>JAQAHW010000006.1:10257500-19702500 GCA_027580185.1 Tuta absoluta
ACAGTAGGCAAAGTGGGACGATTAGGTAAAGCTGGTTCAATAAGTAAATTATTAGAAACAGATTTCCAAATGCCAAAAGGTTCTCACACTCACCTCTACGCACTTTATAATATAGTTGTATGTTCTTGTCCTGTAAGTCTGTCATTTTATTGAGTGCCTTTTGCATAGCGCTGCAACTCTTGCTTGCGTTTGCTTTAAACATCTCATAATTTTATGCAAATATAATTTTAGCACAGTGATTGTGTATTACGTATCGAAGTAAACGTTAATTTCACATTGCAGGCTCTATTGCAGCAATCAAGTAGGCAATAATGGGGTTAGCGACATTGAGAGGCGAGTGTGGTAGAAGGCGGGAATAAATCAGCATTTGCCGGTAGATGGACGGTTTAATTATTGATTTATAGTGGCGGCCTCGGCGCCTGCGCCCGCGCCGCTAATTGGCGGACACTCGCGCGCTCGCGTGACACTTGCACCGGGGAAATGCAGAAATTATTGAGACAAAATCGTCCAATATTGAGCAGGCGTGCGTTCGGGCCTCGTGCAACTCATGTCTTTCCTCGTTACGTTTATCATGGCTGAACGAAACCAGCTTTATTAGGATTCTACTTCTTCGAGCACTGTTGCTGCTTTATTCGCAGTTGTTATTTGTAGGTTGTGTTATTGTTGAGAATCGTGAACTCGAGTGTACATAAATAAATAAAATAAAAATATTATTTATTGCCTTTTTAAACTCCACAAATCTTTCATCTCATCTAGACAGGTACCTACTTAACATAAAAAAGGCAAAATAAAATTGCTCAGCATTTGCTGGTATTACATATCTTCAATCAACAACACTCCTTTCTTATTTCTTTTATACAAACTTACAATATAATGCCACGAAATAAGAAATTATGCACAGACTACTACTACTTATCTACTTGTGTACCTTCCATGAATGGTGAGAATTTGTTGCTGCTATGTCACCGGCTATCGGATATTTGCATTAGCTTCGTAACTTGTTTTTTCCTTGGTCAAACGCAGTCCTGCGCGGAAGTTTGTCTTTCACTGTTATGACAACTTAAAGCAAATACAATAAAACCAAACCAAAGCATCGCTTACACCGTGATTTGTGGTGGTTTTCGTATTTCATCATGGAATAACACACCCCACTTCCGTGTTGAAATTGGAAATATTTAAAAAAAACTATTTTGAATTTCACAAACATAACTCAGCGTGGTCTCTCTGTATTGCAAAAGCTCTTTTAAGATCATTTGAATTTAACTTGTCCCGTGATCTATACCCATGACAATTCCTAAGTACCTTGAAAACCATTTAAAAAATCTGGGATATGCATATTTCAGAATCAGAATCAGAATAATTTATCTGTGAAACAAAGGTAATTACAGTTATGTAGGTCTTAAATATGTTAACATACAAAAATAAAATAACACACAAAAAAAGAAATTCAATAACAAAAACATTTTCAATAATAATAATTATAAAGGTTTTAATTTAAAAAAATAAAGGTTAAAAGAATGTCAATAGGGTAGACTAAAAGGAGACAATGAGTACACAAACAGAAGCGATTTATTTACTGTAGCAATTATTTTTTAAACTCATAAAGTTTCATAATAAGTATATATTTCTTGAATACTTTCTTTTTCAATTTTCTTAATACCAGAGCTTTGATATAGGTTCGTGTTTCAATTTATAATTATTTGAAGTCAAGAAATAAACTATGCTGAATAAAAAAACAATTGTCGATTGAACTTCATTCTGTCCTTGAATTATGAAACTGGACCACAACATTACCTGGCACACTTTGTTCACATGTGCCTGTAATTGCCCAACAATAGTGTCCATTCAGATGTCAGAGGCAAGGATGTTTGCTCGTCACTGCCTCACCGCTCTGCTCACTTCCGAAGGTGACAGAGTTACGTCACAGCACAAAAACTGGTCGGACCAGTGTCTGTTTCGCAGTGGACCTGGGTAGAGATGGACAACTTTTGGATAGAGGGTAAACTCATTCATTATCTATCACTAAATACACCTGAATCGTGTAAGCTCTACTGGCTTTAAAGGCTGATGGTGAGGCCGACTTTACTTCAGGCAAATCATAAAAAATTCTTCTACTTTTACTCTAATTTAAGTAAACAAATAACGTGTTGTATGTAAAGATGATGATTATGTACATAAACGAAGCGAGAACATAATATTGATCTTAAAATTAAACTTGAGGAGACTTACTTTTTTATGATCGAGGGCAATAGTACCTATGGCAGGCAGAACAAAATGCATGCATGTTCCTTGTTCGTAAATTTGATGATATTAGTTTTGAAAGCATTTTATGTTCCTAAAGGTTCAGTTATCAGTTTTATACATATGTGAAAAGGTTTACGACTCCTAAACTCAAAACGTTAGCGGACTGCGCTTGACGCTTGACGGTGAACCGTACATCACGCGAGCAAATAATATGCGTGTGAGTCGTTTCTCAAGGTTAGGCTTGTGCATAGCGATAGCTCGCATTAGAAAATATTTAATACGGAAATATATATTATTTATTTTGAGAAAAACACTTACGTACTCGTTTCACAGATTTATTGCGGGGTATATAGAAGGAATATTTTTTAGGAAAAGGGCATCAAATTTGCCCTGAAACTCTCATAATAGACCGAAAACATGTCGATATAGTGATTAGCATGTTAAAAACAGATCAGACCGATTGTTTCCCTACTGGTGGTGGTAACATATTCGATCGTTTTCTGAAGCCGAGTCGCTTGCGCATCTTTCCCCTAAAAAATCCTAAACAAAACACATAACTTTGCTTTCCATCAGTCACGGAATACAAAAATGTCTATCGCCGCGCGCCCTCACCGCTAAAGACTCGGCACTATTATTGCTTAGGACAACCTCTTTGCTCGGACCGTTAATTTATATCAATGTGCATAACGCGGTGAGTTTATAGCCAAAAAGTTTGCTATACCTAGTTTGGGTCTACCGGCACGCTATCTATGTTCATTTTGAAATATGAAACCATCAAGGTCCCTCATTGATACGACCATAAGCTTGTTTCTTGTTGCATTTGTAAGGCTAGTATTACCACTAGACTGTGGAAATAAATTAAGAAAAAGTTTTTTTACCACTTGGATCTGCGAGAAGCCTCAATTTTCTTTCAAAATGAATAATGCCGTTATGCAACCATTCGTAAATCTGTCCAACATATGTATTTCGAACATATAAAATTGTGATTGTTCTCATTCTTTATTCATAAATGATTATAACCAATATAGCAACAGCTTCAGTAGCTTTTACTGGAGCTGAGCGATATGCGACTTCGAGCATCGTCGCCACGACGAGCACGCACTCTGTTCTCGTTCAATATTTTAGTAGCGACACTACTCAAATAGAACTCATCTACTGGAGGTCAGCCGTGTGTGTGTGTGAAGAGAGTTTCCGTGTCACTCGCGGGCCCGCTTGGTTACACATTAGCGCAGACTTCACGGACAAATATTTTTTGTTCTCCCATGATCACCATTAGTTGGTAGACTTGACATATTTTGGATGTTTGTTGTCAGAGCGTTTTGTTCGAACCGAACCACACCGAACGCTGTCACGTACAGAATGATTTTTATCAGGAATGAAGTGAGATGAATGCGGGCAATGTAAAGTGGTTGGCGGTTGTCAAATTTCTCGCTTGCCTGGCGGAAGCTTTGATTAGATTCCCTGCGAGTCTCATTGATGACGATGACTCCCGCCAAACAAAGTTGAAGTTAATGCTATGTGGAAGTAATGAGCCTTTGAGATAAGCTATCAGCCGACTGCGGTCATATTAAGATCATCGATACCATCTCGATGCATCTGAACGTTGATAAACAAAATGTTTTGATTGCTCAGTCTGCTTCAAATACGCTTCAAGGATCGTCCATGGCATTCGGTGTCATCGATTGGAAAATTGATTACCTAGGTAGGTATCTATTGAAATTTATAGTCATTTTATTGTTAGTGGTTAAAATCACCGATGTTTCTCTTATAATATTCAGAACTAATTCCCGTAGAGACCTTTAGTTTGTACCAATTTTATGTCTTCTTGATATGGCGATATCTACCTATTAGTTGTCCTGCTGATAACACTCATCGCTGCAGTAAAGAAACCTAGTCGTAAGTATCAGAGTAATAAACACCAAAGATTGTTTCAGGACAATATTAAACTCTAAATTACAACGTTAGAGGTTGTAGTGCTAGTGAATGTCCGTTCATGTTTTTATTTTTCGAGCATTTTAAAGTTTAGTTAGACAATCAATCTTACAAATTTTTATTGTCTAAATAAATCAAGAAAGATTAATAGTATCTAATAGCGAACCAAGGTTGTACACGTTCTTAAATGTGTGCGATTATTATGCACTTTGTATAATAATCATCAGCGACACGTTAATATAGAATCTTTTTAGCGCACAGATAGACTCGGATAACAGGACGTTTTCGAACTGTCCTTATCTCGGCACCATAAATAATTGATATTTTAATGTCACAAATGATCTGTATGTAACTATGAAACAACTTAGTCACACAAACGACTAGACGATACAACATGCTGCAAATAATTTCAACACTGTGTAATTGAAATTAGTTTGAAATTGCTTTCTCGGAACGTAGAGCATGCGTCGTTCCGTAGTTCCATGCAACGCAACATGTTTTTCAAGCGAGTGCCGTGCCTAGTCCATAAGTTATCGTATGTAATAAAATTAAATGTAACACATTTCTCTTTTTCATGTAATCTTCATAATTTATACACATTTTTAGTTCGCGACGTGCGCCGGCGCCCGCGGGTACGTGCGGTTGTTGGTGTTTTCTACGCGAGAGAGGAATATCATTACACTGTTATAAATTTATTTTCGACGTCCCGTGTGTAAGTTATGCTTGTTTACTCTGTGTATTGAATAGTTGTGTAGCGGGACTGTTTAAGTTGGCCGGTGATTGTAACTGTCAAGCATAATTAGCACGGGTGAGTAAGTGGGATTGGCAATCTAGTTACTACTATTTCATTCTTCATCCAGCAAGGACTTGCTTTTTAGACATTTGCAGTAGCCGTAACATATTTTTGTTAAAGTGATTTCTTAAGATTAATTAGCAACAAGATACGTCTAGCAGTTATTTGAAATGGATTATTTCCTACGCAAATGAATTATTTATAAGTAAGTAGTTACTTACGTAAGTTTCAGAATTCTAATAAAGCTTAATAATTTCAAATACGTTGTTTTAAAAACCATATGAGTCAGCTAGTCCAGGTTACTTTGACTTCCGTCAGGTCGGTACCGTTGTTAATCTATTCTTGTAATCAATTCATACTTGTCTTCTCACGAATCGTCAATTATACTTCTGTCATGGAGGCCATACATCACTGATGTGTGGCACTGCGCTTGCGTCGTCCGTCATTCAAAACAATACTGTACAGTTTACAAGCTGTAATAATATGAAGAATCTTTTTTTTAACACAACGAAATTAAATTAAATTGCCGTGTGATGCTGGCTTAGAATAGCATCACTCCATTTCTTTCCCGTGGGAGTCGTAAGAGGCGACGAAGGGCCTCGAGGGTGTTTATAGCAATTTTAGGCGATGGGCTGATAACCTGTCACTATGGCGATACACAATTTTCCGAATGACCCTCAAACGTTTGTCAGATGTGGCGTAAATGTCCGTTTTTTCGGCCGTTTATGCTGTGCCTACCCCGCAAGGGATAAAGTCGATGTATGTATGTATGTAAATTAAATTGAAATTTATCTTTTAATAGTAAGATGCGTATAGGTATAAATAAATAGTTTTGTTATACTATTTGCGTAATATAGCTTCAAAGTAAATATTGTTTTAAAACTATACTTACGTATTATATGCTGTCTAATTAAGCTAAACTCCCGCAGTGGAAGCGATTTACACAGGTAAATTTCTAGTAAAATACCAGGAGTTCAACTGAAGGCAGACAATGGCCGCGTTACGCAGCGATAAATAGCATACGCTGCACAATATAGCAGCGCATACTATGAATTAAACGTGAACCTAAATCTATTTAACTTAATTAACTAAGTTGAGTGAAATTGGCAAATGATGTGTTCTGACCTTTACATAACTCAATTCTGTAGTAAATACCGTCTGCCGATCTGGCGTTACGTCGCACGTATAAGCACTAAATTATAAGTAAGTACCTCCAAATTATATCACCCCACGAATTCCGCAATTCGTACTAAGGAGTCACAATGATAATGGTACAACAAATATGACTAAAGGGAACACACCATTAACACGAAGAAACAGTTTTATACTAAAACAACTAGGTTTAACACTTACAGTCAACGTGCTGGCGCAAATGCATAAAATACCCAACGGAGAAAGGAAGTACAGGGAATGGATCAAATAGGGATTCCGTTGGTACTTACAGGGCTGGGTGGAAAAGATATCGACACCCAGCATTCCACTACAGCCTTGGCGCGTTATTCACTTCAAACCACTCACAGCTTCTGTTCGTATTCCACTTTGATATTAGTCATTACGCGTGACCCAACCCGAATTTGGGCCGTACAAACGCGGGCCAATATGGCCACCTGATGCCTATTCAACGCGACGCTCACGTGGAAGACGTCGAGACATCCAACAATCACTAAGCCTGGCATTCCAGTACAACCCAGGAGAAACGCAATAATACGATGCATCAACACGCGCGATCTCAAATTGAATCGTCCATTACACGCGGCATCACAAAACGCGTGGCGGGAAATCCGCACAATACGCGATACCCTCCCGTCCGAACGGTTTTTTTTTTACTGATAGTGCGGTGCAGAAATCACCGCTTGGCGCCTACCAGGCGGCCCGCGCGCACGCCGCCACCCTCGCCCCGCGAGCGAGAAAGGGACAACATATGCCCAGAGCGATGCGTGCGGGCGAGCATCGCGGCGTATTCATAGACCGTCATTAATACCTAACTTACCCCAGCATAGCAACGCTAAATTAAACATTCACCCGCCCTAGGCCGAATCCCTTAGGCCTATTCACTACTGGGGAGACGAGATAGCGTTGCTATTGCTCGCTTAAGAACTGAATCCCCTACCTGAACTGTCGCGACTCGAGGAGTGCCATCACTACCTGGGAACAAGTTGAGAATGCGCCCTCTGCGCCATCGCAGTGGCGGCAGGTTGGCATCCTTAACCAGAACGAGATCTCCGATGCGAGGGGGTTCAGTTCTGTCCGTCCACTTAAGGCGTTGCTGCAGAATGTGCAAATACTCAAGCGACCATCGCTTCCAAAAATTCTGAGAAATTTGCTGCAGCAACTCATAACGCGTCAAACGATTGCTACTGACCTCTGTGTAGGGGTATTCTGGCAAGGCGTTAAGTGGTCGGCCAATTAAGAAATGCCCTGGTGTCAGGGCCTCCAGATCATTCGGATCTGAGCTAAGCGGACACAAAGGACGTGAATTGAGAACGGCCTCAATTTTACAAAACACGGTCGCTAGCTCCTCAAAGGTTAATATCGTTAAACCTATAACGCGCATCAAATGCGTCTTAGCGGACTTTACAACCGCTTCAAATATACCACCCCAGTGGAGGCATCCTGGTGGATCGAACACCCAGTTAATGCCCTGACGGGAGAGGCTCGTGCCGATAGCTTCCTCGTTTCCCGATAAAAACGTTATAATTTCTTTCATACATCGATCAGCGCCCTTAAAGTTGGTACCACAGTACGACCTGATCAGCGCTGGTCGCCCTCTTCGCGACACAAATCTATCTAAAGCTGCTAAGAAAGCCTCCGTAGTGAGGTCGGCCACGAGTTCCAAGTGGACGGCCTTGGTTGCTAGGCACACAAACACGCACAAATACGCCTTGATTGACTTCGCGTTGCGAAGGCGTGATGCCTTTACCATAAAAGGCCCCGCAAAGTCCGTTCCCACACCCGCAAACGTCCAGGCTTCCGTCACCCGGTCCGGTGGGAGGTCTCCCATCTGAGGTTGCATTGTGGCTGCCTTCAACCGATAGCAAGGCAAGCACCGAAACACAATGCTCCGTACCGTACGTCGTCCAGACAAGATCCAAAACTCGCGCTGCAGAATAGCCAAAAGTGCATTGCAGCCCGCATGCGAGTTTTTCTGGTGACGATCCCTAACTATAAGTTCTACCAAAGGTCCCTTCTTTGGGAGTAACAGCGGATGCCGTGCTGAAAAGGGCAGGTTAGCGTTCCGAAGTCTACCTCCAACCCGGAGCATTCCATGCTCGTCCACGAACGGGTTGAGGCGCACAAGACCTCCCTTCAGCTTTCCACGGCCATCCCTGAGCAGCCTGGCCTCTTCCTCAAAATGTTCCGCCTGGACGACCCTAACCAATAAACTTAGAGCCGCATTCCGCTCCGCAGGCGAGAGGACAGGTGCCAAGTTCCGTTCTGCTTGAGGTTTTCTACAGTTGTTCACGAACCGTTTGATCCAACCTGTCGCCCCTAGAAGTTTGTCGAGGGAGCTGTATCGTTCCAGCAAGAAAGCCGCACTAGGCTTAGGTACGATCTGCCCTACGTTCACTCGCAAACCTCGATCAGGTGGCCCAAGCGGCGACCCGCACTCATTGTATGGCCATCTCTCAGGTGACTCAGTCAGCCACTGAGGTCCCCACCACAGTGAGTGACCTACCAAATCAGGGGCCCTACATCCCCGTGAGGCGCAGTCCGCTGGGTTCTGTTCTCCCGGTACGTGTCTCCATACCAACGGAGTTTCCGATCCTTTAATCTGTGACACCCGATTTGCCACGAAAACCTCAAGAGTATGTACCGACGTCTGTAACCAGCACAGAACTATCCTACTGTCGGTCCATGCGTACACCGTTTCATCCAAAGTGATGGTACCGCGTAGATTACTAGCGACATGATGTAGCAAGCGCGTGAGAAGCGCTGCTCCCGCCAATTCCAACTTTGGAATGGTCCATCTTGTCCTAACCGGAGCCACCTTACTCTTGGCCATAACTAGACGCACGTCTACAGTTCCCGTTGAACTGACTGTCCGCAAATAGACAGCTGCCGCGTACCCTCGCTCCGAGGCATCACAAAACCCATGTAGGGTAGCCTTACATCCCACCGATGGGAGCAATTTGCGAGGTATGGCGATGCGTACGATCCCTGGTAAGGTGGTCACAAACTTGGTCCAATCATTCAACAGCTCTCCGGAGAGCTGGTCGTCCCAACCCAAGTTTGCTATCCACAACCTTTGCAAGAAGCACTTCGCCATGAACGTCACCGGTGCGATCCACCCGTTAGGATCGAAAGTTCTGGCGATCGTCGATAATACCGAACGCTTCGTCCAAGTCTTCTGCAAAAGGTCTGGCTCGATCTGATACGTAAAGACATCATGCGTTGGCCTATATTGCACCCCTAGGATGCTCAACGTATTTGGATTGTCCGGGTTCTCGAAAAGGTGCGGGTCCTGCTGGAACTCACCTGGCAACCCGGCCAGGAGCTCTGGACAGCTGGACAGCCATTTCCGCAACTCATAACCTCCTGATTCCATGATCGCGATCAGCTCGTCTCGTAGTAGCAGTGCTTGTTGCACGCTATCTGCACCCGTGCAGATGTCATCCACATAGACGTCGCGATCCAGTACTGCTGCGGCTCGAGGGAATCTTACCCTTTCCTGTGCGGCCAACTCTCGCAGCGTGCGTACTGCCAAAAACGGACTTGGCTTCAGACCATACGTTACCGTGTTAAGCTCATAAGTGACCATCGGCTCGTCAGGGCTCTCACGCCACAAAATCAGCTGGTACCGACGGTCATCCGGGTGTATAATTGTTTGGCGAAACATCATTTTGACGTCTGCGACGAACGCTACTTGGTGCAACCGAAAATCTGTGAGGATGTCCACAATGTCCCGGTTCAACTTGGGACCCGCGTGCAGACACTGGTTCACAGACACACCATTCGATGTAGGAGCAGAACCGTCAAACACTACCCGTATCTTCGCCTCCGGTGACTTCAAAACAGCCAGGTGTGGTATATAGTAATGCTCGACACACCTCCAATCTATACTGGACACCGACATGTGGCCTAACTCTAGGTACTCCCTCATGAATTCGATATACTTCTGCCGAAGTGCTGCATCTCGCTTCATCTTTCTCTCCATAGCCAGTAGTCTCCGTTCCGCGATCTGTCGCGAACTACCTAAGGAGGGGCGGTTTGGGAGAAATGGCAGCCTGGTAACAAACCTACCTGACGAACTTCGTGCAGTGTTGTACTGATAGAACAGCTCGCACTCGTCATCCTCTGGCTTCCGTCTATCCGCTGTGGGTGGCTCCTCAGACTCCCAAAACCTCTGCAGCACCTCCGACAACACACTACCATAGAGAACCGTATCGCCCTCTGGTAGGTCCTGAGGTCTCCAAACTGGGCCAAAAATAACATACCCCCCTGTGGTATCAACGGCCACTAAACCAGTTTGCTGAAGTACCCGTTTTCTGCCACACCAGAATCTCCCGAGGACGTCTGACCCGAGGAGAACGTCCACCGTACCAGGAGTATCAAATTCAGGATCAGCTAACTCTAAGCCTGTGGTTAACCCTCGTACCGTTGACGGTAACCGAACCTGAGGAAGTTTCCCTACCACTTCATCCAGCACCACTGCTGAGGCATGATAGCTGACCCCTGTACCTGTATTACCTAATGTGAACTCGAAGTTCACCTGACCCCGAACGTCAGGCACATCTACACCTCCAATACCTACAGCCCCATCCGTTGTGGGCCTTATATTTAAGCGTAGCCTACTCACCAGCTTACTAGACACAATACAACCCTGAGCCCCTGTATCTAACAAGGCTCTTACCTGTATGCTGCGGCCACCGTATCCCCATACCCAAATCATTGCCGTAGGCAACAATACCGTAATTGGCCGGGGGGCCGAAGCTGGCGTGTAGGCGGCGATTACCTAGCAGGAATCTAAGCGCGGAGTGTCCGCGTCCTGCGGGGGGGTCCCCTCTCTCCGTACACCTTCGAGTGGGTCCCACTCCTGCTGATAGGGACCTCTGGTCCTGTACGCCATGGCTGGCAGCCTATAGTAACCCTGCGGCAGGCGCGCGTACCGTGGATGCGCCTGTAGCCGCGGGTGCTCAGCCAAGTAGAGAGGCATGCGTGGGTCATGGGAACTCACCATGTTGTTCAGACCCGCCGAGTACTGCATGTACTGGCCCTGGTGTTGGCACCCGCCCGTAGCATCACGTACTTGTGATGGGTGCCCCTGACCTTGGACCTGTGACCACCTACCCTGTTCCGGCACCTGCTGCCGAGGTGGTGACTGTCTCGCGCGTGGTGAAGGGGGCATCACCTGCTGATGTCCCTGGCCTCGTCCCTGAAACCCTGGTTGAAGAGGACTCCTCCTTGGAGGGGGTGGGGAGCGTTGCTCCCGTCTAGGTAGGGCAGACTCCGTCCGCTGACCCGCGTCAGCTCTGCCTCCGTAATCTCCGCTGCGGTTCATGCATAGGAGCTGATGGTGGGCACCCTGCCAGTACCTGCAGTTGGTGCTTGATGGGCACTCTCGCACCTGATGCGGCCCCATACACCTAAAGCACCAACGCCGTTGCTGCACCACACCACGACGTTTCTGCACCCGCTGTGCAGCGAACTCCTCACACGCAGTCACCTGATGCCCCGCCTCTCTGCAGTAGGCACACCTCGATTCCAAATTAGCGACATTGTATCGCCTGGGTGGCCTACTCTTACCGTCTCGCGCCTGTGCACCCGGCCGTTCCGGGCGGCGAGCGGCCGCAGACTCCGCGTGAGGCGACTCTCCAAATTGGGCATCTACCCGCCTGCACTCGGCCTCGAGGAAGGACTTGAGCTCCTCGAAGGTCGGGAGGTAATCAGATGTCTTACCTCCGTGTGACTGTTCAAAACGAGCGGCCATGTCGCTCGGCAGGCGGCGCAACAACGTGTGGACCAGGATATAATCATAGCCTGACACCGGCATCCCCTGTCTCTCAAGAGCGTTCACTGCAACGCAGACAGGGTTGAGCACCTTGGCCCTGAGGTCCGTCCCTCGTGTGATGGTCGGCACGGTGAGCCACTGTTCCAGGAGTTGGTCAATCATGAGACGTTTGTTGCTGTATCTCTCGATCAGCAAACCGCGAGCCGTCTCGTAACTTGCATCATCGACTGGTAGATGCTTTACCAGCTCATGGGGCTCACCTTGCAGCTTGGCCATCAATTGTGCCATTTTATATGCCGGCTGCAAGTCAGTGCGGTTATGAATCACACTGTCAAACAGATCCTGGAATCGGGTCCAATCCGTGTAGTCCCCGTGGAAGACCGGAATCGCCACAGCCGGCAGGGGCACTTGCACCCCCGGTCCCCGCGGACCATGGGGTGGGTCCGGCTCCCCAGCTCTACGCCTGGTGATCACAGCAGCCGCCTGCTGGATCTCCTGCCCCATCTCCATGCACTGGGTCACATTCGTCCGGACCGTAAGTTTGACCTCCTCATCAGGCGTCCCATCAAATAACTCCTCGCATCCAGTGAGGCAATCCAACACCTCCGCGACCCGTTCGTCAATCCGTTGCGCACAAGCGATGAGTGCGTCCTCTCGGTCCCCGCGACCGACCATCGCCTGCTTAGTCGCGAACCACATTAGGTGCGCTCTAATTTTCGCCTGAAGCTGTCTAATTGTGGGAGCCATGGTACCAACCCAAAGTAACCGAACCTTACAATAAAAAAAAATAGACAATCGGCCCTGATCCTACCGTTAGGATATCCGCACAGGGTAAACACAACGATAATAACAAGCAATTCACTAATTGATTGGCCCTGATCCTACCGATAGGATATTCTACACAGGGCACACACTACAATCACAATAAATATATTTTTTTTATGTAGGTAGATTAAAAATCTTATACTAAAATAATCTTAAATCTAGTGGTTTTCTGAACCACGCTCTGCTACCAAAAATTGTCTAATTCCAAGCTAAACTCCCGCAGTGGAAGCGATTTACACAGGTAAATTTCTAGTAAAATACCAGGAGTTCAACTGAAGGCAGACAATGGCCGCGTTACGCAGCGCTAAATAGCATACGCTGCACAATATAGCAGCGCATACTATGAATTAAACGTGAACCTAAATCTATTTAACTTAATTAACTAAGTTGAGTGAAATTGGCAAATGATGTGTTCTGACCTTTACATAACTCAATTCTGTAGTAAATACCGTCTGCCGATCTGGCGTTACGTCACACGTATAAGCACTAGATTATAAGTAAGTACCTCCAAATTATATCACCCCACGAATTCCGCAATTCGTACTAAGGAGTCACAATGATAATGGTACAACAAATATGACTAAAGGGAACACACCATTAACACGAAGAAACAGTTTTATACTAAAACAACTAGGTTTAACACTTACAGTCAACGTGCTGGCGCAAATGCATAAAATACCCAACGGAGAAAGGAAGTTCAGGGAATGGATCAAATAGGGATTCCGTTGGTACTTACAGGGCTGGGTGGAAAAGATATCGACACCCAGCATTCCACTACAGCCTTGGCGCGTTATTCACTTCAAACCACTCACAGCTTCTGTTCGTATTCCACTTTGATATTAGTCATTACGCGTGACCCAACCCGAATTTGGGCCGTACAAACGCGGGCCAATATGGCCACCTGATGCCTATTCAACGCGACGCTCACGTGGAAGACGTCGAGACATCCAACAATCACTAAGCCTGGCATTCCAGTACAACCCAGGAGAAACGCAATAATACGATGCATCAACACGCGCGATCTCAAATTGAATCGTCCATTACACGCGGCATCACAAAACGCGTGGCGGGAAATCCGCACAATACGCGATACCCTCCCGTCCGAACGGTTTTTTTTTGACTGATAGTGCGGTGCAGAAATCACCGCTTGGCGCCTACCAGGCGGCCCGCGCGCACGCCGCCACCCTCGCCCCGCGAGCGAGAAAGGGACAACATATGCCCAGAGCGATGCGTGCGGGCGAGCATCGCGGCGTATTCATAGACCGTCATTAATACCTAACTTACCCCAGCATAGCAACGCTAAATTAAACATATGCATTAGGCACAATATCAAATAATAAAAAAACGAATTCCTGAACAAGTTTCATGTCAGAATAATCTGACACCTAAACGTGTTAAATCTTCAAAGATATTTGACATGCGCGGAGATATATTTATTGAAAGTACAGTGCTAGGTATTATATAAATAGTCAGTTTTAATTATTTGTAGGAGTGCAGTAGAAAAGTACCCAGTATAACCAATGAGTTCCTCTCACCGTCCACTTGTTGCAGTATTACCCAACAATACGCTCCGATATAATTAGGCGAGCCATTGGAAATGTCACCGAGCCAAAAGCTGGTCGAGTCTAGTCTAATACATTGCGTTGATCTATGGGCTGCACCTATCTTCATTTGCAATCTTGTCTGCTTTCGTGAAGCAACCTGTAGGTACCTAATGCTACACATGGGTTAAACTAAGTAAATCTTACGTTATTATATGGATGGATAATGGATATAACGAAAAATTATATATAAGTTTGTATATATATATATATATAAAAACTGAGTTTTACAATATTTACTAATTCCATTATGTTTATAAAAACCTGTGTCAGAAGGCACCGCTCTTCCTCAAATAGATAGTTGTCTATGAAACAAACAAAGAGAATAGACAAACGCACAGTAATGCACATAAAAGTAAAAATAAAAGAAAAATTTACAAAATAAAAGAAAATGTTACGAAAAAGTTACATAAGTTAAAAATAAAAATTTGCACAAAATTATTTAATGATAATATACATCAAATTGTGATTCCTATTTAATAAACAATTATTTTCTATCGTGGCGGATTTCGGCGTGACATGTTTATTATCAAGATGAGGTATAGCAAGTTGACGTCTCACGCCTGTTGGTTGATGATAACGATGATGTTTTGTAAAGTTACACTAGACATTTGTCTTCTGCTATGTTCCTATAGTTTATCAAGTAGTATAAAACAACTATTAAATTGCGATTAGTATCAGCAGCCGTGCGGTGCGTCGAACGAGCGGAACCATCAGGAGTTAATGTTGTTACCTGTGATTTATTCGCTGAAGGGTGCGTTCCACGGGCTTGTATCGTACCTGAGAAATGAAAGGCAATAGTGCGCCTCCTGGAGTGAAGCTAGGTCCTCGAGGGCCGTATCCTCAACTGTCGATACTCGAGGTTGATTCTGAGTACTGAACATAATTCGAAGAAAGAAGATAGTTTGGTTAGTCTATTTTCGCATGACTGTGTTCCCTGAGCCTCTTCTCTTTTCGAGTAGGACACCGAGTCGTCCAACGATCCGATGCAGTTTTCTTTTTGTTGTACTAGTTTAGAAGTTTATACTGTTATAGTTGCTGGTTGCAAATTATTCTTTATAGTTCGCCTCCTGGATTGAGGCTAAATCCTCGAGGGTCGTATTCATAGCGGTCAGTCCTAAATCTCGAGAGTCAATCCTAAATTCCAAGATTGACTGGTTAGCCGGAAGAGGATTCTTTTTATAATTTCTGAAAGATACGTCCCATACGCTTGTAGCTGAGAAACCTCTGAGCGAAATAAAAGGAGAGAATAAATACAACAGGCAGATTTCGGAGAAATGTTTTCATCAATAAAAAAATTATTAAAGGATCGAGAATACTTAAGTTGAGGTGCAAGCTTGGGTGCGATGGAATACATCCCAGCCCAGCCCTGGTCGTCAGGTGGTGAGCACAAATAACGCAATAAATACCAGCTTATCGCAAATCAGCTCATCTCACCGAGGGGCGATTTATTCATGAGCCAGCGCATGTGCTTAACCCCACTCACATTCATCATCGACAACTCAGTCAATTAAATTAAACCGGACCATCGATGATATCGCTCGCACCAGATACAAAGTTTCCCCATTCAAACATTATTTATTGCCGTGTAATTTGTATTATTGTCTCGATTTATGTTAGACTTATCGACAAATAGAGTCAGTGAGATTGTGCCCCCGTGGCTCAGAGATCTTCGAAGCGGCTGAGCTCTACATTGCGACACAAATCCAGCAGTTGAATTATTTATTGTCGCTCTAGGGTACCGCTATATCTATGACATGGCTTCTTTCATAATCAGCTGAGCGTACCAACATATTTTAATTAATCGCGGCTAGCGGTCGCCGGCGATGTATACAAGTTGATTGTTAACATCGATCATGCGTCTGTGAGCACTTCCTCTTCGTGGTCCTCTTACTCATTATGCGGAGCGTGTCGCGTCCTCTCAATATCAAGGGCCATGTTACTCATCTGTAGGAAACTACTCAACATTTGACTTAAGATTATCATATTCAAGGGGTGCGCCCTCGAAACGTCTTGTGGGTCAGGGGTCTTGCCCAAGTCTTGCCCGAATCATGACTGGCAGTTTGAAATATCTTAGGAACACAAAACTTTATGAGTTCGTCGATTGTTGAATGCGTAATATGACGTATTCAAAATTCAGTATCCTAAATTACAAAAAACAAAACGGAAACATAAAATTCAAACAGAGACGTTTGGAAATCAACGTCGGGTTGTGTTTATTGGTTCAAAGGGCTGATGTCCTTATTGGTACTTTGTAATCGCCGCCGACAAGGCTCCGCTTTTAACGCGCTAAACGTTTTATGCGTTCATCTCAGTATTATCCTTTCGACACGGTAGCACTAATTGGATAAAACATTTGTATAAAAAATGTCTAAGAAACAAACATTTTAATAATACAGGGATAATTTGGAGGCGCAAAGGGAATTCCATTTAACATGTGAATTGGATGTGTCGGGTTGGTGTGAGGGCGCTGGCAGAGCTACACCACAGACTATAAAACTTTGGAAAAAGTGTTGTAGTTATACAGGATTATCACTAGAGTTGGAGTGCTTAAATGCGCTTAAAATGTTATGTAAATCGTTTTTTAGCATCAATTGCATGAAGAATTAAGCACAAAGGAATCCACGTTCTATCGGCATTGGTCTGATACATCTGTGGTAGGATATTTATATATCTACTAAGTATCGAATCTTTCAATATTAAAAAGCTTTTACCTACGTAAACATTGAGATGTAATACAGTACGTGGAAGGAATAACATATTAATATAGATACTTGTGGTATCCAACCATTTACCGATCTGTGTTTAGACGTACCTACCTAAACTACAAGTCCACGATGAACCAAGTGTATGAGGCTCGTAGCATACATGGCCGAGGGCGTCGCGTCAACACACACTGATTGATGGGCGCCGCGTCCGCGCATCCAGTTGGTGTTTAACTAACAGTTACGATTCAAAACAAAATTCCACCTTGATTGATGGAGTAATGATATAAAGTAAACATCAGGTCACGCCGGTAGGTGTTCACGACGCGTCGCCGCTGGCGCACTATTTCCATCAGCAGAAGACAGGGTTTCTTCAATCATTACGCCCCATATTTCAAACTGGCAATCACTTCGGGTAATAGAGTTATTGATAGCGTTTTTCTTATTAATTTGTAATTACCACGTGTCTAGTGTGGAAATGTTTGTTTGAAGCAGTTAATTTTAAAGGTAAATTGGTGAGTCAATCTCACGAAGTAGTCATTTTGCGGATGTGTGATTCTGCTTCGGAGGAAAGACGTGACCACAAAAACAGTCTGATGGATATAACACAAATGAATGTCACTATGTTAAAGTAGGTATAAGCAATTTAAGGAAAGTTGGAGCAGTCATCTACAGACGTACCGTGACGATGATGAATGGACTGATATCAATAATTGTGACATCATAAAATCATCCCAACTTGCAGGACAATGAAATTGTTAAAGTGTGATCCCTTCGATTGTTTCCGGTCATCCCGAGCCCTGACCCTCGAGCTATTGAGCATCGCCCCAGGGATCTGCGTCTGGTCTATCACGTACATTTAATATTATAAGCTATTAGGCGCCTCGGCGGGCCTCCATTACTGTGTCCATATCATAATACGGAATTGTCTGCCGAGCGCTTAGATTTTGTACTTTTTACTCTCATTGAGTGTAAAACAAAAAGGCGGGACCGTCGGCGCCGGCCATTGTTCTCCGCGGCCATTCGTCGCACTTCATGCTATTCACATTCAAATTAAATGCCTTGTGTACAAAATTAATTTGTCTTTTGTCTTAGCTCGGGCTGGCTGGTCCTGTTGACATGTCACTGCGCAGCGGGGCGCGCAGTCGGCGCAGCGCACCACTACTACACTACAAGCCCAACCATGACCTCCACACTTATTCTATTACTTACAGAAAAGATAAGCCTCAGAAAAAAAATATTGTCCTTTTGAGGACTTTCAACTTATAAAGAACTTAATAATTTCAACTTCCAAAAAACGAACACAATGCTATCTCTGACCACGAAATTGAATAATAAATATCGGCACACATAAAGAAAACACAATGTTGAAATCACTTTTGCACTCGTGATATTAATTTCCTCCTCATTACATCAGAGACGAGTGACACTTCAATTTGTTGAAAAACACCGTGGCCTGCTGCGTGCTGCTTGCGCGCAAGACAAAAGTGGGTTACAATTAGCAATGTGCTGTTCCCATTTTACTAAGTTTCCGGGAATATTCCCGCAGTATTTTTTTAAATAATTTTACTTAAGTCTCTTGAGCAAAGTGGTATATAATCACGAGCCAAAGCAAATCCTTAAGTTTCGTTTACTTGTCAAAATACACCTACAGAAATACATTTCTACAGCATATTACTATTCGAATTGGTAATTCCAAATTCCTAACAATTTTTTACGATAAAAGACCTAAATATTAATCTTATTTGCCCACAATCTGTAGAATATTCACCAGAATATACGATTTTGTGATGCCTACCCACTTATTTTACTTTAGCAAACCTTAATTTGACTAACAAAATATAAATAATATTGAATAATAAAAAAATACATTGGGAAATTTTGGTAAATACATTTTTATTTTCAATGTTACTATGATTCCGGGGAATATTTCTCATGCCCGGAAAACTTACTGGGAATATTCCCAATGTTACCGGGAACGGCACATTGCTAGTTACAATTGTTACAAACGTCACGGACGTGTTCGTATCCCAATACTTCGTGATTGATGAGTTTTCGTATTGTCAACGGCTAATTAGATATTTATTCGTGACTGCCGCATCTTTTTGTTCCTTTCGTATCCGTGAATTGTTTATTGTGAGCGGGCCGGTTCGAAAAATTTAACGCTATCCTCTCAAATTGTCAGAGATTGAGCGTTCAAGGCACAATACGAGGAAGAAAGAGTTCGGGAAAAAAAACGAGCGGCGATCACGTTCCCGCGAGATGTCCGTGACGAACGCACCGCCCCGCCTCCCTAATAACACAGCTTTAGTTACGTGTAATTAAAAACTCAAACATCGACAACTAACAAATCACAGTACGACCCATGAATCACCGCGCCCGTCAATTAAAGCTATTATTACGAATAGAGATTAATAAATAAAAATCACAATATTGTTTCACGTTCTAAGAAATTACGGTCACGAGTGAATCACGGGCCCCACCCCTGACAACTCACTCTCGTAGATGTAATCTCGATATCGCACCGTGAAGGATGCGGGGCGAGCCGGGCAAGCATGACATGACTGTCAGCGCCAGCATGGCGGCCGCAAGCGAACACGCGCGCGCTTGCGATTGCGACGCGCGAACATCGAAACTTGTTTACTACAAACACAAGTGACAGAAAGATGAGATAGAGCATAACTCCAGTGTTCGCACTTAATTAATATTCAATGACTAGGCAAAAAACTCACTCGATTGCTCACTAATAATAAACCATGGGTGTCTGACCACTAATTTGAATCGATTGTTAAGGGTTATATTATATGTATTAGACGCATTAAAGGATATAAAATAGACAACAAAAACATAGCCATTAATTAGTCAAAGCGCCGCAGCCTCATAGCACTACCAAACATAGCAGGCTGCGTTGTTTGAAAACGATTGCAGTATCTTTAGAGAGATAATAAATTAAACAGTTTTAATGCGAATAAATAAAAATGCGAAACTAATACAAATTATTCTTATATTTTTTCATAAAATCCAGAGATGGATGACCAACATACGGCCCGCAGTGAAAGTTTCTGATAAGATCAGTATGAAGCACGCGCGAATTTGTGAGTAATTAAATTTGACTCGCCCGTGCTGCCACTGCCGTCCGCCGGCGGCAAATTGACAACACGATAACATCGCTAAGTAAGTGATTATGAGGCGAAGATCGTACTTGACGCCCGTTGCTGCACATTTTTAGGTTGTATGGGAATAAGACGGGAATTCACAACATCCTTTCATCTGACAGACGCATACGTTACGGATGCACCGAAAATGCGCAGCAACGGACGTCAAGTGGGAGAACCGACAATGGAGAAAATTATTACCACAATATATTTTATCAAACACCAAGAGTACCTAATAAGAAAATATTAAGTTATTTTAGCTCGAACACGAAAGTTTGAAAACATAAATATCTTCAAAACGAACATGGAATGTTCAGTAAAAATTTGGAGGAAACAAAATTCAACAATGACAAGCACTATAGGTAAAATGATGAGACAGAAAGTAAGAAACATAAGCAAAGCGTGAATATTTCTAGTAAAATGTGAAGAGTTCGTAAGGACATTTCTGGGAATGTCGAACGAGACAGTAAAGGACTCGCATCGTCGCCCGCCGCCAGCGGACGGCACTTGAAACCTGTCTCGATCAATCCACCTCTTGTTGCTCGTGTTAAATAAAAACGTCTCTTAAAATACCAACCGAATGAACCAGCTGACACTTGTCATTCCGGTCCTCAATCCTTTATATTTGTCTTTGAAATGTGATGACAGTGGTACAAATTACGAGTACAAATCTGTGCGTCGTTCATAATGCGCTATCTGGCGCGAGTGATGGATGCCCGCTCGGCGCTCGCTCGTATCATCGCGTTGTAATTAATACGAGCGGCCCGTTCTATGGGAATCACTGTCACTCGATGTCGTTTTCCACTCCGAGAGGTAATACCGAATGGTGTTCAGTCAAAAGCGTGTTATTTGTTACTCTTCTAATCCGGCCTGAGAAACAATTAAATAATGCGTTTCTAATTTGTAACAGGAAATAAGAGGAAGAGGGTATCAACGTCGCTTGAGAATGTTCAAGCGCGAAGCAGCAAACATAATTTCGAGTTAACGAGTGAATCGTAAAGCTCTTGTAGTAAATAGGGTCTGGTTGTGAGGCGGTCGGCGCGGGCGCAGGCGCAGACGCGCGTTCTATTGTTGCGCGCAATTTACCGCCGCTTCAATCGCTGAAATATTTCGTGCAACGGGCATGTCCAATTGCTAACGAGCCAACTGCGACGCGCAAATGAATAAGCACCTCGGGCAAAGACTAAGTGAATCTAGTTAGCATCCCTTATCAAAACTAGGTACTTACCTTCTTACCTACATTATGTTTTAAAATGTTACTTTTGTTTTAGGTTGTGAATTTAGTAGGTACAGTTGTGAATACAGTGACCTTTCTTTTGATCATGAAAAACATTTGGAAGCTGTAGGTGCTCCCTCAACGATATCTGAAACAGCCGTACACTGTTTTCATTAAAGGCTAAAATCACGTTCTTATTAATACCTAGTGATTCCAGTGAAATTTCTCATGTTTAGAATGGGTGTAGCTTAAAATTACTCATTAAAAGAAAATTACAATGAATATCTGCCAATTGTCACATCTACACTGGCTAATCTCGTGAGGTGCGCAAACGCAGGCTGAAGAGCAGGAATTAGCCGCACTTATCCGGTCTAATGGACGCACGTGTGTGCGCCCTATTGTGTGCCAGATATCAACCCCGGCCGGCCGTAACACCACTCATTTATTTTTAGGGCATTACAAAAATTTATCTCGCTAAAGTATAGGCTCCGTCGCACGGCATTAGTTATCCTCTGCTGCGTGACAGTTTGGTTGGTTTAAACAAATTGAGCGTTAGAACTCACAATAGTTTATTGGAGCTAACGTTCCTACACGTTTACAAACTTGACCGGCTTAGCAAGAAATAATTTGGACTTAGCTGCGCAGAATACCTTTGAGAGATAAATCATAACCGACTAGCACCGCTTGGCTATATTCCACTGGCGCATGTCAAGTTTTCCCATACGTTGCGCTGGCGCGGCCAGGGTGCCCGCGGCCAGGCCGTCACTCCACGCGCTTTGTTTAGCTGGCATTAACTCCAAGCAATTATCTTCGCTAGATATCTATGATTCCCGACTTAATAATACCCAATAGTAATCTAGCTTTCTAGATTAGACTCGCAGTTGCTTAAGAATTAATGAGTTTTGGTCCTATCCTTCTTTTGGCTCGTATTTTCAGATGATAGAAATATTAAGAAAATATTTATTTTTACTTACTGCCGATATGGTAGACGTAAATAAGCAATAGTACTATCATCACTTATTCACGTCATGTCATATTTGTTCCACACATTTTTTTTATAACAGTTTTGTATTGTCCTAATAGAAAACTGTAACCTTGATAGATGAATTCTCCTTCCTGTTAGGATTGTCTTAACTATGAAATCTTGTTTGTTGCCTAACAAATAGGTAATTTATAAGTATTTATATTAACATCATCAACTCTCCAAGTTATTGGACTAAATATAGGTACATTTAGATGTAAGCAAATTCTTTGAGATGTTGTTGTATTTTATCTTACCACTGAATAAAACAAAGTAAAATATTACACGGTACCTCCCTAACCTTATCCAATAGGTATTTAAATGGCCAAACAATTTGTATACATCCCTAACAAACATGTAGCTTTTAGCTGTAAGGATTATGCAGTCTACCGAGTGAATACTGCAACAAAGACCCGGGTAGTACTATTAAGTATTCTGTGGTTACGGCTCTAATTCAAGAGGACTCAGTGTTGCCAGATACTGAATTTCAAATCAAATTGTGCGAAATCCCCCCAAAATGCAGGTTTTCTTGCAAAAATCCAAAAAAACTATGGTCGTCTCCCGTTCTTCCCAATCTTCCCTTAAAATTCATTTTTTTAGAGAATATCCCCAAAAATTTTACGAATTTTATAAAAATCGAAGCAAAATATGCGTTCGATATTGTAAAAGAGTAAATCATGTATGTCCGAAACTCTCCAAAATACCCAAAAAACCATTTTACTTCCCAGTCAATCCCCCAAAAAATACAATTATGGGGAGATTTTCCTCAATCTGGCATCACTGAGAGGACTGGCTCTGCCAAGAGCATTAAGCCTTATAAATGCCAGCTTCCTTTCCTTTTTACGCCAACTTTGCGGAGATTCCAACGGTCCTGGCTCTTACCCTAATCCTACGTGAATACAATTTATTTCCAATTCTAAGTCTGTTGCTTGAACTTGATTGGTTTTTATTTCCTTGCAGGTGCGCATAGGTGGTTTGCTATTTAGCTAGATACCCTATTTGATACATAGTTGAAAAATTTCTGGATATGGCTGTTGGGGGGTATAGCCATACTCACCACGCTTGGCAGGCGGATTGGCGAGCGCACGCAGGTCAAGATGTTTCATTGGCAAGGAACGCTGGTGCCCATTCCCTGGATGAATTTATTACTTAGTTGCTTTTTACCACACCCACTGGTGGAATTGGGGTGATACAATTCTAAGCTAGCATCTGACGGCAACACACATTGGTTGAAACAAAATATTTTCTCAAAATGTTCGGATAAAAATTTGAAAGCAGTTGAATAAAGACCTGTTTTATGCGTAGAATCGCCGCCAACGGAGCAAATTACAGATATATAATATCCGTAATTTTTCAAAAGAAAAATTTACACATATTATATGACTGACACGTAACTGTAGTCTTAACTTGAATTACGAATCTATGGACGAAGTTGTAAGTTGTAAAATATTTGAGAATTTTCTTCTCTAGGTATAGCTAGTACCTACCTATATCTATTGCTTGCCGCACAAAGTGGCGGTACTGGATGATTGTTCATTCACAAACCCTAACGAGCGACCCATGACCTGTCGTATAGGCGCATAGGCCGATTGGTCGCAAGATCCCATTACACTCAAGAACTTTATCGTCTATAAAGCTTTGCCTCAAGTGCCGATGATGCCACACTGCACCGGCAACAACACAAACTATTACGAAACCTCTATCACCTGAACAACTGTAAAGTAACCCACCGTAAATCGAAAATTCGAAACTCAACAACGGTAAATTTACAACGACTCGCCCCATTCATGGTTTAATAGTGAAATAATATAGCGCCGACGAAGCATATATTACCAACAAAGACGTGTAAAATTTCTCATAGGATTTATACGGCAATCTCGGGTATAAAGCGACAGTATTTCAGCCGGCGACCGTTTAGTCCGTGTGGGAACACGTGCATGAAACCGAATCGCCTACAAAAGATTAAAGAGGTGGTAATTTGACGGTGATTTAGGAAGAGCGGCTTTCATCGTCGGATTGTCTTATCCGACGAGGACTTTTGTCCAGCACAGATAGATAAATATTACACTAGTGTATGCCGGCCTGCCATGACGCTTATTCTCTTCTTAACCGCTTTATAATGTTTTAATTTATTGCGTGCCACGTTAATATATCCCAAGGTGTTAATAGTCGTATTAGTTTTCATTTACTCGAATGGACAAGGCATGAACACGATAATCGAATAAAGGTGGGTAGGTACTTATATTACAAAAGGAAATATCGTTTACAATTAATTTTTATAGACGCTAGTGTTCAGAAAGTCGTAAATAGTACAAAGGTTGTTGGTTACCTAAATCCCCTATACGAGTGGATTTCTCAAGCGGAAATTTTTCATGTCCTCGCTGAAAACGAGGTGACGCTTTGCAGATGTGACTATGATATATTTTTTTCTAAATATAAGACATTTGTTCCGATATGAAGCCATATAAATAATGTTTGGAAAGTTATTATTTTTTTGGATAAAAATGAGTAAGTGTCGAATTTCAATGTTCGGTGGCTTGTCCCCAATCCCTTTTTTACAATATATTCATCTCTCAGGAAAATTGTGGCCAACATATTTAGGAAAATTAATTTTGATTATGTTAAGGATGAGTGACCCTACGAGAAATTATTGAAAAATAAATTTTTAGACGAATAGTTTATGAACTGTGGCAAAACTAGATTTGTCCCAGCAAAAATAGCAATATCGGTGGCAATTTTGTTTCGACGCTTGCTACTCATACTGTTGGGTATATCCAGGCCTAAAACCCCTCCCCTGCTAGGATCAGCCGAGCACTCATGCGCAGTGTGAACGGTTGCGCACTACCTCCTTGCGTCTTCCCGCCAAAAATAAAAGTACATGATTTCAGTTTACTCGGAACAAAATTTTGCAATTTCGGTGCTCGGGATTAAAATGTTTCCTCAAGGTTTAAAAATATAACAGTAATGCATTCTAAATAGCCTTTAGGTACACTTTTGAGATATTAGTCGCAAACTGGAATAACCTTGATACTTTTGTATATTTTTGAAATAAATGACTAATTCGCAATTTCGGTGGGCACATTTCGGTGGCTTTTCTGGCTGCTAGAAGCCCACCGAAATTGCAAAGCTCCACCGAAATTGCTCAATTGATACAAATTACAAACATATTTAGAAATATCACGCTTACACTCCTTGCGGGGTGTACAGATTGAAAAAGCCTGTAAAATGCGGTCGCTTTAGGTCGTTTGTTTGGCAAAAAAATTGCGGTTATTTCACAAATCTGCGTCGTAAAAGAAGACTAAGGGATAAATTCATTTAGGGGAACGGACTACCGCGTTCCCTCTGAATGCAAAATTTTGTGCTGCGCTCGCCTATCCTAGCTCGTGGCCCTCCAGCCCGGCGATCCCTCGTGGCCCTCCAGCCCGACGCTCCCGCGAGGTCCTACTGCCCGGCGATCAATCGTGGCCCTCCAGCCCGGTGCTCCCGTGAGGTCCTCCTGCCCGGCGATCCCTCGTGGCCCTCCAGCCCGGCGCTCCCTCGTGGCCCTCCAGCCCGGCGCTCCGGCGAAGTCCTACTGCACGGCGATCCCTCGTGGCCCTCCAGCCCGGCGCTCCCGCGAGATCCTCCTGCCCGGAGATCCCTCGTGGCCCTCCAGCCTGGTGCTCCCGCCAGGTTCTCCAGCCTGGCGATCCCTCGTGGCTCTCCAGCCCGGCGCTCCCGCGAGATCCTCCTGCCCGGAGATCCCTCGTGGCCCTCCAGCCTGGTGCTCCCGCGAGGTCCTCCTGTCTGACGATTCCTCGTGGCCCTCCAGCCCGGTGATCCCGCGAGGTCCACCAGCCTGGCTATCCCTCGTGACTCTCCAGCCCGGCGCTCCCGCGAGGTCCTCCTGTCTGGCGATTCCTCGTGGTCGTCCAGCCCAGCGATCCCTCGTGGTTCTCCAGTCCGGCGCTCCAGCGAGGTCCTCCTGCCTGGCGATCCCTCGTGGCCCTCCAGCCCGGCGCTCTCGCGAGGTCCTACTGCACGGCGATCCAATACAAATACAAATTCTTTATTTGATAAACATAATTACTAATAGGTAAAACTATCCCAAAACAATTATGAGGCTTAACTATTTCCTAAACCAAGAATAGTAATTCCTGTGTCTTAGGTAAACAGTTTACCGACATAACTGTTCTAAATAATAAAATATAAAAATAAAATACGACTATACGATTAAAATAAACTTAAATACACTTTAAAATATTACTATTCTAACGGTGAAGCCGTGAGCGGTAGCTTCCTTCGGAAGCGGCGAAATACGACTCCCTGCGGCCAAAACTCCGGTGACGTGAAGACGCTCACAGTAGCGGTCGGGATTTTCACCACGAACGAGTTGAAACCTACCCAATGGCGCGACTCCAACGGCTCCACGTATACTCCGAGTCTTGGCGTATCCTTGAAGGCACCTGCTTTATGCCTCGCGAAGATGTAGTCCAGCACGTCTTGCTTGGTAGTAGAGTGCCAAGCAAGACGTGCAAGAGTGCAGGCGGAAGACATAAAGGGATGTCCTCGGCGTTAAGGCGCGCAGCTGTAGATTGGCCTCGACTGGGGCGGTGCCACACTTTTTTTGGCGGGTTGCCTGCTGCGTTTCTTCTGAACCAAAGTAAACCCATCCGCGTCTACGTGGTCATAACGCTTGTTAAGGGGTGGCTCACAGAGTGATAGATGAGCCATGCCCTTTTTGTTTACCGCTGCTGCAGCGAGCGGCTTAGGAGGCCGGTTAGCGATGTTTTTGGCGCCGACTTTTAGCCGTGTCAGCAGCATTGCCGGGCGCAGCTGACAGCGTTTGTGCAGCGGGGCGGGGCGGGTCGAGCGGTGCGGCGGCGGCGGGGGTCGCGGGTGCACGCTGGTCGGTTCGCTTGGCGGGCGAATTAGCTGACGATGTGCTTGTCACCGATGCATATGATTCACCGACGGCACGCACTTCGCGTTGTTCGTTGTCAGCAGAACTCGAAGTCTCAGCTGACCTAGTTGCTGAATTTCGTAACAAATTTACTTCGGCACGTAGTTCAGCAATATTTTTCTGTGAGCATTCGAATTTCCTCTGAAATTCTTCCAGCTTATTCTCCAGGTTCTTGACGTCCCTTAGCAGCCGGGTAACATCCTGCTGGTCGAGCGCGATGGTCGTGGCCCTCCAGCCCGGCGCTCTCGCGAGGTTCTACTGCACTGCGATCCCTCGTGGCCCTCCAGACCAGCGCTCCCGCGAGGTCCTACTGCACTGCGATCCCTCGTGGCCCTCCAGCCCGGCGATCCCTCGTGGCCCTCCGGCCCGGTGCTCTCGCGAGGTCCTCCTGCTCAGTTATTGACACCCGTCAGTGATAGCCGAAAACGTGGCTACTATTTGTAGTCGCAGGTATCAGTTGATTTGTCGACCGGCAGGTGCTATCAGGTGTGGACGGCTGCCGCTAACAGAGTTCTACGGCTATCTTCAACACAATGCCACCCATTTTTAAGCAGCCAAACAAGGCATCTGAGGCACAACTGCAACTTCGGTGGCACAAACCCAATTTCGGTGGCATGAATTCAATTTCGGTGACAAGGCAATTTCGGTGACCCAAATAACTCACCAAATACTATTGTTACATATTTTCCTGTTAATATATTATATTCAAAATGAGTATCTTTTGCTATACAGCTACAAAAAACATCAAAAAAGCAGAAAATTAAAAAATCCACCGAAATTGACAAAAATATGCAGTTGTTGAAAATGACTCATACCTACCTACATGATTTAGTGGAGTGGAAATATTGTATAAGCATTCTGAAATCAGTTATAAGCTTTATATAAACGAACGTTGTACCAAACACCGTGGCCCCAACGTTGTATTGGTTTGAGCCATGTGAGCTTAAAATTTATATTAAGAGCCATTATTTCGATTTGTGAAATTTTTGACACTTTTCAAACGAACAAGAGCATCGTCGTGATTGCTTTTTGTACGGGGCTTATGAGACAGCCCTGTGAAAACTGAAAAGGTAAATTCAGACTTTAAAAATGGACGACTTTTCCCTAGGAATATAACCGTATTTTAGGAAACGTCAAACATTCTTGAACTACCCAAACTAAAGTCAGTCAGCTGATCGTGATTTTGTATAAGATTTCCTAAAAGAAAGTTGCTCAGTATATCGGTTTGCTATCAGTATTCAGAGACTGTATTGTGAATCTGTTACCAACGCAGGTAAGTTTACTCATCTTATACTATTCACTACTTATATAAGTACATGTTAAAACTTTGGCGTGTGATGCCGGTTAAGACTAGCATCACCCCATTTCTTTTCCGTGGGAGTCGTAAGAGGCGACTAAGGGACTCAAGGAGGTGTATTGCAATTTTAGGCGATGGGCTGACAACCTGTCACTATGTCGATACACAATTTTCCGAATGACCCTCAAACCTTTGTCAGACGTGGCTTAAATTTTCGTTTTTTGCGGTCTTTTACGCTCTGCTTAAAACTTTGTTATGTATCTAATCGCTTCGGTGCCCCATTAATATTTTATATTCATACGCCAAAGTAAACAGAATTAAGTAGGTACCTATAGACAAGCAAATTGTAGTACTAAGGTGCATGACAGGTGTATGGCACGTGCGGGCGGTGAGGAAGAAGGGGGGAGGGTCGATTCATTCATCAGCTCGACTCCATAAGGCTCTAAACCTAATTCGACACGAACAGCCTCGCAACATCCGCTCTTGCAAAACGTTATTTCATTCATAACTTTGGCGGAGGCTGTGGTTACACTGGATGTAAATTTTATTTTATTACATGTGATTTTCAGTGATAGACTTTTTAGAGGTTTGCTCTTGACCAGATGAACATTGAACAAGCTTTGATTCCTCTATTAATGTAAAGCTTATTGTTGGGTTTGTTCAGGGAATATGTTTTCAAGCACATGTTAAAATACCTGATAACCTAAAATAGGCCTAAGACTGATAGGGTTTGAGTGACAATATTTAAAGCATTGCTTAATTAACTACCTACGAACTCCACGTGTATTCACGTATACTGCTGGATTTTAACGATAAAAACATTATTAAGCTCAGTGTGCCCTAAACATATTGTGCAGCCGCGCCCACGCATCGCAGCGACGGAAAATAACATTTAAGCGGATGACGTCACCGGCACGCCTGCCATTGCTACTGTACTGCACACAGCATCGTGATAAACATTGCCATTCATAAGCCGCGCACACCAACAATATTGACAGTGTCATGTCGTGATATAGGAGAATTATATACAGAAGTATAAAAAACTAGGCAGCGCACGGAATACAACCATCGCACCTGCTTCTGCTACTGCACATCGCATCATGTTATACATTGACAGCGATTCGGGATTACAATTCTCTTAACTTACATTAAATTAGCGCTTTCAATTTTCGTCGAGTATTTTTGGAAAAAGATAAAAGATATTTTAGTCCTGTTATGTCTTATAATTTGACGCAAAATGCGCGTTAACTATCATAATAGAGCGACGATTAAAACAATGGCGACCAAATTGACTACAAATGGCAAAGAACCCATTGATATTTTTAAATATGACAGAACTTAGATATTTCCTATCCTTTTCTAAACGTATTCGACGGAAAGTCATAGCGCTAATTAAAACAATTATTAACTTAAAATACTGAAACGGGGTTCTTACCGCGCTACTTAATTTGGTTGAATTGTCCGATATTTCCAACAAGTGCTTGGGCCGTTTCCGTTTCAGTATTTTGAGTTCTGTGTGACCGCAAAAGTTTAAAACAGTTTAAGATAATTGTGATCCCGAATTGAGGCCATTGCCTTGACGTTTATAAGTTTTGCATTGCCGCTATTATTTCAGACAACTTTATATACCTACACTGTCTAATATTAAAACTATTACTAGAGTAAAACGCTACATTGCTGCTATAACTACCTATAGTTAAGTGAACAAATTATTGTAGTTTATAATTTTAGCTATACCGAACTCATTTTCTCATTAAGTTACGACACGTACACACTCACATTAACACGATTAAGACGTAAAACTTTCCAATTATGTTATTACAAGATTCATTTTATAGTCTTGTGTAATTTCTGCGACAAAATGACTGCAAAACAACAAACAAACCTACAAATAGTTACACCTATAAGAAAACATTAAATATATCTTCACTACATGAGTACATTAATCGAACATCTGAATGAAATTAGCTGCATAAGGTGTTGCAATAACACTAATGTCACAGAATTCTCAGGGTGTTCAAAATGAGCTGACTTAACTAAATTGGCTGGTTACTAATCTCTGTACGTCAACCACGAAAAAGGCTACCTAGTTACATAGTAGAGGACTGGAAAACTCTGTCACCATGGTTTATTGAAACTTATATCAACTCAAAGTCCCACGCGACTAAAGATAAACTTAAAAAGAAGCTTAATATAAATCTATTAAATAGGTGATCAGGTTCGTAATTTTTGAATAATTAACATAACAAAACTTTTCTTACTCGCTAATCGCTTTTATGAATAGCAGCCGGCAATAAAACCAAAGTAAGTACTTATAATATTTTATATCAGGCGTAGCATATGGATGGGCCATAATATACCTTAATTTTTCGTATCTCTTCTAATCTTTCTAATAGGTAATGCCTGTTTGAAAATTACGTTACACTTTCCGGACACTCTGTAATGTAAATAGTTGTAACTCTAATGTATGCAATCTCGTTGTAAATATCTACAATTGCATCCGCTAATAAATGGCTAATAAAACTGATAATGTTGTTTATCTGTATTTACGAACGACTATATACGTAAGAAAGGAAAATGTTAGTTTGATACACATTTAGGTATGCTAGATAAAGACTAATGTAGTAGCTAGAGATTTTTTAAAGCTTTTGCTGTGTTAAAATAACATGAATCATATAAACACTAATAAGTATAATTATGTAGAAATTATTTATATAGTTTGGATGAATTCTTTAAATATACATTTTAATAATAATTTGACATTGTAAGTAAATTATATCATGATGACATGTATCTAATTAATTTTGATTTTAATTGTTTAACTAATGTTCTTAACTTCATTTACATTTGCATGCTGTTGTTAACGGCTGTATAGGAGATTCTTATTTTATGTAATACTAGCTGGTGCCCGCGAACTTCGCCTCGCCAAGGGATGATTATGCGCCAACAGAAGATAAAAAACTATAAGAAGTATCTGACTCTGCGACTTGATAAATGTCATCGCAAAACATGGAGTAACGGAAAACTGCATGATCTTGAATTTAAATGGGAAATGATTTGTGATTAGCAGTGTGCGTACTGTGCGTGGTATAAATACTACTTCACCAGATCCACAACCCGTAAGAATTTCGGCTTCTATGATATTTATTCGAAGTGCAATCACTTTTAGCCGAGTTCCATTGCACAGCTTCGGGGGTGTTAAATTTGGAAAGCAATAATTATAGGAATGCGTACTTACTTAATTAGTAATATTATGTGCGGAGAGTCCAGGTGCAGCGGCTTGGTTGTTTTTGGGCGTAAGTATTGCTCGCTCACAAAGCCATGAGTTGTCTTGACGTATTAATTGAGAAACATCGCCATAAACTAAATCAATGAGTTCCTCCACCAATGTAACAATATGACACAGGTTGTCGGGTAGAGTTAGTAAACTATTCGATTCGGGAAATGAGCCTTCGCCAATTTTCAATAAAACTCCAGAAAATTCTTGCACTCGGGGGTTTCCACCTAAGTGAGCCCTCATGTTTTGCGTCAAACTAAATTTTTCTATCCAAGGTCAAAGCACGGAGCGTTTTAGACATGCCTCAACCTCACCGGCTCTAGTTCCTCTGGTAATCACAGTTAGAGTCTTACAAAAATCACCGCAAAATAAAACTGTTACCCCTCCTATAGCGTGATCATTTCGCCGGATGTCTTGTAGAGTGCGATTGATGGCTTTCACGGCCTTTTTGTTCACTATCGTATACACGTCCTAAACGATTAGGCAGCACTCTGAAAGAATCTTTGCCTTTTTGCTATTTAGGAATACGGCACAAACTGGTGTTTTATTTATATCCAGGTTCAAAGGTACCTTCAACATGGAATTAAAGTCTTACCTCCAGGAAGTAAAGTGGCCGCAATACCCAAAGAGGCGACCGCTAGTGCTATTTTTTCTTGTCTTCGCACTTCAGCTAGTAGTAGTTTAGTCAAAAAAGTTTTGCCTGCCACCACCAGGGGCGTCTAGGAAAATTAATCCACCATCCTGTTGACTGACACTTCTAAAAATTCGGTCATATAGTCGTACACACTTTTGTTCATGTGTAAGGACGCCAATATTATTGTTCACGATTTTGGCCATCGCGGATAATAATTTGTCGCCGCTGCATACTCTCGACAAACACGCTGAACTTCAGTGGTTTCCTGCGGCTCTGGAAGACCATAATGACTACACTACACTATCTTTATCAGCGCGCCTAGCCGCAAAAAGAAGTTGGTATTTTTTCCATTGTTGCATTGGATGGGCAAGTACACAAAACACTATCATGATTCCAAACAAACGTCGCAATCGCCTGGGATTATCGCTGACTACGGCCTGTTCAAGAGTCGTCGTCGTAGTCGTCAATTTCGATCGTCATCTACGAGTAGTGAGGTACTCCCAGCTCAGGTTATTATTAGTATGGTTCTATAAACAGGTAACTGTCACAATACGAAGGGCAGAAAAGCTTAGTGTTCACGTAAACAGCTTTAAATTTCATTGATTTAGCTTCAAAATTGACGGAGTTTCATAAAAACTTGCCCCCCCTTTTTCGTCCCCGTCTAGGCAGAATTTCCAAAGATTCTTATTTATCCTTATTTCGTCATTCTTAATTTCTAACCGAATAGGCAAATATAAATTTTAATCAAATTAGCTTCAAAACTGACGGAGTTTCATACAAACTTACCCCCCTTTTTTCCCCCATAAAGAGCGAATTTCCAAGAAAAAAAAATAGCCTATATGTTAGCGAGGACTAATAACAATATAACAAAAAAAAATCATCAAAATCCGTCCTGTAGTTTTTGTGTGAAAAGCGGACAACAAACAGACAGACAGACAGACAAAAATTTTATAAATCATAATTTTGGCTTCTATTGGTTGTATGAAGATCCCCCATCTTAGTTTTTCTTTAATATCGATAAAGTACAGACATGAGCTTGTTATAATTTTATTATATGTATAGAACCCCCCTTTTTTCCCCCATAAAGAGCGAATTTCCAAGAAAAAAAAATAGCCTATATGTTAGCGAGGACTAATAACAATATAACAAAAAAAAATCATCAAAATCCGTCCTGTAGTTTTTGTGTGAAAAGCGGACAACAAACAGACAGACAGACAGACAGACAAAAATTTTATAAATCATATTTTTGGCTTCTATTGGTTGTATGAAGATCCCCCATCTTAGTTTTTCTTTAATATCGATAAAGTACAGACATGAGCTGTTATAATTTTATTATATGTATAGATATAGATATAGATTCTATTGGTTGTATGAAGATCCCCCATCTTAGTTTTTTTTTAATATCGATAAAGTACAGACATGAGCTTGTTATAATTTTATTATATGTATAGATATAGATTACCATCCATTGTACCCTATTCAAGCAAATAAAATATCTTGTATCTTGTAATACATATTATGCACTATACATAAATGTGATAAGTGTTCACATCATTTGCTAGTATAAGTAGAAAGGAGTAGTATTATCAGTCTAAACAGCCTATTTATGGGATTTACATTTTTCAAATACCATAATCTTCTCCTAATTGTATTTGAATGGGTGTAGTAATCGAAAAAATTATGTTTATTATTAATGATTCTCTACAAAAGTATTTTTTTTACTTTGTTTGCTAAATCCTAGGAATTTGGCCAAACTTCGATACTTGTTTGGGAAGATAGTAAGTCAAGAGTGAAGTCTACCATTATACTATATTTCAGTTTTTGTCCAAATTCCTAGAAATTCATCTGAGTTCCTAATTCAGCCATATTAAACTATACTGCTATAGCTGCGACAAATATATTGTTATTTATTGCTCATTACCATCGCTGTTTACTCCAATAATCCGACCATGTACAGCATGTAGTTAAATAAATTAATATGTAAATACAAATAACACCATGTGTGCCTTCCTTGTTAATATGATAGAATATCTACTGTAAATTAAGTTTGTAGTACGCAGAGCAAAATGTAACATTTGAAGAGTGCTTATTTAGCAATATAATTTTATTATTTAAGGAACTTAATTTTCTACTTCGTCTTCGTTTCGAGAGGGACATCGATTTTCTACTGCAGGCAGGATTTTGTACCTTTTAGTACTAGCGATGCCTCTTCCATCTATACTACTATTACTAGGCTACAGCGGCTCACTCGTTGCCTGCGAAATGCAAGTGTATGCCAATAACACGTGACATGGTTCCATCTACCGGAATAGATTTGCATTGCAACCTATTCCCAGCGAATATTTCATTCTTTGCAGATTTAATGTAGTCGAAGCGATGAAAACCCGCAATAAATTGAATACCAAATTTTATAACACTTCTTGTTTTGGGTAAACTGTTTTGGACAAGGTACGGAATAGGTATACCTATGATGCTAGTGATATAATAACAAACAACTACTCAGACGGAACAAAAATTTTTTCTTTCATTTTCATTTATTTTTCACCTCGATGACAACATTGAAAGATCAGCTATTTTTGTAATTTCTCTTTACTCGCAACCCTAAGGCCCATTTCACGCTGGGCAAAAATGCAAGGTGGTTTTGCTGTGGAAGGTTTTCATAAATTACCTACCTAAATAGTATTTAATAAACTATTGCACGCAAGAACTGACCTTTTAATGATCTGCTGTAGATTTTAAGTTTTTTTAAGGAAATCATAATGAATCTGACCTGAATGCTGAATTTTGGCGTTGCGGGGTCAGAAACTGGACGCCTGTTTTGGCACTATTATTTGTGACATTGAGGGCTTAAGTGCACGGACTTTGAGATGTATTGCCGGCCAACTGAGTTAAGATAGCGACAAATTTATCGAATAACTTAGTCCTACAATTGACCAAGATTTACTCAATCAAACAGAAAATTGACAAATGCCATTGTTTTGGGCACACGAGCAATTTTTGTATGGTATTTCTCGAAGGAATGAGCGAGTTTCCCGCACTAAAAAGTAGCCTATATGTTTAGTTATAGAGCTTTACACCACAAAAAGATAATTCAAATCCGTGCTTTAGTTTTGGAGATTAGCGTGCATAAACAAATATGCAGATAAATAGCTAAACGAACAGACCAAATTGAAAAATATCGTTGTTTTGAGTTCTATTGTGTTTATAAAGGCCCCCATAATAGTTTTTTTTGCATTTATTTGCCAAGTACACGTACAGACAGCGACCAGATTAGGTATAAATTTTGTAAATTTTTTATATTTCTGAAGACTGAGCTAAGGGCCAAGCAGGTATTGCGTCTGTTTCACATTGTACGCTCTTGGTCGGTGTTTAAATTCTTCTTTCTTAGTTTTAAGACCATGCAATACAGCTCTGCGTCTCTGTCTCGTCTCTCTCCTCTGTGTCAATCCCCTCACTCGTCTTAAGCTTAACATAAAACTCCAATTTGCATATTGCATACAGAATATGTAAACTTATCTGTGCCCCGCCCTTGGTGTGACACGTCGCGTCGGTCGACAGCGAGGTGCGCCTGCGCCCGCACCAGCTGCGATCGCATTATTCTTGCCTCTGCGATATCCAAGTCTAAGTGAGCACATTTGCAAAGCTGCATGCGACGAATTGCAAGTTTATGGGCCGCCTGAGGTAGTGACTGATACGGTTTTTGTGGAATGGAATGTCTTATTCATTTAAATACAATTTACATTCTGATAATAAACAGGGTGTTTTCTTTCAAGGGGTAAACCAACCCATGAAACTGTACAACTTTTATTAAGAAACGTAGATATATTATTTGTATTTTATACAGAATATTCAGTAACTGTATATGGAAGTTTTTTGAAAGAAAAACATTATATCATAAGTTTCCCTGCGTAATAGAATGACATACTTCTAAGTAAATGCAAATGTAGGTATGTAAACACATTAAATCATCAAGTAATCATATTTCTTTTACGAATCAAATTCTGTATTGTCATATATGTAATAACTACTACTAATACTACTAATGCTACTTATATATTTTTAGGTCACTGCATATTACAACATTTATCTGCAACTTAATAGTATGCAATACCTACTATACACACTGATTTTTCTGCCGCATTTATGTGGAATACTGGTATTGTATTAAGGCATAAATATTATGATTCGTATAAGTAGTCCACAACCACTTTTGGCAAGAATGCATACAGGCCCAAGCTTAACATAATAAAACGTGATTTCATTTTACCACACGAAGGCAAATGTTATCGGTGAATGATCGTTAAAGATCGACCATCCTTTCCTTATTAGCCCAACACGCGCCATGAGACCTATTTCGCATGCATATAAAATTGCAAGGCTACCATAAAGAGTGTTTATTAAGACTTTATTTCGTGTTTAAAAATTCGTAAAGTCTTACTCAACGAGTCTTGGCCCACTCACTCGAGTTCCGGAGTTTTAAAATGACAAAATTACGTGCGGTTCTGCTCGGAAATGAGACATAAATGGGAATTGCAAAATGTATACATGCGGTTACATATCTTTCTCTTACGACACAATCGGATCGCTGGTGCATAAAAAGCGGGGTTAAGAGAGGTCGCTCGTCCTTATGGACGTGCATTACTTGACTCGGAATGGAATGAGTTTACCCACCACGTGTTTGATTGCTAATGGGCACCATCAAATGCATCGTTTTTCTCACTTACCTACGGGTAAATTTTTATTTTGAATTCTGTAATGTTTTACGTACAAAATACATCAATGCACTAAGTATATTTTTTCACCAGGTCATTTGTTTGAGAGCAATTTATAAATGGAGACGGCAGCACGCAGGGTGCCTTCAAAATGCAATGTGGGAAGCATTTTGACTGCTACAAAAGTTTTTCGGGTGGCTAAAATAACTACTTGATAAAACGTACTGTGGCAACTATTTTGACAATTAGTAATGTATGGACTCTTTAGATGAAAGAAAAATGATTTGCTCATGTCAATATAATTCTTTATTTAGAGGAAACTTGTAACAGTATTACATGTTCTTGCTCTGCAGAAATTAAACTGAAATGAGGGAAGTTTAACCTCTCGTATCGGTTACAACCGGTTGATTTACTTTGCAATGCAAAGGAGAGAGTATAAACAACATTAGTTTATTCGACTGTTCCATATTACAGATAAAATCGTGTAATAGCAACGTACAGCCATAAGTTGTGGCGACTTAATTGAAAGGTCAAAAGATCGTACTCATATACATTATAGGTATAATTTCCTGATCCTCTTTCTCTCCAATTAAGCAATTTAGATACGGTTTGGGCAATGACACGACATTACCATTGTAAGACAAGGGCTATTGAGATGATAATGCAGAGATGTAAATAACAATAAAGTTATCTGAAACGTGGGGCAGTATGGGTTTTGACAATAAAAAGCGTCGTGTCGCGCTGCGCCCGCGCCGGAGGTGTGCCCGGGGAGGGATTTATGGAGCTCTCTTGCGTCACATGACCTCTCACACTATCTGGGACCTCTCGCAATGATTGCGGCCATCTATCGGACCACTCCAGAACTAAGAGGACTCGGCCAATTTATGGGTTGGGCTTTGGTCGATCGTGATCGTATTTCGAAATTGACGCTATGAATTAGATGAGTCACATTAATACTAGCTTACCATTCTTGTATGTCAATTCAAATATTGAATGTCATAATAATTCAAGCAGATCAAATTTAAAACTACAAAATTATGTGGTATATTTGAGCAGGCCTGGGCTACGACGATACTTTTTATACAAAAGACATCAACGCGCCCCACGAGATATATTTTTAGCTCAAAAATATTAGATTATTGTCATTCTACGAAAATAACCTCATCATCAAAATTGCCTGTTCATTAGTAATTGTATAAACAATATTTGGAAACCTTGATTAAAATTCAATTTGTAAGACCAAGAAACAAACCAACTAAGTGCCTTCATTAACATACCAAATGCATATCAATATAGACCACAAATCTGGACGTTACAATGAAACAGAAAATATGACAGTATACCTACCATTGAAGTGATACAGGTCCTACAAATCAATATAGACACAATTTGCATACAGTGCTAATTATATTCGATTGTGGGGAATGGCTCGGTTAATCTATTGGTATTTAAATAACAGATGAAACTATAATGGAAACAAGAAAGCTCGAACCCAGTCGGACCTGTTCGCTCTAATTAACAATACACAAATCGTAGCTTGTATGCAAATAAGGCGGACTTAGGGTTGTCGAGCTTTTGTGCGATAAGGAGAGTAAGGTATGCCAGAGATGGCTTTATTTGAAGTGATATGTAAGTAATATGAGAAATAAGTGTCTTTTAGATAATTTCCTTGAATTGGTCATTCGAGTTATATTGGCAACATGCTGTTCGTTTTGTGTGAAACATTGCAACTTGCGCGGTTGATTGTTTCAATTTCATATTCTCCTCCTCTCCTCCTCATAGTTCTTTAACTAAACATTACGCAGCCGGAATTCAACCCTGTACTTTTAATGATTGTTAAACAAAAAACTCAATCTTATTTCTAAAGTTCGCAAGAGTCTTACCATTCTATGCAAGCAAAATAAAGTCATGTCAACGGCCTCAGGCGCCTTAGCGCTCAAATCCTTTCCACTCTACCAGTATCAAGACGCGTCAGTCGAAGTGCACGACTTTATCGTAAAATTGAATTAAAAAAGAGAGATAATAAAAGACGATCGCGTCGTAATTCTGGCGCGCGACAACGCAGCGCTTTTATTTGGAGGCGCGTGTGCGGCCGGCGTTAGGGTTGCTACACATACACAGAGTATCATTTCGTATCCTCGTCTTGCTGAAGTAAAAAATTGGTAAGGAAATACCCAACGAAAAATGGCAAACGAATGTGCCATGCATGATGAATAAATTTATATCTTATTGTTCGTTGTATATTTATAAATTTAATTGTACCATGTGGTTTGTGTAAGTGAGTTTCAGCACCGTAAACGTATTAATGAGTCAGTTACGTAAAATTTCTCATTTTTTGTGAATTTTTGTGACATGGCGTGGCATGACCATGGAAATGTGTCAGTTAAGAGTCTGTCTCGAACTTTTAAACATCCCTTTCCCACTAATGGCATATCCAGTGTGTGAGAACAGAGCAAAATCACTATATTTAGACGATTTTTCACTCTTTTGAAAATTTCCCGCAAATATACAAGTAATCAAAAAACAGTACGACAAGAATCTAGAAATATACAAGGCGTATCGTATTCGCAAAAAATAACGTGTTATCGTCATAATCATAGGAATCAAGAATCTAGATAATATGATGAAAAATTATAATACATAAAAATAAGGTGTTTATCGTATTCATCAACGAAATTGTGCGCATCCAAAAATACCCATTTTTCTCACGGAGCGCCCTTAACATGGTGATGTATAGCGACCCTTATTATACAGGGTGTGGTATGCAGCGACCCCAATAGTGACAACTTGCACGTACATCTTTATTTTGACCTAACATATTAATCTTCACTTTAATAGGTAAAATATTTACTATGATATTACGATAAAATTATTAAATGAATTCAAAACAAAAAGATACAAAATTAATTGTGCTGATAGGTTTACAATGCGAAGAGTAAATTTGGAAAAATGTGATTCAAAAAAATATATGATTTCCACTTATTACACAGAGCGTTAGTAGTAAGTGAAACCACTGGACAGGAATTTACTACTCATACTATTATTGTTTTGAACGGGTGATCAATATTACATGTACTAGTACAAATATTTTGACACAATTTTTAATAAATTTTAATAAGACACTGATATTTAAAATTAACCCGTATTTATTTTATGATCATGAAAAAAAAAATGCGAGAATTCGATCGAATAACTAAGTAACTTTACGATATTTATATGTTACTGTTTCTGTTATTCCTGGTTTTTAGTTTTGAATGGGGATTTGTTTTTGTACTTTACAATGAAAGTTTATTTTTCTATTCGTCGGTGTCAAGTATCAGATACGGATAACGCGTCGCCTCGACTGTGGCTCTGTCAATATTTTTGTTTTGTCGAGGCGTAAGATTGGAAGCGCATTTTTCCCGCGCTTCTGAGGGCCGCAGGGTGCGACGCGAGTGCGAGCCTGTCCGAGCTAACTTGTAATTTCAAGTGTTTACCCGGCGACCGCTCAGCAGGGCGTCCAGTAACAATACCCATATCCTTTTCACATAAAATATATGAAAAGTCTGGCTGGTAGCGAGGCTCGGATCGACGGTGCGATACAGCGGCTGCATTATGCCTGCTTGCTGCCTCCGAGAACTTTTTATGAGGGATCAAATTGATTGGTTCGGTGATAATATCGGAGTCGCGCATTGTGCTCACACTGGCACGCGGCGGCGGCGCGGTGCGCGGGCGCAGCGCGGGTGCAGCGCGGGTGCGGCGCGGGTGCAGCGCGGGTGCAGCGCGGGTGCAGTGCGGGAGCTGCTCGCCGACAGAACTCATCGATTACATTCCAATTCTTCTTCTCACACCTTCAAACCCACAGATGTAATTTAGAGATTTTGAAACCAGTAGCAAGTAATAGATATGCACATTTAAATGCAGCCGTGAAAGGTTCATCGATTTATCACCGTATACATTTAAGGTGGTGTTTATATACGCACCTGAATAATTTACCTTTATGATAAATGCATCAAACCATAATATTAGTTCGCTCCAATTGATCATTTCAGTAACAAGTGGAGAGTGTCGAAAACGCGGTTTCAAATGTGTTTGTGGTTATACACAGAGTAATGTCTTATTCTCGTTAAAGTTACAGTTAGATATAAGAATTGAATTGTTCTAAAGTTGTTATTGGAAATTTATTGAACGAGCGCACGAATCATCCGCCGGCCGAAGAAGGACGTGCCCGGCGAGTGAGAACCACGAAGATAAAAATATATTACAAAATGAGCTCCACTTTGTGTTTTGAAATTACAATCAAATAAATTACTTTTTATTGCTCAATCTTGTTGGGTTTTATTAAGGTATGGGCGCTAAGGGAATAAAACATGGCGGGTTTACGCGAGGGACACCATGTTTCCGTGACGGGATGGCGGCGCGCGCGCATCGACCGCGCGCCTTGACATGGCTCAGTCCGAAGATAAGCCATCACTCGGCCTGACTGGAATTTCGACATATAACACAGAGAGATTGTCTCCAATACAGCATTTAACCATCACAATACTAGACTCTAAATAATGCGTTTGTTATGTTAAATATCGAATCACTAGCATTTTAATATCTCCGCTTATCTTTACGACGATCGTTAAGTGTAAATATACTTCTAAACACACGCAGTTTCTTTATTATCGTGGAGATCCAAAAATTCTCATTTAACTTATCTTTATTATAGTAACAGTTAGAAATGTTTGTAAACATTTTAACATTCCAAATATTTGCCTCTGATGACCGTTTAAAATTAATTTTATAATTGCAATAGTCACTGGATTTCAACTCGGTACACACTTGATATGGCGCAAATTATAAGTAAAGTAGCGTACAGTGCAGTTGCGGAGTAATAAATTTTTATCCGCTACTTACTGAACTATTCACAGAGGGAATCCGACCCTTAGAGAAAAGTGTTTTCCATATTGATTTGCGCACTAAGGGCGTCTGTAATTCACAACGGTCAACCATGATGAATTTAATGGGCAATACATTGTCATTTACTCCATATCTCCAGTCGTCAATTAGCGTTGTCTGTTCACGTAAACCACTTAAACCCGTCGACTCATCCTGATTAACGGGGCAACAACAATTTCAATACTAGCCTCGAGGTGCGCGGCTGTACCGTATTTTCAGCGTCAAAATAAACAAATCAAACCGTTGGACAAGGGAGACACGAGGGCATATCATGTTGATTAATGCTGATTGCTAAAGTGCGTCCACGCATGAATAAGTAATGCACAGCCCACCGCGGCGTTTCCGTCTAGACCGGTCCTAGAACAATGTGCCCAAACGTTTCCTCAATTGCTATGCGACGGGAATCGCCCCCGTCACTCCGTGCCATGTCGCGCGGTTGCGTTACCGCCTTCACTACATCACACGACTGTCCCAAGCGTAAATTATTCGTAAACAATTACGGATCATTTATCTCCGTATCGCTTTACAAGATAATTGCTGATAAACCGAGTGGAGCTGAGACAATTCTGTGGTCTCTCAAACGACCTTTTTACCTGTGAGTCTAGCGGAGTTTAGTGTGGTGTAGATGAGGTCTAGTTACGCTGGCGAGGAGGAGCTTGGAAATCGCACAATGCACCGCGTGTGTCCCTCGCCCAAGGAAACCTATTTATCATCGTCACCTAGCGACCGGCGACTGGTAATTGTGAGCCATATTGTTACCTTGAGTTATGGGGCCCTTATGCGAATGTAGTCTCTTCCTCTAAAGCTGTACACTTCCTAATACACAATTGGCGCAAGAAAGCATGAATGTACCGAAATTTGATTAGAAGTATTCTTCAGCCGTATCTTGAGAGCATGAAAGGAGATAAAATGGAATGGAAGAATAAAATTTTTATATTTTAAAATGGAATCAAGTGCGAAACTTCCCATATTACCTACAGCAAGGATTATGTAACCACCAAGAAAGATTAAACTACGTGCAAAAGGCTGCAAGCAAGCTCTACAATTTTACTAACTTTTAATTTACCCTAAAAAATGTGAAATCTTAATTTCACGATTTGCTGAACTTCCTACGCCTGAAGGTATAGCTGGCATTGGTCCGTTCTCTCATGCTCATAGAACCAGCAAGTAAAATAAAGTATGCTAGTGCTCAAATTATAATAAATCGCCGATAAATCAATATACCGTCTATTAATCAAATAAGTTCGTAGAGATTTCACTAGAGCGAGCTATGAGCAGATAAAAATCACCAATGAACGTTAATTTCAATATTTAAAGTTGTATACAATCAACAAATCATCGCGATTGTATCTCCTGCGATCCGAAAAGCGGTGCGGGTCCATTATGGAGGGTCCGGGTGACCTCTACCAGCGGTCAGGGTAATTCCACTTTGGTCTAAAAACCAGAGCCATATGAAACGCCACTGCGCTTCAGAATATATAATGAGTAATTAAGTTAAAAAACAGTTATGAGAACCCATTCACAGACTGCAGATGAGTATCTTGATTGTTTATATGCACAATTCATCGATTCGTTCGTTGATTCGTTGTCGGACACAAACAGAGACAGATTGAGAGCGCATTTAAATGTAATTGTTAATTATATATGTTAGTAATAAGCATATACTTAATCAAAAGTCTAAAAAACGTTAAGTGTAGTGACGTAGTCTGACTTTTATGGATCCCTGCAGAATCCCCCACCGATATTTAGTGGTCCGTATTGTTCGACAATGATAATTGTAGGTGGCTAGAGTTTGTTTAAAATTGATTTCGGTGTTGATGGCGCGATAGCGTTGAGCGCGTTATTACAGGTTGTACTTGCTCCGGGCTAGAATAACTTCGAGCACTCGGGTAAGAAAGTATGAGAATAAAAAGGCTATAACAACTCAGAATATGTTGTTACAAAAACAAAGGAAATTATGTTAGAAGTCTGCAAAACGGGGGGAATACGAACAAAGCAACGCGCGCAGAACCCAACATACTTTTATTTAACATTGTTCTTCTAGCGACACTCAACTGCCAATCTGTTGCCACTTCTATGCATGATGCAAAATTACTCGAATTTTTTGCGGGATATTAAACGGCTAATATTTTCCAACTGACAACTGAGATGCCTTATGTTTAATGTTTTAATGTGCGGACCATCAATGCATAGGTCCTATTCAAACAACAGAAAAACTAAACAACACGCAATTGAGTTCCGATCTTAATGATTTTGGATAATATTAATAGTTAAAGTTATAAAAATATAAATAAATCAATATCCTGGACATTAGACACAGCGACATCTACCCCAAACTTAGCAAAACTTGTGCTATGCGAACTAGATGCTGATATAACATAAATACATAAAAAACACCCAGACTCAACAGAAATATTTGAAATGTAACTTATAAATACTTGCGCTGTGTAGGGATCAAACCCACGACCCTTGGCGTAGCAGGCAGGGGCCCACTGCGCTACCCAGGCAGTCATTTCAAGTTCTTTCATTATTTTGATAGTTCCTCATTACCAGAAAAACTACAGAAAAACGAATAGGTACCTAAGTACTTATTGCAAAGCCAGAAGCCTCAACAGGTATTCCATTTCCTAGTAGCCTTCAAACGTTATAGCGTCGTTGCAATATAAATATGCACGTCGAGGGTCCATGGTGTGTATCGAAGGTAATGATGTACAAATAATGGGGGTCCGATACCATCAACAAAGGCTCGTCGCTACCAAACCACCTCCATCGCCACACCTTACGGGGCCCGCACATAAATCCCAAGGACCCACCATCGAGATTTTCTGCGTTATTTTCAGCTTTGAACAGGTTGATGTTTTTATATAAAGTTATTTAGTCAACTTTTTCTGACTCTTCGCTTTTATCGAAACTACACAATAGAGAAAATCTTTCGATTTGAAGCACCAGTGTGTTATTAAAGAGTAAAACAGCCGTGTGACACTGGCTCAGAATAGCAACTTCCAAATTTTTCCCGTTGGCGTAGTAAAAAGCAACTAAGGGATAAATTCGTCCATGGAATAGTCGTCGCCTCATTATCAAACATCGTTCCCTGTGAATGCAACATCTTGCATTGCACTCGCCTATCCACCTGCATAGCGTGGTTAGTGTAGCAACACCCCCGATAGGCCCGTTTCCATCATTAGAATATATTTTGAATACCATACCAGTGGGGATGGTAGCAGAGGTTTGATCAGAGGGGATAAACGCATCTGCGTCACAATTGTGCAAAAGAGCATATACGACAAATTGCGAGGCGATCGAAGTATGACACTCATGGTTGGACTATTCCCAAATAACAGGCGATGAAAAACGGGTTCAATACCAAATTTTAAAACATTTCCCGTTTGAGGGATAGGTACAATTTTAGAAAACTTGCATAATTTTTTGCCCGCGCGTGAAAGTTTTTCAAATTTTTTGAATAAGGGATTAGTTACCAGAAAATATTTTACAACTGCATACTTGCTTTTTAGCAGAACTGCGTCGGCCATTGGATTAATTTATAAAGGTTGCAAACTGCCTATCATAAACTAATTACGACCACAAAAATAGCCCTCATGTTTAACAAAATTAAATATTGCTTTTGCTTTATACCATTTCAAGGTACCAATTCGAGTTTCTTTAACTTAAATCGGTGTAAGCAGGACCAACCCGTTTCGGCATAGTGCACCTCTGCGTCACAATTCTCACAATGCTGATGCTGAGATCGCATCCCTCGGCTTCGACGCGTGCACCATGTTTTATGCTTTCCACAACTGTACAGTGAGAAAGGTTCATACAACATGCTACGACAGGTTGTCTAAATACTCCCGACATGTGTGCCCTCGTGCTACGTCAGCTTCCAAGTTTAGCATACGCATGCAGCTATCATACCTAAGTATGTGCTGTCATCACAACCATGATAACGTCCACTCGAAGGTCTACAGGTCTCCCCAGGTGCCTCACTGACAGACTGCATCTAACGGCAGCCCTAACAAAGTCGTCGGTCCACCTACAAGTGGCGGTTCCGCTCTGCGCTTTCCAACACGCCGCTCAAGAACCTTCCAGCCCCCTGCTTACGCCGTCTCATCGTTCCGCATTATTAATTATAATTATTATGAAATTCTTTATTGCACATAGAACAGAAAATACAAAATATTATTTTTAAACAATGGAACAAGTACATCAAGGCGGCCTTATTGCTACGGTACTAGCAATCCCTACCAGGCAACATTTGGGTGTAGGACAGTGCGTTTAAGTATACGGGATAGTGCATAAACATACATAAAATATTTGTACTATCGTACATACTAATACGTCTATAAAATAATATGCTAGACTAATAAATTCATTTAGTAGTATTTTTATAGGGCTGGTTTTTTTTGCCTTAAGGGGCTTTGAAATCTACACCTGACTATTTAGTGGGGAGCTGGAGATCACCCGAAGAATTTAGTAGTAATGACGACGCGGGTACTATGAAGCTTCGTCTCTGTACGATTATTGACTCCCGTGCTTTTCCACAATCCGCCGCATTGTCCGCCTCTGACAGCGCGATGTATGGCCGAACGGTGCGATTTTTGTCTAGCAACCGGCTACGCTGCGTGGGGTACACGTACTGCGTACGCGACCAATGAGTTATTGCGGTGTCCACTGAAGAATGAAATCTGAGGATGTATCGAATGCTTCGAAGGATTCTACGTAAATAGTTAAAATTACAAACAATAAAGAATAAGGAAATTTAATAAGGAAATGTCCAACACAATGTTTATTGTTAAGGATTAAAATAAACTTGAACTTGAATAAAGCTCAAGTCAAGCTATTTTGCTATTGTACTATATGATACCGATGATAAATAAACACTTTTCGCGGAGAAGAGAAAAATAGACCGTGTTATAAAAAAAAGGTAGATACGCGTTCATACAGTGTTTAAATTATTATTCCATACGTTTTGACGTTGTCAAACGGCTTAGACAGTTTCAACTTCTTTTGTTATATAACACGATTCGAAATACTCGTAGTTAATGAAACACGAATAAAGAATAAAGAATAAAGAAATTTATTTGCAAGCAAACATGGTAGAGTAGATGGTTAATTTTTACAATGTAGATCATGCATGTTGCGCCAGCAGCTGGCATGCAAATATTATAATTTGAATTTAAATAAGTATGTCCAGTTAAAAAATATATATCAAAGTTAATAAATTAATTAATAAACATGTCACTAAATCATTATACAATACAATAAAAAATACAAATAAAAATTCACATTGTAGTCATAAAATTAATAAATTCGTCTACACTATAAAAACAATTTTCTGTACATATTTTATATAATTTTGATTTTAAATGATTTTTACATAATTTTTTTAGTTGTTCGGGGAGGCAATTAAAAATTTTAATAGACATATTAAAGCTATTTCTCGCGAAACAAGTTGTGGAGTGTTGATGTACTACAAGTCGGTTGGGGTATCTCGTAGAGTATTTGTACGTTTTAACGTAGAGTATTTAACGATGAAAGAACATCCATACGAATCCGTACTAATATTGTATGTATGTATGTTTGTTACCTCTTTACGGTCAAACAGCTTGACCGATTTAGATGAAATTTAGAACACAGGTAGAATATAACCTGCAATAACACATAAGCCAGTTTTTACCGCAAGAAAATATCTATTACCACGGGAAAATGAGTGGCAGCGGATGAAACCGCTGGGCGGAAATCTAGTCATTCTATAAATTGATCAAGGTATGTTATGTAAATAAGTTTTTTTGTACTTAAGATAAGAAAATTGGTTATTAACTTTTGTATGCTGATTTACAAAAAAAAATTGTATCACAGTACTTACTTACTTTTTGATATACCCAGTACGGCAATATTCAAAATAGACTTGTAAACAAGCGCGTAAATTAATAATGGAAAACCTAGTTTATTACAAAAAGCAAACATTGATTTATAGTTAGTTGTAACAGCAGCCCCGAGCCACCGGTTGCGCGGATATAAAATGAAAATTGACGATCATGTAAACTTTATTAATATTAGAGGCCGCATAAAAATGGCAAGTAAATCAAAAAGTACGCCATCATACATCGTGTGACATGATCTAGTGTCCTAGCACCGTTAAAAATACTTTATTACCTTTCATATTTCACTACTGGAATTAAAAGGTTCTTGTCTAGAAGGGTCACTTCATTATATTTATATCAACTGTGTAAATTAAGTCGTATTATTTCGAATTGTATATCTACATGTTATGCCGTAGTTTACGCCTATGCAGGCATGTTACATAAAAAAGTTGATAAAATACAACATCTCTTGCATTCCATGTCCAGCTGTGACATTTACATATTTTTTTATATGTTGCCAATTCGGTGTATTCTGATTTTAGTTTATCTAGCTTTCGTAGCATTTGCTACGACGTAGCATATATTAGTGCTTAATATGATAAGATTAACACCTGCCAATTTCAACAAAATATAGGCAATAACGCAGGTAACAAACCCATGAGGTACTAAAACAAATGGAGTTCTTCGTACTATCTTCGAATAGACTTGTAAGATATCCATGTTACGTGAACCATTCTGAGAAAGTAAATTACTCTCGGCGATCGTAAAATTAATGCTGTATACGGTAACACGAGTACTTCGCCTGTCAGTGTCAATTTTTATGGCGCTATCACTCGATATCAGAACGTATTGGAATCTATATTACAAAAGATTACTTCCCTCCTTCCATAAACCAACTTGTATGCAGAGTGGTTCGTCTCGAAATACCACCTGCTTGAGTGGTTTACGACTAAAAATTTAAATGCTAAATGGAAAAATATGTCTACTTGGGGTGATGGTTTTTAAAATGGAATGAATTGTACTCGTTCAAAGTATGTATTATTAAATTAAATTGCGTTTCAACGAAATATTTACGAGAGCAGTAATTTTTCGAGCCGGACAGGCCCCGCAGCGGTGCTGTGCCGGCCCTACAGTCTAGTTGTAAAAAGAAAAGTAATTTGTAGGTATACTCAGTTTGAAAATAATATAAATAAAACGTTTACAAAACGATTGTAACTCTCTCACTCTCTTTTCGTGTGGGACACCGAGTCGTCCAACGACCCAAAGAACCCTGGTGTGATAGTAACTGTACTGTACCTATTTAAATTAATTGAAGAAATCTATATAATTTTAAAGAAATCGCGGTGAAAATGCCACTGAAAACAATAATTTAAGCGTTCTGAAGAAAGTACCTTTTGATTCAGATTAGAATAAATGTGTTAGTTACTGCATGTATAGCACAACTTCCTGTTTATTGTACTAAACGTTACAAGAGACACACATACAAAGAATAACGATACAGCAGGACAACTTTTTTCTGCTAAGAAATTTCTTCCAGCTGACCTAAGTAAAGTGAGACTTTATAAGACACTTTATGAGGTACTTTGTCTATATGACCTCTTATTCTAAACATACAGATAATATAAAATGCAATAATTACATTCTATGACTATAGAAGTTAAATCTGCTAACGAGAGCTAATTGTAGAGTACTTTTCATACTTACGACTAAATTTTTTTTTTCTATTAAGGTTAAATATTATGCATTCAGACTATGCACTATTTGCTCTCTGTTTTACTCCGACAAGCTGTTACTAAAATACTCGGGCGTATTTCTAGCCGCAAAAATATTGTGCAAATTACTTAACTAGAATTTGTGTTTAGCTTAGTGCGGATAAAGAAAAACCAAAGAAACAACTTAGAAAGATTATTATAGGCGCCAAGACTCTAGCCAAGATACTCTACATTTATTGTTGATTTTGTATAAAGCTGCTTGTTTAATAAATTCATATTTTATAAAAAACGCAATTCTGCATCTTTTCAATTGTTGTGCATGTTAGCTAGCTTTTTTGTACTTTTATGCCTTTCTGACCGAATTTTCAATGCTTGAGGTTGGAACGTACGTCTGTATAGTTCAGTCGCTTTTAGATCGTTTATGATAAGACAACATGCACGTAACATTTTTGATATCATATTTAAACAATCAGAAATGCAGATATGATTAAACTTTACGCAGTGTTTTGACACTTCAATGTCCTTATAATATACCAAAAACAACCATCAGTCAGCCAGCGGTCTGTTGTTGATTATACCGTGAAAGCTCACCGGCCGATTGCTGGCACTCTCCATAAATCCGTCCATATAATTAACACGCAGCAACGCAAAGCGCGCTCACGAATGATAATTATTCACCATAGTTGTAAATCTGCCTTAGCTACCGTTTGTGCGGGTATTTTGAAGTTTAGACACGTGATTTTTTGAACTCATATATACTAACAATGTATATTACCTCCATGAGCTAATAGACGACTTGACGCATCGATATGTAAAAAGATGCTGAAATAGGTACGCTATATAGGTACCTACACAAGTACAAAAAATATTAACCACAGGTATTTCGAATAATTGAAACATTTTACGCAATAGTAGTTTACAAGCAATATTTGAGTTATCGATCAGTTCTACATCATAATACTCGTCGCTAGCATGTTTCTGCGTACTAAATAAGATACTACACAATTTGCTTTGATAAATGTGTACAGGAGCGGCGAACGCAGTTAACCCGGGGGCTGATGCAAAATAATTAAAACTACTTAAGATTCAAACGGAAAGTCAGAGCGGCCGGTAGCCAGTTTGCGGCTCATTTAGCGCGGGCAGCAGCAGCGGAGCCAATTTTAGTCGGAGAGCTTGCAACGGCAGAGGGCGGAATACTTGACGAACAATAAAACTACCTATGACTATAATAGAAACTCAGGAGCAGCCGGTAGTCAGTTTGCCACTCATTCAAAGCGCGAGTAGTAGCGGACAGTTACAGGAGTACTGGCTACGTAAGAATGCGTAAAATTTGCCAAAAAATGAGACATAATAAGATAATTGTTTAGTCAATATTCTTACTTATGAATAGACATAATACACTTATACAAATTATTATGAGGTCTACCTTTTTCCTGAACCAAGAATTTGAATTTCTGTATCGCAGGTAAACAGACAGCCGACATAACTATTATTTTTAATAAGATATTCTTATATTATTAGTAAATCAGGGGTTCTGATAGCTAGAGTCCATCCAAATGTCCTTAGTCCTCCGGTACTACGGGCCATCGGGGTAGGTACTGCTTGCGGCGGCTATCTAAATGCTTGCTTAGTTCAACGAATGAGGCGTCGCTATTACTCATAAGAAAAGTAAGAAGTACGCTTTTGCTGCACCAACAACTATTACTCTTGCACTCGATAGCCTGCTGCCCGCAATCTGTACCTTATTCCGGATCTCAGTTAGGCGCATTCAGTATGCCATGCCGAAAAGAAATGGTTCCGTGTCTAGGAGGGCACGCTAAGCCGTCGGTCCCGGTTGCTGTCTATGATTACATAGACGGCGGTCGTAACACAACCATGTCAGAGGCCTACTAGTGGTAGTAGGCGGTTGAAAAATTCTGACACCTGGGTTCATCGGGTCGTTGGACGACTCGGTGTCCCACACGAAAAGAGAGAGAGTATGTCATGTTAACAACCAAATTTTGTGACTCGTCAAACAGTCTACCTATCTTGTGACGTAGTCAGTTCTCTGTGGAGCGGTGGAGGCAGGGACTGCGCCTGACCAACAACCATTACTTGCGCGCAATTTATTACTCTATTGCCTGCTGCCCTGATGCAGTTAAGTTGTATTTACCAACAAAGCTTTGTTGAACGTATAACCCTCTGACGTAGCCAGCTCTCCGGCTACTGGTGGAGCGGTGGAGGCAGGGACTGCGCCGCACCGACAACCATTACTCTTGCGCGCGATTGATATACTCCCGCTGGACATGCGATCGGCGACACGTCACTCGATTGCCTGCTGCTCGGAATCTGTGCCCGAGCCCAGTTAGGGTGAATTCAGGATAGCACGAAGTATTGAACAGATGGAACCAAGTCTAACGAGTCTGATTTGACAGATGGCATATCCATGCTAAAAAGATGACAAAAAGAGAAAATGTAACTTATCCTGGATCTGGACTTGACAGATAGGCATAGTCCTGAACTGCTTTAAAATAATTTATTGTAATTTCCATAGAAGTAACCTTGAATGAAATTAAGCACCCAAGCAGTCCATTCATTGTTGATTTTTTTTTTTATGAAAGGTCATAAGAATCTATAGAGACCACGCTACAAAAGAATGTCCTGTGGAGAAAATTAAACTAAAATAGCTCTTAAAATCATCTTATGTCAAGTGACAGAGCGTTGTATAGCACATTCACTGATTTAGATGGCAGATATATACTCAATTATAGAAAACTTGCTTTATACCCAACACGAGAAGTGTTTTAAAATTTTGTATTCAGATTAATATTCGTCTGCGTCTGTTCTTCTCTTTTCCTGACGCTTACTCAAATAAGTATAAAACATTCCTTACCTAAGTCTAGTAAACAAACAGCCGATCACAATAAATATCGTAAGCACCTCTAAGGTGCGCGTGCGCATAAATCCCGGCTTCTTTTATTGCCTCACTACTAGACGGACATCAGCTCTTCAGTCGCTAATGAACCACTGATATATCGTCATCTCTTAGCTTAATGAACTTCAAGCAAAGCAAGCTATATTAAAATATTAAATAGCAATTTTGACTCTTTATTTGACACTAGCGTTTCGGAACACCGATTCAACAAACAGACCTACTTTAAACTTTTGAGTACGCCCTTTATTACTTTATCCCCTTAGATTAATGAATATTCTTAAAACAATTCACATTTAAAACCCATGAATTCACATAGAAACTTTTTTCTTCTTATATCCTTTAAGAAATTCGAAAGTAGAAAATGCTGAATCGCTTATTTGATTACTTAAGCTTCTTAGATTCATCCCAAAATTTAAAAGAGATTGCCTCAAAGACCCACATGTTAAGACAATCATTCACCCCCTTTTACCCCTTTGGGGCCTACAAATCAAAAACCCCCTAATCACATATTTAATTTATTTGGCTTTATGATTAAATCACTAATCTTGTAACAGTTATAAGATTACGAACTTTCATACAAACCCCTTTTTGAAATGTTTTATAATTTTCCCTCCTAAGCCTGATTACTATAAAACCAAAAAACCAAAATTTCCTTACAAATGTTTGACCTCCTTTTTCCCCTTGAGAGGTTTAGGTTGAGAAGGAGGAGGACTTGAATCCCAAATTTTGAAACATATTGCTTAAAAGATCTCGAACTTTCATACAAATGTTTAACCTTTTTTTATGAAAATTATTTCTAGACGGATGGTTATATACTTAGTAAAATTAACCTACTGCCCAGCATTAGTACTTTTGGCAGTGCGTTGATAAAAGAGTCAGCCTGTGAGGAAATGTTTTTTATAACTGTAGATTACGAATATTTGATAGGACAAATATAAGGTGAGTAGTGTAATTCTGTTTCTAAGGCGGTTCTACCACTATGACGGAGTGACGCATCTCATCACATCCTAATTTTGACGTATCTGTCTGTCAGACGAAAGGCAATTTCAAATTCTAATACAAAAAAGGGATACCATGGCACACTGTAACCACAAAGTAAGTATTGGCGGCTGCGGTGCTGTAACGCATGCAATTTGACCAAGGTGACCGTCATTGCGTCATTCGAAAGGTTGATGGAGTCGGTTGTATGAAATGTAAATAATGATTTCCGAAGTTAGATTGTCTGCCTACTCAATAAGGTTCACTATTACCACAATATTGAGGTTTTTCAGTAGTAGCGTGCAAATTTCTAGCATGAGTAGGAAAGTTTTGCAATCATATGTAAGTTGTTAGTTTACCGTTTCATATTAAATTTTCACACGAATCTAAGGCTATGGTTTACTATATTAAGTAGCACCCGACTTCGCCGAGCACTCGATCGAAGCCTCTAAACGATCGAACACATAAGTCGACGTCAGATTAAACACAAATATTTACATGTGTACAAAAGAACACAGATAAAAGTTTCACCTTTTACAAGCAATTTGAGGTTATTTATCATGTCCAAGCGGCGGCTGGACGGTGGCAGGCGCACGATTTTGGTGCAGCTTCTTTATACAGAAGCCATTATAAGTATCAGTTTCAGATCATAGATCATGAACGCATTTATTATTTGAGAGACATACCCTGAATATGGGGGGTCCCGTCGCACGGCCCTCCATTCATTGTTGACTTTTTATTGTCGCGCGTATATGTCACAGTTTTTCGTGGCTCTCAGCAAAGAGGGAGACATAAATATCGAGCAGGAATACGTTTTTGGTATTTATGTGACGACCCGGAATGTATTTAAATCATAGACGTACACGTCGAACTAGCCTAATCTTTTTTTATAACTGTCGTAAATTTCAATTTGAGTTTAATAACTTATTTACTTTTTATGTTTTGTAAATACAGAAATTAATCTTAATAATCTATTCATGTGTCAAAAAATAATTTTCTGATTTCAAAATATTACTTTACTCTACTAGAATAAATATATAATTTAATACCTACGGTTTGGAGTTATTAGAATTTTAGAAGATTATCGGTTTTGTGGCTTATAAGATTTGATCTCGATTATTAATTCTGTATAATGTGTTATAATTTCCAACAGCTGGGACATTTAAAACCAGAACAGGGATTAGTTTTTGTAATATTTATGCTTCTTTGTGACTATGAAGTAAGGATTATTTTCGTTAATTTAAAGTTATGATTATAATTATTCTAAATCGACGTTATTTTCGTAATCTATCGAATATTTTCGAAAAACAATTGTTTGGCTCACTTTATATCATATTTTTTTACATGATAAAAATCAGTTTTCCTAATACAATGAAAAATATATCTAAATTAAAAAGATAAAAAGACACTTTTGATAGTAGTGTTGGTATTGATAATTGTATCGTATCGTAATTGCAAAAGGGTAGAATTATATATATCAAAAGGTTATATCTACACTAATATTATAAAGAGGAAAGATTTGATTGTTTGTTTGTTTGCATCGAATAGGCTCCGAAACTACTAAACCGATTTTAAAAATTCTTTCACCATTAGAATCCTACATTATTCCTGATGAACATAGGCTATATTTTATACGCGAAAAAAATAGGGATCCGCGTGAAAATTTCGATAATGTAACCCAACGTGTGAAAAATGTACCAAATAAATATCTTATATCGCGTACGCTGTGGAAATGATTGACAATAGAGCAAAGTGATGTACTACAGTTTTATAGAAGACATCTATATCTATAATAATGTCCGAGATACCATATGTCTAACTATTATAGTTATGCCAGAATAACTACTTTTTCATTTAAAAATTTACCAACTACGCCACATTATTCGTACCAGCGTAATGATTACATTTAATCATTACTGTATTAAAGGGTGTCAGGGATAGCCCTCAGAATACTAACAGGGTACATTCAGACCATGAAACTGAACAACTTTCCCCTAGGAACATATTTCAGGCAACGAAAAAAAACTGACTTCCCATAGTGAATGCAGTCAGCTGATAGTGATTTTGTATGGAAGGTCATTTTTTTGGCGTTTTCTGACATATGTTTCTAGGGGAAAGTTGTCCAGTTTTATGTTTCATGCACCCTATCAGTATTCGAAGGGCTGTCCCTTACTCGGTATAAAAAGACGACAAAAAACATTAAATAATGCATTAAGAGGGAAGAATACCATCGCCATTTCAAAAAATTAGGTATTTAAGAAAACTCATACTGTCGCTCGCGCGCTCAAGTCCCCGCGTAGTAGTGCGATAGAGAGCGTTGCCGCTCGCGACTGATTGTAGGTATTTTTAAGGTGAAATTTGCGTCTCGGGAGAAAACGTTTCCCACATACTAAATCACAACCAATAGTTTTGATTTTGGTGTCCATCGTTTCAGCATATTATATTCTAGGTTTATAGCTTTTTATTTTTTCTTAAAACAACTTTGTTTTTTAAATACAAACGTTTTACTTCAAGGAAGATTTTGTAATAAAAAAAGTGACTTTTAGACGCCTATAATTTTCAATCAATTGAAAAATTCGAAAAAAGGAAAAACTATAAACCTAGTTTTTTACTGTGTCAACAACATTCTAAAAAATCATTGAGATCGGATTACATTTAGGGGTAGAAAAACGTTTTCTCTTTTTGTATGGACGAGAGCTCGGTAGTCGATTCTCTTAAAAATCTACACTAAAATAATACATACATACACATATCACGCCTATTATCCCTTGCGGGGTAGGCAGAGAGGAAGTACCTTACTAACTCAGTAACAACAGACTTCTACAGTGAACCCTCCTCACTTGGTTAAGGCCCGTGGGGAGGGAGATATACCTCTGAAAGGAGAGAACATACATACATACACATATCACATCTATAATCCCTTGCGGGTTAGGCAGAGCGTAAACGGCCGCAAAAACGGACATTTACGCCACGTCTGACATATGTTTGAGGGTCATTCGGAAAATTGTGTACCGCCATAGTGACAGGTTGTCAGCCCATCGCCTAAAATTGCAATACACACCCTCAAGTCCCTTGGTCGCCTCCTACGACACCCACGGGAAAGAAATCGGGTGATGCTATTCTAAGCCGGCATCACACTTAAATAATAATTATATAATCTACACTAATATTAGAAACAGGATTTTATTTATTGTTTGTTTAAATTGAATAGGCTCCGAAACTACTGGATTTAAAAAAAAAATATTTTACTGTTAATTTAAATTGAAATTCTTTATTCAATGTAGGATAGTATTATCACTTATTGACGTCATGAACCGTCATTCTAAAAAAAAATATTTGTATCAACAATTTTTTTTTTTATTACAATTTCGTTATGACCTAATAGAAAACCGGCTCGGGCGGGATAAAAAAAATAAAAATATAGGCACTGCCATGGGGCTGGCCAGGTTAATCACACGGCATGTAACTTTACGCCACCACCATCTGAAAACGATATTTGTTTCAAATTGAAGTCAAGATTTTTAGAATCCTACATTATCCCTGATGAACATAGGCTATATTAAACTGTCTTATTCCCGGGGGGAAATTGTTAGCGGCGGGTGAAACCGCTGGGCGGGCTGCTAGTATATCATACTTAGGTTGGCTTCCTTAGTTAAATTGAAAAGATATTGGATGGAATCACTAAACTTACAACCATGGCAAGGCACAACCAGTGTATTCTTTATCTGCCTTTTCCGTGTGTACTTTACATTTATATTTACTTACACATATAATAATGCCATCAAATGCTGCGTTGGCGCCACACACAGAGTAATCTTTAGTTCTTCACGAGTTATTCTGAAACTGATTGTAGCTCAGCGTTGGCATAATTTTCATTACAATGTAATGTAATGTAAATACTACTTTTTGTACAGATTTTGAATATCCAAATTAGGATGCAATGTTCTCTTGTAGACTAAACGAAACTGAAATTAAATTATTTTTATTGCTTGTATGGTTAGATTGGAATTCACTTGATTAAATTTTCATCATTCAATAATTTATTTGTATGAAATTTAGCACTTTGAGTGATAGCTGATATATTTGATATCATGTTCATACAGTTCGAATATTAACGATTGAATTATCTACAGGTATCTAACACTAATACCTTCTTAATGGTTAAACTTAACTAACTCAACTAAATTATTTACGGAAATAATTTACCTAAAACTAAACTATGAAGAGGTCCTCCAGTGCGCCTCACGATATCTTACTAATGTTTCTTTTGCCAATTGTGAAAACTGTCGACAAACTACTAGTTGAATTAAATTTGTATGATAACGATTACATCACAAAAAAAAACATTTTTGTTTCAGAATGAACCATTAGGTGCATTGGTCACGGTCTTGGCGCCTATCATGGCCTGAACCGCCCCGCTCCATGCTTGATCAAATTCGATGCGCAACTTAACAAACACAACACCACAGATCCTTAATGTAAGTAGGTACTTAGTTTTAAAATCAAAGAAAAACAAACCAACGAATGAGTTGGCATAACTATAGAACGAAAATAATATCCTTACCGACTCATAATATAAATCCTAGAAATAGCATCCGAAAGTAGATCTGTTTGTTTCTCTTCCATACTTAAATTTGTAATTTTTTTATGAAATTTGGTAGTTAATCAATATTGTCAAATTTTTCGGTAGGTTACGCACATTCATGATTTTAGTGATTGATCTTTTTTTAAAGTAGCTTAGGATGCGTTACTTACAATTATTTGGGTTAATAATAGTGGTTACTTGGCTAAAATATCTTTGAAATTAGGTACCAAACAACTGCTGATGTATTAATTTACATATAACACTTCCTCTACTGACACCTCCCCCATATAGGGACACGGTAAAAACAATACGTTGTGTTTGATATTACAAAGTATAATAACCATGTTATACGAGTTGTCTGTATTCCCTACGGTAATTGTTCAGAGCTTTTTTTCATTTCTTTTGGATTAAAAATGTTGCCCTTCCCTTAACGATAAGTACAAGAACTTGACAGAAATACGTACATATTTTGAAAACTAATAAACCGATATAATCATTAATGTTGTCTTTGTTTTGAACAGTTTTTATCTTGATTCTTTTACTTAGTGGGACACATTAAATCACTCAGGCATTTAAAGCATTTTATTGTCATTTCGAAGTGAAAACAATACAAATGTGTTTTACGTCAGTGTTGATTTATGCTTTATAGGTAAGATGTGATTTATTATGGGTCGATTTAATACAATCTTGGGGCGAAGAGCAACGTTATGTTTTCGCCCCGCACCGCGCCTCGCGCCAAGCCACAGGTTACAGAAACTTCAGAATGGAAACACACCATGTCTCTACAAAAAGTATACATTGAGAATCTTTACACACCAAAGAGGGTACACAAAATGTTTAAATACAACTACGTACATACTCAAAAATATAACTTTTTGCTCAAATATAATAAACAATAAATTAAACATTTGAAGGAATTTCGCTTATTTATCTTACAAGGTAAGAGATGTTTACCTTTCTAAAAGTCCTTCTCCGCAAACAAATGCAAATTGACGTACAGGACCAAACAAATTGACTGCTGCACTTAAAAACGCAACGCCCTTTAACCTCTTATCGTAGGTAAAGGGACCATGGGGATGTAAAGAAATGCGACTAAAATATGAAACCTAGGACTGAATTGCAGCGTTTCTTGTCAATGCAATGCCACACACTGCGCTAGCCAATTTAACTTCCAAGGCAAACACCCGTCACTAGGACCTAGGCTTCTAGGGTAAGCCCATGTCCAGCAGTGGAATGATGTGGCTGTTGATGATGTGACATACCTCGATGTTATACTGCTGTTCGTGCTCTGTGTACGTGTTTGAAATAGGCTCTCTAGGGCAGTATATTAAAAGTTTCCCGTCGACCACAGTGCCACAGGCTAGGCGCTGCCATGCCGTCATGCATAATATTAATACGACAAAGGGAATAGAATAGTAAATAATGATCTTTCTCTTTTCAATAACCACACACTAAACATTACGATTTACAATACGAACACATTCAAAGTCATATTTGTCATATCATATTTTACATCACACAATAAACAGAAATTAAAAACGCTTCCATTCCAGTGGTTAGAAATTTACTTTACTATTTTCCGTTATTTTCCTAGAGGTTCCAACACAACGATTTATTGTCATAAAGAGATATATGCCGGGGTAACAGTTGTGTGACCTCTCAAATTGATAGTTTATATTGCCCTTTATATAAATTGGATTTACACTGTGAAATGTTGTGAGGTGTGGCTTTTTAATTATTTGACGTATATGCGAATAAGTCGCTATCAGATGCAATAAAATGCGGGCAGGCCTGGCCGGAGCGGCTAGGGTGATGCCCAGGTCCGGCCTGTTCTCAGTTAATCGATTATATGTAACAATTTAATTTGTGTTGTTGGAAAATCACACAAGCTACCAGCTGCAGCAGCTACTGCTGCTGTTCAGTCGGTGAGATTCGACTTACTTATTCGAATATCAAACATATTCCGCGCAATTTGCTATATTTTATTTGGTAGTGACACAAGTTTTCAATTAAGTAGGTAATACTTATGCATGCAGATAAATTGATTCATCAGGTACTAACCTATATTAAAATAGACAGAAGCCGATGATTATGGTTTTCATTCATGTGATACAAAATAATGACGCCAAGAAACCGCTATATTCCTTTACACTTTGCAGTGCTTAGGAGAAGCCCGGCGAGGTCGATATCGCGCGCCGGTGGGTGGCCGCTACTCGTCTTACGATAAACTTATCTTCAGAATCGATCCTCTCGATAAAAATAATAAAAATAAAAACGCCGATGTGTCTCCGGCCAGCATCGCGCCTGCGCCCGCGCCGCCGGATGCTCCGAGCGCGAACCAATCGGGTATCGGTATCGGGTTTAATCGAATCACCCATCGGCATTTGCATCTCTATAGCGCACAATAATATATCTGTTTGATTATCAACATTCCCAATTTGACTGCTTTTCACCGACTTCATAAAAAGAGGTTATCAATTTGATCCGTTGTAACATTCTCTGAATTCTAAAATATTTGGAAATCTTATTGGTTACATGTGTATTGCAATTTTAGGCGATGGGCTGACAACCTGTCACTATGGCGATACACAATTTTCTGAATGACCCTCAAATATTTGACAGACATGGAGTAAGTATTTGTTATTTACGCCCGTTTACGCTCTGCCTACCCCACAAGGGATATTATGCTTGATATATGTACCTATATATGCATGTATCTATTCTTGCAAAATTTGAGGGATCCCAAATACTATAGGCTGATTTCTTTTGATGCCAGAATTATCTATTTGTTTAACTATTTAATTCTTAATATTTGCGTTCCAAATTTCTAATACTATGACACACTACTTACATAGGTATAGGATTTGAATCAGTATCTTGTATCATCTTACCATCAACTTAAAGTAAATCTGTACGTTCATTGTTCAATCTAATCTTACGGTTCTAAAACGAGTACTAGACGTCACTCAAAGCAAAATTTCAATGTCGTGATACAGCCATATATACGGGGAAGGGAAATAATGATGTATTGTGCGACCGTAAGTGTACTTATCTGCAAAATGTATTTCGATGGGTGACTATTTAGGAGTAAGCTTCAGTAAACAATGTTTATTTTAACCTAGTTGAAAATTGTTCCAACTATTGTGCCAACAAATTAATTGAAGACAATGCTATTGTGAAGATTGTACAACATTTAAACAGGGCCCGAAGTCTGCTAAATGAAAATCGTTTCAGTTGTATGTAGAATGCGTGTCAGTGGCATGGCATTTTGGGCGTTTCGTATTCTGCTAACAGTTTAAAGTAGGTATAGGATATCACGAAGATAATAAAATTACAGTTGAGTGTCGCTGTCATAACAAGAGTTAAAAAAAAGCCCAGTTAACTCTTTGCGTTTCTCTAATCAAATTTGCTTTTGATGTTCTTTGAGATTACAACTCGTATAATTAATGCAGATGAAAATTTACATCCTACATCATAACATGATATTGCATGTCAACAACACATTGCTTGTTGAGGATCTTTACTGTTTACTGGAATAAATGTATTGTCCGTAGGAAAATCTCCTTTGGAACTTACCCGCGGTTTGTATAAAGTACTTATAACTAATAATTTGGCCAAAACTTGGCTGTTAGATGTCATATTCATTCAATTCGCAATTTCGTGATCTAACTTTTTGTATAGTTAATATTTAAAAGCTTCCGCTACTATTAACTTAGTACATTTGATATGACGCGTAGGCTTAATCATTGCAACATCAGTATTTCTGAATATGTATCACATATGTAAAGCATAATATCGCACAAGCTTTGGCACAATCCTGTGCAAAACCTTGACATTTGGCGGCGCGTGCGCAGCGCTGCGCAGCCGTTGACCCGCACTCGCCTCACGTGGGACAACACAGCCACCAACTACAATGCTTGTTCAGAACATATAGCCAGCCAAAAAACTGTTTAGTTATAGGTATACCTATAAAAAATATACTATCCTATGGATCAGTGCAGAGGGTCTCCTGTCCAAGCCGTGTAATAGATAAGAGTAGTAAATTCAGTTTGTCTGTCAGTTCAGGCTGTGTGTTATTAATAGTCGCTCGCTATGTTAAAAGCCTATGTAAATTATATATTGAAAAAGTTATCGTAGTTTTATTAACAGGTGAGTTCATAATATGATGTAACAGTATAGTTGTTTCGAGTCAAGTACCTATACAATACTCTTTTAGTACAGGACATTAGCATAGGTCCGACAAGATGACGTAGCTACTTAAATCTATGACAGAACCCATTTGAAATCTCATCATCATACATTGCAACTGACCGTGACTCGGTTGTCAGATTTAAATGCCAATAGCTAGGTATACCTTAAACGCGTTGGTTTATGCGCGGGCACGAGGCATTGTTCACAATTTGCACGCGTCGCTGTAACTGAGTTACTCAATGGGCTCGACAAGAATGAATGAAGCAATCTCAGCAGCAGTTAATGTTATTTATATCGTTTCTCTTCCATAAACGACGTGGCCATTCAGCCGGTCGTTAAGGGGCAGTCGGCTTCTGTTCCGTCAACAATTAGGCAGCAAGAGCGCAAGCACGACCGCGAGCAAGCTTATCACGGCGGCGGCGGTAGCGGCTATCGCAGCACCATCTCACGAAAACTCCATTCCGGACTGCACCTGTCATAAACGCAGTTCAACGGCCCCGCGTGGTTTCAATTAGCCGCAAAATGGTACGTTATAACAAACGCTAGATAAGCAAACAGACGTGATCCTCCGGCTATTTGGTTATGGCCAGCTCTCATCAATAATGCTTCGGCGGCGATAGCATCGCGGACGCGTGTCTCGCGCTCGCGTACCCCGTAGAGGAACCTCTAACACCGTTATTAACCTCGCGATAGTCATCGTGCCCGAGAGATCATTTAGTGATACGCTTTATATTAAATTACTCGGTCGTGCGTTGATAAAATATTCCAGGTAGGTATTCTATTACCGAAAACGAGATAAACGCGGCCGGAGGTATTCTAGCAGGCTTTAAGTTACGGGGAGCGAGGAATGCCGGAAATGGTTATGGAGCCTATAACAAAGAATCGTTGATATAAAATAGTTTAATTTATACAAGTCTAGATCGAGAATGTTAATGGATGCATTAAGAAGGACGCCATGCGTCAAGTCGCGTGTCGATGTGTCGTCGATCGCGGCGCGTCGCTGCTCAGTTAATCCTCTTGTCACACTCGCGCTGCTCTCTTTTTGCCGCAGCCGCAACGCAGACGCAACGCAGCCGCCGGACCGGCACCGACACCGAGCACTGTTCACGCCTCGCTTGTAATTTACTGTCACCTTGATCGCTGTTTCACTCCACACATCTTCATCACGTCGCTCGATACTGATGTTAATCTCAACGGATTGTCCAAATCAATTTATACGAAACATTTAAAGAATCAATATGTTGCAAACTAAGATCTAACTTCTCTTTAACTTCATAGATGGACAGCAATAATAATTATTGCTAATTTTATGGATGTTGTTGTTAGTAAATGCGACACAAAACAAAACAGCATTCCGACTGCATTTCGTCGTTCGCACTTGCAATAATCCTGTATCTGTTTCAATTGCAGTAAGTATTTGATGCCGGAGAAGTCGGACTATATACAATCTGATTAGGTGTAAATGTAGAAAACAGGTAAGGTGTAACTCGTTGGCTCATTTCGCATACCACCAATGTTTGTTATGCTGATTGGGTTTATTTTTCACGCAAATGAACAGTTTATCGACTAATACGAGCATTAAGCGGGCAGAATGCGGTCGAGCTGGCTCGGGCCCGCCTCACGCCATTTAGTAATTTAGCAGTGTAATGGGCCCTTACTCTGTATCTGCAAACTGCACGGGAGCCAGCCACGCTCCCTGCGACAGTATCGGATGATTCGAACAACAATTCCTACCAGCCGAAAAAATGTACATCGATTTGTAACTCTAATGCCTTTCTAATTACACAACGATAAAACAAACGTATCAGCCGTAGGTATTACTATGAAAAATAGACATCCCCAAAAAGTAATTTGTTGCGCGGCATCTTCAATAGACTATAGATCATTAAATCGAGTACAGTTAACTGAGATTTTATTGCTTTTGCGTATTAAAATTCATGTAATCACTATCGAAACATAAAAATTAAACGTCATTAAAATTACTTCCATTAAGGTCTCATTAATTTCGTAATCTACGCTTTGGGGCATGCGCCTCGCTCTGGAATGGCTGGTGTTTGATTTACAGTGCGACAGAAAGAAGAACGTAGTGTCGGTACAGTGGTTTATAACTATTTTCCTGACAAAAGTTCTAATTATGTTCTTTCGATATGCGGACATGACTATGTAATTACTCACTGCTAACTCGGTGTAATAATTAATCTAGTTTCGTCCAACTAGAAGGGCATTTTCACACCTCTGAGGTTATTTTGCTTTCATTTGACCACGCTTTTGCAAGTTTTTGGTGTTAACAATTTTTTTTTTTTTTTTTTTTTTTATTAGTGATGGGTTTGCTCTTGACTCTAGTCTAGGTCATAGGACAGAGACAGAGTCTAAGATGGAGCGAGCTCACCCAGAAGAAGCCTGTTAAGGCACTGGCACTCCCACACACTGACGGAACGCAGCAAGCTACTTGGCGCCAGACTTCGGTGGGATGGTGGTCGCGAGCCAGGCGGCCCCTTACGGAGCCTTCCACCGCTTATTGGGATCGTTCAGCCGGACTTATCCACAGGCAAGCCTGTGTTGCCGTTGCCCGGGGTGGACCGCTAGGAGGTAGATCCCATACCACCCCAAAATTAAGAAAACATTCCCAGACATATAAGAAGCATGTCGATGTCGTCATTGTTGTCCTGTGGAGGTTGATTTTGTGACGTCATTAAGGTAATTAACTAGTTAACGAACATGTTGGGTACCAAATGCAAAAGCATGTCGAGTAGGTTCAAAAGAAACACACAATATACATTTAATAACTTGCTCAAACAAATTACAAAAAAACTTACTGCAATATTCAAAAATTTCAATGTTTTGAAATGCTTAGCTATAGATAACAAACGAATATATATTTTTACAAGATATTCATACCAATTTACTCAGGATAATTATACTATATTACACAATGGGTGGATACATTTTAAAGGCACCGCATAGATAAACACTGTTAATTAAATTGAAATAATGTATAATAAATCACAAATATTTACAAAGAAACTTTTCTGTTTACATTCAATCAAAACTGTTTCGGCACTCATTGAAAAGCAAAAAGCATTAATTTTTTTTTTTTTTGTAATCGATTTAGTACTTTCAAAGACAGTGAAATAAATAAAAAATCTTTCCTAAAATAGTGTACGCACCGTAACCGTATTTACAATTTCCTTTCGTCTGACAGATGCATACGTTACGGTGCGTTACAATACTCAGCCACGGACGACAAGTGGGAGAACCGCTTTGATAAAGTAAAACAAACTAATACCCATTTGTTAGAGAAAGCAGTTCGTAATACATTGAGAGCATAAACTTATTATCTGCGTGTAGTAAAGTGGCTTCCTATGCCAGTAATGACAAGTCGCTACTCTCAAGTGACGATGGACAGCCTCTATTTATTTTGCTGTTTCAACTTGTTTCAATCTTTCAAAACGATTACTCTTTTGAAATGTTACAAGTCTTAGCAGAATTAAGCGTACTTTAGCCTCTTGTAAGTAGGCAGTTGCTCTTCACTTTACGTCTACAAAAGTACATGTTTTCTTTCTTGAAATTCGACTCTAGATAGTATTGAGTAAATTCTTGGAATAACTGAAGGTTATTATGTAAAAAAAAACGAGCACTTGGAATTTCTGAAGATAGACGGTATTTTCACGTATATTTATAGCTATACATTCTTAGTAATGTTGATACGTTCTGATCTTGTTCTGATTGTGTATCATTGACTCAAATCTATCTATAATAGTTTTATTTTATTCTTTTGTATGAAATGTAAATCCAATAAAAAAATACCTACTTATTAAAATGACATTTTAACATTGATACCTACTAATTTAAACCAGTTCATTATTTTTATTGAATTGAGGTTAAAAAAATTTTTCTTCACCTGGATAACATTTTGGACCTTGAGATGAAAAAAAAGATTGAGACGGATGATATAAATATAACATATCCTTGCCTTAAAAAGAGTGTCGGCAAATGTGCTGAGTCACGATGGGCTCAGGTGTGGTGCTCGGTGGATGTTGAACCCTGTCCTGAATGCGTCGCGCGATCCACTCGGAGATATCGAGCTAAGCTGTATAAATATGAGGTCGTTGCCTTTAGGTAGGTACGGGTACGGAAAAAATTTAGTTACCTATGGCATTATGGTACACTCGAAATTGAATTGGGGTCTTACACAAAAAAGAAAATTGAATTGGAAGGATTGCCGGATGATAACGGTAATCTTATTTTCTGAAGTTTTCTCCTCTTCACGTAGCAATTAAAATATATCAAAAGTACGTCACTGTCATATTTAAAATGTTGACGTAACTATTGATGAGCCGTGAATATTTAAAATAAAATTGACTTATTTAATTAGCTCACAGAAATGTGACGAGATACATTTCTTACCTATCTACAAGAAGCTTAAAAATAATAAATAGAAGTACAATAATAATCAATATAAAAATAAAGAAAAGTAAAATCGTGCTTCTAAAATGAAAAGTATACATAAATCATATCAAGTTAATACACTTATTCTAATTACGTATTTATGAACAGAACAAGTATTACGTAGAAAAGACCATCGAGACGTCTATACAATATTTAGAGCACTCTTTAAATAAATACCAGCGTTCTAATTTTATAACCCGCTATAAATAGACTACTTATCCAGAAGAAGTAGGTGTCTGTGCGCAGTGAGACCAGCGGGCGCGCGTCCTGGCGATGTCACTTGAATGAGGGTACTTGCTAATGAGATATGAAAGCGTTCTAAGCAACAACCAGGAAACATCTCCACGATAATAATATGAATTCCAAGTATGCCTTGCGTAAATTAATTACAAATACCGTTAGAACTGGTTACAAAATTAATATCGCTAAGTAATTTCCCTTGAATAAAAATCCAGTTAAATCTCGCCGATGAGTCGGTTCAATCAGGAATAAAGTTCGCTCTAAAAACAGATTGTGCGGCTGAACGCGTCTACCCGCTATGTTAATGAAGTTGCGGTGACAGAACAAATAAACCAGCCGTGGCAGGACGCGCATTCCTCCGCCTGTCAGCAGAATCAATAGAGTACAATAAAATTGCTCCTTTCAATGCAACGCAGTTAGTTCTAAATGAGGTTTGAGTAATGCCCCGCGCACACGATACCCTGCGTGAAAAGACGCATTACAAACCAAGCTTTGAGACCGGCCACTTCACTAACAAACCTCTATCTAGACACTCAAACCTATCTCGCACTATTCAATAATTCAATGCTACTCAAATTCTCCAAGCAATAAATATGTTATTTTCATAACGAATGACCGAGCAGCCGTAATGAACTCATATAATAACGAAATTGATTATATTAACTCATCTACCAAGAGAGTCGATTATGTTATCCCTTAAGCAGTAGACTAATAGACATTTAAATTAAATTTGTAACCATTATTTTTGAAGAATAAACTCGGGCCATCTGTCGAAGTGCCGACAAAGGCAATAAAGCGACCGCTTCGTCAATTTATAATGCGATTAACAGAAAGAATGGCGATGCGACTGGTCGCAGACCGGAACCTCCTGCGCTCTACCAAAATCCTTCTATAAAGTAATGACTGTTCTATAATCGACAGCAAGAAAATATTACCGCAATCGATAGTAATTTATATCTTACCATTAATATAGCCGTATCATTTACGACTTGACAGTAGTTGGAAATGTCTCAATTAATATTTAGCCTAAAGATAGGCAGTAATGAGAGCGTTAATCTAGGAGCGCGTAAGCCGAGTGAGCGTGCGGTGGGGTGTGGTGTGCGGACGGGCGCGGTTATTAACGTGATGAAGTGCTTGCATCGGTCGGACCACCGCGCGCGCTGCATACGCGCACCACCATTGCGCTCACCACATGCTGGCCAAATACAACCAAGGAGCTGGTTACGTCAGGAAGTGTTCTACTAACCTGCCATTTAGCTAATGAGGAAACAGTGGCAGGAGGATACATACAGGTTTATATTACTACGACGACGTCGCCTGATGAGCTTTAATCATCTTTCATTTTTAACACCCTATCATGGCCAGACCAGGCCGAACCGACAAGCACCTCGATCGAAAGAATATGCCATCAAACGAAAAATGCCGGTTATCTGCCTTCCATATAAACCAAGTTTTATAGCGCGTCAAATCATACCCCTTTGACATACCCAGCTCTCAGGCTACTGCGTACACGACTTGCCACTGCGCACTGACTGCCACACACACACGACCGACCACCGTCTACTCCAAATCGACATTAATTGCACCCGGGCCTTTTCACGAGATTTCACGTGAGAAGGGATTAACTCACTTATTTGGTTAATCCCTCCTCAGTGGGGCTGTGAGAATCTCCACTCTCTTATGGGCATCGTACCGCATCTGATGGCCGCACATGAGACTAGAGCTAGTTTTATTAATACCTCCGTGAATGCGTTTATCACACAATTTTATCTCCAATGTAAACAGGTCATAGCGGAAATCGAATATCTATTCGTATTCTTTAGTGGTGTAAGTACACAACTCACAAAGGCAAACGAAATCGGAGAAATGTGTAAAAGTAAGCCTTAATAGGCCTATTGGATAAATAAAGTCGTATTAGGAGTTGACAAAACTGGAGTGTAATAAAAAGGGTGCAGCTCAGAGCCAAGTTTCCCGTTAAGGCTGGGACTGAACCAACAACAATAAGGTGATGCAAGTCAAAGAAGATGTTATCGAAGCGATTTACAGCCAATCGAAACCGTTTACGAGCGTTAGCTTTTCTCACTCCACTAATTTAGACGTTCTAAAGTAGCCCGGTGTGAAACGGAGGATACGCGGCCATAGTCAATACACGTTCAGTTTGGTGGGTGCTCAAACATGCGACGTGAACTGTACACACGATGATTTTTATTTGTGTAGTCCAGGGATTCTCAAACTTTTATGAACCTACACGCTATACACTTCATGAAGAAGTAATGGACAACATAAAGCCAATTCAGACTGTTAATCAATAAAATTAATACAATTTGCCGTGTGATGCTGCCTTAGAATAGCATTACCCCATTTCTTACCCACGGGTGTCGTAAGAGGCGACTAAGGGTTGAGTCCCTTAGTTAGGTTAGATGTGTAGTGCAATTTTAGGCAAAAGGCTGACAACCTGTCACTATTGTGAGACACAGTTATCTATTGACTCTCAAATTTTTGAAAGATGCGGTGTTTATATCCAGTTTACGGCCGTTAACGCTCTGCCTATCCCGCAAGGGATAAAAGCGTGATTTATGTATGTATGTATGTAATCAATAAAATAAAGTAGGTAATGCACGTGAAATAAGAAAAAACTTTTGTTCTCGATTATCACCTTAGGCCAAGGCAGACCAGAGTAGTTGCCAGAGAGCGACGCCCAGGCAATTCGCGGCGATACTTCAGGTTGCTATGGATGCAGGATCACACACAGTTGTGGAATCCCTGGTGTAGTCAGTAGAGACTCAAATACCCGTGAGAAGAGTGGAACAGTCGGTCGGGTCGCGGCTCCAACGCTGTAATCTTGAATGACACCGTGTGCCTCTAACTGGATCGATCAGCAAGTCGTCCACAGATTAACTAATTAACGCACACATCATGTGTTGTGACTGTTCCGTCACTGCGTGATGAACAGATAACTTCTAATAAACTTGGCATTCTTTTCGATAAAAACATCTCGAAGTATTATCAAGCACATGCAATGGTTTCGTCAAGAATATTTTGTTTAACTCCATAATCTAAATTATGGTCTGTAAATTAGATGTAATGTTTTGACACTCAAACTCTTTGTGGGCGCATATTGACCCCATCAACTAAAGATTACCTGAAAATCCGTTGAGTGAGAAATTTTCTCGGACCATAAGCGAATGTCATTTGAATGTAAATTGTATCAGACGGTTGGCTCCGGCGTCGACCCGTGTAGCTCTCATTGTGCGTATAACAAGATCAGTATCGACTTAATGACAATATATTGGTAATAAAATTAGATAGTCCAAAGCGTCACCGGGGCACGTCGCGGCCGGCGGACACACGGACCTCATATTTATTGCGAACCCACTAGAAACATTATCGAATGCCGGCCGCACCGCTCTCTGCATCGCGGCACACTATATGACCCAAGTTTTGGACTTCGACTCTTATCCCTCGCGAACATGTTTCAAATTACCAGCGGAGCGTTTTGTATAGAAAGTGCGCTTAACTTTACGACACCGGGTCATAAGAAATCTAAGTTATGGTATGAATATTATGACACTTTTATCTGTTCGTGAGGTTGAAAAGTAAATAAATAGTGAAGGTTTTAAGGAGTTGCACGGGGCGGCAATTTGCGGCCAGGCGTCGCTATAGTATTTGCTGGTAAATTATGACCCCTGCAGGATAGGAAGGTCAAATTATCGTGGATATTTCGTTTTAGTGCGCCAGATTCACTATAGTACGATAGATAGATAGATAGATGAACACTTTATTGCTTACAACATACACAACAGAAACAAAACAATACAGAAAACTTAAGACTAAAAGTAAGCAAAGGCGGCCTTATCGCTTGTACGATCGTATTGTGTGAATATAAATTTATTTTAAGTATTCGCTCTGAATTTATTGATAATTATTATTACGTGAATTTCCTGATAGCGTTGGATTTGTGAAATTCTGCTTCAGTTAGAAATGTACTTGGTTTTAAACGTTGTATTTACTGCACAAATAATATAAATATTATGGGGTGAGTATAATTTATGGTGTTATTGGTGGGCATTGTTACAGTATGGCGGGCGCGGGCAGGGTGCACGGGACTGTCGCGAGCGAGGTTGCGCCGGCGCACCGCACGCGATCAGATAGCGATCTGCGAGATGAATGGCGCAGAGTCGCACCACCTTAATTATTTACACCTATCGATAAAGTACTCTTGCTCTATGTGACCATCTCGTTTGTTCTCTGTGCAAAGTAAGAAAGTAAAAACAGCTTATAGCACATTCAAAACACAAATTATCACAGAAAAACTTAAACATAAAAAATCGCAATGACGGACGTATTGCTGAAAGCGATCTCTACCACACTACCTTTGAGTGGAAGAGAAATCAAAGAGAAAATGAGAGTAATATAATATATGATTATTTTATAACTGGTAGGTACCAAGCATCGCATGCACTGTTTCTGTTATGTATAACTAAGTGTCAACAACCCGCGTAGCTACGCGAAATCATTAATAGTGATAAAATTGTTACATCGTATCACATACAATACAATCGATTATTGATCGTTTGTCTATTTGCTTGGTATCAAATAAACATGTTAACATCATCGTCGATTGTCATTTTAATAAACAATTCAAAATTCGACTACTGGCAAAAATCCAACCTACTCTATCTCCGAATATAATATAATGTTGGTATAAGTGGCCTATCACTTCTGCAATATTTCAGTAGGAAAATAATTGTAAGTATAAATGTTTACCCCGCAAGGGATTATAGGCGTGATATATGTATGTATGTATGTATAAATGTTTATAAGCTGGTCGTGTTTTTCAAAATGCTTTGTAGTTACTACACAGTTACCTAACAAGCCCTTAATAAAAAGCAATTGATCTCTTTTCAAATCAATTAACAATTGCTGGCATTTACGCGTATGTGTGAAAACCAGCCAACTTGTTTTTCAATTGAAACAATTAAGGTCACACGAGCATAGTTCGATCTTATTCATTGAGGAAGAAAATGCGTCATACTTGCGAACATCTAACGAAAGTACAAGTCTTTATCGAAAAAAATTTAAAAAGAGCTGAATTCCACTTGTGGTAATGCCGGTATGGCGTAGATCATGAACCGATTGTTTATGACAGTAAAAATTTATGTCAATACTGAAATAAAAAAAAAAACAATAAAATTCATTTTCCAATTTGCTAAAATGGCGCTACATTTGCGCCGGCCCTAACTGTAAGTTTATTTATAGCATCAATAATCAATAGTATCGATAAAATTCCATTTCCGATTGGCTATTAATTAATTAAGGACATTTTTATCACACTTTATAAACTATCTTATCATTATAATATGCAAATGCTATGAATAATATATTGCCGTTCGTCAACGATAGTATCTATCGCCACAACCTGCTAATTTAATATACTTTCCTCACAACTAGTGACCATGTTATCAGATCATAAAACACATTAGAAATCGTTCTAATGTATAGTTATTTTGTAACGATGTTTTTCAGATTTAATCACATATCAGCCTATTGATAAATCATGGTCACTATATAAAAGAGTTAAGAAGTTACAACACATGCAAATGAGGGCGTTATATCTTAGGCGGTTATCCCACTTGTCGTCCGTCGCTGCGTTTTTTTAACGCATGCGTCTGTCAGACGATAGGAAATAGCGAATTCCTATCTTATTCCCGTACAAATACGGCTACGGTTTGTTGGATGCGACTGTTAAACGACTTGGCAGACGCATCGTAAACGCACTTGTAATGACATGGCCAGCCCCGGGGCAGTGCTTTGATTTTTATTTTTTTTATCCCACCCGAGCCGGTTTTCTATTAGGACATTACAAAATTGTTATAAAAAAAGAAAATTGTGTGATACAAATTTCTTTTTTTTACAATGACGGTTCATGACGTACTATCTACATTGAATAAAGAATTTAAATTTCAATTTCAATCGGAAATCGCAATTTCCTATCGTCTATCAGACGCATGCGTTACGGTACGTAAAAAAAACAGCGATGGACGATAAGTGGGATAACCGCCATTGCATCAAAAATGAGATCTTTAGTTTGGAAAGTAAACAAATGTATACTAATGAAAAGCTGTGTCAGAGCATAAGTCACAGTGGCTTGTGGCTTCTGGCGATGGTAGATTATCATGTGAGATGTGACCATGCAAGGTTACGATAATACATTTTTAATTAAAACTCACAAAAATTGTAGCGCGTTTAAAAAAAAAGTTTGATTTTCTTATACCTACTCGTAGTTGAGGCAGCGTGTGTTAGTATAAGAAATGAGGAGAAGTGCAAATTACCTACCCAGAGACCGCTTCTTTATAAAAAATAGTCATTTGTTACTTCCCCTGGATGTGCTAGAAATGACAACATTAGGACTTATTTTTGATTGTGAAACATTTGATTACTTGCTCAAGTTCTCAGTCCGTACACGGCTTTTTTTTATCTTCACGCAGCAACTACTTTTAAAGGCGGTAATATCGACACTCTTTTTATCCAGGAAGTAGTTAACGATAAACATTAACCAGTTAACCCCCCAACATCTGCTACTTAACAGAGATTTCAAGGTGATCAATATCACCCAAACTGTACCACAATTCATTCTAATTATCGATGCAGTATCGATCGAACGATCGACCGTTATCATTAAAATTCATAACTGAATAGAACTAGTTTTCCTTTACGGATTTCTTTAATTAATTTAGGTACATATCTATAACATGAGATGTCATGCTGAAAGATTTTCCGACTGATCCAAAATTCTTCGACCGAACGCTACATATTTTTGATCCGACCTACGTATTTATTAAAGTTAAAGGCAGCAACTTTAAGTTAATACAGGGTGGGCAAAAAGGTAGGGTGCACTTTGTAAAGGCTTATATAAAAAAACAACAAGTATTGTTTATTGCTAAGATTCTAGATAAAATGGAAATTTACTCAGCATAAATAACATTGTCTGGATGTTACTATAACGTATTCAGCACTGTTATGAATGAGTTATGATATTTAGGTCCTTTGAATTCCGGTTTTTTCTATAGTTTAAATTGAGATCAGAACGACAATTGAGATCTTGATTATATTAAGTCATGTTCACCTTGTTTTGAGTAAGCTTCACATAAAAAAAACCGATAATTCTATAATTTTGGCTTTTTAATCATCATTCGTTTTTAATGTGTTAATTTTTGACAGCTCTTAAAATAATAAACAAGTGCTAAAATTATTGATAGATTACATTGAACATCTGGGGGCATCTTTGCTGGGGAGTTTGATTTTTTGGGAAGTTCTTTCACCGACCCAATGAAAATCCTTGAAAATTTATTCAGAAGTTATTAATAGTTCGGAAATAATATTTGTGGTGCTAGTGGCGCTTATTTTTATGTGGAAGTAGAGTTATGGTACAGTACAATGAAACATTTAAAACTGTTTTCAAATAATTTGGGGTTTATTTTCTTTTCATTAGTACTCGTTTTGATCTAACCATAGCAGTCCAAATAACTAAAATTTACGTTCTGATAATAAGGCCAGGTCAACAAACACGCACTTTATCACTGTATAAACCCGTATCAAATAAAATTGCATGAAACTGTGAACATAAAAAGCCCCATAGTTTGTTTTAACTGATCCATGTTTAGACGAGTTATTTTGTCGACCCTGTAGATTTCGTTAGTAAATATTAAAGAAAACGATATATTTTGGAGCGCTTAGGAATTAAATTGCATTAATCGTAAATGAAGCAATTTGATCAGGCAGGTTTAGATAGTATATATTAAGCACCATTTTCAGATAATGGCGTAAAATTTGGTACCTAGGAGAATAAAAAGCGACGGAATTCTCAGAACTGTCCACCCTTAGATAAAAAACATCAATTTATTTAAACGCTAACTTGCTGTAGATCTGTGTACACGTGTAGTCGTATTTAAGGTGTTATCTGGCTCATTAACCAGCCTCCGCGCGTGCTGATGTAGATGAATGTGGCTGGGGCGATGGCGATGCTATCTGCGGGCGTTATTCCGGGAGCGATCGGGATCTGCGCGCACGCAACCGACGACCCCACTGAGCCTTTCGTTGTAAACCATCCGTTCTCCCGTGTGGAGCCGGGTTATAGTAACATCACCTAATATCTACCCGATAGTCAAATCAAATCATTTATTTCTAAGTAGGAATTTACAAGATTATTTTTTAGAAAGTCAAATCTAGGTACACACATACACACATACATTTCACACCTATAATCCCTTGCGGGGTAGGCAGAGCGTAGAAGGCCGCAAAAAATTGACATTTACGCTACGTCTGACAAATTTAATATTTGAGGGTAATTCGAAAAATTGTGTATTGCCATAGTGACAGGTTGTCAGCCCATCGCCAAAATTTGCAATACACACCCTCGAGTCCCTCAATCGCCTCTTACGACTCCCAAGGGAAAGAAATGGGGTGATTTTATTCTAGGTACTTAACGTTCATAAATAAAGAATAGTAAACTTACATAGATACATCAGCCTATTGCAGTCCACTGCTGGACGTAGGCCTCCTCCAGGGTACACCATATGGCACGATCTCCACGCAGTATCAGTAATGTAAAAAACAAATACATGCCACAGTTAAACCTATGTCAAATTTATTAAACCTATGTCAAATTTATGTTTAAATATCTGTCTTTTTACCTCATACATTGTGTTGGAGCTATCCAGTATCCTTAAAAATGCATTGTGTATGGTATTGGCAGCCAGTGGCCTCCAAAGCTTGCGAGTATGGCAAAGCACAGCCCCGGACTATTGTGAATATATCATATAATGTCAGATTAATTTATCAGTCAGTAAAGCTGATGGAGGTAAAGAACTGGGGGCCAATCGCGGTAATTTATAACGTAAATACCAAAACAAAACCAAACCAAAAACGCTACGTTACGCACTTTTCGTATCGCGGTAACCGCTTGAACGGAAACGTTTCGACTTTTGTTTGGAAGTTACGCTGGAGCGGCGAACGTTCGATCTTTTAGTACGCATGTGGTATCGCGGTAATTTTTTGACAGCGTTTTAAACCACTAACGTTACGTTGGGAAGGTCTCAGACGCTGTCAAATGAACGTTTTTGTTGTAGTTCGTCGAGAGCAACTTTTGCTGAGACGTTGGTCGTTTTAAATACGTTTTTAAACAAAAAAAATGCTTGAACTCTATCTCCACACCCTCGATGGGGCCCATGAGAAGGATGTGGCTGAGGAAAGAGCTTAGAGCCGCAGGAAGAATACCACAAATGCCTTGATCACATGCAGCGAGTGTAGTGGACAGTGAATGCAGAGTCAGTGCACTCTGACATGAGTTTGTTTGTAGCGAGTACATTGGACAATAGAGGAAAAGTCAGTGCGCTCGCCTTCTACTTACCAAAAGCCTTGATCACACATAGCAAGTGCAGTGGACAGAGTGGCAAGTCAGTGCTCTTGGCTGTGTTTATTTGTATGATTGCCTTGACCACATGTAGCAAGTACATTGGACAAAAGAGGAAAAGTCAGTGCGCTAGCCTCCTACTCACCAATAACCTTGATCACACATAGCAAGTGCAGTGGACAGAGAGTGGCAAGTCAGTGCTCTTGGCTGTGTTTGTTTGTATGATTGCCTTGACCACATGTAGCGAGTACATTGGACAATAGATAGAGGATGAGTCAGTGCACTTGCCTTCTACTCACCAAAAGACTTGATCACATGTGAAGTACAGTAGGCAATAGGGGGTGAGTTAGTGCACTCCCTTTCTACTTCACATAGTGAGTGAAGTGGACACTGGACAGTGAGTGGCGAGACAGAGAAATATGTTTAGCCTAGCTGAGGGAGCGAGCCATGGTGGAATAAATTTGTAAATAAAAGCAATATATATTATAATATACTTTGTTTATTTCATTTTTCTTTAGCTAGGTTACATCCATGTTGTGACTCTTGTGGCTGTTTAATTTGTTGGGGATCCTTTGCATCAGTCGATGGTAGCTATAACAATATAATAATAGTGTAAATAGATACCCTGTGTCCCATGCAAATGGGATGTTTTCCTGCTGTAAAAAGTACCTAACAACTTTTTTATTACTGATATCTATATAGTATTTCTATCTTCCCCCAAGACTACATACATACACATAATGACACCTTTATCTCAATTCTCAATTCTTTATTTCTGCTTACATCAACAAGATCTTAAAATTTAATTGGACACAAACATCCACCTTGCTAGGGTATCGCAGTTTGGATAAAAAACTAAAAAATAAACCAGCAATCTTATTATAGATCATATTTTTACATAATAATACATGCCGGGTAGGCAAAAAGAAAACAACTGCAAAAATACAGTTGCTATAGCACTATATAAGCGCTATGGCCATGTCTGATCAATATGTGTGGGCTGTTTAAGAAAAATCTATATAGTGATAGTTTCTCAGTCTATGGCCTAAAGTGGTAATTACACATGAAACCCTCAACTCCCTTAGTCGCCTCTGACAAACTACATCCATGGGAAAGAAATGAAGTGATGCTATTCTAAGCAGTCATCACGTGACAAAAATAAATAAATTATGTAATTTTAAATTCAAATGGATATGTAAGTACCTGTAGGAATGGATCTTTGACAACACTTGGCAAAGCCTAACATCTAGTCCTATTATATTTGCCACCCTCTTTTCCATTGCCGAGGGTGACATTTACTGGAGGTCCACCTCTGGTGCCATGTTGAGACTGGATGAAGCTAGTTAATTTAGACCTCACCCTGTCTTACGTTGTTCCAAACCTGAAAAATAGTACATCATTGAGACAAACAAAAACAAGACCTTGCGGTTGGGAAAAGACAACTTTGAGGCTGAAATCACCCGACAGCTAAATTGAATCATAAAACCATTGAATCATACGTTGTTTATTTACGTATTATATTATGTACTTACTGAAAAGCCAATAAATACACGGCGGCAATCCATTTTCTCATTTTCCTATGTATTTCATCATATTTTCATACTTCACATTTGAAAATAGTACTGCACATTACGCGACATTATGGATGGGGTTTAGAAATCCCATGGATCTTTAAATAAAAGTAGATGGCTATCTAATACACTTGTTTTTTCAGTGATAGCTAAATAAAACATAAAAATCAACAAAATATGGGAAACCACAGATCACTTGTACAGTTAATATTTTTAAATCTAAGAAAAGGCGTAGAGCCAGAGGTAATTATTGCTATACAGCCGTTTTACATGCATAATCGATCATCGATTATGAAAGTAACACCTAGTATTTTGCAATACTCATTGCAAGCTCTTAACGTTTTAAGTTTGGTTTTACATTGGCAACGTTAACGATTAATACGTTCAGAAAAAATACCGCGATAGCATTTTTGACATTTACCATTGCCAAACCATTTCCGAACCGCTAACGTTACGTTGAAATGGTAAAACCTTTGACAAATACCGCGATTGGCCTCCTGAACATGCCCAGATGATGTCAACAACCTATAGCTCAAAGTGAAACGCAAATTTGAATAAGATAGTTTGATGTAGAGGGTACGAGTAAGTATATGTTTTCTCCATGTTTTTAAATATGTATCTCGAAAAAACAAATATCACATCCTGTATTAGAATAACGAAATCATATCAAAAGAAGAGCACAATACAACATAAAAATTTATGGAATTCTTCAATTGTTAAGCTTCTATGATTACCAAATAGTTGTGACAAAGTTACTGATCTTCAACCTTCGTCAGAGTGCAGTAACAAGAATCCAACATATTTGAGAAACCACCATTAATTATCCAAATAATCGATCGCAGTCGTTACGTGATTTATCTAGCGTCGATAAGATTTTAATGAAGTACTTTGATTGGGCGCGCGCGGCCTGCGCAGACGCCGTTATCGCGACGATAGCGTGCGCACCATTGCCCCCCTGTACCTATCTCCGTATTAAGTTATTAAATTAAAAAAATAAACAACAAACTAAAACCAACCGTAACATCGAAACATAGAGCGCATTCAACGTTGCAGGACCTAATTAACAAGGTGGATCATTGAGATTAGAAATTGGTAGATATCGGCACGTCGTTCATTGTGGAAACTACTCACGATACTACCGTGTGATAAGATAAATTGAGTTAGAAACTTTTTATTGATAATGCCAGTCGGCGGGTGGCGTGAGGCGTGCCCGCCAACCACTCGCCAGCCAGTCACAATGAGCTGGTTAGTTAGTGAGAGGAACTCGTCAACCAACTTCAAGATCCACTTCTTGCTCAATTCGAGTACCTGCAATCACAGTTCTACAGATATAAAACATAGGTTCATAATCAAGCTACTTTACACAGACACAAGTCCACCAAATAAGGCGATTTGCATTTTATTACACATGTGCAAGCATCCGATGTGTTAGTAAACATAGCAAAGTTATTTTACCCTAAAGCTTTGTATGATGTTGTAAATATTTACCAAGTAAAATAATAATAGCAGTAACAACAACAATTTCTAGGCAAACTCAATTTAAATTGTGTTTCGAGGGGTGTATATCGTAAACTTCTGTAGATAGGTACATGTATTGCAATGCGTAAATTCAAATACAATACAGGGTTGTTGGACGACTCGGTGTCCCACACGAAAAGATAATGAATACAATACAATCAGCAAATTGCATACCACATTTTAAAACACTTCTCGTTTTGAGTACCTGTACAATTTTAGAAAACTGGCATTGAGATACACTTGCATAAGCTGATACCGAAACTGATAACGAAAGTCGCAGGTTCAAATTCTGCCAGCGGTAGAAAATTTTGCAAGTTTTCTAAAATCAGCGAATTCATTAGATTCTTTTAAATAAACAATATCTTCTAGTGGCCCTGAATATTTTTGTACAAAAGTGAGGGTAGTTAGGTATATAATCTTGCATAATTTTTGTTATCTGTATGTACTTTCTTTACCTCTAATTGTAGAAGGAGGAAGTATAGTGATGGGTGGTGGTCCGAACATAGTCCCACAACTGTGCCAGGGGCCTGCATGTAACCTAGTTGGCGGTTAAAAACTCTGACACTGTGCTAATCGACTTCGTTTTCACATGAAAGAGTATGAGAGTAAAGACTTTCTATTGGTCGAATATTTTACCTCCGGGCTCTATCCCTAGGTCGGTTGCGTGTGAATGATAATGAGCTATCTGGGCGCCGTAGTGTTAGATCTCGGGATTAATTAACGAAAAGTAACGTTAGTAGAACGTGTACAGACTAATGATCGAGAATAGGCTCATTTGCATCAAACAGACGACGCTGGTCTTAATTACTGGGAAAATTACAAATTAAAGAAAAATAGATGGGGCTTTGACTAGGCCTTCGACAATTGTTTCTACCTAATAAGAAGGAATCTTATGTTATGTTTAAATTAGAGTTTCGTAGCTTTCTAAAGCTTTTTAAGTTAACCGGCTCATGAATATAACTAAACGGTTTGTAATGAGCCTACTAGTTATATCCATAAAGATAAAAACATCAAATAAAAGCATTTATTGGTAAGAATCTATTTGGTTTAGAAGGTAACTTACTTATATTCTAGCAACCAGGAGCATAGTATAAGTGAAAAGCAGTATGTACGTAAGATGTCTCTGTGCAATGTCATTGAAATACCAACCCAAAAATTACTGCCTACATAAGATCAAAGTAGTACATAACCTATAAATTGCGCTTCGAAGATGTTATAAAATGACTGGTACGTTTCCTTTACTGTATCAGGCAGGAGGATATAAAACATAAGCGCCGAGGGGAGTCGCCGTCGCTACTGCTGGTTAAAGACCAACGCAAATAGTTTTTGACATTAAGGAATCCTTATGTTATGACCATACTTTACGGAACAGGAATTCTATAAATATAATATAAATACACAGTGTAGGATTTGATTGAAGTTACATACATACATCAGCCTATAGCAGTCCACTGCTGGACTTAGGCCTCCCCCATTATTACAAATTATGTAGCTCAGGAGCATTGAAACTGTGATTGAAAATAATGTTACTTATTTATATTTGAATTCATTTAAGTGGAAATTATTAACTATATGTAAAAGAATGGTTTTATTTTTGAAAGGTTCATATTTCTAGATAATCCATAAGCACAAAAAGGACATCTTATTCGCGGAGGATAGAGATCTGTTCGATGGGTATCCAATAAATCATCTTATCTTCACATTAAATCGGATTTAGCGCAGCTTTCCGTTCGGGAATGTAGTTCTGGCCATAAATTAATCATGTAGGCTGTCGCTGAAATATCGCGTTTGTGCAGCGCACGCGGCGCGGCGCGGGCGCATCGGTGATAGAACACGCGCGGCCGGCGCCCGAGCACTCGCCATAAAGGGCGATACACACGTCCGGCCTATGAGCTCTGTGTCCAGCCAGGATTTTCAGGGACAATCAGGAGAAAACATACCTAAACGGTTCATAAATAATCAATTCAATTCAATTTCTTGTTATACGGCGTTTTTACTGTGTTTTGGCCGAGTTTTATTTTTTATACAATTCGGTTTTTTCTTCGTGGCGTTTTCATCACGCTATTATTGTGATATCGCCAGTGTCAAGTTTACTCAGTGACTTTAACTTCCAAACAGATTTATAATCCATGCAACATATAATTTTCAAACTGTATCCGGCTGGACAAGGCCTAAACACGTCATTAGTGTACGCATCGAGTTGAATTAGGCGTCACTAACGTTTGTTTTCATTTTGATCTACCCATTGTGTAGCTACAGTTGATGGCAAATTTATACGGAGTAATAAATGTGTGAAAACATAAGTATACTTTCAAACTCATATATGTGTTTTAACCCTAAGGGCACATCGCTATCGTTTCCTGGCGACAAACACCCGATACGATCAACCCTTCATGTCCTGAGACCACCAGATATAAATCACGCGCTCCTTGCAACATCGCGCACACGAACGCAACATAAACACCTTTTAAACTCCATTTAAATAAGCTATCAACACCACCGCCGCATTTAATGAACACGAAACTCCTATAAACCACAGGAAAATAATAATAGCACACAACTAAACTCACTTTACCGACATGTCTCATTTGAATAAAGTAAATTACATTTCAATTCTAAAAAGTTGGATGCTATTAATTAAACGGGTCCCTTTTAATTAACTATTAAAATAATAGCGTTGTTTAATTGGAAACTTTTAAACGGACACGCAAAATAATTAAGTGATCAATTAACCGTACACGACGATGGATATCCCGCGGGAAGCTTATCTGCCCGCATCTACAACATTGTCCACACAAAGACTAAGCAACCAAGAAACGGACACTGGGACTTTTTCCTTACCTTTTTTGTTTTGCAAGGGATTATAGGCGTGATATGTGTATGTATGTGTTAAATAGTCACATATTCATATTAAATCCTATAAAATAAAGTTCATTCTTTTATTCTATGTAAAACATAAATTTCCTACTCCTGAATGTGTCTTCATAACACTGTCATATGTAGTCCATAATTTTTGCAGAAGTTCTACGTCGTAGTAATTGCTACGAGCTAAAACAAACTAATTATATAAGAAAAATCGGATAGGCAAAATGACAACACTATAAAATTAGTGCTTACATCTACAGTTGTCGGGTCTACAAAAAAATACTCTACGGCAAATCCGTATAATGGTCCGTGCGTCGGACGGTAGGTTGCGTGCGTTTCGAAGTTTATGCGCAGGCGCCGCTGATTGACGATTGGTTCGTCGTCGCCGCATCGCCTGCCATCACCACCCCACAACTTCTACGATATTATCTCACTCATCTACAAATAAACCTACCAATTAACATCTAATCAGACGTTTACGACTGAACATTAAACAATGCTATTTCGACATAGGAATCTTATGTTAATAAAATTGTCACGACTCAATCGAGCCACCCATGGTCAGTTGAAAAAAAGAATGAAATTACATGGTGTGTACACACGATGGGAGAGTTATTGCGGTGATTAGTATAATCGGCGAGACCGCGGCTGGTGGCTAGCGGCTGTGTCCTCCGATGCGCTGAGCTTGTACCTATTAGGGAAATCGTTTTCTTTTGCCTTCATCAATTTTGTGCGCTCACCCTTGGGTCAATAAATTCATTAAATTGCCGTAAAAGCACACGGAATGTTTCAAATTCTTTCCATTATGTTTATGTTCCTATTGCGTCATAGTAACGGACTGTTTATTTAAAAGGCAGCATGATGCATGATGCTGCAACAAAAAATGCATATAAAATCTCACACCAGTAATCGATCAAACCATGTCACAAATTATAACATGCTACGTTTTAAATCACAACTCTTACATTATGCAAAGACCACCCAATTAAACTACAAACTGCTCTACAAATTACATTCAAATAACGATCTTAAGCTAACAACACAACATTACAAAATATTTAAACGGTTCCTTTCTTAATATTATGAATAAGTAAGAAAATTAATGACTGCAAACTCTTCAATCAATAATAGAGTTGTTTATCTAAACCTCTCATTATTCACCAACATAATTGCATTCACATATTTTCCCATACGGCTTCACTAATAATAACATTTAGAAGTGGGTTTTATTACTATCTGTACCAACGGTTTAACTGCCTCTGAAGTCTAGTGGTCATATTATAACCAACGTTGTTAATTTTAGCGTATGTACGAAAGTAAGTGACCGACTCGGATGATAAATGTCGGATTCAGTTTATATTATTTTGTCTCTGATTTCCTAAGATACAAGCTACTCGCAATGGCTTACACGTTTCGATGCATCAAGCAGATCCTCACACACACATCACGCCTATATCCCTTGCGAGGAGGTAGAGCGCAAACGGCCGCCACGCCACGTCTGACAAATATTTGAGGGTCATTCGGAAAATTGTACAACGCCAACGTGACAGGTTACCAGCCCATCGCCTAAAATTGCAATACACACCCTCGAGTCCCTTAGTCGCCTTTTACGATTCCCAAGGGTAAGAAATGGGGTGGTGCTATTCTAAGCCGGCATCACACGGCATAGTTCAATTTGCAATGTTATCGAATAATATTTTCTTTATTTAAATTTGACGCAGAGAATATGAATAAATATGGTAGATAACTGTTGAAAACTGCTTAAATGTCCGTATGTTTATTGTAAAATTATTTCTAAAAAAAAAACTATTCCGGAAGTAGTGTTCAAGTGAGTCGTAATCATGAATGATGTCAAGAGTTCATAGTGCCGGTCGCCACCGGGCCTGTGGTAATTCAATTAAAGGAGCCGGGTTCGTTAGCGGCGGCGTCGTCGGCGCACGCGCACCCGCCGCTATTCCATTCTACAGTAAGGCTTTCCTAACAAGCCCGATTTGATAGCTGTCAGATCCGTACTAATATACATATGAACAAATGAAATTGGAGTTTGCGCCGTAGCATTACTGTGAATCAGGCATTTTGTATTGTATCATGTACAAGTACGTGCTGTAGAGAGCCCTTCATAGCAGTATGACATTTATATTCATGTAAGACTTTGAAATTACGTTCATTATTCGATGAATCAAACTAGCTTGAACACATTTATATAACGTCAAAATAGGGCTTAGAAACATATGAGAAGGTTTTTAAATATCACTCAAAATCGATTTATTTTCAGCAAGCACACCTGGCAACACTATCCGCGCGCGGCGCCACTGCTGCGCTGTTGCAGCTGTCTACTCACGACACTGAATGCGCATAAACGCTTCTCAAACCGACCGATTTGATTTTGCGGCCTTCATTAGCGATCCGGTCTTCATTTCAATAAGGCTCGGACCCTAATGATCCACAGTAACAACGCTTTTATTCTGTTTAATGCCGTATTAAGGAAGCGGCCCTTTTGAACCCGCTTCAATGTTAGCCGTTTTGGTTGTTAAAGTCAGTTTCGTCTGTTTATGTCACGGGGATTGCATAATTAAATTTTATAGACTATTTGTTTCATGTACGGTGCGTAACATTGACAATTTATTGTATCTACTGTTTTGTTGAATACTTTACGCGTTTTAAATTGCATTGGCCATCGTTAAAGTGGGCGATGTCGATATAGATCTTATCGATTTAGATAATAATTTGGATTGAGTGACAACAACTTCTGTTTCAAGTCGTGCTTGAAAATATGAATCAAAGCTTTACAAGTACTTACTTAAAGATTACTTTAATCTCAACAATAAATGTGTAAGTAAGCATTTACAACGTTTAGTAAGAAGATAGTCCGGGAGTTGCGTGGAAAGCCCGTGGCGTGCGGGTTGGCGCGGAGATAGCGCCTATCCACTCAATTAATATGCCTAATGCTAACATCATTATTACTAGGCAGGGCGCACTTAACATACTATATCCATTTACATTTGATTTGTGTAGGGCTGTGCCGCGATTAATCGGCGCTGCGCGGGCGCCTGTGATTTATAGCAGGCGCGCGCGAGCCGCGGCAGCACGCCACCAGCGACACTATTCTGTACAATGGCTAGACAATAACACGGTAATCATGAAAATCCTATGAATTATGGGTAAACTATCTACTGACGATATGGGTGAAATATTGACAAAAGGGCAGCGTAAACACTTATTGCAAGTAATATTTTTGTGAGTTTGCACAACTATCACTCATCACAATACCTATAACAATTTGAAACGGATTTAAGTTGTTTTTATTTTAGATTTTCTGCAGTCTGCAGTGTGTCAGGTTCGTTAGTCTGCAATCCTAGCGAGAGATAAGAGATTCATTCCTAGGAAAGTACGGGAAGCCATAGAAATTCAAAAACATCCGAATTTTAACAGAATACTGGATAGGGAATCTCATCAACTTGGACTCCGCTGATTACACAGATCCAACATACTGTAAGACCTACTACACAAGATACGGTTTCAGCATTCTGCGTGGAACCAGGACGTTACCTCGATGGCGGTAGTAGAACACAAATAATTAATATTTTTAATAATTACGTCTAACACCTTAGTCATACGTGACCACGAGCTATGTAAAGTGCTCGAAACATAGGAATTTTAAATCCAAAATAAACACAACTTAAATCCGTTTAAATTGTTTTATTGTGACTCATTGCTAGTATTTACAAGAGTAAACAATGAATTGTGATCACTTTAAACACAGGACAGAATTATTTATGGCACTTAATGGAAAATTCATATTTATTTACGATCCAAATAAATTATATCATCACCTTTCAAATATTTTGACGATTACCAATCTTTTAAAAGCTCTTACATCTCGTAGGTGTGCATTAACGTACGTAGTACCTAAAAATATCCACGGAAGTGTAGTTTTGTCAGCTGTTAAAAGAACTCTTGATTCTACATTGCAAACAAAGAAACTTCAAAGATACCAGAATCAACCCGCCACATTCGCATAGTGCACAACACACAATTCATGCAGCCCTGTCAATACGTGGCGAAAGACAATACATTTTGTTATTCCAATCAGTTTGCTCTCCATATTCGAAAATTTACTGATTTTAATTAGTCTTTATGTCAAAGTCATATAATTTGAATTCTACAAAATCTTCAGATTATTCTTAGTAAGTATTCTAATACAATACAACTTGGTTGCACAGAAAATATTCGATGTCATATTCAAATACTCTGAAGACTGAATTATACGCAGGTGAGTTTCGTCCGATATCAGTTGTGGGAAGGAAAGGACACCAGTGTTTCAATAAAAAATCTCCCACGAAGGCGGGTCTCCCACTTGCCGTCTGCCGCTGCGCATTTTTAACGCCCCACAACGCATGCGTCTGTCATTCAAAAGAAAACTTTGAATTCCGATCTTATTCCCACACAAATACGTAATGAACGCGTCAGACAAGTCGTTTCACAGACGAATCCGTAAACGCACCGTAGCCGCACTGTATGGGGTCAATCTAACAAAAAGTAAAAATCAGGTTACTTAAAATAGTTTATAAATAGGTTATATAAACAGTGGTCTATATTTTATTTGTGCCTACCTATTAAACGTATTAGTTTTATCTTCCTATTAATTTAATAAGATGATAGGTTAATCGGTAAAGTCGTGTATTTGAAGTCTAAATTGTACAGTCAAGCTCACGTGTGGTTAGACACTTAAACCGCCAATGTAAGTCTCATGCGTGCGACATAAGAACGGCCCAAAGTCCAAACTGTCTAACCCAGCCTGGTTTTGACTGTACCAATAAAAGTTCTACTGCGCATGATAAGTAAAACATTGCGGTAATGGTGCATGGTGCCAAGCGAAGGCGTGCTATGATTTGCACCCTCGATTGACGCATACGTTTGACAGATATACAACAGGACCAATATACATGCGATCGCACGCCGTTGATGGTGGGCTGTAAAACGTTTTACTGTCTGCTGTATTTATTAGAATTCGTTTTGCTTGTAGGACCACATAAAAAAGAAAAAAGGTAATTCCTGGTTACCTAATACTGGTAACAAACATAATAAATAAAAAACACGACTGTTTTCTGAGATTCTGAGAAAGCCTAGCCGATGGCACTTGGGATAATGTAAGGATACTTCCGATACAATTCCCATTCGAATCTGTTCAGTAATTAACGAGTTTCAGTCCTTTAAAGAATCGCACATAATATATACATACATACATATTTACATGAACTTATTTGGTTGGGCAGTCGTGTAAAAAACTAATGCAAAAGAAATGAAATAAAATTAACGTTATTTAATGTAGGATACTCGTAGTACTAACATTTATTGACGTCATGAGCCGTCTTTGTAATAAAAAGTGATTTGATTTTTCTTCTTTTTTAAAACAGTTTTGTATTGTCCTGATAGGAAAACCTTAGGAAAACCGGCAAACAAAATTGCCGATCAGCTGATTTGAGTTACTATGGAAACTCAAAATATTTTGTCATATTTCAACCTATGTTGCTAGGTGAAAGTTGTTTCTTATCATCAGCCCGTCTTGAGTTTTCGCTATCAATCACTAGTAAAAATTCATCCTATATTATCACTTTAGACCCGGTTTAGTACATAAAATATATGAAAGTAATCAGAATTGCTTGAAAAGTTATAAAACTGCTTATATTTGATATTGTGTGCTCTTTACCAGACTTATTCACTGCTGCCACTACCGTTTAATGCTGTTGATAAGACTCTAGTCTAGTGGAAGTTATGAGTACCTACTATTTTTGATGTGAGAATCGTTTTATCATAATATCTACTTCAGTATGCCAATTGAAACACCCAGAGCACCAACGGTAGTGTTTTCCACCTCTGGCGTGATAATTTTAATTAAAATTGTTATCACTGATCTATACATTGATATTTTTTTAAATAATTGCACATACTACTAACCTTCCAGTCCTTTATTTGCATCTTAAGAAACCCACAGGAATGAAATAGAATAAGTGATACGAGCGTTAACCAGCATAGCAAATACTTTAATAACTAAAACGTATTTAGCTGGAAGCTAACACGCCGTATCTCATCGCAGTCATCAAGCTTATTTCTGTTCGCAAATTGAAACTCAGTTTGTTTCGACATAACTTTTCCGATAACCCGCAGAGTCGGTAAACAGTAAATTTGTAATACCTACTCCCGGTTTAATATTGCCGGGAGAAATATTAAATCAAATATCAGATGATCAGAGGCAGGTAAACGGTAGCAGTTTAGCAGACACAGCCGGGAGCCTGCGCCGCCCACCTCGTGATTTATCCGATCCACTCCGGCGCAGGTACTTGCTGATTTACTATCCTGTTGATTTCCACATCAGCTCCGTGACGAAACACCCGTCAGCTGTCTACAGCCTACAATCTGCTGGCGAAACGCCCCGTGTCACACTCGTGCACAACTATAAAAGTGAAATAGAAACCTAACCAGTGATTGGCAGTAAATTTCAGAACTAACGTATAATAAGTGGAGATAAAACTAGGGAGACATTTATTGCTTTTGGGTGAATAAATTGCATACTCTTTAGAAACTTTATCTGATCTATGTGCAATGATTTCTAGTTAGAGAAACTTTCCTGACTATCAAAAGCATGTCGTTATAGGGACGGAGCCAAAGATTTAGATTGGAATCAACACTCTGATCTACAAATTTCCATTTTCAGTAGCACGCAGCTACTGACCGAATAATATCTGTTCCCGTAATTTGTTTCGAATTCAATCCAGCTAAACCTAATTAAAAAGAAGTAAACCTTATAGCCCTATTTATTTAGCATAATAGTGTCTCGAACGAGAGCATAGCAGCTTTCAGTCAGCTCGTAGGGCTGTCAGTGAGTTGGGCGAATAATTTAGTGAGTGGCTAGCTCTCGCATTACCATACCCGTCGGTTTACGAGCCCATGTAGTGTTTAGGCGCCCACTCCAAACCACCAGCCGCCATTAAAATTTATCATCGTGTGGATATTGCTTATTGGTACAACAACTGTTTCAGATATGCGATGATAACACCCTGCTAGCGATGATTCTCACCTCAGTGCTTGTACTTGTACTTTATGATGCACATGGGGCCATAAACTATATTTATTCTCAGCGGTACGCTTATGATAATGCAATTTAAAGCTTCGAATATACTCACCCAATTTATTCTAAGGTTATCATTAAATTTGAACTCGAATTACTGTTTGTAAAACGTGTTATTACAAAATCAGTTCAGTAAACACTATGAAATCACCACCGTTTGATTTCCACTTAAACATCATATGGAGATTATAACATTGAATTGTGTGCGTAATCTCTGATCTCGAACGAGCTACATAACATCTGGGGTATTATCTTTCAATAGTGGCTTGCGCAGGAGTGGACTTATCTGGCAATTAAATCGACATTCAGAAGCCGATGTGGCTTCGAGTGAGTGCGCGCCGCCAAACATTCACAATGACTCGGATGTATGACAAATAACGTTTTGATTGGATACTCACTGGCAAATCCCGAGGAGTACGTGTTTCCATTCGCCGTTGAGGAAACATCAAGGTGTCGACATCAAGGTTATGTTAAGATAACTAAGTTTTGTGTTCTGGTTTGTGTAGACTTCAACGCGTAGCAGGTCTACGGCAGTACAAAAGACATCAACGCGCTTAAAGCAAAGTTTCGCATGGAAATTAGCAACTTTGTGTAAATTAATAACAACCTTCCGAGATCAGTCACGAATGTGAATCGTTATCAATACGAGGGGCATGCCAAAAAAAACTAGATATTCGAAAATTATTATATTTATTATTTATTATTGATATCTATCTTTTCGAAGTATTCACCTTTAGCATGTATACACTTTTCCATGCGTTGAAACCACTTGAAAAACACCTCTGCACCCTTTTTTCCAGATACCTCGAAAATTTTTTAATTATAGGCAGCTAGTGCATCTTCCTTGCTCTCAAATCTCCTGCCTTTAAATTTTTCTTTTGTTTTGAGGAATAAGTAAACATCGCAATGTGCTAAGTCAGGCGAACATGGTGGGTGTGGCAGGATAGACACATTTTTTCTACAAAAAATTTCAAGTGTTCTGGTGGACGTGTGCGGCGAGACATTGTCGTGGTGCCAAAGAAGGTGCCGGATTCCTGATTTTGGACGCTTCTCACACCAGGATGATAATACTGCTGGGGCACAAATTGATACATACCATTCTGAATCAATTGTTTTTTGATCCTCTAGCACCGCAGTAGCGATTTGACCGGTCTTACAAAAAAACGAGGCTACCATTTGTTTTTGCGTGCTGCGCGTTCGACGAAACTTTGTTGGTGTTGGTTCATCATCGAAGCACCATACAGTTGATTGCGGTGTTGTTTTGGGGTCGTAGTTATACAGCCATGTTTCGTCACCGGTGAGTATATCGTATACGTTTTTTTTCTCGCCCCCGTTGAATTTCTCAATCATAAATCGGCACCAATCTACCCGGCGGGCTTTTTGTTCATCGGTCAGTTTATGCGGTACCCATCTTGAACAACGCTTGCGGAGAGAAAGGTGATCGTGAATGATGGTTTGCAACGCTGCTGATCCAATGCCCAGTTCTCGCTCGAGCTCTAGATATGTAATACGTCGGTTTTCACGAATAAATTTTTCAGTTGCTTGAACATTTTCTGGAGTGACCGCTGTTTGCGGCCTGCCTGTCCTCGCTTCATCTTCTAAACTTAATCGTCCTCTATTAAATTCAGCAAATCAATAAAAAACTGTTGCTTGTGGACAAACAGACTCACCAAAAGTAGTACCTAAAAGTTCAAAACATTCTTGGGGCTTTAAACCTTTTTTATAATCGTAGTAAATCATAGCGCGTAAATCACGTCGACTCAGTTTCATTGTTGCAAGGAAATTCCCGCCAGATCGTCATAAAAATTAGCATGTATACGAAAAAATAATTGAATTTAAAAATGTTCTATATTTAAAATAAGTCACTAAATAACCAGTGTTTACGATGATGTATAACTTGCCAGTACCCAATCATTGAGTAATGAGTATCTAATTACTTTTGGCATGCCCCTCGTATCCTAAATAGAAGTTTGTGGCAAACTTGCTGAAAATTACGCCAATGCGTATGAAATATGACAGCCAGATGAAAAACGATTCATGTCGTATATATACAACTCCATTTTTACTAATCTGTTACATACATACATACATAAATCACGCCTATATCCCTTACGGGGTAGGCAGAGCATTAACGGCCGTAAAACGGATATTAACACCACTTCTGACAAAAGTTTGAGGGTCAATCAGATAACTGTGTATCACTATAGTGACAGGTTGTCAGCCCATCGCCTTAAATTGCAATTCACATCTAACCCTCGAGTCCCTTAGTCGCCTCTTACGACACCCATGGGTAAGAAATGGGGTGATGCTATTCTAAGCCGGTATCACACGGTATACTAATATACCGTGAAATACGGGATACTAATCTGTTGCAGTAAAATATGTATAGTTCAATGGAAACAGTAAATCAAGAATGATAAAGTCATCTGCATCGTTATTACGTAGGTACATAATGAACGCGGTGTGATGAACTTTCGTATAGTAGAGTTGAGTGCCATGACATTTAGGCTGTGGCCCAACACTCATCGATTATAACACCGTTTATAATATAATTCAATCACTCTTGTGGCAAAAAGTTTCGCTGTTAGGAAGCAGAGTTCTTTCAGTAATTTGTAAGGTTTAAAGTTAGTACTCGAGATAATTTTTATTCACTCCCAGTTTTTTTTTTTGCTTAGATACCTACTATCTCGAAGGCACGTTAAAAAAGCAGCTAAGCTGTCACCGCCAAGGTTCATTTAGTCTTAACATCTTTAGTTTAGAAAAAATATTTAGTTCCAAAGACAGACAGGTTTTTCTAACAGCCTTTAATATACAAAGAGTAGGAAGAAGAAAATGAACCCTTCAATAAGATGACTGACATAATTTTATATCTATAGGTACCTTACCTAGTCGTCTCATTTCTCTCCGAAAACAAAGGAGTTAGTTAGTTTATTGTAACAGCTGGCACCCAGGGCCGGATGGGGCGTGTTCAGGGCAGGACTCGTAAATATTCATAGCAGCAGACGCGACAAAACGCTCTTCAACGGCGCGCGCGCAGCCCTCCCCCGGCGCGAGTTATGGACTACATTTCCGGATGTGACGCGCCTCCATATGTCCTCTAAAAAGTTTTGCTATGTACTCAGTAATGTGTCATTTGAATACGAGTCAAACAAGGTTTCTAAACTTGAAATCCTTCCAGCACAGCGCCACTATTCTCTTATTTTTCAGACATTATAATGCCATCAATACTCAATTATTATTCTATTGTCACTGTGACATTCTATACTTACAACTGTTAGTGGAATACAAAACGACTAAAACCATTCAACTAACACACTATCGTTACACAACTGAGAGGTTTTTAAAATAGTGGAATTCGAGCCTAGGAGCGTAGAGAAACGGCTACGAAACTCACCAATTAATATTAGGTCCTTACATATGAAATTGTCGTTTTGTCGTACTGGCCACTTTGATCACAAATTCCTCCTATTTGGTTAGGAATTCGAAATTCAAATTTATACAGCTATTTCCACATGTAGTTGTGTTTCGTAAACCGTCATTCATTTGTTTTTTTACTTATCTTTTTTCTGTTTGCATCGCTCAATTTACAAAATGGAAAATTTGAAATATCGCGTTATTTACGAGTACGAGTTCCACCGTGGCACCAGTGCTGCGGAAACGGCTCGAAGGGTTAATGATGTGTATGGCGGTTGTGTCGCAAAAGAAAACACAGTGCGTTTTTGGTTCCAACGTTTTCGTTCTGTAAATTTCGACCTGCAAAACAAGCCCCGTGGACGGCCGGAGACCCAAGTTGATAATGAAGAATTGAAGGCTATTGTGGAAGCGGATCCATCGCAAACCACGTCCGAATTAGCTGCAGGCTTCGGTGTTAGTGATAAAACTGTTTTAATCCACTTGAAGCAAATTGGAAAGATTAAAAAACTTGAAAGTTGGGTTCCTCACGAATTGAGTGAAGCAAACCGGCAAACGCGCGTCAACTGCTGCGTTACATTACTTGACCGGCACAATAACGAAGGGATTTTAAATCGAATCATTACCTGTGATGAAAAGTGGATTCTCTACAATAATCGGAAGCGCTCATCGCAATGGCTGGACCCTGGCAAGCCAGCCAAAGCCTGCTCCAAGCGAAAATTGACCAATAAAAAGTTACTTGTAAGCGTTTGGTGGACTAGCGCCGGTGTCGTTCATTACAGTTTTCTCAAATCTGGCCAGACGATTACGGCAGATGTCTACTGTCAGCAATTGCAAACCATGATGGAAAAGCTAGCTGCTAAACAACCGAGGTTGGTCAATCGCTCTACGCCACTGTTGCTTCACGACAACGCTAGACCACACACTGCACAACAGACGGCTAGCAAATTAGAAGAGCTTCAATTGGAATGTCTAAGGCATCCACCGTACTCCCCGGACCTTGCTCCAACAGATTACCATTTTTTTCGAAATTTGGATAACTTCTTGCAAGGGAAAAAATTCAACTCAGATGGGGCAGTCCAAATCGCCTTCAAAGATTTTATTGATTCCCGTCCGAATGGTTTTTTTAGTAAAGGGATCAATGAACTACCTATGAGATGGCAAAAGTGCATAGATTACAATGGCTCATACTTTGATTAAATAAATATACTATATTTAAAAAAATCTACTTTTTGTTCCTCCCATACAAAACGCCAATTTCATATGTAAGGACCTAATATTTGTATCAAATTTCTTAGAAATCCCGAAGTATGATGACAACTGTTTCGGTAACCTTTTTTATAAATCAATAAATACATCATATTAATCGTGATAATAATCCAAATATGTTGATGGTGCAAGACACACTCTCACTTACCTGTAAGTATTTAACATGTTAGAAGTCTCTGTCACAGAGTCTATCGGGTCGCTTGTCAATTCGGTGACCCACACTAAAAAAACAGCTGTGTTTTGTAAGTATAGTGTATAAATTGGAAATTATTTATTTTCAAGAAATCATGTCAATATATAATAAGATCTTAAATTAGAGTCTAGTACAGTATTCCGCTTGCTTCAAGCGTGCAAATATTGATTAAGTTTGTACTTCAATAAACAAATGTGAAAACAAAAGAACACGTTTTCGTTGGGGCTTAACAAAATGATTAACCAGATGGAAAGCTCAAATAAGGTCCCCGCTGACTTGGTGACTCGGAGCACCAACCTCTTAATCGTCCATCCAGCCAGAGCGTTGCGTAAGCGCCATTAGAGAACCAATTTTTACGGCTTTATTCCAAGCGGCCGATTTTCTTTCTCAATCTTTCGCGTAATAATTTAAGGTTTCGTGCTGGGTAAATCTCGATTATTATGCGCAGTCGGAGACAGTGCTCTAGGCCATACTCATTATTGGACTCAGTCTCGTTTTGCCACAGTCCCAGTTCGTCACGAATAATTTTATCCATACTCTGTGTATGGATTTGTATGGTACTCAATAATGATTTGTCCTGTTTCATCATAGCTGTTACATTTTCTAATGTTTAAATGATTTGTGTTATTATACTGTAAAAGCTTTAAGACGATTGTGACGTGATGAGAATAAGATTTTCAAAAATAAAAGCTATGTGAAAAAGACCTGTTTTTTTAGTATGACGAACCGGGACTGTGGTAAACCAGGACTGAGTCCACTATTCTAATAAAAGCGGTCTGCACGGCGGCGGTAATATGGTAAGCTATAACTTTTATGCGGCTCTCAAGTAGTGTTAAAATTAATTGGAATTGCCAAAGTAGCGAATGTAATAGTGTGCATAATTCCTAACAACAAATGGTTCACAGGCAGAATTTACGCTTTAAGGCTAAATTTTGAAAGCATTAGGCAAAGGTAATTTTTCGTCCGTAGAAGTTTTTAAAAATATGGTCGCGTTATATTTTCTTCAATATAACAAATTAATAACATTACATGCTCTGTATAAGTTAGAAGATGTAACCATGTAGTAATAAAAAAAATAACTTAATACTAAAAGAGGTCATCATTGTCGTCCAACTCTATCTCTTAGTAAACTAGAGTAGCCCGTAGGATATAAACAAAGAAAACTAAAATAATGAATTCATTACCAACCTTCAAAAACAGAATCCATAATATATTCCATATATGTATAGGTGTAGTGCCCGCCTCGCCCGAGGCTCCTAGTTCCGCTTTCCCACACCAAATCGTAAACTCCAAAAGTCAAAGTTCATTGCCTAATTGCGGCGGCTATCGACAGATCCAGCGCTCGAGGAGAGAATATTTATCAATAACATGTAATTAAAATTATTTAGTCGACCGTTGTCCGGTTGTCCCTCAGGCGAGTGAAGCGATCGAAAACCGTAAGTTGGGTTCTACGGATAGAGTTCAACATATTCGACGTTGTAAACTATTTTAGATACGGGAAGTGTTTTTAAAATTTGGTGTCCTAGAAAACTATTCTAACTGTCACAGTCACACTAAAAATTTAATAGTAACTTACCTATGGAGGGTGGTAACACAAGAATTGCACAGTGAGGGCGCTAACTTTCTGAGGGTGTAATTGATGTATCACCCGAGGTACTGCTACACATATCGAATGACTACAACATTTTGATTCCTGAATCGAATCCCAAATTGTTAAACAGATTGCTTCAAAGACCACGAACTTTTATACAAATATGTTACACCATTTTACCCCTTTAAAACAATTTTTAAACGGATTTAAGTCGTGTTTATTTTGGATTTTAAAGTGATGAGTAATAGTTGTGCAAACTCAAGAACTACTTTAGGCTGTGTGTTGATGAATAAGTCAGTCATTCAGTCTGACAGTGAGGATATTTGTTTCTATAAGTGTAGCAGCGCGAGCATCGAAACAGGTTACTAGCGCTGCCCACTTTCGTCATGCTGCTGCAACGTCTGAAACTTTCCGTGCTCCCGCGAGTGTCGGCATTGCATGCGCGAGTCAAAGGAAAGGCAGCACGAGCGCGAGTAGAATGTATTGCTATCTCGCTCACTCGTATTGTTGCGAAAAGAGTATAACGGCAGTGTGTATGTGTAGACACTGACTCGCCTTGATACTGCCGCGGTAGTATTTCAGGCAATATTCGCAACAGCGGCAGGACGCAGGATCAAGAGCAGGAGCATAGTGTAAACATAGCATAAAAATATAGATTAAAAATATATTTTCACGTTTCATTTATCATCCGCTATCTTTATTCTGTGAGATAACATCAAAAAAAAATGTTTTCTTTTTCATTTCACATTTCATAACATATTTAGTTTCAAAACCTCGACGTAAAATCGCACTTATAGCGCAGCGCAAGGGTTATATGCCAGATATATTTTTACCTACTTACAATATAATTATAATATAATTTATTGGAGAGAGATTGGATACAGTAATAGTAAGAAATAAGAATTGTGTTACAGATCCGTATTTACCCACAACATTAATCCTGCTAAAGTTTATTGATCTATCTACATGGAGCTAAAATTATTCAAGGCTAGAAGTCTCGAAATCTCACAATATATTTTTAAAACAGTGGGGAAAATAGCATACAATATTTATTATTGTAGGTAAATACGTGAAAATTTTGTTTCTACTTGATGTTTAGATCCGCTGAAAAATATACGTCTGTGTAAGTTGTTAATAATGATGTTGACCTCGATTTCGTTTAGCACACACTTTTAATATACCCGTAGTCGTATTAAATAATTATAATTCTATCACAATCGAAGACTTTCCGATGCCATAAAATATGAATAATAACAGCCTCTCTCGATAGCCTTCACTGGGTATAATTTATAGTCTAATGATTTTAATTCAGATGACCGAAAAATGGTTGCGTAAAATGTTATGGTTTATAGTTTTAGTCGAATCTTGGTTACAGTTAAATGTAAAATATATCCCGCTTAAATGTAAATAAGATGTAAGATATTTTAATATGGACGTTGATGTAGTATCGAACAATCAAAATAACATAATATTTTATTGCCGCTTGGCGTTTAGAGGCTTTTATGGCATCCACTATCACTCAATGTCACATATCACTTGTCATCCAGCGACGGAAACCGTCTCCGATCGCGCGAGACTCACTCTTGTACTCGCATGGCTTATTTATGTGACAATCAATTCTTGCCGGACAAAAGACGTTTGACAGTAAAGTGTACGGGCTACCGGTGGTGTCCGAGCAATCAGCGTCTATCTCCGGTGTGGCCATCATAATACTCTGAATGTATCGGCGTGACCAGATAAGCGCCTCAAAGCCGCGTACAAAGGCGGAGTGCATTTACAGGTCTATTGTGCGCTACCAGGCGGCGCGATACCACGAGACCTATCTGATAAGCGACACTAAGTGGCCGGGCGCTCACGACGTCCACCGCCTGATGAATTATACAAACACCAATCAGTTAATTATTTTATTCACGTCGCTCAAACTCTTATCTGGCTTTGTGTTCGACATAATTGATATGTTAAGTCGGAGGAACAATCGGCCCGTCAGCCTAGGAGATAGGGCGGCTCGGTGCGCGCGCTCAAAGAACTGCTGATCGCCGGACACTCCGCGTACACAAAGAATTATTTTAACATAATACGACTGAGCCCTTTCTTTGTCGTGTAAACCCGATTGTCTAGCGTCTGAGCTCGTTGATATCCTTTAAAAGGCTGTAACAAGGCGTCACAAGTGTAATCCCTATCATGGGTGTAAAGGGCTGGAGCACGTGTGCCTTGCTCCCAAAACAAACTAAATGTATGCTGACTGACTTCGAAAGGTTTAGAAAAAAGGCTTACAACTTGCTGCTTACAAATCGCATATGCATGTGTCTTCATATGATTAATAAGATGCGCACGCGCCGAGGTCATAAACATTCCGCGTCAGATTTATTCCCGCAAGAGCCGGCAATTAAGACATCTCCTTTTAAAACGCCTCGCCGACCGACTTAACTTATCGGAAATGCATACGATTGAATTATTAGTAGCAATTAAAGACATAAAAATATGTGTTATCAATACTTTTAATACAGTAGCTGCTTATGTATTCTGATTTTATGTCTGCGTGACTGATTTTGTTATAGAAATATTCTCTAAGATACTAATGATGAAAATGGAAGGCGGCCACTTATAATCTAAAAAGTTACTTATACCTAATAATCTTGATTAAAGCTTGATCATAAATTAAATAAAAGAAATTAAGTTTATTAAATGTAGTATAGTAAATACTATCACATAATGTAGGTAAGTACCACGTATTGTCATACATTTTCATTATTTGTTAGATTATGTTTGTTTCATTTAATGAAATAAATAGACGTATATAATATAGCTCCGTAAAAAACAAACGTATACACAGTTTTGGTTATCTCCTGAGACGATGTTCACTTGTCGCAATAAAGGCATATTTACTTAATAATAACTGAACTTCAAACCTTATTTGAATTTTTATCTTCATGTATAATATATTTCCTTAAGAAACTCAGTAAAACATCTTAATTTTGTGAAAGGTTATCTTCATAGTTTGTATCGTATAAATAAGTGTATAGTCGGCTTCGTGCGGTGCAGTAAGGGCACTCCATTTTCTAATCTTCATAAAGCCTTCAAACGATATGACGGCAGCGATATCAGTATAATACTTGGACGCATGCCCGATGGCCCTATCATAGTGGAATGCGTCCGGACGACCGGGATAAGTGTTGGATTAATAATTTGTAAATATTAAATATTCATGAGTCGAGAGCACGGGTCAAACATCCATTTTTATAAGAGGCTCGGAACTGCCGCACTCATATTTATTAAGGAGATGCACGTAATTATCATAACTGACTCAACGGAACGCGGCTGCTAATGGACGCGACAGGCTGCGCCCGCGCCGCCGCCGCCGCCGCCGCTGCATCAAATTTATTATTATTAGTGAAATGTCAGCCTCAAATTAGGAAGTAACTTACGAACTATCCAAGCTCTGTCATCTAATCGTAACGATATTCCATATCGTCTTTAATTTATTGAATACTGAGTTACACCTTATTAGAACGTCGCGAGCTTTGATTCGAGCAAAATCAAAATATTTTAAGCCATTACCTTGATGTTGTCTTATAAACATGATATGAAATTCAACTCCATTCCTCTTATCGGATCGGTGCGTGTCGTCGCACAGTTTTGGTCCATAATAATTTGAATAATAAATGTAATTACATGAAGGTCGCAAATTAAACGTCCCACAGGTCAAATAAAACAAATTAAACGCGTATATATTTTTATTTCGTAAATAAAAGATAATTCTGGGAGTTTAATGCTTGGTATTTTTATGGAAATTAACTGTCTGGAGACTGTACCCTATTAACAATAAATTAACTAGATTTCGTCACATAATAAAATTGGGAATTACGTGCTCCAAATGTTTCGAATATATTAAACTGAATTAATAAGGTCTTTAAAACACTATGAAATTTGATGACGGTATTAATAAATTCCAATAAAATTACAGTTTAGATTTCACATGCATTAAAAAATAAGGGTGTTATCAAATGATCAGTAAATAGTATCGAATTACTTTTCACGCTATCAAATTAATGAGGCAACATGCTGCAGCAAACATTTATTATTAATTAAGTTGGGCAATATTTTATTGCCGAACATAAAACAAAAATAAAAACTATATTTAATATAATAGATGAAAGATATTTTTATATGTTTTTATCCATCCCACTATGACAAACTAACGGACGTATTTTTGAAACATCCGTTTGACCGTCGTTAGGCTTTTTACAAAAAAACGGATACCTACCATGGCACCCTGTAATGCATGCGATCTGACCGAGGTGATTGACAGACGCATCCGTTAGTCCACCATAGTGTAGGATTGACCTTATGAATGGCGATGATGAGTGACTGATCTAGACTTGACAATTTGATTCCAAAATCTGTAACAGAGTTGGGTAACTAAACAGATGGAATGTAAACGATAAGTGTCACAAGATTCTAGTGTAGCTTTATTTTAGTACCTAAACTGTAAATTCAACATATGTTGCACTGCGCTCGCAATCCGCATGCCAAGCGTGGTAAGTATGGTGATACCCCCGAATAATAGGAGAGGCTGTTTTAGCTATTAATTTAAAGTAAAGTTAATTTTTTACAAGGAAAAATGTGTGTGTTGAAAACTTATTTGAACAAAAACAACATTAAAATAAAAACACCAACAGAAAATAAAAACTACAAACTATTTACAAATACGACTAGCCACTAGCTCTACTTGTGTTTAAACTAAAATGGGTAACGTACAAAGTAATATCAGTGTTCTCGGAATAACCATATCGAAATTATCTTATTCAATCAAAAGAGAATCAAATTGTAACGCTCTGCGATATAAATAGACTGTGTCCTCTTTCGCAAGTTAAAATCAGCTGTATGGATAAAGTCTAAGCGACACCATCACAATACGTGGGGTGTTTAACTTTTCGGCTAGTGCCTATAAAATGTAAAGCAAAACCAAGTATGTTATCCGTGACCACGAACTCTGTAAAGAGCTCGAAACATAGGAATTGTAAAATCCAAAACAACACGACTTAAATCCGTTTAAAATCAAGTAGGTCCCATAATTATATGTTTACAGCTCACACGTTTTTTTTAATTGCAGCTTACACCTTCCACCGGTGATGATGCGGGCGTGGGCGGAGGGCGCGTGCCAGGCTGCCGGGCAGCGCGCGCGCCGCTCGTGTGGGCGGCCGGCCACGACCGTGCGCATGCCAGTAGCACCCATAACAACCACAACAAAAAAACAATCCAGATCGAATCACACCTCAAAGGTCGTCTTTGTTTCATATCGACTTTGCAACCATAAATGGAGAAACAAACAAAACAAACACGGAAATAATGGCCAGTTACAGCGATATTTTTGAATCTATGACAGTTAAATTGTGTGTGGACAAGGAAAACAAGTATTAACGCTGTTTGAGCGCCATTAAAAATATGATGTCTGACTGCGTGGACATGTCTCTAGTTGAAACGAATGTACCTCTAGTCTAGTGAATGATATAGGGCGGGAGACGCCGTCACAAGCGAGCAAGCAGGCGGCGCCGGCGCACCGCCGGACGGCGTTTCGTTGACTTATAGCCCGTGTAATGTATCGCAGTGCCTATCACTTATGAATATTTATCAAAAATATATACACATTTTGAACAGATATTGTCGTCACAGCACTCCGCCGGTCATGCATTAAAGCTATAAATACATCAAACGGCATGTTAACATTGAGTGTAATTATTTTTGTACCGTTTATTTATTTTTGTATTTTTTTCTTTAGTCAAATACGATGGACAAGCTTTTAAGAACACGGATAAGAAATCTTATAATCTCAATTACTAGTTTTAACTCCCTGTGAAAAAATAACAATTTACTGAGTCAAAAGTACTTTTTGTATTTCATGGAATGGAATATTTTGTGTGACATGAGACATAAACATTTGAGATGATGTGAAGCAGCATGAAAAATATTTGGTTAATTTCTGACGCAAGAAAGTAAAGCTGAAATATTTCACAAGTGATTTTCTAGGGATTTCTAGTAAATATGAAGAGTTTACGATCTGACACTGCCTCATAAAATCGATGAAAAACTGTACCACGTGTTAAATTATTACTCAAGTGTCCCTCAAGCTGTAATCCTCACCTATGAAAACTTAACGAAAAGCAATTTTGGTTTTGTCAAAAAATAGTGCTGAAATAGTGACAAATAGTGACATATGCAAGAAAATTAGTGACTTCATATTTCCCAAGATATGGCTATCGTTTGGTGAGGATTACAGATCGAGGCTCACGCTGTAATCCCAACTCTCGTGTGAGCAAACGGTGGGGTATTTTTACTTGGTCTACATTCCAAAAAATAGTGCCTAATTAGTGACTAATAGTGACAAAAGATGAGAAATAGTCACTTTATAATTCCGAAGTTATAAAGGCATCTTGGTGAGGATTATACCTATAGCAATTTTTGCTGTAATCCTCACCTCATTTCTGCTAAACGCTTAAGTCTTTTGACTCAAATTTAGTATCAAAAAATAGTGCTGAAATAGTGTTCTTAAACTGCATTGATTTTTATTTAGTTTATGTAGTAGAAGCAATAAAAAAAGCCGTAAGAACTTCTTCATACAAAATGGTCAGGTACAGTCGCGAACAATACTTCGTTCGTATTGTCGTACTTGAAGCTCAATACTGGTTTGTTATGTCGGTAGGAACGTAATCAAACAAATTTATTTCCTTCAAGTATTTTGTTTATATCTGACAGTACACAATATTTCTCAATCAGTCAGACGTGGCGATGATAACGACCGTATTTTTTGCGGCTGTTAACGCTCTGCCTAACCCGTAAGGGATAAAGGTGTGATATATGTTTGTATCTATGTAGTGCGTAAATAAATAGGTACATAAAAGATACAGGTACCTAACTTGTTTGTCAAAAATGGAACAAAAAACATATTTATGTGGTAAAATTCATTTAACTCATAAATAAATGAATGTAGGTAGGTGAAATCTAATCACTGACCGATAGCGAAAACCCAAGACGGGCTGGTGATAAGGAACAACTTTCCCCAAGGAACATAGGTCAAAACATGAAAAAAAAAATTAGACCTCCCGTACAAAATTGCCGATCAGCTGATTTGGGTTATTCATATTCATATTAAAAGTTGTTCCTTATCACCAGCCCGTCCTGGGTTTTCGCTATCGGTCACTAAATAGATTTAACCCTATATAGTTAACGACGTTCGAGGCGAGGACTAATACTATAAGTACCTAATTATACCTAAATAATAATTTTTGTTATTTTCAAAACGTGCGTTTTCATTTTAATTTTTCATAATAATCGTAAGTGGCGTATTTGTTATTTAAGAAATTTTATATTTGAGTTGTCATAATACTCAATAACGCGTAACGTGATGAAACCAAAAAATACCACGCAGGCGAAGTGCATGCAATAATTTCACTATTGTCTACCCTCTCGCTCACACGCGCGGCGGTCAGTTTTCGAGGCTCGGCCAAACCGGTTTTGTTTAGCGGTGGCTTGAGCGGTGGCGCGACCAAACAGGGCTTTCAGACTTAAGAGAATACCATGTGATAAATAAATGCGATGTGTTGATCTGAAAGATATTAGCATAAGTACATATAAATACTTTATTGTTATAAAACCGTTAAAAAGTTCAAGGCGTCGAAAAATAGTTAACCAAAATACCTACTCATAAAATATACCAAAATAATGTCAGTGGCTCAACATATATGTTATAGTTAACACCTACCTATATTGGCAGAAATGACATTACCTAAATTAAAGCAAAAATCAAGTCTGTATTCTTCGCGACGAAGTATTGTTCGCGACTGTACCTGTACCATTTTGTATGGAGAAGTTCTTACGGTTTTTTTAATTGCTTCTACTACATAAACTAAATAAATATCAATGCAGTTTAAGAACACTATTTCAGCACTATTTTTTGATACTAAATTTGAGTCAAACGACCTAAGCGTTTAGCAGAAATGAGGTGAGGATTACAGCAAAAATTGCTATAGGTATAATCCTCACCAAGATGCCTTTATAACTTCGGAATTATAAAGCGACTATTTCTCATCTTTTGTCACTATTAGTCACTAATAAGGCACTATTTTTTGGAATGTAGACCAAGTGAAAATACCCCACCGTTTGCTCACACGAGAGTTGGGATTACAGCGTGAGCCTCGATCTGTAATCCTCACCAAACGATAGCCATATCTTGGGAAATATGAAGTCACTAATTTTCTTGCATATGTCACTATTTGTCACTATTTCAGCACTATTTTTTGACAAAACCAAAATTGCTTTTCGGTAAGTTTTCATAGGTGAGGATTACAGCTTGAGGGACACTTACTCAACTCGCAATTACAGTCCAATCTGTATCTGTTTCTATAATAAACCAGTAAGTTATAGTTTTACATCATTAACTAAATAAGTTTGTTTGTCTTCTTTTATATTAAAATTGAAATTTAAATATTTAATGGCACTAAACAAAACGATTATTTTTCGAATCTGTATCAGAAGGGAGAACTATCTTTAAACCAGAGCCAGTGTGCAATAAAATACATTTTAAGACGTCATTAAGAGTATATTTTATCGTGTTTTAAACATTTAGATTGATATTAATCTGGAGTAAGTAATCTTAAATTAAGTTCATTACGGGTTGGAACCTTGGGACAAGCCGGGACGGCTCGTGAAACCCAATACAGCGGTTACCTATGGGAGTGACGATAACCTAAGTGCCTCTTCACACACTAGAAGAGTAATCATAATCAATCACATATCTATAGAAAACTTCCTCCTCGAGAACACTAGTAGGTATAGTGCAAACCCAATAAAATCAACTGTATACAGGGTTATATTTTATTCACCCCGGTAATTTTACAGGGTGATTCTAGTCACGATTCTGAACAACTTTTATTATGGGGTCACCTGCAAAATCGCGAAAATAAACAACTGCTCCATAAAAAATTCATACCTACTCGAACAAAATGTATGGATCAGCTGTTTTTTTTCGCTATTTCGCAGTATTTCGCTATAAAATTTCCGGGATGAAAAAAAATTACCGTGTTTTTCGTTTTTATTTGTTATACTTCTCAATCCAATGGGTCCAGTTCATCAAACCTTCGCCAAAGGAAAGATAAATATGCAAATAAGCGTTTTAATTATTCAAAAATCGTATTTAAACCAATTACCCGCATCTTCGGAACATGAGCTTCATCTGGAGCGGAATAAAAATTCAAATCGCCGAATTTCGAATGTCGATTAAGAAACCGTGTCCAGGGCACTAATGAGGTCGATACGTCTTCCCGTGCATTATGAGATCAAACGGAGGGTCACCACCATTGAATTATTAATTTACAAGCTTACTCAATTAAACGCAATTTAGATATCGGCTGAAGAGAGCTACGTGCATGGCATGGTAAACGCAACGTGACGAGAAAACAAAAAAACCCATTGCATTTTGTTTGTTAACAAGTACCTACATTAAAAAACACGCCTATAATCCCTTGCGGGAGTAGGCAGAGCGTAAACGGCCGCAAAAAAACGGACATTTACACCACGTTTGACAAGTATTTGAGGGTCATTCAGAGTCAATTTTGTATCGCCATAGTGACAGGTTGTCAGCCCATCGCCTAAAGTAGCAATACACACCCTCGAGTCCCTTAGTCGCCTCTTACGACTCCCAAGGAAAAGTAATGGGGTGATGCTATTCTAAGCCGGCATAACACGGAAAAAAAATTCATAATCTATGTGTGTACCGGAATAATGAATGAGGTACAAGAAATGTACCGCGCGCTATAATTTACGTATCGCTGTATTTCTAGCAAGGAAAGAGAAATTATCGGCATAATTTTATATTAATTTTATTTTTTATCTAAGGTTATGTGATGTTTTGTTAATATCATCAAGTTATTTTTATTTGTTTTCTTATGTTATAAGTACTTAGACGCACTTTGGGTGTAATACCATATGTTCACATAAATACAACCCGCGGAGCGCGGCTCCCCTCATTTGTACCGCGGCCGATGGTTGTCATGTAACCGTATTAATATCGATGAATAAGAAATTCGTTATGGATGGGCTACAAGGCCGACCATTACCGCGCGATCTGCCGCTGACTGGTGTTGGATGGCTACCATTCCCTTCTGTCGATTTGAGTTTTTATCTTCCCGTATTTATGTTTCACCTTGTACGGTTTTATTATTCATTTCGTTTGTTAACTAGTCGTGGCTCTAGTGCTGTAAAGTGGCGATTATTTATCTCAATGACCGTATATGAAAATGTCTACAACATTTTTCATGTTTATTATGTATCGTGGATGTCTTTGAAGCATATGAATGGGGAGGCGGAGACCGATATTTCATGTTGAGTTTCAAGTAGAAATTACGCACAAGAAACGCATTACAACCGTAAATAGTAGCAAGCAAATTGCGTGATTACAGATTATGATTAATCTTTCTACTTTTAAAAAAAACATGAAAGCAAAAAAAAACTTACATCGAAGACAAAGTAGCATAGGTAGTAGTCAGGCAATATACCTACATCTAGGTAGTATAAACAGTCGGCAGGTCGTGTTGTCGGTGCTTGCAGGGGGTCCCGACTCCAATCGACCATCCATCACGCGCCGAAACGGCAAGTATACGATTATTATATTCAATAATCGATGAGCATTAAGTGAAATTAATTTCATTGGGTAATGGGCCGGGTCGTGACGGCGGCAAGCGCACGCGCACCTTACCGTCGCCGTATTAGCAGCACGCCCTGGGCCGCATTTCGTAAAACTACGAGTACAATGCTTCAGGTAAAGTTCGATGTACATGGCGTGGCTTGTTGACCACTACGATGTAGAAGACTAACTAGTTACGTAAGGTGTATCTTATTGTAACTGTAGAGTCCTAATGAGTTTAAGACACCGAGGCACGGTCTGCCCTCGTCGTGACCGCCGCCGATAATGCCCTAATAATAACGCTATTATTGCGAACTCTATAAAATATATTGCAATTGCTTATTGTCCATTAAAATTTCACCTCCTCGTAATTCATTTTCAAAACAAACAATAGTTTTATTTGGTACAACGTAAGTCCCTACCGCGATCTTTTCTTTCGGTTATTTACCTAAAGCTCCACTAAATCTTCCCAATTAGATAATACAAAAACATAAAGTAAGTTTAAGCAAGCAAGGTCTGTCGCACAATCTACTATAACAAATGGCATCTGCTAAGTTGGTATTTTATGGTATAGGTAGATTCCCTACTTATGTACTGGTATAAAATAATGAATGATGTAGAATGACTGTTGTTTATCCGGTATACATCATCATAATCGCTAACAAGTATAGATCATTACTTAAAGCCCTTAAGAGGTGCCCCTCTGCTGCAAGGTAAAGGTGCTTTGCCACCTATACAATATAAATAATAATAATTTCAAAACTTTTGCATCTATTAAAATAGTTGGCAGCAAAAGTACCTTTAGAAAAACTCTAAGGGTCGACTTATAGTAAGCGGCCAGGTCGTTTCACGCGAATTTACAAGAATTTTTTGCAATTTTGTATGATTAGTTGCAAACATGTCCTTCTTATCTCGCGAGAAACGGTATGGCCATGACCATGACGCTTACCTAAGGTACGTAATCAATCGCGGAAATTTGGATTGGTTTTCATTCACATCAAAAATTTCGCAAATAAACTTTCTTTAGATAGGTAAGTTTTACTTACGGCCCGAAGCAACTCAGTGGAAACGCATTGTTCGTAGTGTACAGGAGTAATGGCGGTGGTGGACTCCATTTACTCACTTACGTCATTTTCTTGGTGTTGCCACGATAATGGGGCTTCCATTTAAGCCCAAGATTGGCCTAGATCACCTATGGGCACGGCTGCACGAAATCAGTTTTGACCATAACAATGCACTTTCGATAGTAACGGGTATAACCTTATACTAGTAATAAATTGCTTCTGCATTTGGGTTATAATAATTATACCTAGATACAATACTTACACTATCATAGATAATCAGTCATATACCTACATTAAAAAATATGAAGGAAAGAATTTCCCTGCGGCAAGAAAAAAATATAAATTTACATATCGTTGCATTGACCCCGAATAATATAAGGGTAATGTACATACAAACATACACATATATTACGCCCGTCTCCCTTGTGGAGTAGGCAGAGCGTAAACACCCGTAAAAAAACTAATCTTTACGCCATTTCTGACAAACATTTGAAGGTCATTCAGAAAATAGTATAACGCGATAGTGGCAGGTTATCAGCCCATCGCCTAAAATTGCGATACACATTATAACCCTCGAGTCCCTTGGTCGCCTCTTACGCCACCCACAGGAAAGAAATGGGGTGGGTGATGCTATCCTAAGCCGACATCCCACGGTGCAAAACACTTTTTCCAATATTGCAGCAAAGAAATAAGAGTGAAAGAAAAACTGTTGTGAAACAAGATGTCTAATTCCAAGCTAAACTCCCGCAGTGGAAGCGATTTACACAGGTAAATTTCGAACAAAATACCAGGAGTTCAACTGGAGGCAGACAATGGCTGCGTTACGCAGCGCTAAATAGCATACGCTGCACAATATAGCAGCGCATACTATGAATTAAACGTGAACCTAAATCTATTTAACTTAATTAACTAAGTTGATTGAAATTGGCTAATGATGTGTTCCAACCCTTACATAACTCAAGTCGGTAGTAAATACCGTCTGCCGATCTGGCGTTACGTCACACGTATTAGCACTAGATTATAAGTAAGTACCTCCAAATTATATCACCCCACGAATTCCGCAGTTCGTACTAAGGAGTCACAATGATATGGTACAACAAATATGACTAAAGGGAACACACCATTAACACGAATAAACAGTTTTATCACTTACAGTCACGTGCCGGCGCAAATGCATAAATACCCAACGGAGAAAGGGAATGGATCAAATAGGAATTCCGTTGGTACTTACAGGGCTGGGTGGAAAAGATATCGACACCCAGCATTCCACTACAGCCTTGGCGCGTTATTCACGTCAAACCACTCACAGCTTCTGTTCGTATTCCACTTTGATATTAGTCATTACGCGTGACCCAACCCGAATTTGGGCCGTACAAACGCGGGCCAAAATGGCCACCTGATGCCTATTCAACGCGACGCTCACGTGGAAGACGTCGAGACATCCAACAATCACTAAGCCTGGTATTCTAGTATAACCCAGGAGAACCGCAATAATACGATGCATCAACACGCGCGATCTCAAATTGAATCGTCCATTACACGCGGCATCACAAAACGCGTGGCGGGAAATCCGTACAAACCACAATACGTTCTCGTCCGAACGGTTTTGAGTGACTGAGTGCGGTGCAGAAATCACCGCGTGGCGCCGTCAGGCGGTCTGCGCGCACGTCGCCAGTCTCGCCCTGCGAGTGAGAAAGGGACAACACACGCCCAGAGCGACGCGTGCGATCGAGCACCGCGCCGCATTCATAGACCGTCATTAATACCTAACTCACCCCAGCATAACAACGCTAAATATTAAACATTCACCCGCCCTAGGCCGAATCCCTTAGGCCTATTCACTACTGGGGAGACGAGATAGCGTTGCTATTGCTCGCTTAAGAACTGAATCCCCTACCTGAACTGTCGCGACTCGAGGAGTGCCATCACTACCTGGGAACAAGTTGAGAATGCGCCCTCTGCGCCATCGCAGTGGCGGCAGGTTGGCATCCTTAACCAGAACGAGATCTCCGATGCGAGGGGGTTCAGTTCTGTCCGTCCACTTAAGGCGTTGCTGCAGAATGTGCAAATACTCAAGCGACCATCGCTTCCAAAAATTCTGAGACATTTGCTGCAGCAACTCATAACGCGTCAAACGATTGCTACTGACCTCTGTGTAGGGGTATTCTGGCAAGGCGTTAAGTGGTCGGCCAATTAAGAAATGCCCTGGTGTCAGGGCCTCCAGATCATTCGGATCTGAGCTAAGCGGACACAAAGGACGTGAATTGAGAACGGCCTCAATTTTACAAAACACGGTCGCTAGCTCCTCAAAGGTTAATATCGTTAAACCTATAACGCGCATCAAATGCGTCTTAGCGGACTTTACAACCGCTTCAAATATACCACCCCAGTGGGGGCATACTGGTGGATCGAACACCCAGTTAATGCCCTGACGGGAGAGGCTCGTGCCGATAGCTTCCTCGTTTTCCGATAAAAACGTTATAATTTCTTTCATACATCGATCAGCGCCCTTAAAGTTGGTACCACAGTCCGACCTGATCAGCGCTGGTCGCCCTCTTCGCGACACAAATCTATCTAAAGCTGCTAAGAAAGCCTCCGTAGTGAGGTCGGCCACGAGTTCCAAGTGGACGGCCTTGGTTGCTAGGCACACAAACACGCACAAATACGCCTTGATTGACTTCGCGTTGCGAAGGCGTGATGCCTTTACCATAAAAGGCCCCGCAAAGTCCGTTCCCACACCCGCAAACGTCCAGGCTTCCGTCACCCGGTCCGGTGGGAGGTCTCCCATCTGAGGTTGCATTGTGGCTGCCTTCAACCGATAGCAAGGCAAGCACCGAAACACAATGCTCCGTACCGTACGTCGTCCAGACAAGATCCAAAACTCGCGCTGCAGAATAGCCAAAAGTGCATTGCAGCCCGCATGCGAGTTTTTCTGGTGACGATCCCTAACTATAAGTTCTACCAAAGGTCCCTTCTTTGGGAGTAACAGCGGATGCCGTGCTGAAAAGGGCAGGTTAGCGTTCCGAAGTCTACCTCCAACCCGGAGCATTCCATGCTCGTCCACGAACGGGTTGAGGCGCACAAGACCTCCCTTCAGCTTTCCACGGCCATCCCTGAGCAGCCTGGCCTCTTCCTCAAAATGTTCCGCCTGGACGACCCTAACCAATAAACTTAGAGCCGCATTCCGCTCCGCAGGCGAGAGGACAGGTGCCAAGTTCCGTTCTGCTTGAGGTTTTCTACAGTTGTTCACGAACCGTTTGATCCAACCTGTCACCCCTAGAAGTTTGTCGAGGGAGCTGTATCGTTCCAGCAAGAAAGCCGCACTAGGCTTAGGTACGATCTGCCCTACGTTCACTCGCAAACCTCGATCAGGTGGCCCAAGCGGCGACCCGCACTCATTGTATGGCCATCTCTCAGGTGACTCAGTCAGCCACTGAGGTCCCCACCACAGTGAGTGACCTACCAAATCAGGGGCCCTACATCCCCGTGAGGCGCAGTCCGCTGGGTTCTGTTCTCCCGGTACGTGTCTCCATACCAACGGAGTTTCCGATCCTTTAATCTGTGACACCCGATTTGCCACGAAAACCTCAAGAGTATGTACCGACGTCTGTAACCAGCACAGAACTATCCTACTGTCGGTCCATGCGTACACCGTTTCATCCAAAGTGATGGTACCGCGTAGATTACTAGCGACATAATGTAGCAAGCGCGTGAGAAGCGCTGCTCCCGCCAATTCCAGCTTTGGAATGGTCCATCTTGTCCTAACCGGAGCCACCTTACTCTTGGCCATAACTAGACGCACGTCTACAGTTCCCGTTGAACTGACTGTCCGCAAATAGACAGCTGCCGCGTACCCTCGCTCCGAGGCATCACAAAACCCATGTAGGGTAGCCTTACATCCCGCCGATGGGAGCAATTTGCGAGGTATGGCGATGCGTACGATCCCTGGTAAGGTGGTCACAAACTTGGTCCAATCATTCAACAGCTCTCCGGAGAGCTGGTCGTCCCAACCCAAGTTTGCTAGCCACAACCTTTGCAAGAAGCACTTCGCCATGAACGTCACCGGTGCGATCCACCCGTTAGGATCGAAAGTTCTGGCGATCGTCGATAATACTGAACGCTTCGTCCAAGTCTTCTGCAAAAGGTCTGGCTCGATCTGATACGTAAAGACATCATGCGTTGGCCTATATTGCACCCCTAGGATGCTCAACGTATTTGGATTGTCCGGGTTCTCGAAAAGGTGCGGGTCCTGCTGGAACTCACCTGGCAACCCGGCCAGGAGCTCTGGACAGCTGGACAGCCATTTCCGCAACTCATAACCTCCTGATTCCATGATCGCGATCAGCTCGTCTCGTAGTAACAGTGCTTGTTGCACGCTATCTGCACCCGTGCAGATGTAATCCACGTAGACGTCGCGATCCAGTACTGCTGCGGCTCGAGGGAATCTTACCCTTTCCTGTGCGGCCAACTCTCGCAGCGTGCGTACTGCCAAAAACGGACTTGGCTTCAGACCATACGTTACCGTGTTAAGCTCATAAGTGACCATCGGCTCGTCAGGGCTCTCACGCCACAAAATCAGCTGGTACCGACGGTCATCTGGGTGTATAATTGTTTGGCGTAACATCATTTTGACGTCTGCGACGAACGCTACTTGGTGCAACCGAAAATCTGTGAGGATGTCCACAATGTCCCGGTTCAACTTGGGACCCGCGTGCAGACACTGGTTCACAGACACACCATTCGATGTAGGAGCAGAACCGTCAAACACTACCCGTATCTTCGCCTCCGGTGACTTCAAAACAGCCAGGTGTGGTATATAGTAATGCTCGACACACCTCCAATCTATGCTGGACACCGACATGTGGCCTAACTCTAGGTACTCCCTCATGAATTCGATATACTTCTGCCGAAGTGCTGCATCTCGCTTCATCTTTCTCTCCATAGCCAGTAGTCTCCGTTCCGCGATCTGTCGCGAACTACCTAAGGAGGGGCGGTTTGGGAGAAATGGCAGCCTGGTAACAAACCTACCTGACGAACTTCGTGCAGTGTTGTACTGATAGAACAGCTCGCACTCGTCATCCTCTGGCTTCCGTCTATCCGCTGTGGGTGGCTCCTCAGACTCCCAAAACCTCTGCAGCACCTCCGACAACACACTACCATAGAGTACCGTATCGCCCTCTGGTAGGTCCTGAGGTCTCCAAACTGGGCCAAAAATAACATACCCCCCTGTGGTATCAACGGCCACTAAACCAGTTTGCTGAAGTACCCGTTTTCTGCCACACCAGAATCTCCCGAGGACGTCTGACCCGAGGAGAACGTCCACCGTACCAGGAGTATCAAAGTCAGGATCAGCTAGCTCTAAGCCTGTGGTTAACCCTCGTACCGTTGACGGTAACCGAACCTGAGGAAGTTTCCCTACCACTTCATCCAGCACCACTGCTGAGGCATGATAGCTGACCCCTGTACCTGTATTACCTAATGTGAACTCGAAGTTCACCTGACCCCGAACGTCAGGCACATCTACACCTCCAATACCTACAGCCCCATCCGTTGTGGGCCTTATATTTAAGCGTAGCCTACTCACCAGCTTACTAGACACAATACAACCCTGAGCCCCTGTATCTAACAAGGCTCTTACCTGTATGCTGCGGCCACCGTATCCCCATACCCAAATCATTGCCGTAGGCAACAATACCGTGATTGGCCGGGGGGCCGAAGCTGGCGTGTGGCGTGATTACCTAGCAGGAATCTAAGCGCGGAGTGTCCGCGTCCTGCGGGGGGGTCCCCTCTCTCCGTACACCTTCGAGTGGGTCCCACTCCTGCTGATAGGGACCTCTGGTCCTGTACGCCATGGCTGGCAGCCTATAGTAACCCTGCGGCAGGCGCGCGTACCGTGGATGCGCCTGTAGCCGCGGGTGCTCAGCCAAGGGGAGAGGCATGCGTGGGTCATGAGACCTCACCATGTCGTTCAGTCCCGCCGAGTACTGCATGTACTGGCCCTGGTATTGGCACCCGCCCGTAGCATCACGTATCTGTGATGGGTGCCCCTGACCTTGGACCTGTGACCACCTACCCTGTCCCGGCACCTGCTGCCGAGGTGGTGACTGTCTCGCGCGTGGTGAAGGGGGCATCACCTGCTGATGTCCCTGGCCTCGTCCCTGAAACCCTGGTGGAAGAGGACTCCTCCTTGGAGGGGGTGGGGAGCGTTGCTCCCGTCTAGGTAGGGCAGACTCCGTCCGCTGACCCGCGTCAGCTCTGCCTCCGTAATCTCCGCTGCGGTTCATGCATAGGAGCTTATGGTGGGCACCCTGGCAGTACCTGCAGTTGGTGCTTGATGGGCACTCTCGCACCTGATGCGGCCCCATACACCTAAAGCACCAACGCCGTTGCTGCACCACACCACGACGTTTCTGCACCCGCTGTGCAGCGAACTCCTCACACGCAGTCACCTGATGCCCCGCCTCTCTGCAGTAGGCACACCTCGTTTCCAAATTAGCGACATTGTATCGCCTGGGTGGCCTACTCTTACCGTCTCGCGCCTGTGCACCCGGCCGTTCCGGGCGGCGAGCGGCCGCAGACTCCGCGTGAGGCGACTCTCCAAATTGGGCATCTACCCGCCTGCACTCGGCCTCGAGGAAGGACTTGAGCTCCTCGAAGGTCGGGAGGTAATCAGATGTCTTACCTCCGTGTGACTGTTCAAAACGAGCGGCCATGTCGCTCGGCAGGCGGCGCAACAACGTGTGGACCAGGATATAATCATAGCCTGACACCGGCATCCCCTGTCTCTCAAGAGCGTTCACTGCAACGCAGACAGGGTTGAGGACCTTGGCCCTGAGGTCCGTCCCTCGTGTGATGGTCGGCACGGTGAGCCACTGTTCCAGGAGTTGGTCAATCATGAGACGTTTGTTGCTGTATCTCTCGATCAGCAAACCGCGAGCCGTCTCGTAACTTGCATCATCGACTGGTAGATGCTTTACCAGCTCATGGGGCTCACCTTGCAGCTTGGCCATCAATTGTGCCATTTTATATGCCGGCTGCAAGTCAGTGCGGTTATGAATCACACTGTCAAACAGATCCTGGAATCGGGTCCAATCCGTGTAGTCCCCGTGGAAGACCGGAATAGCCACAGCCGGCAGGGGCACTTGCACCCCCGGTCCCCGCGGACCATGGGATGGGTCCGGCTCCCCAGCCCTACGCCTGGTGATCACAGCAGCCGCCTGCTGGATCTCCTGCCCCATCTCCAGGCACTGGGTCACATTCGCCCGGACCATAAGTTTGGCCTCCTCATCAGGCGTCCCATCAAATAACTCCTCGCATCCAGTGAGGCAATCCAACACCTCCGCGACCCGTTCGTCAATCCGTTGCGCACAAGCGATGAGTGCGTCCTCTCGGTCCCCGCGACCGACCATCGCCTGCTTAGTCGCGAACCAAATTAGGTGCGTTCTAATTTTTGCCTGAAGCTGTGTAATTGTGGGAGCCATGGTACCAACTCAAAGTAACACCGAACCTTACAATAAAAAAAAACAATAATAAACAATCGGCCCTGATCCTACCGCTAGGATATCCGCACAGGGTAAACACAACGATAATAAAGCAATTCACTAATTGATTGGCCCTGATCCTACCGATAGGATATTCTACACAGGGCACACACTACAATCACAATAAATATATTTTTTTTTTTTTATGTAGGTAGATTAAAAATCTTATACTAAAATAATCTTAAATCTAGTGGTTTTCTGAACCACGCTCTGCTACCAAAAATTGTCTAATTCCAAGCTAAACTCCCGCAGTGGAAGCGATTTACACAGGTAAATTTCGAACAAAATACCAGGAGTTCAACTGGAGGCAGACAATGGCTGCGTTACGCAGAATCGGGTCCAATCCGTGTAGTCCCCGTGGAAGACCGGAATAGCCACAGCCGGCAGGGGCACTTGCACCCCCGGTCCCCGCGGACCATGGGATGGGTCCGGCTCCCCAGCCCTACGCCTGGTGATCACAGCAGCCGCCTGCTGGATCTCCTGCCCCATCTCCAGGCACTGGGTCACATTCGCCCGGACCATAAGTTTGGCCTCCTCATCAGGCGTCCCATCAAATAACTCCTCGCATCCAGTGAGGCAATCCAACACCTCCGCGACCCGTTCGTCAATCCGTTGCGCACAAGCGATGAGTGCGTCCTCTCGGTCCCCGCGACCGACCATCGCCTGCTTAGTCGCGAACCAAATTAGGTGCGTTCTAATTTTTGCCTGAAGCTGTGTAATTGTGGGAGCCATGGTACCAACTCAAAGTAACACCGAACCTTACAATAAAAAAAAACAATAATAAACAATCGGCCCTGATCCTACCGCTAGGATATCCGCACAGGGTAAACACAACGATAATAAAGCAATTCACTAATTGATTGGCCCTGATCCTACCGATAGGATATTCTACACAGGGCACACACTACAATCACAATAAATATATTTTTTTTTTTTATGTAGGTAGATTAAAAATCTTATACTAAAATAATCTTAAATCTAGTGGTTTTCTGAACCACGCTCTGCTACCAAAAATTGTCTAATTCCAAGCTAAACTCCCGCAGTGGAAGCGATTTACACAGGTAAATTTCGAACAAAATACCAGGAGTTCAACTGGAGGCAGACAATGGCTGCGTTACGCAGCGCTAAATAGCATACGCTGCACAATATAGCAGCGCATACTATGAATTAAACGTGAACCTAAATCTATTTAACTTAATTAACTAAGTTGATTGAAATTGGCTAATGATGTGTTCCAACCCTTACATAACTCAAGTCGGTAGTAAATACCGTCTGCCGATCTGGCGTTACGTCACACGTATTAGCACTAGATTATATTATAAGTAAGTACCTCCAAATTATATCACCCCACGAATTCCGCAGTTCGTACTAAGGAGTCACAATGATATGGTACAACAAATATGACTAAAGGGAACACACCATTAACACGAATAAACAGTTTTATCACTTACAGTCACGTGCCGGCGCAAATGCATAAATACCCAACGGAGAAAGGAAGTTCAGGGAATGGATCAAATAGGAATTCCGTTGGTACTTACAGGGCTGGGTGGAAAAGATATCGACACCCAGCATTCCACTACAGCCTTGGCGCGTTATTCACGTCAAACCACTCACAGCTTCTGTTCGTATTCCACTTTGATATTAGTCATTACGCGTGACCCAACCCGAATTTGGGCCGTACAAACGCGGGCCAAAATGGCCACCTGATGCCTATTCAACGCGACGCTCACGTGGAAGACGTCGAGACATCCAACAATCACTAAGCCTGGTATTCTAGTATAACCCAGGAGAACCGCAATAATACGATGCATCAACACGCGCGATCTCAAATTGAATCGTCCATTACACGCGGCATCACAAAACGCGTGGCGGGAAATCCGTACAAACCACAATACGTTCTCGTCCGAACGGTTTTGAGTGACTGAGTGCGGTGCAGAAATCACCGCGTGGCGCCGTCAGGCGGTCTGCGCGCACGTCGCCAGTCTCGCCCTGCGAGTGAGAAAGGGACAACACACGCCCAGAGCGACGCGTGCGATCGAGCACCGCGCCGCATTCATAGACCGTCATTAATACCTAACTCACCCCAGCATAACAACGCTAAATATTAAACACAAGAAAAATAGAAAACGTACCGTTACACCGACCCCGACTAATGATAAAGGCTGGGAGAGTAATGATGATAATGATGAAAACAATGCAATAACCTTCTAACAAACTAACAATTCCATTATCACGTTGAACAAAGTGACACCTCAGTCTCCTGCTTTACGAACTATGGCCGACGCGTCAGATAAAATAAATATAATAAAATACTCCGTTCCAAAGAAAACAATCGAATCTTTTAACTAAGTGGAGGCGTCAAGCCGTGGAGTGCACAAAAGAAACAAATGATATGTTCCATTTCGTACACGGGTACTAACATGAAGTAGCTCTTATCGCTAAACAAACTCAAAAGAGAGAACAATGACACGCTGTAGGTATGGCCGTTACCTGTGACCGATCATTTCATCTCACTACTTACAACACACGACCCGATATTATCTACTTAGCAACTTCTTTCTTAAACAACTTTTGGTAATAGAGCATCAACCATGAACCATGATACCTCAAGATGAGACTAAGTAAATCTGTTTTCTGGAAACCTTACCTTACCTACTACATCTTTGATTTGCGCAGAAATCCCCAAAGTAATATAAATCCAGCCACTTAGAATAATAGGATAAAAGAAAAATAAACACATAGAAAAACAAAATCATAATACTCTCACTTGCCATTCAATGATCTTATTGGTAAACATAAATTGTGGAATATCATGTAATCGGAAGATATAAAGAGACATTGACTCGCGCCATAAAGTATGAGTGGTGCAGGAGAGGCGCGCGTGTGGCCACCGTAACTGTCACATAACAATGCCCGCTGATACAAAGAAAATATTTCCCCCCGGACACCAATAAAGCCAGCTGTCGATATCTTACAACACGCAATGTAGGCTACATCGTGACACGCACATAACACTCTAAACATATCGAAATTTATAATATCCGGTCTCGACGCGTGGGGGCCGTGAAAAATGGAAACTCAATGATTTTATTATATCGCTGTATGAGCAAAGTCGTCGTAAACATTTTCCAACACAATAAACATTTAAATTAATGTTTGTTTTAAATAAAATATACAAATATTGAATGAAGATTACGAGACAGCATTACCACACAAGAATTTGCAAAAGAAGTAACGGAAGTTTATTGAAGGCTACAAAGTTAGTACTAAAAATATATTTGAGCATTTAACCAAGACAAACGACAAAATGTGAATCTTAACATATTTTTGAAAGTACTAATTAAAAGGCCTACGTTGATTTTAAAAATAGTACATAATACTCGTGATACTATAGTAAGTATATCTTAAGTAATAAAACAGAGAAGGGAACGGCAAATAATATGATCGATGTTCTGACGAGTGTGTTGGTGCAATACCGGTACAGGACAGTGGATAATTAGACGATATTAATGGAGCAGGTCTGGCAACATCTTAAGAGGCATTAATCAGGGCGATGAAACATGCCGGCGTAAGAGCATAGTACAAGTTAAAAGGTTATTAAGTAAGTATTCGGTAAGTATACTAACGCGCCTTCATTTCCTTTGCCCTACAAAGACGGAAGTGGCAGCGCGGGAACAGACAGGTGGACCAACTACCTATATATCTTTTTTTTGCTTATTACAGGTAATGTACAGATATTAATATCACACATAATAACCCAGCTTAGGGCACTGCAAACATTTTACACGTATATAGTAACATGTCAAATTAATTAATAATATTTAAATTTAATTTTGTGCAATTATTTAATTATTAAGATAATTACGAACTATAGTTATTCATATCGTCAATAAATCAATAAAATTGGAAAAAAAAAAACAATATACAAATGATTCCATCAAAATGTCCAAGCTTTAACACAAAATAATCCATCTAACTGTCATAGGTTGCGGGAAGCTGCTTTCTATGTAGTGGCTGGCAGTGCTTTACCGACCGATATTACGGGTAATCATTTTTGGGAAGCCTCTGACCCCCTGTTGACATATTTTGGTTAAGACGGTTTTGAAAGGAAACATCCCTTAACCTACTGGTGAACCATTCTACTGTGGCTGAAGTAACCTCTATTAATTAGCCCCATCGTACAGTTGGATCACGAGCGAACTGTATATTTTGTATCTACTTGCTTACGTAAATAAATTATCTACAAGCTGGGTAATTGTGAGCTGGATCATTCGCAAAATATTAAGGCTACAACAAAAAGTGACAGAACATCTACAATCAATGTTATTATTTATTTTATAAATATAAGTATACACATTTACTCTTGAAACATGGTTTTATTCGTTTCGTATAACGTGGCTTCTTTTTGTCAAGCCATTTTATCACAAAGTCGCCTAGTTAGCGGTATAAAAAGTTACCGGAACCAATTAAATGTAGTTGATAGATTACTTTAATACGCGGCACTAATGTACTAAATTACTTTAATATTTTATTTTGGTATATATTTTAATAAGGAGCATCAGTTATCGAAATAATAAACATGATAACAAAGTTTACGAAGCATAAGACATTTAGATTTATTTAACAATTACATATGGTATATCAATTTCGATTATAACTATATCTTACTTTCAATTGCTGTTAAATTTGTTTTAATTGGGCGTAGGAGTGAATATTTTGGTCGATTGATAGTTATCCACTTAATTTTTGCATTTTACGACCTCATTCAGACGCAACGTTTACCTATATAGAATATATTTTTCTTAGAGCATAGTTACAAGTTAACATAAACACCACTGGCTTGCAATTTCGCAAAGTCTTAAGTCTATTTAAAAGGTACAGAGCAAAGGTATAAAAACACAAGTAATTATCTTTTACGTGTAAACAAACATGGGCGCAGCAAATAGATTTCCTGCGATTTGAGAGAGTACCCGACGCACCGTGGCGCACAAAAGGAAAAAGTTTTTAAATATTTGTTCTATTTGACATTACACACCTAAAAACCACCCAAAACTACACAGAATTGTATCACATCTTTAAAAAGGCATGAAATGGAGGGGCACGCGCTTAACAATAACATAGAAATAGTGCACTCACTACGCGTAGGTACCTTCACTATTTTGTCCAGAGCGCTCATAGATTAACTTGTACATACTTACATTCACATACATACAAACATACACATATCACGCCTTTATCGGATTGTTAGCCTGTCATAAATGAAAATAAGAATTTAAAAAAAATGCGTTTGCCGGGGATTGAACTCGGGACTTGTGGCGCCCGACGCTAAAAATTTAAAATTTGTAATACACATGAAATCCTCGAGTTCTTTAGTCACCTCTTACGACACCCGCGGGTAAGAAATGGGATAGGTGCTGTTCTAAGCCCGCATGGCGCGGCTGCATCATAAACTTATACTTTGAATATTTTTACTCACTAGAATTTAATTATTTATTTTATTCGTGCAATTTTCCTAGTGACCGAATGCGAAAATTAAAGACGGGCTGGTGATAAGAAACAACTTTCCCCATCAAACAGAACTAGCTGTCTTAATATGAAAAAAAATACAAATGGACCTCCCTGTCCATAACAAACTGCCGATCAGCTGATTTGGCTTACTATGGAAGCTCAAAATGTTATTATCATATACCTTGCGGAAAGTTGTACCTTCACCAGCCCGTCTTTTGTTTTCAGTATCGGTAACTTGTAATAATTCACACGATATAAAGTAAAGGCTTCATTATAATATTATTTATGTCGCTGAGGCGCCACTTAGCATTAGGTGCCTCCTACACCATTAAGTAGAAACAGTTTGGATTCACAAGCTTAATTTTCTAATTGAAACCTAACAGCTTTTCTAATCATAGTTGTAAAACAACCTTCTGGGTAAAGTTACTTTAGCGAGTGTCAAATTAAATCCTTTCTTGGTGATTTCACAAATAGTACCTCATTTTCCCACTATCTAAAACCTATAAAAAACAATTTAGGATTTGTAATTATTTTTTTCAAGGTGTATTTTTGTACTACGTCCACGTTGTACCTCGTATCTTGTGGAATTATAATAACTTCTTTAAGGAACCGAAGCTGTTATAAATTATGAACAATAATTTTCGATAACCTAGACCCCAAAATCTGTGTGGTGGACATTTACAGTACCGTAAATAATGATTTAAGCCTAGTGTAAAATAGCAATAATAATAACGTTTCTATTACACCCTGTGCAACACCACCACTTCCTGCCTTCCACGGTAGCGAAGTAACGCCCTCTATTTATCTTTCGCAATCAAAGGTTGTCGCAGTGGCGTTGATTAAGCGGGTCCGTTATCGGATCAGACAAGTGCTGCCACTGCGCAGGTCACAGACACTACCTCACTACATTTGTCATTCTTCGTTTGGATCCATTCTGACTAGCCAATCAATCGCGAGACATATTGATATATGACTAGTTTGAATTTTCTCACACACGTGTGTAAAGTTTTTTGCAATTAGCAACTTAGTCCTCTGAAAAAAGTCACCAAAAGTATAATCGTTAAATTATTTCATTACAAAGAAGTATCATAATAGGTATATCAGAAACACAAATAAATAAACACGAGGTAGTTTTCTTAAACGATTGTTTTACTATTGATTCAATTGGTTTAGATGACACAAAGGTTTTTGTAGGTATAGTAAAAAAGAAGACAACAAAAAGATAATAATGCTGAATTGAATTCCCATATATATATACAAAAGTTTGAAATAGATAAGCGTGGTTATCCAGAAAAATAAATTCATTGACAGTGAAATTCAGCTGCGAAAAGCTTTCAAAAACTTGTATTCAAGTTTGATACGTATTTACAAAAAAAGAGTTGATAAAGCTTGTATCATCCCCGTTTATTACAGTTTAATTTACATTTCAATAAACCGGTCCCGCTCCGTATAAAGTATTATCACTGGTCAATCTGCGTTTGACATGTTGTATAATTATAAAACTTTAGAATAAGAAAACCTATAGACAAAGCAAGTGAAGCTTCGAAGTAAAGCTGCCAAAAAGATGAACTCATGACCATTACCTACGAAGATTCCCCTTCACAACTCTTGAATTTGCCGTATCTAACTATTCTGTTGCGTACAGTATATAGAAAAATCTAGAGCCTTGAAGAATTGTCTATAGTTACTAAGGCGACAGACATCCCTCCAAAATCATTATCTGTCAAAGATATATGACTTCTTCGTGAACAAGTTTGTCTGTTAACTACATCTATATCATTTCATCTAGTCTAAGTTATAGCCCTCTCAGTTTCTTCATAAACGAACGACATTACTTTATCTACCGCCGTCTATTGCTCTAATAACATTTTAATTAGAACTTTGTGAAATTGCTTGTCACTTTTTGATACGGAAGTGACATGTATGAACAGAGGCGTCCAATTTGTATGAGTTTTCCGGTAATTATATTATAGTGTTGTGTGTGTGTCATATTGATATTATGTAAGAATGACACTGTGTGTGTGTAGGTGACGCGTTATAATCTACTTTATCCAATAGATATTTCCTCCGTCAATGCCTTATACTTATTTGATAAGATAATGTGATTTCTTGATAGATTCATAATGCATACTTATTACGTCCTAATCTAAGCGCATGTATTTTTTGTAAACAAGTTAAAATGAGGCGGTTCTTCAACTAAACGGACTGACAGACGTATCTTTGACGCATCCGTCTGTCAGATAAAAGGATTTAAAAAATACTGATGCCATGGCACACTCTTATACATGCGCTTTGACCAAGGTGTTTGATAGGCGCATCATTCAGTCCGTCACGTAGTGGAATTCGCATAAAACATGTCATGTTCCATAGTCGAAATGGAAATAAATACCGATATTCCGTATTACATACAGCACTGTCGATGTTATTAGAATATCTAAACTTAACGCGCATTGAAATAACGTTTATACTATTTTAATATACAGTTTTGTTGTTGCCGCGGTGAATGTTCGTGTAAAATCGCAATAGTATCCATACTGTATGCAATTACATAACGAAGATATAAATAAATGAATGATCATTTGCAAATTGCACAGTAGCCGGGCAGCAGCACAGCAGGCGCTAAGCAATAAGTAGAAGTAACGAGCAGCGCGTAATAACCGCGTACACCTGCACGCACCTGCAAGATTAAAACAAACGCTTGTCACAGGTGATGCCAGATCCACCTAAGTAGGTATTCCTACTGTTGACAAAAAGGACAAAGAATAAATAAATGAAAGATAATTCGCAAATTACACATTAGCTGGGCAGCAGCATAGCAGGCGCTAAGCAATAAGTAGAAGTAACGAGCGTACACACACATACACCTGCGAGCAGCAAAGAAACGCTTGTCAACGAGTCGCCGGTGATGCCAAATCCATCTTGGTAGGTATTTATATTGTTGACTAGTGCTCTACTACCAAAGGTCATATTAACATTCACATTTTCACATTCGATTTCTAAAATAATTTGGAAAAATTTGGAAAACGGGACATTGGGCACAAAATAGAGTCAAATTATTTATGAAAATATTGGGAGCAGCGAGTGCATCCGCTGGGGTCGTATTCCGCAATTTGAAAAGCGTCTTAGTTGTGTTATGGTTTTGGCTGTTTCGTATTCCGCTAACAGGTTCAAGTATAGACAAATCACAATGGCAATAGAATGGCAATTGAGTTTCGATGGCATTACAATGACTAAAAATAAGGGAATCGGGGCGCTGGACTAGTCAAAAATTTCAACCACTGCTTATTTACAGCATTAATGACATTTATTTGAAAAACATGAGACGAATTAGTCAAAACTGGACCCATACAACTAAACCATAAATATCTTTGCAGAACTATCATTTTGATCCTCTCGCTCATACTTGGCAACACAACACGCCTCACTCGCGTTTGTCAGTCGCTGTCTGCAATTTCTACTACAGCTTTTATTTTTCTTGAATACATACCTACATATTGGGATGAGTTAGGACACTAACTGCAAGAAAATATGGGCCTATTAACCTACTGTAAGCTGGCAATATTCCAAGTGGCGGCTGCTGTAAAGGCGTCGCCAGCACTATCTGATACGCCAGGCATTGCCCAGACGTGGCACGTCACGCGCCCTCTACAATTATTGCTAGAATTTCATAATCTATACTCGGGCCCTTCTAAGTCCTTATTCAAGTCTACTGAACCTTTTCCGATCAAGCTTTGATTTTGATGTACCTAGCGTTTTTTCTTGGTTAATGTTCTTTTGAAAAACCTGAGCTACTGTTTTAAATATGTCTTTAAGTAGATATGGGGTGGTATGGGATCTACCTCCTAGCGGTCCACCCCGGGCAACGGCAACACAGGCTTGCCTGTGGATAAGTCCGGCTGAACGATCCCACTAAGCGGTGGAAGGCTCCGTAAGGGGCCGCCTGGCTCGCGACCACCATCCCACCGAAGTCTGGCGCCAAGTAGCTTGCTGCGTTCCGTCAGTGTGTGGGAGTGCCAGTGCCTTAACAGGCTTCTTCTGGGTGAGCTCGCTCTATCTTAGACTCTGTCTCTGTCCTATGACCCAGACTAGAGTCAAGAGCAAACCCATCATTAATAAAAAAAAAAAAAAAAAAATATCAACATGTTGTTAAATATGTAGGTAATAATATTAAACACAATTAACGCCACATTAATGTTATGAAACTATGTAGATTCATACCAAATAGTAATACCTTTTCTCTGGAATCTTTAATGCAATTTGGTACAATGTTTTTTTTTTACATTGCAATTACCTAGGTAGGTATTTTAGATAGGTAAACCAAACTTTACAGGAATAAGGAAGTATGCCGATCACAGATAAAGCAAGTGTTCCAGTCCTTTGTACCTAGTCGCTTAATTATACGTTAGCGTTGTCACCCTAATAGAATTTAATTGTAGCTCTCTATTCAAGCTCGACTTTCAATAGTTGTAATACCGTATAACAGTAATTGCACAATTTATGCCATTTCGTGTTATACATAAATATGAGACTGTAAATAATGGGATATGCTATTCAATTAAATTTATTACATTGCCGTGTGATGCCGGCTTAGAATAGCATCACCCCATTTCTTACCCATGGGTGTTGTAAGACCCGACTAAGGGACTCGAGGGATGTGTTTTGCAATTTTAGGCTATGCGCTGACAACCTGTCACTATAGTGATACACAGTTATCTGATTGACCTTCAAGCTTTTGTCAGACGTGGTGTTAATACCGTTTTACGGCCGTTAACGCTCTGCCTACCCCGTAAGGGATATAGGCGTGATTTATGTATGTATGTATGTATTAAATTTATGAAATAGACGAAACTATTCCTATCACACGACATGACAATTAGCTCTTCCATCTTTTAAAGTAAGCTTATAATTCTGTCCTTTTTTTATTATAGATAGCAACCTGGACCGTGTTTTTCAAAGCAGTAAACAATTTTTCTAGACAGAGAGAAAACATTCTATCTGCTATATCCTAGCGAAATTGCAGTTAAATATATCACGCCTATATCCCCTTCGGGGTAGGCACAACGTAAACAGACGTAAAAACCGCCTTTTACGCCACGTCGTACAAACATTTGAGGGTCATTCAGAAAATTATGTATCGTCATAGTGACAGGTTGTCAGCGCATCGCGTAAGATTGAAATAGACACCTCGAGGCCTTTAGTCGGCTCTAATGACACCCACAGTCAAGAAAGGGGGTGATGCTATTCTAAGTCGGCTGACATCACACATTAATTGTAGATTGATAATTAATTAGAGTTCCGCATGAGTATCGGAATCGAACTTAAGGCTGCGAACCACAAGACAATAGTTCAAACCACTAACCAGTTGTAAAACCCAGCAGGTTCGATAAACTGTCCCTATCAAATGATCAAAGCTACTACAACTAAATTCAGATCAAAAAGTGCTGAGTTAGCATCGATCACTTCGATTCGAGTCAAATAGTGAGTTGTATGTTTAAAGCTAGCTAGACAGTGAAAGCTGGTATTTTATTCCATTGCATATATTGTAAACATAGATAAGATCCAAAAGGTAGGTACTTTTCTCTTCTATATAGAAAAATATAAGCTTTGCGATCAATACGAGAAAGGTATAGTTTATAACTTCAAATGAGATTTCTTCTTCTTCAAATTTAAGATTTAAAATCTTGTCGGTGGAGTAACTTCAATTACTCCTTTTTTGGGGAAAGTTTTGTGCGGTGGTCTTCTCCACTAGCCTTCCGCACCGCAGTTCAACAACCGAAGACTACATTGCCTGCGGATCGCTTGTTGATGATTGGTCAGAAGCCCTTCTAGATCCCATTTCTTTAGCCTTCTGCCACTACTAGTATCGCTGTTGCCCGATACTAGGGGATTGCGTATTGGATATCGGCATTGATTCGCTATGTCACACAGACATCGTTGGAGTTATTTGGTTTCGTGAGCTCCTGCTCCCCACTATACGGTCAGGTGTAGATTCCATAGCCCCAAGGCTAAAATTGTAGTTGAGTTCAGAACTATAAAAATTGAGTTATTTGGCATTTTATAGGTAAGCCTCTTCCACAGGACTTCCCACCACCTCCTTCAATATCTGCCGCTTCTTGGTCAGGGACTGCTTGTTCAGTATATTCGCAGCTAACCACCATAATCTGATCTGATAATCTGATGGCTATTCACTATCCGCCATATATGCTGAATATGATGAGATAACCGTAGTTTAACGCATTGTTTATGAAGATAGAAATAACGAATATAATAATAGATATGAAGCATAGCAATTAAGTACGATAAATGGTTGATAATAATAATATAGTGTCCGATATTATAGCTACCAGTGGAGTGCCAGGGTCGGCAAGACGGCTGGAGTGCGTCCCGTTAATGCGCACACGGCGGGCTTGTTACTGACATTGTGCGGCGGCGGCGGCTCGCCGATGATACATTATTTTTATAACAATAAATCGCTGCAAGTAAAGCACCGACCGCCTAGGTGGTCCGTGCGCCAGCGCAGCTCAGCGTCCGGAGTCCTCCCGCCGTCGCCGCCGCACGCGCACTCAACGAAACAACTTTACAACTCAAGTGCATAATTAATCTACTCGCAAAACAGATTTTTCTGATAAATGTAGCTTTGAAAAATTAATATTTTATCATCAACGTGTCAACTACTATAAATCAATTGTAATAGCGCAACTACCTAAGAATTTTATTACTAAACTTTTCACTGAAATATATAGCGACGAAACCGGACTATTTAGTACCTGCGGTAAGCTTTCGGTTGAATTCCAAATGTTTGAAACATTTCTCCTGTTGGCTGTACAATTTTAGAAATCTTACAAATTATTGCAAATTTTGCAAAAACTTTTGGTTGTTGAGGCAACAGTGAACATTTAACAGAATCTTAAAACCGCATCTAAAAACTCAATAAAATACAAGGTGGACAAAAAGGTTGGATGCACTTTATAATGTTAATATCTCGTCTAATTATGGTTCAATCAAAACAAATTATGGATTTTTATGTCCAAAGTTCCATGAAACTTTATTTGTTAAGGGTTTATACATATAGTAAAAGAGTGTGTAGTCTTTGTACATGGTCTTATTATTAGAACATTAACGCTAGTAATTTGGACACTATAATAAGATCAAAACGAGAACCTAAACGAAAAATCGTTTGATAACATATTTCAATGTATGGATCTATCGTATTTATTAACAACATTTTCTAATAACCCTTTTCTTTTCATGCTTTCGAGTAAATATAGCATCTTTAATACGTCTCCCTCCCCAATCCTCTTTCTTTCAATTTCAAGTTTACGATCCCAAACGAGTGGCCATTTTACTTCCATATCACAGAGATATCAGCCTTTCCAATAAATTATTTATTATTATCGTACGACAGATACGAGTGTATAAAAATAAATAATACTCCGAGACATGCAATCACACTAGGCGACGATAGCGATCGTAAAAATTAATAGTTCTTGACACTAGGCGTTTCAATTTGCTTTTTAATTAGAGGTAGCTATCATGTTTTGCGTAAGAGTATAGGGTCAAGTAGTTTACTGGAAATTGGAAGGAATTAAATGTTCACTATTCACAGGAAGCTAGGCTCACAAAAGTTAATTTTGTTTCTCATTAGCTTGTGTCTTTAAAAAATCTCTTTTGTGATAGTCCATAAAGTTAAAGGTAGGTACATAATGCGGATATTAAGCCAAGACAGGGCAAGATATAGATAGAAAGTTCTCAAAATCAAATCAAATTTACCAAGTTTTGTTAATATTTTGCATAAGTTGCTGCGTCTCAAATTATATTATGAATCTAAATTTAATATTGGTAGAAAACTTGGGTAAATACTACACAAATCGCAAAATGTAATATAGTCAAGTAAATATCTGTGAACAACGCCGTGGATACCTAAACCTCAATTTTATGAAGAAATCTGAAACCTGCACTGCGTGAGGCGTCAATAATTACACATTTATGTGCATCTATAAACTATTATTAATACGCATAGTAGGATTATGAATCCGATCCTAAAGATAATCGCGGCGAGAACAAATTGGTTTTAATAGTTTATATTCAAGTATGCGCATATAAAGCAGGTCGGAATTGAAACGCATTAGTAAATGACTCGCGACTTACACCGAAACTAAAGCTCTAAATTAATTTAAACTCGTAATTAAATGGCGGCCTCGTCGCGACCGACGCCGGCGCAGCTTTACGGCTACGAGCGGATCGAATTAAGTAAACTCTTCATACTGGAATAGATATCACCAGTTAATACGATTTTACCGTTAACTTAAAGATCTTTTACTCGATTAGATTCCCCTAAACGAGCACACCGCAACCCAATATTTTCTAGAAGTTGAATCCGAAATAATATGTAATTTGGGTATATTTATTACAAAATACACCATTTCAAAAGCTAATAACTCCGAGTACCTTCGTATTCTCTTAATCAAACGTCAGATTTAGTCAATTTTACTTTAATGATAGAGTTAAGTCTACGTGATTAATTATGGTAGCGATACATGGGATTGGAATTAAAGGAGACTTTGTGTGTGTGCGTGTGTGCGCTACCGCGGCGTCGGCAGCGCACGCGCTGGCGGCCGGTTGGCGGCGGCGATGCGCGGGCGCACGGGAGCGCTATCGGCCGCCCATCGTCGTGATTTACGGCACGCCACGCACAGACACATCTCTACCTAGCTGTAGAAATTGGAAACAAACAAATTAAAACAAATCAAAACGTCACTCTCTCTCTCGGCGACACTTTTTACGGCGATAAACGATCAAATTGATAGAGTTGAAGCGGTGCGCCGTGTACTGAGTAATCATATCCGTTAGAGAATAAAAGTGTCATAAATCTTAGTGACGGGGCCGTCTTCAAAAATGAGAATCACCCAGGAAGATGTTTTGAAGTAAAACCACAATTCATTATTGGGTCATTGAGCGCGCATACGGACCCCGACGCACCATTACTCGGGATGACGGCGCGCGTGCCCGCAAGAACTCGCCGCCAGCTTGACCGGACCCGCCCCGCCCCGCACGCCTACTTCCTACGAGGCTCCATGGAAGGATCTTCAAACTCCACGGCAGCTCACACTCCAGTGGAACCGTTACGCGCGCCGTCGCCTTTAAATAGGAAACGACACGTTTATCCAATTAGAAATTCACCATATCTTTGTGATAGTTGAAGAGGAAATTTGAGCAATCAACGTGCAGAGCGCCTCGGCGTTCCTATCACAGTTTATTCAATTGAACTCATAATGAAGTTATGTGAGCTATGTATGGCATGGAATAAGCGCTGCGTTTAGAGCCCCATCAGATATTTTGACTGATGCATCAATCTTTAATCATTACAAAAATATTTGTTGAGAATATAAAACGCAACTATCTTTTGTGCAGCTATAATTGCACGACTTTCCTGCTTAATTATATTTCACTACACAATATCTATTCTCACTAGCTCTTACCCACAGATCAAAAGATATGCAAAAGTAGTGACCGCTCGCGAAAGACTTATGGTCCAGCAATAAGATAAGTATGACCTCAATCCGGAATGAACTGACCAGTTTGAAATATAGCTGGCATTCTAAATAATCGGCAAAATTTACTAGGCGGACTGTACAAAAGCATGAACCGAGAACAAGTTGTTATTACAAGGTGTTGAACCTGGCTCGCTGATTTATCGCCGAACGGCATTAGCAATGATCAATGTTGTATTGAGGTGTCCCTTTATTGCGTGCATTTTATCACCGTTACTAAATGAGCATAGCTGGGATAAATTCAATTTATTCCGTAATATACGAGCAGAACCCGCCAAGGCAACCTTTTACCAAATAAAATAAGAAATTGTCGCTTAGGTGATCGTCCCAAATAGCGTTAATAGAGGAACAAGAGGTCTGTCGTTAATCTCACCAAAATTGGAAGTATTTTGTCATCGCTCGCTCCTACTATTTGTTCTCGGTCTTTTATCGGCTGTCTGGTGGAGGTCACGACCGGGAGAAGTTATTGTTGGTGAGTTTAAAGAGCGTGTCGAATCAAGAGCCACTAGTAGAACTGCGGCCGATTTAGGAAGTGGTTTTACTTACGTGATTTATAAAAGTACTTACTACAAACCAAACTAAAACTAATCAAAATTCAAAGTGCTTATCCTACTACAATGACAACATAGATTAGAGCAAAATATATGACAAACGGAAAATTCTGTGTTTTGAAACGCGGTGAAATGTGACTACAGTGCATAAGAGGTAATATATTATTAAGAAACATACATCGACATATCATAAAAGAATTTGGACCCTGTAAGCTTTCTTATAAAAAGTGTATTGAAGAAATCATTGTATGTACTAACTAGGTAATAATAATAACTTCGACTACGATTTTGGGCACGTGTCCGAGACTAGAGACGCGGGGTGGTTGCACAGGCGCGTGCGTGGTCTACTATTGGGAGAGTTTGGCGCCCAGACAAAAAATTAAACTATGTTTAGAAAAAAATAATTCAGTTAATTAATACGGACCTGTACTTTGTGGTTCAGCTATCTAATCGTTTGAGACTCTGGTTTATAGTTACCAAATCTATAGCAAAAATTATGTTTTGAGAAAGGCTTTTACCTACCTGTTGGTAAAAATAGGCCTTGAAAATGCCTATTCAGCCCAAATAGAGTGTGTTTCACCGCCTTCATTTTTGATGACGAATGTATAAAGATACTTAGAATTTTAGAACTAATTAAACTGAGTGACGCCATTCATAGTTGCGTTAAAAGAGAATAATCGGTTGAACATCTTGTCTTGTGCAGAATGTTAATGACAGCAATAACCGAGACAGATTGTGCCAATCCGGCTCGCTGAATCCGGAGCATCATGCAGACCACTCCAAATTAATATATCCTGGCGCGCGCCGTGATTTCCTAATATTATATTTAGACGTGACACGCGCTCGTTTGTATCAATTGCGCCCGTCTGCCCGGCTGATATACGGCCGACGCTACTTAAGAACAATGATGCCACAAATTGCGCGATTACTCGCTCCGCACCCCGCCCCGCGACCCCGCAAAGACTTCTGCCCCGCTAATTGACAAATGACTGCAGTGATACGATACGCTCCTATGCACATTCGGATGTAATCGACCCAAAACATGCTCGGTCATATCTTAAAAATATATATTTCCCCGATAACACAACATACTCGAGTAATCACACCCAGGCCTATAAAAATCTAATCCGGTGACTAAGCAGCATCATTTACGTAGAAATTGATGAAGTAACGGAGGCAACCGGATAAATGAGCGCACAAATGATCCTCATGTCGGGGACAAGCGATTACAATGCTCATTAATAACTTCTTGTGCGGCGCCGCTAGCCTCACCAACACAAATCAGTCTAATGAGCGGATCCCATGAAAGCCTTTTAATTTCCCATTTCGTGCGACCACCTCAGATATCGGCTGACTGTTATTAATATAAGGGCTTGCCGGTGGCTGGCGGCTGGCGGCTGGCGGCAGGCGGCGGCGCGGACGCTGCCGCGGTCGACAGCGACGATTACACGTGCCCGAGTATCGCGGACGCTCTCCGCAACTTATCTGGGCTATTAATTACGCCGCGATATGCGCCGGACAAGTTTTAATGCAACTGCTTCATTTGTTGCCGGACTAAGAGTGCCATATCGGGGACGCTATAGAATGATAACTTTGATCGCGCGACAGCCGGCCGAGCGCCGCCCAGCGCCCCGTCACGGACGACGCGTTGTGTTGGGACAACTTGTAGCCTATCTCGCTTACCGTGTAGATGACTGATAGCTTCCCTGCTCACATGAAACGTGGTCATTACACTTCACACTGATAGTCATCTGATGCTAAATCAGTTAGTGGCGAATCGCAAGCGGTTAGCTGCGCAGTAGTAGATGCCTGATGCAATTACGGTTCCTATTCATAAAAGAAATCGGCTTGAGATCGGGCGAAGCCGCGGGCAGGCCAGCAAGCGGCTAATAACACCCTCTAGGAATATTGACTGCTGTTACAAATTGAACTGAACTAGTATCGTGGTCTATTTAAATTGCTATTTATTTCATAGCTGTTTATTGCACGCAACATTCTGGCATTTGGTATATAAATTCTCTGTTCCATTATAGGTATTGTTCGTAAAATAAGTCAACGGCGATTAAATGTTATGCTAGCTTAAATTGCTGTGGACATGATTTTCAACTCTCGAAATGGAATTAAAACACACTTTAGAATATAATAACTCTACATGAGTGAGGTTTTCCCAGGTTTTCATACTTCAAGACATGTCTTCAACATTAGTACAACTCAGTGCGTCGTTGCGTCTCTATCACACCGTCCCTGCCAACGCATACCTACTCGGTCTGTCAGGCAACGACAACGACCTGCAAACCTAGAAAGGTTTACATTGCAACAACAAGGGCTGCGGCAAGAGCTGACACACGTCGTTTAGAAAATGGAAAATGAACTGTATCATATCTACTCAAATAATTACAATAGCTTCGGCCTCTGCGAGAGCCTTTTCACGACCCAATATACTCATAACTTTTAATTTGGAACTGAAAACTACTCACATCAAATGGCGTAGTTGTCCGTCAGCTGTCACAGCGACGCCATGCTATATTCACAACACGTACTGTGAACCAGCCCTTATATCTGCATCTGATACGAACACCATTCAACTACTTTATGGAGTAACTTGTCCACTAGTGGTCGACTCAAGGACCGTTGCAAACCTCCATAGCATTCACAACTCACTTCAGCTGTTGTCGAAACCAGTCACGGAATAATAATGGTTCCACTGCAGACTTGACAACGTGTCTTTCAAGATCAGTCCCTATAATTAATATCAATAACGAGTGATTAACTAAATATAAAATGAAAATACATATTCTGAATAACTTATCGTACCTGAACATAGTAGAAAGATCACAAAGAGTAAGTATAAAAGTCCTTTAAAATACAGGGTATAAGGGAGAGCTCTCCGAATACTGACAGGGTGCATTCAGTCCATGAAACTGAATTAGTACCCATAAATAAAGATTTCAGGAAACATAAAAAAAATTGGCTTCATATGGTAAATGCAGTCAGCTGATTATGCTTTGTATGGGAGGTCGATTTCTTATATATAAATCACGCCTTTATCCCTTACGGGGTAGGCAGAGCGTTAACGGCCGTAAACGGACATTAACACCACGTCTGACAAAAGTTTGAGGGTCAATCAGATAACTGTGTATCACTTTAGTGACAGGTTGTCAGCCAATCGCCTAAAATTGCAATACACATCTAACCCTCGAGTCCCTTAGTCGCCTCTTACGACACCCATAGGTAAGAAATGGGATGATGCTGTTCTAAGCCGGCATCACACGGCAATTTCGATTTCTTTTTAATAATAATAATACAATTACAAATACCTAACATTACATTTCATATATTATATGAGAAATTAACACAATAGTTATATATTGGGGCAAAAGGCGACGGAGTCAGTTGCACAAGACAACACTGTTGACTTGACACTGGTTTTCAGCCGTCACCCTTCTCATAAATTTTTTTTAAACATCAAGGATAAGGAAATGGGGGAATGAAACAAAAAAAATTATCGTAAAAATAGTGTGCATGTGTGTTCGTTTCCTGACACAGGTTTCTAGGGCAGAGTTGTCCAGTTTCATGGTCTGTATGCAGCCTATCAGTATTCGAAGGGCTGTCCCTTACAACCCGTTTATTAGATATCTAATTCAATAAATGACATTTGTTTTGATAAAACAAGCAATAAAATCTAACCCCTTTGATACTACAGTACATTTATATCGTAAGTTTTCTTTTTTTGTTTTCCTTAATAAATTTCAGAGCGATGAATAGCATAATCTTCCGTTCTGTCTTGTAGGACCTGGAAATAACTACGATAGACATAACGAACACTCTAATTACCAATCTGATCAATATGATTTAGTTTTATTTCAATTAAGTACTAATCTAGTAAAACGAGTGGCAATAAATCAATTATAACAAGCCCGTATCGGAACGGGGCTGCACAATGAACAGGTTGTTGCAGCGTGCTCTAAAAGCCACCGATCTTTATAAATGTTTGCTATCTTATTATACCTTGGTTAGTAAGAATTTGTTTCAAATTATAGATTGCCATAAACAAAGATTATTGCACTATGCATTTTTTAGGGTTCCGTACCTCGAAATGAAATAAACGGAACCCCTATAGGATCACTTTCAATCCATCTGTCAAAGCGCTTTTTTTTTCTTGTGTCCTTGTTAAGGAATCGTTGGCGGGCAAGTTCAACTCGCTATTAGCCGTTTTTTTTTAAAAATTTTGAAATTCTAAACCTTTTTATGTTGAGAGAAGGTGGCATTTGGGACTACTGGCCAACTACTACTATGGGCGATGTTGGAACCAAGTGCTCTGCCAATCATTGATTAGGTACTAGAAAAAAATTAAACAAGTGTAATTTTTAATTTTATTATTATTATTTATTATTAAAAAAATTAGTAAATATTATTTTGGAGCGCTGCAATATAAAACTTTGGAGCCCTATGGAATTGCTGGAATGAACAAAATGCGTATCCAGCTGATATGATTTATTTTATTGCCAGCAACAACTATTCTAGATTAAGTTCGACTACAAGCATAGCACCGACTTGGCAAATGGAAACTTAATTGTGCCGTCGTCTGTGCAAACTACTATTACAACCGAAGTTTCGGATAGTTGACATTTATTTAAGTTTAACAAACGCTTCTGACCGAAACATGCAAAACATAACAGAAGTCGCAAGTTTAGTTTGCATTTTTACAAAAATGATAAAGTAAACTTTACGTACCGATCTGACAAAGTCAATTTATGTTTATGAAAATTTTACAAAATAGTATGATGACCTTGGCGAGACGACTTGCACTTTTCCTGTTTTCTTATTTTCGGATAGGAAAAACACCGACGAAAAGTGTTTACGATCTGGCAATATTTTTATTTTCAGCGTATTGAATTTCACCCGTGTAAAAGATTATGAAGAATATCGCGGCTAATTGTAAACATGATAAACAGTTTTTATTTTTCATTATTCAGTTCGTTGTACAAATTCACTCTTCATTCTTCTTCTTCTTAACGTGTCGATGGCAGACACTACACCGTCACGGCCCAGAACTTGGCCACTTTGACAGCGCTGACAGACGCTGTCATAAGGTCGTCCAGCGTGCAGGTGCTAGGGCACGCCGGACACGATGTTAGGTGGTTCATTGTTTGAACTCCACCACACAAACAGTTTACATCGAAACCCTCCAAGGAGCCCCCACTTGTTCATATATTCCTTGCACCGGCCGGTCTGAGTCCGAAGTCTATAAAAAGATTTTCAAACCGACCATGGTAATTTATGGCCAGGCGGCAAGCTTTCAGCAATTCAGCAAAACTGTTCATTTTTTAGTCAAACATATCCAACTTTTCTATCTACATATAGGTATCATGCCGACATTGCTAATCCTGATGGTTTTTCACAGTCTCAACAAGAAGAATTAACAACAGTTGGTAACTGTTGGCCAGGGTGAATACAGGATAAGGAAATGTGCTAACACTGTTAAGATGCAAATCCCTTAAACCTTGGTATGTCTTCTCTTCAGGGCCACTTTTGCCAAGTAAAATTGGTCGAAATCACTTTTTAAAACAGCGCTCGTAGTTCTTTTGCCGATATCCCCATATCTGAAAACAAGTTCCACCTTCTACCAAAAACAGAGTATAAATCACAGATATTATCTTAGGCTATTAGAGGCGCGTGATGAGTAGTGAGGCTGTTATCTTGGTCGTGTGACGGACGGCAGACGGCGGTGGACGGCGGTAGACGGTGGTGACGGTAACCCGAGAGGTGCCTACCGTTGCCATAAATCAGCTGATAACGCCAGGTGCTATGGTGACAAAGAGGTCAATGGGTGTGAGTTTTGAAATATGAATATTTTGATATCAAAAAAGTATCTACTGAGAAAGGTACTTTATATAAGTTTTAAAACTACTAACGTTACTCACTGTAGCGATCCTCTATGATTTAGCAAACACGACACATTTGATAACTTTTGCTCTTTACCGTATCTTCATAACGTAAAAAGTCAGAAGTTTAGATAGACTAATACACACTTATATCATGCCCATAATCCCTTGCGGGGTAGGCACAGCGTAAACTGCCGCAAAAACGGAGATTTACGCCAAGCTGACAAACATTTGAGGGTCATTTAGAAAATAGTGTATCGCCATAGTGACAAGTGGTCAGCCCGTCGCCTAAAATTACAATACTACACACCCTCGACTCCCTTAGTCGCCTCATACGACTCCCACATGCAAGAAATGGGGTGATGCCATTCTAAGCCAGCATCACACGGCAAACACATAGACTAATGTTCTTCAAATTAAATAAAATTATTGAAATTCATTCTCGGAAAATATTAATAATGAAAGCATTAAATAATTATACTATAGCGTCTATTGTTGAGTTCACATTTTTAAAAGGTTAAAGACGCATCTTCAATAAGCAGATCTGGTTCGTCATACTCTAATCAACCAGTATAGTAAAGGTTAATCTTAATCTCCCAAATGGGTTGGGTGACGTACTGCTAACTATATCTATTAAGTATATATATTTGTAATTTGTATATAATTATTTATTTATACAATCGCCGATAGCGCTTGCGAGTCTTGGCGACATCTCATCTTCATTTTACGTTTTTAAAGTTATTTTTCCCGGCGTCTGATTACCAGCTGAAAGGTATATTGATACTGCACTGGTGACAACATACCGAGATAAAATATATATATATTTATAAATTTTGTTGAAATTACGCAAGATATCTTCGAATACGATCGGTTCCTAATTATTATAATAATCATATTATTTTAGGCCGCCCTCTACTAGGACCAAATCATTTTTCAATTAATTATCTATACATATGTTAAAATAGTACAACCCTTGTGTCTGTACATTGAACAAATTTACGAAAAACTAATCGTAGGTGATATCAAAATAGGATTAGAACAAATACTATTTTTCTTTTGTCTGTCTATTTATCTGTTTGTCGGGCTAATTTCTGAAACTACTGGACGGATTCGAATGAAACTTTTTGCAGTGAATAGCTATTAAGCCTGGTCAACATCTAGAACACTTTTTACCGCGGGAAAATACGTTTAAATGTAGAATATTTAGGCCAGCAGCTACAGTATGAGCGATGAAGAAATGTCTGCATAGCAAAAGTAGTTCATCAAGATATGCCACTTCTGCTGACACATTGACATCTAGGGTCTGGAGTACATGATGAGTAATACCAGGAGCTTAACTATACAAGATACGCAAGTAGATCAAAAGAAAAATTGGTTTAGCATGACCTGTCGCTTCTGCTAGCACACAGATGTTAAAGGTCTGAATTTCCTTGTGTGGAACACCAGGAACCCAACTAAACTATAACAGATACAAAAATGGCTCAATAGCAAAAGTTTTTCAGAAATTTAAATGTTAACTTAGGTAACCTGGTTGGACTATAGTCAGAGTCAAAAGTAAGAAACACTGGTACTGGCGGTGGACCGAGTATGCTATCGATAATGTTCAGTCAGCGAAACGAAGTTCGCGGGCACCAGCTAGTATTATACATATTACAAAAAACTATAATTTAAATAGTTTTACAACGCCGAAATTTACGGTAAAAGTATAATGAGACATCATAAAATAAATATAATAAGGACAATGTGTAGGCAGTTGACATTTAATGAAACCAAATTGATATTTGTGTACGTTTTTGGCGAACTTGTAATTCTAACCTCACATTTTCAGTGTAAATAAATACTATGACGATATCTTTGACATTAAATAGGAAGGACCTTTTTCTCAAGGACTGGTATCTAATCAAATATGACGTTAAAAATACACCTACGCAAAAAAAGACAAAATTGTACTGATTAATTTTGTCGGAGTAACACCTAGGTAAGGAGGAGGCAACTAGATCTGTTTTGTGGTAGGACATTTTAGCGAATTGGTAGGATTTTAGTAACAGTTTTGGAACAGTGTCAAGGCTATTTAATACTCAACTCCCTCAAACTGTTAAGGGCCAAAAACCTAGTATGCGACGCTGCAGCATTGCAGGATTTTTTTGTTAATGAATCGCATCGCTAATACCAACATAGAGACGAACCAAAATTAATTTCAATTGAACTCCACGTTCGGTTGTGAGACTATAGAAACATAAACCTAATTTACAGAAAGTTTTAGGTAGTAAAAGTGATTCAACAAATTGGCTGTACTGACACAGTGACATGAATGGCCGCACGATCTCTATCTGCAGTTTGCAAGAGGACAATTAGCATGTCAGCTGTTCAGCCGAGACGGCTCGGAATGCTGCGCACACGCAGACGCCTGATTGTTTTACTAATCTACACCTGTGGTCTAGATGAAACCAGATATGCCAACAATTTGCCTTTTAAGAACTTTATTACTTCATCGAATGGATGACGTAATATGTAATAGAATACTGATGCAAAAAAACCTTAAAGATCTCTTAAGAAATCCTCTACACAGGCTTTTAGTAACTTATTGTAAGAATTAGTATCGATTCAAGAGCGTATTCTTATGCTAAGTTAGTTTACTCGGTCCTAAAGGTCGCAGTGATTCTATAGAAAATAAATAAAGCAAATAATGTGCTCCGAGAAATGCTAGGAATTGTAAAAGAGCAGGATCGTTTAAAATCAACTTTATTTAAAATGGTACATTGTGTGACAACTATCGCGACACAACTCGCGCTGTTATCTGCACTAAACAAACCCGTTCAAGAAAATTACTATTGGAACACTTCTCACTCGATCCAAAAATCTTAGAAGCGAGTTTCCATCTTATAGAACACAGCACTTTTCAAGGATTTGATTCGTGTTACTGTAGTAGGCACGATATTTACAGCAAAATACCCTAGCGGTCACCACTCAGCTCGCTCTCACTTAACGTCATAAATAACTTTGTCAATCTGCTAACTTAATAGCATAATTTAACCGTCGCAGGACAACATAACGAGCAATGCCGATAATAAACCAGAAAAGCCATGAGGTGATAATAGCTGTCCGTAAATAATGATTCCTGATTGCCGACGCCCGATCCGATCCGCGCAGGTCGCGCGGGAACTGCAACTCGCTGGAATAAGTCGCTTCCTGCTCCTTTGCACAAAATACTTCATCTTCTTTTCCTTTTAGAAACTTTTTTATGTGATAAATTAATACATTCTTGGCTCTAGTCAAATCTAGATTGATGAATGAGATAAGCCTATGAAAGGGTCAGGTATGAAGCCCTAAATGGCACAATAGGTAGGTATGCCTAGTAGACATTGCCTACACAGGTTGGTCGCAAGCAAGGGGAGCCCCATATCGAGCCTACCACTGTTTTGGTTAGTATAGTATCGCATAGGCCTCTTACGGTTCTGTCTACGCACTGAACAAATTACGGCAACAAATAAAATTTGACAACTTTATATCATTCACTTCAATCGATTCCACCTCATTTGTGTCAACTCAGGGACACAAATAATGCATGTACAATCTCCATACCAAAATTTGAACCGTCTTTTTATAAATCGTTTTGTCTATCATTATTATTAATAAAGCCGGTAGCGAACAACTTCTGACCCCAAGCGCTCGTGTCGATGCTCAGAATGCAATCGAGTCTAATTAGCGCTGAGCCTTGGACATGCGCTGGTGCACCGAGGATGTACCGATTACAGACTCGCCCGGTAAGGAGAAACAATCACATCTCCTACAAGGAATAACAGAGATTACCTCCACGTTTACATGGACTCAAGATTGTTCTAGTTCATGGCATCAAAATGGAATATGTTAGCGATTTCGCAGCGGCTGTTTAGTGAAAACACATTCAGTGGCCATTAGCTGTGGTAAAGCGTCATGTGTATCGCAAGGTTTGCCGTTATTCAGGTGCATTGCCGTGTCAGAGATTCAATACTGCAATGGCCTTAATTCTGTAGGATTCTTGGCTGTTTCGTTTCTATTCCTGTCACTACAGTAGCCGCTTTGGCAGGCAAATTACATTTGAAGAGTTCTCTTTTTAGTAACGGAAGTGATAGGGGAGAGGATCATTCAATATGCACCAAAACATGCACATATCAAACCCATATTTGTAATTTCTAGGGCATTTCTGTTTTTCTTTTTCAATAAATTTAAGTAAACTCTGGTCATGTATGTACTTAATATAAATTTAAATGAAAGCAAGCTATGTACCTAAACCTAGTTATTTAAAGCTTTTAGTTAGCTATGTAAATCTGTAAAATCTCAAATTATAAATTATGAATGTTAATTATATTAGGTAAAAGCTATGTTTTATTAACCCTAGTTTATGAACTTATGAACAAATTTTTAAATTTTCACACTATGGATGTAAAAGTCTGAAATAAAGATTTTTTTTTTTTATAATACCTCCCGTGGATTGAGTCCGCACTTAAATGGATAACCCAGCACAAAGAACGAAAAGTTTCAATCCAAAATAATGAAAAAGATGAATAAAAGTCAAATAAAAGAAACGATCGGCAGGATCGAAGCTAATGCTGCAATGTCGCGCGGCGCGGTGCCGGACGGCGGCGGCGGCATGCCGGCGGCGTGGCGGCATCGTCGAGAGCGGCCACGAGGCGACATCTCAGTACAGCACTACACATCTACTGTGTCGATATGTTGCCAGATAGCCCCGCTCACCGCACCATTTATTCATGGTGCAATAAATTCAAATTACGGGATTAACAATAGTACGGATAGCATCTCTCCAAGCTACCGATACTACGCGGCGCGTTATCGACGCGTGCTCCGTTCCGCTCCCGAGTTTATAAACATTGACCGCGATCCAAGGCAATTAGAGGTATGTTTGTGAAATCAATCTAGCGCTAGCGTACGATTGTAGGTTTCGGTTTATTAACGTACCATTAAAATATTATGAGGGCGTATATTCCACATAACAACGGCCGTAAATAATCGTTATTCCGTCGTATAACTCGACTGGTGTGAAATTGGATCTAATTTAAATGTGGGATCCACACAAAAACATTGCTATCAATAAACGTCGCGGCTAGCGCGTCGCAGACACGTCTTAGCGGCTCATGGGGCCGGCAGCGGCCGCGATCCCGCGACGTGGTCGCGATATAGCGCAATGAAACCCTACACCGCGGCGAATCGAACGTTGTCCTGTCGCGTTTGAAATTTCTGCAATATTTCGCCCTTTTCACGGAGATATCCCCCGGCCGTGTCTAACCGCCGGACATGAAACACAATATCAGTCTCATAAATTATACGCACAGGTCCGACGAAGGGCAGATTGTTTGGACATCGGTTGTGAAGATCGAGATACACGTGTTTTGGTAATATATGTATAGGGTGTTGGTTCTGATTACAATCAAAATTATTATCTTCATGATAACATACCGAATAACCTACAGTTTAGATATTGACTTACTTAGGTAACCTACCTAAAAAAAATAGCATACTCTGGAGGAGACCTTCTTCGAAAAGGGTTCTTGCAAATGTATTAATATTAATATTAATTCTGCTATGCATAAATCATGAAAATAACTATTGATTTCAATTTTTTAAATTTTATAATTAAAATTTTAATCTAGATTTAATATTTTTAATTGCAAGAAATAAAAGGCCTCTTTATTTTTATTTTATTTTATTTATTTAACCTACCTACAATCCATTCTTTTAAATGTTAATATAACTTGAAAAAAAATTATTAAAAAAAAATACATACATACATACATACATAAATCACGCCTATATCCCTTACGGGGTAGGCAGAGCGTTGACGGCCGTAAAACGGATATTAACACCACGTCTGACAAAAGTTTGAGGGTCAATCAGATAACTGTGTATCACTATAGTGACAGGTTGTCAGCCCATCGCCTAAAATTGCAATACACATCTAACCCTCGAGTCCCTTAGTTGCCTCTTACGCCACCCGTGGGTAAGAAATGGGGTGATGCTATTCTAAGCCGGCATCACACGGCATTAAAAAAATAATAATAATAATATAATAATAAACATAGGCTTACCTTTACGCACTTGGCTTCGGCCCGTGCTGAAATTTCCTCTTCGGAGAGATACACAAATGTAAAAACCAATAATAATAATATAATTCTTTATTGCACAAAGTAAGTTTACAAATAAATAAAAAAGAATGAAAAAAAAAGTACAACTAGGCGGCCTTCTTGCTATGGTAGCAAGCTCTACCAGGCAACCTTTGGGTGAAAGGAAAGTGCGTTTAGATAAATGCAATTATATCTGCTGACCCAATGTTATTTTTAAATATTTTCTTGAGTAACGTGTCATGAGCTGGTTTACCCCCACCCTATACCAGCCTGTACACTGTGTGGAAGGGAACGTGACGATCCGGTAATTACCGGCGTGACATTCCTGCGGCCACTTCGTGCTCCCGTTTACCTAAATAGATTCAAATGAATGCGCGCGATTAGCGTGAGCCGCCGCCGGTCGCCGGCCGCCGGCCGCGGGTCGCCGGCGCCGGTTGCGCCGTTCCGACACCAAACTGACCTGAGGGCACTTCGGCGCATCAACACCGCACCAAAGAGAGCTACCAGAATTGTTTCAATTAAGTATTAAACAAATCGTGAAATATCGTCTTCTTTGGTTGAACCTACTTTGATCTGAATCGGGACTTTTTGTTTTACCAGTTGTATCCACACAAAACTAAACTCACAAACGGTAAACTTTTGGTCACTGGCTTACTACGGGTTTCTATCGATAGGCAAGAAATTACTTTTTTAGAATCAGCTTGTGATTACTGGCACCACCGCTTATAGATTCTTCCAGCTAAGCGATCAATCTAGCTGGAGTCGGCCTCGCGTAGCAAGTTGCGACATCACGCCAGGCCGGCCACCCATCCATCAACCACTGTCAATCCACGCCACCAGCCAACAAGTCTATCCATAACTTTGTTTTATATATAAGTTGGGATATACAAACTTTTTCATCGTAACTATTGTAGGGAGATTACCTCTTGTGTGTCTACGCAACGTGAAGATTTTTTGTTTAATATATGGAAACATCGAAATATAACCAACATGAAGAACGCATGCCGTGTGATGCCGGCTTAGAATAGCATCAGCCCATTTCTTTCCCGTGGGAGTCGTAAGAGGCGACTAAGGGACTTGAGGGTGTGTATTGCAACTTGAGGCGATGGGCTTACAACCTGTCACTATGGCAATACACAATTTTCCGAATGTCCCTCAAATGTATGTCGGACGTGGCGTGATTGTCCGTTTTTGCGGCCGTTTACGCTCTGCCTACTCCGCAAGGGATAATATGCGTGATATGTGATGTGTATGAAAAACGCAAAATCACTAAAAAAGAGCTTTTGCCCTCTTTACCTATAAGCACCTTTTGACAAAAAGTTATGTCGGAAAACACAGTTCTTTTTCTAAAGGATAACGATATGACTCTTAATTTCTCACAATTATGTGATATGTAAGTATGATATTAATTTGATTTCATAACTAAAAAGTTTGTTGTTTTTGTAGCACACTTTAGACGCTTAAGAAAGTTTTGCTAAATAGCTAATGAAGCTGCTTTTTCAACGGTCACTGGCCCACCGCCAACCAAAATATTATGTTGTTTGCTTAAAACGACGGTGGTCCACTCATTCCTTGTTCTACATTTACACCGTCAAAAGCTGTGGTCAAAAGAGTACGAAGCTACGAAACTATCTGGCTAGTTATCGCAAAACAGTCACTTTCCTTGAGGAAACACTGATATTGCAAAAAAAAAATTACCTTGTAATATTTCCCTTTGGTTATTTTTTCCTTTGCCTACTCGCGTTGGTTGTTGTTGTATCAAAATATTCACTAATAAGGGAAATCCCTTCAAATACAACTTAATTGACGTGCAAAATTCCCCGCTCACATAAAGGTCAGAGACGAAAATAATATTATCTTAGGGGGTGCAAAGCTTCCGCCCCCGTGTCAGAAATCTTTTAAACATGATACCGCACCCACATGAATGAGATACCGCATTTCACCTTAAGTAAGCAGCTTCTTCTGGAATGTGGGAGTTATGAAATTTTGCTGAATACGTCTCATTATTAATATCTAAGTATTTCAATTTTTGATCCATGTTAAATCAGCCTACGCTCCGATGACTTAGTTGTACCTATATTAAGTGTACTATAAGGCAGTCCCTTTTTAACTTTTTTTTATGAATTTCCATACTTAATGCAGTTATATGATCGTGATTTTGTTGGAGAGGTCTAATATTTTTTGTCGTTTCCTGACTTATGTTCCTAGAGGAAAGTTGTTCAGTTTCATGGTCTGCATGCACCTAATCAGTATTCGGAGGGCTTCCCTTACACCCCGTACATAAACACAATATAAATAAATCATTCATTAATTAATAATTCAGACAAAAATAATTCAGTTCTTTTGGAGTGCCTTATGTGCTACAACCGACTATACATAACTGTATCCGGATAATAGGAAGTAGGGAAAAGTTCCTGAAAGGCCAAGATATAATAAAATTCCAATTTATTTATTGCCTTATTGATCCAGAAAAATATTATGATAAAAATGATACAAATGAATTTATCATAGAGCACAAAGATGCCGCTGCCGACAATGTGGCACTGCTGACTGGATTAAATAGTCTATTAAAATGTATAAAAGTCGTGCGTTTAACATGAATAATTGTGTTCGCGAGTAATTGTGCACAGTGCGGCGATGGAATACTTCCACCACGCTCTTACAATTTAAGTGTTCCACCACGAAGAATTTCATTTAATTTTTTATTGACCAAGTACCTGTAAATTTTGCTTGGAATACCAAATGAAAACTGAGGGTAATAGCGACTTCTTGTAGAGGTATAGGCCCTGGGTACGACTGGGGTATCTTAGGATATCATCAACAACGACAATCCTGCACGGACTAGACAAGATATGGTGAAGGACTACTGAAGAAATCAAGGAAACCTTCTAAAGTACCTAGGCAGGTGGCCCGTCAAAAAGACTTCAACTTGAAAATTATCGATTTAACACAATTTAGCGGTACGATAGTGTAGCGAAAATATAACTTGGAGTGGTGTGGAACTATCAGCGACGGAGGGTCGCCCGATCTGCGCCGGCGCAGCACAGCCGCGCACCGGCCGGTGGTCGGCGCTGCGAGCGATTTATGCACCAGCCACGATAATGGCCGTATTAATGGAAATTGACACCGAGTCCCATCGCCTCGCCCGTGGGAGAGACCTCACCAACGCCACTTAAGGAAATATAATATTAACTGCGCAATCATGATATAATAATCTTATCCTCGTACGTTGAAAACGACCTGTCTTTGCCTCGATCAAAAGGCTAAGTGACAATAATGAATGCTGCGATGGCGTGAGCTTTCGAACACATCATGTAAAAGTTTTACGTTTTTTACTTTTGTATTGGAGTAGTTACCAACTTGGCAATCAATAAGCCTGAAGCATTACAAGAAAGAGTGTACAAACTACTTAAATTCTTCATCTAAATGTTGTAGGGCAAGTTTTGTACAACATCTCAAATAATTGTGCTATTCCCGTAGAATGTGTTTGCTGTTATTCTATTACAGGGATCATTACAGCGATTTGAGTTACGGCAGTGTCTTGGACTACGGATGGATAGCCCGACTGTCTCCCTCACATTATTTATTGGCATATAATGGCTTCTAATGGGAGGCTATTGAATCTGCCACCTGGATCTCTTTTATTTTCCTTAGGCCCGCCTGGGCGGGGTCGGTCCGCTCTCGATGCATGTGAATTGTGAATATTCATACGGCCAGTTTCGACTCGACCGGTGATTTAATTGATACCCGGTCAGACAACCGCACGTATGGACAAAACGTAATTGCTCGTTAAGCCTCGATTCTCGATTGTTTCTTGATTATGAAAATAAAAGACCGATCCGCGGACGCTGTGAGAATTTTAAAAGAACCCTAACAAACGATCATGCAAATAGTGGTTATTATTATAAAACAAATTGTTGTAAATCACAACATGTTGCATATTCATACACTGTTATAAAAATTTAATAAAATCACGGGCGCTCGTAGCGTCCAAACAAATAATTTCTCTTTCTGCATGAAGCTGACACGACAGATGATGATATCAACTGCGAGGGTGAGCAACAAATAAGCGCATATTCGAATTTATTTAGACCTCTCGTCGATAACACTTGGAGTGTTCGGTTTCTTTTATTTGCAGAACAAGACGGACACAAGTGCAATTTATTGATACTGTGCTCGATAACCAGTAGACGCGTCCCACGCGCCGCGCGCGCGCAACGTCCAACCAACACGACAATGACGACTCGCGCGCGCCACTCAGCATCTACAAACACTGCACAAATACAGCACCCTTCGGAAGGAAATAGCGTCGCGGACGCATGCTAAATACACTCCATAAATAGCGGAGGTTATGGTGCCGTAAAAACACAGTCAAGCTGTGCGGACAGCCTCTGTGCCTATAAAGAACAGCCGTCATCGCACCAGCGCCATGAGGCTGCATCTACTGCGCAAACTGTGCGCTCTGAATAAGTACAGTGATAGTCTTAATGTACTATGGTTTATTTTCACTTACAGTGCTATATTATTTTCAATAAAAAAATGCAACGGTCGGGACCTCCCTTATTTCCATTTATGTCACAGTCTTAATATTGATACCCCTAACTACATTACAATCTGAATTCTAGTAATAAAGCTAATATAGGCCCGAACTCCTTGTAGTGTTTCAGATAGTCATGCTATTGAGTAAAATTAGTAGGTACTTACTACTTAATAAGGCTAATAGCGCAGTCTTTTCAAATATAATTCTAAAAGCACAAAATGTGACAAATTTATTTGCCCATTGAGACAACTTTTATTAATTTACCTATCATAATTGTCATCAGATTTATTTTAAACTGCATTTTTGCTTCTTTCCAACTTTTAGATACTATCCTTTCAATGTATCAATACATGCAACGTACTGCGCCGGTAATTTAGCGTTTAAGGCCTACCAAAATTTAACAAGTACGTAGGTTTGTGTGTTCGAATGTACATTAGTACTAGAGCCTGTTTCATTCATTTGCATGATCCTCTTCACAATGCTCATTTAAAGTATGCTTATCTTTATTGTTTGTTTAAATTCATGGACTGCAGCTACACAGCCACTTATGCATGCCAATAAATTAAAAAGAAGCCATTTTATGAGCTTAACTGTTTTAGTACTTATATTTCTCGCATTTAAATATTTTATTAACATTAAATTACCCGTGGTCGGCGAGGTCTTAATGTAATAGTGTTTTAAAAGTCACGAAACTGTGGGAAAGTTTGTATTTCCAATGTTTATTGACATTTCGATATAAAGGTTAACATAATCGTTTATAACACGATAATACGGTTCATAACGTTCTGTTTACACATTTTATTAAATTCTCATAATCAAATATGTATAAATTATATTTTGATACGTTGAGATTTGATACCTGGCGATATAAAAACAAATAAGAAATACCTTTTCCACGCTCGATGTAACTGACATCACCTACGGAGCGGCGACACATTAGAAGACACCTTCCTATATCATTTCATTTCTAGTTAATGTTTCCAAATTATAATAAATAATACTGGCACTAGTAATGCTATCAGTGAATACTCGACAACTGCAAGAACAATATTTTTTACAAAAAAGCCCAAGACTTGTATTTAATAAGATGTAGCTTAGATATGTAAAATCAATTGGTTGATATTGTAGAAAATTATAATCGGAAGTGTACATGCTAGAGTCTACTTTATTATGAATCTAATTGACCGTTGACCTGCGTGAGCATGAATAGCACGCAACCAAAGGCAACTGCAAAATAATATGCAAGCAGTCTCATTGTAACTTTCACCAGTGCGAAGATTTTCGCACGCTACACTTCTCGTGGGCTAGACCAAGCGACTTAGAGTAGGAGAATTGTGCAGAGATGCTTTTGTATTATAAACTGAAGTGACACTGCAAAATTTCGCACGTTTTACCAGATGTAGAGTTTACTGGTCAAGGAACTAGACGTATATCTAGGTTAAAAACTCTATTAAGTTCAAGCCAACCTTCGAGCAACTTACATGGGTACGAAAGGCCGCGTTAACCGAAAAAGCCAACAAAATAGACAAGATAAGACCAAGACTCTAGATATAAATTCTGACCGTGTTATTATATAAAAGTTAGACGCACATTTAGGCGCTGTTTAAATTATTCTTCAATACGATTTGACGTTGTCAAACGACTTAGACACTGTTTTACTACTTTTGCAATAACACCGTGAAATTCTAACATATTGCCCGGATCGATCGCTATTCAACTTTTGGTAAGCTTTCGTAAGCTAGTGATATTTCAGTTAGATATCTCCTCAAATAATTTGGAGGGTAAGTATACATATAAAATAACTAATAATCTAGTGTAAAACTGTTCGGTGTTGGTATCCTACGCACTATGTTTACAAGTTGATAATGATGGGCGAGCGAAATGGCTTACCTTACCACAGGCACAATTATAACGCGCCCGCAGGCTACGCTAGTTTGCTTTGCATGACCAATGCTCTCACCGCTGTTGGTCAGAGTTCGAAAATAAAATGAATCAAAAGAATGCTTTGGATATTAAAATATAAAATAAAAATGTTTGTCCAAATAAGGAAACAAGTAGCATATCTTATTAATTAAACAGTCCATCACCAAATAGCAACAGGAGGAACTCATGCCCAGCAGTGAACTGTTGTGACTATTAAAATGTGATGTTAACTAAATCATCTTTATCAAGGCTTACCATAGAAAGACTATTTTACAATAACTTAAAATAACGTTAAATTAATCGTTATCAAGAAATGAAGCGTTGGTGATGGGCTGTTAACTAACCGTCGTTATTACATCATAAACACCAATTTTAATCTAATTGAAAAAGAAAAAGCGGAACTTACACACAAATTACTGACACTATATCAAGTGTTAAACGGCACTTATCGACGCCGAAACGGCGAGCGATCATTGATGATGAAAAATACACAATTTGATGTTATAAATCAATGGCAGCGCGGGCGCACCTTACTCCAAACAGAGAAACAAGACAGCCTGCTCTTACACCTGTGTGCTTATAAATTCGGTCATCAGCTTCAAACAGTCACCTCGAGTCACCCACTGAAGGGATCAACGTAGGCTGGGTTTCCAAACAATAATTAAAGAAAAACCAAAAGGTATAGGTTGGCGTTGGATAGTCAATTTTACCCAAGTGCATCAATACGATATATATAAATTTTCCGAATGGCCCTCTAATATTTGTCAGACGTGGCATAAATGGCCGTCTTTTCCGGCTGTTTACGCTATGCCTACCCCACAAGGGATAATAGGCGTGATATGTGTATCAATACGGTGAATTGGGAACCCGGTGTTTCTGAGTGTCCAAGGTTTGACTGGTCCTGCCGGCTGACGGCGCGCGGTAGCAGCCCGAATATTTAATTTTATATTTATTGCCTATACCGTAATTTATAAGGAAGTACTTAATAGGTGGTAATAATGCGGCATTTATATACAGTAATTTTATATTGAGCTGATTGATTTGCACAGGTAGGGTAGGTACCAAACTAATCCAGTTTTTTATACATACATACATACACATTTCACGTCAATACCCCTTGCGGGGTAGGCAAAGCGTTAACGGCCATAAAATAGCTATCGCCAAATCTAACATATATTTGATGGCCGTTGCAGAAAAATCGTCAGCCTGTCGTCGCCTTAAATTGTAATACACATGAAACGCTCGAGTCCTTTAGTCATCTCTTACGACACCCGCGGGAAAGAAATGGGGTAATGTTATTCTAAACCGACATCACACGGCCGGTTGAAGTTTTTTATGTTCTTTAGCTTAGTTTACAGAAACCGAAACTTTTATACGAGCGGGATTTCAAACTACCTACATCTCCGGCGAGCCGAGCCTGAGTTCTTATCGACTAAGCTATTCTGTGTTCAATCGACTAAAGCGTTCGGTCCGACCCGTTCTTCCCAGAAAAACTTCTAAGCCCAGAGGGCGCGATTGGGCTGGTTGTTTGTTCAAACAACCACACAAACTTCTCCGCCCTACCTTTCCACCAATCAGTCAGGTGTAGATTTCAAAGCCCCGGGGCTAAAATCGTAGAGTCCAGTCTTTAAAATAAAAAAAACGTCTAGGGCGTAAGTTCCGGCTTCTATTGGAAATGTGACATCAGTTATCTCCACTAAAATAACTCCTCTTATACATAACACCTTTTGCTGAAATCAAATAATAACTTTGGTAAGATTCAATGTCTATTCCTCCAAATGTAAACAACAAAACACTTCCTAACTGCTTGCATATTCATTCGAATGCAATATTTGCCCTCGAGGAAAATACTCTTACTTGTTTATTCGCAAAATAAACACAGACTATTATTGAACGCGTCGCCTGTATTTGTTATTGGACAGTGCCAGACTGTCCCTACACGCGTGCTATCGCCATTTGTATTCAATACGCATTCTGTAATGTATTCAATACGCATGCTCTAATACGGCGGTCCATCGACAGCTGGGCAATTTATCTCGGCCGGGAATCGAACTCCAACCTTGCTAGCAATTGCACTATGTTTCCTAGTAGAGGTGTGCGCCAGCCGCCATGCCGCTGCGTAGAGTTCTAAAAGTTTTGAACAAAGAAAACGGAGAAGAGGTTTTAATCGCGAAATCGCCGCCGCTAGAATCGTAGGAATAAATTTTATACCACAGTCGCCACCGCCTGTTTCAGGTGTAAACACAGATCGATCACAACCCAGAATAAAATAGAGTCACTTTCCACGGGCCACGTCTCGGTGTCCCGTTGTATGCTTTAGATCTTTAAAACTACGAAACAGATCTTGATGCGGTTTTTTTAATAGATAGAATTTAATTTAAGAGAAAGGTCTTTAATAGGTATGTGTAATACCTATAACCCGGGATAAGGTCTCATTCCCGCGGGAAAACGGTAAGCAGCCGGTGAAATCGCTGGGCTGGCTGCTAGTTAAGTATATCGTTAATCTGTAGACTATGGTGTAAAAAATATAAATCTGCAAATATTAAACCCATGAAAATGCCGTGTGATGCCGGCTTAAAATGCCGTGTGATGCTGGCTTAGAATAGCATCACCCCATTTCTTACCCATGGGTGTCGTAAGACCCTACTAAGGGACTCGAGGGATGTGTATTGCAGTTTTAGACGATGGGCTGACAACCTGTCACTATAGTGATACACAGTTATCTGATTGACCGTCAAGCTTTTGTCAGACGTGGTGTTAATATCCATTTTACGGCCGTTAACGCTCTGCCTACCCCGTAAGAGATATAGGCGTGATTTATGTATGTATGAAAATGAGCATTTTCCAGGAGGATAGGTCAAATGTGAATAAATATTATGGATCTCCCATACAAATGTGCCAGGACATTTTGCGTGGGAGGTACAATATTTTTTCATATGGCGACATAATAACAAAAGTATTTCAATTTCACAAATTTGTTCCATTTGAAAAAATATCTGCTAACTTTCTTACAAGCTGTGTACTTGGCGCACACCTCTACCTAGTTGCTTTGCCCGACACCAAATTGCTTCTGCGACAGTGGGGAATGCAGATTGTTCCATTATTGTGTGTTTTGCTTTACACGGCGCAATCTCACTGATTTAAGCACAATGTGCTACCTGTTAGGTGTAAGGTGCGCGAGCTTTTAATGAATTCTACAAGGCTATTTATACGTAAATGTGAACAACTTCTGTTCTACGATTGTATTTTTTTTGTCTTCCATGCTAATTTTTTTTTTATTAGGCTGAAATTTTGTACTTACAATATGACCTAGAAAATCACATATGTACTTATGCTCTTTACCGTGGGAAAACATGCTATTCCCACGGAAAAACGAATACCAGCTGTGGGTGAAAATTTAGTAATAAGTACAATTTGGCTCGTGAAAAAATTGGCACAGCAAAAGTTGTGATATTTCCCTAACATTGTATCGGTATTTCGGACTTACAACAAAAGCTGTCGAGGAACATTACATTAAGGATATCTTTTTATAATTTTTATTTGGAGCTTTATTAATCCTATTATTCGAAAGAAAGCAAAAAAACTCACTTGGTATCTACCTACTTATACCTATTTATAAAATACGTTAATCATATCATAAAGATAAAACGCTTTGTAGAGAGAGACTGTAGCTTGGAATTTGCTACGGTTAACAAAGTTATACATAGAATAAACAACGGATATCAAGAATAGCATAAACAGTACACAGACTGATAACCAGGCATACATAGTCTTGTACCTGTCACAGTAATGTATTTATACTCTGTGGTAACGTATCGTCGGTTTTGCGGGTACCCGCTTGAATAATCTTCAGCCCGTGGTGGTTAATTACCTGAGCCATATTGAACAACCGCATCATCCGGGCTATGCCAGGAATGAGTACTTACCGATCTATGAAGGTTATGCTATAAGTAACTTTACCTATACCTATCGTGGATTGAAAAGCGGTCAGATCCTTGAGATTAGAGGAGAAAAATCGCCAGATCAACAGACAAAGACGTCGGAATTGTCGATATGTAAAAACGTGTCATTGGTAATAAATGTTTCATTCAATGTCGGGACTTCGATGCTCTTAACTCTTTGTATTGGTGTCACAATTAATCATTCAAAACTATGTTAAGACTCAGTTTTTTTAAATACTCAAATAGTTCATAACATTTCATCTCTACTTTATTGTCACGTTTTTACATCTCTACTGTTACGACGTCTTTGTCTGTTGTACTTGTATATTTGTAGGTACACGAGTTACACCACCTACAGACGTATGCCCTTTCAACTTCTACATATTCCTGATATCCCAAACTTCACAGACCCGTACGTAATGTGTAAACATGACCTTTAAAGTATTATACCAGTTTAAATCCCTCAATGCCTTATTAGTTATCGTGGGCGTTCGATCCTTTACACTATAGCCTTATATGAGCCCGCAATCGAGTTTGTTTTTTGCCCAAATCCTAAACAACGGAGCGTTTTATCGGGCGGTGACGCGGCGCGAGCTGGCAACACTGCCTTATAAGTCGATCTTCCTATTTCGCCCCCGCATTAGTCTGATATGACGGAACCTCATCTGGCCAATTTCCCGACCTTACCAATATGCTAATCACCAACTTGAATATTAAGTTGTAAATAAGATAAGCGTCATGATACAAAATAGAACTGTTATTAGTCGCAATTACTTCCAGAACTTTAAATACTTCAATTGACGATACCGTACGATACAAACTTTACACAAATCATTTTACAAGGTGTAAAAAATTGCATGCAAAATTTAATTTATACTTCCGACTGACGTCGATGTTTGTTTGTTTCACAATTAACATAATTACTGCTGCTAATATTTTGAAATTATAACTAACTAACCCAAGAAACTGATAATTTTTTTGCCAAGGAACATAGGTCGATATTACGAAACAAAAAAACCCTGGCTCTGACACCATTTCGCATGGAACGTCAAAAACTTTCAATAATTGAGTACCAAATTTTAAAACACTTCCCGTGTTAGGTATACAATTTTTAAAAACTTGCAAAATTTTCAAGCGCGGGCAGGATTTGAACCTGCGACTTTCGCATTACTAGTGGCGACGCCTCTTCCATCTGGGCTACCGCAGCTCATTTCTTGCCAATTTTGCAAGTGTATTTTAATGCCAGTAACGCTTGGCATGGCTCCATCTACCGGGTTAGTTTTGCAACTAATAACCGTTATTATTGGCGGGCAAGAAATGAGCTGCGGTAGCCCAGATGGAAGAGGCGTCGCCACAAGTAATGCGAAAGTCGCAGGTTCAAATCCTGCCCGCGCTTGAAAATTTTGCAAGTTTTCAAAAATTTTATACCTAACACGGGAAGTGTTTTAAAATTTGGTACTCAATTTATCGCAGGTTTTCATCGCTTAGACTACAATCAATCTGTAAAGATAGAATTAGTCGCCGGTTATTAGTTGCAAAACTAACCCGGTAGATGGAGCCATGCCAAGCGTTACTGGCATTAAAATACACTTTCAAAATTGGCGGGCAAGAAATGAGCTGCGGTAGCCCAGATGGAAGAGACGTCGCCACTAGTAATGCGAAAGTCGCAGGTTCAAATCCTGCCCGCGCTTGAAAATTTTGCAAGTTTTCAAAAATTGTATACCTAACACGGGAAGTGTTTTAAAATTTGGTACTCAATTTATCGCAGGTTTTCATCGCTTCGACTACATTCAATCTGTAAAGATAGAATTAGTCGCCGGTTATTAGTTGCAAAACTAACCCGGTAGATGGAGCCATGCCAAGCGTTACTGGCATTAAAATACACTTGCAAAATTGGCAAGAAATGAGCTGCGGTAGCCCAGATGGAAGAGGCGTCAGGCGTCGCCACTAGTAATGCGAAAGTCGCAGGTTCAAATCCTGCCCGCGCTTGAAAATTTTGCAAGTTTTCAAAAAAAAAAAAACTTTATATAATTATTCGACCTATTACAATTGCTGGAAAACTTATCGTTTTATTTACCTCTTACATTTATCACATCTATTTCCCTTGCGAGGTAGGAAGAGAGTTAACAGCCGTGAAAACAAACATTTACGTCACGTCTGTCAAACATTTGAGGGTCATTGAAAAAATTGAGTATCGCCATAGTGACAGGTTGTCAGCTTACCGCTTGAAATTGCAATAAATATTTAACCCTCGAGTCCTAAGGGCACCCTCTTACGACACCCACGGGAAAGAAATTGGGTAATGCTATTCTAAGCTGACGTCACCTGGTATCTTCTTAACCTCTTGTCTATTTAAAATCAATGATCGTACAGTAAAGATCAGGCTGGGTTAGACAGTTTAGACTTGGGACCGTTCTTATGCCGCACAAGTGCCGCACGCATAAGACTTACATTGGCACTTGTCAAACTGACTGTGTCTAACTGACTTGACTGTACATGTCACTAGCGTTTATGGCAAAACAAATCAACTTCAATAAAAACTTCATTTACGTAATCCAAAAATAGGAAAAGCCGGTGCTACGTCAGCCAGCTTCGATTGACGGCATCGCTAACGAGAGAGAGGCATATGAAAATGTCACGTTCCTATTTCCGTCTGACGAGCCTCTATGATCAGCCCCTGTTATTTAAACGTTACACACGGAAACGTTATGAAGGGCGAACGTCATCGGGGGTGGGATTGTGACGTGTATTACCGACATGTGCGTCATTTGATCATTACAGCTACACTTCAGCTACAGCACATCGATACTACATTCGAACCGTTTTTATGATGGATTTAACCTTGTCTCTCTCTTTCTTTCGTGTGGGACACCGAGCCGTCCAACGACCCGATGAGCCCTGGTGTTATATTTGTTTAATTATCTAAACTTTGTTTATCAATCACGTCGCATCTGTAGGTGAATTAAGTCATTTGTCAGTATAAGCCGCGTTTAAAGAATTACAAGTAAAGCTGAAAGGGTTGTAAAGAGACTATTGGCAATAAATTGAGCATTAGTGTCGATTTAAGTAAATATTTTTTTCGCTAAAATTACACAAACAACAAATACCACACGACACACAAATATCACTACCTGCGTCTGTGTTTCCAAACGCATACAACCCTAATCTCTTCGAAGTAAGAGTGAACAGGCTTCTTCTGGGTGAGCTCGCTCCATCTTAGACTCTGTCTCTGTCCTGTGACCTAGACTAGAGCCAAGAGCAAACCGAGCAAACCCATCCCTAATATATAAATATTTTGACAATGTAAAGTTCAACTGAAGTTGCCAACGCGGCGCAGCGAGATTTGGTATACATTGCTTGTTATTTCGTGGGTGTTATCATTTTAATAAATTAAAGATAAACAGAAATGTATGCCAAATAAAAATTCGTTGAAAGGGAAGTGTAGTACTGACCTAGATTAGTTATGTGATTATTTTATCGACTGATGATAATAAAAATATTATTATTTTTGTATTCTATTGTAACAGCTTGTGTGTTTATAAAAAAATATTGTGTATGAATGTCCCACAACTCTGTAATCAATTAGTGGTTTACCTAGTAGAAGATTTAATTTTGAACTTAAATGCAAGTTTAAAGTTAATGTTTCGTATGAAGTTTGATTTACTCATTCTATTAACTTATTTGTCAAATATATATAGGGAGTAACAAAAAGGGAATAACAAGCTGAAATGAAGTCAAGATTCTCATGAAACTCAACAGCTTTCCCCATGGAACATGGGTCAAAACGTGAAAAAATAATTTGAACCCCCCATACAAAATTTCCGATCTGCTGGTTAATTTAGCAGATCGGAAATTTTGTATGGGGGGTTCAAATTATTTTACGTACGTATACGTATTTTTTTATATTTCTTTATACCCATTATGTTACTTCTTGTAAATACATTTATCCGGGGCAGCAGCGTTCCCTGTGAACATCTTGCACTGCGCTCGCCAATCCGCCTGCCAGGCGTGGTGTGTATGGCAGCACCCCCCCAATATGGGAAAGCCCATGTCCAGCATTGGACTGTTGTGGTTGTTGTAGTTGACAACAGTTTAGGCGGTTCTCCTACTAACTAGGACTGACAGACGTATTTTTGACGCATCCGTCTGTCAGAAAGAAATACATTTCGAATGCCCATCCATAGATGAAACGAATACATATTTGACAGACTCATTCGTCATAGAGTGGGATACACCTTATTTTATTTTCATATAATCTTATTAAACACGATACCCACACAATAACAAAAATACCTTTATTACGTACTAAGGAGGTACTTATCGATATTTCATAAATTGCCTTTTTTTCTTTGAATGCTTTTAATGTAGGTAAGTTAAATCAAATCATTATTTTTATCTTTTCTGTGTTGCTAGGTCTGTTCCCTTGACAACTGAATTTAATACCATTGAACAATTTATAAAATTTGCATCGATCATTTATTTGTTATTTTCATAGGTTTTTTCGTAGGTGGAATTAATATTTGAATTTTTATGTAAGTGGCGACCTGAATAATTTGATTGAAAAAGCTGATTTCTATGCGTTACGAGACTTTAAAAGAGTGGTCAAATACTATCAGTTTAATTATGAGGTAGCTGGCTAGGTGTTCGGGCGATTTCGGGGAAAAGGCAGCTTATGTGAGTAGGCCCGCTCGGCAACGGCGGCGGCGGCCGGCGGCGTCTTCAGCCGGGCGGGCGGTCGTGCACTTTGACATTTACCCGATTCCACCCTACGCCGCCGCTGTGCCGAATCGGGGATCAACAGGTGGTTGCCATGGCAACGCCTAAATTCCCAATGACCTTTCCTTATTTCCGAGAATCTTCCATCAGTTTCATGATTCTTCGAAGGTGAAGGGAAACAATTCACTTTCACACCCACATCGCGATATTCAACGTTATCTCGTATTTATCATGAAGAATACAGAGGCGGGTTTGTTAATAGAATATTATTTGTGTTAATTATATACGTGCTGTTCATTAATAATCATGAAACTTGTACAGCTTTTCATACTCCATTGATGAATCAGAACAAAGATACCAACTAAGTTCAAGATGTATCTTGTGAAAGTGGTGAACGCTGGGTAATTTTTATTCTTAATTTTGAAAATTTTGTACTAGTTTCAAAGCTCTTACTTATTTTTAACTTTACCTACGTATACAGAATAAAAAAATATGTTGAAAATATTTCAAGGAGTAACCACCTCATGAAACTAAAAGTTTTTTATTCAGTTTCATGCGCTGTGAAATATTTACAGAAATTTTCAACACCCCTAAAACTACTTAGGCAAATTTATGTATTGGTCTGTCATTTATAAATAAGTTCGTACGTCAAAATGTAGATCACGAAAAAAGCACAATTGTGTGTTACGTAGGTAGACTCGTGTGGAAACTATGACCCGTTTGATATTTTTAGGCATGCCGGGTGATTTATTAGTCATACGTAACGTGTTAACTATTCTGACCAGGCTGCCGACGTCACGGGAACGCGCGTGCCATAGGCTAATTGTGGCATGACCAAAATGGTCGGCGCTCGGCGTGCAGCGGCCCAAAGCGGTGCGTGATTCAACGCAGAGAAAGTGGTCGCCAGGAGCTGCTTCAGCGACAGCGGCGCTGCTGCGGCCGGCGCAGCGGCGACGTCACGAGCGCGCCGGCGGCGGCGGCGGCGGCGGCCCGCGGCGAGCCTCCGCGCGCCCACGTGCTCCCACGCGCTCGCGCCGCCCGCCGCACGGCCATCACATCACTACACTTGTGCGCCCCGCGCTTTTCGCGCGGCTCCCTCAACGTCGCGACGCGCCGCGCCATTTTCACGCGCACGTGGGCGACGACGGCAATCGAGGGCGCCCGGCTCGCACGCCATTAACGCGACCGTCGTGAATGAACGCCGACCTCGACCGGGTGGCTAGCGTCCATTGATAGGGCGCGCTGCGGCCGACGACCGCGCTAGCTCACGGGGGCGGCTGCACGGCTGACGGCTGCACGCCGACGCCCTCGCTCACGCCGGCACCGCCACCGGCTGCGGCACGCGCGCGCCTCAGTCGAGGATGTGGCGTTCTCCGCGCGACGACACTCTCCGCGTGCGAAATCTGTGTTCATTTATCAGTAGCTTATTCGTAGTTAGGAGTGACTGTGTGCCGGTATTTAGTAGTTTCCTAGTTATGAGTACGTAATGTTCTGTGATCACGTCAATTGCCATAGAACTTAATTTAGGTAGTTGGTGAAAAGTTCGAGGTGTGTGGATTATTAATCAAAGTGGTGGTTTACGGCAGCGCGTGCGCCGGTGCAGTGTAGTGTGGCGACACCTCACTCCATATTATATAGTATAGTACGTAAGCTACATGTATTGTATGTAATTGCATCACGCTCAGTACGCAATATACGACTGAACTGCGCACACGTTGTTTCTCTTAATCCTCCCCCAACAGCCAACATCGCATGGCGATCCTGCCAGTGCTGCCTTTGGGCAGTGCTGAGCTGTGGTTTCTGATGTGGTTGGTTGTTTGGGGGAGTAGAAGTGTTTAAACTACATTTTTTGTGAATTTTTGGACGTTTCGCTAAAGTAAACTCTATTTCTTCGGACTAAAATGACGCGATGCGACTATCGCGCAAAGTGCTGCATAAACAATTAGTGTTAAGTTACAACAACGTGACTTGTGACTATCTACCAACTATGGGAACTTTTTCAACTCGACAATGGAAAGTTTTGGTGTTAAAATTACTCGTTTTCTGAAAATATTTGGCTGAGCATCCTTACTGACAATTACAACCATGGATACACATATCGATACTATCTAAAAACATATCAAACATTAATTAAATACCAATGAAGAAAAATGTACTTGGAAAATAAAGAGAAGACACTGGAGAGTTTAAATATGACGCGATGCCGCTGGATTTAGGAGAGTATAAGAGTCAGATGCGATGGTGTGAAGGATGTTTTGCAGGGCGCAGGGAGTTGTTGGAGTCAGATGTTGATGATAATTATGAGATGAGCAGAGTAGCAGGGCGCCGGGAGGTTGAACGAGTCGGAAGTGGACGCGGCAGTCAGATGAATTTAGTTGTTCAAAACGTGGACAGTCAAGGTTGTAAAAGTTCGAGATGAAAAATCAGTATTACCAGCGCGTCATGGTTAATAGCAAAAGTATGCGTAAGTGTTTTCTTTATTTCAGGTTTTATTTGAGAGAAATTTTACATATGGACATTTATTTTTCTGGTTTGTTTGGATGCCACCTATAAGTCTTTTAGTTACTGATTATGCCCTTAATTCCTACTGTTTAAATTTACAATTTCAATAGGAACTTTCAGTTTAACGATCTCGATATACGTATAAAATTGATTGGTTTTATTTGAATTTTCCATAGATAATTTAAATCGAATTTACCGTTTGTTTTATAATATATGTTTTCTTTTATCAACGGTTCGGACATTGTCATCATTTTGTTGTAGTTGTCTATTACCAATAAATAATACCAATGATAATTTTATTTCTAATATGACATGATGATTTGAAAATGTTTACACTTTATGCACGAATGATGCATGTATCAATTAATTAATAATAAAAAATATACATAGTGGAATAAGATAATAAAATGTCATACTTTTGTGCACAAGTATTTGTTGAATATTACTTGATATTATTTCAATTTCATACCGCAATGTTATACCGCATTCCCATGGTTAAATAGTTCGTTGTAGTATTATGCAGTTCTATAGATAAGCTAGATAAATTCATCCCAAGGCGTTAGTTTAGTTAAATCTATGATCAGAATATAATTAAGATGTTTACGAGGTTAAACTTTGCATAGCTGCTACACAGAGATAAAATAGCGCACTAAATTAACGTGTACCTAAACTAAAATAAATAAATTCTTTTTATTGATAAAAGTAGACCGACAGAAGAGTAAAAAAAAAAAGTTAAGTATTATTTGGAAAATTTTAGATATCGTTATTCTTGAATTCGAATGCGTCAATAAAAAAGGGTAAGAAAGTGTTGTCATAAATATAATCGACGAAAACAATAGGTAAGTAAGTATTATCAGAATAAAGAAAAAAAAAGTGTAAGGTAAGTTAAGTTTAGGAATTAAACATTATTTTCAAAATTTTACACGACTTCATTTATAGTCTCAGTTTTTACTTAGAACCCTTATTATAGCTCAACTAGAATAAATAGTAATAAAATATAGTTACAGTATTTATAATGTCTATATTGTTTTAATGTTATTGTGTACAATAAACTGTAAATTAATAAATAAAAAAAATGGTACATCACATGTGGCGAAAACGGGTTGTAAAAGGCCGCCGTTGACACGCAGTTTTCCCCGCAAGCGATAAAGGTCTGAGTCAAATCTATACGATTCTAGGTAAGTACGAAAAATCCTTATGAGACCTAGCCTATAAATTGAACGATTCTATTACGACTCTATTCTGTAACTAGGTATGAATATTAATTTGAATTTTGTCTTTTATAAAGGCTCATGGGTATTTGCTTGCATAACGTTTTAGTAGGTAATGTCTATTATCAAAATTTTGCTTTAACAATATTTAAGTAGTAGGATGGTCCAATCTAATAGTATTTTTGTATTTAATCAGGTATAGTTTTGGTTACGTATATAAAACGAAATTAACTAAAGTTTTCTACACGTCCACCGACTAGTGTTGTCGTATTGTCGATGGTTGTGCATCGATAAAACGCTGAATTAAATTCTTTCATGAATGATTCTAAGTTAGAGAATATTACATAGTTTGGAAAATAATAATTACAAAATCGGTAAGAGTCAAATTTATTTTTATTAGTTAAAATCATTATTTACAATTTATTGCTTCTTTTATTTGAATATTATTTTGATAACTTTATTCAAAATTTAAAAAGTACTGGAGAAATTGTAATGTATTTTAAATTGAATGTTTCTAAATTTTGATTGTTTTACACGTGTTTGCATTCTAGTATATTGAGGATGATGAAATATATGATGACACCTAGTAACAGAGTTCAGTGCTGTTAGCACCTACCTAACCATTATAGTAGCTTCTAGATCTGAGAAGTTTTTAGAACCAACAACAACGAGTCGTGTTACAGAGACGCAATAGAAATGTAATGTGTCATTGAGATACCTATTCTTATCCAAATATATTATAGAAGAGCTGTTGTCATTTCACCGTTTTGTTTTGCTGACTTAAGATTTGAATGTACGAGTACACGATTAACATTATGTAGGTTAATTGCAATATATGTACGTTGATTTTATACTTTCTTATTTCATGTTTGATATATACAGTTTCATTGGGTTATAAAGTTTTAGAAATAATTGAAGTATATGGACACACTGATAGAAAGATTGGAAGTAGGAACATACTGAATAATGATAAAAGAGTTTGTAACGTAGTGGAAGTAGTGTAATGAAGTCTCTTAAATTTCACGGACGGGAACAGTAGAAGTTAGGAAGATAGGCATATCAGTAGTTTCGTATTAAAAATCATTTTGGCTAAATATGACGTTTAAGTCAATTTGGAACGTCAACCTGCTGATATTGCAGCCAGATGGTCCCACTAAGTGCAAGTTTCAAATAGGATAATGATTGTAAGCATAGTATATTTTTCTAGGAAAATTTATGAGGATTGAAAATCTTTGGTTAATTAAATATCGCAATACGATTGGCCTGTACAACCAAGAGTTGGTATTTTATTAGCTAAATGATTTAACGGTACGAGCATAATAGTTTTGATTTGATAGATATAGTAAAAGTAAGCATTTTAATGCAAATAATGAGAAGCCCATTGATTACGAAGTAGCAATAGGGTTAGGCACGTATAAGGTTCAGATCCTTCATTTTGATCATGGCCGAAACGAGATTTTCCCCGTGAGAAACGTTGGAGACACAAGATGTCTTAAAGATGACCTTATATTTAAATGAAGTTCAAAGGAACTCATTAAAGGCTAAAATGCCTATATAAATATGTCGCGACAGGTCGGTAGAAAAGTGCCGTAAAAAAAATAAAAAAATATATATTTGTGCTACCGATTTATTAATAATGGCTGCGCAGCCCATATACGAAATAATGAATAAATACATTTCATAAGTATTATAATTAAATTTGACAAATGATCAGAGGAATAAATATGTTGAGAAGAGTTGATGTAAGAGTTGAATTGAGTTGAGTATGTACATGTTTTTTATAAGAGAGTTTTAATAGTTTATTTTATTGCTACAAATTAAAAAAAAAGAACATTAATAATTTATTATTATAATAACTAACTCACTCGATAAGAAGAAGAGAATAATAACTAAAGCCCTACTAAGTAATTGTTGAAATTGAACGCAAAGACATTTGGTCGTGTTAGAAATAAAAAGAACATACCTACTTAAATGAACAGTATTAAAATTTTGAAATGAAATTCATATAAAAGATACGTATTATTTTAAAGCTAAAACAGCATGCAAATTTTTAGTTTTGGCAACTTTAAAAAGTGTTTAATAATATAAAGTTAATATAAAAAAAAAACAATTCAAACCAACGCCTTGGATTGAAAATAATATAGATAAGTATAAGTACTAAGTACATAATATTTAGTTAGTAGTGTGAAGTTATAAAATAAGATATTATTTTGGTTTCACATATTATTCATTATAATTATTTTATGATTATGTATTTCAAAATTTATGTTCAAATATTGATGTATAATCAAATTAGTATTTTGCAGGAACTAAATTAAGTATTTGCCGAGTTGGGAATACCCGACGAGTAGACGAGTACGGTATATCTAAGTAGGCATATGTCAGAGTTTAGTGGTCACATTTATATGGTTTGGTTTAAAATTACGAAATTAAATGTTTGTTCGTAACGACGTTTTCTTGTGAAGATTAAATGGAGTTTGTTAGCACCGATCCTTAATGTAAACCAACATAAATCTACTAAAATATTTTGTAAGTAATATTTTTTTTATTGGTTTGTTTTTGTAAGTACAATGTTCAATGTTGAAATTATTAGTCACTATTGTTACTTGAACTTTTCATGAGCAGTTAGTGATCCTTATTTGCAGTAAAGCTTAATCAGTAGACTTTAAACAGTATAATATATATATAATTCTTTTATGTATTTTAAACTTATAATTCTTATTAGAGAATTTGTTTTACTAGTGTTTTCTATGTAACGTTTAAAATTATGATTATGATGTAAGCAGAAAGTGACCACAGTTAAAGGTGTACTATCTATGGATAAAACAACTTTAAATAATAATCTTGAAACATTGTGAAAATTGTAGTCTTAAATGAGAATTTCATATAAAAATTATTTTAAAACAGTCCTGTTTGACAAATTGATAAATACGTATTATTACTATATGAAATTCATATTTTTATCTTTATTCCAATATTGTTGTGTTTGTTTAGTTTGGATTCAAAGATTTATTTATTTTGATTTTATTCGATTGGTTGTTAAGTCGAAAACAGAAATAAAATAATTTGGAAACATTACGAAAAATTTATATATCTACTTGCACTACTATTGTAAAAAAAAAAAAACTGAAACATTTTTTTTTTCAAAATTAAGGGGGGTGGTGTAGTGTGGCGACACCTCACTCCATATTATATAGTATAGTACGTAAGCTACATGTATTGTATGTAATTGCATCACGCTCAGTACGCAATATACGACTGAACTGCGCACACGTTGTTTCTCTTAATCCTCCCCCAACAGCCAACATCGCACAGTGGCAGTAGAGTCTCCCAGTGCGGAGAGGAGTGAGCAGTGTGGAGCAGCGCGAGTCGCAGGCGCAGGCGGTGCGGTGTGCGGGGGGGCGGAGGCGCGGGAATGCACGCGTGCCATGCTCTCGGTGATCGCGATGCGGCGGCCGGAGGACGAGGAGCTGGGCGGGCGCGGAGACGCTGCGAGCGACGAGTTCGTGGACATCTCGCAGATGCAGCTGCTGGTGGAGGCGGGCCCGAGCGGGCTGCACTACGGCGGGCCCGCACCGCCGCATGCGGTGCCGCAGCCGTATGCGCACGCCGCACATGCACCGCTCCCGCCACACGGCGCCGCCAACGCCACCGCGTCCGTCGACGACCTCTTCGCCATATACTTCAATCCCAACTCACATGGTGAGCATTTAGGTATGACACATTCACATTTACATTTCAAGCTTCGGAACTGGTTTTATGCAGATCAACATTTAATCAGCTGCGGCTGCGATGTTTTCGCCCAAACGTTGCGATTCATGTTTTTCAGTCCAGGATATGCAGTTCACATATGTCTTGGGTCTGTAGACAAAAGGAAAGTAAGAAAATCCTGTACTTACGAAGGAAATCAGACTAGTTTATTGAGCATTTTGAGGTTATATTAACTCTGCGTTTAGCCAGAAAGTCAGCTGGATGGGACTGCGGGATGCGGATTCATTATAATTTTTTTGTAGGGACCTTCGGGGCTAATAACAGAGGCTTTGTTTTAATTACCATCTGTATGATGCATTAAAATCTCCATACACTTCTATCTTAAAAAATAATCATTTTGTAACGCAATACGAAACTCTACCTATTATATATAAAAGTTGTCATGTCAAAGATATTATATGATTCATACAATATTTTTAACATAATAATTTTTCCGAGTTTATGAGCACATACAATATTTTTGACATAATAATTTTTCCGTGAGCACATAGCAAAACATGTAGTTTGTGTGATAAATATCTGCTTACTTATTGAAAATTCGCTTAAAATAATAAAAACACTATCTTTTGCTATATGATTAACAGTTTCTTTTACGATATTTATGTATTACCTAAATAAATACTTGAAAGTTATAAAAGGCGTAAATGTAGACTGAATATTTCTTACTTTCTTTTTTATTGTTCTATCGATAATTTTTCGATAACGATACCTAATTAGATTACTTACTTTAATAAATATATAGTGCTATACGAAGGTAAAAATACTAATATAATGTCTTAAGATTCCGATGTGCCTCAACACCTATTTATTGTTCTTTATTTTAAGATTTTATAAACTTTACCTTACTTTACAACCGGTAGTAGGTATGTACTAATTTCTAGAGGTACATAACATAACGAGATGAATCTAGATAGATTAAAGCACTAGTCTGTGGTCGTGTATACTCCTACAGGCTTCTTGGTAGAGGCAACAGGTTGCGTGGGTGCAAGACTTGCTATATTTACCTTATTTATTATTGTAATTCCCACTAGCTATTCCTCATTGATATGATACAACTTAATGAAGATAATTGTCGTAACAGAACTAATTAAACGAAATATTAGGGAAAACTATAGTACCATAATAGAAAGTAACTTACATACTCGTATCAAAAGTAAGAAAGAAAGAGAAACAGGTTTTAACTTTTAATTTTTCCTATTTTGACACATATTTTTTTTTATATCCTATTTCTTTTGGCATTAAACTAATATATATTTTCAGTGTCATTGTGTTTGTTAAATCTACCTCTATAGATCTCATCCCTGACCTGTATGATTAGAACTTACTCCAGGCATTTTGTTTTGTATCTTGTTTATTAGTAAGTTTTGTTTCCTGAATAAATATAGATATAAAATAGTAGTCTACACTAGAATTACCTGTATCGAGGTGCTATAGACATTATAAAGACACACGCACAAAGAAATAACAGCATCTGCTACTTCCTGAGGATAGCAACAGCAAATGTATTCGTGCTTTATTGACTACGAAAAGCCGTTCGACCGCGTCCAACATAATAAACTCGTAAGATACATCTCAGAGGAATTACCTATCTATACTGGAATCAGGAGACTTGAAGAAAAAGTCTAGGAGTATGAGACAATAACTGCAGGAGTGAGACAGGGATGCATACTTTTGCCCCTTCTTTTTATCTAATACTTGGAGGACATTTTAACGGATTGGCTACACGATAATAGAGAGAAAATAGGCGTAAATAGACAGCTGGTCAACAAAATTTATATTGAGTACTTTTACAACACTTCAATGTTGGGTATACAATTTATGCAGAACTTGCAAAATTGCACCGCAGGCAATAGTTAAACCTGCAACTTTTGCTATCAGTTGTACCAACGCCTTTACCTACTGGACTACTGCGGCTCAACTACACTTGGCGAAATTATCTTAATGCATGTCACGCGTGGCATAGCTCCATCTACCGGGATAGTTTTGCAACTAATTAGATATGCCAAACACACAGTACTAATTACGAGCTCGGAGGCTGGACTACAAGATCTCTTAGATGAGATGGCAGCTGCTGGTGAATCCATAGAAGTGTCAATCAACACGCCAGTAAAAAAGGTGTTTTATGAAAAACTCAGCTGCCCATTCCAAACCTCAAAACTTCATGTAAAGAGCTTCGAAGGCGTTAAAAATGTCGAATACCTAAATAAATATCAAAATGCAAACGTGGATTCATGACATCTATTATAGAAAGGAAAGTTGCCTTCATTGACCACGTACAAAAAGAAAACCAGTGTGATTTTTTAGGACTGATATTCGAAGGCAAGATCCCTGGAAAAAGAGCACTAGGCTGACCCAGAAGGAAATGGATAGATTTTTTTTTTTTTATTAATGATGGGTTTGCTCTTGACTTAGATGAGATGACATCCGAAATTGGTCGGGTCTTCGGTACTACCAATTGAAAAAGGCGGCGCAAGACCGCAAGGGTTTCCACATGCAGACCTCCGAACTTCAATTTGATGATTACACTCCATGATAATTGCGCACAAAGAACACCCAATTCCTATTCCTTATTTAAATTCATCATTCAAATATCTGCACCGGCCGGGAAATGAACCCTGGACCTTTACATATATTTTGTGCCTTTATTAAGCATGACTCCACAGTAAGGATCTCTAGTCACAGTTGAAAATTGATACATACTCACTCCAACAGGTCCACAGTACAGAGGATGCAACAGATCGCGTAGGCGCTGTTCAGTGGCCTATCCCACTACACCAACCTATCTAGATTTTTGTATGCACCTCGTTACATACCTACTATGGTACGTTTGCTCTAGATTTACTGATCCCTCATACAAACTGACCTATATTGACCTATAATGTCATGATCTATAATTTATGTACTTTATTATAGGTAAAGGTTGATTATCACATGTGCAAGTACTGTAGCGAGTTGAGCGGATCTCTCGTTCTGAATGAAAGAAAAAGATCCACTCAACTTGCCACTGTACTTGTGGTAGTGTTAATAAGCTTTGAAATGTTCACTATCGATATTAGATATGTCATCATTGCAATAACGAGGTGTAACATTTGCGGTATTTCGAATGCAGTGATTGATAGGTGATATAGTGTAAAGACATAAACCCAACCTCGTTTAAGGTAGGTATAAAAATATCAGCACATGACAGCACAAGCTTATCACGCTGAAGTCCACGCGGCGTAACGGGCTGAGTGGGGAATTAGGTATTTGAAGCGCGGCTTTTAAGACCCCAGACAAAGGAGTTTCCTTTCTACACGGTTTGTTATTATTTATTCTATGGTGTAAAAGGAAATTATAAGCGCAGCCATGTTAGGGATGTCTTAGCATCTACAACACAACGTATTTTATTTTATGTAAATAACGGTTTCTTTGAAACAGCTTCAAATACTTAAGTATGGTTCTCCTATCCTGCCCCGCCTTGTCCTTATTTTGTTTCCTATTATTGAGGTCACTGTATATTATATTCGCGGGTAGGGTGTTGAAGCTTGAAAATAAGTAAAGTCGTTTACTAACAAAATTAGAGGCTGAGCACATTTAGTCGCCGAGTCATCAATTTAGGAGCAAATAATAGGTAACATACATCAGCCTACTGTAGTCCAGTGTTGGACGTAGGCCTCCCCCTGGGTACGCCATAAGGCACGATCTCTCGTTTTCGCCATCCAGTCGCTGTCCTTTTTAGTAATAGGTCCATCTGGCCAGAGAGTGTCCAAAGTTAAGCTTGCCGAGACATGGCTCCCACTCGAGAACTCGCTTACTTTGCCGTCTGTCAGGTCTACGACAAATGTGCCCAGCCCACTGCCATTTCAGTTTGCTACATTTCCAGACTATGCTCTTTACTTAGTTTTTTTTGCGGATAGTCTTATTCCGGACTTTATCCATTATAGAGATACGGAACATAGACCTTTCCATAGCTTTCTGAGTGACATGTAGTCGGTCGGGCAGTTTTACTGTCAGGTTCCACGTCCCAGCTCCGTAGGTCATGATGACTGGTAGGACGCACTTGGGCTTGAGAATTTGTAAAAAGGGTGATTCTAGAACATGACACAACTTTTGACATGACACAAATGCTGCCCAGCCCATCTGTACTCTTCTGGTGATTTTAGCCTCACAATTGTGTCTACCCAGCTGCAAACTTTGCCCAAGGTACAGATACTTCTGGACAACTTCAACATTGGCTACATCTTTTACGGAGCCCGGCTCACTGGGGGACGACAGTCATGTTCAAATGCTATATCGTCGGCAAAGCGAAAATGTGTGAGATATTCGTCGTTGACGCCAAATCACTGCAGAGTTTTGAAAATATCCTCCAGCGCATAGGTGAAGAGTTTCGGGGATATAACGTCACCCTGTCTTATACCTCGGAATAGTTGGATGAATCCTGTTTTGTGTTGTTGTACTTGCCTCCCCAGTACCTCCACATATCGCCAGTACACTTGGCACCGCTGCAAGGACGTATAATCGGCTGAGTTGAATTTATAGGTGTTCGAAAATGACACTCGAAAATTATTAGGTAACTAGGTTCTTAATTGCAGTCGCTAACCCATTAATTCAGAAAAAAACTAAATATGTTAAAAGACAAGACTGACTTTTAATAGAAGCTGCATTAATGAGCACCAGTAGTGAGTTCTTTTTCCCCTGATTGTTTATTTTAATTCTGATAAATGGTTTTGCTGAATCGAATTGTCATCAAACATTTGTTAAACGTGGCGATAACGACCGTATTTTTACGAATGTAAACTCTCTGCTTATCCCGCAAGGGAAAAAGGCGTAATGTTTATGTATGTATGTAACTAGTTATTATTTATTCTCAAGATATTTTCTAAATATAGCGAAGTCTTTGAGGGATTAGTCATTCATACTCGTATTGATGTTAAAAAAAATATTTTTGCGATCTTTAACTTCAAAACCTTTCATAGTTATACCGAAAATATAGTAAACTCTCCTCGTATGAATTCCAGCAGCAAAAAAGGGCTTAATCTTTAAAAAAAAAATAATCTACAGGTACGCCCCCGCGCGGTTAGGTCAAAGGTGTTATATAAAAATTGAGTGAAAATATAGAACAGGTAGGTTGGAATTTATTTTTCAGTAGTCTCATCAACAATATCTTGAACTGAATGCTATTTTTGTTCAAACCTTGTTATCTATTTTTGAGAATCTTTTTTCTCTCGACGATGACGACAGCCTTTGTTGGGCATTGAGAAGGTAACATATTTTCGTCAAAATACTCGCTTTGATTGAAATGTCATATAAAGATGCCTATCCACCAGTAATCTACCTACCTACCGTTTTTAACAGACTTAGAAAGAAACGAATGTAAGATTCTCAGAAATGCAAAATATTAGAAATAAATTCACAATTACAGTCGCGTGGCATAGGGCTTGTTCACCTGGTGAGTTATCTTTAAAGAATCAAAAATTTTGCTTATTTATTTTATTTAACTTGAGAAATTTTAAGGCGTAACTTCAGTTTTTTGAGCTGGTTCAAGCCTATGAGAATAAAATATTGTCCCCATGGTAAGAAATGTGACACAAGGAACATCCATATAGAACAATTTGTATTTTAGTAAAGTTTATCTGTCACTTTAGTGATAGGTACACAGTTATCTGACTGACCCTCAAACTTGTGTCAGACGTGGCGTAAATGACCGTTTTTTTATGGCCGTTTATGCTCTGCCTACCCCGCAAGGGATTATAGGCGTGATATATGTATGTATGTATGTTATCTTTAAAAAATCCAAAATTTGCTTATTTATTTAATTTAACTTAAGAAATTTTAAGACGTCACCGCAGTTTCATGGCGTAGTTCAAGTCTTTGAGAATAAAGTACCGTCCCTTTGTTGGAAGAAATATAACACAAGGAACCATATAAAATATTTTGTTAGCCGGCAGGTTTAATTGGAGGTATATTTTAGTACCAAACTTGTCGGCGCTGCTGGTTATTAAATCAATATAAAATGCACGTTAACAATTAGCTTACTCGAAATCACATAGCTAAGAAGGTATAGAAGATCAGTAGTTCTGTTGAATGGGGTGATTTACCCCATGAAATATTTTCATCCCTTTTTTACATATATAAGTAGGTCAGTCCATAGCAAAATCATATGTCAGACAGAAAATGCATTTAATGTTCAAAAAACTTGTCTGAGTAGCTACCGATTAATGTTTCGCTTATCGAGATAGACCTCGACGGAACTACCTATTTCAAACAACTGAAGGAAAAGGTCAACTCTGTGTCGTATCGACATGAGAAGAAACTGGCAAAGTACCGAACAAGATCCAATCCCATTCTTCTTATCGTATGGAACAATTAGTCGTTCAACGACCTGATGAACCCTGGTGTCGAGAGTTTTCCAACCACCTACTACTAGGCCTCCAATTCCATAATAAGTGTAAATAGACGTAGATAACATAAAGCGATATTACGCAATAGAAAACTGCACGTTCAATTTTCAAGATACCTACATGTCCCGGAATCGTCTGTTGGGTCAGCGTCTGGGTAGCTGCGTGCGGATCAGCATTCTGCTTATCGCTGTCGGGACCGGACGAACTAATCGCATGCGTCTGCGCAACCGTGCTATCGTGTTCCTGGTCTCCCCAAACGCTTTACCTACGCTACGTACATTGTTTTGTATATGTATAAACTTTTTAAAATTGGAACAATATACTCGGAGAGTTTTATCAACCGGTGTTCTTGGTGCGTTCTTTGACTCCCAATCCTAAATTTGTAGGACAAGACAAGAAATGTGCCAAAATCTTACAGTATAAGCGGGATAGGTAAAATGATTATTTATATTTATTCTACTATCAAGCAGAGTAAATAATAAGGTACGCGATCTCGATTGACATCTCGATCTCGCGTGAACACTCCCAAAAAAAAATACGCTTAACGAAATTGTACTCGAGCAAGAAAATGCCCTTTTGCTTTGACTGGACTCGATGTTGAAGATAGAGATGAATCTATACGAATCAGGGGGTCAATGTGGCGCAGTGTAGTGCGACTGCCTGCGACGCAAAGGTTCCGGGTTCGATTCTCGGTGGGACACTCACTAAAGTTGATATTTATCTCTTTGTGAATTTGTTCCCGGTCTGGTTAGGACATTGCAGGGTGAACCAACTGATTGTCCGAAAAGAAATGGTTCCGTGCTTCGGAGGGCACGTTAAGCCGTCGGTCCCGGTTGCTGTCTATGATTACTTAGATGGCGGTCGTAACACAACCATGTCAGAGGCCTACTAGTGGTAGTAGGCGGTTGAAAAACTCTTGACACCAGGGTTTATCGGGTCGTTGGACGTCTCGGTGTCCCACACTAAAAAGAAAGAACGGGGTCAAAATGAGAACTTTTGCAGTTCGCTGACAGCTGCCTTAACCATAGTTCCAACAAGTGTGGAATCTGAAAGGCCTTCTTGTTGGAGCCGTTAGGAGACAATAACGTATCGAAATATTGTGCTAAGAATCTACTTTCAAAATGATTTGTAGTTTGGTTGGTTAATAATTATTTGAGTTTCTAAAATATTATTTTCTGTTTATATAATTACTTGAGATTTAAAATATTATTTTCTGTTTGTTGTTCGGAAATTAAATCTCTCAAAATAAGTACCTATAATTCTTATTATAATTATTTTTCCTAATCTTTTTTACTTGCAACAGTTACACAAAACTGCCAATCTCGCGAGATTGATATTCCCTAATAAATATGCATTTTTCGATTTCATTTACATATATGAAACAGGCATATAATACCTATTTTTAAATAAAAAGGTTTAGGTGATAGCGTGGTTTAGACACCATATAATTATATATCCATTGTATTCAAATGTGATACGAGTATTTCAACTTCTACGTATACATGAACACATGACAGATGGCTGAACTGTTATATCTACTAAAGTAACAATCGTTGAAAGCTTTTGAACATTTTGCATTCCTACATGATAAATCTATTAAACTATCATCAGAAAGACAGCGCTTTCCTTTCTGAATACTCTGACACAGGGTTCATCGGGTCGTTGGACGACTCGTTGTCCCAAGCGAAAATAAAGAAGATTTATACTTTCTTAGGTATCCTTACCAAATAAAGAGACTTGCCTGCTATAATAACGTTTGATTCGTAAAGTAAGGCCAAACACAGGCGAAACAAAATAGCGAAACACTTATAGCAAATGAACAACAGTTGTTAAGTGTGTGTGTGATGGACTTTTTGGTGATATTTAGAAGTCACCGATTTAAAGCAAAACCACAAATTCTATAGAAGACAAAGCACTCTCCTGTTGTAAGCAATACGGCTTCAGCAAAAACCTTTCAACATCATGAACATTTTGTACTGCACATGTGAAACGAAGAAAGCTGATGTGGAAATGGGGATTGAATATGCCAGCTTAGGTGCATTGACTGGGTCTTCTCAAAAATTTCGACATGGCTCTTTAATTTGCTACATAATTATTTAAAAAAATAGCTACATACTCGTACTTTACCATATCTTTGGGAATAAGATTGTTTTTTCACCATGAAGCACGCTAAGTATCTTAAATGTTTTACTGCCGTAAATTTCTACATACAAGCTTTATTTAGAATCAATTCATTTTATCTTTCTACACACATCGGGACAAAAAAATTACAAAAAAACTCATTCCTGAAGAAAAATACAGCGTATGTCGTAATAGTAATTTCTGTTATCTGTTCTGACAATGTGTATATGTCACAGTAAAATGGAAAAATCACGAATTTGGATGTCATCAATCAGGCATCGGGATGGACGAAATCCTAGGAATTTGGCCAAACGCCGGAATATGGCAAAATGGTGACTTCATTCTGCCATCGCCCTTAATAGATCTATGATTTCCTTGGATTTTTTTGGGAAGATGGTAGAATGAAGTGTACGATAATGCCATATTCAGGCTTTTGGTATTTATGTTTATTCTGCTATATTATTGCGACATATGTATACGAGTATGTATCAAATATTAACAGTTATGTAACAAAACTCTGACACCAGGGTTCATCGGGTCGTTGGACGACTTGGTGTCCCACACGAAAAGAGAGAGAAGAAAGCAATTTTTCAGCCCCAACAAACGACCAACCATCCTGACGGACACGAAACCACCGGGAAACGGGATGTGACTTTGTTTTATACTATGTAGTGATGTACCTACTCAATACTCGTCCTTTTCTGTTATTCTATGGTAGATGTGGCGCGTTATAAGAGCAGACAGTGCAGACACTCCTTAACTTTCTTACTAAAGTAGGCGGAGTTAATATATTTGCTAGTCGTGATTGGCCATAGCTAGTGGAATGGCGTGGCGTGTCCAATTTTTTAAGATGAAAAAATATATGTGTTGAGACTTAGGGCCTAGACAGATCGTTAATTCAGGGTAGGAACAGCTCTGGGCAGGTTTTTGGGGGGTTTGTCCTGTTCAGGGGATCAGGTTAATTACACACATGTTAACAATAACAACACGCTTTGAAAATCTTGATTTCTATTTGAAACAAATGTCGTTTTCAGATGGTGGTGGCGTAAAGTAACATGCCGTGTGATTAACCTGGTCAGACCCGAGGCACTGCATTGATTTTTATTTTTTATCCCGCCCGAGCCGGTTTTCTATTAGGACAATATAAAATTGTTATCAAAAATAATTGGGTTATACCTATTTTTTTTTACAGTTATGGATCATGACGTTAATAAGTGATATTACTATCCTGCATTATATACATTCAATAAAGTAAATAGCAATTTCAACATCATAGAAGTCTTGAAGGTTTCCAGAAGTGATAATCAGTTTGTAAAATAATTTTTCATAGGTCGATAATAAAATGAAGCTCTTGCCGAAATCATAAATTAAGTTGAAATCGGTATAGTAGTTTCGAGTTAGGTTACATGCCCAAAAAAACATTTTCTCTTTAGTTTCCATAAAGTGTGATAAATATTTGTAAAGAACAGAGGATAGAAATCTTAGAATAAGGTACAGGAACCAAAGAAGGCCCACTTAATTTCAAACCCTAAAAATTAAAATAAATAGATAATTTAGGAAACAAAACAAGTTGCAATTATAAAATTTGGTTTATTAATCAGCAAAAAAATTTAGTTTGACTCATATATGAGGAGGTACTATGGAGAAAAATTAAATTTTGAAATCCTTTGCAATGGGCCATCTTAGGCAATGGGTGTCCTAAAAAGGCCCAGTACACAGCTATAAATATTTTTGATAATTTTCTGATTTATACGTTGTTCTTTCCTACAACTCTTTTGATTTTGTGTTATCTTTTAGTCTCATATACTTGTTACGAAAACTAGTCAAAAATATGGCGTATGGGCCATCATAAATCTATCAAAATTTAAATCTACTGTAAAACAAATAAATAATACTAAATGTATAAAAATCACATAGTTTCATGAAACTAAAAATAGTCTCTTAAAAAACGAAGTAATCATTTTTTATAAAAGAAATAAATTTTCGATTATAAATTTTTGTGGGCCTCATTAGAGCATATAAAAAAAATGTTCTATAAAATTTAACAAAAAGTAACTTAACTAGCTTCTTTGTTTTTACATTACTTAAACTCTTTATAAAATTAAAATGCAAAATTCAACAGAATATTAGGAAATTAACTACGAGCACCATTGTTTCATTTATCGTAAAAACTACGAGCAGCGGGCCATCTTAGGTCACCATTGGATGGGCCGTCATAGGCGAACTACCCTATAGCAGTAAAAGTCTTTATAACACAGCAAATACGCAATGAAACAGTGTGACTTACCCAGTAAGTCATGCGGAAATGTCCATATAAAGCAGTGAATCAATCAAACTGTAACAGTCTGCGGTAATTTTATAGAAATATCCCATAATCCGCGCGGTAATTTCAATAAAACGACCTCCCGTATGATTCTTTGTTGACAAGTGACAAATAACATCAAAATGGCGGTGAGTTCGTGTTCGGATACACTTGCCATTTTGTCTAGGGAGTTAAGAAGTGCCCCCCGCGAAAATTCAAATAATTTCAAAAATAATAAGCCGGATTTTTTTTATGTGGGCCATCTTGGGAGCCGGGCCATCTTAGGTCACTGTACCCTAGAATAATCGCATTATGTTTGACGTGCACAAGCATATGAATTCGTCGACCGCCGCTTATTCCACAATGAATCAAACAAAGCTCGTAGCACCCAAAAGGCTAATCAAGATGTAACAGAACTCCTGGTTATCCGCGCGATACTGTCAAAACTATCCTATTTCGGTGGCGGCACTAGTGAGGTGCCCACATGAGGTATGAGGCTATTACGCTTTCCCAGATGATCCACCAGCGATATGGCGGCGGCTTTGAGTCGCAGCTGCGAGTGCAGGGGCCACGAACGTGTCTTTGAGCCATCCCGCACCGTCTCACGTCACCACACATAAATTGTCAATCTGGCCTCACCAGACGAGGATGATCTGCTTTGCATCTCCGAAATGGACGGCACCGCAATGAGTCACGTTTACGCAGTAGTTTGAACATCTAGCATGTTTAGAAGTAAACGATGAAATGCAGCAGCCGTATGAAAATAAATAGCTTCTCTTTGTTTCTGCAGTTTTTTTATCATTTAGATACTACCACATTACTTTAAATTCGAGAAACTATATTTCAAATTGATTACAAAATCAAAATGGAGGCAGAGGTAGTTAATAGAAATAAATTTTATGGGTTGACATTGTATGCACGGTCGCAGTTTTCCCGCGGGCCAGGGCGACTCCGGCGCACCTGCGCGTAGTGGCCAATGATGGAGAACAATTGCTATCATTAGGCCCCATCGAGCGCCGAGCCCACACCATACATATTCAAACAATCCACGACAATGCAAGCTTATTTCGAACTCAATAAATTATCGCTAATGCCCAATTTGCGTCGACTGGTTAACAATGTCAGTTCCCGCAATTACTTAAACGCGTGTAACTGCGTCTGATACGATCTATGCGCCTGCGCCGACCAGAGCCATTGTCTTACCGATACATGCTCTGCAATTACTGTGTATCGATTACAGCTGACTCAGTCCACTCGATCCAACCGATTGACTGCGCCATAAAACATCGTTTTTAGTAGCCGTAATTAGCCCGATAAAACTACCTTCACTTGCATGTTTATTTAAACCAGTTCATATTTTTCTTTATTTACATCAGATAAATTTGAATCATAGACATAATAAATTCAAGTAGCGTTCTGCACAACGGCTTCTGGAAATCGTAAAGAACATAAAACATTCATGTCTGTTTGCAATCTCTACTTATCTAACGCCGGAAGTTGATCATGACAAAATGTTTCTGCTCTAACTGTGATACGGCTTATTCTGCGAAGCACGATATACTTACCTCGTCAAACGCGCTTGGCACGAGCATCATAACGAAAGTTTAAGCAAAAATAAGCTTATACCTCATTTAGTAAGGACCCGAATTTTCTGCTTATAGGTATTATTAATGCGTTTTTTAGTTTAAGTCTTCTGAACATGTCGCGTTAGGAAAGTAGGTCTTTATCTGCAAGAAGTTTGCAGAATAATCATCTCTGAAGCACGTTTAGTCGCTTTGTACGTAGATGATAATCTCCGTCAGAATACCACGAGCGCGAGAATTCTTCGTTCCAATTACGTGACAGACTCACTAAATTTGTCTGCTTGTTGCCTGCCTGTGAAAAATTCCCGCTCTTACTACAATTATACTAGCCAAGAAATATAAAGTGTTGTAACAAATTGACTCGAAACGAGTGTGGTCTGCAAACATTTGTAGACGCGCACAATTAGATCAGAGAAATTATTTAAATATCTCAGCAAGTGACATCATAAATCACAATAACAAAGTGTGGATAACCACTGACACTGGAGTGAACAATATACTCATGTGTATTTATAACGTTTTAGAATTTAAGAGTAGACGACAATTTAATTGTATCAGTGTTGCAAAGCTGGATACGAGCCAATGTTTTACTCGTTTAAAGTTTTGTGCAATCGTCCTATTTTTCTAAACTAAAACCGTTGCACGCGACACGCTTTCAAAAGGAGAACCACTTCGAATATAACAAAGATTTTGTAATATTTTTACAAGATGTTTCATCCTAGAAGACGGAACCGAGTATGGTTGAGTCCAGATTCATTTATTGCATTAAACTAATTGTCGGCACGTGCCCTCGGTGTGACTCATCGCCGAGACGGAACACTAATGTATAAAACAGCGTAGAAAAAGCGGATACACTAATTGATGAGCAAGAGCGACCCTGACCGCAAGCTTGACCACCGGACAAATTAGTGCTATGCATACCTCTTTGAACCACAGAAGTTAAAAGACGTTTAAATAGTCTACGACAGATGTAACCTTGCCGGTGTTGGATTTTAGCCGAAGAGTCTTGTTTACTTCCTAGAGATGACATGCCATCAGTCTTAAAAACTCATTAAGCGGCCGGTAAACACTTTTACAGACTTCCGAGTGTTTATTAACGACTGACAACTGTCTGTTATTATAATTGTAATACTTTAGTACCACTTTTAAAGAGTAGAAAACAGGGTTTGATGATTATATCACATGATATTTCTCATTGATATATTTGTCCGATATAGTATTATATAAGGATTTTCTATTTAATAAATATCAAGAGATATATGTTATTAATAGATATATATCGCGTGACATTATGAAATTCATTTATTGGATATAGGTATATCAACACTTTTTGGTACTCAGTTAGTTGTATTTTAAAACCATTTATTCTTACATTCACGAGAAATACACAAACATTTTTATGTAAATCTGGCCCTACTTTCCTGTTCAAGAGGAATTCAGTGAATACTTATTTACCTATATTTGTTCTTTGGTATTAATTTACATAAATTCATTTTTGTCTTTCAGTGTGTGCGGGCTGAAGGGTAACATGAGAGCGCATGCATTTATCACACCTTACCGTTATACATATTTCCTGAATTAATACAATAAAAACAAAGTATGATTTTCATTTACAAATAAATAATCATGAAATAAACTTTTGACACATTTAACAAAGGATTAAATTCATTTTTTATAAAGGTTGCCCGATTGATATTATTATTATGTCCGATGAATATAAAAAATAAATATCCGACATATTATTTGACATATATATATCTGATAAGTAATAAATAAGATATGTTTTATTAATATCTAATATTTTCTTACCCTAAATTCTTTATTTTACATAATCTACCATCCACAATTAAATACATGGGACACGTTTTTGGTGTTTATCAGTCAATTATCTTAAATTGTTTGTTGGGTTGTATTCTTTGCCATTTCATTGTTATTCATTGCCCACGAGCAATATCAATAAATTCACTCAAACAGTTTCCTGCCCAACGAGAAACATCGAAAAGATCTTTGTAACAAATAAGTTGGTACACTTTGCAGATTTAAACTGAAATCAGTCAAAATGTGTATGTAGTGTATGTAATGTTGTCGTATGTCATACAGTGCGGTAGTTAATTCTAAGAATTTTTTTCGTTGTTCTGAGTCCAATCAATTTAGCCTTTTCGTTGATTTTCGTCTGTCATATACAAGGCTGTGATGAGATTAGGCTAAGTTGGAGATGGAACTAGAAATAGATAATAAATATCCCTGATCCATACTACTATTATAAATTATATTATAAAGTTTGTTTGTCTGTCGGTCTGACTGTCATTCAAATAGCCAGATTTTGATTGCCAGACCACATCTCTCCCATGTTAGATAGGTACTTACAGTGAGTCCGATCAGTACGGTGCGCTGGTGCGCATCGCAGCGTCCTACAAAGGCGATTATTTACGCGCTCGAAGTGTACCTGATTGCAGTCGGGACCTGCGACAGACGCTCATTGAAACGTTGCTAGACCACAGAATACTGACTGAGTCATATTATCTACTTACGGCACACCCAGCGGTTTCACCAGCTGCTAACCGTTCTCCCGCGGAAAAAATACCTTTTCCTGGCATGAATTGTCCTTAAAAACATTCCTCTTGAATCACTCTATCTACTGAAGAAACCGCATCAAAATCCGTTGCGTACTTTTGAAGCTCCAAGCATACATAAGATCACGGGGAGAGACTTTATTTTATACTATTCAGTGATAGATATAGGTACCAACTGAACCGAGCAAACTAACCAAAGTATGGAACTAAAACTAATTTCTGATTGCTAGACCCCATCTGTCCCATGTCAGACACAGTGAGTCAGATCAGTACGACCGCGTCCTATAAAGGCGATTATTTACGCGCTCGCGGTGTAATTGCGGTCGGGACCTGCGACACACGCTCGTTTATCTAATTAGAAGCGAGTGCGCAGCCGCAGACGACCGCGCGCGGCTTTGACCGCCATTGCTCATATCAGCTTCATTGAAGTAAGTTAAGTTGTAGAGGAAGGGAAAATTAGGCCATAACGGAATAAGAAAATTGTTGTTTTCAGAAAACTAACGAAATACTAACTAGATAGAAACATTTTTCCAGAATTTCAACCATAATGCTGTGTTTTTTGTTATCTGTAGTATCAAATCAAACGGAGAAAGACATGTTGTGATTTGGGCATGTATTTTTCGCTCCATAGGTATCGGTATTCGAATATTTCGATGACTGAAATATATATTGTCTTCGGATATTACGAATTTTTAGAAGAAGTACTTTTCTTTTACTAAGAGACTCATTTTCACCTATGCCTTTGGAACCGGGGAATGATACATTGAATTTTTGTTTACTCAACTGTAATACTCTCCCAAGGTATACCGGATGTAAGAGTACCCAAAACTTTGCAGGCGTTATTAAACCATGAAACCGACAAAGTTTTCCCATGAGCCAATGTTTTCTAAAACGAGAATAGAAAAATGACCTCTTATACAAAAAAATATACTTTTTATGTAAGTGTTTTTTTTTTCGTTTACCAACATAATGTTCCCTGAGGAAAATTGTTCAGTTTCATGGTCTGATCACGCCTGCAACGTTTTCAGTACGTTCCTTAAATTCAAATAACTACTTCAGGACAACTTCAAGAGCTACACCTTTGACAGGAACCAGGTCATGGATGATATGTTGATTGAACATGACCACGGTATTGTCCGAGTTCATCCTAAATCCAACACGCCTTAAGGCAGAACTAAGATAAGACATGTATTTTTTACAGATTTTTCTGCTAGTCAGCCATTATGAATAAATTGAAGAGAAAATAGAGATAGCAGGCATATTCACCGTTGATGTTGTGTCTAGTCCATCCCAGTGTAGAATATTGACGACGCTGGTAGCGCGTTGGTGAAGAAATTCTGGGATATAACGTCACCCTGTCTGACACCTCCAAGTAGATGGATGGCTCTTGCTTTGTAGTTTTGGTCTTGAACGGACATCGTTGCTATTTAGTAGATATTTTTCAATACGTTCACATATGGCCAGTCGATTTGGAAGCGCTGCAAGGAGACCAAAACAGCCCAGGTTTCGATGACGTCAAAGGATTTCCCGTAGTCTACAAAAGTCATACACAGAGGTTGGATATATTCCTCTGATTTTTGCCGTATAGTATGGATGCGGTCTACGGTATTGAAGTCTTTACGAAACTCAGCTGTTGCCTTGGCTAGAAGGCGTCAAATCCTAACGGTAGAGAATTTATCACGAATTTCCAGTACAACTCAGACGTGGCTAAGCAGTTTGATTGGCATATAGTTTTGAGGAGCATTTTGACCCCTTTCTTGAAAAATAATGGCACAACTCCTTTGCTCCATGCCTTCGGGGTTGCTATCACGAAGTTGAATAGGCTCTATAACTCCTCAAGGGCAGGTAGGTACTCCTCCAGGTTTAAGGAGCTCCGAGGCCATTTCGTCTTCCTCGGGAGTATTCTCATTCTTAAAACTGTCTGAAGGCCGCCAGATTTCGTCTATATTTACGTCCGGGAGCTAGATTCTAAAGCAGCGGAAGAGAGGAGCTATGCAATGAGCAATTTAAGTGAAATCTCTACTCTCTAACGGATGATATCATTTCATCATTTGAGGTAGTCAACTTTGACAGATGGCTTCTTCCTAGGGTGTTGAAAAAGATATATTTAGTGAAAATTTAATTTATAGATAATTATCTTAATATTTATAGCATATTTTGTACATAAAGACGCATGACAGCGGATTATTTTGGATATACACACATTCTAAACGTAAGTACTTAAATAATTTGTGTTCGAAAACATATGACAAGACTAAGTAGGAAAGTATTCGTATGGTTCGATAAAATTAATAGTTACTTATATGTTATTCAAATAGTACATTTGGTGAATATCCTAATAAATAACATTTGCATGCCCTAGTTGTGATTTATTAAGGAACAGAAATAGAATGAATAATCTGGATAACATTGGGCACAAATAGGCATTTTCACCCACGCCAGCAACACAAAACAAAGTGAGCATCACTTTAAATAGGAACTATAAAATAACTACTAACTATAAATATAAATAAATAGATGAAGTTACCTAATACCAAAAATTTCATAAGACCTTAATAAATTAATATAATTCAAAACAACAAGTTAATTAATAACAATAGTACTAAAAAGAGCATCATACTAATTTGGACTATAACTGTATTGTAACATTTTAATATATGGATAGTTGGTGGAGTAGGTAGTCAATGTTGAATATCTAATTAAATCGCAAACCAAACTGACCATAGTAAGTATTGAAGTTTTTCTATGTCAATAGCCGTTAGTAGTATCTACTGTTAATTAGATACAGTTATACAGGTGTAAAAATGTTAGCTGCAAATATTTAAAGGGGTAAATCAGCTCATGAAACTGAACAACTTTCCCCAATTTTTCCAAGATTTCCCATACGAATTGAGCCTGTCGGCTGGAATATTTTGTATGGGAGGTCCAAAATTATTTCTCATATTTTGCCCTATGTTCCTAGAGGAAAGTTGTTTAGTTTCGTGGGCTGGTTCACCCAGTCAAATATTTGCAGTATTTTTTTACACCTTATAGAACTGCTGCTTGCATCTTGACAATTATAGGTAGGTGCTGTCAATTTATTTATTTTCATTTATTTTACTAAAAGGATTCGATTCAGTAAACTGTCAACAGCGCCTCGAGATACCCATTTAATGTCGAACTCAGGCGTATTGGTTCCTCATACTGTTACTAAGAACAACCAGAATGGGTTGATCCCGTAATGGAGAACCGAGGGAAAATTATAAGACACAATGGGGATCGAAGATGAGAAATAGATTCAATTTTCGTACATCAGAAGCCGCTATTTATTCATAAACATTATATATTGCTGTCTAAAGCTGTGAGTTCAAGAGAAAATCCAATCCTTGTCGCTATGCAAACAAATAGCTACGTAACATTCAATTTATCGGTAATAAATATTTATGTTGATCATTTATTCTTAGAAACATGTTTTTTTATATTAGTTGATGTTGAAAACAGTAAACCAATTAACTCTGATTTGAGCAGTGATTAGATTATCTCTGTGGATTAGGGATGAGCCTTCTATTTGTAGCATCTATGCTCTCAGAAGGAGAGAAATGTTTTTCAAGAGTATTTATGTATGTTTAGGACAAGGAAATTCTTTTTCATCAGCTACAGCTATGGATTTGAAACGAAAATTATAATTATGAAATATCTTTTTCACGAGTTGCACTTTGGTTTTTGTTTTTTAATAATTAGCTTGTTAGGAATCAAATCAATCAGAAGTCTAGCTAAACTAACAGCGATAGATAGGTACAAGAATCTAAGGATTTTTATTCTGTTATCAAATCAATAACTTAACTTTCATCTCGTATAACTTATTATAACTAATTGGACTTAAAGTATCGATAACGAATAGTGTTATTATTTTAGTAGTCATTTTGTACACAGCTCGTATGCGTCAAATCACAAGTGGCTGATTTTTGCAGATTTGTATATGATGTTGGTCCAATTAATTATCTAAGTTTTTGACCGCGGCGGGCGAGAATCTGATAATCTGCCATTTTTGATTTGACGCATACGAGCCCAAACATGAAAATAAACATGACGTATGCATGTTTATTTTCATGTTAGGGCTGTCTTAGCATGTAAGTACCAATCTGAATAGGTAATTCTAAATGTACCTACTTTAAAAAATCAAATGTAATGATGCAAGTCTGTGCAATTGTGTAACTGTGTCTGCACAACTTAAAGAGAATTTCAAGCAGAAATTCCACTCACGTGTTGGTCAAACTAAACTTCCGGAAAGTTACGCACTTTTAAATCGAGACGGTGGTCTGGGCGCCCTTAAACAACAAAGTTACATATTATGTTATTGCAAAGAAAATGATGTTTGTTAGAAAGAAAATCCTGCCCTTTCATAACTTAAAGCCGTAGTAACGAACGAAGTTCTAATTTCTTTTCTGTTTTCCTTCTGGCCGCGTACATAAGACCCGTCGCCGCCGTTAGTAGCATATTTAGAAAAATATTGTTTTTAAAACAATGACCTAAAATAATGTGCGCCCAAAGCTTATTTCAGAAAAGAGATGAAAAAAAAACGTCGGTAGCTTCAAAAAGCTTACATAAGTAGGTAAGAACATAATTTTAGATCTACTCATTGTTTTTATAGTCAATTCTTCACTTTGAGAAAATCACATTATTACAAACATCAATTATCAATTTTTATTATCCGATTAATTGCGAGTCCGTGTTAAGTATGTGTGAGCCATAGACTACGTTTTCTATATGGGACTTCGAAATCCTTGTAAAAAATAAACGTAATGGGCAAACAGAATCAGAGTTTTAATTAGACGTCAAAAATATATAACAAACTTATTTCGATACGTGCTGGTAGGTTGTATTTTCTCAGAAATCTACCAGTGCCACCTACAGTCATTAAAGGGAAACCCTTATGTTGTGTGTTTTCCGTACAAAGTTCCATCTTTTTCGTTCAATTGTTGTCTCTATGTCGAAGAGCTCATTTTCATTTTCGACGCTCTTTTGTATTGCCCTTTAGAAATACAATCCATTACTTAAATACTTACTACAAAATGTCAAAGGGTGAACGCTGATCCTGTCACAATGAGGAATCTTCTTTTTGAGTAATTTCTGTAGGCGTGACCTTTCGGAGTAAACAGTTATTATATAATCATTGTCCTTCACCCCCGTCAAAAAGGTCAGTTATTTAATAACTACTCAGGCGACAGCACTTATAAACAAACTTGTAAAACTTTACCTACTCCATACCATATCCACCAAACTATGCGTAGTATTAATTATTCTGAAACCATGCGTAGGTATCTAATGCAATATCGCTCAATATCAATAATTGATGTTGTTACGTCACAATGTTTCAAGACCGTAACCTTTTCACCGCGTAATTTTTAGCTGTGTTGATAAAATATGTACCAACGTATCACTACGGACATAGCATACATTTTTACCTCATAATATTAAGAGTCACAACAGTCCACTGCTTTACATTGGCCTCTCCCTATCAAGGGGTAGCCATACTCATCACGCCTGGCAGGCAGATTGGCTAGCACAAGATGTTGAATTCACAGGGAACGCTGCTGCCCATTCCCTCGAGGATATCCCTATGTCGGTTTTCACGATACCCACGGGTAGAATTGCAGTAGTATTCTAAGCTGGCACCACACAGCTACAACAGCATAAATTTTTCCTTTATCCAATACCAAGTGTTCTATATATCCTCATTCATTATCAATAATAATAACCTTTGATCCAATGCCTCCGATGAACCGATATTTTTCCATTTTAAAATAAAACATTACGAAACCAGTTGGTTTACTCTACAAAGTAGAGTTCCGGACAAAAATCACCTTAGCTTGGCAATGACTTAGTGTGTTGGCGGGCACAATACTTCTAAGCCTCGAAAGCTGCAGGCCTTACCTTGACTCCTACGCCTCAGCCTCACTGCCTCACTGCGCCGTTTACCAGCTGATCTCCTCGAATCTAACAACTCGTACCAGATAAGGGGATCCTAGAGCATCTGTGGTTCCTTCATCTTAAGTAAGTTTTCACTTTAAAATATATCGTTCGATGACAAAGTAATTTACGAAAATACGCTGGATCAGATAGAAATACAGACTTGTTTGCACTATCCCGCTATATGTTTGCACTTTCCATATCACCCAAAGGTCTTCCAGACAGAGAATGCTGCTTTAGCATTAAGGCCGCCTTATTGTACTGTGTTTTGTCTTTGTTTTGTTTTATATTCTCGATGTTATTTTTGTGTGCAATAAAGTATATTATTATTATTAAATACAGATAGGAATCGGCATTAATATTAAACGGGGTTCCTATAATTACAGATAACAAAAGGTAGTGTGTCAAAGTGCCCTTTTTACACACTTAACCATTTTTTTTGCTACCACGTCATTCTGTAAATAAGCTTCAGTATTTGTACTTTAGCCTGATTCAGTGGATTTTCAATAAAATACGTTTTCATCAAGTCATGAATTTTCAAGTGATCTTTCTCTTTAGTGTGGGACACCAAGTCTTCCAACGACCCGATGAACCCTTGTGTCAGAGTTTTTCAACCGCCTACTACCACTAGTAGGCCTCTGACATGAAGTGATGAGAGCACCACATATGCTCACATAAGTCTGCGCCTCACACGGGTGCCTATTTAAAATGGCTGATGTGGGTAGACATCAGGTTGATAGAACAGTTACAAAGAGCAGGCTTATTTTAGTAGCTACCAACGAGGCGTTACGTGTTGTATACAGTTACACACTTATTACTCTTACAAGGAAATGAAACGAGTAAACTTTTTGCAATGTTAGTTACGTTGCAAACAGTTTTCACGATTGGTTTAATTTTTTTAATTAACGTCATGACTAATGAACATGGGCGGGCTTTATACCTTTATCGATATGCAAATGTATCTATATCTTCTTCTATCTAACTTCTATACATATATATATTCTTTTTAGCACAAAAATACACAGAAAAATATTTACAATTTTGTTGCAAAGGCTAATATAATAATAAAGCTAAAGGGGGGCGAAAGTCTATATAAAGAAGATATTCAAAAACAATGTTTGGTGATAGGTACTTAAAATTCAGAACAGAACACATTCCGATAATTTCTAGAATCAGTGTACCTCTATATGTCTGAATGTATCAAACGAAAACGGCTAAAGGGATTTTGATGTAAATTTGACCAATATGTCGGTAAAAATTGAACCCTCAAAACGGCAAATGATATTAAATTTTTCAATGTAGTATATATATCACTTATGGACGTCTATCATTGAAAAAAAATATGTATAAAGCAATTTTCTTCTTTTTATAACAATTTTGAATTGTCCTTATAGAAAACCGGCTCGAGAGACATAAAAAAGGTACTGCCTCGGGGCTGGCCAGGCTAAACACACGGCATGTAACTTTACGCCACCACCACCTGTAAACGACTTCAACATCAACTTATTCTGGTCATCCTTATACAATTTATGGAAAACCAGTACGAGTTTGTCTCTTAAATGGGTAGTTCGATGTGCTTCTAATGAACATAGATGGTCTGTCTGGAATACTTGATAAGGATCACCAAAAGCACGGCTAAACTAAAGGAGAAACGAAAATGGCTTAATAACAAAGGTTGTTTAGCATGTTTTACCGCATCTGCTGGAACACAGACATCGAGGGTCTTAAGTACCTGATGTGGAACAACGAAGAAACTGCTTGATTATAAGCGAGACAATAAGGCTCCATAGCAAAAGTTTTTGTCATGATGTACTGATTTTGCTGGCAGATAAACTTCCAGAATCTGGAAGTACTTGAAGTGGAACACCAGAAGCTTAGCTAAACGCTACAAAATCTCGAAATGGCTCCACACGCTAAAATTGCAGGGCTACTAATTCAAGAATAAAAAAGAGTTTTTGGTTTCTTTCAACTTAAGTACCTATACGCAGGTCTGGCAAAGTACATAGACATCTTCTTAAATACCTAATAAAAAACAGTAATTATTAAGTTGCGTTGGCGAAACAGAGTTCGCAAGCACCAGTTATTCATAAATAAATTTATTTACCGCGAAGCCACCACCACCCTTGCACAACCCTGAATGCGAAAAAGTTTCAGGCAACCATGATATAAGTAGATAGTAGATACCTACCTATTTAAATAAAATTATAGAATGAGTTCAGCTTAATAATACCTATATATGCCTATGTAATACTTTTCGACGAGCATACTTATTTACTCTTACAACCCGCTTATTTATTCTACCCTTTATTTAAATCTAAAGTAAATCGACAAACATACACACATATCACGCCTATAATCCCTTGCGGGGTAGGTAGAGCGTAAACGGCCGCAAAATACGAACATTTACGCGACGTCTGACAACTATTTGACGTGTGTATCGCCATAGTGACAGGTTGTCAGCCCATCGCCTAAAATTGCAATACACACCCTCGAGTCCCTTGGTCGCCTCTTACTACTCCCACGGAAAATAAAAGGGGTATTGCTATTCTAAGTCTGCATCATACGGCAGATAATTAAAAATAGACACAACAAGCACTGGCACATATTAATATTTTGTAGCAAGCAGAAAGTATAAAGCAAGTAGATAGGTAAGTATCAAACATACTTCCACCTCCACTCTATTAATATATGTTACATACTTATTCTGCAATTATTACGTTCCACCTACACACAACCTATAACGTCTTAATGATAGACGTTTGCTAATTATTACTAAATTAAGTTAGGTATATCGTATTAATAGGTATCTATTTCCGTGGAAATAAGGAAGTATGTCATTGTCTATAAAAAAAGTAACAATATTACCGGAAAACAAGTATTGAGGACCGATGCCGATGTGGCGCAGTAGTAAGTACGTCTGTCTGCTGCGCAAAGGTCACGCGTTCGATTTTAGGCTAGGGCAGATACGAGTATTTGAATAACAATATTAAATATCAGTAAGAGGCTATAAGAGTTTTCGTGTTTTTTTTCTCTATATTCTACCTACAAATACTTATTAAAACTTTCTCCACTAATTACTTTGTCAGACAGAGCCGTAGGCCGTAGGTAGGTAATTGCTAAGATAAAAGATGACTAGAAATCAAACAATATCAATTCAATTGTCTCCGATTTGTCAAAGCGATTGTCATAACAAAGCGGTTGTCTCAATCTCAATCGATTGTATTATAGTTTTAGTGTCATTGACGGGTTTTGTGATGGTATTATTCATGAGGAATGGCCTCCGAGCCTAATGAATGAACGGGGCACGATCGTACGCCCACACCAGCTTCATTCATACGGAGAATATGGCCCTCGCTGCACAGTCGCTGCACCGCGCTGCACCGCACCGCCACGCACCGCACCGCTGCTGCCACGACGCGTGCCTAAACTAGGCCAACCACCCACTGAAACTCCCGACTTACAACCTTCATAGATAACTATGATACCATTTCTCCTTACTTGTAGTTATAAATATATTCCATATTGTGCATCAACAATAATATAGTTTTTGCGTTAAAAGTAGTTCACAAAGGTGAGCTTATCACTTCTAGCCGCAAACCTGTATAAGGAATAAATACCTACGTGCGTTGACAAGATTGCACACAAAGTTTTCTTTATACGAAAGAAATCATTCTTTTATAACTTATAGACAATTGAAATTGCATTTGCATTAAGTTGCGGTCGTACGCGTGGTGCATTCAACTAGCTGCATTACTAGCCATCATAAGTGCGGAAGAAGCTAAATACCTTTCTACCTAATTCAATCAAGATGGACTTCCGCAAAGTAACGCCTGATACAATTACTTACTTATAGACAAAGTTAAGTTAAGGCAAAATCATTTTTCTTGTAAGTCTTACAGCACAATTCAACAAGTAGCGTTCGAACAAAAGTTACGAAATGGCAGAGTTGAAGCTTTAAGAGACGTCGGCTGCGGCAGAGCAGCACCGCAGAAATGGTACCGATGAATGGGAAGGGATGGGAGAGGGATGGGCCGGGAGGAGGGTGCCAGGGTGCCGGGGTGCCGGCAACCGGCAGAAGGCACGTTCTTGGCCATGGCCACGGCATGACGTCTGACATTTGGCGGCGCATGCGCGGTGGTAGGCAGGTTTAAGGACGGAGCATCGATCGCGGTAGTGACGCTCGGTTCAGAGCCACGGCCGGACGCCGCTCTCCACGCTGAAATCGATGCCTGAATGCCAGGGGTACGGGAAACGGGAGGCTCCACTCATACCACAAACCTGCATCGCTGCCAAATTACACTGCAATGAAAGTGTGCAGGCAGGCAATGCAGATATTGCTATTTTACATTTTAGATCCAGCCTGAAACTAAGGCAATACCTTTTGGCCTTGTTTCTATAGAATACTTCATTGTTTATTATTAGCAGATCTTATTCTTATGAATTAGATTTACTGTCTATTTCCTTTTGTTGATAATTTAAGAACGTGACAACGCCAAGATTTGCTAATAATTAGCAAAGTAAATTTCCTGTCAGAATCGGCATCATTATGAAGCTCAACTATTGCAGAACTTACCTGCCTACATTCCTTGTGCTTGCATATTTACACTCAAGTAGCCCTGTTTCACAACTATCAATCTGTCCACTGTTGATAACGGCAAGTCCATATCAATACAATACCTCGTAAATAGCACAAACAAACATAATTCAGAAACGAGACTTACAATGGCTGTCCGAAATATCATTCCCTTCTGCATACAATCGCATAGGTACCAAACACGTACCAAATCCGAAAACCCTTAATAACACTACAATGTCAGCAGGGCTCGATTCGCCATACATTGCGGGTTATCATGAGTATACTGAGACGACGCAAGTAAGATAACCAGCAATGTAGTACCCCTGCAAATCAGGTCGTGTTGGCAGGTAAACGGTAATACCAAACGAATTCGCATTCAAGACAGCAGACAGCCAGACTGGCGGGAGTATAAATGAGATAATCGGAAGAATAATGATACATTGTCTGGCAAAGTGCTACATGATCCAGGGAAATACAGGATTAGTAGTTATTTCTGACTCAAAAAAACCGTAAGTCCTTTATAGGCTGCCTGGTAATAAGAAGAAATACTTATTTGTTTTAATTGTTATCTTAAAACAAGCATAGCAGTAGGTACATAACTATGATTTGTAGTAGGTACGTAGGTACATAAATATACCTACTAAGTACCTTATCTACGGTGCGACAATAAAAAAGAGAATATATCCAACATCATGAGTCTGAACCTGTTCTAAGAAATAAATAGCGAGTAATTCGATATCGCCGTTGAAAATCGCCGCGTCGTCACAGTAAATAAATATAAGTACAGAGTGTATCCTTCAAAGGCTGTCCCTATGATCACAAACAAGTTTCCATTTGAAGCATGGATAGAATACGTAATAAAATGTTTTTGGAAATCTTATCAAGTTTTAGAAGTATTAAAAATGTATAGTGGCGTTCTTAGAGGAAAGTTTTTCATAATCATGATGATATACCGTTTTTTCAGGGATTCGCTTCTTTTTAAATACACCCCGTAAATTTATTTACTGGCATCGTCCCGTATAAACATGGCATATTTTTGCAAAAGCACGGGTTGATTGCGCGCGTAATCCGGCGTAAATAAGCGACGCGTGCGCACAGATTATGCTGAGAAAAGATAACGGGAGGCGTGGAGTCGAAAGCGATTAACAAAAATTTACTTCTTGATCACAGGGAAATTAGAACTTAGGTCATGAATACGTATACGAAAAATCTGTAGGGATTTCGGCCTCCGAGTCTTCAAAACGGGGATTCGCGTGACACTCTTGTCATCGGGCCTTAGTAACAGGCTCGATCTTTCATAACTATTCTCGGGGAAATCAACTCATAACCATATATTTAGTTACAATAATTTATTATCTTATTAATTTCGTATGTGATGTATGACGCAAAATCACAAAAGTAACATGACATATCAAAAATTCAAATAATTGCTAAAAAGTAGCGCGTTGATGTCTTTTGCACCATAGTAGACGTGCTACGCGTTGAAATCTACGAAATTAATTCCCAAAAAGATAAAAATAAAATATTAATAAACAATTGTTTGCCCCAGATAAAACCAAATATTGTACCTGTGTTCAAATACAACAAGTCTCCTCCCCGCCTGTATCCCAGCTCTGATTGCGAATGCAAGTGTCGCGCCCGTGTCAAATCGCGTCGCCCACGCAGGCGCATCCGTGCGAGACATACCCTATGTCGATGTAGACCTTTATGCGACATGAGGCACTAGCACTACCTTGATACATTCCAAGGATTCGTATTTTTGTATAACACATCTATCAGAACGTATGCGGAATAACTGTTAGGTAATTTAAGTGTGTTTTGGCGAATACACGTTCACGTTAGCCAAATTGCTCCTGTCCAGAATTTCTAGTCGCAGGCTCAACTATCTAAACAAATCAAGCAGAGCCGATAAGAATAAACTTGCCTACACCTATGATTGCCACAAGTAGGTACCTTCAGCGTAATCCTGTTAACATAAAGCAACATTAAGTAACTGGATTGACGCAATTTCCATCATGTACTCATTCATTTTTATCGATATTCTAAAATTGTAAAACACAAACATCTGCGTCCACTGATGAAATGCAACTCAAAGGCTCCATCTATCCTTAATAGAACACATTCAACAGCTAAATCAGCATACATTGAGGATATTGTTCAATACGTAAGCAACAAGTTTAGATATCAAGGAGCAATGAAGATTGTGCACGGTGTCGAATAGAGCCTATTATTTTAAAGAAGCCTTGAACGATGCCACATAGATTGATTTACTTGTCGGTAACAAGGAGAAAACACAGTACTATTAATTATGATATGCCTACATAGAGTAGGTTAGGTATACAAAATGATCTAAACTGCCTACCTACTATGGCTTATTATGCACTATTAGTGGTATATTAGTTTCATAAACGAAAATAAAAAATTGAATATTGCCTTCCTATATTTGTTTATAAACATGTTATCAGAGTTTTAGTAGAAAACTAATGAACGTAAGTTGTAAGGCTTACTTATCCGCCTTTTAGAGCTTCCATTCATAATGAAATTAAATTAATTAATGATAGAGTATGTAGGTACTCCTACCACTTGTTGTGTTATGTTTAATCATTCACAATCCTCCTTGCAAAAAGGGCAGAGTTCAAAGGATAGCCACGTGTAGAAGTAACGATCAGGAATAAAAACTACGGAATCTCTTTCTAACTAAACGTATATATGAACGCTTCATGCATGACTGACGAATCAATCAGCTGGTAAAAGGTATTTAGGTCTTGTCTTGATATCGAAATGCAGGCGCTCAAGTCATTTTAAAACTGGTTGTGTGTGCGTCAGGACTACCCGTAACGTTTACGGGGTGGGTCTGTGTGCGTAGTCATTCATGAAATTCGCCGGTTCACAGAATCCGCGATGTGGTGTGGGGAAAGAGGAGTTTGATAGAGCGGGGGAAGGGTGCCTTCCTAGCGCCTCCCCGTTCATGAATGAGGCCGTACGTCATCCGTATCGACCGGCGCGGCCCCGACTGGGGTTACCACACAAGGGCAATGTTAGCGCTCGATCAACAGGTGGCCGGCTGACGCACGCCGCCCGGAAAACTTCACCGGACTCATTTTTGTAATTTGTGCAATGACGTCATGTCAACCTGATAATTGAGAGCCACTTATGGGAACTTACGGCATAAAGCTAGATAATAATAGCGTAATACAGGTCAGCAATTCAGCATCGACTGTAAAATTTTATAAGGTTTAAGTAAGAAGATATAATTGTAGACTTGCATACAAGGTGGCGAGTGTGTAACCTATGTAGGTATAAAGTTCAAACTCTTCCTCCGTTGAATCAAGATTGCTAAGAAGTTTTTTGGGACCACAATATCCAAATATTTTAGAATTCTTATAATGTTACATACGCACGTGTCGAATTGATCCTTCCATGCAAATCGCGCAGGCATATTCCTGCATTTTTCTTTGAAAGAATTGATAAATTTTCATGGCAAAGCAGTTGTCTATATACGGAATACTTCCCCTAATATTCTAGAGGTATATAACTGGATGTGCTTTTTGGCTATGATAATGTTGGAAAGAACACGAGAAAGTTGTAGTAGTTTCCTACAGATCATTTTTGATCTCTCTCTTTTCGTGTGGGACACCGAGCCATTAAACGACCCGATGAACCCTGGTGTCAGAGTTTTTCAACCGCCTTCTACCACTAGTAGGCCTCTGACATGATAATTCTGCATCATGCTTGTCAGGTTCTTTTATGAACTGTTTTCTGAATTTGTTTTTATTCCTTATTTTCCTAGGTTTTAGTAAGGAACAAGTTTTGGAGTAGACAAGATTTTTTAATTCACGTGTATTTTAGGGTGTAAAATCAGTTTGCATAAAAATATTGGTGACACAACATTTTGCAAAATCAATCATCAAGTTAAGAAAATTTTCAAGTTTGATTTTTTCATCTGAGCAGTCAAAAACAATTTAATCGCATAATTTTTTAATTTATAGATTTGATCGCATTTTAAACAGTTGTTCTTCATGTTTTTATAAGTGTTTTTCATCGCGTAATTTTCTTCGAGTAATTCTGAGAATAATCCTTCAAACGAAAAATATTTTCTCCTAAGTTCTTTCAAATGAGTAGACAATTATAATGATTTTATAATTTATTTGAAAATATACTTATTATCATATCTATTTCATGATCTTTTGTTGTTTGTTTGATGATTGAAGATGGATGTTTGATGATGTTTATTTTGTTTTTACATCTAAAACAAACAATTAAGGAAGAGCGGGATCTCCTGGCACATCTCCTGGTCTTTATTCTTACAAGAAGTTTCTAGCAACATATTGTTAATGTAAATATTTTTGTTAAAGAAATAATATTTTTTATTATTGTCCGAATTAATTACATAGTAGTCAATAACTTTCTCAAAGGAACGTGGATTGAAGAAAAATAAAAAATGGATTCACAACATCGCACTATACAAATTTATATTTATTAATCAAAACTGTGCCCTGATTAAGCTGCCAAGTGGGACTGAGTGGAACCCATGACTACTACACCAAAAAGAGAACAAATTCACCACTAGACAGCAAAGGTGGTTTACAGAATCAAGTAAAAGATGTAGGTACATACCTGTAGGTCCGATAGACCAACAGATGTTTTTAGTCTACACTAACATTATAAAGAGATTTTATTGTTTGTTTGAATAGCATAGGCTCCGAAACTACTAGATAGATTAAAAAACAACTTTATACCATTAGACTCCTACATTATCCCTGATGAACATAGGCTGTTTTAAAATGTCTTATTCCCTCGGAATGGTGAAACCGTTGAAATTAAAAAATGAAAATAACAAAAAAGTTCTGATTGACCCTCGAACTTTTGTCAGACGTGGCGTTAATTATCGTTTTTAATTTTCGGCCATTTATGCTCTGCCTACCCCGCAAGGGACTATAGGCGTGATATATGTATGTATGTATGTAAAATAAGAAAATTGAAAATAAGTTTGGCGTAGACCGTAAGATGAACAATAGGGTGGCAACGGTTTATCCACGTTCTGTTCTGAGTAACTTATTATTGTAATTCTGTGAACGACGACGATTTAACTCTCAGAAAACTCAAGGTCTGCTCGAATATAACATAAATTTAAGTAAGTTTTACCATTCTTTGAAACCTTTTGTTTCTAAATACAAGCTTTGCTAGTTCAACGATCAATGTGCTCATTCCCAGATGCTACAAAGTCACTCTATTAGCGTCTCAACTGTGGTTATTTGCTTGTTTATTCAAAACAATCAGACGAACAACAACAAGAATGCCTAAGCAACAATGGCGCAAGAATAGCAAAACTGTAACAGGCGGTTGTTTACAATAAGAAGTTCTAAGTAACTGGATCAATATTGTTTACCCCGATAAATAGCCCTGGGCGGCGTAAATACAAACCCGACTACTGGGGTGTCCCAGAAGTAGAGGCAAACCCCCATACCCTGGCCCAAACCTGGGTACGCAATATGTTCTGGATCAGCTATTACAGTACAAGCACCCATACTCTGTGCTGTAGTTGGGTCTGTCTGTGCAGCGTTCACAGGCTCACTAAGACCGGCCGTGCCCTACATTGCAAAGGACCACGTATCTATAACGTACTAAGTGGCGACATAAAGAGCGTAAAATCAAATCATATTTTTGTAAATAAACTCATGCGATTTCTACTAAATAAAGGTTACTATTCTGTGACCGAATTTATGAATGAATTTAAGGTGTCCCACCTTAAAGATACTTTCAGTAATGATTAATGAAATTAATTGAACTTGATCTACAATAAGAAATTGTAAAGAACTTAATTTTAAGTACATTTCACATGTATTACTATTTATCAAATTATTGTAAATGTTTGAATAATTTAATTTATACTCTGTTGACGATGTTGTACTAAGCTGAATAAAGAATCTGAATCTGAATCTGTTAAGTCAGACCTACAAATCAGACTTAACACAAAGAACTTAAACATCCTCGCATTTGACGCCAGGTTAGGATAGGTTGTACTTTAACAAACCAATTCCGAGCTTAACTGGCTTTTGTGGAAATCATCAAAATGTCATAAACCATTAAAAAGGCTTATGATTATTATAATTACATTAATAGATTTTAATTTGGATAAAATATAATAAATCATTAAAATTACAATTTCATAAGAAATATTTTTCATCGTTAATTTTTTTTTGTTTACTTTTATCATTTTAAATATCACCGATCATTTAAATATCATTATCATTGAATATGTCGTTAATCTTCAAAAATAACACTAAATATTAAAATAACATTAAAAGCAAGACAAGCAATAATTTACAAATATTTCATGTTTCTTTAAAATACTTATTATTGATTATGATTAATAATATTTAAACGAATTAAAATAAACAAAATCATCAAAATTGAACTTTACTTTTTAATATTATTAGTAATTAATTAGTAACTTATTATTAATCATCAGCAAAATACATAACAAATCACGCCTATAATCCTTTGCGGGTTAGGCTGAGCGTAAACGGCTGCAAATAACGGACATTTACGCCACATCTGACAAATATTTGTGGGTCATTCGGAAAATTGTGTATCGACATAGTGACAGGTTGTCAGCCTATCGCCTAAAATTTCAATACACACTCGCGAGTCCCTAAGTCGAAGGGTGATGCTATTCTAAGCCGCTGCTGCTGTAGCATCACACAGCATCAAAACAAATCATTAATATCAACAATATAATTAATTATTAAATCGTACCATCGTTATTATCATTCTCATTAATCATTATCATGCACTAGCCTCGTTGCACAATGCTCGATGCCAAGTCTCAGAATGCACCTTCCAAAGAAAAAATGTTTCTGAGTTCGGAAAAGAAACCCTCTTTAATTGTCCGCAACCACCCAAAACGTCCCACGATTCAATGGCAAGCAAAGACTGACAGTATAATATAATTTACCTCTATTTTGAGGCACTATAGTGTGTACTAATTTTACTTCATTGCTTGTACTCCAGCTATCTAGGAATAAAGTGAGAAGCGTTTTGCGTCACTAGGATAATTCTCGCGGGGACGATAAAGAGCGGGTGGAGGGAGGGAAAAAGGGGGGGGCGTAACGTCAGCACGCCACCAGACCCCCGGCGAACCCCCTTACAACAACAACAAGTACTTATCACAATATTATCACACCAATCATTCACTAAACGCTACAACTTGAAAGCAATAAACAAAGTCCTACACTGAAAACTGTAAAACATTAGATTCGAATGAGTAAATCTGCGGAAAGGTCGAAGAACGTTTGCGACATGACATCAGAATCCAAAATGACGGTTTAATAATACGATAGATAGATTCGGTTTGCGTCATACAATAAACACAGAAAAAGCTCATGATTCGCTCTCTCACAATGTTGACTATCTCGTACGCCAGAGCTACGTAAATGTAACGTTTGGCGATTACGGCAGATCTAAAAATGCACCGTACGTCAGAGCCGGCGTTGATAATGATGAATGTCTCGATATCGGAGCTTTCGAGTGTAGCAGTAATTATAAAATTGACGGGTGGTGAGGCGGCGGGTTGGTGACGCGCGGTAGCTCGTACCAACATTGTTGTGCGATGATCGCGAGATGGCCGGTTACGTCGAAAAGCTTGGACAGTTGGTACATATTTATGGACACAGTGATATTCATATTTTTATGCCGTAATTGAAAATCATGAACAGCAATAACTGTGACTGCGCGAGATACAAACTAAATCATACAAATACATTTCTCATCAAAAAACCCGGGACACCTTGCAAGTTCATGCTTCGTAAGGATTATCGGAAAAATATGAATATTTAAAAATAAATATCAAATGCAGTTTCATCCTTCATTTTATCAGGTTTTTAATGTTTATAAATCAAATTCGATTTTCATAGGTTTCGTGTTTTCTTTCTTGAAGATGTTTTACCTTGTATGGAGTATGAAGAAAATTGTTAAATAAACACACGTAAATAAAAAATAAGCAAAAAAATGTTTATTCAATAACTTGTATTCCCTTCCCGATCTCTTATCACTGCCTCCATACGGTTCGTCATCGATCGGATGTAAATCAGGATCACATCTTGCGGTATGTTGACCCATTCCTCTTGGATTGCATTTTGCAGCTGGCTAAATGTTTCTGGAACAGGATCTCATATCATATTAATTTTTAAATGTATCGTAAGTTTCTATGTAAGTATATTTTAATGGATTCTCTTTTGATTCTCGCTGTAAACGCAATGTATCTATTTTTTTAATAATATAAACAAAATCCTAGACTATTTTGTAATGATCATAAATTGGATGAACTGGTACAAAGGGAATAAAGAGACTAATAGAAGCCAATGCCAAAATTGCTAATTAGGAGACACTAAATTATGCCCCACCCACGTATTCGAGTGAGCTAACTCGGCTCTAGATGCGCTCAAGAAATGTTCTACCGCGCTCTGAAATATCTTTATTAACAATATTTTAGAATAGAATAGAATAGAAAACACGTTTATTCACTGTAAACATACACAATACACAAGAAGTAAAAAAAGAAAACAACATAAGTAATAAAAGTTCCTAAAGCGAGATGTAGGTGGGTGCAACCATGTCGTTTTGTTCTTCATCTTTAGGTAAAACTACATCCTAATGGATTTATGCTGGCTCACAATGATCGAAGTCACCGTGGCCATACTCCCAATATTTTTCTAAATAAAACTAGCTCTATTTATGAAACTCTTCAGTAAATAACGAATACTTTCGGGGCACTAGAATTAAACTGAATCAATTTCTTAGTAAGTGTTATTTCCAAAAACGCCTAGCACTGCGCTCTCCAATTCACCTCCCAATTGGGAGAAGCCCATGTCTAGCAGTCAACTATTGTGGCTGTTGAAGTTGAAGTATTCTTTTGTACGCGCATAACCGACAAGCGGTTCGCGGCGGCGATGTCTGTAACGAGGTAGAGTAGAACATATATTACGGCCAAAAAGCTTTAAGAACTGGATGGAAGTACCCGCTCGTCAAATAGGTCAGTCAGTTCGTCAAGCGAGTGAGTCACAAGTCACCAGAAACTAATTGCGAATAGCGTAACACCGGCTATTTATAAATTTGCATGTGCAACGGGATCGAATTAGATCGGTACCGCCTAACACATTTGGGTAAATATAATATAACCCTACCTAGATTCACAGTCTTCTCTTAAAATTAAAGAGATGATTGTAAAAAATAACACAATTAAATTAAACACAGAAATAACCCAATAGCTAGGATAGAATGTAACGAACGGCACAACCCGATGTTACTAGAAAAAGCCAATCAGTAGTTCTATTCACTTCATAACTTTCCCGAGGTACTCGTGTTGCTAGGATTTACGAATACCTAATGCAAATTCACAATAATTGTTTTATTATTTCCGCAATTTATTTACAATTGTAATCGAGGTCTCAGATAAGCATCCAGCAAGTTGTTTGTTACGGCACACTATTCACATGCAATCGAGCCACTTCGACATTTTGCGCCACCCAACCAACATTCTGCGTGAAATTAATAGACTGTCAACAGGCTGAATGCCTCACCCTGCGACGCAATGGGCTTATCAGGCCCGCCCTACTAAACGAGTCACATATCTTGTATTGAGCATGATACTTGATACTATTGTAACAAACTCTCGTTATTCTGCTATTGCAAAGTCTACTAGGTCTATCGCTAAGAAAGCATTAAAGTTCCTCATTCAAGATGCAATTCCACTGCCACGCAAGACTGCTCTTTAGGCAGGTCCAGATACTAAAGATAGATATAGAGATTTAGGTCTCATAAATCATCTAGTTTTAACTACTTAAGAGGCATCCTCATTTATTTGAGACTTCTTGCATACCTAACTATGCTGACCAGCGACCTACTTCACCAACTACCGGTAAACAAACGAAAATGCATCAAACTGCTTTCCTATAAAATATCAAGATACGTGATCATAGTCGGTATTTTATAAGTGTACGCCGAAATTGTCTGTCGTTATTACAAAGATCCGGCGGCGAGTGCCATGGTCGTTCCACCAGCGTCCACCCACAGGGCGGCGGCGGCGCCGGCGCTTGCAGACCGAGCGAGTAGGCCGTGGGATCTCTCAGAGTTTGTTTACTTACAGCTAGCAGCTCGGCGACAGGTCATGTGACTCATCCGATACCGCAATCTAAATGACCGACCAGTCCACCTAGCGGGACCTGCACGCTAGCGTTCAAACTTCCAAAACAACAATCGACGCAAATACTAACCGTTTAATGTTGATCGTCACAGCTATATTCGCTGTTCACGCGTCTGACGAGTCCGTCGAAAATAAAGCAAAAATTGACGTCTTCCCTGTTTTTATTTGTTTACTCAAACGTATTTTTTTATCCAGCTGTAGAAAAACGTTCAATACACTAGAATACGTTTCACGAGTTGGAAATAGCAACATCATTGAGGTAATACGCGCCGAAATAGAACCCCGCCTCCGAGTATGCCGACCAAAAGTAGTCAACTTAATTTTAGAGCGATCCCCGCAGGGACGTTTTCATCTCGTGATTCACCTGCTGAAAACTCGATTGTTCACGCTTTACGTCAATCGGTTGCGTGGTGTTTACGACGGGCAGTGCCGCGCCGGGAGCGTCAGCTGACGGCCAGGAATAGCCCTGACATCGCGGCCACGCTATGCCGCATGCGCCCGCGCACCCGCAAATAGCGCGCTATAATTAGACGCCGGTGAAATCGTGGGTTTGTTATTTTTCTTTATCGTCTCCGTTACGCGATAATTGGGTTAGCGGTTGCATGTGGGCCCGATCGGCGTCGGCGTGTCTCGCCTGCCGGCTTCCCACCGCATCGGCCATTGTCCTGCCGCCCTCTTGCTGCCACGCGCCGTACGCTGAGCCGGCTCAGGCTCCGGCCGGACCATCACACGGCAGCGGTTTGTCCCACGCTCTCCTACGCCGCGGTTCACAACACAACACCTTGACATTACTTGACAGTTTCACATAAAAGTTATACCAAACTATCACGTTCATTGACTACCCACGGTTTGCCAATTTAGCTCCATATGGTAGAGTCGGTTATGTGATGCTAAAGTCACGATTACAGCTTTAGGTATAAAGATACTGCCAATTAGCCTAAAACTGAGTGCAGATCATAAAAATGACTAATTATTGCTAGCATTTAGTTTAAGTATTTACTATTTACCGTCCACACACTTACTCTTAACTAACTACGATTATCTTGGAAGAGAAGTGATAATTGAAATGACTTTTGTCGTGATGTCAAAAGTACTCAGATAAGGGTTACCTTCGACACACGTACTTCTGATTTATCAGAACTGCAGAGAGCCGGCGACCAGCCGAGATTATATAAGTAGGTAAGTACGGTAGAGATATATCGCGCACGAGAAAAAACGTCAAATTATGTTATCACATCCTTAAAAACATCTTTCCACTTGCTACGATCCTGAGACACCTCATTCGCTTTGTCAACATGCATCAACCTTTTCATACATGTTCGTCGGTTTAGTCTCTACCTACATTTGGATAATCGTTCTGTCGCTGACAACCCTAAGCAACCCCATAAAAGAAGTAGGTGAAGGTTCAGTGAAATGTCTGCCATTATTGTCTTATCAATTCGAAAGGGACTGTTATCGTAAAAGTCCACTTCGTTTTAGTTTATAGTTTAACAATAAACCTTGATCGGTTTTATTGCTGATCTCATGACTCTGTTGTTAACTGGATTTTTCTGCAAATCTCATGTACCTAAATTTAGCATATATCATTCTTCCGTTTTGACAAGGAGTCTAGTGGCATTTTCATACTGTTAATTTTTTTCTATGACTCTTAACCTAGGTAGATACTTTAACCGTATTGTGAACAGACACTACCTTTTTTCACGGCACAACATAGGAAAAACCGTATTACAATATCTCATAAATTGCTACTTATCTATTTTATAGTTTTCTTCTTCTTTTTCGTGTGGGATACCGAGTCATCCAACGACCCGATGAACCCTGGTGTCTTTTTAGTCCTGGTGAGTTTTTCAACCGCCTACTAGTAGTAGGCCTCTGACACGGTTGTGTAACTGCCGCCGTCAAAGTAATCATAGACAGCAATCAGGACAGGGCATTTTTATTTTTGGACAGTCAGGTGGTACAGCCTGCAATGTCTTAACCTGACTAGGAAAAAATTCACAAAGTGATACCTAAATATCAAATAAGTGAGTGTCTTCCCAACAGAATCAAACCCAGGATCTTTGCGCCGCAGACTACCACTACCACTGCGCCACATCGGTCGTCAATTTGTAGTAGAATCACTGTTACTTTCCAAAATATGGTTTCATATTCGAAAGCTCCCGCATCTTTTCCCTGTTTATCCTCTGGTTGGCCGGTAGAGACTGTTTTGTAGTAGGCCTGCCTTTTGTAAGTACGTTATGCCAATTTTTTTTATGTTTAGGTTTCTGCTTACATAAATACCTATAAAAACATGCTTGTTCGAATTAGGAAACGTATAGCTAGTTTTACGTATAATAGTTACATTTTTAGATACAAACTAATAGACTGCTAGTTATAAGTTGTACTTAAGGTGTTTTAGATATCGCCCACATGAAACCTACACCGAACCAATTACAAGTTATTGTAGACAACAACTTAACACCATACGCTGTTCGTATTTAATAATATCGTACACAGGAAATCGTATTAGGTTCATTATAAGTTATTGTTTGTTATTATACGCCTCCACTTAGCTGGCTATATAAGCTTTAAAGAGTTTTATGTAATCAAAGTGAGGTTACTTATGTATGTAGGTAAGTTTCGTTTAACAAATCACATATACAAATTCCTAGAGACCGTACGTACAATGAGAATATACTTAACAATTAATTATGGAAAACGTCTGGTAGAGGCTGTAGCACAGGAATACATGTAAAGAATTTAATTACTTGCATTAGCTTTACCACAAAAACGACTGCAGGACATAGCCCTCAACCTTAAAAAAACATGGAAATATATTTTGTTTTATCACTGAGGTAACTCTCTACTAGAGACCACTTCGAGTCTCTAGTTGAGAACGATACGATAAGCCCTATAATCATCATTGTGTTTTTTTAATTGTTTTGATTTAAACTAATATTTTTCGCGAAGGCCGTGTGATGCCGGCTTATAATAGCATCACCCCATTTCTTTCCCGTGGGTGTCGTAAGAAGTGACTAAGGAACTCGAGGGTGTGTATTGCAAAAAGGCCATGGGCTGACAACATGTCACTATGGTGATAGACATTATTCAAAATAACCCTCAAATGTTTGTCAGACGTGGCGAAAATGACAGTTTTTACAGCCTTTTACGCTCTGCCTACCCCGTAACGCGTGATATATGTATTTATGTATGTAGATTTTTCCCGGATCTGTAGTACCTAGAGAGTCTCTAAAGAGTTCAATGATGATTTTAGGATTCATCGGATCGTTCTTGGACACGGTGTCCCAAACGACAATAATTAGACTTGCTGTTTATGTCCCATGACGAATCTCTGACACGACTAAATACGCAGGTGAAAATCTTGGGCAATCTCCAACAAGCCAAAGTTGAGACTAGAGACATGAATAACAGAAGTAAAAATATATACCAAGAATTTCCGGTAATTATTTTGAATGCGTAACAATGGTCTTAATCCTGACAGAACTGTCAATTTCTTAAATAAACAAAAAGAAAACAAAATCTACATCTGTAGGTAATTTGTTTCTTTAATGCCACCGTATTAAAGTTTTTTAAGACTACGCTCTCTAATTTATTATTGTTAGTAAACAAACGTCACTAAACTGAAACAATGATTGAATGAATGTGGTTTCCTGTGACTTTTGTTTAGCTAATTTAAGAAACTATGAAAAATTTGCCACGGAAACACACTGTCAGAATCGAGTGTAATCCCACCCGTGTGAAAATTATAGTTAATACAAGTAAGCTACATTTGTTATAAATTTTAAATAACCAACATACTAATAAAAGCACATTTAATTAATCACATTACATTACACGACATGCAATGACAAATACCCGTGCAAATAGCAAATCAAAACAAAACATTTGGTTACGTGTAGCAGAGGGCTGGGCGCGTTACGCACGAAGGCATAAGCGAAGCGGGCGCGGTAGCGAGCGTAGAGAAGAGCCTGCGGAGTCGAGGCTTCGCTGCGGGCTCTGCAGGGAGGCTGGGGGGGAGTAGGGGGCGGTGCGGGCGGTGGGCGGAGCGGGCGCCGGGCGGTGACGTCAGCGGGGCCACCGCGCCGCGATTGGCGGAGCTGCGCGCGCCGCTACCGAATATGGGACCGAAGCTCCATTGATAAAACTGCGGAGCGGGGACGCGGCGCGCCAGTCCCCTTCGCACAGGCCACGCGAGAGGCCGTTTCCACGCTGGCGCTGTACGTTATACCACTCGGCCCGTGGGCCGAAGAGCAGGTCGTGCCGGACGGGATGGGCACGGACGCGGAGCCCCCGGCCGGGACGCACCTGCTCTCCCTGGCGGACATGGGAGCCCTAGGGTTCGACTGCGCGCTCAAGCCGGGCCCGATGCCCATGGCCGGCTCCATGCCGTCGGACCTCAACACGCCGGTGTCTACATCGGACCTGCCCGCCTTCTTCCCCAGTCTGCTGGAGCCGCCGCCTATCTCAGGTGTGTTGGTGTTCTGGACCTGCTGCCGTGGCCTGCACGTGCAGGGTGCACGCTGCACACGTTCCGTCGGCTGACCGCGCGCGAGCCTCGGTTGTAGGCGCGCTCGCCCCCACGACCGATAACGTTGTAAATAAACAATACGTCTTCCCTCATCGCGCCCTTCGCTGCCCTTTACCATAGTGTTCGTTCTGATCGTGCTGTTTACAATTTCCGCGTGTTTATGTCGGATTTCCGCGCTACGATATTTTCTACGATGAACGGGAATTTTAAATGTCATAGCGGAAGGTCATTGCGAAGTTTCAGTGTTGAATGTGAAATGGAAAGTTCAGCGTCCGAGTCACATGTTCGGATCGATACGGAGCTTGAATGAAGCTTTGTGTTTCACTCTACCTAGAGCCAACGTTTTAGTGCTATACCTAGTGCCTTGTTCGTTCGTTCGTTGCTGAATTTATTTTAGTTAGTTTGTTTAGTGAAATAACAGAACTCGGAACGGGTAAATATACAACACTCTACACACCACTACACAAAAGAACATTCAATGATACTCTTGTTTGTTTGTATCTTTTTTTATAAGTATTTTTCTATTTCATAATTTTCCGAGTTTTGAAATAAAAATAATTCCTACTTTGAAGTCACATATTTTATTAAGATGTTAAAATATCAAGAGTCAACTTACCTCCAGTAAATTTTAATTGAAGATTTAGCTTTTTCTAAATTACATCTGCTAATTCTTATAAATTTTATAAAACACTTCGAATAGAAGTTATGGTTTTTTCAAATTTTACCAGCCTTGCGATATTTTATTATAACCTGCTTTTGGTTCAAGTATTCCATAAGTGCATTGTTTTTTATTTATTTGACATCCTACACTAATCGTGGTCCATGACTCTACATCTTGCATAAAAATACAACAGGGATAAACACTGTACCTACTTAAATCCGAGATAAACAGTAAATAATAAATTTAACATGAAAACATACAACATTAGATAAGGCATGTAGTATAAAGGACTATGAACATTAAGTATTTAGTAGGTGACGGCCGCAGGACCGGCAGATAGGCCGTGATACCGAGCTATCGACTTCCGCCTTATCGCTTTCCGTTACACCAGCAAAAATAACAGCACGCGACCAGAATATTGTCAACCGAATTACATAAACGATTTAACTGAAAATAATAACTGGTCGTTTCAATAATACGGTTATTTTATACCTACAAGTCAGAAGGGAACGAGCGTAAGGTCCGCCTGAGCAAGCGGTAACCACTTTAGACACTAGATATCTAAGTAGGTTTGCAGTGTTTTGTTTTCAGATCAAAAATCCAGTGGGATTATATTCTTAAAAGTGCTTTCATTTGTTGCAGGTACATTACCAGGCGACGAGTTATCGCTAGGTTGTTCGCCGCGGAGGCACAAACATGAATCGTCGCTATCCCCCGGCGCACGCGCCGAGGACGCCAGCAACGCGTCCAGCGCGAGCGCGTCGCTGTACGGGCCGTCCACCGGCGGCGGCAGCAAGCGCGCGCCCTCGCCGCCGCTGCAGTGGCTGCTGCCGCCCGGCCCCGGCCCTGGACAGGTCGACAAGTACTTCCAGGAAGAGTACGAGCAGCGCGTCGACCTGCTCCCGCCAGAGTGCCAGGCTTACTGCACTCCCCAGCAGCCCTGCCCGCCGCAGCACTGCGACTACCGGCAGCAGCCCTCTGCGCCGCAGCCCCACCCCGCGCCGCAGCACTGGGAGGCGCACGAGTATGCGCCCCCGCAGCCTACGCCGGGACCCTCCGGCATGCCCAAACGGGAGCCGTATCCCCCCCCGCCGACCGGCCCGGAGCGACCCGTGCAGCTCGCCGAGTACAACCCCTCCACGAGCAAGGGCCACGAGATCCTCTCGCAGGTTTACCAGCAGAGCGCGCAGCCGCTGCGGCTGGTCGCGGTCAAGCCGCGCAAGTACCCCAACCGGCCGAGCAAGACGCCGGTGCACGAGCGGCCGTACGCATGCCCGGTCGATGGCTGCGACCGCCGCTTCTCCCGCTCCGACGAGCTAACGCGACACATACGCATCCACACAGGCCAGAAACCGTTCCAGTGCCGCATCTGCATGCGCTCGTTCAGCCGGTCGGACCACCTGACGACGCATGTGAGGACGCACACGGGTGAGAAGCCGTTCGCGTGCGATGTCTGCGGGCGCAAGTTCGCGCGTTCGGACGAGAAGAAGCGGCACGCCAAGGTGCACCTGAAGCAGCGAATGAAGCGCGAGCGCGGTCACCAGCACGAGCCGCACGCGCCGCTCTAGCGGTCGGCCGCCGGGCGCGCGCGCGGGCCTGCCTCGCCCGCGGGACCCGCGACCCCCGACTCGCCTCAAGTGTTCGATTCCTCGGACGAATGAATGAACTTTATGAACTTTTCACGTTGAAGTTATCGAATAATTTCATCGCTTAGATATAAATGAAATGTCTTTAACGAAGCTTTATTAACTCTTACATGTTCTAAATTCACTGAAATTTATATATCTTTTTATACATATTTGTAATTACGGTAAGAGATGATGGAATGAATGTATTTATTTGTTTAGATAGGCTATTGAATGAATTTGACTGGGAACAATCATAGATACGAAGCGATACGGCCTAGAAGTGTCTGCGTCGTTTCTAACATAACGTTCACAGCGCTGTTGTCGCGTGGTCGCGTCGCGATGTCGACGCAGCGTACAAACATATCTGTCCTAATAAGATTTAGAAAAAATGACTCAAATGATCGATCATTACATTCGTGAGTTCGAATTTGCTATGAGTGATTTGAATGATCGTGGAGAAGTGATATAGAAAGCCTAATGAATGGTGCGAACGAAGTTAGACAACGTTTGCCACCGTTATGCATATTTGCCTAAATAACAAAGCACAACGTTTCAAAACCAACTCATCTCTGTAGCTAGAGATAAGGGCTCATTCACGGTGGTAGATCTTCTCTAACTGACTGCCTATCTTAAAGTAATTGTATATTCAATATTCTTATACTTGATAAACTAACGTGAAACTGTGCCATTAATTTAACTTTACAACGTGCCACTGCAGATTTTTTTAATGCTAAGGTAACACGACTGCTGATTAAGTGATAACTATTATTATTTGTTTTTTTTTTCTAGTCGAAGTTATAGAGGTGAAAATATCGACTACTATGTTCATTTTGTAGATAAAATGTATGTATATTTTATGTTGCGACAGCTGCTGTCATGTCTTTTCTTGCTCAAAAGATTGTTTAATTTAACAAGTTTTGCTCAATTCTGCTTCTGTTGGACGATCTTTGTCTTCACTTTCACTCTCTTCGTTCGGTTTTCTTCCCGTGGTGTCGCACTTGTTGTAACCTAACCCACTAACTGTGTCTCTACTCTACCAGTGGCATACGCATACATTGCAATATGCGTATTATACCTAGACTAATCTAGTAAAGGAATAGCGTATAGCGTTTATGATCTCTTAATCATTATTAATTATTTTCGAGATAGATGTTATTTATAAATTAATACTCATAAGTTTTGTATAGATATAATGTAAGATTAATTTCATAGGTTTCAGTTACTGTGATTGTTTATGTTGTATTAGGTACTATGCAACTTCCATGTTACTTTTGTTCAGTTCAAATTAATGCAAATGCTATTTAAGCACAAACAGCCTAATTTTTATTGAAAATTAATTGTTGAAAGTGTGTGTTGAACAAAGGCCTTCGACTTATGACGCTGCATCGTGTTATTCAGTAGATTGAAATAATGAATCAATTTTATTATTCAAAGTTCAATTTAACATTAACCACTTTTCAAAATTTGAATTTTATGCAATCGTAACTTTTGAAACCAAACGAAGGAAACTAGACATTAATGTCACCGAAATGCAGTGATATAAACACACAGGGTGGGCCTTTCAGAAATGTCGGTCATTATGAATTTAGGATATCTGACAATAATGTTACTAACTCTTGCGCCTCAATTCTTACTGCAGGAGCAAGTCTGGTTATACTTATGGGTATCTGTAATGGGCATTATTGTGGTGAAGCGTTGCACAAATTTGTTTAAGTCATACGCAAGAGCCGGATCACGAATGGTCCTAGTTCATTTCATAGCCCCGCGTGGTCGCTTCGCTAAAAAACTAAAAAGGACGAATGCGAACACGACCTCACTGTTCATAAGATTGTGGTGTACGAGTTTATAATGTTTTACTGTTATAGGGGAGACGAAGTCTCCGATAGACAAGGCTAGCGTAGATAGGTTTTAATAAAACGTTTTCATGTTAGTCAAACGAGTGACAATTGGAACGAAGAAGACTAAATTCTTTAACATTTTACGTAATGTTGCATCACGTTATCGTTATTGATATACGGTGTTTGTATTAGGTTACGAGTTGCGTCTAGCCTATTGTTTGTTACCCGTGGAGGTGGCCGGGCCCTTGTGCACCGAAAATATATTTAAACTCAGAAAAAAATCTATTTCGTTTGCGCCTAAACCTCTCCGCGCGTGATGCATTATAGAAAATGTTATAGATTGTTTGATACGATTGGTTCAAACACTCGTTGCAGACTGGCGCAAAGGAAAGAGATTTTTGACTGTTTCAAAAATACGTGGTATTTTGAGGCCTCGTACACTGGCCCGGCCAACTCGCTTCTTTACACTTCACGTTACTACTATACGACCTACTAGACAACTATACGAGCGAATGACTACTTAGCGTTGTATCGTTCATCTATATGTGAATGAGTACGAATTCTTTACGAATTTTGTGCATGATTATCATTTAAGCTATCTTATATGTATTTCACCAGAGTGAAAGATGTTGTTGATGTTCTAAAATATGGTATAGTTTTTAAGTGCGTAGGTATTGTTAAATCTCACTAATTTTTACTAAATTCTATTTAATATATTTGTAAATACACTCTAAATTTGGATTTAATGTGTATATAAGAAGAAAAAGAAATTTTTATTTAATACGATCCACCTAAGGTGTGAAAATACAAATTGTTGGAAAAACTTAAATTGCCGTTTGAATTTCGCGTTCCTTCCCAAATATATTTATCGACCTATCCACTTATACATTTTAAACAGAGAATAGTAGCAATTTCATGGAACTTGGCAACAATGAGAACACTCAGTTTAAATATAGTGGAACCGCCGAATATTGGCTTTGGCACACAATATTGAGTGGTGTCAGTATTTTTAACATCTGAAACATGCGCTACTTTTCACGATATTTCACTAAAATGAGATTAGCTAATTGACTAGTGGAAACATCTTATTTTCTCAACATAGGCTCCATAGTAAAAGCTGTTCAGTTTCATGGTCTAATCAGTTTTCCCTGTTTCCCAGCTGACCCTGTTTATTTAAGCAGTTAATTATTCTGAAAATATTAAGGTAGAATAAATATTGCATTTTAGTAAAAAATTATTTACAGACACAGCATCAGAAGAAAGAAAACGGATATAAGTAAGTAAACAAAAATATAAATTAGTATGATATTCAAATTCCGCTATTTAAGGAAGGAATAAAAGACGACTAACTTTTTATTTCTAAGAGTGTAGATGGTATAGACTGTAGATACAGTGAACTTTATAGTCTCAGAACTGGTTTCGAGCTCCATTCACAAACAAGAATCAGTTTACTTTCGTTCGGATACAACTAGCGCCATCTAGCGAAAACTGCGGAAGCAACAGAGACACCGCACGATGGATCTTGATAATGGATGGCTCTTGACACCATGCAAGAACCAAGAGATACCTAACAATATCGGAAGATGGCGCCTAAACTCGGTGGAGAGAGCCAGGTCGCGCCCCCAAACAGGAAAAATTACTGGCTAGCTTGCCATCTGGAAACTAAATTTTCAATTCGCGGCAATAAATACCTACAAAGGTTATTCGGAATCAATACAACCTTGTTAAAACTGTGCGTTTAGGTTATGTATTCCAAGAATTATCAAATTTCCTTGGACAAAGTTGTTCCTTATTATCAGCCCGTACTGAGTTTTCGATATCATCGGCCTCAAATCGAAATAAATATATCATACTATATAATTTATAAATTAATGGCTCACTTAATACACTCCGATATCCAATTAGAGTTTAATTCCCCTTTTCGTAAAAAAAAACAAGTCAAGTGTTTGTTTTTTAACAAATCTATTCCGAGGTTTAAAACATTGAATGTGAAAATTTATTTTGATATATTTAAAAGTAAAAATCTGAAGATTAGCAAAATAAATCTGATGTGCCCTGAAACAAAAATTCTGGAATAAAATACAAAAAAGTCGCCCAAAAATGCTCTATCTTACTTTAGTGTTAGCATTAGAACAATTAGTTTTTTAAAAAAAGAAGATAGGTATCCAACAAATAATAATTTAATTCGTAGAAAATAGCACACAAGTTATGGTTGTACAACTCACAATCAACAACACTTGACAATGGCCAAACCATTATAATAAATTAATAATATATTACGAAAACTCAAACGGATGAACTAATTGTGTACTTGTTATTTCATTTACTAATATTTTTTTATAATTTACTTATTGTGCGAGTTATCGCAATATTTTTAAATAATCATGACGTTATACTTTAAATACATGTTTAAGCCATGCCAATCCATTTATATACGATACAATATTATAAAAATAGCATCAACTTCTAATTTTTCATCTTTGAACCATGCTGACCAAAATGTTATTCCAACGAAAATACTTCTCCATAGAACTATTTAACAGAAATAATGTGAACGAGCGGAATCTACGAATTATATGGCATTAACTGGGTGAGATAACAAAAATACTTTACAGTAAGTAAATAAATAACAATCCGTCCAATAAAGTTCTGTATGAATTTCTTACAATTCAAGTGCAAACCGGAAATTAGGAACAAATCAGTAAAGACATTTTAGAGCCCTTTAACAATATCCTGTAGTCCCAATTTATGTCAAATATGAGCCCAAATTTTAATTAAGGTTATAATAATCTTTGCCCAGCAGTGGGACATTGAACCTGCTTTAAAAATATCTGATTAAATAAATAAATAATGACCCTTAACGAGATGTTTATTATACAACCACGTCATTATGAAATAAAGACTAAAAAAATAAGAATGAAAAGTGAAAAAATGATCTATCATTGAATAAAAATAAGAATAAAATTCTTAAAACTCCTAATTATGAATATTTACAATGCAACAAGGGTGTGTTTACACCATAGTGGAAATAAAAGGAAATCGTCATTTCGATAGACCTGTGATGTCACACGACAGCATTAAATTATGAATTTGCCTTAGTTATTTGGATATTTGACATGATTGTATGAATTTGACACGCATTGTTTTCTATGGTCATGTTTGGATTTCCGAAGTCTATCAAAAATCAACCAATAATTTGGCTCCGTTCCGTTCATTTCCGCGTAGGCGATAATGAAAACTCACTCAGAGAGACATGTTTTAAACTTCTTTAAAGGACATCGTATCAACAAAAGGGGAATCTTGATGTCACTGGAATGATTAATCACAATATTTTTGACTACAAAGAAAATCACAAAACTTTAATAAAATACCAGGAATAATAAACATCTTAAATAAATAATTTGTCATTTTTATTAGTAGCGAACTGACTTGTTCTAAGCACCCACAAGTGATCACGATCAGTCTTAGAAATAAGCGAGGCCATGATATAACCTATAATGTTCGCACGTATACTAAATACGAGACTTATCGTTCGTATGATCGCAATATTTACAGCGGGGAAGTTTGAGCGTTATATTATAATTATTACGATTTTTTTAGAGCATTTATTGATACGAGATTGGCACTCGCAAAAGTTTTTCTTATGTTTTGTTATCGTTGTATTTTTAAGAATATCATCCGAGTTTATTAATATTTACTCGCAATTTATAAATTAAATAACCAATTGATCAAATTCTTATGTTAGGTATTTCAAGAACCTCAGTTCTACTGTAATATCATCTTTAAAACTAGTGTATGCAAACAATTATACAATTCGACAAAATGATGTTGACATAAATTAAAAATTTGGTTTATCGATTTTGAAAGTAGAAACTAGCTAATCCTTACTAAATACGGCGTCTCTTCATACATTTTGTTAGGCTCTGACTCAGATCGTGGTTTGAGCCCAACAACGTAGGGAGAGTGCGGTTGGTCGGTCGAGTTTACATCAGTTTCATAAATTTTCTGTTTTTTGCAAAGTTCGAGACATTATTCAATGTGAAAACAAACGCCTACCCCAATCCTTACTAACTACGACTTAATATGTCATCCTGCTGAGCTGAATTGCGGTCCCATTTACTTTGATCAGCTGTAGTAAGAGGGATTTAATTTACAGGTTGAACAGACGCTCACCTCCCCAATCCTTACTAACTACGTCGTACATTTCGTATTGTTTGGCCAAGTTGGGCTCGGTCGGACTCCGAACGTAGCTTGAGCACGTCGGTGTAGTTTGGGCGGGTGAGGTTATTGCATAAATATTTTTTTTCGATTCAAATTGGAGGATGTAATTTACAGTAGGAACAGACGCTCACCTCCCCAATCCTTACTAACTACGCCGTTTCCTCGTACATTTCGTCCTGTTTGGCCAGGTTGGGCTCGGACTCAGACCGTCGCTTGAGCCCTTCTGCGTCAGGCGAATGTGGTCGGTCGGGGGAACGTGTGGTAATCTCGGCACTGGCTGCGGAGGCTGCGGCTTTGATGTCGGGCGCGCTGCGGCTCAGGTCCTTTGGGGTACGAAATGTAGTTCAGTAAACGGGATAAGCTCTAGAGGTTTAGAAGTGAGATAAATGGGTCCGGTCAGAGAACAGAACTCAGTTGGTCAGGGAATAAAATCAACTGGGTATGTAATAAACTCAGTTGATCAGGTAACCAACAAACCAGACAGGTAATGCACGCAATTTATTACTAAATTTATTCAACTTGTCCGGAAAAATATCTCAACTGGTCAAGTAATTTCCTCAACTGTTTATGTAATGAGCTCAACCGGCCAGATAGTGAAATTAATTAGTTAGGTAATAAAGTCAAATGATCATGTAAAAAATCAATGGGTCAGAAAATATACGTAAGATGTTTCTGTTTTTTTTTTTATATCTCAACTGGTAATTTACTACATGGTCAGATAATTTACTCAACCGTTCAGGTAATTAACTCAATTAATCAGATAAATAAATGAGTTTGTAAGGTAATTAACTCAATTGATTTGGTAATAAGTCAATGGTTCGGGAAAAATTCAAAAGAAGTTTCTGATAAACTTACCTGGTCAATGAAAACTTTGATATTATCTCAACTGGTCAGGTAATTTACAACATGGTCAGGTAATTAACTCAATTGATCAGGTAAAAAATCAATGGGTCAGGAAGTTTCTGATGAACTCACCTGGTCAGGCTCCAAATAATCCGTGGGTTCCTGTTTGACCTGTGCGTTCATTTTGTCGTTCAGATAGCACACGCCATTCAGGTCGATGGCACTGTTGGAGAATATGGCCGCCGCGCCAACTGACGCGTCTACTAAAGGCTCACTCTGTGTAAGAAAATAAATATTCATATTCAAATGTTAGATCTTGTTCAGGTTAGATGACAAACTAAATCATGCCATCTGCTTTTTTGCGCAGTGCATCCAGGGTAAGGTTCCAGTCGGGATATTCAGAATCTGTCTAGATGTTATTCGCTATTCGCTGACAACCTGTCACTATGGCGATACACCATGACCCTCAAATATTTATCAGACGTGGCGTAAATGACCGTTTTAGATATATATATATATATATATGTGTGTATGTGTGTGTGAGTGTGTGTGTGTTATTCGCTAGACACTCAAAAGTGGGGACTGAGTGTGCGATTGTGTTTTGTTTTTAATATCATATTATTATACGAGTATTGCAAATGCTAACTTACAAAAACTTAAGAGACTTTGTAAAATCGATACGAAAAAGACCTATTAGAATTCTACTCTACCTCAAGAAGTAATCTAAAACAAAGAAAATAATCAAAGACATAAAGTACTAACGGCCCGCCCAGCGGCTTTACCCGCTGCTACCCGTTTTCTAGTGGGAATGTGATATTTTTCCGGTATAAATTAAATATCTAGTGTTAGTTCCGACATTTATGTATGGGAGTGAAAGTTGGGTATGACAGAAAAAGCATGGAAGTAGAATAAATGCGGTACAAATGAGAGCGTTAAGAAGTATGATTGACGTAAAATTGAGTGACAGGATAAGGAATATCGTGATAAGGAAACGTTGTGGTATAAAAGAAGACGTAGTGACTGATGTAGAAAAGGATATAATTAGATGGTTTAGTCATGTAGAAAGGATGAATGAAAGAAGATTAACGAAACAGGTGTATATGGCAAGTGTGGATGGGAACGTCGGAAGGGGAAGACCTCTACGAACGTACCTCGATCAAATCGGAGACGTGCTTAAGAAAGGTCAGGTCAAGAGTACCCTAAACCGACGAGCGTGCATGAGGAGATTGATGAATGTAGAGGAGGCGAAAGAAGTATGCTAGGATCGTAGCAAGTGGAAGGAAGTAGTCTCTGCCTACCCCTCCGGGAAAGACGCATGATTTATGTATGTTCGTGTATAAATTAGATATATAAACTTTTCTCTTAATAAAACACTCAATCTATTAAAACCGGGTCACCACCAGCAGGACACGTGAAGCCACTTTATTTTATACATACATAAATACATAAATCACGCCTATATCCCTTACGGGGTAGGCAGAGCGTTGACGACCATGAAACGGATATAAACACCACGTCTGACAAAAGTTTGAGAATCAGATAAATGTGTATCACTATAGTGACAGGTTATCAGCCCATCGCCTAAAATTGCAATACACATCCCCCGAATCCCTTAGTCGGCTCTTTTCACGGGTATGAAATGGGATGATGCTATTCTTAACCAGCCTCACACAGCGCCTAGCATCACACAGCGCTATTTTATACAATGTAGTGATAATGATAACTCACCAACACAACGTCTTCAGGTATGAGGAACTTGAGCTGCATCGGTTTCTTTGGAGGAGGCTCTTCCTTCTCCGGTGTCTTGTGTGCGTGGAACATTTCTTTCGCGTTTGCCTCTTTTTGTTCTCTGCGATTGAACAGTTTATTAAAGGAACTTTATCACAATAGTGTGGACTGTTGATTACAGTACATACATGGTGTAAAAAAATTAACTGCAAATATTGTAAGGGGTGAACAAGTTTGTGAAACTGAATAACTTTACCCAAGGAACAAAGGTCGAAATATGAAAAAAATTGGCCCTCCCATACAAATTAATCCGGTTTAGTAAGGGAGGACCAAACATTTGTTGTCGTATTCGTTTCTTGACGAAAGTTGTTCAGTTTTATGGGCTGGTTCACCCCTTAAAATATTTGCATTTGATTTTTTTACACCTTATACAGTAGGGTATTTCTAAAGTAATTGGACCGTGTTATGCAGCCATCTCAAGACATTGCGAAAATTAACTCAGCTATGTCTTTTCCAAACAATACGCTTCTCTTGCAAAGACAGCTATGGCGATAACTAACTTGGTTACCGAGACAACCCCAAAAGAGTATACTTACCTATTGTTAAAAACACTCATAATGTCAATAAGTATTACCGTTTAAAAGTATGGTTAATCAAATTGCCGTGTAATGTCGGCTTTGAATAGCATCACCCTATTTGTTTCCCGTGGGTGTCGTAAGAGGCGACCAAGGGAGTCAAGGGTTACATGTGTAATGCAATTTTAGGCGATGGGCTGACAACCTTTCACTATGGCAATACACATTTATCTGAATAACCCTTTGAAAAAATTTAAGTGAAATAAAGCCATTTGAGAAAAAGAAATCTACGTCCATCGTTAAGATATGAATCTGTCACATTTAAATGTCCTATTATCATGAAACCTGCATTTCTGAAAGGCCGCTTTCTACGTAACACCACAATATACCAAGGAGCAGTAGTTTAACTTCATACTTACACCCAGTTTGCGCACTCACACATATACAAGCCCGACAGATCTAATCGTGATAGTCGTGTCACAGCGAACTGTATATAGCCGCGCGTTTTTGTTTTAAGTATCAAGAAATCGAAAAACATTATACCCAGAAACCTAACTATTCATTAAATTAAAATGTAAATTATTTCTTACTGCAACCTAGCATTAAGGTACCTATGTGTGACATCACTTAATTTCGGATTCGCAAAACCAATTTGTTGACATCCCTGCTAATGCAGGTTGTTTCGGGCGGAAAAATGCTCGAGTTAAACTACTGCTCCTTGGTAAATTGTGGTAACACGTTTAAATTTTGAAATAGATTTTGAAATAAATTTGAATGGAATGTGTCGTTACAAAGGTTCCTAACAACTGCAAGTTAGCAAAGAATGTTCATACAGATAACTTGCAATGATTTTTAGCAGTTGTTACGTTATTTCTCATGAAAAGGGCGTTTGCCCACAGCAAAAAGTATAATATACCTTTGCAACTGTGATATAGAGGTATATTTTTAATCAATCTATTTCGTAAATTGCCGATAACACAAACAATAACAAACTTATCTTTCCTTTTTCTCATGATAATGTGGTTGTGTTAACTTTGATATGATTACTAGACGTGTAGAAATCAAGTAGAGCTGGACAATGACTCATTTCACTAGAACCAGAATAAGCTGAGCCACCACAGATACTCTATTCTAGGTACTTTAGTGAAAAACCACTTTGAAAGTATTTACTTTTTTTAAACTTACTTCTTGGGAGTAGTGTGCAGACTTTCATTCTTGTCCATTTGATGTTGAGTGATCAGGTCACAAGCCTTGCCGAGGATCACGATGGAAACCAGCACTCTTATTGATATCAGAGACAGGTAAGCCAGGAGTATTAGAAATATTGCTGCAAACCTGTAAAATGTGAGAATATTTAACAATACATCAAAAACCTTGTCACCAAGTGTATTAAAAGTCACAAAAGGGGCAATACGAGGGAATTGTTAGCAGTGATCAGCGCATTTATTTGATTGATTGATGGTTCTTTTTAAGTGGAGTATCTTATTACTATTATAGCAGGAGCAGGCAACTGTTTCCCTCCTCTCAATACTCCTTACTAGATTTACACGCTACGCTATGTTACTTTTAACCGCGCGTAATTTTACGCGATTAGCTAAAAAAATACCTGAACTAGCATAATAAATAAATAAAACTAAAGACACGACTGCTCTCTGAGATAAAGCCTAGCCACTCGGGATAATGTAACAATTCTTCCGATACAATTCCCATTTGAATGCGTTCTGTGGTTACGGAATTGCAGCAATTTAAAGAATCGCACATGAAGTCTCAAAACATTACACTCTTTTTTTCGGTTGGGCAGTGTAGAGTCAGTTTTTTTTAGCAAGTAAGTAAAAACACTTCATTGCACATTCAAAACACAAATAAATAACGGGAAAACTTAAACTAAAAATGCACAAAGGCGGTCTTATAGCTGAAAGCGATCTCTACCAGAAAACCTTTGGGTGGAGGAGAAATCAAAGTGAAGAACAGAGTAGTGCATAAAATAAAGGTACAATTAGACGTACAGTGCGCAAATGAATAGGCTGCACAGGTCTAACTAAAACTACGAATAACGCCATCTATAATAAAAATCAAATACCTCTGAGCCGGCAGAACTCAGAGAACCTGTTTTACGCGCACGCATATCATGCGCAGCCGCATACATCATATTCGCACTTTACAAATTATAGCAAGGGTCGGTAGGACGTCATAGGTAAGTAGTTAAGTGGTTTAAAAATTCGATGCACTCGTCACAGCTGGCATAGCCGAGATAGTATGCGTCTGGATTTAGAGCGAGTTAAAATTATGGCAGGACACTAGGTCGATCCCGCCCCCCATGTGTATTGTTTTATGTTTTTGTTTTTTATATGTAAGATAATTTTTAGTTAACGGCCCATTTGTTATTTTGAATGAATGATGTTTGTGGGTATTGCACATAATCATTAAAACTATTAGACGGTAAGTAATAAGCACAGTCATCTGATCTGTATCGACTACTGCCTACGTATCTAACCGTTAGCTTTCGATGTTTCTTTGTGTTGTTGTTTGCTATCGTTTTATCGTAATTATGTCTACCTATAGTATGCTCCTTTGTCTACATACAGTGCTTAGAGCAAAGATCATAGTGCTATATGAAGATAATCTTAGTATTATGAAATTTCTCGACGTCTTCAATTAAATGTAAGTTAAATATTTTTATTTTACAAAATTAGCGCAAATGCTTCAGGTCAGGTCGTTCATATTATCTAAACATTAAGTTTCTAGATAAAGATACCTACTACATACTACCTGCCATACGTTCATTATTTAAAATGTTTAAATAGGTATTAGATTGCTTATTATATTTACTTACTTAGTTTCCTATTTATTATTATTGGCATTTACCTACATTAAATACTTGTAGATTGACTAGGTATTTTTCTTACAGAAAAGAACTGTTACGCTGTGGGTTACGTTACGCCGATACCGGTGACATCCTGCCTGCCCGGAAAGGTCGTAAGGCCGTGATGTTCACGGATGCATCAGCGCGTCACCGAGGGATAGTTGCCAAGCATGCTAATACCCCATTCTTGTCAACTCGCTCAACAGCAACGGAGTTCGGAGTGACATTACAAACTGTAAGGACCCTTTTACACGCAGCTGGTATAAGTTGTTATCAGCCAGCTCAAAAAATTTGCTGTCAGCTGCTCATCAACAAGCACGAGTCCGATTTGCATATATTTATAGAAACTTTGATTGGGAGAATAATGTAGTAATATTCACTGATGAAAAAGCTTTTAAATCGGATACAGATTGGACGCAAGATTTTATGGCGCTGGAGAGGCAAGCGTTACAGACCAATTCACATTCTCCCAAATAGAATGAGTGGGACTGTGGTGTCTTCTATGGGACCTAGAAAACTAGTTGAAATAGAAGGAAGGTTCATTAGCGAGAGTTATGTGGAAATATTGCGGGACGTAATGATGCCTACAGTGCGTATTGCTTACCCAAATCAGTACATTTATTTTGTGCATGATAATTGCTCTGTGCATAAAGCCCGTATCGTCCAGGATTGGTTGCGAACCCAGCACGACGTGACTGTTATTAACTGGCCGTCAAAGAGTCCGGATTTAAATCCCATAGAAAATTTATGGGGTCAAATGGTCCTTAACTGGGACCCATCTGAAGTCAGGACCAAGAAAAATTTACGCGACTTAGCCATGTTCACCTGGGAGTCCATGCGTGGTAAACCAATGTGTTCGAACATGGTAGCTAGCATGCCAAGCCGTTTAAATTAAAATTAAATTATTATTAAATTGAAATATTTAAATAGGTAGATATTAATATATTGGGTTGGGAATTTTGCAGAAGATTTATTTTATTCGATACTTACTGCTTAGTTAATTTCTGAAACTGTTCAAGCTCTCAAACAATCAAAATACCAAGTTAACCTGTCACTTAATACCTAATTATTCTGCATAATTATTTAACTTTGTTTACACAATCTAACGAAGAATGTAAATGAATTGATCCCCTGGTTCAGTTTAGGCTTAATGTGTTACCAATAAAAAATATGTTAAGTGATGTTATTGTTACAATAAATGCAGGAATGAGGCTACCTCGTTATCTCATTTATAACATGTTTATTCACTTTGACATACCTATTTATTGTTGCACATTAACAAACATTATGCAACCCAACCCAATATCATTGAATAGTTAAAAACCAAAATAAATACCTAACTGATAAATATTATGGTAGTTTTATTCATTTTACCTTATATCCTCAAAACTACTATATTTATTCGATATCACACACTATACTACACAGATAAGTATAAAAATTTATCAGCAACAGCAAAATAATCATTAAAAAATAGAAAGTATAACCTATATAAAAAAAAAACAGGCCTGGACCTGCTGCGACCAACCACGACTCGATCCTTAGCTACCTGTTTCCAAAGTCCGCTATGTTAACCATTGAGCTACGACTGCTGTGATGCAAGCAGCGAAATTAAGGTTTAAATTATTATTAGTCATCAAACTGCGCGTCTTAAATTCTAGTGTGTGTGCGCGCCAGTCAATGTGTGTGTTTTAATGTGTCTATAATGGTATTCAATGAATTCAATTTGTCGTTAAAAGATGGCGTTGTCTGGCTGTGCAGGTTTAGACCACTTCGTGTGTACATGAATAAATATACTAAATCATAGTATATTAAAATATACTACAATAGATAATATTATAAATAAATACAGATTTTAATACATAGGTAGAAATACATATATATAATCTAAGAATACAATAGGATACAATACTAACTAGCGAACAGACTTTGACATAAAATGTTGATGTACCTTCATTTTGAAGGTATAGCAAATTGATTATTGGGACCTAAAGCTAAAGCTACTGTTTCACTCACCCGTCGATCTTGACGGCATGCACCAGCACCCTCGTGATGACGACGCCCAGCGGCAGCGGTATGAAGCCCATCCGCCGAGCGACCAGGTCCGAATGGTCGCTGAACGCGTACTTCTGTCTGGTCTGCGCCACGTCGTACGCTAAGCTCACTGTGTACTCCCGGTATACGCCGTATGGGATCTCGTTGAACCTACAAGTTCCTATTAATTAGTTTTTACTTCACCTAATGTCCGTTTAAACATCATGGGTTAAAAGCACTTGATATACCATTACTTATCCATATAAGTGTTATAGTCCAATAGCAGCACAAAAAAGCTTAAGCCTAAGGGTTAACTAATTAAAACGATGACAAAATTTGATTATATCTATTAAAGTGAATATTAGGGAGGTATATTAATAAATGTTGTTAGTGCTGATAGTAATAAGTCTACTCTCCAACTATAATATGGTTTCTTAGCAAATAAATAGGTAATAAAAAAATTACATAATGTCAGTGCCGTGCAGTAGACTAGTGGCAATACCTTAAAAATCACCATAATTTCGTAACACAACCATGTCAGAGGCCCACTAGTGGTAGTAGGCGGTTGAAAAACTCTGACACCAGGGTTCATCGGGTTGTTGGACGACTCAGTGTCCCACACGAAAAAAAGAGAGAGAATAACACATTCAAATCATAGTAGGTTCTTATATACAAAAACGATGTGATGCCGGCTTAGACTGCCGTGTGATGCCGGCTTAGAATAGCATCACCCCATTTCTAACCCATGGGTGTCGTAAGAGCCGACTAAGGGACTCGAGGGATGTTTATTGCAATTTTAGGCGATGGGCTGACAACCTGTCACTATAGTCATACACAGTTATCTAGTTGACCCTCAAGCTTTTGTCAGACGTGGTGTTAATATCCGTTTTACGGCCGTTGACACTCTGCCTACCCCGTAAGGGATAAAGGCGTGATTTATGTATGTATGTATATGTATGTATACAAAAACGATACATTGTACATACCTAGTGATGAACGCATGTTTAACCCAATCAATGATGACTTCAAAAGTGAGCACTAGTACACAGTCGGGGGCAAGGATCCAGAATCTCTCCTCCCGCCACATGTATTCCTTCATAGTCTGAAGCACCACTATAAACAGAAGTACTGACAAGTGTAGCCTCTCCCTAACGTCGCTGCACGATACTTGGAAGAGGTTGTTTTTGTCAAACTTCTTGAACACACTGCCTTTTAGTTCTACAAACTGCAAAGAAAATTATAAGCATATCTTTATTATTTTTGAATAATTTATATTGCAATATAATGCCGTGTGATGCCGGCTTAGAATAGCATCACCCCATTTCTTGCCCGTGGGAGTCGTAAGAGGCGACTAAGGGACTCGAGGGTGTGTTCAATTCAATTCATTTATTCATTAACAGTACATTAACTGTGTGCGAAATTTTACATAAAATCTTACTTAACTAAATTAAATACATTATTATACAGTCACAGAGATTTCAAATATAAAAAGTAATAAAAAAATAATAAAAAATCATATGTCATTAATACTGTACAAGACCTTATCCAATAAAAATAATTTCAATTTTCTCTTAAATATTACGATATTGTCAATGGCTTTCAATTCTAGCGGTAGTTTATTAAATATTTTTACAGATTGGCACATTGGACATTGTTTTACAATGTTAAGATTAGGCTTTATAACATAATTTAGGTCTAACCTGCGTGTGTTTAATCTTTTTTTCATTTCATTTTCTGTTTCATATTTATATCTATATTTTATTATGTCAACTAACAACACGAAAACGTAAAGGCTAGGCACCGTTAATATCTCGTATTTTTTAAAATATTCTTTACAGGATTCCCACGGAGGAATGCGAGCAATAGTGCGAATGGCTCTTTTTTGCACTGTAAATGCCTTGTTAATATTATATTTGTAGCTATTACCCCAATACTTAATGCTATAGCGCAATTTCGATTCCACTAAAGCTGAGTACACCATTTTTAGCTGATCAAGTCTCAGAGTATCTCGCAAGATTCTTAGGGCATAGCAAGCGGAGCTGATGGAACTCTCGATTGCATCTAACTCCGTTTTCCAGTTTAGCAGATCATCCAAGTGGATACCAAGAAACTTAACTACCTGTAATATTTCAACCTTTTGACTGTTTAAAGCTAAGTGTAGTGTAGCTTTGTTTTTGGCTGTTGATTTAAATAAGATACCACAAGTCTTTTTTAAATTTATCTTCAGATTATTTGTAGAGAACCATTCGTTAAAAGCTGTTAAAGTGAATTGCAGTTTTAGGCGATGGGCTGACATCCTGTCATTTTCCGGATGACTCTCAAATGTTTGTCAGACGTGGCGTAAATGTCCGTTTTATGCGGCCATTTATGCTCTGCCTACCCCGCAAGGGATTTTCGGCGTGATATGTATGTATGTATGTATATTGCAAGTATTGCATATTTTTTTGATGAAAAACGTAACACATGCTTGTTTAGGTCAATATCGCGTATGGGGCAGGCAGAACGTACGTAAGGGATCATAAAAAATATTTATTCATTAATAGATTAGCACTTTTACCAACATCTGCCAAAATATTTGAAGGTGCAATGGTGAAGAGGTTATATTCTTTTTATGAAAAATACAAAGTATTACATGAAAATCAAAACGGTTTCAGAAAGAACAGAACAACAATTCTTGCTATTTATACATATGCTCAAAAAATCTATGATGCTATAAATAACAAAAAATACGCCATTGGCCTTTTATTAGACATGAGTAAGGCTTACGATAGAGTATGCCACGAAAACCTGCTTACAAAACTATATGGGTCAGGAATACGCGGAATAGCATTCAAATGGTTTCAAACATATTTGCAAAATAGATTTCAATACGTAGAAATAGAAAACACGAATGACGAGACAGGAAAAATTAGACAAATTAGATCAGATAGATTATCATCGACAGGATCTATTCCACAAGGAATCGTTTTAGGATGCATTTTATTCCTAGTGTACATAAACGACCTCCCCACCATACTGGAAAATGATTGCGTTCTTTTCGCGGATGACATTTCTGTTTTAATCCCCTGCTATAACACAGATGAACTTGAAACCACATTAAACTCAACCCTTGATAAAGTTATTAACTGGCTGGATGGTAACTATCTAAAGCTAAACCTTGAAAAAACTAAATTGATACAATTTAAACCCTATCAAAAAACAGCACTTGAAATCGCATATAAATATGGTAACACACCAATAGAAACAATAAAAAGTGCTACCCTGCTTGAAATAGACTTAGATTCGCATATGAGTTGGAAACCCTACATTCAGAAATTAAAAAAAAGATTATCCTCATTTATTTATGGTCTATATAATCTAAAACAGGTAACTAATCTTAAAACTTCCCTCGCAGCTTACTATGCTTACGCGCATTCAAGGCTCTCTTACGGTATTATTTTGTGGGGAAATTGTTGTGATGTAGATGAAGTATTTATTCTGCAAAAGAAATGCGTACGCATATTAACCAATATACAAGATTTCGAATCCTGCCGACCCCATTTTATAAAGCATAATATACTTACTCTTACTTCAATCTATATCCTAGAAGCATGCACTTTTGTACGAAAGCATGCAAACCTATACACGGCGTTACTAAATAATTAAAGAAATAACCGAAATATGCACAAACTAAGAGTGCCATTTACGAAACTAAAATTGGTTTCTGATAGCCCTCATTTGATGACGATAAAAATTTACAATCATATTCCTAATTATATTAAGGAAATCCAAAAAGTGACAGTTTTTAACAAACAATTAAAGACATTACTTATAAAAAAATGCTATTATAATCTGAAGGAATTTTTTGACGATAAGCTGCAATAATTAAATCTTCCTTGGTGTCTATGTTATTGTTATGAAATTGTAATTATTATTAATTTTATTGAGAGCTAATGACATGTTAATAGAATTAGAATGCACGTGTTTGTTAATTTATTGTTATTTTTTAGTCAGTAATATCATTTATAAATAAACAAATATAATGTCTATAAATTGCTGTGCCCTTGCAGGGCGTCACATGTATGCCTAGTTTATTTAAGTACTTTCCACCTTTGTAATGATTTAATGTGACTTGCAATAAATAAACTATGAACTATGAACTATGATTATGTATTCAAAGAAATTGCATATGTATGTATAAAAAAAAATTGCATTAACTATAAAATCCTCTATAATTTTAGGCGATGGGCTGATCATGAGAACCGGTCACTATGGTGATACACCATAATTCTGTATGTACCTCAAATGTTTGTCAGATGTGGCGTTAATGTACGTTTTTATATCCATTTACGCTCTGCCTAACCCGCAATGCAAGGGATATGCAATAGGTGCAATATATATATAAAATAGTCACTACATACATACACTGACAAGTCGTAATAAAGTACTAGTAAGAATGCAAAGGTGCTGGATAAGATATCAACCATATGTTAATTTATGAGTCAGATAATCATGTTACAATAATGAAATATATCCAGTGTAAAGTTGTGATTTTGATCAGTGGTACACTTACATTATTTGACATCATAATGATCAGAAGACTCTTGTTATTAGAGTTAAAGGCCACATTGAGTGTTGTAGCTTGGAACAACACTAGCAGGCTATGCAGAACTGTGCTTGCAGTCAAGAAAATATAGAATATAAAACAAATTTGTGAAAAAATGTATAGCCAACTTTAAACAGGTGTATTGCTGTTTGCTATTTTAAAACTGCTCTTAACATATTTTTTTAAATCAACAGAATTCTTTCTATGAAAGGTGAGTATGGTGTAGTATGCAGACCACTAAATCTTAATTTATGCGAATAATTAGCACACAAAACTAGACATTATGAACAACTGAAAACTAAATTTCTCATTTGAAAAATAACCTCATATAGTTAACAGTTCAGAGTTATCATTAAAGTTACAAAACATATTAAATATTGTGTGTTGTACAGTACACCTTAGAAACATGACATCATACCTATTTTATCACTTCTCCATTAATTACCTAGCAGTAGCAGATGCCCACTCATGTGTCATACATACTACTCAATAGCTATATTTTCTTTTATGCTTGGATAGAAAAGGATACACACATAGGTCATAGCAAAGATTAGATGCGGTATAAGTCCTAAATGCTCTCGTCGTCTATCCCTTGGCTCTGTAGCAGTCCAAAACAAGGCATCAATTGTGTCTTGTCCAAATGCAGAAAACAGTCTGTCTCCAACTTCTAACATATTATAGAATATGTACAATTTCATAACACTCTGACTCTTTACCAAATGGTACATCATATTGGTGTCAATATAACACATTAATATGCTGCACACTATTAGTATGAATCCTTTTAATACATCACAGGTCTCTGCTTGTTTTAGTATACTTTTACGTGGATGTGTGCAGAATCTGTAAATAACATAGATTTTATTCAAGGGTCAGATAAAATATAATAAAAAATAAATAATGTACAGTAAGAAATTAAGATTAATATCAATGCTACAGCTTTTGATTTTAATGTTGCTTACCCGAAACACCTTCTGAACAGTCTTGTGAAAAATGACCAGAAGGCCATGATAAACCTCATAGGCAGAAACGTGTAAACAAACAGGAGAGAGTCAGCACACTGGAAGAACCCATACGCCATGAACTTCTCCAGCTCCTGAGGGATTTTAATGAAGGAGTACACTTTCTCCCGCCTCGCCGAGAAACGCTCCTCATCGTGCTCGAGTAAATATCCTCGTGTAAGCTCGATGTGTAGGAATGCAAACAAAGACGCCGATTTGTCACCATCTGAAGCAAATAGAATACTATATATATTGCAAATCAATTCAAGAGATTATTTACACAAATTTTCGCACGTACCTTTATTTTTAACGTCCTTTGAGATCTTAGAATCTACAACATCACCAGAACCATGCTGAAGATTGGTAAGAGGTTTGAATCGTAACCTTTTTGTATTTTCCTGTATATCTTCAGTTTTTATCACCATGGCTGTACAATAATGTACTGCATTACAAACTGAACTTTTACAGTAAACGTAATATATTTACCACTTTAGATAATTTAGTTTTTCCGAAATAATAGAAATTCGAGAAAAATATTATTCCAAATCCCTCTTGTCTTGATTTTTTTTATATTGTCAATCAGTCAACCAATCACTGAGTACAAGTGATGTTTCTTTTAGGCAAAAAAACGTTATTTCAAAGATAACGTTCCTTTGGCTAAAATATCTGTATTCCATGTCGAAAATAGAAGCAAATTATATTTTTTAATTATATTTTAAAATAGCCACACTGATATCTAACGCGGCACGCCACGGAAAAGTCTTTGAGTAGCGTAAAATATAGTAAAACAGCAATTTTTGCTGTATTTATTTGAGAAATAAACGTATATCTTTAATTTACGGAACCTCTCCGTGCTCATTTTACCTCAATAGACAGAATTCATATGTAAATATGGCGTCAAACGAAGGTCAAAGTGCCAAGTCAAACTTGCATCAGCAAGATTTATCTAAATTAGTGAGTACATTTACCTATCTTTCTCAATATTACTAGTGCTCCTATAGTTTCACTTACTATTGAACTTGTTTCACAACGACACTAAGCTAGATTACAAATTGTAACATAACCTAACTTTTTATACATGTACAGGTTGAGGTTAAAATTTGCTGTAACGTTAGCTGTGGGCCGTGTAATAATGTTGCAATTTGTATTTGCTTGTAGGATGTCACAAAATTGTCGGCGTTGTCGCCTGAGGTGATATCAAGACAGGCCACTATCAACATAGGAACAATTGGTCATGTAGCCCATGGAAAGTCCACTGTTGTAAAGGCAATCTCAGGAGTGCAGACTGTCAGATTCAAGAATGAATTGGAGAGGAATATTACTATCAAATTGGGTAAGTATTCCAAATAACTCAATAACCTTCTTCATAGAGGACCTTTGCACACTACTCAGGTTTGTCATTTTGGTATTTTAGTGTACTACCATGTACTACACTGTAAACAAACTCCTACAGTTTTTTGGCAAGCCAATTAGGCAATTTTAGATAGACAGACCTTATTTTAGTGTGCAAATGCCCTTACATTTTAATTTATTAGTACAGTAGAACCTCAATAATTTGTAACTTGTTAAGCCGCAAAGCTCAGAAAAAAACAATAAAGACATTCAACTTCCTTAAAGCCTTTAGGGCTTATGCTTTATCTTAAAATATTACGACTTGGTAACTCCACCGAACCATTACTTATGAAGCATATTTAATACATATTTAGACGCTATTACTCATAGCTCTAAATTCAGACTATGTTGAAATTGGAACCTACCAAAGATTGCAGGGATGCCTGACGTCAATAAAAATCCTCTAATGAGAACTCTTTGGCGAGGCAGAATGCAACAAACTCTATTTTTGTTAAGAATTCAATCTTTTATTGTCTACCATATTTCTGTTCATAAAACTTTCATTAACCTTTGTAATGTTTTAGGTGTTTGTACGATGTATCTATTATTCATAAATCCTGTACCTAGATTGCTCAAACTCAATTACACGAAATATTTAATTTTTTCCATGAGTTTCCAGTTATGGAGGTTCTACTGAATTGTTATTTTATTTTGAATGGCTTTCTGCGATTGTACTTTTAATATTATGATATTATGAAGTGATCTACATACATATTTCTTCTTTCTATATTGTATAAACAGTTTACAACACAAGTATTAAACAAACAAGGCAATAATAAATATTACTAATTGAAATAATCATAATCAAATAAACTTATGTCTAGATATCCTAATAGTTGAAAATGAGATTGATATGGTTACCAATAAGTTTTGAGTATGCTTGCTCTAACACCAATTACTTTTTGATGAGAGACTGAATGTTTCTTTTGCTATGAAGTTTTTGACTTGGTTTTTTTTTCACAATTTCATGTACCCTTATTATTCCTATTAACAAATCTTTAAATATTACACAGATGCTTTGCAATGTACCATGTGATGTGAGCAAAAATGACATTGATTCTCACAACTTTGTTTATATTACGTCTGATCTCCTGGATATATTCTAATCAAATCACATGGTATGTTGCAGAGCGCCTGTCGGATTCCATTGTGAAAATGTTTCGTGATAGAGTGGAAGAGAAGAAAGAAAACTTGTTTTTCGAGAAAATCAAAAGAGCCAAGAAGAGAAACCTTTCCGTGGAACCAGAAGATACAGAAGCTGCTCCTCCATCTAAAAAACAAAAGAGGGATAAAAATAAACATGATCCTGAAGAATACATCATAGAAAAAATCCTTGACTTTAAATATGAAGAGGGAAACCAATACTTTTACATAAAGTGGAAGGGTTGGGATGACAGTGAAAACACTTGGGAACCCATTGAAAACCTTGACAACTGTCCAGAAGTACTAAGAAAGTTTCTGAATGATGAAGAAGTCAAACATTGTGTAAAGTTTGAAAAATTAAAGGAAGAACTATCTTTTGGGGATCTACTGAATGAAGAAAACCTTTTGGAACATCTAGCTGAAGTGGAAACGGCTGATTTGCAAAAACTTAGAGAGTCTTTACTTCTCAAATTCCTCTGTATGCTTCACCTAAAAGAGACAGATGAATGTTATATTGCTGAGCTTGTGCTAGACACAAGGGATATTCTGCAGATGTATGTTTTAACAAGAAGAAGAGTTAAACAATTGATGGCCCTCAGAGATTGGGAGGAACATATTAACCAGGTTGATAAATGCAAAAAACTTGCTGTAGAGAATGATGTTGATCTGGCTGGTCCACCTGAACATTTCACTTACATTAACCAGTCTATACCTGGTGTTGGAGTAATAATACCAACCGACCCACCTATAGGCTGCGAGTGTAGTGCATGTAATTGTCGATCTAAGTCTTGCTGCGGGATGCAGGCTGGCTTATTTGCATACACAGTGAACAAGAGACTCAGAGTTGCACCAGGTACTCCAGTCTATGAGTGTAACAAAGCTTGTAAATGCTCCGTAGACTGTAGCAACAGAGTTGTTCAAGGAGGTAGAAATATTAAGCTTACCATTTTCCGAACTTCCAATGGATGCGGCTGGGGTGTAAGAACTGACCAAAAAGTTAAGGATGGGCAGTTTATCTGTCAGTATGTCGGCGAAGTTATCACCGGCGAAGAAGCCGAAAAACGAGGCAAGGAGTATGACGCTAATGGGCTGACATACCTCTTCGATCTCGACTTCAATTCGGCAGAAAATCCTTACACAGTAGATGCAGCACATATGGGTAACGTGTCACATTTCATCAATCATTCCTGCGAACCGAACCTCGGCGTGTGGGCGGTGTGGGCCGACTGCTTGGACCCCAACCTGCCGATGCTGGCTCTGTTCGCCACACGCGACATCGAGGCAGGGGAAGAGATATGCTTCGATTATTTGCAAAAAGCCTCAGACAGTGACGAGATTGTCTTGAATGGCGCCGCGTCCAGCAGTATCGCGGGCGCATTGCCTGATAACGAGAGGAACGGCCGGGCCGCTTCACCCACTACTCCTATCAAGCTAGGTACAAACGGCACACCGACTGCATCCCCTACGAAAACCAGATTCGAAACACAGCAGCATGACTTATCGAACCTTAGAAATCTCACAGAATGCAAGTGTGGAGCTATTAAATGCCGAAAGTATTTGTTTTAAACTAAAATCTAGTTTTATAACTTATTTACAAAAAAAAACTATTCATAGTTTCTTTTCAATGTTTGTGAATGTCATAAACTCTTTAAAGTTGTAGCACAGTAGTCATTTCGTCGTCAAATATACTCTACAGAACAAATAATAATAAAGTAAGATAAACTTAGATTTAGAATGAAACTTCATGTGACCTTTATGATTAGTATACAAAATTGTGCAACAAAAAGAATCTCTAAGACCAAATTTGGTTCAAAAATGTTGTACTGATGACTTTTAAACCTTTGGGACACTTAATTCTGCTGTAATTCTTAAAGTTCTCTATTAGACTTTAAAAATGCACATTTTCCATTGGTGCCTGATACCTTAATGGATTTGATTAGGATATAAATTTGAGGTATTTTAAATAAAAGTATTTTTACTGTCTAGTTTAAAATATTCCTTTGATTTTCCATAACATCTTGGATATCTAATTCTAATAATAATATCTAATTCTAATAGTAAACAAATAAACTATAGGTCAATGTGTTTATTCACTGAACAGAGGAATGACAGACTCATAGTTGAGTTTAATTAAGTCTATGGTTGTAACCAATGCATTCAATTATATCAATCATGGAATGTAATACATTTTTCATATGTAAATTGATATACAATAATGATGAAAGGAACCCTTTTTTTACTGCTTACTTTATTTTTGATTGACTTGTGATGTTTATTTGATTTTTGTTTGTTAGATTTCTTGTATTTAACTTTTAGCTATTTTATGGTTCTGAATTTTATATCGCACAATGAATTGATAAATGGTTTGTCTGTCTATTATAAAGTTATCTATAATAGCACGTTCACACCATGCACATGCTCCCTGCTCCTCCTGCTGTCGCGAATATTGCTCGAAATGCTTCCGCGGAAGTATCAACGCGAGTGAGTGTTCACACACAGCCGGTTTACTCTTCTCACACCAATATGAGTGAGCGAGATAGCAAAACATTCCACTCGCTTTCGTGCTGCCGTTCATTTGACTCGCGCACGAAAAGCGGACACTCTCGGGAGCATCGGGAAGTGGCAGCGGCATGACGAGTAGCAGCGCAAGTAACCTGTTTAGGTACATGCTCGCGCTGCCCACTTCCCTTACTATTTCCCTGCCCATATTGGCTTGGTGTGAACGTGCTATTATAAGTTTAAGTTACCGTTAGCAGTCTTTGAATTTAGTACCACAACAGATTTTTAAATGTAAATGTTAGTTACTAATGAAATAAAAAATAATGTAAGCTGTAAAAATGGGTATTATATCATTGGATACCACATGTACATAAAATATTAGTAAGAACCTAGAATTAAAACTTGAAAACATATAACTATAGTTTTATTTATCTTAGTTATACCCGTTTTTACTAAACCCGATATCATTATTATTCCAGGTTAGTCATGTCATGTTAAAAAAATATGAGCAATCGATTGCAAAGTTTACGTGTCTTTATTTGTTGAATTTTTTGATTTTTCATAAACTGTATGTAATTAAATAACACCAACCACGAGATGAACAAAATTAACAATAATGAAAATCAACTAAATTGGGTTTGTATGTTTGTTTGTTACTTCTTCACGCAAAAACTACTGAACAGATTGTAATGAAATTTGGCACACATAAAGAAGGTAACATGGACACATAGGGCAACGCCGCGGGTAACAGCTAGTACCTCATATAACAAATAATTAACGTAATTTGCAACCTAAATTGAAAAATAAATAGATTTTTCCTATCAATCAGATCAAAAGCTTTTTTCGTTTCCGTATTTCTACTAAATAAAGTAACGAAATCTGTAAAAATCAATCTAATCGAAGGGCTTTTAAAGTCCCCACGCAACTAATCTAGGCTTAAGTAAGTAACTGAACAACTTTCCCCAATGAATGTTGTTCGAAATATAGAAAAGAGTGGACAAAACATTTTAGCTGACCAAGTTAACTTGCTCTCCAGTTTTCAGAGGAAGTTTAGTAAATTCTAACTATAAATTTCTACGCATTTTCTATACCAAATTCATAAAGGTACTTTTCCGAACCGAGCGGCCGACGACGGCCGACAGCATATGCCGGTTCGGAATAGCACCTTAAATCTGCACGTTTCATTTTAAAATTAAAGGCTACGCCAACGCTAAAATCTACAAATGCGACAACCCGAAATGCAAGAGGCCCACGTCGTACATCTCGGGCGGGTCCTCCAAGGACGACAACTTCCCGTGCCTGCGGGCCGGCTGCACGGGCCGCTTCCAGCTGGTGCGCCACGTGAGCTTCGTCGACTGCCCCGGCCACGACATCCTCATGGCCACCATGTTGAACGGAGCCGCCGTCATGGACGCCGCTCTCTTGCTTATTGCTGGTAGGTACAATACTACCACATTTTTATTTTATTTTTAGTTTTGGACCGAATTATTTTAGCGCCGGGCCTATGAAAATCTACACCTGACTGTATGGTGGGGAGCAGGAGCTCACCCGGAGAAGTTTTGTGGTTGTTCAAACAACCAACCCAATCGCGTCCTTGGGGCGCGACTGGGCTTACGAGTTGTTCTGGGAAGAACAGACTGGCACGTGCCGGTAGTTCCCAAAATGGGGAACAAATGAGGGACCTCCGCGCCCCCACCGGCGGGGGCGTCGGTTGCTCGAGGAGCTTGTGGAGTGTGATCTTCTCGCAATGGCACTATCAGATCAGTTCACTGCTGGACCGAGACCTCCCCCAGGGTACGCAATAAGATACCCTTTATCTCTTTTCGCCATCCTATCACTATCAGCCGCCCTCTTTCAGTTATTTGCCCTTCTGGCCAGAGGGAGTCAAACTGTGAATTATGCCGTCGACCGTTACTGTTGACGGCTGATGTGGCGCAGTGGCAGTGCGACTGCCTGCGACGCAAAGGTTCAGAGTTCGATTCTCGGTGGCGCACTCACAAAGTTGATATTTATCACTTTGTAAATTTGTTCCCAGTCTGGTTGGGACATTGCAGGCTGAGTCACCTAATTGTCCAAAAATAAAGATGGTTCCGTGCTTCGGAGGGCACGTTAGCGTTTGGCTGTCTATGGCAACTTAAATGGCGGTCGTCACACAACCATATCGGAGCCCTACTACAAGTAGTAGGTGGTTAAAAAAAAAACTTATCGTCGCGATGCCCCCACGAAAACAAAATGCCTAATACTGTATTTATAAATACAGCTTCTAATCAATCTAATCCTACTTAACTATAATTCCACAGGTAACGAATCCTGTCCCCAGCCGCAGACGAGCGAACATTTGGCCGCGATCGAGATAATGAAGCTGAAACACATCCTCATTCTGCAGAACAAGATTGACTTGGTGAAAGAAGGCCAGGCCAAGGAACAATACGAACAGATCGTGAAGTTCGTGCAGGGCACCGTGGCCGAGGGTGCGCCCATCATACCCATTTCTGCTCAGCTTAAGTATAATATTGAGGTAAGCGGCGGTTTTGTCTTTATGTGGCGCTAGACATTAGTATCACCCCATTGATTTAAAATGAAAATGGCACCTTCTCAGTGTAGTATTGTCTAATTCGCTATTTTCGCTTACAACTATAAGGTCATGTGTTTTTTTTTAATAAGTACCTTACCTACTTTTTAACTTATTAATGAACTATAGTTTCCTTTTTAAATTCTGTATAATATAAATATTCTATCTTTTTGTATACTTATTACTTACATACAGCTTTGTTACTACCCAAGGAAGAAGCGAGTCATTCCCAACACAAGTAGTTTTCTTACTTACTGGGAAGGCTCAAACACATGCTGCATTGTACTTTTTGCCAATAAAGCTTTTTGATTTTGAGTATCACCCTATTGATTTAAAGTGAATATGGCACCTTCTCAGTGTAGTACCTATTATCCAATTCGCACGTATACGTTGTTCGCTCTCGTATATTGTTGTACGCTCGCACATATGAAATCTCTAAAAGCGTTATAGTACTCGCTGTTACTCGTATAGGTGCGAGCAGGACAGTACTATACGAAATACCTACTGTGTAAGCAGGAGAGCATGATACAAACATATAGGTTAAAATGTTACTTTTGCCATACCGAAAACTTACGACAGGCTGGTGATAAGGAACAACTTCCCCCAAGGAATATAGGTCGAAATGTAAAAAAACAAAACCTCCCGTACAAAATGCAGCTGACAGAGTCTCGTGTGGCAGGTCCAAAACATTTTTTTTTCACATTATTCCTTGGTGCAAGTTGTTTCTTATCACCAGCCCAACCCAACCCGTACTGAGTTTTCAGTATCGATCACTTATGTACCGCCGTTCCAATAAGTCGTATTTTCCAGCTGTCATCTCCATACTAAAAGAGATGTCAATAAAGGAAAATGGGCCCTCTGTCATAGTAGTTTCACAAATCTGACACACACGTACGTATTACGTATTTTCACAAATACGAGTTATTGGAACGGCGGAACTTTAGTAAAATGTCACCCTTTGCAATCCAACCAATCTCTCACGTCACGGCAGGTGCTATGCGAGTACATAACAAAGAAGATCCCGGTGCCGCTGCGCGACTTCTCGTCGCCGCCGCGCATGATCGTGATCCGGTCGTTCGACGTGAACAAGCCGGGCTGCGAGGTCGACGACCTGCGCGGCGGCGTCGCCGGCGGCTCCATACTGCAGGGCGTGCTCACTGTCGGCATGGAGATCGAGGTATGTACTCCAGATTGAAAGGATCTGCCGCAAACACTTTTTCACTAGTTCCACTAATTAAATACATGGTGTAAAAAAATTTGCTGAGAATATTTTAAGGGGTGAACCAGTACGTGAAACTGAACAACTTTGCCCAAGGAACATAGGTCGAAATATGAAAAAAAAATTTGGCCCTCCCATACAAATTATCCCGGCCGGGTAACACACTAAGTATGGGAGGGTCAAATTATTTTTTCATATTTTGACCTATGTTCCTTGGGGAAAGTTGTTCAGTTTCACGTACTGGTTCATTCCTTAAAATATTCTCAGCATATTTTTTTACACCTTATATATTTGTTTAATTTGATATTAAACAAATATATCGGGGCCCGATGATGATATTCGAAACCGGTCGCATTTAGTTTAATATCAAATTAAACAAATATATTTAATTAGTGGAACTAGTGAAAAAGTGTTTTATTAGTAAATTAACATGGAGTTCCATCAAGAAGTAACAACACAAAGTGTAACATAAGCTTTAAATCTTTAAAAAGTTGGAAAGTAATCCCCCACCCTTTTCTTTGACCTATTGCGGAGGCAATGAAGCAGTTTGTTTTCGAGTTTATGATTAACACATGTTTTACAGTATTGTTTAAAGTAAATTTATTTCAGTTTCTCAATGAGGTTCTCTTTGCCGTATATTTGTCGTATATTGTCAGGTGTAAAATTTTTGAGAACTAACAAAATATTCAATCGCGGGTAGGATTTAAACCTGCTAGTTTTACCATTACTAGTGGCGGCGCCTCGTTCATCTGATACACTTGCAAAATTGACGGGCATTGGATGAGCCGCGATAGCCCAAATGGAAGAGGCGTCGCTACTGGTGATAGTTCGAGTCGCCGGTTCAAATCCAGCCCGCGCTTGAAAATTTCGCAAGTTTAAAAAAAGTTTCATTGTTTTTTTTTTCTATTTAAAGTGGGTGTGTGTGGCCTTACTATCATATCACATATCCTGACGTGAGATTGATTATGATGTGATTACGTGTCATGTCAGTGTATGTGTCCAGCCAGGCCTCTGTTTACATTGTGTTCTTTTTTCTTTTTCGTCAAATAAATTAAAATAAAATGTGGTGGTTCCCCAGGTGCGGCCGGGGCTGGTGAGCAAGGATGCAGAAGGCAAGCTGACCTGCCAGCCGATATTCTCGCGGATCGTGTCGCTGTTCGCCGAGCAGAACGAGCTGCAGTACGCGGTGCCGGGGGGCCTCATCGGAGTCGGCACCAAGATCGAGCCCACGCTGTGCCGCGCCGACCGACTTGTGGGACAGGTGAGTGTAACACCGTGTCGCTGTTCGCCGAGCAGAACGAGCTGCAGTACGCGGTGCCGGTGGGCCTCATCGGAGTCGGCACCAAGATCGAGCCCACGCTGTGCCGCGCCGACCGACTTGTGGGACAGGTAAATTAAGTCCTTCTAAAATCGTTTTTTAGGGTTCCGTACTTCAAAAGGAAAAACACGATACCCTTACAGTGCAGAATAACTTTTTTGCCCGACAGACACGAGTCACGACCCCTTATCTCGTGCCTTCTAAGAATTCTAAACCTGACTGCTCAACCATAAAAGAAGTGCAGAGTTCATGTGCGATTCTTTAAAGGACTGAACTCGTGAACTACTGAACTGATTCGAATGGGAATTGCATCGGCAGAATCCTTACATTATCTCGAGTGTCATAGGCTAGGCTTTATCTCAGAAAGCAGTCGTGATTTTAATTTATTATTTGAAAAAATTTCTCGACCTCTCGACTGAGAGAAAATTTCGCCAAACGTCGTCAGTTTGACAGGTGCATAGTAGTTCTGTTGTTTATCGTGTTGCACTATAATATTTTATATTTACGAAAATAAGAACAGACACAGCGGCATATCATATAGAAATCACTAATGTGATGACATCTAACTGTCTTTCGTTCATTCACTTCGCCAAACCCCACCACCATCACCCGTTCAGATGTGTGTTAGTTTAAATTTTAAGCCAAGATTATCTTATCCGAAGCACGTTGAACGTACCCCAGTGGTTTCGGAGCTTAATCAATGCAAACAAACACTGAAATCTTTCCTCTTTATGGTATAAGTGTAGATTGAGCCGGTAGTTTAACAATGTTATTTGGTGTAGGTGCTGGGCGCGGTGGGCGCGCTGCCGGGCATCTTCGTGAAGCTGGAGGTGTCGTACTACCTGCTGAAGCGGCTGCTCGGCGTGCGCACCGAGGGGGACAAGAAGGCGGCCAAAGTACAGAAACTCACCAGGAACGAGGTAAACTAAACACGATGTACTATGATTTTATTATGCACTTACAATGCTATATTATTTTGCATACATGAAAATAAGAAATTGAAAAAATTACAGCGCCCGCCGGGGCTTGAACCCGGGACCGTGGGGTACCGTCCCACTGCTCTGCCAATTGAGCTACCGGCGCCCCGACTGACAGTCAATTTCTTATTTTCATAAACACGATGTCTCCTCTCAGAACGTTCGACGACATTAGCTGGCTACACGTGCGATATTTTAGGAGTAAACAACGTTCCCAACAGGTCGAATAAGAAAAATATTGACAGAAATTGACTCGGCCGGCCTAATTTGCCAGGTGTCAGAAGTACCCACGGAAGTACCATTGATGGTACTAGCATAAGAATAGATAATAATACTGCGTATAGAAACGAAACTCCTTTGTCTGGGCCCCAAAAGCCGCGCTTTAAATACCTACTTCCCCCCGCAGCCCGTAACGCCCCGCACTCTCCCGCGCTTTAAGTCGGGGCTGTCACGTGCCAATAATTTTATTCTAGACTAGCGGCCAGTCAAGCGCTTGCGACCGCTGCTAACAGTTTTCCCGTGGGACCAAAATATTTACCCGTTTTAAAGTCTTGCCTTACCATTTTATTGTTAATAGGTAGGTACAGAATTTTAAAATAGGTGCAAAACATACATACGATACGAATGTGCTTATTTATCATTATCAGCTAACAATGACTTAGGCACCTAGGTAGTTTAAATTAGAAAATGGAAACTAGGTACCTACGTAAGTAAAAATAGTAGGTATTTACTGTAAAATCATCACTTACTATGGCTCATCTTTAGGCAAATTAAAAAAACTTAGATGCGGAGTCTTCCTCGCATCACTTTTGCAGCCATACACACCACAATAATTCAGCATTGCAAAATTTTTCACAAAAAATGAAAATTCGACCCGCACGACGAACGTTTCCGCGGCGAAGCGCACTCCCGACTGAACTGTTCTCTAAGAGACAGCCAGACGGATTGACCTTGAGCGCGTCTGGAGCGGGAGTGTCATCTCTATGTGATTTCTACTCTATGGTACTAGTGACACAGATTTATTCACAGGGTTTCCAGTGATTAATGGATAACTATTAATTTATGGACACCCTTTATAACACGATGGATGATACTAGCGACATAAATCTGTAAACCCTGGGGCCAAATTTTAATTTTGTATGGGGGGGGGCATTTTCTTTCTCATTTTTAGAACCAATGGAGTTCACCCCTTGAAATGTTGACAGCTATTTTGTTTTCGCCTTGTATTTATTTTTACCCGACTGCCTCAGGAGGGTAATGTTTTTAAAAGCTTTTATTTCACTTGACTTGTATGTATGTATGTTAACAAATCTTGCAAGTTTAATTTGACCCACTTCTCGGCATCCGATTGAGTTGAAATTTTGCATGTTGGTCCAGAACCGATGACAATGCATGTTAATCATAAATTTGACCTGATGCTGCTGCCAGGATCGGCTCCGTACGAGAGATCTCCTCAGCGGTTTATAACTGGGACAAATTAAAATTTTGTATACGTATTTGTTTATGATAGGGAGTTGGTAGGCCGACCATGAATTAGACGCTACATTCAGGGTTGTCTTCGAACTATGGAACTCCTCAATATTCAACTGCTGGGACTTCAAATTTTGTATATGAATTCGTTTATGATAGGCAGTTGGTAAGCCGACCATGAAGAAGATGCCACATCCAGGGTTGGTTTTAATAAAAAAAAACAAGCAAACCGTGCTAGAACATTTTTGTGCCCGCGGTATAACCATCAATAAAATAATTGCACAAGGTAGTTTAATGGATTGTACTAGAAAAAATTATAATATAGATTTAAATAATATTATACCATCTGATATAAACAAGACTGGGGGGTTGCCTAAAGAGTTGGAAATATTTGTGGGGGCCAAGGTGATGTTGCGATATAATGTTGATGTCTCTAAGGGTTTAGTAAATGGTGCAATCGGTCATATTATAGAAATTATATGGCCCTGTTTCCGAAGAGCACAAATGTATGACACAGACATTCCATCAGTCCGTATCGACTTCGGCAAAGATGGGATCCACGTGATTCAACCGAAATCTGTGCAATTTCCAGCTAAATTCAGCCATGGTACAGCTGAACGTAGAATGTTGCCAATTGTTTTATGCTGGGCGTGTACTGTTCACAAAATGCAGGGTAGTACGGTTGACCATGCTGTTGTATACTTGGGTTCAAAGTTGTTCGCTGCCGGCCAAGCGTACGTGGCTTTAAAGGGCGAGGCACACCGGCTCCGTATCCAGCTCTCGTCCGTAGTCACGCACGTGATCACGTCCGTACACCCCTGCCACACCGAGTTACGGACACGATACGATACGGACGTGGTTACGCAGGTTACGGCGTACCTACGGACGAGAGCTGCAAGGGGTCTGTTGCGTACTCAGCCGACGCCATATTGCTTTTCATGCTTAAGGGCGGGGCACACCGGCTCCGTATCCGTTCCGTATCCAGCTCTCGTCCGTAGTCACGCACGTGATCACGTCCGTACACCCCTGCCACACCGGGTTACGGACACGATACGGACGTGGTTACGCAGGTAACGGCGTACCTACGGACGAGAGCTGCAAGGGGTCTGTTGCGTACCCAGCCGACGCCATATTGCTTTTCATGCTTATTTCTCGAATCGAAAACTTACGCGATGTCTCGAGAAGATTGGAAGGACGGCCTAAGTAGTTCTTCGGACGAAGAAGAAGCATTATTGCTTTTATTGTGCCAAAATACTGTGACTACTACGAAACGAAAATGGGTCCATTAAATTAACCAAAAAAGAAGAAAATCGTTTAAGAAGAGAATCGTTTAATACCATTACTCTTCCCTAGGTCTGCTGTAAGAAATTTCTTATTAGAGATAAGCAGTGCCTGTTGTGCCTGTATTCTTTATGTGTTTTTATCTTTACTGTTCATGTGTACAATAAATCGTAAGTAAGTAAATAAATAAAGAAATACACTTAGCGAATACCATAGCCTATGTCGCGAACTGGAATCCGACGAGGATTGGTTCTTTCGTTATTTCCACATGTCACAAAATTCTTTTGAAGAATTACACGAACTAATAAAACCCAGAATTCATAAAGAAGATACCAATTATAGAAAGGCTATCGGGACCAGAGAAAGACTAGCAATTTGTTTAAGGTTTGTATTCTTCTTTGTTAAAAACTAGCGGCCCGTCTAGCGGATCCACCCGCTACTACTTCCTACTCGTTTTCCCGTAGGAATCAGATCTTTGCCCGTTCGACATCTACTACAAAGCCTCGATATCTAAGTGATACTGAAAATGTTTTGGTATGGCCCGAAATACTTCAAGAACATGCAGAAATTAGTAGGCATTACAAAATGTGCAGCCCGAGAGTTCGCGACACGATTACGCTAACTTCTATGCTGCATAATATTTGACGTTTAATATAGTGCACATTTTTTGATGCGCATTGTGGTAGCTTGTAGTCCGTACCTCGTCCGTACAACGCGCAGGACAGAGCTGTGCGTGTTCGGACGTGTTTGGTGTGACGTCCAATAGGGAATCTCATAGAATACAACGTCATCACTGCACGCAGAGTACGCAAACGATTTGTCTTTTGGAAGCTGTACGGCGTAACTACGGCGTAACCCTACAGTGCGTGCAGCACGGAACGGATACGCAACGCAAGCGGTGTGCCGTGTCTCATACAGTCCCACACATTACAACGTCATAAGTTCGTGCGTGACTACGGACGAGAGCTGGATACGGAACGCATACGGAGCCGGTCTGCCCCGCCCTTTACACGCAGGACAGAGCTGTGCGTGTTCGGACGTGTTCGGTGTGACGTCCAATAGGGAATCTCATAGAATACAACGTCATCACTGCACGCAGAGTACGCAAACGGTTTGTCTTTTGGAAGCTGTACGGCGTAACTACGGCGTAACCCTACAGTGCGTGCAGCACGGAACGGATACGCAACGCAAGCGGTGTGCCGTATCTCATACAGTCTCATACATTACAACGTCATAAGTTCGTGCGTGACTACGGACGAGAGCTGGATACGGAACGCATACGGAGCCGGTCTGCCCCGCCCTTAAGTAGTGATAGAAGAATTAGACTGTTCGAAATTAACTGGGACTCGGCCATGTAATAATGACGCCATCAATGAAATGAAAAGACTAAGACATATTACAAGCTAATTCTTCTATTAGGGATGCCGGAGGAGTAGGTACCAACCTACTTCTATAGAATATAAAAGAAATAGTTATACTTTATCCTAATGTTAGTTTTCCCCGTGCCTTAAGTTTTTCTATTGAAGGTCTCTCCGTTTTATAGAAAGACTTTCGTATTGATCAATAACTATCGATTGAAACTAAAAAATATAAAATAAAATTATGTAAAAAAAACTTTTAAAACAAGCTTTTATTTAAGTGCTCTGAAAAGATGAAAATAAAATTTTGAATGACATTAACCACATTCATTTATGACTTTACAGAAATGAAAATATAATAAAAGCTTGTCGCGAAACTTTCAATTTGTGATTGAAATTTTGTAATTAGCTACGCACCTAACTGTAATTAGGTAGTTTCTTCTAGGAATCGCGACAAGCTTTTATTATATTTTAATTTCTGTAAAGTCATAAATGAATGTGGTTAATGTCATTCAATATTTTATTTTCATCTTTTCAGAGCACTTAAATAAAAGCTTGTTTTAAAAGTTTTTTTTACATAATTTTATTTAAGAGTTGTATGTATGTATGTGAATAAGTCAATACTTTTTCACGGGGTACAGGCCAAACGGCTAGACGGATGTTGCTAAACGTCAAGATATAGGCTAGGCTTTATTTAAATTACCTCTAGAAGAAGTCATAATACATATACATATCACGCCTATTATCCCTTGCGGGGCAGGTAGAGCATAAACGGCCGCGACAAATGGACATTTATGCCACGTCTGACAAATATTTGAGGGTCGGAAAATTGTGTATCGCCATAGTGACAGGTTGTCAGCCCATCGCCTAAAATGCAATACACTATATACGACTTCCACGGGAAATAAATGGGCTGATGCTATTCTAAGCCGGCATCACACGGCATATGAGGTCATAATGGTGGATTTAAAGCGAAAAATAAACTCATCATCTTCTGTCTGCCCTTATCCCAATTTATTTGGGGTCGGCGCAACATGTTTTTTACTTCCATTCAACTCTATCAGCTGTCAAATCTTCGTTTACACCCTTTTGCTTCATATCATCTTTTATACAATCCATCCAAACTTTTTAGGCCTTCCTCTCCTTCTGCATCCATCCACATTCATATTCAATACTCTTTTTGTGACATGATTTTCATCCTCATAACATGCCCATACCATCCCATACCACGATAAAGCGAAAAATAAATTATGAAATTTATTTCTTCTGAGCCGCAGTCGATTTTTTTAATATAATTATCTCGTGTTGTGCCGTGATGTGATGCCGGCTTAGAATAGCATCACCCCATTTCTTTCCCGTGGGTGTCGTAAAAGACGACGAAGGGACTCGAGGGTGTGTATTACAATTTTAGGCGATGGGCTGACAACCTGTCACTATGGCGATACACAATTTTCCGAATGACCCTCAAATGTTGTCAGACGTGGCGTAAATGTCCGTTTTTTGCGGCCGTTAACGCTCTGCCTACCCCGCAAGGGATAAAGGCGTGATATACAGGGATATTTTTTATTCACCCCGGAAATTTTACGGGGTGATTCTACTCATGATTGTAAACAACTTTTATTATGGGGTCACCTGCGAAATCGTGAAAAGAAATCCAGCTGTTCCATACATTTTGTTCGAGTAGGTATGAAATTTTGTATGGAGCAGCTGTTTTTTTTTTCGCGATTTCGCAGGTGACCCCATAATAAAAAATGTTCAGAATCATGAGTAGAATCACCCTGTAAAATTTCCGGGGTGAATAAAAAATAACCCTGTATGTATGTATGTAATTATCTCGTTAACCATAACACGTGTTGTGTGCAGGTGCTGCTTGTGAACATCGGGTCGCTGAGCACCGGCGGGCGCGTGATCGCGACGAAGGCCGACCTGGCCAAGATCGCGCTCACCAACCCCGTCTGCACGGAGATCGGCGAGAAGGTCGCGCTCAGCAGGAGGGTGGAGAACCACTGGCGGTCAGACAACCACACATACATAACACCTACTAGGCTACTACACTCCACATCGCTTTCTTTTCATTTTCTTTTTCGCGGGGGGACACCACATTTTTCAACTGCCTACCACTAGTAGTAGGCCTCTGACATGGTTGTGCAACGACCGCCGTCTTAGTAAGCATAGACAGCAACCGGGATTGACGGCTTAACGTGTCCTCCGAAGCACGGAACCATTTCTTTTCGGACAATCAGGTGGTTCACCCTGCAATATCCTAACCAGACCGGGAACAAATTCATAAAGTGATAAATATCAAGTTTGTGAGTGTCCCACCGAGAATCGAACCCGGAACCTTTGCGTCGTAGGTAGTTGCACTACCACTGCGCCACATCGGCCGATTCCATGGATGAATTTAACCCTCACTGGCTTTTTAAGTTTTACCTAAACATTTACAGATTAAAATATCATGCCTATAACGCTTTAGCAACGGCGTATAAGATTTAGGGCAAAAACAAGCACCAACGCTGGCCTAGATTCGAAAAAATACAAGAGTAATTAGTGTGCATTTCCCTGGCATGGTCACCATGGAAAACCATAACTTTGGGTATGCAGAATAATTGTCGATTAATTGTCGAAATTTGTCGGACAAAAACCAGAATTTGTCGGGACACCGTTTAGAAGATATAACGCATTGAAAGTGACCGTGCTGGAGAAACGTTTCTACAGCACGGTCACCGCTGGATCTTGATAACCAGACCACTTAGCAAGGATCCGATTATTACAAATAAATGTCGTTTAATTGTCGACCCCACATGCAAAAAATCAGAATGATACGATGCGCCTTTCAAAAGATATAAGCTGGTTCTGGTGACCGTGCTAGAGAAATGCATTTCTCTGGCACGGTCACCGCTGGATCTCGATAACCACGGCATGTAGCGAGGATCTGATTATTGCAAATAAATGTCGTTTAATTGTCGACCCCACATGCAAAAAATCAGAATGATCCGATGCGCCGTTCAAAAGATATAAGCTGGTTCTGGTGACCGTGCTAGAGAAATGCATTTCCCTGGCACGGTCACCGTTGGATCTCGATAACCACGGCACGGAGCGAGGATCTGATTGGTGGAAATAAATGTCGATTAATTGTCGACCCCGCATGCAGAAATGCAGAATTTGTCGGCCTTTAGTTTAGAAGATAATCGCTAATACTTTTTTTGTATGGGCCTATAGTACGGGAGCTAACTTCAAATTATACCTAGTATACCTTCATAAAATAAGAAAAGATTAAAAACTAAAAAGATTTTCAGTGTTTTTTTAAATCCTTACTTAATTTGTGCAAAAAATACCACAATCCTAATTAATATGACAAACGAAAAAAGTAATAGTCAATGGGGATTTTTTATTCCATAGCTTGAGTTACTAGGTGGTGCTGTTGCCGAATGCCGGAGCACTACAACATCGAAATCCTTGTGATATGGTAATCAAGTGATAATGTGTTCGTTTTATCTGAATAAAATGCATAATTACGATCAAAAATAAGTAATTACAGTTCAATCCCATATACAAATTGTGAGACTTTTATTTAAATAAAATGACAATACTTTAGTCTACCTACTGACAAAGTTCATACGTCAAAAGAAATATAAAGTACCTAACTTTAAAAAAAATATCATGCCCGCTGATCCGGCAATCTTTATGAAAGCTGACTTTGGAAAATCCCCATAGTCACTGAGGACGATATTGCTCCTGTTTCATTTTGTATGTATGAAGTACTTGTCCATCTCTCTTTCTCTCAAGAAAGGGAGATATACAATAACATAGTGTAATAAAATAACACAGGTATGTCCGCCCCTAAGTGACTAATGCCTACGTCATATAATGTTGAAACTTTATTTTAATATAACTCATTATTATTTTCTGAGAATTAATGTACCCAACATTTTATCTCTGTATAATTAATAAAATATTTATTTATTAATCAGATTTAAACAAAATTTTATTACAACACATCATTTTTAATTTTAGTTATTAAAGAAATTCATAAGTAAGTAACCAGCAATGCCTTCAAAATCGAGCCCGATAAATTGGGTCGTGTGATTGCTGTATTACCAGACGGAGTATATTATTAAACTTATACCATGACTTCATACATGAAAAGTAGCTGGTTAACTTTTATTTATTAAATAAATAAATAAAAGTTAACCAGCCCCAATATCGGCCGATGAGCGTCTTTGCACGAATTCATCGATATCGCGGGACTATAATATCGGGCTGATATCGCCACAATATCGAGCCAACATTTTGGATGATGTCAAATAAGTAACTTGTAAATTGTTTTACTTTGAAAAATTCTTATATTGCACTTTTTTCAAAATACATTGTTCTGATTCGTATTCCACCTACGCCGATATTGTCCCGATAGTGGTGTTCTTTTTTTATATCATGAAGTTATTGTCTATCTTTCTTGTTACTTCATATAAAACATATACCTACCATCAACCAACCGATATTATCGTGTCGGTCGTTAGTCCCTAAAGTGCAAACAAAGCCATTCCAGTGTTTCGATTCGATAATAATGGTAACACCGAATCTCCAAACTGTTGCTTGCATTTAAACATGGCTGTTGTACGACTCTTTTTCAAGTTTAAATTAAATAAGTTTGTGTTTTTTAATGGTGCTACAGAAAGGTAAGTTATTATAATATCAGTATAACTTACAACTTGAAGTTTATACTGTACTTTACTGTTGGCACACCTCGGACACTGGCGCTCAAATGTATGAAACAAACGCGGTGTTACGCATACAGTCTAAGCTCGCGTAGGTGAACGCGGACCATGCTTGTGTGTGTGAGACAACATGTCAGGGTTGCCGCCATTTTGCGTTCGCGAATCGGGAATGCAATGTGCGGCAGTATGAAATGACCTTCGTTCACGCATCTTTGCTAGCCGGTGTCTGAGCGTCCTCCGAGCGCGGGTGGGCGGCGCTTGTAGGGGGAGGCAGGGAGTGACCATACTGTACGCTAGTACTATTAATTATACTGTGCTGTTGGTGCCAAAAGGTAAATAAGAGCTGTTGAAGGTCTACATCAGGTGCTGCTGCAGATGCAGACCCTCGATTCCTATATGCCTGCAGAAGCGTCTCATCACATTGAACAACTCTTTGTAAGACACTATTTTTGTATCTCGTATAGTTTAGCTGGGCTGTTGATGATCTACATCAGCTGCTGCAGACCCTCGATAGCTGATAAAAGTGCCTATTTTTGTCTCTGGTAAACCAACTTCCCCTGTAACAAATTTCTTAAGGATCGGTTAGGCGGATGAGCCTTGATAAGGTTACAGACAGACAGAGTTACTTTCCCTTTTATAATATTAAATGTTGCCATTTTATTAAACATACATACATATATCACGCCTATAATCCCTTACGAGGTAGGCAGAGCGTAAACGGCTGTAAAAAACAGACATTTACGCCACTTCTGACAAACATTTGAGAGTCATTTGAAATATTGTGTATCACCATAGTGACAGGTTGTCAGCCAATCGACTTAATTTGCAATACACACCCTCAAGTCCCTTAGTCGCCTCTTACGACACCCACGGGAAAGAAATGGGGTGATGCCATTCTAAGCCAGCATCACACGGCTTTTATTAAATTAGGTAAGAATTTAAAAAAACCCTGAAAATCTTTTTAGGTTTTAATCTTTTCTTATATTATGAAGGTATACTAGGTATAATTGTAAGTTAGCTTCTGTTCTATAGGCCCATACAAAAAAAGTATTTGCTAATATCTTCCAAACTAAAGGCCGACAAATTCTGCATTTCTGCGTGCGGGGTCGACAATTAATCGACATTTATTTCCACCAATCAGATCCTCGCTACGTGCCGTGGTTATCGAGATCCAACGGTGACCGTGCCAGGGAAATGCATTTCTCTTGAACGGCGCATCGGATCATTCTGATTTTTTGCATGTGGGGTCGACAATTAAACGACATTTATTTCCACCAATCAGATCCTCGATACGTGCCGTGGTTATCGAGATCCAGCGGTGACCGTGCCAGAGAAATGCATTTCTCTAGCACGGTCACCAGAACCAGCTTATATCTTTTGAACGGCGCATCGGATCATTCTGATTTTTTGCATGTGGGGTCGACAATTAAACGACATTTATTTGTAATAGTCGGATCCTTGCTAAGTGGTCTGGTTATCAAGATCCAGCGGTGACCGTGCTGTAGAAACGTTTCTCCAGCACGGTCACTTTCAATGCGTTATATCTTCTAAACGGTGTCCCGACAAATTCTGGTTTTTGTCCGACAAATTTCGACAATTAATCGACAATTATTCTTTATACTCAAAGTTATGGTTTTCCATGGTGACCATGCCAGGGAAATGGTCACGAGTAATTAGCCGCCAGCCCGCTCGACGCAGCGTTGGCGCTAAAACTTACCCATGTTTGTGTTTATGTTAAAATAAATTACACAATACACGATGAGTCGATTCACCACAAAACCGATAAAACGAGATTTGCTCGGTGTTCTTTTAGCGTGTTAGCATACTGTTCATAAAAGAGAGTTATGAGAATGATCGTACTTCTTCTCTGTTCCAGGTTAATCGGATGGGGACAGATTCAAGGAGGAGAAACTATCGAACCCGCGAAACCGATCAAGAACTAACGGATTCTGTTAAATCTTTTATATTATACCTATCGTATTCATATATTTAAATAAAACGAAACATGAACTTGGTTGTTTTTATTGATGGATAAACCATAATCTGATGTCATTCACCCACGATCTTGACGATAACAATCTTTGTTGACATTGTTTTAGTAGTACAACGGTTATAATAAGAGCCGTTTGTGCGAATTACAGGTCACTTGAAATCCGCAAAGGAACTATAGTAATTGATATAAAGGCGGCAAGCGGCGGCGACGTGTCAGTCTATTTAAATTACGTGCGGTTCATTTTTGGATAAATATGACAAATGCTCTTATATCGCTCTCAGAAACGTACAATCATGAACACCAATTTAGGGCGTTGGGAAAAAATCAGGAAGCACTAAGAAAATAATATATAATGAATATCCCCGGACGAGACCCACAGCGCCAACTATCCCCAATCTAGCAAAGCTAGTACTGATTTGCACTAGATAACTGATATGCATCCTTATATGGGGCGAACCTGTTTAGTTTTTAATATTCTAACCTATGCTGCTTGGAGAAATTTGCCTGTCTAATTTCATGGAGCTCTTCAAAGGAAATCGTTTTTCATAACATTGATGTTGGATAAACACAAAAGTGCATGAAATACAGTTCTGTTGGTAAATAATTTATTGATTTGTTCATTTGATTTACAGTGGTGAGTGATGTGCGGTCTAGGCCATGTATATAAACGTGTTGATGTCGTCGTCGTCTCGCCGCATGTACTTGTGCTCAATGAGCCACTCCAGCTGCTCCTTTATCATTTTCTTTGACGGCAGGAACATGTTCTTCAATATTTCCACCAGTTCACTCTGAAATAGAAAAATGAACATCAGTGGAATTGATTGTGTGACATTTGCGTGGCAAATTTAAGTAGGTTATTAAAAAGAGACTGGAAAGGAAATCAACAACTTATATCTATATTCTTCGGTGTACAATAAGAACAGATTGTGACCCAAAAATAACAAGTATAAAATCAAAGAAGTCTTAGTCATTTTAGTAGCCTGTTGATGTCCCGTATGTAATGTATTTTAATTTAATTTAACTCAACGAAATACATATGCTAGAATTGATTTCATTCAGAATGTAGCTTCAGGCAGCAAGTCAAATGCTTAAATTTGATTTAATTCTTACCTGAAGAGCTGTATTGGTGATGCGTTTTCTCATCTTCAAGATCTTTATAATAGCTTCCTGAGTCCGCAAGATGCGCAACTGCACTATGGAGTGGTTATCCTCCATCTGAGAGCGCTCAGTACTCAGCTGCAATCTACCAATCAAATTGATCTTTCCTCTTCTCTGTGGCTTTCCATTCTTGATAAGTGCGAATTCTTGATTCACCCAGAATGTCGTATTCTCAGAAAAGTCTTTCGGGTTCTGAACGGCCGGCTCATAACACAATAACTGCCGCTTTAACTTAGGGAATGCAACCAAAGACCACAAGGTTCTTCTCAGTTCTGGATCAGGTAATTCAGTGGCCAATCTGAGGTTTTCATATGTCACCTTATCCATAGGTCTTTGATTCCATGCAAATAAAACAGCCATTTGAAAAGTGGTCACATCTAGATCAAATCTGCCAACAGAATTTGCAAATGTGATGGTTCCATTACTCATATGGTGATACCACTGCAGTTTCCGACCTGAATGCTTCTTCTTGTAAAATTCTTCGACTTCTGGAATATAATCCTCCAATTCTAATGGAAGACTGACAGTGACTCTCTCTGAGCCGCGGGCCCATGCGCCGGCGTTAAGTATCTTTATGTTGATGGCGTCATGACGCGTAGTCTCCGCTCTGAATTGAGTATTGAGATCTTCACTAACCTTAATATCTTGGAACATCCTTGCCAATTTGTTTACATAATCAGCTGGCATGCCTACTTCACGCAGCCACTCCACCATGTCCTCTTCTTTCTCAGAATCAGCACTAGAATCTAATATCAATCTTCTTGTTAAATGTGCCTTGTGGTACCGCATGAAAACATCTTTGTTTTCAATGTACTTTAAAACAAGCAACACGTCTCTCAGTCTGTGTTCTATCTGTTCACTCGTTAACCTTTTACTGAGTGGTGTCTTACGTAGCAACATATCACAATAGTTTGCAAGGAGTTCAGGGCATTTGCTCTCTGGAGCTGTTCCTTTAGTGCCGCGAAGAAGGGCTGATGATGGTAACTCCAATTTAAATACTGTTGTATCATTCACAACACACTTGTATGCTTTATCTCTAGCTGTCAAAAATCTAGGATCATCAACAAATGCATCTCTTGCTAAAGTACTGAATCTCTTGAACAGATCTAACAATCTCTCTACATATTTTTCTGAATCAGAGGTAATAATATCAGCAGAGGCAACCATGTCTGCTAAGCCTGCTGAGACTATGTGGGCTTCAAGAGCTCGGAGTATAGGGGTTACTCCATCCGGCACTCTATCCAACAGTTTGAACATAAGTTGAAGCTTTTCTGTCTCTCCAGCTTTGATAAGGGGAGCACTTTCAGCAAGTAGGGTCTGGAGGTGTTCTCCTATAAGGACCTTTTCACAGCACTGTGTGAGGGCAGCTACACTTCCACTGCCAGGCTCTAGATATCTGTGGGCTCGAGCTTCTTCCTCCTTCAATCGTTGATCTGCATACCGCATGTAAGACTGCACTCCATTAGCCAGAAGGTGCTCATTTGCTTTGAGTTTATAAAACTCCTCAGTGGCCTGCATGTAAGCTGCTTCAAAATTCTCTCTATAAATTTGTAGCTTATCCATTGGGTTGGAGCATAAATTAACTGAAATACATAAGATTTTATTGTTTAATATTTGTAATTATTGCATGAGATATATACATAGGAATTATAGCATACAGCCATTTTATTTCAGTCACAATACTCACCATAAGATTCCCTAACTCCAATAACAAGTTGTGAGTCAAATGACTCCCCATTCCTCTCTGCTTGCACAAGTTTCATAGCTGAATCCTGCAACCTCTGCTTGATATCCATGAATATACTCTGGTTCCAAGAGTCCAACATAAGCTTTCTTACCAAACTATCTTCTATATTGTTATTATTATTCTTTTTCTGGGAATTTGATGTATTTGAATTCGTAACTTTACTGATGTTGTTTATAGAGTTCTCCAGTTGTCGGAATGGAGTGGGTAAGTAATTGCACTGCGTGAAAAACTTTCCCCATTCCGCTATGTAAGCCTTGAGCAGGGCTTGGTCTTCGCGTTGGGCTAGGACGCGAGCTTGTGCTTGTTTTATGTACATCATAATGTCCTGCTGCAGTGCATCGCGCAGCTTATAAGGCCCTCTTTCATCCCAAAGGCAAACTGAATGCACTGCTCCAAATAGATCCTGCCATTCCCCTTGAGTGACCGGCTCTTGCTTTAGCAGTTTCAAAACGATCGGGCGCATAGAAGGCCATTTATCCTCAAAGGTGACTTGCCCTTTATCCTACAAAAAGACATTTATATTTTTATGAGTTATACAACGATTTCTACAATACTTTAGCGCTGCAAAAGAAAGTCAAACTTACCTTTAACATGACTAAAATATAAAAATTATCGTAAAATTTGTAACAGAACTACACATAGCATTATAATCAAATTTTATAGTTTTTTCTCGATTTTTGTGTCGTGGCATAGACACTACTTTCGTTCGGCCTTCGGTCGGTTCGTTAACAACAAGTACACGATCGATGAAAGATCCTACACCTACCCTACATGTTGTGGAGTGTACAACTGTGTAGGGCGTGTCTGTAGGAAAAAATATATATTTGTCTATGGTATTATAAAGTAAAATGTCATTCGATTTCATAGTTTTGTTTGTTTGTATGTATTCCGATTATTTTATCATTTAGTTATTTTGTTGAATAAAAATCTTTGAACGTTCAGATATGTCTTTCTTTGGAGAAATAGCAGAACCTGGCAGTCGCGCAGCTTTTGAGGACTGGGATGATGCCACAGAACACAGTGGCACAGAGTTAGTATGTTTTGCTTTATCATTGTGTCATTCCATGAGACCATTACTCTCCCCCGAAGCTCTTCCTTCACATGGTCGTTAAAAAATAATAATGTAAATATCTGTATGTAATATATTACCTGTTCCAGATTGAAATGGCAAGATGATTTGGAAAGCCCAGACGAGATTGAAACTTTCTTGATTTTGGAAGGCAAATACCTAGCAGACTGCACAAAATCTCTATCTTCTAACTTGGAATTAATTAACACTATACTGGCAGTAAATTTAAAACTTTACCGTTCTAAAGTGGCCAATCAATATATCTGCACAATTTTGGATTATAATTTGGTGCTTAGTAGTCAAATTGTGGAGTTGTTGCGACAGTACTTGATAGTGAGCAAGAATGTAATTGCAATTCAAACCAAGCCATTAGCTGAGCACCAAGCTTCAAGCCCCACTGTTACCTGCACAATTCGCACAGTAAATACTTCAAAAAGACAGAGTTTGAATATCAAACAGTTTCCAAGGCTAGAACAGCCTAATATCATAACAGGAGTATCTGCAGGAGGTAATAACAAATCCCTGATCAAGTACTATGTTTCTTTCAAGGCATGAAACTGAAAAATGTGTTACATTTTTCAGGCTCTTAGTTCTTCAGATTTGTAGGCTAGTTTTCCTATTGGAAGAAACACAGTACCTTTTTAGTATTATTTAAGTATTATTTCTCCTATAATGTTTGTTTGCTGCTAAATAAAGTATTAACATTTGTTTTTCTTTCAGTGATCAGCCTCAGAGAACATCTTAATGAATGTGGAACTGCAATTGTTGCTTTCTTGGAAAACACAGAAGAATATGATTTAAAGGAAATGAACCAATTGCTTGAGCAGTTGAATATTCCAAAATCTAGTACAAGAACAACTTCTGTTCTAAATTCTAATCTATATATGTAATAAAACATAAATAGAAAATTAATAAATATTTTATGAATTTCCAGATACCTATTTTTGTTTGTAATATTAAAATGGGTAGAAAGTGGGTATACTAAAATATCACTCAGAATGAAAGAATATTAATAGTATAATAAAAGTTTATTGAACATCAATACATATGATTTAAAATATAAATTCATTACGAAAACATAAGAAACATACATGAGTTCAATACAAATTAGCACAGCCTATTGAATCGCAGACCAGTTTTTGTTTGGTTTGGTAGTATAACAAAATCACTATACTTTTAATGTTTAGATTTATTTATATTATAAAATAATATATCCTTTTTTTCACTTTATTATGATTAGAAAAGGAGAACTACTTTACTTATCAGGTTGGTACCCAAGTAGGTAGGTAAAATAAGTATTCAGTTATTATTTTAAGTTCATAATCTGATCAGATTAATAATTTAAATAAAAATAACCCTCTTTAATAAGTGCCAATGCTGTGTCGAGCGGGTTGCACGCGCAGGCCACTCGACGCAACAGTGGCTCTTAGAGTCGTGGACATACCATTAAAATTTATGATTTTATAAAGGTTTTGTTTGTGATTTACGGCAGCCACTACCTCGCAACCATACAACAGGTTATAATCGAGATCTAAACCATTTAATGCCTGCCTGTGTTACTTACTTAATAAGACTAAGGCCGTACGCTCGCTCACGCGGTTTCACGCGCGGGCCAGATTTGACAAAACACAAGATTGGCGCCCCGTGACGCGGCCTGCGGTCACCCGCGCCGCGGCTTCAGCAACCCGCGACAAAATATAACCCGTACGAACACGACGACACTTGCCATATTACAACTACCTAGGCACTATGCGCCTTCTAAATTTGGACGGGTAATAATGGCGGCGATGTCAGACCGCCGCGCGGATCCCGCGAGACCGCGCGCGGCCTCACGCGCGGGCTGGCCCGCGCGTGAAACCGCGTGAGCGAGCGTACGGCCTAACAATAAGATGGGTAATAGAAGTTTGAATCACAATACCTAATTTTATTGCTTTGTCTTGTACTTTATAGACTTGTTATTGACATGGTTGTATGTTTGTACTTTATATTTATGTAATACCAAAATTCTTAAAGTAAGATTGAAAACTGTTGGTGAATTTAACAGATACGATAAAAACATGAACCCCATGCAAAAAGTTGCATATTAGCACGAATTGCAAACGTGGAAAACTCTATTTTTTATTACAATAAATCTAAGTTTAATGTAGTTTCTTAGTCTACTAATTCAATGCAAGTAATTAGAGGCATTGTAAAAATAAATGACAAATGCTTAGTGATATCATAGTAGATGATAAAAACCCGGATAGTTACAGCGATACTATACCCCTAAAGGTCCAAATTGACAGTGGACGTCATGACGCAGCAGCAGACGCAAGTGTGTTCGTGGCAGGTCGGTGCAGTTAATGGCAGCAGCAGTAGCTTTCGTATAACGCGTTAAGATACAATTTGCATGCGTGCGGCGCTACTGATCTGCATTCATTCGACACTCGCGATCCTAAGCGGAAGCTTGTATAGCAGGCGGCTGCGTCGTGTAATCCACTGTTAACCGGCTTTTAACTACTCTTTAACTTATCCTATTCATTACTTGATAATCAATAGAAAACATTATAAATTAAAAATATTAATATTTTAACGTTTAACACAAAAACAGACCAAACAAACATATATCAACAAGAAACAATATACACATATTATTATAAAGCATATATAAGTACACAATAATTCCCAATTATTGAATAATTCACTAAAATTATGAAACACAATGTGTGTTGCTCTGAAACCATCACAGAATTGAAATCTGATATGTAGTTTCACCGAAAGTGTGCAGACTGCAGGAGGAGCAGGAGCAAGATGTAAACTTATGAGATAAAGAGAGATGGCACTTTCTTTTGCGCGCAGACATTAATGAATCATTCGCAAGTTAACAGAGACTGTGCAGTGTGCATGCATTTATTTAATAGAAATTCGTTCAAGTTATGTCGTTGATCTTGTTGGATTAATTTCTTAGCTAACTCTCACCTGTTCTTGTTACTTGCTTGACTAAACAAACCAAACTGAGACAAATCTATATATATCATTTGTTTCTTTAAAACTTATTTCTATGATAGAAAGAATGACTAAGAATAAGCGAAGGAATTTTCCTTTTAGAATTGAAGCCACAGTGTACTTAGACAAAGTACTTACTTGAAGTCGTTTTCGTGTTTATTTTTTAGAAAGTAGCTTTTATTCATTCACTTACTGATTGCAAAGTCTCTGTTAAGTTGGAGCGTCAATGATGATGAGTTCATACTTATTATATTAGAGCTATGATTAATTCTTTAAAATTAAAGTACATTATATTTACAGATACGATGCTTCCACATTAACCCTGCGCTATTTAGTCTTCACATAATAGTATTTATTTTAAAGCTGATCTAACTTTGACTATACTATAACTTGAGCGAAAGGTATTATATTATCGAGAGGTATAGGAATCTACATACTTTTTCAATAAAATATATTTACAGGATGTAAAAAAATCTAATCTTACAATGTAAAGTACGACATCGAAGATTATTTGATCCCAACTAATTCAAAGCTGTGTGAAAATTCATCAGTTGCATTTCCATCCACATATTGCACCACTGCTCAGTATTTCCCGTTATTTTTTAAATTAACGAGTTGAAATTGATTAATATTTCCAGTTTGAAAAGTACGAAATTTAGCATTCATAATAAAACGAAGAAATTTTCTGCAAGTTATTGAAACAACTTTCCCCTAAGCGCCAACGCTGTACCGAGCGGGCAGCACGCGCGTTAAAGATTTTACGAAATCAGCGCTGTGTGACGCGACCACGCGGCGCGCGCGCTTATGGAACACCCCGTACGAAAACGATGACATCTTGTCGTATTACAGCTACTTAGCCACGATGCTCCTTCTACATTCGGTCGGGATATAATGTAAAGCCGTGCGGCCTCCCGCGTACAGCCCGCTCAAAGCAGCGTTGGGCCTAAAACATGATGTTTCAGTAGAAGCATCTTGGTTTAATAAATAGTTATGATTATTTTTACATCCCATATAGTAGGTAATGTGGAAGCGGATAACATTACTTAAATCTAACGAATAACATTTACCTTAGGTATATTATATATCACTTATTTGTAATAAACTAATAAAACTTTCAAACATTGTGGTCATGCATCAACATTTCACAGAATATAATTCTGTCGTCTTAAAATATATATTCCATTGATAATAGAACAATATGGGATCAGATTCAATAGCAAAAATATACATATTTTTTAAATAATTATTGCACTTTTCGTATAAATATTATAATTTTTATCCATCTATAGATCGAAAATTTCTATGCAAACAATTGTGTATGCAGTATAAATAAATCCAATTCTGGCTTACACATATATTCTTACACAACTCCTAATTCAAAGTATATCAGAAGCCTAAAGTACCGCCGTTCCAATAAGTCGTATTTGACAGCTGTCAGATTCGTGATAATGCTATGGCAGAGGGTCCATTTTCCTTTGTTGACATCTCTTTTAGTATGGAGATGGCAGCTGTCTAATATGACTTCTTGGAGCGGCGGTAGTTTAGAGCTATCGACCTACCGAGTAACTGATGTGGTGCTAATGACATTCCCCCGGGTTCCCCCGGGTTCCCCCGGGTTCCTCCGGGTCGCCGGCGGCTCTCAGTTGCCGTAAAGCTTCTTATGACTAAACATTTTTGTTGCGATACAAAAATAAAAATTGTCTTGGACAATCAAGCTTTTATATGACGTAAACTCTCATCCTAAATAACTTTGGAGGTACATGGAACAGCCTTTCGTTATAATAATGAATATCGGCGCGGCGCTGCGCGGAGCGGAGCCCGGCTCGGCGCTGCGCGGCGCGGAGCGGAGCGGCGGCGGCTTACGGCTTGAGTATGTCGCTGAAGCCGCCGCTGTGGCCTGCTTTCACTTTGTCCAGCACTTTGTTGACATACTCTGACGTTTTTCCGGCTATTTTTATTTCTGAAACAAACACACAGGAATTATTTTAGTATTAATAGATTGAATAACGAAAACACGAGTAACGGATAATAGTAGTGGCGGTCGCTCCAAGCTCCAAAATCATATTAATGGAGATGATTCGCGCAGATGCATTAATGTAAGCTATTCATTCACTTAAGCAAGTGACAATGCTGTGAAAGTGACATAGGATAGCGGTAGTCTTCAAATTACAATAATGTATTTTTTTTAAACTTTGTTGTTATTTCCTTGTAGAGACAGATAGATGTTGTATATTACCAGTGGCTGTGTTCATGATCTCGTTGGCTTGCGAGTTCCAGTCGAGGTTGGTCTGCGGGTTGGCCAGTCTGCTGTTCAGCAGCTGCTTCATTTGGCTGAGGCCGTTTATGAGGCGTTCTGCAAAATAACACACATGTTAGATCATGTTTGCCGCATGGTGCCAGCTTAGAATAGCATCACCCAATTTATTTTCCGTGGGAGTCGTATAAGGCGACTAAGGGACTCGAGGGTGTGTATTGCCATTTTAGGCGAAGGGCTGACAACCTGTCACTATGGCGATACATAATTTTCTGTATGACCATCAAATATATGTCAGACGTGGCGTAAATGTCCGTTTTGCGGCCGTTTACGCTCTGCCTACCCCGCAAGGGACAATAGGCGTGATATGTGTTTGTTTGTTATTTACAATGTTACACGTAACTAAAGAAGTAAAATCACGAACATCGCAATTAGAATATTGTTAAGCTAGGTATCGTAGTATTTATGCGAAGCGAATTTAAGCGAAGAGAAAAGAATGTTTGAAAACTTGCAAAATTTTCAAGCGCGGGCAGGATTTGAATCTGCGTCTTTCGCCATTACTAGTGGCGATGCCTCTTCCATCTGGGCTACCGCAGCTCAGAAAAGAATTTGTTGAATTTGAAGGGACTCGAGAACTTCTTTTTAACTATGGCAATAAAAATTCATACAATGAACTAAAATTTATTTATTTTTCAGGTCAATCGATCGAATAGCTATGGGGCATAATGGCCTTACGGAAATGCAACGCCTCGGCCGACTAACTTTTTCTTCTGTTGTGTGGTACACCGAGTCGACGAACGACCGGATTAATGGCAAAAAAAACTTCGTTTCATTTCTCAACTTTATCGCAGTAAGAGCCTTCTCATTAAGGCATTACGCGTCTGTAAGTTCCATCAAACTGTAATTTATATAGGTAGAATGCATAAAGCAGGTCTTTATACAACTGTTTTCGAATTCATAATTCGAACATTATGAGACGAGTTTAGATAAAAGCACTTACTGTGTTCAGTTTGCAGCCCATACAATTTCAGCTTATTCGCCTCGTGCTGCGCTTTCTTCTTTAACCTGCAAGCTCTGGAGGCGAGTTTGTTCTTCTCCTTCCTCGTCTTCGGGCGGATGTTGAAGGGCAGCTCGCTGACGGGAATCATGTCATTGATGACTTTGCTCAGGTTGTCAAGTTCCTTCCCGATCAGGTGTAGCTTTCGTGCGTTTGGCGTCAGATCGTTGCCGTCGCCTTTTCGCGCTTTACCACTGGAAGTTTACAAAGTGTCAAAATACGATCAGAGCTAGTCCATGGATGGACAGGTTTTCCTAAATAGAATAGGTAAATTGAATAGAAAATGAAAAAAGCGGCCGAGTTATTTTACATGGAAGATCTTTTCTCAGTCTTATTTTTATTTAACCTATTATGTTATTTTGTTTAGGCCTCCCATTCATATTTCTGTTTTTCAGTTTTGTAAGCTGCTGGTTCAAATTTGCCGTTGAAATATACTCCAGCCTTTAGTATATCCAGATGGTACCTATTATAATTTTTCTGTTTAAAAGCAAAGTCCTAGAAAAGTTATTTCCCGAATATCCTGGTAACAATACTATCAGCTGATGTTCTATTTATATCTGTTACTTCCTCGTTCCAATAGTTCAGAAATGTCAGAAGTGGCTAATAATCTTATCACTTTGTTATTGGTCAAATAGGTAGCATTCGTGAATTCTGGCCTTGGCCCAAGGTGAGATCAAAATGTATGTGTTAAGATCCGTACGCGTTGTTAATCGGATAGAAAAGTTTGCGAAATGTTGTGGATTATCTTACGTAACTAAAAATAAATATTTAAATGAAACTGGTATTCTTCTTACATAGGTAGATAAGTATTTGCGGTGTAATCTGATATCATATCACTGATAAACACTTCCGTATGGTAAAAAATATAACCGGTAAAAGGTGGTTTGATAAATAGTGTAATGAAATGGCGAATGATACAATAGCCGTGCCCCCCAGGGCGTCACATGATAACTCTCTTGTGTTTAGCAATAAAATAGCTATTGAATAGAAAAGAAACAGTAAATTTAACAAAAAGATACAGCCACCTGATAGACGGTGGTCATCGCTTCAGGCACAACAAGAGGTTTGCACGTACAAAGTTTTACGCAAAGAAAATAGAAACTTACGAAATATCTTAAATTAGAGTGAATTAAACTGGCTGAAACAGAATAGAAAATATTTAAAAATAAGTATTTACCTATGTTTGATACCCCTGACGCTGCAGCTAGGACTGAAGACTGGATCGGTGACTGAATTAAGCACGTGTGGATCCTCTGAGGCTTTCTTCAGTACCAGCCTCTGCCCTTTAGGACCTTTGGCCTGCACGTTGTATTGCCAGAAATACCTCTCCTTCTTTGGATTGCTTCTTGGGTGTTTGCTCTCAGATTCATCGTTGGATTCTGTAAGTTTGGTATATCAAATTAGTCAGAGAAATGGTATGGCGGTTGAAGAATTTTCGTAGAGGAATCCTGCTCATATAAAACTTAACGAGGAGAGATATTAAGTTACTTAATAATGCATATCACACGCATGTAAACGTAAACAACCTCTGGAGTAGATTGCATTGTATAGTAGATAAATAACTCATTTATTTTATAATCTTATGCAATAACAAGACATTTTTTCCTCATTCAAAATGTTTATCATTCCACTTCTCCACAACTCTCATAATTTGATAAGAACCGAACGAGATTTACCCATATTAGTACCAACAATAGATTTGTAAAGACAAAGTCTACTGTTTACCTAATAATTTATGTATGACATACTTCCTCGTTTGCGACTTCCTAATTAGGGTCATTTCGTCGGTTGGCGGCTATGCGTCGGTTGGCGTTATTTTTGATGACTTGCCTCAGCAAAATTGCAATAATAAGCGTTCTATCTCACTCCTTCTGAAGCAATGCGGCTTATTTAAGACAAGGATAATTGCTGAATCTATGTCCTTCCAAATTGGCCGGTTATCCTGATTCATGTGCCGTCAACAAATAGTCCATTTGCCAGTCGCGCTCCCCGCGTGCGCAAGTGCCGGAAAACTACGCAAAAAATAGTGAACACGTGCTCCTTCAAAAGGAAGTTTTTCAGTTTTTATGAACCTATTTGCTATTCTAACTGTTTTTATGTATCCATAGTTATGTATTAAACCTAATTTACAATGAATCTGTGACCTTTTCAAATAAAATTACGTTTAAATAATGAAGTCGCCAACCGGAAACGATTTTTTTGAAAAATTTGGTTGACGGCCGTGGTGGCCGCCAACCAACACACAGCATTGGAAATTTATGTTTTGTTTCTAGTTTTAATTTAAACAATGTTTTAATTTTTACGATAATTCTTTATTAAAAATGTTGTTCTCTATACATAATATGTTAGTTGGCGATCGTGAAATTATGGTTGCATTCGATTTTGGAACTGCTGTTTAGTCGCCAACTAGTACATGTCAACGAAAATAATTTAGTTAGCGGCCGTCCTATAATCATATAAAAAATGGACGCCCGCAATCAGGCCTTTGAAATTTTATATTTCAGTTGGCGTACACATCTTTGCTCACACTAGGCTCTATGTTTTTAGACAGATTTCTGTTGCAGATGTCTATGACAAGGCCTAAAAAGAGAAAGTTAAATTATTCTCAAGAGACTCTAGAGCTGGCCTTAAAGGAAATTCGTGATGACGCAGCAAGTAACAGAGAGACATGTACAAAATACTAAATTCACTCGATATCTCGAAGGCCTTTGACAGGGTCTTACATGCAAGTCTGCTCAGCAAGCTTCCTGCTTATGGCAGCCCAGCTGATTTTTGTACTTGGATTTAAGACTTCTTTAGTGAACGGTCTATCAGAGTAGTCGTTGACGGCTGCTCCTCTGACCTTATGGCTATTGATGCCGGAGTTCCTCAGGGGTCTGTTCTCTCTGCAACTCTTTTCCTGCTGTACATCAATGACCTCCTTCAGCATGGTATTGTTGGATACGCAGATGATTGTACCGTTTCAGAGTGATACAGGTGCAAAAACCAGTAGGGATGAAATACGTTCGTTAAGAAAGGCCATGGTAGAGCGAACAGATCTGACCTTAAGCCTTGTCTCCCAATGGGGCGACGACAATCTGGTCTCATTCAACGCCACCAAAACACAAGCGTGTCTTTTTTACTGCAAAAAGGAGTCCTTTCGACTGGACACCTACTTTTCGGGGTACATCTGTCCCAGTCACTGATAGGCTTGAGCTTCTAGGCATGGAGTTGACATCAAATCTGAACTTCGGCGCGACCATCGAGTACAAGGCTCAAACGGCGGCTAAGAAGCTGGGCATCCTGCATAGAGTGAAGCGATACTTTACGCCTGGACAGCTTTTAACTCTTTACAAAGCACAAGTCCGATCCTGCACGGAGTATTGCAGTTACCTTTGGGATGGCTCAGCCAAATACCAACTTGCCGCTCTTGACTCGGTGGAACGCAGGGCCAAGAGGCTCATAGGCGACATAAAACTGCTGGACACCAAGCTGCATAGCCTGGCACATCGCCGTAAGGTTGCCTGCTTGTCGGTTTTTTACAGATAGTACTTCGGAGAGCGTGCTCAAGAGCTTCACGACCTTGTTCCACCAGCTCCCTTCTACCATCGGACATCCAGACGCACCGCCGTATACCATCCATACCTGGTTGCCATTGCACCAATTCGGACTAAGCACTTCCAGTCATCATTTATAATGTGCACTGCTAAAGAGTGAAACTCACTACCTGCGTCTGTGTTTCCAAACGCATACAACCCTAATCTCTTCAAAGTAAGAGTGAACAGGCTTCTTCTGGGTGAGCTCGCTCCATCTTAGACTCTGTCTCTGTCCTATGACCTAGACTAGAGTCAAGAGAAAACCCATACTTAATAAAATAATAACCTAGATCTATTATCCATGACCGGCTCAGTGGAAGGAAACTAGATGAATTGAAAAACGATGTGTCGAGTATTCCCAACCTTCTGTCAAGCGGTTGGGAATAATCCTTCTGCATGCAGGTAATACCAATACCACTCTTGCTCATGCTCTAGTGCATCATGTTGCCGACCAAAAACTGCCGGATAATCCAGATCTTACTTCTGCAAGAGTGACGAATATTCAAATTCATGTTGAAAATTCTGATCTTACAACCGTATTATAGGTGATAAATGCTGTCTAGTACATGGTCAAAATGAAGAAATGCTGGATGACTCTTCTGCAAAAGTTACGAAAGCTCTAGTGCATGAGAGTGAGTGAGAACAAGTAGTTATTATTTAATATCTCATCATAAAATCTACAGTTACTGTTGATGAAAGTGAGTAAGAAGAAGTATTTTACTCATCTGTAATGCTGAAAAATATGTGAGAGGTGTTTAAAACTCAAAATTTGTATGAAATGATCGTCAGTAAATAGGGCGGCCGCCAACTGACACGTACGTGTCGCCAACTGAAAAAAGCTGACGCCAACCGGCTTTTTGGGTACTTTTCGGTTATAAAATAATTAAAAAATAAACTGTTATTGTATTTTGCAAATACATTCCTGAAATTATATTTTGATTATATCTGCTATGCCCACAAAAAAAATAATCCTCCAAATATAAAAACTTCATATTGATATCAAGGCGCAAAGTTGGGAAGTCGACTAATTTGTCGCCAACCGGCGAAATGACCCTACAACTGATATTGATAGCAGCGTGTCACCTGCCGCTACCCGTTTTCCCGAGGGAATGAGATATTTGCCTGCAGTGAAAAGTAAGCTATTTTACTCAGGGATAATGTAGCTTTTAACTACTTTTTAAATTTTAGAAATCTGTACAGTAGTTTTGAAGTTAATTGATTACATGAAAAACAAAATAAAACAATATATCTCTATTATGATTTTTATGATCAAATCATTTATGTATAATCGACCGTATTTTTTAAAGCAAAGCACGTGAAATAAGTGGTTCGATAATATTGTCTATTTTTCATGTTATCTTTATCTAAGCGTGTGATATTAGTTTGACATAACACTTGCTATTTTTGTTTTCCTCAATACAATCATAACATGTTGTTGTGATTCATGCTCACATACCTCAGTCACCTATCTATAGCTAGCTTGTTTTTTGTAGTAAGTAATAAAATATAACGACACAGAAAGAACAATGATTCTACGAACTGTAAAATGTGAACCTTAAATTTATGAGGGATGGCGATCTTACGAACTTTTGAAAATGTCTAGACGCATACACTTTGTACTGGAGTGACCAGGTTGCCATTTAAGAACCTGCCTGCTTCACAAATCGTTGGTTCAGCGACGGATGTGGCCAGCCCACAGCCACTTACACTTACCTCCAGAAGAAATATCTTTATATCTATCGCTGTCTTCGTCAGACTCTTGGTCTCTTTCGTCTTCGTCTTGTGAGTAGTCTGCTGTACCAGGACTGAGCAGCCCGCCAGACAGAGATTAGACACGAGCACAATAACCAATAGTATGTAATGTAGTATATATTGTACATACAGAACGGACGCTCACCTCCCCGCACCCCCGCCCACGACCCGCTCTCGCCCGAGAAATGTCAAAACACCAGTGGAGAATTAAGTAGAAACTAGCGCTAGGCTTGTTACATCCTCTTTGGTAGTTACTGTATGTATTCATCAGGTTAGGTAAAAAAATCTACCTGCATGCCAACCCTGCACTCACACATCTGTGATCACCCACACATGCACATGTAGATATGCCAGTTGTCTTTATAGAGTTCGCTGAATGGAGTGTCCGAGGTTTGACACGAGTCCGCTTCAGGCAGAGAGCAGACTTATTTACTATGAGTTTCTACTCACCATCAGAAGAAAGATCCTCATACCTATCGCTGTCTTCGTCAGACTCTTGGTCTTTGTCGTCTTCATCTTGTGAGTAGTCTGCTGTACCAGGACTGAGCAGCCCGCCAGACAGAGATTAGACACGAGTCCGCTTCAGGCAGAGAGCAGACTTATTTTCTATGAGTTTCTACTCACCATCAGAAGAAAGATCCTCATATCTATCGCTGTCTTCGTCAGACTCTTGGTCTCTGTCGTCTTCATCTTGTGAGTAGTCTGCTGTACCAGGACTGAGCAGCCCGCCAGACAGAGATGAGATAGATCCCGCCTCAGCCAGAGAGCTGGTTGACAGTAGATGCTTACGAGGCTCGCGACGCTGCCATATCTGAGCACAATGAATGAAGTTTGGATTTATAGAAATCAGTTAAGTTCGTGTCAAGGTTCCATAATTTCACGACAGCAGTCAGAGTTCCGGTAGCTCAAATGGCAAAGCAGTGGGACGGTACTATACGGTCCTAGGTTTACGTTCCGGCCTCAGTCGGATCTTTTCGAGGACTTATTTTCATTTATGAAAACCATGTATGGAACTGACTTACGGTGTTTCTGTGTTATGTGGGTGGGAAATTGCGAATTGCTTTTTATGTCTTATTGGCGAGGTCACTCTATGTTCGACTCTTTCTCAGCCATATCTCGCGCAGATCAGATTGATGAGGAAATCCATCACAATAAAAATAAACGGACAAATGCGAGTTGGACTCGCGCACCGAGGGTTCCTTGGCACATGCACATCTATCAAGCCCTCTCATATCCCAATTGAACTAAAACCTTAATTTTAAAATATTGTGTTCTTCGGTTCCCAACCAAAAAAAATATTTTTTTCCTCAAGGCACTTAGCAAATTTCATAACTTAACGTCCACGGGAAATACCCTTGGATTTTGATTTCCTTGAGAGGGACAGAAGCTCGCGCTATATATTTTTTTTACGCTTAACCTTACTCAACTTAAAAAAAAACGTTTAAGTTAAGACCTGAGTATATGGTTTTGATTTAACTCAATATCTCTACTACATGTTATCGAGACAAAGGATCGTGACCAAGAGACAAACGGACAACAAAGAGGGTTCAGTCTTTTTCCTTTTATGTACCTAGTTTCACAATTTGGACAAATTATATTATAGTAGCTCCTTCCTTGCCCACGACTGTTGCAAGTGTATTTTAATGCCAGAGATGAATGGCACGGCTCCATCTACCGGGTTAGTTTTGCAACATTAGTTAGTTAGTGGTATTAACACATCAAATAATTCTATCTTTACAGATTGAATGTAGTCTTAAGCGATGAAAAACCGAGACAAATAGAATACCAAATTTTAAAACACTTCCCATGTAAGGTATAATTGCAAAATTTTCAAGCATGGGCAGGATTTGAACCTGCCACTTTCGCCATTACAAGTGGCAACACCTCTTCCAGCTGTGCCACACGTTACTGACATTAAGATACATTTGCAAAATTTGCAGGCAAGGAACCAGCTATGGTAGCCCCGATGGAAGATGCGTCGGCACTAGTAATGGTGAAACTCGCAGGTATATTATAGTATTAATATAGTAAAATATTATGGAATTCAATGAATGTTACACATAGGTATAGCTCTGAGTTATGGGCCTATTGATATAGCTAGTCATTTTTTAAACTCAAAGAATAAAGTATACTTTGGTTCAGGGCTAGGGCAGAGTAAATTTTTATACAAAAATGTGTATACCCACAATCTACCTAATAAATAGTTCTGTAACAAGTTACTGATACAACCCACATTAACCTCATTTTGCTTACACTAGCTGTATTATTTTGATGATTTTAGCTGGTAGACAGTATGACCCCATTTACAAAGTATTTGCTAGGTATATATACTTCTACTAATGTAAAATATAATCACCTCAAAAAAACTGTACAAATATATGGTAGTTTTCTCTTACTAGTTTGGTAATAGGGAAAACCCTTTTCTTCTAATTATAAATTAAGATAAATTTTATAACAAACCTGTTCCATGGTCAGATGTGTAGGAGCTGATGAAGACAGCTGTTGTGTATGCTGTGGCTTCATGCTGCCAGCAAATGGTGGCAGGACTGTAGAGGCTGGCACGGACTGCCCCAGCGCTAACTCCCCACTGTAGCCATCCATACGCAGCAATAACTCAGGCAATGTGTTTGAGGGCTGAGCAAAGCTGGAGGAGGCTGAGCTGTGCTGGCTTGATGGTGAAAATGCAAGCTGCGCTCGACTGTATGGACTACAAGGACTCTCGGGTGCTAGAGATGTTGTTGTTTGAGCTAAAGGCCGACGAGACCCGCTCATTACCCCACCAATCTGAATACAGTATCCACTTTCTTCAGGAAGAAGCAGATCATCAAAATTCAAATCATCTAGTAATGAATCAGGGTTTGCATTCAACTCCGCAAGTGTTGGACCTAATATCAGATCAGCTTTGTCAACTTGAAAAATATCATCATCATCCATTTTAAAGCTTTCCATTTTCGAGTTATCAGTTTCAAAGGAGAGTTTGTTGTACTGCATGTTAGGGACATTGTGGAAGGAGCCAGAGCCCACAATATTGTCTTGTAGGCACAGGTCGAGATCTGCGCCGAAGTCCGCGAGGTCGTTACGGCGCTGCGGGATCGGCACGGAGGCAGACACACTGCCCAACTCGTATGGCGACTCCTGCTTGATCTCGACGCCTGGCTCTAGGAGAAAGTCATGTGTGTAAATAGAATCCGCCATCGCACGTGTTTGTGTACGCTGACCTTGACGCAGCCGTCCCACTGATAGAGACTGGCGCGCGCCTCTTACGTCTATCGATTAATTCCGACCGAGACCCACGTGTCGCCTCCCAATGTTTATTTATTCCGCTCCTCCAAGCACACCACGCTCATCAGTTGCACGAGCACTTAGATAACTATTGACACAAATCGATAACACATACTCGATTACATAACTACATAAACCACAATCACAAATAAAAATTTGAACCACTTGATTATTCACAATGACTTTCGATATCGAATTCGTTCAGACAATGGTCTTTGCACTGGTAAACGAAGCTACAAAAGCCTGCTTTCACACTGTTATAGTTTATTTTCGGTAAACTGTTCCTCAATATGCAAATCCACCTTGGATTCTAATTAGATTTCAAAATATTTTCACGCACAATAACAAAAACACTTCCCCGAATACAAGTTGAGAAGTAAACAAAGATTTTGATATTATTATTCACCACACCATATTCAAAGGTCATGCGGAAATGAGATGAAAATATGAAAAACATCAAGAAAAAAAGAGAGGGCTACTCGTTTTGCGAGACGAATGAAGAGTGATGGGAGGGGGGGACGTAACACGAATAGTGATGCGGTGTTAACTAGAGCCATATCAAATTTTGCTGTTACAAAATACTTTAATGTACTTTAAAAAAACAAGCCACTTGTTATTTTCAATCCATAGTGGCAAGTGTGGATGGGAACGTCGGAAGGGGAAGTCCTCAACGACCGTACCTCGATCAAGTCGGGGACGTGCTAAAGAAAAGTCCGGTCAAGAGTAACCGACGAGTTAAACTTAAACCTTAAACCGACGAGTGTGTATGAAGAGATTGATGAATGTAGAGGTTCGAAAGAAGTACAGGCTCATAGTAAGTGGAAAGAAGTACCTACCAACCCCTCCGGGAAAGGGCGTGATTTATATATGTTAATATGTAGTATTTCTGGTTTGTAGTTGGAATATTATAGACAAAAATTTCAATTGGGAGGCAAAATTTAAAGCTTTCCACAGATGGCGCCAGACGCTACTGTGGCTAAATGACATGAAATGAAATATGGCATGGCATATGATATGACATCACATATATTACATAACATATGACCTGACATAACATTACATTTGCCACATTTCCACATAAGTAACATGTCGAAATATGAAAAGAGTAGGACCTGCCTTACGATTTGACTTGATGGAGTTTGTGTGCGAGGTCCAAATTTGTTTTTCATAATCCTACCTACGTTTTTCGAAAAAGAATACGAACAAAAAGAATCTGAAAATTTTATTTGCGTGAATTTTTTTTATTTTTTTATTAATGATGGGTTTGCTCTTGACTTTAGTCTAGGTCATAGGACTAGGAATATAGTTTGTTAGTTGTAACATTATAAAAGTTTCATATATTAAATATAGTTTGTGGCATTACGACGTCGAGGAAGAGTCCACAACACAGAGAATCCACAAAACAATCTTACGACTAGGGGCTGTGTTAAGTACGCAGTTTGTATACCAATAGAAACGTAAAGATGGTAAAATTTCTGCACCACGTGGTGATCCGCTCGTCACTGTTGTCATTGTCAGATATATGCCTTAATTGCAATTTCCTATTTGATGTTTAGTTTAAGAATAGTTTCTTGCTTAAAACGCGGTCGGATTTATTCACCAAACACTAAAATATACAAGAAAAACCAAATTATAACTAAATCACATCCGCAATTGCGATAAAGCAACGAACGAATCCAATAGATTAACATATGAATTTTTGTAACTGACAGTTTTCGACCTTATTTAAATCATTTGTAATGTTTTTATTTATAAGGTATATGAACATAAAACTAACACAATTTAATTATTTACAGAAAAAAATAACCTAAAACTAAACTATGAAAAGGTCCTCCCGTGCGCCCCCATCAGACATGGTCCCCAGTAAGCTGGCAACGTTTCTTCTTTGATGGCGTTGCGTTAAACTAAGATATTGACATATGACTTACAAATTCACTTGATCTATTTACATAAATATCCTTGACAGAAACTTTTTCAGTTTAACTATGTACACTTAAAGATTGGCTAGAAAAATTTGCATCAAGATCTATTAACTCTTGCATTGTAACGAATACTAGCATTATATTGTGTCACAATCGCAAATACTTGCAATGTGTAAAACAACACTATATCGGATGACAGGATGGTATCAAAACTCGGATACACTAAAAACACAGTAGATATACGTCATTTGTTGTGTGTCCGAATTAAGAGTATTATTTAAAAAATAAAAACATCATGGATGTCGTAACTGCAGCTGAGCGTCAAAAGGCGTAAAGTTAATAAAATTATTTACTTTGTACAAATTCAGGATTATGGGTGACGAAAAAACAAATTTTAGTAAAAAATGTGATTCCAATAAATTTGATATAATTATAATCGGCGGTGGCATGGCCGGTCTGGCCGCCGCCAATCATCTCCTGCAGAATGGCGTGAAAGACTTCGTAATTTTAGAAGCAAGAAATCGTATCGGTGGCAGAATCATATCTATTCCAATGAAAAACCATAAGGTGGAACTTGGAGCCAACTGGATTCATGGAGTTCTTGGTAACCCTATATTCGAAATAGCTATGGCAAATAACCTTGTAAACATTATAAACATACCCAAACCCCATAAAGTGATAGCAGCTACAGAAGACGGGAAACAAGTGCCTTTCGGTGTGTTGCATGAAATCCACGAGGCGTATGTGTGTTTTTTAAGACGCTGTGAAGAGTACTTTCTCTGTCAGTATTTACCTCCGCCTGACATACACAGTGTTGGTGAACACATCAACTTGGAAGCTACAATATATTTAGAAAAATTACCATCCTCGGAAGAGAAAAGAATAAGACGTTTAATATTTGACTGCTTATTGAAACGTGAAACATGTATATCTGGCTGCAACTCTATGGATGAAATAGACCTTCTTGAGTTAGGTAGCTATACTGAATTACAAGGTGGTAATATCCAGTTACCAAAAGGTTATAGCTCCATACTAGAACCTATGACAAAAGAAATTGCACCAGAAAAGATGCTCACTAATCATCCTGTGAAAAAAATTGTGTGGGATTCAAATCAGTATCACACACATAACTTAGATGAAGGGGCTGAAGAGTCTGAAGATTCTGATCAAACTGTGATAGAAGACATTTCTAGGGCCTCTACTTCAGATAAGAATGTGAGCCATATTGAAGGCCCTTCAATAGACCCAGCACAAAAACCAAAGAAAAGACTTTCACATCAAGTTGAAATAGTTTGTGAAAATGGGCAAAGCTTTTTTGCCAATCATGTGATATGCACAATTCCTCTAGGAGTTTTAAAACAACAGGCTGATACCTTATTTGAGCCTAAACTGCCTCAGTATAAAATTGAATCAATTGAAAGACTATTATTTAGTGCTGTAGATAAAATATTCTTAGAATATGAAAGGCCCTTCCTAAATCCAGAAGTAACAGAGATAATGTTACTTTGGGAAAGTTCTTCAACTCCTGAAGATATGTCCCAGTCATGGTTCAAGAAAATCTATTCTTTTTCTAAAGTAACAGAGACCCTCTTGTTAGGCTGGGTGTCTGGTAGAGAAGCTGAATACATGGAGTCACTCTCAATGGATGAGGTGGCAGCAACATGCACAAAAATATTGCGCAAATTTCTCAATGACCCATTTGTTCCTGAACCAATTCAATGTGTTTGGTAAGTTCTGTAATAGTACCCATTTGATAATGAAGGTGAAGTATGTTTTCCATAACAAATAAAAATATTTTCTTTGTTTTCAGCACTAGTTGGAAAAAGCAGCCTTTTACACAAGGTACATACACATCAATAGCTGTTGGAGCAAGTCAAAGTGATATAGAAAGTTTAGGACAGCCATTATACAGAAATGTTCATGACAAGAAGGTATATTTTTTTGTTACATATTTTCTCATTTATTATTGTTAAATTGATAGCAAAAACATTTTTTAAACATACATAGTTTTGCCATGAGAAATCAGGAATTCAAAATATTTATACTTTCTATAATCTTTTTAAAGTTCTTTACAATTTTTATTTAATCTCATAATATAATACCATGACACAGCTATAGAAAAACTCATTTAGTGACCTACTGATTGCCGAAAATATTTTTTTTAATTTCAATTTCAGCCTGTTCTGCTCTTTGCTGGAGAGCACACTCACAGCAACTTCTACTCTACAGTACATGGAGCCTACCTGTCTGGGCAAATAGCGGCGCGGAGGCTCTTAATTCCTGAGAATCCCCCTCAAAATACTCTGGATGCCCCTGGAACATCTGATCTCAATGAGTGGATACAAGGCATTCAACTGGGAGACTAAAATTATTTATAAACATTTTTTAATGCTAGGGTACTCTGATTCAGTCAGCTTTCATGCTGCTTTCTTTGAACTTATTGGTTACAACTTACACAACAAGAAATGTGATATCCACATAGTTGTGATAAGTACTCATTGTTGTTATCCTGCAACTGAATAGGATATTATTCTATACTGGTTGTTCTGTAACTAATACAGATTTTAAGCCCATACTGTTGTAGTGATATTAGTGAAAATAATATTTTACTTATTTGATTCCATGTAGTTGTTAGTACCTACCTACCTATAAGATTGCTATTCTAAACTCAACTATAATTCTGCCAAGAGCTAGTTACTTTTAAAATGAACTGGACATATGGAATGATAAAATACCTTGTATGTTAACGACAAAGTCAAGTTCTAGAGCTGAATATGTATTTAGGGATGGTGTATTTACATGCTAGAATAATTATTATGACTGTCTTTCACTGACTTAAGGTACACTCTTAGTCCAAGCAGCAGCAGCAACTGCATGCTACTGTCCAAAGTAAAAGTGCGCTACCTAATAGGTGCGTCCAGACAGGCCGAGCAGCGTCGCCCGTCACCCGCCTCGCGCGGCTTACGCTCATGTGTGGGTAAGGCAAGTTCATGTGGATCAAATGACAGAGCGAGGCTGCTTCGCCCAAGCAGCGTGAGCCATATGACAGCTAAATCAAAGTGACGCCATACGTGCGCACAGCTGTGGCAGCTTATGGTTATATTTTGCCACTATTTTACTAACTGATTTTTAAAGAATGGACCTCTAGCATCACTAACGTCTATTATACGACAGTCTCTTTTATCCATTGTTTCAACAACACATGATGTCCACACCGCGATCCGCACACGACGGAGGCGCCAAGCGACTTTGAGCAAACTGTTTTGACGATACCGTTTGACTTGGTCGCGCGCGCGCTAGCCCGAGCATGAGCATAAGCATGTGGCTGCCTCGGCCACGCACGGCACGTAATATCGACCGCGCGGTTTGAGTTTGACGCATGCCTCGTGAGGCAGGCTGCTCGGTCTGTCTGGACGCGCCTAATAACGACGCATGCGATTACTGCTCGGGCTTTTTGGTATTTCATATAAACACATTAAAACCAATCTTTATATTGTGCTGCCATGCGGTTGCTGATGCTGCCCGGACTAGAGTGTACCTTCAAAGTTGTAAGAATGAGCTGATATTACTGTTGTGTAAAAATGTAAATAGAATGGGTTTCAGATTAACTGCTAAATTATTATCAACTTGATGATTGAGAAATAATTTATAGTTACCACAAATTCACATGATTATTAGGGTTCATATAGAAGCTGTGGTTAATATTTGAATTAATAGTAAATTTGATTTCTTGTGCAATGTAGAGGAAATATGATTTGTGATACATAAAACAAACAGCAAGCCCAGTTATTTTATTAACAAAATTCATTAAATGAATTTAGAGCTCTTGTTTAAAATTAAGTTAGAAGGAGAAATTTACCACATTTGTACCAAGCTTGCTTAGTTTTTGTTTTAAATTATGAAATTAATATTTTTTTAAGTTACAATTTGTTATGTTATATTGAGAAATTGCAGAAATGCTTCTGGCACTTGCGCTATTTTAGAAATGTAGAATTTAATATAATAATAATGCATTTCCTGAAGAAGATTTATTGGTTAGGTATTCAATTTTCTAGTCAGTGCAATGTTTTTGTATCGCTTTAATAAATCATTTAAATATAATAAAACTTTCTTTTTGATTTTTTTGAGTTCTCCAAATTCCATCACAAACTTCACTAAAAGAAACCATTTTTTATATGTATTATTTTATTAAAAATATATTGTATTGTGTATAATTGTATCATAAAAAATCAATAATACTTGATATAGTCATTGTAAAAGTCATAACATTAATAACAACTAAATACCTTAAAAGAATATATTTCAATATCTATTGGTGATACTTAAAGCCCAGTGTCTAAATTGTTAAAAGTATAATCATAAAAACATATTTTTGACAATTTACCAATACCATGAACATTGTCCGTTATGATTTTGGTAAATTGACAAAAAAAATGTAATCCACATTTTAAATATTAAGATTATAGCTGTAATGCTAATCATTTACATAACTTGTTAGTGGAATTGTTCAACTGGAATTTTTGATTTTTATTCTAATGTTAATTTGTTAGTTTAGTGTATAGTCTCCTAAGAGTTAAAAGAATTCAGCTGCCAGTCTTCCTAATACTTCACAAATAATGGCGATAATTTTTAATTCTAACTGTACTTCCATGTCATGAGAAAAAACAGAATAACCATTTTAATAGCACCCAATTTTAAAGTAATGCAATGAGAATAATAATCAAGTCACAGACCACTGATCAGTTTACAAATATGACTAAAATGAAAAATAAAAATCCTAATTTTAATTGAGTATTCTTCAAGATTTGTCATGTATGATTTGTGTCATTTGTATATAAGGTACTCATTGAGAAAAAACTATAAGAAAGCAATACCCTAGATTACACAGGAAGCTGTGAATTGTGATGCAATCATATAATTTATCAGTTTTAGGCCATACATTGTCTATAAGTACAACAGAAAAATTAGCGAACAACATGTAACTCAACTGTAGCATTTTTATTTGAAATCATAGAGAGCAGACTCTTTTCTACATCTTGATGGACCTCTTGCCATGCACATTTACCAATAAGAGGCACTTCTTCAAGAGGTGGTCGGAAAGCAACCAGGAGTGTGAGACATAAACCATCAGCGGTAGGATCTGCTTCCACATTCAGAAGACCCAGCGGTCGGTGCTGTCCCACATCTGCTCCAAACATCTCCACCATAAACCTCCTTAATGTTGAATGCACACTCTTTGCTGGATTAATTTCACATAGTGGAAAATGTATAGTAGATTTTTCACTCAGCAAGACATGTAACTTATTTGTACTCCGCTTTTTAATAACAACTATTAATCTCAGCAAATCTTTTACATGAGGAGTTGGTGCTGGCAATATATCTTTATGCCACTGCCCAAAGAATTTATTTTGTTTGTATAACTGTGCTTTTTCAATGAGGTGCAGAATGTCATTTGCTCTCAAAGTAATTTCTTGTAAATTGGAAATCCATTTAGCTTGAAGTGATTCTTTGTCTGCTTTAGCTGGAGTCTTCAGTTCACCTCCAATAACTTCTGCAGTTAGCACGAATCTGTACCACATACCTCCGGCGGTCTCCACGACCAGTAAAGTTTTTGGTTCACATTGTAAGCCAGTTTCTTCCAGTACCTCTCTAACAGTAGCTTGTACTATAGTTTCACCCTTCTCCATGCGGCCAGCGGGCAAGTACCACTTACCGGCGCAACTTTCCTTTGCTTCTTGCATCATTAGTACTTCGTTAGACTCGTTTATTATTACACAGGCGACGACGTATGTGACGTTACCACCCAATACCGGTTTGAAATTTGACGGCGTTGTAGGTGTGATGCCTTGAGATTCAGCTACCGAATTTTGGTCGGCTATGGTGAAGTCACAGAAGTCATTTTCATCACCTTCAAGTCCCATTCCATCCAGTAAACGAGCGATATTAGAGTCTACTTGGCGCGACATAGTTACCTACTTAAAGTCGTGATTAAAATTGATAAAATAATTTGAAAGTTATTACATTTAAATTACTCACTTTAATAGTAACGGTTCATATAGAAAATGTATACTTTAATAACTGTTTAATTGAATTTTTATAATAATTCTAATTATTTCGAAGAACATTTACGAAAGCACGAACTGTCAATCAATCAATTATTTATTTGTCCATTAGACAGGCAATGGTCATAAAACCATACAGCCTCGTCTTCAGTTACTACTCTCGTACACTAATATAATAAAGAGGAAAGATTTGTTTGTTTGTATGTAATCGATAAACTCCGAAACTACTAGACTGATTTCCAAAATTTTTTCACCATTAGAAAGCTACAATATTCCTGAGTAACATAGGCTACTGTTTACTACGGGAAAATTCCTCATTCCCACGGGAAAACGGTTAGAAGCAGGAAAAGCGGGAAATATAGCGGATATTACCAAAATTAGCCAAACCGATTTGCGATCTTTGTGAAATTTGGCACTGATATTGGTGGTATATTGAAAACGGACTTGAACTACTCTTTGTCAGCACTTAAGGATCTGGAGTACCTGATGGAGGGCACCAGGAGCACAGCTAAACTATAAGAGATACGAAAATGGCTTCATAGCAAAAGTTGTTCAGCATGACGGGGCGCTTCTGCTGACACATGGTTATCGAGGATCTGGAGTACCTGATGCAGACCACTAGCATCCCATCTAAACTATAGGAGATACGGTATCGGCATCAAATCAAAAGTTGTATAACATGACGGGCCGCTTTTGCTGGCACATGGTCCTGTTGAGTCACTTCTGATGGAACGGAGTAAAGAAGTACTTTTTACTGCGGGCAAAGATCCAATTTCTACGGGAAAACTGGTAAGTAGCAGCGGGTGAAACCGCTGGGTGCGCCGCTAGTCTCTTAATATAGAAAAAAAAATACCAACAACACTAGACCCTCAGCGCGTTACACCCACGGGTTACACCCCGTGGACGTCAGTATCTAGTACATTATCTTATTCATCGGTGGTCAGCATCATATGGGATGGGGGTGTCATATACTGATAATTTTATTCCAAAAGGAGATATGACTATAATTAGTAGTTTATGCAACTATCGTATAACGGGGGTCATTAGAAAGCGAAAGTCTGTTTATCACACGAGGCGCAGCCGAGTATATCGTTTGGTTTAGGAACGCTGGACAGACATTTCAATGTTTCATTGACGAGATCGTTCGTGGTTTCGATTTTTGCTTTCCGTATATAGATCCTTGTCTTCTCACGGAATGCTGAAGCACATGCTGCCCATTTTCGCACGATTTTCCAACGTTTAGCTGATAACGGTGTTGTTATTAACCCGGCGCAGTGCATTTTTGGTGCCACTGAGGTCATTTTCCTTGGGTACAAAGTTTGCGATGACGGCGTTAACCCTCCCGAAAGCAAAATTCAAGCTTTGCGAGATTTCCCTCTTCCCCAAACAGCTCAAGGCCTTCGTAGGTTCTTGGGATGATCAACTTCTACCGTCAGTTCCTTCCCGATGCTGCCTAGACCCAAGCCCCGCTAGTTGATTTCCTTACAGCTATGAAGTTTAAGGGATCTAAACCTATGTCATGGACTCCTGATTTAGAGCGCGCTTTCGTCGCCTGCAAAGACAGCCTCGCTCAGGTTACCAGGTTAGCGCATCCTGTACCTAATGCCCCACTGGTTTTGTACACAGATGCCTCCGGCACTCAGGTTGGCGCTTGTCTCCAGCAGCAGACTGTCCAAGATTCACAACCCCTAGCTTTCTTTAGTAAGAAGCTGACAGCGATGAGTCAAGCAGTGTGGCCAGCTTACTACAAATAACTTCTATACCGGCTTTCTGGACATGTATGTGGACCGCATGCGCGCCGCCATATCACTCCCCCATTTTGGAGTGTCGAAGACGCTGTGCAGCCGTTGATGTCTTGAGGCAGTTGATTTCTTCATCGTGCAGTCAGGTGGTAGGGCTAGCAGGCATGTAGCAGTAGCAGAGCAGGCTGCACGCTGGAATGTGTCGTCGTGCTCCGTTTATTTAAGGACTAGCAGCCCGCCCAGCGGTTTCACCCGCTGCTCACAATTTTCCCCGGGAATAAGACAGTTTAATATAGCTTATGTTCATCAGGGATAATGTAGGATTCTAAAAATCTTGACTTCAATTTGAAACAAATATCGTTTTCAGATGGTGGTGGCGTAAAGTTACATGCCTGTGATTAACCTGGCAAGCCCCATGGCAGTGCCTTTATTTTTATTTTTTTCATCCCGCCCGAGCCAGTTTTCTATTAGGTCATAACAAAATTGTAATAAAAAAAAATGTGTGATACAAATTTCTTTTTTTAGAATGACGGTTCATGACGTCAATAAGTGATAATACTATCCTACATTGAATAAAGAATTTCAATTAACGGTAAAAGTTTTTTTTAAATCGGTCCAGTAGTTTCGGAGCCTATTGAATTCAAACAAACAATAAATAAAATCCTGTTTCTAATATTAGTGTAGATTATATAAGTATTATTTTAGTGTGATGCCGGCTTAGAATAGCATCACCCGATTTCTTTCCCGTGGGAGTCGTAGGAGGCGACTAAGGGACTTGAGGGTGTGTATTGCACTTTTAGGCGATGGGCTGACAACCTGTCACTATGGCGATACACAATTTTCCGAATGACCCTCAAACATATGTCAGACGTGGCGTAAATGTCCGTTTTTGCGGCCGTTTACGCTCTGCCTACCCCGCAAGGGATAATAGGCGTGTTATGTGTATGTATGTATTAAATTAGTGTAGATTTTTTAAAATGCATTATTTAATGTTTTTTGTCGTCTTTTTATACCAAGTAAGGGACAGCCCTTCGAATACTGATAATTTGCATGAAACATAAAACTGGACAACTTTCCCCTAGAAACATATGTCAGGAAACGCCATAAAAATGACCTTCCATACAAAATCACAATCAGCTGACTGCATTCACTATGGGAAGTCAGTTTTTTACGTTTCCTGAAATATGTTCCTAGGGGATAGTTGTTCAGTTTCATGGTCTGCATGTACCCTATTAGTATTCTGAGGGCTATCCCTGACACCCTTTAATACAGTAATGATTAAATGTAATCATTACACTGGTACGAATAATGTGGCGTAGTTGGTACATTTTTAAATGAAAAAGTAGTTATTGTGGCATAACTGTAATAGTTAGACATATGGTATCGCGGACATTATTATAGATATTGATGTCCTCTATAAAACTGTAGTACATCACTTTGCTCTTCTGTCAATAATTTCCACAGCGTACGCGATATAAGATATTTTTTTGGTACATTTTTCACACGTTGGGTTACATTATCGAAATTTTCACGCGGATCCCTATTTTTTTCTCGTATAAAATATAGCCTATGTTCATCAGGGATAATGTAGGATTCTAATGGTGAAAGAATTTTTCAAATCGGGCCAGTAGTTTCGGAGCCTATTCGATGCAAACAAACAAACAAACAAACAAACAAACAAACAAACAATCAAATCTTTCCTCTTTATAATATTAGTGTAGATGACCAATAATGTAAACAAACTTTGTATGTAAATGACATCTCGCAACTGTCAGTTACATACAAAGTTTGTTTACATTATTGGTCATCCTTAAATAAACGGAGTTTAGACCGTGCGATGCTGAGTGCCGACCGAGGATAGAGCACTTGTCGTACTGTAGATCCGTTTCTGGTACTGCGATGATTGCCGAAGATTATGTGGCTATCAAGATGCGTTGAGTGATGGTGCAGTCAGTTGTGGCGATTTCTGGCTCCAGGTCTTCGAGGCGTCGATGACAGGTGGAAACAGTGATAATGCTGGGTGTGACTGCATAGGCCGCTGATATGATGACGTCTGGCTCTGGTTGATGAAGGTTGTGGATGTACGTCACGTTGGGGACACCAGTTTAGGAGGAGTGATGATGAGGCCAGTAAACCGACTGATGACTGTGAGGAAAAGGGTAGCAACCCGCCTCTATAGAAATCACAGTTTCATAGAAATTACAGAAGCGTATTGCCTTTATAAGAAGGCTCTTATTTAGATAAAGTTGAGAAATAAAACGAAGTATTTTTTCCAATACTCAGTTCAGTTGTTGTTTCAATGTTGTTGTTAAGATTTTGTTCAGTTGTTTAGATGTTGTTCAGTTGTCAAAATATTATAATATTATTATAATTTAAAAATTCTTGCGGTAAATATATTAATTGTGAGAAGAGCACGCAGGTCACGTCCCTAGTGGTTCGACAGTATTCTACCCCATCACTATTGTTGCCATGGTTTTTCTATTCTGTCTGATTTCAACGTGATGTGAAGTGCACTTGGTTTAAATAAAACTGCTATGATGTAAAGATACAATGTTATATTGATTCCTTCGCCTCTGAAAAACCCCAACAATTGGTAGCAGAGCGAAATAAATCGCCGATCCAAGAAAATTCGGCGCTATTTAAAAAAAAAGCGAATGTCGAAAAAAAAGTGAACATCACATGATGACCGCAGCAGCTTCTTCCTCGTTTCATCGTATCGAAGCCCTGACGAGGGACAATTACGATACATGGAGCCTACAAGCCCAAGCCGTACTCATAAAAAATGGCCTCTGGGAATACGCGAGTGGGGAAACCGCCGTGCCGACATCCGCTACGGAAAAGAAGGAATTTCTACAAAAAGACATACTGGCAAGATCTGAGCTCTTACTACTTATCTCGCCATCCGAATTAAGGCAAGTAAAAGGGCTAAATACATCGGCCGAAGTATGGAAAAAACTAAAAGATATTTATCAAAGCCAAGGGCCTGCCAGAAAGGCAACCTTACTCAAACAATTAATTTTGAAGAAGGCAGAAGCCGGTGACATTAGAGAGCACCTTAATAATTTCATGGACATTGTAAACAAGCTGGCCGATATGGGAATCGATCTGAACTCTGATCTACTGAGCATTATGATGCTATACAGCCTGCCCAACTCGTATGAAAACTTCAGAGTTGCAGTAGAATCGAGGGATACACTCCCAAAACCTGAAGACCTTAAAATAAAAATAATAGAAGAGTCTGAGGCCAGAAAAAACAAGCAAAATGCAGTGCATGAAGAAGCATTCTACTCAAAATTCAAGGGCAAGAAATTCTGTACAAAATGTAAGAAAAAATCTCATTCAACAGAAGAATGCTGGTTCAAAGGAGGGCTTAAACAAAAAAATTATAGCAATAAAAACAAAACTGAGAGAAACTTCAGTGTCCAAGAGACATGTTTGACAACTGGTTTTGATGACATGACAGACAGATGGTGTCTTGACAGTGGCTGCACCTCACATATGTGCGCCAAACAAGAAGTTTTTCAAGAGTTAGGGCCTTCAGATGAGTCCCTAAAACTAGCAGCAAAAGGCTGCAGAACAAATGTAGAAGGAAGAGGGACAGTGAGTGTTAATATAGAGAATAAAGTGTTCAATCTACACAAAACACTCTACGTGCCAGACCTCGAATCCAACCTGCTATCGGTGGCCAAAATCACAGACAATGGTAACAATGTTTTGTTTACAAAGGAAAAAGCTTCCGTTATCGAGCTCAAGAGTGGAAAAACAATCTTGACTGCCCTGAGAGAAGGTGACCAGTGGTTCACTAAAGGCGAAGAGCGAGCAAATGTAGCCAAAAGCACTAAAAATATTGAAACATGGCATCGAAAGTTGGGCCACATTAACGAATCTGACCTTAAGTTGATCGCAAGCAAGCAACTAATAAAAGGCATTGAAATAAAAAGTGAAACACTACCAGAATGCGAAGTGTGCATAAAGGGAAAAATGTCGAGACTCCCATTCACCCGTGTATCTACACCGCAGACATCGCAACCACTAGAAATCATACACAGTGATGTATGTGGGCCCATAAATGTGGAAACAATTGCGGGAAGAAAATATTTTGTTACATTCCTAGACGACTACACCAAATACTGTTGTATTTACTTCATCTCACATAAAAGTGAAGTACTTGACAAGTTCAAGGAATACAAGGAGAGAGTGGAAAACTTCCACGAAAAGAAAGTTAAGTGTCTACAGTCTGACAATGGAACTGAATATCGCAACAAAGAGTTTGATGACTACTTAAAACAATGCGGTATCAGAAGACGACTTTCAACTCCATACACGCCCCAACAAAATGGGCAAAGTGAGAGAAAAAATAGATCTTTGCTAGACAAAGCCAGATGCCTCATAATTGAAGGAAACGTTCCTCAGAAGCTGTGGGCAGAAGCTGTCAATACTGCCAACTACCTGATCAATAGAAGCCCAACAAAAGCTCTAGATGGTGGTACGCCATATGAAAAGTGGACAGGCAAAACTCCATCAGGAAACCATCTTCACATATTCGGAAGCAAAGCTTTTGTGTTAAATAAAGGTAAAAATAAGACCAAATTCAAGCCGAGATCTACCGAAGGTGTGTTCGTTGGTTATGCGAGTCAAGCAAAAGGCTTTCGCATTTATATGCCTGAGAAAGACAGTGTAATAATAAGCAGAGACGTGAAAGTCATTGATAAGATGCATTACACAGAAGAAAATAAGTCTGAAAACCAACACCATGGTGACATCTTCAACGAAGAGGCACAACTGCAATCTAAAGAAAATAAGATTAGCAATAAGAAAGATAAACATAAGGAAGGAAAGTCACCTGTAGTAGAATTCGAACTCAAAAAGAAACAAGAGATTGTTCCTATAATGACGCCTCCTGAAGAAGAAGAAGATATACAAATAATAGAACAAGAACCTGAAACCATTGAAAGCACTAGCCAAAACATAGAAGCTAGCAATGCAAGGCCTAAGAGGCAAACCAAAGCGCCCATTTGGCAAAAGGATTATGTACTTAATCAATCAACGTCTTCCAATGAAGACTATCATGAATCAGAAGAAAGAAACATAGAAGAACTCACTTTTATGTGCGAAGCCGAACCAGAAATTGACAATCCAGAATGGCATGAAGCCATCAAAGCAGAGATAAAAGCTCACATCAAAAATGGTACATGGATAATAGCGAATAAAGATAAGGATATGAAAGTGATCGATTACAAAATGGTATTGAAAAATAAAATAAACGCCAAAAATGAAACTATTAAAAAGGCAAGACTAGTGGCTCGTGGATTCAGACAAAGAGAAGGTATTGACTATCACGAAACATTTGCTCCGGTGGCGAAACTAAGCTCAGTGAGAACAGTGATAGCACTTTCAGTAGAAGAAGATATGAAATTACATCAGATGGATGTAACCACTGCCTATCTGAACGGTGAACTAGAAGAAAAAATTGCCATGAAAGTACCAGAATATTTACAAGAATATTTAATCGAAATAATGATTGAAGAAAGTGAAAAAGACAATTCATCACTATTTGAAGAAACAAAGAAAATGTTAGAAGACATCAAAAAATTAAAGAAAGAAAATACTTGTTGTATTCTAAAGAAAGCTATATACGGTTTGAAACAGGCGGGCCGACAGTGGTTTATAAAGTTAGACACAGAACTTAAAAACCTGGGCTTCAAACCTACTATAGCTGATCCATGCGTCTATATTATGCAAGAAGGAGAAGAAAAAACAATTATAACCATTTATGTAGACGACATACTGATCGCTTACAAGAAAAAAGAAACTCTAGAGAAAGTCAAGAAACATCTTTCAAAGGCATTTGAGATGAAAGACATAGGAATACCACAAAGTCTTATTGGAATAGACATAAATGTTGAAGATGACGGTATTAAACTAAGCCAACCAAAATACATAAATAAAGTCTTGAAGAAATACAACATGGAAGACTGCAAGACGTCTCCAACTCCCATAGAACCGAGGCTCACTTTAGACCCAGCTAAAGAATGCGCTGCAAACCTACCATACCAGAACTTGATAGGTGCATTAATGTACCTGGCGGTAGCTACTAGGCCCGACATAATGTTTGCAGTCACATATCTATCGCAATTCAATAATTGCTACAATGGAGAGCATTACAAGTGTGCTAAACGAATACTAAGATACCTAAAAGGCACTTTAAATATTGGCCTCATATACAAGAAGACAGGAGGAGTTCTTAACGGCATGGCCGACGCAGACTGGGGTGCATGTAAAATGGACAGAAAGTCTTACTCTGGTTATTGTTTCAAGTACTCAACATCCTGTGTTAGCTGGACATCCAGAAAGCAAAGGTGCGTTGCTTTAGCGACGTGCGAATCGGAGTACGTAGCTCTTACCGAAGCAGCCAAAGAAGCTATACACTTAAAGCTACTAATAAATAACCTCGGAGTACCACAAGAAACAGTGAAGATTTTGAGTGATAACCAGGCAGCACTGAAGTTGAGCAAGAACCCCATGGTTACATCAAAATCGAAGCACATAGCCCTAAAAGAGCATTTCATAAAGGACTGTGTTGCGAAGGGCGACATACAAGTTGATTATCTTGAGACGCATGAGATGGAAGCTGACCTGTTTACCAAAGGTGTGCCAGGTCCAAGGCTAATCTATCTTAGAACCCTGCTCGGGCTGCAATAGGCGTACCTTCGTGAGGAGGAGTGTGAGAAGAGCACGCAGGTCACGTCCCTAGTGGTTCGACAGTATTCTACCCCATCACTATTGTTGCCATGGTTTTTCTATTCTGTCTGATTTCAACGTGATGTGAAGTGCACTTGGTTTAAATAAAACTGCTATGATGTAAAGATACAATGTTATATTGATTCCTTCGCCTCTGAAAAACCCCAACATTAATATATTCTCATTACATAAATAAGTCTCATCAAAGGTACAAACGGTAGGTACGTGAAGTTTTTTTTTTTTTTTTTTTTTTTTTTTAATAGCAATAATCAACCCTTTAGTTAGGGGATATTCCTGCCAACGTCTAGTGAAAAACAAGAAAGAACAATCAAAGAGCTATATCGTGAAAGTTTAAATATATACACAGACACTTTATATACAACTTATTACATAAACACAATATACTACAAGTATTTACAGGTAATTGTGCTTTGTGATCAATCAAAATATTATACAAGCTCAACGAATTAAATTTATTACAAACGAACAAAATATGAGTAATGTCCCCATTACCCAAACCACATTCACATTCCCCAGTATCGAAAATCCCCAATTTAGACAAATGCATTGGGGTACAACAATGCCCCAACCGCATTCTGGAAATAATTGATGCATTTCTTTTATTTACAATATATTTTGAAAACCATGGACGAGTTTGTAGTGTGGGCTGTAAGATTTTATAAAATTTGCCCTTTTCAGGGTTCGACCATTTATCCTGCCAATTTTGTAAAAGAAGGGCTCTAGTACACGGAAGTAAATCTTGGATATATATAGACTTATTATTGCTATTTCCTTGAGCAGTTGCCAATTTGGCCAATCTATCTGCAGTTTCATTACCTTGGACCCCTGAGTGACCAGGGATCCAAGCCAATGTAACATTTAAATTTCGATTGTTACAAATTAGCAACTTACTCTTGATTTCAAGCGTCACAGGGGAAACTGAATTTCTAATTAAAGTATTTGCTAGAGACTGAAGACAACTTAAAGAATCAGACAAAATCAATGAATTGTGGTAACCCTTTAAAATAATATAATTTACACATTCTAGTATAGCCAGAGCCTCTGCAGTATAATTTGTTACCACAGAAGGATACTTGAAAAGTTTGAAGTACCCAGTGTTGTTATGCACGAATGCAGCACCAACTCCTTCACCCATGACAGGTTGAGGCGTTTTTGATGCATCCGTATAAAACACCTGGGCATCAGAAAAGTTTGATTGGATAAATTGATTCACAAGATCGTTAGCGAAAATAGATTGTTTCCCAACTCCAATATCTAAACGAATTTTAGGTGAAGAGACAACAACATCATACTCTACATGAAATAGCGGATGACAATTGTATGTTTTTAATGAATCCCAATATTCTGAAAGTTTTTCGTAACTTTTTATTATGAGGGGGACCTCTTTATGGGCCCAGTAACTGTTATTTGACTCAATGTAGTTTTTTAAAATTTTAATCTTAGGTATAAGAGGGTGACTCGTAAATTGACTTATTTTAAAAACATAATTATCTGATAGGAACTGTCGTCGTAGATGCAGTGGAGGATCACAGCATTCAACTTGCATTGCATTTACTGGCGTCGATTTCATAGCACCAATGACCAAGCGGAGACTTTTAGACTGGATCAAGTCCAGCTTCTTCAAAGCCCCTTTATTTGCTGGAACCAGTAAAAAGGTACCATAGTCCAGAATACTTCGAATTAGAGCATTGTAAACCAATCTTAAAGATGAAGGGTGGGCTCCCCACCACACACCCGACAAGGCTCTCAACACAGAAATACGTTTTTCACATTTGGCCACCAAGTAGTTTACGTGAGCGACACCGTTTAGTTTGGTATCGAATTTTTTCCCCAAAAACATTACTTCATTTTCAATAGGAATAGCTACATCATCAATTGCTATGTTAACTACTGGAACTGACCTTTTACGGGTAAAGACAATAGCTGAACATTTGAGAGGAGATAAAGATAGTTGGTGGTTGACCATCCATAGCTGTAAGCGATTTAGATCAGCTTGTAAAGTAGCAACTGCTTCATCGGTAGATTTGTGACTTGAATATATAAGTAGATCATCCGCATACTGTAATATGTTACTTCCGATAATTACCTCATCTAAATCCCTAGTGTACACGTCATATAGTAATGGACTTAAAACAGAGCCCTGGGGAACCCCTTTCCACACCGTTCTTGAACCTTCATCTACACCCGCGTGACGAATCGAGAGGGTTCTGCCCATATATAAATTAAACAGGAAGTTAACGAACTTCAATGGGAAATTAATTGCAGATAACTTTTGTTTTAATGTTATTAAATCAACATTATCATACGCAGAGCTAACATCTAAAAAAGCCGCTGCCACGATTTCCTTTTTTGTGAATGCTAACTGTACATCCGCCGTTAAAATAGAATGATTGTCTATCACACTTTTACCTTTTCTAAACCCATATTGAGAAGAAGATAGTAAATTATTGTGCTCCAAGTGCCATTCCAGTCTATTTTTTATTAAGTGTTCTGTCAATTTGCTCAATGTGGAAGCCAACGCAACGGGTCTATATGAAGATGGAAATTGAGGATCCTTATTTGGTTTCAATAGTGGGATTATCAGTTGGTGCTTCCAGGTTGGAGGAATAACCCCAGTCTCAACTACTGTGTTAACAATATCAAGGAAAAATAATTTAGTAGAAACAGATGAATTGACAATAAAAGAATACGGAATACCATCTGCGCCCGGTGCTGAATCCGACACCCTTTTTAAGACCCAATTCAATTCTTGCAAATTGAATGTTTCATTTAAGTAGCCTGTATTCGAAGATGTATATACAAAAGGCATATGATTTAAAGATGGCACAAAATCAGGTGCGAGTGAACAAAAAAATGATGGAACCCAATCTACAGAGAAGGAAGAGACAGACCGAGCCTTCAGGGAAGACCTATAACAACGAACACTACTCCAAACAACAGTCAGAGGAGTGCTCGGTGAGATGGATCCACAAAAACTCTTCCATCCCTTACGCTTCTTCTTCTGCAAAAGACGTTTAGTAGCAGCTTCATAATTCCTAAACTGATTAAAAGTAGATAAATCAACGTAATCATGCACAAGCAACTCCATGTTATTTCTTTTCTTTACCGCTTCTGTGCATTGTTTGTCCCACCATGGCGGGGAAGCAATTTTATTACTGGCATTTTTTTTTGTTTCAAAAGTATTATCTGCTGACACTTTGATATGAAGTCAGGTGATTATAATCTTCAAGAACATTATCAGAAATTGCTGAAATCCCCCTTATTTTATCATCCAACGACGCAGAAAAAGTATCCCACAAAGTATTAGAGGTACATTTATCAGGTAATTTATATTTTAATAAAGGCGGTAATGGTTGTACACAGCTCTTGTTTGATTTCGGATACCTCAAAATTATTGGAAAATGATCACTGCCATAAGACAAATTTAAAATTTCCCATGTAATAAGAGACAATAGACTAGGAGAACATACGGAAAGATCAACATAACTTCGAGCTTGACCCGGTACAGGTCGACGAGTTGGACACCCAGTATTTAGCACACCAAGATTTAAATCATCTAACATATCCGCAACACGAATTCCAAAAACGTCATCCCGGGGCGCACCCCATGAACAATGATGAGCATTAAGGTCCCCCAAAATGACAACAGGACTTTGCAAACCTTCAACAACACTTTTTAATATTGGAATTACTGTAATGTCTTTTTCAGATATATACACCGACACATAAGTAACGCCAGCTACTAACGCAGCAACTGCATCTACATTTGCATTGTTATGCAAAGGTAAATTTATTTGTTTAAAAAAATAATTTTGTTTTATGAGGAGAGCAGCTCCTCCATAACCATCCCTCCGATCAGTCCTGAGAATGTTGAAACCTGGAACCCTATACAAGGATCCAGGTTCCAACCAAGTCTCAGAAATGGCCAAGATAGACGGTTTATACTTGTTAATAAGAAAAATTAATTCAGACTGTTTAGATCGAATGCTTCTGGGGTTCCACTGGATTAGACAATCCATGATTTAGATCAAGAATGGCAACTGAGATGGAGTTAATGAGTGATAGGGCAACGTTGTACGGTAAAGAAGAATTAAGGACGATATTAACTAACTGAGATAGCAGGTCCTGTAATGAACAGGCCTGAGAACCAATTTCTACATCAGGAAGTTCTGGAGTTTTAAAGCCACAACCATTGACTGGCATGGGTTCTTTGAAAGAATTAATTAAATTTTTGTGCGATGTTTGGTTATAGCCTTGAGTTGACGCTGGTTTTTTAATTTTTGATGGAGTTGTGATAGTTTTCTTATTCCAAACTTTTCTGTTTTCAGTGGATTCCACCAGAACAGAAGAATTTGGGGAAGAAGGCCTGCCAACAACTTCTGAAAACAATGGTTTTGAGTTTGGTATTATTTTAGAAGCTTCTAGATATGACTCGTTATTCTCTGACATGTATTTTTTTATCTCTGCTTGCCTCAAGAACTCCGGACAAATTTTTGAAGTCGCTTGGTGATCCCCTGGACAATTGACACATGAAAAAACTGTAACTACACATGCTCCAGCGTCATGTTCTTCGCCACACTTTGAGCACCTGGGCTTACTACGACACTTGTCTTGAGTGTGTCCAAATCTGCAACAGCGATGACACTGAATTGTTGGCAAAATGTATTTTTGCACGGGAAGTGCTGAATAGAAGGCGTAAACTCGAGAAGGAAGTCGCTGACCGTCGAAAGTCAAAGTGACTGTTTGTGTTGGGACCCATTCAACAACACCTGAAGCAGAAACTGTTTTACGGTTCATACGACGAGAACGTAAAATTTCCCCGTAACCCTCAGGGACTTTGATGTTTTCAATTATGTCTTCGGGAGTCCAGCTCTCTGGTACGCCTTTGACGATACCCATACGACACACATTGAATATTGGAATTGAAGCTTGGTACTTTTTTTGGCCTGCAAGAACCTCGTCTACTACAAAAAGATTTGCTTCTTTCCAAGAACCGAATGAAATTGCCAAACGGTTGCGCCCTATCCTTTTTACCCCATTCTCAATAATATTTTTCATCCCGTGTTTGTATAAAAAATACGAAAAATCAAGAGGATGTAGTGTTGCCCCCCGCTTACCTTCTTTTTCTGCGAATTGTACATGAACAATGTACGGACCTGGGTCTTTGGGGTCATAAAGCGCCCTAAAAACACTTTTTTTTGTATTCGGCTCATTTACAAGAGTTTGGTGTTGCTTTTGATTTAAATCAACAATTTCTTCTTGGTCCATTGGGGTACTAACCTGTTTTTGTTGGTTTTGGCTCATTGGGGTAGAATTATCACTCACCTGTTTTTGTAAGGAAAGGGTCTTATTTTCTTTCAATTGTATTTGTTTCGGATCTACGAATACGTATTTAACGCTTTTGCTAAGTTTTTTATTTTTGAATGACCTTATTGACGAATTTGATAAACCACATCCGCGTTCATCACTGTTTTCAATCTTTTTAGCAGCCGCCACTAAAAGATCAAGTGCTGGAGATGATGTCCATGTCGCTGGCTCCCCAAAGTATATATTTTTCAAAGCTGAGTGGCTCAAACGTTTGTGACGAATGGATGGACTCTTATTTTAAGACTGGTTTTCAATGTGACGCTACCTAGACTGAGATCTCGGGTCAAAAAATTTGGGGAGCCAGCGACATGCTTTTAGGTTAGAATTTCAGAGAAATCATCAGATTACTTGTTAACGGCGCAATGTGCCAAAATGATGGCTATGCCAAAGAAATGTGACGGAATATGTGACAGCTACAAGCACATTCAATAGCTATGTGACTCAACTGGAGCTGAGAAATAAGCCATGGAATGTTTCCAACCCATGTCGCTGGCTCCCCAAAAAACCGGCATCCGAAATCTCTGCAAGTATGACCTAAAACTACTAACCAAAGAGGAATTCTAGATCGTAATGTAGTAAGGACTCGTTCTTCAAACAATCTCCTCTAGAATCAGCTTCGTTTTTGAGAAAACACAACATTTGTTTTTGTATGAATATAAGGGTGACTACATCGTTCAACCCTTTTTGGGACAGTTTCAGAAACTCATGGTTTAATGGTTTCCGTACAGATTATACTAAATATTACCTTGAACAGTCTCCGCGAAGGGCTCTTAGTGTTTATATTGTGCTGGTTCTAATAGCAGCACATCAACTTACCTATTTAAGGTACTTAGATTTTGACGGTATTTCATACAACTACTAAGTATAATCAGCAATTAAAATACAACATATGAAAAAAAAACAATATTTACCACAGTTTATTATTATAACATTTATAGTACAAAATCATTGTAGTATGCCAATATGCTTGTATACACGATCTCATTGTTGTCGTTCGGGAGAAATCGTCACCGGTGCGGCCGGCGACTTATCGGGAGCACATCGGAAGTCCCTTTCATTTGCGTCGAAAAGAGATCTTCATGGATAGGTAGGTCCGAATGTACCTATATTTATGAATTTACATTATGATGCGACCGGTTTCATTGCACCATCGTCAGGAAGTAACTACTTTAAAAAAACTGGTTACTACCTGAAGACAGATTAACAAAACAAAAAAAAATAATTAAAAAGTACTACCACGAGCCCATCAGGTAACACAACCAGTCGTATTATAATTTGATTTTATAAATATTTTAGTGGAACTACTGTAATCAGTTTTAATTTACCTATCATATCATGCATTTATTGAGAGTGAATGTACAGTCGGTTATAGCACGTAAGGTACCAGGGGTACTCCAAAAGGGCTGAATCATTTTTGTCCTTAGCAATATTTTTTTCTTGACATGAATATGTTTTAGTAGAAAATTTCTTCTTTCATGAGAATAAGTTTAAATTTTGATTATTTTATTACTGGAGATAAAAATTATTCAGTTCTTTTGGAGTATTCCTGTTACCTTATGTGCTACAACCGACTGTACCTACATACATGTTGTACAGACTGTAAAATGTAACTACGCTACACTTTTATGAGATTAAACGATATTTATTTATTGATTATAGGAATCGATTCAAGCGAGGCCTTTTCTTAACATTATTTAAGGTAATATTTAGTATAATCTGTACGGAAATCATGAAACCATAAGTTCCTGAAACTGTCCCAAAAGGGGTTGAACGATGTAGTCACCCTTATATTCATACAAAAACAAATGTTGTGTTTTCTCAAAAACGAAGCTGATTCTAGAGGAGATTGTTTGAAGAACGAGTCCTTACTACATTACGATCTAGAATTCCTCTTTGGTTAGTAGTTTTAGGTCATACTTGCAGAGATTTCGGATGCCGGTTTTTTGGGGAGCCAGCGACATGGGTTGGAAACATTCCATGGCTTATTTCTCAGCTCCAGTTGAGTCACATAGCTATTGAATGTGCTTGTAGCTGTCACATATTCCGTCACATTTCTTTGGCATAGCCATCATTTTGGCACATTGCGCCGTTAACAAGTAATCTGATGATTTCTCTGAAATTCTAACCTAAAAGCATGTCGCTGGCTCCCCAAATTTTTTGACCTGAGATCTCAGTCTAGGTAGCGTCACATTGAAAACCAGTCTTAAAATAAGAGTCCATCCATTCGTCACAAACGTTTGAGCCTCTCAGCTTTGAAAAATATATACTTTGGGGAGCCAGCGACATGGTCACTGGAGATGGAGAAACATCTGGGGGCCGTGCAGGGATTCCGGACGCCCTCTCTATGGAGGGGTCCATTTTCGCCGAAGCGGCGCAGAAAAGTAACAAAAACTTACCCTAATTGAAGAAATACCAACTATACACTATATTTACACTAATTAAAATAACAAATAAGCCTATTTACTACAAAATAATAATAAAAATTAAATTGTGAAAATTTTCCGATGTTTGCTGTTTTCCCGCCAACAGAAGAAAAAAAAAACGTTTCATTGTTTGCCGCTCTAACAAATGGTAATGTTCATAACATCTGAAACATAAAATCCTGTTGTATTATTATTCTATTCAGATATTTCTTTTGATTTGTTTAATTTAAATTGTTTTTATTATAAACGTAAAAAATGCATTTAAATTTGAAATACCTATATATTTTTAAAATAAATGTACATCATTTTGATTGATTTCTCATTTGAAAAATATTCTGGGAACGTCACCCACTCACATTAACTTTATTTTTGAACGTATTCTGGCCGGCTGAGGGAGCAGCCGATTTTCGATCGACCTTCGAGATTTTTGAGAAGAAATTACTGTTTCAGCAGGAAAATCTTGAAAAGCATCATGTCTTTGACGAAAACAAATATGCTGGTAAATTTTACGTGTATTGCAAAGCAGTGTGATATGCGCGTTTCTGATATTGTTTTTATTGAAATTACGTAATGTTTCCAGGTGCGTTCCTTGAGCACCTCAGCTGCCTCTGCTCAGATGGTCAGGCCCCCCGTGCAAGTGTTCGGTCTGGAGGGCAGATATGCATCAGCTTTGTACTCCGCAGCGTCCAAGCAAAAAGCGCTGGACACCGTTGAAAAAGAACTCAAAGATTTCCAGAAGAATATCAAAACGGACCCTAAACTGAAGGAGTTTATCGTCAATCCTTCCATGAAGAGGACCCACAAGGTTGATGCTTTCAAACATCTTTCTACCAAGGTTAGTTTGTGCCACTTTCAACTGCTGTTTATTTTGTGTATTTGGAGGTTATGCTATCCCACAACATAGTCCTTATTATTATAGTATCCTTAACATTACCTATTTTTAATATTCCTACAGTTGCTTTACAATTATTATGAAAATATCAACAATTTTAGATCAGCATGTCCCCGACTACTGGCAATCTGCTGTGTCTGATGGCGGAGAATGGGCGCCTGAACAAGCTAGAGGCAGTTATTAACGCCTTCAAGATCATGATGGCTGCCCATCGTGGTGAGGTGGCATGTGAAGTAATTACTGCCAAGCCTCTGGATCAGGCACAAAGATCCAGTCTGGAAGCTGCTCTCAAGGTTTGTTTGTATTCTGTTTTAAAGATAAAATATAATGGTTACTGAACTTGCTAATTACAGAATTGAACTGTACCAAAATTGTAACCAACCTTTACAAGATGTGTTACATGTAAGTATAAAAGAACCTTTGCTTTCAGAAATTCATGAAGGGCAACGAAACTCTGCAACTCACAGCCACTGTAGACCCCTCTTTGATTGGAGGTATGATTGTATCCATCGGTGACAGATATGTTGACATGAGTGTTGCCAGCAAAGTGAAGAAGTACACAGAAATTATTAGTGCAGCTGCCTAAAATGGTATCGATTAGCTGTGAAAATATTTATAGTGAAGAAGAATGTAAATTATGCAATAAATGTGAAATTTAATCATTTTAATTTGTTTCACTATGCCTGTTAGTTGTTTCTCTACTACAAATTATGTACACAGGAGAGGAATAAACAAACTTGATAAGATTTTATAAGTAGTCTATTTTTTCACCAAAATAAAGTACAGAATGTTGTTGACAATCTTTAACAATATATTCAACTGTAAAGAAAAGGCACTGTATTGCCCATAACCTTCACTTTACACCTACTCTTACTTCCTCTGAACTAAAATTGCATTAGTATTGTTACCATGCATGCACTCTACATTTAACATAACATTATATTTATTGTGTGTGGAGACTTGCTCCAGCAGAAAATAAAATAAAATTCTACTTTGCCTCTTGGCAAATTCTTAACCCATAACAAAAACAACACTTGTTAACAATAATCATACCACTATGTATAATATATTTACTCAGAATCAACATGAATACTCTAGAGATCATAATGAGACATTGAGATCATCAATTAACTTTATTTTTGACTGCCAGAATCATCAATTCATGACTAGAATAGATGTTATCATCAAGCTGTGACCTGAGGTTAGGCAACCAATGATGAAGCACTCAAATAGATGTTGTCAATAAGCTGTGACCTGAGGTTAGGCATCCATGGAGGTAACACTCAAATAGATGCCTTCTAGTTGTTACCTGAGGTTAAGCATCCAATGAAGTGGAGGCATGGATGAACCATGTTGGCTGTCATGACTAGATAAATATGGCAGACTAAATGTAAATCACATTAACACTAAATACAACAGCAGGTTTTAATTCAGGTAGTTCTATTCTATTCGGCTGTAGGCGCAGCATCTCCTTTCAGAAGTGCATTTTCAGCTTCCAGCTCTGCTATGCGGGCTCTTGCTGCCTCCAGCTCGTCGTCGCCCCCATCGGTGCCGAGGTGTTTGCGCACGTATTCCAAAGCATCTTCTGGTTTATCCGGCTCTTCATACAAACTAACAAGCACTTTAGTGAGGGCATCCATAACTCCTGCCCGCTCGAGATAACGTCTAAACTCTTCTCGTTTTGAGTCTATCGGCTGGAAACGAAAGTATGGATTGTTGATTATAAACTTTCACATTGACAGTACCTCTCGGACAAAAAATTATACGAACGAAAGTTTATTGAAAGCCTCGAAGGCAGTACCTAAACAAAACATTTACTCGTACTTACTTTGTAAGAAGACATTTCTATGGGATGAAGTCCACCGGCGTGATGGTAAAACAAATTAAAATTCGGCGATGTAAGATCCTCAAATCCTTCAGGAATAAAATAATTGTGCAAATCAAATCTCGTGCCGTTCAACACAAATCCGCAGCTATCAAAATTTTTAGGTTTTTTATAGGTGTCGAATGACGACAGCCATTGAAATAAAATTGTAAAAGTTATTTGCTTCTGTTAACTACAAAGCTCATACAATAATCTGATTACAAAGTAGCTCAAAGATACAATTTTAATTTTTCCGGTTACATACATTGAATAAGAATTAAGATTTGTTTCAAATACATGATTCGCACAAAGTAAATTGTTAAAGTGTGAACTGTGAAAGACCAAAAAAATTGAATATCGAACGGGAGAGAAGGGGTGGGTAGATTTAGGGAACGTTCGTTTTATCGATACCGTGAAAGCTGCGAATGAAATTATATGAAGGAAGTGTCTATACAGCGGGGCGCCCTGCCATATAGTGATTTAATCTATGTAGCAGGGCACTTCCATATATGAATGAATGAGTAAGCCTATGTACTATTTCAAAGATTTCGGATGCCGGTTTTTTGGGCCACCGACATGGGTTGGAAACATTCCATGGCTTATTTCTCAGCTCCAGTTGAGTCACATAGCTATTGAATGTGCTTGTAGCTGTCACATATTCCGTCACATTTCTTTGGCATAGCCATCGTTTTGGCTTGGCACATTGCGCCGTTAACAAGTAATCTGATGATTTCTCCGAAATTCTAACCTAAAAGCATGTCGCTGGCTCCCCAATTTTTTGACCTGAGACCTCAGTCTAGGTAGCGTCACATTGAAAACCAGTCTTAAAATAAGAGTCCATCCATTCGTCACAAACGTTTGAACGCCAGCGACATGCTTTTAGGTTAGAATTTCAGAGAAATCATCAAATTACTTGTTAACGGCGCAATGTGCCAAAATGATGGCTATGCCAAAGAAATGTGACGGAATATGTGACAGCTACAAGCATGTAGCTACCTACAACATTCATCAACTGCATACGCTAGTATCTCCCTAATCAAGCGCAAATGCAAGGCGATCAAACGTTACCTACAAGCTTATCGTCGTGCGTTCTACATGCAAATTGGGAACCTACGCGTGTGACGTCACATCTATCAAGCAAATACAGACAGGCTTAAAGCAAGCGGCGATTGATTACCTACGCACATACCTACTGCGCACTATAAAGCATCTACAGCTACTTACATATTAAGCACAAGCATCTGCAACTACATACATATCTACAGCTACTTATATACAAGCACAAGCACTTCACTACAAGACGTAATAGTTTCACTGAAACTTGTTGCCACTCCATGAGGGAACGGCAGATAAGACGCACAGTTATGAAACTTGTAGCTGTCCACTATGGGAGCAGCTGAACACAGACGTGTCACGTGAAACTTATGATGGAGCTCTGAGAAGAGCTGTTTTGGAACACCAGCACACAGCATGCGAGCACCATCACAAAACACGGCGATCCACAATCAGCACTCCACTCCACTCGAAGATCATCATCTGCAAGCATCATCTTCATCTTCGAGCAACTTCGTGTCATGGCGCGGCGTGACCGACGGAGCTGCACCGACGTCCTTCCTCCAAGGCGACCGGCGAGCGAAAAGAAAGCGCGGACGGCGCCGCCTATATTTATACACTCGGTGTCGCGACCTCGAAACTCCTTCCCACGCGCCGCGGAATTTGCATATGTGTGCGCGCATTATTATTCATGTGTGTGTGAAGATTTCGCTAAGTAACCACTCGTTTTGTAAATAGCTCATTCAGAACCTATTTTTGTACATATAATTAGGCATTATTTTACAATAAATTATTCTATTCCATTCTATACTATACCATTCAGTATTCATTGTTTGAATAATTAGCAGTATCCTCCTACCTAAGGTACAACCTGCTGCTAAAGTGATAACTGCTAAAAGCACATTCAATAGCTATGTGACTCAACTGGAGCTGAGAAATAAGCCATGGAATGTTTCCAACCCATGTCGCTGGCTCCCCAAAAAACCGGCATCCGAAATCTTTGCAAATACCACCTAAAACTACTAACCAAAGAGGAATTCTCGATCGTAATGTAGTAAATACTCGTTCTTCAAACAATCTTCTCTAGAATCAGCTTCGTTTTTGAGAAAACACAACATTTGATGCCGGCTTAGAAGACCGTGTGATACCGGCTTAGAATAGCATCACCCCATTTCTTACCCATGGGTGTTGTAAGAGGCGACTAAGGGAGGGAGGGTGTGTATTGCAATTTTAGGCGACGGGCTGACAACCTGTCACTAAAGTGATACACAGTTATCTGATTGACCCTCAAACTTTTGTCAGACGTGGTGTTAATATCCGTTGAACGGCCGTTAACGCTCTGCCTACCCCGTAAGGGATATAGGCGTGATTTATGTATGTATGTATGTATGAATATAAGGGTGACTACATCGTTCAACCCTTTTTGGGACAGTTTCAGGAACTTATGGTTTCATGATTTCCGTACAGATTATACTAAATATTACCTTGAACAATGTCCACGAAGGGCTCTTAGTGTTTATATTGTGCTGGTACTATTAGCAGCACATCAACTTACCTATTTAAGATACTTAGATTTTGACGGTATTTCATACATCTACTAAGTATAATCAGCAATTAAAATACAACATATGAAAAAAAAAAACAATATTTACCACGGTTTATTATTATAACATTTATAGTACAAAATCATTGTAGTATGCCAATATGCTTGTAAACACGATCTCATTGTCGGGTTCGGCCGGCGACTTATCGGGAGCACATCGGAAGTCCCTTTCATTTGCGTCGAAAATAGATCTTCATAGATAGGTCCGAATGTACCTATATTTATGAATTTACATTATGATGCGACCGGTTTCATTGCACCATCGTCAGGAAGTAACTACTTTAAAAAAACTGGTTACTACCTGAAGACGGATTAACGAAACAAAAAAAAATGTAATCAAAAAGAACTACCACGAGCCCATCAGGTAACACAACCAGTCGTATTATAATTTGATTTTATGAATATTTTAGTGGAACTACCTACTGGAATCGGTTTTAATTTACCTATCATATCATCATCTCAATCAACTAGGCATTTGTTGAGCGTGAATGTACATGTCGGTTATAGCACATAAGGTACCAGGGTACTCCAGAAATGCTTAATCATTTTTGTCCTTAGCAATATTTTTTTTTCTTGACATGAATATGTTTTAGTAGAAAATTTCTTCTTTTATGAGAATAAGTTTAAATTTTGATTATTTAATTACTGGAGATAAAAATTATTCAGTTCTTTTGGAGTATCCCTGTTACCTTATGTGCTACAACCGACTGTACCTACATACATGTTGTACAGACTGTAAAAATTTATCAACGCTACAATTTTATGAGATTAAACGATATTTATTTATTAATTATAGGAATCAATTCAAGCGAGGCCTTTTCTTAACATTATTTATTATTATTTATTTGAACAGGCAGGCAGTTGAAACAACTGATAATGCCTGCATCCTATTATTCACTGTTCAAGTTCGTCACTATATAGCATAATATAATATAATATTTAGTATAAGGTAATATTTAGTATAATCTGTACGGAAATCATGAAACCATAAGTTCCTGAAACTGTCCCAAAAAGGGTTGAACGATGCAGTCACCCTTATATTCATACAAAAACAAATGTTGTGTTTTCTCAAAAACGAAGCTGATTCTAGAGGAGATTGTTTGAAGAACGAGTATTTTCTACATTACGATCGAGAATTCCTCTTTGGTTAGTAGTTTGAGGTTGTATTTTCAAAGATTTCGGATGCCGGTTTTTTGGGGAGCCAGCGACATGGGTTGGAAACATTCCATGGCTTATTTCTCAGCTCCAGTTAAGTCACATAGCTATTGAATGTGCTTGTAGCTGTCACATATTCCGTCACATTTCTTTGGCATAGCCATCATTTTGGCACATTGCGCCGTTAACAAGTAATCTGATGATTTCTCTGAAATTCTAACCTAAAAGCATGTCGCTGGCTCCCCAAATTTTTTGACCTGAGATCTCAGTCTAGGTAGCGTCACATTGAAAACCAGTCTTAAAATAAGAGTCCATCCATTCGTCACAAACGTTTGAGCCTCTCAGTTTTGAAAAATATATACTTTGGGGAGCCAGCGACATGGACATCATTCGACATTCACGATCTTGTTTGTAAATAAGGATGAGGCCAGTATTTTCTATAGGGACGATTTCTTTTAATCTGAAGGTACAAAAACAAAACCGCTTTGAGCGAAATTAGAGCCGCCGTGCGTAAATCCATAAAACGCACCTCCGCGCGTGAGTGCGTGAAAAAAATGCACCTACGCACTCACGCGCGTGAATGCTCGATACGCAACACGCAGCGTGATGCGTGGCAGTGTGATCATCGCCCATCGCACTACCACTGCGCCACATCGGCCTGCTTTTATGTGCACCTCATAAAATTAGATGAGTAGTTCTTACAAGTTGAACAAATAAAACCAACCAAATAAGTAGTGTATTAAATTTATTACAGTCACATTTAACTTTGTGACAAGGCGAGTTACACAGACAACAGCGTAACATTAGATTCCACCGAACCTAACAGCATTTCGTAAGCTTGTTTAAATTAAAGGTTAATAATTCCAGTTTCTTAATTAACGAAAATACTTAGAAGTGCATACAATATTATAGCTAGCAATATTAAAAAATAGGCTTTGACTGCCAAAGTTCTGACGTGACATTTAAATGAAGAGAGGCACTCACGAGGCACTACATTGACTGTCGCCAATGAGTAACTTTGGTGGTCAAAGGATAAGTATAGATCCCGATTTGAGTCTAAAATGCTGAGAACTTTCGCCCTCTGCCCAGAGTATCTACACTGGAGGACGTCCCTCTTATTACTTAGGTATTTTGCTCGCGTCGGGACCGATAAGGGCCGAAGCTGTTCTAGCGCTTTTTGCCGTGTGCTATTTTCGGAAGAAAACGATATAGTTAATTTTTCAAATTGCTACTGAAATCAGCTCGCACCAAACGGCGCTATTCACCAGCCCTGATAAGTATAAAAGCATGAAGTAGGCGGTCCCTAAGACTCGTCGTCGCTGCCGGCGCGCTGCTTGGGCGGCTTGGGTCCGCCGGCGCGCTTCGCCATTATGATCTGGTCCACCTTCAGGATGGTGGTCGCCGCGCCCACCGCGTACTTCAGCCCCCAGTACTTGGAACAAACGAAACGCACGTTCAGCAGCTTTACATCATCATTCATCATACAAGGGCATAACCAATTAGACCGACTCAAGATCGGCAGTTCGTTATTGGTCAAAAAATCGGTTATCCGCCAGTATACAAACTTTTGGGCTCTCTCTCTCTCTCTTTTCATGTGGGACACCGAGTCGTCCAACGATCCGATGAACTCTGGTATCTGGGTTTTTCAACCGCCTACTAGTAGTTGGCCTCTGACATAGTTGTATAACGACCGCCCTTTAAGTATTCATAGACAGCAACCGGGACCGACGGCTTAACGTGCCCTCCGAAGCACGGAACCATTTCTTTTCGGACAATCAGTTGGTTCACTCTGCAATGTCCTAACTAGACCAGGAACATATTCACAAAGTGATAAATATCAATTTTGTGAGTGTTCCACCGAGAATCGAAACCGGAACCTTTTGGTCTTATGCCCCCATATAATTTGATACATACATAAATCACGCCTATATCCCTTACGGGGTAGGCAGAGCGTTAACGGCCGTAAAACGGATATTAACACCACATCTGACAGAAGTTTGAGGGTCAATTAGATAATTGTGTATCACTATAGTGACAGGTTGTCAGCCCATCGCCTAAAATTGCAATACACATCCCTCGAGTCCCTTAGTCGGCTCTTACGACACCCATGGGTAAGAAATAGGGTGATGCTATTCTAAGCCGGCATCACACGGCGAAGCCGGCATCACACGGCGATATAATTTGATGAATGATTGAATAAAATGTAAACATAAAAATCGCATCATCTAGGCCTCGTGCGCCGCGTTATAGTATATCAGTGGAGTGTCGTGAAGCGGAACTTTCGTCTATTATGCTGCATTAACTAGTACTAACTAATCTTGTATGTTATCAAACGACCAGAAAATAAGAATAAAGTTATAATAGCACGTTCACAACATGCACCTGCTCCTGCTCCTGCCGCTGTCGCGAATATTGCTCGGAATACTTCCGCGGAAGTATCAACGCGAGTGAGTGTTCTGCTCACACACTGCCGTCATACTCTTCTCGCACCAATATGAGTGAGTGAGATAGCAATACATTCCAAACGCTCGCGACAATCTCGGGAGCACGGGAAGTGGCAGCGGCATGACGAGTAGCAGCGCGAGTAACCTGTTCACACATTCGCGCTGCCCAAGTGCCCACTTCCCTTACTGTTTCCCTGGCCATATTGGCACCGTGTGGACGTGCTATAAGATGCTGACCTTGAGCAAGTAGAGGTCGATGACGCCGCGCTGCACGGCGTCGCACACGCCGTTGCTTTCGGACTCGATGTCGTATCCGGCGTACTTGTTGCCTTCCTGAAAAAATATCCAAGTATTACAACATACACATATCACGCCTATTATCCCTTGCGGGGTAGGCAGAGCGTAAACGGCCGCAAAAAACGGTTATTCTGACAAATATTTGAGGCTTATTCGGAAAATTTTGTATTGCCATAGTGACAGGTTGTCAGCCCATCGCCTAAGATTGCTATACACACCCTCTGTTGAGTTTAGACTCCTTGGAATTTAGTAGGACGTCTATGATGCCCATCTGTTGAGTGACACCCTTTGTCATGTCAGTTGTCTTAGTGATGTGAAAATTTACTGTCAATAAATGTGTCTACTAAAAAAGTTGTAAATAATCTTAATATATCGTTTGTGCCTTTTTATCCTGTATTTTTCCACTGTCTGCTAATATTTGAAAATATAACAGAGTGGCGATAGATCAAGTTCATGAAGAAGACGAACGCACCGACGAAGATCCCAAAGTTCCGAATGAGGTGTTCCTAGAACCTAGCGAGACTGAGCTAGAGATAGATGAACCAACTGGTTGCTCGACTGAGCCAGAACCTCGCTATAATCTGAGAGACAGAACAACGATCGCGAGACTAAGGAAATTCGATGACTTTGTTTGTGGCGTGTGTTCGGTTGTTAATGATAGTTTCCCAGAAACATACAAAGATGCCATCGCGCAAAAAGATGGTGAAGAATGGCGTAAAGCCATGGAGAATGAGATAAATTCGCTTAAGGAGCTGAATGTCTGGACGCCATGCTCTCTACCTAAAGGCAGGAAGGCGTTGCCCTGCAAGTGGGTCCTGCGCATTAAAAGGAATCCAGATGGCTCAATAGACAAGTACAAAGCCAGACTTGTTGTAAAAGGCTTTAGACAAAGAAAAGGAATCGACTATGATCAAACGTTTAGCCCTGTTGCCAGAATGGCTACAATAAGAGCGTTACTAAGCGTTAGCGCACAAGAAAAGCTACATCTTATACAGTTTGATGTATGCACTGCCTTCCTGAACGGAAAACTTCAAGAAGAGATCTATGTGCAACAACCAGAAGGTTACGCAGATGGCTCGTCCAATGTTCTGAAGCTGAACAGAAGCTTATATGGTCTGAAGCAAGCTCCAAGGTGTTGGAACTCGTGCTTCGAGCAAATACTGCTGGATATGGACTTCAAACAGAGTGAAGCTGACTGCTGTCTATATACCAAGCGAGTTAACGACAAAAAGATACTCATCACCCTATATGTTGATGATGGATTAGTGGCTGCTTCTGATGAAGAGCTTGCGAACAGCTTCCTGGCTGATTTAAAGACAAAATTGAAGATAACGACGAAGCCTGCGTCTTACTACCTAGGTCTAGAAATAGTCAGAGAAGCAGACGGCTCTATCTTTATCAAGCAAGAAGCCTATGCTAAGAGGGTCCTAGAGAGATTTGGGATGGCTAACTGCAACCCAATCGGGACACCGATTGAGAGTACTCAATCAGTGAAAGTGGATGCTGTAGAAGCACACTTCCCTTACCGCGAAGCCGTTGGATCACTCGCTTACTTAATGACGGGAACACGCCCAGATATTGCTTATGCCGTCGGAGTTGCATCTCGTAAGCTAGAATCTCCAACTAGAGAAGATTGGCTTCTAGTAAAGCGCATCATGCGCTATGTCAAGGGTACCTGTTCTTATGGAATTAAGTACAAGGCCCACCAAAAGAGTACCTTACTTGAAAGTTTTAGTGACGCTGACCATGGTGGTTGTCATTTAAGTGGAAGATCAACCACGGGTCTGATATGCCGCTACTCTGGAGGTACTGTGTCGTGGCTGAGCCAAAGACAAGCGTCAGTGGCCATTTCTACTACTGAAGCGGAAATCGTCGCTGCCAGCGAGGGAGCCAGAGAAATTGTATGGCTTTCAAGAATTTACAAGGATCTAACTGACCTGAAAGAAGTGCCAGTACTGCATGTTGATAACGAGGCTGCTATACGGCTGGCGCATAACCCCGAGTTTCACAAGAGAACGAAACACATAAGAATACGACACTTCTTCGTCAGGGAAGTTGTAGAAGAAGGTGGTCTAGTTGTGAAGAAAGTGAGCTCAGATGAGCAACTGGCTGACTTCCTAACTAAGGCTGTTCCTAAGCCGAAGCAAGCCAGAACATGTGTTCAATTAGGTATCTGCAAAGGCAATACATAACAGATGTGCAAGGGAAAGTGTTGAGTTTAGACTCCTTGGAATTTAGTAGGACGTCTATGATGCCCATCTGTTGAGTGACACCCTTTGTCATGTCAGTTGTCTTAGTGATGTGAAAATTTACTGTCAATAAATGTGTCTACTAAAAAAGTTGTAAATAATCTTAATATATCGTTTGTGCCTTTTTATCCTGTATTTTTCCACTGTCTGCTAATATTTGAAAATATAAGACCCTCGAGTCCCTTAGTCGCCTCTTACGACTCCCACGGGAAAGAAATGGAGTGATGCTATTCTAAGCCGGCATCACACGGCAAATATTACAACAAGAAGAAAAACAGTTTTTTGCTTATTGTGACTCCGGTCAATCCTGGTGTCAAAAATTTTAACCATCTCTAAATACTCAGCCTCAACCTTCCTACATGTTCACCTAATAAGCAGGTTAGTTATAGATGCTGTGTTTCTTGCAACAGAGTCTTTAAATACCTCTTGACATGCTCAATCAAGTACCAAGCAAAAAAAAAATACATTGGCTTCAAATTCACGGAATAAATTAACTTAAGTTACCGTAAAGTGCTGGCACTTTCCGTCAAACAGGTTTAAAAAAGAGAGACATCTTATAATTCGCGTTATTTTTCAAAATAAGGCGACGATGAAAACAATGGCGGCCAAATTTACTAGAAGTGGCGAAGTACTAATAGATAACTTGGTACCTATTACCAATGCTGCTTACCTAATAATAAGTTTTTCTCTCGCCTATTAATATTGTTGTGCCCAACAGGGTCCATGTTGTAAGTACCATAATAAACTACCTTTTATATCTTGAATGACACATGGTATGCAATAAATATATTGAGTATTGAACCCACACTTTTTTAAACAGGGCAGGATTTGGATATCCTTTTCTAAACCTATTTGACAGAAATTGGCAGCGATAATTTGAGATAAATTAATTTATCTCAAATTATCGCTGCCATAAAACTGGTGGACACCAAGCTACATAGCCTGGCACATCGCCGCAAGGTTGCCTGCTTGTCGGTATTTTATAGATTGTACTTCGGAGAGTGTCCTCAAGAGCTTCACGACCTTGTTCCACCAGCTCCCTTCTACCATCGGACATCCAGACGCACCGCCGGATACCATCCGTACCTGGTTGCCATTCCACCAATTCGGACTAAGCGCTTCCAGTCATCATTTATAATGCGCACTGCTAAAGAGTGGAACTCACTACCTGCGTCTGTGTTTCCAAATGCATACAACCCTAATCTCTTCAAAGTAAGAGTGAACAGGCTTTTTCTGGGTGAGCTCGCTCCATCTTAGACTCTGTCTCTAGTCCTATGACCTAGACTAGAGTCAAGAGCAAACCCATCCACACTAATATTATAAATGCGAAAGTAACTCTGTATGTCTGTCTGTCTGAATCGATCTTCATGAAACTTGGCACAGAGATTGCTAGCATACCGAGAACGGACATAGGCTACTTTTTATCACCATTCGAGGGTCTGAACTGGAACTCGAATTGAGGTGACAATCTTACTTTGTGCGCCTTGTACATGTTGTTGACGACCTCAGTAGCGTTGGCGCCCGAGTTGTCGGCGAGCGCGCGCGGCACGCTCTCGAGCGCGACCGCGAACTTGCGCGCCGCGTACTGCTCGAGGCCGGGCAGCGTGTCCGCGTACTGCAGCAGGCGCGACGCCAGCTCGATCTCTGTCGCACCAGCACCCGCTACGAACCTGTCACGCAAATTTTATTTCATTGCAATTTGTATACCTACGTCACTATATGTAATGTACAGTTGGTTATAGCACATAAGGTACCAAGGGTACTCTAAAAGAACTGAATTATTATTATCCCTAGTTAATAAATAATAAAATTTTCAACTTATTCTCATAAAAGTAGTCATTTTCTACAAATACATTTTCATGTCAAGAAAAAAATTTGGTTGGGACAAAAATAATTCAGTTCTTTTGGAGTACCCCTGGTAACTTATGTGCTACGATCGACTGTACTAATGTGTCCTTACTTGTTTATCTTAATTCTTAATAGAAGAGTTTTTTGTCATTTGAATTAGTGATGTCTGTATTTAAAATTTCGTGTGACTATGTGCTATGCTTCATTTGTTCATTTTTCATGCTATTAGAAGTGCTTAAAAAGTGGACTTTTAGAACTAAAACAATTTACATGACCTTGCTTAAAAGCAAATAACTAATTCTTATAATATCATTAGCCATTTAAGTCTTTAAACTTAAAGCCCAAATTGTTCTTGAAATTCTTTATAAGATGCTCAGAATGGCTAAGGATTAGGTGTCCTTCAGGAAGGAAAGCTGGAGAAGTACAGCTAAAGTTGGTAAAATAGAAAATAATTTTTGGAAAATATCTGCCAAATGAGAGACAACTAGTAAAAAAATTTATGATATCTTTGCTCATTTTTAAACCTATCTGTGTCAACACATCAGAATTTAATCCAATTTCAGTTTAAAAAAGGTGTGGTCAACTACTTACTTTCCATCCCTTGCAATGCCCTTGAATGTGTTGACTCCATCATCAATGGCCCTTTCAATGTCGTCCATGTAGTTGTCGGTAGCTCCTCGGATCACCACAGTGGACATACGCGAGTCCTTGCCATCCATACGGAATACCACCACTCGGGTGTCTCCCAACTCCTCAATATGGACTTGATCGCAGTATCCAAGCTCTTGGGCGGTAGGTGTGGTCAGTCGTGGGAGTACCTAGAAATAAAATTATAATCATAACTAGCGATTCAAGAATGAGGTAGCAAACTGGGGAAAAATAGTGCCACTCTTGACTGTTCCTTTTTTTTCAGTGATTCGGTGGGAAAGTTTTTACTACTGATTAATAGTCGTGCCTGCTGCTATCTGCATGACCCTTTTGAGTTTGCCTCCCAAAGTAGGAAAACAACTCTAAAAGCTAAACTTGTTAAAAAGTAAGCTAGGCAGGTTTCTCGTGTCGAAATAGATGGTGGGTGGCTATGCGCATTTCAGTGCTTGCAAACTGGTCTAATGGCTCAAAATGACAAGACAAACATTGGAGTTCATAAACTTTGATTTATGAGGACTTAGTTGAGTAAAGTTATAACTTTGATTTTTACTTACTGTGGCATTGACTGTTCTAGCAACACGCCGCAGATCAAACTTGGAAGGAATGCGGACACCCATGATTCCATACTTGTTCAAGTAGTGCAGGGCCATGTCTCCAAACTTGGCTCCAGCGACAATAACTTTAACTCCAGTGTCAGCAATGTCTTTGATCTGCTTCTCAAGGAGTGATTCCTCTCCTTTACTGAAGTTAAGAAGTTCATCAGCGGACTTGATAAGCACAGTGCCTTTGGTCTCAGTCTGGGTAATGTCAACAGGGCAGGAGTACACAACAACTTTAGCCTTTGAAGCTGATCCAACATCACCTTCAACTTCTCGTCTGAATACCATTCCGGATAGCACCTCAGACTGCATGAGACCAGCTCCAAGAATCTACAAAGGTAAAAAAACACTGTTATGTACTATTTCTTTTCTGTATGCAAATTAATATGTGAATGTGACAAATGCTTACCTTGCACACTCTTACATTGTCCACATTGAATGTGGTTTTTTCAGGTACAATAGCCACACAGGCCTTAGCTACAAGAGCAGAAATGAACTCCTCATTACCATACTGCTTGGACATAATTGCTGGAATTATGCCTTTGGTAACAGCTTCTACACTTTTGTAGTCCTTTATCTCATGGCAGACCAGTTCAGGAAGGATTTCTAGACATTTGTCAAGTGCATTTTCATAGCCTTCAGCAATTTCACTAGTAGTGACACCAAGACGGAGTAATTCTTCTGCAGCTTCTAAGAGTGCACCAGATAGAACAATGACAAAGTTGGTTCCGTCACCAACTTCAGCATCTTGCATTTGGCTGGCCAGCACCATTAGCTTGGCGGCAGGGTGTTCCACTTCAAGCTCTCTGATGATGGTACCGGCGTCGCTTGTGACAAATTGTTTGTCGATGTGGTTGATGATCATTTTGTTCATGCCATTTGGACCGTAGGCGGAACGCACACTTGCGGCAAATTGTTTGCACGCATTTATATTTCTGTAGACCGCTTCTTCTAACCCAGAGAACATCTGGAATTAATGTCATAAATCCATATACGGTGAAGGTGTGTGACCAAAATTTTGATTAGAATGTATTGGCATGGGCATATTTTGATTAAAGATAAGTAATTTAGGTATAAAAAGTCTCGATTGAGTAAAAATCATATCAAATTTGCTAGAAAACAGAGTTCCAGAGCCGATAATAAAATCATACGGGAAGGCATGACAGCGGTTTGGTTAGGATATTTTAATTTACTTACACGAGCTCCTTCTTTCAGCATTTGAGGCATGCCTGGAGCTTTTGGTACGTGAAGAGCCATTTTTGATGTCTTTTAATACTTTTCACAGAAAATAACTAAAGAAAATTGGTATTAAAATTTCCTCGTGACTATTGCGGTTTGAATGAAAGAATGGAACAGTGCTGCCAGATACATTGTCAAAAAAGTATCATAAAACAACTTTAATGTTTTATTTGGCATGCCTTTTCCAGAAAAGGAATGCAATGTTTACTGCTTTATAGAGTTTAGGATAAATATAAAATATAGTTTATACTTGCAATTGTCGGCACTTGGTGAAACTCCATTGTTATGATTTTGATTCAAACACTTGTACTCGTTTCACTTATTTTTTATTTTCGTCCCAACCGGTTTCGCTTAAATAAGCATCTTCAGGGGGCAATTACACTTTTCGTACTAAAATATACAATTAAAATACATCGAAAACAGTTCTATACATTTGATGATAGTGCAATAATCGTTAATGTTAAAATGATTTTTATTGAGATGCTTATTTAAGCGAAACCGGTTGGGACGAAAATAAAAAATAAGTGAAACGAGTACAAGTGTTTGAATCAAAATCATGTAAATATAAAACTTAAAAAATAAATAAATAACAATCCCATTTACCATTTTCATAATATAAGAATAACATCGTTTCGAACAATATTGTTTATGAAGATAAGATAATTTGTAAAGCTTGAAACATACTTATAGCGACTTATTTAAATCTAGGCAGTACATTTCTATGAAGCTGGATAAACTATCTGTCACAGTCACAAGTGGCAGACAGACATGACCTTATACCTTCGGACGTCCGAGAACCATCTAGCCAGCCGCAGCCAGATATTTCAAAACGTCCATGGACGCCTCTCGCTACAGACAAAAATTTCTGTTCGCGGAAGCTCCGTGTACACTGTCCTCAGCCGCAGCAGTTAATGGAGGCGTCCGATGGTACGTTTCCAGCTTAAAACAAAGTATTATAGGAACTTAATTAATTGGATCAGGGTCTTCAAAATAAGTGAATTGATTTTTATTTTTAAGGTTCTGGCAATACAAAACTTTTTGAATGAGCGAATGAATGAACGATTTGAAAAAAGTATGACTCATTCATGGCACGTTCGTTTCAACACCTAAGCCAAAAAACTAGAAGCCAAACTTAAAAAAAAAGGAAAATGACTTTGACAACTCTTTGTTTTCATTCTCTCCCCATTGTTGCTTTGTTTGCGAAGTTCTAATTTTCTAATCGGGTGAAAGGCATTTTAAAATTCCAGCGCCTAACCATGGCAGCTTGTGATTCCCCGAAAGCTGAGGCTTCAAAGGATAATGTGTCTACAAATTCCATTGACGAAGGTTTACCTCGCGAGCTTAGCCAGTTAAGTTTATCCAGTGCATCGAGTCAAGATGAGAGTTTTTGTGACAAAGGACATTCCGAGAGTACGCTGAAGAATTTATTTGCTTACTATCAGTCACAAAAGTTATGCGACGTTGCATTAATAGCTGGAGGATGCAGGTAAGATTGTAAACCTAGTTCCATAAAAACGCGTCATCAATGCATGTCTTTAGAAAGTTATTGTTGATTAGATTAAATTACTGTATGAACCCTTTGTTACCAGTGATTCAGTTTTATAATTTTTATTAACTTATATAGTTTTGATATTTAATAATTCCTTTGTGTACTAGGATACCAGCACACAAGGTAGTTTTAGCGTCATGCAGCGAGTATTTTGCGGCGATGTTCACGGGCGCACTACGGGAGGCTCAGCTTTCAGATATCACATTAGAAAGAGTTGATGCACAAGCTCTGCAAGCCTTGGTTCATTATTGCTACACTGGAACTATTGGTATGTGAGTTTAATTATTCCTATAAATATTTCGAAAAAATTTACTTATGACTTGACAGATTTGATTGTCTGTTTATAGAACTGCGAGAAGAAACAGTAGAAGTCCTTTTATCAACAGCCAGTCTGCTTCAACTGAACTCTGTCACAAGTGCATGTTGTGCTTTCCTCAAGAAGCAGTTGGATCCTTGCAATTGTCTTGGCATAGCTCTGTTTGCAGAGCAACAGTCTTGCATGGCATTGCATAAGAGTGCTCTGGAATACACTTACCAGAATTTCATGCAGGTGAGAAACTTTATGATTGAGAATTGTCAGATATGGTAACTCTTCACTACTTTTATTTGGCCAAGGCACTGGGACTTCCAAAAGATTTTAAGATTTTAATAAACCTACCTAGTATTGAATTTGTATCAAAGTATTTAAATTCATTCATTCTGCTATTTTTTTTACAGGTTGTAAAACACCAAGAGTTTTTAGCTTTACAAGCAGACCAACTAGCCAACTTGCTCAAATCTGATGACTTGAATGTGGTGACTGAGGAGAATGTGTTTGAGAGCCTCATGACTTGGGTGCAGCATGATAGCTCCTCCAGGGAGCAACATCTGTCCACACTGTTGAAACTGATTAAGCTGCCTTTACTCTCTTCTGAGGTGAGGCTAAAGTTAAAATGTAGAAATATGCTTATGCTTATATGGTGCTTCATGAATATGTTAGTTCTTACTAACCTTAAAAATAAAATAAATAAATACCGTGGGCAGAAATGAACAGTGATAGCCCAGATGAAAGAGGCGTTGCCGATATTGACGGAGAAAGTTCAAACCAGAAGTAGATTTTTTTGCAAGTTTTCTAAAACCTATAAGCACAATAAATACAGCATGCTGCTAGTGATAAAAATATCCATAGAAAAAGTCCATCAACCTGAATGACTTAGCATTTCTAAATACAAATAACTAATATTTTACAGTCAACAGTGTAGTAGACTATTAAATAGTAAAGGAATATTTATGAAACCAATGACAATTGACAGCAGACCTTGTTAACTATTCATACATGGTATGAATTATTTATGGTCATGTAATTTTTTTCTAAAACAACCCTCCAATATTTGTCAGACCTAGTGATAGCGACCGTATTTAACGGCCGTTAACGCTCTGCTTACCCCGCAAGGGATGAGAGCGTGATATGTCTATTTTTATTCATATTGCTATTTATTTAGCTAAAGTTAAATTATTTGTGTACATGATACAGAATAAATTGGAGATCCCAAGGAACAAGGAACGAACTAAAAAAAATGCGGCGATCGGAACCTAAACCTGAGTGCAGACGCTCGAGTTATGGGCAGGGAAATAGTAAGGGAAGTAGGCAGCGCGAGCATGTAAACAGGTTACACGCGCTGCTACTCGTCATGCCGCTCCCACTTCCCGTGCTCGCTCCCTCGAGTTTTGGGTTTTTTCTTGCGGATGGCAAAGGAACAGCAGCGTGGGCGCTTGTGGAATGTATTGCTATCCCGCTCACTCGTATTGCTGCAAGAAGAGTATGACGGCACTGTGGGAACACTCACGCATGATGATACTTCTGCGGAATTATTTTGGGCAATATTCGCGACAGCAGCGGCAGGACTGCTCCTGGAGCAGGTCGAGTGTGTGAACGTAACATAAGATTGTGGGAATTGTTGAGACCCAATTGCCAGTATTTATTCCCGGAATAAAATATGTGGTAAATGAGAGCAACATTCCAAATAAAATATCACATGCAATAGATACAAATTTATTGCAATTAGACTTAAGGTGAAGTGAGTTCCAACAAAAAGCGCTGATCACCCGTCTGCACCGCAAACGTCTCGCCCTGAGACCGTGCCTTGAGATGAATAGTTCACAAGCAAACGCCATATACACGACACTTTGTGAGTGTGCATTTGGACGTAATAAATAGCTTAAAACAATTTATTACGTATTTTAAATCAGGCTGTTATGTTTACAAATATAAATGTTACACGGATTAGTTCAACTACTAGTTTAAGCAGTAATAAAAAAACCTCATATCAATTATGATAATTATTTTTCAGTACCTAATAGATAAGGTCGAGTTAGCCTGCGGGAACGTGCCGGAATGCCAACCCCTTATCATGGAGGCGGTGAAGTGGCATCTGTTGCCTGAGCGGAGGTCTCTGCTGTTCTCACACCGCACTCGCCCTAGGACTTCCACCATAGGTCGGCTACTGGCCATTGGCGGTATGGATGGATATAAGGTAAGTTTAATTTAAAGTTGTAATGGTATAAAACGGACTAATTTTGGCTACTCGACGTCTACTTGCACTTAAAAATGTTGCCTAAAAACGCGCAAACTGATAAGAATCTGTCAAAGGACTTTTGGAAGATAATACGAGCATCCATTAAGCATTTTATTTTATTTTTGTTATCGAAAAGAACCAGCGAAGCAATACAAATAGAAATGCATCATTTTTAAGCCAAACCCAGTCAAAATGTGTGTATCCTAGCACCTGCGCCAAATGTGTAATTTATAGTCACCAATAATTTGCCAACCAGGGAGCAAGCAACATGGAAATGTACGACCCCCGAACAAACACTTGGACGCCGTTCATGCGTATGGGCGCGCGGAGACTGCAGTTCGGCGTCGCGGTCATGCTTAACAAACTCATCGTAGTCGGCGGCAGGGATGGACTCAAAACTCTTAATACGGTCAGTATATTATATAATATTAATAATAAAAATCATTTATTGCCTTTAACAATTCAGCTAAAACTAACTAGGTATATAAAACAGTAATTATAGTAAAGGCAAAAGGATGTGTCTCAGCTTGTGCTGACGAGAACTGAGTACCGCTAGATTTTTTATAAAAGAGATACGTCTGACTGGTATTCAATACGACCTTGCACGTATAAATGCCGCAATCAAACTTATTGATTAATTAGGCATGAAGCCTATTAATATACATTCGGTTTAGTTACTCAAAATAAAAGCGGTATTGGAAGTCTTCTATCCATCATTATATCATTTGTAATTGTTTCGTAGAAAGCATTATTTTTTATATAATTATATGGGTTTGGTAAGTTAATGAAGTGCAAGTTTGTGTGCATAATGAATATAATGATTGATTAAACATAAAATGCGTCATTCTCACCGTCAGCCACTTTCCATTTGTCGCACATAAACTTTGAATAAATTACAGAATGTTTTTATTTGTATATACAAACAACTTTAAAGTAATATCTATAAATACCAATTATTGCATAGTAACCAAAGGCGTAGCGATCACAAATTCAACAGCTTAACCACGGAATCGAATGAAATCAAATAGGACGTGTCCGCTGTTTCTTAGTGGGTCCACCAGTCCACTTTATGCTGAATAATGTCAAAATATTTAGCTTACATGTACAGTCGGTTGTAGCACATAAGGTAACAGGGATACTCCAAAAGAACTGAATTATTTTTATCCCCAGTTAATACGTAATCAATAAAATGAAAATGAAAATGAAATAACTTTATTCAATGTAGGATAGCATTATCACTTATTGACGTCATGATCGGTCATTGTAAAAAAAAGAAATTTGCATAACGCAATCTTCTTCTTTTTATAACAATTTTGTATTGTCCTAATAGAAAACCGGCTCGGGCGGGATAAAAAAATAAAAATAAAGGCACTGCCTCGGGGCTGGCCAGGTTAATCACACAGCACGTAACTTTACGCCACCACCATTTGTAAACGACATTTGTTTCAAATATTTAAACTTAATTTCATAAAAGAAGTAATTCTCTACTAAAACATATTCATGTCAAGAAAAAAATATTGCTAATGACAAAAATAATTCAGCTCTTTTGGAGTACCCCTGGCACCTTATGTGCTATAACCGACTGTACATACATACATACATATATCACGCCTATATCTCTTGCGGGGTAGGCAAAGCGTAAACTTCCGTATAAAACGGTCATTTACGTCTGACTAACATTGAGGGTCATTCAGATAATTGTGAATCGCTACAGTGATAGGTTGTCAGCTCATCGCCTAAAATTGCAATTCACATGTATCCTTCGAGTCCCTTAGTCGCCTCTTACGACACCCGCGGGAAAGAAATGGGGTGATGCTATTCTTAGCCGACATCACACGGCACATGACGACAGCATACATGTATCTGATCTTTATATTTACCTGATCTTTAGTGTCCCGCGATATTGTCGAACAATAAAAAATATTTCTAGTGAATAGGTACTCGTATTTAACGTTGTTACCTTTACAATGAATATTTTGACCAAATAAGAGTATTCAGTGTGTTAAAATATAAACGATTGTTCCCACAGGTGGAGTGCTTCGACCTCACATCGTTGAGCTGGAGCACCCTAGCTCCGATGAACACACACAGACATGGATTAGGCGTGGCGGTGTTAGGTGACGGCCCTAATGCCCCCGTCTACGCCGTGGGTGGCCACGACGGATGGATATATCTAAATTCTGTTGAAAGGTAAGCTTGAGATCTTCGCTAAACTAGTATTTATGTAGCATACAACACTGTAGATGGATCTCTTTAAAAATGAGACTTGAAAAACCTTTTTTAAATAAGCTTTTGTAACCCTTCGAGCAAACTGAGCAAATGCACTCCAGTCGTACGGAACACGCTTCAGTACGCACGAATAAACCATGTAATAATGTTGTATGTATGATATGCAAGCTTCAATACGAGTACGAATTTGATGGTGCAGAAAAAATTAAAATGGTTCTAAAGGTTGTGAAGTGAAGAGTTAAATGTTCGTGAACTTTGTTTTTATGTAAGGTGAACGTGTTTTAGGTTTCGTTCAAGTTTATGGTCTTAAGGTCCTTAAAAGTTTTACGAGCGTACTTCATTTATGACTACAGGCTTTCAATCTCCCAGTTTATGCTGATTAGTGCGCAGTAGAAATGTATGCGTGTTTGTGTAGGCTTAACAACAAAAGTATATTTTTGTTTTGGAAATTTTACTTGCCACATATGCTTCTTCATACGTAAGTGCGCAATTTGATATTTTAAATTAATATGCACAAAATTTATTGGAAATTGGATAAAAGTATCCTACACGGTCTGACTGTATGTATATTTTAATATAACTATACACGCGTATACGTATGCAAGCGTAAATAAACATCATCTTTCTTCATAGATGGGACGCCTGTTCACGCACTTGGACGATTGTATCCCCAATGGCGGGTGCCCGTAGCACATGCGGCGTAGCAGCGCTACGCGGGCGCCTCTACGCGGTAGGGGGCCGCGACGGAGGCGCGTGTCTACGTTCCGTTGAGTGCTACGACCCGGCTACGAACCACTGGACCAACTGCGCGCCCATGACGAGACGGCGCGGTGGCGTTAGCGTGAGTGTCTTCTGTGTGTCTCCCTCTCATTCAGCTGCATCGTGCTGGTTGGAGCGAGAGGGTGCATGTCTACGCTCCGTCGAATGCTACGCTGAACACATTTGTCTTTAGTGTACTTTAATCTAAAACAAGCTGTCTCTCCAGGTATGCGCGGCCAGTGGCTTCCTCTACGCGTTAGGAGGTCATGAAGCCCCGGCCAATACCGTAGGAGGCAGGTTAGCCTGTGTGGAGCGCTACGACCCCGTGTCGGACACTTGGGTGCTTCTCGCGCGACTGTCGTACGGCCGCGACGCCATTGGATCTTGTCTTCTGGGCGACCGCATTGTGGCCGTCGGTAAGTGGTTTATTTTTCTGATATTGTAATAAAAAATTACTGAAATTATTCACAGGACTTCTGCCCACGAAACAGATCAAGTATCTTTAAGGATAATAGGTTGAAATTTGATGCACATTGACATACATAACTAACGATACGTTTTGCGTTCTCGTCTAAATCTTTTATTGAAATTGGTTTTGAATTTCGAGTTAAGCTGACACCACGGTTCATCGGCTTGAGGACTCGGTGCCCCAGATGATCAAGAAGAAGCTTATATGACTTATAAATCGTACGTCTGGGTATTATTTTAGGAGGCTACGACGGCGTGCAATACCTATGCGTGGTCGAAGTGTACGACTCCGAGTCCAACTGCTGGCGCAAGCTGGCCCCGCTCAGCACCGGCCGCGCCGGCGCCGCCGTCGTGTCTGTACCGCCCCCGAGGAACCTCTTCTAATACTGCAGGTACTATACATCGTCTTCATTGGCCAACGTCCACTGATGGACATGACACCAATGTCCCAGGCATTACCGTAGACCATATTCGGGACTAACTGTAACCAACGAGTGCCAATGATAAAAGTCCTAAACTCGAGAGACTCCCTATAAACGCCTGAAATATGGACTGAAGGTGCGTGGATTTTATGAGTATAAAATGGAATGGAATGTGTGTGGGCGGCGGGCGCGCTTAAATTACTAGGTACTCGTTTATGGTCTAATGAAATGGTTGTATGTATTTGGCTCAGTTTGGTTGAAGCCACAATGCAGGAGTTCGATGAAGCAGGATACTTCTTGTACTCTATCGCACTTACTATATTCGTGAATTGTTTTAAAAAAATCAAGTAGTAAATTTCTAAAAACAAGCAGTAAATGAATATCAAGGGAACAAAAATAAGAGAAGTTTTTTTTTACCTACTACAAGGAACGATCTCTCGTTTTCGCCATTCAGCCGCTTTAAGTCTTCGGTCCATCTGGCCGGAGGGCGTCCAACGCTACACTAGTAGTACTACAATGTATTGTGTTTACTATTATTGTTTTCATGTTAGTGCTTCGTAATCCTATCTTAGCATTAGTATAAGATAGATGGTGGTATTTCTACGTTTTCGTAGCCCAATATCATAATACATTGCTGAATAATAATTCGAATATTAAAGAAATCTCTGGGAATTTTATGGTAAAGAAGTTTCACTCTCTAGTTAATAAAACATTGGCAAAGTATAGAATAGACTGAATTTAGTTATGTGATGGTGTATTTAATAACTAACTAACATTTGATTCCTATTCACAATGTAAAAGTGATCTCAAATGTGTAATGTGTGATTTTTTTAAAAGTAGTATAGTGTGTTTACTTGCTATTTTATTTCGTAAAAAAGAAAAAGAGAAAAAAAAAGTTTATTTAGTTGTGCAATTTCTCGGCTGGCACGAAGTTTTATTATAAATTATGATTCGATTTATTTTGAAATCTCTTAATTAGATTTAAACCAACTTCAACCATAAATCAAAACATGATTAGAGGAAAATTCTAAAAAATAAATTACTTGGTTGGTATGTTAAAATTAAAAGATTAATTTTTTTGAATTTATATTTTAAAGGCCTGTCTTTTGAATCTAAATATAGAGTCGTGTGTCAGATAGTGACAAAAATTTAGTTAAGTGAGTACTACTTTTCTAGATTCTAGACTTCTAGATTATCCTATTTTTGTAAGGGTGTATGTAATGTAATCTAATCAATTATAAACATTCGTGTTTTATTAGTGAAGATGCTAGAAAAAATTGAATGTTGAAGAAATATCCAATATTCTTTATCTTAGATACTAAACGATTGGTTGTCTATTCCCAATTTCCCACTGATAAAGAGTTGTATTTTTTGTACTATAATAATTTGTAAATTGTTTCCAGGCATTAACAGGGTGATAAGAAATTTTATACATTTCCTGAAAGAGAGGAAGCTATTTCCAATATATTCTTCCATAGATCTATAGGTCGGAAAAGAAATATCTAACCTTAAAAAATGTTCCCTTGTTATTTTTGCGAAATGTACGACGAGCCTTAGTCAGTTGCTTTGGCGCCACAATCTCATTTCAGCTAAAAAGTTGAGCTGATGAAACAGAGAAATATTGTATGTAGAATACCAAATTTGAAAACATTTCCCGTGTTAGGGGGTATAAACAATTTTTGAAAACCTGCAAAATTTTCAAGCGCGGGCAGGATTTGAACCTGCGACTTTCGCAGTACTAGTAAAAAAAACAAGTATATTGTATGCGTGTTTTCATAGTGATTTATTACAAAAGACCACCATAAATGCAACTGACTATGATCCGTCATACATTTGGCAAAATCAAGGTCTAATTTTATAACTAATGATTTTCGACAGTTCTATGGAAGAGTATGACCTCCCTCTTAAGGGAATGTGTAGAATTAACTTAACCGTATAAATCAAAATAATAAATAAAATGACTCAGTTAAAGTCTTTACTTATAAACTTTGGCAACATGCCTTTCCTGACATCCTTAATTTGACTGGACTAGATTTAGATATTTTAAATATTCGCTCAGAAACAGTATTATTTTACGTTTATTTGTTCAGTGGAAGGCTATTTTATTTTAAACGATAATTATTGATTGGTATTACACAAGTTTAATATAACATAACTTTTCTGACAACAGGTTTATAAAGTTAAATAAATCCTGAGACTTAAGTTTCCGACAATTCCTTTCATTTATGGAATACTTACTTTGACCGATCCCTACATGTTTCCGCATATCAAGTAGGTATCTTATGTCACGTTCACAAAATGTCTCTGTCGGCTAGGAAATAGTTAAAAGAAGTGAGCATGTAAACAGCGGTTACTCGCGCTGCTACTCTTCACGATGCTGTTGTATTACGAGAAGAGTATGACGGCACTGTGTGAACACTTACTTGCGTTGATACTTCCGCGGAAGTATTTCGAATTGATACCGGGCAACATTCGCGGCAGCGATCTGAGCAGAAGCAGGAGCAAGACGGACAAGAACTCTGGAGTGTTTTTGACGTTTGAGTTCAGTTTTAACTACTAGTAGTAGGTCAACGAAACTACAATGTACAAGTCGTTGCACATTGCGTAGCAGGTTAGTCTTCATATGTACTAACACTACTTACATCAACTCGTAGAATGTAAATGATTTTTTTATAAGAGAACCGTGCCGGCCGCTTCAATCAGAACTGTAGTTTTCTTAAACAAACTTTAGAAAAAAAACTTGTGTACTTATACCGATCTCTATTTATTGTTTTTTATACTGATCCTGTGATGTTAGTGCTAGGTACTCGCTAAATGAGTGGGTTAAGGGTTCGAATATCGTGATATCTAGCTTTATTTGGGAAAAATCATTTGGGTTGAAAATTGTATTTTAAGTATATTATATTTAACTTACCTAGTTTACTTTAGTAATAATTGATAGAACTTACGATTAGGTATTTCGAAAACGAACTTCAGTAATTTGATATTGAATTAAATCGAAATAAATTTAGAAAACATCCCATCTGATTTGACAATTTTAAGTTATGTACCTAATTAGTTATTTTTTTATTTAATGCGTTCACTGTATTATATTTACGTATATATTTTGATTTATCAAGTTTTTGGTAAATTCTATACAGTGCGTGTATTTTAACTGGTTAACCTACCCGCAAAATTGAACGAACTTATCCGGAGTAAGTTAGATGGGTCTAGGTAGAACAAGAACGGGACCTTTCCTATCAAAATTACTCTTAAACTGATAAGTACATAATCAAAAATACAATTTACATGCAATCAAATGCAGCTTATATATGGTGAAATTATACCAGTGACCGATAGCGAAATCTCAAGACGGGCTGGTGATAAGGAGCAACTTTTCCCAAGTAACGTAGGTTGAAATATGACAAAAATATTTTGTTTTCCATATTAACTTAAATCAGCTGATGGGCCATTTTGTAGGGAAGGCCAAATTTTGTTTTTCGTATTTCGACGTGTGTTTCTTGGGGAAAGTTGTGCCTTATCATCAGCCCGTGTTTCGCTATCGGTTACTAGTAAAATTTCACCATATAGTAACATTATTAAGTATCGGGGGTTCATTATAATAATTTATCTTAGAATGTTTAATTTCACGGTCAGGTTTAGTCAATAACGAAAACGCAGCTAATTTCCTAATACTATGTTTTCTTTGTATTTAATAGGTAAGTCTTCGTTTTCCATGTATCATCTTTGTGTAATAGCCCAAACTATTAGATTAAAATTTGTTAAACAATTAAAATGGCTCCTGACCAGCTGTTTGGTATACTGATATTGTTTTTGATTATTAAAAACTACAAAAAGTTATCAAGCTCCAGCCGCGTGTGACATAAGATATACATAGTGTTAAGATAAACATAAGATATAAGAAATCGAAGATTGGAACCGAACGAAACCTACCGTATGTGGTATTTAATGGAAGGGCTTTCTATGCCGATGAGGGCTTTCTATGATCTGAGTCAGTATACCATTTTTTTTCAGCTGGTTAGGTGGCATTTTCGGTTATTTAAGGTAACCTAGTAGGGTATTTTGCAAATGTAACTGTTATGATAATAAATTAATAATAACAAAACACGGTGAATATTTTGTGTACCATACAAAAATATCTTCTTCACATAAAAACTGATAGCAGTGGGTGAAACTACAAACAGGTCACTAGTTTTCACATCACATCTTAATAAACACCTTCGGCCTTACCACAAAAATGTTGATGCGCGTTGAACGCGTTTTTAACAAAAACCTCCATACAAATCATTTTTCTGGTAAAGCATCTTGTATATTGGAAGCTACCTTACGAAAAAAATAAGTAATTATATCAGTCAATTAGCATATTACTATTATATTCCTTTTTGCATTTATATTATTCTTGTAGTTAAGGTGTGATTCGTATAATTATTTTATTTTGTTTGCCCCAAATTCATTAATAAAAATTAGTGATATAGCTAAATAGTATGTAGTTAACCTGTGGAGGTCTTGCGTCGACCTGCTGGTGTAGCCAAACTTGAATATTTAGATCTTATATTTGTAGAATAGTTTTAACAAAACGAAATATTTTAATAAATAATATAATCAAAATTAGGAGTTTTCATTTCAAAATCCTTTTTATTTTGGCAAGTCTAAGTCAAAAGATGTAGTGTATATTTATTCAGAAATCTCAACCTATCTACTTTTTTATCTGTTTTATATTTTCAGCTAAATGTCCTGACCTGAACTGAAAATGTTTTTACAATGTAGTGTAGTGCGTGTGTCGTAGGCGTGCTACGAGAATGCGTGCGTAGCATGTGCGTTGGCGGAAGGTGATGAAAGTTCAATAGTTTAACAGGATTGAAAATGAAACACTGTTCTTAGTAATATTCCATAATATAATACACTTTGCTGGCTGAGGCATTTATTAACTTTATTTTTGTTTTTCCATTTTTTTTATCTTAATACAACATACATAGTAATTAACAATACATAATAAATAGTCCAAAAGTATATTACGCCTACAAAATAGCGTAGTCGTTATAAGTTTATCGCCATATGAGTTGCTCACACATATTCTGCGAAATGCCAAGGCAACTCATCCATGACCGTGTCGGAAGTGGAACATTCTGCGAGAGAGCGCGGGTGGGAGCGGGAAGTCTGGCCGTCTTGAGTGGACGGAGTGAGCCGACGACAAACACGCGGGGTTTACGGCCTCCGCTAGCTACGCGACTTCATACGCTGGTACCTAGCGGAGATCGAAAGGGCGTGTTCACATGTAAAGCGCTATCTATGCGGTTTGTCTGCCACGCTGTGGATTTTCTTACAAACCGCGTAGATACAAAATTGCTAAAGGTTTCTTTCCACGAAAAACACAAAAGACTTAAATGGAATGGAACGCTTGCATGCTGTCGGTCACCATGGGGGGCACTGACCTCCAAGGCGACCGCAAGCCTGCACTGAATGTAACATCTGTATTTCATACAGGTCTACCTATTCTATACTTAACTAATGGGGCGTGGCATACAATCTGCTTATTAAATGCGTTACGTGTAAACACGATCTAAGCGCATGACAAACAATCCGCTTATAAACCACGTTACGTGTGAACATGTCCTAAGAGCGAATCCGATTATAAACTGCGTTACATGTGAACACATCCCAAGGGCGTGGCATACAAACAGCTTACGAACCGCGTGAACGTGTTGTACGTTTTTGCTGTATTAAGGCTACGCGGCTGCGATTGTCGCATTGCCGCGCGACCAGACGCGCAGCATTGACAGTTCACTCGGAGCGTTTTCCGTCCACCGCTAGCGATGCGACAACGGTACATACGGGTATCTCGGTCTTTGCTAACTACGCGACGACTATTTTGCACCGACCGACGAGGGACATTACATTACATTGTATTTCTCTCGGAGCATATTCCGTCCCTCACTAGCTACGCGACGCAACGATACACGCGATGTTGTGAGTCTGACTAGATGTCCAGTTTGTGCGGTTCCAGTTTGATAGTTTGTCTTTTTGGCAAACGTAACACTATGAGAAAATATTTCCATCTCTATCTAGTGGTAATCAAATAGATAATTATTATATGTATCTACAAAAATAGTTGCATTCTTAAATCATACATAAGTTTTATCGAGGGAAACAGCTGAAAATTTTCATTGTTATGGGATAGCGTATCTAAACTGACAGCAGACAAACGTCTATGAAAATTATGTATGATATCTCTAAATGACCAAAATAAAAATATATGTGTTGGTAATAATATCGTCTACAACGGTGACATCTAAAAATATCCTTCAACGGTATATCGTTGGAGCAGTATCCCATTTGAGCGTAAACACCATGATAGCAAATTGGAAGAGAAATATGTATTACATTAGTAGGATGTAGTTTGAACTGTATCTGTCGAATGTATGAGCATCTAGTTCGTCTAAAAAGAAACGTATGCATTCGATCGCACCTCATTGCGAAGTATAAAAGTGCTAGAAACGATTTATAAAGGTAAAGATCCTCGATTAACAACGTACAGAAAATTGTGCTCATAGTGTGCTTACATACATTGTAACAATAACTAGATACAATATAAATAGTGAGGGTGTGCGATGAAGGGCGCGCGCCGCGCTCTAACACTGGACAACCAATAGCGACTTTATCCTACGTACACATATATCGATAAAATTGACCAAAATTGCTAAAGGTTTCTAAATTAATTCGACGAAAAACACAAATGACTTAAATGGAATAGAACGTTGAAACAAAGCTAGGGTATGGGTTGCATGCTAACGGTTACCAAGGGGCACTCACCCCAAAGGCGACCGCAAGCCTGCACTGAATTTAACATCCCGTATTTTATACAGGTCTAGCTAGACTATACTTTATAACTAATAATGAAAAATACAAAATGTAAATGAAGATTTCCCATGATAGGTCAGCAGCAGGTTGACTTACCTATTTAAAGATCAATATAAGCTGGTGATACATCATAACTATACAGGTAACCAATGCACATTAATCTCATAAATGGGTAACTCCATCTACTGCCTGTACAAAGTCTATTTCGCAAAAACAGTATCTTATTCTATATTAAAAATATCACAATAAATTGCTGTGCACATACGAAACAGGCAAATTTTGAGTGCAATTACATTAATATAATATCTTTTACGATTAGCATTACGATCTTCTGTTCTATAAAAACATTTAGATGGTTAAATAATAATATTCGAAATGCTCTACGAAATGCCACAAAATGAGTATTTAATTAAACGATAATGCCGAAGTAGTGAAGAAAATTAAACAAGTAACAATACGAGCACCTAATGCTTAAGATAAAGTTTTTTTTGTTAAAGTAAATTCAAGGCGTGTGGTACATAACAAACGGCTGATTTACATTTAGTATTTTGTAGAGTACCTACCTACAGTTGACTCGTGCTAAAGCAGGTACGAGTACTGAAACAATCTGACACAATCCGTTACATTTCTCTGGATAGTAATGCAGCACTCTACCAAATAAAAAAATGTAAACCGCTCCTTACTCTACAATAGTCTATAACACAACAAGTCTTTATAACATGTTACGAGAATTCATAGGATTTTCATATAATAACACGTTCACTAAATAAGTTCATGTTCACCTTAACCTTTTGAATAAAAAAACTTTGATTGTGAAAGTAACTTTTTTGTCATAAAATCATAAGTCCATTACATTTATAACCTCTTTTAGAAATTAGGGCTAGGATATGACTAGTTAATCTTTTTTATGTTTAAAATATGCTAAAAAGAATTATATCATATGTGGTCATCTATGGTTCTTTTTAGACCTTAATATCTTGTTATAAACATAACGAAACTATTCTGGTGTACAACTAAATTAAATAAAGATGTATTTAAAAATTTTCTCTTCCTGTCCTTATACCAACTTATTTAAGTTCGGCGTAATATGTGTAAAAGAAACGCAAAATATACTAGTTGCAACAGATTTTGGCTTATTTAGATAAACGTCTGGCCACCTTCCTGACGTCATTATTTTTTTAGTATACCACATCGTAGGTGGAATCACCGGCATCGCCGCCGTGCGGTTAACCAGGGTCAGCAGATATTCAGCCAAGTCTAAAACTTTACGTCAACTTATTCTTAGCCGCCACAAGGATTATTCAACATTTGAAAAAAAAAACATGCAAATGTCGGAAAGCCCGGTCGAATGTAACCCGGTGTAAATGTGCCCAAAATTCTGCGATATTTTGCGAGTGAAAAGCGTTTCAGTCGTACTAAAATAGATTTTCGTTTGGCATTTATATTGCAACATTATTGTAATGTTTTAACTAATCTACCAATTAACAATTCAATTTCTAATGTATAGGTAGGTTTGAATGTAGGGAGTAGTATGGTAACAACATATTGAAGAAAGGTTGGCATCGCGAAAGTTTCGGCTTTCACGCTCAGCTACGGGTTTATCAGATCCATGAGCGTTTAAAGCTGCGAACCCGACTATGGCTAACAAATTAGGCGTCCTTTTTTCTATTATTAAACTTTTGTAAATGACACGTTATGTTGATTTACTGAATAAATATACTTTAGGTAGGTATATTTATTCCCAGTTTTTATTCACGATAAATCTATGTGAGGCCGATTGTTCTTAGCAAGTTGATGTTAATTGTATTTTTAATATAAATACCGTAGAGTCTGTTGGCTCAAGAACCTACGTTCTAACAGACTTCCATGGTGTTTATTTGTCTTCCTTATTACCTATATGACACAAACTCAATGTAAGCACTTATTACACATTTCCCTTGCTAAGTTAAGCCTCCCAGTCTCACAAGGCTTATCACACGACACTGTATTGAACTGTTCACATCCGAAGTTAATGCTAAATATATGTATATTTTCAATAAAATAAACATATATTCAATTTAGCTATTCTACATTATGAAACTATAATTACATAGACAAAATAAAATGCATCTAGTAAACTCTACTTACAAAAATCTGGTGCTATAAAATTATCAAATATTTTGAATCTATTTTGGTGCAGTTTGACTACATAAATAACATTGATGGCCTCTACTTTCGTAGGCCTATATTTTTCATTTTATCTAAAATTATCTTTATACTATCAAACATTGATTTTAAATCTATAATAGAATATCATAAAAGTTATATTATAAATCTCTTCTAAATCTAACTACTAAATTGTTAGTGGTGTGTTGACATTAATTCTACGTTGTGGTGCTTTGCTATTTAAATATTGACTTACGTCTATGTTAATATTAGGTACTTAAGTTAAAGATGTGAACAGTTTTAGTAAAAGGTGATGTGATTATCTATCTTCAACGTTATGTATTTTGATAAAAAATAAGAAATTAATCGATAAGTCATTAGCTTGATAAAATAAAACGGAAAGATACTCATGATACTTTTTTCAGATTTTTTTATAACTTTTGTTTCGAATTTTGAAAATTGGACATTATGCGCTTAGTTACGCAAATAAGTACCTATAATACCCGAATTGTGCCAATATATTTGTCAAATGTCAAAATATATTGTGTTGGGCACGGCGGGCGTGTGGCCATACATAATGATCTCTATACCCATATTAGCTATTCCTTTTAGATTACTCTTGAAATTGTACTTTATTATGTTCTATGTTGCATGCATTATGCATTATTGCTCTTTTTGAAGATTCACTTTTAGGTATAAATTTTTTTTTTTTTTTTTTTCGTGTGGGACACCGAGTATAAATAATAATACTTATCATTTACTAAAATAGGGTATTTTTTACGAATGCAAAAAAAAAACAAATAATTTTCTGTTCTGCTACTCAACAGCACCTAAAGAACCAACTTAATTACATGTCTAATTTAGATCAGGACTAACACATATGAGTAATAAAATTATTTAAACATTATCAACGAAATTTATTGGCCGTATTTAAAGCAAATGCGATCGGCCGGATTCAGAAAAAATGCTCTTGGGTTAGTTTTCTCCTAGGCACGTGGCTAATACTTCTACAATCAATTTGACGCACATCAACGCTTTTCACTACATAAACTATAAGTTTTCTATACTCTGCATTGCGAATTTGTATTTGGAGTCATTTACCTGGGTCGTGCTTCCAGGCTCTTCAAGAGGTATGATTGGTGTGAGGAAAAAAAACGCGACTTAGCCCGGTTTGCCGAGCATGAGCATGAATGTTACAAGAGAGGATGACATAAAGAATTGTAAAAGTCTACTGGACTATGAGGTAATCACTATATTAGATGATTTTAGTGTTGGCTAAGTGGTTTGGGATTGATAAGGTAAAGGAGTTGTGTGAAGACCCAGCTGATTCTGTAAGTTTTCCACAGCACGTGAAGAATGTTACAAAAACAAAGATAATTTAATAGTACATATGTGTACTATTTTACGCCGTTTGATGCCGGCTTATAATAGTATCACCCCATTTCATTCCCGTGGGAGTCATAAAAGGCGACTAAGAGACTAGAGGGTTACATGTGTATTGCAATTTAAGGCAATGGTCTCAAAACCTCTCACCATGGTGATACTTACACAAATTTTTGAATAATTCTCAAATGTTTGTCAGCCTTGGCATAAATGGCCGTTAAAACGCCTTCCCCGCTAGGGATATATGCGTGAAATATGTATGTACTGTTTGAGGGAATGTCGAACAGCAACATGTCAACTTAGTTGTATTCCTTTATCAGAACAATTCTTTTTACTTGAATATACTCTCATTTTTGGCTTCCATCCAATTGATGTTCTTCCTCTTCTTCTATGGTATTTTATTTCGTCTCGCGTCAAGAATTAAATTATTCCTGAAGATGAGCAGCGCGGCTGCGGTTTCTTCTTCAGAAAAAACAGTGCCTTACGTCAAAAGGCTTCATTTGTTTATGATGTCTTCATTGTTTTAGCCAGTCTGGTGTCAGATGTTACACCTTGTCACATACTTTGGTCACTTATTATACAGGATAGCCCGAACAGGGATTTAAGGTTCCACTTTCTGAAAGTGTACCAACACTTTGATGTATGGTGATAGGGCAGAACGTCTTCTTTGTACCTGGTACCTATGCATGGTACCTGCTCGTGAGGTACATTGATTCCATTTTCGTAGTACCAGGTTACGATACTAACATTATTCTTGGGATCCTATACTCCTTTTCTTGCAAAATCACAATGTCTCGTGACATTTTGTTATAAGAAACGTTTCGTTTTTCTTAGTCCATCTCTTTTATATTTTATAGAATATTCGAGATTATTTTCGTACACTTTTACTGATTGTATTTGTTTCATGGATGGAATGTTTTGGTTTCCTTTCCAGGTACAACTAGGTACCTGTACCTGTAGTACCTGCTCATTACCATTGGTATTGGTACATTTGATTTAATTGTGTTAGCCACAGACTTGGATACCAAGCACTAAGCTTGGCATTGTTCTCTTTTTTTAATGCGAAATCATAATCGCTTTTGCAAGAAGGAAATTTTCGCAAGAAGGAAAGTTTCAGTTTCCTTTCTGTATCTCTTTTGAATTTTATAGAATGTTTAATATTTCTTTCCTCTTCTCTCTGATTAAAGTTGTTTCAAGAATGGAATGTTTCAGATTCCTTTCCTCAGTTTTTGCTGATTTCAGTTGTTTCAAGAATGGAATGTTTCAGATTTCTTGCGTCAGCTTTTGCTGATTTTAGTTGTTTCAACAATGGAATGTTTAAGATTTTATTTCCTCAGCTTAAGCTGATTTAAGATGTTTCAACAATGGAATGTTTCAGATTCCTTTCCTCAGCTTTTGCTGATTTTAGTTGTTTCAAAAATGGAATTTTTCAGTTTCTTTTCCTCAGCTTTTGCTGATTTTAGTTGTTTCAAGAATGGAATTTTTCAGTTTCCTTTCCTCAGCTTTTGCTGATTTTAGTTGTTTCAAGCATGGAATTTTTCAGTTTCCTTTCCTTAGCTTTTGCTGATTTTAGTTGTTACAAGAATGAAATTTTTCAGTTTCCTTTCCTCAACTTTTGCTGATTTTAGTTGTTTCAAGAATGGAATTTTTCAGTTTCCTTCCCTCAGCTTTTGCTGATTTTAGTTGTTTCAACAATGAAATGTTTCCGTAACCTTCCCTCAGCTTTTGCTGATTTAAGTTGTTTCAAGAATGGAATGTTTCAGATTTTATTTTCTTACCTTATGCTGATTTTAGGTGTTTCAATAATGGAATGTTTCAGATTCCTTTCTTCAGTTCTCGCTGATTTATGTTTCAGCTTCTCTTCCTCAGTTCCTGCTGCAGGGCTTTCATGGATGGATTTTTTAAAATTCATTTCCATTGCTATTCCAGATGTTGTTGGCATGTCTGTTGCATCCGTTCTCCTTCAGCTGGTTGACTTGCAGAAAAAAGGAGATATTTCAAAATGTATTTCCTTCACTCAAGACACCTACGCTTAGTTGTTAAATAATTGCAGACACTGCAGAAATAAATTTTTAGGGGCGTCCTAAACTCAATTAATGGTGTTTTATAATTTTTTTCTGAATCACACACCCCATAATAGTAATCACAGTTATGAAAATCATTTTGATTTCACTTTCATTTCACGCAGCTCCCAACAATCTTTTTGAAATAAATAATTGTATATCATACCTATAAAATCTTCCCAGAGTTTTTTCAGATTTGTCGGTCTCCCTTGTGTAATGGACGTTCTTTTAGCGGTCCAACATGACTAAGACAAAATGGCTTGATCCCAAATTGGTGTTTCCGTAAAATTCTTTGTGATGTTTTTTTTATTTTTTAATAATAAATGAAAAAGTATCACTCATGATGTAGGTTTACGCGACTGACTTGTTTTTGATTTGGTAGAGAGTTTAGCCCTCTATGTTTCGGCTGGTTAAGACAGCTTTCTTCTCGAAAACAAGCAAGTCGCGTAAACCTATATCGTACTGATGTATTATTTAGGTGCGTCTTGTAACTTTCTCACATTCATAATGACCACATGAAAAATTAAAACTTATCCCATGAATTCTCGTTAACACAGTCGTATCTGGAATGACATCGAAACACTAAAATAACGATAGCTCGATGTAGAGAGAATTAAAATTAATTGACGTCAAAGTTCCATTGTAATACTAGTTAAATAAGTTCATAATACATTTATCAACAATAAACAAAGATCATGAGTAGATAAACAATATTATGAGAGATAAACAATAGGAACTTCTCCATGACTAGTGTCGTTCCTGTTCAGACTTGTGACTTCTTCGGAAAACGCTAACGGAAACGCTCAGTCGTTACACGAACTCGTGCTTATTATTCCAAATTAATGAAATATATAATTAATATAATATATGAAGATACACTCCTTGTGACACATGCATATCTAACAAAAGATTATTTAACACGTTAGCTGCTAAGCTTTTTGATTACTAAACACGCGTCGTAAATTAATTATACGCAAGTGCGTCTCGTCTACATACACGTAATTCAGTTTGTGTATGTGTTCAGCAGGCAACGTGTTAAAAAGCTATTAAAATATGAATGAGTAATTTTATAACATCATACAATAGCTGCCCATTGTTGTAATATAAAAAGTTAATAATATTAAACGAAAATAACTTTTCCGTAAGAACATTAAAGTATCATAAACTCTTGCATGCGGCAGCTGCTTGAAGCAACCGCTGGCATTCTCACCAATAGGCCGAATAGAAAACAAATTTGAATCATTCATTATTTATCTATGTACACATTCTTAAACTCCTTATTTACTTTACAACCCTCATTAGAACAAGGAATGTCGTAAACACGTAACTTAACATAGAGTAAAATACATACTGTGAAAATAGTTTAACAAATAGATAAAAAACATTTATGTTTCGTCAAATAAGGAGCTATAATTCTAAAATAATTATGTATATGTACTACGTCTAAATGTTGACTACCAGTCTCACATTTTAAGTTAATAAGTGCTAAAGTTGACATGGAAAATAAATCAGCTGCGGAAAGGTTAAAGGGACGAAACCAGATCGCACCAGCTGGCGACCGCACGGGTTGCTACTGTTCGCACCTTGCGGGTCACTCCCGCTTGCACTGTGCGGGTCACTCCCGCTTGCACCGTGCGGGTCACTCCCGCTTGCACTTTGGGACACGAGAGATTGGTCGCAAGGCCTAGTTGTCGCGCACATGCACTTGTCGAACTCTTTGTCCGTTCTGATCGCTGCTCAAATCCTTACGCTACACTTTAAGTGGTCAAGTTTTTGGCATAAGCTGCACCACTACTTGATATGTTTCATTACGCTCAACGCATCTACGAGTTGTCTTGACTGGTTGCGCCCAAATTATTTGGTAGGCGAGTTCGCAGCTTTCACTGATCTCTGAGCACACTCGCCCTGGATCTAACAAACTAAGGTCCGTAAACACAAATGGTGATGGTAGATCTGATGCTTAAAGGGCACTTAGCGACCCCGAGCCCATCGGAGCAGCGCGTCCGCCAACACGTCCAAGTGGGCTTTCGTCTGTAATCAAGAAAAAAAACACTATCACTATGATATTATGGAAAAAAGAACTAATTGGTCTTTTAGGGTTCCGGACTCTAAAGGGTCAAAACGGGATCCTATAACTGAGACTTCGTTGACTGTTCGTCTGTCACCAGGCTGCATCTCATACATAATAGAGAGTTAAAATTTTCACAGATGGCGTATTTTTGTTGCCGCCATAACAATAACAATAATCACTAATAATAATATCCTATACAAAAATCTTAATTTTACTCGATTTCATGATTTTATCTTTGATTCTTCGGAGGTAGTATTTCATAAAGGTAATAATTTCGACAGTTGAAATTTCCACAGAACATAGCATTTATTTTATTGCTATGGCAATAAATACTCAAAAACAGAAAAACATTAATATTTAAGGGGCTCCCATACAATAAACATGATTTAACGCCATTTTTATACACGATGGTATGGAACCCGACTCGCACTTAGCCGATTTCACATTGAGAGTAAATACATATACATATATTAAAAGCTACAACTGTCCACTGCTGAACATAGGCCTCTCCCCATTGGGGGGTTTTGTATAACATTTAAGTGTTATAAATCATAAAGTTTATTGCACATAGTGTCATATTTTCGTAGCTACCAACAGCGACTTAAACGTTGGTATAAATGTCAACGCTCCTACATTTTCAAATAAGACAGTATGTAAGTAGATATATTTAGTGTCATCAAATAAAAAGAGCGTTCACTTTCTCTCAGAATAAAAATAATACACTCAAAACTTCTAAATGAAACTCCCACGTGCATTTGCTACGTGTGCCGTAGCCACCTGCTACACGCGTCGTAGCCATATACTACGCACGTAGCGCAATGAACTAACAACAACAACTCATCGAGCAGGAGAATAATAAATAAATATTCTATTCTTAGCGTGTGAATGTCAGTGATCTGGTCTACCGGCCGGCTTCAGCTGGGATATTATTATATACTGTGTATACTTAGATCTTTCTATTTTAGATACGAGGCCCATTGATGGACAAAGGCCTCCCCCAAGCGGTTTCACACCGCAATTTCGAGTTGACTGCATTCAACGCGGCTGCCCGCAACCTTTAATACGAGGTCATCCGGCGCGTATCAGTTAACGACAGATTATTCCGCATTGCCCGCTTAGTATAAAGTCATCGTGACCTCTATATACTCTGTGGCACCATCCCATCCTATTTCTTCCTGCGGGCGGGAGCACGTGGTCGTCGATGCAGCTGCAGTAGCTTTATTGGTCTGGTGTGGGGCAGGCCAGCCGTTCCATGCATTCGTGGTGAGTGTGACCGTGCGCTTACCGTTTTATAGAACATGCAAGCTTGGCGGTCTTCGTCCTCCCCGCTGGGGCAGTCGATGAATCCGTCGCAGAGCACGTGGTCGTCGATGCAGCGGTACCGGCCCTGCCGGTCCGGCGTGGGGCAGGCAAACCGTTCCATGCCATCTGCGGCAGGCGGACACTCTGCGAACAAACAAATAATATTAAAGTTAAAATAATTTTTGGAGTTGACTTCAACTGTACTGTACCTATGAAATTTTAAGAGTTCTATTTCCGTTTCCCGAACCATCATCAGATCCTGACTTGCAGAAAACAGCTGAGGAGTACTTATATGCTTAAGTTTCTGACAAATTGCAAACCTCCTATTAAAATGTTTCCTTTGATTTTGAAAAACAGTTACTTCATAACGCTAAAATGGAACTTGAATCCGTTAAAAGTTTTATAGTGATAAAAATGTATTCTTTGGATTTCAATGTAAGTAACATTATTCCCGATCAGGTGTACTAATTAAAAATATATATATCTGTTTTGGGAGTGCCAAACATCTTTTCAGGGTTTTAGATAAACCACAGAGAAAAGCAGATTCAATATAAAAATACAAATGAAGTGTATATTTATTATCTTCCGAGAGTGTCACGTCATGAAGTGCCTTAATTGGCATCCGCGGCAAACTGGCTTTATTTTGAATTCGCTCGTGCGAGTGACTGTCAATTAGGAAACGTCTGCGTCATACAGAATTAATAAGCCTGAGTCGACTTTTACGCGACAGGCTCAATCGCGACACCCACGGAACGATCTGGGTGCCGGGTGATGTTACACTCGTGCGTGTTCCTACTAAGGATCGGATTCCATTGCGTGAAATTAAATCAGAGATTTTCCACACAAGTTGTCATGTTACATTCAATATTATTTTGCATGGTGTTGACATTGTTTTGTTTGACGTATGATGCTTTCATTATTAAGCAACCCTTATCGCTTTCTAATCGTGGTATTAAAAAAAAGTTAGACGTGCGTTAAAACATTATATAAATTATGTTTCCATATAATTTGACGTTGTCAAAAAGCTGTATTCTTGTCTTATTTTTTATTGACACCGTATAGTTTTCTATTTGGTTTGAGTAATCAATCTTTTTATTTCCTTACTATAAGTTGTATTTTATAGAATGTTTTTAACAATATTTGACATATGAATTGTAGTTATTTGTGTTAAATAGCATTATGGTCGAAAGGTCTGGATTAAGTAGCCCTGTTTGCGACTATCACTAAGAAAACAGTACATCAACATGCTTTTACTGTAACCACTACTTACTATTACTGAGTATGTTTACGAAAAATATCCGTCCGTTCTCCACAGCACAATATACCAAGGAGCAGTAGTTTAACTTCAAACTAACGCCCGGTTTGCGCACTCACACATGCAAACGCGCGACCGACCTACACGACTTCTAGAACCTCGTACCGCGCGTTTTTCTTTGAGTATCGAGATATCGGGGAATCGCCTACTAATAATAAATATCTAGAAATCTAACTACTAATTAAAGAATAATGTCAGTCATTGTTTTTTTACTGTAACTTACCATTATGATGTTAGGCATGTGTGACATCACTTAAATTTGGGTTTGGAAAATAAATAAGGTGACATCCCTACTAATGTAGGTTGTTTCAGGCAGATACGTGCTCGAGTTAAAACTACTGCTCCTGGGTATATTGTGTCCACAGTAAGGGAAAAGAAAGCAAACGTCGAGCGTCAAATGTCCAAGCTTACCCGGGTTAATGAGCTGTAACCATATTAACGCACGCTTCATATTTTGGGGCGACAAAATATATATTCCCCGTTGCCCTAAAGGTCGGCCGTTGGAGCAATTTGTATGATTTTATTACACACTATTATTACAAAAGGCAAACGTGCGCATAAATGTGCCCAAATAACTATTTTTAGCAGAAGTTTTTATGATGTCGTAATGATGATTAATGACCTCTTCAACATAACCTTACATTGAATATTCATTGTAAGTAGGTTATTGTAGGTAAACATTATCAGCATAAATTGATTGACTTGACACTAGTAAGTTAAGGTGGTGGGCATGGTGGTAGGATAAGTAAGATTAGCATAAGCACAGAGACAACTTTATTGGACGCTCATTTCATTAAATATTACTATTATGTATGATTCATAATTTTGAAAATTTAAGCTCAAAATGCATTATCATCGGTACGAAACAAGCTTTAAATAGGACGGCAGGGCAATTCGATCGCGATAGTATTATCTCATTAGTAGTCAAGAAAACAAGCTATATTTTAATGTTTCGAATGTAAAAATTGACTACGAGCAATTTGTTATTGAACACCAATACCAAATTGAAGGCGATAGGTGTTTTGTGTTTTGATGTCTAGGGATCTTGACTCATTAGAACTCAAATGTGGAGACATGAAAAAAAACATCTGGAATATGGGATTCGTGTCACGGCAAACTATAGGTTTAAGCACCTGTTTCTGTATAATGCACGTGTAGATTGAAAAGTAGCGCAAAAGTATAGAACCCTCACGAAACTAAATACGTTCTCATGATACAGAAAATACAAAATAAATTTTGCAGATATTTGTACTGAAAACGATATGGAGATAAACCGTTGAGCAGCAAATATTCAATAAGAAATATATTTTTGTTTCAGGTAATAAAAAAGAGAGAATTTATTAAAGGTTATTGTTAAAGTTAATAATTTTTTGCATTATTGTTGAAGGTAAGTTTTGCTTTTGGAGATAAAATACCTACATGAGATCTTTTTTCCATTAAATTTTACTAATAGCAAAAGTAAATTATTTTCTTTCAGTACTTCTGAAAAGCTTTGAGATAATAATCCGATAACGTTTGAAATATTTTCCTTACGAACAGTAGGTACGTTTGTTAAACCGTACGTGCTGTTATACCCTTGACTTCTATGGGACTTTGCTGACTAAGCACAGACGCCTGCCTGATGCTGAATCAGCATAGGAACCTTCTTTCCCAGCGCATCGCGCTCCAACTGCAGTCTCGTCTCAACACTCGTCCGGGTCAGCCGCCAGCTTCCAAAATTAATTCTAAAGATAATTAAACTAATTTTCACTCTTTTAATAAATCTTTCAGTTCAAATAAAATTTCTTTTTTTAAAAATCCGATTACGAGGCTCGTTCTAACATTGGTGGCAGCGGTGGGATAGTAAAATCCCCGGTTTCGCGAGTGAACCAGTTTCTAACAGTTCTAATCACGTGTATAAGTGATTTTTTTCATAAAAAAGTGAATCTTGTGCTTCATTAGGTTATATAAATGAAAAATAGTAACCTAACGTCCATCACCTCGGGACTTTATTGCATATTATTGCCCGTGGCGTCAACAGCATCCAGCATCCCCGCTCTCACCCTTCATTGTGAGAGGCGGAGCGTCCACCGTCATCCCCAGGCGTAGAGTGCTATTCTAGCCTGGAGCGTCCATAAGCATCCCCGCTATCACTCTTCATTGTGAGAGGCGGAGCGTCCATCCCCGATCTCACCCTTCATCGTGAGAAACGGAGCGTCCATCCCCGATCTCACCCTTCATCGTGAGAAACGGAGCGTCCTACAACTTCATCCCCGGTTCCAAATCGTCAATTTTGGAAACGGAGCGTCCAACAATTTCATCCCCGGTTCCAAACCGCAAATTTTGGAAACGGAGCGTCCTTGATCGACACCCCTGAGTTTCACCAGCTTTGTGTGTTCACCTGTGGTGTCAAAACATCATCAGATCCGTCAAGATACATTCGTCTATCAGTGAAAACATATTCATCGTGTGTGAGACACTCGCCCACACTTTATCAGCTAGACGCAACTCGATCCGATGCGCTATCGCAGCGCATTCTCCGCAGCTCCGCGTTCACCTCGTCGCAGCGTGCTCACCGCCTACGCATATGTAAGGATGAACGTGTTTATGCTGTATGCAGCCAGTTTCCTGTAAGTGAATCTATTTCAATCAATTATTTCATCGCAACGAACTTTTATCCAACGTGTTTTGCGCACAATTTATTGCGCTAAGTTCAAATGTTTGAGGACACTAAGATTATTCCTGGAATTCCAGTTACTCAGTCAATTCCAGTGACTCAGTCTATCCCAGTGATTCAGCAAACTATTCCAGTGCAGACTACTAGTAGACAAAACTCTAAAGACACTGCTACGAGAAACAAATCACCGTTAAGAATGGCAGAACTAAGCATTGATACTATTTTAAAATTTGTAAAACACTATGACGGAAGCCGGGACACACTTAACGCGTTTATTACAAATTGCAATAACGCCCACGAACTTGCATCAGAGGCGCAAAAACCTATATTATTTAAATACATCCTATGTCAATTAACAGGCAAAGCGGAAGCTGCATGTTCAATCAAAGAATTTACAAATTGGGAACAATTAAAAGAATTTCTTAAAACACAATTTGGTGAGAGGAAACACATCAGCCACCTCCTCGCCGACCTCCAAGAGAGCAAGCAGCTTCCAGCAGAAAATGTCAGTCAGTATGCCTTGCGCATCGAAACATGTCTGTCCCAGCTTCTCACTGAAACAACACTTTCTAACACTAAGGTTAAAGACCTCCCTGGTCGTACAGCGGCCATGGAAGATCTAGCACTTCATCATTTTATGCTTGGACTGCACCCTCGCATATCCAATATTGTCAGATGTAGAAATCCTAAAAATCTTAACGAAGCTATTAACACTGCTGTATCTGAAGAAAGAATCCAACAAACCTTGTATAAGAAACATTCTACTCAAGTAACACCACGTCGCAGTGTGACACCTCAAAACCAAGGCCAATTAAGGTTGGCTCTCCCGAGTTCTTCCAATTCAGCTCCTAGAACTCAGCCTACTCAGCTATTTTGTCGGTACTGCAAAAATCCTGGTCACGACATCTCAAACTGTAGAAAAAGAGAATTCTACAATAACCAAACTAACCGGACAAACCAACGTCCTTATGCCGCCCAGAATCAGCGGGCTGCTCCTCTGCACTTTGTCGATAACCAGGAGAATCAAGAAAGCTCCTATGAGATAGAATATCCTGACAAAAACGAGCAGGATAATACCGAGTCCGATTCTTTAAACGAGTAGGTGTCTCGCCCCGGTGTCGCACGGGACAGTCTACTAAAGCCGGCACCCCTTTGCCTAAACCTTCTAATACTCACTTAAAGCAAAACGCACTTACCTCTGAACCTCTCAATTCTAAAGCTCGCAAGTCGCAACACCCTGCAATGGAAGTGTACGAAATCACGACTGATCCTACAAAACGATGGCTCCCTCATGTCCTGCTGACAACGAGTGTCTCTAAACCATCGCTTTCCTTGCTTGTCGACTCCGGATCAGCGATCAGTCTCCTCAAGAGCTCATGCATCAGTAAGCGCCAAAAGCTAACTAATGAGTCCATTGATATCAAGGGCATTGACCCAGACCAAGAGTGTACTTCAACATTAGGTCATTTCGAACTCCAATTAAACTTACCTAAAGATACATATATACGTCACAAATTCCATGTTGTGGAAAAAATCAACTTACCTTACGATGGTATAATTGGCTCCGACCTGCTTAAAAGATTCCGCTGTAACGTCAATTATTTGCGTGATATGCTGGAAATCGGTAACATCGCTATTAAACTTCAATTTGTAGAGCCCACTTACCTTATACCTCCCAGAACGGAGATGATCATAGAATGCTCCGTCCAAAATCCAGAGATAAGAGAAGGCTTTGTCATCGATTACCATCATTCCAAAGATCTCCTTTTCCCCAATTCAATTCTGAAAGTAAAGAATAACAACAGAGCAAATATCTCTGTAATTAACATATCCGAAGATCCAGTGACACTTAATTCCGACCTAAATCTTACACTTCTTCCAATGAAGTCCTTCAGCGTCAGCTACCCTGTGAACAACATCATGACGTCTGAAAATAATACCAATAATTCTTACGACCGTGCTCAAAAGGTTCTTCATTTATTACGGTCGTCGCATCTGAATTGCGAAGAAGAAGGAGCTCTTCAGGAGGTATGTTCAAAATATGCCGACATCTTCCACTTGCCTGGAGATAAACTCTCTTTTACAACTGCAACTAGTCACAGTATTCCAACGACGTCATCTGTCCCTATCAATACTAAATCGTATAGATTCCCAGAATGTCACAAGGCCGAAGTAGCCTCGCAAATCAATAAAATGCTAGACGAAGGAATCATTAAACCCTCATCGTCTCCCTGGTCATCACCCATATGGGTAGTTCCGAAAAAACTAGACGCTTCTGGTCTACGCAAGTGGCGAGTAGTCATAGACTACCGTAAACTTAACGACATCACAATCGGAGATGCCTACCCCATTCCACAGATCTCTGAAATCTTAGATCAACTCGGATCCTGTAAATATTTCTCCACTTTAGACCTAGCGTCCGGATTCCATCAAATTTGCGTCAATGAAGCTGATACTGCGAAAACAGCATTTACCGTCCCCGACGGACATTTCGAATTCACACGCATGCCTTTCGGGCTTAAGAATGCCCCTTCAACGTTTCAACGCCTAATGAACACTGTTTTGACAGGACTTCAAGGCGTAAGATGTTTCGTTTATCTTGACGATATCGTCATATACTCACATGACCTACCTTCCCATATTGCAAACCTTGAGGCAGTGTTCCAAAAACTCAGAGATAACAACTTAAAACTCCAACCCGATAAGTGCGAGTTCCTCAGAACTGAAGTGGCCTATCTCGGTCACATTATCGGTGAAGACGGCGTCAAGCCTAATCCTGAAAAAGTAAAGGCCGTCACCGAATTCCCTATTCCAAAGAATCCAAAAGACATCAAATCCTTTCTAGGACTCGTATCATACTATCGTCGCTTTATCCCTGAGTTTTCTAAAATTGCCAAACCACTAACAACACTCTTAAAAAAGGATATACCATTCAAATGGGAGAATCAACAACAATTAGCGTTTGACCATCTTAAGCACAAACTTACATCCGCTCCAGTATTGTGCTATCCTGATTTCACTCAACAATTCACACTAACCTGTGATGCGTCTAATTATGCCATAAGTGCAATCTTATCCCAAGGTCCATCAGGCCAGGAAAGACCAATAGCATATGCATCTCGCACCCTAAATAAAAGCGAGTCCAATTACAGTACTACCGAGAAGGAGCTTTTAGCTATACTTTTCGGGTGCAAAACCTTCCGCCCTTATCTTTACGGGAGGAAATTCCTAATCGTGACAGATCATCGACCACTCAGATGGCTCATGAATCACCGTGATCCCAGTAGTAAGCTCCAGAGATGGAGACTGAAACTGGAAGAGTACGAATATGAAATAATTTACCGCAAAGGTAAACTCAACTCTGCAGCCGACGCTCTTTCTAGATTCCCAGTTAATCCTATATATCCTAGTACGAACAACCCTGAATCAAACACTGACTCTTCTAACGGAAATCCCACACAACAAGTCGAAGAACATCCTGACAACCTGGAGCAGGAATTAATAGAACTCCAAGATCTTCTTTCACCTTCCGACCTTATTCAGCCTTCAGACCTGATGTCTCCACCAGATCTCCGTCCCGACATTACGAACTCAGATGTCGCAGACGACTTATTCCGGTACTTGGAAGCAAATCCAATCGAAAACTCCATTACTCCACAAGGTGAAAATCCAACATCACAATTACCTAATATTGTCTCTCCGGATAACCATGTATTACCTGAAAAACAACAGAAAAAAATCACACCAGACATTAACCTACAAGAAGAGGAAAATCAACCACTTACCTCCCTTGATGACCAAGTCCCTAATCTTTCTGTCTCGCATTCGGATACCGAGAAATCCCATGATGCTCCATCAACTAGTGATGAAGAAACATACTCCAAATTCCTGAAAAACAAAGAAATACATAACACCATAATAACAGAACACAATGAGACCCTATCGAAATCCTCACAGAAGTTCATCATTATCCCCACATCACTTGACTTAGATGAGTCTTTGCCTTTCGTTTCCGAAATACTAAATGAATACGAAAATAAAGACGATTTTCGACTATCCGAAAGGTCTTTACACTCCGCTCAGAAACTTTGCATCGGAAGCAAGACTTATTATTTCTTATATACAAAAGTTCATCATTTCGACAACAGTACATATGCTGATATTTTCGATTCTATAAAAGCAGCAAGAAACAAAATAATCCAAGAAAACCCCGATGTCAGTGAAATCGGTATTACAGATTTTCAAAACCCTTTTGAAAAACTGATATTTGCCAAAATATATAACATTTTAGTATTTTTATTCAGAGATACTGGGATAACAATCCATGTGTATCACAATAAAATCATATACCCGACACTCAGCGAAATTCCGAAAATTCTCAAGAAGAATCACGACATCCCTATCGCTGGACACTTGGGTACCACCCGTATGCTAAATCGCATTCGCGAAGTATTTAACTGGAAATCAATGCGTTCAGATATCGAAAACTACGTTAAAAACTGTCCCTCGTGTCAGGCAAATAAAGCTCTCAGGCGAGTGAACAGAGCACCTATGATTATGACAAGCACATCCACTGCTCCTTTTCAACGCCTCGCTCTTGATATTGTTGGGCCCCTTCCTGAATCCGGCACGGCAAAACTAAAATACATTTTAACCCTTCAGGACGACTTAACAAAATATTCAGCAGCTTACCCAATCCGTACCGTAAGTGCCGAAGAAAGCATCGACTGCCTTATTCATTTTATCTCCCTATTCGGAATACCCAAAAATATACTTTCTGACCAAGGAACAAATTTTACCGCCGATTTGTTTAAAAAAACGTGCGACTTTTTAAAAATCAAACAACTTTGGAGTACACCGTATCACCCACAAACTCAAGGCGCCCTGGAACGTAGTCACTCTACCCTGAAAGAATATCTGAAATCATTCGTCAACATAAACCAAGACAATTGGCCCCGTTACGTATACACAGCTATGCTTGCCTACAACAGCACCGTCCATTCAACTACTAACTACACGCCATACGAACTTGTGTTCGGGCACAAACCTTTTCTACCTAATTCACTCTATGACGAAGCGCCAACTACTACTTACCCTGATTATGTCAAGATGCTCCAGCATCGCCTAAAATGTTCTCGTGACAAGGCCCTAGAACACATTCAAAAATCCAAAGCCATATCTAAACAATACTATGACTCCCATACTCGCCCGGTACAATATAAAGAAAATGATTTAGTATACCTAAAAAATCACTTGCGCCTACGCAAGGCACTCTCACCTCTATGGAAGGGACCGTATAAGATAATTAAGGTGCACAACAATCATACGGCTACCTTGCTTATCAATAGACGTCACGTGCGACATCATTTCGACGAAATGAAGCTGGCAGAAATAAACCTTGACCCACCTTGAACTTTAATCGCATCGTGACCTCGGTTTTGGCTAGAACACTGACATACAGTGAAACCCTTAGTTTAGTGTGTAAACCCTTAGTTTAGGATAGTTAAGTTTCATAAATACAATTTTTATCATTCATGAATAATTGAGTTAAAATAGTATAGTTATTTTAAGTGGTATAGGTAGCCTGCAAATATTGATTTAGATTTATTTACTTTCAGTGTCCCAATTTTGGCTCATCAAGACTATGTCCAACCGATAACATCTAGCCCAGGAATATACTTTGATTATATCGGAAAAATCAAAATTGCTAACGGTTGTTTAAGAGTAATTTTACCAGTGAATATTGCGCATTTCAAGTCCCATATAGAAAACATAAATTCAGTAATAGGCACTTACAAATTTATGTGTAAACAAACAGAAACAATAAGTATTCTAGAGTGTCAAAACCTCATAGAGCCACTCACAACGCGCTATAATGATATAGTCAGAGAATACTCGTCTTTATCCCACTTAGCCGAGAACAGGATGAGACGTGGAGCTTGGATTGGAGGAATTGGAACAATATTTAAACAAATTATTGGTACTTTGGACGAAGATGACGCTCTGCGATATGATAATGCCATAGAAACTGCTCAAAATGATGTAAAGAAATTAGCCTCTCTGGTGAAAGAAAATATTTTAATATCTATGTCTACAATCTCCTCTTTTAACAAAACGATTTACAAAATTAGGACCAATGAAGAAAAACTAAACTATGTTCTCGACAACCTCTCGAAAGTTTTAAGTAATACTACAATTAAAATCGACGATCTTCTCTTCAAATCCCATTTGAACTCTGTTCTAAACATGCTTGAATCAGCCATATTGACACTCTCATTTCAATTGGAAGATATAATAAACGCAATAACGCTGAGTAGCCAAAACATTCTGCACCCGTCTATTATTAGTCCAGAACAGCTGTTTCGAGAGCTAGCCGATAACTTAAGGCACCTACCTAAAAACTTAGAATTACCTTTAAGCTTAGATTTAAGTTTGATTCATGCTATTCTTAATGTTTGCTCCGTAAGTTGTTATTACTCAAATAACAGAATTGTATTCATCTTAAAAATTCCGCTAGTACTTCCCGAAGAATTTAACCTGTACCACAGTGTAGCCTTACCTACACCTTACCAACTAGATAACCCTGATACGTTTAGCATGATCACCCCTAGTAATAAGTATATAGCTATAACTAAGGATAAGACGTATTACTGCAACATACAATCGTTAAAAGAGTGCAAACGAACCACCGCGCAAAACTTTATGTGTGACGTCACTAACGAATACCAAACAAGTGCTAAATTAAGTTGTGAAAGTGAGTTATTATCGCGGACTATTAGTAAAGTGCCAAATCAATGTGAAACGCGGTTCGTTTATGGTTCTGTGGACATATGGAAACCTCTTGTGAATAATAGGTGGATTTACGTGCAGTCTAAACTTAGTAAACTCTCTATAGATTGTACAGACTCTGAAATATTCGAAATTAATATAATTGGTACAGGCATACTTAACTTACCCAGTCACTGCATAGCTTACTGTAAAAGCAGTAGACTTATTCCAAAACGAAGTTCTTTTAATATTAGTCTACCAGCTATAAATTACGATTTTAATTTAATAAATGATTCATGTTGTAGTATTTCTAAGCTAAATAAGATAAAAAGTAATGTGTCCCCTATTACCTTAGAAAACGTTGACCTAGATGACCTAAAAGGAAGGAAAGAAATATTGCAGTCTTTCATTGAACAAACAGAAGAAATACAAGAAAGACCTCATATAATAAAATACGGAACCCATTACTCTATCGTTACTATACTACTTGGTATTATAATCTTAGTTTATATTTTTTATAAAATGTATCGTCTTTTGAAAACTGGTGGCAACCTCAAAGTTTTAAAAATAGTAAATAATGCTAATGAACCCCAAAATTCAGATCATGTATCCGAGAACGACATAGAAGATAGTCAAATATCTCCTACGCCGCGTATTAGAAGCCATATTTAAGGTTACTTTATCATAAACTTCGAAATAAAACCGAAGTTTATTTCTTAAGGGGGGAGATGTTATACCCTTGACTTCTATGGGACTTTGCTGACTAAGCACAGACGCCTGCCTGATGCTGAATCAGCATAGGAACCTTCTTTCCCAGCGCATCGCGCTCCAACTGCAGTCTCGTCTCAACACTCGTCCGGGTCAGCCGCCAGCTTCCAAAATTAATTCTAAAGATAATTAAACTAATTTTCACTCTTTTAATAAATCTTTCAGTTCAAATAAAATTTCTTTTTTTAAAAATCCGATTACGAGGCTCGTTCTAACAGTGCGAAGAAGTGAAAAGAGTCGTCTTATCGGCAATGCTATAATGCCGGCGGCGTGCGAAGTTTCGTCCGCCAGTTAAGAGTTAGTTTTAAAGTTGAGCATCGGCTACAAACTAGAGTCAACTACAGCGAGCGTCTAAAAATAGACGGGCCGGGGGTTGCGGGCCGCTCCGTCGGTCCACCGCTCCACCACTCACCGCAGTTTGCCTGCGCGCGTCCCCCCACCCTTACTCTCCACTCTCAAGCCCTCCAAGCCGGCCGGAGCCGCTATCTATTCACTTTGTGGAGGCTGGCGACGTCTTGTGCATCCGTAAGCAGCTTTGGATTGTTCAGGTAAACCCTTGTTAGGTATTACGCCGATACTAATCTATTTTGATTCCGATTTATCAGGTTTGTAGGGTCAATATTTAGTTAAGTAGTTCTATACGTAAAAAGAAGTAAAACACTTGTGGATTTAACACGATTGATTGTTATAGATTATGCTGGTTGTGAGTTTCGTGACTTTGCACACATGTAATGTTTATGTACCCAACATAGGTGTAAAGGTTATTAAATAGTTGTTTTAGGGTTAGCTACAAAAGCAGAGTAGGCGTTTAAGTCGGTTGTGTACCTGGTAAAGTAAAATAGCGAAGTACAGAAGAGGTAATGCCGGATTAGTATGTGCTAGTAGCGTCTTAAATCCCAACCGAGCAGAGATACACACGTTTTAAATAAAAAAAAAAGTACTATAGGTAATATTATTCAAGTGACACATCGATCGTACATATATATGTATTTGTGTTGAAAATAAACTACAAGCAAAATAATATATGACAACTATATCTCCAAACCCCGTCCAAGCAGGGATATACGCGTTTGAAGTAAAAACAATATGTTTTTTGAAATTGTGTTTTGACAATCAAATTAATATGTGACAACTTTAACTCTAAGCTCAGTCAGAGCAGAGATATACGCGTTTGAAGTTTAAAATGACTTCGTCGTCTCTTTTTTGAAGTGTTACATCCATGATACCTTTTTTAATTGCGTTTTTCTACGTATAAACGTTCAAGGCGAATGGCTCACACATCTCCGCTTTACCGACGACAGAGTCATAATGACTGAATCGCTGCAGGAGCTGCAATCATGCTGTTCAGACTTAAGTCCATTTATTCCTTGAGGCGCATTGGACTCGGGATGAACTTGGGCAAGACCAAGGTCATGTTCAACACATCGTCCCTGAACTAGTCTTCTGAGTCTGAGTAGCCATTTAAGTTGTCCAGCACTATGTAAACCTTGGACAGACATTGCAGTTGAGTAGAAACAACTTTGAAACTGAAATCACCTCACCTCGGGGACCGCGGTCTAACTGGTAGGACTTGGATTTTGAATTTATGCTAAGTCTTCGGCAAACTTCATAACGGTGTTTTAGGTCTTGGCACAGAATAATAACTAGTAACTAGCGTTACAGAAGCTTTACTTCGCAATGGTTTTCAAAGAAATATGTACTCAATCTGATAGACAATATGATTTAATTTAGCTCGCGTTCCAGTCAACCACGTGTTCATTTGCATACCTGCCAAATATTTTTTTGACGGAATATGAGCCGCGGTCTAGGGTTGCTTACTTCGAGAAACTACTTACGCCATCTAGCGCACAACACGAGCGTTTACTCCTACTTTTGGCGGGCACGCAGCAGGCAGCGACGAGTACGTTCATGTAGTCTAAGACCTAGCAGCATAATTGTATATGCTATACGATTATTGCCGAAGATTTAATTCAATGAAGTAATAAACCTGCAATAGTCCTTGCATCAGGCGGGTGCTGGCTCTGGGTGTACGAGTACTTCTATAGTACAGACTGAGCAAGTATCCGCTTGATGTACACATCACAACACGTTATTTGGTATAAAAAAGGCCTCTGTGCTGTTGGCTTTGGCCCCACACATGCCTCAAAGGACCGGGTCCCTGTGGGCCCGAGATCCGAAAAGAATACAAACATAATAATAATAAAATGTATACTAATAATAATAATATAATGTATACTAATTTTTTTCCCGTGGGTGTCGTAAAAGGTGACGACGAACAATTTTAGGCGATGGGCTGACAACCTGTCACTATGGCGATTCACAATTTTCTGAATGACCCTAAAATGTTTGTCAGACGTGGCGTAAATGTCCGTTTTTAGCGGTCGTTTACGCTCTGCCTACCCCGCAAGGGATTATAGGCGTGATATATGTATGTATGTATGTTTTCGTCTGTCCATCTTGCAAAAAATTGTCGAGAAAGTTGAACAAATAGCGCACGCGTGTGACTTCTTTCGCTTGCGGCAGCCCGCTAGATTAGCCCTTTCGCAGTGGCCGGCGCCTGGAGGTATGTTTTCAATACCTACACGCGGAGTGACACAGGCCTGGTCTTGGCTTCTTATTGGCTAATCTTCTATGATGAATATGACGTATCGTGCTTACATTGCGCTGGTACGGCTACGGGTCATCGTCACGTCAGCACTAAATGCGTCCAGCGAAGTCAACGTATTGTGTCTACCGTGTGCATGATATTTCATTGCAATCCGTGCCGCTACGCTACTCCTCCTGAAGGTTGAAAGGTCGATACAGTCTAGTTTGTTAGCATAGGGTGTGACATTTTTGGCGCAGTATCATCTCGAAATCCATTAGCGGCAGGTAGTCTGGCTGGAGAGTGGCGGTGCTCTTACAGCCGATGCAAGCTTCTGGTCCTTCGGTGCGTCGGGAGTTATGGAGACGAGCAGTTGCCACCAACGAGTGACTAGGAAACGGGCAGGTGCATTTCGAGGTCTAAATGCTAGGGTTTACAATGCATAGCCGCAGACGATGTAGGTAGTGGCTGTTTACGAAGTTGTGATGTATTGACTCCAGTTCCTGAAGAAGGTTGCGTATCCAATGTTGGGGTCACCAGTGTCTTTGGAGGGGTGGAATTTGGTAATCAGTTGGCTTAATGCTGCATGATGAATAAGGAGAACTCCCTTCAAGCGAGATGTTAGCTTGGGAACCGCGGCCCAACTTGTAGTAGAACGTGGACTTTGTATTTATGCTAAGTCTTCGTAACCGCGTTTAGGCATTGGCTTCTTATTAGTTTATTTTCCATGATGAGCATGACGTATAGTGTTTACATTGTGCAGGCAGCGTGGTCGTCGTCTCCTCGTCAGCAGTCGGTCAGATGGACCGATGACGTAAAGAAGGCGGGTGGTAATGACTAGATGGCGAGGAGCGGAGGCGTCTGTCAAGTCGTTTGACACATGCGTCCGTTACGCACCGTAAACCCACCGTAGCCGTATTTGAAAAGATTGTAAGATTGACATTGGCATTTCCCTTTCGTCTGACAGACGCATGCGTTACGTTGCGGTAAAAACGGAACGACGGACGACAAGTGAGTGAACCGCCTTTCGATCGATTCAATATTTTAAAACAAGACGCCAATCAGGCATTAGCTTTTAATTTGTTTCCTGTCCAAACTTTAAAGTGACCAATTTGCTACATTTGAATGAATACTCCATGGTTTTTGTTGATATATTTAGTAGAAACTAATCGAAATACTTCAAAGTTACTTTGATCAAGTTCGATATTAGTTATTTTTATCAATTAGAAATGTTAAACCTTGAAGCAACCAATTATATACTCAAGAAATCATACATATCGAACGCCTATAATACCTTGCGGGGTAGGCAGAGCGTAAACGGCTGACAACCTGTCACTATGGCGATATACAACTGACTGAATGAATGTGAGTGGTGTGAATATCAGTTTTTACGGCCGTTGACGCACTGCCTACCCTACAAGGGATATAGGCGTGATATATGTATTTATTGTAATGAATGACAATGGGGAGTTTCCTTTTTATTTGTTTAAACATTTCCTTAGTCGCCGTATAGATGGCGCTGTACTTAACGTAAGGAACGGAACGTCACATAGTGTTTTTGATTTCTTCACTTGGATGTATCAGATCGTAAAAGGAAACGTAACTTATTATTGTTACATCACTCGCAATAAAAAAAAACTTTTATGGGTTTGCCCTGCAAACCACGATGAAAACGAACTCTGTGAATTTCTTGTTATTTAGTATTTGTTTGTAACTTAGTCAGTTTTTACGATACCCACGCGTAGAATTTGAGTGATGGTATTTTAAGCCAGCACCACATGGCAAGAGGCTTAAGGAAGGTTTAGAGCAACCTGCGTAGCTTTCTCTTACTTAAGGTTTTCTTACGATTTTTTTTTGTTAAATTCAATGGGAAAAGTGGATTATAGTACTGCCTGTTTGCTTTACCGTTCATGCACTTTCTCGTTTTGTTCAGTCATCGAACAGTGAGCGTTCGATCACAGACACGCTGGCGGCACAGACGTTTTATGCGCTGCCACAGTAAATGAGAGACAGCAGTAGCAGCAGCTAGTAATTATACCCAAGCCCATTCTGGGACATTCTTTGCCATACATATTACACACACCTAAATGAACATATCTCTGCATATTATTTATTTGAGCACAAGCTATTGCTTTCATTATGTAGAATAGTACTTTTCATGTGTGTTTGTGAAAACATTGATGAAAGTGGATGACGCAGAAAGAGTATGTAAAGATATTACAAAGCGAAAGATATAGATCTGATGTAGTTTGCCTATCCCGCGTTATGTAGATACCATGATGCGTGCAGAACACAGTGTTTTCTTGTTTATAAACTGTTTTTTTGGCAGATAAGGTTATCTGAGATAATATTTTTTCTACTCCTACTGTGCCGTTACCATGGTATCGCGGCTCCGCAACTCCGATCGTAAACTGCGATTGTTTCCCACAACCGTTACAACTTTCTCGCGAACTCGATTCTTATTTTAGTTTTCTTGGTATCGGTCAAATCGGTTGATGTTCATGTTTTAACAACTTTTTATGAATAAAAGCTCGTGTAAAATGTTTATTTTGGTTCTTTAACTTATCAGTAGGTCAACGTTCTGATATTTTTAGTTCGCTTATTTAGTGTTGGCGTATTTAGAAACCTTTTTTGTCATAATGCTCTTTATGACTATCGTAATTTACCTTTTTTATTGGTAAAACTTACTTCTTCAAAGAAATATTATTCTAAAGTAGATTTGAGTAGAAAAAGTAACAGTATATACATGCTGTCCGTTACAAACGCTAGTTTTATTATATCATATCATATTTGTCCCTTATTCTAAATATATCTCCGTTGCTCTTTATTATCATAATTTATTGTTTTTTTTTCAAATTCAAATAATTTATTTGTGAAACATAGGTTACATAAGATCTTAGTAAAATAAAACATTGTCCGCTATGTTCAGCCTTTCAGCGTACAAATATCAGTATTTACATACGTCAATTATATACATTTTTTTTAAAGATTCACTAATATAAACATTTAGAAATGTCAACAATTAATTCAGTAAAATTTGCAATGTCAGTAAATAAAATAAGTTATAAATTTACAATATTAAATAATGAAATGATAAAAGCTTAATCTAATCTACCTAGCTATTGAGAAATTCATCGATCGTGTAGAATATATTTTGTATTAAATAGTCGAAGAGATAGCGTTTAAATTGTTCAAGATCTTGAATGTCCCGTATGGTTTTTGGAATTTTATTGTATAATTTTGGAGCAACTATCATTATACTTTTCCTATAAAAAATTGAAAATTTTCGAATTAATTGTAGATATCCATAATATCTGCCTTTTGGGGTAGGAGATTCCAGGTTAAATTTTTGGCTAGGGCACACAGTAATGTCAAGAATGATTTGATGATAACTATGCATGAATGTGTCTTCTCACAAATTACCTCTATAAAATAATCAACGTGAAGATGCGAAGTCGATTTCGTGTTCATCGATATTTTTTTACATCACGGATAACTTCCATTGGATTCGTTGTACGATAATAAAATGGTGCGGTGTTTTGTGCTACGAATGTTTATTTTAAACACGTATTTCAGCTGCAAATAGTCCAAGTTGCACTTAAGTCTTTAAAGTAAACATGAGTCAGTTCAGTACGTAGGAAGACGCTGAACGTCAACTCTGAAAGAGTCAGGATTTTTCACTTCCATTATTGGATTTAAGAAGTTTGTTTTCACTACAGTCTGGTACTTGGTTTTCTCGTTCCGAGTTCCACTTCGCAATTTTCCTCCTTTAGTTACCTCTCTGTTGTATAAATTGAAAGGTCTCGGTAGATACTTTTGCACCGAATCTCTTCCAACGCAAATAGACAATAATATCCAAGGAAAATATAGCATAGGAAACTGACACCCTTTTATAGGAGTAGGCTTTAATTGAGAAACAGGAGAAATTAAACAAACGTTTAGGTTACTGAGAATTTTGCTAATGGAAATATGGCCCCTTTGGAATTAATCAGTGAAGTGTAGTGTTTTTCTGTGCGGCGGTAGTCTGCCCACATCGTTCCGACCAATTAATATTTAGGGCGCGTCGTCGCGTCGCGCGCGGGACCGGTAGGGCGGGGGGAGGGGGGGTATGCGTAAGAACAACTCTCTTCAACTACTTACTTTACCAGTCACTTTCCCACTTCATCATTAAGCAGACTCAAGTTTAAAGTCGACGAACGCGGGGAGCAGGTAATCCGCATTGAAAATCCCTCGTGACTTTCAAAATATGAAACTGCAATAACGCTAGCTGGAGCGGAATTTATATTACCATTATTTACGAAACCGTTACTATGAAAGTTGGGAATTTATGGAATCAACCAAACTCAATAGTAAATATTTAGAAGATAAATCAAAGATGTAAGAGTTATTTTTATTTCATTTTTTTGATCATCTAAGTAAGAAAAGACTACATTTTATAATCATTATTATTTGGTGCAAAAGGCCTCTGTGCTTCTTCTTGTGATTCTGGCTTCGGCTCCACTCATGCCTCAAAGGACCGGGTTTCTGTGGGCCCGAGATTCGAAAGTGTATCAAAATAATAACTCAAAGTTTTATTTCATACATACATACATATATCACACGTATAATCCTTTGCGGGGTAGGCATAGCGTAAATGACCTCAAATGACAGACATTTACGCCACGTCTGACAGACATTGCTGAGGGCCATATTCTTTCATGGGAAAATTGTGTATCGCCATGGTGATAGGTTGTCAGACCATCGCCTTAATTTGCAATATACACCTTCGAGTAAGAAATGGAGTGATGCTATTCTAAACCGGCATCATACAACATGTTTCAGAATTCATTCAGATTAAATACAATCCATAGTTGCATAACAAAAACTTATAATAATGATAATAATAGGTATATAGATAAAAAATTAAAATAGGTGTAAAGAGCCTTATAGTTTCCTTCAGAGCCTTTAGCGTCAATGGTAATCAAGAAATAACAAAACGATCTGTTGTCGAATATTATGGGCTGGGACGGCCGGTAAAATACAAACGTACCTATTTGTAAATTACGCAGCGTGGGATGAATGCTTAATTTGTTCCAAAACAACAGTGACGTAATGCATGTTTTTTACCGCATACAATATTTCATGCAAGTGTTTCGATTCGAAAGATGGTCATCAAAGGGGCGTATCCTCCCGCGTAGGCGGTGCTACGGCGCTACGGCTACGTGCGGCGGCGTAGCAGAAACGTGCGTAGGCAGGATAACCAAAGAAAGTGCCTTTATATTATCTAGCAAGAATATATTATGTAGATATCTTTATTAACATAACAACAGTGACGCTGAGCTATCGCAAGCGGGATTTTTCTTACTAACTTTGACTAATAAATTTATTGAGGACGGGAAAAACAAAATGGGATAAGTTTAGGAAATGTTCCCGGCTAAAATTAGCCCAGCATGGATAGCTTTTCATGTTTCAAAAATGTCAAAGTAGTTTATTTTTGGCTTATAGTCTCTAGACCATTGGCCGCACCCAATTTATCAGTTTGTGTCATTTTAGGTATATGGTAACAAACTTTCGTTTGCAAAGGATTAAAACGACTCAAACTGGGTTTGTGCACAATATTAACTATCACATTGACAATACTGATTCATTTCATAATTTAAATTTAATTAAAGACACTTAAAAATGTAATAAACGAGCTACCAAACATTGAGTCGAAAATTTACTCAAGCGTCAAAAATTACACAAATAAATGATAAGTGTGATTTACAGACACGTATCGTACAAAAAAGACCTTTGGAGTTTTTATAAGTGATGACCTCAAATAATGCCAGCCGTATTGGACTAAATGTCCGATTAACAGGATGAAAGTTGTCACAGAGTGGAAAAGTTTAAATACGCGACAGCGGTTGAGTTAATTCTTGACGTCCGCTTGCAGCTACCTTGGTAGAGTAAAGTTGGAACCCGCTTCTTATTGTCGCTTACTCACATTTTATAACTATTAACTTTATCACAATTCGATATTTATTTAAGAAAACAAAAGTAATAATAACAAAATAAACTGAACAAAATAGAGGTTCATGTTAAACTCAACTAAGCAGAAATCCTCCATGACGAGACATAGTCCTCTGTTAGCTGTGTAAACAGGAACAAGTAAAGGTAACCCGCTTTATACGAGATATTTTGCTAACTGATATCGCAAAGCTACTGAATTATACACTAGCTGAATTAAAGGGAAAGGTCAAGGAGAGAATCGTTGGCAAAGTGCCTCGCTTCTTCATCTCTCTTTGTACATGTTGACAGCAAAGGAGCTCAAAGACCCGCTGTTTGTTAACGGGTCCTTTACAATCACAAATTCTATGATTTTTCTAAACTAACCATAGAAGCAAGTCTTCAATGGCTTCTTAGCGTTAACTTTAAGAGTATTTTGCGTTTATCAAGCATTATTTAGCAATATACGAGGTGTAACGGACAGCCCTCCGAATACTGGTAGGGTATATCCATACACAGGATGTTCAGACCATGAGACTGAACAATTTTCTACTACAAACATATTTTAAGAATAAAGTTAAAAGAAGTTAAAATGACTTCCTATAGTAAAGGCAGTCAGTTGGTCGTGATTTAAAATAGGAAGTCGTTTTTTGTCGTATCTTGACATGTGTTCTTAGGGGAAAGTTGCATCATGTGTGCATCCTATCAGTATTCGGAGGGCTGTCCCGTACACCCTGTCTGTAATATTACTTTCAAGAATTTTCGTGTAAACAATTAAGACTCAATACCTGACATATATTTTACCTTAGATTACGCATTAACTGTTGTATAATATTGTGCTATCTGCGGGTGTCTGAATAATAAATCAGTTTTGATCAAGCTATCTAGTTGTTTATTTCATGGTGACAGTGGTCTCAGAATTATGTAAGTAAAGTTTGTATTAATTAATTTGTTCTCACATGTAGAGCTTGTTTTTTATTGTTGTCTAAATCTTATTATGTAAATTTAACATTCTAAAATAATTTATTTTATTTTATTTAAGTCACGTTCTGAGTAAAGTTTTACAAATTAAGACAACTTCAAACAAATTAAGATAAGGGCTAAATAAAACACACGAGGTGAACTCATTATAAGTTTTTTCAACATGTTCAAGGAAAGTTACGTGAAGTGGCTAACTTTTGAATGACTTCTGACAAATTGCTTCCTAAAAATATGTGGTTATTAAAGATTAGGTAGGTATGCAAATACTTTCTTGCTCAACTAGTTACATATTGCTTTATTCTAGGCTATTATATGTATATAAAGATATGCTATACATTGTTAACGTGTTAAAAACCATAGCACGTGGCGACACGAACGAGTATGCAAATATAATCAAAAATTCAAATTTAAAAAATACAATCGAACTTGAACGTTGGCAATTCAATTCTATCAACAATGTTTCTGCCCACCAACCTACAAATAAAATACTTAAATAGTTCAGTCGTACGTGAGCATTTAAAAAAAGGTATCGTTTGGTTTTAAGAATTTTTATTTTAAATTTAAAGTACGCATGAATTGAATATGAAAATGCTTTAAAGTGACTAAACCCGACTTTATTTGAACCCCACCCCATGAACCACTTGACAACCACAAACTTCTAATTTAGTAATGCGACGTGGAGCTCCGCTTACCTCATCTTTGTTACAAACTTTCTTCCTTCATGGCTATTAGATGGCAACCTTTCGCGGCTTGCGAAGCTTGTTATGCATGATTGATAGGTTTTTTGTGATGAGGAATTTGAGCACTTGGCCACAGAAACCGCGGCGATGCGACTTGCGGGGATTCATCGTCAAAACTCGACAATGCGGACAATGCCAAAGTCATAATTATAACGCCACCAAAATTAAGAAGCAAATGTAAAACTCTGTGATTCGGTCAGTAGTGACGGAATTCACAATAGACAAGGCAAACCAGACCACCAGCTATAAAGGTTTTTTTTATTTATTAGATAGTTTGCACGAGTGTAAATCTATATTTTAACCTGTAGCTATTTAAATTTTCCGTTGGTGATGGTCTTATGACAAAATGAATGTAAGAATATGGGTCGACATACACATATCACGCCTATAATCCCTTGCGGGGTAGGCAGAGCGTAAACGGCCGCAAAAAACGTTCATTTACGCCACGTCGGACAAAATTTTTAGGGTAATTCAGGAAATTGTGTATCGCCATGGTGACAGGTCGTCAGCCCACCACCTGCCCATTGAAAAACACACCCTCGAGTCTCTTAGACGCCTCTTACTACTTCCACGGGAAGGAAATGGGGTGATGCTAATTTAAGCAGGCATCACACGACAAACACACGGACGACATGTTGTTTAAAATAACAAAAAATTGTATGACTAGGATTGCTGAAATTAGGAAACGGCGTTTTTTCTACTAACTACTGTTACCATTGATTGAATAGAACCGACCATAACGAATCAAGTCGCTACTTCCGTGGCCAGGCACTTAACCACCCACATAACGCGAAAACACAATTGTTCATGTTCTACGATTAATTAACGCCTACATGTTCACCTTTATCTATAACATGTCTTAGCCACCTGGGTAAAACGCCGTTCAGCTGCACAGCTAGCTTTTTGATCAAACAATGCTATTCAACTACTCGCCTAGTTTTGTAGTTGGATTTTGGAGTAAAAAATCAACGTAACAACAGAGTGAAAAACAGCTCTTTGACTGAATTTGTATGTTTCGCCGTTAGTGTCGTCTTGTTTAAAAAATAGGTTTAGCCGCAGGAGTTTTTGAACGCCTTTTGTTATTTTGACTTGAAATTATAATGAGCAGTAGTCATCATCATCATCATCGTCATCATAATCATCGCTTATCATCATCAAACAGAATACCAAATCCTGTGATGATGACGACAATGGCAATTAGGATGATGATGACCATGATGATGATGATTACATCGACTATATGTACTCCACCACTACACTTACACCACATCACTGATGGTCACCTTAGAAATTAACGTTATCAAGTTGCCTAAGCGTCGTTTATTTGTAGTGTAGAATGTTACCTTGAACCACTTAACTAGTGGACGTTTAGTCGTATGGTTGAATGCAGTTCTTTGATTAAATAGCTGTGCAATTGAACGGCTTTTTCAACCAGTTGACTGCGACATATACGGGGTGTAAGGGAAAGCCCTCAGAATACTAATGGGTGCATGCAGACCATGAAAATGGTCATTTTACCCTAGGAACATATGATAGTAAACGACTAAAACCATTTCGGCCTCCCATACAAAATCACAATCAGCTGACTGCATTTACAATAAAAAGTAAAAAAAATATTTTTTTTTATGGAAAGTTGTTTAGTTTCGTGGTCTGAATGCTACCTATCAGTATTCGAAGGGCTGTCCTTACACCCTGTATAAAACAAACAGTTGGGTACAGAAGCAACTACATTGAAATTCAGCTCCTCGAATTTAAGAATTACCTAAAAACATAAATGTATTTCCATACAGATTGACTTGAAAACCCTAAAATGCGATTCAGTCTATGTGCCAACCACTCCGTTAATCAGGATTTGTTTGAATTGATTGAAATTAAATAGAAAGTGATTTGATTTGTTGCCTAGAGCGAGAACTTTTCTTCATTTAATTATATAATTATTATAAAGTTTCATAGGTTGCTATTTCAATTACTAATTAATTGTTTAAGTTAGCGTACCTAACCTGCCTATTATCCCGTTATTTATCCATTCAATATTATTTTATAATCTTATTAAAACCTTGTTAATTCCGTAAACTCCCTGAGGGCAGCAAATCTCTGGTTTTATATTTCAACTTAATTAAATTAATACCATTTATATAATGAAATAGAATTTCGGTTTAAAAAAATATTGTTACCGCCGATTGTAAGCGGCGGATTTTATAACGGCAATTGTTATAAAGAAATCCAACATAAAACCGGATATCATACGCGCAGCTGCATCAAATTGCGGCTGTCACAGGTTGACATTAGTACCTATACGGATGGAATTTTGCTGATGTCACCAGCACCACATCGGCTCTGCCAGTGTGACCAATGTGGCGGCGCGCATACGCTCTGCATACAAACTCTAAAACACGGTATTGAAGATATTTTGGCGATCGCTATATATGCAACATCGAATCATGTCATTCCCCTGGTCACAACTCCGACCAGGCGGGTAACTACCCTTTTCCTCGCAGTCGTCACTCGGCCTACTGCCTCATCATCACTCCGCCTACATCAAATTTGAAATGGTTATTATGCTAGCTAGCTTCTTGGGTATAATCTGCCAAAATAAAATAATTTTGTTTTTAAATCTGCAAAAATAAAATATGGTCAAACTGGCCACAGCGCCCGCATAGACTGATAGTACTGATGACGTTATCAGTACCGACTACGAATTTGTCAGACTCAGCGCGTACGGATCGGCTAAGTGCGCGAGGTTGCATAGAACTTCATACTAAGAATTCAAGACGCACCGCACGGCTCTGACATGTATCTTTAGAAAGTTGAAATTTTCACATCTTCGTAACAACAAAATACTAGTAAAAAGCAGAATAAAATCGCTATACAAACTTAATCTTTTTTAAGTCCATTGTTTTATTTGCTCTCTCCCACGGAAGGAAATTGCGAATCCGAATTTTATTTCCATACAAATACTACATACGACTCGACAGACGCATCCGTTACGCACCGTAGTAACCATATTTGTATGGGAAAAAAAATCGGTATTCGCAATTTCCTTTCGTCTAACAGACGCGCATTCGTTACGGTGTGTTAAAAAACGCAGCATCAGACGACAAGTGGGAGAACCGCCTTTGGTTTGAAAAAAATAAAATACTAGACCTAAAGAAAAGGCGCCACGCCGTCCTTTCATTATAATGTAGGTTTTATTTCTACCTAGACTATTAAAGTCCTTTGCAAAATATGTATAATCCATCAGTTTGATGTTGATGTCACATACACGTAAGTTACACTTAAATAATTTAAATCTTAGTCCAAGTTTAGTATCGTGGGTGTAATAAATATGTGATAGAAATCTTATAATGAAAATAAACAGTCATTTAACGAGAAAAGGTACAACAATCGTTTATTGCCGGCAACGTTTTATCCGAAAAAGAAACTGGGCGTCAAATCTGGGTTGCTCACGAAATGTCAGTGGCGAGATATAGCACGAGATATGGAAGCTTCTGGCTCAACGACGAAAAAACGCGCTAACATAGAAATACATTGAACATTTTGTACTGAACAAAATAACAAAATGCTTCATAACAATCAATGTATACTAAATTAAAATTTTGCAAATGTGTGAGTGATGGAAATCATAAGTCAAAAAATGGATATCATTCATTCAAATTCGAATGAAATATCAGAATACGGACCCAAATATCTGTCAAAATAGGATAGCTTTCCATACCTATTTTATGTCAAACACGAGATATAGCTTTTTGACATAAAATAGCAAATCACAACATAAACAACACAGAATATTTTATAATTATTTGTTTTTTTGGACTTTTCGACGAAATTGGAATGTTTTAGGTGTTTTTTAGTGTGTGTTTCAAGCTTCTGGTGGGAACAAAACTCAGGATGAATAGCACGAGCAGCCAATATGGACCCAATAGATCCATCCCAAATACCTTGCCTGCTTTGTCCCAATACTTCGAACAAAACTTATGAAAAGCCATGGTCTGGCCATCCTACTGCCTGGCCTGGCCACACTGGACGTATAACTACACCGCCCCGCTGCTCAAGATGATATCAATAGCACCTACAGCGAACCCACAGCCCAGCTCTTTCCCTGCAGCTTTCTCACTCTTTGACGACCTCGCACATCTCAAGGCTATCGTCCCTGTGTTTAAGCACATATCAAGAGGTGCTTGATGTTTAGCTGCTGAAAAACGAAGCTCTACAATAGAGAAATGCATGCCTTTCGCATACACATCATTCAGTATCCTAGACTAAGGGGTTATTTAACCATCAATGTGAAGCACAACGTAGACAGTGCTCCTCTCTGCTTGGAGGCCTCGTCAATCCAGTTTTTCAAAGACCCATTTCAGTGTGAAAAAGAAATGAAACGAACGTCTATGACGGAGATTTGAGAGGAGCGGTCAGAATCCTTTCGTCATACTACGTAGTGGCTCCAGCAGATTCATTCAGACAAAAACCCACCTCCTTCCAGACCAATTACGATCCCAGACAAGCCAAACCCCACCGCGCTTCACCTTGCTGTGTCCCCCTGATGACGTGATTACCCATCTATGGCCATTTCACTCTGTCTCTACAGCTGGCCTGGATGGAATGTGCCCTCAATACTAACTCACTATAAATTGAAGGCATGGCGACAGTGTCTCTGGGCCAAGTATAGGGAATATTTAAATCATAGCAATTGTAAACATGCAAAATTTATTAAATACACATAAAATAGATGCATTGTAGTTTGTATATCAAAAAATTCTAAGTAGCTTGTTCCTTGTTACACAATCCTAAGACCTAAACTGAGTTTATGCTTTAAGATCAATTTCTGCCATTAAAACAGTCGTGTTTTTGGAATCATATTGTTTACTTTACATCACATACATACTTTTAAAATTAATTTTCACATCATCACATCGCATCAGCCTACGGCAGCATTCCACTGCTAGGCATGGGCCTCCCCCAGGGTACTTCATAAGGCACGATTTCCCGTTTTTCCCTTGAGTCGCTTCGGGACATCGAGTCGTCCAACGACCCAATGAACGAGTCGCTACCAGCCGCCGTCTTTAATTCGATACATCTGGACGGAGGGTGTCCAATGCTACGCTTGCCACGGCGTTGCCTCAACTCGAGAAACCACTTGCTTAAAATTAATTTTGATATTTTTTTATTGATTTAACCTCGCAGTGTTAGTGCTACATACATCCGGTGTTGGTGCTACCTCAAACAAGTGGCATTTACAAAAAGTGTACTCGATGATTTCCTCTAGGACCACGAGAACCACCGGCACCGTGTAGAACCACCAGTGGTTCTAGTCTTGTGGTATCCTCAAACTGTGGTTGCCTATGTAAATAAATAAACAAATAAATAAAAATATTATTTATTGCCTTTTTAAAGTCTACAAATCTTTCAAATGTGTATCTATTACGGTGGCAACATGTGGAAGTTAAAATAAAACAAATCGAATTTCAAATTAGTTAATTGTATTTGATCAATTTTCCTAGAAAATAACTTTTTAAAAGGATCAACAGTTTAATTTGATATCTTAAAGTGCTGCTGATAACACCTATCTATCTAATAGAAATCATATCTAGTCAATAATGTATGAAAATCCTGTTTTGGCTGAGAGTTTTTATCGCATCTGATGTGTTCTTCTTGCTCGGCGTGCACTAAAATTTTTCAATGAAACTTTCGGACGAATTACCCTGGCACATACATACATACATACATACATATATCACGCCTATAGTCCCTTGCGGGGTAGGCAGAGCATAAATGGCCGTGAAAAACGGTAATTTACGCCACGTATGACAAAAACTTCGAGGGTCAATCAGATAACTGTGTATCACTATAGTGACAGGTTGTCAGCCCATCGCCTAAAATTGCAATACACACCCTCGAGTCCCTTAGTGGCTTCTTACGACACCCACGGGCAAGAAATGGGGTGATGCTATTCTTAGCCGGCATCACACGGCAAATAAACCCTGGCACATTGTGTGAAAATCGCAATACTTTGGACCATTATAGGGTTTCCTGGAGACAGCTGGCTGCAATGAAAACATAAAGTAGTAAATATCTGGTAAACATAAGCTTACCATCAAACAAGTGAACCAATATTCCGCCGGAATTTTAGGCAAAATCTGGGATATAATGAGCCAAGTTAACACACACAATCACTCCTCCTAAACATTGTAGGAACTAAAATTGTGTGTGATCATCATCAAAGTAAAAACATATATCGCTCTGGCTACCAGTTTTTTTTTTTCTAATAGAAGATGGTAATGCTGGAATATTGTGCATTGGGAAAGCTTCAAGGCTTTCACTAAGAGCCCTTGATGATGCCTTGTTACAGTTTATTCGCCAATATACGTTTATTTGGGCAAAAAAAACACGTAATTTTTTATTTCACGTTTGTTATTGTAGACTATGTCAACGTCAAACATTATCTTATTCATCTGTGACGTCAATAGGTAAAATGACAACTGAATAAACGACAGCAACGACATTTTGTGATTCTTTGACATGACATGATTTTACCAAAAAGAATTTGGTAAAGTAGTTCCGTTCACATTTTAATAATAAAAATTATTTCTTTTCAAGTTACCATCACGTTTCCTATTATCATTATTCTAATATAGTAATTCCGCTAAGTATAATATAAGTATGGCGATACTCAATTTTCATATGTTCGTCAGACGTGGCGTAAATGTCCGTTTTACGGCCGTTTACGCTCTGCATACCTCACAAGGGATTATAGGCGTGGTATATGTATGTATGTATGTATGTAAAGCAACCGACTGTCAAACGTTACAGTATAGAACTGTGATAGTCAACATTCACACATAATCATGTCAATTTGTTATACGTAGCTAGAAACGTGAAGCCAGTCCCTTGGTCACCTTTTACGTATCTACTGAATAGTATGAGTTCTTACGTTTGTATAGTGGATTTTTCCTATTAAGAAGTTTATATGTGCCAAACCGCAATATTTTTAACTAATCTACGACTACGCTCTCTAAAAACCATGATAATTTATTGAATTATGATTACTCTTTCAAAGAGAACATACCAATTTTATTATAAACCTATTCTGTTTTTACATTTATAATCCTTAATAATTATATACATCTACTGCTTAGAACTCCTTTGGATTGTATTTTCAGATTTTGATTATCTAGAATAAAACTTCTTCTTCGTGTTCAGTTCTATATATTTTTTGTCAAAATTTTGTGAAAGACACGGCACTCCTAGTTGCCGTATTCAGATCCTCCCTGCTATTGTTTGAGATGGGGCTCCACAGTCTCAATTGGTCCGCGTTTTATCCATGAAGCATCATTTGCCGTGTTCACCCTGCAGTGGCCAACTTGACCGATGGTATGATGAACCCCACAGGAGCCGGCCAACGGGAGTACCACAATTTTGGTCCCTGGTTTGCGGCGCATTGTCTGTAACAGATGTATTCCTCATAAGCTTTTTCGGCTTTTCAAACGAGCGCGAGACATTGAGTAGTTGTCCAGTGGGTGTCGAGTGTCTGTTTCTTGCTTCTGTTACTCCAATGCACAAGCTACTTCTCACCGGACGTCTGGTGGCGCTATGTCTGCTTAAGAATACAGCATATTCAGAGGAATAGCTTTGAGGTTCTAGAATAAATAAAGTATCGTAAATCGTAATAGTAAACCGTGGCTTTGACAATATTAGCTAAGTAACAAACACAGACATTATGCCACTAAACTGTAAAAAAATCGCAAAGATTTCTGGGAACTGCAACGAATGCATAAATAAACCTAGCATAGGAGCGATTTTATTAGAAAATAGTAAAAATCATAGCAGGACTAAAGTATTTGTTAGTACCTTAACCAAATGCATTTGCACAGTTTCTCATCTTCTTCTGCAAAAAATATGATTCATTGTCTTCTCGGGCCGGCTGGAACATTAGCTAGCCCAAAGCTAGTCGGTTTTTCGAGAAAAAAGCAGCCATACACTCGATTCTTCTTTATTGTTATAATTTGTGAAAATTACTTTCATTTTGTTTTTGATATTTTACAAAGAATACTATACTCACTGGCGTGGATATTTTATTTACATTTGACATATTGAATGACCGGAATGAACGATATTTGAAACATTATGCTAAAATGTTTTCTGTTTCTTCTGTTGCCATAAAAACTGAAGGGGATGGAGTAACCAATTTGGTTCAGATACTGGCCAGAATCTCAGAATAGGGCCATATCTCGTTTTTGACATTATCAGCTGATTATGATTGATATTTAGCCGCTCACATGTGCGGTTTATAGCTTACAATATGATCCTACATTGCTGGCTCTAAAGAAACCCAGTGTGATTTTGGTAACTAAATCCGTAATGTATAAGGCCAAAAGCGTAACCGAAGCCAGAACCGCTATATCTCGTTCGATATATGGCCTCAGATTTGGCCCCCTGGGTAATGAATGGTCTTCTTTTGTAAAACTTTTGTCAACAATATTTTTTTGTACCGTCAGATACGACGCCAGAAAAAATATACATATTTACTTACGGCAAACTAAGTTTATCGTAGGCAAATAACGTTACGAAAAAATAATGTTGACAAAAGTTCTAAAATAGAAGACCATTCATCACCCAAGTAATGTTTCTGATAAAATGTCGTCAGCATTAAACGATTAACTTAGTTTACTAAACTAAAAGTTTTAATAAATTGTGCTACCTATTAATAATTGCAGTAAAACGTACAATACAATAATAATAAAACAATCTGCCTATGCCGCAGCACGAAAGGTATTGGTGATTTTATACACTATTATTTCATTTCCCTTCAAAGTACTAGAGGTTACACACAGTTTTTTGGAATAAAGGTTAATAATAGATTAAAAGTCCCCAAGATGCTGTATTGTAGTTACAGCATTTCTATTTTCCCGTTCAGAAAGCAGGTTGCGTCACAACGAGGTTTATTCGAGTAAGAGTGGGCGTCTAAAGGTGGTGCCATTAATCATATCACGGGTTTATTGCTTCAATGGGCCGATCCATGTAATAGCTGGGGAGATAGCGACGTAAAAAGGGGTTCGATTAATAGAGCTATAAAGGATAGAAATAATTATAGTTATTCCTGGACTCGTCATACAGATATAGGTGTCTATAGTAAAAGCTATGATGAAACATTTAGGGAAACTACTAACTATGACACGATATAACATCTTGATGAAGCTTATTCTTCTTCTTCTTCTTCTTGTCGGGTCAAAATGTGGATCTTCAAAGCCTAGCAGCCCAAAACAATGAAGCTTATTGTAAACTGTAGTAAAATACGAGAAACAATGTGCTTAAGAAGCTGGAAGTCTGCCAAGGTCAAACTGGCCAATGCGTATCTTAAAAGGGTTTTTATGTTTTTGCTGTTTGTAAAATTACTTTATGTAAAATTTGTATAGTTTTTCAGCAGTCTATATTTTGTCGAATCCTTCACAGCATGGGGAAAGAAACACAATTATATAACATTAGGTCAAAATATTAATACAGGAAGTGAAAGGGGTTTCTTAGTTCCGAACAAATTCGAGTGATATTTTCACTGTTTTCTCGCTTATTACTCTTCACATCGTTTAAAAACCATTTTCATAATAAAATATCACTTAGGTTCTGTTATGTATGACTTATTTTAATTCAAATATATTTTAATATTTCATTGAATCCGTTAGGAATGTCCTATATGTAGTTAGTTTATTTTTATCGAAATGTTGTTGTTGATTTTTGAACGGTTTTGTATTACTACTTTTCCTGTCGTCACTTGCTCTTCGACTCTAAGGTGTTCGATACTAGCGCTCAATGGAGCGGGCCATAGCAAACAAGTTTCCGCCGCCCCCACAATGGACACACAGACACAATGTTCAACCAAACACTGTACTTAGGACAAAATTACACAGCCGATTCATTGCTGCACTGCAAAGTACTTAAATACCTATTCACATAGTTCGTTGTAATATTGAAATAAGTATAACTTTTCTAAATTTCAGAAACATGCTCAGAGCCCATGGCCAACTTGTATGCTATATTTATCAAGTACAATCCGACACGGATCGAATTGAAAATGATAAGTAGAAATAGATAAGTGAAAATGATATTTTCGATAATTCAGTGATGCGAAAGTAGTATCCCATCATAAGAGATAACACAATAATTTTACGACACATTAAGTAAATATGTGAAATGTAGGGACGACTGAATTGCGGTCGCTATTATATAAGTTTGTTATTGTGTTTATCCAGTAGGACCCCGACCATGATACCCCAGGGAACCAAACAGATCTCCGAGAAACCGTAGATGTTCCATGCATTGTAAATACAACGGGAAAGGTCAGTGTTATCGTTATATGGCGTGTTTTATTGGGCACGCATGACAACCGCCGACCGACGGCGGGTTTCGGAAGGGTCCGGGATCTGCTCGATCTGCCAGATAAGCACAGCGGTTGAACGGACATTGCCTAACGTACGTACGATAAAAATGGGACCGCGTCACATGAAATTACTTTAGAGCCTTCAGGCGATCGATTTCCGTTGACGTCATAGCCAACAAAGACTAATTAAACTTCGCTGATGATATTTAGAACTAAGTACATGTTTTAAAATTGGTAGTCAGGACGTTGTTGAAACTTTTACTATTCTAAACCAGTTGATAGGCATACTTCATAGTGTCTTTACGTTTTTATATTCTTTTTTGTGTGAATCTGTAGTGAAATAGGACCTATAAAATTGACATAAAGATTATAGCAGTAAGTAAAAATAGGTGTCATCGTATACTCTACACAAATCTTTATGTAACATTTACCTAAATATAATGAGAAAAGTTGTATAGTCTTTTCAACTGAATACTCTTTAGAGGAAGCATGTACTTTATAGATGTTTGACAGATATTCATTATCATAATATTTAACATGATTTTTAAATAGATACACACATATTCTTTTTCTACCTCTAGTCTGTATATTTAATTTTAATTAAGTAAGTAGTTTATGTAAAGTTCTGGAAATACCTGTACCAGCCACGTAAGTGCAAAAGCGGACCCTGACCTAAAGGAGTGGTAAGATTAGACTAGAGGATTACGAGTGTAGCGTTAATCCTGAAAGCTTTAATTACCTACGTATATTCGAGGAGAGTTTGAATTAATTGCGTGTATAAGTACGAGGCCCAATTTCATTAGAGTATCATATAGCGTCGAGGGACGTGGGTATCTGTTAGTGGTAGTCCGACTATAAATATAAATAGAAACGAAACACACCATTATTGGAAATATTGCTGTCATATTCGTAACGACGTGTTTAGGAGGTCTTGACTACAATATTATTAATATAAAGCGATTTTATCTCTGTGATATCAAAATAAATTGCTTCATAGAAAACTAAATTTCTGAACACTTACGGTTCTATGAGATCAAATCCATTGGATACCTATACTTACTACGTAAGTATAATGTATGTGTCTGAGTAAGTAAATACAAATACCTTCTTCGGTAAAACTCCGTAACTCCGCCTTATTTTATCCCAGTGGGACGCTAGCTTCAATAAAATAGGACCCTCATATCAGGATTGTCAAATAGAACACAAAAGCCCAACATATCTGTGCCCAAATTGACACCTTTGGGTGGGTGTGAAAGATAGGGCACTTCGAGATATTTTACCGCTTGTTCACACGGCTTAACATATATAATATGACTTTTCAATATATTCAAGCGCTTGAGTGAGGCCTATGTCCAGCGGTGGACATTCTACGGTTTTTCATTGAAGTAAAAGTATGATTTCAATAATAAAAATCAGCTTTGCCAATCAAATGAATAGCGTATCTGTAACACTAATAACTAATTTACATTACATAACAAAAGTCCTTTATTGCAGAGAGAATAGCATAAGGAAACCGGTCAACCGATGATACCACTAGAGAGTAACTGTTACCTTTCAGCCAGCTTCATTTTCTTGCTACAGTAATACTGGGAAGATAAACATCTGGTAAATATTATGTTTTTATCACTCGAACCATTGTGGAAGTAAATTTTGAGATAATTTGTGGAAAATAATTGGTTTCGCGTGTGTATAATTGCCTTTCAAGTATTTCTCCAAGGGGTTTCATTGATTAAAACAGCTTAAATCATCACAGTGCAATAACCAAAATAAAATTACAACCAACGTGTAGGTATTAAAAGCAAATATTTTTAGACAACTTATTCGTATTATTATTATTAACCATTTATAGCACACAATAAACATTACAAGAGACATATACAAAGAATGACGACACAATAGGACAACTTATTCTACTAAGAAATTTCTTCAACAAAAGGATCATCAATCATAAATAATGTCTATATAATGTAGTTTTTATGATTATTTTAAAATTTTATTCATATTGCAAGTCACAAGTAATAAAATAAATGGCTGGATGTTTCCGTTCATATAGGTATTATATTATTCGTTACATCTCTACATTTAGTAAAATGTTCCTTTGTCTCATAAGTTCAATCGCCGCTGTCGGTGGTGGTACTTTATTATGCAGAACCACTTACGACATACATTAACTATAGTAATCTGTATACACTTTGCCGACAAAGGGTCATCTAAAAATAGAAAGGTCACTATCAATATAACTTTTATTAAAGAAAAACAGGTACAATATAGTCCTACTGGTAGTAGTAGTAAGTACCATTTTAAAAAATTTATTTAACTTTTATGTTTTACCTATCTACTTTTACAATGTAGGAGAAGGTACTTTTTAATTACCAACCTATCATTATTTAGAAGAAAATAAGAAGAGGATTTGAATAAGCTTACAATAGATAACACGTATTGAGGCGTGGGTATTATACTTATTCTAATTTTGATAACTAAAGTACTAAGGAAAATATGTAGATGATGTACTTAGTTGCTATTTTTAGCATTGGCCTTGTAAGCATGACTTCCATATTCGTTGCTTATTTCATTTCATTCACTACACTCCACTCGCCTTTTGTATTCATAGCTGTACACGACTACATGCTGAATACATAATTATTCGATTAGCAACCTTAGCGGATGTGTAATTTCATTAATGGATTGTTACCAACGTTTCGCCGTAACGTATTCTCTAGACAATACCGAAACATATGAGGAATAGGAATACAGTCACGAAATATTGTATCCGAAATTCGTAGACACATTTCGCTAACGTAACTGATAGGTTATGAAATGGTTGGAATTAAATCGATGCCGTTTGTCAACTAGACAGTGCAATGGTTCTGTTTCGCAGGGTTGTATGTTAATATTCATACATTACAGAGGTAGTGCTCGAGCTGAGAGCGCAGTTGTCGGTCGGCGGTTCATCGTCGGATGCCAAAAGGAGGAGATGCCAAACAATAGGCAATATCGGCGGTTGCGGTGGTTATGGTTCCGGCGGGCGCTTGGGCGTCTGTGAACGAAGCGCGGCCGGAAGTAGTTCGCATTCACGCACCGTGCGCCACATGCCGCGTGCCATATGCCTCGAGAAGCCACCAAAATTCGTAAACATGTTTATTGTGTCATCTGCAGTCTAGGCTGGCTACCCCCTTCTACTGTATTTACTGATCAACTCATTTTGAAAACCATAGATACGTTGGTTTCTATGGTGATATAACTTCCTATTTCTAGTCCATAGAATACAAAGCGTCATGGTTTGCAAGCAGTGATCAACGTATTGCACTGTCTTTTGTGAGATACGTGCTTATGCTATGCAATATTTATAGCTTTTTGATTTTATGGCTAATTCTTTAGACTAGGAAAAGGTATTTAAGCTTATAAATCTGGTTTTTAGAATATGACAATCAGCATCAATATATATAGTTAGTACTTTCCATCGCTACGCTATTCCTGTATTGTAGATTACCGAGTCAAAGAACGAACAGATTATTTTGGTGTTTGAGTTTTTAGCTACCGCCAAATCCGCTTAAAAAAGAAATTCCTTCTTAATCTTAAGCCTTACTTAAATAAAGTCTTCAACCTAGAAATGGAACGAGGAATGTTTATATACAAATGCTTAATACTCTGAGTATTGTAGTCTCTATTTGTAGTCGTCTTAATTTATACTCCACGCTTCGCTTCTAAGTTTAGCTTAAGTTGTATTTGTCCATCGTATTTTACTGTGTACATACGAGCACTTGGAGCTCGTTCAAATCTCTTTACTTGCAGTCATATCGAAAACTTATATCCACGACTTGAGTAGAGCTTTACTGCTGATCCAGTTTTGCGAAAACCGGCTGTCGATATTTTTGAGAAACATGCTGAATGTTTTATAAACAAATATGTACATACTTAAGAATGTTGAATAGTAAGAAAGTAACAACTGTAACGGATAAATAATTTGCATAGATATGGAGTTGGCTGGTCTGGGCACTGGCTGGCGGTTGTTTTCACTTTTCGCTTGGATTTTTCGTTGGAGAGTTCGGTAGCAGGAGGGCAGTCGGGCAGCGCGCGGCCGCCACTATTTATGCGCGGGCGACGGCGTGTTGGCGCGCGGCCAACCGCCGCCGACACACTCGTTAGCCCCCCGAGCCCACTATCTAATAGTTTCGTCGTCTTTTCCGTCTCTCTGCCTTTCAGAGACCGTTTAATCCACTTGTTTATATTTGTTCCAGTATCTGGAGCACCGGTCACTTTACGGGTTTCTCTATGTTGAAATCTCATTTCTTCCAAGATGTGTGTGCTTGTTGTTGGGATATTATTAAAAGCTTCGGTTAAAATGCATCCAACATAGCAACTTACATCTTTTCATATTGTGGTTTCATAAATGTGAAGTAGTTTGTGAAAGTCTGTTTTGTAGCACTTGCTAGATATGAAAATAAAAATATCTGTGGCTGTTATTATTACTATCATTATTTGGTTGTTTCTTAGCGGGACTGCTCCAGAGCACGCCAACTGACTTATTTTCTTCCGAAAGACAGGATACAGGTCGTATCATAAAACATCTAAAGGCAGCCTTTTCTCTTTAACTCAAATTGATATTCAATTGAGAAATAAGGAACGCTTGACCTTTAAGACGGAGAAAATATGAATGTAAGGCGAGTGCAATGAATAAACAATATGTCGGAGAGTTGCCGACCCTCGTCAGCGTCAGCGGCGGCGGCGGCGGCGGGCAGGCGAACACGCACTCTGCCAGGCAAATGCCCATCTAATATGACTTTTATCACTCCATGTATTTCGGAAACACATACTAACTGCCTCTGTAACGAAGGAGTAGCATACCCATACGTACGTAGTTGGTAGGGGTAGCTTGGTAGCTACCTACTTTCTGGTGAGATAGTCGGCAGTGGCTGACCCAAATGTAATTATAATGTAATACAATTAATTTTAATGAGTGTGGGAAATGTTTAGTAATGTTTGATCTAATAATGACCCAAATGTACCCAAACCATCCTATTTGCTACGTCCAAAAATGACCACTAAGTTTTCAAGAGCTGTATAGTTATTTAATATCATACTAATGTACCTACTCTTGGTTGTAATAAAGGACTACTTGAATTGATTTGGTTTATTGATAGTTAAAAGGTACCTACGACTACGATGACTCCATAAGTAGGTAGGTATCTTAGAACAATAGTTTTGCTTGTTGAAACTACTTAAACACATCGAGCATAGTGTAGTTCGGTTGTGTTATTTTATTATTTGAATGCGGGTCTACTTTAAATATATATATGAAAAATGATTTAAGATTTTTGCCGTGTGATGCCGGCTTAGAATAGCATCACCCCATTTCTTTCCCGTGGTAGTCGTAAGAGGCGACTAAGGGACTCGAGGGTGTATATTGCAATTTTAGGCGTTGGGCTGACAACCCGTCTCTATGGAGATACCCAATTTTCCGAATGACCCTCAAGTATGTCAGACGTGGCGTAAATGTACCTTTTATTGCGGCTGTTTACGCTCAGCCTACCCCACAAGGGATAATAGGCGTGATATGTGTTTGTTTGTTTTGTTAAGATTTTCCGCAAAGTTGACATAATACCTCTTAACCATCTCGAATTGTCTGATTTATTTTTCGTCCTTGAGATTGACCATTCTTAATTTTGTAACTTAAGTATAACGCATCGTTGAAAGACCTCACCCCATACAACAAGAAGTGTTTGAAATACCTATTTTTGTAACTCAGCCGTCATTAACCGCCTTATAACGTCTAATCAAAATTCATAACACCTAATACAAATTGTGTTTACATATACAGAAGTATGTAATTACGACGGAAGTTGGTTTTCAACCGTTCAGATTGACGATAGCAATTCAGTGAGGTAGGCCCGGTTGGCCATTGTTCTGTTTTCTCAAACAAAAACAACGAGTCCCTATTAGAGGTTAACATATTTTTTTATGCTTGTTTCTATTGGTATGCTTATATTTAGTCTCGGTTTGCCACAATCTACCTAAGGCTAAGTGCAGTGGGACTAATGATGATGATCATTCTAAGCAAATATTAAAGCTACACTAGCTATCACTACATAGTAAATTTAAAATTAATATGACAATGCGGGACTCATGATACAAATATAAAATTTCGTTACGAACCGGAACTGTGGCAAAACAGGACTTAGTCGGTAAGTCAGGGTCTAATTTGCGAAGCGAGTTGGTCCTTGCGCTGGTTTAATTTGCCATATCGCGTATATTTAACGTAATTCTGTTGAGCCTTAGAGCCTTAATTAGAGTTTGAGGCGTAATCAGATCTCAGATACGTCCAACCAGGAGGCATATTTTATGACATCAGACAGCGAGAAGTACCTACCTACATTTTCTGGTCCTTAAAACATTTACATACTCGTGCATCTTTGTGATATACTGACTTGAATTTTAGGTAAGTAGAGGTATAAAATGTGATATTCAACTATGGAAATACGAGCGGTTAGACCACTCATTGCAGACTGGCGCATGCGAAACAGGATTTTACTTGTTCAAAAAAAAGCCTCCAATTTTACTAAAAATAGACTTTATGGACGCGTGCGTGAGAAGGCTCCAAATAACTACAATGAGGTCACTTCCCCTTTCGCCGCTATTCTTATGAATTTTATTTTTACCCCAAGTGGGTTACAGAATGCGTGTGGAATGTGTAAACATGCTTGTTACAGTTTTTCCGCAAGTGTTAAATTTTTAAACACGCGTCAATATTTTCTTATACCTATCTCAAATATTCCCAATGAAATTGCGTCGATGCTAAACAAATAATTACCAAGTTTTATTTGTGTCACGTTACGAAAGAATTCCCTAGTTCCTACTGTGATGTTTACACTTCAGCGATTTGGGACAAATTGTTTCCGATTTCGTTCACAACGCGCCCCACTCTACATAAGTACTCGCAAACACCATTCCCCGAAAAGAATAACTTCCTAACGCGGACAAATACTTACAAAAATATCAAAATAACGCAAAACGACTATCGTTCCTCTTCTTTATAATGTTGTTTACTCCAGCTTTAGACTGTCTTAGTTCATCCACGGAGTGTAACGGCGCGTCTGAAATAAACTAGGTTCCAATCGTGTACTAACATGTTTCCTAGGCACTTTATGGTAGGTTTTAATTTCTGAATATACATATAAATTATTGTTTTATTCAGATTGTTTGTTAGATATGTAAGGGGGTTTGAAATAATTGCGGCTAGGTTCATTTAACGTGTTTGACGGCGATTGCAACTGTCCCAGTTAAAAGTAATAGTTAGAGTGGGTGGCTCTATTCTATGGTAAAAATGGTGTTGTGAAAACTGCGTAGGCGCGCTCCAGTGAACCTTACGGTATGATATCTTATGAAGAGTAGAGGCGGGTTATGATCATACGTACGTCGAAACCTGGCGGCGACTAGCGGGGTGCGGAGGGCGGCGGGGAAGGAGGAGCACCTGCGCCGGATGCACCCGCGTGCAGCCAGCCTGTCTGGCGCCAAGTCACCCCCCTCCCGCTGCTACACCCGCGCGCTCCCGTTCCCACGCCCGCACTTGTTTTCAACTTTGATTGATAATTTGTTATTGGAGTGCGTATCACGTTCGGAAAACATTACAATGCTCTATTGTGCTTGAAAATGATTGCATGAATCGTTCCCGAAACATATTAAGCAAATTATTAATACGTGTTTCGATTAAATAGACAGGTTCTTGTAAATGCAATTCCAATTATTCCAATTTATTTGGTGAACACACTAGATAACAATAAAATCTATGAACACACAAGTACTTAATATAATGTAAACCTATTTGTGGTGGATGTTGATACCTTTGTCCGGTCTTCTTTCTTTTTCGTGTGAGACAGTTGGACGACTTGATGAACCCTGGTGTCAGAGTTATAAATTATACGATAAATACAACATTGATTTTACAATTTAACATCAACCTCAATAGTTAATTTTCCTTTACGTGATTCGGAATAATTATAACTTTCTTTGTAGTGAATACCGACATTGAGAAATTGTGTTTTATTAGTGTTATTTCAACAAGATAAAAAAGGTATAGATAAGTTTGAAATTTAGTAATATCGTCCAAGTAGGACGATCTACGTGTAAATACTGCTTGCACCTTCCATTACTTTTTTAAATGTTCGTATGACGTTCGATTCACAATAGACGGTATAAATGTTAATAGTGTGTTGCACACTCTTTGTGGTGGAACGGGGCTTCCCGCCGAGTGCTGGCATTCAGGTTCAGATTAGTTCCCACAAGTAATCTACTGCACGATTACAGTACCCACCTGCCTCAATCTACGCGGATGACGATTTCGTCTCATTGTTTTTATGATTTGTGTATAGTGCTATATATAATTTTGGAAAAATAGTGGTATAGATTAAGAAGAATTCATGAAAATTATGATCAAATGCTCTGTCATCATTCGTAAAATAAAAACTTAACAAAAGTGTTTGTGTATAAGTTACTAAAGTTTTACTTGAAGTATAATTTTATGTATTTATATAAATAAATATTGAGCTTATTCATATAAACGTGTGTGTTCTAAGATTTACGGCGCACCGTACACTTTTGCTACGGCGTAGCATTATGCTACGGTGTCTACGGGTGTCTGTTCGGGTATAACGTTCAAAGCAATGCGCTCAAAAGATAAAAAAGTGATGATATGTCCGACATTATATTACTATGTCATGGTTACATACATACATAAATCACGCCTATATCCCTCACGGGGTAGGCAGAGCGTTAGCGGCCGTAAAACGGATATTAACACCACGTCTGACAAAAGCTTGAGGGTCAATCAGATAACTGTGTATCACTAAAGTGACAGGTTGTCAGCCCATCGCTTTAAATTGCAATACACATCCCTCGAGTCCGTTAGTCGGCTCTTACGACACCCATGGGTAAGAAATGGGGTGATGCAATTCTAAGCCGGCATCACACGGTGTCATGGTTGATTATTGATATTCTAGTTTATTCGCACATGAACTCCGTATCTTCTCGTGATTTTAAGCTCGTGCATCTAAAATTACATATAATTACATACATACATCAGCCTATTGCAGTCCACTGCTGGACGTAGGCCTCCCCTAGGGTATGCCATAGGGCACAAACTCCCGTTTCCGCTATCCAGTCGCTACTAGCCGCCTTTTTTAAGTCATCTGTCCATCTGGCCGGAGGTCGTCTAAAGCTACGTTTGCCGAGGCGTGGCCTCCTCTAGAGAACCCGTTTCCTCCACCATCCGTCGGTTCTACGACCGATGTGCCCAGCTCGCTGCCACTTCAGTTTGCTGCACTTCCAGACTATGTCCGTTAATTAAGTCTTATTGCGGATAGTCTCACCCCGGATTTTATCCATTATTAAAGAGATACCGAGCTTAGACCTTTCCATAGCTCTATGAGTGACATGTAACCGGTGGGCCAGTTTTACAGCCAAGTTTCACGTCTAAAATCGATGCACTGATTGAAAACCTTGGTCTTGAGGCATTTTGGCAAGGGTGATTCCAGAATATAACACAACTTCCCAAATGCTGCCCGGCCCATCTGCACTCTTCTGATGATTTCAGCCTCAAAGTTGTCTCTACCCAGCTGCAAAGTTTGCCCAAGGTACACATACTTTTAGACAACTTCAAGGGCTATGATGTGTTGATTGAACATGACATACATCTTATCCAAGTTCATTCCGTGTCATACACGTCTCGAGGCGACGTTGAGACTGGTCAGCATTTTTTGCAGATTCTGCAGCGATGATAATAAACCATGGCTGTCATTGCACATCGTGTGGTAGTTAATGCTAAAGGTCCCGCCGCAAACCGCCTCCCGGAATTCAGACACGAAACAGCGACGTAATCTACTCCTACGTCGACAGATTGGACGTTAACGGGCGTCATGATTAGTCAGTGGTGTCACAGCGGAACTGCGCCTGTACCGAGCTAATCAAGTGCCCTAATTCAGAGTTCAGAGCGTGCAGTACTGCCCTGTCAGAACAGCAAACAGCACCAACGAATATCTTCCCGACGGTGTCGTATCATTAAATAAGCTGCACAATGTAGCAAAAATAAAACAAATCTACAATTTTATCAATTTTCATCATTTTCATCAGTGGAATTTACATACCGGTTGAATACATTTTTTTTTCTAGCAATAGTAAAATTTTGATAATTATAAGCAATGATTGGTAGCAAGGTTAGTTAGTAGCTTGTCTTTTCACATGTAGTTTGTAAGCCCTATTATCATACATACATAAATACACACATAAGCCTATTGCAGTTCACTGTTGGACATAAGCCTCCCTCAGGGTACGCCAAAGGGCACGATTTGTCGTTTTCGGTATCCAATCGCTACTAGCCGCCTTTTTTAAGTCATCGGTCACGCAGTTAAGCTTGCCGAGACGTGGCCTCCACTCAAGCCTGCTTACTCTACCGTCCAACGACGGATGTGCCCAGCCTACTGCCACTTCAGTTTGCTAAACTTCCAGATAATGCCCGATCTGTGGTTTTGTACTTGAACGGACATTGCAGCCGTTTGATAGATGCTCTCAGCACCTCCACATATCATCAGTCTACTTAGCAAGGACTCCAAATAGACCAGGTTTTGATGTAATTGAAGGTTTTTTCGTAGTATTTTATCACCATAGTTGCAATATTGTTATTATGTAACTGTTGTAGAATATAAAACAAAGGCGTGATAAAGAATATATTAAAAAGAGTATGTAGGTACCTAAGATAGAGTCAAAGCTTCACTGTGGCACGTGTGTAGCTTGAATAAAGTTAAGCTAGTAAAATGCTATCTCAAGAGAATTTGTCTGAAATATGAGCGCAAAAATAAATACTCTATTTGCTGTTATATGATATTTTCTTATGATGAAACTTGCAAAATTAAACGGATTGAAACTTGAAATGATAATTCAAAAATAAAATAGGTATCTAATGACCTATTTACCCATATCAGTCATGAAAATATACTTTGATGCACAAAGTCATAAAGTCGTTTACCCATCTAAATTCTGCATTCTCCTTTTTGTTATACACAACTGTTTTTTGTTCCAAAGCAGAATAGAACTTTTAAATTTTATCCAGATTTGATCAATCAAGTTCTGAAACTGTTGTGAAATCCATAGTGACATTATCCGTTTTTATTTGACAATCTGATTTTTATTGTAGTGTAGTGCAGAGCGATCAAAGAGCATCCTTAGTTCGATCATTAAACTTTCCTAAAGGAAACACGAATCATTAACGGTCGTATTTCAGAACAAGTCCGGTCCGGACTCCGGACAGAGCGAATCTCTGAAGTTGTTATTGACATTACGAGTTTATTCGTTTGTCGCCTCCCACGGAGATCTGCTGAGCCAACTTTCAGGATTCGCAATTAGACAGATCTAGGGATACCGCACAGCTTTTCCTGGTCACGTGGTACAGAATATGCGCTATACCTATGTTATCTGTATGCAATCAGTGGAAATCACCCTGCGTCGACTAACCGACCGAAAAGAGAACCACCAAAATTTACAGAAAAATAGAACTTGGAGCTACTGTGTTACAAATACTAAAAGCCGCCCAAAAGAACATAGTTTGGTTCGACGTAATCTTATGGCAAAACATTAATCTTTGGCTGCACCTTAATACAACTGGACAAAAAGGGTATAAACACCCGAAAGGATTTTAATGTAGACATATTGAGTACGATCTATCTTAATGGAGACTCAATAATTTATTAATAAAATAAAGGTAAACATCATTTTTAATTGTCGTTCTTGGATCTAAAATAATTTAATAGTTAGCAAAGTTGATCGGGTACAAGAGTTGATCCCTTTTGTCACATATTTTATTCGTGTTGAAATAGTTTATGTTGGTCAGGGTTTGAGGTAATTGAAGATAATATTTTAATGGAGGTTATTTTACAAGCATGCGGTTCGTTCTCATGTCAAAAACGGAGAAGTAGTATAAAAAAGAACGACCAGATGAATGAATAATCGGAATGAATCTATGAATGGAGAGAGTGACCGGAATAAACGGAACGATTAACACGTGACATAGTCAAATAGATAGATCACACTATATAGATACTACTATTATAAGGCATTAACATCTACATCTTTTTATTATTTCCTTATTTCTAGTCACGGCAAAGAATGAACATTTAAAACTGTGCCACGTTAAATATAGCATCACTTCGGACAAGCTTTTATAAATAGAATGGAGACAATTTTTATTATAGTACGTCGTTATGTAAGTACGTGCCGGAGTCCCAGGTGGGCTTCGCGCCTCGCTACCTTTATTAGCTATTATAGAACAATGTTGTCATTTCACACTACGATAATTTATAACGGATACAATTTATAGCCCATTCATTGTTTAACAAGCTTAGTGCCATTCATAGTTTCGTACGATAAGTTATTATAAATCCTACCTACTGTAGAAAGTTTGTTGATATCGTCACTTGCAATATTTTTCTGCTTCTGGCATGGGATTGGAAAAAGGTGCCACTGAAATTTGGAACAACTGACATAAATCAAAACTAATCACAAAACAAAACGACGTCGACTTACGTACCAGTAGAAAATCATCTAAGGTTCATCTTAGGTTCAGGTAAGGTTTAATTTCCAATTTATAAGACTGCCCAATAGACTAGGTACCTTTATTATGTATTATTTGCCAATGGGCACATGTATATCGCAAATGTATATTAAAGTTGGTAGGTAGGTAAATATGTAAAACCGAGCAATGTTTACATGATGTAAGTTAAACGTTCAGGGCTCGGGTTCAGTGTTTAGCATTCCGGTATAGTTCCGAGCGTCCATAAATAAAGCTGACTGGAAATAGACGAGTTGTACGAGTTTGTGTTATCCAAATTTGAAATCTGCAGAATAGACCAAGGAACACGGTAGACGGCGTGCTACGGACAAATACATAGGTACATGCACAAAACACCTATTAACCAATCCAGACCTAAGCCCTTATACAATGATTACTTGGTCGATCCTAATAATGAAAGGGTAACCTAACTCATCTACTAAATTGTATTTTTTTAAACCATTAACGAGTGACATACGTAAACGTAACCTTCGGCATTAAATACACAAAAAATCATGTTGTGAACACTGCTTTCGTGTTTACGAACCCTTGTTTTACGTGCGGTGGCTGAATTTGACTTCGCTTTTTTTGTTCACAGCGGTCAGTTAACCATTTGGTCTTGGTATGAGATCTGCAGTTGGTCAGCTTGAATGAGCTACGTGCCTATACGGCCGCAATTTCAATCACCACCCACAGATCACAATAGGTAACCTGTACCGTAACAAGTGGCAGTAATCGGAGTATCGCATCAAGTTTGAACATGATTTATTGCAGGTAAATATATCACCCTTCATCATGTTCCATATATAGTTTAGCTATTTTTAGCTCTGATTAAAAAAGTATTATGCAACATTTGAGTACTAGGCTAAAATTACTCATTTAAAAAATGCTTATCACTCGGTTCCGTGCTTCGGAGGGCACGTTAAGCCGTCGGTCCCGGTTGCTGTCTATGATTACTTAGACGGCGGTCGTAACACAACCATGTCAGAGGCCTACTAGTGGTAGTAGGCGGTTGAAAAACTCTGACACCAGGGTTCATCAGGTCGTTGGACGACTCGGTGTCCCACACGAAAAGAGAGAGAGTTCTTATTCACTTTATAATTAGGCGGTTTTACTAGTACTCTTACTAAGTACAGTATAACATTGTTTCCTATGTTTTCGTTAGAATGGTTTGGTGGAGCGTCAAAAATTAAAACTTTGTGTTACAGCTCGTCACAGTTTGTTAAGGTTTCCAGGCTGTCAATTTAGTGAACGAACCACCAATTACGTAAAGCGGGCTGAGTGACCTTTCGAACCACTCTCGCAAATTTAAACTTTCGCTAAAAACGGTACCAAATGGGGAAACGCACAAAGTGATGTGAGTGAATAGTCACACATTAGGGAATTTATGTTACTAAGGGTACAATTACACATCGACAAGTTAAGTAGTGGGTTAGTTTCTTTTTTTGTGATGACACAGTGTGAGATAATACTTGCAATCTTTGCATTGTTTGCGATAAAAAAGAGTAAAATTTAATATGCTACTGTACTTCTACCTACTGCTACCTACCTACTTAACGAGTGTGATCGGGCTTGAGTTATGTTTGATTTACTTGTTAGCAAAATAACTTTTGGGTAAAGCTTGCAACTTTTTGAGCACCCGATTATTTTCCCTGATTATGTGTTCGTTTCAAATTTGCAAATATGTTTTCTACTTTTATTTACCTACCTTCTTTCCTGAATTTACAACTCGGTTTTACAAACTGTGGTATGTTATGTTATAATCAGTGACTTTATCTTTAATTTAACTTTATTTACTTACAATACAAGTGGGTAAGTACTATCCAGTTATGCTTAATTTGTTAAGGTCTGTACCTACGTACAGCGTATACCTACAATCTACATACTTAGATAGGATACCTGATTTTTTAATTACATGATATATCGATGCGGAAGACAATTCATTTAGTTTGATATTTTTTATTGTTATAGCTTTACATACAACTCTGGGATGATGGTGCCGTTTCACTAACTTTTTTGTTGAAGCAATAGCCCTACATGCGCTTTTAGCAGCTTTCACACAATACCTACTCAACATGCGGAATTTAAAGGAAATTGAAAATTTTCAAAGAGCGACGCCGCTTTAGAATGCAAACATTCTGAATTTCTAAGGTGAAATTTGCATTTCGACAAATTGATTCGTAGGACAAACTTTGTCAGCATTTTAGATATGAAACTCTAATTGTATGCTTTATAAAGTTTTATCCCTTTTGTATATAATTTACCACCAGATTACGTAGAGGGAAATCAAAAGCCGCGGGCAAGGCTCGAGTTATGAATATGAAAGTAAATGTAATAAAGTGAAATAAGGAACCGTATTAACTAAATAAACAGGAGGATTCAAAGAACCTTTTTTGTATTGTACGTCCAAGAGTTTTATATAAATAATGTTTTGATAAAACTAGTTTTGCATTTATAAGTAGGCATGTAAGGTTATACACCCAGGTAAGATTTAGCAGTAACTTACATATTTTTTTTACATTCCGTTGAATCAACAGATTGCGAAAACTAACAGCAATTTGGACTAAACTCTCAGAAAAATATCTAAGTATGTACTTGATTTGGAATTAGAGCAGAAAACGATCAAAAAGATCTAAAGAGAAGTAAAATAATGTGCAAGAAAAAATAACGAAAGCTGATGTCGTGTGGAATAAAAGCTTAGAAGAGAGAAATAGTAAGTAGAAAAGTTTGTGGCACATTCACACAAGCAGTAAGGAAAAATGTACATAGAGGTATTTAGGATTATACTGTTTATATAGCTCAAGACGACTGCGCTATAGTATTGGACGGTAAAACTTCTTCTTACACCTAGTAATATTGGTTTACGCTACATACATATATATATCCTTTATTGCATAAAAACAAACGAAAAATGTACAAACAGTGTGAGCAAAGGCGAGCTTATCTCTAAGAAGAGATCTCTTCCAGCCAACCCGTCGGTAGTGCGAGAATCAATATTTACATATCAGTCGATTAAACTACAGATAACTAGATAGTAGCAGAGTTACAAAGTGAGTGTTGCTGGTGGATACTGAAGTGCTTACAACAGAAGTTATCTAATTTAATAAGTCTGATGCGATACGTTTTATATTTTTTTCGTGTCGGACGGCTTGGCGCCTAGGCAGTTGGTAGTAAGCTCGTAGCAGTCCTTGAGTGACCTCTGGCGGCGAGTAGGCGCGTGGGCGTTGCGCCACCGCAACACCACGCTCCATTCAAATCGGATTATCCCTCGTAAAACTTCGCTGAGGCCGCGAAACCAAACATTTTGTAAGATTAAGAATTCATGTAAGGGCCCATCTTGTTTTACAGATTAAACGAAGTAAAAACTTGGTATATTCACCTAAGGCGGTTTATCGACTGTGACGGCCTGAAGGAAGTATTTTTGATGCATCCGTCTGTTAGACGAAAGAAAATTTCGAATACCTGTTAAACGGATGCACTGAATACACTCTAACACTGCGAATTGACCAAGGTTTTTGACAGACGCATCCGTTAGTCCGTCATAGTGTGCGTGTGGGATTCGCCTAAGGGTTTGGTTCAATGGCCGCCGTTAATTACCAACTGCCTAATTTAGTAAGAAATTACACAAAGGGAATGCAATATAATATTTCGCTAATAGACAATTTAAATTGAAGAACCTAAAGACGAATTTCATTTAATCTTCAGACGGAGGTTTTATTTGCCAGAGATGTAGTCGTTAAGTTGTTCACGGCCATTTCCTACGAATCAAGCACTGTAAGTGGTTCTAGCATTTGTTTGCTTTTTATGATAAACTTGTTTTTCGCCACGTGGTTGTTTCCCCGGGATTTTTAGATATTCGTACTGAAAATGAGATATTTCTTGTGCATCCAGCTATCATTCCATTAATAATATTTTATAATCTAATCTGGTAGCACCTTTACTTTAGCGTAAAGTATTTACAAACTAGCTCATAGTAGCATTCACGATAAAGGTATTTTAAAATTATGATATTCATAAGGATTTGAAAAATAAATTTAATGTTTGTTCTTAAGTTTTAGTGATGATAATATCAAATTAAATAAAAATTTAAATAACAGTTAATGAACTTCTATTATAAGATTAATTAGTTTTAGTAGGCTATGATTACTACGAATAAAGCTAGCGTTCATAATTAAATAATAGTTTCAACACTTGCCGCGGCCACAGGCGCAATCGCGTCGCGTTTTAATATTCAGGAGGTTTCAGCGTCCTTCGTGTTCTCAGCAAGTACTTCAATGACCGAATTTAAAACGATATTTATAGTAACGCGGCTTGAGCGGTTAATTTTGGCTACCACCATGCTTGTTTAATCGATAACCTAGATCTTGTTCTTTTTTTGGCCGCACTCTTTTTTAATCTGATCTGCGTGCCTAATATAATAATAATAATATAGAGAAATGAATTGATTACCCGAATTGTAAATATCACCAACGCGCGCTAGACCGAACAAATGTCTGTAACACGATTGTTAAGCGCGCTTCGTTTGGTTCATTCGATTTCCATATAAAATTATGTAAATACGCGAAAATGTGAATTACATCTTATTGGAAAATAAATGTAAGGCAAATTGGCCAATGTATCGTTTCTACGATAAAAGCAATTTAATATAATTTATGTGGAACTATAACAAGACAAAGTAAATAAAGAAAATAGATATGTACTATCATGTGTGGCTAGCACTAATTAAATTATGTTTTTCCCTGTAGTCTGAATCGCAAGTTTACGCCAATTATATTTTTAATCAGGGTTAATTTTAAGTACTTAAATGTACTTTTGGTAAACAAGATTTGTGCAAATGTTTATTGGTAAAAGTATAAATAACATAATACAGATTTTTATATCTTTTGAACTTTAATGAATTCTGTTATATCATTTGATTTAACCAAAAATATATTAATGCTTACGAACCGTGCACCACATTTTTTTTTGCGGTAGGTAATACAGAAGTCAGAAGAGGATAACCAACCGCTGTGTATCGCTTTTATGGGCCACGGAAAAGTCTTCGATTCTATCGAAACCTGAGCTGTTTTGGAATTTTTGCAGCGGTGCCAACTGGGCTGGCAGTATGTGGAGATGCTGAGGAGCCTCTATCAAATGGCTCCGATGTCCGTTCAAGTACAAAACCACAAAGAAACTAGTTTGGGTACAACTAGGCACAAAACGTTGCCTCGAGACGAGTAGGACTTGGGATGAACTTGAACAAGACGTATGTCATGTTCAATCGACACATGATCCCCGAGCCGATCTCCGTCGAAGGTATAGCCCTTGAAATAGTCCAGAAGTATGTGTAAATTGGGCAAATTTTGCAGCTGAGTAGAGTCAAGAAGAAGAGTACAACTGGGCTGGGCGGCGTTAGGTAAATTGCGTAATTTTTTGCAAAAACCCTTGCCACAATGCCTCAAGACCAAGGTATTTGATCAGTGCGTCTTGCCAGTCATGACCTAAGGAGCCGAGACGTGGACCCTGAGAGTAAAACTGGCCCACCGGCTACATATCACTCAGAGAGCTATGGAAATGTCTACTATGCTCGGGATTACGCTAATGGATAAAGTCCGAAATGAGACTATCCGCCAAAAGACCAAAGTTAGTCGTGAAAGTGTAGCAAACAGAAGTGGTGGTGGACTGGGCACACCAGTCGTAGAACCGATGGACGGTGAAGTAAGCGAGTTCTCGAGTAGGGGCCACGCCTTAGCAAGTGTAGCATTGGACGCCCTGCCACATAGACCGATGATTTTAAAAAGGCATGGCGTAACTGGGGGAGGTCTACGACCAACAATGGATAACAAGGTATGTATGTATGTAACAAATTATTGAAAAGTTTTTAAAGTTTGAATAATAACGAGTACTTTAAATAAAAGCTATCGCACTCGATATAATGAAGTTAAGTTAACGCGCAGAGTCACGCCTACGTTATTTGTATATTTACAACAACATAGAAATAATACGATTTCCGAGTTTAATAATGAATTTGTTCGGTGCCTCGTTAACACGGTGACAACTTCATCAGTGAATGTACAACGGGGGCTTTCCATCACCACATCGCGACCGCTAACGGGAACTTAATTGATGGTGTACGCACAAATTAAATAACAATTCAGTGGTGCTGTTGTTCGCTACGCTGAATGTTCTCATCTATCACACACAATTGAGACAAATGCTCTTTGGGCGAAATAACCCATGAAACTGAACAACTTTCCCTGTCCCTTTGGAACATTGGCAAAATATTTATTTTTAAAAAGGTGTAAGAGATAGCCTTCCGAATAATTATAGGGTGCATTCAGACCATCAAACTGAACAATTTCCCATAGAAAAAAAGTTTTACTTCCCATATTAATTGCAGTCAGCTGATCTTGATTTTGTACGGAAGGTAATTTTTTTGACGTTTCTTGCCATATGTTCCTAGGGTAATGTACGGGGTGTAAGTGGCCTAATGGCCTTCCATACAAACTGACTCGATCGGCTGGTAAATTTATACAGTTTTTTACGATATAGGCTAGGAAAGAACGCGGATCTATGTATCTGGAGAAATTCTTGCCGAATGGTTAAGCAATCCGAAATTCCGCAATAGAACTAATAATAGAAATAATTAATTTGTTTTAACTACACTCATGTGTGTTAATATTTTTTATTATTACAATGAAAGCAGATATTTTATTGCAGACTAAACTTATCCGTGAAAATGAAAATATAAAGCATATTACTTACGAAATATTACTACGGAGTTCAACCCTTATCCAGTTTTGCTTCTGTTCACAGTTCGTAAAATACATAATATACTAATGCTACAAAAGCTAGCTAAAATACATTATACAATTCCAAAAATAATAAGTTAAAAACAGGCTCGTTATTGTACGTCTGTTAGCCTAAAGTGTTTCATTATTTACCTTTGTAATAACATTCTTTGCCAACCCATATTTAAATATTACTTCGAGCAAAATTCTTTCTTTTGTGTGGCTATTCCATTTTAAAATGCGTAATATACGATTCAAACATAGGTTATTACATTTCATGAGAGTCATATTTAATAGAGACTGGAGAATACTGCATCAGAGGAGTAAAAATAGCTGTTCTTTATGTGCATTCCATCGTGAATTATTCTGGAGTTTACATAAATTGTACACTGAAGACTTGTCTATAATGTATGCATACGTCTATATCTTGCAGGTGTTTGTGCAACACGGCTCTTTGCATTAAACTTTGAGATAAGCAAGTATGAGGAAGTCGATAATTTCGACACCATGACTAGGACTGCGGTAGCTCAGAAAGGTAGAGTACTTTACTTCCTTTTCGTGTGGGACACCGAGTCGTCCAACGACCCGATGAACCCTGGTGTCAGAGATTTTGCAACCGCCTTCTGCTGGTAGTTTGCCTCTGACATGGTTGTGTAACGACCGCATTCTAAGTAATCATAGACAGCAACCGGGACCGACGACGGCTTATCGTGCCCTCCGAAGTACGGAACCAACTTTATTTTCTGACAATATGGTAGTTCAGCCTGCAATGTTATTATTATTATTATTTACGATTTATTGTACACATGAACATTAAAGAGAAAAACACATAAAGAATACAGACACAACAGGCACTGCTTATCTCTAATAAGAAATTTCTTACAGCAGACCTAGGGAAGAGTAATGGTATTATACGATATGCGGATAAGACGTGCACAGAATATATATCTAAATTTCAATCTAAAATATATAACAAAGGAAGGTATAATAAATATATATATAAACATACATATATATACGAATAAATATATAAACATACATATACATACTACGGATTAATTTGAGAGTGAAAGATAATGTTCCAACCAGATTGGGAATAAATTTACAAAGTGATAAATATCAACTTTGTGAGTACCCCACCGAGATTCGAACCATTGCATCGCAGGCAGTCGCAGTACCACTGCGCCACATCGGCCGTCGGATGGTAGAGTGATGGATTGGTATTCCACAATCCTAGGATCAAGATTAGGCTGCAGTACCCATATTTTAATTTCTCATTTTCATGTAATGCTAAAATCCTATTAAAATTTTAACCTCACCCTCAAGAAGTACCTGATTGCATGGGAGGTCTACTTTTTTGTACTAACCCGAGTCTGTAATTGGGATACATGATATACCACCACTACCACCACCACCTTTGTCACCAGTTTAAACAGTTATCTATTCATCACGCCACAACCTGTATTTTTTCAGTTTCAGAGAAAACGTTTTTACTAGTCGGTGACTAGACGGCTGAAAATAGTTGGGAAAACCGCCTAGACGAGAAAGCTACAGGAAAGCCATTTTTGTTGGTGACTACCAACTACAAAAATGGCTTTCCCGTCTAAGCAGTTAGTCAGTTGGTTTCTAATCGGCTGACTTTGAGCCGGTTAGTTGTTAGTCAGCTAGTCGCCCGAAACCATAGTCAGTGCACCTCTACTTTCTACCTACAGTAATATTGATTTCCCAAACAGTAAACGTTGTGAGCGTTTCCGCGTGTTCGCGTTGACGCGCGGTTTGTTCATTGAAATATTGCACATTTCCGACGCCGCTCCGGAGTCATTAGCATATAGCGGCAAGCAAGGTGAGCAGTAAATGCACATACCTTGTACAGCAACGTAGACGTCAGTTCTTTAGCTTTATTTATTTACGTTCATTCTTCGCCTAGCGGTATGAATAATTCATAAAAATTGTGAATAGCACAGCCGTTGGCATGGCCATTGTAATCTTTTCAATGATAGATACTGGAATTGAAATTAACTTCAGAACAGCGATTTCTATCAGAGCGTAGCGCTCGTCCGACTTTTCAAGCTTAGCTCTTGTTTTATTATCAAAGATATCATCTGAGCTGTTTTCCCTGTTGTATCAGAATGATAAAATCGTTGTTTTAAATAAAGATTGGAAATAAGTATTCTATTTTGAACGTAGAATTAGGTATGTTTTACATGACAAAAATGCACACTCGTGGTTCTAAATTTAGATGCACAATATCGTTTGAAAAATGATAATTTTGTGGCAATTTAAAAGCACTTTATATTTACATTGCATTTTGTCCGAGCGAAACAAGTACGTGATTGAATATTTATTTTCAAATCATTTTTCAATGATACTCATAAACCTTTCTTTGTTGTACGATAAATAAAAAAATATATTGGTAAGGAAATAATTTTCCAAGCGGTCCGTCCAACAGTTTTACTCGCTGCGAACTGATTTCCCGTGGGAATAATACTTTTTCCCGGCATGTATTATATGTACAAAAAAAACACTCCACCAAATCTGCATCAGACTCTGTTGCATACAACACCTACCCGGGAGACGGGAAGCAACTTTGTTTCATACTATGTGGTGATAAGTCACCTGTCTATACCGGAAGAGGTTGTCGTGCGGGCTAAAGCGCAGCCAGGTAGAAAGTTGTGAAACCATGGCCATTATGGATGAACTTAATAATTTTCTGGAGGAAAATGCCCGGTGTGGGTGAAGTTGTTTAGTATCCACTGTAGACGGCAGTCACTAATTGGAAACTCACTATGGTAAACCATTCAACTATCATGCGGTTCACTTTCATAACTTCAGGAGTGGAAGTAAGAGTTCTTGTTTCGTGGCCAAACCAGGCAAAGGGGCTCACCACCACGGCCCGTGGTTTAAACTGAGTATGTGGTAGAAAATTAAAAGAGAATGATGTATTTTGGAACCACAAGAAACTTAATTGAAATGTGGAGGGTGAAAAGTGAAAGCCGATGGGAACCGGTGTGAAAATAGCGGGTAATGTCAAGAAGATGGCATAAATGCTATGTTACAAGGTTTACCTACTGAGCTAATTTAATTTACAAATAACTCAGTTAACGTTTAAATCGGAATAATTAGATACTAACTAACGACTTAGGGTTGCCAGCGCATGACGTTTGAGTGCTCCGTGCTAACGACAGAATACTATTGAGCAATCAGCATTTCTTACCCCGCGTCAAAATCTGACGTAACGAGCGAGTGTAAAAATGTTATGAGCGGAGAAAAACGCAATTCCTTGTTTATTATTAGATTCTTTTCACGGCGAACAATCGCGTCGCCCGACAATTTCGCCGGTTGACAAAAGGCGACCTATTGGGGCTTCTTTTGCAAGCGTCGTCAGAGCCCCAGAGCCCCGGAGCTCCACGTGGCTCCACCCTCCTCAGTGCTCATCATTCAACGCAATCACAACACAATGATTCAAACCTTTGAGAATGCCGCCTTGTGTGAGTCTCTTTTTTCTAAGACGTAATCTTGCCGTCAACATGTTTAATAGTATAATGCGATTACGACGATAGAATGATAGCTGAAGAATGTATGCGAGAGCTGGAATAGGTCTGCCACTCATTTAGGTTCAAACGAAAGGCCAAGAATATAATAAATGAATTACAACATACATACACACATAAGTAACAAATCAAATCATATTTTAGGGAATGAAAAGGAAAGTAATAAGACGAGTAAATATTAAGTAGAACCTCGTATTCAAAGGGTGACAAGGAACTCTATTACGTAGCCTGACTGTCTGTCTGTCGCCGGAATGACCAGCGGCACGCATATTATTACTTATATGTAGAATGATAAATGCCTATTGAAAGTGAGGTCGCGTTCAATATTTTACTCACAGTTACTAGTGATATTCCCCGTTTCGCATTTATCCAAGAAATTATCCAGTGACTCGAGCTGGAGTGGTGAAAAATTGGTGAAGCATATTGGCCCGCAAATTCTCTGGCCTTGGGTCCCATAGAGAATTTAAGCGGTTTAATGGTGCAAAGGTGGGGTAGGCGCAGTGAAAGGACTACAGAGGCATTAAAGGCTCACTGCATGGAAGTGTGGAAGAGTAACAGATATGCGCAAAATTATTCTAGTTTATGTTATCAAAAATAACGGAGGTAGGACCAAATATTAATTTATTGGTAAGAAGCGATTTAACAACCTTGCTGGTTTTGTTGTGAGTTTCATTACAATGTGAGAAGATAGGTACACAAGATAACCAGCAATGTAAGACGGATCGGTCTCAATAAATATATCAAGTAGTCTGTTTGGTGCTGTAGTTACTTAGTCTTACTTATTCGCCAACAATTGCAATATTTGTAAAGCATTAAAATATTCTCTTCTCTTTTAGTGTGGGACACCGAGTCGTCCAACGACATGATGAACCCTGGTGTCAGTTTTTCAACCGCCTAATACTAGTAGGCTTCTTTCTTTCTTTTCGTGTGGGACATTTTTTTAGATTATATTATATTATATTTTTTCGGACAATCAGGTGGTTCACCCTGCAATGTCCTAATCAGACCGGGAACAATTACACAAAGTGATAAATATCAACTTTGTGAGTGTCCCCACCAAAAATCGAACCACTGCGCCACATCGGCCGTAATAAAATATGTTAAACATCGATATATTATAATTATATAAGATTGATTTGTACTAAGATTAATTATTTATTCTGTATTATAAGTTCTCTTGATGTCTAGCTTCAATTCTCATTTCATCACTTAAACGAATACTTGCTTAAACCTTAGGGTGGCACCGACCGTCCAGTTGCACCTTTTTCTTAGTAATTTCTAAAAATCTAGAACAAGTATTAAAATTGTAAGACCGACAAATTGTTGTCCTGTGCAGTAAGTTTATTTCAAGGTACAAATACAAGCTTTATATTGTCATGGGTCTTTAAAATCACTAAAACGAAAAATGGAGGCCACCACAAACAAGTTTATAAAAAATTAAAAAACTCAAGAAAATATCATTGCTGTATTTTGTTTTATAAATAAAATGAATATTTTATTTATAAAACAATGTCAGAATTACAATAATACAAATAGTAAAAATAAATAAATAAGAAGTTCAATCAAATGAACTTCTTCTTCTTCTCTTTTTGTGAGAGAATGTTTTTTTTTCTGATATTTGTTTCAGATTTGAAAAAATCTTACTGACTAACTTATTTTTTATTTAATACATATTCATACACATAATACAAAATACAGATAGATTGAATTTGAATTTTCCCAGCGGTGGGATGGTGTGGGCTAGACAAGACAAGATAAGACATATTTAAACATACTTTTTTATTTAATGCCTTAACACAAAAAAGTTTGGACACGCGTTCGACGCCTGTCTAACTTTTTTGTGACAAGGCCCTTATCTTCGATCAACGCGGCCCTACTCCGAACACCCGAGGCGGAAGACCGCCTTGCTCGCTGGGTCTTCTAGATTTATTTACCGGAGGAAAGTAGGTATATATTATATTTTTATTTTCTACTGACTTGGAATGGAAGCACGGGCTACTATTAACCGTTCAGATTAGAAGTCAAGTGCTCTAACCACGAAGCTACGGTTGCTTGGGATGGATTTGACGAAATAAAGCTATCTAGTGCTTTGCCAGAATCGAATAAATAACCATTTATCTGCTAACGAAGTGGTGCCATATGATGTGGCGAATAGGCACTCATTGAGTTAATATTTGAAGGTTTCATGGCTGTCGATGAGGTAGTTTTATATAATGTTTTAAGTTTTGATGCTAAGCATTAAGGTGGGTCGATTTTCATAAAGAAGTTAAATGGACTTAAGTCTTTAAATGGACTTAAGTCTAACAGATACAAAAGTCTAATTGAGAAAATTCGATGGGAAACGGGAAGTCCCGTGTTGATGTAGCATTTTCTCAAAATAATAAAAATAAATTGTAAGCCATAAGATTTATTTGTTAAAACCTGTCTATATGTAGACCTTCATAATTTCTCATAAGCATTTGTTATAAATTGCTCGTCATCGAATGTTTAAGTCCATTAAATTACACATTTTCGTTTGTATGTGAAATTTCATACCGTCGATAATCTTGCGTGTGTGTACGCGCGTAAGTTGGTAAATCAAGCGCTGAGGATAATAACCCATATTGAAATGTGGCAAGTGGTAACTATGACTCCACTTCTGAATCCAACTTTACAATGCAAGATTAGTAAACAATATTGTTTCATCGTTATTAATGATATGTGATATATTTCCCATTTAATAGTGTTTATATGCTAAGTGAATAGTTCCGGCAATGGGTAGAGGTTAAATATAGCTGTGAGTGCATAATTTTGCGAGGCCGTAACAAGTGGTCGCGTGGCAGGCGGTGTTTATGCCCTCCCTCCGCTCTACGCGGGGGGCTGCGGCTAATTTTAACCACGAGCAAAAGATCATCATACTGAGCAACATTCTAATTATAAAATTATCTCGAAATTGATGCCCCTGGAATCAATCAATCAATCAATCAATGAGAATTTATTGAGTCACTCATGAGCCTTTAGTACCAGTGCGGTCCGGAATATCTGATTATTGGACTATGATATGAAAGATTGTCCGCGCATGTAATATATCATCCGTTCTAAAATTCTGATAATTGTTTAAATAAGAAATTAAACAGTTTCCACGCAAATTATCAAAATTATTTTATACAGTTTATTCTCTGGGATTAAATATACGCAGGTGAACACGCAGGAACCTTATATTTGGAACTCTTTGGATTGAACATGAAAGAACTTTGTTATGAATTAACAATTTGGGATATAAAATTGCTAAACAAAAATAAAGTGAAATAGTAAAAACTGTGTCGTTATTTAACTTGACGACTATTTTAGGCGTCCTGTTTTCGTGATCACTACAACCAAAATGAAAAAAATAAAATATGATCCTAAATAACGTCAGTATCTGCTCAAAAAACAAGCGTTTTCTTTCTCGTAGCATTCTCTACCCGCGCAGTAGACCGACAATTCGTAGCCGTCACATGGATTGTCGCGTTGCATACTAATTTAATAATTACGTGCTGTTTAATTAACCTGGCCAGCCCCGAGGCAGTGCCTTTATTTTTATTTTATTTTTTATCCCGCCCGAGCCGGTTTTCTATTAGGACAATACAAAATTGTTATAAAAAAAGATAATTGCGTTATGCAAATTTCTTTTTTTACAATGACCGATCATGACGTCAATAAGTGATAATGCTATCCTACATTGAATAAAGTTATTTCATTTTCATTTTCATACTTATCATGCCTTGAATGTACTTGCTAAAGGGTTACCCAGATATAAAGAGTCCGATTTCAGTATTCATACTGGCCAAAGAAAAATATTCGAATAAGAAACAGAAGTGTTGCCATGGTTACCGCGCGTAACCATTGTGTCAAATTGACGGGAATTCAGAAAAAAGGGTGCTAGTTGTCCAAAATGTTGAACAAAACTATCGTTTGCAAAGTGAGTTGGTTATTCATTACTATCATCGTAATGGATAAATCGAGTCAGTCCATTATTTTATTTAATGAGGAGCTATAGGCACATGTAAATATTGAATAATAAACCGTTATGAGGAATCTGAAAAGACCGAATTTGAAAAAGATCCGAGGAAGAAATATAATATTAAAACAAAATATCATTTCATCCAATTATAACTACTTAGAGTAAAAAAAGGCTTCAACATCTGTGACGGTTGTGGCTGACAAACTGAAAATGTCCAAGTTGAGTGTATCACGGATTAAGTTCAAGACTAAGACATGAAGGTTTTTTAGCCGCGCTTTAAGTACGTAAAAGATGAAGAAGTAAGTGCCAAGAGAGGTTGCCGTAAAGTCTACAAGAAAACTTTGATAAAATATCTTATCATTGACGATGAAATGTATGTACCCGTTATCCCTTGCGATGATGATGGCAAAATAAATATATCCGCAGTTCTAGTCCAGCGTAGATTACAGCGAAAAATAAAACCAAGCGCTAAGTTTCTAATGAATAACTTGTTTGGCAAGCTATGCATGAAAACGGTAATGTTTCCGAGACCTTTATTTGTACAGGGTCTAAAAATGCCTATAAATGCCCAGATTAATCTTAAAGAGTGCATTATCGGAGGGAAGATGTTGTGTTTTGTCCGGAAATTCCATTATGAGTCTCTAGTCACTCAAATACTTGTATCCGAGAATGTGGGATTCTTAAGCAAACGAAATACCTAATGCTCCAAATGTTCGTAAAATAGTTGAATTCGTGTTAAAGGAATTTTCGATTTGATTCGATCATGAAGCGAATATAGTTAAATAATATGTGTTAAGGGATCTTTGATTTCAACCGCCAAAATAGTAAAAGGGGAAAACGGTTGTTAGTAAAATTATGGGCCTTTGGGGCGATCTCTTTTAAATTTTGGGATTCAACTAAGGAGCTAAAGTTATCAAATAAGCGATTGAGCATTTTCTAAATTTGAACCCCTAAAGGGGTGAAATGGGATAAAAAGTTTGTATTGACATATCTCATTTGATTAGACTAAGGAGATAAAATAGTAAGGTACGTATTCAAAAGATTTATGTAGGTTTGTTGGGTTGTTCGTTGACTCGGTGTCCCATACAAAAAACAAAGAATTTGGGAGTGAAACTGCGGGAAATTCTAGTGTTGTCTAAAGACGGTAGCAGCTGATCCACTTCCGTCCACAATCCTCTTTGACACGACTTTTCATTTTACGTTCTTATTTTTTCATTTGAACTGTGAGATTGTTAATAAATCCAACTAAAAAAAAGCTGATCATAACGAATAAGTACTTGAGGTTTTGTACCAAAAGAAAAACCTTTGTTTTTTTATGCAAAGTTTTTTTATGCAATAACTGCCAGATTTGGCAGCTTCCTTAGTTTTGCATTAAAAAAGTTCATTATTGTTTTTTTAGATTTGCTACGTTTTGAACTCTTTACAAAATTCATGCAGAATTCGGACACCGTATCTTGTGTTGCAGTTTGTTGGATCTGACTCTTCTATTGTTACTTCTGTTTAATTCAGCTGTTTTTTAATTTCTATGAATTCCCATACGTTCCTAGCTATAAATTCTCTCCAAAATAAAACACAATTTTAATACGTGAGAAGTGTTTTAGAAGAAACGTTGTTTTTTTGGGCCAAAATGATTCTTTATTTTTATGTTAGTGTCAGAAAAACATGAAAGTAGGCAAGAAAAACAAACCAGGTGACCCATTTCAAGTTGAATCGTCGGCATTGAGCGGGTTGTACATCTATAAACCTGTGTACACCTGCCTGCACGCACAGGAATCATGATTTTTTTGTCGGCCGGTAACTTATTTTTTCAAATCTGCTAAGCTACATTAGAACCACTTCGTCGTTCTAAGTTTTTTTTTTTTAATCTTTATTTAAGGAGTTTTGTCAAAATATGACAATGCCACTCCATTGTGCAACAAAGTTAAAAGTACAGATGGCAATGAATTTGTCTAAAAATCGTAGTTAATACACCCATGGCACCAGAATAGTTCTTAACAGTCAACACCGCTGGTTTCATGTATTGGGTACCTTCCACTACTATATGAGAATTTTATATTATATTTTCTTTGCATAAGAATATGATTAATTAAAATGAAACTGTGTCAAAATACGTGTTTGATCATAAAATCTGACACCTTTCAAGCAATTTCATTTCTATTTCCTCCTCACCAATCTGATTTGCAGAATCTCTGGGGAGGATAAGCCAATAAATTAAGAATCCATCTTATAGGCGCAACATTTCTCAATCTTGATTAAATCCCATTTCGTACTTCAAATCACGCTCATATCTGATGCAGTGTATGCAAAACATCAACGGCCTCTATGGTGTATACATATGTATTTCAATTTTCAGCCCGCAGTTTGTGATGTGACAGGTTATCAGAAATAATGGCATACGTTAGCCAATGTTTGTAGCATGGTAGAGTGTGCATGATAAAGCTCACTCAACTCAAGTCCATATCCAGCAGTGGAATATTGTACCTTGTAATGTATTTTATACGAGCATACTTAGTGCACTTACATTTTAACAAACTATTTTTTATTGCTTATGCGATTAATAAATATATATATACATATATATTATATATTTTTAATGATTTTAAAATAATTGAACAAACATTTTCTTAATTATTCATGATCATATTAGTTTGAGTGATCATATTAGTTTGAGTGGCGGGTGGCGTGGGTTGACTATTTATTTTAGTTCAGGTTCAAGTTTGTTCCAAAAATTTTACTAAAATGGTTGACCATATTAATAAAATTAATTGAACTTACTTATTATTCGTACTTTTAAACCACGTATATTCGATTTATTTAAAGTAATTTTAAATTCGATGCAAATATTATTAGGGTGTATTCTACTCGAAAACTAAACAACTCTTCCTAGCACCTAATATTTTTCGAAAAATTTATACAAATAATTGGTCCTCCCTTCACAAACATGTTTTAAAATAAGTCAATTTGTATTGAAGCTCCATATTTTTTATATATTTTTTTTAAGTAAAGTTGTTTAGTTTTATGAGACACCCTGAAAATATTTTCACTAAATTCAAAATATTCTTTTATTAAATATTATGTTAATGACAACGTTAGCAGAAAATTTTTGATGTCATATTCTGTTCTCGAACCGAAACTCAGAGACTGAATTATATATACACACACGTAAAATATATTTGAGCGTATGTTTTAATGTTGTTAGTAGGAATATCTATATTTTCTGTTTATTTTACTTCACAATGACGGCAGGTCAACAGCTCCATTTTATTTTATCAATGAAAAGTTATAATGGAATTGTGTCAATGGTGAATAGCCTTTAAATCCCGAGAGTTGCTACAGCATCAAACGCCCACATGTTTCAGTAGTAAATATTCTCGTAAATAAGCCGTCATCGTAATATTACGTACGTGAATATGGGCACTTCGTATTTTAAATATATTATGCAGAATAGATGGATATTATTTGACGGCTTTCATAGAAATAAAATAATAAGTTATTTTAATAATTAAAACAAATTTGTGCAAGGAGTATTCATCATATTTGTATAATTTTCATGAAAGGCCTGCTATTTTATTCATACAACTGTTATAATTTGCATTTCGAAATACAATTATATTTCACTCAACATGTATTATATTTTTGGACATTTTAATCGCAATGCCACCGCATTTCGTCGCCATCGGCATTTATGTTTCGTTGAATAATTTTACGTTTGACAGTTATACTCGTAATTTTGTGGGTGGAGGTTAATTGAACTTTACAACATAATGGCCACTTTTTCGTATTGCTATAATTATGTTCGTGTTTATAATCAAAATAAAGCAACGTCATTAACTGTTGATTATTTATTCATACATACATCAGCTTATTGCAGTCCACTACTGGACGTAGGCCTCGTAGGCCCCAGGTTACGCCGTAGGGCACGATCTCTCGTTTTCGCCATCCAGTCGCTACAGTCTGATTATTTATGGTCGGTTTAAATAGCTCGATGTCACGTGCTACGCTGTTTTGGTACATGAAATACTTATGCGATTAATAAAGATATATTTGGTGTGTGGTAGCCGTGTGTGCGAGTGTGAATGAGCGAGAGGGCGCGGGCGGGGAGGGGGGCACTATCGACGCGCGCGCCGCGCATGCGTTGACTAACTCACCTGTTGCCGTGGAAAGATACTCTTTCAAATTAAGGTAGACACCTGATTCCGATATTAAAGTAAAGTTTCAGATTCGTCGACAAAATACTTGTAGCGATTCTAAAATAGCCAAGCCTAGATGCCGTTTTTATAATCACACAAACTTAACAGTAACAAGTTACGTTAGTTTTTCCTGTATAAATTCTTCAACGATTACGTATTCATGTACTGTATTATTCTGTGATGCAAGTTTTTGTAAAAGCCGAACATTGTTACAATGTCAATCACGTGGTGACCTTTAATTCTAACTTTTAAGTTATTTTAAACGTACTCACTTGAGTGCCCCGATAACGTATTGGATAACATAGTACAAGCTTTGCTCGGTTTGGGACTAGATGGCGTGCGTGCATAAAGACATTTGATTATTTATTTCATTAGCTTATCTATTTCCGTAACGATCGTTAAGGCCGCATCAGTCCAAAAAAGTATGGTCCCTTTCCTTTCGCTGCGTTAGAGAGACAATGACGGCTTAGATACGGAAAACTGAACATTTGTTTAAATATTACTCATTTGATGAGGAAGAAGAAGATAAAAAATAAAATGAATAAAATGGATAACCATCGAATCGTTCCGGTTTTTAGTATAAACAATGAGCCAAAAATACAAAATTAGAGCTTAATTTGCGATTTTGTTCTATTGAGACAATTTCAATAAATCGTGTTTTGAGCCCCATCGTTTTGTAGCATTTATTTTGAAGTATGTACAAAGTTTGAAATTCAGAACACTATTCTAAGCCTATTTTACCCGAAACACAAAACTTAAAAAGATGGATTGTATCATTACGACGAAGATAACTGAAAAAATATGAGCTAGAAAGAGTTTTAAAAATATACTCAAATAAACCTGAGAACAATGCTGCTGCATCTCAAATTCCAAGTACAACCAGGCCAAGGTCTACAAGGATCGTCAAGGATTCAAGTTCAAAAGGTCACATTTCACATTAATTGACCTACATTTATTGTACTTCACAGTATTCTTCGCCTTTTCCGGAGAATTGTGGCTGATCCAAGCTGAGCTCAGCTCAGATAAGTATTGTAAAAAGGGATCGGAGCGCAACTTTAAAAAGTTTTTATCGTAGTTTGTTCTTTTCCTAGCTGTATGTTTTTTTTATTCAGTAATTTTTAGATTAGGTTTTTAAGTTTGTTTTGATAAAAGTTTTTCGAATACTCAATAAAGCTGTAAGCTGTAGCTGGGGTAATTCCTTTTCTTCCAGTGTAGGTGATAATCGGCAATATAACATGAAAAAATGCACCGTCGTTTCTGTTAACGTTACAAAGAGACACATATGAATGTAACAAAGACATACAAAATAATAATAGTTATTATTAAATATGAAGTAAAACTGTGGGAAATGTATTTTTTTAACCTTTATGGTGAAAGGTGCCTAAACAGACCACGCACCTTATCACTCTTACATTATAAGGTCCCTTTCCTTTTTGATGGCCCACTATTAAAAAATATGAATTTGGAGGCCAATGAGATAGGCTAATGATATACTACTAAAGGTACTTGTGGTCGGTACTTTCCTCGATATTGCCATAACATACCGGGCTTGGCACACATTTAAGGGACTCCTTGGTTTTTTCAATGGATACTTTTTCATCATTATTTTACCCTAGTTTACGGATCTTTGTGTTAGCTTAAAGTTTTTTGAAGAGACTGGGACAATAATTTAACTTTGCGGTATAAAAGAAGACGTAGTGTTTGGTACAGAAAAAGGAATGCTGAGATGGTTTGGTCACATTGAGAGAATGAATGAAAGAAGATTAACGAAACAGGTGTATATGGCGAGTGTGGATAGGAACGCGGGAAGGGGAAGACCAAGACGAAGGTACTTGGATCAGATTGGGGACTTTCTAAGGAAGGTCAGGTCAAGAGTACCCTAAAACGACAAGCATTTATGAAAAGGATGCATGTTGAATAAGGGAAAGAGGTGTGTCAGGATCGCAGCAAGTGGAAAGATGTAAACTTTGCCTACCCCTCTAGGAAAGAGGCGTGATTATATGTATGTATTTATATATGAGACAATAATTCCAAGAATACGAGACATACAAACAGCTTAAATACTTTTTATATTGTTACCGGAATAAGCTAAATCAATTCATCTTGTTAATAAGTATTCAAATTGAGCTTGAGAGCGTTAATAATAAAAATAAACTCACGTTACGGGAACCATCCTACACCTTCACGAGTAATTTGATACAAAGTATGAGGAAACAAGGAAACGAAGCTGAGAGTGTAGCGGTGTGTTGTAAATGAAATATCCACAAAAGCCTGCAGCATAAGCGGAAATAAATTGAAACGAATGGTGTGTGTTAGATGTTATTTATATAGATTACAGATGGAAGAATATCTGCTAGCTTCACCTTTATTCAAGATAACCGAAAAAAATTTAAACAAAAGTCGATCATAAATGTAAAGAATTTAACTTAAAAGTCAAGTCTCTTTTTAGTTTTGTGTTTAAGGTGAAATGGGCTTAGAAATCCACAGCGCGAGGTTGGACAGTGTTGTGTATTTTTTTATTCAATTACGTTTGGACATATACACAAAATTTACGTCAAGTTTAACCGATAAAAAGGTTATCTTATGTTATCCAGATTATGTTTTTTCTGCTCTCATTATGTAGGTATCTATCAATAGTTTTGAGTACGTTATACGGATCTGGCTAGATTTCACTTGTCAAAAATTACGTTTTGCTAATAAAATAGCCGAGAAACGCTCGTTTAACCAGGTACTTTGTTAGTCAGTCGTAGATTATCGCATGTGTTTGAATATGATATAATTTGAAAAAAGAAAAAAAGATTTTCCGCAAATTTTGTCTAATCCCAACCAAGCTAGGTACTGAGGTATACGCAGCGGATCTTTGACAGGTGAATTCTGTTTCTCAAAAGGGAGGTAAATTAAATGTAATTGAAACATACGACTGCCATATAAAAATATAAAAAATATTCAAATTATATGACTCTTATCCGGTCAGTTGCCCGAAGTCGCGCGGTCAAAAATCAGTAGATTGCCCCGGCCCGCGCGGCCGCGCCACCGTCGATTGCCCGTGATTTCCGAGCACCGGCGGCTGCGCGCGAGCTCGCGGCTCCTACTGTTCATTATTACGCTAATTGTGGCTTTTTTCGAACAATACTAATGAAGTGTACATTTTCTAAATGTTATTGAACTATTCTATTGAATGACAGTAAATTTATTACAATCGGCCAAACTTATCAGCCAATATGTTCTGGTAAACTTTGAACTAGGGAAAAACGAGGATATATTTATTTAGAAAATTCTAGTTACATGGTCATGCAATATTTTACTTATTTTATGTTTTAATAAAGTTAAGGTGTTCAATATACTTCTAAATAAAAATAAAACACGCATTCCATAGTAGAAAAATATTTATTTACAATCACTTGAAATAACTTTTAATTTCGGCAGCGCGCGCTAAATTTACTTACAGACAAAATAAATCATTTCTTATTTATTCTTACAGGTACCTGAAAAATATAGTTATTTCCATGAAGCTAGTTATATTTTACAATCTTTATGTAAAAATCATATCAATAACATGGACCAATACAGAGAAATATGGTTTTGAAAAATTGTACTGCCATTTTCATGTAAATTACCCTTAGGGATTACAATCGGTTTTTTGTTTCGGTCTATTGATGTATCAACTAAAATGATTTAAAAAGACATAAATAATAATCAAATCTTAAGATATAATACAGTAATTATCACTTTAAAGTGCACAAACCTTTAAAATTCAATTAAAATAGCACGAGCACTTTTTCACTTGCGAACTTTTGCATAGACTAACTTCAACATTTTTTTCTTTTTTTTTCGCCGGCGTCTGACAGGCGTGTTCCATTTGAAGCTCTGGTTTAGTTCACTCCGGAAAGGAAGAAAAGGACGAAAATAGTACCAATTCATTAGATAATAAGGGACAGACAGTTTTTTGGTGGTAAATCGTTTTTTTCCGCGTGGGTATCCCCAGTACCCAGGGTCACACTACTGACAAAAAAGTACTGGGTACCTCCCGTACCCACGGTCACACTACTCGAAAAAAATGCTGGGTATCCGCGGTACCCATGTACAACTGACCGGTTATGGATCGTAATGTCTGGAAAGAGAAAGGGCAAAAATCTAGTAATAATAATTCTTGTTTTCATGTTCGATAACTTGAGCTGATGCTTTTCATTCAGTAAACAACCGAGAAGTTTCATTATTCATTTGACTGTGAAATTAAGTTTCGTGGATTTTATTCAAAATAATCGACTTCAGGCCTAAAAAAATGAAAGTTCAATAGCGGTCAAAATTATCCTAGAAAAAAACATCAAGTATCTACCTAAGTGTCGAAATAGTTATATTAAATTTGTTGTTTATTATTATTACTCTTATTTTATGAAACGCTGTTGTTATTTTTTACGCATAAATATGTTAGGTACGGTTACTATTATTCTATCAAATAGCTTATTAAACTTCGAACTAAGCAGTTCGTTACTAAATCGTTAATGAGGCCATGTTCTTATTCATATTCCATGTTCCATCTATATGATGAAATTCAACCATGTGTGCTGGGTGTAATGCAAAAGTCTGTGTATGTTATTTTTGTATTTGTAAGTTAACAATTAGCGAATATTCTAAGGACCGACGCAGACCTTGTACTCTAATTAAAATAAGTAGATAGTGTCTGGCACGAGCCAATGCGGCTCCGGCATCTACGCAAGCCAGTCATTCTGTGACCGAACCAATATCCACATAATTTCAATTAAGCTACAGTTCACTTTCTATTTGCTACTTAAACAAGTGATATTAAATGGCGCTAGATGTGCGCCGGTCCTAATCGAATCCATGGTGAATAGCGCAAAAAATGACCTCGCGGATTTCTGACTTTCCACGCTATTTGTATATTAGCTGTTTCCACAGCCTGTTTATGGTAATGTTTAGTGGTATTGTACTGTGAATGAATATAGAGGACCGTAACCGTAATGCGGAGGCAGAGTTTTACGGCCCTCGCAAAGGGAGCGTTCATCTTAGTCAAATTGTACTTTATGGTTTGGAAGATTACATTTTGTGGGCAATATATCTAACTGCGACAGACACCGGCTTGCACTCGTCGGTAATGTAACGCAATGTGCGTCCTTTAGTTAAATGGATTGGACGTATAAAATCCCCAGTGGAAATGGCGGCTCGTAGACATACCGCTATAGTTTAATGGTCGCGGCCACGGTTTGATCGTGGGCGTGTTTTACAGCTTCTCTGAACCGTGCATGCACTTACACACGTAGTCAACTAGTCACCTGGCATTTCGTAGAACCTGCTTTATTCACGACATAACTTTTTCTACGAAATGTTTTTTCCACGAGTTAACTTAATAATACTTAAATATGCTCACGTATCTACTTTTCCGCTACGGTTGAGGATATTATTTTAATGTATAAATGTATTGCTTGGACATTAAATAAGGTCTGTTAACCTAGTTATTTAAAGATTACTTATTGAGATTTATGTCCTCGAATATTTTAATTTTCTTGTACCTTCCATGTTATGACACGAGATATTGTAAAACGCTTTATAGTTTAAAGCATAGTAAGGGACATTTGGCGCATGAAAGCTTTCATATTCAGTTTTGTTAGAGAATAGTTATTTTAGTACTTACTCTGAGTAAATCAGAATCTTTTTCACCGAGAATACCCTTTTAAACGGTGTAATTGTAGTCTTCAATTACTCTTAACAATCTTTTCAAAGCTTTTGCAATTCTCGTAAATTTTATAGTGTATTTGTGGGAGACTTTGTATCCTTTTAGCATCGTTAACAGGTGGTGCCCGCGTCCTCTGCAGCGGAAACAACAAATGAACCTGTTGCGAGAGTGATGGCCACTCACCACTGTTAGTGCTTGTTAACACTAAACTTGTTGTCAGGGTTTTAAGATATGGTTTAACCATTTATAACTACTAGCTTAAAACATTTTGGGGACAGGCTGCGTTCAGTGACAGCATAGCACCTACTGCCTTAAATGTCGGAAGCTTTTAATTAATTTATTGCAGGATTGATGGATATCTCACTGACTGTTGCCACTCCCGTTCCATTCCACGAACCTGCTTAACTAACATTGAGTGTCTGGAAATGTTTCAACGTTCCATTTGTAAACGTTGCTGTCATTGGCATTTGCAGGTATTGATAGAATACCTACTATAGAACCTTGTTCCAACAGCAAATCATAACCACTCCGAGATTAAAATAACCGCAGCCGAGCTACGAGCTACGATTGTTCTACAAAATCTCGTAGCACTCTTAGACCATCTCGTAGCACTTGTTTACAGAAGTGATGGATGATCTCGTTGCTCTAATGGACGTGAGATGAATACTCCTGTAGTCTACGGCCACTTGCTCTGTGACTACAACGACGAGCGTTATTACATTATGCCTTGCAAAATACTTGAAAAATACTTACTTGTATTTTTCCAGTAAAATCTAGAGTTAATAAATACGAATACGAAAGTCAATAAATATTTTCAATTAGAAATAAACAATGAAATTATTTCATTTTTAAAACAGGAGTCAAAGATTTCAATGGCAAAATAAAAAAAATAAATTTGGACTTTTTTATACGTAGAGGGCTAATCTCTCTACCAAGTAATAAACAAGTAAGCCACGTTGTGGTGCTGGCTTAGAATAGTGTCACCCCAATTCTGATCGTGGCTGTTGTAAAAAGCGACTTAGGGGTAGTCATCGAGGGAATAGGCAGTAGTCTTCCCTGTGAATGCACTGCGCGCGCCAATTCGCCTGCCAAGAGTGGTGAGTATAGCAATAAACCCCTATAGGGCGAGGCCCATGTCCAGCAGTGGACTGTATTGGCTGTTAATGTTAATGTAAAGCCATGCAAACCTACTTCACGAATTTGGCCATGTTTGTTTTTAATTTTCAATATCATTATTTCCATTCTGTATACCAAGGGTCAAAGTAATACTCAAATACTTTACCTAAAACTGTAATTTATTTACCCGGAAGGTCATTTAAAATCTCTTGCAAACTGGGTTCATTGGATCTGTTGACTCGACAACCTATTTTTCATATAAAAATAAATAAAAACAACTTGTCTTGAACAAAAATAGCAAAGTATTTTAATAGAAACTACATTTTTGCTTGTGTAAAAGTAGCAGGGGCTTTAAATAAAAGTCGGTGGTTTATGTGATCCGTGCAGCAGGGTAACGAGATTAGCGCCAGCGGGCCGCAGCCGCAACGCCCTAATGTGGACAAATGTGCTCACTACGATACACAGAGGCTGTTACCGTTTAAATAACCGATACATGATTTGTGCATTAGCACAACGCAGGTGATTTGCACACGCATTTGAAGCTATATTGCGCTACGTGACAGCCACTATACAAATGACAACCTGTCCATGCGGCGACAATTGCTATAATATCCGGTTTTTGTATGGGATTTCATAAACTAATTTGTCAAAACCTAGATCCAGCAAAACATCGGATCCAGTAATCATGCGATGCGTGTGAGAACCGCCCCTAGTACGTAACGTAGACACCTTCACGAAGGAATCTGTTGCAGCTGACTATAATTTATTTAGCGTATCAGTAAACCGTGTTTAGCATTTAGAACCAAATCGGGCAATTTAATTATTCTACAGAAGTAGAGATGAAATTAGATGTTGGTTTGTCAATTGACTATTTGTTTGGCATAAATTGATGGACAGCATGACATTTTGAATTGAGCATCCAACACTATTACTGTGTTGATTTTCATTTTATACAACACCGATATAAACTTTTATTATCCACCATTATAAACCTACCTATCCATTTCAGTAGACCTTCAGTTGGATAGTAAAATTAAATATTTACAACGGAATATTCATTTTAATTAACGCTTTATTAAGCCTGCCCTGGTCCTAATAGCTCCGTTTACATGGCTCGTAGCTTCCATAAAACTTTGTGGTTCTTATTCGTAATTACGCTCAACAACCTTAGTAAAGATTTTGTAGGTGTGGCTTTTAATATCTCATTAATATGCTACGTAGGTAAGAATTGGGCCAAGTGAGCGTTCCGTAGCATGCACATTTCATATGATACCTCACTCGATCAACTAGCATCTTCTTTGAATTTTTGTTTTTTTTTCCTAAACTTGTACTTCACACAAAACAACTTGCCAAATTTTGTAGAGCTAAGTCTACGGGAAGTGTATGAATGAATTTTGATTTCCTCAAGAGGGTCAAAATTACGCGTTTGTTACTACATAAACAGCATTTTATTTTTTTAATTTAAGGATCTTGACTTCTTTAAACTTAAGCGGAGAGCTCAGTATCTGGATTTAATTTCTACTTGATATCTTAACGCGTACCCGAGATGGATAGTTTGACAGACTGAGGATAGACAAACAAAAGTAATACTTAAAGGGCTCCGTTTTTTGCCTTTTGTACGAAACCCTAAAAACACTGAATAAGTATAAAATAAGACTGAGTTTGGCGGTGTAAATTGGGATCTAAGAATTTAGACCCCAGACAATAAAAATTGTAGGTGCCTATTACCCCTAAAATACTAGCTGGTGCCCGCGTTGTAACTTCATTTCGCTAACTTTAGGTAAACAATAAAAACTTTTAACACACCTCACTGTTATTGAAGAAGCATTTCTTAAACCATAAGTTATTAGACCATTCCAAAACAAATAAACATTTCTGCATCTCTTTAAAACAGCTGATACCTCTGAATGCCGCATAAAGATCCTTAGTTCTTATAAATCAACAGAAGCGGCCCATCATGCTAAATCATTTTACTAACTTTGATAATATTAATTTACTCGGTTTAATACTCATGTGTGAAAGTAATCGCGACTGCTTGAAAAATATATATTAATTTTCTTTTAATATAGCTATACCCAAAGCTCATTCGATCCTCATAGTTTATATCATAATACTTTGTTCTCAGAAGTTTCAGTATTATGCCAAGACAAAAATGACGCCATATTTTAGAGGACATGGCTGGAATGACGTCGGTACTTGTTGCTGAGTAACTTAACAACACCTTTCATTACTCTAATTGCTTCGATTTTATTTAAGAAATTGTTTGGTCTTTAATATGGTTCGGTGCGGTACTTATATTGAAATAATGAAGCATGAAAGCGAGTATTAAAGAACCAAAAATTTAAAACTTTGCACAAGTGGAGTTCGAAGAAAGTATGGCTACGACGTGACTGATTTTAAAACTCTTTGAAGTTAATTTTCTACGATGTAGTCAGGGTATAATTTGTGTTTCATTCTATAGTAACGAAAGCTAAAAAAAGATGTATTTGTTGAATTTTTCGTAGAGGCTATTAAAGTTTTAAGATAAAATGTAGGTAATTTTTATACCACGAGTAACATACGAGCACTTAAAATTAGTTGATTGACATAAGATACCTAGACATACACGGCGGATACCTTAAATATTTATTTGATTATTCATTTGACGAATCTACAAATTATGTAAGTAAAAAACACTGAAATATGAAATTCAAGAAGAAAAGTTGCAAAAAAAAGAGCATGTACCTAACAAAATTATTTGCTTTCCAACAAAATATCATCAAACAAAAATGTTCTGAAAGACAGACTTATTTCTTAAGAAATAAAGGTGTAGAAAATATGTGGTTTTCATTTAAATTTTACTCACATTTGTGGCCACAGGACTTATTAATTATTACGTTACGCTGCTAAGCTTGTATTATGATTCTCGGACGTCTTATATTGTATACAAATTTATAACCACGCAGGAAAGTCAAGGTCAAACTAGTGAAAGTCAAAAGTGGTAAGAAAATATGGTCTCCATCGCCCGAAAGGTGTAGATTTTTATATAAGCGGTACTTTTTCGGTTTATAGAGTACGAGCGGCGAGTTAAGTGACATGAAACTTTTTTTATACCAGACTATATTAGCTACCGCATGGGGACGGACGGGCAGCCCCGCTGACCTCTGTATATTTATGAAGGTTTATTATTTAAGAGTATTTCTGATGTTTCCTCCTGTGCCCAAGAAGAAAAATAAATGCGTGGACGTGGGATGTCACCGTGATGAAACGAGATAACGTTTTCATTGTGCGCTGCGTATAAAGCAGATGGAGCATGGCGCACCTACCGTGAATCAAAAGAAAGCTGTTGCTACAGTTGGCTATAATTATAATATTCATTCATACACACCCAAATATACTAAATATTGCGTTCGTTAGTGTCCCGACATACATACATACACTGCCTATTTGGACAGATTGATTGAATATATGACATCAAAAAATTACCGTATTTTTCATGCGAGTTGTCATATATCCTATAGTAATGTGACTGTATTTTATACACGTGTGTAGCGACGCTTAAAAGGCATGGCTATGTTTAAGTTTTTTGTTCTAATTTGTTTGTTCACGATCCACGTCTTCCTTTTATATTTATTCTTTGTGCTAAGTTGAGCCTTTCCGCCGACGGCGGCTATATTTAGCCGAGAGTTGGCAAAGTAAGAATGAATATATGTTGGAGGGAATTGGTAAGAGGCGCACGTCCGCTCGGCTACGTGGCTTGCCGTCTCTCAATCGAGCGGGACGTGTCCACAATGCGGCTCTATGACTTTCTCGAAGAGGTGAGATGAGATCTACTTTCTAACAGTCCATTTCTGCCAACATAATCGCGGGCTAGCTAACATGCAGAATAAACTTCAAGGATCGGAAGGGTTGCTAGTCTTGCGGGTGTACACGTCGTTGGATGTACAGATCCCTATTTGTAATCAAATTTACAAATAGGGATCCGTGCAACGTAGGTTCGATGCTAGTTCTATTATTTTTTTTGTTTGGGATTGCTCCATGGCAAAATTTGTCTCACGTTTTGGTAAAACCACAATAAGAACAAATTAGTATCAAGTTTTATTTTTGTTAATTTATTAACTGGGTTGATCTACAGAATATGATTGGTCCGGTTAGTGTCAACTTTTCATGATGAATTGGATGGATTTCAAGAATGGATCGATATTTGAGCATTTATCCTAAAATGTAGAACACTGGTTCAGTTAAAATAAAGATTTTTTTCTACGAGCGGTAAAAAGACCAAATACGACGATTTACGTGTACGTAAAATATGAGCCTAGCTCAGCAGCGCGTGTCGGCAATAAGCTCAAAATACGATGCCCGCGGGACAATGGCTAATTTAGGAGCTCTGCCTACTGATTACATTTCTCATCAGAACGCCTCAGGTGGAACATGCCCTGGCTTACACTACGCCCACCTATACATTTTAAAATTAGTACCCCAAAGTTTTTATTACAATTAGTGATTCAAAAAGTACTGTGTTGCTCGTACTATCCGGAGATCGTGGTGTAGATGATCATTAGATACCAATAATAATTTAATTTCTGGTGGAATGTTCAGAATTGGTAAATTACAGACTTTAAAATTCAAGTACTTAGTTACAATCAGATTTATCGCTGTTTTAATTTATCTCAAATTAAGGGCCGAAACAACTCAATGTATTTACAAGCTTCAAAGGGCACAGGCGGATGAAACCATGCTTGAAATCGTTTTCGGGTCGTTATAAGCGGAACGTTTTCGGTAATTTCTTCTATTGCTAAAGGCGTTTTTTCAATAAAGAGTAATTTGCTTTTCAACGCCACTGCGTTTGACATTTCAGGCTTTTGATAGATAAGTACCTACCTAGAAAGTAGGTGTACGCTTGCAGAGTTACCAAAATTTAAATGTCAACTTGAAACGCACACGGACCTCACGATCTTGCTGTGTTCTGGATTGAAATTGTTTCTCTAAATTATCTTTTCCTAGACATATAGGTTAAAATTAGAGTTATTAAAGCTACTCGTATACCGGTTTTTTTAATTCAGCACGGAAATTGTACAGGGTGATGCTACTCATGATTCTGAACAACTTTTATTATCGGGTCCCAAAAAAAAAACAGCTGCTCCATAGAAAAAATCATAGCTACTGAAAAACAAAATGTATGAAACAGTTGGATTTTTTTTCGCGATTTCGCAGGTGACCCCATACTAAAAGTTGTTCAAAATCATGAGTAGAATTTCCCTGTAAAATTTCCGGGCTGAATAAAAAATATCCCTGTATTTAAAAAGAAAATTCAAGTACTTACCAATTTGTGGTACGTCGTAAGGCCGGGCAGAGCGCGAAGCTCTAAGCATCATCTGACTAGCAATCTCCGAAGGGGCGCGGGGACCACGCTTATTCCAGTTGCGAGTACGGCGGCGTTCCTTGTGTCCGGCGGCCGGTGACAGCGGCGCCTGCGCTTGCACGGCGAACGCGTGTTCGGGCTCCGATCTCACGGAGTCGGGCTCGAACAGGTCGTGGAGCGGCCTCGAGCGCGTGAGCTCGCGGCCGCGCCAGTCGGCGGGGTAGCGGCGCGGGGCGGTTTCGCCGGCCGAGCGCAGCGCGAGCGCCGCCAGCACCGTGGCCACCCACAAGCGCATGCTCAGCGCTGCTCGCGCCCCCCACCACACGCGCATCTGCCGCTACTAAGTACACAGCCGTAAGCGCTCACCCGCCGGGCGCATGCCCAACCACATTATTCGACCCGTATCAGCAAAATTCGGTAACCTTCCCTTTATGGTTTGGGTCACTGAAGCTCTCGATCGTATTTTGTTTGATGGACGGTAGCAGGTTTTCTCTGAAACAACAAATATCGGGGTTATTGATAAGTACGCTTTTATATGTACCAAGGGCAATGATACAAAACTGTTAATTGGTAGAGGTAATACCAAGAAAACAAAGGCGAAAAGAATATTATGTAAATCCGTAACGTAGGAAGTAGTGATGCAACAAGTATGTTTATCTTCGAAAAACATTCACACAAACTTTGCGATTGCGAATGCGATAATTAAAAGTATGTGAATGCGAATATCCGTTAGGTACGTCGCTAGCAGGAAAGTAGGTAGATAAGAGTTTATTTCTCAATTACGAAGTTTTCCGATATATTTCCCGAGAGAAAGTTCTTCCATCAAATGTGACTATAGCTAAGTAGATAAATAGGTTTGTGATCCCTTGAGTGAGAGTGAGCATCACCCCATTTCTTCTTCATCGGTATCGTAAGACGCGATTAAGGGACTTGAGGGTTACATGGCTGACAACCTGCCACTATGGCGATATACAATTTTCCGAATGACCGTCAAATGTTTGTCAGACGTGGTGTTAATGTTTATTTTTACGGCCTATTACGCTCTGCCTATCCCGCAAGGCGTGATATATGTTTGTATGTAGATAAATAGGAAGGTTCCATACATCCACGAATACAAATTCTCATGGCTCTATTTTATAATATTTTTTATCTAGGTTATAATATAAATGTGCTCATCTACACTTGTCTTGTATTATCATGTTCGGATTACAAATTCGAAAACAGTTGTTTATAAACCTGCTTTATGTATGCATTCTGCTTATAGTAATTACAGTTTATTCTCAAACCTTTTAACAATTCGTCATAAGGAAGAAGTATGCCTTTCGATAAAATCGAGAAATGATACGAAGTGTTCTGTGCCAACACTTATTTAATCTGTGCCAATACTCAAATTGCGCTAAGAAAGACCCGGCTCTCAGTTCCCGGCAGCCCCACTACTCCTGGCTCCGGCAGCGGTTTAGGTTACGATGGGGTGGAGGGTGCTAAGAATCCCCGGCAGAAAAACGGCACAAACTCAAACAGACCCTGGCTTTCAATGCAAGGACCTTTAAAGATGATGCTCGGTTGTATGAACTATTGGATGAAACTAGCAAAATTATATGGGACGTCATAGGGCTATAAGGCATAAAGGAGAAGATCTGACCAAACTATCTTCTGGAGATTTCTTGCATAACAGAAGTGTGGGCTTCCTAATAAGCAAAAAAACTAGCCCCTGATGTTCAAAACATTGCAAGTGTGTCGACACGGGTTGGTTACGCAATATTTAATTTAACAGCAGGTGCTAATTGAAGCCCAAACAAGTACATGCCCCTATAACATACCATTCTGACGAAGAAATTGAAAGCTTTTACGAGGACATAGTTACCGCTCGAAAAGAAAATCTCTGTAGATGTACCATCATTCTATCAGATTTTAATGCCAAAATAGGCCTTAAATTACACCACGAACAATCTGTGGGGTTAAGAAAACGAGCATGAACTAAAGTCTTGTACACTTTCTAGAGATCCACAGCCTATATGTTTTGTTTTTTTTTTAAGTGATCTGCGAAGAAATGAACATTAATAAAAACTGATGTTTCTGCTTTGTCTTGCTTCAAGCGACCATCGCTTAGTGAGATCTATATTAATTCTAAATTTGTACAAAGAGTGGAAAAGCATGGTTGGCAAAAGAAGGAAATGAAACAACAAACTACAACAGGACAGCAAGAATTAAGAGATATTTGTGCACAAAATCAAAGTCACGCAGTGGAGCGTACCATGCTCGTTATAAAACTTTAAGTCCGTATACAAAATACTTAAATCTAAATCGAAAGGTGGAGGATGTAGGTTAAAAAATAACTAAATTCAAGTGGGCGTGGGCGGGACACTTGGCACGGCAGAAAGATGTAAGGTGTCCCAAAGTAGTGACGTAGTTGCGGCTATAGGACAGAAAGCGACCAGTGGACGGACTATCGGCCCGATGGTCAGGTGATATTATATCTGCTATAGAGATAAGTTGGATGCGTGTGGCACAGGACCGAAGAGAATGGCACAATAAAAAAGAGACATATGTCCAAGTGGGCCATTATATGACAGTTGCTTAAACTACAAATGTTTTTTGGTGATTTTGATAATTTTTCGCTCATTATGATGTTTTTACGAAGAAATGCCAAGCGTCATTGTGAGTATTGTAAGAATTTCATACCAAATATGCCATAAATAACATCAGTTTTTTTATAGGTTTCTAATATAACAAGTATTGCTCACACGAGAAAGCTAATAATTTGGTCCTGAAAACCATGAACGTAGATGGAGAAATCACCATAAACTTTTCTGAAAATGCGGAAACTTCAACAATAAAAACGAATTAGTTGTGGTCTAAGTGCTCGCCCGCATCTCCTTTCAGCGACGTCTTTTCTGGATGAAAGTTTGTCCTTAATCTAATTTGTTGCTCAGCAAAAAGAAAAATAAACTTTATTTAAGCCTATAAACAGGCAACGAAGTTCGGACATTGCCGTAAGCAGTATTTGTGTACGAGTATTATTAGTTATTACGAACGAGTAAGAATTCACCAACTATTATTTGTGATCCGGTGAAAACTGTAATTAAATTAACTATCGCTTGTTTTTAAATCTTGATCATATCAAACTTTTTCTATAATGTGCTTTTAAAAAAGTTTCAGTGCTCATGGGGAGAAAATGTTACAACCCACCCCGTCGACAGGGCCTCCCGAAATATTTTGACACAGGACGCGGTCTTAATATACAATGACGAGGCCACATCGTGAAATTGAGCACATCATGAAATGATCAAAGGAATGTTGGCCACATCATGATCATGTCGCACATCATGAAGTGGCCAATTGTAACTGTTCATCTCGTTAAATCATAAACGTTTGACGATTTGGTTAAGGACAATTCGCCAGATCATGGAATTAGGATGCGCTTGAAATTTTTCGTAACAAAAGAAAATACGACTTGTATTTCCCGGTAGTGGCAAGAGGTCTGCATTCACCATTATAAAGCTGACATTACACCTTTATTCTTCCCGGGGTAGGCCGACCGTAACATTTGTATGAATGATCGATTACGCCACGTTTCACAAGTTTTAAAGGGACGTATAAAAATATTGTGTCACTGAAGGGACATAATAATCGCTGCATTTGTCTCAAAAATATACTTTTAGTAAAAAGAAGTAGGCCTTTTTATGAGTTAAGTACTTTTACATCACCAAAAAAGACGGAAGACAATCCGCTTTGGAAAGATCTGGCAACGCTATTCGTACACAAATCGCTCGCAGCGCCTCTGTCGCGAGTTTATGTATCTATTTCACGATATGATCAAATAAGCTTGGCATTATCAAGAAATGGTCGCGGATTTAGTTGAACAAAACGTCAAACGAGTTTTTATCATTCATCTGGCCAATTCACATCATGAAGTAGTCAATAGTTAATTGGTATCTTTATGAAATGTGACCATATCACGAAATGATCGTAAATTTTATGATCTGGCCAGTTCGTCGATATGGCCACGATATACATATCAGCAGGTATAACCCTCTACAACAGTTCATGAACCAACCTCCTGCACTTGCAGATATGGTGGGATGGACCACTTTTTCAGAAAACCCAACAGGAACTCATTAAAGCCTGCTCATATCCTGTACAGCGCGCCCGTCTTCTAGCTGTTTTTGAGAGAGAATCTGGCCTCTGGCTGAATACCATACCATCAGCAAATACCTGCACATTACTCGACAGCTGCACCATCTCTCTCTACATCGCCGTTTGGTTGGGCCTCAAAACAGTCCACCCTCACTAATGCAGATGCGGTGCGTCCGTAAACTAACTTGGCCACCATGGGCTCTCCTGTCGCAATGGTGCTGGCTGTATTCCATGCCACTCAGCCCTCAATCTTGCGTCAGCCTTGCCTTAGCAAATATTCTGGCAAAGCTAGAACCAAACGGTATCGTTTTGACGGCAAGAAGCTTGAAGGGGTAATGCTGGCAGAGAGGCGAGTGTATGGCGTGAGACCTCGTGTGTGGCCACCCTCGTGACCCGCACATACTCGCCACATACGCCTGAAGTGCCGAGGTCGTAAATACTCGCAAAAACGAGGAGATTTCCGGGAGCCTCATTTTCTCAGTCATAGTCTTTGAGACAATGGGTCTCTGGGGCATATTTGCCAAAAACCTCATAAAAAAGATGTCAGTGGTGACCGGAGAGCTGGCAGCTTTCTCGATCAACGGCTGAGCTTGGCGAACTCTACCAACTTACTGGGAACTATGTCTCATGAGGGCGCACTAGAAGACCTTTTTTTAGCTTAATATTGTAAGTTAGTCACTAGGTACTTTTTAATTTTAATAGTTATTTATTCCTTAAATTACCTTTACTTACCTGAATAAAAGTCACCATTTTATGATTATGAACTTTTCCTATTATTTTGCCGTGTGATGCCGGCTTAGAATAGTATCACCCCATTTCTTTCCCTTGGGAGTCGTAAGAGGCGACTAAGATACTGGAGGGTGTGTATTGAAATTTTAGGCGATGGTGTGACAACTTGTCACTATGGTGATACACAATTTTCCGAATAACCCTCAGATATTTGTCAGACGAGGCGTAAATGTCAATTTTTTGCGCTCTGCCTACCCCGCAAGGGATTATAGGCGTGATATGTGAATGTGAACTATTATGGAGCGATTACGAAAATTACCCGAGATTGTCTACTGAATCTGCGGAAAATTTATACTCTTTTGATCAAAGATATTTGGCGTTTTCAATAACTGTGACACATGGGTTCATCGGGTTATTCATCGACTCGATGTACGGACGTCGCAAAAGAAAAAGTGATGAAAAGTTAAGAAAATAATTTGGTCATATTGTTGTGGTACCTATTTTTAGAATTATGATTTTCTTCGACTAATAATTGGATAACAAGCTTTTATAATCTGGACCAATAATGCGTTGCCACTTCGATCAGAATATAGTGAGATATTACTCTATTACTATCTTACAAAACTTTGCTGAGCCTCAATGTAGTAAATACCTACATAGTACATATTACGTACGAGGATTATGCCATTCCAGCTGGTTCTGCACCAAAAATTTTGCTGTGTCGAAGTACTTATGTGGATTATTTGGCACTGTACTGCCTTGCTACGATAGCACCCACTATTTTCTTAGTCATTCTTTGTTTTTATTGCAAAATATAGGGCAGGTGAATGAAAATTAAAGTAAGAATATACCACGGCAAGTCTAAAATCCGGGACCTCGTTTCATCGCTTTACCTCTGTTAATAACTAATATGGGTATTACTAATTTATTTGAAATCCTTTTTTATATCTACTATGTATTGAGTATTTGTTTTAACCATGATGAAATCTTGTGATTGGCGTCTTTATTATTTCTATCGTTTATAATTATGTTATTTAAATACTCGTATAGGCTGTAAGATTTCCATGTAAAAATAGATAAAAAAGTTAGGTAAAGTGTTAAGTTAGGTAGATAATAGGTGCACACAAATTTAGGTCTTCGGAAGTACGTTGATATATCAGGTTCATTCCCATTTACACATCATACCGTTTAATAGTCAGTACCGTTGCGTTTTATAGTCGAAAAGGTCATTATCATAATTATACTTATATTTTTTGATAACTTATGACCGTTTTAGTGGCATCACTCGCCTTAGACCTATTACAAGGGTCTGCATTAGCCGCGGTTAGCCAAAAAACAAACTTGGCCCCAGGGAAGCTGGAATGCCCGCAGATCGATTCAGACCATTTTTTCACCCCGCCGTCCATTTTCCTCGTAATCTTTTATAACTTTTGACCTTTATAATATTATTTAACATTTTCATTAACACCAAATGTATTTTTTAATTTGTTTTTAGGAGGCAACGATCGAGCTCTTAAGATATTTTCCTTTCCTTTATCAGTTGTTTGTTGAATTTATAATGCATACATATCACGCTTCTATCCCTTGTGAAGTAGGCAGACCATTAATGGCTGCAAATACGGCCACTATCGCCACGTTTGACAGTCTTACTAATATTTGAGGGCCGTTTCAGAAAAATCGTTTATCACTTTAGTGACAGGTGGTCAACCTGTCACCAAAAATTGTAATACACAAGAAACTCTCGAGTCCTTGAGTCGCCTTTAACGACACCCGCGGGACAGAAATGGGGTAATGCTATTCTAAGCCCGCATCACACGGCCACATTACCATAATTACATATTTTATATGCTTATATTAATTTAAATATTTATTTATTTTTTGTAAATACATTACAAACGAGCATTTCATCATGGATCCAAAAGGCCATGACTATGTAAAGTGGACTACAATAAAACAGTTCTGTAGCTGCTTATCACATGGATAACTTTGCTTTAAAAATAATAATACTCTACCTAAACCTATCGATAAAGACCTCAAGATTGTACCTCTAGTTGTTAGCTGATCTTGCTGGTTTTGCCTTTTATTCTATGTACGGTAAAATACACAACTTTTCGTTTCTCGCGAATTGTACCTACTCTCGGAAGAGAGAAAGAAATGTAGCTAGTAGACAAAAGTAGTTAGTCATACTTTTGCCCATGCCACTGGGTGAAATCCCGGAAAAGATAAAACTAAATTATAAGAGCCGTCAATACCAATTTGTTCTCGAGCTTACGTGCCTTCTTCTTAGTTCTCTGTGATCTATGAATCTTCCTATAAAGCCTACGTACGTAATGGTAAACGAATATAAGTGGAACTTTGTATTTTTAGGCAAACTTTATATATATATTATACTAGTCCTTTTCGAAAAAGCAAAAGATTAGGTTCAAACGTACGCTTGTTTTGTATGGGAATATCTAAAGATGAATTTTAATCCCATGCATGATTCTCTAGATGTTTCCGTATCTCGTGTCTGGAAGTATATGGAGCCTTTGTTATTTACGAGGGTCCAGAGCGAGGCGGACTGGTTTACGAGTCGTAAACATATCCATTAGATTCCTCCCGCTGAGGAACGACCACTAGCGCCCTCAGACTGACTGGCTGTCTTCACTTCTCCAGCCAGATTGGATTAGCTCCTGAATATAAACTCAGAACAATACCTTACGCGTTGATAGAATCTCGGAAGAATCTTAGTAACTCGTGTGTCGAGATTATGCTGAGATTCCGTGCGCGGCGACGATGTTTCCTGAGATTGTATGTCAGCGAAGCGAATGTAAGGATTTTTACCAAGCTGCGTATTTTATGTTTTTTGTTTTACCCGCTGCCACTAATTTTCCCGTGGTGATAGTTGTTTTCCCGCGGTAATTAGTAGCCTATGTGTTATTCCGCGTTATACTCTACCTGTGTTCAAAATTTCATTCAAATCGGTCAAGCCGTTTGAGCGTGAAGAGGTCACAAACATACATACACACACAAACTCTCAGTTTTATAATATTAGTATGGATAATTGTGACTACTTGCACATTTATTTTTATATGTTTTTAAATAATCTGAGTCTGATACCTTATGTTACGTAATATATTTTATGGATTAATGTGTCTTACCAAATTGAAATCATAACTTTATAAAGAACAGACCAATATATTGGGAAGATGAACGAATGGAAACAATCGATAGGTTCTTTGAATTAATGCGGGGTTTCTTATACGGCTCGCGACGCGGTACGTACTCTAGATACTTTGAATAAAGGTTGTTGAATAAAACAAAACTACGGTGGGACAAGGGGGAAAGGTTTTATACTACTCCAGTAGGCCAAGGAAATAAAAAACCTGTACTTTCTTACACATTAATCGTTCGCAAACTTTTAAATAAGTAAGTATATGCAAACTAAAAGATAAATAACCTACCTAATAAGTAAGAGCCAAAAATAATATTTATCACCTGATTCATAAGAAATAACCAAGAACGCAATTTAGAAATAACTGTAATTTTCGGTAATTTCACCAATTGAGCATCTTGGTATTCAATCATCAAATGAATTCAGTACTGCAACCGATGTGGCGCAGTGGTAGTGCGACTGCCTGCGACGCAAAGGTTCCGGGTTCGATTCTCGGTGGGACACTCACAAAAATTTATATTTATCTCTTTGTGAATTTGTTCCCGGTCTGGTTAGGACATTGCAGGGTGAACCAACTGATTGTCCAAAAAGAAATGGTTCCGTGCTTCGGAGGGCACGTTAAGCCGTCGGTCCCGGTTGCTGTCTATGATTACTTAGACGGCGGTCGTAACACAACCATGTCAGAGGCCTACTAGTGATAGTAGGCGGTTGAAAAACTCTGACACCAGGGTCCATCGGGTCGTTGGATGACTCGGTGTCCCACACGAAAAGAGAGAGAGAGAGTACTGCAAAGTATTTTAGACCTTGTGATATGAAAACACTAGAACTATAAGGGCCGAAACCTGTGGCGTGCTATCGGCATGGCTATATTTATATTCGGGTGGCGCGGTGGGCTGTTGACGTCATCGCGACCGGGGCGTAGGGCTCGCGAGGGGAGGCGGAGGGAAGGCGCGCCCTCCGATACGCACTTGCGGATTTGCACCTCCATGAATGGCAGAATTGAATTATCCTTAGTCGGGCGCTGAAATTACACGGACCTGACTTGAACCTCAAACGACCTTCTGATACGAGCTCCAAGACACTTTACCGCCTTCAAGGTGCTTCAAGTAACCCTGTCGCCTGAATTAAAATTTGTCCGCAGTCACTTTATTTTTTATCGTACCGTGAACTACCGTGTTACAAAATTACCAGCAGGGAATTACACCGTACTAATAATTTGTTTCGAATAACAGGAATATTTAATTGAGCTATTAAAACTAAATTAAGTTTTCATAAAAAATGATGTTGGGGAGCAATATTTAGAAAATGTTTTATTTTATTTTTTATTTATTTTGTCTCTATATGTGTATCTAATGACTATGTAAAGTAAGGAAGGCAATAAAGTTTTAAACTTGAATAATTTATGTTTGATATGGAATTTCGCAATTAATAAACAATCATCATGAAATGTGTAATTTTTACCAATAGAAAAACGTAACGTCGCCGTGTGCGGGCGTGGCGCTACAAAATTCATATTCAGTACATTCAGTCCCAGGAAGGCCACGAATTTACACAAGGAATGTATCCATACTTGTTAGTAACTGACACATCTGCATAAGAAGTTTCTCAGGTAATATGGTTCATACACACACAGCCTGATCCAGTGTTTTGTGTTAACAAAGTGTTAACCAAGTCCCACAGAAAAACCAGATACTATAGCACAGCACACTTCGTAACATATTTTATGGCATGTGGCAAATTGGCAATCAAAGGATGTCATTTGATTGGTAGCTGTCCCGAGCCGCAATATCGTCCGGTGCCTCTGCGATTCTTCTAAGTGCCAGTACGGTGACAGATAGAACGGGGCGCCGCGCCACCGGCTTGCGTGTACCGGCCGTAATCGGTCCGTTCCGTGTCACCAGAATAATTTCACTCGATGTAGGTTTCAATTCAATTATACGTATCACGCACCTCACAGCTTAATTGGACCTCGGATAAGAAAGTGTCCATGAATAAATTCAAATTGACGCAATTTTGTACTTCTTTTTGGTGAAGAACCGTAATTTTTTCAAGTTACTGTCGGCCTTTTCATTTTATTACGAACCCTGTTTTATTCTTTCTCAAGACGAAAATAGAAAGTGTTTCACATAGCCAGGACAAATAAAAACCCACAGCTATCTTAATAATTATAGCAGATACCTTTCTTAAACTTATCCGGTTCTCTTAACGCTTTGGGTCTAAACTCACTTATCGGTAGCGGAATTTTATATTGGAAATTCTATCTTTGTTAAAAAATATTGATGCCCTATTCATGCAGTTAGAAACTCCGCTATTAAACTTTTTATTGTGTCATGTTCTCCATGCACAGCTAAAGACGGAGCATCCTGGTATGTAGAGCCAATTCGAGAAATTCGTTTAATTTCGTTTCACGGCAAGAATATACCTTACATTACGTCTGTTTAATTTCTCGTGGGGATATCTTCTTTTATAAGGCAGGCGTTTACATTCAGACGTAGAAAGGAATCGATGATTCCCGGGAGAGCAATGTTGAGGTTATTTTGTACGTATGTATGGGTACCTACTTACCTATAGGTACCTACTTATTATAATAAAACAGCCATTTCCTTGTCCTGATAAGAGTCAAGTCTAATACGAGTGTCGCAATTTAAGCTTTGTTATGGGAAAAAAACTGTAATGATTTTAATCATATTATCACATCATATCACATAAGGCTATAGCAGTCAACTGGTGGACGTAGCCCTCCCCCAGGGTACGCTTTAAGGCACGATGTCCCCCTAATTCACCATCCAGCTCCACTGCCAGCTGTCCTCTTTCAGTCATCGGTCCATCTGGCCAGAGGGCATCCGCAGCTACGCTTGCCGGGGCGTGGCCTCCACTCGAGAACCCGCTTGTTCCACCTTCCATCGGTTTCACGAAAATTGTGACCAGCCCACTGCCATTTCAACATAACATCACTACTTCTTTTTTGAATAGTCCGACTTATTTATCATTATATTTTTAATCAGCTATAGGCAACTGCTGTAGGTATATGGATCCATAGAGTATATCTACCAATCATATATCTTTATAGAGATAAGCTCACCTTTGTGACTACGTTTAAAATTCAAATTTATTGTAATCATCTAGTACACAATAAATAATATATGATTTTAATAAGCACCTGATTGTCCGTAAGAAAGATGGTTCCGGGCTTCGGGGGGCACATATACCCATCGGTCTCGGTTGCTATCTATGATAATTTAGATTGCGTTCGTTAAACGACCATGTCAGAGGCCGACTAATAGTAGAAGGCGGTTAAAAAACTCTGACACCAAGGCTCATCGGGTCGTTCGTCAAGTCTTTGTCCTACTTGCAAAGAAGAATACCATCATACAAAATATTCTCAAAAATAAAACATTCAAGAGCTTTAAAAATTATCATTAAATGGCACCAAGTCCATAGCTTCCTCGAAGCCTGCACAGTAATTATTTTTAATTTTGAGTTTATTAAATGAAGCCGAAACAGTCTTTGTGGAGTAATCTGCTGTTTTCTCTTCGAGCCCCGAGCTTATTATTTATTTCCGCAAAATTGTTTCATGGGGAAGTGAAACTGAAAGCCTTTTAATAATATGCTTATTTAAGCCTTAGATATTTTTGCCGGTAAACTTCCTGAAAACCGCAAACCTTGATACTATTAATTTATTACTTCATGTTTTATTTATTTGCCGTGTGATGCCGGCTTAGAATAGCACCACCCCATTTCTTTCCCGTGGGGGTCGTAAGAGGCGACTAAGGGACTCGTGGGTGTGTATTGCAATTTTAGGTGATGGGCTGACAACCTGTCACTATAATGATACACATTTATCTGATTGACCCTCAAAATTTTGTCAGACGTGGTGTTAATATCCGTTTTACGGCCGTTTACGCTCTGCCTACCCCTTGTGGGATATAGGCGTGGTTTGTGTATGTATGTATGTATGTTTTATTTATATAGAAATTATTTTCTAAACTACCTACTATCTAGAGTCTGTGCGGAAAGAGAATAGGCGTGGGCAAACAGTGAACTAATGATTTTTTCATAGGTTGCTATGATATTTCTCATACTAAAGCACAGAGGCGCCCTCAATTTCCACGTGTATTTTCTTTCCGCACAGTCTCTACCTAATTTACTTAACAAATCTTCTACGTTCTTTAATTAAGGAATGTATATCATATCATATCTTATACATTCATAAATAATAGCACCTACGTTTCTAATTAAAATGAATAAATGTCATACCTACAATATTATTCATTAGATACCTGTTTAAGTTGAATTTATCCTACGAGCAAAATACCTAGCGCAAGCTTTAATAGCGTAGATAAAAGATATTTCAAAATGTTGCTTACAGAAAAGAAGTAAAGCCATTATTTTTATTGGCTTCATTGTGCTTGCAACCCACTTGGCTCTGAATCTTCCTTCATAATATTCAAAAGTTCAAGAAAGTTGCGTATATTTATATTTAAAAGTAAGTAGGTAATGTAATGTACTTCTGCTGAATCCATTTTCATTTTCAGCAGAATAAGAATTCGTAACTTTGATATTTTCTTCAAGGACTTTCGTTCATTCAAAGTTATCTTTTTTGGCAAACATGACGTCATTATTGTTGCTGAAATCATACCCGAGATCCTGCTTACTCACGAGACGATCGTTAATAGCGAGCTCTATCTTTCGCGAGCTAAGATTTCCAGTCAAAACAAGTGCTGGGGACTATTTTTGGAGGGCAATCGGTTTCGGTTACAGATATCGTTTTCTGGGTAATTTTGAGATCAGCGTAGGTTTATTACGCAAAATCACGCTCTATTATGCATTCCCGTTAGCTTGTCGACAGTTGTGCGCATTGAATGCTCATTCCGGGTTGTAGTGTAAATATGGAAATTGCTTCGTGGGCCTGTGGCAGCGCCGCCGAGTGACGACGGAGCGGCGGCGGCGCGGCGCACTCGGGACGGAGACGGCGGCTTGACGAAGTCGGCGCGGCGCGCGGGCCAGACATTGCGCCGCTAACCTAATTGGCGACGACTCGTCTAAAAATGTTAATTTTATGACCATCACCATGTTCTCCGTAATTCCAGCGGTTACACCAAGGTGAGGGCTTAGAGGGGGATTAAAAGAATATTTAATGAAAGTAAAAGCTCCTATTATGCAAATTATGAAAAGTTTCAGATTACATTGCTGAATCTTGAGTCGAGTTCTCAGGTTTCAATACAGGGACTAAGTTTTCAAACTTTTAGTCCGTCAAAAGTAAAGGGTATTAAAATGATGATTCAAATTAAACTAAACTCTGCCTGCGGTTAGGTATACCGCGTTATACTGGTAAGCTTGTTTACGTTCTCTGGACATAAACAAAACTATTGTCACATCTGCGCTACGATTTAGTTTGTTTACGTTCCCGTGTGTTGATCTAGATTTGTATGGTTCGTAGACTTTCTACGCGGTGTTTTTCTGTGACCTGTGGGTGGAATATGGGAGGTTACAGTGGTTCATGGGGCATGGGGCATGGGGCATGGGAGGCTATGGGGGTGTTGCGGCGCCGTCGCCACAACGTCTCTGTGCGACCGTCCTCGCTGATCCTTGCTTTGTTTGTCTGACAGTCTGACAATACTACGACCCGCCTCGCGCTAATCGAGCAATTTCGATAGTTGAACCACACGTTGAACTAAGCGTCATAATCTAAAATATTCAAAAACATTTATTCAAAAATATTTTTCTCTATAGTCCAGTAGCCCCAGCCCATAGCAAAACTTTCTACTGCAGGCAAGATTTGAACCTGCGACTTTCGATTACGGTTACGAGTAGCGAGTGCTTGTACCCAACACGTTGAAGTGTTATAAAATTTTACGTTCAGGTTATGTTTTTAATTAACGCCCGGGGAGTATAAATATGGTGGGAGGGCACGTGGCAAGGAGGCTCGACGGACGGTGGGTAAAAGCAGTTACAGTGTGGTGGCCAAGGAGACAAAAACGTCAGCAAGCAGACCATCAGCCCGGTGGTCCGCTGGTATCACCAAGTAGACGGGATCTCTATGGATAAGTTTAGCACAGGACCGTGAATACTGGCGCAATAGAGAAGAGGCCTATACCAGTGGGATGATGTGGGCTAGTGATTATGACAATGATGACATAACATAAATTAGTAACGCAACGTAACGCATTCGTCTATAAGACGAAAGGAAATTGCTAATTCCAATCTTATTCCCATACAAATACGGCTACGGTGGGTTTACGGTGCGTAACGGAGGCGACTATCAAGTCGTTTGACACACGCGTCCGTTACGCACCGTAAATCCACCACCGTATCCGTATTTGTATGGTAATAAGATTGGAGTTCGCAATTTCCTTTGGTCTGACAGACGCATGCGTTACATCGCGTTAAAAAAAATGGAACGACGAACGAAAAATTTGTGAATCGCCTTACTCAAAATAATTGCGTCGTCTATAGGTATCTACTTATCTGCAATGAAGTTATGGTCTCATTAATCTTCTTTCGTGTGGGTTGTGAGTTCAGTGAACGACCTAACCTAAGTGTCAGAGTTATTATAGCGCATAAGGCGCCTGATAAAATTTGTGCAAACGACCAATGTCAAAACTGTCACTGAGACCGATGGATAATAACGTTACCTAATTTACAAATACTATGCCCCCATCCATATTAATCTTCTGCGTATGTCAAAAAGGTAACTAGAGTACTACAGACGATTCCGTACTCTCGTAACTCGTAGTGTACCCACAATTGTCATGTTTTTTCATAGGTGTTGAACTCTCTCTTTTCTTCTCTTTCTCTTTTCGTGTGGGACAACGTGTTCAACGACCCGATGAACCCTGGTGTCAGAGTTTTTCAACCGCCTACTACCACTAGTAGGCCTCTGACATGGTTGTGTTACGACCGCCGCCTAAGTTATCAAAGACAGCAACCGGGACCGACGGCTTAACGTGCTCTCCGAAGCACGGAACCATTTCTTTTCGGACAATCAGTTGGTTAACCCTGCAATGTCCTAACCAGACCGGGAACAAATTCACAAATTGATAAATATCAACTTTGTGTGTGCCCCACCGTGAATCGAACCCGGAACCTTTGCGTCGCAGGCAGTCGAACTACCACTGCGCCATATCGGCCGTGTTGAACTTTAAGTGAGGGTGGTAGTAAGGTTGAAAATGAATGGTACACATACTGTAGTGGGGTCGATGAGGCCTTAAGTATAACATGCGTGGTACCGTATTCTGTAAAGGTTAACCCATTTGCCGAGCGTGGTGAATATAATAGTCTAATCAGTTCATTGAAGAAATAACAGACTGTCCCGATGGCGTAGCGGATAGTATCCCTGCCTACTACGACAAGGGTCGTGGGTTCGATCCCCACATGACACAAATATTTGTTAAGTTATTTTCAGATACCTTTTTGTGTTTAGTCTGGATGTTTTTTATGTATATTATGTATTTATTTACAAAAAAAGGATAGATATATAAATCTTAGCTATTTAGTTCTCATAGTATATAAATCTTAGCTAGAAAAATAATGGTAAAATAAAAATATGGGTTTGGAAAACTAAATGTATCAAATTTGTATTACCAAATGTTAAACCAAGCTCTACAATTATTAAGGTAAAGGATGAAAAGTTGGACCTTGCGGACTCAACTGTATTTTTAGGCATAACTTTGGACGCCTCGCTCCAATGGGGGCCACATATTGAGAAATTGTCGAAGAGACTGAGTTCAGCAGCATACGCAGTTAAAAAAATAAGACATCTCACTGATGTAGACACTGCAAGACTAGTTTACTTTAGCTACTTCCATAGCTTAATGTCTTATGGCTTACTATTATGGGGCCATGCTGCGGATGTGAACAATATATTTGTTTTGCAGAAACGGGCTGTTCGTTCAATTTATAAATTGGGACCTCGAGTCTCCTTGAGACAGAAATTTAAAGAAATCAACATATTGACATTTGTGTCACAGTACATATACGAAAATCTAGTGTACGTAAAAATAAATATAGATTCTTTTAAGAAAAATTGTGACAGGCATAATTTTAACACTAGAAATAAGGAGCAACTTGCTGTGCACATGAGCAGGCTTAGTAAAGTAAGCAAAACTTTTAAGGGCAATTGTATACGCTTTTATAACAAACTTCCTAAAGATATTCAAGACTTACCCTTAAATAAATTTAAACCAGTAATTAAACAAAAATTGTACAAGAAAGGCTATTATGAAATATCAGACTATATGCAAGATAAATCTCCATGGGTTTAATTCAAATGTATAAAGAAAATATTTTATTAGACGAAACAAGTAGATTTATCTACTGCAATTTTTTGTTATTATTATAATTTTTTTTTTTTTATGTAGCCATTTTTGGGCTATACATATATATTATTCGTTATTTCCAAAATTAGCTAGGGGGCAGTTTAGGGCCTAGAAAGATTGTTAATTTAGAGTAGGAGCACTTCTGGGCAGGTTTTTTGGGGGGTTTTTCCTGTTCAGGGGGTCCGGTTAATTATACGCATGTTAATAACACGCTTTGGAAATCTTGACTAAAATTTGAAACAAATGTCGTTTACAAATGGTGGTGGCGTAAAGTTACGTGCTGTGTGATTAACCTGGCCAGCCCCGAGGCAGTGCCTTTATTTTTATTTTTATTTTTTTTATCCCGCCCGAGCCGGTTTTCTATTAGGACAATACAAAATTGTTATAAAAAGAAGAAGATTGCGTTATGCAAATTTCTTTTTTTTACAATGACCGATCATGACGTCAATAAGTGATAATGCTATCCTACATTGAATAAAGTTATTTCATTTTCATTTTCATTTTCATTTTTCAGTACAAGCTTTGCTTAGTATGGGGCAATATGGCGCTGTGTGAACTATCTATGATATAAAGTAAACTACTTTTACCTCGTCGTTCGTACGTCGCTGCGTATTTTTGACGCACCGTAACGCATGCGTTTGTCAGACGAAATGAATTTGCGAATTCTGCCCTTATTCTCAATAATACGGCTACGGTGCGTTTACGGATGCGTCTGTCAAACAATTTTACAGCGCCGGACGTCAAGTGTAGGTAAACCCGATAAGTTAAAATTATGATTGTTAATTTTATCAAAATAAGAGCTTCGATCGATACCTGGAAAATATTAAAAAAACTTCTCGGGGAAAGTAATTTGCAGTTGCAGCAGAACTATGATAGTATGTAAATTTTAAAAATAATGTAAAAAGCTTTCGTGCTCTAACCACGAAATTAATTAAGATTCGACGCTGATGATTTTTAGATCGTAATGAAAAAAAAAACAGGATGTTAAGGTACACATGCCTGACTGATGTAGTACTTGGGAATCTACCTAATGTATCTATGTACTTGAGTTAAGCTACACACATCATCAAAACAAATAAAATACTCCATGCATAATGTATATCATATTTATCACGAACATACCTGTATAATGTCTATATGTCATTTATGCCACTGCAATTCACTAATGTGTGGGAATAATGGTGGCATTTGCTTCGGATATTTAAACAGACCAACGTTCAGACGGTGTTAGTTTCTTTTTAGAGAGTTTGCGACTGTGTGTTTTGTTTCGTATTCAAATATTAGATCTTGTGAGTGGTTTGCTAAGGGCTCACAATAAGCTATTAAGGCTCATGCTGAAATTGCAATTGTACAGCTCGTACTGTGGCAATGCAAGCTTTACGTACAATCGTTTTGTTTATTACTTAAGTTTTAATGAAAAAATGTGACCTTTAGGTTGAAATTTTCCAGAATATAGGGTTCTGTAAGCACTCAAAATGATATCTAACGCAGTTACGGCTGTTCAATAAACATTGTAAATCGTATCCTTTGAATATTTTCATAAATATGTAGGAATGGTATACAGGGTAGAAGGGACAGGCCTCCAAATACTGATAGTGTGCATTCGGACCATGTAACTGAACAACTTTCCGTAAAGATAATAATTCAGGAAACGTCAAAATTTTTTGAACTTCCCATTGTAAATGCAGTCAGCTGCTCGTGATTTTGTATGGAACGTCAAATATTTTTGTCGTTTCCTGACATAAGTTTCTAAGGGAAAGTTGTTCAGTTTCATAGTCTGCATGATTTTTTTCAGTCTTCGGAAGCTGTCCTTTACACCCTGTATATTTATCACTGATATTAATATTAACTTGTCCTAGCGGGTCAACCCTCAGAATCTATTTAGAAAGGTCTAACAGGCCAACCATACCCTCTTCTACCGCAGCGCATCAAAAGGTAAATATACTGTACAGTCACTGTAAATAAATCATGACTTAAATTCAAAATCGTGTCGGCTCAAGGCAGAGCTAAACCGAAATTAAGTTAGTTACGCATGTACGATTCCTTACCTTTTTATTCCAATACAGCCAATCCTTCCTCTACCTACTCAAGATTCCTAAATATGTTTACTTTAGCTACACGTGTTTCCGAAGCTATATTTATCAAGTAGGCTGTAGTTAAATCCGAAATATAATTATAATAGGCAGTAACTTAGGCCCCGTCTACATCGCCGGGTTACGGCACGGTGCCGTTAAAACGCACGGCACGGCGCCGCAGAAACTCACGATCCGAATTGACGGCACCGCACCGTGCCGCAGTCCGGCGACGGTGCGGCTAGTCACTCCCTCTCTATTGCTTACATGGTTCTGACATATTTTGAGTCACAAATATTTGTGAATATGGTTTGAAAGACACGTATTGTACTCTTACTATTATTAAAGACGCAAAAAAACAAAGCATAACCGACGACAGTACTGGAGTTATCGATATCTTTGTATTGTTTGTGTATGGTGTATGTAGGTATGTATGAAATCATTTCCAGTGAAAGTATAAGATAGGATGTGGACGAGCCCTAACTAGGTACCAACTTAACTTAGGAATATCTATACAACATTGGCAAATATTTAACGTAACGAAATTAGCCATATAACTGAAAAACTTTTCTCATAGGAACATAGGTCGAAATATTTAGAAAAACTTAAAACTCTGAAAATGCATGCAGTGAGTATGGCAAAACATTTCTATAGGGAGAGGTCCATGTCCAGCAGTGGACTTAATGTCATGTTGGATGGTGAAAGTGGATGAACGTTTTAACCAATCAAGGAATCAAGCTGTAAATCAAAGTGAAACCTCAAAGTATTGTTTCACAACGCTCTGCTAGTTACCGTAGTACTCGAAATAAATGGTTTTCAATCTATCAAGATACAATCTACCGATGTAGACAACCGTAAAGGTTTCTCATTCATTAAATACATGGGGGCCACTTATTTTTGAACAATTAGGTATGAGGGATTTTCATTTAACGCACTGAATAGGAACGCATTTGTTAAAATATCATTGTTTAGTTCAGTGAATATTCAATTGAATTGCATATTTTTCAAGTAATTAGTTGTTTGATTAGGTACCTATTGCGTGGGTGGATGGATTTGAGTTGATACCGCGCGGGTTTGCTTGAATGACAAAATAAGTGATATTTTTAGATACTGTACTGATCAGTGACTGAGAACAGAGATTTTTATCAAAATCTAAATAACTAACTACGTGGCTTGTAAGCGTAGTGTATAATACCCCTCCCACGCCGAGGGTCGCGGTTTCGATCCCCACAGGATAGAAAAAAATTGTATCAAGTAAATTTTTTAATATTAGTTTTTAGTCTGGATGTTTTTTATGTAGGTACTTATAAAAAGTTATAATTATCAAAAAAGTATATATGTAGATATTAGGCGGTTTTTCCACTATGACGGCCTCTCATACCAATTTTTGACGCATCTGTCTGTCAGAGGAAATGGCATTTTAATCACATAACAAAAAACGGATACCATGTAACGCATGCGATTTGACCCAGGGTGTTTGACGCATCACACGACAAATAGGTACCTATGTTGCAAAGTTATAAGTAAGATAGGTGTTAAGTGACAATCAGATTCTATTTCATTTGCGTTAAAATGGTTTTTATACCATTTGAGAATGAAAACCGACCTTAACAATATGTATTTTTTGTCATAATTATACCTGCCAACGGTAAACTTCTTTGTCCCCTGCCGGCATTTTAATTACAACCACTAAAAGAAAGCCTACTAGATCACTTGGTTGTTATTATAAAAGCTGTACCCATATCGAATGTAATACAAAAAATATTCACGATAATATATTTATGTTGGTCTCTGTTTATCAAATGAACGAAGTACTAATTTCAAGTGTAAAACTTATCGGAAAATCATTTTAAAGAAAATAAGTAATAAAAGTTATTGAAATGTTGCACGCATACAGAAATAGATCTAACTTTGATTTGCTATCTTAATTTAAAATAAACTTGTCTAATAATAGAAACTACCTACAGCGATTTCAATATAAAGTAGGGAACTCTGTAGTAAAGTTACCATTATCGGAGCCGACGGGCGATCTGAATGAGAGTAGTCCCGGTCCGCCACAGCCCCGATTTTCTCAGTGCATTTTATCCAAAGATCCTGGTTTGTCACAATTTACTTTAAGCTTTTAAAGTGCAGTCCGGCAAGTCATATAAACGTAAGAAGCAAGTATTAAAACTGTGACAGACCATGAGCTGAGCTGTCTGAGTTGTACATCAATATCCTTGATTCATATGTACTAACAGAAACGGCTCATCACGCTTAGACACTTTTGCTGTGAAGTCATTTGCCTACTTAGTAGAGTGTAGCTTAGCTCCTGGTGTTGCACAACAGGCACTCCAGGTTCTTGAAGTTTATGTGCGAAATCATTGGTCGAACATTCTGCATTTTTTTTGCTATGAAGCCGTTTTTGTGTATCTTTTAGTTAAGCCGTGTCTTTGCTAGTCTACCTCAGGTAGTTCAGTCCTAGATGTTATGTGCCAGGAAAAGTGGCATAGCATGCTAAACAACTTTTGCTATTTAGCCATTTTTGAATATCTCATATTTAACCGTGCGCCCGGTGTTCCATATCAGGTAAACCAGACCCTCGATGTGTATGTTCCAGCAGAAGTGACCTATCATGTTAAGCAACTTTTGCTGTGGAGCCATTTTCGTATCTGGTATAGTCTAGACAGGCTCCTGGTGTTCCAAGTCAAGTACTCCAGACCCACGAGTAGTACTGACCAAAGTTACTCTGATGTTGACAAGGACATTCAGATTCAGAATGTCAGTAAAATCAGTCGTCTACTTTTTTCATGTTCGAAGCAACTTTCTCTAAGTGTAGTGCCTACCTTCTCTTTTGGGGGTCGAATTTCCGTAGTTTACAACCCGGCCGATAATTTGTTCGACATCTTGGTAAAAATTGCATCGAAATCCGTTCAGTCGTTCTTGCATGATGCTTTCACATATAAAAATCTAAACAGATGAACAGACAATTAATCTGAAAGCTGTTGGAATATGTTTAGTTTTCAATTTGAAGTATGCACAAACGATTATTTTTCGAATATTTTCTATGTACATACTTTCGACCCTCTTTAGTTTTATTATTTATTAGAGGTATATGAATAAAATAGATTGAGTGTGACAAACCGGGATCCATCAAATTCTTCAACCAGCCGTTTGGTCCAAATGGCTGAAATTTTTGGATCTTTTCAGATTTTTCGTGATAAACTGAGACTGTGGCAACTTGGGACCGAGTCCTGAATAGAACTGAACCTGAGGAAACAAAGCGAATCCAATTCAATAGTCAGAACACGATGCTAACTCGGATTGCATTCATTGAATGCAATTATTACTACGCTGTCTACCTTAGAATAGCAAATCGTTATTGACAGGGTGCTGTTCCTAAATTGTGTCCTCATCGTTTAAGAACAGTTAGTAGCAATATAAGTGAGATCAATGGTCGGAAATCACCTACAGAAATTTCGGTATGCAAAAAATATTAAAATTAAAGCAGAAACATTATGTAATTTTCATATAATTTAAAACTCTGCGACTGAACTTTCCACATATGAGTTTCAGTTAACTAGCTACAATGATATATCTCAAGTGCTAAAAACATTTGCGATCAAAATATATCCTTAATCTTAAACTTTCTCTGTGTTATTACAAAAACAGTTAGACATAGTTTAAGCTGTTTGCCAACGTCAAATCATAAGGGAAAATATCTTTAACACTGGCTAATCGAGCGTCTAACTTTTTTTTAACTGTACAAGTTTAGGAATGACGTAGCACGAGTAGACGTAGTAGACGGGCACTTTTAACGGATATTTGATGTGATAATACTGTTTAATTTTTACTCTATATTTCTTTCTTTAAATCGTAACTACCAATTAGTATAATTATAGTTATGAACAAATAATTTAGGTCACAAACACAACTAACTAACTTTCAATCATACCTTATATAACTAGCCTATGCATACATGATTTAGTCCAGCTTAAATTTTACCCTATTTAAATTAATAAATATTTATATTGTAATTTGTTTTGCGAAATGAAATAATATAAGTAAAAGGTGGACCATAGAGCAACGTCAAAAGACAAAATTTAAATGCGTTTTACTGAGGGGTATCTCAATCACCACCATGTAGTTTCGCAGTTTTTGAAGTTTCCTTTGTAACTTTCAACTATGATCCACCTGTATTTTTTATTTATTCGAACAACCAACAAGTCCAACATTTCCACTGAGAAAGCGGTTCTTTTACTATTTCGGACTGACCGACGTATTTTTTCCGTCCGACGTATCCTCATACAAAAAACGGATACCATGGCACACTGTAACTCATGCAATTTGACTAAAGTGTTTAACAAGGTGTCCGTCATAGTGTGAGATTTGCCTAAGAGAATCAACTTTTCCTTTTTTTATAAAACAATAAAAACATTGTAAAAGGTTTTTAAAACATAACTTTTTACTTCAAAACTTTTGATGAATCGACCCGTGAAAGTCTCAATTCCAACTTTAGATAATTCAGTTGTTTGCTAGGTACGAACTTAAACTGTGTTTTGTTAAATTTAAGTGGCTTCGTTTTGTAAAAAGTTCAACATTAAAACAGGGTGGTTAAGAAACATTCACCCGTGACATAGAAAAACGTGTATTTACATAAACAAAAGTAATTCTGTGTAAACGTATTTTTTATTTTAATGTCATTCCATCGGTAAAATAATTCTTTTTCTAGCAGCTTTTAGTAAAACTTGGCATTCTAATCGCTGAGAACCGTTTCACCTAAAGCAGAGTCCTATTATTTACAAAAATGTATACGGAATTTCTATTTTGCCTGAAGTGAACTTCCATAATATTTTGTTAGTTGATGGAATATAATATTAAATATTTCACTCTTCAGAGAGCCCAGCTGAAAAATATATTATTTGGATACATAAGGTTCTTAGAAGCAATATATATTAGCCTCTATTTTTCTGACCACTTACCTACGTACGAATTAAACAAACGTTCAACCTCTACATTTAGCGGTCTCACAGTCCAAAGTTTTGAAAATAATCATTTTCGATAGAAGCTACACACTGTGAGATGAAATTGTTCTACGCTTTCCTACAATCAAGTCATAGAAAAAGAAACATGTTAAGGATTTAAGTATTAAGTAAATGATGAAAAATCTTTATCCAATTTTATCTTATTTGATTACGTATATTGAAAAAAATACATATGGGAGACCATGATAACCGCCAATACATTGTGATTCACCTTAATACCTATTTGATACCAGAGAAGTCCCCTAACCCGCAAGACTGCGGCTGTGTGGCAAATAAGTTATAACCGTGATTAATCGTTCAGATTGGTGGAGCTGCGAGATGCAATATTCAAATAATGATTCTTTTAAAGCACTATTTTTCTTTCGAGTTTTAGTGAGCGAGCGACCTCCTAACTCAATAGAAGAACTTAATCGATATGTCGCAGTATTATAGCAGAATTAGGATTTCGGCCAAAAGCCGGATTATGGCAAAATTGTAGACTACATTCGACCATCGTCCTAAGCAGATCCAGGATTTCGGTCATAATCCTAGGATTTTGGTCGAAATCCTGGATATACTTAGTATTATGGCATTAATGGCGATTCGGGGGAATCTATGAGCGGGGAGGGAACAATACACTCCTCCCCCGCGCGCGGGGATTGCGTATGGGAGTGTGTTTATTTCTATCATTCATAATCTTTATTTAGATACTAGGTGATGCAAATGATAACAGGAGGTTCTGTTTACCTTGTTATATTTTGTAAAAGAGAAGACACCCAAACGTTTATTTTATTACTCATCTAATAATATTATAAACAGTAACTTATGTGATTATTTAAAAAATATTGTTTTTACTACTTGAAAAATCTTTAATGAAAGAAATTATACTCAAAAGTTTATGTTAATGATAGAGAAACGAATTATTTAATGTTTGTTATATTAATCATAGTTAGAAGAGGTTAGTACCTAAATGTTTATGAAAAATGGTTAATTTTTATATCGAGACTAGATACCTAATAATAATAGTGATTAGTACATTCTTTCTGGAATCAATAAAAATAAAAGACTGATTTGATTATCATAAATATTTTTTGTGTCATTTATTTTGTTTCATCAAATTTTCTTAAGTTCTTATTTTGCTCTCCAAAAGCACAATAAAAATACAAATTAAAGTAAAGACAAATAGTAATTAATGCATGGCGATAGTCACTATTCCGTGTAATGACGGCTTAAAATAGCATCACCCCTATTCTTTCCCGCGGGTACGACACCCAGAAGCGACTAACGGATGGAAGTTTTCATGTGTATTACCATTTTATTTTTCTATAGTCATTCACGTTTTATCTAAAATAGCCCTCAAAATTGTTAATGGCCATTAAAACTCTGCATACTACGCAAGTATTTATGTATGTATGTGTATAGTCACTACAAAATTTATAAAAAGTGTTCTGAAGCCTTCGTTTTACCATATTACTACGTAGATCCAGGATTTCGGTCAAAATCCTAGGATTATGGCCGGAATCCTAGATCTACTTAGGACGATGGTCGAATGAAGTCTTAAATTCTACAATAAACCGGCTTTTGGACAAAATCCTAGAATTTCGGCCGAAATCCTAATTCTGCCATAATACTGCGACAGATACACCCTGCAACTATTGTATTAGTCAAAGTTGTTTTACCCATGTTGATTCTTCTCACGTTTCGGCCGCTGCAACTTGGGTGGACTCTAATTTATTTGGTACCCTTTAGTTTACAAAACAGTCGTTATTATTACAGGGTAAAGGTCAAAGTTAATTCCAATTTCAGCCTTGTCTTTATTAAATGCGACGATATTGTTTTTGGGCTTTCAACGCCACATCATGTTATTGAGTTAAGATATTATCAAAGATGTTATCAAACAAAACTAAATGTCATGAGCTTGACTTTATTTTTGTTGTACTGAGAAACACGACCATAGAAGCATTTTAAAATCTTTCAACTCTTTTTGGATCACTGCGTTATGAATTATGGAAATTGAAATTGAAATCTATATTGTTATATTTTTAAATTGGAATTCTTTATTCAATGTAGGATAGTATTAATATTATATTGACGTCGTGATACGTCATTGTAAAAAAAGAAATTTGTATCACACATTTTTTTTATATAACAATTTTGTAATATCCTAAAAGAAAACCGGCTCGGGCGTGATAAAAAAAATAAAAATAAAGGCACTGCCTCGGGGCTGGCCAGGACAATCACACAGCATGTAACTTAACGCCACCATCACCTGAAAACGATATTTGTTTCAAATTGAAGTCAAGATATTCAAAGCGTGTTATTTACATGCGTATAATTAACCGGACCTCCTGAACAGGAAAACCCCCCCAAAAAAACCTGCCCAGAGGTGCTCCTACTATAAATTAAAAATCATACTAGCCCCTTAGCTACCCGGGCTAATTTTGGAAATTAAAAAATAAGTATAAGCCAAAAATGGCTACATAAAAAAATATTGTAAAAATTGCAGTAGATATATCTACCTGTTTCATCTTATAAAATGTTTATTGTTATGGTTATTTAAAAGAGTCTTATCGCGATAGTTTTTTGGTCAATTTATGCGATTTACCAGGTTCACTTAAGTTTGCCTGTGACTACAACTGATGCAAGTTTTAGTCACGTTAAACTATCGCGATATAACTTGTTTAATTAACCACAGTGTGTAAAAGTATTCGCAAGTGATTCAAAAAGTTACACTTCGTTATGTTTCGTATAGCCTATCTACGTGATAGGCCATCAATTTGTAATGCATGGCAGCAATAACACTTCATCAATATCATCATAGTAGCCACTAAATCAACTGCCAGAATAGCAAGCAGGCTGGTTCGTTTTGTATATGTCATAGAATATATCTTACAAATGGTTGATACATTCTGTTGACATAAATGACAATCGATTGCGGGTAAAAATAGACACTAAGTTATAGATATTAAATGGACTGCAGCTATTACTATCGCAAACGTATTTTAAACTGCCTTCTAGTTAAAATTGATCCGAGGCATCCTCATTGGGGATTCCAACTATGACGTTGTAGTATGAAATGACGTCAATTAGTTAGGCATTTTACTAGATTTCTAGAACTCTTTGACATGTAAGAACTTTACCGTGTCCCATTTCATCAAACCGGTCATGTATGTTTTATTAATGCTATGGCAGCACAGATAAAGGTCGTATTAATATAGATATCTATTTATACTAAAAAGTTTGTTCTAAGACTTGTTTAAAGAAATAAACGTACATTCTCAAAGTTCGATTGGTAGCGATGAAAATATACTTATTTTAGGAGACTGACATAACTACAGCCAAACATGACTTGGGACTACGCCCTCAAAATTGACTGGCTTGGTTTTCAAAGTTGGTTTTTGATCCGCTTATAAAGCAAACCGATCTATTACTTTGTCATGAAACCAAAGCACTACATGTAGAATATTGTGTCCAGTAGCACCACGGGAAGTTGGTATCAGCGCAGGTGCCGCACACGACCGTTCCCCGGGGACTGAGACTATGCTAGCAGATTGCCAACTAATTAATTGCCTTACAACACGAATCACACTGACTACTATTCTCAGTGGTATCTTTCTTTATCCACAGCTAAACTATCCCGTATAGATGATACGGGATAGTTTAGCTGTGATTAGAGGGCAGTGCAATATTTTTTTTACAATGGCGGCAGAATGTTATTTAATTACTTGTTTTTTAATAAACTCTGTAAAACCGACGAGATTATTTTTTCCTTTCTTCCTTTTCTGTGTCCTTAAATGGTTTGTTTACAGACTGGTAAAGAAAAATTGTAACATAGATTTCGTTTTATACTTATAAAGTATTACCTATTCAAAATAAGGATAAATTGTAGCCTTTAAGGAATAAGAGAGTGCTGCGCGCAAATAAAAAAATAGGATATAATTAACTACATAAATTACCTCTATCAGCACTGAAAAATAACTTAATTGTTGAAGCGAAAATAGATTTTGCCAAATATGCAATGTGTCATCTCTGAGTGCACGGCTGTCTTGTGAGTCAATATGATTCCAAAAAACATGATTCTAAATCATATGAAAAATATTATGCAAATATTATGAGCAGCATATTTCTCGCCCAAGAAAGCATTTACTAAAGTCACAGCAAAAAAGATTTGATTTAACGAATTTAGGCTCTGTTGTCATGTCACTCGACATGAAAAGGTAAAGAAATCGCGTCACTTCATATCGCTTGCTCAACTTTTTTGCTCTTTTGATATGACTCAGCAGAACAACAGAAAGTGGCGCATAACTCACCGACACTACAAAGAATATTGATATCATGAATTCTGAAAATATGTAACCTTTAAGTTTCAAAGAATTATATGTACGAGTTTACTAAATATGAGTGGCATTTGTATTAAATTACAGAATTCTTTTAAGTCTGTTCTAAGAAATCGCTAATGCTGTCATTCTGTTACGAAGAGAATTTAAATTGAGTCATATCAAAGTACTACCTAGAATTGGATTCACAGATCTCTGATAAGAAGACGCAAGAATCAAACTCAATTTCGATAGGAAATTTCTTGGTAATCAACCACCCTTATCAATATTTATATTAAACCAAGACTTTTGCCATAATAATTTATTTCGCTGGATTTTTATGTGTGTCGGTGATCATCACAACAGATTAAGTTCAATAAAACTGATAAAATATCACAAGAACTTTAATCGTTACACCTGGGTCAATATTTAACGTTTTTGTTCTTGTAAATCAATATGTGAGCTGCTAGCAGTATGTAGGCAAAATGTGAAAGGTTTAGTCAAATTCGTCCAAGAAATCTTGTAAAAAATTATGTTTCTCTTAAAATATTTTCTAAAGCAAGTACGGGTAGTTTCAAGGTAGCTAGTGTAGTGGAGCGGGTATTTTCCCTAACGAGTGTTTAGTTGCAGCCATGTCAACAGAATGACCTGCTTTTTGCAGAGGTCACGACTCACGAGTATGACCAAGCTCGGTGTTTGTTGAGATGAGCATTTGTTGAAAACATAGAAATATACTTATGTCAATATGTTGTGTCGTCTATATATATGTTCTTCACAGCTCACACTAAGAGGTCTGCCAGTAGAAGTATGCGGTAAAAAATCTGTGACACCAGGTTTCATCGGCTCGTTAGAAGACTTGGTGTCTCACACGAAAATAAAGAAATTCAGACTGTCAATAAGCATTTATGATGGGATGGGTAAGACAAACATAACATTAGCTATCGTACGATTGATTGATTTTCTCATCGTCTTAATTAAGGGCTAAAACAATAGTTATGAATATCACATAAACCTACAATCGCATTTAATAAGACGGCTGACATTCATATTGCCCCAGAGTAGTCTAATCTTATCTTACTCTAATTTAAAAAGGCGTTAGAAGTTTATTTTGAAAAGACAATTATTGGACGTGACTTTAGATTGGGTTGTCAAAGAATTGTCTATACCAAGTCTATACAAATACACGCGGGCTCGCTTCATGTAACTAGGTGATATATTCAGTCCTAGCGTTTCTGATAGAATGGCGGACAGATAGAGATTGCGAAAACCTTCTCGGCAATAAATAAATTATTATATTCCATCAATCGACGGATCTAAAAGTACAACACACAATTTTGCTTGTTTTGTGTGACATCGTTTCCGACGCATGATCCCAGTCTGATGCGTCAATATTCAAAGATATTTTTCTGCAGTGCCACTAGCGCCATACTGTTGGTAGGTAGCCTAAATTTGTTTCTTAAATATTCATACTTTTACTCCAGACAGTGAGGACCCAATGATAATGAACCTGATAATAGAATAAATTTTACATAGAATACAAAACATTTTAATGAGAGTCGAAACTTTCTTTCTAGTCGATTGACTTCTGTTTGATATTTAAAAAGAAACGCAAAGTTTTTGTCTGAATGTATTAAAATGTTAAGTACTTGTCGTATTTTCAAAGGGTACACAAAAAAGGCAATGATTTTGTTATGTCGTGGTTATGGTTCGTCTAATACTTTCACGCTTTTTACGTAAATAAATATATATACTGGACGTTTCACACAGCGCCATCTAGCCCCAAACTCAGCATAGCTTGTACTACGGGAAATAAAGAACCCTGGTGTCAGAGGTTTTCACCCACTAGCTACAAGGAAGCTAACATATCTGACATGGTTGTGTAACGACCGCCGTCTAAGAAAACATAGACAACAACCGGGACCGACGGCTTAACGTGCCCTCATAAACACGGAACCGTACTTTTTTTCGGACAATCAGATGGTTCAGCCTGCAATGTCCTAACATGATTGGGAACATATTCACAAAGTGATAAATATAAACTTTGTGAGTGCCGGGATTCGAACCCCGAGCCTATGCATCACAGGCAGTCGCACTACCACTGCGCCACATCGGTGTAGAAGGCAGGGATACTATCCGCTACGCCAGCGGGCTAGTCTTATGAAGGTATCATTGCGTTTACTTAGTAGATCGGGTCTAAGCACAAGTTAATGTACCTATTTACCTAATTTAATCAGTATAAATTATATGCCTGCCCGCTACGCCGAGGGTCGTGGGTTTGATCCCCACAAAACACAAATATTTGTTAAGTAATTTTCAGCTATTTGTGTTTAGTTTGGGCGTTTCTGTTTATAATATGTATTTATTTACAAAAATATATATATAAATGTAAGTATTAATATTAGCTATCTAGTTCCCAAACTACAAGCTTTGGTTAGTTTGGGGCTAGATGGCGCTGTGTGAATTGTCCAGGATATTTATTTATCTATTCATTTTTTTATATCAAAACTTTGATAATGATTAAGGCGTATGTGTTTATAATGCTGTTTTTTAAAAATGGGTAATAGTAGGAGTCAGAGTTTTGAGCCTTGTTTTTTGAGCCTTGCACTACAAAAGTGCCGTCACTTTGGAAGGTAAAAGCTCAGTTTTGGACTCACAGTCTACTTGTTAGATAACATGTCATATACATTACCTACACTAACTTGTCAATAACAATATCTAAAGTATCTGCTTTTCTTTTTATTAGTTATACATATATTATGTTATGTTAAAATCGCCAACTTTTTATTTTTTTTTATTTTTTTATTAATGATGGGTTAGCTCTTGACTCTAGTCTAGGTCATAGGACAGACTTTCAAAAGCTATTTCAGTATTTATTTCTTTACAGCGGTTGTCGCAAGAGGCGATTATGGGACTCGAGTGTAACATGCGTGTTGCAATTTTAGGCGATGGGCTGACAACTTGTCACTATGGCGATGCACATTTTTCTGAATTACTCTCAAATGTTGTTCAGACGTAGCGTAAATGTTAGTATTTTACGGCCGCTTACGCTCTGCCTTCCTCGCAACTGATACAGACGTGATATATGTATGTTTGTATGTATTCACAGTATTATTGCGTAAAAAAAGATAATCTTGCTGTCTTTTTGTGTGATGGATGATAAGGCATACTTGTACTCGGCATAAATTCAAAGGATCGAAAGTTTATACCATGGTTTCAATGCTACATCAAAAATACAACAAAAATAACACAAATTTAATATAATGTTGGAATAACTGTTCAAATAATTATTTATCATCTTGTATTTTTGTGTCCCCGCACGTTTTTATTTCTTATTTAGTTTTACAGGTTGGCTGGAAGAGATCTTTTCATAGAGATAGCTCACCTTTGTGAACTACTTTTAAAACAAAAACTATTATATTGTTAATGTAGAATAAAGAATATATATAAAGTGTATAAGTGTACTACATATGTTTGTCCTACTTATTCTGACAATTTGCTCAAATCATTGCAAAAAAGTTCTAGTAGATGGTTATACCATGACACTGTATTTATAAAATCAAACTATCTAGTGGAATACTCTAAAATGCTTACATTTATATAGCCGTCCACTGCTGGACGTAGGCCTTACCCAGAGTACGCCTGAAATTCTTATTACAAATTTATTTAAAATTGTTTACATAATGCTGTAATAAATAAAAATGCGATGAAGACCACAAATCCGACTAGACCGGTAAAGTGATATGGTAGACGTGCTGCAATGAAGTAAATGCAATTTTCATTTAACTTGTATCGCTCGAAACAACAATGTACAACTTTATCGCGTGCCGGGATCAGTGTATTACCGAAATTGATCAATCATAAAAGTTGTTCAAACAATGTAGTGGACTGGGTGGAATGTATAATCCCTTGCGGGGTAGGCAGAGCGTAAATAGCCGCAAAAAACGGCCATTTACACCACGTCTGACAAATGTTTGAGGGTTATTCGGAATATTGTGTATCGCTATAGTGACAGGTTGTCAGCCTATGGCCTAAAATTGCAATACACACCCTCGAGTCCCTTCGTCGCCTCTTACGTCTCCCACGGGAAAGATATGGGTTGATGCTATTCTAATCCGGCATCACACGGCAATTCTAATCCGGCATCACACGGCAATTCTAATCCGGCATGTTCAGGTTTTTGGTACTATCCTTAATTAAAATAAGAACCTGTAAACTCAATGAAATATTCGCTGTTATTAAAATTATAGCAAAAAGTGCTAAAAACCGTTTGCTATAGCATCACCCCATTTCTTTAACGTAGGAGTCGTAAGAGGCGACTAAAGGATTTGAGGGTGTGTATTGCAATTTTAGGCAATGGGCTGACAACCCGTCACTATGGTTTCCGAATAAAGGCGTAAAAGTCCGTTTTTTGCGGCCGTTTGTACTCTGCCTACCCCGCAGGGATAATAAGCGTGATATGTGTGTGCTAAAAACGGCCACTTTGGTATTATTTGCCATAACTTTAATTACCTCGAATATTTCATTGAGTTTGCAGGTTCTAATTTTACTTAAGGATAATACTAAAATCTTGAGCAAAGACCATTCTGATCGATTGTTTGTTTCATACAAACAATCGATCGAGGGAAAATATTTTTTTGGTGAAGTGGCGCCACTGTCGAGACCGTTCACGACTACACTCGTCTTAACTTTATTTTCTTACCTCAAAACAAATTTTTACAACAACAGTAAATCATGGAATAAAACAAGAGGCACAAAGGCAGACTTATCCCACACAGAAGATATGTAACTTGCAGGTGAACAAATGTTTTTCAGTTCATTAAGGCACTGTACCTAAGTCGTGGCGCAATTTTGTATCAGATTAGCTTAGTTTAACTTTGGTATAGTTACAATTTTATGGGTCGGCAATTTTTTCAGCAAAAATCTCATCGTACAATAGTAAAAATCACGTGACTTTTGTCTATGTCTATTACAGTGTTTTCGGTTGTATTTTTATTTGATCGTTGAAAACCTGGATAAAGTTTATAAAAGAACAAAACTGTACCGCCAGAGGGTGAATAGTCGAATGGAGCGGGAAACCAATCCCTCCAAATAGTCCGTGTATTTTTAGCAGTAAACCGGTTGCGGTCCCTAGTTAATAATCGCTTTTTTGGCTTTGTTTTACTGCGTGTCCAACATTACGTGAACCATATTTCATTTATTTCATCTTCATTTTGTTTCACAGCACAGCCACCCTCACTACAAAAAGTTAAAAGAGGTTAAACATGTGGGGAAGGCCGGACTTACTGCTGTCCTACTTGGCTAGTGCGTTTATGTTATTATTATCTACTTTTTATTGTACCTGTTTTAAAATTTCAAAAAGGGAAAATGTTTTTATGTGCATTTTCTTTGCGCTTTTTTTAAACTTTATGCACAACAATGTACACGGGTGGTGTTATCTCCCAGTCTACTTCAGGGCATGTGCCAACAAAATAAGGTAAGTTATTTTGGTTAGTTAGGTGAACTAAGCAGTCATTTGTGGAATTCATAAGGCTGCCATTGATGCTAAATTATTAAAGATACCTAAAGTTACGTTTCCGGAAGCATTTTTCAAGGAGCAATTGTATGTCAATTGCATCATACATCTTCATAGTATGTCTACGTTTTTTCTAGGGTAAGGTCAACCCTTTCTTACCCTTTGGGTTTTATACCTGATGCAGTGAAGGTTTTGCGTATGTTTTTTGTTGCTCGCTGCTCGTTTGGCTGCCCCGGCTGCAGGGTGCCGCTCGTTTCCCATACATTGTGCGGTGAATGAATCACTAACGAACCCTTATTCATTCCTGTCACGTGCGTGATGACATTTAACACTTGAGCACTAGTTTTCAACTGGAATTCACATTCAAACTAGATTGTTGCGCACTTTGCATGAGTAATGTCAACGGCGAATTAGCTTTGAGAGTTTCCTAGCTACCTCCACGGATTAAATTTAATGCTTCTTGAAGTCAACAAACAACTCGTCTCTGGAGACATAGTTACTTAACCGCTTAATTAAGTATCTTAAATTGTTGGCAATAAACAGCGCAATTTTGTCTTAGCAACTAGGATCAAATTACCGGGCCCAGCAAATATCTTCCTTGGAACAATGTCTCGAAGTGATGTACTGCTGATGGCAGTTACGTGATCTTTTACTAGAAAATCGAACTTCAGCACTCCGGATCAGTATTCAAAGTCAAAACCTACAAGGCTCAGACCTCTAGACTCGGAAGTGGTGCGGAATGCGATATTAGCTACCGCTGAGCGTTACTTTACTAATCAAGCATACCTTACCTACCTTGCTACAACTAGTCAATTAAACATTCAATGCTCTTTCAGTCAATTGCTTTAATAGAGAACTGAAGAGACAGCCACGGCCAATAATTAAGAAGTACTTAAGGTAGATTGCTTTTAGTACCAACATCAACTCACAGTTCAACAAATCACAGTTTCTTGTCATTGATAGAGATTCGTTTCCTTTATTAGGTGAATCGTATCAATACAGTCTTTAAGCGAATCATATAATTGCTATGTTCATGTCTTAACTGGACTGCAATTTAAACTTCTACCATTTTAACATTGCAATTCTTCATAACAATAATATAATAAAATAAATAAAATAATATAAATAAAATTCTAGGTAACAATTTTGCAATGTAATACACTCGTGGGTAAATTTTATTACCTATGAAGCTGTAAGCTAGATCATTATAGTTAAGTACCGAGCGTGTTTAATTTGTTAAAAGATAAAAACATCAGATAGGCTAATATTTCGTTTGAAGCCTTAGGCCACCTGTAATAATAATTAATTACAAGCAAATTATCATTAGACGCTGCAATAATAAAATAATATGAACTTGGATAACTTTTCTTAGTTTATTTATTATATTTTTGTTTTATAGGTTGAGAACGCTATATAAAATGTTTAACCAACCAATACTATTTGGCTTAAATCGAACGATTTTCTTATATATTTTTGTTTTAGTGACCCACTCTAGTTTGTCTTTGGATAAATTAGACAGACACGTTAGATTTCGTAAAAAGTACATTATACACTGGGCTTTCGATATAACTTACCAAGGTTTGAAGTACCTATGGTGCCACCATAGTATAACTGACTTGAAACGTGTGTGACTCGGTGTTCAAAGACATATCGTCTAGACACTGTTAGTGATTCGTCGCATATAAGCTTTTTGGCGTGTCGCACTGTCGGGAACGTCTTTACCTGGCCCCATTTCCAAAAATCTCTTTAAAGAATGTACCTAGCTTTATATTATGTATTGACCTTAGACCTTTCCATCATCGGACAGAGGACCTGTAGCTATGCGGATTGCTTGTTCTAACTACTTACTTAATGAACGAGATTCCATTTTCTCAAAGGTTGATGCTCGAATATTTAAACTTTGTTTCTGTTTCTCTGAAGTTCTAAAGACATCCCTGCGAAAGTGGATTAGAAGAGGTTCTTTTGGACTTGAAATATCGATTGACGTCACATAAGTATTTGTCCTAGACAAACGTATGAAAAGTACCCACCATGTCTAGATAGAAACCTTATCCAATATTTCTATCTATAATTTTGCCGTCTGCACCACCCCATTTCTGCCCGTGGGTGTTGTAAATGGTGACTTAGGGATACCCAGGGAATAGGCACCAGCGGTTCCTGTGAATAAAACACCTGGCACTGCGCTCGCCAATCCTACTAAGCGTGGTGAGTATGGCAATTAACCCCCGATTAGGCCTATGTCCAATAGTGGATGGCTGTTAAAGTAAGTAAAAATTAAAGTGTCTCTAAATAGAATTATATTGCATGGGATTAACACCAAACGAAATTGATTTTTCTTGACATGTTATTATTATTGTTCAATGAACAAGATAACACAGCGAGTGCGAGACGCGCACCTGTGTTTTAGAATAATATCAGGTATCAGTTGCCACAATGGGATTAGCTTGAGAATTATAATATTTTTTTTTTTTTTTTTTTTATTATTAATGATGGGTTTGCTCTTGACTCTAGTCTAGGTCATAAGACAGAGACAGAGTCTAAGATGGAGCGAGCTCACCCAGAAGAAGCCTGTTAAGGCACTGGCACTCCCACACACTGACGGAACGCAGCAAGCTACTTGGCGCCAGACTTCGGTGGGATATATATTTTATTCGGAAAGAATTTTCGCGCTGTGGTATTTCATGTTTTGTTTTTAGGTACATATAAATTCCTAATAGGTGAAATATCATTTTTTCACTTACCTGCAACGTTGACTTAACGTCATAATCTTAAGCACCCAAACGAAGAAAAAAGCGGTTAAATACTAAATAAAATTGATACCAATACCTTTTTAAGTGTGTTTAGTGAGAGTCTGCTTATTATTCAGTCGCGGGATTAAGGATTGTTTAATATGACGTCAATTATTTCCGCGCAAGTGTTTATAAGCTAATACAGCATAAAAGACCGCTGAAATTTATGCTACTGAGTTTTGATATTAAGTTTTTGGTATTCCGACGGGTTAGTCAAAACATTCAGTTGTATTGTAGAAACTTTATCAAGTGGCTACAAGTAAAAAGGGCACGGCAAAAATGATTTTAAATGACACAAAAATTCATCGGTTTCAAATAAACAAGCGACAAAACTGAAAGAATTGTACTATCAAAGGCCTTGTGTTTCGGGAAAGTAATTAAAAGAGTAATTAAGAAAGATCAAAACTTACGTGTAATGTCGAAATGTCTGTTCGTCTTGGTGGTGGCTTAGTAGCACTGTCCGCGAGCGCTCGGGCGCGAACTCGCGACGCTAGGTTCGTCGGGCGAGTTTCGCCGGTGACGGTGATTAGCGGGTGGCTCGGGGTGCGCCGGCAGGGAGCGGGTGGCGCGGCGGTGACGGCGACTGTGCCGCGCGGCAGCCGCGCCGCGCGCCGCCCGGACCCGCGCCGCCGCCGCCGCCCGCCCGCGCAGCGCCGCCCACGGCTGCTACACTCGTCACGGCTCTTGCCCTACAATCTTTACATCGCACACCATCAAACCATATAAAATGAACTTCGCAAATAAAGTATTCTATTTGCAATATTTACCTACCTACTTGGAAACTGTAGATAAACAAGTATAGCTAAGTACTTAAGTAATAATAATAACTCTAATTTGTATTTGAAATTTTGTTTTTTCGATTTTTATACTTTTCTAATATATTTATCGCATTTTTTTTTACTTTCTTTAAAACTTTTTAAAGGCGATCGGAAGAATGTTTCCATCCAAAATTGAAACTTTACTACCCGCAATAGATTTAAAAAACCACCAATTTTACATGCTCTGCCCTCTGCCCGTTAAAGGGTTAAAAATGGAGGTTGAGTCAGATTAATTTATCTTAAATAACGACTTGTGCCAATTAAGTAAAAGATTATTTTCAGTGTAATTGATCCTATTGCCAAAGCAAAACGTCGATCTTTACTAAAATGGTATAACCTTATTCCACGGAAAAAGGATGAGTAAGGTATAGGTGAATGAATGAATGAGTGAGTAATACGGGGTTGGTTGTGGTGTTGTGGTGATGGCACTGAGTCAAACTCTTTCGTCGGAATGATCGTAAGTAATAGTTTTATTCCGAGGTTTTATTACATGACTGCCCAACAATAAAAGCAGTGTAATGTTCTTAGAATTCATGTCTTTAAAGTTTTAGTTTTTTTGTTATTATTATGTTAAGGGCGTGCCGTGACAAAAATAGGTATTTTTGGATGCACGCAAATTTGGTGGTGAATACGTTTTACACCTTATGTATTATGATTTTTCATTATATTATTAAAATTCTGGTTGCAGAAAAACACGATTGAAAAAGATTGCTCGATAGAATTATTTTTCGAATTTTGGTCTATTTTTACACTTTGTGCGTAGTGTATAGCAATCTTATGAACATAATACATTATTTTTTACAAATACATACCTACGTCTTGTACATGACTAGATTTTTGTCGTGCAGTTTATTGATTACTTGTTTATTTGGCGAGAAATTGTAAAAGTGAAAATTCGTCTAAATATGGCCATTCCGCTCTGTTCTCACACACAGGATTTGCCATTAGTGTAAAATGGACGTTTAAAATTTCGAGGCAGGCCCTTAACTTGAATTACATATTTTTCATACTTACTTGGTACCTACGATACCTAGAACTTTAAAGAGCTATCTGGGATAAGCCGTTAATGTGTAAATCATGTCTACAAGTTTTTAATTATGTGTGTGGGCTGGAGTCTGGGTGTGTTCTACTCATGAAAGCCATAACTTTAAATTGAAATAATAAAATAAATTATTTACTTTAATGGGTTACTTAATCAGCGGCAGTTTAACTATGAATTATTCCAGCAGCGTAATCAAATCTTCAGAAATCCAAAAAAGGAAAATGTTTCCAAATATACGTAGGTAATAATTATTCCTCTTCTTCTTTTCGAGTGTGAGACCGGCTCGTCCAACGACTCGATGAATCCTGGTGTCAGCGTTTTTCAACCGCCTACTACCAGTAGTAGGCCTCTGACATGGTTGTGTTACGACCGCCGTCTATGTAATCATAGATATCAACCGGGACCGACGGCTTAACGTGCCCTCTGTAGCACGGAACCATCTGTCTTTTCGGACAATTATTTGGTTCAGGCTGAAATGTCCTAACAAGACAACGAACAAATTCACAAAGTGATAAATATCAACTTATCGTGTGCCCCACCGAGAATCGAACCCGGAAACTTTGCGTCGCAGGCCATCGCACTACCACTGCGCCAGATCGGACGTCATAATAAAACAATTAATCGGGTAATAATAAACCGGGAACTTATATTGCGGTAACTGTATATGAGACATATTTATTTAATTTTTATTTATTTTACCTGCGTACCGATTTTCGGCTCGGTTTTAGGATCTGTTGTCGCGAGTATTTGATTGTCGTTGAAAATAAATTACTTTATTAAGAAATAAATTTCCCTAAATCGTATTAACAGAAAAAATCTTGTTATCTCTAGAGGACTGCGGGTAGGATAAGCCAGGCTTAGCTTATTTTCTTTGGAATATAAAAGTTTTTTCAAAGATCCTCTTTCTATTTTTATATAACTAGTTAGTTGAATCCACTTTCAAAAAGTCGGGTTATTTTTTCAGAATATTATTATGAAACGGCGAAATATTTTGTTTTCCTTTGCTGAATGGTGACGTGTAGCATCGTAGTGGATAAGGTCAATCTCTTACTCTCGTAGTAATCTCTCTGGGAATACGACACGGACCCGGTTTATTGCCGTGTCACGTTACGTTACTTTTTTCCGACTATATGGACTTTACCATACTGCAAAAGCTACCCTCAGTGAACTGTGAGCTCTGTTTTGGCTGAGTAATAAGTAATATAATGTAAAGTGATCGGTATCTCCTTCAAATTGATTTTATTTTTTTATTAATAGCCATTACGTTCTACAGTTGCCCCTAATACTACGCTTAATAGGCTGGTTTCCAAAACGTGATTAAGTTAAGAATAATAAAAAAATAAAAACAATCCTTATTAGAACAATAAAAAGTTGCAAATAAAAATACCAGCTTTAATGGCAACGCAACCAACTTTGTTTCATAGAAACTTTTCAAACGGAATCCTAAAAAGTTTGCGTGAATAGAAACACAACGAACCAACAACTGATCCCTAAAATTTTCCTCCAGGCTGGTAAATTGCAAATTTGTCGGTAGAAAGTATGACGTCACTTGCCCAATTACGGCTCGTTAGAGTACAAGTACAGGTTAGTACAGTAGCGAGTTACCTATACGATCATTAGGTAGGGAAAATATCTTTAAAGTTGTTTCGGTAAACACTGATATAATCACGCGATTTTGTTTTTCAGTTGATGCTCTAATATATTATTTGATAGGGAAGTCCTTTAACAAAGCAACTGTTTTCTTTCCCATGTATTGTTGGGTTTCGTAGTCGAATTAAACTTTGTTTTACGTCTTTTTTGGTCCTCTGTTCCAATATGTTTCCAGTTTCACACTACATTATGTTGTATATCGCAAAATAAGAGATACATAAATACATATATATCAGGCCTTTTTTTGAACCACATAGGTAAAAAGAAGTGAAAGGGTGTCTAAAATATACAGTGTATCGACTGAAATTTTACTAGTGACCACTAGCGAAGACGGGCTGATGATAAGGAACAACTTGCCCTAAGAAACACAGGTATGCATATGGATTTCTTCCTAGAAAGTTAAGGCAGGTACAATTTAAAGTTAGAGTAAAATATTTTTTTGACAGGTCTTGACTTTATTTTCATTTCTGATAACACCTGATTACAAAGTAAGTTTTAGCGGCGGCGCGGTGACATACTCATTTTATTACGTAAACTTTTCATGCTAGATGTAGATGAGTGAAAATATTGGTGAATTTCGAAAAGACTTAGATGTGGCATCGTGTAGTTTAAAAAACTAAATATCTTCGCAAAAATACTACAGCATACTCATAGTTTTATGTAATTATCCCGTTTTTTTATCTTAAATGCAATAAACAGTTAAATAAATAAATAAGTAAATAAACGGGTCTTTACAAAGAAATATGAGGGTGGACAGATATGTTTGTCCCTAGCAGCCACCCTCAGTTCCACCAGTTTATTTACCCGTGATCATGAAGCTTGCAACAGCGTCAAAATATCGGGAGCTCAAAATAATAATAATTTGTTGGTAGTAGCCGGTACGAACCTGTTAAAATTAATAATAATAAAATCCTGGACATGGGCCACCTAGCCCCAAACTAAGCAAAGCTTGTACTATGGGAACTACCGAGTTGATATTAACACGTATATACTTTTTTTGCAAAACGTGTACAAAACCGTGGCGCGTAATGGTGCTGTGGGCTGATAAATAGTTTGATTAAACTAGCCCTAAGCCTTCTCCCTTCCCGGTCGGAACGAGACGAAAGACCACGTTGCTCGAAACCCCAGGATTTGGGAAAACTTAAAAAATTATATTGAAGTCATTTCATGGTCCACGAATCCCTTTGGTTAATACTTCTTTTCTGCTTGTGATGAAGGTAATTCAATTTTTTTTTTATAAATGGGCTCTGTTAGCTCTATCTCTGCCAATAACTAAGTTGGGGGATACACGTTACAACTTTAAAAAGATCGAAACTGACTGATTGGTTGTAGACCTTACGCAAAACCAAACATCTTAAAGATTTTGATATACAGAACATAAATATCAGAACGGTTATCAAACATATTATAACATATATAAACATGTACTTAAATAAAATAAACAAAAAAGAATAAACCTTCTTTTTTGTTTATTTTATTTAAGTACATAGAATAGAAGATGGTAAAAAGAAATAGGACGAAGTACTATAGGAAGCAGATCATGTAAACAAACAAGACCAAGAAAAAAAATGTGATCCAAAGTGCCGTCATCCAGGCCACACTCTAATAAAGAGTGATCCTGAATCCTGATTTTTGCCAAAAATAGTGGGTTACATTTATGTCCTAAGCGTAATCGAATGATAGTCGAGATAGTACGTTTGTTAGCCGAACGGTATTTAAAAAAAACAGGGTTTCAGGTTTCAGAGGTATTGCAGGCTAAATACCTAGGTAGAAAAAATAGAGGACATGACACCTGACATGACACATCTCAGATCCATCAAATAATGTCAAAAATAATCGAATTATAGAATTATAGAAAAAGAGTGTATTGGAATTCCATGGGCAATATATGCAGACCGTATTATGATTTATAAATAAATTAAATTTAGTGGAAACATCTGACAAAAAATTCTTACTGATTAGTAATTATTTATTTAATAAATTAATTGAATAAATTAATAATCTTTGCAAATGTTTATTTCCGCATGCAATAATTGCCACTTATTACAGGAAGTCATTTTATTCTATTTGGAGATAGTGGCAGATAGAGTACATAGATTTTACTACACTGATGTACCATAAAAGGTCTCAAGGTTCTATCAAAACAAGATACAATTATTTGTGAAGTAAATTTTTTGATATTTGTGTTTAGTCTGGTTTCCATAGTACAAGCTTTGCTTAGTTTGGGGCTAAGTGGGGCTGTGTAAATCGTCTAGAATTTTTTATTATTATTTATGAAGATAAAAACCTTTCTAAGAAAAGTTTATGCAAATACAGCCAAACAAATATTTTTTTGTCGCTTGATGCAGTAAGTCAAAATCTAAGGAAGCGCCTGTTGGGAGGCCTGTCCAGCATTGGCTCTCTCGCGGCTGTTCATGATAAAGATGATAATGATGATATACATTTGACTTATACAAAACATTTTTCTGATGTATAGTTCAGATAGGAGCATCAGTTGCCGAAAGAACCACAATATAATAGTACAATATCATCAAAAATATGATATGTCACTTTGAAGTTTAATGTCACTACATACAATATCTAACAATTCAGAAAGCAGTCCGCACGTTTAACATATAACTTATCTGTTTGAACCTGGTCTAATATTAGGTATTACAGTGAATAAAATTTTCGTTTGTGTAGTAGATAAATTTTTGGGGTATAAATTGTTCTTTTGTCATAATGTCTATAGATTTGCGAGGATTTAGATATACGTTGCATAAAGATAGTGAACCAAAACCACCACCAAAACCTAAACCACAGAAAAAGGTCGAAAAAACAAACTGTGAAAGTATCATTAATAAGCTAGACAACGAACGCAAACTTGAAGAAGTTGGAAAAAAGTTTAAATATTTCAAACATTTACACAATAAAGTCGATTGTAACAAGCAAATGTAATAAACAATGATAAACCGTCTCTTGAATACATAAACAGTCCGAATGAGTGTTATGAAAGTGTGCAGAATTTATCACTAGTAACTGTTATTAATTCTATCATTCGCCGGCCTTCTTAGAGTGCGTGTTGAAGTAATTGGTCTAGATAACCCCCTCCAAGCGGCGCCCCTTGTCAGTGACGGACCTTTCTCTCGTGGCGGGGACTGGTCGGCGCGGGTGGCGGGCAGTGACACAGTGACCGTGTCGGCAGCGCAAGGCCACCGGCGGACTTACCATGCGCCTCCGCAGCGCCGGCCTCCTGGAGGCCGTCTGCCTGCTGGGCCTCGTTACCGCACAGAACGACTTCAGCTTCAGATCTAAACGCAACCTCACATTTGCTGAGAAACTCTACGTCCAAATGTCTAACGCATGTAAGTGAGTTAAGAACTTACACTTTCTCCATACATTATTTTGTAAATACTATTTCCATTTAATTGATTACATTGTATCTTTCCAGGTAGAGCTATGGCTGACCTAAGCGGTACGACCGTAAACGATCAAGATGAGCTATCCCAGACAATGAGGATAGTACAACTATCTGAAAATATGGTGAGGTCGTTCCCGATAAATGAAACTTTCGGCGCACTCATGCAACCAGCAGCATTTGATATAACCAGAGAAACTAAAGTTATAATTCACGGATTCAGAGACAGCGCGCAGTCTGCAGTGCCGCTGCAGCTAGCACAAGCTTACAACCAAAAGAATATGTTTAATGTTTTGTTAGTGGATGCTGAAGCCATGCTAGGTAAATCGTACATTGTTTCTGTACGCAACGCTCGTCTAATAGGCAAGAGGCTTGCAAATCTCCTCGCCAATCTGGAAAATTATGGTGCAAGTGCAGACGACTTCCATTTATTGGGCATTAGTCTGGGAGCTCACATAGCCGGTTGGGCGGGCAAATACTTCCAGCATTACAGAGGGCGTCGTCTCGGGCGCATCACGGGCTTAGATCCCGCCGGGCCTTGCTTCTCGTACGCATACAGCGAGCAGAGGTTGGACAAGACTGATGCCATGTACGTAGACGTGGTCCACTCAAATAGATTAGTGCAAGGTGTGATCGAATCTGTTGGTCATTCCGATTTTTACCTAAATGGAGGAGGGCCGATGCAACCAGGCTGCATTATGCCATCGTGCAGTCATTTGCGTGCAGCAGAAGTGTTTACTGAAAGTGTTAATAATCCGAAGTCATTTGTGGGTTTAAAATGTTCGAGTTGGAAGCATTTTCTTGCAAACACGTGTGAAAACAGTTTGGCTGTGTTAGGTTACGGGTCATCGACCGAGACACGAGGACTGTTCTACCTGCGCACCGCCGCCAGCCCGCCCTACGGACTCGGTGTGGCAGGCACGAAAACACCAAAAATAGTAAACATGGACAAATGGTTACGGACATTCAATATTACAAATATGCCATAATTGTGTATCCCATACATTTGAAAAACTAGTTTAATAATTACAAAAAAAAACAATAAATTGTTGCCATAAAGATAGTGAATATTTGAGAAATTATTTTGATATTCCAAAGAACACGTTCATTTGGATTCATAGGACATAACGAAATTCGGTAAGTATACCCAAAAGTAGTATCAATATAAGTAAGTACACATTGTAGGTGCAAAGTATTTATTTATATTACATACATACATAAATCACGCCTATATCCCTTACGGGGTAGGTAAAGCGTTAACGGCCGTAAAATGGATTATTTATATTACATACATAAATCACGCCTATATCCCTTACGGGGTAGGCAGAGCGTTAATTATTTATATTGATGGCGCTTTAATTAGTTTTCTATTTAAAAGTAATTATTTTCATTTTCTTATTTATTCACTCGAAGATAAGATATGTCTGTAGACAGCTCTAATAGTTATTTGGTTTATTTTAAAACGATAATTATAATAATGACTTAGCGAAAGTTTCAGGTATCTAAATTATGTACCTTCTTAAATAAATATCGTAACTTACTTAATAAAATAGCTGAAAAGCACTTTACCAGCCTTATAGTTCCATAAGACTATTTGGTTTTAGCAGAAAATATTTAATTTAAAGAAAGACCTAAAAGCCAAGTAATAATATCTCGTTGCTTAACTAAGTAGCTCTATATTACATAATAACACTTAATTTTTGACCAATTTTTCTACTTCAATTTCAAAAACTAAGCGATTTATTATTTTTATTACGATAACGTAGATGTCTTATAAAATAATAAAATTGTGGTGTGGTTTGAGTGTTTGAATTGGAATAGTATAGGATCCAACAATAAAACCTCAGTCATGTTTGTGGAATTAGTTCAGATCAGACGAAAAATCCAATAACAAGGTGGTAGGTTAAGTAAGGGGCAAGTTAAAATAAATTATAGGGGATTTCGTTTTCGACGACTATTTTATAGTTTTACCTTTATCCGGTACCTGTATTCCGTATTCGTATGGGATGCTAGTTTTCTTTAGGTTTCTAATTGAGCACCTTCCATGGTTCCAGCTTCTTGTAGCTCGCTAAATAAACGCAAAGCTATCGCAAATTAATTAGTTATTGCCTTTTAATTGGATGACTACATACACACACATATCACGCCTATAACCCCTTGGGGGGTAGGCAGAGCGTAAACGGCGACCGCAAAAACGGACATTTATGCCACGTCAGACAATTTTTGAGGGTCATTCAGAAAATTGAATATCGTTATAGTGACAGGTTGTCAGCCCATCGCCTAAAATTGCACACACCCTCAAGTTCCCACCCTCAAGTTCCTTAGTCGCCTCTTACGACTCCCACGGGTAAGAAATGGGGTGACGCTATTCTAAGCCGGCGTCACACGGCAAACTTTGATGACTGATTGGTACTAATAGCACCTAACCTATTGTATCTGGCCTGTGTGCAAAGATCCCGGGTTTGATTTCCGGCTAAGGAAATTATTTGTATGGTGGCATTGTGTAAAACCCAGACATGGTTCTAGTGGGAACTTATTATACAAATTAACTATTTGACTTCATCGGTCTATCTGGCCGGAGGGCGTCTAACGTAACGCTTGTCGAGACGTGACCTCCACTCGAGAACCCGCTCACTCTACTAGCCCGCTTGCTTTTTTCATATAGGAAGAGAATGATGGATAGTGATAAAAGACCGCCCAAGTACAAGTCAGACTCGCCCACCAAGGGTTCCGTAACATGCACATCCAGCCCTTGCATATGATATCTCGCTTAAGGTAGTTTGAGAGCCCAGTAGCGCCGCCAAACAGGAAAAAATCCCTGGCTGGACACTATAGTCTGGAAACCAAAGTATCAATTTGCGGCAATAAATAACTAAATAGATATATATATTTACGTCGTATTAAAGGCAAAACCGACTATCTCGAAATTTTTGATGTTTTTACTTTTTTACACCATGCTGCTTAGTTTGGAATTCTCTATCTAGTAGTAAAACCGATTACTGTCTGTGACCATTATGTACGAAGTTATCGAGTTGTAAAACCAGCTATTTGGTTGATTTGATTTGATTCGAGAAGGTAAAAACCAAATTACCAGAGATAATCATAAACATTCCTCAAACATACCAGGCAAAATCAACAAACTGGTGATAGTTGATTTTGGCTATCAATTATATCTTAATCTCGAGTGGTTATAAATACTATCGGGATATAATCGCTTTTGACTCTAGACTTGTGTGCACCATTCAGGCAATTTGAGAGGAAAACCAACTACTGCTATTTACCGTAGATTTGGTTACCAGTGTATATCCCGTAGGCCACAGGTAAATAAAAGCTGGAGAGAACTTGTTGTAGAACCTTCTTTATTTATTTTTACATATACAAGGATGAGCGTAAAGGACAAACTCTAAAATAACAAGATTAAATTAGTGTGGCGATGGTGGGTGAAAGTAGATGAGCTAGGTGTAGGTAAGTAGATGCAGGTAAATGGATGTAGGTGGTACAGAGTTGGAAATTTTAAGTCAATCGAACGTCATATCAAGCATTGGTCACAAAAAAAATCTGGATTACAATTATATGAAATCAGACCCTATCAGAATAGAGAGCAGTTTTCAATTATGTTTTTTTTTATTAAGTATGGGTTTGCTCTTAACTCTAGTCTAGGTCATAGGACAGAGACAGAGTCTAAGATGGAGCGAGCTCACCCAGAAGAAGCCTGTTCACTCTTACTTTGAAGAGATTAGGGTTGTATGCGTTTGGAAACACAGACGCAGGTAGTGAGTTCCACTCTTTAGCAGTGCGCATTATAAATGATGACTGAAAGCGCTTAGTCCGAATAGGTGGAATGGCAACCAGATATGGATGGTATCCGGCTAAGCGTCTGGATGTCCGATGGTAGAAGGGAGCTGGTGGAACAAGGTGGTGAAGCTCTTGAGCACACTCTCCGAAGTACAATCTGTAAAAAACCGACAAGCAGGCAACCTTGCGGCAATGTGCCAGGCTATGTAGCTTGGTGGCCACCAGTTTATGTCGCATATGAGCCTCTTGGCCCTACGTTCCACCGAGTCAAGAGCGGCAAGTTGGTTTTTGACTGAGCCATCCCAAAGGTGACTGCAATACTCCATGCAGGATCGGACTTGTGCTTTGTAAAGAGTTAAAAGCTGTCCAGGCGTAAAGTATCGCTTCACTCTATTCAGGATGCCCAGCTTCTTAGCCGCCGTTTGAGCCTTGTACTCGATGGTCGCGCCGATGTTTAGATTTGATGTCAACTACATGCCTAGAAGCTCAAGCCTGTCAGTGACAGGGACAGATGTACCCAGAAAAGTAGGTGTCCAGTCAAAAGTACTCCTTTTTGCAGTGAAAAGACACGCTTGTGTTTTGGTGGCGTTGAATGAGACCAGATTGTCGTCGCCCCATTGGAAGATAAGGCTTAAGGTCAGATCCTTTCTTAACGAACGTATTTCATCCTCACTGGTTTCTGCACCTGTCAAGTATCTCTCTGAAACGGTACTATCATCTGCGTATCCAGCAATACCATGCTGAATAAGGTCATTGATGTGCAGCAAGAAAAGAGTTGCAGAGAGAACAGATCCCTGAGGAACTCCGGCATCAATGGCCATAAGGTCAGAGGAGCAGCCGTCAACGAATACTCTGATGGACAGTTCAGGAAGTCTGAAATACAAGTACAAAAATCAGCTGGGATGCCATAAGCAGGAAGCTTGGTGAGCAGACTTGCATGCCAGACCCATACAAAGGCCTTCGAGATATCGAGTGAAACGGCAAGTGTTTCGCCGTATTTCTCGATGGCTTCGCCCCAGCAGTGCGTGGCATACACAAGTAGAGCTTATGGGATAATTACGTTTCCAAAATAAATCGCCAGGTCGTAGTCGTGATTGTACTTCGTCGAAAATAGGAATAAGTTGGCCTAGATTTTCCGCATAAACATCTCTAGGGGCGAAGATGAGGTCGTCCGTGGTGTCCTTTGGATGTAAGTACTAGTACCACACGGTACTAGTTCGCGACCGAACACTAGAAAGGCTGGGGTAAATTTGGTGGATTCGTTACATATGAGTTGATAGCAAATTATATTTTATGGAGGTGTTTGTCCCAGGTTCTGTGGTCATCATCGACAAATGATGCGACTGCCGTGATTATGGTTCTATTGTATCTTTCAACAGTATTTACTTGAGGACAGTGAAGGGGTATGAAATGTATGTGTGGTATTTTGTATGAGTGAAACATGTCTGTTAGTTCTGAGCTTGTCATTTGGGAACCGTTGTTTAAAATGACTGTTTCAAGAATACCGTAGTACATGAAAAATAAGTCTTCTAGGATATGTCGGTTTGTTTGTTTGTTTTTAAACTAGAACAACCTTAAAATGCCTAAAATATTCAATAGTCCACTTTGCTTCTTAAGTGTCAATGTGCTTTACACAGCAATCTAGAAGCAAAACCAACTTACTTTTATTTATTTTTTAAATAACACCTTAGTTTTTTACTTTATTTTGAGTGTTATAACAGAAATATGATGCATACCTGTATAATGATAAGAAGACTTCATACGGTACGTCTATGCTGGTTATTTACGAAGTAAAACCAGATTTTATGATCTAGAGGCAAAACAAACTATTTAGGGGTTAATTTTTAATACGAGAGTTATTGCGGATAAATTAAGAATATTATTTTAATAAGTATTTCACGACGTCTTTAACATTGAATCATAGAACAACTTGACTAAATATGGAAAAAGTAAACCAATCATTAATGACACAACTTAGTAAATAAACATTCGGATCAAATTTACTCATGATTTTACTTTGTGATTTTTGGCCTAGTTAGTTGGTTTTGCCTTTAATACGACGTTTATATATATTGATATAAGCAAGTTAAAAAATAACCTACCCATATAAAATAATAATGACAGTAATATTAAGTTAGCAGAAACTAAGTTCGCGGGCAAAACCTAGTTCTATATCAAAGCAAAGCCATTTAAATTCGTTATCATAAAAATTATATAATAATTCATTTTCACTCGTACCTATCTGTTTGAGTCACTAACTTAGGTTTGATGACACACAATCTGCAGACTGCGCTGTCTACCAATGCTAAAAGGTAAAATCTATGGAGTTCTTTTATTTAGCTGCGGAATGAATGACCATAGTATCACGGTTTGTTTATAACTTGGCAAAATATTACGCGCCATGACGTAAAAGTAGAGTTAGTTTTTTTCATAATAATTAATTACGCAGTTGCGGTAGTTTTATTGTTCGCGAAATATACTCCCCGGTTTCGTCACTTGTCGCAATCGCAACCGTAACGAGTTGAGGCCGCGACAAATGCAGACTAATTTCTGACGACAAGACAGTGGACTACAGTGAAATCGAACTCAGGCTAGTAAGGGCCAGTACACAACGTGATACCTAAAAAGTTTTTTTTTGCATTCTACACATACATATACACATATCACGCCTATAATCCCTAATCCCTTGCGGGGCGAACAACCGCTAAAAACGGACATTTACATCACGTCTCATTTGGAAAATTGTGTATCGCCATAGTAACGGGTTGTCAGCCCATCGCCTAAAATTGCAATACACACCCTCAAGTTCTTTAGTCGCCTCTTACGACTCCCACGGGAGAGGAAAGGGGTGATGCTTATAATATTTTTTGCATTCTAGTGCAAATAATGCGTTAACACACTTTTGTATGGGAATATCCTTTTTCCGTATTTTTTGTTCTTACGACCTACACTCTTTAGGAAAAGTTGTTCAGTTTCATGAACTGGCACACATATTGAAATATTTCCAAATTTGTTTATGGTACTTCGCGACGATTTATTTATTTATTTGTTAATATAACTTACTTGGTAACGGAAACATTCCAACTGTATGATGCAAGGTGTAGCTGTAGGTATCATAAGGTTTGAGGCGCTCGCAGATGGCACACCACATCCAGCACCTATGTTACATCCATTTCACGCAGTTATCAGTAATGAAGAGTAGTTCAAGTCGAAAGCTTAGCTCTTGTTTATGGACGACCGCGCTTGTGAACTGGCCCTTACAATTACTTATATCATGCTCACCTACATAGAAGTTCATAACTTTGAAATGTGACTCTAACTTACAGAGGTATATAAGTAATACATTTTGTAATCTAAATATGAAAGTGGCTATTTAAATACTCTTTTTTATTCTATGACTGGTTGTAACTAAACAGTTCCATAGTTAAATAGAGGAAATAATCGATCGAATGCGGTCACATCATGCAATCGTAATTATTTAGTTTTTCTGCTTCAGCACACTGAACGTCAAAATAGATTCTCTTTTCATTAGTCACTGGTGGAAGAAAGTAAAAAGCTTACTTAAATGTATACCTACGTACATACATTGTGTGTTCATCTATTTAATATATAGGTATATATGGAGGAGAGATGGTCTTTTTTATTTTTGACGGTGGTTATGATTCTTATGCTCTTTTATGAGGATTTTTACTTATAAATTAAGGACTAGTCGAAAATATCAACTCCAAATGCGTGCGATCTACGTCTTGTTTGTGACACGTCAAGTCTTGATAGCTATAAAAAAATGAAAACGTTTTTCAAACTGAGAGCAACACCTATCTTTAGTCGTAATAGATACCAATTCAACGACCACATGAACCCTGCGCCCTGGTGAAAGTATAATCTGATGTAGTTTTCTAACAGGTGGTTTTTTATTAAATAAAATGACAAATCCATCTTACTTATTTCCATTTGCCAAAATAAAACCGACTTCGTATCTCTGTATCATAAAAATAGAATTCCAATTTGCCTAACTCGTATCACAATTCACAAAAGGGAATATTACCTACTATGAATTTGAGTTTTGCGAGGATTAGTAATGTCGAGAGTGAAACAAAAGGTAAATCAAGGGAAAGCCTTTGTATAAATTGTCTACTGTATTTTAGCTTTGTCTTACGAATACGGCTGGCTGATTCATTTTAAATACAAATGAGATTTCTGCATTGGTAGAATGATTATAATCTTTTGCTAACTTATTTTATTATCATCGGTTTGTAAAAGTTAATAGTTTTTGCATTTCGCTGATCGTTTTCTCTGGTTGTAACTATTTATCGAGTTTTCCAAGACATTTTCTCGCCCTTAACGTTTGGTTATGTCGCTCAGGGTTAGTGTAGTTTTTTAACTGGAAAAGGATTTTTAAATCAGTTTAGTAGTTTCGTAGATTATCGATACCACACATAAACGTACAAAATAAACCTTTAAATTGTTTCGATCCTAGATGTTTGAAAAAAAAATAGCAGCTGCAGCTATAAGAGTAAGTTGAATAGATGTAAACTGCGGAAAATGAGCACTCAGTGTTGAGTGTTGCGGTGAGGTGGTGTGGGAACGGGCGGAAACTGTCGGTTACCGGCCACATGCAGCGCGACTGACGCCCTCTGACGGACAATTAGCACGTGCGAGTAGTAGCCACTTGCCAGCTCCAACACACCGAACAATCTCATTCACTTATGCTGTCAGATCATTGCTGAACGAGTGAATGTATGTATGAATATGTACTATGATAATGTAATAATGTATGTATGAATATTTACTAGTGAAATCCATACAAAAAATGTTTTGAATTGGCAATTAAAAAAGACGTTGTCTACTGAACTTTACAGTTACTGTTGATAGACGATAATAGCGATTCCTGCTTGAATCCCTATTTCACGGCTCACCTTTTGCCTTTAGAAACTTCCATAATAAATAATAGTTAATTGGCAGTTATATGCGAAATTTAACGAACAAATTAATACTAAGATGTGTAGTGTGGGCGAATTTCTAATTAATATTTGCTGAATATGTTTACATTACGTAAACTTTTATCGACTAGATACAGCATGTATAGATTGGAAGGACCTTGTTTTAATTTTTAGTTCGAGATGGTTGCTGAGGAAGGATGCGGAATGAGCATGAAAATCAATAACAAGAATACCGTGATGATGTCTACTTGATGTTTATGATGTGTAAACTTCTTGTGGTAGAGTCACTCAGCCCTTGAAATTAAACTTCTTTTCGTTCTAAACATATTTGTATATGAATAAGTATAACTTATATTTTTTGTATGATATTATCTGGGCATTTTCAAATATTTAAATATTCCGTTATTTTTTTTCATAAATGAACAAAAAAGCCAAGTTTTTAAGTTTTGAAAGTTTTCTAAAAATGAGCTGAATAACCTACGGTATGGATCTAACACCATTCGTAGTCCAAATCAAAAGCTGAATGCTTATAAATAGTGCGGAAAGGTACCTTTGTTCGGAGTTATCATGTTTCAAGCGAGTCTTTGAATTAGACTAGACTTTCGAATAGGATTGTTCTATATTTGGAAAACACGTCTTAAAGTACCTTACGGATTTAATAGAAGGTCCCCAACGTCACACGTCTAATGACGAGATAGCGTGCTGATAATACCTACCTGTTTTAAATTACATGTCCTATAAAAACAACTAATAAATTTTATAAAATTTAATTTATTATGCTATAAGAATTTTTAAGATTGAAATAAATTAGTACAGATTTTTTTTACGCTTGACTATGTGAGGTAAGCAATTATTTGGTCGTTGGGATATTGTTTCTGACAAATCGCGGCCCGGTATAAATAAGGGCGTTGTTGGTATTGAAACAAAGTTTGTAGGTTCCAATCCTTCCTAAAGCATAATAATCATTAGTCATGCAATTCTTCTAAAAAAAGCTTTACAGTAGATAGCTGGCTAGTGTATACGTTCTCTTCCCCTTTTGAAAATATGAAACAACCTGCTACAAACAGTATTCTGCGGTCGAGCGGGTTTAATAACTCCGTCGTCTTTATGATGTTGCTACGAGTAAGTAAGAGATTGTACCGGACATATGAAGCATTGTAATGTAATAATAACAGGCTACAAATGTATGTGCAACGAAGACCAAATTATGGAAACTATGTCAGTTAGGTGGAGTTACTCCACGTCCAGCAGTGGCCCGCTATAGGCTGATGATGATGAGATGTGAGGTGGAGTTCATCATCAACTTAATATTTATCTCTTATCTTTGTCTCATAATGTCTTTATCTCATACATCGTTAGTGTAAGCAACTATTCTATATTCTGATTTGCGCCGCTGCTGGTGCCGTGCTTTTGTATTCTTGAGTAAATGTTATTTTATTGTACTTTTTCTTTTAATAAGAAGATTTAATATCAAAAAGCATTACAAATAATAAACGCAAACTAACCGTACCGCATTTTTACCTATACAAAATATATTTTTATCGGGTGATGGATGATGATGAATAACATTGTGTAATTTGATCTTAAAATTGCCACAATCACGGATTGACATTGAAATTTACTGTATTCAATGTAGGACAGTATTATCGGCATGCCGCCGCCAATACTTTCTATGTGGTATTATCACAAAATAGAGAACGCCGCCACCAATACTTACTTTGTGGTATTATCACTTATTGACGTCATGGTCCGTCAATGTAAAAATAAAGGAAATTGTATAACATAATTTTCCTTTTTTATAACAATTTTGTATTGTCCTGATAGAAAACCGGCTCGAGTGGGATAAAAAGAAAAAAAATAGGCATTGCCTCGGGGCTAGCCATGTTAATCACACGCTATGTCACTTTACGCCAGCACCATCTGAAAACGACATTTGTTTCAAAATTTTCAAAGCGTTTTATTTACATGCGTATAATTAACCGGACAGGACAGGAACCCCCTAAAAAACTCCCAGAAGTGCTTCTACTGTAAATTACCAATCTTTCTAGGCGCTAAAAAAATTTAAGAAATGAAAAAAAAAATTGGTATAGATATAAAAGAGATAAATCTACCTGTTTCATCTGAAAAGTACACATAAGATTATATAAATTTAAAATTATGTGTCGTCCGAGAAGCTCCATCCAAGTCGTAACTATTGTAAGTAAATGTGCTAGCAAGCTGCGATATAACCTTCGTCTCGTTGTTTACGCCCACGTTCTATAAAACAATCCTATCCCTGGTAAACTTGTCGCAGAAACGCTGAGATACCTAATCCTCGTGCGGAAGAATGTGGAAATCGCTTCTTTTTTCAGCTCAGTGAACAAGCTTATTCTTCTTTTGTCAGCTCGCAAATCAGTATGAGGTTACTCCAGGGTTTTATGTGTAAGAACTATTAAATTTTTAGGCAATGTGCTAACAACCTACCACTGTAGTGCTACTTATTTTTCTAAAATTACCCTCAAATATTTCCCAGGAAAAGAGGAAAATAGTTTTCTCCTCCTACGGAATTGTATTGTTACTCTTATGCTCTATCATAGACCAAGGTTTTCGATCAGTCAGTGCATCCTACCAGATAAGGCCTATGGAACCGAGACGTGGAACCTGACAGTAAAAGTGTTATATGTCACTCAGACAGTTATGGAAAGGTCTATGCTTTGTATCTCTATAATTTTCAATGGATAAAATCTGAAATGAGACTATCCGCAAAAAGACCAAAGTAACGGACATAGTCTGAAAGTGTAGCAAACTGGTTCTCGAGTGGAGGCCATACCTCGGCAAGCGTAGCGTTGGACGACCTCCGGCCAGATAAGTATCAGTCCATTCCGGGATAGGGTCCCGATGCGTATACGTACATCAGATGGACCGATGACTTAAAAAAGGCTGCTGGTAGCGACTGGATGGCGAAAACGAGAGATCGGGCCTTATGGCGTATCCTGGGGGAGGCCTACGTCCAGCAGGTGACTGCAATAGGCTGATGTATGTCCTATGCTCTATAGCAATAGAACTTACTGTAGTCGTAAAAGTTGTTATTATTTTTCGACCGCCTGACAGATGAGATTAATGCTCATAATATTATTTCTGTTTGTAAAAAATACAATTTGTACGGTCGGTCTAACAAACCTATGCATTAAAAGACGTACATGCGTCTTTGTAGAAAAAATACTTTCAGTTCTTTGATACGATCCTGGAAGCATTTTCTTTGGAATATGTTTCATTTTTTGTTTCTCTTCCAAAATGTGTATAGGTATTCTATTTATGGTCGAGTGGAATCTCCAAACACGAGCTGATAGATAGAGATTTCAATCGATCAAGTAATTGAAGACTGCTTTAAAGTTTTTTTTTTTAATTAAAATATTGGCTATTTTACCTACATTACCACTTGTATTACTGTTAAAGTCTTCAATATAAGTTTAAAAAGCTGTCATAATAAAGTACTAAAATACTGCTTATTTTACCTAAATAAACTTTAAGCTGACTGCAAGGAAGCAGTTATAAGCACAATCTGGCCGGCTACAAGCAGAAAACTACCACCCCTTTTAACTTTGAATTCAATCTCGCTCGCAAAGTAAAAATAAACTAAATGTTTAAACGATTTCAAATGGCTTAGGTCGACCGTGGAATGTACATTTACTCGACATTTTCCGTTGAATCTTGAAACAAACATTAAAAGCGCCCTGAAACATTACAAAACATTGTTTCATGTTCATAATCTAAACGGATTCGAGGGCTTAACAATAAATGTCTAACAAGACCGATTGCATGCTGATGTAATTCACGACATCAAAAGAAACTGTGCTTACAGTTCAACGACATTTCTAATTATAGCTAAAGAATATTGGAAAATCCTTGAAGGAAAATTATTTTGCTATTTTAGTTCTGCCGTTTGCAGTAAAGTCTTCGAGTAAGTATTGTAATGGGAATGTTTTTGTGCCTCTGGCAGAAGCCGTTGAAATAAGATGTTCCAGTTAGAAATGGGGTTCAGAGGTCTCTGGGGAAGTTTATTAGATGCAACTTAATCGCAAGAGTTGGAAGAAAGTCTGAACATTAAGCGAGTTTTGTAGTGTTAGTTGCGAGGGTCCTATGGTAAATAACGCACCCTCCCGTGCCACCCGGCTTGTGGCCCTGCGCGTTAATTCTGATAAATACATTTGCGTCATCACGAAATGCTCCCTTTATCACCTTTATTATTCTTCGCGCTAATAAAGATTGAATTTCTTGAAACTTAATGCCCTTGTTAAGTTTATTTCAGGGAAAATGTTAGGAAAGACATTTTACGTTTTAATAAATTCTGCATATTATTACAGCCGAGTAGTATTCAATACTGAGGTACAAAATATTAATGTTGTAAAAAATTTGAATAAACATGACTAGACTAAGATATTTCCCATCCTTTTCTTAACCTATTAAACGGAAAGTGACAGCGCTAATTTGTGGTAAATTAGGAAAAAAATATTTTCTTCAATGTGGGTTCACCTGACTACTTATCCCACAAATAACAAAACGAATTTAATTGGGCGAGTATGTTATTGAAAACGGTCTAAGTACATCAAATGACCCTAGATATGCGCCGACCTTTAGGGTTATCAAAGATTTAACCTTCTTAGTACCTAATGAGAATGACTAAATCGAATATACCATTTCGCGTTGGTTCCAAAAAAAGAATCGGACATTGACAAGTGCTAGTAATATCCTGATCAAGCCATTGACAGAAGTGGGTATACGAATAGTAATCGATAACGATCTTAGCATGGTGTTGCTGTTTGTCATATACAGGGTGTAAGGGACGGTGTACCGAAAACTTTTCAGGCATGATCAGACCATGAATCCGAACAACTTTTACTACGAAGCCCATGTTGGGAAACGAATTGTTTTTTTCGATTTTCCATAGAATGTCAGTCAGCTGATCGGGTATTTTGGATTGGAGATAGATTTTATTTTCTCGTTACCAACAACACCTCCATAAAAAAGTTGTTCAGTTTCATGGTCTGATCATACCTTAAAAGTTTTCGGTACACTGTCCCTTACACCCCGTATTATTTTAATCTTATCTTAATAAACATATACTGTCCTACAGCTGGGCAAAGGCTTCTTCTTTTTCTATCCGGTTCTGCTTTCTGCCTCTTAAAAGATGATGATCGGATTAAAATGGACTAAACTGACAGTTTACAGGAGGAGGAAATGAATCCCTACTGTTTTGAATTCTCGTGTAGATAATTATTGGCTGTAGTGGGAAAGCGTTTTAAGGCGTGTGTAGCCGTGAACGACCTCGACAGTGGCACCACTTCACAAAAAAGTTTTCTCTTTATACTTTTAATCTATCAGAATGTCTGTTGCCCAAGTTTTTAGTATCATCATTAAGTAAAATAAGAACCTGCAAACTCACAACTAAAACCGCCACTTTTGGGATTAATTGCCATAACTTTAATTACAGCGAATATTTCATTAAGTTTGCAGGTTCTAATAATATTTAAGGATAATATAAAAACTTGAACATTCTGATAGATTGTTTGTTTAAAGAGAAAATATTTTTTTGTGTATTGGTGCCAAAGTCGAGGTCGTTAACGAGTACACTCGCCTTAAAGCGGTGTGCGTGCAGCACCGACTATTGCCGAGTGAAAATTATTTTGGTGTTGCGTCGTCGGCGCTGGCAACCGTTCAAATGCGGCGCGGGCGCATGTGCGGTGCCGGTGAGCCGGTCAGTATTTGCACTCAGTGATATAACTCGCTTTGATCAAATTGTCAGACGATTTCATATCTGCAGCGGGGAAGAATTAATTGGGAAGAGTACACGATGAGAATGAACGAAGCAAAAAATAATGCTGATGTATGTGAAGTGACCGTTGGTCACCGAACAACATTTATAAGAGCACTTTTACCTACGTATACCTAGGTACGAGTTTTTGGTCATGTTGATTTCCATTTTTGATGAATGTGCAGTCACGTTCGACGTTAACTATACCACCAAGCCCTTAAAAGTTAACACAGAGAACGTCAAGTTTACTGCATGTGCAGCAAAACTTAGCTTTTTCTGAAATAAAACTTCTGTCATAAATCTAAGTTTGGGAGATATCTACGTCGAAGATTCGTTTCAAAGATGGATACTTGGCAGCTTATCTGTCAATACTTTGCAAACGTCTCATTATTAACAAAGCTACGACAGAAAAAGTTTGAGTAGTGTAAACTGCTTATGAGCAGTTACATCAGTTATGACTGATCGACGATTTTTTTTAGCTTTACATGCTGCTGTTCTAATATTTTGAAGCTCTCACAAGCAATATGTTTACGGTTCAACTAATGACTGCAGGTAGATTTTAAATTTTTAAGCTAAAAAAACCCTTTGATAAAAAAGCCGTTTAAATTATAACATGTCACGATTCTGTTCAAATGGTACGGCCTCTGACGTACCCAGCTTCCCGACTATAATTTCTTCGTGGGCGAATGTCGCCGACGCGTTTGATTGTAGCTCTCTTTCTCTCTAACTCCGCTGACCTCCCGAAATAAAAATATATCATCATGATTATGAAACATTATATTCTGGGCTCAAATATTCCATCCCGTGAGTCATGCTTCTTATTTCTGTACCATTTCACATGTCATTACAGTAACGTAGCGAAACCATATATTTTATGTGCCAAAATAATATTATTTATGTTAATTGTTGTTATGAACTGGTTGATAATTTTTAGCTCATCCGTTACACGTCTGTATAAACGAAAAAAAAAATGCGAATTCCCATCTTATATCCATACGGATACGGTAACGTTGCGTTACTCAAACGACGCATCCGTTCCATGCCGTGTGGTGCCGTTTGGAATAGCATAACCCCTATTCTACTAGTAGGTTTCGTGAAAAGTGACCAAGAGATAATCATCCAGGGAATGTGCAGCATCGTTCCCTATGCATGCAACATCTTGCACTGCGCTCGCCAATCCACCTGCCAAGCAGCGTGGTGAGTTTTGCAACAGCTCCCAATAACGCGCTAATAATCACGCTCTAAAAAGTAAGAAACAAAAAATCTGAAATATTTACTACACTCAATTTATTACCTTTATTTAATAAAAAAAAATAAACTGTTTTAAACTTTCGCGGTCACACATAATAACTCAAAATACTGAAACGTGTTCTTACCGCGATACTCATTTTTGTTGAATTGTCCGATATTTGGACCCAGTTGCATGGGCCATGCATGATCACGGAACAACTGATGTTTTGCGGGTGGGTAGATTAAGTTTTCATATTATTGCTATGCATTTCTGCATACCCACTTCCTACGAATCTGTCGATCGGGTAGATGGTATCAACCACAGTAATTTTTTTTTCTGTGAAGGGGTCCAGCCCCCCTCAATCATTTTTATCGATGGTTGCTAGATACTGGTTTCACTACCGGAATGCATGTTTACGTTTATTTTTTATTTCATTATTTATTAAGGGGGCAAGCCTCACTGAATTCCCTGATTTCATGATTGCTGCTTTCATACTGGTTTAATTTCTAAAGTAGATATCAACATTTTTTTTTCTGTTCCCCCCTCAACCTGAATAAATGATTGGTGCTGGGTTCAATTTACAGTAAATGTACCTCTATAGAGCAAAAGCAGTTTGTGTGAGCGACAGCTCAAACACTTTTAACTAGAAATTCGAAAGTGAACTCTGTCTAAATTTAAATAAAGGCAAAGTCACCTTTATATCAACAACGTACGATTCTTTTTTTAATTTCTATGAAAAGTGCTGGAGCACGCAAAAACGTACGTTCTGTCTGCGGCAGCCCTTAGTTACTTTTTGCGAGTTTGGATCCCACCTTGCGGTCGTTGATCTAAACCAACTACTCGTATTAGGTACTTATTGGTACATAAAATATCTATTACGTTTACCTTCTTAATAAATTCGAGTAGATACGGTTATTCTAGTCACACTCTTATTTTAATAGACGGGACCTCCAGCAAAAGTTGTGAATTCTGTGGAATTTTACTAGTGAGAGAAAGCAAAATATACCTAATAATTTTATATACAGTGTGAAAGGGACAGCCCTCCGAATACTGATAGGGTGCAAGCAGACCATGAAACTGAACAACTTTCCCGAAATAATACATGTCAGGATACGATTAAATTATGTATAAATTACCTCCCAAACTAAATCACAATCAGCTGACTGCATTTTCTATGGGAAGTAAAAAAAGAAAAGACGTTTCCTGAAATATATTTTTTATGGGAAGTTGTTCAATTTCATGGTCTGAATGCGCACTATCAGTATTCGGAGGGCTTTTCCTTACACTTTGTATATTTGAACTGTGCTAATTAAGCCCTTTCGTTTCATACCCATCACGATACTACTATATAGAGGAAAATAAAACGTATTTCATAACTTTAGGCGCTCAAGAAGGCGCCATATTCAATTTACAGGGGACTGTTCAGAGGCTTCTATTGATACCTCATTTGCCAAATTGTGTTATGTTGTTTGAGAATAAGGACGGAACAGAGGAATCTATCTCACATGTCACATACATACATAGCAGTCAAAATTATAACCCTCTGTTGCTTTGCTGTAGTGTCGTAAAAATAAATAAGAAGGTACAATTGCATAATTTCGTAGGCAACCATTGAACCGCGGGAGCCCAGATGGCAGAGGCGTCACTAGTACTGATAGCGAAAGTCGCAGGTTTAAATCCTGCCTGCGGTAGAAAATTTTACAAGTTTTCAAAAATTGTATATTCAACACAAGTAGTGTTTTAAAAACTTGGTATTAAAGAGGAACACACAACATTTTATAATATAGGAAAGAAAGAAGAAAAGAGAAAATCCTATTAGAAGTGGGTACACGGGATTGGCTCAAGGTCTTCATCAGGATCGACGTCGTTGTCCTCGTCCTCTGCTCGTATTACTCCATCGATGCCCCCCCCCCCCCCCCCGCTCAGTGCCCGCAGATGTTCGAGAAGACCATCTTGTGGCTTCTGCACGAACAGTTTTTGGTTTCGCACCTTGTGTGCAAAACGGCTCTCAAATATTTGTCAAACGTGGCGATGATGACCGTATTTTTATATATTCCGAGCTAGGATGCGGTATCAACTTACAGATTCCAACTTAGGCATGCCAATAACATGTTAATAAACTGTGATTAAATATCGCTGGGGTTATTTGAAACCTATTTCTTACACAGTTAGGTAGATTTCCGGCCTCACTCCTACGCACTAATCTAATATTCTGTGCCTACGCGAATTATTAGTGATTCCAGGGTGAACTAACAATAGGCAAATATGGGGACGATCGGATAGAATATAATCCAGAATATAAATAAGAAGTTACATCCAAATAATGAATCCATGTAGATACGTAATTTGTGCCTACACCTAGTCTCAATTGTAGTGAAACATCTTACCAGTATAAAAAAATGTCGGGTGAAATCCCATGGTAGCACTAAGTGAAACGTAATTTGGAAGTAAAATGATCTAAAAAAGATAGGCATAGTTGCATAGTCGACTCGTTGGGTCATTGTGATTTCGGTAACATAAGAAGGAATGGGGTCATTGCAACCAGAAATATAAGAATATTTTTGATAATACGAGGTAGGTAATAAAAATTGAGAGACTAAATCAATATGCGACATAATAATCTTAAAACTACGGATTTAAGTATTTTTTCTAGAAATTTGAGGTATCACGTTATGTTAATTTTGTATCATAAATTGTGTATTTAGCTAGTAGAGTCCTGCCCGGCCTCTGTTTTAAAGTAGCATGTTTTTGAATTACTTACTTGCTAGGTATGTATTTTTTATTTTTGTTCCTGCCCTTCAACCTTTATAATATTAATGGAACGTATTTTTTTATCTCGCATTTAAATTAAACGATAAATAAATTGCGTTTTTGCAACAAAAGGCTTTGTTAAGTGATACAACAAAAATTGCTTTATAAAAAATGAAAATTTGGGTGAATCAGAACATTGAAAAATATAAGTCCACTTTTATCACATGCAAGTGAAAAATATATCAACTCGCATTTTTTGTAATATTTCGCTTTTTGAAATTGGCCGTAGAGAGAAACAGGCGGCAGCCACTGTTCACGACACAATAGCAACAGGCAGTTGATTAAGTCAGTGGCTTAATACCGCTCTAGCGGAATAAGAAGACATTTTTATAATAATTTTAAACCAACAAGTGTTTGAAAAGTAGATATCTTTCTATTGTGTGAGTGAAACTTTGATTTTTAGAGAGCAACGGCCTGCCGCGTTGACGTCAAGATTTTATAAATATGTTGAAGTGGCTTTTGCATATGTATATGTATCAGTTTATTCGTTCCGTGTGATGCCGGCTTAGAATAGCATCACCCCATTTCTTGCCCGTGGGTGTCGTAAGAAGCGACTAAGGTACTCGAGGGTGTTTATTGTAATTTTAGGCGATGGGCTGACAACCTGTCACTATAGTGATACACAGTTATCTGATTGACCCTCGAACTTTTGTCAGACGTGGCGTAAATTACCGTTTTTCACGGCCATTTATGCTCTGCCTACCCCGCAAGGGACTATAGGCGTGATATATGTATGTATGTATGTATGTATTTGTTCCGCGGTTAAACACTTAATTGTGCTGTATGGTAAATAGATCACCGCTTCGCACGGCGGGTAATAGTTTAACTAGTTCGGGAACGTGCTAATGACGCGCAGTCAATACGAGCATTTTAGAGGTGTTGAGAGCTTTGTAGGGAGAGTTTGATTGAGTTTGACTTGTTTCATTTTCGAGCTAAATATTATACAAGATTATACAGTACGATAGGAAAATTACTGTACGAACTTTTAGAGCATGTTCTAGACGAGATACAACTTTTATTATATATTTTTTTGGAAATATGAAAAAGTTTTGGTCTTCCTATACAAATTTTGTTGCTGCTCGACTAATTTTGTAAGACAGAACAAATTTTATAACTTCGTATTACAGAAAAATAAGGTACTACAAGTAAGACAAGTTTTTCAGCTTCGTATAGAACATGCCCTGAAATTTTGTACCTACAGTCATTTTTCTGAAGCTTTGTATCATATAGCGTGATGTCGGTTAGATTAGCATCACCCCAATTCTACCCGTGGGTGTCGCAAATATGAACAAAGGGATGGATTATTTCATCTAGGGAATGAAAAGCAGCGTTCTCTGTGAATGCATCATCTTGCACTGCGCTCGCCAATACTATAAGTACAGTAAGTATGTCACATCACATATCCCCCAAAGATAATGGTTTTGCCTAGCAGTGGACTGTTGCAGCTGTTTATTAACCTATAGCATAAGTATATTTCCGTGAGATGCCGGCTTAGAATAGCATCACCCCATTTCCTTCCCGTGGAAGTCGTAGGAGGCGACTCAGGGACTTGAGGGTGTGTATTGCAATTTTACTGACAGCCTGTCGTTATGGCGATACACAATTTTCCGAATGCCCTCAAATATATGTCAGATGTGGCGTAAAGCCGTTGTCCTTTTTTGCGGCCGTTTACGCTCTGTCTACCCCGCAAGGGATAATAGGCTTGATATGTGTATGTTGTATGTAGCATAAGTATACTCGTATACATCTGGCTACTAGGTTTTTTGAAGTAGTACTGAACGAACCACAGTTTCCAACAGATTGTATACAGTTCCGATTTACATTGTCCTAAAGCGCTGGTTTCCCAATCCGGACAGTTAATTCGTGGCTTAGCTCGTTACGTTACAAACGGGCCCATGACTTTGATGTAGCGGTTCGCCGAACACGCCCGCTGCGGCGTGTGTGTGGGATCACTTCCCGAACGGGCCCGAGAAGCCCCACTGTATTTGAATTGCAAATATAAATGAAGGCTTCTGGTGCACCGTTGTTAGGTTAGCCTTCAATCCCACCTTTGGCTAGCCATATAATAGGTAGAACGGTTTGACAGTTCTGACTAATCTAAGTCTATATAACACACATCATCGGCTTTAAATTGTTTTGAATCTTTATAAAAGCATATACAGCGTAGCAAGAATTTGTAGTATTTGTACGAAAATCGTTTGGTGCTTAGTTCAACTGTTAGACATGTGATGCTGATGAAAGTAATTTTTGTTTGTTTCAGCACAAGATAATCTATTATTGAGATTATACCTATCACCACTACTTTTCTTAGGTTTGTTATCTTTTTCACTCCGGATTATATCAAATTATGTGCGACGCGTTAACTCACCTACACAGATTCGAAGGAAATACCCACCTACCGCTGCAAAAGTTTTCCCCTTAGAAAACAAAACATATTCCGGCTTATACAATACTTATGATCTTTCTCGAATCACTCTTTGTTCTTTTAAAAAAACCGCATCTATATCCATTGCGTAGTTACAAAGATCTAAGATAGACAGTGGAAAGCGATTTCGTTTCATACCATGTAGTGATTTTGTATCGTTGCAATGACTTGGTATAGTAGCAACCCTATATATCTCTCTCTCTCTTATCGGTCTTTCATGTCTGAAAATCGTGGCCATGGTGGGTGAATCTGGGTGAGGACAAAATGGTCCCCAAAGGCTTCTTTCAGTGGCAATTCTGACGACAGTGTAGAATTTTGTTGTTTTCTCGTCTTTTAGGACTTAGTCCGTTTTACATACAAACTTGTACATGCGATGAAGAGCAATTTTTTTAACAAATGCTTATGCGAATTGATAAAAGCTCACGTAAATTTAGTGCAAAACTAATTTAAGTTAAAATATGAAGAATATTTCGTTTACAATCAAATCAAACAATTTTTTTGCAGCAGTAGCTCCATATATTGGCCTAAAGTGGCGAATCGGTTTTAACAAGGGTATCTTAAGGTTAACAATTTATTTTTATTATTTTGGGAATACTTTATATGAACACGGGACTACCCATAGAGATTTTTTATTAAAATTTTGTCGCCTATATAGACATAAGTCCATTTAACATTTGTATGAAAAACGTACCACCTAAAGCTGGTCAGTCCATCTAGTCGGTGAGTGATATCTGGAATTTTGTCCTCCGTGTATCCAATTATTACTAATTTCTCGATGCTGTAAGCAACCCTATTAAAATGCGGGAGTGAGCCTTCTGCCCACCTACATATTTTGTGTTGATATCGCTAATGTGAAGATGTCAAGCTTTGAATCGTGAATACCCTACTTTATATGCTAATGGAATTAACAATGTTAATAAATCACTGAATATTTAATAAACCTACCTACGCTCATGATCATGAAACAGGCATCTTGCTGTCAGTTATTATTAGACTAATACGGAAGCTTTGGCTTGTTATATAAGGGCTAAGGTTTGAAAAAGTTAATAAGTTATTTGTTGAAAAGGGTGACATGTTCTTATGAATTTATCAGAATTTGCACGATTTCTACATGGGTAATTGAATATATTTTCAGTGAGAGTTCTACTCGTGACACTCAATAACTTTTATTGTATTTTTTTTATCGAAATATTGAAATAAAAAATTGTTTTGGATTATGATGTTAGCTTTATAACTGTTTATAAGAAACATTTCTTCAAATATGGAAAAAAGAGCCTACCATACAAAGTGAAATATTCTGCGATCGATTATATATTTTTATTTTCATATTTCGTAAAAAATATTTGAATAAAAGTTATTGATTTTCACGAGTAGAAAACCTTATATTATTTTAATCAGTATGAACAAGAGAGTACTTGAGTTTGCAAACAACGTACCGTATCAGAATTTAGGTGGTCACCCGCCATTCCTTTTTATGGCTACAATGCAATTGTTTTCGGGTAAGTATTCCTTTAAAACTATACTTAGGGTATTTTTACTTGAGAATGTACCTATTTACAACGTGGGGCCCACACAGGGGCAAAAATTTTACGGGGTGAAATTGCCCATAACACTAATCAACTTTCCCGGTGAAAAATAGGTCGAAATATTTTTCAAATAATTGGAACTCCCGTGCCATAAAAAGTGAATCCCATAATAATTCGGCTGGTACATTTTGTATAGGAGGTCCACTTTAAAATATTTCGATCTTTGTTCCTTGGGGAAAGTTGTTTAGTTTCATGAATGATTTCACTCCGTAAAATATTTGCCCCTGTTGTGGGCCCCACATTGTATGCGTAAATAGGTAGGTACCTAGTCCGTCTTCTTTGTAGGTTTTTTCATCTTGGTATGTTTCGCTTCGCAATGCTATGCAAACCGTCTTCAGTACTTTCACGTTTGAGGTACGTACCTACATGAAACAATGACCACGTGGTTTGGGTGGTTCACGCGCCAGTACGTCCACGCAAGCACAAGGGGTCTCGCTGGAAACAGAATCATCAAACACGTGCTGTCTACTCGTATAAGTGAACGCTTCATTAGTAAATTGCTATATCCCAAACTATGACGGACTGATGCGTCCGTCAAACACCTAAGTGAAATCGCACGCGTTACAGTGACCTATAGGAATTTGAATTTGCGGCCGATGTGTCGCAGTGGTAGTGTGACTGCCAGCGACGCAAAGGTTCTGGGTTCAATTCTCGGAGGGGAACGCACTAAAGTTGATGTTTATCACTTTGTGAATTGGTTCCCAGTCTGGTTAGGACATTGTGGGCTGAATCACCTAATCAAATGATGCAGCCTTTCTTTTCAGACAATCGTCTGAAAAGAAAGATGATTCCGTGCTTCGGAGGACACGTTAAGCCGTCGGTCCCCGTTGTTGTCTATGATGACTTAAACGGCGGTCATTACACAACCATATCAGAGGCCTACTACTAGTAGTAGGCAGTTGAAAAACTCTGTCACCAGGGTTTCTCGTGTCGTTGGACGACTTGGTGTGCCACACGAAAAGAAAAAAAAAGAGGAAAGACTGCTTACTTTATAATTTTCTTCCATCTTATCGAGAAAGCCGTCTAGTCGGCCATTTTTATAGTCTAGTTGGCTGAATAGTTGATTAATCAGCTGTAATATATCCATATATACATCAGCCTATTACACTCCACTGCTGGACGTAAGCCTCCCCCAGGGTTCGCCATAAGCATGATCTCTCGTTTTCGCCATCTAGTCGCTACCAGCCGCCTTTTTTAAGTCATCGGTCCATCTGGCCGGAGGTCGTCCAACACTACGCTAGCCTCCTCTCAACCCCCGCTTACTCCACCGTCCATCGGTTTCACGACAGATGTGACCAGCTCACTGCCACTTCAGTTTCCTACACTTCCAGACTACGTCTGTTACTTTGGTCTTTTTGCAGTCTCATTCCGGGTTTTTTTCCATTATAGAGATACCGAGCATAGACCTTTCCATAGCCCTTTGAGTGACATGTAGCCGATGGGCCAGTTTTTCTGTCAGGTTCCACGTCTCAGCTCCATAGGTCATGACTGGCAGGACGCACTGACCTTGGTCTTGAGGCATTGTGGAAAGAGTGATTCCAAGATATGACGCAACTTCCCAAATGCTGGCCAGCCCAGCTGCACTCTTCTGGTGATTTCAGCCTCAAAGTTGTAATTACTTCAATCAGCTGTAATAACGACATAGAATTTTATTATAATAATTTATTTCCACCAGTCATAATCATTCATAATGAAATAAAACCACAACTGTTTTGATTGGAAGAAAGGCTCTTAAAACGTGCACATACGCATATTTTTTTTCATAACGCCACCAAAGTAATGATCGGCTCAGCCGACTGATTAAAAGCCAATTAGTCGGTTTAAACCATAGTCGGTGCATCTCTACTTATAAAATTTTATCTTACAGGTCAATGTGAACTTTTTATACATCTGACTTCATTTCAGAAAAGTGTTGGTATTTTAAAACGCCACAGACAGGAGCAATAAACTTTTGAGTATGAGTGCAAGGCAAACAAAATAAAAATAATGTCCGGCACTATTCTAATCTGGGAACGGAGTACGTTTTCAACGGACTCGGCTACATGAAATTCAGTCGCGTCAAGTGCTATCGCGACTCACATTTGACCTTCAAAAGTTTTGCGTCAACAAGAAGCTAGATTTCTAGGTATCAAAATAAAAAAACGAAACGAAGTTTTTCCTAGTTCCTACATTTTTATTATAAACGGATAGAGTTTGTGAGTTTGAAGGATAAGTATAAATAGTCTGTGTTACTGCACCGTTTTAGTTTTTGTTTTACTTTAGTAAAATAAATAAATGTCGTGGCCATCAACCTCTAAACTAAGGGAACTAAATAGCTGATATTACAACTTTTATACTTTTTCAATACTTATATACTTACATGTAGGGTGAGCGGTAAAAAACCGGTCGCTATCACCACGTCTGACAAATATTAAAGGGCAGTTTAAGAAAAAAACTCGCACCACTCTAGTGACAGGTTGTCAGCCTGTCGCCTAAAATTGCAATACACATGAAACCCCATAGTTGCTTCTTACGACACCCGGGGGGAAAAAATTGGGTGGTGCTGTTCTAAATCGGCATCATACGGCATTTTTTACTTATACTTAGGAAAAGAAACTACACAGATATCCTGACAGTGAAGGGTAGGACATTATTAGTACCAGGAGAAACCCCTGGCATTGGCGCTACTTGATAAATAGGCCTTTACTTTACATGGCTAAGGTAAAATATTACACGCAATGATCGTAAGAGTAATAAGGTAACAAAAAATGCATATAATGAAATATGTAGAAGAGGATAATTATAATTTTTGTATTGCAACAAAGTGAACCGTTGTCTTTTAATTACTGTTCATGACTTGCTAATATCTTCTGAGAAATAGTGCGCTGCGTTAACTTCTACACTTTGAGTACACCTATCTAAGTTATGATTTCTATAAACGACTTACTTAGTTACTTACTTATCGTTGTTTTTAAATATATTAACCCCATTTTTGCGATGCACAATTTTCCGAATGTCCCTCAAACGTTTGTCAGACGTGGCGTAAATGTCCGTTTTTGCGGCCGTTTACGCTCTGCCTACCGCGCAAGGGATTATAGGCGTGATATATGTATGTATGTTTGCGATAAAAAGCACAAGAAATAGTTAGACCGATTCTTGGTAATAATCACAAATGATGGACACTACAAACACAAATAATGTTGATATGCCGTATAAAGGGTCATGTGGATACTAAATCCACGGTTCACTAATTAATTACCTATGCACAGAGACCCAAAACAAAGCTAAGCCAGGCTAGACGTTTCAATTATGCCAAGTGAAGACGGAAGATTCTCAAAACCGGTTTTGTGGTTCCCATATTGGGACTCAATTCCAGATTTCCGGTATTTATTCAATTAAAAAATATATCACAATAAAACAATTTTTAACGGATTAAAGTTGTGTTTATTTTGGATTTTACCATTTCTACGTTTCGAGCTCTTTACAGAGCCCGTGGTCACAGATGATTAAAGTGTTAGACGTCATTATTTAGAATATAAATATTTTTTGTTCTACAGCCATCTTTTTCTTAATTTCCTAGCGTAACGTCCCGGTTCCACGCAAAATGCTGAAACCGTATCTTGTGTAGTAGGTCCAGTATCTTGGATCTGGTTTTTCTGCTGTGTAATCAGCAGAGTCCAAGTTGATGAGATTCCCCATCCAGTATCTCTCTTGAAATTCGGATATTTTTGAATTTCTATGGCTTCCTGTACTTTTCTAGGAATGAATCTCTTCTCTCTCGCTAGGATTGCTGCCTTATCGAACCTGACGTAGGAATTGTAAAACCAATAAAAAACACTACTTAAATCCGTTTAAAATTGTATTATTGTGATGAATAATAGTTGTGCAAACAAAAAATATTAAATATATGATAATAGTTGTTATACATCAAACTTTTATTTTGTGATATATAAGTACTAAGGTATTTATATTCATGACAATTTGCTAGGAGAGTGCAGGTGGTAAAAAAGTTTATTCTTTTTAATGCCTCGGAATCATAAACATGAATTCTAATACATAAATATAGTGTTTTTCTTAAACCGATTTTAAAGATTTTGGGTCTCTAAAAAATCGGAATTGATATATTAATAATAAAAATAATTCATTTATTCAACATTTCCGTCAGTGTGTGGGAGTGCCAGTGCCTTAACAGGCTTCTTCTGGGTGAGCTCGCTCCATCTTAGACTCTGTCTCTGTCCTATGGCCTAGACTAGAGTCAAGAGCAAACCCATCATTAATAAAAAAAAAAAAAAAAAAAAGATTTACAATGATGTGCATTATTAATTAACTTTAACAACCACACTAGGCAGAGCCTGTACCATGGGTGTCAAATATATAAATTACTTATTAACATATATGGAAAGAAAAACCAAAACTTCCGGTTTTTTAACACTCCGGAATTCCGGTTTTATTCTCTAGTTTCAATTAGCTGTGCGATTGTGCCAGCAACACCAACTAGCTCGGCAGTCGGGAAGTGCCAAACAACGTGTCTGCTTTGAGTCACAATCGTAAACCACACAGAGCGAACAACTCGTTAAAATTCAGACAACTTTCTGTGTCAGTGATTTTACTGTTTCAGCCGCTTTTGATCCCGTAAAGGGTAAACTACCTTACTTCATTATTAATCGTGATGAATAAGGGTATTAACAATAAATTACACTTGTAGCCATGCTTACAACTGGCTTATGTGGACAAATTATATTTGATGAATTCATTATTGTTAGGTACGTGAAGAATTGTTGTCTTTCTTTGCATTCCTGCTGTCAAACACTGTTACCAATCTACGTGATAACGAAATATTTTAGGATCACTAGAACCACCACCAGCCAGACACCAGAACCACCATTGGTTCTAAATGACTAATGATCAGCAATGTCATAATTTACTTTCTATTATTTTATACTTATATATAGCGGATTCCCTCTAAAATATAGCTCAGTAATAATTGCACAATGCATTGGCAATCTTCAATACCATTGATTAGTGTCACCCAAAATTAACACACATTTTGTTTTGAAGCAACATCCACTTAAAAATAACACAATACAAAAAACAGTGAGATTTATTGCCTCGATGTTCTGCCAAGAAGAGTTCCAGGCGGCGATGAGCGTCCGATTTAACAATCTAAGCGAATACCTTAGTGGTGATAAATAATAATGCGTGTGAGTGTATAAATTTGGCGCTCGAGCTTTTTGCGCGTGCGCGGCGGGGCTGCGCCGCCGCCGCCGCCGCCGCTGCGCCGTCAATCCGCGCGTCCGCTCCAGCGCTCACAGCTTGCGCACGCGACTTTCCCGACCGGTTGCGATTTTCGCGCGTAACCTATTTCCACCATTTTATAAAATGTAGGTTACTTTTACAGTTATCTATTTTTTTGTATTACAATCTACTGTTGATGAATGTTTTTGTGTCCAAAATAGTGTTCGTGTGTTATTAAGTTTTATAAGGAATGCAAGTTGGAATTGCGGTGCAGAGGAAATTAAGTGTGTGTTTCGATATTATTGGAATAACCTACTGGATTGTGATTTGTAAGCTGCATAACACGACGTGTCTAAGATTGAGTTTATAGCTCTTTCTCTTTTTCACCATAAAGTTTTTATTAAAATGCTATAATATTAACATTTCGTACAATAATTAGATAAAACATTTACAAATACCTCTATAAACATAAATCTACAAACAATTAACCTAAATAAGGCCTTCCGATGCATTTCCAACAGACATCGTACCCAGCATACTAGCAGCGTTTTGAATAGCTAAGCTAATCCGTTGGGCAAGAAAGCTGCCAGCACGCCGATCGCCAGATGTCTTGTAGATACGCACCGAAACGTCTTGGACAAACTTTTATGGAAGCGCTTTTTTCCAGTGTTATATATGGTGAAATTGTACTAGTGATCGAAAACGAAAATTGAGGATGGAATGGTGATAAGGAAAAACTTCTCTTACTTCACTAAGAAACATTTTAACCTATGTTCTTTATGACTAATTGTTTCTTATCACCAGTCCGCCCTGTGTCACCAGAAAAAAACACTCTAATCTATTTATTGAGAAAAATTCTGAGCAGGTGTAAGATTTTGTAGTTTTGCGTACGAAGGAAACATAATTAGGTACTAAGACATTATCAACCAAAAATGCCTTATCCAAATGAAAAATTACCAGAAGTTTGTAATACTCGTAATACCTAATACATACTTACTACACCTAGCTTATGTTTATAATGTTTCAAAATTGATGACGTACGTTTTTAATTGTAAATAATTTTTAGGAAAATAAAGTCTTGTAGAACTTTGGAACATAAGGACTCTCCTATGGATGGAGTTTAACGAGTACTAGAAGTTGGTTAGAGGATTGCTTGCGATTCAGTAAATTTTGAACTTCCTAAAATGCATGTGCAACTTATGCAGCACTGCAGAAGCGAGGTGTACACGTCGTGCTGTGCCAAATACTCGAGCCCCATTAAAGATTGAACAAACTATTACCGAATCATCAATTACTAAAGATCCATCCAGCACATTCACATTTTTCCTTCCTGGATAATATCCGAAGTAACATCCAATGCGCCGCCAGCCAGTTTCATGGACTGATCTTACTTTTACTTTTAAAAGCAGGTATACCAAATATTTCACCACGATACTAACACGATTTATAAATTGTCCTATATTTCGACCCACGGAACAACTGATGTGTTGCTGATAGGTAGATGGAGTTTTGATTTTAGACAATTCATAAATCATTTTAATCATTATACATTAAATAACTTCATTATAACATGCATACATACAAACATGTATCACGGCTATATCCTTTGCGGGTTAGGCAGAGGGTATATTAGCGTATATTTATGCCAAGTTTGACAAACATTAACACCATAGAGACAGGTTGTCAGCCTATTGCCTAAAATGAACATACACATAGACATAGACATTCTTTATTGATAATTCATTACACGTCAATTGTAAATTAATTCAGTACCTACATACTATGAAAATAAAATGTAGTGTAAATATATAATATGAAATATAATAAAAGTGTGTAAAAATAATAATAATATTAATTCTATCCCATCACATTATATTATTGTATTTCTAGTTTTAGAAACTCCTCGTAAGTATAAAACGCATTGCAATACACATGTAACCCTCGAACCCCTTAATCGCCTCTTACGACACTCACTGGAAAGAAATGGGGTAATGCTAATCTAAGGCATCACACAGGATCGTAAAATCATACAATATCATGGTAAGAATCCAGTTTTTAATATTTTGAGACATTATTTTTGTCAGTACTTAAAAGTTGAAAACAGGTGAACCCAATGTCTGGAAAATTTAATGAGAAGAATAGCAAAATTGTAAAGAAAAAGCTACAATGTTAGCTGTTTCAAAAGGAAACCGCTTGTTTTTCTAAAAAAAAATGGTAAACTGGCTATAGAAATGCCTACAATTAACAACTTTGCATTTAAAAGTGTTCTTTTTGTTTCAAAAACTGGTCAAAAGCCCGTCGAACACGTCCAAATTAAGGGTTGAGTTCCTATTATGGATACGATTTCTGAGTATGATTCAGTTGCGGAATTTAAGGTTTGAATGGTTGTATGAAAAAAATTTTTTGAAGTAAATTGGTGTCAGTCCAAATAATCAAACTTTATGATTTCTAATAGATATGTAACGCAGATAACCTGCAAAAAACTACAGAATTTCCAATCGTGCTATAGCTTGGTGATATGCATATAGGAGATAGAATTATTTTCCGATTCCTTTGATGTGAGGCGGTATCGTAGTTAAGTTTTATTTAAAAAAAAGCGCTACTCAACTGAGACTGAATAATGTACCTATCTGGGGGCACGGTCGTGACCATGCCAAGACACACGCGTAACTGCTTCGTCGTGTTTTTGAACCCTCATAAAAACCTCTGGCGGTTTCCTACTTGACGTACGTAGCTGCGTATCGTAGTGTGATCCCTGCCACCACTTTAGTTTCCGATATACCAAATTGATTAAATTCACAGGATATGTTGCCAACAGTCATTTGATTAAAATGCAAAGTTTGCATTGCATAGCTCAGGTACCTAATTTATATTTTATTGTAATCTAAAATCATGGAACGTAGGAGGAGGTACTTGTGTAAAATACACCGATCTCGTCAGTCCATGACACGTTCACTCACTCACTGATTCACAGATGATCATCAACATGTTAAAATACTGGACCGAAAACTTTGATAACAGACTCAATTTATAATATTTTCTTGAGTTTACACAACCATTATTCATCACCATCAAACAATTTTAAATGGATTTAGGTTGTGTTTATTTTGGATTTTACAATTCCTAATAAAGACTAAATTTAGTATTAAAAAACCTATTACATTCCTCACGACCCCCCAAATTAGGGGGTAGAAGGTGGTATCAAACTATTATATTTTTTATGCTAGCGGTCAGATATGTGGTATTAATAAGAAATAAAAAATTACATCAATCAGGATATTTGCAGAATTCACTCTATTACCTTATTAAAAGATGGTCTAAGTTTAAAGTGGTTTTTCATACTTCCTACGAAAATAAATGAAATCCCACCAAAAACATTTTGAGGTAAAATATCGTCAGTCGCATATTGTTTGTATCAATATCCCAAGTAGAAGCAAGCTTCTGAATCTATACACCCCCGTAATTCCAAATTTCACAAAGTCTACAACTCAGTCAAAATGTATGGCTTGGCCGATTCGGTAGATGTTTCAAAATAAATTCATATAACACGTTATCACGTCATGTAATTAGTTCAGAAACGAAAAGATTTACATAACAAAATAATGCGTTCATTTCGCCTTCTTGACGGTAACGAAGCCAATATTATGCTGCCGTAAGATTATGTAACGTGGGATGGGATAGCATCACATAAGACAACTTTTTTTAGAGAAATTAATTATATTGAATTGATTATATAATTACCTAACTAGGTATAAGTAGGTACGCGGGATTCTACGACCTGATTCCACTAACATCCATGCTTGCTCAAGTATAGAAGCCACAATTAAAGTGTGTCATATCGAAGCCTTACCTAAGTTTTCGATTTTGGTATCAGCCGAAATTTATAATATAAAGTGTTGATTTAGAGCTTTTAGTGTTACTCATGTCTGGCATCTCTAAAATCGGCTATTTGCGTCATTATGTGCGTAGGTAACCTGCAATAAAACAAACAAATCTCTCCAGTTGAGCGATAACATTTTTATTAAGAAGAAGAGGTTAACAAGTCGACCCGTAATGTTGAAATGTCTAGGTATATCTAAGAAATGATCCAGTCGTAAAATCAAACGAGCAAGTACCGGTGGAGATGGCAATAACATTCATATCACGGCGGCATTTCGATCAAACGATAAACGATACACCGCCTACACCGCGCCCATCAAAAATAAAATAAATAGTCAGTAGGAGAGTGTTTTAGGTCGCGACTTGATAACCGCGTTGGCTGAACCGCACGGCGTAAAAATAACGCACGTCGCGAGGCCGGCGGGCGCGGCGGAGCGCGGGCGGGCGGCCGGTGACCGGCCCGCGAGATTCGCGACATTTACATCGGTTGCATTTTCTATTTACGATCACACCCGGGCCACTGAGGGCGCCTCCGTCTATTATACATGCGTTGTCAAACGCCAATCTCCTAAATAATTTAATCCACTTTATTTTGCAATGCTCTAAATATTACTTATGCATACAGGATAATACAGTGGGAGGTACTGACATAATTACGATATACTATCAGAATCTGGCCTTAATAACGACTACTTGGGTCAAAGTCTGACAGCCGATAGTGATTGCGTTTAGGAGCAATACGTCTCTAAACTTGCATAAATTTAGGTGGAAAAAAGTTATTTCGTAAAGGTAAGGATATGTTCCAGAAGGTAGTCTTTTACATAAGAAAAAGTAGCTTCAACGCAAGTAGTTTTTATCAAGCCCAGATTCTGAAAATATTATTAATTTTCTTTACGAGATCGCTTTGAAATTACGTCTTCCGCCGCTTAGTCTATAAGGACCTACTTACGTTACATAGAGGTACAAACTGGGTCCATTATTTTTCCATTGGGTTCAGTTTGGTGATTAGATAAATTTTTAAGTGTAAAACAAAACAAAACACTGACATGGCTCACATTTATAATCTGCAGGTCATTTAGGGTACAGTGATTTTCTCTTTCATTGCCGCTAATATTGTTAACCGCAGTGAGTCATGTTTATGCTATATATGCTTCCGAAAGCTTTTAAATATACCTACAGGATTGAATTTACCTTAAAAAAAGACGATACTGACTTACTGGGCTTTTTTAATACGTTTATTCAGGTTTCACAGTTTTTCTGATTTATATTCTTTGACATGATGAATATATTTTCGTAGGACACTTGACTTTCGTAGGACTTTGACTGTCGTTGTTTCTGATTGTATCTGGACGGTTTTTATAACTGCGATTTCAATTTTATTAACGAATTTATCTTTATGTATACGACTGATGGCAGTACCCAGCCAGAGTAACGCAGAAATACCTATACTGATATGCCATGGAAATATCTGACGAATTTTTGAATAATGTGGACGCTACCATTCCTTTGTCAGTGAGCTCTTCATCATGAAATTTTCTTTTAGAGAAACATGTCTAACAAAAAGTTTTTTAGTGGAGATTAAACATCAAAGAAAAATGCGTGAATTAAAATGCGTTGCGAATTATTCAAATGCTTAATTACATCTTATCTCTACGGCTCTTCACTTCGGGCAGTTTTAGGGCTGGTACAACTAACTAGGTCTATCATCTGACTTTTTTTCGATTTATAGTGTTATGGCAGAAACTATTGAAACCGTATATACATTTCGTACCGTATTTGTGTGTGTAGTGAGCCGTCAGCATGGTGGCGGGAGACGTGACGCGGCGTGCGTCCATCACGGCGCCGTCGATGCATCGTCGGACCTCCGTGCGACGAAGCTCGCTCATCAAGGGGAACCAGGCACAGTCGCAGGTCAGTAACATGTATGTGTGTGTGTGTGTGTAGTGAGCCGACAGCATGGTGGCGGGAGACGTGACGCGGCGTGCGTCCATCACAGCCGTTGATGCAGCGGCGGACCTTCAATGCAGGGGGGACCCAGACAGCGACTCATTATCTACCATTGTTTGTACCAACTACCTTGAAGTATAAGTAAGTAAAAACACTTTATTGTACAAAAATAACAACAATATTCAAAGCTCACAATATGTGCAAAAGCGGCGGTGTAGTGACTAGTGTAGTGACCCATCGTACGATGGCGGTCGATGTGAAGCGACGGTGTCGTCACCCACCAGGCTATTACCCTTACACCTTGTTACAGTTACAGCTCACAGTAACTTTCAATGTAAGTATATTGTAGGTAATTAATTGTAATTACAATCACAAAGGTTTTTTCAAAAGAACAATAAGTAAATTAAGTACCTACGAACTGTTCAAAGCTGTGCAAGTCGTTTGTACGTGAATAACGTTTTATTTATTCACTCATTCAATTACTTGATTGCGCAAATAAATCAGTGAAATCTATTATTTATTACTTACGTTTATTCGCGAGAGTATTTCAAAGTTGTCTGTGAATTTGTTATTTCTTGTGTTTTATGAAAAACACAAGGTGTAACGAGAAAATTAAGTGCCAAAAGGAAAACAGAGATTAGATATTGATAAACATAGCATCAGTATCAGCTGATAATTTAGCTACGTCGTAAGCCTCTTGTAGGTCTTCGTTTTATTTACAAATCTTGTTCCTTTATTTTATTTACACCTAATAATATATGCCGTGTGATGCCGGCTTAGAATAGCATCACCCCATTTCTCTCCATTTTAGGCGATGGGCTGACAACCTGTCACTATGGCGATGCACAATTTCCGCATGACCATCAAATATTTGTCAGACGTGGCGTAGATGACCGTTGTTTTCGGCTGTTTGCGCTCTGCCTACCCCGCAAGTTTTACTAGTAACTATTAGCGAAAACTGAGGACGGGCTGGTGAGACACAATTTTTTCCAAGGAAAATAGGTTCAAAATATTAACATTTGAACTGTCATACAAGCTAACTTGGTCGGCTGGTACATAACGTATGGGAAGTTCAGACATTTTTTTGATTTATTTCCTTTGGAATAGTTGTTCCTTATCACCAGCCTGTCCTGAATTTTTGCTATCGGTCACTAGTGAATTTTCAGTATATGTACCGTTACACTTTACATCAGATTTCCCTTTGAATTCATATCGAATGTCCAAATTTGTGGTATGAAAACTTGATATTCCATACCTGTAAAAATATATCAGTATAAAGTATCTATCTATTTATAAGTCCTTAACAAGTGGGTACTTAATTTTATCTTCCTGGTTATCATGATCCAAGAACTTGGAGGACAAAACATTCCAACTCCAACTTTGTAACTTAGTGCGCTCCAGTCGAAGTTGCCCGAGTTACACTTTTCTATCTCGTTGTTTCTAACCAATGGTTGAGAAAGTCACAACTATTTCTTTTTTATTTATTTCAGTTTGGTGCTTTATTGTTGATGTGATTAATGTGATCTATTAACGAAATTCCTACCTAGCCAAATAGAGATGAAGATTTGATAAAAGTATATTTCAAATTGAGCTCAGGAATAGCGATCGCAGTTTTTTTCGGCCATTATTCGTTGGTTCATTACTCCACATAAAGATCGGTTTTTGACTCCCTTGAACGCATGGAGCGCCTGATGGGCACAGACACATTGGCACACATAAAACACCCACATGGAAAGATAAAGTGCTAATTGTAAGTAGCAAAACTCACCTGCGGTATATGACGTAACGGAGAATGCCACTCGTAACGCCAGTGTTATATTTAGGTTACCTATGCTACTACGAATATATTCCTTGTATCTATTAGCTACTAGATGAATTACACAGAGAGCATTGCGAGTGGAATATTTCGCCAGTATCTATTTACTTCTCCAGCCTGGCTAGGATAACAGGGCGCCACGACATAATTTTGTTACACAGAACATTATCCCGCGCGTTGCTTACTTGATAGTGACTTCTCCCGCCTTATGCAAAAAATAAAGTTGCGACTACAAAAAATTACACGATTTTTTTAATCGTAATCGGTATCAGGAAGTTGAGGATATTAATGAAATTTCTTTTGCAGGAGGTTCCATGGGACATAATCGACCGGTGTGCTTTACCTGTCGTGCTGTGCCACGCTCTAGCCGTGGTGCTCTCCACCGTACTAAACGCGCTTCACCTCAGTCAAGTGTCTGTCTTCACGCTCTTCCTGTGGTTCTCGATCTCTGTCGTCGGATCCTTGTGGTTCTATCATAACTTGCAAGTAAGTACATTTACTCGTAAAAAAACGGTCTATGACTACAACATGAAGATTTACTTCAAACCTCAATCATTTTATATATAAGCAAGGTATGTTATTAAAGTTTTTTTTAATTCGGTTCTACATTCAAGAAACAGCAGATTTATCATGAATTGTTATTATAGAACATACTTGGTATATCATTGCATCGCATGTCATGTCTTTCTGTCTGATAACAGGGACGTAGGTAGGTACATTGACGATGAAACTCTGTAATGTTATGGGCATGTCTACTCACTTATTAAAAAAATGAGACATTCAGTCTATTAAATTTTGAATCAAACTCTACATTTACATTATTTATAACATTCGTTTTTTTACGCCCACACAATTCAAAGACACTACAAAAGACACCCGTTGTTAAGAATCTTATGGACCTTTTCGATCTTATTTAAAATTCAAAGACGTTGAAGTTCCCTCAAAGAATTTGCTAGTTTTGTGTTTTTGTTCTGACCGAGCGATCAGACACTTCTAAAAAGGTTTTGGGTAAGTGTCTGCCAACGAAATCTGAAATAATACCTAGTGTTATGATACAACCCTCCAAATACTGATAGGGTGTATTCAGACCAGGAAACTGAATAACTTTTCCTGAAAAACATATGTCAAGAAACGACAAAAAATTACGTCCTCTCATGCAGATTCCCCATCTATGAGAAGTCAAAATAGAATGACGTATTCTTAAATATATTCCTGTGGGAAAGTAGCTCAGTTCTGAATGCTTCTACTTATTAGTTTTCAGATGGCTGTCCCTTCCACCCTGTATATCTACTAAGTGAAAATTCGATAACAAATTTTCCTGCTTCCTTATAGGAAAATATTCAAAAGAGAATAAGAGAGAATTTATATTTAAAGTGCAAAAAGCAATTATGTACTTCCTGAATAATTTATGACTCGTATAGTATATATGTAGATAAATCAGGAGGTTTGGTTATCTATCAATGAAAGATACTATATAGGTATTTTCGAAACTATGATGATATCATCTTTATCGTAACACTCGAGGCCAGGCCAGCCATTTCACCCACTGGTTACTGGTTTCCCGTGGGATAAGATATTTGCCCGTGGGAAAATAGTCTATGTTACTCAAGGATGTTTTGTGGCTTTCTAATAGTAGATTTTTTTTTTTAATAGATCCAGTAGCTTTAATTTATCGATTACATACATACAAAAAAATTGTCAACTCAATAGATTTTGATGTAGTAGATACATACCTACCAAAATAAACAGGTAATGGGGAAAATTGGGTAATAGATTACTGATTTTCCCCTAAAAGGCTTGATGAAATTCAAGGAATATTAATGTTTGCATAACTGAGTACCTGCCAAACAAATTAATTTCTCTTGGGAACAGAGAATGGTAAAAAGTACTTTACAATCAAAAATCGAATGACCCTCACTCAACTTTAATATTTTTGTTCTATTATAATTATTTGTTTTTTGATTATAAAATCTCTTCGTATATAATAATATATAATAAATATATAATATATAAGGCCAGAAGGTATATGCCCGAGACGGCTACATATCGATGATGAGGCAAAAGTACCTACGCTAATATGTCAAAACGGCCGAAAATGTCGATGTAGACTGAATTTTATATGGCTGGATGGCAGGAGCAAAGAATATTAGTGTGAGGAGTTGGAAACAAAAAGCCATAATGAAAACATTTAGTAGATTTATGCTTGAGCAGGCTAAGTCGCAACTTTGATTTTTAACGTTTGGATGATAACTTGTTTGAGTATTATTTGTCGAGTCGAGATCTCCATCATTATAATACATAATGTGTAACCAAGATGTCTCGCTTAAAAAAAACCTAGAATGTACTATTCCCAAAATATCTAAGTCCCCAAAATGGCCAATCATATTTAAGTGCAAGTCAAATTTTCCCATGTTTTTTACTATAACCGAATTATTAGTAAGTAATTTTTAGAATTACTTAATATTTTTGGGTTCCATAGCCAAAGTTTAACTTTTTGAAAGACATGAATGTAAAAGATTTTCTGGCATGTTCGAGAAAAACAATTATATCGTCCCGCACAAATCACTCGATTAGTTGGTAAAGTCACTGTGAAAGCAAAAAGTACCGAATATTTGTGTACAAAGGCCTTGAAACCAAAAAAGCTCTTCACGGCAGGACATGACGCAAACGATTAAGCATAAAAAAGACCTATGATCAAACAAGCTAGGAAATCCGTTCGTCTGTCAAAAATGGTTAAAAGTGTCTAAATATTTCTCAAGTAAGCTATTGAAAAAATGTATATAAAAAATCATGGGAAATGTTGTTCACTTTCATGAGGCGAACTAAAATTGCTCTTAAACATGATTGGACATTTTGAAAATTGGACGATCTGGGATTTGGACATTGTGGAAATTGGATATTGTGTGTTATGGTATTTTTGTAAGCCTCGATATTTTGGGAATTGGACATTATGTACCAAAATGATCTCTATCATTATTTTCTATATCTCCCTTTTTCACCTAATGTTGACGTTTCATTGCAACTTATTAAATATAGGTACAACATCAACATGCCAATGTAATGCCTCGCAAAATACCGATTTGCAAAGCAAACTGAGCTTTCAGAACACTTTTAGATGTCGTCGGCAGATATTTTCAAGTACTTATTTCTGTATTAAGAGCTGTCTCACAGTAGCAGTAACAGTTATCGTAAAAGCTTGCTTCCTAACATGAAATCTCTAAGGTGGAGTGTACGAGATTATAAAAGACTTCTAATGGAATGAACAATAATACGTAAAGACCTTTTCCGCGCCTTTTCAAGGCGTCATAGATACTTCACTCTCGTGATAAGCTTTATTTTCAACTACACTTAAATCTTTGATGTTTTCTTTTGATGTTTAATGTTAAGTTAATTTAATGCTGTTGACCTTTTTATAAATTGAATTTTGAGTAGGTAAATGTAATAAATAATTTACCATATTTTTCTACGGATTTTCACAATATCTTTAAACATCAAAAAACAAGCTAAGGTCTCAAAATATATAAAACAAAATAAGTGATTTTTAAATAATCCGATATTTCTTGCCAGTCGCAGCGGTCATGTTCACATGAATTGTGACATTACTAGTCCGATTAGCAATATTTGAGGGCAAAACTTATAAAAAAAATAAAGTCGTTTAAATTTTGTACGATTGTATTAAGTGTGTCTGTAAAGCAAATATTACATTTTGTGTCATTTTTCACGCTTGCATAAATTTTCGATTCAATGTATGGTAGCGCATTTATTCAATTAAGTTTTTAAGTGTCCTCAATTGAAATAATTCTTAATTTAATGTCTTCTGCCCATAAACACTAAAATCACTTTAGTACAATCTCTTCTATTTCCTGTTCTGGACTACGCCGACACTTGTTTCCCAGATATCACAGAGAAGCTATTAAATAAGCTTGAGCGTCTTCAAAACCTGTGTTTACGGTATGTCATCGGACTCCGTGTAAACGATCATGTCTTCGAGTTCCGTATAAAGTTCAAGTGGCTCCCGATCCGGTTTCGTAGGAGTACTCGTATACTCTGCTAACTTTTTAATGTTATAGCAAACCCACATGGGTCTGCTAGAACCTAAATTGTTGCGTGAGCGCTTTAATTTCTCACGTCCTCAGGACTAACCATTTCGCCCGAATATTAGAACTGTTCTGGCTATCCTCACTATCGCACTGACTTCTACTCATATCCGCTACCACACTGTTCGTGACAGCCCTTCCATCGTTGTCTTTAAGAAGACAGTAAAAGAATACTATCCTTCACTGTCGTAAATTGCAAGACTATGTATTTGTAAGTAGGTATATTTATAAATATATAATTATTTGACTACATGTCTGACTGCATACTGGATACATGTCTGACCACAAAAATTTAAGGTATTCTCGTGTGTTGAGTGTTATTTTTATTATTGTCATATATTTTACCTTTTTCAACTATATGTAAAGAATGTAACAATTAAGTGCGTTAAATTCAATACGTACATACCTAGGTAGGTAAGTATATAAACAACAAAATTACTATTCGTATTGCACTTAATCTTGGAAGTTACACCTTGACACTATTTAATACATGTTTGTACTTAAACTGAATTCTTCATCACGAATGTTTTTGTAACGTTACATAATAAAAAAAAAACATAATGTTGTGCGAACTTTTCGTTTTTAAATCTTTAAATAAAACTGCGTTACAATATGTCGGTATAGGTATTTGTTAGCAAAATCCTTTTCAAAATACACCTACGTATAAAATACACATTTGGCAATGCGAGGATATAATAATAATAATAATAATAATAATAATAATAAATTCTTTATTCAGGCATTAAAAAACCCATTCTTCAAATCCAAATAAAAACAAAATAATAATAATATAAAATAAAATTAAGTACAAGCACTTATATCAATGTCATACATTACACTCAATACATTGGTGATCGTTACTACTAGATTAGTCGGTACAATTACGTGGTATTATTTACGGTTCGCGAGCTGATGAACAGAGCACCAGTATCTAAAGAAAGGGCTCTCGTAGGAGCTATCACATACAGCTTTTAATATGGTGTTGTTGGATTTTCTCACACGACTCCAGAACGAAGCCACGCGCATTCTCATCACCGCAAAGAAATCAGGGACCCGCGCGTCAGAGAACATGCCAGAAGCACTGCAGTACCTCGGCAGTCTCACCAGGATGCGGAAAGCGTCGTTATATTGAACCCGCAGTGTGTTGTAAGATTTCCTGGTGAAACTGGTCCATAGCTGGCAGGTATACATGCTCTGGCAATAGGCTCTAAACAAGGTCACCTTGACGGGCTTATTGCATTTCGCGAATCTACGTGCAAGCATGTTGCTTCTGACGCACAGGGCCCTACGCTCTCGCTCGATATCTAGATTATCGCAGAGATCATCTGTGAGGATATGGCCCAGGTATTTGAACTGGTGCACCCTTTTTACTAAAATACCATTTAGAAACAGTCCCGGTACGTTCCCCGGACCTTCCTTTGCCTTGAACACCATCATTTCTGTTTTAGAGGCGTTATATTTCAACCCATGAGAGCCGGCATAGCGCTCGCAAATTGAAAGCAACTTCCTTAACCCACCGATCGAGGGGCTGAGGAGCACCATATCATCGGCATAGCTAAGAGAGTTGACACAAACTCCACCTATGTGACAACCAATGCTGGTGCTTCTGAGCTCCTCGATCAGATCATTGATGTATAGGTTGAAGAGATCCGGGGAAGTCAAACCTCCTTGGCGCACACCGCACTCTAGCCTATAGCCGCTAGAGGTCGTGTCGCCCCATCGTACACAGTTAGACTGGTTTCCATACCAGTACCTCAGCAGACTGACGATCTCGTGTGGGACCTGAGTTTTTTGCAATTTGTCCCATAGAATCTCATAATTCACGAGATCAAAAGCTTTACTCAGGTCCAGGAAGCATGCATAGACGGATGTATTGCGCCCAGTATAATAACGTACTGTGTGTTTTAAACAGAGTATCGCCGAGTCTGTCGATACACTGGGGCGGAAACCGAACTGTGAATCGTCAATTTTGATGTTCCCTGTTATTTTGGGGTGCACCAGTTTTTCCAGTACTTTTCCTATAACTGTTCCCAGTGAGATTGGTCGATAGTTGCTCGAAGATCCAAGGTTGCCTGTCTTGTTTTTTACTATTGGTACAACCACCGTGCGCATGAGAGCATCAGGCAGATAGCTGTGGGTGATACATTTATTGAAAAAATAGGCAAGTAGAATCCAAAGCTTTGGGCCAGCATGGAGTATGTGCTCTATGCTTAACCCATCATGTCCGGCACTCTTACCCCGCTTTATACTAAACACGGCTTTCTTTACTTCGTTAGCTGTATATCGTAGCTTGGATACAGAAGAGGACGAACATTGCGGCACATCATCGAGCACACGTTCCACTTTCTCCGGATCTACCTTGAATCTTCGAGCAAATAACTCCGCGATATCCGATGAATTTTGCGCATTATCAACGGAAACAGGTCGCTTTTCTTTGGCATTTAACTTCTTTGTGGCCTTCCAGAACAGCGAAAAGTTTTCATTTTTCCTTGTAGTAGCCAAAATATCCATTTTTATGGCATCTTCGTTGTTCAAACACCATTTAAGTTTATTTTTAAAAGCACTTCGACTTGAGCGCATATTCTCACAGATAGAACCCGACGTCGGCCTACCAGATAAAACCCACATTTGAAAGTGTAATCTGGCATTTTCATGACAGTTTCTTACATGGTGATTCCACCCAACAACTTTTCTACCATTGGTATGCTCACCAACACGCGGATCCGCTGAAGTAATAGCAGCTGCCTGTAACACAGTGATGATTTGACTATATAATTGGTCAATTTGTAAATTTGCATTTTCAGGTACACATGTGCACTCTAAAAAACATTCGCACTTCACACAATATTCATCCGTCACCAAACTTTCAAATTTAGACTCACAATATTCATTATATGTTATCATCTGACTAGAATTGCGGGTACCCCATATCACCTTTGCGTTAGGGTTTGCCCTATTTACATTTATAGTTGCACCACTGCGAACCTCACCAATATCACAGGTCATGACTAGTGGCAGGTGATCTGAGGTCCAAACATCCTCAATCACTTCTGCTGAAACTACAGTCTCCCATGCAGCCGAGGTGGTGACACAGTGATCCAACCACTTTAGGGAACCATGGGCTCCACTTCTAAACGTATAGCAGCTGGGATTTGCACCTAATAAATTAATATCAGCGCACACCCATAGATGATCCGAGCAGAATCTCAATAATTCCTGTCCAAATCTTGCTCCTGGGTGTGCGTTAAAATCTCCCAAAATATATGCTAATTGAACATCATACTCTTCAACAATGGCACTAACAATCCCTAAACAATTTGTAAACTCTGTTACATTGTCAGGTTCATCTACTGGCATATAGATACTAAATACTAAGAAGTCTTTTCCAGGAACTGATATTTTTATAGGTAGCACTCTATTATTGTTGCTTTCAATTTTAGTTACACTAGTAAACATAGTTTTTCGCCACAAAATCGCTTGACCACCGTATGGTCTACCTCGTATAATGCCACTGGAGATGTCCATAGAAGATGTAGCGACGCAGCTGAAATCATCGTGTATTTCATGTATGATGCCAAGGTCGAACGGCATAAGCCATGTTTCTTGTAAAACAATTATATCTGCGGTCTTGCACAGTGTACGAACGTGCTCCATTGATGTTTTTACGTTTTGACAATTGAAAGTGACCATAGTCACTAAGTTGTTGTTGTCTTTGTTTGTACTATCCATATGGATTTAGTTTTTGTTAACGGTAGGGGAGCGGCGTAAACGGAACGGGCGATAAACTAATCCCTTTGGCCAAAACTGAGCAGTCAGAAATTTGTTAACGTTACTACGTAGAACCTCAACTTTAAAGGAATTAAAGCCTTTATCTTCATATTGTTTCAATAATTCAACGGAGATACAATTCTCACCCATGGCGCTAATATGTTTCGTTATTGAGTCTTCATTACATTCCTTTTTTAAACGTGACACGTAAATGAATGACGTATCTTCAACAACTTGTAGAGTACTAATTGAGGAGTCCAGAGTCCCACGCATATTTCTAGGCTTTCCTTTTTTCTTATAACTAACTAGTGTATACTCGTCCTTATCCGTCAAACTAGGATCATTTCTCATACGCGGTGCCGAAAGTCGGTTCTGGCCACTCTGGTTTTGAATAACCATATCACGGTACATCGGTTTGTTGTGTGAGTGCGCATCCTGATCCTCGGGGCCGTTCGCGTCGCACACACTATTACCACCGCCGTCGCTGCCGGTTCCACGCTGATAAGGTGGGGCGGGAGCGGTGGGGGTGGAGTGGGTGCGGGCGGCGGCGGATTTGCGCGGGAGCCGGTCTCCGCTAGGTATCTCACTTTGTGTCTGTGTGTCATTATGCTGATCGGTCGGTTGTTTACTCGCCGCTTTACGGGCTCTGTTGTGATTACTGGAATGCGGCACATTACGATTCAATAACATTCTTAGACTTTCGAGCTCAGTATAAATGTCGGAAAATTCAGTTTTGGAGACCACGTCAGTATGCAATTTTTGTACCTCTTTCTTAAGGTGGGTCATGTCCTTCAACAGTCGTGTAACGTCTATGTGGTCGAAAGTTACGGGGGGTAGTCGGTTTAAGTCCTTTGCCACGAAAGTGGGGTGGTTGACCGGGTCGGTATCTTTAAGTAGCTTAATACAGTCTTTAATGTTTTTCTTGGTTTTGTCTTCTCCCTTCCGCACTATGTTACGGGTTTCACAAGGCACCGCTTTCCATAATATTGTTTTTGCACTTTCTATTTCGTCTTCCGTAAAGTAAGACGCACAGATTTGTGTAATGCTTAATTCGTCTAATGAGTCGATCTTATTCTGCACAAAAGTTAGAAATTCGTTTATAATCACATTAGTCACATTTGTTGACATGATCACGGCGCGTAGGTAGGTACCCCACAGCGTGCGGGGCACACTCACTTAATATAAATAACGAGATCCACGACCGGTAACCGTCGCCGACAGAAGCGGACTGACAATATAACAAGAGAGTCTCTATCGATTTTCTTACGACGATTAGTCGGAAATGTTAGTCATCTTGAAGTACTCCTAATAGCCGTTTTCGCATGCGCAATCCTAAAATTGCTATTTTCTAACTGTGAATTGCCCGTGAATTCGCAAGAAGTGGCTTTACCACTCGTATCAAGCCGTGAAACATTTTCTACTACTCTCCAATACAGCTGATAGTCAAATACAAATGACAAAGTAAGCATTTGGCCAAAGATTACAATTTGAAGTAATAACTTTTAAAATTTCGTTATCTTCACTGTCGGAGATGAAATATTTTTTTAAATCAAGTTTCGTTCCACTAAGATGACTGGTTTTTTGAATCAATACTTTTTTCTAGGGATGGTGGTAGTGGAGTATCAATATTTCTGCGTATATCTTTTAAGATTTTTTTCAATGGTAGAAATCAGTAGCAATACCTACAGATATCTACTGTTTAAGAAATACGAAAAAACTGGAGTAAGCGAACTGGATTTCGTGAGAGTCTGAAATGCAAATGTGAATGATGGTCAAATTTCTCGTACGTTAGAAATTGAGCTCCTGGGTTCTAAAGAATCCGAATGATTAATTGACATTCATGTTAACAAATATTTTTGTCGCGTTTGTCATATATCTGCGACAAATGTTCAGCAAAAATCGTAGTAGGCAGCATAGGCACATGTAGGTATAAGTTGTATCAACTTCATACTATCTATTATTGAAATAAATATACACTTCCGTAACAACCATTTTATTCATGAGAATGGAAAGATGTACAATAATTAGCGTGATATTGCTGCGAGTAAAATTAAATTTCTTGGTTGATTGAGTCTTCCGATGTTGCCCTCCAATCAATTTACACAAACTAGATACAGATCATATACCTACCGGGGAATTAAGTTTCAATATATGTTTGCCTGGGTCGCAACAAGGTGTAGTTTTTGTCTTGTTATCACAGATGTTGTACAGTCGGTTGTAGCACATAAGGTACCAGGGGTAATCTAAAGAACTGAATTAGTTTGGTCCCCAGCAATATTTTTTTCTTAACATAAATATGTATTAGTAAAAAATGACTCCTTTTATGAGAATAAGATTAAATGTTTATTATGTATTAACTGGAGATAAGCATAATTCAATTCTTTTGGTGTACCCTTGGTACTTTATGTGCTACAACCAACTGTACATCAAAGATTTCGTGACTCTTATACGCATGTAAGTTTGGACTACTAAGGTGGTTACTTATTATGACGTCGACCGCTAAAGGGTAATGGGCGTATGTTACTGCCCACGGGCGTTGTAACTTTCCTGAGCGTCCATGTAGTACAAAACCACACTTGTAGAGGTTCCTGCAATTATGATAAAAGTTAATGCTTACTGCTAACTATTTTGATGCATTTGCCTTCTAGTATATCTGGGGAATTTTTCTAGCGATAAGTGACATACCTAATAAAGTAAAATGATTATGGTAATTTTAAACTGTCTGTAAGAACAGATAGAATAGAAGCTTCTTGTTATTCAAATTTAAAATTAAATTTAGTACCGAGTATCAGGTGCCTAGAGCAAGTACTTTAAGCCTATTTGTCGATTTGCAAATTCGCACTTCCTCAACCAGCACTGCCAGGAGAACGGAGAAAATCCCATAACAATCGTTAACGCCCACTCCATCTGCACCATCTCATCTCTCTTAGATATAAGTATATCCTATACTTCTAGGTACTTTCGCCCACTACTGTAACATAAATGCCAAAGACGTAACATTTATACTAATTACATAATGCCAAGGTTAATAAAGGCATCTCTTAACAACTTTAACGATCGCATTACAATGTTTTTGAAAATAACTAAGGAGATTTTTTCTAGAAATAAATATCCTTTAGTTACAAAAAATCGGCAAAAGAGTGGGAAAGGAGCAGTTGAAGTGAACGAGGGTGTGAGTTTTGGAATTAAAATCAACGTTAATTTGTAATTAAGAATGATTGAATATTCAGATGTTGAGTTTTTGTTCAGTATTCCATAATTTGCCATCATATGATTACGTACCACGAAAAAGCACGAGTAGAATTGATACATCTGAACGGATCTTTAGTTAGGAACTACACGCGCTACACGCCCTAACTCCGCCAACCCTTATTTCACAAACTCTACATCTGAGTCATCTGACCGTTTTCTTATATATGTCGCAGTATTATGGCAGAATTTGGAATTTCGGCCGAAATCCTAGGATTTTGGCCAAAAGCCGTATTATGGTAAAATCGTTGACTTCATTCGACCATCGTCCTAAGTAGATCTAGGATTTCGGCCATAATCCTAGGATTTCGACCGAAATCCTGGATCTTCGTAGTAATATGGTAAAACGAAGGCTTCAGAACACTTTTTATAAATTTTGTAATGACTATACACATACATACATAAATGCTTGCGGAGTATGCAGAGTTTTAATGGTCATTAACAATTTTGAGGGCTATTTTAGATAAAACGTGAATGACTATAGAAAAATAAAATGGTAATACACTTGAAAACTTCCATCCGTTAGTCGCTTCTGGGTGTCGTACCCGCGACAAAGAATAGGGGTGATGATATTTTAAGCCGTCATTACACGGAATAGTGACTATCGCTATGCATTACTATTCGTCTTTACTTTAATTTGTATTCTTATTATGCATTTGGAGAGAAAAATAAGAACTTAATAAAATTTGATGAAACAAAATAAATGACACAAAAAATATTTATAATAATCAAATCAGTCTTTTATTATTATTGATTTCAGATATAATGTACTAATCACTATTATTATTAAGTATCTAGTCTCGATATAAAAATTAATCATTTTTCATAAACATTTAAGTGCTAACCTCTTCTAACTATGATTAATATAACAAACATTAAATAATTCGTTTTTCTGTCATTAACATAAACTTTTGAGTATCATTTCTTTCATTAAAGATTTTTCAAGTAGTAAAAACAATACACATACATACACATATCACGCCTATAATCCCTTGCGGGGTAAGCAGAGCGTAAACAGCCGCAAAAAACGGCCATTTACACCACGTCTGACAAATGTTTGAGGGTTTTTCGGCATATTGTGAATCGCTATAGTGACAGGTTGTCAGCCCATCGCCTAAAATTGCAATACACACCCTCGAGTCCCTTAGTAAAACAATATTTTTAGATAATCACATAAGTAACTATTTATAATATTATTAGATGAGTAATAAAATAAACATTTGGGTGTCTTCTCTTTTACAAAATATAACAAGGTAAACAGAACCTCCTGTTATCATTTGCATCACCTAGTATCTAAATAAAGATTATGAATGATAGAAATAAACACTTTTCTTTTTTAAATATAAATCAGTATTTTTGGAAAGAAAAATAATTTTACATAAACAAATTCCCCCGAATCGCGATTAATGCCATAATACTAAGCAGATCCAGGATTTCGACCAAAAACCTAGGATTATGACCGAAATCCTGGATCTGCTTAGGACGATGGTCGAATGTAGTCTACAATTTTGCCATTATCCGGCTTTTGGCCGAAATCCTAGGATTTCGGCCGAAATCCTAATTCTGCTATAATACTGCGACATATATATTCTTTATTGCATAAAAACAAACGAAAAATGTACAAACAGTGTGAGCAAAGGCGAGCTTATCTCTAAGAAGAGATCTCTTCCAGCCAACCCGTCGGTAGTGCGAGAATCAATATTTTTGTGGGGACAAAACAATGCAACAATTAAAATGAATTTTAACTATACTACAGTACTTAACATAAATATATACATTATTTAAATATATATATATGATAGATACATATACATACACGTTTACATAAATACCTACAAATATATCAAAGTAGTTCAGATATGAAGTGCTCTTTAACTCTTTTTTTAAAAACATAGATTGAGGGGCTTTCTTGAATAGTCTTTGGAAGACAATTCCAAAGCTGCGCAGCTTTGACGGAGAAGGAGTTGAATAGGAATTTCTTATACTTTTCTTATAGTTTTCTTATACTACCAAGCAGGCAAATAAACGCATTTTGTGCTAACCAAATGTCTAGTTTCTAAACATTTGTTTCTGAAGTAGGTAGCAAATGTAATATGGTTTGTCTTTTTTTTGTTATTTGTATAATAAATTGAATTAGTCTTCATACCAACTTTCAGCTTTTTAGCGCTTTCGGAAGTAACCAACATATTAATTACTAGCTTTTCGTTCCCGCGGTTTCACCTGCGGCTTAATGAGTCTTCTAATGAGTGAGATATTTCTAAGGAGGTACAATAAGTCAAAAATAAGATAAATGAGTATAATACGAATTTATTAATGGTTAGTATATGAGTCAAAATTAAAACTATATACCCAAGTCTACGGCCGCAAGTATATGTAAAACATTCATGCTCCTAACTCAACATAAAAAAGATACAAAAAAACGCGTGTTTCTGACCCTCTCACAAGAATCAAAATTCATAGCGTACTTTCCGTAAACCTAGAACTATGAAATTTTCCAAGTATTTTTTTAAACATGTTTTTTTAGGGGGCCGAAGGAGGAAGAAGAAAGATGTTTGTAGTTGATGTGAGGGCTTGATTGATGTCGTGTTGCAGAATCCTGGTTGGGCTAGTCGAACTTGGACTTGGCCGGTGTTATGCTTTTAATTTTTCTGAGGGATAGGAAGGGTATTTTTTTATCCCGCCCGTAACGGTTTTCTATTAGGACATCACAAAATTGTTATTAAAAAAATTAAATTGTATGATACAAATTTCTTTTTTTTACAATTCCCCGGCTGGCTGGTTTCCTTTTCTTTCTCTGTGAGGGGGGCGAGCCAACAGTTCCAACGCTGGCTGCTATGTTTTTCTTTTTCTGTGAGGGGGCAACCCCCCCTCAACCCCTGTTTCGACACTGACTGTTGGTTTCATTTGCAAAACGGTGTTTTGCTTTCCATTTTTCTATGAGAGGGGGGGGCAAGCCCACCTCAACCCCCCGTTTCCACGCTGGCTGCTGGTTTCATTTTTAAAATGGTTTTATACTTTACTTTTTCGGTGAAAAGTATAACACCAACTGTACATATTTTAGTAAAATACAAACATTTTATTTAATTTAATTTAATTTTACTGATCCAATATTTTAATAAAATGTTTTATCCAATATTAAAATCAAATGTTTTTGTCCGTCAAATCATGTCATTTTTGTATGTAATTATGTATTGTAGGAATACGACAACCTTTTGGATCATAAATTTAAATCATATATTTTTGACCGGCAAATTATGTCATGTTTGTATGCAGTACATTTTTTTTTTTTAAATGGCCTCTGTCAGCAAAGGGCAGTACATATTGTAGGAACAAACTTGGTTCGGCTTCTCGATATAAGATGTCGCTGTTAGTTTTCTGAAACGCTAATTGACTCATAGAGATTTCGCTGTAAATTTTCTGAAGCGCGAATTGACTCAGAAGCGCCACCTTTTTAGAAAATATGATAAAATGCGTATTCCCGTGGTAATAAGACATTTTCCCGCGATTCCAAGTGTATATGTTATTCTAGATAGTATTCAATCATCCGAAAAAAACATTTGAATCTAAGAAGCCGTTTTTGCGGCAATCACTAACAGACACACACACACAAACATCCGCCTTCATCATATTAGTAGGATCATCAGTGTGTCAGTTAGTGATGCAATTGACGTATTTTAGACATCAATAAAATATAAACCGTCAAAGCAATGTGTTTGAAAGTTTGAACCTATGTTTAATTAATCACTATTGATAACACACTATTAGTATCTTGAGGATGTTTAGCTATCACCGCATAAAATCCGTTGCCTACTTTTTATTCAGGTACAAAGCAACTTATTTTGAGTGTAGTGCAATTTTTTCAACTATACCAAACCTGTCAAAGTCAAATGATCTTTGTGTCTATGAAATAAGGTTCAATTCATATTTAATGACTACGAAACCCTATATTTGGGCGTGTCCGACACGCTTTTGGTCCTTTTTTTTATCAATGAAGGATAAAAATATCGTATTTACATCATTTGTTTCTATGGTCGTTTTTCCCAATTTTTCAAAATAACTTTATATGATTGGTATAAGAAGTTTTTGTTTCTGCAGTGCTTTTATTATTATTTCGTACGGGTATCGACCAACTGGGCATTTGTTTAGACTTGGTTGAATAGTTAAATTAATGAATTCCGAGCAACGCATCGCTTTGAAGTAAGAATGGAATTTAATACAAACGCTTCTCGATTGCCGTGTCGCTGCGAGCCGTTTGAATCTGATAATTCGTAATACTTAGGTAGGAAGGATGGTGTCTCTATTGTATTTGATTTTGCAAATCAAAATACGCTGTCGCACGGCACGCAGACACAAGTCTTTTCAAACAGGAATCTGTATTGTCAAAAACAAAAGTGCGTGGGATTCTGAAAGTCGGATATTGCAGCGATCAAGCCAGAGATCTAGTAATACAATATCATCTAGCTGGAGATTTCACTGAAAGGTCAGCAGTCGTGCCAAGACGACGATGACGCATTCGTGGTTTTCCGCCACAACATCGGTTCGAGGCGCGTTTGTAAAGAAATAAACAGTCGCTTTGCGTAGGTGGGCAAGAGATACGAACTAAAGTCATTTAAGATACCTATGATGATAACAGAAAACAACGGCTTAATAAATATATAACCCTTAAAACGGAGCCGTACTTGCAAGTAGTAATAATTGTCCCTCTAAGGCAACTATTTAACCTTAATAGCTGTCTATTAAGCTGCGATCAGTCGCATCATCGGTGTAACACAATACCCACCTTTTGGCAGAAAAATATGTTAAGTGGTCGGTTAATAAGCGGTGGGATCCATTAGATATTATTTGGCAATTCGCAGGCGCCGCCCGCCCACGCTGCCGTCGGCCCGAAGTTGCTATTACACTACCCTGCAAATATGGCCTGATTTGGCGTACATTGCAGGTTATACTATGGGTGTTATTAAAATACCTAAACTCAAGATAACCAACAATGTATACCGAACCGAGTCCTTTTGGCATGGTACTGTAATCGCTGCTCAAACCCCGCCTCCCGCTTCCCACCCCGCAATTCCGCCGCCCCAACGCGACCATCCGATGAACCCAAGGGGGACCGGTCATACATTTTAATAATCAGCTTTGTATAAAAATATTCTACTCATCTACCAAGAAAAAAAAAAAGATTTCTCGTTCATTCTATGGTATCTTAGAAGCACCTGTTTAATAAGTTATATGTATCTCTTATTAAAATACCGTAACAATGATTTCATACATATTTTTTTTATAAAAAGAAATAAGGAACAATACATAGCACTAAAATAAATCGCCAACCCATTTAATTCGCGCCGTCGTATGAGTCTGAATTCTAACTTTAGATTGGCATTTTAGCCTAGTCTTAAGATAATATATAAATAAACGGAACCTGCCTTCTAGACTACTTTAATTGCAAAACGGGTAAGGATGATACACATGAATTAACTAAATAAAATTGTTTTCATAAACGTAATAATAAACTACTAACTTCGCAGAATAAATGTGAGATGTTATGAATGCCATAAAGGTTTTTATAACCCTGCCGTTGCGTTGTGTTGCTATATTTTCCGGTAATAAAGTAAGGCTAGCATATTAGATACAGGTAACTTCCTATATATTTTAATTAACATTTTGCAAGACATGAGCTCACTTAGTACTCGTAAGTTGTCCAAGAGTTTGTAGCAATATGTAACGTAGCTACGTAATTAACTCAAAGCAATCATAATTTTTCTGCATTCTAAGTTTTCTAACGCCTAAAGCGTAAGTAAATTGTTCAAAGGTTAGACGTGAAATAAAAAAGTTTTCTGAGAATATCATGTAGCCACAGGATAGTTAGACGTGATTCACTGGTAGATAAATGTCCCGCCCACGATTGAGCTTGCACTTTCTTGGTAGTTTCCAGGTACTCGCCTTCCTTACCTTAGTTACGACCGCAGGCGATACTATGCAGCTTACATTACAAATAACAGAGTAGTCCGTACTTTGGGCGCCTCGTAGACTTCTAGGAATTTACAGCCTGACCTTTAAAATGTCCTCTTTATCAAAGTTTGATAATTAAATTGTTTCGCTTTTAAAACTCGAGTCCTAAGGGGTGTGTATTTAACCAAAGTCAACAGCACAGAGTTCTTTTCAGTAAATTAGGTGTCGTGGTACGTGCATCGAGCGATTACTCGTTCTGTCTATACTCTACATATACATATATCACGCCTATAATCCCTTACGGGGTAGGCAGAGCGTAAACCGCTGTAAAAAACGGACATTTACGCCACGTCTGACAAACATTTGAGGATAATTTGGATGGAATATTGTGTATCATCATAGTGACAGGTTGTCAGCCCATCGCCTAAATTTGCAATATACACCCTCAAGTCCCTTAGTCGCTTCTTACGACACCCACGGGAAAGAAATGGGGTGATGCTATTCTAAGCCGGCATCACACGGCACAGGTCTATACTCTAAACTGAATTAATGTTGAGAGCTGTACACCGTGGTCCTAGGCAATGATCAAAATATGTACCAACTCGCGACTAATGCATTTTGCACTCTCATCACTTGAGTTCAAGCAGGTTACGACTCCATTTATCTGGCTATGGACAGCCACGACTATGTTCGTCTAGCTCCTGTATTTTTTGTATAAAATATATCTACCGTAGGTCTACCTTCGTATTTAAGAGGGTACATAGTCAATATAAAAGTTGCTAAGATATCAGTCACATACCCACAATATTAGAGCTCTTCAAGAAAGCCTTGCCTAGCCTAGCACGATAGACTAGGCCGTGATCCGCCGCTAGGTGCTATGGAAAAACACAGAAAAATGGATATAGACCAAAGTTTGAATCGAACCTAAGACCCTTATGCCGAAAGTAGACGCACAACCACTGTGCAAAATTTTTCAAAGCGTTGCTTTAGGAAAGTTTATAACATTCTACGCCAACAACATGCCTAATATATGTAATACACTGTCGTTTTCATTCATGAACTGAAAGCTTTGTTTCCTTTGCTGTTATTTATACAGTGCCGTCTAAAATAAACTGTGTGTTACCCGGGCGTGGGGTGTTACGATTACCTTTGTGGCGGGTGGGTATACATGCTGTATTTGAAAAAAGTGGAAGATTCAGAATTTCAAGGTAATTTTTAAATCATGGATTATAATTGAAAATTCCGAGCGGGAATAAAGTGATTCGAAATACGAATCGACAAATGACCTATCTTTACAACTGGGAAAAAAAGAAACAAAAGCAGACATTCCTACTTACACTGACCTGTATTATCATTGTGGTAGTAGGCGGTTGAAAAACTCTGAGACCAGGGTTCATCCCACACAATAAGGGATTATCATAATAAGTACTTTTCAAATTTTTAATAACAGTCAGACAGATTCTTTGTATTGCTTTATTTAGATGATTATTCGCAAAACGTAGGCAACATATATGTGCGGAAAATCTACATACATACATACATACATATATCACGCCTTTATCCCTTGCGGGGTAAAACGGACATTTACGCCACGTCTGACAAACGTTTGAGGGTCATTCGGAAAATTGTGTATCGCCATAGTGACAGGTTGTCAGCCCATCGCCTAAAACTGCTATACACACCCTCGAGTCCCTTCGTCGCCTCTTACGACTCCCACGGGTAAGAAATGGAGTGATGCTATTCTAAGCCGGCATCACACGGCGGAAAATCTTTGATATCATATTCAAGCAATCTGCGATGGTACTACGCAGGTAAGTTCCGACCTTAACACCTGAATAGCGAAGGCTGATTGAGGCATAACACTGACTTTCCGTGTAGCTTCCCCCTTACACTGTACCGGCTGTTTCTGTTCACACGCACCCTTTACTCCCATTTTGTTTTATGAGCTCAATACTCATCATCGGTAAATGCACGCTTTAGTTGCTACTATCAACTCTGCCATTCGCGTATTTGTAATGAAAATCCGTGACTACTTAGTAAACCTACCTACGCAACAATGTGCTATTTTATTTCTTGCGTTTTGTAAAATCATTCCTTGGCTGCTTGATGACATTATTATTGTATTAATTTATAATGCGCACTGCTAAAGAGTGGAACTCACTACCTGCGTCTGTGTTTTCAAACGTATACAACCCTAATCTCTTCAAAGTAAGAGTGAACAGGCTTCTTCTGGGTGAGCTCGCTCCATCTTAGACCCTGTCTCTGTCCTATGACCCAGTCAAGAGCGAACACATCATTGATAAAAATAAAAAAAAGTTTTACGCCTTCTTTTCGAAAGATTAAAATCTCATAAATGTTTATATAACTGAATACAATAGAAACTACACGAGTGAATAATCTCAACTAAATAAAATCATAGCTGCTACAGCTAATGATCCATAACAAACCAAACCGTTACCGTACATCCGTTAAAACCTCTAGATTTTCATGATAGGACTCTGACATGCATTTTGATCACTAGCAGGTTGCTAGGAGGTAAACAAGGTAGGTATTCCTAGATTTGCTTTATAAGCAGAACTTCTTATATAAAAAGAAAATCGTTTTATTGTTTGTAGGGTTTTATACATTCGTAAAGATAATACTGAGATATTTCACAAAAAATAATATCTTTGAAATAAATATGTGCTATACGTTATTTACAATGGTAAAAAATACAGACTCTTCTTTATAACTGTATGGAAAATCAGAATATATTGCTTCATTTGATGGTAAATTAAATATGGTCTTTGAAGTACAAATAAATATAAAGCAGGTAAATATCGTTTATTTTGTCAAGGCATTGTTTGTTGGTGTAGTAAGTGGGTATATTACTTGTAGGTAGAACGTGGATGCTTGTTAAATAAAGACAAGGCAAATTCTATCGTATTCTGTTATAAATTACAGACTTTCTTGTGCGTATCCGCATGATAACTTATTTTATAAATGTTCTTTGAACTTTGTTTGTTGTACATACAATTTTATTACGTATGCAATTGTGTATTCTGTTGAGCAAACAAACATTATTTTCAATTTTCAGTTTTTTTCGTTATGAGAAAAAACAACTTAATGTATGCAACAAACACCTAGCCAGGGGGCTGTACAGCGGCCATAATTCATTCTTTACGCTCAGACCAACTATACAAGCAACTATGAATTATACTACAAAGGCTAAGACTTCGTATTTTAGTTTTAAAATATAAAATTTTCCTAAAGTTTAGTGAAGTTGGTAGTGTACCTACTTAGCAATAATGTTTCTGAGCGCTCTGGCTAAAACTGTTGGACTTTTTTAAATCGTCAGTCAACCAACGGCATCTACAAACACTAATTAGTCTACATATAAAGCTAATCTATGACAAACACCGTTTCATCATACCCAGCAGTGGTCAGTAATTAAATGTTATATTCAAATCCACAATGCCGTCGACTTATTAACGATGTGTGCTTGCCAAACAAAAGTTTGTTAACATCGCTTGGCGTCAGTTTAATGATACTTTCACGGTGTTTTCACATGAGTATTTTCAGACGGACAATAAAAAAATAATAATTCTTGAGTAGGAATTTAGACGACAACATTTTACATAGTGAAATAAATTTCGATTGTTGTTTGCTATTCGTCAAAAAGAAGCTTTAACTTGTATTTCTTCAATCATTAAACCGCTACATATTATCTAATTTGAGAGTTATAAGACGCAATGTAGAAGTAGCTCCTTAATTACCCACACAGTTGCTGTTAGCCTGTACTGGGAAATTATCTAACATAATTGTAATTCTATCTAATGCCGTAAGCGGTTTCACTACACAAGTAATCTCATTAATCCCAGGACACCACAACCGCGATGCTTGAAGCTAGTCTTCCATGAATAGCTACTAAATAAATACTGTACTACGACGTGAAAAAAACGTGCTAATTAATTATTATTTCCATTGAGTTCACTCGACTCGAGTGTTTCTTACGTTTGTATCAGATATAGACGGCGACGACGGAATTAAGTTCCTCGGTGGAAATAGACGGCGACAGCATGATTGATGCCGGTTATAATAACTGGCGAATGAATATTTTATTCAGGCTTTTAGGTAAGGACTGCGCTGGGACGTTTGACGGGCTCATGCGTGACGCGATGACGTACACAGTTAACACTATTTCGGAACTGATCGCTAAAGCTATAAGTATTATGGTACAAACAAAGAAAGGTTTCATGTGCTGTTATTACAAAAAATGAATTTATGATTTAAACTGTTTGACAACGTGAACTAACTTCATTGTAAACACACGGATAATATTTAATGCGTATAATTATGTAATGTTCATACCATTAGTTGATATGATAGTTATAAAAAACATATGTTTTTCAAGAAACCTTTATCAAGTAAATTCTTTTTTGGGTGGTGCGAAACAGAAAGAGCTCACAGTGGGACGTTGTATTGGTTACTGAAAAAATCTCCAACTCTCAAAAATTCACTTTGAAAATTCTTTTTTAAATATTTTAAACGCAAAAAAGCTTTTGTGTGTAAATTAAGAAGGTTAAATTTTACAAGCTTGCGCCGCCATTAACCGCAGTAGGTATAATTTGGTAATCGTATAATTGGATTTTACGATCACTCTGCTTCGTTCCACAAACTTAATTAATACGCTGCGGTGTTGTTGTAAGGTGTTCAATGATTTAACAGGCTTTCATAAACATGTTGGATCATGTCAAATAAGGTGCCTGAATAATCTCATTTTTGATACATTAAAGGAAATAGTTCAGTGCTATTATCGTACTAGTCAGAAATATGGTATGTATGTATGTATGTAATAACTTTATTGCACCAAATAAAAATAAAACATAGAAAAACACAGATAACAGAAAAGTTTAAGCACAAAGGCGGACTTATCCCATTAAGGGATCTCTCCCAGTCAATCTTTGAGAAATCCAGAGGACATGGTGTGCGCAGGTAAACTAAGGTAGATGCAAAAAAAAAAAAGTCAAATTGACACTAAATATAGCTGTCAAAGAATAATAAGTATATGTACATATAATCCTACTTAAGTATATGGTATATACTCGTAGTAGGTAAAAGGGTGTATTAGTTAGATAAAAGTTTTCAATATTTTCATTCGTTGGCAGGTAACTGCAGCGGGTAAAGCTGTACTAGTAACCGGCTGTGACAACGTACTCGGCAACGCACTCGCCAGGAAACTGGATGACCTCGGCTACCACGTGTTCGCGGGCTTCCAGAGCAAGGCGGGCAACATCGACGCGGACTTGCTCAAAGAGGACTGCTCGGGCAGGCTGCACACATTGCAGCTGGACATCACCTCGGAGACGCAGGTAACACTACACTTGGTAACGCACTCCCTAAGCTGGATGACCTCGGCTACCACGTGTTCGCGGGCTTCCAGAGCAAGGCGGGCAACATCGACGCAGACTTGCTCAAAGAGGACTGCTCGGGCAGGCTGCACACATTGCAGCTGGACATCACCTCGGAGACGCAGGTAACACTACACTTGGTAACGCACTCCCTGGATGATCTGGGCTATTTAAGGCGATGGAATGACAACCTATCACTACAGCGATTCACAATTATCTGAATGACCGTCAATGTTTGTCCGACCTGGCGAAAATGGCTGTTTACGTTTTGCCTACCCCGCATGGGATATAGATATAGGCGTGATCTATGTAAGTAAGTATGTAGATCAGAAATGTTGTAAGTTTCTTACTGTTTGTCTTTTAAAACCGGGTTTTCCCGATCTCCCGCCAAAAGTTGGAACCGACTTTTTTAATTATTTATTCATTTAACTTTATGTACAAAAATGTACATGGGCGGACTTAACGCCAAAGGCGTCATCTCCCAGTCTACCTTAGGGCATGTGGTTAGGGTCAAGGCAGGTGCATTGAGCAAGAAAAATTAAAGAAGGGCTTGAATATATATTTATATAACTCTATTTTATTGTTATTATACGTATGTACGTATTATAACAAAAACAATAAATACTACACATATACGTTTATCTTAAATAAATATGCATATATATCTATAATACACTAATACATAAATATACTTATACCTAACCACGGGCTTTATAAAAGTTAATAAAAACGAACCGTAGAAATAAATATGTAAGAGCGTAGTGAAAATAAAAATAACGATCATGACAATAATCAAGATAACTGAACTTGGAGTGATTTCAAAAAGTGTTCTCGCAATCTAGCTTCAAACACTTGCCTACTAGGAACATTCTTCAGATCCAGAGGAAGCATGTTCCAAAGACGGACCGTCTGAGATGCGAAGGACTTGTTCAGAAAGCCTTTCTCTCGGCTAATATATTTTTTATTCTATGGACTTTGTTACATAAAATAAAACGATTTATTATTTCTATTCAGGAAGCTTCTTTGCAAGTGAAACAGAATTATTTTAAATAAACTTATGCATAAAAAAATCATGGCTTTTATGTGAAAATTCAAGAGCTTAACTAAAGGAGATACTTACTGAATGGTACCTACATTTGCAAAAGTTATAGGAAACATGTTCTTAAAACAAATCGTATGTTTCTTAATTATTGTATGACCTATACCGGTTTCGTGTTTGGATATTTTGCATTCAATTAACTCTTAGTTCGCTCCACTTTTGTGAAACAATTTTCATTTTGGTTAAACAAGCGTACCATTGTAAAAGGAAAAGCTTTTTCTTTGAGATAAAGGCATTAACTGCCTACTTGTATCGCTCGCAGCAGACGCAATCCACAATTTTTCCTTTGCTAAATTAGCTCTTGTTAGTAAAAAAATATGTATTATTACGTTCCCAATTTGAAGAAAACCGCCTACGTCGCTGGTAACCTACTACCGCGAATGAGGCTAACACTCCGAATAATTTGACTGCAAATGTAAAAAAGTTTTTGTAGCACGTTGCCCTTTCACACTTAATTTACACTCTTTATTCATACATTTTCAGAAAAATTGTCATAATAGCAGAAGTCAAAGACTTTGAGAGCTTTTTTTAATGAATAAAGTCACACAGCACATCGTGTCGTTGGACGACTCGGCGTCCCACACGAAAAGGAGAGAGAGGACTTGACTTTCTCACCCAAAACTACACATGCACGAGAAGATATTTTAATGTTGCTATCTAAATCAATAACATTTTAATCAATGATGTCAGATTAAAACGTTCTTAGTCATAGATAAAGTAAACAATAAAAACTCGATTAACAAAGTAACTTTAAAGAAATTCTGCCGCCGCCGCCGCTTTGAGCCGCGAGTCTCCTCGGGCTTTGGTAAGTTTGCCAATTAATTTTAACTAAGTCTCGGTCGGGCGGGAAAGTGTCAAATGATCTGTGTCGATCTGGCGTACAAAACAAAGATAATATTTCATGAAGATATTTTCACCGCGTTAGAAATAGGATTTCGAGTCTTTCTTTATTGTTATTCTAATGTAGATCATTTTCAATGTTTCACATTACTCATCTTTATAAGAATAATAAGCCTGGCAAATAGACAAATTATGTGATGTGAAAATCTACCTGAAAAAAGATCAATGACAAGCTATTCCTACTATATAAATAAATTATGTGATTAGAATTCGTTACAGTGAAGGTGAAACTATTTCATAAAAGTCGATCTCAAGTTCTGATCTGACTACGAAACATGTGCTGAGCTCTGTCGACAATTTTAGTTACTACATTTTCATTTCCAGATCCTTTCGGCGTCGCTCTACATCGTCGACCACCTGCCAGAGGGCGCGCAAGGGCTGTGGGCGATCGTCAACTGCGAGTCGTGGTGTGCCCTTGGTGAACTAGAATGGGTTCCTTTCTCAGTGATCCGCCGCGCAATGGAAGTAAACCTGCTAGGTGAGTCTACGAATCTGCTACGAAACCCGTAGCACAAAAGCCCTCTACGGCGGCCTGGCTACGAACGTAGTGACATTTAATATCAGTAGGTGGCGTTTGCTTTCAATTTTATATCACTTTATCAGACTGTATATTTAACCACAGTTTAACTGACTCTATAAAAAGACCATTAACGGTTGCTGGTAATCGTAAAATATTTTATGTTATACCGTTTAGTTGTAATATTAACATCGTCATCGTAGAATTTGCCACAAGGCTGTAATATTAATTAAATGCGTTATTTTGGGACGAACCGCTGTTTTAAAATAACTTTGTATTATTTTAAGTGTGAGTTTCTACTCAACAACAGATTCATAATTTGAATATCAAAATATCGTACTCCTATTTTTGTATTCATAGGGGCGTAACAGGCCGACGGATAAAACCTACAAATTAATTTTTTACGTGTTATTTTATCATTGTGTGTACTACATTAATTACTTCCGTGTACAGTAAACTCCAAAATTCAATTATCTTTATATCGAAGGCATTAATGTCCCATAAACAAAGTGCCGCCAGTACACACGTTCGTGTGAACGTTCTGACTGAAGCAATATTTACCATGTTCAAATAAAATATTGAAGACATATCAGTTCAAGTTATAATTTCAACAATATCACTGTAAAGGCTGGCGCACACTTAACACTATTCGACGCAAGCCGTTGTGAGTGAGAATAAATATGAAATTTATCATAATTGAAAAGTCAGCATTAAATTAAATTGACATTGGATTGATGAACAAACAGCTTTGGACTTCGCCGGTGTTTAAACGAGCCTCATTTACCATTACATCAACCCTTTTTCGAAATTATTTAAATCAATATAAAGTTCTTTTTTTTGTTTGCTGCTCGAAATGGGTCACGTCAAATGGCGCTAATGTTTGCGCCAGCCCTAATAAAATTCGTTACGTCTCTTTTATCTCCTCTCATAAAATAAATATCGTTCATTGGATGGGATACATTTACAAATAGCATTAAAAAAATAGAGATCATTCGGTTACCAAAGAACCTAATTTGATCTCCTGTCCCAGGAGTGACCCTTAATCAAAGCGTTCTCTTGTTCCAACTCCATTCTGACGTGTCGTAATTATGATGGATCAGCAAACCGATCCAAAAGCAAACCCGACCCAAAAACAAGATAACATTTTTAAAAGATTCCATCCAATCCATCATGAATGTTTACTTTGGCTTTCGTTTATTTGTTTACGCTGTTTATTTAACAATGTTGATCTGTTTTGTTTATTTTGAGAAAGTAGGAACAACGAAGTGTAAAAATAATATAGATAAACAGTGTCTGCAGAAAGATAGATCCCTTGATAGCTTGATAGATGACAAGGAAACTTAGATATTACGCCGAGTGCACCTGCCTTGAATCGTGAAAGAAGTTTTCTCTAGCTAATGTCTACATTTCCTAGGTAGAGAACTAAAGATACCTACTACTTAAGGATTAATGGAGAACAACTTCTTTGTTCTAGTATTGTTTGTAGTAAGAACAAAAATACAACCTTAAATCTTTGACAAATCAAAATACTATAGTAATTAAAAAATATGCTTTTATTTGTCAAAGATCTTTTAAAGTATATTTCTCATTATAAATCTTTTTTTTTTTTGTGGAAGGTCCTTCCCGTTTAGTGCAAGTGATGCTCCCATTGGTGAGGAGGGCTCGTGGACGAATCGTGCTTGCATCCTCAATCCTGACCCACGTGGCGGCTCCCGTGCGTGGCGTGCACGCTGCCTCGCTGGCTGCGCTTGAGGCCATGGCTGACTGCCTCCGACGCGAACTCAAGCCTCGCGGAGTGGATGTTGTGAGTACCGAACTCTATTTATATGACGTTACGACGAGTGAAACTGAAGTAAGAAAGATAAAAACTTTAAGTAACTTGTTCGGAAAGATCGTTTGACTTAAGAACAAGTGTGTATGCTTCCTCGCTCGCCGCGCTCAAGGTGATCGCTGAGTGTCTTCGGCGAGAACTCATCCCCTTAGTCTGGATAGATTATTATTATACTTGAAATATTTTAATTGAAACAGTGAATGCGTTAGGATTAACTGGAATTGTCCAAAAGCTAATATATCATCAATCCTAATGCAACCAATCCTAAATTATCTCTATGTAATGGTGGTTGACTCATTTTTACGTATAATTTACAGTTAGTATTCTATTCAATTTTGTTTTGCTTTAAAGTGACCTACAAAAGCCAGTTTCTATGAATTTGAATTGAACATTCCAATGCTGGAGTGACTGACAGACAGGCAGACGGTTGTAGTTTATTTTAAGATAGACAAAATGTATATGATAGTAGCGAAATATCTTTTCAAAAACATTTAAATGTGCAGTTTGAAAATACATGTTTTTAATTATAACGATAGCATACGAATACAAATATTGTGGCTGCTTTTTGACAACAGACTAGACCGACTTGCCAGAGAAAAACAAGATTTATATTAATTTTCAATTCGTCTAGACGGTCTTGGGTGTTTTCAAGTTCTGCAACCTTCAGATTTTCAAGTAAACTTTGGCACAAATTCCTGCCACTTAGGAATTCATAGCATTTGAGATTAAAGGAATTTTGTTTTTGAACTCTTCTACCTACTACAGTAAAATTATTTTCTCTATCTGCCATTCCCTAAAATTCTCCAAAATCATTCAAACATCAAGGGCACGTTTAATTTACGCTATAGTGTCTCGTGTACGTAAACATTTTTTTTCTATTAGTGTGACGAACTTGAACAATACTTACCTACACTAGTTTTCTCAATAACTTCAAAACATACCTACCCACGCCATTTAAATAACAATTTATGTTGTTAGAATTATTTAAGGTCGTCTTTGAAGTGTAAATCGATTTCATAAGGAGAGTAGATCTAACAGACAGGGGTTTTTGAAACCTTGCTAAGATCCAGTTGGACTTAGACTGCTAAAGATTCAGATTTACACAACGACGTAATCTAGCGTTGGCAAGAGCTGCGGTTCACATCACTAAACTATGAGATAGTTTTCACACGCATCGCATAATTTTATACAAACACAATCGTGGCTTGTACTGATAGCGAAAGTCGCAGGTTCAAATCCTGCCCTCGGTAGAAAGTTCTACTAGTTTTCTAAAAATACAAAGACTATGAAATACAAAATTCCATTCAAAAACCGCAACATTATCCGCTGCGTGTGCGATTTTCCTAAACTGCAATCGCTTTGAGTCGCTTCGATGCATACCGATACAATTACGTGGATAAATTTAGCTCATTTGTAAATCATAGTCTCAATGATGGAAACGGCTCCGTTTTGTGAAGTTTGCATTTACTTTCGTAAGTAGCCGTTTTAAGTGCAGTTAGTTCATCTGTCAAAGTCATGTATTTTGTGTTCTATAATAAAACTTTGATATTCGTTATTTTGAGAAATCAATATTTTAAAGATAACATCATGAGGAATCAAAATTTTGAGAAGCAAAATTTATGTTCCGGAAGGAAAACAAAAACTGACTATTCGCAGCATATATTTTACTAGCGGCCCTCCCAGCGGTTTTTCCCGGTTTGAATTATAAACAAAAACCTTCCTCTTGAATTACTCTAACTACAAAAAAGCTGTATTAAAAATCCGTTGCGTACTTATCACGATTATAGCATATATAGGGACACGAGAAGCGACTTCATTTTATACTATTTACTGATGAAGCGAACGATTGCTAAGCATTACAAATAGGTACCTATAGTCACCCTAAAAATAAACAAGATAGCATTGCTGCTGTGCATCACCTATTTATGCTATCTGGCGTTTCAAAATAATCAAGTTCAAAGTTTTTTTTAAACGTGTATAAAGCAAATTAAATTAAATAAATGTTAAATAAAATTAAAAGTTATTTTTTTAAATAAAAAGCTTTAGAAAAAGAGGTCTAAATATTTTAAATAATGAATTATGGTTTTGTTTTAATCAACATAACATATTTGAGATATATGCAAAACCAGTCTCGTGGTCATGCGTCGGTTGCTAACTTTACGTATTTTCATATACAGACCCATTTATGATAACTTATATTGATGGGTAAATATAAAAAAGCCGTGTGATGCCGGCTTAGAGTAGCATCACCCCATATCTTTCCCGTGGGTGTCGTCAAAGGCGACTAATGGACTCGAGGGTGTGTATTGCAATTATAGGCGATGGGCTGACAACCTGGCACTATGGCGATACACAATATTGCGAATGACCCTCAAATGTTTGTCAGACGCGGCGTAAATGACCGTTTTTTTACGGCCGTTTACGCTCTGCCTACCCCGCCAGGGCGTGATGTATGTATGTATGTGCGTAATGTTAACGGAGATTTTGAGCGCGTATTTTGTATCTGAAATTATTTAGTTCAAGGGCTGAGCTGAGAAAAGGTAAAATAGTTGGTAAATATAGGGTATATTGGAGAAGGTTAAGCAGATTAGAATATTTCGATAGATCAGGGTAGGTTGTGACTTATTAACTTTTTTAGAAAACTTTCTACCGCGGGCAGGATTTGATGCAACCAATTTGTGCAAGTTTTCGCGATGCACTAGTAATGGCGAAAGTCACAGGTGCAAATCCTGACCACGGTAGCAAATTTTGCAAGTTTTCTAAAAATATTATACCTAACACGGGAAGTGTTTCAAAGTTTGATATTCAACTTATTAAAAACAAACTCACAGTTTGACCGTGATCTTGCAATGCTCAACTATGCTATCTTTACTCGTATATGGAATACATGCGTATTAAAATCACCTAACTAGTCTAACTATGCAATTTTTTATGCATTTTGTTTATATTGTCAAAACTAGTAGAAAAATAATAAATAAATAACAACTTAAAAAAACTATACCATTTAAAGCATAGAATTTAAACCCCATTTTCATGTTAGGTAAAACCTATTATAATATAAGATAAAATATCTTCGTATGACACGACAGATCGCCTATTTACAAAGAGTAACCCGTTGAAATGAATGTCCGCGCTTTTCATACACTGAACACAAATATATGATTCTCCTACAGTTTTTTTTTTTAGGTATAACCTGTACTATTGAGTTACCTGATCAAAGGTCAAAATATAAGCATAATAAACTAGAATAAAGAAGTATGAACAATTGTAATAGTACTCACATGAGGTAACATTATAATTCTTCATTACACTGTAAGAGTTAATAAATTAAACAGTAGACAGTATTAGTAGGATAATCTGGAAATAGATAAAGTATCCCGTGAGCCACTCGCCAAATGTACTCAAGTTTACTTGTTTGCCAGGAACCATCAGGAAGCTCTTAAGCGCCGTCAGTCTCTGTCTCTAGCTAAAATGACAAAGACTTTAGGGTACTTAAGGGAATACGAATACCTACGCTTTTCGCTGATACTTCAGTTTCCCTAGGAACATTTCGCGTATTTATTTCAGTCACTCTGACGTGATACTTCCTCGTAGTTGATATTTTTGTCCTATCCTAAGTTTGTTTAAATTGAGACTTCTAATATCAGCGGGTATTGACGTTGTTTACCTATACCTACTCGTATTTCTGTAGAATATAATTATTTTCGTCCGATCTTATTTTTTTTATTATTATCTCACTACTTTGACTTTCGGTTTGAAGGGTCCCCGTACCTTAAAAAGGGAAAAAACGTCAAGGACAACAAAGTGATAGGATCACTTGTCATCACAAATGTTCCGTTTATTTTTCCTTTTGAGGTACGCCTGTCCGTCTGTCACGACCGCGTGAAGATATCGAGGTGAAATTAAATACTCAGGTCTACAGCCGCTTGTAGTAGTGAAAAAAATCTAGATCCTATTTTATCGTCAAAAATCAGTCAAGTGCGAGTCAGACTCGCGCACGAAGAAAATGGCATAGGAATCACAATTACCTACTGTATGGAAGTATACTAAGCCGGTATCACACAGCATAAAGGCGACGAAGGGACCCGAGGGTGTGTATTGCAATTTTAGCCGATGGGCTGACAACCTGTCACTATGGCGATACACAATTTTCCGAATGACCCTCAAATGTTTGTCAGACGTGGCGTAAATGTCCATTTTTTGCGGCCGTTTACGCTCTGCCACCCCGAAAGGGATAAAGGCGTGATATATGTATGTATGTATGTATGGGAGTATACATCTATTTAATATTCCCAGGTGGTGATAGCGGCCGGTGAATACACGACTGGCAGCGCGTGGTTGTCCGAGGAGAAGCTGCTGGAACAGGCGCGGGACATGTGGAAGCGACTCAGTGACGAACAGAAAGGTGCTTACGGCGAGGACTACTTCGAAACTGCGCTCCGCAGTCTCGAGAAGTACACTAAGAGTGCTGTGAGTATTCGTTCATAATCGTGCGCTCATTCTGCTGTCGATCTAAAATTGGACAAATTCGTATGATTTTGACTGAATTCCTAAAGTTGTTTAGAAAGACGCCAAAACGAGAATCAAAAAATACTTTTTAGTACTTGTAAAAATGTCGTTTACTGGTTTAGGTAGCGTAAAGTTTCATGCCTTGTGATTGACCTGGCCAGCACCGAGCCCAAGCTGGATTTCTATCGGACAATACAAAAAACAAATTTATGAAGAAAGATACTCTGCTATAAACATTTATTTTTCTTTAAATTTCGGATCATGACGTCAGTAAGTGATAGCACGATCATTTATTGTATAAGGTTAATTTCATTTCATTTCTTTTGGCCAAATTTCTAGAAATTCAGTCGAACGGCTAATTATGCCATATTACTGCGACATTATTGTTTTTGGTTTAATAGAACATTATGATTCCATTAAGAACGTGATATAGTTTGTCAAAAGTTGGGGGCGGTGGAAGCGGCGAAAATGAATATAACCTTGTAAAATTGCGCAGTAACGTCATAATAATGTTAAACTACTCGACGTAGGGAAAATTATGTAGCCATTTAGTCATATTTTACATTGCAAACTAAAATAACCTATTTTTTTTCGAAAACTTAAGTAATTGATTAAAGAAAAAACTTAAAATTATAAAAAACTTAAAGAATTCTAAATGAAATTTCTAGCTACCTTGCAAGATCTCGCTAACGATGTAGGTAGATCCCCTTGAAAGTTCTAACATGCATTACTCAGACGGGGTTTAGCCAAATCCTCAGGTATACGTGCATTTTGGAGATACAAGACGATATGTGACACCATTATAGATTACCCGCTTCAACTTAACCTGCAAAGAAAAACAAAGATACTGATGTAGGTATAACCCAACTTATATAATGCTCCAAGAACGGTTAAATAAAAATAAAATTGTAGGTATTGGTATTGAGCTACTTACTGTTTACCACAATTAATATCAAAATGAGGTTGCTTGTTTAATAATTATCTCATGAGTAAGTACCTACTTACAATTTTGTTTACCTACTACATAGCATGATTGTTATTTATCGACCAATACGCTTCTTCGTATTCTTTTCGTGAGGGGCCACTGAGTCGTCCAATGACCCGATAAACCCTGGTGTGGGAGTTTTTCAACCGCCTACTACTAGTAGTAGGCCTTTGACATAGTTGTGAAACGACTGCCGTTTAAGTAATCATAGGCAGCAACTGGGACCGACGACGGCATAACGAGCGAATATTTTAAAGGTTCTTTGTTACGTTATAAAAAATCCCTGATACTGTTATTGCCACGTATTGATACTTAAGTTTCCAGAGGACTTGAGTGTTTAGGGTTTTTTTCCTGTTTGGGGGTGCCACTGGGCTTTTGAACCACCTTAACGGATGGTTATTTTAGTAAAATAAACCTACTGCTCCATGTTTTTAACATTAGTAAAGGCTGTGCATTGATTGGACATTTGTTTTTATGAGTCCTAACCAATATTATAAGTAATTGTTAGTTTTCCAAATGAAATATAATAAAATATTCATAAGTACCTACCTGTATATAAAGTAAGTAGGTAAAGGCGAAATTAATTAAGCGCAACCTAAATATCACCCCATCCCGATACACCTCAATGCGGAAGTAGATACGCCCGAAACGTGAGAGTACGTGCCGTCGCCTAATGTCCCCCTCATTGTGCCCTCCTCAGCCTGTGGGAGACTTCCGCCGCATAACTCTTTCATTCTCCTATAAACACAATGATGAAATATAGGTAGGTACCTACTATCAATCCTACTTTTCGCTTTTGGACGCTACAACTACATGATCGACGCAAAATGTGGTGTTGAAGGCGAATGCTGCGAATTCCGTGAACTGCTTATAGCACCAATGTATTTATTTTGAAAGTATTAAACGTTAAAAAAGGTTGTCAACGACCATCAAGAGACGAATACTTAAATTCTTCGGTCACATAACGCGCAACGAAAATTCCATGGAACAGTTTATTATACAGGGCAAAATAGATGGAATAAGAGCTCGCGGCCGCTCGCGAACTAAATGGGCAGATCTAATAAATTCTGTTCCTGGGCACACCGTCAACGAATGTTCGCGCGAAGCCACAAGTAGAGCAAGATGGAGACGCATCGTGATGAAATCTACGCAACATCCGCCAATTCCTGACCACGACCACTCTATATATATATATATATTCTTTATTGTGCATTAACAATACAATAGTTTTTGTCTTAAAAGTAGTTCTCAAAGGTGAGCTTATCTCTATAAAGAAATCTCTTCCAAGAGTGTACGACTAAGAAGAAAACCTACTATCAGCAACATATTGACCTTACCATTGAAGCGACTGAAATTTACGTCTTTCTTCGTAACTGTATGAAAAAAAAAAACAGAATAAGTTGATCCCCTGAATGTGTAGGTTGATGAAGGCTCTACTGGGCATATGGCTTACGACAGCTATTTTGAAGGAAAAAGCGGTAAACATTTCCCATATAAAAACTGACATCATCTTACACATGTATATTTCAATTTCTTAACAACCGAACTAAACTCTGGGCTTTGAGACGATGGGTCCCTGGGGCCCATCTGCGAAAAAACTCGTAAACGAGGTGTCAGCGCGCCTCAATGAGACCACTGGTGACCGAAGAGCTGGCAGTTTTCTCGGCCAACGACTAAGTTTGGCCATCCAAAGAGGGAACGCTGCCAGCGTACTGGGTACCATGTCTAATGGAGGCGCACTAGACGACTTTTTTTTAGCTTAAATTTAGTCTAGTTTAGCTTAGTATTAATTGTTATTTGTCCCTTTATACTTATATACTTTTGTGTAAATAAAGTAGTTACATAATATTGATGTTCATAAAAATATTTCTGTGTAAAAATTCAAAACACGTCCCAATTAATTATGAAACCATTTTGTCGTCTTCTTTGTGAAGTAAATTAGGTTTCATAACTTTGAATGTATAATATGTACAGGGCTTCCGGAATGTCAATTATACATATAACGGCCAAATGTAGCAATGTTAGCTACCTTACCTAGCTGACTAAACATGTTTGGCATTTAGGATTGTATTGCTGCTTGTCATGTCTGAGACATAGTTCAGTCCCAGAACTGTAGATTGTCTGAGATATGAAAACTTTCGCGAAAAAATATTGATCTCATATTTGAACCTTCGAGCAACACTTCGAGATTTGAACAATCTGAAATTCTGAAAATAAGCAAGATGTGTTTAAATTATAATGACAACGCTCATTCGATAAAGAAAAACAAATACAGGTCCTGTACATTGAAGTAAATATCTAGCGTCTTAGCTAGGTACGAGTACTTACACGAGGCTAGGTGGCGCTGCTGTCACGTAAACAACAGCTGTAGGCATTTCTCTATTTTAAAATTATTTAAGTTTAAAAATTAGTCAAAATAGTTATCAAAATATGTTCTACAAGACCCAATTCCTATGTGAAAACGTTTGTGACTCTCAAAACCTATAATTACGCGAGCGTGAACAAAAAGTGCACATAGTGATAACGAATCTAAATTTCTCTAATAAGATACCGATATATCGCATCGTAAAGTAAACAAAAACGTGATACTAAGTGATACATTAGTGAATCAAAAAAAATATTTCGGGAAAAAAGTGTACATTACGTTTTAATTCAAAATTCCCTATCTGAGAAGACCGTTTTATATTTTTGAATTTGTGACCTTTGGACTTTAAAGACAGCCAGCTGTTCAATCAGTCAGCTGACTTACAAAATGACCCAGTTCGACCGGTCTCTTCACGACTGGCCTGCATAGAATCCTCTATTTCAACGCGACCACCAATGTCGTCGTAGCGTAGCGGTCTAGCGCGTTGGATTTTTTGCGGTGATTTGGAAGAGACTCGAGTTCGATCCCCATCACGGCACGGAACTTTATTAATGTTGCAGTGGTGCTTAAAATTTCTTGATTTATTTAATCTCGAAACAAAGTGGGTTCAAGCATCGTTAGACTTACACACAATTTGGTATTACTATAAACCTTCATCGTCGAGTTACAAATAACTACCAGGAGATGGCGCTTGATTGCGATACGTGTAATAAAGCAATAGAAAACAGAGAGTTTCTTATATGTTTCTCTTGTAAATGCAAGCACCACTTAGAATGCTGCAATGTTGCGACAAGGAGATTCTATTTAATGGAGGATAAAGCGAGCTGGAAATGCAACTCATGTTTGAGTAAATCTAAGTCATCTGATGATTTTGTCACCAAGCGTAGGTATAGGCCTATAGTTCCTACAGCTAATTCCTTTGAGGCGCTTTCTAGTTTAATAAGTGTGGACGATGAAGATCTCACAGATAACTTCCCACTTTCTGAAAATCTACAATTAAATAGAAGTTGTCCAGAAAGGACACCGATCTACTCAAGAGCTGAAGACATGCAAAAAACTATCACATTGCTGCAGACAAAGTTAGCATCAGCAGAACAAGAAATTGAGAACCTGATTTCAGAAAATTGCGCACTAAAAAATGAAATAGAATTGCATAAAAACAAAATTAAACAACTTACATCTATTAGGCTAGGTACCCCAGGAAACAAGAGCACAAATAAAAAGAGCAGAGACATCAGAAGCAAACAGAGAGCGAACCAAAGCATCATAAACATGGGCGCAGGAGTATCGACAAATAACCAACTAACACCTAGAGCGAACCCTTTAATACGAAACAAGCGAAAAAACAAAAGTAAACCGAAACATGTCAGTACACCAAATACAACATATACAGGAGAGCCCACAGCAATTAATCTTGACAGTTCATCAATATTAAAGTCAATTCCTGCAAATGCCAACACCAGGAAACCTCGTATACTTATTTATGGTGACGAACAAGTACGCGGTTTGGCATCAAGAATTATCTACTCCAGGTCCGGCAAACGAAATGATACGTTTAGTGTAAAATCATCCGTAAAGCCATCGGCTTCGAGTTGCGAAATTTTGAAGGATCTTGAGAGCTCATCGAAGTCAATACATAAAGATGATTTAATAATTCTCTCTGTTGGTACTCATGACAAGAACCCCTATGTATTATTTACCAACTTATGTAACACACTTTGTAAATTCAAAGAAAACAATATTTTATTGCTAAATGTTATAAGATTTAGATATCTGAGAACAAGTGCGTTCAATAATGAATTACAACTGTTTGTAAACAATTACCCAAACTGTATCTTAATTGACGTTTATAGTAGGACTATTGCAGGTTACTTAAACACAAACTCTCTAGTTAGAAAACTCAACTTCAAAATTGACTCTATTAATAACATAAATGCAGAATTGTTTCATACTGATGATAGGGTAAGGGAGGAGGAAACAAGTGATGCGAATATTTCGTCAAAATTTTTTCGTCCCTAACATTACACATAATATCTCACTACCACCTATTATGAACAATGTTACAGAAATTCCTACATATTCTAACAATCCTGACAATTTGACAATTTTTCATCAAAATATCCAAGGACTCCGCAGTAAACAAGATATATTGGAACTCACATTTCTCGAACTATACGAAAAAGGGATAGACGTTGACATACTTTGTTTTAGTGAATCATTTGTCAAAAAGGATTCGGTTTCCAATATAAAATTTAACAATTATAAAATGGTTTCGACTTACTGTCGTGAGATGGGTAGAGGCGGCTCATGCATTTTACTGAAGAAGAGTTTTGAATACAAGGAACTGCCCTTTATTGAGAAACTTGCATCTAAAGATTATTTTGAGTGTTGCGGTGTAGAAATAATTGACATTAATCTTATTATAGTAAATATTTACAGAATTCCCGAGCAAACCAAGGCACATAGAAACGTATTTATCCACAAACTTGACAAACTTTTGCATTTAATTACCTCTAAATATAGAAAAAAGAAAATTGTGATAAGCGGCGATTGGAACATCGACTTGCTTTCACAGGATAACGCGACCAAATGCGCAGCAAACGATTTACAAAACGTCTTACATAATTATAATTTGAGCCCTCATATCTGGTCACCTACAAGGCAGGAATCGTGCATTGACCAAATAGCTAGCAATACAAAACCGATAGAGTCAAAAATACATTACCTTGGTCTGTCTGACCATGAAACAGCTCAAACCATAACTATTAAAGTAAAAAAACAGGCGCATAACTCTACCTGGTATGAGTACAGGAGAGATTATAATGGGAACAACATTCGAAAGTTTTGCGAGTGTATTTCGGCACTCTCTTTCAGTGAGGTTTTGAGTTGCGACAATCTTTCGAGTGCGTTTGAAATATTTTACGAGTTTTTGTGTATGTTTCATGGATTGTGCTTTCCAGTGATTAGAAAGAAGATTAGCAATAGGTTCGCAAAACTTAATTGGCGTACTAAGGGGATCAAAAAGTCTCTCTGCACAAAAAGGAAACTTTATATTAATTACAGGATGGGGAAAACGGATAAAAATCTTAATAAAAATAAGTTCAGGACATATAACAGTCTACTTAAGAAATGCATAATAAATGCTCAGAAAAATAACAATAATTATTATATACGCAATAACAACAATATGTGTAAGGCTTCTTGGAATATAATTAGTTCGAACATATCAAACAAACCTGTTGACAGCGACATAACGCAAATAAATTTTAATAATAATATTAATTTCTCACCTTTTGACATCTGTAATACTTTAAATAATTATTTCATTGACTCGACAAAAATAATAAATAAATCACCTAATATGACATATAGACAAAATAGTGATCAATTTAATTCTAATACAATATTTTTAAAACCTGTGACAGAAACAGAAATTTATAATATTATAATGAGCTTAAAAAAGAGTACATCTAGTGGGATTGACAACATAACAACCACAATTCTGAAGTCCTGTGCTCTCTGCATATGTTATCCGCTTGCATACATTATTAATTTATCATTTGTTGAAGGTGTTTTTCCGACAAGCCTTAAAGTTAGCATTGTCAGACCTCTATTTAAAAAGGGCGACCGTAAGGATCCATCAAGCTACAGGCCTATCACACTTGTGCCAACTCTATCAAAGTTATTCGAAAGAGCAATGCACTCTAGACTCTACGAGTTTCTGGAGATATATAAAATACTTCGGCCGGAACAATACGGTTTTCGTAGAGGGAGATCGACAACAGATGCATGTTTTGATCTTATACAGACCATAACCACTAGCATTAATAATAAAATACCAATGGCGTCGATTTTTCTTGACATGAGTAAGGCGTTTGATTTTGTTAATCACCAGAAGCTCCTAAAAAAGCTAGATCTTTATGGTATTCGTGGTAAAGCTTTGGATTGGATGGAGAGTTTTCTGACTGGAAGGACACAGTGCACAGAAATATCTAGAATGACATCATCTAATCATTTACCAATCAGACAAACATTTAGATCGGATTTTAGAGTGAATGTTTCTGGTGTGCCACAAGGAAGCGTACTTGGGCCTCTACTTTTCATTATTTATGTAAATGATCTTCCAATAAATATTGATCACAAATGTGTACAGTTTGCAGATGACACTACACTATTGGTCAAATCGGAAAACAAAAATTCTTTAGAGTCTGAGGTAAACAGTGCACTTAAGGATATCATAAACTGGATGATAGTCAATGACTTGAAAATCAATGTCAGCAAAACTCAATTTATGCAAGTTAGGTCATATAATGTAACTCCTCCACAAATCACTATAGAGCACAATAACGATAAAGTATATGAAGTTGATAGTGTGAAATTTCTAGGCATTATAGTTGATAAACATCTAAATTGGAAAGAGCATGTAGATTCTATTTGTGGTAGGCTAAACCGTTTTGTATTTGCCCTCAAGCGACTGAGACAAACAGTGTCAGCTGAAGCTGCTCTGACCGCGTACCACGGCTATGTGTCATCCGTTCTTGCCTACGGATTAATAATTTGGGGTAATTCGGTGGACATAGATAAGGCATTTAAAGTCCAAAAGAAGTGTATCCGTGCCATTTCTAATGCTTGGTTTGATGAAAGCTGCAGACCTCTTTTTAGGGCGCTCAATGTTTTACCGCTTCCATGTTTATATATTAGAGATGTTTGCATTTTCGTTTCCTCCCATCCCGAATTTTGGAAAACACGGGGTGAAATTATGCTTCGACAGAGAAGGAGTAATATAATGAATTTGTTATATCAGCCACGTTGTAATAAAAATATCTATAAACAAAATGTTAATAATATGTGTATCGTAATATATAATAAGCTTCCGTCTGACTTAAAACTGCACCAGGGAAATTCATTTAAAAATAACTTGACAAAATGGTTATTACAGCATTGCTTCTATAGTATACGGGAATATTTAAATTTTAAATTGTGATTTTATTATGTTTTCTTTTTAATCTATTAATTTTTATATTTAATTCTTATATTCTTGACATTTTTGTTTCTAATTTTATGAATGAATTATGAATGTTATAAACCTATGCCTTTAATATTTTGTTTTATAATAACTTACATAATTAGAGTCATATTTGCATGCCTGCGAGCAGGCTGAATACATTGTACTTATTTAAATTGTTAAGACCTGATTGACTGTATTCTAGCAAATAAACGATTATCTTATCTTATCTTATCTTACATAATAAGAAAATGGCGTTAATTCGCGAGCTCGGGTGCACGGGTTTTAGTGGAAAATGTAAGAAACTTCAGTATAATTATAGTCCTCGTATATAAGGAACGGAATGTTCTCCACTTAGCATACCACTCAGAAGTTTCCTTTATGTATGGTTTAATCCTAGCAGCGGTCCAACCTTGTTGGAGATGACACATTTGTATTACAATTTATTTACATGCTGTCGTAGCATTTTTTATACACTATTATCTTGTTTCTAATGAATGATTACCATTCTGATTTATATTTACAGCTACCTACTTTTTGGTCACCTGTACTACCTGTTTTCGAAATTGGAACCACATTTTTTTTTAAATAAAACTGATATTAAAATTTAATTGTCTAAGTACATACCTATCTACACCTTTCTCTACCCAAATCTAATATAAATCTTCAAAAATGATCTAATTAAATTTGTTTTGACATTGCTTTTCCACTTTCAAATAAGAAGATGGTATCTGCAGAAACGTGTTCAATTGAGGAAGCCATTTTTATTAACAAAAGTAATTAATTTAAATTAAATTAGAATTTATTTTTTTGACCCAAACGAATTTGACTTTTGAAATAATTTAAGCATATCTAATATTCGTTTTTTAATAGTAGTCGTAGCTTAGATACTTATATGTCACTCGACTAAAATATACCAGTCGTAGAAGTCAGTTATATTATAGGCCCAAATTCCCAGTCTACCATCGTAACATTAAAGATGTTTTTTTTATTTTCAGGATGCGGACCTGACAGCGGTGACCCGCGCGCTGAGCGACGGAGTGACACGCACGTTCCCTCTGTCGCGCTACACGCCCGTCTCGCCGCGCGAAAAGCTGAAGTCTATACTCGCCGAGCACATGCCGCGTTCACTCTACGAGGGACTGTACGCTGACTAAACACTGCTCAACTTGCCACCCGACTGCGAAGGACTATTGAATATTGACAGCGTTTAACGGAAAAAAACAGGAGAACATGTTACAGCGCTTGTGATTTATATTAAATGTTTTTGATTGCCTCTGTTCTTACTAAGATTTGCGCGATCATAAAAGTTAATGTAAATTTTTAGTTTTTAAGGAAAATTATGAGTAAATATTTGTTATTTTCAAAACTAAAGTTATAAAATATTACTAAATTCGTTACCCTAACGACAACAAAAGCATCCCTCGATAATTTTTTATTTCAGTCTCATACGATAATTAGTTCCACTGCTGTTTTTTGTTAAACGCTGTAGTAGTTATACCTACCTATACCAAAACAAAATTAAGTTTTAGAAACGTGTGTTACATTGGATGAAAGTAATTGTTATTCATCCACGTCTTTCGCACGTCAGACTTTCGCGAGCATCACGTTAGTTTAAGTCCAAATAACGAGTTATTTGGGCCTCGTCTTTGACGTGCCGCACTCGTGCAACCCATTTCAACCGTGAGCGGTTCAAGGACAAACATGAAAGCCGACCAAATGCCAATTTATAGCTCAAATTTCACCCGAGGCTTCGTAATAAACTTAATTGCTGTAGCAACGCCTCTACGATATAATCACATTAAGGTAATTAAGTTATGAAGTCACAATGCTTTGAGGGTACGGTCTGGTTCACTCCCCATGTGACGTAAGCTTTAAAGTTGGTGCAACTTCGGCGATCATTTTAGACAACCGCCCCCTTGAACACGTAGAACGCCGCGCTTCGTTAGCGAAAAACTTTTCCTTCGACCGCAGATGCGCCGAACCACTATAGTGTAACTTTTATAATACAGAAAGTCAGATAAGCCCGATGCTGGTGTTGAAAGTAAACCGTCGTCAAAAATAATCTTGATGGGCCCTAATATGAAATGCCAGTTCGCTGTTGGTGACAGCCTTAATTAAGAGAAAGAGTTTTCGCGATCTGGTACTGGATATGTTTTTTTGCGATCAAAGTAGAATTTTACCTAAGAGTTATTTCAACTAAATAAAATTAATATCGATGGAGCATACTGACAAAACAGAAGATAATTATAATAATTACCTATCATATCGTTAATTAATTGCATTGGAGTATACTTTAGATAACCCTTATTGTGGCATTGTCAAAATAAAGCACTACGGTGCATGTGCCAAACTGAATAATCCGATTTAGATAATTTAAATTTAGGTAGTTGGTTTACACTCATCTGGTAGAGGACTTGTGCAGTCTTTAAAAACCAAACCTATTTTTATGAAAAACTATAATTTCCAAGTTGTAAGAAATAAATCGAACCATACGTATATTTTTACTAAAAATGACTCACCTGTCACTTGTTCTATGAAAAGTCTGTTTAAGAATGTAATAGAACTATCTTTGTTTAATTACGGGGTTCCGTAATCGTAGGTGGTCTGAACAAATTACTTAGAAAGTCATGATTTTAAACAGTTTTCTTACAAAATTATTGTTTGATGTAATAATATATTATCACATGTTATAACTACAGTAGTTACTAAATATCATCCCATACAATATTTTACCAGCATCATCATTATCAGCCTATTGCAGTCCACTGCTGGACGTAGGCCTCCCAGCATAATGCTCGGAAATGCTCATGTACGAACTTCACTGCAGAGACGCGCGCAAATGAATGTAATTTGTATTGAATCTAGGTTTGTTGACATTTGATCGTAGTTCATAATCTGTATTAGTTGTAATGTGAGTAAGAGCACGTCAGATATACTATTTACTGGGTTTTGACGCGTTCCAAATAAACATCTGTGTTCACACCTGATGGCAACTTGCTAGTTTAAGGAAGATTTTTTCGTTCCCGAATTAGGTAGTGCCACACGCGCAAAGGGTTGTCAAATGGTGGCCGACCGTTAACGCAAGAAAATGTCATAAAAGAATTATCTTAACGTATGCAAAAACGTAATATTCCAAATGACCCTCAAAGGTTTGTCAGACGTGGCGTAAATGTCCGTTTCTTACAGCCGTTTACGCCCTGCCTACTCCGTAAGGGATTACAGGCATGATATATGTATGTAGGTATGCAAAAACCTAGGACCTACTACGAACATTTATCCAGCACATTGGCTCTCGATCACAACTGTCGTTCGCATGCGCTCTCATTAATTTTCGCATTTGATTAATTTATTTTTGGTTCGACAGTCGAAACGAAAATACGAATTTATTGCTAAGTTCTTAAAAAAACCTACTATGTATAGTTTGTTTCCTTCCTTTTCTATGTAGAGATTAGGCATACAAAACACTTTTCTAATTTCTTTAGGTATAGATCTTTTCTTAGCGTGCATGGTAAGCTATTGTTAAACAATATTTCTTTCAACTTTTGTATTTATTAGAGGTACCCGGACTTTCCATAGCAGGTGTGTAATATTAAAAATGCAGCAAGTACTCATCTTTGCGGTCGTTTCTTGCTGCATCTTTTTAATGCATTTATGTATTAAGTGCAACAGTCCAGTCTTTGAACGTTGTTACTTATTAGTTTACTACCGTGTGAATACTGTTTTGAAATATGTGTCTTTTGTAATAAAGTTGAACATAAAACAATATTTCGTTTCTCATTGTATTAAAGGGGAGAATTGTATGTGCTTAGGCATTACGTCATGTAGAGATAGACCAAAATATAATTCAATCAGGCATGTAGATCTATTCACGCCTTGGCTATTTTGACTCGTTACTCACGATCATAAACTTTACTGTACTGATTGGTAGCGATCGTAGCAGTTTGCTACGCACTTATATCTCTGTTTTCCAACAACAGAATACTGTTTGAGTATTCTGAAATTTTAACTTACCTATCCAGTCGGTAAAGCCCGCGGATGTGGAATGCAGAACAGGTAGCTTAACAGCTTAAAATATAAACATCCAACTTCCAATATGACATAAAATTGGATATGGCTCCCAAAATGTGGGCAAACTGCCTACTTACCAGCAACCGGCAGTTCGGCCGACTTATCGTTCTTCCGGCGACTGCCTGTTGACCCAGTTCGAGCCACTTTTAAGCCACCAGATGGTTTATGTAATATGGATACAAGTTTCAACATACCAATTTAATAGATATAGTTTAAAGATATTGTGCTTATAGTGAAAATGGAGTAAATATAGACTTAAGTGTTTCCAAAGTTGAGTTACGCAAGTTTCAGAAAAACACAAAAATGAAAGTAAAAATACAGAACCATGTTCACTCTTGCGATATAAAATATTCATAATAGAAATGGACGCCCAGTTTTAAAAAAACGAATTCCGTGTCCATAAGGCACTTTGACTGTCAGTGTTGTTATTTTGTTATTTCCACGAGTATTTTTGGAACACGAGCACTTTTAGAATTCGAAAATAGCCGACTGACATCACACAAGCGCCGATTTAGCGGTCGCTATTGCTTTTTTTGTTAAGGAGACGTGGGCAGATTAATCCACGATTAATCATAATTTCTCTTATTTATTAGCCATTGTAATGTAACAATGCCGTGTGATGCCGGCTGAGAATAGCATCACCTCATTTCTTTCTCGTGGGAGTCGTACGAGGCGACTAAGGGACTCGAGGGTGTGTATTGCAATTTTAGGCGATGGGCTGACAACCTATTTTTATGGCGATACACAATTTTCCGAATGACCCTCAAACATTTGTCAGACGTGGTATATATGGCCGTTTTTGCTGCCGTTTACGCTGGGCTACCCCGCGAGGTATAATAGGCGTGATATATGTATGTATGTATGTAATGCAACAACGCTCAAATGTAATTCTATTGCCGCTGTGATATTCTATACCTCAAAAGTGTTCGCAGAATACTAAACGACCGAAATCATCCAACTGACATGCTATCGACAACCTATGAAACGATTGTCAATTAGCAGACTTCAGGCGCAAATCAATAATTTTTCTGCTTTCGGCAGATATAGCTTTCAAATTATATTTAATTTTAGGGATTCAACGGTAATTTTAACAGGCTGAACAGCTCTAGATTGCTTCTCTCTTTTCGTTATTTACCTAATTTAATTTTAATTTCCTATGAATGCGTACGCCAGAATCTCTTCATCGTTACCGAAGAAAGCTTTTGGTATTTTTGATTGATGGCGTCATGATAAGCGCTGTCTTGTGTCGACCTTTGGCCCGGTTTCACCGGAGGACAACAAAGAGACGCCTAATTACCACGGCAATAGAGAAACGGGGAATTCGATACATCTGTGTAATGGAAGGAAGTTATTTAGATAACATTTTTGCAGGAGGAAAGTTATACAGAAGGTTTGGTGGAAAATTATTTGTTATACTTAGAGGACTTTGAAAACTCTTATGTGATTTAGAACTGTGACCTTTTATTCTGTAGCTCAACATGGCGAAGTATTCTGAATTAATTTTTTAACCAACCCACGCAATATAAGATCGATCTAAATATAATACATATTAGATGAGTTCTTAGTAGAATGTACTAGAAGAAGTAAAAAATATTCTTTGAAGAGGCATGTCTTGAAAAGCAACTTGAGCGATACTTAATTATCAGCACATTCTTATACAAGTCGATAGATATGAAGCCGATAGCAGTAGATGTGCTGACACAAAACCGCTGATGCTTTGCAATCATCAAACATTGCATAGTAAGTTAGTTTAAAGTTCGTAGTTTTCTAGTTTTAGGTACAGGTTGTTTGTTTCCTCTTTAAAGAAACATCTGTGTCTAGACAAAAAGAGACAAAGATAAATGGACTTTTTGCAACTTGCCCGACCGTATCTATAGCTATAGAGAGATTTCCTCTCTGTACAAGTTGTAGAAGTGTGTTTAACCAAAATAAGTTCCTTAATCAAACAAAAAAACCGTTTGATGCCGGCTTAGAATAGCATCACCCCATTTCTTACCCATGGGTGTCGTAAGAGCCGACTAAGGGACTCGAGGGATGTGTATTGCAATTTAAGGCGATGGGCTGACAACCTGTCACTATAGTGATACACAGTTATCTGATTGACCCTCAAGCTTTTGTCAGACGTGGTGTTAATATCCGTTTTACGGCCGCTAACGCTCTGCCTACCCCGTGAGGGATATAGGCGTGATTTATGTATGTATGTATCAAACAAAAAAAAACATCCAGCGTATAGCAATATTTAGAGGTAATTTTAAAGGATTGCCGTGTGATGCCGGCTTAGAATAGCATCACCCCATACCTTTCTCGTGGGAGTCGTAAGAGGCGACTAAGGGACTCGAGGGTGTGTATTGCAATTTTAGGCGATGGGCTGACAACCTGTCACTATAGCGATACACAATCTTCCGAATAACCCTCAAACATTTGTCAGACGTGGTATAAATGGCCGTTTTTTGCGGCTGTTTACGCTCTGCCTACCCCGCAAGGGATTATAGGCGTGATATGTGTATGTGTATTTTTTGAACCTTGACACATATCAGAAGCACATTGAGACTGTTCAAAATGGGTTGATGTAAAAAATATTACTAGATAGGCTATTCACTCAATTGTCGTCCGTCGTTATGTTTTTTTAACGCAACTTAACGCATGTGTCTGCAAGACGAAAGGGAATTGCGAATTACAATCTTGTTCCCATACAAAAACGGCTATGGTAGGTCCACGGTGCGTAATGAAGGTGTCTGTCAAGTCGTTAGGCACACGCGTCCACGAACGACGGACGACAAGTGAGTGAACCACCATACTTAGAGCCGGTGGATTTTTGGTCGACATGACTTTTGTTTCTAGCACAGGATGTCGCGCATTTTATTCCAAAAGGTAAGTCTTGACGCTTATATATATATTGGAATTCAATACATGAGGGAAGAGAATCTCCTGCTGAAAAGATTTTTTTAATCTTTGTTTATTGAGAAGAGGGTTTTTTATTATTTAAAAATTCCATGCCTATAGTTCTTACAATTATGTTCAAATACATATCAATGTAACTTACGTTTAAAAACTTACTTAGATTTTTTGAGCAAACAAATGGCTTCCTGAGAAGCAGGGTAAGCTAGAAAGTAATTAGATAGGCCAATTTCAATAAAATAATTAGTCATTCTAAATAAGTGATGGCGTTCTGTCTCATCCCGTACACATTTCATTAAAACATGTTCAACATCTTCAATAATGTCACTCAATGCAATTTGGAGAAAGCACTTTCTTCATCAAGAAACCAAAACTGTTTAATGGAAGAAATGTTGTTTAAAGAGGTTGGTGAAGAGACATGCAAGGTGTGCAGATGAGGTTGGATCTGAATAGTGCAGACAGACGAGACCCTGGGGTCAGGTATGCGGCACGTGTGACCTTAACCTCGATACCAGATAAGGTCATATTGTCTGCAACATTGAGAATGCCGGTTGCATATTAGATTCCAATTTGCTTACCTGTCTTTTATAAAGACAAGGCCAAAATTGGTGTAAATAACTAATTTTATGTAAAAAGTGCTGCATAAATTATACCAGGTAGTTGATGTTTTGAATTTGCTGCTAAACTGAAAAGAGGAAGTTCATAGTGTTATATGCTTAGAACTAAAGCATACCAAAGTATAAATTGCCAGGCATGAACATTCTTAGCCAACAGTAGCGGAAGATTTATCACAAAATCGATTAGGTGGGTAACAATAACTTATGAAATATTGTCGTAATATTGTACCTACTTACATAAAATACTATTTACCTGCTTCATATATTAAATATCTAGGTACCTACACACATCCAGCCTTTATTCTCTAGCGGGGTTAACAAAGCGTGTACGACCTTAAAATACTGTTACCGCCACGTCTGTTGAATTATTATTATAAAAGCATCATCAAAGGTTAATTTTGGAAGATAAAGCATAATATATTACCGACTGTTGTAACAGATTGATTATCATTCAGTGTGTCACCTAAAATAGTAATACACATGAAACCCTCAAGCAAAGTCCTCATTGCCTCTTATGGCACCTGTGGGAAAGAAAAAAATAAAAGATTGTAGTCATTTTGTAAGGCGGGGATCACAATTAAAGTCCGCTGCTGCTCTTTAGCGCATCCGTAACGCATGCATCTGTCAGAAAGTACAGCAAAAAAGCACCATCGTCGTTTTTGTACGGGAGTAACATGGGAATTGGCAGTTTGCTTGTGTCTGACGCGTTACGGATACACAAAAAATCCGCAGCAACGGACGAAAGATTGGTTTGTAAGCTTTTATGTCTGGAGCTACCGCCTTCATTTTACAAATACATTATCGAATCATTCATTGACACTTTCAAAGCGGTAGCAATTTTGTAGTATGTAAAAACTTGTACACTTAAACACCAGATTTCATTTGTTTACAAAAAATAAGTATCGACACTTACAGGCTATAGCTTCATAACAATGTTACAAATCGATTGATGTATTTAACACTTTTTTGGTAAAAAGATTGGGATAAATGGTTTTTTGCAATAAGGATACTTCATAACATATAATTTATATAAACAGTTCAATGCAGGACATGGGCCTCCCATTATTGGGGGAAAACTCCCCAATAAGGGGTAAACTCACCACGCGTGGCAAGTGGATACGCGAGCGCAGTGCAAGATATTGTCTTCACAGGGAACGTTGCTTGCCATTCCCTGGATGAGTTTTTCCCTCAGTCGTCTTCACTATTATGTGATAGAATTGGGGTGATGCTAAGCCAGCATTACTCGGCACATAAAAATGGATGATAAATATAAGTACATTTATCTCCTTCATACACCAAGCGAAACTAAGGTTATGCCCTCCGCACGACAGAGAAATCTATACTTTTCTAAGCCACACACTAAACAAGTGAACCACGTCTTTTTGTCCTAGTTTCGCACGCAAAGTGTTAAGGTAATGGTAATTTAAAAGCTAACTAAAGTCTCGTTTCCCAAAATCACCTTATTTGTCCGTCTAGGTGGCCCACTAACCATGTTACAACAAAACGGTTAGACGAGCAGTAAGACGCTGTTTTATTATTTTTGCATACAATTTGCCGACGTAGACCCTGTTTATCTTTCTTTGTTATAACACCTTAAATTTTTGTATAAGAGTAGAAACTGTGAATTCAGTTAACACACTTGACGCCGTCCTATCTAGAATTTCATACTTTCCTTTGCGCCGCACCTTTGTCAAGCCGTCATTACTCATATGTTCCGCGCTGTAGCCCATTCATTTTACTATTCTGTTGAAAAATGGCCGAATTTTATTTCTCGCCGTATACTGAGTAATTTATAGCTAGCTCGACACTCGACATGCTGGTTGACCTTTACCAGAAATACCAATGTAGCTGCTGTTCCGTAGGAATATCTAAGCTTCGTCAGTTCAATAAAGGGTGTCAAGGTGCAATATGTTGATTGGTGCAAGTGGTGTAGCATTAATTCTGATTCAAGTTGTTCAAAGGGTCAAAAACAAGACTCCATGCATACGACTCCATACAAAAATAAAATTATCATTACGTGTGCGGTGTGACCCTTCTGTGTTGGTGCATTTAATTTCACAGCCAATTTAGACTAACTACCGCCAGAATTCTCGTTCCGCTGATGAATTTAAAAAGAAATGCCAACGAAACCAGCAAATTCAATAAACTGCTTAGCTTAGTTAGCCGTTTTTGCTTTGTGCTGTCAGATAATGATAAATATTCAATCTGTTCGGTCGGTCGGCTACTTGAATGAGAATTAGCTGTTATCTGATGCTATTCAATATTGACCATGTCATTCTAACTTCTAACCTCTAATGTTTAGGTGATTCTGAAACGGAAGCAGCCGTTAAACATAAATTTCGGTCTCAAGTTTATAATTTATGGAAAAAGCTCATTCCTTCACAGTCCATTTCCGAAATTGAAACGTTTCGGGCATTGCAATATAGAGGAAATTTGCATAACACACTGCGAGAGTAATGGGCCTATCGATAATTCATGACCAGTTTAAAACATTATTTAGTTCAGTTAATCGGAATTAAACTGCGATTGCAATCGAAAAAAATGAAAGTGTAGAGCGTGTTGAACACGCCCGAATAGTTTGTTTCGTTGTCATTAAATAAGTACTAACTTATGAATTGGACTTTATTTCAATGTCTTACAGATCATTTTATTTTGACAGTTTTGGTACAATTTCAAAAACAATATTACAAAAACTATGAGTGCTACAATTTTCGTCATAGTTTTTATTTCGTCTAAAATAGAAAGGAGTATACTATATATATTTTTGTTGCAATACACTTTAAGGTGGCTATAAACGTAGCTATAAAACATGTAGTGTGGTAGTAGTTTCACTTCTCGAAAATCGATTTTTTTTAACTATCGAACGGCAACAAATCTACGACATTTATAGCTACGTCAGTAGCCACTTTTATATTTTGTGACATTTAATGAACATTTAAATGTTTTTTACCAAAGAAACTTCTTAATTTTTCAAGAGCTAATCAACGATAACCTATATTTATATTTTCAGATTCGAATAATCCGATAAACTCATACATAATCATCAAAATAATCTCTTTCGTTCGTGACGTGACGCATTTTACTACGCGCTCACTACGCTACCGTAGCACATCCGTAGCTCTGTGCTACGGTACACCCCTGAAGAGCTTTACTTTACTTTCATCTGGGACTACATTCTGTGCTTTCACGGACCGTCCGCTTTATCTAGGAAACTGAGTACAATTCTATGTAGCTTACTGACTACTAGGTCAACAAAAGCAAGCATAATAAACTCCAGGCTTAATTTACCCAGTTGTTCCCTTTACATGCAACCTTGAGACAGAGCTACCTGTGCGGCCTTGTGGGTCACATGTGATGTTTATTTCACAACATATTGCAGATGCGTCGTCCCGGCCCACCGAACCTCAATAATGCATGTATTAATTCACTCCCGTTGCGGTAGATGTGCTGTATACAGGATGTAAGGGACGGTATCCCGAAATCTTTGTCATGTGATCAGACCATGAAACTGAACTACTTTACCTATGGAGGCAATGGTGGGAAAGGAGATGTAAAATCGGCCTCCCATGCAAAATTCACGATCAGCTAACTGACTTTGTAACAGTTGCTTTTTTTGTTTTGTTCCCTTGGGAAATTTTTTCAGGTTTTGGTTCAGTTCAGGGGCTGATCACACCTGCAAAGTTTTTGAGACACCGTCCCTTAGATACACCCCGTATATGTCAGCCAAGTACTGCCGAGAACTAAAATATTTCCATCAAAAATCAAGCCCTAATCCAATTCTGGTACTAAATACAAACACAAACACTATACTTTTTTTAATGAATGATGGGTAATGCTCTTGACTCTAGTCTAGGTCATAGGATAGAGACAGAGTCTAAGATGGAGCGAGCTCATCCAGAAGAAGCCTGTTCACTCTTACTTTGAAGAGATTAGGGTTGTATGCGTTTGGAAACACAGACGCAGGTAGTGAGTTCCACTCTTCAGCAGTGCGCATTATAAATGATGACTGGAAGCGCTTAGTCCGAATTGGTGGAATGGCAACCAAGTATGGATGGTATCCGGCGGTGCGTCTGGATATCCGATGGTAGAAGGGAGCTGGTGAAACAAGGTCGTGAAGCTCTTGAGCACACTCTCCGAAGTACAATCTGTAAAAAACCGACAAGCAGACAACCTTGCGGCGATGTGCCAGGCAATGTAGCTTGGTGTCCACCAGTTTTATGTTGCCTATGAGCCTCTTGCCCCTGCGTTCCACCGAGTCAAGAGCGGCAAGTTGGTATTTGGCTGAGCCATCCCAAAGGTGACTGCAATATTCCATGCAGGATCGGACTTGTGCTTTGTAAAGAGTTAAAAGCTGTCCAGGCGTAAAGGATCGCTTTACTCTATTCAGGATGCCCAGTTTCTTAGCCGCCGTTTGAGCCTTGTACTCGATGGTCGCGCCGAAGTTTAGATTTGATGTCAACTCCATGCCTAGAAGCTCAAGCCTGTCAGTGACTGGGACAGATGTACCCCGAAAAGAAGGTGTCCAGTCGAAAGGACTCTTTTTTGCAGTGAAAAGACACGCCTGTGTTTTGATGGCGTTGAATGAGACCAGATTGTCGTCGCCCCATTGGAAGACCAGACTTAAGGTCTGATCTGTTCGCTCTACCTTGGCCTTTCTTAACGAACGTATTTCATCCCCACTGGTATTTGCACCTGGCAAGTATCTCTCTGAAACGGTACTATCATCTGCGTATCCAACAATACCATGCCGAAGGAGGTTAATAGAATAGAATAAACAGCCCAGTGAACGAGATAGGTGATGTTAATACTCTGATACTTCTTTTCTTTTCTATTTACTATTTCTTTGTATATAATAAAACAGTAAAACCCTTGTGTATGTACATTGAACAAATTTACGAAAAACTAATCGTAGGTGATGTTAAAATAGGATTACAAAACATTTTAAAATGTATTTTTTGTCTGTCTGTATGTTTGTTTGTCCGGGCTAATCTCCGAAACTACTGAACGGATTCGAATGAAACTTTTTGTAGTGTATAATTATTAAGCCTGGTCAATTAACTTAATTTTAATTGGCTGTAAGTTTAATTTTGTTGTATTTTACTACTGTTATTATTCAAGCTGTAAGTTTCCCAAAGAAACAAAATATATATCTCGTGGTCCTAGAGGAAATAAAAGGAAAAGAGGTAGACCAATCAGACGCTGGGAAGACGAAATAGTAGAAATGGCGGGAAGAATATGGCCAAGAGTGGCGCTTGAAAGAGATGAATGGAAAATATTGGGGGAGGCCTTTGCTGAAAAGCACACAGATAGAGAAAAATAAAATAGTAAAAGAGGGACGAAAAATAATGGAAATCTGATTAAAGGCTATAAATAATAAAAAATAATAATATATATCTCGTATCTAGAATACTTTACACCGCGGGGCAATTGCTAATTTTTACGGGAAATACGATTTGACGTTAATACTTAATAGTCATTAGAAAAGACAAACTATACGTGAAGATGAAATTATTTATTTTCGGTGCATTATATACATGAACAACCCAATGTAGAACGTAGGTACTGTTTATAAACTGAAGGTTCAGCAAAAGTTTATCAGTGTGATGAACATTTTCTTTCTGAGCAGGTCAATTCAATGAAAGTCGTGCGGAAATATAAATTTTAAATGTTGACTTAGGTACCCTGGTTCTGCAATGCTAGCTAACCATAACATACAGTCAGCGAAACGAAGTTCGCGGGCACCAGCTAGTTATAAATAAGTACATGTAATGATAATACATAGAAACATCTCGACTAAACACACATAATATCTGAAAATGACTTAACAAAGGGAGAAGCCCATGTTTAGCAGTGGACTATTCTGGCTGTTTTAGTATTAGTTTTAGAGCAAAGTCCCATTGCACCAGCCTGTTACATCCTGTATAGCCAGCTTTGCGGTCCTATGCACAAATGTGAGCTCAACTTGCGTCGTTCTGTTACATTGCTGCAGCGCGCCTCACCCCATGTCACAAACGTCGGACAAAAACAGCGATGCAGCACTTGGGAGCGCAATTTCTAAGCCGTCGCTAACATTTTGAGGGTAGTATAGGTTGTGTTTGGGATGTGTTGCTCGCTTCCCGCCTGGGAGCTCGTACATTTGTCAAACAACACCGAGTGAGTTTTTAATGAGATTGTCTGCCGAGTTGCGGATTGATGCATCCGATTCGGTGTGGTCGGAACACAAAAGATTTTCTTTTTCCATTGGCTTCGTCTTGATTCTGAATAAAGAATGCAGTTTATTATTGACTTGGGAAATCAGACATCGAGCTATATCCAACTTCGGGTGCAAGGATATTGTTGAAGGTTTGAGAGCAATTTCGATATTACTTAACAAGAATCTGAAGGCTAATTGGACCCGACAGAGCGGAAACACTGAAAATAAAAATAAAACATGAGAACTTTATACGTTTCAGCTAACTTTATAAGCTTTTCCAGTTTCTGAAATAAGTAGAAAAAGATTTTACTCTTCCTACCTTCTGGATGTAGATTTGTAAAAAGTCTCGAAGTAGACGTAAGAATGCGTTCAACCCCATAGACTGCGGAGCTCTATTAACAGCTCAGGGAACGCTGGCCCGCCATATTTCCCTTCCTGTGGAATGCTACAGTAAGCCATCCAAGCTAATTTACAAGAGCCAGCTCCTACACTCCACCGTGCGCACCCATCAGGACCTCTTGGACTAGCCATATTTAGCCTAGGCATTACATTGTAATTACTCAATTACATGCAAATCTGAATCTGGTACTTGGTTGATGGCACACTCCGTAGCCAGCCAGTTTTGGATGATCTACAAATTCTCATAAGCCGTTTCTAGCAAATTGGCCTCGAATTGAACTCCGGGAAATATGAATTATAAAATACCTACATCCATTCGTAGCCCCGGAATGCAAAGATGACATTAAAAAACATCCGTAACGTCAACCAGGCTCGTTACGGCTACTAAGAGCTGTTTTGCTGGGCGAAGGCATCTTCTTACTCTTCATCCAAAAACCAGGTAACTAAGTTTGAGGACACTAAGTTTGTAGCAAATTTGTGGGCCCCTTCTTAGGAGTTCTGAAGTTGTCCTCTTCCGGAAGCTGTCGACAAATATAAACCCCTCTACTGCCGCAACCCTTCTGATGCCATGCACTTGCAGAGAAGGAAGGACTTGGGATGAACCATTTTGCCAGAAAACCTAACAGGACTTCATAAATGCGTGCTCATCTTCTGTACAGCCAGCTCTACTTCTAGCAATTTTTGAGTGAATACCATACCTGCATCAAATACAGCACATTACTTGAAGGCTGCAATTTTTCTTTCGTCATCGCCCTCCGGTTGGGCCTCAAAACAGACTACCCTCACCAATGTAGATGCGTGGCGACCGTAAACGAACTTGGCCACCACGGGTTCTCCTGCTACCGATGAGTGCCGGCCGCATTCCACGCCACTCAGCCCTGATAGAACCCGTAGCGAACGTTCAAGCAAAGCTGGAACCATACAGTATAGTTGGTTCTGACGGCAGAAGGCCCGACGGGGTAATGCTCATCCCCGCTGGTAGAGCAAAAAAACTCACGCGCACGCTATGACAGCGCATTACGTTCCGGTGCTCTATGCCTACCTTACAAGAGGCGGCAAACATATTAAATTTAATGCAAATGTTACTTCTCGTGACGGTTTTATTTATCCGACCATCTGAAACGTGCCGTGTGATGCCGGCTTAGAATAGCATCACCCCATTTCTTTCCCGTGGGTGTCGTAAGAGGCGACGAAGGGATTTCGAGGGTGTGTATTGCAATTTAGGCGATGGGCTGACAACCTGTCACTATTGCGAGACACAATTTTCCGAATGACCCTCAAATATTTGTCAGACCGGTCAAACGTGGCGTAAATGTCCGTTTTTGCGGCCGTTTACGCTCTGCCTACCCCGCAAGGGATAAAGGCGTGATATATGTATGTATGTACCATCTGAAAAGATAACCGGAATTACCTTACCTTCCGGATAAAATATTGGCCTGGCCGCTGACTGCGTGCCAGCTAGACAGCCGCCTACAGGTGAGGAGGGTATAGCAAATTGCATTCTAGAAGAGACGACTGGGAGTATCTAACCTACTGGGGGGTTCGGATGGAGGTTTATTGATCTCCCCCCGTCTCGCCACGCTGTGACCGACTGTGACCCCCACGACCGCCCTTACTGCCACCTGCCGCGTCCTGCCGCTGAATGACGCTAATAGTCCTATCTCTCAAACTATCAGAACTAATCAATTGGTATTTTATTCTAGCAATGTGCCTTTATGAAACCAGGTCGTATCTATATCATATTTGGCTAACTCATTATTAATTTGATTGAGACTTCGCTCAAAAGTATCAAAAATTTTAACTTGGTGACTATTCATTGTTATAAATAAGGTGTTGTTGTTTTCGACCACATAATAATATACGGAGAAAAAACATTTGTCACCCAAAGCTTGCCCACAGTCACATATTTACCTAATCACGATTAATTTAATTAAAGGTGGTAAACCTATATATGGTGTAAGTATTACACGTGCTAGGCTGTTTTGTTCTCCCGTTGAAGAAATAGCTTGTTTGTAAACATGTAGGACCACGAGAACAACGCCGCTAAATCCAATAATATGTTCTCCTTACATTTCCTTCACTTTCTCGTTGAGTAGCTTAAACAACCTCACAATTACGAGACTTGTTTCTGTAGGTACCTACATCTTGTAAGTACTATAAATAAGAAGTTATCCTATCCACATGTAAAAGGCGTATTACTTACATATATTATAACAGAACATATATAGTCGTGTATTTTTGTAATTTCAGAATATGACATCAAAAATGTTTCATGGGTACTATTACCACACGTAGGATCGGGTTTGGAATGTGATGAATTAATCTTTACGACTCAAAAATTTATTGACTCTACTTTCCACATCCGTGTTTACTATTGTAACGTTTGCCATGCTTTATTATAATAGACAATTATCATAATCAACGTTTCTTTTAAAATAGGTGTATTTAGGGTGTTTCATTTTTCCAAAGTTATTATTTTCACGTAACTTTGCTTTTGCCCAGAGTCTCAGAGTTCTCAGAGATACATATGCAAAATTTAATTAAGATTGGACAATATTTAAAGGTTGCACACATTGGCCACTTTTATCATAAAGTAGATTTTTTATAGACAATTGTTTTTCTTCTATTATTGTAATGTAAGTTCCATTTCCTGTAGTTATTAATAACTTAATATGTTTATTGTTTATTTACACTATATACACTATCAACAAACCACACACTAAAATAAAAATGACGGTGCAACAGTAAGTATTTAGCATTTTGTGCTTAGTGTTAAAAGTTTAGAAGATAGAGCAGTTCTAGTGACTGGTAAAGATTTTGAAAATTAACTTGGCGTTCCTGTAGCTCAAAAAGGCACTGGCGAAGACATGACCAAAGTAGTTATTCAGGAAGTTGATTGCTTTGATTTACGCAGAAGTATAATTGGTATTTCTTTTGATACTACTGAATGAATTAATATTAAAAGGAGTCTTTGATAAGTGCTACAATTTACCATCAAGTGCGCCAGATATCCAAATCTTCCGAAAGTACGGACGTTTATGGGATACGATTGACAAGAACTCAATATTAGATGAAGAAACTCCTGTTCAAGGATTTCTAGAAGAACAACGCTTGGAAATGGTTACTTACATCCAAAACGTTTTGAAAGATGGAAGTCACCCAAGAGAAGACTACAAAGAATTATTACAACTCTCACTTCTTTACTTAGGGGGCTGGATTGGTGATGAATTCAGATTTAGGATTCCAGGAGCTTTGCATCAGGCGAGGTGGATGGCAAAAGCCATTTACGCTCTTAAAATAACCCTTTTCATTAAGCAATTGGATATTTCTCAACGTGAAGTGAAAGGGATGAATCGGGTAGCTGCTTTTGTCAGTCTTATTTATGTTCGCTTTTGGCACGAGGCAAATGTTAGTCGGTGGGCTCCAAAAATGATCTGGATTTATTACAACTTCTCAACAATTACCCGGACGCAGATGTCAAGAAAAGTGCTGTTACTGTTGCCAAAAGACACCTTTGGTATTTGTCGGAGATGAATGTAGGATTGGCCTTTTTTGATGAACGTATTCCGGGAAAAGTGAAAAAAACTATGATTCAAAACTTGAAAACCAAACCTGCTAAAAAAAGGGATTGAAGCGATTAGAGGGCAAGAGTTTGGACTTTGAAGGAAAGGACATCAGCCATTTCGTTAGATATGAAAAACAAAAATCTAAAATGTTCTACGAATTATTTGGCATACATGATGTGACTGATGAAGACTATTGCAGTTATTTCCTAAAAGGCGCCGTGAATGCTCTAGAAGTTGTCAATGATACTGCTGAAAGGGGAATTGCTTTAATAAAAAATGTTTAATGAATCGGTTAGAGATGAACAACAAAAACAATGTTTGCTAAGGGTAGTCGAGCATCTCAGAAAAGCCGTAACTAAGCGAACAAAAGAAGGGATTGCATCTTATAAAATTTAATAATATAGAACTGTTGTGCATAACAATATTGCTTCTTAATCATGTTATTTAGAGTTAAAATTATTTTAAGGTTTTGCTCGTCAGTTTTCCCCAAGATTTTGCAATAAATATCATAAAGTTTGAAAAAATCGTCTTTTTTCGTAAACGATCAAAGTGTGCAACCTCTAAATATTATCCAATTGTCATGAAATTTTGTAATTATGTCTGTGCACTCACATAGATTCAGGGGGCGATCAAAGTCTGCAAACATTACGAAAATATTTTTTTTACCTTCATAGTGAAACACCCTAAGGTGTATTTATCGAACATACATCCATCTACCTAATTTTAGAATTAATTGCTTTTCTTTAGTAAGCATAAAATAGCCTAGGTACATCAATCAGCAATAATATGAATATTCATTCGTGGATATTTTCACAACCAATGAGGGGTTATTTGTTATTTAGGACTGGATACTTCTTGTTATTTTTAGAAAAGGTCAAGTTCTCGCAGCTCCTGTTACGTAAACAGACCATTTAGTGAGGGGATGAATCAGATACCTACCTACAGTGCGAAAATAGGATTTGATTGTAAAATCAATACGATTCATATTTTTATTTCGTCTCCTCGCTCGTTAAAATGCGTAAGTGAATGATATAGGTCGGTAGGTATGTAGGTAAATGGTCTAACGTTGTCGACACATGCTGAATAAGTTGCTGAATTCAGACGAGTCCACTCAAGTTACATACAAAACTCTTAAGAGTAGGTACCTACTCGTAGGTATGTATCAAATATCTCTGCTCGCTCTCTAAATATTCAGTAAGCAATGTTATTTATTACTTATGTAGGAATTTAGGTACCTATCTATATTTTGTAAAATCTCTATTTAGGTACCAACATACACGCGCCGTCTTCAGAAGAACCAAATAGGTATAGGTACCTACCAATATTTTCTTTGCACGTATACTTTCCTTTCATTAATCTTATAGCTCAGGGACCCCAACTTGAGACATAATAGTTGTGTCACAAAGACCAAACACGCGCAGTTTAGATCAGGGAAAAAGCGCATGATTATGCAAAGAGTCTCTCGTAGTTTTACTGCGTTGTTAAATAATTTTTATTTCATTTATAACGATTTTCCAAAGTTGATGAACGAAAAACACTTCACTTGTAGTTGTACCTAATATTCCGTAGGTAAATATAGGAAAGTGTCAAGTAAAAAAAAATACCAAGTTGACTTGAGGGTGTGTGTGCACGCTGTGCATTATGGTTGATGAACAACCCGACGAACCTATAGGAGCCAAACTCTTACAACAGATTGCCTAGCTTAGTTGCCCAGCAGTATACAATTGTAATAAATAACAATAGAAAGTTTATTAACTTGTTTTCTTGGACTTTAACCCTTAGCCAGGCTGTGGTCACATAGTGACCACATATCATTTATTTTTTTCGTGACGAGCAGATGCTAGATATGCACCGCAAAATGTTATAATCATAAATTGTCTATGAATGGCAAATTTCTGAACGAAAAAAAAAGACGGTATTAGAAGAAAGTTTTGGTAATATCACTACTTGAAGTCAAAAAGTTTATGAAACTGGTGATTTTGTGGATCGGTGCGGTTTTAAAAAGCGATTATGCCAAAAATAAACAATGTAAGTGGATTTTAATCTTAATTTATGATAATATAAGTGTGTTTATTTGTGTTATTGCTCAGTTTATCATCGTGTTTGCTTTATTTCTGTAAAATAATCATCTAAGAAGAATGTGGTACTCATAAGACCTCTGCCCGTTAAACAAAGACTTATGTGGTCTCAGAGCGACCAGTGACCTACTAACGATCCTACAAATGTTTAAGGGTTAGTGTGTGCGGTACCCTGTTTCGGTGATTTCCATATAAATAGACACTAATAAATACAACTTGTTTTTTTTTCACACCAGGTTTTTTATTTCGACATTCACCATTCAAACTCAAAAAACCACATCAGGGTTGTAAAATTCATTACTTTTATCTCATATTGTAAATTGTAGTCTGACCCTTAAATTACGTAGAAATACTTATCCGGGCAGTGGCCAGATATGAACCACACTTCTTTTTTCTAACGGGCAGTGGTCATATAGAGACCACAGGGTGTTTTTTCAAAAACTAGTAATAATAAAAAAAAAACTAGAAATTACTTTTTTTATAACCCTATCATCTACCTAAATCAGTGTCCAAAATAAAAAAAATCACCAGGCCTGGCTAAGGGTTAATAAGACCCTGTACGAGAAAACTCCACGGTTATCTAATCTAAGCGCTAGCTAGGTATTTTAATAAGAAGATGAAAAAACAAATAAGCTGTGGATGCTGTTGCAACAACGTTACAAAGAGCCTGTGTATTTTACTTTCTTTCATAGCTATGTAGCCGAGGCTCAGACCATGGACGAACTTTGAGTAGGAATATATCTGGCTAGTCTAGTCTGTAGAAACAGAACGAACAGTCGCTCCAGTCGCTAACAAACGGTGCGAGCGGGCGGTAGTGTGAACGAACGGCGGCGCCCTACTCGATTTATAACTAGACGCGCTCTCGTGAAGGACAGTCACGCTCGGTACTCATACCTAATTCCATTCTATTCTAAGAATTTTAATCAAAGATTTTTTTTTTTGTTCGACTCTACATTTGTTTAGTAGACTATTATATTCAAAAATGTGTGGGAAAAAAGTTTATTAAATGGCAATATCGTCAATATTTATAAATGGCAATTATTTTGTAAACTTCAAATAATATTGCCAATTGCCTTGCCTTTGAAATCTTTTTGTGTTTTTGTGATTAAAAATATTGAGTCACTCCCATCGAAGTACAGTTGTAGTAGTAGTAGTCGGTATTCGTTATTTACATGAGTGATTATTAGTACACAGAACCGCTGAACAATGGAGAACGATAACAACAAACCATACAAGATTTGTGATTTGAATCGAGACAAAAAGAAGGGTATTGTGGCCTCTTCACTGGAAGATTTGCTCGCAAAAGTGCCAGAGAAGCTCGGTCTGCCTTCTGAGAACCTGACTGTAGTGTTAGAGTGTGATGGGACAGAGGTTGATGATGAGGAATATTTCTCTACCTTAGATCCAGATACATCGCTCATGATACTACACGGCGAAGAGAAGTGGACTCCGAACATGCCTAAGTGCCAGGTGTCCCTCGATCAGACGGACGACGTAGCTCTAGGCGAGAAGGGACAGGTAGCAAACTTGGTTGGGCGCCTGCAACACAACCTTTGCCACATTTCACTGCTAGGAGGTCAGGACTTGGAACTATTGTCAGATATGGATCCAGACAGCCTGGCCGACATTGTGACTGACAAGGACAACAGAATAATACTGGAGCACATCAAAGAAGCTTCTGGAAGGTGACTATTATGATAAATTATGAAGTCAGTTTGTTTGTCTAAGCTAAACACAAATATCTTCATACATCCATCTACCTAAATGTTACCTTGAATGACAATAAAAGTCCAAACCTGTAAACTTAGCTATTGCCTTTCTTTTTCAGAATACTACTTGAGAAACGTCAAGCTCAAGATGCTATGGAGTTGCTGAAATTGTACCACCAAAGTGTTGCCAATGGTACTGAAGACATGTCACCACCAAAACAGGAGAGAGTGTAGAACATCTTCCAGACATCCAACTGTTTAACTCAAGTGTAACCCTCAATTTATTTTTAAGGAATGGTACATCTCAAAAGTTTACAAAGAAACACTTTATTTACCCTTTTCATAGTTCCATCCCAGAATATTGGGGAAGTAAATTAAATTTTTTAAAGTAGTTTATACTGTAGGTCTGATATATGTATGGCCTGAATATAAGTATTCAATGTGACTTTACAATTGTTCAGAAGTAGGTTACTGATAAGTTATTCAAACACCAAATGAATGAGGCCTTTATTCAGTAGAAAATGAAGTAAACAAATTGTTTTTACCCATTTTAAAAATATTGAAATAAAGTAGCTAGACAACATTTGTATATGTCTATGAAAATCCCAAACTTAATCATTTTAGAAGTAAGTCTCTTTTCATCTAACTTTTATAATCATCAGCACTAGATATTTTGTAGCACATTTTCAACAGAACGATTGTTGGGTATGGCTAGGTACCTAAATTGTAGGTTGTTAGTTGTAAGACACTAATCTTATGAATATGAGCTGAAATTGAAAGATAAATAATCATTATAACTAGGATGTATTTAACCATTAACTGTGTAAAATATACCTATCTAAAATTAGTTATGCACCAAATCATACATAATCATATTCATGAATCAGAACCTTAGTTATTGTAACAATCACCACAGTTCACCTATTGCATTGTTAATAACATTATGACTGATTGCAATTATCATAACATATTCATAAGTTGCTCTTTGTCCAAGCTATTTGGCTTGTGTATGCCTATACCTTGGAGAGGTAAATGACTAATTAATACAAAATATTTTGCCAAGTACTTATATGAATTGATCCGACAATAGTGTGCTAGAGAATAGGTATGATTTATTAAATTAATTTATTTCTTGTAAACTTTTGAGACACAATTTGCCACATGGTTGATAATCAACATCAATTTAAAAGACTGATAGTTGATAAACTTATTTTTTTTATATAGTTTTACCCCTAGAATAAGACTTATTGATTTAAACCCAAATTTGCTCAAAAATTTTACGTATTATAAAAATAGTTTTTCTTGTTTAGTTTCACTGCCAAATATAATTTGTAAAATGGGCAAAAGATGTTTTTGCTATAGATACAATAGGTGGTTGGTGTAGGAATTGATGGTCTGAGTATTGTGTTAATGTATTTAATCTTAGGAAACTATGAATAACTGTTTTATGCTAGGTACATTTTTTGAATGAATAGTGTTTGTTTTGAAAATGAATTCTTTATGTATATGGATGTGGTGGGTGGATGTGGTTAAATTTATTTTGTCAAGTTATAAAACTATTTACTAATCTGTGCTGTTGGTAGCATACCATGACCACTAACACTTATGGCTTTGATCTTAATATGAAGCTGTGAATTTCAATTCAGCCAATGCCAGACAGTGGCAGTGGTATACTACTGATAAAGAGTGAATACCTTATACCCTACAATTGTAATATAAAATTATTATCCAAGCAAGGCAAGCATTAAGAATTAGTATGGAGAAGTCAGGAGACATGTGGCATGCACCACATGTACGTCGATATCCATGCTAATGCTAAATGCACACCACCTTTAAGATATTAATCTTGTCTGCATGCAAACTTCCAAAATGCTAGAATATTTACTTCCTAAAATGAAACTAGGTTTGAATACCTACGCTTGAATGCTACTAGAAGATCACACCAGGCGATAAATGATTAATCTATCTATCTATCAGTTACAATATTCAAAGTGTTTTGTACTAGTATTACAGTGAATTTATCTTGCAAAATAAGCAGAAACTAGAAGCGACTCTTTATATCTAGAATAATAATTATTAGGTGTGTATGTATAGTACTTATACCCATTCATTAGTATTGTATAACTAGTACTAGAAGTTCCATTATAATGTCAAACCTATATATTTCTGCAACATGATATTATGGTATACTAGTAATTATGCATTTATATATTATTTTGTGTCTTGTCTGACTTAATTCTACTTCTTTGAGGAAACTAATCATTCCAGGAAATGCATGCAGTCTTATGAAAACTAGTTATTGTAAGTTTAGACTATGGAAAATGAGTTTAGAATACTTACTTAGTGAATTTGGTACTGTAGCAGGTAAATCTTTGTTTATATCGTGCACAATATAAATTAGTAAAATGTATATTTTTTGTTTTATTTACATAGAAAACATTTAAACAATCTATTTATTAATCAGTTAAAGATTTATTACCACAATAACTTATAAAACATTTGAGAAATTTCTGATAAATAATGTTACATACAAGCTAATTAATTCCTGCCGGAAGAATACTTTGAAAACATGGTGATAAAATGCAATCTTTTGGATCAATGATATGGCCCTTGAAGTTAAACAAATCAAAATGAACGACAATAGTTCACATTTACATTACACAGTTGCATGACAAAGAAACACATAGTAGCAAAAATATTGAAAGTTACAGAACAGTGCAGGAGCTCTTTTCCCTGAAAGGATTCACTTTTTGACTGGAGAAGCCGACTAATAGACAGTCTTCCTGTTCATGCTCGTTGATGTACTTGACAATGTCGGCCACCGCCACAGAGACTGGGATCCGTTTGATAGCAGCCTCCCGTCGCAGCTGCTCCGTGACGGAACGCTGCTGTTGCAACGTCGATACCATCATGTCCATAACGGCGGTGTCTGATAGGCCTATGTTGGAAACAAAATGAAACGCTTTGGGGAATCCGAAACAGGGCGTAGCCTTTCAGCTCAGGGGTCTGAAAGGAACAGAGCAGTGTAAGTAGCAGTAAAATTGATGGAGTGCACTGTAATAAATAATCTTATTTTGCTAAACCACTTACAAGGTATCGCGAATAGGATAATTTCGAGATCAATCTTGAATAAATAAATCAAACGCACTTTGCTCACACAGTCATGTCAGAATTCAACCATAGACAAGTAGTTTTGTTTTAATGTCGGATAAGACAGATTACGCGATACCTTTTTACATAAGTCAACAACGGTTATAAAGTTAGCTGTTCACAAGACTGCTATACGAATGTGTCATTCACACATTTATTTAAAATGGCAACTTTTTCAACCTATTGACGTAACAACAAAAAATGGCCGTTGGAATGGCGTCATAAATACTTTCTGACGTTGTTTATATTTGTGCGAATTTTATCGGATCACAGCAAAGTTCATCATATATTTGTTCTTTTGTGAATGTAATGTGAGTAGAGCTGCAATACCGCGTATACTTACTTTATGATAATGTTTTAAAACTATCCAAATACGATGTCTAACAACACAGTCGGATCGTCTGGGCCAGCTCCCGGCAAAATACGTGGTCCTGGAAGGCCTCCAAAACGTACTTGTACCTGGTGTGCTGAAAGTAAAACTCCACTGAAGTATGTCTTGCCAACAGAAAATGGAAAAAAAGAGTTCTGTTCAGAAACATGTTTGTCTGAATTCAGACAAGCTTACAGTAAAGGCGCCTGCCTGCACTGCGACAATGTTATCCGCGGCAGCGCTCCTACGAGCAGCAAAAATTTTTGTTCCACGTATTGCCTTAACAAATATCAAAAGAAGAATGAAAAGCGAACTAATTCACCGCAATCTGGCAATGGAGTCAATGGTTCAGAAAACCATTCTAACAACAATTCCACAGGGGCTTTCTATGATATTTATCAAGCATTCGATTGGACTGAATACATGAAAGAAACTAACAGTGTAGCAGCTCCACAAGATTGTTTTAAACAAGCTCCAGTGCCCCCTGTAAATGACTTCAAAGTGAACATGAAACTAGAAGCTTTGGACCCAAGGAATTTGACCTCCACTTGTATAGCAACAGTGGTAGGTGTTTTAGGACCCAGACTCAGGCTCAGGCTTGATGGTAGTGATAATAAAAATGATTTCTGGAGGCTAGTAGATGCTGGGGATATCCATCCAATAGGGCATTGTGAGAAGCATGATGGAATGTTGCAGCCACCTCTTGGATTTCGGATGAATGCCAGCAGTTGGCCTATGTTTCTGCTCAAGACCTTAAATGGAGCTGAAATGGCACCATCCAAGGTGTTTCAGGCAGAGCCTCATACTCCTAAAACAAACTTGTTTGTTGTTGGTCAAAAGCTGGAAGCTGTTGATAAGAAAAATCCACAATTAATATGTTGTGCAACTGTTGGAGCTGTTAAAAATGACCAGATCCATGTTACATTTGATGGTTGGAGAGGTGCATTTGACTATTGGTGTAGATATGATTCACGGGACATATTTCCAGTGGGCTGGTGTGCCCGAGCTGGTCATCCATTACAGCCTCCAGGCCAGAAAAGTGCCACAGCACCGTCTAGGTAAGTTTTATAACTATAGATTTTTATAATAATTGTAGAGTTGTGCCTATGAAAAGTCCATTGACCTACTTGCCAAATAAACTTGAAGGGTAATTGCTGCTATTATTTACAATATTATCTTGCTTGGGAAATTTTATCAGATGCTAATTTTCTGATGTGGAGACTCAACTACACCAACTTCATGACTTTCAATCTTAGAAGTAACTGTTGTTTTCCAGGTTTAAAATACGTCCAAGTATTCCTAGTAACCCAGCTTTGCCAGAAGGAGGATCAACAGGCTCTGGAAATTCCAATAGCACTAGTGCAACAGCTCAAGCGGCTATGGTACGGCTCCGGATCCACAGTGGGTGTTCTGGAGGCAGTAGCACATTTCCCACTAAAGTGTCAGGAATGGGCACTTCTGGAGCTGCTGAAGCTCTTGCTAAAGAGCTTCTCAGTGTACACCCTGACCCTCAGAGACTGACTCGGGCAATATTGACAGCCGCTACTAGCTATTCTAACTTTAATAATGTACAGGTATGCTTTGGTCTTTAGATGTTTATCACAATATATATATATAAAAAAAAAAATGTATTTTTAAATTCTGCTCAATTAAGTAATAACTGGAGCAATCTATTGTTTTACAGGTAACAGCGGGAACAAAAAGTTACACTGTGAAAGTTCCATCAGAACTAACTACTGATGAACTGAAGAACTGGCTCAAAGCTGTATGCAACGGGGTGGGATGTTGTGTGGGGATGATTGAGATTGACTCGGGAGAAGCTGCTGGTCGGCCATGTACACTCTGTGGGGAATCCACTTCGAATAATGTATCATCAGCTGTAAAAAGAAATAATAATGTAAGGTTTTTTTTTTATATATTTTATTCACAAATGCATTTCCAAACTTTCCATTCATACATTACATACATTAACAGCCTCAACTGGCCACTGCTGGCCCTCAATAGACCCATGTCTATTGAGGGCTTTTGCCATACTTACAATGCTTTGTAGGAAGATTGGCGTTCACAGTACACATACACAAGATATTGCATTAGCAAGGAATGCTGCTGCCCATTCCATGGATGATTATCCCTTAGTTTATTGTTACAACATTCACAGGTAGAATTGGAGTGATGCTATTCTATGCCAGCACCACACGGCAACTCATCAATTGATAAGAACAATGTCATTAATTTTTACAATATTTGGAATTGCTTAAAAATCGCGTTGTAGATGAAATTGATTGGTTAGTTAGTTGCACATAGTTTGAACAATATTACACCTCACACTCAGAAACCAATCAAGTTCATTTTTCTTACAGGAGGAAACTGCAGGCAGCAGCATTAACGGGTCAGGCGAGGGTCCGGGCGGTAAGATTGCGCGCGTGTCTCCCGAGCGGCCGGAGCCGGCCTCGTCCACCACGGGAGCGCCCCCGCCGCCCGCGCCCGCCGCCGCGCCCGCCGACTGGTCCGTGGAGGACGTGATCGGGTTCATAGCGGCCGCGGACCCCGCCCTCGCCGCGCACGCGGACTTGTTCAGGAAGCACGTAAGTTGCACCATTCTATTCCACGTTTATAGCACGTTCACACGTATGGGCAGGGAAATAGTAAGGGAAGTGGGCAGCGCGAATGTGTGAACAGCTTACTCGCGCTGCTACTCGTCATGCCGCTGCCACTTCCCGTGCTCCCTCGAATGTCGGCTTTTCGTGCGCGAGTCAAAGGATCGGTAGCCGCTAGTGGAATGTATTGCTATCTCGCTCACTCGTATTGGTGCGAGAAGAGTATAACGGCAGCGTGTGAACACTCACTCGCGATGATATTTTCGCGGAAGTATTTCGAGAATATTCGCGACAGCGGCTGGAGCAAGACCAGGTGCATGGTGTGAACGTGCTATTAGGTTCGGAAGCCGACGATGCTCGCAAACTGGTGATCAGCTACTTTCGTTGGAACTTGCACCGCGTATTTTGTTTGGTTTCGTTCATTATCTTCAGGAGATCATTATCTCCCCGCTAAAGAATCGTTTGTACGTTTTCATGGCCCAAAACGATAACCAAACGAGCCCATTACAAAAAGGGTTTTCTTCGTGCCGTTTCAGGCCGTGTGATGCCGGCTTAGAATAGCATTACCCCCTTTCTACCCCGTGGGTGTCGCAAGGGACTCAAGGGACTCGAGGGCTACATGTGTATTGCAATTTTAGGCGATGGGCTGACAACCTGTCACTATAGCGATACAACATTTTCTGAATGACCCTCAAATATTTGTCGGATGTGGCGTAAATGTTCGTTTTTACGGCCGTTTCGCCTCTTACGACTCCCACGGGAAAGAAATGGGGTGATGCTACTCTAAGCCGCCATCGCACGGTGTTGTTAATACCAGATAAGTATGTCAATTTTTTCACCTTCGAATTGGTTGCAAATTGTACTATTTAAATTGTACTGCATTGATTTTTTTTTTCTGAAGCCGGGTGAGTGTAGCATCACCTTATTTCCACTCGTAGATGCCGTAAAAGGCGACCGGATACACCTCCCAAGCGTGGCAGGAGTGGATAGTTGTTGCTATTAATGGTGACGGATTATAAATCAAACGAATAAATATGTTGCCACTTCCACACACTCGCGCTATGAGCAGGGTTAGAGTAAAGGAAGTGGGCAGCGCGAGCATGTAGAGTACGATACTCACGCTGCTACTCGTCATGCCGGTGCTACTTCCCGTGCTCCCGCGAGTGTCTGTTTTTCATGCGTGGGTCAAAAGACCGGCAGCATGAGCACGATTAAAATGCACTGCTCTCTCGCTCACTCGTATTGCTGCCAGAAGAGTATGACGGCAGTGTGTGAAACTCATTCGCGTTATTACTCCCGCGAAAGTATTCGGGTAACGAACATAACATTATGTATTTATGTACACGACAATAACCAACAGTTGCAACTTTGAAATCGTAATTAATGGTTATTTAGATTGGGTTAACATACTCGTACCAGCCGCAAAAGTGGCAACAATAGCGAACCAATTTTAAGATTTAGCGCCAATTTTTTTAAACGTTACATACATACATACACATATCACGCCTATAATCCCTTGCGGGGTAGGCAGAGCGTAAACAGCCGCAAAAAACGGACATTTACACCACGTCTGACAAATGTTTGATGGGTCATTCGGAAAATTGTGTATCGCAATAGTGACAGGTTGTCAGCCCATCGCCTAAAATTGTAATACACACCCTCGAGTCCCATAGTCGCCTCTTACGACTCCCACGGGGAAGCCGGCATCACACGGCATAGAATAGCATCACCCCATTTTAAACGTTAATTAGTCAATTGGCAACAAAGATTATCTCTTTAATTTTGACATTGAACCAACTTTTATTTACTGGTACGTCTACTATAGTTAAATGATAAACTAATTGTTGTTTTCTTATTTCGTTGCAGGAGATAGACGGCAAAGCACTGTTGCTTCTGAACTCAGACATGATGATGAAGTACATGGGGCTAAAACTTGGCCCAGCATTGAAGATATGTAATTTAGTGTCGAAAATAAAAAATCGCCGCCACTACAGCACGTAGAAACCGTTAATTTTAATATCGAAACTAAAAGTTTCCAAGTTTACATTATATATATTTTTTTGCATTTCCGGGAAAACACATAACAGACATTTTTAACTTTGTTTGTATCTCAGGGAATGTTTATTTGTTGCATAATATTTTTTCACAATTTCGAATTGTGAATACATTGTGTCCAGTATTTATTTAATAGAGAATGCTTTTGACTATTTTGTACATTGCCCTCGCACTCGAGTCCAATGTTTGTCTTCGCTTGAGAATTACAGTTTCCACTTAAACTACACTTCTTATAACTGTAATCTGTAATGGCTTATAATATCTGTGAAATTCACTCACTAATTCCATTCCTGAGTTCTTCTCTACATAAGCTAAAAGTCCTGGTCTGTAAATAAATATCTCTGAATATTTTTAATTGCATTTGATGTAGTTAGTTCTCATCTTGAATATTTTATAAGTCTTAAATTTTTTAGTATTGCTGGCTGTATTTACAGGTAGGTTGATAAGGGAACGTATTTGTATATAGGTATTATATTGATTGGCTAGTCGTGATTTATCTTGCTGTTTCATACAGCAGCTTTCGCAAGACGAAAATTATATCATACTTTAGAGTTAAAAGTCGTGAATGTACAGAAAGAAATTCTATGGTAGATTAGGGTCTAGTGCCTTTCACCCGATTAGGTGTACTTAAATTATCCATAAAATAAAATACAAACGTAAACCGCTCAAGAACACCAATAAAAACCGTCATGCACTGGTTTGATTACATTTAGATAGTACTTACAGTAGGTAAAAAAGTAGAAAAACAATCTCGTATAATAAAAAAAGAGATAAAGCAGACTCATTGCCGCGGGCAATCTCTATACCCGACAAGCTAATTGATTATAAAGACAAAACCCGACGGTAGCTAGTGAAAAAGAAATTTCAATGTTATATTTTTCATTTAAAATTCTCCAAATATAATTTATGAAATTTTTATAAAGCCAGTGTCACACGCGCTATTTAGGCGAATCTAAGGATACTACAAATGTCAACACCCGTCTTGCCGTTTAAGCTGTAGCCCGTGAGAAATAATTTACTTGTCCATGTACATACATACTCACGAATTTCATAACCCTCTTTCTCAGGCTGTCGGGTAATAACAAATAGGTGCCTATTTGTTTTATTTGCCAAACTTATAGGTACAAACTGATCTCTTCCACGCTCTATCGAGCCGGTGCAAAAAGCTCTCATATTAAATTGTGATTGATTTAATTATCAACAGCTTACTGAAATTTCTATTTTCTCGTATTCACTATAAACATATTTTTGATCTTATAACCTATAATGTTTCTTTTTGCTCTGAGTGGATGTATGAATGAGAATTTCTTATGCTAAATTACTTTTAATGATATTTAAATTTATTTGCCATTCGAGTATCTTAAAATGTTTAAACATTTTTATCATGTGATATTTTAATGTTATCTGTTATCGTGATAAAGGCTAAATATTAAAAATATGTTGATTTTATAAATATAATTACTTGGGTCTTGTTATAAAACTACAGGTTACAAGTTTACCTACAAGTAAAAATATGATACACTATTAGCATTTCGACTAAGTGTCTACTATACGGCTATTGCTGAACAAATGTTTTCCTTGTCTGGATTGGTGGCTAAGGCCTATGAAAGCATTTAAGAAGTGGAGCCACCTTTGTTTTGTGGTATTTTTTCAAAATGAAACTTGACTAGTCTAGTCTCGTGTTGTAATCTTGTCTAGTCAGTCAAGTCTCTAAAGGGTTTCATAAAAATTTCATCATTATTTGATCCACCTATGGAATAAATTTCAAAATTGAAAAGCTTGTAAATAGTCCATCGCTTACGCAGTATTTATGAGTCAAAATCTGCGATGTTTACACACACACACACAAAAAGTTGTAAAAAAGTTCCCTGTTTTAGTCCCTTTAGAGATGAGTTTTATGTTTCTTTCTTTTTGCTCTCTCACTATCGATTTAGTTAACCTCTGTGCAATTTTGAAGTTTCTAGGTTTAACGGTATTAGCCGTGCATTGAGCGTTTTTCTTGTTTTTAATATGGCAGAAAATATTTTAATTTAGTATCTATTCAACCAAATTTTGTTCCAGAACTGACGTTTTGACATTAAGCTTAAGCGAAAAAGACACTGAACCAAGACTGAACGAAAAGAATACGTTGTTATAAAAACCCCAATTGAAATGCCCGCTCCTGCATCATAAAACCAAAAGGTTCTAGTTTGACAACCCAGTCAAGCAAGCAACCCAAAGATAAATCCTGCCACAGAAAATCTTTTGTTCAGCAATAACCATATTCATTGATTTTTGCTGGAGCAAAAATCTATGAAAACAGCAAAATTTAACCTGTAAATTTGTAGCATATAGTTTTATAAAATGGGCCTTGGTGTATCTTAAGTTTGGACATGACATAGGTATTTCATAAGTGATAGACTTTATAATGCTTTGCTTACCTTGTTGATATAAATAATTACACCGATATGAGTTTATATCATGTCCATTTAAGTAAGTTATATGGACCCTTATAATCTGGGGTTGGAGTGTTGAACTTTTTTGAAGGAGTGGTACTGGTACATCTTTTGTCCTTCGTGTGTTTGACCCAAAGGAGTCAAAACCGGAATAGAAATATGTTTATTTTGCTTAAAAAAAATTATACACTTTTGTGTATAAAGGTGTAATAAAAATCCGGTTATAACAAGCCGAAAGGAGGTCAAGGTACATATGAAACTGAACAACTTTCCCCACGAAATATAGTTCGTAATATAAAAAATGATTTCTATTCATTTTCCATGGGGAAAGTTGACAAGTTCATGAGTACCTTGAAAACCGTCTTGTTATGCCTTGTTTGTATGATAAAAAAAGTAACGAAGCCAAGTCTGTACACGAAATAGATTTTTAAAATGATTTTTGCTTATAATTTAAGTGTTCAAGTTATAGATCTGAAAACAATAGTTTGTTGTTTTTTTTTCGTTTGCATTTTTAAAGCCAAGAATTGCCAAGTAAATATACAAGTGAAGCTACCTTTTGATATTCCAGTTTAAGCCCATTTGGGCCTAGCCCATGAGGGGCAAATGAGGAACGAAAACAGTACAACAGGAACCTAAGTAATAGTTACTGTTTGGAAGATTTGCTCAGATTGTTACATAGAACTTAGTAGTTTTGTAAACCTGAAGAATTTAAACAACCCTAGACTGTTAATTTTATCATTGGACCTATTCATGCGATGTACCGGGAGGGTATTAATATTTTTGTGTCGCAAAATTATTTCACTTGTAATGTAATAATAGCAAAAGCCTGGTATTTTTATTGAACAAGTACTAACAGCAGCGCATCAACCTAACTATTTAAGGCATCTACATGTCTATACTGTGTATTCTTGATATATGTATGGAGAATTTCTGTATTTGGGATGTTCATTTAAAATTTAAATGCGTGCCATAGCTTAAGAGTACTTTCAGTATCATTCAGGAAGATGTATTGTTTGTCTTAGCTGAAATTTGATTCAATGCCTATAACTAAGACTGGGTGCGTGCAAGTTAGAAATTGATTAGGACAGAAAGTACTTGTTTGGCGCCCACAAAAATGCCAAAAATTATTAATTCAAGGTTTTTTATGTCCGGCTATGTCCAAAGAAAGTTTTAGTCAAGTAATTTTAATGTTGATTACGCCAGGCTCTATTGATACTGAACCCACCTTTAACCTTTGGTATGAGTAGGTGGTGCGCAAACATGTAAACGTCAACTGTGTCAAGTTCGTAATGAGTGACCAACGCGCGCGCCGCCCTGTAGAATTTGATGAAAAACTCCTTTTATTTATATGAAACTGACTAAACTAATGACTGTTCCTGAAACCTAAATAACTAATCTATCTTATACACTGTGTTTTATTGATAAAACCTGCTTTGTTTTTATTCTACAGACCATTGATCGCAGATAGTCAACCAAAAAATGACTTGTCCCTGAAAATGAAAGACTTTTCAATATATTCCATAGATCAATTTTTGTTTTATTTCTTACTACAAATAGTCTAATAAATTTGCAATTCACAAATATAAGAAAGTTATTACTTTTAACACTTCTTGACTTGTAAATACCAGTTTGAAAATAACAAATTATTTAGTCAGTTTCGCCATTTTGCATTTGTTTACATCAAACTTTATACTTCTCTTGGCTTGTAATAGTATTGTCTTAGACACTTTTGAGTTCATATTTACGTAAATAATTTATCTATTTTCACTTAAAATCATGTAAAATATGCCTAAATAATTAATAACACCACTTATTTTGCTAATAAAGTGAAGAGTGTATGTAATAACCTAACTATTTTCGTTTACTATTTTTTGACATTTGCGAGTGTCTATGCGTTACTAAAATAATGGTGTGGCAAGTATGAAAAATTCTCTTCCCTACCATATATTATACTACAACAGCTTTCATAGATAATATTGATAAAAAACAGTAAAACAATAACGGTTTTATTTCTATATTTTTGTGCATGTGTGCGTGACTTGCTAACTGTCTTAGCTGTGTAGTCCCGGATCCGAGCCAAGATGGCGGAACGTAAAAGTCTCCTATTTGTTTAGTCCCGGATCCGTGCACGGCAGTTATGCACCAATCTGTTTTAGCCCGGATCCGTGCATATACAGTATGTTCATATTTCAGTTTCGGTAGATGAATGAAACATGGATAGATATTTTAGATATTTTGTTTTATAAGAATAAATGAAATTATAACAAAAAAAATACAGTAATCCTATATTCTGACAAAACTATCAAGTTGTCATAGTACAGCGTGTATAAAAAGTTTCATGTCTGAGCTGTTCGTCATTGAAGAGTTCCCTCATGAGAAGACAATCCTGGCTGCAGCAGCATGTCATGGTGGAGATCATGTCAAGTTGTCACAGTACAATGCATATACAAAATTTTATGTCTGAGCTGTTCGTCGTTGAAGAGTTCTCTCGAAGACAATTCTGGCTGCAGCACCAGAAGCAGAAAAATTTCATCCCAGATTTGAACTAAAAAACATACAAACAAATACCATCTTGTAAATAAATAATATTTGCATTGTCAACAAACAATTTTTTTATCACTTTTACTGAACACGCTATATAACCTAACGGTCTCTGTCGGTATATTGTGTGCATACAAGGAAAAGATGGCGTACATCGTGTGAATGTGTGCGTGTAATTGAATTCCAATACATCGAAAATATCAATTTATATCAGTATTTTTATTTATTGTAAGTAATCCATTTATTGGATTTTATTGAGAATAAAGTTCTCGTTCATAATAAATAAAGTTATCTATAGAGTTCATAAAATTTACGCGTAAAAAACACTAGAAACTTTAGCAACTAAACAGAGTAACTTCAAACTTTCGTGTTTTGAACTGGATAAAACAAGAAACATGGGCAGATTTTACAAAACAAAGGTTCTCTTGTATAAGTATAATTATAAAAAGTAATATTTTGCTTACCTTTTTAATGTTTTTCTAATTATAATTCACTTTATAAAGACGAACACTTATCACCAAATGGAACGAATTTTTGACAATTTGAAATGACTTTTTTGATCGAATGGTAAGTTTTATTGAAGGAGCGATTGTTGTCAATAGTTCATTCATTTACTAGGAAACAAATGCAAGCAATAATATACCGTATTTCTTTGTAATAAATGTAATATTGGTGTAAAAGCAGACCTTACTAACCGTGTCCCGTATCCGGGACTACTCAGTTAGTGGGGGCGGCGCGGATCCGGGTCAAACCATACGAGGGGTTAAGGAATGGCACGCTTTTAAATAAACACTCTGTATTGATTCCTTGAATGTAAGGTCGAAGTGCTTGTGATAGTACATTGTAATGTATTATAATAATCGTACATAGAAATTGTTTGGGATATGTGAAAATGATTTTCACGCTACTATTATTTTACTAAAGTACCTAGATCTTATAATTATTTTTATGTAAATAAGCGAGCTATGTAATAGAATTGTATAAAAACTTAATAAATCATCATTAAAAGTAGTCCGTGATTTTGATTTCAATATCTGTTCAGTCTCACCTAGCTAGCAGAATATACCGGGTTTGGTTGGTGCTCCGAAACACCGATCTAAAATTACTTTTTGGGACAGCTCTTGGAATACTCATGGTGCATTCAGACCATGAACTTTTCCATAGGAACATATTCAGGCCGAACGTAAAAAAATACTTCCCATAGGAGGTTGTTTTTATCGTTTTATCCTCACATATGTTCCTACGGGGAAGTTGTTCAGTTTCATAGTCTGCATGTACCCTATGAGTACCTAATCGGAGGACTCTGCCTTACCTATTCATATTGAAAATTAGACACAAATAGGCAAGTAATTATTAATTAAACTTTTGCTCTATACGGGCACCGGAAATTTTTATGTCGCGCGACAGCTGAAAGGCCCTTTTCCTATCGTCGGAAAGACAAAAGTCAGACTGTCAGGCGACCACAGAACAATAGCGCTCGACTTGAACAAATTATGATAGTGCTTTTCATAAAACCTACCTAATGATATGTAGTACGCCTTAAATGTGAAATTGATTCCTAGTTTGCTATCATATTATATTATGTAATCTGTCCCGGTAGGCATTTCAGCATCATCACACATCACGTATTTATCCCTTGAAGTAGGCAGATCGTCAACGGCTAGGCGGCTGTAGAAATACTTATTCATACCTACACAGACTCTTGCGCTTGTCAAGAGACAAACTGCGAGTTTTGCTATGTTGATAGAAATAGTTCAATTTATGTGCGTGTATAAGCAGTAACCTACTGCATACCTTACCAGCCTACTTATTCATTATTGTGACCGGCAATAACGCAAACGTAAAGATCCTAATGATGATGACAACTACCTACTTAAATTGCATACTTCCAAGGTGATTAAGCCGGTAATGTTGCATTTTGCATGCGAATAAACAACAGGCATTTTCAGAATGATAATCCTAATCTGGATTGCATAAAATGTATTCTAAAGATTCTAAAAGGACTAGGTAGATGAAAAACTGGTTAACTAAGGCGCCCCGCGCGCTGCCGCCGCGCCGCGCAGTCTCCCTCATTTGTGACTAGGCGGCTAAGGCAGGTACACATATTACTAAATAATATGTATTTTAGATGGCATTTATAACCAATAAAAGCAGCAAGTAAGTACCTAACAGAGTTTTCTTTTTTTTCACACTCTGCCCTAGTCGCTGGATAGATGGCGCCTTACTTGGTACAGTCCAGATCAGACAGTTTGGACTTTGCACCGTTCTTATTCTGCGCGCAAAAGACTTGCATTGGCGGTTCGAGTGTCTAACCGGACGTAAGCTTGACTGTACGTTAACGTAAGGAACGGAACATCAAATCATTTTTCTTCATTTGATGAGATCGTTCAACGAAACGTAACGCTCATCATAGCCGGAAAAACGACGATTGATTCGGAGAGTGCATATTTTCATGCCTTTTGGCTTTGGCATCTACGCACTCCATCTACGTGGTTCAACGCCATCTACAGGATTTCTGGATTACAATTTTTTTAATTCCCAAAATGAAAACTTCCTATCAGCGGCTAATGTTCTTAGAGCAACACGGTCTTCCGAATGCTAAACCAGCTACAAAAATAAACCAAAACGAAGTATAAGGTGAGTTAGGTAGTTGACACGAGCGATAAGTACCTATGTCAATTAATCACGATCAATCAACCCTTGACCTAATTTTTATATTTTTAATACACCATTAGGCCGTTGACGTTCTGCTTGCTCAGCATATCTGACGAGCGTGACTATTACAGAATGCCTGATATGTACGTTGTGAAGTAGCTCACGTAGCGGCATGTAGGTACAATAGGAGAGAATGAGGCGTAGATCTGTGTAATCAGCAAATATGTAAGTAAATACAGTGTAGGTAAGTAAGTAGATAGATCAGCCATGAAAAAACACTTTGTATTTATAATAATTGTCAACATAGTCATACAAAAAACCTTAGAGGTTTATGAGTGTGCCTCACTAGGTACAAACGGTTGGCACGGGTACGAACACAGGTAGATTCAGTCCAATCCGTTCTTCCCAGAACAACGCGTAAGGTTGTTTGAACAACCGCAAAACTTCTCCTGGTGAGCTCCTGCTCCCCACCATACAGTCAGGCGTAGATTTCATAGCCCCGGGGCTAAAATTGTAGAGTCCAGAACTAAAATAAATAAAATCTATTCGAGCCGTCTATCGTCGTCACTGTGACAGAGACAGCATGGAACTTTTGCTTACGGGGCACCGGAGAGATACAGCCACTCTAAAGGGCTTCCGTATTTCTCCGAGTAGGTTGTAATATTTGCTTGGATCCTTTATTTGAACCGGAATTGCTACGAAAACGCTACAAAGTAGCTACGAAAGTAAGGTACTGTATGGAAAACCAAAATATATTGAACCCTTAAATGGTAACTGCATAATGTTCTTCAGATAGTAGGTCCCTGCCTGCCTAATTACCTACGCTCTTACCACCTAATATGTGTACCAACAATATGATGTAGGTGGCCTTGATTCTGACTGGACGCTAAAAGCACCTTACTACTATTACTTGTTCTCTGGCCGTATTAGACCACGAGGTATTTAGACTATCTTAGTAAGATTTGGAATAGTGAAATTAGCAGGCTTAAAACCGATCCATGTAATACGGATTTTTATGGAATAGTAAAGGAAACAATTAAACACTTTTGCCGTGTGGTGCCGGTATAGCATTTCTACCCGTGGGGCCGTAGAAGGTGACTATGGAATGAATCCACGGAATAGGCAGCATCCTGTGAATACAACACATAGCACTGCACTCACCAATTCGCCTACCAAGCGTGATGAGAACCTATATGGCAAATGCCCCCCGATTGGCGGAGGCCCATGTCCAGCACTGGACTGTTGTGGCTGTAGAAGTTGAGGAAATATACTTACTATACTTACCTGGAAATGTCCTGTCTCTTTTCTTTGCTTTTGCTTATGAAGAGACAGCTAGAAATCGAGAGCAATGAATGTCGAATAGATTCGATCACCTGCAGACTTTGAATTCGAAGAATTCGATTTATTTTACGGTAGTGTTGACATGCCGTGAATGTTGAACATGTTTGCGAAGATAGATACTTAAGTTTTGATAACTTTAAATGGATAGAGCACGGATTTTTTTGTTTCTTCGTGAAAATATTTGACGTACACGTTAATCTTAAGATTTTATAAACATACTAGATTTCTGCCCAGCGGTTTCACCCGCTGCCACTAATTTTCCCGTGGTACTAGTTGTTTTCCCGCGGTAAAAAGTAGCGTATGTGTTATTACGGGTTCTACTCTTCCTGTGTTCTAAATTTCATCCAAATCGGTCAAGCCGTTTGAGCGTGAAGAGGTAACAAACATACATACACACACACAAACTCTGATACTATACTTTTACTCAAACTCATAAAATCACGTCACAAAGTAAGTATTGGTGGTGGCGTTGTGATCACGTGTTGTGGAATTTAAAGGTCAATTTGTGACATTGACATTACTTTAATTCGCAGCGGTCTACCAAATCTACTATTGTAATTGACAACAACAATGTGCTATCACCAGCACCTCAAGTTCCCATTAAAAGGGTTAACGTATACTGGTATTAAATACAGTTAATATGAACAACCAGTACCGGTTTTTTAATTTATTTTTTTACGTAGAGATCTTACAGATATTACAAATATTCACGCTAAACTGCAAAAGCAGTTTGTTGAAAAGATAAATACTATTTACATACAATGAAGTGAAGTGGTCAACTCAAAGTGCTGGTGAGAGTACCTACAGACCAACTTTTTAATTATTTGTCATTCCTCGGTGTGCACACTATAGTGATAAATATGTACCAGTATCACCGCAGCCGCCAATACTTACTTTGTGCCAGTATACCACGGAATATACCTCTGTACAGTTGAATGGTATACATCTGAACTTGACTTGTCAAGGTGTAACGATGCGACCTCCTTGGCATTGTACTTCCAGCATCAGACTGCCCACCCACGACCACGTCATTCATCCTTCAACTTCAAAATTCAAAATCTAGAATCCACGTCTTCTGGCAGATCTAGCAGCGATTTTAAAAACACTACTAACACAAAATATCGCCCAATTTTTACTTTGTGCTACTAATGTTGTTTTATTTTCTAGCAAAGTAAAACCGCTCCCATTTTTGTTTGCCCAGTACCCCGGAACAAATATACTTAAATAAATATATCCTGGACATTTCACAATACTTCGATAACAGGCCCTGAATGTAGTTTCAAGTGAGTGTTGTCCCGTTTCGCTATTCTGTTTTCTTCCACACGAGTACTACGTATATAATCACGCAAATGTATATGTTCATTTCATATCAAGGGTCTTTCATCTGTATAATAGAACATCTCTATCATCATCCCCGAGTTTTCATTCCACACTCCACTACTCCGTGTCTGCGAGCCAGTAGCTGGCTCCCACGCGACAAAGGTCCGCGTTAAGATCGGGCTGACAACTCTTTTTCCTCATAATACTTACAAAATGAAATACATAGGTACCTACAATAAAACATCCTCTCTGCATTGAGATAGTTGACTGCATTTTGTTCGTGACTGCATTGACGAGGCCTTAATATAGGTAGTATCCTTATTTCCTTAATTAACCGAATAAAGCATTTGAAGCCGGTGCTACCCTTGACACCAGTAGGCCGTGCCAGTAGGTAAGTATAGTTCTTTAACAGCGAAAGTTCATCAACGACACACTATTTGTTATGCAGGCTGCGTCATTATCTCGGCCACTGCTGTCACAACTGTCGATAAACGCAGAGAGAGGAGCGCCCGCGCAGCTAATGCCACTTACCGCCACCAACCGGCGGCAGTCTGGTGCCGCGGGTCTGAGAGATCGTGCCGCGCGTCGCTTGCCGCTTACTACAAACATTTTGCCGCCACAAAAAAACCACCGCGAGTGACCAGTGATCACAAAACAATATAAGCATGGAGATGCGAGGTGGCAAGGAAGCAACAAAGGGTGAGCGACAGTTGAAGTGGTTGCCATTGTCAGCCCAGCTGGCAGGTGTAACGACCCCGATCATGCAAAACCTGGTTTTGTTGCAAGATCGCAACTTGGCATTGGCAAAGGTTTAGTTGGCCGTGCGTAAACTCTTTTAACAACTATAATAACTCTTATTTTTTTACTTTTGTAATGATAGGTGGGGCATATAAGTATATTAATATTATATATTTGCTATTTGTTTGAAACTATCTACTCTACATCTACACTATAAATATAAAGAGGAAAGATTTGATTGTTTGTTAGTTTGAATTGAATAGGCTCCGAAACAACTAGACCGATTTAAAAATATATTTTACCATTACAATCAAACGATATCCATGATTAACTTGCTATATATAAATGTCTTATTCCCGCGGGAAAACGTTAAGCACCGGGTGAAACCGCTGGGAAGTAGGCTAGTAGTTCAGAAGAAAAGGTACTTATATTTTTGTAAACAAACCAAAGCACGTGTTTTATTGTCAAACTTTCCATACATTATAAAGTTTTATATATTGTTATTAAAGGGACTAATTTTACCTTAACAAATTATACAAATACTTATACGATAAGTTTAATTATAATAATACGAAGTATTTGATATTTTAATGCCGTGTAAATATGATCAAAAGAACAGAAATGAAAGAAATTGTATACAGCAAATCCAACCTGGCCGGTAATTTTCTTAACATATTGTATTTTGCTCTTCTCTGCTCGGTCTCCGGTTTCTGATTGTCAGTCTTTAGGTTCTAAATTTTTCTTACATACATACATAAATCATACATAAATCACGCCTATATCCCCTAAGGGGTAGGCAGAGCGTTAACGGCCGTTCAACGGACATTAACACCACGTCTGACAAAAATTTGAGGGTCAATCAGATAACTGTGTATCACTGTAGTGACAGGTTGTCAGCCCGTCGCCCAAAATTACAATACACACCCTCGAGTCCCTTAGTCGCCTCTTACGACACCCATGGGTAAGAAATGGGGTGATGCTATTCTAAGCCGGCATCACACGGCAAATTCTAAGCCGGCATCACACGGCAAATTCTAAGCCGGCATCACACGGTAAATTTTTCTTAATTTTGAAAAAATTGTTTCAAAATTTGTTCCGTTGTTTTTGCGTGATTCTTTTACATTAACACATCTTAACATCGCAACACGCAAATAAACAGATAAACCGACATACATATATCACGCCTACATCCCTTGCGGGGTAGGCAGAGCGTAAACGGTCGTAAAAAGCGAACATTTACGTCTGACAAACATTTGGTAGTAACTCAGAAAATTGTGTATCGCTATAGTGGCAGGTTGTCAGACCATGGCCTACAATTGTAGTACACATGTAACCCTTAGTTCCTTAGTCGCCTGATACGACACCCATGGGAAAGAAAAGCGGTATTCTCAGCCAATATCACACGGCAAGCCATACATACACAAACAGACAACATTATTTAAAACTTTGGAAAATGTTAGATTTCAAGTACCTACCCTGAAAAAAAACGCCGAATATCTTCTATGTAGATACAGACTTTCAACCCTCTTTATCTTTATCAAGCCGAGTCTCTTGCGGATGTTTTTTTTTAAACTCTCTCTCTTCTCTCTCTCTCTCTCTCTCTCTTTTCGTGTGGGACACCAAATCGTCAACGACCCGATGAACCCTGGTGTCAGAGTTTTTCAACCGTCGACTACTAGTAATAGACCGCCATCTAAGTAATTATAAACAGCAACCGGGACCGACGGCTTAACGTGCCCTCCGAAGCACGGAACCGATCTCTCTTTTCGGACGATCAGGTGGTTCAGCCTGCAATGTCCTAACCAGACCGGGAACAAATTCACAAAGTGATAAATATCAACTTTATGAATGAGTGTCCCGCCGAGAATCGAACCCGGAACCTTTGCGTCGCAGGCAGTCGCACTACCACTAGAGATGGGCAACTACCCGGGTATATACCTATCTACCCGGTAAATACCCGTACGTACCCGGTAAATACCCGTATGCACCCAATTTGGTGGGTAGATTGATTTTTTTTTTCTCATAAACCGTGATAGATAGGCAGTTGAAATTTTCACAGATAATGTATTTCTGTTGCTGCTATAACAACAAATACTAAAAAAATAGAATATAAACTACATATTTAGGGAGCCTCCCATACAGAAAACATGATATTTTTGCTTTTTTTTTGGGACTGAGGCTGTATCTCGTAAACTGTGATAGTTACAATGTTGAAATTTTTAAATTGATGTTCTTTTTTAATGAAGAATAGATACTGCAACCAGGGTTGGCAATGTTTAAAACATTAGTTTAAAACATAAGTTTAAAACAGTGTTTAAAACACCTTAAAAAAAACACGTTTGTTTAAAACAGATTTAAACATGTTTTGTTTAAAACACGTTTAAAACATCAAAAAAAAACAGACCCGTTTAAATGGTCTTTTTATTCACAAGTTGTATAAAAATTATAGATTTTTAACAACCTCGGTACACCTACCGCGCGGGGCGGGCACTGACCTGTATAACTGCGCGGGTATTCCCCAAACCAACACGCGGGAGTTTCCCTTTGGAATGGTTTTGTTCGGCAGTAGTTCAGTTGTCCGCATTTCGTCGTGAGCTCTTGAGTCGTGTGAATACGTAAATATAAAAAGTCGGATTTTTGATGAAAAAATGTCGTCAAAACAAGAGTTTAATGTTTATTTTATGTTATTTGTGAGCTTAGCTTGGTATGGTACCTACCTATGTTATGTTTTGTTGTTGTGAAAACATTGTGTTTTATTTCAAATACAAAAAAAAACATGTGTTAAATCGAAGTTTAATTTAAATTATAAGTTATTGTTTAAAACTGTTTAAAACATGTTTAAAACAGTTTTAAACAATTACTTTAAAATTTAAATAAAACTTTGATTAAAACATGTTTTTTTTTGTATTTGAAATAAAACACAATGTTTTGATCTTTTAAAAAAAACATGTTTTTTTTCCAACCCTGACTGCAACAAATTTCAAATATTCGTTCTAAAAACAGAAAAAAAAATTAAATATAAAGTGTCAACGAATTATCCTGGGGGCGGTGTCGTCTAAAATCTATTTTTATTGTAAAAGAAAAAACTTGGGTAACTGAACTAAGGCCCGTATTTATAAACTGCTCTCAACGCTGACATCGATTTTGAGATCAATATGTACAAATATCAGCAGTACTAACGACATCTCAAAATCGCTTTATAAATACGGGGATTAGTTTCTCCTTCTTTTCTTGTGGGACAGCGAGGCATCCAACGACCCGACTAACCCTGGAGTTACGAGTTTTTCAAGTTTAGTTTTTATCACACAACAAATAAAATTGCCAAGATTTATTTAGGTATATGGATTTAGGTACATAAGCATCTAAACTACAACGATTTGTATCCGAAAAGAAAAAAAATACAAGAATACTTAAAAAAAAAGACCCTGTGGTCTCATTTTGGCTTCTGCTTTTTCAACACTCTCTATTAACTTGGTATGTATTTTCAGAAAATTTTGAAGAGATTAGAGATGTCGTTAGTACCTACTGCTTTTGGAGTTGAGAGCAATTTTATAAATACGGGCCTAAGACTTTCAATTTTGTGATAAGACATATCGTAGTCCGTATATGCTCCGGGATTCTATTGAAATCTCAAAAAGCTATTTTAAAATAAAAAATAACGATATGATAAAGTTATACAGAAACACATAATAAATTGTAAAACCGGCAAAGAACTTGTTGGACACGCCCTAAGGGCTTTGTAGTAAATAAATAAGATTCGAACTTAATTCATTTCAATGCAATAAAAATCATTTCACCATGGCAGGTTTTCAACTGTTTTGAAAAACTTTTTTTTTTCACGTTTATTGTTTACTACGGGCGTTCTTTCATGGTTTCATGACCATATTAGGTATTTTATCTGTACTGATTTACGAGATACAACCTCCGTACCAATAATTTGTATGGGAGCTCCCCCAAATATGTCTTTTATTCTGTTTTTTAGTTTTTGTTATTATAGCCGCGACAGAAATACGTTATCTACGAAAATTTCAACTATCTCTCTATCGCGGTTTATGAGAAAAAAAAAATTAAATCCAATCTACCCACCAAATTGGGTGCATACGGGTATTTACCCGGTAAATACCTAAATACCCGGTAAATACCCAAATGGGTAGATTGGGTATATACCCACCGCCCATCTCTAACTACCACTGCGCCACATCGGCCGTCAAGTTTTTTAAACAAAACGTACACATTGATACACCTACTTACATTGCGGCGTGGTCACAGATGTTTCTGTTTTCCACGACCGATGGTAAGCATAGTTTTTGTGTTTTGTCTACGAATGGTTGGGGAAAATCATTCGCAAGAGACTTGCCTTAATTTATGGCAGATTTAGGAACTAGGCAGAATTCATAGGTATTTATCTTCTCTTTCTTTTCGTGTGGGACACCGAGTCGTCCAACGACCCGATGATCCCTGGTGTCAGAGTTTTTTCAACCGCCTTCTACCACTAGTAGGCCTCTGGCATGGTTGTGTTACGACCACCGTCTAAGTAATCATAGACGAGAGTAACGTGCTCGCCGAAGCACGGAACCATTTCTTTTCGGACAATCAGTTGGTTCACCCTGCAATGTCCTAACCAGACCGGGAACAAATTTACAAAGTGATAAATATCAACTTTGTGAGTGTGTCTCACCGTGAATCGAACCCGGAACCTTTACGTCACAGGCAGTCGCACTACCACTGCGCCACATCAGCCGTCGGTATTTATCCATATGAGTATTTATCCAAAATCGGGAATATGATAAAATCGTGACTTAATTTTTTCATTATCCTAAACAGATTCAAAGGATTATGGCCGAATTCCTAAAGTTGTTTAGAAAGATGTCAAAAGGAGGTTCAAACGATACCTACATTGCTCGCCAAAGATTTTGCTCTCAAATCGGCTACAGGTATCAACCTGCTAGTCCCGCAATGTGGGATGGGAAGGTTTTTAAGGAATAATAATAATCATATTAAAAAAAGAAAAAAATATTAGTATGTTATGTTGTTAATCTAATGATAATCTGATATGGTGCCACTGCCGTGTAAACATTAGCTCTGTCAAAGATAATGTTAAAAAAATATAATTCCGAGTAAGATTTAATGTCTTTTTGCAAATATAGTGAAAACTTATAACAACTATAATGTGTTTGTGAGTAAAACAAAATAATACTGGCCGAATAATATGAAGTGATAAAACAGTCGTGAATCATGGTGAAATCTGTATTGAATGACAATCTTCAAGTGAATGGACACACGAATATTAATAAGCTAGCCAATAGCTACAAGTGTACATTAAAAATGAATGAAACTGATCTGGCCGTGTGATGCCGGCTTAGAATAGCATCACTCTATTTCTATCCCATGGGTGTCGTAAGAAGCGACTAACTGACTTGAGGGTGTGTATTGCAAATTTAGGCGATAGGCTGACAAACTGTCACTATGGTGATACACAATATTTCAAATGAACCTCAAATGATTGTCAGACGTGGCATAAATTTCCGTCTTTTTACAGCCGTTTACGCTCTGCCTACCCCGTAAGGGATCATAGGCGTGATATATGTAAATATTAGCTGGTCAAGTTGTAAGGTAAATAGGAAGTAGCTATCTATGAATTTATGTCCTTATGCACCTAACTCTGGAACTGGTTAACCTTCAGTTAGATAGATAGTCTATCTAACTGAAGATATCGATTACGTAGTAGTGTATTAAGTAGGTAAGTTACCGAAACTAAAAGTTGTTGCTATTATGCGTAACTATGTAGGTATTGTAACGAAATTGTTTGTAAGTATATTCATTGTGTGCCCAACTTGTTCACACCAATTAATGTTAACAATTATTGTTTAGGTACCACCTTCCTTTACTTACCCACCTACAAGAACAAGCTATGTTTAACTTGCTCTATTTGGCTTTGCATGGTAATTAGTTAATTTTTATAAATGAAAATAAGGAATTGAAAAAATGACAGCGCCCGCCGGGACTTGAACCCGGGACCATGGGGTGAAAATAATATAGCACTGTGAGTGCATAATAAAACCAAAGTACCTATAGTTATTTTTTATCATAAATATGGTGATTTATTTTATTCGACGATTAATAACTATCTCGTGTAGCGGTTTTATTCGCTGGTGCCCTTTTTCACGTGGGAATACGAGATTCTTAGCTTGCAAATCATGAAAGAATGAGATTATCGATTACCATTTTATTGGTAAATTACATACAAATCTGTTGTGAATAAATATGCATATTTTCCTATTATTCATCAAGTAGGTATATCTAAGTAGGTGTTTTCAGCTGCAAATGAAATCAAACACGGATCCTTGAGGGATTAGTTAGATTAGTAGGTAACTAGCCAACCTACAATTTGTATAGCCTTTAAATGTAGAACGCACTAAATCATACTGTTTTGGACAGTAAGTGGATGCTTCATTCAATTTAAATTATCAATGGTATTTCAGACAATAGTTGCCTATCTACGTACCTATGTAGCGGTCACTATAGCAGTCTCGCAAATTAGCTATATCGTATTTTGATGTCATATTTTGTTACTTTTAGGACTTGTAGGAAACAGGGATAAATACATAATAAAAAAAACATTTATTAATTTAGAATAGCTTCACCCCATTTCTTTCCCGTGGGTGTCGTAAAAGGCGACGAAGGGACAGATGGGCTGACAACCTATGGCGTTAGACAATTTTTCGAATGACCCTTAAAAGTTTGTCAGATGTGGCGTAAATGTCCGTTTACGCTCTGCCTACCCCGCAAGGGATAAAGGCGTGTATGTTAAAAAATTCCATCCATCATCGTACTGTGGTAATTCGTAAAAAAATCTTAGTCTTGTAATTTTCTCGAATTTGGCTTCATTTTATTTATTTAGTACATTGCCCTCCTTTCGGTTTGTTGTACCCTTTTTTATTTCAAATTTATAGATCAGTAATAAAACAGGTACCTATTATAGGTGGACTAATGAATATAATAATAGAACCGTTGACAATTGTGGAACCACATACACACCACCGGATGAATGTAGTTATAAGTAGAACCACTTGTAGAATCATAAAACGTTTGTTTCAGGAACAAAGTCAACAGAAAATGGAGACTTGATACAAAAGATCACTGGCTCATTTGGCAAATATCAGCTATGGCTGTGCCTCCTTATGTTCCTGTCGAAATTTCCCGTAGCTTTCAACCAAATGGCCATTATATTTTTGGCTCCGAAAGTACAGTACATCTGTCCAACAACTCAAGCAGAGACATGCCCTTGTTTGAACCCTCAATACAATACTTCGGAGTTTACGAGTACGATTATAATGAAGTGGGATCTAATAAGTGAAAAAAAATGGCTGGCAAGTTTTAACCAGACTCTTTTCCAACTGGGTACCCTGGTGGGCAGCGTTGTGTTCGGAATGGCTTCTGATCGGTAAGAGCATTTTTTATACTAATACTTTTATAATCACACCATCTTCTCAATATCCTTTAACAAATAGACTTATCTTAAAAATTATAGATTAACAACATAAAATGTGTGCAGCATGGCAGTAATTTGAAAGTTATCTATCCCATTTTATAAGTGTTGTAATAGACAGCATTATTAGGTCAGATAGTCGACGACAAAATAGGCAGAACATGTATTTTCTAGGTTTGGAAGGAAACGCCCCTTGCTGGTGGCCGTGGTGATCCAGATAACAGCTGGAGTCGCCGCCGCGTACATCCCAGAGTTCTGGACTTTCACTTTCTTCCGCTTCTTGGTGGGCACTTCCGTTGGCGGCACCATGGTCACGACGTTCGTCATTGTCATGGAGTTCGTGGGCACCAAGTACAGAGATGTTATCTCGGCCCTGTATCAAGTGCCCTTCAACTTGGGCCACATGCTGTTGCCTATGTTTGGATACTTCTTCAGGGATTTCTCCAATTTCCAACTGGCGATTTCCATCCCCGCTGTAATATTGTTAGTGTACTTCGTTTTCGTGCCTGAGACTCCTCGATGGCTCATTGCCGTGAGGAGGACGGATGAAGCGATTAGTGTGCTGGAGCGCGTGGCAAAAGTGTGAGTATTTCGCATAACGTGTTTTCTTATTTGGGGTAATACGACGAACATCAATGAAGTAATTTATATTGTATTAAAAATGATTTAAATAAACATTTTGTTGCGTGAAAATTGTATGTGCGTATAACCCAATTAAGTTTAACCTACTTGACAAGCATAATTAGTGAGTCATATTACTCACAAAATGCATTTGTTTACAGAAATAAGCGCCCAACTGATAATATACGTGCAGATGTCGAAGCATTCCAGCTAGCTGCGGAGAAAAGTCAACTTAAGAAAGGAAATATTACAGACCTTTTCCGGACTCCAAATATGCGGAAAAATATAATCGCAATGTCATATAATTGGCTATCGTGCAGTTATTGTTTTTACGGAGTGTCTCAGTATGTGGGGCAGCTCAGTGGAAACGTGTTTGTGAACGTCGCCGCGGGCGCCAGTGTCACGCTACTTGGCACTTTTATATCAATTCCTCTTCTTAAATTCTTCGGAAGAAAACAAATTGTAATAGTCTTTAACTTCATTGCTGCGTTTTGTCTATTGGTCCTGGCTTTCATACCGGAAGGTGTGGGCTCCGTAGTATGTGCCACTATCGGCGAAGTAGCTAGTTTTATAGTATTTGTTGTAGTATACTTGTATTGTACAGAGTTGTTTCCGACTGTTTTGAGAAACGCAGCGATAGGATTCTCGTCTATGATGGCGCGGGTCGGGTCCATGATTGCGCCGTTCGTGATAGGTTTGCGAGATCACGCTCTATGGATGCCGCCGCTAGCGTTTGCTATACTGCCATTGATAGCAGGATTTGTCACATTTCTACTGCCAGAAACCAAAGATTGCGAATTGATGACAACTATAGAAGAAGGGGAGCAGTTCGGAAAGAAAGTAAAAAAGTAAAATGAGATTTTAATATCGCTCATGCTAGAGCACTACATTTGCAAGTTTCCGCAAGTGTGTTCCAATAGTTATTTCAATATAGTAATTCAGGGTTCAATATAGTATGCCTTTAAAAGTTTGAACGTTAACAACCGAAATAAATTATTTATTACATATTTCGCATTGTCTTTATTGATCGTTTGCGATGTAGTTGAACAAAATGAAAAACTAACTAGTTCGTAGAGTAGGAAACCAATTGCTTACTGGATATGTTCTTCTGATGACATCATGCATTTATACCTAGTGCGTTTCTCATTAAACTTTTTAAATGAGAGTGTTTCTACCAATTATGTAAACATTTTGGGCTAAAACATAGGATATTTCGTAAAGCCGAATCGACCGAACTCTGCTAATGTTGGTTTTCTCGTAATAGATAGATACCGTTTATGTTTGGGCTATCAGATTTTATGTTAAAAGTCTTGAGCTTAAAGATTTAATAATGCTAACAGAGTGCACTTAGATGCGAAGAATAATATTTTTATCTATTTGAAGAACTTGTATTCTTTATAAAATTGGTTGTTATCTAGTTGTTAAGTAAACATAGGTAAGATATATTTATTTGGAGATACGAGTACCTAAGTGGAGTGAATAAAATAAGATGATTCAAGATTAGTTTTATCGCAAATTTGACAATGCCACCTTGTGGTTAAGATAATATGTCAAATATTTAACATGGTAATCTTTATGTCAGATATATTTAGATAGTTATTTCTTTGGAAAAATTGAGTTATGCCATGTTTGCGTATTTTGGACGTATGGAATTTTTGGAGCAACATCAGCGCAGTACCAGTATCACTTTAATCTTTAACATTGTTTATATTCCATTAATTAGTGATAGCAAATAGAGTATCTGCAGATACATCAACAGAATTTTATTTTAAAATCACTGTAAAGGGAAATAAACAACTCTATCTGTGATATAGAACTTCGTGTTATAATTTAAATTGTACCAAAATGTAGATAAACTTTTAAGTTGTATTTAAAATGCATGTGTATTTAAAGTAAATAAAACCATTCAGTACCTAATCGTTATCTCCTTTAACTTAATTAACTCTCTTTGCAGTCCGATTTTCAACGGATAGAAACAGCATTAAGAGACTTGTAATTGTAATACTATTTATTGACATAGATGGCGGTCATCTTAAATACCAAAAAAATTATATTAAATTTGTAAAATATTGATTTTGTTAGAAAATTTTGTATTAGGATGTAGTTGCATATATTTTCATGTAGATTCAATGCACACATGCTAGGCATATTTTTTTTATTACCTATATTGAAGAAAGTTAGGTAGTACACTTTTTATAAAGCACGGCATTAAATTGTGGAGTCGTCTGCTTGACTTCATTCGCCTACTCGATTTACAAAGGTTGACGTGACATTTACTTTATTTTGATTTATGTTTATTATGTTAAACGAAATCCATTTATAAATAATGATAATTAATCAGCTTGTAGGCAGTCTTAAGAGGTACCAAATATATATATGTTGTTTGATATTTCTAAACAAATTTGGGGTAGCTTTCCATCAGATGGCGATAATATTTTTGGCTCCGCCTGTGCAATATTTCTGTCCTGGATCAAACGCGACGTGTTGTGAATATCCTGTGTATAATAAGACAATATTTAGTAGGACTCTGATCACAGAGTTTCATCTGATATGCGAAAAGTCGTGGTTGAAAGATTTCACCCAAACTTTATTTCAATTTGGTGTCTTACTTGGAAGTATCCTATGGGGAATGGCATCTGACAGGTAAACAGAGGATGACAGATTTCTGCTACATATCTACTATTCAATCATACCTATTTAAGATGGTGAAAATTAAATATTATTAACTGTTTTCAGATTTGGTCGAAGAAAAACATTAATAGTTTGTGTGATAATGGAAGTATTCACCGGACTGATGGCATCGTTTCTCCCCGATTATTGGAGTTTCACAATTGTCAGAGCTATACTAGGCTTCTCTCTTGGCGGAATTATGGTCATCGGATTCGTTATTGTTATGGAATATGTTGGACACACTCACAGAGATGTCGTGTCAGCGCTATACCACGTACCTTTTACTGCAGGACACATATTGCTAGCCGCCTTTGGTTACTTGATAAGAGATTTTGTATACTTTCAACTGGCAATATCACTATCAACCGTTATATTGTTAAGCTACATTTGCGTACTGCCGGAATCACCTCGATGGCTACTAGCTGTCAATAAAACAACAATAGCTGTGAAGCAATTGAAACACATGGCTAAAATGTACGTGAACAATTCAATAAATACTTGCGTTTGTCTTTATGGCAATACTTTTGCTAATTTTTATCTAATTTCAGAAATAAACTACCAGTGAGTCTCATTGATCCGCAAATCGAACTCTATCAATTGCAGCGCAAAAGTCACATTGAAAAAAAGGGTTACGTTTGGGACCTATTCAGAACACCGAACTTAAGGAAGAATATATTGATAATGTCATTCATGTGGCTAGTGGTCAGCTACTACTTCTATGGAGTATCGTACTATATCTGCCACCTGACGGGGAATCTGTACGTCAATGTGGCAGCCACCGGTGGAGTTTGTTTGTGTGCTTGCCTGCTAGCTATTCCGCTTATGAAGTTTATGAAACGGAAAACAGTGCTTGTGTTAGCACACATATTCTGCAGTTTAAGTTTACTATTTATCGTCGTTATTCCGGAAGGCTTGGGCTCTCTGATTCTCGGTTGTAGTGGCCTTTTATTTAGTTTCATAATATTTGTTGTCGCGTACTTATATGTTTCGGAGCTTTTCCCTACAGTTGTACGCAATGCAGCTGTGGGCTTGGCTTCGATGATGGCGCGGATGGGTGCGATGATCGCGCCTTTTGTGGCAACTTTGAGACCTTATGGAAAATGGTGTGCTCCTGTTGCATTTGGGGTGTTTCCGCTTATTACTGCATTTCTATTAACTTGGCTGCCAGAAACGAAAGGCTGTGAGCTGTTAATGACTCTCGAAGAGGCTGAAGAGTTTGGTAAAAATAAAAGTACGGCACCAGCGCCACATAATCCTCCAATTTCCACTACATCTGAACCTGCTTCTGACGTAACTTAAAGTAACAAAAACCTAAATGCTTCCAAATAAGTTTTATAATTTTAGAGATAAATTACACATACTCGTGCCTAAAATAAAAAAACAAGAAACTTGACTGTTCATTTTTAATTTAAGTTATACCTAGATAAATACGCAGTTTACTAAAAAAAGGTTTTTTAAATGACGTCAGTAAAAACGGGATTATCAAAGTTTGAAGTCAGGTGATTGGTTACGCAATGGGATATGGATTTAGGGTAGCATGTATGGGTTCTCGAGCGTCGACGTACTCAGAATAGCTTGGTAGGGCTTCCTAGCAGCCTTTCTGTGGGCGGGCGGCGCGGCAGTGCGATAGCCGAGCGCTTCGAAAATTACCGGCTTGAAGTTAGCTGATTTGTTGAGAACGTAATATGGGGTCCTAAGAGCACCTAACAGCACAATAGGACTTCTCTTGGCGAAGGCGGTTACAGTGTACGTGCCAAAGTTGTTCAGTCACCATGGCGATGGGTCTGCTACTCTGCACCGCTTGGTACTACACTATACTTGCTGGTGAGCACTCTTTAACATTTTTACAACCTGTTGTTGAGTTGCTGCTTAGTTATAGCACATCTTAACCCTCATCAGTTTGGTTTCTTTCGTTTTACACAAGAATGAAACCGAGTTTTACTTAGTATTTTTAATGAATGAAGGATGAATTACCATGTTACAAGTATTCATTTTGTGTTATTTTACAGGATTCTTCACACTTTACTGTCCTGTTATGTACCTCATGTTTTTCAATCATAAACTGTACAGGAAAGTAACGGACTTACTTTTTGCACTTTGGGAACTTTATCCAGTGGTAAGTAAGGTCAATATTATAAGGATCATACTACTATTCACTTCTTGTAAAATGATAGAATTTGTAGAGATCGTGATTGCCAGTGATTAATGTTGTCCTTCATTTATGATTTTCGGGCATAATATTTATCAAATTTTCTAAAATATTTTTTTACTTATGATATATTTCCGTCTCTGAAATCAAAAGTTAAATTTAGAAAACGTATTGTAATATTATAAAAGATATCTGAAAACTGCTTTGAATTCACTAATCTTTATCTTTTACATCGCGTGCCGTTCGTTCCGGTCCAATTTTAAATGAATTAAGCTAAGTAAGTAAAGTAGTATGTCAAACGATCAGAAATTATGTAAGTCTTTGTCCTTATAAGATTATGGACACGCGAAGCTAGACACGACACGATCAGCTCATATTTTTATATACTTGTACCTATTTATAAAGATGCTTTACTTTCTTATCCAGATCCCACCTTAAATACTACTCAACTATACGTCTGCGAAAACTATAGAATTGTCAAATTTTTAACTTCTTTCAATAGGATCCGTTATATGAAGAAAGCATGTCTTATAAACATCACTACATAGTATAAAATAAAGTCGCTTCCCGTTTGGTGTCTCCTTATATCTTGAGAATTATCCAACGGATTTTGATGCGTTTTTTTTTATTAGATAGATTAACTTGAGAGGAAGGTTTATAAGTATAATTTATTCCGGGAAATGGTCTCATTCCCATGGGAAAACGGGTAGCCCAACAGGTAGTAAACTTTTGACCCCCTTTTGACACCCTTAAGGATTAAAATTTCAAAAATGCTGAAACACGTATTTAATTATTTTAAGTTATGAGTCTAATCAGAAATTTTGAAACGGATCACACTTAAGACAACGAACTTTCGTACAAATTTTTAACCCCCTTTTCATACCTTGGGATTAAAACAAAACCGGAATTTAAAGTAAAGTCGCTTCCCCCGTCTGTCCCTATCTGTTTGTTTGTTTGTATGCTTAAATCTTCAAAACCACCTAATGGATCTGAATGTTTTTTTTAAAGATAGAGTGATTCAAGAGGAAGGTTTTTATGTATGATTTATTTTGGGAGAAGGTCTGTTTCCCGTGGGAAATCAGTTAGCAGCGGGTGACACCGCTGGGCGGGCCGCTAGTTATGTTATAAATACTACCTACTCATTTCTCATCTGTATTTATCAATTCGAGTAAATAAGAATTTACCATGGAATCGTGCAAAAATGTACATTTAGATCTACTAATTTGTTTAATCACGTATATAATAAAAATGAATAATAAATATTTATTTTGCCATAAAATTAATATAACAATAGCCTTTATGTCAATATATTCTTTATAATTTTTGCCTTAAAGTAGTTTATACCGTCAAATTGATTATTATAGGTAATGCATAATTATTTTTTTACTGATGTATTTATTTGTCTTTATGAAAATTTGAGGATTGTTAGTTTTTTTATTTTTATTTTATGTAATGCAAATTGATTATTACAATGCACAAATGACACTTATTTTACTTAGGTATACAGGTTGTAAGGAAAAGTTCTGCGCTCGTTTTAAGTAATGAACCAGCCCATGAAACTGAAACGTTCCCCGAGAAACATAGGTCGTAATATGAAAAAAAATTAGACCTCCCATACAAAATGTAGCAGCCGAAAAAGTCTGGTTGTCTGAGAGGTCTAAATTTTTTTTCCTCGTGTTCCTTGAGTTTTTAAATTTCATGGTCTGGTTCATCCCTTAATAGGAACGCAGTTTTTTCCTTACACCCTGTATATTGAAGTTTGTAGTTTTAAAGATTGAAGATTTGTTAGTATTATTTTTTGGTTACCAAATTATTAATTTTCATAAACTAGTATGACAGGCGAATAGCGGGCTGCCGTTGAATGCAGTCGGCTGTTAGGGTGGGCTCATGTCCAACAGCAGTTGACAAGTCAGGGCTGACCATTGGACCATTTGACCGATATAAAAAATATTTCCCTTTTAGAAAATTTCATTATCTCTTATAACCGTGTCATCATCATTTGATCTTAACAATTATCTACACGCACGGTTTCAACTGCTTTTATAATATTTATATTTTCAGGCGCTATTCCAATGCTGTTTCAAGACTCATCTCCACCATTTCGGTGATTATTTGAATCCTCACGAGAGCACTATAGTAATACTGAACCATCGTACTCGAGTTGACTGGAATTATGTATGGATTGCTCTGTATCACGCCACGCAAGAAGCCTTGAAGGAAAAATGCTCATGTAAGGAGCAAAGAGAGGAACAAAGCGATATGTTCGACGTAGGAGGAAAGTCGAAGATTAAATTTGTTTTGAAAGACGAGCTTAAGGTTGTTCCTGGATTGGGTGAGGCTTAAATTTTTCTAGCTGGTGTTTGCTTCCCACACACTGTTTATATTTTCTCTAGATCTCTCTCTTTTCGTGTGGGACACCGAGTCATCCAAAGACCCGGTGAACCCTGGTGTCAGAGTTTTGCAACCGCCTACTACCACTAGTAGGCCTCTGACATGGTTGTGTTACGACCGCCGTCTAAGTAATCATAGACAGCAACCGGGACCGACGACTTAACGTGCCCTCCGAAGCACGGAACCATTTCTTATAGGACAATCAGTTGGTTCACCCTGCAATGTCCTGACCAGACCGGAAACAAATTTACAAAGAGATAAATATCAACTTTTGTGAGTGTCCCACCGAGAATCGAACCCGGAACCTTTGCGTCGCAGGCAGTCGCACTACCACTGCGCCACAATAGCCGTCAAACTTTCTCTAGATTATGATGAGGAATGATGGCTTGAGCTCACTGTAGGTTATTTCCAGGTTGGATAATGCAACTGAACTTCTTCCTATACGTGAAGAGGGCGTGGCGTGAGGACCAGCTAAGTTTGACTCAGTTCGCTGACTACTACGCCCGTCTGAAGTATCCTTGCCGCCTGGTGCTGTTCCCTGAAGGCACGGATCTGAGCGAGGATAATCGCACGAAGAGTCATAAGTTTGCTGACGCCAATAAATTGCCAGTAAGTGTAACTATTATGCGTAGAACACTGAATCGACGAACGACCACATAAACTCTGATGTCAAAGTTTTCAACTCCTTAAGTTTGCGTGACCTCCCTTTATGTAATCATCTACACATGAACCGGGGCTGAGACGACTTAGCGTGACCTTAGCCTTCCTTACAGACAATCAGGTGGTTAAGCCTGCAATTTCCTAACCTTATCATACCGGTACCACTCTCACAAAGTGAAAATATTCAAAAATAAAATTTTGTGTCTTTGAATCCTGACATGGCACTTTTACCACTAGACGACAGAGTCAGATGCCTTGTCAGGCGATCTGTTTTCGGAACATTATAACTTGGGCCCTTTCATGGCAAGAGTGAATTGGCAATAGCTAGGCAAGTATGTCATCGTCTGCATGGTCACTAACCATCAGCGTCTACATCGTCACTCACTATCAGCAGACAAATGCGGGCCCCATTTTGTATAAAAAGAAGTTAGTTTCACCCTAAGGCATGGTCTCTACAGAAACCTTATCATTGTTCCAGCATTACGAATATGTGCTGCACCCCCGCACCACAGGCTGGGCTGCGCTGTGTTCGCGCATGCGCGGCGCGGGACTGGCGTCCGTGTATGACGTCACACTTGCGTACGACACTCCCGCGCAGACTGAGGTCGACTTACTGCGGGGGAACATACCGCGCCACGTCTATGTGCACGTTAAACGGTGTGTACTGCTCCCAACAAACTTGACTATTGTCGTGTAAGACGTCACGTTGGAGTACGACAGTCGACACTCCCGCGCAAACAGAGACTGAGTGAGTGAGTGAGTTGACTGTCGATATGGCGCAGTGGTAGTGCGACTGCCTGCGACGCCAAGGTTCCGGGTTCGATTCTCGGTGGGACATTCACAAAAGTTGATTATTATCACTTTGTGCATTTGTACCCTGTCTGGTTTGGACATTGCAGGGTGAACCACCTGATTGTCCGGAAAGAAATGGTTCCGTGCTTCGGCGGGCACGTTTAGCAGTCGGTTCCGGTTGCTGTCTATGATTATTTAGACAGCAGTCGTTACACAGCCATGTCCGAGGCCTACTATCAGTAGTAGGCGGTTGAAAAACTCTGACACCCAACGTGTCATTGGACGACTCGGTATCCCACACGAAAAAGAAGAAGAAGTGGCGGAGTGCAGACTTACTGGGGGGAAAGCAATCGCGAGCTCCACTTACTTACAAGGCAGGTCACGGCCTCATATACATACATACATACATCCATAAATCTCTCCAATATTCCTTATTGAGGCAGAGCGTTAACGGCCGTAAAATGGTACTTGATTTGTACTTATAATCATACATCATTTTTATTTCGACAGATATTCAATTCAACAAGTTCCCAGCGAAGACGATGCGCTCAGATCGTGGATCAACAATCGATGGATGGATAAAGAAAGCAGCCTGCGCAAGTTCTATCATGATGGCAAGTAGAAGTAATTTTTGTGGTTTCTTGTATCATTGAAGGATTCGATTTGTACTGGTTTGTCTTACAGTTAATACATATAAGTACAATTTCCTGTACCTAGGTTGCCTGGAAGAGATTGCCTGTTAGCAATAAGGCCGCCTAATTGTACGCTAATTAAGTTCTACTTTGGCTGTATATATTTATGTTGTTTCCTTTTGTGTGCAAATAAAGTATTCTTATCTTATCTTATCTTAATAAAAATAACTATGTTGTATATTATAGTGAGTATTTGATCAAATTTGAATTATTGATTTCTTCTGATCGAACCTATTATGTGCTAACGAATCAGAAACACAGAATCCGCTAAGTAAGTTGCTACGGCGTAGACCCTGCGTTACGTAGAGATACGAAGCAAAGAATTGCAATTTTCTTCTTTGTTTATCCCACCACCAAATATTTGTGATTTAAGTGATGATACTATAGTATAGAGTAGTTCTAGTTCCTACTCATAGTAAATACAGTTAAGTATTAAAAGTTTTAAACTCTTTGGTCACTTTAAATTTAGGTTAGTCACTATGTACTTTATTTAATTTTAGTCTAGTTTAGCTTACTATTCCCTTAATTTACCTTTGTCTAGCTGAATAAAAACTATTTTGCCTTCTGTTTCAGGAACTTTCATCGATCCCACATCAAACAGAACGCCTCCCGAAAGAGATCCCAGAGAAATGTTCACAGCAAAACTAGGATTTATATTCTGGACTGGTATTGACATACTTTTTACGTACTCATTCTTTTATAGCATAGTGTTTCAGTTCTGGGTACTGTACCATTGTATTCTCTTTGTTTTTGTTACGTGGTATTTTGGAGGCTTTCATAATATCCAGTATAAGTTGTTAGAACATAAATTTAATTAAACTCAAATTCCGAGGCCTTTGCTAAAATTGAGTCTCACGGGTTAATCATAATAATAGCAATACAATATAAGTAAGTAATCAATCCTGTGAATTCTCTTAAATGCCAACGTTTTCAATATAGAATATGTAAGTTATTATGAACATAAGCAAGCAATAAAACTAATGTAAATAGATTTAATGTTTTTATTGACTAGACAACCAAACTGAGTTAAAATTTATCAGTAGGCGGTGCAACGAAATCTTGATCCAAACTTCTGTGATTTTTATTACTTTCCTGTTCAGCTTGCTCAATCGTGTTCAATAGTGTTATATCTTTAGTTTCTGGCAAAAATAAACATAGTAATGCAGCAGAAAAAGCAAGTCCACTAAATATGCTCATAGACACCCACTGGATTCCTATATTAACTACAAACGGAGCTACAAAACTGCCGAACCTAGCGAACACTGAAGAAAATCCCATTGCAGAGTTTCTGATCAAAGTTGGGAAGATCTCCGAACAATACAAGTAACTTAAAATAAATGAGGTGTAAGCTCCTAATTGGCCTACTATAGCACACGTCAGAATCGCCCAAGACATATTTGCTGGAATAAAGATTATGAACAGGAGTGAAAATGCCGCGATACAGAAAGTGGCAATGATGCTCACTTTTCGTTTAAGATATAATGTGGCTATGGTAACTAAGAATAGACCTGGCGTGAGGCAAGCCGCCGACAGCATCACATTCAAATACAAGTTGCCAGCCAGTCTACCGATGTACTGATTGATGCCGAAAAATGTGTGCGAACAACACAACCAAATACAGGCGTTTATGATTGTGTACATCCGCATTCTTCTGGTTCGGAACAGATCTAAGTAAGTTCCACGTTTTTCTTTGTTCTGAGATTCAACTTCGTTTCCCATGATGTGTTCTTCGATGAAGTCGGTTGTGAGCTTGTTCCTGAAATCAACTAAGCATTTCATAAGCACGAATTATTTCAGCATGTAAATACAAATTTTATAAAATTATTTCGGAGCCATACAATCACTTACTTCTTAGCAATGAAAGTGAGAATTTCAATGGCTTCTTTCTTCTTTCCGACTGTTATCAGCCAGCGTGGAGATTCCGGTATAAGCCAATAGTAAGAAATGATAAGAAGCCATGGTACAGACGTTACTAGCAGAAGGTGTCGCCACTCCCTCACGTAATATGCTATTATGGGCTGTACAAAATAAGAAATGACATAAGCTATGCCTTCCAGTCCTATTACATAAGGTCTAAAGGATTTGCCACTTAATTCTATGACTAGCACATATGCGCTGAGCATAGTTCCTCCTACAGACATGCCTATGAAGAATCGGCAAACGATGAATAGCCACAAGTTGGGGCTCAGTGCTGCGATTGTTCCGAAGAAGCCTGTGAAGAACATAGCGCTCACTGCAGCGATTTTACGTCCATATCTGAAACACAACGGACGAATTCGTAAATATTAATAGCAACATTACAATAGTTCACTAAAAAATCATTTAAGGGTAGGTTTAATTTATATTGCTTGAGTTCAATATTGACATTACACAAAAAAACAAAACATTTTAGGATAGGTTCATCAAATTGTAAAATCATTTTACATTGTCTGAGTTCATCTGTGTTAACTTCAGGCATAAAATTTTAGACAGATCATGAAAAATCTTTTCCGATGTCATATATAAACAATTCGGATGACTGCGACAAAACGAAAGATACTTGTACGGTAGATATAAATGGATTTAAAACTTGTTGAAAACGTTAAAAACTCTGACACAGGGCTCATCGAGTAGTTCGTCGACTTATTGTCCCACACGAAAAGAAGAATTTCAATATTAAACGAAATCGTGTCACTCATGATGTTGGTTTACGTGACTTACTTGTTAATGATTTTGAAGAGCGCAGTTGTAGATAGTTTAGCTCGAGTGTTTGGCAATAACAACAGTCGGGCGGGCGTATGTGATCTGTCGACCTCCGTGAAGAAGGCTTTCTTAACTAACCAAAACGTAGAGGGCTACTCCCTACGAAATAACAAACAAGTAAGTCACGTATACCTACATGAAGAAGAAGAAGTTAGATTTAATCTCCTTTTATAGAATTAAACAACTTACTTGTCCGATACGTAACCATAAAATATGCTGCCAGCTAAAATTCCAACTTGCAGCATGGACTGAGCGAAACTTGCTAGCGAAGTTCTTTCGCATGTGAGATTGAACTCGCTCGTGGCTGAGCTCACTATAGTGCTTTTATCATATTCAGGATTCTTACACGGACAAAAGTTGGTCGCATTCATGACACCTTCGTCATTACACACGTAGTCTACGTGGGGCAGAACGAACACAACGTTCGTCAATTGAAACTCTGTCGCACACCGTCCTAAAAGCACTAAGAATAATATCCATGTCTGGTATCTTCCAAAACTGCCAATGGATTGTTCGATTGAATCTTCAATATTAGCCATTTTTATGGCATTTACAACAAAGTCACTACACAATAAATTTTCACATTTGAATTCTTCTACGTATGAATTATTTACCGGATTATTGTTATCTTAACTATATACGTCTGAGCACACAGTTCTTCTTAACTATATACGTCTGAGCACACAGTTGTCTTAAATTATACTCAACATTGAAGTCAGTATCTTTGAATGATAGATAACATTTGATCTTATGCTGTATCATGTTTAAGCCAAAACTATGACAGGAACTTCAAAATACCACAATAATATTATGTAAAACAAATATTAATTTAATATTATTTTCCATTTTCAAAGGAAGCTGTCAAATCCACCTGTTTCAATATATGCGGTCTCAGAATACTGAAATGATTCGAATTTTCCTATGTAACTTTGTCTTTGAACATCTCACCTCTAAAATCATTAGCTACTAGACTAAATTGAATGTGTTATAGGTATAGTTTTTAAATTATTGAGTCGAAACTTATTTCTTTAAAATTTTCAGAACAATGCAGGGTATTAAATGATTCTCTACTGTAAATTCAGTTAATATATTGCAAAAAATACGGCTTGTTTTAAATAATTTATATAATTAGGTAATACAAACCAGACACACCACACGTACAATGTTCTTCATTAATTACATTAATAATCGGGTAAATACAAAAAGTTCATAATATATTTTGTTTTCACTTAATGTTACAGTTAATTATTTATTTTCTGTAATACTGATAATGTATTTGAAGCCTACATCTCCATTAAATACGATATTTGCCAACTCATCAAAAGGCGCTACTTTAAAATAGTAGTTTATGCAACTGTCGTATAATGGGGGTCATTAGAATGCGAGTGTCTGTTTATCACACGAGGCGCAACCGAGTGTGATAATAGTTTGACACGAGCATTCTAATGCCTAATTATAGCAGTTGCATACACTATTTTATCTACACTCTCCAAAAAATTACTCAAAAACACTTTTCTAAACGTACGCACCGGCCATTGCAAGGTCAAATTCAATACGAGAACGTAATATGGCTTAATATGAATTTTTGAAAATTCTGTACTTTAGCAGTTGTTTAGATGTGGAGTCTTAACAATAACTTAACTAAACAACTGAACAACATCTGGACAACATCTGAACAACATCGAAAAAACATCTGTACAACAACTGAACAAAATCTGACCAACAACTGAACAACAACTGAACAACAACTGAACAACAACTGAACAACATCGGAATAACAACTGAACAATATCTAAACAACTGCTCAACATCTGAACAACATCGGAACAACATCTCAACAACAACAGAAAAAAAACCTATTAAAACAACTGAACAACATCCGAAAAATTTCCGTACAACAACAACTGTCAGGTGCGACGGAAGATAGCGATTTGAGTATTGGCAAAAAAATCTTCGTTTCATTTCTCAACTTTATCGTATTAAGAGTTTTCTCATTAAGTCATTACGCTTCTGTAATTTATAGTAAACCCTAGTTTTTGTAGGCAGAATGCATAAAGTAGGTCATTATGCATCTGTTTTCGAATTCATAATTCTAACATTATGAGACGAGTGTAGATAAAAATATATTTTGTATGAAAATAGTGGCATATTATGACGTCACGAGCAAGTATTAAAGATGGCGTCAAAATAGAAACTTTTAAATGAATAATAAGTTTAGTCATTCCAATTCTTGTATATCGAATATATGCAGATGACAGTTCCAGAATATGACATATTACAGCTACGGGTATTCCTAATTATTTACAAAGAGTTATTTAATTAAAGAGACTATAAATAGCGATATTTTTGAGAGAGTCGTGATGATGGCTTCTTTTTCAAATTATAGTCTGTTAAAATGTACATGTGTACATTACATTTAGACCCAATACAAATAAATAGGTAGAAAAAGAGCTATTTTTTCTTAATTGGTCGTTCAGATTGTTCTATAGAGTTCAAAAGAACAATATCTTTAGTTTCTGGAAGCATGCAACAAAGCAATGCTGCCAAGAATGCCAATGTACTTAAAATTGCCATTGACACCCATTCTATTCCTATATTCACTACAAAAGGTGCCACCAACCCTCCAACTCTAGCACACATAGATGCAAATCCTATTGCCGAGTTCCTCACAACAGTTGGAAATACTTCTGTGGTATACAAGTAAATCAATACAAATGCTATGTAAGCGGCAAGCTGGCCTATGATTGCGAAAGTATTCGAAACTGCCTGCAGTCCCGTAGGTGTAACTATGAACGCTAGTATAGAAAAACCACAAATACTAAATGTGATAATAGTGACAATTTTTCGTTTTAAAAACACAGCACATGCAACCATGAGTATCAAAGCTGGGATGTACATCAAGCCTGTTATTAGAACGTTAAGATAAAGACTTCCATTCAGTCGTCCTATGTACTGTGTGGCACCGAAGTAAGCATGGGCGCAACACATCCACATCAGACCATTCACGATGGTGTACTTCCTAATTTTCGGAGTCTTAAACAAGTCCATATACGAGCCACGACGATCGCTATTCTCACATTTTGACTCTTTTTCGATAATGTTAACAAGCGTTTCGATGTTATCAGTTCGACGGTTATTTCTGAAATAGATATAAATTTGTATATTTTTTCAATTTATACTTAATCAATAAACTAAACGTACATACATAGATACACGACTTTTAAAATAACTTACTTTTTTGCTATGTAGATGAGAACCTCAATGGCTTCCTTTTTCCTTCCCACTGTAATGAGCCAGCGGGGAGATTCTGGTAAGATCCAGTAGTAAACGATAACTACGAACCATGGAGTAGCCGTAGCCAGTTGCAAATGTCTCCAATCTCTTAAGAAGTACCCTATCACTGGTAGTAGGATAACTGATAATGATGGAGCTATTTCATGTAGCCCACACAAGTAAGGCCTGAATGATTTTCCGCTCAGTTCCATCAAGAGCACATAACACGATACATAGGTACCACCAAGTGCATTTCCCGCCAAGAATCTAAACACAGTAAACGACCAGTAATCACTTGCAAAGGCGTTGATGGTTCCAAATAGAGGCTGAGTGAATATAGCAACCAATACTGCAACTTTTCGGCCAAATCTGAAAAGAAAGAACAAAATATCTGCTATTAACAAACAAATCATCGGTGCGCAGATCTTGTGACCGCAAGACAAGACTATGGCAAACGAAGGATAACTTAAGTGCACGTTTTAGTTTTGAATTGTCTTATTGATATAATTCGGTCGAGTGGGTAAGTATTTTAAAAATACAGCCTCATTTAGCTGACCTGTCTGATATGAATCCGTACAACAGACTGCCAGTCAACATCCCAACTAACATCATTGACTGAGCTAGACTTGCGTAGAACGTTCTCCCACATATTAAATTCCACTCGCTCGTAGCAGACTCGATTATCGTGGACCGATCGTATTCAGGTGTCGCACAAGGGCAATGGTTTGTTTTGTTTAAGGCTTCAGCGTCCTTACACACGTAGTCTACACTCGGTAGCATGAATAACACATTATTCAACTGAAAATCTGCTGGTAAATGTGCCAATGTGATGAGAAACAAAATCCATGTTTGATATCTGCCGAAACTTCCAATTATTTCTTCTATTAGATCCTTGTCAGACATTTTCACTGGAATTTAAAGAAACAACTCGAATATTAAAAAAAATTAAAGAATTGAAATTGAGATCGAAAGTCCAATATTTAATCAATTTAAAAAAACGCCAGTCCGTCTGCTACTGAAATTATAATTTTTACCACTGATTTTACAGTTCTACATACTTTGTTTAAGATAACACTTGATACTGTCCACGGTATATCTAACAGGCTTCTTACAAGTGAAGTGGCATTGCTAAGAGGTAGGGATTACAATTTTATATGAGGTAAGATAGTGCCTAGACGAAGGTCTTCGCATTAAAGTTTAGAATTGTACTTACCGCATTTGTTTATAATGTTTATCTTTAAAATAAAAACTGACAGAGAAATATTTAGTCACTCAAAAATTATTTCGTGTCTCATCATATATTATTTTCTTTTATATTTTCAGACGTCTACCTTATTAAAGGAGTGAACTAACAATAAGATTATTATTTTTATGGCGGAGCGATGACACTCGATATTTACCCATTTAAATCACACACAAACAATAGTCTGGCCTACAAAAGCAACTAAGTTGTTTTATTATGTACTAGTACTAAGTATTCAAATTAAGAGTAACGTTTTAAATTTTTAAAACTATACATTCCAGCCATTTGAAGTCACGGACGTTATGTCTCGTTTTGAGTTACCTATCCAAGTTTTAACAGTGGTGCAATAACATAATTATTAGCTTTATAGATTGGTATTTATGTTGTAAATTGAAATAACCATTAATAGCACTTTTTTATTAAACAATGTTATTAATCTTATAAATTATATCACAGCCTATACAATAGAATAGACCTAATAACATATTTGTTAGAGTAGTTTTAGAAAAATGTTTTTTATTATTTGTAGGAATAGCTAGCTATAACTATAAAGTAATCGATCACTAATCAGTTATAATTAACTAGCGGCCCGTCCAGCGGTCTCATCCGCTGCTAACCGATTTCCCACGGGCAACAGACCTTCTCCCGACATAAATCATACATAAAAACCTTCCTCTTGAATCACTCTATCTTTAAAAAAAACATTCAGATCCATTAGGTGGTTTTGAAGATTTAAGCATAGGTACATACAAACAAACCGACATAGGGACAGACGCGGGAAGCGACTTTACTTTATACTATGTAGTGTTAGTGATGTCATAATTCGTTCAATTACTTGGCACATCTGAGATTCATTTAAACAAATATTTCACTGTAGTAGTTATTAGGCAAAAATACTTTATACATGGAGCCTCTTCAGCTTTTTAAGGGTTCAACAAAAACTACGCCTCGCCTTCCTCTAGAGTGTCGGGAAGATTCTTCCCACGAGTGTCAGGCAGTATGATGCAGAGGCCAGCCCCGATTAGCGGGACGATGCCAAAAGCCAGGGGCGGCAGCCAAGGACTTGCGTGGGAGAGTGTCGCCACGAACGGAGCAACCATCGACCCTATCCGTGCCACAGTTGAAGCCAGTCCCACTCCAGCGTTCCTCACGACTGTAGGGAACAGCTCTCCAGCGTATAAGTAGACTGTGGCAAAAGAGATACTCATGCCCCAAAGACCGACGCAGCCGAGCGTGAGATGGCTGGCGCCGGAGTGCGGCACGATGATGATGAGCAGGCAACTCAACCCGGTCAGACAGTTGGAGCTGATTAAGGTGATCTTCCTGCCGAGGACTCTATTTGCGTAGATTGATACCAGGGTGCCAGGAATCTGAAATATAAAAATGTCTGATATAAGCTATCGTAAATTATTGTTCCTGATTAATAGGCCTTTTACGTATATATAATATGACATCAATATGGTAAGAATAGATGAATTGATGTGAATAAAAGTTATTTAATCAAAATGTACATCTAGTAGAATTTATTTTATAAATTGATACCAGGGTGCCAGGAATCTGAAATATAAAAATGTCTGATATAAGCTATCGTAAATTATTGTTCCTGATTAATAGGCCTTTTACGTATATATAATATGACATCAATATGGTAAGAATAGATGAATTGATGTGAATAAAAGTTATTTAATCAAAATGTACATCTAGTAGAATTTATTTTATAAACATGTGTGTGAGGGGGTGAAGCAGGCGGCAAGGGAAACGATGTTTGTGTCCAGTAATCCAATTTATTCAGGACTTCATCATAGGCTGGTACAGATACAGTACGGAGAGCAAAGAACCATTAAACTACTACACTTTCCAACCTTATAGTTCCCGTTAGGGTAGGAAGCAATATAGTTTGCCAGTTTAGGAATCAAGGTGCCCTAAAGGCTGAGAAGTTCAAATCGAGTTCGAAGAGGCCGAAGCTTGGTTTTGCAACCACAGTCAGAGCGAGATCAAATGCGAACGTGCAGCAAGATAGGGTAAAATAGGTTAACAAGGTGAACGCAACGATATCGCGTTTAATAACTAGGTACAGCGAGATCTATGTTCGAGTGGTACAGTAGTCTTGTGGTGTATTTGTTGCAAATATTAATTTGATTTTTTTTTCGATCTGCGTCGTACTACCATAAATGAAAATAAGAAATTGAAAACATTTTGAAAAGGCTTCGGCCGGGGATTGAACCCGGGACCTGTGGAGTACCGTCCCACCGCTCTGCCACTGAACTTTACACTTTTAGTTTACCTAAAATATGGAGTTCTATCAAGAAATCACAACACAAAGTGTAACATACAAAATATGTTTATTAAACAAATAATATACTCGTATATCTTCTGTTTACAATGTTTGATAAATCAGAATATTATCTTATCAATTTACTAGAGGAAGTGATTGCACTACTGACGCGCAGATTAAATTAATTTGAAAACAGAATCTAGATTTCCATGATCTCGTCAGATCATGACATGATACAATGACGCGTGTTCCGTTCAATATCGCCAAGTCGTAATTCGCCCTGAACTTTCATATGGAAAATACAATCCTAAATTGTTGACTGTTTAAATGGATTACACTTTATTTCGCTCAAAAACTTGTCATAATTTTAGTACTCCAAGCAAGAAGCAATTGTTTGACAGTAAACCCTACGGATTTGACGTAACTTTTTTTTTAGTTAAGACGAATTTTTAATCACGAAGAAAATAACACAACAAGTGTTTCACTTACCAGGATAACAGCAGATATGGCGACGTTAGTGAAGATATTTCCACCCACATGTCCGATATACTGCGAAACGCCGAAGAAGCACAGCCCGCACACGAACCAGTTAAAGCAGATGGCCAGAGTGCGCGCGCGCAGCTTCGGCGTCCTAAACAGGGCCACGAACGACGCATGCTCGTCTGACTTGCTGCTGAACTCCACCACCATCTTCTGGGTGGACGACGCTATGCCATCGGTAGGGCGGCCGTTCCTGCAAAAATAAAAAAGAAATACCTAAATGTGTATTTCTTGACTTTGAACATACATACATACACAAATCACGCCTTTATCCCTTACGGGGTAGGCAGAGCGTTAACGGCCGTAAAATGGATATTTACACCACGTCTGACAAAAGTTTGAGGGTCATTCAGATAACTGTGTATCACTATAGCGACAGGTTGTCAGCCCCTCGCCTCAAATTGCAATACACATCTAACCCTCGAGACCCTTAGTCACCTCTTACGACACCCATGTGAAAGTAATAGGGTGATGCTATTCTAAGCCGGCATCACACGGCCTCTTTGAAGAATAAAAGAAAACTTAACAACGTGTTCTGGTCTGAATATTTACCTCTTGGCTGCAGTTTCCATAATCTTCACAGCTTCATCAGTTCTACCAGCTGTCAACAACCACCTTGGAGATTCAGGCAATAAAAAGTAGTAGCTCAGGAACAGTATGGATGGCAGCGATATCGCAAGTTGGAAATGGTCCCAGTTTCTTAAGTAATATCCGAAGAGTGGCAGTGAAAGGTGACCGAAGTTGAATGGGATTTGGTAGAGGATTCCGACGGTATCTCTGTATCGGGCGCCGATGAGTTCCATGGTTAGTACAAAGCTGGTGACCATGGTGCCTCCAGTTGCCACGGCGAGGAAGAAGCGGAGCGCGGTGAACATGTACCAGTTGACGGAGTATGCTGTTGTCACTCCTGATATTAGTTGGAGGAAGACTGCTGCTAGGAAAGGTACGCGCCTTCCGTATCTGTAAAAATAATGCATGATTTGGTAAATTTTACGTTCATCATTAATTTTTGGCTGTATAATAGGTTTTAAGCGTGGACAACGGCTTATCAGTCCCGAGTTCCGACTTTCCCTACATTAGGTAGGTACTTGAGCAACAGTCAGTTCAGCGAATGACACCTAGCTACTCTTTGAAATTGCGTGAATTCGCGTTGATTTTGTTTACGGATGTAGTAAATGATGGACGAAGACCGTCGACTTAGTTACACCTAAGATCAGTTAAGATTCTCCTTCCCGTCTGGATGATACAAGGTTACTAGGTTAATGATAACAAGAGACCTCAAATGTCCACCGCGATTAGGTATATCAAAAGATTATTCTTGTATATGTAAATGTAACGAAAAATTAGATATCTAATACATACATACATATATCATGCCTATAGTCCCTTGCGGGGTAGGCAGGGAATAAACGGCCGTAAAAGAACGGTCATTTACGCCACGTCCGAAAAACATTTTAGGGTCATTCGGAAAATTGTGTATCGCCATAGTGACAAGTTGTCAGCCCTTCGCCTGAAATTGTAATACACACCCTTGAGTCCCTTACTCGTTTCTTACGACACCCACGGGGGAAAGAAATGGGGTGATGCTATTCTAATCCGGCATCACATGGGAATACTTAAATTACTTAAATATACTGAAAATGTCACAATGGCGATACGCGATTTTCATGATGATCTTTAAGTGTTTGGCAGAGTGGCAAGTGGCAGGCGTAAAAGTCAATTTTTACGGCAGCGTCTTCGCCGCAAGAGATTATAGGCGTGATATATGTATGTCTGTATGATGATATAATGTATGTACATATTTGCAGACGATAGCGTTGTGAATAAGAACGTAAAATATCGCTTAAGTAGGTCAACGTCTGCTAAAGTAATCACATCCTGACTCTCGTATCGTCACCTACAAAACAAATTGAGTCAGCCTGAAGAGCAGGATGCAATGATTTACTTTGCGATGAACAGACCTTTAGGTTTTATGTCATTTAAAACACTGTCTGTCTCTGGGTGATAGTCGTGTGTTCATGAGTAGGTGTACATGATCAGAATATGACTGTTAGCACAGTGCATATTATAGTCTACTCGGTAAGTCGGTAAGTACGTGAGGAATTCACCTGTCAGATAGATGACCGAAGACCATATTGCCCACGAGAATGCCAAGCATGAACACTGTCTGCGTGAGGTTCTTCAGCCATGCCCTGTCGCACACCAGGTCCCATTCTGTTATTATAGTCTGCTTAAAGATACTGTGGTCGTACTCGTAGTCCGTGCAGTTGGCATAGCATTTGTTGTCGAATGCATCCGTTTCGTGGTTAGAAGCGCAGGTGAAGTTGACAGGTGGCGCCAGGAAAATGATGCTCATCTGGTGCCAGGCTACCGGGAACTTGACGAGGAAGACCACGCAGCATATCCAGATCTGCCACTTGCCGATGGCGCCGATAGCCTTCGTCAATGGATCCTCCCTTTCTATCTGGATCTCAACATGTTTTGTCTCATTCTCCAACACTATTGAACAAAAAAAAGTTTCCAATATAAGTCATAAAACCTTTCTATACCTTTTAATTCTTTATGTACAGTCAGTTGTAGGACATAATGCACCAGAGGTACTTTAAAAGAACTGAATTATTTTTGTCCCCGGCATTTTTTTTTTATAAGAGTAAGTTTAAATTTTTATTTTGTATTAACTGGGGATAAAAATAATACAGTTCTTTTGGATTACCCCTGGTACCTTATGTGCTACAACCGACTGTACCCACGTAAAAATATTATACCTAACTACAAATTGTACTAAATTTGTTTTTAATATTTTATGCCTACTATCATAGTCGGATAAATGACAAAAATGTAACACTTAAATTCAAATTTTCTTAAATAGTAAATAATTGGTGGGGCTTTTAACAAAAATGAGTTTTCAAAATAGGTAATACACAAACAACACTGTGTACGTCAGTCGCAGAATTTAAGATAAGGTACAGGAACCAAAGATGGCCCACTTAATTTCAAACCCTAAAAATTTAAATAAATAGATAAATTAGAAAACAAAACAAGTCGCAATTCTAATGGTGTATTAATCAGCAAAAAAAATTAGTTTGACTCATATATGAGGAGGTACTATGGAGAAATATTAAATTTTGAAAACCTTTGCAATGGGCCATCTTAGGCAATGGGTGTCCTAAAAAGGCCCAGTACACAGCTATAAATATTTTTGATAATTTTCTGATTTATACGTTGTTCTTTCCTACAACTCTTTTGCTTTTGTGTTATCTTTTAGTCTCATGTACTTGTTACAAAAACTAGTCAAAAATATGGCGTATGGGCCATCATAAATCTATCAAAATTGAAATCTACTGTAAATCAAATAAATAATACTAAATGTATAAAAATCACATAGTTTCATGAAACTAAAAAAAGTCTCTTAAAAAACAAAGAAATATTTTTTTATAAAAGAAATAAATTTTCGATTATAAATTTTTGTGGGCCTTAGAGCATATGAAAAATATGTTCTATAAAATTTTACAAAAAGTAACTAAATTAGCTTCTTTGTTTTTATATTACTTAAACACTTTATAAAATTAAAATGCAAAATTCATCAGAATATTAGGAAATTAACTACGAGCACCATTGTTTCATTTATCGTAAAAACTACGAGCAGCGGGCCATCTTAGGTCACCATTGGGTGGGCCGTCATAGGCGAACTACCCTATAGCAGTAAAAGTCTTTATAACACAGCAAATACGCAATGAAACAGTGTAACTTACCCAGTAAGTCATGCGGAAATTTCCAAATAAAGACGTGAATCAATCAAACTGTAACAATCTGCGGTAATTTTATAAATATATCCCTAAAACCGCGCGGTAATTTTAAAAAAACGACCTCCCGTATGAATCTTTGTTGACAAGTGACAAATAACATCAAAATGGCGGTGAGTTCGTGTTCGGATACACTTGCCATTTTGTCTAGGGAGTCAAGACGTCCCCCCCGCGAAAATTCAAATAATTTCAAAAATAATAAGCCAGATTTTTTTTATGTGGGCCATCTTGGGAGCCGGGCCATCTTAGGTCACTGTACCCTAGTTGGTATAAAATATGACAATAGGCGTGAAAACATTTGAAGTTATTTTCAAAAAATACAATTACGTGCCTGCACTAAATTCAGTAAATACTATACTATACTTACTCGACTTTTCGTCGCCTTTGGCCGTTAAGTTTGTTTCAGTGACCATCTTTAGTATAGAAAATTTCCCGGTTATTTACCACAAACACTTACTGATTTTATAACTTATTCATCAGGAAAGTAAAACAATAAATAACTGGCTGAATTTAAAAAAAGATTTGTCACTGGCTATGGGCATTGGGCAGGCGATGCGTTTACCCCGGACCCCTACCGTCAAGTGGAGTGAGACCTTGCCCGTGCGCCCAGGAAGATTCACTCGTGAATTGCTATCATTATCATCGTGCCTACGAGCGGGCTACAGTACAGCTAGTGGGCTCTCTCCCACTGTATAAGTGTACTGAGAAATTGGATAACAAGCACTACTAGGCACGGAAGTCACGCGCCCAAGCATTCGTTTGTTTGGACCCTAGGTTTTGGTTTCGTTAATATCTATTATACATATTCTAAAATATGTGACAGACTTTGATGTTGATATAAAATATACCTACTAATTTACGCGGTTCACTCACTTGTCTTCCGTTGTTCCGTTTTTTAACGCAAGTGAGTGAACCGTCTTTGTACCAATCTATGAAAATTGTCGAAAAAGTAATTGTATATATATTTAAGGTAGTTCTAGCAAATCGCTACAAAATCTAATCTGAGTTAGAAATGTATTTTTGAATTAATTAGGTAGTTTTAAATTACGTTAAAGCTGTAAAACTCTGGTTTATTATAAGAACAAAGATTCTTAATAATGTATTTTTTAACCGTTTATTGTACCTACATAGCAGAAGGCAAAGGACACAACATTATAATAATAATTTGCACTTTTAGACAAATTTTGGAAATTATTATCACAGCGCAATTAAATAGATATTTGAATATTCAAAAGCTGGTTTGTCCCAGGTAAAAAACTTGGTTCTTACATAAAATATGCGATTAGTAAGTATATTAGTATTAGTAGATACCTAGGAAAACCTGACGTGCAACACTGCCACTGCACTCGCACACTGCAGCTACACGTGCGTTGCAGTCAGTCACTCTGCACTGATCAACCGCCTGATCATATTACACCATTCATCGGCAAACATCTATAATTGGATTATCTGTTCTGTGCTATTCGGTAAAAAGCTCACTACAATTTCTTGCCTAATATTTTATTTAATAAAGCTAAAGAGGGTAAGAATTATGGTTCTTAGAAATTGCGAATTCTGATCTTATTCCTATACCAATACGCCTACGGTGCATTACGCTTCGTAACGGACACGTGTGTCAAACGACTTGACAGCAATTTATTTTCGTCTGACAGACGCATGCGTTACGTTGCGTTAAAAAGACGGAACGACACGACGACAAGTGAGCGAACCGCCTTAGCAGGTAATCAAAATACTTACTAATTTTGACTAGATTCAATCGACAATTTTGTCTTCTAGTCACCGAGATATTTTTTCATATTTGAATGAAGTTTTATTTTTTTTGCAGTTCCTGAAAATGTATGCGTTGTATTTCGAGAAATTCTGTTTGTAAACTTTGTACCTTTTACCGTTTATAATAATCCACTCGGGGTCTTGGTACAAACGTGATGAGATAACCTGACGACCTTAGGGTCTGTCGCGTCAGGGACTACAGTGTCTCAATGTAGCTTATCAGAGCCGCGCCTCCAGAACTTATCAACTCGGAAATATTCGACGTCAATCAGGACAAACATGATGTATGACCGGGTAAATATAAATTTTCCACCCTTTATTAATAAAGGAAAGTTCGTTGACTTGGGAATAAAATTAACAAGCACAATAAATAAAAAATTAAAACATGACTGCTTCTGAGATAAAGTTAATAGCCTACTCTCGGGATAATGTAATGGAAGCATTCTTCCGATACAATCCCCATTCGAATCTGTTCAGTGGTTAACGAGTTTCAGTCCTTTAAAGATTCGCACATATATACATACATGAACTCTAAAAACATTTCACTCCTTTTTTGGTTGGGCAGTCGTGTAAAAACAGCGGTAAGTAAGTAAAGTAGACAAGTACACTTATGTTCTACATTTTAAATTACTATGTAGATAGGAATTGCGACGAGCGATCAACTACAAAATCATTTTAGCATAAGTTGTGCAAAAAAATGCAGATAGTATTTACCTACTAAGCAATCAACAGCAGACAAAAAGTTATAATGCTGTTTTAACGATGACCCGGAGTAAAAATACAATCAAAGCCCAATTAAAGCTGTATAATAATAACAAAAATACATTAGGCATAAGCACGCACATATGGGTAAATACATCTAGAAGAATATTTAGATAATCTCTCTACAGAGGGAACAACGTCTCAAGACTCGGTTTCAGAGCAAAATATTCCTACAACCTTTAACCAACTAGGTAATTGTTTCCACAAGTGTGCATCTGTTCCATTTACGCTCTATCGAGACTCGAGTACAATAGGATAGGAGTGGTGGAAAACTACACGGAACGGTACATTCACCCTAGCGCCGCCGAGACGTGCGTAGGGCTTTTACTGACATAGCATTCCATGAGAATTTAATCTACGAAGGTATATAATATACCGACTCTACTATCCTGCCAACCTGCAAAAAACGTGATAAACGCGGGTGTGTGTGATTTGCACCAAAACTCTTTCTTAAGATGATTAATTTGAATAAGTAATTTAATCATTTTCGGTTTGCAATTTTTTTCTTAGATAGCATTTTTTTGTTGTTTAAAACGTAGTTATAGTACTTGCGTGCATATATCACGCCTATATCCCTTGCGGGGCAGTACTTAGTAGGATATATTCAGTAAATACCTACATACAACAAAAATGACCTTCTTTTGTGGCTTATCTGGTGGTGAGAAGATGATGGACGGACTTTGTCCATTCTTCCCACTAAGACACACAAATATCCTTATTTACGTAGATATAAAATTAATACTTAATGATGATGAAACATTAATGTTAAATTGCGTTCAAATTGATACGCAGCCCATTCAAATCGGTAATCTACCAACTACAGTACTGTAGTATAAATAAATAAACAATGCAGGTCACCTTGGAGTTTTGTAAAATCTTGGAATTTCCGGTCATATTGTGTTTTAAGGAAGCATAAAAAAGTATAAGTACTTACCGGATTGTACCTACTTAACACGCTTTCAAAATAATTACTTATCTCTTCATACACAAGCCGACATTCATAACCGGAAGGCCCTCGGCCCTCGCTTCCGAAATACCAAATCTTTAGTTGAATATTTTGATTGTCATCGAATTTCAATTTTCATGAATCGAACTAGGATTTTAGAGACGAAGCGTTAGCGCATTGTTTTGAACACAGAGTTCTGAAAGTTTGTCATAGAGCTCTATGTTCAACTGTTTATTTTCAATATTATGTGCGGTGAGCAGTGAATACCAAACTTTAAAACACTTCCCGTGTTAGGCAGGTATACAATTTACGAAAACTTGCAAAATTCTCTTTTTATGAAACCAGATAGGATATGTTTTATTTGGATCTTTTTGTCAACACCTTGGATTAAATATCTTGATACCATCCATAATGATGATAATGACCTTTCCGACCGATATAGCCACGTCTCATATTAATATTATAAATCCGAGACGTTGTGTAGGACTGTGTGTTTGTTATTTCTTTATTCACACTAAAACAGATTGATGGATTAGGATCAAAACTAACACTTAGGCTACGTTTTGTCGCGGAAAACCAAAAACAACTATGGGTAGGGGAGACCGGGGACAATTGTACCACTTTTCATTTCATGGCCTATAGCTCGAAAATTTCTTACATGTAAGAAACGTTTTTAGTCTCAATGTAAAGATAAATTAATGCTCTAACTGTCTGTGTAGACCAAATTGTGGTAGTTCATAAAACTACTTAGCTATCACCAATTTTTCAAAAGGTGGCAAATGTTACAATTAACCCCGTATACCGGGACGTTTGTAACACAATTTTAGTAGACTTTTAAATTACAACAACAGCAATATTAGAAATAACTTTTAGTAAGTTTAATCACTCATTGTTCTTATAAATCTTTCAAACAGAAACTTAAATATTAACTCGCTTCTCAATTTTTTTTAAATAACATTAATTTCGATATTTCTTTTAAAGTAATGGGAGAAATTGCTCAAACAAAATAAAGATAGAAGAACATAACTATTCTCAACTTCTGCCGTATAATAATCTTCAAGATATGCATTATTTAATGAAAAATGAACAAAATAATCTTCCTATGGAAAAATGGCATGTTACTATTACCACCTGTTACAGTTGACCCAGGTACGTTTTTTTAATTAATAATAATATGAATCAATGTTTAAATGAACCATGATAATATCTTATTCTAATACGGAGATCTTTTTAAAGTAGAACTTATATAATCGATACGCGGTAAAAAAACGTAGTAAAGTAAACCCGTTATATCTATAATGTGCTTAGCATATATAGAACCGTATAAAATAGTATGTATTCACTAGTCTGAATTTGAATCACAATTATGACATATATAGCCGTTTGGTTCCTTGGGCGTGCATAATTCATGGGCCCAAAGGTTGCAACCCCTGCACATTACCCACTCCGCGTGGCATCTAAAATATAATAATTATGAAAAAATGTGTACTCGTTTAGTAATAATAATAATATTGCCTGCGGGGTAATTGTAACAAGGGGTCAATAGTAACGTTACAATCAACACCTATAACTTTGTTACTACTGTCCCGATTGACCAAATTTCAAGAAAAACACCATTACTTCCAAAATACTTATGTTAGAATGCGTGATCTATAGAATTTACACTGTCTGATATTCATGAATATCATATGTATATTTGAAATATCTTAAAAGTGACTAATAACCGAGTAACGACTTAAAAATTGAAGCGAAAAAACTTATGTTTCTGTCCGAAAAATGGCACCGACCTCGTGGACACGAGTGCACGTCCCGGAGCTTGTCCTCGACAAGTTGACCTATAGGAACACGTCTCGGGCTATGTCGGTGCACGCGCACACACCTTTACGTTGCTTAGTGTGCGAAAAATTCGCAATGTTACTATTACACCGTGTTACTTTTGCCCCCGGTCTCCCCTAAAAAAAGCACGTGGCAAAAATATAGTACCTATACAGTATACTTGCAAGCTATGCATTAAACAGCCGTGGGTTTTCACAAAAAAAAAAAGACCTCAAAACTCGGCTAGACCAGACCAGATAGACGATGGATGGTCATTAAAGTGGTTCGAGAGCCCAGCGGAAAACTGGAAACCAAATTATGAATTCGCGGCAATAAATAGCTACAAACGTAATTTAGAATCAATTAGATATTATAAAAAAAAAACCAAGCGTTAGTTAGTTATGTATTTTAATTTTGCTAAAAGTGGTGAAATGACACAGTTTTTACAAGATTATATTGATTCTAAATAATCTTTCTTATTATTTATTGCCGGGAACTGATACTTTGGTTTTCAGATGACTAGCGAGGCCCGCCAGGGATGTATTTCTATTTGGGGGCGCCAATGGGCTCTCGAACCTTAAACAATGCATAAGATTGCCGAACGTCTTAAAAGGTAAAGCTTGGCTACCCTTGTTTGGCCCACTCTCCCCTACGTTATTCATGTCATCAACATGAAGTTGTCAATGTTGCAGAGTTAAGTTGACTATTCATAAGGAAATAGGCAAACTGAAATAAAATACTACAATAACATTTTTGTGATTCCGGTATCGACTGTAGATAATCTTTTCAAGATTTTGATTTATGATTTTCACATTTAATTAGATTCTCAAATATTACCATTAGGTACAGCTTGTTTATTTCCTTTTATAAAAAACACTTTTTATCGATCGATAACTTACTTTTGACCGACTCGTATTTTTGACTTCCAATGCTAGGCCCCGCAGGTCACAAATGGCTAGAACTCGAACCTATAAAACTTGTTACGTTGAGTGTCCACAAGCGCGACCCAACCGCGCTGCGCTGCAACCCAACTCACTTTGAAGCCCCAGCATCCTAGCAGCTATATAAAAACATAGGTCACACACCTATGCAGATATGATGACGTAACGGAGCGAGGGGTTTTCCTCAAAAAGCTCACGCACGAGCATGAGGCAGGCTAACAGAAAAAGTTACTTACGCGCGCCTGTAGAGCAACAGGTTATAAGGTGTTAGTAAACAAAGTTTTGAACAGTAGGTAAACTTTACGCTATGTTTATAATTATACAAGTAGTTTTTTAAACGTTTTTGTGTTTTTTATGTATTTAATAATTGATTGATAATAGGATGGGTAAAAGTATTTATTGTTTTAAATGTCTGTAATTTCTATAATATAAAACCGGAGGGCTAGAAGAAGAAATAAGTTTGTTTCTTTTCATAATCATAAATTGTATTAGCTTTCATGTAGTTTACAGATGTTCTTCATCATCGTAATGCCTAGATGTAGGTCTGTATGTTATTTATTATGTACGCACGCTGCCTACGAATTTAATTACCTACATATTTTTTACACACGGTCTCCACCCAGTTTCTGATTCCAATTCTACTCTTATGTAGCTTACATTGCACAGGATTCACTAGGAATCTCAGTGTTATTGGGATGCCATCATGCACATACACAGGAACACGTACCTACAATAGGTTATCCATACCCGACAACATAATATTTATACTCGAATCAAATAACTTACCGGAAATTGAACCTTGGTCTTTGCATAGAAACCTAGCGCACTACCAGTGTCATTTCGGTCGTTTGGTCTTCCCAAGTACTTGGTCGGCAACGTTTTATTTATCATATTATTTTTATTAGCATAGTCTCATATATTCACTAAAGTTTCGTAATTCGCTTAGCTATTTAAACACGTAAAACCGGTGTAAAAGTGCCGTGCGATTTCTGTGGTTTTTGCCCCACGGCCCTTGATATTTTCCTTAGAGTTTTCCAACAGTTTTCCTCCTAGATGCGTTCTAGTCTAAGAGTAGGTAAGTAAGTAGGTAACTTCGGTTTATAATAATAATAAAAATAGGTAGCTTTCATTTATCCGTTCTCATGCTACTTTTACTACCTACATGTGAATACCTAAAATGAGGGCTAAGGACATTAAATAGCGTATTCCTTAATCATCTAAACAAATCCATTTTTTCCTACATATAATATATAGGGAGTAACAAAAAGGGTAAGTAAAAGAAGCAAAAAGAAGGTGAAGGTTAACTTTTAACTTTCTTTATCAATCATAGATCAAAATATTATATAAATTGGCCCACCCATAGTAAATGTTGCTGATCGGCAATTTCGTATGGGTGGTCCAAATTTTTTTAATATTTCGGGTAAGTTGTTCAGTTCCATGAGTACCTAAAAGGAGGTCACTCCTATCAGCTTGTTAAACCCTTTTTGTTACTCTGTGTAAGTATGATAAAAATGTAATGATCCCCAGATGTTTAACGCCATATATTGGGGTAAAAAAGCAAAACTGATAAAATAGACCTTACTTACCTACACCTTCTTGATAATATATCGCACGTTGAAACCGTTACCGTCACTATACAAAAAACCTGCTTTTGAGAAAAGTGCTGGTCAATTTTTGAAAATTTAATTTTAACATTTTTACAAAATTAAATAAAATTGAGATTTCGTTGTTTTTGACAAATATAAAAAAAATTATTTCTTTTAAGCTGCTTATGAATTCAAACCCGCATGATTATATTTAAATTATTTATTTATGTTTTTCGTGTATTTTTTTGTATAGTGTCATTATTACAGTTAAAATCAGAATACTTTTCGTTTAGTGACATAAGCATCGTAAAACAAAATTTATTAATATAGATATAAAACCTGGCCAAATAATAAAAACTATTAGTTAGTTTGCCGTATAATGCCAGCATATTATAAGAATATTATACTTTTTCCACTATACTACCTACAGACAAGAAACAAATGATCCTAACTAACCCCTCTCCCCTGAACTTTGATTATAATAAGTATTCATTTAAAGCATTTCAAAATATCCATTCCTCCTAAATATGTCACTTTTTATTCTTATAGTTTGTTTGTCCTCCCCGTTTTCAGTATCATGAGCTGCCTGAAGAAAACCTCAGCTAATTGATTTCAAATAATACATGTTTCACTTCTTATAAATTGAAGAATTTCTAAACAAGTAGTAGGTAGGTAAATTTTACTGTTGAGTAGGTACTCTTTAAAGAACTGTTACATGGTTACATTACAGAACGACTGTGTATAAATTATTCCCGGTTGACAAAAACATGTTTTTTAAATAAATTTGGCGTTGCCATTACAACTGTAATCACAGTGCTAAAAATTTACTTTTTGACATCTGAAACAATCTAGGTATTGTAACGTAAACGTTTATTGCACGATATATGCCGTACACTGCTAAATAAATAGAGCAAGAGTGATATTGATAATTGTCGATCCACTATCTACCCCAAAAGTCTCGCTACTATGGGTATTTATCTTCTGTTTATTTAAATTTAAGTACTAATGAAAAACAAGGACGATGCCACTGTTACCAACATCAGTGCTGACTCTCTACCTTTGCTGACCAATGATAAAAATAGAACAGTTTACTAATTTAAAAAAAGGTTTTAAAGATGTTGATTCATGTCATGGTACTCATTATAGTCAAAGATTAGAATAAACATCATGAAATCACGAAAAATCTTCTTGATATATGCACCTTTAGTCCTCAATTTGTACCACATGTATGTTGTGTAAGCAGGGGGGATAACGGTTTAAGCTCCGATGCACAGAATTCTAAGAATTATTATCCTATACCTATTAACACTCCTACTAATTCAACTACTGATGGATTAAATAATGAGATAAATTAATTTATTTTCCTTGCCTATTTTCTTTTTAAACTTAAACTTTAAACTATAGGTATAACATTAGGTAGCCAGTGATACAGTATACTGGAGAATTTGGACCATATTACACTATTCAAACGAATTATGGGCAATTACAAGCTAAGTATGATGCGTTTATGAACTTGCTCTACGAATTAAAACGATCATTACAAAACCAATTAATTCAATTATTATTTAAGTTATTTAGTATGGAAATAAAAAACTTTCACGTCAAATATGTATACAATAGAGTCTAAAATCACTTACCGATCCCTTATCAATCTACTTCAAATTAAAGGACATTAAAGCATTTGGGCATTAAATCAAATAAGACCATACTAATTAAATTTATAGCCAATCAAACCAAAATATTAGAAGTATAAATTAGTTTTTTGAATCTGTCTATTTGGTATTGATTCGTTGGATACATAACTTCTAATATTGCAAAGATTAAAAGCCTGTATGGATAAAAATATACTCCTGATTTTAAAAAACTAGTCAAATTCATTAAATTACTCTAATAACACTGCCCTAAAGCATTAAATGAAAGGATTGTGCGGTATCATATACAAAATAAGTTAAAATATTTTCAGACTAAACTGTCACTATTTTTAACATGACATGATTTTGAGAGAAAAATTTCAATTGTAAGACATTAAAAAAGACACTAAACGTAAACGGTCATTTTAATTTGAAACGTATGTTGCAATTGTTATTAAACAATGAAAGGAAAAGTGGCATTAAATTGAAAATGACGTTTTGTTTTAAATGTTTAGTATCAATTTGTGAAGATATATAGACACTATACTCAAAATGACGCTTTAATTTTAACTCTTCATTTCATTTCTTCATAAAAGTTAAATGTAAAAATGACACTTTATGGATAAATACGTTATTTCAGTAATTCTTTAACACTTTATTAAAGAAAATTAATATCAGAATGACACTAAACAAAATATGACGATTTTCCTCTCAGTGTTTACTCTATAATATATGCCATACATGTCACTATACAAAATATGTCACTATTACATTTTACTTAGTACCAAATTGGTAAAAACTGCATACCGACACTACTTAACCCATGCACTTGTAATGTAGCTAGAAAAATATGTGTCTTTGCATTAAATTCTTTGCAACGTGTAAACACAGATGGCGCTTTTACTAAAAAACATGCATATTTCGTATAGTGACGGTAACGCTTTCAACGTGCGATATCACATAACGTCCTCACTAAGGCACCTACCTACCGAATTAGCTGTTGTCCTACCTAGCAGGTACTATCCAATTACGGAAACCAGGGTTTATCGGGCTGTTTGTAGACCAACATGCACGGAGCACGACAAAAGAAGCTACGTCGGTTAAGACGGTTGCTTATTCTTTTTGTGAGGATGGATCATGGATCATGTGAGGATGGGGCTTAGGGTCAATCAGGGTCATTAAACTTTAGACTTTATCAGTTGACAATGCACCCTGTACGAATGCACCTCTGTCCTTTTTGAAAGCTTTGGCCAGGAGTAGGATCACAGCAAAGCCAGGGCAAAAAATACTTGATTCCAAGCTAAAAATATTTAAAAAATATATGTAAGTGTTACCATAACTAGTAAGAATACTACAGTTTTGGTTGCATTTATTAAAACAATTACCCAATGGCAGATGACAGACAAACTGCTGCATGGATTGTCATACCATACATATAGTACTAAGTAGTTTACAATGCTGGCCAGTGTCCGATATTATCAAACTACAGCCTAAAATTTTAAAGGTGAAATTCGATGTTCATTGCGTAGTCGGTTAGCTATTATGATACCACGAATATAAAACAGCTACGCAATGTACTAAGAATTTCACCTGTAGACTTGTAGCTGTAGCCTGTAGTTTCATAACATAGGCACCTGGTGGGCTGGAGTGGAGATACCATCTTTCTCTGTAAGTTGCTTTACCCGAACTTTTAAGGTCACCCCAAGCCATTTTTGACAGATACAATAATAATAATAAAGAGCCTTTATTGTACATAAAATATCTCAACAGTAACAAACGTGAGCATGAAAATATAATTATGTATCAAAAGGTGGGAGGCTCAGTTATTGCAGAACAGGTTACCAAAGGCCACCTGTCTGCACTGATTTTCAGTGCACTGATATCAGGTCCATTTCAAGAGAAATGTGCAGCACCGACACAAACCTTTTAGGTTTCATTGTGTTAAAATATTTACTTAATATTTATGCTTTGTAATTAATAAATAAATAAAAATATTAAACGAGATGCCAAAGTGTTAGCACGAATCTGCCAGCTGTCAAATATGGCTGATTGGGATGGCCTTACTTGTAGTAGTAGTAGCAGAAAGCATTCAAGTATTTTTTTATTTCGCACCAATTTCGCACCCATTTGATTTACGTGTTGGTCACACTTCTGACAGCTGACCGACTGACAGTTGACACTAACAGGACGACCAACCGAACCGAACTTACCGAACCAGGATAAGTTACTCTATGATCGGAATCCCCACGTGTTTTTGTTGCAGAAGTTGTTAAAATGGCTGTTTTACAAAGAATAAAGTAAATGAGTATATTTTGTTACACTTAGGTGCTTACGACCGAGTATCTCAACACAACTAATCTCGGTTTACTTTTAGGAAGCCGACGACTCGACGGGGCAAGAAGGTTCTTCAGTCCAAAGAGCCGAAGCCGATTGAAGGGCCGAAGCAATGCATGTTTATGCAAGGACGCAACCCCTCAGAGCGCACCAGAGCTCTTCTCAAAGATATATACAACCTGAAGAAACCAGACGCAGCCTATTTGACCCGCAAGAATGATATCGTGCCATTTGAAGACGCGTCTCTCATTGAGAAGTAAGTAAATTAATTCTTTACTAGAGCTACATGCTTGTTAATCCAAACTATTTGGTCAGGCCATATAAGTGTAGAAGTTCAGAATAAACTGTCAAGATAAGTTCCATTCATTGGTCTGTTTGATAGAGTTTTTTGTAAGTTAAATCACAGATTTTTATTGCTAAAATTACAGGTTATGTGACAAAAAGGAAGCAGCATTATTTGGTGTTGGGTCACATAGCAAGAAGCGTCCGCACAATGTTATCCTTGGTCGTACATTCAACTACAACATACTAGATATGATAGAACTGGGTGCAGACAATTACAAAGCTATGAGTGAATTCCAAAATGCGAAAGTACTGGCCGGTCTGAAACCATGTCTGCTCTTCAATGGACCAGCGTGGGACTTGAATCAGGATTTGAAGAGATTGAAATCACTTTTCACAGATTTCTTTCACAGAGAAAAGGTTTGTTAAAAAATTGGACAAATCAAAAGAAAAAAATTAATTGTAATGATACTAGTGATAACATGTCCTTCAAAAAAAATTACATTTAAAGAAATATTAAGATGGAGATGAAAATAAAAAGTGACGATTTAAAATCATTATAGGCAAAACCTAATGTTGAGATGGTTGCCTATTCGTCAACGCAGAGACCTCCATACTTTGTCACTCCTCTTCAATGTGCTATTTAATCCCGCTGCTCCTCAGTATCTACGAGAGAGGTTTGATTTTCATAATGTAGATAACGCACGTTTGCGATCCTGTGGTGACCTTTCACTTCAGGCACCAGCTTGCAAGACTAAAACATTCGCTCAGTCCTTTACTATCCACGCCGCACGATTATGGAACAAGGTTCCGACGGACGTTCGGAAAAGCAAAAATATCGGAACATTCAAGACGAACATGAGAAAACTTTGGGGTTTTAACTTAAATAACTCTGACGATTTATAGGGCTTGTATTTATATTTAATATATTATTTATTATACTATGTATGTTTCTATATTGATAGGTATTTAAATATTTAAGTAGGATTATATGTACATATACTTATTATTCTTTGACAGCTATATTTAGTGTCGATTTGACTTTTTTTTTTTTTTTTTGCATCTACCTCGTACCATAGTTTACCTGCGCACACCATGTCCTCTGGATTTCTCAAAGGTTGACTGGGAGAGATCCCTTAATGGGATAAGTCCGCCTTTGTGCCTTACCTTTTCTGGAATTTGTGTTTTTCTAGGTTTTATTTTTATTGGGTGCAATAAAGTTATTACATACATACATACATACATACCTAATAATATCAATGTTTTCACTCATTACTGTTTCAACATAGAAAATAAAGGACCATAAAGATTCTTAATGACAAAAAAGAAACTTTCAATAAATACAGTTTCTCTCACTTAAAAAATAAAGGACGAAATGATTTTTAATGAGAAATAAGAAACTTTCAATAAACATATCTGAAGTATATAGAAATATGTTGTGTTTTTATACGTAATAATTTAAAAACCTACTTTTACTTATTCAAGGTGGAGACAATTAGACTCCAGGGTTTGGAGCATGTGCTAAGCTTCACTGCAACTGATGATGGCAAGATCTACTTCCGTTCATACAGAATCATACTCAAGAAAAGTGGCCAGCGGACTCCTAGGATTGAACTTGAAGAAATAGGTTGGTAAATAGTGTATTTTAGTCATAGTTCAATAGTAATGGCCTTGCTGCAACAAAACCAACCAGGCCTTTTTTCAGAGGCTAATGCCAAAAAAAGCTACTAAATTAAGGAACAAACCTTACAGTCTACAAAGCAGTTATTTTGAAGGCTTAGGAAGAAAAAGTACTGGTCTTATCAAATCAAATTCATCTGCCCATAAATTAATTTGCTGCACTACCACTGTGCCACAGCCAATGTAACAAAGGTTCTGGGTTTGATTCTCAGTGGGGCACTCACAAAGTTGATAATTACTTTGTGTTTTTTCCCCTTTGATCCTGGTTGCTGTATATGATTACTTAGTCTGTGCAGTCATTACATTTTGTAAAGACTGCACAGTCAACAATCGTTGAACAAACATTGACAGGGTTCATCGGGTTGTTAGTCGACTCAGTGTTGCATATGAAAAAGAAGAAGATTATTCCGCCTTTCTGGAGGCAAAGGTAGCTTAGTCAAAACATATAGCACCCATACAGAATACAATTTGAAGTTTTTATTTATTCTTAGTTAATAATGCTCTAATCCTCTGCCAATTTTAATACTTTTTATTTGATTGATATTTGCAGGAGACTAATAAAGGAAATATCAATAAATGCTAGTTTTCTATTCTTTACAGGACCATCAATAGACTTCAAACTGAGAAGAACAAAATTGGCTTCAGATGACCTCTACAAAGAGGCATGTAGGGTGCCACGAGAATTACGCCCTCACGCTAAAAAGAACCTCTCCACGGACGCATTCGGCACCAAAAAGGGTCTCATTCACATGGGCAAACAGGAGATCCATAAACTGCAGACCAGGAAAATGAAGGGTCTCAAGAAAACGCCAGAAGAAAAGAAAAAAATGTTGCAGAAGAAGAAGCAAGAGAAAAAGGCAGCCAAGATAGCTCAAGCTATAGATGGATAATAAATGAATGATGTAAGCTACATTTTTGGTTTTCATTTGGTACCTACTTAGTTTAGTGAGTTGATTGTTATTGTGCCGTGCCATGTGATATTGGCTTAAAATAGCATCACACTAAGGACTCGAGGGTTGGTGTGTATTGCAACTTTAAGCGATGGGCTGTCAACCTGTCATTATAGTTGTCTGATTGACCCTCAAACTTTTGTCTGACATGGTGTTAATATCCGTTTTACGGCCGTTAACGCTCTGCCTACCCCGTAAGGGATATAGGTGTGATTTTTGTATGTATTGTTATAGATTTTCTTTTTGACTCTGTTTCCTACACAAACAGAAGAATTGTTATAGTTATTTAGCCCCAAAATAAGTAAGAGTGAACAGGCTTCTTCTGGATGAGCTCGAGTCAAGAGCAAATCCATCATTAATAAAAAAAAAAAATAATAACAATAGTAGGTACTTCTATGTTTAACATAACTCTTTTGAAAGTATTCAGGTACAAAAAATCTTTCTTAATATGAAAGAAGTAGTAGTAGATTGATACATTATCTTGTCATGAACTCTCGACTCTGCGAAGTAGCCTGCTTCACGAATACATCTCCGTATTTCGTACGCACGTATTGGTTTCCATTCTCAATATTGGTCAAAACTTCTTCTCATACATACGGACTACAGGTGTTTATCTTTAGCTTATTCTTAGCAATTTTTGCCACTTTCATGACCGCTCTCTAATCACTACATACCCAGTATAATAGTCGGTTACCGTGTCCCGTTTGGGTATTGTATGCTTAGCGAGCTTAGCCAACGCTGTGTGACGCGCGTCGCGCGCCATCACGCAGATACGGATAGTAGGTACAACGCGTACGATTATGCCACATCTAGCCGTATTGAGGCGGGTGTAGCCGTCAACGACCTCGATTACAGCGAATATTTCATTGAGTTTGCAGGTTCTAATATTACTTAGGGTTAATACTAAAAACCTGGGCAATGGATATTCTGATAGATTGTTTGTATAAAGAGAAAATATTTTTTTGTTAAGTGGCGCCACTGTCAAGGTGGTTCACGGGTACACTCGCCTTAAAGCACGATGCGCCTTCTAAATTCGGTCGGGTTATAATGACAAGCCGTCCGCTCAAGGCAGCGTTGGGCCTTAGATCTTTAAACTACGCAACGGCGTTTGATGCTGTTTCCATTGTGTTTTATTATTAGGTTGAGTGTTTCAAGAGGAAGATTTTATTATTTATTCTGGGTAAAGGTCACATTCCCACGGGAAAAGCAGCAGCGGGTGAAACAGTTGGTCGGGCGGCCTATTTAACTTTATTTCACGGATCAAAGTCTTATATTCTGCAAGTACTCGTAGTAGCTGAGAAATGTTCTATCAGAATCGGGGAGTACCTACTTGTCACATCTGTTGGGTTGAATAAATGCATTCAGCTAAATTTTATTAATGTAGCTACTGACATCTGCAATATAAATCGGTCGATAGTTGTGCACTAAACCCACAACTAAACCATAGGCTCCATGGCTGGGTTCCTACCTACCTCAATACGGCCACTTTTGGTATTAATTTTCATAACTTTAATAACAGCGTATATTTCATTGTGTTTGCAGGTTCTAATACTAAAAACTTGGGCAACGGATATTCTGATAGGTTGTTTGTAGTTATAAAGAGAAAAATATTTTTTGTGAAGTGGCGCCACTGGCGAGCTCGTTGACGGCTACAAATGCCTCACTTTCGAAAAGCAAAGGGCCACATTTGGCTTTATATGGGTAAAAATAATGCTTAACGTTGCCCTATAATTTCGACCTCCCATCCAAAGTTCCCGATCAGATGACTGAATTCCTATTGAAACTCGAATAAATTAAAACTCGTTTCCCGGCATAGGCTCCATAGATAAAGAGTTTCATGGTCTGATCATGCCTGCAAAGTTTTCAGTACACCGTCCCTTACACCCTGTATAACAAGTACCGAATCATTGTACCTACTGGCTTAATATCCGTACTAATATTATAAATCTGACAGTACGTGAGTGTGTGTGTATGTAATGTATGTATGTTTGGTACTTCTTCACGCTTAAACGGCTTGACCGATTGGGATGAAATTTGGAACACAGGTAGAGTAAAACCTGGAATAACACAACACTTTTTACCGCAGGAAATAACTATTACCACAGGAAAATGAGTGGCAGCAGGTGAAACCACTGGGTGGAAATCTAGTCCACACTAATATTATAAATGCGAAAGTAACTCAGTCTGTCTTTCTGTCTGCTACGCTTTCACGGCCAAACCGCTGAACCGATCTTCATGAAACTTGGCACAGAGATTGCTAGCATACCGAGGACGGACATAGGCTACTTTTTGTCACCATTCGAGGGTCTGCAGTATAGATGTAGACCACCAGGTGTACCATCAGGAGCCCAGCTAAACTATTAGAGATACAGGCATGGTTCCAAAACAAAAGTTGTTCAGTATGATGGGCTGCTTCTTTTCACAAGGACATTGAGGATCTGGAGTACCTTATGTAGACCACCAGGTGTAGGTACCACCAGGAGCCCAGCTAAACTATTAGAGATACAGGCATGGTTCCAATACAAAAGTTGTTCAGTATGATGGGCCGCTTCTTTTCACAAGGACTTTGAGGATCCTGAGTACCTTATGTAGACCACCAGGTGTACCATCAGGAGCCCAGCTAAACTATTAGAGATACAGGCATGGTTCCAAAACAAAAGTTGTTCAGTATGATGGGCCGCTTCTTTTCACAAGGACATTGAGGATCTGGAGTACCTTATGTAGACCACCAGGTGTACCACCAGGAGCCCAGCTAAACTATTAGAGATACAGGCATGGTTCCAATACAAAAGTTGTTCAGTATGATGGGCCGCTTCTTTTCACAAGGACATTGAGGATCCTGAGTACCTTATGTAGACCACCAGGTATACCACCAGGAGCCCAGCTAAACTATTAGAGATACAGGCATGGTTCCAAAACAAAAGTTGTTCAGTATGATGGGCCGCTTCTTTTCACAAGGACATTGGGAATCTGGAGTACCTTATGTAGACCACCAGGTGTACCACCAGGAGCCCAGCTAAACTATTAGAGATACAGGCATGGTTCCGAAACAAAAGTTGTTCAGTATGATGGGCCGCTTCTTTTCACAAGGACATTGAGGATCTGGAGTACCTTATGTAGACCACCAGGTGTACCATCAGGAGCCCAGCTAAACTATTAGAGATACAGGCATGGTTCCAAAACAAAATTTGTTCAGTATGATGGGCCGATTTATTTACACAAGGACATTGGGGATCTGGAGTACCTTATGTAGACCACCAGGTCTACCATCAGGAGCCCAGCTAAACTATTAGAGATACAGGCATGGTTCCAAAACAAAAGTTGTTCAGTATGATGGGAATAAGTTGAGAAAGGACATTGCCTACTTTTTACCGAGGACAGAAAAACAAAAAATGTGGTTTATATAAATGTATTACAGTAACTTAAATTACCTTTTTATCTGTCTTATCTACTTATGCTGACCATTTGAGTGTGCTCAAATCGGCACCTCTGGAGTAGGTAAGTACTCTGTTATCTACTGGCTTTTGTATTCAATGGTTATAAATATTGATCTCTCAGGCCGGATAGCAAATTTTGAATTGTCCCTTTAACAACAGAAGCAAGCAAGTCATCTTTAAACAGTAGAGATAAGAACTATTCTAATATCACTGTCACACTTACTATGAATACACATACCTACTTTAGAACTTCTGCCTAAAAAAACTATCTAACGCGGACGAAGTCGCGGGTAAAAGCTAGTAAAGAATATTTGCAAAATCCATTCCCAAAGAACATGGGTCGGAAATGTCGGAACATGATAAACACAGATAACCGAACTAAATGCTGGACAAATTTACAAAATAACATCGTTAAGCTACAGTAGATATTCCCGAAAAACATAGGATAGGTACCTACAGACTTACCTAAGTTTTTTTTTTCATACGAAAATGAGTAGGTAGGTACCTACCAGTAGTGGGGGACAGTGTTAGGAGGATCATATAAAACCATCATCATTCAATAAATACCTACTGACAATGCTGGACCGATTTCAAGTTGTTTTCACCGTTTGATGACTATACATTATTCCTTAGCAACAAAAGATACTTTTTACTACGAAAAAATGCCCTGTGAAATCGAAAGCAATACATAGGTATATGACGCATTTGCTCGCTAGGAAGGTATAAGCTCCTTTTCCTTATGCCTGCTTGTGATACATCTTACCACCTAAATTCCAAGTTTTGGATTGTCATGTTCTTCCCCTAATGGTAATTATGCGGTCTTTATGTGGTTTTGTTCTCGCTAGACGAATACCTATGTACTTACATTCTATCGGAGCTACCGGTGACCTGCTTGTCTAACATGCCAACCTAGGTATATATTTTTTCTTCTGGTGCGCGTACAAGTTCCTGACACTGAAACACAGATGTGTTAGATAAGTTAACGCCTTTGTCAAAGTCGGTAAGCTTCAACGAATCAGTGCATTATGCCTAAGGTAATTTTTATATTTTTTTATTTCCATCTATCCGTGTTATAGAGATATAAACTAACAATAACAAATTAATACAACTACCTGCACCTGCGCGCGGGAGGGCAATTGATGCAGGCCACCGACGAGGCGGCAAAGAGCCTAAATTTGCAAGGATGTCAACAAATTGGTTTTGCAAACCCAAATTTAAGCGATGTCGCATCAGACATCATACTTAGGTTCCATTATCCTTAGTTACAGTAAGGAATCAATGACTGGCATTATTATTAAATGAGTAGTTAGGTTCGAGATTCAAACAAACAAAATTGCGCGGCGGCTGCAGTGCGGTTCACTTTGACACGAGCGGCACGAGATTCCATGTACCTACCTAGTAGTCGTGTACGTACAGGTCGGTCGCGCGTGTGCATGTGTGAGTGCGCAAACCAGGCGTTAGTATGAAGTTAAACTACTGCTCCTTGATATATTGTGATACTGTGCTAACGACAGAGGTACGCCATCGATAGAAGAAGAATGAATACTAACTACAGGACCACCCGAACACGATTCAACGCAAGGCAGGCGAGTGCAATGTTAAAAGGTAACGGTTCTGCAGTTCTGCTACGTAATTTTTTTTATCGTATGTATTCCGTAAGTAAAGCACCTGCCTGAAATAGTGAGGTTTTTCAGGTAGTCAGAGCTACACAAGTACAGTACCTACCTACTGGTCAGGTCGGAGGTGCATGTTACTTGGAGTTACTTACCTACTTCTCTCTTTCTAGTGAAGCAAATAAAACAATTTTTAGTACCTACCTAGCTACGCAATGTTCGTCGGGTGATTCTACGCATCAGTACAACCAAGAGCACACCTTAGAAGAATAATTTGTGTAGTATATGTAATATATTTTATTAATAGGTATATAAGTATTTTAACGTATAGGTATTTAAGTATTGTAGTATGTAGTAGTAGAGAAGAGGCCTATACCCTGCAGTGGGTGGATGTGGGCTGAGGATGATGATGATGATGATGAGTTTTCGTATAGGTATATACGTACTTTTTGCTATTGTGCACGTCATATCCGCGTCTCAAATTATGAAATCTCACTTATGTAGGTTTGCTGTAAGAAATTTCTTTTCAGATTAAATAATTTGTTGTTTCGTAGAAAATGTATAAGTAGGTACTCTACTGGACCAGAATGTGAAATTGCAGTATTTTTTACCCGACTGTCTGAGAAGGTGGGATATGTTTTTATATTGGTATGAATGTAGGTATTTACCCATGTGGACAAGTCAATTCATTCTCAGGGGCTACAGCCCAAACGTCTAGACGGATGTTGACATACCTATATGAGGTGACGTTAGAAAATTTGAATGTAAATTTAAAATGGTGGATTTAAAACCAAAAATACGTATAATTTTGTAATTTCTTTCAGCCGTAGTCGGGTTTTGTTTTGGCCGAAATCACATGGCAAACCATCCGTTACAAAATGTATTTTAGAATTTTAACCCCTAAAGAGTTAAACCGTTTGTATAAAAGTTCGTGGCATTTGAAGCGACTTTGGGATTCGATTAGGAAACTAAAATAATTTTAACCCTTTGAGGGGTAAAAAAGGGTTAGTCTATTTGTTTAGAAGTTTGTGGCATTTAAATGCGACCAGTTTAGGATAGAGTTATCAGTTATCAAATAGGATAAACAGATAAGTTCTCAAATGGGTAAATGATTTAGTATTTTCAAAATGAGATAAAATTTTGTATGGAAATTTATAGTTTTTAAATGTGATCTCTATCAAAAAAATATTGCACTAACGATTGAAAATAAAAAAGTAAGTATAAGTTTTTAGTGGGTAGGTAGAAGGAACGTTTATCGACGATATAGTCAAAATGGCTGAATCTATTATTTTTAAAACTAAATAGCAGTAGGTAAGTACCTGACCTACCCACTGCGTTACTTGTGGTTGTCTGTGACTAAGCTTGCTACCTACTTACCTACATCCGACTTGATTGATCGGCCTATTAATTGAACTACTACAGCATGTTATTAAAGTTTGTACTTAGATCATATTATTATCAACCTGTTCTTTTGATTGTCAACAATCTTCCGCAATTCTTATAGCACGTTCACACTATGCCTAAGTATATGGGCAGGGAAATAGTAAGGGTAGTGGGCAGCGCGAGCATGTATACAGGTTACTCGCGCTGCTACTCGTCATTCCGCTGCCACTTCCCGTGCGCGAGTCAAAGGAACGGCAGCATGAGCGCGAGTAGAATGTATTGCTATCTCGCTCACTCGTATTGCTGAGAGAAGAGTATGACGACAGTGTGTGAATACTCAATTTGTTGATACTTCCGCGGAAGTAATTCGAGCAATATTCGCGGCAGCGACATGAGCAGGAGCAGTGCATAGTGCGAACGTAGCATTAGATATGGTGGCCTTTATTACGTATCTATCATGGTGGTAGGTGTAGGAAGGTACAGCCGGTGCAGGAAACTACTAAGGTTGAATTGATTTTTTTAAGGTTGTTAAGTTATTGTGACTGTAACGTTTTAGACCAATAATTATTTAATGATGATGCCGTGTAATGCCGGCTTAGAATAGCATCACCCCATTTCTTTCCCGTGGGTATCGTAAGAGGCGATTAAGGGGCTCGAGGGTTACATGTGTATTGCAATTTTAGGCGATGGGCTGACAACCTGTCACTATGGTGATACACAATTATCTGAATGGCCCTCAAATGTTTGTCAGACGCGTCGTAAATGTTCGATTATACGGCCGTTTATGCTCTGCCTACCCCGCAAGGCGTGATGTGTGTATGTATTATTTAATTACCTTTGTGCATGCAGCAATCTTTACTTATCTGAACGATATAATTTTTCATACATACGGTTTGGTGCTGAAGATAATCCATACTAATATTATAAATCTTAGAGTTTGTGTATGTGTGTATGTATGTTTGTTACCTCTTCACGCTCAAACGGCTTGACCGATTTGGATGAAATTTGAAACACAGGTAAAATATAACCTGTAATATACATAGGCCCCTTCTTACCACAGGAATACAACTATTACTAGAAAATGAGCTGCAGCGGGTGAAACGGCTGGGTGGAAATCTAGTAAGTAAATAAAGATAATGAAAAACGTAACCTTTTAATTTAAGCCGCCTTGAGTTTCTTGCACCAACTGTACTTACAGTTCTTAGTAGGTAATGTAAATATTATTTTGACCAAAATGCTACCTTTACTAAGCAAGTGTTTATTTCTTACGATGAATATTTATTACCGTAGCATTAATCAATAAGTATCATGGAATATCATACTTGAGCTTGAGTATTTAATTTTTGCCCTGTGATGTTGGCTTAAAATAGCATCACACTAAGGGACTCGAGGGTTACATGTGTATTTTATAACAAACTTCCTAAAGATATTCAAGACTTACCTACCCTTAAATAAATTTAAACCAGTAATTAAACAAAAATTGTACAAGAAAGGCTATTATGAAATATCAGACTATATTCAAGATAAATCTCCACGGGTTTAATTCAAATGTATAAAGTAAATATTTTATTAGACGAAACAAGTAGATTTATCTACTGCAATTTTTTGTTATTATTATAATATTATATTTTTTGTATGTAGCCATTTTTGGGCTTTACATATATATTATTCGTTATTTCCAAAATTAGCTAGGGCAGCTTAGGGCCTAGAAAGATTGTTAATTTAGAGTAGGAGCACTTCTGGGCAGGTTTTTTGGGGGGTTTTTCCTGTTCAGGGGGTCCGGTCAATTATATGCATGTAAATAACACGCTTTGGAAATCTTGACTAAAATTTGAAACAAATGTCGTTTACAAATGGTGGTGGCGTAAAGTTACGTGCTGTGTAATTAACCTGGCCAGCCCCGAGGCAGTGCCTTTATTTTTATTTTTTTATCCCGCCCGAGCCGGTTTTCTATTAGGACAATACAAAATTGTTATAAAAAGAAGAAAATTGCGTTATGCAAATTTCTTTTTTTTACAATGACCGATCATGACGTCAATAAGTGATAATGCTATCCTACATTGAATAAAGTTATTTCATTTTCATTCATTTTCATTGAAATTTTAGGCGATGGGCTGAAAATCTGTCATTATGGCAATACAAAATTTTCTAAATGAGCTTCGATTTTTTTCAGACGTGACGTATTTTCACAGCTTTTTTCGCTCTGCCTACCCCACAAGGGAAGTTACCGTTGTATGTTTATGTAGGTACTTATACGTCATAGTACTACAAAATAAAGTCGCTTTCCGTGTCATAGTGTCCCGTTGTATGCTTTGATCTTTAAAACTACGCAACGGATTTTGATACCTGTTATGTCTTTTTCAATAGATTTAAGTGCAACAAGCAGATTTCTAGATACCTTTTACTGCGAGAAAAAGCTTAATTTGAGCAAGAAAGCCCAAACAATACAAGAAAATATATCGACGGGGAGCCGAACCCGGAACTTTGCCGTCAGAAATAGGTACCACGCTACACCATCGGTCGACGATATTTGTTTCGAGCGAAGGTAGTTGCTCTACGAACAACAAAGCTCCTTTGTACTACTTCATTTGAATTTGAATACTTTGACATCGGGGTTCATCGAGTCGTCGGTCGACTCGTTGTCCCACGTGACAACAAGAAAAAGCAGTAGTTATCTGTGTGTCACGTGTATCGTTCCGGGTCTCCGGCTCTATCAACGTAGAACTTTAGTATTTGCTCTAATTATCATTCCAGACCTGTTGACAACTGAGAAACGCCTACATGTTTGTTTGATATTAATATACACTGCTTCTATTAACTACTGATAATAACAATTCAAATATATATTCTTTAAGGCGAGTGCAGCCGTAAACGACCTCGACAGTGGCGCCACTTCACAAAAAATAATATTCTCTTTATACAAACAAGCTATCAGAATGTCCGTTGTTCAAGTTTTTAATATTATCCTTAGGTAAAATTAAAACCAGCAAACTCAATGAAATATTGGTTGAAATTAAAGACATAGCAAAGAGTGCCTAAAACGGCCACTTTTGCTATTAATTGCCATAACTTTAATTGCAGCGAATATTTCATTAAGTTTTTAGGTTCTAATTTTACATGGATGATACTAAAATTGTGCAATATGTTTCCTTCCTGTACGGCTCCACATGCCTTTCAAAAAACAGTTTACTAAAGTCCGCTTTCCAAATAGAGATAAGTGTCCCCTTTTCAAATAATGTTTGTAGGTACAGATCCCAAACATCCATTGGCTGGGGAAAATTATTGTGCAATTTTTAAAGGATAAACTAAAGTACCTACATGGGAAGTTAAAATACTCGTATATAGGTACGCTTGCCTACTACGATGCGCACACACATAACAAAATACAGCGCCAATAAAATGAGCTATCTAGCGAGGTATATAAGCTGAACATTCAGCAGCCATCCAGGACGGCTGATGTGGCGCAGTGGTAGTGCGACTGCCTGCTACGCAAAGGTTCCGGGTTCGATTCTCGGTGGGACACTCACAAAGTTGATATTTATCACTTTGTGAATTTGTTCCCGGTCTGGTTAGGACATTGCAGGGTGAACCAACTGATTTTCCGAAAAGAAATGGTTCCGTGCATCGGAGGGCACGTTAAGCCGTCGGTCCCGGTTGCTATCTATGATTAGTTAGACGGTGGTCGTACCACAACCATGTCACAGAGGCCTTCTAGTGGTAGTAGGCGGATAAAAACTCTGACACCAGGGTTCATCGGGTCGTTGGACGACTCGGTATTCCACACGAAATGAAAGAAGCAGCCATGGGATCGGGATCATGGTTCAATAAGTGCGATAAAAAATATTATTAAGTATGTAAATAATTTTGTTAATTCATTATTTACATTGACAAAACCCCATACAAAACAAAAGTACCTACCTACTTAGGTTTCCAGCGCAGTGGAGGCTTATCATAATCATATGGCTGTTTTACCAGATTACCTACTGACTTTATTTCTGTCACCGATCGTAGAGTCTTAATAGTTTAACAAAAGTTAGAGGAAAAATTTGTGAATGATAAAGAAAACTGGTTATAGTCATGTTTACCCTGTCCATAAAATATTCCGGTCATGCATTGCGATCGTAATAGTAATAATAATTGTTACGTCACTAAACGGTACTTTGCCACTTAATTGCTTACTTGTAAAGGACAGCATCAGAAACCGATTGACTAAACACGCAGCCGATGAAACCAATGAATAGAATAAAGATCATTATCTGCACGAATGTGCTTCACAGCACCTTGTAAGGTGACATTTGCGTGGTTTTAGTAAAATTTGCATTGGAAATTCCTTGTTTTAGTCAATGAATGAAATGAAATCAAACCTTGGAGTGAACAATACCGCTGGCGTGAGAACCGCGGGATGCTGTGGCGGGTGGCATGGCGGTGCGTCGCCGCAGCCCGCAGCCCGCAGCCCGCCGCCGGCCGCGGCCGCACCACCGCGCTCAGTCGCCGCGCGGCTCTCAGTTCTACTTCTCGTGTGATACGTGCTATAAAACTCGGAACCGAATCCCGGCACCTCCAGAGCCATGCGCCGCCTTCAACCCGACATCATCTCCCGCACTAACGAGTGCTACCGACCGCGTGTGCGAGTGTTGTTCAGTTCAGATGAGTTGCTGATAGTGGTGGACTAAAGTGCAGCAAGATGAAGGACCGGGACGAGGAGCAGCAGCAGCAGCCGGAGCTGCAGGAGCTGCTACACAAGCCGAACAGCTTACCGCTGCTTGCAGGCCGCGGGAAACGCACCACAAGTTAGTCAAACTTTATATAACTTTCTTTAAATGTTTACTGTAGGTACACCAAATTAGAGCCAAGAACATCACGTAGAGACCAACAGGCATTGCTTACATAAATTGCAAAAAGGTGGGCCTCAACTGACTAATGGAAGTGAAACAAAACTGTGAAGGTACGATACACGATACATATACTACGATATTCAATTTTAGCGTTTCAATGTCATATATGGCATTTATGAAAATAAAGTGACGTTTCAATACCATCCGTTCCGGTGAACGGACGTCTTCGTAAACCACGTAAACAATAGCTTACCGGTCAAAACTATTGACGAGCGACGCGACGAAGCGATGTAAGCTTTAGCAAAACATATGTTTAGTGGCATTTTTTGAATAAGTCTGGTTCATCCAGAGTCAGAAATCTATTATTTTGTGTACTGAATTGACCCTACACTAGCGGCATGTAGTCAAATTTGGTCTAGTTGTGGATGAGAACGGACAACAGCATTCGTCATTTTGTTTAGGAGACGGTCTTAACTTTTGAATATTATTTGAGTGGAACGATCTACTTTTACGAGTTAAACACTGTTTTTTAGGTACCTACTTCTTATTGATAGGATCTCCTATATTGACCCCTATATAATATCGCTCAATCGGTAAGGGGTAAACTATAAAATGAGAAAATTGTGACAGTCGCGAAAAGTATCAATATTTGTGGAATGCCAAGAATCCACCATGTTTAGCAGGTATCGTGCGTGATACGCCTTACATTGAAGAACCAGTTTCGCGCATTATTTATTGCACAGAGGCGTTTTTGATAATCATAAATTCGTAAACTTGTTGCCCGCAAAAAACACCTAAAATCGGAGTGTTTAAGGTAAAGGAAAATTTAGGACCCGAGGAAACATTAATCCTTCTTAAGGTCCAGATAGTTCAAATCTTCCGTAATTACTGAAAACTTCCGCATTTTGTATTAATTATCTATCTATATTTTGTTTTATTTACCTGCTAAGTCCCTCAACAGATGAAGCGTGGTGGTGGTACTTCCCCGAACGGGCTTTCCATAACCTTCCGCCTTTAAAAATACAATTTATGCAAAATTACTTTTATTTTCTTTATCAGGATCTTATTTATTATTGAACCATTTATTGTACAAAATCATACACAGGAACAATTTACAATGAGACAAGACACAACAGGTTTACTTATTTCTAAAAATAAATTTCTTACAGCAAACCTACACAAGTGAGATTCCATAATACGATCTTAATAAACCTTATCCCTCACATTAATGAACACACGAGCAGTTTTAAAGCAGATTATGCAATAATTTTTCATTTCGGATTTAAACTTCGTCAAACTATCAATGTTTTCCTTAGTATTACACAATATGTAATTAGATAGGTACCTACTCGTAGTCTGATTAATGCTTAATTTATGTTTATCGTCGGAGATGCAGAGTGGATGACCCGGTTAAACAGGTGAATAAAATGAAACACTTATACGTCCCTTAGGGTTTTACCCGGCAATATAAAACGTCGTATCTTATGATGATACGAGGAAACATGTCTCATGGGTTGGTTCTGTTTTGAGAGTGGGTAGATATGTGTGTGTATTTCTTGACAAATAAAATATACATAATGTAATGCAAAGAGGTATTGGGGGATAATCAAATCGTTAACCAAAAATCCAAATAAATACCGTTTGAGGCGATGTAAGGTAAGAGACAATACTAACAAAATGTTTAACTTTACCTAAATGCATTGCATTAAGTACTTACACGAACTTTTTCTGATTTCATTTCAAATCAATTATTACATACGCCGCATTTGCCGTGAGATGCCGGCATAGTATAGCATCACCCCTTTTCTTTCCCGCGGGAGTCGTAAGAGGCGGCTAAGGGACTCGAGGGCGTGTATTGCAATTTTTCACCTTCAACCTGTCGCTAAGGCGATACACAATTTTCCGAATGACCATCAAATGTCAATCAGACGTAAATGTCCGTTTTTTGCAGCCGTTTCCTCTCTGCCTACCCCGCATGACCTATAGGCGTAATATTTGTATGTAATGATTGCATACAATTTCATAGGTAAACGTATGTTTTATTGTCACTACAGGCGATCTTAGCCATTGATCAGAAAGAATAATACACTTAATTGTGATGAATAATTTCTGATACAAACGTCTGTGTACGAGGAGGTTTTATAAAGTTCGACAAAATATGGTTTAGTTTTTTGTATATCCGCCTGTACCCTAATGTTTGTACTTGATACTTATTGTAGAATGTTGTGCATATGCCTGTTTTTCACAGCCGATGATGACCTGTATACACCGCAAGGGATGTAATAAGTGTGTGTTATTAATGTATTTGGGTTTTTCAAGCCGATATAATAATGTACTGTGATGTTTCTTTCTTCTCCGAGGATTACATACCAAACCTTTCATTTAGATAAGTACCTTTATAAGTTTATTATGTCGTTAATGTCAACTGCTTCTGCAGGTTAAAATGCCTGAATTTATTGTATCATTGTTCTGCACCTGCTTGGCTTCTTTAAGTTTTATAAATAATAAAATAAAATACACTATGTTTAGTTCTATAAATTATAAAATAAAACACAGGGTGTCTCGTGGAATATTTATAAGAACTTATTTAAATCAGATTTTTATTGCCCTTTAAATAGACTGCAATGAAAATTATAATTATTTTTATAATTAGTAAGTATTTTCTTATACCAAGAGTAACAGGGAGTATGACAAGCCGAAAAGAGGTCAAGGTCAAGCCTTCTCATTTAAGCAGGACCACAAGGGCTGCTGGTGCTGCGGCGGAGTTTGGTGCAAAACAAAAGCACTCCAAGTACTCAGCTCTGGAGGCCTCGTACCTGTTCGTACCTTTTGCCGTGGAGACGGTCAGACCCTGGTGCGGAGAGGCTAGAACCTTTGTGGCTGAGATCGGACAGCGAATGCGGGAGAAAGGCGGGGATCCACGCTCCGGTTCTTTCCTGGTCCAACGTTTATCTGTGGCCATCCAACGCGGCAATGCAGCCAGCCTGATGGGGACGTTTGGACCGGGAATGATCCGGGGTGGAATAAAACCTAGTTGAATATTGTTATTTGACATATACTTTATGTATTATTGTATTTTGTCATGTGTTTTATTAATACATTTTCTACCATTTCTGAAAATAATGAAACATAGGTGAAGATAGAAAAAAAAGGATTCATGTCCCATGGGAAAAGTTGTTATGTTTCATGAGTACCTTGACCTCCCTTCGGCTTTTTGTACCCTTTTTGTTACTCCCTGTAGAATACGTTTGAGGATTTAGTTTTTTATCAATAATGTTCTCCAACTTGTCTTCCAACTTCAACTTACCATATTTTGTGCACCCAGCTCCAAAATGGCGTCGTAGCTTTTCGAAAATTTTGTTCAAAATTCAGTGAACCAACTTAGAATTCTATTTGTTGGTAGAAATATTTCCGCCAACTTTTTGGTGAATATGAAATGCCAAACATGTCTGTGCCCAGACTTCCAGGATCTTTGCAAATCTAATTTGAGTTTTTCGCCAAATCTAAATAAGGCTTAATTTTTCACAAACTTTGCGACTCAATGGTAGACATTTGGAGTTAATTTAATACCTTAATTCGTATGAATACCTAATTAGAAAGTACTAATAAAAGAAAGAAGATTTAGTACTAAGAAAATTTGATTATTTGTTGCAGTTTATGAATATAAATATGCCCAGGACCTAAACAATTATCAGAATCACTTTATTTCAGGGCCGCACTCTAAGTAGGTAAATCGTAGTCTTAATTATTTTCATAAATTATACTTGCACAAGAAATTTAAGTTATACGAAATAAGCACAAAGTAAGTATTGGCGGCTGCGCACCGAAATAAGTAAGTACCTAGTTGATGTTACTTGACAACAAAGAATTTTATTGGTACTTTTTAGCTCCGTTTGCTGTGTGGTGCCGGGTTGGAATAGCATCACCCTAATTCTACTCATGGATCTCGTAAAAGACGACGAAGGAATTGGGCACTTCGGTCGCCAATCAGCCTGCCACGGTGAGTATGGCAAATTGGGGGAGGCCGATGTCCAGGTCTATAGATTATTGTGGCTGATAGGTGTTTTTTTTTTAATGTGTAATGTATGACCATCTTTTCCCCGGCTATTTTTTCTTTTTCGAGTAAGACACGGAGTCGTCCAACGACCCGATGAACCCTGGTTTCAGAGTTTTTCAACCACCCACTACTCTCTCTCTCTCTCTTTTTGTGTGGGACATCGAGTCGTCCGACGACCCGATGAACTCTAGTTTCAGAGTTTTTCAACCGCATACTACTAGTAGTAGGCCTCTGACAGGGTAATGTAACGTCTAAGTAATCATAGACAGCAACCGGGACCAACTGCTTAACGTACCCTCCGAAGCACGGAACCATCGTTCTCTACAGACAATCAGGTGGTTCAGCCTGCAATGTCCTAACCAGACTGGGAACAAATTCACAAAGTGATAGATATCAACTTTGTGAGTGCCCCACCGAGAATCGAACCCAGAACCTTTGCGTCGCAGGCAGTCGCACTACCTCTGCGCCACATCAACAGTCCGACTATTGATAAAATACTATACTGCATAAACATGTTAAAATAGTTTGGTAAATAACACTCACACAACTCTTCAATTTAAGATTATCATTTCATTAACTAATATCAATTTCAATTAGGTACGAACAGGTAGAGATTATTGAAATATTTGAAACCAATCACAAAATATTTATTTTTGAATTATCTATGAGGTATTATTGGTCAATGGTCATTATGATTATAAAAAGAAACAAGAGTATTTCGATGATTATAAGTGAAATTTATTTTGTAAACACGGGTTTTATTACAATTAGTAATAATTAATCAATAAATAAGTATATAACACACAAACACAACTGAAAACTTTTTAATTATATTTTTATTGTCCAACAGAAGGTAATCTTTTATTGTTCTTTTTTTACCACAAATTGTAGCAGATCGGGACATAATTCTTTCCGTAGACGTATATAGTAAAGTAATATTTTTACATTAAATGTTCAGCTCTATCCGGTTTAAAACGTATTATTTATGCTCAACCTTCAGATAGGTAAATGTACTTATCAACCCACACCCGGTAAGGTCTAAATAAAATGCACCAGGCAGGACCGGTTCTAAAATTAGCATCATGTATCTGATATTAACAATCGCTTTCGTAAATCGAAAACACCTGCGAATATACTTCCGCTCTACTCGACTATATTGACTGTTGTACGAGTAGGTAATCAAATATGTACTTTATGTAGTAAACAAACGTAATATTTTATGTAAATTTATGATATTATTGAATTAAAATATTATACAAGTTTTTGCTCTATAGGATTAAACATTTTGTTGTGTGATGTTGGCTTAGAATAGCATCGCCCCATTTCTTTCCTGTGGGTGTCGTAAAAGCCGACTAAGGGACAGAGTTAGATGTGTATTGTAATTTTTGGCGATGGGCCTTCAACTTGTCACATGGCGATACTCAATTGTCTGAAAAACCTTTAAATGTTTGTTAGACGTGATGTGACGTAAATGTTTGTTTGTAAGGCCTTTAAAGCTCTGCCTACCCAGCAAGGGGTATAGGCGTGATATATGTATGTATGTATTAGTGTAAGCCGGCATCACCGAAATGAAATCAGCGGATGCACAAGTTTTTGTTCTTTAGGATATGAGTTCTGGTTTTACTAACCAGTAGATGTTACTTTGTTGAAATGTTGGGTTCTATTAGACAGACACCTCTTTAGAAAACTATTGAATGCAATTTTAAGCAGCTTTTTGTTTTTAGTAGTTCTAATATTTTTTTAGGTTTTTAAGCGTTGGCCACTTTGAAGTTTTGAATCCACGTTTGTCGTTATGATGCCCTGTCGCACACGATATGAAGTGCTGAACTGATTCCTACGATATAAGTAAAGACGTCAAAGTTTGAGCGTTTCCGCGTCCGCACCACTTGCCTTCTAAGCTCGGTCAGGTTCTACAAATGACAAAATTTTGAATGATTTCATTTCGGTGATGCCGGCTTACTCTAACATCAGCTAATTTCTATCCCCCGGTTGTCGTTAGAGGTGACTAAGGGCCTCGAGAGCTTTATATATGTATTACAATTTTAGGTGACAGACTTTTCAACGTGTACCATTGGTGAAATTGAATACTTATTCTTTATTCTTTTCTACAATGATACACAATTTTTCTAAAACGATTGTCAAATATTTGTCGAACGTGGCGACTACGATTCTAGTTTTAGAGCCGTTAAAGCTCTGCCTACCTAGCAATGAATAAAGTGATGTGTGTGTGTGTGTCATTACATTATCTAGGTACGGTGTATATCGAGAGGTTTCTATAAAACAAATCTCGTTTTTATACCTTAAAATTTTTCCTCACGTGTGGCGAAAACGCCCGTTAGTTGATGCTCTCACTACCCCGCAAGGGATACTATTTTGTTACTTTATTTCATAGCTATTTCATTAATAATGGATGCTATTATTTATAAGGTTAATCTTGTCAGTTTTGATAACCGTAAACCTACATACATATTTTTTCCGCTTCGATAACTGTATGTTTTTATAAATTACTTAATCACTCTAACGCAATGAGTAATAAGGGTTAAGGGCAAGGCTAGTATGACAACTTTACTTTAAAATATCCGGGGGCGCGTCATATAAGGTCATAGAATATATCACGGTTTGGACTTAGTATTACTTAACCGCAGCATAATGTTAAGATAAGATCCAATCATGCCACAGCGGCATTTCCTCATTAGCTGGCCTGGAAATGGGCATCGCAGTACTTACGAAGGTCGCCCGTTCAATTCCTATTCAAAAGATTTTCGTAGGCTTTTCTAATCAGATGTTGGTTTGCCCGAGGACTAATATTTAAGCAAAGGTTGTTTTATGTTAGTTAAGCCGACGAAGCATAGCTAAACATTATTAACATAATAAAGTGGTGTGAACAAGTCCGATTGTTTGTATATTTGGTATGGATGTCATCCAATATTCTTACTTACACCACTTACCGACTGATACCGTTTTAGGAGAGGAATTTATGCGCGAGCTGTTTCATTGTAAAACCTGAAAATAACTCAAACTATCGTTACGCATCGATGCAGTTTTCAGTTCTGGGAAATAATGAGTAAGTAGTCTCCAAGCCCTAGCTTGAGCCCGCATTACGCAATTTGAAAAGGGTCTCAGTAGTGTATATTTAAAGCGTCGCTTTAAGCTCATACAAAGCAATCTAGTATCTAAGGGTACTACAAACTACTCAAATTTCGTATTGAGTACAGATGGAATGGTGCATTGGTCGAGATCGATTGCACTGACTAATCTAGGTTCTCGGTACTTCGTTATGAACCGCACCCATCTACACGTGGTCTGCTCCCCATGGATTGGCTCGTTGGATATTTCAATGCCATGAGTTTCGTTATTAAATCTTAAAAGAGTAGGTAAATTGAGACTACAACCTGCAACCCAAATATTTTTGAACATCCTGACTCAAATTTTTGACCTAATACCTATATTTTAATCACTTATCTTTTATGACTGGAAATTGCTCTCTATAGTAGATTATAGATTAGGTACAGAATGTTTTTTAAAGTAAAAATCATACATTAATGCTTCTCCAATATTTTAAACAAATGTTTTTGACCGGCAAAATAAAAAATATAACTTTGTACGAAGATGGAATAGTATGTAGAATAACATATAATTATGAATATGCGTTATTATTATTACCACGGAAACAAGCATATTCCAACATTTTTTTTAAAAGTGGCGCTACTGGGGCAACTCATCTTTTAAGAAAACTAACAGCAACATTATATTGAGTAGCTGAACTAAGATTGTTGTATATTCCACAACTAGCTGTTGCCCGCGACTTCGTACGCATGGTGTAGTGACTTGTGAGTTAGTGAAGTTGATGTATGCATATTGTTTAATATTAATATCATGTTTGTATAAAGTTTTTATAAAGTCTTTAAGATGTGCAATGAATAGGTACTGGTTAACTTGTTTTTCGGTTAGGTACTTGGTTTAGATACTATGGACATCAGCTACAAAACATCATTATAAACTACTTTGGTAGGTTTACCATCGGGTGCTAAAACGTACAAATTTTCAGGAGAACTGACTCGAGAGCAAGCGACATAATATAGCTGCCCGTGTGATAAACAGGGAATCGTAAGACCTACGCCTGCGGCTTTCAGCGTCTGTCCTTGCGATTTGTTTACAGTCATTGCAAAGAAAACGCTGACGGGAAACTGAATGCCCTGAAATTGGAATAAAAAGTTGTTGGGAATGAGTGGTATACGCGCCACAACCAGTGAAAATATCCGCCTCGAATACATTCATCTTTAAGCTTAAGATCTTCAGTCTGGTTCCATTGCACAGCTTTGGCGGAGTGAGATTGCGAAGAAGCATGATAGGAACACCAACTTTAAGTAATATTTGGTGTGCAGGAAGACCATTTGTACTCAAGGAGTTAAGGAATTCTATTCGATAGTTAGTGGCTTCGTCTTGATTCATAACAGTGGTAATTGACGTGTATACCACCATATCCCCAGTGATTTGTGACATAATGGTATAGTTTATTGAAGCAGTCTGATAACTTTTGGGTGCAAAAATAGCTCTTCCACGTAGCCAGGAATCTTTCTTTTGAAGGAAGGAAGGCTCGCCATACACAGAAGAAGCGTTTCAGGCAGACTTACTTGACCGTTATCCTCTGGTAAAGTACCTCTGCCGAGTTTTAATAAAGTTTGTGAAAACTCTTCAGCCCGTGGATTACCTCCGATACGGGTTCGCATGATCACCGTCAAGGTCAGCTTATAAATTTGTGGCCAAAGAGCCGATGATTTAAGTGAGGCATTCACCTCATCAGCCCTGGTACCTCGAGTAACAATTGGAAGTGTTTGGCGAAAGTCACTGTAAAAAAAGAACAGTGATATGGCCCATGGCCCTATTATCTCTGCGTATGTCTTTCAAAGTCCTATCCATAGCTTCTACCGTTTTTTTGTTGGCCATCGTACACTCGTCACATAACTACCAGACAACAATAATCAGAAAACCTTTGCCTTGTAACTGTTACGTGATACAGCACATATTGGAGTTTCGTTTGTGTCCAAATCGATTGGTATTTTGAAAGTTGTATGCGCCGTTTTCTCTCCTGGAAGCAGTGTGGCAGCGATACTTGAAGATGCTACAGCAAGTGCAATCCTTCCTTGCCTTCTGATATCTGCAAAAATGTTTAAGGCGAGTGTAACCGTGAACGACCTCGATAGTGGCGCCTTCACAAAAAAAGATTTATTTTTAAAGAAACAATCTATCAGAATATCCGTTGCCCAAGTTTATACTTACATAGGTACATATAAGGTGTAAAAAAATTAGCTGAGAATATTTTAAGGGGTGAACCAGTACGTGAAACTGAACAACTCTCGCCAAGGAAAATAGGTCGAAATATGAAAAAATAATTTGACCCTCCCATACTTAGTGTGTTACCCGGCCGGGATAATTTGTATGGGAGGGCCAATTTTTTTTTTCATATTTCGACCTATGTTCCTTGGGGAAAGTTGTTCAGTTTCACGTACTGGTGCACCTCTTAAAATATTCTCAGCTAATTTTTTTACACCATGTATATCACGCCTTTGGGGGGTAGGCAGAGCGTAAACGGCCGAAAAAACAGACATTTACGCCAAGTCTGACATATATTTGAGGATCATTCGGAAAATTGTGTATCGCCATGGTGACAGGTTGTCAGCCCATCGCCTAAAATTTAAATACACACCCTCAAGTCCCTAAGTCGCCACTTACGACTCCCACGGAAAAGAAATGGGGTGATGCTATTGCAAGCCGGCATCACACGGCATAGTTTACAATACTATATTATTAGTTTTAGAAAGTTTCAGTGGCTTTATTATATAATTTTGGAGAAAACATTTCATTAGCGGGTTTCACAAAACTAACAGCGACATCTATGAAGTAATTTTAAACAAATTTTACTCTAACATTTTTTATTTTAACTAATGAAGGTATTTATATTTTTTAAGGTTCCGTACCTCAAAAAGAAAGGTACAAAAAACGGAACCCTTATACGATCAGTTTGTTGTCCGTCCGTCCGTCCATCCGTCTCGTAAGACGCTTTATCTCGGGAATGCGTAGAGATATCGAGTTAAAATAAAAACTATATAGGCAAATAGGTTAAGGGCCGGCTGCATTAAGGAACCCTTATAGGTTCACTCACTTTGTTGTCCGTTTGTCTGTCTTTCAAGACTCACTATCTCGGTTACACGTAGAGATGTCGAGTTAAAATTAAAAGTATTATAACCTTTAACTCAGGCCTACGGCCTCTTGTAGTGGTAAAAAAATTAACACCAATCACAATTTGTCTTCGCAATAAAACAATTTTCAACGGATTTAAGTTGTGTTTATTTTGGATTTCACTACGTTTCCACAATAAACACAACTTAAGTCCGTTTAAAATTGTTTTATTGTGATGAGTAATAGTTGTGCAAACTCAAGAAAATATAATAATTCATCTGTCTTCCAACACATACCTTGACCATGACCAAAGGTCAAAGTAAAAGTCCGAAACATTTCTGTAATTGGTAGAACGGCCCGCATATATGTCAGACGTGGCGATAGCGATAGTATTTTACGGCCGTTGACGCTCAACCTACCCCGCAAGAATTAAATGTGTGATTTGTTTGTTTAGGTCGTTTCACGGGGTCGTTTAGATGTTCAGATCGTATGTCAATACGTGGTCAATACCGCGTTTTACAAAACTAACAGCGACATCTATATTATTTTTTAGGAAAAAAATTTGGAACTCGCTTTGCGGAACCAGTTACTGTGTTTTACCATGGGAATGAAAGATTTTTCGAGGTAAAAAGTATCCTAGATGTTGACCCGGGTAATAAGCTACCACAGTATAAAATTTTGTAGAAATCTGTGCAGTAGTTTTTACGTGAAAGAATAACAAACATACCGACAGACAAACAGACAAAAATCAATTTTACTTCTGTTTTGATGTCTGTATCTTGAACACAATTAGAAGCAAAAACCCTTTTTTGAATCTATTTCATGTACAGAATTGGTTTCGTTTCTGTTTTATTATAATATGTATAGATACATACCTACTGCAAAAAAATATGACATGCTGCTAGTCAAAATCGTTTGACTATAATGTTGAATCGACTGTTATTATGTTGTATTCGTATATCCTACAAATGCATAAAGCAAACAAAAATATTGGTCAAAAATTGATAGATCGTTTTAGTAATGATGTGTTTTCACTACACTCACTACTACTAGGTTATCTAGGTAGGACGGTATGCTTTCAACCAACAGTCAGCGTCGAAAGAAAAAAGTATAGCATACAACTGTTTCGAAAATGAAACCCGCAGCAAGCGACGGCCCGCCTGACTAAAATTGCATTCAAATGTTTTGAAAATGAAACCAACAGCATGCAATATAATACACCGGTTTCGAAGGTTTAAAATAAAATTAATCATGTGGGATGAATGCACGATGTCACACAACATATGTGCGTTTGAGGCGCTTGATCGCAGTTTTTTCCACAAGACAAAACAAGTCCCTTATCGTTTTTTACAGGGACATTATGCAGTACTTGGCTTTAATAGATACTTAATTTACCTACCCATCCTATAAGCTTATGTATAATTATTATGATTTGAAATGTTTCGTTTTTTTCTATACATTACTTATTGCTAATGTACCTAGGCAAACCTTCAATATGTAATTCAAATTATTTATTTCTTCATCTTCTTCATTTTCCCCTACAGAAAGCGTTTTAGAAATAGAGAAAAAAACGAGTTCTTATAAATAGTCAGTTAGCTATCGTGTAGGCGGTGAAAACTTTGTTATTTCCCAACATACACATAACACGCCTATAATCACTTGCGGGGTAGGCAGAGCGCAAACGGCCGCAAAAACGGACACTTACGCCACGTCAGACAAATATTTGACTATACGCACCTTCGAGTCCCTCAGTCGCTTCTTACGACTCCCATGGGAAAGAAATGGGGTGATGCGATTCTAAGCCGGCATCACACGGCATCCAAAATATTCTTGGGGAAAATTTGATTTTTGTCAGCAAAGTTTTGGTACGCAGCGGCCAGCGGGTATACTTAATTTATTGATTGATATTTTGAGCTTTATTATTTACATGACCTTGACTTTTTGTCCGAATTTAGAATGTTTATTATTTATGTTCACGGCACATCCTTCGATCGCACACATTTATCAAAACAAACGACATCAGATTAATGAGGCCCATTAGTCAAAAATCTTTTTTGCGCTGTGCGAATTTTGATAAGGTTGTACCTACAAGTAGGTAGGTACTACAGAACAAAATCCATTTGCTAAATATTTGTTGTTTGCAGTCAAAATGTTGTTTATCTTACCGTTTCTATAGCTGTTGGTAATGTTTTTAGATCTCGTAAGTAAATATTTTATCGTTGATGGGTTTGTTAGTTAAGTCAACGATAGTTCTCGCTACTTTGTCGATCATTGAAAATTTATTTTCCTGAATTTTTTAAATGTAATACCAAAATAAAACATTTTACACTACTAACAAATACACTACGTAATTTTGTATATAAGGTGTAAAAAAATTAGCTAAGAATATTTTAAGGGGTGAACCAGTACGTGATACTGAACAACTTTCCCCAAGGAACATAGGTCGAAATATGAAAAAATAATTTGACCCTCCCATACTTAGTGTGTTACCCGGGCGGGATAAGTTGTATGGGAGGGCCAATTTTTTTTTCATATTACGACCTATGTTCCTTGGGGAAAGTTGTTCAGTTTCACGTACTGGTTCACCCCTTAAAATATTCTTAGCTAATTTTTTTACACCATGTATAAGGTATAACATAGGTTTTGTACCGATATGAGCTAAATCGCAACGGACGTTTTAACTTAGGTACTTACCTTAAATACTGGTGTATTACGAACTGAATAACTTGTCGGAAAAGAAAAGCATCTATTTATGGCTTGAAGTAGACACCAAATTTTTCAGTTTACCAAACAAAATGGTAAGTTCTGGACTGTAATTTAGTATTTTGCACTGCATTAAGTTTTATTTACATTCAAAAATCATGCGGGAACTTGAAATAATTTTCTTCAGTTGTAACGAGAAACCAAACACACAGCAACCATAATTACAATTGCGAAAAGTTGCCATACTCACCACGCTTGGCAGGTGGATTGGCGAGCGCAGTGCAAGATGTTGCATTAACAGGGAACGCTGCTGCCCATTCCCTGTACGATGAACCTTTAGTCGCGTTTTACGACACCGACGAGTAGGATTGGAGTGATGCTAATCTAAGCCGGCAACTCACAGCAAGCATATTATTATATATAATTATAATTATGTTGGCACTCTTCCGAATCTCGGGCCCACAAGGACCCGGCCCTTTGAGGCATGTGTGGGGCGGAATCCAACTGTACAGACAGATGCCTTTTTGCATCAAATACTTAATGTGTTGTGATGTGTAGCGGATTAAGCGGATACTCGCTCTGTCTTAAATGGATGCAAGGACTATTGCAGGTGGAATCGGATTACTAGGGCTATGAAGAGGAACTTGCTGGATCGGTTGCTGGGTGATTGATTCGCCGCCCGCTAGGTGGGACTTCACCATAGGTGGTACGCATAGTGCGTGCTACCGGGGCGCATCACTACTGGCGCGGGCGAATGAAGGGGTGTCGAGAGGTGTACACCGCTTTCTAACTGTGGTCCGGCATTGGGGCCAGGACATGTACCAACTTGCGACTCACGAATGTTTCACTTCCACCCATCGAGTCCATGCACAGGCTTGAACTCTAGCGGCCCCACTCTGGCCGGCCAACCAAGGCAAGCCAGAGGTGAGAGTCCTAGCCTTGGGGTTCATTCCGGCAAGTCGGAGAAGGCTACACCCCAAACAGCTGACCACAAGCTGCCCTGCGGGCTCAATATTATTATAGGAGGGAGTAGAATAATCCAATATTTTAAAGTAGCTCCGTCTTAGAGATATGACGTAAAGATACGAAGAATACTAGAACCGATCGTAAATACTTGATGTATATGAATATCGTTAAATATTATCTAATTTATAGCCTATCTACAACAACGCTAATAGATAAACATAAACAATGTTAGCGCCGTGTGCCAGTAAATAAACACACGTACCTACGAGTTCTTCTGTTTCCTAGACTGGTTAGTCTGTTTACACAGGTCTGTTTGTGTAGCATCACGATCTGTTTCAATCGCACAATTTGAATGCATCGTAGGCCGGGGTCGTTGGGTCTATCCTCAACCGTGTTCTTGACTGCATTCCTCTGCAATTAATGAATTATGAAAGACCGGCGACCAAACACCTTGCTGTGTTGCGTCGCTAGGGCCTATAGGTGAGATCGCTCTATCTGCACAATCTTCGCCTTACTCCTTCCCCTAAAAGTCTGGAGCACACCACACACCTGTCACATTATTTTGAACCGACATTTTGAGGCTTAAGTTGAACAACACTCACTTTCTTAAATGAAAATAAGAAATTTATTTTTTTACCGCCCGCTGGGACTTGAACCCGGGGCCGTGGGGTACCGTCCCAATGCTCTGCCAAATGAGCTACTGGTGCCTTGACTGACACTTCCAAATTTTCAATCTCTTGGTACTTGTCTCGAATGACGTACAATGGTACCCCACGGTCCGGTATTGAAGTCTCGGCGGGCGCTATCATTTTTTCAATTACTTATTTATAATTTATGAAAATAATAAATAGCACTTTAAGTGCATAATAAACCATTGTAGGTATATGAATCTTTTTTCTTGTTACGATACTTTGTTTTCATATGCGTCAGGGAAGAACTAAACAGCAACGTTTATTTTCTAAGTCTAGCGCACGAGTGAAGATATAGCCATGCCAAATATTAAGCATTGTTGACCGTAGACAAATCTGCGTATTTCCAATGTCACGCGCGTGCCGAGCAATGCTAAGACGCAAATTGTGCAATAAGTTGAGATAAGCTAGAACTACGGGCCGTTATGACGAGGTAAACCAGCTTTAGTATTATACGCATACCCTACGCTTCTACGCATCTATAAACAGGACCACCGTGAGCGTAATCATAACAAAGTCAACTATTAATTATACTGTGACAAAGTTGTGACAGCGTCAAGACTCAAAAACCTAATCATAAACTATGTATTTATTTTGTTTATTGTTCGTTATTACAGGTATGCATAAAAGATCACAGTTAATACATTGTTTAGCATCTTCGCAATGTACCTTGCGGCATACGAAGAATTAATTAGACATAAAATTACAAATTCACAGATATTGATACCTTTAAAATTGTGCTTTATCTACTTAGATTTAGAAAGTCGCAGGTTCAAATACTGCCCGTGCTCACAAGTTTAAAAAAAAATTTAGAAGCTGCTGCAGTCACACATACTTTACCTGCGGATACGTTGCGAATTTGCGATTGTAAATACGTGAATGCAGCCCACATACCTCTCTAAACTACATACCTACTACCACAGATTTGCTACTACCAATTAATTAGAAGTACACTGCGCAAAATATGTATGAAAGAATGTAATCTAGAACCGTGTTTTATTAAAAATATTAAATACGCATGCTGTGTAAATTATTTTTCCATACGATTTGACGTTGTCAAACAACTTACACACCGTTTAACATTCTTTGACATAACACCGAAAAGGTTTTGGTGAACGGGCTTCAGACTGACTAGACCTACCGTTGCTGGTTTTCTGCACACTGAACCTATATCCGTAATGCTAATCTTGCGGGGCAACCAATTTATTCAATGATTTGTTCGAAAGCTGCGCAAAATTATGAACGGTCACTAGATGACATTGAGCGCATTTGGAAACAGATTAATAGACCTACTCCGGTCGTCACGTCCCTTTCGAAAGCGAATATTTTCGTAAGAGAGAAGTGAGCCGAAAGTTGCCGTGTGATGCCGGCTTAGAATAGCATCACCCCATTTCTTTCCCGTGGGTGTCGTATGAGGCGACTAAAGGACTCGAGGGTTACATGTGTTTTGTAGTTTTAGGCGATGGGCTGACAACCTGTCACTATGGTTTCCCCTCAAATGTTTATCAAACGTGGGGTAAGTGACCGTTTTTTGGCCGTTTTCGCTCTGCCTACCCCGAAAGGGATATAGGCGTGATATATTTAAGTAGAAAAGAGCAGACTCGCATTGTTTTGTGATTGTTCACTCTTTTTCCAATTTAATAAAATGCTATCTATTTTTCCGTAGTTCAGATGTATCAAAAAAGCTGTGCCTATGTTATGAAAACACGCCTTTTGTACCATGTGTAAAATAAAGAAATAAATTTAAATGTTAAATAGAGTCAACTTTAGAAGATAGCGATATAGAAGTTGGTTTTGCCAATCCTGTTTGTTCACTAGCTTAGAACTATAGCTTTAAAATGACCTATATAAATTTCGTTTTATTTGAATACCTATTGAGTTTGTTTACCTAACAAGGAAAGTGTTTTAAAAATTTGGTATTCAACCTATTAAGTATTTTTACAAAAATAAACTTCATAATATAGTAGTGATAGATCTGGATTTAAAATTATGTCGTCAGACCTCAATCCCTAAAAATAAAAAATGGAAGATGAAGAAAGAAAAAATAAAAATCGGCTATATCTCTAAGACGAGCGTAAAACTAGAAAACAAACAATAATACACATATTTATACATACATCACGCATATATATGAGCAGAGCGTAAACGGCCGTAAAAAACTAACATTTACGCCACGTCTAATAAAATTTGAGGGTCATACAGAAAACGGTGTAGCGCAGTAGTGACAGGTTGTCAGCTCATCGCCTAAAATTGCAATACACATTTTACCCTCGAGGCCTTCAGTCGCCTCTTACGACACCAATGAGAAATAAATGGGGTGATACTATAAAGCCAACATGACACGGTAGATTATATACTAAATTATTAAACAATAATTTAGTCTACACTAATATTATAAAGAGGAAAGATTTGATTGTTTGTTTGTTTGTTTGTTTGTTTGTTTGTTTGCATCGAATAGGCTCCGAAACTACTGGCCCGATTTGAAAAATTCTTTCACCATTAGAATCCTACATTATCCCTGATGAACATAGGCTATATTTTATACGAGAAAAAAATAGGGATCCGCGTGAAAATTTCGATAATGTAACCCAACGTGTGAAAAATGTACCAAAAAAATATCTTATATCGCGTACGCTGTGGAAATTATTGACAGTAGAGCAAAGTGATGTACTACAGTTTTATAGAGGACATCAATAGCTATAATAATGTCCGCGATACCATATGTCTAACTATTACAGTTATGCCACAATAACTACTTTTTCATTTAAAAATGTACCAACCTCGCCACATTATTCGTACCAGTGTAATGATTACATTTAATCATTACTGTATTAAAGGGTGTCAGGGATATCCCTCAGAATACTAATAGGGTACATGCAGACCATGAAACTGAACAACTATCCCCTAGGAACATATTTCAGGAAACGTAATAAACTGACTTCCCATAGTGAATGCTGATTGTGATTTTGTATGGAAGGTCATTTTTATGGCGTTTCCTGACATTTGTTTCTAGGGGAAAGTTGTCCAGTTTTATGTTTCATGCAACCTATCAGTATTCGAAGGGCTGTCCCTTACTCGGTATAAAAAGACGACAAAAAACATTAAGTAATGCATTTTAAAAAATCTACACTAAAATAATACATACATACACATATCACGCCTATTATCCCTTGCGGGGTAGGCAGAGCGTAAACGGCCGCAAAAACGGACATTTACGCCACGTCTGACATATGTTTGAGGATCATTCGGAAAATTGTGTATCGCCATAGTGACAGGTTGTCAGTCCATCGCCTAAAAGTGCAATACACACCCTCAAGTCCCTTAGTCGCCTCCTACGACTCCCACGGGAAAGAAATCGGGTGATGCTATTCTAAGCCGGCATCACACTAAAATAATACTTATATAATCTACACTAATATTAGAAACAGGATTTTATTTATTGTTTGTTTGAATTGAATAGGCTCCGAAACTACTGGACTGATTTAAAAAATTCTTTTACCGTTAATTGAAATTCTTTATTCAATGTAGGATAGTATTATTACTTATTGACGTCATGAACCGTCATTCTAAAAAAAGAAATTTGTATCACACATTTTTTTTTTATTACAATTTTGTTATGACCTAATAGAAAACCGGCTCGGGCGGGATAAAAAAAATAAAAATAAAGGCACTGCCATGGGGCTGGCCACAGGCATGTAACTTTACGCCACCACCATCTGAAAACATTTTGTTGCAAATTGAAGTCAAGATTTTTAGAATCCTACATTATCCCTGATGAACATAGGCTATATTAAACTGTCTTATTCCCGGGGGAAATTGTTAGCAGCGGGTGAAACCGCTGGGCGGGCTGCTAGTATATTAATATTTAAATTGGAAATTTAGATCAAGGGCCAGCAGTGATCAATGGTGATAAATCAACGTGTCCACCGACAAAGCCGAGCGTGGGTAGAATGTGCGAATATGAACTCACCAAACTAATGGTGCTAAATTTGTTCGCGTATACACATACACATATCACGTCTATTATCCGTTGCGGGGTCGGCAGAGCGTAAACGGCCGCAAAGACGGACATTTACGCCACGCTGACATAGTATATTTGAGGGTCATTGGGAAAATTGAGTATCGAAATAGTGACAGGTGGCCAGCCAATCGCCTAAAATTGCAATACATACCCTCAAGTCCCTTAGTCGCCTCTTACGACTCCCACTGGAAAAAAATGGGGTGATTCTATTATAAGCCTGCATCACACGGCACCACATTTGTTTGCTTATACTTATTTGAAATAAACACTAGAAAGCCTAGTTTTAAATGCTTTAAGGTATTTTATTAGTCTAAGGACTCGAGTGTCTTGGAACAAACTATATATTAGTAAGTAAATCAATAAGTTTATATCTATAATATTGCCAAAATATACAACTATGTTTCAATTTTTGTGTTACGAAACGTTAATTGAACACGAATAACGGTAATCAAATAGTATTATCCTTCTATTTTATTTCATCACAGGTGGAGTAGAACTTTTGAGGGGGATCCCTTGAATCAGTCATTGGCTCTGACTCATATTTATTTTTGTGTAAAAATAGTTCATGAGTTCATTTTGTCTATACGGATAATTCAGAACTTAACGTCTGCGCAAAGAATTAAAAAAAATCTGAGAGTAAGGGACGGTACAAAACTGTAACATTGCAGGTATGACGAGGCCATAAAAGTAAACAACTTTCTCCTAGGAATATAATTTAGGAAACAAAAATCCGCGTCCCATATAATACATGATCAGTTGTCTGACTTGCTACTCAATATAAAATTTTACAAACATTGCTACTTATACTTATACTTATAATTTTATGTATCGTTATTTTTACAACACACATACATACACATATCACGCAAATACGGGGAAGGCAATGTGTAAGCGGTGGCAAATCGGGCATTTACGTCACGTCTGACAAAAATTTGAGGGACATTTGGAAAATCGTGTTTAGCCATAGTGACAGGTTGTCTCTCTCGAGTCCCTAAGTCGCTTCTTACGACTCCCACGGGAAAGAAATAAGTTGATGCTTTTCTATGCCCGCATCACACGGCAGTTTTACACCATGTGCAACATTATTCTACGCAATGGTGCCGGATTATAATAGCATCACCCCATTTCTTTCCCGCGGGTATTGTAAGAGGTGATTCCTGTCACTATGGTGATACACAATTATTTGAAAACACCTCATATATTTGTCAGACGTGGCGTTAATGCACAAAGTAAGTATTGGCGGCTGCGCGGTGGTTAATGTCTATTATCTACGGCCGTTAACGATCTGCCTACCTCGCAAGAGATATAGGCGTGATGTATGTATGTAAATATAATATTCCATTCTTCTCAGTCGTACACTCTTGACAGAGTGGTCGTGGTTGCTCCGATGGCGTACGAGGTTGGAGGTACGCGTACATGTCTATTTGTCGTCAGTCTTCTGATCTTGAACTGCGTTCCTTGCAATGTCTCTCCATTTCTGCCGGTTTGCTGCATTGCGGGAGCATTCTGTCATGGAGGTTTGCGTTGCTGATTTTATCAAGTCTGTCCATCGGGTAGGTGATCGGCCTCTTGATCTTTTGCCTTCTACGTGGCCCTGGACTACCAATCTTTCGATCGAGTGCTCGTTCCTGGATATGTGGCCAAAGAACTTGAGTATTCGCAGTTGCACAGTTGACGAAAGTCGTTCTTTGACCTTGAGCTCCTTCAGAATTGAGTTGTTAGTGCGAAAAGCGGTCCAAGGGATCTTCAACATACGCCTCCAGCACCACATCTCCAGCGCATCGATTTTTCGACGGTCTTGTGAGCGCAGAGACCAAGTTTCAGCTCCATAGAGAAAGATTGGAAAGACAAGACATTTCATGAGTCGAACCTTAGTATTTTTGGTTATTCTCTTATCTTTCCATATCTTATTAAGCTTTTCAACCGCAGATCGTGTAATAGCGCATCGTCTCTTGATTTCTTGTTCGCAGCCACCAGCGTTGGATATATTGGAACCGAGGTATATGTAATTCTGAACAACATCACAGTTGGCAATGTTAGAGATGTCTGTTTTTTTTTGTCCCGCTCGGTCCACAATCATCATTTTCGTCTTATCTCTGTTGATGGCTAGGCCAAATTCAAGACTGCTGACTTCTAGCCGCGTTAACAAGTCCTCAATATCTTCTTTTGTCTTTGCAAGAAGTGTAGTGTCATCAGCATATCTTAGGTTACTTATCAGCCGACCTCCAATAGACACGCCTTCATTCCAGTCCTCAAGAACAATTCGCATGATGTATTCTGTATAAATGTTGAATAACAGAGGTGATAGAATACACCCCTGTCGGACGCCAGCTTCGGTTTTGAAGTTTTCGGAGTCGACTTCATCTATTCGGACAGCTGCTGTACCCTCTACATACAATTTTTGTACGAGGTATATAAGATGTTGAGGTACTCCCATATCTCTTAGTACTGGCCAAAGTTTGTCCCATTTAACCGTGTCGAAGGCTTTTCGAAAATCGACAAAACAAATGTATAGTGGGGTATTAAATTCTCTGGCTTTCTCTATGATCTGACGCAGTACTAGGATTTGTTCTCGTGTACCTTTTCCTTTCACGAAACCAGCTTGCTCCTGAGATATTTGACGAGACAAGTACGATTGGAGTCTAGTGTTAAGGATGTGAAGTAATACCTTGCTAGCATGTGAGATAAGAGATATCAGTCGGTAGTTGTTACACTTCTTTGTTGACCCTTTCTTATGCAGCGGTATGAATAAGGAATGTGACCAGTCCTATGGCCAGCACCCCGTCTCCCAGACTCTGCAGCAGATTTTATGTAGGATATCAACTCCTGACTCTCCCATCGCCTTGAATATTTCGATGGGTATTTCATCTACTCCAACGGCTTTGTTGCGTTTTAGATGTTTAATGGCTGCACGAACATCGTCTCGTAAGATGGTTGGCTCCTGCTCAATTATATCGGCTGCGGTATAAGTGACAACTGGTGAACAATTGCTATCACAAAAAAGGTCTCTGCAGTAGTCCTTCCAGACTTTCACAATATCATTTATTTCCGTGATTGTTACGCCAACTGAGTCTTCCACAGACCAGGTCTTGGGTTTGAACTGTCGGGTCAGGTATCGTACTTTATCATGAAGATCTTTAGTTTCGTGTTTGTCCGAGTGTTCTTCCAGTTCTTTGCAAACTTTTGCCAGGTCGCTATAATATAATATTCCATTAGGTCAGTATAATTGATAGTACTTAACTTCTCAGTATCACTACATAGTCATAGGTACTTAGGTTGGATGTAATTATGAAGCTTTTATGTCATGTTTTGCAATATGAAGTAATGGCTTGTATTAGATTATTATGAATAATTAACTAAATGTAGTGAATAATAACTTAGATGGTAAGCTTAATTATCATAAGATATTAGACCTAAGTCTTAGCTAGATCGATTTATCACCCCCGAAACGACCCTTTTTATCTTAGTTTGTATTGAGTTTTCACTAGCTTTCACAAGTAATTTCATCCTATATCGGGTTAAATTTTACTAGTGTCCGATACTGAAAACAGAGGACGGCCGGGTGTTATTGAACAACTTTACGCAAGGAACATGGGTCGAAATATGACAAAAATGTTTTGTGTTTCCATGGTAACCCAAATAAGCTGATGTGGGAGGTCCAAAATTTATTTTATCACATTTCTACATTTATTCCTTGGGGAAAGTTGTTCCTTATCACCAGCCCGTCTTGAGTCTTCGATATACCTACTGATATCGAAGACTCAGTACCTACACTAGTAAAATTTCACCATATGTACCAGTTGTGGAAAAACAAATACAACTTTCTGTGATTGTTTTATTTATTTAGCTGCAAACAAAAAACTGTGAGATTAAGTTGCTCTATTTCTATTCTCAATACTTTTCTTTTCAACAATAATTACAACAGCATTTATAGTAGCTAGATTCATAGTAGCCATATGGATAAATACATTGCTTTATTAATTTTACTACAATAAGTAAAATAAAAACATAATAAAACATGACCTTTTCTACCATAAATGCCTGACAACATTCAAATATCGAAGTAGTCAGAAAGCCTGTTGCTCGATACTTCGTAGCGTCTACGCTCGTAGCACACGCCTACAAAACTACGCAAGTTAACTCGTAGCGGTTTCATTGCTAGCTATATCATAACAGGCGCTTATTGTTCACATTATGTGATGCGTATCTTTTATACATATTGAAATCTTGGCGCAATCATAAAACTAACTGGAACATCTATGAAAAAATTACGTAGTGTCATGTAATGTTTCTCTTAGTGTACAAGGTAGCCTAGAAGAGATCGCTTAAAGCGATAAGGCCACCTGCGCTTATTTTGTGTTGTTTGCTATTGCTTTTGTATAAGTTATAATTATTAATGTGAGCAATTGAGTTTTTCTGTCTGTGTGTGATAAGTTTGGGTAAATATTTATATCAGAACTTTTTATGAAAATGTCGTGGTTTTTAAAACCTACTGCAGCAAAATCAGTTAAGCAAAGTTATGTTTGATTCTTAAGATAACGATTTTTGAAGCATAAGCTAACTTACTAGGGTTTATGGGCTGTACAAATTTAAATACCAAATTAAGATTCGAGTTCTACTCTTAATTTTGGTACCCATTATAATTAACAGGGTACCGCTTTATAACCACAAGACTAAGACATTTTTTATAAGTACATAACTTTTACAATTAGATTTACTAAATATGCAATCATTTAAATTTACAAAAATGACTAAGACTAAGGTTGATTTCAATTGACAAAGCTCATTTAGTCTTGGAATACTGACCATAAATTTCCGCAATAATTTTATGCAGTACAATCGTTTATAGGATTGAGTTTTCGAAACAAAAATCGATTTGATCGTGTTCATTGCTTTATTATAAGCAAATAACATGAAAAACCAGGAATACTATTATTGAAATACACTGATTTATGAAAAATAATTCTATAATTGTAGTCACGTATTTATATACCACTATTTTTTGAAAATCGGATCTTAAATAATATTTTTTTGTACTGACGACAGTATCGGAAAGACCAACTCATGGTAGGAAAATACGACACATTTTTTTTGTTGAAACAATATTTTTTTCTGGAAATAAACCAAAAAGTGTGTTTTCCCTGTTTATATACAAAGAACTAAATAAAACAGGTAAAATAAGCAGTGCAGTGTCACAAAATTTCGTTTAATCTACATTAACTTTGTCTTTTGTGTATAACAATGTGTAATACGAGGTGATAATTGTCATACTGGTCCTTTTTATTATATTACTTACGTGATTTCCAAACTTAACATAATTTATTAACAGTCAAATGATAATAAACTAAAATTATAATAATTTAATTGTTCACTGTAGGTACTCATCTAAAGGTACTATCAGCAGCATCTCAACTTACCCGAGTAAAGGATCTACCGAGACTTGCTAATCTTATTATCTGCTAAGAAAACCAGTAAATATGCAGTCACTTAAATGGTAACTCGAGGTGGTGCTGATACAATGATGACATCGCTTTTGAATTTTCTACCTAGCTGTCAAAGTATGTCAATAATATTTTATACTATTAAAATATTTACAACTAGAAAGTTCTTTTACTTCTATGCAATGCAGCTAGACCGTATCCGTCAAAAAAGCTGGGATCAACCTGAGATACAGATATCTTACGTTTTCTGTCCACATTTCTATAATAATTGACATTTGGTGGTGATTCTACTACGAAATCAGCAACTCCATCAAGTACAGCACTTAAAACATCTTTTAAAGTATAGGCGTCCAGTTTGTTCAGCAGCTTTGCTTTGAACTGATAGAAAATATCCGTCACATATTGAAAAATTTGTAGACACAATTCTTCTACGATAACCTTGAACTGGTTCTTGATAGTAAGAAGAACTGCTCCACCAATATTACTTCTGGTTTCTTCTAGATCGTACGCATCTTCTGCTGGTAGTATGTACTCTCTTGAATCTTCCAGTCCTAGAATGCTTAGGCCACTTTGACGACTTGACTCAGCGGTGTTACTTTTTGTAACCAAGGCTAGGAAAATTGCCACTGCGAAGATAGTTCTCGTATAATTCATCTGAAAATGAGATAGAATCTTTATTAAAGCATGAATACACTCATAGCCCCCACGAGGATGTCTAGTGTCAGGATACCTTGAACATACACACCTTCTCACGGAAATACTATTTTTTTAACTCCCATACCTACATTTCTGATTAGCTGTTCAATTTCCTGTGGGAGTTCTTAATATTACTTGGGGAAACATGTTGGTTTATATGGATTTTCTCCTTTAGAAACAGGGACTTCTTGTATCACCCATTACAGTGATAAGTTTAAAAAGTTGAATTCATAATGAATTGATAGATGATTTTCACGCTGATCATACGAGACTTTTGATAGCATAATTGATGATAATATATAAAATTATATTATTTCAATCTGATCATTAATTTAATATTGTTTGAATATGGCATCGAAGATTTACCGCTTAATTTGTCATATTTGATACAAATCATGATCTGTTCAAATCATATAATTATCAAATGTATTATTACAATAAGTAGGAAACTATTTAAGTCGTTTGATAACGTAAAATCGTATAGAAAAATAATTTAAACTTTGCCTGAAAGCGTGTCTAATTATTTTGTATTTTCACCGGGGATTATGAAGTTTTCCATTTAATAAAGAAATAACCCACCCGTAGCAGAATGACACATCCGCGAAATGACAATATAATGTAAAAATGACTAAAGATTACTATTAGCTCCTTCTATCAAATTCACAAACTGGAAAAGTCACAATCTGTTACACTGATTATCACTGTTTTGTATTAATATAATATATTATTAGCTCACATAAATAATACTCACATTTTCTATGTCTGGACAAGTCTAGAGAAAGTTGTGGATCCGTTGCAAGTTTAACTATTTGCAATTCACGTAGTTGCATAGGGTTTTATAGATCGTAACTTTAAATTTGTTAATGATCATGATTCATTCTTCAAAAGCAATTTGCATGCATTATTTAATAAACTGCAAATAATAATGAGTAATCTGTTGCACTCTACAATTTAATAATTAAAATTAATCTACTCATTTTAATTTAAGGAAGTTAATTCGTACGGCTGATAATCTGAATGAACCAAAGTACCTTGTTACGAGTAAGTAAGATAGGTAGGTACTTAAGAAAAACGAATTTTTAAAATGTATTTAGTAGTATGTATATTATTTGTTTGCCTTTCTGTGTAGTTTTTTTATTGATTTATTGTACGATTGCCATTGCGTAAAAACCTTGCCGGCTTATACAATACTACAATTATATTTATCATATTACAATTTTTAAGTAGAATTTTCTATAGAATCGTATTCTGGGTTTTATGTTGTGTCGTAAGTACTGATGTTCAACCTATACATGCTCAATACGTTAAAGATAACTAATTATTGTTTTATCTGATCCTCCTTGGCACTAATTGTAACAAAGCATAGGTACGTAACACGCTTAAAGATTAGGTAATTTTCTATGTTCATTCGACACTTAACCTACATTAGGACATAGAAAACATAGATTGTGTGATAATGATTAATTACCATTTAGAAAACAATTTCTTAAGGCAGCTCTACTTCATAAGTTATCTCCAAAAGCAGAAAATGTATGACATCCATACTTTTTGAATAGACAGTGGTCGCATAAAAAATTGCGAAACCTACTGCGTGAAATGAAAAGATTAATAATCAAATCATAATGGGCGTAACGGTTGATGATTGAAAAATGTATGTTAAATTTTGTTTTATGTTTTGATTACCGTGTCTTTAAAATTATCAGTTATCATAGCAAAAGGATTCTCACCTGCGTATTATATCTCAATCAAATTACTTGTTGCAGACTACAGTAGCTTTAGATAGGCAGCGTTCACATCAAGATAATCCACGGACGTGATTTTCTCGCGCATGGCAATGAAGCCGCGCCGGCGACAGCGAGACAGACGGTCCACCGGCTGCGCAAGCGCACAACACAGTCGATATACCCGCTCGTAGCCAAACGCTACACTCGCGTCCACTGAACATTTCAGAAATATTTTTTTCGCTACGATACTAAAAATCTGTGAATTTTTATTATTATTAATGAGATTACAAAAGTGTTCCAAGGTTTTTGAAAATTAAAATCATCAAAATTAATGAATTATTTTTATTCTGTGCGAACATATGGGCGACGTAAATAAAGTTGGTGCGTTACCAGGCATTATGAGAAAGTGTTTCAAAATGGGGCTGTTCAAAAGTAAGTACTATAGCTTTACAGAATTAACTTTACACCCGTCAGTTTGACCCTTCATAGACTTATTTTAAAAACACTAGTTAAACCTTCGCTAGTGTCTTTCTTTCTATTTTGAGAGGTATCGACTACGATTTGTTTATATAAATTAAGGTACGTATAATACACACGACCTCAATGAAAATGTTCCAACAACCTAGGTTCAGCAGTTCCATTATATTTCTTTATAAATTAAGATAAATAGTTTAATTTTTATCAATATGATTGTATATTCATATTAAAGACTGATGATTGTATAACCATATTTATAACGAATACCAAAAATACATTTTTTTTTTAAATTGCATTATGGCTAGGAAACAGAAGATCATGGTAATCGTAAAAATACGCATGCCTAAAATTTTGTAGGTATATGACGTGAAATTTTACTATTGACTCATACTGAAAACTATATGGACGGCTAAGCGATAAGGAACAACAATCCCTAGAAACATGGCTTAAACACGAAGAAAATTATTTTCACATGTCTCAATCACTTCAATCTGCTGATCGGTTTGGAGGACATGGACAGATGATTTTGTATTATTAATTGATACTTATACAAAAAGACTGGCATGCATTTAAATGTAGTTTCAATATTATTTCTATTAAACGATTTGATGTTGTCAAACGTCTTATTATTTGTAATGACACCGTCAACGAATGTTTCTAACTAGGGAGGACCTCTTATAAAGCCTGAAATGTGCCTGTGCATGTAAGTATGCATTAGAAAAGGTTGAAATATGCACGAATAGTAGCAAAATATGCAAGATCAAATTACAATATTTGGGTGTAACAAAATAACCAAAAAAAAACTCACACAATTAACAATGTAGTATATTTCCGCAGTATGAAAAGGATTTAGGATAGTCAGATATTCATGAAAACAGTTTTTTTTCGGCAGGAAAGGTCTAATAACAAATTTTGACAGATCAATAAGTGCACACGGCAAGAATGAGAATAATTTTAGCAAAGCATGCGTGATAGACAGGTTGGAGAAACAAAAAAGGCGCGGTGCGGTCGAAAAATGTATCAATAATAAGTATGCATTATAACAATATTTTAAAAGAAATTATCTATTTTGGGGTGAAAAGGCTTAAATATGCAAATGTATTTGCAAATACGCAAATGCATACATATAATCCAGTATCTATTTATAAGCCATGGCAGCTATATATAGATATTTTAAATGAGGTTAAATTAAGGTAACAAAACTTGTATGAAGACCGCAAAAGGTAAAAAATATAAATACTTAATTATTAGTATCTAAATATAGTAGATTTACATAATGATGTTAATAAATTGTTGAATGTAATATGTAGCTAAAACGAGCTCAATCCCCGAGGTTGAATTGGTTTGAAGATGATTGACATCGGCAGAACAGTCCCACTTGAGCACGACCATTCATTTCCACTGTTTTTTCTCGACATTAAACATTGAGTTGGTTTTTCAATTTGCATAATACGCACTTTTACAGTATAAATGTTCTGCTGGTATTTTGGGGGTGTTTTACTTTACCGAGTAGAATATAACCAAGTTCTATAGCAGCTCTTGTAGAGTCCTATAAATAGATATTTGACTATATGAATCAATGAAATTCGCCCAATTACAAGTTTTTGTAGCACGTGAAACCCCCAGGATAAAAACTACCTACTCATTATACGCAATATTGAGTCAACGTTACTCAACTCCGAAATCAAAATGCTGGTTAGAGAAAATAAAACAGCCTACTAAGATTGTTTTAAATGTGTATAAACATATTTATTACAAAGTGTCCACAATCTTTTTACCTGACTCGTAAATGCGTTGTGTTCGTTGATCGTTTTGTGTTCTTTATGGTAACAATGCACAAAATTGTTCTTATTGCGAGAAACAATACCTACGTTACAAAAATAATACAGATTACGGGTTATATTTTGTAATGTTTTTATCGGGTCTGAGTTTTGATTTCAGTAGGTAAAAACTTACATTTCCCTACCTCTAGGACGTACGCGAACGAACACCCTATAAAACATGTATACAAAGCGCGATAGTGTTAAAAATATGGGTTATATAATTTGCTATCTGGAAACTGTCGTGCGGCTGGCTTAGAATAGCATCACCTGAATTCTACCCGTGGGTGTCGTAAAAAGCAAATAAGGGATAGTCATCCAGGGAACAGGTGAAAGCATTCACTGTAAATGCAATCTTGCACTGCGTTCACCAATCCGCCTGCTATGCGTGAGCAGACCTATGTCCAGCTGTGGATTGATGTGGCTGATTATGTATGTATATTTACACAGACAGTGATTTTTTAAGACTACCTCCAGTTTCAGGCCCTGAACCGATCATTGTATTCAAAAAAACATCAGCAATATAGTCGGTATCCTCGTATGAAAATTTTAATATTTCGGTTGAGTGACTTACGAATATAGATTGCCCTGCATAACTATACACTTTTGTTGTTGGAGATCTGCATTGTTCTACCCATATACATCGCGGCGTTTGTTCGACGTGTGTTTTACAGACATGAATGTCAAGATAAATAGATTTGAAAAGTTATGAAAACGCACAGGTGAAGGTAGGGCCTATCCTACATAGTAATCACAGAGCCGCACGCATCGATGCAATCACACAATAGTACAAAACAAGTAAGAGTGCTAGACAATAGTCTGCTGGTGATAACCTTTTAAGAACCAACTGGATTGTACAGCCAACCTTTTAGATTAAGAAATCAATCATCAGAACCTGAAAAACAGTTTTAGTTTAAGATTCACCATGAAGGAAGGAAGATTAGAGAGATTATCCACACTCCCTATAATTACAATAAAAAATACATGGTTTTAGAATAGCGCCAATAAAAGACTATAATTAAATATGACAAATTTATTGCAATAGCGTATGAAGCTAATTGTCAAAATGCTAAACTCTCGTTACCTAAATGAAAACACTACTAACTCGGGTGAGGTCATTAAATACACTGGTTAATCAACAAACCTGATTAGGTAAAAACTATTTTAATCCGGCACATCTTTTGTGGACCTAACTATATGATAAAAGAAAATGTGCTTTCTCGTAAAGTTGAGACACGTTTATCTATAATCAATATGCATTTGCATAGGTAACAAGTAAAATTCTACAAAATATTCAGTGCACAGTGAACACCTACTAACATGTAAATGCGCGTACACATAGATGCAAACAGTTAAGAAATGACACCGTAGGAATAATTATCACACACGAGGATTCAGACTCAGGCCGTGCCCGGAGTTTTTCTCCTGCTGGCTAAATCGACTCCCTCAAAAATAGAGTGCACACTTCGTTTTTACATACACATACACAAATCACGTCTTTTATACCTTGTGGGGTAGGCAGAGCGTCCAAGGCCGCATAAACGGACATTTACGCCACGTCTGACATATATTTGAGGGTCATTCGGAAAGTTGTGTATCGCCATAGTGACAGGTTGTCAGCCAATCGCCTAAAATTGCAATACACACCTTCAAATCCCTTAGTCGCCTCTTACGACTCCCACGGGAAAGAAATGGGGTGATGCTATTCATAGCCGACATCATACGGCATATTTTTATTTGTACTTTATAATTTGGAGTCAACCTTAGTCCTCCTATTTTTAGTGACAAGGTTTTATTTCATTTATACCTTAATAACATTTGCGATCTTTTCATTTTGTATGAGTTGTAGGTGTGTGAGTAGTGGTTCTCCTTGACATATTCCCTCATCTTTTAAGGTCCTCCCGAACCTAAGTCGGCGACTGTATCCGACATTTAGATACATCCGAACATGTCGTCGGTTGTCGTCGGATGTCGTCGGTTGTATACGGTTGTCGTCGGATGTCGTCGGTTGTTGTCGGTTGTCGTCGGTTCTTGAAAAACACGTGTTGCCAGCACAGAAACAAGAAAGGGAAAAAATATTTTGACTATTCGACACTAAATACCATTAAAATAACTTCTAAACACATACTCTACAATCTTCACTATCGACTCACAAATACAAAAAAATATTCTTTAAACGTATCAACTTTTTCAGGAAAGCTTATACTTTTTGCTTTCTTTGACAATAATACACAATGAGCATTTACGCATTTATGATTTTAATGTTGACTTTATAAATAAATCATTTAAATCGTGTTTAAAACCAATTCTTTGTGCTGCTATCTTTGATAAAATTTGTAAACAATCCTTTATAAATATATATAGTATCAGACAGATTAAATTGTGCTGATAACACTTCGTTTGACGGTACGTTGATGACGTGTACATAGTGATGTGTATTATAAGAAAAGATAAAATATAACAGATACTATAACACTGGCCACCAAGATAAATGTATCAATTTGAAATCTTAAATTTAAAGACCAACTCACACTGGATGCGTGTGCAACAGTGTACGTTACAGTAGAGGAAGTATCTACTATGTTGTACTGAAAGTGTGATAAATGTATTTGCACATTTATTTATATATATTTATCTCTTTATCAATGTGAAGTCCTTCCGTAACCAAACATTTAGCCCCTCTGACGTCCCGCACAATTTTGTGGTTATATTTCTGGTCCAAAATTACTGATGACAATAGTTAAATGCAACCGCACTACACACCGCATCGCTGTGCCGTAAGCATATGTCATATATGACACATCACGCATCACATCAGCTTAATAGCAGTCCACTGCTGAACGTAACGTAACGTAACTTTTGCTTTATTGCAGATATTTATGTTTTTTGTGATTTCGTAATTAAGTACCTACGTACATTAGAAAACGGCGACTTGTAATGCCCATGTCAGCGACAAATAATGTATTTACTGTTTAATTTTAAGTTCTTTTCTCATGTAAGCGATGTAATATCTTTTATGAGAATAAATAATCTTTAAACCTAAGTGCCATACGGATATGCCATAAGGCACGATATCCCGTTTCCGCCATCAAGTCGGAAGTCTTTAAGTCTTCGGTATATTTGCTTGGAGAACGTCCCACCGCTACGCTTGCTGAGGCATGGGATCCACCCAAAAACCGGCTTACTCTACCATATATCGGCATCGACAGATGTGACCAGACCACTGCCGCAATACCAGATCAAACATGTTTGCCATATTAACTGTCCAATACCGCAACATCGTGTGGTACGCGTGAAGCCAATCGTGTCATCTTTCCCATGCCCTTAAAACTACTGTTTACATACTTAACATATTTTTTTGCAACATTTCATTCAATCGAAGATTTTATTTCGCGAAATGTTAAAGTCTGCAAGTTTGCATTGTTGCAAATTATATTCTCTATCATTTACATATCAAATGTTTAACTTAAACTTGATAAAGAGTATAGGTCAGGGAAAAGTAATTTATTTCTATCGATAATGCCTCGGCGTATATTATAAAAAAAATAATAAAATAAAATAAAATAAAATAAAATAAAATAAAATAAAATAAAATAAAATAAAATAAAATAAAATAAAATAAAATAAAATAAAATAAAATAAAATAAAATAAAATAAAATAAAATAAAATAAAATAAAATAAAATAAAAATAAAATAAAATAAATATTATGTGAGGGCGAGTGTGTGACTGATAATTGTTAACATAAATGTAATGGGAAATTTTCTAGGGATTCTCGAGTGTCATGTAGAGGGCGCCAAGCTTAATTGAAATAACGTTTCTTTACACAAAATCTGTACCACTTTATAAATTATTCTTTATTTTGTGTTTATTGAATTGTATTATTGGTTATTTGTTTACTTACACGAATGACACTCAATATAATAGCAAGGCGATAAGTTTATTTTGTATTAAATCAAACAAACATAATTAATTTGTAACGAACACAACGTGAAACGGAACTTGTGACAAAACTACGGCTCATGCCAGCCATATTGAAACGTCAAAATTTCAGTTTAGCACTGCGCCCTCTGGTTTGACATTCAGAACTATCAAGAGAACTGTCAATAGAAAAACTCCCATTGCGCAATCCTGATGTTATTTTTTTGCTGCAACGTATAATCGCACGCACGCGTTTTGCTCGTACAATTGGTCTGCTTCAGTCTTTAAACAAACTAACTGACTGATGGATACAAAAACTTCATGGAAATAGTTCCATCATGGAACATTGTCTAGTTCTCTATGGGATTATAGTTGTACTTTTTAACAAAAAACTAAACCACCTTCAAGAATAAAATCACCAATAAACGAAAATCATAAAATACTGAAAATGAATTTTCATGGGATATCTATCCCAATTTTTTTTCTAGTTACCTAATAACTTTATTATTTCTTTATTCATTATATTAACTATTTAACTACATTATATTATCCACACTTCCACACTAATATTATAAATGCGAAAGTAACTCTGTCTGTCTGTCTGTCTGTCTGCTACGCTTTCACGGCCAAACCGCTGAACCGATCTTCATGAAACTTGGCACAGAGATTGCTAGCATACCGAGAACGGACATGGGCTACTTTTTATTACCATTTGAGGGTCTGGAGTATAGATGTAGACCACCAGGTGTACCATTAGGAGCCCAGGTAAACTATTAGAGATACAGGCATGGTTCCAAAACAAAAGTTGTTCAGTATGATGGGCCGCTTCTTTTCACAAGGACATTGGAGCTCATAAGTACCTTATGTAGACCACCAGGTGTACCATCAGGAGCCCAGCTAAACTATTGGATACAGAAATGGTTCTAAAACAAAAGTTGTTTAGTATGATGGGCCGCTTCTTTTCACAAGTACATTGAGGAGCTGGCGTTCCTTATGTAGACCACCAGGTGTACCATCAGGAGCCCACGTAAACTATTAAAGATACAGAGATAGTTCCAAAACAAAAGTTGTTCAGTATGATGGTCCGCTTTATTTACACAAGGACATTGGGGATCTGGAGTATTTTATGTAGACCACCAGGTCTATCAGCAGGAGCCCACCTAAACTATTGGAGATACAGAAATGGTTTCAGAGCAAAAGATGTTCAGTTTGATGGGAATAAGTTGAGAAAGGACATTGCCTTCTTTACCGAGGACAGAAAAGCAAAAAATGTGGTATAGAAGTATAAAAATGTATTACAGTAACTTAAGTTACCTTCTTATCTGTTTTATCTACTTATGCTGACCATTTTAGTGTGCTCAAATCGGCACCTTTTGGAGTAAGTACTCTGTTATCTACTGACTTTTGTATTCAATGGTTATAAATATTGATCTCTCAGTCCGGATAGCAAATTTTGAATTATCCCTTTAACAACAGAAGCAAGCAAGTCATCTTTAAACAGTAGAGATAAGAACTGTTCTAATATCATTGTCACACTTACTATGAATACACATACCTACTTTAGAACTTCTGCCTAAAAAAACTATCTAACGCGGACGAAGTCGCGGGTAAAAGCTAGTTATAAATAAAATTGGCCTAGAATGATGCACCTCTGAGGAGGGTTCAGGAGGGCAAGCGAAGACTTCATATTAACTTATTTAAATATAAACAAGTTTTTAAACTTGATTTATTGAAATGGACTCAGTAGCCAAGCTGAACTTTATGGCCTTTATTCGGGATAACAATTTTCTTTACTTGCCTTATATTAGCGCTGTCACTTTTTGTCAAATACTTAGGTTTAGGAACGGATTGGAGATAATATGTAAGTCTTGTCATGAAATGCGCGTAATCTGTCAAAATGAGGCGACGATAAAACAATGGTGGCTAAATTTACTAGAAATGGCGTAGAAGCCATTGAAGATTTTAAACATGATAGGACTTGGATACCTCATATCCTTCTCCATACCTATTTGACAGAAAGAGGCAGCGCTAATATAAGGTAAGTAAGGAGGATACCTACACTCAGCATTAGGTGGCAAGGGGTTAAAAGAGAAGAAGATGAATAGAATTGTTATTCTGATTTTAGACTTACCCACATTACAACAAAAGATATAATCTACCTCAATAATTGATTAGATTGAGAGAACATTGGATCACGAACGTTACCTCCCCTTTTTAACGCTTTTGATAAAAAATTACGTCTTTTCTCGTAGAAGGAAGAAAACCAAAGAAAATCTTATTTATGTACTTCTACTTCTTTCGCAGTACATTCTCTATGGTATTTCAGGGCAAGAGAAGATTTCAGAGAGAACCCTAGAAGCAAGTAAAATGAAGCCATGAAATACTCATTGCAATCAAAGGCATGCGTTAAAATAAAACAAAAACAAATGCTTAAAGACACAAAATACTACTTATTTAATCAAGCTTATGAGAGCATGTTTAATCTTTACACAGAATATACGCACCATATTTTTAATAGGTATGGGCATTTTTGGTAGTTAACACGTTCTGACACTATGAATTTCGTCTGACTGGATTTTTTTTTCTAGCCAAAACAGCAAATCATAGTGTGATGAACCCCGCTTCTGCCACTCCACACATGACATGTAACATAATGTTGCTTATTTACATGTTTAATGTAACTGGTGGTTTTGATAATTATTACACTCATGATTAAATACAACTATTACTCAGGCACGAATAATGTTGCGTAGTTTGTACCGGCGCGACGTTGCTATTGCACATTTTAAGATGACAAAGTAGTTATTGTGGCATAACTGTAATAGATAGACACATAGTATTGCGGCCTTTTTTTTAGATATTGATGTCTTTTATAAAACAGTAGTACATCATTTTGCTCTATTGTCAATAATTTCCACTGATATAAGATTTTTTTTGTACTTTTTTCACGCGTTGGGTTACAATATCGAAATTTTCACGCGGATCCCTATTTTTTCTCGTATCAAATAATAAAGAATTCTAATGGTTATTTTTTTTATTGGTAGTTTCGAAGCCTATTCAATTCATACAAACAAACAACCAAATCTTTCCTCTTTATAATATTAGTGTAGACAAGCCAAGTCTAATTGCGGTGAGATGAGTTTTTCATAGCTTCAAGTATAATATTGGTAGGTTTCACTTTAACTTGCTCTGAGTCTGACATGATATTGACCTGTAAGTTGACATAACTCTCTGGATCACTGATATTGACTTATAGGCTGTCAAAGTAGGCTGACTGCGTGCTGACTTTTGGAACCATAAATGCACGACATTGATTATGAACAATACGATTACGCCCGACAATGTTTTGTACAAAATGACTATGTACGACTAGCAATGTGCCGTTCCCGGTAACAATGGGAATATTCCCCGGAAACCCGGGTACCCCTGCCTGCTACGCCAAGGGTCGTGGGTTCGATCTCCAAAAGACACAAATATTTGTTAAGTCAATTTTCAAGTATTTGTGTTTGGTCTGGGTGTTTTCTATGTATAATACGTATTTATTTACAAAAAAGTACTGATATCAACTATCTAGTTCTCATAGTACAAGCTATGCTTAGTTTGGGGCCAGATGGCACTGTGTGAATTGTTCTGGATATTAAAAAAAATTACGAATGTTACCTTTTTTTTATTAATCAACAATATTTAATAAATAATAAATAAATATCCTGGACAATTTATCTTAAGGCTTGTACTTCGACGGAAGGAACGAAATTCAAATGAAATTCGGAAGTCATGTCAAAGAGTATATTATAGAGGTGTCACCATTTCATATAATGTTAGTCTAACTGGCTGATACAATACTTGACGACTAATGGTAGTGCGACTGCCTGCGGCGCTAAGGTTCCGGGTTCGATTCTCGGTGGACTACTCACAAAGTTGATATTATAACTTGGAAGGAATATTAACCTATATTATATCATAAGGACCATATTTTGGAATAAGCTGAACCATTCGCCAAGACTAAGCTGAACGCATAGTATCCATATTAATTATGAACTGTATAAACTGTACTGTATGTTTGTTTGTTATTCTTCCACTTTCAGTACATGAAAATAATTGGTCTAAAAATAAGGGCTTAATCAGTTCACAAAACACTTATCTTCATAACATCTCAAATCATATTTACAACTTTTTAGTTTTACGTTATTTCAGAAGAAGCAAAGTCATTAAACTAAATAAAGCCAACTTATTAGTTCAGGTTTAAAAATGCAAGTGGATTGTATCATGTTACGCACTTTGCGCGAACATATTTTTGTTTCGTTTTTGTCCATCCTGGTATTGTACATTTTTTTGCGAACTTCGACATTAAGAAACTTTTTTTGGATATTTCTTTGTCATTTTCGTCATTGCGTGCACCTTAAGCGCAACTAATACTGTTAAATTTCAATTTAAATTTTAAACGTTTATTGCATAAATCAGTATACATAGATGTAAGTTCAAAATATAAATAGCAAAAACCAATTAGCGACGGCCATTATATATTCGAGTATGATATTATGATGATATGATAATATATAAAATAGCGGTCGCATTCTCGCACCGTTCATTAGTTTTTGAACAATATTTGTTGACCATTAGACATACACAGAGCCGCATGCCTTAAAAATTTCATACCTTCGAACACCTTATACAATCTTTTTCCTTTAATCACCGACACCAGTTGAATTGCTTCATAGTTAAAAATTATCATACATTTTGGTGGTATCCCAAGTAACATTTAAGCGGAAAAATATTATTTTTTCCAGCGCATTACCAGCTATAAGCTTAGTAAATGATGTACAAGAGTGTAAAAATATATTTAGGCCTGTACTAAAGTATAACTGAACAACTGTATACAGTATAGCTGATTAACGGCTGTATAGAGCCTTAATTTTTACTTTTAGCTTTTAAATAGCATTGGAAAACGCTTAAATACAGACCGGGGTATAAAAAACTGCTTTCAGCAACTATATATGACAATAACTGTATATTGCTCTCAAATTATACTTTTGTATAACCAACTTCTGTACAAGATAATTAAATATTGCTATAGACTGAATAGTGGTGTAAAATTACTCTATTGTTCAGCCTGCAAGTTAAGCTTGATAATAGCTGTACAACAGAAATCTAGGATACCCTTAGCAAGCAATTCTCTTTATCATAGTGTTATACAATTCTTTCTGATGTAGAAGAGTTTTGATTTACTCCTTTTTAAAGCCTTATTCAATTGGCGTACATTTCTCCCTTTATACAGTTTTTCTTGTTTTAGAAGATGAAAGTTATTATTATAGTGTTGGCATACACAGATATCCAGCTTATCTATTAATTTGAAACTAATATAACCTAAAATCAGTCTATTCATTGGATAAGTAGAACTCATACTACCCGGAGTCATAATTTTGATTACAAGAGTTAAGATGGACATAAAACCGTGGAAAAAACAAAAAAAACCGGCGCAATAAAAAAAATTAAAAAAAGCATATTCCCAACGTGAACTGACGAAACCAAATATAATTTTACAAGGAGTCGGACAACCAAATTTAAAGTTGGTATCGCCATTATGCAATGAGAGTTCCGTAGAATCAAAATTATTGGATCATGATGAAATAGCAAATATCTGTGCTGAAGATAGATCTGTTGAGTTAGTAACATGCGGTAAGAGTTCTGTACAAGCAGAATCGGATATAATGGAGCAAAGTATGGACAATTATCAAAACAGAGAAATTGTTGAGTCTGAAAGTTCATCTGACGAAGACGTAGGAAATCAAAATTTATTGTTTCGCGATAATATAAAAAAATGGGCCATTGATAAGAATATTTCTCAAAGTGCATTAAAAAAGTTAATCAAAATAATAAACGGAAGGTTTCCTGACTTATTACCTCAGGATCCAAGAACAATACTCCGTACAACCACTCAGGTAAAGATAAAATCAATTGACATGGACAGTGAATATTGGCACAATGGACTCCTTCATCAGCTCATTATTCTTTTTGATAATATGTTGGAAATTTCGGATATATTGAGCTTAATTATAAATTTTGACGGCCTTCCTATATACAAGAGTTCCAAAAACGAGTTTTGGCCAATTTTATGTGCCATTTATGAATATATATATAGACTATATGGATAGTAAGTATAGTTATACTGATATAGTATTGCATGCTTGTGATGTAAAATTTAAATTAGTTTGTATTGAACATTGTCTGGAATCATATTTCATACCGCTTTTACACACTTTGTGAGAAATAAAAATTCATTGATTTCATTGATTATTTGTTGTTTTATTTGGTCTCTTAATTGAGTTTGGTACAATAAGATTCTGCAATTCTTTTCATAGCATATTCAACAAAGTTTTGTTTATTTTACACCAAGTGGAGTGACATTTGAGCTTTGAGGATTGAAGCGAGCAAAATAATAATCTAATTGTACAGATAAATTTTGAAGTTGCTGAATGTTTTTCTTTTCTTGGTTTGCTATTTCTTTCTGCGATTCGTGTAACAACGATTGGTTTTGCATGATAGAAACCTGGTTATCCAAGATTTGTTTTTGGTTTGAAAACAACTTGTCAATATCTATTGGCTGTTCCGTATTTACAGCTGTTGCTATTATTTTTCCTTCGTCATTAATTATCTCTATTATAGGATCATTAGAAGACTTTTTAGTAACACGTTCTGCTGCGAGTGAACTCGAGCCTGGTGTTTCATTATTTTGATGCATCTGAAATAAAACGCAAAATTATTGTAACGCTAACTTTAATAAGTTTCTTCTTGCTTCTTTAACTTTGAAAAACGACTTGTGCAATATCGAAAATAAATTCATTTACGGCATTTGCCAATCCGCTGACAAAGGGTAGTAAGTAGATATTATAGTTCCTCTCTTCTTATGACCCTATTTTCAGAAAGGGTTTTTCACTTACCAAATTTTCAGCCATATTGTTGTAGTTAGTGATGTTATTTGTACTCGTATTTATTATTCCATCATCATTAACGTCAGACGTGTCACTGTATTGCGCCATCATCTCAATTTCTTCTTCTGCTCTACTGTATGACGATATTGAAGACCGTTTCAAAACACATTTTATGGTAAGCCAATCAGCCTGCGGTACCGAATTTTCGTTTGTTACAAGTTTATTTATGGCATATTTTTTAGGAGGCCATCTTAATAATCCCTTCCTTTCCTAGCTACTTGGCACGATGGATGAAGGAGGTTTCCCTTTTTCGATTGTCTCTACAATCTTGAATGGCATTTTGATCCTGAAAAAAGTAACATAGTAAAAATAGGTGGTTTTACGCTGTTTTTTGCAGCTTTTGTCGTCAGAGAGAAAAGCTATATCTTAAAGAAATTATATCGGGTATATTTGACAGCCTACCGAAAACTTCGCAGGGTTAATCACAACATGATGAAAATTTTTTCGACCTCCCATAGTAACCGCAGTCAGCTGATCGGAATTTTGTATGAAGAGTCGAAATTTTTTAACGTTTCCTGATATATGTTTCTTGTGAAAACTTGTTCAGTTTCATAGACTGGTCAAGCCTGTGAAGTTTTCGGGAGGCTGTCAAATACACCCAAAATATTACGTAAGGGCCTTAGTTTGGGCCATAATGGTGTTTTCTATATTTTCAACTGAACCCTAATTTACTGCATTAATGAATATGAGTTACACTTTAAGGCAGCTTCTACAGTACTTGAATACTAGTGTATAGACAATTTTACTCTTTAGGCTGAGATACGTTCTTAAATTACGACGCTGTTACGCAAAAAGCTGCATTAATGGGTACTAGAAGAGCAAGAGCTATGTTAACTAAGGACGCCATTTTATCACAACCTATAAATTGCATTCCAATTTTACGAGATATGTTTTTGTTTTTTTTTTACCTTTCAGTCCTAATTTACAAAAGATTTTAACTGTATGGTACTCACAATCACGTTTACTATCAATAGAACAGTCCGAGCTACTCTTAAAACTGTTTTCAAATTTAAGCGCATATTTGTTGTTACAGAAAAAATGTTTGTTTATTCCTTATTTCAAAGGGGCGAGAATTTTGAAATGAAAACTAGTATACATATTCACATAGAAATATCAGTCGCAAGCATTACAACAACAATAAACAGGAATTTGTACTTACCACTTAGTTTATAAATATTTTATCACTTTTACTTCACATATAGTGTCTGCCTCGTTACAAAGTAAATAAAGAAATAAAATCAAGAATGAATTCAACCACGAACGCAATTGTAATATATTTATTCTTCTTTTAAGATTCTCATAAGCCCGAGTCTGTTTAAACGAATAAAAAGGATAATAAGAGAATGGAAGCTGTATAAAGATATTCTTATAGTATATTAGCCAGCCAAATAGTACAGCTATTATACAGCTGTTATACAGCTATATCTACACTTAAAGCTGTCAAATTTTGGGGCCTCTTTCGGAGTTACAAGGGCTCTATAGCTTGCTATACAGTCTTTATACAGCAACGTTTAGCAGCCTGTAGTAAACTACTAGTTCATAATACAGCCTTTATACAGTTTAAAATGCTTCTTGGGTATCTATTAAAGTAACTAAGAAAAATTAAAATCGAAGGTGCTTCCAATTGTTTGTTTGACTAAGGTTTTTAATCCATCCTTATCTGGATAATCCTATAATTTTTAGTCTTGAAATTGGTATTTTTAGAAAAGGGATTTATAGCCCTATACAATGTTTGGTATATTTCGGTGTTACCAACGAACCAGGGTGACCACAACCTTTACTATAATGATACCCTCGACCTTCCCGAAATGATAAGTACCTACCTGGAAATTAATTTTAACATTAGTATTGGCATTTTGTTCGGTGACACTCTAGGACTTTCCAGCTAGGTATAAGTCTAGAACCTTTCAACCCAGTGTTACCCTAGCATGAACATCTTGACCCAGTGCCACTCTAGAACCTTTTTACCCCATAACACTAAAAACCTTCCGAATCAATTGATCCCACTCTTAAACTGAAATCTGACAAAAATCTTTTACTACATAAATACATACATACATACATACATATATCACGCCTATATCCCTTGCGGGGTAGGCAGAGCGGAATAGACCGAAAAAACGGTCACTCACGCCACGTCTGACAAACATTTGAGGGTCATTCAGATAATTGTGTATCACTATAGTGACAGGTTGTCAGCCCATCGCCTAAAATTGCAATACACACCCTCGAGTCCCTTAGTCGCCTCGTACGACTCCCACGGGCAAGAAATGGGGTGATGCTATTCTAAGCCGGCATCACACGGCACTACATAAATAATACTTTTGTATACTAGGTACGCAAGTTTCAAGAGATATGGGCGTGATATGTGTTATATGTATGTACGTTAGTACATGTACATAATTATTTTTCTCAAACATGCTAGGAAATGTGTTCATTTCTTTCAAAAACAGAAACCGCGAAGTTTCACATTGTTTGTCACGTCTCAGATCACGCCAGCAAAGTTGTATGGAAATCCTTTGCTGGTGTCCATTAAGATAAATTCGTTATACGCTAAACCCACATAATTTGATTTCAAAATTATCTCGATGACTCTCATAGAAACGGAACGTAATTTTGTATGAAATAGGTAACTAAAGACGAGGCTGTATGATGTGAAGACCCTTGCCTGTCCAGAATTAAAAAAGAAAAGAATGAACTAAACATTTAGTATGGCAGAATATTACGTAATACTGTTCCTTACAGGCGAATTTATTTAAAAAAATTACAATTGGTGGGAAAATTGTAAATAATAGCTAACTTTTATAAGAAGTACAATCTTTAATTTCCTAGCCTTTTCTTGAGAAAAGCACTATGTAAGCCTCGGGGAAAATTACTTTGCTTGACTTGTATAATTGAAGTCCTCGCCTGCGGCTCGGACTTCAAACTATACTCGTCCAGCAAAGCCTTATTTTCCATACCTCGACAACAATGTACTAATACTTGCTTTTTTATAATTTGTCCTAAAACTGTGGTTGGTGGTGACCGTATGCGCAGCGCTCCATATATACATTTAAAAATTTCCGCCGCGGTTAAAAAACTGCTTTTGTGCCGCCGTGTCGCCGTCTAGTGTTGCATATAAATCGAACCTTACTACTTCATACTAATCTGCACTAACAACCACGTCATCCTATTATTTCATCGTAAAAATATTTTTAATACCTACGTCTAATCGGTTCATATTTTGCGTTTCGTTCGATGTACCTACCAATCAACGTAGTATTGACATTGGCAAAATTATCCATAGCGGATAGAATGCCGTTGTTGTAGATAGTTGATATATTTTACGGCAAAATTCTAGCTACAATAATTTTTCACGGTCAAAATATCGAACAAATGTACAGTGTGTCGCGTCTGCATCATATTCCGTTTATCTATGATTAATTCCACGTCAGTTTTGACAGCAGAGGAAACACATCAAAACAAAAACCTTTTACTCCCAAGGAAAGCAGCCGGAAACAGTAAGTGTTTTGCTAAATTTCTTAATAACTAAGTTGTTTTGTCAAAAAATAGCCGCCCGGGCGGGTACAACGTGAAATTGCCATTAATAATCATACTAAGATCAATACAGTTCGATTAGCACTGGCGGAAGAAATCTCTTACGCCACGCTTCATCACTGAAAAATAGAGGTAACTTCAAATTTTAATTTCTCCGTTATTAAATATAAAATGAGATTTTGCGCTGCCCTGGCTTATTCCTCATATCTTGAAGAATAAAAAACAAAATTTTGTTGACAGTGATGTTCCTTAGAATATGTATAAAATGCATTCTCGTAGCTCGTTTTCACCTCACTTCATGGAAGTAGGCCCGTTAAGTGTTTTTGAAGTAAAACAAGTATAAATAATAAGTAAGTAAACATTACATAATCGTATATTAGACAGAATGTGACAAAATACGATTATTTTAGGAATTTAAAGTTAAATATTGTAGTGAGAGATTAGGAATTACCAATGCGAAGAATATTATGCTGTAGGCATGTATTTCTGTAGGGTGCATTTTAAAAAGTGAATACTTAAAGGTTTGCTTTAGTTCGTAAACACTCCCTTGAGAATATTCCCAGTAAATTACTAAAGTAGGAACGGCACATATTGCTATGTACGATAAAGTCATTGGATCGTGTTCAGTAACTGGCTCGGACAATTAATGTACCGGGGTATAATTCGAATGTAAATAAAATTACGTCGACGAGTAAATGAACTCATAAACTATAGTGTTGGCTATAATCGACTTCTTGATTAATTATTGGAATATGACATATAAGGCCGTGGAGGGGGGGTAAAACGAAGCCACCCGCATTAAAATTTACTGACACAAGTTCTACCCAGTAGGTTAGGTCTGGTACCAGTTGTGACCCACTGGAGCGAACGAAGTGAGCGAGTCGTAAAAAGTATAATAAAAAATATATAAGAAAAAAACAATATCAATTAAGTTATACGAGAATGTAAAACTATCGATTAGGTTACATCACTACTAGCAGATTTTCAAAATGGTCACGTGATGTCTTTGATATCGTGTCGTGCATGCGCGGGGTGTAAATTGTTACTACAAGGGTGTTTTGGGCGAAACTGTTTTGATTTCATTGCCATTGTCGTGCATGCTTGGGTTGTGCATAGCTCTGACGTTCATGATTATGCTGTGCAAAACACTGTCATACATTGTTTGGACTCTGACTGTTTATATTTTCAATTTTACAATTTATTTTATTTACATTAATTTCAATCCTATATTTTATTTATTTTTGGAATAATTTGTGTCATCACGACAAATATTATGCAGGTGTTTTATGTAGCCGTGTTTGTGTTATATTTAACCTATCTGTAATAACACAACTATACTGTGACAATGACTTACATACCTACTTGTTTTATTTATTTTATAGAATAAATTATTCTATCTATCAGTAACGGCTATGTAACTCAACCGTAATACAAGTAAAATACATATTTGTTATAAGTACTTTAATTAGAAAGAGATACATGCATAATAATCAGATATTCATCGGGTATTTCGTTGACTTAGTACATTTTGTATTTATTACGTAGACAAGAAGAATTTAGACGACAAAACGGGTATAAGGTGTAAATTTCATGTCGTCAAATTGTCGTCAGCTGCTGGTTTTAGATTTGGTCTTACTGTTATATTGGTCCACCGACATAAGCATCGCTCTTATTGAAGAACAAGATCGACATTAATTTGGAAAGATGGCCGCAGTTCTCCCTGCAGGACCGTCCACAAGTTCCAAAACCAGATAGAAGCTTGATAAGCTGTCCGTTGTTTATTATCCTCCGAACTTCGAAATCTTGCTGAGATTCTGCTACGCAAAAGATCCAATATCATCCAGTTCTGAAGATACCGAGTATTCAAGTAAACCGAGATGATCAGAAATTGAAAAACTAACCTCTATATTTATTTATAGCACCTTAACACCGTATCTAAGTATTACTATCAGAATGATGAATGATATCCATAAAAATAAACAAATTATTATGAATTCATAAACAAATTTGACACAATAGGTAACTATGCGGTGTAAATCGAAATTATGAGAGTTTTAGAGTTCCGTAGTCAACTTCTTGCAGGCTGCAAAAAACCCTCATAATTTACCAAATCGCTATACTGGTCTAGTCCAGTGGCGCATACAGCTTCTGATCATGGGGGGTCACAACACATACCATAGCAAGACTACCGTCGGGTGAAAGAAAATATTCATCACAAGAAAAGCGACTAGACATATCACATTAAAAAAGACAAGGGATGCACACTGCACCACATTACCACTACACGTATTGCGAGCGAATCTAGCTCTACATTTACGTTTAAAAAGTTGCTTGCGAAGCAAGCTTGAAAATTTAAAAGCCAAGAGAGTTCCGCCTTACAGCAACAATAAGCATATTGCGAGCAAAGCGAGCTCGACATTTGACGTTAAAAAAGCAAAGCGAGGACCTACACCACGCTCCACGAATATAACTTATAATATAGAGCGAAGCAAGCTCTAAATTTCATATTAGAAAGGCAACAGAGGAGCCTGTTGTCTTTTTACTTTGCGCCACAGCAACACTAAACTTAACATGCCCCCCCCCTCTATGAAAAAATATCCTCCAAATTTTTGGAAGGACAAATATTTTCGTTCTTAGAAAAGTAAAAAAAGTTTTTCAGTTTCACGTCCAGAAAACGCTCTGAAAGTTTGCATTCATTTCTAAGACACACTGTATACAGGGTGGCCTGTTAAGTGACGTCCAAAGACGAAATTCAAATGCCTCATACTGATGGGTAACCAAATCACTAACATGTATGTCCCGCAATTTATTGTAGTTTCCGAGTTATTTAACATTTCTGGCAGGCTTCCTTCCTTCTGTTCTTTAGTTCCATATAAGGGCGATGGGTAACCAAATCACTAACATGTATGTCCCGTAATTTATTGTAGTTTCCGAGTTATTCAACATTTCTGGCAGGCTTCCTTCCTTCTGTTCTTTAGTTCCATAAAAAGGCTATTTGAGTTGTTGTTTTTGTAGCATTTTTATTTAACGCGAACAAAAAAAAAAGGCCTGCCAGTCATGTTTTTCTCATACAACTTCAAAAGTTGAATAACTTGGAAATTACCAAAAGTTGCAGAACATACATGGGGGTGATATAAATAGCCCTCAGTATAACGCATATAAATGTTGTCTTTGGTTTTACTCTACCTACTTAAGTTTTACGCATGCGACACAGGCCAGCAAAGCCAAAAATTTGTAATTCAAAGGATATCCTAAAATACGGTTACAGTAGCTGCAAATGTAGAATCATCTCGAGGCTTTCACGGTTTTTCATCACTTTTTTATATTTTTTATAATAAGATTCGACGTATTTGATTACAAAAACCCTAGATTTAGGTGTGACCGACACGCTCTTAGTAGGTTTTTATGCCACGTAAGAACAAGTATTGAAGTTTAACAGGTATCCCATCCCTTTTTAATCAAATATAATTAATCGAATAGCTGTGACGTCATATGTATAGAAATGTAGAGAAAAGTCGGAGAATGTAGAAAAATGTCGGTGGGCGACATGCCGGCATCGCTCCCACACTGGATGTATGGAACAGTCGCCGACTGTAGGGAACAGTCGCCGACTTAGGTTCGGGAGCACCTTAAAAAATAAAAGAATTATGTTCGTTTAACAATTTAAAATTTGATAGTTTAAAAAAAATAATGTATTCATATTAAATGTGCTCTTCATTTTTAAAGATCCTCTAAACTTACAGTTTTGATACGATGAAAAATAAGTGCATCCAGATTCTTTACACGTAGGTAAACCAGCTGCAACAGCATATCAAGTATAATTTTCTCACATTACAGCATGTGTACCAGTGATTTTGAACCTTACTACTCTTGCTTAAAGTTAAAACTATGAAAAAACTTCAAAATAGTGGGCATACTAGGGGATAATGAAAGGATCAATCTATATACAACCAACCGTAGTAAAGACAAGTCAGAATTCTTGCCGAGGTTTTTTAAATCTCTACTTTGACTATGGAGTCAAAGTAGATGACTGACATTATATAAAATTATAATGTTGTAGTGCTAATGGTAGCACTACAACATTATAATTTTATATACAAATCACAACAGCCACAATTATTTCAAAATAAGAATTATTTTTCTGTACCCTGTTCACGCCTGTAACGTCTCTAACAACTTTTTTCTCACCTGGAAACGAACAGCAGTAGGGGCGTTCATTGAATCCATAAAATATTTATATCTCCATTTATCTATGCTAACTACCTAATTAACAATTAAATTACGGCTAATACTGTGCTTTGCTGATAAATCATAAACAAAACCCCTTACATTGAAATCCCATTGCACCTTCGTTTACAACAAATTGGGAATACTTTGATTTTCGAGGTATCTTTGATATGAAATGTAATAATTTGGTATGATTAGTTTTTTTAGTTTTGATTGATATAATATTAGTGACAATAGCTGTAATTGGTTTTTACCGTTGTAATTGAATAAATAAATCGAATTGAAAATCGAATAAATCGTAGCTGTAGTATGTAAGTTGGCTGTACAAACATTTAAAAGATATTTTAATGCTGTTCTGCTAATACTAAGATCAAAGTTACCATGAAAATCAAAGTAATCCCATTCCATGGTAGGTATACTTAAATCCAATTGTATGTCGTATGAGTCTCTGTTGACCATGCGAGTACACCGTTTAATTTGCAAGTCATATATTAATTAGTCAGCAAACTAATTGCACTTTTTATACAACTGCTGCATATAATTGCACCTATAGCTACCGACGAAATGAATTCTATGAAACACATGATATTTTACTTTATGGGAATACGCATTTACTTTATGGTTTTGATTTCATCTGTCTGCCTGCAGAAATATTGAAGGTGCATCCTGGTTCCCCTCATATTTGAGAGCTATGTTATAAAAGCATGGTTATTAAGTAAGTAACAGATGAGTGTAGATCTTTCAATTAGGGATGTTACACAAGCTGTCCCTAAATCATTTTTAGTGATATAGGTATTTTATAAAAATAATGATTTTGGCAATCATGTCCTTTAATAATTATTATACACATACATACATACATCAACCCTTTATCCTTTGCGGGGAAAGCAGAGCGTTAACGGCCGTAAAATACGATCCCTATCCACGCCACGTCTGACAAATATTTGAGGGCCGTTTCAGAAAAATTGAGTATTACTATAGTGGCAGGTTGTCAGCCTGTCGGCTAAAACTGAAACACACGTGAAGCCCTCGAGTCCCTTAGTCGCCTCATAAGACACCCACGGAAATAAATGGGATGATGCTATTCTAAGCGAGGCAGAATAATTCTTTGAGAAAGTAATAACAATAAAAGTTGTATAAAACCGTTTTTAATGTGGATCCGGTTTAAAGATACCGACTAGATATTTTGAGCAACTACTTATCTGGAATTATTGGAGCACAGTCAGTATTACATTTACGGCAAGTCTGATTTAGAAATGCTGTATTTGCTATGTACCTATATAATATGTTTAATTTAATTCAAGTTATGTACCTACTACCCGCTCAAGATTAATATTATTCAGTTTAAAATACGCGTAATCGTTCTTCCTAGTAACGTTAATGATTTCCTCATAAAAAAGTTTCTTTAGTCTATTTCATGGCATTCACAAAAATCATGTTAAATAAAAAAAATACGGAAAATTTGGATATTTTATAATTTGATATGAAAAGATTAAATATTAATTGTAATATTATACTTACTTATAAATCAATTTTAACAATTTACTTCCGGCTACTAGTGTTATATTTGTTATCGTGCTAACGGAAACAGCTGTTTTTGACATTTCAAGATGTAGTTCAATGATTTTGTACTGTGTTGTAGTTTAAACAGGATGTAAAAATGATGAGGGGTGAACCAGCCTATCAAACTGAACAACCTTTAGATAAAATAGATCGACGTATGAAAAAAAAATTGGATGACCCATACAAAATGTTTCAGCCGACCGTGTCAATTCGTATGACAGTTCTATTTTTCCATCTTTGGTCCTATGATCCTTGGGGAAAGTTGTTCAGTTTCGTGTTCTGGTTCACCCCATAAAATATTTGCAGCTAATATTTTTACATCCCGTATTATATTGTTTGTGGGTAGGTAATTCCGCCTCATTCGCTAATATATTCGCGTATCACGACAATGAAAATGAAATGAAAATGTAATAACTTTATTCAATGTAGGATAGTATTGTCACATATAGACGTCATGTTCCGTCATTGCAAAAAAAGAAGAAAAAGAAAAAGAGACACCATATAATAGCATCACCCTATTTCTTTCAGTGGCTATCGTAAAATACAACTAAGAGATGAATCCAGAGAATTAGAAACAGCGTCCTCTTCGAACAATACGCTTTTTTTTTCTTGCTGATCATGGTGAGTATGGCAAAAAGCCCCCAAGCAGTAGACAGCTGTCACTGTTGACGAATCGAAACAAATGTTAGCGAGTTTGTACTGTAAGCTATGGGAACCCATCATATTAGAAAAAATTACAACCTAAGTGATACAAAGCCTGTATGACTTGGGTTGTAATTTTTTTCTTGCTGTATAACCTAGTGTGATGGAAGTTTGACGCTAAAAGCAGAAACTTGTAATACTTAGATTCATTAGATATTTATAAACGACACAAACAATCTCATTCGCAATTTAACTAATATGATATCTGAATGTTATCTTCTCAGCAGCTTGCATTTCATTAAATTATAGCGCTATAAAATCATACCCTATTAAAATTCCTTGCAACTGCATATATCTACAATATGTACGCAAATAAAAATAGACCTTTATTTCATTAAAATGAAAAGGATTATTAATTGTGAGTAACTACTAGATACGTATGAAGTATCCAATATCTTCATATGCAGGGTTTAAGGGACAGCCCTGCATTCAGACCATGTAACTAAACAACTTCCCATAGTAGAGGTAAATGCAGTCAGCTGATTGTGATTTGTATGGGAGGTAGAATATTTTTTGTCGTTTCCTGACATAGGTTCCTTGGGGGAAATTGCACAGTTTGATAGTCTGAATGCACACTATACCCTGTATTATCGTGTCATCAATTCGTCATCCACCATTTTAAGATTTTTAGCGATTACATAAATAATATTCAAAACAGCTGGCTGACGCTTCACAACGGTGTAGCGTCGTTCGTTGTAAAAACCTCTATTCTTCGTGCTTAAAATGTCCTCGTTCAAGTTCATTGCTGTTCAAAGCATGTATGAGTATTACTTCAGATTTGGCGACAAGTCAATGGCGCCGGAGTAGGTAAACCAGTTTTATTACACTTTAACCAGATCACCGGTCAGTTTATCAGTGCAAACAACCTAAGGGCATGCGTAAGACACAAGCCGCGGAAGTAGTTTACTTCCTTCCGGGGAGAATTTGTAATATCAAGGTCCTTGAAATAAAACTTTTTGTAATAAAGTGACCGTAATTTTGCTTGGATTTTTATATCTGTAGTGTTGGAATTGGGGTAGGTTGACGAAGATAGTAGGACATATTTTGCTCGTAGGACAGATCCATTATGGTTTCCTGTTAGCCTGTTTCGCCTTAGAATAGCATCACCCCATTTCATACCCGTGGCTATCATAAGAGGCGACTAAGGGACTAGAGAGTTACATGTGTATTACAATTTAAGGCGATGGGCTGAGAACCTGTCACTACACTACACCTGAATTTTCTGAATGATCCTCAAAGGTTTGTCAGACGTGGCGGCGTAAATGTCCTTTTTTATGGCTATTTACGCTATGCCTAAGGCCGTACGCTCGCTTACGCGGTTTCACGCGCGGGCCAGCCCGCGCGTGAGGCCGCGCGCGGTCTCGCGGGATCCGCGCGGCGGTCTGACATCGCCGCCATTATTACCCGTCCAAATTTAGTAGGCGCATAGTGCCTAGGTAGTTGTAATATGGCAAGTGTCGTCGTGTTCGTACGGGTTATATTATGTCGCGGGTTGCTGAAGCCGCGGCGCGGGTGACCGCAGGCCGCGTCACGGGGCGCCAATCTTGTGTTTTGTCAAATCTGGCCCGCGCGGGCCGTCCCGCGCGTGAAACCGCGTAAGCGAGCGTACGGCCTAACACGCAAGGGATATAGCCGTGATATATGTAATGTATGCATATTTTACAAAAAAATGTGATACCAACAAGTTTACAAACAAGTATACTTTTTTAAAATTAGGTATTGGGAAAAAATATAATTTCCACATTTGTCGCAATATTTTATACATTATTATATTACGACGATTGTAAACAGTAATAAATCATCACGTATTGAGTGCAATGCGATACTTACAGTTTATCACTAATGATAATGATTATTTTCTCCTAAGAAAATAATTATATTTAGAAGTAAGTTTACTTAATTAATTGATTGGCATCATTTGCGCATAACTGCGGCGACTGATAATTTACTTTTTAGTTAAGTAGAAATATTACTGGGCGGTTCACCTATTTAATAGCAAATAATGTTTAAACATGTTGTCGTCGTATCAGTTAAGTAGGCACAAAGCCTATTTTCTATTCATACTTATCCTATCACCGAATACACCTTTTAAAATACACCGTGTGGTGGTGCAAAGTTTACCATTTATCCATACTTTGAACAACAATAAAATAGATTGTATGTTCCAGTTGCTTATTTTGCTTTCAAACGACAATACATAAAGGGCAGCCCTCGCATTAGGAGCCGGGTTTTATATTTGGAGTAGAGCCTAATACAACATTATTTTAAAAATAATATAATTGTGTCACATTTTTTTACAGTAGGTTATTATTGTGAATAATCCAATGTTAAATAAAGATTTTTACTTTGTTTTTTTTTTTAATAACTAAGGTAGTTGAGCCAATTTAGGTACTTAAAAATATATTCACTAATATTATAGTGCTTAGCTTATAAATACCCACTCAATGAATTTTTTTTGTGATTACTCTACTCTCCAAAGAACTCCTCTCCTCTATAAAAAAAATAATGTAAGTGTTGCTCATATTCATAAGAATGAAATCAATTGGCGCACTGGCTGAAAACTTAATTTTTGGCGAAACGAATAAAACGTAGGTATCTTCTGTTTGCTGTCTTCGGACCGTGCAGTAGGTGCAACGTCTGCCTTCTTGAAGGCTACCACCGGACCACAAAGTAGTTTATCTATCATCAAGAACGTGTAGCGTGTCACCGCCAACATTTGCGTAGATTATGCGTTTTCAATAGAACCTGTCGCAAGATCCGTTCACCGGTCCCCAATGGACTGCAATTTCTATCGCCCTTCACCCAACAGTTGTTGCAATTTCCAGTCGTAGAGACTTGCCTTGCATTATACAATTATATACGTACTTATATCCATTCATACATATTATATCAGGTAAGAACGACAGCGCCGTAGCCGTGGCTAATTTTTGGTCGAAATACATTTGAGTCATCGACACGAAAGAAGAAGAAGAAGAACGATTCAATTTTTTTTTTCAACATCAGAAATTTAGATACCGCTGCTGTACCTCCGATGTCTTGGAATATTAATTTATTCAGTGACATCGGGAAGGAAATGATCTGAGACCATTATTACTGCAACAAATAAAAAGACTCATAAAATAATAGTTATTAATATATGCACTATTATGTAGTAGCTACTTAGATACGTGTCATTTATTAGTACTCATATTAGGTGTATACCACATTCTTCCTATTTAAGTTCATATGATTTTGGTGCACCATCGCCGTCAGCAACCAATTCTATGAAGTCTCCGCCTTTAATAATTCACCTAGTCTTAAAGTGATCACGCCGAAACAAAAATATATAAAAAAAACAACTGCCAATTGAACCTAGTTTATTGTCATCACTGCAGTTTATTAAACCAACTGATAATAAATTAATATTTAAATAGCTGTTATCTATCTGTCTAGCTACGAGTTCATTCACGAGCTCTACAGCATTAAAGATTAAAGTCTATACCTATCATTAATAATATATTAAATTACATAGTAAATGTTATTAAAAGTCTTATACACGGTGAAGTTGGCTGAAAATTATGGGTATTTATTTTAAGGCGAACAGTTCGGATTCAAGCTATTTTCCCTACGATGTACCTATTCCCCTTGTCTGTCACGTACCGGGAGCCGGACAACAATTTTGAACCTTAACTACCCACAATAAAATTCAAAACCAATGAAATTGTTATAGTATGAAGTGACAGACGAGTGATTGTCATGGTGTTGAGTACTTTATCCCTGTTTGTGCCTAGTCTTTTCCCAACAGATACATTATACCTAAAATCCTAAGGAAAGTTCTGTAAATAATTTATTCAGAAGAAATTGCTTTTCTTTTACAACAACATTCACCCAACCTAACCTAATCCCGCGTATGTTGCAAGAAAGCTTGACTTAATACGCCTTAGCTGGGTCGGTGCCCAAAGGAGTAGTAGTATGAACTTGTGAATAAATAAATGGGCCTCGGCGCTCTCTTTCACTGGCTGCTCAAGAATTCAAAAGGGTTTATTGTACGAGACTGGCAATGTGGGTAGACCCTCTAGCCCATGAGCTAAATGGGTCCTGAAGGGCAAACTAGATACTAAACCTCTTCCATGTTTAATGTTCTACTGTTTACAACGCGCGTCGACATAATTGAGAATGTACTTAACTTTACGAAAATGTAGATAGAGAATGTTGGGTTTAAGGCTTTGTGTCAACAGCTGTTTATTTTCCAAAAAATATAAATTAAAATAATTAAAAATTAAAATATTTCTTTCAGAAGAGATATTGTGGGAAATTAATTAAATAAAAAAAAAGGAAATGACAAGACGTTTCGAAAAGGTGCTTTTGGAACCAAAGCCTGCTCAAATATTCACAAATAGAGTTCATTATTACAGTTCATTATTATATTAGTGGAGCGCGCGAGGATACTGGCTGTGTCGGAGAGGGAGTCTGGGTTATGGCTGCAGGCACTTCCTTCTGCTAACTTGGGAACATTGTTAGACGATTGCACGTTGTCGCTAATTGTTGGGTTACGTTTGGGTACTGAAATTAATGAACCACATAAATGTATCTGTGGGGAAGCGGTTAATCGTCTGGGACGCCATGGCCTGTCTTGCCAAAGGAGTGCTGGTCGTCAGTCACGTCATGCCAGTTTGAATGACATCATTCGCAGAGCACTCATTTCCGCCAAGGTACCAGCGGTTTTGGAACCGAATGGTTTGTTTAGGGCAGATGGCAAACGGCCGGATGGAATGTCGATGATTCCGTGGAAGTTAGGCAAATGTGTTGTTTGGGACGCTACGTGTGTCGACACCTTAGCTCCCACACATGTGCCATCTACATCCCGTTGTGTTTGGGCTGCGGCTGCTGCAGCGGAGGTTCTTAAGCGCCGAAAATATGTGGATCTCTTAAATAAGTATGTTTTTGTGCCCTTCGCAGTGGAAACTTTGGGCCCGTGGGGTTCGGAGGCCAAAGCACTTATTTCGGATATTTCAGCGCGTCTCCGTGAGGCGTCAGGTGACCCCAGGTCTGGTAGCTACCTCGCTCAAAGGTTGAGTTTAGCAATTCAAAGAGGGAATGCTGCCAGCCTATTGGGCACTTTGCCTCGTGGAGATGCGTTGGAGGGAATATATTATTTATAATTTTTAGTTTTAAGATGACTTTATATTGTAATTGTAATTGTTTGTTTGAATAAAGATAATCTATAGTTATTACAGTGCTTGTTCCTCTTCTATGGAATAAATTGCTGATTTTTGCAACATTGCGTAATTAATCAAATTGCAAATATCGGTATAAAATACGATTAAATCGAGTCGAATCTTATTCGAGCGACAAAGTAATCATAACCGTTTACTTAAGATTTACAAAGACACTTTAGTCAAGTGCTGTAAATTCTTGAACATTGCATAGTATATTATGTTGCGTACCTATTTAAATTGCCTCCGTCGGTGATTGTTGTAAATAAAATGTCGCAAAACTGTAGAATCGTTTACCATTGCTATTCAAATACTTAGTTGTTATATATCAAATACTTAAAACATTACAATAAACGGATGTCATCCGCGACCACGGGCTCTCTAAAGAACAAAATCCAAAATAAACACAACTAAAATCCGTTTAAAATTGTTTTATTGTTATGAGTAATAGTTGTGCAAACTCAAGAAAATATTATTTAAAACATAAAAAATATATCAAATACTTAAAATACTGTATAGATCTATACTCATCGCATAATGTTCGGAATATATACTCGAACAGTTGTATAAAGATCTGCTTTATGCATTCTGACTACAGAAATTACAGTTTCTTCTCTAATATTTCTAGATATGTCTAATGAGAAAGTCTCCTTTCGATAAAATTGAGAAATTATTATGAAGTTTATTTTTGCTAATACTCAAATCGCCATCTCTTACCGCACCTGTCAGATGTTGTTGTGCGGTGGTTGTTCAGTTGTTTTGTTAGGTTGTTCTTGAAATGTTGTTCAGCTGTAATTCAGATGTGGTTCAGTTGTTGTTCAGTTTTTGTTCGGTTGTTGTTCAGTTGTTGACTCGACATTTAAAAAACTGCTGAAGTATAGAATTTTAAAAAATTCATATTAAGCCAAATTACGTTATCGTATTGAAATTGACCTTGCAGTCGCCAGTTTAGACGTTTGGAAAATGTATTACTGAGTTTTTTGTAAGGTATAGATAAAATGGTGTATGCTACTACATATACTTGGGCATCATATGACAGTTGCATATACTACTATTATATCAGTCAAAGTAAGAAACTTAAAATTTTATAGGAAAAAATATTTTGATTTATTCTAGGTTCATGAAACTACCAAAATAATGGACGTAACATACAAATATATTTGCATGTTTTTCCAGAGAGTCATTTAATGAACTAGACCGAGTCCGGCTTTATCTGGACGTAGGACCGAGCTGAGACCATTAACACTCACCTACGCATCCCGAGTCGGAATCCCTACGGCACCTGGCGGACCCTCAAACCGCATATAAATGAATTGGAGGCCGGAGACCATGCGTTTTTATTTTATTAGCCCGTCCACACTAGTTGTCTCAAATTGACTGTAAAAGACGCGACTAGCCTTCACCTCTTTCCGCCCGCATTCGGTTGGTGCCACTCCCTAATTCTTATTTGGGAACTTCTGGTGCAGGTGGGAAATTGTTTTGTTTGAGTTCCGTTTACAATACCACGAATGAATGATGATGCTTATATACCGGGTGTTAAAAAATACTGCGTTCCTTTCAAGGAATGAACCATCCCATGAACCTGAAATACTTTCCCCAAGAAACATAGGTCGAAATATGAAAAAAAATTAGACCTCCCATACAAAATGTAGCAGCCGACCAAGACTGGTTGTATGGGAGGTCTAATTTTTTTCATCGACCTATGGGGAAAGTTTTTCAGTTCCATGGGCTGGTTCATTCTTTGAATGGAATTCAGTACTTTGCCTAACACCTTGTTTAGAGCCTATAGGACTAAGATTATCATTATAGTGAGTAAAAACGGTGCTTGTACTTCAAAATCTGGGAAAGGTTTCTAAATATTTAGAACGTGTAGGTATTTCTACAAGAAGATGAGGGTAGTTATTTTATTTTTCGCCTATTTAATGGTCAAACCAAACTAGCTTACTTAACTAAATTATTTACAGAAATATTTAACATAAAACTATGCTACGGGAAAATTTGCGAATTAAACGAATGGCAATCTTAAAAAAAACGCCTAATAAGCGAGAAATTTAAACACAATCGAGTTTGATCTTTTATATCTAAAGATTGGTTCACTAGGATTGTAGTAGGCACATACTTACTTACCTTACACTCTTGTTAGTATATCTACGATGTTTTATGGTGGTCACTGGTCAGGGATGACCCAGGTCAGGCATGGGTTAAGAACGTAATGTGCAATTTGCAACACAATTTAACTTAAAGGCCTTGTTACTCTGTAGTTTTCAGGCCTATTTACTTGAGTAAATATCTTATTACATTGCGACCTTATTCTACATAGCGTAATCGGTCTTATTTTCTCAAATGTGTTATGGTTTCGTTTTTTTTTCTCACGATTATTTTTGAACTGAACAGCAAACCATTTGAGTAATTGTGTTCTAAATGGTTAATATACAATTTCGTAAAGCATCACAAGGTGGAACATAATATATTTTAAGATTGTTTACAGTCTGAAAGACATTTTTTTGAATTTGTCTTGTTATTTATTGCAAGTTCACTGCACCATGTGGTAGACCAATATATTTCAATGCAGTCAGTAGATCAAGGTCAGTAGCCGCAGTTCCGTCAACTAAGTTAAGGTTAAGGTCATGATTTGGTTAAATGTTACGCACTCTCTTACATTACATAATGAGAGCATGCTACTGACTTTCACTTCCTACTGACGATCTTGAACTTGCTGATGGACTACAGAAAATATGTGTGAAAAGAAATTCTGCAAATATTTCAAAGGGTTGAACCAATCCATGAAACTGAACGACTAGGTTGTCCCTTGATATTAGCAGCATTTTATAATCTTTTTACATAATATTTTTTTACAGTAAAGTTGTATGTAAAGTTTGAAGTAAACTAATATCTAATAAACTTATGTTCTGTGAGGAAACTTTTTAGTTTCATGGGCTGGTTCAGCCCGAGAAATATAATCAGCAATTGTTGTTTATACACCTGTATAGCGTAAGTAATTTTGACGCTATATCCCGACACATCGAGTGTACATTTAAATTTGCGATCTTTTTCTTTTTCAGTGCTTGCAAATAAGTGTGAAAATAATAAATAAAGAATATTTGATATCTATAGCAAACGTGTGACTATAAAACACACTGGAAATACCATTGTTATAACAGTTGTTACAATTGGTGACAATTGCCTGGATACGCTAATTTTCAGTCGTAGGTGATAAGATATTTAAACATAATATAGTAGGTTTAGTGGTGTTATCCAGCCCGCGCTTGAAAATAATGCAAGTTTTCAAAAATTTGTGGTGTTTTTAACTTATAATATTGCCATATTAAATGCAGCCGGACTGTTCTGACCCCATATCGGAGGAATATGATAGACTCTTATTTTCGTGATTTAAAAACAGGGAATAAGTAGCTATGTGCTCTGTGAAATATCACATCCTGTAATAAGCTCTCTAAGTGTAATGAGTATGGTAAACAACCCCCAAGGGCACAGGCCCATGCCCTTTAGTTTGCTCTTGTTGGCTAACGCGAAAACATGTGAAGTGTTGTCGTGTAGTATCATAGTGAGTAACCAGAACAGTGACCGAGCGATGATCGTCGCGATCAATCTCATTGAGCCGCGGGCTTCCGGAGCGTCCCCCAGGCGAGCCGGGCAGTTCCACCGCGCTATACTAGCACTGCTCCTTGTCACGTCAGAGTGCCAGACGTTGTTATGGTTTCTATCGAACAGTGACCGAGCGGTGATTGTCGCGACCAATCTTATTGAGCCGCGGCCTTCTAGAGTGACCCCAGGCAAGCCTCGCAGTTTCACCGTGCTATGCTAGCACTGCTCCTTGTCACGTCAGAGTGGCAGACGTTCGTATTGGTTTCTATCGAACAGTGACCGAGCGGTGATCGTCGCGATCAATCTCATTGAGCCGCGAGCTTCTAGATTGACCCCAGACAAGCATCGCAGATTCACCGAGCTAGCACTGGTCTTTGTGACATCGGAGTATCAGACGTCTGTATTTCTAATGAACAGTTACCGAATGATGATCATCGCAAATAATCTTATGGCGGGTGACAGGAGTAATGCCAATAGGCAGAATGGAGGGTTCCAGGTGGTGTCGGGAAAAGGGTAGCTACCCGCCTGGCCGGGTGTTGTGGCCAGGGGACCGACTGGTCCACCTGGATAGAATTGGAAGTTGTATATATGCGTTGCGCGGTGAAACACTTCGATACCGCGTTTCAGGCTCTTTGTTCTGTCACGTGGCGCCATCTTGCAGCTATGTTGGAATTTCTGTTGCGTCTTGCTTGCTCGTGAACCACTTGGAGTGAGCTTCTTGTCGTAGCTCCCACAGGTCGCTACAGTACTCCCCCTCAAGACCGGAGGTCGATACCGTCAGCGAGCGAAGTGGGGCTGATGACGTCATGTAGCGTGATGATGCAGTCTGGCGTGGCGATGCAGTGCTGGTTCCAATGTCCACGGTGAGTCGGGACGTCTACGGTGAGTCGAGACGATGATGGAAGACCAGTGAAGCTGCCGTGCTGTGACTGCGGTGGCTGCTGATGACGTAGAGTTGTTGGCTGCATGCTGTAGTCGTTGATGCGTGGTTGAAGGCTGCGAAGTCCAAGGTAGGGGTCACCAATATGGCGGGTGACAGGAGTGATGCCAGTCAGGCAGAATGTAGGGTTCCAGGTGGAGTCGGGAAAAGGGTAGCTACCCGCCTGGCCGGGTGTTGTGGCCAGGGGACCGACTGGTCCACCTGGATAGAATTGGAAGTTGTATATATGCGTTGCGCGGTGAAACACTTCGATACCGCGTTTCAGGCTCTTTGTTCTGTCACGTGGCGCCATCTTGCAGCTATGTTGGAATTTCTGTTGCGTCTTGCTTGCTCGTGAACCACTTGGAGTGAGCTTCTTGTCGTAGCTCCCACAGGTCGCTACAATCTCATTGAGCCTCGGTTCGGTGCGTCGTCAAAGCGAGCTGGGCAGTTTTATCGCTGTACACTCAATCCGTTCTTTTGCAGAATAACTCCTAGGTATCGCCGCCCCAAGTACCAGAGGCGTGATTGGCCTAATCTACCTTTAGATAAAAAGTAAAAGTAAAAAAGTATTTATTTTCTTTCACAAAGGTGCAAAATATAAAGATACACAATAATATCAAAAACAAGTTCCTTTGTGAGAGACTGGTATCTATACTAGGGCGTACCCTGTCAGACTGATTACCAGGCCCCCACTCATTTGATGAGTCCTAGATCTCCACCTATCAGGCGACCTGAGGCCATAACCGTGGAGACCATCACTTTAGTATTGGTTATAAAGACATCAATAGTTTTGGTCCCGGGACTAGTTCTCCGGGACCCTTAAACTTACCACAAATGCCTACAACCAACAGATTTGACGTTTGTGAAAAGTGACGTGCACCTTTGCACCTGTGCACGTTACGATGCGGCTTCCACGGATTGATCATTTTAACCTTTACAATGAATTGTTGATACTTGGTTGTGTTCAGTTGCACTCGTGTATACATTTTGACAATGCTTAAAATATGGATTGATAATGATTCATATCAGTTCAACGTTTTTAGAGCGGGATGGAATAGCCAAGCAAGCCAGCCAGATTCGATCACACTGCGCTCTCGCTAGCGCTTTGCTTTACTATACTGTTCTATTGGTACGTGTAGGTATTCACACTATCCAACATAGGCAAACTGGATTTCCATAGAGTTATTAGATTATTATTATTACCCATAACAAATGTGGGGGTAACTCCTCAGGGTTCTGATATATATGTATACCTACGTCACTACATTGATACATAAAAGTCTGCGTTCGAGAGATACACTCTACATTCATCACCTGCTATAAGAAAAGAAGCACCTCAACAACAACACCAATAATAACAACAACCAACTCCAACTGGCCTACAACTTAACAACAACTGAACAACAAACACTATTTGAACAGCTACTGAACAACACTTGAATAAAAACCGAACAACAACTAAACAACTAAGTACATTTAAAAACAACAACTAAGTAAATTGAAATTAAACAGGGTGGTTCTATACGAAACCATAACTGTGCCGAAACTATTTTGTGACAACTGATTGATTCATTGATTCAATGAGTGCACCGCAAAGTACTTACCAGTGCACTTATGGTTTCTTACAAATAAAAACCAACCACCACTTTTAGGTGCCCAAAGGTAAACAAACCAAGTCATCCTTTTCGAATAGATGGAATGAAAAATGATTTTCTGAGTGCAAATTATAAAAAATACACTCTACAATCAACGTAGTTTCCTAGACGCGTACAATAAAGGCACACCATTCATTCATATACGTGGATGTCGTAAAACTCAATTTAACAGGTGACTAGTTAGGCGGCTGTTGTATTTGTATGCACTCAGGCGTGGTTGATTGCATGTTTTTTCGTCATCTTTTCACCACCAGGAAGTTGTTAACAGATTCATCAAGTACCCAGGATGTGAAGCTGATTGAGGATATATTACTGCGTGAAGTCTTAAGAGGTTTTAAGGAACTAACATAGAAGATCAGTGCAAAAAGTCTCTCACTTTCCGAAGGTCCCTAGTTTAAGTCATGGTGCACAGAGAGTTTAATTCTGACAGATTATCATTTGGAGTTTCTTTCCATTTGGTTTGGAAAATGTAGACAGATCCACCTCAATGCTTAGGTGGTTATACAACCATGTTAGAGACTTGGTAAATAAGATAGTTTGAAAACCCTGGCATTTTTATTCGGATCGCTCCTTAACTCAAAAAGAGTAAAAGCTACCAACTAGATCTAAATCAATTTCAAATCCATTACGTGACTGTTACTCTATTTCTATATTCTATATGAAAATAAGTCATGAATAAACTGTGTGACAGAATTTTATTGGTCGTTCGTGTTTTATTATCGTTGCATTTTAATCACATACATCGTATAACCTTCAATATTTTGTAACACCTAGTAAATTTGCTTCAATCATTTGTTACCGCAGTTATCAAATTTAGTTTTAATACGATTTTGCAACAACACTGAGAACTAGGTGTTGTAGAAAGCAGGTCAAAGTCAGGTTGATTGTGTTATACCGGTTGTCTACTATAATCAGAATAAGTGTATTAGTGAATTATATTAACCAACCTTAAGATAAAATCGTAGATGCGAGTACCAAAAATAATAATAGGTACTTACTTAGGTACATTACTTAACCAGTACCTACTTTTAAGGATAAAGTAATACTAATAGGTACAAAATGATGTGATTGTAATTTGCATAACTCCATATTTATTCTTAAGAATTACCACTACTTACCATTGAATTCTAAAACAATTTTTAAATGCGTGGCCTTGAAAGATATTGAGCCTGCTTGTGCCTTTTATGCCTAGGTACCAAAACGCAAAAAATACATAGTTCTGACAAAACCCGTGGACAAAACCATGAACTTACTTGCCTATCTAAAACTTAGAATACGATATACTTAGGACTAAATATTATCACATAAATCCATTGACAACCTTATCAAAAACGCCACCATCTTAGAGCTAATAACAAGCAATAGATCATAGTAGGTAGCGGATCAACAACAAATGGTTGAAAGATTTTAGGTTTTTAAAAATATAAAAATACAAGCTTTTTAATCTTTTAATTTTAAATACATTTTTTTTTCTCCCAATATTTCGTATCGCTTAAATCGTTTTTAAATGAATATTTTTAATGAATACTGGTAAATACAAAAGTGAAAATATTACCATTTCTTCTTTAGTTTTCATTTCTGTACACAATATTGTAGGATTTTTAACTGAACAAAGTCAATTATCTTAATCAGAATTAAAATAGCAACTTTGTTTGAACAACACTTGTAAACTCTACCTTAAACCGCAGTAATGGTACGCACATTGAATGAAGTCTATCTTGCAAATCTGATATGCAGAAACATATATCATTAGCATTACATTATCTGTCAATTTATACGCCTGCTGTGTAATGTAATATTTAATTACTAAATACCTGTATATAGGGTGAAATATGCTAGTGACCGTCAGCGAAAACTCAAGACAGGCTGGTGAAAAAAAACAACTTTTCCCAAGGAATATAGGCTGATAATTAATTATATGGCACAAATATTTTAATTCCCATAGTAACTCAAATCAGCTGATCGGCAATTGTAGAGGTATATGGGAGGTCCAATTTTTATCGTATTTTTACATAAGTTCCTTGTGAAAAGAAGTTCCTTATCATTTTCGCTATCGGTCACGATTAAAATTTCACCCATTAAATGAAGTAAATGGAAAAAAAACTAACTAACAGGACCTTCGAATACCGTTCCATCTTATTACCAACTTACAAGCACAATTTCGGGCCGCTGCCGCTGTAGCTCAAAGAGTAGAGTACTGGAACCCTTTTTTTGCTTATTTTTATTTCTGAAAATAGTTTAATCAGAACTGTGAGTGTATAACTCCTTATACATATACCTACAGGGAGTAACAAAAAGGTGTAACAAACCGAAAGGTGTAACAAACCTACTCTGGAAACTGAAAAACTTTCTTTACTTTTTCTACCTATTTCAAAAGATTAAACACTTAATTGGACCTCTCATACAAAAGTGCCGATCAGTTAGGTAATTTACTATGGGAGGTCTAGATTTTTTTTCATATATCGTTGTTCAGTTTAATGAGTAACTTGTCCTACTTTCGGCTTGTTATACCCTTTTTGCTACTCCCTGTAAATCAATGAACACCTAGGTATAATGTAACATAACAATATTTAAGTTATAAATAACTAGGTCGTATAAAGGGATGTTACGTTGTGACAGTCGATACTTGTGTTGTGCCAAGTCAGCCATGCAAATCGCAGGCTGATCACTGTAATCGATCTACCCCGGCCTTGGCCCCAAATGTGCGCCTGTCCGCGAGATGAAGAGTAATGCCCATATTCTACGTATAGTCGCGGTCAGAAAACGTTTCCCACCTCGTCGATAATTGTATTTCTAAACAGCATACAAGCTTTGCAATAGATCCTGCCCATTTTCGGAAATGACATGACATTTTCGTAACAAGCAGGTCTTAATACAAACGTGCGTAATGTAACGTAGTGTACAATGTACCCCAATTCTATCCGTGGGTGTCGTAAAAAGCGGCTAAGGTATAATCTAATCATACAAGGAATAGACAGCAGCGTTGCCTGTGAATGCACTATCTTGCACTGCGCTCGCCAATCCGCCTGCCAAGCGTGGTTATATAGGAGGCCGATGTCCAGCAGTGGACTGTTTTGACTGTTAATATAGGTATGTATGTACAATTGACTCCCTGCATATAATAATATTTCTTAATAGCATGCAAGTTTTGAAATGTACTTACCCTGCCCATTTTCAGAAATGACTTGTAACTAACAGGCCTTAATGCATTCAGTATATTTACCTGAAAATTCTCAGAGCCTAAAACTTATCTCTCCTTTTAATGACTATAAAACCCCAAACTGAATTAAATGTATACCTACCTCAGAACGCGGTAGCATGTGAATGTTTTTAGTTTATACCTTTTTAATATTACCTAAGTACCTACTTAAAAGTACTAGATTTTCCTTGAAAGTGTCTTTAAGCGTGGCTTTACGGCAACCAATACCACCTTAAAGTTTGGTATAATTTTGTAAAACCAAACAAATTTCTGTCAGCGACCGTACTCCTCAGCTCAATCGTCATCTCGATTTGTTTTGTAAGACGCATGCTCAGATTGCTGCGTACGCGTTTACGAGTCCTAAAATTGCTGCATCCTCTTACTCACACATTATTCCAGTTGGTAGTAAAATTAAGGTGACTATTGTCTCGATTCCACGTAACTAACTAAAATGGCTAATTACAAATAGCACTGTCACTTTACTTTAAATAAGATTAAAAAAGGACAGTAGATGTCATAGACTATTTTAGTCATGTTATGTTTTAAATAGTCCATGATTTCCGTTTCGTTTCTTATATTTCCTTACATGTTTACCATATTTTTAATCGCCGCTTAATTTTGACAGATACCGCGTATTAAAATCATTGACAATTCAAGAGGCGATCATCTGTCCTTTCCTAACCCAACTTAACAGAAAGTGTCAGTGCTATATTTAGTTAGATATTTTAGTCGGTAACATAGAATTGAGACTTATGACTAGGTATAGGGAATTGTATCTACGTACGTAAAATTTGGTACTTAATGTATCTACGTAATGGTAACTACTGGATGCAAAATTTACAATATTTCAAAGGGTGACCCATGAAACTGAACAACTATTCCCAAGGAACGTTGAATAGTTCCTATGAATAAAAAGGTTGGTCTTCCCGTACAAAATGTATAAGAGGTTTTTATTTTATTTAAAGCCCATATTTTTTTTTAGTTTATTGTTATTTTTAGATATTTTCCATGGAAAAAAAATTGCTTACATGAGTTTGATCATTCTTTGACCATCCATGAGGAAATATGTTTTACGCATTACAATACAATAAGCCTTATTTGTACAAAACACAACAAAACAAACAGATACAGTAAAAGAAAAAACACTACAATTTAGGCGGCGTTATAATAGTAGAGGTAGTAGTATTCGGAGGGCTGTCCCTTACACCCGTATAAATAGCTATCTACCTATGTATATGTCGCAGTAATATGGCAGAATTAGGAGTAGGCCAAAGGTTGGAATACCTATGGCAAAATCTAAGAATATATTCTGCCATCTTTCTAAACAAATCCAGCAATTCAGCCAAATTCCTGAACTGGTTTAGGAATAGTGCAAAACGAAGTTATAAAGTACTTAACTTATTTTGAATCAATGTCATCATGACTATTTCGCTTCGGAGTTTTCTTAGATGGTTAATCCTTCTTTTTTAACAAAGAAAGATAACTTACTACGGTTTTAAATCATAACATAAATAATATATATGTTCCACAAATGGATCCCTGAAAGTTAATATCAAATGATTCGCGCAAGTTGTTATTAAATATTCCAGATCGGTTAATTTTCTTTGCCATATTTCTGAACATCTTCAAAACTACTGAATATTCTTTCAATTTGCAAACAATCACAAAGAGACGATTTTTTTTATTTCAGTCTTTGTAAAATTGTATTTATTAATTTATTTCCTCTATACTTACTAAGTTATTTTTTAAGTTAACTTAGTCATGACGACACTAATTTGAAAATGTACGTCATTTTGTTATCTTCCGAAAAAACTTAAGGGATTCGGCGAAAACCCTAGGAATTGGACAATGGCAGAATGAAGTCACAATTTGCCATAATCAGTAATGTGTCCAAAATCCAATTTGGCCAATTCGGACGAATTTCTAATTCTGCCATATAACGGCGACATGTTTACTGGAAATCCCTGACAATTTTCAGAATAGAAATAAAACAAAATTTTGCCCTATGCAATTAATACCCAAAATTAAATATTGGCATTTGGTAGCCTTGATAAATATTTTCAAACCAAAAAATAAGGTGTGAAATCAATTCCATAAATACACTTTGTGGTCAAGTGATGTCTTGTAATGTGAAGAATATTTGCATACCCAAAACATAAGAGGCGTGGCATCATAGGTTTTACCAAGAAATAAGCAAATCAAATACATAAAACACAAGCTGTTACCCGCGGCGTTGTCCGCATAACCCTCGAGTGGTGATAAAAACTATCCTATGTGTTAATCCATGTTACCTTCTATATTTCCAAGATACAGGTATTAAACTTAGTTTGGGAGAAAAGTTTCAACTTTGTTTGTCATCTTGACCTAAAATACCTATTTGTGTATCTTCAATGTGTATCATTGGTTAAATAAACTTTTCTTATTCTTATATTTGTGCCATATTTTATTACAATCGGTTCAGTAGTTTTTGTGTGAAGAAGTAACAAACAAACAACTATACAAACTTTAGCATTTATAATATAAGTAGGATTATAAATAACAATAAAACTATCATTTCTTTCCCGTGGGTGTCATATGAGGCGACTTAGGGACTCGAGGGCTGCATGTGTTTTGCAGTTTTAGCCGATGGTGACAACCTGTCACTATAGTAATACACAATTATCCGAATGACCCTCAAATGTTTGTCAGACGTGGCGTAAGTGACCGTTTTATCGGCCGTTTGCGCTCTGCCTACCCCACAAGGGATGAAGGCGTGATATATGTATGTATGTTAACACTACCGTAGGTATTCAAAAGATCAAAACGATTGCAACTGTGAATACTTTAGTGGAGGAAACGAGCGAGTCAATTGATTTGTAGGACTGCGTTACGTTGAAGATCATTACCAAGGCAGAGCACATGTCGTGTAATGCACAGTAACGGAAAATTTGCAGCAACATATCTCGACAATGCTTTAAATCGAGCAAACAATTTTTCTATTTCTTGTAACTTCCGAATGTCTAAAAGGAGACACAAAAAATCTACAAACCCTTTTCATTGTCATTTGACTAGGTACTTACCTAAATCTGATCAAAGTACCTAAAGATGTTACAACAGTCATTTAAACAAAACATATGATGCCTTTTTAGTCACGTTCAAACGAACCTGTAAATTTAGGAACCAAAAATCACATATAACTTCTGAGAGATCGCGATTACTTTAACACATTTTATCTACCGAAATTAATCATCTAAAATGTGCGAAAATTACCTGACAACCGAACAGTTTCATACTGATGTGGCATTATCGAGGGACTGCTATACATATGCGGATATTGTGCATCGACATAGTGACAGGTTGTCAGCCCATCGCCTAAAATTGCAATACTCACCCTCGAGTCCCTTAATCGCCTCTTACGACTCCCAAGGGAAAGAAATGGGGTGATGCTACTCTAAGCCGGCATCACACCGCAATATATGTATGTATGCTTTATACAAAGAGGAGATTTCCATAGTTGTTATTTTTCCTAATTTCTACTGTGTAGTGCGCGCAAATTCTCCGCTTGCGACGACGACCACGTGGCATTGCGCACGCGAGCGGCTTCGCAACTAACTCTACTGATTCGATCACGATTTACTAATTAACTGGCTTTATGCATTCGTACATACATCATACATCAGCCTATAGCTGCCACTGCTGCTGGACGTAGGCCTCCCCGAGGGTACGCTATAGGGCACGATCTCCCTTTTTCGCCATCCAGTCGCTACCAGCCGCCTTCTTTACATCGGTCCACCTGGTCGGAGGTCGTCCAACGCTACGCTTGCCGAGGCGTGGCCTCCACTCGAGAACATGTTTACTCCACAAACCGTTGGTTCTACGACAGTGCCCAGCCCATTGCCACTTCAGTCGTGCATTCGATTCGATATGCAGATATTAAGAGAGAAAAAACCTTAATATTTTAAGGGGCGATCCACCCCATTAAGCCGAAGATCTTTAGATTTTACTTTACCTATTGATCTTACCATGAAATATCTATCATAGGCTCAAAAATCAAAATACTCGACTTACGTTTTGTGAACTTCTATATGAATGTTACTCTTTTTTTTAATCCGTACTATTATTATGAATCTGAGAATTTGTGTGTGTGTGTTTGTGTGTATGTATGTATGTTTCTTAATTCTTCACGCTCAAACGGCTTGACCGATTTGGATGAAATTTGGAACACAGGTGTATAACCTGGAATAACACCAAAGCTACTTTTTACCGCGGGAAAACAACTATTACCACGGGAAAATGAGTGGTAGCGGGTGAAACAGGTGAGCGGAAATCTAGTGTATGATAACGAAGAAGACCAGTACTTTGCACCATGAAATACTATAAACTCAAACTATATTTGATCAGTCACGTCTATGTCATTCAGTTGGTCAAGCAGTCGGTCAAGTCTGTCAATCGGCCAGTAGCAAGAAGCTGCTGAAAAAAAAACTGAAACATATCCCACCTTAAGGTCAGCCGCCAATACTTACTTTGTGGTCCAGCGGTGATATCAAGTCAGCCTTAGATAAATGATTGGTTCGCGACAGTGAGGACCAATCTTCATGTAAGAAGTCAGCAGAGCTTCGAGTCTTGGATATTCATTCATGACACCTCGTACGTAGCCAAAGATGTACCCATGGACCAACGTCAGTATTTAATTAAGTCTATGCCATGGGTAATCAATGGATATATCTCGGAAATAATTTTATCATCCGATAACTGATTGTCAAAAATATGCTGCATATCGCTAGCTGCTACGCTGCCTTCGAGCAACGACACGGCCTTCCGTCCCGGAACGAGAGGGAAGACCGTGTTGCTCGAAGTACGCTGCGATTGCGCAGGCGTCGATTTGGCATTTTTGACAATAATCTACTTATCATTCGATGCATTCGATATCAACCAAGAAGCTTATATACCTTTATAAAGTCTTTTCAAGTAATACGAATATGTACGAGTACCACTTGACACTGGCAAAGCACAAATTAACTATATGTAGACTAGCTATGGCAAAGTCACAATGAAAACGTCACTAAACAAGAAATCGAAATCGTGTTTTTTTGCTCATCTAAATCGATAATACTTAGGCTATTTATCATGGCAATTTCCATAAATGATGTATTTCTCATGCAGACTCAACAAAATATTGGTGCCTAAATTTGAATACAGTAAATATTATACAGTTTTTTTTATATTAACTTTAATATATAACTATTTGAATACAGTAATAAAAAGAACAAAATAATGTATTTTCTCACACTTTTAATGTTTAATTGTATGAAACTCTTAGTGCGGAATTCTGTCCGCACTCGGCCGATATTCCTTGTCGGTAAAGTCTACCTACCCGGCGGCAGCAAGAAACTGCAGAAAAAAGTCTGCAGCACTGTATGTCTTGGTTCTGGGCTTACGAATTCTTTATCTATTTCAGTAATCCCAGCGACTCAGCCGACGAGAGAGAAGTCGATGTGTGGCGCAGAACCCGATGTGGTGTCAAGAGCTATTGGCGACTACGGACGGTGGCAGCTGCTCATCACCTTCCTACTGTCACTGTTCTCCTTCCCTTGCACGTTCCACATATACCTGCCAACCTTCACTGTAAGTATAAGCATATTTCATTACAATATCTAGAAAACGTAAGGACTATTATCTCACCACCAATAATTTACCTATTTTTCATTTCTGCCCATCTTATGTAAATTTCATTTGTAGGTACATAAGCTATCGATATCACTTTTGTATTCTAATTTACAAAATTGACAGGTGTTTTAAATTGGCTACGTGCCTGAATCGGAATAGTTAGCACTGTTGAAAAGGATATTTTCTCACCTGAGTAAGTACCTACGTATGTATTAGTTCGCTCAATAAAATGTACCTACGCGACGTACTAAACAAAACATAATACATTACCTCAGAGAACTAATTATCTAACTACAAGGTAATATTAAGTTAACAAGCTGAAACTAAAAACCTACTAAACTAAGTAAGTTACCTGATTAACATATAGGACTAGCTGAGCAACATAATGAGAAGAAACGAGTAAAAACATTACCCTTTATTACGTGATCTGCGAACGATAAAATATGCGGGTTTTACCACATTCATGAAGTAGTTACTAATCTTAATTTAGGTGCCTAATTAAGACAGATTAGGATTAGGGTACGGTTTTTTCGGAAACCACAGCAGTTTGTAAATAGATCACAAAAAATACAATTAGGTATTATGTTCACCGGAAAACTCAATAAATAGACTTGCAGATGACTTTCTATTCACACATAAGCACAACCTACTTAGTTGCTGTCGTTTCCTCCACAATTCTATTCTTCATTCTATAGGTACAATTGGCTTATAAATAAGTAGCGAATAATTTACTGTCCTTATGTAGTATAGTGCATTTCCGACATAAACGAGGCAACAACAGAGGATGAATTTTTTGAACTCATGTTAGTCAAAAGATATTAAAGTAAATACCTAATAAAGCGAACGAATTATCTTGATTTAGATTTGATGATGTGATCCTAGAGACATCAAGGAAACTCTTAAAAATCTTATTGGTACTTTTGGAGAAAGCGGGAGGTCATGCTCTATCTTAATGACTCAACATTAAGCGAACATAAGCGAGGCGTATGTCCAACAGGCTGATAGTATAATGATAATGTATCAATATTTACCTTTTACCCACATTTACTTTTATCTTGCAGGCCAAAGATACAAAATTCTGGTGCAGAAGACCGGAAAACTTTTCCAGCGTGCCTACAGATGTGTGGATCAACTACAGCCAGCCGAACGGCACGTGTACCGTCAGGGACATTCCCTTTGGCGTCACGGCTGAGAGCATCATAAACTTTACAGCGCCTCTAGTAGATTCCTTCGTGAAATGCACCGAGTGGGAGTTTGACAGGTCCGATGTCGGCGACACTATTATATCGGAATGGAAACTCGTCTGCGATAAAGCACATTTGACCAGCATCGTAGAAGTCGTGTTTCTTGTTGGAGTTGGCGTCGGTGGAGTCGTGGGAGGTTGGATTTCTGATAAGTAAGTTACTTTGCATTTTCTACTAACATCATTTTTACACCCTTTATTTTATAATGAGTATGGATATGTCGTAGGAATATGGTAATTTGGCGATTTCTAATGAACAGTCAGTCATGATCTGGTCTGGTTAGATACTCGAAACGGCAATGTAAGTCTTATGCGCGCAGCATTAGAACGGTCCAAAGTCCACTGTCTAATCCAACCTATGTTTGACTGTAGGTACCCATTTAACATATATGAAAAAACTACTCGAAAAAGCTATATCTTGATAGTGCAGCCATGTTTCATTAATTAGTAGTATAATCCTTTTTTTTTATTGATTTGATGTCGATCTTATTTTAACTGGGGTTTTACGTTTACGTTACAACTTTTTTATATTGTAGCTAAAATGATTATCCGAATTACACATTAGCATGTTAAATATCAGAATGCAAAAAAGCTAGCAGGACGTTGAATTCAAAAGGATAGTTTACAACGATGACCTAACCACAGAATACCCGCATTATAACAATGCAGTGATCATGTATCGTCGTGACTTTTTTGTTTAACCGCTTGAAATTCGCAAAAATTTAATTTCAATGTGTACTTAGTAAGAAAGAGGCCACTTAGATCTTTTTCGTGTATAGGTGCCAAAATTTTTATTTAATAAGATGGAAGGTCCAATGGCTGATGTTAAGAGTTAATTCGATGTCATTATTAAAAAAAAACGACTCGCTCGGCCTAGTTTATTAACTTTCGATCAAAATTATTGTGTCTTGCATTGATGTCGAATAGGTAGCTGATCATTTTATTCGGAATAGAACACGGAAAAAATATAGTTTAGCAAAATACGCATGACTTTCAATTCTAGAGCTAAGCAAAATATAAAAAAGCGACATAATCAGTGTTTAGTTTGATAACACATACATACATACATACATAGATCACGCCTTTATCCCTTGCGGGGTAGGCAGAGCGTAAACGGCCACTTACGCCACGTCTGACAAACGTTTGAGAGTCATTGGGAAAATTGTGTATCGCCATAGTGACAGGTTGTCAGCCCATCGCCTAAAATTGCTATACAAACCCTCGAGTCCCTTCGTCGCCTCTTACGACTCCCACGGGTAAGAAATGGAGTGATGCTATTCTAAGCCGGCATCACACGGCAAACACTGGACGTAAATATAAAAATGCCGTGTGATGCCGGCTTGGAATAGCATCACCCCATTTCTTGCCCATGGGTGTCGGTCGTAAGAGCCGACTAAGGGACTCAAGGGATGTGTATTGCAATTATAGACGATGGGCTGACAACCTGTCACTATAGTGATACACAGTCATCTGATTGACCCTCAAGCTTTTGTCAGACGTGGTGTTAATATCCGTTTTACGGCCGTTAACGCTCTGCCTACCCCGTAAGGGATATAGGCGTGATTTGTGTATGTATGTATGTATGTAAATATAAAAAAAATTTGGTCTACCCAGTATAAGTACGAACTAAGCGCAGGTTAATGGTTTTTTACTCTTCTATATTAAAAATGCCAAAAAATATTGATACATTGTACTCTATAAAACCTATAGTATGTTATTTGAGCTACCTACTTTAACAATCTGAGTTGGTAGTTTAACCTTAATTCCAAACAAAATGTCGTCAGCCTTCTATAGGGCCTGCCACGAGGTGTTCTAGATTATTCACGTAAACTATGTTTATTTATTATGGCACTCTGATTGACCTTTTTGGAATGCCAGCCAACTTACCAAGTACAAATGCAGCTAACATTTAACTGAGATATTTATGATAATGACCCGTCCCATATACCTACCGAGTCCTGTATCCCCATGTTTCATCAACAGTAGGTTTGCTAGGAGAGATCTTTAAAAGAGCTAACCAACCTCGTCTGTTGTTAAAATTATAAGAATTAGCCGTTTGTTTGTTTGCTATTATCTACAATAAAGGATTTTTTGTGTTTCAGGTTCGGCCGTAAGCGGATCCTGATAGGAATGATGATAGCTCAGAGTGGCCTGGCCATCCTTTCCTTGCTCGTACGTTCATACATTCAGTACGTGCTCGTGCGTCTCGTAATGGGGCTGGTGTCCGTCTCCGTGGTCTACGCTGCCTTTGTATTGGCCGTGGAAATCGTTGGAGGGAAGTGGGTGACCATCGCCGGGGTCTGCAACTTCTTCCCACTGCCAGTAGCCTACATGATCGTCTCGGTCATGTCCATATATCTACCGAACTGGCGAGACCTACAGCTCGCACTGTCGCTGCCTGGATGCCTGCTCCTATTGCTGTGGTAATTATTTATGATCGCTGCAATTTACAACTTTTCATGACTACTATATTAGGGTTTCTTGATAACTTGGTTACCTTTACCTAAATTATAATATTTCTGCCTACCTAGCAGAATAATTATTATGACATTGATAGGTACATACTAACGAATATTTTATTTATTTATTTACGTTTCAGGTTTTATTTACCTGAATCTCCAAGATGGCTGATAAGCAAGGGCAGAACGCAAGAGGCCAAAGCGGTACTCCAGAGAGCAGCAACATTCAATAAACGAGAATTGCCAAATGATTTGGACAAATTACTGATGCTAAGCAAAGCAGATCACTCAGATGACGAAGAACCTAGTATAGCTATGCTTTTTAGAGGAGCTTTATTGAAAAGAACAATATGTTTAGCAATCGTTTGGTTCGCTATGACGATTGGTTACTACGGTCTACTGTTAAACATAGGAAACTTTAAGATGGGAAATATTCACACTACGTCGCTGATTCTTGCAGCCGTAGAAGTCCCTGCGATAGCTATAAGCATTCCAATCCTACTGAAAGCCGGTAGAAGAATACCTGTGTTTATTAGTATGGTCGTGTGTGGTCTGGCGTGCGTGGCTAGCGAGCTATTATCAATATCGTTCAACGACCAGTGGATCATGATCGCGTGTCTGATGGTGGGAAAGTTTGCCATTGGCTCCACAAACATGATGCTGCCCATCTTCACGGCGGAGCTGTATCCTACTGTGATAAGGAACCTCGGAGTCGGCGCCAGCCAAGTTTCCGCCGGCTTGGCGTTGATATGCATACCGTACTTATGGAAACTGGTGCGTAATAATAAAACCTTGTGATAAAATACAATTCAGTCATTTCAAATCGGAGTTATAATTTTTCAAATAAAAATAAGTCTTACTGGAAAAATTATGTAAGTTTCAAAGACACTTTAGTTTTTGATCTTGTAGTATTAAAATGATTGTTTTTTTCTTTTCAGGCCCAAATAAACGAGCACCTACCAATGGTGACGATAGCTGCAATGACAGCCTTGGGTGGGGCCATATCGTTGCTTCTGCCAGAGACCACGGGCTGTAGCGAGCCCCAGCCCATTCCCGACACTAAGAAAAAGTAAGTAGTCCAATAATATCGCTTATTACAATAACAATGCTATTAGAACTCTGATCGTGAATTGTTATAACAATTAACATGAGGGCCAAGTGAAATACAGTACCTATGTAAGCAATTTAGTCTCCTATTCATCGTCTTTTCCTACGTATCGGCAACGCCATCTAACAACTGACTCTACAACTCAACGAGTAAACAAATGTTGTGGTATATAACGTTTCCTTTCTCATTACAGGCCTTCGCTGGACAACGTGTCGCCGCGCAACGGCACGTTTGCGGTAACTGACGACAGAGGGCACTAGTATGTGATCTATCGAGTGAAGTTTAGTGCGCAGGTACTTCTTTTAAGGATCTATAGGAGATCTACGAGGATGGCAGTTATTGATACTTAATCAGAGATTATTGATCAGAGATTCAGCTTGCAAGAAGTTTGATAGCTCTCTATGTAGAGATTTTTTGAGATGGCTACTGAATGAAAAAATATAGAAATTTACATAAGTTAGGTACTTTATAATTTTGTGATTTTCACCCTTCAAAAACAATGATGAATTGTCAATTGCTACCTAATTACAGTGAAAAGTGAAAACTTTAAAACTCTTTATGTGCTAGTGATATTTTCCGAATTTAAAAACTATGAATGTGATGTGACGATAAGTTAGTAAATTATATGTAAGAAATATAATTTATCAACCAAATAACCTATTATTAAAACAAGGTGTCATACGGCAGTTTTAAATTATTTTATTTGAAAGCTCTAAACCCGCTGTAGGACACCCTTTACTTACCTTAGTTTATTATGTTTATTAAATGCATGTTTGAGATTGTAACACCGAGTTTTAAGTTATTTTTGTATGGTTACCAACTAAATTTGACTGTACAAACTCTAGTTTATTATAAATCTGCATAAGCCGGTAGCATATCAAAAGAAAGCGTAGTATAAAATATTATTTTTAACTGTCGATTAACTTATTAAACCTACTGGAGTAAGTACCTGTTTTTGTTACCGAATATAGTTTTAGTTAATTTTAACATGCAGTAATGCTTAGTTTTATTTAAGTTTGTAATACGAGGGGAAACAAAAAAGGTAGAAAAAGCAGAAAGGAGGTCAAGGCACTCATGATACAAAAAAATTGGACGTCCTATTCTAAATTAACCACCTGATCGGCAACTTTGCATAGGAATAAAAAACTTCCGTGTGATGCCGGCTTAGAATAGCATCACCCCATATCTTTCCCGTGGGAGTCGTAAGAGGCGACTAAGGGACTCGAGGGTATGTATTGCAATTTTAGGCGATGGGCTGACAACCTGTCACTATAGCGATACACAATATTCCAAATAACTCTCAAACATTTGTCAGACGTGGTGTAAATAGCCGTTTTTGCGGCTGTTTACACTCTGCCTACCCCGCAAGGGATTATAGGCGTGATATGTGTGTGTGTGTGTGTGTGTGTGTGTATAAAAAATGGACCATTTTTTAAATATATTTCCAACCATGTTCCATGGACGAAATGTTCCATGGGGAAAGTTGTTCAGTTCCATGAGTACCTTGACATCTTTTCGGCTTCTTATACCCTTTTTGTTACTCCCTGCATATGTAGCTCAAGCTAATTCTTGTATATTGTAGATGTAGGTAGGTAGGTACCTAATCTATTGTTCAATATTTCGTAGTCAGTTTAATTTATTAGTAATTCATGAAAGTAATTGTACTTATTTACTTATAAACTGTTCTAAATAATAATATAGTTGTGTACAAAAGAATTGAGATTCTATCCAAATAAATTTAATGATCATAAATGAGTATATAATTTTAATAATAATAGTAAAAAAGACCTTACTTACTTTTGGGTAAATTTGGGTCTAATGAGATTTTCATACAATTCAATGATGATGGCTGAATCAATCAGATTCAGCCATCACCTTAAGATAGGACTTTATTTATAGTCGTTGTAACTAAAGTTTATATTATTCTGGACAATTGTCTTTTTCATTTTAGATACTTCATACATTCTTACAAGTAAGTACCTAGAACTCCATAGTATGTGAATTTTCTTCATAGAAAAGACATCAACGGCGTCAACAAAATAATGTAAATACCTAAATGTTGGTAATAATCACCTATAATGGTACAACCAAATTTTTTTGGGTTTCGTGACCAAAGGGTCAAAACGGGACCCAAACTGGCTGGCGGCTGCCTGAGACTCGGCTGTCCGTCTGTCTGTCACCAGGCTGCATCTCATAAATAGTGATAGGTAGAGAGTTGAAATTATCACAAATGCCGTATTTCTGTTGCCGCTAAATACAAAAAAAAAATTAAATGAAGATGAAAGGATAAGTTAATCAATTAACATAAATAAACATCCTTAACAAAACACTTTTTGCTTGATTTCGTTTATAATTGTTGTTTTATCTCATAAACGTTAATAGTTTGACAGTTTAAATTTTTCACAAACATGCATTGCTCTTGCCGCTATAAGAAAAAATCCGAAAGAAAACAATAAAACTATTGTAATACTTAATTATTTAAATGGGGTGCTGCCATACAACAAACGTGATTGTTATGCCATTTTGATACTAATTGGTACGGAACCCTTCGTGCGCGAGTTCGACTCGCACTTGCTATTTTTTTTAATAATCATGAGTATGTATTGGACACTTTCAAGTCAATTACAAGAAAATACATATCTACTCATAAGCTTATCAATAAAAACAACAATAATCTAACAGTAGCAATATCCTGGTGAAGATAATTTCTTTATTTTAATTTTATTTTCTTAGAAAATAATTGCAACACAAAAATTACATGTAAAATTCTTTGAGTTAGACATTATCGTTCGTCTACATAACGTAGGTAGGTGTATACAACTGTGCTTCGTCAATGCTAGTAGTTTTTAATAGAAGATATTTGTACTGGTTCTTGTTCTAGAAAAATAATGCCGATGTGGCATCATTGTCTCACCATGTTGTTATCATTGTACCTACCATTTAAGTTGTACATAAATATTACCCATTACCGATGCATTTTCGTAACGGTTAAATTTGAAAAAACAATTAAACTATTTTGTAAAAAACAGTAACTCTTCTTGGTTTCTCTTTTCAAAACAAACAAAACGCACCAAATCCAAGGAACGAATGCTTTGAAGGACACCCATTCAAACACTAAAGTTGCAGGTTATGTGTAGATGCAATATACAGTCAAAACGTACATGCCTGGCTATAGCATCACCCCATTACTTTTCTGCGGGTTTCATAAGAGGCAACTAAGAGACCCGAGAGTTATATTCCAATTTTAGGCTACAGACTTACAAACTGTCACTTTAGTAATAGGTACACGATCTTTCTGAAACGAACCTCAAACATTGGTTAGACGTGGCGATTGCGACCGTATTTTATGGCCGTTAACGCTCTGCCTACCCCACAGTTCATAATTTAAAGTGATACTTAGCTTTTGCTTAAATAGAATCTTGGTTATGAATAACTTTTTTTTTTTTAAGTATGGGTTTGCTCTTGACTCTAGTCTAGGTCATAGGACAGAGACAGAGTCTGAGATGGAGCGAGCCCTGCAGCCCCGTGGTCCACCGATCCCTGGTTATACTTGTAAATATTATAGGTACATCAGCGATCCATTTTTGCAACAGTTACATCAACGAACTATAAATGGGTTAAATCTAAAAGAACAATTGAACTGTTTAATAAAATATAATATTAATTACTCTTCTTGTATTCTCTTTCCAAAATAGCTAGACAACTGAACGTAGCATTTCCAAGGTAAGTATGCCTTGAAGGTCATCAGTGAGTACCATATCTATGCAAACTCAAAAATTTCAGGTTTTGTGTGAGTGCATTCACAGTCAAAATACTTACCTACTTCACAATACAGCTGCCGCCGTTGATAATTCGCAGTGACACTTAGCTTTTGCTTTAGTCCATGCATAAATTAAGAAAACTGTCTCTTCTAGAAAAGCAAACATTTTAAGAGCATACACATATCACGCCTATTATCCCTTGCGGGGGAGTTAGAGCGTAAACGGCCGAAAAAACGGACATTTACGCCACGTCTGACATATACGTCTGAGGGTCATTCGGAAAATTGTATATCGCAATAGTGACAAGTTGTCATTCGCATCGCCTAAAACTGCAATACACACCCTCAAGTCCCTTAGTCGCCTGTTACGACTCCCACGGGAAAGAAATCAGGTGATGCTATTCTAAGCCGGCATCACACGGCACTTTGAGTTGTTTCTACTCACATACTTTAATGAATAGAAGGGTACCACTATTACACGGGACATTGACACTGGCACGTAGGGCGATGGAGGTACTTGCGTAGAGTGCATTCCTTACAGAATGTTGGTAACGGTGGCAACGCCGGCGCACATAGATAGCTAGGTACTTGCGCTGCGACACGTAACTGCGCGTGCGGCGACTACGCAATTGACGGTAGAACGCAAATGCGCGTTTGTACGCACTACGGTCTGGCACTTTGAAATTATCAATGGTCTATACCGGTGGGTTGGGTATACATAAATATGGGTATAGAGTGTACAATACAGGATGTATATGTAACAATTACTCTACTTAGGTAGTCTGGGTATATTATGTACTTCTTTTCTGCTTACAAAATGCATTATAGTAACTAAGTACGTCTTTTATACGTTTTTTTTTTATTAGAGCGACATGTTTCGTATCCTATCTTAAAGAGTACCACTAACGCACCGTACTTTATACCTAGGCTACCCTCTTTTGCTTCCATTTTCCAGTCAATATGTGGCAAATGTGTTAACATGAAAAATCATCTCACAACGCCAACAATAACTGTAATACTCAAAAGAGATGCGAAAAACAGGTTACACTTTTGACTCAATCGGATGAGCATGTAACATAGTAACTACCCGTAGACTAAATCAGTCGGATGAGAAACTGGTTGTTGTGTACTGTAGGTTGGAGGAAACACACTTCGGACATCTCAATCAAAGCAGATTATTTTAAATCCGAATTACTTATTACTTACTCAAATTTTATTTATTTCTACTCGTTAAAGGTTTCGGTGAGCGTTGATAGGTAACGCTTAAGATCCCTAGAGAAAGGACCTACCCTCATAGTTTACTCCATAATGACCAGATAAATAGATAGAGAACTACTCGAAAAACAAGATGTGCATAGGTTGCCCTGAATTAGGTTCCTAAGATGTTAAATAATTATTAAATGTTGAAAAAAGTTGTATCAAATAAGCATATATCGAGAGAATATTTCAAGTAGAATTAATTTAATAATTGGTTGCCTAGTTTAGTGGAAGTTACTCCACCGACAAGAGTTTGACTCTTAAATTTGAAGAGAGAGAGAGTTTATTTTGGTTCTTTCTGTGAAGTTGCCTGGTTGCCTAGTTTAAAAAGGTGGATCACGGAAAAAAACCTCATAATTTATTTGATTATAATTAAAGATTTTATTATTCTCTATCTCATAGAGGTGCGTTGCCTAGCTAAAAATAGTGGCCTACATTTGGTGTCGAGTGGATGAGCATAAAAACACCCTGTTTTCTTTGGCGGAAATATAAAGAGTGCTCATTACAAACTACTTTAACCTAGAACACTTTACTTTATGGTCCCAAAATCTGCATGTGGCCCCCAGGCCCCCCGGGGGTGTCATATTGACCTCCATTTTAATGACGGAAAAGGAAAAGATGGCTCCGTGGGATGGCTCAAACATGACAGCTATTACATACAACATTTTCCTTCATCTTAAGCCAGTACCCCTAATCCTTAGGACGAAATTATTTAATTTTCGTTAGTTATAATGAAAAAAAAAAATGAAAAAAAAAATGGATAATGATTCAGACGATTATGTTCATCTAGACGCGAAAAACGCTAATTGCTAGTTTGCTTACATTACACCTGAGCCGGAAAAACAATATACAAGTTAGTTCAGTAGATAACTAAACTAGATAATTGCTGATAGATGTAATACCTTTTCCACTTGCACTTTTACGCAATCACAAACTATTATAATTACTGCCACATTTATGTAAATAGCACGTGCCGCCTTGCGCTGAGTTTCGATCCCTTGGCAAGGTCGGTCTCTTGCTAAAGAGTTGCTTATTATGGAAAATATTTTCTAGATCTCAGTTCCGACCGGGTTCATGTGGTTTAGGTCATCCACCCTTGCCACTCCTGACACCAATGCATTAAACAGTTGCCGAGGAAGTATGAATATGACCCCGAAACGAGTCCTATTGTGGTGGTATGTAGAGTACGTGTCGAATCAGAAACGAGCGTTTGAAAAAGGCGATACGGGACACCTAACGGGTTCCTGACTGCCGACGTACTAGCAACCGGGGAACTGAGACAGTAGTAGGTACTGGGAATACTTCAAACAATCTTTATTAAAATGAGTTACACTGCACTGACAAACATTTAAATACAAATGCGCAGCTTTGACCGCTACGCAATGGTGTTTGCAATTAAATTACCTTACAGAAAAAACCTGACTAGACTGTCGGCATGACAAAAATTAACATTTCAGTAACAGCTTGTCATATCATAACATATCACCAAATTCAGCAACTGAACAAACTATCATGAACTAAATAGTCAGTCACAATAACATAAATATTGGCTTAAAGTCGGACATCAAGTGAGGATTTTGTTAAATAATTATCGTTGCAGCATTAGGCTTTTGAAAAAGAGTGTGGCCTTTTTCCAGCTGTGGGATCTTACAAGCTAATAATAATTAATTAATTATTTCCATTACACATCTATGGCTACATACCTATAAGGATATTATAATCAGCTCACACGCGTTGTCAAGTATCGCAAGTTTCCGCTAGAAATTATCAAGTCTGCATGCCTATATGATCGCGGGGAATGAACTATTATGGCCACAAACTCTCACTTCTGATTGGCCTGATGCTGTCGTCGAACGATTTACTTTCCTGTGCGCTGCGCAGGCGCCGCGCTGCGTGACTCGACTCGCTTACTAGTGATGTAACTACCCCAAATGCGTTATCCTGTCGGAAAACACGAAGAGTTGCATTTTCGTTGTGTCAAACTGCCAATAAGTCCAATAACCAGTGCAAAGAAAAAGTTGAAATGAAAATGAAATAAAATGAGTTTTCTTAAACGGGCTATACATACGATACGAGATGTACATTTACGTTTATGTGGGCCTATTGTCTGTATTAAAGCCGTCAACAATTGGAAAATAACTGACTTTAGGATCATTTAAAGATTGTTGGTAAAAGTTTAGGATAAATAGTCACAGTACTATTACGAATACGATTAACAGTGATTTATTTGGCAGAGGTAAGAAGAATAAAGTACTTACCTCACCGACACAATGTACAATGGTTCAATCTACCGAATATCAGATAATAAGCTCTATTGCCCACTTATATTAAGAAAATACATACATACATAAATCACGCCTATATCCCTTACGGGGTAGGCCGAGCGTTAACGGCCGTAAAACGGATATTAACACCACGTCTAACAAAAGCTTGAGGGTCAATCAGATAACTGTGTATTACTATAGTGACAGGTTGTCAGCCCATCGCCTATAATTGAAATACACATCTAACCTTCGAGTCCCGTAGTCGCCTCTTACGACACCCATAGGTAAGAAATGGGGTGATGCTATTCTAGGCCGGCATTACACGGCAGTCTAGGCCGGCATTACACGGCAGGAAAATATCTCTTAAATATTAAGAAAATTACCTGAGATACAAGTAAATATATTTTGTATTTACTTAGTTTAGGTATAGTTAAGAAATGTATGCACAACTTTAATTTTATATCTGTAAATTTACTATTTGTATGCCCACTTTTATTTTGAAATAAATTATCTTTATCTTTACTTAAGTAAAAATCTTGGATCGGGATGGAAGACAGTGTTGCTCTAAAGCTATAAGTAACGAGTCTCCAGACTGTTGCCACACCTGCTGACATATCGCACGCTGCGAGTAAGCATTGATAGAATTACAAATTGAAGGAGAACAATAGTGTGACGAGACAGTCAGTTCCGATGTTATGTCACGCCTGACACAGAGAAAAAAGATTTAAGTGATTTATTTGAGAGGGAACTCCAAGAACTACAATGTAACACAGCCAAAGTAATTTTGTTTGGGGGTATTTTTTCCAATTTTATGATCATTGGGGAAAGTTGTTTATTTTCATGTGCTCGACTGTTTGTTGGGCTGATTTATTTTATGAAACATTTTTAGCTTATTTTTTAAGCCCTTACATAAATTATGTTTGAATACGCATCAAATTTATCTGAGTGTACCGAACCGAATATTTTGTGTCATTTATTACTCTATTCGGATATTGTTCATAGAGTTTCCTCTACGTATTCCCCTGTGTTCTGACTGTCACGATTTTTCTGTTGAAATCTTTATCTAGATGCATTTAATGTGATACTTTGGCTACGCATATGTTTAAGAACTTGGCTGGTGAATAATGATGTGCTGGAAACAACAGAAGTACAACAGAAAGCAGAACGTTATTGAGTCCATAAAATTATGTAGAAATATGCATAACAAATACTTTAGAGACAAATATACAAAACCGCGTATCACTAAAATCATTTTGATGTAGTTACCTGTTATGTTAGTTTTAGGAATGCTGAGAACTCATAGACCTTAGTGAAAACTTTTTCAGTTCGACCGGAATCTTTCTATAACACCCCAATTCGAATAACCATTTATTACAACACAAACAATAAACTTATCTACCTACTTAATTGCTTGATATTCTTATCAAAAAGACTATGAGTTTTTGCCAGTAATTTCAGTAGATTGTAAACAAACAAACAATGAATAGGAAGGAATACCTATACACAATAGCGCAATTAGAATATAATAATCTTGCAATTTTTAACGTGTCTACACATGACATCTGATCAAATGGTCACCATGACCATCACTAATCGTAACTGTTTTAACCGACGTCCGAATGTGTGCATGTTCTTCGGGTGAGCTCCTGCTCCCCACCATACAGTCAGGTGTAGATTTTCATAGCACCGGGGCTAAAATCATAGAGTCCAGAAAAAAAAGTGTGAATGTTACTAAGCATGGAACAAAATGTTGACGTGCTGGCCGGTTTCTTTCGGCTTCTAAACTAAGGTGTTCCTCTTTTTAAAACTGTATACACCCGTAAACATGTTTGTTTAAAGTTGTCATCAAAAACAACTTGAACGAATTTGATTATTCTTTTTGATGTTTTAATGATGTCTAACTTAAGAGTCGGAAAAAGGTTTGTCAAATCAGTTCATTTGTTTTAAAGATAATTTGAATCCGGGACCGTGGACAAATTAGTTCTGTGTTCATTCACTCTAAAGTCGGTATTTTTTTGTTAAATAGCAGCGTGTGTAAACCTCCTTTGAACGAATGTGCGTAGGAAGGAACGCTAGTTACTAGTTATTATTCTGTGGCGTAGGTAGGTATGCCATCACAAGTAGGTAAAATTAAAGTTACTCTTTCCGAAATTTTCATAATTAAATTATACCAACATTCAAGAATTTGTTATGATTTTTTGAAACTCTCCCTGTGTGGGAACATGTAATAAGGTATACGAGTAGATACTGAGCCATGTACCTATATGCACAATGTTGATTTTACTCTGAAATATTCATGGTAAAGCCGGCAATCGTATAATCTGACGTTCGCACTTTTATTGATCGAGATGCAACACGCAACACTGTTTACATTTTTCATCGCATTTCCACGATATTTTTACACTGTTTCGCGATCATTAACACTTCAATCGACAGTAAGTTGGTATAGGTACATACAGAAGTTATGTCGCTCGGTGTAATGACATTCGCATTTCAGATCGCTTTAGATCAATTTGCAAAATGATCACTGTCATTTAACTAATAATAAAAAACTAATCATTAAATATTTCGGTCTACCACGTGACGAATTTACAAATAAAACAATCGAATTTTAATTAATAGCTCGTTTAGCGGTATTTTCGGTTTAAGTGGGTAGTGCAACCAATTTGGGTTGTTGATGCATTTCTTTGACACTGCTGTGTGCGAGTATGCGTTCATAGTCGGTCACCTTGCAATAACGTATGGTGGTCGCGTCTCGCCGGGCCGGGCAGGCCGGCAGGCGGGCAACGGGCACTCCGGCGCAGGGCGAGAGTGGGCGACCTCTTATAGCTTGCGCAGGAGTGGGCTCCTTTATTTGTTGGTAGTGCGGCGCGTGACAGTGACGTGTGACAAAAGGAAATGATGCGGATATTTCTGGTGAGTACAATCCTCGACCTTTGAAAAGCTTTCAGACGCGCATTTCTTTCGAAATAGATTTGGGAAAGTAATTAAATGATAAAATAATTATTGAGTTACTTAAATTGTAGGGACATTTTTCTTAGTTGAGTAGCTTCAATATTTATGAGAGCACAATTTATTAAGTACCACTTATTATTAACTTTCTTGTGTGCCTTGCCTATCAAAAACATTTTCGAGTTGATAAAATCATAAAATATATTTCATCAATTTCTTAAAAACTTGTTACAATCAGTAGAACTACGTAAGAACGTAAGTAATTAAAATATGTACGTGAAGAGTCTGGTTGGTACCTACTGATGTGTTTTTGTGTGGATGTTTATTGAACTCTATAATTTAATACTTGGTCATTTAACTTGGGCCATATTGTATGTAAATTAATTTTATAATTCGTTTCGCAAGAGCAGTTACCTGCCTAAATTCTTGTTTAAAATAAATCGGATATATAACTCGAACCGAAAGCTCTACATTTCATATCAGGGCAAACAAGGCAGCAGTGTCAAACTATTTAAGCTTTTTATAGTTTTACCTTTCGTCATAGTTTCCACATTCGTACATAGCCTTAAATGATCATTACAGCGAACCAAATTTAAAATTAATGTACAGTAAAGTAAGTTTATTTTCGTGCAATACTGTTTTAGTAAGACCTACATTGTGAAAGCGAAACAAGGCAAGCCAAGTATGTAAATGTACATAAATCGTCTTACACTGACTCGCTACAAGGTAGTTCTTAGGCGCGTGTCTATTCAAATCAACCGTTTGTAATACGAGAGAACTGTATCGATAATAATAGGTGCAATTCGATCGAGATATCGGTGTTGCATGTCAGCCTTGACGGAGACCGAGTCACTTACTCACAGCACGGAATGCGGCTTACCTTTCGTCGCTCAAAAAATTGCCCTTCTTAACTCATAAAGCGGAACTAATAACACCAAACTAGTTGTAGTAGTAAACTACTGTTATTGTCGTATTAACAAGACAATTACGTAAAACACGCAAGGCTAGACAAAATGGTTTTCTGGTTATATTACAACACTGGCCTAATGTTTGCAACCGGCTAGACTTGCCGTAGATAGGTACCGCATAACTTGCTATATTTTGCTCTATTTCAACAGTGAGGCAAGGGCTGCTACCTGTGTTAGAACTTTATTCAAATCTGTTGTTTTCGACAAATAACACTGGGCTTTCAAAGGAAACCTATTTCGACAACCTTTTCAAAATACTGCTGAACGCCATCCGATATTTCGCTTTGTGCAACGTTCTCTCAGGCTGACCTAAGGAAAACTCCGACCGAACAATTCACTTTTTGCTGTGATCAGAATATTAGAAAACCAATCAGCCAGTGCAGTTTACTGATTACCCGCGTACACCAGGGCATGTATTTACGGCATTCGTAGAGGCTGTTTTAATTTAGGCTGAGGTAGACTCTATGTATAACCTTCCCATCAGATTTGACTTTTATTTTCAGACAGTTCCCAAGTTAAGTCAATTCAGTCAGCCCTACACGGAACTAATCACTGTTTTGATAAGTAGGTATCCACTGACCAATGTCTATGCGATTTGAAAACTGGAACCGCACCAGCTTGCGATATTTGCCCGATAGCCGTTATAGTGCAAGAAATTCCGCAAGAGCAAAAATTTTTAATGAGTGTGAGAAAACCTTATGGTTAACAAGATCCGGTGAAGTCCCTTTTTTATAGTTATGTCAAGTTATAAATAGAATCGCTACTTTGTGACTTATTTGATCATATATTGCGGAAGACAAGTACGTACCTAGGTCAGGATGATAGGTCTTCGGGTAGGTAGTTCGTAGAAATTAAAAAGTCGTTCATCTGTTTATCTCATAGACAAGAAGGTGCAAGTGTAAGCTATCGTAAATCGTAATGTTACTTGTTGGTTGCTTTCTTAACGAGGAAGGGGAAGTAAGGTGGACCGGTGCACAGTAATTCTGTCCTTGTATAAATATAGTGCAGCGCTCAGAAATATAATATGTATAATGCCTCCGGCTATTTGCGCCAAAGCCAGCAGCAAGTATAGACTTGACGTGTGTGCGTGCTTCCACGTGTTATGTGTGGTCATCTCATATCTATCTGTATCGATCTGTAGCCATATGTTTTGGAGGTTCAAAGGTGCTAGCAAAAAAATATGCATTCCTTTCCGGGGATGCCAACCGTAATTCTTAATTTCCAAGGAAACCCTCGCTTAGTCACGGATGGAACTGCGAGGTGGAAAGCTAGTACTAACTACATCATATAATACGGTAATTTCTGAAATTATACACTTCTGCGTAGTCAGTGTAACCTTTAGATCAATTATGCATGACGATTACATTACTCCATCGTAAAGCATGTAAATGGTTCCTTCTAATATAACATAACAATTCGCCTACACTTCTTAAAACAATATACATTGAAACAGCATTTGCTGCTAAGCGATGTTCCTATTCTGAAATTGAATGAGCGTCTTGCAAAAGACTTCAACGCGTGTTTGGCCTACGCCACCCCACACCGCAAAGTTTCGTGTTGTAATATACAACTATGGCATAACTTAATTTTTTGTCTATGGGTTGTAAACTATTTCATTATGACACGCTATGCATTCGGTATGAATGAATTGCGACCTAGGTAATATTTACCCGTTTAAAATTACTTATTACTATTAAACTCTACGAGTTATATTTTACTTACTTACTGCCTTCCGCTGACCTGACGTCTTCCTACCCGACTAAACTAGGCTTATGCTATTGTAGAAAAATCAACTGAATCCAATGGGCAGCTGCGTTTCCTTTGAATAAATTATGCACTGCACTCGTCAACCCGCCAAGCATGATAACTGCAGCAAACACATTCATTATGGGGAGGTCCAGCAGTAGACCTGGATTTGATGGGGTGGTAGTGAATCTTCTACTACTTATATTTCAGAGCTCATTGCTGTTAATGGTGAAGTGATCGCCAGTTTATTATATCTTCCCCCTTCTCCTTGACCTCTTTATAAGACAATTTACGACATGACCATTATTTTCTAAATAACTTTTTTTATTGTACTTTTATTTTACATTATTACGTGCATTTAGGTTTGTTGATTGGTTCTGATGCACAAGAATCCTTTTCGGCCTCCTCACCATCTCTTTCCTTCGATTTTACCATCGATAATTGTTGGGACACTTGATAAGACATGACCAGCTGTTCAAAATAATTAGGTATACATACTACAACAAAATTAAATTGAGTACAAAATTTCACTTTCCAGCAATACCTACTTATCACATTTTTATCAAAATGATCAACACATTCCCTATAGTTACTTACACCGGCCTTGGTTCGCGGAAGTGCAGTAACCGGGTGTCCTTAGTTATAAAAGTAGTCAGACATTATAGGTTATGTATCAACGAAAACCTATACGATCTGTCTTTTAAAATTCTGAAGCACACATAAAATTGAATATGTTGATACGTAATTAATGAGCCCTTATATTAATTTGATTTAATAATCGCATTCGATTTAATTACCACTTAGGCTAGTAGTTGTAGAATTTTTCTCACATATTATATCATCTTTTTTTAAATATTAACTTAAAACAGCTTGTACGTTATGAACGTGCAGAATACTTTGGCGAAGGCCTATAGGTACCCACCCACAGCTCAAAGTTTACTAAAGTTTATAGTGCGAGCCCTTTATTCAATTTATTTCATAAATCTAATTTTTGTATCATAGTAGCAAATCATCAAATACTTACTAATGTATAGTGTAATTAAATTATTAAAACTTACGGTTCGTTCAGATAACTAAAGTACGAAAAAGATACAAATTGTTTGACATCGTCGACCGACATCGATTTCTGAATGAAGTATGGTAGGCAAAGCGCATCCATAGATTTCCCTGCATTCGAATTTTTGCTATAAGGCAACAATATACTTAAAAAATACAACACAAAGTAGACACCTAATTACTTACTTAGTGAGAGCAAGTCTTTGACAACCATTCTCATTTATATTATAAATTTACAACATTACAATAAAACTTTCATTTACAATCCTCCACATCTAAGTTACTCAAATGGAATCGAACCGACGACGACTAAACTACTTGTTACAATCTAGCTTTTACCATTAATACCTAGGTTTCCTTCACATTGCCCGGATAAACGTTCTAATCTTGAGGCAATATTAAAGTTGCATCATGTCCTAAATAGGTGTTGTAATAGAGTCATTATCACTAACAATTTTCCATTAGCGTTCATAATAGAAACCGTAGTGATAGTATCACATTGGATAAGTCAAGTCAGGTGTTATGAGCCGGCTGGCACGCGAGCAAGGTCCACGACACTCGAAAGTATGCCAGCCAGTCCATTCATTGCATAGTCGCAAGCCTAGCGGCGCATTTCGTGTTAAATTTTACCCCGAGCAACTAAACTAGCAAATACAGCTACTAAAGTAAATATCGGTACCTACCTGATTGTTAATTAGATCAACAACAAAGACGCTACTTCAGCATAGCAGCAGTGTATTCCGTTTATTTTCCGTCATGTCGCATTATAGAAAATGAAGAAAGTGTTACAAAGTAATTTCGTTCCAATCAATCAGGTGAAGCAACACAAGAGTCGATTGATTGCTCTCATTATCACATTACTTACAAGACAGCACCTATGTAATATCAGTCAAGAAAATTAACCTCACTATTCTTCTGTCCTGTTCCAGATATGTGCGCTGTGCGCAGTCACAGCTTATGCGCAGTTTTACGATTCTCCTGCTCCACCGAGACTGCAAATACCCGGGGCTGTTCCTGTAGGAGGGCCCATCAGACAAGGGGGATTTAGGCAAGGAAGACTTCAACAGCAGCAACATGCAGCACCACTTCCGCAGCACAACCCAGTGCCCAGACTCCGTCGGCCAGGCAGACCCTCCTTCAAATCAGTAGAAGCTTCGCCTCGTCCGAGCCTACAATCTATCGAGGAACCCGCAAAACCAGTCACTGAAGAACCAGAAGACGACATAGAAATCAACACCCCGACTGCTTTCTCGCCGAACTACTTTTCGACTCCCGAACCGCAGAACGATTTTTATGATATAACGACCACGTCGCAACCTAAACCACCAATAGTTTTCAACCCTACTCCATACCAACAAACCACGCCTAAACCAGAACCGATCAGGCCAACGCAGTATAGACCACTTGTTCCACCACAATCTTTCTTGCCCATCAGAAATGAACCACCCAAGCCCCAGCGCATCCAGCCTCTTAGCATTAGACCACAGAGGCCTTCATTCAGACCTGAGCCCAGACCAATCCTTGAAGAAGAGGATGCACCTATCCAACCTGTCAGGCAGTACAACCGACCGCAAGAGCGAGAGCCAGTCCGCCCTGCTGCCCCCGTCAAACATGCTTCGCCACAGAAATACATTACAGCTCAGCACAGGGAAAAGAAACCAGTCGCGCAAATCATCAGGAAGTACAGAGAGGAACACGAAGATGGCAGCATTACTTGGGGATTCGAGAATGACGATGGTTCATTCAAGGAAGAAACGATTGGAAATAACTGTGTAACACGTGGCAAGTATGGGTATGTAGACCCCGACGGTGTTAAGAGAGAATACAACTATGAGACTGGTATTGAGTGTGACAAAAGTAAGGAGCAGAAAGATGAAAAAGGCTTCATAGACTATGAAGGAAACAAGGCTGTACTGCCTAATGGTATCACCATTGATCTCAATGCCATGGGAAAGAAGTCCAAGAGGCCATTTAGATCACCCAGTCAGCACTAGATGATAGTTTAGATTATGTATATTAGAATATTTATTTTAGGCTGATCTAATTTTTTAAGATGTTTTTGTTTTCTTGTCATTTAAATGTTATGTTAGGAACATATAACGTTTATATGACTAAATGAAATGGTCTTGATCATGTCTTGACCCTACTGAGAAGTGAAATTAAAGTGTTGAAAGTTCATTTGACTCTTTATTGGTACTTAACATTTATGTAGGTACACAACATTGTACCATACTACAGTATTATTTCAACCACCAGCACTTACAAATTACAATACAAACCAAATCATACATTATTTTGTAAAATAAACTAAACTAATAGGGGCGATTATTCATGTATGGTTGAGGGCGCCTCATTGGTGGCGGCATTCTGTTTGGTGGAGTGATAGAAATATCTAAATAATGACCTATTTGGAACTTCACATGATTCAATGTCTTGTTATCATCATTTCCTCGCTGTCCCGAGCAAGTAACACCAATCTCTCTCATGCGGTAAGTGGGTGACCGTTGATCTGGGAACACAATAGCAAAGTCGAAGTATGTGCCTTTACGTCGGGTCTCTGGGTTCACTTCTTTTACCAAGCCAGTGAGTTCCCGAAGCGTGGCATCCATCCACGTATAGATCTGCAGTTCATTCTGTGGTACACTGCCTCTAGCATAATCTCCAGGCGAGTTATGGCGTCCAGTTGAGCAAAACACGCGTAGTAGCAGCGGGCAAGTCTAGAACAGACAAAAATTGTAGGGCACTTAGAAGGGGCTGTATTTCATAATGCAAAAAAACAAGAAAAAGACACAAAACACGCAAACACCATGCAGTTAGTTGACCGGCTTACCTTCTCTCTGTCGACCGGTTTTTCCGCAGGTTTAATTTCCTCTACCACCATTGATTCTACACCAGCCATTTCTATCAATAATCTTTATATTTTATTGAGAATCTGTTTCTCTTTATTTATTTTCTTACACTAACCAAAAAATCGCTAAGCAAAGCAAAAGAATGTTTCTGTGATAAGTGAGTGAATGAATGACTGCTCCACAAATTAACTATATGTAGACTGACTGCTCACTGACTGACTTGAATGAGCAGTGCTGCCATATGACCGTCTCGCGCTCTCCCCAAATTTTTCCCCGAAATCTTTCCAAATGGTTTTTATCTAAATTCCCCTATGAGCACCAAAATTCGCTTATATATAAACAAGCGGGGCAAAAAATAGTAGTGCTCTCGTCTCAATCCACTAAAATTTAGATTTTCAAGAAAAAAAAATCCTAAGAGGCCACAAATTTACTTTGATAAAACCGCCGTATTTTTCATTCCAGGGGTAAGTTCAATTGGCCATAAATAATATATCTTTCGTAGCTTTTTTATGCTAAAAGTGATTTCGCGACAACCCTAGATGTCGTGCTTGTAGCATATAGTTGATATCCTCCAACGTTTACAAAAATCGATGTTTAGGAGCGGTAAGACCTGTGAATCCGAAACGTAAAAAATTTCACAAACGCAGTTTTTTTCATCCCTACCTATCTAACACCCCAAAATATTTTTCCCCCATTCCTACAAAAACCCCCAAATTTAGGGGGATGGTCCCTAAATCGGGCATTATTGTGAATGAGTGAGTCTACTTATGAATGAATGAATATTTAGAAAAAAATAAACACGATGGAATTTGTGTGGTGAAATTAGCTCATTCCACGTGACACTGGCTGAATTGCTTGTCTGCAAAAGCCATAAATTAAAAGAAGAAGAAGAATGAAGAACAAAGTTTGTGTGAGCGTGTGAGCATGTATTATTATCTATTCTTATGACTATAGTCCCATGCACAAGAGTAGGTAAGTTTTTAGGTTGACTGAAGACAAAGCTGTATGGTTGTAAGACCTTTGCCTGTCCAATGGAAAAATAATAAAAATAAAAAGTAAAAATGAACTTTGAGTTTGACAGTTCAGATCGATTTTCATCCGATTTATTTGCTTATTTTGTCAGGTAAAAACGTTAAAAACTATTAGTAAAACAAGTTCTTGCATTCTGTACTGAATATTTTGGCGATTATAATATATAAATATTGCTTGTGGGTTGTGGAAGTTGCTAGTGGTTCAAATAATGGCGCAGAAAGAAGACGAAGACTGTTTTCTCCAAGATGACGACCTTTTCATCAACCAAGAGGATGGAATGCCCAATATTCACCCTAATATTGCAAACTTGGAACATGATTGTGATTCTTTAGGTGAAGTTGATGAGCTGGATGATATACCAAAGTCTGTGATCGTCACTAACATCCCCACAGACGTATTTGGCGATGAAAAACTGAAAAAAGATCTAGAGGAGCTGTTTCGAACATTTTCAGATAATGTAACGTTTCAGTGGCTACGAAGCTTTAGGCGGTTACGAGTTAACTACGACAGCCCTCTGGCGGCGGCAAACGCTCGCGTACAACTTCACCAGTATCAATTTCATGATGCAAGTATTAACTGCTATTTTGCTCAGCCTGTAACGCCCGTCACGATGGTGAATTTGAAACCCCCAGCGCCGGTAAAACAGTTCCTCATATCGCCGCCGTCTAGTCCCCCAATTGGGTGGGAGCCGCGGGAAGAGTGTGAGCCACTGGTGAATCATGACCTATTGGCTGCACTTGCAAACCTCATGCCGGGCGAAGCGCACGAGCTCCATGCCCCTACGCCGACACAGCCTGCTATAGTTATACACACTGCTCTTGCACCAGACTGTACCACTCCTTGTGGAACCCGTTTGCCCATCCCCCATACTCGTTGCCCAGAATATTGATATGTATTCGAGATAATGGTAGTAAATTTATTAAGCAGAGTAGAACTATGGATGCTTCATTCACATGTCAATTTTAGTGACCTGTGATGCCAAAAACTTGTAACTGTACCAATATAATGTAGAGTGAGATGGTTAACCAAAGTTTTGATAGGGAGTGAGCAGTAGAATTATGAAAACTAATATTATTAAGCTGATAGAAAAATTGCTTGTTTATCATTGTTTTAGTCAAGTTAATGTTAAATTGGTGCTATTTTTTAACAGATTCATCTTTAGTTTATTAATGAATGTCTGTATAGAATGTGTCTTAGTTACATACAGTTTATTTGAATTTTGACCCTGAAATATGAACAAATCTCAATTTCTGGCTGGAAAATGGACCATATTAACATTTTTACAAACAGGGTTGGTTTTCAGTAAGAAGTTATGTTGAACTAAAGAATTTATATGTTAAACTGCTCAAAAATAGTGCTGCTATAAAAATTGGACATTCTACAGAATGTCCAACAATTGGTGATTCAAAAATTGCATGTCCACAGTCTTGTTCTTATGCTTCTTTCATGTCGATGAAATAAATAAATACTCAAATATATTTTCAACCAGAAATTTGCTTCGGCTACTGGGCTGTTGATCACATCACACAAATTGGACAAGGTGTAGGACTTTTGTTAGAAATTGTTAACTTTTTTTATAAAGTAAGAACTATAGAAAAGTTGTGATAATTATAAAAAGTGTAAATCAATATTGATTATTATTATGATATGTAAATAAATAAATTATTTTTGCAGAGACACTTATATCTTGTACAACCTGTTTTTTTGATTGTAGAAAATCAATAGTGCTTAGAAAATTATTATATGTATTTAAAATATTTATTTGAAACTTTAGTTAAAAATATTGGCTGCTAATGTAGAATAAAACCATATTAAGGCAAATCAAGGCGAAACATTTATATAAGTACTTCAACAAAATTGCAAACCTGTTAAAGTTGCTTGCTAAGGAGGCACAGGATAGCATTACATACTTATTTGACAAAAATTTGGCCTTGATTGCTCTGTATTTAAATGAGTGTAATAAAACTTGTGGAAGTGGTGGACATAACCTCGATTCTGCAGAAGATTTTCTTAGCTTATCCTGTATATAACTTATTCCTGGCACTGAAGTGTGGCTGGGGATAGCGAACAATAGTTAAGAAAATTGTTTGCGAGAATCGAGAGCAGTGTTGATTAAAAGGTTATTAATTATTATTTAGCTAAGTACTTTTAAATAAAAAAATAAGTTCTTCAGATTTTGGTATTCAAACTAACACCACTAACATTTAAGGGTGGTCTCACTTATTGAAATCTGCACTAATCATATCTAATTGTCCTTGCCATCCTAGGATGGGTTAGACAAAAAGCAAATATCTCACCAGTGAACCAAATAACTAACCTACCCATGAGCATGTTCATAAATTAAATAGTAATAGTTTTTGTAAAAATTTACATAATATAATATTTAAAAAAAGCTTTAGGTACCTACAAAAAAATATATGCCTAACACCAATCATTTATGGATGTACAATTTGATCCACATCTCATTGTGTCAGAATTATATATTATAATTTAAAAATATTTTAGAACATAGAAATTCTTCATCTAGCAAATGTGTACAAGATTGATTGAATTAGTAATACTTGTGTGTGTTTCATTTACATAATCTGTCTGTCTGTTACTACTGTAATTATAATTATATATTTAGGACTGAAACACCTTAAAAGTAATATATTTAGGACTGAAATACCTTATACCGCATTACGTTGCGGCGCCGCAAGAAATAATAAGGCAAAGATCGCATACCATCTAGCACGTTGCAACACAACGCCTAATTGAGTAGCCGCAAAGGGATTTCGTGTTCCAGCCTCTCCAAGCAACCGACGCCCCCGCCGGCGGGGGCGCGGATGTCCCTCATTTGTTTCCCATTTTGGGAACTACCGGCACGTGCCGGGTAGAGTCAGTCCAATCCGTTCTTCCCAGAACAACTCGCAAGCCCAGTCGCGCCCCAAGGGTGCGGTTGGGCTGGTTGTTTCAACCACCACACAAACTTCTCCAAGTGAGCCCTAGCTCCCCGCCAAATATTCAGGTGTAGATTTCAAAGGCCCGGGGCTAAAATTTTGGAGTCCAGTAAAAAAAAACGTGTTTCAGTCCGTGTTGTTACATAACATGGATATGCCATGGTTCTCTAAATGTTGTTTCAATGTTTAAAAATTAATTGTTCAATGTATCTTGTACCTACTAACTCTCTAGGAATATTAAATTGCATATATCTACAGGGAGTAACAAAAAAGAGCCTATTTATAAAAAGCCGAAAGGAGGTCAAGTAATCATGAAACTGATCAATTTTTCTGATCAAAATTTTAAAAAAAATACCTATCAAACAAAATGCCTATCAGCTGGTTCATTTACCATGCGAGGACAATTTTTTTATTTCGACCTATGTTCCGGAGAGAAAGTTGTTCAGTTTTATGAGTACCTAACTACCTCCTTGCGGCTTGTTATACCTACCTTTTTGTTACTCCTTGTATAGTGATCAAAGGCAAATTTTTACGTCGTCTAGCTCTTTAATAATTAAAACGTGTTTTTTGTATGTTTAAATGTAAATTCTGGCGTACGCATTCTTTAGCTTACTGTTAGTTAACACTACTTACTGACAGGATAGAGACAAGAAATGTATAGTTGAGTTGAAATGTAGACTTGAAACCGCTTGAGCGAGCGTACGGCCTTATCGTCGTCGTTGTATTGCAATTTTAGACGTTGGGCTAACAACACGTCCTCTTGTGTGGAGCTGGCGTTTAATTTAAAACTAAAAAAAACGGATACACTTAAGATTATTATGATTTTTGATCTCGTCCCGGTTTCGACAAAAGCGTCCCGTTTTTTATTTACTCAAAAAGTTTCAATGTCCCGACTTGGCTGAAAAATATATGGCAACGCTGCCGCGGCCCACGACACAAATCTACATTGGAATTGAATAATTAAGAAAACAATCTTAGAATAGGTATTTATTTACCTTAGTCTAACTATAATTACTCGTAGGTGCTTACTCAGGCCAGAGAAATTATATAAAAAATATGTCAAGTGCGAGTCGGACTCGCGCACGCAGGGTTCCGTACCATTTCATATCAAAATGGTATGAACGTTTGTTGTGTGAGCCTCGCCTTAAATACTGATTTTATTGTGTTTTTTGGTAATTATTTAAGAGTAGGTAATGCATGGGTACATGCTTTATGAAAATATCTCACTATTACCGTTAACCATTATAGACAAAGTCGAGCATGTTTTTTTTGTATGGGACCCTTAATTTAATTATAATTTGTTGTTATAGCGGCAATATAAATACGGCATCTGTGAAGTCTCATCTTTCTACTTATCACGGTTCATAAGGTACAGCTTGGTGACAGACAGACAGACGGCCCAGTCTCTGTAATAGGGTCACGTTTTGACTCTTTGGGTACTAAACCCTAAAAATAGGATAGCAAAATGGGTATGGTACATCGACGTGTAGCGTCTCGTAGGCCGCTTAAGAGCCTGAATCCCAGCTGATGCAATTCCTATGTTACGGTACCTACCACATCTTTTTTAACTTGATTTTGGATTAGGGACGTTCCTGGTACTTCCTTACACAACTATCAAAGGTATTTTATTATATTTTATCATGCCTATTAATGTAAAAACCATTTTTGTACCTACACACCTACTTAGGTACCTACCTCTCGTCGTCGCGTCGATAAGGTTAACTTTAGTGGGTTTCGATTAATCAGCGATCGATCTCTCTACCGAAGTCAACGTTTAAGTAATTCATTTAATAAATCGTAGGTTCATAACCTATATTTACAGGGTGTTACGAAAATAGCGCAAAATCTCTAGTGGACTAGGGGCTTATGGCTACTCAGCCCATAAAACGAAATGGTAAAATAAAAATATTTTTTCTAAGTATGACATCTTTTGTTTAATCAGCTCGTGGTTTCACGCAAGAGCTGATGAATACCTTGAGAGGTTTTTCTCTATTTTCATAACACTCTGTAACCAGATAACTATCTATGTAAGTTACTAGGTAAGTACTTACTAAGTAGGTACCTAATTACCGGTTATTCCCATCGACCCCCGCGAATCGTCCCCCGCGGGGGTCGTTGGGAATTTTTTGTCCCAACGACCCCCGAATTCAAACTTTTAGAGTTTCGGGGGTCGTTGGGACAAAAAATTCCCAACGACCCCCGATATCAAAATAAAAAATATAAATAATATATTATTGTTTTTAAATGCAAGTTTTTTAATGTTTATGGTATGTTTTCGAAATTAATGGATGTTTATGGGTTATTGTGGTGTTTCTTCGGTGTTGATGGTGAGTTATCAATGTTTATGGTAGATTTCTATGATGATGGTGTGTTTACGATGTTTATGGGTTAAACATTGATAACTCACCACCAACACCGAAGAAACACCACAACAACCCATAAACATCCATTAATTTCGAAAACATACCATAAACATAAAAAAAACTTGCATTTAAAAACAATAATATATTATTTATATTTTTTATTTTGATATCGGGGGTCGTTGGGAATTTTTGTCCCAACGACCCCCGAAACTCTAAAAGTTTGAATTCGGGGGTCGTTGGGACAAAAAAATCCCAACGACCCCCGCGGGGGCCGATTCGCGGGGGTCGATGGGAATAACCGTATTTACTATCCATTGATGTTTTTAATCTCACTGTGATTTCAATTTTATTATTTTGATGTAAATATATTTATTAAATTATTGAGTTTTAAATTGAACTCTTTTACTCTATATTTAAACCTACCTTAGCCTCAACATGTTTAGGTTCATTAAGTTCTTACCTCAATTTATATATTACACATTATATGCAAAAGACAATTCGATTTATAAATTTAATAAACAAAATATTTTAATATTATTTACATCTCTTTTTCACATAAGTCACACATTTATCACACAATATCTAAAAATATTCTTTGATCACTTAAATTAATTCTCTTGGTTTTACAGGTACTTTTGATTAATTTCTTTTTGTACAAGTAATTTTATCACACATTTAACCATCTAGGAACATACATCCGTTAGGCACAAAAATACCTAAGGCTTTTTACTAAAGTCCTCTAAAGGCACCATGGCATCGGCCGTTTCTTCTTCAGCTGCATACGTTTTATTCTTCTTATTCCCGAGACAACTCGTGAAGCAAGTCTCTCCTTTGCCAAACTTTTCACCGTCAGCTATCGTCTGCGGCATCGGCTGGTTCATCGTCTCCGGCAAGAACATACACAGGAAACCAGACACGAGTGTAACTATACCAAATATAATGGCCGGTATCTTTGGGTTGAAAGAATCTAACAACGTTATCAAGGGCGTCAAGGCACCGGACAGCCTAGCGCACATTGAACCGAGACCCATGGCTGAATTCCGCACCACTGTGGGGAACAATTCTGCGGAGTAGTTGTATATTATTGCAAAAGAACCCGCTATAAACAATTTGCCAGCAATAACTATTGCTGTTGATATAACACTGCCTGATGGCATAAACGTAGCAATGATACACGCAGCGCCGCCTACCAACATCATTGAACTGATTAGTGACCGACGCCCCCAGATATCTAGGAAATATACAACTGCCATATAGCTAGGAAACTCGACGACACCCATTATAGCAACGATCAAGTATGGATTGCCTTCAAGTTTCCCGGTGTTCAATGTTAGCCCATAATATGCTATGGAGTTCGCAAACCAACACAAACAAACATTTAACGTTTTGTTTCTTAAATTAGGCGTTTTGAATAAGTCCATTAGCCCAGCAGAGGCAACCGGTTCGTCCGTACCCTTGGACGCTTCAGCTCGGCCAAGTGACACTAACTGTGCCTTATCTAATCTTTGCTCTGATTTATTAAACTTTAAAGCTTTTTCGACTATCTCCACTGATTCTTTCGCTCTGCCTTGAGCCCAAAGCCATCGAGGCGATTCATCCATCACCCAAATATGAGGTATCAATATGAGACCGTGTAAACCGTATATTACTTGTAGAAGTACACGATTGTCTATTAAGGCACCCCACCCTGCTACTAACATGATTCCACCAGCAAATGCAGCTTGGAAAGCAACTCCGCAAGCTGTTCTTTTACTTGGACCTACAAGTTCCATGGTCAAAACGAAGCCAGGAATGTAAGATCCAGCAGATCCAAAGATGCCGTACAGAAATCTTATCACTAGGAAGGTCCAGTATTCTGGTATGAAAGCGACTACTACGCCTAAAATGAGCTGCAGGACTCCTGACAGGCAGAATATGATTTTTCTTCCGTATTTGTCAGCCATGCCACCCAGTACGACCGCGCCCGTGAACACTCCCAACATGTAAACTGTTTGAGCGATGGCCCCCATCCACCGCCTATCACAAACAAGGTTCCACTCTATGCCTCGCGAGGACGACCTGTAAGTGTCGTCGAACACCCATCTGGAGCAAGTTGTAGTTTCGTTGTTTTCGTCGTACATCAGGCAGTTGTGTACTTTTCCTGGAGTTATTTGGGGTATCGCCGCTAGTATTTCCGACGAATTCCAAGCAGCTATGGATACGTTTGTGTCAACCCCGTCAATCCAGCACCTGTAATAGGAAAATAACACATTACTACTTGTTAGTCTCTACATACTAAGTAGGTGCTTGTTATTATTCGTAAGGTTTTTACTTAGGTTTCTTAATTCTCACCTTTTTATTTTATGGGTAAAGGAACGAAGAAATGATGAAGAATACATTAAAAAATCTTTATTCGAAGCACTGAGCAATAAATGATTCTTTAAAGTTAAACTTACACTTCTAAGTAAAATACCTACCAACAAACATTCACAAAAGTAGTTACGTAGGTATGCACTTCTACACTAATATTATAAAGAGGAAAGATTTGATTGTTTGTTTGTTTGTATGTTTGTTTGTTTGTTTGTTTGTTTGCATCGAATAGGCTCCGAAACTACTGGACCGATTTTAAAAATTCTTTTACCATTAGAATACTACATTATTCCTGATGAACATAGGCTATATTTTATACGAGAAAAAAATAGGGATCCGCGTGAAAACTTCGATAATGTAACCCAACGTGTGAAAAATTTACCAAAAAAATATCTTATATCGCGTACGCTGTGGAAATTATTGACAATAGAGCAAAGTGATGTACTACAGTTTTATAGAGGACATCAATATCTATAATAATGTCCGCGATATCATATGTCTAACTATTACAGTTATGCCACAATAACTACTTTTTCATTTAAAAATGTACAAACTACGGCACATTATTCGTAACAGTGTAATGATTACATTTAATCATTACTGTATTAAAAGGTGTCAGGGATAGCCCTCCGAATACTGATAGGGTACATGCAGACCATGAAACTGAACAACTTTCCCCTAGGAACATATTTCAGGCAACGTAAAAAAACTGACTTCATATAGTGCAATGCAGTCAGCTGATTGTGATTTTGTATGGAAGGTCATTTTTTTGGCGTTTCCTGACATATGTTTCAAGGGGAAAGTTGTCCAGTTTTATGTTTCATGCACCCTATCAGTATTCGAAGGGCTGTCCCTTACTCGGTATAAAAAAAACGACAAAAACATTAAATAATGCATTATAAAAATCTACACTAAAATAATACATACATACACATATCACGCCCATTATCCCTTGCGGGGTAGGCAGAGCGTAAACGGCCGCAAAAACGGACATTTACGCCACGTCTGACATTATGTTTGAAGGTCATTCGGAAAATTGTGTATCGCCATAGTGACAGGTTGTCAGCCCATCGCCTAAAATTGCAATACACACCCTCAAGTCCCTTAGTCGCCTCCTACGACTCCCACGGGAAAGAAATCGGGTGATGCTATTCTAAGCCGGCATCACACTAAAATAATAATAATATAATCTACACTAATATTAGAAACTGTTTTTTTTATGGTTGTTTGAATTGAATAGGCTCCGAAACTACAGGACCGATTTAAAAAAAACTTTTACCGTTTATTGAAATTGAAATTCTTTATTCAATGTAGAATAGTATTATCACTTATTGACGTCATGAACCGACATTCTAAAAAAAGAAATTTGTATCACACAATTTTCTTTATTTTATTACAATTTTGTTATGACCTAATAGGAAACCGGCTGGAGCGGGATAAAAATTATATAAATAAAGGCACTGCCATGGGGCTGGCCAGGTTAATCACACGGCATGTAACGTTTACGCCACCACCATCTGAAAACGATATTTGTTTCAAATTGAAGTGAAGATTTTTAAAATCCTACATTGTCCCTGATGAACATACTTAAACTGTCTTATTCCCGGGGGAAATTGTTGGCGGCGGGTGAAACCGCTGGGCGGGCTGCTAGTTCTTAATAAAATCGATCAAACAGAGGTTTTAAATAAATGTAAAGAAAACACTTATGAATGTAAGTAGGTACCTATGCAAAAGCACAGTGGTCGTTCTTTTTAATTCTATCGTACAGAGGTAAAATAGTTAAATGCATTTTATTTGTAAGACTTACAAAATCACTTAGCTTATATAATGTAGGTACGTATATAAAATAGAGTGTTAATTATAGCGATCACCTACACTGAGTAACGACGGAATACCAAAAACTTTGGAGGCATGATGAAACCGTGAAATTGTTTTTTTTTTTAATATGAAGCCTTTGTTGGGAAATGCAAAATAAAATATGAGTTTCCATTGAAACTCAGTCAGCTGATCGGGAAATTCGTATGGGAGCTCGATATTTTCTCGTTTACCAACATAGCATTCATAGAAAAAGTTGTTCACTTAAATAATCTTCTGATCACGCTTGCAAAGTTTTCAGCAGGTCGTCCCTTACAATCTTCAAAGGTAGATTTACAAAATTAATAGTCTTTCCAAGCGTTGATTTGATTTTGGACTACAGGGCGCCATAAATGAATCTAAATTGGCGTGAAAAGGACAAAAGAAAAATTGTTTTCAACTGACAGATGACAAAAAATAATTTAACGCTTTGAAAGACTATAAATGATGTAAGTAGGTACCTATCGCGAAAACATACAATCTATTAAATAAGTACCAACTTAAATTACTAAAGGAAATCCTTTTGCTTGTACCTATGCAAGGCAGAGATCCTAAAAATGAAGCATAAGACAAAACAGAACTGGCAAGATAAAAAAAAATTTATTGAATCTTAACGAACTTAACAATTTACTGAAAAAATAAGTGAGGCATTTTTTTACAGCTGTATAAAAAAGAAAAAATTAGATACTAAAAATTACCAATAGATGGCGTTGAACATCTGGGGGCATCTTTGATGTGACTTTGACACTTTTTCTTTTCGTGTAGGATACCAAGTCGTCCTACGACCCAATGAACGTCCGTGGAAATGTATTGAGAAATTTATAAGTGGAGTTCGATTAAAAGTAGGTAGATAATATCTGCGGTACTAGTGGACTACGGGTCCGAAAAAGGACAGTTCACTACTACTAGAACGCAAATTTTAATTACCTTGCATGCCTGCTTAAGAAACCCCCAGATATTTAACGCCATCTATTGGCTTAAAAATTAAACTTTTTTGATCTGTAACAATACCTAATAAATTGTGTTTTTAGATGATAAAAATATATCAGATCAATGAATTCTCATAAATATGTAATAATTAGGTAATCGGACATTTCAACGAATTACGGGGCTATTTTCTCTACCAAATTCTTAGTTATTCCTGTAACTTTTTCAATAGGCAATGTTCTCTATTTTCTGAAACAAATGACAGCTGTAGATTGTCTGTCTTTGTTTTACTAAGGAGGAGGAATTCCTAAATATCGGGCAAGTGCGAGTGAAATCCATACTAATATTATAAATGCGAAAGTGTGTTTGTTTGTTTGTTTGTTTGTCTTTCTTTCACGTTACAACAGAGCGATATCATGCAGTGTTTTTTAGGTGTGCAGTTAGGTGAGAGGCTGGAGAGTGACATAGGCTACTTTTTATCCCGGAAAAACATATTTTTCCCATCGGAAAAGCGATTAATGTTTAGCAATAGAATACACCCATACTACGAACATAGATGAGTATCATGCAGCGATGTAAAGCATTTTTTTTTTTGAGAGCAGCTAAATGAAAAGCTGGTGAGTGACATAGGTTATTTTTTATCCCGGAAAAACATATTTTTCCCTTCGGAAAACCGATTAATGTTTAGCAATAGAATACATCCATACTACATACATAAATGAGTATCATGCAGCGATGTAAAGCATTTTTTTTTTGGAAAGCAGTTAGATGAAAAGCTGGTGAGTGTCATAGGTTACTTTTTATCTCGGAAAAACATATTTTTCCCATCGGAAAACTGATTATTGTGTAGCATAGAATACATCCATACCACATAAAAAAGATGTATATACAGGATGTAAGGGACAGCCCTCCGAATACTGATATTCCCATAGTAAATGCAGTGAGCTGATTGTGATTTTGTATGGGATATAGAAAAAAAGAATTTAATCTATGGCAGGTTGTTCAGTTTCATGGTTTGAATACACCCAATCAGTAACTCCGAAACACTGTAAAAGCATAAATCCCTCCCCTTTGAAAGACAATTTTTGTATACGCGCTCTCCATCAAGATATGTCTTCCATATTACTCACGATAATTTTTCCGGTTTAGTGACTGCGTCTCTATTAAAATTACGTTATCTTTACTTTTAACATTAAATGCCTGTTTTTCCTTACACTATAAATGTGTCATAATCTTCTTTCTAGCGTCGTAATATCTTCATTATTGAAGGTCGTAATTCCCCTGATGGGAAATATTTTTCTCATTCAGGATTCTTTTCCATCGCTGCGTATCTTTGGCGACATAGAGCGCTGAGTGTATTTAATGAGACCACCTAATTGTACTGAAACCTCTTGGTCGTTTGCCATCGACTTTTCCAGTGATCATGAGTGCAAAGTGGCAAAAGAACTCAAGGATCATTCTTGCGCCTCATTACTTGATTTTACAATAGCCTGTATTAGTGATGGTAGCGCCCAGGTACCACAAATTATATACTTTTTCAAGGAAGTGAACCATTCCAGTGTAGTGTCGTCTGTGTATCGGTGAATAGTGATTTTAGTGCCCTCCCAGTTTACACAGTTGTTCGCCTTACGATGTGTCGTTTAGAATACACAACTAATTAATAAAACTCTATGAGTACGCGGGCGAAGCCGCGGGTAACAGCTAGTTATGTATAAAAATTGCAAAAACATCACGTTTGGTATATAGGAGCTCCCTTAAATATTAATTTACATACATACCTACATTAAACACACATATCACGCCTATCATCCCTTGCGGGGTAGGCAGAGCGTAAACGGCCGCGAAAAACGGACATTAACGCCACGTCTGACAAATATTTGGGGGTCATTCGGTTAATTGTGTACAAATATTAATTTCATTCCGTTTTTAGCACTTATTTGAGGCGGCAACAGTAGCTAATAAATGTTCTGTGAAATTTCAACTAACTATTAGGTACCGTTTATGAAATATAGCCTCCGAAACATTATGGACAAAATAGAGCAAAAAGCATGTGTTTTGCAACTTTTGCATGGAAATACATTAAAGAAATCTTTCATTTTAATTTTTAAGAAGGTACATATTTGTTTTCATCTGTATAAATCACAATTCTCTTACTATCACGGTTTATGAGATACTGCCTGCCTGGTAATAGACAGTAAAATAGGGTCCCTTTTTGACTTACGAAGTACGGAACCCAAATAATTATTAATTATGTATTAAGTATTAAGCCAGTGTACTAGAAGAATCGAAGTTTTTTAAGTACCTAAGGATGACTGGTCTACGTATCTTATACATAGGACTTGAGACAAAACTAATACGACTAGTTATTATTGAACTAAAATATTAAATCTACTTGTATATTTTAAACAAATGGCATATTATATAAACAGTCTGGCGACCTTAAAAAATACCTAGTATATTTTCCCCGTTTCTCCGTTTTTTGTATAAAAAACTGTACGGGTATTACCCATTCCTCTACCCTTCTAAATTCATATACGGTATGGTAGGCTTCAATTCTCTGCAAGTAAGGCGTGACCTTGAGCAGTTAGTTACTGCATGTCAGTTGTTACGTGGCGAATCAGACTGCTCGGAATTAACTGCCAGAGAATGTGTGCTGTATGTTCCTGACAGATATCTCAGGGGTCGGAACCATCGGCTACTGGCCGATGAGGGAGCGCGCACGGTGGCACATAGTGTATCTCCACTCGTGAATGCCCGGACGCAGCTCAATAACTTGCTTGCTATAACACCAGACTGCGACTTGTTTGCTGATCCATGGGATAAATTGTGCCGTTCTCTTTCATTTTATTGTGAAATTATTAAATAATTTTTGTACATAGTATTAATCTAGTTTAAGTTTGCCAGTGCCTTGGCTTAATGCTGTTATACTGTCAAATTATGTTTCAATAAATAAATAAATTTTAACCTTACAGTCAGTAAGCTTCTGAAAAACGGATATAAATGTATGCACAGTTAGTTCTCAACTTTCACAATTTACGTATCGAAATAAACCCAAAATGAACCTAAGTAGTTTATATGTCAAGTTATATGACAAATTTTTAGAACTCACGCGTAATTCCCGCTACGTAATCGAATCAATCTTTTTATTTATTTTGGTTTTTTCACTTATCAATCTATCAATCTATTATCATTATTCTATTGCATAGCACTTGACATAATATTATTACGTGTCGTATCGTATTAATCATATTGAGTATCATATATATATCTTGGCCTCTATTCGGGAAAATCATTCTCTTAACTTAGGTACCTTACATTAGCGCTGTGAGCGCTGTCACTTTCCGTCAAATAGGATAAGAAATATCTACGTCATCATGTTTTTTTAATACTTACGAGTTATCTGTCAAAATAAGTGGACGATGAAATCAATGGTGACCTAATAGAAGAACCCATTGTAATTTTTAAGGCGAGTGTCGCCGCCAGCCGCGAATGACCTCGACAGACAGCCACTTCACAAAAAATAAGTTTTCTCTTTATACAAACAATCTATCAGAACAGAATATCCGTTTTTATAAAGAGAAAATATGTTTTTTGTGAAGTGGCGCCACTGTCGAGGTCGTTGGCGACTACACTCGCCTTAAACATTACAGGACTTAGATAACTATTATTATAAGCATATAAACTATTCTTTTCAAATGTTAATCCAATTTTAAGGTTAATTAAGATAATTTATTTCGCGTAGTAAGGCTTCTACCTTTAGTTTTGTTTTAATCCCCGGTGCTTCTTTTGTGACGTGATCTCGTGATTTCTGCTTTAAGTAGTACCTCCATAGTTTTACAAATTGGTGGGATCACGGCTAGATTATTTTATCTTAGAAGTAAATTTTTAATTCGAATGAAATGTCATTATAAAATAAAGTGCTTATGTACCTAAAGGTGGCACAGTTATCTGCTGTAAAACTGAAATGTTACTTAACTACGCTGCTTAAAAATGCTTCATTCAACACAGTTTAGGTATTTTATATAAATGCTTTTGAGAGCACAAATCAGACTTTATAATTTAAATTCGGATTGACATCCCAACACGTATCTTCTTTACTAAACAGGGAGTAACAAAAAAAAGGAAACAAGGTACCTCATGAAACTGAACAACTTTCGCCATGGGACTCCTATCCTAATTTGGACCTTCCATACAAAATTGCCGATCAGCTAGTTAATATACATATATAATATAATGGATGTCCAATTTGTTTCATACTTCAACCTATATCCCATGGGGAAAGTTGTTCATGAGTAATTTACCATACCTAATTTGACCTCTTTTCGGCTTGTAATAACCTTTTTGTTTCTTTGTAAGTACCTAGGTATATACAAATTCGGACTCGCATTTACGTTGTATTGTAAGGTAGGTAGAAAAATTGTAGCAAATTATGCTACTTAATAAAATTTGAACCTTGCTTATACCTACTACCATAGGCAGTCCAAAATGTTATAAGTACATAATACGCAATCTTAAACGCGGTGCAGAAAAAAACAATCTATTGTTTCTTTTCGATATTGCCATCTAGAGGTATCATAGTTTCGGGGATCTCTAAGGAACTAGCGCTCATTCTTCGGCCTGAGCAGTTTGTAAAGCAAGTATCCCCCACCCCAAACCTTTCACCATCTTCCAGAGACTGCGGAAGATCACGGCCTATGGTCTCCGGCAGAAAGAACGTCGAGAACCCTGACAACAGAGCCATGATAGCGAACAGTATAGTCGGAATTTTCGGGTTCAATGTATCTAGCAAGCTGATCAGAGGAGTTAGGGCTCCCGACACACTGGCGCACATGCTGCCGAGACCGACCCCGGAACTACGGACCACCGTTGGGAAAAGTTCTGCTGAGTATTTATAGATGATCGAATAGGAACCAGATATGAACAGTTTCCCGACCATGACCACTCCAGTGGCAGCCGTGGAGCCGTGAGGAAGGGCCACAACTATCAAGCAAGCTATTCCTCCTAGCAACATCATTACACTAATCAACGCTCGGTGCCCCACGCGGTCCAAACAATAAACTATTATAAAGTAACTTGGCAGTTCAACGACCCCCATCATGAAAATGAGAAAATATGGATTGCCGTTCAATTTACCGGTGTTGAGAGAAAGTCCGTAGTAGACTACCGAATTCGCGAACCAACAACCGCAAATAATTAGTGATTTTTTCAGCATGTTTCTTGTCTTGAAGAGATCGGAAGTACCAGCCGATTGCTCGTCTGTGTACTTAGCACAAGTAGCTTTGCAGTGCGATACTAGTGCAGGAGTATCTATTATTTCATTACATTTGTTCATTTTCAAAGCCTTTTCTATTATGGCAACAGATTCGCGTGCGCGTCCCTGGGACCAAAGCCACCTCGGGGACTCGTCCATCAATAGCCAATGAGGAAGCAAAATTACCGAGTGTAGACCATAAATAATTTGCAAAAGAAATCTGTTATCGATGAAATATCCCCATGCGGGTAACAGCATGATGCCAACAGCAAACATGATTTGAAACATGACACCGCATATCGTGCGCCTGCTCGGGCCGACTAATTCCATAGTCAATACAAATCCAGCAATGTAAGACCCTGATCCGAAAATACCGTAAAGAAATCTGATTGCTACAAATGTGTAAAAGTCAGCTGTGAAGGCGACGCTTACGCCGAAAAGTAATTGCAGGATTCCTGACCAGACAAATACGGATTTCCTTCCGAATTTGTCGCACAGTCGGCCGAGTACCAAAGATCCGATGACGACGCCGAACATGTAGGCTGTTTGGGCAGTTGCGCCCATCCACCGGTTGCTGCACACCAAGTCCCACTCGACAGCACGAGACGATGTGAAGTACTGATCGCTGTAGACCCAGCTCGTGCACTCGCCCAGAGTACGGTTTTCCCCATACACCTTGCAGGACTCCAGCTTCTTATGTTCGTCCAATGGAATGTGATCCATCAGTAGCGGCGAGTTCCATTCAATTGACGATGTTCCATTGTCTAATACTGGCACGGCACATCTGTAAATTGAAAGATAAATCGTGCATTTACGTTGTTTCTCTGTTACGTAATGAAAACATCAATATTGTGCATCGAGGCGTGTCGTGATCTCTACATCAATCAAATGCAAATTGACACTGGAAGCCATAACGAAAGTTATATGCTTCTACATTCTACATGTTACAACTAAATTAGAATAGCAACAACTTAAGTTTAATTTTGTAGTTTTTATAAGATTTAATGATAAAAATTTATGTTGCAATTACCCTACTAATTAGAAACTTTTTAAGTTTTGCATATGAAAAAATAGATAGACTGCAATAATAACGAAGTATACGTTTGTGACGGTATTATTGCTCTGCAATTAACACAATGTTCTTGTTATATTCACCTACACCTTGCTTCGAGATAGTTTCACACATAATCAAATAGACAATTAAATTTAAAACCGCGAATAACTTTCGTGGACACCCAGTACTTATACAGAAATAAAAAAGTGTAAATAAATTTTGTTAGTAATACATGCATTTAAAGTGACTCAACTAAATATAGGTAGGTACTTGATATATTTCTAGTGCGTCATTCTAGGTTATGAAAAACTGGATATAACCAGCATATAAAGCACAACAGATGTGCTTTACAAACAAGACAATTAAATCTTCAACACAACAATAAAGGATTATATAGTTCGATATAATAATGAGCAGTTGAATCAATAATACATGCACGTAATGGAATGATGATGCTTGTTATAGCAAGAAGTGAACCTTACCGAGTAGAAAATATAGTTTAGAATATAACCTTACCGAGTAAGAAGTATAGTACAGAATATACTTACGCAATACGTTCAGTCACCCCAAAGTAGATAACACCGATAACACTTGAACATAATAAATGTATAATAATGGCACCAACCCGATCATAAATATAATAAAATAAAATCTGTTCACCATCATATTCTAAGGGGTATAACGAAGATACTTGTTAGATAGAGTACCAGCACCAATCTTTTCAACGTATCTCTACCTTAAAAACGACCTAGACTTTGCTAGGGGATATAATATACTCAATTATAGATCTATCCAGTATTCTAGACAGCGGTATTGACAATGCATTATTTATCTATAATTATAATATATATAAATATCAGCTATAAAATTCATAGGTCACCTTCGTTATATCTCCACAGTCGTAATATTGCAGAGGTCAGTGATCTGTACATGCAATTATAACTATAAATTCAAGGTAGGTGTTATTTTTCCACTCACTATACAAAACAGTATTCATGCATAATTTATTTTTTAGTTCCATTATTGTACAAGTCAACAACATTATGGGTTCATGGGGCGGTGTACCGAAAACTTTTCAGGCATTATGGAACCAGAAAACTGAACAACTTTTCCCATGGAGGCTATGTTGGTGAAAGAAAAAAATCGTCCTAAAATACACAATATTCGAAAAAGGCACGTTTCCCAACATAGACTGCATAGACAAAGTTGTTCAGTTTCATGATCTGATCATGCCTACAAAGTTTTCGGTACACCGTTTCTTACACCCTGTATACAACGAACGATATATAAAAAATTACTTAATAAAGCTCTTTCTAACGGGCACAAAAATGGGCGACACTAGGCGCAGTAAACTACTCTAACTCACATACTTAGCTATTTATGTATGTGTGTTTTTTTTGTATTAAATTGATAAATCTAAGAAACAAATGGACGAATTCAAAGGAAAAAAAAAACACCGGCCAAGTGTGGGTTGGACTCGCCCACCGAGGGTTCCGTGACCTGCACATCAAGCTCTTTCATAAATAAATACCCTAATTTTAAATATATTTTTTTCGGCCCTAAAAAGTATTTAAAAAAATATGTTTTTCTTAAACTTGTAGTTTAAAAGGAAGCTACTTGCCGACTTGGAAAGTTTCTCTGAATTTTGATTACCTTGCTAGCTAGTTAACAATAGGTACATAAGTAGTAAGTAGGTAGGTAAGTACTAAATGTGATTTCAGCTTGGGCCAGAATAAGCATTGAAATTCATGATAATTGTCATAAAAACGTACCTACTTCTAATACTCTCTCTCTCCTTGGCAATGATTATTCCCATCTGATGGTGGGGTCTGCCTTCTAATACTATGCTTCAATAAGTTCTATAAACGTAGGTACCAATAATCATAATTAGTTTTATTCGATATCATAACATTCATAACCATAAAATATTTAAGCAAATGTCGTATATTATAAGCTTTTGTCATGCACATGCAATTTGGAAACACGACCGAAGTAAAAACCAAAGACCCTTTACTGCATTTATTTCTAAGGGCTTAAACAGACGGACGGCACTTTGGGTTATAATATTATGTACGACCATAGTTATGATGGTATGAGTAAGCTTGCTAACTACAGACGACGGTTGGTCGAATGGCAAGTGTTCGAAAGCTTTCATTGTCAAATTAAAGCGACAAGTTTTGCTATTCGATTTGAGTCCTGCAGCCTGTCATTAACAAATTGAAGTTCGTATGTAGAGTCATAAGATAACTCTGCAATGTGTGATTTAAGTATTTTAGTCATGTATGACAGGAAACTCACAAACCATGCTCAGTAACTTTCTAGACATGTACTTTTTATACCTACGCCTTAATAGCCGTTTTTTTGGTGTGTTAATATCTGGAATCATGCATGATCATGAATCGGGGAGATGGTAACGTCAAAGGGTTGTACGATTTATCTAAAAATTTAATCTATGTAAATAGTTAGACAAGACCTTCTTTTCATTGATAGATCGGAGTAGGTACCTGGCTTCTTTAAGGGAGGGGAATTAACGTATTGGAGGTTTAAAAAGCTACCAAGATAGTATCATGCTTTTAAAATTGTAACATTACGAAGTAACATGTAAAAAACAACTGTAATTTAACTTAGTCTTAGATTAGCTACACGTCCTTTCATTCTTTAGTTTGGTAGATGTTTTAGATAATATACCTTTTAAATATAGACGAGAAAATACTGAAAATCTTTGCTCCCGCCAAAGAAGGCAAAGTTTAATGGCGGTCTATATTGCAAATGCACGGATTATATTGCGAAAGGATCTAGCATACCTATGGTCCGGTACAGCGGCTACTGTGACAAGTGACAACATGTGCATGCCCGCCGTCATCGCCGCGAAGATGTGCAGGATGAACTGGAAGCATTGGTAGCGCCCGAAGTCTCCTGGAAATTACAAACAATATGTTTGAAAATAAGTACTTAAACAAAAAACAGACCATAGAACTGTTGAAGCGGTGTCCCACACAAAAGAAGAAGAAGCCTGGCGATATATGTATTTGAAAGGTTCTGGACTAGCGGGCTGCGGGCACGTGCAGTCGGTCGTCGGCCCAATATTACGGACATAGAGGCGCCTGGGGAAGGCCTACATATTGTCGAGGAGACGACGCCTCACTTCATTTGATAAATAATTTTAATAAAATGCAACATCCATATATCTATTCTCGTCTCAGTGATCGCCATTCTTGGCCAATTTTATTGAGATCAACCAACTGCGCAGGACTTGTTTTTAGTGCAGAACGGTTCATCGGTGTGACCAAAGATAAATCAGGCGTTTAGAAAACGTGCATGTCCGACAGCACGGAACATCTTATCTTACTTTCCAGACAATTATGTGATCAGCCTGTATCCTGCATTGTCCCTATCAAACTAAAAATAACAACAGTCTTTGTTTTCCATCGAGTAACGAACTCGGGGCTGGGTTCAGACCACTGCACTACGGAGGTCATTATGAAAATGTTCGAGACGCAAGAAGCGTAAAAAAGATTCATATAAAGAGTAAAGAGTATTCCTATCGAAAAAAAAGGAAATGTTATTTTTTTATTAATAAATAATATAAAAACTTGCTGATGATATATGGAAATCGATATTTAATTAGATCAGAAAAGGAAACTAAAAAATATAGTGAAGTTCGTTCTCCGACAAGGGTGACCCGTACGTACTACCTGATACTTATTAGATAGACTTACCTACAAAATAAAGTATAGGTACGTGGATACGTGTGTCATTACACAATAAACAATAAGAAATCTCTATGCCACGCCACCCAGATACGAAATATGAAATGCACCGTAGTAAATTACCGATAATCGTTAAATGACCAAGGACTGTTGCAGTGCAACTCACAAAAGCGCTGCAAGTGCCAAAAATAATAAACATTATTGCTCTACATTTACAGTTGCCGCATTTGCTGACCTTCATCGGCTAAATATATGTTCCGCAGTGTAGCATATAAGTCTTGAAGATTTCACATGAATCCGCTCTGGGTAGTTGCCCACACAGAAATTAAATGCCCATTTCCGTAGCGTTTCATAACATCTCAATAAAACGTATCTCTATTCGTCTATAGTAGAAGATAAATTACGTACGTAAGTATAAAGGAGGAATCCGGAAAGTTTTTAATTTCACACATATGAAATGAACCAATTATTTTAAACCATATTAGGTATACGGAAAGGTTGTCGATTTCTCAAATTTTCGTACAAAGTCTGATATACGCTTGAAATACAGAAAGCGAAGAATATGTGAATAGGTATGGAAATAACTAGTTCGGAAACATAAATATTCCAAATTATTTAGAATTAATACATAAATAATTAATGATTAGACAAGAACTAATGTCGACTTGTGACGAGTGTTTTGATTTGAAGAAGACTCGTTTTTGCAACTATAGGTATGTATTTATGGACGTGTATAGATATTACCCTTTTTACATTTTCGTACGTGATTTGATTTCGTTATTGAGATCTTTCAAACCTGTTACACTGGTAAACTGGTTAAAAATTCCTGAAAATGTCGGATGATTAACAATATTATGTATTTTTTAAAGATTATGCAATCAAGGATAAGTAAAGTAACACCCTAAAAATAAAAAAAACACACAGCAATCATTATTTTTAAGTGTTTTCATTCTTCTTCTTCTTCTTATCGTGTGGGACACCGAGTCATCTACTGTTTTCATTTATTTACCTACTTACAAAGATGAAGAACTCCCAGTAGGTACACCAAGGTTTTGAAAATTTTCAAATTTTAAATCCAGAAATAGGTATTTAGGTAAGTGATATAAATACATACAAACGTACATTAACAGCCACAACAGTCCACTGCTGGACGTGGGCGTACCTACCTGTATTCGGGGGTTATTGCCATACTCACCACGATATTTCATTCACAGGGAACGTTGTTGCCCCATACCTATTTTTTGGGTGAATTTTACCCTCTTTTATTTTTTACGGCACCCACGGGTTGTATTGGGGTGGTGCTATACTGAAGGCGGCATCACACGGCAAAGGTGATATAAATAGATACGTCTTATTACAGATCTGTCTGACGATGATGTTGGAACCACCTATCTAATAATAATAAACTCACAATAAAAATAAGATAAAGTATTTAGGTTAATGCTATAGTAATACAAACAATTTGGATTTAACGACCCTTGTTACGATACACCTAGAATAAATAAGGTGATAGAGCAAGTCACACATTTTATTTGTGTTAATATTGTTTGGTCGATAACCATCCCTTGAACAGAGCGTAAAGCCACTGCACATATTAACAATCTATACATACATACATACATAAATCACGCCTTTATCGTTTACGGGGTAGGCAGGGCGTTAACGGCCGTAAAACGGGTATTAACACCACGTCTGACAAAAGTTTGAGGGTCAATCAGATAACTTTGTATCACTATAGTGACAGGTTGTCAGCCTATTGCCTAAAATCACACGAAATAACAATCTATCCTATATATTAATCCATATCACCTTGTATATGTGTGCCAAATTTCATTATAATCGGTTACAATTTATAATATTAGTAGGATCATAATAGTACATAAGTACAAAAGTGTAAGTACGAGGTGTGGCAAACACGGAAATTAATCAGTATCAGACAACTAGCAGTAAGGAAGATTTAGGTGATTACACCCCGGTGGCTTTGGAAAAAAACAAATAATGCACTTTCATCAAAGTAATCCTTCAAATCCCATTCATAGACGTTGCCGTGTGGTGCCGGCTTAGAAAAGCATAACCCGAATTCTATCAGTGTCGTAAAAAGCTACTAAGTGATATAAGAGCAGCATTCCCTGTGGATACAACATCTTGCACTGCGCTATAATTATGTAACTTTAATAATATTACTATAGACAGCAAGCTATGGATATTTTATTCAAAGTTTTAATATTTTAATTCTAACGTCACTTTCCATATTTGAAGTAATAATTTATGTGAAACATATTTCTTTAGTCATCACCATTGGCCTCACACGTCTGTGACAGACGATTTAATCAGTTTCTGAGGCAAGACTTTTCATGGCTGTATAAGCCGATACGGGAGCGGCATAATTTTCCGCACGCTCTACAAGTGAAGGTGAATTTGAGACTGGCACATGCATGTACACAAATTGAATCAAAGGTACTAAGAAAAAAAAAAAAAAAATTCGTACGCCAAAAGGTAAACTGTAGTGATACAAACTAGTTTTAAGATCTTTGTTTTTAACCTACAGTTACGAATAAACTATATTTGATTTTGATTTGATTTGATTTTGATTTGTTGTTGAAACACGAAAGACTCTGCTACATGACAGTATTTTTGCCAGGGGAACAAAAATCTGTAATAATAAGTTGCCTAGAAATATAAAAAGTCTAAATCTAATGCAATTAAAAAAACTATTTATTCACATTTTTAGTCGATAAAACCAATTACAATATAAACGAATATTTTACAGATTAAGTAGATGTTTAATTTATCTTGATCTCATTTCTTATGTTATGATATTGTTTTGTGGTGTTATAATATCAAACCAAAATATTTGTATGTTATTTTGTTATGTTAAATTATTGAGGACTGTACTCAACTAACGTGTTAGCTATATTTTATACTATACCCATCATTGATTTTATACTATACTTGATCCATATTTTAATAAAAGTTTGTCTGTAAATTGAGAACAAGGTAGGATAGGAGCATCGCGTCATAAAAATACATTTAACACATACTTTCGCCCATCCACAATTCATAATAAGTGTACCTACTAAGAAATAAATTCGGTTGCCTTCAAAGTGAGCAGTAGCCGAATGTCATCATCGGTGAAAATGTGTGCATTATGCTTCGATCTTTAGATAACACTACTTCAATAGAACACTATCGATGCCCCTTATCTGTAATTATATCATCTCATCATATTATATTATCTCTATATATAATAGAGGAAACAATACCGAATTTTTCCGAATGGCCCTTTATGTCAGACGTGGCGAAAATGACCGTTTTTGCGACCGTTAACGCTCTGCCTACCCCGCAAGGGATAATAGGCGTGATATGTGTATGTGACAATACCGCATTTATCTATCTTAATACTACGGATACTTTTATATCCTATTTTTGCCCACTTTATTATCTTATTATCTAATGTGTACCGAACTGACCTACTTTAATGTGCGATGTGATGTTTCCGTAAACGTAAATAATGACTTGTGGTAATTACGCCGAGCATCATTGGAGCCTTGGAGACTACCGGTGGGATCATCAGCATCGTTTACTTAATCAAGCGGTCCAGGTCATTCATAGACGCATTTACTTCTTCAAGTCAAGACAGAAATATGTGCATCTATTCAGTATTTTGGGTGTAAGGGACAGCCCTTCGAATACTAATAAGGTGCATTCATACCATGAAACTGAACAACTTTTCCCTAGAAACGATAAAAAAATCCACCTCCCCTACAAAATCACGATCAGCTGACTGCATTGACAATGGGATGTTTATAAAAAATTACGTTTCCTGAAATATTTTCTTATGGAAAGATGTTCAGTTACATATTCTCAATCTCAATACATCCAAATATCAGTATTCAGAGGGATGTCCCTTACACCCTGTACATATATTGGGGAGGGAAAGTTCTTCTTTATTAAAATGGTTTGGACATTACATACATACATTAACAGCCACAACAGTCCAATGCTGGACTGAGCCTTCCCCTATTAGGGGGTACTGCCATACTCACCACACTTGACAAACAGATTGGCGAGCGCAGTGCAAGATATTGTTTTAGCATTTTGGGAAATGGTTCAGACGTTTTATTGCATTAGATTAGTTTGATAATTGACCCAACGCGGTTGAAGAAAAGGGCGCAGTTGTCTCCAGTCATCAGCTAAAATAGCAGTCGTGCTTTAATAGCATTATTTTTTCATTTTTCATAGAAACATTTTTTGTTGCGAACCAAGTATTTCGTCTGTTGAAAATAAGATTCCTTACAACTGGTCTTACTATAGACTAACACTGAGTTTGAGTTACAAGGCATTTTCAAGATTTAATCAGATTTTGTTCCTTTTTACTTCTGGAACTTCTGTCTAATAATAAACCGAAATACTGAGGCCATTGGCCTTTGAGGTTATTTCCATATCGCTGGCAAACAGTTTACCACAACATTAAGCTTTTATCGCCTCAAAATTCTAAAAATAGTCTAAATAATTCAGATTCGGAAACTCTACATTGTGGGAAAAAGATAATGTAAATGGACATGTATTCATAATTAATCTTTACATTTTTGTCTCTTTTTTTATGTTAAGGTTGCCTGGAAGAGATCGCTGCAAGCCTTTGCTTACTTTTAGTCTTAGTTTTAGTTTTCTGTATTGTTTTGTTTCTGTTGTGTATGTTGTAAGCAATAAAGTGTTCATCTATCTATTTATTATTAAAAATGCATTGTTTTGCAATTTGGTTTGTTAATTTTTAAACTACCTTACACTTTCTGTTTTAATTTAAGGTAAAATTTTGTAAAAAAATATATATTCTGCACTGCACAACAAAAGTAGACAAAGGCTAAATATATATATAAACAACAGAAATAACTCATCAAATCGTGTAACCTCTGACGTAGCCAGCTTTCTGGCTAATAAAAAATGGGTCAAGCCAGAAATAATTTCCCTTGGAAATATGTGGGATGTCAATTTATTTACTACGGAAAATAATATCTTTATTGCGAAATTCTTATCTACGCACGTAGCTTAGGCACCAACTTAGAGAAGAAAATAATAGATACCTATCGACTTGATGAGCATTTTATTTTCATAGTTTCCTGGAACGTTTGCCTTGTAACAGTTTCAGCAATATTTATCATATTATAAAAAGCACGCTCTACTCGTGACACCGCAACAGGCAACAGAGTGGTTGCGTTACAAATAATAGGCGTAACTGTTACGTATCAAGGTCATCTCCCCACTGCCACTTCTACATATATCGTTTTTACGACGATTATGTAGCCTCGCAACAAAATCACAGCGATAGGTAGCCACTGATTGATAATTATCAATCATTAGCAACAATAACATCCCCATTTGAACAATTGGTCGAATTATTTATTACTTACTAGAATTCCGCCCAGCGGTTTCACCCGCTGCCACTCATTTTCCCGTGGTAATAGTTGTTTTCCCGCGGTAAAAAGTGCCCTATGTGTTATTCCAAATTTCATTCTAATTGGTCAAGCCGTTACACACACACAAACTCTCAGATTTATAATATTAGTACGGATGAGTATGAGTACTCAGATAGCCCGGTTTACACGTTACGAGTTGACTCGGACCGAGTGCACTCGGATTACTACTCGGACGCTACTCGTATCGTGTAAACATGTATCCGAGTGTACTCCGATGTTACTCGGATGCCGGCACCCAATCCGAGTCGAATCGGATCGTGTTCTATTTTTCCTTGCAACTCGGATCTGCAACTCGGATGTAAACAAATATGTCGCAAAAAGAAGGTGGCCGAATCGTGATACGCTCCGATTTCTGGAGTTTTATGAAGGAAAAGAAGTGTTATGGAACTTAAGACATGAAAATTACAAAAACAGAGATGCCCGAAATGCCGCTATTCAGCGCATTTTACAAAACTTTGACATTAATTTAACAGTCCATGATGTGAACACGATTATAAATAACATTCGCAGCACATATTCACAAGACAAGACAAAAATTAAGAAAAATAAACTCTTTTATAATATAATTTATGTGTATAACCATAAGTATGTCGATATAGACATATTTCATTTATCATTAAATCAAATCAAAAAAATATTTAAAAATTATTATTATACATACATACATACATACATAAATCACGTCTATATCCCTTACGGGGTAGGCAGAGCATTAACGGCCGTGAAACGGATATTAACACCACTTCTGACTAAAGTTTGAGGGTCAATCAGATAACTGTGTATCACTATAGTGACAGGTTGTCAGCCCATCGCCTAAAATTGTAATACACACCCTCAAGTCCCTCAGTCGCCTCTTACGACACCCATGGGTAAGAAATGGTGTGACGCTATTCTAAGCCGGCATCACACGGCATTATTATTATTGTTTATTTATTGGCATATCTGCAATAACAGAGACACCTTGCAAAAGCAGATCATTTTGTTCCATGATGAATGTGTTCCGTGAGATCACAAAAAATGGAATGAACTTTGAAAGGAGTATACTATGAAGCGTGTAAACCGATATAGGAGTACACTCGTATGGCGCTGACTCGTACGAGTGCACTCGGACGTGACTCGGTCCGAGCCAACTCGTAACGTGTAACCGGGACGGTACACCGAAAAGGCTTTGCAGGCATGACTAGACGATCTTCTCGAGTCGATGAACGACCCGATGAACTCTGGTGTCAGAGTTTTTCAACCGCCTACTTCTAGTAGTTGGCCTCTGCCATGGTCGAGGTGTATACTAGACGATGATACTGAACAACTTTTTCGATGGAGGCTTATGTTGGTAAACGAGAAAACAATCTATATTCCATACAAAACTCTCAATCAGCTGACTAACTGTCTATGGAAACACGAAAAAATCGTTTCAAAACATAGGCTACATTGTAAAAGTGGTTCTTTCATGGTCTGGTCATGCCTAAAAATATTTCAGTACACCGTCCCATACACCAGATATCTGGTAATATTTGTAGCGTCAGCAAATAAAGTGTCTGTATTTTATTCTGAACATCCATTCTTTTGAGTAGGTCAGTAGTATGTTTATTATTTATATTTGTTATTGCCTTATCTTGACGAATGTTTTATATTCAATAACTTACATCATCCATCACTGAGGAAACTTTTATCAAAATTTTCCTATTTCAAACTTTATTAAAGCACATTATTGTGGTGTAAATTTAAAACATATTTTTTTAATTATACTTGTTTTTGTGGAGTCACCTCACCGACCACACGGAAAGAGTGTCTTTAATAATACAAATATAGGTGTATAAAATTATTTATTTTACCTTACTACTGTTTTATTCGTTTTATCGCAGACTTCTCTATATAATTACTGTTTGTGACACTGTTTTCTTCGTTAAAAGTATTGTTAAATGGAGCGAAGCGCCAAAGTGACGGTAGTTATACGTATTTTTGTCTCCTATTCATATTCCGAAGGGCAAAGAAGCCAGTGAAATTCAACTAAGTTAGATACACGCATTTTGTCCTATTTATGTGGTACTGAATTATGCACTATATCGGGATAAACACAACATACCTCTACATTATCCAAGCCAGCTTACAAACCCTGCTCTATATTTTTGACAGTTTTCAGTTCTCTACTCAGACTTTTGGTAATCGCGCATTTAGCTTGGTGTGTTTTCCCGATGCTCGCAAATTTTACAAGGAAGTAAAATATTACAATGTGATCTTCATTTCACGTTGACGTATAATCATAGATGAATTAATGTTTTTAACCAGTAGTTGGTTATTAACGGATTTTCTGGTTAACAACGGTTAATACAGTCCGACTGTACCTACTACGGTTATTTAATTTTTTTATTGTATGGGTTTTTCTCATAAATATTTTAAGGCAAGTGGATAATAAAAGTGAAATCAATCTTAACATATTTAAAAACATTATTTAATTAATAATTCAGTACATAATTTGTATTTGCAGTCAAGTTTAGTGTGTAGGTACACTTGGTAGCATACTAAATACGCGATATACGATTTTACAGAATATTGCTACTTACTAACAATTTGAGTATTACACGTCACAAAAAAACCTAATAAGGTAGTAATTTGCCACCACCTTTAAATTTCGCACTCGGATAAACTAACCATAATTAACCGTATGGTAGCTAACGGCGAATTAGGTGATAATACCAGAGAGAATATAATGAACCGTCAATAACCGTTAACTTATTAACTATAACTTCAATTTTTTGGATATTTTTAGTAGGTACGCAATTAGGTGTCAGTGGTAGTGCGACTGCCTGCGATGCAAAGGTTCCGGGTTCGATTACTTTGTGAATTCGTTTCCAGTCTGGTTAGGACATTGCAGGCTGAACCACTAGGTAGTCCAAAAAGAAAGATGGTTCCGTGCTTCAAAGGGCCGGTCGCTCCCAGATCGCCCGCTTTAATTACTTAGACAGCGGTCGTTACACATTCCTGTCCGTTTTTTACAGCCGTTTACGCTCTACCTACCCCGTAAGGGATTATAGGCGTGATATATGTATGTATGTATGTATGTAGGCGGTTGAAAAATACTGATACAAGAGCTTATCGGGTCGTTGAACTACTCGGTGTCCCACACGAAAAAAAAGAAAGAGTCAAACTGCTATATAAATAATCTGACTATCTGTTAGATAAAGCGATCTCGTGCTTCGGAAAGCACGTCAACCCGACAATTTATCAAATAATATTAATTATTTTTTATGCTGTCTGTACATTCATCAATAACATTATCACAATGCACAAAGGTGAATGCGCCTATAAAGCACCTCATTATTTCATGGCATTATTAGTTATTTATCTCGAATGGATGGATAAGAAATGAATCCTCTCGTTGTTTTAGTCAATTACCAACTACTTATAAGGTGTAGAAATATCACAGAGCGGAACATTAAATGGATTTAAAGACATCCCATTATAGAAGATTATTCATCGAACGCCATTCAAGTCAATTAGTAACTACGTTTATGCCAAGATGTTTTTTTAACCACGTGTATTCATTGTTTAACAATCAGATACGCAAAGAGGGTATACCTAGGTCCCAAGCATCCTATGTTACTTGGACTATTATACTGAACAACTTTTCTGCTAGGTACTGGGCAGATAGGAGAAGGAAAGTAAGTACCTAATAAATTTCTTGATTTTCAAGACACATCTCCGAACATGAACCCTAAAAATGTACATGTGATAAAAAAAAGTTAAAGACAGCGTTCAAATTATTTTTCTATAGTATTTGACGTTGTCGAAACAACTTGAACCATGTCTTACTTTTTTACAATAACACGCGGAAATAGTTTCCGTATTTCCCCATTGTCAATGTAATATTACGTGGTGTGGTGTTCAAAATCTTCTTATCTTTTAAAGCCTACGCCATCCCACTGCTGGGAAAAGGCCTCCCTCTTCTTCTTTCATCCAGTTCAAATAAATAAATATCCTGGAAAATTTAAACCCAACTAAGCAAAGCTTGGGATGGGAACTACATACATACACATACATACATAAATCACGCCTATATCCCTTACGGGGTAGGCAGAGCGTTAACGGCCGTATAACGGACATTAACACCACATCTTACAAAAGTTTGAGGGTCAATCAGATAACTGTGTATCACCATAGTGACAGGTTGTCAGCCCATCGTCTTAAATTGCAATACACATTTAACCCTCGAGTCCCTTAGTCGCCTTTTACGACACCCATGGGTAAGAAATGGGGAGATGCTATTCTAAGCCGGCATCACGCGGCCTTATTTAAACAGTGTGTTAGGAAAATGACTGAACAACTTTTCTGGGTACTTTTTTCGATGTACGTTTAATTTGGTTTTGCGAAATACGTAATAAAAAATTACTTTATATTTGACTTCATAAATGATTGTGTCTTGTGGGGATCGAACCCACGACGACCCTCACCTATCACCAGCCCTTAAAATATAATAAAAGAAATTAAATTAAAATCTTAATGGAGTGTCTTCTGCCATTTTTCTCACGTAAAGGATCACACCAAATAGTACGTAGGTACTTACTTCCTATTTAGATTTACCAAACTATTCACACATTAAATTAAGTAGGTACGTAAAGTTGACTTGCTTCATATTGTGCTATTTTAGAAAATAATAAGCGTGCTCCGATAATTAGCGCGGTTCAACGAATGGCTAAGTTATGAAATGAGGCCACAGCACAGGAAAGTGAATTAGACGCAGGTACATTGTGCACAAATGACTTATAAATTATTCATAGTTGAACTACTCCGCGTGAATGCTTCTTGACACGAGCGGAACTAGAAAAAAATCAATGAATGAATATTACACTTATTTTTGAAAATACCCGCAAATATTTGTCAGACGGGGCGATAAAGACTATTTTTACGGGCACGTACGTCCTGCCTACCGTAACGGATACAGGTGTCATGACGTCATGTGTAGTGTGTTTGAAATTGAATAAGGTGTAAAAAAAATTAGCTGAGAATATTTTAAGGGGTGAACCAGTACGTGTAACTGTACAACTTTCCCCAAGGAACATAGGTCAAAATATGAAAAAAAATGGCCCTCCCATACAAAATTATACCGGCCGGGTAACACACTAAGTATGGGAGGGTCAAATAATTTTTTCATATTTGGACTTATGTTCCGTGGGGAAAGTTATTCAGTTTCACGTATTGGTTCACCCCTTAAAATATTCTCAGCTAATTTTTTTACAAATTTTATATCTTTGTGGTATCATATCTATATACCCATCGTTACGTCATATTGTTATCGAGTCGATTATCGAAACTTCTACTGTACATAATGTACTTAGAAAGTGGCAGTTAACGAGCTGCAATCGATACCAATGTCAAGTTGAAGAGGAGCAATTGTGACGTCATAAATTATCTAACCTTCCAGCCTAGACGCCTGACCACCTGACTGGCCGCCTGCCAGTCTGAAGGTTGAACAATGTAAGTACGAGAAAGAAAATTTTGTTAAATATTGATGTGCTATTAGTAGCCCCCCAATATACCCCTTGATGGGATCAACTCGGGTTCGTTTATGTATTTAATCGTATGGCAATTTGTTCGTTGATCGACTCGATGACCTATAGAAAAAAGTGTCCCACTCGACAGGGAAGCAAGCATTAAGGGCTCAACTTATTTAGAAGGGATTACCTATGTAACTGAAAGTAAAAACCATAATATTTTGATGCTTGTTGTGTAAGAAAGCTGCCTCATCCCTGAGTCTGAGCACAGATAAAATAATACTAATTCTACAGTGCCCGAGTAACTGATGCTACTTTTAATCCCAGTCAAACTTCTATTCTCACGTGGAAACGGGTAAAATAGCACCGCTGTGTAGGCTGCTAGTAAGTAGTCTTATTATCCTGCTATCGCAATGACATAATTATTTTAATCACGATATAAAAAAATGCCAATTGCGAGGGTTCCATACCAATGTGTATGCAAATGGCATTAAAATCACGTTTGTAGTAAGAAAACCTTATTTAATTGTATACTGTTTAGGGTTCAGCAGGGTTCTACATACATACATACATAAATCACGCCTATAGGATCACTTTGTTGTCTGTCTGTCTTTATCTCGGTTACGCGAAGAGATATCGAGTTTAAATTAAAACCATACTACGGCCGCTTGTTGTTGTAAAGTATCAAGCTCCTAACTTAAAGTAAGAAAAAGATACGGCCGTTTTGCTGTCAAAAACGCGTGTTATGAGTTATGACACTCTCTAGAAAATCAAAATCTAAAGGGTACTTTCCGCGGCCCTGATAAAAAGGTTTTTAACATGGTTTTTTGGGCGCCAAAATCAACAAAATGTTAAAATTGAGGCTATTGTTCAATTGGGGTATTATATAACAGGGCTTGATGTGTATGCTACGGAATCTTCGGTAGGCGAGTCCAACTCACACTAGATTGTTTTATTTAGCATTATTGATAAAATTTAGCAAAATCACTTCTTTCTACGAGAATTCTTTTATGTATTTTTTGTATTTGTTGTTATAGCGGCAACAGAAATACGGCATCTGTGAAAATTTCAACTCTCTAACTATCACGGTTTATGAGATACAGCCTGGTCAGGTGACAGAAAAATGGACGGACGAACAGACAGACTAATAGCGACGACTCAGTATCAGGGTCCAGTTTGCTCCGTTTGTATATGAAACCCTATTAAAGATATTTAACAGAAGATAGATATATTGTCACATTTTATCTATAAGGATTACTTATAATCGTGATTTGATAAGTGTTACAGCACGGACACACCTCCAAGCAGTTGGAGCTTTTTTATCTTATAATCGGAGTGAACTAGACAGTTTCATACACCTTGCTGAAGTTTTTCGTTTTGATTTAGAAGAGTAGAGTTAGTAACTGCATTTAGGCGAAGGGCAGCTAAGACGGCAGGGAAAAAAGCAAAATAAAATCTTGGTAATTTATTGCGTAGGAAACCATTACAATAATCACTGTAGATATTCATGGATTAGTCATGCTTAAAACGTATGTCACAATTTTTACAGAAAGTATCAAGATATCTTTAATGTGAAGAAATTAGATTAAAATGTTACCTGAGGCACATACTTTCGCGCGCCCATTCAAATGCGACAAAATATCTGATTCATTTTTATTACCTACTTCTTATTCTTTTCGTGAGGGACACCGAGTAGTCCTACTTAGGTGTAGACATAATTTTCTTTGAAATAAATATTATGATTTAATCCTATGTGCAATTTACCTGAAACCTATTGTAGTAGTAGTATTTGGGTATACCCAAACTTTTATCGGTCACTCGGCTTTTTATTAAAGAAAATCCTGATTTGCTAATCATCAATGAATTATATTATGTATCTCGTATATCTTTATCTTCAGGTAAAGCTTACCCAATATTGATATGGTTATCACAAAGTAGGTATTTACATGCAATTGCAATATCTTTATCAAATGGTTTATGTAAACAAACAAACAAAAAGAACATATCACGCCTATTATCCCTTGCGGGGTTGGCTTGGCAGAGCGTAAACTGCCGCAAAAAACGGACATTTACGCCACGTCTGACAAATATTTGAGGGTCATTCGGGAAATTGTGTATTGCCATAATGACAGGTTGTCAGCTCATCGCTTAAAATTGTAATATACACCCTCGAGTCCCTTAATCGCCTCTTACGACTCCCACGGGAAAGAAATGGGGTGATGCTATTCTAAGCCGGCATCATGCGGCAATGTTTAATGCAACGTTTATGTAATAAATACCTACAAATTTATATTTGCGGCCTTGATATGATTAGGCTCAAGTTAATTTATTTGCTGCGAATTATAATTCATAATAGAGTGTAATGTAAGTCTGCAAAGTTGCCAGTCAGTCCTACCGGTATTTTCGAATAACTTTCCCCAATCAATATGTGTTGTATATGTGGTCAAAAATTAAAAACTAAATAGAAAAATAAAACAAGCTATTTTTATGGGAGGTCAATTTTTTTATATATTTGGACCCATGTTTCGTTGCGAAAGTAAATTACGGGAAAGTAGACTTTATGTGCATGAAGGATTTATTCAGTAACGACAATGTATTGAAAATCCGAAATATGACATTGAAACGTGTTCAAAAAAGGGCAGTAAGTTTTTATGAGACCTTGGCAGGTTCAACTGTAAATTGGCCTTAATGGTCAGGTTGCACCAATACAACTGCATTGCGTGTTTAAACTTGCAAACACATTTCAGCACGGCATATTTGTCCCCATTACACTGTATAATATTTGAGATGTCTTGGTGTAGGTTATTAACATAACCTATCGAAAAGTAGATTATAATACAAGTTATTTTCATGAAATTCTACAACTCTCCCCAAGAAAAAGATGTCGGAATGTAAATACAAATTTTGGATCTTATTTCCAAGTACATTAACAATTAATACTTTCAGAATGTCAAATAAATATATATACATAAAAGCATATAACATAATATTTAAAAAAGTTTAAAATTATGCAAGTAGTTGTAAACTCCACGCACTTTTTTTTGTCTGTGTAATTGTCCACGCTAATCTCCAAAAATACTAAACGTATCCGAATAAAACTTATTGTAATCCTGGTCAAAAACTGAAGTTATTTTTGTTGAAGAAAAACTGCTAATTTCCATGTGGAAAAAATTAAACGTATCACATGTAGGCCGTCGGATCCCAGCAACAGTATCAGAGACACGGAAATGTATCCATGGCTAAAAGTTGTTTAGCATGATGTTTTGCTGGTACCTATATGGACATCGAGGGTCTGGAGCACCCTGTCCCACTCGATGAGAAGAAGAATATAGACGCAGAATTGCTTTTTTCTGTTGATAAGGTCGACGAACAACCCAATAAACTGTGGTCTAAGAACTATTGCTTCAGTACAAGCTTATCAACGTGGACATTTTCCTCATCCCAAGTAAGAACAAGTAAATGGAAGGGCGTTGGCGCGGAGATAGAAATTGTATACATACAAACATAGGGCACCTACGGTTGAACTTCAGGAAAATTTTAAGGCCAGCAACACTAGTATGCTAATCATAACAAATACAGCGAAACGAAGTTCCGGGCACCGGTTAGACTTGAATATTACTCAAAATAGATCCCTAAGTAACGAAAAAATAAATGGAGTAGTAGGTATTGATCATTATGATGAAATTAAGCTATATAGCTTTTATTTCCAATAATCTAACTTTACTTTAATTTACGTAAACTGTGGTAAATATTGTAATAAAGGTCTGAAAACCATTTAACGCTTGAAAACCATTTAATGCTATAGCGCTAAGTGTTCTTGAAAATTTAACCTTGTAGGTACATAAAGTCGTAGAGTAAATAAGTCTACGTAGGATATAATAGCAGATTTTATTTAAACATCTGGGACAACCTTCAGAGAACTTCAATGAAAATTTAGAAGTGACATTATTGCATGTTTTTTCGTTTCAGAATTTTTGTCTGTTTGTCTGCGTAAATGTATGTTTATGCTTTCTTGCTTGATGCTTTCACAAAGTATTTTGTTGTAAATCTTACCTATATGTCGAAAATATGGCCGGCCAGGTTATAAGCTATAAAAATTGGACCCAGATTGGGTTGATACTACACACAAAATAAGTTTGGTTTAAGGTTTGCACCTTCATAAATAATAGGCGCCGGATTTGGATGCAATTATTTTATATTGTTGTTTTGTTAATGGTATGTCAGAAATATTTTTATACTAAATTCAGTAAAAGACTCTTCGCTCCAAAGAACGAAATGAAAAAACCTGAACTACCCCAAAACTTGTTGCAAGCTAAAATTAATGTACTTAGAAGAAAAATTACGAATAAAAAATACTGAGCTAAAAGCCCTTGATTGAAATAAGAACTTACCTACGCTATCGGTACTTATAACATCAAAAAGTTAATTTTTTTGTTGTTACGTTTTAAGTATTTACGTTCATGGAATAGGGAGTAGAAATATTAAAATGCAAATATTATAACAACTTAGGACCTAAGTAATATCTAGGGCGCCAGGCGTTACGCTACATGAGATTAAGTACCTACTGGTTTATAAATAGATTATTTATGGCAAGAATACCTTGATGAAATGCTTCGACATTAGATACATGGCAATATAGGAATAACCTACCTTAGTAGATAAAAGTACTTTTGTTTTGTTTACAACATCACTTTTCAACGGTATAAATATTTGCATTTGGATTTGATCAATGTCTGGCGATCATTTTGTGGCTTTAAAATATATTATATTTTAATAAAAACATTCCAGACGTAAGTATTTAAAGTTATTAAAAAGATCCCATAAAATTGGGACCGTAGGTATATTCGTCGCGGGTAAATGGAATTCGTACCTTCAAATAGGTTTCCCGCAAGCCTCAACAAGTACCTAGCCATGTAAAGGTATATTAGGTATGTATAGGTACCACGAATCGCATACTTTTTGCAACAGCATCCACATATGAGCTTGTCTGGTCTGGAGAGTGCCAACGGTAGGTACCGGTTTGTCGTTTAAACTCAAAAGTAGGGTGAACGAACCTGTCGCAAAACAGGCACTTTTCACTGAATAACTGCTTTAAAAAACTTGAAATATAAGTACCTAGTTATTATTCATAAATCCTCTCCATTTATCAACTTCACTACTGGGTAATTAAGTAGTTTAGGTTAGGATCGAATAATTAACCTTTGAAATGTGGACATGAACATCTATTTATTTATAATACGTATTGATATTGTAATGACTATGACAGCTCCAAAGGTCCTATTTATTTTCTGATTTGAGTTAATTACTTGTTTGTTCAAAACAGGAAATATTGTTTAATTTAGTTTTAAACATATACTAATATAAGTCAATCTGAATGACAAGGTCAGTTAAATTAGTTAAATAAATGCGATTTTTTTCCTTAATCGGTCTACGACTGGTGCGTTCACCCTGCCTGGTACTTTAATCATGGTGACTAGCATAGAGCGTGTGTGCAAGAAAGCTCGAGCTTTACTTGTTGCAATTGCAAGCAATTAGGGCATACAAAGTATTTGCACGCATTGCTAATGCGGACTTGTTTCAACACCGTCGACCGAACTCTACTAGAAACGTAAAAAACGTGAATAGTCAGTCCAAAATCAATATGCAATCTTACTTTGAAACTTTGCGAAACTCTACCTATGATTACTTGGACTCACCCAGCTTCCCCATCATCTCTTCTAAAGCGTGATCCTTGTCCATTTTGAATAATCCCTGTAACGTGTTGTGGAACTATAAGATTATTCACAAACACCATTGATGGTTGGCGGGAACACGCGGCGTGAATTCGTGCAAGTGCCAGGCAAAGAGACGCCAGGCGTGTGTGCCGGCGGGCGAGCGAATGGCTATCACCGCGCCGCCGCCGGCCGCGTGGCCGTTGCCACATTCTGACGAAAAAAAACACTGCCTTATCTCGCACTCCAACAATTACAATGACTGTCACTGTAACTATATCGTTGTGCAAATTTCTACACCTCCACCGATTATGACGCAACAGTCGTCGGTAGGTCGATACTTCGTACCCTAACTTAGCAACGACTGACCCGTCTTATACAGGCATAATCTGAGCAATGCATTTCGCGTCCTCGAAATGTCAAGCTGGAAGTTACTGACACTTCGCTATATTGGAGCATTATCACCTCAAAGTATTTTCTTTACACTCTAATAAAACAACTGAAATATGAGCGATTAGTACCTACAACTGTACGAACGAGCACTGCTAAAATTATACTAAGACTAATTACCTACTTACTTATACAGCAAAATTTATTGTTCTTTTCTTAGTCATTTTATCACCAGACAACCAGAAACTCTTTTGGACGTTCTCGCTATAGGCATCACCTGGTTAGACTTCCAACTTACTCTTCATACACCTTTTTAAAGATTGTATTATTAAATCTGAAAACTAACCGCAAAAAAGCTATGATCACACGACAGACTTAATACAAGTGTATCTAAGACTCTGTCCTTGCTGTAACCCAAATTCACACTCTCTTTTTAAACATCAATGATTTTATTGGCCTTATTAGTTAATCCATATTAGACCATATTATTTCCCGCGTAAGAGGCGACTAAGTATAGGAACGGTTTAATGTCTATTACTGGCTGACAACCTGTCAGTAAAGTGATACACAATTTCCGAAAAGGCCCTCAAATATTTGACAGATGTGGTGATAGCGACTGTATTTTAGGGCCTTTTTAAGAAAATCGTAATATGTGTGTGTTTTAGTCATTCCTGCTTAAATAACAGTCTCTACCGAAAAATATATAATTTGTATAAACCATCGTATAGTTTTATGAGTAGGCAGGTCTCTGAGAACATACAAAAAAATTACCACATCCATTATAATATTATATTTGACTATAGGTAGGAATACGAATCTGTTCACATACACTACACCGTGCGGTATAATTTTACTCTACTCCTTTGGTAACCACAAAATGAAATCTTTCCAAAGTTTTCGGCTTACTTTTTGACTTGACTGTATCTGCAAAACGAGAATCGATTTCCACTGGGTTATATGTATTCTTTCAAGTGTCTATATGACATTGAGGCTTGCCATCCGATTACCCGATAGCGTAAGGTAAGGAATAAACGATTCAAGTCCGAGGTCATTTAGAAAACTTGACCTGGGTTAGGTAAACGAACTAACTACCTATGGCATATCTATAAGCATTCTAATAATATTGATCACGGAACAATATTGAAGTATTTTTAGTACTAAGGTAGAGTCCCAGTTATTTTAACAATAACAGAAATCAGTCGTGTCCAGTAGAATGACGCAATGCTTAGCGAATATAATATGCAATTCAATAAGGAGAGGTCGGTATTGTACCGTTACTGTCATCACGACGCATTTATACGAGAATATTATAATGAGGATATTCAATATTTAAACAAGCACTCCAATAAACTGTAGAACATATAAAGCTAGCTCTTTTCAAAGATTTCACTTTAGAATTATCAGATACACTGAACCTACACATCCTTGACAATAGAATGTTCAGCCGTCGCGTCAGCTTTTGTTTATATTACTACTAGAATCATCAATCAGAATTACTAGCGGTTTCACCCGCTGCTAACCGTTTTCCGGCGGGAAAAAGACCTTTTCCCAGCATACATAAAAACTTTCTTCTTGAATCACCCTATTTACTAAACTAAAGAAAACCGCATCAAAATCTGTTGCGTTCTTTTAAAGATCCAAGCATTAGGGACACGGGAAGCGACTTCAATTTATTATACGATTTAGTGATAGTGAAGGTACAACAATTAAGCATCTACGCTCGAGTTCGAAACAGTAAAGATTACCTTTCACAAAAAAGATGCTACTAATAAACTAATAAGAAGTTAAAAAGTAATATTGAAATGTTGAAGCATTAAAACTAGACAAGACTTTTTGTTTATCAAGGCCAAGACACCGTAAACATACAGCACAGTGATAGCGTGCGACCAGTGATTCTATGTTTTGCTGGTCGGTGAGCGTGGTCACACGTTTTTTTTTTCTATTAGCAATAGTCTCGAGCAAACTTTGGCATATAGCGATGCACAAAAGTTTGATGAGAATGACCTCATCCTAAAAGAAATAACTGTAGAGTTCTGGGTGTTTGTATGCCCTTTTGTCCCCCCTCGCTCCTGCATATATATTTCAAGAACTAAGCTACGCAATTAATGTGTAGGTACTTAAATCAACGTTAACATTAAACAGTCGACGCGCGTCAAAAAAAAAGGTCTCGCTCCAGGTTTTTCCCTGTAAAGAATATTATGGGGACTTGCTTACAGAGAAGTTACCTCGTAAGAGTAGGCGAAGCGAAAGTCTCGAGGATTATTATTACGATAATATAAGATCCGTTTAATAAAAATGGTGTGAGATTAAGATTAACGGACGACAAGCAGTGGACTGTTGGACTCACGATTCGCATGAATGTACAAGATGTTCTTTCTCATTGCTGATCCAGAAGATGTGCTTACGTACTTTAAAAAGTAAGTAAGTTGTAGCAAGACCCAAATGTCGACCAATAAACGTAAACGCTTAACAAAAATAACAGGATTCAAAACGGATCGAACAAAACGCTTTTCTTCATTGTCTCAAAAGACCGCCAAAGCTTCAGAGGGCCCCACAATACAACGAGTAAAACGGAAGAAGGCAGACGCCATAGTGAAAAAATACAGGAGCGAGACTAGCGTGACTCTTTCGATAGTCTGCAGTTATCTATTTAAGTGTTTTAGTATATAAGTACTATAATAAATTAACAGTAGGACAAGAACATCTAGTTACGGTATTGTTTCTTCCCCTAGATGTCATCCTAATTTATATCTCCGCCATCTTTATATATCCGCTGGAGCCGGTTTTCTAGGACAATACAAAATTGTTATAAAAAAAAGAAAATTGCGTTATGCAAATTTCCTTTTTTTACAATGACCGATCATGACGTCAATAAGTGATAATGCTATCCCACATTGAATAAAGTTATTTCATTCATTCATTCATAGGTTTTGTCGAACACTAACAAAACTCAGGCACTGGACTGATGATATTAAAACTGACATGCTTATTGATAAAACCATTATAACCTTGAAATCCCTAGTCATTATTTAGTAGGCTTTATAAATCAAGGTGGCTATCCATCAATCGATGCAAGTTTTAAGGCATTATGTACGAAACAAAATACGAAGATACTTTAATATGTCTATGTAAGTTTAAAACAATAAGTGTATACGTTTCAAAATACAAATAACGACTAAATTCACACTGAATTTGTAGAATTGGCACGATATACGAAGATGTGACGACAGATGCTTTGGGTGACATTGGCTCTTGGCAATGGCTGGTCACCATGGTATCAACGATCCTCATGACGAGCAGCTTCTTCCGTCATTACGAAGATATTTTCCTTCTAAATCCCAGCAGTGTGGTCTGCATTCCTAGTGAGGATGATGAAAATATCGCAAATGAAACACTCTGTTCGTACACCCTTAGTAATGGCACTGAAATTGTTTGCGTGAAATGGCACCTGAAACTTCTTTGGGTGTTTTGGATCAATAAGTCAGTAAGTACCTACTTTTACATGTATTACGTATTTTTTTCTACTTTCACGCCTAAACTACTGAACCGATTTTAATGAGATTTGGCAGACACATAGATAAGATAACTAGGTTTGCGCCCAGCGGTTTCACCCGCTGCTACTCATTTTCCCGTGGTAATAGTTGTTTTCCTGCGGTAAAATGTGGCCTATGTGTTATTCCAGGTTATACTCTACCTGTGTTCCAAATTTCATCTAAATCAGTCAAGCCGTTTGAGCGTGAAGGGACAACAAACATACATACACACACAAATTCTCAGATTTATAATATTAGTACGGATACATTGAGAAATGACAAAGGCTACATTATATCGCGGGAAAAATGTATGTCCCCGGAAATCAAAGAAACTCATACAATATGAACCAGTGCGCCGCTTTCTTCGATTAAATGATACGTCTTATGTAATGATGACTGATGGTTAAAAAGTGTCACAATAAACATAGATGATACGTTATAATAAGAAACGACATAGACAATTTGACACCACTCGAGGGTATGTGGTGGTCTACATCATGAGGGACCACCAGCTAGCTCCACAGCAAAAGCTTTTTATGGCCTATGTTCAGCAGTGGACGTCCTATGGCTGATATGATGAAAAACTTTTTAGCATGATGGCCGCTTCTGCTAGCACATAGACATCCGGGGTCTAGAGTACTTAATGAGGAACACCAGGACCCTTGCTTAAATATGCGAGATACAGAAATAGCTCAATAGCAAAAGTTGCTCAGATTGATGGGTCGCTTTCACATCACATTTACAGCCACAACAGTCCACTGCTGGACATGGGCATTAAAAGAATGGGGGGTACTGCCAAACTCACCGCGCTTGGCAGGCGGATTGGCGAGCACAGTGCAAGATGTAGCATTCACAGGGAACTCTGCTGCGCCATTCCCTGGTAGATTATCCATTAATTTTTATCAAATACTAGCTTTTACCCGCGACTTCGTCCGCTTTAGATAGTTTTTTTAGGTAGAAGTTCTAAAGTAGGTATGTGTATTCATAGTAAGTGTGACAAAAATTTGCTATCCGGCTTGAGAGATCAATATTTATAACCATTGAATACAAAAGTCAGTAGATAACAGAGTACTTACTCCAGAGGTGCCGATTTGAGCACACTTAAATAGTCAGCATAAGTAGATAAGACAGATAAAAAGGTAATTTAATAATTTAAGTTACTGTAATACATTTTTATACCTCTATATCACATTTTTAGTTTTTCTGTCCTCGGTAAAGAAGGCAATGTCCTTTCTCAACTTATTCTCATCATACTGAACAACTTTAGTTCTGGGACCATTTCTGTATCTCCAATAGTTTAGGTGGGCTCCTGATGGTAGACCTGGTGTTCTACATAAGGTACTCCAGATCCTCAATATCCTTGTGAAAAGAAGCAGCCCATCATACTGAACAACTTTTGTTTTGGAACGATGCCTGTATCTCTAATAGTTTAGCTGGGCTCCTGGTGGTACACCTGGTGGTCTGCATAAGGTACTCCAGAGCCCCAATGTCCTTGTGAAAAGAATAAGCCTATCATACTGAACAACTTTTGTTTTGGAACTACTTCTGTATCTCCAATAGTTTAGGTGGGCTGCTGATGGTAGACCTGGTGGTCTACATAGAGTACTCCAGATCCTCAATGTCCTTGTGAAAAGAAGCGGCTCATCATACTGAACAACTTTTGTTTTGGAATGATGCCTGTATCTCTAATAGTTTAGCTGGGCTCCTGGTGGTAAACCTGGTGGTCTACATAAGGTACTCCAGCTCCCCAATGTCCTTGTGAAAAGAAGCGGCCCATCATACTGAACAACTTTTGTTTAAGAACCATGCCTGTATCACTAATAGTTTAGCTGGGCTCCTGGTCGTACACCTGGTGGTCTACATAAGGTACTCCAGATCCCCAATGTCATTGTGAAAAGAAGTGGCCCATCATACTGAACAACTTTTGTTTTGGAACCATTTCTGTATCTCCAATAGTTTAGGGGGCTGCTGATGGTAGACCTGGTGGTCTACATAGGGTACTCCAGATCCTCAATGTCCTTGTGAAAAGAAGCGGCCCATCATACTGAACAACTTTTGTTTTGGAACCATGCCTGTATCTCTAATAGTTTAGCTGGGCTCCTGGTGGTACACCTGGTGGTCAACATCTATACTCCAGACCCTCGAATGGTGATAAAAAGTAGCCTATGTCCGTTCTCAGTATGCTAGCAATCTCTGTGCCAAGTTTCATGAAAATCGGTTCAGCGGTTTGGCCGTGAAAGCGTAGCAGACAGACAGACAGACAGACAGAGTTACTTTCGCATTTATAATATTAGTGTGGATAGTGTGGACTAGCAGCCCGCCCAGCGGTTTCACCCGCCGCTAACAATTTCCCCCTGGGAATAAGACAGTTTAATATAGCCTATGTTCATCAGGGATAATGCAGGATTCTAAAAATCTTGACTTCAATTTGAAACAAATATCGTTTTCAGATGGTGGTGGCATAAAGTTACATGCCGTGTGATTAACCTGGCCAGCCCCATGGCAGTGCCTTTATTTTTATTTTTTTATCCCGCCCGAGCCGGTTTTCTATTAGGTCTGTTTAGGTCATAACAAAATTATAATAATAAAAAAGAAAATTGTGTGATAGAATTTTTTTTAGAATGACGGTTCATGACGTCAATAAGTGATAATACTATCCTACATTGAATAAAGAATTTCAATTTCAATTAACGGTAAAAGAATTGTTTAAATCGGTCCAGTAGTTTCGGAGCCTATTCAATTCAAACAAACAATAAAAAAAACCTGTTTCTAATATTAGTGTAGATTATATTATTATTATTTTAGTGTAATGCCGGCTTAGAATAGCACTCCCCATTTCTTTCCCGTGGGAGTCGTAGGAGGTGACTAAGGGACTTGAGGGTGTGTATTGCAATTTTAGGCGATGCGGTCTGACAACCTGTCACTATGGCGATACACAATTTTCCGAATGACCCTCAAACATATGTCAGACGTGGTGTAAATGTCCGTTTTTGCGGCCGTTTACGCTCTGCCTACCTCGCAAGGGATAATAGGCGTATTATTTTAGTGTAGCTTTTTTTAATGCATTATTTAATGTTTTTTGTCGTCTTTTTTTATACCGAGTAAGGGACAGCCCTTTTAATACTGATAGGGTGCATGAAACATAAAACTGGACAACTTTCCCCTAGAAACATATGTCAGGAATCGCCAATAAAATGACCTTCCATACAAAATCACAATCAGCTGATTGCATTCACTATGGGAAGTCAGTTTTTCTTACGTTTCCTGAAATATGTTCCTAGGGGAAAGTTGTTCAGTTTCATGGTCTGCATGTACCCTTTCAGTATGCGGAGGGCTATCCCTGACACCTTTTAATACAGTAATGATTAAATGTAATCATTACACTGTTACGAATAATGTGGCGTAGTTTGTAAATTTTTAAATGAAAAAGTAGTTATTGTGGCATAACTATAATAGTTAGACATATGGTATCGCGGACATTATTATAGATATTGATGTCCTCTATAAAACTGTAGTACATGACTTTGCTCTATTGTCAATAATTTCCACAGCGTACGCGATATAAGATATTTTTTTGGTACATTTTTCACACGGTGGGTTACATTATCGAAATTTTCACGCGGATCCCTATTTTTTTCTCGTATAAAATATAGCCTTTGTTCATCAGGAATAATGTAGGATTCTAATGGTAAAAGATTTTTTAAAATCAGGCCAGTAGTTTCGGAGCCTATTCGATGCAAACAAACAAACATACAAACAAACAAACAATCAAATCTTTCCTCTTTATAATATTAGTGTAGATGAAAAATGCATTTTTCTTTCGAATTGGTCGACGAACGATCTAAAAACTGTGGTTTGAGAAATGACAAATGACATGAATGTCTTGCTTCTAGACCATGTAAATTAAAGAACGCCGGTGTAGAAATACATAGTTTTTTATCGGTTACCTAAAGTCGGCGAAACGAAGGTCGCTGGTATTAGCTAGCTAGTTGTGTTCTATAAACCTACGTTTTTATTTTATCATACAGTGGCTGCTATTTTGCGATGACAATATGAAGCTTCTGTTAACCGCTGTGATTTTCCAACTGGCGACGATATTTGGATACGTCATATTTGGTTTAGTCGCAGACAGGTAAAAAGTATTTTGAATAAAGTTATTTAATGGCGCTAAACTATACCAGCAGTGGCGCCAACCTTTAGAAATTTTACAATAGCGGGATTTTTAATGACGTCTACCGTTATTTATTTGGCACTTAAGTTTTACCTGTTTTGTATATTATTAGTTCTGGCATTGTATTAATTCTTAGAAATCTAGCTGTGCCTTAGTTAACATGTTTTTTTTTCAGTTTTGGAAGAAGAGTGGCACTAATAGTGGATGTGTTCTGTGTGTTAGTGTTGAGAACAGCGGCAACCTTCTGCGACTCTGAAGCTTGGTTCAGACTGGTTCTGTTTTTGGAGGCTTTGTTCGGCACAGCCACAATGTTCATGGGATTGGTAATAGGTGGGTTGTGGTACTCATGGTACAGTAGTGCCTAGTAGAGTCGTCTCTACATTATCTGGAATTCACAAATAAGGACAATAAATTTTGTTTAATGCAAAAGCAGAAGGTCTTCCCGAATCAAACCGTATGGGGTGATATTAACAAGCACCTACTTAATTCTCATTCTGCTATAAATTACATCTGTGATACGTCTACGAGGTAAGTATTAGGTACCTACATGGCGTTTATGCCAAGATGACAGTCCCTTAGAAGGGTACGTATTTATACCTACTTGCCTTTTCAGTAACAGTTGCTCATTATACATAGAGTCAAATTCGTATGGGATTCTTGTGATATTGAATAACTACTCTTACCCCATATGATGTAATGATCTAGATACATTCACCCTTTTACTGTCTGAATAAGATACACCCAGTACGTTTATGGGTAAGTATAACTACTTACTACAATGTGTGTGGCTAACTATCGTCTTTGTGTGCGAAGGGCTTAATGGCAACCCTGACAAACGTAAGCCCCCAAATGTTAACCCACGCGTATTTTTATAACCTTCTGGCGTAACAGATACGGTAGCTCACTCATAACTTAATTTGCTGATAAGCTAGTATTGATTGGCTACGACTACGGCTACTGGAATGCGTGTCACGTAATAATGTAAAATCATGAGTAGAAATTATAGAAAACACAAAAGACTATAGATACGTTTACACAAAAACACACATACAAACCCCAAAAAAATATTTAAATTTATCATTCTTATATCTGCCCCGACAAGAATTAAACCTGCGACCTTTGGTTGCTCGCCTCCGCCGCCGCTCGTGGGGATGGTGAGTGGATAACGAGTTGGCTTACCACCAGGTGCCTATGTTATGCAACTACAGGCTGCAAGTGATATTCTTAGTATATTGCGTACTCGGTTCATATTCCTGGTATCATAATGGCTAACCGAATACGCAATGAACATCGAATTTCACCTGTAAAATTGTAGCATGTAGTTTGATAATATCGGGTAGGTACGGATGTAAAACTTCTGAAGCCCTATGAACTACATTTTAGACATCAAGCTATGATTGTGTTGAAATGGTTCGATAAATGTTATCTATTGACTTCTTGGTAACTTTTGTTCCACTCTTTCGTTCCTTTTTAACCGACTTCAAAAAAAGGAGTATTTTCTCAATTCGATAGTGATTTTTTATTTATTTGAGTCTTATTGCTTATTGATAAGACGAATCAGGTTAATATTATATTTCGTGTACTATAGCTACCAACTTGCATTTCTTCATAAAATTATGGTTAACATTTATTTGTAGTAAGTGAAATCGCAAGTATTGGCTGGAGATCTTGGCTGAACGTGATCGTGATGAGTCCCCGTCTCATTGCCTTAGTGAGCACGGTGCAGATGGCCAACGCCGCAAGCAATCCGGAGACGTACAATCTCATCGGGTGCTTCTTCGGCCTTGTTTTCATTTTGGTTTTGAAGTACGTACTTTCAATACATTTCACTTGTTTTTATCGTAGCTAATGATAATGACGTAGTGTAAACCCAATTTTCAAGGAGACGGTTCTCAATTTAACCCGCAATTTATGTTCATCACGCGATAGCAGGGCCGATTTTTTATGGTCTGGTTGCGGGCAAGTTTCCGCTCTCTCTCTCTCTTAATAATTTCCGATGCCAGTTTAAATTAAGACGAAGCTTAAAATAATGCCGTAAAAGGCGACTAAGGAATTCGGGGGTTTTATGTGTTACAATTTTAGGTGTCAGGCTGACAACCTGTCACTATGGTGACACATGATTTTTCTGAAATAGCCTTGAAATATTGGCAGACGTGGCAATAGCGACCATACTTTTACAGCCGTTTACGCTCTGCGGGGTAGCCGCAAGAGATATAGGCGTGGTATGTGTATGTATGTAAAAATAGTTTTTTACATAGTTAGTTAATAGCTGCCACTTCAATTTTAATTGTGATCCTCACATTAGTTGCCCACCTATATAATTTGCTACCCACTTCGATTATTTTTAAAACCTTAAACTTGATTTATTGTCGTCACGTTAAATACGTTGCCATGTGATGCCGGCTTAGAATAGCATAACCCTATTTCTTACCCATGGGTGTCGTAAGAGGCGACTAAGGGATTCAAGGGTTGAGTGTATTGCAATTTTAGGCGATGGGCTGACAACCTGTCACTATAGTGATAAGCAGTTATCTGATTGACCCTCAAACTTTTGTCAGACACGTGGTGTTAATATCCGTTTTACGGCCTTTAATGCTCTGCCTACCTCGTAAGGGAAATAGGCGTGATTTATGTATGTATGTATGTACTTTAAATACTTACATGTATTTTTTTTATAAATCAAAAGGATTTACATAACATACCTCCGAAGTTGTCCCGCAGTAACCATACCAGGTCATTTAGTGTCCATGATGATGATGAGATCCTGGCTGGACAAATCTACGGAGTAGGTACTTAAATTTTTTTTGTGACACGTTTCAAGATGAAAAGTTTTTATCTTTCAAAGTTTGCATTAGATATCATCCTGCAATTAAAGGATAAAGGCGATTTTAATAGTGATGGATGGGATACGATAAAGTAGGTACCTTAGTCAGTCCTCACTATTTTGTGAAGAATGTTACCTAATTTTGATTGTTAGCATTCCATATTCTCTGTCAAAAATAAAAAATACTAGTGAAAGAATTACTTCGATACGTCAATTAGTTTCCGATTTAGAAGTAAAACAAGGTGCAGCCGCTGCTGCGGGCTGCCGGTGACGCTGTGACGTCATCGTACAACACGCTCGGTCTGGCTCACTCAGTCCGCATGCGGTCGCGCGCCCGTGCCGTCGAAATTTTACTTAAATTATATTGAAAATGTCCAATCCAAATACTAGGAAATCATGCGTTGTGCCTAAATGTAAAAATACAACTATCAATTCACCGAAAAAAATGTTTTTTATAGTTCCAAAGGTCGTTAAAATGCGAAAAATATCCTTTTCATTGCATTCTAAACTGCAATGTTAAGGTGTGGTACGTACGCGGTGTTCTGGCGTGATTCAACATTTAACCGTTATCTTATCTCTCTCTCTTTTCGTGTGGGACACCGAGTCGTCCAACGACCCGATGAACCCTGGTGTCAGAGTTTTTCAACCGCCTACTAACCGTTATGTATCACCTACTTACTCTCTTAACTTGAACATAACCAATAGCTTCATCGCCATAGCTGTATAAATAACTGGCCTTAACTATTTTGTGAGAAAAAAAAATACAAATAAATTTAAAAGGTTTGGTAAATCTGTTCAAACATATACATACATACATACACATTATCACGCCTATAATCCCTAGCGGGGTAGGCAGAGCGTAAACAGCCGCAAAAAACTGCCATTTACGCCACGTCTGACAAATGTTTGAGGGTTATTTGGGATATTGTGTATCGTTATAGTGACAGGTTGTCAGCCCATCGCCTAAAGCATATACATTTGAAATAAAAAGTAAATGAAATAAAATGGCTCTACGTATTTTGTTAGTAAAAGAAAAAACAAGTAGCAAAGGTTTAGTACTTACATCTGTCACGTTTAACCCAGTACATCTACATCCTAGGTACTTATCCCACTTCCTACTATTCCATTCTAACATATAAAGTATTAAGAATAAGTAATAGCAAGGAAAGTTTTCTTACCCTTGCATTTTTGCTCCTCGCATTTCGGCGGCAACATCATTATTTGTTGATATATAGGTAATGTGCAACCATTAACGCATCTGACCAGACCAAAGCCTTTGACGACGACGAAAAGGCTGAATGCCTAGCTGACAGTCTCGCAGCCCAATGCACCCCCAGCACACTCCCTTACGACTTGACCTTCGTCTCAACGGTCGACTCCGAAGTCGAACGTCTCATTTCACTACCTCCATCGGGCCCTCCACTCAGAGTCATCACTGAGATGGAAGTGCGCAACACCCTTAAGGCACTCAAGCCCAGAAAGGCTCCAGGACCGGACGGCATCACCAACCGTGTCCTGAAGATTCTCCCCGATCACCTGATCAATCGCCTCACCCTGATTTTGAATGCCGCCATGGCTAGTTGCACCTTCCCAGCTTGCTGGAAGGAAGCAATAGTCACAAACCGGGTAAACCGGCGAATGAGCCTACTTCCTACCGCCCGATCAGCCTACTGAACCCTCTCGCCAAACTTTACGAAGGCATGATCTATGCCCGACTTCGAGACCACGCGGAGACCAACAATCTCATACCTGACGAGCAATTTGGCTTTCGACAACAGCACTCTTGTACCCAACAAGTGCACCGCATTGTCGAACACATCGCTCTTAAGCTAAATGTCTCGTACAAACCGACCCCGACAGGAGCAGTATTTCTTGACGTGGCGAAAGCCTTCGACAAGGTCTGGCACAACGGGCTGGTATACAAGCTGCACCAAGGGTGCGATTGAGCTGGTTGTTTGAACAACCACAAACTTTTCCGGGTGAGCTCCTGCTCCCCACCATACAGTCAGGTGTAGATTAAAAGCCCCGGGGCTAAAATCATAGGGTCCACAACTAAAAAAAAAATGTACTTTACTATGCCGTGTGATGCCGGCTTAGAATAGCATCTCCCCATTTCATTCCCGTGGGAGTCGTAAGAGGCGACTGAGGGACTCGAGGGTGTGTATTGCAATTTTAGGCGATGGGCTGACAACCTGTCACTATGGCGATACACAATTTTCCGAACAACCCTCAAATATTTGTCAGACATGGCATAAATGTCCGTTTCTTGCGGCCGTTTACGCTCTGCCTACCCCGCAAGGGATTATAGGCGTGATATGTGTGTGTGTGTGTATGTGTAATAGTTACTATTAACGTAATACCTACACGGATGCAAACACAAACAAAATACTGTTCAAGCTATTACACCTACTATAACCGCTGCTGGTGACTTGAGACCTACTAAGCGGAGTGCGGCGCGCGTTGTAATATGACGTCACAAGCGGTCACGTGGCTGTTTGCGGGACTCGATATTTTTTGAAACTTTGAATGCCTATAAAATCAAAACTACTAGGTATTTTTGACTACAACAAAAACTAGTGTATTTGTATACATACAGGCTTTACCGATACAAAATTTCAAGCGATTTGGAATACCTAGTAACATTCTTCATTGTAAGATACGCATGTATAGTGCTGTCACGGGATCCCGTACTTTGCGGTAGGTAGTTACCGAAAGTCTGTATTTTCGGTGTTGCTATTGTCAATTATTTGTGCATCGCAAAACATTATTGTTTTTAAGATGGGTTCCCGAATCGCCTCAGTGGATGCTATACAATAGAAAGATACACCTAGCGGAAAAATTGATAACAAAGGCAGCAACTAAGAACAATATCAACTTAAGTGCCCAATTCAAAATAAGGCCTGTTAATCAAAGAGTACGTCTGTAAGTCTATTTTGAACACATTGAATAGTGTGATGTGATCGAATTAGTTTCTATAGGATAGGTAGGTATCAAAAACACCTATGGGAATTCCTTATGTAAAAGGTAGAGCTTTAGGTAAATAGGAATAGCATAGGTATTATATGCTCAATAGAAGATCAAATTAGGCTTCGGCTTAAAATAAGAAACAAGTAAGAAATTGAGAGCCTAATAGAATGCGACACTATTTACAAATTAAAATATGCTTTATTAATTAAAGGCATAGAAACTAAAAGGCCCCAAGTGGATTAAGAGTCTTCTGCAACTGGTCCCTTCAAATAATAGGTACAAATAGTTACTTTGGAATATGTGCAAAAAACGGATAGATCAAGAAAAAAAGCGAACAAGTAATGCATATCCGTTTTTCAGAATGTTTTGTCCTGTAAAATGATTAGTGCGCAATAAAAAAATAATTAAGTAAGAGTAGAGATATAATTTAGTTTTTTTGTAAGCTATGTAGAGATATATAACAATATACACTTAGTTTTTTTTTCAGGCGTATTTCTGTTTAGATGAAACAATGACTTGTTTCAAAGTCCTAAGCGTCCACAACGTGAGAGTCGTAATCGCAATTACATTGTTGTTTTGGGGTGTCTTTAACTTTATATGGAGCTTTTTATACTTGAAAATATACAGCGAAGGCATTGGATCCTACATTTTGTTGAAGGTCATGTGTATCCTCTTGGGAATGGCACTCGTGACCGTTTCATTGTCAAATGTGTTGAGTCTACATCGTTTCTTAATAATTAACATTGCTTTTACTGCCGTTGCTACTGCAGGAGCTATGGTTGTAAAACAAGTAAGTTTTCGTCACCCTCTTTCAAGTTTTATTGCATCAGTCAGCATAATTCTGGTGTATACTTACTTATCCTATTATTGTATAATGCGAACCCAGGAGAATATCCCCGTCATATCCAAGCATAAACAGGTCAAGTAATCAGGCCAAGGAAAACTTGATAATCTGATCCTATGCATAATTTATGGTCTTAACGTAGCTAGTAAGTAGGTAATTAATAAGTAGTATCAAGTGATTGCTTTCTAATTTACGTTAGTGAAAAACTAAATATTTGTCTAATTTGCAATTCACTGTGAATGTCACTTTGTACGACATCTACTCTACATAGTACCTGCTACTTCTTATTGAAAATATTGCTATTATTTAAGCCAACATTACATATTTTCTTTCAGCAAAATGGCCACGAGTTTCTATCATCAACAGCGTTGGCATCAGGCTTGATGGTCCACGCTCTAATACTCAATATAACACCTCGATATTACGCCATTAATATACGAGCAACCCTCGTGGGTTGCTGTCACGCCTCTGGTCAACTCGGAGCCATGATTGGCTACATCTTATTCATATACAAAGTCATGGATGACATAACGTTTGTGGCTGTAGAGCTGTTTCTCTCAATAGTTCTTGTTATATTGAGTTTCGCATTGCCACATGTGGATGGGAGAGAGCTGCCTGATGTAATGGAAGATATGGAATACTTTGCTGTGTAAGATATTATAATTAAACTGTAACTTGTGACAGCTTATAACATTGATACCAACTGATCACTGCCAACACAAAATACAGACAAACCTACCTAGGTTTTGTGGTACTCTTAGTTATGTAGGTATGTATGTTAAGTATAAAATGTCTGATATGCACAACATGTAAGCTTAACTGATCTATACTCATGACGGTTAACCACAGGGCATATCCAATTACAATTTTCCTGTCCAGGTTATCCAAGCCACTACGTTGGGCGACACAGAAACGCAGCTCTGCGTCGAAGGAGGAAATCGAAATGAGGATGTACTCATTTGGTAGCTTTCCATCAGCCAGCGCAGACCAGAGTACCGTGACGAACCAGAGGGTACTACAAGCTGCCGGGCCCTGGCAGAAGCTGACTGCATACATTCAAAGGAAGTTCAATTCTAAAACACCAACCCGAACTGCTGTACACCGCGTTGAACATAGTCCCAGAAATCAAAATCTCTCGCAAGCTACACGTTTATCTACAATGACAAACTTGACCCAAGTAGAGTTTAGGAATACAAGCACTGTAGCGTCGATGAACGATGGAACCGATGGAAGTGATAACTTCAGACGATTTTCGAGGGAATACTTTAACAAGACGAAATTTTCAAACATGACATAGTTAGTCCATTCAGCGTCATCATGACAACCCACCAGGTTCCAGACTCTTTATAAATTAGCTGCAGTTCATACTGTAGTGAGGCAGATTTAACGCTGCCTTTAATACGTGTGACATACATAATTAGTTTAGACACTACTAATTAAGACGAGATGAGATGTTAATTGACACTTAATTTAGGTAACCCAATTACTCAACAGACAAGGAAACTACAAAACTATACAAGTACATATGGTATGTATGAATATTATAATCGACTTTATAAGAAAAACAAATATAATTATGATAATAGTCTTTATTACTTTAAATTACAAAATTATATAAACTGGTAAATCAATTGTTAATAAGCCCAATAACATAACATAGGTAGGTACGAGACCTGCCTTGTGAATAAAATTATATATGCACACAATAACTACTAAGTCGACGATATTATAATTATTTATTTTTACTGCTTAGTTTTTTCTCTTCAACAGGGCAAAGGTCTGACTCTTCTCCCCAGCAGAGTAATTAAATGGAAGTTAATTGATATGAGGCTCTTATTACATTTCGATTGTGTGCTAGATCAATTTTTGCGACTTTGGCCAGAGTAACTAAGTAAACCCTGATGTACCTAATTAAAGTTTTTCAAATAAAGGGAACCTATTTTGAACAGTAAATTACTTGCCCGACAGTCGCTGCCAACTTAGTTTCAACGGTACGCACCTCAATATTCCGCAAACAGAATTTTGATTTTATTAGTCGCCACATTTAATGCATGCCCTTTAATATTATTTATTTGAACATAGTTTAAATACACATACAATTCAGTCAAATGCCTTCGATATCTACATTTATCATGAATATTTTGTAAAACTTATAAAATGAACGAAATAATATGAAATTTAACAGCCACCCACGAATCGCTCTCCATTGAGTTAATTTTATAGTTATATTGCCCGCAATTCGGGATATAAATTCTCCTTACTGGCCTTAAATTAGTGCTGTCACTTTCTGTCAAATAGGTTTAGAAAAGGATAGAAGATATCTAAGTCCTGTCATTTTTAAAAACGTCAATGGTTCTTTCGCCTCTTCTTATCACTTTAGTCGCCATTGTTTTGATCGTCACCTTATTTTGACAGATAACACGTATTTTTCATGAAATTATAAGACAAGACACGACTAAAATATCTCCTATCTTTTTCTAAACCTATTTAACGGAAAGTGACAGCACTAATTCAAGGAAAGATAAGAGAATATTTATCCCGAATTGAGGCCATCATCCTTGATTTATCTATGTATTTAATGGCACAATAAGTTTCCATGCTCTCTATTTTAAAACAAGAGACCCAATGCGAGAAATTATTTTAAGCAAGCTCCTAAGTAGGAAGGTCTTCAAAATCTATCTTATTTATATGCTCAAGAAGGGCTCATCTGAAAGGATGGCTTAAGTATTTCAAGAATTTGAATAAACTTTTCAGAGACAATCTGTTTTGGGGCCCGCGGAACTTCGGTATTGCGGGATTCCGCGCTAATTTCCGGTCCCGTCGTACCATGCGGAATTACATACTACATGGAATACATTGACTCTAGATAGAAAAAATCGATTACTAAATATTTAGTGTGCGGCATTGGAAGACTTCATGCCTGGGAATGGTAGCCAAAATGGGGATCAATATGAATTAACAGCAGCTTCAAGCGATCATTTTGACTTTCTGGTTCAACACCATACTACTACTCGAAAAATACTGACAACGTTAAGAATGGCATTCAAAACATTATACACCCAGAAAAAAAATTAAACGTAGCGACATTGCTTAAATGTACCTATGAAACTAGCTTAATTCAGCTTCAACTTTGGCTAGAACTTCTACAAATGAAATTACTTTTAAGGCAAGATCATAAAAAGCCTAAAAATGCAATAAATCTTTAAAATTTATTATGTAGGTACTAATAAAATAAACTATAACAATTATCTTAGTTTAATTAAGTATAATGTTTAAATTATTGTCATCTTACGAATAAGAACACAATTTAGTAGTTTGCTAACTGTAAATTTATCACGCGAGGTACTTAAAAGATGTAGAACTACATTTCTTGAATCACTTCTATCAATTTTGAGTCTACGTCTAGGTCTAGGATTAAAAATTATTTATCTAACCATCTTTTACGTAAATTGTTTAAATACACTCTATTATACAATATGTTTGTAAGATTAAGTTGATTTAGGCTGCCCGCACACGTCCGATAATCGGTGACCGATTTTTTGTAGGAATAAAATGGAACGTATTGATTGCAATGGTGTAACGCCCACATCCTACAAATAGTCGGTCAGAAATAAAATCGGTGCATCCCGCCCGATCCGATTGTCGGTGAAAAATGGAACAATCGGAAATGTATGCGTTAACGCACACTACTCACCGACAGTCCATGACGTGCTACTCCCTCGAAACCAACAGACAAAGTGACGGACGTGTGCTTTGAGTCGGTCACAAAATCGTTCTTAAGAATCGGAGGAAAATCTGCCCGATTATCGGTCCTATAAAAAGTCGGACGTGTGCGGGCAGCCTTCATTAAATAACATAACTAGGTACCTACCTACTGCATTCTGGCTAGCTGACATAGGTACGGTTTATTTGCTCTGATTACGGTCCCATCCGGGGGCAAGCCTGAGACTTGGTATGGGGTAGCTTTCATAAGTATAATTAATAAGTTAAGGGGAGAAAAGCTGTCAAATCAATGTTTTCCCTCTTCCTCCTATTTGCACAAATTTTTCCTGGTTTTAAAAAAGCTGTTACGTATAAACATCAAAGAGCTAAATATGCTGCGATATATTCTCTATAACAATTGTCTTTAAAGTACGTTGATAGGACTTCGGTTTTCAAGTTATGATTATATACCTATGTCGCAGTCAAATCACGAACGAATTCCTAGGAATTAAAAGCCTGAATACGGCAAAATCGTGACTTCATCCTGCCATCGTCCTTAACAGATCTAGGAATTTATCAATTTTTTTATGTAAATTCCTAGGATTTTGGCCGATGGAAGTTTATATGTTACTTTAACCGTTTTTTAATAAAAGCATGCAAACATAAAAGGGGGAGGAAAACATTCAGCTTGATTCCCTTTAAATTATTGACACAGTTTCATGCTTGCCCGATGGGACCATCAAACAAGAGCGGAGCTAAGGTGCCGTTCTAACAAAAATAATAAACATATTGAAATATAAAATCAATTCTGACATACCTAACTACTTTACTTCGCGTGACGATTATCTAAATCAATAAAAATTTAACACTGGCATTTCTTACAATACTTACAATCAACACATTTTCGTCGTTAAAACAATCATTATAATATAACAGAATGATATTTTTATGTATAGGTACATTTCTAATTTTTAATAGGTAATACGAACATACATACAATGATTTATTATATTAAAATAGAGCCTCTCTTAGGGCCTTACCACATAAACATTAAACAGCTGCTGAACTCATGTTGAAATAATTTCGGCATACAAAAAACTTTAATTACGCGTTCAACACAGGTTAAACTTGTCTGTGGTAGGGTCCTAACTGTTTAAAATCTGACAAACTTATTTTTTTATATATTAAAGCTATCGTTAGCAAAACCTGTTATAGATTGATATGATTTTGTAACATATAACAATAGATAAATGATATCTAACCTAAAGATTATGATTTATATATCACAGCACATTTTAAGACAAAATTACGCATGTAAAAATATGTTATACTATAACATAGATATTTTATTCGTTTTATTGCACGTTACTAAAGATCTGCTGATATTTGGACACACTTGTACCTACTCTAATTTTAAGTATTCTTTATTTCATTAAAACTTTATTGGACTAATCTACTGGTACTGGCACTGAAAGTATAGATATTATTACTATCGAAGCTAGTGCAGCTACCCAGACCGAGTGCCTTTATTTAGTTAGCTTTATGTACTTATACTTAGTTTAATTCACATTTATCTCACATATCGTGTCGAAGACATCAAAACTAGAATTTATTCAATCATTCATTCCTCAATTAAAATTTATAGCAAATTATAACAACGTACTTATTATTTTAAATTTTCGATAACTAGGTATATAAAATAATAATGTTAGAAAATTTATTTAACGTTAGAAAACTAACACAAAACGTCCATCCGTAAAAAAATACATTGGAGCTTTATGGAAATATGCCACTAAAACTTTTAAAATTATTTAGAAAATCTTAAAAATCTTTATGCCTGTTTAAAAAGTTTTTCAGGTTTCGGAAACATTATTGTTTTAAGGTTGTTAGAAATAGTACTGCATTGTATTCAAAGGATGAACTTGACCATAAAAGTAAACAATTTGCGCCACTGAATACATAGGGATGATAAAAATATATACATATTTGGATCTGCTACACAACATTAACCGATTGGCCTTGTCTTCTCCTAACACCATGTTTCTTCGAGATTGCTTAGTTTCATGGCTTGGTTTGCTACAGGCACGCAGTACATTTCCTATCAGTCTATCGAAACTTCAAACAAAAAAATTAATGTATGAAACGCAATAGCATTTTCATGGCGGCTATATCTGTTTCACTCATTTCCGTTTTCTTTCTCTTTTGTTTGTCAATAATGTCAACATCATTTGATCTGTTGATCTGTGGACATCATTTGGCAGTTCAAGTTTGTTAAAACGAAGTAATTGTTGTTTGTGAAATTATTTTCAAGTTCCTAGTTTATTTTGCTTTGTTTCATTTTCAAAAGTGACAAATCTTTAGTATTTGGCTAAACCAAGGAATAATGAAGTGTAGGAAATGTGAAATTTGTGGATTAAAAGCCGCAAGAAAGAATGGACAGAAACGGCATTTCATGGCTTAGTTTCCTCTGGATGAAGAAAGGTTAGTAAAGATAATCATTATAATGCTTGGAATATGACTCATAAACATCGTCATTATAGCAATAAACATTGATTTGAGTTGATATTATTATTTAGTTGAAGAAGTTGCTGTTATATAGTGCGACCAAAAATAATGTATAATCGATATCGATACAATGCGTTGTCACTTGTCACAAATTTCTATTTAATGGAGAATGTTTCTAACATTTCCTTACAACCGAGTTCTGGGTTAGAGTACCTATGTTTTTCGGGGCGGGGGGATATTGGAGTAAACGCTTCTGGGCCTTATGAAACGTCGAGATTTACCATTTGCAATGCCTTTTCCATCTGCGCTACCGCGGCTCGTACCCTGCCCGCGTAAGATAAGATACACTTGCAAAGTTCACGGGCAGGGGACGATCCGCGGTAGCCCACATAGATGAGGCGTCGCCACTAGTAAAGGAAAAAGTCGCAGGTTCAAATCATGGCCACGGTTGAAAAAAAAGCGGGCTTTCCAAAATTGTATACATAACACGGGAAGTGTTTTAACAATTTGGTATTAAATTAAATGTATTTATTATTTGATAAGATATTATTATATGTTTCAGGTGAAGAATAAATGTACCGATATATAGTCCTAAACGAATGGTACAAGAAAAAATCTTCGATCTACCCTACAATCAAATTATGTGCAATGATTGAAAATATGGTCAAAGTTTTTGATGAATAAAAAGGACCTCACTAATAATAGTAGACGATTAAATGCATGGACATGCTTGTATGAACACCGCCAAACCAGTTGCTCTGTTTTCCTGTGGGAATGGGGTGTGTGGGACTTTTTTGAAGTAAAAAGTATCCTCTAGTGACCAGTTATACAAAATTTGGTAAAAATTCGTTTAGTAGTTTTTGCTTAAAACGTGTAAAAATAGACAGATAGATACAGTATTTTTTTTTACTATTGTTTTGAGACCTATAACTTGAACGGAATTTCAAGTATTCAAATGTACACACTTGGTTGACTTACTGTTTTATTATATTTATTTAGAATTTTACAAAAGTAATAATTATTGAAATCCTTTAGCTTGTTTTACTTAGAAAAAAAGTCCATTAATTATGTTTCGGCAACTTTATTGTTATTGAATTATTGAGTTAAAATTGTTTCGATAATATTCAAATACGGGGAGGTTCCGAACGACCGTCTTTCCCGAAAACGCTAAGCTCCACCGGCTAAACTGAACAACTTTCCCCAAGAAGCATAGGTCAAAACTTTAAAAAAATTACCTCCCATAGAGTATTATACGGTCAGCTTAATTTTTGTATGGGAGGTAATTTGTTTTAATGTTGTCTATCACTTTTGATCCTCGGGGAAAGTTGCTAAGTTTGACGGGTTTAGCTGAGGGTCTTCGGAAAAGTCGGTTGTTCGGAACTTACCTGCTAAATTGCTGAAACATAATTATTATAAAAATAAAAATATTATTTTGAGCTGCCGCACCGTTTCGGCAGCTACGTTGTCGATATCGATAAATTGCAGGCTGTCGCGTAGGTACATCACTACGTGTGTTCTTTATGTTGGCTATACTAGAATTGACTTGTTTTGACATGTTGGCAATGATTTGGGAACTGCGTTTTGACATTTTGCGTCGTTCATTTTTTTTCTTCGGAGTCCCAACTCTTAAAACGCTAGTTCTATTATATTCTCTTTGTTTCCTATATGATTAGGAACCCAAACATGACGACGTAGTATTTACTTTCAGACCACCTTACAGCTAAAAATATCTACGATATAAGGGGAAACTGGGAACACTTGATGACTCTTGGACCACTCATTTGGTTTTCGAATATTCCATTGTCATTCATTATATACAGCACAGAAAATATTTTACGTTGTTCGATTCAGAATTTGAATACTTTCCAAATATCCGAAGGAAGATAAGATTGAGTAACAATTAAGGCCTCATACTTAAGTTTTAACTAAAAAAGTACGTTTTTACTGCGGTTTTTACCAAGTCTCCGTATCGAAGTGATTTGATAGATCCCCACCTTTTGGGGAGATTTGATCCCTGGGATGGGATAAGAGGTGGAATAGACATGCTTATTGCGGCCTAAGCAATGGTTTACCATGTGTTCCCCTTATGGGGCGACTTATTCCCGAGATCAAATCACCCTCAACGAAAACTACCAAATCACCCCATATGTAGTAAAGCTAGAAAATATTTCCTTTTGTAAATATATATGCAAATTTAATAGGAACAAATGGTTATCAACAGTTAATAGACTTATGTAACTATAAAACAAAATCATGAGTCAATTTTGCGAATTGGAATGAAATTATCGTGTCAAAATGTACCAAAAATTAAGTAGGTATGAGTTTTCAGAAAACTTTTGTCTCCGAAATTTTGAATGAAGGTTTCTTCATTAAAACAACAAAACCGAAACATAATGGTAACTGTGCCACATTATGAATAAGACTGGCTAACATTAAAAATCTTCTGGTAAGTTTGGGTTCTTCTGGAAATGAAGTTTACCGTGTGGGGACTTCTAGGGATCAATAGTGTACCCATTTTCCTCATCAATCATTGAATGTATTTAAATATAAATAATAACTATTATTTGTCTCTTCTATTCGAAATAAAAACGCCTTACAATCGAATTATTAAAAATGCATAATGTCACGGTCTATGAACACCTACTATTAAAATATTATTATCTAAAATAACAACATTTCTTTTGTAACAAGAATATTTTCTATTATACTAAACACGTGCTAAATATAATCTGTAAATAACTATATCCATTCCATCGTTATAGAACAAACATCTATCACAATCGGTTTCATTTAATTGATTAGACGCACAGCGCATTTCATACATACGTTTATCAATAATTGACATATTTAACGACGCTTTTTAAAATCATCCGTCTTCTTATTATTACCTATATTAGTTTAAAAGGATCGTGAAATAATTCAAAGCAAATTTTAATATTCCTTATAAAGGAACATCGAAAAGTAAGAGAACTCTCTACAATTTAACAAAACAGGAACTTCGGTTAGCCTCTTCGTACTTAAAAATGCAAAAAATAGGAAAACAATAGACGGCACATCCGGCAGCCTACATACACTTTATTTATTGTATCTCTCTAAAGAAATGTATGCACGCATGTAGGCATGTATTAGGAAATAGGTTTATGAGATGAATGTTACGCAATACTATGTTTTTTACTTCATTGGACAGCCATATTTTTTGTGTTGATATGTGGCAATTTTTAAATTATGAATCTCTCATTAGCAAATTATGTTATAGCACTAATTTAAAGTAGTTTATTATTCACACTTATAGGTATTACAAAGAGAAAAGATTAGTATTTTTGTATATATGCGATCGATAACCTCCGAAACTACGAGACCGATTTCGATAATTTTTTCACCATTATAATAAAGAGCTACAATGTACGTAGGTACGTACTTTTACCGCGGGGAAAAATCTTATACTTACGCGAAAACTGTCAACAGTGGGGTAACCGCTAGACTGGGCAATAAATTATGCCAAACCGATCTTCGTGATCTTTGTGAAATTTGGCACTGATATTGCTATCTTAGCAGAGACGGGCATAAACCACTTTTGTCAGCACTTGAGCTTGAGGGTCTGTAGAACCTGATGTAGAACATCAGCAGCACAGCTCATCTATATGAAATACGGAAATGATTTCATAGCAAAAGTTGTTTAGCATGTAGTTGGCTGCTTCTGATGACACGTGGGAGTGGAACACATAGTAATTGGCTTTTCACTATGGGTAGACATCCGATTCTCAAAGGACAACGGATAAGTAGCAGCGCATGAAACAGCTGGGTGGGCCACTATTTTAAATCTAGTTCTACTTGTGAGTAAAGTTCATTACGGTTATTACTACCTATATTAGCCAACTAGTTAACATATCGTATTATTATCGTTTAAGTAAATTAATATTTGAATTCCAGAAAACCTTTACATAACGAGTGACGACTATTAACCATGATAAGGCGCTGAGTATAAATTATATGACATGAATTTAATTAAATAGTAATTATTTTCCGATTACTTATAAAAATAATTAAAATTTATAAATATTTATTCAGTTGTGAGTTTACAGCATTGATATGAGTTATGGGGTATGTTTTTGGTGAACTACTGTTATAGTCCTATAGTCAATTATTCTAACATGATTGTCCTAATAATTGATTGGACTAAATACTGATTATGCTAATATAATGATGTTCTAATGTTGGTGTTCCTTAACTTTGAAGCTCTTAATTCTTATTGTTGATTCTCATGATGAATAGCCCTATGCAGCCCTAATTTGGGGTCATGTAAGGCTAACACAGATTGGTTGCGTTGCGTTGTGTGCAACGCACCGGTTGTAATTAGTGGAGGCGATGAGATATTTTAAGTTTGCCTTAATAAATCAAAAACAAAATGAAATACACCCTTTATACACTGTTTTTGTCATTGAGTGTGATGGCGTGGTCATTCGTATTTATCTAAGGCGGTATTGTTTTTTTAGCCCAGTGAATCAAAAACATGACAGTGGCTCCAGTGATGGGAGATATTCCGGCCAAGACAAAGGGTAGGGTATAACTGTTACGGATGTGGTAAATAGCGCCCGCTATCGAGGGCCCGATGGAAAGAGGAATAGCGGCCAACCCTAACATACATCCTATCGCCTGCGCTGCGTGAGCAGTTCCGACTAACTCAAACGCGATGGGTCCCATCAATGCTATAAACCCACCATCACACAATCCCATACATAATGCAATTGCTACTACTGCACCAAATTTCTTCATAAACGGTAATATTATAGTAAGCGTACCAATACCATAAAATGAAACTTGTTGTAGCATTATTTTGTTTACACATTTTCTATCTGCTAAAAGTCCAAAACTTATCCTTCCTAAAGCGGAAGTGACTGCAATGCATTGCAAAGGAAGATCGACATTTATATCACCTGGAAATTTCTTTTCCTCAATAAATTTCTTTATGTGTATGTACGGAACAAAATATCCGATTAAAGCTATTGGTACTGATAAAGCCCATAATCTGTATCTGGGTATTTTCCACATCGGTTTGTTGACTATTACTTTCAGCACGCTTTTGAAATGACACTTCGGTTTTTCTTTTGCTAATACAGGAATAGGCACAAATAACAACCCACAAAATACGACTCCTAGAGTTAATATACATAATAAACGTAACATCCATTCTATACTACATTTTTGTATCATAGTCTCCATTAAGATAGGAACGAATACAGTAAAGACAGAACTGCCTGTTGTGACAATACCGTTAACGATCCCTAGTTTTCTTTTGAAGTAATGACCGAGGATGGCTAAGGAAGGGGTGTATGCAAAGGATGCTCCTAGGCCGAACATGATGCCGTAGGTGAAGCAGAAGGCCCCGATGTGGTCAACGGTAAAGGATGATATCAGCATTGAAACGGTAGCGATGATGCCGCCCAACACTGCAGTCTTCCGTAGATCGAAAAACTCACTTAGAATGCCGGAAACTGGCGAGAGAGCGAATAACATCCCAATCGCAAGACTTCCCGCCAGAGCTGAAATGTAAACATAACGTATGAGCAGTATGCTTTGGTTGCAAAAATGTACTTGCATGCACGTAAGTAAATCTAAAAAGAAACCACACACAGTCTTATTTATGTTTTCATGTTAGACGATGACGATGTTTTGAGGTGGTATGGGATCCACCTCCTAGCGGTCCACCCCGGGCAACAGCACACAGGCTTGCCTGTGGATAAGTCCGGCTGAACGATCCCACCAAGCGGTGGAAGGCTCCGTAAGGGGCCGCCTGGCTCGCGACCACCATCCCACCGAAGTCTGGCGCCAAGTAGCTTGCTGCGTTCCGTCACTGTGTGGGAGTGCCAGTGCCTTAACAGGCTTCTTCTGGGTGAGCTCGCTCCATCTTAGACTCTGTCTCTGTCCTATGACCTAGACTAGAGTCAAGAGCAAACCCATCATTAATAAAAAAAAAGACGAATCTTGCTCTTGGAACCTACGTGTAGGTGCCGCAGTCTAGGGTGCGGTAAAAAAGTTTTTTGTACGCTCATAAATGTAACTGGGGAAGAAACGGCTTGCGTCGGTATTGACATACGGGTTTGAGAAAACTTTACCAATCGATATGATACTTTCAAAGCACAGAAAAAGTGTACTCGAGCGAGCCCGTCCAATAAAAAAATAAGGTCCTTTAAACAGCAGAAGCGTGTTTAATTTTTAAAACAACTCGATTCTGATTTTGTTCCAAGTCTCGAAAAAGAGAGGTACTACGTATTAATTGATCCAGACGTCTAAGCAAATGCATAAAAAAATCCGTTTGACATCTTATAAAAATCAAAATACAATGAGCGGTCACATGCATGTATTGCAGCATCAGTTTATGGCTGCCGCGATTAAACCGATAATTAGTAATCTATTCTTATTCACGTTAGAATTCCAAGTATTACGCTAGTACCTAAACAACAAAAAAAATAAGAAAAACTGTTTACCGCTTATATAAAAAGAAATTCTGTTTTTTAATGTAATAATAAACAGTAAAATAATCAAGTACGTCATTGTTAAAACAAACTATACGTGTTCTAAAACTTATTCTCATTAATAACGCAAATTGTTAAAATTATTCGCATCTTACGAATAAGAACACATTTGTACAGTTTGGTTACTGTAGAATATTTACTTACTTAAAGATAAATTGTTGAAATTATGTAGAACTAAATTCCTAAAATTACTTTTCTTGATTTGGTGTCCAGGGTGAAATTTTTCGTTTGAATTGAAGATTCGAAGCTTTTGCACAAATGTTTAATCATTAAGTCCCTGGTTTAATGCATCCAGTAAACTTATCTATTTTTATTTATTTCACGGTCTTTTTAAGTATAGCAACTTCAAAATGTATATTTGAAACCCAGACAACCTTTAATTACGAGTATCGACCGAGATATGGTGCTGTTATTGTACCTAATAATGTCACCTAGTTTTCAATGCGTTGCCTGCTGATTAGCCTGCCCGTTTGCTGTGAGCAATGGCGCCGGATTTTTTTCTGTAATGTTAGAAATAAATCATGGTTAATTAAATAATGCAATGCGATATTATGTTCACAAAATAATTTATAACTAATTGACGAACGAAATTGTAATAAGCTTTATATATAATAGTAATATATGACAACAAAAAATTTTGTACTTATACTTGAAAAGTTTCTTAGCATAAAAGTGGAAAACAAAGATGGAAAATATTTTTTATAATACTTATAAATAACTTACCTATGTCTCTGTCATTGAGAGTTATGGCGCGACCATTCGTATTTGACTGAGGCGCTTGTGTATTTTTAGCCCAGTGGACCAAAAACATGACTGTAGCACCGATAAGAGGAGATATTCCGGCCAGGACAAAGGGTAGGGTATAATTTTTATAGATACTGTGAATAGCACCCGCTATCGAGGGCCCGATGGAAAGAGGAATAGCGGCCAACCCTAACATACATCCTATCGCCTGCGCTGCGTGAGCAGTTCCAACTAACTCAAACGCGATGGGTCCTATCAATGCTATAAACCCACCATCAAATAATCCCATACCTAATGATATCACTACTACTAAAGCAAACATATTTATAAACGGTAAAATTATAGTCAGCATACCAATAAAATAAAATGAAACTTGTTGCAACATTATTCTGTTCACACCTTTCCTATCTGCTAAGAGCCCAAAGCTTATCCTTCCTAAAGCGGAAGTGACTGCAATGCATTGCAAAGGTAGATTGACATTAATATCACCAGGAAATTTATCCTGAATGAATTTCTTTATGTGTACATAAGGAACAAAGTATCCGAATAATGCTATCGGTAATGATAAAGCCCATATCCTGTACCTGGGAATTCTCCACATAGGTTTATTGACTATTACTTTCAGTACGCTCTTGAAATCTTTACACTTAGGTTTTTCAATTGCCAATATAGGAACAGGCACAAACAATAACCCACAAAATACGACTCCTAGAGTAAATAGAGATAATGATCGTAACATCCATTCTATACCATAATTATTTATTATATCCTCCATAAAAGTAGTTATAAATACGGTGAAAACACAACTACCTACGGTGACAACACCGTTTACAATCCCTAGTTTTCTTTGGAAGTAATGACCGAGGATGGCTAAGGAAGGGGTGTATGCAAAGGATGCTCCTAGGCCGAACATGATGCCGTAGGTGAAGCAGAAGGCCTCGATGTGATCAACGGTGAATGATGATATCAGCATTGAAACGGTAGCGATGATGCCTCCCAACACTGCAGTCTTCCGCAGTCCAAGAAACTCAGTTAAGATGCCGGACACCGGCGAGAGAGCGAACGTCGTCCCAATCGTAAGACTCCCCGCCAGAGCTGAAACGTAAACATTACGTACCTAGTTAGCAGCAAGCTTATTTTTGTAGAATGTACTTGCTTACATTCGCGTAAATCTAAAAAAAAGAGATATAGTGAAGAAACTAGGTCATGTCGACGACATGATGGATGACTAATATCCTAAAACCATGCTATGGCTTATTGTGTCTTTTTTTGCAAGAGTCGAAACTATTGCAACAATTTTAACTATAGAGCCAATTCACACAGATTAAAAAAGCGCCACGTAGAAGTTTAAATGTATAGCATCAGCCGAATTCTTATTTTATAACAGACAGTTAAAGTTGACAAGTGTACAATGTCGTGTAACCTAATCGGGTCAGTACATCAGACATCAGCCAGCCACCACGCGGGCAAACACTTTCGCAAACGAACTATCTATTTGTACGGTAACTCATCTTCTGTCGTTAAAATGTTTTTATGTATGAATATTTTTTTTTTCTTAAATAACAGTTTTGTTTGTAATGGCACCCAATGTTTCTAGGTAGATAAGTATTTTAATTCAATAGAATCCATACTTTGTGGTTGCCTGATTTTATTTGAATTAATAGGCTGAGTAGACAGGAATATTATATTACAGTAGGTACCTGTATATTTCTTTACAAAAGGTTTGTGATAGTTTTGTAACAAAAATAATTAGAATTTGCATTCATAAGCTAAGTAGGCAGGTTTGCAGTACATATTTCTTTACAAAAGGTTTATGATAATTTTATAACAAAAATTATGGCAGAATAGTTAAAAAAGGATTTACATACATACATACATAAATCACGCCAATATCCCTTACGGGGTAGGCAGAGCGTTAACGGCCGTAAAACGGATATTAACACCACGTCTGACATAAGTTTGAGGGTCAATCAGATAGCTGTGTATCACTATAGTGACAGGTTGTCAGCCCATCGCCTAAAATTGCAATACACACCCTCGAGTCCCTTAGTCGCCTCTTACGACACCCATGAGTAAGAAATGGGGTGATGCTATTCTAGGCCGGCATCACACGGTAATTCTAGGCCGGCATCACACGGTAAAAAGGATTTATATCTAAATAAATGTACGACCGTAATAAGTATGATGAGTTATTCACAAACACATTTATTAATAAAATTATGTAAAAAAAACTTTTAAAACAAGCTTTTATTTAAGTGCTCTGAAAAGATGAAAATAAAATTTTGAATGACATTAACCACATTCATTTATGACTTTACAGAAATGAAAATATAATAAAAGCTTGTCGCGATGCCTAGAAGAAACTACCTAATTACAGTTAGGTGCGTACCTTATTAGAAAATTTCAATCACAAATTGAAAGTTTCGCGACAAGCTTTTATTATATTTTCATTTCTGTAAAGTCATAAATGAATGTGGTTAATGTCATTCAAAATTTTATTTTCATCTTTTCAGAGCACTTAAATAAAAGCTTGTTTTAAAAGTTTTTTTTACATAATTTTATTTTATATTTTTTAGTTTATGTTACGATAGTTATTGATCAATACGAAAGTCTTTCTATAAAACGGAGAGACCTTCAATAGAAAAACTTAAGGCACGGGGAAAACTAACATTAGGATAAAGTATAATTATCTCTTTTATATTCTATAGAAGTAGGTTGGTACCTACTCCTCCGGCATCCCTAATAGAAGAATTTGCTTGTAATATGTCTTAGTCTTTTCATTTCATTGATGGCGTCATTATTACACGGCCGAGTCCCAGTTAATTTCGAACAGTCTAATTCTTCTATCAGGAGGCCTTCTATTGACGTGACCCTAATTCATGGTGGGCCTACCAACTGCCTATCATGAACGAATTCGTATACAAAATTGCAAGTCCCAGCAGTTGAATATTGAGGAGTTCCATAGTTCGAAGACAACCCTGGATGTAGCGTCTAATTCATGGTGGGCCTACCAACTGCCTATAATAAACGAATTCGTATACAAAATTGCCAAGTCCCAGCAGTTAAATATTGAGGAGTTCCATAGTTCGAAGACAACCCTGGATGTAGCGTCTAATTCATGGTAGGCCTACCAACTGCCTATAATAAACGAATTCTTATACAAAATTGCAAGTCCCAGCAGTTGAATATTGAGGAGTTCCATAGTTCGAAGACAACCCTGGATGTAGCGTCTAATTCATGGTGGGCCTACCAACTGCCTATAATAAACGAATTCGTATACAAAATTTTGTGTCCCAGCTATAAACCGCTGAGGAGATCTCTCGTACGGAGCCGATCCTGGCAGCAGCATCAGGTCAAATTTATGATTAACATGCATTGTCATCGGTTCTGGACCAACATGCAAAATTTCAACTCAATCGTATACCGAGAAGTGGTTCAAATTAAACTTGCAAGATTTGCACCGAACAAACATTGTTACTTACTTACTTACTTACATACTTACATACACTGCAAGTTAAATAAAAGCTTTTAATAAAAGCTTTTATATACACTCGTCTCATAATGTTCGAATTATGAATTCGAAAACAGATGCATAATGACCTACTTTATGCATTTTGCCTATAAAAACTAGGGTTTACTATAAATTATAGAAGCGTAATGACTTAATGAGAAAACTCTTAATACGATAAAGTTGAGAAATGAAACGAAGTTTTTTTTTCCAATACTCAAATCGCTATCTTCCGCCGCACCTGACAGTTGTTGTTGTACGGTAATTTTTCGGATGTTGTTCAGTTGTTTTCATAGGTTTTTGTTCTGTTGTTGTTCAGATGTTGATAAGTTGTTGTTCAGATGTTGTTCAGATGTTGTTCAGTTGTTGTACAGATGTTGTTCAGTTGTTGTTTCGATGTTGTTCAGATGTTGTTCAGTTGTTGTTCAGATGTTGTTCAGTCGTTGTTCAGATGTTGTTCAGATGTTGTTCAGTTGTTTAGTTAAGTTATTGTTAAGACTCCACATCTAAACAACTGCTAAAGTATAGATTTTTCAAAAAATTATATCAAGCCATATTACGTTCTCGTATTGAATTTGTCCTTGTATCGGGCCTTGCAATGGCCGGTGCGTACGTTTAGAAAAGTGTTTCTGAGTTTTTTTGGAGAGTGTAGATAAAATAGTGTATGCAACTGCTATAATTAGGCATTAGAATGCTCGTGTCAAACTATTATCACACTCGGCTGCGCCTCGTGTGATAAACAGACACTCGCATTCTAATGACCCCCATTATACGACAGTTGCATAAACTACTATTAACTTTTAAAAAAGAAATAAAACACATTGAATCAAACGCTGAGAAGTTAATTACATAATTTGTTTTGTAAACAATGCCGATAAATAAACAAATGCAAATAAGTAAATGTCATCATTATGCGAGACTGAGATGCGCGAGTTTTTAGAATTTGAAGATTTGCATATCAATAATGATACGCAAATCAATAAATACAAGAGCAGCGCTGCGGGTCGCCCAGCCGGCGCTGTTTTTGTATTTTGCCGAATCCAGCCCGAGCGCGGCCGACCCGCTCGACGCAACGTTGGCGCTAACACCTTTTGATTGTATTGTTCTTGACTTCGTATCGAATTCGAGAGCCATCATGCCAAATAAGCGGCGTCAAAACATTCGGATGATAATGAAATTGAAGACAATAACGTGTCCTTCGACGCGGGCGCCGCGCCGACGACGTACACGATTTTACCGCCGCGCCTGGTTCGCCAATGAGACGTTCAGCTTATTTCTTTGTACACTTTTGCATGGTAAGTAACTAGGCTAGCCATTTGGCGCCACCCAACACGTGCCTAGCTCTAGTCTAGATTGAAGAAGCCACAGACAAAATGATTGGCACATATTTCATTTAGGTACCTGTTACTTTCACAGTTTTGACCATTTATAGGTATTTTATGAAACTCTACTTCCATCGTATTTATAGTTTAGCGTATCTAGGATTGCCAACGAGCCAACCATGCTTTGGAATTAGGAGCATTCAATAGGACAATTTTAGGGCAATTTTTCTTTTAGTGGGCAGGCAGAGTCCACGTAAGCTTTTGGATATATTTTTTGACTATACTTACTTATTCCGAGATATTAACAATCATTATATGCCACAAGGTCGCACTGTTTGACTACAAGGCATTGCCTTTAATTTTCTTTCCGTAGCGGTCTCGTAAAGTAATGAAAAGTTGCACTCAGCAAGGGTATGTAAATTCGAGTATTAGCAAATCTTGGTAAGTTCAACTTCCATGGGTAGAGTCACCTTAAAAAATACGTATTATAGTTAAAAATATCTGGCAACGCAAACTTGGTGCCACCCACAAAGTAAGTACATCATCATCGTCATCATCTGATTGCTACTGGCGCCATTGTAACATGATTAATTTGTTAGAACTGAAGTCTCGATGGGCAACACGTCATTTCACTAGTTGCTTCGAGTTGTTAAAAAAACAGGACAGGAGTTAATAACATTAAATAGGTAATCAATTTTGATCAGAGCCATATTGACTCCAGAGGATCATGTTATTCTTTATTATATTTATATCTATTTTTGGAACCACCTCCCCTTTTTAGAAAGTCACAAGAAAAAATGAGAGAGTTGGATGTCTGACCGTAGTAAAAAGTCAATTACTATGTTCCACGTCAGGTACTCCAGACCCTCAATCTCTATGTGCCAGCTAAAACGGCTCAGCATGCTGAAAATCTTTTCCGTATCCCGTATAGCTTAGATGGGCTCCTGGTTGTGTGTATCAGGTACTCTAGACCCTCAATTTCCATGTACCAGCAGAAGCGACCTATCATGCTCGACGACTTTTTGTTTAGAGCCATTTCAGTATCTAATACAGTTTAGATGGGCTGCTATTGGTCTGCATTCGATACTCCTCAGACTCTAAATGTCAATATGCCAGCAGAAGCGACCCATCATGTCGAACAACTTTTGCGATTGAGCCATTTCTGTATTTCTTATAGTTTAAATGGGCTGCTGGTGGTCTGCATGATATACTCCAGACCCTCGATTCCATGTGCCAGCAGAAACAGCCCTTCATTCTGAACAACTTTAACTTTCTTTGGGCTAATTCCAGGTTGGATGCACCCGTCGTTACAGTGTCGTGACGATGATGTGTTAGGACACTGTTACAGGGTCGATTCATATTTGTGATAGCCATATATTTGGGTCATTACTCATTTAATAAGTTAAATAATGGATAACAATCAAATCGTTCAGGTTTTTCATCTAAAAAACGGCCAAAAACGCAAAATAAGAGCTTACTTTGCGATTTATTTTGTATCGAGGCCATGTCAATAAGTCGTGTTTTGAGCCCCAAAGTTTTGAAGCATATATCTTGAAGTATTACTAATAAAAAATCGATTCATAATTTGGTGATTTCAAGAAATGGCATACAAAATTCCGAACACTATCAACCTTTCGCGGTTGATTTCTTAGCCCATTTCACCGTAACGGAAGCGGCTCTGACTGCAGAGCAATTCTAGGCGGTAACTGTAAATAACTTCAAGTTAAGTTTGTTCATGTAAGGTTACTCTGACAGTTTAAATTGTTAAAGGCAAGAACGTAATTATCATAATTGCTCCCATACAAAGTCTCTTAGATTTTGTTCTGCTACCCAAGGATAAAATTTCTTTATGAAAGTCTCGATGAAATAGGCCACGTACTTTTACGAAGAAATGAAAATAATAGTATAGAGTTACAAAAATGTGGCGGTATCATCTAGTGCCGTATCGGCCAATCTCAATTTAGGATAGTTGACTGACCTAGCTATGGTAACACGATGCCTTTCATACGCCTACTGTCAATTGCTCATTTCAGCAAACTTTTTATTAGGAGGTAGGTAGGTACTTGTAATGGGGACTTTTCTATCTGACAATTCTCGACCTTCTGCATTCAAACCAGATGGCGGTGTCAGAAACTAAAATTTGGACATTTGAGTCACAAATACAACATTACAGCTATTTTTATACATTTTCTTGGAAACAAAGTTTGCAGTTTAGCTCAGCGCCATGATGTACATTTGAAGATTGTCTAGCAAAATTCCAATTATCTACAATTACTAAGAAAGCAATTTGTGTCGTTGACCGTCTATTATCTGAACTAGGGGTAACTAGGTAAACGGTGGAACCTATTAGTCGCAGGAAATGATAAAATTGACTTCAGAATGCGTTGTAAGATCTCGAAAACCATAGGCCTTTGACTGTAAAGGTTGGTGAGTTACAACTATTAATTCAGAGTTCGTCGTCGAATTGTTCATCGACATGCTGCCATATTCACGAAAAACAAAATTTTGTGATATTAATTTTGTCCTGATGAAGAAAAATCTAAAAACTTACGAAAAACAGGTTCATTTTGGTTCTGGCCTGCTTCGTTTTTTGGAGTTTTATCAAAACTTTAATACTTAATCAAATAATTATATTTATTGAAGTAAGCTATTTTGGACTTAGTTACTATGGATTATTTTTTACGGGACGCGCTGTATTACTTTTGTTAGACTGGCACGATACTAGCAGATAGTACCCGCCTTGGGTCGTGGTTTTGATCCCCACAAGACACAAATGTTTGTGAAGTCAATTTTCAAGTATTTGTGTTTAGTCTGGGTGGTTTCTTTGTAAAATATGTATTTATATATATTTACTAGCTTGTACCCGCGACTTCGTCCGCGTTAGATAGTTTTTTTAGGCAGAAGTTCTAAAGTAGGTATGTGTATTCATAGTAAGTGTGACAGTGATATTAGAACAGTTCTTTTCTCTACTGTTTAAAGATGCCTTGCTTGCTTCTGTTGTTAAAGGGACAATTCAAAATTTGCTATCCGGCCTGAGAGATCAATATTTATAACCATTGAATACAAAAGTCAGTAAATAACAGAGTACTTACTCCAGAGGTGCCGATTTTAGCACACTTAAATGGTAAGAAGCATGCAATGGAAACAGCATAAGAAGATAAGACAGATAAAAAGGTAATTTAAGTTACTGTTATACATTTTTATATACCACATTTTTTGTTTTTCAATGTCCTTTCTCAACTTATTCCCATCATACTGAATAACTTTTATTTTGGAACCGTTTCTGTATCTCCAATAGTTTAGCTGGGCTCCTGATGGTACACCCGGTGGTCTACATAACTTACTCCAGATCCCCAATGTCCTTGTGTTAGTAAAGCGGCCCATCATGCTGAACAACTTTTGTTTTGGAACTATTTCTGTATCTCTAATAGTTTACGTGGGCTGCTGATGGTACACCTGGTGGTCTACATAAGGTACTCCAGATCCTCAATGTCCTTGTGAAAAGAAGCGGCTCATCATACTGAACAACTTTTGTTTTGGAACCATGCCTGTATCTCTAATAGTTTAGCTGGGCTCCTGATGGTACACCTGGTGGTCTACATAAGGTACTCCAGATCCTCAATGTCCTTGTGAAAAGAAGCGGCCCATCATACTGAACAAATTTTGTTTCGGAACCATGCCTGTATCTCTAATAGTTTAGCTGGGCTCCCGATGGTACACCTGGTGGTCTACATAAGGAACTCCAGAGCCCCAATGTCTTTGTGAAAAGAAGCGGCCCATCATACTGAACAACTTTTGTTTTAGAACCATTTCTGTATCTCCAATAGTTCAGGTGGGCTCCTAATGGTACACCTGGTGGTCTACATAAGGTACTCCAGATCCTCAATGTCCTTGTGAAAAGAAGCGGCTCATCATACTGAACAACTTTTGTTTTGGAACCATGCCTGTATCTCTAATAGTTTAGCTGGGCTCCTGATGGTACACCTGGTGGTCTACATAAGGTACTCCAGATCCTCAATGTCCTTGTGAAAAGAAGCGGCCCATCCTACTGAATAACTTTTGTTTTGGAACCATGCCTGTATCTCTAATTGTTTAGCTGGGCTCCTGATGGTACACCTGGTGGTCTAAATAAGGTACTCCAGATCCTCAATGTCCTTGTGAAAAGAAGCGGTCCATCATACTGAACAACTTTTGTTTTGGAACCATGCCTGTATCTCTAATAGTTTAGCTGGGCTCCTGGTGGTACACCTGGTGGTCTACATCTATACTCCAGACCCTCGAATGGTGATAAAAAGTAGCCTATGTCCGTTCTCGGTATGCTAGCAATCTCTGTGCCAAGTTTCATGAAGATCGGTTCAGCGGTTTGGCCGTGAAAGCGTAGCAGACAGACAGACAGACAGACAGAGTTACTTTCGCATTTATAATATTAGTGTGGACAAGTTTCATGAAGATCGGTTCAGCGGTTTGGCCGTGAAAGCGTAGCAGACAGACAGACAGACAGACAGAGTTACTTTCGCATTTATAATATTAGTGTGGATATAGTGTGGATATTACATATTATTATAAAGAAAAAGGATTTGATTGGGGTTGCGACGGGGGTAAATGTGGCCAGACTTCTGGCTGTGACACAACCATAATCGAGGGCGTGGCAACATGCATTACCATCATCCCACATGGGTACACTCCTTGACAGCGACTCGCTGCGTGTGGCCGTGGCTCTCCGCCTGGGGTGCAAAGTTTGTGAACCACATTTATGCGTTGGCATTTTAGTTGCCAATGGCCACCACGCTTTAAGTTGCAGTCGTTGTGCGGGGAGATTCTCTCGTCACCATGCCATAAACGACATCATCCGCAGAGCAATAGTGTCTGCTCAAGTCTCAAGTGTCCTGGAACCACCAGGCCTCAGTCGAACCGATGGAAAAAGACCTGACGGCATGTCTCTGGTTCCGTGGAAATGCGGAAAGTGTCTCCTGAGGGACGCTACTTGCGTCAGCACTTACGCCGCTAGCCACCTCAGTAGTACCATGAGGGCTCTAGGGGCTGCTGCCGAAGGTGATAAATATTCAGTCCTGAGCGCAAACTACAATTTTGTCCCGTTCGCTGTGGAAACAGCCGGGTGCTGGTGCAATGAGGCTAAGGCTTTTGTAGCAGAGTGAGATAGCCGCTTACGGGAGAGAGGCTCTGGTGCTTTACTGGTGCAAAGGTTGGCCATTGCGATTCAACGTGGCAACGCGGCGACTGTTATAGGGAGCTTTGCCCCCGCATCGACAAGGAGCGGGCTTTGCGAGTAGAGTAGGTAGCTTATGTTTAGTTTTAAGTGTAATTTTTTGTATGCTTATGCGCCATGTTAAGTTTTAATTGTATTTTTTGTAATTTATATTGACATGTATCAGATTTATAAAAAACAGTATATAATAAGTATTGATATCAGCTATCTAGTTCCCAGATTACAAGCTTTTCTTAGTTTGAGGCTAGATGGCACTGTGTGTCCAGGATATTTTATTTTGGATTTGAGTGTTCTGTTATTTTCTTACCATATTTACAACAAGTTTTTATTTAATGCATATCAAGCAATTAATTATTATTTCCTCAATAATTAATTCCTAAAGATAAATGTTATTTTTCTTTCGATTGACTGAAATAGTAACCCACAACCAAAATCATTTTCATGTAAAATGACGCCACGAACAGAGCATATGTCTTATAGGGTGAAGAATATTAGATCTCAAGTAGAGCCAAGCTTCTGAATCTAGACCTAACTCTACCAAGGCAAATTTTACGAACTCTACCTCTGTCAAAATTTGACAAAAATGTCATGACATGAGAGGTGAGAAAAATACTTCTTTAGGTGAGAAAAATACTTGACTATAAATGCTTGTAAAAAATATCAAAATGCTGCATTTTAGTTGATGTAGAAAACAGGCAGAGTTCTATTTAAAGTGCAAAGGATCAACTACGAGTCAAAATATATAATATTAAGTCTAGCTAAGATTACGACTGTCTGTTAATATTAAGGTCGAAGGACCGTTTGATTCGGACTTTGGAACCGGTCAGAGCATGGGTTATCATATCAGAGATACATAGTATACGTCGTAGTATATCAAATCGTTTACTGACATCACCGCCATTTACTGTAAGGCTTGAAGACCCGTTACCTAACCTATAGATCGGGCTGACTTCGAGGTCCCTGGTTAGATTTTCGGCAAAGATTGGTGGAATAGTTCTCATTTTGATTAGGACATGTTCAGAATGATCGTCCGTGAGGAAAAAGATCTGTGTGGTTTGGAACGCACGTTAAGCCGTCCCCAGATATAAAGTTCTTATCTAGAAAGCATTACTTACTTAGATGGCGAAAATAATTCGTCAAATCTTAAAGGCCTACTAGTTACCTAGAAGACGGTTTAAAAAGTCGAGGTCAGAGTTCATCGGGTCGTCAGCGGGTGACGCACACGACACGACTGTTACAAAAGCACACCGGGAAAATATGGTGCGATGATAATTGCGAAAAACAAAGAGATAAATTTTGCACGGTTCATGAACATTAACAAATGATGAAATTCGCTTCTAAGAAAAAAATATACTGCTTTAGGCCGGCTTTGTTTAAAATACCTATCTACCAGTTTAAGGTACTGGACTGTTGTAGCTCAATACCTAATTCGGTACGTAGAATTGCTTCTGCTATAAGCAGACAGAATAGATACTTTATACATACATACGGCCGCAAAAACGGACATTTACGCCACGTATGACATAAATATTTTAGGGTCATTCGGAAATTGTGTATCGCCATAGTGACAGGTTGTCAGCCTATCGTCTCAAATTGCAATACACACTCTCAAGTCCCTTAGTCGCCTCTTACGACTCCCAAGGGGAAGAAATGGGGTGATGCTATTCTAAGCCGGCATCACGAGGCACTTTATAATCCATTCCATTAAATTCAGAACAGACACTTAAATTCAGCTGCTCCGGTCGAAAACTGAACCTGGGACCTTTGTGAAGCAGGCTGACGCACTACCACCGCGCCACATTGGTCGACATAATCCTTTGTCTTTTAATACAAAACATCATCAAAGGAAGTAAATAACTCAATGTTTATTTATACCTACTACGCATTTACTTTACTTACCTACCCACAGCTCATTGTTTCTTCTGCAATGTAAATTTTGTTGATATTATTTTGTTAACGTTCATTAAGAATCGAGCGGCAATTAGCGTCCTGATAAGATGAGGTCGTGTAAAATTAGCTAACTAAGGAGTTATTTTCCACGCTGCATAGTTTATCAGAATCGGTTCAGTAGTTCTATGTTTAGTTTTGACACTCGCTGCGACTTGTTTTCGACCATAAAGCGTTTTCCGGCGGTAAAAAGCTTGTAACTCTGGAATAAATACATGTTCCTACAGACTAGGCCAGCAGATTGTCCAACGGTTTCATTCGCTGCCGTAATTTGATTCAAAACATTTATGAGTTTTTTTGTAGTTATTTATTTAAAAACGACATTTGAATTTCATTGATGTGCAATTTGAGGCTATGCCGACTACACGTTAGCGCAACTGTGCAACCAGTATGGTTTGTTATTTCTGATATGAGCCTTAAATATTTATTAAATGTAGCGAAAACTCCCGCAGTTGATGCTCTGCCTAGCCTAGTAAATCTGTATCAAAAACCTATTGCCATGCCATAATCTACAGTTTCTTAAGTACAGTCATAAATTCATTAAACAAAAAACTAATTTCCTTCTAACAACATAGGTATTTGTATTTATTAGTAATGGCCGGAGCAAACCGCGCCTGTATGCAGTACGTGCACGTAACCCCGCGCGTGATTACGCCGTGCACCCCTGCCACTCCGGGCTACGTACGGGGTTACGTGCGTAACTCCGCAAAGGTGCTGCACACGCATCGCAAGGGTTTGTTGCGTACCAACATTGAAACCGTACGTCCGTACCCACGTCCGCACTACGCGCAGGACAGAACTGTGCGTGTTCGAACAAGTTCGGTGTGACGTCCAATAGGGAATCTCATAGAATACAACGTCATCACCGCACGCATCTAAGCGACGTTGCCGTTCCGCTCTGCGTAGGGTACGCAACCTGTTTGTCGTCTGGGAGCCGCAATGCGTAACCGCATTACGCATACGTGCACGTCCACGCAACGCAAGCAATGTGACATATCTGGCTAACATTCTTGGCATAAAATACCTACACTTGCAAAGTTGGCGGGCAAGGAACGCGCTGAGAAGAGGCGTCGTCACTAGTAATGACGATAGTCGCAGGTTCAAATCCTGACCGTGCTTCAAAATTTTGCAAGTTTTCAAAAATTGTATAGGTACTTCACACGAGGAGTATTTTAAAATTAGATACCTATCCCCTTTCAGTCTCCGTTCTGTCAAGGTTGTCAGATGGAGTATCTTAAGCCTTTCTTTAAAGGACTTCTTTCTCAAATTGTATGGGATCTTTGTAGCTCTTCTCTGCACACTTTCCAACAAGTCAATATCTTTGGTTAAGTAAGGATTCCACACTAGGACTGCATACTCAAGCAATGGACTGACATACATTTAATAGATTTTTATGAAGACATTCAATGTGATAAGTTGTTAAGAACGCCTGATAACATACAAGAATGAATTTGCCTTTTTAACAACTATGTTAACGTGATCAGTACATTTAAGATCCTTAGTCACAAGTACTCTTAGATTTCTGTGATTCCATTGCTGCAATTTTTGCTGCTCTATGTTGTAATCAACTTGAGGGTTGTTGGTGCCCATGTGTAGCACAGTGCATTTAGCAATATTTAGAATATTTAGATTGATCCACATCATTTACAGGTGCATAATTCTAATAATTCAATTCAATCAACCTAACAGCCAGTGTTCAATGACTCAAATCAAAGTAAACATTGCATCATCTTGGTTGAAATTGAGGAGGCAATTTGATTCGGGCATGGAATTTTGCTGATATGGTGTATGAATACCTACATACCAACATACTTTACACAATATTTGCTATCATTGGTTGTTTCATAAATTTAAATACAAGAAGCTGTTTGTGAAAAAATATGTAATTACTTTCAATGGTTTGTTTCGGTTGTCATCTTTTGAAAAGCAAGTCTTTTATTTTATTTTTAAACTTATTAATAAAGGATTGAGAAAAAGCACCCAATTCTTTATAGGTAGATATGTATTTTGTCCCCTACAAAATACAGGGAAATATACAGGGAAAGTCTCAAAACTATTTACTCACACCTAATAACAGTTTAGTACATATTTTTTATTTCTTTATTGATATTCAATTAATTATATTCTGACATGATTTGGAGAAGTAAGCCGGAATATATACTTTTATTTTATTTCAGTATGAACACAATAAGTAATAAAATACAATTGTTTTATATAATGGTTGTGATAAGAAGCAGCCTGCTCCCAATCCAAACTATTGTTATTGTGTGATAAGGGCTTGTTTTGTTGTATTTGCCTCATATTGGAAAGATAACAAATAAGTAAGTACCTACCTGCCAACTGATACATTGAAATGTTTATGGGTATAAACAAAACTAAAGTATTCCCAACCTTTTTAGTTTAAATAAAAAGAAAACTGTGTTATGGCAAAAAACTTAGACACACTTTTAGGCAGTGTTATAAATATTTTTATATATGATTTGACACTGTCAAAAAGCATAAACGATGTCTAATTTTTTTGTAATAAAACAAAAAGAAAATTTTTGAAGTCAAAATTGATTGATTACCATTGTACTGATAAATTATTATTTTTATATATTGTAAATATAAAGTTTGATTTTGCTAAATGAAATCTATTGTAGTTAGCAACATTTAAAATTTAGTCGATAAAGTTCAAGTACTCTCAATTAATAATGGATGGTTGGAGTACAAAAGCTTCCGACAGAATCTAAAATTAGGAAAATAGTTAAACATAAATTATTTCATTCAGCCAGAATAGGCCTTAGCAACCTCCTAAGTGCACTACAACCCAAATAAGTCTTTACTGTGCTTATACGAATAAAATATTAATTATTCAGGAAACTACTTACATGCTTTAACTTCAGCACCTTCAATTCCTTTCTGAGTGAGCCGGTTCAGGAGCACAGTGTAAATGACGCTGTAGGAGTTGATGATCCCGAACAGGAGTCCATTGACGAGGAACGAGGCGAGAGCCACGATGTATGCCTTCGCTCCTCCGTCAGCCACCGCCGGCACTTCAGACCTGGCCGCCACATCCATCCCATTCTGCACAGCACCCTTCTGATTCTCAGGCAGGATCTCAGCCTTCTCCGCCAGGTCTGAACCCATCTTCACAAGAAATTTTCTCACAAATTAAATGCGATTTAAATCAACTAATAGCACATGGTAACTTTGGCTCGAAAATAATTGCAAAATTCCTCGTTGTACATAAAAACATGAATGAAAAATATTCTAAATAAACTTTGGAATCTACGGGGCATGTGTAATGTTATTACGCATTGCGAAATTTACGTGTTTTTATTTATTTTCATTAATAAATTCGAACTCATATCACAATCGTCTGACTTTTCTGACTGAAAGAAATGAATGAATGAAATTACTTGACAGTCAGTGTTGCCGTTAGAGGAAAAAGAAAAGCACCAGACTCTTGTCAAAAAAGCGATATATAATTTGAAAAAACAGTGCTCATAAAACGTTTAGAAAAAAACTTATTTTTTCGCATGGTTAAAATGATGTTTAAGTCACAAGAAAAACACAATAAATTCATAATTATTATTCAGTTTAGTAATGATTCTTTTCAGGTTCCAGTATCTTCCGTGATGCCGATCACTCATCTCTCAAGGCGACAAAAAAATTTAAGGCGACAGGCTGACAACCTGTCACCATAGTGATGCAAGATTTTTCTGAAACGGCCCTCAAATATTTGTCAGACGTGGCGATAGCGACCATATTTTACGACCGTTAATGGTCTGTAAATCCCGCAAGGGATGGAGGTGTGATGTGTGTATTAGAAAAGCACCACTAGATCTAATCCACTTATGTATACTCTAAGAATCCACTTCTCATATCGCGAAGAGTGCTAAAACGACAACACTGATGACGGTGACTCGGTGACAGGTGTTGTGATGCAGGACTTTTCGGCGGGCTTTTAAAGTGAACAGGCGCGAAGTTTTATTTCGAGATAAATAATTAATATCTATTAGTTATTTCAGTTTATTTCGCTTAAAATATAAGATAAATTGTAAATATAGTTAGTTAGAGTGGTGGGCAATATGCCAGAGGGGGTCCAAGACCCCCCTCCTGGGGGAAGTTCTGGGAGAAAAAACCCTAGGATCACTGAACATATTCAGCAGAATGACGACTTTTTCAAGCCATACATCAAGCCGGGATATACTCGAATTTTCCCTACAAATACAGCAAGCGGGGAATTTACCGTTTTTGTTGAAAAAAACAATGAAAAACTGGGCAACAGCAACCCACTGATGCTGGCCAGTATATTTAAATCCGAAGTAAAAGGAGTCATTAGTATTAAAAGAATTAACGCCACCAAGGTGGGAGTACTTTTTTCACAGGCTATAGAAGCAAATAACTTCCTAAAGAATACAGACTTTCTGACAAAACATTCCATGCGAGCATTTATACCAGCGAAGGCCGTTGAGAGCGTCGGAGTACTCCGGTATGTTCCAACTAGCATTTCAAACGAGGAATTATTCAAGAAACTGAGGTGCAACGTCGAGATAGTCGGAGTACGTCGATTTACCAAGAAGACCAATGGAGAAGTTAAGCCATTCACTTCGGTGAGTGTGACATTTCTTTCAAGCTCCTTACCTGACCGCGTTTATTTGGACATTTGTAGCATCAAAGTAACAGAGTATGTTGCTCCTTTGCTCCAATGTTATAAGTGTTTTAAATTTAATCATGGAGCAAAGTTCTGTAAAGGCACTCAAGTATGTTCAATTTGTGCTCTGGAGCACCACTTTTCCCAGTGCACTGTCAAGGGCGACGACACAAAAATAAAATGTATTAACTGTGGTGGGGCTCATCTGGCCATTGCAAGGCAATGCCCGGTTAAACAGGCCAAAATTGAAGAAAAGAGGAACAGATCAGCCTATGCAGCTGTTGTGGCCAACAATGCTCAACAAAATTTATTAAAAAATTATGATATAAACTTTCCAACGATAAAACCAAAAATTGCACCTAAGCCCATTGATAACAAAACAACAGTGCAGAAGCCGGCCGGTTCTTCCCCAAAATCTGGAACTCAAGTAGACACTGTACCCAAGAGTGATCAAGACTCCATCCCTATTGAGAAATTATTATCAGCAGTAATTAACAATGAATTTATTATGAATGGACTGATTGCCTCTCTGGTCACTCTAGGGAACAGTAATCAAAATTTGACCACAAAAAAAATTAAAGAGGTACTTATTAATAAGTTAGATCGTAATGGATAAGTCTTTTATTCGTATTTCACAATTTAACATTGAAGGTGCCATTAGCAAAAGACCCCTACTACTTGAGTATTTACATGAAAATGATATAGATGTATGTCTGTTGAATGAAACTTTGCTTAAGGAGAATTCGAGATTTGCTATGCCAAATTACCATTTTCACTTTCAGCATGGTCTGAATGGTCATGGAGGTGTAGGTATTTTAGTTAAAGATACTTATAAATACTCAATTATTCATAATCCATTTTATGATTATTTACAGTCCATTGCTATAGTTCTTGCTACCAATATTGGAAATGTTACGGTTTTGTGTGCCTATGCTCCGCCCCCTAAACAAGGGAGATATTTTAGAGGAAGGAGATTCAAACAAATTCTAGATGATCTACCTAAACCTATGATCTTGACTGGTGACCTTAATGCTCATCATGTGGCTTTTGGCTGCCTCTCTACAAACTCTAGGGGCACTGAATTATACAATATTTTAGATGAGACTGATTTATGTATTCTCAACTCAGGCTCACCAACTACAGTAGGTAGAATAAACCATAATCAGTCAGCAATTGATATTTCTTGCGCATCTCCTACCATTGCTGCTCTATGTGACTGGAAGGTTCATAACGACCCCATGGGTAGCTACCATTATCCTACTATAGTTGATTTTTATACAATAATTGAGAAGTATGAGATAGGCAACCCAATAGAAAAATATTTATACAATAAAGCAGATTGGACCAAGTATAAATCACTTTCTCAACTAATGTTCGAAAAATTCGAATTATCAGAAGATCCACTTAAATCATATGATGAATATTGTGATATTCTAAATAAACTAAAGATTATTTGTATTCCTAAAATAACTAAAGACACTTCATATATTAAAAAGATTTCAGTTCCTTGGTGGGATGATGAATGTAAAGAAGCAGTTAAGAAGAGTAGAGATGCTTTAAATTTCTATAGAACTAACCCTGCAATAGATAATTACATTACATATAAAAGACTTGATGCAAAAAAGAAATTGATTATAAAAGAAAAGAAACATAGTAGTTGGCGAAGTTTATGTGAATCTTTTAATAGATATACTCCAGTCAGTCTCATTTGGAATTATATAAGAAAATTTAAACGCATTAAGATCACTAATAGGCCAAAGAATGATGAATGGATCCCCTCCTTTTTCGATAAGTATGCTCCTTTGACTTCACCTGTAACAGAAGTAGAAAACACAACATTAGAAATGATTTTCAATAAAAAAGGTGACAATACAGGTCATTTTCTCACTTTACCATTTTCATGGCAGGAATTTTCTATGACATTAAAAGCACGCAAAAAAGATTCTACCCCGGGTTTGGATGATATACCATACAAGCTTATTATTAATTTACATGATGATGCAAAGATAATTTTATTAAATATTTTTAATCAGCTATGGGAAAAAGGAATTATACCCCAGTCATGGAAGACTCAGTGTGTAATTCCTATATTAAAACCTGATAAACAAGTCAATGATAGTAATTCTTACAGGCCAATTTCTCTATCTTCTTGTGTAGGGAAGTTGTTTGAGGGCATGGTTAAAACAAGATTAGATTATTATACAGAATCAAATAAAATTCTACCTACCCAACAATTTGGCTTCCGTAAAGGACGCAGTTGTGCTGAAAGTTTTGTAACTTTGGTGGCAGATATTCGCAACTCCTTCTATGCCCACTCCTCAACAGTATGCGCCTTCCTTGATGTGCAGGGAGCTTTTGATAATGTTAACCCCTCAGTGCTTGCAGTTGTGTTGAGTGAAATAGGTGTACCTGGAAAAGTTTGTAAATGGATATTTGAATTTTTACATAATAGAACCATGTATATAAGGTTCAATAACCTATTGCATGGACCTAGACAAGTGTATAAAGGCACCATGCAGGGCGCCACAATCTCACCTCTTTTGTATAATCTTTACACTTGCCAGATTTGTAAATACCTAACTGTAAATAACATAAAGTTTCTTCAATTTGCTGATGATATTGTTGTATACACTGTACATAAAGATGTAAATATTGCAGTTAATAATTTAAACTTGGCCTTGACTCAATTACATGAATTTTACTCAAACAAACTACACTTAGACATTAGTCCTTTAAAAAGTAAAGCAATGATCTTTTCCAAAAAATCTGATCTTTGTTTAAATAATGTATTATATAATGGTGTGCAGCTGCCTTGGACACAGGAGCATAAATTTTTAGGTATTCATTTAGACAAAAAACTTAGTTTTCAAACACATATTAGTAATATAATAAAAAATGCATCAAGAGGGTTAAATATTCTTCATTCCTTGGCAGGCGTACACTGGGGTTCAGATCCACAAATTCTGTCCATGTTGTATAAAAGTATTGTTCGTAGTCATTTTGACTATAGTGCTTTGGCATACATGAATGCAAATTTGGCTACTTTAAAAAAGTTAGATGTGATACAAAACAAGGGTCTAAGAATAATAACTGGGGCCATGTGCTCAACTCCAGTTATAGCTATGGAAGCAGAAACTTGTATTGTTCCTTTAATTGTTAGACGTGTACAGATAGCTGAAAGGTTCTGTTTAAAAATTCTAACATCAGAAAATAAACTAGTTTTAAACAGTGTGGCTCCTGGACAATCATTTAATCTAACTATGGGCCCCTACCTTCAATCTAATTCACTCCTTTCAGGACATATCCCAGAGTTGTTGAGAGTAGCATGTCATATTAATAGTATTACTGTAAATATGTACAAAGATGAAAGGTGGCCCATATATAAAATTAGTTATAATTCTCTTGTAAATACTAAAATTCCCTTATGTAAACAAAAAGTAGATTCACAAAATGAATTACTCCAATACATAGAGAACAAAGATTATTACAGATTATATACAGATGGTTCAAAGACTGATAGTAAAGTAACATCAGCTTTTTATGATCCACAAGCTAGATTTTCAAAATGTTATACGCTGGACAGTAACTGCAGTATTTTTACAGCAGAATGTTATGCTATATATCAGGCTTTGTTATATGTTAGAAATGTTAGTGCATGTAATATTATTCTTTTTTCTGATTCTCTTAGTGCATTATCTGCATTAGAAAATAGGTCTTGTAAATATAATTTGTGTTACATAGTATATGATATATTAGCAATGGTCAATGAATTGGTCACTATGGGTAAAAGAATATCGATGAAATGGATACCTTCTCACTGTGGTATAACAGGCAATGAGGAGGCTGATAAAGCTGCTAGAGGCCCAGCAGATGAAGATCACTCAACTTCTATGAAGGTTCCGTACACCGACTTCTATGCACAAATTGCATCGTCAGGAAAAAAACTGTGGTTGGAAATCTGGAAGAAGACCACAGAAAGTAAAGCATCATGGTATGCAAGTCTCCAAGAGTGCCCGCCCGCCCAACCTTGGTGGAAAAAGATAAGAGTAGACTCCCGAAAACAGATTACTCAAATGAATCGCCTCAGATTTGGCCATTGTAGAACTCCTACTCACCTGAAAAGACTCCGCATTAAAGAGGACGACAAATGTCCACACTGCCATCAAGAGAAAGCTGATCTGGAACATTTAATTATGAATGGGAAATTTTCTAGGGATTCTCGAGTGTCATGTAGAGGGCGCCAAGCTTAATTGAAATAACGTTTCTTTACACAAAATCTGTACCACTTTATAAATTATTCTTTATTTTGTGTTTATTGAATTGTTATAGATGTATTATTGGTTATTTGTTTACTTACACGAATTACACTCAATATAATAGCAAGGCGATAAATTTATTTTGTATTAAATCAAACAAATATAATTAATTGGTAACGAACACAACGTGAAACGGAACTTGTGATAAAACTATGGCTGACGCCAGCCATATTGAAACGTCAAAATTTCAGTTAAGCACAGCGCCCTCTGGTTTGACATTCAGAACTATCAAGAGAACTGTCAATAGAAAAACTCCCATTGCAGTGCACTTAACTTACAAAGACTCATATTTATTGCAGAAATGACAGATTTAGAAGATAACAGAGATGTGCCCTCCACATTACAAGAAATTCTTTCGAATGTTAAATACTACAAACCGTTATATACTTTCATTTCAAATTCCATTGGTGACATCTAATAAAGGAAGTTTGGATTAGAAGAAGAAGAAATTGAAACATTTGCCTTCTTTTTGATGATTGGCTCATAAGGGCATGATCCCAGAGCCGTAAAAGGCTTTAAAAAAAAAAAAAAAAATGACTCGGTGACAGATATGAAGTGTTGCCAACACTGTTTAAAAAGAGCTTTATAATTAAGTATTTAAATTTTTCAAAAATAAAATACTTGTTTATCAAGCAAAGTAGGTATGATTATTTTCTTAGTAAGCCAGTTGGTTAGCCAGGAATATCAATTTTAAAATGACTTATCGCTACATAGTATAAAGTCGCTTCCCGCGCGTCTGTCCCTACGTCTGTTTCTATCACAAACTTTATAGAGATACTAACGGTTTGTATGTATGAAATCTTCAAAACCACGCAACGGATCTGGATAGGGTATTTTTTTAAAGATTCCAAATGACTGTTTTTATGTATGATTTATTTCGGGAAAAGGTCTGTTTTAGTGGGAATTCGGTTAGCAGCGGGTGAAACCGTTGGGCGGGCCGCTAGTTTTATAAAAAATATATAATGATAAATATATTTTATTCTGTGAGTTTCTAGGGAAACTTTGTTGGCAGCACTGTCTGAAAATAAAACCGTAAAAAATATTCACGGGACAAGGAAATATTTGAAACTCTTCAAAAGCTTTTCGAACTCTTTGAAGCCAAGTAAAACTCGTCGCGTAAAATACAAAAAGTAACTTTATTTATTGGATTCTCATTGTAATTGTATTAGTTTCATTACATATTTTTATACGGAATATAACAATATATTTCATGAAGGTTTAGACGATTTCACGTAGTTTATATAGGAGCGTATTGTTCTTCAAGATGCCTACCTACTTATATTTTTTGACATCCTGCACAGTTTTTTTCAAAGACGGCAGTTCGTTTTTTAGTGTTTCCTCAATTTTCGGTTTATCTTCATCAGATGCAGTCAAGAATTTTGAAACCAGCTCTGCAAAGAAAAAGTAAAACACACTTTTAACTATGTTCACTTAACCAAAAAATACTAATAGAAACATCTACATAATATCACGTTTATATCTCTTGCGGGAGAGGCAGAGCGTAAAAGGCCGTAAAAACAAACATTTACGTCACGTCTGAAAACATTTAAGCGGTTGTCTTCCCATTGCCTAAAATTGCTTTTCACGTGTAATTCTCGAGTGCCTTAGTCGCTTCTTACGACACATACAAGAAACACTATGGCGATACACAATTTTCCGAATGACCCTCAAATATTTGTCAGACGTGGCGTAAATGGCCGTTTTTTGTGGCCGTCTACGCTCTGCCTACCTCGCAAGGGATAATAGGCGTGATATGTGTGTGTACGTACATATGTATCACACCGCAAAAATAAATAAATATCTAAACTATTAGCTATTTTGCAAATTAAAATGTTGACAATAAGTAAATTAAAACTGAACAGTTGACGATGGTGCAGTCAAAACCTGCCAATAGTGTGGTCAAAAATTACTATATCAGTCCATTAATGTTTCAGAAGGGTACGAACAACTAGAAATAAATATTACACTTAACACAACTAGTCTTAGAGCGCGCCGAAAAAAATCCCAAAAAAAGCTTTCATCTGTTTTTATTATGCAGTTATTTGTGTTTCACAGGGCGCTAATTCTTACTGCTATGAGTTTACCGGGGCTTCATTCTGGTTGCTCTGGTACCCTCTGAAACATTCCCTCGGTCTGAGTGTTGTGCACTAAAGTTTACCATGATAATTTTGCAGTTGATAAAAATCTTCATCTTTTAGTTGACCCTTTAGATAAGAAATTATCACAGGGACTTGTCGGCCGGATGCGTGCAGCATGTTTTGCGTTAGTATGGTAAAAATGGCCAAAACTGCTAAATGTAAACTCAAAGCTGGATCATCACAGCCTTCCAGTTCAGATATCAATTTTTCTCTATGGTTTTGAATCAGCAATCTGAAAATTAAAATAAATGGATTCTTAAATATTGCTTAGTAGAATACTTTTTATACTCAAGCTCACTGCTACTTATGTTGAGCATTTGATATAAGCGAATATAGTCATACTGTAATAATTACGAGTAGGTAAGTAATATTATGATGGCAAGAATTATGCATGATGCATACATAAAATGCAAATATAATTCTGAATGGTGGTCACGCAAGATATGGTCAGGTGGTGAGTGGCAACATCTATAAATTTTTTCTTTGCCCATGAAACTTACCTATCTTTCTTCTTATCAATTTTCTTCAAAATCATGCCACATTCAGATAATGCCACATCAATAGCTTGGTAGAAGAGATCCAAGCCCGTTTCTGCCAGTGTCGTGTTCAAGGCTCTTAATGGTTTCATATACTCCTCAGTTAAATCATTTATTATCTTGTTTCTCTGCTCTATTGAGAGAACATCAACTTGTACTGATAGATTGCACTGATTAGCTGCATATTTACAAAACTCCGACAATATATCTCCACCCAGAGATTTGAGTAGATACTTGATGAATTGTGGCTGTTGGTCCGCTGGGAAAGTCTTTATGCCTTTCTCATACAGCTTTATGTCATTGACAAGTATATTGATCTTATCTTGGCAAGATGAATGAGTTTGTTTTCTGTTCTGGCTGGCATCTTGCAGCAGTTTTTCTGTTGTCTCCTTTGCAATGTTCAAGGCTGTCTGGTTCAGGTTACTGTAAAAATAAGGTATATTTCTTAATAAATAATTAATATGTGGTGCTGGCTTGAAATGGATTCACCCCAATTGTACTTGAATGTGTCATAAAAAGTGACTACAAGATAATCATCCAGGGAGCGGGCAACAGCATTCCCTGTAAACGGAACATCTTGCACTGCACTCACCAATCTGCCTGCCAAGTGTGGTGAGTATGGCAATAGGCTCTTGTGCCTGTTAATGTATGTAAATATCTCCATCATATTTCAGATGGAAAATAAATAAATGTAAACTGTAATGTTTTACCTCTGGAGATATTCAGCAACTTGTGTAATTAAGTCATCAAGGCCCTCACTTTCAAGAGGACCCTTAATAGTAGCTTGAACATCTTCAACTGAAATTATTTCCAGTGTTGTTGGGCCCTTCTTGGTGATAGTTGAAGCATCATCTGAGTCAGAATCTTGAGCTGCAGTTTGTTTGCCTCTTGCATGTTTTTTGACTGCCTTGGTCTTGGTTTCTCTTCCTTGAGTGCCACCACCAGCTCTACCAGAGCCCGCTTTCCTGCGTCTTTCTTCCCTTCTTTCTGCTTTATGGTCCACTTGGCTAGACTGGATGCTGTCAGCTTTGGTTAACTGTCTCTCCATGTGGAATTGTTGGTATTTTCCAGATTTTACACATGCCTCAGCTTTAGTTTTTGTCATGGGCATACATGATTCTTTCAAGCTCTCAATATAATGGTTGCTAAATACTGCAAAAAATAAAGAAATTTAAAGCTAGATCAGTGAAAAAAATTACAACACAGCATACATTTTTATACAAAAATTTAATTATTTATTTACCTGTGTTATCAAACAAAATTGTTGATTTAGAGTTGTTTTTCATCAAACTATCAAGAACATTTTCAATGTCAGTATCAGACAAAATTGATGGCAGTAGAGAAACTACATCCAAGTAACTTTTGGAAGCAATACACTCCTCCAAGGCTGTTTCCAGTTGTACTTTTATTTGTGGACCAATCACACAACTGCTCAAGAAAGTAAGATCTTCACTTGGCAAAGTTCTCTTCACATAACCCTTGGGGTCAGATATTCCTAGACGGGACAGTGCATCATATTCAAGGTAGTTATTTTGCCTGTAGAAACTCATTACCCAATCGTTCTGGGCTTTGGTGTAGCATGAGGGAACATACAGAGCACCGGCTTGCCTGCCAGTTAGGACACCTGGAGCATTCAATTGATCAAACAAAGCTAAGAACAAGCGTTCAGCCATATTGCAGTGGTTAATGATTACTGCAATAGGTGTAGGCTTAAGTAACCCCATAAGTGCTCCACGCATCTTAGCTTTTGTCCTCTGAATATACTCCTCAGTATAAAATGTCCTTGGCTCCGAAGGGTCTTGCTTCCCAAGTATAATTTTGCCTAAATATTTCTCCAAAACATTGTGCTGAAGTAACTCAGCAGGTAAGTCATATTGAAGTGTTAGTTCACCAACAGATATTTGACCTTGAAGCTGTAGCTTTTCATTTATCTCTCTTGCAATTTTCTCTAAGTAGTAATGAGCTATCAAGTAGCCAGAAACCAGTTGTACTTCCTTTCCTCGGATAATTTCAGCAACACTTGAGTTAATTTGGTTTAGGTCAACATTGAGCTCCTTTGCAAGGTCAACAGTGTTGATTCGTCCACCATGAACATACAGCTCATCTTTTATTTCTCTGACTAGTTGTTGTGGTGTGAGGTACTCCTTACCGTCTGTAGTAAAAATTACATCAAGGAGTTTGAGCTCCAGCAACTTAGTGACGATTTCCACACAGTTTCTTTCAGATAACCTGAAAATATAATAAAAATAAATAGTAAAATTCTACTACAAAATTATAAATTAGAGTGCTCGACACCGCTTTTCCACTGACAGATAATTTAGTTATAGAGGCTGGCAGATACGTACAAAACCAACTACCAATTAATTACCTTTGAGCAGTGGAGCTGAGTTGAGCTTTTTGAAAGTCAGCTGCTAGACGTTTTATTTCATCCCAGTCTGTAGACGGAGCCATTGTCGGAGGTACTTTATTTATTGCAGCCACAAATAAATCAATGTAAGTATTGTTTATGTGTACAGCTTTGTCAATAAATTGGTAAGTTTTCCCCACAGAAAAAGTTTTCGCGATTCTGCAATAATATTTCACGTATACCACGAATGAATGTCAAACCAAAGAGCATATAACCACTTACGTTCTAAGAGTTGGCACTCTCCTTATAGCTAGTGAACCGAATTATGAACGTACTTACTACCAACTTTCCGATCATCTACTACCAACATAAAGAATCAAACTGTCATACATTTTGACATTAGGATAGGGATTGACACACTATATTATTATGAAATTCTATCGATATCGATAAATTTGCGATTACGCTCGCTTGGATACACTGAAGCATCAAAATTAGACAGGTAAATGTAATTTAATATAAATAAATAAATTAACACACTAGTATTCGTTTATTTGTCTTTAATGCAATGCAATCAATTTTTTCTAGTCTTCTATTTGACAACAATATCCAGTTTCATCTGAAATGACTTTCTTTCTTCTTTAAGCTACCAAATACATCCGTCGCACACATGGAACTATAGGTGAACCGTCGTACATCATTCTTTGTTATGTTACTGAAAAAAAAGCTATAATTTTATAACGATACTGAAATTCAACGATATTTTGAAGAATAGAAGACAAATATTTAGAAGACAAAATCATACATCACTGTTCAATTCAATATGAAATGACCTTTTTTCTTCGGCTTTCCACAGATGAATTATTTTTCATTTAATCTCTGTATGGGAAAATAAGCCAAGTCCTCATTTCCTGTTAACTCCATCCATAGCCGACATCTGAACTGAAATAACGTTTGTCGATAAATATAAGCACATCACTATTTGTTATGAGGTTTAATTTGAATATAAAAGAAAAGAATACAGTATATTAACAGAAAATATGAACAACCAGACATAAAATGAACTAGAATTATATGTTATAACTGCTGCAAACTCATAAATAAGCAAATATTGAGATCTCAACGATTATTTTACCTGTCGGTGTCCAGTGGGAATCTAGCCATAAATATGTCCAAACTTCTTCTTCTAACACCACAAAGTTCACATTTCCGTAAAGATTTACTCCCCATGTTGTACACAATGCCCAAACACGACGAAACAATATAATTTATCGCAAATATCGCAACTTAACCTGCACGACAAAACAAAATGGACGGGAGGATGAGCCACAGATTAAAGTAAAACCCAACAGGGCTACCAACAGAACCATGTGTATAATGTGTCTAAAATGAGTTGTTGACATGAGACTCAGTTCTAAGAGCCATCAGAACACATTTTAATTTGGTAAGATTATTTTGTTCGTTATGTTGTTACCAGATACGTTCATAATTCCCTATAATTTCTGAAACGAAGGCAGTGTCGACGGCCTGTGTCAAACGTCAGCAACTTTGCGTCAGTTGTTTTTTTAATTGTTACGGGCCTGGATACAAGTGTTCTCAGTCAGCTTTCACTTCACAATTTGTTGCGTTCTTGCTCAGATTCAGATTGCATGCTTAGCAAAGTTGGAGGGTGAATATGCCACTTCATTTATATTCTCCTATAGTCTGTGTAAAAAAAAAGGAAAATGTCAGTGTGATGTGAAGTGAAAGTGTCAGTTCAATCTATTTTCGGCACCTAATTCTGTTCCTAATTCCAATATTATCTTTGATTGTGATTTATTATTACAGATTACAAAAATACATTTCGCTTCGTCAAATTAAACAGTACGTTTTGCAGTCATCACCAATAAAATCAAAGAACCAGGAGCAATAATGGATGGCGATAAGGGTGATGCTTCCAATCCTCAGTCATACTCAGGAATACCGGAGGCTCAATTTGTAGTAAGTTCTGAATAATATGCACTTTTTGTATTTGTTGTTTTATTAAAGAAACTCGCACTTAGGTGTAAATCGGTCGGAGAGCTGAGTTCAATCACTGAAGTATGCAGAAAATTACTTTGTAGGTTATGTCCGTTTATGTACATCTGTTCTTATTAACTGCTTTTACACACAGATATTTCATCTTATCAATAATAATATTAATTTTTCATCATTTTTATGCGTAAATCGTGTAATTCTATCAATATTACAGGACAATGTTGATGAATTTATGACCCTACCTGAAAATTCCGAGGGCGTCGACAAAGTACTTCGTAGACTTGATGAGCAGCATGGTAAATACAAATTCATGGAATACACCCTCGCCACGAAGAGGAGGAGGCTGCGTCAACAGATCCCTGACCTGGCCCGCTCACTAGAAATGATTGAAAAACTGAAATCACAGAAAGAGGAGATGGAAACCCAGTTTCTGCTCAGCGATCAAGTGTTTGTTAAGGTAAAAACATTTTAACTTTACTTTGGAAGTTATCATTGCCTTGTCTACCAATTAACAGTGTTGTGGGGAACATATTTAAAACTAGCTGGTAAAATTATATTTTTTAAGGTTCAATTTTGTTATGACTGCTGACTAATTTGTCTATTCAGCCAACTAGTGACCAACTACAAAAATGGCAGTCTCGTCAGCTTTCCAGATAATCAGTGACTAGTCAGTGCATCTTTAGTATCTATTAATAGGGAGACTCAATTAAATAGGCATAACAAAACATGGGAATAATGTATTGTTCTGCCTGGATAAGTTTGGCATAGAGTCTGGCATTTATAAGGTTGAAACAGAGTGTCTAGGGGTCTAGTGGCTATTCAGTTACAGTACTTTTATTGCAAATTATTGAATCATTGTGTCAAGATTTTTAAAGGATCAAAATTAACTGGACTAGAATTTTAAGCCAGTATATCTATCTCACTTTGACACCAGGGTTCATCGTGTTGTTGGACGACTCGGTGTCCCACACGAAAAGAGAGAGACCAGGGTTGATTAGGTTGTTAACTCCATGCACCATGCAATATAAACTATCTATCTAACACTAATATGCTAACTTAATTTTTTTCAGGCAAATGTACCACCAACTAAATCAGTTTGCTTGTGGCTAGGAGCTAATGTCATGTTGGAGTACACTTTAGAAGATGCTGAGAAGCTCCTCACCCAGAACATGGCCACTGCCAAGAAGAATCTGGACTGTGTGGAGCATGACCTTGACTTTTTAAGGTACTAAATAATTTAAAATAATAGAAAATTAATAATTAATTTCTTGCCTATTTTTGTGTGGGACACCAATTTGACAAATGACTCGATGATCATTGGTGTTGAAAGTTTTTCAACTTCTTACTACTAAAAGTAGGCCTCTCACTAATCAATCAGCACTACTACAGTCATAATTTATAGAGACACTTAAGTAGAATTATTTTATCCTCTTAGTATTAACAACTTAAAAGACAGGCACTAAAATTTGCATGGAAGTTTTAACATGCTGACCACCAGTAATTGATAACACAAATTGATACTCAAAATAGAGACTCATAAGAAGGTTTGCCACATTCAACTAGTAGGGACTGGCAATGAAAGTGGTGTGTCATTTCAGTATCCAATTAAAAGAAAATTGTAACTCTGTTTTGAAAACTTCAGAGAAGAGCCATGTAAAGATTTTGCTATCAGTTTTTTGAGTTTAAAGCAGATTTAGGCCGTACGCTCGCTCACGCGGTTTCACGCGCGGGACGTCCCGCGCGGGCCAGATTTGACTAAACACAAGATTGGCGCCCCGTGACGCGGCCTGCGGTCACCCGCGCCGCGGCTTCAGCAACCCGCGACATAATATAACCCGTACGAACACGACGACACTTGCCATATTACAACTACCTAGGCACTATGCGCCTTCTAAATTTGGACGGGTAATAATGGCGGCGATGTCAGACCGCCGCGCGGATCCCGCGAGACCGCGCGCGGCCTCACGCGCGGGCTGGCTCGCGCGTGAAACCGCGTAAGCGAGCGTACGGCCTTAAGCAGAATAACAAAATAGTAACATTTAGCATTTATTTTTTGTGTTCCAGCATGGTAAATTTTAGAATTATAACATTGTATGTGTAAAATAAACAACATATTTTCTATAAATGAAAAACATTGTAATATTATTATTTACTTACAATTTGAGTTATATAAATAACATTTGTCTGTTAATTGACAGCCATTGTACCTAATTATAAGTAACAATGATATTTTTATTGGGTGTCAAAATTCTTAATGTCTGTGGCAGTCGAAAGGTTAAGCATGTTTTGAAACTAATTTTACTATTTGGTCATTTATAAAAATTTCATAAAAGAAATACTTATGTCTAAAGGGGGAAAAAGATTAGGCATGAGTTCCGAAAACATGATATTCCTTCCCATAAAAAAATTGAGTAAAATAATAATTGATGTTTATGTCTGATGTTTCAGGGATCAATGGACCACAACCGAAGTAAATATGGCTAGAGTTTATAATTGGGACGTGAAGAGACGCCAAGCAGCCAAAGCATCAAGTTAATTTCTATTTCATATATTTAATTTCCTCCTGCTATTTCATGATGAGCCTGCCAGTTTGCACAAACAGTGCATTTGCGCTACATATGTGACTGTGACCATAAATCAGAAAACGTTTTTTTTGTGTTTTTATGAAAGTGCATTAGCGCTACATATTATGTGAGTGACTTTGGTTCACTGAATTTCGATTTTCAACTAGATATCAAAATCTCATTTTCATTTATAAATAGTTTTCAAATGGTGCTTCTGCAGTTTAATTATTCTTTATAAACCAAGTGTTGTATTATGTTTTCTAAAATTTAGTTAGATGATAATTCAGGCTAACCTGGGGATTGTATTGTACTGTGTGATATCATGGATAATATTGAGGGATAGAAAATGAGTCATGCATTTATAAAGTTCACAAAATTATTGAAACTTACTTGTTTGTTTCTATAACATATACTGAAATAAAATTGCTTAATTTAATAAGTATCTATGTTTTCTTTAAAAAATTTAAGCTACTCATTTGACAGTCATAGAAAATCATACTATATAGGGTTACTTATGAGTGGTATGCTGGAGACTTATGTTTCCCTCAGGTTGATTTCGTACATACCTTATATCCCTTGCGAGGTAGGCAGAGCGTGAACGGCCGTAAACACGAACCAAAAAACTGGTAGCCATCGCCATGTCTGACAAATATGAGAGGGTTGTTTCAGAGAAAAATACGTTTCACTATAGTGATAGGTTGTCAGCCTGTCGCCTTAAATTGTAATACATATAAAACCCTCGAGTCCCTTAGTTGCATCTTACGAGAAATGGGTGATGCTATTCTATGCCGGCATCAGGCCGTACGCTCGCTCACGCGGTTTCACGCGCGGGACGTCCCGCGCGGGCCAGATTTGACAAAACACAAGATTGGCGCCCCGTGACGCGGCCTGCGGTCACCCGCGCCGCGGCTTCAGGCCGTACGCTCGCTTACGCGGTTTCACGCGCGTGAGGCCGATTATTACCCGTCCAAATTTAGAAGGCGCATAGTGCCTAGGTAGTTGTAATATGGTAAGTGTCGTCGTGTTCGTACGGGTTATATTATATCGCGGGTTACTGAAGCCGCGGCGCGGGTGACCGCAGGCCGCGTCACGGGGCGCCAATCTTGTGTTTTGTCAAATCTGGCCCGCGCGGGACGTCCCGCGCGTGAAACCGCGTGAGCGAGCGTACGGCCTCAGCAACCCGCGACATAATATAACTCGTACGAACACGACGACACTTGCCATATTAAAACTACCTAGGCACTATGCGCCTTCTAAATTTGGACGGGTAATAATGGCGGCGATGTCAGACCGCCGCGCGTGAAACCGCGTAAGCGAGCTAGCGTACGGCCTCACACGGCACACGACTACGTAATTTTGACACTCTATGATATATATATATACATAAGTATATATACACATATCATGCCTATAATCCCTTGCATAAACGGCCACATGAAACGGTCATTTACGCCACGTCTGACAAACATTTGAGAGTCATCAGGAAAATTGTGTATTGCCATAGTGACAGGTTGTCAGCCCATCGCCTAAAATTGCAATACACACCCTCGAGTCCCTTAGTCGCATCTTAGACTCCCACGGGCAAGCAATGGGGTGATACTATTCTAAGCCGGCACACAATACATATATTCTTTTATGAGTAGGTATATAACCCGCAATTTTCTTAAATAGTCCTTTATCTAAACTTGTCTCTTTCCTAACTCATCTCTTTCTAATTTGCCATTTTCCTTCTTGGTCCGTTTCGTAAACTCGTGTCTTTAATAATTAGTTTCTTTTTACTTTGCCATTTTTATTCCAGATTTTTATAAGGTCGAATTTGTAAGTAAGTAAGTAGGTAAGAACTTTGTACCCAATTAAATCTTGATTCTCATAGAATCATGGAGGACAGAATGTTGGTGACGATACAACATATGGTAACACTACGCTGGTCTGATGAAGTAGGGAAAATACCTAAGATATTTTCAACGTAAGTACCTACCTTTAAAGTCCGATCTTAGCGAAATATCGCCCATTGAGTAATTTTTTTTGGACCATTCTGAAAACGTAGTCTCGTTCAATCTTTTATATTAACCAATAAAATCGAGAAAGCTCAAGTCTCACTTTATCATGAATTATCCATTCCGTTGGTAGGTATTAGATAGCTAATTTATTTACCTAATGATAGATATCACAAGTCATAAAGATTATGTTGGAAGAAAAGACTTTAACAAGCATGATATTTTTTTTTTAAACACGGCTGCTTTCTGATATATATAGCCCAGCCTATGACACTTGGGATAATAATAGGATTCTTCCGCTACAATTCCCATTCGAATCTGTTCAGTAATTACTAATTAACGAGTTTCAGTACTTTAAAGAATCGCACATATATACATACATGAAGTCTAAAAACATTACACTCCTTTGTTGTCGTGTAAAATGCCCCAATACAAGAGTAAAAAATGAAATAACAAAAATTAAGACGTCTTTTCCCCAAAAATCTTTAAACAATGAGGATGATTCGGATACCCCGCTCTACAAGGCATTCGAATATTGTTTTTTGGACTGTAAACGGAATGTAAGGTACAGTGTACCGAACACTTTGCAGGCATGATCAGACCATGAAACCGAACAACTTTTTCGATGGAGGATATGATGGTAAACGAGACAAACTTTTCGACCTCCCATACAAAACTTCCTAAACAGCTGACTGACTTTCTATGAAAATACAAAAATACGTTTCCCAACATAGGCTCCATCGCCTAAAATTTTAATATACATACCTATATCCCTCGACTGCCTTATAGTCGCCTGTCACGGCAACCACTGGGAAGAAATTGGGTGATGCTATTCTATGCCAACATCACACGGTAATACCGAGATGAAATAGTAGTACGTTAACAAGATAAATATTTCCATTATAAATAGGCTACCTCGAGTCCGTAACCACATTTCAAAAGACACTGCATCGAAGAACTGAATATCGAATGAATTTCGTAACGAAAATATGTAGTTCGAACGAATTTATAGTCGACGAACTAAATATCGATTGAACATTGCAACGACGCGCCATACATCGAATCGTTACATCTAGCTCTAATCTAAATACTTATTAACTTATTATGTATCGCAGGTCGCAATCAAAGCAAGCGCGGCATTTTATAATACAAACAAATGGGAAAGGGGATTATGTTGTAACCTATAAGCGACAGTATAACAGGCATGTATCGCGAGCGAAGCGAGCTCGACATTTCACTTTTAAAGTAGGCAAGGAGTTTAAATACTAGTCACGAGTATTATACAACGTACCGACACATATTGCGAGCGAAACGAGCTCGACGTTTCACACTACAGATAATTGAGGATTCTTAACATTTGCCACGAGCTAAAAGCAGCGCCGCAAGTTAAACCTTTCGCCATTTTACGCTAAAACTGAGTGAAGACTCTAAACACTTGCCGCAAGCCACAGTTCCAAACTGACACCTTTCGCGAGCGAAGCGAGCACGACATTTTTCGCTACAAATCAGCGAGCAGTTCTAATATTAGCCGCAAGTGTAGGTAGGTAATTAATACATGACCGTCAAAGCCACGGATCTCGAGCGAAGAGTGCTCATAATTTCATCTTGAAACGGTTTTTTTCAGATATATTAAGGATGAATGAATAATAAGTTATTTGTTGGATTTAAGTAAGTACTTATAAAATTAGTGAGTTTTTACAATACTGACAGGAACCTGCAAGACGTATTGCCCAAGGGCAAATTTTATAATTTTAATTATCAGACTATAATATATGCAAGATAAATATGTAAATATTTTATTAGACGAAACGGGTAGATTTATCTACTGCAATTTATAAAAAAAAACATGTAGCCATTTTTGGGCTATACTTAGGTAAATAAATATTAATTTTATATTTCCAAAATTAGATAAGGTACCTTAGTAGGTACCTAAAAAGATTGTGAATTTAGAGTAGAAGCACTTCTGGGCAGGTTTTTTTGGTGGTTTTTCCTGTTCAGGGGGTGTCCGGTTTATAATACGCATGTAAATAGCTTTGCAAATGTTGACTTCAATTTGAAACAGAATAATGTCGTTTACAGATGGTGGTGGCGTAAAGTTACATGTCGTGTAATTAACCTGGCCAGCCCCGAGGCAGTGTTTATATTTTAATTTTTTATCCCGCCCGGCTCGGTTTTCAAAACAATACAAAAATGTTATAAAAAAAATGTGTTGGTCCTACAAATTTCTTTTTTTTACAATGACGGGTCATAACGTCAATAGGTAAGTGATAAAACTATCTGACATTGAATTAAGTAATTTGCTTTCGTTAAAAATTTTCGCTTTCCTGTGCTTGTTCTTATTTCTTAGTTCTTTTTCTGGTGCCAAGGCATGATGCTCTAAGCAATTGCTTAATTTGCCTTAGGATTAATCCGTCAGTGGCTACTTACTGATTTCTAGTACTCTACTTGGAGAGGGATAAAGGAGCACAGTAGTAATTAATCAACTCGCGTTTTCTTTTCACATGAAAAAGTTAGTAGTAATTTAAGAGTTATTGTGAAAATCTTATAAATTTAATTCATTTTTACAATTTTAAACATCAAATTTATGTAATAATGTAGTAAATACACATAAATCTAATATTTGATATAAATAGAATTATTTACGTAGTGGCAAAAAAAAGTCTAATAATTGAAACTTTTATATTTTTATGTAATTGGTACTGACTGTATAATTTCCACCATGGGACATGTAAACTTTTTTGAAAAGACTTTATTTAGGCTCAGATTCGTATAAAAGTCAAATCTGGTACGTTAATGTACGACTACTTCCCTCTTGCGTTTTCAAAAACCCCGCGGCCTTCTGTCTCGTTCACAGATATCTTTTATATTTTATGTGCTAAAGTCTCGTTTCGACGGGTAGGGAACGAAAGGCCGCGTTGATCGAAGGTACACTAAAATAAGTGGCAATTCGAATACTTTTAAAATTCTTGGTGCACTTGGAATACATACTTTACGGCTTATTTAAAACCTAAAGAACATTGAATATTGAAAAAAAAAAGAAGTTATTAGATGTGTTTAAATGTTTACATTTTAATGCAATTGCCAGTGCAGTTAGCATTTTCTTTTACTTTGACTAGTATACTATCGAGACGTGGGCAGTACTGCAGGGTCTACAGCAGCGGTGCCACATTGACTACAGATATATCGAAGTGTTGAAGTGCTTATATAGAAACGCCACAATGTCAGTTCGAATACAAGACCAGACCACGGCGGCAATTCCATTGCAGATGGGTGTAAGATAATGAGATGTACTGTCTCCAAAGCTCTTCAAACTTGGCATCAATATCAATGGCAAATATATCACTCATCTTCGGTTTGCCGACGATATCGTAGTCATGGCAGAGTCGTTTGAAGACCTCAGCAAAATGCTACAAGACCTCAATCGGGTTTCCCAACCAGTGGGGTTCAAGATGAATATGGACAAGACGAAAGTCATGGCCAACTCTCATATAGCGCCCACCCCAATATCAGTATAAACTCGATACTCGAAGTGGTGGAGAAATACGTCTATCTAGGACAACCAGTCCAACTAGGAAGATCTAACTTTGAGAAAGAGGTCACTCGGCGAATCAAACTCGGCTGGGCAGCATTCGGGAAGTTGCGCAGCGTCTTCACGTCAAAAATTCCTCAGTGTCTCAAGACGAAAGTGTTTGAACAGTGTGTGATGCCAGTGATGACCTACGGTGTCAAGACGTAGTCTCTAACTGTCGCTGCCTCCTAAATAGACTCGGAGTCACTCAGCGAGCTATGGAGAGAGCTATGCTCGGTGTATCTCTATGTGATCGAATCAGAAACGAGGAGATCCGTAGACGAACCAAGGTCTCCGACATAGCTAAGAGAGTCAGTAAGCTGAAGTGGCAATGGGCAGGCCACATAGCTCGAAGGACTGATAACCAGTGGAGCAGAAGAGTTTTTGAGTGGAGACCACATACCGGCAGGCGCAGCGTAGGACGACCCCCCGCGAGATGGACAGACGATCTGGTCAAGTCCGAGGGGAAATGCTGGATGCAGGCCACTTCTAATCGGACAAGGTGGAAATATTTAAGGGAGGCCTATGTTCAGCAGTGGACGTCCTATGGCTCATATGATAATGATGAGTATACGTAGGATGCGTCGAATTTTTTTTCTATTTAAGCGCATCAAATCACACAAAACAATACACAACTCTTCGTTTATTACCCACCAATGCGTACGCGGGCGATGCCGCGGGCAATAGCTAGTTTGAAAAAAAGGGTGTGATTAGAAAAGAATATACTACTTTTTTATACAATTTTTTTTTCTTGACACCTTAAAAACTGGCTGAAAATATTTGATCTAAGCAGTCAGGATAAAAACCTATTGACAATAAAAATAACATACAGTCAAAATGTCGGTGATGCTAAGTACCTATCTAAATCTTTAAAAAAAATAAAAATTTATGAAATTAAACCGTAAAATTGCAGTTGTTACAATTAAAAACCATGTGTGTACCAGTAAACTTTTACATAGAAAATTAATGTATCAACTTATAGAATAAATATTGTAAGTAGATAAATATAACATTAAACCTATGAACATTTTCCTATATACCTAATTGTCCAGTAAAAAGTTTGATATTTAAATTAAGTAGGTACAGGGTGTTAGGGACGGTGTAACGAAAACTCAGGCCATGAAACTGAATTTCTCTACATGAAGCATTGTTGAAAGCGACAAAAAAACTTCGACTTCATTCAAAGTTAGCATTGGCTCCATAAGGGAAATTATTTAGTTTCCTGGTCTGAGCACGCCTGCAAAGTTTTCGGTACACAGTCGTCCCTAACACTGGTATTAAAACAGAACGGAAGTAGATTCATACGTCATAGCATTTGGGGATACAGATACCGACGACCCCTGGATTGTAATTGTAAGGCAATGCGTTCTCTTTTGTAGTCTGTAGATTACGAGAGATTAGAAGAATGACGGACATTCCAGAATGTTTTCAAAACCGCTACAAGATGCTGGAACAACTTGTAACGGATAAAAGTGACATGCCAGGGGAGTCGCAATCCGACCTCACACATCCTGGCCTAAGACTAATGAGTAATTTCTGGAACATTCTGAAGGACGACCCTAACTGCAATTTACCGGTAAATTTTGTATTCATATTTAAATTGTTGGGTCCCTCCTAAAACAAAACAGGCGCGTGGTCGTTTTAAGAAAAGGTGGAAATACGATTTAAATACCCTCGCCCAAAACCTAGATGGAAGTGGCACAGGATATGGACAGATGGAAGAAGGAGAGGGAGGCCTTTGCCCAGCGGTGGGACATGTCAGGTACTTCTCGTAATAAAAATTTCAATTCTACAGCAGCCTTTGGATACAGTTTAACCAAAATCGTGATCTATGGCGGTTTTAGCCTGGGGAACGAGCATTTTCATCAAGAGGACGAATCACGACTCTTGATGATGCTGTCAGAAAGTTTTGGTATTCTATAGCATAATTATATTTGTAGGTAGGTAGGTGTTACTTAGTCACATTGGGATTGCTTATCTAAATTATGGAAACACTTTCAGGAACTAGTTCAAAATTACTATTTTCATCAACGTTCTGCAACAAGTTGCAAGAAACGAGACTCAACAGAGACAACATTTTTGTTTCCGCCGCGAGTTCTTCAATGCTACATGGCCCAGCTTCCGTAAGTTATGCACTTATAGGTGGGACGTTTTTCATACAAAAGTAAAAAGGCCTTGAGTCTTTATGGGGGACAAAAGTCTAATTAAAAAACTCGATGGGAAGTCCCGTGTTGTTATAATATTTTCACAAAGTTATAAAAGTAAATTGTGAACTAGGTATGATATTTGTGCTAAAACCGATTCGCCATTTTACGCGAATAAGCTCATTCATTCATTTACGCGCGTTACTGCCATTAAAATACACTTGCTAAATTGGCGGGCCAGGAATGAGCTGCGGTAGCCCAGATGGAAGAGGCGTCGCCACTAGTAATGCGAAAGTCACAGGTTCAAATCCTGCCCCCACTCGAAAATTTTGCAAGTGTTCAAAAAAGTTGAAGTTCATTTTTGGTTGTAGGTTTGGTTAGATTGTTTGATTTTTCATCTTGTGATGCCAGCTTAGAATAGCATCACCCCATTCCTGCCTGTGGTTGTCGTAAAAGGCAAAAACTAAGGGTTAAATCTACGGTAAAATTTAGAGAATGGGCAGCAGCGTTTTTTGTTAATGCAAGTCAATCTGCCATAATATCTACTCACCAGCCAAACATAGTGAGTAGATATTATGGCAAATACTCTCTGGAATGTGGACTCTTGTGGCTGTTGATGGTGATGTCGATGATTTTTGGTGTTTGATCAAACAAGAACGATCAAATTATTTAAAATTATAGTGCTTGTTTGGTCTGTTTCCCAAAGTTGACAGTGATTGGTTTACTCAAAAGAAGTTCGACAGATGCGAGTACCACCAGATGGTCGGTTAGAACAGATTCCGTTCTTGCCAGAATAACTCGTAAGCCCAGTCGCGCCCCAAGGGCTAATAAAAAGGTCGTTGCTCTGAGGTGGCGTTTAGTTAATCATAAAATGCCAAGTAAGGTAGGTTAAACAACCCTAAAACATTATTTCTCTCAGAGACCAGTCGGATGGTGCGAAAAAACAAGATCAATCTCCTAACCCGACGGAAAATGTACCATCTGCCCCGACTGATCCTTCAGACCCAGTACCAGTAAGCGCGCCACCGATGCCAACACCGGATCAGCCTCCATTGAAGAAGGTTTTGACTAACTTGAACAATGTAAGTTAATATGGCTATATTAACTTACCATAGTTAGTAATAAGTAGTTGATGTCACAGTCAACTGGTTAAAAACGCTTTTCAACTACACATGTAGCGTCTTCATCAAACAACGCTATTCAGCCACACACCTAGTTGAGTGGTGAATTATAGAAGCGACTTGATCATGGCGGTGTTTGTAGTCTGACGCGCCAAATTTTTGCAGGCTCCTGTAATATGCTGGATTGTTTTGGGCACACTATTACATTGCTTGCAAAGATTAATGGTCGGCTAGGCTTATAGTTTCTTGTAGCAACAACTTGATCCTGTATGGCAAGCATAAATCCTTCCGTTTCGGGAAACAGTTCGCTACGTTTGAGCCAAGCGTTCGACGCATCTTTGTCGACGTATGGTTGACTCAGTTCAGTTCGGTGTCTCCCGTGTAAGGATTTTTGAGGCCAGCTTTCAAGTTTTTGGTCAGTAGTTGTGGTTTGTTAAATTTTTCTGTGTGTCTCTATTATAGAGGTTAAGGGGGGTGAGTTTACGGTCAATTTCGGCAACGTACTTGTGAAGTGTCGAGGTTTCGGCTCGTTAAAAAAATTTCTTAGTGAACCAATTAACCTGTTATCTGTATTTTATACTATACCCATAATTACAAATAAAGTTCTGAGTTCTGAGTTCTGAGTTATTTTTTTATTATGTAAGTTTTGAAGATCAATGATACCTCTGCCACCAATAAGACGGGGAAGAGTAAGTCGTTGATAACAAGATTTCGGGTGATGTTTCCTAAACTTGGAGAGACTTATGTTAGTTGTACGCTGTAGTGTTTTCAGTTCAGTTTGCGTCCAATTTATTATTCCGAAATAATACTTCAACGTCGGTATTGCGTAGGTGTTAATAGCTTTTGTAAGATTCCGTGAGTTTAAATGAGTTTTCAGTATTTGGTTTAGTCTGTGTAAATTTTTTTTTGTCAGCTCTAGTTTTGTCGCTCTTTGCTCGATTTGATTAGCTTGCTGAAACTCTAAGTATTTGTATGTGTCTTGCTCGCTCATTGGACAGTTTGTCTTTACTAGAGGAGTATAATTTGATAATACCTCTAATATCGTCCATGTAGCTGGGACAAAATGTGGTGGGAATGTTGAGCTTCAGTTTGAAAGCTGCGCCAGATTGGATGAGCATATCGGATAGTGGATAAAGTGCTAAACAAAACCATAGAGGGCTCAATGAGTTTCCCTGAAAAATAACTAATCGGGGCAGTAGTTAAGCTTTCGTTTAGTTTTATGTTTAGTACTGTTTTTCAGTTTTTCATTGAAGTTTTAAGGAAATTAATAATCAAGGGGTGTATTTTATAAAGAGTAAGGATATCTAAAAGCTACCTATAGGGGACAGAATCGAAAGCTTTTCTGTAATCTATATATCTCTACATACTGTAAATACTTCTTTTCTTTGTGTGAGCTTGCTTCATAGCCGTCGTGTCTATAATTAACTGCTCTTTGCACCCTTGGCTCATTTTCCTACACCCCTTTTGTTCTTCATGAAGAATAATAATAATTATTATTGTTTACAAGATGGCGTCAGCCGCACGAAATTACTAATCGTATTTTTTTATTTGATAGTGCAATAATATCAAACAGTTTGTTTCCGTGGAGTTTAACAATACACATGATGGCGGCACCTACAGGCGACCCAAGTGAAGGTGAAATTCAAGCGGCACTGTGAAGAAAAACTGCGATAATAGGTATGAAATTAATCAACAAGGTAATTTTGTTGTCATTTCAAGCAAATTGAGCCATTAAATGATTATCAAATTATCACAATCCCAAAAAACATAGTTCGTTCGTAATAACCCGTCCCGTAGTTTCAATACAGTGATGTTAAATTTTTATTTATTTATTTAAAAACTATAAGATTGTTGGGGAGACTGGGGTTCATCTGAATCAGCTATAACTTTTAGTACATTGTATTTTCTTTATTTTCACTCGATAACCTCAGAAGAATAGTTATGTTTTCAAGACTATGTACTACTGTCTAGCTGGCTGCGTCATCTCTATGGCTAGCTGTGCCATTTATTTGCGTCGTCGTCCTTCTGGCTTACTGAGGCATTACAAAGGCTGGCTGCCTCAACTCTCTATCTAGCTGCGTCATCTCTCTGGCTGGCTGAGGCGTCATTCAGGCTGTCTGCGTCATCTCTCTGGCTAGCTGAGGCGTCACTTTGGCTGGCTGGATTATCTCTCTGGCTGGCTGAGGTGTCGATCTGGCTGGCTGCGTTAACTTTATAGCTAGGTGTGTCACCTCTGGCTGGCTGAGGCATCACTCGGGCTGGCTGCATCATTTTTCTAGCTGGCTGCGTCATTTTTCTGGATGGTTGAGGCATCACTCTGGCTGGCCGGTTCTACTCTCTAACTGGCTCTCTGGCTTGCTGCTCTGTCTCTCTGGCTAGAGTTTTATATTTTACCAATAACATCTTTATTGAAGACGCACAGCACGCGTAGAGCAAGCATAGAGTACGCACTACGCATAGAGCTCGCGTACGTCGTGATTCCGCCCTAACATTGATGGTCACCCTAGGAAACTGAACGTTAACCAGTGGGCTAGGCGTCATTATGCTGTGGTGTAGAACGTTTTTTTCAACCACTTAGCTGATAAACGTTTAGTGGAGTATTTGGATAGCGTCGTTTGACTAACAAGATAGCTGTGCAATTGAACAGTGTTTTTAACCAATTGGCTGCGACATCGACACCGACTTATAATTTAATGTTTATTTTTTTATAAGATAAACAAATTGACAATTTATGAATCGCAGCTTTTATCAAAATCGGTTTGGTAGTTTTCAAGATATACTTTACCGTTGAGTAGACTTATACTTATTTTACTAGATAACGACTTGTTTACCTTACCTACTACATACTTATTCGTCAGGCTGCAAGGTTCGACAGCCAATGTCAAGCAAAGTTAAAGGAATTGTTAGCCGCTGAGAAGTATTTGAAAAGCCAAATATCCAAATTAGAATTGAAAGAGAAGCAGGGCATTCAGATGATGAAACAGGCCGATGAGATGTGGCTAGAAATGGAAAACACATACAAAGAAAAAATTGCTCAATCAAGTGAAAGGCAACAAGGTTTAATTAATCAGGTAAGACCACAATACCCTCGATACGCTGTAGTCTAGTAGTATGAACCGTGGACTTTTAACTTAGTGGAGTTCTTTGAAAAATCTTATTTTAGGTTCACACGTGACACAGAAGTATGAGTTAGTAAGTGCCTCATACTATGCAAATACGCAGGGTTGAACAATTAAATTCTTTTTTTAGCTACAAGATATAGAAAAAAGTGCTGCAAAATGGCGTAAAAATAAAAGAGATTTAGAATCGCAAATAGGGATTCTTAATAAATGCCAATCGGAATTGATGGAAAAAGTTAATCAAAAAACTAATGATCTAAAATCGTTAGACAATGAAATAGCTGCCTATAAAAAAAGAATTGAAAACACCAAAAAAGAATCCGAAGCTTTGAAAAAGACGATGGCACAGAACAAGGAAAAAGCTGATGTAAGTAGTTGAGATATACCAATGTAAGTTGTTAAGACGGACTGGTTTGTTAATATCTATTGTAATAATCGACGGACAGGTTTAAAATATTGCAGAAAAGATTGGAATATATTAAACAGGAAATTAATAATCTACAAAAACAAGTGCAGGAAGAGACGAAAAGTAAAAATTATTTAGTAGAACAGGGGAAACGATCAGTTGAAGACTCTAGAGCAGATCTTCAAAAGATTTGTAAAACGTTGCTGCAAAGAAGACTGGAGGCTGAAGATCTGGAAGCAGAAGTAAGAGCTAAGAGCTGAAGAATACAATATAACTATTAAACGAACAAGTATTAATCATGATGTAGGTTTACGCGAGTTACTTGTTTAAGAGTTGGTAGAGAATTTAGTTCTCTACGTTTTGGCTGATGAGGGCGCCTTCCTCACGGAGGTCGACAGATCACATACGCCCGCCAGTCAGTTGTGATTGCCGAACACTAACGTACAGTGCTTAACTCTCTATCAAATCATAAATAAGTAAGTCGCGTAAACCTACATTACCTGCAAATCCTGCAATAAAACTATTTTTACTGTAGGTAATGTAGCATCTTAATAGTAGTTTATGCAACTGTCGTATAATGGGGGTCATTAGAATGCGAGTGTCTGTTTATCACACGAGGCGCAGCCGAGTGTGATAATAGTTTGACACGAGCATTCTAATGCCTAATTATAGCAGTTGCATACACTATTTTATCTACACTCTCCAAAAAAACTCAGAAACACTTTTCTAAACGTACGCACCGGCCATTGCAAGGCCCGATACAAGGACAAATTCAATACGAGAACGTAATATGGCTTGATATGAATTTTTAAAAATCTATACTTTAGCAGTTGTTTAGATGTGGAGTCTTAACAATAACTTAAATAAACAACTGAACAACATCTGAACAACATCTGAACAACATCTGAACAACAACTGAACAACATCTGAACAACAACTGAACAACATCTGAACAACATCGAAACAACAACTGAATAACATCTGTACAACAACTGAACAACATCTGAACAACATCTGTACAACAATTGAACAACAACTGATCAACATCGGAATAACATCTGAACCACAACTAATCAACATCTGAACAACAACAGAACAATAACCTATTAAAACAACTGAACAACATCCGAAAAATTACCGTACAACAACAACTGTCAGGTGCGGCGGAAGATAGCTATTTGAGTATTGGAAAAAAAAACTTCGTTTCATTTCTCAACTTTATCGTATTAAGAGTTTTGTCATTAAGTCATTACGCTTCTGTAATTTATAGTAAACCCTAGTTTTTATAGGCAGAATGCATAAAGTAGGTCATTATGCATCTGTTTTCGAATTCATAATTCGAACATTATGAGACGAGTGTATATAAAAGCGTTTAGTTTGGGTTTATTTTTAAAATAAACAGAACTTTAATCTGTTCAAAATTGTTTTATTATGATGAGTAATAGTTTTGTCCAAACTCAAGATAATATTAGGCTGAAGAATATTTTTTAGATTTCATGCTGTGCCTGCCATTGCCGTTGCCATATGAAGCCGGCTTGGAATAGCATCACTGCAAAACCCGTGGGGTCGTAAAAAGCGACTGAGGGATAACTTTAACCAAGGAATGGGCGGCAGCAAAATCTTGCACTGCGCTCGCCAATCCGCTTGTCAAGCGCGGTTGGTATGGAAATTTTCCCCAAAATTAGACACCCATGTCAAGCAGTGGACTGTTGTACCTGTTGTTTTACATTATTAAATATGTGTAAGATTTTCTGCACAAAAACCTAAATTACTTTACATACATAAATAGCCACAAAAGTCCACTGCTAAATATGGACCTACCCACAATAGCACGCTTTGCAAGTGGATTGGCGAGCGCAGTGCAATATATGTATTGCTTTCACAGGAAACGCTGCTGCTCATACCCTAAATGAATTCTCAGAAACTAACGTATATGCTTAATTTACAGAAAAAAGCGCTCATAGAAGAAATCGAAGCCCTTAAAAAAACATGTGACCATTGTAAAGAGAGGTGTTCAAACAGGCAAAAAAGTATAGTAGATGAAATAAAGAAAACAGAACTAGAAATTGCCAATTTCACGCTTAAATGTAGAAAGTGCAGTCAATGTGTAGACTGTAGAGATTTCAGAACACTTTGTACTGATTGTCCACGTTGCCAAGAATACAGAGTCTGTAAGGTTTTAGATAAAGAATGTAGGTCAGATCCAGCAGAGGAATGCGTGTGTTCAAAAGTGAAGGGGATATTTTTGAACAATGTGCTTGAGAATATGTCTACAGTTCTAGAAAGGACAGTTAAGACAAACGCAGGCAAAGCTCTGGGTGGTGAAATATTGAGTTGTTTGAAGAAAAGTACAAACGCTAAGTTGAACGATCGTACAAGAAAAATTATCCAAACATATGTGCTACAATCCGTTAAACAGAATTTGAATTTGACTATTGTAGGAGGTGCTGTTAAAACTAGATGTGAGGTGCGTGTCCTGTTTAAATCTTCTTCAAGTTTCTTTTATTCTAGGATTATAATAATCTTCGAGGTTCTTATTTATTTAATGTTACAGCTGGATTCCGATACGTACCAACAACTGATGCTGTGTATGAAAGGTGTAAAACCAACTCCTCCTCCTAAAGCAGAGAAAGGAACCAATGTTAAAAAGGTAATAATTACAAATTATTAAAGGCCATAATTTTTTGTTTAAGCTGTACGTATTAACACAACGATAATGATGTTTATTTGTATATCTATAGGAGCCCTGCAAGCATTGGGGAGGTGACACTGAATGTAATTGCCCTAAAGGGCCCGACCGCTGTATTTGTACCACAAAAGCACCCCCTACTCTCAAAGATCCCAAAACATGTCCTCCTGAACGTCCTAAAGATCCGGTATGTTTTGTAAATAACTATTGATAATATGAACCGTATTTTGAAAGAAATGATTTTATTGAACCCGTTGTTACTGGACAACTCTCACTAAGGGATGCTGGAAAACAAAAAAAAACGATCTCCCATACAACATTCACGATCAGTTGGCTGACTTTGTTTGGGAGCTCAAAAGTTTTTTCGTTTTCCAGCATTGGTCATTATAGTGAATATTTATCAGTACGGGCCTAAACAACGTGTCCAAATTAATGCATTTCCCCCGAAACAGATCAACAAATTTTTTTTATGTAAAGGAATGTTTTTTGAATATGGGAAATAAATAATGATAATTTTGTAAGAAAGTATAATTTTAAAATTCCTACTAATTTATACTCAGTAAAGTCTTATTAAACATTTTCAGTGCGTCACCTTAATTTTACATGTACTGCATTTATTATTTAGTACCTATTATAAATCCGAGAGCTTGTGTGTGTATGTTTGTTACCTCCTCACGTTTAAAAGGTTTGGTGGATTTGGATAATTATTTAATACGCACACAGAGATATAACACGGAAACCGGCTACTTAATACTTAAAACAGCTGCGGGTAATACCGCGAGGTGGGAATCTAGTGTAACATACATTTTTCATTAAAGACCGGGACAATGGTATGCCCACAACAAAATAAGCCCTGCGGTCCGGATTGCGGTGCACACAATACTTTTGACATGGACCGTGTGGGTGCCGACGTAGCCAAGTTCAGACCAGACGCTTGCTCTAAGGATGTGTGCACCTTTTCAAAGAACATGAGAGCAGCCCAGTGCGTGCTCGGACCCGAGAGTCTGAAGTCGCCACAAAAGAGCAAGCATTCCGTCAAGATGCCCAATCTATCCCCGTTAGACAGCCAGGTAATTTTTACTTACTCTCAATATTACAGATGTTTAGGTTTCAGCGTAACTAAATGATGGTTTATCTGATTTAGTTGCATTATGACGACTGTACCTACCACTTTTAAAAATGAATAGTTAGTACCTACCTACAAAGGTATTTTAATTTTAAAGGCCGAGAATGTTCAGAACTCCAAATAAGTCCATATATACAGGGTGTAAAGAAAGGTACTGCGTTTCTTTCAAGGAATGAACCGGCCCATGAAACTGAAAAACTTTCCCCAAGAAACAGATCAAAATATGAAAAAAAAATTAGACCTCCCATACAAAATGTAGCAGCCGACCATTTTATATGTGTTGTAATTTAGTTTTTCATAATTATGTTGCGGTCTATGTTCCTTGAGGAAAGTTTTTCAGTTCATGATTACATTCAATGCATCCTAGTCCCAAAAAATCCTGAAAAGTGTACTTTTGATCTCAGAATATTCGAATAGAAATATCTATATTATTTAACGACATTACATCTTTGCAGCTTGAAAATTAGTATGTTTTACTTTGATTGCTTGTTCATCTCACAGGTGCTATCACATTTTGAAACTGTTATATTTTCTATACATAAGATTCTTAGTACGGCTTGTAAGCTCTTAGTGCAGTCCCACCTGGAAGCAAGCATGAAACTTGGTATGCTTGTAGCTTTCATATGTGTAATTAATAATTTAAGGGGAAACAAGCTGTCAAACGAGGAAACAATGTTTCCCCTTCCTTCCCCCCCTTTTTATGTCCTTACTTTCGGTTTTTCTGCTTTTATTCAAAAACTGTTGATATTACACAAAAAAAAAATCAGGAGTAAAATATTCTGCATTCAATTCTGTACAAAAAATTGTAACACATTAGCATAAGTGGTGGCTGTATGCTATTTTATTTCCGTATCTCGAATAGTTTAGCTGGGCTCTTAATGTTCCACATCAGGTACTCCAGATCCTCGATTTCTTTATGTCAGCAAAGAAAACCTATCACTTTGAACAACTTTTGCTAAGTTGGCTTTATCGTATCTCGAATAATTTATCTCAGCTATATGTTTCACACCAGGGACACCAGATCTTCAATTTCTATATGCCAGCAAAAAAAAAAACCACCACTTTGAACAATTTTTGTTTAGATGGTGGTTCCGTATCTCGTTTGTAATGATTTGCGGTTGGTCATCTTATTTTTGCCAATGAAATCAATTAACTTGATATATTTCCAGCTACACAGATAACTTTGTAATAATGTTTAGGCTTCTGTAAGCGCAGTATTTTTTAACTTTATGAAATAAATCATATGTTTTTATAATGCAAGTGAATGAGGCTTCTAGCATGTGATATTATCTTACAAGTTTGTCTTAAGTTTAAAAAGAAAACAGCGTTGAAATGAGAACAAAAAACCATATTTTTTATATTTTGCCTATGAATGTTACTCTTTTGTATGTAATGTACCAAAAATTGATTCATAAATGAATACTCGGTCCTTGCGCAGATACTTTTACAGCCATAAGTCTTCAAGTTCAGTTCGGAAAAACTAAACTTTGCCTCCCTCTCCCCACCACTACAGGCGTAAATTAATTTTAGTCTCTGCGGATTTTCTTTGAAGACTATATAATCAATAAACGCCTATACCAAATTTTAGAAAGTTGTCTACCACAAGGTACTCATGACTTATTAAGAGCAAAAAGTCATCTTTAAAAAAACGATGGAATTCATATAAGCATAACTTGAAAAGTGTAAGTCACATCAACATACTTGTAAGACAATTATTGTACAGAATTGAATGCATAATATTTTACTATGATATCATTATTATTAGAGTGTTGTAAGTTTTTTTCAGCTCGGCTTTTTAGGCCGGTTTTTATATTATTATTATTAATACTTAGTATTTATTATTATTTTAATATTTTGCTTTTGATTTTTTTTGTGTAACATCAAACGTTTTTGAATAAAAGCAGAAAAACCGAAAGTAGGGGCATAAAAAGGGGGGAAACATTCGTTTGACAGCTTGTTCCCCCTTAAATTATTAATTACACATATTATGAAAGCTACAAGCATACCAAGTTTCATGCTTGCTTCCGGATGGGACCATAGCTTCATACAAAGTCAGAGCAGCTAAGGAGCCGTACTATCTTGATGACATGTCATTTTTCTACTTTCACATTTGCTCCTATATCTTGACCTTAAATACCTATTTGTGTACCTTCAATCATTGGTGAAAGAAACTTTTCTTATTCTATCCTATTCTCATATTTAATTTAGAGCAACACGGCCACAACACGTCCGTCCCGTATGGGAGAAGTAAGGCAAAGAGAATATAATAGAACTAGGAGAAATAAGGCTTAGCTTTTTAACTCTATTCAAATATTTTAAGTATTAGACCGGGTCTATCGCGATAGTATTTAGGTAAATATTAGTAATTTACCTGTGTCCCGACGTACTATCGCGATAGACCCGGTCTAATACTTAAAATGAGTGAAAGTGATCGCGAGTGCTTGAAAAGTTATATTGCTAATCTATTCAAATAGTTCTGGCGTTTTAATGGCGGGAGGTAAAGCTGTCAAGTTAGTGCTTGACAAGCCTAAGAAGACTAAAAAAGTTCTAATAATCATAAAGAATTCATAAAGTCTACTAGTAAGTAGACGAAAAAACGCTATCAAATATTGGCATAAAAATATCCTGAAATGAATACAAAAAACAAATACCTGAAATATTTTATTGGGTAGGTTGTCTACCCAACCTACCCAAAGAACAGATCGTACTATGAAAAATTAAGTTTAAGAAATACAGAAGTAATCATTCACATAGAAATAAATATAACAGAACGATTTGTTATTTTTTTTAAATAATTATCAAATCTTTATAAATTTCCACATCCTTTAATCGGAAATAACACTGTAATGACAACACAAAAGTTTAATTTTTCTGTGGTGAATAGCTATTTTTACATATTTTAAAGGGAGTAATAGCACTATGTTTCGGCTTTTTGCTGGATATAGTTGCGCGACTGGACTTAGTCTATGAAGAAATCCTAACGCAACTGGATTTAATAAAAGTCTATTGCCATATGAGATGACAGAGGGGAAATCGTACGTATGGCGTTTCCCTTACGGGACAGCCGTGTTGCTCTTAAGGTTATGATGATAAATGACTTTGATTTCAAAACTTGGTATATATTATTTTAATTTAAGTGTGTGGAACTTAATTTTGATTCTGCTTTCAGATGCAATGCTACTGCGGCAAACACGCAGTATCGCCGTGTTACTGTAAACAAGGTAAATAAATCCTTCGTGTAAATCACTGCACCTCTATGCGATTACAATTACAATCGGTTACAATCAGATCGAATGAATGTTGTATTTGATCAATAATTGCGAACCACGGAAAAACGCATCGACTTATTGCCGTATAACCTATAACTTTACTTCATTTACATCAAAACCTCCTACATATTTTTTCCATGAAGTTAAGTCTCGACATTCGTACTTGACACCTGTCATACAACTTATTGTTATCAAATCAGTAATTTTAATCGCATTAATTCTGTCTCGGTTTAAATGTATTTATCTAGTATTTACGTGGGAGTACTAAGCAACTTTTGGTGACGTGTCGTCAATTGTTTTGGTCATTTTAGATCAAAGAATGAATCCACGACAGGAAATAATAGAGGAAGTCATGGGGGAATACCGTGAAGTGAAACCTATTGACAGAGTAAGTGATAGATAGTATGTAACGTTATGGACAAATTACTTACCGACTGTGTTATTAATTTTCTCAAATATGCAAGTAAATTTGTGAAAAGTTGCATGGTGGTTTTATTTTACAAAATAATTTTTGATTACTCTGAAACCACCATGCTTTTATAGCTTTGATTATGCTTAACACGTTATGCTTTTGCCATAGGTTGCAAACGTTTCTGAGAGGCAGCTTTCAAATAAAAGCTCAAGAAGGAAAAAGGAAGGCTGTGTTTGTTCAAACAAAAGAAATCCAAACACGAACACTTCCTCAAAATATAGAGTTTTAGAAAGCATTCCTCGTTTGAATAGTGACGATTTTATAGTCATGTGGCCAGATGAAAATTATAAAAGTCATGACAATCATTAACAAGTTATGTATTTTCAATGTGAAAACCAAACTGGCCCAGAGGTTTTTGATTCCAAATCCTCTAGACTTCCACATTACAAAAACTATGAGTTTGCTGATAAACCGATGCTTGAGGAGTGGAAATCCTCTGAATATTTGAGTGCCAAATCATCGAAGAATATAACTCGTTCAGCTAGTCACAGTCAACAATGAAAATGAAGACAGGTAAATAGATGCTCTCCTTAAAAATAGCAATACCAAAAAAAATAGAGGTGATAATGGAATACTGAAAGTAAATTATTCTTAAAGCATATCTTTCTTGTGTGATTAATAATGCGTTCAATTGAAGACGTATCTTGTTGTAGATACAATAAAAATAATATTCATGGCGCATTAAAATGCTGAAAAGATTATTCTATGAATCTTCTACACATATTAAAGCTGAAAAATTCAAAAGTCTGTACATAGAAGATATTCAAAATGAATTGTTTGGAGATACTTAAAATTGATAACAGAACGCGTTCCAACAACTACTTATTTTTTTATCTCTTGGTCTGTTTATCTGTGTAGATGTTTATATGTGAAAACATCACGCGAAATTGATTGTGATAAAATTTTTGCCAATATGTCAACAAAGTGTCCGGGCAGGTTATCTTAATTTACGTTTACAAGAGGGGTGGGGCACTTCCCTCAAAGTAAGTTGGTTTCCACCGGAATAACAAGACGGATTGTGATGATATTTTGTGTGGTGGTTCAAAGGTCTGGAACACCAGGACCCCTTTAAACTATGCGACATACGAAAATGACTCCGTAACAATAGTTGATCAATCGAGAGTCTGCAGTACCTGATATGGAACACAAAGAGCTCGGCTTAACTATAGGATATAAGAAAATGGCTTATGCAGAAGTTGTTTCGCATGCTATGCCGCTTTGCTGGCATACAAATATCGAGAGCCTGAAGTGCCTGATGTGGGACACCAAAGACACGGTTTAGAACATAAGAAATACAAAGAAGACTCCACAACCAAAGCAAACGTTTTGTAGCATGATGGATCGCTTTTGCTGGCACGTAGGACTTCAAGAATCTGAAGTACCTTATGTGGGACCAGGGGCTTGGCGTAACTCTACGATTTACATAAATGTCTCCACATCAAAAGTTTTAAAGCGTAGTAAGCCGCTTCTGTGGGTATTAATTCAAGGTCATTGAAGAACTCGGAGGGCCTTGCTAAATAGTAAAAAATGCTTCTCTTTCTATTGATTTGGTAGATAAACCACTCAATATATCTTGTTTTGTTTTACTCTGTGCAAGTGACTTAAAATTATTAAAATTAAATGAGAGTTTGTAGCTTTCAACTATTCAAAGATGTGGCCGCAATATTAGCCGCCAGTTTAGGAAAAAATATTTATTTACTCATGCAAACGATACACCAAAATGCCCTTTGCACAAGTTTTTGGTGTAAGCTTTAAGCAAAATTAAACCCATAAACGCTATAAAATATTTACTGTTATTAAAGTAAAGGATGAAAGTGCGAAAAACGGCCTACGGCTTTTGGTACTAAATGTTATAACTCAAATTACCGTGGATATTTGACAAAGTTTCTAGGGTCTGACTATACATTAAAATCGTACCATTAACTTCCTTTGTAAGTTAATGGTACAATTTTACATATACTTAAGGATTGCGTGATGAGCTGATGAGATATAATTTTCGTCGTGAAGTGGGTGGGTAGGTTAGGAACGAAGGTCTAGTTAAAGAACATAGACACCAAAAGATAGATAATACAAAAATACAGTAGGTAGTATTGAATTACTGACAGGAAGTTTGCTTGCATGGTACTAGTTTTGATTTGATGGACTGTTATTATTTTGGGTTGTGATATTTCTTTGCAATAAAATAACATTATCACTAAGAATTTTATTTTTCATCTCTACAGCTTCTTTCCTGCCCTCAGTTGTTTTGTACTCCTTCTTAAATACTAAAACGTAACACAAAATAACTAATCTTTAATTTTTTATTACTTACAGGTACAAAACAACTGATTTCAGGAAAACAAAAGCACCCGAAAGTAGAGTATAGTGGTTCAAAGTCTAAACCAATTAATTATACTATAAGCGGCGATCGTATGTGGGATGAATCTCGTAAAAATGACGACGAAAACGATATTTCAAGCACAGATAGAAGAATGTCATCTAAACCAGTAAAAACGGTTACTCGTAGACTTGCCCCTGGAAATCCATTCAAAATCGTTATACATTCTGAAAAAGAGAATATTGCTGTTCCTGATACCCTCACCGATATTAAAATTTCAGATACCAACTTAAAGCAACTTGAAAGTGAGGATCTATCACCCGTACTTTCAATGAAATATAAGCCTGCAATAATTGTAGGCAATTCTACGACTACACTTGTACAATATCCCAATAAAATGCCTTTTTTAATTGAGCTAGATTCTTCAGATCATATACTAAACAACAAAAATGAGGCTAAACCTATTTCTACAGAATCAAATATTCCAATCGAAGATAGTCAAAAATCCTTTGATGCATACAAAAAAGAATTAAATTTACATTATGAAGATGCAAGATACATGATACACATTCAATTTATTGATGAAAATGGAGTTTCGGCAACAATTGACAGTTTTATACAAAAAACAAAATCAGGAAATGTTGCTATTGATGTGAGTGGTATTGATGGTATAGAAAATATTTCGAGTACAGAGACAGAGCGTCCTGTGCTTCTACGTAAGTCTTCGTCTGGTACTTATAAGCTCTACGCTGGATATCAAGCTGATGTAGAGAATAAAGCACCTAATGCAGTTCTAAGAAGAACGCCATTCAATGGTTTATTAGTGGTTGTAACTGAACCTATTTTAAATTTTATGGAAAAGGACATAAGAGACGTAGAACCTGACGAGAAAAATAAAGAATTTTATAAGGTCAAACTGAAAGGCATGTCAGAGGATGAACTAATACCTCCAGCTATTCTTTTATCGTCACCTTCTTACAATTATGTGATAGTAATAGATAAAGAATTTGAAACGAAGTTTACAAAAATTTTTGATGCTGCTTTTGATGAGGAGGGAGAATGTTTTGTAGAATTGCAAAAAAATAAATCAAATATTTTAATCAATATTGATAAAAATAGTCAGAAGAACGCAATACTTGTTAAAACACCATCAGATAACCTTAAGATTCTTGTAAACGGTCCTGAATTTGATAAAAACTTTGAGAAAGGTCTCAAAAATTCAATGCAAAAAGTGCCTATAAACGGGAAAAAGCATGTTCCTACTGTTTCGAAGTCGATTAGCGACTCAAATTTACACAAAAAATATATGGCTGAAAATTGTTTACTTGCCAGAACATCTGCAAAATTTAAAAGAACTGAGTCAGGCCAATATGCAGCAATATTAGATAAAGAATCGAGGAATATATTGATGAACAGTCTACAAACTCGTTTGGCCCAATCTTCCTACAATCGATTACCACTACAAATATCAGATTCTGGAGACATAACTATATCTTTGAATCGCGATGACAATGAAATACCACATTTCGGATCATTGAAGGTAACGCCATCAGGAAAGGTGTACATTGTGGTAGACGAAAGTGTAGTCAAAGATATAGAAGAAAGAGAAAAAATAAAATTTGGATCACAGCACATAATTGGAAAAGTAAAACGTCCGAAAGATAAGTCTACATGTTGTACTGTGTGTGAGGAATGTGACCGCCTTAAAATCTCTTTAAAAGAATCTTCACTTACCTGTGGCTGTGATATCATGCCACGCGCTAAAAGAGTTTGTGAAAATAAGGATTGTGATCCTCACTCATGCACTGCAGAATGTTGTACGTCAGATGTTGATAAAGACCCGAAATATTGCCCTGGCCCTGGACCCTCTTTCGATATGTTTTACTTCTTAGACTCTCTGAATCTTTATGAAGAAAACTCTTTACTAAAAGATATTTCAGATATTAAACACTTATGTAAAAAGCTTAGGGATGATAATTACCAGAAGAGTTACGACTCTGGACGTAGTCTTGAGTCTGTTCCATTTGGAAGTAAGCGTTTTGTCAGCTTAATGAAAGGTTTCTAATGTGACGTGTCAGTGCCTCACAAAATTGTTAAGTAGTTGGGTATGCATACTATTATTGTTATTTGGTAGCTAATATTTCATTTTAATTTACACGTTATTTCAGTGCCTTAACATTTTTCATACTGTTTATCAGGAAAAAATATTTGAGACATATTGTGACGTTTTAGAGATAAACATTAAGAATAATTAATTAATTCAGATAAAGGCCGTAGTTATAACATACCTTCTATAAAAAATATGTTTATAAATAGATCTCTAGCCACTAGTCACTAGCCATAAAATTACTAAGAACCAATTAAAATCATGATAAATTTGTTTGCTTGCCAATCCTTCGTTGTTTATTTCTTCATTGCAGTGTGAACTTGATTCAACATTTAACGATCTCAAAACGATCAATAGTATGTAGGTAAATGTATATAGATAGATAGGTTTTATGTCGCCCATTGCATCAAAGGTATGCCCCAAAATTCATTTTGTTAAATCGACACTAAAAAACAGATTGGAATCACCGCGCAGCCGCCAATACTTACTTTGTGTTGGAATGACGAGATCTACTTTTCGCATGACAGCTAGGCTGTCAAACTTAAAACACGTTAATCTCGTAGAGCGTGCATGTCAGAATATCAGTTTCTTAGGGGACGTTCTAGATTATTGTTTATTTATTATATTTATTAAAAAGACATAAAAAGCATCAACTTTACTTCGTGCCGTTAAACCCTAGAAAAGTTTGTGTCGGCACTGCACATTCCTCAGTTATACAAAATAAAAGTTATTCCTCAGTTATAATCTTATCGAGATATCTTTCGTTTTTACAGCTGACTTAACTACTTAAAAGTAGTTTATTTTGCATGAACATGCTAGAATCTTAGTTTCTTTGGGAAAATTTTAATCCTTGACGAGATCTCTCTTCAAGACTGATGAAATCTACCATTTATAGTTTACTAGTTGCCCGCACGACGTTTTACCCGCTGCTAACCCATTTCCCACCTTCTTCTTCCTTCACCAGACCTTCTACCGACATTAATCATACATAAAAACCTTCCTCTTGAATCAGTCTACCTTTTAAAAAAAACATCTAGATCCGTAAGGTGGTTATGAAGATACAAAATAGGGACGTATGTAGAGGTAGTGATACTGACATGACAAAGCAGTTTTAAGTTAGGCAGCTTTCATCCTCTTCAATATTTACAACTTTCTCTAATAACTGGAAGTCTACCATGCATAGTGTTCGAGACTAACGACGTTTTAGTTTGACAGCTGTCATTCAAAATGACGATCCCTTCAAGACTAGGAACTGGATGTACCATGCAAAGTACGTACGTGACACATGAAGTTTTAGTTTGGCAGCTTTCATCCGGAATGCGGATCCACAACTGCTAGGCTCCGATTCTCTTATTTTTTTGTTATTGTAATGCCATCGAAACTTGATTGTCATTCTATTGCCATTGTGATTTTCCATACTTCAAACTGTTAGTAGAATACAAAACGGCCAAATCATCCAACTGACACTCTATTGAAACAGAACTGAGACGCAATTACAAATAGTGAAATACGCCCCCTGATAGTTTTACACGAGGACGTGTTTTTAGTTTGATTGACTACAAGTTTCCAAAAAAAACTAATAATCGGGCACGCATATTTTACGAGATAAACGTGTTTTTTAGGAAAGTAGTCATTTTGGTAAAGTGGTCATTTCGGGAAAGTAGATTTTATGTGCATTAAGGGTTTTTAGTTTGACCGATCTCATTTTAAATATTTAACTCGTCAAGATTTTAAAATTCCAACAACTAGGTATCAGTATTTTGAACTCTTCTCATATTTAAAAGCATTGGTCTTGTAGGTGGAGTTTCCGCCAGTTTTCTCTGTCTTTTGCCTACTCCTTGACTCCCCGTACGACTTTTTTCTTTTATTTGGTCTAAATTACTCCTTCTAGTACGGCTCCTTAGCTCCGACTTTGTATGAAGCTATAGTCCCATCCGCAGACAAGCATGAAACTTGTATGCTAGTAGCTTTCATACGTGTAATTAATAATTTAAGGGGGAACAAGCTGTCAAATAAATGTTTCCCTCCCTTCCCCCCTTTTTATATCCCTATTTTTGGTTTTTATGCTTTTATTTAATATTTTGCATAAAATTCTGCAAGTACAATAATTTATTGTCTTGAAAATGTGTTGATGAGACTTATATAAACTGTTCAGTAATGGTTCAATATTTTCAGCTGTTCGGATTATGAACTATTGTTAAAATAAATTGGTCTAATAGTGTTGGTATTACTAGCAGCATACTAGCAAATGCATCTTTTACTGATTATGTTCTTAAGAAGTATGATATAGGTAGGCTGCGGGCATTCGATGGAACCATCACGAAACTGCGTTAGATTAAACCCAAGTGGAACGACGATGAATTCTAAGGTAAGGCTACCTACTCAAATAAGCCATATTTGACAGCTGTCAGTTTCATACTAAAAGAGATGTCAACAAAGAAAAATGGCCCTCTGTCATAGCATTAGCACGAATCTGACAGCCGACATAATTCGATGGCCTTACTTTAGTACCTATTTACGTATCTAAAATAACTACCTACTCTAACACTTTGGTAATACCATACGTTGTGTAAAACCTACTAAAAAGTTACCTATATATCTACTTACATGAACTAAAGTGCAACAAACCCTTCCTCAAACTTTAGTACTCATGTTACGAGCAAGTAAGTACATGTTGAAGAAAACCCTCCGTTTCTACTGTGTTCAAACAAAACGATAAGTCCATAAACTACTATTTTGACATCATTTTGCATACTAACAAGAACAAACTTTGTGTTACTTACCTTTGACTATAAGCCGGGAACTTGAAAAATAATAGGCAACACTCAGAAGACGTAAGTATTTCATAATCAATACTGCGATTCAATTTATATTTTCGCAACGTAATTTTTCCATGCGCACCGTACGCTTCAGCCATTACGAACTGGTTCAGCCCTTAAACGGCGGCGTGTATATGTGTGCGTAAGATATTTTACTACGTATAAAACGCTGAAAGTAAAACACTTGTGTGCTGGACAACAACTACTTTATTCCAATGTTAATCGGAAGTGCTTGTAAACACAACCGTATCTTTTTCGTCCAAATGCAATATCTTTTCACCTCTCCAGCTTGAAAAGAACAGTTTTGCCGCGTAAATTCAGTGGGCAAAAGTCGTTTTTATCCACTCGATGGAGAAAAGTGATCTGAATTTCGAAAAACTCATTTTATCAGAACTAATCGTGACAATGGCAGTGGTGCGTAAGTGCGTTTTGAAAACTATTTCAGCCAGTTATTTATTTCTTTTTGTAAGCGTTTTGTTATATTAAATATTTCTGACATTTCTGAATATTGGTACATATTATGTAATATTTCAGAATGAATCTTAAAAAAAAAATTACGGAAATTTTTATTTTGTCTGAGGCATTCGAGCTGTACAGCCAATTTCCCAAACTTGACATTGGCAGAATTTTCTCACTGGTAGCTGTGAAATGTCGTGTTCATTCGCATCTCGTGCTGTTGAATCCCTCACTGAGCTCACAAGTTTTGTATTAACTATGGTTTTATTTTGCACTCACAGTGCTATATTACTTTCATAAATGAAAATAAGAAATTGAAAAAATGTCAGCGCCCGCCGGGACTTGAACCCGGGACCATGGAGTACCGTTCCACTGCTCTGCCAACTGAGCTACCGGCGCCCCGACGTAAGCCGACGAAATCTTCAACCTCTTGGTACTCGTCTCGAAGCGACGACAAGCGACATCTAGTATAAGTTATTTGAAACGAATACTATGGTCAGTCCACTTAAGAGTGAAATTCGAACCATGCGATGAAGCTTTGCTTAATTAAATGTACTATGGTTTTATTTTGCACTCACAGTGCTATATTACTTTCATAAATGAAAATAAGAAATTGAAAAAATGTCAGCGCCCGCCGGGACTTGAACCCGGGACCATGGAGTACCGTTCCACTGCTCTGCCAACTGAGCTACCGGCGCCCCGACGTAAGCCGACGAAATCTTCAACCTCTTGGTACTCGTCTCGAAGCGACGACAAGCGACATCTAGTATAAGTTATTTGAAACGAATACTATGGTCAGTCCACTTAAGAGTGAAATTCGAACCATGCGATGAAGCTTTGCTTAATTAAATGTACTATGGTTTTATTTTGCACTCACAGTGCTATATTACTTTCATAAATGAAAATAAGAAATTGAAAAAATGTCAGCGCCCGCCGGGACTTGAACCCGGGACCATGGAGTACCGTTCCACTGCTATTTTGAAACGAATTCGTATTCGTTTCAAATAACTTATACTAGATGTCGCTTGTCGTCGCTTCGAGACGAGTACCAAGAGGTTGAAGATTTCGTCGGCTTACGTCGGGGCGCCGGTAGCTCAGTTGGCAGAGCAGTGGAACGGTACTCCATGGTCCCGGGTTCAAGTCCCGGCGGGCGCTGACATTTTTTCAATTTCTTATTTTCATTTATGAAAGTAATATAGCACTGTGAGTGCAAAATAAAACCATAGTACATTTAATTAAGCAAAGCTTCATCGCATGGTTCGAATTTCACTCTTAAGTGGACTGACCATAGTATTCGTTTCAAATAACTTATACTAGATGTCGCTTGTCGTCGCTTCGAGACGAGTACCAAGAGGTTGAAGATTTCGTCGGCTTACGTCGGGGCGCCGGTAGCTCAGTTGGCAGAGCAGTGGAACGGTACTCCATGGTCCCGGGTTCAAGTCCCGGCGGGCGCTGACATTTTTTCAATTTCTTATTTTCATTTATGAAAGTAATATAGCACTGTGAGTGCAAAATAAAACCATAGTACATTTAATTAAGCAAAGCTTCATCGCATGGTTCGAATTTCACTCTTAAGTGGACTGACCATAGTATTCGTTTCAAATAACTTATACTAGATGTCGCTTGTCGTCGCTTCGAGACGAGTACCAAGAGGTTGAAGATTTCGTCGGCTTACGTCGGGGCGCCGGTAGCTCAGTTGGCAGAGCAGTGGAACGGTACTCCATGGTCCCGGGTTCAAGTCCCGGCGGGCGCTGACATTTTTTCAATTTCTTATTTTCATTTATGAAAGTTTTGTATTCTTTGCAACCTCGGGATTTAAAATTAGCACTCGAAGCAAAAATTACCTATGCCCTCTTGTTGTAATTCATTCATTCAAATTTAAGAGCTTGGCTCTTGTCGGTGGAGTAATTGCGACTTGACCTCTTGTTATGGTTATGACACGGCATTAATCTTCTCTTTTACTTGAGTGAAGAATATACAAATTCTAAACTACAAAATGGCTGGCTCGCTGGCACACAGGCTTTACTCTGTATACGGCTTGTCTACAACTCTACCAAAGGCTTTAAGGCTGCGGGCATAGATGGCGTGGATTGGCTATGGCTTGCGGCTGGAGCTGAGACATGGCTTATTGGCTGGCTGGCAATTCGCCGTGGCATGGCGATTTATCAATGGTCTTACACTCTTGTAGCCGTCCATCTGCCTTGGAAGCGCGCGCTAATACTTAATTTATGAAACTAGTCTAGTATTAGGAAAACGGTGTAGACGCGAGTCGTGTGCTGAGAATTTGAATAAATTCGGACAACCCAGGATGAAAGGTGAGAAAGGTTTCATAGAGTATCTGTCATTCTGTTAAAAATACCAAATAAACACATAAACATACATCAGCCTATTGCAGCCCACTGCTGCACGTAGGCCTCCCCCAGGGTACGCCATAGGGCACAATATCTCTATTTCGCCTTCCAGTTGCTACCAGCCGCCTTTTTTAAGTCATCGATCCATCTGGCCAGAGGTCATCCAACGCTACGCTTGCCGAGGCGTGGTCTGGACTCCAGAACCTGCTGTGACATGTACATGTCACACGAAGAGCTATGGAAAGGTTTATGCTCGGTATCTCTATAATGGATAAAATCTGAAACGAGACTATCCACAAAAAATCATAGTAACGGACCTTAGATGAAAGATTGGTCCTCGCTGTCGCATTTATCTAAGCGTGTTAGGTTAGATTAGGTTTTTGAAAATTTGCAAGTTTCAAATAAAATGTAGCTGGTGAGTTAGTTTTAGTGTCAGGTTCCACGTCTCGGCAGGCAGGACGCACCGACCGAACACCTTGGGGTGATTCCAGAATACGACGCAACACCCTTAACGCTGCCCAGCCCAGCTACATACATTCTTTTGGTGATTTTAAAGAAAGAAAGAAAGAAAGAAAGAATAAGTTTATTGCATTGAATAGGGTTAAAATCTAGGTGTAAAAATCAATAATGTCCGCACTATTCAGCCAATTTAAATTAGCATGCAAGTCTTGTTTTTGAACTTAAATTTAATTTAGCCTTAAGGTTAGTCTCTACCCAGCTACAAAGTTATGTACGTAAAGTACACATACTTTTGGACAACTTCAAGAGCTACACAACGAAGTCGACATTGTGTCGTTAAGATTGATCAGAATTTTTGCAGATTCTGCAGCGATTCGGCCACTATGACTTTAAAATTCGTCGGCAAAGCGGAGGTGGAGATTTGGAGAGTGATACCAAAAAACTCAATAAAATTAAAATGAATACGTACGAGTATACAGGGTGTAAAAGACAGCCCTCCGAATACTTATAGGGTGCTTTTGGACCATGACACTGAACAACTTCCTATGAAAATATATTTCAGGAAACGCTTAAAAAAATTGGCTTCCTATAGTAATTGCAGTCAGCATTTTGATTTCGTATGGGAAGTATTTTTTTGTCGTCATGCCTTACGTTTCAAGGGGAAAGTTGTTCAGTTTCATGGTCTGCATGCACCATTTCAGTGTCCCTTACACCCCGTATATCTTCTCATAAGGGGCCTTACCACGCCCATTTTTCAGTGGGTTTCCACATTTTGTTTTTTTTTTAAGTTGAAAAAGAAATATGGAACAAGTTTATCAGCGTATTTCAAGGCACATAATTGATTGAATTTCTATCGCAAACTAAGTTCGCGACGATCGGGCTTTATGAATTGATTTGTATTCAATACAAGTTTATTCAAATTAGTTATTGTGTTCTTTGTTGAAGAGCAGCGTGGTTTAAATCATAAGCAACTTGCAAGAAATACAATCGTTCCCTCGTATCTGTAGAGATGATTTTATTAAAAGATATTTGATATGATTTACAATTCTGACCTTATTTTTTAAAGCACGCATACTATTAAGCAGGACTTAAATTTCAGTAATATTACTTAAAGCGATTTTATGGTAAAATCGTAGTGATTTTGAAATTGATTTTTCTTTCCTTAACACTGTCGTGAATTCTTATTTTTTTCGTGTGACACCAAGTCGTGTTGGAAATTTATTTCCTGGATTGATTTCCATATTGGTTTTACCATACAGAATTACCCGATGACGCTAAGTTGAACTCGTTAATCTGAAGAACTTTCCCCAAAAACCAAAGATTTTCAAAAATAGAAAATCTGCTGTCTAAACAATTTTCTATGGGATGTAATTTTTTTGACCTGTATCAATATGGTCAGTTAAGCTTATCGTTTTCGGGAAAGTCCATCGTTTAGTACCGTTTATTATATTTTAATAATAATTGGCTTTAATAAAATAGACGAGTTAGGACAGAGACAAGTTTAGAAAAAGGACCATTTAGGAATACGGTGGGTCATGAAAGAGACAAGATAGGAACAAGAAAGTATCAAGTTTAAAAAAAATACGAATTGGTTCTGAAGGATCCTAGAGAAGGCTACCACATAACAAATAGTACAACAAATAAAACTTTTGGTCTTACGGCCACTTTTTAGCCGGAAGCTTAATCACTGGCAGAGTTTATGCCGCTTTGCTCAGTGATATAAAGGACCATTGTGTATGATTGCTGTGTGATGCTGGCTTAGAATGACATCACCCCATTTCTTTCCGGTGGGAGTCGTAAGAGGCGACTAAGGGACTCGAGGGTGTGTATTTACTTTGCAGGCGATGGGCTGACAACCTGTCACTATGACGATACACAATTTTCCGAATGAACCTGAAATATAACTTTTTAAGCACTCGCGATCACTTTCACTCATTTTAAGTATTAGACCGGGTCTATCGCGATAGTATTTAGGTAAATATTAGTAATTTACCTGTGTCCCGATTTATTGTGGTAATACATGAAACTGTGTTGAAACGTCGGGACACAGGTAAATTACTAATATTTACCTAGATACTATCGCGATAGACCCGGTCTAATACTTAAAATGACCCTGAAATGTTTGTCAGACGTGGCGTTAATGTCCGATTTTCCGCACATAATAAAATGTTCTGAATCCTATCGTGTGGGGTATTAAAAGAAAGAGCTATGCAAGACAGTTGCAAAATAGAACTGATCAGTAGGACAACTGAGAACGGGTTGATTTCGAATATCGGAAGAATAAAAGTCAAAATTATTTAGGCGCGTTACTTTGGGGTCTTCCGTCACATTCCTGCTGGAAGGGTTTTCATATTGTTTATTTTTGTATTCTAAGAACACTTAATGGCGTTGAACTGACTACATTCCTAGATGCCAAACCCAAAAGGCATGAATAAAAAGTAATTGTTCTTTTCGATTCTATCTTCTTTTTTAGCGTTTTGTAATTAATTATTATTCTGTTGTGTTTGTACGTTGATTTCGTTGTGGTTTTGTTAATATGCAGGGAAACCCATTAAAATAAATATTTTTGTGATTAGATTGATGTAACAATGATAAATTCCGTTACGCTTTACGATACCATAAACATCCAAGTGAGAAAATCGATAAATTTTGTTATGTTTCGTTCCTTACGTTAACATACCAAGTATAGCGCCATTTCTATTCAGTGACTAGGAAAGAGTTTCAAGAAAGTAAATAAAATTATGTAAAAAAAACTTTTAAAACAAGCTTTTATTTAAGTGCTCTGAAAAGATGAAAATAAAATTTTGAATGACATTAACCACATTCATTTATGACTTTACAGAAATGAAAATATAATAAAAGCTTGTCGCGATGCCTACAAGAAACTACCTAATTACAGTTAGGTGCGTACCTTATTACAAAATTTCAATCACAAATTGAAAGTTTCGCGACAAGCTTTTATTATATTTTCATTTCTGTAAAGTCATAAATGAATGTGGTTAATGTCATTCAAAATTTTATTTTCATCTTTTCAGAGCACTTAAATAAAAGCTTGTTTTAAAAGTTTTTTTTACATAATTTTATTTTATATTTTTTAGTTTATGTTACGATAGTTATTGATCAATACGAAAGTCTTTCTATAAAACGGAGAGACCTTCAATAGAAAAACTTAAGGCACGGGGAAAACTAACATTAGGATAAAGTATAATTATCTCTTTTATATTCTATAGAAGTAGGTTGGTACCTACTTCTCCGGCATCCCTAATAGAAGAATTAGCTTGTAATATGTCTTAGTCTTTTCATTTCATTGATGGCGTCATTATTACATGGCCGAGTCCCAGTTAATTTCAAACAGTCTAATTCTTCTATCAGGAGGCCTTCTATTGACGTGACCCTAATTCATGGTGGTCCTACCAACTGACATCATGAACGAATTCGTATACAAAATTGCAAGTCCCAGCAGTTGAATATTGAGGAGTTCCATAGTTCGAAGACAACCCTGGATGTAGCGTCTAATTCATGGTGGGCCTACCAACTGCCTATAATAAACGAATTCGTATACAAAATTGCAAGTCCCAGCAGTTGAATATTGAGGAGTTCCATAGTTCGAAGACAACCCTGGATGTAGCGTCTAATTCATGGTAGGCCTACCAACTGCCTATAATAAACGAATTCGTATACAAAATTGCAAGTCCCAGCAGTTGAATATTGAGGAGTTCCATAGTTCGAAGACAACCCTGGATGTAGCGTCTAATTCATGGTTGGCCTACCAACTGCCTATAATAAACGAATTCGTATACAAAATTGCAAGTCCCAGCAGTTGAATATTGAGGAGTTCCATAGTTCGAAGACAACCCTGGATGTAGCGTCTAATTCATGGTGGGCCTACCAACTGCCTATAATAAACGAATTCGTATACAAAATTTTGTGTCCCAGCTATAAACCGCTGAGGAGATCTCTCGTACGGAGCCGATCCTGGCAGCAGCATCAGGTCAAATTTATGATTAACATGCATTGTCATCGGTTCTGGACCAACATGCAAAATTTCAACTCAATCGGATACCGAGAAGTGGTTCAGATTAAACTTGCAAGATTTGCACCGAACAAACATTGTTACTTACTTACTTACTTACTTACTTACATACTTACATACACTGCAAGTTAAATAAAAGCTTTTAAAAAGAAAACTCTTTAATCACGTTACTCTTATCAGCAATGATTTTACAAGCACTCCTTCGTCGTACAATAGGATGACCTATTCTATACAAAGATGACAATTAAGTTCAATTATATGTATTGCTAATACAGTTAACTTTTCTTTGGCATTTATAAAACGGAATTTTTGTTTGTAGCGTGACTATGTGCCTTGTTATGTGCTGTGCAAAAACTACAGACATTGATACACGCATTAACAACTCTTTATCCCTTGCAGAGTACTCATATAGCCGTGAAAAGTGGTCGTTATATTTGTAAGTAGTTTTATAAAAATATGGTTTTGTGAGTACAAACTTCCATTTAGGACTAAAATTCAGAAACAAATGTTAACAATGTAGGAAAGTGGATAAAATAGAAAAAGGACCGATTGTGGACGTGGGTTTTATAAAATCAGGATTGTGGATTTTTCTCGTAGGGTTTAACTTGGACATTTTCAGATGAATTTAAAAAATGTTTCGTCTTAAAAGCGAGGTAATTAAAATTACAGAGTTCATTAACGTAAGATGTAAGGGACAGCCATAATAGGGTGCATTAAGACCACGAAACTGGACAACTTTCCCTTAGAATACATGTCAGGAAAGGAATGAGTCTTTAAAGACACCTCGAGTGTCAATATCCGTCAACCTGTTTGAGAAGTAGCCCCTGAAATACTTTCGAAAAACATAATCCTTCTTCCGAGCCAGTCGGATGAAAACAAAAAAATATAAAAATAGGCAAGTGTGAAAGAGGGCTAGAACGGAAACAGCATAAATATTTCAGAACATAAGGACTTCTGTTTTAACAAAAGGAATCCAAACTAACAGTGCAATTATCTCGACAATTCACGGATATCCCGTTTGGTCTACTTTCTCATTCGGTCTTCTGTCCCAGATCGTCCACTTTAACATTTGGTTCTCTATTCCATTAGTCCCTTTTTCTATTAGGTTCCCCTTTTCTATTTTGTGTATTTTTCCATTTGGTCCACTTTCTCAGTTGATGGAACGTTTTCTTCCACTTTGTTCACTGGTTTGACTATTTACGTAATTTCCCACCATTTTGAACGCATTTTATTTGTAAATTTATTTAAAAGTAAACATTATTTTTAAATTATGTCCACCTCTAGTATCAAACATCTAATAATAATACTAGCCTAAAACCTTTAACTGGATGGTGAGAGAGCTGTAAGAGTAAATTACGTCATATCTGGTTCATTTTGGCTTGAAAAAGGTGTCCGTCAGGGATGCATATTGTATCCTCTGTTGTTAAATATATACGGTGGGTACATAATGACAAAAGCTCTTGAAGACTGGGAAGGCGGTATAACAAAGAAATCTAAGAGAAAAAAGATCAGCAGCCTCCGGTATGTAGAGGACACCACAGTCTTTGCGTGTTCAGAAAACGAACTTGCTGCACTAATCAGAAAGGTTGAAAAAAAAAAGTGAGAAGGTTGGGCTTAAAATCAATAAGGCTAAGACAAATATTTTGATTGTGGACAGAACTGATCAATTCACTTTGAGAGGCGAACTTGCAGACCGGGAATTAGTAAAAGTGTTTGTGTACTTCGGATCCATGTTGAGCAATAAAGGAGAAACCGAAAAGGAACTCAACAGGTGAACACAGGTGGCAAAAGACGCGATAAGAACGTTTGAAAAGATCTGGCAAGATAAACATTTCAAATAATACCAAGATGGAACTAGTAGTAGGCCTAATAGTTGAGAGGAACCATCCATGACATGGTTGCGTTGGCCCTCTGACATGGTTGCGTTGGCCTCTCATATGGTTGAGTATAGTAGGCCTTACAAAGTTGAGTAGACTTGTGACTTTTTTTTTGAAACTTGCGAAATTTTCGAGCGCTGGCAGGATTTGTACCTGCGACTTTGCCATTACTAGTGATCCTTCTTGACCCTTCGTTCCCAGTTGTCCTACTGATCAGTTCTACGATAGAACAGGTGTGCATATTTTTGCCCACTAGTTCTACTAACAAAAACCTGCATTCTTTCATTAAACGTGCTAACGAACAACTAAACAGTGATATATGTAATGTATACTATGCGCACCCGAACCCTGTTGACACTACCTGCCATACATAAATAGTGGTACGTTCAATGGAACAAGTTTTTTTTTTTATTAATGATGGGTTTGCTCTTGACTCTAGTCTAGGTCATAGGACAGAGACAGAGTCTAAGATGGAGCGAGCTCACCCAGAAGAAGCCTGTTAAGGCACTGGCACTCCCACACACTGACGGAACGCAGCAAGCTACTTGGCGCCAGACTTCGGTGGGATGGTGGTCGCGAGCCAGGCGGCCCCTTACGGAGCCTTCCACCGCTTGGTGGGATCGTTCAGCCGGACTTATCCACAGGCAAGCCTGTGTTGCCGTTGCCCGGGGTGGACCGCTAGGAGGTAGATCCCATACCACCCCAAGTCAGAAGAAAAAATGGCATTGCTTCCATCATGGAACTGTTCAATAGAACTACTGACAACAAAGGCCCAGGGCGGACCGGTTTCGCCTGTTAAGGGCGGCGGCGTGTAGATGTGTGCGAGAGATTGACCTTTCCTTGTAGCCGTCTATCTGCCAATAAGCTTATGTAGTGCGGGGTGGTGTGGCCCGACCGTCTCCGAGCGAACACTGGCTTGGGCGGCGCGGTGTGACTCGAGATGAAGATGCAATGACGTCGTCTCATCGGGTAACTCACGATAAGCAAGCGATGTGCGAGCAGCGGTACGTATGACGATGTCATAAAATATTATTGAAATATACCTTTAAGTTTATACTTCGTAATGCGCTAAGGTGTTGCAAAACTGATTTCACTACGCGAAAGCTTAGGAAAGTCAATAACGGAAATAATAATTTTAAAAAACGATTACAATTACAACGCAGACCAAATAAAACACTTTTTCTAAGGTATTATCAGACAGTTCCTACGGTACGCGACTTCCAGGGTGTCCGACGCTACCCCTCGCACCCTAGGGCGTATTATGCCTCCATTAGGGTTGCCAAAGCTGCCCTTTGTCTTCTAAGGCATCCGATCTACCCATCGCCCTCCAGGGCGTCCGACGTCAACCCACTCCCTCCAGGACGTCCTACACTACCCTTTGCCCTCTAGAGCTACGCCGCTGTAGCCTTACCATTAATGGCTAGGCCAAAAAAGTTTACCTGAATAAATTTATTATTTTACCTAAGGCTTAACCTGTTCAGCGTAGGATGAACTAGTTTTTCATATCGGTCTAAGGGCAAACTAGTTCAGCCTAGTCTAAACTAGTTTATCCTAGTCTAAACTGGTTTATCCTAACGCATATGAACTACTTTATCCTCCCTACTCCTTATATCTACTTATATAACTTTTCTTTTTATTTTTACTGAAACAAATAGTTTTTTTCGTTCGCTAAAATTAACACAGGTGTTTTTATTAATATAGGTACAGGGAGCAACAAAAAGGTTATAAAAAGCTTAAGGGGGCAAGGTCCTCATGAAACTGAACCATTTTCCCGTGAAACATTATAAATTCATATTTTTAAACGATTGCACCTCCCATACAATATTGACGATCAGCTGGTAAACTATTACTATAGGAGGTTAAGTTTTTTTCTTATTTCGACGTATGACCCATGGAAAAGCTGTACAGTTTCATATGTAACTTGGTCTCCTTTCGGCTTGTTAAAACATTTTTTTTAACTCCTTGTAACTTACAACCGTAACTTCCTACTCAATCCAAACGTAACCAACCATACTTAGAGTATACATAATGTATACTCTAAGTAAACAACCAAGTGTGGCAGTTTGCACATCCTTCACGATCGTAATAACTTCACGATAGGTACATTATCCGCTGTATATAAAATGTGCGATTCGTTCTTAGCTACGTTCGAGAAAAATCCTTTCTCGGATTTCCTCGGCTTTTTGTGCATCTAAATCAATCAGTAGAGGCAGACTCCGCGGGAATCAATCACACCGCATAGTTCAGAAGCGGTCCAACTAATGTATTGGAAAATTGGGAGCTTCCTCCTGGTCTCGGTTTTATTCTTTCTCTTGTATAATATATTTTTGTAACCGGCATGAAGGAATACTCTTTTGTATACGCGTTACACAAACTTGTGTAGTGAGAGCGTTGCGTAACTTCTGCGAAAAAATCTGTTTGTCGAATATACTGCTTACAAGTGTCTTTTTAGTAGGTAGCCTCACAAAAGGGTAAATCGAATCCATTCACCTCCTTTTTATTATCATATGTCGCCTACTTCCTTCACAAACATTTCTCTAAACAATGTCTGGTTGGTATTGATGTAAATCTGACAGGGCTGACAGGTCTGAAAAAGGCAGTCCATATTCAAATATCAGGGCTGGGATATCAATATGTCGGATACTGCTTCGCGTCGACTTTTAGCTAGATCGTAAAAGCCTGTGACGATATCAGATCCGAGACAGACTCGGATTGAGAGCAAGTGTTAGAATGGAAGTAATTTAATATTGACGAAAAATAGAGTTCAATATTATGAGCTCATCATGAGAATAGTATCATACAATATGTTGATCGATCATTGATCATAATTATTGATATTGCAATGCCCTAAGGCCCGATGACTCGGAAAATAGAGAGCAACGTAATAAAAAAATCATCGGACTACGACAAATTCTGTGAAAAACAAAGAAAAGAAAGAAATATTTTTGTTTCCTTCAATTTAATTACTTATCTCGATTGCTCTTCTTGAAAACATTAAACGACGCGCGACGTAGACCTGTATAGATTGAATATCTTATTAAAGTTTTTGAAATAAAAGGCTCTACCCAGAACGCAATAGGAGTATCCCTTAGAAACTAGATCCGCTCCAGATATCATAACTCCAACATGGTATCTTAACCTTTCTGGATCTGAGGACCGAGCTGACTGTGCTAGTTCTTTTTTATTTCCGCTGACAAATTGATTTCGGTCGATATGAAAAAGTTATGGCACCCTATTTCGATGTTATCAGCTCCAAGGCTTCCAGAATATATTTAAGACTGCATTTTTATTAGGAAAGGTCCCTTAGACACATGGACGAGGCAGAAATAGTTTTATTTGTACCTTAATATAAAAACAATATTTATGAACATACCTAATTTAATTTGTTAATTTCAACAAAATATCTAAAACGCATTTTGTGAAAACTAAGATCCTTACATTACTTATACATATAAAAAACAGGCCTAGTCAAAGCTGAAAATAGGCAATATTTATGCAAAGAAAAGTGTCTCATCTCTGAAAATTGGAAAACACGGACACGAAACTTGCATGCCTGGTTGCATAATATGAGGACCAAATTCTGGCTCTTGATAGGTATTGTTGTCTGTCTTTGATTTCACAGATGTTGTATTGTGGTCTAGTGGGACACATTTTTATTGGGATACATTCCCATAGGGACACATTTTCAAATGGACACAGGGATATAACCGAAACGTGAAATGCCGCATTTAAAATTATGAAGGTCTCCTAGAAATAGCCCAAATTTTTACATTTTGGATTATTTTTGTGACTTAACTTTATTATTTGAGACTGTGTCCTGTTGTGAATGTGTCTCGGAATGTGAATATGAATGGAACTCAACCAAAGAACTTTGAGACGATGTTAAAAATATATCGCATCAATACATTTCAGCTAACTACATGCAAAAAAAAATGACAAAGAAGTTAAATAGAGGACCCCTAAACATGGCATGTTTGACTACTTTTACTTCATAACCACCATACACGACATATTAAAAAAAGACAGGGCTACAACAACGCATATCTCCTTTGACGGTCTTGGTCTTAAAGCCACCTTAAGTACGAGAGGTGCATAAAAAGGACCACTAAAGTACTTATTGAATTTTTCACCCTTCAAAGTTCATATCTATGAACTCGTTTCTACTGACACTGGCAGCTAGGGCATAAAGGGTAGCGCTATCGTCGGCTGCGTCCACAAGACCGAGTCACAGGTATTTAGTATGTAAGACGCGCTGAGACACTCAATTGATGTTTCCGATTGAGTGAACAAAGAACTTATATAGAGCTGACTATCATTTCAAACCACTAAACTACCCTAGTACAATTATTTATTCTGAATAATCCTTTGGTCCTACAAATATTTGTGCGCTCAATAGATGTTATCTTACCTTACTTACCTGTTGTAATTTTTGATGCTGACTTGCGATTAATTTATATTCATTTCTTTCATCATCTGAGCATTGGCCTTCTCCTTTGGGAGATATTTTCCATGCATAACTTACCAGGCTTAGCCTACGGATTTTAAAAAATATTTTATTGTAAGTAAATCTACTGAAAAGGTAAAAACACCTCTAGATTTGTCGTCAAGTGTATAGAAATCGAATCACATACTGCTTGATTTTGAGAAGATCGCGAACAGAATAAGAATGAGCTGGTCCTTCGATCGATGCGCTGTTACATTTTACTACTTGTACCTTCTACTCAGCATAATCGAAAAAATACTTTCTCGAATGTTCCTGATTTGGGCTGCGGTGAAGAGGATACTTAATAAGAGGATTTAACAGGGAACAAGTTTGTAATACGTAGATAAATTCTGGATGATCTTAAATAATTTTAAATTTATCGGTCAAGAGTTAACTTATTAGCTCTTCCTGCATATTATTATGGCCAACTAGCAGCCCGCCCAGCGGTTTCACCCGCTGCTAACAATTTCCCCCCGGTTATAAGACAGTGTAACGGCTGGTGAGGAGAGGAGCTATTGGCTGGCGAGATGTGCAGTGTAAAGCGAAGTGGTGTGGAGCGATGTAATACAAAGAGGTGGGGTGCGGTGAGGTGCGGAGGTGAGGTGAGCATAGACATTTGTGTCTATGGAGGAGAGGAGGCGAGGAGAGCATAGAGACGAGACAGAAATGACGTTTTGATTCGAATTTGGAGTTCAGTGTGACAGCGGTGTTTTTCCACTTTTTCGTAAAATTGAGAAATTGCATTAGAGAAAATTATGAGAATATAAAGCATTGTGATTCCAAGAAACTCTTTTATTCGCAAAAATATCCTGACGATAATAGTCAGAAGCGGGATGATTCCAAGTCCACTATGAAGGGACTATAATCTGGCAAAATAAACATTATTAAGGGAACTCTGCAAGGGGGTTCAGGCGAGAAATTTGGACGGTATGTACGGCAAAGAAGAAGCCAAGAAATGTGAGTTATGACCAGATTTGGAAAGCTTGATCACAAAAACGCTACGAACAGCTCTGCAAATCATGTTAATTGAGGAAGGCAGTCAGTACCGAATCGGATTCCATTGAAAATTTCAACACCGCTAAACTTATTCTTGATTTTGACCCGGAAGACCAGACTATGAATGTTCAGAGTTGGATTAAGAAAATTGAACAACTGGGGGAAATTTGCCTACAACTGGAGTGATTAGGCGAAATCCTTTATCTTGCAATCGAAGCTGCAAGGTCAGGCACGCCTTTGGTTGAATAGACTTGAATCTTATGAATATACGGGGCAGGAATGGAAAACAATGTTGATTAAGGCATTTCCTCGTCATCACGATTACGCTACGTTTTTGGAGGAGATGATGCGGCGTAAAAAAAATGACTAGTGAAGGTATGACTAAATACTATCAAGAGGTACTATCAATGGCAGCTAAGTGAACGGGCAGCAGTGATAATACGGGGTTTACCCGACGAGCTGCAAGCTAATGCTCAAGCATTTTAATTTTCGACGCCAGACAAAATATGTGAAAGATTCTTGTCAGCTTTTGATCATTATCAATCCAATCAAGGATTAAACTTCCAAGAAGCAAGAAGGGTTGACAATTTAATTTGAAAATGACACCTTTGAGAAATTTTGATGACCTAGATGCTTGGTTATGAAGTACAAGTAGCTGTAGACAAGGTGCCCGTTGGCAACAGCTTAGTAAATGTGGTTGTAGGATGTACGCCACAATGTTCAAGGAGACCTGTATGCAAAATAGACAGCACAGCAATGGCTGTACTCACTATGATATAACCAGTTCTATTATTCACGATGGAGAAGTATACTTGAAGATGTACAACATGGGAGAGGATGCCATACACCGGATCGAAGGCGACATGATCACACGAGCTGAGCAATGTGTTTGTGAGGTGAGTGGGTATTTTTTAATTACTGCGGTGTGGGAAGAAAGAGGTGCAGACGACAAGCGATAGAGATGAGAAAGGGTAGAGTAATAGTGTAGATACAGTTGAGATAAGTAACATCTTTAACAAAATTTGCTACTTTAGTAAATACAGTCTGCAAAGGAGATAGGGTAGCATCATAGTACAGTTGGCAAGGAGATAGGGTATCACCTTCCGGACCATAAAGTTGAATTCCCATTTAGTTGAACTCTTGAAACGTGGGATTCCTAATAAGTTGAATCCTAACCTAAGCTAGCAAAGATAAGTGTAATGTGTAAATCCAAGCAGTGGTTTCTCTCTTATTGGCTTAAACTTAAAGCGTCCCGTTAGCCACACTGTGGTGATAGTGATATAGAATGTAGTGGATCAAAGTGATGGATGAGGAAGTCGTATTTGGGGGTGATCTGATGATGATGCTCTATTTATCTGCTGTAAAGTTAACGATTTTTCCTGCACCAATTGCGGTGCAATTGGTTTCAGGATGGCCGACTGTAACGGCTGGTGAGGAGAGGAGCTATTGGCTGGCGAGATGTGCAGTGTAAAGCGAAGTGGTGTGGAGCGATGTAATACAAAGAGGTGGGGTGCGGTGAGGTGCGGAGGTGAGGTGAGCATAGACATTTGTGTCTATGGAGGAGAGGAGGCGAGGAGAGCATAGAGACGAGACAGAAATGACGTTTTGATTCGAATTTGGAGTTCAGTGTGACAGCGGTGTTTTTCCACTTTTTCGTAAAATTGAGAAACTGCATTAGAGAAAATTATGAGAATATAAAGCATTGTGATTCCAAGAAACTCTTTTATTCGCAAAAATATCCTGACGATAATAACAGTTTAATATAGCCTATGTTCATCAGGGATAATGTAGGATTCTAAAAATCTTGACTTCAATTTGAAACAAATATCGTGTTCAGATGGTGGTGGCGTAAAGTTACATGCCGTGTGCCATTAACCTGGCCAGCCCCATGGCAGTGCCTAAATTTTTATTTTTTTTATCCCGCCCGAGCCTATTTTCTATTAGGTCATAACGAAATTGTAATAAAAAAAGAAAATTGTGTGATACAAATTTCTTTTTTTAGAATGACGGTCATGACGTCAATAGTTTCGTTTACATGACGTAAACAATTAAAAAAATCCTGTTTCTAATATTAGTGTAGATTATATTATTATTATTTTAGTGTAATGCCGGCTTAGAACAGCATCACCCGATTTCTTTACCGTGGGAGTCGTAGGAGGTGACTAAGGGACTTGAGGGTGTGTATTGCAATTTTAGGCGATGGGCTGACAACCTGTCTCTATGGCGATACACAATTTTCCGAATGACTCTCAAACATTATGTCAGACGTGGCGTAAATATACGCTCTGCCTACCCCGCAAGGGATAATAGGCGTGATATGTGTATGTATGTATTATTTTAGTGTAGATTTTTTTAATGCATTATTTTATGTTTTTGTCGTCTTTTTTTATACCGAGTAAGGGACAGCCCTTGGAATACTGATAGGGTGCATGAAACATAAAACTGGACAACTTTCCATACATACATACACATATCACGCCTATAATCCCCTGCGGGGTAGGCAGAGCGTAAACAGCCGCAAAAACGGACATTTACGACACGTCTGACAAACATTTGAGGTTAATTCGGAAAAATGTGTATCGCCATAGTGACAGGTTGTCAGCCCATCGCCTAAAATTGCAATACAAACCATCGAGTCCCTTAGTCGCCCCTTACGACTCCCACGGGAAAGATATGGGGTGATGCTATTCTAAGCCGGCATCACACGGCATAGATATGGGGTGATGCTATTCTAAGCCGGCATCACACGACATCTTTCCCCTAGAAACATATGTCAGGAAACGCCAAGAAAATGACCTTCCATACAAAATCACAATCAGCTGACTGCATTCACTATGGGAAGTCAGTTTTTTTACGTTTCCTGAAATATGTTCCTAGGGGAAAGTTGTTCAGTTTCATGGTCTGCATGTACCCTATCAGTATTCGGAGGGCTATCTCTTACACCCTTTAATACAGTAATGATTAAATGTAATCATTACACTGGTACGAATAATGTGGCGTAGATTGTAAAATATTAAATGAAAAAGGAGTTATTGTGGCATAACTGTAATAGTTAGACATATGGTATTGCGGACATTATTGTAGATATTGATGTCCTCTATAAAACTGTAATACATTTTTTTGCTCTATTGTCAATAATTTCCACAGCGTACGCGATATAAGATATTTTTTTGGTACATTTTTCACACGTTGGGTTACATTATCGAAATTTTCACGCGGATCCCTATTTTTTTCTCGTATATAGCCTATGTTCATCAGGATTAATGTAGGATTCTAATGGTGAAAGAATTTTTAAAATCGGGCCAGTAGTTTCGGAGCCTATTCGATGCAAACAAACAAACAAACAAACAAACAAACAATCAAATCTTTCCTCTTTATAATATTAGTGTAATTTTCACGCGGATCCCTATTTTTGTCTCGTATAAAATATAGCCTATGTTCATCAGGATTAATGTAGGATTCTAATGGTGAAAGAATTTTTAAAATCGGGCCAGTAGTTTCGGAGCCTATTCGATGCAAACAAACAAACAAACAAACAAACAATCAAATCTTTCCTCTTTATAATATTAGTGTAGATAATGAAATTATTACTTACTAATATTTTTCTAAACAGTTAAATTTGTTTGACACTACTGGTATTAATTCGCTAGGATAGGACTTTGGGTTCAAGATACCTTTCTTGTAGATATTTATAAACGATATAAACCTTTGGTCAGCATATTAAATATTCACCAACTAATCCTGCTATATGGCATTTTATTGACACTTGGTGAAACTCCATAAACTTTTGCCTCCCTTTACGACAGTAAAGTTTGTACTTGGTGTATTATTTTGATTAAATTATTTATTTCCCTGTATGTATTACGCTATAGCCGTGTGGTGCCGGCAGAGTAGAATAGCACCACCCCATCTCTTCCCGTGGGGGTCGTAAGAAGCGACCGAGGGATAAATCCGACCCAAGCACAACGGTCCTGGAGAGGCCAACTCCACAATTAAACCCGGAACGGGGTCTCCGTCAGGCGCGTGTGACAGAGATCTACCGCGCGGCAGACTCCTGCAGCCGACCTGGCTCCGCACGTATCGACTAGTCGTTCCTGCGGATCCAGCCAGGAAGGCCGATAGGGTGGCGCAGGTCCTGGGCAGCCCTGCGTTTTCCATAATTGCGTCCCAGGCAACGCAGTGTCTGCCTCAGACACTGTCTAAATCGTCTGTCACAGACGTTTGAGGCCAATGATGATTATTACGCTATGCAAAAAATATATAAGTATGTGATATTTTTCAAATCAAAAGTGATTCTAAACCATAGTTAAGTTAGGGCTGAATCCAATCACGTTTTAAGTAAAATACAATCTCAATTAGATCTTTGTTGTGTTTGAAGACTTTACCTATTTACATAGCTTATAGTGTGGCTAATAGTACATACTACAAGGAAAAACTGCGATGTATTAACATGTGACAGAAATTTATTACATATTAATAGATTTATCTAGGGCTAAAATTAAATGCAAAAGATAACATAATTCGAGTAAGTGTTTTTTAAACCCTTTTTTCCACTCTCATCTGATCAGACCGCCATCAAGATCACCAATGTGAAAAGTTCAGAAGCGTAGCAATAAACATAGTTCTTCTCGTCAGGAGTAACTGGAAACTGATTTGGGAGCAATGGCGTATTCGTAACGCAGCGAATTTTATAGCAAATTCTGTTCTGAATGCCGCGGGCCAAATGGAGTTTACCAAGTGTAATCCCCATCACCCCTGACACAGCGGCCGCAGATATGTTCCTGCACCAGTGGGGGGCAATCCTTTCCGTTGCCTCTTTTACTTTGAACGACGGTTCTGACCCTCCTTTTCTTGCTGCAGGGATCCATGCATGGTGTCCAGTCGGACCAAGCGCTAACTACGCAGTCATTTCCTTTGAACAATAAGAAAAAGAATATGTGTATCACTCCAGTTCATTTTCAAAATCCCCTAAACTAAACACAACGGCAGTGAGTTATGTCAGGTTATCTTAAAGTAATCTTTTGAAATCTTTCAACTTTCTGTTACTATTATTACTACTAGGATATTGTGAACTTACCTCGTGTTTTGTTCACAGCATGGTGCAGTCTCGATTTAAAATGTCTGGGTAAATGTTTTCCGAGGCCTAGTTTCTTTCCATTTGCCACGGCTAGCACCACCTCGTCCATACTGTCGAGTTCTAAGGAACTCTCATCTTGCGAGTTCCTGAAGTGCATTAATTTATCAATTAAAATGTATCATCAATACAAATTAATTACAATAATAAAAATAAAATAAAACTTATTTAAAAATACCTCCCCAGGACGCCCCCGGGCCAAAGGTGCCCATTACGCTACAAGCATTACCACGCTGTATTGTAATGGACAACCTTTGAACCAGGAACGAGCCAGAGCGAGGGTCCATGCCTTTTTCCCTCATCCGCCGTCCTATCTGTCTCACAAAGACTTTGGCCTCGGAGCACCAGCTCCCAGCCGTTCATCATCAATTGAAATAAATATATTTGACTGATCCCAGTGCCGTAGAATTAATGTGGAAATATGCTTACCCTATAACAGGAGCTTTGGTGACAACCACTACGTTATTGTCAGGATTGTTAGGCCTTGGAGTACCAACAGGCTCCTCTTCCAACTCTTTCAGTCTTTGAAGGTTGTTTTGTGTAGTTAGTTCTTCTTCAAATCCGTATGAAGTTTCAGGTACTTTCTTGTGATAATTACGAGTCTTACTAAAGAGTTCTTTGCGAACTAAATTGTTTAATTCTTTTGATGAATATTCTTTGACCTGGAAGATTATTGACTTGAGGTTAATATGATTAAAATATTATTGTTCCCAAGAAAATTATTTTATAATGTATGTTTTCCTTAATTTAATCTGAAGTTTACCTTGGTAAATTCAACTTTAGCAATGTGGTGCTTTTGTCTTGGGCTTTGGTTATATTTGTATAAACGGTTACCACCAAAGTGACTGCGTGGTAACTTTTTGACAGGATTTGGATTTTTCTTGTCATTTCCTGCAATACCTGCTACCAGAGGTTCCAGCTGTGAAGAAAATCAATAAAATTATTAATGATTGTTATAAAATGATAACATTTAGCAATGAAATAAACTTTTGATTACAAGCTTACGTCCAAAGTTAGTTGATCTACCCAAGATGAACGGAGGCAGAGATCAAGACTGTCTACTCCAATAAACCAATCCTCAGACGGTAGGATTTTGCTCATCAATGAAACCTGAAAGTAAGAAGTAATTTATTTCCACTATACAAGTTCCGAGCTAACAGCAACAGAACAACGACAGAAATACTACCTATCTCTGCAAAGAGCGTCGCATGTGTAAAAGCATATGCTCGTGGTCTTTGACTTTTTAAGAAATAAAATAAGCGTAAATTATGTAGGTATGTACAACTTCCAGGGGGCTAGACAGTTTTACATAACTAAAGAGGAAATTAACTAGAATACATTATACAGGAATTAACCATCAAGAAATCACAACACAAAGTGAAAATCAAATCAAAAAGTTATCTTTCCTTTACCATGCTATGCTCTCCGTCAACAAAAACAACTGTTTCGGTTTCTCCTTGCCCGTTTTCAACAGGTGGTGCTATGAACTGGTCGTAGACTTTTGGTTCTTCCTCGCTTTCCTCCATCAGAGGATCCAGGGTGCCAAACTGGATGAAGTCCAGGACTGATGGCCTCGACGGTTCGCCTACTCGATATAAGGCATACGAGCGGTTGTGGGATTGACCTGGAGTAGAAAATAACGTAGATTTTTAAGGTAGGTAGTTTAGTAGGTGGAATAGATGACAGTGTTTATACAAGCTACTATTTTAATGACGTCAATAAGTGATATGATAATACTATCCTAAATTGAATAAAGAATTTCAATTTAATAATATTAACGTAGGTATATACTTATTCACAGTTTTTAAGAGTGGAGGGATGAAACTTTGTAATTGTTTGGGAAAGATGTAGTGAAAAAAGAAAAGTAAATATACCCATTAAGTCATTCAACTAATTATGTACCTGCCTACAATATTTATAGGTATCTTAATTTACCTTTAAACAAGCAATTCTTGTATATATTTGGGTGTAAGGGACAGCCCTCCGAATACTGATAGGGTGTATGCAGACCATGAAACTGAAGAACTTTCCCCTAGGAACAATAATGTCAGGAAAGGACAAAAAAATTACCTGCCATACTAAATCAAGATCAGCTGACTGCAATTACTATGAGAAGTCAAACTTCTTTGGTGTTTACTGAAATATTTTTTCATGGGAAGTTGTTCAGTTTCATGATTTGATTACACCCTATAAGTATTCGGAGGGCTGTCCCTTACACCTTGTATTTAAATATTGACTGGTGGTCAGCCCATCGCCTTAAATTGCAATACACATGTTACCCTCGAGTTCCTTAGTCGAGTATTACGACACGTACGACACCCACGGGAAAGAAATGGATGCTATTTTAAGCTACTCGACTCGAGGGTTAGATTTGTATTGCAGTTTTAGGCGATTTGCTGACAACCTGTCGCTATAGTGATACACAGTTATCAGATTGACCCTCAAACTTTTGTCAGATGTGGTGTTAATATCCGTTTTACGGCCGTTAACGCCCGTAAGGGATATAGGCGTGATTTATCTATCTATGTGTTCAAAAGTCATGATCACATGCATATTGCGGCCAAGTCAGCGTTCGCGTTAATTAAATGGGTAAATAAGCACTATTTACCCAGCATTGATTACAATTATAAATAAATTATCAATTAAGGTATTTAAATTGATATGAATATTCAAAAATAAATTGATTTCCTTAAGGCGTTGTTTTAAACGGTAAATAAATAAATACAATAAAATTCATTTATTGCAGATTATAAAATCCGTATAAAGTCAATTATTACAAAAATGTATGTACACGTTAAGTTAAATTAGGAGCTTGTTTTTTTTTTAAACTCAATGCAGCTATATACTTGAACATATGATTTCATTTAAACTGGATATTTCTTCGCGTTTTCGAGACTTAGGATCGTGACGTGACAGACGGACGGACGGACGGATGGACAACTAAGTAGTCGTTATGGTTTCCGTGTTTTTCCTTTATACGGAATCCTAAAATAAAAAATAAAACTAACTATTTCGGTTCAGCAGCTGGTACTATGGTAATTTGATTGTAAACAGAGCATGTCCAGGCAAACTAAATGGTAAGCGGACAAATGGGTAATGATTTAACTAGCATTATGTTAATATTGTACCTATAACCATTGTCCAATGCAATAAATTCGCCCTTCACAGGATCGTCGAACAGCCCCACCTTAGCTGTTATCAGCACATTTTATAGTCCATTTACTGCAAAATTACCCAGCAAGATATGCAAATACAGCACTTCCCGAGCACCCTTTACGTGGGCTTTATTTTAATTACAGCAAAAACTGTTAAGATAACGCGAACGGTAAGAAAAGTCGACGAATCACTTCAGGTAGCGCAGGCTACAGCTGTAACTTACATACATACATACATATATCACGCCTATAATCCCTTGCGGGGTAGGCAGAGCATAAACAGCGGTAAAAACGGTAATTTACGCCACGTCCGACAAAAGTTTGAGGGTCAATCAGATAACTGTGTATCACTATAGTGACAGGTTGTCAGCCCATCGCCTAAAATTGCAATACACACCCTCAAGTCTCTTAGTCGCCTCTTACGACACCCACGGGCAAGAAATGGGGTGATGCTATTCTAAGCCGGCATCACACGGGAGCTGTTACTTATTTTCATTAAATCTTCTTTAATCGTGTCAATGGCAATTGGCCACAGATTTCGTTGGACTAGGGGCCGTATTTTGCTATATGATAAACGTCTCAGTTTTGTTTCAATAGAGTGTCAGTTGGATGCTTTTAGCGGTTCCGTATTCCGCTTACCGTTTACAGTATAGAAAATCACAGTGGCAATAGAAAGATAATTGAGTGTTGATGGTATTACAATGACTAATAAAAAAAAAATTGTGACCCAGTAGCTCGCCACCCTCTGTGGCTGTCATTAGCTGCTTATGCGTGTTGGTGGCAGGACACTCATGAAACTAAAATTTTTTCCTCAAAAAACATAAATAGAAATAAGAAAAAAAGAATCAAATCTTCTATAGTAAATAAGCCAGCTGATCGGCATTTCTGTATGGTAGATTAATCGTTTTTAAAATATTAAGATAAAATTTTGACGGCCGATGTGGCGCAGTGGTAGTGCGACTGCCTGCTACGCAAAGGTTCCGGGTTCGATTCTCGGTAGGATACGCACAAAGTTGATATTTATCACTTTGTGAATTTGTTCCCGGTCTGGTTAGGACATTGCAGGGTGAACCAACTGATTGTCCGAAAAGAAATGGTTCCGTGCTTCGGAGGGCACGTTAAGCCGTCGGTCTCGGTTGCTGTCTGTGGTTACTTAGACGGCTGTCGTAACACAACCATCTCAGAGGCCTACTAGTGGTAGTAGGCGGTTGAAAAACTCTGATAGCAGGGTTGATCGGGTCGTTGGACGACTCGGTGTCCCACAGGAAAAGAGAGAGTACCTTGATCGTACCAGGTATATAAATGGAACCTAAGGAATACGATTAAGCTTGTTGCGCGTAACTCATGTAACTAAAGATAACGTAGATAGGCGTAACAGGGCAGACCTACCTTTGTTACTCCTTATGTGCAGACTGTCGATCCTTTATAACTTTATTATAATGTAAAGATATCGATTGTATCACCATCGTTTTTTATCCGTGATTTTCACTTGAAAATACACTTACCATGTATTTTCAATGGAGAGCGTGTATTGCTCAGAATACTACTTAGAAACGAGGGTAATTTAGCTTAAACCCCAGGCTTATTTACTTATCTTCTGTCTAAAAACTTTAAAGTTTACTCAGGCGCTTCCTATTTAGTAATCTGAGTCCAGTCCAGACACATTATATTACATTACAAGGTTTAGTGTCAGATAATTTATAATAAAATTATGTAAAAAAAACTTTTAAAACAAGCTTTTATTAAGTGCTCTGAAAAGATGAAAATAAAATTTTGAATGACATTAACCACATTCATTTATGACTTTACAGAAATGAAAATATAATAAAAGCTTGTCGCGATGCCTAGAAGAAACTACCTAATTACAGTTAGGTGCGTACCTTATTACGAAATTTCAATCACAATTTGAAAGTTTCGCGACAAGCTTTTATTATATTTTCATTTCTGTAAAGTCATAAATGAATGTGGTTAATGTCATTCAAAATTTTATTTTCATCTTTTCAGAGCACTTAATAAGAGCTTGTTTTGAAAGTTTTTTTTACATAATTTAATTTTATATTTTTTAGTTTATGTTACGATAGTTATTTATTGATCAATACGAAAGTCTTTCTATAAAACGGAGAGACCTTCAATAGAAAAACTTAAGGCACGGGGAAAACTAACATTAGGATAAAGTATAATTATCTCTTTTATATTCTATAGAAGTAGGTTGGTACCTACTCCTCCGGCATCCCTAATAGAAGAATTAGCTTGTAATATGTCTTAGTCTTTTCATTTCATTGATGGCGTCATTATTACATGGCCTAGTCCCAGTTAATTTCGAACAGTCTAATTCTTCTATCAGGAGGCCTTCTATTGACGTGACCCTAATTCATGGTGGGCCTACCAACTGCCTATAATAAACGAATTCGTATACAAAATTGCAAGTCCCAGCAGTTGAATATTGAGGAGTTCCATAGTTCGAAGACAACCCTGGATGTAGCGTCTAATTCATGGTAGGCCTACCAACTGCCTATAATAAACGAATTCGTATACAAACTTGCAAGTCCCAGCAGTTGAATATTGAGGAGTTCCATAGTTCGAAGACAACCCTGGATGTAGCGTCTAATTCATGGTGGGCCTACCAACTGCCTATAATAAACGAATTCGTATACAAAATTGCAAGTCCCAGCAGTTGAATATTGAGGAGTTCCATAGTTCGAAGACAACCCTGGATGTAGCGTCTAATTCATGGTGGGCCTACCAACTGCCTATAATAAACGAATTCGTATACAAAATTTTGTGTCCCAGCTATAAACCGCTGAGGAGATCTCTCGTACGGAGCCAATCCTGGCAGCAGCATCAGGTCAAATTTATAATTAACATGCATTGTCATCGGTTCTGGACCAACATGCAAAATTTCAACTCAATCGGATACCGAAAAGTGGTTCAAATTAAACTTGCAAGATTTGCACCGAACAAACATTGTTACTTACTTACATACTTACATACACTGCAAGTTAAATAATAGTAGTTTATGCAACTGTCGTATAATGGAGGTCATTAGAATGCGAGTGTCTGTTTATCACACGAGGCGCAGCCGAGTGTGATAATAGTTTGACACGAGCATTCTAATGCCTAATTATAGCAGTTGCATACACTATTTTATCTACACTCTCCAAAAAAACTCAGAAACACTTTTCTAAACGTACGCACCGGCCATTGCAAGGCCCGATACAAGGACAAATTCAATGCGAGAACGTAATATGGCTTGATATGAATTTTTAAAAATCTATACTTTAGCAGTTGTTAAGATGTGGAGTCTTAACAATAACTTAACTAAACAACTGAACTACATCTGAACAACAACTGAACAACATCTGAACAACATCGAAACAAGAACTGAACAACATCTGTGCAACAACTGAACAACATCTGTACAACTGAACAACAACTGAACAACATCGAAATAACATCTGAACAACAACAGAACAAAAACCTATTAAAACAACTGAACAACATCCGAAAAAATACCGTACAACAACAACTGTCAGGTGCGGCGGAAGATAGCGATTTGAGTATTGGAAAAAAAAACTTCGTTTCATTTCTCAACTTTATCGTATTTAGAGTTTTCTCATTAAGTCATTACGCTTCTGTAATTTAAAGTAAACCCTAGTTTTTATAGGCAGAATGCATAAAGTAGGTCATTATGCATCTGTTTTCGAATTCATAATTCGAACATTATGAGACGAGTGTATATAAAATCTTTTAAAATATCACAACATTATAGCAACCATACGTTTTTCTTTAAATTATATTTCACATAATTTTACGGTACCGAGTGCTAATGCAATGGGTTAGAAATTTTGCCTTTAATGTTTTTAATGCTTGTTTTGGTGGTATCTAATTTTTCACAAATATGTAGATAAACAGTAGGTACCGTATAAGTATAGTTTTGTAGAACTTGTTTCACCGCAGCTAGGATTCCAACGTGCGACTTGAGACTTTGTGTAGGCATAGGCAAATACTCTAAAGCTCTTCCTTTTATTTTCTCGATGCAATAAAAAAGCTTGTGCATTTTATCCAATACAACCCCTATCAAGTTTCGCAATAACACGGGCAGCACAGGAATCCACTTGTCCCTTTGATTGAAAACAGACAAAAGATTTTACGCGACGAAAAGGACAAAGCGGTTTTCGAGTACGGTGACCAGGACAGTGAGAAAAGCCGGACTATCAAACAAGACCACCGCTCTTTAAACATGCTAAGCATATCAACTACTGTTTCCTTAAAAAAATGTAAGCTATGTGTGGTTAGAAATTTAGCGGTCTTGGAGAAACACAGGTTAATAATATTTTTCATTTTTCGGACCTGACTATGTTGTCGGGTATATGATAATTGGACACCCTATTTACAAGGACCAGTGAGGATTTATATCCCACTGGATAATTCAATATCTCCCGTCATATAATGGAGTCCGGTCACGGGCAGGCATCGATAATAACGACGTTTCCTGTCTGCTTAATGGCTTTGGACTATGTCTAATGAAGACTTTTTACGGAGTGGGGATAATCTTTTCAGAATGAAATTATTAGAAGCGGCAGGAATCAGTAACCATTATAATGTTAAGCTTGCATCGGATCGGGTTCGAACGTTGTCTTTAGAAGAACGATACCTATAAAACTGACCTCCAAAGTATTTTTTATTTTTTTTTATTGTCTCTATCAGAGTGACCAAAAATATTATTTAGATAGCTAACTACCTTTAAATGTGTAGGCATCTATAACACGTTATCCTACGTTAAATACGTAACAGTTTTGACAACAAAACACTCCATTATGTTAACAAAGCCAACACAACAATGATCTACGGAAGGTAAGCTAAGAAATAAGTTTGAGGCCACGCGAGCCCCAGAACAAATAGCAGCCCTCGAAATACTTCAGCCACAAATCCGTGGAAAGAAAGTCAGATAGCATCGCTACACAAAAGACAGCCGCAGAGACAAATAAATACCATTTTATCTGAGCAGGAGAAGCCGCGAAATGTCGCTTAGTCGTGCCAAGATAAAAGGAAAGTGCACAGAAACTGAACCGTGGAAGAAGTAGTGCCATCCATTGCGTGAATTGTGCACAAAATACACTTTTACTGTTTTTGATCTCAGGATTCGTTAGGTTTTTAATTTTTTTATAAATCCTTTTTCTCGTGACATGATCATCATCATCAGCCTATTGCAGTCCACGGCTGGACGTAGGCGTCCCCCAGGGCACGATCTCCCGTTTTCGCCATCCAGTCGCTACCAGCCGCGTTTTTTAAGTCATCGGTCCGTGACACGATAGTACACAAGAAAAAAGGATTCTAGGAAATGACGTAGTAAATCCTGCTTGCGTAATTTTTGTCCGTTGTGCTTGCGATGCAGTCCGCTTCCATCGCGGTAAGTTAAGGCGAGTGTAGCCGTCAACGACCTTGACGGTAGCGCCACATCGCAAAAAAGTTATCTTTTTATACAAACGATCAATCAGAATGTCCGATGCCCAAGTTTTTAGTATTATCTTAAAATAAAATTTGTAACTGCAAACTCAATGAAATATTCGCTGTAATTAAAGTTGTGGAAAAAGTGCCTAAAAACGGCCACTGTTGGTATTAATTTCCATAACTTTAATTACAGCGAATATTTTATTGAGTTTGAAGGATCTAATTTTACATAAGGATAAAAGTAAAAACTTGGGCATCGGAAATTTTGATACAATGTTTGTATAAAGAGAAATCATGTTTTTTGTGAAGTGGCACCACCGTCGAGGTCGTTGACGGCTACACCCGCCTTAACGTTGCTAATCTATGCTACAAGAAATAAGGACCGTATTGCATTAAATAGAAATAGGAACTTACTTTTACTCTCGAACTTAGGGTTAAAGTATTTACAGTACAGTAAAACATCAAGCCAATAAAATGTACAAAACATTATTGCAATAACTGTATTTTGGTTTAAGTACCAAGATATCGCGTCGAAAGATAATTTTATTATCATTTCTACGTATTCCGTCGCCTGAGAGAAAAGTCCTTATTTCTAGGTCCCTTGTTTCCGAGGCCTCCAACATTGTTTTTCACATTAATTACGAGAAAGTTTCTAACTTAGTTGTTCGCAAAATGATGAAAATGTCAAGGCGTGTTTTCACCTCGTCCTTAACATAGAAATGTCAAGAGGAATTTGCGATAGGCTTAGTCATGAATTCATAATAGCTTCGTCGAGAATTATTTATTTTACTTAAAACAAATTCTCATTCAAATGTTTGGATTTCAGATTGCTTTGAATGTTTTTCTAATGAAATAGTAAGTACTACCTAATAGTACGCACCTATTACGTACAATATTACATTCAATATTTGTTATATTATGATGATCCAATTATATTGGAAACATGATCCATCATCAACATTGTAATACGTCCACAGCTAGACATTTGCCTCCCCAAGATTTTCTCGTATTTTTATACAGACTAGCGCGCATGGCGCATATAGTTTATAAATACGTACCTACTTATGAACAAAATAGCAGATACAATTAAGAGATGAGTTAGTTCCCACACTACTGATGATGAAAACGTTAGTAAAAAATTAAATCAATACAAATGTCGAATTACATGGTTGAAAAATAAAATAACTAACCAAACACCTGAGACCACTGATGTTTTCCTTGATGTTCTCTATGATAGATATCGTCATCCCACATCAAGTGCAGTTTCACATTGTACACAGCCACATCGTCCACTTCACAAGCATTGCAACAACACCAAGTGATCGATAAAATCAATATGGCGGTCACTCGATATCGAGACGTCATCGCGAGCGGTTGTAATTATTGTATCGATTTTAAAACTTTTACAATTACTACGGGGCAAATCTGAGTTTTCGATTAGTTGGCCTGCGTGCACCGCCGTCGAAGTGAGATCGTGGACTTTTCTATTTTGGTCGACGCTCCTCTTTCGACAGAAATAACATTCCGGTGGCGACGGTTCATACTTGCGAGGAGTTTCTGTATCTGACCTGATGTGCAATTTGGTCACAACTTCTAATATTAAATTTTTCGTTTTTGCTTGTTTTATTTCTTTAAAAAATTAAGCAGGTAACGAACAAATGCATAGAAATTGGTCTGTATGGTATATTAATAATCATGATACAATTCAACATTGTTTCACTTAACTTTAAGATATTTATTTTTGTGTCATCGTGAAGTAAAAGTGCCTATTATTATCTCCAGTAAGTATCTCTGTCATGGGTGATATGATACAGATAGGTTCTGTTTTACATGAAGAATGTTAGTATACAGGGTGGCCCGTATAGTGACGTCCAAAGACAACATTTGAATACCTTATACTAAGGGATGTCCGAGTCACCGGCATGTATGTTCCGTGATTTCTGTAGTTTCAGAGTAAATCAACTATTAAAGTTGTATGGGAAAATTTTGACTGCCAGGCGCGGAACTTCCATGATTCGGATACCCCTTAGTATAAGGCGTTTGGGCCTCCCGGTATATAGTTTTAATAACACTTTCCCAATTCAATTTCATCTCTCGGGTCACGCGTAGTCAATCCCGGTGGAGTTTCGAAAGTAACGATGTCCCCTCACAAGTGGTCGCAGGTGTAGCCACTACCGGTAATTTTATCCCACAGCTGAGGTTTTAGGGATCCATATTTTTGTACGACTTTTGTAAATTAGGAAATCATTCAATTTCACATCTTCTCGCTGTAAGGCACGGGGAGAAAATTATTACTTCTTAGTTGGTTCTTAACAAGTTTATTTAGTAATGATTTCTTTGATTTTGTATAACCAATAGTAAAGTAAATGGAGGACGAAACTCAAACCTCGCAAATTCGCACGGATATATGGATGCAGTTTTATCCCAACTGTAGTAACGCAGATTACTTTACCTGAAGAGCTGAATAGAAAGCGAAACAGTTGCAGACTTATTTTGCATATTTACTTTTCATTTTTTGAATTCTTTTACCAGTTTAACGTAAAAACTGAATTATACTACATACATAAGTAAAGTATTAAAAACAGATTACTTTACTATGGTTATATATTTTTTTACTTAATGACTCTGGTCTAGTTTATATTAATGGATACTTACTGAAAAATGTTAACCATCAATTCTGCCGAATTTGACTTAAGTTATTAATGCGGAACCCAAGCGCCGACTAGGGTTGCTTGTGCTTGGCTACAAAATTTTACTCCAGGCTCCAGGCACCTTAAGGGTTGAGTTTTTATTGCAACCGACCCACTTCAATCTGATTGATCGACTCTGGACCTATATTATTGGTGGTCCTCTGCTGTAAACCTATCAACCAACTTTTTCGATGTACACGGCTTTTCATTAAAACTTTTCTTGCTGAATGCGGTTACGTTTTGATTGATGTTGCTTTTGAACAAAAAATAAAATGATTATTGGTTTTGTGCGATATGATATGATATTTAATTTTAGCCTTCCACCCCACAAAACCCGTGGCTTTAGGCGAGTGGTGCCGGAAACTGGCACCCCTTCACGAAAAAAAAACCTATCTCTTAATGCAAGCAATACACCATAATGTCCTCATATTTATTTTTTTCTTATTATTAAATTAATTAATATTGTTTCTTTCGATCAATATCTATGATATCTTTTGTTAGCACTCTGCTGTCTGGAGTACCTGACGTGGAACACCAGGAACACTGCCGACCCATAAGACCGACCAATTCGAAATGAGCTCTATGGCAAAAGTTGTTAAGCATGATAATATGCTGTTTCTGTTGGCACATAGGCATGTCTTCGCGAAATGAAGTTCTTGGGCACCAGCTAGTTATAATAAAATATCAGAGATTTAACTGCTTTGCCCAAGAATAAATTCAATATCGTATCAAGAGTTTTTGTTAGTCTAACCAACTTCTAATCTAATATGATAACAGGTATAAGCTTTTAGACGATCTAAAAGGCTTTGTTGGGTAGAACTTCTGAGGAAGGTCAATCTTTTGTCTGAAATAGGCTTTTGTGAGAATATCTTCTATCTAATCTAAAATCTTCTTCTGTTCAGAGGTACGTATTATTTGATTACTGGACAATGCTACACAGTTTGTATTCTCTGATTGAAAAGTGATTTATGCTCGATGACAATGTCTAAAACACAAATACTTGCAATTGCATTTTTTTATGAACCTGAAAATGTTTTCTAATAGATACATCTGATTCCAATTCCGACTCAGGTTTAAATAGCTGATGCATTTCACCTGTGATCTAAATGAAGTTGTCAGAATAGTCAAATGAACAAAAACTTAGGCGCAACATTTTATCTTACCTTGCAAAATGACTAAGCATTTATCGAGCCCGTGATCCAGCCCCATAGTTCACACACGTTTTATTACTGATATTTGGGACGTTTTTATATTCTACTACTTTCAGTGTAGTTCGATTTACATTGCGTAGTCGCGGAATATTACGGTACCATTACAGATAAACCGATACTTGTGTTGCAATCTATACAAAAAAAAAACATTGAAGTGTCAAAGCCTGTAGCGCCCAACGGCGAATGGCCCTTTTAAGGGCCTTCGTCACGTTACGGGCTTCTCATGGACGTGGGATGTCGGCTTGATGCGAACCCCACAATGATTGATGGTGCCATGACTTTGCCGATACTTAAAAACGTACCTTAGTTTAAACAGATATACTTCTACTTCTATGTTGCGGGGTAGGCTGAGCGTAAACGGCCGTAAAAAACAGACATTTAGGCCACGTCTGACAAACATTTGAGGGTCATTCGGAAAATTTTGTATCACTATAGTGACAGGTCCTCAGCCCATTGCCAAAATTTGAATACACATGAGTCCATAAGTCACCTCTTACGACACCCACTGTAAGAAATAGGCCGATGCTATTCTAAGCCAGCACTACACGGCAAAACTAACTTTGAAAGATATTTAAAATTATAATTATAACCTATTCTAAAATTTATCTATTAAGTACCTCATTGTAGTATCTCATTTTAAATTGTAAAGCAAAGTACCTATTTAATCAATTTGACTGTGTTTATTTGCAATGGTTATTCAAAGTGTGATCAAGTTTCACTAAAGTACATATAATTAATTAGTCTCAAAACTCTAAACTTATTTTGAATTGAAAATCAGCTTTTAATCTCGAGTGTTCGATGAACTTTTCTCCTTCTCTTCTTCGTTTGGGACACCGAGTCGTCATACGACCCGATGAACTCTGGTATCAGAGTTTCTCAACCGCCTTCTACCACTAGTTGGCCTTGTTACGGCTTAACGTGCTCTCCGAAGCACGGAACCATTTATTTTCGGACAATCAGTTGGTTCACCCTGCAATGTCCTAACCACACTGGGAACAAATTCACCAAGTGATAAATATCAACTTTGTGAGTGTCCCACCGAGGATCGAACCCGGAACCTCTGCGTCGCAGGCAGTCGCACTATCACTGCGCCACACCAGCCGTCACTATTTATAAAAGTTAAATTAGTCGTAGCGATAGTCAATGAGGTTATTGACTGAAGGTGTCGGTCAATAAGCTTAATGACCTGTAAAATCGGCCAATAAGAGTTTTGACCAACACCTTTTAACTTATTCACATTTTCACTAATGGAAAAGTTTATTTTGAAAACCTTAACGTCCAGTAAAAAAAAGTTAGTATATTATTAGAAATTTGAAATCTTTTCAAGTGGAAAGGTGTTAGACACCTTGAAGCTGCAATTTCTTCGAATCGTTTATCGCTAGAGTCTAGACAATCTGATGTCTTCGCACTGAAAAGCGCTTGAGACGTGCTTCTACAAATACCTACAGTAATACCGCTCAAATACCTACTGCTGGAAGAATTTTAAAGGAATTTTTCGGCACGTAAACTCAGCAAATAAGTATTGAAAGAATAAAACTGAAAGAGTAAGATTTAACAAGGAAGGTAAAAAAAGAATTTTAAAATGCTAGGAGCAAATTTAGAAATTGGCAGCGCACCAGGTTTTAAATCTAGAAGCTGGATTCGATTGTCGATATTGGCTGGTAGATACCTATCTCTTCGTTGTATCTTATATCTTATTATTTTGATAGCCGATGACAGGTATATTTGAAATTAACGAAACAGAACATAGCATTCCAACCATCCATAATAATAATTATAGGTATTTATATATAGTCGGTTTGGAAAACAAGGTACCTAACTGACGAAGCTGACGGACGAACGGTCTATTAAGACCAGAGATTAAAGTTACGGCTAAATGTCGTGCGCACTGTCACGCATGGTGCTGAAACATTGAAGATCATTAAAAAAACCGCTCACAAAATTTGGAGACTTTTGTATGCTACCTTCGCATAACAGCGGGTAACTATTGTTAGTATTTGACTAAACGCATCGACATTTAGATGGCATGCAACTTTATTTTTGAATGCAGGGAAACGCACACAACAGAAACGCGGTTTTAAACAAACACTAAGTAGGTTAGTTACCTCCTTCTCCCAATGTAATATTTCTCTAAGTGCAGTTACCCAAGTTCTCGTCTAGTCTGATCAGACTGATATTAGATCAGTTTAGTCTATATTGTAAGTCAAACGATAAGTTGGATTGAACCGGTCTGTTATTATCGCATCAAAGTCAAATAAGTTCCTTTGTTGGATTTGATGTTCTATGGTACCAGTCTACCAAGCCAATTCGATTGTTCTGAACTGTAGTCTCTCAGCCAGTCATCTAATTGTATTTTTTTTCAAGCCATTTTTTTGTCTTGTCTTGATTTTTTAACCGGCTGCTAACTAGTAGTAGGCCTCTGACATGGTTTTTTAACGACCGCCGTCCAAGTAATCATAGACAGCAACCGGGACCGACGGCGACGTGCAGCCTGCAATGTCCTACCCAGACTAAGAACAAATTAACAAAGTGATAAATATCCCCTTTTTGTGAGTGCCCCACCAAGAATCGAACCCGGAACCTTTGCGTCGCAGGCAGTCGCACTACCACTGCGCCACATCGGCCGTGGCTTGGCGAAATTATGCAAGTTAATCTTAACGCCAGTAATGCGTGGCATGGCTCCATTTACCGTGATAGTTTTGCTTACTGGCATTCAGATATACTTACATATTTTCAGCAAGGGTAGCTGAACTGGTAGAGGCGTTGCTACTAGTTATAGTGAAAGTCGCAGTTTCAAATCCTGTCTGCGGTGCAATTATGCAAGATCTACATAACTGTATACGCAACATTTTATGTGGTTTAAAATTTAGTACTTACCTACTCTTGGTTTTTTTTTCAATTTAATTATTTATTTACGTCTTTTGTTTTTAATTGCGATGTAGTTTAATAGTTTCGATAAGGGAAATCAATTCTTACCTGAAATTCGCGCCATCATTTTCCGACAAATATAACTAGAAAAGGATATGAGATATCTAGTTTTGGTAGAGGTATGACGTCTTGGGATTCGAAACGTCGACTCAATGTCCCACACGACAGAATAATTCTTGTACTTTTATGTATGTGCTTTATCTATCATAAAATATAAGATCTGTAATCTAGGCCACCCTAAAGATATACCTAATGGGATGTGCTTACGTATTACAACATTATAAATATTTATAATTGAAATGAGGTACTTTAGACGTAAGGTAGGAATATTTATTTCCCGAATTGAGGTTATGTAGGCATCGGTATGTAGCCGTCTCGTTCCGCCCAAGGCATAGACAATGCGATTTCTGTAGGTCAAGATTATATATAATTAAATTATATAGTACTAGCTTTTACCCGCGACTTCGTCCGCGTTAGATAGTTTTTTTAGGCAGAAGTTCTAAAGTAGGTATGTGTATTCATAGTGTGACAGTGATATTAGAACAGTTCTTATCTGTACTGTTTAAAGATGAATTGCTTGCTACTGTTGTTCAAGGGACAATTCTAAATTTGCTATCCGGCCTGAGAGACAAAATTTTTAAACACTGAATACAAAAGTCAGTAGATAACAGAGTACTTACTCCAGAGGTGCCGATTTGAGCACACTTAAATGGTCAGCATAAGTGGATAAGACAGATAAATCTTAAGTTACTGTAATACATTTTTATATACCACATCTTCTGCTTTTCTGTCCTTAACTTATTCCCATCATATTGAACAACTTTTGTTTTAGAATCATGCCTGTATCTCTAATAGTTTAGCTGGGCTCCTGGTGGTACACCTGGTGGTCTACATAAGGTACTCCAGATCCCCAATGCCTTTGTAAAAAAAAGCGGCCCATCATACTGAACAACTTTTGTTTTGGAACCATTTCTGTATCTCCAATAGTTTAGGTGGGCTCCTGATGGTACACCTGGTGGTCTACATAAGGTACTCCAGAGCCCCAATGTCCCTGTGAAAAGAAGCGGCCCATCATACTGAACAACTTTTGTTCTGGCACCTTGCCTGTATCTCTAATAGTTTAGCTGGGCTCCTGGTGGTACACCTGGTGGTCTACATAAGGTACCTACTCCAGAGCCCTTATATGCTTGTGAAAAGAAGCGGCCCATCATACTGAACAACTTTTGTTTTGGAACCTTGCCTGTATCTCTAATAGTTTAGCTGGGCTCCTGGTGGTACACCTGGTGGTCTACATTAGGTACTGCAGAGCCCCAATGTCCTTGTGAAAAGAAGCGGCCCATCATACTGAACAACTTTTGTTTTGGAACCATGCCCATATCTCTAATAGTTTAGCTGGGCTCCTGGTGGTACACCTGGTGGTCTACATAAGGTACTCCAGATCCCCAATGCCCTTGTAAAAAAAAGCGGCCCATCATACTGAACAACTTTTGTTTTGGAACCATTTCTGTATCTCCAATAGTTTAGGTGGGCTCCTGATGGTACACCTGGTGGTCTACATAAGGTACTCCAGAGCCCCAATGTCCCTGTGAAAAGAAGCGGCCCATCATACTGAACAACTTTTGTTCTGGCACCTTGCCTGTATCTCTAATAGTTTAGCTGGGCTCCTGGTGGTACACCTGGTGGTCTACATAAGGTACTCCAGAGCCCTTATATGCTTGTGAAAAGAAGCGGCCCATCATACTGAACAACTTTTGTTTTGGAACCATGCCTGTATCTCTAATAGTTTAGCTGGGCCCCTGGTGGTACACCTGGTGGTCTACATAAAGTATTTCAGATCCCCAATGTCCTTGTGAAAAGAAGCGGCCCATCATACTGAACAACTTTTGTTTTGGAACCATGCCTGTATCTCTAATAGTTTAGCTGGGCTCCTGGTGGTACACCTGGTGGTCTACATAAGGTACTCCAGACCCTCAATGTCCTTGTGAAAAGAAGCGGCCCATCATACTGAACAACTTTTGTTTTGGAACCATTTCTGTATCTCCAATAGTTTAGGTGGGCTCCTGATGGTAGACCTGGTGGTCTACATAAGGTACTCCAGATCCCCAATGTCCATGTGAAAAGATTCGGCCCTTCATACTGAACAACTTTTGTTTTGGAACCATGCCTGTATCTCTAATAGTTTAGCTGGGCTCCTGGTGGTACACCTGGTGGTCTACATCTATACTCCAGACCCTCGAATGGTGATATAAAGTAGCCTATGTCCGTTCTCGGTAGGCTAGCAATCTCTGTGCCAAGTTTCATGAAGATCGGTTCAGCGGTTTGGCCGTGAAAGCGTAGCAGACAGACAGACAGACAGACAGACAGACAGAGTTACTTTCGCATTTATAATATTAGTGTGGATTAACAGATTTGGAATGATCTTCCTAAGACTGTACAGGAAAGCCCATCTATTTCCGTATTTAAAAAGCGAGTAAAAGAGCACTGTCTTCATTTTTCAACAACCTTGAAATATTTATGTATGTTTATGTATTTTTATAGTATTTATGTAAATTTGTTCATCTATTCATGTAGGTTTATATATTATTTGTATGCATGTTAAAATATTTTACAGAGTTATTTATTCATTTATTTTATTAAATTTATTTCGTATTGCCTATTTGCCCCAAAAGTTTAAATTCTCTCACAAGACATGGGTTGGCTGGAAGAGATCTCTTCTTTAGAGATAAGCTCGCCTTTGCGACAAAAATTGTATATATTTTTTCTGTGTATTTTTTTTGTGCATTTCATGAAATTTGTAACAGGAGCACTTTATGTATAGATAAGGATTTTTTTGGTTAGGACCCGAACGATGCAGACCAGAGGTTGACACATTTACTACCGCCAACATTGACTATATTATTTCGTAAAGCAGCAGTTCTATGAGAACTAAACACCATAACAATATGTTTATACTCTTGAGGCCATATTTTCAGGGCAAGGGATCGTTAAAAAGAAAATTCTTTGATCCGTCACTCAGCTGTATGGGCACGTTCCCCCAGTGTCAATGTTTGTCGTCCATTACATCTTAATCCCTTTACCAAGATGGATTAGCCATTACCGCCATTTTGTTTAAGGTTTTAGCTCATTTTAGACTTCCTATTGTTGGGGGAAAATGGGGCAAAGAAAGTGTACGCTTGTACGCTTATGATCGTATTGTGTCTGGTATCCATACCACATGAAAAGCAAGTAGCTCTTCTTAGCTATTACTGTTTGTAATTTTAAATGCGAACAAAAGATGCATGATTCTGAGAGTAAGTAGAACATGGAAAAGTATAAAGAATGACGTTCATAATAATAACAACGTTCATAGTAATTAGCTTGGCAACCCACAACAGCATCACATCAGCTTCATTACGGCACAGCGGACGCGGAATGAGAATATCAATTATTAATCCTTTCATTCCCGTGATTATTATCCTGCGAAATACGGAAATACCCCATAAGGGTCCGATAATACCCACCTGCCTGATTCGCAAATAGCTCCACAAAAGAGCTGCTTAATTGCCAATTTATCCTGTTTGCATTGCAGGTAGGCGATTGCTCTCAGTTCGCAAAATTCTGGATGAGTTCAGTTTTTCTCACTAGCCAAATAAACTAGTAGTGAACTACTACTCGTACTTGTGAGCGTTAATTCATAGCTGTTAGCGTCTGCTGCCTGTAATAGGAAAATCCTATTCTTACGATTTATATGCTTTTTTCATAAGAATTAAACAACAAAAAATACTTCTTTTTCATAACAAAGTTATATTGTTTTTTCAGAATCGATATTAGGTATATAGGTGCTGAATTGAACATGAATATTTTCCGGAAATTTCAGCTAAATGTTATTGTACCTGTATGTATTTATACCTATAAAAAAGTGAAATAAAATTACACTTTGAATGTAAGATCCAGTTTATTAAAAAATATCGTAATAATGATTCTTATAAATATTGTTCAGTTTCACGAGTATACCCTAAAATATTTAAACTTAATTAAATATAGGTACTTAACCTAATAAGTTCAGTTTAATGGTTGGTATATCCTGTACTTATAATGTACTTTCTACTTTTTTACCTTTTGAATTCTGAATAATATAAATATAGAAATTCGATAGATACGTAAATATAAGTAATTATCGCGTTTGTCGTAGTATATCCCTATCACATTAACAAAAGCGTGACACAAGCGTAATAGATTTCAAACTTCTCCACATAATTCTTGATTCGATTGCCATTCTAGATAAAGATTGCCGCCTCCACAGCTATAACAATCCACTAGCGGAAATGCAACAATATCATTAGGTACCTTAAATTATTGAAAATGTTGTAGATTTTTTCGCTTATCATAATTCTCACAATAATTAAAATTGCAATTTCGCCGCACTGGGCCGCTATCAAAACACTCATACCCTTGAATAATTTTCGGTCGTTCAAAGTTTAGGGTCGGCAATTCATACCACCACAGTTCTCGTCAACACATTATTATTTATGTAGGTACAAATAGTTTTCCTCCCTGCCGCAGTTTAGCCCGTGACATTTTCCCGTGGTGTAAAGTAACCATTAAATGAAATTTACTTTATTCAATGTCCGATAGTATTATCGCCTATTACTTATCATTAGTTTAGTTTACCTAAATATAATATGATTTTCAAAAGCGACTGAAATGTAGAGGAGGTGGCTTTACCAATAAAGCCATCTACAAATAATTTTGCTGCATTATGAACAGATGCATAAGCGAAGATTAGGGGCGGATTTAATAAATAAACAAATTGAAAATAAACACGCAACACTTCGTCCCATAATGAATCCCTTGGATCAGCCCGCGGGCTCTGATTTTTGCATTCAAGCGGAAAATATTGATTTTGTAAGCTTCCGTTTCAGATTTTCTATTATAATATGCTATACATTAATAATCAACTACAGCATTCTTATTGTCATGTGATACATCAAGTCGACAAACGACCCGATTACTTGTAGATTAGCCAATGACATGCAGCATACATTACTTACTTATAGCTTTTTTTGGGCCGGACTCTGCAATTTAAGCCCCGGGGCTTTAAAATGTACACCTGACTATTTGGTGGGGAGCTGGGGCTTACCTGGAGAAGTTTTGTATGGTTGTTCAAACAACCAGTGAAAAACGGCTTGGACAAATCTATCCGGCACGTGCCGGTAGTTACTAAAAATGGGGAACAAAAGAGGGACCTCCGCGCCCCCGCTGGTGGGGGCGCCGGTTGCTTGAAGAGCTTGTTGGGTGTGCTCTAGTTGCAATGGCTGCAGCAGCGGCTACTGTGATGTCGTCATCATCATCCGAAAGGACGTACTACTTATCCCATTTCAGTTGTATCTAAAGAATTCAAAAAAGTAATAACTAACATGAAATTGATTTAAATATCTACGGAACCAGGCAAAACATTCAAAATCCCTGACATGTGCCCGACGGATTAAGTTGGTGAACAGCACAGTTCCAAACAAAACTTATAATCCTCTCAAATTTGCGATCAGGCCGTCACTCAAGTGTGTTGTGTAATCCATTCTAAACCAATTTGGGGCGTGCGTCAACTCAAAGTCACAGTAAAAAACATTCGTCATTTTAGAAGCTGAAGTAGTTAAGACCTTAAAACCGTTGATACGTACCGGCAAAAGTCACAGCGGTGCTGTAAAAACTTAACAGAGATTATTCGGCTGCATTTAAATTGTTTTTTTCTTACACAGCAAAACTGTTGCCAGTTCGTTTTGTTTTTACTTAAAAAACGATTCCAGTTAAAGTCACTTGACATAGGTATATTGCAAGAAAATTTACTGTTATAAAATTTTACTGTGACTTTACCTAAGATTACTCTTGTGTCCTCAGCCACATTACAAGATAGTTTGGAGGCCGGAGACCAAACTCGAAAGTTCCAACCTATAAGTTGTGTCGTTAACCCTTCAAGCGTACATGAAGTAACTATAATACGATTGGAGCAGGGATGACGAATCACTATGAAAGAGTACGTTAGTAGGTAGGAATAAATTATATCCACTTGAAATATGATGATAACAGTTGTTTTATTTGATAAGCAATTACCAAATATATAACCAAACGGTTCTCTTAGTATTGTTGTTTCTTCTTAGAAAGGGTTTAATATGATTCTGATTCATAGCAAAATATCATTATGCATACACACTTCACAACATTAAATGGATTTAAAAGAAGTAATCACTTTTATTAGTCATTTTACCAAGTAAAACCTAATAGCATACCAGCTTAAACAGTGAGTAGAAGTAGGTAAGTAATTAAGGTACAGTACACTTGTATGTAGAACCATAATGAACCACTTTGTAACAAAATGACAGGTTTGTGCCCACGTATATTTATCTTCCGTCTTCTTGTACCAAAACCTACCTTATCTGAGTCTTGTAAGTTTAGTGTGTGCATGTAAATGGTTACATTGTTTGAGCAGGGTCGACAGCAAATTATTTACAAGCAACACACTATTCACACTGAAATGAGAAGGCAAAATACCTCAATGTCAACAAAGCACACTAAAATAATAGATAAAACTGGTATAGCTTTTAAACATGGATTAAAAACGTAAAAGGTTAGTTTCGGACAGTTTGTTAAGGGGTTAATAAACTGAATTCCAAGTGATTCTAGGCGACAGGCTGACAACCTGTCACTATAGTGACAATATGTATATGAACGATTTTTCTGAAACAGCCCTCAAACATTTGTCAGTCTTGGCGATAGTGACCGTATTTTAAGACCGTTAACGTTCTGCCTACCCCGCAAGGGATTGAGGCGTGATATGTATACATGAGTACTTGCGTGTGTGTGTGTGTGTACGAGCCACTATTAACCCGTAAAAATCGTAGTTTGTAATATAAATATATAAATATACCGTGTGATGCCGGCTTAGAATATCATCACTCCATTTCTTACCTATGGGTATCGAAAGAGGTGACTAAGGGACTCGAGGGTTAGAAGTGTATTGCAATTTTAGGCGATAAGCTGACAACCTGTCACTAAAGTGATACACAGTTATCTGATTGACCCTCAAACTTTTGTCAGAAGTGGTGTTAATATCCGTTTTACGGCCGTTTACGCTCTGCTTACCCCGTAAGGGATATATGCGTGATTTATGTATGTATGTAGGTATGTAATATAAAATATAAGGGATTTATATCGTTTCAAACTATTAAAATAAGAGTCGAATAATACAGTGGTTAGATAGTTAATGTTCATTGCATTATTAAAAACACAGTTATACTTGGTTATACACAATGACATGATAATTGACTCTGGATGACTGAAATATCATAATATTTTTTTCATATATATACAGCATTGTATACTTAACTAGGCTGTTACAAGCGGCGTTGCTCGCATAAAATAAGAACTACCCTATGTGTTAATCCATGTTACCATCTATATGAGTGCCAAATTTAATTACAATCGGTTTAGTAGTTTTTGTGTGAAGAAGTAACAAACAAACAAATATACAAACGTTCGCATTTGTAATATTAGTACAAAGTGAGTTAAACTTTTAATGCGCTCTGGCTAAGACATCTCTGGGTAAAATCGTGTTTGCGAATATTCTGATGAAATCAACATCATCCACCTGTACCCGATATTAGCAAACTACAGGCTACAATTTTACAGGTGAAATTCGATGTTCATTGCGTAGTCAGTTAGCCATTATGATACAAGGAATATGAACCGGCTACGCAATGTACTAAGAATTTCACCTGTAGACTTGTAGCCTGCAGTTTCATAACATAGGCACCTGGTCATCGTATAAAAACACGCTCATAAAAGTGATAAAAACATCTCATTCCTCATATTTTAACAATGAAACTTACTTCCACGAGACCTTTTAATTAAAAAGTCACTGGGTGTAAAAAAATATATCTCGTATTATAATACACGCTGCTGGGTACAGGTCATTGTTGTTTTACTCGAGTTTTTACTTTTTTTATGTATTTTAATCGAGCATGTGGAATTTTAGGGATGTCACCTTTGTGACTTTGTGGCGCTGTCGTTTAGGCATCCGCTTTTTCAAGTTGTAAACCAGTAGACATTTTCGTAAAGCAAAAAAGACGAAGACAATATTACGATTTCGAGTGAATTATGTTTGGAAGAGAGTCAGTGGGAGTGGGGTTTAACTACAGGAGCCAGGAGTAAAACATTTCTAGAAGAAAGAAGGTAATGAATGAATGGACACCTACATCCGCGTTTTTTAAAGTAGGTTCAACGACCAGAACCTGAACATAAAAATTTCAGACAAAATCAGAAATGAAACGATACGCAAGAGAACAAAAGTAGCGGATGTACTTGAAAAAATAATGTCTCTAAAATGGAGTTGGGCAGGTTATGTATGCAAGATGGCAAACAATAGGTGGACCAAAAAACTTACAGACTGGACACCAAGAGACGAGAAAAGAAGTAGAGGAAGACCAAGCAATAGGTGGGGATCGTATTTAAATATATTTGCGGACAGACTGGCGAATAAAAGCTAGAAATAGAGACGGTTGGAGGAAACTGGTGGAGGCCTACCACAACGAAATACTAATTGAAAAAAAGAAACTTTTGTAAAATAGTATTTGAACTTTCCAAGTAATACTACAAGTTACATACGTAGAACTTTAGTGTTTTAAAATAGTAGATTTTACAACAAGTGCACAAAACGGACCATTTTCATCCGAGACTTTTAGCAGCCCGAGCCGAAGGCGAGATGACGAGTTATAAACTCTGCTTTTCACTTTGATTGCGAGGAAATAAAACAATAGTATATTATATAAGTAACATTTATTTAATTAAAATTCAAAGTAAAATTTGTACAGTTTTGAATACTGAAAGAAATTGTTTTTTCCCGAGACTTTGGTGGTAGTATCTGTTGCACAACTCTCTGTGCATTAATTTCCATAAGCGTATTAGGAGAGAGTCTTAAATCCTCTTCTTCGATGGTCATTTTTAACTATTTTAGCAAATTGAAGAAATTACGAAAAAACAAGAGCTGTTTCCCGCCGCTTTATTTTTTTTTAATCTTACGACATTGGCATTAGGCTTGGGCTGCAGACCTATACAGCCTACTATTTAAGCCGACATAGTGCTATTTCAATTTTTTCATACATATAAAATGAAATAGCACTATGTCGGGCCGATATCGGCGTTCCGGCAGACGCCCTTTGGCTGTGTATGGCTCATTTTCTTTGCCTTCATTTATGAGTAGATACGTTCTTGCACTTGTGCATAAAATGCGATTTTGTGCAGCCTATATCCTGCACCAATAAGCTCTTTCAGAGCATGAGAAGTGAAAAATATATTTTAAAAATAAGCCATACACAGCCAAAGGGCGTCTGCCCCGAACGCCGATATCGGCCCGACATAGTGCTATTTCATTTTATATGTATGAAAAAATTGAAATAGCACTATGTCGGCTTAAATAGTAGGCTGTATAGGTCTGCAGCCCAAGCCTAATGCCAATGTCGTAAGATTAAAAAAAAATAAAGCGGCGGGAAACAGCTCTTGTTTTTTCGTAATTTCTTCAATTTGCTAAAATAGTTAAAAATGACCATCGAAGAAGAGGATTTAAGACTCTCTCCTAATACGCTTATGGAAATTAATGCACAGAGAGTTGTGCAACAGATACTACCACCAAAGTCTCGGGAAAAAACAATTTCTTTCAGTATTCAAAACTGTACAAATTTTACTTTGAATTTTAATTAAATAAATGTTACTTATATAATATACTATTGTTTTATTTCCTCGCAATCAAAGTGAAAAGCAGAGTTTATAACTCGTCCACAAAACCATTTTAACCTCGACATTACTATCAGCCCTCGCCTTCGGCTCGGGCTGCTAAAAGTCTCGGATGAAAATGGTCCGTTTTGTGCACTTGTTGTAAAATCTACTATTTCACTTCTCATGCTCTGAAAGAGCTTATTGGTGCAGGATATAGGCTGCACAAAATCGCATTTTATGCACAAGTGCAAGAACGTATCTACTCATAAATGAAGGCAAAGAAAATGAGCCATACACAGCCAAAGGGCGTCTGCCCCGAACGCCGATATCGGCCCGACATAGTGCTATTTCATTTTATATGTATGAAAAAATTGAAATAGCACTATGTCGGCTTAAATAGTAGGCTGTATAGGTCTGCAGCCCAAGCCTAATGCCAATGTCGTAAGTTTAAAAAAAAATAAAGCGGCGGGAAACAGCTCTTGTTTTTTCGTAATTTCTACAATTTGCTAAAATTGTTAAAAATGACCAGTGCAGAAGAGGATTTAAGACTCTCTCCTAATACGCTTATGGAAATTAATGCACAGAGAGTTGTGCAACAGATACTACCGCCAAAGTCTCGGGAAAAAACAATTTCTTTCAGTATTCAAAACTGTACAAATTTTACTTTGAATTTTAATTAAATAAATGTTACTTATATAATATACTATTGTTTTATTTCCTCGCAATCAAAGTGAAAAGCAGAGTTTATAACTCGTCCACAAAACCATTTTAACCTCGACATTACTATCAGCCCTCGCCTTCGGCTCGGGCTGCTAAAAGTCTCGGGTGAAAATGGTCCGTTTTGTGCACTTGTTGTAAAATCTACTATTGAATTTGTTACACTAGGTTTTTCTAATAATACTATACAATGATTTTTTTGTATAATTATTATTGAATTATTTTAATGTATAATTTTAAAATGCATGAACTTATATAATTTAAGTTGTGGAAGAATAAAGGCTATTTTCATTTTAATTTCAACATACATATTGCGATGAGCACTTCTGTGTGTTTTTTATTCACGCCGGTATTTAAATTATCTTCGTATAGTAATAGTAGCCAGAAAGAAAGGGATGAGGGGAGTTGAAATAGAAGGTAATGAGGCGTGCGTACGTTCATACGGGGACAGATATAGCCATGCAATTTCGCAGGCACAAACATTGAGCTGAGGTGGCTCACATGAAAGAGGCGTCTCGCTTGTACTGATAGCGAAAGTCACAAGTTCAAATCCGTGGTATACCCAACGCGACAAGTGTTTTAAAATTTGGTTTCCAATTTAGCGTGGGTTTTCGTCACTACGGCTTAATTAAATCTGTAAGGAATGAATTATTCACCGGGAACTGGCCGCAAACTTTTCCGTGGATAAAGCTATGCTACGCGTTATTGGCATGAAGACACACTTGCATAATTTCGAAGGCAACGATTTGAGCCAGCCCCGATGGAAAGGGTGTCGCTAGTACTAATAACAAACGTCTCGAGTCAAAACTTGCATGCGGAAGATACAAGTTTTTTAAAATTCACACTAGGCAAACAAATGGTGAAGTACCATATGGTACCACTCAGCATTCACTGTATTATGTCTTTCAAGCGGAACCGTGCAGACAGGATCTGCCTTGGAGAAAAAAAAAACCTATAATTTTTTGCTCACACTTATTGCATCCCTTATTTTTATCGGTTTCTCCTCGACTTCGAACACCCATACAGAAGACTGAGGCTTTCTTTCTGGAAGGAGTGTATACAGGGTGTAAAGGACAGCCCTCCAAATACTGATATTTCAGATCGTTAAACTGAACAACTTTCCCCCGGGGACATATGTCAGGAAACGAAAAAATATCAACCACACATACAAAATTACGATCAGCTGACTGACTTTATTATGGGAAATCAAATCAGAGTTTATGAGGATCCATTGGGTTCAAAGTATTTTCATCACCCTAAAATCTTTCCACGTTAATTAATTTTTGATGGACGGTGTACTTCAATGAATAATAAAAAACAGTTGACAAGCGTTTTCCCGCCAATTTTTACTTTTTAATCGATAAATGAATAAAGCATTCGAAATTCAATCATTTATTAGATGCCAGTAATGCAAAATTTTTAGTGTACCTTAGTTAGATTCCTAATAATTTAATACTCGAGAAACAACAGGAATTTTACCCGAAGTCATATAATTTGTAGGGGACTTTGTCTCAGATCGGGCTGGGCAGGATGGCCTCACTCTTATCTAGTTGATAACCAAATCTGGCGAATCACGAACTAGTAATCTGCAAATAATGGATGGTTTATTTGACACGGCATTCAAAATTAATCATTATTTGACATGTTTTGGTGGTAAACATGTGAAATGTTGACCAACGAAACTGTTAATCTGACTCACACGGGAAAAAGTTCAGTAGTGGATGAAACCATTTCAGTTGCTATTTAGTTGGATTAGCATAAATGGCGATCAAACAATCGAATCATCACCTGCAAGCTAGAGTCTGCATGCATTTATATTTAAGCTTTAAATTTTTTTTTATTTCATTTAAATTAAAGTACATTTAAAATTTTGCCGTGTGATGCCATTCACAATAACATCAACCCAATTCTACCTTTGGGTGTCGTAAAAAGTGACTCAGGAATAATCATCCTGATAATTGGCAGCAGCGTTCCCTGTGAATGCAACTTCTTGACGCACTGAGCTCGCCAGTCGGCCTGCCAAGCGTTGTGAGTAGGCCCACGTCCAGCAGTGGACTGTTGTGCCTCTTAATCTTCTCATAAATTATGCGCTTTCGTTGCATTCCAATAAGCTTTTATGACATAAAATTCTACACTAAAGTACTTACAGTGAAGTAAGTTCCGTAAGCAAATGATCCGTAAATTTTTTGAAAACTTGTAAAATTTTCAAGCGCGGGCAGGATTTGAACCTGGCAATTGCGGAAGTCGCAGGTTCAAATCCTGCCCGCGCTTGAAAATATTGCAAGTTTCCAAAAATTGAATACCTAACACGGGAAGTGTTTTTTTTGGTATTCAATCCGTAAAATGTTGACGCTCTGGAAAATGTTGTCCGAAATCCGGGTTGCCAAAAATAAATGGCTGTATTTGGGTTACAAAAGGTCGGAAAAATAAATAATAAATTTTCCCATGTTTAGAGCAGAGCGGTGGCGGTGCCGGCTATTTAATAATGCACAGACCGACCGCTCATTTCGCCTCTCCATTCAGGTTCCGTAAATAAATTAGGTAAGCCATAACGCGGCCACGCTGTATCGTGGTCGTGTCGTGCGCGCGTCAACTGAAACAGACACGGTTCCATGAAAACAGAAATTGTGTTCTGTTTTATGTGAGTATACACAAACTAAGCAATGTGTTTCGTGTTAAGAACACAAATATACAAGTTTTAAGGATATCGTAGGTTGCTTGCAGTGTATGCATTTCAAGCATTTACAATATACTCAGAAGAAAATATATGTATTTATTGATAGAGGCAGTTTTGCGTTCATATTTAAATAAAATAATCCATTGAGGTCCAAGTATGCCGCAATTTCATGTTTTTAACGACTTTATAATATACTATGGCTTATTTTGCACTCGCAGTACAATATTATTTTCATAAATAAAAATAAAAATTGAAAAAAAACATTAAACAATTTATTTTACCTAGTTACTTCTCACAAAACCCAGAAAATGATGTAACCGAGTCTTAATTTAATTCCGTTAAACTCTGCATAACTTAAATAGCAACAAAATTAAAACTTCATTTAGCAAGAAAGAACCGATTTACAGCACTGGACCCTTTAACTTATCATTTAGGCTTAACTTGCGCATACTTAACTGCCTGGGCATATATATATAATCAAAATAACAAATATTTGTAGGTTCAGCTAAACTGACAAACGATGGCATGGTGACAGTTTATAGATGATTGCGTATCTAACAATAGTGTGGTGTTACAGAAAACCAGGGCCCGTTTGGTTTTATTTTTTACCTTTGCAAGAGCCAGCGACAGTCAACTGTAATTTTATTGTCACCGTGATATTCTTTCCTTCAAACTGTTATCAGAATCATCATTATTGGCTTCACACGTCTGTGACAGACTATTTAATCAGTGTCTGAGGCAAGACTTTTCATGGCTGTATAAGCCGATACGAAGCGCCCAAAACCATGCCACTGACACGTTATCTATATACAACTGAAATGATTTTCATTTAGCAGACTTCGGGCCCTGAAGTCTGAAGTTCGGCCAGTTTTTGTCATCGATTATAACTTTTTCAATTGTAGACTTTTCTAAATTACGAACGTCATAACTAAATATGCAAGAAGCTAGCTTTTAAGTTTAAGCTTCAATAAATGGCTTGCATTAAACTGTGAATATGATCCATTGGCTGAGGCCAGTTAAAAGTTGCCAAGCTGAAAAGAGTTTCATTATATTCCTGACTAACTTCAGTATATAATTAAGATTACTTTGATGTATACCGATGAAGATTGAGCGGAGTTAAGAAGCAAACTTAAAAGTGTAAAGTCACTTACTTTTGCAAAAGCACACAGAAAAGCGTTTCCACATTTTCTACCTACAAAAACTATTCATTATTGGATTAGTTTATAAAATGAATATTAAGATCGTTAATTTGAATATGGTGACACCCTGTTTTCGTCGGTATTCGTACCGCTTCCGGATAGCAGATGACGCTGTACGAGTGGGGGGCAAAAACGCGCTATTATAATGTCGACCACAAAACTATATAAGACCCCGATCCCGACCTACCTCCGAATTACGCTAGTGTGTGCACTCGGCAGTTACACACGTTTAAAATTAGTTGACTGAGACCTCACTTTCACTACTAGAGAACTTCAAGCGCATTGACCATTTTAAAGCTACAAGGGACCTAAAGAACATCCTGTTGAGTATGCTAGCTGACTTCAGACATCGGCAGAAGGAAACTATTGAGCAACGACTGAGCCTGAAGCACTGGCCGTGGAAACGCCCAATGTTTATATTAACAAGGTTCCGTAGATACATTGATTGCCGGTGGCTGCGGTTACGGACCGCCTAGCTTTAAAATGGTTTATGACCATCAAGTCTCCCACCGGGAGACTCAAAAGACGGGCTTTGTAATTGCAACACGTTACGACACGAACATTAAATACCACCCTGGCAGACTGAATACTAATGAAAGTTCGAGAAGAAAATAAACAGAAAAAAAACGTAAGGAAATTGTTGATAAAAATCGAGGTGGACAACTATGGTTTTAGTTGCATTGTAACCCTTAGCAAAGCCTCACAAGGTGACACAGCCAAGTTTGCACCCCCAAAAGAGACGGTTCGTGCAAGATGCATAAAAAACACGGGCCACCATCTTTTGAAGTGGTATCTCTGTCTAACCTTAATTAACCAATTAGAACCCTGCAATTGCTCTGACAATTTTTCAAAGTGAAACCCCTACGCCAACGAGGACGACTGAAAATAATCTCATCGTGAAACCACCGATTCTGTCGGTTCCAACGAAATGCGGACGTGGAAGACCAAAGAAAGTTGGTCCAGGCTCTCTCGTCGGGAATACTTTACAGACTGACAAAATGTAAACCATGCCTTCGTCGGTATTAGTACCGCTACGGGATCATAGATTTTGCTGTACGAGTGGCGCGCTATTCTACAACGCTTATTTGAGATGTCGACGTCAAAACTATAAGGCCGCGTCCTACATTGTGTTTGGTGATTCCGGATTATGCTAGTGTGTGCATTTGGCAGTTACATCCCTTGATGAATAGCTGATTGGACTCTCACAAAAGTGAAACTTCGATAGTTTTTGCCCGTATTTGTTTACGTTATGACATCCGTCTTGGCGTACATACTTTGGAACGTTGAACGGCTACGTATTTTTTTGTATTCTCTTTCGGTTTGGGCGAATTAAAGTGGATCTGCTTTTCTTCCAATCTTTGGTGTCACTAAGCTCAACTCTTCTGCAGTTACCAAAAATTTTCTTTATAGCAAAACAAGGTACCTACCAACCTAGAAGATAGATAGAATAATAATCAAAAAATGCCCAATCACGTAGCCAAACTTCTTGCACGTAACAAAACAGCGAAAAACCTTTAAGCTGCCAAGTATGAGATCCGCATCCGTAGCAGCTGGTTGAAACTTTTTTACCTCTATAAATTTACTGGCCCCAGGGAGCCAATGACTCAACACGCGGCGGGCATCAGATGCGTCGGGAATTTTCATACAGGTATATTCTGCAAACTAAGGCAGTTCTCAAGCGCACCACATGTTTTTCCGGACCCCATTTTTTATTCCATACAAAAACTGGACGATTGTCACATGTCGCCGCATCAAATTGCGGCTGTCACAGGTTCTTATTTGAATAGTGCGCTGAATCGCAATATCGTTCAGTGGTTGACTGGACTGACCCGATGGCATAGCGGATAATACCCCTGCCTGCTACGCCTAGGGCCTTGGGTTCGAACACAAACATTAATTAGGCCATTTTTAAGTATATGTGTTTAGTCTGGGGTGTTTTCTATATAAAATATGTATTTATTTACAAAAATAAAGTAGGCATATAAGTTTTAATATTAGCTAACTGGTTCCCATAGAACAAGCTTTGCTTAGTATGGGGCTAGTTAGCGCTGTGCGAGTTAATCAATACATGCAAAAACGTTTTAAACTATTTAAGCTTCATGATTTAATTGAAAATTTTAAACAGATCATATCAAAGACTATGAACTTTCATACAAACTATTACTTCTTTTTTTACCCCTCTGGGCTAAAACTCAAAAACTTACCTTTAAACTCTTATTCAACTGTTTCTCGCATTATTAGTTTAGGCTGTGCGTTCATGAATGAGTCTATCAGTCAGTCAGTCAGTAACGACATTTGTTTTTATAAGTGCAGATGTGCCATTCACCTTAGCCCCGTAGAGACTGCCTTGAGCTTCACGTGGAAGGAAAACATATTCAATCCGATAAATCCTTTCCGAGATTCTCTAGCTAGAGCATTTTAAAATATAGTGACCTAATTTTGAAATACAATTTCGACTAATCAAGAACGCGCGGCCTGCCTACAATCATTATCTACATCTCGTAGCATTTTGCTACGTATTATGCTACGACTGCGCTACAATTGTGTAAAGTTTAAATTATGCATTTTTTGTACTATTTATTTTTGTATGATGAAGATACATAATGAGTAGCTATATTGTCTTTTGTTTAAAAAACGTACGTTATAATCAATGGACGAAAATAATTCCACAATAATCCAATAAAAGATGTCCAAACTGATCTTAATGTCCAATGTCACGGGTATGTGCACAATTTACATACTTCATTTAAAAATTTAATAATTTTGTGCATATTCGCAATCCGGCAGCGTCATCATGACGCGTGCCAGTATAATTCAATATGGCGGCGCGTCTGGCCGCGGGGCGTCATAACCTCAAAATCGCATTATCTCACAGCTAAGACCTGTTTAGGTAAAGACCTGATTGCTTTTTAAATATTTTTTAAATTGACGAGTATTTTCGGGTGAGCCAAGCTGCTCACTACAGAGTTAGGTGTAGGTTTTATGGCCCCAGATCGGAACAATAGTGTCCAATAAGAATCGGAACAATAAGAATTACGAGTTGTATGCTTGCTAATACACGCTGATTTTGTAAGATTCCATCGCAAAAACGCCTTGCTTTAACATGCCTACTTGTCAAAAAATCAAACATTGTGGTGGATTTTGCGCCCGTCCTTAAAAAGTTGTTGTTTAACTTCTGTTTTAAAATTTTCATAAAATCCTATTGTATTTAAAAAAAAACTTAAACCTGGCTGATGCAAAAGCATTAATGCTGCAGAACATTGCATCTACAGTTTCTTGGTCTATGCGTGATAACTTCAAAATCGTATTATCTCCCAGTAATAGATTACCGGAAAATGAACCTCGGGCGCTATTACGGGCGGCAGGTTTAGGAGACAGATAGTACTTACCTAGATATGAAGCTGGCGCAGCCTAAATTGCATATCGAGTTATGCGACAAATTGAATTGTGAGCGAAGATGAGTAGAAGCAACAGGTCTTTAGCTGGGATTTCTTGGACAATCTTCTTTTATGAGTAGCTTTTGCGGTTTCTGCTCTCAGGGCTTGCATATACATTTTTCAGGATTAATTGCTATTGACGGATCGCCCGTTTTTTAATATACGTGGTGTAAGGGACACCCCTTCGAATACTGATACGGTACAGAAATACCATGAAACTGGATAAATTTCCCTTTAGGCAAGTGTAGTCGTGAGTGGCCTCAACAGTGGCGCTACTTAAAAAAAAAACTTTATACAAACAATCTATCATAATGTCCGTTGATCAAGTTTTTAGTATTATCCTTCAGTAAAATTAAAACCCACAAACTAAATGATATATTCACTGCAACTAAAGTTATGGTACTGAACTGGTAGATTGTTTGTATACAGAGAAAAAAAATTGCACCCTATCAGTATTCGGGTTGTCCCTTACACCTTGTATTTGGTGTGAGTACGCATATTATGATGGTCAGATAATTGTCAATCTAAATTACCATCACAGTACTAAGCGAAGCCTATACGGGGTGTAAAGGACGATGTACCGAAAACTTTGCAGGCGTGATCAGACCATGAAACTAAACAACATTTTTCTATGGAGCCTATGTTGGGAAACGAATTTGTTCTTCGAGTTTCCATAGAAAGTCTGTTAGCTGATCGGGAATTTTGTATGGGAGATCGTTTTTATTTTTCTCGTTTACCAATATATCTTCCATTGAAAAGGTTGTTCAGTTTCAAGGTCTGATCACGCCTGAAGAGTTTTCGGTACATCGTCCCTTATACCCCGAATAAACTGTGTTATTATAATGGAAAATAAATATCATATAAATGTGTATATATTTTAATACCTCAAATCAAGTACATACATGTAAAATTTTGAAATTAGCTGTACGAGTAGTCTCGTGTACATTACATCCTTTTTCCTGTTTACTGCTATGAATACTAATTGTGACTTTCCTTATTGCTATGCATGACGATGGTAGAGGAGTACAAAAACTAATCAGGCACCACCGGTCAACAACAAATATATTTCGAGCTAGCCTCCAGATCCTGAAGGATAGTAGAAAAATGTGAGTAGTTCCGGTTTTGCTGTAACTTAGCTGTAATAGTAATTATGTTGATGACATTTAGCTTGGTGTCTGCTTGCAGGGTGTACTGACTGGATTCTTTTCAGCTGAGTGATTTGGATCTCGGTGTTCTTTGTGCGTAGATCGTAGATCCTTATCAATCTGATAGGCGATTGTTATAATTAAAGCATTGATTAGAAAAAGTCAACCAAATAAGCGAATTTCTTCCTATTTGCTACCGCCTTTAATATCAGGCCTAGAGGATATGGTTAATAAAATACTGTTTTGTATTTCTACTATGCCTCAGGTCGCCCACAAATTGGTTCTCGTTAACATTTGGACGCGATTTCCGAATTTGTTAGCCCTTAACAAGCCTCGAAAAGTTTAGTTGGGGGTAGTTCGGGCAGGATGACCGGACATGCCTCAATTAGCAGAGCTGCGATGTAAGAAGATAGGGTAAAGGCATTTACAAGTTTCAATATGGGAAAGTTCGAAGGGGGCTAAATTGGACCCTACTATTGATCCTAAACTTCACACTTTAGATATCACTGAAGATCCCAACGAACGTAATTTAAATTATTAAACGTTCATTCGTTCTTATAGGTACAGTGACTGAAACGTTATTATAATTTAAATTCTTACACTTTACACATTTTTACTCGCAAAGCATTTATTATTTAACTAAGAGCAAGACAACGATAGCATGCGTCTAATTTACGAGTTGCGTGTACCCGTCGCGTGTTAGTATGATGTGCATTCAATACCTAAGTTTTATATACTCACCTACATACAACCATATTGCAATGCAGTAAAGTACATGAATGTATTTAAAAAAATATATATTGACTAGCTGTGCAGTTGAATGCCTCTTTCATCCGGTTGACTGCGACACATCCACGAAGAATTATAAGCTATTCTCCGTGACTCAACAAACAGTAGCTGTATAGTTAAGTTGTGTCTAAAGTTTGTAGTGGTGCTAATTTTTTACTACGGGATGTTCCAAGCTACTCGAATGCTTGAGTGAACTATTAGCTAATTAAGAGAGCGTTTTATATTTTACTTAACTACTGAACGTTAAAATGAAAGTAAGAGATTATGTTTGATGATATAATCGAAACTGCTGCTTAAATTAGGTAGGTAAATCCACACTAATATTATAAATGCGAAAGTCACTCTGTCTGTCTGCTACGCTTTCACGGCCAAACCGATGAACCGATCTTCATGAAACTTGTCACAGAGATTGCTAGCATACCGAGAACGGACATAGGCTACTTTTTATCACTATTCGAGGGTCTGGAGTACAGATGTAGACCACCAGGTGTACCATCAGGAGCCCACCTAATAAACTATTAGAGATACAGAAATGGTTCCAAACCAAAGTTGTTAAGTATGATGGGAATAAGTTGCGAAAGGACATTGGCTATCTAACGCGGACGAAGTCGCGGGTAAAAGCTAGTACTAAATAAATTTGAAAACCATCTACAAAAATACCTCAAATTTTTGAATATACCTACTTTCAGTTGTTATATACGAAAAAGATCCAATCAACATCTGACTACATAATAAAAAATATAATTTTTAATTCCAATCCAAATAATGTGGGCCTACTAGCAAACATAATATTGAAATGGACCTCTGGGGTGGAATTAAATCCGACAATTGTATAATTTATGCATCGCCACGACCCCCGGAGTGCCGTGTGGATCACCATCAGCATTGGTGTTTTTGCTGAGCTGAAATTGAGCGACCATCTCCGCATTAATTGTTTTATATGAGGCGGCCATTTTCCATTTTGTTTACATTTGACCTATATTTAACCTTGACAATGTGTGTGTGTATTGGTATAATGGTACTAATTTGAACTCCAAAACTGATGTTCACGATAGTTCTATTGTCTGACCCAATGGATAAAAATGGAACAAGAGTGAAAAAAATTCGCTGTACCATCATGGAACCACTGTGAACGAAGGGTGTTTATGGTACCCCTACATACGTCCAGGATTTGAACATGTGACTATCGCTATGACGCGAGAAGTGTTAAAAATTGAAATTTAGAGCCGTTAAAAAGTCTATTACATATCTGAGTATTGGGCATAAGGCAAAAAAGTGAGTATTTTCTTGTGTTCAGTGCGTGTTGTAGACGTGATATTGAAGAACTACTCAACAACTTTTTGATGAAATGTGAAAATAATATTTTGCCGCCCAAAGTGATTTGATCTTGGGATATTTTGTACAGATTGTACATTTTATTTTCGTATTTCGAAAAATAATCTTTTAAAAGTTTTTCACTTTCACGACTAGAACACGCCTTAGAAGTATTCTTCTCTGACAAACACCCTATATAAATAATAATGTCACTATATTAAAGGCAGAAAAACTACAAACTGTGACTTAAATAACAAGTCATAATTTACCAAAAATTTGACCTATGTAATGAAGCAACACAAAGTACTGAGCAGATTTTGATAAACAATGTTGTGACTTCTTAGTTAGATGACGCCTAAAACATAAACTTCGGATACTTACTAGGAAAAGCCTTTAAAATTTCAAATTACCTAGGTAGGTATCGCATGTTCAACCATCCTTTTGTAACATTTTTTTTGTGTTCTAACAAAAAATATTGCGCCGAACCCAATTAAGAGGCAGAGAGATGGTGATATAGCTACATATTTAGGTATAAAAATACTTTGAGAATCTGAGATTGTTACATACAGTCGGATCTATATCCTCATTTTTGAGTCAGTCAACATGAGCAAAATAAAGTAGTTTCGTTTTATGTCACACTTTTATGTCGCTACCTACTCCCGTCCTTTTACTGCAGATGGACCTCACGACTTTAACGACTCTGAATCAGGTCTGCCCGAACTGAATAACTAAACAGAAAATAAAATGGCTGGAGAGAATAGCACTTTTAGGGTCCAACATCTTTTGTGTCCATTAGTCCGTCTGTCACGACTTTATATATCGAGAAAACTTAACCGTATCGGGCTTCTTGTTGATTTAAAATAATTAACGACCGTTAATGCTGCAGAAATCGCGTGTTTTTGGCAGTTTCAAGCGAATTAAAATTTATAAGTTCCGTTAACATATAACTACGAAATTTGGCAAGTAGCTTTGTTTTGAAGTACAAATTAAGATAAAAAGACAAAAACATTTTTAAAATTGACACAAAATACATTTTTTTATTGAGGCTAGTAGTTCCATTGGAGTATCATATGATGAATGGATGCGCATGTTCAAGAACCCTCGGTGGGTGAGTCCGACTCGCTTTTAGCTGTTTTTTTATATTTGTTAGACATAAGATTTTTTTCTCCTCAAAATCGGCTGAAACGAAACAAAAGACAAAAAATATAAAATGCAATATGAATATCGTAGTCATCTACGATATTCATATTGCATTTTTTATTTTTTATCTTTTGCTATATTTTCTTAATAATAATATAATTAATAATATTCTTAACTTCATTGATAAAATGCTCATGGATTTTAAGAATACCTATTAAAAAAAATTCTAATTGTGCTTTTATTAAGGCACAACATCTCCGACTGATTTTAGAACGTATTTTAATTTATTCAGAAATCATTTCCGGAATACGGTGTTCGCTTAGGGAAAATGATATATTTTCTGAATGACAAATAACCGTCACTGCTTGTTAAAAGCTGCGCTTTGCTTTCTTGGTACAAGTAGGCGTTTTATTAAGCACTCACAAAATATCGTCAATTTATAATATAAATGATTTGATATAGATTCAATGTAAATAACAATGAGACAATCAGACGAACATTGTATAGCAGCAATGGCAACTCACCACCGCAGTCCTCGGTTGTCGCGTTAATTTATATGCAAAACCTCCTGACACGGCTCTATATGTTGTCGATATCATATGTAGATATGCCCTATCTTCAATCATGCGCTTACCAATTTGGTCTGTTACATTTCTAAATGGGAATTTTTAATGCCAGTCTCCAAGTGTGCATAGAAGGCGGTAAGCTAAACTGAAAAAATGTTTCTTTAAAAGACAATGTAAGTAAATAGATGAAATGTATTTTTGACTCAAAATTCAATATTCCAGTTGATCGAAGTTTCAGCTTCACGTAATGCCGTATGGTATGAAATTAGTAAAAAAATCGGGAACTGCCAGATAAAAAATTCTTATTGTGGTAAAATTACTTTGTCATTTTCAGCTGCGCGATTTTGCTTCTGTCGTTTCGCTTCGGTGTAATCGAGCTCGATTTCCTAAGTATTCGTAAATGATAACCCGCACGCAATGGCCCTTTCCGCATGCGAAATCCCATAAATGCTATTTTCTAACCGTGAATTTCCCCTGAATCTGCAACGAGTGGCCACACCACTAGTATGAAGCCGTGAAACATTTCACAATTCCCAAAACAGCTGATTGTCATCATCAAATGAAAAGGTAAGCATTTGTCAAAATACTAAGATTCGACACAATAAGTTTTTAATTTACGTTTATATCAATTCATTTTGCTTGGGAGGGTGGTGGTGTTGTCTCATTCTGCGTATTACGAGAAAATTCAAGGGACTTAAACTACTGTTTAGGAAATACGACAAAAACTGGTGTAAGCGAATTGGTTCTATGTAATCTGCTTCGTGAGAGACTGAATTACTAATGTGCATTACAATCAAACTTGCAGGTACTCGAATATGATTATTTCCGTTAAAAATAAATCAAATAGTAGGAAAGCCATAAAAAACTTTGTTTCATATATGATAGAAGTACTGACATATCGAATCCGCGTGAAGACTTGATGAGTCACTATATCCTAAAACAGTTATTATAAGGTAGCCCTCAAAAGATAACACAAGCAAGCAAAAAAGTAGTACAAATGATATGATATATGTCGGAAGGGTAGTTACTCCATCGATGACTCTACCTTTGTCTTTGCTATTAGACATACATACATACATACATATATCACGCCTTTATCCCTTGCGGGGTAGGCAGAGCATAAACGGCCGAAAAAACGGACATTTACGCCACGTCTGACAAACGTTTGAGGGTCATTCGGAAAATTGTGTATCGCCATAGTGACAGGTTGTCAGCCCATCGCCTAAAATTGCTATACACACCCTCGAGTCCCTTCGTCGCCTCTTACGACTCCCACGGGTAAGAAATGGGGTGATGCTATTCTAAGCCGGCATCACACGGCATTTGCTATTAGAAATAGAAATATATAATTAATAAACTAAATATTTTAAAACAAAAATGAAGAAAATTGACTGAAAAAATATCTATCCTTTTACAAATATTGCCTAAGTTAATGTGCCATCTACCTATCGAGTCACTGTTTCAAAAGTTGCAAACATTCTGAAAGTTGGGAGCGCTTGCCCTTAATTTAGTAACAAATGGCTTCGCGATACACAATGGCTTAATCAAACCACATTAAGATAAGGGAACAAAAGACCCCTTGAAGGACTACTGTCCAAGTTACATACGCTGAAATATAGGCCGTGAATTTGCAAAGACAGCAGATTTTCTATTACTCAGTTTTGTATAGAGATGTCAAATTCAATTACGAAACGATTTTCAAACGATACTAAATCGAGAATATATAATTACTCGTATTTTCAGTGTATGAAAACAGGCCAATTTTATTTCGTTCATATAACAGGAATAGTTTGTGAAGAATTACTTAAATGGTGGTCGTTATAAAGCCACGCCAGAGTCTTATTAGTTACTTAGTAGGCGATTCAATAGTGACACCAAGGCTTATTGGGTCGTTCGTCGACTCGGTGTCCTCCTACACAATATAATTATTTTATTTACCTTTCCATAACAACGGTATCTGCTCTCCGCGCCTCTCTTGGACTATACATTTGAAGTCCTCTAAGGGTCCTAATAAAAACTGACAGGATAAAATGATTTATGTGGAGGCTAGATAAAGGGAGTGTCAACCAAGTGGCATTCTTCGGAGATAAGATAATAGTAGAACCGTTTCGGCTGTCAGTTCGGCGCAAAAACTGAACACCGCTTTGTAAGGAACAAGCTGATGTTTATCCCGGTTTATCCTTCTAATTCCTAGGTAATTTAGTAGTTGTAGTTACATATTTTGAGAAGAAACTGCTGTTATGGAGAGTGAATACTGTTCCTTATAGAATAAGCAGGTAGACTGTTAACAAGAAACTATAAATTATTGAATTAATGTTTCCAAATTGAGATGCATTTTATTAACATACTGAAAACAAATTAGATGGTGCGCGCTATTATGACGTTGCTCATTCGGGTAAATGCTTTTTGGTATTGATACCTAGCATTTCAATACATAGTACTTACGCATTATAAACACCATCGTACAACCTACGTTTGAGTTGTACTAAATGGTACCCAGCTACAAATGGCTAACTATATAGTATATATTGTTTCCTGTTAGTGTGGGAAATATATCGGCCCATTAGTTTACCGTAATCAGATTGATGTCTAATTAATACGTCTCTACTAATTCGTGGTCTCTATACTGATAAGTTCATAACTATGAATAGGTATGGCCGTGATTAACTAATGAATAAATTGTACATCTGAGTATGCCGTTATGTTTGTTATGTAGGTTAAGTCGATAAAACTTTGTATGAGTGACTAATTAAACAGAATAACATATTTTAAGAACATATCACAAAAAAGCGAGGATACGTTTGCCAAACTATATGTTAAAACTTGTCTAAATTTATAGCCGCTATTCAATCAACCATGTGTCAAAAAAAGATAAGGTACACTTGGAATAATCTAAAATTCCGCGATAGGAGCGCGATCGCTAGGATAAATTATGTTTGCAGGATATTGACACTAAAAGGAGGTCTAATAATAAAAAAACGTGCAGTTACATAACATAAATTAAGTACACGTTCGCACCCAAGACAAATGGATGGCTACGGGGAAACGTCAATATCTCACGCACACATCTACACGCAGCTGTTTACGAGCAAAATGGAATCAAATCAATCACATGAGTAGTCGAATGTCAACTGCGTTTGGTGCGCATGGTACATGACTTTTTGCAAATGTAAATATGGTCGCAGTGTTTCTAGTTGTCTAAATACAACCATAGATTGTGTTTTATCATTTTTGAAGATCCTCCAGGACAATATTGTAAAGTAAATCAAACTCCGTGCCGTGTGATGCCGGCTTAGAATAACATCACCTCATTTCTTTCCCATGGGAGACGTAATAGGCGGTGAAGGGACTCGAGGGTGTGTATTGCAATTTTAGGCGATGGGCTGACAACCTGTCACTATGGCGATACACAATTTTCCGAATAACCCTCAAATATTTGTCAGACGTGGCGTAAATCTCCGTTTTTTGCAGCCGATCACGTTCTGCCTACACCGCAAGGGATTATAGGCGTGATATGTGTATGTATGTGTGTGTAAATCAAAGTCATAATAGTGCAAATTACTGAGATATGATACCAAATTTTTAAAACACTTCTCGTGTTACATATAAAAAAATTAATACTTTTAGTCTCATTCCGGACTTTATGATACACTTGCTAAATTCGCGGGCAAGGTACGAACTGCGGTAGCCCAGAAGGAAGAGTCGTCGCCACTAGTAATGGCGAAAGTCACAGGTTCAAAACCTGCCCACGCTTGAAAATTTGGTTCCTTTAAAAAAGAGAGATTTACGTGGAACTTACAGTTTTGTTTGAATATTTCATTTAACTTCAAATACAGTAGAAACAGAAAAGTTTCTAAATTTAAGCTTATTTATCACTCGTTAACACTTTGTTCGACCTACCTAAGTACAATTTGGTAGGATTTGCTAGCGATTATGCTCAAATAAACTAAAAAACGTTACTATAATTACGTGGTGTATTGAAAGTATTGTGACTATGTTAAACCCATACCTATAGGTAACCTATTCCAAACATTCAGTAAGAAAATAGTAGCAACCCTAACAGAGTAGGTATTAATCATCAAAATGGGGGCAAACTGTCCTATGAATTATCTATTTAGTACATAACTTCCTACTTTTTTGTAAAAGCTTACCACCCATGAACACAGACTTTGTCACCTTTTATTTGTAAGTAAATGGAAAAGGCCTTGTTGTGATCTTATTCTTCGCAATTTTAATTTAAATTGAAAACAACGTTAGTAAACCAAACTTCTCCAATTTTTAGCCCCGTCACTTAGCCGGCCAAGTGTCACGCTCATTGTAGCGGGAAGCTTAACCGTCAAATATCGCGAACAAAAAGCATTTTCGGAAAATTGCTTCTGGGGTAAGGTTATTCTGTCTTGACGAACCATTCATCTTGTCACGATTGCTCTGTTGTTCTCCATTTGTAAAATTCATAAGTACATCTACCACATTATTATCAACCTTGTTTCATTCCCTTTGCCTAGTTTGGCCCAAAAGAGAGACAAAACGTAAGCAGACATTGTTTCAAAATTAAAAAAGTAATAATAAAGTGATTGTTATTATTACCTATGTATTTGGTATTGAAACGAAATAAGAGAATAATAATTATATTCATAATTTCTTATTTTAAATTAAAAGTAGTTCTTTATTTAATTAAGCCTACATTTTGTATTTTGAGGCAACGACATCCTCCTCTTCTTTGAAACATTACTCATGATTGTCAATATTTAATAGAAAAATTAATATGTAACATAATTAGTTATGTGATAAAATTTAATTATATCATCTATATCATGGTATATTAATGTCTTACTATGATTATTTGGGTATACCTAAGAATAAATCTGCTTTACGAGTACTGCATCGTATTTACGAAATACGAGACAATTCGTTTACTGCGTTCTCTTCTCTTGCAGAAGAAGACAAGATAGGTACGTAGCTATGCTTTTAAATTTAACTATGCATTGCTGATATTATTCATTATTTGATATGAAATATGTGTAAATGCGGTGTGAATCCTAATTACTTCTATTCTTTAGTAGGTATTTGTATCAGCTTATTGTTTGAAATGAATATGCATATTTGCATTAATGGCCTTTTCAAAATTTAATAGAATAGATTGTCTCTTGGAAACATTTTTCCTACATATTCTAATATTTTTAATACAAACAATAAGCTAATACAAATACCTTAGGAAGAGTAGGGCGTAAAAACGATGCTGCAGATATTTTAAAGAGTGAACCAGTCCATGAAACTGAACAACTTTTCACAAAGAACAAAGGTCGAACGACGAAAAAAATTGGCCCGCCATACAAATTGATTCAGGCAGCCAACGCATTTTGTATGGGAGGTCCAAATAAGTTTTTAATATTTCGACCTACGTTCCATTCGGTAAGTTGTTCCGTCTCATGGACTGGTTCACCCCTTAATATATTGGCAGCTTATTTTTTTCACGTTATAATCTGTCCAGGGCCTTGTCACCCACAATAAGGACCATCAAATATGGGCTGCTGTGTGATGCCGGCTTAGAATAGCAACACCCCATTTCTTTCCCGTGGGAGTCGTAAGAGGCGACTTAGGGACTCGAGGGTGTGTATTGAAATTTTAGGCGATGGGCTGACAACGTGTCACTATGGCGATACACAATATTCCGAATGACCCTCAAATGTGTCAGACGTGGCGTAAATTTAAAAACGTTTTTGTAAATAAATAGCTTATTCCAGTCTGAATAACAGAAATATTGAAAGTGAAATATTGAGAAGTTAGTTACCGTTATGTATGTATGTATGTAGTTACCGTTTGCTTTTATTAAAATACAACAATTTAGAAACATTCATACCATTAAATCTGATTTGGTCTTAATGCTTACTCTAATAAAAAATTAGGTAAAGATGGCATGGACCTTGTGAAGCATACCAATTTTAGTAAGAACAATAATAGTTTTTTTAATAATCGAAATAGTAACTTTTTGTTGTAAAGTTAATTTAAACTTCATATATATATCAATGACTAATTAAACGTCCTATTTATTTAAAACTTATTTATTTATTTAAGACAAAAAACAGAGTAAAAATAAAAGATTTAGTTACGTGGGCCTGTTTCATGGAAAATAATCCTAAACGACTTGGAACGTATGAGTATACCGGCTTACTGAATTGCTGTAGGTAAACAACTGTAAACATTTATTTACTTATTATCAAGTCTCGTCTAATATAAAAAAACTAAGTAAGTAAAGTTCTATAAAATAAAACCTAGATAATGTGAGAACAGCCCTCTACTAACATTGCTAACTGTGATTGCCAATACTGCTGCAAAGAACAACTACATACTTTACAACCAGCAATGTATATCGTTGTAAACTATTGTCTCTTCGCACAGAAGAGCTTCAAGATGCATACCAAGCTCGAAGTTTAAAAACGTTCATAAATCTAGAAACCCGGTCGGATAAGCGTGCAGCCGGTTAAAACCCGGTTATTTGGGAAAAATATGGATATTGAATTTAGGTCTCGGTTATAGACTAGATAGCAGTTGAGTTAGGTTCACGCTCAAGGATTCAATAAAAAAGATAAACCTAAACACATTATTTTTCAGGCTCCGTACCTCAAAGGAAAAATCAGAACCCTTGTAGAATCACTTTGTTGTTCGTCCGTCCTTCCGTCCGTCTGTCTGTTTATCACAACCCTTTGTCTTGGAAACGCGTGGAACTATTTAGTCGAAATTAGAACCATATACTCTACTATACTCGTACTCTCCAAGACTACGACCGCTTGTAGATGTAAAAAAATCAAGCTACTAACTTAACGTAAAGAGAGATACTGCCGTTTATGCTGGAAACCACGTGTGTTTTTGTCCATCTCAGAGGATTAAAAATTCATAGGGTATTTCCTGTGGACCTAAAAATATAAAATTTGGCAAGTTGCTTTGATTTCCTGTTTTGAAAAGTTTAAGAAAAACCCTTAAAGTATGTCAAATATATGTCAGACGTGGCGTAAATGTCCGTTTTTGCAGTCGTTTACGCTCTGCCTACCCCGCAAGGGATAATAAGCGTGATATGTGTGTACTTAAAGTACACTGTCACTGCTGTAGTAATTCAGCTCAACTAGATTCAGATTGCAATTGCGATCTGATTGAGTATACAGAAACCATCAAATATCTTGGAATAGTGCTGGATCAAACCCTATCCTGGAAACCCCAAATAGATCTCCTTTCGAATCGAATTCGGAAATTAATATTTATATTTAAAACCCTACGCCATATTGCCGATACCGCTTTACTCAAAACTATATACCTTGCATTAGCACAGTCACTTTTAACTTATTGCGTTACTACATGGGGTGGTGCATGTAAGACCCACATCATTAAAGTTGAAAGAGCCCAACGAATTCTTTTAAAGGTGATCCACTCCAAACCCTTCAGGTTTCCAACAATTGATCTGTACGCGCTTAGTGGTGTTCTTACAGTAAGACAATTGTATATCCGCGAAGTGGTCTTAATGCAACATTCTACACTTGAATTTAATCCAACCCTTGCTCTTCAAAGAAGAAAAGATATAGTTTGCCCAAGAATTCAAACCTTCACTATTTCCGCTACAAAATCCCAGCTTTATTTAGGTCCAATGCTGTACAATAAAATTAATAAAATTTTAAATATATATCCCTTAAACATGGCAAAATGTAAGGTGAAGATAACACACTGGCTAAAGACCTTAAATTATAATGACACAGAAGGTTTATTTATAATTTTAAGGTAGCCGAGACGTAAGTAACTTTAAATTTTTATTATCCTTTTTATTTTAATTTTTAATATGCCAAACTTTATAAAAAGAAAAAAAATGAACGAAACTGAATACAGCAAATATTGAGTTCACAAAATTAAACATTGGAGGACACCTAGTATCTAAGATACAGGCAAGGCCTAGTTTAGATACTAGCAAAATTGTACTAGATTATAAATTATACCTAGCTTTAAGTTTTGTTCTACAAATTTAGTTCATGTATCTAGTGTATAAGTCATTGTTATTTTGCAATAAAATCATTTATCATTATCATTATCATGTTTTTTTTAAATATAGTTCTTTTAGGGGATCGAAATATGTCAAAATTTTAAAATTAAGGCTACTAGTTCAAGTGGGGATCATATGAACATGTTGATGTGCACGTTAAAGAAACCTCGATGGGTGAGTCCAACTCGCACTTGGCCAGTTTTTCTAAGTAAAACAGGCAGACTGCTCAAAAATATATTAAAACTTATGTACAGGCAAGATTAGCCTTATTGCGATCAGTGGCAGCAATCAACAAAAAAACTATCATGAAAAATTTGCTATCATAAATTCATAACACGAAATATATTTCAAAACATAAAGTTTAATAATTAAGCGGTCTACTGTTACTTTATAAACACCTTAAACATCTTAGTTCAGTGTTTGGTTTAAAATACAGGAGTTTTATTTGATGCGATTTGTTGAATGGTGCACAGACTTTACAATAATGAGCCCGAGTAGTTAGGAATTTACGTAGGTATTAGTGACGGTAACAAGGCACTTATGTAGATTTTTTGGTAAATTATTTGGTAAACCAAACTGATGCAATGAAATAACAATATACGGGCCGATGTGGCGCAGTGAAAGTGACAGTTGATATTATCAATTAGTGAATTTGTTCCCAGTCTGGTTAGGACATTGCACGCTGAACCAGCTGATTGTCCGTAATAAAGATGGTTCCGTGCTTCGGGAGGCTCTCTAACCCGTCTGTCCCGGTTGCTGTCTGTAATATCACAACCATGTCAGAGGCCTATGTCGGTTGAATAACTCTGACACAAGTCGTTTATCCTTTCGGTGCCTCACAAAAATAAATTGTGGTTTAATTAGATACTTTGAAAATGAAAGTTATGGTTTTGTAAATTTAGTTTTCTAAGGAGTTACCTACTTTAGGTAACATTATTTAGTACGCGATACAATATTGGCTGTTTCTTACAACTTACACGTGGCTAGTACCCGGGTCAAGCTGTAAATTGTAAGCCACGGAGGAGCATAATTTACCTACCACCGCCATCTTACTTACCACTAACTTATTTTGCACTCGCTTTATGGCTTGCTAACTACATTAATTATTCTGAAATTTCAAAAATAGATAAAACACACTGTTACAAACTATAATTTTGTATGTACTATGGTTTATTTTGTTACAAATCCAGAAAAATCAACTGTAATATATTTTTGGACTTTATTTATTTTTAATGAAAACCACCACCAACCATCTGATTTTCAAAAAAAGAAAAAATGGTCCGTGCTTTGGGATGCACGTTGAGCTGTTGGTCCTGGTTGCTATCGATGATTTGATTACCTAGACGGCAGTCGTTACACAACCATGTCAGAGGTCTACTAGTAGTAGCCGGTTGAAAAACTCTTACACCAGGGTGCATCAAGTTGTTCGTCGACTCGGTGTCCCACCCGAAACATGAAGAATTGAGCAATGTACTTATTGCACAGAAATAACAGCAAGATTCACAGCTAATATGCACAGAGGCGGCCTTTTCGCTAAAAGTAAATCCATTTCTTCAATGATACATGTCATGTTTGTTACTTCTCACAAGATCGAACTCTCCATACAAGCGTCAAAGAGCGGTAAGAGTGCAGAAAGCAGTATTGAACATAAAACCGGCTGAAACCCTCAGCTATGTTTACAGGCTGAATAGAGTCTACTACTGAGCCTGCACTCCGGTATGCATAAGATTATAAGGGTGTTTCTGTTGTAGCCACAAAAGCGGTTATATTTTTCTGCATGATTGCACACAAACCATCTGAAACCCTAAATGGGTTTACTACTGTTGTCAATTTTGTGCAAATCAATTCATTAAGCAGTTTATCAACCCTCCTTTTCAAAGAATCAACTGAAACTGGTTTTTTATACTGTTACAAACAACCCCTATAAAATAGAAGATACATTAAATGTATAAGTTAATGTGCTGCTGATAGCTTACCTACTTTACACGAATATTGAATTTAGAACTAATTCAGTTGCTTTTTAAACAGTACCAACTAAGTTTTTCTATTCTATTTAACATTTCACAAACAATAGTATACTTTATTAGCATTTGATTAAAACTCTGTTTACTTTTTAGAGCTTTTTATGTAGCTGCCATGGTACCACCCTAACAGACCTAGTAAAGGCTTTTCACTCCATAAAGCGAGCACTATGTCCGAGATTTAAGAGTTTGAAAGCCGGTTTTAATAGCGACAAAGGTATTGTAGAAAGCGTACCATTTTCCACTTCATAGTTCTGTTCAAAATATTCACTACTTTTGACTTACTTCTAGATTTAAAGTGGTTATTTCTGATAATGATTGTGTGTTATCCATTTATTTCGTAGTAGTCAAATTTGTTTTTTTCATAATGTTGTCCATATTTATTATTACACACCCAAATGCACCCGTACCTTTTACTTTCCGTTTACCATATGTTGGCCGGTAGAGAATGCATAATGCCCGCCTTTTGCCATACTTTTGTGCCATGTGCAATAAAGTATTAAAAAAATATTTTGTTTCCTGGTACCTAATAACTGAAAAGAAAAGTGCTAGGCGCTTGTCAGTGGCTCAAGTAGTATTAATAAAGTAACAGAATTTTGCTGTGTGATTCCGGCTTAGAATTGCCGTGTGATGCCGGCTTAGAATAGCATCATCCCATTTCTTTCCCGTGGGATTCGTAAGAGGCGACTTAGAGACTCGAAGGTGTGTATTGCAATTTTAGGCGATTGGCTGACAACCTATCACTATGGCTATGGCGATACACAATTTTCTGAATTACCCTCAAAAATTTGTCAGACGTGGTGAAAATGGTCGTTTTTTGCGGCCGTTTACGCTCTGCCTAGGGATAATAGGCGTGATATGTGTATGTATGTATGTGTGCAGAATTTTGTCTTTCGGTGAAGAATTAAGGTCTATTTAGGAAATTGATTCACCTTATTTTCTATTCCATGCCAGTGCAAGCACAACTGCAATAATGTGAGAAGCTATAGGCACATTACACCTTAGCTTGCGTTGGCAAGAATATTCCATACATAGGTGTACCAAGTCAAAAGCAATAATGCAATAGACTAGACGGGAAGACTAAAATTCATAAAACATTACCTTTTTTGGTACGAGAGTAATTACATTGATTGATAGACAGACAGACCATTTGTGATTTGTGGTCTGTTCTGGTTCAGACAATATTAATCTACTCGTGTGGTTGTGGTATGTTTGAATTGAGCCCACAATAAATTTGAACATAACCGCATAACCACCTATAATTTTAAACACTATTAGATAACTAATAATATACAAATCATACTTTGCCTATTCTACTTGAACTTGAAACTTTTATCTTCACCACAGTGATGAGAAACTTTGGGGGTGTAAGAATGTTGAATTCTGTACATACCTTTTTTAATTATGATCTGCACTAAAAAGTACCTAACAGAAGGATGATATTATATTTATAAGACCCGCCGCCTCTTACAATCTAGAGATCAAGTAGTAGTAAAACAATCGTAAATATTGAATGAGCCCCTTACCATGAGCTGACGCAGCTGCGGTCGAGACTGTAACTTATATGAACTACTGGTCAGCTACTCGCTGAACAGATGAAAATAAAACAATAATCATATACTATGTCGATGAATGGTATTTCTTGCGAACGAATTTGACTGAAACGCACTTATTCAAAACAATTTTGAGGATCTTACGAGTAGAAGAAAAAGTACACAATCCCTTCTATAACACACTTGTCTGCATTTGTAAAGCACTACGCTTACCCGCCCTAATCCAGACGTCCCTAAGGATTCGAACGAGGACAATAAGGTTTCAGGGTATTTGCTGTGCACTTGCTGGAGATACGTTTGATATGTCCCTTCGCTGTGGAGAGTGTAGAAGGGCTTTTAGTTTGATAAAGTTAGAACTCGGCTCTTATTTTTTTTTAAAGAATTTCAAAATCTTAGGGATAGTTGAATACATGTTTGAAAGACTGTCTAATTTTGATAGGTCAACTTAATTTGTCACAATCCGATTACTTATTAGCAAATATGCCTACTGAGCTAGAAGTGCCAATATTTAAGTAGACACATTAATATATAGATATTTTTTGGGGCATTCACCTTCGAATCATTGACCATCTTCAGACAATAATTTATTTTAACAGTGAGTTCACTTGAGAAACATGCAATATCTAACATAAACTCACCTAGCCATGACAACTTAGCTCTTGGATTCGTATCTTCAAGATAGTGATCTCCAATTTAACTTTCTCTATCCGCAGTTGTCTGTTCTTCTTGAACTTTACCAATATATTCATGTTCAAAGAAGCTACGACTAAGCAATGCCTGAGAATACATACGTCTGATGAATAGTGTAATTCGCTACTTGCTTGGGTAGTTCAGAAAATGCGAAACATGTTTGATTAACATTATTGCCCAAAAATATTACTTTTCTTATTATAATATGTAAATAGATATTTTTAATCAATTTTGGTCAATTATAGAATTAAGATCTTATTTTGACGCCATTGTTTACAATGATAGTAACGTCATGGAACTAGTAGATTTATAATTATAATGTACCGTTTTGAAAAGTAGCTCAATTGACTAATATGCAAGTAGCGTAAAGTTCGTGGCTAGTGTTCGTATACAAGGTCAAATTACGTGTTAGGTTGATTATAGTGCAAAAGCTTTCCCAGTAGTAGTAGAAAGGTTGGTTTAATTTGCTCATAAAAATGTACAACTTATAAATTTATCACATTTTGGAAATCACGAAATAATTGGTTTTTAATACAAAAGTAATTTTAAATTTGGACAGTTAATTTTAAAAATAAAACACATGTTTTTTGAACAGTGGCGAGTGGCAAAAACATTCTGTTTCATGGGTCGAGCAAACATATGAGAGGTTTTGAATACCTCTCTTTTGTTTATGATCTTGATAATGGTTTCAAGGTCTAAATGGACATTGTCGCACCTTTTGTCGTTAGTCTATGAAACGAAAAAATTCTCGAAAAGTCAGCTTTTAAAAAAAAAATATTAATCACCCTGAGGCCATTGCATAAAAGTGTGAATACCTTGCTCTGACAATGATTACATGTTGATAAAAAACAAGGTATTTATACCTACAAGGTATGCCTACTCGGCAGGGGAGATATAATTAACAATTACTTAATGGAATAGATGGTGAATGTTTGCAGACATCTCGACGTGGTCAGGGGCAAAGTGGCTTTTGTTTGCGACGACAGCGCCTTAAATATTAAAGTTGACTTTCGCGATAAATCCAATTTCGAAATGGAGATGTTGAGTTCACTGTTTTGTATCAACAATAATTAAAGTTTTGTTTTCAAAATGAAAATTTATGTAAGTAATGGAAAAGTTTGGATAACCTTTTGTAGTGTAAGAGCGATTTCAAGTTTTAGTACTTTTACTGTAACCATTTGTACTATGATCGTGTGATGTATACATCGTACTGAATGTTCAATAAATACTTTTACTTTAAAAAAAAGGAATCTTTTTGTGCTTGTGGAACCACTCACTCATTGATAAACCAGAAAAGGCAAAACTATTGTTGCAACAACACATAAACTTAGCACATAAAAATATTCTTGCAAATCTTGTTTGCAAAAGAGATCTAGCAATTAGTTACTCTAGAGAGTCCCTCAAACCTCAATAACTACTAATTACTCAACACACAAGGGTCTATGGGGAGTCCGCTATCATTACTTTGTCTAGTTCCCCTACTCTCCCCTATATTTTTCTTTTCCATTGAATCTCCTCATTTCAAGTCGCCGGATGGTAGCTATTTGTCCTGCACTCGAATCTACGAAAGATCCGGTCTGGGGAAACATTACAAATGTATCCCTCGATATTGAACCTTGCTGTATTTTTTGTTTCTGGAAGAAGTTCACTATTACCCAAATATCGATTTGGATTTATGTAGTAAAGGATGGTAAAGGTATAGCGAAAGTGTTATTACAATATAAAAGAATAAATGCTGTGCTTCTCAATGACTTGCTTGATTATTGGTAAAGGTCACCAAATTCAACAGGCAAAAACATTCAGCGATATGGCTTACTAAACCTAGATTATCGGTTCCAATATTATAAATCTGAGAGATTGTGTGTGTGTGTGTGTATGTATGTTTGTTACCTCTTCACGCTCAAACGGCTTGACCGATTTGGATGAAATTTGGAACACAAGTAGAGTATAACCTGGAATAACATATAGGTTACTTTTTCTGCAGGAAAATAACGATTACCACGGGAAAATCAGTGGCAGTGGGTGAAACCGCTGGGCGGAAATCTAGAACATTATATGACTGACTTAAGTTTTCAGCTACTAGTTGTAAAAAGCTGTAGGTAATTGCAACGTCGCAGTTATTTTACGATCTGTGGCTTGGTATCACCTTGATATACATGGGTACCTACTTTTATTATTATTTGTATTTTGCTCGTTCAAAAATATTGAATGATATTTATTATATACACCTCAAATATTTGGATTAATATTTCTGTTTTATGTGGGGCCTGAAATAATTAATGTGCGCTGCAATCACCGAAATGCACTACCTACATGCGGTTTTTCAGTTATTATTTCATAATTTAGTTTAATGTAAAACTTTAGTCAGCATTCATCCGATTATGGTGAATAATATAAAATGGAAAAAATATTCTTTTTCAATTCGTTCAAGGGCTGTAGATTAAAATTCTAGCTATTGTATCAGGGTGTGAAAGCTAGTGTTAAGCGATTTTCCAAAAGTTGTTCAATTACTTGGGGTATTTATGAAGTGACAACATTAGGAAAACTCGCAAATAAACCGGTCTATCCTTCTAATCATCTGAATTTAGTGATGAATAATATATGTGAAGAAAGGTATTTATTGACGAACGTGGATTTTAAATATTAAATAGGTACTCTTTCGATCCAAAGCAAATTCTGTTTGTTCAATGAACTTCACAGTCGCAAAGGTCATTGACCGTAACAAACACTTTCCCAAAATACAATGCTGTTCTGTTCAAGACCTCTCATAGAACCCTTAGGTTTTGAATTTACAACCTCAATGAATTGGAATTGTATAATGAATGAGCTTTCCGAAAAAAGGGGTAAACCATTTTTATATGATTTTCAGATACTGTTCAAGGGTCCTGTTAAATATGACTGAACATAATAAATAATTTCTTAGAAATCTTTCTGGTGAAGGTAGGCCGCCATTAAGTGTAGGTACGTGTTTGTTTTATATGTATGAAATGTAACAAGACAAAATGTTTTTGAGCAGAGGGTATGCTACTTATCTGCCGATTTTTAGGGTTTCGTCTACAGCAAACCTATAATTTCATGAACTCTATCAGTCTATATGTCCGTCGTATGTCCTGTTTTATTACTTCGCTAGTTTTGTATCTAGTGACATGAGGAGTGTATGGACATTCAGGGTATTTCCATACCATACTTTGTATTGACGTTAAATAAAAAATTGAAAAGATTGATTGAATGAACATGAATAAAGTATTTTTGGACCCATTTAAGTCAAAAGGGGCTAAAATTGTTTGTTGTCTACTTTATTGAGTACGGTATCGTGGAATACACTTAAACTCTGTAACTGTAACTCAGCATACATGCTTTGAAAAAGTATGGAATATTCTTTTGATTGTAGTCACTACGAAATCCATTCTAAAATAGAATATTTTAGAATTTTTAGATTAGAATATTTTAACAAAACTTTTCCATACCAAACCTTATTTTACTAATATACTTATATTTAATATATATATATATATATATGTAATTTATTAATATACCTTGACTTATATACTTACATAAAATAATCTTTATGACACTCGTATGTCATATATATTCATATTTTAATGACTACGAAACCGTATAGCGTGTCCTTCACGCTTTTGGCAGTTTTTCTATTATGTTGAAGACATTAAATTTACTTTGTTCAATGAATAAAAAGATTATCACACTTTTATACTTTAACTGCTCAGGGTTGGCACATTTATCAGTACCTAAAAGACCACTTCGGTTTTTTTGCATAATATAGAAAGTACTTCAAACAAATAGAATCCTCACAATTTACCAAACAAACTCAAATTAAGCTTTATATAAAACGAACCCTTTTCGTTAAAAATACACTTTTGAGTACCCCACCAAATGTGTGAGCTTGCCAAGCCGTGAATAAATGCTGGCAACCTTTGATCAAACAAACTAAGAGATACGTACCCACCATGCCGGACTGATGAATTTTGGACGTATCCGTTTGTCCGACGAAAGGAAATTCCTAATTCCCATACAAAAACGGATACCATGGCACACTGTAACGCATGCGTTTTGACCATGGTTTGACAGATGCATTCGTCAGTCCGTCATAGTGTGGGATTCGCCTTAGATGTAAGTATTTATGCCTATTGTATAAATACCATATATATTTTTTATATAAACGAGGAAATATACAAATACATTTTTATCTCTATTATTTCCAAAGTGCAGTCGACATTCGACGACCCTGCAGGCCCGAAGTCTGCTAAATGAAAATAGTTTCAGTTGTATGTAAATAGCGTGTTAGTAGAATGGTTTTAGGCGTTTTGTATAAGGTATGATTACAGTTTGAAGTATAGAATATCACGGTGACAGTAAAATGACAGTTGAGTATCACTGGCATTGCATGTATAAAAAATAGGTGAATCCGGGCCCTGGCCATGTGATTGTCATTCTGTGCTTTTACGTTAAAGAAAATCTATGATTTTTTTTGGTGATATTATACCATTATGTTTTTTGATCAAAACTGAAAATAAGAGACACTTCCCCCGTTTGCCTCCTACTCCTTTGCTGTAAAATGTGTTGCATATGCATGGATAAAAGTATAATAATATGTAGTTAAAAAAACCAGTACCCAGAAATACAAAAAGTTGATCAAGATAGTTCTGAACAGTGTATCCACAAATCATCTTCCAAACATAATAAGTTCGGAGTGACTCAAGGAAATATTAAGGCCCACTCCTATTTCTGGTCTACATTAACGACCTTCTAAATGTTGTAAACCATAACTGTATTAGGTTTGCACAGTAACAATTGGATGTAAGGACCGAAATACTTCAAAAATTATGCAAGTGTATCTTAATGCCAAATAGATATGGCATGCTCCATTTACCCTAAAGTGTTTTAAAATCGTTGGTTTTCATTGCTTAGGCTTCACTTAATCTGTAAAGAATGATTAAGTCGCTAGCAATTACAGTATATTGGCATAAAAATACATTTTCATAATTTTGCAGGCAGCGTTTGAGCCCAGTCTCAAGCTAGTTGATCTTACAAAACAACCATTTCACTGTTGTTTTTATACGAGGGGTCAAGCCACAGTCATCCACCCCCTTCAGTGGTGTGTCTAAAGTTAGTTAATATTCCAATATCTGCTTTCTCTTCTTGTCTTTGTATTAGGGGGAAAAGCCCCCATCAAAGTTATTAGTTATGTTTGTTCGAACCATGCTATGAAAAAATAGTACCAGATCAAGTTATATATTTGTAACCTACTTTTGTAAAAAAAAACATAACTTAACTATACTTCCTAGCAACCATACGGGTTGGAATAAATAATTTGGGCTCACAATTAAGTGGTGCATTTTTCTGGTCTTTTCAAATTGGGGGAACTCTATAAAATGAGTTGTCATCGTTACGTATGAAGGGCTTGACTAAGTATATATTATTTAACTTTGTGTAGAATTTTCTTTAATCTGCAAATTGTTTATGAATGCTTTCTTATTTGTTTCAAACTCTTTGTAATAACGAAGAAACACTATTATGGAACTCTTTTCAACGCAAAATGTACAAACTTAGCCCACATCTGGCAAAGTGAGAGTCATTAAGGCCCATTTAAGAATAAAATAAAGAAGTCTTTGCGTCGGACTAACTGCTAAACTAATTAAGATAATTAAAATGAGGCGGTCTTGACCTGACTATATCAAGCGCTCACTTCTGTTCTGGGAAATAAAATTACGATTAGTGCTTGTTATTTTTCATACGAGAAAGAAACCGTAACGTCATTCATCAGTATCCAAGTGCACAAAATAGGGAGACGGCTGGCGGGGCGCTTTTACAGATAGCTCACTAATTTTTAAGCTAGCATATTGCTCACACACACACACATAAACCCACGTTTACAGATATCTCAGAAGAACGCAAATCCTCTAAGAGTGAGGTTGCCACGCATGAGCTATCGCCTCGTTTTATAGCCATGTAACGTTCTCGTTGTGGTCTTCTATTGATTTCAGCCCTATTACGTTCTTGTTTTGAACCCAACTGTATTACGTTTTTGTACAGAATTTTAAAAAACATATCAGTAAAAGGGTTTTAGAACCCAAAAGGACGTCAAACCCAGTACACCGAAAGAAAATATTGCAACAATACTACCTCTACATTGTATTATTAACAAAATTCTGGTTTATTAAAACGTAACGTAATTCAGTAATGTTTACTTGAATCATGTAAAAAATTACATTGCTTTTTTTATCCATGCTAAAATATTCTGTTTAATCATATTTTTGCACAACACTTACAAACTGTTTACGAATAGTTTTTATTAATGTGAGGCGAAATATTTGTTTTGATATTTTCCAAACATTTTTTTGTACCTAGTACTTCAAACACTGATATACATATATGTGACTTCAAATCATTGTTTGCAAAGGTAAGTATGTTATGTCCAAAAATGCAAGTATTAACAATAATATGTTTGTAGTGATATAAACAATACTGGATGTAACTCTACATTCTGTTCTAACTAACTATATTCTATTCAGTAGAACCAGTTTTTATTTCGGCCTAAAGGAACACTCTCGTAAGAAACTGATTGACATTGCATATGCCAGTTGTTATCATCAGTAATCAGAAATATGTTTTACCAGAATTGGCTAACTGGTCATCATCATTCATCATCATCTTATCGAACCAAAATTGAATGTTGCTTGGCTAGACTATTAGTTTATTTGAGAAAGATGGAAGACCTTTGACGACGTTATCTATATTTTTTTAATGACAGATGACAAACAAAAAATTCATTAACCTTGGAAACTTTGCATGGTAGACTATTCGTTTCTGTAAGGAGTTGTAGGTCAAATCTAAATTTAAGATGACAGCTCTCAAACTATAAACGTGTTTATCTCGGAAACTGGTATAGACTACTAATTTTTCTCAGCAGAAATTGTAAATCCTGATGAGATCTACAATTTAGATGACAACTGTCTAATTAAAATCTAGTATTAACTACTGTTCCTTACATTTTGCATGACTTTCCTGACATTGTTATTTTTGAACTTTACCACTTGTTGTTTTGCTTCTTCGACATTCTGCTACTTTGTCAGTTTTAACGATAATTGATTTATTGACTGTTTGCGACTTTCTTATTTTGCAACTTTAACATTTTGCAAAGTTGTCATTTTGGGACTGTATAACAAAAACTAATGCCTCAAATACAGTAAACACCGCATGCTGCTTCTCACGTCGCATGTGATTTGTGATTGCCTGTGGATAAGTCCGGCAAGTGGTGGAAGGCTCCGTAAGGAGCCGCCTGGCTCGCGACCACCATCCCACCGGAGTCTGGCGCCAAGTAGCTTGCTGCGTTCCGTCAGTGTGTGGGAGTGCCAGTGCCTTAACAGGCTTCTTCTGGGTGAGCTCGCTACATCTTAGACTCTGTCTCTGTCCTATGACCTAGACTAGAGTCAAGAGCAAACCCATCATTAATAAAAAAAAAAAGTGATAGTGGCAACCTTAGCTAAACTAGTGACAATAGCAAAAATCTAAGAAGGGATCGAGTGAACTTCCTGAAAACCTCTTTATTTTGTGCTAATTGTCAGTTTAATATCGCCTAGTAGTCTAAGCATTGCCATTGGTATAAGTGAACAAGCAATTACCACAAATCTCTTTAAAATACACGAATAATTTGAACCGACCAAGTACCCTTACGTAGGTAGGTAGTTGTTACAAAGAAAGATAGAAGTACTGTGAAGAGAACTAATTTGGCAGTCATTCAGAATTAGCACGCAAAGTTGTACAAGCTACCCCGGCTCATTTACATGTGTAAAATTACAATGCCGCTATCTACAGCTCTCGGTGAATGCGAATTTCTTTCTTTATTATATAGATAGATAGGTACTAGCTGTTACCCGCGGCGTTACCCGCATAAGTTGTGAAAAAACTATCCTGTGTTAATCATGTAACCTTCTATAGTGTGCTAAATTTCATTACAATCGGTTCAATAGTTTTTGCGTGAAGAAGTAACAAACAAACATACAAACTTTCGTGTTTATAATATAAGTAGGATAGGATAATTCAGTTTGTGTTGGTCACAGAAATAACGTGCAAGGTTTTACGTGCGTTGTCAATCTTAATAAGAAAAAATACTTTCCGAAACTGGTAGGAAAAAAGTTGTTTGGTTTCAAAGGCTAAGTAAGTAATCCTAAAAGAGGTTTTTGCTATTTCAATAACATCCTATATTTTATAAACACGGTATGCAAAACGAAATTTAAGAATCAGTTGCTGCCTTGTTTATGCTAACACGGAATAAATTTGTTTTTTAACATCTAGAGTTTTTCAGATTTGTCCTTCTCGTGTGGACACCCTAGCTCTGTTGCTGCTGCTATTTGCTATATTTAGTTTAGAATTTGACTTTGCGGCAATCACTTCTTATATCGAGGACACATGGGATGAAATATCTTGATTTCGTAAGTAACTCGGCGATTTTGTACGTAGAGTCATAATGGTTAATTAATAAAATACGAGACTTAGATATTATTTAAAATGTGTGCCCAAAATCAGAACAGTTCAAACAATGATCATTGTTGTTCAAAATATTCTAATGCAAGGTATGATTTATTATTCTAAGAAACAATTTTAAAGTTTCTTATTTGTCGCTTTCCTTATTAGGGCATATACTTAACAGCATCAGTTTTTCATACAAAACATATTTTAAAAGTACCCCGTTTGACTCGTAGGTCTATTATTTTTGATTTCGACATATGTGATTGGGTTCCTTAAGGTAAGTTATTCGCTATAACCATCACATCTTCAATAATATATTTATTAATATGAGTAACTAGTAAAATTTCAGTCTATGTGTATATCGCTCTAAGCTGAATTTTGCCGTTGGGGATTAAAAATCAGCGTCGGTCGAATAGTAGGGGGCACTATTAATCTTACGGGACATGTCGTAGCCGTGTCCGTTGTCCCACCGGCCGGGACTGTCCCGCTCTGGCCGTAAATCTTGCACACCCGCGTCCCGCCTGATATCTCGTTGCGCATACAAATGTCCCACCAACAAACCCCACTTGGAATAATAGAAAAGTCTTATGGAAGAATATCCTTTAATTGCCTTTGTTTTGTTTACAGTTGATGGAATTCAAATTCAAGTGATCTGTTTTTAATGATGGCGTCGTATTCCACGTCGCCATGTCTGCGTAAGTATTTTGATCGTATTTTCGTTTGATGAGTTCCTTTATGTATCGTACTTATGGCAATTTCTGAGTTTGATCACTTATTATTTGCCTTGCGATCGGAATAACGTGCATTAACTTGTTTTAAAATAATTGCGCCTTCTGTAGAAGTTTTGATAGCGGCGTAGCAGGCATAACTTCAGCTACATTTCACCTAGCGTTTCAAAAGGCGAATGCCGTGATTCCTTCATTCTTTCACTGAAACGGCCTCTGTGCACGCCACTCTTCAGTTCAAGTGTCAGGCCATAACTAAGGATTTTCCGTTACTTAATCTACAGCATGCTTGTGACTGTGCCTTCTTAAATTTGCATTAACTGGAATGGATTTGTTCTTAGTTAAACAAAGACTGACAGGGTTGACAAGTATGTTATTGTCCTAATACAACTGACAGCGTTCCAGGCGAAACATTTCATCGTGGTGTATGCAGCTGGTGTGGCTTGACAGTTGGAGAGTATTTATGTTCTCTGATTCAGTTACAAGATATTTATGAGGACTATACACTGTATCTGTAAACATAACTGATTGTAATCGTAAACGCGATTGCTTTCGTGATCAAATTGAGTTTCTGTATCAAAAAGTACTTATACTAATTTGTAAAGTTTTTTATTCAATAATTTTAATACAAGTACTTTCTTGAAACAATCTAAGAAAATTACTTTGGTAATTAGATACATTAGTACATTTAAACGGAAACAGCCTAGTGCTCTATAGAAACGATAATAACAAAATCTTACAAATATCATGTTCTTTATACTTATAAGTAAACTAGCAGCCCGCCCAGCGGTTTCACCCGCCGCCAACAATTTCCCCACAGAATAATACAGTTTAATATAGCCTATGTTCATCAGGGATAATGTAGGATTCTAAAAATCTTGACTTCAATTTAAAACAAATATCGTTTTCAGATGGTGGTGGCGTAAAGTTACATGCCGTGTGATAAACCTGGCCAGCCCCATGGCAGTGCCTATATTTTTATTTTTTTTATCCCGCCCGAGCCGGTTATCTATTAGGTCATAACATAACAATTACAATAATTACAATAACAAAATTGTAATAAAAAAAGAAAATTGTGTGATACAAATTTATTTTTTTAGTATGACCGTTCATGACGTGAATAAGTGATAATACTATCCTACATTGAATAAAGAATTTCAATTTCAATTAACGGTTAAAGAAATTTTTAAATCGGTCCAGTAGTTTCGGAGCCTATTCAATTCAAACAAACAATTAAAAAAAACATGTTTTTAATTAGTGTAGATTATATTATTAATACCTATTTTAGTGTGATGCCGGCTTAGAATAGCATCACTCAATTTCTTTCCCGTGGGAGTCGTAGGAGGCGACTAAGGGACTTGAGGGTGTGTATTGCAATTTTAGGCGATGGGCTGTCAATTTTCCGAATGACCCTCAAACATATGTCAGACGTGGCGTAAATATCCGTTTTTGCGGCCGTTTACACTATATCACTCACGATAATAGGCGTGATATGTGTATGTATGTATTATTTTAGTGTAGATTTTTTTATGCATTATTTAATGTTTTTTGTCGTCTTTTTTTATATTGAGTAAGGGACAGCCCTTCGAATACTGATAGGGTGCATAAAACATAAAACTGGAGAACTTTCCCCTAGAAACATATGTCAGGAAACGCCAAAAAAACGACCTTCCATACAAAATCACAATCAGCTGACTGCATTCACTATGGGAAGTCAGTTTTTTTTACGTTTCCTGAAATATGTTCGTAGGGGAAAGTTGTTCAGTTTCATGGTCTGCATGTACCCTATCAGTATTCGGAGAGCTATTCCTGACACCCTTTAATACGATAATGATTAAATGTAATCATTACACTGGTACGAATAATGTGGCGTAGTTTGTACATTTTTAAATGAAAAAGTAGTTATTGTGGCATAACTGTAATAGTAAGACATATGGTATCGCGGACATTATTATAGATATTGATGTCCTCTATAAAACTGTAGTACATCACTTTGCTCTATTGTCAATAATTTCCACAGCGTACGCGATATAAGATATTTTTTTGGTACATTTTTCACACGTTGGGTAACATTATCGAAATTTTCACGCGGATCCCTATTTTTTCTCGTATAAAATATAGCCTATGTTCATCAGGAATAATGTAGGATTCTAATGGTAAAAGAATTTTTAAAATCGGGCCAGTAGTTTCGGAGCCTATTCGATGCAAACAAACAAACAATCAAATCTTTCCTCTTTATAATATTAGTGTAGATTAAATTAAATACGTAATTGGAAGTCAGAAAGTAGAGTATGAACTCTATGAACTCTACTTATCCCGTAGGTGCCTTAAAATGCGACTAAGCGTTTCTAGTAAGAGGCGACTAATAGACTCAAGAATTACATTTGTGTTGCAATTCCAAGCGATGTGCTGACTACCTGTCACTATGGTGACAGATCATTTTCTAAATGACCCTCAAATGGTTGTCAAATGTGGCGTTAATTTTCGTTTTTAACGGCTGTTTACCCCGCAAGGGCCATAGGCGTGATATTATTATATCCTTTATTGCACAAAATAAATAAAAGTTTTACAATAAAATAAGTAGCAAAGGCGAGCTTATCTCTTAAGAAGAGATCTCTTCCAGCCAACCCATTTGTTGTCAGAAAATTCATATTTTATTGGGTAAGTAGGCAATAAATAACAAACGAAAATAGAATAACAACTACAAATATACAGTCTACTGAACTATACCTGCATACAATACATATATACATTAAATACGATAAACTTACATAAAAATACTATAAATATACATAAACATATATAAATATATCAAGATAGTTGACATAAAAAGGGCTCTTTTACTCTTTTTTTAAAAACATATAAAGACAAACTTTCCTGAATAGACCTAGGTAGATTATCTAGGGTCCAGTCTACATCTCAGCCTGTTACTTCCAACGATAAGAGCTTGTGACTTGGTAGGGTTAACCAGGAGACCAAAATTTTAGCCCATGTTTGTACAGCCGACAAATCTCTGTTGATAGCTTCAATAGCATCAGCTACTTCAAGTAGGGAAAAGTGCCTATCAATTTGCAGATCATCCGCATACAGGTGGTAGGGAGAAGAAATTACACGGGAGATGTTATTAATGAAAATTGAAAAAAGTAACGGAGAGAGCACGCCACTTTGTGGAACACCAGCAGTTAAGATAGACCAATCAGATGAAACATCGTCGGCATTCACACACTGCTGGCGTCCATGAAGGTAAGAATGAAACCAATCAACCACTGAAGACGAGATGTTAATAGAGCGAAGGGAAGCCAAAAGGATGTCAAGTCCACAGAATTGAAGGCACTGCTGAAGTCTAACAGTGTGACAACAGTAAGCTTTGTGTTGTCCATCGCCAAGCGTATATCCTCTGTGACATTCAGCAGAGCACTAACTGTACTGTGGGAAGGACGGAATCCGGATTGGAAAGGACAGAGGAGGTTGTTGGTAACGAGGAAGGAGAAGAGTTGCTTATGAGCAATACTCTCCAGGACCTTAGAAAGAACGGGAAGGATTGAAATTGGACGGAACTGTGAAAGAGAAGTGGGATTTGAGGTTTTCGGTAGAGGTATAACAAAAGCCTTTTTCCATGCTGTAGGAAAAACATTGTCCATCAGAGAAAAGTTAATAATATGTGTGATGATAGGTACAATGTCACTCAACACTGGTATGAGCATATTAAGACTTATGCTATCCTCACCTACGGCCTTCGTGGATATGGAGAGGATACTCTTTTTAACATCATCCTCAGTGACAGAATGAAAATTAAACGGGGAACAATTAGGTGGGGCAAGATTTAACAAATACGAAATAGATGCAGACTTAGTGGCATCATCAAGAATAACTGGTGGAGTTGAAAAATGTTTATTAAGTGAGTTTAAATCCACGGTACCTATGGAAGTAGCCGTGGGCTTTCCCACACCTAACGTCATGAGAAACTTCCATGTTTGAGCTTGTGAAAGGCATTCTAACGAGATATATGTATGTATGTATAAAGCTGCGTCTGGACTCCTTTCATAGCGCAAGTTCTATGTATGTTTCATGATAAATAGCTGCTTAAACGTTTATTTCATTTAAAATACAATCCATTAGAAATTCGTTTCGCGAGCAGCATGCAGTAAGAATGGTGATTGTATGCGGCAAACAATGATACATGCCCGCACGTCGCGTTTTGTCTTCATTTGTTTAGCGTGCGTCGCGTGGCGTCAAATGTAATGACTCCTTTACTTCGCAATGTCAGACCACCAACGTTTTGCTTACATCCTTTACGGGGTAGATAGACTGTTAATAACGAACGTTGTCGCCATGTCTGACAAATATTTAAAGGAAATTTCAGAAAATTTTGTTCGACTGTAGGAACAGTTTGTCAGTCTATCGTCTAAAATTGTTATACACTTGAAACTCTCGAGTCCTTAAGTTATAGTACCACCGCCGAGAGAAGTCGTATTTGACAGCTGTCAGATTCGTAATAATACTATGGCAAAGTGTCCATTTTCCTTTGTTGACATCTCTTTTAGTATGGAGATGACAGCTGTCAAAACCGACTTCTTTCGGCGGCGGTACTATAATTGCCTTTTGCAACAAACAGATGGCTTGGTGCCATTCTAGGCAACAATCGCTCATTTATTCACATAATATACGCAATATCAACCTTTAGGTTTGTTTCGGTGACATAATTCCGCTATGATATAAAAACAGTACCAAACTTACTTACAATATACATACATACACATATCACGCCTATTATCCCTTGCGGGGTAGGCAGAGCGTAAACAGCCGCAAAAAAGGCCATTTACACCACGTCTGACAAATGTTTGAGGGTCATTCGGAAAATTGTGTATCACTATAGTGACAGGTTGTCAGCCCATCGCCTTAAATTGCAATACACAGCCTCGAGTCCCTTAGTCGCCTCTTACGACTCCCACGGGAAAGAAATGGGGTGATGCTACTCTAAGCCGGCATCACACGGCAAACAACTTAAATACTTACAATATACCTAATAATATACAACAACCTGACAACTACAATACGTAAGAATATACAGTTCAATCACAGTCTGACATTGGCCAGTAGTAGTTGTAACAACAGCTCACCTTTGAAATGTTCACTCGTGATATATTTGGTTGTCATATTTCTTAAAACGCTTTTGTCATAGTACATATATAAGCTTTTTGTACTTTGCTTTGGTCTTGTACGAAAATTGTCGATTCAAATTGTAATTTTCTTTTACTTTTCACGTCATGCTTATACATGCAAATATATTTCCAAGATTGAATTTGATCAGCGCGCGATGAAGACTGATGGGCGCGGCGCGGCACAATTCGATTTGGAGCGTCTCCGCGCGACTCGATTAATGTTACTCGCATATGTGTCGCGTTTTCTAATACATAATTCTACAATATAAAGTCATACATTTACACATGACATTGAAGTACTTGAACTTACACGTGTTGACTAATTAAATGAAGCCAAATTACTACATTACGATTCGTTCGTCGCGTTGGGGGCGTATTAACTTTTGCAACTTAAGCCTTTATAATTTTTTTTTATTTTTAATAAAGAAAATAGTGACTATATGTTTATAATGATCAGATTAATCGTTCACTGATAAGTTTGACTGTAATGGTACGTCAGTGTAGGAAAGTTATGAAAGTGCATTTCGTAGCAATGATTGATGCATTCAGAAAACTAAAAATAATTGGTTTTACATGTTGCTATCAAAAATAAATCACATCCTTTGTCACAAGTTTCATGCACAAACTGCTGCGATACTTTTAGAAGCGTAGAAAATGTACAATTTTATGAATGGACTTAGTTTTGCAGATGGCGGAGGTGGGTATGCAAATTCGTGCAATCTAGTGGCATTTCTGTGGACGTCATCTGGTCCAGTGTCTGTAATTGCTTCACGAAATATCCAGCTGCTTCAGGGCAAAACAGACAGCTTGATTCGATAATAACTGTACAAAGTAGGAACGATAATATACGTATGATTCATTTTGATACATCATTCGAGCTTATCAAAAAAAATTTGTACAGACAATTCGGTGTCTGTTTGTTGCTTATAATAAATAAGAAAGTGCGACGAGCTGCTAAGTTGTCCTATGAGAATCATGTCATTGTTCTGCTAGGTACTATCAGCAGCACATCAACCTATTAATTGAAAGGATCTAGTTATGTATTCTAGTTCCGCATTCATAGTTTTTACCTTTTATGAATAACTATTATAGGATGATCCCTTAAATGAGTTGGTTGATAAGGTGCTGATAGTGCCAACCTCTAAAGGGGATCCTTTTTAAATCAAAGTTTATGTAATATATACTGCCAGCACACTTTAAAGTAATTACCGTGGAAGGGTTATTAATTAGACTATTAATCGTAGGAAGGCCACGTTTTCAAATCAAAGACTTGAAATATCACGTTCATTATTAGTAGATGAACAAAAGAGGGAGTTTCTTCGGAACTTTGATTGCGTTGTTCCTCAGTAACTGAATTGATTTTATGAGTTCAAAGTTGATGTTTTGTAAAGCATGTTTTGTCACTAAATAAAGAAAAAAAAATGACTGCTTTATTGTTTCTTTTCCTAAATTAACCTAATTTTTAATATTTTTGAAACATTTTTGTAATCATGTTTTAATCGGGTCTACCCAAAATGATTAATATAATATGCAGATATTTACCTATACGTTTGGTCGCATGCTCGTGGTCACGAGAGCAACTTATGATGCAGCGATATGTAAAGACCGCAGGCAGCGTAGTGAGAGTATCAGAATACCCTCGTTTAAACCACGGAACAACATTTACAGTATTTACGAATCGATCCGACGATAACCCTCGGGGTTTAACAATGCGCGAAAGTCTAACCGTGCTATTACAAAAAAGTAAGACGCGGTTTTAGGCAGTGTTCAAAATATTTCTCTATACGATTTGACGCTGTCAAAAAGCTTAATCTACGTCTCACTTTTTGTTATCATACCGTTAATCTTCAATCCTTGTTTAATTAATTTTTAACATATCGCCGATTGCGTGTTGCAAGTTTCGAACGCAATGCATGGTTTCCTATAAGATATTTTTCGCACAATGTACGCACCCTAAGTCACCTTAGTAAAGCTTTGGTGTGTTGTCTGGTTTAAACGGTTTTAAACTGGAAATCCTGGTTGAGTGTACCTGTACAGTCGACTGCAGATTTCCCTGAGGGACGAAGTGTGTCCGCTCATACGCCAGATTGCGCCTTTCTTCTCGTTTGTCTGTACTTACCTTCTTTTTGTTTAGGGCGGTAAACTTGTAAGTATAGGCCACAATAGTGTCTACCCAACTTACCTTATTATGAATATAATGTAGTTCGCAAAGCTTAGTCATTTACTAAAAGTGTACGAACTTTCTCAATGACAAGTGGACAAGCCCATCATTTAACATTGAAATTTAGCTGCGAATTCTGATCAGGTATTTTCCAATTTAAAGTCTTTTCATAACTAATTTTGAATTATAAGAGCTTGTTTAATATTGTAGGTACTATCCATAAAGACATAAAAGTCAAATTATGAAAATTGGTAAAATATTACTTAATAAATTAATTTTGTAAAGTCGTCACGCTTTACAGCTTCAACATAAAATTTTATCGTCGTGCGTAAATAAGTAAGTAATAACAAATTTCTCTCGCCTTTAAAATATTAAAATTACACTTTGTAATAAGTAATACTGAAGTATTTCTCCCACTTGTCGTCCGTCGCTGCGTATTTTTAACGCAACGTAGCCGTATTTGTATGGGAATAAGATCGATTTTTGAAAACTTGCAAAATTTACAAGCGCGGGCAGGATATGAAACTGCGACTTTCGTCATTAATACTGACGACGCCTCTTCCATCTGGGCTACCGCAGTTTATCTCTTGCCCGCCAATTCTGCAAGTGTATCTTAATGCCAGTAACGCGTGGCACTTCCAAATTCCTTTCATCTGGCAGACGCATGCGTTACGGTGCGTTAAAAAATCGCAGCGACGGACGACAATTGGAAGATCCGCTTGAAACAGGTACACACGAGTCTGACGCAGATTTTAAAGTGTTTCAGGTATAAAATACATCCTCATAGGTATCGCTTTTGGATGGCCTAGAATACAGAACTAACATCTTATGATATTAAAACATATATTGACATAAAAATATCATGATTTTTTTGTCGTGTGGGACCTTGAGTTGACGTTTAGAGACCCGAGAAGGAGGTATTCCCGTTCACCCCGGTAACCGTGCCCAGTTGAAGGTGGGCCAAGGTTGGGCAGGGTAAGACTAGATGAGACAAGCTGTGACATGATCGGGCAAGGTGGGGAAAGTTGTGGAAGAGGGTGGGCCAAGGTTGGGCCAGGTAAGACTAGATGAGACAAGGAGTGAGATGATCGGGTAAGGTGGGGAAAGTTGTGGAAGAAGGTGGGGCAAGGTGGAGCAGGTGGAGCAAGGTGGGGTAGGTGGGGCAAGTCGTGGCAGAGGGTGGGTAGTACCTTACCATGTCACACCTTGCTAAACCCTCACCTACCCTCAACACACGGTCACCGGGGCCAACGAAAAAAAAAACCTTTTATTATTTATTAAAAGTTTTTATTTATGAAACCGATCTCATTAATACAAACATTGTTATTTATTTTTAGGTCCGAGCCTCAAAACAATAAAAATATATATTCGACTGATCTTTCTGGCTGTAATTAGCGCACCAAAAAGAAAGCTCGGACTTGTCATATTCTTACGACGAGTGTAGTCGTAAACGGCCTCGACAGTGGCGTCACTTTACAAACAAAAACATTTATCTTCAAACAATCTATCAGAATGTGCGTTGCTCACGTTTTTTGTATTAACTTTAAGTAAAATTAGATCCTGGAAACTCAATGAAATATTTGCAATATTATTAATGAAATATTTCTCTGTAATTAAAGCTGTGGCAAAAAGTGCCTTTAAACGGCCGCTTTTAGAATTGATTGCCATACCTTTAATAAGAGCGATATTTCATTGAGTTTGTAGGTTCAAATTTTACTTAGGGTTAAAAATAAAAACTTGAGCATCGGACATTGTAATAGATTGTTTGTATATAAAAGTATTTTTGTGAAGTGGCGTCACTTTCGAGGTCGTTTACGACTACACTCGCCTTAACGGCAACCTGTAACTGCCATGATAATTTACCAAGAAAAATCTCTTGGAACCCGGTTTATGAATAGCGCAGATCAAAAGGATGAAGTTCAAATTAGCATCGAAAGGTCTAACGGACATCACACACCCCATTTCGCTTTCATTGTGGCCGGCGCTTTACGCAACCAATAAAAACGCCGGGCACGTGACGCTGCCATATTAATATGTATGATTTCCAGAACGCTGCGTTAGGAGGATTTTTATATTGACCAACATGCTGGTAGAGCAATTTTAGAGGTGAGGTTTTGCGTGGTTTCGAAATAGAAGTACATGGATTTGTATTTCGAAAGCTTTTCATATAACTTACATTTGTCTGTTAATAGGTATTTTACATTCAAGCGACGATGACGATGATATCGGGCTATGGTCGTAATTATAATGTATGTTCAGGCAGCAATAATTTGCGGAATGCTCTGAATGTTAATGATCTAAGGACGGTAGAAAAATGTTTTTAATTTTCATTTTCAACGATAGTTTTGCTCTTGACTCTAAAGGTCAGATCTGAAATTGGAATGATACTGAGTTGACGACTCTGACAGAATATGGATTGTAAATGGTTTATGCAATGATATGTGTTACGTTGTACGCATTTTGTCCTAAAATTGTATATTGTAATACGTGACGTGTTTAACGTTAGAGTGAAACAGCTTTATTTATATCCGGAGGATGACGAGCCATAACTCGGTGGCCCCAGTGACATAAAGCATATCATCAACGTAAGTATTAACCACACCCTTGTACGTACGTGTGCATCACAAAGGTATGTTTACCTAACTATTATATTTACAGCGCTGTATTATAGACTGGGTCGATGGCGTAGCAGATAGTACCTCTGCCTGCTACGCCGAAGGTTGTGGGTTCGATCCCCACAAGACACAAATATTTGTCAAATAATTTTCAGATATTCATGTTAAGTCTGGGTATTTCTAAGCATATTATCTATTTATTTTCAAAAAACCGTACATAAGGATTAATATCAGCCATCTAGTTCTCATAGTACAAGCCGTGCTTAGTTTGGGACTAAATGGTGCTGTGTGAATTGTCCAGGATATTTATTTATTAATATTTTATTTTATTTATTATACCAGACAAAGATTAGAATGATGGTAGCAGAGTTCACTGTCACCAGACTGTGATGTTTAGACTAAAAGGTTAGGTTTAGTTTCCCGTCGAAGCTACATCGCAATTGCAATCCAAGTAAATAAAATAAGCTCGAGATTCCTTGAAGAGTTATTAGCGGTGTTGCGGATTTAGTAGCAATCAAATTAGTGCTTGGGTACCTGAAGAGCGTGATAATTCCGGACCCGTAGGCCCACGATAAATTTGTCGGGTGGTCGCGGTGCGACTGCCTAATACTAGCTAATACTTATGCATGAGCCGCACTTTTGGCTGGTTTATTGCCCTATTACAAGTCACACTGGTCCTGTTTGGCCAACAACATCGCAAATAAGATTGGTTTAGCTTGTGAATGCATTTTGCAGATTATTTTAATGACGATGTCAACATTGAATCATACATGAGAGAAAACATATTAAATTATGCGTATTCATCCTCATCATGAGTATATGGAGAGGAAATAACAGCTACAGTATTGAAAATACTAAGAGAACACAATTTATTTTGTAGGATTTTGTGATTTTATTCAACAGAAAATATCAAAGAGACAAAATTTATACTCGATTTGGAGTTATGCCGTTTTCCTGTCTAGCTGTCCGAATTAATGCGGTTTCGGCAAATTTCGTTCGGACCGCATCCTTTGTATTAAAATTGGGTTTCTTTTATTGAATTTGTGAAATTTATCGTGAGCCCCAGAATCGCTTTATTAATTTCCAGTTTGAGAGTCTGTCGACGTTTTTCGGTTTTTGTCGAACGCCCTCCATTCAGAAATCTTTTTAAGCGTTCCTTTTGACGATTATTGAAGGCGGGTCACAAGGTAAAGTTCATTTCGTTTTACAGCTTGTATAGTTTCACTGTTAAATTCGACTAAATTTGACATGATATTTATTTATTTAGGTATGATTTTGATTTCTAACTTTTGATCGTAATTTTTTTACTGACTATTATTTGAAATAGGTACTGAATCCCTCAGCAGGTTTTTTATGGTTCCATACTCAAAGGGTCAAAGGGTCACTTGGCAATTTTTTACATATTATGCAACTTTTTTTTTTTTTTATTAGTGATGGGTTTGCTCTTGACTCTAGTCTAGGTCATAGGACAGAGACAGAGTCTAAGATGGAGCGAGCTCACCCAGAAGAAGCCTGTTAAGGCACTGGCACTCCCACACACTGACGGAACGCAGCAAGCTACTTGGCGCCAGACTTCGGTGGGATGGTGGTCGCGAGCCAGGCGGCCCCTTACGGAGCCTTCCACCGCTTATTGGGATCGTTCAGCCGGACTTATCCACAGGCAAGCCTGTGTTGCCGTTGCCCGGGGTGGACCGCTAGGAGGTAGATCCCATACCACCCCATAACTGTATTGCATGAGAAATAAAAATACGTATTTACCAAAATATATATATTATAAAGACTTTTTCTCTTTGAATAACAGTCGACTATCGAAACTAAGCTGAAGTGATTAGTTGCGTTGTGTATCACAATGAATAGAACGTAATACCCACATTCGATTATACGAATGAAAATAATATGTATGGGTCCCAATTACAACAAAAAACCCTGGTTTCAGTTGGTTTTTACTTCGTATAGCGTATTTCACGCGAAGAGTGAAGAGGCTCTCACCCACAAGTATAGTCTTTCATCAAGTCCTCAGCCTCACACTCTCTCCAAACTAGTGAAAAGTTCTCACGCGCTTCTGTTATCCCATTACACGTAGCCCATATAAACATCTAATTCTTTTCTGCGCACCTCTGCACCTTCTTCCTGCTTGCTCGGACATATAGCCGCGTCCCTCTCCAACGCAATTCGGGTTCGGAATACTGTGAAGCTCGCAGCTCCTAGTTTCGCCCGATGGTCCCGGGCGCGCGGACGTGTGCACACTCTGCTCGCAACTGTGTCTCTGTTTTCGCCGGGCTTTTTATGAAAATCTGATGAAAAACGTATAAAAAACCAAGTTGAGCGAACGTTGAGACGGTGTTGTTAAAGACAACTTTAGTGTGAAAATAATAGTATGTGATTACTGTATCTGGACACGGTGAGTGATAGCTAATTTCAGGTGTAGTCTGAAAATTGGCATTCGATACGGTCGGTTTTGTAGCTTCATTTGGTTGAATACTTATTTATGTTTTCACTGCATAGATAATACATTTTGTTTCTAGTTACTAGAGTAAGGCATTGTTTTTATACGGGTGTTGATTTACAATAAAATAGTAGGTAATTATTTTTATGTTTTGTTTACTATTGTGTAATTCAATGTATGGTAAAAAATGATATTGTAATAACTGTTAACATCTCCAATTTGAAGAAAAAATACCTAATTTTAAATTATATTGTATTGAAATACGTGTTAACCCTTTGCTCTTTTAAACTAACTAACGGCAATATTAAATGGTTGATTGGGCACTCAACTCGTAGTTTGGAATTTTAGATTGTATGTGACATCTAAAAAGAAACGTAAAAACTTAAATAATATACTCAAATTATCTTAAATTCTGCGAATGAACGAACGAACACTATACTGTTTCAAACGTTTGTTATAAAAACGGTTTCGTATATTTTCGTTTGTGATAACGCTAAAAAGACATCACACTTACTTGATATAAAACAATTTGTTTAAATTTATTTCGTTTAGTGCTTGTTTCTTATAACGTTACAATTAATATAATATTATTTCATAAAGTGCTCAGTTTATTTGTTATCAAATAACATAACAGCTTTTAAACTAATTTTTAAATGATATAATGCATTTTTGACATAATCGACACACTTTTGATTCAGGGGTAAGAACGGGAGTTCGGGGCACCCGGGGAATTCAGATAGTTTAGTTTCAGCAGCATGTTTGCTTCTGTCATGCCTGCGCATTAGGTTGAAATGTTCGGAGCAAAGCTTCCTGCACTATAAGATAAAACAATCAATCCCATTTCGGTACGTTAGGTTCTGTTAGGCTGACATGTATGCTTGCCTGTTTGCTGCACGCCTGCATGTTTGTCTATTTGGATGAAAGGATGCATGCATGCCTGCTTGCTTGTATTAGCAGAAATGGAAACACTTTACGCAACATAGAATTGCTGAAAAGTGTTTACCAGGCATTATAACAGCTATTTATTTTACCATGTAAGTAAGTAAGCAAGTATTTTAACATTTGTAACTTAGTAGAAATAATAATTATATTAAATGATCGTTTTATGGAATAACTTTATACAATGTAAAATTATAACAAATGTGCATTATATTCAACGTCACATATTATTTCAATTAAAGTGAGCTATTTATGTGTTGTGATATCAATCAAAATTTTATTCAAAATATTAAAATCGAACATCCGTTTCTAACAGCGTCTGCAGATGAAATTCTTTTCAAAACACTTAAAATTTTTTGAGTGTTGTTTTTTTATAATAAACATATAATTTTGGAAATAAAACTTTCGCCTTTTGGAGTCCTTTGCAAATTATACTAGTTAGAATATTTTGCCCAATAAATGATTTGCAGATATTATTGCAAAACAGGTTTCGCTGGTAAGAAAAAATTCTGCACTAATCCAACTAGACCTGCGCATGGCTATTACCATTGGTTTGTTGTTCTATTAGTTTAGTCTATTTATGCCCGTCATAGTAAATTTGGTCCCACGTGTTGGTCTACTTAGTTTGGTGGGGTAGTACTTTTACAGAACAGCAAACTGTATGTTGGTTGCTGAGTGGTAATTATATTAAAATTTTATTAGTTTTTAAACTCGTCTTGCAACGTCTTCGTATCTATCCAACCTCCATATAGATTTAGGTATCCCTACCATTAAAACCTAGATGAACGAAGCGTCTCGTCACTTCTTTGACAACGCTCACCATCATTGATACCCCTTACTAGTTGCCGCGTCCAACCACTTCCTCCATCCAACCTTACGTTTTGAACGCCGTCCCGGACACGTTTTTTCGGATGATGATGACGAAATCACAGAAGCCGCTGCTGCAGCCATTGCAAGTAGTTCACACCCCACAAGCTCTTCAAGCAACCGACACCTCATTTGTTCCCCATTTCGGGAACAACCGGCACGTGCCGGGTGGATTCAGTCCAATACGTTCTTCCCTGAACAACTTGTAAGCGCAGTGGCGTCCCAAGGGCACGAATGGGATGGTTGTTTAAAAAACCACACAAACTTCTCCGGGTGAGCCCCGGGGCTAAAACTGCAGACCCCAGCCCTAAAAAAAACTACTTACCTGTAGCAGACAAGGATTATTCTATGTGAATGAAATATGACAACATGCGTGGTGAGAATTAGATGATGTTACCTATATTTAAATATTGAAAGCGATTAATTCATCATGTTCTTGAATTTTAGGCTATCTAATATACTAAATGTCTGTTTATTATCAACCACGTTAAGCAAAATAAAAATCTGAATAGTATATAATCTAATCTTTTTACAAAAGAATTTCCCCTCACCTGTGCGTCGACTACGAGAGCCTAATTTCGTAGATCCGCCAATTTCCGTAGCAGTTGTTTGTCTACGGCGTAGCAGCGTAAGGCTACGGCTCCATTATTATTATTACCTTTACCCCTTCTATTGTTACTTTACTCGTATAATACCTACTTTTGTTGGGAACAAATGGGATTAGATTGCACTCTTTGAATACAATGTTCTAAGGGAATTGACTTTATTTTTATGACGGGGGGCTGCTTGCTTTCAGTTAAATAGGTTTTTCATTGAACACGATAATAATAAAAAGTATGGTATAAAATGTGTGATGATTTATTGCAGCTGTTTTTTAATGTAATGTAATTTACAGATAAAATGAAATGAAAATAAGGATTATTTGTAATAAAATTAAATTATGCTTATGATTTTATTCATCAAAAAAACATACACACAGAATAAGCTGGGGCAGAGACTTGAACCCAAGATCTTGGGGTACCATCGCACTGCTTTTAACTGCTGGGTTAACTCTTGTGTCGACTGGTTTGTAATCTTACTTTAAAAGTAAGCGACATTCCGTCGTTCATAAGGAACAAAACAGCTAAGATTATCGTAGGCCTTCGTTCTGTCAACTGTCGAATCAACTCTCAAAATGTTTATTAAACTACTGTTATTTGATACTTTGCTTGCAAATTCCTCCAGGTGAAAACAATTAATTTGTTGGGCCTCTCGGTGAAAACTCAGCCATAGCCGTGGTACAAGATCGAGCTTTTAATTGCCAGGTCGTTCCACAGGGCTCTAAAATGCCACGTATAATAAAATTAAATACATCCGAAAGTCAATGATTGATTTCGTCACCCAAGACTGGATTGATAAGTTATTGCTTTAATAACTTATCAATCTACATAATAATAATAAAAAGAACACGCCAAATTCGAAAAGCCAGAAACAGTGGATATGACAACTTGCGCGCAAAATCATATTACTTCTGTACAAATGTAATATTCAACCTGTGCAATTTTTAAGACACGAATACTCATTTTTATTGATTTATATTCACACGACTTAATATGTATGTACAGATTTATATTTTTTTAAACCTTTGACTTCAATAGGTTTTCTCTTATTTAGTAAAATATACAGGCGACATCGAACTGATAAACCTTTGTGTAACTTTTGTTCATTTGAGTATATCGAGAGAAATTTATATAGTGACTGATACTGAAAACAGATGACAGGCTGGTGATAAGGAACAACTTTGCCCATGGGTCTAAATACTGTTGTGGCTGTTGATGATTTAAGCTTCCATAGTAACTCAAATTAGCTGATTGGAAATGTATGGGAGGTCAATTCTTTTAATTTTTTGACCTATGTTCTTTGAGGATAATTGTTCCTTATCGCCAGCCCGTCTTGAGTTTTTGCTCTCGGTCACTAGTAAAATTCAACCCAATATTTTTGTTATGCAAATAAAAAGAACCTCTGTGGAATGGCTCTGATTAACTAGGTACTCGATTACTCGGTAGCTATTTTGTATATTCATTGAAATTATTAATTTAAATTTTCGATCGTTGATGAAGGTGATTAAATTTGTTGACATCTATTTGGCAATTTATATTCAAAGGAGCCACAGGAGCTTGTTTTGTTGATTGATTCATATTTGGTGTATTCCTGGATCTGGTTTTATCCCGAAAGGAGTTAACGAAATACAAAAAACTTTGCAAGAACGGACATCGTGTTATACGTCACAGCATCAAATTATGGTTTTCTCAGGATGTCGTTTGCATGGTGTAATTGTTTTTTTCTTGACCGTTACAAGCCGTAATATTGTAATATAGGAAACGTGTATCTTCTCTTTGCATATTTAGCTGATTGCCTGTACGTACTGAGGTGTACATAAATTTTGCTAATAATACGGAATATTTGCCAAGCTCATAACATTTTTCTCGTTCTGGTATGTAAATGCACGGCACCAATACTGACTGACGCCTGGCCCGATGGCGTAGCGGCAAGTACGCCTGCTACGCCGAAGGTTGTGGGTTCCATCCCCAATAAATAAATAAAATAAAAAGCCTTTTATTTCGTTCCCACAAGTCCAATTAATTAATTAATGTCAAATTACAAATTTCTATTATTATTATTTTCATACTAATGTTAATTACAAAATTTAAAATAAATTACAATATCTAATTAAATCAAATTATTATTTTTATTAATGTCGTGCACTTAGCAAGCTTCAATGCCATTGTCTTTGGGAACCCCCATCCGGGTAAAGGCCTCCTCCAGCTGATTCCACTTCTCCCTGTCTATTGCCAGTCTTGTCCAGTGTGCGCCGGCAGTAGCGCGGATGTTATCAGCCCAGCGTTTGAGCGGACGGCCCGGGCGGCTTTTGCCTTGCACTGGCCCTGTCCACTCTGTTACTTTCTTCGTCCATCTTCCATCTTTGTATCGAGTCAGGTGTCCAGCCCATTTCCATTTTAGACGTCTTATGTGCACAATAGCATCTTTCACTTTAGTTTTTTGTCTTATTGTTTCATTTCTCTTTTTGTCTTTTCGTTTCAATCTAAGTAAGCTTCTTTTCATTGCTCTTTGGCACACAGATATTTTGTTTGCATTTTTTTCTGTTCGAGACCAGGTCTGGCATGCATATGTGAGAGTTGGAAGGATGCAGGTGTCCATTAGTCTTCCTTTAACTCTGGCTGTGAATTTTGATTTGAAAATATGTTTAATACTCCAATATCGATTCCAAGCAGTTGTTATACAACGGTCTATTTCTTTTTATCTGTATCGTCAAAGGAGACTAATTTTCCAAGGTAGATATACTCATCAACATACTCAATGCTATCTTCTTCTACTTTTATCAAAGTTTTTGTATGGTTAGTCATTATTTTAGTCGGTACAAATAAATATTTGTTTTTTATGTTTATTGGTATGATTAGGGAGTATATAGTTGTTTGTGGTTTCTTGTTCTGGAGGGTGTCGGTCTTCTTTGTCCCCCACGGTGACCGGCCGGGTTGGGGGAAGGTGTTTGTCTATTCCTGTTCCATTCTGTTTGATTGTCTTCCGTATATTAGTTTTTGTTGATTGCTGTTGGTTGCTTGAGGTAGGTGGTGGTGTGGTTGGTTTGTTGATATTGATGTTGCTGTTTTGCTGTTTTGGACCCGAGCCTGAATTAGGTGACCTCCAATATTCTTTCATTGTATGTTTCTTGGTGATAGTTTTGTTTTCTCTAGGGCTCTCTGAGTGGGTACGTTTGTTGTTCTGTTTTTCTGTATATGATGTCTTTTTCTGTCTGGGTGATCGAATTACAATCTTATCATATTTAATGTAGGCTATGTTGCCTTTTTCTATTTCCTCTTTGACTCTAACCTGCAGTTGCTTCCTTACTTCTGCCACCTTCGCAGGGAAATCTTCTTTGATATAGTACTCAGTATTTTTTAAGTTTTTCTTAGCCCTTAGGACTTCTAATTTTCTTCCCAGGGTAGTGAAGGTTACCATAATTGGTCTTGTTTTGTTTGCCTTGTTTCCTACTCGTCTTACTGCTTGAATTTCTAGTTTTGTACACTCATTTACTTTTAGTATTTTACATATTTCAAGGACATTTTGGACTAGCTCGTCATAATTCTTTTCGTTTTCATGCACTCCGTAGATTAGAATGTTTCTTTGTCTTAGATGCCTGTCAAAAAAGTCCAGTTTATTTTCTTGCATTATCACAGTGTCTTCTAATCTTTGAATTTTTTCGTCCACTTGTCGGAACTTCATATTAATGTTTTCAAGCATAGTTTTGAGTATTATTGGATCCATTGTTAGCAGTAGGTAATGTTTTGATTCGAGGGTAGACGTGATTTTGTTGAAGTTCTTTGTTCTAATTTTGCTTATTTTCTGTTAAAATTGTAGAATAATCCGACGATAAACCAATGCAATGCTGTCTTCTATTGAAATACTGTCCATTTCTTGTTTATTTTCACCATTTACAACGGTTAAATGTCACTTTTTGATACTTGTACTCGTTTATCTATTTAGAACTGTTTTCTTCATTTTTACACCACACTGCAGTCTAATTAATGTTTTATTATGATATTTATCGATTTATAGTCTTAATTACTTGAATAGAGGCATAAAATACAAGTCAAACTATTTTTAATTACAAGAAATACGGAAGAACAAACTAGCTGGCGCCAGGTTGGGTTCCATCCCCACAAGACACAAATATTCGTTGAGCCATTTTTCAGATATTTGTGTTTAGTCTGGGTGTTTTCTATGTATAATGTGTATTTATTTTAAAAAAAGTATGATGATCTTTCCGACCGATTTCGGCCATGGCGACCACTTCAACTCCTAATCAAAGAGGCGTTGATGCGCTCGGAGATGGCTACTATAGCCAATTTTTGCTAAGAAGTCTCGTGCGCAATGCGGGCAGGTGAGCTTGCCGTTCACATAATTGTAGTTAATGGCTGCAGGTGGACGGTCTTTCAACTCATCGCGCTTAGCGTCGAGGTCTGCTTTGCGCTGCTCCTCAAACTCGCGTATTCGCCTTTTTACCATCCCGCGCCATTCTGGGCGCTGTGCTGCCAGACCCTCCCATTGAGTGGGCTCGATGTTGCAACGTTTCATGTGGCGCTTTTGAACATCTTTATATCTGAGGAGTTTTCCACCCTGCTTTCGCTTGCCCTCCTCTAGTTCAGAATAAAAGATGCGCTTCGCCACTCTCTCCTCCGCCATCCGGGATACGTGACCGCACCATCGAAGTTGCCGACGCATTAGATAGGCTTCAATGCCACTGACATTGGCTCGTCTCAGAACTTCGGTGTTACGCACTCGGTCGGACCATCTGATCTTCATGATGGTGCGAAGGCATTTAAGGTGGAAACGATCCAGAGTACGTATGTGGTGGCGGTAGACACACCAGGTCTCGGAGGAGTACAGAAGGTTTGGCAGCACAATCGCCATGTAGACGGATATTTTTGTGGCTAACTTTAGGTCGTGCGAGCAGAAAACCTTGGAACGCAGCTTTCCAAATGCTGCAGCTGCAGCACTGATTCGGCTGTTGATCTCGGCATCAAGGTCACAGGATAAGTATTATATCAGCTATCTAGTTCCGAAAGTACAAGGTTGGCTTAGTTAGGGGCTCGATGGCGCTGTGTGAATTGTCTACGATATATAAAAAAGTGAATACTTCATTACTTAAGCTGGCCAATGAAAAAAACAAATTGTGCATGGAGTAATTTTTTTTTGCAATAAAGTCAAATTCAAACAACCCGTCCGCGTTTCACCCACAATTTACGACTTTTTTCAATTGAGGATAAAAAAATTAAGCGTTCCACTTTCCATTAGCTCCTGCCATATGCAGTGATTTAAGAGGCTTGGGTGTTGAGTTATACCCTCGTAATTTCACTGAACAAATGGACTGCATTCAAGTTTTGGTACGAACTAGTTGATATCTAGTACCTTCCTTTTTGATTACCATGAAATTAAAATAAAATGAAAGTATGGTTTTTTTTTTTTTTTTTTTTTTTTTTTTTATTAATGATGGGTTTGCTCTTGACTCTAGTCTAGGTCATAGGACAGAGACAGAGTCTAAGATGGAGCGAGCTCACCCAGAAGCAGCCTGTTAAGGCACTGGCGCTCCCACACACTGACGGAACGCAGCAATCTACTTGGCGCCAGACTTCGGTGGGATGGTGGTTGCGAGCCAGGCGGCCCCTTGCGGAGCCTTCCACCGCTTAGTGGGATCGTTCAGCCGGACTTATCCACATCCGGGTTTGTTTTTTCTGTTTTTGGCTGAAAAGCACATTTGCAAATTCACGAGAGAATGGTACCTACAATCCCACAAGAAATTATTTTCAGTCACGGGTGAAATAGAGGTGAAAAATACAAAATGCACAAAAGTTTAGTAGAGATTAAATGGTTATACTTTTGAATGGAGAGGAAATTGGTGCAATGCAGTTTATGCATTATTGCTTTGTTGGGATTCACCTTTTGTTCGATAGGAGCTTGAGTGCTGCATTTTACTCATAGTCCAGTGAAAAAAGGTTAATACGTTTACAGCACACATATACATTCACACATACACATATCTTGCCTATAATTTCTTGCGGGGTAGGCAGAGCGTAAACGGCCGCAAAAACTCGACAAATATTTGTGGGTCATTTGGAAAATTGTGTATAGCCATAGTGAAAGGTGGTTCGCCTAAAACTGCAAAACACACCCCCGTGTCCCTTAGTCGCCTTTTACTACTCCCACGGGAAAGAAATAGGTTGATGCTATTCTAAGATTTTTAGGAGGTTGTACACTGGTATGTTATTTTAAAACTTTACTTTTGATTTCATAAAGCTAGTTAACTCATTTGATTAAAATGGTGGTAAGTAGTAGTATTTAAATCTGTCAACTGTTAAACTTTTTTGGAATTATTACAAAAAAACCCTAATCTCTAATTCATTTTTGCTGCTACATTTTATTAGCATTTAGCGACGTATCATCATGACTACGCTATTCCACAATTCAAAATAATCAATCAATTCAATAAAGTTATCTCCAAGGTGATTGAGCTATCAGTAAATGTGGTGAAGAACCAATAATGGAGAAAGTTTAATATTTAATATTGTGGGATTTTACACTGAGCCGGGAGACAATTTGTAAACTGGTTGCCATCGTTCATTTTCAAATTGTAGGTACAAATTTTAAAAGCGGTATTTTGTTTATTTTTTGAGATATATATTATTATGACTAATAATAAATAATTTGTATTTGTATTTGTATGACGTGGGTAGTACAATCATGACGTATACATGTTAAACTTCGTAATTCATAAAATAGTTATAACAGAACTTGTAAATTATCGCTACCAAATCATCCAATAAGAAGGAAAAAGAGTATTTTGTCAAGAAAAGTAAAGAGTCGTAATATGATAATACAAGTTGACAACACATGAATAAGAAATTACACGTAAAACATTAAAAACCTGTGTCTCCTTTTTGCGCTAAGACACAAAGTTCTCGGCGGAGCGTTCAAAATAAAGACTCCTGCTTATATAGAAGCGTGATTATGAAGTGCTAAACCAATAAGCGATTAGTTTGATTTTACAAAGAATGAAGTAAAGTTTATGCGCAATACTTCATGATACAAATACAAGTATATGTCATGAATGCATTTAATTCGGTACTGTCTAGGTAAACACCGTGCCCGCCTGCATTATACATTGCTGCGATTTCATAGCGTATCAAGACGAAGTACAAACAAACCTAGAAATGTATTCTCATATAACCAATGACCTACTATTTCTTCATCTTATTATCCAAAGTTTCCCAGTCTTAATATCCCGAGTGAGATGGACGACACGGGCTGTTTGTGAACAAGTAATTTTATGCAACTGAACGTAATATAATTGATAATTTACTAGTAAAAGATATTGAAACGAATTTTAGAAATGTAGGTACTTTAAAAACAACTATATCAAGCAGGGCTTACAAAGATAAGAAAGATAAACAAGGAAGGTATAGCAATTAAAAACATTTTGATGTAAGATGTTGCTAAGTATACTAAATTTCCAAACATTGACCAGCATTTATGTATTATTTCCACCCCAGTAGGTCCACCTGATATTTAACCTGTATCCTGTCAGTGTAAGGATTATGCATGTCACGCCGCAAGTTACCCCGAAAGCGTAAAGCGCTGAAAGGCTGAAATTGAAAGTGACTTCGGTAGTAAAACGTACAAGGTGAATGGCTCCAAGCGCTCCAAGAAATATCAATTTTGGAATACAGCGCTCGCGATCCCGTCTTTATGTTTATTTTCCTACTGTCGTTTGCTGTAAGTACTCTGTTAGTATGAGAAAACGGGTCTTACGGCTCCATTGAATCCACTTTGGCAATTTTCAATAGCAGAACTTAGTGGAGATTTTAGTTGCTTGAGCTGGCAAATATGAATTTTTCATTTGAAAATCTTTAAATATTTCCACTTAACTGCTTTACTTTAAGTCAAACAACTTGACAGACGCATCCGTTACGCACCGTTATGCACCGCAGCCGTATTTGTTTAGGAAAAAAAACGGCGGCCGATGTGGCGCAGTGGTAGTGCGACTGCCTGGGACGCAAAGGTTCCGGGTTCCATTCTCGGTTGAACACTCACAAAGTTGATATTTATCACTTTGTGAATCTGTCCCGGCCGTTAGGGACATTGCAGGGTGAACCACCTGATTGTCCGTAAAGAAATGGTTCCGTGCTTCGGAGGGCATTTTAAGCCATCGGTCTCGGTTGCTGTCTATGATTACTTAGACGGCGGTCGTTACACAACCATGTCAGAGGCCTATTTCAGTAGAAGGCGGTTGAAAAACTCTGACACCAGGGTTCGGCGTGTCGTTGAACGACTCGGTATCCCACACGAAAAGAGAGAAAGAGATCGGAATTCGCAATTTCGTTACATCAGACAGACGCATGCGTTAAAAACGAATCGCCTAAAAAAATAACCATTGTATTTTAAACTTCTTTAAATTATCTTCGAAGTGTAGCATAAAATGGTTCAGCAATACGGAAGTACTAGATTGTTTCTATTTTTTCCTACATCGTTTATTATACTTTTATTTAAATTCTGGACTTTTCAAAGTTACCCACAAACATTAAATATGCGTAAAATAGAAAATATTTTACTTAAAATATCTAATAGGTGGTTTTATATCATGTCGGGCGATGGGGATAGGAAAAGGGTCCATCTCAGTAGTCAAAGATCTGCAGATATTCCGACAACGAATTCAAATTATTCTAAGTGCACGTCAAAGAAGTTTCTATGCTTGTACAGATTGAATTGGATTTAATCAAACTGAGGTCCATATCATATCATATTGACATCAAGTGTATACAAGATATATTATGCCATTCAATACAACGCCACGTTCTCTCAAACGTATAAAATTTATTAGGCCACAATTCGGGATATAAATTGTCCTTACTTGCCTTAAATTAGTGCTGTCACTTTCCATCAAATATGTTTAGAAAAGGAAATGAGATATCTAAGTCCTGTCATTTTTAAAAACGTCAATGGTTTCTTCGCCTTTTCTAGTCCATTTAGTCGCGATTGTGTTGATCGTCGCCTTATTTTGACAGATAACACGTATTTTGCATGAAATTATAAGACATGACACGACTAAAATATCTCCTATCCTTTTCTAAACCTATTTGACGGAAAGTGACAGCACTAATTTAAGGCAAGTAAGGAAAATTTAAATCCCGAATTGACCTCTTGTTTGATTGACTCGACTGAATTAAATTAGTTCTCAAACGGTTGTGGATAATAACTTTATTTAGAAAGGTGATACTGATATTACGGTCTTTCTCCTTTAAGAGAAAAAAAACTACAAATACTTTAAGTTAAGTACCTAGGTGACGTCCCGATTGCGATTGAAAGTCTTACAATACTAAACAACAGAGACTGTCAGCTACTAAAACAATAAAGAAGTTATAGTTTCACACAAAAACCCTATAACTCCGTTTTCACGAGTATATTGTGACTCTATATTTTTTAAGCTGCATTTTATGACTTGCACCAAAGAGATTAAGGAAATTTATGTCTGGTTTGTCTTTGACGCGTGCCGCTTTGGTATAGTTTGTTTACTCTATAACTGTAGTTAAACAAGCCATTACAATATTACTGCATTCTTAGCCGCGATTCTTAAAACTCAGGTTTGAAATAAACAAGTCATAATTTAAAACAAATAATTTATTTAATAAATTTGCTGCTAGAAGAGCTTGTAAAAAATTTCCTACTTAATTAACTACAAGAATAGTTATCGATTGATTTGAATATGTAGTCAAACTTAATAATCATCGTACTAAACATAACATTAAGTAACAATGGTATTTGTTGCACGAAAACATATAAAAAAACACGGTAACAAAATTGTTAAGATTGATTGATGTATACGAACGTAACCAACCAACATTGTGGAGTTTTATTTTACTATTGAATTGAGTGCGAGATGGATTATTTTAGATTTTTATTTTTCATTTTTATTGCCGTGTGTTGCCGGCTGAGAATAGCATCACCCCATTTCTTGCCCGTGGGAGTCGTAAGAGGCGACTTAGGGACTTGAGGGTGTGTATTGCAATTTTAGGCGATGGGCTGACAACCTGTCACTATAGCGATACACAATTTTCTAAATAACCCTCAAATATTTGTCAGACGTGGCGTAAATGTCCGTTTTATGCGGCTGTTTATGCTCTGCCTACCCCGCAAGGGATTATAGGCGTGATATATGTATGTATGTATGTATGTTTATTTTTCAGTTAAAGCATCGCGCGGTTTCAGCCTCGTCAGTCAATGCGTCAGTTCAGGAATAGATACAAAATAGGTCATCGTACCGTGACGCCGCTCGGAGACAAATTTGGCACCTGTCAGCTCATTCCATTAATTAATAAACGTTTTCCTTGCTCCTTAATGGACGTTAATTGTTGCGATGAGTGAAAAGCTAAAGTTGATTATTATTAAAATATAATCAACAGCTAGTGTCTATTATGAAGCTAAATAAATTTATATTTACCTAGCAAACTGTAAATAATGGTTGAAAGTAGACGATTTTGCATCACCTTGACCCATATTATGTACTTATGTTCTTGATTTTATTAATCATCAAAATACCTAGAAGGTAATTATTTGAAAGACCAAATATTCGACAGCAAAACTTCGCAAAAACCTAACAAAAAAAAGAATCTGGAGCGTACTCCCGCCCACAACGAAAGCGTCACCACGTAATTACGTTCGCGAGAGATTTCACTGAAATAACAGCAGAAACTCTGATATTTTTCGGTGTCAGTATGTCATTACATAATGTTGTCGATCCGAGACAAGGCTGCATTCTTTAACACAAGTGCATAGTAAAGGTATGCAAGTTTTGTAATTCATTGTAAACATAAGGAGTAGGTAGCGCTATTTACCTGTACATAATATCTGAGTATAGACCGTTCTTTGGTAAGTAATATTAACTAAGGTTATTTATTTACTTTAATAATAATCAGTTTAGGTACGTAAGTTAAATCTGATAAATAAGGCTTCGAAATATAGTTTCCAATACAAAAAGGAAACATTTAGTTTGTGCTGCTGTATACATGCAGATACACATTTTCGTCTCATAATATTAATACACTAGAAACAAAACCGAATTTCTATTCCGATTTACTTAGCCGATAACCCAAGGCGAGTTACATAATTTATTCATTGAACTACTTTCTACTTGAATGGATTGCTCTTATGTGGCTGCCTTGTACAGTATATCTTGGTAATCAATAAGTTTAGTAAAACTCGTTATTCAATAATCACTACGTAGTATAAAACAAACAATTTATTATCAAATTAAAATATATTAATTTCAATGCATTTTCTGCGGACACCTCATGTTCTGCGGACTACTGGGCTGGCGTTATCCTTTTCTGCAGGCGAGTATGCATGTCCTGTATGGAGCCGTTCAGCTCATGCAAAGCTGGTGGATACAGCCTTAAATGAGACTTGCCGGATCATAACTGGTTGCCTGAAACCGACCCCGGTTAGCCAACTGTACCCACTAGCCGGAATAGCGCCTCCAGTTGTTCGTAGATCTGTGGCTAGCTCCTTTGAAAGAGCAAAGATGGAGTCAGATGCACGGCATCCTTTGCACGACCACATCCCAGTGACACAACGGCTGAAAAGCCGTAATGGCTTTGTTAAGTGCGTCACTCCTCTTTGCACAGACCCCGAACAAGCGAGGTGCAACCTTTGGCAGGAGGGGGTGACCCTACCAGATCCTTTCGTCCCGATTGCTGAGAGCTTGCCGCCTGGCCATAATTTGCCATGGTCGGTTTGGAAATCTTTAAATAGACTTCGGACTCAGACCGGCCGGAGTAAGGAAAACATGACCAAGTGGGGCTTCTTGGAGGGTTCCGATGTAGGTTGTTTGTGTGGTGCAGTTCAAACAATGAACCACCTAACATCGTGTCCTGCGTGCCCTAGCACCTGCACGCAGGACGATCTTATGACAGCGTCTGTCAGCGCTGTCAACGTAGCCAAGTTCTGGGCCGCGACGGTGTAGTGTCTGCCATCGACACGCTAAGAAGAAGAATGCATTTTGTTTAACATCCACCACTTCAAATTATTCATTTTTTATAAAGCAAGTGTCACTCACGTTGCTGAGACAAAACGCAAAACTTAATCTAAGGACACCGCATATGTTAATATCCATTTAGCCGTTTGGGCTAAAAATAGCTCGTGAAAAAAACTTACTTGTCCACATAAATAGTGACATTTATACTCTCGAAAAACATTACTCTCCTTCAGAGGTACTCGGGTAACAAAGCCGCTTTGCGGTGGGTAGTATCTCTTTGTATGCAAATATCGACAAAACTAAGAAACAGATTTCGGTAAGGTTTTTTTACAGATGGAGGAGGAGTCAAGGTAACCGCTGGGAAGGCCGCTAGAATTTGAATAATATACCCTTAGCTAGGTACCTGTAGTGCCAATTTATACAACTAAAGATTTGAATCCACAATAATCAGCTTACCGTGTCAACACTCAAACTACTAACGTCACACATTGACGCAAGATAGAACCGACTCAGTTGAAATCAAGTTAAAACCGTAGAAATTGATTTGTGTATCCATTCGCTGCTATACGCGATAGTTAAAACTCACGATAGGTCAGTGTTTAGAGCCTATCACGGTACTCTAATAAATAAATTGATTATAAAACCATCAAACAGTAAATAAATGTTATACTCTGTAAATAAACGTGAAGGTCTATTCTTAGTCGTTAACATTAAAATACAACGTCTTTTATTATCTTTACTGACAATCATTATAATATATTATTTTAGAAATGTCCTCTACCATGAAAAATATGATGAAAAACATGCTACTCGTATCAGTAAGTTATATTTTGTTCGTGCTCGTTTTAAATAAAGAGTGTCAATAAAATAACAATAAAACTGGTCCTAGTTTTTAGAGAGTATTTGCATATTATTATTACTTACTAGGTACTTATTATGCCCTTCGCTTTTATATTTAAATCGATATCGTGTCAGCTTAAATCGATCACAAGCAGCCGGTATTTTGACACGCCTACGTTATTCAAAGGGTATACGGACGAAAATAGAAAATATAGGCATTACGTATTTGGATAACGGAAAGAAAATATTTCTACATTGTGTGTGGGGATGCTTTTAAGACGGAAATTAAATTGCGTTTTGATATCTTACGCTTAAATAAAAAGGTGCTTACTACGGTTGCTACGCCGTAGCAGGGGTCTACGTCGGAAGTCTTTTAAATTGGCCATGTAAGAAGATTAAGTACCTACCAGTTAAATGAAAATAAATAACCGAAAAAATGTACTGCCGTGGTCGATATTTGAACTGGATACCTATAGAATATCGTTTGACTATACGTGAGCTATTATAGATTTTTATCTGGATTTTGAGTTTCTTTGTTCGGTAACAGAAAATAAAAATAATATTAAAGAGATCCGTCATCTTAAAATAATCAGTAAGGGAGAGCCCTCCGAAAACTTATAGAGTGCATCCAGACCATGAAACTGGACTATATTTCAGGAAACGTTATTTTCTTGACTTCCCATGTTAAAGCAGTCACCTGAACGCGCAGTAATTTTGTATCGGAGTTGTTTTTTTGGCATATTATGTTGTTAAAGAAAAGTGGTTTAGTATCATAATCTGCATGTACCTTAACATCATTCGGAGGGCTTTGGCTTACACTCAGTGCATTCCTAATGTTTTATCAAATGGAAAAGTGAGTGACTTTCTTTAGAGAAACCTTGGCCAGTAGACTCGTAGGCAGATTTGAATTTCACCCCTATATTATAAGGTCTAAAATAGGGTATCTGTCAATCAACGTCTGGGTTGAGTAAGGTTACTCCACCTCTGTAGAATGATCTGCTACGCAAATTATATTGCATTAGTCCTTTCGACCCTTGTAGGAGGACATTACTCAAATGCTTATCAAAATTGTTAATTCAATTTAATTTTACACGCCTTTATACCTTGCGGGGTAGGCAGAGCGATACCGGCCGTAAAAAACGGTCGCTATTGTTACGTCTGGTAAATATATGAGGGCCGTTTTTGAAAAATTATGTAGCACTATAGTGATAGGTTGTCAGCCTGTCACCTAAAATTGTGACACACGTGCAACCCTCCAGTCCTTTAGTGGCCTCTTACAAAACTCGAATAAAAAATGGGGTGTTGCTATTCTAAGCCAGCACTAAACGGAAATATATAAACACATTTTTTATCATTTAAATTTTTAAGATGCTTATAATGATAGAAGACAGCTTGAATCATTGTACGATCATAATTTAAAAGTAAAAAGAACTGACGAGGTTATTTTACTAGGAATTTTAGTTGAACTGCAAAAAAACTTAAGGGAAAATCGCTTACACTGTGTGTTCATGCATTGATCGATCGAATGTTGATTTAATTTATTCACCCTTTAGCTTTTCCCCTATATCATGGTCTGTAAAAATGCAATGTAGCTTGCAAACAATATCTCAATAAACCAGTAATGCTGGTAATCGAATTACCCAGACACAGGCTACGAAAACAAGGGGGAAACTTGAATCCTCGCTGGTAGAGACGCTCACATCTCGCTGGTATTAGTCCGGTACAGCTGGCAGTATTGCTGGCATAACTTGTAAAAATTCTAAAATCACTTATTATTTGTACGATTGCGTTATGTGTGCCGGCAATGCAGATATTACATTCTGTGTCATTTTTTACGCTTGCATAATTTTTTCGATTCAATGCATGATAGTATATGTAAGTGGTAGACACATAAAGTTAAATTTATATTATAAAATATTTAGTTAGTCGTTTTTACCACCTGCAAAAAATATATAAGCATTTTAACTTTTTAAGCAATCGCGATCACTTTCACTCATTTTAAGTATTATTTTGGTCAGTCAACCCGCGACCACAATACATAAAACTGTATGGAAACATCGGGACACAGGTAAACAGGTACTAATATTTACCTAAATACTATCGCGATAGACCCGGTCTTATACTTAAGATGAATATAAGCATTTACCTAAAATGACACAAAGTACTAAATTGGAGTTGGCCAAATGGTCTAAAAACTATAACCCAAAAATAAATTAATTCAATATTTTTTAAACATAAAAAGCTAGCATTATAGGTTATGTCTGTAGTTTATCTTGAATTTAAGCTGTTTGTGCATAGGAAAATCCAAAACGTGTCTGTCTTCACCGAGTAGTGTTATGGATACTCAATGATTACTCGTGAACATGCTGTTTTTTTTTCTATTTATGGAAATGAGTCATGCAGGCTAATCAAATTCTAGTTGGTTCTGATTAGAAAATGTTCAAAAGCATTATTATTACTAGGTATAGCTATAAATTAATGCTTTCCGCATTTACACTTAAGGTCAGGTAATATTTTGAGAGTGAGTTTCACTCGTAAAACTGAACAACTTTTCCCGAGGAACATCGGTCAAAATTTAAAAATATTGAGTGAGGTTGATTCAATGACACAGTTTTGAAGTAATTTTATGGAAGTTCAAGTTATAAAAAGCGGCTTAATAAACGATAACTAAATTAATACAGGGTAAATCTATACTGAAAAATTACAAAATGTGTCTCTTAAGATATGTAAGAAAAGTTTGTAGTGACCTTCAATCGTTTTTTGCCTTTTACAGGTAGGTAACCTAACCTATCTTCAAGTGTACACAGGTGAAAAGAATAAACTATATAAGTATATACCTATATTGCATGGATCGGTACCTGAACTTCAAGATTGGGGCAAAAAGTGTAGAGCCTGAGCGTAGAGGCGTATTCTTGTCACGAACGCGCTCCCATTTCGATCTCCTTTTTAAATTGGCTCCACTCTAACGTATTGAGAGCTGGTAGCTGCTTATTGCTCGTTTCGGGGTAAAGTGGGACTTTTATTGATATTTACGTATTTTTTGGTTTGTTTTAGAATATTATCACCTTTTACGACAAAGTAACTGGTGACATTATTATTTGAAGAAAGCCCTACAATATTGTCGGCTGATGAACATATCGGTAGCAAGTTGATACTGGTTTTCGAATCTATGTTTGCTTCCGCTTGTTTTAGTTCACCTATAAAACATTATTGGCAAGTTATTTTCAAAGATTCAAATGTTACTGTAATTTCGAATATCCTTTACACATTACCGAACAATTATAATCCACGATAAAATCGGTGTTCTTGGCACAAAGATTTTTAATATATTTGTTGTATTTTATATGTGTATATTTGACGGATTTTTATTTGTTTTACTGAGGGCTATTGCCAGCTTCTAGTATGTTTTCAGACAAAAACCCTATAACTCCGTTTTCACGAGTATTTTGTGACTCTATATTTTTTAAGCTGCATTTTATGACTTGCACCAAAGAGATTAAGGAAATTTATGTCTGGTTTGTCTTTGACGCGTGCCGCTTTGGTATAGTTTGTTTACTCTATAACTGTAGTTAAACAAGCCATTACAATATTACTGCATTCTTAGCCGCGATTCTTAAAACTCAGGTTTGAAATAAACAAGTCATAATTTAAAACAAATAATTTATTTAATAAATTTGCTGCTAGAAGAGCTTGTAAAAAATTTCCTACTTAATTAACTACAAGAATAGTTATCGATTGATTTGAATATGTAGTCAAACTTAATAATCATCGTACTAAACATAACATTAAGTAACAATGGTATTTGTTGCACGAAAACATATAAAAAAACACGGTAACAAAATTGTTAAGATTGATTGATGTATACGAACGTAACCAACCAACATTGTGGAGTTTTATTTTACTATTGAATTGAGTGCGAGATGGATTATTTTAGATTTTTATTTTTCATTTTTATTGCCGTGTGTTGCCGGCTGAGAATAGCATCACCCCATTTCTTGCCCGTGGGAGTCGTAAGAGGCGACTTAGGGACTTGAGGGTGTGTATTGCAATTTTAGGCGATGGGCTGACAACCTGTCACTATAGCGATACACAATTTTCTAAATAACCCTCAAATATTTGTCAGACGTGGCGTAAATGTCCGTTTTATGCGGCTGTTTATGCTCTGCCTACCCCGCAAGGGATTATAGGCGTGATATATGTATGTATGTATGTATGTTTATTTTTCAGTTAAAGCATCGCGCGGTTTCAGCCTCGTCAGTCAATGCGTCAGTTCAGGAATAGATACAAAATAGGTCATCGTACCGTGACGCCGCTCGGAGACAAATTTGGCACCTGTCAGCTCATTCCATTAATTAATAAACGTTTTCCTTGCTCCTTAATGGACGTTAATTGTTGCGATGAGTGAAAAGCTAAAGTTGATTATTATTAAAATATAATCAACAGCTAGTGTCTATTATGAAGCTAAATAAATTTATATTTACCTAGCAAACTGTAAATAATGGTTGAAAGTAGACGATTTTGCATCACCTTGACCCATATTATGTACTTATGTTCTTGATTTTATTAATCATCAAAATACCTAGAAGGTAATTATTTGAAAGACCAAATATTCGACAGCAAAACTTCGCAAAAACCTAACAAAAAAAAGAATCTGGAGCGTACTCCCGCCCACAACGAAAGCGTCACCACGTAATTACGTTCGCGAGAGATTTCACTGAAATAACAGCAGAAACTCTGATATTTTTCGGTGTCAGTATGTCATTACATAATGTTGTCGATCCGAGACAAGGCTGCATTCTTTAACACAAGTGCATAGTAAAGGTATGCAAGTTTTGTAATTCATTGTAAACATAAGGAGTAGGTAGCGCTATTTACCTGTACATAATATCTGAGTATAGACCGTTCTTTGGTAAGTAATATTAACTAAGGTTATTTATTTACTTTAATAATAATCAGTTTAGGTACGTAAGTTAAATCTGATAAATAAGGCTTCGAAATATAGTTTCCAATACAAAAAGGAAACATTTAGTTTGTGCTGCTGTATACATGCAGATACACATTTTCGTCTCATAATATTAATACACTAGAAACAAAACCGAATTTCTATTCCGATTTACTTAGCCGATAACCCAAGGCGAGTTACATAATTTATTCATTGAACTACTTTCTACTTGAATGGATTGCTCTTATGTGGCTGCCTTGTACAGTATATCTTGGTAATCAATAAGTTTAGTAAAACTCGTTATTCAATAATCACTACGTAGTATAAAACAAACAATTTATTATCAAATTAAAATATATTAATTTCAATGCATTTTCTGCGGACACCTCATGTTCTGCGGACTACTGGGCTGGCGTTATCCTTTTCTGCAGGCGAGTATGCATGTCCTGTATGGAGCCGTTCAGCTCATGCAAAGCTGGTGGATACAGCCTTAAATGAGACTTGCCGGATCATAACTGGTTGCCTGAAACCGACCCCGGTTAGCCAACTGTACCCACTAGCCGGAATAGCGCCTCCAGTTGTTCGTAGATCTGTGGCTAGCTCCTTTGAAAGAGCAAAGATGGAGTCAGATGCACGGCATCCTTTGCACGACCACATCCCAGTGACACAACGGCTGAAAAGCCGTAATGGCTTTGTTAAGTGCGTCACTCCTCTTTGCACAGACCCCGAACAAGCGAGGTGCAACCTTTGGCAGGAGGGGGTGACCCTACCAGATCCTTTCGTCCCGATTGCTGAGAGCTTGCCGCCTGGCCATAATTTGCCATGGTCGGTTTGGAAATCTTTAAATAGACTTCGGACTCAGACCGGCCGGAGTAAGGAAAACATGACCAAGTGGGGCTTCTTGGAGGGTTCCGATGTAGGTTGTTTGTGTGGTGCAGTTCAAACAATGAACCACCTAACATCGTGTCCTGCGTGCCCTAGCACCTGCACGCAGGACGATCTTATGACAGCGTCTGTCAGCGCTGTCAACGTAGCCAAGTTCTGGGCCGCGACGGTGTAGTGTCTGCCATCGACACGCTAAGAAGAAGAATGCATTTTGTTTAACATCCACCACTTCAAATTATTCATTTTTTATAAAGCAAGTGTCACTCACGTTGCTGAGACAAAACGCAAAACTTAATCTAAGGACACCGCATATGTTAATATCCATTTAGCCGTTTGGGCTAAAAATAGCTCGTGAAAAAAACTTACTTGTCCACATAAATAGTGACATTTATACTCTCGAAAAACATTACTCTCCTTCAGAGGTACTCGGGTAACAAAGCCGCTTTGCGGTGGGTAGTATCTCTTTGTATGCAAATATCGACAAAACTAAGAAACAGATTTCGGTAAGGTTTTTTTACAGATGGAGGAGGAGTCAAGGTAACCGCTGGGAAGGCCGCTAGAATTTGAATAATATACCCTTAGCTAGGTACCTGTAGTGCCAATTTATACAACTAAAGATTTGAATCCACAATAATCAGCTTACCGTGTCAACACTCAAACTACTAACGTCACACATTGACGCAAGATAGAACCGACTCAGTTGAAATCAAGTTAAAACCGTAGAAATTGATTTGTGTATCCATTCGCTGCTATACGCGATAGTTAAAACTCACGATAGGTCAGTGTTTAGAGCCTATCACGGTACTCTAATAAATAAATTGATTATAAAACCATCAAACAGTAAATAAATGTTATACTCTGTAAATAAACGTGAAGGTCTATTCTTAGTCGTTAACATTAAAATACAACGTCTTTTATTATCTTTACTGACAATCATTATAATATATTATTTTAGAAATGTCCTCTACCATGAAAAATATGATGAAAAACATGCTACTCGTATCAGTAAGTTATATTTTGTTCGTGCTCGTTTTAAATAAAGAGTGTCAATAAAATAACAATAAAACTGGTCCTAGTTTTTAGAGAGTATTTGCATATTATTATTACTTACTAGGTACTTATTATGCCCTTCGCTTTTATATTTAAATCGATATCGTGTCAGCTTAAATCGATCACAAGCAGCCGGTATTTTGACACGCCTACGTTATTCAAAGGGTATACGGACGAAAATAGAAAATATAGGCATTACGTATTTGGATAACGGAAAGAAAATATTTCTACATTGTGTGTGGGGATGCTTTTAAGACGGAAATTAAATTGCGTTTTGATATCTTACGCTTAAATAAAAAGGTGCTTACTACGGTTGCTACGCCGTAGCAGGGGTCTACGTCGGAAGTCTTTTAAATTGGCCATGTAAGAAGATTAAGTACCTACCAGTTAAATGAAAATAAATAACCGAAAAAATGTACTGCCGTGGTCGATATTTGAACTGGATACCTATAGAATATCGTTTGACTATACGTGAGCTATTATAGATTTTTATCTGGATTTTGAGTTTCTTTGTTCGGTAACAGAAAATAAAAATAATATTAAAGAGATCCGTCATCTTAAAATAATCAGTAAGGGAGAGCCCTCCGAAAACTTATAGAGTGCATCCAGACCATGAAACTGGACTATATTTCAGGAAACGTTATTTTCTTGACTTCCCATGTTAAAGCAGTCACCTGAACGCGCAGTAATTTTGTATCGGAGTTGTTTTTTTGGCATATTATGTTGTTAAAGAAAAGTGGTTTAGTATCATAATCTGCATGTACCTTAACATCATTCGGAGGGCTTTGGCTTACACTCAGTGCATTCCTAATGTTTTATCAAATGGAAAAGTGAGTGACTTTCTTTAGAGAAACCTTGGCCAGTAGACTCGTAGGCAGATTTGAATTTCACCCCTATATTATAAGGTCTAAAATAGGGTATCTGTCAATCAACGTCTGGGTTGAGTAAGGTTACTCCACCTCTGTAGAATGATCTGCTACGCAAATTATATTGCATTAGTCCTTTCGACCCTTGTAGGAGGACATTACTCAAATGCTTATCAAAATTGTTAATTCAATTTAATTTTACACGCCTTTATACCTTGCGGGGTAGGCAGAGCGATACCGGCCGTAAAAAACGGTCGCTATTGTTACGTCTGGTAAATATATGAGGGCCGTTTTTGAAAAATTATGTAGCACTATAGTGATAGGTTGTCAGCCTGTCACCTAAAATTGTGACACACGTGCAACCCTCCAGTCCTTTAGTGGCCTCTTACAAAACTCGAATAAAAAATGGGGTGTTGCTATTCTAAGCCAGCACTAAACGGAAATATATAAACACATTTTTTATCATTTAAATTTTTAAGATGCTTATAATGATAGAAGACAGCTTGAATCATTGTACGATCATAATTTAAAAGTAAAAAGAACTGACGAGGTTATTTTACTAGGAATTTTAGTTGAACTGCAAAAAAACTTAAGGGAAAATCGCTTACACTGTGTGTTCATGCATTGATCGATCGAATGTTGATTTAATTTATTCACCCTTTAGCTTTTCCCCTATATCATGGTCTGTAAAAATGCAATGTAGCTTGCAAACAATATCTCAATAAACCAGTAATGCTGGTAATCGAATTACCCAGACACAGGCTACGAAAACAAGGGGGAAACTTGAATCCTCGCTGGTAGAGACGCTCACATCTCGCTGGTATTAGTCCGGTACAGCTGGCAGTATTGCTGGCATAACTTGTAAAAATTCTAAAATCACTTATTATTTGTACGATTGCGTTATGTGTGCCGGCAATGCAGATATTACATTCTGTGTCATTTTTTACGCTTGCATAATTTTTTCGATTCAATGCATGATAGTATATGTAAGTGGTAGACACATAAAGTTAAATTTATATTATAAAATATTTAGTTAGTCGTTTTTACCACCTGCAAAAAATATATAAGCATTTTAACTTTTTAAGCAATCGCGATCACTTTCACTCATTTTAAGTATTATTTTGGTCAGTCAACCCGCGACCACAATACATAAAACTGTATGGAAACATCGGGACACAGGTAAACAGGTACTAATATTTACCTAAATACTATCGCGATAGACCCGGTCTTATACTTAAGATGAATATAAGCATTTACCTAAAATGACACAAAGTACTAAATTGGAGTTGGCCAAATGGTCTAAAAACTATAACCCAAAAATAAATTAATTCAATATTTTTTAAACATAAAAAGCTAGCATTATAGGTTATGTCTGTAGTTTATCTTGAATTTAAGCTGTTTGTGCATAGGAAAATCCAAAACGTGTCTGTCTTCACCGAGTAGTGTTATGGATACTCAATGATTACTCGTGAACATGCTGTTTTTTTTTCTATTTATGGAAATGAGTCATGCAGGCTAATCAAATTCTAGTTGGTTCTGATTAGAAAATGTTCAAAAGCATTATTATTACTAGGTATAGCTATAAATTAATGCTTTCCGCATTTACACTTAAGGTCAGGTAATATTTTGAGAGTGAGTTTCACTCGTAAAACTGAACAACTTTTCCCGAGGAACATCGGTCAAAATTTAAAAATATTGAGTGAGGTTGATTCAATGACACAGTTTTGAAGTAATTTTATGGAAGTTCAAGTTATAAAAAGCGGCTTAATAAACGATAACTAAATTAATACAGGGTAAATCTATACTGAAAAATTACAAAATGTGTCTCTTAAGATATGTAAGAAAAGTTTGTAGTGACCTTCAATCGTTTTTTGCCTTTTACAGGTAGGTAACCTAACCTATCTTCAAGTGTACACAGGTGAAAAGAATAAACTATATAAGTATATACCTATATTGCATGGATCGGTACCTGAACTTCAAGATTGGGGCAAAAAGTGTAGAGCCTGAGCGTAGAGGCGTATTCTTGTCACGAACGCGCTCCCATTTCGATCTCCTTTTTAAATTGGCTCCACTCTAACGTATTGAGAGCTGGTAGCTGCTTATTGCTCGTTTCGGGGTAAAGTGGGACTTTTATTGATATTTACGTATTTTTTGGTTTGTTTTAGAATATTATCACCTTTTACGACAAAGTAACTGGTGACATTATTATTTGAAGAAAGCCCTACAATATTGTCGGCTGATGAACATATCGGTAGCAAGTTGATACTGGTTTTCGAATCTATGTTTGCTTCCGCTTGTTTTAGTTCACCTATAAAACATTATTGGCAAGTTATTTTCAAAGATTCAAATGTTACTGTAATTTCGAATATCCTTTACACATTACCGAACAATTATAATCCACGATAAAATCGGTGTTCTTGGCACAAAGATTTTTAATATATTTGTTGTATTTTATATGTGTATATTTGACGGATTTTTATTTGTTTTACTGAGGGCTATTGCCAGCTTCTAGTATGTTTTCAGACCAAATTTAATAAATTTTCAAAATGTGAAGCTGAAACTGAATTTACAATGTCTTGTCGCGTCCAGCGCAACACAATACGTCCAAGTCCAATACGCTCCTGTCAGCAGCGTGGCCTGTCCACATTTTTACGATGACACTCAAAATTAATATATTCGGGGCGCATCGTAAAGTGTCCACACATTGTACGGAGGGTATTAAAACGTGCCGGCTTCCCTCGATGACGTCGGCAACTCCCGGGTTTGAAATATTGGCAAAATATTGGTCGGGATTCGGAAAAAATAAATTTATGCTCATGGAATAATATCAGACGGCTTTGGAGCGTTTTTGGTTTGGAAAAGGGGTATAACAGATTTATATTTTAATGTCTCAAATTCTACAACATGTAATAAAATAATGTTGTAGGTAAGTAGAAGTATCATACACAATAAATATGTTAATTTTGTTAGGCAGATATGGATTTCTTATAAAAAATATATAAAGGATGAAATAATGTTTGCTGTTGGCTTATAATAATCCTACTTTGGCGGTAAACGTAGATACATATCTACTATGTGTAGGCTATGTTTTATACTAAGAAAAACGTTATTTATTCTAAGTACTAAAATGTTACACCATCAAAGCATATTTCATTTCGCTTTTGTAGAAATAATGTTTATTGAAATCTTTAACTAATAAAATTAATAAAATACTGGAACATCGCTAACTAAATCTGATATAATAGAATTATCATACCAATTTTCTCAACTAACTAATAAAATAATTTCGTGGTAGTACAATCTGGCATTTAATTTGCATTCGTTAACATGAAATTCAATTTATCTTACAGTTTTTGCATTTATCAACTCGCGACGGTCGAGACGGTCAAAAGTTCCTTCACCTTTTCACTGACCCCTAAACAAGTGCTTTTAGCTTTTATACCCATATCACGTCCATAATCCCTTACGGGGTGGCCAGAGCGTAAACGGCCGCAATAAACGGACATTTATGCCACGGGCAAATATTTGAGGATCATTTGGAAAATTGTGTATCGCCATAGTGACAGGTTGTCAGCTCATTGCCTAAAATTGCAATACACACCCTCGAGTCCCTTAGTCGCCTCTTACGACTCCCACGGGAAAGAAATGGAGTCATGCTATTCTGAGCCGGCATCACACGGCATTCTAAGCCGGCATCACACGACATGTTTGGTTTAAAGACGTGTAAATCGATATTATATCAAGAGTCAACCAAATGACGAATCATGACCAAAAATTTAAGCAAGATGTAAATGCACGATATTTGATCTGATTAATTTTAACCTTATTGCGTGTATTTTGAGAAAACTAGTAAAGGAAAAAATTGACTAATACGTATTTAATAGACGCTTTAGTTACTTTTAAAGTTGTCATCGTACTTTGTAAAAATCACTTATTGTCAGAAACATACCCTACCTAGACTTCCAAATATGCAACCCAGTTTTGTGATAAATTTTTAAATTCTGCTTGTATCCGGAGGTTGTATTCTGCTATTTTACTCAGTTTTGTTTCAATAGAGTGTCAGTTGGATAGTTTTGGCCGTTTCGTATTCTACTAACAGTTTAAAGTATAGAAAATCACAGTGGTAATAAACTAACAGTTGAGTACCGATGGCGTAACACTTGCTAAAATATAATAATATTGGGGCCCTGTAACATTACAGGGCCCATTCTGTACAAGAGGTAAGTCATTTTTTCATGAATGTGAGGGTAAGAAAGCAGGTCGCCGTTTATTTGAGGATGCATCATAAATATTGCACGCAGACTTGACCCGGCCTGCTCTTGTCAGTAGGGCGTGTTCCTTGTAGAGGGTCAGAATAATACATTTTCCAACTGGTCGATTTTATTCGATGATTTTATCTACAGACTGTAAACGATAAGTATGCCATCGTTTTTGAAAACCTTATAAGTTGTTTAAAATAAACATTAGGCACTTTGCTTTTCGTTTTAGGGACAAACGTACCTAATTGCAACTTTTCGGACTCAATTACGTTCTGAATGATTTTGCCGAAACCTTCTTCCTGATTCATCAAATAAAAAAAGAATCGTACATACGTTAAAATATTTCATTTATTCACAAAAATAGTCATGTTACCACTAAATTAACTTGAGTTTTTACGATATTTCAATACATTAAACGTGCGAGCAAAACTGCATCGAACTTGGCAGTTACGCTCGCATATAAACCGACGACATTGATATACGGCACCAAACTTCAGCCTTTACTCAACAGGGTATATGAATAGCTGCTGCTAACAAAATAATGGAGGAATGGTAGATGGAGCTCTGAAAAAAAAGTGAAGCCTTAAAATCTAATTTCTTTTCACTCATTATTGTTGTTCCACGTCAACTCCCACTCACACATTAAATCTAATCGAATCGAATCGCGACATAGTATGTAATTTATTTTTAACTGCTGGTGTCCGCGGACATCGTTTCGCCACAAATTATGGAAACGGCTCTCGGGGCGCCTTTACTAAGTACTAACATATATTTGAACATTGGTCGAAACTAAAAAAAGAAGATTGGACCTTGTACCAGCTCACCATGTCAATTTATATGGCCTTTTTTCATATTTCGATTTTTGTTCCTGGGGAAAGTTGTTCCTTATCACCAGCCCGTTCTAAGTTTTTGCTACCAGTATATGCTTGAAGAGGACCTTCTGCTTTATTTTAACTTTTGCTACAAGCTGCAAACAAAAATACGAGCTTTTCAAGCGAATAGCCAAATATTGCAGCGGATATTTCACGCGAGTAACCATTCAGTTGGTCTACAGCTGGATTTACGGCGGCACAGTAATCCCAACGAGTTTTAATCCCTATTGAAGTTGTTTGTTACCACTGAATTGTTTCTTAATAAGTTATAAAGTATATGCAAAATGTTTCATCAAATCCTCATAAAGGTGATTTTTGGCATTAGGTAAAAAGTTTGTTAAATTTGAAAAAGTAAGTACTATGAATTATATTAATAAATTTTACTTTGCTATGGTATGGTATGATTATTTTACTTATCTCATTTAACAATATACAATGTCATTAGGGCAATGCTTTGAACTTTAACAATTTTAAAAGTCGCAGCTCAAAGTGTTTATCAAACCAATGCGTCGCGTTTATTTAGCTAGATTCGAGCTTTATTCAAATCTAATCTTCATCAAAAGTAAAGTCTTATCAAAAAATAATATTACAATCATAAATTTCCGTTCCATCATCAAATATCAAACAGATCTCGCTGTCTATTTTCATTCTCTCGCGGTTTAATTCCATCCTTCTTGATTAAAAATACCCTGAAGAAAAATACCATCTCTTTCTGAATGAACTGACGGCGGTATTCTAACCACGTGCGATAGATGACAGGGCGTTGACCTGACTATTCTAGTCTTCGAATGAGCTTCAGTATTGCTTATGGAGATCAATCTGTGGAGTCACTACTGTTTACAAATGGTCACCGCATTATACCATACATACATTCATTTTAAACTACAATAGCCCACTGCTGCCTATGTCATGCTTTCCGAATAATCTTACATTACTAAGAATAATGTGTATGCGAGATTTTTCTCTATTCGACATAAATGTGGGACATCCACAAACAACACTTCAACACTTCACAGCTGTAAAACAAAGGCCAAAGCCTGATGACAATTTTAAATCAAGGACTGATAGTATTAGAAGTATCAGTTTGGAATATTCATTATTATTACCTGGTGATACAACGGCATTCAAGCTTATTCATGAAAGATTTGTGAGTAGCAGAACACAGTCAGTGGTAGTTTAGTTTCTATTAAACTATTCTGGTCCTAGAGCTTGGTACATATTATGAAGGTAATAATAGATTCACGGTTGAATTGAATCTGAGAAAAATGACAAAATTGAGATACAGACATCGATAAATGAAGCCTTGAATAAAAAAAGAAGTAAAACTATTAATTTTTTTTGAAAAAGTAACTCTTTTGTACAAAAAGATAAGAGGTCTACTATTAAAGTCCTAAGAGTAATGTTTGATGAAGGTCAAAGTTTGAGGGAGGCCGCTCATTGGCATGTTTAGAAAAACTAGCAGTAGGTTTAGTTGAAAAAAAAAAGCATTTGCTAACTCTGTAAGATAAAAATGACTCAAATATCTCATGTTTATACCCTTAAAACTTAAAAAAACTTTTAACGTTTATTTGTTCAACCACTTATTGGAAATCAAAAAATCATTTAAACCAATTTTCCTTTGCAGTTTCTCAATCATAGGTTTACAATATAATACAGGGTTATTTTTTATTAACCCCGGAAATTTTACAGGGCGATTCTACTCATGATTCTGAACAATTTTTGTTATGGGGTCAACTGCAAAATCGCGAAAATATATCCAGCTGTTCCATACATTTTGTTCGAGTAGGTATGATTTTAATTATGGAGCAGCTGTTTTTTTTTCGCGATTTCGCAGGTGACCCCATAATAAAAGTTGTTCAGAATCATGAGTAGAATCACCCTGTAAAATTTCCGGGGTGAATAAAAAATAACCCTAGTATGCCGTAGTTTTATTTTATTCCTGTATTATCAAAACCCTATTTGGTTGACTCTTTCATGTATGTCAACAAAGCAATATGGTTCGTAGTCCCAAACAGACAAATCCAAAACTTACAAAGCGCTTTTTTGTTTCAGGTACAAAGGGAGTATGTGACGGCTCACGGATACTTCGCTATGTTGCTTACTTAGTGCTGTGGCGGTGTGGAGCGAAGTTGTCGATAAAATGCTGCGGTTGTTGATGGCGGTTGTGGCGGTCGCTGCGGCGGCGGTCGTCGCCGACCCGGACGGGTGCAACCCGGATAAGATGACCGTGTACCGGATGGTGCTGCACACGTACTGGACGAGGGAGAAGTTCCCGAAGCACTATCCGGATTGGCGGCCGCCTGCGCAGTGGTCACGAGTCTACGGTGAGTTTAATTGGTATTTTGTCTACGAAAGGCGGAAATAATGCGGGGACATGTTTTTACATAAGAGATACTATTTGCAAATTCGATTATATGGAATAAAAGACAATATCAACAACGCTAGCGGCGCTCAGTGGAAAATAATCACTGTCTGAATACGCATTTGATTAGGAAACCAAATTATGAACTAACAGTTATCGCTAACCTCAAAGATTATTTACAATCAATAAAACCTTGTGTAAACGTTACGCTTGAGTTATGTTTATAATACTTATTCAAATACTATTATACCCAATAATACTCAAAGTGGCCAGTTTTAGCAATAATACGGCATAGTTTTCCTTCAGCGGCGCTTGTGTCGCTGAGGTTGCTCCTTAGAGACTAGACTAGGGACCTAATTTAGATTTATTTTTCGGCATTATAGTCGCAACCGAACTGAAAATTTCACTCTCACACTGATAAAAATAAAATAAAGAAAAGAAAAACGCTCGACTTACACTGAAAAAAGAAATTACAATTGCTAAATTCCTTACTCTGGCCACAACATCCGAACACTTAGAACTTCGCGTCTTTGGAATAAATTGCATGAATTCTCCAGCGAAAATTTCTTCGCAATAACCAACAATGAATAAATTATTTTGCTATAAATTTACATTCTCAACATCTAGTTTTGTGGCAAAACTTTGGGAAACTTGGACTGAAAGTTGTTGAAATACAAAACAAACTTCCAAAATGTGTAGGTACGTGGTTTAGGTATTTATTTGAAATACTGAATTCAAGTGTAAATAATATAAAATGCCCGAAAATGTGTTTAATTAACTACCTACTCATAATTTTCTTTTGTTGGTATAATTACAAGAAAGTACTAGTTAATGGTAAATTAATGTGATGAAATCGCTTTCAATGTCAAGAAAAACTTACTTGTTGTGTGGATGCTAGGTTTTGTACAAAAAGTAGTTAATTACTTTCTAACTAAATAGACTGACTACGTACTTCTAACTTTTATAGCTAAGATCCAATGCTAAGATCAAACAGAGCACGTAAGAAATACATGTTAATTTATAGTTTAATTAGAATAAGGGAAAAGAATGATTCCAAATACCTAGTTATTAATTTGTTTGAAATAGTTATTTTTGAAAACAACCAGCAGTCTACAGTACGCATGATCGAAGAATAGATGTATTTATTTTAATGACACAGAATAAATCATGGGATGATCGAAGCGGGAAAGAGAATAAGCTGATTGATATTTTAATTTGGTTTACGTGTGTTTTGTATTTAATAGAATTAAAGGTAATTTTTTGCTCTATATCATTAAATTTATCTTTTCGCTGGGTAGATACGTATATATCACTATCTAATTATTATTACTAAGCACATCCCTAAATATAAATTATACGAATTAAAACCAAAAACAAAGTATTCAAAAACAGCTGTTCCGCTATCACAAAAAAATCGTCGTTATCGTATTATCGTCTGAAACAAACGGGAATGATAAAATACGGGTCATTAATAAACGGCTTCAAAGCCGACGAAAAAGTTTTATAATGCTCTATTAATTTCACACGCACAGTGACACAGTGTAAAAAAGCAGTATCAGTAGGTTATATTACAAAAGTGAGTGACTCAAATTTATAAATTACCTTCTTTTAAACTTTTTACACAAGTTTACATTAATTATATTATGTACATTTTAGATTTTTTTTTTTTTGCCCGCACTCGAAAATTTTGCAAGTTTTCAAAAATTGTATACCTAACACGGGAAGTGTTTTAAAATTTGGTACTCAATTATATGTACATGTTTTCTAATTAGTGCACAAAGACCCTGAAACTGTCGATTTTGTTACAAATTTTTTGTATTTTGTATAATTATTCTATTAAAGCCCACCCACATCGAGGATTGCTTTACGTACCTACCGCATCGTATGAATACCTACTGTTTGTTTACCCAACTACAACCTCAGTCACCCCCACGTGTCGGCTGGCAAGGTGCCAGCAGCAAGCGTTAAAATAGACACGTATCGATAGCGGTAGGAAACGACACTCATAGACAACACTATTGTGTTTCGGGAAGCGTATTTCGGAGCCCTAGCTCATATGAAACGGGGTTTCTACGTATGTTTGTTTGTATCCATAATAATGTTGCCTCAGCACGTGGCTTATGAGGCTTAGAACCTTCAGTTTGTTTGTAAAATAGGCTTATTTTGGTATTAGTTATCATGCGGGACGGATGCTTCCCAAATCAGGAAAAGAGGTATAGCAATAATTAGATCGCACCTTCAAACAACAAGAATAAGAATAATATTATGGCGGCCTATTAAAGAAAAAAAAATTAATTTTAACACTAGATATCCAAATAGATTAGTACTGACTTGTGTAACAACTTGTTCAGTAATAACACGCATTGTTTGGCTGTGAAAATTTATAACAAATCAAATTACGATATGGAAACTTTTCTTTGACTAATTTAAAGAGATGTTTAAAAAGTTGTCTTATAACTGATTATTTTTACAGCGTCAGAGTTTTTATGAGTTTTTATTATGATGAATTATTAATTTATATTTAAATTTTGTGTGCCAGATTCTGGTAAAATAAAATAAAATATACAAAATTTACTTACTGTAATATCTTTACAGCACCCCAAATCTTTTTACCATATAAATGATTTCTATTTTTCATTCTATTAGGAAAATTTCATCTCATATAACCTCTAAGACAAAGACACCCAAGAAATACGGCAAGTAGAAGTAACTTATTGTTGCTAACCTGTCGTGAGATGTCTAATTACGCTTATATAATTGAAAAAGTAGAACGAGCAGTTAATATTTTTTTGAATACATGTAGTAAAGGTAGCTTAGCAAAAATTTTGAAGAGTATTATTTAAACCATAATAAGTAACTTGTGTGTATGCCATAGAGGCACATATAAGCACCCATAACGACTCAAGAGGAAGTACCGAAGTATAGCTCATCTCAGTAACAATCTGTGGCAGATCCCGTCTCTATCCCCTAGAGCTCGCAGAGGCATGCGACCTACATACCTAATTTTACCTGTCGTAGCTTACACAGATTTACAAGGGATTCCAGAGCGGCCGGCTTTTTTACGAATGTTGGCCAAATTATCCATAAAATTTCTAAACAAAGTGTAGCTCCATACGTCAGTTACGCTTCGTAAGTAGGTACGCACGTATGCGGTGTCGAAAGTACGTATGTGATACTCGACTCCCTAAGTTCCCGGTACCCCGTTCTACCCCCTCGCCCTCTCGAAGCTAAATTGGCAGCATTTTGTCACTCGATCCCGACGTCTAAATTGGACACATTACTCGGAATCGGAAGGCGATAATTTCAACGCAACACGATATCTTGATGAGAAGATGGAGACATTTGATGTCATACCGTTTTGTTCCATATAAGATCATTGGATTTGTTTTGTTCAAGCACGAAACAGTCGCTGCGTGGTGATCAAATTGATTGAAGTATGATAGATTATTGGAGCTATTAAAGGATGCTGCAAAATTTATAAGTTCTCAGATACGTACGTCTGATATAATAAAGTTAAACTAAGTTTGGAAAATAGTGCCGTACCAGTTACCAGTCATAATAATTTGTAAGTTTATTTTCTCCATAGAATAATGTTGACAAATAGGTCTTCAAAGTGCGCCACAGAGCATGATCACTCACTTTCTCCATCCAGCCCCTGCCTGCCACCTTCTGAAATTTTAGGAAAATTACAATCATTCAAGACGTTATATTGTAATTAACCTACGTATCATCTAGGCCCGCAATCTGCTAAATAAAAATCATTTCAGTTGTGTCCATGTCCTCTCAGTGTGATAGTTTTGGTAATTTCGTATTCTGCTAACATTTTGAAGTTTAGAAAATCACAGTGGCATTATATACCAGTGGAATGTCGTTGGCATTGCAAGAGTAAAAAATAAGAAAATCCGGCCCTGCTCTAGCTAGATACAATAGGTTATATTCGATGGCTTTTCTAGAACTAAATTAGCCAAGCAGTCTTAAATGTGATCATAATGGTATTCGAATCTAATTAATCTATTCAGTCCAAACAATTTCACCTAGCTAGCAGCTACGAGTATATTCCCTTATCAATAGACTAGACTGAATCATGAATAGACACATTCAGAGGTGTAATACTGAGTGTCAGAATGAATATTGTTATCTTTAATACTACTGATAACTTCCTTATCCAGCGCCAAAAGCTTCGCGACTTTTCAAGCAAATATTTGTGAATAAATACACTCTGTTGTTGACGGCTAATTGTTTTAGATAATTATTGCATCATATTTTTTGACATTTTATTTAATGAATAAAACTCTCTGTTGTTATTTTAATTATAATCTCAAAATTTCTAGAAAAGGTGTCAAGCTGGAGAAATTTTATTTCCAATATCGTCTTTATGAACAAAATGTTTGTCAGACGCTATATGTCCGTTGTTGCTGTAAACGCTCTGCCTGCCCCACAAGGAAAATAAGCGTGATATATGTATGAATATAGTGCGCTTTTCTGCATTTGCCCAAAGACATAATATTACTATTTAGACTTATAGTTTTTGACTATTTTTTTGACTAAGATAGTGTTCTACGTACAGAATGACGGTCCTCTTACCTTAGATCTAACATCCTGCATACCAACGCAGTTCCTATACTCCCTTCAATAGAATGGACGAGACGCTATGAATAGACACATCCGAAGACGTAATATTATCTCGCTGGTTCACTTGGCAATGTTTCAGAGCAGGTGAGGTGTGAAGGCGGATTATTCATGAAGTCTTCGAGCGGTCGGTGACATTTCCAGTGTAAAATGATACTTTATTTATTCTACTTTCTGTAGCATTCGTATGTGGTTTTCTTTAAGGAAATACAAATCGTTCGCCGTGGCCGGGCAAGTAGAATTGTTTTTTTTTGAAACAATTTTGTTTACCAAACCGAGGCTTAAAGCCGGTTTTTTCAACAAATTTGAAGCATCAGTCGGCAAGAAGGTTAATAAAAAACATAAGGGATAAATCTCCTCCAAAACGATGTCACAATCACATGATGTAGCCAAACTAACAGCATTCTCTACTAAGGCTCTTATTTATGTCCATAATATACACAGAGCTAAATTAATGTTGCCGTTACAACATAGACTGTATTCTTCGAGAAAAAAGAAATTATATAGGTAGAGAGGTTCACTGTGGGAAAAATACGAAAAACAAGACCATTAGTTAGAGGTGCGCCTGTTCTTAATTGCTATCGTTAGCTAGATATATTGAAGGTATGTGTATGTAAATAGAGAGGCTTTTTGTTCTACAGAGGCTTGGAAACAAGGAAGAAAGTTAATTTACCGGAGGCAAAATTTGTAGTCTCCAAGGAAAAAACGACCCCGTTATTCAGTGCTTTACTTTGGTAAGGTCAGGTACGAATTTATTTTGTTTCTTCTTTCCGATGACCCAAGGAGGTAAACAAGTTATAAATTTAAAATAACAGATTTCACTGAGAAGACACTTTTTTAAAAGAACGTATCTAAAAAAACTTGTGAACTAATACAGCTAATATTATTTTGCAATTATGTATTTTTAAAATATATCGAATCGGTAGTTGGAAGAAAATTGATTAATTACTATTGATCCTAAACGGCTCCTAAATACTCCGAATTGTAAAGCCGCGCTTCCCAATAAGACGATTACCACAGGATTAATAAATTGGACTTAGTAACAGTTAGCCACAATAAAATATTAATAAAATGATTAAATATACAATATGGAAGAAAGCGTTAAATTTATTTTCACTGTCTCTTAAATCAATGTAATTTTTCATACTGGAAATAAAAGGGAGACATCAAATTAGTGACTGTTTAAAATGCGACAAAGCAAATTCAGCCAAGATAAATGAGGATTTGAATAGTGCAATAAATTACAAGTACCCAGAAGTGCGACATTTTCTTGAAATAAAACGATTCACTGTATGTATTGGTCATCATTACTAGGGTTGATAAACAAAATTTTAGTAACAAATATTTTTTACCTTATTATCAGTTTCGGATGAACTGCAGAAAATTATCAAAGCTTGGTTATAAAATAAAAGACACTATCTTTAATCTTCTGTTTCACAATTATTTAGGTTATGAAATGAAACCTCTTACTCGACACCAGTAGAACTACCAGCTTTCAACCAGTGTTTATTAGAGTTTTTAAGGAATAGGTATTATCAATGAGCAGCTAGGAGAGTTCAATCCATTTTCAGATAGAGAACACTCTGTGATATCGCTTGAATCACCTATAAAATAATGGAATACCACTTTTAAAAAAACCCAAGATTTACAGGTAGATAACCATCAAATAGAGCCACTTGGATACCGTTCTCCTGTTGATGCTTCAGTGAAGCTCAACCCTAGTGTTTATCAGAGTTTTGTAACATTGCCAGTTGGCAGCCGGAGAGTTCACTCCACCCTGTGATATGGCGTGAATCATCCTTTGTAAGGGTTATGTAAACAAACTCACACCGAATGAATGCTCGGTGATTGGGATAACAATTGACTGACCTTTTTTGTACTGTATTGTAAGCGTGGACGTAAAATCTGTTTGAGCTACATAATGCAAATAAATAAGTGGATATTTTGCGTGTTCCTGACACACAAAGCTACCATTACATCTTGCGAAGTCATGATGCTAAGTTCATCAATTCTTTTTGTATACTTTTTTTACCCCTTGTATAACTACTAACAAAAGTAAAAATATTCAGTAATTTTGCTCTTGCGAAACAATATCCATTATCAGCAAGAAACAGACTTTTAAAATTGCAACATTCTCGATTAATAACTTTCGAAACTTTGAACAAGTTTGTAATTTTTCCAGTATTTTGTTTACGAAGTATTTTGTTTGTTAGCCCTTCAACGACCTATTAATGTTCCATCGCAGATTTATTAATAGAGGTACATAATTTTAAGCTATTCTACATAAAACGAGACTATTAAAGAGGAAAGATGTAGTAACGGCATCGTAAACTAAACTCTGTTGCACTGATTGTAATTATTTTTAGTTGGTAAGTAGGAACCTAATACTTATTTTACAGGATGTTATATTATTATTATTATTAGTGAATTACCTAAATACGTGTACGAATTCGGTAAATATTTGCTTGAATAAGTACTTACTTGGAAACAATCACGCTATTTCACCATAAAGGTTCATTTCAACTTGTACAGTCCATTTCCGCTTCCCGAACCAGCCACAACGTTATATTGAATAACGCGGAACTATTTAATATTATTGAAAATACATTCATATTGAAAGAGCGTGGGCTAAAGTTAAGTGTCGCAATTTATCGGAAAACTCATTCGCATTTTTCATCCGCAGGTGTGTCGCACGACCGGTCGTACGTTCTGTTCCGCCTGGGTCGACGGGTTTCGCCACTGGTCCGGCAGTTTGCAGAGTCCGGTCGATCGGACGCACTCGGCTCGGCGCCCGGCACTATGGACGTGTTTGGCGCCCCTGCGATTGCTCAAGGAGTTGGACGAGCTGAAGCGGAGTTCTTTGTGGATGGAAACCATTCAAGAGTGAGTTGATAACTTTGACTGTAGCGGCTGCGGCATATGACGTATGAGACATCATTGTCTCCATCGCGGCAAAACAGTCTGATTCTTTTCTGTTTATATACGACCTTAACGATTTGCCCGGATGCTGGCCCAGTCCAGTCGATCAATCGATATCCGGCACTACTGATAAGAAGTAACAAACAAACAAATATCATAGTGTGCTCACATTGTGGTGTTTGTTTTCTACACTTTCTAATTAGTTTGGAGCTACTGAATTGCCTCTTATTCTTGTTTTAGCCATATTTCGGCAAACAACTTGTTTAGTTCTATTTATGTACCTACGAAAATGTTTTGTTCTCCTATTTAGTTAAGTTTTCGCATTTTGCCTACGAAACTGTTTTGTGTTTGCGAAATGTTTGTACGCAAGAATGAGCTCTCTATAAATGCTTTGTATTCAAAGAAGTTTCTTCAAACCTGCCGTATTAAAAAGAGATGTCCGTAATTTTTTACGTTTTACTAGTTGCTGAATTTCAACTATTCTAATTCTGAAAATGTATTCTTTTGTTAATAATTTATGAATGAGAAATGATTGTTACTCACAATTTTTTTCGTTTGAACTCCAGCAATAATGAATGAGATCGTCGATAATATCCTCCACAACAATACAGTAAAGGCTGACACATTTACGCGACATGAACGCAAGCAAACAGTTAACAGAAATTAGGCTTAACTGCCAATAAAATACAAGCGCACCACTCGATTCGATAAAATTCCCGTTTTATTACAGGACTCGATTGGAATCGACTCATTTTTTATTTGTCCGTACACCGCCTGACGTATCGTAATTGTTGTTTGCTCTCTCGGGCATTCATTAGTGATGAAATACGATACGATATTTTTGGGAGTTGTTTGCGCAGGGAGCGCTACGGCAGCATTTCAAGAGCTTTTATTCCAACTATCGATACAAAATTTAATTGCGAAATCATTACAACGTTTGCGAACAACCATTTATTGCGATCGGATTTTCATTTATGATAACGATCTCCTGTAAAGTGGTAAGTAGGTAGGTTTATTAGTTTTTGTTTGGCAATTTATTTGCATTCACCGCCGCTTTCATTGCAATAACATTTCGGTTATCATAATTTAGGAGAGCGCGCTTCCCATTTGCATTAATTACTTATGTTGTGAATCGATTTCGAATTTTAAAATTAATTGTTTGACTAATTGGTTGCATAAATTCACATGATTGAGTATGTTTGTATGTTATTTTATTATTTTTAAAGGGTTTTTACCTACTTATCAATGGCAATCAATAGTTGGGCTTAATAAAAAACAAGTTATTTATAATTAGGTCACAGATTGAGCGAGACAGACAGTAAAATATGCATTGAATTTGCGAATGCATTAGGTCAACCAACTCAGAAATCGATACGTATCTGGAACAGGTAAAGCTTTGCTAGTCCAGAGTTTAGCAGACAGATCTTAATAAGATCACACCGTTTTATTGTACTGTATATTTTTCCAAACACAAAACGCAAAACACCTGTGTAGGTAGATACTATTAGCAGCATATCAACCTACCTATTTAAGGGACCAACTTATATTTACTGGTTTTTCATACAGTTACTTAATATGAACAGAAATCCTTTTACGTTAAAAAAAAATAAGAAATTTATATTGGGACAAATTTTATAATGAATAGCAGCCCGCCCAGCGGTTTCACCCGCTGCTAACAATTTTCCCCCGGGAATAAGACAGTTTCATATAGCCTATGTTCATCAGGGATAATGTCAGATTCTAAAAATGTTGACATCAATTTGAAACAAATATCGTTTTCAGATGGTGTAAAGTTACATGCCGTGTGATTAACCTGGCCAGCCCCATGGCAGTGCCCTTATTTTTATTTTTTTTATCCCGCCCGAGCCGGTTTTCTATTAGGTCATAACAAAATTGTAATAAAAAATAGAAAATTGGGTGATACAAATTTATTTTTTTAGAACGACGGTTCATGACGTCAATAAGTGATAAAACTATCCTACATTGAATAAAGAATTTCAATTTCAATTAACGGTAAAAGAATTTTTTAAATCGGTTCAGTAGTTTCGGAGCCTATTCAATTCAAACAAACAATAAAAAAAAACCTGTTTCTAATATTAGTGTAGATTATATTATTATTATTTTAGTGTGATGCCGGCTTAGAATAGCATCACCCGATTTCTTTCCCGTGGGTGTCGTAGGAGGCGACTAAGGGACTTGAGGGTGTGTATTGCAATTTTAGGCGATGGGCTGACAACCTGTCACTATGGCGATACACAATTTTCCGAATGACCCTCAAACATATGTCAGACGTGGCGTAAATGTCCGTTTTTGCGGCCGTTTACGCTCTGCCTACCCCGTAAGGGATAATAGACGTGATATGTGTATGTATGTATTATTTTAGTGTAGATTTTATTATGCATTATTTAATGTTTTTTTGTCGTCATTTTTTATACCGAGTAAGGGATAGCCCTTCGAATACTGATAGGGTGCATGAAACATAAAACTGGACAACATTCCCCTTGAAACATATGTCAGGAAACGCCAAAAAAAATTACCTTCCATACAAAATCACAATCAGCTGACTGCATTCAGTATGGGAAGTCAGTTTTTTTACGTTTCCTGAAATATGTTCTTAGGGGAAAGTTGTTCAGTTTCATGGTCTGCATATACCCTATCAGTATTCGGAGGGCTATCCCTGATACCCTTTAATACAGTAATGATTAAATGTAATCATTACACTGGTACGAATAATGTGGCGTAGTTTGTACATTTTTAAATGAAAAAGTAGTTATTGTGGCATAACTGTAATAGTTAGACATATGGTATCGCGGACATTATTATAGATATTGATGTCCTCTATAAAACTGTAGTACATCACTTTGCTCTATTGTCAATAATTTCCACAGCGTACGCGATATAAGATATTTTTTTGGTAAATTTTTCACACGTTGGGTCACATTATCGAAATTTTCACACGGATCCCTATTTTTTTCTCGTATAAAATATAGCCTATGTTCATCAGGAATAATGTAGGATTCTAATGGTAAAAGAATTTTTAAAATCGGGCCAGTAGTTTCGGAGCCTATTCGATGCAAACAAACAAACAAACAAACAAACAAACAAACAAACAAACAAACAAACAATCAAATCTTTCCTCTTTATAATATTAGTGTAGATGTAGATAAGGAGTAGGTTGATGTGTTGCTGATAGTACCAGAGCTGTAATAATGTCTTTACAGTTTTATGAAAACTGTTTTTTTAGCTCACTGGCTGAATTTATCCCAATATTTCTTTCACATTATTTCTTTGACATAAAAGGCTTTATTTTTTTTCAAAAGAGATATTATTTACAATACGTGATGAATGTACAAGTTTTATCCCACTGGTGTACAAATAAATTTTCATAAGTAGAATAACTTATTTGATAAATTGTTGATACATTGTCGATAGGTAGGATTAAGAGAAAACTAGTCGAAAGCGACATACTCATTTTAATTTTAACGTGGAGCTTTCCAAACTGAGATAGATAGTAAGTATATTGCAGTAGGTAATATCAGTTCTGAATCCTCCGTGACGTCCGATTAGTCTGCAGCGGACGTGGTAATTACCGGACTGTCCGATCGCGACTGTCGCTGACAAGGAAACATTTTGTTCCCCTTCGCCTCACAAGAAATTCAATTAAAATTTCAGCTAAAACGTCCAAATTGTTTACGAAAAATGGATAGAAAGTTTGAGTTGGATTGTGGGTTTGTTTCATACTACGCACTCTACATCACAACGGGAATAAATTGACTCTCCAATTCTGAATAATCTGTGAAATGGAAGAGTTTGTGAAGTGGTTTTTGGTTCGGTGTTAGTTTTATATGTACTGTTTTTTCAACAACAAAGACTAAAAAACATTTTCTATTTGATCTAGCTATAGTTAATCCGTTGGTCCCAGTTGCTATGATAACTGGCAGACGGCGGCCGTTACAAAATCATATCAGAGGCCTAAAAGTAGTAGTAGTCGGTTGAATAACTCTGACCCCGGGGTTAATCGAGTCGTTAGTCGACTTATTAATCTACATGAAAGATGAAAATCAAAATATTAGTTAGTAAAGTTTTAAGAAGAAAATGTATTGCAATGCGTCGTGTCACTGCTTGATTGTTGCAATTACAGAGTCAGAGATATGGGTCAGTTTTAAGTTCTTTTTTTTTATTGCACAAAAGAAACATTACATGAGGCATAATATACAAAGAATGATCGTCATTCTTTGTATATTACGCCTCATATAATAGGACAACTTATTTCTACAAAGAAATTTCTTCCAGCTGATCTACAGAAAGTGAGACTTCTACAAGACAGGCGAATGGGGCGTGCTCAATTACGTACTATAATAAATAAATAAATGTCAATAAAATAAATCTACATGCAAATATACTAAATATATTGACGAAAAATATATAAATACTTTCATAAATAAACATAGGTACCTACATAATATATTTCATACATATATTATACGATTTTATCTTATTAAGTGATTGATCCCTCGTCTGACTAAATGAAGAAGAGTCATATTAACATACTGCGCTTTGTTCTAGGTATCTGTTATGGCGCGGATGATACCGTCTCCGGATTGGTTCATCGGGGTCGACAGTTTCGATCTGTGCGTCGACGGCAACTGGCTTGACAGCATCACGATAGAGGTTTGTTAAATACTATTTAAAAAATATATTCGTTAGAAAGTAGTTTGATATCAATATTAACTCACCAACAACCCCCACATACTCGTACTCAATTTATACTTACGTTATGACATCGTACCAGGTTCAATGAATATGCATAGCAATTCAGCGTGGCAACTCATTTGAACCAGGTATGAACCGGGTTCATGCCATGCTGAAGGTTATACAGGTATAGATAGGAACTCTATTTTGTAGACGAAATCCTAATAGGAGTTACTTGTACCTACGACCTGCGTCCAGATAATAGTATTTTTTTCTTTTGTTTCTTTAAAGAGAATAGTTATGTCGGCTATCTGTTTACCTGAGATACAGGAATTCAAATTCTTAGTTCAGGGAATAGGAAAGCCTCTTAATTATTTCGTATAAGTGTACCTATTTATAAGTAAGTTTATTGAATAAAGAATTATCTTATCTTATCATATCTAGATATTGAGTCGGGTCAAATTAAACTAATTTCCCTCCCCAGGTGGACCCCCTGGACGCTGGCACTGACAACGGCTTCACATTCACGGCGCCGAACTGGCCCACGGCGCCGCAAGGGGTCGCTTACCGCATCACCTCGAAGTACCCCTCCCACCCCGCCGGCTCCTTCTTCTACCCCCACCTGAGGAGGCTGCCGCCGGTTGCTACTTTCCAGTTTATTAAGGTTTGCGTTGTTGTAGATTATACAAATTGGCAACAACACGCCACGTGCAAATTTTGGTATTCTAAAAAAATAAACTCTTATTTTATTTCGCTCACCCGGTTTCGGTCACCCACAGCTTCGAGAATACGAGCTCTCAGAAGTGTTCCACCGCAGCAGCGACGACCGAAGATACGACGTCCTGCAGCTGGATAAGCTCAGCCACAACAGCATCGACGTGCTAGATGGCAACCGCGCGCTGTCCATTGCCGAGGAAGCCGAGCGAGCTGAGCAAGCGCCTCGGATCTACACGCAAGGGTCCCTTACTACTCCTAATGGATTGTATTCATATTACTCTTTGTAAGTTACTTGTTACTATGTATAGTTTACCACAATGTTCGATCATAAACTAAAGTTAAATTATATTTGTGCAGGACAAACACAACGGGCAGCACAACAGAAGAGCCTCGTTCAGCCAACGAGCTGCCGACGTCAGGTCCCACTGCGAGCGAGCGATCCGCTCTACGCAGCCTGGCGCGTCGGTACCGGGCGAGGCGACGCCGCAAGATGCGCGCCGACAACACAGACCCCGCTGAAAGGAGGAAGCGGAAAAGAGCAAGTGAGTACTTCAGGTCTCTGCGAGCGAGCGGTTTGTTCAAATCAACCTGGCGCGTCGGTACCGGGCGAGGCGTCATCAACAACACATACCCTTCTGAAAGAAGGACTCTGAAAAGAGTAAGTGAGTACGGCAGGTCCGGCGAGCGCTCCGCACCACCTGCAAATTGGAAACAATGAACCGGCAATTTTAATTATACCTAATTTACTTATGAATTGAATATGTCCAGATACTACAATCTCAAAATTCTCACCTTTGTGTATTTATTCGTAGAGCTACTAGACTGCCGGGTATCGGACTGGGGAGAATGGAGCCCGTGCCGCAGCGACGGCGGCTGCGTCGGCTCGGCGTTGCGCACGCGCAGGATCATCCGCCGGCAGCGACCTGGCGGCAGCCCCTGCCCGCCAACCACGCAGTCGAGGTGGTGCGCTACCAACTGCACCAACCAACCACTAGTCGAGGACTGGCGGAACAATCTCACGTAATCGAGTGAGGACTTCTTAATAGATTGAAACACTTGTCGTGTTATGATAAAAAGTTAGACGAGCGTTTAGGTGGTATTTGAACTATTTTTCTATACGATTTGACATTGTCAAATGCGACTTAGACATTGTTTAACTTTTTGTTGTAATAACACGGTTTATTTTGAAGTGGTTGGGAACTCGTGTTCTTTTACGAGTAAGTTCCTGCATTAATGCACTTTTCTTTTCATGTTTATTATAGATACTTACGTGTAATCTTCATTAGCATCTGTGTCTGTCCGTCCAATGGTATCAGTTATATTCTGACTTCTTTGTGTTTGGATGTAAATGCGGAGGGAAAAGTAAAAATAAATCAAATAAAATTGTTGTATAAAAATAAATTAGTAAGAGACTGCCGACGATCGGAGATAGATAGAATTTGGTTATTTTCAGCTGTACCTATGTAAGCTTCTTCAAAGTTTTTTATTTCTTTGTCAATTACTGTTAGTATTAAGAAAACAAATAAAGATAAGTTAAGTAAACCCTGTGTATTTTGCAGAATTTCTGCAATTATTATCTCACCTGTTTTGTAACGGACTCTACGGACATAATAAAACAAATTTGACATGTTTTTGTAGCTAGCCAGTTTTTCTATGTATACCTAATTACAACTGACCTAGTACAAACTATGAATAGGTATTGCAAAATCATGCAATACAAAATTTCTTAAAACCCATTGTTTCATTAGTTTTGTAACAGTACTGGCATAAAGAAAGATATCATAGTTTCATCTGTCATATAACTAGGTTTAAAATCAAAATTTCTTCTATCAGTATGAGAAATATATCCAGATTGTACAGCTACATTTGTCAAAAGCTTAAATAAAATAACTGGCTATCTTTTGAAACAAAAATCACCTCTTTTAAATAATAGTTTAAAAATACATATCCTTACGTAAGTTCTTGGTGACAGTAATTCAATAAAGCGCAGCTAACTGTTTGTAGTCTGTGAAAATGAATCCAAAGATACAGCTTTTATTTTTTCATACTGTTAAGATGTAAAAACATTTATATCGTAGGTAAGTGTATGTAAGAACCTCTGAGTAAGAGCTATTAGTTAGGTCAAAAAGCCTTCTGTGAAATGTCAAAACTTAGGTGATTCTAATAATACTTATTATTATAAAGCTGCATTAAAAATCTTTACTTCTTTATCTCTAATTTAGTTTTTTTGAGACTGGTTGAGTGAGTGTACCTAAACATTTAGGTTTAGTAACAAAAATAACCAAAGAAAATATTTTCCCTTGCTGTAGAAACCACAGTTTTTAGATTTTCATGAAATAAAATGTCAATAAGCATGTTAATAACTAAGACTATGAAGTGTAAGAAGCTATATTAGATAAAAACTGTAAAATAGAGCCGAAAATAAGCTGCAAATGTTAACCCTAGTGTGAATATCGGAGTGTGTGTATTTTTTACAATGTAAATTATTCTCATTTCTGGTAATAAAAACATCTCTAATAATGTATTAGTTGAGTTTTATTATGCAACATTCCATCACAAAGTTTAGAAAGAAACTGCATTTAAACATCAATGGATCCTATGCAATCCACAATTCTCAATTCTTTATTTCTGCTTACATAGTGTGAAAAATATCTTGAAATTTAATTGGACACAAACATGCACCCTGCTAGGGTATCGCGATTTGGATATAAACTTAAATAAACTAGCTATCTTATAAACATTTATATTTTACATATTATTACCGTTTTGCATATATTCTTCATAATTCACGAAACCTATTGTAATGAAATTAATATTTAAATAAAGCTTATTTTGGTCTGTAATGTAATGGCCCTATTTAGCTATGTAATGGCCCAGTAAACACACATCACAAACACACACACACACAAACTGGAAGAGTTCCTCTTAGTTTTAAAAGTATTTTTATAACTCATTATTAGTAACTAAAAAAAGTCAACACTGTCTAATCTCAATCTGAGACACATTTTATTTTTTAAATATTTGATATCCGAAGCATTCAATATTTCTGATCAAGGACATATTGTCACATTTTAAAAGTATTTTTATAACTCATTATTAGTAACTAAAAAAAGTCAACACTGTCTAATCTCAATCTGAGACACATTTTATTTTTTAAATATTTTATATCCGAAGCATTAAATATTTCTGATCAAGGACATATTGTCACATTCACGGAAAATTCGCCAAAAATGCGCTTAGCTGGTAAATTCAATGTAAAAAAACACATAATTTTACATCTTCACAAAGTTACGAATTTTTCAAAATACCTCAATTTGCAACCTTACCGAAAATGTTATGATATTGTTAGAAAATAAATCATTACATATTAGATCGTGCCAAAGTATACGTAGTGCTTAGGGAGACGAGTTTCATGTTTAGTGGATTATTGTAGTTTATGTGTATTATTGTAGCCTGTTATGTACCTACCTATGTTTTCTTTTTATTAAACTTTTATTACATAGAAAATACTTAAATAAACTAAGGATCCCGCTAAACCCGTAATAGGTTAGTTTCGAGATGATGATGTATGTATGTATAGGCAGTGTTATTGAAAAGAGTGAATAACAGTATTGCTGAAAAAAAACAACATATAGGTACTTACAATTACACCTACTCGTACGCGTGATCTCAAAAGAAATATAAAAACGCACTGAAAAAAAGATAAATGAAACATCCAACGTCCTAAGCGCGTGTCATTGAAAAACTTGGTGGATTAAGGAGGCCTGTTTCTTCATTTAGCGTCGTGAGCCGACGTGCTTACAGAGGGTTATTTCACTGAACCCCGAGAAACGTTCTTCTTAAAAAAATATTTTTAAAGATAAATAAAACAAAAACAATTTATGAGTCAAACAGGTTCCAACATGTTTCAACAATTTTTTAAATACAATAATACAAATGCAATATCAATGTGAAAGTTTTCCATGATGGACAGATTGAAATGCTTGCACAAGCTACGACGCGATATACTTAAACATGTTAAAAAACTGTTTATGCCTGTTTTCTTCCGTAAAAATATGCGAGAAATACTAATAAAAAGCTGCAACACTCTAATTTTTTTGCGTAGAGTTTTTACTCTCTAATTTGAAGCGCTATGAAATTCGTAAAAATATGTGGAGGAGTGGATTAGATACTTTTTTAAAGCGCAGCGGAGCTACCCTTACAAATTGGGTCGGATAATTACGTTCCGGGCGACATGGGACGGTTTTTTTAAAGAGGAAATGAGAGTTGCAGGAATTGAATGAGTTCTTTTTGAAACGCCATCAAGGAGTTAAATTGTTATTTGTTTAGCTCTCGAACATTGAAACGATTTAGGGGAGCGATTTTGAAGTAATTGCTTAACAAGATTGCAAGATTGAAGTTTCTATGATTAGAAACCGGGATGTCGAAAAGTAGGTAAATAATAATTTCTGCTAAACTGATAAATCTCTTTATACTACTTCTTATAACTGATTATGATTTCTGCTCGAATTCGAATCGAAAATTCATTCAGACTTTTGACCGCAGCTTTGAATTATAATTTTAAATGCTAAATCAGACTGGATTCAACGTTTACAGTACAGCAAAAGAGCATAAGGTTAATTTCAAAACAGAACCGATTTTTAACAGGCCTTTATAAAACGAATGACACTGACGTAAAGTGAGGAAATTAAAGATTCTATCTATGTAACGAACTCTTGGCTTAGTACCGAGCAGAGAAAAACTTGAGAGGAATATCTGCTCACGCCATTTTCACATTTATTCCTTGAGCGTAGAGTTAAGTTTAAAACTTGAAAATGTGGTTAACGTCTGAATGGTTGGAAAAACTTTGACAAGCGCTTGTACTAGCATTCGTAATGACCAACTGAGCTGAGGAAAGTAGGGCATCGAAAATGTACAAAAATTATACAATTCACAACTCTGTCGTTGTTTCCAACGAGGAAATAACTCGTGTTATAACAGTTATATGAGTTACAATATGAGTTTCAACGATTCTCTGTTTTAACTTCTTGGTATCTAATCTAGGTATCACACACACACACACACACACACACACACACACATAAGCATGTAGCAGTCATCTGCTAGACGTAGGCTTCCCCCAAGGGCACGCCATAAGGCACGATCTCCCATTTTCGCCATCCACTCGCTACTAGCCCAACTCTTTAAGTCATCAGTCCATATGGACGGAGGGCATGCAGCGCTTCGCTTGCCGAGGCGTGGCCTCCACTCAGGAACCCACTTGCACCACCGTCCATCGGTTCTACTACAAATGTGACAGGTATCACAACATAGTTTCAATAAAATATAATCGGTGGGTGTTGTATGCTTAAATATGTAAAACTACTAACTAACTTTTTTTTTTTTTTGAAAACTTGCAAAATTTTCAAGCGCGGGCAGGATTTGATTTGGATTACTAACTAACTACTCCTAACTACGCAACGAATATTAATGTTTTAAAAATAGATGTAAGAAATAAAAGTAGTGTTTAAAAAGGAAGATTTTTAAGTTTATTCCTCGCCGGTAAAAAGTCTTATGTGCTGCTAGACGTGCCGCTAGTTTATATTGTGCCTATATTATAGAACGTTTAATTTTATTTTGTTAATAGAGATACCTTTTAAAACGATTCTTTCATGGCTAATACCTAAGCAGATACAAAAAATTCCTTCGACAAAGTGGAAAAGCTTCGAATAATTTGTATCTAAGCAATGCGTTTTTGTGAAATCTGTATACCGTTGGAAATATGTTAGAACTTAGATTTTTGGATGGCACCTGTTTTTCGGTTTTCCGTGGGAATGTCATGTTTTTCCGCAGTAAAAAGTAGCCTATTTATGTACATGTGTACCAAATTGTATCGAGCTGTTTGAGCGTCAAGAAATAATAAACATACATACACACAAACTCTCGGATTATTAATATTATTTATAAGTATAGATTATCAATGTGCTCAATTTATAAAAATTAACTCAGTTCAAATATAGCAGTTTCCAGTATTCTGTGTTTCTACCTCAATCGAATGAAGGGCTATTCAATGATGGGTGGTGCCCCCAACGCTTTTTTAAATCATTAATCCAAGTAAACACAATTTAGCGAAAAACTTTTTTTGGTTTACAGTAAATATATAATATATTATAACACAGAATAAAAGATATGGGTATTTTTTTTATTTATAAACGAACCTTAAATCCGATTAAATATGAAATTTAAAACGCCTCTCGTGTTAAGTACACAATTTTTTTCCATCTGGGCTACAGCGGCTCAATCGTTACTTGCGCAATTTTGAAAGTCGCGTGGCAGGGCTCCTTCTACCGAGATAATTTTGCAATTTATCCCAGCGACTAAAACATTATTTAAATATTTAATTTAGCTGAAGTGATAAAAACCCGCGATAAATTTAAAACTTTAAAACTTTTCGTATTGGGTACACAAGTTAAGGCATGCAGGATTTGAACCTGTGACTTTCTCTATCAATACTAGCGATGAGATGCTTCTTCCTTTTGGGCTACCGAGACTCAATTTTTTGCATGGAGCTATGCAACGCGTAATTCGCATTATGATACACTTGCATAATTTTGCAGGCAATAAATTTGCGTCGCGGTGCCCAGATGAAAAGGCAGCGCGAAGTTTTCTAAAACCGTTTAAGTATATTTTAGTATCCTTTAAATTGTCGTAATTGCGATAAGTAAGTAAGTAATAGTTGCGCAAAGTCAAAGTAAGCTGTACCAACTTCTCAAACGGATTTATCTATATTTATGACGGATTTAGCGTCATATTTTTAAAATGATAGCGGCGCTACTTTCGTAAGAGATTCTCTTGAGTAAACTAAGCTTGGGCTTCATTGAGGCTCTTTTTTACTTTTTGCAACCCCTCCGGATATTGGCGAAGCCACATGCAAATAAATCTGTCAAAACACCCTTTATAGGAAGACTGCAAACGGCCAACAAATCGTTTGTGCGAAAAAAGTTTAAAAACCGAACGACCACAGTTCCTGAGTCCTGAGGCTACAAAAAGATAAGGGGGCGTTCAAACGGTGCGGGCGTCGAACCGCCGCAGGAAGCGACTTCCGGTGCCGATCGAACATTATTCATAGTCTGAGCGCACGAGTGAAAACTTCCGTCGTCGTCGGGACGGGACACTGACGAAAGTTCCGAGAAATGACCAAGGGAATATGTGTGGCCCTGGTTATTTTTTGCATTGTAAAATCGTTTTGTAAGTCTTATTTCTTATTCATGTCGTACTTTGTTTGTAAGTACCTTACAAACTCATTGTACCAACAACTCTTTAGAGTAAGTTCTGTGTTAGAAATTTCTAAATTAGTACGAAATTTTGACTGCATTATAAGTAATTATATTTACAAATGGCGACTATCTTTCGATATCTCAATTATTCCATCATCAGATCCTGACACTGCAGGAATAGATTTATATTTACCATCAATAAATTGACTATAAATCTGTTACTCCTAAATTATGATTATGACATCAATTTAAAAAAGACATGAAAAACCTTGAACCCAAAATCAAAACCTTAGGACTTTAACCGTGAAAGCGTTACGGTAACAAAGTTTGTCGAGCTATCCTCTTTGCCTTCTGTCACCGATTTCCATAAATCTTTTCACCGTTCCACCAACTTCTCAAGTCTCGTCTCAACTGAATCAGAAATGCAAAACTGCTTACTGAAGAGATGTATTCATACCTATCTGACAAAACGTATTACTCGCTCAGATCAAAAAATAAAGCAAGAGAAGCAACATGAACAAATTGATTAGGACATGAAACGCTGCGACAAGTACAGATACCTACCCGCACTACTCAGCTATACAAACGTTTTTATTTCTTGAGCACAAATCATTATTTTTAAACACTTACCGTGTTAGGTATACAATTTTAGGTTTGTAGAAAATATTATATCTAACAAAGGAGCTATTTTAAAATTCGGTATTTAAGTTTTCTAAAATTAAAAATGTGTTAATTTCTAATTGCTATGGTAATTTTGTGTTTCCAAGTGCATTGTTTGTCAGAATATGTGTAATTTGTAGATTTTGGATTAGAAAGTAGGAAAGTCTTGTTATTTTTCCTTATCAATCTTTCTTTCTTTTAAGTCTTTTTAGTTTTGAGACACCGAGTCGTCCAACCCGACCCCATGAAGCCTAGTGTCAGAGTTTATCAGCCATTAACAATCAATGAGACTCCGTCTTTCTCGTTCTGTAATCTGAGTCTGTTTCATGTAAATATGTGCTAAAGGGAGGTAGGATATGAAATTATAATTCGTGAGTTTACAATAATGAATAGTAAAATGGCGGGAAAATTTGATTATGCGATACCTATACAGATAATTTTTAAGGTAGGATTAAGTGTACTTGCTTATTTTTTAATATCGTCAATAGATCAATAAAATAAGAAAAAGCATTTATTTTATATAAAAACATTTTTTAAAAATAAATGATTTTTCTATTTGAATTTATTTAAAAACAAATATTTATTAAATTGTATAGAATATTAAATGTTATGTCTAAGTTAATTTAAATTAACTACAATCTACACATACAATACTCAGCAAGATGACAACACGACTACATGATGATCACGATTATTCTGTCAAAAGTGTTACGACTAAAAAGGAAACATTTCTTTAAATCAATCTTTTTTAAATACCTACTCGTAGTAAATAATTGGTAAACACAAATAGTACATAAGTAGAAACATACTTTGTATAACCTAATACTGTTATTTACTTCATCGGTAACTACAGTACAGAAACATCTATTTAAACCAATCTAAACACAATTTCAATTTCACGCAAACAGTTTATACAATAGTAAGGATATCCTAATATTATGATTTCCTTCCCCGCTATCTTAAAGGGTCGGAATCAAAGATCAATCAGTTATAGACAGGGCTTTACAGAATAATAAATAGAAAAATGGCGTATTGTGCTGGGTATTGAAAGCATCACCCATTTATTTACCTGTGGGCGTAGAAAAAATCGACTTAGGGATGTATCCAGGGAAAAGGCAGCGTTTTCTGTGAAGACAACACCTTGCACTGCGCTCGCCAATCCGCCTGCCAAGTGAGCCCTGCCCTGGTGAGTAAATACCATCCAAATAGGGAGAGACACATGTCCAGCAGTGGACCTTTATGGCTGTAATAGTTAGTTAGTTTTATAGTTAAAAAGGAAAATAGTGCATGAGGCACATAACTTTGGAATGGCATCTCTTTTTCAACTATACCTCTATTATCTAAGTATCTCACTCCCGGTTACCAGTTCAGACCTTTTTGAGTCTATGTTATCTACTCAAAGATAAATGTAGCTTTCTGATGTTAAAACAGTTTGTAATCAATCAATCTAGTAATACCTAAAGGAAAATCAGTAGGGTAAAAAAGTAAAATTATTATTACTGGAAATAAGATATACCTACATATAACATTATCTCCTCTTGCCGGATGGCTTAAAGAAGGCGGCTGGTAGCGACTGGATGACGAAAATGAGAGATCGTGCCCTCGTCCAGCAGTGGACTGCAATAGGCTGATGTTTGTATGTATAACATATATCACTGCTTTTAACTCACATTTTCCTAACAAATAAAAGGAAAGTCACTAGATAACAGATCATTGCTTGGGATTAATCAGCCGCCGACGTTAGCGAGCTAATCTTACATTGTAGTAACCCTCAGAAAGGGTTCCCTTCCTTGGGATGTCAGTAGCAAACTTACCAGGTTTTGGCATTAGGGGTCTGTCTGATATTCCGAATTAGGTGAGCTGTAGGTAGCTTATTGAAATGATATTATTATATGAAAGCGAAGCGAACCCTTTTGGATACGCCCCCAACAGATCTGTCAGATACAGGTTGTCATAATAAGGGATCGTTATTGGTTACCAAATACACAGTATAGTAAATTTTACGTTACATTATGTTTTCAAACATCAAAGTACTTTTTTAATAGGGGAAATAAATTGAAATATCTGGCTTTACCTGTATACAAATTAACGAAATAAAATGTAAGAATCAAAACGATTACACTAAAATTAATAATATGTAGCATGATTTATTTATCAGAGTATCATAGACACACCAGTCCTCTTCAGAATTTCATCAGATAATTACCATAAGAAATGAATGGCTTCACTGATAAAATCAGACAGGTTGGACCTAGGTATGTTGCCAGTTACTCTTGTTTATTGTGTACATCCCGCGTTCTAATGAAACGGCTTTACTTTTCGCAAACACAACACACGACATGGTCCTCATTATAGAAAGATCTACATTACAGTCTCAAATAACACGAGGACTAATTAGCGAGTCCGTCCGTCGATATCTCGCTTGTAACAGTTAATTGCTCGATTGTTATTTCGAGGCGATTTAATTCGATTGTGTTCACTTGAGAACTGTCCGGGCCGACCGCGTGGGTCGGGAGTGTGGGACGCCGATATTTCAATTTATTTCAATAAACAAGCTACAAGCTTGCAATTTACAGGGTTATTAAGTATTGACAAGATGGTCCATCGTCATTGTAGACATACAAGAAAGTTTAATTTTAAGACAGTGAACTTGTGTTTTTATAAATAAATTAAATATTAATAATAATAGTGTGTAGTGTGAAAGTATGATCGTAATAAGCAAAAAGGTACCCACTTATAAATTTTCTCTCTGACCATGGCAATGTCAATGTCATAGACCGCGTAAATATATATTTTTTTCACGATTGCTCAACCAAAAAAGCAGTGTAATGTTTTTCAGAGTTCATGTATGTCTGTATGTATGTATGTTATATATATATGTCGGAGCGTGGGGTATCAAACCTGAGGAATGAAGTAAAGTGCACTTTATGATGTATTTTATGGAAAGAGCATTAATTGAGTACCTATGCGTTGGCGTCGGTCGAAGCATGTAGTAGACATATTGTTTGTCAAGTGGTTTGGCTAAAGGCATTTTTGGGAACAGAGAGATTCCGAGTTAGTGTTGTTTGAGCGATCGGGCGTAGCGCAAGGCTCAAATGACCTTTCATCGTTCCTTGGTTTTGGTACTTCGCGTGCATCAAGTCCTGACCTTAATGTTAATTATAGCTGCTAGCCTACTATCTGATTTTCGTTCGTTACGACATCAGAAGTGGGATTGAGACCTACAAACTGTAATGTAGTGCCATAGTGATAGACTTGTGGACCCAGTGATCGTGACTAAAATGACTTTCGTGGCGAAGATACCAGTTGTAAGCGGAAATGCAGATTGCAGAGAATGCTCTTGGACCACAAATGATTCAGGCCAGTTCTTTCCATACTAATATATTCTAGTGATCAGATGTTATTGGTTGCTGATGATTTTTATTTGCTGCGCATTAGTAATGTTCATTTGCAACTGATGGCAATTTTCAGTTTGTGTCATAATTATTATTTTAGTACGGTAATGATTGCCACACGTTAATCTACTGAATTTGTTTATAAACGTGGTCCTAAGTTGGACTGGAGTCAATTTTATCGGATTTTAATTGGCATTATTGTTTGATGAAAAATCACTCGATAAAATAATTATTTTGGATAATGAATTAGATTCACAAAAACAAAAAGTTTAATTAATTTCTTTGTCAATGGATGACGTTGTGATGATAGGAAGATGTTTCTGGAATCGGAAATAATCAAATATAAAAAGAAACACGATTTAGTTTTGTTGTGTACAGTTAGTTGCACACGTATTTCGTTTTCGTTGGCACAGTTGGTAGACTGTTACAAGGAACATGAAGGTTCAGGTTCAATTCTTGGCCTAGTCTGGAAGTTTTGATTTCGTATTTTATTGTGTAAAGAAGTATTTGTGATCTTTTGCAATTTTTGCATTGCATTAGTGCTTACTTACTACTTGTTAATAAAGTGACGCATGTATCGTTACAGTAAAATATTATTTAGCGTGTTTTTAAACTTTAGGAAATGGATAAATCAGTCTATTTTTAGAACTAAGTTTAACAAACCTAAAGTCAAACTATGGGACGGCTATTTGATATTGGTACATACATACATACATAAACCACGCCTATATTCCTAACGGGGTAGGCAGAGCGTTAAAGGCCGTTCAACGGATATTAACACCAAGTCTGACAAAAGTTTGAGGGTCAATCAGATAACTGTGTCTCACTATAGTGACAGGTTGTCAGCCCGTCGCCTAAAATTGCAATACACACCCTCGAGTCCCTTAGTCGCCTCTTACGACACCCATGGGTAAGAAATGGGGTGATGCTATTCTAAGCCGGCATCACACGGCAATATTATAATATATTGATATTGGTGGAGACAAAAAAAAGGGTCTTTTCAAGTACCTATGAGAACCAAGGCGTTGTGTTTTGGTTTGAGAATAGCGACTGGTTCTCAATCTTTACTGCAATTGATATTTAATATTACCTGGTGCAGAAATGCGTTTATACAAAACTTTTGTAATAAAAACTTTTGAGGAGTTGGTACCTATAAAGATAGAGCGATTTTCGGAAGAAGAAAAGATTTTGTGCTTGTTGTTTGCAATAAACGTGATTTGAATTTTAACATAGATATTGTACGAAAGGAATGTACGTACCTATTTGATTTACATGAGACATGTTTTTTTTAAAACTGAACAATTTGTTGCTGGTTCAGAGTCCCGGGAATGCTAAGTACTGTACCTATTGCCAGAAGACATTGTTCTCTACAACTTTCAGTTTGAGAATCACTCTCGCGTTGGATTTTTATTTCGTTTGTGATAAACACACTTGAGTTTTAAAACTAATGAATGGCTAATAAATAATCATAATGGTTATGGTATTTCCTTATAGTTCAGAAAACATTTTAAAGCATTGCTGTAGCTCTATTATGTTATCTTAGAGGTATAAAAAAAGCATTGTTTTTAAAAGGGACATTGATGTCCAAAATGACTGAGGGTTGTAGCAACGCGTATTACTGATACCCGTGGTTCAACACATGTTACCATAGTATTCGGAGAAATGAGCGAGATCTTTGTATTGTTTTCATAATGCAAGTCTGGCAAAAACTCTTTTGTTAAATAACTTATATCATAAGGGATTTAGAAACAAACATGACAATGATATGGTTAAGCATGATCATGACTGTAACTTATGAAGATTTACTTAAACGCGTATAGCGTTATTCAATTATGAAGTAATAATTTTTATATAAGGTAACGTAGTGCTTTGCCGTGGTGGTGATAAAGAGAGCAGCTGGATAAGGACGTTGTGTATATTTCTGCGTGAACGGCATTAATATCTTGTTTCGGTAAAAACAAAACAAAAAAAAAACTGTTTGTTGTTGGATACAATGGGTTAATGTAGTTAAAGCATAGATTACGTGGCTATGTTGTGTAAGTAATATAGAATTTTATAGCACTGACTTCGACGAAAGAAGTAGGTAAATAGTAAATTGCATATTGGATGCAATTGATATTTGAGTATTGGTACGTGATATTAATTAGGTACCTATCATTTAAAAAAATAGATTTCATTAAGTTATTCTGTCAACTTGGAAGATTAATTGAGAGATATGAAATCACCTACTCGATGAAGCAATTTATGAAAATTAAGCTCTCAAAGCAGTGCTTAGTTAAAATCAATACATGCTTTGTAAAGGTGGAATCAAATAAGAATTATTTTTAATCTGATAAGCATTGAATGGATCTAATGTGATAATAGAAACGATTGTTAAAAGTTGCATTTTGAAATGGACTTATGTTTTCATTTTAGAAGTACTGAATCGTATGGCTATAGTGATTTGCTTAAGTAATATTGATTTGCTTTCTTGAGCAGGAAAACGTAATCTGGCTATCTTCATATAGCTGTTATGTGCCTTGCTTGGATTAGAAAGCTAAAATGCCTGAAAGTAAAGTACCCATAAAATTGCATAATTAATCAGATGATAGTAGCAGTTAAAGTTTTTGTTGCTGGCAAAGATGGACGTGTTTGTCCTCCCGACCCCTCACGACTATATACTATGACTGTGATCACCGTACCTACCTATTGACTCTGACTTAAGACCTCTGCGGGAGGAGCGCGTGCCATGGTGGAGACAGTGTGGTCTCAAATTGTGGAGACAGTGTGGTCTCATGTTGTGTTGGGTCAGATATAGCCCGGGGAACTATGATCTGATCGGGTGAGTGGCCAGCTGCAGTGGCTCATTCACCATCCGCTTTGCTGATCTGTGTGATCAGATGGTGTCTTTGATGGACGCATGGATTCGTTGAGGGCATCATACTTGACCAAGTAGGTTATTACTGTGGTCATTACTGTTATGTATGATGTCGCTCCAGGTAACCGGTGTTACCAGTAGGCGTGCCACAAGGTGGTGGTGTCGGCCTGAGATCCGTGGCGGGGATCTGTGACTGTGATTGACAGTGTTGAGTGACCCATGGTGGGGAAGCTCTGTGACCGTTGCGACGGTGGCCGGATGCAACAAAAGACTTTATTGCGGTACTTGTATCAATTATTGTATTGTATTCAAGTTAGAATATTGTTTTATGGGCACTTGTCTTTCAATAAGTAAAAAAAAAGTGATTTAAGTTATCAGAAAGCGACGAAAACGGCTGGTTCAAGTGGGTTGAAAATTTATGGTTCACACTCAACTTGTAGTCTGTCACATAATAACCCCGTAACCTTAATGTCAAAGTTGAAATAATAATGAGTTTCTGATAAATGTTATTTCTTTAGCTGTTAAGTTCGACAGCACAGTAAAAGAGTGCATAGCTACTAATCATGTAAGGGTAAAAACGTATTGGATGGCTTATGAGAAGTTTTTGAAGTGCAAACGAATATGGGCCTGTTTATTTATTTAGCAAATAATAACACAAACGTGAAAAATACTTGAACGATTTGGAGATAATAGATTTGTTGTTATGAATACCAAGTCAAATTTAACAAACAAGTATTAGGAAGTAAGTAAGTAAGTACCAAACAGGATAGCTAAACTTAGCAAGTACTTTGGATCAAAGATACTTAAAACCGCAATGAATGCTGAGCTGCTTTCGGTTCTTGCAGTTCATCGATATAGACCTGTTCACATGTTCAAAGGAACGAAGCGAACTGTTGTGAACAACTAGATCTTTGTTCAGTTCAGGAGTCTAGCCAGATTATTATGGTTTTATGGGCTATAATAAGCTAAAGTATGTCTGTCAGGATAACCGAACGATACTGTGAAATGGCTAGTTGTGACCACACGAGGACGTGTGTATGTCAGGAAGGCCGTGTCGGAGCGTGAGGTATTAAACCTGAGGAATGAAGTAAAGTGCACTTTATGATGTATTTTATGGAAAGAGCATTAATTGAGTACCTATGCGTTGGCGTCGGTCGAAGCATGTAGTAGACATATTGTTTGTCAAGTGGTTTGGCTAAAGGCATTTTTGGGAACAGAGAGATTCCGAGTTAGTGTTGTTTGAGCGATCGGGCGTAGCGCGAGGCTCAAATGACCATTCATCGTTCCTTGGTTTTGGTACTTCGCGTGCATCAAGTCCTGACCTTAATGTTAATTATAGCTGCTAGCCTACTATCTGATTTTCGTTCGTTACGACATATATATATCTGAAAAATGAACTCTGAAAAAAAATATATATATATTCTTTAAAGGACTGAAACTCGTAAACCACTGAACAGATTCGAATGGGAGAACAGAATCCTTACATTATCCCGAGTGTCATAGCCTAGGCTTTATCTCAGAAAGCAGTTGTGTATTTACATTGTTTAATTTATTATGCTTGTTTATTTCGAAGCTATGACTACATACATACATTCTTTACATTATGTAGTCTTATTGATATGTCTGCAACCTAAGCTGTTTACGACACGAACACCTGTGAATTCACCTTCATGTTTCATATCTTCTGTTTCCTGCTCTAGATATCTCGCGGCGCTGGAACATTATTCTTTTATATTCTTCAGGAAACCATAAAGCATGTTGTCTTTCTCGTGGCCACAAATCAAAAGAGGCTTTCCTCGCTTAAATTAAACTAGACCAAGAGATGTTACTATGTACTTGCATGATCAAACTTGCTACCCGTTTATAAAAGTAGCACTTTGTCTACACGAATTTAGCATAAAAATGAATTTGTGAATTTGGGTCAGAATGCATAAAGGTCGGTACGTATTAAAAAGAGAGATTTAATTAAGGGAATAACGAAAGTAAGATCCCAGTAAAAATACAAAAAAGGTTGGTTATTTTGCCTTAGAAGTGGATAGCCTGCTACACCAAGAGCCGCGGGTTCGATCCCCACACAACAGCACAAGTATTTTGTAATGTCCATTTTTAAGTTTTATTTTTGGTATTACCTATGTATGCTTTTTTATTTGGTACACCACATATCTATCATTCTTAGAATCAAATATTGTATCAAAGCATTAAACAGCATTTTTGAATTTCATGCCTACAGTTTTCATGAACTTTATGGATATGGTTCTTACGGTCCAGGTTTGTCTGGCATATTTTGAACATAGCACATTTTATAAAGTTGTATCTTTGACCGGTTTCAGTGTAAATATTACAAGCTGTCTGTATGTTGGTCCGTCATATTGTAGTTTATCGACTTATTGTCTTGGTGCCTCTATAGGCTCTTAAAGTTGATTTGTGGCATCGATTTTATGCGGGAAGAGTGTTGTTGAATGTGAAGAAATCGTATAATTTTATATATTCGTGTTACAAAATCGTGTGTGTCGCTCATCGGTCGCACGTCGCATCGGTCGCAATAGTGTGACTGGTAATGTATCGTGATGTCAATCATGTGTTGGTTACATCTCGCTCCTGCAGTCGCAACTACCAACGTTTATCGAGATCAAGAGAAATGATAATATCCTATCAAAGTTTCACAATTGCGGCTATTGCATTTGACACCTACTTAGCGATCTTAAGTGCGTCTGACATGGTAAAAGATCTTTGACGAAACTTAACTTTGCACTTATAATATTATTATATTGATATCTTATCACAGCAGAAAATCTGCTGCATTTAATTGTGTCTAAAGCCGCTGTGTTTACCTAGCACTAAAGTAAGGCTCGCAAATATAGCCTGTGTTATAAAACTGTGTATGAAAGCGTGGATCCGTCGTGTTCATTATCATTTGTATTCACCGCTACAGAGGTGCACCTGGAGGTCTGTCAGCCAACAAGATTTATGTTTCCTGCGTAAACTGAACAAAACTCCGCGCTCCTGTACTTTGTATGGAAATATCCGCAAGCCGACAGAGCACAGTCGATAAAATAAGCAGTAGATAGGCAGCATATGAGCTGTATACCCAAAGTTAATACTTAGAAAAAAATATTAAATACGCCTTTTTATAACCTAATTGTAAGGTTTAACGTGCATGTTTACTGAATGTAAATGAATTTAAGGCGCTTAAGTCTAAGACAAGTGGGCATCTCGTATGATAATGAATCTCGAATGATACGAGCGTAAATTGAAAGAATAGCTGGTCTAGTTATTGAATTAGAGCATCAGAAAGAAAGATTATAGACGCCTTTGAGATGTGATGTTGGCGGAAATGCTCGGTGTCCCCTGGACTGCGAAGCGCACGAATGCTTCCATTCTCAGGGAGCTCCGTATCACCACAAGATTGTCAACAATCTGTCTCCAAAGAATTCTTTCTTACTTTGGACATGTTGCTCGTCGCGAAACTGATAGCCTGGAGAAACGAATAATCACGGGAAAGATAGAAAGAAAAAGATCACATGGGCGCTCTCCAACACGCTGGCAGATCAAATAAAAAGTCTTACGGGTCTATCTATCAACACAGCCTTGAAACATGCTGAAGACAGAGACACGTGGAGGAAAATACTGAACAAATTAAAAGAAGATAGTCTTTGGAGACATGACCTTCAGCAATGAGAATACGAAAAAGAAGAAGAAGAGAGTCATCGAATAAACTACAAATAAAACAGCAACTTGACTTTTCGCGCAATAGTGTGTATGTGTAGTGTGTATGACCACATTGTAGTGTGTATGTTGATAGTGTTTGTACCTTTTGGTATCAATAAATCAATTACTGCCCGTTATTGTCATTTGTAAAAAGACTGTATTCATGCTGCTCATTTTATTATTACTGTGGCATGAGAAACGGGCTCTTAAGCGTTTTTCATGTTTTAGGATTACTGTATTTAGGTCACGGTGTGAACGTAGCTTTACTTTAAATGGTAATATTTGTGGTTATCCTTTTATTTGTTTTGATTTGGATTTTAGTGTTGATGAAAATTGATGCAGTTTAAATGTCCAAATGGCAATAATTGTCAAGACATCGAAGATATTATTGAATGAAAAGATATTTTCCAAAAGGTTTCTAAAAAAAAACAGATCAAAGAGTAGGTAATAAATTAATCGGTGATTGTTCAACTTCAAACTTTGAAAAAAAAAACGTGAAATAAGTAAAGGTATCGGTGACAAATTAACAAGACCCAGGATATTAAACAAACTTCACTAATTGAGGGTCTTTTCCATTCAGACGCATATTCAAAGAGCTCAGCGTCCATACAAAATCTCGTCTGAAAGAACTTCATTATCATTTCCACCTACACAGGGACGTTTACCAACTTTATTTCAATGACAATAGAGGTGAATTTCAATTATCCTCCTCGTGTGAAGATAGCTCTGGCATAATCTTTTTATCCGCGTGTAGGTTTGTTTTGAAGAGCCCCAATCTTATCTTAAAGCTTTCAGTCTTTTCTTAGACAAGCCTTCCAACAAATATTGTCTGTATATAAGTAAATTTATATTTATATCAATAGGTACTCAATTTTTTAAACCAATTAAAATGTCTCTAAATAGTAATTATGTAAGAAGATTAAGTGGTTCTTACACGACACCACGTGATTTTCCTATATTTTGCCGGGTCCGATATTATGACGAAAGATGGTTACTGTATCCTATTTAAAAACCGAATATCATGGCACTTATCGATGCATCAAATTGCAGCTGTTACAGGTTCTCATTATTTGTATTGTGCCTGCCATGTACCGCAATATCGTGTGGTGCGTGTGCAACTCACTTAAGTGTAATGTCACTTTTCAATATTATCTTCTAAAATTAAATTATTATAAGCAAGCGCTCAAAAGACTATCAAAAACTGTTTTCGCAAAATCTTTATCTACATTCGTCGTATAATATTCGGACTACAAATTCTAAAACAGTTTTCTTTGAATTTGTTATTCGGAATATTTTGTGATAAGCACTTTACGCTTTATGCATAGTGCCTATCACAGTCAAAATCTAACTCCATAGAAATACATCATCAAAGCCTTGGGCGGATAGCTATAAATATCCATATCAGTATCATCATATAAGCACCATATATTAAGTAGTTTGAATCGTGTCAGTGAGCTATGATTTTAAATGAGTCCATATGTTACTTTATTTTTTATTTTTTGTTGGGTACTGTGGTTTTGGCCTCGGCTTGGTGAAGGGCAAGGGCTCACCCACACTTAGTAGCCTGTAGGTTCAAACAACCAGCCAATGGGGCGGGACTAGGCTTAGGAGTTGTTCTGGTAAGAACGAATCGTAATGAATCTGACCGGTACATGCTGGTAATTCCCAAAAAAAGGCACACATAAGGGACCTCCGCGCATGTGGAGTGTGATTCTCTCGCAATGGCTTACGGCGATTTTATAATCATCATCATCCGAAAGGACGTGTTCTAGGATGCCGTTTAAGGAGCAAGGTGGAATAGGGAAAGTTATTCGATTATAACTTACCAATTACAGTATATGCTTAAAGTTAAGTAAGTAGTTAGTATCTAGACTTAAATGTTATGGATGAGTTAAAATTATTTATCAAAGATAACTTAAAGCTTAACTTAATACTGAAAGCTTTTACGAAACTGATAATTTCTGATGGATTTCTAAAATACTCTTAAATTACTCTCCTAGTTGACGCGAATTTAAGGAGAATAATTTACACACTGGCGGCCCTCTAAATCATAATTAATTTTTAATTAATATCACGGGGCTCAGAAAGCAGAATAATAAATTATAATTATGATGAATGGAAGCGCCACTGCAAGGGTAACACGGCAAAATGTAGACTGATGAAAGATAACGTAGGTACTATCAGCAGCATATTAAGTCAAACACATTTTAGGGATCAACTAAAACTGGGTATCATACAGGAATGAGATACAAACCAGTATAAATTGAACTACACCGAGCAATCAAACTCTAAAAGGCTCGTAGCTGCTGCTGATAGAACTTTAAATAAGTTCTGGAGGTGCCAATTTCAGTACGACTAGTATATTTCATCCAAAGTATAGCTTATATAATTAATAAGTATCTCTTTAAAATAAAAAACCACCCGTAGATTTTGTACCATTACAGTCAATGAATTTCTATTTAAAGAAAATTTTAAATTATTAAAACGATTGAATACGAAGCAAGTACTCTAATTACTTTTAGTCCCGTAAATTCGAAGAAAATTTATGAAAATGAGCTCCTGTATTTCAAAAACACGTTTTATTTAAAACAACCATTTTTAAACATACAAGTTAAAAACAAGTTATCTAAACTTGTAAGGAATACAATTTTAGAAAACTTGCAAATATTTCTACCACGGGCAGGAAATGAACCTGTGACTTTCACTTGTGTGGGCAGCAAAGCGTTTTTTGCCAGATTTACTTAATTACCGAATCCAGCTTCGAACCGCAACAAGCGCGCGAGTATATAGTATTGTAAATGTATTGTATTGTAATGTAACTAAGAGCCGAGGGGCGACAAGGAACGCTCGTGTCGCGGTGCAACTAGCAGCGCGTTTAATGAGCGAGTTGTTACTCCGGTGGCAAATGTTGTAGAGATGACCACACCAGCGTCTATCGATAACTTACATTTGATCTAGAGAATTAGTATTACACACTAGTTTCTATCGATATTTATATTGATTTTGTCTCATGGTGCAACATACAACGTGTTGTTACACGGGTAGATTTTTTTAAAGTGCTTTAATTCGCAAAGACGACTAATTCACAAAGAATTATAACGCATCAGGTCAATCTTTGGGTAACTAAGTGTATAAATTAAGTCAATGATTGATTTTTCATATTAAAACGCCTTCGCAGGGTAGGTCCTGCCCTCATCACTTATAAATTCATAACTCGATAACAAAGTAATTTATCTTAATTATTTTTTGCAGGATGTTGTATCTACACTAATATTATAAAGAGGAAAGATTTGATTGACTGTTTGTTTGTTTGTTTGTTTGCATCGAATAGGCTCCGAAACTACTGGTCCGATTTTAAAAATTCTTTTACCATTAGAATCCTACATTATTCCTAATGAACATAGGCTATATTTTATGCGAGAAAAAAATAGGGATCCGCGTGAAAATGTCGATAATGTAAACCAATGTGTGAAAAATGTACCAAAAAAATATCTTATATCGCGTACGCTGTGGAAATGATTGACAATAGAGCAAAGTGATGTACTACAGTTTTATAGAGGACATGAATATCTATAATAATGTCCGTGATACCACATGTCTAACTATTAAAGTTATGCCACAATAACTACTTTTTCATTTAAAAATGTACAAACTACGCCACATTATTCGTACCAGTGTAATGATTACATTTAATAATTACATTTAATCATTACTGTATTAAAGGGTGTCAGGCATAGCCCTCCGAATACTGACAGGGTACATGCAGACCATGAAACTGAACAACTTTCCCCTAGGAACATATTTCAGGAAACGTAAAAAAACTGACTTCCCATAGTGAATGCAGTCAGCTGATTGGAATTTTGTATGGAAGGTAATTTTTTTGGCGTTTCCTGACATATGTTTCTAGGGGAAAGTTGTCCAGTTTTATGTTTTATGCACCCTATCAGTATTCGAAGGGCTATCCCTTACTCGGTATTAAAAAAGACAACAAAAACATTAAATAATGCATTAAAAAAATCTACACGAAAATAATACATACATACACATATCACGCCTATTATCCCTTGCGGGGTAGGCAGAGCGTAAACGGCAGAAAAACGGACATTTACGCCACGTCTGACATATGTTTGAGGGTCATTCGGAAAATCGGGGTGTATCGCCATAGTGACAGGTTGTCAGCCCATCGCCTAAAATTGCAATACACACCCTCAAGTCCCTTAGTCGCCTCCTACGACTGCCATGGGAAAGAAATCGGGTGATGCTATTCTAAGCCGGCATCACACAAAAATAATAATAATATAATCTACACTAATATTAGATTTTTTTTATTGTTTGTTTGAATTGAATAGGCTCCGAAACTACTAGGCCGATTTAAAAAATTCTTTTACCGTTAGGCCGTACGCTCGCTTACGCGGTTTCACGCGCGGGCCAGCCCGCGCGTGAGGCCGCGCGCGGGCTCGCGGGATCCGCGCGGCGGTCTGACATGGCCGCCATTATTACCCGTCCAAATTTAGAAGGCGCATAGTGCCTAGGTAGTTGTAATATGGCAAGTGTCGTCGTGATCGTACGGGTTATATTATGTCGCGGGTTGCTGAAGCCGCGGCGCGGGTGACCGCAGGCCGCGTCACGGGGCGCCAATCTTGTGTTTTGTCAAATCTGGCCCGCGCGGGACGTCCCGCGCGTGAAACCGCGTGAGCGAGCGTACGGCCTTAATTGAAATTGAAATTCTTTATTCAATGGAGGATAGTATTATCACTTATTGACGTCATGAACCGTCATTCTAAAAAAAAAATTGTATCGCACAACTTTCTTTTTTTTATTACAATTTTGTTATGACCTAATAGAAAACCGGCTCGGGCGGGATAAAAATAAAGGCACTGCCATGGGACTGGCCAGGTTAATCACACGGCATGTAACTTTACGCCACCACCATCTGAATACGATATTTGTTTCAAATTGAAGTCAAGATTTTTAGAATCCTACATTATCCCTGATACGCTATATTATAGGCTATATTAAACTGTCTAATTCCCGGGGGGAAATTGTTAGCGGCGGGTGAAACCGCTGGGCGGGCTGCTAGTTTGTAATAAAAGTGATATTCAACGGATATTCTGTATCCGTATTTCAATCTTGGCCTGTGAATTGTTGATAAAGTAAGTTTTTAACGAGTTATGATTTTTTAAATGATGAGGGCATCATTGAATATTCAGACATCAATTTCGCCTTGAAGTCACAACTGAATGATGCCTGTCAATTTAAACGTTTTATTATCATTATCGATACCTCCATATAGATACTTAGTGGGTAGCATCTCTATGCCAACTAACTGAATTGCTTAATAACCGTCACGGTGAGCAGTGAGCTCTCGCAATTCGAAGGCTGCTAGAGTTTATTGATCAGTGCAGCTGCACCTATTACAGTCGATGTACTGCGCCGTCATTTGTGTTACGTTGTCTGTGAGGATTTGGAGACGCCGCCGTAATGAGGATTGGTTATTAGCTAGCTCTCTAAATGTATGTTTTATTTCGTGCAGTTCGCGTAATTCAAGATTTCGTTTTTCGTTGCGTATTTCGTTTATTTCGTTTTTAAACGAGACCTTTAGAGTGAATAATATTTGGTTAAATTCCCCTTAGGCACTTGTCGTCCGTCGCTGCGTATTTTAACACACCGTAACGCATGCGTCTGTCAGACCAAATTAAATTGCGCATTCTCATATTATTCCAATACAAATACGGCTAGGCTGCGTTACGTTGCGGAACGGATGCGTTTGTCAAAGTCGCAAAAACCTTACCATACAGAGACTAGTACATCTAGAACAATCTGCAACCTTCGTGGACGAAAATCAATCTAGATGTGAGTTCCGGCTGCTCGCAATCGCACCAAGCTAGAAATGATTCTACTCCCATTGGCAAACAAAGCTCTCAATAATATGGCCTGTTGGAGTGATTAGTACAAAAACTAGTTTATTTTGTTGATCCTTTCAAAGTACTTATAGCTCGAGCTGGTACCGAAACATGTATTGCAGCCACAAATCAAGTTTGGTGTGGGTTCCGGCCGTTCGCCATCGCGCCACGCTGTAAATCATTCCACTCCCATTGGCTGCAATATTGACTAAAACAGAGCCCCTAACAATAAGGCCGATTGGAGTGTTTGCTAATGGCATATTGCGTGGCTTATGCTGTGCTCATGTTTTGACTTGGCGTCGATATACACCTGCGATATTTAATTTGCTGTATGAGATAAATATATATCTAACTAAGAAGTTTTGATGTCATAATATTCAAACAATCCGGAGTAAATTATCTTACTGCGCTAGACTTCGACTGATCATTTGTTTATGAATGTTAAAAGGAAAGAGAAGTGGAAAACATCCATTTGTAGTTATATTAACTACTTTTTACATGAATAAAACACTTTCTTTTTTAAAGATCGGCAGAGTCTGCTTCCTTCTACATAGGCGGTTCTCCCACTACCACGGATTCACGGACATTTAATTGACGCCTCCGTCTGTCAGACGAAAAGAAATTTCGTAGTCCCACACAAAAAACGGATCAAATGACAGACTTTAACGCGCGTAACACATGCGATATGACCAAGGTGTTTGACAGACGCATCCGTTAGGCTGTCATAGTATGGGATTTGTCATTTGTCTTACTAAGATGAATATATTTTTCTTTAGATTTTCTCTTTCATTCTTCTTTATCAAGTTAAATGCCTACTCCTACTTCAAATGCGTTAACTTTGTCACCTTAGCACTAACGCCAACAGTTCTACGTAATAGAGAAACAGGTCATGCATAAACCAGGGTAGGAGACATAATAGCGTCTATCAATGTGATGCTGCCTCGTGCATCGTGTAGTGGAATCAGGCTCTGAGTGATAGCGCGGGAGCCGCAGACAGATACATGGGATGGTACAGGAGCTAGCTCATAATAAACAAAACAGATTATAAATAAAACAGGTTAGGATCTATAGCGTCTATCAACGTGATGCTGCCTCGTGCGTCGTGTAGTGGAATCAGGCTCTGAGTGATAGCGCGGGAGCCGCAGACAGATACATGGGATGGTACAGGAGCTAGCTCATAATAAACAAAACAGATTATAAATAAAACAGGGTATGATCTATAGCGACTTTCAATGTGATGCTGCCTCGTGCATCGTGTAGTGGAATCAGGCTCTGAGTGATAGCGCGGGAGCCGCAGACAGATACATAGGCTGGTACAGGAGCTAGCTCATAATAAACAAAACAGATTATAAATAAAACAGGGTAGGATCTATAGCGTCTATCAACGTGATGCTGCCTCGTGCATCGTGTAGTGGAATCAGGCTCTGAGTGATAGCGCGGGAGCCGCAGACAGATACATAGGCTGGTACAGGAGCTAGCTCATAATAAACAAAACAGATTATAAATAAAACAGGGTAGGATCTATAGCGTCTATCAACGTGATGCTGCCTCGTGCGTCGTGTAGTGGAATCAGGCTCTGAGTGATAGCGCGGGAGCCGCAGACAGATACATAGGCTGGTACAGGAGCTAGCTCATAATAAACAAAACAGATTATAAATAAAACAGGGTATGATTTATAGCGACTTTCAATGTGATGCTGCCTCGTGCATCGTGTAGTGGAATCAGGCTCTGAGTGATAGCGTGGGAGCCGTAGACAGATACATGGGATGGTACAGGAGCTAGCTCATAATAAACAGAACAGATTATAAATAAAACAGGGTAGGATCTATAGCGTCTATCAACGTGATGCTGCCTCGTGCATCGTGTAGTAGAATCAGGCTCTGAGTGATAGTGCGGTTGCCGCAGACAGAGACTTGGGATAGACAGGAGCTAGGTGATCATAATAAATAAACAGGTCATGCATAAACCAGGGTAGTGGCTCGTGCATCGTATAATCAAAAAATTAAGAGTTTCACAGTAGGTTCACATTTGTCATATACAACTAGAAACCTTAATTTTAATTCAACAATTTATAGTGTGCTGAGTACTCAAATTTAAAACACTTCAACGTGTTAGGTAAATAGAGGTAATAGGAGGTTACTTTTTTTTTTTGAAAACTTGCTTAATTGCACCAGGCGGGTTTGAACCTACAATTTCGCTTTCACTAGTAGCGACGCCTTTGCCGACTAGGCTATTGCGGCTCAGCTACCCTAGGCAAAATTATGCAAGTGCATTGTTATGCCAGTAACGCGTGGCGAAATTATGACCCGAAATTATGGTGTGCTGTTAGGTACCTACTTATGAAGATTGACATTTTATTTTAAGTCATAGGTATATTTATTGTGATATCCTACATGGGTTTATCGATTACTACTGTAAAAGGCCCAGTGCCGCTTGCACCAAAAAAAATTGCAGACTTCCCAGCCTTACCCGAAAAGAAAAAAGAATAAATAAATGCAGCGTGTAAATTTACCTAAATATAACGAAACAACTTATATTAGAGGTACAGTCAGATCCCTGTCTATGATCGTAGACGGGAAACCAACATAGCAACGGAGCGCCAAATGCTCATTTATCTGAAAGTGATAAATAGGCTTGCATGAATATTAGGGAAGAGGGGGGAGCCAGAACTGGGGGGAAGGGAAGGGTAGGGTGCAACGGATGGAAGAAATAATGAATATATAATGAGCAAATCTTTACCTGCCCCTCACTCACTCATAATCTCATAATCCTCAAACATTATTGAAACTTCGATTGAATCAGTTTGAATACCGATGATGTATAAATTCCGCAGAAGTGCGTTTGTTTTTAGATTTTTGGGGTAAGGAATTGCAGAAGTAAATAAAAAACTAGTCAGTGTAGATAAATTTGTTTAAAAGTGTGAAAATGCTGAGTGCTATATGATGGATGTTAAATTTGAATTGCATTATATCAATTGTTTAAATTGGTATCTCTATATGTCCAGAACGAAATACATGAGGCGACTAATTAAAAACATAGCGAAGGAAATAGAGCACAAACTAGATCGTAAAACTACGGCCATGAGAGTGATTCTTTAATATCACTGAGTCTTATATGAATAAAACTCCCATCTCCTCTGTATTCCAAAGAATAATGTCCGATTAGTTTGGTATCTGATTTATAACTTTTTGATGGTCTTGCTATTGGGTTGCCTGATTCAAATTAACATTATTTATCGCTTTACCTCTCATGTGTAATTTATTTAATTGAATGAAATAAACGTTCAAATATTTTATTCATGGTAGGTAGATCAGATAGATGTAAGTAGGTTCTTAAATATTTATAGCTTCCAAAAATTGGGCACCTTCGGACGCGGTTGGGAGAAAAACAATAGTTACTGAACTATTTACTTTTACGATGATTCGTCGAAAAAGCTAATGTATTAAGGATCTAACTAGCCTTCTTGTTTATAACTGTTTTATATTGTGGTGCTATCAAAGGCAGTAATCAATCGTACATTGCTCATTAATAGCTATGTAAACAATGTCATAAATTCGGCAGAACATCAACCCATCCCTATATGGAATGAATATTAACTGGGTTTTCATTCTCCTAAGAAAAATATGTGTAAGTACATCTCTTAAAGCGGAAGGATGATGAGCTGATGAAAGTACAATTGGCAGAAACCTAGGATACTAATTTAACTATGTATATAACTATATATTTGATAAACATCCTTTGATGAAGTGAATTAGGACAGCTCCACTTCCATTCCATTCAGCCGTAAATTAATTGCTTCTGGAATCCGTGAAATCTGTCAACAGATCATGAAAAACATAAAGCTCGGATTTAAAATTCAAAATCACAGTGATATAAATGGATTCCTTTGTACTATGGTTTATATTTTGGGGGTGAGCAAGCACCTTAATTAATTGCTCGTAATCAATTCAGGCACGAGGCCTTTGAATAGGATGGGACTATAAATTTGAGTATTGCCATGTTTTACGTAGGTAGGGAGGTATACTGGTCTAAAAATAATTTGGAACGGCGTTTTACTTGGCGTAGGCGGTTCTCCCACATGCCATCCACATACGCTGCCTATTTTTAACGCACCATAACGCATGCGTCTACCACACACAAGAAAATTGTGAATTCCGATCTTATTCCAATACGGCTACGGTGAGTTTACGATGCGTGGCCTAAGATGTTGATACGTGTGCCATACATGATAGGATGTTTGGCTTTTTGTCATTCCTAAACTTTTTTCGTCAAAAAAACCGGATCCGGCAAATGCTGCATAATTATACGGTGTATATGAGAACAGCCTTGCGTTGGCAGGTATACAGGTAATAAAATAATTAGGAACTGAGTTTTACTGGGTTCAGGCCTACTTCACAGGTAATTATGTTTCGCAATGTAATTCGCCCTCGCATTAGTCCGGCTTACTTTTACTACTTTCAGACATCCTATTAGATACAAAATTTTCTCCGAAGGAAACCAAACTCCCCACCAAAATTATTTAAGTAAAATGGTACTTTGCAGCACGAAATGTTCTCTAATTTTTCTGTTCCGAATTATACTATCTTTAAAATATTGCTGAAATTAATACAACCACTTCGCCAGTAAATATAAATAAGATTTACCTTGTCTAGTATTTATTCTGCTTTTTTATTTGACTAGGTGTCATTATTTAACGGTAATCAAATCACTCTGGTACCTATATTAGTGTTAGTACATAATATATAAGTTAATTAAGAAAAATCGTTTTACGTGAGGAGATGAGTTAAACAAATTAAATTGTACAAACATCTTCTTGTTCTTTTGAGAAATCAAATAGTTCTCACAAATTTCACGTCAAATACGTCAAGCTCACATAGGAGTAGAGCGCAAATCTAGCACATTTATAAATACCTAACTAATGTACATCATATCCCGGGAGAATAAAAATATTCCTAACCTGGAAATCTAACTTTGGACGATAATATATATGAGTAACTAGTTCACTTACAATAAATATGATCAATGATAGTTGTATTATGGGGTTGAAGGGACGCATAATAATTGACACAAACTAATGTATTTTAATACATAAATTTATACCAACGAAAATATATGCATTGGCTTAACTTGTGACCTGAGCTTCCTACCCATTCAGGCATAGCCTGAGCCTCAGGAGGAAGAGGCGTCATTATGTGGTACTATAATGACAGAGACATGACATGACGGCTGAAGCGTTTCCTTCTATCTACTCACGACACATAATTCAAACCAGTTTACCAGTTTTACCAGTTTGAGTATAAATAGTGAGTGACTAAACGTGGCTTTAAAGATTTTTGGCAGACGCTGTCATATCTCATACTTTCAAGTTCCACGACGCTGGGTAGTTTGGACCTTAATGTAATTATGCATTTTGTAGCAATACTAATCTATAAGGAAACGATGCGACAGATACTTAGATGGCGGACGTCAAAGTGATTCCAGACGCAAAAGGTGAACAAACAAATCATTGCAAATAGTGCTTTGCTTCAGCCACCCTAAGGCGACGCGACGTGTCGTGGATGTTTGCTTTACCCTTGCGCTTTTTCAAAATATGAACATTATTGCATTTAAAATATACAAGATGTAAAGGACGGTGTACCGAAAGTACACCTCGGGCACTCCATACTACGTGGGCCGATTTTAAACAACTGTCATTTTACTTGGCGAGCTAGTGTTAGGGTTAACAATTGAAAATATTGTGAGTTCATGACATAAGTAAAATTTTAGAATTAAAATGAAAATGAAATGAAAATGAAATAACTTTATTCAATGTAGGATAGCATTATCACTTATTGACGTCATGATCGGTCATTGTAAAAAAAAAAGAAATTTGCATAACGCAATTTTCTTCTTTTTATAACAATTTTGTATTGTCCTAATGGAAAACCGGCTCGGGCGGGATAAAAAACTAAAAGTAAAAATAAAGGCACTGCCTCGGGGCTGGCCTTTATTTTTAAAAGATCAAAATATTGTGTTTTATTTCAAATACAAAAAAAACATGTTTTAAATCAAAGTTTTATTTAAATTTCAAAGTAATTGTTTAAAACTGTTTTAAACATGTTTAAATCAGTTTTAAACTGTTTTAAACATGTTTAAATCAGTTTTAAACAATAACTTTGAAATTTAAATTAACTTCGATTTAACACATGATCATACTCAACAACAAAACATAACATAGTAGTAGGTACCATACCAAACTAAGCTCACAAATAACATAAAATAAACATTAAACTCTTGTTTTGACGACCATTTTTTCTTCAAATTTCCGACTTTTTATATTTACGTATTCACACGACTCAAGAGATCACGACGAAATGCGGACAACTGAACTACTGCCGAACAAAACCATTCCAAAGGGAAACTCCCGCGTGTTGGTTTGGGGAATACCCGCCCAGTTATACAGGACAGTGCCCGCCCCGCGAGTTAGGTGAATCCCCGCGCTCTAATTTTATGGGTTGCCAATGTTGCCATACCGAGGTTGATAAAAATCTATAATTTTTATAAAACTTGTGAATAAAAAGAGCATTACAACAGGTCTGTTTTTTTTATGTTTTAAACGTGTTTAAAACAAAACATGTTTAAATCTGTTTTAAACAAACGTGTTTTTTTTAAGGTGTTTTAAACACTGTTTTAAACTTATGTTTTAAACTAATGTTTTAAACATTGCCAACCCTGATATAGTCTGATATTTCATAATAGAGCCTTTCTTGTACAATTTTTGTTTAATTACTATGATACAAAATTTATGATCAGCTGACTAAATTTGTATGGAAAGACGTTTTTTTGTCATTACACGACATGTGTTTCTTGGTAAAAGTTGTTCAGTAGTTCACGTCTGCAAAGATTTCTATCACCATCCCTAATACCTCGTATATGTATGAGTACGAATTTTCCGTTTGTCTCAGCCTTATCTGGCTATAATAATGGTAATTACACCACTTAAATGACAAATGGTCATGCCCACACTTTAAGTCCCGCTTTATCTCAAGTATCAATATAATACTAATACTCGCATTAAACTTATTATTATTAATCTACGTCGTCTTGCTACTTGAAAGTAGGTATGTTTTAAACGACGAATTTTTTATAACTATTACTAAATCTTGTTTTGATTGGTCATGAAACAACGAAATCAACCAAACACGCGAAAAAATATAAAACAGAGTTTTCAATCGTGAAAGGTTGAAAAAAGGACAAACGTCATCACGCCTGTTGTTATAATTAAAAACAGATTATTCAAGTTATAGAATAAGTGGTTAGTAATAAAACGATTTGGGCTTCTATACTTTTGACGCAATTCTGGACGGATATCCCTTATTAAGTGGGCAAAATTCTTTCTATATTCATAAAAAAATCTTAAGTAGTCTCATTTTATACTGAAGCGGGTAAGCTCTATAACTCAAACCCAAAAGTCGCAGCGGAACAAAAGTCTACGAGTACGCTCTGAAAGCCCTCGACTGCTCCAGCAATTTAGGGACTTGACAAACACTTTTTTCGTTGAATTTCTGTGATTTTTAGCATTCAATTTCAAACAGACTTACGTATTTCTTATACTATTTGAATCAATTTAGGTGGCTTTCATACGTGCCGCATTATGCTGCGGTCATTTGTTCAGTCTGGTGGTAATAACAAAAGAAATTGTATAAAACAGTCTAAAAAAGCACATACAACAATGAATCGCCATGCTTGTTTAAATTATTCTGAAAGAATCCAACCTTAAAGTATTATTATACGTAGGTATGTAGAGGGTGAAATTTTACAAGTTACCCATATAGCGAAATCTCAAGACGGACTGGTGAAAAGGAACAACCACAGACAGCTTTCCCCTTGAAACATAGGTTTAAATTTGACAAAAATATTTTAAATTAGCTGATAGATTTCGTGCCAAGTTCCTTGGGGAAAGTCATGATCACCAGCGCATCATGAGTTTTCTCTATCAGTCTCTGGTAAAATTTCACCCTATTATTGTATAAACCTACTGTATGATCCCCACACTAATATGAAGCACTTTTGATTGACTTGGAGGTGCCTTCTCTATCTACATATCCTACCCTACTATGGCAGCGTATCGAACGTATATCATACCTACTCGTACCACAAAAACCAATTCTCCGTAATCATGGGGATTACAGTTTTGAGAGCCTCTTAATACCCTCGACCTCTCACGCGCGATTAAGAGGGTCCTGTCCTCTTTTTACGGTATTTAGGACCTCGGTCGTTTTTATTTAAGACAGTACCTATCCTTACAAAAATGTAAGTAATTATAATAAAAGAGTTAAGCTTCAATTCTTATAGAAATTGCAATTAAAAGTTGTGAGATCGAGTGTAGAGCCAAGTTATAATGTATTGAAGTGTCGTGTATTTTATATTATGAAAAATCGTTCTTAGCAACTATTAATTTATTTTGTGTTTACGAAAGTGTAAGTAGTGTTGTGTTTTTAAGAAGGTTGTCCTACTTTATGTGTTTTTTACATATTTTTTTTCATGTCTACCGTTGCGGTAATAACCTAGCAGTAAATAAGTTCCTACAGCTATTATTTAAATATGAGCCCATAGATATTTCTCATCTTTTTAAAACAAATACGGGCTCTGTTCCCTAATTGGGCCCAGAGAGACTTGGGGCCGACGTTTTATTTGCCAGTTAGTACTTTTATGATGCAGTGTCGGATTTAGTAGGGGCGACTGTTGAAACAATGTGCCAGACTCATGTTGCATATTGGGTATTAGGTAAGTAAGAGCTGTTATGTTCCAAGTGAGGGGATCTCCTTAAGGCGTGCTAACATAGGATTTTCTATATTAAACTATTGTTATTGACTACGGATGAAGATTTCATGTTTATTCATTATTACACACACAAGGTACTTAAATTAAATACTTACTTGAAAAATCGAAGTTATAATGATAAAAAACAATAACTTTAATTCTTATTTAAGGTCAGACAGATTTTGGTAAATTATTACGATTTATACTAGTATCATTAATAATTTAAGATACATCTTTTTAAGCTCGACAGTAGCGTGAACTTGAACTATAAAACATGAAAATATTTTATCATCTGATATTTACTAGAAGATTTACTAAGAAGTAAGCTTATTAAATTGAAAGTAAGTAGAAGTGAAATCTGCCTAAAATTTTCTTGAGTTGCTTTGATGTTAAGAGGGGCGAGCCTTTGGATTCAATTATTAATTTTTATTCCGGAGCTCCTCTACCTGTTATAGGGAGCTTTTCTCGAAACAGCGCGTGACTCCTGATTTACTTTGACAAAAAAAATGGAGTTGGTATCATAAATGTAAAATACTATCTTGAAAGAGTATCTTGTAGGTGAGTTTTGGGCCATTATCGAAGACATTTCTAGCTTCTTTGGGGTTTTAAGTAGTCTAGTTATAATAAATGGGCAACGATTATTAAGTAGGTACCTACCGTTCTTTTTTCAAAATATCTCTCGGCTGAGATGTTTAACCAAGCATTCGTGAGTGCTGTTGAAATTCAGTGCTAGGCAGGGATCACACCTTAACATACCTTGCTGCGTATTTTAGCGCATCCTTGACGTCACCGGTTTGTATGGGAATAATATAGAAAAACTCAATTTTCCTTTGTTGACAAACGGATGCGCTAAATATATGCAGCAATGAACGTCAAGTGAGAGAACCGCCTTATACCTAAACCTTGTCTTTAAACATTCGATGGAAAAGCTTCTATATTTGTTCCGTGTACAAACATTTAAAAACCTTTCTAAATTTAAATCTCATTTTTTCTTGGCTCTCTGTCTCTACGACGAAGGTTTTATATGTGCTACATTAGAGATGCACCCTCGCGTCCTAAGCAGGCTTTTATGAAATTAGCCCGTATTTGTAAGGAAAATGTAGTTCCTGAATTTTGCACTCGGGCCGCAATCAGCTAAGTGGGTTTACATGAGGCATATGCTGAAACAGCATTTTGATGTAGGCATTATAGGTATTGAATACAAAATTTAAAATAGAATTTGAGAAGTATGGATAGGAAACTATGCCACAGTGAGATTTAAGGCTATCATTGCTAATTGTGCAAGGTTAGGGTGGTTCTTGCACACACTGCACGATTTTGGGGTATTTAGCCGGATCAGATTTATTGCCGAAAACATTCTAGTGAAATTGCATAGAAACACGACTGTCATATGCTGCCATTTTTTGGTGGCTGTAAAAACCAAAATAGGTTTCTATCAACCAGCACGCGTGCGAGCCATCCTTGGACGAACAAACCAGGATCCATCTAACGCTTCACTAGTAAGAAACTATCAATGGCATATCAACCTACACCTTTTAAGAGATCAACCTCAGATGATTATTCTTAGTAACTGTACGATAAACAAGTATAAGGGTGATCCATTAAATGGGTTGGTCTATGTGCTGCTGATAGCACGTGTGGGTATGTGGTCATGCTCGATTAATTCATCCGCTCGATATCTCGCCCCTGCTGATGTTGCTACATCATATCTCACAGATAATAATTAACTGTAATATATTTTCCAGAACCTTCCAGAGGTTCGTTATCTTAACACTCTAGCGCGTTTATTGGGCTAAGGTTCTTAAAAGTTTGTGGACTTTGAACATACAATGTTAGTAGGTTCAAATGTTCAGATATTACCATATAGTCATAAAATATGTCATAGGTATTTAAACAGGAATACAAAAACAATGATTTTTGATGATGATGGGCCGTGTAATGCATTTCTTTCCCGTGGGTGTCGTAAGAAGCGACTAAGTGGTTTGAGGGTGTGTATTGCAAATTTAGGCGATGGTCTGACAACCTGTTACTATGGCGATACACAAAATTTTAAATTACCCTCATTGTCAGGCGTGGCGTAAATGTCTGTTTTTTTGCTCCTACCACGTAAGGGATTATAGGCGTGATAAACATACGTACGTATGTATGTACATAAACAATGTAACCCCCCTTTACGTGAGGTATGCGTTTTGTCGCGTATAACAGGGTTATATAATTTTTGGTATTAATATAACATTGCTCTGCAGCCCTTTATGAATGAAAATCATCCAATAATATTTTATTATTCGATATTATAGTTTTTGCGCTAATTGGAGTAAAAAAAAAACGAATTTAAAAGACGGCGAACAAGCCGAAATCGTAAGACAAAATGTGTGAAAAAGGTATACGATGGATTTTACGTTCGAAAATGTGTGATAAGGATAACCGATCGAGTGGGTTCAAATAATTTTTCATTGTTATTTCCTATGTTCCTTGTGAACACCTGTTCTATAAAAGATCTAATTATATCGTTGTCTTCGATTTCATTATTCCTTTGTTACTTTCCTACACATATATACCATGGATTGGTTACAAGGAACAAGCAGGAAATTAATCTTGCGGAAAAACTTTGATACCCGAATCGATGTTACTATAACTATAATCTACCTACGTTTGTATAGTCATGGACAGAGATTCTCTTTGATAGTTAATGAACCACGTAAGCTGCAGAACGGAGTTTGGGGGAAACATGAAAGTCATAGTCAAAGCGAAGTGCTTTTAGAACAATATCTATCTATATTGTTCGAAAAGCACTTCATTGGTTATGGTGCTTAATAAAATACGGAAACAAATAGCTCTTTCGATAGAAGCTAAGAAATTCTGTATAGCGTCGCAAAAAGACACATAAAACCTGCTCTTGCAAATACTTGTTCGTTGACGAAGTAAAATTTGTTTGCCAAATCCACTGTTATAGTAAAATTAAGGAGTCTTATATCTTTGAAATTTTGCTCGAAAAGCACTTTGTTTGTAAAGGTGCCAAATATAATACGAGAACCGATACCCTTTCGCTAAAAGCTATTAATATACTTTGTACATTTACGACGTAAAACATGTCCTGCATATCAACGTCTATGGCAATATCGAGGGTTCCAACATTCGTTAAATGGAATTCTTGACAAATCTCCCCTCGTTGAAATACTTCATCAACTTTGTTGCTAAAATTTAAAGAACATTACGTAATTATGCTATTTAGGTGTCTCCGCCAGGTTAATTCGAAGTTGACTAATTAAATAATGAAAGTAGCGAGCAAATAACAACTCCTCCGTAAAATGATGTAGGTTAAATTAGGTAATTTTTAGCGAATGTTGATATCGGTAAATTTAACGACAATTTTCACAACACCGTTAGTTACCAGCTATCTTGTTTGTTCGTTTTGTTCTATGTTTTAAAGAGAAAGATAATAGTTTTCTTTCTTTATTGCTGAACAACATACTTACTAGCTCGCCAAACCATCGATAGATGGGCTCAAAATGCAAGGCAGCGTAAGATGGCCTCCTGGTAGAAATCTACTACTGACTGACTGACTAGTAAAGGTTGCGGGCAGCTATTGGATGCAGACGTGCCAAAATTGCAGTCTATGAAAGCAAGCGGTAAAGCCTGTTTGCAGCAGTCATGGATGTCCCTCTGAATCCTGTACATTTTTATAAAGTACTTACCGGAAAAGGCTGTGAAGATAATCAAGTGTATTCATTGAGGGGAGTAAGTTCCTCCCATCCAAATGTAATTACATTTGCCTACGCAGTTAAGCATGCTTTAGGAAAATGTGCAAATGTCGTGTCGTGTCTAATTTCTGTAAGCCCTCCAGAGATAAGGGATGAGAGTTTGAGTGACTTATAAGGGAAGTGATGTGATTCATTTAAAACTGACTCAGCAACTGAATAAGTAAATTTATGATGTGTCAATATTTTACGTATAAGTATGATGATGTATATCGTTTAAATAGGTAGTTAGCTATAGATTCAAAGATTCAAAGATTCAAATATATTTATTGCATAACTATAGGTAAAGAATACAGGTGTTAACAATTTATTTTAAGTCCATCTATAGTCTACCGTAAAGGTGTACAATGTCACGTGTTATTAATTAATATTATGAATTTGTCACAAAGTTAAATATTTTTTATTAATTGTGTGAAATATAATCTCTAAAAATAAATTTCAGTACCAATTTTACATTTTAAATCACAAAATATTATTATTAACAATGTATAAATAAAATTAAGAATATATTATTTCATGCAGGTATTCCTTACTATTTATTTATTTTTGTCATTTTAAAACTCCTCGACGCTATAATACAATTTAGACATTAAAAATTCTGTGACTCTAAGTTTAAATTTATGTAAAGGGAGTTCTTTAAAATTATCAGGAATATGGTTATAAATTTTAACGCTCATGTAATAGAGGCTCCTATGATAAAATTCAGAAGAATAATTTGCCGTGTGTATAAGTGCCGTGTGTATACTCGTTTAAATAGGTAGTTAGCCATTTTCTCAGCGTTTCTATGGCAGACGCAGACATTACAGCGTTAACCCAGAAATAAGGCATAGAAATTGATTATCAAAATTAACTGCAATGTAACAAGTGTTTTAAAGAATAAACACAAAAAGAATAACCCCCGGGGCTTAGAATCGACACATGACCAGTTAGTGGGGAGCGAGGGCTTACCCAGAGAGGTTTGTGTGGTGGTTCAAACAACCAGGAGTTATTCTGGGAAGAACGAATCGGACTGAACCTACTAGTTACATGCCGGTATTTACCAAATGCCGGACAAATAAGCGATCTTCTCCCCCCCCTCGGCGGGGGCGTCAGTGGCTTGAAGAGCTTGTGGAGTGTGTCTACTCGCAATGGCTGAAGCAACAGCTACTTTAATATCGTCCTTATCATTCGAAAGGACGTGTCTGGGATGACGTTTTAGACGCCAGGTTGGATAGGGGAAGTAAGTGGTTGGACGCGACAACTATTAAGGATTTTTTATGATAGGGAGCGTTGTGGAAGAAACGACGAGTCGCTTTCCTCATATAGACTTTAATAATAGAGAGTCTTAAGTCGACGTGGAGGTTGGCGTTCCGCAAGTAACAGGGCGCCCCAGTAGCCTTGCGCCTGAAACGGTTTTGGATGAACTGCAGCATTTTCAGATGTGAATCAAGATAGGGCTGACGCAGTTGTTGTAAATTCTTATCTCATTTGTAAGCGAGAGTTTGCTCCGTTTGTTTAACATCGGATGTAATTTGCCTAAAACGAACGCCGCCCGGTCGCGAACCTTCATGATGTAGCTTTGGAAGTCAAGTCTAGAGTCGATGGTGACTCCTACTTTTTTTGGTCTCGATAACCTAGGACATGGGTCAGCCGAAAAGCTTTACAGCGGGGACGGTCGGCTGGTTTGAGCCCCCTACAAAAGTGTATAGCTGCACCTTATTCGGGATTAACCTCGTTTCTCCATTTGAGGAACCAGCTCCCGAGGTAGTCTAGTTTGCTCTAGAGAGACTTCACTAGTTTTTCATGGTTACGGTAGGACGCGTAAATGGCAATGTCATCAGCAGACATAAGCAGCGTATAGCGTTAAAAGTAATGGGGACAGAACGGAGCCCTGGAGGACCCTGCCTGTATGGGGTAGGGGGAGGACAGAGTGCCTTCTACTCTGTAGCGAAAGCTTCGATTCAACAGAAGGTTACGTACTAAAAGTTCCTTCCAAGAAGCTGAAAAGGTGATCAGGTGATCGCGGAGAACCTTTAGGACACAGTTGGTGATGGCATCCGGTCCTTGAAACCTTTCTAAGCTTAAATTCCTAGAGGCGCTGCGCTCTTTCATCTCAGTAATAGCTCTGAGTGGAAGGCCCAATGGGGACAGGGAAGTACTTAAGACGTTAGATTTCTGTGTCGACTGTCAAGACGAAGACCAAGTGCTGGGGATGCATTGGGCTGCGAGACTGTTAGCTAGACGTTCAGACTTTTCGTCGGCGTCAAACGTTTTGGTCTGGTCAGGTCTGTTATTTTTGATGTTTTTTGAAGCAAAATTAGTTTACTTGCTCCGCACGCAATGGCCAAAGAGGCAGTCTACGGTAAATAATGATGGAAAAGGGTAGGAAGTAAAGGAATTTTGCCATATTTGCAGTTTTAATCAAAAATAGTAGTTTGCGTAAACAGATATGATGTCAATATAAGCGTAGTATTGGCAAATTGAGTTGTAAAACTAGAACCTAGTAGTCTCCAAGATTTCAGCTGTTATATATGTAAAAAACCACCAGCGCCAGTAAAATATTTGCCTTTAAAGACGTAGATATTTAAGCTAAGCTCCGTGCGCGATAAACTCAACTCACATTTTTCCGATCGCGTCTCCACTCGCAAAATATCCAACAAGAGAGTTTCCTCTAGGGGAGACTATTTAAATAAGAATTTAAAATTGGATTTCAAATCTTCAGGGAGGACGTTTTGCTTGCAGAATAATAATTTGTTGTAATTTCAACGTAAAACACTAAGTATTAATCGAATCGGGGTTATTCGGTTCGTATCTATGTGTCGCCCCTTTTTTAATGCCACGTTGAACTTTTTACAAGCTTACAAAATATTATTTTTTATTATAGTAATAGCAAGAAGGCAATATATAGTTCATCATCATCATCAGCCCACCACCACCCACTGCGGAGCATGGGCTTCTTCTCTATTGAGCTAATCTTCATGGTCCTGTGTAAACTCATCCATAGATATCCCGTCGCGTTGACTTGGTGATATCGGACCACCGGGCTGATGGTCTGCCCGCGGCACATTTTGCTCCCCTCGGGCACCACTCTGTGACTGCTTTTGTCCACCGTCCGTCAAGCCTCCTTGATACAATATAAGTTCATACAACAATAAAAATTCATTTCCTAAGTGGCTATTAGCTTGTAGCTGGATTATTTGAATACTAAATGATTACGAGTTCTAATCTAGGTTCATATAATAATTAAAATATGTAATTTTACTGCTACAAAGACTGATAATAATACGACCCTCCATCCGGAAGGTGGCCGTAACATAAAATTATATACAACTATTATACTAGATAGTCGTAAAACTCCAACAAAAGCCCTGCCAGCAAAGGCATGAAATTTCCCTGCCATTTTTACCATTATTTTACGGGCACCTAACGATCAACAGTAAGGGCATAGTATACTTTAAAAAATTACTATCTTGACTTGGCGAAAAGAGGCTTTTGACTTAACTCCAGTAAGGGCATTGCAGGTTGAGCCACATGATTGTCCGTAAGCAAGATTGTTCCATTTTCGGAGGGCATGTTAGGTCGTCGGTCCCATTTGCTATCTATGACTACTAAGACGGCGGTCCCATACCCATGTCATATGCCTACTAGTGATACAGGCGGTTGAAAAATTCTGACACTCTTTAATCGTCTGTTCTAAAATTACCATGGGCCAATTTTATTCAATTTCTTGGAACGATAAACAAAAATCTCTCGTAGGTTATTTTGTTTATAAAACTGAATATTTGCTTTTAGCTTTCCAAATAAAATGAAGTAGGTACTGTACGGGATGGAGGCTACTAAGTGATAACACGCGGAGTTTATTTACTAAGTTTTTTATTTATATATTTTCTGAGGACATTCTCCAACCAGCCGCTAAAAACAATGTGTCGATCTTTTCGCCCAATCTGTCCTAGCGTCAATCAGTGACGATTATTCAAATTCCGAATTCGTGAGGTGCCAGCCATAGAAATGAGGCTGGACCTTACATCCCCCCCGGTGGGTTTAATTTGGAGCTGACTAGGACAAGTCAGGCGGAAAATTCAACATCCTAACGGATCCTGCCTAGCCGGGATGCCTATATCTAAGTCCCTATACTAGACCCTAATCTAAAAGAGATAAGATGGTGACCGCTCATACCTCTTGCTAAGAGGCAGCTGGAGTAAGTGCACATCTCGGGTGGCTTACCTTAGTCCAACTCCGAAAGCCAAAACCCGGCCAAAAGACTTTCACCCCTAGCTATCAACATCTTCTAATCAAAAAGTCTTGAACCGAACATCTTTAACTTGGAAATATAAATTTATAATTGGTTACAATTTAGTTTCCCTATGGTAATCCTATTAAGTCCTTTAACCCTAAACCTCGAGACCAACCAGCATGTCCAGTCCATAAGCAAAAAGAGAAAATCATTCTTTTCATTTAAATGGAAGAGGCATACTATCAGTGCCGCGGCAGAGGAATCTCCGGCCAGAATAGATTTACAAAATCCCTATCTACCTATCATAACAATCACTCTCTAGCTAATAAATACACCTCTTCGATGCAAACAAAGTCAACGCGATCCATTTAGAATCACCTCACTATTCACTATGTGAAATTAAAGTGAGTTGACTTTATCAACAAAGAGTCAAGTGTCCTGATGTCAAACGGTAATACAAATCATTAAAGAAACTTCACCCCGTAGATGCGGCTAAGTAAGGAAAATATTACGCGCCTAGTGATAATTTCGCGACAAAAAATCGTTTTATAAATTACGCGAGGTATTTTGACCCTACCACCGGCACTGTACAAAATATTTTCTTGTTCGTGATTTAGTTTTGGTTGGATTTTCTCACATGCCTTGGTCTCGCGGCGTTGTCATCGGTAACCTGAGAAACACAGTTATTTTGAATCATGTTACATATTGTCCATGACTAAATGAAACCAGAAAGAGTATCGATAGCCTTGAGCATACTTGAGCATAGATATAGCCTTCGAGTAATAAAAATAATAAGGATACTTGCTATCGGCATTATTTCATTTAGTCACGCGTGACATCTTTCTCGGTAGTGTCTTTCTACTTATAGGCATTATGATAGATAGGTAACTAAATAACAAACGAAACAAGTAGGTTATAAAAATAATCAGTATGTATGGTAACAAGGAGATGAAAATATCGTATAGCTCGTTAAATCGAAATTATCCTCTGACATTTTAAATAATGGTTATTTTACAATGGGACTATATCTACTAAGGGTAACATAGTGTTTACAAAGGATACTTATCCTGCGATTACAAACTTCTGAAAGCTATAAATTATTAACTGTAAATTGCTCCCTGGACTGTCCTTTCAAGATATACATTCTACATTACTTTCCTGTGGCTGACTTCAGGTTCAGGACGTGGTATTCAACAGAAATACCCCACACCGGCTATGCCGTTTAATGCGGTTGTCCGACCCTCACATCAGGTCACAACCTACTAGTTAACAAAACCTTACCATACCATGATAATTTATACTTTATCTCTGCGAATCTTTACCTGAAAATATTCTAAAACTATGAATTATGAAACACAAACAAAGTCGCGTCATGAATGACATCAATGACATGTCACGCTCGACACATTTGAATCTGTGTCTTTTGGTTGTTTTTTTTCTTTTATTTTATTAGTTCAAACCTTTCAATTATTTACCACAGAGGTGACATATCAAAGAATACGAAGGGCCCCTGAAAGCTAACAAATAATAGAGTTATTTAAAAAAAATTGCTGCATAGTGTTAAGGGTAACCTGAATTATCTTCTAGCTAGATCTATCCCTCACTTCAACAATATCAAACAGTAAACATATTACGTTCCTGTTCCAGCACCACACGTCAACGTAGCTTTGGTTTCGCAGTGAGAAAGTCCGGCGAGGTGTAGCAATCCCTCGTACCGGATCCCACCATGCTTGAAATTCGCGCAGTCGATGGCCTCTACGTAGACGCCTGCTGTGAACATGTGCGGTAGTTTATCTGCAAGTCGCGATAGAGTTCCCATTATCCAGTCACTGTGGCTTTTCATGTGGACTGCTGCTTCTCTATAATAATATGTAAAAAAATTTAGAGCTGCCAAGTCTGGCCCCAGCTCTGCAATATGCTTCTGACTGTTGATTATATTTATACCAGTCATTTAGCTGCTTAATATCCAAATATTTTTGCCGTTTGGGGCTAGAAGGTGTCTCCCTAAATATTATGAGATAAGTGAATAACATTTTTCCATTCTTTCGCGTTATATCACTTTACGAGTCTTCAGAGCACCTGATGTCTGACTGGCCCGCATTAGCTCCGTAGCTTTTTCTAAGGTTTGCAGAGTACATTGTTTGTTTTATAAGTAATTCTGGTTATTCTGGGAGTGGTAACTATTAGATTAACAAGGGGAGCGAAGAAACATAATACATTATTAATATACTTCCATCAACTAGATGTATCACTTATCTTGCGTGTTTTATTACATTTTTTTATATATTTTTTATAATATTCTCCAATAGGCAACTACATATTACTGATTTTTTACATGTAAAAGCATTTATTAGATTTTTGAACTGGTTTGGAGTTTTTAAAATAGTGCTCTCTCTGTGCTGTGCTTTTCCGACAGATCCTTTCGCTTTTATCATCAAGTTTGGTGATACAGCTTCTAAATTGCATAATGCAACTCGCGCGTTGTAATCATGATAGATTTTACGACCAGCGCCTGAAGTGCGCGTAGTTTGCTCAACGCACCAACGCAGCCCACATTCAGAACAGACGATGAAATGTCTAGCCGTCGAATTTGGTTGCCGACGTGGTAAAATGATATGATAGGTGAATAATACTAAAGTAACACTTAGCTGTGGTTCGAATCCTGTTTATACTCGTACGTTCCTCGAAATCGTCCGGGCCTCTCCCAGGACTGTTGAGTTTTTAAAACGCGCGTACTTTCTTCTTCGTGGACCTTCAACGCTTTGGATATATATCAGTCTTTGTAGATAGCTCCTTCCCTTGGGATCCTTTTTGCTTCTGGAAAGACCTGGAACGCGCGAAAATAACTATCGCCTACCCGGCGCCTCCACCATGTACGGGATGGAGGCTACTAAGTGATAACACGCGGAGTTTATTTACTAAGTTTTTTATTTATATATTTTCTGAGGACATTCTCCAACCGTACCTACATAAATAAACCTACTAGAAGTTTTGCGTTACCCAGTTATTTCTCAATCTGAAGTTAATAGTACCTAACCCAGATATTTCCTAAACTTTTGCAATAATATCTGGTATTCCAAGAAATACGCGTTAACAAACTACCAAAATGTCTTATCCACACTAATCCACACTAATATTATAAATGCGAAAGTAACTCTGTCTGTCTGTCTGTCTGTCTGCTACGCTTTCACGGCCAAACCGCTCAACCGATCTTCATGAAACTTGGCACAGAGATTGCTAGCATACCGAGAACGGACATAGGCTACTTTTTATCACCATTCGAGGGACTGGAGTACAGATGTAGACCACCAGGTGTACCACCAGGAGCCCAGCTAAACTATTAGAGATACAGACATGGTAATAAAACAAAAAATGTTCAGTATGATGGGCCGCTTCTTTTCACAAGGACATTGAGAATCTGGAGTACCTTATGTAGACCACCAGGTGTACCATCAGGAGCCCAGCTAAACTATTACAGATACAGGCATGGTTCCACAACAAAAATTGTTCAGTTTGATGGGCCGCTTCTTTTCACAAGGACATTGAGGATGTGGAGTACCTTATGTAGACCACCAGATGTACCATCAGGAGCTCACCTAAACTATTAGATGTACAGAAATGGTTCCAAAACAAAAGTTGTTCAGTATGATGGGCTGCTTCTTTTCACAAGGATATTGATGATCTGGAGTACCTTATGTAGACCACCAGGCGTACGATCAGGAGCCCACCTAAACTTTTAGAGATACTCATACTCAAATGTTTATTGCATTCCATGAGGCACAGGTGTTACAGTAAATGTTATATATAAAGTTATCATTGTTAATTAATATAACTACCACATGGACCCTGTTGGGCACAGCAATTTAGGAGAGAGGAGTCATAATTTTTATTTCTTCAAATGTATGTTTAATCGGGGGTGGGGGGGATTTCAGTGAATGTATAGTTTATTTAATTATTGATTTGTTTAGCTTAGAGTATAATATTGAGATTATATTATTAAATTAATTTAATTTATATTATATTAAGTATATCATAGAATGTCAATTTGAAAAACTGGACAATGTCAACAAACCCTAAAACTTTTTTATATATGCTATATGCTAATTTTAATTATATTATTATATGCTAATTTTAATTGTCCTATCAGTTAAGAATTCTTCTATCGTATAATAGCATTTGTCAAGTAGTAATGATTTCAATTTTTGGAGAAAAATATGTTCTTTATTTTCGCTCTTTAACGTATCAGGTATTTTATTATATATTTTTATGGCCATTACGTACGGACTTGTCGAGTGCAGATTAAGACGAGATCTTGGTAACATTAGTCTATTTTTATGTCGTAAGGAATAGTTTGTGGGGATATCACTGCGTTTTGTAAAAAATGAATTATGTTTTCTCACAAATTTACATACCTCCAGGATATAGATACAGGGCAACGTTAGAATTCTAAACTCGCGAAAATATGGTTTACAAGATTCTGTTTATTTTATTTGTGCTAGAATCCTTATAAGTTTTTTATGGCGTGTTAGCAGATCTGGTGCGTATGTACTATCACCCCATAAAATAATGCCATAACACAACCAAGCGTACGCATATGCATAATAGAGAGATAGAGCTGTTTGTAGGTCTGTGGAGATTTTTATCTCTCTGAGTGCATATGAGAATCATGATAGTTTTGATTTTATTTTTTCTATATGCGGCCTCCAAGTTAAATGGGTATCTATATCTAAGCCTAGTAGTGTGAATTCTGGCACACATTCTAAATTATTACCTTTATAAGCAAGCTCTATCTCTAATTTCTGTTTCTGCCAAGGATGGAACTCATGATTTCTGTTTTTTTTTAAATTAATGTCGAGATTGTGGTCGTTTAGCCATTTTTCTGTGTCACCTATTACATTATTAAGATTTGAATTTAAGTGAGTATCATTTTTACAAGTCATTAATATAGAGATGTCATCTGCGAATAGTACGCATGACTGTTCCATGTTTTTGGGAAGGTCGTTGATGTACGCTAAGAACAAGAGACATCCGATTACACTTCCTTGTGGAATTGAAGCACTAATTTGTTGTGGGTCGCTTTGAATATTCATGATTTCACCTGTTTTTTCATTAAAATATTCGATATTCACAAACTGTTTTCGGTCACTTAGGTAGGACTGGAACCATTTATTTGCTTTACCACGAATTCCTATCCCGTATAGTTTGTCCAGCAGAATGTCGTATTGTACCCTGTCATACGCTTTCGTCACATCTAGGAAGATACCTACAGCGTACTTTTTATCATTAAGGGTGTTTAAATGATACAGAAATGATTCCCAAACAAAAGTTGTTCAGTATGATGGGCCGCTTCTTTTCACAGGGACATTGAGGATCTGGAGTACCTTATGTAGACCACCAGGTGTACGATCAGGAGCCCACCTTAACTATTAGAGATACAGAAATGGTTCCAAAACAAAAGTTGTTCAGAATTATGGGAATACGTTGAGAAAGGACATTGGCAACTTTTTACCGAGGATTTTGTTGTTATCTACTGACTTTTTTATTCAATGGTTATAAATATTGATCTCTCAGGGCAGTACACCGGATAGCAAATTTTGAATTGTCCCTTTAACAACAGAAGCAAGCAAGTCATCCTTAAACAGTAGAGACAAGAACTGTTCTAATATCACTGTCATACTTACTATGAATATACATATTATCTACTTTAGAACCTGTTTCTTAAAAAAAAACTATCTAACGCGGACGAAGTCGCGGGTAAAAGCTAGTACTTATAATAAGAAATAAATACTATAAAGTCTACAATCTACTTGACACATTTTTTATGACAATTATACGCGTAATGTCAAGTCACTAATTAGGAAGGTTTTATTATAACATTCTTTGTTATTGTTACGGCTCGGGTTTAATTCCGAAGGGCTAATGTTTATTCAGCCTCGAGCTATCATGTAATTATGTGCCAGGGTGAACCGCGATGAGGAAATTAACTTTAGGCTACTGGTACTAGAATAAAAAAGGTATGTTATATAGTAATAGAAAAGAAATGACATAGGTAAAATAAGAAGTCTTAATAATATTAAATCTACTTCAATATAACAATCAAAATACCCATTATAAATTTAACTTAATGTATACGAACCCAAAAAAATATTTTCATTGACAAACCCAAAAATAAATCTCAGCGTATACGTAATGAGAACCGCACACGACCCTTAACAAACAACCTCTTGTTAAAAGAGCTCAAAAAGGTTCCCTTAATAACATAGCCCAAATAAAAATAGTAAGGAGAGAAGCCAGTCTAGCGTTTAATGAACAAATGTTTTCACCATACAATCACTGTTAGGAGAGACGGTCATTTTTCATCATAAAAATCACTCGTGCAGTGAGGCACCCTCAAGGCGGTTTGTTGTACCTACGACAAAAATGGTGACTGACAAAGTTTGACTGCTCTTTATACTACTACGTCTTTCAGCCGTTTGATGCAATGCAGAAGCGGGTAACTGCTATTGGCATTTGTCGGCTCATGCAAAATGAAAATATTAATTAAAATGTTTATTCTTTTTTTTGTGAATTGGTACTTCATAACGAAGCCATTTTTCAAATTTAATAGTTCTAGAGGTCCACGGAAAGTATAATATTAATTTTATTAACCTTGAGAGGGTAAGAAACAGCAGATTTTAAGATACGACCTTTTTAAATTTTAAAAGTTAGGAACTTGATTTTTTTACAACTACAAGCGGCCCTATTGTGGCTGTTAATGTGTACCCTCCGTACACATTAACAGCCACAAAAGTTTACTGCTGGACATGGGCCTTTCCCTATTTGGGGGGTACTGCCATACTCACCGCGCTTGACAGTACCCATCCCGTTGATGAATTTATCCCTCAGCCTCTTTTTATGACACCTACGTGTACTTTGTATTGGGATGATGCTATTATAAGCCGGCATCACACGGTACCTGACAATACGTAGACCTGAGTATACGATTTTTATTTCAACTCGATAGCTCTATGCATTCCGATATAAAGGGTCGTGATCGTGATTCGTGACAGACAGACGGACGGATGGACAGACGGGCGGCCGAATGGTAAACAAAATGATTCAATAAAGGTTTCTTTTTTTACTTTTGAACGTAACCCTAAATATCAAGTAAGTTCTCATTTGTATTATTGATTGTTCTTAAAATAATAACTAGGTGTGTAGATATTGTACTTTCATATGTACGTTTAACTTGACATTGCTCAGATAAATCATAACCATTTATATTATTTAGGGTTTACTTTAGTTTCTTAAAAAAATACTTTATATAGTAGTTTAGTGTGCTCATGCAAAATCCTACGCATCCTATACAAATCCCGACTAATCTGGGTTGTTCATTCTGCTTGAATCCATCTACACTAATATTATAAAGAGGAAAGATTTGATTGTTTGTTTGTATGTTTGTTTGTTTGTTTGTTTGTTTGCATCGAATAGGCTCCGAAACTACTGGCCCGATTTTAAAAATTCTTTCACCATTAGAATCCTACATTATTCCTGATGAACATAGGCTATATTTTATACAAAAAAAAAATAGGGATCCGCGTGAAAATTTCGATAATGTAACCCAACGTGTAAAAAATGTACCAAAAAAATATCTTATATCGCGTACGCTGTGGAAATTATTGACAATAGAGCAAAGTGATGTACTACAGTTTTATAGAGGACATTAATATCTATATAAATGTCCGCGATACCATATGTCTAACTATTACAGTTATGCCACAATAACTACTTTTTCATTTAAAAATGTACCAACTACGCCACATTATTCGTACCAGTGTAATGATTACATTTAATCATTACTATATTTAACTATATTTAAGGGTGTCAGGGATAGCCCTCAGAATACTAATAGGGTACATGCAGACCATGAAACTGAACAACTTTCCCCTAGGAACATATTTCAGGGAACGTAAAAAAACTGACTTCCCATAGTGAATGCAGTCAGCTGATTGTGATTTTGTATGGAAGGTCATTTTTTTGGCGTTTCCTGACATAATGTTTCTAGGGGAAAGTTGTCCAGTTTTATGTTTCATGCACCCTATCGGTATTCGAAGGGCTGTCCCTTACTCGGTATAAAAAGACGACAAAAAACATTAAATAATGCATTAAAAAAATCTACACTAAAATAATACATACATACACATCACGCCTATTATCCCTTGCGGGGTAGGCAGAGCGTAAACGGCCGCAAAAACGGACATTTACGCCACGTCTGACATATGTTCGAGGGTCATTTGGAAAATTGTGTATCGCGATAGTGACAGGTTGTCAGCCCATCGCCTACAATTGCAATACACACCCTCAAGTCCCTTAGTCGCCTCCTACGACTCCCACGGGAAAGAAATCGGGTGATGCTATTCTAAGCCAGCATCACACTATAATCTACACTAATATTGGAAACAGGATTTTATTTATTGTTTGTTTGAATTGAATAGGCTTCGAAACTACTGGACCGATTTAAAAAATTCTTTTACTGTTAATTGAAATTGAAATTCTTTATTCAATGTTGGATAGTACTATCACTTATTGACGTCATAAACCGTCATTCTAAAAAAAGAAATTTGTATCACTAAATTTTCTTTTTCTTTATTACAATTTTGTTATGACCTAAAAGAAAACCGGCTCGGACGGGTTAAAAAATATAAAAATATAGGCACTGCCATGGGGCTGGCCAGGTTAATCACACGGCATGTAACTTAACGCCACCACCATCTGAAAACGATATTTGTTTCAAATTGAAGTCAAGATTTTTAGGAATCCTACATTATCCCTGATGAACATAGGCTATATTAAACTGGGGGGAAATTAGTAGCGGCGGGTGAAACCGCTGGGCGGGCTGCTAGTTAATAATAAGTTGGCCTAAACTTTTCACGTAATGTTATGTTAATATATAGAAACCGTTAGGTGTACCTCTGCTAAATAAAGCTAGCTCTGTGAAACTTGTTACCTACTCATTCAAAGGTTGAAGAGCGTAGAGTTTGCTACTTTACCTTATTCATTTAAGTCAATTTAGACCAAGTTTCAGACATCACTTTACAGCTGAGTATTAATTATTAATTAACGTAAATAAGAACGTAGACTATTCATAAGTATATATTTTGTGCTTTGCTTCACTTTTATAGTGAAACCAAGTGGTTTATTATCGACATGTATTAAATATTATTTACTCATTGTACATGAACGAATACTACACAAACAAAATTAAGAACGCTGAAAGAGTTTCATAAAACTACTCTCTAAATTAAGAGCTTACTACCAGCTGTGTCGGTTCGTCTAATCTAAACTTTAATTAATTAAAATCAAGTTTAATTTATGGTTGCTGCTCACTGTTGTTAGCTGAACCCTGTTCGAGCAGAATAATATGTGTTGTATAAAATAATTAACGAAATAAAATATCAGCTACCTTGTTTTAGTGTACAAAAACACCACCCTCGTCTTTTTAGGGGCGGCTGGTTTTATTTAAAGATGGAACAAAGTTCCGGCAAGCAACCACGCGTAAACATTTACTTGAAAGGTTTATTGATGTTGGTCACCGCGGTTTGGTTTTACAGCCCCGGGGTGGACACTGGGTCCCTCCCCTGACCCCTCGCAATTTACGGATTTCTGCTAGAGAAGCTGCTAGATTTAAAATGGACCCATTTTAAACGGGCACGGGTAAATCTTATCAGCTTACATATGATGTTCACAATTTAATAAACCTAAAACCCTAAGGGCCGGAACACATCTTGCGTCGTCGCTCATACGCGGTCTCGTTCACTAGTACGCGGTCGGTTCAGAACGGTCGTGCTTTGCTTTCATCAGTGGTTTACACAGAATAACCTGATATTAAATATGTCAAAGACCAATGCACTACTATTGAAGTCCACAGCCTTGCTAGCCACCAGAGTCAAGTTTGAGGTAGCAAATATTGGCTTTGCAACATCACGCCCCATTAACTGCTGAAATTCAATTAAAATTAGGGAGTTGCAAAAATTATTCAAATAAAAAGATGTCTAAAAGGTTTTTTGCAAATTGATCTTCCTTTAAATCTTCATGAAATTTTTAGGATCAAAGATAATCCTCGTAGTGTACCTAGAATAATAGTCGGAGGTGCTGTATAGTTTTGGATCAATTTGAGGATACATTCGTTAGTGTGGTATTCCGTCCAATATATTCGAAACATATAACGCCAGCACCATCGAAAGCGTCTATTCTTTTCAGGACGCAGGGTTTCAATGTCCAAGTTTTCGAGGCATACAGGAATATTGAGAAGATAGGGGACTTTAATTTTGCGGTTAATGCCTCTATTACGCCATATCTTTTCATAGCCGACTTGGCCATTTGACCCCTTCTGACTACCTCCTTTTCATAATCACCGCCGTCGCTGATCTGCGAGCCTAAGTACATAAACTTGTGCACAGTATCAAGGTAGCTCAGCTCGTTAGTGCGTTGCATAGTGCCCTGACGGTCAATAAACATTAATTTTGTTTTGCTTGTCTATTGATGTGAAGTCCATATTCGTTGCTAATAGCAGCTCAAGGAGTATTGCTAGTTCGGACTCAGAAGCGCCAATGATGGTGGTGTCATCTGCAAAACGGAGGTTGTTGATGCGGTGTCCAGTCGTCCAAGATCCTTCTGATGATATGTTCACCGATGAGATTAAACAACTTAGGTCACAGAATGCATCCCTTTAGCACTCCCCGCTCAAAAGGGTGTGACATGTCATACTCTATACTTACCCGTGGTCTGCCGTTCAGGTAAAGATTTTGCACCTAGAAAGTTAAGTGCTGTGGTACACCTATTGCGCGGAAGACTACTCCAGTTCACGCAGTCGAACATTTTGGCAAAGTCTTTGAAACATAGTGTGGCGTTTATGTTGTGCTCTCTGCATTTCACGATAAGTTGGCGAATGTTCAGAATATGTTCCTTTGTGCCTCTGGCTCCTTACAAATCAAGTATGTGACTACAAATGTATGGCTACCATAGCCTTAGAGTCAACGTAAGCCTTAGAGTATCATCGAAATGAAGGCGAGCTATCCTTCAGTAGATTATATTTTTTGTTACATCTGTCACAAAACTCCTGAGCTACATTTAGACGTTTTACTACTGAATACACAATTTTCGAAAAAAACAACCACCAATTTCACCATAAACGTTTACAAAGCTTGCACTAAGCAAACGGCATATTTGACCAGTGTGCAGATTTGGGCTAATTTCCTCTGAGACATAACTACCCACATTAGCATTCATTGCATGCGGTTAGCATCCCATGCAATGCTGTTTGCATACACAGACATCGTTGGATAATAATGGCTAGCGACCGAGGTTGGCCAATCTCATTGGTTTCTGAAAATTGTACTGGACCTATCGTATACGATATGCTGACATCATCATGGGCTACGAGTTTTTTGTAAGAAGCTGACAATCAATCTGATAAACAGTGATCTGGAAATCGTCAAGATTTGCCTTTTACTTGATGTTTTTTCCGTTGTTGACCTTTATGTATGCATAGGACCACTAGTTTTAAGAGTAGGAAGTACCTTTGGTTTAAAATCACTAGTAGGTACTCGTTCTATACCGCTGGTAGATACGCAACTAGACAACGAAATAAAACAAGCTTCAGGCTTGAAGTAAGTCTAAATCTAGCTAAGCTTTAAGATGGTTGCTTCTTGTATAGATTTTGGTTGCAAGTTTTCAATATCATACTAAAACAATGCGAATTGCTGATTGTTACAATAAGAGTTTTATATCCCCTTGGAAATGGACCGAGCATTTTTTAAGATCGTAAACCGGCTCAGTCTACAGCTGCATTTCGGTGACATTTAGAATTTAGAGCGACGCAACGGGATTCAGTGTAATGATGCAATCCTAATTTACTGTCTGGTGGAACCTAGTGGGCTGCATAATAAGTGAAGTTTAATGGATGTACACAAAATGGCCGCTGTGTCATTGCATTGTCATCCTATTAATGTAATTTTAATGTACAGTTGAATTTACTGTACGTAGGCACTTGCGATTGGCGCATATGATAACCAGAATGCCGGTTTAGCTACTCCTTGCGAGCTGGCTAGCAATCTTCAAGTGTACATAGGTGGCACTAAGCTAAACTGATATAAGTTTATTTCCAATGAAATGTAAGTACTTAAATAAATGGAAGGTATTTGTGACTCAAATGTAAAACAGCATAACATTTGAGCAAATAAAAGCATCTGCCATGTTTCTTATGTTGATGTGTGTTAATGATATTTGCGATACCGCATCATCGTCTTGTTTAAAACTAGGCTTATCACAAATAAGTGATACTTTTTCTGTTTTTTTTTACCTACATGATCGTGATAGAGTCAAGTCAAATACGTTTTGTTCTACTCAATTCAGTTTCCTATACAAAACGAATATATATTTTTTGTCGTCGCTGTGTAAGGGTGGAAGGGCATACGTCCCTAATTTTGCACGGAAGAGCTGCCTTCATTTACGGGGCATTGTGTCTGTCGGATTATGCCTCCCTTCCCGTGGAGCTGGATGGGGATTGAGGAGCATTATTCGTTCATTTATTTACTCCATAGTGTTGGGTTAGTTTTTTTTTCATTTAACTGTGTTTTTTGTTTTCACTCAATATACCTCTGGCCTGCGTCAACACTAGAAATTATTTTATTTTATTTATTAGAAAATACTATTTATTAGATAATACAATAAATCCAAAATAGTTTTCTTAAGTAGAACAACACTAAGGCCAGAAACGTTTTACGCTGTAACTTAAAGATGTCGACATAACACTTAATTGTACAAACGAATTAAAAAAGTTATAAGCATAAAACTTAAATTGAAGTGAAAGTTTGGTGTGCGCATAACAACAAAAGATTCAATTTCATTCGCGTTCCTTCAAAATATAGATGTAAGGTTCAAAACTGCGATAGAAAAATACCAATATATTATTATTACATATAGATCATAATCGAAAGTAATAAATTTAAAAAATCTTCAGTCACGGTCCCTGGTTCAAGCCCCGGCTTGAGTAAAAGAAAACAATGTCTTACTTTCACTTAATTATATAGCACTTTGATTGCATAATAAACCATGTACTTTTCGGTCTTCTCTCAAATATACTTGGGACATGTTGAAAAACTTGTAGGTACGCACAGTAACCTAAAACAGCGTAATTTCAGAAAGATGTATACCAAACATAAGTAGCTTCTAATATTTAAGATACAAAAATAAAACATACCTACAAAAAATAAGTCATCTCCTATATTATTTTCTTCGCCAATGTAGACTTTCCCCCACAACACATCAAAATCAGCCGTAATGAGTGGAATTATGTCTTTTTTTTATCCAAAACGTCGTTTAAGCGACTCGTATATGCTCTCAAGCGAGATCTTAAGACTTGGATGAATGTCGGATTAAAAAGTTTCAGAGTCCTTAAAAACGTGCCCTCACTTTAAAAGTCAAGCCCTTTTGAGATCTCAGTGAAAGAACTGAAGTCCATGTTGAAACATAAGTATTTTGAGAAAAAAATTACAAAATATTCATAATTCAATATTAAATGTAATTACTTGAATAATTGCTCGTTAAATACCTCGATAAAAATAACTTAGTAGGTAGAACACTGTGGTTTAAGTTAAAGGCTGCAATACAAATTTTGTTCCAAGTATGTACACCGTACCTACATAAATAAAATGAATGAGTGTTTAGTGTGTGACTTTGAATAGCATCACACAATTTCTTTCCCGCGGGTGTCATAAAAGGCGACTAAGGGACTCGAGGGTTACATGTATTTCAATTTAAGGCGATGGCATGGCAACCTGTGATTACCTACAGCGGTACATATTTTTCTGAATAACCCTCAAAATGTTTGTCAGATGTGGCGTAAATGGTTTTTTTACGGTCATTCACGCTCTGCCTACCACGCAAGCGATAAAGACGTGATATATGTATTCAAACAAACCTACACAAATACATTTGAATTTAACTAACAGCAGGTAAATGTAAAATATTACTTTGCTCTACATTACGAGAAGCAATCGAGCGAAAAATATAATAAAACGGTCCGGCGTTCATAAATTTTAAATGAGCCTCAGAAAATGAAAGTAAACTCAAACTTCGCCAAGTACTTAAAAGCAACAGTATCAAAATGCTAAAGAATAAGCACCTATTTAATTTAAAGAGGCTCTAAATATTCAATACAGCTTCGAAAGTAATAAAATTTCATATCCGTAGTTTGTTATCAACACGAAGATTGAAAGGGCACTAACTTAAATGAAAACTTTGTCATTTCTTTTCATGCAAAATTACATTTGGGGGCCCTCTGAGAATATTCGAGGGCTGGGATTACAACGAGCGGTGAGAATATTAAAAAACTTTTGCTTGCAAAAGTTCGATTGTCTTTTTTGAAAGCCTGTTTATTCCTTGAGTTGAGGGGAATTCGCTCTTTTTCTAGAGGTCATATTAACGGCTTTGTAGACGCTCTGTGTGGCTGCTTCTTCATTCAAGTCATGTAACTTAAATTAATTTCCATGCTTTTATCATTACTGGCGAGATACTGATAAAACGAATCTTTCTACAAACAAGTTGGCACATGAGTGAGATAACATAGACGAATCGAGATCAAGGACCTGGCACGCCTGCGACTGGCTCATTGTACTCTAAAACTTACGACAACTCTTACACGTTGAAACTCTATTCCCCTTCAAAAGTAATGAAAATACCGTATCCATATAAAACGACACCTAATAACACTCGGTGAATCCAACTTCAAAGGCCGTAAAGAACTCCGGCCACGTACGGGTATTTTAGTGCGATTTTAAACTCTCGTAAAGCTGAATAAGTTAGTACATTTCACTTGCGATCCTAGAACTTGAATAAAAGTATAGCTGTGCATTAAAATAAAAGTGGGTATCAGTAATATAAGCGGCGTGAGATTTGGTCTCAACCTCTGTGTCTCGATAATTATAAGAAATGTCATAGCAACATTTGAAAAAACTCGTAATTAGTTCACTTTTTACCCACTCTATTAACTAAATTAACTTCATTCATAAAGACATATTATTTGACTGACATTCAAGAAAAAATAATATAAGTATAACAATTAGTGATCTTTTAAGATAAATAACAATGAATTGTGCTGCATCTGTTGGTTAATGTGTGTCTTGGTAGCTTCAGAGTTTCTCTCAATAATGTTCATCTAGTTAAGACTCCTAGTACATTTTCCTGTGTGAATCGGGCGTTTGCAATGTAGGAAGTTTCTTAACTCTTGCTGGGTTGGTGGATGTGGCGACAAGTTCTACGTAACTCGAACTCAATTTGTGTGACGTGAAAATGTTAGCATTAGCACGTGACGTATTCAACGTCATATGCATTACTGAACTTCTCGTACTTGTCGATACTCTTACAGTTTGCAGTATAGTTCGATCTTCAAAAATTACCTACCTAAAGGGTTTGACGTAATAGAAATTGCGTTGTATGAACAATACTTTATCCGTAGCTTGATAAAATTATCAACCGTACAATCATCAACATCAATATAAAAACTCGGCCTTTTTTGGTTAATTGTGCGTAAGTTTGGTGACTCTTGTATTTAAATGAAAATCAGTTCTGCCTGTTAAACTTTCCACATACAAACACACATTATATTAAACTTATCGCCACTTAACCAAAACCCGCATCATTAAGCATAACCAAAAGGAACCCTAAAGTTTATACAGCACAGATTACAAATGGGGTCCATAAAAACTATTCCTCACAAAGTGCTTTAAAACGCAGAACCTTTTAAAAGTTGGTGGTGAAATATCGGCTTGGTCGCGGGTCGGGGCTAATTTGTGAACATCGATCACTGCCCCGCGAGGGGAGAGAACTTAGAATGTCGTGTAATGTGTTCGGTGAGGAGACGTATGCCGCTGCTGGCTCTCATATTCAAATGCGTATGCGATGTAATGTTACCACAGTGTATAACATAATTATAAGTAGTCTTGTCTGAATGGGGCTGACGTAAATTAAATTTAACTAACTAATTTATTAATTTTTGACACGAGCAAGCAAGCAAGCAGGCTTTATTTATTTTCAACTGCATGGTTTACTTTTCATATCATAAAAACCATTTTACTGCCTACGTCCATTAGAAATGTGGGTAAAAACTTCAAAAAACAGTACCCTGAGAGATTTTATTACTAAATAGTTGTGCTTATTCGACGATATCACCTTTCTGTGTCCATAGCTCCCGTCATCCAAAAAACTGCTCGCAGTGTTCCCGACTCGACTATTCACATACATCAAAGCAGTCATTCCATCTGGGCCTGAAAGCCGTTGGCCGGAGCAAACACTTTGAATCGCGGGACAGAGGCGACAGCGGCCTCTATACGACAATGGCCTGTATAGTACCCACTGAAACAGTGCGACTGCAAATTCTACACAAAAAATAACTATCCGTTGCTTCTTTACTACAATTCTACTGCGATGTTCTCATAGACACTTGGCAGTGGACACTAAACTGCATTTAAAATCCACATGTGACTTTTAGTACATTGAAAGCCAATGCTTGAGGGTGAATACAAACAAACAGTACACCTTTATGCTTTGAACTCTTGAAGCTATGTCTTTTATTTCCAGTTGAATGGATATCTAGGACTACATCTACATAGCTAATGTGTGTAGCAACTTAAGATAGTTCTGCGATGCTCAACACGACAAAATAAAATACGAAGTTAAATAAACTTAAATCAGATTCCCATAACATATTTTAGCCTTAAATTTACATAAAATCTAGCTAAGTTAAGTAAATTTGAAACATCAAATGAAATTGCCCTCGTATCCAACTCTCCAGCCGAAAAACCTCTGAATCACATTCATTTAACCAAATCGCTGGCTATATCAACGTAAGGATTTAGAAAATCAGGCATAGTCTAGTGAACTCAAATGGCTGTTTAGGGTGAGTACGATGCTCGTTTTATCCACAGAATAGTGAATAGAACTCGTTCAGTTCTGTCTCTGATTACTGAAATGGAATTTAGGAGTATTTGCTGGCTAGTTTTTATACGTTATGATGCTTGAAAAATTATTTTGGTTTCTGAATTTCGGTGTATTAAGGTTTATGTCAGTATATTGCATTACAATGCAAATATTAATTTTTTTTATAGATACCAATTTTTTTCCTAGCAAAAGCTAAGTTCATTAGTACTAGAAACCTTTTATCTTGTACAAAGAATAACCAAATAATAGTAGTTTCAGCAACTGTCGTATAATGGGGGTCATTAGAATGCGAGTATATGTTTATCACACGAGGTGTAGCCGAGTGTGATAATAGTTTGACAAGAGCATCCTAATGCCTAATTATAGCAGTAGCATACACAATTTAATCTACCCTGTCCAAAAAAGAAAATACTTTAGGTATTGACGTTAGCTTTAGTTATTACTCTGTGACGTTAGCAAAGCAACGGCAAACTACAGTAACTTCTTTGACACTTTTCTTGATACTCATTTAGATCGTCTTGTTATTTCTAGCTAAAAGCGTAGTTTTTATTTTCTTTAGCTTGAGAAAGAATCTAGATGGAACAGCATCAGACAGAGCGGGTAAAAGTTCTTCTGTAGTTAGCATCGCGTCTGCCGAGCGAAGAGGCGGGTCACTTCAATTTCTTGCGGAGCTCGAGTCGGCATTGCTGTATGGAGCAAGGCACAGAATGTGACAGAGCGGGTAAAATTTCAACTGTAGTTAGCTTCACGTATGTTACGCAATGTTTCAATTTCATGCGGAGCTCGAGTCGGCATTGCTGTATGGAGCAAAGCACAGAATGTGACAGAGCGGGTAAAATTTCAACTGTAGTTAGCTTCACGTATGTTACGCAATGTTTCAATTTCTTGCGGAGCTCGAGTCGGCATTGCTGTATGGAGCAAGGCACAGAATGTGACAGAGCGGGTAAAATTTCAACTGTAGTTAGCTTCACGTATGTTACGCAATGTTTCAATTTCTTGCGGAGCTCGAGTCGGCATTGCTGTATGGAGCAAGGCACAGAATGTGACAGAGCGGGTAAAATTTCAACTGTAGTTAGCTTCACGTATGTTACGCAATGTTTCAATTTCTCGCGGAGCTCGAGTTGGCATTGCTGGTATGGAGCAAGACACAGAATGTGCAAGACCGTGTAAAATTTCAACTGTAGAAAACTTTATAAATAATGTTTTGCGCACTTAATTAAACTCTTTCACACTAACTAATCTCTCCCACACACACACACACATACAACACACGCAACACACGCAATACACACAACACACACACACACATACACACACACCCACACACATGCATACACCTTTTTTTTCCCCTTTTCTTTTATAGTTCTAACTGTTTAGTTTTATACCAGCGCATTGAAAATTATTGTACGTTCACCTTTATAACAACCAAAGACTGCTCTTACGACACTGTTGGTTGTCTTTGAATGTGAGGAACCCTATCTTCCAAGATACAGGTATTAAACCTAGTTTGGGAGAAAGATTTTCAACTCAGTTTGTCATCTTGACCTAAAATGCCTATTTGTGTACCTTCAACGTGTATCATTGGTGAAATAAACTATTCTTATTCTTAGTTAGCTTCACGTATGTTACGCAAAGAGGAGGGTCGTCTCAATTTCTTGCGCAGCCCGGTTCGGCAATGCTGTATGGAGCAAGGCAAAGAATGTGACAGAGCGGGTAAAATTTCAACTGTTAGTCACAATAAAACAATTTTAAACGGATTTAAGTTGTGTTTATTTTGGATTTTACAATTCCTACGTTTCGAGCTCTTTGCAGAGCCCGTGGTCACGGATGACTAAGGTGTTAGACGTCATTATTTAGAATTGAAATTATTTTTGTTGTTCTACCGCCATCTATTTCTTAATTGCCTAGCGTAACGTCCTGGTTCCACACAAAATGCTGAAACCGTATCTTGTGTAGTAGGTCTTACAGTATGTTGGATCTGGTTCTTCTGCTGTGTAATCAGCGGAGTCCAAGTTGATGAGATTCCCCATCCAGTATCTCTGTTGAAATTCGGATGTTTTTGAATTTCTATGGCTTCCCGTACTTTCCTAGGAATGAATCTCTTCTCTCTCGCTAGGATTGCAGCCTTATCAAATCTGACATAATGGGTGGGGTTATCCATGATATGTTCACACACTGCAGACTGTCTGTCACGACGGTTTTTTACATCAGCAATATGTTCTTTTAGACGTGTAGATACATTTCTCTTTGTTTCTCCTATGTATGAGAGTCCACAGTCACAAGCTGGCCAAGCACCTAGCTAATGTACTATCTCAGCTTCGGGGCCAAACAAGTGCACATGTGAAGGACTCATATCAGTTTGTCGGAGAACTCAAAAACTTGCAAGTAAACAGCAATGAAGTAATGGTTAGTTTTGACGTCCAATCCCTTTTCACTGCCATTCCAGTCAAGGATTGTATCGAAATAGTAAAAGGAAAACTCCGGGAAAATAACATAGCAATAGAATATGTAGAACTTTTAGAATGGTGCCTAACATCTGGTTACCTATTGTGGAATGATGAGTTCTATATACAAGTCGACGGTGTGGCTATGGGCTCTCCAGTATCCCCCTTGATGGCTGACATCTTTATGGAGGACTTTGAGGATCGAGCCCTAAGGCACGCTCCGGCTGTGCCAAAGATGTATAAGAGGTACGTAGACGACACCTTCACCATCCTTCCACAAGACCAAGTTACTGCTTTTCTAAATCATTTAAATTCAATTCATCCCAATATTAAATTTACAATGGAATCAGAGCAAAATAATCAATTAGCATTTTTAGATATTCTTATAATTAAAAACACAAATGGTACAATCAGTCATTCCGTTTATAGAAAGCCAACCCACACAGATAGGTACCTAAATGGTAACTCCCACCATCATCCGAGCCAATTAGCTGCCGTTGGTACCTCTTTGTTTCAGAGAGCACGCGGTATCTGTGACCCCCAACACCTAGACGATGAGCTCAAGCATGTGAGACGAGTACTCCATGAAAATAACCTGAAGCCACCCCGTCAACGTCACAGAAACCGTGCCAAACCATCCACAGTCGAACGACAACCAGCGTACTTACCATACTTAAAAGGAGTAACTGATAAGATCGGTAGAATTCTGAAGCGAGCTTCAATCAAAACCATTTTCAAGCCGCCGAGGAAGATCAGCCAGTACATCAGATCAGTCAAATGCAACATCCCTCTCCAAGACCCTGGTGTTTATAAACTTGACTGTGACTGTGGACTCTCATACATAGGAGAAACAAAGAGAAATGTATCTACACGTCTAAAAGAACATATTGCTGATGTAAAAAACCGTCGTGACAGACAGTCTGCAGTATGTGAACATATCATGGATAACCCCACCCATTATGTCAGATTTGATAAGGCTGCAATCCTAGCGAGAGAGAAGAGATTCATTCCTAGGAAAGTACGGGAAGCCATAGAAATTCAAAAACATCCGAATTTCAACAGAGATACTGGATGGGGAATCTCATCAACTTGGACTCCGCTGATTACACAGCAGAAGAACCAGATCCAACATACTGTAAGACCTACTACACAAGATACGGTTTCAGCATTTTGTGTGGAACCAGGACGTTACGCTAGGCAATTAAGAAATAGATGGCGGTAGAACAACAAAAATAATTTCAATTCTAAATAATGACGTCTAACACCTTAGTCATCCGTGACCACGGGCTCTGCAAAGAGCTCGAAACGTAGGAATTGTAAAATCCAAAATAAACACAACTTAAATCCGTTTAAAATTGTTTTATTGTGATGAGTAATAGTTGTGCAAACTCAAGAAAATATTATGTTCAACTGTTAGTATTTAGCTTGACGTACACACAAAGAAGCAGATTGTTTCACTTCTTTTGAAGACCGGCTCTGCTAGTGCTGTATGGCAAGGCACAGAATGTGACAGAGCGGGTAAAAGTTCTACCGTAGTTTGACTTGACTGGCCCGATAGCGAAGCGGATAGTACCCCTGCCTGCTATACCGAGGGTCGTGGGTTCGATACCCACAACACACAAAATGTTGGTTAAGTCAATTTCAGATAGTTGTGTTTAGTCAGGGTGTTTCTATGTATAATATGTATCTATTAACAAAAATATATATATTTAAGTATCAGCTATCTAGTTCCCATAGTACAAGCTTTGCTTAGTTTGGGGCTAGATGGCGGTGTGTGAATTGTCCAGGATATTTATTTTAATTTTATTTATTCATAGTTAGCATGCTTCAATTTCGTGCAAAGCCTGGCTAGGCTAGTGCTCTATGGGGAAAGGCAGAGAATTTGACTTGCTTTTTTCACTGATAACTGGCTAACAAAAATGGTTATGAATATATGATTATGACTTGGAATAAGGAATAGGATAGACGATCGATATAATATAAAAAGAAGATTTAGGAGTTTATTGTGTAGGTAAAATAAAACCTAAACAAAACAAAATTACCACCAGATATATTAGAACATATTAGCGCTAGGCTGCGGTACCCAGCCCTGCGAATTGAAACCTTGGCACTTTTGAAAATAAATAACGTATTAACCCCATATTTTCTTACAGTGAAACAAAACGCGCAAACTGATTCGTGTTTTTCCTTATTCCAGCTTGAAACTTGACCCAAACGCCCACAGCGGAACGGATGTGCGGCGACGAGGTGCGGAAATTGGCCGGCTCTGCGAATTAAACCCGCCCGATACAGGCAAAGGGGATTTTACAATTGCCTTCCTATAGTTACGTACTGCAATCGGATACTGCTCACTACTGCTCAGGTACTTGAGAGAGATTCACAAGTGAAATCATGTGTTTGAACTTTGTAACTTTTTTGCTCCTTAAATTTTTTGTTGATCGCACGTTTACCTGTAATTATGTCAATTTAGTGTAGGAATGGTCCCTTGCTTAATTGGACTAGCATTGGAAAAAATGGTAGTGTAAAAAAGAAATATTTCTTACGACAGCGAACTACATTTCATACCAAAATACACTGTAAGCAACTGTAAAGAGAGTTATTCGATACAATAAATAAGGCGGCACCTGCAAGTTGTCAAAATAAGGCGAGAATACGAAGTGTTATTGTCGGAACACGATACCGTGTGGCAAGCTGCCAGTTTTGGCCAGGCACAGACTCGTTTTGCAATGAAGGTACGACGGTGAAATACTGTAGTCTTTAGGCGCTTTTGGAGGTTTGACAATGTTACCTACTGTTTAGTCAATATTTTCTTCAAAACAATTCGTAAAGTTGCGACTTTAGATCAGCATTTTAGAATAAGTACCTACCTACAAAACCTACAAAAGTGGTTCGAGAGTCCAGTGGCGCCCCCAAACAGGAAAAAATACCCTGGCTTGGCTGGACACGCTAGTCATCTGGAATCCAAATTATCAATACGCGGCAATAAATAGGTACCTACAAAGGCTATTTAAATTTATAAATTATCCATAGGGTTATTTTCTTGAAAAGAAAGATTTGATCGTTTAATTTTTTGCAGGATTACTCTAACCGTTGTAAATAGATAACCTCAAGGTATTGAACCCATAATTACTGGCTGGGTCACTAATGACTTAGCTATCAAATCAGTAATAATAATAGTAATCTTGCATACCCGTCGAGTCTTTTGTGTTGTTATCGTCGAATAAATTTCTTGAATTAAGACATTTTCAAATTACTGTCGACTAGCGCAATAACTGAAAGTACGTACTTTCCGCTTTTATTACAGACTTTAAAATGCTGCAGCTTAAATAACTGTAGGCAATCTGACTGGTGTTACACAAGACGTAAAATAAACAAATTTTTGTAGAGTAATAGGGATTGACTCACTTGATCAATTGTATTTTAAGGCGAGTATAGCCGTCAAACGACCTCGACGGTGGCGCCACTTCACAAAAAAAAAGATTTCTCTTTATACATACAATCTATCAGAATGTTCGATGCCCAAGTTTTTAGTAGTATCCTTATGTAAGATAAGAACCTGCAAGCTCAATAAAATATTCGCTGTAATTAAAGTTATGGCAATTAATACCAAAAGTGGCCGTTTTTAGGCACTTTTTTCCATAATTTTAATTGCAGCAAATATTTTATTGAGTTTGCAGGTTCTTGTTTTACATAAGGATAATACCTACTGAAGACTTGGGCATCGGACATTCTGATAGACTGTTTGTATTTAAACTGAAATGTAATTGCAGTGAATATTTCATTTAGTTTGCAGTTTCAAATTTTACTTTAGGATAATACTTTTTTTTGTTTGGATGAGGGGTCAATATATTTTTTTATTAAAAGCTTCATAGTTGTAACCATGCATGGGTAGGGGAATCCCTCGGATGCATCTGTCAAACACCTTGATCAAATCGCATGCGTCACAGTGTGACATGGTATCCGTTTTTTGAAAAGAAATTTGAAATTTCCATATTGGGAGAACCGTCGTAGATCTCAAATCAAATCTTTGATATACACTCCGTTTAACTAAGAATTACTTATAATGTAAACAAACTGTGTATGTAACTGCTCGCGACTGTCAGTTACATACAAAGTTTGTTTACATTATAAGTCATTCTTAAATGAATTACTTTCTTAATTACTCATTTCATACTTACGACTTGAAATGTCGCACATAACATGTTACTATGGTCAAAGAATACTACTATGGAAAAGGTGCGAATTAAAGTTTTGTCATTCATTATATGCTACGAAAATTAGTTATCTAAACATTTAGCAATCGCAACAAAATGTAAACAAATATTAATACATTTTATCCACTTATATATCTGTAAAGATCAACACTACTTAAGGAGTTGGTTAAAAACCTTCCATTTTAAGCTAAACTACCGCCGTTCCAATAAGTCGTATTTGACAGCTGTCAGATTCGTGATAATACTATGGCAGAGGGTCGTTTTCCTTTGTTGACATATCTTTTAGTATGGAGATGACAGCTGTCAAATACGACTTATTGGAACGGCGGACTGTAGCTGAATATATTCTGATAAAATTACACTTTTTCTCTATCCACGTTATAACGATATTACTTATTTTTACGAACATGGATTGCATCCCAGGAGCGGCATTTTACAGGCTCGATGAGTCGTAAAGATCGCACCGAAAGGGCACTCAAACCCTTATTACTATGTATCTGATCAGAGAGTGTCAAGCGTAAGTGACGCAGGCTCTAAGTAGCCCACTATCTACGCCATTTTAGGTAAAAAAGAATTGAAGTAAGCAAATCCGGTTAGATATTTTGTGTGGGTAAAATTACAGTAGCGGAGCTTGGGATATCTAAGATTTCAAGCACAGGTTGGCATATTTGATGCAAAAAAAAACACAAACTGAACTTTCCACAGGAGCATTTCAGAATGTTTTAGCTTTCAGTTAAGTTGCTGTGCAGTGCTTTACCATAGAAGCTTAAAAGCAATCGTCTAATAATTGCATAGTGTACTGATAACTTTCAAATAATTCTCTCTTGTAACAGAAAAACAAGAACATACGTATTATAGGTGTCAAACACAACAAAAAATAACCAAATCATACCTATTTAACTATGTTATTCAGGTCTGATATGTATTCAGGAAGCTTTTCATACAAATCAATAAACCCACGAACTACGCATATGCGGCAACAAAGTACCCAAGAGATTACCCCTGCAGTGTTTCAAGATATAATATTGCAGTAAACACACACCCATACACACACAAACACACACATGTTTGTATTCAGATAAACCTTCGATATTTTTTACGGTTCATGCGGAAACCCCAACCTTTCCGCAATGTTAACCCCATGGGGTAGACCCAAGAAACTATATTGAATTTTAGAAAATACTACAATACTGAATTTTATCATAACTACATCATTAGGTGTAGTACCTATATTTGTTCTGAAACGACTGAAACTCAACCTGCAGTATTCTGAATTTTAAATGTTTATGAATATAGAGACATACACACACATATCACGCCTTTATCCGTTAGGTACGGGTTAGGCAGAGCGTTAGCGGTCGTAAACATACGGTCGCTATCTCAAAGTCTGACATATATTTTCAGAAATATTTTCAGAGTAGTTTCACAAAAATCATGTAATGCTATTCTAAGCCGACATCACAAAGTAAGTATTGGCGGCTGCGCGCCCCGACATCACACGGAAATATATGAATCTGACATCAAACATTTTGCGCCCAAGTTGTCATACTCGTAGTACTAATGTAAAATTATAGACTGGTATATATTTCACAGGATATAAACAAAAACAAAACTATTCTACTGGTAATTGGTAATAAGAATAACAGAACACGTATAATTAATGGGAATTTACTGTAACTAAATCGTATGTATATCACAAACACAACACAGAGAGCTGTCAGATTGATTGATCGGCCCTGGGGCTACTGAGACGTGAAACGCAAAATGGGGAGGTACTTTTAAATATAACTATAGAGATACACAGTGTTACCACTTATAATTTTGAAGATTAAAATATGACAATAAGTTTAGAAGGATTAGATAAATGATAAGTCTCGCAGCGTCGTCAGTGAGACAAAATTAATCATCTAGATAGAAGGTATAAGCACGCAAATGTATTCGTAAGGTAATCAAATAAACTAAATAAAATTTATTTAACATTGTTAAACGCAAAGATACCATAACCAAGTTTAATAAAACCGTAGATAACTGTAGAAGTGCTCGTTATTCATTGCAATAAAACGAGATCCAACAATAGGGAAGATGAAGCGGGAGCGATATAAAAAGCGTCGTCCTTTATATTTCACAAATCCGATTCAAATATCGCCGAGTCGACAGCCCAGAGGAAATTAAAGATTCTATCCGTTGCTAGAACTTAATCCCAACGTAATAGTAAGCCAGAAAATTGCAAATTAAAAGGCGGGACTGGGAGAACGGAACTAGACTTTATCTCTGCGTCAGAAAGATTTTAATAGAATGGCAGTTGGACGGTGATGTAACAGATAAAAACGCTGAATCCTCGAAGGTTCTGGATAAGCTCAATTAATTAAGAATGCCTATTTTGATGTCTTTATAGAAGTCAATGGGTAATGAAATATAAGGTTTTGGTACAAACTGAAAATACAATGGAGACCCAAAGAAGAGTGGCATTTTGAGTTTGCGCTAAACTTCTGCCTCTTCTGTCCTTCACTGTAAAATAAGAACAGTAACACTTTGATTTGTATCAAAATTTCATGTAGATACGAGAGATTACATTTCATAATAGATAAAAGATCAAATCATAATAGATGAAATTTGATACAATAACTAGCTTCTTATCTGTTTTGTAAAAATACGAAGTCTAAAAGTACCTATATAGGCTTTGAAACTTTTTTAAACTCGTTCAGTTTATCTAAACGAGCAACAGAAAGTTTGCTCTTAATTTGTTCGTGCAAATGAAGGAGTAAACGGCATCCTTTAATCAACACCGCGCACAATACGAAAGAGCAAAGAAAACAAAAAACTTAAATACTAACTGAGCGACACAATGAAAACAAACTTTTGATTTAAAGCTCAACTGAGTTACAGTAAAGAAAAAACAGTACGCCATCTCACCAGTATACTGCAGTGTTCTCAAAATAAAGAGTCATGAAGATTAAGTACCCTAAGTATGAAACCTTAAACCTTCAAACAACAACATGGCATGTTTAGTTAACTTATAAGTCACCTGATCCTGTTAACTGTAGATAGCTGATAGGTATACTATGATTTCCCAATTTCTTAGAAATTTAATGGCGTTGTACCGGTAACTTAACTGAGTATTATTTTCTTTATCTGATTTTGTCAGAAATTTTACGGTACGTACATCTACTGTGTAGGTTAGAAGGTACAAGGATGATCCTTCAATTTGCAATCGATAAGAGTAAACTTATACCTAAGTTCTTTCAGTATTCTGGCGAAGTAAATCCTTGCGATAAAACAAAGATGACCGTGTTGTGCCAGTTTAGAATAGCATCACCCCAATTCTACCACGCATGAATGGACAGCAGCGTTCCCTTTGAATAATTCGCCAAACCCTTTGCGAAGCGTGGTTCGGCAATAATGGCAATACCTCCCGATATTGGGACGCCCATGTCCAGCAGTGGACTTTCGTGGCTTTTAATATTATTATTGTTTACGATTTTATTAAAACTTATAGTCTTCACGTGAGCGTACCAAATAATGGTAATGGCAGATTAAAAGCTATATTTTTAAAGAACCCTTTGTATGTTTAGTCAACTTTCTTCGCTGCGCCCATGTTTTTGCAATAAAATTGCCCTTTTCATCGGGACTTTTTCTCAATATCAGCATGAATGTGTTTATTGAATAAAACTTTTCAACTAAATAAGGGGAGAAAAAGATGCTGTGTAGATATGGTAGTGAGTTCCAGCTATTCGTCTCCTTATTAAAAGTTTTCTTGGATCATTATCATTCGTAAACTCTACGTTGTGATTGAAACTTCGTCCCCTATGCCATCAAGGTTGGGGTAAGACTTATTTTATGTCAGAGATGTACACTACAAAACCTTGACAAAATCTAGACAAAAATTGTGACAATGACAAAGCCGACCGGCATAGACCTATTAACACATTAATTTACTTTGCATGGTGCTTGGCACTAGAATCCTAGGATTTTTTAGATTCCTAGGATTTTGGTCAAAACTCGGATTATGGCAATATCATGACTTCATTCTACGATCATCCAAGGCAGCTCTAGGAATTTGAACAAACATCTTGGAATTTGAAAGTGGCAAAACCAGGTTCAAAAGATAGTTTTTTTTTTTCAATTAATTGGCGTCATGACTGTAAGTGACATGAGTGTTTACTTTAATAAAAGAATTACTTACAAAGGAATCATGATATTATTATAAGATCTTAGTAAAATTGTATAAATAATTAAATCAAAAGTCTGTTAGTGAATGTTTGCAAATTTAAAGAATTTTATTTACCGTTTATTGTACACAAAAACATTACAAGAGAAACATATACAAAGAATAACGACACAACAGGACAGCTTATTTCTACTAAGAAATTTCTTCCAGCTGACCTACGCAAAGTGAGACTTTATAAGACAGGCGGATTAGGCGTGCACAATAGAATATAATAAGATAAAATAAACCTACACACGAATAGATTAAATATACCTAAATAAACTTAAAATAAATAAATATATAAATACTTCATTTATATAATAATTTTCATTATTGTGGCTAGGGAAATTACTTTGTTTCAAGACGGGTGGATCCATTGTAAACCTTTTATTACAAAAAATCGCTAATATTTTCCATTAACTTCAATTTAAGGATCAATGTATAGAATATTTCGCAATAACATCAAATTGAATAGTTTATTTCCTTCACCATAAAAAAGAACGCAATAATAGTCAATATAACATTTGATTGGAAAAAAAAATTCCAAAATCAGTTTACAAATTTAGAGAATTTCAGGATTTGCCATATTCCGCCTTTTGGAAAAATTTCTATGATATTGGTCGAACTCCTAATTCTGCCGCTTTACGCTTCATTGCCCAGCAACCCTTCCTGAAGTGTGGTCTTTTGAAATAAATAAATATTTGAGTTTTATGTTCATTCCATTTGTGATTTTAATTATTTCCTCATATTTTTTTATTATTCTTTATTTAGGTAATGGAAAATCTAGATAAAAAGATTTATAAAGGTGGTGAGACCTGTCGTCATGTGTTGGTTCACAAAGGTGACGGATGAAAGACGATTACATGTATCTAAAATGAGCATGCTTAGATGGATGGGCGGTGTGACGAGAAAATATAAAACAAGGAATGAGTATATTAGAGGAAGTTTGAAAGTAGCGCCAGTTACAGAAAAGATGAGGAGTAGTCGTTAATCGTGGTGTGCGCATGTGATGAGGAGGGATGAAAATCATTTGACAAAAAAGTATTGAACATGAATGTGGATGGATGAAAAAGGAGAGGAAGGCCTAAAAATTTTTGGATGGAATGAATAAAAGATGATATGAAGCAAAAGGGTGTAAACGAAGATTTGACAGCTGATAGAGATGAATGGAAGAAAAAAACATGTTGCGCCGACACCAAATAATTTGGATAAGATGATGCAATCAATCATCCTCAGCCCACATCCACCCACTGCAGGGTATAGGCCTCTTCTATACAGCGCCAATCCTCACGGTCCTGTGCCAGCCTTGTCCAGTGCCGTCCTGTTACCTTGACGATATCGTCGGACCAACGGGCAGCTGGTCTACCCACTGACCTTTTTGCTCCTCTCGGCCACCATTCCGTGACTGCTTTTGTCCACCGATCGTCACTTCTTCTCGCCAAGTGTCCCGCCCATTTCCACCTTAGCCTTGTTATTTGCTTACCTACATCTTCGACTTTCGTTTTACGTCGAATTTCGACGTTTGGTACGCGATCAACGAGGGTGATGCCTAGCATAGAACGCTCCATGGCTCTTTGTGCGACTTTTATCTTGTGCATGTTTTGCTTAGTGAGCGTCCATGTTTCGGCACCGTAGGTAAGAATAGGTAAGATGATGAGGTAATGGAAAATCTATAAATAAATATAATATGATTGAGTTGCTTTTGTTTCTAGAAATTATTCTTCACATCCTTGCTGGGACGCGGCGTCGTAACCGGCGTCCGTTTCATTGCTCAAAAAGGTACGAACCTTAATATGTAGGTATTTACACGTCATAAGCCATCATCTACGTAAGACACTCCCAAAACCATTTCCTACCTACACCTGCAAGCAATGAATTTCATTTCGGACAATCAGTAAGTTTACCTAGCAATGTCCTAACCAGAACGGGAACAAATACACAAAGTGATAAATATCAACTTTGTGAGTGTCCCACCGAGAATCGAACACGGAACCTTTGAGTCGCAGGCAGTTGCACTACCACTGCTCCACTTCTGATTGCTTGACGAAACATGAAATGGGCAGTAGGTTTATTTTAGGAACTTACGAAATTATTTTTTGAAAATCAACTCTCAAAAAGGTGCAAAATCAAGATTTACGTTTGTACGAAGTCGGGCCATAATCTTCTAAATTTATAAGGCGATATTATGTTATAAACTTTAGGATAACGTTATCTAATTCAAAGTGATAATTTTCTAAATTTAACCCATGACCGTCAAGTATGTTAACAGTGGTTTTTATTATTATTACCAAAACATATAGTTAAGTAGGAAACTTAAATCCAGTCTTATTAATATTTGCTTCCTTTTTACAGGACCCTACCATCTTAGCCCAAGAGCTTTGAAACCTACGCCTGATTTGGTGAGGAGCTAGGGCTCACGCGGAGAAGTTTGTGTAGTTGTTAAAACAACCAACCTAATCGCGCCTCGGGGCTTAGGAGTTGTTCTGGGATGAATGAATCGGACTGAATCTACCCTGTGCATGCTGGTAGTTCCAAAAATGGGGATCCAATGAGCTACATCCACGCCCCCGCCGGCGTGGGCATCGGTCGCTTCGGCAGTCTTGAAGCAATACTCTGTTACAGACACCACATACATCCTTCCTGCCCAATGGTTTCTAAGCCAACTGAAGTAGATTGCAAGCATCCAGGGGGCAGGAACAGAGGAAATTGGATTGGGGTTGAAATTAAGTTTAGCTGCAGTTGAGCCGGGGGGCGGATTTTAAAATATCGACTGATCGACACCCCGTCACTCCGCCATCGCGCGTTGCGGTTCATTTGCACATTCACCCGCAGGCGGTTTCAACCGCGTGATGTGGTTTTGAAAATGTAACTAAGTGTGGGTAGGTATGTGAAACGTCTATCTAACAGAAAGTGCATGCACTGGAATACTGGCATGCCAAATAACTAATATACATATTTTTAATGCACATGAGCATAGTTCTTGTTTAAAGTTCAATTAGTGACAGGTTAGTGATGAAATTGCTATCTAAAATAGGTAACGCAAAACTAAGATAACAGACCTATTATAAGTACCTACGCGTACTTAGGATCTACTTGCAAAAGTGCACAGTTGCGGAATTTAGGGTGAAATAAATATGACGTCAAACATTTTTCATATTTCTACAAAGCTTTTGATCACTCTTGGTAAATATTGAAACATTTGAATTTAAAACAAAGCTTTGTTTTCATCCGATGGTTCATATTATACCGTACCACATTACTGTTTGGAAACAAACAGTCATATTCAGAGCAATGTTTTACGATAGTCGTAAACTAGAGCCATCGCGAAAGTAATCGAGTTTCGCGAAGCTATAACGGCCATTATTTCCCTTATATTTTGCTTCGTTTATGAAGACATTCCGAAGTGGAATACGGAAAATTAAAAACACACAAAAACGGCAATTTGGTAACATTATGCAACTTTAATCTAATTTTGGGGATTTTATCACTTTTGGCTATTAATAAATACCTAATAAACCTGGTTTTAAACTCTCCAACTTACATTCGTAGGTACGTACACCTACACAAATTAAACACTGTCATTATTGTGTGTGAAATTATTTTATATTGAACAATAGTGATTGAAAACTTAATCGACCGTACAGACCACTAAACTAACATTATTGCTAATACAACTAATAGCTAATAGGTACATGTTAGTCTACAATAATCCATTAAACCAGCTAACACGATAACACCGTCCGATCCAGTTTGTACTGGATTACCAGTATTACCGCGATGGCCGACCAACGACGAATTGACTTACACATCACACCTACAACTCGATTCGGCATAGAGTAATTAATAAAACAGATGTCTTTTAAAATTTGTTAATAAAAATAGGAATCAAAACCTTTTGACATTTGAGGAACGTCCCACGCTTTAACTCGATAATACAAAACTTCGTTTTTGTGCGACGGGCTCATTTCGAAAACGCTTTACTGTGATATAATAAGCAAAACCCCCGAACCTTACTTATTGTACAACTATTAATTTGGTCAATATATTTTATCGGCCATTGTCCTTACCTTGATTACTTATTTATGATTACTATGATTCGAGAGCCAAGTTTCAAACTACTAGACCACAGAGGAAACAGATGCTACTAATTTACTCAAGTGAATCCTGCACAGCTGCTCCCTTCCCTCGAAAAGAAATTTCGCTTAACAAGAAGTTATGTTTGTCTGGTTTCAACGGTTCAATTCGTAAGTTATTTTTATTATGATTATGGCTCGTCCAAGTGCAATAACGAAACAATTTCTAGTACTTTAATAAACAAAGGTAGAATACTATAGAAATAGATGTCTTTTTCCAGCCGTGAGACAAGCGAAAAAAAAGCCTAGCTAAATAGTCCGAATACCTGCAACATGTAGGTTAGATATGTAGGTATGTCTTACGCTACATAACGGTACTTATACTTCACAGTGTTTTTTCTTTTATATTTTATATACAGTGCTATGTATTGAACTTCTAGTTTATCACAATAAACAATTTCAAACGGATTTAAATTGTGTTTATTTCGAATTCTACTATTTCTGCGATTGCTCGTGGTCACTGATGACGGATGATTTTAGTTTATGCTCTCATAGTAACTTGATCAGAAATTAATCCACATGGTTGTTCCCAGTTAAGATGCGCTCACTCTGTTTGACTAACTTCACTGCAATAAATTGATTCCAATGGGTATGTCCGTATAGTGGAAGCCAATTTGTAGTACACGGCGTCGCGCTGTCCGTTCTGTGCTCGTACGTGATTCACCTGGGAGTCGAGAATTGGTGGACTGGGGCCCACCAGGGTGACATTTCTTTCTATATATAAGTACACCAAGATCGGATAGCATAAAACAATAAAGTGTCTACCTTTTGTTAAGTTATGAATGAATTTGTATGAAAAATATGCCAGCCAGGACGATGACGTAAAATCACAAAAAATAATTAGGGTTACTCAAATAATACAAAAAGTGTCGGAAACGCAAGAAGCTGAATGAAAAACCAACTGTAGTCAGGGCGACACAGCTGTTGGAAAGTAAATCTCGGCAGTAGGTATAAACAAGTCTTTTTTTAGATATTACCAGGACACTGGCTCCAACCTACGCGAACAAAATCAGGAACAAATCAGACAAAACGTGAAACACGGCAAGAAAAAAAAAACGATTCATGAGTGACTGTCCCGATTTTTTTTTGCATTTACAGTAGATTTCTATTTTTCTTCTTCTTTTTCGTATGGGACACCGAGTGATCCAATGACCCGATGAACCCTGGTGTCCGAGTTTTTCAACCGTCTACTACTAGTAGTAGGCCGATCATAGACAGCGACCGGGACCGACGGATTAACGTGCCCTCCGAAGCACGGAACCATCTTTCTAAACAGAGCTCCTAACCAGACTGGGAACAAATTCACAAAGTGATAAATATCAACTTTGTGAGTGACCCACCGAGTATTGAACCCGGAACCTTTGCGTCGCAGGCAAATTTCTATGTCACTAAGCTTAATCAAGTAATATAATTTTAACACTGAACTAGTTCTAGTAGTATAACTTTATCGCTAAACTTGGACCGTTTTATAACTATATTCCTAGTGAGATAGTAATGAATCGCTTTCGTATAACTATGTTACGACTTAATCTATTTTACTGCGACAGTGACATTCTTACAGCTCACTTAAAAAATACTGAATACTTTCAACACGGTTTACATACCCACTTGAATAACAGATTAGAAATAAATGAAAAATCGAATGCAGATTTTTCTTATTACCATCTTATATCAGAATTTTCAGTTTCCGAGATATTTAGGAATGTTCAAGAGACCCTTATTGCTCTTGAGTGTATATCATAGAAATTTAAGTTATTTTACTGATTTGGCTTGCTCCGACCTGCTTATAATAACTTCTATGTCTCAACTACCTATTTGGGGAAAGGTATCGTACATTGACTAACGGTAGATAAGTAAAAAAACCTATGAATGTTAGCTATTAGTATAGTTTGTCTTAGTAGAATAAGTTGTAGACTCAAGACGACGTTATTAAAAAAGATGTAAAAAGAAACAAGTACAAGTTTTATGACACTTTTACAACATTTACAAACTTTTTATGTCAGTTTTACTATGTTCAATGACACAAAATATAAATGAAGGCACATTTTCATAACCTAACCTAACAATCTATTGAAATTGGATGGAGGTGAGAGTTATTTATGTAGAAATACAATACAATACAAACAATACCCAAGTAAGTAAGTATCTCCTATATTTGCTATATAACGTGAATGGCTAGGTAGGTACACAGTGTTTCAGGGCGTGGAGGCTATATACAAGCTGTACGCGCTTCAATCAGGTATGAATGATGGTGGAAAGCCCTTTGTCCGCGCCATAGGTCGTTCAGTCGCTTGCATTCAAGCTCGCTTTCCCCTACGGGTTGCTCAGTCGCTCACACAACCTTCCCCGATGATGGAATTTTTAATAACACGCTCGCACTGCTTAAAACTGGGATTGAGACGAGGAAGCTTTTTCATGTGCAAAGTAATGGGTCGTATATTTTTCAGTGGTTTTATTTTTTGTAGCCTGCGTTGTATTTCGGAAACGTCAACGGAAATATATACGGAAAGAATTTCTCCCATCTGTTCTATGAGAGTTTGTGTGTATGTATGTTTGTTACCTCTTTACGCTCAAACGGCTTGACCAATTTGTTTGAAATTAGATGTAGAGTATAACCTGTTTTAACACATAGGCCCTTTTTACCGTAGGAAAACAACTATTACTACGGGAAAATTAGTTTCAGCGGGTGAAACCGCTGGGTGGAAATCTAGTTATTCATAATAAAACTAAATAAAAACAATTTTGCTCTGCTGGTGACTATCGAGTAGCTTACCTAATAGTGTGGTACACATCAATTAGCGACCTGATGAGCCCTAGCCATCTACAACTGGTAGACCTCTGGTAACGTAACATAAAGCCAGTGATAAAGCATCACTCTTGTATGTGTGCGTCCACGACGGAAATCTAACCCACAACCTCCGGATTGAAAATCTATTGCTCACACCAATACCGCAGATGATTGCACACAGAGCTTGTGAAGCTTAATCTGTAGTCTAAAGTGGCGTGACATGTACACTTCGAGACTAATCTAGCCTTCGCCTGACGTTTAAAGTGAAACGATATAAGTACGAACCCCATCTTCACTTGTTCTTTTGTCTTCAGGATATTGCAGACCCCTCCTTGTTAATTGCAAATAACTGAAGTAGGTAATTAGATTACGTACATACAATGTATAAAAGAAATATTAAACCTTATGCCTAGTGCACTAACGATTTTTAAGTAGGTAAGTTTAGTACTAACTAAGTTACTTTCAACGATTAACGCCAAAATTTGATGTTCTATATTCATATGCTTTATAAATGTTGGTAGACCTCAAACAGGTACAAGTTGTTTGGTTGCGTATTAATGATTCCGTTAACAAGCTCGTGGTAAATGCCCGGCCACGTCAAATTTGACATGAATATCAGACATGATTGCAAATATGTGGAGAGCCTCAAATGATTATGCAAGAACCGAACAACAATCACATAAAGCAAATTAACCGATTGATATTAAGTACTAGTAGTAACTCTAGAGGTAAGTATTCATAACATTAATTATTTTCTTCTGTTTCTTCTATTTTCAAATATCTTTTAATTTTAAAATAAAATATTAATCTGATTATGTTACACTTTGTGTTGTTACTTCTTGATGGAACTCCATGTTAATTTACTAATAAAACACTTTTTCACTAGTTCCACTAATTAAATATATTTGTTTAATTTGATATTAAACTAAATGCGACCGGTTTCGAACATCATCATCGGGCAGTTATTTAAAATCGAAACAAAACACAACAATATTATATTATTAAAATGTCGGTAGTACAATATTTTCATGTTGCGGTTCAGTGGAGGATCGATCAAAATTAGAATGTCAAGTTTTTTGTCAAATATTACGGAATAAAAAATTATGTCACTAAAAATTAGATTACATTTATAATAATTATAAATTCAATGTCATACCTTAAAGTAAAATAAAATAAAGTAATAATTGACTACCTAATGTACATTAGCATGGGTTGAAATAATTAAGAATTGGTGAATTAGAGAAACATGTCTGGTCATTTAAGATATTGAATTTCATTTTATGTCTATTTATTTCTATGGCTTCTAGTGTATCCATTTTTCGGCCTTTGGAAGCGATATGTAAATATTTAACATTTTGAGAGTCGTCAAAAGTGTGGTTATTTTCGTTTAAGTGCTCTGCAAATGTTGACGTTGTAGTCTTTTTCTTCCAGCTGGAGACATGTTCCTTTATTCTGGTTTTAAATTTTCTTCCAGTCTGGCCAACGTATATGCTCTCGCATGTGTCGCAAGTGAGAGTATAAATACCACTCTGATGCCCGATATGAATTTTATCTTTGTTATTGCATATAATGGATTTTAAGCTCTTGGTACTATAAAATGCTGTTTTTCTTTTATCATTGTCCAAAAGTCTTTTAAGTTTTTGAGATAAAGGCCCTATGTACGGTATTTTAACCCATCGTCTTGGGGTCTCTGTTTCGCGTTGGGTCGTGCTGTATAATAATTTCTCTGTCTCTCTTTATATATATATAATACTACCATTATTACCACTAAAGATGAATATGATACAAAGGTGAATCACTTTTTGAAATCAGATCAGTTCCAAGTTCTGAAAAAAGACCCAACAGAGTCATACAACAAGGAGATAAAAAACATTGTAAAATCTTGTGATAGTATCCTCCAAAATACTAAATCACATTTTCTGATACAAATGAATCCAACACCCCCCAGGTTGCATGGTTATTATAAACTGCATAAAGAAAACGAACCCATTAGACCAGTCGTTTCATATACAGGGGCCCCGGCATACAAATTAGCAAAACTGGCAAATTCATTGTACAAAAAGTTGACCCACTTCGAGCCGACCCATACCATAAAAAACAGCCTAGATTTAATTAAAAAAATTGACCACATATTTATCCCACCCCAGGCAAAATTAGTGTCCTTTGATGTGAAGAACCTCTTCCCCAGTGTACCTGTCAAAGACTGCCTAAAAGTCATTAGTGAGGCTTTATGCGAGTCAAAATTAGAAGCGCAAGAAATAATAGACCTAGAAGCTATCCTTAAAGTTTGTCTGGAACAGAATTATTTCCTATGGGAAGGCAGAACTTACAAACAAGTGGAAGGTCTTGCCATGGGTAGCCCCTTATCTCCTCTTTGCGCTGACATCTACATGGATCACTTTGAAAAAACTATCCTGAAATCAAAATTCAAAGAGAACATAAAGTACTGGCACCGATATGTTGACGACATCATTTGCCTATGGACAGGGAACAACGAGACATTGGATGAGCTACTACAGTACATGAACTCCATTAACAAAAATATCGCATTGACAATGGAAATAGGAGAAAAAACAATAAACTTCCTTGATCTCACCATCAACATTGATCAGAACAAGCATACATATAAAATTTACAGGAAATCAACATACAGTGATAATGTCATCCACGCAACTTCACGTCACCCTGACAATCACAAACATGCAGCTTTCCATGCATTTATTCATAGGCTGGTGAAGGTACCTATGAACAATATGGACTTCCAACAACAACTAAAAACCATTAGACAAATTGCAAGAAATAATGGATACACAGACACTCTAATAAACAATATCCTAAAGAGGAAACAAAAAAGAGAGACAGATAAATTATTATACAGCACGACCCAACGCGAAACAGAGACCCCAAGACGATGGGTTAAAATACCGTACATAGGGCCTTTATCTCAAAAACTTAAAAGACTTTTGGACAATGATAAAAGAAAAACAGCATTTTATAGTACCAAGAGCTTAAAATCCATTATATGCAATAACAAAGATAAAATTCATATCGGGCATCAGAGTGGTATTTATACTCTCACTTGCGACACATGCGAGAGCCTATACGTTGGCCGGACTGGAAGAAAATTTAAAACCAGAATAAAGGAACATGTCTCCAGCTGGAAGAAAAAGACTACAACGTCAACATTTGCAGAGCACTTAAACGAAAATAACCACACTTTTGACGACTCTCTAAATGTTAAATATTTACATATCGCTTCCAAAGGCCGAAAAATGGATACACTAGAAGCCATAGAAATAAATAGACATAAAATGAAATTCAATATCTTAAATGACCAGACATGTTTCTCTAATTCACCAATTCTTAATGATTTCAACCCATGCTAATGTACATTAGGTACTCAATTATAACTTTATTTTATTTTACTTTAAGGTATGACATTGAATTTATAATTATTATAAATGTAATCTAATTTTTTATTGACATAATTTTTTATTCCGTAATATTTGACAAAAAACTTGACATTCTAATTTTGATCGATACTCCACTGAACCGCAACATGAAAATATTGTACTACCGACATTTTAATAATATAATATTGTTGTGTTTTGTTTCGATTTTAAATAACTGCCCAATGATGATGTTCGAAACCGGTCGCATTTAGTTTAATATCAAATTAAACAAATATATTTAATTAGTGGAACTAGTGAAAAAGTGTTTTATTAGTAAATTAATCTGATTACTAACCAAAATTTTAAACGATCTTTATCCTTTTATTATCACTAGGTATACTCTTTGTTTGAGGAATACGTACCTACCTTGTTACTTTGTCTAATATTATAGTTAATAGATACCGTAAGTATAAATTGAAAGAAGTGACCGTTTCGTTTGATAATAGTAGTTTATGCAACAGTCATATAATGGGGGTCATTAGAATGCGAGTGTCTGTTTAGATATCTATCTGATAGATTGACACGAGCATTCTAATGCCTAATTATATGCAGTTGCATACACTATTTTATCTACACTCTAAAAAATTTACTCAGTTGAACACTTTTCCAAACGTCCGCACCGGCGATTGCAAGGCCCGATACATGGTCAAATTCAATACGAGAACGTTATATGGCTTGATATGAATTTTTGAAGAGTCTTTACTAACAGTTGTCAAGATGTCGAGTCTCAACAGCAAATAACTAAACAACTGAACAACAACTGAACAACAACTGAACAACATCCGAAAAAATTCCGTACAACAACAACTGTCAGGTGCGGCGGAAGATAGAGATTTGAGTATTGCATTGGCAAAAAAAAACTTCGTTTCATTTCTCAACTTTATCGTATTAAGAGTTTTCTCATTAAGTCATTACGCTTCTGTAATTTATAGTAAACCCTAGTTTTTATAGGCAGAATGCATAAAGTAGGTCATTATGCATCTGTTTTCGAATTCATAATTCGAACATTATGAGACGAGTGTAGATAAAATATTTCATTGAACTGCAAATACAGTATAAATTGAAGAGTTTCTCTACTAATAAGTAGTAAAATATTACTGTTTTAGGTGAAATTTGCTTAATGCAATTTCTCTTCGTTGGTTCTGCCGGAAGTTATTTCTATTATAGACATAAGCAGTGTCTTTTGAGTCCGTTTGGGAAATGTTTTGTGTTGTAAATATGGTTTTTTGCAATGAACTGTTAAATAAGTAAATAGATTGATAGATTGCGATTAACCTTGTGATTAACCTCGGATAAACAAAAAAGCTTTTCTTTTCCCGTTTCAATACTTACGTGGTTTATTCTAAGTAGTGTGACAATTTTTAACCCAGGTAACCTACTTCAAACATTAAGTTCAAAAACAGCAGCATCCCTAGCAAAGTAGGTATCAATCATCGAAAGGAGGGCGAGTTGTCCTTCTGTAAACTCTCTATTTTGTGCCGGAGGGCTATAATCTGAGCTTGGATTGCACTTTGTATTTGTTGCCAACTCCTGCCTCGACTATTCGTAGATAAGCGCGACACCCCCGGCATTTAGCAGTAAGACTCCTGTTTTCGTTCTCTGAAATATATTTCGAATTTCAAATCAAATTATATTTACGTTATTTTGTTTTTCAATAAGTTATATCTATTAATGAAAATGTAGAAAACAAAATTTACACACGAGAGGCATTTGAAGCCTATTCGATAACTTTGTAAGTAGGTACCAAAAGGAATCAACATACTAATCAATTAACAATTATAATAGTACCATGTCTTTGTTATTATGTTAAAGTAATTGTTATTTTACTACATTTAAATAAAAAACATATTTAACCACATATTACGTTAGTTATTGTTCACTTTGTATACAGGGTGTAAGGGACAGCCCTCCGAATATTGTCCTCAGAATGATGGGGTGCATTGAGACCATAAAATTGAACATGAAAATGAAAATGAAAATGAAATAAAAAAAACAACTTTCTGTAAACGTATTTTTCTCATGGTAAGCCTTCAGCTTATCGTGATTTTGTATAGTTGAATTTTTTTGTCGTTTCCTAATCAATAGAATCATAGTTGATTCTAGGGGAAAGTTGTTCAGTTTCATGGCCTGGATGCACTATATCAGTATTCGGAGGGCTGGCCTTTACACCTCGTATAATAGTTCATTTAAGTAGATGTAGGATGTTATACATGGGAAGCCGAACATAATTCTATCAAATATTATTAAGTTAAAGTAACTTACTAGCAAAGTAATTAAAGAGCACTGGAGGCTTCGTCAAAATTAATAAAGTGAGTTAATAAAAATTTGTACAACTCAAGCAAGAAACCTCCGGATATCTTAACTCGTTTCGTATAGGGCCAATTAAATTATCCCAGAACTATTTCATATTTCTTAAAGTTGCGAGAGAGTTGGAGCGTCGGGAAGCAAGTCCGGCAAAGGGCTATGTAAAGGGTATAAGTATATTTTGAACAAGCCAATGTATACATAAAAAATGTACAACCCGTGTTAAAATAAAAATAAATAATATAAGATAATAATGGACACTAGTACAACGAAGGCATAATGGATGGATCGCTACAAGGAAACTTCAATACCTCACGCACACATTTACACACCGCCGTTCTGTCAATTGTTAACAGCGTTCGGTGCGCACGGTAAATATGACTTCTCGCAAATGTAAATACGGTAGTCTTAATACCACTGAAGATAATGTTTCTAAATTTTGGAAGATCCCGGATAGTATTAAAAAGTAAATCAAACTCTTTATAATGCAAAACACTAAGATTCAATTCAGAACTTACCGTTTTGTTTGATAAAACATTTCTATTGACGTCAAATAAAGTAGAAATGGAGGAGTTTCTTTTCCAATAGCTTATTTATCGTTCGTAAAGCACAACTGATTTTGGTAAGTTTCTAAGTAAAATTAGGTAAAAACTTTTCTTTTCACGTTACAATAATTACGTGGTGTATTGTAAGTAGTGTAACAATGTTTAAACCAGGTAACCCATGCCAAACATTTAGTTAAAAAAAAGTAACAATCCGAGCAGAGAAGGTATCAATAATCAAAATGAGGGCATGCTGTACTTCTGTAAATTCTCCATTTTATATTATTGGGGAGCATGTCTCATGGGGATGGGTTCCACTGGAGGTCATTTTATTTATCTAAGTAAAGGTTAATTAATATAAGAAATGGAACCCTTTTTTACCTATGTGGAAAAAATTACATCTTTTCGCGACTGAACTAAACACAAACGCGTTCCAAACTTCAAAATTATACTTCTTCCATTTACAACTTTAAACTTTTATTACCTATAAAGAAATTAGTACTCCGACATTTGAAACATGCGAGAAATGGTCCACCATCGTGTCACACGATTCTAAATTAGCTCGTCCGGTAAAAAGTCGTACTAATTCGCCGCACATTTTTCGCCTAATCGCCGCCGGCAGATGTTGGCCGACAACCGCAGCCTTAATCGCGGATGTAGCCGACTGCTGCAACTTAAATGTCGCGATCTCGACATTCCTCCTAAAGGAAGATTAATCTTCGAGTTTTTTGTAAACCATATAATGCAGTTACGAAACGGCACAAAAGTTAAAGCGATATTTATTATTTATTTTAATAAACTAAAACCTATCTATACGTATGTAAAAACAAACCTAGCAGCTCATGCCTGCTCGTACCGGGTCCATAAGTACCTATTATATAATTATTCAGTTGTTAATAATTTAAAACATAGTTTAAAAAATATACAGGGTGTAAGGGACAGCCATCCGAATACTGATAGGGTACATGCAGACCATGAAACTGAACAACTTTCCCCTGGGAATATATGTCAGGAAACGACAAAAAATATTCGACCTCCCATACAAAATCACATTTACTATGGGAAGTCCAAATTTTTTCGACGTTTTCTAAAATATCTCTTTATGAAAAATTATTCACTTACATTGGTCTGAATGCATCCTATCAGGTTTCGGAAGGCTGTCCTTCCACCCTGTATATTCAGTATGGAAGGAAATATTATTGAGAGTAATTATAACTTTCCTACCTGAAAACGATAGGTGCGCAGATTACATTTGAATTCAATGCGGACGCCCACTCACTTTACCTGCCCTGCCCACGCTATCTCACGTTACCGAATAAAATAGATATCTACTTTTGCTTTACATACTTTTGGGGCCTTTTGTATGTATTTTCGTAAATCATTTTATCAACTTAAAAGTTCTGTTTAGGAATCCATCTACCACACAACCGTCAAATAGCCGGTTTAAATTCTTGGACACCCGTGTACAGTCAAGATCTTGACCGGTTAGACACTCAAATGCAAATTTAAATCATATGCACCTGGCAATAAGGCGATCCAAAATCAAAACTATGTCCTGTCAAGCTGTACGACGGCGACGGCTCACTAAATAGAAAAAGTATTAAAATGAAATATTACCTATACCAGAAAATATTTTTTAAATCGGAACTATTACAAAAAAACGAATACTTATGGAATTAATCGCCAACTCCTTGAATACTGTATACTTAATGCAGGGAATTGCCTTAGTTCATCGTACCATCCGGTATCCGTGGAATTATCTCCCTTCATCACAGACCCCATTAATGATGAAGCCGGTATCTCAGACCAAAAATTTGTTGCAAAACGTTACACCGCAAACAAACAAATCATGCTCAAATTTTGCAAACACGCAATCAATGCCTTCATTTTGAAGTGGCGTTAACTAAAGGGAACCCCTTTTTTACGAGATTTAATTGTAGTGGAGAGTTTACCTAAATTTAATAGTTTCATAATAGTAGTCTTGCTAGTAGCAAGGATCGAAAGGAATTTTGTTACCATGAATTTATGTTTAATTATTAGGTAGGTAGTATAGTGATTCAGCCAAAAAAATAAAACAGTCATCAATTTTAAGTTATTATTTAAATACTCAGCTTAAAAGTTTGAATGCCTATTTTTTGTCTCATATTTTTTATACAGAGCTCTTTCTCTCCGACACTTTGATCTGAGTGCGTCAGTCGCAACATTATTTTATTAGTAAGCATATTTTCTCGCATAACCGCTTGCGTTCCCTTTAATCATTGGGGTTAACTCCGGTCAAATCAATAAGCGTGTGAAAACCTAACGCGAAAATCTTTCCGTCATCCTATTGCCTGCAAGCTTTGTGTTTATCTTATCTACCTACTATCAAAACAAAACTCAACTTTAGTTAATTTTGACTTTCTAACATCCTATACCTACATTCATTACTAAACAAATAACTACCTATTAAGGCGAGTGTAGTCGTGAATAATCTTTCAGAATATCCTTTTCTCAGGTTTTAGTACTTTTAAAATTAGAATCAGCAAACTTATGAAATATTTGCTATAATTTAAGTTATGGATATTAATTCCAAAAGTGGCCGTTATAGCAGTTTTATACAGTTACCTTTTATACCTACCAAACTTCATTGTCTAACCGAAAATACACTAATAAGGTGGTTCTCTCACTATGACGGACTGACTGACGTATTATTGACGCATCTGTCTGTCAAGACATAAGGACATTTCGTATTCCCATACTGAAACGGAACGTAACGCATCGTAATTGGAATTTGTAGCATTTAGTATGTATAAACTACAATGGAACTAGTGAGAATAAACAGTTGTACTAGTCCATTGGCTTGTTCAATGGAACAAGTGAAAAGAAAAAGTGGCAATAGTTTCATCAACTGTTCAATGCAACTACTGAGAACAAAAAAGGTGAGATTTGACCATGTTGTTTGAAACGCGCATCCATGAGACCGTCATCGTGTATGTAGGATTCGCCTTAAAAGATTGTTTCGAAACTCCGTTATTATGGTGCTTTCACATTTTAAAAATATGACAAAACACATTTTCGCGTGTTTAATATAGTCTAATCTCCGAAAATTTGCCCTTATACTTCACAAGCTAGATAAGATGTTACGAGTTGTCTCATACCTATTTAAATAAATTTTGTCACATGTACAGAAATTGGGTGACTTAGTCTCCTTTGTGTTTTTTTTTTGGGCATAATAAAATATTATAACTAAAAGTTGGTTTAACTTCTGGCTGTCGCGCCGTCCACATTTGATTTAATTACATTTCAATATTTCATTAATAAGAAAATTCAACTTATTGTGCGACAAATTTCTCTTGCCCCTGAAAGTGAATGGCAACTATAAACAGAAAAATGTTTTAATGGGTCTATAAAACAAGCTATTCTATACCTCGATCGTAATAAAACCCAATAAATCTCTCTTTTAGGAATGTTCGGTTTCCCCATAAAATTATATTATGGTTTCCTTCGAAGACTGGAGATTCCGACCGCAAGAGAGAAGGGGCTGCAGCGGAGATTTAAAATTACAGAAGTGGTAAAAACAGTTAGGTTTGAAGCTTGTTTACAGAGCACCAATTATTTTATTGTATAAAGTAGAAAATATATTTGACTTGAATTCCCTCTTACATGTATGGCATTTCCAGCGCAATCTAAAAGCTTACAAGATAAAAATATTACACAAATATTTAAAATACCAATAAATATGACAACAGAAACACTATGGAGCAATAGTAATTAGTATACCTGCTATGATAAAGTTTATATTTCTTGATCAGTTTTCAGTTAAACTCATCAGTGTGATGCCAGCTTAGAATAGCATCACCCATTTCTTTCCCGTGGCTGTCGTTAAAGACGACGAAGGGACTCGAGGGTGTGTATTGCAATTTCAGGCAATGGGCTGACAACCTGTCACTATGGCGATACACAGTTTTCCAAATGACCCTCGCATGTTTGTCAGACGTGGAGTAAATGTCTGTTTTTTGCAGCCGTTTATACTCTGCCTACCCCGGAAGAGGTAATGGCATGATATATGTACGAGTATGTATGTATTTTTATGAAAATGTTTTTTTTCCTTCAACAACCCTGTCTCATTCTGTTGAGCTAACTTCTTGCACAAGACCAATATAAATTCCAATCAGACCCTGAATCTTGGTACTGGGTATTAAAATTTGAAAGATTTAGCCTTCTGATTATGTACTTTTACATCTTGGTTATAGTCATGTGTGAAACTTGCCTTAGTACTATCTGGATAGTTCTAACAATAGTACTATGAGTTTTGTTTAAACACGTCAATATCTTGGTTTATCAATCAAAGGATGTTTATGTATATTTTAGTTAAGGTTATAAAAAGAACAGTATAACAAAATAATACACGCATTCATTAAAATTGAGCTTCTTAGAAATATGAGGATCTAACATAGAATTTTCCAGTTACATAACAATAAATATTGCGTATTAATAGTTTCAGCTTCCCTATGCTACAAAAACTTACGACAAGGGAAAGAAATGTGGTAATGCTATTCTAAGCCGGCATCACCGACGTCACAAGGTACCCACTAATTGTACAATTTTTTAATAGGTTTTGAACTTTAAGTGAGGGAAGTAATTTCATATTAACTGGAACACATGTCATGCTATACGGAGTCAAATGAGGCCTTAAGGATTTTCTGTGTTACATTGACTCACACAATACAAAAATCTGCGTCGTGAGTTCCGACTCTGTATTATCAAAGTACCTACCTGCTCAGTCTCTTGCACCTTCGCAACCCTTTGCGATACCGGAGACGCGTTGTAGAACTGTAAATAATTGCACTTCCCCTTTGTAAATTACCTAGCTGATAACTTCGGAGGGGGAACATGATACGGAGTTTTACCCCTCCATGCGGTTTGCTAAGATTGCGGCCTTCCTCAGGAAATATACAAGCACTTTATCTATAGACTTTAATTATGCCTACAGGGGTTGGCCTACCTACGTATTTGGTAAATCAGAATTTTTTGTCACATTCCGCAATGCGTATTAGGTATTTTACTTTTAAAAAACAAATTAATTTTAATTAATCTTTGTAAAGGCTGTTTGTTACAGTACCTTACACTGGAAAAATCTGTGTATTAAATACCATTGTAGCTGTCAGCTCCGTTTAATCAATAATAATAACAGGATATTCCAACTTTTAACAGGCAGCCGGGTTTTCCACTCCTTAACTCAGATTAAAAGTGACCTACTACCGAGAGTTCAACTTTGGGAGTTGCCACAGAAGCTAAACTAAAAGACTCCAAAGTTCATACTTTGCTATTGCAGTGGTTTTTCGGTAAGTATTGTCGACTTTCCCATTCTCTTTTTAGAAAAACTATCTTATAAGCAACATTCAAGTCCTTATCGTTACAAGCATCATGTTTCCTTATTAATGCTCAAAAGTCCAAGAAGGTCATACCTAATCTTATAAATTATGAAATTTACTTAGTCATTACAAATAATTTCCTGTTATACTCGAATTTGCGTGTGAGTATGAGTGTGAATTGAGCCAAGAACGATCAGTCCGTAATTCAATGGCACATTCAAACAGTCTCTTATTCGCAATAAACGCAAGCTGTCGCAAGAGAGATCGCCCGCCGGAATGCAGTCGACTCGGAAAGAATCGAGAAAACTTCGCCTATTGTTTGTCCCCAACTTCCCAGTTATGTTGCACGTACGGAGGATAAGAGGAAAAATAGGGGCAAGTTTGCAGTCGGTAATATTGGGGATCACGATAGTTCAAGACGAATTCTTTCTGTCTTCACAAAGGCAAAGAAATAAGAAAAAAATATTCAAGCAGGTAAACCCATAACAAGAACAGATACTCTGCAATAATATGAAACATGTGATGGCATTATTAAATAATAAACTATGGGTAGGTTAAAGTAAAAGATATTTTGATTGATAGTGATAATGACGACTAGCATGGCAAATATTTAATGTCATTTTCAAACAATTTGGCAAAAGAGCTATGATGTGTTTCGAGATAACTTTATATTTTTAATACTAGTTTATGGAAATCATCAAACTGTGATCCTCAAACGGGTAATGCTTAAGAATGTAATTACATGTAAAAATAATGATTACTTTCTTAGACCAAACCCGTCACTAGATTATATATAATGTAGGTAGGTAGTATTTAATTTCGGTTTGGCCATTTCCCTAAACAGTCAAATTCATTCTGCAACATCGACAACTTGAGCTTGATTATAAGAAATAAGTAGAGGAGAGTAGGCAAAACAGGGTAGCCAAGTTTTACCTTTAACACGAACGGTAATCGTATCCATTGTTTGGTGACCCTCCATGATACCTAGTTACTAGGTAAGGTTGTTTCTGAGGAAGTTGATAGGCTTAATTTCCCAGAAATTAAGCTCTACAAAAGTCAAGTCTCCCAATTTGCTATCCTAGCAGCATCCTGACTTTTCTTGCAATTCCTCACCTCTTGCATACTTCTCTCTCAGTAGAAATCAACTTGTAGTAAGGCTATCTGTTCTTTTGGCCACAAAGCCTAAAAAACAGGCGGCTCACAAGGATTTCAACTATATTTAGCTTGGTCTAGCTGAACATCGCCTTTTTTGAGTGAAAACTAGCTTAGTATACTGCAATATATTATTCCATATATCAGCCCCGCGGATTTATCCGTAGCTGAGTGTTTGGTTTCCCGTGAGAAAGGCATGTTTTCCAGCAATAAAAAGTAGCCTTTGTATCAAATTTTATCCATTTCTGTCAAGCTGTTTGAGCATGAAGAGGTAACAAAGACACAGACCTGCACATACCAAACTCTCGGATTTATAATATTAGTATGAAACGTGGCTGAAATCGGTTATCATCACCATGGATGCTGTTTAAGACGCTTGATCCACACACACACACACACATATTTCACGCCTATAATCTTTGCGGGGTAGGCAGAGCGTAAACGGCCGCAAATAACAGACATTTACGCCACGTCTGACAAATATTTTAGGGTTATTCGGAAAATTGTGTATTGCCATAGTGACAGGTTGTCAGCCCATCGCCTAAAATTGCAATACACACCCTCGAGTCCCTTAGTCGCCTCTTACGACTCTCTCGGGAAAGATATGGGGTAATGCTATTCTAAGCCGGCATCACACGGCATCTTGATCCACAGTATTGACAAATAAATCCAAATACAGGATAAACATATCATTATCCGGTTTCTTTGTTTGTTTTTCTGAGCTTCAAACCTGCGCCATCCTTCCTACATTTAGGTCATTGGATAAACGTGTACATACTCAAACTCAATGATTTTTTTGAGAAAAAACAAAGTATTATTCTGTCATTTTATTTTAACACGGACATTTAGTGGTCTTCGAGTTTTGTAAAATAAGAAATTGAATTGAAAGGAACATAAGTTTGCATCATTATATTAGTTTTATTTTGTTGCATAGGGTAATTGTGGTAATTAAGAGATTATGAAAACTAAATTAGTGAAAGTTTCATTACCAAACACTTTAATTTGTGAGTTGCCCCCATTTCCATGCCAAATTTTTATATCCTTTCTACGTCTCTACCTTATTTGTACTTATGTCAAAATTAATTGTGACCTTATTGGGATGGGACCACAAAAAAAACCGACAACCAGTACGGATTATCGAGATAAGAATGAAATTTGCTTTAGAATTCCACTATTGTTATTAGCAAAATAGTATTTCAAACCTAAATTTGGTACTAAGGAGTCATATTTTACAGATGTACTTTTGCACACAGACTTTTTTGAACAATAAACATCGTCTTTTATGAGCCCCGATAACAATACAATTCAAGTTTCTCCTCATTGTACGCAATAAAATGAAACTCGCTGGTAAAATTCTGTCGATCTGATCCAAATCGGTTTGATCCAGGAAATCGTAAAGAGCACCCGGGGCCGTGAGTTCGTGAAAAGAAATCACAGTAGAATGCAAAAGACGATGTACAGAAAAGAATCTTTACAATATTTTTTGGGATGCACAGTGAACCAGTCCATATAATTAAACTAATTTTCGAAATATGACAGTTTGCCCTTACAAAATGGAGAAGAGCTAGTAATCTTGTATGGAAGGTCATTTAATTAAGGGAATACGGTTATCTGAAGCCAGTACCTGTACTCACACCTCGTGCTTCGCAATGAATGAGCAACCGTTTTATTTTTATGTTTTTTTTTACTTTACTGTGGTAAAACCTGAACAACCAAGTTCTATGAACAAATAACTCAAGTTTACGAAAAAAGTTTGCGGAGGTGACGACTTTAGGAGTCGGCTGGTGTTTGCCAAGGTGTTTGTCTTTTACGGCCGGTGTCGGCTGAGCTGCCTAGTTAAGTAAACTGAAGTGGCTTTTACAGGCTCCCGCAGTGGAAAGTTACCGGAGTAGGTAATACTGTTCAAACTGAGCAAAAGTTTTTCTTTGCGTAAGTTTATTAATGCCCCACACAGCCTGGTTTGTAGATTATCTACCTGCTGTGCAGATAACAGATAGTTGTAGGTTTGCTGTAAGAAATTTCTTTTTAGAAATAAGTAAACTCTTGTCTCATTGTAAATTGTTCCTGTGTATGTTTTTGTGTACAATAAATGGTTAAATAAATAACTCTAGGTTTAGTTATAAGTCAAGCAGTTCTTTAACAACTAATTACCTACAATGCTTCATAAATTTGTCCTGCTTGTTAGGAAGTGGTGTACAGAAAAGCTATTTGATTGCTGTGGTGAGCGAGAAAGTGAGCAATTATCTCTAGAGTACGAAAAAAGTTTGCGGTGTGATGACGGTAGGAGAACGTTGGTATTTACTACGGTATTTGTCTTGAAATGCTGGTGTCAATTTGTCCTTGGGATAATTCCACCTTTGTGCCCATACAAACTCTTCTACATCTACACTAATATTATAAAGAGGAAAGATTTGATTGTTTGTTTGTATGTTTGTTTGTTTGCATCGAATAGGCTCCGAATCTACTGGCCCGATTTTAAAAATTCTTTCACCATTAGAATCCTACATTATTCCTGATGAACATAGGCTATATTTTATACGAGAAAAAAATAGGGATCCGCGTGAAAATTTCGATAATGTAACCCAACGTGTGAAAAATTTACCAAAAAAATATCTTATATCGCGTACGCTGTGGAAATTATTGACAATAGAGCAAAGTGATGTACTACAGTTTTATAGAGGACATCAATATCTATAATAATGTCCGCGATACCATATGTCTAACTATTACAGCTATGCCACAATAACTACTTTTTCATTTAAAAATGTACCAACTACGCCACATTATTCGTACCAGTGTAATGATTACATTTAATCATTACTGTATTCAAGGGTGTCAGGAATAGCCCTCAGAATACTAATAGAGTACATGCAGATCATAATCATTACTGTATTCAAGGGTGTCAGGAATAGCCCTCAGAATACTAATAGAGTACATGCAGATCATAAAACTGAACAACTTTCCCCTAGGAACATATTTCAGGAAACGTATAAAAACTGACTTCCCATAGTGAATGCAGTCAACTGATTGTGATTTTGTATGGAAGGTATTTTTTTGCGTTTCCTGACATATGTTTCTAGGGGAAAGTTGTTCAGTTTTATGTTTCATGCACCCTATCAGTATTCGAAGGGCTGTCCCTTAATCGGTATAAAAAGACGACAAAAAACATTAAATATTGCATTTGAATAATCTACACTAAAATAATACATACAGACACATATCACGCCTATTATCCCTAGCGGGGTAGGCAGAGCGTAAACGACATTTACGCCACGTCTAACATATGTTTGAGGGTCATTCGAAAAATTGTGTATCGCCATAGTGACAGGTTGTCAGCCCATCGCCTAAAATTGCAATACACACCTTCAAGTCCCTTAGTCGCCTCCTACGACTCCCACGGGAAAGAAATCGGGTGATGCTATTCTAAGCCGGCATCACACTAAAATAATAATTATATAATCTACACTAATATTAGAAACAGGATTTTATTTATTGTTTGTTTGAATTGAATAGGCTCCGAAACTACTGGACCGATTTAAAAAATTCTTACAACGTTAATTGAAATGTAACTTTACGCCACCACCATCTGAAAACGATATTTGTTTCAAATTGAAGTCAAGATTTTTAGAATCCTACATTATCCCTGATGAACATCTATGTTCATCAGTTTAATATAGCCTATATAGGCTATATTAAACTGTCTTATTCCCGGGGGGAAATTGTTAGCGGCGGGTGAAACCGCTGGGCGGGCTGCTAGTAGTTTATATTTTTGTAACAATTTTATTTTTGGTACAACAAAGTTATTGCATACATACTCACAATAATCTAATCTTCGACACCTAGATATACACAGCATTTGGAGATCCTCCGTTGAATTTCTCGTGTTCTTATACAACAAACAACGCGAGCCAACTTCATATTTTCAGAGAGCACACGAGGTATCCACCGGGAAGACAACTTGTTCGCACCTAATCCTTCAGCAATATTATTTGTATCTTACTCATCTCTCTCTCTGGTCGGTCCTTCATGTCTGAAGATCGTGATCATGGTGGGTAAGTCTGGCGCGGACAAATTGTCTCCATCGGCTTCTATCAGTGACAATACTGGCGACATTGTAGAATTTTGCGAGATGTTACATGTCGATCTTCCTCAATCAACTTACGGACAGCATGAACGTTTTCGTGGGTCATTGGGTGACGGGCGGCCTTGACGCGGAACATTACAGAACTTGGCACGTCTTCGTTGGAATTCCACAAACCAGCAATAGCTTGTCCTTTTAGATAGAGCTTCATCAAATGCGGTAATTTTCGACCCACTGTTTTTGTACTAAACCACTTTTTAAGTCGTCATAATCATAAATCATTGCTCTTCAATTTTCTCCATTCAATACCATTTCTCAACGACTTGATGAGTTCGACAAGAATTTGTGAATCAAATCTACATGAGGTTGGGGAAAGTAGTTCATTTTCTTAATTATCATATTTTTTTTAGGGCTCCATAGTTCCATACGTCCGTCCGTCCGTCTGGCTGTCACGGCGCGCGTAAATACGCATAAATTTCGAGTTAAAATTTAAATCATACACTCAGGTCTACGGCAGCTAGTAGTTGTAAAAAAAACAAGTTTCTAACTCAAATATATAGCTGTTTATGCTGTAAACTATGAAGAAGATTTTTTGAAGTACAAATTTAGGAACAAATCCAAAAAGATTTTAAATTTAGCGTTTTAGGGGTGCGAAAAAATAAAATATTTTATAACTGAGGCTAGTTTAAGTGTGGTATCATATGAAAGGGCTTGATGTTTGTGTTACAGAACCCTCGGTGAGCCCGAGTTGCTGTTGGCCGGTTTTTATGCATATCATATAATCGGCAAAGTTTTTACAATAATCTTATATCGCACAGTAGAAGAACATACTAGTACCGGCGCGCAGCCGCCAATACTTACTTTGTGCTAGTACCACGTATATCAGTCAACAATTTAACACTAGGTATGTTATCAACAGAGTGAGATTGATATCGGCAGTCTATTTTTGTAGCTGTCAATGTCTTATCAGACTATAAAGTAGTTTATATCTAATCGTAATACACGGGCGTGTATAAGTAGTCACTCTGTTTGTCCAGTAAGAGTACACTGTAATCTTCTTCTTGTCAATTCTATTTACTCAACATCCATCATGAGTTTGTGAAACCTATGAACCTGAACCATTTTTATTTCATAAATCTTGTACCCACGAGCGTTTTCCAACTTGAATAAAATGTTTAAATTTTCGGAGATCGGTAAAAAAACAACTTTCATTTGATAAATTTTATCTTGCATCAGATATTTATTCATCGCTACTCGACTTAAAAATATGCTAAGAACTCTTTCACTTCTAGATTTTCTATTTCCGAAGCTGGGAATCTTTTCACAACTACATATTAAGTAATTTTTCATCAAATCATCAGATTTATGTCGTGTTTATACAAAATTTATACAATCTTAACATTTCGGGTTCTTTACAGAGCCTTTGGCCAGATGATCACGGATGACAATAAACAAGACTTCGATCCGTATAAATAATATTGTTATAATATTGTGTACGATGATAGGCATAGTAGTAAATACAAAGTAAACGGGTTAGTTCCTTACACGTGCATTTACTTTGATTTATCTGTATTGTCAATCGGTATGCAACCCTAACTGAAACTTAATACATATAATGTATCCCTTAACCATCGAGTCCTTTGGTCGACTCTTACAACACCCACAAGAAAGAAATGAGGTGATGCTATTCTAAGCCAACATTACACGGCAAACTGACACTACAGAAACCGTATAAAACAAATAAATTGCGTATAGTTTAGGGGTAACTCTATGACTTTGATGGTTCTAAATGCGGGAAGCGAAAGTCAGTGTTACGCAGGTTTTCCTCCATCCAGGTTTCGGCCTGCTGCATCAACTCCTCGTTGAAGTAATCGCGCCAGCCTCCTACTTTCCCTGTAAAGTAGGAAATGAGCCCAGATCTATGATAAAAATTATAACCTGTAAAGATGGACTAAATACTACTATCATAATATAAGATAACAGTTACTGTTTTAGAAAACTTGCAAAATTTTTCATCGTAGGCAACGATTGAACTGTGGTAGAAAATTTTGCTAGTTTTCTAAAATTGTATACCAAACACGGGAAAAGATTTAAAATTAAGTATTCCATTTAACGCAGGATTTATCGCTTTGGCTACATTCAATCTGTAAAGAATGAATTAATTGCTGGAAGTTAGTTGCAATTACGGTAGATAGATCTATATCGGTAGATAAAGCCGTGCCACACGTCTTACATAATTCCGCAGACAACAACAAAAACAAAGTACCCTAGGTCCAGTGGCAGTTTTTAATCCTGCCTGCGCAATATCATTTTGCTAGTTTTCTATAACTAAATACAACTACCTATGATTGAATGAATGAACTATTCTACTCTATACAACAAGTGCTTTAAAATTTGGAATGCAATTTATCGCAGGTTTTCATCGTCTCGGCTTCATTCAATCTGTAAAGAATGAATTAGTCACTGGGAATAAGATGCAAAACTATCCCAGTAGATAGCATCATTTCAGAAACAATGATTAAGCCGCAGCATCCCATGTCTTTTTATCACGCGAAGCGTAGCCGAGTGTGTCAATAGTTTGACAAGAGCATTCTTATGCCTAGTTATATATGCACTTTACAAAAATCTTAACTACGTACACTTTTCCAAATATTCGCACCTTCTTTTCTTTATCATTTTCAATCTCAATAATCAAATATGGGAAACGTTAAAACCAGCTTTCAGTGAGTTCAATACCAAAAACAAACAAAGCTAATCACAAAACTCTACACGGCTAAGATGACAAGTGACAAATTTGAGTATTGGCAAAAAACACTTCGTTTCATATCTCCATTTTATCGGAAAGCATTCCTTTTCACTAGACTTAATGCGTCAGTGTTTAAGAAGAAACTGTCATTTCTTCAGGTACAGGAAGAACGCATAAAGTAGTGCATTATACAACCTGTTTATGAGTTAAAAAATTGCAGGAGCCTTTTTACTCTAAGTTTTAGAAATATGCGGTTACAATCTTACCTTTTCTAATGAAAGATTGTTCCCCCGTAACCAGTGGACCATTCAGCTCCTTCAATTCATCACTATTGACCGACTTGTTTTTTTTGAAGTTCTCGATGCTAAGATGATCACACAATTTTGCTATTTGCTCCTGGTTGAACTCTTTGTTAAAGAATTTCGCCACTTTACATACAGCGGCCGGAAGATCCTAAAATATAAAATGGCCATTAACAGGTCATTATCAAGGGATATTAATCTAAAGTAGCCTAAAAGAACGGATAATACTCAATAAGTACTTTTATCTACACTCGTCTCATAATGTTCAGATTACAAATTCAAAAACAGTTGTATACTTTTTTTTTATTTCTATAGTATAATAAATGATTAATTACCTTGCTTAGTTCCTCATAAAATAAAAACAGCATATTAGGGTGATGTCTGTTTTCCCAGGCTTCTTTCAGTTGCTCAAAGTACGGTGCCCAAGTTACTGTTGATAAATTTATTTTATATCATTATCCAAAATGACCAAAGTAACGGACATAGTCTGGAAATGTAGCAAACTGAAGTGGCAGTGGGCTGGGCACATCTGTCGTCGAACCGACGGACAGTGGAGTTAACGGGTTCTCGATTGGAGACTACGCCTCGGCAAGCGTAGTGTTAGACGACCTCCGGCCAGATGGACTGAAGACTTTAAAAAGGCGGCTGGTAGCGAAAACGGGAGAATTTGACCTATGGCGTACCCTGGGGGAGGCCTACGTCTAGCAGTGGACTGCAATAGGCTGATGATAATGATGATGTTATCAATATCAAGAATCGAAGCTCATAAAATTTGTATGGAAGATGTTGTTTTTTTTCGTGTTCTTAAATAAGAAAAGGAAATATAAAGTTTTATTTATCTGAAGTTTTTGTCTCATTCTAGTATTTAAATATTCTCGTAAACAAACAAACGACTCACCCAAATCTTTGATGAAAAAGTTCCAGTACGTATTGAAATCACCAATGTACCCTTGAACACTGAAGAGTCGGTTGTGGTGATAGAATGAGACAGCAATATCCCTGGGGTCTCTCGCCACGTAGGCCACCTTGGCAGTGTCCAATAACGTCGGTGGAAGAAGTGACAAGGGCAAGTGAGACTTGATGAAGCGGGGTGAAGGGGTATCTGCCAATCGGTCTACCCCACTTGCTGATAAATGTTTTATTATTTCCAGATTCTTTGCATTATTTTTATTTAGTTGTATATATCGTTCGTTCATTACTGGATGAATCAAACTTTTGAGACTGAAAATTGCACACAAAATACATAATGGCTATGTTTATGTTTTACTTGTAATGAAAATATTGGGGTCGTCACTTAGCAGTTCGAAAGTGATTTGATCATCTATCCACAAGTGATAAATTAAGTACAGCTATAAACATATTTTTTTATTTAAAGAAAACTGATAACTAACTATTGTAGCCATCCTGGCCATACTTACTCTATGAATGTATATCGTTGCGTGAGAGGTATGGCATCTGACATGGCGTAGTCTAGATCATTAGCTACCATCCAAACTAGCTCTTGCGTCCACGTAGTGCCTGAAATTTCAAATCAATGTCGTACGTACAGATTACTCAATTCATCTGTTGCTCTGCATAGCGCTTTAGAAAACTCCAATAAAACAACCTTCATACATACATATATCACGCCTATAATCCCTTGCGGGGTAGGCAGAGCGTAAACGGCCGCAAAACGGTAATTTACGCCACGTCTGACAAATATTTGAGGGTCATACGAAAAATTGTGTATCGCCATAGTGACAGGTTGTCAGCCCATCGCCTAAAATTGCAATACACACCCTCGAGTCCCTTAGTTGCCTCTTACAACTCCCACGGGAAAGAAATGGGGTGATGCTCTTCTCAGCCGACATCACACGGCGTCATAGACCTTCATCATAGACCTTAATCCGGTTTTATTATTGCGGTGTTAAAGATGACATCAACAATATGACGTCAAAGAATTTTCACACACATTGTCATTACCTCATACAATTCTGAATTCCACAACCAAACTTTTCTGAGCATACCTGATCGCGGGAAAGAAACAACAAAAATGTCGTCAGGTCTCAAGGGCATATTGTATATCTTGGCAGCTTCTTGCTTGAACATGTGAGGCATGCAGTATCCTTTTGGACCCACTTGAATAAATCCACCGTATTGACCTTAAACATAAATGTTCAGTTTTCAATTGTGTTATCCTCGGAGAGTAATGATTAGTCAGCTAAATAAAATGAACATGAACAAGCTTAAATATATTAATTTAATCATAGAAATAATTACCTCAAAACTAAACTAAGAAAAGGTTCTCTAGTATTTTATAAGTATTGAATGATATCCTTAACTAGAAATGTTTTAGAACAATTTTAAGTTTTGGCGCCATTTTATTAAGAATGGTGACCAGACCACTTACCAGTGAAATATTTCATTAATTCCTTATTTAATGAGGGCTCCACGTCTTTTATCTCAAAAGGATAATTTTGATCCATTTTTTTTATTTTCTGTAAATACTCTAAAATAACTTGAAATCACTCTGTTGGCGCAAGCAAAACTATTAAATGATCAAAAACGCTCAAGTCGGTGAGACCTGTATAAAATGAATAACAACTGCAATGATATCGTTACACTGATATGGTATACTCGTATCTCAGATCTTAAATATTGTTATGTATAGCTATCGCATTAACTGTTTCTGAAATAATGTTATCTGTTTTGTTTATTAACTTTGCACAGTAATAATACCAAGAAATAAAATCATGAAAATTACTTCTACCTTTTTCACCCTGTCGTACCTATGTCGGTGGCAAGATTTTGTGTATCACTGGCGGCAAGTCAAAGTTTCAAAGAAATGTGTACATTTCACTAAAGTGCCTTAGAACCGCTCTATCTCTTACACGTATTTTCATTTTATTAAACGGTTATCTTTACGGTGTTTGCCGTGTACCATGAGGTTAACAAACAGTTTTTCAAATACAGGGTCTTTGGTAAAAATTGGTGAATCTTTTTGTTGTGTAGAATTAAACAGCATTGTATCTTTATTATACTGCAGTACTACTTCAGTAGTATTTTTATGAATTATCTGTCCTGTTTATACGCAGTTAAAAAGAGACTACGGACTAATCTGTGCATTACTGATAATAAGATGACATAAATTATAAATTGCTAAGGCAGATATTCATTTTACATTCATAAAAAATGAATTGAGATTAGGGCAGGGGGATGTTGGTTCTTATTAAAAGACACTCTTGTCTCTTTCGAACCATCGTTTAAATAGGTACTTCGATCAAGTGCCTGCGTATATTGCTGACGGGTATATTCACGTCACCTGTTTGGCTTATATCTTGGAGCCGTCGATTTACTCCACGCGTGAATGTTTGATATTTCGCGTCATTACACCCGCCGCCACCCCCCGCTAACGTTACATCATATTCCTACTCATTGTTAGCGCCATAGGCACAGAAAGACGGCTCACACCGTTTTCAATCATTTATGCCTACTCTGCTAGGGTTGCTACAATTTCTTTCTGAAAATTCATATTCAATCCATAGTTATACTAAAAAAAGTTAATTGTTTGTATGATTTTTTGTATTCAATTGTTTGCATAAATTGAATGCAACTCGGAAACTGCAAGCCCGATAAAAAAAACATATGAAAGCAGTATTCCTAAGTACCGCGGGAATAGGTACATGATGTCCCCAAGGGTAAAAACGAGTCGTCTATCTTTTTATTGCGGATACATTATATTCTCACGGGCAAAACGAATATAGGCAGTAGTGGGTTCAACTGCTAGGCTAGGTGTAGTGTGCTTGTAAGTGCTTTTTAACTATCAGTCTATAGTCACATCACACGCAAGTTAGTTAGGTAGGTAATTTTCTCGGAACAGATTTAGTAAGTAGGTATTTTAAATAAAATTTAAAATTGAACAAACTCGAAACAGGACTATTGGATACCGCGTTTGAATAAACCGAATTCTAACGACGGCGAACTCTGACCTATTTATTTACCTTCCTAAGGTAGTTACATAGGTACTTAAATAATTTGGTAAAGACATACGTAGCATAAAACTTCCGAAAATTATAAATGTCTATCTACTCACCTGAACTGAGGCGCACCAACCTACCTACTTTCAATTACCTTTAACCTATGAGTACCTTAAACATATTACTAGTAAACAGCTGTTGAAAAAGAAAACCCCTTCGTTTCTACTTTGTTTGAAATAAAAAAATGTTTTCTCATACAAAACGGTAAATCAAGTAATTATCATTTTGCATACTTTCAAGAAACTTAGGTTCAAAGATATTTATTTTCTCATTAAAAACACAAAGTTACTTACATGATAATATACAATAATATAAAATAAAAAAAATAGAAGTACGTCGTTCAATTCGTCACATACAGTCCAGATTCTCAACACAAAACAGTGATAAGGAATTATATACTATATTTTCGAGACGTCATTTTTCGGTGCGCTCCAAACGCTGTTGATCCAGTAGATATGTGAATACACACAGCTTTAAATTACTTAAAATATTCTATCACTCTAATACAAAATAAAGTAAGATTGTAAAATTAGAGTAAAAATAGTTAATGTTTTAGACGGTGCCATAAAGTGGTTGAAAATTACATTATGAGTGATGAAAGTTAAGATTATTGGGTCGTTCACCCGGTCTGCCTCTGGATTGGATGTCTGCGAGTTGTCTCAGACAGAATCTAGAGATCTAGACTTACTTTTAGTGCCATAAAGTAATAGTCCACAATACAGTAAAACACTCGAAGTTTCTAAAAAAAATATTTTCATTTCGCGTAAATTTAATGATTGTGTCTTCCTCATCTACCTCGGTACAGCAAGTGTACCAGTCATTTTCGACCTTACTAATGGAACTTATAGTTAAAAACCTATGCAAGAACATAGCAATAGTGGGTACACTAGGTGTTAATAAATTTAATAGACAGTTTGCTCACTTGAAGCGTTTCATCAAATCCATAACCCACAAGATGATAGAAGACCCAAATAAATCTTAAATTGTAAATTCACTCAAGCTCGCGTTATATTACTGCATTTGATATTCCAGGCCATTAAATCGTGGCAAGTAAGCCATAACCGCGGCTGTAAAACCTGCAAGTGTTGAACAATGTTATCAATGCGAAATATCTAGCACCCCTATATTCATGTCGTCGGTAAAGCAGAGGCTACACCGAATAAGAATGATAGGCTTATGTTATTTTTGTAGGTATTGATCTCCATAATACCACATATTTATTTGGATATCTACTGCTACTATCCAAAAATCTTGTATATATGCATTTTGGATTGTGCTGTTCGTTATGTACACAGGTAATATTTTTACACGACTGCCCACCCAAAAAAGAAGTATATTATGTAATGTTTTTAGAGTTCATGTTTGTATGTACCTTATATAGGTATTTGCAATTCTTTGAAGGACTAAAACTCGTTAACCACTGAACAGATTCGAACGGGAATTGTACCAGAAAAATCCTTACATCAATTCGCGTGTCACAGGTTAGGTTTTATCTCAGAAAGCAGTCCTGTTTTTTTAATAATTCGATTATGATAATAATCAATCATAATGTCTCGTTCATATTGCATGGAAAACCAAGGCATGACCAGAAAAACTACATTAAACTAAATTAATGCATATTAACTATGAAATTTCCTGTTATATTCGTTTCTGTATTATTCCTATGCCGGCTTAAAATAGCATCACCCCATTTCTTACCCATGGGTGTCGTAAGAGGTAACGAAGGGACTCGAGGGTTAGATGTGTATTGCAATTTTAGGCGATGGGCTGACAACTTGTCACTATAGTGATACACAGTTATCTGATTGACCCTCAAACTTTTGTCAGACGTGGTGTTAATATTTGTTTTATGGCCGTTAACGCTCTGCCTACCCCGTAAGGGATATAGGCGTGATTAATGTATGTATGTATTATTTTTGAGCAATAAAGTGTTTTTATTCTTACTCATTCTTCTTTCTTTTCGTGTGGGACACCGAGTCGTCCAACGACACCATGAACCCAGGTGTCAGAGTTTTTCAACCGCCTACTACTAGTAGAAGGCCTCTGAGATGGTTGTGTAACGACTGCCGTCTAAGTTATCATAGACAGCAACCGGGACTGACGGCTTTACGTGCCCTCCGAAGCACTTACTCATTTAAAAAAAAACCTTTTTTCAGGATGAAAATCGTTTTTATTCGGGTCAACCAAGGTTATTTTTGGGGACAAAAAGGTAATTTTTATTAGAAAGGTCCTCAATCAATAAGTCGCTAATGTATCTACACTTAATCTATAACGGCAAAACTTTGAAAACGGTTCAAGTTACACTTAATTGTTCGACAAAATTCTGAGATGCCGATAATGTGATACAGGATATGTTAAAGTAGATACGCAGTGTAAGGAGCTCGTGAAGTGAAGTAATTAAACCTTCTCTTCAAACTTCAAGAGTTTGATAAGAGAAAGATTTTTTTTCGTTTAGGTACATGTTACTATCTACTATTCATTAGTGCATATAAAAATTGAATACCTACAAGGCTAAAGAATCAAAAGGCGTCTTCAAATAAAAGACAGTCACGAGCATGAGCACGGGGGTTACACGTGATGTCCGTTGCTGCGTATTTTTAGCGCATTCGTATTGCATGCGTCTGTCAGAATTATTTCTCGCACCACATATTAATGCGCATTTTCACAGCTCCACTACACTTCCTACAACCGCACATAATGTGTATTTTCACAGCTCCGCTACACTTCCTCGCTCCGCACATTAATGTGCATTTTCACAGCTACGCTACACTTCCTCGCTATGCACATTAATGCGCATTTTCACAGCTCCACTACACTTCCTACAACCGCACATAATGTGTATTTTCACAGCTCCGCTACACTTCCTCGCTCCGCACATTAATGTGCATTTTCACAGCTACGCTACACTTCTTCACTCCGCACATTAATGTGCATTTTCACAGCTCCACTACACTTCCTAGTGCCGCACATAATGTACATTTTCACTGCTCCACTACACTTCCTAGTACCGCACATAATGTGCATTTTCACTGCTCCACTACACTTCCTAGTACCGCACATAATGTGCATTTTCACTGCTCCACTACACTTCCTAGTACCGCACATAATGTGCATTTTCACTGCTCCACTACACTTCCTAGTACCGCACATAATGTGCATTTTCACTGCTCCACTACACTTCCTAGTACCGCACATAATGTGCATTTTTACTGCTCCACTACACTTCCTAGTACCGCACATTAATTCGCATTTTTACAGCTTCGATAGACATCCTCGTTTGTCCCATTTTCCTTGCTTGTGTTTGGTGGACACACATTACCATAAAACAGCCACATCCATGTATGACACATTTTACTCGCACCACTTTGTTGGAAACGCTGCCGCGATAACGGATGCGTCGTTTGACAGATGCTACGACGCCATATTTGTATGGAAACAAGATCGAAATTTGGAAATCATGTGTTACAGATGCGTTAAAAATACGCAGCAATGCATCGGACGTCAAGTGCAAGAACCGAAATTCACTACACTACGAGTATAAAAATTTAAACCAGCTCCCAATGAATATCTTGGCAACATTGGCCGTTTGTTTTTGCCGGAGCAATAATACGGGGTGGGTATGTGGTGGTGGTTTACGATCCCATATATCGTGGTGGCGAGTGCTCCTGGTAACCGAGCATATGTTGGTCAGTTTAAGTAACAAGAACTGGCGGATATCATCGGACGGAGCTTTTTTATCGATGGGTGGTAATAAAAAGCCCTATTCGCTGTGTGCGCCATGACAGCACCCCTATTGGCTGTAGTTATTCGGGACCATGAGAACATAATAGTCCACTAAGTATATATATCACCCATATTGCGAATTATACTGCATAAAGTAAAACAAAAAGTTGAATCTGTTGTTTTTGTGCAAATTTTCTATGTAGTAGTCCGATAACTGACTACATGCGCATTTCTGTCACGTCGCGCGCTGCGATCGTTTGAGCTGTTACCTGCTTTGCACAAAGTGAATTTTATAAATGTATTAATAAATATAAAAATAAAAAGTTAACAGCAAAATACTAAATAATAGTAGTTAGGTACATTAATATTTGAATAAGGACTCATGGAGATCTCTAAAATTATATTAATTGTGTCGTATCCAACGTCTGGCATAACCTAAAAGACCTGATTATACAATTTATTTTATACAAAAAAACGAAACTTTTTTTGTATTATTTTTTTTAGATCAGCGTAAAAACTGAACTAAGAATCCGAGGTCATAAGAAGCTTATCATACGGGACTCATTATACGATTTGTCATAATCATGAAACACTCATGAGACCGATGCCTTGCAGATTCGCACCTAGTCCATATGGACGCAGTTTCAATTGTGTTATATTCACATAAAAGTAATTTCTTAATTTACATTTTGGTTGGGTTGTGAATATTGATTAATATTTATTTTTCGTAATCGTACGTGCATACCAACAATTAGTGAATTTATTCATAATGTCTTCTCTATTTCTAGCTTCTGTAACTTGATGCCTGTGCATAGAGCTCTCGGCAAACAATTTATCGTATTTTACAACTATCCTCCCCTCGTTACATGATTTTTCATTACTCTTAAATACCTCAAGCCATAACTTCATAACGGCCTTAATGATACCACTTTTGGAGAGAATGGCACTTTTTCCAGTCTGAAAATGGACTTAGTTATTTGATCGCGTCATATCTAGGATCAGTGTTGCCATTTTCTAGGTGCAAAAAATATTTATCCTTTGCTGAATTATTTTGAAAAGAGAGAGAGTAAAGACTACCTATCAAATACCTACCTAATAAATTTCTCTCATAGTAGCGGTAAGCCCTTAAATCGTAGTGTCATATCAGTTAATATATCCGCTAAATGATTACTTATTATTATTACATATCAAACCAAATAAGTGCAGTCTAATCAGTAAAACCTATGAAGGTAAGTAACTAAACGTTAATGATCTTCTTCTATTTTAAAACACAAATGTTCCGTTAACGAGATACGAATTCATTGACCTTTTCGACTCGTATTTGCATGTGAAATCCACACAGACATTCAAATTTGCTCTTCGGCCAGGTCATACCCAATTATTTAAACATAATTTTTGCATTAAGCCTGCACCGAGCGAAATCCGCCCGTCCAGTGGCGCCCTCCCATGTTTTTAACTAATTTCTATTAATCTGAAACAAATATCAAAAATCTAAAACGGACAAATTGTTGCCTTGTACGACAAGTTCATTCCAAAATACAACACTGAGCCTTTTCTTGTGTTTTAAAGTTTAAATCACTAAAACGGAAAATGGTGGCCACCGTTTTGTTTGTTTTAGTGATTTTAAAGATACATAACAATATAAAGCTTATTGTTGTACCTTAAAATAAACCTATCGTATAGGACAACAATTTGTCCGCCTTGGATTTTTGATATTTGTTTCAGATTAAGAGAAATTAGTTAAAAACATGGGAGGGCGCCACTGGACGATCGGCGCCGCCTTAAGTTTTCATGGTGATATCCATCTACAAATTAAAAAAATTCTAATTGAGAACTAAATTATGAGTAACTTTAAGAATATATGGGCCAATTTTAATTAAATTATGTGTTTTTATTTAAGAAAAACAATATCAGCAGCTTACTTTCAAACATGAAAGAAAACATATCCTTTTCGTGCACAAAGGCCGTTACAAGAGATGTACGTAAATTGGCTAGACAGATGACAATCACGCAGCAGAAAGCTGACAAATGAACTTCGAATCACAATCGACAAATGCCCTTTGCCCGTGTGGCTCCCGACCGAAAACCATACCAGCTAAATATTATCAAGAATATAATAATATATTTATTTTTTGTCCGGATGAATACTTCATTTCATAGGATTTGGACGGGTTTATCATGTTTCAGATAAAAATGCTTTTGGTTTACAGTATTTTCCAATTTCCACATTCATCGCTCTTTAAAAAGAATTACATTATTTTGGTGTTCCGATGCCCGACAAAAATAGCATCAAACATAAAAATCTATATTTTCTCTTAAGTAAATTGTATTGACACATTTCGAAAGGATTATTATAGTAGGTATGGGCATAGGCATATATTTTACATTAGAAAGGCACGGGAAGCTGTCGTAGGTATATTCACTTTTACATTCAATACTTCTCCTTACTACAACTAATAAATTCCTTAAATTCTATTACAATTCTATAAAAGGTATGTTCTCGTGATATGCCTTTCATAATTTGGCACTCATATTTTCTATACTAAGAAATGTGATATTTTAACTAAAATTCTACAAGTTGATAGGAAAATAGCGCTACAGAAGCAATTAGCTTAACTTAGCTTATGATTTTATGAAACTATTGTAAAGTCGTAAACACAAAAAAAAATTTGAGATAGAAAAATAGGTAATTTCTGAAAGATATCATTCTTAAATTATAAGTAAGAGCGTGGGTACAATTAATTTATGATGTAGAAAAGTACGCAACAATTTGCATGCCTAGAGTCATTCGGTGTAACCAAACGCACTAGGTAAGGGAGCGCATCGCTTATAATAACTTGGAAACGAAATGCAAGGGTCGGGGTGTGTTTTCGAGTTAATTTGTGGCGATGCGGTCAGCTATCATTTGAACCGCATGGTCCTGTATTTTTAATTAAAAGGAAATATTTATAGTTTCTTCAAAAACACGGTAAATTCTATTTAAAATTTTAAGCTGGTACAAAATTAGTGAGAGCCAGTTGCAAAAATATGGCTCTGATCTGAATCAGAGTTTTGGATCAAGGCAGTGTCAATGTTCCCCAAAGTTTGGTTTAGTTGACCCACCTGGGCATTCAACACAGTATGACATAAACATCGTCAGCAACAACCACAGCTAATATTTTATTTTGAAAACGATGATATGGTGATCGATATAAATAAATAAGTAAGTATTTGGAAGTAGAAGTGGATCCTATGAAAATAACACTTTAAGTTTAGCAAACATTTAGATAAACTTTATTGCGACTAATTATGGCTATTGCATTTTTATAGCTTCATGTCAAACAGGTTTTTTAAACACTTGACAACTCAAGACTCATCTGTGGACTGTTTTGAGTAACATTGAGAACCGCTATATGAAGGTGTAAAAACCGTTTACGAGTAACGTTTTACGATTTAATCTTAGCTCTGGATTTCATTCGCACATTTATTACGTAACTTAACGTGCTCCAATTAATTTGGTAAAATGTCTTTTATGGTGCACTTTAAACTTGCGAGACGTAAGTCGAGAGAAACTGTAAAGTAATTCTGTATTTTTAGATGACAAATAATCTCATTTACATTAACTACCTCTTTGACTTAAGAAAGACATTTCACTTTATACACGTGTTTAAGAGAACGCTTGCCTTTGATACTTGTTCGTCATTTGTGATTCGTAAGTTTACTTAATTCAACTTATTTTCTTCATCTATTGGCCTAAGCGCTCTCTCGAATTACATGAGGCATTTATCCGACGGGTGACGGTAGGTTTTCTTGGTATTGTCATTTGCAGAAGTTTGCAGCCGATAGCAAGTCGTCGTCGACACGACCGGCTACATGCACCGAGTGAGAACGCAAAATATTGATTATAAGCATACGTGTCAAATGGCTCACTTAGTACTCTGCGAGCATTTTGCTTAAGTCCATTTGAGTTCCTCTGCATACCCACCCACGTTTACAGGAATCTCAGAAGAACTAAAGTCCACTATGAGTGAGGTTGCCACGCCTGACCGATCGCCACGTATTCTAGCCATATTACGTTCTTGTTTTGAATCCAGCCCTATAACGTTCTCGTATTTTTGAAAACTTGCAAAATTTTCAAGCGCGGGCAGGATTTTGCAAGATCTTTTTTGCAAGAAATGATATTTTGAAAATTTTGCAACTCATGCGTTGCCCGCCAATTTTGCAAGTGAATTTTAATGCCAGTAACGCGTGGCAAGGCTCCATCTACCGGGTTAGTTTTGCAACTAATACCCGGCGACTAATTCTATCTTTACAGATTGAATGTAGTCTATGCGATGAAAACCCGCGTTAAATTGAATACCAACCTTTAAAACACTTTCCGTGTTAGGTATACAATTTTTGAAAACTTGCAAAATTTTCAAGCGCGGGCAGGATTTGAACCTGCGACTTTCGCATTACTAGTGGCGAAAAAGTTTAAAAAAAAACGATTTAAATTTAATAGAAATCATTATGGATAGACCAGACTCGAAAAGATTGATTTATTAGTTTACATACAAAGAACTTACTGTAAATAAGTTTGTGGCAATGTCGCATGAATTTGTTTCTTGCCGCAAAACTGTTGGACCTACGACCTTTGAGTATGTATCACTTTGCAAAATTGAATTTCTCTGAAAAAAAGCGAAATAAAATTAATCTTAAATAAATGCCTATTATTTAAAGGTTTGTTAAAATGTTAAAAGGTCGTGGATTAACAAGTGACAGTCGCGAAAATAAAATAAAAACTCACATGAACTTTCTGGTGGTGCATCAATAAAATAGAGTACCTATAGGTACTTACCTAAAAACAAACAACTACAAATTATAAGAATCATTACAAAAAACAAAAATGAATCTACGTATCATATTTTAAATTTTACATAAAACACAACTTAGGTTGTAAACCAGAAAGTTAAAAGTAAGCGATGGAAACTGGACGAAGACATAAAACAAGGGATTTACTGTTTATTTGTTTATTTATTAAGGCGGGGTGGTAAAACATTTAATTAAATTTCTTGACTGGCCGCAAGGTTCATTTTTTACACTTTTTTTAAATATTTGCCGACTGAGGGCTGAGATGTAAAAGAAAAGATAAAGGCGAGTGTAGCCAAAAGTGCCTAAAATGGCCACTTTTGATAATTATTGCCGTAACTTTAATTTATTTTAATTAAAGCGAATATTTCATTGAGTTTGTAGATTCTTATTCTACTTAAGGATAATACTAAAAACCTGAGCATCGGACATTCTGATAGATTGTTTGTATAAACCGAAAATATGTTTTGTGTAGTGGCGCCACTGTCGAAGCCGTTCACGAATACACTCGCCGAACTTAAAGGAAACGAAAATTACACATAGAACAAATTTAGAAGCCATTCAGAAAGTAACGCACAGAATATTGGTATATTTAGACGTAATATAGAGAGAAACGCACAGAATTTTTGGTATAATTAATAGCGAAGAGAAGAAATCCTATTTTGGGTGGTATCGAGATTTACCTTCTAACACTCAACAATCGCACAAAAGGCTTATCTGTAAAAGTCTGCCAAAAGAACGGTACGATCTCACACAAGATTACTGTTATTTATGAAAAAGCTAAATAATATTCATTTGACCCGTGTGACGTCATACTGACCAAGAATGAAACAAATCTCTTTCAGATAACCATTGACATTAAACTTGAAACTATAAATCCTAGTACGTCAGTCAACGTTCAGTGTAAAATGTATGTAAGTATGTACGTTCAGTGAAAGTTTGATTTTATGGAATTTTTTCGTTGCAATGATTGTTCCCAAATTACTTCATCAAATAATATAGAGGTATTTAAAAATTAACTTTAAATTCACGGATGATGAGATATTAAAAAACAAGATAGTTTCTTAAAATGGTATAATTTTTCATAAAATAATATCAAATATTTTAAATTCACATACCCAAATTCTTGTCTTCCAGTAGGACTCAACTTTTGCTTTATATTTCATTTTATCAACAATCCTCTGATTTAAATAACTAGTTTTATTTTTTCAAATTTAAAATCAGATTGATTTATTCAATTTTATCAAAGCCTTTTGCGGCTTTTTGACTCTGACAGGAGGGTAAGCCGATCAAAAAATTACCTGACACACTTATTATTTGTTATCAAGTTTATATTTCTTTTCATGACAGCAAATTAATAATTCTGATTTGTTAGGACCCCTGACGGTGTTTCAAATCTTCCTAGTAATATCCTGTCCTAACGACCGATGTGGCGCAGTGGTAGTGCGACTGCCTGCGACGCAAACGTTCCGGGTTCGATTCTCGGTGGGACACTCACAAAAGTTGATATTTATCTCTTTGTGAATTTGTTCCCGGTCTGGTTAGGACATTGCAGGATGAACCACCTGATTGTCCGAAAAGAAATGGTTCCGTGCTTCGGAGGTCACGTTAAGCCGTCGGTCCCGGTTGCTGTCTATGATTACTTAGACGGCGCTCGTAACACAACCATGTCAGAGGCCTACTAGTGATAGTAGGCGGTTGAAAAATTCTGACACCAGGGTTCATCGGGTCGTTGGATGACTCGGTGTCCCACACGAAAAGAGAGAGAGAGAGTAATATCCTGCGTAGGATTACTCCAACGAACCTTCCTCAGAGATTTTAAGTTTATTTTTTAAAAAGTTGAGCTGATTAACTCCTTTTCTTTTGATTAATTACTGTTGGGATCTTGATTAACATATTTTGCTTTGTTCTTTAGAAAAATGGGGCAAGTGTTGCTTATTGCAAACCTAATTTTGCCTTTAATTTGTGAAGGAGTTTTGTTAAGCTTAACTGGACTGTAATAGGCTGATGTATGTAACAAATTATGGAGGTGGTACAATAGCACCAAAAACTAAAGTAACTTTACTTCTTTAAGGGACAGTCGAGGTTACGTCCAGTTAATCAATTTGGTTTTAACCGTTTCTGGGAACTTGACTGTACACATTCCGGATGGAATTTCCGAATGAAATGAGACAATTGCAACTTTACTGTTTAATTGAATGTAAAGTTCAACTTAGAAGGCGGCTGGCGAAAACGTGCCTTATGGCGTACCCTGAGGAAAACTTTCGTCCAGCAATAGGCTAATGAGATGTAAAGGTCTACTATCATTATCATAAGAAAAAGTAGTGTTACCTTTCATCAAATTAAAAAGCTGTAAGGTTTCCTGTAATAACTAAATTTATTTCTTTTCCACTGTAGATGTACTAATACCTAAAGTTACTAGTAAGTATCGACAAACGATAGCAGGATGCTTTGGAATCCGTTTCCTACTCATTTTATAAAATGTTTGTTTATGCTTGTTTTGTTGGTATAAATTCATACATATAACCCGGCATACACTCCAGTTTGTAGGGCCGGACTTACATTTAGTCGATTTCACGAGCTGTCCCCCAAATCTCACGAACCGGGGGATTCCACCGTGAATATTTGATCAACACGCTCTCCATAAGATATTTCTGCTAAAACGTCTTATTTTTCCTGATGCCATAGTAAGCCCGATAGGGCTCAGCAAGATTATGCTGAGAGCTTTATAATATGTACATTTCTTATGCTGAAAAAAATATCGCAAATAGTATTCCATCCTCGTAAGAAATACTATTTGCGATATTTCCTAACTCTGTAATGCAAAGGAAATAGTGGGCTTATATGTATTCTTTATGGTTTGTTGTATCAAGCTTATGTGTAGAAAAATGTTTTAGTTTGATACGGATACGATCTATTGAGGGTTTTTCTCTACCTACTTGTGTACATTTTGTATTAGGTAAGTAAGTTAATAACCAATACTAGAAATAAGCTTTTTTTCACTGGTAAGTCATGTCACTCAGTTTACAAGTACTTTGACAAAATCAAATTTACAAACGCCGTGGACAGTACTGGTAGATTGTTAACTATTTTACCTCGCATACATATACCTATTTAGGGTTTGAGACCAAATCGTTGCGGCAATATCGGACGCCCGGGGCGGGTAAATCGGCAGGTCTGCTAGTAACGGGCATTTACTGAACATACCGTTTGCTTCACTGAGTATTTCCTATATTTAAACGTACAGAGCAGCAAAGACCGAAACCATTACGAAAACTCAATTTTGAATCCTAATACATGAAATAATCTGCTTCCATCTAAATCTTAGACAGTGCTCCATTTTAGGATCCCCCAGTATTTCTTTGTCTAAAATGCACTTTAGACATTTTGTTTTATTTACATTATTGGCATCAGCTGGGTTCTCTCCGAAACCGAAGATGCCTACTCAATAAAACTCGAAACTAAGAAAACACACTAAGTTGCGGGTGTTAAATAGAGACAGTATCTTCTGTGGTGCAAAATATAACTTTACATCGTACACGCTTATATCTAAGTATCAAATCAGGCTTAGAATTTCACAAGCTACAATATTACCTCGCACAGCTACGCCACCACCTTTTTCAAGTAATTTTTTTTACCATGTATTATTACTTTCAGAACATAAGACGGTTCTCTCACTTGTCCGTCGTTCCGTTTTTTAACGCATGTGTCTGTCAGACGAAAGGAAATCGCAAATTCCAATCTTATTCCCATACAATTACCACATGCGTTACGTTGCGTTAAAGAAACGGAACGACGCGACGGACGACAATTGAATGAACCGCCTCAAAGACAAGATTCGCATTTTGTTAGATCCGGGAACATGGAGTTAGTTACACTTTTAAGTAAGTAATTTCGTAATACTTGTTTATAAAGGCTGAATTGCGTTTCTGATGATTTTTCTTCGTAGGTTAGGTCTTGACATAATAATTTAAAGTTAGATACTTCCCTTTTCTATTTCAAATCGCAAATAAGGTAGTTCTAGCTCTAGAATCATGCATGGTGGGTAAGATAACCCTCTAGTAGTGAAATTACTATATACTGTACCATTACGCGGCTTAAACCTAACTTCACGCTCGGCTTATCTCGGGTTACGGCTTGGATTAAGTTTTTAATAGAAGTCGGCAAAAGTGCCAGGCTAAGCGTAAAAATTACAATGGGATATGAGAATTCTAAACTAAACTTATGTTACCCATTTAATAATTTCTAAATCTAATGATATTCATTCACTCACGGAACTCTATTTTAGGCCGTCATAGATTTGAGTGTTCGTGCAACTTACTCTATCAAGATCAGAACCTGATTTTAATAATCAGCATCTATTCGTAATTCAGTACAAATTAGATACGTAGCCATAACGTGAAATTCAGGACAAATGAATCCCTGAAAATAACAAAACATATTGGTCTAATCCTCATGCAAGGTTTTTCTCCTCATACTCACTATGTTTAAGTTCCACCTCTACCTACTTCTTCACATATTACCTAAGACATTTTCTCCCTTATATGTTTAACTTGTATAAGTCCATACTAAGCATGTAGTGTATATCATGGTTAAAGAATTAAAGTTATTGGATTTACATTTTATTTAATTACTAGCTGTTACCCGCGGCTTCGCCCGCGTACTCATAGAGTTTTATTAATTAGTTGTGTATTCTAAACGACACATCGTAAGGCGAACAACTGTGTAAACTGGGAGGGCACTAAAATCACTATTCACCGATACACAGACGACACTACACTGGAATGGTTCACTTCCTTGAAAAAGTATATAATTTGTGGTACCTGGGCGCTACCATCACTAATACAGGCTATTGTAAAATCAAGTAATGAGGCGCAAGAATGATCCTTGAGTTCTTTTGCCACTTTGCACTCATGATCACTGGAAAAGTCGATGGCAAACGACCAAGAGGTTTCAGTACAATTAGGTGGTCTCATTAAATACACTCAGCGCTCTATGTCGCCAAAGATACGCAGCGATGGAAAAGAATCCTGAATGAGAAAAATATTTCCCATCAGGGGAATTACGACCTTCAATAATGAAGATATTACGACGCTAGAAAGAAGATTATGACACATTTATAGTGTAAGGAAAAACAGGCATTTAATGTTAAAAGTAAAGATAACGTAATTTTAATAGAGACGCAGTCACTAAACCGGAAAAATTATCGTGAGTAATATGGAAGACATATCTTGATGGAGAGCGCGTATACAAAAATTGTCTTTCAAAGGGGAGGGATTTATGCTTTTACAGTGTTTCGGAGCGTTTGTTTCCAGAAGAGTGTTAAAGACATAGTACACAGCTTAATGGACACAGAACAGAGCACTATTTTAATACGCTATTGTAAACGATATTGTAAGTTTTACCATCTGGGGATAAAATGAAGAGGTTCTGAGCATTGGACACACGCGAACATGCTACATATAGCTGGCCATGAGAGAAGCACGGTTTTTCTAAGTGGACCCCCGCTACCTTTAAAGTTTGTCCCTGCGCTTTGTTGATTGTCATTGCGAAACTAAGCTTGATAGGAAATTGCAGCCTCTTGAATTGGAATGGAAGATCTGTGGGAATAATTGGGATCCGTGGTATTATTACATTTTCACCCTTGCCAACGCCGGTTAAGATGGTGGCTCCAATTATGTTCCGTCCTAGTTGTGTCACACGAAGTCTCGTTCCATTACATAATCGAGGGGCATCTAAATTTCGCATAAGCATGACTGGAACGCCTACTTTTAATTGCAGCTTATGTGAGGGCACACCTGACAACTCCAATGAATTTAAAAACTCGACGGGGTATGAAGTGCTCTGTTCTGTGTCCATAACCGTGTCTACCGACAAATATTCGACAGTTTCTCCAGATACTTGACTCAATATGTCTAAATTTATTTTGTTCACAATATCATTCTTCGGCGCTAATATTGCCCTTTGGCATAACCATTGGTCTTCATTAATATTGTTCTGTAAACCTGGATATACCTTTTCAATAAGATCAGAATTACTTTGTACTAAAAAGCAGAAATCTCTTGTAAGCGTCACTTTGCCCTCGGCATCTGATTTTAACCGCCCATCTCCAATTTTCAACAGTGTGTCAGCGTAGTTTCCAGCATTGATGTCATTGTACAGATGCACCCTCATATTTGTTGTTAAACTGAATTTTATTACCTTGCTCCAAAGAGAAGAAGACTTGATACATGCTTTAATTTCATCTGCAGGTGTGCCCTTCTGAATCACAGGTAGTGTTTGACGGAAATCACCAGCCAGTAAAACAACCATCCCTCCCATGATATCGGTACTGTTGCGCAAATCCTGGAGCGTTCTATTCAGTGCTTCTACAGCCTTTTTGTGCGACATTGTACTTTCATCCCATACTAAGAGCTTACATTGTCGTAGCATAGTGCCCCGTGCGCTATTTTTACTAAAATTACAAATAGGTGACTCTTCATGGGCGAGATTCAGTGGCAACTTAAGGACGGAATGCGCAGTACGGCCCCCGCTTAGCAACGTGGCGGCTATTCCGGAGGAAGCTACGGCCACAGCAATGTTATTATCTTTTCTAACTTGCGCCAGCAATAAATTTAACAAAAATGTTTTTCCTGTTCCGCCAGGAGCATCCAGGAAAAAAAGAGCACCATTTCCCGATTCTATTTGTTGAAGAACTTGGTCAAATACTTGTTTTTGTTCTGGAAGTAACTGGGGCACGCATTCGGCTACTTGCTGCTGCAATGCTTGTATATCATAGTTTGTTTCCCGTAAAATCTCGTCACTTAGTTCATTTTCGTTTGTTCGCCGAGGGCTAATCATTCCAAAATCACTCATCTTTTTACCGACCATTGCCATTACTTTGTCTTCTATTTTGCCAAGGGCTTCGTTAAAAATAAAATCATTGTAAGTTATGTTCGCGTGTGTCTGCTGCATTCTTCGCAAGATGTCTTCCGCCATGTACTCTTTATACTTTTCCCACAATTCAGTTGGTTTAGACAGTCCGCAGGATGATATTAGAGTTGCGTAAAGGTCCCTGATTTTGGCTGGTGATTGGCATTGCACAGCTTCCTCCATGGTTTCGTCCCAGTGGTTATCATTCTCTAACAGACGCAGAGTTTCACATGCTTCTCTGTATGTTGCGCATTCTTGGCCATTAACAATTTTCAGATCTCTATAACTGGTTGGACCTCGAACATGGTGCAGTAGCAAGCGTAAACAATAACATTCCATGTTTGTTACATGTACAGTGTACACGCGACCAAGGGCATCAGATGACTTTACTCCGGGCCAATTTTCGACAGGCGCTCCTTGAATACGGCGTTTCCACTCCTTTCTCGACGCGTTCCAAGTGTAATAACGGGGGACTTCAGCGTATAACAATGTTTTTGCAAATGGGTCAGTCTGGCAAAGTTGGAAAAAAGCTGTTAAAGTGGTTTTGGGCGGTGATGATAATCTTTCTTGGAAATTTCTCTCTGTGAAATATACGCGCTCTCCATTTTCTAAGTGCACAGCAAGGTGTGTTACGGTTGGATGTCTCTCATGTAACGGGAAACCAAGGAGCCGCCACGCTGCCTCATTACTGCTGACATAACGTCCTGCTTGAAAGGTTTGTACTTCGTTAAGGGGCTGAGCATCACCGTTATTCCTGAGATTAAATATCGCCTGATCACTCCCTTTATTTATGTACTTGCATATATATTTGATTGCGCGGACCGAATTGCAGGCTTCAACATTAATATGAGCGTTAAACATTTTGCACAAAATGGGTGAATACGGGACAATCCAGCTATTATCCACAGTTTCGAACGCTCCAGATCGAGTTTTAATTTGAGCTTGTCTGCCACCATCTTCGGGGGATCTGCGTCTGTATAACGGGTAGCCATTGTCATTATGCACGGTTTCTTTTAAGAGCTGCTTTGGGAATTTCTTTGTACATTTTCCTTCTTTCATGCATGGCGACGCTGAATTTCGTGCTCCGCAGGGACCGTGGACCATATTTTTAACAATTGTGTCGTATAAATCTTTATCTACCTCTGGATCCGGAATCTCGGCGCTTATTATATCATCGATTTGATTGGGACGCAACTTTTCTTTAAGCCATAGTAAAATATGCACATGTGGTAATCCCCTTTTTTGCCACTCAATGGAATACATGAAACATTGCACCTCTCCGAATATCTTGCCCTTAGTAATAACATTAATTAATTTTTGAACTTTTAGTCTAAATACTCTGGCCACTATATCGTGTCTGTCTGTACTTTTTTGGCCCGGCATTAGTTCATCTGTTATTTCTTTCCACGACGGATTGCAAGTGAATGTAACAAATAGGTCAGGTCTGCCGTAAGTCCGTACATATGCAAATGCGTCCTGTGTATATTCGTGTAGGTAGCGGGGGCTATTAACGAAGGATGACGGAAGTATAACCATTCTGCCCAGATCCCTGGGGTTAACATTGGCGTCGCTGGCAACTGCATCTTGTAAATGTATATAGTTCTCTACACGTAGCTTTTTTTGATTTAATGAAATGTACCGAAGACGTTCGCTTTCCACCTTAACGTACATATCTACTAAGAACTGATGAAAAAGTTGTCTGCACCGCGTTAAGATGTTAAAATCATTTTGTCTAACCATCATATGATACGCATAAAAATCCATACACGACACTTTTTTGTTTGGAAGAGGCTGCTTCGTTACTGGATTTATGAGTGGAATTTCAAAATGATACCCTTCTTGTCCTTTGCAAAATAACAGTGGGTATTGCAGAGCGTCATAAAACTTGTGTGTATCGGCTACCCGTTGTAATGTGTCATCATGCGCTCTTAAGACAATGTCCCGCGAAGAGAATTGATCACCACTTATTACAGCTGCAATTTCATTGATTAATGGAGCATTATAGCGCCTTTCATGTTCACCTCGTGGAGTTTTGTCAGCGTGAATGACAACCTTATAATTCTCTTCTGGCATATTTTCTAGGGCTGTTTTAAACGTGTTTACTAAAATATTATGTTCATGCAAGTACGTTTGAATTTTCATTACAGTCTCTCTTTCAACTCCCTGTATAAATTGGCAGCGACGGTTCGCCTCAAGTTCTTCGTCCCCCATAAAGTATACTTGCAAAAATTTGTGCTGTTCGTTTTCTGCTGGAAATAGTGAACCTATTCTGTGATAAATTTGTCCTTGCACCGTAAATGTGGGTGAAAATCCTGGCATTATTACCTCCCGATCAACCCCAAAAGAAGTCATTTGAAAGCAAGAGTTGTATTTCCGGATCCTATTCAAAAAGCGCCGTGACTCATCAGCATCGTATAAAAATAGTGTTTTTAGTGGCTCTTCTGGCTCCCCTCGTGAAGGAACAGAAACCTTTCCGTTGGAGCAACACATGCCTGCGGTTTCATCTTTCCATTTAAGTGCGCTACAAAAACGACACGTCTTGTCCATTAGTCCAATTATAATTAATCTATGATCTTTGTAATCTATCAATGGGTCATAATTAAATGCTGCATCATAAAATACTGACCAAGTATTTCTTTGAAAATTACGCCGTCGTTCTGATTGTTGCTGTGCATTTGAATCTCTGCGCGCCTGTGTTTCTTCAGGTGTTTCGGCCGCTCTCAAAGCTGCTTGTCGTTCTGTTTGTGCACTGAGCCTTTGCTGAGTTTGGTTTGGTGTTTCCGCGGCTCTCAAAGCGGCCTGTCGCACTGCTTGTTCGTGTAGCCTTTGCTGAGTTTGAGCAATCGATTCTGCAGCTCTCAATGCGGCCTGACGCTCTGCCTGCTCTTGACGTCTTTGCTGCGATTCAGCATCTGATTCTGCGGCTCTCTATGCGGCCTGACGCTCTGCCTGCTCTTGACGTCTTTGCTGCGATTCAGCATCTGATTCTGCGGCTCTCTATGCGGCCTGACGCTCTGCCTGCTCTTGACGTCTTTGCTGAGATTGTGCATCTGATTCTGCGTCTCTCAACGCGGCCTGACGCGCTGCTTGTTCTTGACGCCTTTGCTGCGATTGATCCAGCGTTTCAGCAGCTCTCAAAGCAGCCTGACGCTCTGATTGCTCTTGACGCCTTTGCTGCGATTGAGCATCTGATTCAGTGGCCCTCAAAGCAGCTTGACGATCTACCTGATCCTGCCTTCTCAGTTCAGCGTCTTCGAGAGATTCTAACGATCGAGCTATTCTTTTTGCTCGTGCCTGAGAGGTCAATCTAGAAAGGCTAGATTTGCGTTTGCGAGGCATGGTTATTTTTTTAAAGAGATTAAATTTATAGTGATTGTGTATTTAGAATAACTAATCACCAAGCTATTGAAATAAGCGTGATTCTTTAAAAAATAACTTAACCACCAAGTCAACAAAATCCTAATCGAAAAGATTAAGCGTAAAAAAATCAAGACAACAAAACCTAAAAAAAAGCTAAACACAATCCAAAACAACGAATCCTATCCGAAAAACCGTAAACGTAAGCAAGAATATCGTAAAGGAAACCGAAAAACAATCCTAAACAACAAAAACCAAACAAAGATAAATCAGTGAACCATAAACGTAAGCAATAGTTGTTCAAAGAATTCAACAAACAAACCAAGTCAACAAATCCAAATCACAAAGCTAATAAACACAATCCAAATTACAAAGCAAACGTAACCAAGAATATCGTAAAAGAAACCGAAAAACAATTCTAAACAACAAAAACCTAATCACAAAGATAAATCAGTGACCCATAAACGTAAGCAATAGTTGTTCAAAGAATTCAACAAACAAACCAAGTCAACAAAACCAAATCACAAAGCTAATAAACACAATCCAAATTCCAAAGCAAATTATTATTGTAACAAATCAAATAAAACAACCGACAGAGTATAGGTACCGTATGCACTATAAGGTGGCGAGCGGGCTGATGTTCGGACCTATATCCGATGCCGGAAAAAATTCCAATAGCGCGTTTTAAAAACCTAGTGGCGCCATCTATCGGTAGATTTAGGAAGCCATCAACTTTAGTTTTTAAATTTTTGAGAATGAATTTGTTTTAGATTTTGTGTTTTTTTTTTGTTACCTTTTTAGTTATTTTTTTATTTTTATATTTTTCTAAACAGTAGTTAACAAAAATATTCATAAAACTCACCGTTTGAATGCAACAGTACTCTCAGAGTTAAGTAACTTATGCAACATCTCACCGCGGCGGGATAATACCATATCCCTGTGTCAAAATGGGTTATATTGGTGGTTAATAAATAATAAGAAAGTATAGATTGCTATATAGCTTTAATTTTTTTTTAATATTCCTGCTATTTTGAAATTTTTATTACATACAAACATGCTCCAAGAAGACATGAAAGAAAGGAGTGGGTATGTAATCAAGGATTTGAAAACCTATATATTAGCTCCAAACCAAATTAACTTGGGGATGGATGTTCTTGGATTGGAATTATAATAATATGAATACGCAGTATAATGATTTTGCCTAGTCTTCAATTTTCAGGACTATGGTACCAAAAAATTTAAGTTTATTATGTGTCTTCGCAAGTATACGCAGGGCAAACTTACTGTGCTAAAAATGGTTATTATTATAGAAATGGACTTTCAAATCATGTTTAACTGTAGAAATTAACTTTACTACTGTGGTAAGAAGTATCTCAAGTACATACCCACATCACCCTTAAAGCCACATTCATATCCCAAAACTCATATTCAAGAAACATTCTCATAGTAGTGCTATACAGGGTGTAAGTGACAGCCCTTCGAATACTGATTGGGTGTATTCAAACCATGAAACTGAACAACCTGCCATAGATTAAATTCTTTTTTTCTATATCCCATACAAAATCACAATCAGCTCACTGCATTTACTATGGGAATATCAGTATTCGGAGGGCTGTCCCTTACATCCTGTATATACATCTTTTTTATGTGGTATGGATGTATTCTATGCTACACAATAATCAGTTTTCCGATGGGAAAAATATGTTTTTCCGAGATAAAAAGTAACCTATGACACTCACCAGCTTTTCATCTAACTGCTTTCCAAAAAAAAAATGCTTTACATCGCTGCATGATACTCATTTATGTATGTAGTATGGATGTATTCTATTGCTAAACATTAATCGGTTTTCCGAAGGGAAAAATATGTTTTTCCGGGATAAAAAATAACCTATGTCACTCACCAGCTTTTCATTTAGCTGCTCTCAAAAAAAAAAATTTTTTACATCGCTGCATGATACTCATCTATGTTCGTAGTATGGGTGTATTCTATTGCTAAACATTAATCGCTTTTCCGATGGGAAAAATATGTTTTTCCGGGATAAAAAGTAGCCTATGTCACTCTCCAGCCTCTCACCTAACTGCACACCTAAAAAACACTGCATGATATCGCTCTGTTGTAACGTGAAAGAAAGACAAACAAACAAACAAACAAACAAACAAACACACTTTCGCATTTATAATATTAGTATGGATGTAATACATACATAGTTGCACTATCCTGCTCTCTTTCTATGTTAACATACATACATTTTTCATTCTCTCTTTTTTTTCATTTCTCCTATATTTATCGGTTGCTTCGTAAAAATTGCAACCTTAGCAAAAAACCCGCAAATTATACCGTTTGTTGCCTTGATTTTAATAGGTTTTCATGCAATAAAGAATATTGTTATGTTATATTATAAGTAAAGTGGTAGTCAGTTTGATTACACTCAGTATTTTATAGCATCATAAAATTCGTTTCAGCATCAAAACATAGTAGTGGCTCATAAGTATTTTTGTATTTTGCAAGCAACTCGCCTGCAATTAGAAACAACGTGTCCGGTTGGTGCCTGAGGTCTGGCGTAGAGCCAGCCAGTCTTGCTTTCTGCCGCTTACTGCCAATGTGGGAAAATTCAAGCAATTTTTCATAGATTCATGGCATGGTTTAGACTAGGAAAAACATGAAATGTAACTGCGTAGCTCAGCATAAGTACAGTAAAGACTTACATGTTAAAAACATCTCGCGTGCAATTAGAAACAAAGTGTCCAGTTTGTGGCTGGGGTCTGGCGTGGAGCCAGCCAAGCCCGCTGTCTGCTGCTTACTACATATGAGGGCAAATTACTTTATCCTAGGGATTCATGGCATCTGATAAAACCATGGAATGTTCAATGTAGATTTTTTTTTACATATGTACTTTCTGTAGAGTTTTACATATTGAAAACAGCTCGCATGAAATTAGAAACAAAGTAGCAGGTTGGTGGTTGAAGTCTGGCGGGGGGCCAGCAGTCCTACTGTCTACCGCTTACTCCCAATGTAGGCAAATTGCTCCCCGCAAAGATTTATAGCACCAGGCAACTGTTTAATACTGGTAAAAATTAGAATGTACGAGCTGCTTGTTGTCTTTCGTAATTTAAACACAAAATAAGATAGTTGTCAATCATATTAATGTTTGTGCCGGTTTAAAATTCAAACAACCTTGGTTGGATACGTAATGAGAATACCTGCAATCCTTCTACTGTATTATATAAGACTAGATTCCCGCCCATGGCACTCATTTTCCCGTGGTAATAGGTCGAAAGTAACTTATGTGTTATTCTAGGTTATACTCTACCTGTGTTCCAAATTTCATCCAAATCGGTCAAGCCGTTTGAGCGTGAAGAGGTAACAAACATATATACACACACAAACTCTTAGATTTATAATATTAGTACGGATACAATGAGTCTAATTTCCCTTCGTCTACACCATTTAAGCTGCAGGGAAGGATGAAGCAGTCTGGCACGCGGCCAGCCATCACAGTGTTGGTGGTCCTTACAGCCAATGCGGCCAAATCACTGCTGGATTTTGAATAAAATATAGGTAACAACTTGTGTGCGCAGGAAATCTTTGATTCTGGATTTCTATAGTGTTTCAGTCGCAAAATTTGTATCTACTGTTCGAATATAACATTAAAATGAATGTTTTTTTTTGTACGCTTCTTCTTATCGTATCAATGGGATACGCCGTATGCAGATTGCACAAAATCTATAGCAGCGATTGCCAATGCATAGCAACAGCTTTCGCTTTTGAGTTGGCATCTTTAAGGTCCTCGTGTGTGCAGGTACGCTGGTAAAGTATGAATGTTAAAAAATATATTCCTGTATACAAAGGTGTCGGCATTCTTCTGAAATTTGGTAAACGCAAAAAGAACAGAATTGATAACTAACTTACCTGTTTTGATAACTAAATCAATAGTTATGTGGGTTTACACGACTTACTTGTTGTATAGTTAGTAGAGAGTTTTATCCCTCTACTAACTATACAACAAGTAAGTCGTGTAAACCCACATAACTATTAATTAGTTAATAATTTATAGTTAGTAGAGAGTTTTATCCCTCTACTAACTATACAACAAGTAAGTCGTGTAAACCCACATAACTATTAATTTCTCATACAGAGTTCTCATCAGAATTTACACGACTTACTTGTTGTATAGTTAGTAGAGAGTTTTATCCCTCTACTAACTATACAACAAGTAAGTCGTGTAAACCCACATCATGAGTGATACTTGTTCGTTTAATAATAAAATGAATCGTTATTATAACATTAGTTATGGTTTATCATGTAGTTTATAAATATTAAAAACGCAATACGGCGTTCAGAACACGATGATACCAAAAAATTGCGTTTGTAGGTGGGGTCTGCAAAATTCTGTTTCTAAAAGCATTTTCATGAACTTGATTATTAAAAAGATTATTGTAACGAAGCTGCGAAAAAAGTGCTACTTACAAACAATACCTCTACAACTGAAATGCTACCCTTGCTATTTCACTGGTCAAACGATACTGAGTGCATTTTATCGTTTCACAAACAACTCGTATGCCATTACAATCATAATAGTTGTAGTGTAGTAGGAGTGGCTAAGAAGTCTGGCACGCACCCAGTGGTGCCGTTGTTTGCTACTCACTGCTACACTGGTCGAATTACTGCTGAGATAAAATTTACTACCCAATTTAAGAATTTTTTTGGTGCGCCAATGCAGTACTGTACCTATATATTATATATGTACAGTACTGCATCGCATAAAAAATTTTAGTTTAAATGTTTCTTAACTCTATTGTATTTCTATTTTATTTTTATTTACTACTTTAAAATATCTTTATTAAGTTATTCGCCGGACTAACACTCCTCTTGGGATCCGTTCGACGGGAAACTAGGCGCGACTGAAAAACAGCGTCTATCTCTAATTGTGGTAGACATATGCTGAGGCGTGACCTATTCATTGTTGTGTTTCATTGCAAACTGAAATGTATTCACTTTATTTTCTTACCTTCCTACGACACGATAATTATTTAGTAATGTACTTTAGTGTGTAAGGTGCCACAACTGATTGAATAAACTTATTTTCTTTCTTTCTTTCATCGTGATTTTGCAAGTCTGTATTTGTGAAATAGGGTTGGTTTATACTAAGTTCAGATTGAGATGCAACAACGTGACGTGGTTGTGAATTTCATTTCGGGCTGTGTAGCCTGTGCAAATCGCGATACGCAAGCCATAATAAATGCATATTCGTAATATACCATCCGGCTAGAGGCTGTCTAACACTACGCTTGCCGAAGCATGGCCTCCACTGCTCTACCGTCCATCAGTTCTACGACAAATTTGACCAGCTCACTGGCAATTCATCTTGCTATATCATCATCTGCCTGCCCTTATCCCAATTTATTTGGGGTCGGCGCAACATGTTTTTTCTTCCATTCATCTCTATCAGCTGTCAAATCTTCGTTTACACCCTTTTGCTTCATGTCATCTTTTATACAATCCATCCAAACTTTTTAAGGCCTTCCTCTCCTTCTGCATCCATCCACATTCATATTCGATACTCTTTTTGTCACATGATTTTCATCCTTCCTCATAACATGCCCATACCACGATAAACGACTACTTCTCATCTTTTCTGTAACTGGCGCTACTTTCAAACTTCCTCTAATATACTCATTCCTTATTTTATCGTTTCTTGTCACACCGCACATCCATCTAAGCATCTTGCTATACTTCCAGACTATTTCCGTTACTTTGGTCTTCCGTTACTTTACTTTGGTGCATAATCCTTTCCATAGCTTTCTAAGTGACATCAAGCTGGTGGATCAGTTTTACTCAGGTTGAACGTCTCGGCTCCGAAGGTTATGACTGGTAGGACCCTGATCGAACACCTTTGTTTTTAAGCATTAGTATTTATTTTGATAGAAGTACGACATGTTGTTTTTCTTTAGTGTTTTTTCTCATTAGTTGACCCGCTTCTTTCTCTCTCTGTTTACCTTCTGGTTGGCAGGTAGAGAATGCCGTCTGGCATTAGGAGCGGCTTTCGTACGATGTGCAATAAAGTATGAATAAATAAATAAATAAATTAAGCAAGGGTGATTCCAGAATATGACGCTAGTTCCTAAATGCTATCCAGCCCAACTGCACTCTTCTGGTGATTTTAGCCTCAAAGTTGTCCCTTACCAACAGCAATTTTTACCCAAGGTATACATGCTAATAGACAACTTTAAGGGCTACACCTTTGACGAAGATTGGCTCAGAGATGCTATGGAAACTTTTGTTACACTAACTCAAAATGGATGTCGATCTTGAAACATGATTTTAAAAAAACCTGCCATTACCTAACATTGGCTAAATATTTCATTGTTTTATAATATATCTAGTTATATTAGGTAAGAAGAAACCGTCAAAGGATGTTATAGAGTAGACAAGTAAATAAAACCAATACCTATTAATCTTGTTTCTGTTCGCATTGCGGTGCCATTATTATTTACCGATACACTATTTCCGGCCCTAAACCGATTGTTCAATAATGGGAAAGGACTGTAATACGTATTTAATGCCAACAACGGAAAACCGCAAAGATACGAATAAAGGAATATGATATTTCAATTAAAGGCAGAGTTAGAAGCGTGGAGAGTATAGTTAATACCCCTTATTTGGGAGAGGCCCATTTCTAGCAGTCGACTGTTGTGACTGTTGAAGTTAAAGAATTTATACCTACACTAGTGGTTTCACCAACTGCTACCCATTTTCCCGTGGGAATATGACCTTTTTCCGGCGTGAATTTTACGGGGTGCAAGGGACGGTGTACCAAAAACTTTGCAGGCATGATCAGACCATGAAACTGAACAACTTTTTCTATGGAGGATATGTTGGTAAACGAGATAAAAAAATCGATCTCCTATACTAAACTCCCGATCAGCTGACTGACTTAGTATGGAAAGTCGAAAAAAAATGTCGTTTCCCAACATAGGCTCGATAGTAAAAGTTGTTCAGTTTCATGGTCTGAACATGCCTGCCAAGCTTACGGTACACCGTCCCTTACACCCTGTATATTTGGTGGAGTTATTTATAAGATTGAATAATTCTGTACCTACTCCTGTTAATAAATACATTTTATTCTTATATCTCAGAATCTCTGGAATCGCTCTTTCTATTAAAACCACCAAAATCCAATGCGCACTTTTGAAAATCTAAGCATGCATAGGGACATATGGACATACACGGGAAACGACTCCATGGTATACTATGTAGCATGAGTAAATAGTCATAAATTAAATTTATATTTAATGCTGGATTAGGACCGATTACATCAGAAACCAGCAAAGGTATCAATTAATTGACAGCCTCAGAGTTATGTTTTGAAAATTACGTTAGACTCATTGGGCGATTATGATTATTCAAGCACAGTGATACGCATGGATAATCAAAGCCCAATTAAATGAGCACAAAACTTGGTCTAAACATATTGACATATTTACGCTATTACTACGTAAAAGAATTTACTAAGATACTAAGGATGGGTTTGCTTATGTTCGTCGATATGGTTGATACATATCGACGAAGCAACTGTGTAGAGTCTACTTTTTTTTCGTCTAGGACACCGCACCGAACGACCCGATGAACCCAATCCTGTGTAGAATGAAGTTTGATAAGAGTGTGTCAGGTTTTGTTTAAGGCCGATGTAGTCTTGTGATGATGATACAAGTAAAATAAAGTGAGTTGTTTTGTCGAATGTGTAAAACAGATCTGTTTTGGAATAAAGTTGTGGTATCCTTATTCTTTATGCGTGTAATATGAAAAGTGTTCAATAGTTATGTTTAGGAACTTTTTTCTTTAAAGCCGTACATTTGCGACGAATATAGTTTTTTGTTTGCCTTCAGAGGGTGAATCCCCCTCTGAAGGGAGTTTATTTATACGATAATTGTTTGCAATAATAACAAAAAATATTCCCTTAAAGTACTATTGGTGTCCCGAAAAGGTCCTCGCTATTTGATACGGGCGACCTTTTCGGGGCACAGGTGTTTTGTTCATACATGTTAGGGTAAATATAGTAGTTTTTTATAAAGAAGCTTATGAATTACCATGGGATTCACTGCACTATTAACATGTTTGATGAGATAGTTTGAAAGAAGTTAAGCAAGTTTTCCGTGGGGGGTTAAATGTTGTGTTTTCATTACTCATTCATTAAGTTACATCGTTATTAAAGGTTTTAAGGTTGCGCACAATTGTTTTTATATGTTCTAAATAAGATTCTAAAGTACTTTGGTTACTTATTATTTCTAATATTGAATAAGGATTAGGTATATAATGAAAATTGCAGGTCTGTTCATGGTTATTTCTACTTGTTACAAATCTAGGGCATTTTTCTATAAGGTGTTGGATGGTTTGTTCTGTTAAATCATCACAAGGGCAGATATTGGTGGTTTTTATTTTAAACCTGTGTAAGTACTGTAGGTGGTACCCATGTCCGGTAAGTACTTGGGTCAGCTCAAACGTGGGTTTCGTGGCTTTCCAGATATTTCGTATATCTTCTAGTTTTGGGCATATATTTCTTGTGTGTTGCCCTTGAGAAGAATTAAGATAAATCTCTTCAGCGGCCTCCCAGTTTGCACATTTTAACTGGTATTTTACAAAACTGATCGGAAATAATATATAGGAGTATTGGGTACGAGAATCAGCCGCAGCTTTTGCTGCTTCATCTGCTTCTTCATTACCCTCAAGTCCTGTATGCGCTTTTGTCCAAATAAATATTATGTCTCCTCCTATGCTGAACGTAGTATGCATGTATTTGTGTATCGACACGACTGTTGGGTTGGTGCTATCTTTATTGTTTATTTCGCTAAGGCTTGATTGTGAGTCAGTTAGTATAGCATAATTTGTAATACTGTTTTTAACTGCCCATTCACAAGCACGGTCTATTGCAAGTAGTTCAGCTTGATAAACTGAGCAGCTGGAGTGGAGTTTAAATTTTCGGGTCGTTTTATTGCTATCAGGTTTAAAAGCGACGAACGCTGCGCCAACTTTATCTCCGCTATGTTTGCTCCCATCTGTGAAAATTTTAACATAATTTTCAGGGCAGTGACTGTCAATATCAGTTTGGGTTGTAGCAAATTTTAATTTTATACGTCTTCTATCAGCAGGATGTAGAAGTCTTCCAGGACGTTCAGGTTTTTCAAGAAATACGTCATCTGGTAGAAGGTGAGTTACTTTAGTCCATTTCGTATTTTCTATTGCAGCGACTTTGTTGACTTTTAAATGAAGGGGAATTAGTTCGGCTAAAGCAATTGCGGCGGTGGCAGAAACAGTTCTAAATGCTCTAATAATTTTTATGGCAAAGCTCCTTTGTATGGATCTTAGCTTGTCTATTACAGTTTTATACTTAGTAGCTGAGCCCCATATTCCCGCAGCGTATGTTATTATAGGCTCTATCACATGTTTATAAATGGTGCGAACGTTTTCGGAGTGCACTCCCCATGTTGGTCGCACGAATAAGCAAAGTTTTTTGTAGATTTTATATGCTTTATTTATAGCATATTTTGCATGCGAAATAAATTTCAAGTTTTTGTCTATAATAACCCCAAGCAGTTTTATTTCGTCATTGTAACATAGCTCTTTTCCGTTCATGAATATTTTTGCCATTTTAGATTTCCGAGTAAATGCTATCAACTGAGTTTTATTTGGTCCAAATTTAAGTTTAGTTTCATCGCCCCATTTAAGGATTAGGCCTATAGCTTTGTTTGCAGCATGTTCTAAGTCTGAGATACGATCGCCTGTCACTACTAGGAGAACGTCATCTGCAAAAGCCTGTACGTGGCATCCTCTTGGAAGTTGAATGTCAAGCAGTTCATCTAAAATCAGATTCCAAAACATGGGACCACACACTGAACCCTGTATGCATCCTCTCGTCATTATCTTTTCGATAGAGGCTTCAGCGTAGTTTAGAGTAACTTTTCGTTGTTTTATGTAGTCGAGAATCAGTTTATAGTAGTTACTTGGGCATTTTATTTGTTTCAATCTTTTAAAGATACCTGGCCACCAAGCATTATCAAAGGCCGCTTGAATGTCGAGTGATATAGCCACCACTAGTTTCTTTTTATCCTTAGCGTCAGTAATATTTTGGATTGCACTCCTGAGAGCATCGCATGTTGAGGTTTGTGCTTTAAAACCGAATTGCTTCGGATTCATTGTGTTGGTAATATGCATGTGATACGTTAGTCTCGCGCACATGAGTTTTTCTAATAACTTTCCGAATATATTTATGAGGCCAATGGGCCGATAAGAAGCTAGATCAGTGTAATCGGATTTACTTGCTTTAGGGAGAATTATAACCTGGGCGGTTTTCCACTGTATAGGAAAGTAGGACAATTCTAAACATCTATTCATAATACTTGTCAATATTGAAGGGTAGCAATAAGCGAAGGCAGAGCATATGTCAGCAGTTAGGTAGTCTGGTCCAGGTGCTTTGTTAGGGTTCATATTTTTAAGGCAATCAGTAACTTCTTGTTCTGTAAATGGTCTGTCATTTTCGGTTCCTGGTGTTTCTGCCATTTGGTCACGAGTCGCTCGTTGGAGATCAGTGCTGTCTTCAGTATCTTGGGGGTAGAATTTGTCCAATAAAGCTTTAGCTGTTTCGGTGGTAGAAGATGTATATGTGTCTTTATCGATTCTAAGCGTTGATGGTGGTTTAGGTTGAGGGCCATTTTTAAGAAGTCTATTGGTTAATGACCACACATCCTCTTTACCCTGCTTACAACAAAAGCTGCGAAAATTTTCTGTTGATTCTTTCATGAGCATGTCTACGTATTTCGTCTTTAGTTCATCTCTTTCTTTAACAATATTTTCGATAGATTTACCGGCTCTATTTAAATCTTGTATAGTATGATGAAGTCTAATAAGTTTTATTTTCAGTGCTTGTAACTCGTCGTTCCACCAGGGAACATATTTCGCGTACCCGGATTTTCGGCTTAAAACTTTGTCACAGACTTTCTGTAGTATTTGAGTAATATCAGAGATGTGTGCTTCTAACTGCTTGTCATTCATGTCTTCTATTGTTTTGTTGTCTAATTCTTTTTGGCTCATCAAAGTTTTAAGTGTGCTGTAAAATGTCGGCCAGTCGGCGTTTTTAGTGGTGTATTTGTAAGTGGATAATTTTTTCTTCTTTTGTATTGACTTTTTGTCAAGGGGAATGACGAAATCTATGGCGTTGTGTTGGGATGTTGGGCAAGCTTCAAGGTTTACTCTCCAGTTTTCTAAGCAGTGTGTAAAATTATCCGATGATATTGTTAGGTCTATGATCGAGCTACGACTGAGCCCATGGGTCACTGTTTCAAATGTAGGAGTAGTGCCGATGTTATTTATGGCTAGGTCGTTAGAAGTAATGAAGTCGACAATCTCATTGCCTCTTCTATTGGTTCTTGTTGAGCCCCATAGTGGATGCCAGCCATTTAAGTCACCACCTATTACTATGTGTGAGTTCTGGTGTTTCTTTACAAATAATTCTAAGTGATTTAGAGTCCCACTAACGTCATCGTTAGGTTCAATATATACACACGCAAAAAACAGCCTTCTACTCTTAATTATTAGTTGTATTATGCTAAGGTTTTGTGTAGAGTATTCACTATTGCCCAGCGTGGCCCCAATATCTGATTTAACCATTATACATGCCTTTACTCGTTCATTATTTGAGTATTGATAGGTATCGTATCCGGGCAAAGTCCTTACAGTTTTGTTCTTACCTACATATGGTTCGGTTATAAATGCTATTGCGTAATTTTTTGATACAAAGTAGTTTAAAAATTCGTGTTGACATTTGTAGCTTCTATCTAAGTTACATTGTATAATTTTTAATCTAGACCTAGTACCCATAGTCGATTTTTTCCATTAGTCTTTGTTTCATTAGTTCCATGTAAGGGCATTTAGAAGAGGTTGCACCGTGTTGTGTGTTAGACTTCGTCTTGAATTTTTTATCGCGGGTCAAGCAGTTGTAGCAGTCTTCTACTTCCTTTTTGTACTTGACCGGGCAGGAAGCGTAGCTGTGCGATTTCGCTGAGCAGTGAGAGCAGGGGTTAGTTTCTGATGTGCAGTTTTTCTTAGTATGACCAAACTGAAGGCAACCATAGCACTGCAGGAGCGGAACGAAATCCTCAACATGAACCCTTTGGTGGTCGACGTTGATCCTACCAAGTTCTGTAGCTTTCTTCCATATCTCGGGGGCCACTAGAACCACTGCGTTGTACAGGTTTTCGTTACGATTGTTCCGTTTAAAACGAAACTTTAAGTCCGTTTCAGCTGGCTTTAGGTTTTTAATTAGCTCGTTTTGATTGATTATAAGCTGCCCTAGTTCGTCAGTTGGTACTTCCTTAGATATTCCTTTGAGTAGAATCATCGGTTTGAGTTTCCGCGACGGCTCTGCGCGTATTTCAGTAGAAGTTTCCAAGCGTCTAAGAGTTTCGTTCAGCTGTGCAGGTGTGTCAAATTCCACTTTGAGCTTCTTTTTGGCAACAGGGTAAACTGCCGTGGGTGCGTAACTTACTTCCTTGAAGGAAATGCTCTTCTTCCAAGACTGGTTTACTTCCTGACGGGTTTTGTCTTCGCAGATTGGCGATACTATGAGCGTTGGCTTAGATTTGGGTCTATATGGCTTGGGAAGTTCACTAGATGACTGTTTAGCCACTGATGCGTAAGTTGAAGCAGAGACGGTTTTAGTTAGTTCGGTAGTTAGTTTTCTTATTTCGGTTTGAATTGTTTGTTCTACATTATTTTTAAGGTCTACAATGAGGTAGTTAGTTTCCGTAGTGATCATGACTTCCCGGGTGAGTTTGTCAATTTCATGTGCTTTTTCTGTTATCTGTGTTTTTATGGCGGCATTTATATGCTTATTACTGCTCAGTAGATCGGTAATTTCTTTTGTTAAGTCTTGAATACATTTGAAGCGCTGCAAAGTAGTAGACGGCTTTTTGTTCTGAGGTTGGGTGGGTGTTTGGAAGTCGTCAAAAGCCGGATCATCCTGAATATCGTCGAGGGAAACATTAGACATAGCGTCGTCGTCGCCCATCTTCGAATTCATCCTCTTTCAGCAAGTAAAATAATAATGTTATTTTATATCGTAATCGAAAAGCCGCCATAAATCTGTAGACAGAACAAAGAAGTAATAGCGATCATGTACTTGTATTGCGCGCTATCTATCTCCCAGTAGTGCAAACATTTTTTTTTTTTTTTTTGGTTCATAAACTCTCACAATAAATGCCACCCTTTTATATTCCTTTCGGTTATTGCGCCATCTATCAGTAAGTAGCGAGTAACATTAGAGGTTAACTAGTACAAAAAGAGAGGGCAGCACGGGAAGACCAATGTTGGGGAGCGACAGGAGCACAGCAAGTGTTTAGAAGTTCTCACAGATGGCGCTGTATTATGTTCAATGTTGAATGTCAATGGAGCTCGATACAGAAAAAATTGAGGCACTTTTTATTTACATAAAAAACAGATTTAACATTCAGAAAAATCGTTCGAGCACTGATTAATTTCGATTATAGTAATAAAACACTGTTCTGAAGCACTGCACTTCGTACGGATCGCATAAAGTCACTTATTACAAAGTTTTCATTCCGCACAGCGTCGGTGTTTTCTACACATGTTTTTAGAAAAACTACGCTGTGTCTGCTCTCACTAATACATGTACTTGTAGGAAAACACTTTTTCAATAGGAGAAACTTAAAACATCATGGAATAAACTGAGTAAACCTATCGGTTTCGAGTTAATTGGGTACAACTTAGTAGGAGCTTTGTTTACAGTAGAGCGCCCCCTAGCGTAACCCGACGAATATAGTAGGTACTCATTAAGTTGGCAAAAACAAAAGGCAGTGCTCGGAGTAAGTTTTAACTGCCTGTACGACTCAACCTTAATTAAAATATTACTTGAGAGACAAAGAGGAATGCTGAAGGTATTAGTTAGCTGTAGATTACACCGTCAGTCCGGCTAAGGTCGGAAAGTTTAAATAATGATGAATTAATTATTGTTGTATTATGATGTCAGTGAGACCAGCTATGAAAATACAAGCTACAAGTCTACCGGTGAAATTTCTAGTAGGTACATTGCGTAGCCGGTTAATATTCCTGGTATCAAAATAGGTAGCCGACTTCCCAATGAACATCGAATTTCACCGGTAAAATTGTATCCTGTAGTTTGATAATATCGGGCACTGGCTTCTACTCAAGATAGTACTTGATTCATTTTGTGTTTCTGTAGCATGGTATGGATCGTTCTGTTTTAACTAGAGAAAGTAAAAATACAGTTAATGGGTAATTATACAGTGTGGTCGAGTATCGGTTTACCAATTAGTAACATATTTTTCCAGCTGATCCGTTTAGTGCCATTTAGTACATTTAATTCCACTTCACATCCCGTGTTTCCATATGCATAGCGCAGAGTTCTTGATATGGATAATGCGACAAAGAGTGCTTCAAAACATCACGAATATTAATTCACAATTTAGTACAAACTCTTACAAAGCGTTAAAAATGTTTAGCGAAAACAATTTTATGCCTTTGTTGAAAATTTGAAGAGCAACGCGTCCTGAATATTTCATAGCACCCGATGAGTCAGTGTAATTACGTCATTGTTTCACTTTAACTGCTCTTGTATGGAAATTAAATGGAGTTTCTTACCGAGCATTTGAATCGAGAGCATTTAGAAATGTTTTAATTATTAAGTGCTATAAACGCCATAAAAATACGTGACTTACAAAAACGTTGAAATTTATGTTTTTTAAGCAAGTACTTACTACCGTTATTTACGTAACACTTCACGAAAAAAACTTATCCGGAATGGCCACAATGTTTGTAGAAATATTTTTAAGTGTGATGAATTGATAACTGAAACTTATTTCAACCATACTATTTCATTTTAATTATTAAGTTATATCTAAATGGACTCTAATTTCCTCTATTTCCAATTGTTACAAGACTTTGTTAAATCATATTATGTCAGCGAAAAACAAATTAATACCTATCTCATCTAATCGATGTAATAAAGCGAAGATGCAGCTGAACAGCAAACATTGAAACTCTAGGTAGAATCCCTCTTACATTACTTCGAAAGATTTCCTCTTTTGGCAAAACTTATAATGAAATCGACCCCCTATTTTCCCGAAACAACCCTTCAACAAGGCGCCTGTTACCGCACATTATCAAAGAAATAAAACTAGGAGTTAATTGCAGGAATTTTGCCCCAGCCTTCCCTTTTCTTTATTGAGGAATAAACATACCTTGCACCCTTGTATTTTGCTTAAATATATGCCGAGTGAATTAACATTTTTCGGTTGTAATATTTTGCGACCTTTGTTTTTATAATAACTTGCTATTACTTTAGACAAACTCTACCCATAGAAAAATTGCCCAAAAACATAAAAAAGTTGTCACGTCCTTACCTATTTACTTACTCTAACAGGAATTACAAGAGCTTTCATGAATGCGTACTTTAAAATACAAATTCGTTTATTATGACACTTAGGTTAGATTTTTTAACATAGATAGAGTGGGTACTATATACGGACTCAGGTATCTCCTATCCCTTTCTACACCTATTTGACAGAAAGTGACAGCGCCAATTGAAGGTATGTCAACATAATTCATTACCCAAATTGAGTACTTTATGTACTTAGGTACTCTTGTATATTTTGAACACGACAGTTTTGATCGGAGCGGCGGCGATCTTCTTCACGGAGTTTGACAGATCACATACGCCCGACCGTCGTCGCTGCGATTGCGTCGCTTTTCTTATACTAAACCTGCCCTTCTTCTTAATTAAGTCGATGAGCAACACTCAAATTTTATTGGACCAGTATCTGGTCACACTGATCGCTTTGGAGTTAATCTCCAGCAGGTTCTGCAGAGAAGGTGATCCGTAGTTTGTTCTATACCGCAGAGGCTATTGCCGGAGAAATCCCACTTCACTCGGTTCGCGTAGTATTTCCCAATACGAGCCCGGAGTCTGTTCAAGAACTTCCAATCTGTTGAGATGGGTTGGGCGGGTACAACGCTGCCCACTGCTCCAGTTTTAGCTTACGTACATAATTTTTTTCTGGTGGAGGTTTACTGAGGAAGCTATAGCGGCTCTTTAGGCGTTATGGTGGCGGGATTTGGCCATACATTGAACGTCTGATGTCCTCCATCTATTTTTCCCTTTCGGCTGTGTAGGTGGCTTGCCGTTGAACTCTTGGTAGAGCTATGCCAGAAAATGTGTACAGATGATGTAATGGCGTTGGTTTGAGTGTACCTGAGATAATCCGACTGGATTCATTTAGGACGACGTGAACTTTACTAGCGTGAGATGAGCGTGCCTAGACGGGGCTTGCATATTCGCCGGCCTGCATAAAAGACAAGACATTCATTGTATCGGTAGCACAACCTATCCATTTAATTTAAGGGACCAACTATACTGGTTTAGCATACTATAAATGAGAAAAACCTGTGCGAAAAGATCGCTATATAGTAAAGCGTACCTACTATATTCTTAGGGCGCCCGCTAAATATCGGACAATCTTGTCGCCGCCGCTGGGCGCAGCGCCGCTGGGCGACCAATTTCAAGCCAATTCATTCTAGCATATAATTATCAACTTAATTATAAATTTAAATTGAATTTCTACTAAATACTTCACGCGACGACGTCGCGCGCATAAGTGGCTCTTACTGTGCGGCGGCCTTTATTTTACTAATTCAGCATTAAATTTTATATTACTAAGAAAATATCACTAAGTTGGTTATGTTTGCCGTTTGTTTACCTAACTACCTGCAATTTTAATAATATTTACCTGCACTTTATGACCAACTGTTTATTGGTTTTTATTTCAATATATTGTTATAGCTCGTTTTTTATTTTATTTGCAAGTAAATGTATTAATTCTGATTTAAAAAAAACAGCCAACATTCGTAGTTTCGCAAGAACTAGCCAGCCGTTTGCTATCAAATATATATTTTTATATTGGAAAGTACATGATGATGATGACTTTACAAAGCAAAACTTTTGTAGGATTGGGTATGTTTGTTTAAATTTTTACCTTCAACTTGTCTAGAGTGTAAATTTTTTCTTGCTGGAATTTTTTTTCGTAATTTTTTTTAAATTCGATTATAAAATAATCTCAGCAACATTGTTAGCTTTAAATAATAATTATTTTTGGTTTCAGTTACATTAGTATTCTTTTCATTCCAATCGTCTTTGGTCAGTGCTGGTAAACGCAAGCCAGGTAGTCTGAGAATCTACAAAGGAGATTCTATACTGGACGCCTCCCATGAAGATTACCCATATGTTATGGTATTAACCATGATGAAAACTGTTTATCCATTTCAAGGTGCGAAAAAACCTGAGATTGTTTCAAAAAGAATATGTACATGTAGCCTAATAAAACCTGAATGGGTGTTGATTACGGCACATTGCTTGAAATCGATAAAGAGGCTTGGCAAGGAGTCATTTAAAATTGTCTACGGCAACTTGACTATTCCAGCTAACACGACTAAGTATCAAACGAATATTAGAAAAATTTTTCAACATTTTGGTTACAAAGGAAACAATGTTGAACACAAAATGGATGAAGGTATTATGCTAATGGATCCAGCTATACTCAAAGATGACATCGCTCTTATCTTGGTAGATCCATTAGATAATATCGTAGAAGGCAAAATATCAGCGGTAGACTACAGGTCACTCGCCGGCTATGCTGTGACATATTTAGGCGCTGGCGGAACGTACTCATTTTCAGATTTTTTCAATGACGGAACAGGACATAACGCAGTGACGAGAAAGGAGGACCAAGTACGGCCTCTTCAAATTGGAAAAGCTGTGATAGTCCAATGTGCTCTAGCAAGTAATCCATTCGATCCGAAACTATCAGGAATTTGTGTACAAAGCAAATGCTCGAAATCACATCAAAGCCTTAATGAAGGCGACGGAGGTGCACCTCTCTTGTACAAAGGTAAAATTGTTGGTATTGCAACAATGGTCACTCCGGCAGCTGGGAGTATGAAACATAGATATGGAGCGATACGACCAATATATAGAAAGGATGTTGGCAATGTAGGTGCCGTGTACACCGCTGTGAGTCCATATTTAAACTGGATAAATAGCGTCATATTATCAGAAGATAGCAACTGTAGAAAGGCTGAAAAAAAAGCCAAACCTGCATCTCATAAAAGAAAAAAAGACCAACCAAAACAAATTCAATTATAACAAATTACCTCTTACATAAATATAGATTTACTAACATTACATCTTTCTAAATCAATGCCAAATCTTATCAAAGTGTGCTTAAAAATGTGCTCAAACAACTCGATTATAAAACGTCACTGTGCATGTGCAAAACACGCAAAGGGCATTTTACTTTTCTTATTTTTGTTATTCACTACCAACCTACCTAAATTTCAATAATATTATAATAAAATAATTTAACGAGCTCTAGAAATGAAATAAAAGAAGTAAAATATTGTTACGTCTACGCGTTGGCGGCTGCAGTATGCACAGTTCTGTCCATCTGTAGCTTATTACTTTATTTACTAATAAAATTCATTGAGGACAGATACAGATATTGAATATTCTCGTCATACTGCGAAAGCAGTTTGTGGACAAGATAGCACTCTTTATATACAGTTGCAATACCTATCTTAATGAAATAACTAACTCATGCATACAATCTTACAAACTATGTATTGCCTACTGTCCAAAGTATGGTATATATTCAAGCTTAACTGGAAGAATGCCCATTTAAGTTTGTTCTATTTACACTTTTTTATATTTAATTCTTAGACGACGTAATAAACAAGAATTTCAAAATCTTCCGGAATTTGTGGTATCCCTAGAAAATTCAAGAAAGTCCCAATTTTTTTTTTATATTCCTACGAAATATATAACTACAAATTAGAATGCTTACGGCGTAGCACTAGAGTACGGTTCCATCTACGCTGACCGTGTATGCTGAAAATTAGTAAACTTCCAGTATTTTGTTTACGTTGGCGCACTCACAAAAGAGAGTGTCTGCAGTTAAGTGTTTGTGTTAAAACGACATCTCTTCTCTCACACATTACCAAATAACTAGCAACCCTTCTCAGGTTTAATTAGCAGAAAAACTTTATACCGATGTTTTTGGAGTAGAGGTTAAGCTTGTGCACCATTACATTTTATAAACTAAACAAGGAAAGATACATATGATGCCGCGAAAACAGTTTTCCCCCGCGACCGTTTCAGACCATATTATTCGTATAAATACAAGTATATCCGAGGTTCCGATCGTTCTCGAATAGAAATGGTTCATTTTCGCGCTTGATGCGACGCCGCTATTGCCTCACATTTTCTCGCCCTATGGAGCTCACAGTCCCCAAGTTATTCTGGCTCATTTCTGGCGAGTAAAAATATTTTTATTAGCTCCTTTTTATGAAATTTGTACAAAAATATGTCCTGTCAGGTTAGGTAGAAAAGCAACGTAGGTTACTGTTAACAAGTACACTGCGTCGCACGCCTCGTAGCTCAGAGAATATCAAAAGTATTCAGACTGAAGACAATAATTATATTTTTTATGATCTCAACAAAACGTGTGGTCTTTTTAAATACATAGAAAAGTGAACAAACAGTGATGATAATATGAAAATCTGTTCAACATGGTGTGATCAATGACAAAAATATCAGGTAAGAATGGTAAGATCCAAACTTATGTTCTTGTGACCGAAAAGAAAATATCAAAAGCATGTGTTATTATTGTTAACGAATCTATCTTATAGGCAGTACTGACTACCTGAAGGCCCTGTTTTTCCAGAAAAGTTGGTCCTTTTCCTTCGCGCCGCGCCAAAGAGCTTCCAAAATTTTTTGTGCTCATATTATCTCGAGAATTTACTGTTTTTTCGACATAGAAACTAGAGAAATGCCGTAACAATGTCTATTTCAGCCATTCAAAAAAGTGTGTACCTAAGATATAGCATAATAATTTGGTGATTTCTTTAGAACTTTAGACATAATATGGAAAGATGATTTCTTTTTTACCATATTTTCAATTTTATGTCTATTTTGTGACCACAAAATTTTTTATGCTTTAATTTAGGGACACGCCATTTCTTTTTTTTATTAACTAAAGTTTGTCAAATTGTGAAAAAGATATTATTTGTTGCGTAATCGATATTATCATTGCATCCTCGACATTTAATACTTTTATAATTATATGGCTGTATTTGTCTAAATAAAACCAATTAAAAATCTTGTTTTGACAACAAAACAGAGGCACCGAAATCTAATAGTTTCGTATTTACAAGTTCGTAATTCTACTTGAACTAAATTTATGAGGAGACCCGTGAAGACAGCGCGGCGCTAACAACTAAATGTAATTAATTAAGATACAGCCTTATAACGGCACCCCGCGCCAGTGTCGACGCGTCACAGACTCACAGAGCGAATACAAGGAATGCTCCGTGTTTATTTAATTTTGTATATACGTACCTACCCACTTACCTCAACTACGCCAACCTGAAAACAAGCTCTTACTTTGTTCTTTAGATTAAATTTCGTAATATTCAACAAGTGTAAAACTCTCCCGGTGATATACCTAGTTTTAGCTATAAAGAATAACTTATACATAGAGGTATTTTGTAGTTGTTTAATTTCTCAATTTTTTTTTTTCAATTTTAGCAGTCGTTGAGTTTGGGATTGTTTAAATATGATGTAAATTATTTTTGACGCGAGTTGTCATTCTCATACTATGGCAAGTAGGTATGACATGACGACTTGCTCGGCAAATCTTTGATGACATGACATGATATTCAAACAATCCGAGAATACGTGATGCAAATAACTCAAGTGTGAATTAGAGTTGTGTGTCCGGCATGATTGAAAGATTGATACATTGTAGCTACAGTCATTAAGACTAGAGAATTCCCTTTCCAGGGTATTATTTTATCCCGATCATTAAAAAAAAGTAAAACGCAGTTAAGAACAGAAAGTTTAAAAACCGAACGGAATGCGAGTAAAAAATCAGTCCCGTTCTTGGCTCAGTGGTTTTCCAGTGCGGAATGTGCGGAATCCATCAATTTGGAAGATTTTCCTTCGACAGCGAAGGAATTCTTTCGCGTCCCGATAAATTACACCGACTAGATTTATTTCCCAATTTCTTAATCTCATTCAAGCTATTTCAAACGTTCGATGTTTAGTGCTTTTTAGCACGTTTACTCAGTAGATTTTTCCTTCTTTTCGAGTGGGATACCGAGTCGTCCGACGACCCGACGAACCCTGGTGTTAGAGTTTTTTAACCGCCTACTTCTAGTAGCAGGCCTCTGACATGGTTGTTTAACGACCGCCGTCTAAGTACAATAATCATAGACAGCAACCAAGACCGACGGCTTGATGTGCCCTAAGAAAGAACCACGGAACAATCTTTCTTTTCAGTTTAAGACAATCAGGTGGATCAGTCTGCAATGTCCTAACCAGAATGGGAACAAATTCACAAAGAGTAAAAATATCAACTTTGTGAGTGCCAGCACCTAGAATCAAACCCGGAACCTTTACGTCGCGGCAGGCAGTCGCATTACCACTGCGCCACATAGGTCGTCAGTAGGTAGTACCTATAGTACAAAAAAGAAGACTGCAATAAAATTTGCAACACACAGGGTGTTAGTGACAGCGTACCGAAAACTTTGCAGGCATGATCAGACCATGAAACTGAACAACTTTTATGATGGAGCATGTGTTGTAAAACGCTTTTTTTTAAGTTAGTGTGCAGATCATAAATTTTGTATGGGAGGTTCTATTTTTTTATTCTTTTACCAATATATCCTCCATAGAAAAGTGTTTCAGGTTCTTGGTCTGATCATGCCTGCAAAGCTATCGGTTCACCGTCCATTACACCCCATATTAATACCACGAAATGAAACGAATTGAGTATCTGGTTTTAACCTTGAGGTAAGTTAAAAACTGACCTATTGTGGGATAGCAACATTCTTAGCCGCTCCCACACGGTAGTCCAACAATCCTACCCACCCCATATTAGGTTAAAGATTGTTTGAAACATTCTCGGTTACATTATGATGTCCTTCCTGATACGATATTATTCGGCTTCTACGCCTTCAATTTACATTGGACTAATAAACTCTGCTTATAAAAAGCTATTCAATGTGCTGTAAAAACCATAGATCATATCGCAACCGATAAAGAGGATAGGATCACGTAAGGAATTTTCTGAACGCGACTTTATATTGAGTAATAAATTTGAACAAACACCGCGCCAGCCAATTTCCCGTCCTCGGCGGGTGAAAACAGCTTCAAATAATGATATTTATGAACATTTTTGCATATTATGTTTGAAGTAATTTTATAACATTATTTAAATATAAAAATATATTTTTGATTCTTAGACCCTATCCCGAGTACTTAAAAATGTTATGAAACAATATACTTTGGTAGATTTATATAACATTCTTGTACATAGGGATACTGAACCCGATCCTTCCTGAGGCGGAAGTTGTTGAAAAATACCGGCCCAAATGCCTAGATTTATGCAATTTACAACCTTATAATGTAAGAAATTACAAAGACATGTGAAAAATTAAAGACTGAGCACACGTTAGCTAGCACATAGTTCTAGTCACTTACTACCTTTCAAAGTATATATTTATTAATGTACGTTGAGTCAGTACCTACTGACTTGGTTTTGACTTGCTTTGAATTTGATTGAACATTCTCGCATTTGTTACAGTACCACCCATCAGTTCCATTACACGTATCTATCCATCTGTCACATAAACAACGGCGTAGCCACGTCTCTGTCATTCAACCCTCATCCAAACCCAATAACCATTCAGTGCAAAAAACAAAACTCATCACATAGTCCTCAAGGGGCTTATACGCCTGGCTCACGTGCTCGACAAGGTTTTGCACTCTCGCTGCCGTAAAACGCGACTTTTGTTAACATGCCTAATGCCAGGACAACGCTTATGCACAGAAACAGTATACCTACGGATTTTACCATGCTATATCATATATTACTTGTGTGTAGATACTAAACAATTGCAGCATGCCGCCCTGGGTAACTTTAGCTATCGAGGTACTTGTACTATTGTCAAATATGTATATTGATCCGAATGTCCCTTGCACGCTGCCGCTTTGGGAGAAAGTTTCTTTAATTTCATGCGAGTAGTCCCAACCTGCATTGTTAAAAAATCGCGAAATCTTTTTCTACTGCCACGTGGGACACTGATTCGAAGAAAGGCGTGATGACGGGTTCATTTCGCAAATACTAATATAGGGCACTACCAAGCCGCTGTACTGCTCTTTATTCTTACTTTCTACGTAAAAACCGCCTAAAATTTATGGCAACACACTTATGGGAATATGTGGAAAGGTTTTATGAACGGGGTGTAAGTGACAGCCCTCCGAATACTTATATTTGTACTTCCCATAGTAAATGCAGTCAGCTGATCGTAATTGTGTATGGGAGAGCGATTTTTTTTGTCGTTTGGTCTGCATGCAACGATGCTACCAATCAGTATTCAGAGGGCTGTTCCTTACACCCCATATACCTATCTATTATCTGGTAAGGCAGTTCTCCTACTTTTCATCTGTCACTGCGTATTTAAAAAGCACCGTAACGGGTACGTCTGTAAGACGAAAGTTAATTGTGAATTCTTATGCCGGCTTAGAATGGCATCACTCCATTTCTTTCCCGTGAGTGTCGTAAGAGACAACTAAAGGGCTCGAGAGTTTCATGTGTATTCCAATTTTAGGCGACAGGCTAACAACCTGCCTTTAAAGTGATACATGATTTTTCTGGAACGGCCCTCAAATATTTGTCGGCCGTTTACGCCTTGCCCACCCCGCAAGGGATAAAGGCGTGATACTTACATGGGTGTGTGTGTAAATATGCACGAAAATCAAGTAACAAGTTTCAGGCATAAAACGAAATAATAAACTTTTTTTCTCTCAAACTCGACAATGTAGGGAATTTCCGTTGTATCTAAATGATTCAAGGTAGTCAGTTATCCACGAATATATATTATGGTTTTTCGGAAAGCAAGATCAACAAAATTATGTTGATAGATCAACGAACGCACTTACCAAGTACGAGTACAACTAGGGAGGAAGAGGAAAAAAGACACGCCTCGCTCGAATAATATAGATAATTTGACAATAATATGCATTATAACAAGATTTTACCTAAATAGGTAAACTGTCAATGTTTGCAAAATCTCTGTACCAACCTGTCAACAATAAATATATTTTTTTATTTCTGATTAAGCCCCTTTCATATTGCACACGGATTTTCACGTGATCAATCATTTACTCATTGCCAGTACGGTCCCTCCTTCCATATCAATTAATGCGGCAGTACGAGCACAACGTTACCCTAAAGATATTTAACGTCACCTAAGGGACAATATTAGGGCCACGTTAATAAAATTTGTCGTCGGAAGTACCTACCTACTCAATATCAATTATGCAATCGTTGGTTCATAATAACTTCATATTTTATGGAATTTCAGAAATATCGAACTTTGATAGAGTCAGATTCTCTTTACTTGATTCTTAAATACCACATAGAGTGGACGTATGTACCAGCGTAGGAATAAATATCGACATTATTCACTTAAATGGAACAAGTATAATGCAACACAATTTCACAGTTTTCGCGGTGCATTGCTTTTGAATGTGTCATCATATCCAGTCATGTGTACGTACCTACTATGGTTCCTACATCTACCTACTTCTCGTAATCATATGCTAGGGGGAAGTCAGAACAAAACTGATGTTGCCTCTGTGGCAACATTAAAACGCCCATTAATATAATGTGGGCTTTCTCTTTTATTTTAATATCGCGATTTTACGTGGTCTATAAAACGGTCCCTCTGATGTACTTGTCGTGTTTGTAGGGGAGGTTTTTATGTTACCAAGTTATACATACACATACATACACATATCACGCCTATAATCCCTTGCGGGGTAGGCAGAGCATAAATGGCAGCATAAAACGGACATTTACGCCACGTCTGACAAACATTTGAGGGTCATCCGGAAAATTGTGTATTGCCATAGTGACAGGTTGTCAGCCCATCGCCTAAAACTGCAATACACACCCTCAAGTCCCTTAGTCGCTTCTTACGACTCCCACGGGCAAGAAATGGGGTGATGCTATTCTAAGCCGGCATCACACGGCAAGTACCAAGTTATGATGAATATATATGAAAATATATGATGACTTTATGTTTTATTATTAAACAAACGAGTATCACTCGTGATGTAGGTATGCGCGACTTACTTGTAAATTATTTGGTAGAGAGTTAGCCCTCTAAGTTTCGGCTGCTTATGACAGCCTTCTTCACGGAGGTTGACATATGACATACGCCCGCCCGTCAGCTGTGATTGCCGAATACTGCAGTGCAATGTTCTTCAATTGTGATTGTGAGTTCTTCTAATAAACTGACCGAAATTATATTGATAATATTAAAAAATCGTGATGCAGTACTCGCAGTATTAAATGAGTGTAAAATGAGTAGCAGTTTTACACCTGCGTTTAATTGTAATACGATCATTAGCATTTAAAAAGAGAGCTGTTTAAAAATTAACCATATTATTACAAAACAGTCTGCGCTTTTAGGCAGTGTTTAAAATATTTTTGTACACGATTTGATGCTGTTAAAAAGATTAAACCACGTTAAATTGTTTTTAATAAGACCGTAAGGGTTTCTATACCTGCCACATTCTTCCTCGTAAAAAACATTAGTAGCAAAATCAGGGTTAAGATTGAAAGAGTTCGAAAAACCAGTTGGTTCGTTATTTATTGCTACAGTAACGAGATGCCAAGGAGTTGTAGCACGGCCATTAATAAGTTCCTGTTTCAATGCCAAAACGTACTATCTCCTTTACTTTCTTCAGCAAAAAAAACACGTTTCGTTTTTATTCCCCAATACATTCAATACTTGCAATATCAATGGTAAACAGCCGTAACATAAACAGCCGTGAGTTGAGTTACGCCGTTTTTGTTTCAAAAGGGTTAAAAGCTGCACCGACCTATCTAATCAGATCCAACAAGACTGATGATGTCCATTAATATGGGTCGAGAGTGATTGGATCAACGGATTGCCTATTTGGAGTAACTACCAACTTGGAGCAAGTTGAGATAGGCGATTTATGAAGTTCAGAAGAAGAGACGTAAAAGCGTGTAGGGGTTGTTCGATAAATAAAGAGGCTTTGTTAAGAACTCGTGGCCACATCCAGTGTTGTTGCCCAAGTTTACCTTTTGAAAGGTTTCGGAGCTTAGTTATACTCGTAATACTTTACCACAATAACAAAAAGGTACTTAAAGAATAAGTACAAGAATAAATGAAAATAAGAAATTGAAAAAATGTCAGCGCCCGCCGGGACTTGAACCCGGGACCGTGGAGTACCGTTCCACTGGTCCCGGGTTCAAGTCCCGGCGGGCGCTGACATTTTTTCAATTTCTTATTTTCATTTATGAAAGTAATATAGCACTGTGAGTGCAAAATAAAACCAAAGTACAAGAATGGCTAAATATTTTGTTGTAATTGCAACGAGTAGCAAAACAAAAAAAAATTATAACATCCCAATAAAAGCATAAACGGATTTGTTTGTAGATCAATATTCAGGCCACTAATGTAACAAATAAATCTCCTTGATTACCCGATGGCGGATAGCAAGTAATCAGTCTGATTGCTATTTTATTCGCAGTCTGCATACGAGATTCATTTTGACATCGGAATTCGCTTCAAATTAGATTAGTTTTGCAAATGACGATGGCGGTGGCAAGAAATTACTAGTAGAAATGAAATAAAAATGTTTCTTTTTTCTAAAACTTTGCTCTTGACTGTATTAAAGGCTTCTAAGCGTATGATTGTCTAGCCTGAAACCGAGGGTGCTTTAAATAGCACGTATTTCAGTATTTCTGGTAGAAGCCTGGTATAGTACTTAATTACAACCTACACACACACACACTCACGCGTAGACAGAGCGTTACCGGCCATAGAAGTACGGTCACTGTCGCCATGTCTTACAAATATTTGAGGACCGTTTATCACTACGGTTACAGATTGTTAGCCTGTCGCCTAAAATTATAATACACATAAAACCATTATAAAACCCTCGAGTTCCTGATTTGCCTCTTACAATATCCTAAGTAATATTAATACATGAGGTGATGCTTTTCTAAGCCGGCAACACACGGCATAGTGCTTAATAAGGTTCGTTTTACTGGGTAAAATGGTGCATACTGTACTTTAATATCTGTAAATTTACTAATTGTATGAACAGGGGTATTTTGAACAAAATTATCTGATCTTGTTTTATTATACATATGCTAAGCCTATAAATGTATTTGGTTTCATGATAAACATAAAAGTTGCATGTTAAATTATCTGTGTATCATCACATCATTAAAACTTAATATCATATTATTCAGCTTACACATCATCAAGTGAGTTAACGCGTGAACATTTTATCGACTCCTATCGATCCTATGTAGGATAATTTTTACATGCATCATTGGTTGACGTGGCACGCTTGGCAGTGACGTCACGTAATACATTGAACATTCCGGCTGCTGCCATTGTAATGATGAGCGTAAACACTGCCTCTGACGTGCTGTGACGTGCTGCTATTGGCTTGTTGACGTGTGTCGATGGCCGCGGGGCAATGGCTACAGATTATGCTTGCAGATACTGAATTTACATTATCGGTGTTGATGTTCTGAATTTTGCTACATAATCAAGTGCTACAAAATTAAATTGATCCCTAAAAAATTGAGTTACTCTAGTCAACTGGTTAATAAAGCCGTTCAACTGCACAGCTAACTCTAATCAAAGAACACCATCCAACTAAACGTTCGTTTAGTCGTGACTAAACGTCCATTAGGTAAATGGTTGAAGATATCGTTCTATACTACAACTACGCAACAAAAGTTCCAACATATCCGCAAGATGGCGCCATGTGACAAATTGGCAAAGAAGAATTAGTCTGGAACGCGGTATCGAGTCCTCACAATGTTTAATTAACCAGTTAGCTGCAACACATAAGCCCCTACAGTACAGTTAACTAGTTATATAATACAGTTTGTGAAAAAAAACATTAAAAGTTGAACCCTTAAAGAGGGTTTTTTATGTGCTGCTGTAGGTACGTAAGATGAAAGCATACAGCGTCATGGTCGAGACAATAATTTTCTCACCAGTAATAATCTGATTACTACACCAGACCACTAATCAACCTAAATGGAGCGATAGTATGTTCGTGTTTATGGTGCCTCTTGCCTGTCTATGTAGGCATAGATAGACACAACCAAGTTACTACGCCGTAAACCTAATAAGTAGCATTGTAAGAACGTTGCTACGCCATCGTTTCCTAAAATTCTCACACGCACCGAAACATTTTGCTATTTTTTCCAGATTCGGTTATTTGCCGAAAGGTATACGGAATTCAAAGGGCATCTAATTGCAGTTGGCTGCAATATAAAGAATGCTGATATACATACATGATAACCACAATTCGATGATACTGGTGGCTACGACGAAGCAATATTGTCCGATCCGTGAGCAAATCACCAAAAATTACATACAGTCTAACAGCTACAAAACAAATCAAATTTCTCAATCCCAAGTATATTCAGCAACTTTTCATTTCAATTGAAAATTGTTATTTTGCCTATTAATTTGCTGGTATTCAACGCGATTGTTCGCAAACTAACGAATTGTTTGTGAATTTCAATTAGATTCAGAAAACGTGATTTAGTTCTGGCGAAGTTTTGCTCTCTTTGTTTTGGGGAATGAAAATCGCTGTAGGATCAACTTTTCGAATCAATCGGGAATTCGAAAGCTTTTCGCCTACCATTTTTGGCGTGATACTATCAGCAACGCCACGAGTAATGTAAGGTATCAACCTATACTAGTGAAGTGACTGTATGTTAAGCCACTAGATGATGATATTTTAAAATTGATAACTAGAGGTTTAACGGTACCTAATATTTTTTAGGTTGTAGTGGGCTAGGTTTATTCTCAATTCAAAATATGTGCTATTGTCACAGCTTCATTTACCTGAATAAACATAAATATCTGTAAAAAAATGTACATTAATATTCACTTCGAATATTTATTCGTGGTATTGTATGAAATCAATTTTCTCAGTTTTTGCAACATCTACATCAATTTATTTTCTCACTATAATATCAGCAACGGAAAAATAACCGGACACTAATTTACTGTCCCACTAAGAGCAAACCTTTAATCAGGCTGGATGCCGAATCACCCTGAACACTCCAAACACCGGCGATCCCATATAATCTACTTAACGTTTTTCTCATAATTAATTCCACGATTTGCCGTATCCCTTGATAATCTCTATGTCCTGTGCCATTTATAATCCAAGTTTAAAGGCATAAGCGATGGCGGTTTAGGTTAGGTGACTTTTGTTATGTTGAATACTTAGAAGAGATAGTTGAAGGTAGTTTGAAGGTCACACGCACAGTCCTCATTATTATTACAACCTGTCGTTATTACCTAATAAATATTATAATATTGCTTCAGTAGTATAATACTTAAGCAATAATTTAGTCCCGGAAGTTAGAATTGTATTGATATGACAATTTGCACGGAAAATCCTTGAGTCACATTCAAACAATCCAAAATTCTACAAATAAGTGTCTAGGTGCTAGATTTGATGTTACTTATAATTATAGGTAACCTTATTTGATTGGAACTTTTTAATAGTAGTGCAAATGAAATTTTTCTTTTTCTTAATATCGCTTTTAGACTTTGGACTTTTCTGTTCGGGCAAAAATAAGTGGGCTTTATCAAAAAGTCCCTATCACCCACGACTTACTACGCTGCCTAGTATAAAAGGACGTGCATAATTAACCATGTGTAACGCGATTAGGCCCGTGTCCACTTGGGCGTACACCGTCCTTTAGACGCGCTGTCCTTTACATAAAGCTGCCTCACCGTATAAAAAAAACTCCACAGCTTTTTTGTCCGCTAGACTTCTTCTAGAGTGTATTTTGTTGCAAAAACAACGAGTTTATTGAGTGGCTTTTTGTTGGCACGTGACTTACAAGCGTAGATATTTTTTAGTATCGCTAAACATTTAATACTAAAGGTCAGTTTAATACAGTCCTTATGCGCGACTCATATTGTTCTCTCTTAAACCAAACTCATAAAAAATGCTAACCATCATAACATAAGTATCGCACCATTCAGTTGTGCACTTGATTGGTCATACAGTATTTGTCACGAACATAAAGGATTAACAAAAGTGAAAGGAGATCCAAAAGATAATCTATCAGCTGAGCGTTAGTTTTGCATTGTTATGAAGTATATTTCATACTTTTTACAGTTTTAACTTTTACATGTTCTTGCCAAATAAAAAAGAAGTATCATAGTAAACGATTCCCAAAAATACCTTTATAGCAAAACAATGGCAATCGCAGATCTTCAAGTTACAAACAAAACAACGCGTTAGTTATGTTTTATTCCACTCAGCCGACCTCCCGCCGGCAAGCTTTCTCACATTTATTCAGCTTCTACCCAACTACCCGAGTGCGCCAAAAATCTGTCCATGATTTACACTGGTTTTCTCTTTCGAGAATGCCATAAAATAGTCCCCTGTCAAACCCACGCGAAGGAATCGACTGGTAATTTTACAAATATTTGGTGAGCCAAATGTGGGCTGCGAAAAATTTATGTGTGCACGAGGCGTGGTGAATCGTTTTATCTTTGTCAACTCCACGAATAAAGAATTTGAAAGAAATCGCAAGTAGCATTGCGTTCAAAGCAGATGTTTGCGATTAGCTGCTTGCTACGTGCTACGCCGTAGCAATTGAACTACGAATATTAGTCAGGCTCTCGACTTCGTGCAACTACTTATAGAGATTCTACAAAAGAGAAGTACCTTTAACCGGCTACGATACCGCATTTCCTTTAGAAGTAAATCATTCCCCAATATACCAGTAATATTTCACGCCACGAATATTAGTAAAAGATACGCTAACACAATAAACAGCTTGTGTTTATTCTTTCTAGACACGACAAGAGCCGGCGGTGCGCGGCCATACGTCAGCTTTGACGTTTATCCAATATTGGACATGTCTCTCGATTGTGATATAATCCTTAAGGTGGGATATAATCCTCACTAAGTTTCAGCTTTCGCAACTGCCTGAGCTTCACAGCTGATTTTGTTTCTCGTGCCGTTACAGATAAGACGAATGTAGATATTTAGGTATCAAAGCACGATGCCAGTTCAAATCGTTTTAAGTTATTTGTTCGAGGAAGTCATCTTCACTTGCAAGTTAAGGAAACCACTTATTGATTATTTGGCTAATAAGTAATTATAAAACAATGAATTCACAGAAAATAAATAAGTTTCACTATAAGCCTTAGACATGCCAATGCCTGACATAAGCAACTACATATTACTACTTGTTTGCTTATTTGATACAAAAAGTTACTTACGCGAAAAAAATACTTTATCTGGACCAAACCAACAACTCGGAACTTGTTGTTTACCGCAATTTTTTACGTGTAAAAACGAATTGGCTTATATTTCACCACTTCTACCCACATGTATCAAGACAAGAGAGCTATTAATAAAGAGTGAATAAGGAATTCTGCACACTGGTAAATAATTAACGTCCTACTAAGAGATGAAAGAAGTATAATACTGAATTACGCCAAACACGCAACCATCGACTAAAATAAATTCACTGAGTCTGGAAAAAAACATTGAAAAATCACATGGGCAGAACCAGGATAAAAGCCACTGTAAAAGCGTTTCAATTTAGCAAGATTAACGAATTAGCAGAATTCCAAAGTAACAAAAAAGCGTTTTAAATTCGCATCACAAAGGAAGGGAGATCAGAAGGTACTTAAACGTTTTCATTAAATTTTTCTATGTCCCCTCAGCGCGCCGGCCGCCATACGTCTCGCCACAACAACAAATAAGAGGCTTACCCGAGGATTCATATTCTTTTGCTTTTGTAATGAATGGTGTGGCCAGGCTTCCGGAAGCTAAATATTATACATGAAAAATTAAATGTTTGTTTATGAAATATTCTATAAAATGTTTTAAAATTGTTGAGAGTTTGTATTTATCCAGCCAGGACTATTTCAACTGTTGATATATTGTATGTTGATACAGGTATGATTACTTAGATAGCGGTCGTTGTCATTATACAACAGGCCCGTCAGATGCCTTCTAGTAGGAGGTTTACAACTCCAGTATCTGAGATCATTGCTTCGCTGGCATTTGTTGCCAATCAAAGAAAATTATTCTTTTTATTGTTTATAATATTTTAAACGATAAAAAATCTAATAACTTTTAATAAAGTGTATGGTACTAACTTATCTCATAAGATTGCGTAAAAGAGGGAAGCAACAAAGGCGTTACAGGAAATTAAATGAAGTTAAAAGTTTGATTATTTTGCGATTTCGCCTGTGAAGACATTTTCAACCGTCGGCACCGTGATTTCATTTTGTGACTTTGGAACATTCAATTAAAGCCGAGGATTGAGAAAAACAAAAGATAAAATATTAGTCTACTCTAAATACAATCTGTTCTAGTGTCTAGAGTTTTTATTTATTAGATTAGATATCTAGGCACATCTCACTCTTAAATCAATTTAAGTAGCTTGTTAGAATCTATTTATACAACAAGCTCTTTCTTGATGTATTTAATACGAAGGAGGCCTTCAAAACCATATAATATTAACTATAAGATATTATTGACACAAGTACATGTTACAGATAGTAGAAAACTTATACACATAAAGGTTACGGCTACAGCGTACGTATGTAATCCCGTACAAGGCGGTTCAACCTCAGGAAACGTAAAACTTCCCTTACCATTGTCATATCAGCGAACGGCTCATTTCAAAATGTATGTTCTTAAGCCACGGAATATCGGATAGTTTTAATATGACATATATTAACAATGTCCTAAACTTATCAAATACGCGATTCAACATTTTGTACATTTTAACCCCAAAAGCGGTGATGAAAAGTTTATATGTGCTCTGTTTCAAAAATGTTGATTAGAATAAAGAGATAAAATAATAAAGTACGTATTAGAAAGATATGAGTAGGTTTGTCGGGTTTTCCTTTGACTCGATGTTCCATACAAAGAAAGAATACGCGAGTGAAATCGCGGGCAGAAAGTTTAGTATGACATAAGATTTTCCGAGACAGTTGTCATATGAAATCAATTCTTACTATATGAAATCAAAATAGGCATTTTCTATAACATAATATAAAATGGAAATTAATTGATGTTATATTTACAAAATTGAAAATTACGTATCGGGTCTTTCCGCGGTTGGAACCACCGATATTTGCGTCGTATGATGCATATACGGACAGAAGAAAATAGTATGTGTAGCAAATAGTAGGGGTAGCGTCAAAACCAGAAGGCTAATTGTGCGTCTAAAAATACACACACGACTTGCAGGTTGAGCCGGCGACGACGGGAGACCTTCCTTTGATATATAGAATGCCAACTCCTTTGAAGGAGGGAGGCTTTTGGACTAGCTTCTTACTTACAAAAGAGCTCGAACATACTAGCCATTTTTATTGCCGCTCTTGTATAACGAATAGATTGCATATCAAAGTGAAGTGATGTTAGCGATCTTTAAGGACTTATAATATTAATAGTATTTATAAATAGGGGACCACACTTTTATACAAATTATTGTCATATTGACATTCCGTCATAGCTATAATAATATAACGTAAGTAGGATGCTATAATTTTGATATTTGACAGAATACCTATGACAACTGTTTTTTTATAATGTAGAGCTAGCAGCGAGTGACCTTAAGTAAGTTAATACATACATACATATAAGTTCAAATTACCTATATATTAGGATATACACGTACACAGTAATATTATTGATACAAAATATCAGACTATACAGCATTCGAATAAGCTACATGTTGCACACCCACGTCCATCACATTAAATATGTAAGTAAAGTAAAGGCAGGAAACGTTGTAAAATCTATGGATTTTGGATCAGCTTTCGCAACTGCCTGAGCTTCACAGCTGATTTTGTTTCTCGTGCCGTTACAGATAAGACGAATGTAGATATTTAGGTATCAAAGCACGATGCCAGTTCAAATCGTTTTAAGTTATTTGTTCGAGGAAGTCATCTTCACTTGCAAGTTAAGGAAACCACTTATTGATTATTTGGCTAATAAGTAATTATAAAACAATGAATTCACAGAAAATAAATAAGTTTCACTATAAGCCTTAGACATGCCAATGCCTGACATAAGCAACTACATATTACTACTTGTTTGCTTATTTGATACAAAAAGTTACTTACGCGAAAAAAATACTTTATCTGGACCAAACCAACAACTCGGAACTTGTTGTTTACCGCAATTTTTTACGTGTAAAAACGAATTGGCTTATATTTCACCACTTCTACCCACATGTATCAAGACAAGAGAGCTATTAATAAAGAGTGAATAAGGAATTCTGCACACTGGTAAATAATTAACGTCCTACTAAGAGATGAAAGAAGTATAATACTGAATTACGCCAAACACGCAACCATCGACTAAAATAAATTCACTGAGTCTGGAAAAAAACATTGAAAAATCACATGGGCAGAACCAGGATAAAAGCCACTGTAAAAGCGTTTCAATTTAGCAAGATTAACGAATTAGCAGAATTCCAAAGTAACAAAAAAGCGTTTTAAATTCGCATCACAAAGGAAGGGAGATCAGAAGGTACTTAAACGTTTTCATTAAATTTTTCTATGTCCCCTCAGCGCGCCGGCCGCCATACGTCTCGCCACAACAACAAATAAGAGGCTTACCCGAGGATTCATATTCTTTTGCTTTTGTAATGAATGGTGTGGCCAGGCTTCCGGAAGCTAAATATTATACATGAAAAATTAAATGTTTGTTTATGAAATATTCTATAAAATGTTTTAAAATTGTTGAGAGTTTGTATTTATCCAGCCAGGACTATTTCAACTGTTGATATATTGTATGTTGATACAGGTATGATTACTTAGATAGCGGTCGTTGTCATTATACAACAGGCCCGTCAGATGCCTTCTAGTAGGAGGTTTACAACTCCAGTATCTGAGATCATTGCTTCGCTGGCATTTGTTGCCAATCAAAGAAAATTATTCTTTTTATTGTTTATAATATTTTAAACGATAAAAAATCTAATAACTTTTAATAAAGTGTATGGTACTAACTTATCTCATAAGATTGCGTAAAAGAGGGAAGCAACAAAGGCGTTACAGGAAATTAAATGAAGTTAAAAGTTTGATTATTTTGCGATTTCGCCTGTGAAGACATTTTCAACCGTCGGCACCGTGATTTCATTTTGTGACTTTGGAACATTCAATTAAAGCCGAGGATTGAGAAAAACAAAAGATAAAATATTAGTCTACTCTAAATACAATCTGTTCTAGTGTCTAGAGTTTTTATTTATTAGATTAGATATCTAGGCACATCTCACTCTTAAATCAATTTAAGTAGCTTGTTAGAATCTATTTATACAACAAGCTCTTTCTTGATGTATTTAATACGAAGGAGGCCTTCAAAACCATATAATATTAACTATAAGATATTATTGACACAAGTACATGTTACAGATAGTAGAAAACTTATACACATAAAGGTTACGGCTACAGCGTACGTATGTAATCCCGTACAAGGCGGTTCAACCTCAGGAAACGTAAAACTTCCCTTACCATTGTCATATCAGCGAACGGCTCATTTCAAAATGTATGTTCTTAAGCCACGGAATATCGGATAGTTTTAATATGACATATATTAACAATGTCCTAAACTTATCAAATACGCGATTCAACATTTTGTACATTTTAACCCCAAAAGCGGTGATGAAAAGTTTATATGTGCTCTGTTTCAAAAATGTTGATTAGAATAAAGAGATAAAATAATAAAGTACGTATTAGAAAGATATGAGTAGGTTTGTCGGGTTTTCCTTTGACTCGATGTTCCATACAAAGAAAGAATACGCGAGTGAAATCGCGGGCAGAAAGTTTAGTATGACATAAGATTTTCCGAGACAGTTGTCATATGAAATCAATTCTTACTATATGAAATCAAAATAGGCATTTTCTATAACATAATATAAAATGGAAATTAATTGATGTTATATTTACAAAATTGAAAATTACGTATCGGGTCTTTCCGCGGTTGGAACCACCGATATTTGCGTCGTATGATGCATATACGGACAGAAGAAAATAGTATGTGTAGCAAATAGTAGGGGTAGCGTCAAAACCAGAAGGCTAATTGTGCGTCTAAAAATACACACACGACTTGCAGGTTGAGCCGGCGACGACGGGAGACCTTCCTTTGATATATAGAATGCCAACTCCTTTGAAGGAGGGAGGCTTTTGGACTAGCTTCTTACTTACAAAAGAGCTCGAACATACTAGCCATTTTTATTGCCGCTCTTGTATAACGAATAGATTGCATATCAAAGTGAAGTGATGTTAGCGATCTTTAAGGACTTATAATATTAATAGTATTTATAAATAGGGGACCACACTTTTATACAAATTATTGTCATATTGACATTCCGTCATAGCTATAATAATATAACGTAAGTAGGATGCTATAATTTTGATATTTGACAGAATACCTATGACAACTGTTTTTTTATAATGTAGAGCTAGCAGCGAGTGACCTTAAGTAAGTTAATACATACATACATATAAGTTCAAATTACCTATATATTAGGATATACACGTACACAGTAATATTATTGATACAAAATATCAGACTATACAGCATTCGAATAAGCTACATGTTGCACACCCACGTCCATCACATTAAATATGTAAGTAAAGTAAAGGCAGGAAACGTTGTAAAATCTATGGATTTTGGATCAGCTTTCGCAACTGCCTGAGCTTCACAGCTGATTTTGTTTCTCGTGCCGTTACAGATAAGACGAATGTAGATATTTAGGTATCAAAGCACGATGCCAGTTCAAATCGTTTTAAGTTATTTGTTCGAGGAAGTCATCTTCACTTGCAAGTTAAGGAAACCACTTATTGATTATTTGGCTAATAAGTAATTATAAAACAATGAATTCACAGAAAATAAATAAGTTTCACTATAAGCCTTAGACATGCCAATGCCTGACATAAGCAACTACATATTACTACTTGTTTGCTTATTTGATACAAAAAGTTACTTACGCGAAAAAAATACTTTATCTGGACCAAACCAACAACTCGGAACTTGTTGTTTACCGCAATTTTTTACGTGTAAAAACGAATTGGCTTATATTTCACCACTTCTACCCACATGTATCAAGACAAGAGAGCTATTAATAAAGAGTGAATAAGGAATTCTGCACACTGGTAAATAATTAACGTCCTACTAAGAGATGAAAGAAGTATAATACTGAATTACGCCAAACACGCAACCATCGACTAAAATAAATTCACTGAGTCTGGAAAAAAACATTGAAAAATCACATGGGCAGAACCAGGATAAAAGCCACTGTAAAAGCGTTTCAATTTAGCAAGATTAACGAATTAGCAGAATTCCAAAGTAACAAAAAAGCGTTTTAAATTCGCATCACAAAGGAAGGGAGATCAGAAGGTACTTAAACGTTTTCATTAAATTTTTCTATGTCCCCTCAGCGCGCCGGCCGCCATACGTCTCGCCACAACAACAAATAAGAGGCTTACCCGAGGATTCATATTCTTTTGCTTTTGTAATGAATGGTGTGGCCAGGCTTCCGGAAGCTAAATATTATACATGAAAAATTAAATGTTTGTTTATGAAATATTCTATAAAATGTTTTAAAATTGTTGAGAGTTTGTATTTATCCAGCCAGGACTATTTCAACTGTTGATATATTGTATGTTGATACAGGTATGATTACTTAGATAGCGGTCGTTGTCATTATACAACAGGCCCGTCAGATGCCTTCTAGTAGGAGGTTTACAACTCCAGTATCTGAGATCATTGCTTCGCTGGCATTTGTTGCCAATCAAAGAAAATTATTCTTTTTATTGTTTATAATATTTTAAACGATAAAAAATCTAATAACTTTTAATAAAGTGTATGGTACTAACTTATCTCATAAGATTGCGTAAAAGAGGGAAGCAACAAAGGCGTTACAGGAAATTAAATGAAGTTAAAAGTTTGATTATTTTGCGATTTCGCCTGTGAAGACATTTTCAACCGTCGGCACCGTGATTTCATTTTGTGACTTTGGAACATTCAATTAAAGCCGAGGATTGAGAAAAACAAAAGATAAAATATTAGTCTACTCTAAATACAATCTGTTCTAGTGTCTAGAGTTTTTATTTATTAGATTAGATATCTAGGCACATCTCACTCTTAAATCAATTTAAGTAGCTTGTTAGAATCTATTTATACAACAAGCTCTTTCTTGATGTATTTAATACGAAGGAGGCCTTCAAAACCATATAATATTAACTATAAGATATTATTGACACAAGTACATGTTACAGATAGTAGAAAACTTATACACATAAAGGTTACGGCTACAGCGTACGTATGTAATCCCGTACAAGGCGGTTCAACCTCAGGAAACGTAAAACTTCCCTTACCATTGTCATATCAGCGAACGGCTCATTTCAAAATGTATGTTCTTAAGCCACGGAATATCGGATAGTTTTAATATGACATATATTAACAATGTCCTAAACTTATCAAATACGCGATTCAACATTTTGTACATTTTAACCCCAAAAGCGGTGATGAAAAGTTTATATGTGCTCTGTTTCAAAAATGTTGATTAGAATAAAGAGATAAAATAATAAAGTACGTATTAGAAAGATATGAGTAGGTTTGTCGGGTTTTCCTTTGACTCGATGTTCCATACAAAGAAAGAATACGCGAGTGAAATCGCGGGCAGAAAGTTTAGTATGACATAAGATTTTCCGAGACAGTTGTCATATGAAATCAATTCTTACTATATGAAATCAAAATAGGCATTTTCTATAACATAATATAAAATGGAAATTAATTGATGTTATATTTACAAAATTGAAAATTACGTATCGGGTCTTTCCGCGGTTGGAACCACCGATATTTGCGTCGTATGATGCATATACGGACAGAAGAAAATAGTATGTGTAGCAAATAGTAGGGGTAGCGTCAAAACCAGAAGGCTAATTGTGCGTCTAAAAATACACACACGACTTGCAGGTTGAGCCGGCGACGACGGGAGACCTTCCTTTGATATATAGAATGCCAACTCCTTTGAAGGAGGGAGGCTTTTGGACTAGCTTCTTACTTACAAAAGAGCTCGAACATACTAGCCATTTTTATTGCCGCTCTTGTATAACGAATAGATTGCATATCAAAGTGAAGTGATGTTAGCGATCTTTAAGGACTTATAATATTAATAGTATTTATAAATAGGGGACCACACTTTTATACAAATTATTGTCATATTGACATTCCGTCATAGCTATAATAATATAACGTAAGTAGGATGCTATAATTTTGATATTTGACAGAATACCTATGACAACTGTTTTTTTATAATGTAGAGCTAGCAGCGAGTGACCTTAAGTAAGTTAATACATACATACATATAAGTTCAAATTACCTATATATTAGGATATACACGTACACAGTAATATTATTGATACAAAATATCAGACTATACAGCATTCGAATAAGCTACATGTTGCACACCCACGTCCATCACATTAAATATGTAAGTAAAGTAAAGGCAGGAAACGTTGTAAAATCTATGGATTTTGGATCAGCTTTCGCAACTGCCTGAGCTTCACAGCTGATTTTGTTTCTCGTGCCGTTACAGATAAGACGAATGTAGATATTTAGGTATCAAAGCACGATGCCAGTTCAAATCGTTTTAAGTTATTTGTTCGAGGAAGTCATCTTCACTTGCAAGTTAAGGAAACCACTTATTGATTATTTGGCTAATAAGTAATTATAAAACAATGAATTCACAGAAAATAAATAAGTTTCACTATAAGCCTTAGACATGCCAATGCCTGACATAAGCAACTACATATTACTACTTGTTTGCTTATTTGATACAAAAAGTTACTTACGCGAAAAAAATACTTTATCTGGACCAAACCAACAACTCGGAACTTGTTGTTTACCGCAATTTTTTACGTGTAAAAACGAATTGGCTTATATTTCACCACTTCTACCCACATGTATCAAGACAAGAGAGCTATTAATAAAGAGTGAATAAGGAATTCTGCACACTGGTAAATAATTAACGTCCTACTAAGAGATGAAAGAAGTATAATACTGAATTACGCCAAACACGCAACCATCGACTAAAATAAATTCACTGAGTCTGGAAAAAAACATTGAAAAATCACATGGGCAGAACCAGGATAAAAGCCACTGTAAAAGCGTTTCAATTTAGCAAGATTAACGAATTAGCAGAATTCCAAAGTAACAAAAAAGCGTTTTAAATTCGCATCACAAAGGAAGGGAGATCAGAAGGTACTTAAACGTTTTCATTAAATTTTTCTATGTCCCCTCAGCGCGCCGGCCGCCATACGTCTCGCCACAACAACAAATAAGAGGCTTACCCGAGGATTCATATTCTTTTGCTTTTGTAATGAATGGTGTGGCCAGGCTTCCGGAAGCTAAATATTATACATGAAAAATTAAATGTTTGTTTATGAAATATTCTATAAAATGTTTTAAAATTGTTGAGAGTTTGTATTTATCCAGCCAGGACTATTTCAACTGTTGATATATTGTATGTTGATACAGGTATGATTACTTAGATAGCGGTCGTTGTCATTATACAACAGGCCCGTCAGATGCCTTCTAGTAGGAGGTTTACAACTCCAGTATCTGAGATCATTGCTTCGCTGGCATTTGTTGCCAATCAAAGAAAATTATTCTTTTTATTGTTTATAATATTTTAAACGATAAAAAATCTAATAACTTTTAATAAAGTGTATGGTACTAACTTATCTCATAAGATTGCGTAAAAGAGGGAAGCAACAAAGGCGTTACAGGAAATTAAATGAAGTTAAAAGTTTGATTATTTTGCGATTTCGCCTGTGAAGACATTTTCAACCGTCGGCACCGTGATTTCATTTTGTGACTTTGGAACATTCAATTAAAGCCGAGGATTGAGAAAAACAAAAGATAAAATATTAGTCTACTCTAAATACAATCTGTTCTAGTGTCTAGAGTTTTTATTTATTAGATTAGATATCTAGGCACATCTCACTCTTAAATCAATTTAAGTAGCTTGTTAGAATCTATTTATACAACAAGCTCTTTCTTGATGTATTTAATACGAAGGAGGCCTTCAAAACCATATAATATTAACTATAAGATATTATTGACACAAGTACATGTTACAGATAGTAGAAAACTTATACACATAAAGGTTACGGCTACAGCGTACGTATGTAATCCCGTACAAGGCGGTTCAACCTCAGGAAACGTAAAACTTCCCTTACCATTGTCATATCAGCGAACGGCTCATTTCAAAATGTATGTTCTTAAGCCACGGAATATCGGATAGTTTTAATATGACATATATTAACAATGTCCTAAACTTATCAAATACGCGATTCAACATTTTGTACATTTTAACCCCAAAAGCGGTGATGAAAAGTTTATATGTGCTCTGTTTCAAAAATGTTGATTAGAATAAAGAGATAAAATAATAAAGTACGTATTAGAAAGATATGAGTAGGTTTGTCGGGTTTTCCTTTGACTCGATGTTCCATACAAAGAAAGAATACGCGAGTGAAATCGCGGGCAGAAAGTTTAGTATGACATAAGATTTTCCGAGACAGTTGTCATATGAAATCAATTCTTACTATATGAAATCAAAATAGGCATTTTCTATAACATAATATAAAATGGAAATTAATTGATGTTATATTTACAAAATTGAAAATTACGTATCGGGTCTTTCCGCGGTTGGAACCACCGATATTTGCGTCGTATGATGCATATACGGACAGAAGAAAATAGTATGTGTAGCAAATAGTAGGGGTAGCGTCAAAACCAGAAGGCTAATTGTGCGTCTAAAAATACACACACGACTTGCAGGTTGAGCCGGCGACGACGGGAGACCTTCCTTTGATATATAGAATGCCAACTCCTTTGAAGGAGGGAGGCTTTTGGACTAGCTTCTTACTTACAAAAGAGCTCGAACATACTAGCCATTTTTATTGCCGCTCTTGTATAACGAATAGATTGCATATCAAAGTGAAGTGATGTTAGCGATCTTTAAGGACTTATAATATTAATAGTATTTATAAATAGGGGACCACACTTTTATACAAATTATTGTCATATTGACATTCCGTCATAGCTATAATAATATAACGTAAGTAGGATGCTATAATTTTGATATTTGACAGAATACCTATGACAACTGTTTTTTTATAATGTAGAGCTAGCAGCGAGTGACCTTAAGTAAGTTAATACATACATACATATAAGTTCAAATTACCTATATATTAGGATATACACGTACACAGTAATATTATTGATACAAAATATCAGACTATACAGCATTCGAATAAGCTACATGTTGCACACCCACGTCCATCACATTAAATAATGTAAGTAAAGTAAAGGCAGGAAACGTTGTAAAATCTATGGATTATGGATCAGAACCCCATGCTTCGGTAAGGAGACTCCAACCTTATTACCGGGAAGAGCCATGGATTTAGAATTTTATGTAAAATAGCGGCAGGAAGGTTTTTTGTGACAAGGAGCAGTGGTAAAAGAAAAGGTACCTACCCATTACACTTGTTTATCTGGTGACAAAATATTATCTAACTCAAAAATAAATGCATACACTTGTAGCGACCTCTGGGAGCTACGACAAGAAGCTCACTCAAAGTGGTTCACGAGCAAGCAAGACTCAACAGAAGTTCGAACATATCTGCAAGATGGCGCCACGTGACAGAACAAAGAGCCTGAAACGCGGTATCGAAGTGTTTCACCGCGCAACGCATATATACAACTTCCAATTCTATCCAGGTGGACCAGTCGGTCCCCTGGCCACAACACCCGGCCAGGCAGGGTAGCTACCCTTTTCCCGACACCCCTGGAACCCTCCATTCTGCCTATTGGCATTACTCCTGTCACCCGCCATACACTAATTAGTAGCCATTATTAAACTATGTTTTGGTTTATTTTGTTGTATGTTTATATAATCAATAGCCTCTGAAAGTACTGATCCTAATATTGAAACTTTTATGGAGATATAAGGCAATGTATACAATTATTTTGGAGTTAAAGCAGTTCTCCCACTTGACGTCCGTTGCTGCGTATTTTTAGCGCATCCGTAACGCATGCATTTGTCAGGCGAAAGGTAAATGCATATTCCCATCTTATTTCCATACAAATACGACTTCAGTTTACGGTGTGTCTTTTGCGTCGTTTGACCGACGCATTTGTTAACGTACCATCAACGCAACGTCGCCACATTTGTACGGAATTATTCGCAATTTCCTTTCGTCTGATTAGCGCATGCGCTACGGATGCGTTAAAAATACGCAGCAACGGACGTCAAGTGTGATCCAACCTAAGTTTATTAAACTAGCCCAACACTTAGTGAAGTTTGTTCTAGAGAGCTAGGTAACATGAATTTTTTGTAATGCCATGTTAAACATATTTTTCTACAAAATATATAAGTTGTTCCTTTTGCCAACTAGAATAAAAGTGAGCAAATTGAAAGCGTAACCGCGCTACAAATTGGCGCTGCGGCTCCGGCCAAATCCTAGAGGCACCTTTATCTCGAGACATCGCCCCGCAGGCACAGGAGGTGAAAATAAAAGTATTCTAAGTTTTTTAGGCCAAGAGGGGGGGAATCTTAAGGATAGACCTAATCAATAACACTGAGCAATTGAAAGCGTTACCGCGCTACATTATTGTCGCTGTGGCTCCACCTACATCCTAGCCTCGTAACGCCCAGGCTTCTGTGAGCTTTTCACAGATAGTAGCCCAGATGCCTTTTAAAAGGTATGCTACTTCAAAGTAAAATAAACCTTATATGCACTTCTTTGTCCTGGAAACTTGTAGTGCCAGCATATCCTGGGTCTACTGATAAAAACCATATCATATGTCTCAGGGAACCTTTTGTTAATTATGTTGAACCATATAATATAAATAGACACACATATTTACACTAATTTACGCTAAGTTAACATAAATAAAGAATAAACATGTGCCGAGTTATTAGATATAAGGTTGCTTTCTAATGTAATGTTTCCATATGCTTGGGCTCGTACCACTATAGAGCTACATACCTTTTAAAAGGTATCTGGGTGTTACGAGGCTAGAGGCACCTTTATCTTGAGACATCACCCCGAAGGCACACAATGACATATTAACAGAATTTACAGTTTTAAATGCCAAAAAAAAGGAGTAGGCCATTAAGTAGACCTGCTCGATGGTACGTGATATCTAGTACAATGGACCTCACTAGACTTGCGAGACTGACACAGGTTCGTAACCTAAGGATGGAGCCGGTAAAAAAATACTTCAATTTTCAACTTGCTCTTGTGTGCCACCCAGTTCTCATCAGTTTTCCTGGAGGTACATAAACGATATCATCACCGACCTAAACTAATATAGTAAAATATCATATTTAGATAAAATATATAACGTGAAAAAAAGGAACAGACAAGTAAATAATAGTTTAATGGCGCTGAGATGTCATGCTGATAGTTTTATTTACTGTGGCGTGATCTAGAGATATCACCCCCCAAGATCCCGTAAGCTGCCTTTAGCGTGGTATCAACGACCAGCGTTTCTTGGCCCTCCCTACAATTGCGACGAATAAGTGAACGCTTAATTTCGCGCGGAAATTCCTGTTTTAAATGCATTTATTTTTGTAAAAATATGCAATGAATACAGAGTTACTCGTTTAAATTATTATTTTATTTTCGTATGTATTTTTAAACAAGAGAAAGGCCGTCGCGCTACTGTAACCCTGTTTGTTCGTACTATGCGTCGTAGCAACGAAATATATTTTCGTTGCTATGTTGATTGCTGCAGCGATAACTAAGTAGATGCCAACCAACCAATCATAAACCTTGTGGGCATAAATCTAGTCTGACGTCAAACAGTTTGCTATGTGTCGTCTTTATATTTTAGGTCGCCAAGGCTCTTAAGGCTTCTGACTGAGATAGTTGCATTTTCATCTCTATTCTCGTTTATAAAAATAATATTGAACTGTAGCTCTATTTAACTTGGACGAGTATTGCTACCCTCCATTCCAACCTACAAAGTATTAATTGTTTGTCAGTAGCAAGCGCATTATGTGCTGTTGTGGATCAAAGACATGTCAGGCTTATTGTGGAGTGAAGGGGAAATAGTAACATTATTGTATTTATTATATTTTGTTCATATTTTTCTCTTTTGTTCCTTTAAACTGGGGTTGGGTTAAGCTGTGGCAGTGCATAGGGATGGCATCAACTGATAAATAAAATAGAGAATTTACAGAAGTAAAGCTCGCCCCTATTTTGATGATTGATACCTACTCTGCTAGGGCTGCTATCTGTTATCTTACTGAATGTTTGGAATGGGATACCTCTTAGTTGCGCTACTTACAATACACTACTTAATTATTGTAACGAGAGAAAAAAGCTTTTTGTTTATCTAGACTAAATTGCAAGCGCAACATACCTTACTTTCATAAGATACTTGGCTAAAACAGTAATGTTTTACGAGCGGTAAATAAGCAATTGGAAAAGAAACCCCTCCATTTCTACTGTATTTGAAGTTAAATAAAATGTTTTACGTAATCTTAGTATTTTGCATTATATTGAGTTTGATTTACTTTCTAATATTATCCGGGATCTTTTAAAATGTTAAAAACACAATATTTTGTTGCATGGCAACCAGAAAGAAGGCAACATATTTACATTTGCGGGAAGTACCATATTTAAGTTTACATTAACAGTGCGAACCAAACGCTTTCAACACTCAAGTACTCGGATGTCCGCTTTGGTTCAATTTCGCCCGTTAACGGCGGCATGTAGATGTGTGCGTGAAATATTGATGTTTTCTTGTAGCCGTCCATCTGACTTATATCTGTACATCTAAGTGATGAAATTGTTTAGTAAATGCTACATTACTGTAAAATACGCTATTTGAAAATATCTGATTGACGGGAAAACAGGTAGTCAGCGGGTGAAGCCGTGCATAGTGTAATAATAGTTTGCTGGACGCTAATATTAAATAGACAAGCACAGTTTCTACCGTTCTGTGTTTGCCTTTACTAATTATCAATATCCACAATTTAATCTAATAAAATAAAATAATATAATAATTTAACAATAACAATTTAATAAAATAAAGAAATCACGCATTTTACTGCTAAAGGAACCTAGCCATAAATTTTCTTGACTTATGCGCTCTTTATTCATTCACGTATAAAACTTTTATTGGGCATTTGGAGTATGCAAATGTTAGCATAAGAAGTGCACAAGTTTCAGTAGGAGCTACCGGATATGCAGGGGAGGACTCAGATAACATAATAATATCTATAATTTTGATAAATTTCACACCCCTATTAAAACAAAAGACTTAATGAAAATGAAATTACTTTATTCAATGTAGGATATTACTTTCACTTATTGACGTCATGATCCGTCATTGTTAAAAATTTAAATTTGTATGACACGTTTTTCTTTTTTATAACAATTTTGTATTTTCCTAAAAAAATAAAAATATTGGCTCTGCCTTGGGGCTGGCCAGGTTAATCACACGGCATATAACTTTACGCCACCACCACCTGTAAACGACATTTGTTTCAAATTAAAAGTCAATATTTTCAAAGCGTGTTACTTAATTGCGTATAATTAACCGGGCCGCCTGAACGTACATATGCACATATAAAAAAATATTCTGGACAGTTTACACAGTGTCATTTATCCCTAAAATGCTTGTACTATTGGAACAACATAGCTGAAATTAATATTTACATACTTCATTTCGTAAATAAATACATATTATTCGTAGAAAACACCCAGACCCAGACTGAACACAAATATTTGTGTTCACAATTTCTTCAAGTAACAAAGTTTTCTTTTGAAACACACTTCAGAATTATACTAGGGATCAATATAAAAACATATACTTACTACAAACTAGGCCACCTGCGAAATCGTGTAACTAAATAAAATCACTGATGCATATATTTTTGACGAGTAGGTAGGTATTTGGCTTATGGCTTCGCTGAATCACAATACAAAGTAAACTCGTAGAAAAATAATCCTGTATTTTAAAATTAAAATAAAGCATTATAAATAAATATTGCCATGGACGCTAGAAGAAGTATAGAAATATGTTTAAACACTTCGCTCAGGTCGAATTTTGCACCAATAGATTTGTATTGTACTTCAAGCACACATGTGTGCTGTTACGAGCGGTTAAAGAATAATTCATATTTTTTTTTTTTTTATTAATAATGGGTTTGATCTTGACTCTAGTCTAGGTCATTCATCTTTATTTTGAAATCAAACGTATGGTAGGTTTAGTTGTTTGTTACAATAGTAGAGTGTCTCATACGAACCCTGGAGAGGGTACTGCAAAAAATATGGATTAGTATATATCTTTCGAATCTCAAGTAAAGTTGCTAGAGCAGCGGCTCGCGTTTCGCATTATACATTACCAATTTATGAGCGTACGAAGTTGCCCAACTCCGGCGCTGAGTTCCTGGAACTAATGCAAGTCGGATGTGCATTTGTACGCCCCGGGCCGCATATTGCGGTGCGCCCGTTGCATACTAATGTTGCATGTTTTGTCCGTATTGATATGCCGAATAACGCCTACTTGGCGAGTTGGCGAGGCCCCTTGTGGATCAACGTTCGAATTCTGTTTTAAAAACTAAGTCACTAGCTAGTTGATGAGGTTTGCTCATTGGCCCCAAACGAGGAGGTCCATGTCTAGCGGTGTATGTATATTACAATTTTAAACTACTTCTTATTCTTAAATTTCAGAGCTCAGCTCTTGTCGTTAGATTAACCGTCATTCTTATCGTCTCTCCGCCCGTGATTTGACTCCCTGACAGGACATTAACTTTTTATTTTATTTAATCAATGTAATTTCGTCTTGGTCTGCCTCGACGTCTTATGCCTTCTACTTTTCCTTCCACGATGTTCTTCAATAATTGATCGAGTCGTATCAGGAGCCCCATCATTACCCTCTTCTATTATTTATGGGGCTCAACAAACTCTTCTTTTCAGTTACTTAAAAAGAAGAAAGAAATAACATATCGGTTAGTCATTCATTTATTACAAGTACATCTCACTAGTCAACATTAAAGATAAACTTTTTAGAAAAAGCGGAACGAATTGACTATTACTAGTATTTTAGTGAGTAAGAGAGAAGAGAGAGAAAGAGACCTATTTTTTTTGCCATAACGCGCAACAAACATGATAGTAAGTTCGATCCGCTTCTTATAAGTTATAGTTATGTCTCATTTAAGTTTAAATAGTATAACATTACAGTAGCCGACAGTAATCCTTGAGTGAAGACTTCCAGTAATACGGGGTATCTTAAACACATGCACGTAGCAAGAGATAATGCCAGTTACAGAAGGTGTCGGGCGGCAATTTGTGGATTCGCCATTCACCAGTCGTTTCACCGAATAAGCCGTCCTCTGACTTCCGTGCGGAACTACGGAACTGGGGAACTGCGGAACTGCTACTTTACAGCGGAATTAGTCAAGTGAGCGAAGACAGATAAGACACTTAAGTTGGATGTCAGGAACATTCGGCGGTTAACTGCTGGTAGCATTTGAATATTCTACGGCTCTTATCGCAAAAACGTTTTGTTTCACATCCATTTAAAAGATTAGTTCTACTTTTTTATCTTTATTTTCGAAACCTGCCTGCATCACCATTGATTCAAACTATAGTATGGGAAGACCACTCACAAAGAAAATCTTTGATGCCATATTCAATTAGAAATTCTGAGACTGACTCATAATGGTTACTGTTTAGCAATATTCGATAACTTGTGGTTTGCCTTTAACGACTTTAAGATTGCCAATGTTTGTTACGGCTATCCAGTTGATGTCAATAATCTCACTACCAAGAAGGAGTCCTCGTTGTAAACAAATAAATTAAACCCTCACTTACCTAATATTCATTTAAATCTACAGTCATATACTAAAGATAAGTAATTACTATAGCTATCATGTTTGTCCACAGAATGTTTTATGACCAACGCCTATATTACTCGTAGAGGACATGTTTTTCAGGCTTCACTTCGGCCTTAATTGCTACGTCTAAATTATTGTTTGCTCTTCGTCGACGATGAACTGAAAACCGATGTATTTACGAAGTCTAGTACACTCAGCGTCGCACTATCACGTTTCACCATTTCACATATCACGTCTCTGAGCTGCATAGTTCCAAACAACAATGGAAACAACTCCGTACGAAATCCTGCGCTCGGTACCTGACGCCAACAAAATGGCTTTTGTTTTCTGAATAAATTCCACTTTACTCGTTCAATGTTCCAACTTGCAGTGTAAATTTCAACTACGTACAGATTAAATATTTCCTGTGGAAAGTTTTAAACATACTGTCACATGCGGAAGTTTTATCGAGGGTTTGTAAATACGCTCCGTTTCAGAACAGTCGCTTTGGAATTTTGTTTTCAAAATGCAAAATGCTTTTTGTGAAACGGAATGGGGCAACTTTACTTAAGAGATATTCAATTGTTCCTCTTAGCAAGTTTACCTTTGTAGCAAAAATTTGACTGAACTTGACTGAGACTAAAATATTCGAGAAGAATTAAATCGTTTCAGAGTTTTTATTCCATTGTTCAGAAATATGTAGGAGAAAATAATGCAATATATTTTTCAGTAGTGTGTTGACTGTTGTATTGCTGCTAAAATAAATTTAAAGCTGCTTTTCTCCCGTTTTTTGATGGTTTTTTGATAGTGATCGTTTTACTCATTAATTTTATGTCGAAGCGCCACGTGATAGGTTGTCGAAAGCTCTCAAAATTAAACATGTTTTCAGGTTTGACACGATTTAATTTGAAAGATTTTAAGTACTTATAGGTAAAGGCAAAGTATTAAACAGTACATTTTACGGATCGTTAATGATTCTCCCGATATCAAATCTTCCATGGATTTTTCCAATCCGCTTTTACAAAAGAACCTCCACTATACACAACTATTAACAAATCATACTTGTCTCGTCCCGGTTACGCGTTCTCGTAGCACAAATTGAATATTTCCCCTCGTATTCGTAAACATAGTTTCCTCAGACAAAAAACAGAAGATGAAACACTTCAAGGATCAAAGTGAAGCCATGATAACCATCTCCCAAGGATACACCCTATACTTACAAATTTTTACAAGATGTTTTTACATTATGGGTTGTTTACCTGACAAGTGTTGTAAAGTATGACTCTTTCGGTTTTTTTTCTGGATTAGAATATCATCATCTCGTGTCTACAAGGGCTACTTTCAGATTTGTTTAGTTCAGGGAATGAGAAGCATCATACTACCCTGCGTAGGTAGTGCGAAGGCCATTCCTTACGCCAAGTATGGAGGTTATGGCAAATACTCCATAATTAGGAGAGATCCCTGCGTACTTTTTGTAACTGGAAGGAACACAGAACCTAAACAATTAAGTACTTCGCAGCGCTCCATCTTACCTGATCCTGAAACCGTCGTAGTTCCCCATTTGATGAAACATCAGCAACACAATAGATGGGGACACAATGGGCCGAGTCGTTAGTTGCACGAGATTTGCGCAGACTTACTGCCGAGATATGCGGTATGTAAGCATCATAAGTTATTTGCTCCCTACTGCTTTGTACAAGGTGGAACTGAATAGAGGGCCAAACCTATCTACATCAAAGGTGGCATGTATATATAGCACAGACACAAGTATTTCGCCTTTCCCTTTATAAAGAAGAGTTATAAATGTTATTCAAACTTAAGTCAGAGATTTTCAATGTTGACTTTACAGTTTACTTGACTTACGTATGCTTAGGTACGAGATAGGTGGTTCCACAGAGAAAAGGCTTTTGCCCAGCAGTGGGACAGAGAACAGGCTACAAAAAAACTAGTACTCACAGTGATAATTTCACCCCTCTGAAATAACAAGTAGAGTATTAAGTACGTACTACGTCCTCTATATAGCAAGAATTCGCAAACACTCGCATTCGTAATTGCTCTTCCGTGCACGCCGTTTACTGTACCGTCGGCAGTACTAGCACGCCGTTTACCGTACCATCAGCAACACAAGCATGTCTTTATTAGCGCGGCTCCAACTCGGGTTTGCTGTCGACGCCCGCTCGTCGCATTGTACCCTACTACGGTGTTCATACAGTTAAACATTTTGAATAATAAAATGAGTTTCTTGTCTGTAAAAATGCCCGCCGATGTGGCGCAGTGGTAGTGTGACTAACTGCGACGCAAAGGTTCCGGGTTCAAATTTCGGTGGGGCACTCACAAAAATTGATATTAATAACTTTGTGAAATTGTTCCCACTCTGGTTAGGACATTGCAGGATGAACCATCTGATTGTCCGAAAAGAAAGATGGTTCCGTGCTTCGGAGGACACGTTAAGCTGTCGGTCCCGGTTACTGTCTATAATCACTTAAACGGTGGTCGTTACACAACCATTTCAGAGGCCTGCTACTTGTAGTAGAAGGTTGAAAAACTGACACTTTGGACACGTTAGACAACTCGCTGTCCCACACGAGAAGAAGAAGAAGTAGAGTCTGTAAAAAAACTGCTATTTAAATACGATTGAGATGAATCACAATTCATTAAAATAAACAGTAACATTGTTTCTCGGTCAAATTAGATTTGTTGTTTAGCCGGTCACGTCATATGTACAACAATATATAAAAACATAAAGCCAGAAAAACAACCGCCTTTAAAAAGCCGAGAAACTACCTTAAGTAGTCTTGAACATCTTAAGTCCGTGTTATTACAATAAAGTGCGCTTTTAGGCAGTGTTTCAAATAATTTTCTATACGATTTGATGCTGACAAAAACTTTTTTTAATACGACCGTTTTCTTTTTTCAAAACTTCACACTGAATCAATAATTATGATAAATTCATACAGCGAATCTCACACTGCCCCGGTACCCGCTCCGGTGTTAGGTAAGGTGCGAGTTTCAGACGACTTGTTCCAATGGTAGTCACACCTGAATTATGAGGTGAAATCCTCCCGCGTGCAAGTGAAGCTTTTGTTCCGATGTTCTTAATGAAGATTTTGTTTAATCCGCCATTTGCCGCTGGCATCTAGTGCTGAGCTCAGTGCAACTCTTGTACTAGTATAAAAACAGAGCGGTTCGGGGCTACAAAAATATTATTAAGATTTTAATATGAAGTGAGTGCCATTTGGAAAAACAAAATTCAGTATCTTGTCTGAATCAATAATTGAAACCGAAATTCGTACATTCGAATTTATTTTATGGAAACAAAAGTTCTTAGAAAATATCGTTTAAATACTTTTGTACCCAGACTGTTTCATTACTTTGATGTGATTGAATAATGAATTAGGTAAATACAATTATTTAAATAGCTAGCGATTGTGCACGCCTTATCTGCCTCACTTTATGATATCTCACTACCAAAGGTCTGCTGAAAGAATTTCTTTTAAGAATGGCGTAGTGGATAGTTGACTACCCGATGGCGTAGTGGATAGTAACCCTGCCTGCTACGCCGAAGGTCGTGGGTTCGGTCCCCACAGAGCACAAATATTTGTAAGTTACTTTTCAAATATTTTGGTTGAGTCTGAGTGTTTTCTATGTATTTTTTGATAAAAAAAGGATTTATGTATTAAATTAGTTATCAAGCTTTGTATAGTTTGGTGCTAGATGACGCTGTGTAAAATGTTCAAGGTACCTATTTAAATATTTATTATATCAATGAGTTTTATTGTGTACAATAAACGGTTTATTGATCTGATGATTTGTCAAACCTCGAGCTTGGGGTGACATGGCCTTCTACACATGACGATGATTCCGCAATAACAGCGACGAGAAAAGGTATTGTAATCGCCCTTTCATTAACAGCTTCTGTCGCCAAATTTGAAGGGCCCAACAGCCTTTACTAACAGTAGTATCCTTACATACAAACGGATGCCACAGATTGCTGTCATTTAGCGGACAAAGCGAGGGTAATATTCCGCCCGCAGCCCTCCTCGAAGAATGTATGGGAGACGTAGGAAGGCCGACGCCCGACTGACAACAAACATGTTGACTAACGAGCTAGGGGCTGTTGGTGTGGAGCAAAGCATAGTCGAGTATAAAGCCTCTCAATCACATTTCTGTTGGTGACCCACGTATTTTGAATACAGGGTGTCGGTTGCCGCACAAAATTAAAACTTTTCATGATGTTGCAATTTAAAGCGTCACTCAGCTGATAGATTTCTTTGCGAAATGGGTTATACGAAAGTTTCTACCGCAGGCAGGATTGAAACCTGCGACTTTCAACTTTATTAACATTTAATTACACTTGTCAATTTTACAGGTTATGGATAATCTACGGTTAGAGGTGTCGCTACTACTAATTGCGAAGTTGCAGATACAAATCCAGCTGGCGGTATAAAATTTTGCATGTCTTTCAAATTGTAAGCAAAGTATAGTTTATACACGTGAATAGTTTTGAAAGGTAGGTATTCGGGTTGTACGAAGATTACCTCACACTATACCTTAAAACTAAATAAGTACTTATTATTACTTAGTATCTACCTACATGTTTTGTGGTACACGCGGTAAACATTAATACCCTAAACCACGTCATCTATTTTATTATATGTACCACTAAAAACCCATCCACATTAATGGCTAAAGCTCTCTTTAGTTTAATGCTCACAATAATCCATTCAATTTCTGCTAATAAACTCAATAGTAATCTCAATTCTGATGGGACATTTCTCAAAATAATAATTATAAGTAAAACAAAGGTCCAAATTCTGCAGCTGCCATTTTCCTGCAAACACGTTCAATTGCTTATTAATTATACTTACGAAATGACAGTTTCTTCTTCTTTTCGTGTGGGACACTAAGTTGTCCAACCAACCAACCGCCTAATAAGACATGATTCTAATTCACTTAATAAGGTAACTGTCAGTTGCCGATTACCGTTGCTAAGATAATTCATTCACCTACAGGTGCGCAAGAATCGCGGCCGCTGCATTCTATTTAAGCTTGCTTCCATGGTGTGGATCCTGCACTAATACATGCTAATACTATCGTTTCGTAATGAGTGCATTTCTATCTACCGATGAGCTTATGGTTAGGTACATAATCAGCACACATCAACTTAGCGTTATAGGGCATAGCCACAAAACAAAAATTTAGACGTGCGTTGAAATCGTGTTGTCGTAAGAGGCGACACAATTTTCTGAATGGTCCTTAAATGTCTGTCAAACGTAGCAAAATGTTAGTTTTTCACAAGTAATTTCGCTCTGCCTACCCCGCAAGGGATATAGGCGTGGTATGTGTATGTATTTGTTTATCTGATAAAGCGTCAGATGTTGTTGACGGTCTTTCAACCCCCCTACAAGATTAACCCACATTTTTTATTTTTTTAGTGAGAGTAGTAAGGTAAAAAATCACTGGTACACATGCTGTACTGGCGTAGATAAGGCCACACTGTATGCTTGTTGACCAGTATATGCTAAACTTTATCGTGATCCGGTCAAGTAGCCATTGCGGGTAAAGTTCCAGCAACCCGCAGAAGTTCGCACATAAATTAGTCGGATTGCGAGACCTCATCGGACATGTCCCAGTTTGTTCCGAAACTGGAACAGTGTGCGGAAGCTACAAGTACTTCGGGGTCTATACTAAGGCTTCACTTCTTCTTCCTTTTTTCTTTTTCGTGTGGGACGCCGAGTCGTCCAACGACCCGATGAACCCTGGTGTCAGAGTTTTCCAACCGCCTACTACCAATAGTAGGCCTCTGATATGGTTGTGTTACGACCGCCGTCTAAGTAATCATAGACAGCAACCGGGACCGACATCTTAACGTGCCTTCTGAAGCACGGAAACTTCTCTCACTATGTCGGACTGACGAACGTTTTTTTTGACGCATCCATCTGTAAGTCAAAAAAAAATTTCAAATTTCCATACAAAAAACGGATACCATGGTACACTTTAACGCTGCGATTTGACCATAGTGGTTGACAGACGCATCCTAATAAATTGGGATTTGCCTAAACTAAGGGAGACAACGTTTTTTAAAATAATGTTTCGACAAGCATTGATGCAGATCAAGATCATGCTAGAAAATGCGTATTCATTATTGCCTTAAAAAAGCCAAGGTTATAATGTTTCCAAAACATATCCGTGTGAAGAAAAAAAAATGAGAAATGTCTCTTTATGGCTTACTAGAAAATGGCACCAAGCGCCAACGCTGTATCGAGCGGGCAGCACGCGCGGGTGTGACACGCGTCGCACAGCCCACGCCCCGGGTCCGCCTTCACGAGCGCGGGCACGGATAGTACAGCCCGTACGAACACGACGACATTACAGCTACTGACGCACGATGTGCTTTCTAAATTCGAACGGGTAATAATGTCAAGCCGCGCGGCCTCCCACATCGTATGGGGGGATAGGAAGAAGGGGAGCGTGCAGCCCGCTCAAAGCAGCGTTGGGCCTCACGCTTACTTACTTGGCGTGTTTTGTTTAGTCAAGTATGATGTATTACCTACTTACTAAGTAGCTAAGCATCGCAGAGGATATCAATATAGACAAAACATGCAACATTAGTATGCGTCTTCTGCACCGCAATATGCACCCGGGGCGTACAAATGCACATCCGAGTTGCATTAGTTGGAGGAGCTCAGTACCGGATTTGGGCAACTTCGTGCCATTATAAATTAGTTATGTGCTTGTATGTACCAAAGATTATCTAGGCGAGGTAACTATCAATCAACATCTTGTAATGTGGCAGGCAAATGTATCCTTACCTTATGTAAAAATACCCATTCCATAGAGGAGAATGCCATTGATTAGGCTGAGGTGATCCGGCTATATCTAGAAGATAAAAAGTATTTTTAAACTTAAACTTATTATACTGGTGACATTCTATAATAAGTTCAACGCCACTGAAAAAGTCTGGTGATGTAACTGATTTATATACCTTCTTATAATTCAGTCTAATATCATTCCGTATGATGCGTGCTTAGAATGGCATCACCCCATTTCTTTCCCACGAGTGTCGTAAGAGGCGAGGAAGGGAGTTGAGGGTTTCATGTGTATTACAATTTTAGGTCACTATATGGTTCACGGTCTTCTAAAACGTTCCACAAATATTTGACAGATATAGCGATAGTACTGCATTTTACGGCTGTTAACGCTCTGCCTACCCCGCAAGAGAAAAAAAAGCATAATTTTTTATTAAAATATCTTTATATTATTGCTATTTTAATATTTACCTGAGTCCATTTCTGTATATCCGACAGCTTCCACTGAAACTTGTGCACTTCTTATACTAACATTTGCATATTCTGAATGCTCAATAAAAGTTATATAAGCGAATGAATCAAAGATGAAACTCACGGCGAAACTAGTATGCACAGTAACGAACAGCTTTGCTTTCCAAAATAAATATTTACTTTTTATAAAATCTAATATAAATAAAAGAAGATTTATTATTTAATCTGTAGGGAAAATACACCAATAAAATATGCAATTTCTGTATGACGAGTACGTACGTGCTGTGTGATGCTGGCTTAAAATAACGTCACCCTAATACTACCTGTGGGTGTCGTAAAAAGTGACTTGGGTATAATTTCAGCAGCGTTCTAATTGAATGCAACATCTTGCACTCCGCTCGCTAATCCGACTGCCAATCGTGGTGAGTATAGCAAAACCCAAAAGGGAGGCCCGTGTCCAGCAGTGGCCTATTTTGGCTGTTATTTTCAATGTTTGTGTACTCACGGCACCACTGTTTTATATTAACTTTGAACCAATGGCGCCTACATACTTACATAGCTCCTACTTCAAACAGTTTTAGAAGTACAATTTTCTGCCTCCCATCCCCAATGCACTGACTTCAAAGGAAGAAAAATGTACAAAACGTTGTGTAATAATGTGTTCTTACGCACTCCCCCTAGGGAACTTGGTAAACCTGACATGCTTTTGATCTGTCTGCAAACAAATAAAACGCGTATTCAATTGACAAACAAATTATTCAAAATTCAAAGCATTTATTTCTAATAGAATGTCACAATCTACTTATCAGAATACATAAAAAAATTATAGTGATGTATGTTTAAACCTATGTCAAATTCATGTTTAATTATGATCTATATGCTTTATCTTAAGCCTTATGTTCGAGCAACTGTTGCTACTGACTAGATTCAAATTCAAATTCAATAATACTTTATTGTACACAGGAAATACAGTAAAAACAAGATATAAATTAAAAAAGTGTACACATGGCGGCCTTATCGCTTAGGTAGCGATTTCTTCCAGGCAACCTTAGGGTACAGGATAGGGGAGTAGCCGTAATGCGGGAGGGGTGCACAATAAACATAAACCTATTAACATAATATAATAATAATACAATACATACATTTTTGTATATAATAATAAATATTATAATATACTTATACTTACAAATATTAATAAATATTAGATGTCTTTATCTTAAACATAATCTTGTCTTACATATGCTTTCGAACATAAAGATTTTTAGATCGCGTTTAAAATTGCTTATTTCTTAAAAAAAATATCTTAAGTAATCACGAGTGGGTTCCAAGTATTAAGTATTAGTATTCCAAGTAGGTTCTAGGAGTGACGGCCATACCTCAGAAAGCATGTACCATTAGTTGTTTTGTTGTAAGTACTTTAACTTATCTGAAAAAGAATAAGTGGTTTTCCAATACTTAACTGATGATGGTCATATATCGTCATATACACGTAATTTCTCTTTCAGCTTTTTATTTTTTATACGCTTCATTTATAGTTACAATGTATGTTACTATGACATGAATACTTAGTGAACGTATTAATGTATGCATGTAGCGCTGATGAAATAACTTTGTTAGCGCCACGCTACGTACTAAATTACAGCACTTCATCAATATTCATATTGATATCATGGAAAGACGCATTACATTTTCCTTTAAGAATTTAAAATCAGATGAGATTAGTCTGAGAAATAATAATTTGACGTACCAGGCTACATATACCTATCGAAAAAGGAAAACAGCAACGCTACTAAAAGTTCTCAACTTGTTCTAAATAATTCCTTGTACGCTACGACGGTAACGATGCGGAGAGGGCATGCTTTTATTTGAAGTCAGACTACGGCGTAGAACTTGTGTTTTTTTTATACAAATATAAATACAAATACAAAACATTTATTTTCCATTACAAAATACACACAGATATAAAAATACAAAGCACAACATTCCAATATTAAACCTAGGTACACAAAAGTAAGTACAGCATGGAAAAAAGGTATGGGCACAGCGCAGTGCTGATTTTAAGCCCACCCTTAGTCAATTAAAATTTAAAAAAGAGATAGATTAAAACATGATATAATTGTGGGGTTGACATTTATAGAAAACAATTTTAACTTGTAATGCAATGACTACAAAAATTATTATCATTATCAATTTGTGACAAATAACCGCAATAATGGTATTTATTCTTCATGGGACAACGAATATTTTCAAATTCTTTTTTTATAAACGTTCTATTCGTAGAACTTATCTGTGGTGCGTTTTCATGCTTTGGCTACGTAAAACTTACACGTATATATATATCTACTGTGCGTAAAACTTATATGCTATATTTAAAAGTCATACTAGGGTACAATCATGCTATGCGTAGGTACCTAAAATATGTGCTACGAACTGCTACGATGCTACGAATCGGGTGTGATGAGACAATCCTACGTTGAAATGACTGTCAATTTTAGTTTTGTATTCTTTGACGTAGCATCGCATTATCATTGAACTCGTTCAAACGTTTGTAGTCAAATATTGTCTTTGAGCAGTTAAACCCTTTGTATTTAGTTTAAACCACATTAAAATCTTTCAAAGGACTGATGTATGGACGGATTTTATTTTATTCTTCGCTCTACCCGCAACCCGCGAGTAACGTCAACAATAGAGATGCCTCGCATATCGGCACATTGTCATACCATCCCCACCGCACCCGCGCGCCCGCGTCACTACTGAATATTATTAAAAATTCCGTCACCCGCCCTCGGGCGCCCGTATATTACCAGCTAACTCGCGGCCCATTTTGTTTTACTGCTTTATTACAACGCGGCCAATAGACGAAATGTTCTTCGGTACTGTTACAAAAGCTCGTTTATCTTGCAAGAAACCTGTATCACCTATCTAGTGGCAAGTGTGGGTAGTGGAAATATAACACTTATTAAGAAACTAATCGTTCGTTGGTTTATAATGCAACATAAGAATGATATATCATAGCATATTTTATACTAAATCTACAGAAAAAGTCCCTATAGTTTTTGGAGGAGAGAAATGTTGCCATATTCTACGTTTCAAATTAGTGGGTAGGAATTATCCATACAAATAACTTTCTCCTCTTGGAAGTCAATGATGCACCTTCCAAAAACATGAAACGTGTCACGAATATTTTAGCAGAAAGAAATTGAAAACTTTGTACGAAATATTTACGAAGAAATACTCTCACGCGCGAATTTGCTTTGGATTTTTCGTGGTATTAAATTGAGGTGAACTGTTGTTATGTTTTTTATTCTCGTAGGCTTATTTTAAAGTTTAAGGAAAAAACGGTCTCTTTCTTCGCACGTGAAGAATGTACTATTTTCAGAAGAGAATATTTTCCGTGCTACGAAAGCCTTTAAATATATATAAAGCCGTAAATATTTTTAAGGGTGCATGAATCTAAACAATTTTCCTCTAAATAGGACGAAATAAAAAATATTATTTGGCCCGGCCATACAAATTACCCGACTGGCCAACATATTGTGTCTGGGAAGTCTATTTTCTCACATATTAACCTGTGTTCCTTAGGTAAAAATATTTCAGTTTCGTAGGCTGGTTCACTCCTTAAATTCTTGCATGTATTTTTTTACACTCTTTAGTAATTGTGTCCTCTTTTAGGTAATTGTCCCCGCGGAAAACTAGGCCAAACAAAACGCATAGATGTCAAAACTAAGCCGTTAGGACCCGCCTCTTGACATCAAATTGCTTTGAAACTCCTTTCACTGTACTTGAGAGTTCGGTCGTTTCGTCTTTTATTGTGCACTGGCTTCCCGCCCGCGATTCTATAAAAATAAAGTTAGTACCAGTCAGTATAGCAATACACAATGCCCATAATTTTGGATAGAAATAGAAATATTTTATTAGCTTGCATACACGGTAAGGTAACAAAGGTCTTAAAATAAGTAATAAATAACATTACTTACATAATTTTAGTACATGCGTGATGTGCCAGTATTGGCATGCAATAATTATTTACACATTTTGAAACACTATTGAAAAATATAATACTTGATTAATTGATTACATTAGGTCATAGGTAATAATTGAATACCAAATTTTTAAAACACTTCCCGTGTTAGGTATATTTTTTTTGAAAACTTGCAAAATTTTCGAGTGCAGGCAGGATTTGAACCTGCGACTTTCGCATTACTAGTGGCGACGCCTCTTCCATCTGGGCTACCGCAGCTCATTCCTGGCCCGCCAATTTTGCAAGTGTATTTTAATGCCAGTAACTCGTGGCATGGCTCCATCTACCGAGTTAGTTTTGCAATAATTATTTAATATGTCAAAATACCACAATTTCATGATTACACTCAATGATTGACTATAAAATACACGAGTTAATATCATCATCATTCAAAAATTAATTTGACTTACCTTAAATTAGTGCTGTCACTTTCCGTCAAATAAGTGTAGAAAAGGATAGGAGATTATGTCAATGGGTTCTTCAATTCCTAGTCAATTTAGTCACCGCCTTATTTTGACAGATAACACTTATTTTGCGTTAAATTATAAGACATGACATGACTAATATGTCTGCTATCCTTTTCTTAACCTATTTGACGGAAAATAACAGCACATATTTAATGTAGGTTATGAGAATTCATATCCCAAATTGAGGACTTTTTCGAATTACCCTGAAATTTTTGTCACATTTGGCGTAAATTTCCGTTTTTTACAGTTGTTTTCCGTGATATATGAATGTAAGAGTATTTGTTTACCTATATGCATGAAACAAATCAGACATTTTCAGATTGTTGTAGTGCGATAACAAAATCTTTTTGCGCAATATGTCATATCCTATATAGTACAATAAAATTGGGAGGTAGGTACGCAAGGCAGGTAAGTATAGACCCTGAGGTACCATGTATAAGCTTAGGCGGTTCTCCCACTTGTCGAATTTGCGAATTTTTACATACATACATAAATCACGTCTATATCCCTTACGGGGTAGGCAGAGCGTTAACGGCCGTAAAACGGATATTAGCACCACGTCTGACAAAAGTTTGAGGGTCAATCAGATAACTGTGTATTACTATAGTGACAGGTTGTCAGCCCATCGCCTAAAATTGCAATACACATCTAACCCTCGAGTCCCGTAGTCGCCTCTTACGACACCCATAGGTAAGAAATGGGGTGATGCTATTCTAGGCCGGCATCACACGGCATTTTTAACGCTTCATATTGGCATAGGAATAAGATTGGAATTCGCAATTTCCTTTCGTCTGACTGACACATGCGTCACGATGCTTAAAAGTACGCAGCGACGGACGACTAGTGGGAAAACCGACTGAGTAGAAGATTTATTTGACAGTACTTTAGTTAGTTTACTAGTCTTTACCTTAAACTGTCTGACGGCCGATGTGGCGCAGTGGTAGTGCGACTTCTTGCGACGCAAAGGTTCCGAGCTCGATTCTCGGTGGCGCATTCACAAATTGATATTTCTCTTACTCTAACATTACTCTTCATGAACTTGTTCCCAATCTGGTTCACGGTTGCTGTCTATGATTACTTAGACGGCGGTCGTTACACAACCATGTCAGAGGCCTACTACTAGTAGTAGGTAGGCGGTTGAAAAAACTTTGACACCAGGGTTCATCGGGTCGTTGGACGACACACACGAAAATAAATAGAAGAAGACCTAAAACTGAGTAGTACCATAGCCGAGCCATAGCTGCGGATAGATAGTCTCAATGGAATTCTACTGCAGTCATAATAAACAAAATTAGCACATTTTGAATATAAATAAATTGATAGATAACTTTACAATGTGCAATGGTGACCAACTACTGATTTTAAGTACCAACATTAGATCGTACATTATCCACCATCTGTCTTTTCCTCATAGTCAATGTTGAAAGTACAATAAAACTTGCGAACATTTTTCATATAAATAGGCACATACGAGAGGGTGGTCTCAATACAGAGCGTACGTCGGGAAATATATAAATAACGTGGCTGCTGACCCTGTCTGGACACATTCACACAGATATTCGACTGCGAACCGTACAAATAAAAAAATACAGTCTGCCAGCAAGATAAATAAATAAATAATTGTTTATAAAAGGCTCTAGACCCATATTAAAAGAATATAGGACAGAAAAGGTACAATTGTTAAAAACAGTAACACAATTATTTCAATCATAATATTAACAAAAAATATTGTGTTGAAAGATAATGATAAAGAAAGATGAAGCGCCAACGCTACGTCGAGCGGGTTAGATTCGGCAATATACTAGAGCAGCGCTGCTTGGGGGGTCACCCAACAGTAAGTACAACCCAGGATGGCTAGCTTTTCATGTTTTAGAAATATTTAATTTGTTTTATATTTGTCTTATAGTTTCTGTTTTCTTTTTTAGTTTCTGGTAAGTTAGTTATAATTTTGTGTCATTTTAATTGTATGCTAACATACCTACTTACGTTTGCAGTGGATAAAAACGCCTGAAACTGGATTTTAAATAATTGTGGTCTGTGTAAACTGTCACATAGACAATACTGGTATATTGCATAAAATTATTAGAACACACTGAAAGTTTAATTCATAAATTGAATCGAACATTTATGCAAGCGTAAAAAAATACACAAAATGTTATTTACGCGGCCAAGGGACGAGCCGCAGTAGTCCAGATGGAAGAGACGTTGCCACTAGTGATGGTGAAAGTCGCAGGTTCAAATCCTGCCCGCGGCAGAAAATTTTGCAAGTTTTACAAAAAAGTAATCTTAGCTGTTGCCCAGGATATTCAGCTATCGCCGCACAGAATTTCATCAAATCCACTTGGGCAAAGGTGAAACCAACTTATTTTGAGTGTAGTGCCCATAGATCAATGGTAGTGCCCCTTTATGGGGTTGAACTTTTCAAGCTTACAATATGGTCGGTATATTTTAAGACTCATTGATAGCATTTAAATCCGTTGAGTTGATTTCTCGTGGTGCTTTTAACATATAAAGATCTAAACAGATAAACAGACAAAAAATCTATTAACTGTTGGAACAAGTTCTGTTATCATATCAATATTAAGTACGCCAATTTTTTTTCAATGTCTTCAATGAAGGTACATACTTTCGACCCTTTTTAGCTTTAGTATGTTTAAAAATATGACATAGAAGTAAACTACAAAGTAGTTACTGTAATTAGTCCCTGGACGCAAGTTATAGTCAAAATTCGAAAAATATAGTGTATCTACTTATATTGTGTACTAATTAAATACGATTATTCGATTTCAATACTATCTACCTCTCCCCTCTGAGATCTACCTGTCCTTTACCATGCCATTTCGTCCAGCAGGTATCTATCCTTATCGTTTTGAAAGAAAACCAGAACTTTAATAACATGAAATATCTCGGTGTGATAGACATCCTCCTTAGTACATGCACTCAATAACGAATACATCCCTAAACTTTCAGTTTTATTCGTGCATCGGGCCGGGGATTGAACCCGCTACTTATCGGTAGAGTGCAGCGTCCAATTTACGGCCGCCGCCATTTTTGTACTTTTTGCGGGTAGCTAGCGGAATTTGACAAAATAGGAAGGTTTTGAACAGGATTCTGAGAGGCTTTTTTGTTGTTTGGTTAATAGGTTGAAACCCTGTAGAGAGTTGTATATACACAAAACAAACATGGGGGGCTGCTAGTCGGAAGGTTGTTTCTGTGATTCTACATTTTTAGCTATTGGATTGGATCTTTTGTGCTGCTGGGGTGTTTGATTATTCCATCGCAAGGTTACAAAACTTTATCAGAAGCTGGTACAGAACCTTACCTACCTCTATTTACATAATGTATTTTAGCGTAAATTTTAATGCTAAATAATAATAAAAAGTGTAGATACTCACACCTACCGGATAAAATCTTGAAACCAAACTCTTGTCGCAAAGTAGGCCTTCAAGAGGTTTCTGCCTAATAAACGACTTACGAGCTGACAGATCTTCTGGAAACTCATTTCAGAGGCTGTTTTACATTTCTAATGCCACCGAATTAAGACAGTCCCAATCTGGACTTTAATTAATGAGTCGGGAATAATTAAAACGGATTTTCGTTGAGGAAAATAGGGCAATTGTGTTCTGTTCCAGCCTAAGACGATTTGCTGGAATTATTTCGAAGATTCGGAGGCATCTAATCGGGGATGTCATTTTTTTCTAAGTACATACATACTTAAACCAATAAATGATAAGTAGGTAAGTATGACTGTAGTAAGATCAAATCAAATCAAATAGCCTTTATTTCTGAACATGCAAAAATACAATATCATTTATAATACAGTGTTTCATTTATAAATAACAATCGATAAATAATTTGAGCCTTAATAAATTCATTCATTACATTACAATTTAAATTCTAGATGTCGACATTCAAATTAAATTATTATTCATTTTCAATTATTAGTCTATTTATAAATCAATAAAATCTCTTAGTTCAGTGTGCCTCTCGGCAAAGGCCTCCTCCAGTAACTTCCATTGCTTTCTGTCATGGGCTACACGGCGCCATAGTGGGCCGGCCGTCAGTTTGATCTCGTCTTCCCATCTTCTGAACGGTCTTCCTCTAGTCCGTTTTCCATCCCTGGGGTACCAGTTTGACACAATTTTGCTCCATTTTTCTTCTTTGCATCTTATCATATGTCCTGTCCATCTCCATTTTAGCTGGTCAATTCTAGTTAATATGTCTGTAACTTTTGTTCTAGTTCTTATGTCTATGCTTCTTATGTGGTCTCTCTTCATCACTCCTAATATACTTCTTTCCATAGCTCGTTGGCAAGTATTTAGTTTGTCCCTGTGTACTTTTATTAGTGACCAGGTTTCACAGCCATATGTTAGTATGGGAAGTATGCTTGTGTTAAACACTTTTCTTTTCACTCCTAGGCTCAGATCTCTGTTCTTCATAATTTCCTTCATTGACCAGTATGCCTTCCAACCATTTGCTATTCTTACATTTATTTCCCGTTCTGTTTGGTCTACAAAAGATATAATTTGCCCTAGATATGTGTACTCTGTAACATATTCTAGTGGTATTTCCTCCAGCATTATTTCCTCTTCTACTGAGTTGGTCATTACTTTCGTTTTAGTAGTGTTCAGGGTTAGGCCCACCTTTCGGCTTTCGTTTGCTAGCTGGTTGATCATAATTTTCAGTGTCCCTGGGTCCTCTTCGAAAAGTACCAGGTCGTCTGCAAAGCGAAGGTGATTTAAACGTCTTCCATCAATGCGCAGGCCTTTATTGTCCCAGTCTAGGTTTCTGAAGATGCTTTCTAATACGGCTGAGAAGAGCTTGGGCGAAAGTGGATCTCCCTGTCGTACTCCTCTTTGGATTGGGAATTCATCCCCGATTGTTTCTAATTGTATTTTTGATTTGCTAATTTGATAGATCATTTTGATGATGTTTATGTAGTCCTGGCTTATTCCTTGCTGTTCTAGGCTTGTCCATATATATCTATGACTTATGCTGTCAAATGCTTTTGTGTAGTCAATGAAGGCAATATATAGAGTCTTGTTGTACTCCTTGTATTTTTCAATAATTTGTTTAGTTGTATGGATGTGGTCGATTGTTGAGAAGTTTTTTCTGAAGCCAGCTTGTTCGACAGGTTGTTGTTCATCTAATTTGCCACTTATTCTCTCTAATATCACTTTAGCAAATATTTTATACACATTTGACATTAAGCTTATAGGCCTGTAATTTTCTATGTTGTCCTTATCTCCTTTTTTGTGTATTAGTATTATAATTGACTCTCCCCACTGATGTGGAATGTGCCCTGTTGCTAAAATTTCACTAAAGATTCTTGCCAGGATTGGACTTATTTCTGTCATAGTTCCTCTGAGTAATTCGTTTGGGATTCTGTCTGGTCCCGGGGCTTTTTCTAGTTTTTGGCTTTTTATGGCCCTTTCTACTTCGCTGATAAGTATTTCAGGTTCTTTATTGGTACAGCATAGTTTTGGTGCAGTTTCAATCCTTAGGTTTGGTTCTTGGTTAGAGTAGAGCGCACTGTAGAAGTCTGTTGCAGTCTCTTTAATCTCTCTTCTTTTTGTCTTACTGGTGCCATTTTTCTTAATCTTAATTTTGGGAATCCATTCCTTTCCTGTCTCTTTTAGTAGTTTGAGAGCTTTTTTTGTGCCACCAGTTGCAGATATATGCTTGTCTAATGTCTTGTTTCTTCTGTCCCTTCTATCCTGTCTCAGGCTTTCCCTTATTTTCTTGTTTAGATCGGTTACAGCTCTGCTTTTGTATTGTTCTTTATTTTCATCCAATAGGTTCTTTCTGTCTTGCAGAAGTTTGACTGTCTTGTCACTTATTTTGGATTTCTTCTTGGTTACTTTTATTGACTTAACTACTTTCACCATTTCTGTCTCCAATAGCTTATATTTTTCTGGGACTCCTCTTTGTTGTTCAATTTCACTGTTGACATTTTTAAGAGCGTCACCTGTATTGGAGTAGCAATCTTCTACGGTTTTTGTTTCGTTGTGTTTTAAGAGCTTTGTTCTAGATTTTTTTGGCATTTCTGTTTTCATCGAGCTTCTTACCATTCGGTGGTTGGTATTAAAATTGAGATTTTGTATTACACCTGTATCTGTGAATGCTCTTGGAAGATTTGTCATAACATAATCAATCTCATTTTTGTACTTCCCACCTGGAGAGATCCATGTCCATTTACTAGTGCATCTTTTTTTAAACATAGTATTTAGGATTGTAAGGTTGTGTTCTAGTAGGAAGTCGACTAATTTTTGTCCATTAGGACTTCTTTTTCCATGCCCGTGCGGTCCCACAACAAATTCGCTGTTATTTTGCTTCACTCCCACCTGAGCGTTAAAGTCTCCCATGAGGATTACATGTTTATTATCGTTGTATAGTTCAATCATTTCTGATAATTTCCCATAGAAGGATTCCAGTTCACTGACACTGGATACCTCTGTTGGGGCATAGATTTGTATTATTATCCAATCTTTTTTGTATCCAGGTATACTGACGATAAGAGCAGCCATTCTGTCAGAGATGCCAATGAATTCCTTGATGTTTTCTTTGAGGTGTGGTTTTATTAGAAAGCCTACGCCTCTGTGTCCTGCGATCTCTCCCTTGTAGTACAGAATATAGGCAGAGCGTTCTTCTATTGCTTCTCCCAATCTTCTTAGCTCGCTGATTCCGATTATATCCCATTTTAGTTCAGCTATTGCCAATTCAAGTTCTTGCAGGCTCTCTTCTGTTCTCAATGTCCTAGTATTTAGAGTAGCTATATGCATGGTTTGTGTGACATGTTTAGTTTTTGTGGCATGTTTAGTTTTTCTTGTTTCTGGAGGGTTTTGGTCTTCTGCTCCCACGGCGACCACCCGGCTTGGGAGAGGGTTGTTTCTTATGTTTTCTTGCTCATGTTTATTGAGGTGTGTTTGTCCGGTCTGAGGCACCTGTATCCACGAATCGGTATAGGTTTTTGTCGGAGAGTACTTGAGATCTTTCGCGCAAGTATTGAAAGGCATCCCGTTTAATAACTTTTGGGTCATTGTTGTTCCTGGTGCTCTCTTTGGGACTAGGTGTTTCTGATCTCTTCCTTTTTTCTTTGTTGTTGTTACGTTTCATGTTCTTCTTTTTGAGCTGGGCTTCTTTTGTTAAGTCCTGTGTAATGTATGTATTGGGCTTCATGTTCTTTTTGTTTTTCAGAATTTGAACTTTTTTATATAAGGTTGTTGTAGTGAAAAGAATTGGTCTAATCTTTCCATTTTCGTTGTTTCTTTTTCCCAACCTCTGTGCTTTATTTATTTCCTCTTCTTTTAGCGTAACTCCTATTTCCTCTATTGTTGTAGTCACTAGGGCCCTAAGTTCTTCTTGATTTTCGTCGATTTTCTCCGGCAGCCCGTGAATAATTAGGTTGTTTCGCCGTTCATTTGTTTCCAGGTACTCAAATTTTTTATTCAATCTTTCCATTTCTAGTTTCAGTTTCCCGTTTTCTACTACGAGAGGATGGATTTTCTCTTCAACTTTTGATAATATTGTTTTTGTAATGTTTTCCGTAATAATTTCGGTTTGTATTTTCAGTTTTTCTTCGAGCTGTTCATTCATTTTTGTGAGCAAAAGCTGCATCTCAGGTGACAGTGACATTTTTTTTTTTTTTTTTTCGAAGCGGAGTCTAGTCTGATTGCCCGAAGATTTGTTTTATCTCTGAACGCAACCTGTATGTCGTCAGGTTGGTACTACACATTCCGTTCGTTTGAGATTATAACCTCACTTTTCGCGTCGATGTGATTTCACCGTATTTTGCACTAACTTGGTTGTTTTTCGCCGGTATTTTAGTTTAATTTAACGCGGCACTGCACAAGATACGTCCGTAATCGCACTGTTTGCTTGTTGAGGCAGAATTTATATATTTTTTCCGCGAAATTATGGGAGCGTTTTACTTCCTGACTGACGTACCACAGACCACGTCTGTGTAGTAAGAACTTCGCATAAAAACAAATGCAAACAAAACAGCTACGATGCCGGTAATGTTTAAACAGAACGAGTTGTTGCCCGTAAACAAAGAAGAAAAACTGTAGTTTCTTTTAAATGAGCTTCTCATTCTTCAGTTTTGTCATTTAAATGAATGAAAAATGCACGGGAAAACGCAACAGTCTTCCGTCTACTGAAGAAAATTTAATTCTGTGTCCTTCGAGGTAAGTTACATTAAAACTACTTCCCGGCGGCAAACAAAGAAACAGTAGTGACCTATTTCTGGGACGTAGACAATGCTTTACAAATATAAATTACATTTGTAGCAAATGGAGAATTCTTTTGTACATTTTAGAAGACATTTAGAGAATTTACGCGCGATGTTGGTGGGAGCACTACTGCTGTAGATTGTGCTTTTAGCGCCGTTCCGGGTAAATAATTGTCGGAACTAAGATTTGCTGGCGTAGGCTTTGGGTGTCGCATAGATTTTGGACTAGAAACTGCTAACTCTATTTGAAGAATCAGTAATGCCCATAACGGATTCAAAACATTGCAGTTTACAAATAGTAATCTATAAATATAGTAGAATAAATTTACATTTACTACTACTAGCCCCTATCCTACCTACTTACCTACACCTTACCAGCTAACTACAGACAGTCTAGCGGTACTTTATACAGACAACCGGGCCTAAGCAACGTCTCCTACATAAAACTTGAAGTATAAATAGTAAATAACTAACTCACCACCGGAAAATGCAGAGTCCCTACAAAGAAGTCTGAAAGCTGAACCGAGTCCAGTTCAGTTACAGACAAATAACTAAACGAGACTAAGAGAGATACCGATCGCTGTTGAACTGTAGATACCTAAGTACGTACGTAAATACAGAAAATGCTATTTTCTTTAGCCTTTTACCGTTTCGCCTTACAAATTCACTAACTTGGCCGCTTTTCACGAATTGAACGGTCCCCAACGGACCTATGCACTGAATCGGCGAAGAGGGAAGGTTTTGTTTCACTACTACATCGGAATACTGATTATTAGGTAGATAAGTACTTATTTCGTTCCGTGTGCGATTTTGAGGCAACCATTGTTGTAGGTTTTTGAGCAGCCTAACAGGCAACTGACGCCGATGTGTAAGATCACCACAAAGTTAATCAATCCTGGATAACAACCAGAACTGACGGTTTAACGTATCCTGCGCAGAAAGAAATATCCAATCCGGACAAGAATTGTGCGTATGTCACACGTGATGTAAAAGCTAGACGAGATCGGGTTTCTTCAACATATTTAAGTGATTGCGGCGCTGTGCAGACCATGGAACTCTTTTGTAAATAAATATAAATAAATCAATAATATCCCGGACATTTCACACAGCGCCATCTAGCCCCAAACTAAGCATAGATTGTACTATGGGAACTAAATAGCTAATATTATTACTTAAATATATTTTTTATAAATATATACATATTATACATAGAAAACACCCAGACTAACGCACACATCTGAAATTTTCACTTTACTAATATTTGTGCCTAGTCGGGATCGAACCCACGACCCTCGGTGTAGAAGGCTGGGGTACTATCTGCTACGCCATAGGGCCAGTCGTTTTGCATATTGTGTTGTACCCCAAACTGTCCCAGAGCTTATTACGAGTATCTGCAGTATAATGCAATCGCCGTTGTCAAGTTCAGGTACAAACATTTATCTATCGTTCAGTTCAACGAAGAAGTCAGGAAACTTCGTTCTCTTCTTCCTTTTAGTTTAGCTGTAGTCGGGTAAAAAGAAAATTGTTAACTCACTTATTAGAAAGGGGACACATACCTAGGCAATGTATACCTAAGTCGTCAGAGTTCTATCGTTTGTCGTTCCACTGAAAAAGCAAAAGGGAACCATGCCGGACACTCCCGACTGTGTACCATGTTAATCGGATCTAGTTAAGGACGGCTAACTGAATGGAGCAAAAACAGTGGACGAGGAAAGACCTCATTTCGTAGGACATCCTTTTAAGCCTGCATCTGTTTTGGTCTTTCAATTGAAAATCCTTCAACAATTGAATCGAGTAAAGCTGAAAATTGCTTTTTAAAAAGTGGGGTAAGCTCGACAGCGTTAATCTTTACATCTTTTTACGAAAAATTTGGAAGTAGAGGAACTTTTAAGTACCTTCTGTGTTGCTTACAAAGCAATTAAGGGCAGCCCTCATCATTTATTAGTCCGATTTCGGAAAAGAGAACCTATGAAATGCTGTTCACGTCACGTGTCACATTAAATACATCCCCAGAGAGTAAAATAATTATTGAATACCAAATTTTAATACACTTCCTGTGTTAGATATAATTTATTTTTTAAACTTGCTAAATTTTTTTGAGCCGTGCCACGCTACTGGCATTAAAATACACTTGCAAAATTGGCGGGCAGGAGGCGAGCTGCGGTAGCCCAGATGGAAGAGGCCTCGCCACTAGTAATGCGAAAGTCGCAGGTTCAAATCCTGCCCACGCTTGAAAATTTTGCAAGATTTCAAAACAAAAAAAAATTGATATGGATAAAATTTTAGAAAACAAACATGCTACCACGGGCAGGATTTGAACTTGCTACTTTCGCTGTCACATCGCCATTTAGGCTACCGCGGGTCATCCATAGCCAGCGAATTTTGCATGTGTATCTTGATGCCAATAACACATGGCACGGCTCCACCTACCGGATTAGTTTTGTCACTAATACCCAGCGACTAATTCATTCTTTCCAGATTGATAGATTAAATATCAAAATCACATTGTTTTAATGAATGCCATTAATTGATATCCATCATTCGTATCGGACATACGATCACAACAAGAGACACGACCGATCTCCGACCGATATTGGATAAACGTCAAACTGACGTATGGCTGCGCGCCAAGCGCTACATGGAATAGGTAAAGGTACCTATTTCTATGAAAATAAAATAATCTGCTAAAATATTTATTATTAGATTATTACAATTAACCACAGGCAATAGGATCAGTAGGCAAACGACCCGCTAGATGGACGGGTGACCTAGCGACCATTGCTGGCAAACAGTGGATGCGGGAGGCGACCGGCGTAGTTTGCGAGAAAAAGAAAAGGTCTATACTCAGCAGTGGATAGGTGGGCTGGTATAATGATGATGATGATGAATAGCTACCATAGCAAGAAGGCCGCCTTGTTGTACCTACTTCACATATTTCTATCCATGATTTCTATGTTAAGAATGTTATTTGCTTTTTTATATGTGCAATAAAGAATTTTATTATTATTATTATTATGAATAAGACGAAATGGGACACAAAAATCTTACAAGAGGTCCTTTTAGTCGGTATTCATTAAAAATAAAACAATATTTTAGTATTTTCTTGATAAATGGCTTGTTTTGAAATTTTTACAACGGTTTTAAAAGTACTACTACGTTGATATTTAAAATTGAAAGTGGCTAGTACTATTCTAACGTCGTCGAAAGCGAAGTTTTTGCTGTGAATGAGGCTCCATGATGAGCATGAAGAGGCTTCTTCCCATGACGTTAAAATACACAATTTTCCGAATGACCCTCAAACGTTTGTCAGACGTGGCGTAAGTGGCCGTTTTTCGGTCGTTTACGCTCTGCCTACCCCGCAAGGGATAAAGGCGTGATATATAATGTATGTATGTATGTACGTTAAAAAGCATCCCAAAATTATTCGATAGACGCTGCTTAACATTTTTGACCTACACGACGGCAATCAAATTTTTTATAAAAATACTATACGTAGAGTATCAATCAAAGGGTTTAACAAATCGAATAAAAGTCAAGGTACTTAGCTATGAAACTAAAAATGTTCCCAAAGATAAGTAAGTAAGTAAGTAAGTAAGTAAAAACACTTTATTGCACAAAATAAAAAAACAAAAATATCAGGAAAAGTTATTGCTAACATGCGCAAAGGCGGTCTTATCGCTACAAGCGATCTCTTCCAGACAACCTTTGGGTGGAGGAGAGAGTATTGAAAAACAGAGCAGTGCGAGAGTAATCATGAAAGAAAAGGTAACTTGAATAAACACAATAAATACAGAATACAAAACTATGATATAAATATAAACCTACATACAAATACACAAATATTTATATATATACGTATATTAATATAATATAAATATATACATATATATTATAATACATACTCATCTATATATATATATATACACATCATTACACAAAAGGATATAAGTACCAACTTATTTGAAGTCAATTCTTGCTTTTGACAGGTAATGTGCATGTACCTTTGTTTTAAAAGCGTCAAGTGTCCTGCAGTGGCGTATTTCACGCGGCAGAGCATTCCAAGTGTGAATAGATTTTATTAAAAACGACTCCCTGTAGTATCCCGACTGACTCATTGGGGCCTTCAAAATGTTGTCTGATTTTGATCGCAGGTTTCTATCATGATCGAAACCAAGAAAGTTGTACCGGTCAGACAGGTAGGTAGGAATAATAGGATTATTTAAAACGTTATAAACAAGATTATAAACAGATAATAGGTCGGAGTATTAAGAAAAATGAATCTCTCATAGTAAATTTCCCAGCTGATAGACAAATTTTTCTGGAAAGTATTTTTTTTTATTTTAACCCATTGTCCATGGCAAATGTTGTTGTATGAGTACTTACCTTGACAACCCATTGTTCATGGCAAATAATATTGTATGAGTACCTACCTAACTACCTTGACCTACTTTCAGCTTGTTAAACCCTTTTTGTATTCCCTGTACATTATAGACACCAAATATTGTTTTTATAATTGGTTGTGTAGCCTATTACGAGTATTAAGTCTGTGACGTAGCACAAGTCTACGGCGTAGCAGGTTCTGTAACGGCAACAACAGCAGCAACCTACGGGGACTTTTCTCGAAAAAACAGCTTGCCATAGATACAATTATTTTTAACTAGATTTCCGCCCAGCGGTTTTACCCGTTGCCATTTTCATTTTCCCGTGGTAATAGTTATTTTCCTGCGGTAAAAAAGGCATGTGTGTGTTATTCCAGGTTATACTCTACCTGTGTTCCAAATATTATCCAAATCGGTCAAGGCGTTTGAGCGTGAAGAGGTAACAAACATACATACAAAGACACACACACACACATACCTACAAACTCTCAGATTTATAATATTAGTACGGATTATTAACGATTCCGTTATCCACAGTGCGGTCACTGCTGGACATGAGCTTCCCACAGGCGAACCTGCTATTGATCGTCGTGCTACGAGCTATGTACCCCTGCCAAAGAAATCACAACAGCTTGGCCATGGGTGGAATGTGGGATGTCTTTATAAAATTGGTAGTAGGTAGCTACCTAGTCGATATTAGTAAGTTCCTTTCTACATGTAAAGGTGCGAGCAAACTAACAAGGGTGCCCCTGTTCAATAGTCGGCCTCGCAGAGGCGCGCACCGTAATAAAGAAAATCCCCGTTTCATTGTAGTTTATGCGTCTGCCGGCACGCAATATCGTTAGTGCTCAATTTACACGAATAGTGGGTAGCAGATGTATGAAACTGACTAAATCGTGTTGAAAAAGTGTTGATAGTCTATATTGGAGGAAAGTTTGACCTACACTAGTTTAATTTATTATTTTCAACCACTGATCGTATTAGGTATATAACAAGTAAGTACTTTTATTAGAGGATAGTGTTCTCATTTTATTTTACAGGATATCTGCGTAGTGGTATTCGCATGCTGTCAGAAAATTCAGTAGCTAGCAAACTAGAAAGGTGACAAGTTAACTTTAGAAGTGATCATAAATAAATTGGGCACTAAACAGAGTCCGATAAACAGAAAAGAGAAAAAACTAAATAAAAATTAAATTCCATTAATTAGTTGTATCATAACAAAACAAAAGCTGACCTCTACCTACCTATTATTTTTCTTTCCCCTTGTAGCGCTGGCAGGCACAAATAATTTATTTTCCCAATGATATAATACATGCAAAAATAAGTGGTTATCTAAAACCTAGATGAAATTCGATAGATGCCTAAGTACCGGTACCTTGACTTTCACAAAAGAAAACTAAGCGGAAAGTCCGTAACTAGCAAATGAACCCTTTGCTCGGTGACTCAGCAAAAATGTGACTGGACCGTGTAAATACTACCATAGCTAGTTAACTGGAGCCGACCCATCTATTCATTGGGCCGACAACTAGGGTTCCGCGCATTAATGGACCATGACAAAATATTTAGTTACTTATACCTACATATAGGTAACGTACTGCTGTCAGTAGGATAGCCTGATGCGGGTCATAGGGTCGTACCTACATGTGCTATGCGTAGGTAAGTTTTTAAAAGAAATGTCGTTTACAAATGGTGGTGGCGTAAAGTTACGTGCTGTGTAAATAACCTGGACAGCCCCGAGGCAGTGCCTTTATTTTTATTTATTTTTTTAACCCGCCCGAGCCGGTTTTCTATTAGAACAATACAAAATTGTTATAAAAAAAAGAAAATTGCGTTATGCAAATTTCTTTTTTTACAATGACCGATCATGACGTCAATAACTACATTGAATAAAGTTATTTTATTTTTATTTTTAATTTTTTCAAAAAAAAGCTTTTGAATAATATTGACTACCAATCCAGTAAAATATAATGTCCGCCCTTGTTAACGTCGTCGTTTACGAATCAGCTTGATTTATTTCTGATGGAAAATCCTGTTTTCATTGCCCTTATAGTGTAAGGGACGGTGTACCGAAAACTTTTCAGGCATGATCAGACCATGAAAGTGAACTTTTTCTATTTGTGTTGGTAAACAAGAAAAAAAATCGACCTCCCATACAAAATTCCCGATCCGACTGACTTTCTATGGACTGAGTTTGTTGGTCTGATCATGCTTGCAAAGTTTTTGGTACACCGTCCCTTACACCCTGTATTTCGCAAGCATTTTGACAAGACTTTGGGTTCTCAGCATTCTAGAAAAAGAGAAACCTCTCTCTGCATAATTTTGTACTCTAACTTAGTTAGTAGTACCTAAGTATTCCAAGCTAACTAACTGTAGTTCAAACATAATGTTTAGCTGAGTAAGGAACACGGCTCCCGAGGGACATCAAACTCTCATCATTTATCTATTAGCTGCGACATACGACATAGCGAGCCGGCTAGATACAGCCAGTTGCAAATTAGGCTAATTCTGTAGAAGACGAATATAGGTTCGCATTAGTACCATATCAAGCCTATAATCCCTTGCAGGGTAGGCAGAGCGTAAACGACCACAAAAAACGGACATTTACGCCACGTCTGACAAATATGTGAGTGTCATTCGGAAAATTATTTATCGCCATATTTTCAATTGCCTAAAATTGCAATCCACACTCAAGTTCCTAAGTTGAGTGCGATACTAGATGACTACACACAATTCAAGAATCTTTGTACCCCGATAGCTTGGAATAACGAATCTCCTTGGCACGAATGTTCTTATACCTACCCCAATAATGGTATCCCGAATGCACGCAATCACGTACTCTTACGATTACCACGGCAAAATTATGGGGTGATGCTATTCTAAGTCGGCATCACACGGCATTAGTACCTATGTTTATACATACATATATCACGCCTATATCCCTATGTTTATGAATGAACATATGTGCTGAATTTAGGTAGGTAGGTCAAAATGATGCTTTCCATTTACGAATATATATGCCTACTTACAACCAAATGGTTACTTAATTTAAATAATGATAATAGTGGGTGTAGAAAATACTACGAACAAAGCATTTGTAGAAAATACGCATACACACACATACTTAACACACCTATAATCCTTTGCAGGGTAGGCAGAGCGTAAACGGGCATTTACGCCACGTCTGACAAATATTTAAGGGCCGTTCGGAATTGTGTATCGCCATAGTGATAGGTTGTCAGCCTATCGCCTTAAATTGCAATACACACCCTCAAGTCCCTTAGTCGCCTCTTACGACACCCACGGGAAAGAAATGGGGTGATGCTATCCTAAGCCAGCGGCAACACACAGCAACTGTAGAAAATTCTTATTAAAAAAATACAGAGTTGAAAATATTATTCGAAACTATAGGCACCTATGAGGGCACCTACAAAATTGGCTGTTTGAAAGTTTTACGTATTTGTGTCCCGATCAATGAAATTCATTATCATAGAATATTACGCAATCATCATACAAAATAAATATAACTCAATTTTAGACTAGAAACTATTTCAATGCTTTTAATCTCCCGCTTTCAAATGTAAAATCAAGATTTATTGCATCTCTATCTCGTCGCACCATTCGTCCCCGACAGGCCAAAAAACCAGGGTTCCTTCATTAACATTTAAAGTGGACAAACGGCCAGCCAAGATAACAGCTTATGCAAATCAAATCAAATTGTTAGTGGGCAAGGATTTGCAGCACTAATCCGACCTCAGAGGTAGGATTCAGTATTCTGCGGAGATTTGGAAACATTCGGGTTTTGGATTCGGTACGAAGTAGGTACCTCACTGATTTTTTTTCACTCACACACTGATTCATCGGGTCATTGGATGACTCGGTGTCCCACACGAAGAGAAGACTGATCTTTATCGAACGATAATCAACATAAAATTATAGATACACCGCAAAATTTCCAGGATGTGTAAGTGAAGTAGTCTGCAATTTTTCTTGGTTTTAGTGGTTCCTTCTGTAATTAAAATGCCGTGTGATGCCGGCTTAGAATAGCATCACCCCATTTCTTAACCATGGGTGTCGTAGGAGGCGACTAAGGAACTCGAGGGTTAGGTGTTTTGCACTTTTAGGCGATGGGCTGACAACCTGTCACTGATAGTAATGCACAGTTATCTGATTGGCCCTCAAACTTTTGTCAGACGTGGTGTTAATATCCGTTACCGCCGTTAACGCTCTGTCTACCCCGTGAGAGATGGGCGTGATTTATGTATGTAATTAAAATATCGGTCAGCTAAGATGGTCGAATTCAAGAAAAATCTGATAACTATTTACTTGAGAATGATACTTTATTTACAATATTATCTACGTATTACTACTGTACTGTTGTTGATGTTTATGTTATGTAATGTAAGGAAAAAGAAGGTATTATAACCTACTACGATATTTAATAAAATATCTTTAACCCCAGCAGTGGGACACAGAAGAGGCTATATAAAAAAAAAAAAAAAACCTTGATGATCATCGTATGACGCCTCATAACCTGAATATGAATAAATGATTTTGCCATATTTAGAAAAAATACTTTCGTAATTGACACCTGTCTATGATTTACACTGTAGGTACTTAAAATCGTGACGTCACGTTCTTGAAACTTTAGAAAAAGGATGTCAATGAATTGGTTTGCGATTTACCCGAACCCGATTTTAAGTGATGTCACTCTTAGGTACCATTATGCTAAGTTACATTAGGCGCCCTCAATTCGGGATATTAATTCTACTTACTTGCCTTAAATTAGTGCTGTCACTTTTCGTAAAATTGGTTAAGAAAAGGATAGGAGATATCCAAGTCTTGTCATTTTTAAAAACGTCAATTTCACAATTTCTAGACAATTTAGTCGCCATTGTTTTCATCGTCGCCTTATTTAGACAGATAACGGCATCAATTCGGGATATAAATTCTCCTTACTTGCCTTAAATTAGTGCTGTCACTTTCCATCAAATAGTTTTAGAAAAGGATAGGAGATATTTTAGTCGTGTCATGTCTTATATAATTTCATACAAAATACGTGTTATCTGTCAAAATAAGGTGACGATCAACACAATCGCGACTAAATGGACTAGAAAAGGCGAAGAAACCATTGACGTTTTTAAAAATGACAGGACTTAGATATCTCCTTTTCTTTTCTAAACATATTTGACGGAAAGTGACAGCACTAATTTAAGGCAAGTAAGGAGAATTTATATCCCGAATTGAGGGCAACACGTATTTTGCGTCAAATTATAAGACTTGCAGGACTTAAATATCTCCTGTCGTTTTCTAAACCTATTTGACGGAAAGTGACAGCACTAATTTAAGGTAAGATAAGAGAATTATTTATATCCCGAATTGAGACCACTGCCATTATTATAATAATGAGTAGTTAGGTTTCTAGGTATTAATTACACCAATTTCCCCGATACCTATTCAAACAAAAACGCGCGGCGGCGGCGGCAGTCCGGTTCGCTGTGATGTGACACGAGCGACACGAGACTTTGTAGTAGTCGTATACGTATTATGTCGGTCGGGCGTGCGTGTGCACGTGTGAGTGCGTAAACCGGGCGTTAGTTTAAAGTTAAACTATTGGTCTTTGGTAAAATGTGGTTCTACTGTCCATTAGTTGAGGAATGCATTTGGGGTCCTTTCATAACGTATCCTTTATCTATATGGAAGGAAATGCGAACATTTGGAAAATATAACGCTTATTTATTTTAACTAATATTATTATTTATGTAAGGCAACAAGTAACTTATCAATCTCATGGAAAACAATTGTATTGAAATATTAGAATATATAATAAGCCATAAATGAACATTATTCCATATAAAAAATACGAAAACGCAGTATTTAACCTTACTGTATTGCGCATGTACTGAAAGAATTTTGAATTTTAACGGCTGCTTAGATTCTATTGGTCAGTTTGGCTTCGTTTCACCCGGCGCGCCAATCAAATACCAGCGCGTGCGCGCTTTGACAGCCATGTTCCGAACTAATCTTTTCTTGTCGTCGAGAGATGGCGCTAGATCCAACAAGATGTCCGGTTTGTACGGCAGTAGTAACGCTGTGCGGTAGGAATTAGCTAACTCGTAGAGGCACTGTAGGGCTTTTATTCGTACATCCTGAAAGACGAAAAATTATTACTTCATTTCAAAAACGTGTATTTCCACATGCTCTTTGCTATTTCTTTCAATATTTGGTTACAACGATGCGGACTTAAAATGTTTGAATGTCAAACCAACCCACGCAAATAAACATTGACAAATATTTATCACTAAGTAGTGGCTTCCGATTACGATTCAACATCGACGAAATGGCAACGTTCTTTCGTGTCTTTCTTTCTTCTATCTCAAAGAACGCTTAAATTTATACTTATTCTAGCGCGTGATAAAATTCGGATCATGCTACATGTTTCGCAAGACATACTTTCTGAATATTCCAAAATAATATTTTTAAGCTTAAAAGTATCAGCACTCACTTACCATAGACTTTGAATATTTCGTTAAACGCACGACCCTTGGCAATATGGTTTGCAGACTATCAGAAATAGTAATTTCAGTGCTTTGTATGAAATGACACATTACTTCCAACATTACCGATAGTAATTCTTGGTTGTCGTAATTCAGAGATTCTATGATTAATGGCGCTATCTGAAAACAAGTTAACATAGAATGTTGTATTAATGTAAATAAAAAAAACTTTCTTGTCCTGTTGTTGGAGGGATTGAATAAAAGATGATATGAAGCAAAATAATGTAAACGAAGATTTGACAGCTGATAGATGTGAATGGAAGACAAAAACATGTTGCGCCGACCACAAATAAATTTGGATAAAAATGTTCTTGTCCTACCGGTAGTACGAAACAAAACGAACCATTGTGGCCTACCATTTACAAATTACTCGTATCAAATACATGGGTATCATTCACCCTTGGCCCTTAGGTGGGGTAGCACCAAGTTGTTTACGAATACACCGAAAGGTGGACTTGCTTGACTGATTGACACGTGGCCCGTACAACTATTACACAACTATATTTGGAAATACATACATATATCACGTCTATAATCCCTTGTGGGGTAGGCAGAGCGTAAACAGCCGTACGGAGATTAACGCCACGTCTGACAAACGTTTGAGGTTCATTCGAAAAATTATGTATCGCCATAGACAGGTTGTTCGTCCAACGCCTTACATTTCAATGAACATGTAACCCTCGAGTCCCTTAGTCGCCTCTTACGACACCCACGGGAAAGAAATTAGGTGATGCTATCTTAAGCCGGCATCACACGGCATATTTGAGACTAACTTACACAAATACAAATAAAATACCTGCACTATTTCATTTCTAAGGACAGCCTTTGGAACTTTAGCGATCACATAGCCCCAGGACAATAAGTAGCTCTCCTTTACATCGTCGTCCACGTTTTCTAGTTTTTCGACCAGAGCCGAGAAAGCGACGAAAAATCTTTGTCTGTATAGAAGACTTATTCGGCAATGTTGCCGGCCGGTCAGGTAGTCGGGTTGGTTCTGCATTATGAGGTGTATTGCTTCTGAACCGTATGTGCAGTAGTCAGGATTTAGCAGTACTTTTGTTATCTGAAATTAACAAACATTTCCTATGATTATACTCTCGGAAAGTACGTAGTCGATAACTCGTAAAACGTTATGATTTTTTCCTATTAATTTACAAATTAGTAACAGTAACTTTATGGATTAAGTTATTTACCTTTTGCAACCAAAACATGAACATGTCGGTGCCTCTCAATATCAAAGCTTTTGTTATCCAGCCATACAATATTATTAGTTTTGAACATTCTATTTGGTCTTCAGTCATTCCCATACACGAAGCCAAATACGTTTTCAAACTGTCATACAGGAGCTCTAAGTGTGCCCCGTCGTCCGCTTTATTTAAAAAATGGGCAATCAATGCACATGATTTAGTTCTAATCTCTTGATTTTTACTGCTCAAACTAAGTTTTAAAGACAAACTCAGAATCTCAGAGAATAAGTCAGTGTGAATTTCTTGATGTATAGAGTTGTACAAACTTTCTAATATGTGGAAATAGATTTCATTATCTTTACACTTGTTTAAAACAACTTGTGTGTGCTGGTCCAAAATTTTAAGCTGTTTTTCAGGAGGTAGGCTGCTCATAGTATTTGAAATTAGCGTGTAGCCATAGCAGAGGGCATCTTGAGGAGAAGTCTCGATCTCCGAGTACAACCAGGCAACTATAGAATTTATAAGATTATGATCACTTTCTATTTGAGTCACTTTTTCATTAGTATACAAACTAGAATCGGAAATGGACTGACTGAGAGCCTCTATCACCCTTGGCGCTTCCTCGTCTCTTATCTCTATTATTTTCAACATTTCTTCAATAATAGTCTTAGTGAAATCGTCTATACTCAGTAGATTCGATAGTAAGTTAAGTCGCTCTTGCAAACCAGTCTTCTCACCAGTCAAGTTGTTCAGATCACACTTTCCTTTGACAACTAAACTCATTATTTGCTCTGGATATTTCTGAGCTAAATGATGCACGGCCTCAATACATACAGTTAACACATCAGTATCTTGAGAAGACTGGATATTGTGACATAATATTTCAACTAATGGTAAAACCAGGCTTTCGTCTACAACATCTATAATCTTGATTAATGTGCTAAAACCAGCAATTTGATGGTCTCTCTCAGGCTCACTAACAACAGTAAGACAATGTTGAGGAATCGCTGAAATTTGCTCCTGAATTTTGTCTAAAACATCCCAATGCTTGGCAATATCATATAAATCTCCTAGAAAGTGAATACTACAAATCTGTAGTCTGGGCGAATTTTTGAAGCTATAGTAACGAATTATAGCTGGTATCATAGTTCCCGATACAAGAATGCATGATTCTTTTGAGGCATTTGCTGTCGTGAGCAACACTTTAGTTGCTTGTACAAATTGCACCATAGTTGTGGTTTCAGCGATAGCTGTTTGCATGGCTATGATAATGCCTTCGACAAATGTTTCAAAAGTGCGATCTTTGTTCTCGGAAGTCGACAGTTTCTTAACTAGAGCAGATAGAGCTTCGTGTGCGGCCATTTTCAGTGTATCATCAGTTTTGTGCGAAATTTCCCGTCGAATGGATGACCACAAAACTTTGACAAATGGTACATAGGACTCTACATTGAAGGTTTTACAGCTTTCAACCTGGAAGCAAAACAAAGAAAACTATTAAATACAATTTATTACAAGATATTTACAAGTATGTTTACAAAGCTTAGTACAGATTAGGTAAGTCTAAACATACCAAAATACTTCTTCACTCTATTATAAATCAAAGGTCAAAGACGAAAGATAAGGCAGAATCAATGTTTTGTTTTCAAATTGTTTTGGGTATAGATTATGTCTGTAGATTGCCAAGACTAATGCAACAAATATACAGATTTAATTTATTCTACACACATAACATAGGCAGAGTATAAATATCTTTGTTATTTATCAAATGTGGCGAATGTAATATATTCGGCAAAAAAAATATGTGAATCTTACCAACAACTTCAAAGAGTCCAGCTTAGCAACTTGCAAACTTGAGTCAAGTTTCTCAATAAGCAGAACCAGACATTGTTCTCCAAATGCTGGAGTAGCACAGAGGCAAGGGCATAGAGCATTGGCCAGATCCTGCCGAGATACTGCAGCAGGGTCACCAGGAGTTGGATGGAAGTCTACAGGATAGTAGCAGGAAATTGTATCAAACATCTCTTCGGCTAAATGCCCTAAGGGGACCTGTGATATGAACTGTGGCAGGAATGAGAATAAGAAGAGCAGGTTTCTTGGGTCCCTCTCCCCATCTATTGCTGATATGACACCAAAGACAAAGTCCACACCAAGAGATTTAACATCTGAAATGCAAGGAAATTGGGTTTTGTGACAGTTGCTCTAGTGATAATTATTATTGCTACTTCTTCAATTTTCTACTCTACAAATGAAACCTAAAAATTCTTGTTGGAATATCATGTCACTTAATGATAAAACATATTTAACCAAAAGTATGATAAATAAGCTTGATTCAATGCTATCAAAATCAAGTCTCGATTCTGACAGGACATTTCCATAATAGTTCAGTATTCTTTTTTGATTATGCTAAGTATTCTTTTTTGATTATGCTAAAGTAAACAAACAAAAAGTCTCATCAACGAATCAATCATTTTAAAGTAGTTTTATTAAGATAGCATAGTTGACAGTCCTTGGTAATATTAAGAATTAAATGTGACAATCAGAAATGTCTCTTAAATTTTTCTTAGAAAATGACACGAATAGCAAAGAATTAGCTAGGCAAGTGTCTTGTCCAAACCAAGGCCATTGTTTAAATAATCTCTATAGTCATTAATTCATACCTAATAATGTACAATTGAAATAAAGTAAATAAGAACACATTGAAACTTACAATCCACATCTTTATCCAGTAACTTTTTGAGGATTAAATATATGTTGTATCTGTCCTGTCTTACTTGGCTCTGACAAGTAACTTCTCTGAACAAGGTCATGAGAAAATCTCCACTCAATTTTATATCATAGCCTTTCATATCAACAAGGACTAGATAACCTTCCAAAACTGCTGGTATAACCCTATGATTGTCTTTCAGACGGTCTGTATAAAATGCTGAGATGAACTTCACTTGCTCTGCATTTAAAAACTGGCTCGGGAGTTCATGCAAGATTAAGGTAAAGAAACGCATTCCATGTTCTCTGTGTTCTACTTCTTTGCTGGTTAGGGCTCCGCGCATGTTCTCAACAAGGGATGCGATTTCGAGATGTGTGGATAGAATATCTGAAAAGAATTAGACTAGCTTGAGTTTGGTTAGAGAAAGCCTTGAACTTGACTTACTACCCAATCATTCTGTGTCCTTATATTTTTTTTTGTAGCATCAAGTACAATATCTGCTTAGTTTTGGGCAACTCAACTATAAACTTTTCATAAAAATAAATTTTGTATGTAATAGCCACGAACTGAAGAGAAATTGCTTTTTGATTGCTTTCTTAGCAGGCCAAACATAGTAAACAAAAACTTCTCATTAAATTTATCTATTATTAGGTTAATTCTAAATGTAGCTCATGATTTTGACCCTTTACCTGCCACGATGCTCTGAGTGTACTTCTGGAAGCCAGTGTTCTTTATTATTTCCTCAGATAACTGAGGTCCTAACCAAACTGGATCCATTTTTGCTAAACTGTGCAAATAGTGGTACGTATGATTTTTAAATTATGTGAAATAAAACCAGAACATTTTAGGCACTAATTATACTTCTGCATAGGGAAATTTACATTACACAACACACTGGAATAATTTATTTACAATTTTTTGAGGTTATGTTCTTCTTCTTCACATACGTCAAGTTGCTTATTTTTTTAATTGTCTTGCCATATTACCGCGACATTATATTATAAGTCTATGCGTGACATAGAGGAGTATGTGGGTAAGAAATCTACTCTTTATGGCAACACTAAAAATAAAGATCGCATTCACGAACCTGCTAAACCGGTACCAACCAGCCGGGCCTGTCGCCTTACTGTCACCTATGCTGATTTTGACTATAGTCATGGTCAGGCCCCTGACAGCTAGTTCATTCGTCACCCGCGCAGCGCTAGTGTGCTAGCTAGCTTAAGTTGTGGCATCTGTGGTCACTGCCCGCCATCTTATCTGTTATGTCATTAGTGTCATTAACTCCACGTGAACGCGACATTTTTACGTTATTTATAAAATTGAATTGAATTTGAGCGTCCTTGCTTAAAATAATAATTGTGCATTGATTTGTGCAAAAGACTACGGGACAACTGTTACAAGAAGTGTTAACAGATAAAGTGCTTGAATGGAGGTTCCTCTTTGCAGGTTTCTTTGCAACTTTGTGTTTTACCAGTTGTTAACAGACGCCGGCTTGAGTATGTTATCAGTTATCATTCTCCCTCAGTGAGAACTGTACGATCCATTTACAATGGGTATACGTAAATGCTGTGTAACGGGTTGTGAATCAACTAGTAACACTCACAATGTTTACCAATTTCCCAAGGACAACACATTAAGGCAGTTATGGATGTCTTTTTTGGTTCAACATAATTCTTCTCTACTGCTTCTAACAGATGATCAACTTCATAACCAACATGTATGCCATTTACATTTTGATAGAACAATGTTTGATGGAGAAGGCAACAAATTCCGAAATAGCTATCCTTGCCTTTTTACATCAAAGGAGATTCAACATGGTGTGCCGCTGAATAATTCTGGTTAGTGTACCTGCTATAAAATATGATTTTATTTTAATATAATAGTAATTTGCATTTGTTACATGTTATTCTAAGTTGTTCCTATTTTTTCAGAATGGAATCATAAGCTTGAGCACAATTATTCTAAACAGTCAAATGAAGACAGCAACTTTCTTGATTCCTCTGTTATGATTCTTCGTCCAGAAGGTAGGTGTGGTTAGGGTGTCAGCTCTCTGGCCAAAGATTTTCTGGTAAAGATTTTGTCTCACAAAGATAACACACTTTACAAGACTTTCCCTACTTTGGTTATGATTGAAAACGATAAACAGGCTGGAAACTAAAATAAAGCTTTTCGAATTTTCAGATTTGACTTCAATGCACTCATATTGCAAAATTCAAATTGGAGATGAACCTGAAAAGAATGATGTGCATATGACAACCTGTGCTCCCACGCAAGAACCAGGAAGTAGTGCGACTTCAGCAGATGTTCTTCTCCAAAAACCAAGACTTTGTTTGCCTATAATTCAAGATAATACAAGTTTGTCTGAAGCCAAAGTTCCAAAGAAAGGTAAATTTATGGAAAATAAACCATCAGTATTTCTACCTAAGTTTAAGTTTGTTATTGTGGAAATAAATATTTTAATTATTATTGTTAATTATTGCTAGAATTTTGTTCACAAAAACTTTTAATCTCTTTTATTTCAGGTTTACCAAATCCTAAAAAGAAAATTAGTGCCAAAAACCGGAGATTTGTATCTAAAATTATTGATATTGCAAAAGAGAGTGTTGGTGAAAACAGCAAAACACGAGTGCTGAAAGCAGAAAACCTGTGTTCTACAGAGCTAATGAACAATTTTCACAAATTGAATAAACAAGCAAAAACTTTAATCACTATGCAATTAAAAGCTGTTCGAGATAACAAAATGACTCGGCGTTATGACCTAGAGGAAAAGTTGCTCTGCCTTACAATACTTAAACAAGGTCCAAAAACCTATAAACTCTTGAAGCACATGTTTGCATTGCCTACCAAACGAACATTGGACCGCATGTCAAAGAAAATAGTATTTGAGACCGGAATAAACAATGAAATTTTTTCTGTTATTAAAGAGAAAGTAAAGAATTGGAGTATGGAAAAGAAACTGTGCTCAATTGTCTTTGATGAAGTGTCTCTTACACCTGGACTGACTTTCAGTGAAGACAAAGATGTGATCCATGGGTTTTGCGATATTGCAGGGGAAAGAAAAATGAAATATTGTGACCATGCTTTGGTATTCATGGTGAGAGGCATATGCTCGTCTTGGCGCCAACCTTTGGCATATTACTTTTGTGAAGGTAAGCTTAACAAATCATCCTACTTCCTACATAAATAAATAAATGCGAAAGTTTCTGAGGATGGATGTGTGTGTGTGTGTTTGTTACTCAATAACTCAAAAACTACATAACCACTGGAGCGTTCTTTGCCTCCCAGAGGCAAGTAAAAATAATGGCTAAATGGTTCATTGCCTCCTGGTGGCAAGCAACCTAGTCATTTCAAAATGACTTAAAAGCTAATTGATTTATTATACTGTCTCTCTCTCATGTATATAAATCGTAATCTAGACATCCCTATTCATTCAACCAATTTACAACCTCGGACATGTTCATATAATTTTGTCGGATTATACGCGAATAAGTTCGCGCCAAACTCAGTCGTTCAATATTGTTAAATTTTCTTCTCTAATTAAACAATATTTGACTATTACATGCAGTGTTTTTTTTACTTCTACCTGTTAACACAATTACAAACTATTATTAAAACACAAATGTTCTTGAACTTGTTTATTGTCGGTAAAATAGCATGTTCAACAATAAAATGCTGAAATATTTCCCTTGGTGCAATTTTATCTCGCTATATTACGAATTATTTTAAAGTGAGTACACAAAAAAATACACTGTTATATTGGATATTTCAATATAATTACAAATCAATAATTTGTTTTTACCAAATACGAGCCATTCTCGAGAAATCTTAGTTTAAAGCGAACCACGCGCGGCGGCGGTCGCGCACGAAAAAATGGCTGACCACTTTGGGGCAACTAGGTTTTGACAGGCTGACGCTTGAGAGGATAACGAAATTGGATGAGATTTTACAGTACAGTTAATAAATCACATAACAGAATCACATATCATCAGAATAACAGCTAGGCTACTTTTTACCCGGGAACACATCCCATTCCCACGGGAAAATGGAAAAAAAACGCGGGGCGGATAACTAGTCTTAGTATTAGGGTGAAATCAACTACCTATATTATGTTTGATCTACATATAGTTAAGAACTTCTACCATTGCAACACTTTTAGAATTTGCTACGAAATTGTTTCCAACATTCAGCTTCTGTTAATAGATTAAGCAAGCGCAAATGTTCTCAATGTATTTTTTTTACCTTTAAAGGGACCATATCTGCAGTGGAGTTAAAGAAAATTATAAAAGAAATAGTTAAAAAACTTGATGAGTGTGGACTGCTGCCTTTGGCACTAGTTAGTGACCAGGGATCCACATTTAGAACTGCCTACAGACAGTTAAGAGAAGAAACAATGCGACAAAGGATTATAAATGGAGTTTTTGATGGTAAGTATATTTTAAATATTAAATTTTTTAACAATGTGATAAAATTTGACAAAATATATGACATTTCTTGTGTTACACCTTGGTAAAAAACGTTATTTATTGGTGACTGCTTTGTGGGACACCTTGCACAACTGTGCACTTTTTATAATAATAAATACTCAAACAAACAACAATCGTATCCTTAGAGTTTCTCAAGGGTTGACTGGAAGAGATCCCTTAATGGGATAAGTCCGCCTTTGTGTTATTTCTTGTTTTTGATTTAATATGTGTGTTCTGTATTAGTTTTAGGAATGCACAATAAAGAGATTATACATACATACAAAAAACAAAAATTAAATCTTTCCTTTTTATGTTATTATTGTAGATGCCGTGTGATGCCGGCTTAGAATAGCATCACCCCATTTCTTTCCCGTGGGAGTCGTAAGAGGCGACTAAGGGACTCGAGGGTGTGTATTGCAATTTTAGGCGACGGGCTGACAACCTGTCACTATGGCGATACACAATTTTCCGAATAAACCTCACATATTTGTCAGACGTTGCGTAAATGTCAGTTTTTGCGGCCGTTTACGCTCTGCCTACCCCGCAAGGGATTATGGGCGTGATATGTGTATGTATGTATGGACTAAAATAACATTGAGTACCATAGATATATATATAATTCTTGTTTCAGATGGCACTATCCATATTTCGGGATATGATCTAAGTATTGTTTACGATCCGCCACACCTCCTGAAGGGAATTCGCAACAATTTTCTGTCAAAAGATATGGTTTTTTGTACAAAAATGGCTACATGGAAGGACATAATTACAATTTATGATCTTGACAATACTCTAGGCCATACTAGGGCAATGCCAAAGCTCACAAAGCAACATGTGGATATTTCCACCATGCGAAAAATGCGAGTTAGCGTGGCGGCCCAAGTTCTGAGTGCAAGAGTTGCAGCCATGTTACGATACACAAATGCTGTTGGTAAGTGTTTATTTAGTTTTCACCTACTACATTTTAATCAACTCATATCAGTAACAGCCTCCGGCTCTATGATTTTTCTTTGTTTATTTCAGTGAAACGTCGAGATCGTGAACCTATGAGTCCTACCATGGCCACAACAGCAGATGCCGTTGAGTTCTTCGACAGATTATTCGATAGTGTCAACGGGCGTCCAGGAGATGGAGTTAAGGGAAAACTTAGAACTGCAGTGAAACCAAATAGTGAACATTGGGCATTTTGGAGTGAAGCTATAAACAAACTCAATTCAATTAAGTTTATAGACAAACACGGAAAAAATGCATATGTGCCATCTATTCAGGGTTGGATCACCACATTGAAAAGCTTTTCCCGCATTTCAAAATTGCTTTTTTCAAAGTATGAGTTGAAATATTTTTACCCAAGGCTAATTAATCAAGATCCACTTGAGAATTTTTTCGGGAGAGTTCGAGCATCCAATTACAGAAATATTAATCCAGATGCGAACTCATTCATATATACTTTTAAATCTCTTGTACTTTCAAGTATATTATCACCACTATCAAAGTTTTCTAATTGCGAAGATGATGAAGGAGAACAACTTATATCGTTAGAAATGTTGTTTAAAAATGAATCACTTGAACAAGATAAAGAAAACATTGCACCAAATTTGACAAGCATTTCAGGCTCAAGTGGATCCAATGTTGGAAGTGTTGTATCAAATTTGACACCTGTAGTATCAAATGTATCACCTGTAGTAGCAGAAAAGGTTAAAGTACAATGCTCTGCTTATACAGCGGGTTACTTGTGCAGAAAAATTCTCAAAAATGTTCACTGCTCAAGATGTGAGAAAACTCTTACAACTAAAGATATTACAGCTATTCATCAATATATTCAATTCAGAGAATATAGATATTTAAAAAACAATAATTTAAAATATCCTACAGAAAAGTTTCTGATAATTTATAGACAATGCTCTGAATCAATTCACAGTTACTTGAATCTGTTTAGTCATGAGAAAAATGTTGGTGCCACCTTGAATAGATTGTTGGTTTCAAAGATTGATTTAGATTGGATGGGCTGCAATATTCATAATCATTCAATAAAAATATATTTTGTGAAAATTGTAATAAGATTGCAAGTCCATAATTGGGTGAAAACTATAAATAGAATTTTACGAGGTGGCATTGAAGAGAAGCATGTTTCTAAATCTTATGTACCACTCGTAAAAGCTTTAGAGAAATTTAAAAGCCGAAGAAAAATTAAGAATAAAGATAATAATAAACCGTATTAAATTTTTCACTTAATTTCAAAATGAATTGATTGGGTCATGCCATGGCTTTTTATGTCTGTTTTGTTTTGAATTGTTCATAATTCTAAGAAAAGCCATGTCATGATTCAATAAATTCATACACCTTGAAAATAACATTCCCCATTTGCGTTCCTATCGACATTTTGTCACATCACTAGTATCGATATGCTTGTTACAAAAACGATAACCGAGACATCACTAGTTACCAATATATACATAGTTACGAATATATACATAGACATTACGAATTTATAAACTGCGACACTAGCGCTTAGCGGGTGAAACTGGCAACAGGCTTTTACGTTTGTCTTATCTGTAGCTTGCTACATATATTAGTGATCTGGGGTCATGGTGTAATAAAATGGTATATGTCTTCCAAAATCTTTATATTTGAGTTGAGAAAGTTTTGATAAAAGTTGTGCAATACCTAGTGTTTTTCTATCAGACTGTTGGCTTAGAGCAGAATTGATTGGTTTCTGCAATGGCGCATAAAACATTAATAGATTTTGTTGTGAAGTATCATAAACCACGTTTGTTGAATAACCTAGTGTTTTTTCCGAGCAATGGAAATTCTTATTTTGGAAGGCGTATGGTAATTGCTGCTGCTCCTATGTCAACATCTACGCCTAAAATCCAGTCACCTAGAACCTTCAGCACAACTGTACAAAGATTAAACGAAGCATTACCAAATCCAATACAGACCAAGTATCAAGGAAAGTTCCAACTGATGTTTACCTGTAAGAAGTGCAACACAAGAAACACGAAGTTTATCACAAAATTGGCTTACTATAAAGGAGTCGTAATAGTCAATTGTGATGGGTGTGAGAACAAACATCTTATAGCAGATAACCTAAATTGGTTCTCCGATATGGAAGGAAAGAAGAATATAGAAGATATTATGGCAGAAAAGGGTGAAACTGTACAGAAAATACAGTCTGCTGATCTAGAGTATATTGCTATGGATTTGCTTAGTTCATCTGAAAAAGAAGACACTCCTTTATTAAGTGATACCACTAAGCCACCCTTATAATAATTATTATTTAGTTCTAAGAAGAGGCTGGGACTCTTCCATTAACTGTGAAAATAGTGAAGAATCTGTACAATGATTGAAAAACGTGTATGTTTTTATTATATATGAGTAAATCTGGAGCCAACTTACTTATTTTCCGATGTTGTGTTGTATACATGTAGCAAAACCAAACCAAGACTGCATGCGACGCAAAGGCTCCGGGTTTGAATCCATTTAGGGCATTCACTAAGTTGATATTTATCACTTTGTGAATTTGTTCCCAGTCATGTTAGGACATTGCAGCTGAACCACCTGATTGTCCAAAAAGAAATATGGTTCTGTGCTTCGGAGGGCATGTTAAGCCATCGGTCCTTGCTGTGTATGTTTTCTTAGACGGCAGTCATTACTCAACCATGTCAGAGGCCTGAAAAAGGCGGTTGAAAAACTCTGACACAAGGGTTCATTGGGTTGCTGGACTACTCGGTGTCCCACACGAAAAGAAGAAGCAAACCTATACTTTATTTTCAAACCTTTATAAGGCATTATGGTAAGAATTTTTGCGTAGATTGCAAAATCAATGAAAAAGTGATATAGTTGAAGTAACTCATAAATCTTTATAAGGCCATGGGAAGAATGTTTCCACCTAAAATTGAACCTTAACTACCTGCAATAGATTTCAAAACCAATGAAAAAATTGACATGGTCTGCCCCTTAAAGGGTAAAATACAACAAAGCATTAGCTGTTAGTACCAGCTGCAAGGGCCTCCACAGAACAAGAGCAGTTTTTTTCAGTGTGACTGCTCAAGCAGTTCTAATTATAAATTTATAAAAGAAATTATTGTAATTGAAATAAAGGTGACATTGGCTAGAATGGCAAATGGCTCTCCTGTACCCGATATTATCAAACTACAGGCTACAATTTTACTGGTAAAATTCGATGTTCATTGCATAGTCGGTTACCCATTATGATACCAGGCATATAAACCGGCTACGCAATGTACTAAGAATTTCACCTGTAGACTTGTAGCCTGTAGTTTCATAACATAGGCACCTGGTGGCCCAGCGGTGTTTGTCATTCTACGTGGTTATTCATTTTTGGTCTGTGGCAGGTTAAAAAGCTGCCGGTACTAGCAGTATTCCTAGTCTTGTTCTCCTTATGAACCCAGATGAAATTATTTTAGATTTAGTTGTATTAAAAACATCTGAAGCAATTACATGACTTATTTATTTGTCAACATTATAAAAGTTATAATCACAAACTTATGGCCAACTTATTACTATTTTTGATCAAAACGATCATCAGCCATTCTAATAAATCTGGTTTTAAAATATTATAAAAAACTGTTTAATTATGGTGTAGTGAAATATTTAATTTTTTAACTTTGCTGTCCTCCAAACTTCAATTTAAAGATGGCACTACATGATGACTACCATATTCAGATTTAATCAATCTGTAGGATGGCTGTGTGTAACAAAACATGGTTATTAATTATTAATACTTAGTGGAAATTACAATAGCTTCACTAAAATAATTATATTGATAGTATTTTAAATTGGCACATGCTGGTTAACATTTTTACTTAGACTGGAATAATATTCGAGTAATAACTCAAAAAATTAAGGCACTATAAAATCACATAGTCATTAACAGAATCTCTATACAGACAAAGTATACATACATACAAACTAGTGCTAATAATACATGATACAAAATGGGAATGCAGTACAGTCTCATAATTCTAAATAACTATAATTAAATTCAATTTGCGTAAAAAACTGATGCACTAATAAATCTTGCATATCATCTCAAAAATAATCATCATCCAAAATACCAGTCTTTAAAACTTATTTTCTGAGAATACATAAAGTTTAAACCCTTTTGGGACGGCTCACTATGGCATAGTCAGTGCCATTGCAGTTATTGTGGTTAACTTCTTCCAAACCAACTTGATTCTGCAAAGCTTGAGCTTGAGCTGCAGTTGGTACCTGTGGTCCTGGGGTATTTGGTTTCCTAATCATACCATAACCTAAGTGAGAATCATCAGCTAGTCTTGCTGTCTGCATGACATTTTCAACTTCATCATAATCATTCCAAGTATCTTTAGACTTGGGTTCATTCAAAGCTAAGGTTGTAGGACGCGCCTCAATTTTCTTGTATCGTGAAGATCTATTCAGTTTGCTAGAGGATCCAAAATACTGTAATCTATCATAGTTTTCATCTTCTGGACCCACTACTGGACTTGGTAACAGAATAATTCTCGAGGATTCTGGTCCACTGCTGTTCAAATTATCTTGAGATCGGGATATGAGTTTCAAACAGTTTGGATTATCCGATAAGTTAGGAGTGTATTCTGTGTGATCTGGATCATCTATGCCAAGTGTCCTCCAAGCTTCACTACGTACTTCTACTTTATCATATGGCACTGAAGGAGGGCTCTCTCTTTTGATTTGTTCAATTGGCTCATAATTATCTATCTTTTTAAATCTGCCAAAGTCCAAACTTTCATCAGTGGAACTAGCTATCTCTTTGTAATTTTCAAGTTTTTTGTATCTCCCAAAATCTATGCTTTCATCAGTTGAACTAGTTTGATCCTTACTTACTCCCTTGTGAAGGTTAATAACTTTACGGGGAGGTTTTTGAGGTTTAGGTTTCAAGGCAGGTTTAGGCATAAGAAGTGGTGCACTATCTCTTTCTGTGCAAGAACTTTGTTGACTGGATACTGAAGTAGTTTTAAATGAAAGTGAACTTAAGTTTAGTTCATCTGGTCTTGCAGCCACTAATGGACTTCTTGATCCTGGGAACATGTTTGCAGCAGGTTGTAAATTAAATTCACTATGTTCTGGGCTGTTCAAGTTATCACTTCCAATCATGTGCTTCATTGTTTTCATTTTTAATGAAAGGCATTTAAAGATCTCTGACTGATTAGGATGTTCCAAGTGAAATATTCCTTCTCCTGTGTCACACTTCCTACCAGCTTCAAAAGTAAATTTGCCCTGTCTATAGCCATATCGTCTTATGTACCTATATGGCCATGTAGCATACAATTTATTGTCATTTAGATCTCTTAATTCTATTGCTGTACTTGTAAGTAGAAGCAGATATCTTATTGGTTCAAAACCACATCTTGTTGAGGCATCAGATGTGCACATCTTAACAGAGAACACACCTTCACCTGATGAACAATATAAGTCATTGTCTTCATCACAACTTACTGGTGTTGAATCTCTGCCTTTAAATGCAACAGATTGCAGTGCAGTGACCCATTCTAGAGTTTCAGCCTCAGATTGGGCACTAAGTTGCTGGGTGCATGACTTAGTAAGTATAGTGATTGTGTTGGGACTAGAATGAGTTATTTTAATGCAGTTTTCAAGAGTGACTATTTTGGGTATAGCACCAGAAGTAACTTCTTCCTTGTGATCATAAATTTCAAGCCTTTCTATTCCTTGTTTGCTAGCATTGTAGAGAACGCAGTATTTCAATTGCCAGTTTTTCTGAAAGCATAAATTCAACTCACTATAATATAATCAGTACCTACACGAAATATAATATGTGGAAAGTTCCAAAGAGTTACAAAACTGCTGATAAGCCTACTTATGAGTAAAAGGTAATAAACACGAAAACAGCTTAGCACGAGCTGTGTGACTCATTCGAAAAACCGTAATGTCGTAACGTAACCGCGTTTACCGCGTGTTGTATGAAACTACCAACGCCTGTCCAATGATACAGCCAGCCAGTCATTATGAAAAGTATGTAAAAAAGTTACCTTTTTAGGAAATTTGCTAAACATATTTCCTCCAGCAGGTGGAAATAATAAACAACCGGACTTGACTACATCGTCCTGTTCCATGTTAGATGTTTGTTTCGTATGTAGATTAGACGACTTTAGGAAAGAAGACAAAACATAGCATTCTCACTAAGCTCTCCAAAAATGTTATTTGTACACTTTTATCTGGAAATCTTCAGTAACAGCATGGTATAAAATAAAAATAACGACACCTAAAATCGATCAAATCAACTGACAGTGCGAGCAAGCCGCCATATTTGGAACTATTTACTCAAGTTCGGATCCACACATGGCTGCCGTTGTACACTCCACAACCTGCAACTCGAACCCAAACAAAATAATGAAAAATGAGAACCAAAAGTCTGGTTTCTAGTTCAGAAACTATAAAAAATTTGTTTGACATTTATCGAATTGTTTTGTGTTTGCGGTTATGTAGGGGATTTATAAAAAAATTGCGGCATTTCCCATTTTGTTTTCCAATACGCTAGTCCTATTTCGATTATTCGTTTTCCAATAATCTATAAAAAATGTCAGGGAACATAAACCCCTTAGCTGGGACAGCCCATTTACTTGATGAACTGGACAGTAAGTGTCGAATTTTACTAAATAAGTTGTTTACTTCGTGCTTTGTATATTTTATATCTATCACTCTCGTTCTTGTTCAAAGAGAAACTGATGGTACTGCTCCGGGATGGTAGAACTTTGATTGGATACCTGCGCTGCGTTGACCAGTTTGCTAACTTGGTGCTGCACAAAACTATTGAACGTATTCATGTTGGTAAAGAGTACGGCGACATTCCAAGAGGAATATTCATAGTCAGAGGTGAAAACGTGGTCCTCTTAGGAGAAATTGTAAGATTTATAATTTTTTCTGTCTGTGAGATACTTATTTGAAAATAGAAAATTGTTTGTGTTTTGCAACCTGCAATAGTAAGAACTTGATAGATTTATTCAACATAGTATAGATATAATAAATAATAATTATCTAAGTTTCTATCTTATGTTTGAAAACATCATTATCAAAAGCTACTCACAACATGACCTCACTTCCCTTTTTGCCATACACATCAGACTATTGACAGGCATGAAGTGAAATGCTTTACAAGATGTTGTATTGATAGAAAAAGCTGCTACATTTTTATTCCTGGCCTATAAAGTTATTTATTATTATTATTATTATTATATAAGGGACTCGAGGGTGTGTATTGCAATTTTAGGCGATGGGCTGACAACCTGTCACTATGGTGATACACAGTTATCTTATTGACCCTCAAGCTTTTGTCAGACGTGGTGTTAATATCCGTTGAACGGCCGTTAACGCTCTGCCTACCCCGTAAGGGATATAGGCGTGATTTATGTATGTATGTATGTATTATTATATTAGCTTATGTGTGCATAAAATTATAATATAGTTTTTTCTAGACAATTTATACCCTTATATAATAGTAAAGTAACAATGAACCTAGTAATTTATACAATGTTGTAGTAATATGGAACTTGGCTGAATTCCTAGAAGTATGGCCAAAAAATAGTCATTTAACATCCCTTTTTTGCCAAATCTTATCCTAAACCAGTTTAGATTACTTAGGAACTTGTCCAAATTCCTGGATTTGTTTAGGATGATGGTAGAATTATTTTGCTGCTTTTGGCTTGATTCCTAGGAATTTATCAGAATTCTGAAATCTGCCATATAAATATTACTTTCTGTCTTTACAGGACAAGGAAAAAGAAGAAAACTTGCCACTTACAGAAGTATCTGTTGATGACATATTAGATGCCCAGAGAAGGGAGCAAGATGCCAAAATAGAACAGCAGAAATTACTCTCAAAGGCTTTAAAAGAAAGAGGGCTGAATCTTCTAGCAGACTTGGGACATGATGATATGTTTTAATTCCATATTATGCAAAATTCTGTGATTTTCTTCTTTATTTATGACTGTAATAATTATGAAAAATAAAAAATAGGGTTCTATCTAATGCCTCAGATAATTTTTATTAGAATCTAGCCAAGGAGTACCTACTATTGGCTAATAGCTTAGAGCGCTTAGAGCCACCTACGCACTTACGCCCCAGACGCGTTTAACAACACACCACAGACCACCTTCGGGCGAGACAGGCGAAAAACTGAACCACTCAGAATTCTTTGCGAGTTGGACACTTCACGAAAGGCAAGAGAGGCCACACTGCGCCAAATCACGACTAGACGTATTGCAAGCGAAGCGAGCTTGAAAATTTACGTTAAAAAAATTAAAGGTAGAGACACACTGCGCTTCATGAATATTGCTTACACACTAAAGGCAAGACAAGAGATACAAAGAATACTATACTCGCTGGCGTGGAGATGTGATATCAGCTATAGTAGAAGTAGAATTCTTGCTTCACAGGTATATCTTCTGTATACGCCACTGCGTATGATCAAGCGATTTCTCTAGTCATGTCGATTTGTGTTGTTAAGTTCAGTTTTAACGCTGAACTGGTAAAAGACTACGAAAGACGACAATTAAATTTGCTAAATAACTCGGCAACTGCCTGGCAGATTCGCAGCAAGAGGGGTATATACCTATGTGCCTTGTTCGCAGCAGTAGTCCTATGGACGCAGTTTCATGTCGATTTAATTTCATGTTATCGTATGTCAAAGTGAGTTGAAAAAAATTACCTAGCTTTTTCAGCTTATTGAACCTACAATTATTCCTGAAACTTTTCTATAAATATTATTAAGTAAGTGAGTAGGTACTGTAGTGTGTCTATGCCATAAAAAGTAAAATGTCATACTGTTTATCTTAGCAACGTTCTAGTTCAATTTATTCAACTAGATAAATCTTGTTATATTCAACTCTCTCAACTTTAATTTTTTCTGTTTTTATTGTTTGGAGAAAAAACCAAAGGTAAGGGAAATTTACGTTTTTGTTGTATTTTTTAACTATTGTTTTCTTTAACCTTGACTCTGGCAGAATCATCGTCTGAAGGCGATGGAAGCCAAATATATTAAAAAAAAAAAAAAAAAAAACTAGATAAATGTTTTTTCATTATGCCAGACGAGGCTAAACCTAGTTCCACTATGGCTAAATATTTACGCCCAGATCGCTTCGATGTCGAGCCCGAGGCAACTGCGGCCGATGTACGTTGGACCCACTGGAAGTCCACATTTACAAACTTTATCGCCGAAGAAGGAGTTGAAGTTGAAGATCCTAATAAATCACCTTTCGCCAAACATATACTCCTATATGAAAACATGTAATACATATGAAGAAGCCGTAAAATGTCTTGATGGCTTATACATAAAACCGAAAAACATAATTTACGCTCGACACGTCCTTGCAACCAGAAAACAGTCTTCTGGTGAATCCATTTCTGAATATGTACGCGCCTTGAAGCTGTTGGCCCTAGAGTGTAACTTTCAAAGTGTAGATGCGGAAACTCATATGCTAGAGTTCACTCGTGATGCATTTATTTCTGGTCTTATCTCACAGAAGATACGTCAACGACTACTAGAGAACAACACTCTGGACCTTGATGAGGCGTTAAACAAAGCTATAACCTTAGAATCAGCTGAACATAATGCGAAATCGTATGTCCCGAACAATATTGATTTAAACGCTGTTCCACAAGCAGTACAGGGGAACACTGACTTAAACCTTGCTGTTCGCACTCAACGTAAGTGGCGATGCTTTTTTTGCGGTAGTAACTCGCTTCACCGAAGGCAAGAGTGTCCTGCATATAACGCCACATGTCAACTCTGCTCACGGAAAGGCCATTTCGCTAATGTTTGCCGCTCTAGCAAACCAACTATCAACTGCGTTTCTCCTAATGTGAATCAAGATGTAGCGACGGACACGGCTTCGGTGCATATGGCATGTATCTGTGCTGCTTCGCCTGTAACTTTACGTAAAGCCGTTATTCCCATTTTTCTAAATGACACACGTGCTGATGCCTTAATAGACTCCGGAAGCTCATCCTGCCTCATCAGCGAGGAACTTGCTTCAGTAATGAACCTTAAAAAGAAATCAATAAGGCAGACTGTAACCTTAGCGTCTCTAAATCATGTGGCATTCGTGAATGGAATATGTAGCGCTACAATTAAAATAAACAACCATATTTACAAACAACATCCATTACTTATCGTCCCAAATCTATGCGCTGACGCCATAATCGGACAAGATATCATGAAATTCCACAAATCAGTCGACATTGAGTTTGGAGGTGAGAGAGAAACTCTACGAATTTGTAACGTCATGCAATCTTCTTTACCACCTGCGACAATATTCAATAATTTATCTGATTGCAAGCCTGTGGCAATAAAATCGAGATCTTTTTCTGAGGAGGACGAAAAATTCATAACAGACGAAATTGAGAAACTATTACAGGACGGGGTGATCGAGCCGAGCAACTCACCGTGGCGAGCGCAAGTTCTCATCACCAAAAATGCCATACACAGAAAACGCCTTGTCATCGACTATTCTCGTACTATTAATCGCTTTACTGACTTAGACGCGTTTCCACTTCCAAAAATCGAAACGATCATCTCGAAAGTAGCAAAATACAATCACTTCAGTCAAATTGACCTTAAATCGGCGTACCATCAGGTCCCCATTCTAGCAAAGGAAAAGCCCATGACGGCCTTTGAAGCCTGTGGTAAGTTGTACCAGTTCACACGTATACCATTTGGTGTGACAAATGGCGTTGCGGCTTTCCAAAGATCTCTACAACACATCGTGGATACGGAGAATCTTAAAGGGACTTTTGTCTATCTCGATGACGTCACGATTTGCGGCAAAACAAAGACTGAACACGACGAAAACCTAAAAAAATTCATGAATGCGGTCGATAAATACAAACTTACCTTAAATGAACAGAAATGTATTTTCGGAAGTGACACAATAAAATTACTCGGATATACTATACATAACAACGTAATCAAGCCTGACGAGGATCGCCTAAAACCTCTTCTTGACTTACCCTTACCTCAAGACGCGGCATCCCTTAAACGAGCTCTTGGCATGTTTGCACATTATTCGAAATGGGTACCTAATTTTTCGGAGAAAATTCATGCGCTTATTCGAAGCCAAATGCCCCTAGATCACGAAGCTGCCGCCAATTTTAACCAAATTAAAGCAGAAATAGCAAAGTCTTCGCTTATCGCCATCAATGAAGCTGACCCTCTGACAGTCGAAACAGATGCGTCTGAACATGCGATAGCCGCAACCCTTACTCAAAACGGATGTCCTGTGGCCTTTTTCTCAAGGTCATTAAACGATTCCGAAAAGAAACATTCTTCTGTAGAAAAAGAAGCCTGCGCTATAGTAGAAGCTTTAAGAAAGTGGCGCCATTATCTACTCGGTAGACACTTTTTATTACTGACCGATCAACAGTCTGTATCGTTCATGTTTGATCAGAAACACTCAAGTAAAATAAAAAATGAGAAAATCGAGAGATGGCGCTTAGAACTATCCTGTTACAAGTACGACATAGTATACCGGCCAGGGAGAGAAAACGCAGCTGCTGACGCGTTGTCAAGAATTTCAGCACATATAAATATTAATAATGGTAAATTATACGAATTACATAATAGACTCTGCCATCCCGGAATAGTGCGTATGATGCACTTTATAAGAATGAAAAATTTGCCTTACTCTATTGAGAATGTGAAATCAATGACCGCTTCCTGCGCTGTTTGCGCCGAGATCAAACCTCGGTATTCAAAAGCAAAAGGTGAACTGATCAAGGCAACCGCGCCGTTCCAAAGAATAAACTTGGATTTCAAAGGCCCTCTGCCGTCCAAAACAGGGACTAAATATATACTCACGATGATTGACGAGTTTTCTAGATTCCCATTTGCGTACGCATGTAAAGATGTTTCGGCCCAAACAGTTATAAATTGCTTAAATGATCTATTTCTTACATTTGGAGCCCCTGCGTACATACATTCTGATAGAGGGACCGCATTCATGTCCAATGAATTGAGGCAATTTCTCAACAGCTGGGGGATAGCCACAAGCAGGACCACGCCTTATAATCCTGAAGGCAATGGCCAAGTGGAACGTCTAAATGGAACACTTTGGCGAACGATAAGGTTGTGTCTACGTTCGAGAAATATGGAAGCTACGGAATGGGAAAAAGTATTACCTTATGCTTTACATTCAATACGCTCTTTACTGTGTACTACAACTAACGAGACTCCTCATGAGCGCCTTTTTGCCCATCCACGACGTTCGCCGACTGGAAGTTCAACGCCAAGCTGGCTTTTATCTCCTGGGCCTGTATTTATGAGAAAGAATGTGCGGTCCTCAAAATATGATCCACTAGTAGATGAAGTTGAGTTACTCCAAGGCAATCCAAATTACTCGTTTGTTCGTCTCCCCGATGGACGAGAGACAACAGTTTCGAACAGGCAGTTGGCTCCATTCCCAGAACCGGACTCTGATTCAGACCATGAAACTCAGTTGCAACCCGAAGACGAACAAGAGACTGGACAGGTGGATGAACCTGAGCAGGTCCAACTCCGTCGCTCATCGAGAATCAGGTCAACCCCGCGGCACCTGCAAGACTTTGTCCTGGATTAAGGGGGGGAGACTGTAGTGTGTCTTTGCCATAAAAAGTAAAATGTCATACTGTTTATCTTAGCAACGTTCTAGTTGAATAAAGCCAAGATTTATCAATTGGTTATTTCTATTATTTTGCGTATAACAGGTACATAAAGAATTACTTGAATATATCCAATAAAATTTCTAGTGATACCTCCTTCTGGAATAAAAGTATCAGCTCATAACTTGCATATAACAACCCTGGCGGGGCGTAACGAGCTGAAGGGGGAAGTAGGTTTTTAAAGCGCGGCTTTTGGGGCCCAGACCAAGGAGTTTCTATGCTAGACGGTAGTGTTATAAATTATTCTATAGCTTAGTTTAAATTAAGGATGAATTCAGAAAGTCGCTGTACTCGCCAACTCTCCTGCCATGTGTAGGGAGTACTGGCATATGCGCATGGAACTATAAAAAGTACTTGTTAAATCCTTATATATATACCCCATACCATCGGGGTACCATAGGACAACAACAACAACAACCCCATATATACCCATAGAAATCGCATTGTTTATGCCTTGGGTGGTACATACCACGTATAAGGTCGGCCCAAAAGTTTATTGGCTCTAATAGTGAACGGATGTATGCGTCACGTTGGCAAATCTGGTGCAATCAAGCCTTTAAAGGTTGTCATGTCATGATCGACGGATTTTATTTGGATTTTACCGCCAGTCTGTTCTAAAACGCACATAAAACGCATGAGTGAAGATACGTCCTTCTTAATTCAGTTTTTGAACGCACTGCGTTCGATGGCCGTTGTGACTTTGACATTTCTCAAAATTTTGAAAACAATGCGTTTTATGTTTAATTTTTATTAGAATTTAGAGTGTTATAATAGTGATAGATAAGTTGGAATTATATATGTTACTCTAGCCGAATCTGCCAAAATTTAGTGTATTTCGAAAATGTGCCTATAGTTATGCTTTTCTCCTAATAAAAAGACTGTACAAATAGATGCTCAAAATGAGTTCTCCTGAGTATTTGTTAATTGAAAAATTGAGAAAAGAGAATGTGGACCAATTCTTTACATTAGTGCGAATGCATTTATCGTTTGTAGTGGATATAAATATTGACGAGTAAGTAACAAATTGCATGCCATTAAATTCTATCCTTGAATTTTACCAATCTTACCTGATTTCTTATTTCAGTATTATTCTGTTTTCCAGTGTTGATAGTTCAACAGACAGACCAAAGCAGTTCCGATGGAATTTCCACAAGAAAAGCAAAGGTTCCAGCTCAAATTCTAGTCAAAACAATGTCAATAACTTGAAGAACAATATAGAACCTAATTCTATCACTGAAGATGGAATCTTGCGACTCAATGAGCTTATAGATTTTTTGTCTATGCCTGAAAGTAAGTCTATTTATGTAATGAATTCCCCATTTCATTTTAAAGTCCTATACCTACTAATTCTGAAATATTGGTAGAAATAAATTAATTGTTGCTTGTAACCATAGATAAAACCCCTGACCAAAACCTGACTGAAATCTTAAAAGAAAATCTTCTTATGATTTCGATTTGGGGCATATATTTGGTACTTTAACTGTTAATAGCCTTATAAACACTATCCTTTACATTTATATTCTAAGCATCAAAATAAAGAGAGTTACTTTTACTATATTTCAGATGTGACCCAAGAAGGTATCTTTAGAAGGACTGGTTCTCTCTCTCGGCAACAAGAGCTCCGGCAGCTGCTCATCACAGGCTCCAACCTTGGTCTAGAGGAAAGTCGGTTCTCAGTCCATGACTGTGCTTCTGTTCTAAAGGGTTTCCTGGCTGAGTTACCCCAGCCGCTACTAATGGATCAGTACTATCAAACTTACTGCACTTTAGCTGGTAAGCACTTCTTTATTTGACCTAGCAATTGGAAAAGTCTCAATTGCACACTTTTTTTGCAAACCAAAACTAAAATAAATAAGTCTATTCTTTTATTAATGTTTTATTATAGTATTTTATTGCATGGCTAATATTGGAGAGCTAAGTTCCACAGCAAAATAATACCAAATAGAATATCTAAATAATTTCTCTGAGATAAACTGTGCAATATAAAAGTTCTTGTCATACATATCCCCTTTATAAAAGCCTTCCTATAGCACAAGAAAATCTAGTTTGATTTCCATGCTAGCAAACAAGCCATGAACTATTATAAGTTTCAAATTCAAATTTTTTATTTTTTAATTATTATACTTACTTATTAATTTATTTAACTCTTTGCAGCTCAATACCCACCAAATGCAGAATCGTCAGAAGCTAAGCTGCTCACAGCGTTGCAACTACTGCTGCTGCTGTTAGCCCCACCCCACCGGAGCTTTCTCCAGCGGTTGCTGACTCTACTGCACTTGGTGGCGGACAATGAAGCCTCAAACAGAATGTCACCAGACACACTTGCTACTATGTTCACTCCACATCTACTTTGTCCTAGAAAGGTATGGAATGGACTATATGTTACAGTTTGAAGAAAAAAGATGCCACAAGAAAAAAATATCAGTAACCCTAATATCTTAACTAATTAAATATCTGAAGTGAATGATTAATAAATCAATGCTAAATGAACAATAGAAAATACACCATAATACTTTAAAGTATCTACAAAGTACAACACACTCAACCTTATTGCTAAGATAGCAATTTCTTCCAGATAAAATACTTAATAGTTCAAAGTGTATATCCTGGCCGTGTGATGCCGGCTTAGAATAGCATCACCCCATATCTTTCCCGTGGGTGTCGTAAGAGGCGACTAAGGGACTCGAGGGTGAGTATTGCAATTTTAGGCGATGGGCTGACAACCTGTCACTATAGCGATACACAATATTCCGAATAACCCTCAAACATTTGTGAGACGTGGTGTAAATGGCTGTTTTTTGCGGCTGTTTACGCTCTGCCTACCCCGCAAGGGATTATAGGCGTGATATGTGTATGTATGTATGTATGTATATCCTGGACTCATTCACTACCTTAGAGTTATTAAATAATTTTCTAAATTTGGTGTTTTCTTTTCCAGTTATCCCCGGAAGCATTCCACACAGAATCCGTGGCGCTCTCGCCGGTGATCAGTTTCATGATCCGTCACTCTGAGCGTCTCTTCCTGCCGCCGCGACAGCTCGCGACAGACGCAGCGGCGTACTTCACGGCGCGAGAACAGAAGCGGCTCAAGTCACCTGTCGCGGATCTCGACGAGAGCATGACAGATAAGTGAGTGTTTCTATGATGCGACTTGCGTCAGATGCAGCGTCAACTTGCGACAGACGCGACTACTCGCGACAGACGCAGCGGCGTACTTCACGGCAAAGGAACAAGCGGCTCAAGTCACCTGTCGCGGATCTCGACGAGAGCATGACAGATAAGTGAGTGTTTTCGTGATGCGATTTGCGTCCGATGCAGCGTCAACTCGCGACAGACGCAGCGGCGTACTTCACGGCAAAGGAACAAGCGGCTCAAGTCACCTGTCGCGGATCTCGACGAGAGTATGACAGATAAGTGAGTGTTTCTATGATGCGACTTGCGTCAGATGCAGCGTCAACTTGCGACAGACGCGACTACTCGCGACAGACGCAGCGGCGTACTTCACGGCAAAAGAACAAGCGGCTCAAGTCACCTGTCGCGGATCTCGACGAGAGTATGACAGATAAGTGAGTGTTTCTATGATGCGACTTGCGTCAGATGCAGCGTCAACTTGCGACAGACGCGACTACTCGCGACAGACGCAGCGGCGTACTTCACGGCAAAGGAACAAGCGGCTCAAGTCACCTGTCGCGGATCTCGACGAGAGCATGACAGATAAGTGAGTGTTTCTATGATGCGACTTGCGTCAGATGCAGCGTCAACTTGCGACAGACGCGACTACTCGCGACAGACGCAGCGGCGTACTTCACGGCAAAGGAACAAGCGGCTCAAGTCACCTGTCGCGGATCTCGACGAGAGCATGACAGATAAGTGAGTGTTTTCGTGATGCGATTTGCGTCCGATGCAGCGTCAACTCGCGACAGACGCAGCGGTGTACTTCACGGCAAAGGAACAAGCGGCTCAAGTCACCTGTCGCGGATCTCGACGAGAGTATGACAGATAAGTGAGTGTTCCCGTGATGCGACTTGCGCCAGACGCAGCGTCAACTTGCGACAGACGCAGCGGCGTACTTCACGGCAAGAGAACAGAAGCGGCTCAAGTCACCTGTCGCGGATCTCGACGAGAGTATGACAGATAAGTGAGTGTTTCTATGATGCGACTTGCGTCAGATGCAGCGTCAACTTGCGACAGACGCGACTACTCGCGACAGACGCAGCGGCGTACTTCACGGCAAAGGAACAAGCGGCTCAAGTCACCTGTCGCGGATCTCGACGAGAGCATGACAGATAAGTGAGTGTTTTCGTGATGCGATTTGCGTCCGATGCAGCGTCAACTCGCGACAGACGCAGCGGCGTACTTCACGGCAAAGGAACAAGCGGCTCAAGTCACCTGTCGCGGATCTCGACGAGAGTATGACAGATAAGTGAGTGTTCCCGTGATGCGACTTGCGCCAGACGCAGCGTCAACTTGCGACAGACGCAGCGGCGTACTTCACGGCAAGAGAACAGAAGCGGCTCAAGTCACCTGTCGCGGATCTCGACGAGAGTATGACAGATAAGTGAGTGTTTCTATGATGCGACTTGCGTCAGATGCAGCGTCAACTTGCGACAGACGCGACTACTCGCGACAGACGCAGCGGCGTACTTCACGGCAAAGGAACAAGCGGCTCAAGTCACCTGTCGCGGATCTCGACGAGAGCATGACAGATAAGTGAGTGTTTTCGTGATGCGATTTGCGTCCGATGCAGCGTCAACTCGCGACAGACGCAGCGGCGTACTTCACGGCAAAGGAACAAGCGGCTCAAGTCACCTGTCGCGGATCTCGACGAGAGTATGACAGATAAGTGAGTGTTCCCGTGATGCGACTTGCGCCAGACGCAGCGTCAACTTGCGACAGACGCAGCGGCGTACTTCACGGCAAGAGAACAGAAGCGGCTCAAGTCACCTGTCGCGGATCTCGACGAGAGTATGACAGATAAGTGAGTGTTTCTATGATGCGACTTGCGTCAGATGCAGCGTCAACTTGCGACAGACGCAATAAAAAAATAATATCACAAAAGTTGTCTCAACTACAAATTCGGCGTTCCTTTCACATACTACTAAACATTTTACCAATGGAATTTTATTTATTTATCAATTAGTACAATATACAGTGTATACGGTAACCTTAATTTTTTTATAAATAATGTACTTGAATCCGAGACTTTAATCTTACATAAAATATACACAACTTATTTAAAGTTAAAAGAGATCAGTTTTACGTAGTAAAAGATCTTTTAGACTTGTGGGGATTCGCAAAGCCCTTCAAATTTTTTATCTAGATGCGTCATCTGCACATAAATCGACCTCTGGGTTCATATTTGCAAGCTGAATAATTTGATTTCAGAACAGCAGCGAACACAGTGTACACATTCGTGGACCGACAGCGGACTAAAGTGGAAAACGAAACGAACCCGACCGACACCGCGCTCGCACAACTATACGCTCACATACAGGCCTTGCCCGACTCGCAGCACAAGAGGAGGCTGATCAAACACTTCAACAGGCAAAATGGATATGGTAACACTAACTTACTTTGTTTGCAATCCTACACTTAGTTTTCCTACAGAACTTAGTGTTCATGTATGTATGTAACCACTGAACGGATTCGGATGGGAATTGATTCGGAAGAATCCTAACATTATCCAGAGTGTCATAGGCTAAGTTTAATCTTAGAAAACAGTCTTGTTTTTATGTACTCCAACGGCGGTTGTCGGTTTTGCGGCAGATGTGACCGGTCCAATACCATTTTAGTACTCTAGTAGTATAAAGTGTATACAACCCATTTTATGAAGTTTTTATCTGCCGATTCGTGCTTACTTTGCATTCTCACTAGTGAATCAAACCTATTGCGTACTTATTTTTCTAAGACTATCATGAAGCTTTAAAGTAATATCTCACAACACATGTAGATAGTAAAACTTGTTCTGTGGATAATTTTAAATTATGAATCCCGAATCTAGTAACAGGCGGTTGAAAAACTTTGACACCAGACTCAGTCTCAAGAAAGAAGATGAATCCTGAATATAATTTTATACGCCGTATAATTATCTTACGGAGCTTTTGATACTAGTGCGAAAGCTACAATAGATCTGCAAAGGTCGCCGTGGCTGTTGGTCTCTCAGGCAGGACCAACCCCTACTTCTCAAATAAAATAATAATACTAGTGTGATTTTTCAATTTCTGTTTCATTATAACAGGCACCCCTATACAAATCCAGCGCTCGGGCAAGATGGCGGGCTCCCGGAGCCTCGGGGACTCCATCAAGAGGCACATCTTCAACAAGGGGCTGCTCAACAAAACGCCCAAGAAAGGCTCCGGGTCTAACATTCATTCCATTGAGGAGGTCAGTTTTGTTTTACCCTGTTAATATTTTCCTGACATATTGTGAAATAAAATTTAGTTTGAATAAGTCGGAAACAAATGGATTAAATGAATGAGTAAAAGAAACAAATAAGTCGATAAAAAGTCGCATTTACTTTGTAAATTTGGCACTACTTTGCCATTTTTCTCGCCTCTGTTCAAGAAAAAGATTGTTTAGTCAGGGAATTATTTGGAATGCTCATGCATAATATTGTCACTAACATTTGATCTGAAATCTAATATTGACCTGTTTTTTTGCATAATTCGATACCTTGCCGCATTGATACTGAAACTAACTATGACCGTCTGAATATCACCCTCTCTCTTACTCATACTATTGCATCCTTGTCTAACTTTCCTCACGTGCTAACGCATGTTTTACAGAAAACCGCCAAAGCGAAACTATTCACGGAAAAGATCGACGTCTCGCACAAGAATATTGTGCTCAAAAACCTCGCTAATAAGATAGCTAATTCGGAACCTGCCGATAATCAGGACGATTACGAATCGGACGCCAGCAACGAAAGCACGCTATCCGAAGGAGCCCTAACAGACAAATCCAAGAAACATAGTCCGAAATTCGTTTCCGAACCGAATCTTAGCGTTTTGGAAGCGGAAGAAACGCCTAAAAACACAAAGAAACGTACTAGACTGTTTCGGTCAAAGATTATGTCCGCGCAGACCGTCAACAAGAAGTACCAGAAGCGCAGTACTATCATCCGTGGCACGCCTACATCTTGCGTGTCTTGCTTCGACGAACCTGGGTCCGGGTCGGACTTGTCTTACCCTGAAACAAGTGACGAAAAAGACACAGAAAACACTCCAACCAAAAGTAAAGAAGAATTGGAGCTCAAAATGCAGTATCTTACGAGTACGCCTGGTATGCCTGAAGCCTTAGCAGAAGAGTGTTCCACTCCATATACCATCAGCTTCAGAAGAGCGTCGATGTCACCTATAACTAAATCTACTCAGAAGTTGTCAAAGGCTATGCAGGTTTGTGCTTGATTGCATGTTATGTTTTCATGTCTGTGTTCATTATCTTTTTGTTCCTTTTCTGTTTGTTTCTCATGTTCATAAAACTTTTTCTGCATCATTTTCTATGTTATCTAACAACATAAATTCAACATAATATCATGTATTTTTAAAGGACGGTATGCAATCTGTCTTAAGAAATAATGCAGACAGAAATCTCTTTGACTGCCACAGTCTTCCAGTCAAAGCACTATATTAAGTGTCCCCTCTTTTGAATACCATCTCTGGATGACTATGTTTTTCTGCCATTGGCTGACTTTAACAACCAAAACGTTAAAGAAACGCTCCAATACAAATGCCCTTGAAAATCCATCTCAAATTTTTTACTGTGATAATTTAAAGAAACATTGATTATTAAAATTAAATTTATTGCCTTTATATTAATTTTTATGTAACATTTCCAGGAATCAATAATGACTCCTCGCTCCCGAAAACCGTTGATAATAACATCAGAACAGCGCGACAGTTTACCAGATTCTGCAAAGGAGAAGTCCAGCAGTGAACCGCATTTATACCGTTCCGTGTCACCCAACAACGACAGCGACTTCGTGTCATCCGATGATGACATGCGGTCCGCGTCTTGTGACAGGTGAGATCAACAAACATTGCTATTTTATGAAGTCTAGCAGTAAATCACACCTCTATCGCTCCGTGTCACCCAACAACGACAGCGACTTCGTGTCATCCGATGATGACATGCGGTTCGCGTCTTGTGACAGGTGAGATCAACAAACATTGCTATTTTATGAAGTCTAGCAGTAAATCACACCTCTATCGCTCCGTGTCACCCAACAACGACAGCGACTTCGTGTCATCCGATGATGACATGCGGTCCGCGTCTTGTGACAGGTGAGATCAACGAACATTGCTATTTTATGAAGTCTAGCAGTAAATCACACCTCTATCGCTCCGTGTCACCCAACAACGACAGCCACTTCGTGTCATCCGATGATGACATGCGGTCCGCGTCTTGTGACAGGTGAGATCAACAATACTATTTTATGAAGTCTAGCAGTAAATCACACCTCTATCGCTCCGTGTCACCTAACAACGACAGCGACTTCGTGTCATCGAATTATGACATACGCTCTGCGTTTTATGACAGGTGAGATCAACAAACATTGCTATTTTATGTAGTCTAGCATTAAATCACACCTCTATCGCTCCGTGTCACCCAACAACGACAGCGACTTCGTGTCATCCGATGATGACATGCGGTCCGCGTCTTGTGACAGGTGAGATCAACAAACATTGCTATTTTATGAAGTCTAGCAGTATATCACACCTCTATCACTCGGTTTCACCCAACAACGACAGCGACTTCGTGTCATCCGATGATGACATGCGGTCTGCGTCTTGTGACAGATGAGATCAACAAACCTTACTATTTAATGAAGTCTAGCAGCAAATCACACCTCTATCGCTCGTGTCACCCAACAATGACAACGACTTCGTGTCATCCGATGATGACATGCGGTCCGCGTCTCGTGACCGGTGAGATCAACAAACCTTACTATTTTATGAAGTCTAGCAGCAAATCACACCTCTATCGCTCTGTATCACCCGATCATGACAGCGACTTCATGTCATCCGATGATGACATGCAGTCCGCGTCTCGTGACCGGTGAGATCAACAAACCTTACTATTTTATGAAGTCTAGCAGCAAATCACACCTCTATCGCTCCGTATCACCCGATCATGACAGCGACTTCATGTCATCCGATGATGACATGCAGTCCGCGTCTCGTGACCGGTGAGATCAACAAACCTTACTATTTTATGAACTCTAGCAGCAAATCACACCTCTATCGCTCCGTATCACCCGATCATGACAGCGACTTCATGTCATCCGATGATGACATGCAGTCCGCGTCTTGTGACAGGTGAGATCAACAAACATTGCTTTTTTATGAAGTCTAATAGTAAATCATACTTCTATCGCTCCGTGTCACCGAATAAGGACAGCGACTTCGTGTCATCCGATGATGACATGCGGTCCGCGTCTTGTGACAGGTGAGAACGTACAACGCATACCAATATATGCTTCCTGACAATGCAGGGTTAACGCAGTATTACTGCTGCGATTGTATTACAATTATAACAATTTGTACTGTGCTCACGAATCAGCTTGCTAAGCGTGGGATTTTACTTCAGAAGCTTTGTGTTATTTATTATTTTATTTTGATAGACCAACAGCAGTTATAGCAGTTAACTGTGACTATTTCTATAGTTGTAGAAAGGCAAGTCAAAATTCGAAAAACCCACTACATTTCTGTGTTTTATGGACGTGTTTTTTACACGTGTCGCAAAATTCAAATAGGGAATTCTGAAAACAGTTGTTTTTCCTTCCAGATCGGGCCAATCAGCGAGCGCGTCTCTCCCGCGCTCCCGGACGCCGTACGAACCCGACGCGTCGGCCACGCGCTTCGTGACCGCTCGCGACCGGATCATACCGGATCTCAACACCACCTTATGCGGCACCGAACTGAGCCCCTTAGACGGCATCACCAAGAAATCCCTCACCGAACCCTTCAGGGAGTACCTTCTAAGCAGGTCCGTCTTGACCGCCACCCCGGTAGACTTGTCCATACTGAACAAATCGAACGACGAAGATAAAATTACTGAATCGTTACTGTACTGTCTCGACGGCAACGTGCCTTCGGATCTCACCTCTTCTATAAGCAATCTCGCGGTTGATAATTCGTCTATACGGTCGCCTCTGAAGGATCTAAACTTTGTAAGCATAGAGAGTAGTCCGAGTAGAAAACGGTGCGCGTCGGCGTCTAAAGATGTCACAGATACGGAAAGTAAGAAATCTTTGGTAGAGAAAGAAAATTCTGAGGTGTTTGAAATCCGTGAGACTGATCTCTGAAGTTAAGTAAATATTCATGATGTTAATGCGTAAAAAGATACAAAGATGAGATTTAAATATTCTAATGTAAATTAGAATTGTACCTTTTTTGATTTACATTGTTTGCATTTCATTGGTTATGAAAGTACCTACCAATTTTTTTACACCATTGACAAATACAGGTGATCCAAAAGGGTGTTCGGAGTTTTGATTCTTTAATCCCGCGAATACTTGCGACGCAATTTGGATGTATAAGATTAGACGATGCCTCGTATCATGGAAATTTAGCTGCCATGAAGCCGTGGTGGTGCAACAGTATCGACAGTTATGTTTCTTTACATGAATGTTAATATGAAAATTCGCCTCGTCATGGACAATTTTATTGTTCTCGTAAAACGCGCAGACAAAAAGTACTGTGCGATACCGTGTACGTATCTCTATGGAATCCATGAAACGAGGCGGCGTCCCATTTTACTCTCTAACTGCAAGCTTTCCAGTAATTAAAGAATCAAACCCCAAACACTCTTTTGGACCACTCTGGTAAGAATTTCAGGGATCAACCCAATACAAAAACCAGTAATATGTTGGTCCCATGAATGTGGCACTCGAGGTGCTGCTGATAGATAGGTACCTGGTGTTTGGTGACTGATACTTCTCGAATATTTAAAATAATGCGGCTAGATTGTACCAAGATTATTATTGAATAAAGCAAAGTTTTTTATAACTTTTGTTCGTGTAGGTAATCTCAAAATGCCATCGCCTTATTTCTATCCCAATAATTTTAGGCTAGTAGGTTTTATGTTCTCCAAAATGTTTACCAACGACAGACCACGGTAAACACCAAATTGTATATTTCGATGTGCCTTTTTAGTATTGACATTATTATAAAAAAATATGTGATATCGTTTTTCAAGATATTTGCGCAAACGTTTAATTGTTATGGACAAATTGAACTACGCGGGTTGTCTTATTTTAGGTAATACAAATTATGTTTTGTATGAATATGTACGTTATTTTATTATATTAATTACATAATAATTACTTATTATTACAGATTATTTAGTTCAATTAATGTCTTTTATTTAATTTTAAATTAAGGCAATCAATCTCACGACACTTGACACAAATTCAGCTGCAGGTTTTCTGTCTTTATTATGCAAAGCTATGCCAAAAAATCGAGGATATTATCATTCAAAATAGGGCTTTCTTTGGTACCCTGCGTTCAAACCGTTGTAAAGTTTATTCGCTTAGATAGTATCGCATCCAGCGTAACTTGACCTCCATGCTCGATACACGCACGTACAGGTGCGTACTGACAGTTACGCTGGTCCCGACGCAATTTTTTATTATTGTTTGAGAAGTAGGTAGTGGTCCTTATCCTAACCTAAAGGACCAACAGCCACTGTGCCCTGTGCAGATCTATTGTGGCTGACTCTTTCCTTTTAAATTACTTCATCCAGTCGGACTGATCTGAGGAAGGCCACGACTATTTTGGGGTCTAGAGCTAGGACCGCCAAGCCGGCTCCTAGTTTGCACAAGTGCATCGCATCACATTCACAAAGCACATGAAGTGGTGTTCTTTCGTCCTCAGTGCAGAATCTGCAGTTTAGGGATTCGTTCAGCCCCATTCTGCAGAGATGTTTGTTGAGATTACAATGGCCAGCGAGTGCCCTTGTGATCAACCTAAGGTTATTCCAGTACTGAGTATGTATTGAGAGTATCTCGGAAGAGTATTTCTGGAAGAATCAACGGATCAGCAGTTTAGAGGGTGGGAGTCCTGCTGTTCCCTTCTAGAGCTCTTTAGCTCGTTGGGTCGCCCATATGTTTAGAAAGAAAGAAAACACATTTATTTCGGTCCACACAACACAAAAACAAAAAAGACTACATTAAAATTAAAACTTAAGCTATCGTAAACACAGGTTATTGCGCATATGCACCGGAAATGGACCTCACTCAGCATGTGCGGCAGAAAGCAGTAGCTATCTACAGCGCTTTAGGACTCCGCGAGGTGCAGTTGAAGGCCAGGAAGGGCTTCGCCCCCGTGGGACGTGTTCCCGATCCCATTCCTGCCAGTTCATCCGCCCTCTCGTTACCCCCTATGTCTGAGTGACCCGGGACCCAGCCCAGAGTTACATCATAATTGTGGGTGCCAAGCTGGTTCAGGAGCTCAATCGTCTCCATAGTTAACTTGGAACTATAAAGCCTTTTGTGCGGCCCGACTATCCGATAGGATTAATATTATCTTATATTTGTAATTCATCAGATTGAGATGTATACATTAAATAATTGCATACATCTCAGCCTGAAAGACAGTTGCAAATGGTCCCACCCACCGACTTTGGGTCTCTGGCAATGAACACCAGAGCCAGCACGTTCTTCCTTCCAGGCTCCAGCAGTTCCGCTTTTCTAAAAATGGGAGGGATTCTGCCTTCCTTCCATTCCGTCATTTCGGGTATTATAACTTTGTAAAATCTTACGAAGTTATGCGACAGAGTCAAATGGCATTGCCATGAGCGGTATATTCATGAGACTGTCCCGTAGGTTTCTCATGACGCCCGAAAGACAGTTCTCCTTTCCAACCTCTATCGCCTGAAGCATGGATAATCGCACTTCTTTTTGTACCACTATGTGTAGCAGAGGCAGGTTGAGAAGTCTCCATGGCCAGGGTGGGCGTTGAAGAGATGGCTCCAGTTACTATCAGACAAGCAAGTCTTTAGAGCCCGTTTAGGTATTTATGTCGGTGGTCATGACATACTTATGATTATATCAGAGCAGGAAGTCATCATAAAAATATATACATGAAATATACGATTTATTGGATAAACAATATTGATAAAGAAAATTTATTAAGTTCATATGAAAAAAAAGCACTTGCTCACATAACCATTACTATTGCAGCTCCGATAATGACGAATATTGAAAACAAACAGAAGCAGTGGCAACACGACTTGTAGAAGCAATCCACAAACCTTTGACTGCGCTCCACTTCCCCCCTGAAACGTACGAATACAGTAAGTTACAATGCTTTCTAAAATCAGTGAAGACCAAGAAGAAGAACCAGAGTTCAATGAGTAGCGCTCCCATTTCATTGGAATCTCGCAAAAAACGGTCAGTAGTCCAACGACAACAGAAGCCGAATACATGACGATACTTATTTATTACGTTCCAGAAGCAATTAAACAATTTTAAACGGATTCAACTTGTGTTTATTTTGGATTTTACAATTCCTACGTCAATCCGTTTAAAATTGTTTTGTTGTGATGAGTAATACTTGTGCAAACTCAATAAAATATCACGTTCTAGAAGATTTCGTTTTTAAGAACTTATTTTTTCAGGGCAAATTACTCATAACATCTCTAGGAAGACATTTGATAATATAACGGTACATAATAGTCTACCTAAGGATACTTTATAACATCTGCCTAACGTATAATGAATTGAATAAAATATCTCTAGACTCTTCTACTGCTACATACCGACATTCAACAAAATCATTTTTTTTTATCTTCTGATCTCTCGTTCTGGTTTTCCGTTGTTTATACTTTTTACATTTTGGTTTAGCACCATAATAATTTGTTTCATATTTGGTAAGTTGTTTAGTGTGTTTCAACTTTTTATTATTTTTCTTCCTAGGTGGTTTATCTTTTTTAGTTTTTTTCCCCTTTTTATTTGACATAGGTATTATTATTAGTTTTGGATCCTTTAAATGTTTAAGCTTACTTTTTTTTGTTTTACCTTTCTTATCGTCGCAAATGTAAACCTCGTCAAATGTGTATGTGTCTGTTGTTTCGGGTTCTGGCTCTGGATAATATTGTGGTATAATAACTGGCTCTGATGAATATCGTGGTGTTTTGCCTCTTTCATACGGACAGTGTGTTTTGAGGCTGTCTTTTGCTAAATTTCGCCTTTTTTCTTCGATCTCGCTTAGCTGGCGAGCGTACTCGTTTTCTCTTTCTCTCCTTTCTCCGCGTATCTGATCTCTTTTAAGCTGATTTATAGCTTTTCTCCTACAGCACCACCTCAATATTGCGCACCCGTTGTTGTCATCGGAAGCCGTTTCTATGTCTTTCACTGGTATACTTCTGCGTAGGTTAAGAAAGAGAACGCGACGTGAAGGTGTAGGATACTTATTTTTGTTGTACGGCTCTATCTTTTTGGGTAGATCATGTCTAGGCCTGAAACAAGAGTCAGTATAAAAGTCACTTTTCTAACTTTCCTTTAAGCTTGAATATTTTAGATGATTGGGCACGGTTTGTATACAAAGATTGCGTAGCCGGTGCTTGTCAGCATATCTTTGAAACTGAAGTACGAATTATTTTATGAGTTTGACCTATCTTTGACATGCTTTGACGAAATTTTGCATGACCTGATACAACTAAGACTTAGCTCTGAGTTCGGTAATACTTCTTATATTTTGGTGCGAGTTGCAAATTTATTCTTTAAAGTGTCACAAAACGCGATTCGATATAGACAGTCACACGACAAATAGGAATTTACGTGACGAGACGAGTTGAAATAAAGTAACAAGCTATTTACATCATGATTTAGGTACATTTGGTGACTCCTGTGTTTTCTACTTATTCGTGAGGATTGTCCATCTGGACAATACCTGTCGTTCTGCCGGGTTTAAAAATATTTTGCACATATTCGGATATTATTGTTATTCTTCACTAATGGTTTTTCCATATTTTGTGCTTTCTCTATACATTTTTATATTTTTCACAGAATAAGAATGGGTATAGACCAAAGGTATAGACTAATATTTTCATTTACTGTGTCATATATTTGTCATTTCTGAAGATGATCGATAAATCCATGGATAAAGATCACAACACATAGTAACTACATAAATATGTAGTAGGGGAGAGCGGGGTTAAAAGTTCCGGGGGTAAGTTGTTCCGATTGAAATAGCACCAAAACAGAAAGCGATAGCAATATGTGTGAAGTGCGCTGCAAGACATCGAGTCGATGCGCTCCCTTGCCCGCCAATTCAGTTTCGCTTGTGGCGCTACCGGAGCCGGTGTGTGATAGTGGTACGAAAATTAACACGTGAGTAAATATTTTTGCCCATATACTTTTTGGTCTAAAACAGTCAATTTTACAGTTACTCCTATAGCAATTATACCAAACAGCAGTGAATTTATTACCGTTGACATGACGTTATCATTTTATCATGATTTGAAACTACTTTTTATATTGTCAGGGTTAAATTGAAAAACGGGTCTGCGGGGTTATAAGTTCCTTTTCTTTGGGGCTTGTTGTTCCGCGGGAACAACCAGCCCCTAGCGTATGTGATGATTTTTACTTAGTATTTTGTTTGTTTAAGGATGCGAAAGTACAAATGAAAAACAGTAAGGAGTTGAATTTCAAAATAATTGTTGAAGAAAGGACCTGATGTGAAGGCAGAAAGTTACAGACTGTGTGTGTGTGGCAAGAGAACTCATAATATGCCATATGACACGATACAGATTTGCAAAAAAAAAAAAGAATTATCCTATTGCAATAAGGTAAAAAACAAGTGACGTGTTTAATCCAGAACAAGAAAAAGTCATTGCAAATTATCTTCTCAAATGTGTTTTTATATACATTGGTCCCTTGCCAGAAGACGTATAAGAGTTGGTATATGATTGAGCTGTAAAATACAACCTTCCTAATATTCCACCTTCATGGCATCGGGACGGAATGGCAGGACCTGACTGGTTTACGAGATTCATGCAAAGGAAAGGAGGAAATGCTTTCATTATGTCTCATTAGACAATATCTCATTCTCATTAGATTAACATGAGATACGATTTGAAGAGGAGAAAATGATTCTTGATCTTGTCACTTGAAGCCTGATTAAAAGTACTAAGTACAAATTTTTTATTATAGTAATTTAAATTTAATTATTGACATTTTTAGACAAAATACGTACCATTTGATAGGTAAAGTCTATTACTTTTTGTTTTCATAGTTCCTTCTGTGTAATAATGCTGATATGATGGTCTATTAGACAAGATCTCCATAGATTTACATAACGTTAGTTACTAAGGCGAAGTAAAACCTACTTGATTTTTGTTACTGTTTAGTTCTTTATATGGTAAAACTTAAAATACGTTACTATTATAATATTTATAATAATAAACCATAAATACATTTATTAACCAACGATTTTCATTTACACAGCCTTGCAATTTTCCTTTGGGAAATGCGGGAAAATTCCAAGAGAACAACCGACCCCAAGGTCGGAACAAGATACCCCAAAGCGGGGTAAAAAGTGCCTTTCCCATTTTTGGCAAATAAATATCTGTAAAAAGAGAAGTATTGAATTTTCACTATAATTAGTTGCCTTATCTGAAACTAGAATCTTTACTCGTTTTGATGGTATATAACAAGTTCATACGAGATGTCATTCAAATACAAAATTTTAAGGTTGTTTCAAAATCGGAACGTTGAACCCCGCTCTCCCCTACCTAACCAAGACTACAGATAAGACAGCCACATAAGCTTTAGTACCACTTTGTGCGTTACTCAAAGTTTTTGAAACATCTCACATTATAAACCATAAATAACCATACTATCGTTTTATACCCTTTTTACCCCATAAGGGGTTATAATGTAAATGTAATATCTAGATAATCATTAAATGTAGGATCGTTCGCAAAGTAAGTATTCAATAAATAACATTCGTCATTAACAATTTTGTCTAAGTAACTTCACTTTTATACTCGTAATGTGTATGTTCCCAATCTGGTTAGGAGCGAAGGCAATTTTTTTTTAGTCAAGTGAGGAAGGTAAGGAGAAAGATCCATGCTACCCAGGGTCTAGGGCATGCTAAGGTATTGGTCTTGGTTGGTTGGTTAATTTAATATATAAAAATCATTGGTCTAGGGCATGCTAAGGTATTAGTCTTGGTTGCTTGGTTTTTTTTATTTTATTAATGATGGGTTTGCTCTTGACTCTAGTCTAGGTCATAGGACAGAGACAGAGTCTAAGATGGAGCGAGCTCACCCATAAGAAGCCTGTTCACTCTTACTTTGAAAAGATTAGGGTTGTATGCGTTTGGAAACACAGATGCAGGTTAATTTAATATAGGTATATAAATCATTGGTCTAGGGCATGCTAATAGTACTAGGCGTTATGGCGATATTTAGTCCGAAAGCTACATTTCCGCGACAAAGCAAACCGCTTTGTACAGTTATAGTAGGGACCAAAACAAGCAATTTCAGTCGCAGCAGCCAAAGTTTACTCCATTGGGAACAGAGATGGCGCCACTTTTATATAAAAATCTTTAAAAAATTCTACAAGTCAAACGAGTCAACCGATTTTAACGTTTAGCATGTCAAATGAATGCTTATTATTTATTGTTTCATAAAAAAAATATAAGGTTAGGGTAAAACTTTAATAACGTGCGTAAATTCGTCTTTATTTATATATTTTTTTATATTTTTCCCATTTTTCTCTTAAAATATTAGTATATCATAAGAAACGGGTATGTTTTTATTATATTACCATATTATATAGCTAACTACACGTATTATAAAAAAAACTGCAAGTCAATACCTCTAATACTTTGGGAAATATTTAAGTTTAAAGATGGCGGGCTTTCAATTTTTGTATGACACAAAAAAATAAATTCTTCTGCTACCTATCGTGAGGGGTATCAAATGAAAGAGCTTTACAAGACGGTTTCAAAAATATACCACATTAATTCATTTCAGCAATTGGTTTTATAAAAAAATAAGATTTTTTAAGTTTTTTTTTTATGAATAGTCAATACATGCCATGTTTGAGGTCCTCTAGGTACAAAATTGCTGGCATATATTTTGTTTCAAATACACCAAATGTTTCGCTATATCCTCAACACAGACAAGACGCAAGAAATTTTGAAAATATTAATACTTTTATAAGTATATTTTCCATTTCCAGGTTATTGGTAATTAAAAGAGAATAAAACAATTGCTTGTGTGATTTATTTGGGTAGTCTGACAATCAAAACAGACAAAATAAGGGATACTTATTTTATTTATTCGTTGGCAGTGATTTTGTTAAAATCCTGATATATTCTTTATTTCTAACCACATTTCCAATTGTCCATGTACCAAATATTTGACATCTAGCATAAAAAATTGTGAAAGTTTCACACAAACTCTCACCCCCCATTTTGGGGGTTCGTGGAAGGAATGTAATAGGTTTTTGATTTTTTCTGTTGTTTGTACACTAAATTTAATCTACTCACCAAATTTCAGCTTTCTCGCACTTTTGGAAGTACCCTAACATTTTGATGATCATCACGTCAGTAAGTGTTCGAGAAAAGGTAGGTACTCGCGTTTTGCGTGTCTCGTCTGCCGTGCCCCCAGATGTGCTTTTTATTAAAAATTGTCGTAAGTATAGGAGAATTTTCTTTTAAAACCGATGAGTTTTACCTAGGTTTATCCTAAAGCAAGCTGATGATCAGTATTGTCACTGGAGGTTTTGTATTATAATCAACAATTTGAGTAGACTTTCCATACAATATGGTATTAATCACGGCCAGCAATGCCTGTGGAATGTGATTTTCCGACTGTTCTAATTTTCCTTGAAATTGAATAGGCTTTTCAAACATAGTTTTCCTTATATTGTGAATAAATCTTTTAAAAGCTAGAGCGTCGCCATCGAAGTCTTCAGGTGATATGTCACTGCATATATTCGCCTGCTCTTTAATTAAAACATACTCTCTTCCAGTTTTTATTTCTTTCAAGTTAGGCAAATAATCCAGTATTTTTTCTCTGAATCTTGTTGAATGTGGCAATATCAAATTTTTTAAAGGTTTATTCAAAAGCTCGGACAGCCACTGTTGATAGATTTGAATTAGGTGTGGAACTTTGAAAATATACTCATTATCCTCACTCTCCAATTTCTGTTTTATGTAACTAATCAATTCCATAAAAGGCAGTTTTGAGTGCAGGTGGTAGCTCAGGAAGCTAAATATCATAATCCTTGTCTATGTAAGCTTAGAAATCGGTGCAACAAAAATAAAGAAGAAGACACAAACACTGACACAAATATCTGTGAAGCCTTAGCTTTTATGGAATTGATTAGTTACATAAAACAGAAATTGGAGGATAATCTTGCTTTAGGATAAACCTAGGTAAAACTCATCGGTGTTAAAAGAAAATTCTCCTATACTTACGACAATTTTTAATAAAACCACATCTGGGGGCACGGCAGACGAGACACGCAAAACGCGAGTAGGTACCTACCTTTTCTCGAACACTTACTGACGTGATGATCATCAAAATGTTAGGGTACTTCCAAAAGTGCTAGAAAGCTGAAATTTGGTGAGTAGATTAAATTTAGTGTACAAACAACAGAAAAAATCAAAAACCTATTACATTCCTTCCACAAACCCCCAAAATGGGGGGTGAGAGTTTGTATGAAACTTTCACAATTTTTTATGCTAGATGTCAAATATTTGGTACATGGACAATTGGAAATGTGGTTAGAAATAAAGAATATATCAGGATTTTAACAAAATCACTGCCAACGAATAAATAAAATAAGTATCCCTTATTTTGTCTGTTTTGATTGTCAGACTACCCAAATAAATCACACAAGCAATTGTTTTATTCTCTTTTAATTACCAATAACCTGGAAATGGAAAATATACTTATAAAAGTATTAATATTTTCAAAATTTCTTGCGTCTTGTCTGTGTTGAGGATATAGCGAAACATTTGGTGTATTTGAAACAAAATATATGCCAGCAATTTTGTACCTAGAGGACCTCAAACATGGCATGTATTGACTATTCATAAAAAAAAAATCTTAAAAAATCTTATTTTTTTATAAAACCAATTGCTGAAATGTATTAATGTGGTATATTTTTGAAACCGTCTTGTAAAGCTCTTTCATTTGATACCCCTCACGATAGGTAGCAGAAGAATTTAATTTTTTGTGTCATACAAAAATTGAAAGCCCGCCATCTTTAAACTTAAATATTTCCCAAAGTATTAAAGGTATTGACTTGCAGTTTTTTTATAATACGTGTAGTTAGCTATATAATATGGTAATATAATAAAAACATACCCGTTTCTTATGATATACTAATATTTTAAGAGAAAAATGGGAAAAATATAAAAAAATATATAAATAAAGACGAATTTACGCACGTTATTAAAGTTTTACCCTAACCTTATATTTTTTTTATGAAACAATAAATAATAAGCATTCATTTGACATGCTAAACGTTAAAATCGGTTGACTCGTTTGACTTGTAGAATTTTTTAAAGATTTTTATATAAAAGTGGCGCCATCTCTGTTCCCAATGGAGTAAACTTTGGCTACTGCGACTGAAATTGCTTGTTTTGGTCCCTACTATAACTGTACAAAGCGGTTTGCTTTGTCTCGAAAATGCAGTTTTTTTTTCATAATGCCTAGTACTATAAGGTATTATTCTTAGATGATTAGTCTTGGTTGCTTGTTAATTTAATATTTATGTAAATCATTTATACAATATAATTTACTATATACTTAATAAACATATATGATGGCATATTTTAAGATAACTTCTTCCTCCGCCGCCGCTGTCTAAATAATCGTCACTGGCCTTCGAGCAACACGGTCTTCCGTCTCGTTCCGACCCGGAACGGAAGGCCGTCGTTGCTCGAAGTCACTGGCAGATAGCGTAAAAGACGCGATCTCCTCCTGCATGATAATGGCATTGCTATTAATGGGAAATTTTCTAGAGATTCTCGAGTGTCATGTAGAGGGGGCTCAGCTTAATTGAAATAACGTTCCTTTATTATTAAATTAGTAACGAACACAACGTGAAACGGAACCTAAGACCAAACGATGGCTGCCGCCAGCCATATTAAAACGTCAAATTTTCAGTTTAGCACAGTGCCCTCTGGTTTGACATTCAGAACTATCTACAGAACTGTCAAAAGAAAAAAACTCTCATTGTATTAATTATTCTATTTGTAGTCAGCGATACAGATGGTAATGCGATATTGAGTCTATCCTATCCCATCCCTATTTTTAAAAATATGGCCTTCTTTGCTAATAAAATGAATAAACCATTTATTTGATAAAGATTAATTTATTTAGTTCATTTGAAAACAATAATACTTGCTTACACAACCATTATTATGGCAACTCCTATAATGACGAATATTGAAAACAAACAGAAGCACTGGCAGCACGTCCTGTAGAACCAATCCACAAATCTTCGACTGCGCTCCACTTCCCCCCTGAAACGAACGAATACAGTAAGTTACACTTTTTTGAGTTGTTTGATCTGAGTTTCTAAGATCAGTGAAGATAATTGTTTGGAATCTTTTATACCATACAACCACCAGAGTTCAATGACCAGCAGTATCCGGTTTTATCAAACTACAGGCTACCATTCTACAGGTGAAATTAGATGTTCATTGCGTGTCGGTTAGCCTTTATGATACCCAGGAATATGAATCGGCTACGCAATGTAAAAAAAAAATCACCTATAGACTTGTTGCCTGTAGTTTCATATATAGGCACCTGGGGCTCCCATTTCATGGGAATCTCGTTAAAAATGGGCAGTAGCCCTAACGACAACATAAGCCGAATACCTGGCGCTTTCTGAAGCTAGCAACTATGCTATTTATCGAAGATTTTAGTTGAAATTGAAAATGTTTTACACTGATCGCATATATGGTACTACCTTTACATATTCATTCCTATTACATTAAATTATTTTTTGGCATAACACACTAAAAGAAATAAATTTTCAAGACATAAACGCCTTAAAAGAGTTTGTAAGGCGGTCAATTGTCTTGAAAAATCAGTAGCTGAATAAGTACTTATTACTTTCCAGATGATTTAGTTTTTAAAACCTTATTTTTCCACTCAACATCTCTTAAAAAATATAACGGTACCTTATAGTCTACCTAAGAATACTTTATACTAGTAGATGGATTAAAATGTTTTTGACTTTGACTGACATTCCTACAGCAACCTACCGACATTGAACCAAATCAATTTTCTTTATCTTCTGGTCTTTCGTTGTGGTTTTCCGTTGTTTATTCTTTTTACCTTTTGGTTTACCATCATAATAACTTGTTTCATATTCGGTAAGTTGATTAGTGTTTTTCTCTTTTTTATTCTTTTTCTTCTTTTTAGGGGGTTCATCTTCTATATCTATCAGGACTAGTTTTGGATTATATGCGCGGGCTAACTTTTGATTTTGTACTTCGGCCTGGCAAGCGTACTCGGATTCTAATTCTCTCCGTGCTTGTTCGTGACGATCTTCGCATTTGGCACGCTCTACTCTCTCTTCCTCCTGCTTTTTCCATCTGCGCCATTCTTCTGCTTGCTTTTGCCTACGTATTTTATCTTCCTTAAGCTGGTATAAAGCTTTTCTTCTACGGCACCATCTGACTACTGCACACCCGTTGTCAGAATTGTAAGTAGTTTTTGTTTCTTTCTTATTTTTGTTTTTTTTCTCAGGTATAGTTCTAACGGATCCTAAGCGGACACGACCTGGAGGTTTGCGGTATTTTCTTTTGTTGCATTTCTCTATCTTTTCGGTTTGATCATGGTTAAGACTGAAACAAAAAAGTGAAAGTGAGTTTTCTTACATCGCTTGCTTGAATATGTTTAGGTGATATTTATTCAAAGGTTGCGTAGTCGGTGTACCTATACGCAGCACATGTCAAAAATTTAAATAGCATTACAATTTGGTGTGTAAGTTAAATAGAACTTGAGAGTTTGACCTACCTTCGACAAAATCTTGCAGGAACTGATAGAACTAAAAGTTGGCTCTGAGTTCGGTTATATTTCTTATATTTTGGTACGAGTTGCAAATTCATTCTTCTAAAATAGTGTTACAATACAGAAGACGATATTACTATATACGAAATAAAGGGACTAGAAGGTACGAGACGAGTCGAAACAAAGTAACAAGCTATTTACATCTGATGTTGTCTTTGTCTTCTATGTTTTCGTGAGGATTGCCCATCTGGGCAATTCCTTCCGTCCTGCCGGTTTTTCAAGACTCTATCGAACATTTGGAGTCATCGTTGTTTCAGAGTTTGTTTAACAGAGTAATAAAACGTATAATTTAAGTTCCTACTTGTAATTCAATTCAATTTCTTGATTGTTCTTGATTTTATGGTCCATGTGTGATGCCAAGTGTGATGTTTTTAGCATATTTTTTTAATGTGTTTGACTGTGACATTGAGTTGTCATTTTTGAAAATGATCATTGAATCATGCTCTTGCTTGGTTTTCTCTGTGGTCTTGCTCAAACAGAAATAAGGTATTCATTATGGGAATTTATAATACGACCCATTTGTTGTTTTTCGCTGGCTGTTTTTATTCCATGACTCATCTTTCGTTACATCTTGCAAGAGGCAAGCATCTTGGTTACTATGTATGTGTCTAATTCCAAGCTAAACTCCCGCAGTGGAAGCGATTTACACAGGTAAATTTCTAGTAAAATACCAGGAGTTCAACTGAAGGCAGACAATGGCCGCGTTACGCAGCGCTAAATAGCATACGCTGCACAATATAGCAGCGCATACTATGAATTAAACGTGAACCTAAATCTATTTAACTTAATTAACTAAGTTGAGTGAAATTGGCAAATGATGTGTTCTGACCCTTACATAACTCAATTCTGTAGTAAATACCGTCTGCCGATCTGGCGTTACGTCACACGTATAAGCAATAGATTATAAGTAAGTACCTCCAAATTATATCACCCCACGAATTCCGCAATTCGTACTAAGGAGTCACAATGATATGGTACAACAAATATGACTAAAGGGAACACACCATTAACACGAATAAACAGGTTTAACACTTACGGTCCCGTGCCGGCGCAAATGCATAAATACCCAACGGAGAAAGGAAGTTCAGGGAATGGATCAAATAGGAATTCCGTTGGTACTTACAGGGCCGGGTGGAAAAGATATCGACACCCAGCATTCCACTACAGCCTTGGCGCGTTATTCACGTCAAACCACTCACAGCTTCTGTTCGTATTCCACTTTGATATTAGTCATTACGCGTGACCCAACCCGAATTTGGGCCGTACAAACGCGGGCCAAAATGGCCACCTGATGCCTATTCAACGCGACGCTCACGTGGAAGACGTCGAGACATCCAACAATCACTAAGCCTGGCATTCTAGTATAACCCAGGAGAACCGCAATAATACGATGCATCAACACGCGCGATCTCAAATTGAATCGTCCATTACACGCGGCATCACAAAACGCGTGGCGGGAAATCCGCACAATACGATACCCTCCCGTCCGAACGGTTTTGAGTGACTGACCAGTGCGGTGCAAAAATCACCGCGTGGCGCCGTCAGGCGGTCTGCGCGCACGTCGCCAGTCTCGCCCTGCGAGTGAGAAAGGGACAACACACGCCCAGAGCGACGCGTGCGATCGAGCACCGCGCCGCATTCATAGACCGTCATTAATACCTAACTCACCCCAGCATAACAACGCTAAATATTAAACATTCACCCGCCCTAGGCCGAATCCCTTAGGCCTATTCACTACTGGGGAGACGAGATAGCGTTGCTATTGCTCGCTTAAGAACTGAATCCCCTACCTGAACTGTCGCGACTCGAGGAGTGCCATCACTACCTGGGAACAAGTTGAGAATGCGCCCTCTGCGCCATCGCAGTGGCGGCAGGTTGGCATCCTTAACCAGAACGAGATCTCCGATGCGAGGGGGTTCAGTTCTGTCCGTCCACTTAAGGCGTTGCTGCAGAATGTGCAAATACTCAAGCGACCATCGCTTCCAAAAATTCTGAGACATTTGCTGCAGCAACTCATAACGCGTCAAACGATTGCTACTGACCTCTGTGTAGGGGTACTCTGGCAAGGCGTTAAGTGGTCGGCCAATTAAGAAATGCCCTGGTGTCAGGGCCTCCAGATCATTCGGATCTGAGCTAAGCGGACACAAAGGACGTGAATTGAGAACGGCCTCAATTTTACAAAACACGGTCGCTAGCTCCTCAAAGGTTAATATCGTTAAACCTATAACGCGCATCAAATGCGTCTTAGCGGACTTTACAACCGCTTCAAATATACCACCCCAGTGGGGGCATCCTGGTGGATCGAACACCCAGTTAATGCCCTGACGGGAGAGGCTCGTGCCGATAGCTTCCTCGTTTTCCGATAAAAACGTTATAATTTCTTTCATACATCGATCAGCGCCCTTAAAGTTGGTACCACAGTCCGACCTGATCAGCGCTGGTCGCCCTCTTCGCGACACAAATCTATCTAAAGCTGCTAAGAAAGCCTCCGTAGTGAGGGCGGCCACGAGTTCCAAGTGGACGGCCTTGGTTGCTAGGCACACAAACACGCACAAATACGCCTTGATTGACTTCGCGTTGCGAAGGCGTGATGCCTTTACCATTAAAGGCCCCGCAAAGTCCGTTCCCACACCCGCAAACGTCCAGGCTTCCGTCACCCGGTCCGGTGGGAGGTCTCCCATCTGAGGTTGCATTGTGGCTGCCTTCAACCGATAGCAAGGCAAGCACCGAAACACAATGCTCCGTACCGTACGTCGTCCAGACAAGATCCAAAACTCGCGCTGCAGAATAGCCAAAAGTGCATTGCAGCCCGCATGCGAGTTTTTCTGGTGACGATCCCTAACTATAAGTTCTACCAAAGGTCCCTTCTTTGGGAGTAACAGCGGATGCCGAGCTGAAAAGGGCAGGTTAGCGTTCCGAAGTCTACCTCCAACCCGGAGCATTCCATGCTCGTCCACGAACGGGTTGAGGCGCACAAGACCTCCCTTCAGCTTTCCACGGCCATCCCTGAGCAGCCTGGCCTCTTCCTCAAAATGTTCCGCCTGGACGACCCTAACCAATAAACTTAGAGCCGCATTCCGCTCCGCAGGCGAGAGGACAGGTGCCAAGTTCCGTTCTGCTTGAGGTTTTCTACAGTTGTTCACGAACCGTTTGATCCAACCTGTCACCCCTAGAAGTTTGTCGAGGGAGCTGTATCGTTCCAGCAAGAAAGCCGCACTAGGCTTAGGTACGATCTGCCCTACGTTCACTCGCAAACCTCGATCAGGTGGCCCAAGCGGCGACCCGCACTCATTGTATGGCCATCTCTCAGGTGACTCAGTCAGCCACTGAGGTCCCCACCACAGTGAGTGACCTACCAAATCAAGGGCCCTACATCCCCGTGAGGCGCAGTCCGCTGGGTTCTGTTCTCCCGGTACGTGTCTCCATACCAACGGAGTTTCCGATCCTTTAATCAGTGACACCCGATTTGCCACGAAAACCTCAAGAGTATGTACCGACGTCTGTAACCAGCACAGAACTATCCTACTGTCGGTCCATGCGTACACCGTTTCATCCAAATTGATGGTACCGCGTAGATTACTAGCGACATGATGTAGCAAGCGCGTGAGAAGCGCTGCTCCCGCCAATTCCAACTTTGGAATGGTCCATCTTGTCCTAACCGGAGCCACCTTACTCTTGGCCATAACTAGACGCACGTCTACAGTTCCCGTTGAACTGACTGTCCGCAAATAGACAGCTGCCGCGTACCCTCGCTCCGAGGCATCACAAAACCCATGTAGGGTAGCCTTACATCCCACCGATGGGAGCAATTTGCGAGGTATGGCGATGCGTACGATCCCTGGTAAGGTGGTCACAAACTTGGTCCAATCATTCAACAGCTCTCCGGAGAGCTGGTCGTCCCAACCCAAGTTTGCTATCCACAACCTTTGCAAGAAGCACTTCGCCATGAACGTCACCGGTGCGATCCACCCGTTAGGATCGAAAGTTCTGGCGATCGTCGATAATACCGAACGCTTCGTCCAAGTCTTCTGCATAAGGTCTGGCTCGATCTGATACGTAAATACATCATGCGTTGGCCTATATTGCACCCCTAGGATGCTCAACGTATTTGGATTGTCCGGGTTCTCGAAAAGGTGCGGGTCCTGCTGGAACTCACCTGGCAACCCGGCCAGGAGCTCTGGACAGCTGGACAGCCATTTCCGCAACTCATAACCTCCTGATTCCATGATCGCGATCAGCTCGTCTCGTAGTAGCAGTGCTTGTTGCACGCTATCTGCACCCGTGCAGATGTCATCCACGTAGACGTCGCGATCCAGTACTGCTGCGGCTCGAGGGAATCTTACCCTTTCCTGTGCGGCCAACTCTCGCAGCGTGCGTACTGCCAAAAACGGACTTGGCTTCAGACCATACGTTACCGTGTTAAGCTCATAAGTGACCATCGGCTCGTCAGGGCTCTCACGCCACAAAATCAGCTGGTACCGACGGTCATCCGGGTGTACAATTGTTTGGCGAAACATCATTTTGACGTCTGCGACGAACGCTACTTGGTGCAACCGAAAATCTGTGAGGATGTCCACAATGTCCCGGTTCAACTTGGGACCCGCGTGCAGACACTGGTTCACAGACACACCATTCGATGTAGGAGCAGAACCGTCAAACACTACCCGTATCTTCGCCTCCGGTGACTTCAAAACAGCCAGGTGTGGTATATAGTAATGCTCGACACACCTCCAATCTATGCTGGACACCGACATGTGGCCTAACTCTAGGTACTCCCTCATGAATTCGATATACTTCTGCCGAAGTGCTGCATCTCGCTTCATCTTTCTCTCCATAGCCAGTAGTCTCCGTTCCGCGATCTGTCGCGAACTACCTAAGGAGGGGCGGTTTGGGAGAAATGGCAGCCTGGTAACAAACCTACCTGACGAACTTCGTGCAGTGTTGTACTGATAGAACAGCTCGCACTCGTCATCCTCTGGCTTCCGTCTATCCGCTGTGGGTGGCTCCTCAGACTCCCAAAACCTCTGCAGCACCTCCGACAACACACTACCATAGAGAACCGTATCGCCCTCTGGTAGGTCCTGAGGTCTCCAAACTGGGCCAAAAATAACATACCCCCCTGTGGTATCAACGGCCACTAAACCAGTTTGCTGAAGTACCCGCTTTCTGCCACACCAGAATCTCCCGAGGACGTCTGACCCGAGGAGAACGTCCACCGTACCAGGAGTATCAAATTCAGGATCAGCTAACTCTAAGCCTGTGGTTAACCCTCGTACCGTTGACGGTAACCGAACCTGAGGAAGTTTCCCTACCACATCATCCAGCACCACTGCTGAGGCATGATAGCTGACCCCTGTACCTGTATTACCTAATGTGAACTCGAAGCTCACCTGACCCCGAACGTCAGGCACATCTACACCTCCAATACCTACAGCCCCATCCGTTGTGGGCCTTATATTTAAGCGTAGCCTACTCACCAGCTTACTAGACACAATACAACCCTGAGCCCCTGTATCTAACAAGGCTCTTACCTGTATGCTGCGGCCACCGTATCCCCATACCCAAATCATTGCCGTAGGCAACAATACCGTAATTGGCCGGGGGGCCGAAGCTGGCGTGTAGGCGGCGATTACCTAGCAGGAATCTAAGCGCGGAGTGTCCGCGTCCTGCGGGGGGGTCCCCTCTCTCCGTACACCTTCGAGTGGGTCCCACTCCTGCTGATAGGGACCTCTGGTCCTGTACGCCATGGCTGGCAGCCCATAGTAACCCTGCGGCAGGCGCGCGTACCGTGGATGCGCCTGTAGCCGCGGGTGCTCAGCCAAGGGGAGAGGCATGCGTGGGTCATGGGAACTCACCATGTTGTTCAGACCCGCCGAGTACTGCATGTACTGGCCCTGGTGTTGGCACCCGCCCGTAGCATCACGTACTTGTGATGGGTGCCCCTGACCTTGGACCTGTGACCACCTACCCTGTTCCGGCACCTGCTGCCGAGGTGGTGACTGTCTCGCGCATGGTGAAGGGGGGATCACCTGCTGATGTCCCTGGCCTCGTCCCTGAAACCCTGGTGGAAGAGGACTCCTCCTTGGAGGGGGTGGGGAGCGTTGCTCCCGTCTAGGTAGGGCAGACTCCGTCCGCTGACCCGCGTCAGCTCTGCCTCCGTAATCTCCGCTGCGGTTCATGCATAGGAGCTGATGGTGGGCACCCTGGCAGTACCTGCAGTTGGTGCTTGATGGGCACTCTCGCACCTGATGCGGCCCCATACACCTAAAGCACCAACGCCGTTGCTGCACCACACCACGACGTTTCTGCACCCGCTGTGCAGCGAACTCCTCACACGCAGTCACCTGATGCCCCGCCTCTCTGCAGTAGACACACCTCGATTCCAAATTAGCGACATTGTATCGCCTGGGTGGCCTACTCTTACCGTCTCGCGCCTGTGCACCCGGCCGTTCCGGGCGGCGAGCGGCCGCAGACTCCGCGTGAGGCGACTCTCCAAATTGGGCATCTACCCGCCTGCACTCGGCCTCGAGGAAGGACTTGAGCTCCTCGAAGGTCGGGAGGTAATCAGATGTCTTACCTCCGTGTGACTGTTCAAAACGAGCGGCCATGTCGCTCGGCAGGCGGCGCAACAACGTGTGGACCAGGATATAATCATAGCCTGACACCGGCATCCCCTGTCTCTCAAGAGCGTTCACTGCAACGCAGACAGGGTTGAGGACCTTGGTCCTGAGGTCCGTCCCTCGTGTGATGGTCGGCACGGTGAGCCACTGTTCCAGGAGTTGGTCAATCATGAGACGTTTGTTGCTGTATCTCTCGATCAGCAAACCGCGAGCCGTCTCGTAACTTGCATCATCGACTGGTAGATGCTTTACCAGCTCATGGGGCTCACCTTGCAGCTTGGCCATCAATTGTGCCAATTTATATGCCGGCTGCAAGTCAGTGCGGTTATGAATCACACTGTCAAACAGATCCTGGAATCGGGTCCAATCCGTGTAGTCCCCGTGGAAGACCGGAATAGCCACAGCCGGCAGGGGCACTTGCACCCCCGGTCCCCGCGGACCATGGGATGGGTCCGGCTCCCCAGCCCTACGCCTGGTGATCACAGCAGCCGCCTGCTGGATCTCCTGCCCCATCTCCAGGCACTGGGTCACATTCGCCCGGACCATAAGTTTGGCCTCCTCATCAGGCGTCCCATCAAATAACTCCTCGCATCCAGTGAGGCAATCCAACACCTCCGCGACCCGTTCGTCAATCCGTTGCGCACAAGCGATGAGTGCGTCCTCTCGGTCCCCGCGACCGACCATCGCCTGCTTAGTCGCGAACCAAATTAGGTGCGTTCTAATTTTTGCCTGAAGCTGTGTAATTGTGGGAGCCATGGTACCAACTCAAAGTAACACCGAACCTTACAATAAAAAAAAAACGATAATAAACAATCGGCCCTGATCCTACCGCTAGGATATCCGCACAGGGTAAACACAACGATAATAAAGCAATTCACTAATTGATTGGCCCTGATCCTACCGATAGGATATTCTACACAGGGCACACACTACAATCACAATAAATATATTTTTTTTTTTGTAGGTAGATTAAAAATCTTATACTAAAATAATCTTAAAACTAGTGGTTTTCTGAACCACGCTCTGCTACCAAAAATTGTCTAATTCCAAGCTAAACTCCCGCAGTGGAAGCGATTTACACAGGTAAATTTCTAGTAAAATACCAGGAGTTCAACTGAAGGCAGACAATGGCCGCGTTACGCAGCGCTAAATAGCATACGCTGCACAATATAGCAGCGCATACTATGAATTAAACGTGAACCTAAATCTATTTAACTTAATTAACTAAGTTGAGTGAAATTGGCAAATGATGTGTTCTGACCCTTACATAACTCAATTCTGTAGTAAATACCGTCTGCCGATCTGGCGTTACGTCACACGTATAAGCAATAGATTATAAGTAAGTACCTCCAAATTATATCACCCCACGAATTCCGCAATTCGTACTAAGGAGTCACAATGATATGGTACAACAAATATGACTAAAGGGAACACACCATTAACACGAATAAACAGGTTTAACACTTACGGTCCCGTGCCGGCGCAAATGCATAAATACCCAACGGAGAAAGGAAGTTCAGGGAATGGATCAAATAGGAATTCCATTGGTACTTACAGGGCTGGGTGGAAAAGATATCGACACCCAGCATTCCACTACAGCCTTGGCGCGTTATTCACGTCAAACCACTCACAGCTTCTGTTCGTATTCCACTTTGATATTAGTCATTACGCGTGACCCAACCCGAATTTGGGCCGTACAAACGCGGGCCAAAATGGCCACCTGATGCCTATTCAACGCGACGCTCACGTGGAAGACGTCGAGACATCCAACAATCACTAAGCCTGGTATTCTAGTATAACCCAGGAGAACCGCAATAATACGATGCATCAACACGCGCGATCTCAAATTGAATCGTCCATTACACGCGGCATCACAAAACGCGTGGCGGGAAATCCGCACAATACGATACCCTCCCGTCCGAACGGTTTTGAGTGACTGACCAGTGCGGTGCAGAAATCACCGCGTGGCGCCGTCAGGCGGTCTGCGCGCACGTCGCCAGTCTCGCCCTGCGAGTGAGAAAGGGACAACACACGCCCAGAGCGACGCGTGCGATCGAGCACCGCGCCGCATTCATAGACCGTCATTAATACCTAACTCACCCCAGCATAACAACGCTAAATATTAAACAGTATGAGAATTTCGTTACATCTTGCAAGAGGCAAGCATCTGCATCACCATGTATGAGAATTTCTAAAGGGGTGGGGCACAAGAAAAATAGACACATTGTCCCCCGACTTTTATCTTTTTCACTAATAATAATATACATAATATATATAAAAATATAAAATAATAACACAAAAATACATGAGTCGTATTGCGAGCAGAGCGAGCGCGACTTTTTCACGTCGCCGACAAACAAAATAATAATATAGGTACACGAGTCACGTCGCGAGCGGAGCGGGCACGAATTTTCAAGTTGCCGACGGACTTGTGTGTAGCATAAAGGTCTCATATCGCGAGCGGAGCGAGTATTTCTTTTCACGTGTCGACGGACGCATAGCATGAACGCGTCCAATGAAGAGCGGAGTGAGCGCGACTTTTCACGTGCCGAGTTTTTTAGGTGTTTTCAGCTTTCAAAATCATGTGTGCCTTAATAAAATAAAATATAATGTAAATAAACAAATTGAAAGCTTCCACAAACAAACCAGTATGATGGTTTGTACGTGTTTAAAACCTTTAAAGTCCTTACCATGGGTCAGGGCAAAGGGAGGGAAAGGGACCACCACTGTGATTACACCCATCCACCCATGTCACCATCATGGGTCACCATTTAGAATAAAAATAAGAATTACGTACGGTAGAATAAATGTGATAGAATAAGGTTGATTTTCTTCCCATCCAATTCAACTTATTATAATTATTATAAATAAAACGTGCACGTGTGACTGATAACCCTGCGGTAGAGTTGTCTGTTCTGTGGTCTCCACTGTGTACAAAGATCATTTCCTTCTTGTAGCTACATACTCGTATGCACTAGCTAGCAAAGTGACGTACCCATTTCAGTAATTTACTGGGAATATTTCCAAGGGAATGTTAATATTTGTATGGGATTTGGTGGCTTTTTAAATGCGTTTCGTTTTACAAATTATTGTAATAAAACTATGAAGTGACAATTATGTATGTATGTTTTAGCTTTTACATTTTTTAACTTTTATAGAAGCATCAGATAGGTGTTTCAAGTTTGTAGTCTTTGATATGATCTGTTTCAAAATTTATGATTAGATGATAAGGCAAAAGCTTCGAGCAACGCGGTCTACCGTCTCGTTCCGGTACGAGAACGGAAGGCCACGCCAAAGGGAAAAAAGATAAAAAGTTTGTATAGAAATTCATGAAAAAACCTGATAAGACGAAGGAGATGAAATATTAAAGTACCTCACTACGTATTTGTAACTTAACAGTGGCTTTGCCGGGTTATTCGAAGCCCGGGCAGAAATGCCAGTGCTGGTATAGAATTGATAATGTAGACCATGAACAAACATTACTAAACGGTGTACAGTATATCATTAATGTACAACCAAGTGATGCGGAGCTAGGTCCTTTACATTGGGATAGAAAGTAGGCGATCGACATTAACCTGATATTAAACGAAGCCTTGGTATTCAATGTAGAGTCCACAACATGAGAAAATATTTTACGGAGTGAAATTAACCATGAAACTGAACAACTTTCTCCAAGAAACATAGGTCGAAATATATAAAAAACTCCGATACAAAATGTACCAGTAATCCGAGTCAGTTTGTATGCGAGGTCTATTTAAAAAAAAAAACGATTTATGTTCCATGGGGAAAGTTGCGGGCATTGTAAATGTAGATACTAAATTAAATTAATGCCACCTAATAGACTGTGCTGATAACTGGATTTTCTATTAAATTAGGCCACATACAAAAACACCGTGCCGGATAGCTAGTTATAAAAACAAATTTTATCATTAAGTATTGAAAGGGGCAGCAGTGGACTATTGTGGCTGTTTATGTTTATGTAATCTAATGTTTCAAATTGAATTTTGGTTGGGCCTTGACGCTTTACATACTTACACTTACTTTATTAATTACATCACATAACTTAAAGGAGAAGATAGATATTATACCTACTCTACAGTTCTTAAGATAACTAGGTAGTACCTATCATAAGAACGTTAGGTATCTCTACATACATAATGTTTGTATATTTGCTAGGTTTGTTAATAAACTGCACTTGCAGAGTGCGTTGTCGCTCGTGATCGGTTAATTGGCATTCTAGTTTAGAGATACGTAAGTATGTATCTTATGAATAAATAAGTACTATAGTAGTAGAATATGTATACACACTCGCATACAAAATATCGAAAATTCCTTTGGAAAATATTTACTTACTTACAGCATTACAAAAACTCAACTTCATGGAAAGTAAAAGACTATAGAATAGATTTTAGAGTTTGGTTATGTAGAGTGCCTAATGATTAATTAATTTATTTATTACCTTATTTGGGTTGTTTGATTCATTTAGGTTCAGTTTAGTCTCAAAGTGTTTGACTATGTTGTACATGACAGCTATATTTTATTTCTAAATTAATGATTGATTTAACGGTAAAAAAATAATAATTATGACCTTCCTCATTTAATGTTACTTAGGCCAACACCTGTTTAAAGGTCAAAATATAACGGTTATAAATAACCTGTATAGGTTGATCGTTAAATGGGTCACTGGAAGTGTTGCTGATATTACCAGGAAAGACAAAATGTAGGTAATTGTTAACTATGCGAAGCTATCTGGCCTTAAGAAACCTGCCTACTTATACCAACCTACCTGTAATAAGGCAAGTAAGTGGCGGGTTACTAGGTACCTAAGTATGCATCAAAATTTGTCTTTCTTTAGTTTCCAATAACGATTTAGTTATTTACGACGGAGAATTTTGCTCAAAGAGCGATATAGCTACATGTTTTCTGCAAACTTCAATATTATACAGGGTGCCAGGGACAGCCCTCTGAATACTGGTAGGGTGTATTGAGACCATGAAACTGAACAAATATCCATACAAATATATTTCAGGGGACTTAAAAAAATTTTTGACTACCCATTGTAAATGCAGTCAGCTGATCGTGATTTTGTAAGGGAGGTCGATAATTTTTTGTCGTTTCCTGATATATGTTTCTAGGGGAAAGTTGTTCAGTTTCATGATCTGTATGCACCCTATCAGTGTTCGGAGGGCAGTCCCTTACACTCTCTATATATAATAGGTACCTACAATAATATAGCTATTTATATAATAGCTATTTATTATTATAATTGAACTTGATAGATAAGCTGTAATAATCCTTGTAACTGTTTTCTTTAGATACCTACTTAGTAGATAAAGAATATTATTTAGTTAAAAGATTTAAATTAAGGCTGAATACAGTATGTTTAGTTATAGTAGGTTGGGTATAATAATAATTATTTATTGTACACAGAAATGTACAGTAAACACAAATAGAAAAAACAACAAAGTACAAAGGTGAGCTGAACTAAATAAAACATTGAGTATTGGTTAGTAGGTATATAGGCAGTTAGTCGATAGTGATGGTACATACCTATCTAAGTAGGTATTTACTTATTTATTAACTTACTTAAGAATATTAACATACAAAGGGAAGTAATAGAACAGGCAGTTTTATGAAAATAATAATCCTTTTATTTATTCGGTGACGAAGATTGAAAAATAATATTTAGCTTACACACCACTCTACTATATATTACCTTCTAGAATAATCTGCAAAATATCGCATCGAAATATTCTTTGCATAAATATTTTGTTTTTAATTTAATAAAAAATATTTCTTAAATAAGATCATACAGAATAATACCTACTTTTTCATAGTAGGGCTTATATCCAAATGTTTTTTAGAAGTCTCCATCGTAGACGCGTAGACTGCAATACTGCATAGAACCTACATACATACATAAGCATCTTGCGGGGTAGGTAGAGCGTTAACGGCCGTAAAATACGGTCCCTAATGCCATGTCTGTAATTTTTTCGAGACTCGTCTCAGAAAAATCTTGCATCACGACATTAATACACATGAAACTCTCCATACAGTGTAGTTGAGTTCTCTTACTACACCCACGGGAAAGAAATAGGATGATGCTATTCCAAGCCGGATTCACATGGCAGCCGCATAGCAATGTACAGATAAGGTAACCTACTTGCAACAGTATGTAAGCATTTATATAAATACTTACTTTACATAAACTAACACTATGGTAAATATGGTACGTAACATCATGTATAATAGTGTGTTTTATTTTATCAAGCACGTCATAGAGCGATATTATTGAAGCTACGAGAGCAATGTCATGTATCAATCGCACAAACTAACACGTTAGACGCGCTCCGATACAAAGTTATGCTATAATTCAGTATAAAATAACGATAAAATTACTTAAATTTAAGAGAAATTGGTTGTAATGGGTTATAATAGTTTATTTCGTGGTTTGAAGGCGGCTGGTGTGAAGAGCAGACTCTACAACCACCCTTATCGGATTCTGTCTAGAAGCTTCACTGTAACGGGAGTTGATGTAAGTTTTTTTTAAACTAACAATGAATAAAACATGATATTGCATATCAAATTTTAAAGCACTTACAATCTCACAATCCTGCCCGCGCTTGAAAACTTTGCAAGTTTTCAAAAAAGACATGATATTTTTATGCTGGTTTCAGTAGGTACGCAAAATTTTCTCTTTTCAAATAAATAGAATTACTTATTAATATAATAGATTTTTACTATGGTATGGATGGAGCCATCTTCGTAATCGAGAAAAAAACATTATTTCCTTTGAAAATTACATACCTATATAGCTAGGTACTAAACTCGACCAAAACGAGAGGAAAAGCTATTTTTTGAGGTTTCGATAGTTTTCCCTTTGTATAAACAAATAATAAAAGGTATGTTGTTCATAATAATAAACTAGAATCACATTGTAAAGTCTACGTAGGTATCTTCTGACTTAAATGAACCCAGTATAGAATAGAGACATCACCCCATTTATTTCCAGTGGGTGTCGTATATGTATGTATGTAGATTAGAGATAGGTGCCTACCATCTGGCTTATCCCAGATCCGGAAATTTCCATTCCCGGGTTCCATTTTTCAAGCTATGTGCGGTACCTACAGTTATTGAAAATGGCAAAACTTCCGAAACTAATCGGATCGCATATTGGAAAAATCATACTATGCTTGCTATGCTTGATTCTGGGTACCTAAGAAATATAAATTGAAATTGACAATATCTTTATACAGTACACAACACAAAATAATACAAACAAAACAATAACATATAAAAAACAAAAAGACGAAAGAGGCCAATTGAATACTTTTGTAACCTAGGTAGCCTCACCTACCTACATATTCTTTGGACGTAGGAATTGTTCGCGTTTGTAGGTAAAATACAGGTAAATTTTCTTTAAGATATATCTACAAAATTGAGTTTCATAATTCAATTTTAACTTTAATATTGACAACAAAGTGCGAATAAATTGATTGAAAACTCCAGTTCTGTAGACTTCAAACAGGGTTTATTTATCAATATTTTAGAGATCACTGCGTACTTAGCTAGAAAAACATCGAGACCATCATAACCAACAGTAGCAATGTATAGCCAATAACAAACCGCGCAGCAACGTTCAAAATTAGAGGTTTTTAGGGTTCCGTACCCAAAGTGTAAAAATGGGACCCTATTACTGAGAGTTCGCTGGCCGCCCGTCGTTCGTCCGTCTTTCACCAAGTTGTATCTCAAAAACAGTTGTGATAGTTTGAGAGTTTCAGTTTTCACAGATGACGTATTTCTGTTGCCACTATTAGTTTATACATTTACCATTTAATGCCTAATTATATGCTGATGCCTATGTAATTTTATTTACACTCTACAAAAAAAACTCTGTATTACACTTTTCCAAACCTCCGCACCGGCGGCGATTACAAGGTCCTATACTAGGTAAAATTCAATACGAAAACGTGACATGGCTTGATGTGGAATTTTGACAGTTCAATACTGCATCAGTCGTTCAGATGTCGTTCAGTGGAACAACATCTAAAGTAATCAACAGCTGAACAACAACAACCGAACACCATCTAAACGATACTTGAACATCAACAGAACCACAACCATTCAACAACATCTGATGACGGAAATTTGAGTATTAGCATAGAAATCCTGGTTTCATTTGTCCATTTTATCGAAAGGTTTACAACATCCTTTATGACACAGCGCTTGTGAAAAAAAAAGGATTTCTATAGACAAAATGCATAAAGCAGTTCTTTAAACAATTATTTTGAGTTATTTATCCAAACATTATGAGACGAGTGTAGATAAAAATACTAATAAACAGAATAAAGTTATTAGTCGAGGGAGTCCCTCCCTAACAACAAACGTGATTTTTATGTAATTTTTTACACAACTGTACGGAACCCTTCTTGCACGAGTCCGACTCGCACTTGGCTGATTTATTTCCCTTTTGTTTACAAACTCTTTCCTCCTGGCTGTGCTTTTGGCTCATTCCAATTATTCCAGCCAATATTTCTTGTGATAATATTTTGAAAGGAATTGATTGGTCTTTTGTTGTGACTTGTGATTGGGAAATGAACGAGTAATTTGCTTTGTCGATCTTTAATTATCAATTAGCAATTAAACAAGGTAGGCAAAGGGTTAATCTTCGATTGTAGATTAAATTATGATATCCAGTCTTTCTATAAAACTGATTGACTTACTTTTTTTGGTCACATGAACTTTTGATCAGCTTGGATCAATATTTAAATAAGTTGATGAACTATTTATTTATCTACCCATGCCAAAATGCAGTGGGTTCATCATCGCCTAGTGAGTAGTCCAATAACATCGACGAAAACGGCATAGGACATGTGACAGGACTGTGAGGTATATGCATAGGTAATTATTAACCGAATATGTACCTACATCAGCAGTGGGTGAAATTCGATTTCCGATTGTGGAAGGTACATTTTTTCCTTGAACTTCAGCGGCCACAAAAGTCGGGGCCTCCACCAATGTTTTTTCCTTACTTGTATCTAATTAGTATGTTTTTTGGGAGAAGTTGTCGTTCCGTATCTTCAGCTCATATTTTTGGAGTATACTAGGTACCTCTAGTAAAATTGCACATGTGATTATAGTAGAGCTGCAAAGTTTTCTACCGCAAGCAGGATTTGAACCTACAACTCGCTAGCAGCACCTATTAACGATGCCATCTATGTTTTCTGATCTCAGAATGTATGTATACGAGCTCAATTTATGCGTACGTACTAGATTTGGTCCTTAGACTTTAGACCGCATCTCCGCATGGTATCATTACAAATTGCAATTTATAGTAGATAGCTACAAAGTACCAACTGACACGGTACTCTTCTATAATTAGCTACCTCTGCTTACATAGGTTAGGATAAAAGTCAACAACCCGATAAAAATACCTAAGCCTTTTGCTGAGGGATAAGGGATGAGGGAAAGACGTTAAGGGTTAGATTAGGAAAGTAACAGCTTTTCCATTTACCTACTAACTTATTGATGTTTATAAACTATCAATTATGTTTCCGTATTGTTTGATCTAAAATTTATGATCCTAAATTTGATTGTCCTCACCTTTATAGTCCTAACTATCGATTGTCGTAATTTTCTATTATCCTTATTTCGATGCTCCTTATAAGCATAGTACTTTTTTGCATCTTAACTAATTGACGTCAACATTTTTATAGTATTCAATTCTTCATAATGTGTATAATTAAAATTTGAAATCCGAACCTGTTATTTATTCTGTGACGAAACGTTAAATTAACAACAAGCGAAGTGCCTTGTAAAAATAACGTAGCAAATTTTAAGTACATAGCATTGTACAACTACCTGTATGAACGTTGTTATATTGATATGCGTAAAAGGTTAGTTTTATCTACTTAATACTAGTACTGATTCATCGGAGAATAAAAATAAGGAACTTCAAAAAAATATATGATAATAATGTGTACTTTTATTACACTAACATAATGACATTTGAAAAACAATAATAAAACATAGAAAATAAGGTGGCCTTAATGCTAAAGTAGCGTTCTCTTCCAGGCAACCTTTGGGTTATATGGAAAGCAATTTGTAAGGATTATAACTATTTAGAATAATTTAATATAAGGACTATCGAGTATTAGAACAATCGAGTACAAACTCTAGACAATACTTAACTAAGTATTTGTACTTAATATAAAATATTGTTTGTTCTAGAGGTTATCGACACAAGTTCATTGTTTGGACAAAGTCTTAAAATTGATAAGACCTTATATATTTAATAATCCGATTAGGTAATGCGATTTACTACGTATTGGAAGATCATAGGAATTAGGCGGTTCTCTCACTTGTCGTCGTGTCGTTCCGGTTTTTTTAACGCTACGAAAAGCATGCGTCTGGCAGACGAAAGGAAATAGCGAATTCCGATCTAATTCCCAGTCAAATCATATTCAAATACAGCTACGGTGGGTTATATGGTGCGTTACGCTGCGTAACGGACGTGTGTGTCAAACGACTTGACAGACGACAAAAACAAACGACTCGTAATGCGCAAGTTTCGTTTGACAGACGCATGCGTTACATTGCGTTAAAAAAACGGAACGACACGACGACAAGCGTCAGAACCGCCTTAACTTGGTTTGATATGAGACAAGACAGGGAAAGTGATGTTGTTTAACGTGAACTTGAATTTTAACTTAAAAGTAATACCTAAGTGCTAGTAGCAAGAGCAATTTTAAGAATAGTTTTGTTATGTTTGTCTCAAAGATGTAAATTGCAGAGAAATTGTTTTTAAACAATCACAGGGTACCTAAGTAAATAAGGATGTTTACACCAGTCAGGCATGACATGATTGTGAAGGGCAGTGTTTGTGTTTTTCAATCTTTTTGAATACAGGAACCGTTTCGGGGAAAATGTTACTGGCGACCCCCTTTGTTAGGTCATCGGAAGACAATATAAGTTATATTTGGTTTATCATTAAAATACCACATAATATATGATTTTCTTTTTAACACTTTATTAAGTAAGATGGTAAGAGCCCTTTCACACAAGCTATTTTGTACTACTGTGATCCCGCCAAACCGCAAACCGCAAACTCAAAGTTGATACCGTTATTTCATTAATCAAGTGGACTCGGACGAAGAGCTACTACCTGCGCCGCGTTCTCGCCGAAAGCACGCGGCGGTATCGTGGCGATATTAAGATCGCGGCGATATCGCTGCATGCACGCCGCGATTCGCTGCGTGCTCGCTGCGATCAAAATCCGCAGAGAAATCGCCGGGAAAAATCGCTTGCGTGAATGGACTCTAAGTCTCACTAAACTGGTTGACTTTTTTTATTTTTTCTGTGACCCCCCAGAGTCCCTTCCGTAGGGATCGCGACTCACAGTTTGAAAAACACTGGTGTAATGTTGGGGGTAATGCTGCTGATGGAAAATAACGTACCTACCTAAATAGGTAAATATTGTACAAATTTTTCAATTTATTTAAGTAACTCCGGCTCTACGTTGTTTTCAAAAAGCGTAATTACGAATTTAACCCCTATTTTATATTCATGGAAAACTTTTCGTGATAATTTGGGAGTTTGGTACAGCAAAATATAATTTTCACAAGGTTACCTACATAAGCAAAGATAACCCGTAAAAAGTTGATAATGAGAGTGCGTAGCGATGTTAATTTAACCCAAACCCAAAATGTTACTTTTCATTGAAAATGTTGGGTGTAAAAGTTACGAGGGTACTGTTACATAGGAAAAGTACCTAAATAAAACAATAAGTATCTACTATCTAATGTATAACATTAATTGAGTATACTTGCATAATATTATTAGGGGTAGCAGATAAGCTCTTTGTTAGGCCGACAAGGCCCCGTTGCGGTTGCTAATTTTAAGTGTACAGAATTGACTGGACCGGGGTCCGAGGAAACCAAAACCTGTCATAGTAAGTATCCTTATTTTATTTCACTTTTTTTTTCGAGCCAGCTTAAATCAGTTGAGATATTACTTATTCTCTTCATTAGATCTTCGGTCATTATCTTAAAATGGAACCTATAAGTGTTTTCAGTCAAACGTAGCTCAAACTGTTCAAATTGCGGTGTATTCATGAGATAAGTAGGTATTTAATAATACCTAAGCTCTCTACGAAGCACGGAAATAGCTAGGTGAAATAATAATTTTGCTATTTTACTGCAAATTGGCATAGCGATCCGTTCTCGCTATTCTCATTGGCATAATGAGATTTATACCAGGTCTTACAAGGATATCTTTAGAGTGAGGAATATTAAACGTTATTTATACCTACCTTGTTGCATACGATTCTTCTTTTCGTGTGGGACACTTAGTTATTCAACGACCCGATGAACCCTAGTGTCGAGAGTTTTTCAACAGACTACTACAACTAGTCGGCCTCTGCCATAGTTGTGTCGACCACGACCACCGTCTAAGTAATCATAGACAGCAACCGGGACCGACGGCTGAACATGCACTCTGAAGCATGGAACCAACTTCAGGTTGGTACAACAATCAGGTTGTTCAGCCTGCAATGTCATAAACAGACCGGAAACAAATTCATAAAGTGATAATATTAACTTTGTGAGTGCCCCACCGGGAATTGAACCCGGAACCTGCACCGCAGGCAGTCGCATTTCCATTGCGCCACATCAGCCGGCACCCACGGGAATAAAATGGGGTAAAGCTATCATAAGGGTAGCATCTCATGACATGCTTTTATGATGTGCACCACCGTAGAACTTACTTCAAATATACTTCTTATGTCTAATTGTTACAATACAAAACAAGTGATGAATGTTCACACATAGGTGTAGAGAAATTTGAAATCGTGCGGCCGCGTCATAAGCGGGATGAAAAAAGCAGATATACACACAGTAATATATAAATATATTATCTGCAAGTATTTTATGGGGTGAAACATTCCATGTTCATAAAACTGAACAATTTAAAATAGGTCAAACATACATACATATATCACGCCTGTATTCCTTGCGGGGAACGGCCGCAAAAAACGGATATTTACGCCACGTCTAACAAACATACATTCACATACACATATCACGCCAATAATCCCTTGCGAGGTAGGCAGAGCGTAAACGGCCGCAAAAAACGTTATTTACGCCACGTCTGATATATCTTTGAGAGTTATTTGGAAAATTGTGTATTGCCATAATTCATCTTTTCATAATTCATCTTTATTTTGCAATCATATGGTAGATTTAGTTGTTGGTTACAATAGTAGAGTGTCTCATTATGAACCCTGGAGAGGGTACTGCAAACAAAATTTTGTACATAGTTTTTAAATAATATTAATGGTAATATTAAAGGTAATATTGTACATGTATATTATAATCAAAAATTATTCAAAATCAAAATAAGTCTAAATAAAATAATAGATGTCAAAACAAAAAACTAATCACTAACAAATAATCAAAATCATTCACATTCAACAATATAATAATCAAGTGTATTGTTAAATTAAAATAAAGCTGTTATTAAAATTAGTATCATCAGAGTGAGCATCATTGAATTGATTTGTCGTTTAGGTATTGGTCTACGCTATAATAGCATTTTTCGACGAGGAGTTCTTTTATTTCTTTTTAAATGACTCCAGTTTTTGTACTGACTTGATATTTTGGGGAAGTTTATTGAATATTGACATAGTGACAGGAAGTCAGTCCGTCGCCTAAGATTGCAATATACACCCTCGAGTCCCTTAGTCGCCTCTAACGACTCCCACGGGGAAGAAATGGAGTGATGCTATTCTAAGCCGGTATCACAAGGCATAAATGTAAATAGGTCAAAATATGAAAAAATAGGACCTCCCATACATATTGGCCCGGTCAGCTGGAACATTTTGTATGGGAGGTCCAATTATTTTATATATGTCGATCAATGTTCCTCAGAGAAATTCATCCTTTGTACCTTGGGGAAAGTTGTTACTTATCACCAGAGCGTCTTGAAATTTAGTTATCAGTCACAAGTGAAATTTCGACCTTCATAAAAACCTATGTTTAATATGTATATTTGCTTATTCTAAAAAGGTAATCAGTTTGCAGACTGCCTTGAAGAAATCTCTACATCCGTATTTATTTATACAGGGTTTAAGGGACAGCCCTCCGAATGCATTCAGACCATGAAACTAAACAACTACCCATCAAAAAATAATTCAGGTAACGTATTATTCTTTGACTGCTTATTGTCAATGCCGTTACTGCAGTTAGCTGATTTTCATTTTTATGGGAGGTAAGTCTTTATATGTACTATTATGTTTCTAGGGTCAAATTGTTCAGTTTCATGGTCCGAATGCACCCTAACAGTATTCGGAGGGCAGTATTGCCTTACACCGTGTATGTGTTGTAGGTAGGTATGCTTCGGAAATCAAAAGTCTAGGTTGAAGAGGCCATTATAAATAGACTACTAAGGAGGTAGTAAGCATCTCTACGATATCTCTACATATAACATAACCTCCGTAATGAGAGCAAGGCTAAGCTAGCCGGTAATGTCATAGTCAACCCTATCCAGTACAGATTATCTGCAAACAACCTTTGATGAGTGCCCCGCCGTACGTAGTAGGCACTAATTGGTAGTTGAGTAGACTGCTTCGGTTGAATAGAGGTATGGTTTCCCACTATCTTTCGTAGGAAAAGGATAAAATCCTCAAAATCCAAACCAAATGTACATTGTAGCTCATAACGTACCAGGGGTAGTCCAAAAGAACTGAATGATTTTCATCCTCAGTTAATACATAATACAGATTTATACTTATTCTCATAAAATAAATCATTTTCTACTAAAACAATATCAAGAAAAAAATATTGCTAGAGACAAAATAATTCAGTTCTTTTGGAGCACCCCGGTACCTTATGTGGTACAACCGACCGTACATTATGTTAAAGTAGTTAAAGCCGAGGTTTGTGACGATCAGTCGTTAAATAGTAGATAATACGAGCCTTCTAAAGATAACAGTCGTGGAAGAGCACCAACCAGATGGACCGATACAATACAGCAGGCAACGAAGGCCACACTGCAGGCATCACTGCACATGGCACAAGACCGCGGAGCCTGGAGGAGTTTGGCGGAGCAGTAGCTCCCTATGGTCACGTCCCTCAGGAATGAGGCATCGACTGAGAAGAAGAAGAAGAAAGATAAAAGTGCGTGGGGAGGAGGCTACTAGGCTATTTGCTATATGCTCCACGCTTGACAGGCACAAGGCACGCTGCTGCTGCCTATTGCCTGAATTCATTCCTTAGTCGCCTTTTACGACACGAAAATGGGGTGGTGCTATTTGCAGCCGGCACCACACGGCCTATTAAACTGAAGCTAATCCTAATACTGATTATAAATGTTGTTTCTAACTTTCTCAATGTTTAAAATTTTACAATGTTTTCTCATCTTAATTAAAACTCAATTTTTGTTTTATTTTTTAGTTTATATTAAGTAATAGTTTGTTTTCTTTGATATTAGTGTAAGTTTTTTTTAGTTTACATTAGTTTATTTGCTTTGATATTAGTGAAAAATAGTCCGTCATCCTAAGTATTTGATACTTTGAGTAAATTTTATAAAATAGATTTTAAATAAGTAACCTTCTGGAAATAGTGGCTAGGTTACAAATAATACGGAAGTAGGCACCCATAGGTAATTACGTATAAGGATCTTTTTGAATACAATTTTTAACACATTTCATTTGTAAGGAATGAAGAACAATTTTATACAACTTGCAAAATTTTATAGCGCGGGCAAAATTTTATCCTGTGATTTTCAAGCAACAATTTTGCAAGTTTTCTAGGGATATATTTTATTCGAAGCAGTTTCTAAGAATGTTGTGAATAGTCTTCAAACCTAATCACACAATGATTATTACATAAAACTTTTTCAAACTTCGCAATCTAAAAACAATCAACCAAATTCATTGTGTAAATAGAATTAGTACTGATAATACTCTTATTTATAATACGTTATCATTATCATTGTATAATGGGTGCTGTGGCAATATTTATGTAGAGATAAGTTGGTAATAAAAACATTTAGTTCTGTCGCGATGTTGTACTTAACTGCTCGTCCTGTGAAACATGTGGCTGGGAGGAGATATTACACTGTTCTTGGATTAGACAAGTTGTTGAGAACCACTACACGCTCGGTAAGTTTTGAGTGTAGGTTATTGATTTCCCTAGCATCGAGGTAAAACAAATGCCCTATAAAAGCTATGAGAAAATTATGGCTTAGAATTGCATAGATGTAATGACTTGACTATTTATACAAGGTGACAAGTTGAGATTTATAAAAAAATAGATAAAAATGGATAGGCTCCAGCTAGTTGACGACATCTTCTAGTCTATCAATAAACATGCTGTTTTTATCCCAAATAGCTATTTATTTTGACTAGTTTTCAAAATGTTGTACAAAATCGGTGATATTGTAACTTATTTTATTACTTGTACTGAACAAATAGACGATAAAGTGTGGAATATGAAAAAGCTGTTCGAAATAAAGATTTATTTAATTTAATTAAAATAAATAGAAATAAGGCCAGGCAGATAATGCTATCTCTATCAATAAAAACGTTAGTACAAGGTAAAGTTACCTCTTAACGTTGAAAACTCTAATATTTTTGATATTGATACCAATAATTTATTAATGATCGCGCAATTCACGTTCGAAATACCTTCTTTTGATATTTTTATAAAAGTACCTTTTATGTAACGAATACATTTGGGTACTAGGTACAGTATACCTTTCATACAAACTTTAAGAAATTATAAGGATTTATCAATTGATTTAACCTTACAGAGATGACACGTCATGGCTAATAAGTAAGTTTAAACCACTTTTATTTTGGAATGTATCTAATTAAGCTGACAATTAGATTACTTACCTACTCTACATTTATCTACATAAAAATATAAGATATGAAATCGTTGAAACGTCCATTGTTATTATACTTATGTTTATAAGGTTATATAGGTATCTGTAGCCGTAACCTTTGGCTATATTATTATCTAATTTTGATAATGTTGTGTTTTGTCAATGAAGGTACATTAACGTATTATGTAGGATCTCAGAATAAATAATAGTAGTAATAATATGTTAGTTGCCGTGTTATATAAGCTTAGAATAGCATCATCTCATATCATTCCCGTGGGTGTCGTAAGCGGCGACTAAGAGACTCAAGGGTTACATGTGTATTGCAATTTTAGCCGATAGGCTGACAACCTGCCATTATGACAATACACATTTTTCTGAATAACACTCAAAATCTTTCTCTTAAGTGGCGTAATTATTAGTTTTTTAAGGCCGTTTACTCTCTGCCTACCCTGTAAGGGATATAGGCGTGATATATGGATGTATGTATGTATTAATTTTTGTACCCAGTGGTATTTGACACGTGTCAGTCTTCCTTCTGCCTGTCTATCGCATTTGTTGTTACAGCTTCTACTAATATTTGTTTTCGTTATCATAAAGTAAAATGAGCATTTATTTAATATATTTTTATGATGTAGATGTAAAAACAAACAAACGGCCGTGTAATGCCGGCTCAGAATAACATCACCTCTTTTTTGTCCCGCGGGTGTCGTATTAGGATACTTAGGGACTTGAGGTGTTCATGTGTATTACAATCTTACAGGCTCAAAACCTGTCACTATAGTCAAACATCATTTTTCTCAAACGGCCCTAAAATATTTATCATATTTGGCGATTATGACCATATTTTAAGGCCGTTAACGCTCTGTCTACCCCGAACGGGATAAAGGTGTGATGTGTGTGTGTGTGGAAACATCTGGATTTTTTTAGGATAGGACAGCATAAAGCCACAATATTAATTTATTTGCTCTACTTCAAAAATACATCTCTGACATTGACGTGGCACGCGTATCTTATCTTAAGTAGCTTTTATGTAAAAGAAACTCTATTAGAGTATAATAAGTATTAGGAAGTGGCATCGCCACTAGTAATGCGAAAGTCGCTAGTTCAAATCCTGCCCGCGTCTGAAAATTTTGCAAGTATTCAAAAATTTTATACCTAACACGGGAAGAGTTTCAAACTCGGTATTCAAGCTATTTGCTAAGTATTTTCTCTTACTGTAAATAAACTAGTAATCTTAGGAACTAGGATTCTGGCAGAATAAAGAAACTCTATATAACCTACATTGATAAGGTAATAAACATTACATTATCCATTATCGACTTATTTCTATCGCGCTAAGCGTTGCTTTCGTTGTAATAAGATTTGTATTGCATTGATATACCTATATACAATATCGGGTAGGTACTAGGTAGGTAGTATCTACCTGATAGTATAGTTACCTACCAGTTATTATACTTACATAATAATAGTGATGATACTGTTTTATGTACGATGAAAACATCTTGAGGGTGTGTTTTGCAATTTTAGGCGTTAGGCTGACAATCTGTCACTATGGCGATACACAAATTTCTGAATGACCCTCAAATATTTGTCAGACGAGGTGTAAATGTCCGTTTTTTGCGCTCTGCCTACCCCGCAAGGGATTCATGGCGTGATAATTATGTGTGTGAAAACACAACTTGGCAGAAAATCTTTGATGTAATTTCAAATAATACGAAATTTCGCGACTCGGGTGTAAAGTAAGATACGGCTGGCATTATTTATGGGGATAACTTACAAAAATTCTAAAGTCGACGCTTTTTTATGTACGATTGCGTGCTTTAAGAGTCTGTACAGCAAAAATTTAATTTCGTGTTATTTTTAACGCTTACGTAAATTTTCGGATCAATGTACGGTAGCTTATTTATTAAATCAAATCTGTAATTGTCATTTTCAAATAAATTTTATAAAATATACCAGTATTGTCTAAGTGGCATAAAAACATACTTAATTAGTTTGAGTCATTTTTATCCAATGCAAATGAAAGTATGTTAGCATATACCTAAAATGACACAAAATAATAAATTGGGTCCGGCTGAAAAGTCCAGAAAGTATAAGCTGAATAAACGCTCTTTATATTTTTAAATATGAACAGCTAGCCATACTGGGCTATTAAGAGAAAACGCAGGGCTCGAACCCAGATTGAACAACAAGAACTCTAGAACAATCTAGATAAGTATGTAACACTATAACTACACTTGGCAACTAAACAGCCACACACAAGGTCTATTTGTATCAATTACTGCCTATTTGTTTATTCAATGGAGCTGCAATATGCAACGCTGTGCAGTAGAGTTCCATGGCAATACATTAAATAGGCAACGACACTAGAGTAGGCGACCTTCTCTTGTTTTTTTCCAAACAAGGTACCTACCTTGTACATACCTATGTATGACCATTGAACGGTAAAAATGCTTACTCAAAAAATATACCTAACGGGCGCGTTCTTTAGAAATATTAATTACTTGAACATTTTGAAAACAAAGGAGTGACTTAGACGGATATGAACTAAATGTTAAGAAAATTACATACACATATCACGCCTATTGTCCCTTGCGGGGTAGGCAGAACGTAGACAACCGCAAAAAAAAACGGCAATTTCTAAAAAAAATTTGAGGGTCATTCGTAAAGTTGTGTATCACCATAGTGACAGGTAGTCAGCCCATCGCCTAAAATTGCAATATACACCCTCGAGTCCCTTAGTCGCCTCTTACGACTCCCACGGAAAATAAATGGGGTCATGCTATTATAAGCCGCCATCACACGGCATAGGAAAATTGACAGCGCAAAATGTCACATTATACTTTAACTTACATTGTTTTGAAAAAATATTGGTATTTAATACAAAATCACTAGTTTCAGCAAATTGGATCAGAAAATGCGGAAAAGAGGGTTCTTGCTATTTCCCAACACCCTATTGTAAAGAAGAAACCATGAGGGTTCATTCATCGTCTAATTCAATTTTACAAACAAGGCTCAACATTTCAACAAGTTAATTATCTTTTCTTAAAGAAGTTTACTGAATTAATTTATGAACTAGTTTAAACTTCGTAAACATGTTAATGATAATGAACAAAAGAGCTTTAATAATTCTAAATTGGTATGAAATATTAAACAATCTTTGTGCCAGTTGCAAACATGTACTTAATAGCTTATAACTTACGTTTGATGAATTGTTCACAAAATAGAAGTTACTTAATAGGAGTTTAAAAAATATTTAACTAGATTGATTTGATATTGAAAGACGTCTTACGAACTTCTAATGGTGCATTTGAAAACGTTTTTTTATCAGGGTAGTAATGACATTTAGGCGATGGGCTGACAACCTGTCACTATGGTCATACACAATATTCCAAATTACCTTCAAATTATTGTCAGACGTGTCGTTTTTTACAGCTGTTTACGCTCTGCCTGTCCCGTAAGGGATTATAGGCGTGATATAAAGTATGTATGTAGTAATGAAATACCAATCACTCTTTATTTTGTATGAACGTATGCATCACAAAAGTAAGTAATACCGCGATATTTGAGCAATTTCAAAACACAAAAACACTTGTCTGTCTACGAACGTAAAATCTCTCCTTGAAGGTAATCAAGGAAAGTGCTGAGGTGGTTGACATGACCGTACTTGCCTTAGCCCTTAGCCTACAATCTGTCACCACCAACTGTTAGATTGATTTATAGCGGAGACCCTTTTGTTTCCTTTTTTAATTTAGGGAACTTTTCCTGAAGAAATAATTGAATAGGGCAGGAATTTACGGACAGAGAACTTTTGTGCCAAGATGTTTTTGTTTACTATAATAATGAGTATTGGCAATTTTTTTCTCAAAACAATGTGTGTTACAACGATGTTAGAAGCTCAGAAACAATAAACCACTACTAACTTCCTTTGAAATGATCATCGATCTATTGTACGTATGTATTATGGTTTATTTTGAACTCACAGTGCTTTATTATTGTCATAAATGTAAATAAGAAATCAAAAAAAAGGTTAGCGTCGGCCTTACTGCATTTGAACCCCTTGTACGTCACTTCAAGACAGAGCGGTAGGACGGTACTCCACAGGTCCCGGGTTCAATTCCCGGACGATGCATTAATTTTTTCAATTTATTTTTCAAATATTTTAATGCTTGTCGTATTTCGTGCGATAATTCAGTGTTATGTTGTGATCATTGTCATTATCATCTGTGGTATGCAAGTAAAGTTAGTACCTAAGTAAAAAATTTATCGTAAAGTTACTTTACCATAAAATAAGTAATAACACTTGCGTGACTTTACCAACAACTATAGGTACATAAATAATAAGAACCAGAAATAAAGAAAAAAATTATAGTGTCAGCCGGGACTGAGAGAGAACGGTCACGGACACGGTCCTAGATTCAAGTCCCGGCCGACGATAACATAAGTATTTATTTTCTACTAGATTTCCGCCCAGCGATTTCACCCGCTGCCACTCATTTTCCCGTGGTAAAAGTTCTTTTCCAGCGGTATAAAGAGGCCTATGTGTTATTCCAGGTTATACTCTACCTGAGTTCCAAATTTCATCCAAATCGGTCAAGTCGTTTGAGCGTGAAGAGGTAACAAACATACATATATACACACACACACACACATACAAACTCTCAGATTTATAATATTAGTACGGATTTGTTAATTTATGCACTGTGAGTCCAAAATACACATGTATGAGACTTTATGTACCTAAATGTATTAATTTTACTAACCTACAAAATCACGTAGTATACTTAAAGATGCGTAGAACCTTACTGTACCGTGGTAAAATACACTAGATGCTTAGTTATCTATTTTTCTGTCCATATTGCCTATACTTAAAATGAGCATATTGCCTGAAACCATGTAGACCGAAATTCCTACTACATTTTGACTATGGCCAACTATGGCTGACATTGTAATAGCACAGTGCAATACGTGAAATCGATGAATAATGAACCGTCCGACCTTGTATGCTATGCATATGTAACACCCGTCAAGATCTATCCAAACCACACAAAGTTTACCAACTCTCGGTCCATCAAGTTTAATCTTTAACTGGATTTGCATACTAGTTGTAATCTACTTGCTAACTTTGAATGGGCGTTATCATCCCTCTAAAGTGCCTGAAATTCGTCTTGCTAGGTGAATTTAAAATTTAGTGGCTCGACTTAGTAGTAGTAGTAGCTCGACAATAGATTGTACTGACTGTTTGAAATTTGTTAAAGGAAATTTGGATGAAAAAACAAAGTTGGATAACGTCAGCTGTACGGGCTTGAATATAGTAAAGTACCGAGCCAGTTTTCTATTAGGACAATACAAAATTGTTATAAAAAAAAGAAAATTGTGTTATACACATTATTATTTTTTTGCAATGACGTATCATGACGTCAATAAGTAACAATACACTCCTACATTGCATGAAGTAATTTTTTTACCTTAGCAGGGTGTAAAGTTCAATTTGTCACCATTGGTCTCAATTCGGAAAATGATTAGCGTTCTCACTTTTCATCAAATTGGTTTAGGAAAGGATAGGCAATGTCGAATTCATTTCATGTTTATATACGTCAATAGGTTCTTCGCCATTTTTAGTCAATTGCGTCGCCATTTTTTTAATCATCGCCTTATTTTGACAGATAACGCGCATTTTGCGTCATATTATAAGACACTAGCGGCCCGCCCAGCGGTTTCACCCGCTGTTAACTGATTTCCCACGGGAAAAAGACCTTCTCCCGACATGGTTTTGAAGATTTAATCATACAAATAAACAAACAGACAGGGACAGACGTGGGAAGCGACTTTACTTTTAATTCCGTTTTATTTTAATCCCCCAAGGGATGAAAAGGAAGTTAAATGTTTGTATGAATGTTCGTTGTCTTAAGTGTGATCCGTTTTAAAATTAGTGATCAGACTTGTGACTTAAAAAAATTAAACACGTGTTTCAGCATATTTGAAATTTTAACCCTTAATAGGGTCAAACGGAGGTTTAAAGTTTGTATGAAAGTTCGTTTTTTTAAATAAATGTAATCTGTTACAAAACTTGTGATTAAACTAATAACCTTAAACAATTAAACACGTGTTTCAGCATTTTTGAAATTTTAACCTTTAAATGGGTGAAAAGGGGGTTAAAAGTTTGTATGAAAGTTTTTTATCTTAAATGTGATCTGTTTAAAAATTTCTGATTAGACTTATAACTTAAAATAATTAAATACGTGTTTCAGCATTTTTGAAATTTTTATCCTTAAAGGTGTCAAAAGAGGGTCAAAAGTTTACTACCAGTTGGGCTACCCGTTTTCCCATGGGAATGTGACAATTTCCCGGAATAAATTATACTCGTAAACCTTCCTCTCAAGTTACTCTATCTAATTAAAAAAAACCGCATTAAAATCCGTTGAGTAATTCTAAAGATATAAGGAGACACCAAACGGGAAGCGACTTTATTTTATACTATGTAGTGATGATGATTTGACTTCGATTTATCATATCTTGTTCTAAACTTATTTGACAGAAAGTGACAACCCTAATTTAAGTTGTGTTGAGATATTTATAGCGCTAACTTGAGTCAAGCAAAGACATTTTCCCCAAAATTAAGACCATTGGCATTCATAAAAACATTATTGTACATACTTACAATTCAAACATTGCCTTGACGTCTAGTAATACAGTCTTCCTTCCCACTTCCCATTTCCCTGCGCCAAAGTCCAAACAGACCAACAACCGCACACCCCACCACTTTTTACCCGACTACGGCAAAGCAAAAAGAGGGGTTATGATTTTGACCTGTATGTATGTATGTATGTATGTATGTATGTGGACACGAAAACTTATCAGAATTTGATAAATGAGGTATCATTTGAAGCGTCTAAACAGTCCGCTGGTTAAAGGCTACGTTATGTCACTATACATTACATAGGGCGCCCTCTAGAGCTAAGAATTGAAAAAGTTTATACTACTAGTAATGTCGTGTTGGGTATCAAATGAAAGGGCTTAATAAGCACAGTTCAAAAAAATAGTTGCCGTGTGATGCCAGCTAAGAATAGCACCACCCCATTTCTTTTCCGTGGGTGTCGTATGAGGCGACTACGGAATAACGAGACGCGACGGGTGTCGTATAAGGCGAATAAGGGACACGAGGAGTTCATGTGAAGGTATTACAATTAGGCGACAGCTGACAACCTGTCACTTAAGTGAAACACGATTTTAAGGGTTAACCTATTAGTCTTTGATGACTTAATGCCACCCGTATCTGCAACTCGTGTAGGCGCATATTGTTACAAACAACCTGACATTTATGCAGCTGAACCACATTTATGAAGAATGTTCAGTTTCTGTGAATTGGGTCAAAATATGCGACAAGTAAATGACAACAGTTTCGTTGATCTGTTGAACAGCATCAGAATAGGAAAGTTGACAATGGAGCAATTAACAATATTAGACACAAGAAGAATAGTGAACGACACAATTAAATACGATGAAATTGTACATTATTTCCAACTTTAAAAAATGTAGACCAATTTAACAAAAAAACGTCAGAGCGCTTGGCATTACGAACAAAAATCTATACGATCAATGTAATAGACACTTCAACAGAGTCTAAAACATATGGACAAATACCTAAGCAAGAGCACATACCAAACGATCCAAATAGAACAGGCGGTATTATAATAAAAACTATTCAAATCGGTCGGTCAGCCGTGTGGTGCCGGCAGAGTAGAATAGCACCACCCCATCTCTTCCCGTATCCAGCCAGGAAGGCCGAGAGGTTGGCGCAGTTCCTGGGCAGCCCTGCGTTTTCCATAATTGCGTCCCAGGCAACACAGTGTCTGTGGAGAGGACACTTCACCCGCGTCACGCGAATACCAACACGGGAAGTGGCAGTGATTGGTTATAAGTCCGCACATATGGGCGTAAGTGCGGGCGCCAGGGGTCGCTTCCGACAGTGGGAGGGTTCATCGTAGGCCCACTGATCAGTTGCTGGTAACTAATCAGTTACCGCGCGCTCCAAGTTGGGCAGCCCCCGACCAATAAGGTACTGTTCCGCCCCGGTGCTGGTTTGCTCTTTTAGGGTGTAGAGAGCACCAGCCTCAACTGGACAACATTTTACATTTTACACCTGCGACTAAAAGGCATAATAGAAACAATTCCCAACACCGCTTATCCATGCGATTTGTAACATGGAATGTCCGTACTATGAGGACAGGCCTCCCTGACACCTGTGTAGGCTCTACTACACTTCTACTGACGCACAAGATCTGCGTAAAACTGCCATTATCGACGACGAACCCAACAGACTTAACATTGTTGTTTGTGCCTTACAAGAAACCAGACTCCCTGACGAGGGTTCCTTGCGTGAGACACATTACACATTCTTTTGGAAAGGAAAGGACAGCAGCGCTGTGTGTGAGCATGGTGTAGGCTTGGCTATCCGCAACGATCTCTTAACATCAATAGAGGCTCCTTGCGGCATATCGGAACACATTATGTTGGTGCGGTTAAATACGAATCATGGATACGTAACACTTATTTCTGCTTACGCACCAACATTATCCTCAACGGATGAAGCCAAAACACAGTTTTATGACCAGCTCGACCAGTCTCTACGCGGGTTAAGACCATCTGACCGCTTATACAATCTGGGCGATTTTAACACAAGGGTTGGACAGGACAACGAAGCTTGGCCTGATTGTATAGGTAACCACGGTATAGGGAAGTTAAACGAAAACGGCCAACGTTTATTAGAGCTATGCTCTAAACACATACTGTGTGTTACCAATACCTACTTCAAAGGCAAATCATCTCGCAAAGTATCCTGGAAACACCCTCGTTCTGGTCACTGGCATCAACTGGACCTTATCCTAACCAAAAAGAAAAATCTCCGCGAGACCCTACACACGCGTACATTTCATAGCGCTGATTGTGACATAGATCACTCCTTGGTGGCTTCGCATGTTGCTATAACTCACAAAAAGATCCACTCGTCCAAACTGCCCGGAAGGAAGAAGATCGATCTTCCCAAAACCAGGGATGATGAGTTTGTCCGAAAGTTTGAGGAGTTGGTACGCGACGAAACTGCCACCTGGGACGTAGACGCTCCTATAGAGGAAGACTGGGGCAAAGTAAAAAAGTTTCTAACAGATGTGGCTGGTACGGCTTTCGGCCACCAGAAAGTCAAAAACTAGGACTGGTTCGCTGAAAATCTCGAACACATAACACCCCTGCTCGAGTCCAAACAGCAAACTGCGCTTACTCATCGCCTTAACCCTTCCGAAAAGTGCAAAAGCTGTATTACAACGCACATCACGGTACTTTGCTAATGCAAACTGGACCGAGCTTTGCCAAAGTATCCAATCGTGCGCTGATGTCGGAAATTTTGGTGGTGTGTATGCTGGCAGTAAAAAGGCCCTTGGTCCTTTGCCCAAAAAACAGCCCCCCTTAAAGAAGTGTATGGCACTGTTATTACAGATGCCCAACGCCAACTCGAACGATGGATAGAACATTATATCGGTCTTTATTCGGAACCAGTTAATAAAATGCCGGAAGCTGCAGACTGCATGCCAAAACTAGCTACCTGGGCCGAGTTAGATGACCTTCCTACCATAAGGGAATACCACAAGGCTGTTAAGCAGCTTAAAACCGGAAAGTCTCCTGAAAATGATGGTACCCATGCCGAAATCATCAGGCTCAAGTGCATATTACCCATCCTGCACAATCTGTCGTGTAAATGTTGGGAAGCGGGATATATACCACAAGATATGCGCGATGCTAACATCGTTACCATATAATACAAAGGCAAAGGTGACCGCGGTGACTGTAACTGTTATCGTGGTTTATCCCTTTTAAGTATAGTAGGTAAATTATAGTTAGTCTAATTAAGACTCTAGAAACTAGCTGATCGTGTATGTCCCGAATCGCAATGTGGATTCCGCGCCCAGCGTTCCACAACAGTTATGGTCTTTACACTTCGCCAACTTCAGGAAAAGTGTAGAGAGCAAAAAACACCCTGTTTTTGGCGTTCGTAGACCTTAACAAAACATTCGACACCGTTAGCATAGAGGGCCTTTACACTGCACTTGTAAACATCGGGTGCCCGCCAAAACTTCTGAGCCTCGTTAAATCCTTCCATATGGACATGAAAGGATCTGTTGTATTTAACGGCAATACATCCGAGCCGTTCGTAGAGGTGTTCGCCAAGGCTGCATGTTGGCTCCTACCCTGTTATGCATGGTCAAACATACATACATACAAAGATAAGATTATGATGAGTGTATTTTGTTTAATTAACGAGTGATGTTTTAATTGTGAATTGAGCTGCATTTCTATCCAGAAAAAAAAATACATACCAAAGTGTTAAACTTACCTTCAACCCCAAAATAATTAAAATAAAAACCAGTTCAAAAACTAACACCCGACTACTGAGATATCGCGCTCTAAAAAGTAAGAAACAAGAAATCTGGAATATTATACGCATATGGCATACGTCCACGGCTATCACCTATAAACCAAAATATTTTTTTTATTAAATATACATTTAAATATATAATTATATGTCATATCTTCGTATAAATTTCGTGGACTATAGTTATTAAATTGTTTGTAGTTAATATTCCAGATTTCTTGTTTCTTACTTTTTAGAGCGCGATATCTCAGTAGTCGGGTGTTAGTTTTTGAACTGGTTTTTATAGGTTGTAGTTAACTCACGACGAAAGCAGTAGAAATTGAAAAGTTTATTAAGTTTGTTCAAAGTGCCCAAACAATTCTTAGTCAGTTTGTACCAAAACTGGCCTAAAGCGAAAGTTGTAATGTACCTAAACGTTTTTGAAAGCGTTTAACATTTGCATGAGGAAGCTTTCCTGCCTTGTATGGGCTTTATTTAAATTATTAAGGTTGAATATCATTAGACCTTTAATGCATTTTAAAAAGGCAAGTTTGCCTCAGTTAAATAAATAAAGACATGGAACACAGTGCTGGATTGTAAGGTTTTTGTGGAAACCTATTGATATGTAAATAGGTAGCTAGATAGTGTAGGTGATGACAGGATTTCTATGCTTAGGTACGACAGTTATGACTGGGAGATCTACACTCACAAATTTAAACGCATTTATTACTTCAATTTTGATATTTGATAATAAGTAGAATTAGGGCAGAGTGCGAAGCGTGGCAATGGCACTCTATTTAACTGCCCTACTCAAGAATGCAGTACGATTTTAAAACTGATTTTATTTCTTTCAAATTCAATGTTTTTGGTACTTAAAGTGATCTAGTAACTATTTGACTCACCGACTGTTACCTTATTTTTCCTAGAAGATTGTGATTGTGATAGTGTTGGATACCATTACTCTTCCCTAGGTCTGCTGTAAAAAAATTCTTATTAGAGATAAGCAGTACCTGTTGTGTCTGTATTCTTTATGTGTTTGTCTCTTTACTGTTCCTGTGTACGATAAATTTTAAAATAAATAAATACGATAAGACTAAACGCCTATTTGAAACTTGAGACAAAAATAAGGGTATACTTAAAATATCTAAAAAGCGTTTACTGCATTATTGATTCAAGCCTATAAAAATGAAATATATGTATAATGTATGCAAAATGAAATATTTGTATAACATATTTTTAGGATGTACCAACTAATGGAACCGAGTGAAATAGTTTCAGCAGTGCATGTGAGAACTGAGTATCTTTGGGCTTACCACCTTCTATGGGTACTAGAATAATTTTATCCGTATATAAAGTAAGGCTGCCCCAATAGTCAGTTCCACACTAAAAAAGATGTCAACTAAGGAAAATGGACCTGCTGCCTTCTGCTTTAGCACGAATCCGACAGCTGTCTAATATGGCTTATTGGGATTGCCGTACTGTGCAAGTAAAATCCTTCCTCAATGCGCTCCTGTCCCTTCACGATTTTAGTGATAGGCAAGCGTGGTCGAGGGCGGATTACGTTGGGGTATATTCCGAGGTTATTCCCGGAACAAGCAGTGCCATGTATTATCATTGTACAGGTACAGGTCCACATTTACAGGCGGAAATCTGCCTGTAACGCACTTGTAGTTACAATTTACAGGTTACAGGCGTTTTATGAAGACACTTGTAAACTACCACTGTCAGTACCGCTCCAAAATCTCGACTACAGGTAAATTTTACAAGTCGATGTACAACACTATCGATTCATTCATTTCATTCACTCAAATTCAACGTCAATGTTATAGCACAGATTAAATAATGTGAAAGTATGTAAACACTTAGCTAAATATATAAGACATTACACTGAAAATTATTATTTTAGTAAAAAGGAAATTATAAAGATGAAATCAACAATATTTCTAATTAAAATCATATTATTGATAGAGTACATTAAAATAGTACTGTTGTGAATTAACAATAATAATCCACAATTGACGATAAAGTTTTGCTTTATTTAACGCCTCGAGCAAAATAATTTGGCAAGGAACGCATTTTGAGTACTTTTGAACATATTGAATAGATTTTTATGCAGAAATCTTGCACTTGTAAAATAATTACCTAGGTCAGACGACCTGTAAAATTATTCACAAGTTGTAAGTTTTTACAGTTGTAGTTTACAAGTCTTTTGATGAACACCTGTAAAAACTTGCTCGATTGTGTTTTTAAAAGCAAAATCTACACTATGGTTTGTCGATGGAAATCTACAGGTGCCTGTAGCTGTGACTTGTAAAATTGTAGACCTGTAGCTTCAAAAAACGCCTGTAGTTGTAATTTTCATCAGTGTTGCTATTTAAATATTAATTTTGGCGCGATGTTGCCACTTTTTCGCCTGTAGAATTGTAGTTGTTCAATGATAGCACAGGCCAGGTGTCCGTTCCCAAGCTCTCGTATTTGATTATGCTTATACCTGAACTTTAATAAAGACTAATTTCATGCGATTTTGGAAATCTCTGCGTAATTACGGTGGCCAGCAAGTTTTACAGTTTTTATGAAAAGAAATTAACGCTTCAGATGACCAACTCTGCACGATTTTCCTTACGCTTTGCGATTGCCAGCAAGTATTTTTTTACTACCATTCGGAAACATTGAAAGCTCGGATAAATGGAACGCTTGACATAAATGGATGGCGATAAAATAAAAGTTTTATTTTTTATGTGTTCGGCGCCTGTTAAAAAGCTTCTGGGAAAGTTTAGTGAAATATTTTTTTAATTTTACAACAGAGTTGGTAAAGTTGTTTGCTATTGTGAGTGCCGGGAAGAGAACTTTAGGGAAACACAATTTTTGTTTTCATCCGCAGCTTGGGAAGGAAGTTGAAACGTTTTAATGCAGTGCTCTAAATGAATTTTCTACGTTTCTGTTTTTCAGAGCGCTCATCACATATAACGAAATTGATTTTAGAATTGAAGTCATTTTTGCTTTAAGTTTCTTGAAATCTCACCACATTTGGATCTTTTTAACGAATGAGACGTTTTTTAATGTTAATTAAAATATCATGTTTGGTTGACTTTTAATAATAGTATCGATATAACATTGTAATGTTATTTTCCCAGGGTGTGACCATTGACAAACGCACACTAGTGAGCTCAGACCGCAAGCAAAACACGTTCACCGACAGATCACAGCTGAAGTTCGCTAAACGTCTGGTTGTGAAACTCGGCAGCGCCGTCATCACAAGGGAAGACGGCAACGGGCTTGCATTGGGACGACTCGCTTCTATCGTCGAACAGGTAAACTATGACTCTAGTCACACATTCAGACGGGTCTCAGTCGAGGTTTGGTAAACGTCTGGTCGTGAAGCTCGGCAGCGCCGTCATCACAAGGGAAGACGGCAACGGGCTCGCATTGGGACGACTCGCTTCTATCGTCGAACAGGTAAACTAATGACCACTAGTAGTAAGCTCACACTGCAAGCAGCGCACATTCGGACGGGTCTCAGTCGAGGTTTGGTAAACGTCTGGTTGTGAAGCTCGGCAGCGCCGTCATCACAAGGGAAGACGGCAACTCGCTTGCATTGGGACGACTCGCTTCTATCGTCGAACAGGTAAACTAATGACCACTAGTGGTAAGCTCACACTGCAAGCAGCGCACATTCAGACATGTCTCAGTCGAGGTTTGGTCGTCTTTTGGACGTCTGGTCGGGAAACTTGTTAGCGCCGTTATTACGAGATTTGACGGAAATGGGTTGGCATTGGGACGATTCGCTTCTGAAACTAACGACCACTTATAATGAGCTCAGACTGCAAGCAAAACACGTTTACCGACAGGTCTCAGCAGAAGTTTGCTAAACGTCTGGTCGTGAAGCTAGACAGCACTGTCATTGCGAGAGAACACGGCAATGGGTTGGCACTGGGACGAATCGCTTATATCGTCAAACAGGTAAACTATGACTCTAGTGGTAAGCACACACTGCAAGCAGCTCACATTCAGACGGGTCTCAGTCGAGGTTTGGTAAACGTCTGGTCGTGAAGCTCGGCAGCGCCGTCATCACAAGGGAAGACGGTAACGGGCTTGCATTGGGACGACTCGCTTCTATCGTCGAACAGGTAAACTAATGACCACTAGTGGTAAGCTCACACTGCAAGCAGCGCACATTCAGACATGTCTCAGTCGAGGTTTGGTAAACGTCTGGTCGGGAAACTTGTTAGCGCCGTTATTACGAGATTTGACGGAAATGGGTTGGCATTGGGACGATTCGCTTCTAAAACTAACGACCACTTATAATGAGCTCAGACTGCAAGCAAAACACGTTTACCGACAGGTCTCAGCAGAAGTTTGCTAAACGTCTGGTCGTGAAGCTAGACAGCACTGTCATTGCGAGAAAACATGGCAATGGATTGGCATTGGGACGAATCGCTTATATCGTCGAACAGGTTACCACAACTCACGACCAATGATAGTAAGCTACAGCTTCAGGTAAACAAAATTTACTGACAGGTCTAGAAGTAGTTCACAAAACTGTATATTCCGACCTATTTAACTTGATGCTATATATATCGACTAAGTATACAATTCTTTTGTCACAATTCCTAGCGTGTTGTTTCTGCAAGCTGGCTACATTATACCCATGAATTTTGTAAAAAATGCGTTGAAAGTAGCCTCGCTCAAAATGGAAAATATTTTCTCTCGGTTTATGATGTAACATCAGGTGTTGGGTATGTGTGACGCAGCGGCATGTCGTCCAAACACAATTCAATGACTTCAGTCTCTGAACTAAACATAAAGAAGATGGAGTTACGATCTAACAAAATCAAGATATGAAATAAAAAACGGCTTACAACTATCTTATTCATTCATAAGGTAAGACTTTGAAGAAAATAATTTAAACATGATTGAAACGGGTCCTTAATCAATGCGTATTATTTTTGTAGTTACGTGCGGTAGGTAAGCGGTGCTCCCCAGCGGGACGATCTCTGATATTCGTAGTTTTTTGTGATACCAAAAATGTGACTTTACAAAAAAAATAACTTTTCCTGCGCATGCTCTCCAGCAGAACCCATTGGCTGATGTTTGATTTTGGTTGCTTTTTGTAGTAAAAATAATGTACCTACAGAAATTTGGTTATGCTTTTAATCTCGCCATTTCATTGCATACAATGCGATAAGGTAATACACGCCGCACTCTTACAAACAAAATAAACCTATATCATGTGTGTGTGTGTGCTACGTTTTTTCTCTCTGTGTGTGTGTGCTCTGCCTACCCCGCAAGGGATATAGGCGTGATATATGTATGTACTGCTATTGGAATCACATACATACCTCGGTAAAAGAGGTTTCAGTATCCAAGTACTGTTTGTTTCAGTAGCTCTATCTTTCGTATTTTTAAGTCTGAGCAATAATGCAATAAGTATTTTCCGCTCGAACAGGTGGATATTATCTGTTCACTACTCACAAAAATTCAATCTACTTCGCCGCTACAATGGATAGCAGCACCGAGTACGATCTTTGCAGAAAAATGATCACAGCTGAAATACTATACCTATGTTTGAGAGTACGAGTATTTGAGAAGGATTTTTGTGGGACTGAAATATTATAAAATTGTATGGAATTTCCGGAATTTCAAAAGTGAGAGTTTTTAATTCCCAAATCCTGGTGCTTTTCGTGGTAATTAAAACTTTTAGGCGGTTCTCCCACTTGTCGTCCGTTTATGGTATTCAAGAAGCTTGAAGATAGTTTTTAAACGCTTGCGTTTGTCAGACAAAAATAAATTGCGAATTCTGATCTTATTTCCATACAAATACGGTGTTATATACATACATACTCCTCCGGATGAGCTCAGCTCCCCACCAAATAGTCAGGCGTAGGTTTAAAGGCCCTGGCGCTAAAATCGTTGACACCTTCAAAATAAAATGTCCTCAGTACTCTTTTCTGCAAACATAAAAATTAAACCAATTGATGTTCATAATGAAATGTCATAGGTAGCAGAATGCCACCACGAAGGTCGGGAGTGCATCATGGTGAGCAGTGGAGCCGTGGCTTTTGGAAGACAGAAGCTGACGCAGGAGCTCCTCATGTCCCTGTCGATGAGGGAAACGCTGTCACCTAGCGACCACACCAGGGAGGTAAGATATCATCTATGTATCTTAGAAATAAGACAAAAAAAAACAAGAAAAAAAATGCCGTGCCGTTTAATTTAAAATAACGTCTCCCAAAAAGAGCCCAGTGGCGCCCACACAGAAAAATTCCTGGCTGGACACACTAGTCATCTGGAAACCAAAGTATCAATTCGCGTCAATAAATAACTACAACGATTATTTAGAATCCATCATCATCCAGTCATCATTTCTAATGCGCACTGCTAAAGAGTGGAACTCACTACCTGCGTCTGTATTTCCAAACGCATACAACCCTAATCTCTTCAAAGTAAGAGTGAACAGGCTTCTTCTGGGTGAGATCGCTCCATCTTAGACTCTGTCTCTGACCTATGACCTAGACTAGAGTCAAGAGCAAACATATAATTAATAAAAAAATATCCTTGTAAAAACTGTGCGATCTGGTTATGTATTCCAAAAATACTAAAAGTAGCCACTTTTTGCAGAATTACAATAAATTACTAAAGCACTTAGTTTTTACAAGGTCTCATTGATTCTAAATAACCTTTGTAGGTACTTGTTGCCGCGAATTGATCATTTGGTTTCCAGATGACTAGCATGTTCAACCAAAAATCCCTATTTTATTATATAACTGAAACAAATGAAAATGGGCTCCATTCTAGTTAATGCCTATTTCACTTTCTCAGCTGAATTTATAATATAATTTACGAAATTCATATAAATGACAGAAATAAGTAAAACGATTAGTTACCTAATAGAGGAGAGTGATATCAACTCAAGTAAAATTCCCGTACAATTGATGCAGAATACTAACGAGCTAAATCGCCTATCAGTTTTCGGGAAACTGTCCCATAAATGTCCCCGTAATGTGCGGAACGTGGCCACTAGGTATGGCAGAATTACTCACAATTTGTGGGAGATTCATGGTTTATGGCTATTAGGCAGATCAAAAATAGTAGAACCACACGTAGCCCCATTTAGTGCGCCCCATTTTGAATAGCTAATAGGAAACTCTACGAGCTGTAAGGTACAGTGTACAGAAAACTTTGCAGGCGTGATCAGACCATGAAACTGAACAACTTTCCATATAACATTATGTTAATAAACTGCAAAAAAACGGCTTTGGATGTCAAGCTCTTTTTCTACCAATGGCTTCAAATTGTTCAATTTCATTTTTTGTTCACGCTTGCAGAATTTTCACACCCAGTAACTATACGAAGTAATGGCACAAAATAGAGCTGAAATTAGCACTGGACCAAATTTTAAAATGATTAAGTAATAAAATTGGTATTGAATAAACCTGGCGACTCTTTTTAGATACTACGATCAATTGTTTATTTTTATTTCTCTTTTTAATGTCTATCTTTGTTTTCAGGATGCTGGAAGTGCCTTGGACCCTAGAGCAGCGGCTGCCGTCGGCCAATCAGAGCTCATGTCTATGTACGACGCTATGTTCAGCCAGTACAACGTCAAGATTGCTCAGGTATGTATTTTTGTACTATCTACAGGATGAAAGGAAATTCGATACTTTCCATGTAGAGGGTAAGAAAAGCGGCCATTTTCAATACAGGGTTATTTTTTATTGACCCCGGAAATTTTACAGGGCGATTCTACTCATGATTCTGAACAACTTCAACTGACCAACTGATACGGCTAACCCACACAATTATACACAACTGACTGGTTTATTATTTAATTCTCAAACACCGATTACAATATCGAGACCTTTTTTATTTTTTTGTGGCTGTGTGCCATAATTACATGACTTGTTATTTGTTTACGCATTACAATATAATCACGTGCCATATTAATGTGACAGATTTTCACTGTGGTTTCGCTTGTATATTCGTGGTATTCAGCATCTAGTAACCAAATTAGCGCGTCTGTGTGTTCGCGTTGATTTGTAGGTTAATTAGTGGGATTGTATTAGTTAATTTGAATGTCTCCAGCTCTAATATACTAATACACAGTCAATCAGTAGTTACCCACCTAGTTACCATAACTACGGTATGATAAATATCGATTAGGTATTAGGTGACAAAGACCGAGGTAGATGAAGGTATTCGACAAGTGCGTCCTACCAGTCATGACCTGCAGAGCCAAGACGTGAAATCTGACAGTAAAACTGGCCCACCATTGGAAAGGTCTATGCTCTGGCTCTTTCTAATGGATAAAGTCCGGAATGAAATCATTAACCAAACATCAAAAAAACCGGACATAGTCTGAAAGTGTAGCAAACTGAAGTGGCAGTGGGCTGGGCACATTTGTCGTGGACGATGGAGCAAGCGGGTTCGAGAGAGTGGGGGCCACGCCTCGGCAAGCGTAGCGCTGGACGGCCTCTAGCCAGATGGACCGCTGACTAAAAGAAGGTGGCCGGTAGCCACTGAATGGCGAAAACAGGAGATCTTGATTTATGGCGTACCCTGGGGGAGGCCTACGTCCAGCAGTGGACTGATATAAGTTTAGGTTATTTTAAACAAAATTATTAGTCATAGGAGAACCGAACTGCAGACAAAGTATTTTTGTAAAGCATTTCTTCTTATCTTAGGGCCAGAACTTACTTGCGGAAAGACTTCAACAAACTTGGGCTAAAAAATGTTTGATTTTAACAGACAATTCCATATACTCCAAAATGTTTTGCCATCCCCTGCTTTCAATTCGTTCTCGTAGAATCTTTGAACCTCATTTAATACTACAAAAGCAATATTTTTAACACATATTTTTATTAGGGTTCATCTGCATAACTACTTGTTTGTGCAGGCAGAAATCAGTATGCAAACGACGGCACGTGCACCACCGTTTTAATATTATTTCTATGCTTTCTGTCTATGATAACCAATATTACTGTATTTTTGAATCGACGTTTAACTATAGGGTAGGGTAGTAGACAATGAACCGGGTTTTTGTTAAATGCCTACAACTTTTTAACCAAAAGTCCTATAAATATAATTTTTACATGAAATGACTCGTAGATTAATTCAGAAACTCAATTTAGCAATCAAGATATCGTAACAGAAAGTTTTATAATAAAAACACATTTTATTTTAAAAAGTGCCAATTGGTTCACTGTATCCACCTATGCGGGAACAGTTAACCGGGGGGGTAGGATACACAGTAGTATACTGTGAACCATCTAATGAATTGTTCATGTATAAGATTGTATTTTAGATGAAATAAAACAAACAAATAAATGTATTATGTTTATTATGGCATGTCTTATCGTATTCTAAGATTTGTGACTACATACTACTCACCTAATTACAAATGTAATCAGTCCAATATTTTCACAGTGCTGTCCCTAACTGACAAAGCACAAATTAAACATAATTGTTGACAAAAATTATAAAATGACTTTAAATTCTTATATATGATGGAAAAACAATAGAAAGTTATGCATTAGACAACTAACACAATATTATCAATGCTTTCTCTGAAAAAAGTTGAGGGAAGAAATAATTAAATATTTAATAGGTAAATGAAACCAGTCCTTCCATTTAATCAAATTAAACAGCCTTTTTCTGACGCTGGTAACAAACAAAAACATCATCTCCTTTGCAAAAATAACAAAACTAAATGATAATTAATGGCATAACATTATTGCCTTTAATAGAAAAGAAAACAATCATAAAATGAACCGGTTCATTGTCAACTTCAAAAGAATGGCTCACTGTTTCCGGACCCCCTTTTAAAAATTTTAAGTTATGCAGGTCGCGTGCCAAGCGTGCTATTCGAATAGAAATATTGCCAAAAGAAGCGTAAAACACGAAAGAATCTACACAATAACTGCAAAATATGCTAAAACCTCATGAAATAATGTAATAAAATAAGTAATTACCTGATTTTTTTTTACTTTTTATCCACAAAAACACAAAAATAGGAATTGCGCAGGATTCCGTGCCGCGAGCTCGACGGTAACTGGAGAGGAACGCGCAGGGTAACGGGCGGCTTTGTATGTGTGAGTTGCACGGTTTGGCATTGTCGCATTCTGCGTCTACCTGCGGTGGCTCTCTGTCGCCGCTTGGTTCATTGTCTACTACCCTACCTATCATATGCCGGGAAACTCCTACGGTTTTTGGGTCACTTGCAAAGTCCTATAAATCTCGGAAACTAAGTTTTATGACTGTTTTAAAAATTCCTTATTGACGGAAATATTTTTAAAATAAAACATGTTTTTGAAAAAGAGGGAGACTTAAATTATTTAAAACGAATGAAAGCAACATGAACAAACATTCCATACAAAAGCTTAAGTAAACAAAAAACAAGCGTGTTTATAGTACGTAACAACAAAGCTTGCTTGTTGTGATACGAACTCAAAACTCAAGTTTCAATGTCTTATCTTTGAATAGTTTTGTTTTCCGAAGTTATCAAGTATCTTATACGGTGCAAGGGTATTGCAGAATCTTGATCCTGTTTTTTAGTTTTTCTATTAACTGAGATGATGTCAGCTGACCCAAAGAAACCTAACTGTTGGGCTTGTGGTCTCGCCACTGGCCGGTCTCAGACACTGTTTTGGTAAATTTAACCCTCATTGAAAGGAAACAAGGGTAACTATCGAAGGCAGAAATAACCAAAGTCCATATCGGATAAAAGTTTGTTCGAGAAGTCTTTAAAAAGAAGTGGTCGGGATAAAATTACAAGGTGGAAAAATTCATAACAAATTGAGATGACGCAGCTAAAAGTTTGATAGGAAAAACTTGGGGTAATGAATAAACTTTGAACAAGACTTGGCATATAAAGGAATATTCCTTGGTAAGCTTGATTAAAAGATACTTTCCCGGGAAGAAAAGGTATCTTGGGGATAGAAATAATAATAATAATAATAATTACACCCATCGCCATAACCAAATAACACACTATGTTCACCAAAAACTAGCATTTAAATACAAACTGCTCGAAAATAACCAGCAAACGCCATATTATAATTATAGTCCAAGTCCCGTTCTGGAAAATTCTTCTACCAAACTATACTATGACCGCGCTGTACTTACTGATAAAACTATTCATTTTAATAGACCTGACCTGACATAATTTTGATTCATAAACATAACAAAACCGCATACCTTATTGACGTCACAGTTCCAAATACTCATAATATACTTAAGTCTATTACAGAAAAAATCACTAAATACACAGAACTCAAAGAAGAGGTTTTACGAATTTGGATTTTAGATAAGGTTTTCATAGTACCGTTGGTCATTTCGACAACAGGTGTCATCCCTAAACATCTCCATACCAGTCTTAAACTTTTAGATCTCCCACCGAATACATGCATAACGATGCAAAAAGCAACAATATTAAATACTTGTCGTATAGTACGCAAGTTCCTTTCTGCAGACATTGAAGTTAATATAACTTAACCCCTAACTTTCTTTCGATGACCCTTGGTTAAAAACCCGCGTCATTGAAATAGAACCCCCCAAAAGGGAGAAAATACTAACTGATAAATAAAAATAATAATAATATCCTGGACAATTCACTCAGCGCCATCTAGCCCCAAACTAAGCAAAGCTTGTACTATGGGAAGAACTAGATAGCTGATATTAATACTTATATACTTTTTTTTTGTAAATAAATACATATAATACATAGAAACACCCAGACTAAACACAAATATTTGAAAATTACTTAACAAATATTTGTGTCTTGTGGGGATCGAACCCACGACCCTCGGCGTAGCAGGCAGGGGTACTATCCGCTACGCCATCGGCCCAGTCATTTACAAAGCAAAATAAAGCAATACGATGCAAATAGATAAACTTGGGATGTTGCCACTCTATATTTATTTCTGGGTCTTTTATGTTTGCAGTAGAATTGTGTTATTGTACATTTGTCATTTATTTACGTTATATTTATATTATATTAAAGCAATTTATATAATATAACGTAAATAACGATAATCAGCTAGCCTTTTATAAATGTATCGAAAAATCTAATTTCACTGAATTGTGGCTTATTATTTGTCAAAGATTTTCTGCGCAAGTTTTCCTTGTAAGTTGGTTCTCTTATGTTGTTGATAGTTAAGAAAAATATCCTAGGTACCTTTAATACAAGCCTGCCCAACGAAATTTCGAAAATGAATTTTTAGCTTTCCAGCTTAAAAAGAACTGTTTTGCTGCGTTAATCCAGTAGTGGGCAAATGTAGTTAAGTGATTTGAAATTCGAACATCTCAATTATTCAAAATTTGAAAATACAAATAACAGTAAAGGTAGAAACAAACTATATAACGCGTGCCACAGCCGCAGCTGAAGACAGTGTGCACGAAGTGTCTGCGGACGGAGTTTTTTTTTACTGGGTCGTCCACGGACTTTTTAAAATGCCCGGCAGGCTAGATCGCTCTCGGACGTCCGAAGGTTCAAGGTCACGCCCGCAACTTAGTTTGCACAGCTTCATATAAAATGTATATAAAGTTGTGCAAACTATCTGTCATTTAATGTACTGCCCGGATTTAAAAAAGTCAAGTCTCTTAGCTGCGGCTAGGATGCGACTGATTGACTCGTCAGATATCATGTTTCCTGCTTATTGCTGGCGGTGCGTTCTGATAATTATTTCAGCCAATTATTTCTTTCTTTGTGTATACATATTATTTGATTATATAATTAGATTATATATTGCCATAGCCCAGCACTTAGGACATCTCTGAACGTACCTTTGAAAGTTTAAATTGCCGGGAATTTATTTCCTTTTACCTGAAGCATTCGATTTGTCTTCCGAATATTGTAAAACTTTTAAACCGAAAGAAGTGCTAGTGCTGAATGTTTGACACCAATACTTTACACAACTGGCAGCTGGCCAAAAGCGGTCCCTGCTGCGTCAGGAAAACCCGCGGTTGAAGGTACAATTTTTATTCCGCGTAATCCTGTGCAGCGTATTAGAAAATTAAAATTTTGTCGCTCACACAGGCAAATTACAATTTAATGGAATTATTACAAAACGTTTTTTTTTCACCTTGTCCAGTGAAGACAATTGTGTACCACTAGACCACTATCATAGTTGTGTCACACAATCAATACTTACACACAGCTACTTTCATGTTTAATCATTCGAAAGTGCGATCAGAAATGTCAGAAATGTCTCAATATTAAGAAATGATAATATTCAATCAAGCTAAACGTTTACAAAAATATTTAAATAAGTTTCAAGACGCACTGCATTATTAGGATTTGTTTGATAAATTTTCGTATAAAGAATTCTCTACTCAGTTCTTTTCAAGCTGGAAAGGTGAAAAAAAGGTTCTTGTATAGTAAATTGAACAGCTGAATTTCACCTTGGAGTGTCTCTTGTTGTAACTACACAAGAAAGTCAAATTCCATAGAATTTGAAATGAAATTAAATTTAAACTGGTGCATCTAGTAGGTACAGGTTAATCAAGTAGGAACTTTTTGTTTCTAGTGCACTACACACACACACATATCTAGATTCTAACAATAATCCTTTGTGACATCAAAAGAGATAGTTTGTTCCATTATTTCGTCGTTATAGGGGTTTCGTAATTAAACCAGGTGATCCATTCTTGACAATCACAATTCAAAAAAGTCACGTCAGTCGTTTCTATCGGTCGAACGTCTGCATTTGAAAAGATCGAACCACGATCGAACGTTTCATAGTTCATAAAACACGTTGAATCAAAGGGTGTTTCCATTACACTCCATACAGATTTATTATTTTATTATATGTTTGACGTATTACCAAGTTTCTTGTTTCCATGTGATCTACCGTCAGTCCATTTTTTCTTTTTGATAGTTTGACAGTGACCATATCCACTATGAAATAAAAAACCTTTTTGTGAGTATTGACCATTTGAATCGGCGGCGGCGGCTGTTAAAAATTGTTCGCGTGCTCCAATCTCGAGTCGATTACACGGCTTGCTTTGAGGGTGAAGCTGTTGATAGGATTGGTAACAATTTAGAACTGTACGTTGATTGTACTATGAACTCTTGCTAATTTGCGCAAACAGTAAATTTTAAGAACACCACTTGCTTTGAAAGTGTGTAGTAGGTTAGCTAAAAAGGTTTTTGAGTAATTCGTTAATACCGTATATATTTGATATATACGGTATTAACGAATTTGGTATTTGAGTTTTTTTTTCGTATTTAAAATGGATTTGATCTAAAGCGTAGTTTAGGTTGGAGTAGTGTTATTATTTATTCTATGGTCGGAGCCCATGCGCCCCACCAATCAATCTGGTGTACGTTTAAAAGCCCCGGGGCTTAAATCGAAGAATCTAGTCTTTAAAAAAAGCTGACACCCTGAAACTCTCACTGATGATCATCAAAATGTTTAAGTACTTCCTGAAGTTCTAAACGGCAGCAAAATTTAAAAACGGATTCCATTTTCATTTCCAGAAATGGGGTTGACATTCACATTTTTTATGCTAGATTTCATTTGTGCCTATATCACTCAAAATTCACAAAGACTATAAGGCAAAATGTACGGTTCGGTAAATTCTTCAGAAATAATTCAAGTAACGCATTGACCAGAATCTAGATACATACATATTTGCATAACTTACGATGCGTTCTTCTCGCCTTCTTGATGGTACCGAAATGGCCAAGCCGTACATTTTGACTATGATGAAGTTTTTGTGAAATTTGGGTTCGTAGAGTTAGGGCGTGTAGGTTTAGAAGCTTGAGTACTGCTTGGCGTTACTCACGATACCTTTTTACTCTGTAAGCCATATGCTCTCGTCTTGGCGACATTTAAATGAAAATGAATTTAATCGGATTTCATGTTTTCCTCCGTGCTTCGGAGGGCACGTTAAGCTGTCGGTCCCGGTTGCTGTCTATGATTACTTAGACGGCGGTCGTTACACAACCATGTCAGAGGCCTACTACTAGTAGTAGGCGGTTGAAAAACTCTGACACCAGGGTTCATCGGGTCGTTGACGATTCAGCGTCCCACACGAAAAAAAAAAAATATATAATAATAATAATGGGATTTCATATCCCGATGAGGTTTGGCTACAGATTTAAATCAGTGGGAATACAAATTTGGTTGACTGGAAAATCTTAGTATATTAAAGTCAGCCAAGCCGTTTTATGCAGTGCTAGCGTTTTAGAGGAATAAAACGTTTGCTCATCGCAAAATTAGATTAGATATCTGGCTAAAAGAGGTATCTCTGTGTTACGGTATTAGCTAATCAGTAAATACTGTCTGTCTTTCCAGATTGACTGATCGAAATCGATTTAGGTAGGTCGAGTATCTTGTACGAGTATAAGGATGTATGAAGGTCTTATGCGTACTTGTCGGGAGCAGTGCTTCACTTAACAACATTCTCAAATGAGCCTGAATACCAAGAAAATCCGTCTTCTTTTGTATTCTGCCTGTTGTCTACTATCCGTAGGTGTCGTAAAAAGCGATCCAGGGAATGGGCAGCAGCGTTTCCCCTGGATAGAAATATCTTGTACTGAGGTCGTCAATCCACTTGCCAAGCGTGTTGAGTACGGCAATATCCCCTGATAGGCGTAACCCATGTCCAGCAGTGGACTGTTGTGGCTGTTAATATATTAATGTATAAAGAGAAAATCCAAGTCGCACGGCGCTTGCAGACCCTATCGATCTAATTACCAGTTTTTCACGCAGGTGCTGGTAACAAAGCCGGACTTCTACAATGAGGAGACGCGCAAGAACTTATTCTGCACCCTATCCGAGCTGATCTCCTTGAACATCGTGCCCATTATCAACACCAACGACGCCGTCAGCCCGCCCATGTTCATTAGGGATGACACTATGGTGCCGGGGACTGGTAAAAAGGTAATTTTGTTCATATAAACCACGCAAACAAAGTCAACAAAGCTTGACTTTTACAACGAGGAGACACACAGGAATCCGTTCGGCAACCTATCCGAGCTGATCTCCTTTAACATCGTGCCCATTGTCAACAACAACGACCCGCTCATGTTCAACAGGTAATTTTATTCATGAAATTGTAAGTTGTAATGCCGGCTTAGAACAGCATCACTCCATTTCTTTACCGTGGGAGTTGTAAAAGGCGACTAAGGGACTTCAGGGTGTGTATTGCAATTTGAGGCGATGGGCTGACAATTTGTCACTTTGGCAATACACATAAATATACATAACTACATAAATCACGCCTTACGGGGTAGGCAGAGCGTTAACAGCCGTAAAACGGATATAAACACCACGTCTGACAAAAGTTTGAGGGTCAATCAGATAACTACACAGATTTCCGAATTACTCTCAAATATTTGTCAGGCGTGACGTAAATGTCCGTTTTTTGCGGCGGTTTATAGGTTTATAGGCTTGATATTTGTATGTATATATGTAAATTGTTCCTTGGAGTTCCAAGGTCCTGGTCAAGACAAATATTTATTGTCCATTTGCTATTTTTTGATGCATTGGTTGTACGAGCAACTCAACACAGCAACAAATAATGATTTTTGCGCATAAACAATACTTACGATACAAATACTTGAACAGCTTCACTATTAAGCCTTACACGCGCATAAAAAATAATTTGAAAATTAATCTGTTCCGAATCAATACAGTTTATAACTTTCAAACTTTCTATCTAAAGAACCAACGATGTCCACACGAAGAAACGTAATATTTTTTTTGACATTGACATTTCACAACTCATTACAATAACACAAATCTAAACGAAAAACAAAAAACAAAATAAACACCACTGAAATCCGTTTAAAATTGTTTTATTTGTTTTTTTTTGTGACGACGAAACGTATTTACTAAACCAATACTAAACTCTGAGCTAACGGCTAAAACAAGAAGTGTTTCCTACTGGAAAAAGCAATATTGAAACAGATTTGGAACGTAAAACAGAGTCGCGTCCGGTGCAAAGCCCGAGCAGACATGTTTGCACACAACTTTGAAATGAAAAAAAAATTACGAACTGATTTCAGTCGCTTGTTTTGGAGTGGTTAACTTGTCCCACGCGCTCAAATAGAATTTGCAATCAGATGATTATTATGAAGAAGATTGGGAAGAATCAAACCCAATCATAGGAGGTAAAGGTACTCATGAAACTGAACAACTTTTCCCATGAAACATGTGTCGAAATATATATTTAAAAAAACCTGCTATACAAAATTTCCGATCAGCAGGTTAATTTACAATGGGAGATCCAATTTTGCCGTGTTGCGTTTGGCTTCGAATAGCATCACCCCATTTCTTCTCCGTGGGTGTCGTAAGAGGTGACTTAGGGACTCGAGGGTGTGTATTGCAATTTTAGGCGATGGGCTGACAACCTGTCACTATAGTGATACACAGTTATCTGACTGACCCTCAAACTTTTGTCAGACGTGGCGTAAATGACCGTTTTTTATGGCCGTTTATGCTCTGCCTACCCCGCAAGGGATTATAGGCGTGATATATGTATGTATGTATGTATGTAGATCCAATTTTATTTTGAATAGGAAAAGTTGTACCTTGACCTTCTTTCGGCTTTTTACTCGATGTATAATAAAATCCGACCGTGATTCTCATTTTTGTCCTGTTTGTCCCCCTTTGGGGACGAAATGCTATTATTAAAATAAACAATAAAATATCGGAATGTTCTTATTATTAGAGCGCACAAAGCACCGCTCGCGAAATCTCTGCTCAATTATAACGAGGCTATTTTCTCTTAGCCAAGTTATATTATGGAAAACAGTTCCGTCGCCGGCAGAACACAGCTGTTTGCATGAGATGAAACAAATCTTGTTTTTAGAGATTACGCATAAAAAAAAAACAATCACAACTTATACATTTTTTAAATTAAATGGTCGTTTGCCGTAATCGGGTAAATTAAGTTAAGATGTTTTCATCGAGGTAGTTTTTAACATTAAATGAATATTTACCAATGCTCTATATGTTATTATATGTCTAGTATAACCGTGTAACCGTGTGATGCCGGCTTAGAATAGCATCACCCCATTTCTTACCCATGGGTGTCGTAAGAGACGACTAAGGGACTCGAGGGTTAGATGTGTATTGCAATTTTAGGCGATGGGCTGACAAACTGTCACTATAGTGCTACACAGTTATCTAATTGACCCTCAAACTGTCAGATGTGGTGTTAATATCCGTTTTACGGCCGTTAACGCTCTGCTTACCCCGTAAGGGATATAGGCGTGATTTATGTATGTATGTATGTATGTTTAGTTTACTTAAGAAACCAGTCAAAGTCTCAGTAATAAAATTTTATGTTTTGCAGGGTATTGGTTTAAAAGACAACGACAGTTTATCGGCGTTGCTGGCCGCCGAGATCCAGTCGGACCTGCTCATCATGATGTCTGACGTGGACGGCATCTACAACAAACCACCCTGGGAAGATGGCGCCAAAATGATGCACACCTACACGTCCAAGGATAAGGACCAGGTGGAATTCGGACAGAAATCTAAGGTAGGCAGTTTTACAACCTAAAAAAGATAACGTTGGCACACACCTGCTTTCGTAGAAATTCGGTTCGTATGAGTAAATTTAACATTTAAAAAATCGGTGCAAATCATCGGCTGAAGTTTTTGGAGGTGACTACCCTAAGTTCATCAAAAATTCAACATTCAGCATCCATTGCTATCCTACCAAGCAACCGGTAGAGTTAAGCAGAAAAATATTCGCTACCAGTGGTCAGGATTGAATAAATCTTTACAGATAGAGTCATCTCAATTTTAAAGCATGAGAAAACTTACAACCTTATTCCGCACGGCGCGAACATAACCACGGAATTCGAACTATAACTGCTGAACTTGGGTCTCGAATATGTAAGATATAGTGAAAGGAAAGCTTAACAATTTATATTAAAACATACACGTGTCTCGCAAGCAAGTACATTGTCAAGAACGCGGAAACATAATAGGTAATTAAAATGTATTGGGGTTTCCGGTAACTTGTACGCTTTCATGATGATCGATATATTAAATTGGCACCAAGATTCTTCTCATTTCACAGCAATCGAGATTCTACACACTTCACAGACATTAAACATTGATATTTTAAAGAATGGCAAGTTTAATAAACATTTCGACTTTGATTCATCAGTTCAGCTTAGAATCTGACTAGGTATCTTAAACAGGGTAATTAGGTATCTTTATTTTAATTTTTAACGCGATCCACTGCTGCATTTGAATCCACTCTAGAAGTTTTCTAAAATAAATGACGAATTTAGATTATACAAAAACCATGCAGAATCTTATAAAACAGTAAATTACGAAGCTGACAATGATGGAAAAATTAAATTCTCCTTCGACCGTTTCCTCATTATCCCCAGACTCGAGGTGGCCTTCAAACCGTCCACAGTAAAAATATATAAATAGAATAGACATTGAATATATTTTTTCTATGATATGATGAGAAATACTCTTACTTGTCGTCAAACTGAATATAATTATGAAACATTTTTTTTCTAAACATTTTATTTTTGTTTATAACAGTAATTTCATGTTTTTCGTTTGGAAATACGTGAGTACCTATTTAAAAACTTGTAGCAATTTGAGCACGGAGCGATTTTGTATACCGCCTATGTGCCGCCTTACTTGACCTATCTATTTTTACGTGTCGGTTAGCACATAAGGTACCAGGGGTACTCCAAAAGAACTGAACTAATTTTATCCTCAATTAATAAGTATTAAAAATTTCAACTTATTCTCATAGAAGTAGTCATTTTCTACAAATACATTTTCATGTCAAGAAAAAAAATGGCTGGGGACCAAAATAATTTAGTTCGTTTGGAGTTCCCCTGGTACCTTATGTGCTACAACCGACTGTACATACTGCTTTGTTTCTATTACTGTGACAAAACGGCCAAATTTTTAATTTCCCGACGCTTTCATATAATTTCCATGGCATTATCTTTATCTCGCCCAGTAGATGAGTGACTATCAAACATTTTGTAGGTACGTGAAAGTAGCTTAAAAATTCAGTCTTGATTTAGATAATAATAATATATTTTTCTCAAAATATATTATACTTATAAAAATATTTTGTGTACCAACGCAACAAAAGAACTGTTTTCTGGAAAGTACCTTACATCATGAATATCTTCTTTCCACGCCAAAGAATCACAATCATAAAAAGGTTTGTGTTGATTTTACGTTATTCTGCACAGGAATAGAAAGTAAAAAGTGACGTGGGTTGTTCTAGAATTGAGAAAATACGTAGAATCCTGCAAATCTCTCGCTTCATAAAATAATTCACTTTTTATATAAGTAGTGTAACTAAACCATTAACAGGATAATTGACAAAGATAACTTAATAATTTTAGAAAACATGCAAAATCTCTAACGCGGGCAAAAAAGAGTAAGAGTGAACAGGCTTCTTCTGGGTGAGCTCGCTCCATCTTAGACTCTGTCTCTGTCCTATGACGGACTAGAGTCAAAAGCAAACCCATACTTTATATAAAAAAAGAAATAAATCGGGTGCAAACTTTTGCAAGTATTATAAAATTGTTTACCTAACGCGGGAAGTGCTGTAAAATTTGGTATTCATATTAAAACAACACAACTGCAATACTTGACTGGCCCGATAGCGTAGCGGATAGTACCCTTGCCTTCGAGGGTCGTGGGTTCGATCCCCACAAGACACAAACATTTTTTAAGTCGTTTTCAGATATTTGTGCTTAGTCTAGGGTAATAAATATTTATTTACAAAAAAGTATGTAAATTTACTTAATATCAGCTGTCTAGTTCCCATATTAGGTACAAGCTTATTTCTTTCACATGTTTATATTAATGACAAAAATCTTCAATGTCATGAACATTTGCGATGCGATGCCTTTGCATTATTGATAGTACTCATGAAAAGCCCAAATACGATACCTTGACATATTTTTATGAGCCGCGCGTGCCGTCCGAGGAACCTATAAAAACACACAAAGTAGGAAAGTCACCAAAGAGTTTAGTAGTTTTGTATAGGTCCTTACTCACATTATGTTATGGGTACTAAATAGTTATGTTGCTAACCACGCAACCAAAATACCTACATGTAATATTTTTGCCACCATGTGATGTCGGCATAAAATAGCATCGCCGAATTTCCTTCCCGTGGGTGTCTTAAAAGACAACTAAAGGACTCAACGGATACACGTGTATTGCAATTTTAGGCGATGGGCTGACAACCTGTCACTATAGCGATACACAATTTCCTGAATGACTCTCAAACATTTATCAGACGTGGTATTAATGTTATTTTTTACTTTTTAAGTTGATATATGTATAATGTAACATTCTTAGAAATATTATGATATTTAAGTACTTTCCTCCCACAGCTTCTGAAAAATTATGGTTGTAAAAAGTAAATGATTGTATCTATCTATCCATGTATCGTTGTCCTCCATTGTCTCAATAATTCTTTAATGATGTATGTTGTTCTATACACATTTTATTTTGTTTTTAATCCATTATGGAATGATGTTCAGGTGGGCACAGGTGGAATGGACTCCAAGGTGCAAGCAGCCACATGGGCAATGGCTAGAGGAGTCAGCGTAGTCATCTGCAATGGCATGCAGGAGAACGCCATCAAAACCATCATCAACGGACGCAAAGTCGGCACCTTCTTTACAGACTACGTCACTAATGTTTCCACTTCTGTTGACTCTATGGCTGAAAGTGGTATGTACAAGTACCTTGATATCGTTAATACTGCATGTAAATTTATGGATAAAGTTTACCTTCTTATTCAACAAAATTTTGTTGCAGCGCGGTCTGGAAGCAGAGCTCTTCAAAGACTGACACCAGAACAAAGAGCATCCGCTATTCACTCACTGGCGGATCTTCTAGTAGATAAACAAGATATGATCATAGAGGCCAATGCAAAAGATTTGGAAGAGGGCACTCAGGGTGGTCTCGCTAAACCACTTCTCAGCAGGCTTTCTTTGAGCCCATCCAAGCTTAAAACTTTATCTGTGGGACTTAAACAAATTGCTGACTCAAGTTATGAGAACGTTGGTAGAGTTCTGAGAAAAACGAAATTAGCAGAGAATCTAGTTTTACAACAAATCACAGTTCCTATTGGAGTGCTTCTTGTCATTTTCGAATCGAGACCAGACTCGCTACCTCAAGTTGCTGCTTTAGCGATGGCATCTGCAAACGGACTTCTGCTCAAAGGTGGCAAAGAAGCAGCTCATTCAAATAAAGCCCTAATGGAACTAGTAAAAGAATCTCTAAAACCAGTAGGAGCTGAGGATGCTATTTCCTTAGTATCAACTAGGGAAGAGATCAGTGATCTCCTCTCAATGGAGAAACATATCGACCTGATTATACCAAGAGGCTCATCGGAGCTCGTGCGAAGTATTCAGAAACAGTCGCAACACATTCCTGTTCTTGGTCATGCTGAGGGCATTTGCCACGTTTACGTTGACAAGGAAGCAGACCCAGCTAAAGCCTTGAAGATTGTTCGGGATGCAAAGTGTGATTACCCTGCAGCCTGCAATGCTATGGAAACCTTGCTGCTTCACCAAGATCATCTTAACACAGCTCTCTTTACGGATATCTGTTCAATGTTAAAGAAAGAAGGAGTTGTTATCCATGCTGGTCCGAGACTGGCTAGCCATTTGACATTTGGTCCACCACCAGCGAAGACTATGCGTCATGAATACGGAGCTCTAGAGTGCTGCATTGAAATCGTTGATGATCTTGAAGACGCTGTAAATCACATTCATAAATATGGCAGTTCGCACACAGATGTTATTGTTACGGAAAATGGTAAGTTTTTACTAAGTACTTATTTCAATATGGACTTCGATTTGGTGTTAGAAAAAATTACTCATTATTCGATCAATAAGTAATATGATACAAAAACCTAGTAAATAGCCGGATATTTACGTAAGATCATGATAAGTAAATAATACAAGTCTGGAGGTCAGAATATGATAAACTAATAATTGTTGGTAGATATGCGTGTTTGTTTGATTAGCTGATGTGCGTTTGTTATTTTTATCTTATCTTGAAAATAACGCAGAATGGAAATATTAAAGATATGTAGGTAAATACCACCTACAGAGAAAGACAGTGGAAATGATTTTCTTTACAATTAGTTGTCAAATATCTCCGGTGCATATTATAGTTGTAGAATTTTGAATTGTAAATGATATCAAAAGTTTTACCGCGCCAGTTGTCACATCGCATGACATACAATCCAAAATTCTGCGACTGGACTATTGATAGTATCATGATAGATAACCTATATTTAATCATGGTCAATGTAAAATTGAAAAACATTTTAATTTAAAATACTTTTCTTACAGACAACCAAGCAAAGACTTTCTTGAAGTCAGTGGACAGCGCGTGTGTCTTCCACAACGTGTCCTCACGTTTTGCTGACGGGTTCCGCTTCGGTCTCGGAGCTGAAGTTGGCATTTCTACGGCTAGGATTCACGCTAGAGGTATTTGTTATGACATCAATATTGAAGTCTATGGACAGCGCGTGTGTCTTCCATAACGTGTCCTCACGTTTTGCTGAAAGGTTCCGCTTTGGCCTCGGTGCTGAAGTTGGCATTTCCACGGCTAGGATTCACGCTAGAGGTCATTGTCATATCTGTAACTTTAAATTTTTATCCTATTCAAAATACTCTGATTGAATACAAAACACGTATGGGGGTGGGTAAAGGGCATTACGGAAATTTTACACCACACCTTTCACCTTTTGCGTGGCGACCTATGTTTTACGACTTACGTGAATAATTCTCACAACCACTTAAAACTTTCAGGACCCGTTGGTGTAGAAGGCCTGCTGACTACCAAGTGGATTCTCGAAGGGACTGACCACACCGCCGCCGAGTTCAACGAAGGCAGACGACAATGGGTGCATGAGAAACTACCAGTTAATTGACTAGGCAACGCTGATATCGATAGAACCTTCTGGTGTAGGTTGAAACGAATATTTGTTAAATAGTGATAATTCGAATCTAGTGTTGAAAAGCGGAAGAGAACATAACGTAAAAAGAATTTCAAATAATACGGTTTTTATTAAATAATTCTTTCACATGTTTTTTTTAAGAAATTTTCTCACTCGACTTGAAATGAAATCAAAGAAGGGTTGGTAGGTATTTTCAAGCGGTAACAAAAACAAATAAAATTATGAAGATAAGATAACATTGTACATAATCTACCTATAGTAAAATATAACATTCATATATTATCTACAATCATGGTAGGTGCCTCCACAATAAGATTAAAAGTGAATTAATGATAACAATTTATTCTTGTCAAGTAAGGTCAAATAATTGTTTTATCCCAGATTAAATAAATACCCAAGATCAAAAAAAAGCTTAATTATTCACCCTTTTATTTCGCGATTTTAACAGTAGGAGTTTGTTCTGTTAAGTAAAACTAATTTAGGAATAATTAATATTTTTATTGTTAAATATATTGTATAAGTGTCTTGTTATTTGTCTTTAATTTATCTATACAAATACATTTACTTAATATTTATGTTCTTCTATTTTCACTGTAGAAACTAAATTCTAAACTTTTCAAAAGCGACGCCTTGTAACCCTAGTTTAATCACAAAATATCAAGATAGGGAATCCTAAAGCAGGAGTAGGTACTTAGGTGTCTTAAAGTTCTGATCATGTTTGGTTCACAGCTGATACGGCTTAAGTTTGAAGACTTGTAGTGAGGTGTGAACTTCTTGAACTTAGGACCAAAGGATCCCAAAGATTTAGGACTTGGGGGTCAGACACTGATCAAGTTTAGGGATGGATACCGTAAATTTGATAAATTTTCTTGGTAATTTCGGCAGCATTAAATTAATTTCATATAGCGAATGCACCTAGGTATTCCTGCTAAGCCGAAGTAGCGCTCCCCATAATATTCAAGTTCGTAATATCCGGCGGTTCACCCACTTGTTGTACGTTACTGTGTAATTTAAACGCCCCTCAACGCGTGCGTCTGTCGGACTAAAAGAAATTGCGAATTTCGATCTTATTCCGATGAAGATAAGTCTACGGTGCGTTTGCAGTGCGTAACGGATGTGTCTGTCAAGTCGTTTCACAGATACATCGGTAAACGCACCGTAACTGTATTTGTTTGGAATTCGCAGTTCCCTTTCGTCTGGCAGACACATGCGTTTTGGTGCGCTAAAAATACGCAGCGACGGACGACAAGAATTTCAGATAGATTTTTCCTGAAGCTGTCATATTTCATATACGAATTTTATAAAAGCTAATATTCAGTGACTGAAATACAATTATATATCCACTATTTACTACACAACCTATGAACACGTAGAGTTCGAGCTTTTATATTTTTGTAAGAACACTACCTAAGAAAGCGCGTGTTTCTCAATGTCTTATATCACTTTGAATTACTCTTGCCCCTACTTAATCTTACAAACGTGCCTCAACACTGACGCTAAGGATTGTGACACAGCGTAGTTTTACTCCTAGGTAGGATGCTGAAAATAATCTAGATATTAATACTTTTACTATATAAAAGGAAAGGTTATTGTTAGGGTGAAAAATTTAATGTAGCACAATACAAAATTTGTCTATAAGTAGGAAGGTATTTCTACTTTCTTTTCTTCTTTTTTCTTTCTTTTCGTGTGGGATACGGAGCCGTCCAGCGACCTGATGAACCCTGGTGTCAGAGTTTTTCAACCGCCTACTACCACTAGTAGGCCTCTGACATGGTTGTGTTATGACCGCCGTCTAAGTAATCATAGACAGTAACCGGGACCGACGACTTAACGTACCCTCCGAAGCACGGATTTCTACTAACACAGGGTGTAGATTTTAAATAAACGAACAGGTCAACAACAAAGTACTTCTGTGTTTAGTTCTACAACTAGAAATTTCTTATCCATCAAAATCCTGATTTGCTGTAAGCTAAAACTCATTTTGATCTTGGTCTCTCTACGCTAATTTACTTATTGCGGCGCCTCATTCATAAAAACCGAAGTCAAAGACTGTTGAAAGTATGAAATCTGGGCACGAGCCCAAATTTCAGACCACTAGATCAGACTGAAGTTTTATTTTAAGCTTTTACACACTACTTGCGCGTGTTCGTTGCAGTTATGCAGTGCTATAAATTGTAAACTTTTGTGTTGCGACTTTTTTCCTCAGGAGGTTTGCTGCGAAACTTGTACGAACACTGAATACCTTACGGGACGTTACGCATGGAACGGTGGTTTGGTATTTTGTATTTAATTTAAGTAAGTAGTGCCTAGTTCGTTCTTACCATAGGTCTCCTCATTCTTTTGACAACCTTTATCAAAGACATGGCTGGTAAAGTAAAGAGTGTTTTTCAGTGGCAAATTGAAAATGAGCTGTATAGGTAGTAGTTAAGATAAACTCCTTATTAGCTTGCTTGAGCAAATGGTTTCGTAATCTGATCGAACCGTTCCGTGACCAGACGAATATCGGATTTTTTCAATTACCTACTTTAAACAGTTGATATTCAATTTTAAACTGGTAACGGCTCTCGCAAACGGCGCTTGATGTGTGTCGATCCTTATGGCGCTCTCATCACTTCAAAAATTACATGGATAAAAACAGAGACTATAAGCGTTTTTTTTTATTTTTTTATTTTTATTAATGATGGGTTTTGCTCTTGACTCTAGTCTAGGTCATAGGACAGAGACAGAGTCTAAGATGGAGCGAGCTCACCCAGAAGAAGCCTGTTAAGGCACATATATTTAGTTTTGCTATATTATGTTACTACTCTAATAATCAAATATGACGATGATGATTTAAAACAACTTTCTCTCTTGCCGGTGTAATGATCGCCAATCATCACCTCTGTGGACAACATCCTTTAGGTCTCTGTAGGTTTTCACACATGCCTTTTCATTTAGTTGGCCACAACAACTTTTGCGTGGTCTTCCTTTTTTTTATTAATGATGGGTTTGCTCTTGACTCTAGTCTAGGTCATAGGACAGAGACAGTCTAAGATGGAGCGACTCATTTGACCAAAATCAACTATACTGACCCATTTATTATTGATTGAACATTCTGTAAATTAACTTGAGTACCTATACTGCAATTTGTGCTCCATGATTTTCAATAAGTTACGTTTCTATCAAGTTATGAATGTTTAGGTAATGAGGGCAGCGCCTAGCCTATAGAAGCGTCTTAAAAGGTCTCTAATATAATTCTGCTAAAATACTAGAAAGCGCAAGCTTAAGGTGTACCTCTATAATCCTTCTCGACGTGACGCATAAAAGTTTTGTAAAGATGAAGCCATTTAGTGAAGGAACGCTTTACGGTGCGATCATTAAACTCAAAACTCAAAAGCTTGAGAGAGGATTTGCTTCGTGAGAAAAGCAGGAAGTACCTACTTACTAACACTAAGTATTTTACAACTAAAAGGATAAACAATGCATTTTATTCTTTAATTATAAAATGGATTGGTAGATAGATGTACCTACTTTTGTTTGAGCAACCACAAAAACTTCTCCAGGTGAGGTTCAGCTTCCTATCAAACAGTCAGGTGTAGATTTTAAAGCACCGGGGCAAATAATTGAAGAGTCCAGAAGAATAAAGTACCTAAATTCTAGTTCGTTGTTCCTGACATCTCCATTGTTATGCCTCCATTAACACATCTCCACCATTATCATCCAATTCTATAATAACTGGTGCACAAAGACCTCATTACATTTTGGAAAAGTTTACCAATAGGATCCCTTGGATGGATCCCTTAGGGGATCAAACAGGAATAGGTGGTTCTGTTGGAATCCCTGGACGGCGTTTATGTACTTTAGCCAGACCTTTGTATAGGTACTTCAGTTAGAAGAAGCCAAAAAGCTCTTATTCTTTCTTGAATTAATATTGTTGCACTGGGAGTTAAACAATACATAATACATTGTGTGGTTCATCGACCTAATCATCAGTAAGAGCAGTATTTTCTACTATTTAGCTGGGCTGGCTGAACTCCTCATGAGTATCCTCGATTCATATGTACTCCAGACCCTCGAGTACTGACCAAAATTATTTTAGATGTTGACCAGGACATTCATAGATGACGAAAATCAGTCGCCTACTTTTTATTCAGGTGCAAACCAACCTATTATTGCAGTGTAGTACCAACTCCCCCCCTTTAGGGTTTGATTTTTTATAGCCTAGAACCTGTTCGCTAATTTTTTGAACATTTTGGTAAAATTTGCATCATAATCCGTTTATTCGTTTGATTTCGCGTGATGCTTATAAACAGATAAATACATACGATATAAACAGATAAAATTACTAAAATTCTACAAACTGTGGTCAATATGTTCTGTTATAAATTTTATTTATTTAGTTAACAATTTGTTGTACACAAGAAAATACAAAACACAGAACATAGGAAAAAAATATGCAACAGCTACTGCTTATTTCTAAAGAAATTTCTTTCAGCAGACCTAACGAAGCAGCTAAGCGAACTTTTCTAATCAAAACACCTACCAAATAAATATATGACAAAAAATAAAAAGACACATAACTCTATATACCTATACATTATATTCAAATATATTATATAAATGAACTACACAAATTACTGTGATGTGGAAAGATGATGCTCTGTCCCACGTTTTTTAAAGATAGCTATGGAGGGACTAGGTATCTTAAACGGTGGGCGGAACAGAATTGCACAGTCTGACAGCATGGATAGAGAAAAAATCGGTACGATGTAAGGGCATAGAAAGGAGAGTTCTGACGTTTGTACGACGGGGCTTGTGAAGATGGCGAGAGTAAGAGAAACGTTTACGGAGATACGAAGGCAAAGAAGGATTTTGTGGAAAATATTAAAGAGAATACAAAGAATGTGAGTATTCCTGCGAAAACGGATTGGAAGCCACTTGAGTTGGGATCGAAACTGAGGAACGTGGTCATCCGTATCCACCATTTTTTTCGTTCTACGAGTATGTACAGACTTTCGATTCGATCCTCTTTAGCATTATTTATTCATCAGCTACAACTGTCGACTGATGGATATGGGCCCATCCAAATTAAGGGATTTTTTGTGTATGGGCACCTTTGACTCTTTATGTTTATCTTTTGGTTGGCCAGTAGAGAATGCCGTGTGGCATAAGGCCCGCCCTTTGTGCTTTCTGTGCAATAAAGTTTAATAAATAAATAAGAAAGGGGTATTTGCCAAACTCACTACGCTTGGCAGGCGTATTAGCGAGCACAGTGCCCTGTCCTTTGATTCATCCGTTAGTCACCTTTTACGAAACCCACGGGTAGATATCGGGTGGTCCTATTTTATTCCGGTCCCACACGGCGTAGCTTTATTATACCATGTATAGATTTGTATAGATTTCATACCCTCAGTTTCCTCGATAGGTAGGGGCATTTGATGTTTAACTCAAGCACCTAAAACGAAGTTTTGAAGAAGACAATTCTAAGCAGTGTAAAACTTTACAAACGGCAGCAGTAAGGATTCAAATCAATTCAATGGAAAACGGCGTCACTCGACGCTAACAAGCATTTAACAAGACGCCTGATGTCAAATTATCGCAAATTGCTTCTTAATGCAGACGCTCCAGTTCTCGTTTTAATGGGCTTAAACGCGATTATTGACATTAGGTATTAGAACTGCTTTTTCCTAAGCATATTTCGAATTCTATTACTTTAGCGAATACATAAACAGTCCTCGAAAAGATAATTAAATTCTTCATGCGTGTGAAGTGACGGTGAAATATTTGAAAGTAGATTATACTGATCTACCTACGTAGCCGACATGAACATGACACAAAGTTGTAAGTAACTTTGTAACTTGAAGCGGAAATTTCCTACTGTAGGTATTACCTTTGCTCGTACCAGGATTTTTAAAGGAACGTAAGCATTTTTCGTTCACCTCAGACCTAATGGCAGTTACAAAGCAGAAATGTGCAGCAGAATTTTTCAAAGTAGGTAAGTAAGTAAGTAAACCGGCTGTAAAATCATTTTTTTTATAATTAATGGATCTTTTTGGAGCGGTTCTTATTAATAACGTTAGAAGCTGGTTGACCGAGCGAAAATTCGTACTTCCAGCAGTAGAGTGCTTGCTATACGCTGAAGTGATAATGAATTAGATACCACGTAAGGCACCAATAATTTTGTAATGCTTTTTACAATATTTTTCTATACTAGCAGTTGAAAAACTCTAACACTAGGGTTCATCGAATGTTTCGTCGACTCGGTGTCCCACGCGGAAAAAAAAGAAGATTACTAGATTATTTTCATTAGCGCACCTTGTTCCTTGTTCCATCTACAGTTCACTTCGTCGTTTGAATTCAAGGCGTGGATGCAAAATGGAATTAACGACAATTCCTTGCAATCTCAGAATCAGAATTTCTGAAGTAGTTTTCTAGTGTTTCTCGAATCTCCAGATTACATTCTAGTAAATAACTAAACAAAGACAAAGGGTATTATTTCTAGTAATATTTCTTAGGCACAAAAAAGATATTTAAATACAAGTTGTAATTCTAAATATTGGTGTGTCCTGGCACTGTGAAGTGAACGCAAAGTGTGGGTGTGTGTACAACACAAACCGCAGCTTCCCACTGCAAGAGACTCAATTTCTACAGCAAAAGCGCATCTCAACCTTTAGACAACATAAAAGGATTTTAGTAAATTAAAATTTTCTATGTTTTTTTCCTATCTTAGATATTAACGATATAGATATTACCAAGTCGTCCTGAATGAGGATGAACCTTGGTGTCAAAGTTTTTCAATCGCCTCCTACAAGTAGTAGGCCTCTGACATGGTTGTGTAACGACCGCCATCTAAGTAGTCATTCGATAGCGACCGGGACCAACGGCTTAACGTGCCTTTCGAAGCACGGAACCATCTTTCTTGGCGGATAATCAGGTGGTTCAATCTGCAATGTCCTTTCCATACTGGGGACAAATTCACAAAGTGATAAATATCAAATTTGTGAGTGCCCCACCGGGAATCACACCCGCAACCTTTCGGTCGAAGGCAGTCGCACTACCACTGCGCCACATCGGCCGTTTTCAACTCTTTTAGTTTGTTTCTCTGTCAAAATAGTGTATCTTGAAATATCACAGTTTAGGAGAAGCTGTTGCGTAGTTTACCAGAGCACATGCAGTGTTCAGTGTCAATAGCTGCAATAACTGCCTCTCAATACCTATTCTGTTTGTGAGTGCTGGAGGGTGGGAGCGTTTACTGAGCGGCCGGCGTCAAATTATCCTAGGTATATTATCCGGTTACAAGGGAATATGAGGATAAAACAGTGCATGTAGACTAGGGTGGAGTGAATTTTTTTTTCAACCTTTTCAACTTGTAATAGCGATAAAAAGTTGTAATAAGAAGAGACATAAATAAAATCCTTCTACACCATATCGATTAAACAAGAGTAAGTGCCCGCGCAAGGTCAATGAACTTTTTGAAAAAATTGGTTTGAAAGCTTGTTTTAACTTGATATATCGTAGTAATTACTTACAGTTTTTCGGCTGATTAAGTGCTTTTTTTTATTTCTTTTATCGTTAAGTCCAAAAACTACATCACTAGCAGTCTTGTTTCGCTTTTGTCTTTGCACATAATGGAGGAATTCCCGCGCATATTAACGCGCGCACTTATTATGCGTTTGTGATTGAAGTCAAAGGTTACACTCGTGTTTTGATAGTATTGACGTTATTAAATGTGTTTGGAAGTATTTCAAGCTATTTTTAACAATGGAAAAGACTCGTAGTGCTGTAAGATGTCCCTTATTTGGTGAAATGTGCCAATTAAAAGAAAACGTCCTTCCAACTTACGAAGATGTAATGAAATATTGGGAGTGGACCAGATACGAACTTAAGAGGAAAATGGAAAAGCCTAAGGAGCCAATATTTTTATCAATCGCAGAAATTGTTGCATGTGACATTGAAAAAATATGGGAAAAAGCATCAGTGCCAATTGTATCGCATACAAGGATTATTCAAATGTTAAGAGCCTACCATATGAAGTGTAAAAACCTCATCAAATCTATTAAACGGCTAACTGAAGAAAAACGGCAAGAGTTTTTAGAAGACAGTAGAGTTTTATTTGATATTTCTTCATGCAAATGCAAAAGTTTTGATCTATGCAACTGTGCTAAAGAAAAAAAAGTTCCGAAAGCAGAGCAAATATTTTTGACGGACCAAAAGACGTTGCGTAAAATGGCGATAGGCGGGATAGATGTCAGATACACTATAACTTTGAAGAAAAGAGCAGAAAGGAGTGTTAAAGCACAGAACATCAGTCAGCAGATCTCAACGCAGCCTTCATTACCAAAAAAGCCTCGCAGAGTTTTGCCTTCTAGATACTCTCAATCAAACGAAACTATGCCTTTTTCAGATGAAACACACTTAGAAAAAAAGAAAATTACGACACTTTCCACGTTAGCTATAACCTGTGACCGATATGGTGTTTCTGACAGAGCTGCTGCAGCTATTGCATCATCGGTCTTACATGATATCGAAGCAAACGTCGAAGTTATTGACCGGCACAAAATACGCAGAGATCGATTCAAAATGCGCGAAAAGTCTGAAAATGAGAGTCGTGAATGTATTCTTTCAGCTTTGTACTTTGATGGCAGGAAAGATAGAACTTTAAAAATAATAACGAAATCCGGAAGAAACTATCGTACAACTATTGTTGAGGAGCATATTTCTTTGATTAAAGAGCCGGAGTCTGTTTATTTGGGTTATGTGGTTCCTGTTAGTGGAACTGCCAGATCTACGCTTGCTGCTATCACAAATTACTTATCTGACAAAAATATATCTGTCAACAATCTTTCAGTGATGGGGTGTGATGGCACTAACGTGAATACCGGCAAACATGGAGGTATTATTAGACTGATGGAAAAGCAACTTGGAAGACCATTGCAATGGATAATATGTCTGCTGCACATGAATGAGTTACCTTTGAGACATTTGTTTCTACATCTGGATGGTTCTACTTCAGGACCAAGATCGTATACAGGTCAGTTAGGGAAGCTATTGGAAAACTGTGAGCAAATTCCTGTCCTGGCATTTGAAAAGATACAAGGCACGCAGTTGCCGCCAGCGTCTGATTTGAGTGCTGATCAAGCATATTTGCACAACATTGTATCGGCTGTTATCAGTGGTGAATTCCCTGAAGCCTTAGGTCACAAGTCGCCGGGCAAGCTATCACATGCAAGATGGCTCACAAGAGCTAATCGGATCTTAAGACTTTATGTAGCAACTGAGACACCACCACAGAACCTAACAATTTTGGCTACATTTGTGGTTAAAGTTTACGCCCCAGTTTGGTTTGCCATAAAGAACGCACCATCTTGCAACCATGCGGCCTTGCACTTTTTTGAGGCTGTCGCGCGGTCAAGATATTTACCAGAAGATATTAAAAAGGTCGTGGACCCAGTGTTGCAAAGAAACAGTTACGCAGTTCATCCTGAAAACCTTCTTTTGGCAATGTTAACCGACAAGCGGAAAGAAGTACGCGAATTAGCTATTAAAAAAATTTTGAATGCGCGTAAGGCAATACTACCTTCAATGCCTAGAGTTTTTGAGGTTCCAGAAATAAAACTGAATGCAGTTTCCTACACAGAGCTGATGAATTGGGATACTGATCAAATAACGGCTCCACCGATACTGCAGAATCTGTCGGACGACGAGATCATTTCAACTTTTCAAGAATGGAATAATAGTCCAAGAAATTTTCTTGCAGTTCTTCCCTCTCACACACAAGCAGTGGAGAGAGCTGTTAAAATTACGACTGAAGCTTCTTTGTCAGTATGTTCCAAAAAAGAGAGAGAAGGTCTAATTAAAACAAAAATTAAATCCCGAAAAATTATGCCTAAATTTGAAACAAAAAGAGATTTTCAGGCTGATTAGTTTCTTACAGTTACATGTTGCTCTTTAATTTTTTTTTATATTATTGTTTTAATAAATGTTTGTCCTTTTTAAAATTGAATTTTAATTTAGTATTCCCTTTAAAGTTCTACTATAATACTAAAAATATTTAACAACAAAAAAACAGCTTTTTGTAAGTTTTAAATGTGATTGCGCGGGCATTAGACATTACATTATAAACATGAAAATTTGCACGATTCTTATTGTTATCATAATGCAACTTTCCCGCACTATTAGAACTCAATCAAGGAAAAAAAAATATTTTCCATACAAGCGCGCTCCACCCTAATGTAGACACAGAAAATACACTGTGCATTTGGAGTCCGGGATAAACATTTTCTTGTGCAATGGGAGTTTTTCTGTTGACAGTTCTCTTGATAGTTCTGAATGTCAAACCAGAGGGCGCTGTGCTAAACTGAAATTTTGACGATTCAATATGGCTGGAGGCAGCCATAGTTTGGTCACAGGTTCAGTTTCACGCTGTGTTCGTTACAAATTAATTATTTTAGTTTTATTTACTATTAAATAAACTTAACGCCTTTCTATTATATTGAGTGTCATTCGTGTAAGTAAACAAATAATCAATAATAAATTAAGAGAAATTCAATATACACAAAAATAAAGAATAATTTATAAAGTGGTACAGTTTTTGTGTAAAGAAACGTTATTTCAATTAAGCTCAGCGCCCTCTACATGACATTTGAGAATCCCTAGAAAATTTCCCATTATGCACGAAATATAACATTGTTTTTACCTGTACTACTAAACAAGCGAAAGAACAAAAAGGAAGTGGGCACCTTGCCCGTGCACAAGATCAGAGATGGACCAACAAAGTAACAAAATTGCATGGACTATAGGATACCAGACGACCAGGTAGACCAAAAGAGAGAGGGGTGGACGAAATCGTGACTGCAGCTGGAAAAGGTTGGATGGAAACAGCAAAAGACCACACCATATGGAAAAACCTAAAGGTCTTTACCCTGAATAGGGGTTCATAATTAGTTTAAATAAGTGTGTAATAATCAAATGAATTTACCAATTTTTAATGCATGCACTTTTAATTTTTTTGTCTATATGTAATAATAATTTAATTTTAAATTGTATGACTTACCTAATTATGAAATTAAAGGCATTTTTATTATTATATTTACTACTTGACATTTAAGTACAGCTATCCTATATGCTATCTGTTTAATCCTTTATTCTTTTATTCTAAACAAGCAAAGAGTATTTATTTATTTAATTATTTATTTTACAGTTTATTGCACACAAAAACATAACAAGAAAGATACGAAACATAAAGAAATACGACACAACAGGTACAGCTTATTTCTAAGTAGAAATTTCTTCCAGCCGACCCTCGGAAGTGTGACATTACAAAGAAAGCCAGAAAAGACGTGTACAACAGCACAGTTATTCTAATAACTAAATTTAATCACTTATATATAAACTACACTAACCTAACCTGACAATAGATACTTATAATAACATAATAATTAATATCCAATACATATACAGTAAATAAACATAAGTTAACATATACCTACACAATATAATATAGTATATAAAAGAACAACAAGGACTTGCCTTGCCTCCCGTACCCGCACACCGCCACGCTGCTCAGTCGTTCATTCATTCGTATTCTATCTACCACCTTTCCCATGACAACCTATTTTTGAAAACTTAAAAAAATATACATTTCTCAAGAAACCCATCTTTGATTCAAAAGAAATTTCTACACTATATGTACAGTTCTAATTAAATAAAAAAAGTTACGTTACCTTGCAGAAATTACCCAGGTTTATAAGTATGATGATGATCAATTCATATTGGTTCATAAACACATATCTTCGCATCAACTTGCGTTCATTGGTCAAGAGATTAGCCACCAGCCACCAGAAATTACGATGAGATGACCTGGGTATCCAGACTATAAATCCCCCAGTTCGCCTTGCTGAGTTGCTAACTAGCGTATAATTTTGGTGCAATCTCAGACAACGGGTGAATTTTAGAGGGAACCCATTGAACAACCAGATCGTTTTGTTCTATTATAATTCGTCACAGTTAGTTTTTAGACGCGATTAAGGCAAGTGTTAACGCGATATACAGGACTGGTTCCGTTTACCCTTGTACTGCTTCGGCAGCGCTTTATGGGAACCCATCAATCGAGTCGCTACGGAACAGCAAGTGTAGCCGTCAACGACCTCGACGGGGGCGCCACTTCACAAAAAAAAGTTTTCTTTTTATTCAAACCATTTATCAGAATGTCCTATGCCCAAGTTTTTAATATTATCCATAAGTGAAATTTGAACCTGCAAACTCAATAAAATATTCGTTGTAATTAAAGTAAAGGCAATTAATACTAAAAGTGGCCGTTTGTAGGCACTTTATTCCATAACTGTAATTGCAGCAAATATTTCATTGAGTTCTCAGTTTCAAATTTTATTTAAGGAAAAACTTGGGCATCGGACATTCTGATAGATTGTTTGTATAAAGAGAAAACTTATTTTTGTGAAGTGGCGCCACCGTCGAGGTCGTTGACGGCCACACTCGCCTTAAATCGCCTTAAACACAATGCTGTCCTTGACAAGTTCACAACACGCTAAATGCTGCCTCTTTTTTATACTTAAAGTAACATATCTTGCGGATTTGTGCATTTGTTCCAGGCAATGAGTGATTATAGAGGACAGGGTAGGGACAAACCATTTTTATTTCAGAAATAGGTTTAGGGTTACTAGATGACAAGCACCTTAAAAGTACCCAAGTCTTGGACTACGTCTAAAAACTCTCTTTTATTTTTTTGCTTATAGTTCAAAAACTATAGAAATTAGAGGGAAATATCTGAGGCAACTTGGATACGAACATCTTTTATTTTGGTATCGTTCTAGAATTAATCTAAATATTTTACAATAAAAAGGCGCTTTTAAAAAGAAGCGAAGTAAAGACGGGGTCTGTTTGAGGTTACTATACACTATAGTAGTGTTCAAGTGCTTCAAATTGCTTCAATCTGGAATTTCAAAGTAATTCTGAAACTTTCTATTTCTCTTAGGGTGGAACTGGATAGAACCAGTTAGCCACGTTCCCTGGTCCCGAGTGCCAACCACTACTGGCGAAGTTACCTTACTTTGCTTGCCAGACGTTCAAACATTCAATAGTTCGTGCACATGTGCAAAAGTTGGTCGATCTTGTAAGTAAGAGGTCTGTTTGGTGGACTTGGTTTATTGAGATAATGTTTTTAATTGTTTGTACTAACTGAAAATGTTAGGTATGTATTACATACCAGTATTTGCCTCTAAGCATACATATTCAATATTTTTAAATTTAGATTATCGAAAACATAAATACTGTTAAAAAACCTATCTACTTACCTGTGTTTGAATCTGTCAATAGATCAAAGAGGTTAAATACTTATCTGGTAGCTAAAACCACATATAATAAATTCAATTGAATATTCCCTCTGTTTGCCGAAAATAATTGATTTAGCTTTACTCTTATCGAAACAGCGGTAAAAATTATTACGTGGTAAGGGTATACCGATAAGCTGCATTTCTCGGTGCCTATCTGGTTTGCAATTAGTAAACAAGTAATTCAAACAACTACCAAAATATGAAAGGTAATGTACATAGGTACTGTAACTAAAATCGGAGCCTTTAGTTAATAATGAAACTATAATGTATGGCCGATGAGTTTCTTTTGTGGCCGTCTAGATTCCTGTCTACGTTGTGTATTTTTATTCATAAGAGATATTTGTACGCTCCTATTATTTAACAATAACTGAAACAAATAAAATAAAAAAGATCTCACGTGCTGTAAATGAATGGACACAATTGCCGGGAACAGGATGGATATGTTTTGATTGAGTCATTAAGTCTAAAAGGGACCTAGCAGCTGGGAAACGCTGGTCTCTCTGCACAACTTAAACCAGCCCAACACGCAAAACCTTGAAAGTTGATCCCTAACCAAGTATGCAACTACGTTATGTGATACTACATTAGAAACAACAGGAGCACTAAACGATCGAGTAAGCCAGAACACGTCCGGGTTCGAAAGCCATACCTGTGCACTAAGCAGGCCACCAGACCCTTCGCATAGGTCAAGCTATGAACCATTAATCCGCTTCTATTAGATAAATAATTTTAGCGCGAATAATGAAAGTAACAAACATCTTTAATGTTCCGTGCGTTTTTAATGTGTCAGCACCAAACATGAAAGAGGAAACTTATAGCGATAGTTTATTTTTCTAATAAAACAAAATCTTTCACAATGTTTCTGTTATACTTGCACAGCTCATGCACCTGAACCCTATTTTTATTATTTACCTACTTTATTTGTTAAAACACAAGTTCACTATCTTAAAACTAAACATAGTCCCACAAAACTGTTTACACAGTTTGTCTGCAGGATCTGATGAGTCTCATATAATTTACCTCTATAATAGTGTACTTAGTGAGATTGTGACATTAAATGGCTTTTAAGCAATCTTTTAAAGTTTGCCGTGTGATGCCGGCTTAGAATAGCATTACCCCATTTCTTTCCCGTGGGATTCGTAAGAGGTGACTAAGGGACTCGAGGGTGTGTATTGCAATTTTAGGCGATGGGCTGACAACATGTCACTATGTCGATACACAATTTCCAAATGACCCTCAAATATATGTCAAACGTGGTGTAAATAGCCGTTTTTGCGGCCGTTTACGCTCTGCCTACCCCACAAGGGATAATTGGCGTGATATGTGTGTATGTGTATGTTTTAAAGTTTGTTTCTCGTCGGATGTTCTCCGAACTATTCATTTATTCGTATCTCATATATTCATATTTCCCTATAACATTTCTTTTCTATTACCGATCGATGCAAACGCATCTGTTTCTGTTTTGGGTCAAACAGGCAGGCGGCTGCGTTTAGCACGTGGGTTCCCTTTTTTTGTTATGAACGGCCATTTGACTGTGTGCGAATTACGTATTTTTATAATCATGATTTTACCATAACACGTTATCCATTTTCCGACTTTATAAACTGCGTGGATTAAAATATATCGGTTACAATAAATATGCAATTTTTGTTATAGTCTTATCTAGAGTAAATAGCGTTACAAATATTCCCTAGTGGATTAAAGTTTTGTTAGTTACCTACTGCCTTCTTTAAAATATACGAGGAAACAATAATCAAAATAACAATAACGCGTGACTTACAAATTTAAAACAATACACCGTGTTTTTTGCATTTTAATTAGTAGTAGAATGATGGTTGGATACAGTAAAGTGAAGTAATTAATATCTGAACCGCAATTTTGCAGTTCGTCTGCATAGAACTGAAATAATTGCTGCGGTTGAATATGAAATGAAATTTCAAGAGAAGTTGTTAATTTGAGTAAACATTTAATGTCATCCACAATTCGTACTACGTAATTTTAGCCATAATTTGGAAGTATTTTAATTAGGTTTACTGCAATAATTATCCTTATCCGAGAGTGTGTGTGTGTGTGTTTATTAATACCACTCAAACTTAATTTATTATACCGGATGTAAAACAGTGTGCTATAAAATTTGCAGGCGTGATAGGAGCATGAAACTGAATAACTTTTCCTAGGAAACATATCATGTTGGAAAACGACAAAACATTCCGACTTTCCAAACTAACTCAATCAGCTGTTTGTGAATTTAGTGAACGGAAAGTCGTTCTTTTTCTCTTTTGGTATGATCACTCCTGCAACGTTTTGGTACCTGGTACTCCGCCCTTACACCCGTATATATAGACACAAAATAAGATTAGTTTAATTTAGTTACTTTGTGCCTCGAGAAAACAAAGCGTTGGTTGTGAAACTAGCGTGAAAAAAATACTTGATACTAGCAGCCCGAGCCCGCGGTAGAGATAGATACTTCACTACCCATTACAACAGCTGTCACTGTTTGCAATTTCCTAAGAATACCTTTATCTGATTGTTTGGTACATTTTTATCTAAATACCTATGAATTCAGGTTGTCTATTAGAATTGAAATACCCTGTTTATTATAAATAAGTAGATAAATGAATGAAAACAGTATCTATACAGTTGAACAGTGCCCCGAAAGAGCGCATATACTTTATAATTGCAAACGTGAAAGTTTTTGAAAAAGTTCTGACTCAAGAGTGAAACGGTCGTGTCTAGTGTTCTTAGAAACTCTACGTGAAGACATCAGGGCAAGAAATTGGAAACTCTACGAATAATCATCATGAAGCCGTAAAAACTCATTTTGACTAATTATGAAGAGAAGGATTTAATGATTGATATTAATATTTGCCCCGCCAATTTTCGCGGATTTTTCATATTTTTCGTACTGTTGATTTAGGCAGCACGCAGCTGATAATAAAGTTTGCCTCATGGTGTATGGATATCTAAGCCATGCACCATCAGTAGCCATACACCATCACAAATACATAAGATTAAACTTAACGGAATAATATACTCAGGAATAAGGTACTCAGGAAGTCAAAAATAATATCTTAGAACAGTTTGGTGAGGTAATCAACAGCATTCCTCTTATTGCCAAGATTCACAAGATACTATCAAAGACGCCTCCGTCGTATCTTTAACTGCTGAGATGACCAGATGGAACTTCCACAAACTCTGCGGCAGAGACACTTAGGCTCCTTGCCAAGGTTAATTTTCCTGGATCTGAGGTACTGGGCACGGAGTGAAGCCCTACCTCGCAGGGAAGAAGGAGATCTCGGCTCACCTTAGAAGACTGGCAAAGAGCCTGTTTCGTCACAAAACCTCAAAGGGTACTGTAACTAAAATCTCCCTAAGCCTATAGTAATTAATAAATGATGCTATTATGTATGGCCAAAGAACATATATTGTGATCGTCTAGATTTCTGTCTACGTTGTGGTTTTTTAATCATATTAGAGGATTGTACGCTTCTATTATTTAACAAATGGCTGAAATGTAACAAAACATAAAGGAACACAATAATAAGTTTAAGAAAGATGCCACTTAGCTGGAAATATCCCGGATGTTTCAGGCACTCGCGCATGTCTGGTTCCGTCCTCGTGGTCCTTCCTTCTAGCTCTGGATATAGTAGGTACCTGTATTATGAGAGAAGAAAAGTGGACACAATTTGACTGTAGATCTGTAGCTGCACCATGTCTCACGTGCTGTAAAAGAATGGACTCAAATTCCAGGGAATAGGAAAGATATGTTTTGATTGAGACTTTAAGTCTAAAAGGGACCTAGCAGCTAAGAATTTTATGGACCTCCCAACACACCATATAGTCCACCCAGCACGCAAAACCTTGAAAGTTTAACCCTAACCAACTATACCTACTCTTTCTAACTTCCAAACCTTCACGCTAACATTTCGATCACCTTAGATCACAAAACCTTTCACATACTTTTCATTCATACTCATTTTTACACACCTTTCACGCTTAATTTACCTATGGTCTGCAAACCTTAGATTTCCACCTGTGACGGCGGCTACTTTTGGGCTCCTTAATAACATATAAAAATTCAAGTATGCACTTAAGTGATACCTATAATAACATACTGCACTACACTTTCAGTTTGTCCAGGAACGCTAAGTCCTAGGTCCGTTAGCCGTGACTGTGTAGTTACATAGGCCACATGCATAGGTCAGTAATCATATATCACTAAGTCACCCAGATGTGTTCCTATTCGCTTGTTTCTGTATAGCTCCATAACCAACGGCTACTTCGTCCTGATTATGACAATTATACATTTGTAATGAGTGTTTGTAAGTGTAACGCGGACGAATGATTTTAAAATTATAATATAAAATATTTATAAAAGAAAACCTCTTTAATGTTCCGTACATTTTTTTTATTGTGTAAGCACCAAACATGAAAGAGTAATAACGAATGTAGTTTATTTTTCTAATAAAATAAAACATTTCATACATCATTCACACTTCTAATATGCACTTCACAAGTCATTCGCCTAACCCTAGTCTACGAATAAATAAATAGTACACCCCTATAACATTCTAACCACGACGCCCGTCGGTCGCTCCGCTTCCCGTACCTATTGAAACAATAAAATATGACACAACAATAAGCTGATAACTAGCAACTTCTAAGCCCGGAGCCCCGCCGCCAGTCGTCCGCCGAACAGTATCCCTGCGAAAGGAAAAACCCTAACGAAAGACTAGAAGCTCGCCGAGACTCTGAGAAAAGAAAAATTAGGATTAGTAAACACTTTCACATTTATGCAAGATAGTTTTCGCGCGCGTCTATCTCGCTGGGCCACTCGGGGCTAACTTCCCAAATCTCTATTCCTACATAGCTAATGTAAGGATACAAAATAAACGTATTTGTCGTTTAAGCAATATCAAACCCTATAACTATTATTTTAACTACCGATGTAAACGCATCTGTTTTGTGTCAAAGAGGCGTCCGTTTTTGCACATGGTTCCCTTCTTTTTGTAAAGAATGTCCTTATGACTTTGTATCGAATTACGTATTTATAACACGTAATGCATTTTCTGATTTTATAAACTGTACGGGTTAAATATCTGTTACAGTACAGTGGGCCATAAACAACGAGAGAGGTGGATGACATCTTTCCCGCCCTCTTGAAATACGGAAAAGATCTCATTATGCCTTGCTTGACATCCAGGGGATATATTTGATAACACATCCACCGACGTCATACTCTAATGCGTGAATTGAAAAGGTATCGATAAAACAACTTTTATATGAGCTATCCGCAATCAAAACGTTACAATCCGATTACTTGGGTTCCAGGTTAACTATAGAGCCGATTGAGCGCCTGAACCGGTTTGGCACCCACAACTATGTGATTCTGGGGTTGGGTTACTTATACATAGGAAGAAACGAGGCGGTAGATAAACTGGCTGAATCGGGATGACGTCCGACGGGGCTGAAGCCCTTCTGGACATTAACAAAACTGCGCCTCGCAGAATCCTAAACCAGCTCAAGAGACGACCTAACGAGCTCAAGAGCCCTGAGGGATCAGCAGTACTAACACGCTCCAAACTGCTATACCGTGTTCTTCCCACAAATACTCTTCTATGAACCGGATACTCTCTACTCTATGAACCGGAATAACTTAAGGTTGATCACCAGGGCACTCACTGGGCATTGTAATCTCAACAAACATCTTTGTAGAAGGAGCTGACTGAATCCTTATACTTCAGATTTTGTGCTGAGGACGACGAAACACCGTCGCACGTGCTCTGCGCATGTGATGCCCGTGCATTCGTGCATACAAGGAGATGGACTACGGGTGGCCACTTGTTGTTAAACAAAGAAATCGTGTCCTTCCTCAGATTGGCCCAACTGGATGAGGTCATTTAAATGAAAAGAGTCAGCCATTGTAGATCAGCATAAATCGCAGTGGCTATTGATCTTTTAAGACCAAACCCTTTTCTCAAGTAATAATAAGTAGCCATGTAGATTTCCTCGATGACAATATGCAGACCAGGTACATATTAAATTAAAAACAATCGCCCAGCGTTTTCACCCTTTAACGGGCATAGCAGGTAAAACAAAAGGTTCAAGTTTAGGTAGGAACATTCTTTCCATCGCCTTATAAGGGTGTAAGTATTATGAGATACGGCGTACTTAGGTCGTGGGCAACTTTAGTTTTGAAGCGGAAAATAGTGTGAGATCCGTCATCGTAGGTCGTTGTGAACAACTTCACGGCCCTCATATTAAAAGTTTACGGTTTGAGAGGAGATTGTTCAACCAACTTTATTGAAGCAGTAGAAAAGAACAAGTTGGGTTCTCTGCCTTTTCAAACGAAGAGTTAGGTATTTTTCTGCATTCATTAATACGTTAAACTTTTGAACTTGCCAACTTCTGATTTTGTCATTAGAGCTCATTAATCGTCCCATACATAACGTACATTTTAACAAAGAGGCACAATATTAAAACGTTTTATACTTATTATAACTCCAGATTCCGACAAATCGAAAACTTCCTCCTTACTTACGGTCGGTTGTACAAACTATGGCACTAATTGCAGTGGTAAAGGGACGACCAACCCCACTAAAATGAAAAATCATACATCTAAGCTTCAAGTTGTATTGTGGGATCGTGCTTCAGATACGTGAAAAGTCCGGTTAAAAGGAAAAACTACTCGCCGCCCTAAGGGATCGTTACGCCACTAAATTCTAAATCACTGGCCATTAGGTATTCTATGAGCGCGTGCGGCCGCAATCCCCTTTTACATAAATGATTTAAATTTATCACAGCCAATGAAAACGTGGGTGAAACCTGAAACGAAATTATTGCGCAAATTTTTGTGCCTACCCTCAGCTAGAAGGAAAGGAATATAAAAGAACCTATTTGGTGACTTTCTAACCAACACGCTATATTTAGAATTAAATAAAAGGAAATATTTAAAACCTTTCGACGAACTCTCGTGGGCTTACGATACTAAGGGTGTATTAGTTTCGATTTTCAAAAAGATATAACTGTCTTTCTAAAGTAATGTTAGGTTATGTTTTTAATCAAATAACCTTTACTTATTTCATGTATTCTAAGTACCTAGGTCATATCTGCCACAAAATCCTTTCAACCCTTTAATAAAGGGGCATTCTTAAAATGGTTTAAAACATTTGCGGTAACTGCGATTCTCCAGTACAAGACACGGTATGTTATGGAATTTGGGTATAGAACTCTTCAACGCTCATCATGACGGCGCGCAGCCGCCAATACTTACCTAATACTTTTAATAAAGGATTAAATAAAAAAATTAAAATAACAAAGACAATTGAAATTTGTTAATTGGCCACTTGAATGACAGGTCCTATAGTTTAGGTGGGCTCCTGATGGTGCATCTGGTGGTCTACTTCAGGTATTTCAGACCCTCGAGTGGAGACAAAAAGTAGCCTTTGTCTGAGTTTTAAACTGAGCTTTATGCCAAATTTCATGAAGATCGGTTTAGTGGTTTGGCCGTGAAAGCGTGACAGACAGACAGACAGAGTTGCATGCACATTTATAGTATAATAAAGTAAAAGTATAAATTAAGTAAGTAGGTAACTATATAAAAATATCACAGCGACGTAATTTTTTCAACTTCTAATCGAACATTTTGAATGCGTTTTCGAAATTCTGTGATTCAATGTTTTAAAATTATTGGTGACAACCCTGTCTCTATTCAAACTTTACCGTTCCTAATCACCAAACTTTCGTCTCTATTTAGTCACTAAGGCGTTCCTATAGACCCAGAGGTCGTGCCTATTCACCCCTCTCTCATCCCTATTATGTACAAAACTTTTACAAATAAACCATGTTGTAAAAAAATTAAGTTTTTCTGACGAAAAATAGTTTAATCAGAGTAACCGCATGTATACATGTTCTCTAACATATTCTACGCAATTTCAACCTATATACGTACCTTTAAACACTATGGAATCCACTGTATTAATCAGTTTTCTGCAGCTTCAAAAACGCGCACTTTCTGGACAACTTTTCGAAAGTTTTTTTTTTACATCATAATGTCATTTTGACGTTTTCCAAGTGTTGCTATTATAAAAAATATAAATTCCACTATTAAAAACAAACAGTTTTACATCACACGATTAAGCTACTGTACAATTTGTCGGCAAAAAGGTTCATTCCCAGTTTTATCCCTAATCACCCCTGCATCCCTATCCACCCCGTTTTACGGTACTTTGTGTCATGACTGCGCGTCAAAACTACAATGAAGCTTGGTATAAGATCAAAAAATACACATACCATGCGCAAAATGCAATGAGAACTATTAAAAAAATATTAAGAAAACAGTAGCAAACTTGCAGACTAGGTATCAATCATAGGGTGCGGGTTATCGTTCTGTACATCTAGTTTATATCATCAGTGTGGCATAAGTAGGCGCTCTATTTGCATAAGAAATGCCTGCGGTAGTCACTACTGCTATATTTTACATTAAAATTCTGCCCAGCCTAGTTTAAGGGCCTGCCTCGAACTTTTAAACGTCCCTTTCCCACTAATGGCAAATCCTGTGTGTGAGAACAGAGCGGAATCGCCATATTTAGAAAATTTTTCAATGTTTTGGAAATTTCTCGCCACATAAACAAGTAATCAAAAAACTGTACGACAAGAATCTAGTAATGTACAAGACGTATCGTATAAGCAAAAAATAATGTGTTATGTTCACACGTTGACGGACAGAAAGGCCATAGCATTCGCTTTTGCACTTGGTCTAGTGACAGAACTGTTATAGCCTACAATAGTGGCGGGCACTTTCTAGCCAGAGCTGCCAAGACATTCGCTCGATTCATACAAAAATAAGAAGAGCATTTTTAAGTGTCACTGGGCAACTTTTGCCAATATTGTCAGTGTCAATTAGAGCAGTTTTTACATTTGTTAAAAGTTTTAAGTAATCCGTCTCGCCCCCCACCCCCCACAACGACAGAGCGTGTATACCATTCGCGCATCTATGACATATTCCTCAATCGGCCGGTGAGTGTCATTTTTAGCAGACACGTCCATATGATCGTTTTGGCGCCAAATTTCAAGGACTTATAATTGATGTAAGTAGCCTGTTTGTAGATTTATAATGATGCAATAACATTTAAATATAAGAAAAAAAACTCAAAGACTGTCTCTCTAATTCCATTTATATATTCAAAAACACTTCAAATGGTAATAAATCAAATGGTAATAATGGTAACAAATCAACAACAAACTCGAGCGCTTACAAAACTTAGCTATTCGGTTCATCTTCGGCCTTCGCAAATATGATCATATCTCAGAGTTTCGTGCTCAGTTAAAATGGCTCCCAATCCGAATTCGTCGCGATGTGCATATCCTTACTGTCCTTTTCAAAATCCTGAATGATCCGTCCTCTCCTGAATATCTCCGTTCCCGTTTCCGTCTGCTAACTCCTGACTCCCGATCTAGGCGCGCTTGCATTACAAAGATGCTTGAGTGTCTTAGATCGAATACAAAATTCTTCTTCAACTCCTTTACTGTGCGCGCTACTCAATTGTGGAACAAGCTTCCTACCTCAATACAAGGGAGCCCCACAACCTTCACTTTTAAAAAGAGGCTAAAAGAGCATTTTACAACATCATTATATTGTTAATTGTGGTGTAATATATTAGCATGTACTACATAGGTACTTATTAGTATGTATTAGTTTATTTCTATTTAAGCTATATGTGTATTAGTATTAAATTCAGTATTTTTGTATGTATTTTATTATATTGTAAATTATATTGAACTTTTATTTATTTTCTGTATCTGTTCCCGTGTATTCCCATCTTTCACCCCCGCTAGGTTGGCTAGAAGAGATCTCTGAAAGAGATAAGCTCGCCTGTTGTTTTAATTTTAAGTTTCAATTGTATGTTTACTTGTTTCGTTACAATAAAGGATATATATATAAATTAATGTAAATTTCAGTGATAAAATACGCGATCGTTTTGTGATTTGATTGTGTGTATGATATCAATATTCTTTGAAACTACTGATCGTTTTCAAAAATTCTTTTACTATTAGAAAGCTACACTATCCCTGAGTAATATGGTTTACTTATCACCACGGAAAAACATCGTTTGACAGGAAAAAGTGTAACAGTGGGGTGACTACTCGGCATCCCGCTAGTAGGTACCTACTAAACGAGAAGTTACGGAAGCTATTTGATTGCGCTGTTTCCCAGGATACTCTTCAAGAAGAGTTCTCTTACGGTTCCTTAATCCTAACCATATGAAAGTAAGATCAAACGCCAACCCACGATCCTTACAATGATATTGAAAGACGTTATCTTCCTAGGCTCCTGATCGTATCAATCATTTCTCTGAGCTTCCTTTAGTCTCGACTAAGGATTCTACTGATCAAAAGCAAGAGTTTTAGGTTAATTTTTTCTGTAAATAATTAAATTGTGTTAGTTTTATGTTCATAAACCTTATAAAATAAAGAGTTGTTTATTCAAAACTAGATAGAAGTTGAAACATCAACGCTAACCCATGATTCTTCAGCTGTTACAGCAGTTCTGTCGCACTTAACAGTGACTACTTACTATTGTATAAGACAGAGCTGCGGTAACAGTCGAAGGCTTTAGCAGTTAGTGTCATTCTTGAATCATACGTATTGTAAAATATGCGACAGAACTGCTATAGCTTTTCATACAAAAAAGTTGTGTCAAAGTCGTGTGACTTAGTGTCCGTGAACGTGTTAAGATTGCTATACAAAACGCAAAAAAGTGTGAAAATAGACTAAACTTTGAAAAATAAATCTATCGAGCAAACTCTCTTTAATCGTGTTTTCCTGCGAAAAAAATCTAGATAATATAGTGATAAATCATTATAAATAAAAATAAAACGTTTATCGTATTCACCAACAAAATTGCGTGCATCCAAAAATACCCATTTTTCTCACGGCCCGCCCTTAAACATAAGTGTAAGTAAGTTGCCATGTGGGCCGGCAGGCTTAGAAAAGCATCACCCCATTTCTTTTCTATGGGAGTCGTAAGAGGTTGCTGAGGGACTCGAGGGTGTGTATTGTAATTTAAGGCAATGGGCTGGCAACCTGTCACTATGGCAATACACAATTTTCCGAATGACCCTCAAATATTTGTCTCACGTGGCGTAAATATCAGTTTTTTGCGGCAGTTTACGCTCTGCCTACCCCGCAAGGGATTATAGGTGTAATATGTGTATGTAAGTAAGTAACTTGAATGCTTTACCCTCACCCATTTCTAGATACCCAGTTTATTGCTTCAGCTTTTTTTTTCGCGCAGTTATATAGTTTAGATGTGATCTCTCCATGCATCATGCAATCAAAAGTAAAGATAGGCCGAACATACGTTTCACCAAGTACAAATATTCGGCCGAATATTCGGTTAAAGCATTACCGAACCGAATATTAGGTCAAATAATGCCGCAGGAATAGAACCTATGTAAAACAGGTTCGACTATTTACTTATCACGAATAGCTGGCGCATTTAAGTATCCTACCTTTCCACGCCCTACCCATGTAATTTTTATGTTGAATATTTAGAAACGTAGATTACAAATAATAATAAATGGTTCTTTTTTCTGACATAACCATTTGCAACGAAATATAATGTTCTGACACAACCATTTGCAATAAAATACAATGTGAAACAATACGTTTTTATTTGGTCAAATATTCGGTAAATCTGCCAAACATACCCAACACCGAACAGAAAAAGAATATTCGGCCGATCTCTTATAGTAAAAGTACCTATGGAAACGTTTTTCCCAAAAAGTTTATTTATTAAAATACATTTATTTGGAAAATAAAAGAGTTTTCGAAGATTAACTAACTTTCTATAATTTGCCCGAGTTTTTATAGAACAAAGTTAGTATCTTATCGAGCTATTTATAGGTAGCAAAGCAAAATAACTTAACGAACACAACTCAAACGTACAACTCGTTGTTTTGAGCAAGCTTTGGCACTCATCAAGTTGCCTTCAAGTTTATGAACACAAAACTTTGCAATACGCTCATCCAAGAGCGCATTTTGACGTGGAACTAGCTTCAACTTAACTTACCATCCCAAAGATCACAAGCCATACATACCTAACGAATTTTATGTGTTTCAGTTTTGTTTTTGCGTTAAACTGGCAAAAGAGTAACGATGTACGAAAGACAAAAAGTATATTCGCAAAATAAGTAGGCAAGTGTTTTGCCTTTGAATCAGCGCTTCAGGCATAAATCTTCAGTGTTTTAGATACACCAGCCACGGAGGCCACCAACACCACTCTAGAACTTTCAAACCACGCCAAATTGTCGGTTCAACGAGCAATCTGCCTTATACTCTGAGGGGCCTCGTAAAAGACTTTAATCGTGACATAACTCCTTCGAAGATTACATAACAGAAACAAATCCACTTTATGACATCATGCACGATCGCTATCAAATTGAAAGACCGGCAATTAGTTGGACATATTTATTACGGCCACAAAGTATCTATAAACCTACTATGGTTCAGTACAGCCCTTTTGGTCTAGAAGAACGAGCTTTGGACAATAAACTCAAGGGTCAAAGGTTCAATGTCCATGAATATAAACGACGTGAGTAGCTTCTGTACTGTCAGCTATTACGCTGCAAGTTAATATAAAATGTCTTGGAGTTAAATCAACCTTTTGTTAAAACATGCGAATTGCAAAAATGTGGCTACGATATTGTATATCATTATTGGTTCAATATCACGGCATGAGAGGTCTAATCTAAACATTCAAGAACCTATGAAAATTATGTTTTTAATTATCATACCAACCTAGATGTAAATAGGTGCTAAGTTTGTCAAAACTAAATCCACCAAAAAAATACAAATCTACAAAAAAAGCTATATTCAGCGTTGTAATGCTTTGTCTGTGTTCAAATTATGAATTTTCGCAACAACGTTTTAGCATTAAGCCACTAGTTGATCGAATATTTAATGGCACTAAGTCCGAAAACGTGCCTGGACAAAGTCATCCATAATTTCTACAGCCACTTATATTTCTATGCAAAGAAAAATTACAGTTATTTTCTTAAAAACTTGAAATGGTAATTTGAAATAGTGTGTTGGGAACTTGGAACTGAGGATGGAGCTGCTATGTGATTATTTTCAGCTTCGTATCAACTTCCCCACACGTAGGTACTACAGGGTAGTAGGAAGTTCAGAATATATTATGCCATTTGTGCCTAAAGACACATCAGCTAAAAGATTTTTCAAAATAGTCCCAAAGATAGCGTGTAGTAGGCGTAAAAACTGCCAGCTGGGCAGAATTTGTACGTCTTATGTATTGTCCAGGGCACTAATGTTTACATATAAACAAATCTATATTTTTGCATATATCATTCCTGGCTAAATGAATGCGATTAGAGCTTTATATTGAGAATAAGGTGTACTGTTAACAGATTAATACAGGGTGTAAGGGACGGTATACCGATAACTTTGCAGGCATGATCAGCCTATGAAACTAAACAACTTTTTTCCATTATGAATATGTTGGTAAACGACAAAAAATTCGACCTCATATTCGAAATTCCCGATCGACTGACTGACTTTCTATGAAAACTCGAAAAAATTGTTTCCCAACATAGGTTTAATAGTAAAATTTGCTCAGTTTCATGGTCTAGTCATGCCTGCATAGTTTTCGGCACACCGTCCCTTACACCCTGTAAGATATTTTTTCTGTAGTTCAGCCGCAGGATTCTGCATTGAATGGAATATGATAACTTGCGCGTAATTTTTTATGTTTTATGTAAACAAATAGAAAATATTGCGACTGAACTATACGCAGATGTGTTTAAGTAGATACTGTCAGGAGCACATGAACCTATCTATTTTAAGGACCAACCTTAACTAGTATGATGTGCTGCTGATAGTACCTACTAGTAGTTTACACAGAATTCTCTGTGTTGCTCACGGTTCATTGGCTTCTTTTACTTTGGTCTATGGATTCTTATTTAAAATATTGTTATCCACAAAGAGACGACATATCTATAATTCATTAAAATCCAGTATCCCCAAAGGGAGGGTATTTACCAGATAAAAGATATTCATAAATTAAGGAGAGACGGTTGCAAACGGGGCAATCGTTTCTATATTATAAATTACAAAAGGTTTGTGGTTGGCTATCAGCCTATACATTTTTGTCTTGCTTAGAAATACAAATTATTGGGACCGTAATACAGAAATAAAGTGGATCCCGATTTATCTTTATTTCAAAGGTTCATACGATTATTCATTGTTAAGGTTAATGTTATATGTCTGATTTATAACTTTAAATTAGCATGGAGATTGAGAATACTAAATGAAAATGGAACTTATTTCACTTGAAGAACATTGAGGTGGATTTTTTTTAAGTGATCAATCGATTTCATTATACATACATTATACCTATTTTATCAGTTTGTAAGTATCACTACATAGTATAAAATAAAGTCGCTTCCCGTTTGGTGTCTCCTTATATCTCTAGAATTTCCCAACGGATTTTGATGCAGTTTTTTTTATTAGATAGAGTAACTTGAGAGGAAGGTTTATAAGTCTAAATTATTCCGGGAAATTGTCACATTCCCATGGGAAAACGGGTAGTCCAACTGGTAGTAAACTTTTGACCCCTTTTTGACACTTTTAAGGATTAAAATTTCAAAAATGCTGAAACACGTATTTCATTATTTTAAGTCAGGAGTCTAATCAGAAATTTTGAAACAGATCACATTTAAGATAAAAAACTTTCATACAAACTTTTAACCCCCTTATCACCCACTTAAGGGTTAAAATTTCAAAAATGCTGAAACATGTGTTTAATTATTTTAAGTTATTAGTCTAATCACAAATTTTGAAACAGATCACATTCATTTAAAAAAATGAACTTTCATACAAACTTTTAACCCCCTTTTGACCCTATTAAGGGTTAACATTTCAAATATGCTGGAACACGTGTTTAATTTTTTTTAGTCATGAGTCTAACCACTTTTTTTGAAACGGATCACACTTCAGACAACGAACTTTCATACAAACCTTTAACCCCCTTTTCATCCCTTGGGGATTAAATAACGGAATTTTATCTATAATAGTTGCTTTATTACATAAAAAACTTCATGTCCAAGTTTTATTTCTCAATCAATCAATCAATCAATCAATTTATTTATTTGTGGTACACAGGTTATACATAAAGGTGTTAAATATAAAAAGCCCGCCGTGACCCGCCATTTGACATACAAATTTTATACAATATTAAATTTATACAATTATCTTTATCATTCTACATTAAATTCTCTAGCTTCAGTAGTTTAGCTTTTATACTATCACGAAAACTGAGAAAAAATAACATTTTAGTTGCATAATACAAACATAGATGTCGCTGTTACTTTTTCAAACGCACTATAGTTTGTTTTTTCAAAAACTATAAGGTATTTGCATTTAATTTCGATGAAATAATGTCGTAACTTTCTTGAGACTACCGTTTATAGAAATTGAAATTATAGAGGTAGGTGACTTTTGGAATTTGTTTGGTCGTTTGGGTCTTTGGTTAAAATTGTTTGTTGAATTAATTTGTTTTTGGGTTTAGAATCGATCCAAGTTGTGAAGTTTTACCATTCAAAAATGGTACAATTAATGCTACCGCATGATGTTGTGCCAATAACTGCCGACGGCGCCTGCTTATTTCGAGCACTCCTTTGTGTTGTATGACACCCAAGTCATGGCTCGGGAGGTGCGCGAAAGTATTACCGCTTATGTTGTAGAGCACTGGAGCGAGTTTTCCGTCCTATCACACGACGAAGATGGAAATAATTACGCTAATTCCGCTAAATATTTTGCGGAAATGTCCCTTTGCATATTTATGGCGGTTTGTGTGAGTTAGTGGCCGCTGCAAAAAAAATCCTTGCGTCTTTGAGGTTTACAACAATGGAGAGTTGTATGCAAAATTCGGTGAAAATGGAAATCCCGTTCATAGGCTGATAAAATTCCGGTATTTTAATCCCCCAAGGGATGAAAAGGGGGTTAAAAGTTTGTATGAAAGTTCGTTTTCTTAAGTGTAATCAGTTTTAAAATTTGTGATTAGACTCATGACTTAAAATAATTAAACACGTGTTTCAGTATTTTTGAAAGTTTTGTCCATAAAGATGTCAAAAGTTTACCAGTTGGGCTACCCGTAACCTTCCTCTCAAGTTACTCTATCTAATAAAAAAAACGCATCAAAATCTTTGGGTAATTCTAAACATATAAGGAGACACCAAACGGGAAGCGACTTTATTTTATACAAAGTGATACAATTCTAGCGTCCACCTCCGTCAATACATCTTGCGATTATAAAGTCTTTAAATTACCTCTTATCTGGGCTTCATACAAAATTTTATCTACACATAACCTAATGCGTGAATGAAGTGAGACGGATTATCACTACATAGTATAAAGTTAAGTCGCTTCTCACGTCTGTCCCTGTCTGTTTGTTTGTTTGTTTGTATGCTTAAATCTTCAAAACCACTTAACGGATCTGGATGAAGTTTTTTTTTAGAAGATAGTGATTCAAGAGGACAGTTTTTATGTATGATTTATGTAGGGAGAAGGTCTGTTTCCCGTGGGAAATCAGTTAGCAGCGGGTGAAACCGCTGGGCGGGCCGCTAGTAGTTTTATAAATTTGAATTGAAAAATAAAGTGAGTTAGTTTACCACAATTTTGAATTATGTTTCGTATTCAATATAATGTTTATAAGTAGGAATTTGAAAAAGGAAGTATTCAATCAAACAAACTAAGTGGCTATAAAATCGAATTCTGTGTTACTAAGTAACACGTAACCTTGTAGCACAGCTGACAAACTGACAACCTGCTACTATAGTGATACACAATTTAACTGAAACGGCTCTTAAATATTTGTAAGACGTGCCGACAGCGACCGTATTTTATGGCCGTTAACGCTATGCCTAACCGCATGGGATAAAAGCGTGATATGTGTATGTATATATGCGTGTATATTTCGAAAAATTACTAAGAGAAGTAGTTTAATGTCACGAGTAGGAATCAAACCCTAAAGGGCTAAAAAATAAGTAAAAAGTTTGTATGAAAGTTCTTAGTCTTTGATGTGCTGTTTTAAAATTAGTGATAAGATCATGAAGCTAAAATATTTATATTCGTGTTTAAGTTCAGCTGTAGTATCTCAATCATATTGCTAGGATAGGATCTACTTAGGTCTTTTAGACTGTTATCAGTATACCTTGTGTGAGATCAACGTATAAAATACACTCATCAGCAATCAGGCCCTACCAAAGTAAAGAAAATGTGTTAACAAATGACCATATTAAAGTTACTATAAACTTGGTTATAAGCTTGGTTACTATGATTGATATCACTCAAACAGCCGAGGTTATTAAGGATGATAGCCTACTAAAGTAAATGGCTCATTTTCGTCACAGATATTGCCAGCATAAAGGAAAGTAGGTATAATTTCACTTACATTTCACTGAATTCGGACCAATTTAGGTATTTATCACTCATCTCTCCAAAGTACCGGGAGCGTATAGATATCTACTCTTTCTGAATAATGTGTAAGGCACTTAAGGGTTCGCCCTCGGGTCATTTTGGTATTTCGATGACACCATTATATCACTTAGCCTGACCCACCTTTAGAATATAGTACCTGCTTGTTACGTTGAGTACTTCTACTAGTTATTACGGTAACCATATAGATAAACATTATAGCTAAGTTCGTTGTTTTTATAACATGTTGATCAATTTAGTTTTTTCTTTGCTGGTTGTTAGTGGTTCGATTGTCGTGTTTTTAGACTAATCATAATTTCGCACCAAAGATATTTCTAATTGCGAATGATTATAAGTGGTTTCTGAGAAAGGTACCTACCCACTGCGGTTCCGTAGTACCTTGTCAAAAATGACCCAAAATATCATAATGTACGAATTAATCGCTAAATCTGGACAGTTTTCTTCAAGGATCCTATGTCAAAATACACGTTTATAAAAACGGGAAGGAGGTTCTCCAGAAAAAGTTGTTTAGTTTCATGGGTTTGTTGACCGCTTGAACTACTTGCAATAATACCCATATATTTTCTTAATAGAAATGACTAGCGGAGCGGACCCGAAAGACCGAAATGACAAAGTTCACTGAGCTGAAAAATACAATTTGTTAAAAGCCACTTGACCACCACGACGTGAAAATGGTGGTCCCTTACTAAGACATCCATGTATGAGCCAAGAATTTAGTTGTTTGATATATTTTCTAAACTACTTATTATAGACATTATAAATAACTAGCTTTTACCCGCGACTTCGTCCACGTTAGATAGTTTTTTTAGGCACAGGTTCTAAAGTAGATTTATGTATATTCATAGTAAGTATGACAGTGATATTAGAACAGTTCTTATCTCTACTGTTTAAGGATGACTTGCTTGCTTCTGTTATTAAAGGGACAATTCAAAATTTGCTATCCGGTGTAATATCCTGAGAGATCAATATTTATTACCATTGAATACAAAAGTCAGTAGATAACAAAAAATCCTCGGTAAAAAGTTGCCAATATCCTTTCTCAACGTATTCCCATCATACTGAACAATCTTTGTTTTGGAACCATTCCTGTATCTGCAATAGTTTAGGTGGGCTCCTGATGGTACACCTGGTGGTCTACATAAGGTACTCCAGATCCTCAATGTCCTTGTGAAAAGAAGCAGCCCATCATACTGAACAACTTTTGTTTTAGAACCATGCCTGTATATCTAATAGTTTAGCTGGGCTCCTGATGGTACACCTGGTGGTCTACATAATGTACTCCAGATCCTCTATGTCCTTGTGAAAAGAAGCAGCCCATAATACTGAACAACTTTTGTTTTTGAACCATTTCTGTATCTCTAATAGTTTAGCTGGGCTCCTGATGGTACACCTGGTGGTCTACATAAGATACTCCAGATCCTCAATGTCCTGGTGAAAAGAAGCGGCCCATCATAATGAACAACTTTTGTTTTAGAACCATGCCTGTATCTCTAATAGTTTAGCTGGGCTCCTGATGGTACACCTGGTGGTCTACATAAGGTACTCCAATGTCCTTGTGAAAAGTAGCAGCCCATCATACTAAACAACTTTTGTTTTGGAACCATTTCTGTATTTCTAATTGTTTAGGTGGGCTCCTGATGGTACACCTGGTGGTCTACATAAGATACTCCAGAACCGCAATGTCCTTGTGAAAAGAAGCAGCCCATCATGATGAACAACTTTTGTTTCAGAACCATGCCTGTATCTCTAATAGTTTAGCTCCTGGTGGTACACCTGGTGGTCTACATCTGTACTCCAGACCCTCGAATGGTGATAAAAAAGAGTAGCCTATGTCCGTTCTCGGTATGCTAGCAATCTCTGTGCCAAGTTTCATGAAGATCGGTTCAGCGGTTTGGCCGTGAAAGCGTAGCAGACAGACAGACAGACAGACAGACAGAGTTACTTTCGCATTTATAATATTAGTGAGGATTATTGGTTTCAAATCTTTTAGATGTTTCTTTCATCCTGCATTTAAATATATAAACACAAGTTGAAAGATTTATAAAAAAAAAATTCATACATTATTAGTGAGAACCAAATCCTCCTTTTAAATTGTTATCTAAGGTAGATTGATAATCATAAAACTTTCCTACTGTAAAGTATCTTAATCCAGCGATCTTTGTGCGTTTTTTATTTGATTTACACTTGTGTTGTGATTTCTTGTGCCGTCATTTTTTTTCGTGTCATATATTTTGTTTCCGGGAACTTTTTGTATAACGGTGACCGCACGAGTTTTTACCATTAAAGGAGGCGTGTAGATGTGTGCGTGAGATACAAGAAAACGTCAAAATGTTCCTAGTAGCCGTCCATCTGCCGTGGACGCCTGCGCCAATACTGCATTTGTGGTAATAATAGTGTTTTTTCTGTATGTTGTTGGTATGGAATTGCGTACTATCATGTACTATTACATTATACAGGGTGTAAGGGACAGCCCTCCGAATACTACTAGGGTGTATTTAGACTATGAAAATGAGCAACTTCCTGTAATTTATTATTCAGGGAACGTATTTTTTTACATCACGTAGTAAATGAAGTCAGCTGATTGTGTTTTGTATGGGAGGTCAATTTTTCTTGACGTTTTCTAACAAATGTTTCTAGGGGATAGTTGTTCAGTTACATGGTCTGTATAAATACACCCTACCAGTATTCGGAGGGCTGGCCCTTACACCCCGTCGCCCTGTATAGTCGCAAAGTGGGTAAACGATTTTCAAACAACCGTCAACCTTAAATTGTACAGTAAACTTAATATGGAAATCCTAAAATCCAATAATCGTAGCAAGGGCAGCAAACCTCAACTGAAAACAATTTGCAAGAGACTTCTTTCGCGGAAAGGTTAATGTAATTCGGGGTCGTGGAATATTCGCTCCGGACAAAGGTAAGTAATAAAACGTAGGATGTGGCACAATCCACCTGTGACTATATACGCATTACCTGACCTATCTAAATTTAGATCAAAATCACATTTATGTCGAAAAAATAAGGTCATTCTCATTCAATTTACAGGGCGTGGTGTGGAAAATTAATGTCATTTTTTTTCCTAGATTTGGATTCTTGGAAATACATTTTTAATTTTTAACTTTAGCTTTAATATAAAGTATAGGTAATCAGTTATTTGCTTTGTATTACCACGTGGAACCGTATATTATTTTTAAAAGCTTTTATTTAACTTGCAGTGTATGTAAGTATGTAAGTAAGTAACAATGTTTGTGATTAAGTAACAACGGCCGATGTGGCGCAGTGGTAGTGCGACTGCCTGCTATGCAAAGGTTCCGGGTTCGATTCTCGGTGGGACACTCACAAAGTTGATATTTATCACTTTGTGAATTTGTTCCTGGTCTGGTTAGGACATTGCAGGGTGAACCAACTGATTGTCCGAAAATAAATGGTTCCGTGCTTCGGAGGGCACGTTAAGCCGTCGGTCCCGGTTGCTGTCTATGATTACTTAGACGGCGGTCGTAACACAACCATGTCAGAGGCCTACTAGTGGTAGTAGGCGGTTAAAAAACTCTGACACCAGGGTTCATCGGGTCGTTGGACGACTCGGTGTCCCACACGAAAAGAGAATGTTTGTTCGGTGCAAATCTTGCAAGTTTAATTTGTTAATTTTCGTATTATTTACATCATTGAAAACTTCAATTGAATGTAATAACAAAGCAGTCCGACATGAGAAAAAATATTGTAGCACGTAGCTCGTAGCTCGTAGTAGCGTAGTAGAATGCTACGAAGGCCCGCTTTCACCACATTTGTCATGCTCTTTATGGTTTTAGCCGAATTTATACCGGAAATGTCAAACCTGTGCCGTGTGATGCCGGCTTAGAATAGCATCATTCCATTTCTATCTACGACTGAGGGACTCGAGGAATACAAGTGTATTGCAATTTTAGGCGATGGGCTGACAATCTGTCACTACGGTGATACACAATTTCATGATTCACAAATATTTGTCAGACGTGGAGTAAATTTCCGTTTTTTAGGAAGCTGCAAGGGACGTATTGCCATGTTTGTGGTCAGTCCAGAAGCATTACAACAAAAGTCTCTGTACTTTAGCCACACCTTGCAAACTTCGATTCTACAAAAATGAAGACATCAATTATTTTATAATAATTTTTGAGTCTGCATTTGAAGCAGCCCTTTTGAAACCTATTGTGTCGGTCGAATAAATTGCTCTCCAGCTTTAGAGGTGGTAAATATTGTTGAAATAAAATTATGAAAGCGATATTAAAAAACCTAGGTACGACGGCTATGATTTAAACTGCTTTTTATTGTGGTGGGAATGAAAACAAAATTTACGGCCACATAGAGATTGCGTAGGGTCAAAATGTCTTTTGTTGAAAATTTGGTTATGTAAATTTGTATGGCCCGATTCCGAAGTTTTTGCAAGAATTGTCATTTGTTGTTTTATTCAGGAACCGACGAGATTTTTCTGCTTGAAAATACAGTTTACCAAGGTTAGTTGCTCCATATAACATGTGTGACGATTTATTTACATATAAAAGGCACAGAACTTCATTAATAAAATAAAGGACCGTAAAAATATCGTGGACAATTCACAAGGTGCCGTCTAGTTCCAAACAGTGCCGTCTAGCTTCAAACTAAGCAAAGCTTGAACTATGGGAACAAGATAGCAGATACATTGACACTGCATACGCCGTATTATCGCTAAAATAGAAATAAATAAAAACACACAAAGGCTTTGAAATATTATGTCAAAAATCAGGTTATTTGATTTGACTGACACCTACCTATATAATATTTATGATTTTCCTTGTCCTTCTTTGACTATATTTCCTTAATAAAAATGAGAGTTTCTGTTCGATGATGTTGCCCGTTATTCTCATATTACGAATATCTTTCATTTACAATATGGCTCAATGCCAGGGGAAATGCTCATAAAATAAATATTTAGCGAGGCTTTTCCATTTATCAGCCAACAGTAACGAGATGAATGAAAAACAGGAGCCATTGCTCGAACGCTAAGACGTTTCATTTTGTTTGGTAATAGTCTAATAAATATTAAAATATTGTTCAAGCTTTTGAGTGAAATGAAATTCTAAACGAATTTCACTTTCTTTCATATTACTTATGCTTTTAGTCAGTCACGAAATTTCAATGTGTCTGAATATGATCTTTAAGTCTGTCCACCCATATTGGTCTAATCATGATGAAATATTCATATACTAACTTTTTAATTTCCGATGCCTTAGATGCGGGTAATCTTGACTTGAGTAAATAATAGTTATTTGTACAACAAGGGAGCAAAGGTCATTTTTGCTTCGAGTGCTAATTTTATCACAAAAGTTGTATCCTGAGCTCAGTGAGGGATTCAACAGCACGAGATGCAAATGAATTTGCTCTCGTGTGGTACACACAACTTTTCACCTCTACCAGTGAGAAAATTCTGCTGATGTCAAGTTTGGGAAATTGGCTGTACTGCTCGAATGCCTCAGACAAAATAAAAATTCCCGTCAAATTATTTTTTCAAGATTCGTTCAGAAATATTACATAATATGTACCAATATTCAGAAATGTCAGAAATATTTAATAGAAAAACCGCTTACAAAAAGAAATAAATAACTGGCTGAAATAGTTGTCAGAACGCACCGCCGCATTTGTTCTGATAAAATGAGGATGTTCGAAATTCAAATCACTTTTCTCAATCGAGTGGATAAAAACGAGTTTTGCCCACTGAATTTACGCGGCAAAACTGTTATTTTCAAGCTGGAGAGGTGAAAAAGTCTATAACTCTGTCGCCTTCAAAATATTTCTATGTACTATTATTATTATTTAATTTACATAACATTATACATATATCATGTTAAAGAAGAATAGTATTTTTTAGATAAAATGTTACATTATTACTCTTAAAATTATTTAATTGCCATGTGATGCCGGCTTAGAATAGCATCACCCCATTTCTTTCCCGTGGGTGTCGTAAAAGGTGACGACGAAGGGAGTGTATTGCAATTTTAAGCGATGGGCTGACAACCTGTAACTATGGCGATACACAATTTTCCGAATGACCCTCAAATATTTGTCAGACTTGGCGTAAAGTACAGTTTTTTGCGGCCGTTTATGCTTTGCCTACTCCGCAAGGGACAAAGGAATGTAAAAGTATGTATGTAAAATTATTGTGATACTTGACCTATTACGGAACTCTACGCCTAGGTCTGATGTGTGTGGCAAGGATCTAAAATGCTCCAGAATTCTTTCACTTTTCTCAAAAACTCTGTATACTAGTGCAATCGCTAAGAACTAGTCACGACAAATAGACAATTAAGGAAGTCTTTCAATAGTCTCATTACAATAGGAAAATATATTTCGTACGTTACATAAGTTGCTTAATGGAGTAAGGAAATTAAAACCATCTGAAACTGAAACAGCCTAATAGTGTAAGAAATTATACACTTATTGTATGATTTAATAATCAGCGTATACCCACAAACTTACCTACTTCAAAATACAACTCAGCATGTAACTATTTTGCCTGCTCTTCTACAGGTCGAACCCCATAAGCCATTAATTAAAAAAAAACTCTTCCTTAGACACTTTTCACCGTTCTTGAGTTTCATCACGCAATACCTTGATGCATAATTTTAATGAATGATACAGTTTTTTGCCTGCCAGGGATATAATGTACCGTATTTAAAATACTAAACAGCTTATAAGCAGAACCGATGAGTATCGAAGGCGATGACGCGCCGATGTGGCGCAGTGGTAGTGCGACTGTCTGCGACGCAAAGGTTCCGAGTGCGATTCTCGGTGGGGCACTCACAATGTTGATATTTATCACTTTACAGTCTGTTAAGGGCATTGTAGGCTTAACCACCTGATTGTCCATAAACAAAGCTAGTTCCATGCTTCGGGGGGCACGTTAAGCCGTCCGTCTCGGTCACTGTCTATGATTACTTAGACGGCGGTTGTTACACAACCATGTACTACTACTAGTAGAAGTAGGCGGTTGAAAAACTGACACCAGGGTTCGTCGGGTCGTTGAGCGACTCGGTGTCCTACACGAAAAGAAAATATCGAAAAAAATAGCTTAAAATAATGGTGTGTACCAGTACTAGCTATGGTCTGGCTGTTGTTTGTGAGTTAAGTGCCAAGCTGAAGGTTTAGTGATAGACTCTGACCTAAAATAACAATTAAAGAAGTTTTAGTGTGGAAAGTACCTTGTCTAAACGAGGAATCTAATTGATTGGCTTTTAAGGTAATTGAAAAACGTATGTATATGGCAGGACCTTGTCTTTGTTTCTTTGTTGTTATTATTTAAGGGATCAAAAAAGGGGTGGTCATTCTTAATAGCTGTATTATGAAAATCCATTATATTACTATGTTGACTTTTTAAATGGATACCTACCTAACTCGATTATCTATCAGCACGGAAGTTTTGTCAGACGTGGCGATAGCGACTGAATTTTAAAGCCGATATCACACTCACTATACTGCAAGGGATAAAGGCGTGATGTGTGTATGTAGGTATATATAAGTATGAATGAGGTAAAAAAGAGGAAGTTATACCAACATCACTACAGTTAATACGCTGGTTCCTAATTAACGGTACCATATTCATATGACTCGAGCATCCTCTAATTAGACGTGTATTATAAAATTGTATGAGAAAAATACTCCCTCTATTAACTGGTTGGTACAGTAATATGATTTTGTTTAAAGCAGTAGTATTATGGTAAGTTAGTTTTCTATACAAAGGTAAAAATAAATGTCCATATTTCAATTACCAAAAAATATCATGGGCAGTCAAGAGCAGGCTATGTTGGACATTTTGGACTTTGGACCGTTCTTATGCCGCGCGCGTAAGACTTACATTGGCAGTGCAATAATTCTGCTTAATTTGTACAGAACACAAAATAAAAACGGTGATATACCACGGTCGTTCAAAATGAAAAAAATTAAAATGAAAATGAAATAACTTTATTCAATGTAGGATAGCATTATCACTTATTGACGTCATGATCGGTCATTGTAAAAAAAAGAAATTTGTATAACGCAATTTTCTTCTTTTTATAACAATTTTGTATTGTCCTAATAGAAAACCGGCTCGGGCGGGATAAAAAAATAAAAATAAAAATAAAGGCACTGCCTCGGGGCTGGCCAGGTTAACTACACAGCACGTAACTTTACGCCACCACCATTTGTAAACGACATTTGTTTCAAATTTTAGTCGAGATTTCCAAAGCGTGTTATTTACATGCGTATAATTAACCGGACCACCTGAACAGGAAAAACCCCCCAAAAAACCTGCCCAGAAGTGCTCCTACTCTAAATTAACAATCTTTCTAGGCCCTAAGCTGCCCTAGCTAATTTTGGAAATAACGAATAATATATATGTATAGCCCAAATATGGCTACATAAAAAAATAATAATCTTCTATACATATAATAAAACAGAAACGAAACCAATTCTGTACATGAAATAGATTCAAAAAAGGGTTTTTACTTCTAATTGTGTTCAAGATACAGACATCAAAACAGAAGTAAAATTGATTTTTGTCTGTTTGTCTGTTTGTCTGTCGGTATGTTTGTTATTCTTTCACGTAAAAACTACTGCACAGATTTCTACAAAATTGTATACTGTGGTAGCTTATTACCCGGGTCAACATCTAGGATACTTTTTACCTCGAAAAAATCTTTCATTCCCATGGTAAAACACAGTAACTGGTTCCGCAAAGCGAGTTCCGAATTTTTTTCCTAAAAAATAATATAGATGTCGCTGTTAGTTTTGTAAAACGCGGTATTGACCACGTATTGACTGACATACGATCTGAACTTCTAAACGACCCCGTGAAACGACCTAACCAAACAAAAAACAAACAATCACACATTTAATCCTTGCAGGGTAGGTTGAGCGTCAACGGCCGTAAGTATTTTATCGCTATCGCCACGTCTGACATATATGCGGGCCGTTCTAACTATTACAGAAATGTTTCGGACTTTTACTTTGACCTTTGGTCATGGTCAAGGTATGTGATGGAAGACAGATGAATTGTGATATTTTCTTGAGTTTGCCCAACTATTACTCATCACAATAAAACAATTTTAAACGGAATTAAGTTGTGTTTATTGTGGAAACGTAGGAATTGTGAAATCCAAAATAAACACAACTTAAATCCGTTGAAAATTGTTTTATTGCGAAGACAAATTATGATTTGGGTAAAATTAGTTATTTTTTTTACCACTACAAGAGGCCGTTGGCCTGAGTTAAAGGTTATAATACTTTTAATTTTAACTCGACATCTCTACGTGTAACCGAGATAGTGAGTCTTGAAAGACAGACAAATGGACAACAAAGTGAGTGAACCTATAAGGGTTCCATATTGCAGCCTAAAACCTATTTACCAATATAGTTTTTATTTTAACTTGATATCTCTGCGCATTCCCGAGATAAAGCGTCTTACGAGATGGATGGACGGACGGACGGACAACAAACTGATCGTATAAGGGTTCCGTTTTTTTGTACGTTTCTTTTTGATGTACGGAACCTAAAAAAATATAAATACCTTCATTAGTTAGAATCAAAAATGTTAGAGTAAAATTTGTTTAAAATTACTTCATAGATGTCGCTGTTAGTTTTGTGAAACCCGCTAATGAAATGTTTTCTCCAAAATTATATAACAAAGCCACTGACAGGCGGCAGGTTTTCTCAAAAAATAATAATATAGTATTGTAAACTATGCCGTGTGATGCCGGCTTGCAATAGCATCACCCCATTTCTTTTCCGTGGGAGTCGTAAGTGGTGACTAAGGGACTTTCACATGGGCGATGGGCTGACAACCTGTCACCATGGCGATACACAATTTTCCGAATGACCATCAAATATATGTCAGACATTTACGCTCTGCCTACCCTGCAAGAGATAATAGGCGTGATATACGTATGTAAGTATAAACTTGGGCAACGGATATTCTGATAGATTGTTTCTTTAAAGATAAATCTTTTTTTGTGAAGTGGCGCCACTATCGAGGTCGTTCACGGTTACACTCGCCTTAAACATTTTTGCAGAGATCAGAAGGCAAGGTAGGATTGCACTTGCTATAGTATCTTCAAGTGTCGCTGCCACACTGCTTCCAGGAGAGAAAACGGCGCATACAACTTTCAAAATACCAATCGTTTTTTTTTTTTTTTTTTTATTAATGATGGGTTTGCTCTTGACTCTAGTCTAGGTCATAGGACAGAGACAGAGTCTAAGATGGAGCGAGCTCACCCAGAAGAAGCCTGTTAAGGCACTGGCACTCCCACATTTGGACACAAACGATACTCCAATATGTGCTGTATCACGTAATAGTTACAAAGCAAAGGTTTTCTGATATTGTTGTCTGGTAGTTATGTGACGAGTGTACGATGGCCAACAAAAAAACGGTAGAAGCTATGGATAGGACTTTGAAAGACATACGCAGAGATAAAAGGGCCATGGGCCATATCACTGTTCTTTTTTCCAGTGACTTTCGCCAAACACTTCCAGTTGTTACTCGAGGTACCAGGGCTGATGAGGTGAATGCCTCACTAAAATCATCGGCTCTTTGGCCACAAATTCACAAGCTGACCATGACGGTGATCATGCGAACCCGTCTCGGAGGTAATCCACGGGCTGAAGAGTTTACACAAGTTTTATTAAAACTCGGCAGAGGTACTTTACCAGAGGATAACGGTCAAGTAAGTCTGCCTGAAACGCTTTGCCAAATAGTTTCTGGCAGTCTATCGAAACTTCAAACAAAAAAATTAATGTATGAAACGCAATAGCATTTTCATGGCGGCTATATCTGTTTCACTCATTTCCGTTTTCTTTCTCTTTTGTTTGTCAATAATGTCAACATCATTTGATCTGTTGATCTGTGGACATAATTTGGCAGTTCAAGTTTGTTAAAACGAAGTAATTGTTGTTTGTGAAATTATTTTCAAGTTCCTAGTTTTTTTGCTTTGTTTCATTTTCAAAAGTGACAAAACTTTAGTATTTGGCTAAACCAAGGAATAATGAAGTGTAGGAAATGTGAAATTTGTGGATAAAAAGCCGCAAGAAAGAATCGACAGAAACGGCATTTCATGGCTCAGTTTCCTCTGGATGAAGAAAGGTTAGTAAAGATAATCATTATAATGCTTGGAATATGACTCATAAACATCGTAATTATAGCAATAAACATTGATTTGAGTTGATATTATTATTTAGTTGAAGAAGTTGCTGTTATATAGTGCGACCAAAAATAATGTATAATCGATATCGATACAATGCGTTGTCACTTGTCACAAATTTCTTTTTAATGGAGAATGTTTCTAACATTTCCTTACAACCGAGTTCTGGGTTAGAGTACCTATGTTTTTCGGGGCGGGGGGATATTGGAGTAAACGCTTCTGGGCCCTATGAAACGTCGAGATTTACCATTTGCAAAGCCTTTTCCATCTGCGCTACCGCGGCTCGTACCCTGCCCGCGTAAGATAAGATACACTTGCAAAGTTCACGGGCAGGGGACGATCCGCGGTAGCCCACATAGATGAGGCGTCGCCACTAGTAAAGGAAAAAGTCGCAGGCTCAAATCATGGCCACGGTTGAAAAAAAAGCGGGCTTTCCAAAATTGTATACATAACACGGGAAGTGTTTTAACAATTTGATATTAAATTAAATGTATTTATTATTTGATAAGATATTATTATATGTTTCAGGTGAAGAACAAATGTACCGATATATAGTCCTAAACGAATGGTACAAGAAAAAATCTTCGATCTACCCTACAATCAAATTATGTGCAATGATTGAAAATATGGTCAAAGTTTTTGATGAATAAAAAGGACCTCACTAATAATAGTAGACGATTAAATGCATGGACATGCTTGTATGAACTCCGCCAAACCAGTTGCTCTGTTTTCCTGTGGGAATGGGGTGTGTGGGACTTTTTTGAAGTAAAAAGTATCCTCTAATGACCAGTTATACAAAATTTGGTAAAAAATCGTCTAGTAGTTTTTGCTTGAAACGTGGAAAAACAGACAGATAGATACAGTATTTTTTTTACTATTGTTTTGAGACCTATAACTTGAACGGAATTTTAAGTATTCAAATGTATACACTTGGTTGACTTACTGTTTTATTATATTTATTTAGAATTTTACAAAAGTAATAATTATTGAAATCCTTTAGCTTGTTTTACTTAGAAAAAAAGTTCATTAATTATGTTTCGGCAACTTATTGTTATTGAAATATTGAGTAAAAATTGTTTCGATAATATTCAAATACGGGGAGGTTCCGAACGACCGTCTTTCCCGAAAACGCTTAGCTCCACCGGCTAAACTGAACAACTTTCCCCAAGAAACATAGGTCAAAACTTTAAAAAAATTACCTCCCATAAAGTATTATTCGGTCAGCTTAATTTTTGTATGGGAGGTAATTTGTTTTAATGTTGTCTATCACTTTTGATCCTCGGGGAAAGTTGCTAAGTTTGACGGGTTTACCTGAGGGTCTTCGGAAAAGTCAGTTGTTCGGAACTGACCTGCTAAATTGCTGAAACATAATTATTATAAAAATAAAAATATTATTTTGAGCTGCCGCACCGTTTCGGCAGCTACGTTGTCGATATCGATAAATTGCAGGCTGTCGCGTAGGCACATCACTACGTGTGTTCTTTATGTTGGCTATATTAAACTAGAATTGACTTGTTTTGACATGTTGGCAATGATTTGGGAACTGCGTTTTGACATTTTGCGTCGTTCATTTTTTTTCTTCGGAGTCCCAACTCTTAAAACGCTAGTTCTATTATATTCTCTTTGGTTTCTGGTCTAAAGAGAATCATTTCTTCTGTGTATGGCGAGCCTTCTTTCATTCAAAAGAAAGATTCGTAGCTACGTGGAAGAGCTATTTTTGCACCCAAAAATGATCAGACTGCTTCAATAAACCATACCATTACGTCACAAATCACTGGGGATATGGTGGTATACGCGTCAATTACCACTGTTATGAATCAAGACAAAGCCACTAACTACCTAATAGAATTCCTAAACTCCTTGAGTGCGAATGGTCTTTCTGCACACCAAATATTACTTAAACTTGGTGTTCCTTTCATGCTTCTTTGCAATCTCACTCCGCCAAAGCTGTGCAATGGAACCAGACTGAAGATCTTAAGCTTAAAGATGAATGTATTCGGGGCGGATATTTTCACTGGTTGTGGCGCGTATACCACTCATTCCCAAAAACATTTTATTTCAATTTCAGGGCATTCAGTTTCCCGTCAGCATTTTCTTTGCAATGACTGTAAACAAAACGCAAGGACAGACGCTGAAAGCCGCAGGCGTAGGTCTTACGATTCCCTGTTTATCACACGGGCAGCTATATGTCGCTTGCTCTCGAGTCAGTTCTCCTGAAAATTTGTACGTTTAAGCACCCGATGGTAAAACTACCAAAGTAGTTTATAATGATGTTTTGTAGCTGATGTCCATAGTATCAAAACCAAGTACCTAACCGAAAAACAAGTTAACCAGTACCTATTCATTGCACATCTTAAAGAGAAAAAACTTTATACAAAAATGATATTAATATTAATTAATATGCATACATCAACTTCACTAACTCACAAGTCACTACACCATGCGTACGAAGTCGCGGGAAACAGCTAGTGTTGTAATATAATAATGTAAGCTGTTTTACATTTACGGCTAGTATTTGTGTTTCTGATTTTTGCCATTTTAAAATATAAATCTTATGTTTTTATTGCCAGGGAGTGTTTCAAAGTCTAAAAGAGGTCCATGACTGCGAAAAGGTTTAGAAACCCTGATGTAAGCAAATATAAAATTCCGACGCATAATTTTCTCGCCCCTCAAGGATTTTCTAGACAACCTATATCAAAATTATAGTGATAGTGATGTTAGCAATGACACAGCTGGTCCCAGGTTCTCTCATTAAGTCATAGTAATACTATCGAATGTCAATTGCCATTACAATGTCACTGTGATTTTCTATAGGTACTTCAAATTGTTAGCAGAATACTAAATGACCAAAACGGACCCACTGACAGTCCATTGACACGCAACTGAAAAAAAAAAACATTAAGTAGACTTCAGGCTCTGAAGTAACCAAAAATCACGCCGTTTTGCAAGCTCTACATTTTTACAATACGCAAAATGCGCAAATAGCATAACGCATTTTTGACGTCCGGAATACGTCATATTTCTACGGGCATACAGGTAACAGCAGGTAAAACTGCAAAAGCGCGACGCTAGTGAATTTTCAAAGTTACTAGATTTTTTGGACAATTTTTAAGAGCAATGTGACATAGTGGGAGTAACCACTGGTAGTAACCCTAATGGTTTTGTCAAAGGTGTGGCTGAAGATAAATGGATCTCACAGAGACAAATGAAGCCGTTAATAGCTACGGGTAATAGTGACGCGTTGTTGATTTAACAAAGCTTATTTTATGACTAATGATTATGATGACGTTGCAAAAGGTAAATTAATACAATACACGTCAAATATGAATCAGAGAGTTTAAGAGTTAGACGCTAGGTAGGATAAAGTTACCGAGACGTATGTTCACGAGCTCTTTGAGAGCCAAAAGGTATGAGATTTAGTAAATGTGGTGTAGGAATAAATAAGCCTGTTATTACATCCGCAAAAGCTCGGGATGCAATTTTTGATCAGGGCAAATATAAAAAGGTGTGTCCAGACATGTATGCGCCGAACCGTGCAGTCGGTGTGGACGTGCTGCGGCCTCGGCAGACGCATGCATGCATGGGTCAGCGCGCGCGCGATTGACCCAAACGACGTCAGCAAAACGGTTTGCTCAAAGGCATCTCAGTCGTTTGCCGTGCGCGGTGTAGTCGTCATGTCTTGTTGTTTTTTTGGCACTGTCGAGCGAAACAATGGACAGAAAACCTGTCGGTCTATATGCTAGTCCAGAGATCTATTTTTCACAAAACCAGTAGGTAAAATAGTGTAATAGCTAAATATGACCATAAGCTGCCACAGTTGTGCGTACGTATGGTGTCGTTTTCTTTAGCTGTCTTTAAGGCTCGCGCTGCTCGGGCGTAGAAGCTTAAATCTGTCATTTGATCTAACCGAACTTGTCTCACCCACACTTGAGCGTTTGCCGCGCGAGACGGGTCACGAGTGAGGCTGCTCGCTCTATCTGGACCCGCCTTATGATGAATCTTCTCTGATCTCGGTGTATATTTAACACGTTTTATGTGAGTCTATGCGACTGCAATTTCACAAAGAAAATATTAAACATATTGATAGAAGAAATGTGTCCTCTTCTTCTTCTACTATCCGTGTGAGACACCGAGTCGACGTTGGACTTATGACTGTGATAGTGTTATACTGTCACTCTTGCCTTGAAAATGCACAGGCTGTAAAAGTACATTCACACAATGCCAATATGAGCAGGGAAATAGTAAGGAAAGTGGGCAGCGCCAGTATGTAAACAGGTTATTCGCGCTGCTCCTCGTCATGCCACTGCCATTTCCCGTGCTAATGTCGTCTTTTCTTGCGCGAGTCAAAAGAACGGCAGCACAAACGAAAACGAAAATATTGCTATCTCGCTCACTCGTATTGCTCCGAAAAGAGTATGACGGCAATGTGTGACGATCACTCGCGTTGATACTTCCGCGACAGTATGTCGAGCAATATTCGCCGCAGCGGCAGGAGCAGGCTGCAGGTGCATAGTGTAAACGTGCTATAACATTTTCACCGTGAAAATATATCTTTGAACTATCTCCTGAAGCTTTCCTTTCTTGGCGAAGAGCTAACTACGTCAAAGTGCCTGCTAAAAGCTGGTATCATAAAATTAAGGCTACATTACGTTGGAGTTCTTATTCAATTTCTTGCCATCTTTAAAGAAAAACTTCCCTACAGCACGGTTCTACCCGCAAGCTAAATTTAGCTTCATGTGTATGAAACATTGGATACCAAGGGTAATACAAACAAACTCTTATATACCTATTATGGATATTCCTAAACTCTTGTCTAGTTTCGCCAATATTTCGTAGAAACTGCTGCAGCTATAACCAGAAACAACACGCCAGGTACGGGAATAAGTAAGTATACCAGAGTGCAAATACTGTAAATTCATTTTGCCGTGAGTGTAACGGTAAACCACTAGAAACTTAAAAGGTTAAGAAGCGTAATGATTTTTACTAAAGAATATTTATGAATATATGTACAGTCAGAAAATGTTAATTCTATAACTGCTTCTTTAGTTACAGCTGCTGCTAGCTGGAGATGTAGCTAATTGTACTCGCAACGGCTTTTCAGTTACTAGCCCGGACGGGATAATTAGAGTGATGCTGTGTCATATAATTTGACCCCAACATTTGTTTTAGAGACGGTAACGACTCGGGCGACATTATGTAGTTAATTAAAAAACAGGCAATAAAGTGTTCCTGCCTGGCAACCTTACGTATGTGTTTTTTCTTTAACTACTAGTAAAATTAATTGCTCGGAATTTTTATGGGATATCGTGGTAAAGAACTTTTACTGAAATTAGACAGAAGCATCAATAGTCTGAAATATACGAGGAACACACATACTTAGCGGCGCGGTAATACTTACTCTGTGTAATTAGTCTGGAAGTGTAATTTTTTTTTCATAGCATTAGACTGGTTACACATACCTGTCGCAGAAACGATGGACGATGGAGTAATCGTGTTCTCGAGTGGAGACCACGCCTCGGAAAGCGAAATATTCAAATTAGCCTCTCGGACAGTTTTTCAAACTGCTTATCATGGCACCTTACACTTTGCGTGGACCCCAAAAATTGGGTTAAGGGCAGGAAGCTGATGATACTGCAATTATTGCGCGAATAAATTAATAAACAATTACTAAGGGATCGCTAATGCAAAGATCTACTGTAAGAATTATCCGTTCCTTCTAATACTCAGTTAAAACAATATGTGGCAGGGTTAGACTTAACTCTGTAAACATGCGATAAATGTCCATCTATTACACATCTGAGGATTTCAATAGACCCAGTTTATACCATTTTCTTGATTTTGCACAACTATTACTCACGTAGGAATTGTAAATCCAAAATAAATACAACTTAAATCCGATTCAAATTGTTTTATTGAGTGAGACCAAGTCTAATTAAAAATTTTGATTGAAAAATTATTTAAGGTGCCCACATACGTAGCGGTATCTCCGCAATGCGCGATATATATTCCATACATATCGCCAGTCTTCACAATCGAGCGCTAGGTACCGCTGACCTTGATGATATCGCGCGATCTCGCCATAAGGTGTTGCCAACTCAAGTTGATTCCACTCAGCAATTTTGAATCAAGCGATTTTGCTCGCATTACTGTTATCATACTGAATATTATACAAGTACCTCCACAAAATAGAACGCAAAGAAAACACCTGCTAAAGGTCCTAGATGGTACTTAAAAAAAATTATACCAACTAATTTATGGGTAGGAAAAATCTACATTTTCAACAAAACAATTTTCAAGCTACAAAATTGAATCATTCCTCCATTTCAAGTCTAAACATCACTATTAATTGTTGATTCTTAGTAAGTTAATTCATAAATAAATGCAAAATTCAAAAAAGTGCAATCAGTCTGCAGTGCTGTCGCTCGAGTGGGGTGTATGTGAAAGCAGTTGGCATGTGTTAGGTAAGTACCTCTAAAATCCACAAAGTTGGCAATACTGTCTATAAAGCGCAGTACCGCGCTATATTGAACGATAGCATAATAGCCACAATAGCCACCTGTGTGGCCACCTTTACATTTTAAGAGAAAGTTTGCGTCGTCAAGAAGATTGCATAGGAAGACAGTAAGTAGTAAACTATCAACCGACCGATGTGGCGCAGTATAAGTGCTACTACCGGCGGCGCAAAAGTTCCGGGTTGGATTCGCGGTGTATTTGATTCACTCGCAAAAGCTTATATATTTATCACTTTGTGACTTTGCTCCTAGTCTGGATAGCACGAGTACATTGCAGGCTGAACCAACTGATTGTCCAAAAATAAAGATAGTCCCGTATTTCGAAGGGCACGTTAAGCCGTCGGTGCCATTATGTATTTAAACAACCATGTCAGAGGCCTACTAGTAGTAGTACGCGGTAAAACTCTGAAATCATGGTTCATCGGGTTGATGGACCCAGACCCGTCTTTACCCGCTTTAGCCGCTTCACATTTTTTTGTTTACCGTGTCTCATATAACTTTTTCCGGTTTTGACATAAAAGTAAATTATTTCGTTTACCAGACAGCAATTAGGTAAGTAAGGGTAATGAGTTTCTAAATTTAGATTTTACGAGTATAGGGGTTTTGTAATTACAACACACACTCAAATGTCAGATTAGGGCTACGGATTAGGGTCGCAACCGGGGTTACGCGTTAAAGCAAACGTTTTAAACGATAATGATAATGGTTCAGTGTTAGATGTCGATACTACTACATGATTTCAAATTAGTAAAAGGGTCACAGACATAAGGTTCCTCGGCCTCCCCGTCTGAGTTAAAAGATATCTAACATACACATACATAAATACATATATCACGCCTATAATCCCTTGCGGGGTAGGCAGAGCGCAAACGGCCGCAAAAACGGACATTTATTTTGTCCCACACGAGCAATATATTTTAATGCTGGGAGATTTAATACAATAAAAGATCCATAATATAGACGGCGGCGCTACAAGTATGTAGGTACCATCCTGACACAGGTCAGGCAGACGGAGCACTGCATGTAAAAATTGACGTAACAAAACAGTATTGCTATGGTTTTCAACTACATACATGCATATATACATATCACGCCTATAATCCCTTGCGGGGTAGGCAGAGCGCAAACGGCCGCAAAAACGGACATTTACGCCACGCCTGACAAACATTGAGGGTCTTTCGGAAATTGTGTATCGCCATAGTGACAGGTTGTCAGCCCATCGTCTACAATTGCAATACACACCCTCGAGCCCCTAAGTCGCCTTTTACGACTCCCATGGGAAAGAAATGGGGTAATACTATTCTTAGCCGGTATCACACGGCAAATAGATATCTAACACTAATAAAAATGCCCATTTAGGCTTCCTGTAGGGTCATTAATCACTCACGCATACTCCAGATATAAAAGTCACAAATTTTTTAAAGACTTTTAGTCTTTCAAAAAGTTGCAAATGCCTAAAACGGAAAATGTCCTGATACTTTCGCTGTCGATTGATTCTCACTTGGCCCTAAAAATGCAAATACTAAAAGAATTCAATTAATATTTAAATATGCAATAATGTAAAACGGCCATCCTTTACGCTTGCGTAATGTGCTTCCGGTTTTTCATTGTATGACTTTCGGGTCCACGAAACTTTATTACACTTTTTATGAGAGTAATTTCACGTTTTATCATTTATTCATTAAAATTGCTTTTTAACGAATATAACGTTTGGTTGAGTCATAATTATTGCAACTTATGAAAAACAATATGAGTTATCAACAAAACTATGTTTGCATTGTTTATAATAAACAATAAACATTCGCAAAACACAAAGGTAACGTAAAATGTAATTCTAAAGTGCAGTTGATAAAACTAATTGTTGGCCAAAACTTGCTTGCTCGCTCACAAATGTTTTGCATAACCTCTTGCTATCACACATTTCCTGCTTGTTACAGCGTGTATGTCATTTCTGAAAAAGATCAGTAAGGCGGTTCACTCACTTGTCGTCCGTCGTTTCGTTTTATTTACGCAACGTAACGCATGCGTCTGTCAGACGAAAGGAATTTGCGAATCTTATTCCTATACAAATACGGCTACGGGTATCGGACGCGTGTATCAAACGACTTGACAGATGCCTCAACGAATAAGATTGGAATTCGAAATTTCCTTTCGTCTGACTGACGCATGCGTTACATTGCGTTGAAAATACCGAACGACGGACTGTAAGTGAGGGAACCGCCTTAGTACTAAGTGCTAAAGTTTATCTGGCTTCCTGCCATTTCTTACCAGAACATTAAATTTATCCCATCAAACTTATTTGTTCTACGTCGACTTTCCTCTTTATGAGGCTGCTACGCCAGGGATGACCGCTAGACAAAGCTTTAGCCTTCTCCCCACCCTCTCACATGTCATGTGACGTACAACCCGACGAGCCTTAACCCTAATATTGCTAGATTAAGCAAATTCCATAATTCTAGTTATGCAAACGTAAAGATAGGGGACAGAATAATGATACCTCGACGGAATTATAAAGGGGTTAGTTGACTGGAGCCTATTTATCAAACCAGCAGACCCAACAATTTTATTCTCCCACTGTTACCCGTCCCAACCTTTGTAAATTCACGATGTGAAGTTATTAATTCTGTTTTGTCCTGTGAAATAATAATGTAATTGTGCGCCCCGTTTACATAACATTAACTACGGAACCTCATTATTACATCCAAGGATGGATGTGACACGATCTTGAACAGTTTTAACAGATTTAAAATCAAAAATTTATGAATATGAATATTCTTAGGTTATAAAGGCTTCTGAGCATGCGTACAAAATATATTTGTCTTTTCCTACCACACTTATTTCAAAAAGTACTTCTCTTTCTTAGGGTTCTGTACCCATAGTGTCAAAACGAGACCCTTTTACTGAGACTGTCTGTCGCCAGGCTTTATCTCATAAATCGTATTATTTAAAGAGTTTCTTTTGCCGCTGTAACCAAGAATAACAAAGTGTATTTTTACTGTTAAGTCGGCTTAATATTTGCTTACCTGAAAAATTACTGGTTTGTAAATAGAAAACTAGCAGGTACAACCATGTTAGTTAGAAGCCTGCAGAAGCCGGAAGAAGGATTTAGGTACTGAATTGGAATTGGAAAGCAGATGAAAAGTTATAGTAGATAATATTACAAAATTCTCTAAGAGGAAGGAATTATTTTATTACCTACCTATTCTTAAAAAAATGGAAAACGCTTTATAACTTTTTAAAATGTACGGATTCAACGTCTCTAATTTGAATGATCTGCAGTGATTCCTTTGCTGTGATTTGTATGGAAACTGAATTAAGTTAAACATGCGTTGTAGTCGTGTTTCTTTTTAATCGAGTTTATGTATAAACATGCGTTTAACATAACACATGTTAATATTTTTGTGCTAAGGCCCAATATTTATTTATACATACATACACATACACATATCACGCCTATAATCCCTTGCGGGGTTGGCAGAGCATAAACGGCCACATAAAACGGACATTTACGCCACGTCTGACAAACATTTTGAGGGTCATCCGGAAAATTGTGTAAAGCCATAGTAACAGGTTGTCAGCCCATCGCCTAAAATTACAATACACACCCTCGAGTCCCTTAGTCGCCTCTTACGACTCCCACGGGCAAGAAAGGGGGTGATGCTATTCTAAGCCGGCATCACACGGTAGTTATTTATGTCTTGATTAATATTGTAAAACTCGAAAAACTCGTACTCTAGGAAGTATTCAAGTCCACTACATTTAGGCCAAAACCGGTGATTATTTCATCTATTCGGTCATGGTTATATTATATTACCAGCCACATCAGTCAACTGCTGGACATGAGCCTCCCCCTATTAGGGGGTATTACGATACTCACCAACCTTGGCAAGTGGATTCGCGAGTGCAGTGCAAGATATTGCTTTCACAGGGTACGCTGATGCCCATTCCTTGAATGTCCCTTAGTAGTTTTTTACGACAACCAAGTGTTGTATTAGGGTGATGCTATTTTAAACTGGAATCACACGGCAGGGTTTGATAAAACCGTAATTATTCAAAATATATTGATGGATTGACAGGTTTTGATACTTAATAGGGACCTGGAAAACGTTTCAAATTCCATAAATAGATAAGAGTGTCAGTTATTTCTTCATAATAACGGTTCTAAAATACCGATGGATTGACAGGTTTTGATACTTAAGAGAGACCTGGGCCACGTCTCAAATTCCATAAGAAGATAAGAGTGTCAGTTCCTTCATTATAATAACGGTTCTGAAATAAAATGAAAATGATGTAAAAGCCCATTAAGTTCCAGCCAGAACGATGTTTACGAAAACTTCCACGGCTGCCAATCTCCAGTCTCACATCTAACTTGCAAATTTCAGCTTCGTAATTAGCTCTTCATCGCGTAAATTAATTAAACAATTTCAGTTCTCTCTTAAATGCGGAAAAGAGACCCAGTAGCAAAAATAAACAAACAGGTAAAATGCGTTGGTACTAATAATAATCATAATAGTAATAATCGTATAACCCCTGGCATAATATCATCAATATATCTTATATTGCAATATAATTTGCAATAAGCAAGAGCTGAACTAAATCTACATAATAATTATTAATAAAATTCAATAGTACTAGATACATGCTCAATAGTCCGGCGATACTTAACCAACGCGACCATCTTCCAACCAGCAATTGATGTAGCATTGGATCCAAGTCACTTGGCTTAGCCCGAACTTGGTTCTATAAATTCTGGCCCTGTGTCGAGAAGAGTAATAATAACTACACATAAAAAGGCTGAAAATAAAACACTTTTGTGCTGGACAACACCTACTTTATTCTAACGTTATGGCGGAAGTGCAAGAAAACACAACCGTCACTTGTTTCTCCAAATGCAATATCTTTTTCTAAACTACAAAATGGCTGGCTAGCTGGAGCACAGAATAAGGCTTTACTCTGTATACGGCTTGTCTTCAGCTCCACCAAAGGCTTTAAGGCTGTGGGCATAGATGGCGTGGCTTGGCTAGGGCTGGCGGGTGGAGCTGAGACATGGCTTGGCTAGCTGGCAATTCGCCGTGGCATGGCGATTTGGCAATGGTCTTACATACCCAATAATAATAATCTATCCTGGCCGATATCGGGTACAGCGACTGCTGGAGTGGCTCCGCAGCTAGCGTCTCATTGGTCCGCATGGTGGTGAGCTCACATTTTGTGGCTGCTATTGGCCAACGCACCTGATTGTGCTTTGGTACTATAAAGTGTTCTAATCTATTCTGAATAGGCGTCAGGAGACGCCTTTGTAATCCGTGAAACCTTTAATTTTATTTGAATGAGTAATGGAATTTGCGTAGTGATACCGGCTTGGAAGAGCATCACTCCAAAACTATCCAAAGGTGCCGATACTCTATCCAGGGAATAGGCAGCAGCATTTTCTGCGAAAGCAATATCTTGCACTGCGCTCCCCATTCTGCTTGCCAAGCGTGGTGAGTATGGTATGTTCAGCAGTGAAATGGTGTGGATGGTAAATTTGTAATGGAATGTTTGAACAACGCCAGACGCCGACTACTAACAAGTTTTTATTAAATTTTTTATTTCTTTATCGTGTGATGCCGGCTAAGAATAGGGATGACCTATTTAATTCCCGTGGGTATCGTAATATTTTCCCGTTAAGGAAAAATGAAACAAATTTTGTTATTGAACCAGAAGACCAGTATCCAGGGCTGCTTTGCGCCACGTTTCTAATCCACACCACAATATGTGTTGCACATACACAAAAACACACATACACACACACATACACACAGTCATACACAAAAAGTTATTTTTGCCTGTTTTTAATTTCTTAAAATTATAATTTTAATTAATGTTTGTATTATTATACTAAACTAGTGTTTGTAATCAACTTCACCCTCGGAAAATATGTTAATTTTTTAAATGAGAAGGTCGGAGCAGAAAATCAGTGCAGACAGGTGGCCTTTGGTAACCTGTTCTGCAATAACTGAGCCTTTTGCTACATAATTATATTTTCATGCTCACGTTTTTTACTGTTCCGATGTTGTGATGTTTTATGTACAATAAAGGCTCTTTATTATTGTTATTATTATTAATAGGCGACTAAGGAACTTGAGGGTGTGTATTGCTATTTTATGCTATGGGCTGAGGCGATACACAATGCATGTCCGTTTTTTAAGTATGTGTGTTTATTTTTTAACACACAATACAATATTTGATTACGTCTGTAAATACTAAAACAAATTCATGATTACAAGAAAGTGCGTTTCCTACTCATTAATATTTTCATGCAACTCTGTAATTGAAATCGAAATTGAAATTCTTTATTCAATGTGTAAATACTAAAACAAATTCATGATTACAAGAAAGTGCGTTTCCTACTCATTAATATTTTCATGCAACTCTGCAATTGAAATCGAAATTGAAATTCTTTATTCAATGTAGGATAGTATTAACATATCACTTATTGACGTCATGGACCGCCATTGTAAAAAAAAAAAATTGTATCACACAATTTTCTTTTTTTTATAACTATTTTGTAATGTCCTGATAGAAGACCGGCTCGGGCGGGGGAAAAAAAGTAAATAAAAGGCACTGCCACGGAGCTGGCCAGGTTAATCACACGGCATGTAACTTTACGCCACCACCAACTGAAAACGATATTTGTTTTAAATTGAAGTCAAGATTTTTAAAGCGTGTAGTTTACCTGCCAAACGTTGTATAGAGAACTAATTAATTAGGTACTTCTAATAGCTTTTGTGTTGTTTCTTATCCGGGAGTGCGAGTGGAGATTTGCAACTGTTATAGTAAGTAATAGAGAATGTAAGAAATAAATCAGTGGTGGTAGGTACTATCGGTCTAGTGGTTATAATTATAATAACTGTATAGAAAACCCAGCAATTCGGTATGCCAGTTATTTTTTATAGTTTGATTTAAAAGTATACTTCATTTTATGGTCATTCAATGAAACTTTTTCATGCGAGAAGAAGTAAGAAACAAACATACAAAGTTTCGCATTTTTAGTATTAGTAGGATATTCATACACTTTCATCTCGTCATTCCAATGAGTAGATGTTGTAAGTCAATCCGTACTTATATTATAAATCTGAGAGTTTGTGTGTGTATGTATGTTTGTAACCTCTTCACGATCAAACGGCTTGACGATTTGGATGAAAATTTGGAGGAACATAGGGAAAACAACTATTACCACCGGAAAATTAGTGGCAGCGGGTGAAACCGCTTGGCGGAAATTTTTTAAAGTAGGTATACATTTTCGAAATGGTTTAGAGATTTTTCTTGAAAGCGACCATTTTAGCATACCAAATTGTAGACAGGTATCTCTTCAACGTTTTACTTGATTACCTACTTAGGTGATGGTTCGTAGTAGATTTCTGTCTAGGCTTACATATCCTTGTCGACTCTAGTTGTACTGCGGAACAAAGAACAGAAAAAAAAGAAAAAGTTTCATCTGAAAGTAGTTTAAATTAAATGACATGACTAACTGCTATAGCATGTTAAAACAGTAACTTAAAAATCTGCTATTTCATTTCTATAAGTTAAATTGAAAGCGTAAATTTTAAGCTAGCAGCTAGCTTTTAGACGGTCAAGTATAGCGAATGAAACCTATTGCCTGAACATCAGGACATTCAATCGCTCCCATTCCGTCAATCACGAACAACCGTATATGGCCTATAAATCTAGATAGGCACCTAAAATAGCGTTCACACAAAGGGACGGCATTGACAAACGGCACGGCTGTAAAAATTCAAATTCTATTGCCAACATCGCGTACATGCGAAGTAGGTAATCTGGAAACAGCTCTCATAAAACCACCTAACCACAAAACCTTTCGGCTTTTGCCTCAACAGCATGAAAAGTACGAGGTAGTGTAAGTACAGTAAAAAAGTTTTAACGAGTACAACCCGATCTCCATCCATTAAAAAAGTTCACAGCGTCTTTATTAATAGAATGAAGAACTCTTTCTAGTTTTGAAACTTTTTATTTGATTTGCTAAAGGTGTAAAGATGCTTGTTTAATAGTGAATATTGCAGGCTTAAATCTATTTTATGTCTATTTGTATACAATGCAGTGCAGCAGTCGTGATGTAGGTACTTAATTCAAATTTTTATTTTGTATAATCCACTTATGGAGAAGATTTTTTTGACAAAAGAAGTATAAAACGAAAAGAAAAATAAACATCATATCGCCCAAAGAAAACAGCTTAACGCTTGTATGATAAATGACAGCCGGAAAGATGTTCAATTTAAGATGTCCGAGGGTAAATTGAATCATTTTGCGAACCATTCTGCCCACCTGTCGCTCCCAAAGGTTGTTTAGTTACATTATATTGTTCGTACAGGTGACATTTAAATGTCAGCGGGTCGTTAGGCGTCCTGTCGCCCATCGGAAAATCGTGAAATGGAAACAATTTATAAATTGTATCAGGAATAGGTAATATTGTGTTGTATCGATGTCCGAAAATCGTAAAGCGGTTGAATAATGTAGACAGGCTAACCAATACACGAAAGAGAAAATAAAAAGGTAATGCTTAACTGCAGTGTTATCAAAATTAGTGCTCGAACACTCAATTCACTTCCATTATGGAAGTCGAGAATGGTCAGCTCAAGGCTCCGAAAGTGATTATTTCAACTTTCAGACTGTACAATCAAATAGTAGATTCATTATATCTGCACTAAATATTCCTAACAAACAATCACAAAGTTTTCAGTCAATTTCCGTTTCGATTTCGTTCAACAAAATCCAATGCATAGAAAATATTTTGAAAACAAAATCTATCTCCTATTCCGCTCATATTTTTGTGAGCTTATTGTTTTTTATGTAAATTCCATTGTATATGACACAGAAAACACAAAATTTGCATTTTATTAAATAAAGCATAGAGTTCTGCTTCCGCATTCAGTTTTGGCTTGCACTAGCCGGTTGTTTTTTTAAGATTACATACGTTTTGTTTTTGAATTATTTTTATACTAGGTAGGTAAAGCGATTAAATTTAATAACAGACTTGTTTGTATCTTTAATATACATACATATTAATGGTGTATTAGGAAAATAACGCACAAAATAACTAACCACTCTCTCTGTCTCTCTTTCTTTTCGATTGGGACACCGAGTCTTCCAACAACCAGTCATAAGGCTACACAACTTATAGAAAAAAACCATCGTCAGCTCAGTCAAATTTACACTAAACACAATATTTTTACGATATTTTGAAAAGTGGAACAATATGGAATACCAAATTTTAAAACACTTCCCGTGTTAGGTATACAATTTTTTAAAACTTGCAAAACTTTCGGGTATTAGTTGCAAAACTAACCCGGTAGATGGAGCCGTGCCACGCGTTACTGGCATTAAGATACACTTGCAAAATTTGCGGGCAAGGAACGAGCTGCGGTAGCCCAGATGGATGCGGCGCCGCCACTAGTAGTGGCGAAAGTCGCAGGGTCAAGTCCTGCCCGCGCTTGAAAATTTCACAAGTTTTCAAAAATTGGACAAAAATGATTTACTTTTATACGCTGAGTAACCCTCGTCAAGTTTTGCACAATTGTCATGCACTACATGAAAGATATTGACTGTACTTTTGACAGTTATATAAATTGAATGATTCATGAATACACATGAGGGAATTTCCAAATTTTAATAAACTCTTGCTTACAGTTTTGTGGAGCATAGATTCATACAAACAAACCCCGTGTGTCATTCGAGATAAAAGGATTAGCCTCTGAATTGGTCTACTGTTTGGTTTTAATAACAGGCTAGACTAGGCAGATAGCCAGTCTAATATCACCCATCTATATTTTAAATACGAATTCATTCTGCAAAAAAATTTAGTAAGTAATTACATAAAATGTTCTAAAAATCGGCAGCTCCTCGTAAGAACCATTTGAGGTCCATGTCCAGCAGTCGACTGAAAATATAATGTAAGGTGGGTGACGTTTGGTCCTTGCTTGTTATAAGAGCAAAAAAATGCTTAGTTGACGAGAATAATGCAACACTTCAATTTAGTTTTAATTTAAAATGAGGACACTTCTTGATATACGGTTTTTCCGTGTTACTTTAAAAAGGTTCCCAGTTTTTTAATTAAATCATATTTTGTTTTTAATGACTTTGGACCGCCTGGAGTGGAAGATTGCGAGGGAGGCCTTTGCCTAAGCAGTAGGATTAAGTAGGCTTATGAAAAATTATAATAATGAATTACCTGAATCTTACCACCAACTTATGAACTAGAACGTTTAGGTACATATCGATTTCCTAGAATGTCCAATTCCCTGAATGGCCAATACTCAAAATTTAAAAGAATGTGTATGTAAAAATTCAGTTCAGGTCATGAAAAAGAATAACTTTTGTGAGGGCAACTTAGCAATATTAACAGTAATACTCATCGTCATCGTGATAGTCATATTTGGCGTAACTACTTAATGTATCGCTCTGTTAGTCACGTCTTGCAACTCTGACAACTTTGGCAATGTCTGTTTTTTGACAAGACAACCAATTTTTTGTAGAGGTAGAGTACCATTACTGTTGTTATACAGCTTTGTGGACAAAAATATATATACATTATTTGTGTGGGTGGGACATTTTTTTCATATTTCTAACTCTAAAATCTATGTGTCTTGGAGAATGTTGATACGTCACATGCACTAGTTCATCCTTTAAAAGGAATGCAATACTTTTCTTGCCTTTGCTTACATGTGTTATTTGTTTGTAATAAACTGAATTGCACTTGCACTTAAACATGATGGTCATTTTGGGAATTGGATGTTCTAAGAATTGGACATTGCATAGTTTTAAAGCACTGGACATTTCATGAATTGGATATTATGTACCTAAATGTTTAAATAATAATAATAATCTGTAATAACTTTCAGGTATTTTGCGCCTATAGAAGAGAAAAAAATTGATACAATCATTTTATAAATGAAAAATGTACCACCTGTACGCGCGAGAAATGTAAAAAATCCAATTCCAAATAGAAAATCTAAACAGTGGAGTGGATAATACTGATTGAATTTATTATTCAACCTATTATAGCTGATATAGTTATTTAGTCAAAGCACAGAATAATAACTAGTAACTAGCGTTAGTCAAAGTAAGTATGTCACATACAAAACGTACTTAAATTTTATCCAACTGTGAAAATAATCACCCGGAAAACTTATAAAACTTGGTAAGTAAATCAGTTGGTTTGCAAACCGCTTGGTGGTTTGCCAAGCAGTGTCCGTTATTGCCTGGTATTTTTCGTACACACTGAAAAGTTTCGTGGAAAAAGTCTCTAAAAATATTTATGTGAATTAAACATATTTTTTTTTAAAATAGTTTGTACTGTAACTGATTAAAAACTGTTAGAATGTAAGATTTATATTTACAAACCAGCGTCCTTTAAGTAACATGTTAATTGTCAATTTCCATTTCGCTAATAAGCTGTTGCTGAAACAGCATTTTTTTAACTAGAGATCATTCAGATCGTTCGTAGATCAATTCGATAAAAAAGGCATTTCTATTAATAAGCTAAGTCCTCTGAATTCCGCATATCATTCCTCGATTCCTATGTATACCTACTAACAGTAGCATCCCATAATATGTCGTATAGTTTATTCAGGCTCCTGGTTTATGGGGTACTTCAAACCCTCGAGTGCCGGCAAAATTTTTTACATTAATCACTTTGTGGTATGTTGTAATTCAATAAAATTAAACAAAATATCGAAATCTAAATGTCCTACCTCCTCTACAGTAGCATTATTCTGATACTTTGCCCCTTGGAGTACTAAAAAAGGTTTTCATAAATCGAAGGTTTTACTACTTCTTTGATCTTGGACGTAAGTTCATTTGGTCTTTACATCTCTATGTGAATTTCAAGGACTGCACTTACAATTAAATTTTACTTTTATTTACTTTGCAGTATATTTTAAGAGAATCAGTTACGGATTAAAACAAAAACGAAGGGAGTAAGGACGTAATATTACTTTTTATTTTATTATGATTGTCTGAGAATTTTACCTCTTACATTAATTGCGCGACTTCTAAACTTTCGTAAAGGATTCGCAAATCTCGCAATGCTTCTTTTTAATCTGTCTGAAAAGTTTCCGATGCTAATTGCTGATGCTTCAGTGCAATTTGGATGCCAACTTGAATAATTACTTTGCTGCTAAGTAGTCAGTACTATATTGTACGTCGTTCAGCTGTAAGATGTGTTTTGTGAACATTTTACACCTAAGTTCTTATTTAAAATAAACATAAAAAACTTTAAGAGTAAAACATTCTAAGTTAAGAGCTGTTCAGAACCTAATAACAAGTCAATTCTTCTAAAAGTAATGCTAAAATACGGTCAGCATTTGCTGTGCTAAAGTCTATCTGGCACCAAAGACACTTGCCTGCATAAAGATATACTAAGAAACTCTTTATTTTGCAATCGTTTCAAGTGAACTTAATTCTCTGAGACAAAGAAACGAAGTACGAACGAAACAGAAGTCACAATCTCGTTTCCCCTGCAATCGAATACAACCACCCTCCACTCGAAACAATGAGAAAAGGGGACTTGGAACAATGAAAATGAGATCTCAGTGTTCGCAAAGAATGCAATATGAGTGGAGAACACTGCTGCACGGAATATGCTTACCTAGTTCTTAAGGTTCGAATCCGACGATATTACCCACAAGTACTCCTTCAGGAACTTCGCTTCTTTGTGGGTAAACACAACGTTATCTGGGGAAAATTGTGTGCAATAATGCGTGGGTACATTGAGGACCTAGTAAGTTACATATACCAACTACTAACTGAAAGCTTTCCAAAAACTTTACACTTTTTAAAAAACTCACACGATGACAAGAAAACGTTCAAAATAACTAGCATCAGTCCATTAGATACCTTTTGTTCACAAAATGTGTCCATATTAGATCCCATTCTGTTTCACAAGTGCAAGAGTGAAAATGTTTCAGCGTTTCTGTGCACAATGTGACATCCTTTCACGATCTGAACACGTTTTCGTACAATCCGCTCCACTACCGTTTTCACGCTTTTAGCTTGCGAAAAGTGTTATCATCCGTGAGTTCCGTGACATTCCTTTATTTGTGACACGAACAGGTTCTACACGTCATGAATTTAGTTCGGTAATCAATCAGTTATTTATTTGTATTACAAAATTTCTTTATTGAATCATTTGGATCTAAAGACTGTAATAAAGTTCAGTGTCTATGAGGCACTTACTACTGAACTGCAAATTATTTTTGTAGCAACAACTTAGTAATCGTTAATTCTATTCAATCAAAGTACATTATTTCAAAATGTACACAGAAAGATAAATATAATTCAATGAAAAGCTGTGGGCATTAATTACCGATTTGGTGAAGCAATACTGCCTAGGTAGGCAATTATTCTCAATTTACTTCTTAAAATCACAATACCTGCCCGAATTTCCTTATCTTTGTCCTCTTTTGAAACTTCTATTATCAAGTTTTAATCAGAATCCAATATCTTGTCCGAAATAAGCTTTCTCATTCGCATCGTTTGAAAGATTTTTCCTGTGTAGTATCACCGAAATACCATTTTATTTCGCGTCCTTATTATATTTTATCAAAATAAGAAAACAAGCTTTCTTTTTTCCACTGTTCAATTATCGTACATATGTACTTATTTTCCTTTGTGTTATGTATATTCAGTGCACCAAAATCAGAACGGGTAAAATATTAATAGAAATTTCAGATGGTTATAAGTGTTCTCGCTTTTGCCATAACCGTTCTGATTTTATTACGATGAGGTCACTGGCTCAGATTGTGAAAAAGCACCTGATTATTTGCCGTTTAATTCTAGCTTAAGAAATTGAACTCTAAACTGATCTATAAACGCGAGGGACACTGAGTTAAATGTTCGACCCGATAAACCATGGTATCTCGCTGATTCGACACATTGCTTCTCTTCATTGATAACCATTGCGAACGACGTACTTTACTATTTTATCCTCGATTTTAAAAAACAAATCACATTTAAAAACAGAAAAGAACACTAACTTTCATAAAAACGTTTCACGCCTTTTAGGGGTTATAATTCTGGAAATCATTTCTAAGCAGATGGTTATATTAGTACAATATACCTAACAAACGTTATACGCTCTTTTTAACCCTTTAGAGGTTATAATTCTGAAATATCTCTCTTAGCGGATGATAAATATAAAATAAACCTAATGCCAATATTTCGTGTTTCTTCCATTAGTACTTAAGGCTGCCCGTTGATGAATGAGTCAGTCAGTGAGGACATTTGTTTTTATAAGTGTAGATGAACTACAAAACAAAACCACTGGTATGTACTGTGACAAAACGGATTGTATTTCGCATATACGCGATGGATTTTTTTTGCGTTTTAAGTTTAAATCTTGATGCGAATTTAAGCTAAAATTTTTAATTTCTACGTATATTTCTTGGTTAAACTTGTGCCTTATCTTATCACCAGCCCATCCTAAGTTTGTATTTGGGTCACTGGTTAAATCTCTACCCTAAATCTCATATCCTCCTCAACTTCCGCATCTTTTAATACCAAACTAAACGCTGCTCGATATTTCCATAAGCTTTGGGCTTTGGCCCTTAATAAATTCTAATTTACTCCACCTTTTGCGCTTCAGACTCAGTTGTATCAATCACTTTTCAGCCTTTTATATTCATGAGTCAGATAAGTAAAGGTAATGTCGGGTCGTCTTTTCAGTCAAATCTGTGCACCTCGGATTAACAACAAATGAAATAGATATGAATTTCCTTTCGTGTGATTTGTAAAAGTAACTATAACAAAATGGTATTTAAGACTGATCTAACTTTATAATATTTTCAACTGATTCTAAAATAGATATATCAGACGTTTAAAAGGTCATCTATTTATATTAAGCGGATTACAATTTGACAAACAGATTAGTCGGAGTAAATGGACCGACAGCTACGTACTAACAAGATACGTCATTGTATTGTTAGATTTGATGTATTACCTAATTAATTAGCTTATAATATTATCTTATTGTACTTATGAACTCAGGATGCAATAATCTTAAAATAGGGCTTGTGGAAGCTATCATGTCCGCACAAAAAAACGAATAATTTATTCTGTAAGGTGTTGGCATTTCTCGCACTAAAAATGTTCTTACTGGAAAGCTGCAAATGTAATGTGATATTAATTAATATTAAAGTGAGTAAATATTGAAATTTGTAAGTAGGAATAGGTTCTACTGTCATAAAATTATAAACATTATTGTAAAGGTCTGCCGGCAATCCGCCGAACGAACCTTGGTTAACGCCTGTTCAGCACTCCACAATCTTATTTGGATCTGCTCTACGGCACATCTTTTTTTAAGTGCTGGACTCTTAAATTTTTAGCCCCGGGGCGATGAAATCTGCACCTGACAGTTTTTGGTGGGGAGCTGCAACTCACCCGGAGAAGTTCCGAACATCGTTTACAATGAAATATTACATTATGTCTCTATAGTAAAGTACATTTCTGTACCTGACATTATAACCTAGGAGTAGGTTACGAAGTCTTACATACTTACCACCCTGTTACAGATTCTAGCGTGCTTAAGATTATATAAATATTTATTAGACGCTTTTCACTTAGCTCTAAGTGCCACCCTAACATTACCTGTAAAATATGTGCATTTAGGGATTTTTATCAGTAAAGATAACTTAGGATTATAGGTTTAAATAATAGCTTTGAATGGAAAATAAAAGTGAATATTTTGAAAGGTTTAACTTTTAACTAAAATATTTTTTTTTGGGTTGGCAACCCCACCCGATAGCAACCCAAATTTGAAAGCTTGCCAAATTATATTAATAAATAATTGTTTTTGGGCTATATTTGTGATCAAAACAGTGTGTGGTCATCGATTATCAACATAACCTATGAGACTGCAAGTACAAATTACCTTTTATCCTGGATATCTGCGATCATTTCGTTGGGAAGAATATATTTTGAGCGGTTGACTGTTCGAAATACTCACACACACAAGCACAACTGAGCAACTTTTTGTTTTATACAATGGATGTTGAATTCTTCCGGTTTGCGCATGCGCAAGCACTGACTGACGGTGACAGGAACGTCGCGTAAACAACGGCGCTACGATCCTTTCCACGCATCTCATTGGGAACCTGTCTACCTGTGTTGCCGTCCAGCGGTGGTGGTGGTGTGGGCGCGTTCCGTTGGATCGAGCCAAGACAAGACGCGCGTTCGGAAGCATTCATCTAAGCTATAGAAATTGCGGTTTGCAGTAGATTTTTATTTTATAAGTTTAATGATTGTATTTATTTGTATTGTTTTACTTGGGACTTTGAATATCTTATTGTTTAATTATTTTTAGGTAGACATTGTTTGTAACATTACTTTATTTAGAGACAAGTACTCTCAGGTATATTTTTAGCAAATCTAATTTTGATATTAGCTCCACAATGTTTCAGTGCCCGTATTGCCCCAGTTCATTCATCAAACTTCGCGACGTTGTGTGTGGACGTGTTTTTGGCTATTCGAATAATAATTTATTTTATTTAATGTGACAAGGTCAACGTAAACTCTGTGTCAGCACTCGTGAACTATGTCGACGGCGACAAAATAAAATTGTGCTACTGTGTGATGAAAAAATATTGCATAATTATATAATGCTATAAAAAGTTAACATATGCTTTATTATGGCAACTAGGGTTGATCCTCTTTCACCCCCAGTTGGGAGAAACATAACATTGCCGGATTTGAACATAGCCACGACTCCAGAAATCCATAGATGGCTCACGAAAATTGAAGATGCCATTTCCGACGTTTGCACAATCGTACGTGAAGCCACAAGTAAGCTAAACTCCGAACAAAAGCAAAAAATCTCAGCCCTGTGTACTAATGTGTTGGGTGCATCTTCGCATATGGCTTTAAATTACCAGATGATTAAGCAAAAATATATATCGGCAAATACAAAAATGGAAGTCATGTACAATGATAATGTACGTGATAATGTTATAGCAACTCAATTCGAGGATATTAAAAATTGTGTCAAGGCAGTAACCAGCGCAGCTACGTCAGTTCAAAATGCGTCTTATTCCGGCATAGTGAAAAAAGGAAAAGATTCTGTTATTTTCCCTCCTAGCACTGCAACTATTGCAATTTACCCTGATAACAAAGAACAACAAAGCGAGCAAACCAAGAAAATTGTTCAAGAAATAATCAAGCCGGAAAAAATGCAACTTCACATCCGAGGAGTTTGGAACACCAAGAACGGTGGTGTCATTATTAGCTCGGACCAAAAAAATGATATCGAGAAACTAAAGAAATCGGAACAGCTAATAGCATCTGGCTTAAAAGTTGAAGAGACCACGAAAAGGAGACCAAAAATTATTCTGATGGGTGTACCCTCTGACATCTCTGAACTGGATCTGTATGAATGCCTGTACGAGCAGAATATTGCAGGAAAAAAATTGAGCATTGATCGTGAGCTGTTTAAGAAATCAGTGAGATTGAGTCACAAATCTGGAAGAAAAGAAGTCCCTTATTGCAATTACATCCTAGAAGTGACAGCCGAGATTAGAAAAATGCTTATACTGCAAGATCGTGTGTTCATCAATTGGTCATCCTGTCGCGTACGAGATTATACTCATATAACGAGGTGCTTCCAGTGTCAGCAATATGGCAAAACACTGCCGTGACACTGACCCCACTTGTGGCCATTGTGGGTCCTTGGGACATCCTATGAAGGATTGCATTGCAAAGGCACAACCAGCAAAATGCGCAACATGCACACGTTTTAAAAAGCCAAGCAATCACAAGACAGGGGATGAAAAATGTCCCGCGAGAAAAATTGCCGAGGACCGATACTTGCGCTCTACCGATTATGCCTAAAGAAAAGTTCATGGACCAGTCTGTTTATTATAGGAAATTGTATGTGACCATTGTAGCATGATTCGTTACTTCTACGTTTTGTTGTTTGACATAGTTTTAAGTTGCGTTAAATTGAAGAATAAGCAAAAAGTCCGAAATAATATTTTATTTTTGTCGCGTCCAAATATATGCTGTATTTGCAATACATAATGTAATGATAAACTAGGACACGTTCATACATCAATTGCACGCAAAATGATTATTTAAATTTGCACTAGTACGTAATTAGTTATAGATTTAAATATTGTATAGTTTATTTAAGTTTATTTGTTTTGTATAGTATAGTAGATTTCTTTATAAAATAATAGTAATGTCGGCTATACATTTACCTGAGATACAGGAATTCACATTCTTAGTTCAGGAAATGGACAAGCCACATTACTATTTTGTATAAGTTTACCTATTTGTAATTAAGTTTATTAATAAAGAATTATCTTATCTTATCTTATCTTATCTTATCTAAACAGTTTTCATCACAGCGAGGATTAAACATACATATAGGTCATAAGCATAAGGATAGTCGGGTGCCACTTCAGCCTTCAGTGGCTGGGCCGACGCCTTCTGGGTCTGGTGCTGTACCAAACTGCTGCCTTGAGAACCTTATTAGCCTGAAAAAGTCAACGCGAATCCTACGTCATGTTCCTAGGGGGGCAAGATGCATGGCGGCTGCAAAGCTTTGTTCTCTGATACGCAGTTGCTTGGAGACTAACGGCGTCGATGAGTGGTACCGCCTGCTGTCTTTTGCTTATACAGCACTGAGAACTCCGAAAGCCGCCAGTCCGGGCTCTCTTTTGGCAAAGGTCAAACGAAATATTGAGAGCGATAATTATCCTCAAAACGAAAACGACTGTGAGTTTAATGGTAAGACACCCTCTTTAACAAAAACGATTGAGGCCAAGGTCCATGAGGGTGACCTTAGAGCTGCTGTGCGGCTACTCACATCGGATGACAGTTTTGCTGCCTGTGATCCAGCGAACCTTGCCTCTTTGAGGAGCAAGCATCCGTCCCCTACTCGAACGCTTTCCTTCCCGCCTGCCCCAGATAGCGATACGCCAGCTGTAAAGGTCAAAGTGGAGGACGTAAGTCGGGCCCTCGGTTCTTTCTATAATAGCTCAGCAGAAGGTCTGGACGGTTTGCGTCCAGCTCACTCAAAAGAACTGACATCAGTCTCTGCTGCAGACAGTGGTTCCGGCCTGCTGGAGGAATTGACCAAGTTGTGCAATTTTCTTCTTGAAGGTCGACTGAATCCCATTGTCTGTCCATATATCTATGGAGCAACTTTGTGTGCCTTGAGCAAAAAGGACGGGGGCATAAGGCCGATAGCTGTCGGCAGTGTTTTTCGCCGTCTGGTGGCGAAGGTGGGGTGTCGCGTGGTGAGGGACGGGATGGCTGCTTATTTGTGTCCAAATCAGCTGGGTTTCGGGACACGGTTGGGCTGCGAGGCGGCCATTCATGCGACGCGTGCATTTGCCACCGACCCTGGGAACGCTGAAAATGTCATTTTAAAACTCGACATTAAGAATGCTTTTAATTCCCTAGAAAGGGACGTTTTATTACGGGAAGCTAGGGATAAAGTGCCTTCTTTGTATCCCTTCCTTTTTCAGCTGTATGGTTCTCCATCTAATCTGTTCTTCGGAGAGTCCCTGATTTTATCCCAGGTTGGTGCGCAGCAGGGTGATCCTTTAAGGCCACTTGTCTTTAGCCTTGCCATCCACAACATCATTTCAGAATTAAAGTCCCCACTCAATATCTGGTACTTGGATGATGGCACCATCGGGGGCAAGCCAGAGGACGTGGAACGGGATATATCATATCTCATTCCGCGACTGAAGGACGTTGGGCTGGAGGTGAGTACAGCAAAATGCGAGTTTTTCTCTTGCGGTTCAGGGTCTACGTCCTGCTTTAATCACTTCAGCTCTTTAATTCCTGGGCTGAGAGAATTGAATCCAGCTACCTTTAGCCTTTTGGGCTCCCCAATTTTTCCTGATGGCGTCCCACTTGCAATCCAGGAGAAGACACGCATGCTGAACTCCTCTAGGGCGCGCCTAAAAAATCTTTCCGCACATGTTGCATTGATTTTGCTGCGTGTTTGCTTTGCGATACCGAAGGTTACATATTTATTAAGAACGTCGCCAACATGGTTGTTTCCCACGGAAGTGTTACAGTTTGACGATGCGCTCAGGGATACGGTGATGGCGGTTTTGAATGTGTCGCTCGGGGATCTGGAGTGGAGTCAGGCTGCTCTGCCAGTGCGGCATGGGGGTTTGGGTGTCAGGTGTATGCGTGATGTGGGGGTCCCGGCATTCTTGGCGTCCGCGCATGGGGTCAATAACCTTATCGATTCTATTTTACCCTTTTATGGCGGCAGGGTTGTTGTTCCATTTGCGGACGATGCCTTGAGTGTTTGGTCCACCCGTAGCGCTGGGGCACCATTGCCTCAGGAGGTTTGCTCGCAGCGGGCGTGGGATGATGTGGGTGCAAGAGGCATTTTGAACCAGCTGATTGAAGGTGCGTCTGGAGTCGACTTGGCGAGACTTCGGGCCGTGTGCCAGTCAGAGTCGGGGGCGTGGCTGCATGCTTTACCATCCCCCCATATGGGTACTCTCCTTGACAGCGATTCCTTGCGTGTGGCGGTGGCTCTCCGGTTGGGTTGCAACGTGTGTGAACCACATGTTTGCGGTTGCGGCTCTATGGTCGAGGCCAACGGCCACCATGCCCTAAGTTGTGGTCGCTGTGCGGGGAGGTTCCCTCGACACCACGCCCTCAACGAAATTCTGCGAAGAGCCCTGATATCCGCCCAAGTCCCGTGTGTTCTCGAACCTCCGGGTCTTAGTCGATCTGATGGCAAGAGACCTGACGGACTTACTCTGGTGCCATGGAAGTGTGGCAGGTGTCTTGTGTGGGACGCAACATGCGTTAGTACATACGCCGCTTGCCACATTGGTGGTACCATGAGGGTTCAGGGTGCCGCCGCTGAATCTGCGGCTGTTAAAACGGCCGGATGCTGGTGCAAGGAGGCGAAGTGTTTTGTGGCTGAGCTAGGTAGTAGAATTCGTGAGAGAGGAGGTGACCCACGCTCTGGCTCTTTTCTGGTGCAAAGGTTGGCCATAGCAATTCAACGCGGTAATGCAGCGAGTGTTATGGGAACCTTTGCACCCGGATCGATAAGAGGCGGGCTGTTTGATTAGGTTTAGTTTAGTTTTTAAGTGTTTGACTATGTTGTATATAACAGCTGTATTATTCATAATAATAAACTATCTTAGAAAGAAGGTTAAGGATTGATTTCATTTATGTATTGTTATATTATGTGTATGTATTTTGGCAGGTCAAACTAAAATAATTAAGCTGCGTAAGTATACAAGTTATACACCTTGCATTAACAAAAAAACTGTTTAGTAGATTCCGCCCATTACAATTTTCACTCATTTCACTCCATAGTATTCGGCAACGCACGTATAGACCATAATGTATTTTAGCTTTGTGTGGTAAAATAACTGTTAATTAAAGTAAACTAATTAAAAGATAGTCTATAAAACAAGTTCACAAAGGATTCATTTCCAAGGAAAATTAGCCTTGAGCGTTGAGTCGCATTGTCAGGACTGGGAAACCATTTGTACCTGTCATGTATCGATGTATTGATTCTTAAGATATAATTAAAGTAGGTACTCACAAACAAGCAATGAGCTAGGATATCCCGAACCAAAATGTTATTTGTTTGTTCCATATAAAATATATTCATAGAACAAGTCACATTCGATTAGAATTTAGTGTGGAAGTTCTTCTTTCTTTGTTCTAATTATATGATGAAATAAGAAATAAATTTCAATGTTTCGTTGTTTGTGTATCATAATAGTAGGTATGTTGTTGCCGGATGCAGGCTATTGCATTGCATGTGAGTAACAAATACGCAACTTTTGTAAGTAACTCTTTTTTTTCATTTGTGACAATTGTACTATTTTATTTATCTGTACATCTTTCTAATAAATAAATAATACTTCCTGCGTTCATATTTACATTTTAAATGCACTAAGTAAATGATTAGCTTACAAATTTATCATCACTATAAACGTTTCGACATTGCATTCACTTTCACAATTTTTGGCTACTAACACTTTGACCTCTACACAATGGACTCAGTTAGCCGCCAACAAAAAGACCTCGAAGAGCGCAGCACGCACGGGGGTAGTTTGAGATACGCCTCAAGAATGCTCACGCTTCTCCTGTGACAGTCGTGGACGACTGGTGTAGTCCACACCGACCTGAAGACCCTTGCGAGACGCAGATTTAAAAACAAAGTCTGGAAAGCGCTTACTAAACTCTCAGTACAGCCAAACTAGCTGTCCATCAGTCTGGAGCGTCATGTAAATTAATAAAATTTTAAGTGTCGGGTCGGGGCGCCGGTAGCTCAGTGGCAGAGCGGTGGGACGGTACTCCACAGGTTCCGGGCTGTCGCTAACATTTTACAATTTCTTATTTAATAGCATTGTGAGTGCAAAATAAACCTGATACATTGTTTTATTTATTACTAGTATATATTTTTCACATTGATAAATTTATTTAGTAATAAACTTATGTATGCATCTTATATAACTATGACAAACGTATTATTCTGATCTCTTATCATTGTGTGGGACACCGAGTCGTCCAACGACCCGATGAACCCTGTTGTTAGAGTTTTTCAACCGCCTATTACTAGTGATGATGATGATGATGATGATTACTAGTAGTAGGCCTCTCACATGGTTGTGTAACGACCGCCGTCTAAGTAATCACAGACACGTCTAAGTAAGCATAAATTTCTGAAATCCAGAACCAAATTCCGATTTATCTGTCTTATATGTATGTAATAGAGATTGGCGCGAGTCTGGTCTTCTATTATTCATTAATTTTCTCCTTTGATTTCCTACCGTAGTTTGAATGTTGTTATGAAGTATATATCAAACAAAATTACAAAACATGATATGATACGATATGATAAATGACATAGTATAAAACATCTTGAAAGAGACAATGAATTATACCAAGAAAAATGAATGTTATGTGTCAGACGAGTCAGACAAGATCTAATATGAAACAAAGTAGTTCTCAGACAAACTGTGTTTGTGGGTGCCATTTTTGTATTGTCTCAAATTGTTCAGAAGCACAAAAGATCACAGATACGTTTGTGATTCTTGTTATCTAATCGTTCAAAAGAATATCGCTGTTTGAACTCAACACAATGTTGCAAAAAATCCTGTAATTACATCATTTTTTAACATATAACGTGTTTATGTTGTTAGTTTCTTTCATATCATTTATTACGATTATATACAGTGGGAGTAAATTTATTGATCTTTACCGATGTACCTATTCTGTATACGATTACGAGTAAATATTCTATGCTGTATCTATACGTAGATATAACTTCGATCTTATACAGATGCAATAGCTTTAGAGAAATCTAGTCACATTATAGTATCGTTTAATATCGCAATGGGAAGCCACGCCAATTCTATCGAATGGCGCAATCTCCAAGTTGCTCGAAGTAATCACTTGGTAAAGGGATAATGCGTAGTCATGACGATAATCGCCTGAGATTACATTTGGGAAATCACTTGTAAGATCTTAGAAATCGTTTGCGAAATATTTTAACGTACTTAAATGTTTATTTGCATCGTTTAATTATACCTTTAATGTTGGATCATACGCCTAACAACATCTATAGCTATAAGTTATACAGATGCAGCCTAGATATGGCACAAATTACGTATTGACCTCGATTTGGGAAATAAACTATCTTTACTTACTTTGAATTAAAGCTGTCACTCTCGTCAAATAGGTTTAGAAAAAGATAGGATATATCTAAGTCCTGTCATATTTAACATACGTACATTAACATGTCAATGGATTCTCCGCCATTTTTAATCAATAGGCTAAGTGCTGCCCCCATCACTTAAAAAGTCTTAACTCGATTTAAATGTAATTTATCAAAAATCTGCTTCTGATATATTGAAGTCCAGGTACTTAAGTATATTTACTTATTCGTATTGGTAAGAAAGTGTTCAAGGTGTCGCTGTAGTTATTAATACTACATGCTGTGAATGAGCTTTAGCATTTACACCTCACTCTAAGAGAAGCAGATTTTTGATAAATTACGATTCCATCGAGTTATGAACTTTTAAGTGCTGCCAATTAATTATACTGTGGTGCTGCCCCCGCACTTAGCCTAGTTATCCCCTTAAGTCGCCATTGTTTTCATCATCGCCTTATTTTAGCATAAAACGCGCATTTTGCATCAAATCATAAAACATGACATGACTTTGATATTTTCTATCTGTTTCTAAACCTGGTTGATGGAAAGTGTATTAATTAAAGATAAGTTAAGAGAATAGAATTGAGGCCATTGACACAGTGATGGGTAGTACAGTTAATCTTTACGAATTTTGTAATGGCCCTATGAATGATATCTGTTGACTTTGTACATACATACATACATATATCACGCCTATATCCCTTACGGGGTAGGCAGAGCGTTAACGGCCGTAAAACGGATATTAACACCACGTCTGACAAAAGCTTGAGGGTCAATCAGATAACTGTGTATCACACTACGTGACAGGTTGTCAGCCCATCGCCTAAAATTGTAATACACATCCCTCGAGTCCCTTAGTCGGCTCTTACGACACCCATGGGTAAGAAATGGGGTGATGATATTCAAGGCCGGCATCACACGGCGTTTTGTATGGGAGGAACAAAAAGTCGATTTTTTTTAATATAGTATATTTATTTAATCAAAGTATGAGCCATTGTAATCTATGCACTTTTGCCATCTCATAGGTAGTTCATTGATCCCTTTACTAAAAAAACCATTCGGACGGGAATCAATAAAATCTTTGAAGGCGATTTGGACTGCCCCATCTGAGTTGAATTTTTTCCCTTGCAAGAAGTTATCCAAATTTCGAAAAAAATGGTAATCTGTTGGAGCAAGGTCCGGGGAGTACGGTGGATGCCTTAGACATTCCAATTGAAGCTCTTCTAATTTGCTAGCCGTCTGTTGTGCAGTGTGTGGTCTAGCGTTGTCGTGAAGCAACAGTGGCGTAGAGCGATTGACCAACCTCGGTTGTTTAGCAGCTAGCTTTTCCATCATGGTTTGCAATTGCTGACAGTAGACATCTGCCGTAATCGTCTGGCCAGATTTGAGAAAACTGTAATGAACGACACCGGCGCTAGTCCACCAAACGCTTACAAGTAACTTTTTATTGGTCAATTTTCGCTTGGAGCAGGCTTTGGCTGGCTTGCCAGGGTCCAGCCATTGCGATGAGCGCTTCCGATTATCGTAGAGAATCCACTTTTCATCACAGGTAATGATTCGATTTAAAATCCCTTCGTTATTGTGCCGGTCAAGTAATGTAACGCAGCAGTTGACGCGCGTTTGCCGGTTTGCTTCACTCAATTCGTAAGGAACCCACCTTTCAAGTTTTTTAATCTTTCCAATTTGCTTCAAGTGGATTAAAACAGTTTTATCACTAACACCAAAGCCTGCAGCTAATTCGGACGTGGTTTGCGATGGATCCGCTTCCACAATAGCCTTCAATTCTTCATTATCAACTTGGGTCTCCGGCCGTCCACGGGGCTTGTTTTGCAGGTCGAAATTTCCAGAACGAAAACGTTGGAACCAAAAACGCACTGTGTTTTCTTTTGCGACACAACCGCCATACACATCATTAACCCTTCGAGCCGTTTCCGCAGCACTGGTGCAACGGTGGAACTCGTACTCGTAAATAACGCGATATTTCAAATTTTCCATTTTGTTAATTGAGCGATGCAAACAGAAAAAAGATAAGTAAAAAACAAATGAATGACGGTTTACGAAACACAACTACATGTGGAAATAGCTGTATAAATTTGAATTTCGAATTCCTAACCAAATAGGAGAAAATTGTGATCAAAGTGGCCAGTACGACAAAACGACAATTTCATATGTAAGGACCTAATATTTAGCTAATCGTGGTGTCCAACATAGGAAAGTTTGTAAATGTAATGCTGCTGATACAATAGTGGTGCGTCTCATTCCTATTATTGTGGAACTCTCTCTGAGTTGCATATTTCAATATTTCATACGTCCGGTCCCGACTGGTCAACAGTCTGCGAAGACAGAGTGTCGATAATGCAGACTTCTGCACCCGTGATTATCAAGACACTAAGCAAAAGAAGATGAAGAACTAAAACACGCAAAAGATATGTACATAGTAACCTGCTACATCCGTATTTAACTGAGATTGAACCACTTAATTCAATTAGAGAAATTCGATCCTGAAAAAACATTAGAAGCTATTTCGAAAGATACTAAGCAATTACTGTAATTAGGTTAGGGTGGGTGGAAACAATTTAGTAGGAAAGAAAGTAATTAAGTCAGTGTAATGTCCCAATCCAGAGTCCCAGTCCCAAATAAGAATCAATCAGAACCTTTGCCTTTTTAACCGTTAACTTGATGGAATGAAATGTCCACTAAATATCTCTTTACCTTGTTTTATAGTCTGAATTTAGGATTCACGATCCGTAGGGCTCAAGTTCCATTTCAGATTTCTGAATCATATATCTGTTCGCGAACATAACTCCACATCATTTGGTTGACCGATGCACACGATCGTTCAAAAGACAATCTACCAAATGCATTATTTATTTACTCCATAATATAGCTATAGAAGGAGATCGGAAGACTTGTGAGTATACTCGTAAATCGGGTAAGAAGACATGTGGCTATAAACTATAAATCACTAACAGACCGAGCAAACGGATGGAGAAATATTGCAACCAAGCACAAACGATAAAACTTTTACGTTATGTCATCACTTCAGAATGCATTACAAATGATGCTGAAAAATTGAACATACGCGAAAGCATTGCTGTTGCAATTAAAATCGTGGTTTAGAGTGCATGGGCTTTCGACCACCTAATAAATAATAGTATGGAAATGTGACTAATATGAATGAACATGGTTTGAGCTCGATGGTTTTGTGCTTTTACCTACATATTCCTAATGACCGAAGATTATTTTAGTAGTTTTTAATAATCCTATTAGTGTGTTGTAGTAAATAGTATTAACAGTCTGAGAACATACATGTTGCATATTTCAAGTTTATGTATGCTTAGTTAACAAACACTAAAGATTTTTGAAGCAGCTCCGACCATACAAGAAAAAACTGTATATTAAACAAAAAGTTATTGTTCATAATATTTTGAATCATAAGTCGCTTACTCATTGGGTCTATTTAATATGGTGAAGGCTTCGTAACGAGGTTACAAAATATGTAGGTTCCTACCCAGGACTATTTATAATGATATTTTTTATTACTAAAATACTGTCAATGTATACATTTCCGTCAAAAAATTATTGAAATGCATCGGACGTTTTTCGATGCGACGTGGCATGGCATTTATGAATGAGCAGCCTAATCTCAAAGAAGAAATAAATAACAAATACAATTTGAAAACCGATATATCTTAGGTACACTAGAAGTAAAGAGGTGCCAGTTAAAATAAATTGCAGTTGGTAAACTGCCACAGTTTTTTCCCGAAACGGAAGCCTCTGTTAGAGTTTGACTTGTTTAGAATCGGTTTTATTTTTACTTGCTCTTCGCCTCAAGGTTTGGTGGTGTCCATTGTTTTACAATAAGCGTAGGTATTTTTAGCAGTTATAATGTTCTACCTCATGCAAAAATACATGTCATTCGCTGCTTTACATCAAAAAGTAACGAACATAATTTGCATTCCAGTTAGGTACCTAAATATTTTTTAATACAGACTGTTTTAATGAAAGCAAATTTTTTAAATCTCTCTTTTATGTAAACTTCCGTAATACCAGCGCCAGTACGCAGGCATGCGTGTAATCCGATTGAAATCAAAATAGGTTTTTAATTTTGTTTGATCGAGTAATGGACTGTATGAGAGCAGATCGTATCGTGAATACATTTCCCATGATTATATTTTTACGTAAAAAATATACGTTTACCATATTTTGTCTCTCATCATTTACCTAATAAAATGTTTGGTTATGTGAGTGATGTGTGAGAGATAGGCTTATGCTATATCCTGGATAAAGTAGGGGTAAGGTATAGCCGTTTCCCATAAGTATATATATTATTTCATTTTTATTCGATACAATTAGAATTTAAACACAGACCAAAAGTTTCACATTTGTAAATGCAGTGTTCTAAAAAACGAATCTAAGAATTATTAGAAAATGTACAAAAACAGTGAAAAATATCTTTGCCTGATTAAGCGATTGATTGGGAACAAATTATGAAGCGCCCACTATCACTTGCCACAAAGATTATTAACAATCAATAAAACCTTGTTAAAACTGTGCGCATTAGTATGTACCCCTGCCAAAAAAGTGGCTACTCTCAGCAATATATTAGCAATTACTGTAGGTACCAGCTATAAATCCAGTATTGCGCAAATCTGTTTGAAGTTATCAAGTTTATTATTGAATATTGCCGAAAACAAACTACTTTAAGGCTTGTACTTCGACGGAAGGAACGAAATTCAAATGAAATTCGGAAGTCATGTCAAAGAGTATATTATAGAGGTGTCACCATTTCATATAATGTTAGTCTAACTGGTACTGATACAATACTTGACGACCAATGGTAGTGCGACTGCCTGCGGCGCTAAGGTTCCGGGTTCGATTCTCGGTGGACTACTCACAAAGTTGATATTATAACTTGGAAGGAATATTAACCTACATTATATCATAAGGACCATATTTTGGAATAAGCTGAACCATTCGCCAAGACATAGCTGAACGCATAGTATCCATATTAATTATGAACTGTATAAACTGTACTGTATGTTTGTTTGTTATTCTTCCACTTTCAGTACATGAAAAGAATTGGTCTAAAAATAAGGGCTTAATCAGTTCACAAAACACTTATCTTCATAACATCTCAAATCATATTTACAACTTTTTAGTTTTACGTTATTTCAGAAGAAGCAAAGTCATTAAACTAAATAAAGCCAACTTATTAGTTCAGGTTTAAAAATGCAAGTGGTCAGTATCATGTTACGCACTTTGCGCGAACATATTTTTGTTTCGTTTTTGTCCATCCTGGTATTGTACATTTTTTTGCGAACTTCGACATTAAGAAACTTTTTTTGGATAGGTATTTCTTTGTCATTTTCGTCATTGCGTGCACCTTAAGCGCAACTAATACTGTTAAATTTCAATTTCAATTTTAAACGTTTATTGCATAAATCAGTATACATAGATGTAAGTTCAAAATATAAATAGCAAAAACCAATTAGCGACGGCCATTATATATTCGAGTATGATATTATGATATGATAATATATAAAATAGCGGTCGCATTCTCGCACCGTTCATTAGTTTTTGAACAATATTTGTTGACCATCAGACAAACACAGAGCCGCATGCCTTAAAAATTTCATACCTTCGAACACCTTTTACAATCTTTTTCCTTTAATCACCGACACCAGTTGAATTGCTTCAAAGTTAAAAATTATCATACATTTTGGTTGTATCTATTAAAGTAACTAAGAAAAATTAAAATCGAAGGTGCTTCTAATTTTTTGTTTGACTAAGGTTTTTAATCCGGATCCGGATTTTAATCTGGATAATCCTATAATTTTTAATCTTGAAATTGGTATTTTTAGAAAAGGGATTTATAGCCCTATACAATGTTTGGTATATTTCGGTGTTACCAACGAACCAGGGTGTCTAATTCCAAGCTAAACTCCCGCAGTGGAAGCGATTTACACAGGTAAATTTCGAGCAAAATACCAGGAGTTCAACTGGAGGCAGACAATGGCTGCGTTACGCAGCGCTAAATAACATACGCTGCACAATATAGCAGCGCATACTATGAATTAAACGTGAACCTAAATCTATTTAACCTAATTAACTAAGTTGAGTGAAATTGGCAAATGATGTGTTCCAACCTTTACATAACTCAAGTCGGTAGTAAATACCGTCTGCCGATCTGGCGTTACGTCACACGTATTAGCACTAGATTATAAGTAAGTACCTCCAAATTATATCACCCCACGAATTCCGCAATTCGTACTAAGGAGTCACAATGATATGGTACAACAAATATGACTAAAGGGAACACACCATAAACAGTTTTATACTAAAACAACTAGATTTATCACTTACAGTTAACGCCGGTCCAAATGCATAAAATACCCAACGGAGAAAGGAAGTTCAGGGAATGGATCAAATAGGAATTCCGTGGGTACTTACAGGGCTGGGTGGAAAGATATCGACACCCAGCATTCCACTACAGCCTTGGCGCGTTATTCACTTCAAACCACTCACAGCTTCTGTTCGTATTTCACTTTGATATTAGTCATTACGCGTGACCCAACCCGAATTTGGGTCGTACAAACGCCAGCCGATATGGCCACTTGATGCCTATTCAACGCGACGCTCACGTGGAAGACGTCGAGACATCCAACAATCACTAAGCCTGGTATTCTAGTATAACCCAGGAGAACCGCAATAATACGATGCATCAACACGCGCGATCTCAAATTGAATCGTCCATTACACGCGGCATCACAAAACGCGTGGCGGGAAATCCGTACAAACCACAATACGTTCTCGTCCGAACGGTTTTGAGTGACTGACCGCGGTGCAGAAATCACCGCTTGGCGCCGTCAGGCGGTCTGCGCGCACGTCGCCAGTCTCGCCCTGCGAGTGAGAAAGGGACAACACACGCCCAGAGCGACGCGTGCGAAATCGCGGCGCATTCATAGACCGTCATTAATACCTAACTTACCCCAGCATAGCAACGCTAAATTAAACACAGGGTGACCACAACCTTTAATATAATGATACCCTCGACCTTCCCGAAATGATAAGTACCTACCTGGAAATTAATTTTAACATTAGTATTGGCATTTTGTTCGGTGACACTCTAGGACTTTCCAGCTAGGTATAAGTCTAGAACCTTTCAACCCAGTGTTACCCTAGCATGAACATCTTGACCCAGTGCCACTCTAGAACCTATGGCGGGTGACAGGAGTGATGCCAATAGGCAGAATGGAGGGTTCCAGGTGGTGTCGGGAAAAGGGTAGCTACCGGCCTGGCCGGGTGTTGTGGCCAGGGGACCGACTGGTCCACCTGGATAGAATTGGAAGTTGTATATATGCGTTGCGCGGTGAAACACTTCGATACCGCGTTTCAGGCTCTTTGTTCTGTCACGTGGCGCCATCTTGCAGCTATGTTGGAACTTCTGTTGCGACTTGCTTGCTCGTGAACCACTTTGAGTGAGCTTCTTGTTGTAGCTCCCAGAGGTCGCTACAAACCTTTCTACCCCATAACACTAAAAACCTTCCGAATCAATTGATCCCACTCTTAAACTGAAATCTGACAAAAATCTCTTACTACATAAATAATACTGTTGTATACTAGGTACGCAAGTTTCAAGAGATATGGGCGTGATATGTGTATGTATGTATGTACGTAAGTACATGTACATAATTATTTTTCTCAAACATGCTAGGAAATGTGTTCATTTCTTTCAAAAAAAGAAACCGCGAAGTTTCACATTGTTTGTCACGTCTCAGATCACGCCAGCAAAGTTGTATGGAAATCCTTTGCTGGTGTCCATTAAGATAAATTCGTTATACGCTAAACCCACATCATTTGATTTCAAAATTATCTCGATGACTCTCATAGAAACGGAACGTAATTTTGTATGAAATAGGTAACTAAAGACGAGGCTGTATGATGTGAAGACCCTTGCCTGTCCAGAATTAAAAAAGAAAAGAATGAACTAAACATTTAGTATGGCAGAATATTACGTAATACTGTGCCTTACAGGCGAATTTATTTTAAAAAATTACAATTGGTGGGAAAATTGTAAATAATAGCTAACTTTTATAAGAAGTACAATCTTTCATTTCCTAGCCTTTTCTTGAGAAAAGCACTATGTAAGCCTCGGGGAAAATTACTTTGCTTGACTTGTATAATTGAAGTCCTCGCCTGCGGCTCGGACTTCAAACTATACTCGTCCAGCAAAGTCTTATTTTCCATACCTCGACAACAATGTACTAATACTTGCTTTCTTATAATTTGTTCTAAAACTGTGGTTGGTGGTGACCGTATGCGCAGCGCTCCATATATACATTTAAAAATTTCCGCCGCGGTTAAAAAACTGCTTTTGTGCCGCCGTGTCGCCGTCTAGTGTTGCATATAAGTCGAACCTTACTACTTCATACTAATCTGCACTAACAACCACGTCATCCTATTATTTGATCGTAAAAATATTTTTAATACCTACGTCTAAACGGTTCATATTTTGCGTTTCAATCGATGTACCAATCAACGTAGTATTGACATTGGCAAAATTATCCATAGCGGATAGAATGCCGTTGTTGTAGATAGTTGATATATTTTACGGCAAAATTCTAGCTACAATAATTTTTCACGGTCAAAATATCGAACAAATGTACAGTGTGTCGCGTCTGCATCATATTCCGTTTATCTATGATCAATTCCACGTCAGTTTTGACAGCAGAGGAAACACATCAAAACAAAAACCTTTTACTCCCAAGGAAAGCAGCCGGAAACAGTAAGTGTTTTGCTAAATTTCTTAATAACTAAGTTGTTTTGTCAAAAAATAGCCGCCCGGGCGGGTTCAACGTGAAATTGCCATTAATAATTATACTAAGATCAATACAGTTCGATTAGCACTGGCGGAAGAAATCTCTTACGCCACGCTTCATCACTGAAAACTAGAGGTAACTTCAAATTTTAATTTCTCCGTTATTAAATATAAAATGAGATTTTGCGCCGCCCTGGCTTATTCCTCATATCTTGAAGAAAAAAAACAAAATTTTGTTGACAGTGATGTTCCTTAGAATATGTATAAAATGCATTCTCGTAGCTCGTTTTCACCTCACTTCATGGAAGTAGGCCCGTTAATTAAACTTCGCACTTCCTTGTCAGATGACATTTAACTTCTAAAGTGCTATTACACAATGCTTGACTGATTATGAAATAAATTCATTCATTCATAGTTTAAAATGCTTAGATACATACACACATACACTTATCACGCATTTATCCCTTGCGTGGTAGGCGGAGCGTTACCGGCCGTAAAAAATGGTCGCTATCACCATGTCTGACAAATATTTGTGGGCCGTGTCATAAAAATCATGTATGACTATAGTGATAGGTTGTCAGCTTGTCGCCTAAAATTGTAACACACATGAAACCCTCGCGTGCCGTAGTCGCTTCTTACGACACCCGCGGGAATTCTTTTTTTTTGTGTGGAACACCGAGTCGACTAACGATAGTGTCAATTTTTCAACCGCCTACTACAATTAGTAGGCCTTTGATAATGTTTTGTCGCGCCAGCCGTTTAATTATCATACACAGCAACCAAAAACGACGGCTGAACGTGCACTTTGAAGCACGGAACCATCTTTCTTACGGACAATAAGGTGCTTCAGCCTGCAATGTCAGACCCTGACCGGAAACAAATTCACAAATTGATAATATTAAACTTGTGCACAACTGAGAATCGAACCCGTAACCTTTGCACCGCAGGCAGACGCACTACCATTGCGCCACATCAGCCGGCACACTCGGAAACTACGTCTACTACCTGCGTTTGTGTTTCCAAACGCATACAACCCTAATGTCTTTAAAGTAAGAGTGAACAGGCTTCTTCTGGGTGAGCTCGCTCCATCTTAGATTCTGTCTCTATCCTATGACCTAGACTAGAGTCAAGAGCAAACCCATACTTAATATAAAAAAAAACTACAAAAAGTCGCGAAACATACATACATATATCACGCTTATAATCCCTTGCGGGGTAGGCAGAGCATAAAGGGCCGCATTAAACTAACATTTACGCCACATCTGACAAACATTTGAGGGTTATCCGGAGAATTGTGTAGCACCATAGTGACAGGTTGTCAGTTCATCGCCTAAAATTGCAATACACACCCTCAAGTCCCTTAGTCGCCTCTTACGACTCCCATGGGCAAGAAATGGGATGATGCTATTCTAAGCCGGCTTCACGCGGCATCTTAGCCGGCATCACACGGCATAACGCGAAACATACATGCCGGTGATTTGGATACTAAGATAATAGGTAATAAGGTATTCAAATTTTGTCTGTGCACGTCACTATATGGGTCACCCTGTATATTATTAAAATACATTGTTTCCTAATTTAAACAATTCTAAGCATGCGTATGTCAAACAAAAGAAAACTGCGAATTCCAATCTTATCCCCATACAAATACGGCTACAGTGGGTTACGGTGCGTAACGTATGCATCTGTCCAGTCTTTTGACACAAGACCAACACGGGTCAAATGTGAGAACGGCCACACTAATGTAAATTTTATTAAGACAGATGCAAGGATCATTTATAAATATGTATAAGGTGAAATGATACTAGTGACCGATAGCAAAAACTCAAGACGGGCTTGAGATAACGAACAATTTTCCCCAAGGATCATAAGTCGAAATACGAAAAAATGGGCCTTTAAAATATTTTTGTAATTTTCCAACCTATGTTTCTAGTTCGAGTAGAACTCACAACAAGCAAATTATATAATTAAACAGGATGTAAGGGACGGTGTACCGAAAACGTTGCAGGCATGATCAGACAATGAAACTAAACAACTTTTTTTATGGAGGATATGTTGGTAAACGAGAATTTTTTTAATTTTCTATGGAAACACGAAAAAAATATTACGTTTCCCAACATAGGCTCCATAGTAAAAGTTGTTTAGTTTCATGGTCTGAATATGCCTGTAAAGTTTTCGGTACACCATTCCTTACATCCTGTATAATTATATAATTTGCTTGTGGTGAGACTGAATAAGTTTTATTGGAATATTTTTTTCGAAATATGAAAAAAACAAATACCTACTTTTATTCCTATACAATAGTGAAATATTTTTTACCTTTTCGTCTAGGCGTTCATGTATAATATGTTACGAAAAAAAAAATACTATTGATATTTGTCATATATTTGAAGCGTGAGTTCTGCTCGTAAAACTAAATAACTTTAGTATTTTTTTTTCGATAAATGAAATGAATCCCATAAAAAATGAGATATTTTTTGCACTTGTTTATATGAAGGTAAAACTTAGTTTCATATTTAAAAAATAATTAATAATAAAAATAGCTGTACGATTCACACAGCACCATCTCATCATAAAATAGTATATGAAGCATGTATACATATACGAATCCTACACTATACGTAGATCAAAGTAAAGTCTTAAAAGTAACACAAGTCATACATACCTTGTTGTTATTAGTATTTATTTTATAACAATAAACGACAATGTCAGGAACGTACGATAAAACATAATTCTAGGTCAAGTGCAATGTCCGCCCATGAGTTCACTGATTATGTTGTTGATATTTTGTTATAATGAGGATGAGGTGACATTTTGTGCCATGTAGTGCATTCGCTCCAGAGGGTAGTGTCATCAAGTCACCAAAATGTATTAGGTATCAGAATTCAGTTTGCTTTCTGAAGCCGTAGATAATAGATAGCTATCCGAATTATGAATTTCATTTCGCACGCGCTATTCACGGATTGTCTACACGCTGCTCGTAACGTACGCTCTACTACTATGACTTTATTTACACGCACCTTGAGGCATTCACACACTGAAATCTTTGACATGAACAAAATTGTGACACGAGTAGAGTCTAGAAAATCTTTGACAGACTTGCGCATGCGAAATCGATTTATAAATTCGCCTCTCCTGCTTGCAGTTCCGTTATTTACTCCAGCCAGAGTACGTCAATGATTTTCGGATTTTATACCTTCTTACATATTGCAAATAACTTATGACCTATAAGTAGATTGCTACTCCTGTTTTTTGCAAAATGTCTCTCACATTGTTTAGCTACAAAGTCCAATTTAGTATGTAGGACTTGTTTGTTTGTATACATACAGCAAGGTTATTTGCAATTACTGATAACGTGAACGCCGTTGCCGTTATCCCTCATAGTTTGAGTGCATTGACCGAGTCTTTGCGTTTTATCAATGAAATGATTGGGTACTCAACATTGGAGCCAATTCCGCGTGTGTTTAAATAAGCTGCGGAATTCCAATTTGTGTGAGTTTGTATCCTAAAGGCGTAGATAATAGATAACCATCTGAATTATATTCATCTGAATTAATGAATGGTCTTTGAATTATACATTTGATTTTGTACGCGAAATTCTTGTACATATTGTCTACACGCTGTCTGTTGTCTTGCGTTCTACTACCACGAGTTTATTCACACGTTCCTTGAAGCAGTGTAATATAAGACTATCCGCAAAAATACCAAAGTAACGGACATAGTCTGGAATTGTAGCAAACTGAAGTGGTAGTAGGTTGGGCACATTTCTGTCCTAAAACCGACGGACGGTGGGGAAAACGGTTATAGAGTAGAGGCCACGCATACGCGCCATGATTCGTTGAGCAAATAAAATTTTCCACACATAGCTTTCTGGAATCTGTAACTAAAATCTCCCTAAGCCTATAGTAAATAATAAATTAAGCTATAATGTGTGGCCAAAGAACATATTTTGTGATCGTCTAGATTTTTGTCTACGTTGTGTATTTTTAATCGTATTAGAGGATTGTACGCTCTTATTAATTAACAATTGCTGAAATAAAATAAAAGATTAGAAAACACAATAATTAAATTAAATAAGAGACCACTTAGCTGTAAATATCCCAGGTATCCGGCAATCCATACAAGTCAGGAACTTCCGTTGAATCTAGCTCTGTCCTGAGCCAAATTTCTCCATAAATAGCATTTCACTACACTTCATTTATATATGGTTTAATAGTCTTTAGTTTATTGTTTATTTAACGCGCGGTTATGAATTAATTTAAAATTGTCGTTTATTTTAGTTTAGTTTTAGTTTATCACTTGTATAGCCTGAAAGAACAAAGACTCAATAACTACGAAGTTGGAAGGGAAAACTGGATTTGAAAGAGACCTTTTACTGTCCTGAGCCAAATTTCTCCATAAATAGCATTTCACTACACTTCATTTATATATGGTTTAATAGTCTTTAGTTTATTGTTTATTTAACGCGCGGTTATGAATTAATTTAAAATTGTCGTTTATTTTAGTTTAGTTTTAGTTTATCACTTGTATAGCCTGAAAGAACAAAGACTCAATAACTACGAAGTTGGAAGGGAAAACTGGATTTGAAAGAGACCTTTTAAGTCTAGTAGGGGCCTAGCAACTAGGGACGCTGGTCTCCCTGCACACCAATAACCAGCCCAACACGCAAAACCTTGGAAGTTTAACCCTATACAACTACACCTACTCTTTCTAACTTCCAAAACTTCACGCTAACATCCCGATCATCTCAGAACACAAAAACCTTTCACAAGCTTCTCGTTCACACGTTCACGCACCTCTCACGCTTAAATTACCTATGGTTTGCAAACCTTAGATTTCCACCTGTGACGGCGGCTACGTTTGGGCTCCTTAATAACATATAAAAATTCAAGTATGCACTTAAGTGATACCTATAATAACATACTGCACTGCACTTTCAGTTTGTCCAGGAACGCTAAGTCCTAGGTCCGTTAGCCGTGACTGTGTAGTTACATAGGCCACATGCATAGGTCAGTAATCATATATCACTAAGTCACCCAGATGTGGTCCTATTCGCTTGTTTCTGTATAGCTCCATAACCAACGGCTACTTCGTCCTGATTATGACAATTATACATTTGTAATGAGTGTTTGTAAGTGTAACGCGGACGAATGATTTTAAAATTATAATATAAAATGTTTAGAAAAGAAAACCTCTTTAATGTTCCGTGCATTTTTATTGTGTAAGCACCAAACATGAAAGAGTTAAGTATATTTATAACGAACGTCCTAATAAAACAAACTCTTACATACTTCATACACACTCCTATTATACACTCCACAATTTATTTGCCTAATCCCTAGTCTACAAATTAAATAAATAAAATGCGTCTTAGCCCCTATCAATTTACCCTATGCTGCTGCAGTCTGCGCTCCATCTCTGCTAGATATAACAAAAGAAACCCGTCAAAACTAAATTACTCTAGCAATTCTAAGTCCGCGGCGCAGGTCAACGCAGGAGAACTATCCTAGAAAGAGAGAAAGAAAGAAAAGGAAAAGGGACTTACGATATTCACTAGCACTCGCGATAGGTTCACTAATTCAAGCACTGTTTTTAATTTAGACGGTCAAACGTCATCCCTATTCTTACGTAATCCGCGCGCGTTCCGAGTTAGACTTCCCCCCATCCCGCTTGTGTCTCTCTTTTATCACTTCTGCAAAAAATTGCAAGACCCGCCCAAAATGTTCGTAATCCCTACTATGTTCCCACCTTATTTCTCTGCTGTCAATTTGACTAATTGGGTAATTAACGCAAAATTTATAGTGTTATGCGTAAAATGCACAAAAACGTCTTAATAGCTTGCGGCTGTTGGTCCCACACATTTTTTCTTCGATACGGGTAAGGCCACACTTGTCAGGATAAGAACCAAACTGATTTGATAACTTATTAGGTTTGCATTTCCAAATAACAGATATAATATACAGATTAAAACTAGTAGAAGGATAACCCCCCATCATAATTTAATTTATTAATAGGTTATAGTACAAAAAAATTAAGATTAAGTAATTTGAGACCTAATCCCCATAATAAGTCTACAATTGAGCAAAAATAAGACTTCTCGTGTTTTGTATGTTACAAACACAGATTTTACAATTAAAGTTAACATAAGAAGTTTTGAAATTGTATTTCCAAGAGAATGCGATATTTCCAAACAAAACTAAAGAATTTAATCCTCAAACAAATGTGACTCTAACCTTAGGATTCACACATGTTTGCACTTGTCCTGCACTTGTATTATCGCATTCGGACTTCTCGCTATTGCTCTGCACTCGGTAGGGATGTCATCTTAATGAATATCAATTATATAGTATTTTGAATAATTAGCATCTCATATTTTAATCAAAGCAGAATTTGTTATTCCTTTTGTAAACTACCACCAACATAATAATTCATTATGAAACTTTTTAAGAATTTTTCTTACATTTATTTTACTTATCATAAGTGAGTCCTTTAATTTAGTTAATTCCTGAGCTAGTGTTGTATCTATCATAAATTGCGTAAATTTTAATCCACGTTTTTACTAATGAAGCAGCCCTAAGCAAGAATGCATAGCACATAAATATGCGCGCTTTGACAGCCACCGATTAGTAGTGACGCATGACGACACACTTAGCACATACGGTTGAAAAGGGTGTGCGACACTTTTATGCATCTTGTAACAAAGGTCACATTATTTTACATTTACAGTATTCTTTAATTTGCTCGCGTCATAGAAAAATTTATGGAAAGATCATGCTGTGATTGTGAGAATTTTGCATCTACGTAGTACAGGGAGAAGCAGACTCGAAGCTCCTCCTCTAACGAAAAGGACACAAGATATGTATGGCTTGCTGAAATTGAGATAGCTATAGTTTGATGTTTTTGTGTCTAATTAGTTCATTTAGGCCTACAAGTTGTCGTACCTCCGAAATATTCAGTATAGGAAATAATACTTTAGTTACAAATCTTTCTGGAAATATGGGTACTTACGAGTATCATATTACGGTTCTGATCATTAACCTAAAATTATATTCCTATTATATAAGGCCTTGGAAGGCTTATTTCTCGCACTTCTGAGAAAGACGGTAGGTATATTAGGGTGATATACGCAAGACTTGTAAAGTTCTGTAATTGACGAAAAGTTTAAACGTAAGTCCATTTAAATTTCCGTTTAGCTGTATATTTAAATTCAGTTTAGTTTCTAACGTACTTACTATTACACACAATACATTATATACATTAACAGCCACAACAGTCCACTGCTGAAAATGGGTCTCCTCCTAATTATTGCCATACTCACCACACTTGGCAAGTGGATTAGCGAGCGCAGTGGGTGCAAGATATTGTTTTCACAGGGAACGCTGCTGCCCATTCTCTGGATGATTTTTCCCCTCAGTAGCTTTTTACGACACCCGCAGTAGTATCGGGTTGATGTAATTCTAAACCGGTATCACACGGCAACCTACTATTATATAAATAAAAATATGCAAATAAACCGCCACTTGGTGCCAATTAGCTAAATGAATACATGCATTCAATTGAAGGAAGTGATACCGATATCAAGAGTCATATCCAATTATCCACGCGACCGACAACGTGTCTAGTCTAGCCTAGTCGCGCTCGTGTTTGAACACTACATCGACTGTACATATTAGTCTACAAATATACCTCGCATTTATATATACTTGGTTTAAGAAGAGAGGTCATCATCAGTTTAATATCAACATACACAACTATTTACTCAATATTGTTCTACATGTTTGGGTAATTATTATCTACCTTACCTAACTACATTATATGACAAACGTAGATAGGTACTAAAACATAATAACATTTTCTGGACAATCCACACAGCACCATCTAGCCCCAAACTAAGCAAAGCTTGTACTATGGGAACTAGATAGCTTATATTAATACAAAAATACTTTTTTTGTAAATGAATACACTATATTATACATAGAAAACACCCAGACTAAACACAAATATTTGAAAATTGACTTGACAAATATTTGTATCTTGTGGGAATCGAACCCACGACCCTCGGCATAGTAGGCAGGGGTACTTTCGGCTACGCCATCGAGCCAGTCAAACAATAGTTATTTTATCGGAATTTTATCGGAATGAACCTGAACCTTCAAGAAGGCTATTTCGAACTTAATTTGAAGAAAAGTATTACTTATTTTATTTTCGACACCGGTGGCATTCTGCATACCTACGAGTATCTTATACATGTAGGTATTATAAAGTTCTTGACCACGTGCGAGGCAATGTGTCTGGTGGTCTGCCTTTCGAACTATGACCTCTGTGACGTTATGATGCAGATTCCCTAGCGCGTGCATATTATGGTCACGTTTATTATTTGAGATAAGAAGGGTTTACTTTTTGTTATCATTTTGAGGAAATCAAGGTCACTAGAGCAACTGGTAATCATAGATTATCTTAAAACAATAAGGAGGAAGGTGAAGGTGAAAGTAGACTCAGTATACAAGACTTTTTTCAAGAAAAAATTGCTTAGAGTGTAATGGGAGGGAACGTTTAAGAAAACCCTAAAACACCGGTTTAGTTGAAAACAGCAATAGTGGATAGCGTCGGACGCCCTGGAAGGAAACGGATAGCGTCGGTCTTCCTAGAGGGTGAGGAATAGCGTCGGACGCTCTGAAAGGCAGGGATGGCTTCGGCAGACCTGGAGTAGCGTTGGATAAGCATTGGAGCATGAGCATCAACATGATTAGAACGTCACTAACCGACCATTTAAGCCGCTTGCCACATCAGCGGCAAACATATAGGGCATTGCTCATCTATCAGTCAGTGAGTCGATCCTTGATATCAACAAACTTTGTGCCCAAGAAGACGCGGAAGGGTTTTACCTTTGATTCAGAAGAGTGCACCAGGCAACACCGCCAAAACAAGTGTGGCACCGCCCCAGTCGAGGCTATTGTACCGCTTAGCGTCTTCTTGCCGAGGACATCGCTTTATGTCTCCCGCCTGCAAGACTCTACTACCAAGAAAGAAGTGCTGGATTACATCTTCGCGAGGCATAAAGCAGATGCCTTCAAGGATACGCCAAGACTCGAGTGTACTAGAAGCCGTTGGAGTGGCGCCATTAAGTGGGTTTCAATTTGTTTGTGATGCGAGTCCCGACAGCTACTGTGAGCTTCTTCACGTCACCGGAGTTTTGGATGCACGATGTTTTGTTTCGCTGCTACCGAGGGAAGCTAGCGTTTACGTCTCCACCGTTATAATCTGTTTATAGTCTAGTGAATAATGGTTTTTAATAGTGTATTTAAGTTTGTTTTAATTATATAGTATTTTTTTTTTTACATTTGTTTTGGTTAATTTCTTCTTTTCGTGTGGGGCACTGATTCGACAAACGACCTAATGAACCCTGGTGTCAGAATATTTCAACCGCCTTCTCCTACATGGCTTTGTGTGTAACGAATGCTGTCTAAGTAATCATAGACAGCAACCGGAATCGACGGCTTAAAGCACGGAACCATCTTTCTTACAGACAATCAGGTGGTTCAGCCTGCAATATCCTAACCAAGCTGGAAACAAATTCAAAATTTTATGATGTAGGAGACAAAACAATTGCTTTTTTAATGTAAGGAATCCTATAGAAAACCCATTTTTATACACATTTTGTTGTTAGTGAATCTGAAATTTTTATCTATGAACTGTTCGTCATTTCCTTTGAAAAAAAAGAAAAATATATTTCATTTAAATTTGCTTTAATAATTTAATAGGTGCTCTATCTGAGCTTAAATGTTTGCTTGTTTGCTTTTACTACAGGTGATCACGTCCGTCGTATACACTCGCTAATAGATTTTTTTAAGTAGTTAAATTGTCATCGTCGTCGAACAAAAGATGCGGATGTCGGTAAGCGTGCCGTGGAGGCGAAGTAGCGATGGGCAGGACACGTAGTAAAGCAAGTTGATGGAAGATAGAGCTAAGTCTTGACCGAGTGGTGGCGAAAAGTAGGACGTACCTAGAAGCGTCTCGTAGTTAGATGGGTTGACGAAATAGTAAAAGTTGTCGGCAGAACCTGGGTAAGACTGGCACAGGATAGGGATGTATGGCACAAGTGAGAGCTTATACCTAGCAGTGGATGGATAAAGACTGAAATGGTAATGATGATTTGAATTTAAAGATTAACTATTTTATTTGAGACGAATTTCCTTGCAGTAAAGTAGGTACGCTTAAGCACACTGAAAATAGTGTATTCCGTGGAGTAAGAAGTAGAAGTAAAGTATGTATAGGAGTATCTTTCTCACATGTTGACAACGTGATTAGCTTGTTCAGCATATGAGTAGCATGTATAGGCATCGTGCAATATTTTATAGATAATTAAATTGGGGGATCAGACTGGGTTTCTTCCACTTCCAATATTTTTGTTGTGTTTGTTAGATAATAAGTATATATCTATGACATCTTTTTTTCATATTTCGATCTTACGTAAGATTTTAAAACGACATCAAATATTTACAGCACAAGTTGTCATCTTAAATCTCCGACTCGGCTATACCACACTATACACCACACTCAGTTTTGATCCTAAGAAGGAAATGTGGAAGTATTACTCAACCTGCCATTGACTGATATCTATATGGAATCGTTATGCAATACGTGGAATAGTACGGCTGCGGCAATTCAGATTATTGACGAGCGTGTCATGACACGAGCTATGTGTGATAATAACAACGGCTGAGTTCTGACAAGTTATATAAGGTGAGTTATAAATTACAAGAATCAATCAGCAGTTATAAAAATCGAATGTCCTGCATGGCTGATTCATTATTACAGAGCTCTGACTACTGAATCTAGAAACATGGAATTCGGATAGAAGGTGTCATTTGTTACAAATTAACTTAATAGAGTTAATTTGTTACAAAGGAATTTCTATATGGAAGTGTAAATTTAACTAAGGTCTTTTTGCTGTTTCAAATACTACAAAAAAAATTAATCCTATATCATTATGATTTATGACAGCAAAATATTCATAAAAAGATTTTTCCACGCAAATTATCTTGGCGTTACTATTTGTAATAAAATTTAAAAAACATAAACAAAAAAATTATGGCTCACTAGATTTTCTAGCGGTGTCACCCGCTGCCACTCATTTTCCCGTGGTAATAGTTGTTTTCCACATCAGTCAAGATGTTTGAGCGTGAAGAGGTAACAAGCATACATATATACACACACACACACAAACTCTCAGATTTATAATATTAGTGACTCATAGCACACACACGTATCACGCCTTTATCCCCTGCGGGGTAGACAAAGCATTAATGGTAGTAAAAACGTCCTCATACTGTAACTATTAAATGCAGGTTCGATCCAAAAATTAAGTTTATTGACACTGTACCCTTTAGACTTCAAAGTAGACGCTCGCTCTATCTATTAGTACTTGTGTTTTGACTGTTTGTATTTCAGTTTTATCTGTTCTAGACTAAGTCAAGGGCATTGCGATTTAGTTCTAGACACAAGTATATAAATATTTTTATAATTAGGCATTAATTTCGTGTACCTATAGGTAAATAACCTTCGTATACTTACGTTGTTTGCCCAAGAAATGAACTGTAAATATTTTTGCTTACATGGGTCAACGTGAACGTCGTCTTATCAATGAACCAAAACAAAGCAAGTACGCGAAAAATATGAATAGCTTAACTGCTATTAAGTGGATCAAATAAATGAATAATATTCAAGAAGGAGTTTCCAACTTAGGTATTTAATCAATATATAAACAGGGTGTAAGGGACGGTGTACAAAAAGCTTTGCAGGCATGATCAGGCCATGAAACTGAACAACTTTTAATGTGGAGCCTATGTTGGGAAATGAATTTTTTTTTCGAGTTTCCATAGTAAGTCAGTCAGCTGATCGGGAATTTTGTATGGGAGGTCGATTTCTTTTTCTCGTTTACCAACATATCTTCAATAGAAAAAGTTATTCAGTTTCATGGTCTGATCATGCCTGCAAAGTTTTCGGTATACCGTCCCTTACACCCTATTAAAAATAAACTTTTATGGTGATCGTAAACGCCGCAAAAAACGGACACCTCCGCCAAGTATTACAAATATTTAATTGTCATTCGGAAAATTGTGTATCGTCATGTTGTCAGTCCATCGCCTTGCAATACACACCCTTGAATCCCTTAGTCACCTCTTACGACTCCCATGGGAAAGAAATGGGGTGATGCTATTCTAAGCCGGCATCACACGGTATACTACACGATATTTTCCTATTATTTACTTACTCCTGTGGCTCATGGATCCAAAGTTTTCCTATTGGTAAATACATAAATTATGTTAATTTAATATTATCCCATGGTAATATAATGTTGTTTATCAATACTCAAACAGCACGTAGATGCTAACGAAATGTTAATTAGATAAACATTTATTCCATAAACGTCACAGTGTTTATTATTATGCTGATTATTATACAGGATGTAAGGGACAGCCCTCCGAATACTAATAGGGTGTATTTGGACCATGAAACTAAAGGAATTTCATCTAGGATTACATTTCAGGACGCGTAAATTTGTTTATCGACACTCGTCTCATAATGTCGAATTATGAACTCGAAAACAGTTTTATAAAGACCTAATTAATGCATTCTACCTATAGAAATTACAGTTTAGTAGAAATTACAAATGCGTAATGCCTTAATGAGAAGGCTCTTACTTCGATAAAGTTGGAAAATGAAAGGAAGTTTTTTGCCAATACTCAAATTGTCATCTTCCGCCACACCTGTCAGATGTTGTTGTACGCTAATTTTTCGTTTATTGTTCAGTTGTTTAATTAGGTTGTTATTCAGTTCGAGTCGAGTGTTGAACACAGTTCTTTTGTAGAGTGTAGAGAAAATTGTGTATGCAACTGCATGTCATTAGGCATTAGAATGCTCGTGTCAAACTTTCTAATGACCCTCATTATATGACAGTTGCATAAATTCACTTCCCATAAAGGCAGTCAGCTGATCTTTGTTTTTGGATGTTTATTAAAAATGTACGGTCTTAAAATATTACTGGGGGAAGTTGCTCAGTTTCATGGTCTAAATGCACTCTATCAGTATTTGGAGGGCTGTCCCTTACTCCACGTATAATTTTGCCACGCAAGTAAAGTACCTACTTGTAACAAACTCATACATATCTCCAATCATATGTTCTCATTCGTGCACCTGCTTTTTCACTCTCTGTTTACCTTTTGGTTGGCCGGTACAGAATGCCGTCTGGCATGAGGCCCGCCTTTTGTACGATGTGCAATAAAGTATAAATAAATAAATAAAATCAATCCTATCTATTAGTAATAGATGACTGCTCCCGTTAGCTAAAAAGCGTACCTACTTGTATCTATAGCCCTATTTAGATATACTTACGCCCTATAATTTTAAACTTTTAGACTCAAAATAGACACAACAAAAATAAAAGATTAATATTCCCGACGTACTAGTAATTAAGGTGATTCACTCTACATGAGTGTATAATTCTAAAATCCCCTTTCATATTGCACACTTGAAGGATCACTTATTAAATCACGTGCCGACGACGTGAGGTAGTAAGGGATTTTGTAGAGGTATATTTGATGTTTGATGTGTGTCAGGAGATCAGTTTTGATCCGAGATTAGGGGACCCCGTTTACTTTAGAGGCAAGGAAGGGGTTTTGATACTTTATCGAGGAACTCCACACTATAACGGACTGACGGATGCATCTGTCAAACGCTTTGGTCGAATGCGTTACAGTGTGGTAGGCAGGTTGAGGTGTAACGAATAGTTAAATTCGGGTATAACTTGCATACTTCTAAATATGTATCGTCGAAGAGAAAAATACAAAATTATCTCATCTTTATACTCTGTTTATTATAACGTAAACTATTGAGTAGAAGAGCCAGATACGACCATTGGAGAGATAAACGCAGACTAAAAAGTCCCATATTATTCATCAAAGGCATTATTAGCCCAGTGTAGCTAGCTTTTCATCTTTCAAAATTATTATTAAAGTTATTTATTTTTGGCTTCTAGTTTCTGGACCGTTGGCCCAACCCAATTTATTATTTTGTGTAATTTTAGGCATATGCTAACATACTTTCGTTGGCAGTGGTTTGCAAAAGATAAAAACGACACAAATTGGATTTTCACGCTGTGTAAACTGTGACATAGGCATTAGTAATATCTTTTATAATATTAATTATATTTTATTTAATTTAAATTCAATAAAATAAATGAGTTACCATACATTGAATCGGAAGCGTTAAAAAGGACCCAAAATAAAGTATGTGCTTTATAGACACAAATAACGCAATCGTACAAAAATTAAACGACTTTAGATTTTATGTAAGTTATTTCCTCAAAAAATACCAGCCGTACCAGACTATATACATGACAAATGCGACTGCACTTAAAAACAATATGAAGTGGGATATCCCAGTTAGTGGATAAGTAAGGAAATAGAACACTTTACATTACTTATTGTCAATTTCTTAGTAGGTAGATACTACGACTTGCACTTACGGAATTATGTAAACATGGATGGATGTTTACGACAACGTGATCTATTTACATGTCCATATTAATACGTGAGAATGTACCTGTAGGTGGTTCACACTCACACGACTGTAAGATGCCTAAAGAAAACCTATAAACTTATGAAACTAGTGGTATTGGAAGGTTTGGATTCACTTTTTAACCTGTTTGAATAAAAGTTCAGCTGTAGGCCTGTAAGCTTATGAATAAGGCCAATAGGCTGATGTGGCGCAGTGAAACTACCTGCGGCGCATATGTTCCGGGTTCGATTCCCAGTGTGGCACTCACGAAGTTGATCTTATCACTTTGTGAATTTGTTCCCAGTTTGGTTAGGACATTGCAGGCTAAACCACCTGATTGCCCACTGGTTGGTTAAAAACTCTGACACCAGGGTTCATCAGGTCATTCATCGACTCGGTATCCCACACGAAATGTCGACTTTCATGTTGCTTGACAAGAATAACTTGTTATTTTTGCTGTAATAGTTAGAAGCGATACACAATGGACAGATCAATTAAATGCTAATAAACAAAGAATAAAGGTTTGTGTATTTTAGCACCAGTAACAGTTCAAAATAATTGGGAACATTGATGGAACGGATCAACTGACATCGGGTTCCCTGTGTTAGTTAAAACTGATAAAATTAAATTCACTCGTTTCTATAGAAGTACCTGGTTGACCCAGGATTGCTCGGCTTTTTTATTATTAGAATAAATATAATGTTATATCGATTTATAGTCCCAAATACTCTCTTTCTACATACAAAATATAAAAAAAAAAAACATTTCCGAGATCCCGATTATTATAATACGGAGTGTAAGGGACAGCCCTCCGAATACTGATATGGTGCATTCAAACCGTTTATGCTGTATTTCTTTTCAGAATAGGTTTTTCAAATACTGTTGATATAATATTGTTGTTAATACACACATATCACGCCTATATCCCTTGCGGACATCTACGCCACGTCTGACAAATATTTGAGGGTCATTCGGAAAATTGTGCATCGCCATAGTGATAGGTTGTCAGCCCATCGCCTAAAATAGCAATACACACCCTCGAGTCCCTTAGTCCCCTCTTACGACTCCCAAGGGTAAGAAATGGGGTGATGCTATTCTAAGCCGTCCGTTTTTACTAAAGTCCACAACTGGACAAGGGCCTCCCCCTATTGGGGGGTATTGCTATACTCATCACGCTTGACACGTGGATTAGCGAGCGCAGTGCAAGATGCTGCATTAACTGGACACGCCGCTGCCCATTCCCTGGATATATTTATACTTTAGTCGCTTTTTACAACACCCACGGATAGGAATAGGGTAATGCTATTCTATTCTAAGCATCATGGTATCACACAAAAGCTGCTAATCGTTAAATCAAAGTTATTTAGATAAGATATTGTACCATTATAAAAATGTACTTGCTATCTATGTATATAAATTAAAATTATAATCGACTCGTATGATGTCAGTATTTCTTTTACTACAGTACTACGTAAGACGACAGTACAGGATGCTATCCCAATAAGCCATGTTTGGTTCATTTTCCTTTGTTGACATCTCTTTTAGTATGGAAAGAAGCTGTCAAATATGGCTTATCGGGATGGCCCTACTTTAGTGAAAAAGCAATATATTTCATTCATTCGGCAAAATATACCCAACTAGCTTTTTGCGATGATAAAAATTATCCAAGTTACCTTCTATATATTTCCCAAATTTCATAACAATCGGTTCAGTTGTTTTTGCGTGAAGATGTTACAAACAAACAAACAAAGATACAAACTTTCGCATTTATAATATTAGAAGAATTATGGCTGTCACGCTGCCAGAAATAGTTGTCATTATGGAATGATATAGACTTGATATAGACCAAATGAATCATAATATTCTATGTATAGAAAAGACATTTACCATTGCCTTAGAAGATCGACACTAGTCTCCAGCTTATTTCTGAATCAATCCAATGAATAGGTAACTGCTAAGCGAATGTATCAAAAATTAATTTATATTTTAACACCATGTTTGTACAAAAATCTACACCTACCTATCTATTTAGTAACTTTCGATTGGTTGCCTGCCTACACAAATACAATTTTCTTCCAATGTATTTATTGGTTTCAGTAATATTATTATTTTATTTCAAGGTATTAAATTTTGCGACAATTTCCACTGTGTCAGTTGATCTTAGATTCGACAAATCTTTTAATTTTAAACGTGTTTACGCCTTGAAGTAAAATGAAATGAAGTTTTTTGTACAGAGTCCTTATTTTCTTTGAAATTTTAGTTATTGAAATTATTGGAATTGATTGGATAAAATGTTCAAAGATTTTATATTTCAGTCAGTTTATAAGAAAAGGTAAATATGCAATCTAACCGACGTCATTAAAATATTTATGATGCTGTCGTATGTTTGTCTAATTTAGATACAACCTGTTACTACTCAAACCTTAATAATACCCTAGGTTTATACCCTTCGAGCAACAACGGCCTTCGAGACGGAAGACCCAGAAACAGAGGAGAAAGTTACTGAAAGATCAAATTCTTGAAGCACAGCAGGACTAGGAGCATAACGGTATATTTCCCACCACGTTCTCTGTTCTTTCTTGAAATATCTTACAGCGGGGACGCAGGCAAGATTTTTAAACCGGTTTTATTTAGTTATTATTACAGCTAAAACATTCTGAAAAATATATGGTATTGTCGAGGATCTAACAGATAACAGAAATAATCAGTTACACAATAAGACAAACTTTACTTATAATAGTAAAAATTACCATCACCTTTATTTATATAATTTTTTCAACTTTATGTGTAAAGTTTGAAAATTAATTACCACTTTTTAATGCTATAATTTAGATACATACCGTTTCTAGTAAAAGTGACTAAAATTAACATTGTAACGGTATATCTCTTATTTATATTACGAAGAAACCGTACGATCTTGCGAAAATTTGAGCGCAAAATTATTGGCTGTTTCCCTCATGCCCGAAGAGCTGTGGGCCAAAACAACTTCTTTGTGGAAGCCACCCATCACAAGTAGACGCCGCGGCAGACCCCGTCGTAGATGGCGCGATGAGTTTGATAAATTCTCGAAGGACTGGCACATAGAGGCCCAAGAGGGAACTAGATGGAAGGAGAAGAGGGAGGCCTTTGCCCCGCAGTGGGATGATGCAGGCTAGATCTGGTTTTCAGGCAAAACAGGGCCTTTAGAAAATTTACTCTACTTATCATGAGCTGCATTTTAAGTCTTCCTGCACTCTTTTCTACGACAAAAAGTCATTAGGGCTTGTAAGTAGGTAAACTACTTAGTACTTAACGATACATGATAATTTAATTACCTATAAAGGTACAGATTAAAATTAAAAACGAAATTATCAGTTTTGATACGATAGCGATGTTTGTTTTTGTTATTTTTGATAAGTCGGAAAATAATCTAAAGATTTTGATTGCACGACTGCCCAACCAAAAAAGGAGTGTAATGTCTTTAGAGTTCATGTATGTATGTACCTATGTTTGTATATATGTGCGATTCTTCAAATAACTGAAACTCGGTAACCATTGAGCAGGTTTGGATATTGTATCAGAAGAATCATTACATTATCCCGAGTGTCATAGGCTTTATCTCAGAAAGCAGTAATTTTGTTAAATTTTTCAACCTATTACGCTTGTTTTAGTCCTAACTCCCAACTACTATGCGATAAGTAGTAAATTGTGTAATATTTTTATCACCAATAAAGACTACAGTTTTTTGGCGTGATTAACATTGGACCCGGTGATACAAAGTACAGATTTATTTTCATTGTGGATGATACCCATACTTTATCTTTTCCGTCTGTGCTAAAACCGATAAAAAACTACTGCTTAGTTACATACAGTTTAATACTTCAGCAAACAGTATAATGTGAATAAAAGAGCTTGCTGTGTCTCTATAGTCTAGTGGTTTGACCCTTAGGTTACCTTTTTAGAGGTTGATCCGAAGAGAGGGGATGGCACATAACGTTGTTGATCTCAAAGGTTTTCCCAGTTTGGTAAGGGCATTGAAGGTTGAGTTTTCTCTCTGGTACGTAACTGAAATATTTTCAACAATTAATTGTCTTATTTTATAAGAATTACACCTGACTAGGTATAGGGTTCAACGGATTGTTCTTGATCTTATAACCAACACAAAATAATTATATAAAAGGTCTTATCTGAAACTACTGTCCACAGAGTGTAGGTGGGTAAACGGTTGAGGCCGTTGACCCTCGTTGCCTTCTATGGATACAATCATGAATGATATCCTGATATGACATCAAAGAAGTTTACTCTAGACACAGAGACTTTGTTTAAATTTGTGAGAATCGTTTGAAAATGAAATGTAAATTTTCCACCTATAATCCTTGCAGATAATAACAATAAATGCGGAGAAAATGTTATCTTTATTTGCTTATCTAAAATTTTTCTGCTTAGGTACTTACTAATGGAAATTAAATATTTACCGCTTTCTACGAACTCTGCGCCAATCACAAAGTAAAAGCACTCGCTCCATAAATTCAGTTTATTGAATCGAAACGGCTGATGTTTATTAAATAACTAGGAAATATCATACCTACCAAAATTAATAGGTACATAGAGTTTGATTATGGGTAAAAAAATAAATTGACAGAATTTCTTATGCTTCTTACCATGGAAAAATTAATTACTTGGCATGATTCCGTTTATACCATGTTAATTTGCAGATTCTAGTAGGTAAGTACCTTATGACAAGCCAATAAACGAAGTAATATGCACAAATAGCTGTAACTAGTGCCAGCTCAGAATAACACCACTCTATTTCTTTCCTCCGGCTGTCATAAGAGGCGACTAAGGAAATCGAGGGGTTCATGTGTGTGACAATTATAGACGACAGTCTGACAACCTGTCACTAGAGATACACGATTTTTCTGAAACAGTCCTAAATATTTGTCAGCTACCCCGCAAGGGATTAAGGCGTCAAATGTAAGCGTGTGTAGTTGAAATGTGGTGTGTTTGTGTGTGTATTTATTTTTTTCTTTTTATTATTTTTGCCGCGACCTAAAATATTTCAATTCGTTGGTAGTATCGAGGCAAGTTTATATCACAGGTAACGTGTATTTAACTAGTAAGATTAGAATCAAGATTATATTATTATTGCTGTATATGAGCGATATTTTCTTCATAATTTCATGATTAGTTTATTTACAGTAAAAGGAAGACTAAAGGGTAGCTTTTAGTTAATTTTATCTTTTCTGTTACTGTAAATAAACGAATCTTTAAATTATTAAAAAAATATCTCACAGTTTATTTCACTGATTTTTGAAAATATATTTAAATATGTATATCTATAAAATATATTTGTATTGCTGATACGAAAAGCAAATGAACCTGCTATAGAAATTATAACAACTTTTTACATTAGTCGTGAAATGCATGCATTCTAAATCTGCATTTATGTGAGTCAAAAAAATATAAGTACGCACTTACAATACCTCGGCGGAGTTTGAGGTTATATTCCATAAACCGTAATTTTATTAGGAGGTGGGTATTATCTATCATTAATGCTCAATTGAATTGAACCCTTTAAAATATCAAATTTCACTGCTGTTAGACAACGTCGATTTAATAATAAATACTTATAAGAACAGGCGCGAAAAATGTTTGATGTCGGATTCGAACAGACTGAAATTTCGCAATGGAACTAATATTATATGCGTTTCGTTTTCGACAACAACCAATAACTATTTTATATGAAGTTTTTAATTTAGCATTTCATAGTAACTTTTTATTGACAAAAACTTTATTTTTATCATTGCTAAGACACCAGTTATCACATTAATTTTGCTGATATTCTAGAATCTTCCGAAGTACCTATCTTAAATTTTATTTACGATTGCGCGGCATTTGTTATTCGCAAATAGGTAGGTATTTAATTTATCGCCGATTTTTTTCTACATATAATTTTCCATTAAGTATGTAAGTTACTGATTGAGAATGAAACAGGTAGGAAGTATAGGAAGGTTTTATCCCAATGTTATTTTCGTTCTATTGACGAGGCAAATAAATTAAATTAGGCAGGTACAATGAGTCCAAAATATTTCGACAAAATATCTGTCCCCTAAAGGTACCTACGTAAGTTGAATCAACGTTCTCCATCGTTCCGAAACGTCCGTGCGTAAACAGGTCGCAATGTATCGGAAAATTGTTTTCTCATTGTGCGTAATACAAAACTTTTCGATTCTATTTATTTGTGTGAACAAATAAAATTATGGGTTTCTTTGTTCTGGGACATCGTGAGTAAATAAATATCTGCATATAAAACACACACTGCATGTATCATGTCTATGGAAGTATCAAGCCATTTAAGTACTTATATGATTTAATCCTCAAACGATTACCTACCACACTTGGCACTGTGGTGCAAAGTCCGCTAAATAAGGAAATTCCCATAAATAAAAACAAATTACAGCACGCGCTCGCAAAGTGCAATATTTGCACTTATTACATACCTACTGTCTAACCGGTATTGTTGTCTACAAACAATTACAACGTCATCACCGTGGTCTGACTTTATCAATCAGACGCGTAGCACGTGGCGCGTGGTATATAAACCGCAGACAACCAGACTGTTTCATCACAAACAACTCAAACGTTCCATGAAGAACTTCTCAAACCTAATAAAACTGCTGCGGAAAGACGCCGTGAAATTTTCTTTGAAAATTTGAACTTTGAATCTACAATAATGGTGAAATTCGAGCCCATAGTCGGAAGTGCGACGCGCTACATCGCCGGCAGACACGCCATGCAGACCGTGTACTGGAGGAAGAATGCGGATGGCAAAGGCCTCATGAAGACCACCAAGATGACTTTCTTCGGAAAGAACGAAGGCCCCAACAAGGTGAACAGCGCAGAGATGTTCTCAAAGGTCCGGGAAAGATACGCCTAGAAGATGAGGCTCCTGCAGCCTATTTGACTGTGATAGTTCTCTAGATATAGGACTAGGTTTAGACCCTATCTTTAAGTTTTGAACCAGTGATAGTATGTAAATTATGACGCATGAGTGATTATGTGTATTTGATATTTCCAGCAATTTGTAAAGTCTAAGACGAATTTGCTGGGGTGCTGTATTGTGAGTGCGAGAAAGCAAAATAAGTTGTAATATACTAATAATACTGTTTTTTTAGAAGTTTTGTGCTTTTACTCTACACTTTATTTACCTAAACATATTCTTAAAAATAAGGCAAAAAGAAATGAACACAACAGACTAACTAAATAAATAGTAATTTTCATATTAGATCCAACGGGGAAAACTGGCATTAAAAGTCGGATGTTACATAAATAGGCATAACTACAACCAAGACAATTATCTATGAGCGATTCATGTTTATTTATTTATTTACCTACCTACTTACATGTTACTACATAATCATAATTTCGGTTACCCGTTTTTTTCGAGTTGTTTTTTTTTTAAAACAACGCCTCATTCTATTGAAACGTGAAAAAAAGCGTACGTGCTCGGTCCAACCAGGTACTTTAATTACACACACAATACTTTACCATAATCGATTTCCGTTCCCTTTTTTAATGGTATAGACATTGTTTTTATCAGCGATACAGACCTATGCAAACGTTGTTGTGCATTAATATATTTTAGGCTCTTTACTTGCTAAGATATATGAAAATGTAAACGTCCCTTTTGTTACTTAGGAAAAATAGTACAAAAAATAATGAAAAAAAAACTAACGAGTTAAATTAAAGCCATTTTTAGTATGAAGTTTTGATTCATATCGAATGACATTGGTTGTAGAGGGGGTTAAGCAGTTGGCGATAACCTTTACCTACATCGCAAGATATTTTGCAGAAGAAATAGGTATGTTTACTTTGAAAATCGAGTTAAGACAAACAACCGAAAAAAAAACGTTACTAAATATTTTGACGAACCTAAAGTTCAGTGACCTGTTCCTTACAACAAATCCTTGAATTATAGTAAAAATCACAGCATATTTACGTAAAATTAAGGAACTCCCTTGTTTAAACGGTATATTATTTATTTAGTCTTTTACATGCTTAACTTACTTATTATTTTCTTTAGGCTCTCGTTTATTTATTTAGTCGCAATAAGGTACATACATACAATAATTATGATGTTACTACGTTAAACTACCAACTTTAAATAAACAACTAAGATAACAATAATGTAATAACAAAAATACCTAAGTACTTACACCTACTTTTTGCAAACAACAGCGTTACTTATATAAAATTAATTCGTTTATTGACTTAATACACATTATCAGTAGAAGTTCTTTGTCAAGGTCAATAAACTGATAAGTAATTATTATATCTTTGTTACACAAATTACATTAGACAGAGATAAACTGTCTTAACAAATAAAAAAATCACACATACCTAAATATATACATATTACATAAATCATGCCCACATCCCACGCGGGGCAGGCAGAGCGCAAACGGCCGCAAAAACAGACATCCACGCCACGTCCGAGAAACATTTGAGAATCTATCAGAATATTTTAAATCGCCATTATAACAGGTTGTCAGCTCATCCCTTTTATGTAAAAAAACACATGTAACCCTCAAGTCTCTTTGTGGCTTCCTACAACACCCAAGGGAAAGAGATGAGGTGATGCTATACTAAGCCGACATCACATTGCAGAACGTCAACGGCGGTGTGATAAACCTTTTTCTTATCAATCAGAGGTTGTTATTGCCTTTATTATTTTTATCAAATGAGGTATACCTGACCGTTACCATAATTTAATACCAAATTTTAAAACAATTTCCGTGTTAGGTATACAATTTTAAAAACTTGCAAAATTTTCCTGCCCGCGCTTGAAAATTTTGCAGGTTATTAATAATCGTTACCATAATATTTGGTAAGTAACTATAAGTAACAAAAAAATAATAATGAAATTCTTTTGACTTCCATACATAAGCTCTCACTTAAGTGCAGTACCTAGGCGGTAACTAGGCTATGTTCCCCTTAAAATCTAGGTAACACTAGTAAGATACAATATGAGCGTTTCCAATTATTTGATGATATTGACCCTGTTTTTGTTTACCCACAAAAAACCTCGTTCCCTAATCCCTATTCAAATCTCTAATTATGTATGTATGACTAACACAAAGGAGGAAGTAATTTTCAGGGGCTATTTCTGATACCTACAATATGTCCTGTAGAACAATGAGCTTGAATGGAAGGAAAATATTGTTATTTTTGTAAAAGGTGGCTCGCAAAACAATAGTTTATTGTACATAATAGACTTCGTGGTTTTCCTCTGACAGACTAATACTTGTTCAATATTTTCTATGTTCATACCGCTAGTTTTATTTGTATGCTCTTTGTGTTCATACCGGAAAAGACCGACGTCCGGCACTGAAAAGTTTGTGACACAGAACATAAAAAGTATATAGGTATCATATCTACTGTCGGTGAATTTCCTTTTAAACTTCAATCAATCAATCATTCCTATTCAAAAACAGAACAATCTGTGTGCGAATATTAAATACAAGATCATAATAATATCATCTGCATAACATAGGTGGTTCGCTCACTTGAGTTGTGTTGTTCCGTTTTTTTAACGCAACGTAACGCATGCGTCTGTCAGACGAAAGGAAATTGAGAATTCCGATCTTATTCCTATACAAATACGGCTAAGGTGGGTTACGGTGCGTAACAAACGCGTGTGTCAAACGACTTGACGGATTGTACGTTAAAAATACTGAACGACACGACGACCAGTGAGCGAACCGCCATTTATATCCTCAGTTACAAACAGGTTGAATTTTTACAGAGAACACTTGCTAGCTTAGCACATAACGCGAAGATTTATGTCTGTATATTTGTTTAAATCTTTATATGTGAAAGCATCAAGTAAAAACGCCTGAATGGATTTTGATACAATTTTGACCAATATCGAGAAAGAGTCTGGCATGGTGCCTGTGTTATGAACCTACAGGCTTAAATTCTTCAGGTGAAATTCTTAGTACATTGCGTAGCCGGTTAATATTCCTAGTATCATAATGGCTAACCGACTACTCAATGAACATCAAATTTCACCTGTAAAATTGTAGCCTGAAGTCTGATAATATGGGGTTCAGGTACTTTTGAAATTTAATCGTCCATAGCAAAAGTTTTTCAGCACCATAGAACGCTTTTGCAGGCACATAAACTATAAGAGTCGGAAGTACTTGACGTTAGACAAACACCAAGAGCTTAGCTAAACTCTACAAGATACAGAAGAAGATACACTTCAAAAGATTTTCAGCGTAATAAGCCCCTTGTGTTGGTCAATTGAGAAACTACAGGTGTGGAAATATTAATTCAAGATAAAATCAGTCTTCCTTGAACTTAAGTATCTATATAGGGGTTTGGCTAAAGTACATAGTCACCTAAAAAAACATTAGTTTTAAGTTAGCGATGTTCGCAGGCACCAGCTACTGATTAATATACCAGTGAGCAAGCAAGATCATTAAAACAAATATTTGAGTAAGCAGACACCAGAAACGACACATTAGCCCGCTACAAAACTACACACAGATGAGTTACGATACTTACAACCCTGAGATTTGACTAGCTTCATAAATAGAATAGAGAATCGATGGATCTGAATTTCCAAGCTAGAATTATTAGTAGGAGAATTCACCGTGAATTTGTCAATAGCAGTTATGTCTGGTAGCAGCAAATACGCAAACCGACAACGCTTTGGTTGGTGCAAGCAAATTCCAAGTATTCGAAATGGACGGAATTGCATCCAATACTCAATTTGTTTAATTTTATTAATATTCCAGCTCGGAACTGTTTTTGTTTGTTTTACAACCCGTGGAATTTTGGTAAAAATGATTTGTAGGTGCAAACCACAAAATTTCGATTTATATTTGTTATTGATTCATGGGTTGGCTTAAATATTTTGTGCGTTTTTGCACAAGGTTATTCTGCCGGGTGATGACGGTTTAGAATAGGTAGCATTACCCATTCTTTCCCGCGGGTGTCGTAAGAAGCGACTAAGGGACAAGGGTTTCATGTGTATTACAATTGTATTTTTTTACTACAACCAGGCTCTAGAGGTATAGTGGTACACATTTTTTTTGAAATGGCACTCAAATATTTATCTGTCTATGCCTTCCCCGTAAGGAATAAAAGGGTGATATGTGTACGTATGTGTGTATGTATGTCTATTCTAGATTTTCACATCTGTATTTGGTTCTAATAGCCTTAAACACGTCTGACTTTAGAATTGGCTACAAATCATCAAATTATACGAACAAATCGTGGTAAATTACCATGCTAATGAACTATTCGCTGCAGACAGACAAAACGGCGAATGTGAACGACACAATACGATACTGTATTGTAGGGTTGTCAGAAAAGTCACCATTGTTCGTGTGTGAAACCTTTTTTGTCTGGAAACAAGCCGACAGTATTTTTGTTCCACGACAATTTAGTCCGAGTAAGCGCCTAATTAAAATGGTTACTGACGGAATCCGCTCACTAAAATTATGGTTATTGTATGTAGCTCAGTATTCCGTTGCTGGGCAAAGGTATTCCCTTTTTCTGGCCACCCATTACGGTCCTGAGCCTCTGAGTGCCTTGAAGAAATCTCTTCCTCCTCATCCTCTATACCTTCGTGCCACATCTTTCGTTAGTCAAGTAAATCATATTGATATGTCAAGAGAACGCCCTACGCTCTTTCCCTCTCTCTTTACGACCCAAGTTGTTATCTATTCTATTCCCAAGGGTGAAGGGATGATTAGAAGAGGAAATGTGTGAATGATCTTGTCGATGGTACTTTATTTAGATGATCGTATGAGGGAGGCCATTTGCATTTTGTCGCACCATACGCACATTGCTACACACACGGCTATTTCCAAAACGTTATCTAAATTTCGAACAATATGTTTCCATATTATATCGTGAAAGCAATACATATATCACAATTCACAGGTATGATTACCATTTATGATATACACGGGTTATTACCTACGAAATGTTGAATTTAAATTATTTGAATTATTTGTTTCCACGTACTACTACTATTACTATACCAGCCACAACAGTCCACTGCTGGACATGGGCCTCCCCCTATACCCTATACGAAAATATCGAAATATTGGTAGCTACAACACAGATTTACTATGAAGTGTACTTAAACAGGTATGAGGCTTGAAGAATAGCAAGTGACACGGCATGGAATCTTAAAAACAGATTGTATATTCAGTACCAGATTTAATGATAGTTACTGATAAAAATGGGAAAGTAAATAAATAATACCGAATAAGCATATCTATAAGTCATGCAAGTATCATGTGTAGAGCATTGTGTTGTGCCTGTAGAGGCACGCTGTGATTTCCAGCAGAGGACTGCCAGGTACTGATAAAAATAATTTAAGTAGATAAATACCTAATACTGCAAAGCACAGATCCAACGAACATCTAGTGTCGTTCGACGCAAACTATTTTCAGTTGCAAGCTGAAAATGATATGTATCATTAATGAAATAAAGTCGATATTGATCTGATCGTGGAGTGGCTCGCGTAGGTAGATATCGGAGCTGTTTCCTCCTGCTACCCAATTTTATCGCCAACTACCAGCTACAATAGACTGTCTTCCCGAAGAAAACATTTAATTGGACACATTGTTTAGAGGATCTTACTGAATAATTTTCATGAAGTAACCTTCCATACAAAAGTCACGAATATGAAAATGAAATTACTTTATTCAATGTAGGATAGTTTTATCACTTATTGACGTCATGATCCGTCATTGTATAAAAAAATGTATTTAACACAATTTCCTTTTTTTTATAACAATTTTGGATTGTCGTTATAGAAAACCGGCTCGGGCGGGATAAAAAATAAAAATAAAGGCACTTCCTCGAGGCTGGCCAGGTTTATCACACGGCATGTAACTTCACGATCAGCTGGACTTACTATGTAGAGAAGGTTGATTTTGTTTTCGTTCCCAGCATTGGTCCAATAGTGAAAATTACTCAGTACGATGCCTTAAACCAAGGCCGGCCAATCCAACGCATTTTTTGAACAAGTTACATCCGAACTTGAACAAACGGAGCAAATTTTCCCTTAGAATAAGGTGAGAATTTATACTATCATGAACTACGTCAGCGTTATCTTTGCTCACACCTTCGATTCACATCCAAAAATGCTGCAGGTCATCCAAAACCGTTTCATGCCCAATGAGCGCCTTGGTAGATGCGGAACCCCAACCTCCATTATATCGACTTAGGTCCCTACCATTAAAGCCCATATGAAGGAAGCGTCTTGTCGCTTCTTCGACAATGCTCACCATCATAAAAACCCCTTAATAGTTGCCGCGTCCAACTACTTCTCCCATCCAACCTCACATTTTAAACGCCCTCCCAGACACGTCTTTTTGGATGATGATGACGAAATCACAGTAGCCGCTGCTGCAGCCATTTTAAGTAGATCACGCTCCACAAGCTCTTCAAGCAACCGACGCCCCTGCCGGCAGGAGCGCGGAGGTCCCTCATTAGTTCCCCATTTTAAGAACTACCGGCATGTGCTGGGTAGATTCAGTCCAATCCGTTATTCCCAGAACATCTCATATGCCCAGTCGCACGCCAAGGGCGCGATTGAGCTGGTTGTTTGAAGAACCACACGTACTTCTCCGGGTGAGCTCCAGCTCCCCACCAAATAGTCAGGTGTAGATTCCAGAACTAAAATAAGGAGACTCCATAAAAAATCGTTCTTACAATGTTACGGGACCCTCGCTAGGCGAGTTCGATTCGAAATTTTCCGTTTAATAATGACAGTAGAGTTGTCTCTTAAACCGTGGCCCAGTGCCCCAGTAAGCTTGAAAATTGGGTGTACCTAGAAAATCAGTTGGCCAGCCTTGCCTTAAACTATATTTAATGAATTTCTTCTGAAACACGGCGTATAATTCTTCTACAAATTTTTACTGAAAATGTGTGCGCTGGCCCTAATAATAGCAGAGTTTCAAACATGAATATGCTAGCATGCAAGTATCACGCGACGAGCACGAGTCGCGGCATAGAGCCCACGCTGACACTCATGCTAGCTAGAGACCATCATGACTCATGAGTAATGGGTGCACGTATCCTTTGCATCACATGATACGACGTGTTTGCCTGATTAGGCAAAGCAAAACACAGTGTCACCCGGGATAAAGTGCAATCCCGCTGTGGGGTAAACCAGCATATAAAATGAAACACTTTTCTTAGTACTTAGATAGGTACATGATTTTATTTGTTATTATTATGTTGGCACGTTTCCGAATCTCGAGCCCGTAGGGAGCTCTGTGGGGCCGAAGCCAACAGCATAGAGTCTATTTTGCACCAAATTTTGTGTTCTGTTCAACCGGATACTCGCACGTACGCAATGTCTGCACTATAGAGGTACACCCAAAGCCAGCACCCGCCTGATGCTAGGACTATTAACAGGTTAGGGTCGGATTACTAGGGCTGTGGGGAGGCACTTGCTGGATCGGTTGCTAGGATATTGATTGAGGCAACGGGACGCCTGCCACATCATGTTTCCCAATCTTGATAAACCCGATAATATTGACAAGCCGAGACGCAAAACTGGCGGGTGCGGGCGACTGAAAGGATGTTAAGAAATATACACCGCTTTCTGCACAGATAATCTTTTAAAAATTTAATGTATGTGCTAGTTCACCGCATTTTGCAATTGCAATTTATCCGGAGACACACTGCTTAAAGACGTAAGAGAAAATAACGCAAAACTTTTCGTGGTTTTACTCGGACCATAAAACTAATGACTGTTGTTCAGTAACTTTTGTATGGGAGGTAAAAAAAACTGTTTTTCCTTTTTCGGCCGTGTGTTTTATGGGGAAAGCTGATCCATATCACCAGCCCGTCTTTGGCTTTTGGTGACTAATAAAAATTCACCTTATATACAACATAATAAGAACTGTAATAAAACTGTTACGAGTCGCTGTCTGTAGGTACGGTCGCGTTCTAAAGTGGAGTCATAGTTAACACAAACCTCAGAAAACAAGTCGCTCGCACCCGCGGCGACACTCACACAATGACACAAATGACGTATAACATACTATTATTTGACGAACTACCATTGTATAATAGGCTGAGAAGTATTGACTATTTCACGACATGAATCATTAGCTTCGGTAGCGTGGTCAGTAGCGCGGTCAAGCAAATTCTTGACCGTTATTGTGGAGACAATGGATTGAATCCCGATTTCTTCGTTCTAGTTTTTATTTTATCAAATGAAGCAAAATTTTGTAAATTTTGAATTACATTTTAGTTGTTGCTAGATCGTTTGCGAGATAGTGCGTGTGCTAAGTGATTTTTTTTTAACCTAAGTTTATTTATTAAACTTCAGTGTTTATTTCTTCGAAATGCATACTATTATCAGTTTGCAGGATAAGCAGCGTATTGTTGCGCTGCAATTATCTGTGGTGCTGCATGATATTGGATTTAATTTAACTCAAATTGCTAATCAGACTGCTCTGGCCGTAAGTATAGTTTTATTTCATTACAATTGTATTTTAAATATTAAAAACTTTGACTCATAGTATGTTGGTAGCTGTGAACCGATTAGTATAAACTTTTTTATTAATAATGCTACTTTGTTTTAGTGGAAGACTGTTAAACGTTGGGTTACACGTTTTGAAGAGGAAGGTAGCGTAAAAACTCGACTCGTCTTATTAATGATTCACAGCGTGTAGTATAGTTGTAGGTAGATGCTTGTTTGTATCTATTAATATAAATGTGGGTACCTAATAAAATTAGTGTTAAACCAGCTGGCTGTCTTTCACTACATGGTGGCAGCGGTTAATAGCGGAAAAAATAGTTATTGCGTTCATTAATTGCTACGATTAGCATATACGAATCGTAAATAGTATTGTTTTCGTGTTTACTAAGTGTAAAGATGGAGCACGCGCGACCTCCACCTGAATTGAGTGTCGAAGGCAGTCCCGTGGCACGGGCCGACGCTTGGAAAAAATGGTGGACGCAATTTTCGGTATTTTTAAAAGCGTCTGGTGTCAATAAAGAAGAGGACGGTGTGCAAGCCAGCTTATTGGTTAACCTCATTGGACCTGAAGGCTACGAGATTTATCAGACATTTACGTATGGCCAGGGTGAAAATGCTGATGAACTTGCATGTGTCAAGAAAAAATTTGATGAGCATTTTGGAGGCAAAGTGAATGTTACTATGTTACGCTTTAAATTTTTTACGCGTAATCAAAATGCTGGAGAGACTATTAATCAATATGTGACGGCATTAAAACTGCTTAGTCAAGGATGTGAGTTTGAAACTCTCAGGGATGGTCTTATTCGTGACCGAGTCGTTTGCGGAGTCATCAACAGCGTCGTTAGAGACCGATTGCTACGCACAGATGACTTAACACTAACGAAGGCGGTGCAACTTTGTGAGGCTGATGAGGTGTCTAGGGAAGATAGTCGACAAATTGAGCAGGCGTCCACGTCATCACCCATGAGTGTGCAGGTGGATGCACTCAGGAGGAACAGCAGTCGTCGTGATGGGACAAGCGCGAGCGGCGGCTCGGGTGCGCACGGCAGCTCGGGACCGCGCGGCGGCGGCGGCGGCGGTGACCGGCGCGGTTGGCGCGGTGGCCGAGGCGGGTGGCGCGGCGGCCGGCCCGGCTGGCAGACGCGGCGAGCTCAACCTTGCTCGGCTTGTGGGAGTACTTACTGTGCTGACACTCAGCGGTGTCCAGCGGCGAACGTAGTTTGCTTTGTGTGTGATGGTCTTGGACATTTCGCGAAGGTATGTTCAAAAAGACCTGGTGCTAATCGTGTACACAATGTCAGTGTTGCGGATTCGGACTGTGAAGATGTACTTTACGTAAATGAGATTATGGAACAATACAATAAAAAAGAATGGAAGGAAATTATGGACTGTGAGGGTAAGCCAGTGATTTTTAAGTTAGATACAGGAGCTATGTGCAATATATTATCACAAACAGAATATGAGAAAATGGGGTTCAATATTTGTGATCTTTTACCTTATTGGAAGAGAGTATGCTCTTATACCGGAAATAATGTCCCAACTTTAGGTAAATGCTTTTTAAACGTCAGTTATAAAAATAAAAATTGTAAATTCGAATTTGTTGTAGCAAATATGATCTGTCAAAATATTTTGGGTTTGGAAGCCTGCGAGAAATTAGGATTAGTTCAAAGGGTGAATACGCTTGATATTAATAATTACAAAGATTTATTCCATGGCCTCGGCGAATTACCTGGAAAACATAAAATTGTTGTGGACCCCAATGTGCAGCCGGTGATATGTCCAGTGAGACGAATTCCACTAGGCATGAGAGATAAATTACGTAATGAATTATTGCGGATGGAGCAGCTAGGAGTAGTTAGAAAAGTTAATCACCCAACTCCATGGGTTAATGCTATTGTTATTGCGCCAAAAAAGAATGGTGATATTCGTGTATGCTTGGATCCTCTTTTCTTGAACCGCGCAGTGCAACGCGCACACTTTGCATTTCCAACCGTGAGTGAGCTGGCGGCGCAGCTGCGCGGGGCGCGCTACTTCAGCGTGCTCGATGCGAGGTGCGGCTTCTGGATGCTGAAGCTGGATGATGCTAGTGCGGATCTCTGCACTTTTAATACACCGTTCGGTAGGTATCAATTTTTAAGGTTACCATATGGCATCAACTGTGCTCCGGAAATGTTTCATGCTAAGGTGAGGCAGTATCTCGAGGACTTAGAGGGTACTGATTCGTTTATTGACGATATTATAGTCTGGGGCTCAACTAAACAGGAACATGATCTTCGACTGCAACGGCTGCTGCAAAGGGCGAGCGAAATAGGTATTCGCTTCAACAAGGAAAAGTGTAAGTTTGGAGTAACAGAGATAAAATATTTGGGTCATGTGTTTGATCAGCGTGGAATGCGACCGGATGAACAGAAAATCGAAGCCATCATAAATATGCCGGATCCGACAGACAGGCGTTCTCTTGAAAGATTTTTAGGTATGGTTAATTACCTGTCAAAATTCATACCTAATTATTCAGAGTGTGTAGCAACATTAAGGGCTCTCTTAAAGAAGGACGTAGAGTGGGTATGGGATCAGCATCATTCCGATGCAGTTCGTATATTAAAGCAAAAAATATCAACAGCACCTGTGTTAGCGTTGTACTCTTATAATATACCTATAGTGCTTTCCGTTGATTCGAGTTCGGAGGCTTTGGGAGCAGTACTGCTGCAAGGCGGGCAACCGGTTGAATTTGCTTCGCTGACACTAACAGAAACACAACGTCGTTACGCGCAAATCGAAAAAGAAATGTTGGCCATTGTGTTTGCTTGTGAAAGATTTAGACAATATGTGTATGGTCGTCAAGATGTGATTATACACACCGACCATAAGCCACTTGAGGCTATTTTCAAAAAATCATTAGCAGCAGTACCAGCTCGTCTGCAGCGTATGAGGTTAAGGTTGCAAGGGTTTAGTTTTAAAGTTGTATACACTCCAGGTAAATACATGTATATCGCGGACACGTTATCACGTGCCGCACTACCGGAACTGCTGCATGAGCGGGTGAATGAGGAGGTTGAGGCTCAGACATGTTTTTTGTTGGAGAATGTACAATTTAGTGATGAAAAAATTAAGCTAGTAAAAGAATTTACTGCTTGGGACTCGGAATGCAACTCCTTAGTTAAATATATACAGGAAGGTTGGCCGAGGAATAGGTATGATGTCGAAAATAATCTTAAAACGTTCTGGCCATATCGTGAAACTTTGCAGTATATTGACGGGATAATACTTAAAAATGACCGAGTGTATATACCACTAAAATTACGGGCGGAAATGTTAAAGCGCATTCACGAGGGGCACTTGGGTATTGATAGATGTAAAAGACGAGCGCGTGACGTCATGTTTTGGCCAAACATGACGTGTGATATAGAAAACACGGTGCGCGAGTGCAGCACGTGCGCACTGCTCGCGGCGCGCCCGCCCGCGCAGCCGATGCTGTCGCATGCGGTGCCTGATGTACCATGGTATAAACTTGGCTCAGATATTTTCGAGTACAAAAAGAAATATTTCTTGGTATTAGTTGACTACTTTTCAAATTTTGTAGAAGTAAATGAATTGGGGTCAATTAATAGTAGGACAGTTATATCGGCACTTAAAGAGCAGTTTTGTAGACATGGCATACCAAAAGAATTTGTTTCGGACAACGGGCCAGCCTATAGTTCGAGGGAGTTTAAAAAGTTCATGGCGGACTGGGAAATAACCCATATTACTTCATCTCCAATGTACCCACAGGCTAACGGTAAAAGTGAACGCACAGTTCGCACTGTAAAGGAAATTTTAAAAAAGTGCATCTTGTCTGGGGATGATTATCACTTAGCGCTTTTAAATTTTAGAAGCACGCCGAGGGACGGCATGAATTCTCCGGCTGAGATTTTAATGGGAAGAAAAATAGGTACACGGTTACCTATGCATAGAAATAAATTGGAAGAGAAAATTGATATTAAAAAGAATTATCTGGCGTTAAAAGAACAAAAACAAAAACAAAAAATGACATATGACAAAACGGTACGTAATCTTCCAGAATTAAAAAATAAAGAAAAAGTCGTTTTAATAGATGGTAGCAGGCGTCAATTTATGGAGGTGGTAGGGAGTTCGAAGGAGCCGAGGTCTTACTTGTTACAGGATGCAGCTGGACGTAGGTATAGACGCAATCGGCGGCATATTATTTGTAGGCAGCTTAATACAGAGACTCCCGCTATTAGTAATCCAGTTAGTAGCGGTGACGTCACACAATCAGCTGATGGCGCCGGCACCAGTACCTCGCAGTCACAGGTAAATAGTTCGGAGGCTAGTACGAGAGGAAACAATAACACGGGCATGACTCAACCAAGTGGCAACGCAAAGGTAAAATCTAACCATACCGAACCACCAGCGTACACAGGGCCTATTACTAGAAGTAGGTCACGTAAAATGCTTCAGATAATTCCGGAATTTGATTAAAAGAAAACACGTAGGTACCTCGCTTAAGCGGTTAAATAATTTCTACCTAACCCTTGATTATATTTATATGAATTAAGTTTAGTATACCTTATATATACATTTATAAGTGATTGGTTTAAAACTTATAAATTAATAAAATAAATTTGCAGCTAAGTAAAAATAACATATGTTTAACAAAATGTGTTGTAGTGTATAATAATTAATAATAAATAATAAGTATCTATGAACTAGGCTTGCTGTTTTCATAAGTAATTTTCTCTTAGGTTTTCTTACTACTTTAATTAGATGTAGGAAGATTTTCATTAGTTTATCATTTAGTGTTGTGTAATGTATAAGCTTGATAAAAAGGAAAAGTGGTTTCAATGATGTTAAATTAGCTAAATAAGAACTAGGTACGTATATGTATGTTTGTTGAACGATGAATTAAGTAATTGGTATAAGTTTAACTTATAGGTCTACAATACAAATTTATTAGTATTCTTGTTTTTTTTTAAAGGAGGATGATGTAGTATAGTTGTAGGTAGATGCTTGTTTGTATCTATTAATATAAATGTGGGTACCTAATAAAATTAGTGTTAAACCAGCTGGCTGTCTTTCACTACACAGCGGAGGATGATGGTGTAACAATATGAAGAAAATGGTTCTGCCGCTGGTCCAGGCAAATTAGTAGCACAAGAAAGAGGGCGTGCAACTGCCGCTAATTATGTTGATATGCTACAGGAAAGCATGCTACCGACGACGGTGCGAAATGTTTAACTGTTTATCCTGCTAGTTAAGTTCCTCGTGCATCCAGTGCATCGAGCTGCCGTGGTGTATAATTGGTTTAGCCAGCACCCAGATATCCAAGTTATTCGTTGGCCAGTAAAATCTCCGGACTTAAATCCCATAGAGAATTTATGGGGTTTAATGGTGCAAAGGTGGGACATGCGCAATGAAAGAACTACAGAAGCTTTAGAGGCTCACTGCCTGGGAGTGTGGGAGAGTACCAGAGGAACAGATATATGCACTTATTTGATCGAGTCTATTAAGTGTTTATTAAGTGTTGTTGAAAACAGCGGAGGTAACACCAAATACTAATTATGTAAGCGGCGATTTTTACTTAAGATTCCAATCAGACCCGATCTAGCATACATTGCTTGTATTTCATTATAATATATGAATATACACAAAATAATCAGCAATGTATGCCGAAGCGGGCCTGATAAATCGTTGCTCACTCAACCTCTGTTTACCTGCTTACCCGCCTACTATTGCAGTAGGTATTTGTGGAGCATTACATTAGCAATTAAATTATGCTAAAACATCGATTTATATTTATATAAGATTGATAATTATTAGTCAGTTATCTTAAGGCCTTGCTTCAATATCTTTTCATTACGAAAACGAGTACTTAAGCTTAACCTTGAGATGTAGGCAAATAACTGATTTATTATTATTATAATTACTTTTACTTCCGAGGAAAGTGCATCATCGTTAAACATAGAACAATAAAATAATTACTAACGAAATTATTACTTAAATAACTTTATTGAAAGATTCAATCCAAGATTTGGATCATTCCTATGATCTTATAAATAATTACCTATCGATGTTTCAGCTAATGAACACTTAATATCATTTTACATAATATTGTGTTTTATCATTCAAACAAAACTATTAACTAAGTATTACGACAGCAAGTATTTTATGTAGTTTTACATACTCGTATCTTATGGTTACCAAAGTTCTCATTCATGTCATTATGTTATTTACATAAAGTGATACCATACCTACCAATAAAATAATTTCTTACCTTACTTTTTGTTTTATTACAATATTATAGGTTTATGTTTTTAGATATAATATTTTGATACATAATTTACAATAAACATTTATAGATATAATACATAGATGAATATATAGAACAATATTATATAAAATAATTATTACTGGAGAAAATATGGTAAAAACATTTAAAAAAACATTATTCAACATACAGAGATCGGATGGGAACCCGGTTCCGTTCTGATTAGAAGGTAAGATCGATTACCGCTAAGCTACGGTAGCTTGTGATCAATACGACGAAATAAAGATATGTAATCTATTGCTTTACTACAAGTGAACGAATAAGGATAACTATAATACGGTTTTAGACAAACCAGTGTGATGTATACTTTGTGGTGATGTGGTGGCGAATAGGCTATCACCGAGTAATTATTTCAAAGATTACATAGATGTCGCTTATAGGTGGTAATCTGTTTAAGTTTTAATGCTACGCCTTAAGGTGGACTTTTCTACTTACAGTCGATAATCTTACGTGTGTGCGTAAGTTAGTAAAGTAAGTACAGAGGATAATAACCCGTATTGCAATCTGTCAAGTGGTCTAACTATGACTCCACTTATGAATCCGACCGTACATGGCAAATAAATGCGAAAAACTTTTATGGAAGCCTTTATAAACGTAGTAGAACCCAAAACATAGTTTTTTTTTTAAATCATTTCTGTTTATATGTATGTTTGTGCACAATTATCTTTGAATTAATGGGCGGATTTGCATGAAACTTTTCATTTTCATAGTGTATAGCTACTAAGCCAAGTGAACATATAGGCTACTTGTTACCGCGGAAAAACTGTCATTCCCACGGGAAATATAAATATTTAGACAAGATTGCTAAACTATAAAATATACGGAAAAAGCTACATAGAAAAAGTTGTTCAACATAATGTGTCGCTTTTCATGGCACAGAGACATCAAGGGTCAGAAAGACTCGATGTGAAGGGGAAATATCAGAAGTTATCGAGGGTATGGAGTACCTGAACAAGACCCCAGTAACTATAGGCCTGTATCAATTCTGCCAGTACTCAGCAAAGTGTTTGAGAAGATCATACTAAATCAAATGCTGTCCCATTTTAATCAGAACAATTTGTTACACAACCAGCAATTCGGTTTTACAAAGGGACGTTGTACCACAAATGCTGGTGTTGCTCTAATCAAACATGTATTTAATGCTTGGGAAGAATCAAAAGATGCCATTGGTGTTTTTTGTGATCTTTCCAAGGCATTTGATTGCGTAGATCATGAAACTTTATTGCTAAAATTAGAACACTACGGTATTCGAAACGCAGCTCTGAAATTTTTGAATTCATATTTAGATAATAGAACTCAAAAGGTCCAAAAAACGGCGCCAAATCACTGGGGTCTCGTGTTAAAATTGGTGTGCCTCAAGGCTCTATTTTAGGACCATTTCTATTTCTAATTTACATAAATGATTTGCCTTACATGGTAGAGAATTTGTCCAAGATTGTACTATTTGCTGATGACACATCCCTTATATTTAAGGTCGATAGACATGCACATAACTATGACGAAGTAAACAACACTCTTGGACAAATTCATAGTTGGTTTACTGCAAATAATTTAGTTCTTAATGAGAAAAAAACTAAATGTGTATTATTCACTTTACCTAACGTAGTACATTCATTGAATAATCATGTCGTACTTAATAATGAAAAATTAGAGTTTACTACCAGTACAGTTTTCTTAGGGATTACTCTTGACTCAAGTCTCCAATGGGGCCCTCATATTACATCTTTGTCGGGAAGATTAAGCTCAGCTGCATATGCGGTACGTAAAATTAGAGAGATCACGGATATTGCAACTGCGCGACTTGTTTACTTTAGTTATTTTCATAGCATTATGTCCTATGGAATTTTGCTGTGGGGGCGCGCCGCTGATATTGAAACAATTTTCATTCTCCAAAAGAGGGCCATTAGAGCAATTTATAAACTTTGCAGTCGTGATTCCCTAAGGGAACTGTTTAAGGAAATTAATATTATGACTGTACCGTGTCAATATATTTATGAAAATATCATGTATGTTAGAAAAAATATAAATACTTTCACTAGAAATTGTGACAGGCATAACCGCAATACAAGGAGTAAAAATAAAATAGATCAACCTAAGCATAGATTCGCTAAAGTTAGGACTTCATTTGAAGGTCTAAGTATAAGATACTAGGGTACAGTGACCTAAGATAGCCCGGCTCCCAAGATGGCCCACATCAAAAAAATCCGGCTTATTATTTTTGAAATTATTTGAATTTTCGCGGGGGGCACGTCTTAACTCCCTAGACAAAATGGCAAGTGTATCCGAACACGAACTCACCGCCACTTTGATGTTATTTGTCACTTGTCAACAAAGATTTATACGGGAGGTCGTTTTATTAAAATTACCGCGCGGATTATGGGATATTTCTATAAAATTACCACAGATTGTTACAGTTTGATTGATTCACGGCTTTATTTGGACATTTCCGCATGACTTACTGGGTAAGTTACTCTGTTTCATTGCGTATTTGCTGTGTTATAAAGACTTTAACTGCTATAGGGTAGTTTGCCTATGACGGCCCACCCAATGGTGACCTAAGATGGCCCGCTGCTCGTAGTTTTTACGATAAATGAAACAATGGTGCTCGTAGTTAATTTCCTAATATTCTGTTGAATTTCGCATTTTAATTTTATAAAGAGTTTAAATAATATAAAAACAAAGAAGGTAGTATAGTTACTTTTTGTTAAATTTTATAGAACATATTTTTCATATGCTCTAATGAGGCCCACAAAAATTTATAATCGAAAATTTATTTCTTTTATAAAAAGTTATTACTTTGTTTTTTAAGAGACTATTTTTAGTTTCATGAAACTATGTGATTTTTATACATTTAGTATTATTTATTTGTTTTACAGTAGATTTCCATTTTGATAGATTTATGTTGGCCCATACGCCATATTTTTGACTAGTTTTCGTAACAAGTATATGAGACTAAAAGATAACACAAAATCAAAAGAGTTGTAGGAAAGAACAACGTATAAATCAGAAAATTATAAAAAATATTTATAGCTGTGTATTGGGCCTTTTTAGGACACCCATTGCCTAAGATGGCCCATTGCAAAGGTTTTCAAAATTTAATTTTTCTCTATAGTACCTCCTCATATATGAGTCACACTAATTTTTTTTGCTGATTAATAAACCAAATTTTATAATTGCAACTTGTTTTGTTTCCTAAATTATCTATTTATTTAAATTTTTAGGGTTTGAAATTAAGTGGGCCATCTTTGGTTCCTGTACCTTATAACAAAATACCGGAAGATATATTGAGTTTATCAGAAAGTAAATTATTCGAATATTTTAGGAAAAGCGACGTACAATCAAACGCAAGGTAATACGAGACTAAGAATTTATTCGATAGTTACAAACTACCCTCATACATAAATATACACCATTCTTCCCCCTCTGTTTCCTTAGCCAACTATGAATAATAACATTGCAGTACAATTTTTAAATCTCTACACTCTCTTCCCTCCCCCATCTTACATGTAAGATTATAAAAGAAGAAAAAAAATTAAAAAATTAGAACACAAGTAAAAAAAAAATTATTAGTTAAAATTGCCTATGCAAGCATCCTAGCATTAGGTACGTATGTACATAAACACGTGTCACCAAGCGTAACATGAAGTATAGTAGAACATAGGACTAACAAAAATAAAAACTAATGTCTAAATAATTAAATTTAACAAAAGAAAGTATATCTTTACTGTACATACTCACAATAGTAAAACCAAAGGTCAATCGAATTCAAACCCGTATCTTGTTACCGGCTTCCTCTGTCTTTTAACAGCAGGTGAGGATTCCCAGTTTAGCACAGGGACATTTGCGTCGAAATTGGATGTCGGCGCGGCACTCGAACTAGCCGTAACAACTACCTCCCTGGCAGGAGAGGGTGACCCAGCAATGGGACACTCAGGTGCAACGACAACTGGCTCAGGATTAAAGTTTTCGTTTTGACTTGGCTGGTCCGTTAATGACGACGAAGACAACAAATCAAATGTGCCATCAATTTGGGTGTCATCTTTACGCAACTGATCAACGTGTTTTTTGAAACATTTATTGTCTTTTTCGATAAAATAAGTTAACGGACCAATCTGATCTCTAACGATACCCCGTTCCCAGGTAAAAGAATTATTTTTGAAACTCTTGAAAAACACTTTGTCACCAACGTTAAAAAATCTGTCACATCCTGCTTTGTGTTCCATTTGTGCCATTTGTTTACGTTTTACTACCTCACTAGTACTTGGCCTCAGCAAATCTAAAGGTGTACGCACATCTCTGCCTAATAATAAATTCACTGGCGTGTTACCGGTTATACTGTGTGGCGTAGAACGGTAAATAAATAAAAAGTCATTCAATGCCTTTTCCAGATCAATATTGTCATGCATAGCTTTTTTAAGACAAGTTTTAATAACTTTTACGGCATTCTCAGCGGCACCGTTACTACTTGGCTTATACGGTGTAACTGTTACGTGTTTTACGCCCAATCCGTTTAAAAATTCCCTGAATTCCCTACCATTAAAAGGTGGACCATTGTCCGAAACCAACTCATTCGGTAATCCAAACTGCCCAAACAGTTTATGCAACTTACTGCAAGTTGATTTGGTCGAAGTGTTTGACACACGAAACGCCTCAATCCACTTTGAGTGAGCATCGATTACAACAAAATAATAAATATTGCCAGCTAATGTAAAGAAATCAGCATGCAAGCGGTACCAGGGCTCCTGCGGCCACTGCCACGGGTGCAAAGAGGAAGCGGGGGGTGAGGGGCGCTCGCGGGCACAAGTCTCACACGCTTTAAAAATGCGCTCGATGTCAGAATCGATGCCCGGCCAATACACGTAATTTCTTGCTAAGTTCTTGCATTTAACAATTCCCTGATGGGTCTCATGAATTTGATGCAAAATACGTTTTTTTAAACTGCAAGGAATGATGACACGATGACCATATAAAACACAGTCCTGCTCCACACTTAGATACTGCTTAATCTTAAAATACGGTTGCAAATTATCATCACGGCAATATTGCCAGTTAGTTTTAATTCCCTTTATCACATCTTGCAAAATTTTATCTTTTAATGTTTCTTTCGCAATCTGTTTGTAATTAATGGGTGCGGAAGTCTCAACAAAATTTATGTACGAATCTACCCGACTATGTACTTGTCGCTCAGCTATCGGCATCCGTGATAAACTGTCGGCTACACAGTTTTGTTTAGAACCAACGCACCTGATTACGTAATTATACGCTCCGAGAATAACAGCCCATCTTTGTAAACGGCTCGCTGCCATCAAAGGTATTCCCTTATGTTCACTGAAAATCGCCGCTAATGGCTTGCAATCTGTCACCAGTGTGAACTCGCGGCCAAATAGATAATCATGAAATTTGGTCACGCCAAAAATTACTGCCAGACCTTCGCGGCAGATCTGAGCATAATTTTTCTCTGCTGTAGATAAGGTACGCGAAGCATGCAGCACGGGTCGGTCGCGGCCGTCGGCGCAGCGCTGTGATAGCACGGCCGCTACTGCATAAGGCGATGCGTCACACGACAGGGTCGTCGGCAGGTCCGGGTTAAAATGAACTAGAACTGGCGCCTTTTCTAATGCATTTTTGGCCTTTACAAACGCATCATCGCACTCCCTGTTCCACAAAAACGATTTTTCCTTTTTTAATAAGTCGTATAAAGGACTTAACATCGCGCTTAAATTATTTAAAAATTTGCCGTAATAATTTATTAACCCCAAAAACGCGCGTAATTGCTTGGCGCTGATTGGAACCGGAGTTGTTACTATTGCATCAACCTTTTCGATTTCAGTGTGTAACCCTTCCGCATCTATTACGTAACCTAAGTACGATATCGACTTTTGAAAAAAATTACATTTCTCTACGGCGACCCTGAGTCCACTATCTGCCAAAATTTTAAAAACACTTAAAAGTCTCCTCCAGTGATCTAAACTATCTACACCGCTGACCGTCAAATCATCCAAGTAACAAGTAACAAATCTCATTCTAAATAACTTATCCATCATACGTTGAAACTTATTAGGTGCGCATTTAATTCCGAACGGTAATCTATTGTAACAAAACATACCCTGCATTGTTACTATAGTGCATAATTTCCTAGAAGGGTCATCCAATAAAAACTGTAAATACGCACTGCTGAGATCTATTTTACTGAATAATTTACCACCCTGAAGCGAAGCAAAGATATCTTCGATCTTTGGTATCGGATACTTGTCATCTACCAGGGCCGGATTCAGAGTAGTCTTAAAATCGCCGCATAAACGTACCTGCCCATTTTTTTTAAGCACGGGTACCACCGGCGTTCCCCATTCACTCCAGTCTACCGGTGTGATGATGTGCTCACGCTGCAACCTCTGCAGCTCGGCCTCCACGGCGGGGCGCAGCGCGTGCGGCACGGGCCGCGCGCGCCGCCACACCGGCACCGCGTCATCGCGCACTTCTAACCTAATACTCGCTTTATTAAATGTACCTATTCCTTTTTCGAACACATTTGGAAACCGTTTGACTAACTCTTTGTCTATATTCCGTCTCGGCGGTACCTCACCCGGGTTGGTATCTAACGAATTTATTTGTGGATATTGATATCCAAACGCTTTCATCCAATTTCGACCAAATAATGAAGGACTGCTTTTACTATTAACAACAACCAAAGGTAAATTAGTAACAATTTTTCCGTTAATATCAACTGTGCAAAGAAACTTACCCTTTGGCTTTACCCTGTCACCCGAATACGATGTTAACATAGATTTGTACGGCACTAACTTACAATTTTTGAAATATTTGTTAAACACCGAAATAGGAATCACTGTAATCGCGGAACCTGTGTCACCTTCCAACGTAATAGGTACGTTATTAATTTTAACCTCAATGAACCAACGTTGATCGTCACTCGACTCACTATCACTCAGCTGATACACCTCGACCGCGCGGTCGAAGGAGCCGCTCGACTCCCCGTCGGAGTCATCCGCATTTTCACTGATATGATGCACACGCTGTTGTTTACGCAAACCGCACACCTTAGCTATATGACCTATGACCCCGCACACGTAACAAGCGCTGTCACGGAATGAACAAAACTTGGGGTCATGTCGCCGATCACATCGCGAGCACCGCTGCTGCTGCTGGTGTCGAAATCCGTCATCACCGCCACGACGACGACGCGCAGCCCCGTCACGCGCGGACGCGGGTGCACGCTGTTGGCGCGAGTAGGCGGCGGGGGCGCCGCGCACGCCGCGCACGGCATACACCGGCTCCGCGTCGCTGCGGAGCGCGCCGGCGGCGGCGGCGGCGGCTGGCCTCGCCTCCCCCGGCATCGAGTCTCGTACGGCTGCCTCCAATGACAGCGCCAGCTCCGTGGTTCGACTGTACGTTAATTTTTCGTCCTCCTCAACTAGAATACGCTGACGAATGCGGTCGCTCGCCAATCCATACACAAACTGGTCGCGTAAATTTTCTTTAAGCGCATCGTTATCTTTAAACTTGCACGGCTTACTGAGTTTCTTGAGTTCCACTAAGTATTCACTGATCGATTGACCCGCTGCTTGTTTACATGCTCGAAAAATCATTCTCTCGGCAATTATGGAGCGTTTCGGAGATAAGTGATCTTCCACTAGTTTGACAATTTCCTCGAAACCCGTTTTCTCCGGTTTTTCAGGATAACACAGGTCAACAATCAGATCTAGTGGCTCGGTACCGACGATGGCCACTAAATATCTGGAAAACGCCTCTTCTTCGATTCCGTTAATAGTAAACCACGCCCGCAAACGGCTGACGTAAGTCGACCAACGATCCACATGCAATTTAAACTCCTTTAGACTACTTAGGTCCGGTGTACTTTTCTTGTTCGACATTATAACGACTTTATTCACGTAAATACACAACTTTTAGACACAAACTCGTCGCCAAATGGATTATATCGAATATTTTAGGAAAAGCGACGTACAATCAAACGCAAGGTAATACGAGACTAAGAATTTATTCGATAGTTACAAACTACCCTCATACATAAATATACACCAGAAAACATTATGTTATAAAGCTTACTATAAGTTAGATGAGTACATTAATGACAAAGAGGCATGGAGCTCTGAAATTCCAGCCCAGCACAAGAAACACGCACTCATTTTTAATACCAAAATGGGGCGTGCGTGGAGTTTACAACTGACATAATTTTACAAATCTGCATGGATGTAATTTCAATTGTTTAAAGTAAATATTTTATAAGTTAAAACTGGTAGATTTATCTACTTCAATTTTAACAAAAAAAAATATATGTAGCCATTTTTGGTCTATACATATTTTTTTTACTTACAGAATTAGCTAGGGTAGCTTAGGGGCTAGTAAGATTGTTAATTTAGAGTAGGAGCACTTCTGGGCAGGTTTTTTGGTGGGTTTTTCCTGTTCAGGAGGTCCGATTAATTATACGCATGTAAACTACACGCTTTAAAAATCTTGACTTCAATTTGAAACAAATATCGTTTTCAGATGGTGGTGGCGTAAAGTTACATGCCGTGTGATTAACCTGGCCAGCCCCGTGGCAGTGCTTTGATTTTTATTTTTTTCTCCCGCCCGAGCCGGTTTTCTATTAGGACATTACAAAATTGTTATAAAAAAAAGAAAATTGTGTGATACAAATTTGTTTTTTTTACAATGACGGTTCATGACGTCAATAAGTGATATGATAATACTATCCTACATTGAATAAAGAATTTCAATTTCAATTTCAATTTCAATTTCCTGATGTGGAACACTAGTGGGCTAGGTAAAATGTACGACATACGAAACATCTCCAAAGAAAATTCTATGTAAGATTATTGGTCGCTTCTGGCCTACTATTTTAGATGCATTTTATGTAAATAAGATTACAGGATGCTAAAATATTAGCTGCCAATATTTTGAGGGATGAAAAACGTAACCAGCCAGGGAAAATCATCATGGGAAAATACAATGGAAACGCACCTACACATCAAGCCAGTAAGAAAGATTCTCGCAAGCTGTTTTGGCATTAAGCTTTGAGTTCGCTACTTGGACGCTTAGATTTAGCGTCACACACAAGCAGAGAGGAGGCCCTTTTTAGTGTGTACGCTGCAGCTTTGACTTATTTTTGCAGTACAGTTGCATAGGTACCTACTTGTTCTTAATTTATAGTGTGGCTTATAAAAACAACGTAAGACGCGATGTAGCGATCTTATTTTCGGTACTTTTTAAATCGTCAGTTCAACATTTTTAATTACATAATTTTTTTTTTGTGTTGCTGACTAAATTTCAGTACATATCAGATCTATGAAATATATTTTTTCTTAAAATTACCTACCAGCAGGTAGGTAGGTGGCAAACCACAGACCATGTATTAGGTAAATCTTAAGTTAGTAAGATTTGTTTTCGCTGGCTCGGTTTACGACCACGGGGTACGATTAAAATCTATGATCTTCACAATAAATCAATTTAAAATGTATTTAAGTTGTGTTTATTTTGGATTTTACAATTCCTACGTTTCGAGCTCTTTACAGAGCCCGTGATCACGCATGACTAAGGTGTTAGACGTCATTATTTAGAATATAAATAATTTTTGTTCTACCGCCATCCATTTCTTAATTGCCTAGCGTAACGTCCCAGTTCCACGCAAAATGCGGTATCTTGTGTAGTAGGTCTTACAGTATGTTAGATCTGGTTCTTCTGCTGTGTAATCAGCGGAGTCCAAATTGATGAGATTCTCCATCCCGTATCTCTGTTGAAATTCTGATGTTTTGAAGTTCCCGTGGTGTGATGAGTAATAGTTGTGCAAACTCAAGAAAATATTATCTATGATCTTTTTTACAGTTTATAAACTAAATAAGTGACGTATCTTCAAAGATATTGTCTGTGTAGAACTCGCCGACACGCTCTTGGCAAGCTTTCTCAGTGTTATTTATGGCACCTTTTTTGATGTCGTATAAAGTTTCAAAGGCGATAAAAACAGTCTAGTTAGTGCAAAGTTACTAAAAATGTATTATGTTTGAAATATTTTCTATAAAAGAAGAAAAGTAGGTACAGCAACAAAGTTATTTTATCACACGGTCCCTTTGGTTAACTTTTCAAATGCTGTTGACTTTTCTAAGATTATTTTCTTAAAATGTCACACAAAGTGTTATTATGCAACTTTCGGTCTTATTACAAAAAAGTTAAACGTGGTGTAAGTTTTTGCTTTTAAAGTACCATCTTTCTGTGTTATTACAAAAAAGTTAGACGCGCTTTTGGGCGCAGTGTTTAAATATTTTCTACACGATGGAACGCTATCAAAAAGCTTAAAATAACACGTAAATTTTTTGTGTAATATAATAAGATCGTATGTGCACAAAGTATGTATTGGCGGCGGCGGCGGTTCGCCGAGTACGTGTTTGTTAAGTTTAAGATTTTTGACGTATTGCTGATAAAAGTGTGCATTCTAATCTACCTGCGGCGCTGTCGGCTCTTACGTCGCCATGTGATGCAGGATTTTCATATCATAACAAGTAATTAAAGGATAAATCCAGGAAATGGGCAGCAGCGTTCCTTCTAAATGCAACATCTTGCACTACGCTCACCAATCCGCCTGCCAAGTGTGGTGAGTATGGCAACACCCCCGAATAAGAGGGTCCCAAGGTTCAGCAGTGGACTGTTGTGTCTGTTTATGCATGTAATCAATGTTCATGTAATCGACCGCCACCATACTATGATGTATTAAACATGCTTGAAAGTGTACATTTAAATATCAAACAAGTGTAACGTGACACAGTTTTACTTTATTAATATTGGATGCCGTTGAATATACAATCAGATCAGATGCAGAGTATGTACATTGCCTTTAATAAGCACATATAATAAAACTGTAAACGATCACTGTCTGTACATTCCAATTAAATGCAAAAGAAATATTAGAGTGGGCCTAAATAAAGGCAACACAAATATTTAAAAACGTTTGTCTGTATATCCGTTTCTCTGTGTACGCTTTGTGTACGCTTATCGGTGAAACCGAAAGAAAGATTTTAATAAAACTGTTTGTAGCGTATCACGTTATTAATTATTATAACACTAGCGGCCCGCCCAGCGGTTTCACCCGCTGCTAACTGATTTCCCACGGGAAACAGACCTTCTTCCGACATAAATCATACATACAAACCTTCCTCTTGAATCACTCTTTTTTTTAATCCCCCAAGGGATGAAAAGGGGGTTAAAAGTTTGTATGCAAGTTCGTTGTCTTAAGTGTGATCCGTTTCAAAATTAGTGATTAGACTTATAACTTCAAATAATTAAACACGTGTTTCAGCATATTTGAAATTTTAACCCTTAATAGGGTCAAAAGGGGGATAAAAGTTTGTATGAAAGTTCGTTTTTTTAAATGAATGTGATCTGTTTCAAAATTTGTGATTAGACTAATAACTTAAAATAATTAAACACGTGTTTCAGCATTTTTGAAATTTTAACCCTTAAATGGGTGAAAAGGGGGTTAAAAGTTTGTATGAAAGTTTTTTGTCTTAAATGTGATCTGTTTCAAAATTTCTGATTAGACTCATAACTTAAAATAACTAAATACGTGTTTCAGCATTTTTGAAATTTTAATCCTTAAAGGTGTCGAAAGGGGGTCAAAAGTTTACTACCAGTTGGGATACCCGTTTTCCCATGGGAATGTGACAATTTCCCGGAATAATAAATAATAAATAAATTATTCCGGGAAATTGTGTATTTAGTTATTTTAAGTTATGAGTCTAATCAGTATGTTTCAAAATTTCTGATTAGACTCATAACTTAAAATAACTAAATACGTGTTTCAGCATTTTTGAAATTTTAATCCTTAAAGGTGTCGAAAGGGGGTCAAAAGTTTACTACCAGTTGGGATACCCGTTTTCCCATGGGAATGTGACAATTTCCCGGAATAATAAATAATAAATAAATTATTTATTATTCCGGGAAATTGTCACATTCCCATTCCCGGAATAATAAATAATAAATGAATTATTTATTATTCCGGGAAATTGTCACATTCCCATGGGAAAACGGGTATCCCAACTGGTAGTAAACTTTTGACCCCCTTTCGACACCTTTAAGGATTAAAATTTCAAAAATGCTGAAACACGTATTTAGTTATTTTAAGTTATGAGTCTAATCAGAAATTTTGAAACAGATCACATTTAAGACAAAAAACTTTCATACAAACTTTTAACCCCCTTTTCACCCATTTAAGGGTTAAAATTTCAAAAATGCTGAAACACGTGTTTAATTATTTTAAGTTATTAGTCTAATCACAAATTTTGAAACAGATCACATTCATTTAAAAAAACGAACTTTCATACAAACTTTTATCCCCCTTTTGACCCTATTAAGGGTTAAAATTTCAAATATGCTGAAACACGTGTTTAATTATTTGAAGTTATAAGTCTAATCACTAATTTTGAAACGGATCACACTTAAGACAACGAACTTGCATACAAACTTTTAACCCTCTTTTCATCCCTTGGGGGATTAAAAAAAAGAGTGATTCAAGAGGAAGGTTTGTATGTATGATTTATGTCGGAAGAAGGTCTGTTTCCCGTGGGAAATCAGTTAGCAGCGGGTGAAACCGCTGGGCGGGCCGCTAGTGCTACAATCAAAGGTTTGAAGGTGATCGTGAGTGAACCAAGCCATCTGAAAAATCCATATACATGGTAGTGGCAAGATTCGGAGGTCTTTGAAATGCTCTTGCGCGGAGACGTCGTCAGGTACACACGCTAACGATATTTTAATCGTAATGGACCTGCACGAAATTTTATCATTGTTGTCGAAATTTTGAGTATTAATTCAATAAACTATTTGTTGAGGTAATAAAATACAGATAACAATATATTTCCTCTTCATGTCCTCTTGTTTTTTTTTGTGCGTCTTCCTTATTCTATGCTATTTCAGGCCAGTATTTATTGAAAATCAAAACAAATGAATTTTTATTGCCTGACATTACGGAAGTTCTATTTAACCAGATCAAAACTTCTACGGTAAATCACATTTACCTAACTAGTATATAAGTCTACATATAGCTAATCTGTGCACTTACCGCAAGGATTTTTGTTAGATATGGTTATGACCTACTTACAATGTATGTTATAAATATGTAAAATTACATCCCGCGTACCTAACCTAACCTAATTGTTCTCTCAATTATTATTTTTTACATTTTCTTAAAAAATATTGTATACGAACCTAACCTGTACCTAGTATAGGTTTTAAAAACATTTTTAATATAAAAATGCGTCCTAAGAGGAACTATAAATTCCTGTATCTAATAACAAAGTATTCACTTTGAAACCAGCTTCAGAGTTTCAAATAGCTTCCATCATCCTTTGTCATGGAAGTAGCAAGCTAATGCAAAGTATAAGAAAATAAAATACAAAGGTAACTTTTTGAATAAATTTCTAGATATGTAGACTTTTATAATTTTACCCTTTTCAGAGCCTTCTACGTTTATTCCCAGAAATTCATCACGGAGAAGTAGATAAGTATCAATACAACAATTCATACGTTTGAAAAGATCGTCCATGTACAAAACATGTAAGGGTTCTCAAAGACTGATGGCAGCAGGATGAAACGAGAAAGGGATCTTTAGAATTTATGGGCCTTATCCATTAAAGGAACGTTTTGCTGGCCAGATAACTGACGAACAAATGTTACTCATTTGTAACGAAAGGTGGTGAGAGCGCTTTACATAAGATTGAAAATTTTCAGGCAACTTCCAAGGTACCTATACCCAGGGGCGTGCAGTTCATATAGGCACAAAAGCACTGCCTACCCTTATATTTTGATCCACACAAAATTAAAATATTTAATGAAATTAATATTTGAAGAACGATGCCCTTTCGTAAAAAGGAACGCTATTTTCAAAACTTTCGCGCCCCTAGTGAACTCGAACATTACCATTGTCAATCGGTCAAAAGCGCCTTGACCGCTGCCTGCTTTTATGAATGAAATGGACTATTACTACGTGTTCAAACCGGTTCAAACTAGTAGCGCTAACAGGGCCAAACAGACCTCCAAAGGTGCTGCTTATATAAAAAAAACGACGACTGCATACCATGGAAGTAGGTAGTACGTCCATGCTGCATAAACACGGCGAGTCCCTATACTGCATAACAGTGTTTTGCACAGCAAAGTCATGGCCGACACAGCTATTCGACCCAAGCCTGTACGACAGTGGCAATGGAATCAAAACAATGTCGCCGAAATCACTCCTGTACCAACAATGTACACTCAGCGCAGGCACGACACGTTCATCGAAGACATCACGTGACGATTTTCAATTTGGTAGTGATGTAACTTGATCGATAATTTAACATACTTGTATAACTTAACCGAAAGTGTTTTCTTTTTCATATCATTATATAATATTTATTGCGGCTTGATCGCTAGCTTCGTTCACTCCAACTCTAACCGATCACTGTGTCGTGCGTGCACGTCATGTTGTACAAAAGGTTGTCGGGCGTAATCGTGTTGTGCAAAATCAACGCCGTGCAGTGATGGTTCGCCAAAAATCTAGTAACCATACGCAAAAACCGCGCGCGGGTTGAAGTGCGGGAGGGGCGGTGCGTATAATCCGACCAATTTGTGACACCTTTGTTTTGAACTATTTGCATATTAATGAAGTGCATTATTGCTTGAGAGTATTTTACTTTAGATTTTTATTATGACATTGCAAATTCCTCCATTATTGTTTACTTTAGGTTAGGCTTTTCAAGTAAAGTTTCAAAGTTTAATAGTGAAAATGTAGTTCGGTTGGTGTTTTATCATACCTTCTAATGTGCGCGAAAAACATTTGTGTTTACAAAAGTTAAAGTATTGTTTTCAATACCTAAGTTTTAAAGTTGATATTATGTGTGATAAAATGCAGATCACCAATTGGAAATGATGGAAATAAAAGGTAACAATACCTAGCTACCTAGTACTTACTTGTAAATTTAATTTTGTCAATGTAATATTGCGGACCATACTGCGGTTCTTTACATCTTTGGTGACAGCCCCCGTACACATGACATCTTGTGACAGCCGCAATTTGATGCGGTAACGTGTACCATGATACCTATTCAAATTTTGCATGGGATCTCGTAAACTATTTTCCCCTAAAAACCGGATACGACAAACATTGAAAAAGATGAGGTTCGTGTGAGAACCGCCTTTGTTTGTACTACCTAGCCAGTCGTGAAACCCTGTGCACGCCACTGCCTATACCTACCTAATCTAAAAGAACATGCGTAACAAGAAGACACGGTAGGTATTTTATGTTAATTTATTATCTTTAACAATTTTTTGCATCACTGGGAAGTGTTAATTACTAGCGAGCGGGTTCTAGTAGTTTTTTTTTTTTATTAAAATAAATAATAATAAATTTTAAATTTGTAAAGTAAAAACACTTTATTGCTCCTTTTAACGACTTATTGGAACAGTGGTACTTTAAAAATACGCAAAGGCGGCTTTATTAATAGTGAAAATAATTGGTATGCTATGTTATGTATTGCTTTGAATCTTCGCCGTTATTTTTGCAAATAAGCAAAAAGACCAATAAAAGATATTTACGTCACACACAGAAAGTTATTTCAGGAATTATATATCATTGCGTGTGCCTGCCGTAGCGACAAGTTGTCAACCCAACACCTTTTAGCGCTGACGTGGTGAAAAATGATGGTAAAAAACATATTGAAAGTTAAAACGTACCTTTCCGTTACCGGCTACAATTTATGCCTATGAGTATTTCTCGGTTTCTTCTGGATTCTTAGAATTTGGAGGTATATTTCTAGGATGGAGGCATTTTGTGATTTTTATCACATTATACTAGTTTGAGTTGTGGTTTTTATAATAAAACAGTAGAAAGTTTCAAAAATGGACGCAACAGACATAGCGTAGGTTAGGTACATAATACAGTTGAATGCCTGAAATGGCCAGTGTTTTTCTTGCATATAAGTAAAAAAAAAACTGAGAGCGTTGATGTTTACTCTAAATAAGCATATTTTCCATGATTTGTGAATAAAATAAATATCAAAGCAACAGTAAAAAATTAAACGGTGCAAAAACGAGCGCTCACGGAATTCGAAAGGCCCAGGAGCTCGATTTCCTAAGTATTCGTAATTGAAATCCAGCACGCAATGGCCCTTTAAACAGCTTATTGTTAAAATCAAATGACAAGGTAAGCAATTGACCAAAGACTACGATTTAGCGCAATAACTTTTTAAATTACGTTTCGTTTCACTGTCAGTGATAACCGGCTTTTTAAATCAATGAATTTTGCTAGGAATGGTGGTGGTGGGGTCTCAATATTTCTGCGTGTAACGAGAAAGTTCATGAGATTTAATAAAATGGTAATACAGATTTCTACTGTTTAGGAAATAAGAAAAACTGGTAAGCGAATATATAAGTAATATAAGTAAGCGAATATAACTTCGTGAGATAATGAATGATGGATGTTAATGTTGGTCAAATTTCTAGTGCGTAAGAAATCAAGCTCCAGGGCCTAAAGAAATTCTGCAAAATGAAAATTGTTTTATTCGTGTGTCGATAGTGTGTCGGTCGGTACACCAACACCATCCCGCTTTTGGTCGTTTCGTACTCTGCTAACGGTTTAAATAACATCTCAGTGGCGGTAGAATGACAGTTGAGTATCGCTGGCATTACAACGGCTAAAAATAAGGGAATAAGGGTTTTGGTAACGGCGTATTTTCTACTACATACTTAATTTGATGCTGTTTATCTGTACCTTCGGCTAATACCTCCCGGTTTTGAAGGTTTATGCTAGTTACGCTCAGAAAGTAAACAATTTTTTTCCTGTGAGGAGAAAGCAAGCTCCCTCAACCCTACAGGGTCAATGGTTGATGCTGATTATACTACCAACAAAGTTTTTTTCTATTAAAGTAATTTCTGATAATCCTGGGAAAAACCTTCCTCAACCTCCGTGAAGTTCATATCGAATGACAAACAAAAACATCCCAAAACGGAAATGACAGCTAACGTTGATTTGATAAAAACCGCGTTAAAATAAATTTTCTTAATACTTTAACTTGCTACAAAACTCTTTAAACTGTCCTGGTTTTGACATTGAATTCTTAATATTAATTATGTTTATACCTAGACTGTGACTCAAACTCAAAATAAAAAAATAAACATTTTTCGTAACATTTCTGTGAAGCTATCGGTGAGATTGTGAGTACAGGATAATATCAAAATTACGAAAATAAAGTAACCTACATTAGCAAAAAACCTGTTTGCAAAAAATATAAAATAAAAGCAATGCTAATAAATTAAACATCCTTTTATATTTACTCGAATTCAAAGAATAACAGTCTCTAGGCAACGGCCATAAAAATAGACATGACACGAGGAGATAAATACAAATATGAAAGATTTTGAAGGTAGATGTTTTTGTCCGATATTAGAAATACAGATGGTACTTTACGAAATACGGTTAAATCCTAGCTTATAGCACGGAATAACCAGTAGTAATAAAATATTACTATAAATAATTACTACAGAACGGACTCTCATCTCTTCGCATGTCCAGGTACATTATACCTACTTACATGTCAAAGTAAGAATCTTACTTACTATATTGCCAGTATATTAGCATTTTTTCCAGTTTAAGGGGTCAAAATTATCAATCTAGTTTTACAATCTGGTTCTACAGTTACCATGACTATCGCTGCATAACAGTATAAAACGAAGTCACTGTCCGCTGTCTGTCCCGATGTTCTGTATGCTTATATGCTATATGTATATGTATGTTTTTATGAATGTACCCCAAATTGATTTTCTCTGCCGTGCCCGTACGTCGACTTGTTGTGGTTTATACTTCGAAATGTATTCCATGCTCAGACTTCACGAAGATGTTCACAGATTGTTGACATTTAGCCACGAATAACATTAACCTAACTGATCAGTATTTTGAGAGTTAGAGCTTAATATAAGTTTGTCCACGTATTGTTCTCGATTTTTCTAGCGCGTAAAATACATCGCGGTGATCACTAATTAATGTATCTATGACGTTGGCATCCTGCATGGTCAGAGACCCGGTAGAAATACAGAACCGAGAGTGTACGTATGAGTGACATTGTTTGGGTATATCTTAGTTCACCTCAAGTAATTTTCTGTTAGAATGAGGCAGAATTCCTAGATCTGTTTAGAAAAGTGGCAGAATTAAGTAACAATATAGCCATATGCCGGCTTTTAGATAAAAATTCTTGATTTACTATTTTACTGCGACATACCTAAATATGATCGAAGTTGGAGAGTAACGAAGCAACAAAGCCTTCAATATTTGCGAAAGAAAAAAGGTAAGGCCATCTACATTTGCAAATATTTTCACTCTTTTCATGTGAAAAACCGAGTTGATAAACGGTCCGATAAAACCTGGAGTCAAGAGTTTCAAATCATTTAACAACACAACTAGTTTACCCTGCCGACTGAGGTATGTTTTAATCAAGGACAATAACAATTATATTGACTCTTTAGACAATAATGATGAGTTGTTTGTCCACAAAATCGTAACGTGTACCAAAGTTAAAGAACGTACCTAGTATCGAGATGTGAATAAAATGTACTATTTTGCAGATAATAGAATAACTTTTACTATTGATTTTAGTGAACATTTTCATAGAATTAAATAATAATTAATAAAATCATAATTTTATTACCGTAGTCGGCTTGCAGTTTTTTAACTTTCTTATATGGTGAATATTATTCATGTAGGTTGGTCCTAACAAAACATTATCTTGTGTGACAAGTCTATTGAAAACCGTTCGTTTTGCTGCCATTGTGTCTTGTCCCTTCGGGTTTGATCGGTCCTAACGAAATTTAAAGCAATCTAGTAAGCTTTTTTACACGGCATTTCGGGCGCGCCGTGAGAAAAATGGCTACTTTTGGAGCTACGCAATGTCGTTGGTGAATACGATTAACACCTTATTTTTATGTATAATTAGTTACCACTATATTATCTAAATTCTGGTAGCAGGAAAACACGAGAAAGTTTACTCAATAGATTTATTTCTCAAAGTTTGGTATATTTTCAACTTTTTTGCTTAGTGTATAGCAATCTTTTGAACATAACCATAACACATTATTTTTTGCGAATAGGATACGTCTTGTACATCACTAGATTCATGTCGTACAGTTTTTAAATTACTTGTCTATGTAAACTAGAAAAACAGGCAAGTGCGAGTGGGACTCGTATGAAAGGGCTTGATGTGCATATTACGTAACCCTCGGTTAATATGCCATTTTGAAGTAGGTACAAGCCTTAAGTTATTAAAATATAGATTTTTTAAAAAAAAAAAACGTTTCAAATTATTTATAGAAGTAACTTATTATAACATCTGACCTTATAATCTAAAAAATCGCCAACTGTTATGCAGTTTCAATATTTCGCCAAAATATGTACTTCAAAACGAAATTCATTCATCTAGGTCCACAGGAAGTACCCTATGAATTTTCAGTATCATAAATGGATCCAAAACACGCGTTTTTACAGCCGTATCTTTCTTTAACGTAAAGTTAGGTTGTTGTTTTTTTTTCAACTACAAGCGGCCGTGGTCCTGAATATATGGTTTGGTTATTTAAACTCGATATCTCTAGGCGCTTCTTGACCGGATTGTGACAGACAGATGCACGGACAACAAAGTGATCCTATAAGGGTTCCGTTTTATTACTTTTGAGGTACGTAACCCTAAAAAACTACGAAATTATTATTAAAGGTTCATGTACCTCTCAAAGCCTTAAATAACTTAGAGAAAAAAGGACAAATTGTTTGTATGTGTGCTAATGGTTTGATTGAACTAATGAAGTACTCCTTAGTACTTAATCATCCTGACCATAAAACGTTTGTGTATTTCGTCGGAATGTTTTTTAGAGCCTAGTTTATGAGCCGGTTCTTGTACATAGCCTCAGCTGTTGATAAATTGTTTTATTAAGGTCCAGAGCTCGCCAAATCTGGGGATTTTCGGGGTTCTATTTATTGCTTTACAAAAATCGTTAATAGGAACCTGCATTTAATATTGCCAGACAAAGAATATTAAAAAATAACATCTGTTCTGCTGTATTTTTCAGTTTCACTCCTTACTAGACTGAATTAAAATATCTATGCTTAGGTAAAGCAGACCGTAAATTCCTTGGCTTAGAAGTAAAATGAACATCGTTTACAGAGTTTACGGACATTGCTCTCTGGTGGTTAAAACTGCACGTATATTGCATAGAACAGTAAAATGTGTTTCAGTTACTGTTTTGCTATTTATCCTTTACTGTTCCCAAATTTTATATCTCGTAGTTTTGGAAAATAAACTTTATTGAGTAAGTATAAATTACTAAAGTGTAAGTTACATTGAACTTGTTTTGTAGGTAACGGAATTAATTACTTATAAAGATTTACAAAAACGTCTATTTATATTACCTGCTGTTGTTAGATAAAAGTTTATTGTTGAGAATTAACTGTTTCTTCTTACCGAATTGTTTTTTAAGTGCCACCTACACAATCTTCTATAAGAAATGTTCTATTAGTAGTAATAAAACTTATTTTGTCTAGTTGAAAGACTTTAGGAGTAACTTCTAAACAGGATTCGTAAACTTGAACAACTTTTTATTAAGTAAAAGCTCAGTTTATTGGAAGAAACTGTAAGCACACGCTACAGGAAGAACAAAATTTAATAAAACGAAAGAGAATAAAATGGTGCAAACGATTTCGATTTATCAAAGTTGGTAGGTACTTGGCCTACATACCTGGTCCAAAGGATCTTGATGGAAGAATATTGCTTTTATTTTATAAGAGAGAAAAATATTAGATTAATAATGGCCACCATATTTCCTGTGATAAATTGACGGATAGACAAACGGGAAACAAGGTCACTCGGCATTGGTGAAAACAGGAAGGCTCGGCCTGGCATTCATAATTTGAATTTATATTGATGGACCCCGTGTGGTGAATCGCGAATGAGTGATCGTGGCCTAAATTGAAAATCAGTCACTGTTTTTGTAAGGGAGAAATTTATTTATTTTGCTTTTCAATTAAAATATTCTTGAAAGTTTATATTTAAATGAATTAAAAATATATACTTTATTAGCAAACAAGTCGTATATTGAAGTCTTGTGGCAATGTAAATATACGAGTTTTGCAGCAGTACCCGCAGTGTTTATGGTACGTGAGATTTTAAATCAGTAATAAGTAAAAATATGTCAATATCAAAAGGTTTGATAACATGTTCGGCGAAAGGAATCCCAAAACTTTGCCAATCATCAAAATCCTAACAGTACTTCCGCAATCTGCCACTTCTATAAATTATCAACATAAATTCACAGCTAAATCTGGCAAATGAGCAAAAATCTACTATGGTTTATTTTGCACTCACAGTGCCATATGAAAATAAGAGTACCGTCTCGTACTCGTACTCGTACTCGGTACTCTACGGTTCCGGGTTGAAGTCTCGGTCGACGCGATATTTTAAAAATATCATTCTTAATATCATATAAAAATCTGTCAGTTGTAAACTCAGTGCTTGGCATTTAGCTCGATGACAAGCGAAACCTTAACACCTGTGCCTTACACGCTACAGGGCCGCCAGTCTTTTGTTAACGGGGCCCGGGCGTTACCTCATTCCTACGAATTTGCGTAATTATGGAAACAAATGAAACGCGCATTTTAGCAGCTAAAATAACCAGCCCTAATTTTGTTGCTCGAGTTACATTTTGAAGGGCAAGGTAATTGGTAAAAGTACGCATTTTTTAAATGTAATTTGACATTAATGGTGCTTGTTTGCTGTAAATAAAGAGGTGTCTGCGAGGACACCGTATTTTATGATGATGAAATCAAAGATGGTACTTTAGAACAAAGTTGTAATGAAAAGAAAAGGAAATTACAATTTCAGATAGAACATGGTTAGATAGCTAACGCGTGTGCTCGGCGTTGAGATGTGCCGTAAAAAAGGTGGAGCGGCGCGCGCGGCGGCGTTTTATGCAGTTTCCTCGCCTCCCTCGCCCCGCTCGTCGTGGTCGGTGCTGCCCGCGCCGACATACTGGGGGCCCTTGAAAGCCCAGCTTTCAAGAGTCTTGAAACAGCAGGCATATTCGGTTGAGGGCTCTTCGAATGATGCCTCTTGAAGTGTTGATGTCAGCGACTCGGGGTATTCCATCAGTCCCAGGATATAACTTAGTTACTCGCCCGAGACGCCATAGCAAAGGAGGTAAGTTGTCTTCCTTGATGATGACTAGGTCGCCTTCCTTGAGGTCCTCGCTCCTCTGTTTCCATTTGCAGCGCTGCTGAAGCTCGGTCACGTATTCGGCTTGCCATCTTTTCCAGAAGTGTTGTTTCATTCTCTCAATTGCTTGATATCTATCAAGTCTTCTTATGTTGGTGTCCAGAAGCGACGGTGCCGGTGGTGCAGTCAGAGGCCTGCCAAGGAGAAAGTGCCCAGGTGTAAGAGCTGTATGGTCATTGGGAGAGGGGGAGAGAGGAGTGAGGGGTCTACTGTTGAGGATGGCCTCAATTTGTGCAAACAGAGAAGATAACTCCTCAAAGGTGAGGTGCGTATTCCCTAATATTCGTTTTATATGGAATTTAGCGGATTTGATGCCTGCCTCTGCGTAGCCATTAAAATTAGGAGCGTAAGCCGGGGAAAAAATGAATTTAATATTTATGTTTTCACTAGCGGCAGTGCCTAAGATGGAATCCGAATGAAGCTTGAAAAACTCGCTGATTTCCTTAGCTGCTGCGACGAAATTTCGTCCGTTATCACAGAATATTTCCCTAGGGTTGCCCCTGCGAGATGTGAAGCGGCGCAGAGCCAGCATGAATGCATCCTTTGATAGTTCACTCACGGCCTCTAAGTGAACACATTTGTACCTAAGACATATGAAAAGACACAAGTAACACTTAGTGATTTTACAGCCGCGTCCTTTACGGTCAGTTATGAAGTATGGTCCCCCACAATCTAAAGACACCGTGGAAAATGGGAAATCTGGAACAAGGCGCTGATTGGGTAAATCACCCATCTTGTTTGTCATTGTTTTGCCATATTGACGACGACAAGTAACGCATTGTCGGGCCGTGCGTCGTGCTAAGTCTCTACCACCAACGGGCCAGTACTGCTCACGAATAGACGTTAACATTTGCTGCGGTCCCGCATGTAAAAGACGTGTATGTTCTTGAGTGAAGATGAGTTTGGTAAGTGGGTTCTTTGAACATAGAAGTAAGGGATATTTTTTATTATAATCAAAGTCACCCTTCGACAGTCTTCCCCCCGCTCTCAGAAACCCCTGAGAGTCAACAAATGGAGAAAGAGAAGTAATGACTGATTTAGGACTCAAATTTTTATTCTTTTTTAACAATCTGATTTCTTTGTCGAATGACTGTCTTTGGGAAATACGCACAAGAGTGAAGGCGGAATTTTCTAATTCAGAAACGTTCAGTGGTCCTTGGAGGTCTTGTTTCTTACATTTGATCTGAATGAAGCGTAATACATATGCCATTATACGCTGTAATCTTTTGTAGGATGAGTATTTTTTAAAGTCTATAATCTGAGGCGTCTCAGATTCTATAGCAGTGATAATTGATGTAACCTTTGTTTCAGGTAAACTACTTTGAGGTTCATTAGGTTTTGCTAATGTGGGCCAATTTTGTTCAGGTTCAAGAAGGAACTGGGGGCCATGCCACCAAATTTTACATGACTCAACTTCTTGGGGATTGATGCCGCGTGAGGCCAGATCACCAGGGTTCTCGGCTGTTGGTACATGGCGCCATTCTGAGCCCTTTGTAAGTTCTTGAATAGCTGCGACTCTGTTCGCGACGTACGTTTTTAAATTGGATGGGCACATTTTGAGCCATGCTAAGACTACGGTAGAATCGGACCAATATAGCAAACGACCAATGGGTTTTCTGAGCGCTGAGCAAACTGTTGCTACGAGACGAGCCCCAAGCAGAGCGGCGCATAATTCAAGACGAGGTATGGTTGTAGTTTTTTTGGGAGCTACGCGCGACTTAGCGCACAGAAGAAAGCTGCTAGTTTCTTTGCCTGTAGATTTAAGATAAACACAAGCGCCATAGGCTACCTGAGACGCATCACAGAAACAATGTAGTTCAATGTATGCTGGTGAGTCACAGAGTACATATCTGGGAATCGTAAGGCCTTTCAAGGCCTTAATATTTTGAATGAAAGATGTCCAGAAACGTTGAACGTCGAGAGGGACTGGATCGTCCCAGTCTAATTTTAAAGCCCATAGTTTCTGTAGTAAGATTTTTGGTTTAACAGTGCATAAGGTTAGTAAACCTAAGGGGTCAAAGATTTTGAATGTAGTTGATAAAATAGATCGCTTTGTTATGCCACTTGAGGAAGGATCTTCGTTTATATCGAAATGAAGTATGTCTAGTTTAGGATCCCAACCTAGGCCTAGAATATGAAATGATTCACTAAGGGCCAAGTTATTGTTTTGTTCGTTAGAACTCTCAGACCTTAAGATCATGTCTGAGTTTGAGCGGTATTTTCTTAAATTGAAACAACCGGAGGATAGAGCGCTAGATACAGATGTTTTGATACGAAGGAGGTCTGATTCTGAGTCAGATCCTGTTAGTAGATCATCACAATAGAAATCGTTCTGTATTATTGTTTTTATTAATGGGTCACCTGATTCTTCCCCAAGTTGCCATAAGCATCTAGCCGCTAGGAAGCTTGCACTTGAAAATCCGTAGGTGACTGTATGAAGTTGTAAAGCTCTAATGGGGAGGTTTTCGTCCTCACGCCACAAGATTAATTGTAAGTTGCGGTCTAATTCATTTAAGGTAATCTGTCTGTATTGTTTTTCTATGTCACCTGACAAGACATATTTGAAGTTACGGAAACGCAATAGGATATTAAACATCGAGTCTTGAATGTTTGGGCCTACCATTTGTAGGTCGTTGATCGAGAATCCTGAGGAAGTACGCATAGAGGCGTCGAAAACTACGCGAAGCTTGGTGGACTCACTTTGTTCCTTAAATACCGCGTGATGGGCTAGATAGTAATATGGTGTGGGTGGTATTTGAGTGGGAGCGTCGGACAGATGTCCCAAATCGCGATATTCTTGTATGAAGTTAGAATACATCTCTTTTAAATCAGGATTTTGATTTAAACGTTTCTCTAAACTCAGGAATCTTCTTTTGGCTAGATGATAGGAGTCGCCTAAGCAATCAGGTGAATCAATCAAAGGGAGTCTTACACAAAATCTACCGCTTTCAAGTCGATATGTGTTTTCCTCGAAATGCTTTTCGCTATCACATGAGATTGGCTTTGGCTTATAGGATGACGGGAAATCTTCATATTCCCAAAATTTGATAAGTTGCTTATCTAAATTGACATCGTCACTTTTGATGAAGTTGCAATGGGTCCGAGCAATATTCTGATTGGGATGCACGCCTATAGGCCCAGATATAAGCCAACCCAGTTCTGATTTGTACAATGTGGGTTGCCTATGATCCCCCAAGGGTATTTTTTCGCATCCTAAAATACTCCAGAATAGATCTGCACCTATAAGGACATCTACTTCTGAAGGTTGGTCGAATGACGGATCTGCGAGTTTAATTGAAGAAGGAATCCTGAAGCTATGCTTCAAATGATGTGCAGGAAAATTGCCGGTAATGCATGTTAAAGTCAAGAAGGAATGAATTTGCATATAAGAAGATTGTTTTGATTTTATCGTGGCTGTACAAATTTCAGGAATGATGTTCAATGTGGTATTGCCAATACCTGAGACGCTGGTGCATGTAGGTTGGGAGGTCAGTTGAAGACGAAGCTTTAATTTTTGGGTGATGAATGAGGATTGACTTCCGTTATCCAAAACGGCTCTGACAGTTTCCGCCTTGTTAGTGTGAGGATTCATTATATCAATTTTAGCAGTTGAAAGAAGAACTCGAGATGAGTTGATAGCTGACATTGCAACAGAAGCGGCAGATTGGGTAGAGGGACCCTGATTAGGTGTCTCATTGACATGTTTATCAGCAGACGATGATGAGTTGTATGTTGACGTGTTTGTGTTTGAAGAAGTGTGTTTGTGCAAAACAGTATTGTGACGCCTTTTACATACACGACAACCACCCAATCTGCAATTATTAGAATCGTGGTCTGGGCGCAAACAGTTGGAACAGAGCCTAAGCTTTGAGACTTGAGCCCACTTTTCATCTGTGGACAAAGCCTTGAAGACGTTGCAGTCAAAAATACGATGTTTCCCTTGGCAGATGACGCATGGCCGCGGACTACGCTGATTAGCCGAAATAATGAATGAATTTGAATTGAAACTTGTCTTTGTGGGAGGCCTTGGCAAAGATTTCGCTTGCTTATCCCTCTTGGATCGGAACAATGTTTCTAAAACATCGGCTCGCGACTTTAAAAACTTCTTGAAATCATCAAGTGAAGGCAAGTCAGACAAATTATTACGAAATTCTTCCCATTTTACACAAGTGGTTTGGTCTAGCTTAGAAACGGCCAGGTGAATAACAATTGTGTCCCATTTATCTGTAGGCTGACCTAAACTGCTAAGAGCCCGCAAGTTTTTAGTAATATGATCACTTAGATAACGTAAAGCCTTATCTGATTCGCGCTGTAAAGGTTCAATGTTAAATAAGGAGTTAGGATGATTGTAGGTAAGTTGACGTTTATTGTTGTACCTGTCACAAAGTAGGCTCCATGCTTCCTCGTAATTGTCGCTGGAAACCTCTAGGTTAGCAATAACACGAGCGGCTTCCCCTTCCAAATACGAACAAAGATAATGAAACTTATGAATGGATTTCATTTTATCGCTTGTGTGAATTAGAGATTCAAACGTTTCACGGAACTCGAGCCATTTATAGAAAGATCCATCAAATTTATTTATCCTTATTTGCGGCAACTTGAAACCCATAAATTCATGATCGTGTTTACAACAGGAGCCGTTTTTGGAAGTTGAAGAGCCAGCATCTTCAAAATTTTCCTTTTTAATTTCAAGATAATCTTGAGCAGTGGCAATGCAAAAATGAAGACTATTTTCAATGTCGTCACGTTCGTTAAGTTCATCCTCGAGATTCTCAGCATTCAAGATTTCCAGCCTAGACTGAATGTCTTCAAATTTAGGGCTCAACTCAAAGAATTTATTTAGTTTCAAATTTAATTCATTTATTTCTATGGGAGATACTTCCTCCTTTCCTCTAAATTTGTCCTTTATTTTATTCAAATATTTCTCAAATTTAGTTATTTGACCCTTGATGGAGCTGCGTTTGCCCCGTAACGTGGCATACTCATCTTGTGCCATGACGAAAAATTTAAGGAAGGCAGTCGTCCAAAAATTAAATTTAACTCAGCCCAAACAATTCAATGTTATCAAAAATAAATAAATAGGTATTTGTAATAATTCCCTGAGTTGAGAAATAACGAATAAAAAATATTACACAGAATACGGATGTGTACCTGAATACGGACGTGAACCAGAATACGGACGTGTACCAGAATACGGACGTGTACCAGAATACGGACGTGTACCAGAATACGGACGTTAATAAAATAAAATATTCACGGAATATAGATACGTAGTTACGGGTAAAAAAAAATTAATAAGATTTGAAGACATTCACTGCATTGAAGGAACAAAAAAAAAACACGAATAAAAACAAATTCATATAGCAATTAAAAGTAAATTGGCTAAACGGCTTACGCTCCTTTTTATTTTAGTGTCGGCTCAGGCGGCGTACGCAGCAGGTAGGCCGCTAACGCCCGAGTAGGCGGGCACGCGCTGTTTGCGTGGCACGAGTAGGTAGGTAGGCTAGCAGGTACGCGGGCGTTTGGAATGCGCCGGCCGGCAGCGCAGCGATGGAACTTACTGGAATTTGCAGAAAAAGGGCCGTTTAAAGTAAAAGCGTAAGCAAGCAATGCAAATAGATAGGAAGGTTGTGGATGTATGCAAGGTAATAGAAAATAATGGCTTAGAATTTAAGTAGGCAGAAAATAAATGCTATGCATATGTAAGTATTCTAAGCGAATGTTTTACGTAAGTGGTTTTGCAGCGTAAAGATACCAAATTAAAACGAATTAAAAGAAATTTACAGGGCAAAATGGTCAGCTGTAAAGGAAAATGTAGGTAGGTACACGTAGGTAAGCCAAATTATGAAGGATTGTAATTGTAGCTATTCTTTTAAGCGCTTTGGTATGCAGATCAAAGCGTTATGTACAATGAAGAGATAGCGTAGTACGATGTAGCAAGTTATGTTAGATGCAAAGAAGTAAAATAAATTATGATGCAATATGTCGTAAATACCTAGATTTAGATGAGATGAAAATTATGTGGGTGCCTTATAGTAGGTACCATAAAACGAAGCAAAAATTTAATGATGCAATGTAATGACGGGAGACAAAAGAAGTTACGATGGAGATGGTAAAATTGCACACGCTTATGAAGAGCTATCAACGCTAGTTACACAAAATAAGGTGGGAAAGATAATTAAGGAAGGAATGGTAAGCTCACGGCACGCTCCTTGGCAATTTGATGAATGATGCGCACGTCGAAACCTCTTTGTTCGTGACTGCAGCGGCGACCACGTGTTCGCGCACTTCGAGCGCGTTGTGATCTTCGGTACTAAGGCCGCTTGACGATTGCCTTTCTTGAATGCTTTGGCAGATTTCTGGAGGCTTCGGCTTGGAAATTGCTTGGTATGGACGCGGTTCGGACACGTGGACGCGTGGTCGACTTCGTTGAAAAGGTAGTAGGAGCAGCGAGGCCCACCCGGGGGCGCCAAAATGTCTGCGAGGACACCGTATTTTATGATGATGAAATCAAAGATGGTACTTTAGAACAAAGTTGTAATGAAAAGAAAAGGAAATTACAATTTCAGATAGAACATGGTTAGATAGCTAACGCGTGTGCTCGGCGTTGAGATGTGCCGTAAAAAAGGTGGAGCGGCGCGCGCGGCGGCGTTTTATGCAGTTTCCTCGCCTCCCTCGCCCCGCTCGTCGTGGTCGGTGCTGCCCGCGCCGACAAGAGGTAAGGGTGAAAACTGTCGTAGGTACTCCAGAAATTATTTAAGACTCTAAATAGTCTGTTTAGTAACAGAGAACTGATAAAAAAAACTTTCGTGATTATTGTCTATTGTGCTCCTTCCATTATTTTCGTAGTCTGGCAAAAAACCAGTTAAATACCAGATAATTTTAGACGACTTTACATACTGCTCCTGAATAAACATAAACGAAGTGCTCCAGACACATTTATCTCTTTTTTTTAACTTATGAATTTGTACCTATACCAGCGTACACGTAAATATCACGTCTTTATCCCCTGCGGGGAAGGCAGGGCGCAAATGGCGAAACAGACATCTACGTCGCGACTGACAAAATATTTGAGGATAAATCGGAGAATAATGTATCATCATAGTGACAGATTGTTAGCCTATGGCGTAAAATTGTAATACAATACACATGTAACCCTCGAGTCCCTATCTCACCTCTTACCACACCCGCGGGAAATAAATAGGGTGATACTATTCTAAGCCGGCATTACATTGCATACTATACCTACCTTTATACAATAACGTATAACAAAAAGGTATACAATTCGAAAGAAGGTATTTTTCATCCTCATAATTAGTGGAACTTGTGAAAAAGTGTTTTATTAGTAAATTAACATGGAGTTCCATCAAGAAGTAACAACACAAAGTGTAACATACTTCTACAAATATTTGTCTGACGTGGCGATAGCGACCGTATTTTTACGACCGTTAACGCTCTACCTACCTCGCAAGGGTAAAAGGCGTAATATTTGTATGTTTCTATGTATGTATTGGATGGGAGGGAGACAGAAGAAGAGATGGTCTGACGACATTATAGCAAACGCAGGAAAGAACTGGATGGAAGTTGCGATGGACAGAGAAAAATGGATTAAAATGGAGGAGGCCTTCACCCAAGAGGGGCCAAACATTAACAGGAAAAAGAAAACAAAATTAAACTAAAATTAAATGTATAATTATGTTTGGAAATAAAGCTATAATAATAATAATGTATGTATTACCATTACGAATTCTCAGGGCAAGAAAGACAAAAGTAATTTGTGGTGGCTGTAACCACCCGAACCACAAATTATTGTTTGCCCGTACTCGTCATACCTTAGAGTAAATCTACCCAGGCGGAGTTACAGAAGAATACAATTCAAGGTACAGGTACAAATGGTTTAAAAATTGTTTTCATTTATTTACAATATTTTTATCTTAAACTCTATAAATAAAATATTTCTTCCAGAGCGGTATACCGAGGCTGGTAGCATTACCTTTTGGATAGCCAAGCTAATTTTTTGGCCTAGATAACTGCCAGGTTTTGGGTCTCTTGTTGCCTCAATCAGACGCCCTGAGAGATCTTTTACAAATTCTTTAGCTAATAGGCCCCAAGGATCCATTGTTTCAAACGCCTGGGAAACAAAGATAAACAACTCCCCAGACAAGAATATTTTCCAATTTTCACTTCGGCAGCGCTAGCAGCGGCACCAGCTCGCAGTGAAGTTGTGCTTACATGAGATGGAACCAGGGTGTCTGTGCAGGTGGTATTCCACAGCAGGCATTTTCCATGCTTCCATGGTACTAAGGACATGCCATCAGGGCGTTTGCCGTCGATCTTAATTACTCCATTTGGCTCCAGTGCCAGGTACCTTGGCTGTGACTAGAGCCCTTCTGACGATGTCATTTATGGTTGAAAGGCGTGGAATGGACCTGCATTTTTATATTAGGAAAGACCATGATGCCCCAGCTGGCCCACTACCTCTCCACATTGGCAGCAATGACTTTCGGTCGTTTTAGACCCTATGGACAAACTGCAATAGTCTAAAAGCGGAATATGATATACTGATATGAGGGAAGATGGATAGGAAAATGTAAAGCTGTACTTTCAGCAACAGCTTGAAACTAGGTACTACGTGTTTGCTGTTGGTTAAGGCAATAACACACGCAATTGCGGCGCAAAGACACGTTTGGTTGCATGCCTGAATGACAACGAATACCTATGAGTACATACACTATAGCGTTGTTCTAGCATGGATACAGATCCTCCCTTCAAAAAGCCGATTATATTTCAGCATAAATTCTCTTGGACATTGATAGTATGAGGTATCAGCCCACCAGAGACCAGACGACGAAAAATTTTACGGAGTGAATTTACCTATGAACCTGAACAACTTTTCCAATGGAACATGGCCAAAATATAGTTCTATTTTAGAAAAAAATGGACCTCCCTTACAAAATGGCAAAGTCGGCTAATAAATTTTGTACGCCTCGTCCATTTTTAATTTTATTTCATTTATATGTATGTTTTTTGGGAAAAGTTGTTCAGTTTCATGGGTAATTACGCTCCGTCAAATATTTGCTCCTGTTGTGGACCACACTCTGTATATAAGTTTCTTAACTTATTTGACTGCTAATAACTTTTATTTTAAGTAAGAAGTAATTCAATACTTATAGTTTTGAATGTATTAAATTCCTGAAAGTTCGAAGCATAAATGCGTTAACTAAGTAAGTACCTCACTTAAAAAGCGGTACGAAGTTTTTCCATCGGTTTTCCTTTAATTATACCATTTGAACGACGGAAAATCCTTTAATTAATACATAGCCCACATCTTTGAAAGTTTTCAACAAGTTATACGTAAATGCTTAACACGTAAACTTGATTACAAGTTAGTTTCAGTTGCTTGGGTCTAACTTACTTTGAACTACTTAGTTGTTGGGCAGAACGACTTGAACAAAAAGTTTCGATTCTCAACGTACTTTTACGACCCATACCAATTCATCAATAAATAAAGACTGTTCAGACACGTGGCGCTGACAACATTGTACACTTCCTAAGTTGTCTGTCAGCTCCAATAAGTATCTAATGAGCCCAGGCATTACTATTGAAACTTCCTGTACATGAAAAAAGAACAAAATATTTCAAGCGGCGAAAAAACCCATGAAACTCAACAATTTTCCGTAAGGAATAATTAATTGAAACCAGTTCTTGACCTCCGGCATTACACAAAATGTGTGAAGGTAATAATGCCATGCAAATCTAGGCAGACTCTCTAATACTAATAAGAATATTATTTCACTTGGGACACCGACTCGACGAACGACCCGATCAACTCTGGTGTCGGGTTTTTCAACCGCCTACTACCTACTACTAAAGCCTACGCCTCTGACATGGTTGTGTCACTGTAACATGGTTGTGTAATTGCCGTCTAACTTATCATAGACAGCAACCGGAACCAACAGTTTAAATTGCCCTCCGAACCTCGGAACCATCTTTGTTTCCGGACAATCTGGTAGTTCAGCCTGCAATGTCCTAACCAAAATGGTTGAAAAACTCTGACACCAGGGTTTATCGTGTCGTTGGACGACTCGGTGTCCCACACGAAAAGAGGGAGAGAATGGGGACAAATTCAAAAAGCGAAAATAAAACTGTCGCTAAATTTAGCCCATTTCGACGGATTTCTGTTTATATTAAAATTTTATTAAAATCACTTTTAAATTTTACCAGCTAAATATTACGTAGAATAATTCTTAAGCTAAGAATTTGCGAAAAATTATAGGAATTCAAGTTGCTGTAAAATTACTTCGAAGCTGTTTATTTCCATTACCACTGAGCTCGCACACTCGACAGGTCAACGTGCTCTGTCCCAAATTGGAATTTACTGGAACACACTGGAATTCCAGAAACGAGACACATTCTGGTACTCTCATGGAATTTCCAGTGAGTAGAGTATGAAGCCTCCAAGACTGGCGTGGTTTCTGAAGTATATGACTTGAAATATGCTATGCTATATTCGTTTAGGGCAGATCGCATCAGGAAGTTGTCCCTAAGGTATAATAGCCTTCTCTAACGGGACTTTAAGATTTCGAATGGCCGTCAAACTCCATTTACTCACAATGAACAACTAAAATAGGTAGGCACATTGTATCGACGTGGTTTAATTTCATTCTCTTATTGCAAGTCACACATTTTAAACAAAGTTCATACACATAATAAAAGTACACGTGTCGCTCTGAAAGGGCACGCTGATAACTAGATATGTGCTGATTTTTATGGATTCATTCTCGACTGTAATGTAATATTTATTATCTAATTATGTAGGTATTTTCAGAAACTGAGCACCAGGGATTATCGTATTTACCAACAACAGAGTCCGTTTTTCCTTGTAAATAACATACGCATTGATCAAGCTAGAACCGAATTCAATTACAAAGCCCGTGCGACGAATGGCTTCGAACTCGAACCTCATTCAGTGTGGAAACGTTCTGTGGTCGGACGCAGTTTACATGTCCAATTCGAGATTTGGTTATTTTGAGTTATTATATAGTAGGTATACTCAATATACAAATACAAATCATTTATTTTCCATTAAAAATACATACAGAAATACAAATAAAAATATAAAAACAACATTCCAATATTAAACTTAGGTGGATAAAAGTAAGTACAGCATAGAAAAAAGGTATGGGCACAGCGCAGTGCTGATTTTAAGCCCACCCTTAGTCAATTAAAATTTAAAAAAGACAGATTAAACCATGATATAATTGTGGGGTTGACATTTATAGAAAACAATTTTAACTTTTAATGCAATGACTACAAAATTTATGATCATTATCAATTTGTGACAAATAACCGCAATAATGGTATTTATTCTTCATGGGACAACGAATATTTTCAAAGTCTTTTTGTAGATTCAGGAAGAATCTCTTAAGTTTAGTCTTAAATGATCGGCGCGTTCTTGAAGTACGTATAGGTGGTGGAATGTCATTCCATATCTTGGCCGATGCAAAACGAAAGGAGCCTCGTGCTGCAGCGGTGCAACACCGAGGCACCAGCAGCTGCAGGGCGTTGACGGCGCGCTGGCGGCCGCCTGCGGCTGCAGGGCGCAGCCCCGCCCCCAGCCCGGCCGGAGTGCGGGAATGCACCACGTCATATGTGTAACAGGCGAGATGCAGTCGCCTCCGAGCACCCATGTCGAGGACGCCTAAACTATTGAGAACCGGGGTGATAAGATCACGACGACGCAACTGTTCACAAAATCGAACACATGAGTTTTGTACTCTCTGAATACGGGCGCAAGTCTTATCTTGTAGGCACGGTCCATATACTATATCACAGTATTCAAATTGAGATAATATTAATGATTCTGTGAATATGGCAGATGTAAGTCTCAATCTTATTAAGTTCGGCATACTGTGACTTGTCGCCGGCCAATGTTATATCATCATATTATTCAGATTCAGCTCAAAAACACTCACTCACAGATGTCGCTTTATTTATTTTATTTTTACACTTTACTGCACTGCATAGTACAAAAGGCGGGCCTTATGCCACGCGGCATTATTATCTGAATTTCGCTAACGATGTTTCTTTGTTGATTTATATAAGAACAACACGGATCGATACACTTAGAAAAACGTATCTCATAAAGGTTAAAAATGAAATTTTTGAACAGCTGCCGTTAATAGTACGTAGCGGCAGATGTCATGTTTTCATTCATTTACTCATTCATTCGACACTCTTCCTATTTGGCGAACAACCCGATGAACTCGAATGTCAGCTTTTTTAAACTTTAAAAGATATTAACCGAATCTATGGTCCAATTTGAAAGAGATGTAGATTTGCTACCGCAACGCAGTCTTGTCCATTTACTGTTTAAAGATAAACGAAAAAGGAAGTTAAAAAAAGTTAGAAAAAAATGAATTATAGCTAATGAAACAACATAATATAATATTAGAAAAATCAAAATATTTCTTTCTTTTCTTCAACGAAGTTGTAAATTATGCAAAAGAAACTTAGTTTTAAAGCACGGACCAGCAATTTAAGGACTGAGAGGTTTTTATAAACAAGTTTTTGGACTTAACGATTTTATAAACTGAAATTTTGAATCAGTCTTATTTTAGCTAATGATAAAATATTCTTTAACGAAAATGTACGTAGTTGCGTATAATGAGCTACATTTTGTATTTTATTCTTACCAAAACTGTTCACTGTTTGACGACCGACACGACGACACCAAAAAGACGGCAGGACCAACTTGGAACAATAGATCAGAATGGAGATGGAAATGACATTTGTTCACAGTGGACGTTGCCGAAAAGAACAAAAATATCCCTGATTCTGATTACTTCATATTTATTCCTTTTTCAATCAAGCCAATTGTTCGATGAGTACTCATTGGAACATCTTAAATTGTTAGGACTTTGTGGGATTCCTCCCACTTTTGTTTCGGGACAAAACAGGCTGAAATTCCAGGTTATAGGTTTGACAATTCGAGCCCAATACAATACATACTATAAACCAGTATACCTGCTAACACGCACAGTCCTACAATTATTATCCTTCTTATTCAAAATGTGATATTTAAAAGCTCTCAGCTCCGGTCTCTCTCCCTTTTTAGGCAGGCAGGGAATGTTAAGTAAAAAGAGTAAGCACTATATTTTTACTGAACGCACTATATAGCCTCAAAATAAGCCTTATTGTCTATTTAAAACTTTTACGGCCAACTTTTTTCATCGCGGCCCGAGTCCAAACGAAAACTAGCTACGTGGGATGCTCACTTCAGTGCTGCATCACAACCAAATTGAAAAAGTTGCCGTACTTACACGTTCGTCAAAAAGTTTTTATTGTAATAAAATAAATATTCTTAAAAATAAACTATTGATACTATTGTTACCATAATTTCACCTGCTGCTACCCGTTTTTTCGCTGGATATATAAAAAGCCACCTTTGAAATTTTTCAATTATATAATATATACCTAAGTTGCAATTATACCTTACAAATCTATTTCAACGATACTGTTATACAAATATATGTATAAAAATCTATTTATTATTTACGCTTCCTTTAAGAACAAACTTTTATTGAACTGGATTTTCATCGCATTCACTTCTGGACACTTTTAAATTCAAACTTTGCACTCCTGAAATAAAATAATTCATCGTGATTTCCAAAGAGTTCTAAATTATTTTTTGTTTATTAAAAATACATCTTAATTTTTTTTTCTGTGTATGCGTCATCGATCTTATCACATTAAAACTATAAGTATACTTATAAAATAATAATGTTGAAGCTCCTTAAATAAACATGAGGAGTGGGCAAGGAAATTTTGAAGGCGTTAATACTTGTGCTTGATAAAAGGCCAAACTGAAGGAGATTTTAAGGCGAGTGTAACCGCGAATGACCTCGACAGTGGCGCCACTCCACAATAAAAAATCTCTTTATACAAACAATCAAACAGAATGTCCGTGGCAAGTTTTTAGTATTATCCTTAAGTAAAATTAGAACCTGCAAACTCAATGAAATATTCGATGTAATTAAAGTTATGGCAATTAATACTAAAAATGATCGTTTTTAGGCACTTTTGAATATTTCATTGATTCTGCAGGTTCTAATTTGACTTCAGGATAATACAAAAAACATTCAAATTCATTCATTCAAACTAGTGGTCGCTGTCGCACGTCAAGTTATCACTTAAGTATTAATTACTCAGTAAGTGATAATACTATCCTACATTAAATAAAGTAATTTTATTTTTATTTTCCTTAACGGCTACACTCGCCTTAGTTATATTTTAGGCAGTTGGCGAAAATCAAATATTTAAATAACTGTACCTTCTTATCGATTGTTAAAAAATAATTTGCATAGGTAGGTACCTAAAGATTTTGAAATCATCAATTCATCATCTTAACTTGCCGCATAAATACGTGACAAAACATTTGAAAGAGATTCGTTGGTAATATTTAACTTACATAAATTGCTGGTCATATTTAACTTACTTATACAATGAACCTTCACTCTTTTTCACACACTTTTTTCATATGTTATAAAATACACTTCGATACGTTTTTTCTCATTATGCTAGATAAATCAGCTTTGAAGAAAATAATATTACAAGTACAATTCAGTTGCGTAGGTATTTGACGTCATGTAAAATTATTCAAATTTTCGAAGTTTATTTTGCGTATATTTGATGTCACGAAAAATTATTTAATTTTGTCGAGTCGATTTTATCTAAACGAATAAACATGTCAATGAAATATCAGCCTATTGATGTGAATAAAATATGCAAATCGAGATTCGTGAAGACGAAAACGTCGTCAATAACTCAGGTTGAACAAACTTCGATACCTATATTCATTAAATTTACATACATACATACATACATAAATCACGCCTCTTTCCCGGAGGAGTAGGCAGAGACTACTTCCTTCCACTTACTACGATCCTGGCATACTTCTTTCGCCTCCTCCACATTCATCAATCTCTTCATGCATGCTCGTCGGTTTAGGTTACTCTTGACCTGACCTTTCTTTAGCACGTCCCCGATTTGATCGAGGTACGTTAGTCGTTCATTAAATTTAATGAATATCTTATGTGACATTGAAGTGTTAATATATATTTTTTAAATTATTTAATTTTGTATAAGTAAACAAAATATCCTGGACAATCCACACAGCACCAACAAGCTCCAAACTAAGCAAAACTTGTACTACAGGAGCTAATTAGCTGATATGAAAACATAAAAGTATCCTTATCTTTTTTGTAAATAAATACATACCTTATACCTACATTGAAACACCCAAACTAGTTTAAAATATTTGTGAAATTGACTTCACAAATATTTTTGTTTTGTGGAGATCAAATCCAGGCAAGGGTACTATCCGCTTCACCCTCAAGACAGTCTTCATTTTATTTACGAGATCATAACTTTGTTACTATTTTCCAAGCCTAAACCTTAATCTTCAATTATTTCAGTCACGTGCACTGTATCACTGGGTTTTTTAGTATAAAAAAAATATATAATCAAGAGTAATTCAAAATCACAAAAACCACTGGTCAGCTGTTTTGTTTTGGAGGCTCTAATATATTGCTCTACATTTTGAGTGAACATTAAGCCTTATTTTACTAATGATGTTTATATAAAAGCACTCGTACAATATTTACCTCGCACGATTCAGCAATACGAATGATGTTTACTTGCGAAAAGGTGAAGCAAAAGTTTTTGAAGCTGTGAGTTCTGCTTAAGTCTTCCACATTCGTGATTAATTCATGGTACTGTCAGAAGCAGCTCAATTTGCTTATTAGTGAGAGGCTAGACAAGCAAATTTTGTGAGTTGTGAGTCACGTTGATCAGTTTGATAACTCTCAATATACCGCTTCTTTGGTTTCACCCTGAATAGATTAAATTTATCTGCTGCTTATAGTACCATAAATAAGTCTCGATTGCGAAATTAGTGATCAAATATAAATCTGTATTGATGCCTGATATGGTAGTGGTTCGACTCCCGGTGAGTGCCCCTCACAGAATTGGTATTATCACTTTGTGGATTTGTTTTCCGTCTGGTCAGGAAACTGCAGGCTGAACCACTTGATGGTCCGTAAAAGACGGGGATAGCGCGCGAGCAAGATTTTTAAACCGATTTCATTTCTTCAATTACAGACTTCAAATTCTGAAAAAGTATATTATATATTGTCGAAAATCTAACAGATAACTAATACCTATAAGTTACACAAACTTTACTTGACAGAAAAAAAATCAAGGTCACCTCTATTTTTCAATATTATGTCTACAGTTATAAAGTACTTAGTTCCAAAAAACAATATGCTATATTTTAGACACATGTTTTTTGTAGTAAAATGGCTTAATCAGACATTGTAACGGTAATTTTCAAATTTTTATTAGGAAAATACCGTAAAAACTCGCGAAAATTTGAGCGCAAAATGATTGGCTGTTTCTTCTTACTGCAAACCGAAAGGGACCAACTTTTCAGCTGAAACAGGGCTTTAAGCCGCTGGTTCTGGTTGCTGTCTATGATTTGATTACTTAGAGGGCGCGGCGGTGAATACACAACCCTGTCATAGGCCCGCGATTTACATCACTAAGTCTACATTCAATCTGTAAAGAATTTCTTAATTTGAGTAAGGCGTGATAATTATAAAACACATTTTCAGTTTCATATTTACAAATTTTTCAGTTTCATATTTAATAGTACCTAGTTCATAATAATGGGGGACACAAGAATACGAGTATCTGTTTATCACACGAGGCGTAGCCGAGTGTAATAAAGTTTGACACGAGCATTCTACTAATGCCTAATTATTTGCAGTTGCATACACTATTGTATCTACATTCTCAAAAAAAAACTCAGTTATACACTTTTCCAAAAGTCCGCACCGGGGATTGCAAGGCCCAATACAAGGTCAAATTCAATACGAGAACTTAATAATGGCTTGATATAAAGTTTTGAAAATTATTTACATCAGCAGTTGTTCACACGTCAAGTATCTTAGTTATCTGAACAACAACTGAACAGTAGGTATCTAAACAAAATCGGAACAACAACTGAAAATATCTGAACAACAATTGAACAACAACTTAACAATAACTTAACAACATCTGAACAACAACCGAACAATTACCGTACAGCAACATCTGACAGGTAATTGAGTATTAGCAAAAAAAAATTCGTTTCATTTCTCAACTTTATCGAAGTAAGAGCCTTCTACATTTTACGCGTCTGTAATTTCAATTAAACTGAAATTTTTACAGGCAGAATGCATAAAGCAGGTCTTTCATACAACTGTTTTTGAGTTCATAATTAGAACATTGTTTTTGTGTGCAATAAATTGTAAAATAAATAAATAAAAAAAAACATTATTAGAAGAGTGTAGAGTAAAAAAAAAAATTAAAAGTAATTAAACGTTTGTAAGAAAATTCATGGACTTGGATATAATCTGTTTCAAAATTGGTGACTATACCTAGTCATAAATCGAAATTGTTGAATACGTGTTTAAGGGTTTTTTTGTTTTTAGCCTCAAAGTGGTAGAAAGGGTTGATATATTGCATGTGATGTGTTTTAACATGTGTGACAAGATCTACTCACGAATATTAAAAGTGGAATAAGTGCTAACGAGAATTTTGATTTTTAACCTCCAAAGGGATAAAAGGAGATAAAACGTTTGTATGGAACTTCGTAGTTTTTAAATGAAATCTGTTTCAAAGATTTTGATTAGATAAAATAATAAAATACGTATTTAAAAGTTTTTACTAGGATTTCGGAATGCCAGAGTGAAACTGCGGGCGAAAACGCTAGTGCTAGTGTATCAAATTTGATTGCAATTTGACGCATGGTATGATACTTTAATTATATGACGGTAATGTAGGTAATATTTTATAATGAGGTAATTACTCTACTGATTTCATAATTTTATATTACGTTACGCACTAGGAACCGTTTCAAGTTTTTGTTTGGATTTCGTTACCAAAGTGTCAAAATGGGACCATTTTACAGACACTCGTCTGTCTGTCTGTCTGTTTGTCACATGGCTGTATCCCATAACCCGTGATAGGTAGAGACTTGAAATTGTCACAGATCCCATTTATATTGCCGCTATAACAACAAATACTAAAAACACTGAATAAAATTAATACCTACTTTTATTTTTTGCCCTCATACAACAAACGTGATTTTTAGGCCATTTTTTATACAAAATTATACAGCACTTATCGTGCGCGAGTCAGGCTCGCACTTGACCGATTTTTTACTTCTACTGTACCATTAACGTAACAAGATAAACAAATACACGCCACTGAAAACCTGAAACAAAAAAATGCGTAAGTGGTCAGTAGATTGTAAGTAGAGATGCACTGATTAGGCGGGAATACCAACTAGTCAGCCTTTTTTATAGTTGGCAAATTTCTACGTCGGCAGTAATAACGACTTTCTTTTTAAACTTCCAATTATTCACGCGCGGGTAGAATTTGAACCTGCGACTTTCGTATTACTAGAGGCGACGCCTCTTCCATCTGGGTTACCGCAGCTCGTTCCTGGCCCGCCAATTTTGCATATAATGTAAATAAAGTAAAGTCGCAGGTTCAAATCCTGACTGCACTTGAAAATTTTGCAAGTTAAAAAAAAAAAACACGGGAAGTGTTTTATAAATTTGGTATTCAGTAATAATTATGTCCGACATGAAACCACATCTATTTTAACTGGTAGAAAAGATTTAAAAACACACGCCACCAAATAATGATCGGTCCAAACGACTTGTTAGCTGAATTTAAGCTGATTAGTCGGTAGTCGGCTAGTCAGCCAAAACCATAGTCGCCGCATCTCTAATTGCAAGTGATGAGTCATTGAAGTTAATTACAAAAAAAGTAAACGGCCAAGCGTGAACTAGCAGCTTTTACAAACGAACAGTTTAGAGTCATCATCTATTTTTAAACACTTTCATTCTCTTCAAACGTCACAGGTAGAAGGTGGTTGAAAAATTCTGACTCCAGGATTCATCGGGTCGCTGAACGACTCGGTGTTCCACACTTAAAATTCGAAATGATTTTTTTCATAAAGTACCACAAAGTAATGTGTATGTGTACTTTAATTTATAGCTTGTAAATTTTCCTATATTGCTATTCAAAACTCAAAAACATTAATATAATATAATGACTCTCCAAAAGGTTTGAAAAATAAATCAAAATACTGGCCTCCTATACAATAACGTTTTTAAATAGAGTGAGTAATTTCAAGAAATAAGGTATTTTTAAGAGAGTAAAAATGTTACGCATTTTTACGCCAAACATGGCGTCAAACATCTGGGGGTTTCACAAAAGACCACGGAAGGTAATTAAAATAGTGTTCTAGCAGTAGTAAGCTGTTTGGTGCTCCTTTTTCAATTCCTTACTCCTTTCCAATGTTAGCGATGTCAAAAATTTTGATATCAATTTACTTTGTTTCAAAATACGCTTAGGTAAGGCGCCACTAGCACTGCCGATATTATTTCCAAACAAAACTCCAATTTATAACTAATTTATTAAATTTCAAGGATTTTTATTGGGTCGTTCAATGACTCGGTGTCCCAGACAAAAAGAAGAAGGATCAAACTCCCATCAAAGATAAAAAGCGTCATTAGAAAAAGGCTTATGTATTTAAGCAATTATGTACGATGGTTTTACTATGCACTCACTCAGTCTCACTCATTATTATCTATATCTATACATATAATAAAACAGAAACGAAACCAATTCTGTACATGAAATAGATTCAAAAAAGGGTTTTTGCTTCTAATTGTGTTCAAGATACAGACATCAAAACAGAAGTAAAATTGATTTTTGTCTGTTTGTCTGTTTGTCTGTCGGTATGTTTGTTATTCTTTCACGTAAAAACTACTGCACAGATTTCTACAAAATTGTATACTGTGGTAGCTTATTACCCGGGTCAACATCTAGGATACTTTTTACCTCGAAAATATCTTTCATTCCCATGGTAAAACACAGTAACTGGTTCCGCAAAGCGAGTTCCGAATTTTTTTCCTAAAAAATAATATAGATGTCGCTGTTAGTTTTGTAAAACGCGGTATTGACCACGTATTGACTGACATACGATCTGAACTTCTAAACGACCCCGTGAAACGACCTAACCAAACAAAAAACAAACAATCACACATTTAATCCTTGCGGGGTAGGTTGAACGTCAACGGCCGTAAGTATTTTATCGCTATCGCCACGTCTGACATATATGCGGGCCGTTCTAACTATTACAGAAATGTTTCGGACTTTTACTTTGACCTTTGGTCATGGTCAAGGTATGTGATGGAAGACAGATGAATTGTGATATTTTCTTGAGTTTGCACAACTATTACTCATCACAATAAAACAATTTTAAACGGAATTAAGTTGTGTTTATTGTGGAAACGTAGGAATTGTGAAATCCAAAATAAACACAACTTAAATCCGTTGAAAATTGTTTTATTGCGAAGACAAATTATGATTTGGGTAAAATTAGTTATTTTTTTTACCACTACAAGAGGCCGTTGGCCTGAGTTAAAGGTTATAATACTTTTAATTTTAACTCGACATCTCTACGTGTAACCGAGATAGTGAGTCTTGAAAGACAGACAAATGGACAACAAAGTGAGTGAACCTATAAGGGTTCCATATTGCAGCCTAAAACCTATTTACCAATATAGTTTTTATTTTAACTCGATATCTCTGCGCATTCCCGAGATAAAGCATCTTACGAGATGGATCGACGGACGGACGGACAACAAACTGATCGTATAAGGGTTCCGTTTTTTTGTACGTTTCTTTTTGATGTACGGAACCTAAAAAAATATAAATACCTTCATTAGTTAGAATCAAAAATGTTAGAGTAAAATTTGTTTAAAATTACTTCATAGATGTCGCTGTTAGTTTTGTGAAACCCGCTAATGAAATGTTTTCTCCAAAATTATATAACAAAGCCACTGACAGGCGGCAGGTTTTCTAAAAAAATAATAATATAGTATTGTAAACTATGCCGTGTGATGCCGGCTTGCAATAGCATCACCCCATTTCTTTTCCGTGGGAGTCGTAAGTGGTGACTAAGGGACTTTCACATGGGCGATGGGCTGACAACCTGTCACCATGGCGATACACAATTTTCCGAATGACCATCAAATATATGTCAGACATTTACGCTCTGCCTACCCTGCAAGAAATAATAGGCGTGATAGACGTATGTAAGTATAAACTTGGGCAACGGATATTCTGATAGATTGTTTCTTTAAAGATAAATCTTTTTTTGTGAAGTGGCGCCACTACCGAGGTCGTTCACGGTTACACTCGCCTTAAACATTTTTGCAGAGATCAGAAGGCAAGGTAGGATTGCACTTGCTGTAGTATCTTCAAGTATCGCTGCCACACTGCTTCCAGGAGAGAAAACGGCGCATACAAGTTTCAAAATACCAATCGATTTGGACACAAACGATACTCCAATATGTGCTGTATCACGTAATAGTTACAAGGCAAAGGCTTTCTGATATTGTTGTCTGGTAGTTATGTGACGAGTGTACGATGGCCAACAAAAAAACGGTAGAAGCTATGGATAGGACTTTGAAAGACATACGCAGAGATAATAGGGCCATGGGCCATATCACTGTTCTTTTTTCCAGTGACTTTCGCCAAACACTTCCAGTTGTTACTCGAGGTACCAGGGCTGATGAGGTGAATGCCTCACTAAAATCATCGGCTCTTTGACCACAAATTCACAAGCTGACCATGACGGTGATCATGCGAACCCGTCTCGGAGGTAATCCACGGGCTGAAGAGTTTTCACAAGCTTTATTAAAACTCGGCAGAGGTACTTTACCAGAGGATAACGGTCAAGTAAGTCTGCCTGAAACGCTTTGCCAAATAGTTTCTGGTCTAAAGAGAATCATTTCTTCTGTGTATGGCGAGCCTTCCTTCCTTCAAAAGAAAGATTCGTAGCTACTTGGAAGAGCTATTTTTGCACCCAAAAATGATCAGACTGCTTCAATAAACCATACCATTATGTCACAAATCACTGGGGATATGGTGGTATACGCGTCAATTACCACTGTTATGAGTCAAGACAAAGCCACTAACTACCTAATAGAATTCCTAAACTCCTTGAGTGCGAGTGGTCTTTCTGCACACCAAATATTACTTAAACTTGGTGTTCCTTTCATGCTTCTTTGCAATCTCACTCCGCCAAAGCTGTGCAATGGAACCAGACTGAAGATCTTAAGCTTAAAGATGAATGTATTCGAGGCGGATATTTTCACTGGTTGTGGCGCGTATACCACTCATTCCCAACAACTTTTTATTTCAATTTCAGGGCATTCAGTTTCCCGTCAGCGTTTTCTTTGCAATGACTGTAAACAAATCGCAAGGACAGACGCTGAAAGCCGCAGGCGTAGGTCTTACGATTCCCTGTTTATCACACGGGCAGCTATATGTTGCTTGCTCTCGAGTCAGTTCTCCTGAAAATTTGTACGTTTAAGCACCCGATGGTAAAACTACCAAAGTAGTTTATAATGATGTTTTGTAGCTGATGTCCATAGTATCAAAACCAAGTACCTAACCGAAAAACAAGTTAACCAGTACCTATTCATTGCACATCTTAAAGAGAAAAAACATGATATTAATATTAAACAATATGCATACATCAACTTCACTAACTCACAAGTCACTACACCATGCGTACGAAGTCGCGGGCAACAGCTAGTCATAAATAAAAACAATAAATTAAAAAAATGTGAGCGCCCGTCAGGTTTTTTTTTTAATTTCTTATTATTATTTATTTAACTTAACCAAAAAAGTTTACACGGGTGGACTTAACGCAAAAAACAATAACGCCTAGTGTACCTAAGTGCAAATGGAAAGGGATATTATTTAGTTATTAATTGTTACATTTTGTATTTTATAAGTCTGCAGAATCGTCTAAATCGTCTCCGGCTTAAGGGTTGAATTATCTTGAAATATTTAATTTATTTCCGTAAACGGTCTTATTACTGTTGCTTCCACTCTTTGTTTTCCAAGAATTCGTGAGCAACAGTTGGGTACAGCTTAGCAATAAAATACCATTTTGCCTGTGGTATTTTACGGCATGTATTTAATCACATATCTGTAAATGCCTGTTTTTTCGACAATAAATATCAACCTGCTATCAGAATTTATTCCCCTCATAAATCATATATGCTCTACTTACTGTTTGATCTTTAAAACCAAACTGTTTCACTAAATGATTTACCTATCAACTGAAAGTGAATCATCTGATCATTATTGAAATGCAACAAAATATTTTAGTCTCTCTTCTTACAATCTATCACGTATTAAACATTCTGAGAATTTGTTGACGGCCGATGTGGCGCAATAGTTCCGGGTTTAAAATTTCAAATCCCGGTGAGTACCCCACAAAGTTGATATTATCACTTTGTGAATTTGTTTGAAAACTGGTTAGAACATTGTAACTGAACAACTGAACCACCTGATTGTGCTTAAGAAAGATTTTCGTGCTTCGGAGGGCACGTTTAACCGTCGGTCCTGGTCTATGATTACTTAGACACAACCATATCAGAGACCTACTAGTAGTAGTAGGCGGTTGAAAAACTCTGACGCCAGGGTTCATCAGGTCGTTCATTGACTCGGTATCTCATAAGAAAAGAAAGAGCATGAGTTATTAAGAATAAATAAAGTAAACACCATTTAATCAGTTTATTTATGTAAGATATAAATTATCCACCAGATTTTTCAAAATCATTGCAAGACGGTAACAAAAATAAATTTTACGAGCTTTCACGAGCCTTTTCCCGCGAGCGCCGCCGCCGGACCGGACGGCGCTTACTACGCGTTCTGCCACCGCGACGCCACCTGAACTTAAAGCCACTTCGCCGCACGCAGTACCACAAAATAGGGAATTTACTCGCTATTTTTACGATTTTCACGTACACTGCTAAGTTTGCTGTATTTTTCTGAATTTTAGAAATAGAGTACCTAGGTTAAAATGGTAATTATGTTCACCGAGTCATTACGGTTCAGTGGGTCGTTAGGGTTTGTCAAGGCATCTGGTTTTATTGGGTCTTTAGGGTTCTTCGGATCTATTGGGTTCATGGGGTCGTTAGGGATCATCTGGTCGTTACGGTTCATCGGGCCGCTAGGGTTCATCGAGTCTTTATTGCGCGTCGTGCGAGCGTGACACAATAATCATAATATGAATGTTAAGTAAAGTAGTTGTATGATACTGGTTTCAGCTACCCGAATAGTAACACAATTTGACATGAATAAACCTAAATTTTCTTGAGAAATACGTGAAATTACAAGATAAGATAATATCTGCGTGCAAATTAGTATTTTTCATGTTGATGATCATTTTTCAATTGGAAAACCATATGAGTATCTGTGGTTCTAAACGCAACATTTCCGTTATGAATAAAGTATGAAAAGTCATCTCGTTTTAATTTAGTTTATTAAATTTTATATACATGTGTTGGTAATCGAGTTGGTAGTTAATTTATAGTGTCGTTATTTATCTGAAATACAGTAGGTATATAAGTGGGAGTATCCAGCTTGCCTTTAAGATTATTAGACGTGTAATTAAAGAGTTCTCTTATTTTACCTCGGTTTCAGAAGTTCATCTACTACGTAAGGCTGATTGTACAAAGGAATCCAGGATCAGGAATCCTAAATTAAAATCCCCTGTAAGGCCTGATCCCGACAGGCGTGTCTGACATGCTCTTAGTGAATAATCTTCTTTTTTTTAATGGTTCCGTGCTTCGGAGGGCACGTTAAGCTGTCGGTCCCGGTTGCTGTATATGATTACTTAGAGGGCGGTCGTTACACAACCATGTCAGAGGCCTACTACTAGTAGTCGGCGGTTGAAAAACTCTGACACCAGAGTTCATCGGGTCGTTGACGATTCGGTGTCCCACACGAAAAGAAAAAGAAGAGAGTGAATAATTATTTGACAGTAAATTAGGTGAAGGAGTTATTAGATACCTATGTAGTAACAAAGAGTGGTAAAACGGGAGGATTTAAGTAAGTGGACCCATGCCTCCATTAACAGCTTAGGCCTAAGTTCGAATTTCATTTATATGCGAGATCACATACACCACCGGTATGTTTGCTCAACTGAAGTGCTTCCTCAGATCAAGAATAAAAGAAAACGGACCTCTGCGAGGAGGCACACAAAATTTGATAAAGTTCAGCTACTTCTGGTTACATAACTGTTGTGTCGTCATTCTTGTATATTATGTCTCTTGTAATGTTTTTTCGTGTGCAATAAATGGTTAATAATAATAACAACAATTTCATCTCTTCTTCTTTTCATGTGGGACACCGAGTCGTCCAACGACCCGATGAACCCTGGTCTCAGAGTTTTCAACCGCCTACTACTTACTAGTAGTAGGCCTCTGACATGGTTGTGTAACGACCGCCGTCTAAGTAATCATAGACAGCAACCGGGACCGACGGCTTAACGTGCCCTCCGAAGCACGGAACCATTTATTTTCGGACAATCAGTTGGTTCACCCTGCAATGTCTTAACCAGACCGGAAACAATTTCACAAAGTGATAAATATCAACTTTGTGAGTGTCCCACCGAGAATCGAACCCGGAACCTTTGCGTCGCAGGCAGTCGCACTACCACTGCACCACATCGGCCGTCAACTATTTCATGACCAACAGGTATTGTTTACTTAACTAGTAATTTATTGATACAAGCAAAGTAAGTACTAGGCTTACAAACATTTATTTAACGTTAGATACTGACTTAAATAACTAATAAAAGTGTTGGGGATGCATATAATCAAAAATATTTTCGTATTTTTGATACAAACATTTGTGAAATATGTTGAAAAATAATAGATTGAAAATAGTTTACGTGCAACAGAACGTTTTACGGTAAACGTCACTTTATTTATTTTGTTATGCGTGTGGCAAATGAATTTGTTTTCTGGCAACCTAACCTAACCTAAACCTTTTAGAATGGGCCACTTAATTAAAAAATTTAATTCTTTAAATGTAAAGCTAAAAAAAAGTGTCTCTTATTTAATGATAAAAAGCTTGTAAGAATGTTGATAGGTTGTGCATTTAATTCCGCATGTATTTGTTAACATTTTTATCATATGCGTGCGTTAGTTTGAAAGAAGATACTCGAAGATACTTAATTGAAGATTGGCTGTGTGATGCCGGCTTAGAATAGCATCGCCAATACTTACTTTGTGCCGGTAATGTGTCACTATGGTGATACACAATATTCCAAATGACTCTCAAATGTTTGTCAGACGTGGCGTAAAAATGTCCGTTTTTTACAGCCGTTTACGGTCTGCCTACCGCGTAAGGGATTATAGGCGTGATATGTATGCATGTATGTAGTTGAAAACCATAGCAAAACTGTTTTGTTACGTCACTTTTTACTTGCAGTGCTCCGTCTGCCTGACCTGTGTCAGATGGGTACATACTTGTAGCGCCGCCGTCTATATTATGGAGCTTTTATTTTATTAAATCAAATCTCCCAGCATTAAAATATATTGCTCGTGTGGGACATCCAGTCGGTAAATCTCCCAATAAACTACTTAATGTGTCATAAAAGGAATTATATACAATTTCATACAAAAAAAAACATCTTGAAGTCGTGTATGAAAAAAAAACGGGAGGTAAGCATCGTCTAGCGGGGAGTATGCGTCCTCAAATTTGCACATCGAGCATAGAAGCTAATCTGTATGAATGTTCTTGTGGGTATCTCCCTTCACTTGGCACTGCTTCCAATTTTGATCAGTAGGCCAATAACTAGCTTGATGCTGTATTTTGTTTTCTAGCTCGATATGCAAAGTTGGCCTCTTTTTTGACGCTAACCAATGCGTTTCTTTATTTTTCTACATATATTTCAAATAGAAACTAGCAATATGGCTGCAGGACATCAAACTGCACCACGTGACTTGACATGATGACATCGCAACGCTACAAAGCATCTAATCAAGTGTCGGCTTGATAGGCCACTGATGTGCGAATTGACCTTTATGGTTTGCTTAGTTTGGGGCTAGATGGCGCTGTGTGAATTGTCCAGGAAATTAATTTATTTATTTTATTTATGGTAATAGAATGATTGAGTAAAAGTACCTACTCAAGTGCGAATCGTAGTTCTAGTAGCTTGAGCATTTCAGGCCACCACATGGCCTTTGATTAGGATAAACGACTGACTGCCATTTCATCTTAGAATGAATGGTGAATCAATTTGGAGTTATCTACACTAATATTATAAAGAGGAAAGATTTGATTGTTTGTTTGTTTGTTTGTTTGTTTGTTTGCATCGAATAGGCTCCGAAACTACTGGCCCGATTTAAAAAATTCTTTCACCATTAGAAACCTACATTATTCCTGATGAACATAGGCTATATTTTATACCAGAAAAAAATAGGGATCCGCGTGAAAATTTCGATAATGTAACCCAACGTGTGAAAAATTTACCAAAAAAATATCTTATATCGCGTACGCTGTGGAAATTATTGACAATAGAGCAAAGTGATGTACTACAGTTTTATAGAGGACATCAATATCTATAATAATGTCCGCGATACTATATGTCCAACTATTATTGTTAAGCCACAATAACTACTTTGTCGTTTAAAAATGTACAAATGTACCAAAAAAATATCTTATATCGGGTATACTGTGGAAATTATTGACAATAGAGCAAAGTGATGTACTACAGTTTTATAGAAAACATCAATATCTATAATAATGTCTGCGATACCATATGTCTAACTATTACAGTTATGCCACAATAACTACTTTTTCATTTAAAATTGTACAAACTACGCCACATTATCGTACCAGTAAGTAGTGTAATGATTACATTTAATCATTACTGTATTAAAGGGTGTAAGGGATAGCCCTCCGAAAACTAATAGGGTACATGCAGACCATGAAACTGAACAACTTTCCCCTAGGAACATATTTCAAGAAAAGTAAAAAAACCCAACTTCTCGAATGACCCTCAGATGTTTTGTCAGACGTGGCGTAAATGACGGTTTTTACAGCCGTTTATGCTCTGCCTACCCCGCAAGGGATTAAAGGCGTGATATATACTTGTGAATGCAGTCAGCTGATTGTGATTTTGTATGGAAGGTCATTTTTTTGGCGTTTCCTGACATATGTTTCTAGGGGAAAGTTGTCCAGTTTTATGTTTCATGCACCCTATCAGTATTGTTTCATGCACACTGTCCCTTACTCGGTATAAAAAAAGACGACAAAAAACATAAAATAATGCATTCAAAAAATCTACACTAAAATAATACATACATACACATATCACGCCTATTATCCCTTGCGGGGTAGGCAGAGCGTAAACGGGCGCAAAAACGGACATTTACGCCACGTCTGACATATGTTTGAGGGTCATTCGGAAAATTATGTATCGCCATAGTGACAGGTTGTCAGCCTCTCGCCTAAAATTGCAATACACACCTTCAAGTCCCTAAGTTGCATCCTACGACTCCCACGGGAAAGAAATCGGGTGATGCTATTCTAAGCCGTCATCACACTTAAATAATAATAATATAATCTACACTTATATTAGAAACAGGATTTTATTTATTGTTTGTTTGAATTGAATAGGCTCCGAAACTACTGAACCGATTTCATAATTCTTTTACCGTTAATTGAAATTGAAATTCTTTCTTCAATGTAGGATAGTATTATCACTTATTGACGTCATGAACCGTCATTCTAAAAAAAGAAATTTGTATCACACATTTTTTTTTATTACAATTTTGTTATGACCTAATGGAAAACCGGCTCGGGCGGGATAAAAATAAATAAATAAAGGCACTGCCATGGGGCTGGCCATGTTAATCACACGGCATGTAACTTTACGCCACCACCATCTGAAAACGATATTTGTTTCAAATTAAAGTCAAGATTTTTAGAATCCTACATTATCCCTGATGAACATAGGTTATATTAAACTGTCTTATTCCCGGGGGGAAATTGTTAGCGGCGGGTGAAACCGCTGGGCGGGCTGCTAGTATACTATATATTTATGTGCAATTCTATAAATTATACATATTTTTTATCTGTAGTCAAATGGTATTTGTGTGACAATTAGTGGTGGTAAACTGGAAAGCAATAGAACGTAAGCAATTTCGAAAAACGTGATAGGTGCTTTCAAAATAATGAAAAGAGGCAATGAAAAACTAAAAGTTGTTTGACACGCAAAGCAATATAATTCCCTAATAGATGTCATTTCGTTGTTTTCAATTTGATGCTAATAGATTACCTAAGTACCTACCTTGTTGTTAGTGCCACTGAATTTAAAAGTACTGACTGTCCCGATGGTAGTACCTCTGCGTGCTCCGCCTAAGGTTATGGGTTTGAAATACAAGAAAGTTTGTAAAACAAAATATTTGTTTTAAAATATTTGTGTTTACTCTGGGTTTTTTGTGTATAATATGGATTTATTAATTTTAGTATTAATATCAGTTATCTAGTTCTTACTTAGTTTGGGGCTAGATGGCGCTGTGTGATTTGTCCTGAATATTTAGAATTTTAGATAAAAATAATAAATTGTTTTTTTTACAGTCGGCCGGGGCTTGAACCCGGGACCTCAGGAGTACCGTCCTACCGCTCTGCTAACTGAGCTACCAGCGCTTCGATCGAACACGTCCAAATATTTAACCTCTCTCTTGATAGTCGTCTCGAACAGAGGAACAAGCGACTTTAGTAAAAGTTATTTTAACTAATACTAGGGTAGGTCTTCATCACAGTAGGAATTTAAAACAGTATGATGAAGTACTGTTGCCGTGTGATACCTGCTTAGAATAGCATCACCCCATTTCTTTCCCGTGGGAGTTGTAAGAGGCAACTGAGGGACTTGAGGGTGTGTATTGCAATTTTAGGCGATGGGCTGACAACCTTTCACTATAGCGATACAGTCATGACCCTCAAATATTATGTCAGACGTGGCGTAAATGTCCGTTTTTGCGGCCGTTTACGCTCTGCCTACCCCGCAATGTATGTATGATGAAGTACTCACTGTTATGAGGACTAACCATAGCGTTACATAAAATAACTTTCACGAGATGCGATTATTGCTTTAATACATATTTTATAATTTCACTATTCCTATCAGTAGCAAAGTGCACCAATGCTGAACTGAACGGCAGGTCAGAAAACCACACTTGCGTGACGGTGATAAACCACATTGCAATAAATTCAATGCAATATGGCAGTGCAAATACTAAGAGAAGTATATTTTTGATACAACGAATACATGAGATAGGTACTCATCACTAAATTGTATAAAATGAAGTCGTACCCCGTGTCCATATGTTCCTACGTATGCTTAGATCTTTAGAAGTATGTAACGAAATTGATTCTTGGTTTGGTTTTTATTTATAATTTATGCCAGGCAAAGGTCTTTTTCCCGTTAATAAACGGTTAGCAGTGGGTGAAACCGCTGGGCAGGCCGCTGGTGTATTATGAATTCAATAACATGGAAATGGAATAAATGAGTTCGGAAGAAGCTGTTCCAGAATTTGCAATATTTAATACCGGTAGGTACCAACTTACTCGATGGTCCCTACCCAGTAACTTAAGACAAAACAGCTCTTAAAACCACAGCCAGTAACCAATATTACTTTCTCGAGCGAAGCCATTAAAATACGAACTATTTACGTAAGGTACCCTAGAGTTTGGAGCAAAAATAACTCATCAGTTACTGTCGTCTCTGTAAATATGTATAAATAAATAGATTATAGAATTATTGCTATTCTTGTGAGACATTGAGTTGACAAACAGCCCAGAAGTTTTAATCTTATGTATGTCATATTATATTTTAAACCGCTTAATACTAAAAGACGGCCTCTGAAATTATTGTGTTCCCCTGGTTCCTTATGTGACATAAGGTATCAGGGGTACTCCAAGAGAACTGAATTATTTTATCCCCAGTTAGAACACAGTAAAAATTTAAACTGATTCTCATAAAAGAAGTAATTTACTAATAATCACCTACGAGTAAGGGTATTAATAACAACAATAATAACACTTTTATTATTAAACGAACAAGTATCACTTATCACACACATCAATAATAACACTACCGGTATTAATAATCATTTTCTGGACTAATATTGCTGGGAACAAAAATAATTCATTTGTTTCGGAATACCCCTGGTATCTTATGTGCTACAACCAACTCTACATTGGTTACCATAGAAATCAGCCAGGACCGCCGGCGTAACAAACGAAGTATATGGAACTATCACTCTCACTATGTAACTATCAGGTCTTTTAGCCTGCAATGTCCATCTCAAACGTGGAAAACTTGCACAAATCAGAATTAATCATAATACATTGGTGCCTGCGCTTAGCCTACTTAACTCGCTCTTGGATATACTCGTATCGCCGCAAACAGACTTGTTTGCAGACTCCATTGTCAAAACTTAATAGAATGTGTCTTTGTTATGCTGAATATGTGTAAATTAATGTTATCTAGTTTTAGTGTTATTTTGTTTTTCATTTGAATGTAACTAGTTAGTTTTATGTACAATGATTATTTGAATAAAATAAAAACTTCATTCACAACCACCACCAGCTGGAACACACCGTGGGGATGATATAAAATAACAATTCTGTATTCAATTTTTCCCTGTCAAAGCTGCGCAACTGTGGAACAGAGAGTCCCTCAAAAGCAAAGTCCCTCTAAAGCACTTCAAATACATTATAATATAATATATTTGAATATATTATATTAGTATTGAGGTGTATGTGTATTTATGTTTCATATGTACAGGGTGTAAGGGACATCCCTCTGATTACTTTTAGGGTACATGCAGATCATGGAATTGGCCAACTTCCCATAAGAAAATATTCTAGGAAACATCAAAACATTTTCGACTTCCCAAAGTTATTGCAGTCAACTGCTCGTGATTTTGTATGGGAGGTCAAATATTTTTTGTCGCTTTCTGACATACGGTTCTAGGGGAATGTTGTCCAGTTTCATGGTCTGCATGCATTCTATCAGTATCGGAGGTCTGTCCTTTGCAGCCTGTATGTATGCATGAAATATATATGTTCAGGTAGGTACTACATACTTTTTAAGTTTTATTGCTTTGTTTTATCCCCGCAAAGAAAAAACATTTTCGGTCTATCGACAGGTTGGCTGGAAGAGATCTTAGAAATAAGCTCACTGTTTGTACACTTTCTTTCATTTTCATGCAATAAAAGAAAAGATAAATTATCTATAAAATCTAAGATAGAACAAAATATATCTGATGTACAATACAAAGGCACGTCTTGTTTGCAAATGAGCATTTCCGATATCAAAGCGTAGCATGTTATTGTGATGTGATGACAGCCTCTTCCGGCAGCCAAAGTCAAATCAGTAGTATTGCGTCTGAAAAACAATCAAGTAACCAACAACACCTAATCAAATTTATCTTGCAATAAGCTAGGAAATTGACTATTACTGAAATACAGTAAACACTACACGTATTTACAAAATAAATTAATATAAGAACATCTCGTAATGTAATGTAACGTAATGACTTGGTATTTAGTAAATTATTTTGGCATACACGTTAATAATTCTTCTGTAGAAAAAATAAAACATAAACCCAGTTCATGTTTTTTAAATAACTCACAATAGCCAGACTAGCAACAACAACATTTCTGGAAACCGCTATTAGTTGGTAAGTAAAGTTATTGGCGGTGCACTAGGTTCATCTGAATCTGGCCATGTTTCAAAACACGTGGTTTTGTGAATCCTGCCCACATGCCTGAATAAACTCGTAACTATACTCGTACAGACGATAGAAGATATCTATAAAACGTTATGTTTATGGTGAAATAGAGTCAGCCGAGCTCAATGGCTCGTTTGCGAAAATACGTTAGTATGTGTCAATAGGCGCGAAAATTGCTTACGGTGATAAGCTCACATCTTTATGCTAACGTTCGTTTTTAGGTTAGGTATACCTTATCTATTTATATGGGTGTATTGTTACGAAACTCTATGTATGAAACTAACGTTGCTTATAAAATACTAGGCTGCCGAGCGGTTTTGCCCGCCGCTGCGCGTCCCTCGAGGTAGAAGCAGCAGCGTTCTTATTGTGAAAGATAATTGTTTTAAATAAGCTCAGTAGTTTTGGAGACTACCTATCGATTACCTACACTGCATACTACAAAAGAACAAACCTTGTAGCCCGGAGGCCGCAGGTAAATAAAATCAGGAGATAACTTGAGACTTCTTTATTTATAGTACAAAGGACGAAGATGAACGTAAAGGACGAACCCTAAAATAACAATATAAAAGTTAGTGTGGCGATGATGGGTGAAAGAAGAAAAGCTAAGTAGATGATGGTAAACGGATGTAGATAAATAGATATATGTACCTCTTTGAGGGTTCCTTTTTACGCGACAACACAATTTTTCCACAATTAATAGCGATATATAAGCTTGTTTTAAACAGCACGGAACTATAACGGCACTTTGATCAATGTTTTCCCGTGAAAAGCTGGGTGTTGAGTGCGTCAGGGAGAAAAATACGTCTGCACGACGTTCCAATTCTTTTATTTGATTTGAAATTTAACATAATTCGAAAAAGAAGAGGTGACATGGAAAAGGATGCCGACGCAGAGTTTTCACTCTGCTACAACCTTTTGTATTTAATATAAGCATCATAAAGCTATTATTTGATAAAATCATTAATGTTAACAGAAATAAACATTGTTTACGAGCACATGCAAATAAATCAGTATTGTTCACTGTTACGTACTCGAATGTTCATCAAATAAATAATTAACCATGTCAGAGGCCTACTAAAACTAGTAGGCGGTTGAAAAACTATGGTGTCAGAGTTGTTCAATCGTGTCGTTGGACGACTCGGTGTACCACACGAAAAGAGAGATCAAATTAATTGACTAAGGCATTTTATTGGTGGTTTCATTAAAAATGTTGTTTTGAGAAAAACAAATACCTAAGTACAACGACGTGACTATTCTGTTTCACCAACAGAAATATTTCTTGGGAAGGATCTCCGTACTTCTAATTGCTACGGCTTAACTTGCAAATCTGAGATAAGTGTCAGTCTTCCAAACAGATTTTCTCTTCCTTTTCTTGTTATCAGACAGGTCTCATAATGACCGACTCTTTCAATAAAACAACAAGAAAATATGACGTTCTCTGAAGAATATCATTCTATGAATAAAATTTTGGCGGGTCTTAAAGCGGAATAATTTTATAATCTTCAGCACTATTTCATTTCTCGCGCCATGCGCCATCTTGGAATCTGTGTCTGGCCTCAAGATGCAACCCAGTCGAGAGTAAACAGTAAACTTATTAATAAAAATTATGTAATCAATCTTTTTATATTTTACTACTAATCTTTTCATACCTATTCGACTAATGGCTGGCAGAAGTTTCAAAAAATTGTACGATTGTTCCCAGTTTGGTTAAGACATTGTAATCTAACCATTAGAAAGACAGTATGTTGCTTGGTCGCAAAATGCGGCTGCTGGAAACTTATATAAACAATCGTTACACAATCATGTCAGAGGCTGAATAATAGTGATAACACACACACACAGATCACGCCTATAATCCCTTGCGGGGTAGACAGAACGTAAACAGACGCAAAAAACGGTCATCTACGCCATGTCTGACAAATATTTGAGGGTCATGCAGAAAATTGTGCATCGCCATAGTGCCAGGTTGTCAGCCCATCGCCTAAAATTGCAATACACACCCTCGAGACCCTTAGTCGCCTCTTACGACTCCCAAGGGAAAGATATGGGTTGATGCTATTCTAAACCGGCATTACACCAGTATAAGCTGTTTAAAAACTGTTATATTAGAGTTTTTTGGAGTTGGTTTCGGGGTTCATCTCGGTGTTGCACATGATACGCTACCAGCTGGTTTAATCTTGGATCTGTTTAGCTACACTCTTCGATTAAACTTAAATGTGGTTTAACTCTTTACACGGGGGATAAAGCGTGCCAGACTGTATTCTTGTTAGTTCCTGTATTAAGAGTTGCTAACGTGATCGTGTGAAACTCGGCACTTGCTCTTCGCTCTTGGCAACTTTCCTCATTCCAGTTGAACCGCTTCCTTAACTCTTTAGGAGTGTGCTAAATCCGCCAAAATCCTCTTTGAGGGCGTGAAAGAATAAAATTGCCTTACTTGTATTTAAAGTACCATTTTTAGATATCGAGGCAGAATATAAGTACGTTAAAATTTTAGAAATCTTGCAAAATTGTTATGCCGACCGAAGGCACAACTACGATTTTTGCTTTTAGTACTAGAGATGCCCCTAACTCTAAACACGTAACCCAGCGTGCCTAGTGATTAGGCGTCGTCGCTAGTGCTAATATATGAGTGCGAAAAACGTAGGTTTTAATCCTCCCTGCTGCATACCAATTTTGCAAGTTGCAGAAAATTACCTGACGCAGTAGTGTTTCAAACGTTGGTATTCAATATGTTATTATTATCAAAATGCAATGTAATGGTAACGTACCATATACTAATATCTATTTACTACAACAATGATACAAATAGCGAAATCCCTCAGTCACGTGCTGAGTGAAGAAATTATCTCCCTGCTGTTTCTACTTTTCATTTAGTAGTTTAGAAAACGCGTAAAATGATACTGGCCACTTGCATTTACCTATGAAATTTTATCAGGTTTTGTTAAGAAATAAAAAGTTTTCTCTACGTTCATTAAATGGATTGGTTTTGATTATTACTTACAAACTTCATAAAGGGTACGTCGGTTTAGGGTACTCTTGACCTGACCTTTCTTTAGAACCCTAAACCGACGAGCATGTATGAAAAGATTGATGCATGTCGAAGAAGCGAAAGAGGTGTGTCAGGATCGTTGCAAGTAGAAATATGTATTCTCTGCCTACCCCTATGGGAAAGAGGCATGATTATATGTATGTATGTACGTAACTTCATAAATATAAGTAAGATACGATCTCAACTGTTCAATTATTGATTGAAAGACATACGATAACTTAGTTGGTTAAGACGCTGATAAGGTATTAGGTGTGCAAATCTTACTTGCGTGAGCATTGTGGTTTCTATAGACGGTGTTAGTAAAATAACGCATGTTGCCTTTATGTAACGAACCAGCCGCGGCCAATGAAACTCTTCAACTTTACCAAAGAAATCAAACCAAATTAAGAAAAAAGATCTCCCATACGATTTTTTTCTTTTATTATATCCTTTCAGGGAAACTGTTCAGTTTCACCTATTACGAGTACCTATATATTCTGTGGTTTCATGGCCTGATCCACACCTTGAAAAAAAGGCAGTCGACAAATTCCAATACCCAGTATTTTCATGTTCGATACGTTCGTAAAACTGGATTCGGATTCAAGTTTGGAAAGGCATTTGCATTTCCCATTATTTACCTACACAATTCGGCACTATGCCATACCCAGCTATGCAAATTTAAGGACGCTAATTAAATCATTAATATCAAGTATATTTATGTAGGTTTTCACTCAGTAGGAACGTTCTAATGAAATATTTTATTGCGGCTCTAAATAAAGAAACAAAAATATGAATATAATAAAGAAACAAAAATATGAAGAAACGAGAATATGAATATGAATAGTATAATATATTTCTGTATCTTATATACAAAAACAAATCAATATGGCGGTTCTCCCACTACTTCTACTATGGTGAACGTAATTTTCTTACATCCCGTCTGTCAGACGAAAGATAATTTTGAATTCCCACACAAAAAACGGATACCATGGCACGCTGTCGCATGCAATTTGACCAAGGGCTTTTGACAGACGCATCCGTCAGTGCGTCATAGGGTTGAATTCGCCTCATAAAAGTATTTTCCTGTTCAGGGTACCATTAACATACACAAAAAAGGCGCATACAACACCCAGACCTGAGATAAGTTTTTAAACTCAGCTATATTTATAGTAAAAAACTTTACCGGGTGATTAAATGATCACGGCTATAAACAACTTTTACGAGGCTTTTTCTATGTTGTTTTTCGGCTTTTACGGGAAAATGACTATCAAACTGGTAAACTGACAGCAGCACATACCGGATTATCACTGTGGCAAAATACTGGTGAAGTAAGATCTAAATATTTGTTGCGTATCGACTCGAAGTGGAGCAGAAGTTGCGAATAATACCGTTCGACGGCAGCTAGACTATCCTGTACTAAAATACTTTATTACGACATTCAAGGTTCCTGAAAACTTACCTGCTTATACCTTAGTTGCTAATTGAGTGTAAAACATAACAAAGCACATGTAAAAGCCCACTATAACTGACTGACAGCCGAATTTTTGACGCAACTGCCCGTCAGATGAAAAAAAATTTTGAACTCCCATACAAAAAACAGATATCATGGTACACTGTAACGCATACGATTTAACCAAGGTGTTTGAGAGACGCATTCGCCAATCCTTCATACGAGTAGGATTTGCCTTGAAATAATATTGAATTGAAAAATGCCATACTGAAAGGAAACCGAAATTCCGAAAAAGAACTGTACGTAGGTGTGTTTCATGCGGGCTTAGGCTAAATGTGTAGTGACAAGTCTTACTACTTACACTGGATTACTTATTTTGTACAACTGGGAAATCAGTCTGCGGGTAGCCCTACTCGGTAGAGGATATTTATTGATTCCCCAAGGAGGCTCCTGCCATAATGGATAAAACTAATAAGTTGTTCGAGCTCTTTATAGGTTTGTACCCGTTGAGTGCAGAATTAGTAGACATCTTTATTCTTAGTTTTACTGTAAAGGTTTAGCCAACCCATGCACCAAATTTGTATCAAAAATAACGAATCAACTTTTTAAGGCTTACCCAACTATAAACAACTATAACTCAGCTTCTTGTAGGTTGACAGTTTTGAAGTGTCCGGGATTTGCCTCCTGGCGGTCCCATCTGGGCTTGTCTGCCAATAAGTTTAGCTGAAATATTGCAGGGTGATGGATTAGAGTCATCAATATAACAGCCTTGTGACAGTCCACTGTTGGACATAGAATGGGCCTTCTATTACTACTAACTGAGGGTATTTGGCATGGTCACCAAGCTTAGCAGGCGGTTTGGCGAGCGCAGTGCAAAGAACGCATTCATAGGAAAAGGTGCTGATCATTCTCTGGATTCATCCCTTAAGTAGCCTTTTTTAACATGTACAAGCAGACAAGGGGCGATGCAATTCTAAGCTCGCACCTCATTGTAATTAGATTAGCGGTACCCTGATTCTACCCGCCGCGAGTCTCGTAAATCGCAAGTAAAAGATAAATCCAATGCATGGTTGCGTGAATCTGCCTGACTTGCGACCTCAGGACCTGCTGAACCTGCCGGAGTCAGCTTCCTAAGATCTGTCGTAACTTTGGAGTTTAAAATGATGATTTTATTTTATCATTTATAGTGAACTCGCTTTAGTTTGAAGTAATGTTAAATATTTGAGCAATTACTTTTCTTATCATACAATTGGTGCTTGATGTGCGCCCGGTACATTAATTCATCTCGTAGATTAAGGTACGTAAAATTAATTTCTATCCCCTATTTTATCGAAATAATTTTTCAATGTTCCTACGAGCACTGTCTATTTTCATCTTCTCATCTGATATTTTCAATATTCATAAATCCTAAAAACTGATTTCTTTATTGTTAATCACAAAAGAAATTGAAATTCAGAAAGTAATTTTCTTTTTGATTGAGATTCCGAAAAAAACGGCACCATTATCATGATGGGGAATAATGAAGACTTCCTTTTTCGAGAAGTATTTAATATATGAAATGAATTAAATTTATATCTATATTGTTTGAGAAGTAATTTAATCTTGAAAAAGTGCTGAGGCACTTAAGGCAACAAATTAAAATTCACAAAGGAGTCTACGTTTTGCATAAATTGCCAGGATTTCAATACGTACTCGATGTAAAAGAAAGAACCAGACAGCAGTTATTTAATTATGTAAACTATAAGATGTGTGAAATACAAGAAAAAAAGTTTACTAAATTGGGACCTAAATACATTAGTATTTTGTGGTATTTCGGTCGAGTGGTGTCTTCGTCGTAGCAGCGTAGCGCTCGTAGCGGCGGCAGTCCGGTGTCAGCCGCTACGAAGATCACGCGTAACCTCTACGCTGCTATGACACCGCTACGATTTCGAATTGAGTACTCGAATAACTTAGAAAACCTTAAAAACAATTCTGCTGCTATTCGTTTTAAACCAGTATTTTTTTGTCAATGAGATGGAACTAAGAAAAACATGTGAAAGACATTCTGATACTTAAGACGAACTTTATTGTACTAAGTGTTCTGTTGTTTCAAGTGTTAAGAAACTAGGTTGTAACTTGGTTGTGTTGTGAGTAAGCTGACGTATGTTTGAGTTAAAGCAAGATTCGTATCAAGCTAAAAATTTAAGGTAAGTTTTCGTAATTGATATTTAATTTCAGTTGACTCACATTTTAAATTTAATTTAATTTATTTTGCTTTCATTTAATTAATAATACTCTATTCACTGACTTCAGATTCTTGATTATTTATGCAATTTTTTATTTCTATTCAAATTTGTTTAGTACATAAATGTCTGCTCAATGTCTATAGCTGCTAATAGCAAGTACTAGTTAGGTTTCTTGATGGAACAGATATCGCGGTTTATTTGGCTTCTTTTTAAGCATATTTTGTGATTCCGTATCCACAAAAGTCCAAAAAAATGAAAAAAATTGATTGCATACAAAAAATATCTCTATCAACCCTTGTCAAAATTCTGGATGGCTAGTAAGGCTACTGTTCATAAAATGGCCTAAGGACTCTGGGGACTCACTCTGCAAATGGGAAACACCGTTATCATCAGTAGACATAAATACTTTTTATTTTCTCGAGTAGAGCGCTTAGGTATTACAGGCTTTTTAGAGCGCAAAAAATTACTTCCGGGATAATTTTTGTTGTCAGTTTAAGAATTTTGGAGTTAATCGATTATCAAATAAAAAAACGATCTTAAAAACATAAATACATAGAACATAAAAACTAAGACCATATATAAAATAATAAAATTATCTGGTTTATGGACGTAAAAAAATATTTGTATTTATTTTCTATTGCAGTCCACTGCTGGACCCATACCTCATCAAGTCTCTTATCTTTATCCACTTTGTAGAGATTTCTTTGTGCTTTTAAGCAGCCTAAAGAAGGTAGAGACCTACCCATTAAAGAGGTCAACCTCTTTTTTTCAATCTGGTTAATCAATATCAACTGGCAATTCTTACTTGTACTAACTATATGATCATTGGGTTCCTTATATGGGTAACTCGAAGCCTATTTTTTATTTTTTTCTATTATTTAGTCCGAGTGATGCCGGCTTAGAATAACATCACCTCAATTCTACCCCAGGGTGTCGTAAAAAGCGACTAAGGGATAAATTAATCCAGGAAATGCAACATCTTGCGCTACGCTCGCGTATCCGCTTGCCAAGCGTGGCGAGTATGGACACAGGAGGAGGTCCATGTCCAGCAGTGGACTGTTGTGGTAATAAATGTATGCTGTTTCAGTCCACTGCTAGACATGGGCCACGACAGTATGTAGGTACGTAATAAACTCAAAACTATGAAGCATCATCAAATATTAACCTCTTCTTTTTTTTCAACAGCTACAGCAATCTCTATGTTAGGTTATTATCCGCACGAAAAAAGGTCTCCTACTGCTCAATGTTTAAGTATTTTATAGAATATTTCAATATTCCTTTTATGAATCTTCTGGTATTTATATTCATAACGATACGAACGAACAACGGTACTCTTGTCAGTGGCTAACCAAAAATTCTTCTACGTCACATTATTAAGTCTATGAAATTCCACATCATACTTACGAGACATATCTTCACGCTACGAACCTTTGAGGAAGGGTTAGGAATTTCATCTAAACGTTTAATATAGAACTGGGATACACAATAAATAGTCGAAACATAATTTATAGAGAAAATAAAGATGAATACAAAAAAAATGTGTTTGCCGGTTCATTTGGAATACAATTAAAAAACAATGTGTTCCTTAAACATAAATAATAAACAATCTTGTTCTTTATAAATAATTCTTATAATCCAAATATTTTTATTTTGTATGACATATTACATGAATCATAAATACAGTCCAAATAAACAACAAAGTTTGCAGCAAAAATTAGCTATAGTAGCCACCCTCGAGCGCATCAGCAACACTTTGTCTAGGAGATTTCTATAAATTTGCAGTGGTCGCCATGGCCGAAATCATTTGGAAGAATCATCATCATTTGCATGTCTAATAATGTATTGTACTCTACTCCTAAAGCGACTGACGATAGTCTCAAAATATTTCTTGGCATTTAACAGAGTTTTCTGTTACTTAAATTTGAACATAGGTAAAGCTTTAAGGTACCGGTTGGTAGCGGGCGACACGCAGCTGCAGCAGACGACGTGTCATCGCTTCATGTCGCCGCGACACGTCGCTGCGACGTGTATCTGCAGTTATGAATTAGAACCCGACTGCAGACGACAACAGCAGATGGAATCCAGTTGTTTCTGAGTGTTCCGTGAAACAAGATGTCTGACGTGTTCAATAATAGTTATCGTAATTTTTTATATATTTTATTAGAAAAGGAAGAAGAGGATGATAAGTTGTTATTGTTTTACTTGTACAGAAAAAGAAGAGAATTTTAAGCCGTGTCTCCTGCTGCCAAAACATCCGAAAAACAAACATTTCCCTGCCCCTCTCTGACCCGCGGGGATATGTTTTGAAAGGCAGGAGACGCGGCATTAGTATGTGCATGTCAACTATCTGGAATACCCTCAAAACTTGTCAGACGTTGCGGAACGACCTTTGTTTAGGTCTTTAACGCTCTGCCTACCCCAATAGAGGTTAAAGCATGATTATATGTATTCAAATATCTGCCCGTCCAGGAAACGAACCCGGGACCCTCTGCGTAGCAGTCAGATGCCCGGTCAACTAGGTTATATGTGGGTAGTCAAATAGAAAACAATTAATTACTTACACAACATTTCCAATTTTTTTCCAAATTTTATCTTTTATGACCGTATTCATATAGTAGTTTTTGAGAGACGCATCGTACAGTGCGGGATGTTGGGCCACCTCGTTTATGAGTTTGTCTTCTTCAAAATTGGAAAAAATCATTTTGAAAAAAACTCCCTCGACGTGTCGTTGCTCCCACGTCAGCGACACTACTGATCCGCGGTCGGGCGACACTTGCGCCTGTCGCTCGATGACACGTCGCTAGCTTCGTGTCGCTGGCTACAGAGGTAATTTCATAGAAATGTATAGAAACCAGTAGTGTCGCGGCGACACGTCGTCTGCTGCTGCTTCATGTCGCCGGCTACCAACCGGTACCTTTATTTTACGGCGAAATGGTGGAATATTATTCCAGATTTTACTGGCTGCAAACGAAAAGATCATTCGAAGGTGGTAGTTATTAATAAACGGTACTGCTAGCTGCAGCGTTTTTCAGAATAACAATAACATTCTTTCACATGTGGTAGCAACACTAGAATGCGTCGTCAAATTGGTGTACCGAATGTAAATGTAACCGAACCTAATCTCGTAATGCTGTAATCTAGTTAATTAGTTATTGCTATGGTATTAATGAAAAATTGAATAATATAATCAATTTAATTCCAGATAATAGATTTGTATAATTGGAAACCTATAAATAAATATTTATATTTAAGTGGAACTAGAAAAAAAACACGGAAACAGCGATTTTGTCGCGATTTGCAACGCCGCTAACAAAATGGCGAGGTCTAAGTCACACCCCATATTTAGCACACAGGCTACTTGGTGATTTCTAATAGACTGCGCTTTTAGAAACTGGGGTACTGCAGTATGCCAAATTACTAACCCTATATCAATTTATCTGCTGTTACTTTTATCATAGACCAATTAATACTATGGTCTATGCTCTTACTCTAACTTTATATTTTGTACGTATTTTTTATTTTGTATATTTTTAGAATTTCTCATGAAAATATAATAAATAGTTACTGTTGGTTATTGAATCAATATATTTTAATAAAAAATACTAGCCATCCGGAAATATTTCAATGTATGAACCGGCCCATGAACAAATTTCCCCAAAATTGATTGATTGATTGATTTATCTATCACACAATGGAAATTAAATTATAAAGTTATAGATGTCCGTTATAAGAATTCGAATTGTGCTCGTTAAATACGATGCGAGTTCTTATAATACTATTATACGTTGCATAAAGTTTATTTTATTTAATTTTCGAAAAAGTAAATCTCGGTCTTTTTTTCGGCGTTAGAGAGAACCAGACTTAATTATTTTTAACAAATTTTGCCAACAATCGCAAGTATTAACTATACTACTAAACTACTGGAGAACCAGACGATTACGGCTCAGATCCAAAGACCGAACATTAGTTAAATGATTATTTTGCTTCTTCTTCTTCTTTTTCGTGTGTCGTCCACCTATCGACCTCGATGACATCGATGATCCCTGGTGTCAGTTTTTTTTTGATGATTATTAAAATTTTGTGTGTGATGCCGGCCTAGAATAGCATCACCCCATTTCTCACCTATGGGTGTCGTAAGAGGCGACTACGGGACTCGAGGGTTAGATGTATATTGCAATTTTAGGCGATGGGCTGACAACCTGTCACTATAGTAATACACAGATATCTGATTGACCCTCAAACTTTTGTCAGACGTGGTGTTAATATCCGTTTTACGGCTGTTAACGCTCTGCCTACCCCGTAAGGGATATAGGCGTGATTTATGTATGTATGTATAAACAAATATTTCTAAAAATAAATTCATTTCACTTTTGTTTATTAAAAGATTAATTACACAGAATAATGTTATAAATTTTTATTAGATAAATTATTTTATGAGGAAAAAGAGGACACAAAATAATTAGCTTTGAATTTAGCTTTTTAAAACAAATTACAAATTGTTTAGCTTTTTAGTCTTACTTCTTCTTCTTCAAATTTAAGAGTCAAACTTTTGTCGGTGGAGTAACTTCCAATCTTCTCTCCTCTCCGCCAGTTATTTGACCTCTTGACCATTTTTAGTCTTACTAACAGACTAAAAATGAAATTTTTATCGAGACAATTTCAATTAATTTTTATTGTGTTTTCGGCCTCATAGTTTTGAATCGTATATCCTAAAGTATTACTGAAAACAATATGATCTCAAAATTTTGAGATATCAAGAAATGGTTTAGGAAATTCCGATCACTATTCGACCTTCCGCGGTGGCTTTCAAAGCGTTCACTTGTATATGTCGCAGTATTATGGCAGAATTAGGATTTCGGCCGAATACCTAGGATTTTGGCCAAAAGCCGGATTATGGTAAAATCGTAGACTTCGTTCGACCATCGTCCTAAGTAGATCTAGGATTTCGGCCATAATCCTAGGATGTTGGCCGAAATCCTGGATCTACGTAGTAATATGGTAAAACGAAGGCTTCAGAACACTTTTTATAAATTTTGTAGTGACTATACACATACATGTATAAATACTTGCGGAGTATGCAGAGTTTTAATGGCCATAAACAATTTTGAGGGCTATTTTAGATAAAACGTGAATGACCGTGAATATAGAAAAATAAAATGGTAATACACATGAAAACTTCCATCCGTTAGTCGCTTCTGGGTGTCGTACCCGCGGGAAAGAATAGGGGTGATGCTATTTTAAGACGTCATTACACGGAATAGTGGCTATCGCCATGCATAAACTATTTGTCTTTACTTTAGTTTGTATTCTTATTATGCTTTTGGAGAGAAAAATAAGAACTTAAGAAAATTTGATGAAACAAAATAAATGACACAAAAAATATTTATAATAATCAAATCAGTCTTTTATTTTTATCGATTCCAGATAGAATGTACTAATCACTATTATTATAAGGTATCTAGTCTCGATATAAAAATTAACAATTTTTCATAAACATGTAAGTGCTAACCTCTTCTAACTATGATTAATATAACAAACATTAAACAATTCGTTTTTCTGTCATTAACATAAACTTCAACTTTCTTTCATTAAAGATTTTTCAAGTAGTAAAAACAATATTTTTTAGATAATCACATAAGTAACTGTTTATAATATTATTAGATAAATAATAAAATAAAATAAATGAAAAAAGGACACCGCGCGCGCGCGGGGGAGGCGCGTATTGTTCCCTCCCCGCTCATAGATTCCCCCCAATCGCGATTAATGCCAAAATACTAAGCAGATCCCGGATTTCGACCAAAATCCTAGGATTTCGACCAAAATCCTAGGATTATGACCGAAATCCTGGATCTGCTTAGGACGATGGTCGATTGTAGTCTACAATTTTGCCATAATACTGCGACATATACATCCCTTTCTTACTAACGGCAAATCATGTATGTGATTTGCTTACACCTTCGATTCACATCTGAAAATGCTGCAGGTCATCCAAAACCGCGCAAAGCTACCGGGGCGCCCTGGTACATGCGTAACGCCAACCTCCACATCGACTTAGGCCTCCCTACTTAGGTTGTTTGATCAACCACAAACTTTTCCGGGTGAGCTCCTGCTCCCCACCATACAGTCAGGTGTAGATTAAAAGCCCCGGGGCTAAAAATATAGAGTACACAACTAAAAAAAAAACATGTATGTGAAAACAGAGCGGAATCGCGAAATGTCTTGCTAAAAACTAGTTAACAAAAAATCGCACAAAAAGAATCTTGTAATTTATAACACCTTAAGTATTCGCAAAAATTATTATGTAATGTTCTTAAGATTGCTATTCACCAGGAAAAAAAGTGTAAAAATAGACCAAACTTTGGCAAATAAATCTATCGAGTAAACTTTCTTTTCTCGTGTTTTCTTAAGAAGATGATAATCTAGATAATGTGGTAAAAAAAATATTTTACATTAAAAATGTGTTTATCATAACCTGCCAACAAAATTGTGTACATTGAATACATACCTAATTTTAAAACACTTCCCGCGTTAGGTACACAATTTAATATTTCAGATATTGTGTGAGTTCAAAAATACTATTCTTTCCCGCAGAGTGACCCTGAAACATGACGGATTTCCAATTTTTTGTAAATATTTGAGTCTCGGCAAAAGTTTAGTTTTATATGCTGTTGGTTTACTATATAAAACATTTTCAGTGTTTTTTACACCTCTATAACAACAGAATTATATGGTAGCCTAAAAAATATTAAATTTGTTATATTTCTTCCCCGCATAAAAAGCTTTCCTATGAATACTGAACCACAAAAATACTATATTTTATTATCTTGAAAGGAAATAAAAGTCTTTCATGTTCCGTTTTCAAAAGTAAAGTGAGCTGTTCTCTATTATCATCACAAACACGACCACACAAAAATACCCTCCAATATATCAAAGTGGGGTGTTTCTTGTATAATAAATAGGTAAGCCATGTACCCATTACCCAACCCAAGAGATATTTTTCTCGTAAATTTCGCAATAAAACTGTTTCTTGGAATAATTTCCTCATATCTCCAAAGATGTGGCGTTATTTGCTAGAGTACCCAGTGTTATTAAATATAACATTTACATAAATCACGCCTTGCATAAATCAAGTTTAGGGTACCTTTCGAAGGAGTTGCAATATATTCAATTACATCAATCAATAAATTTGTAATCTTGTTATTATTTATGACGGTCCCAATACGGTCGGCTTTAGTAAGTTTGGCGAGATTTAGGTGTTTTCTTGAAAATCCATCCCATTCCATGGACCCTAAACATCAATTATTTCAGTAACAAGACAGGGCCTACTGTCACCGAGAAAAGCGAAATAGAGTTATTGTGGGACACGCAACTTTCTCGCTGACATTAACTAAAGAATTCCTCTATTTCCAACAAAGCAGCCAGCGCCCGGCAGGGATTTAAACAGAGTGTTATTGTGTAAAAGGCGTGCGTACAAGACACGGCCATCGCTCTTGTCCGGCAAAGGAAATTAGCCCTTACAGCCGTCTCGAATAGCCCGGACGAAGGATAAGAGCCAATTTGCGACGCCCATCAGAAACGTACGAATAGACGCAGCGGAGCAAGTAAAATGGTCCTTAAGAAAACTATGCTCATTTATATAGTCTTAATAAGTACTAACTCTACATGATATTTTATTAGAAAGCTAGACTTACTTACAATCTTGACTATACTACTGCACACTAGGTCTTATATCTAGTTCGGTGAAGAGCCAAGAATAATATTAGTCTCCGAACCTTATTTGGCGTCATCTTATTGTGTTTTCAACTAGGAATGAAATTAACTGCCCAAAACAATACTTGACATTCGATTAAATATATGTACTTAATTTATTGTTTTATGCAAAGCCGTGGAGCTGCATAAAATAGTAGTGCCTTGCACCTCCATAGACCTTTGATAAGGTCTTCAATTGTATAGTGGTATCCATACCCCAGCTTATGCAAATATTATGTTTAAAAGCAACCTTAAATAATTTTATCAAAAAGTAGGTTTATCCTTTATTTAAGTAAAATTTTATGTAAGTACAAATCTATGTCTATGAATATTTTATAGTTAAAACTATTTAAGAAGAGGTTTTCTGAGGCCCATAACCTGGTTTATGACCAATGACCCATAATATTCTGGAACTGCAAGTTTCCAGGAAAAATAAGTGCTACTACTACAACAGCTACAACAGTCCACTGCTCGACATGGGCCGCCCCCTTTAAAGGAGTGCAATTCAAAAATATTTTAGTTTGAAGAATCGGGCGTTTTAAAAAGCCTATGGGCCGCTATCGGCAAAAACCTCATATATATCGTAGCCTTACGAGCATACAAATTGTTTTAACTATTACTAGTTATAAAATTTATAGACTTTTGGTTTAAGGTATAACAGTTGTGGCTATTTGCTGCCATGCTGTGTGGTTATTTATTACACCGGGTATGGGCGAAAAGGAAAACAAATATCGACAACTTTTGACTACAGTTGTCCACATGCGATTTAGGTGCACCTTTAAACCTGAACGAAATACAACATAACACAGTGCTGAACCTGAGACCCTGTATCTGTAGGCCGCACAATCATTAATATAATACATATACATCAGCCTATTGCAGTCCACTGATGAATGTTGGAGTCCCCTAGGGTACGCCATTGGGCACGATCTCTACCAGCTGCCTATTCGTCGAGGTCGTCCAACGCTACGCTTGCCAAAGCGTGGCTTCCACTCGAGAACCCGTCTCTCTACTCTACCGTCCGTCGAAATGGATGGTGATATACAAATAAGTCTCCCAAATTATGACAGTATTTCTCATAGCCGGATTACACGAAAAACACATTCTAGCAAAGCAGCAAATATTTCTATTTACGGTTCTTTTTTCGTCTTTTGTGTGCAGTCTTGAAAATGAAATAAGTTTTTTTTTTTCAACTTAAGAAGTAGGCGCGACAGTGTAACTATATTGCTAGTACTTAAAAGACGATCTTCCCCAAAATTTTTAAATGTATGCGAGGGATGTTTCAAAATTGTCAAAGCGCATCACGACCACAACATTTTGTATACAAATAAGATACTTACATAGTTTAAATTTAGAAAATAAAGCAGCCATCCGGCTTAAATATACATCATGCTGCACCTATCGTCATAATATATCTACTGCTCACAATAAGACCCGAGAACATTCGCAAGATAAGCCTATCTGCCTGAAGCAGTAGGAAGGTACAAACTCTGTTATGGCGTTACTCAAGGTCTCTCATACCATCATAAAGTAACCGTAACGGACCGTGTCGGCGAAGTGAGGTCCATTTATCCAAAAGTTAAAGAGGTTGCCGAGTGTGAAGTCTTGCATTATATTTTGGTTGAGATATGATATCATGCATATTTGTAGTTTTGATGCTTAAAAAAGACCTACTGTAAAATATTATGATAGATAGTTTTATGTACCTAGTAGCTTGAAAACTAAAAAAATATAGGAGATCATTCGATCGAATATCGTCTAAGAGTTATAAATATAGTGAAAAAAGAACAAGACAAATCGCGCAAACTCTATCTAGGGCTTACTCATCCTATCTTACTGAACTTCTTTTGTTATGAGGCGTTTGGTAAATCGCAAACAAACAAAAAACCGTGTCTTTTTGGTTACAATTAGAGATGCACCGGCTAGTCAAGAAAGTCGTCTAGGCGGACATATTTGTAGTCGGCGATTAGTTGGCTGTAATAGCGACATTGAATTTTAATACAATTATTTATATCAAACAATTATATATATGTTCGAAATGAAACCACACTTATTTTATTTCGTAGACTGGTTAAAAATACTTGCACTGACGCGATTTTATTTTCCCTTATGTCACTTATGAATGACCGGCTCACTCGTTTGTGTAGTCAGTGACTAGTCCGTGACTATTAGCGATTAATCGGGAGTCGGCTAGTCGGCCAAAACTATCCGGCATATCATTTTCATAGAAAACGCCAAGAAAATGTAATTTCAAAAATGTCTCTCAACAATTTTCGCCATTTGTAGACAGTTTTGACCGAGAGATCAAGAGATTGTTCTTGATTACCCTCATAAGGTGTATGACTGGGCCGATGGCGTAGCAGATAGTAGTAGTAGACCCCTGCCTGCTACGCCGAGGGTTCGATCCCCACATGACATTGATATTTGCGTTTTTCTATAAATAATATGTATTTATTTACAATAAAAAAGTATATAAGTATTAATATCAGCTATCTAGTTCCCAAAGTACAAGTTTTGCTTAGTATGGGGTTAGATGGCGCTGTGTGAATTATACAGGATATTTATTTTATATTGAATTATTTATAACATTTGAATTTGTAGCACATGTCTACGTCGTAGTCTTTTGCTACGTTTAACGGATTTTCTAACTTATTTCACACTTACGGTTTAAACCAATGTAAACGAACTGAAATGTTACCTATTTATTTCTTACTGCATCCAAAGGCCCTTGGAACTTCGTCGATCCTACTATTACCACGCCTCTATTTTAACTTGTAAACGAATTATTATATTACTTGAGACTTAGGTGCTCACACTCACGGATCCGCCGGCAGGGGTTTCGTATAATTAATCAAAATGGGCCGTGCGTTGGTCAGGTTTCATTTAACAAACTTACATTTCTCGAATCATTGCTTTGGAACCCCGAAACAGAATTGAAGTTCCTTCCTGCTTAATCGACCATTGCTGGAAACAATTATTGGGTGGTAGAGCTGACGGCACAATCTAACTTTTAGGATGGAGCTCAAGTTTTAACTAGGCCAAATAATGCTCACACACACATATATCACACCTTTATCCCTTGCGAGATAGGCATAGCGCTGGCGACCATTACGATCGCTATCGGCACATCTGACAAATATTTGAGGGCCGTGTCAGAAAATCATGATCATAGGTTGTCAGTTTGTAGCCTAAGTAATGCTCACTATTTTCATGCTATTTCCTCTAACTAAGATATTGGCAGAATCGTCTTATGTTGACAGAGACCATTTGTACAAATAAGGTTTCTTGTTGCACTCTTTTTGTATTTGCTACTGTTATTTGTTTCTTTATTGTGCAGTGTGTTTTAATGTGTACCTACGCAATACATTTTAAAGATTTAATAATTTTTAAAGATTTCACGTCTAGAAGAAATATTAAATGGTTTTGAGATTTCCCTTGAAATCGACCCTCTTAGCATACCGAATTGACACCAATTCAAATTCAAATTCAATGCATTCATTTCCTTCGAGCAACGCGGTCTTCCGTCTCGTTCCGTTACGGGCACGGAAGGCCACGTTGATAGAAGTTTATTTTATGAGTAAGAATCTATTTATAAGATTCTCTTTTCTACTGACAATTCTCGAGCTTTTTATAATTTCATACCAGGTTCCTATGTTATGAAACTACAGGCTACAAGTCTACAGGTGAAATTCGTATTACATTGCGCAGCCGGTTTAAATTCCTGATATCATAATGTCTAACCGACTATGCAATGAACATCGAATTTCACATGTAAAATTGTAGCCTGTAATTTGATAATATCGGGTACAGATGGTGGTGTGCTAAGTTATGGCTAAGTTCGAGCAGCGAAAAAGATTCTATATCTATAGGCTAAGTTGAAATTTTGACATTTAAGTCATACATACATTTTCATCTATTTGTATCGTGATTTGTATTTTCTGTTTAGCTTAGCGCCATCTAAGTACACTTGAAGATTGGCTAAAAAATTTCTCATACCAACCATATTACATAAAAGTTACAGTAACACGTAAGTTATGTAAAAAAATACATGTCAAAGTGTGTACCTACCTATGTCAAATTTATGTTTAAATATTATGATCTATTTATGAAATAAGACAGTCTATCGACTCAATCGTTCGCTACAGCGCATTTTTTAATGATCGCACCCCGTTGGCTTTCTCAGAAACAGTAATTGCACATCCTCTCTGCATTCCTCTCTGTTCTCGTTCCGACTAAAAGTGACAATCGTAGCAGAATCTCAAACGCCCCTCAAGTTGAGTAATTTTCAGATGTTTATAACGCTTAGATTGCCGTGTGATGCCAGCTTGGAATAGCAATACCCGATTTCTTTTCCGTGGCTATAGTACGAGGCCACTAAAGGACTCGAGGGTTACATATATTGCCATTTAGGAAATGGGCTGACAACCTGTCACTTTGGTAGTTTTAGCGGTCATTTACGCTCTGCCTAACCCGCGTAATATGTGTATGTATATATGACGGTACTCCCACAGAAATGAACGTTTAAAGTAAAGAATATTAATGTTAAAAGCGTGTGTTCTGTGCAAAGTGAACGGAAATATTAGATCTTACATTTACCCTGTTTCTCATATAAGTGACTGTATAATGTCTCTTAATTGAGAAAATAATAGTCTTTAAACCCAAAAAATATATATCGACTGCTGGACTGTAAATATTATCTTAAAATCAGTGATTCTTTATAAATTTAACTTCATTAATGCTATTTTATCACGCTTAAAAATGCGCAAATTATTATCTAAATGTTTTTATTCAGGTAATATAAAGGGACAAATAACAAATGTGCACATGTCAGTACACTTAGGATTGTCTGCATGAGATCATCCACAGTCTTTGTGCACATTATATGGTTCAATTTGTCTGTCTTTGTTTTGTGAAAGTATTTTCGTGTGCAATAAAGTATTTTCAATTAAACGTGGTAAGTTGGTTCATTTTTGTCCTTTTGTACTTCTAAATTTCCTAAATATTATTATAAAAAAATATGATATACAGGGTGTAAGGGACGGTGTACCGAAAACTTTGCAGGCATGATGAGACCATAAAACTGAACAACTTTTAATATGGAGCCTATGTTGGGAAACGATTTTTTTTTTCGAGTTCCCATAGTAGATAAGTCAGACACTTGATCGGGAATTTTGTATCAACTTTTTTTTTAATTGGAGGTCATCATCAGACTGGCTGCATTGCCGTGCTGGATGGCCAATGATAAACTTTGGACCAGGAAAGAACCGAAACGTGGATCCCTGTGGTAGCCTTTCTCCCGCATTCGCTGTCCGATTTCAGCCACAAAGATCCTAGCCTCTCCGCACCAGGGCCTGACCGTTTCCACGGCAAAAGGACCGAACAGGTACGAGGCCTCCAGAGCTGAGTACTTCTGAATTTAATAATCCATTAAATATACTTCCTAAGTTTACTTACGCGATTACTGAAGATGTTACTGAAGACACTGTCGCACCAAGAAATAAAGAGTAAAGTTATGGTAAAGTGAAAAGTTACATAAAAGAAGTAATCTCTTAATTAAAATATCTGTATTACACATAAAAACTGAACAAAACCACATTAAATTTGAGTTAATGTGAAACTGTGATAATAATTATTGAATAAATCTTTCGGTTATTTCAATTCAGGTTAAATAAACCTGTTAAAATTGGTGCATTATTGTCCACAAAAGCTATTGTTCACAGTGAGTATAAAATTAAATGTTAATTGTATAACTGATTGTTTGTTGCCGCTTATACAATAATTAAAAGAGCGACTTAACGATTTCCGGAAATAAAAAAGTTCAAATGTAGATCTAAATTGGGAATCAAATTTGAAATCAAATCGTGTCGTTTCTCATTTCTTTACGCGCTAAGTTACGTATTACGTTTGGTTCGTACAATTTCCGTATTTCGTATTCTGTAAATATGGGGACCTAAAACGCAGAATAAAGTAAAATAGTGTTTTTATTTATTATACAATTGTACACAAGACACATACAAAACACAGAGCATTTGGAAAATGGTTCAACAGGTACTGCTTATTTCTAAACAAATTTCTTCCAGCAGAACTTAAAAAACGCGAGTAGATTGAAGATAAGCCGATAAACTTATGTTTTAATTTTAATATTCAACCTTGATTAAACCCCCTGTTTATAACCACTTAGATTTTAATTAATTAAGCTAATTCTGGAAATTATTCATATCCATGGTCAAATAAAATTAAACGTATAAGCTAGAATATTAAATTAATTTAGCCGAGTGAATTTATCAATTCAAGATATTGATAAAAAATAAAGAATTTGTTTAATGGATAATTCAATGTTGATGTATGACAATATAACGAACACAAAAGTCACAACACTACTCAAAGGTCCAAAGTAGCAAAAAATTAACGCTAGTTTAAAATCCAGCTGGAGTTTAATTTCCTTTTAATTATTCAAGTTGGTTACGCTAGTCCAAATATTAAACGTAGAATAAATCCGACTAATTATAATTTCTTTAAATGCAACCTTCGACTTAAAACATGTAAAAACACAACACAGTACATTCTACCCGGGATAACACACAGGAAGCCCCATTAGCTGCAAGTCCAACAACAATACGTTTCCTGCATCTATTTCATGCGTCCTGTATGCCTGCAGCCGATTATTCCCTTTGCACTCTGGGCAGCTGAAACCCTATAGTTACATGTCCAGTGATTAAGCTTTTTTAACTTTTCTATTTATGTCTATACAAAATTGTTATAAAAGACGGCCGATGTGGCGCAGTGGTAGCGAGACTGCCTGCGACGCAAAGGTTCCGGGTTCGATTCTCGGTGGGACACTCACAAAAAGTTGATATTTATCTCTTTGTTCCCAGTCTGGTTACGACGTTGCGGGGTAAATGGTTTCGTGCTTCGGAGGGCACGTTAAGCCGTCGGTACCGGTTGCTGTCTATGATTACTTAGACGGCGATCGTAACACAACCATGTCAGAGGCCTACTAGTGGTAGTAGGCGGTTGAAAAACTCTGACACCAGGGTTCATCGGGTCCTTGGATGACTCGGTGTCCCACACGAATAGAGAAAATTGTTATAAAAATAATAATTACGTTATACAAATTTATTTTCTTTTACAATGACGGATCATGACGTCAATCAGTGATAATACGATCCTTCATTGAATAAAGTAATTTAATTTGTTTTGCTTGACAAGGATTTTTTCCCTGCTTCTTCGATTTCATTTAAGTTGGTGGACTAACAGTGGGACGTTGTCATTATCAGAAAAGTGCCTTATTTAAAATCTAACAGAGTATTATACTCTTCTTCCTTTATAAGATCCTCTCCCACACTAAGTAAAGTTAGTACTGTAAACTTAGCAGTTGACTTACTAAGATACTTAAATACTTTTGTTAATTTTTTTATTTTATTTATTTATTTATATTCACACCAAATAACAATATTATTTAATCATCTTGGCACCATTAAACCGAGAATCGGTTTGTCTTGATGCTGCACAAACCTCTTTACTCTATTCGCTTTCGAATTTAAACAGACTAACACAATATTCTATAAACATAATGACTTAATTTTAAACCTTACTCATCATACAATGGATACATGACCGCACACAGGCCGCCCCGCGCAAGCGCAGTGACACAACAGCGCAAGCGCCAATAAAAACCGGTTGCGCTAGACGAGCGGCAAATATATACAGGTAATAAATACATATTACATGAAGAAAACAGCCAGACTAATCAAAAATATCTTAAATTACTCAATAAATATTTGGGTCTTGTGGGGATCGAATCTACGACTGTCGGCGTATTGCAGTGGCACTATTCGCTACACCATTGGACCAGTCAACTACTTAAATGTTAGTAGGAGCATTTTATTCCAGTGATATTGTATATTAAGTCAAAATATCACAATCTCATACAATTTTCTAATAACAAAGAACACGGTCTTCACGTAGGTGTTTTGATTCGGGGAAATGGTTTCGTGTTTCACTGGCGATTCCATCAATCGATATCGCTAGGCTTTTCGGTTGGCAAATATTGTTGTTCTAAATAAGACCTCACCAATAATGTTATTCGAAGGCCGCTTCCAATACCTCGCTCGTATGTGAATAGAACTGTAAAAAGGTTAGCTTTCTTGATAGGTTCCTACAGCTTAGGTATAGTGTCTACTATGGTGATGTGACAGATAACAATAAAATAGAATTTCCGAATTTCTGCATTGGTGCCTTGTTGCCAGCGCTATAAAAAATACAGCCAAGTGTAAGTTGGACTTGCCAACCGAGGGTTGCGCAACATGAACTTCAGCTCTTTCTGCTGCTGCTAACCTCAATTTTCAAATTTTGATCTTTTTCGGAGACGTAAAAAACCATATTTTATATTAAATTCAACTTTTGGATTTTTCCTAATTTTTTAACATAAATATGGATTTGCTAGAGTAGGTCAAATACACGCGTTTGTTACAGCACAATCGGCCACTTTTTTATCGTTAAGTTTACAATCAGGCGCAGACCTATATATGGTTTTTATTTCAACTATATATCTTTATGCGTTTCCGATATAAAGGGTCCTGACAGATGGTTGGACGGACGGACCGATGGACAACAAAGTTACTTACTTTATAAGATTTCAGATTTTTTCATTTTGAGGTACGGGTACATTTTCCACATCAGGCCTAAAACAGTTTGAAACCAAGAAAAATATTGACTCCGAGCCTTTTTAAATCAAAACTAACTACGCTGGCTCAGTGACCCGAAATGAATCTTGGCCTTCGAATGGAGCTTCCATAACTATTCCCTGTCCTGCGCCACCTTTCACCAATTACTAACATGAAGGATCTGCCTACACTTTGTCTTTTCAGCGATACCTTCCATGAACGCTCTTTTAAAACATATTTTTTTTGGTCTTAACGTATTATGATTTCTGCTGGTAATTAAATTAACTGCCAAAATAATAAGTCACATTGCTTTTAAATTCGATTATAAAGATGCAATGATTTGATTGTGCAGGTTTACATGCATTGTGTAAAACCATGGAGCTGCTTAAGAACCAACGCTGCGTCGAGCGGGCTACACGCGCGGGCTAGAAACGTCAAAATACTAGAGCAGCGCTGCGTGACGCGAGTCGCCCGCCAACATGCGGCGCGGAACACGACGATGCCTCGCCGTATTAAAGCTACTTATGTACGATGCGCCTTCTAAATTCGGACGGATTATAATGTCAAGATGCGCCGGCTCGCCCCGCGGGTGTCGCGCGCGTGCAGCCCGCATAACGAAGCATTGGCACTATGAAGTGATGCCATGTAGTTATAATTGTAATAAGATAAAAACTAATTTGCTTTTTACTGGTTATAATAGCTTTTCTTAAAATAGGACTTAGCAACCTTATGAATGACCCGTTTTAAATATGATTTAAACCTGTGATTTTCGTCATTACTAGTGACGACGCCTCTTCCATCTGGGCTACCGCAGCTCATTCCTTGCCTGCCAATTTTGCAAGTGTATTTTAATGCCAGTAACTATATTTTAATAGTAGGTGGAGCCATGTCACGCGTTTTCAGAAAATGTATACCTTACACGGGAAGTGTTTTAAATTTGGTATTCAGTGAATATTATTTAATTTGTAAGAAAATGTTATTATTTCGAAGCAAATCGACTATGATGGTTAATATAATTTGTATGTCGATGACTGTTTACTACAGTTTAGTTAACAACAAAAGATCAGAAAGTACCTACGGGTGACCTGATTAGAAAAACAATTATATTATCACATTACTTTTCCTCAATCCCTGTATCTCTAGGCCTCACAATCAAGATGTCTTAATACACTATAGAGCCTCGTGTCGGTCGCAAAATGGATGGCGACCCGAAAATAAGTCCCCCAAATGATGACAGTAATTCTCGTGGCCTGAGTACACGAAAAAGACATTTTAGGAACAGCAAATCTTTGTATTTACGTTCCTTTTTCTTCCTTTGTGTGCAATCTTGAAAATAAAACCAGATTTTTGTAATTGAAATTTACTTTATGCAATGTAGTATAGTATTATGTAGTTTCATTTATTGACGTCATTATTCGTCATTGCGTCACAATTTTCAGAATGTCCCTCAAATATTTGTCAGATGTGGCGTAAATGTCCGTTTTTGTGGCCATTTACGCTCTGCCTACCCCGCAAGGGATTATGGGCGTGATATATGTATGTATGTATGTATTCGTCATTGCAAAAAAATTATAACACAATTTTTGAAGTTAGGACGATTGTTAGTATAAGTTCAAAAAACTTACAATGCGAAACCAGAGGAAGGTAAAATTTAAATTAGTGGCAGTATAATTAGACTCTATTTATTAAAACAACTGAAGAAACAAAAACAGACAGCTGGCTTCGAGGTACATCGCGCTGCGTATACTACTCACAATAAAACCCGAGTAAAACATCCCCAAAGTTAAAGCGTATGACCCAAGCAGTAAGAAGGTAGTTAGGTAGTACAACCGCCTGTTACGGCGTCACTCAAAGGTCTCTTCATATCATAATAAAATAACCGTAACGGACCGTGTCGACGAAGTGAGGTCCCCATTTACCCTAAAGTTAAAGAGGTCGCCGAGTGAGAAGTTTGCCATAATATTTTGGTTGGGATATGGTTTCACGCAAGTTTGCAGCTTTGGTACAGTAAGTCTCTGATAATAACATGATAGATAATTATTCAGTAGTAGCCTTTACTCAGTTAAAAATAATATAATAGCACGTTCACACTCTGTCTCTATGGGCAGGGAAATAGTAAGGGAAGTAAGCAGCAAGAGCATGTAAACAGGTTACTTGTGCTGCTACTAGTCATGCTGCTGCCACTTTCCGTGCTCCTGCGAGTGTCGGCTTTTCGTGCGCAAGTCATAGTAACGATAGCACGAGAGCGTGTGGTAAGTAATGCTATCTCGCGCACTCGTATTGCTGAGAGAAAAGTATGACGGCAGAGTGTGGACACTCAGTCGCGTTGATACTTCCGCGGAAGTATTTCGAGCAATATTCGTGGCAGCGACAGGAACAGGAGCAGCTGCTTAGTGTGAACGTAGCATAAGATTTTTAAATGATATTTTTCTTACCATTCTATTGTGGTTTCAATAAATTACTAACATATAACTAATATTGGCTCGGGCATAATAACGTTTAATAGAAAAAAAAACAACAAAAACATTGATTTTCTAAATGCCACAATACAAATTTGCCGATTTGTATACAGTATTAACAGAGTAATTTTGGCTTAGTTTCCCACATGCTTTATATATATGCATATAACAAAATATATCCAAAAGTCTGTGTCCATGTACAGACAGCGACCCGTTACAGTTTTCTCTCATAACAAATCCAACGGATCCTCGGTAAGGATTTCGGAGTTCGTCGGATAATTAATTAAATAGGCCATGCATTGGTCAGGTCTCATTTAGCAAACTCACTTACATTTCACGGGCCATTGCTTCCAACCTCGAAGCAGAGATGCGAGTTCCTTCTTTGGTTAATTGACGATTGCTGGAAACAACTATTTGGTGGTAGAGCTGATGTTGCAATCTAACTTGTGGGATGGAACTCACATCTTCGCTCGGCGAACAATGCTCATTAACACCCAGAAGAGTCTAATGCTGGACATGGACTACTCCCAGGGGTCAGTCTATTTGAGGGTATTCGCTTCACTCACCATGCTTGTCAAGCGGTGTTTCATTAACAAGAAACGCTGCTGCACATTCTCTGTTTTTTTTTATCTTCTAAGCAGTTTTGTCAAAATATGACAATGCCACTCCATTGTGCAACACAAAGTATAAATCACAAAACAAAAAGAATAAAGAAATAAACTATACTGATGGTATCCGCAGAAGGTGATTTTGTCTGCGAAGACCTATCAGTACAACCCTAACCCTTAGTCGCCTGTTACGGTTTCAACGGAAAATATTAATTCAACCTTGAATACCAAATTTTTAAACACTTCTCATGTTGGGTAAGTATACAATTTTTCAAAACTTGCAAAATTTAACACCGCAGGCAGGATTTGATTTTGTGACTTACGCTATTAGTAACTAGAGTTAAGTTAGAGTAACTAGAAGAGACTCTTCCATCTGGGCTATCACGGTTCAATTGTTGCCTGTAAAAATTTTTGCAAGTTTTCTAAAAATATATATTTGACCTTGTTGTTGTTCTACTGTTTTTTGGTTGTATTTTTCACTGTTGATTGTTTCAATATTGTGCAGCAAATAGTGTGAGGTGTATTGTTTTTAATAGATGAGTTTGAAAGTGAGTAAAAAATAATAAAGCTAGCTCATAAAGCTTTCACGTCTAAAAGCAATATAAATGATAAAGGACACTTCTTTTTATAGGCATTTATCGGTCCACCTGCATTACAATTACAGAAAGCGTGTTACATCTCCAAATACGTTATTCAGACGAGAGCTAATCAGTCGCAGTAAAATAATAACAGTAAAATAATAGATTATCGACTCAATCGTTCGTTACAGCGCACTTTTTTAATGATCGCACCCCGTTTTATTTCTGTCTTCCACTTCTTGGCTTTCTCGCAAACAATAATTGCACGAAACGGAATAATTCCTCTCTGTTCTCAATCCGACTGAATGTGACAATCGTAGCAGAATCTCAAACGCCCCTCGAGTGAAGTGATTTTCAGATGTTTACAAAGCTATTTCTGCGAATATTGTCAACGTGCAAAGTTATTAAAATATTGCTACTATTGAACTGCACCTTAAATAAAATTTAAGCTGCTATTACACGAACTAAACTTGAAATCACTGAGTCTTTGAGGCATATAGCCTCAAATTTTACTGAAATTATGGTTTACGCAAAGTAAAAGAAGACTGTGCACATGTCAGTACATTCAGAATTGTCTGCATGAGATTATTCAGTCTTTGTGCACATTATGTGCTTGTATTTGTCTGTCGTTGTTTTATTATGTGTGCGATAAAGTGTTTCAATTAAACATGGCAAGTAGGTTCGTCTTTTGTGATATCTTATTACGTCTGTTAAATATGCTCTACAGTAAATAATGAACGTTTAATATACTTTCCAATGTTACAAAGGTGATTTCTAAAGCATTGTAGTCAAATTTTGTTTCTACAAACTATAATAAAGTCATGGTATAGTGAAAAGTTACATTAAAGAAGTAATCGATTAATCAAATATCTGAATAATAAATAAAACCTAACAAAACCACATTCAATCTGAGTTAATGTGTAATTGTGCGAATAATTATTGAATTAATCTTTCGGTTATTTCAATTCAGGTATAATGAACGTGTTTAAATTGGAGCATTATTGTCCATATAAGTTATTGATCACAGTGTGTGTAAAACTTAATGTTAATTGTACAACCTATTATCTATTCTGTGGTACAACTGCTAATAAGCTACCGCTCATAAAACAGATCAAATCTAGATCTGAATTTGAAAGTTGAAATTATCTTTTAAATATTTTTGGGGCAGTGAGCACCGACCCCAAGGAGATTTATGTATAACTGACGGGCTTTCATCATCACATATTATATATTTTACACCCTTCCCGTCAGGGTTTGTACGACTTCTGTTTGTGTTCTGCTGATACTGATCCTATGCCCACTCAACCGCAGGGCAAACGGAGTGGTCAAACATACAACTCGGTTATACTCAACACAAGATTGCGCAATCAATTCATCAACAGTTATTTTAAGCAATTTTTCTTCAAACTTACTCGGTATGATAAAATAAGTATAGGTGAACACCTATTATGACAGTTGCATCTTACTTTGTACACTTATGCTCACACACTCACACTTACGCTCACGCACACATGTACGTTCTCACCTAATCACATTCACAGTACAATATCCCTATCAGTTTAGGTATACCTACCTTTGATTTGTCAATTTAGTACGCCTGACCAGGCCTGCGACACTCGCCTATACCTACGGAGTTAATTACCTACGCCGTCGTGTGCCGCGACGGTACACTCTGCCAGAGCCGGATCGCGCTCGCTAGTGGAGCGCGCGCGCATCGATGCGGTGACGTCATTTCACTTGTGACGCATTATTTAACGAGACAGTCGTGCAGGTAGTGGAATAAATTGATTGTGCTGTGCTTCTTTACGAAATTTAAAACCAATCAATTTATTATGATGATGGGACAAAATAGGACTAGGTGTTCTGGGGAAGGATGTCTTAATAAAAAGAATTTTCCGGCACAATACCTTTTGGTATTATTTGTAAGATTTCGTATTTTCGCCATACTTAAGTTTAATAATGTATACTTTCGAGACGGCAAGAAATACATACAACATTATATTAAAGTAAGACAATTGTAATTGTAAATTATATTTTTATTATGACTAAGAATAGGTATTCATGACTTTTTGAAAAATATTGTAAATACTTACAATAAACACTATAATATATTCTGTGTAAATAGCTAATATACCTACCAAATCAGTTTAGGATATTATTTTTCATAGTTATATCCTGAATCCGGCCCTGGCGTTTGAGCTCCCGTGTAGGTAGTCAGAGAACGCAAAGGGTTTGTGCTCGTATGCGCGTGCATTTGAGTTTAATTTAGATAGCGCACGGTGTCTTGGATGTTACAAAAAAAAGTGTAGGCTATTAATACGGCGGCTTTCTTCAACATCAAAGGAGTGTCGCTTCTGTAGGTACTACTATTATCTATTCTGTGGCCTGACGTCTCAGCACTTTTGCTACCTATGTTTTCTAGTACCAAAACACCGAACCTAAACAACAAAAATGATTTTCTCCATGCACGCCAGTAGATTATTCTAGTTCGTATAATTCTAGTATGAATGCCGTATTCTGAAAATTACGGATCCCGAAAACGCAGATATTATCATATCGAATTAAAACAAATAAGGGCCTTCCATGCAGGGGTTTCATTTCAGTTTTGATATTTAACCCACTTTATAAGTCAAATAGATAATATGAGTTAACTAAATTATTTTTGGAAATCATAATGGTCAATTAAAACCTTTAGAGTTCAAATACGGGTAAAGTAAACCAAAGAAACTCAAATATTGATATTCTGTGAATACAGATATGTCAAAAGTCGCAAACAACGCAGCTAGTTTAATATCTAGCAAGACAGTTTCCTATTATTTAAACACGATAACAAGAAGTATATTTTTGCATTTCCATTATTTTAGTTAGTCACACCCGTACTTAAACTATTTTAACTGTGAAACGTAGAATAAATGCGACTAATGATAATTTCATGATTTCGGCTGGTTATGACCAAAATCATTTATTTCATTGAAGCTTTTAACTTGAACACAGAATACAGTACTATCTGCCTGGGATAGCTCACAGGAAGCCCCATTAGCTACACGTCCAACAACAATAGGTTCACTGCTGCTATTACTGCGACCTGAATGCAGCCGGTTATTCCTGTTTGCACTCTGGGTAACTAAAACCCTTTAAGTGATCTGCCCTACGATATTAGAGCTTGCTTCAATGATCTCATTTAAGTGGATGGACCTACCACTAATAGTGGGGTATTGTCATTATCATAACCGAGGCGCCTCATTTGAAATTTAACAGATAATGAAACTCCTCTTTCCTGCCAGTTGGTATTCTAACCAAAATGGGATGAATAGTCCGTGCATTTAAAATATACAGGGTATAAGGAACAGCACTCCAAATAATTATAGGATGCATTCAGACTATCAAACAGAACAACTTTCCGTACAATATATTTCAAGGATACAAAATAAAATTTCCCCGCCATTGTAAATGCAGTCAGCTGATCGTGTTTTTTTGGAAGGTCGTTTATTTTCCTTTCCAGACATATGAGTTGTTCATTTTCATGGTCTGCAATCTGCATGCACCCTATAAGTATTCGGAGGGCTGTCCCTTACACCCCGTATATTAACTAGCTTTCTCCAAAAGCTTACTTTGTCATCCATCATCAAAGAGCGAAACGTGCTGTCACATCATTTAAAGCTCAAAATATGGCATCTCTTCACAAATAAACATAACGAAGGACTTTTTTTAAACAACCAAGGCCTGGTCTATATTGTGTAGAGCTTTGTTACAATCCGATTGTGGCGTTCATTATTCAAATCATGTTGTCATCAAAAATTTCATTTAGCAATCTAATAACGTATTATAAAAAAGGGCTGTAGGCTATCCCGCAACGCAATGGATAAATGCGTGATGTCTGTATGTGTGTATGGGATGAAACAAAACAGGAATAACCTAATGCAGCTGTATCAAAAACGCACGTGCATCGATTCTGCTCCATGCTATCACAGATATTATGGTTTCGATTTTACAGCATACGATCTCTATGATAATGAGGCACATATTATTATGTAAGGTAAACGTTTTACTGGTTGAGTATACAATGCAAAAGACTATTTAAAATGGTCAGGGTAAACCGACTTCATATAATGCAACTTATAAGTTATATTCTTATTTATTCTACTCAAGTGATCTTGTTTATTCTGTTAAGTGAAAATATCACATTCTTTAATAAGTTTCTAATAGAATGTACACTGTGTAGGTATTTTGATTCCAGGAAAGTTTCGTGTTTCACTGGCGATTCCATCAATCGATATTGCTTTGCGGTCGGCAAATATTTCCATTAATGTTTTTTCTAAATAAGACCTTACCAATAATGTTATTCGAAGACCGCTTCCGATAGCTTGTCTGTGAACACGCAACGCTATAAAAGGTTAGGTTTTTTCTATAGGTGCTTACGGCTTTGGTATAGTGCTTTTTTGGTGGCGTAACAGTATCCAATAAAATATAATTTCCGTATAATACTTCAGATATACTGTTGCTAGCGGTATTTTTATATTTTAACATTTGAGTAATACAGACGCAAATTGTTATATTTTATTAAGGCGAGTGTAGCCCTCAACGACCTCGACAGTGGCGCCACTTTCCAAAAAAATGTTTTATCCTTATACAAACAATCTATCAGAATATCCGATGCCCAAGTTTTTAGTATTATCTTTATGTAAAATTAGAACCTGAAAACTCAATAACATATTAGCTGTAATTAAAGTTATGGCAATTAATACCAAAAGTAACCGTTTTTAGGCACTTTTTCCCATAACTTTGATTGCAGCAAATATTTCATTTAGTTTGCAGGTTCTTATTTTACTTAAGGATAGTACTTAAAACTTGGGCATCGGAGATTCTGATAGATTGTTTGTATAAAGAGTTTTTTTTTGTGAAGTGGCGCCACTGGCGAGGTCGATGAGGCCTACAATCACCTTAGAGCGGTATCCTCTATGGACACTTCTGTGCTAGAGACCGATACTGCATCAATAGTTAAAAAATATATAAAAATAAGTTCGGCCAGAACTATCAACGGGATCATCGCAAAGGAATCTCGCTTTAGCATTCAGCAATACAAACAGAAAATCCACCCAACTGTAATAAAATTATGCATATAAAAGTTGCGCTGTCTCTACAACTGAAGCGCCACAAACGACGACTTTAAGATTTATTCCGTTTGAAAGTTTCCACTTTCCAATCATGTCGTCCGACTGCATGTGAAAATTCAATTGAGTGCTATGTAAACAGCGACGGCGTGTAGAAGCAACACCTACTACTATACTGCCCAGTATAGTAGTAGGTGTTGGTAGAAGTGGGTCGTGTCGGTAAATATGGTTCGTTCCATAAAGTTCCTTTATGCTGCTGTTACGGACACTTCCCCTGACACGCTCAGAACAAGGAATCACTTATAGCAACACTCTGAACGATTGTTCAGATTGTTGCAAACAATCACGGCTGCTCATACATAGTATAACACAAAGTTGCTGGCCGTGTCCGTCCCTATATATGCATAGATCTTTAAATGCACGCACCAGATTTTGTTGCGGTTTTTTAATTCGATAGAGTGTTCCAAGAGAAAGGTTTGTAAGTTAAATTTAAGTATGTCAGAAAAGGTATCGTAATAATACAAATATACTTTCATTCATTTTTTCCCACGCGAGTCGTAAGAGGCGACTAAGGGACTCGAGGGTATATGTTGCAATTTTAGGTGATAGGCTAACAGTAACAACCTGTCACTATGGCGATACATAAATTTCCGAATGACTCTTAAATATTTGTCTGACGTGGCGTAAATGTCTGTTTTTTGCGGCCGTTTACGCTCTGCCTACCCCGCAAAGGATTAAAGGCGTGATATTTATATGTGTAATTTTTCCAATTCTTTGGCACACTTTCAGTGTATTAAAGTACTGGTATTTTTTAGAAGTATTGCAGATAAAGACAGACGTAGATTATAATTTCTTGATTTTCTTTTCTAAATGTTTTATTTTGTTTAAATGCACTTCTCTAAAATCTAACCATTTGTAAACTTCCGGTGAAATGTAGCACTGTTTGTTTTTTATAAAAACGTTGTAGGTTCAAACATTAATAAATAAATTATGATAATAATTTTTCGAATTGTCTGGTATTATGTTTTTAAATCAAATGCGTTTGGGAATATAAGGATAGATGAAGACTTGTTTTTCTTGTTTTATTTGTCTTTATTTTCTTGTTTGTTCAAATAGTTCCCTTTATCTTCCGAGTCCTATTTTTGTGAATTTACTCGTACGAGTAGTTCAGGAAATGCCTGAGTAGAGCTGCTTTCTAGTGACAGGGTAAGGCCTCAAATATCCACCTATTTCAATTCAATCTCGTAAGGATAATTCAATTCACGGCGCGTCACTTCTCTTGTGTGTTATACAGAGGGCTAAATAGGAGTTATTGCAATTTCTACTTCGTTAAATTTCTACGTAAAAATTTCTTAACGGATTGCACAAAATGTGTAAATTGGCTTTAAAAATAAAATGAAGTAGGTGCCTAAACTTCGAGACTAGGGCTGCCCGCACACGTCCGATAATCGGTGACCGATTTTTTGTAGGAGTAAAATGGAACGTATTGATTGCAATGGTGTAACGCCCACATCCTACAAATAGTCGGTCAGAAATAAAATCGGTGCATCCCGACCGATCCGATTGTCGGTGAAAAATGGAACACTTGGAAATGTATGCGTTAACGCACACTACTCACCGATAGTCGGCCGTCCATGACGTGCTACTCCCTCGAAACCAACAGACAAAGTGACGGACGTGTGCTTTGAGTCGGTCACAAAATCGGTCTTAAAAATCGGAGGAAAAATCTGCCCGATTATCGGTCCTATCGGTCGGACGTGTGCGGGCAGCCTAAAAGTTTAGCAAGCTGAAGTAGCGTGGGCTGGTCGCATCTGTCGTAGAACCGAAGGACGGTGGAGTAAGCGGGTCTTGTATGACAAAATGGCGGCTGGTAGCGACTGGATGACGAAAACGGGAGATCATGTCTTATGGCGTACTCTGGAGGAGGCTTCCCTCCAGCAGTAGACTGCTATAGGCTGATGTGATGTGATGAAGATGTTTTTTTTTATTTTTGGCTTTAGAACACTACATGAAAAGCTCGTTTACTTTTTAGTTTTATATTACCTTAATTTTCTAAAATTTTGCTCTTTTTTGTATGCCATTGCCATTTAAAACATCGACAGTATATAAGATTCGTGATGATACTTGTATATGCCACAGAAATATGGAAAAATCAGGAATTTGCTCCAAAATCAAAATATACAAGAACATGCAAAAATTGAGTGTCGTCCTTTTAATTGTTGTGTTCATTTTTAAGGTTATTCCTCGTTTCCTAACAAAAAAAGAATGACTTTTAAAGGAGTTATATATTATATTATATTAATTGTGTTTGTTTTTTTTAACGAATAAATTTCAATTAATAAAATTTCAAAATAATTATATTCAATAAGTTCCAAGCTACAGTTTTTACCTAGACAAATAGATGGCCTTGTATATTATATTATACAAAATTTTATAGATATACATTCCATGATATCCCTAAACATTGAGTAAGTTATTGACGACGACCTTATTAATAGAAAGAGAAGCATTTTGTACTGTTAAGCTGGGCTTTCTGGGTTCCTCATCAAAATCTTCGATTCATGTGGCTTGGTGGCTTGAACTGAACACTGAAAAACTTTTGATAAGGAGCCATTTCCGTATCTCATAGAATAAAGCTGTGATCCCGGTTATCCACTTCAGGTACCTACTCTAGCCTCCTGAAGTTTAATGTACTAGCAAAAGCGATCCATCATTGTGTAAAATGTATGCTATGTTGCCTTTTTTGTACCTCTTAAAGTTAATCCATGTCTTTGCTTTCGTACATCAGGTACTTTAGACTCTGTGTTCTAGCAGAAGCTATAAAGACATTTTCTTATATCTTATACAGCGGCAAGAGCGGTCCATCATATTGAACAATTTTGCCATGGAGCCATTTTTGTATGTCTATTACTGTACCGGGGCTTCTGGTGTTCTACGTCAGGTACCTCGCGTGCTCGACAAAGTTATGATTTAGATATTAGATGTTGACCAAGACATTCACTGCACTAGACGATTGCAGAATAAAGTCACGATTTTGCCATTTTCCGGCTTTTGGCTAAATTCCTAAGGAATCAGACGAATTAATGATTCTGCTTTATACCTGCGACATAAACGTCAGGGTAGGCAGCCAGAACTGATGCATTTTTAAAGAAGTGTGTCATTCGTTATATCGATTTGCCTTCTTTATGGCACTTGAGGGTTGTAAATGAAGGCAGTATTTCTAAAGATGGAATCAAACATAAATAATCAGAAAATAAATGCAGATTTTCGGAAAACAAAAATTCCTACTGACGCAAAATATTCCTGAGCCCTATGTTATTTGATAAAATCTATTCAGACTCAGTACGAAATGAACTTTGGAATCTCATTCTCTGGAAACAGAACACACTCGTTTATTTATGATGGTCTACTGCAATAACATTGACATGTTATGAGCAAGCTTCAGCTTTGCAAATACTCGAACAATGATTTGTAGGGAAATGTGTGTTTGTTCAGGATTCTTCGCAAACCCATGCAAATTTACAAGGGTATATTAAACGAAGTTGGTAGAGTAAAATATACTTTGTAACAGACGCATATTAGAATTATACAGCTACACATACTTAAATACACATAAAAATGGTAAAAAAAAAAAATCTGCTTCTCCTTTCAAAATATAATGTTTCTGATTTTTCACACCACAAACCTTAGACATGACAGTTCTTGTAAATAACAAAAGTGGAAAAGCAAGCACGACGCTTACGTTAACTGCAAGTTTCAGGCAAACAAACTCAATTCCACAAAATCCTATAAAACTGCTGGCTCAAAATACCACTGCCACTTCCGTTTAAGAGAAGTTAAAACAAAGCTGCAGATTTATTATACACCTACCCCTTCAAACGTTACATGCGAAAATACCAAATACGCAAAACCGCGTTGTTGTCTGAAAAAAAAAGATTTATCAACTAAGTATTTCAGTTGGATCAGCCGTTACGTTCATTGTAAACGCTTATTTTTATTTTCTGCTATAAATTCGTAATATGTTTAACTTCATTGAGACTTTAAAGTCTTTAAGGATTTAACTATCTCCTTTTCTTTTCAAATTTCAATGCAACTACCTGCCAGACACTGATAAGTTCACAGTTGTGTTACTTGTACTGCGAATTATGGTCTGTGGTCTCATATATTTTCATAGCAATGAAGTTAGATTCGAAACCTCAACGCAGCCAACCGCAGTTACATTTAAGTGAATGCACCATACACTTACACTTTGTTCTGACTTCTAACTTCCAATAAGTTAGACGTATTTGCGAGAAAGGAACTACTTAAATAAAACAATGAATTGCTAGTGTTCAACTTCATTTCTGACCGTCAAGGGTAGAACTTCGACTTTATCGAACGTCCAACTTAGTCTTTTACGTCTAGTTTATTACTTTAAACGTCCACGACCAGTTTGTTGAATGAGAAATTTAGTCAAGAAATGTAATATGTCAGAGGATTAACTGTTAACGGTTCAATATAAACTGGTATTTCCTACAGTTTTAAAGAATAGCTAGAATAAGTTACGGTTACTCTAGATCTGCATATAATATATTTTATGATTAGAAATGGTGTTCATTGACCTGGCATTCAAAGCTGATGGAACGCAACCCACCGTACCGTCCTAATGGCAAACAAAAATCGATCAATATACTTCCACTCTTGACAGGTTAATCTTCTAGGCAACGTTTTTATGAAAATATAAAATGGCGTAAACAAAAACGGCAATTCCAACGTAACCGTTTTATAAGAAAAAATAATATAATGGTGGCTAATGTGGCGCGATGGTAGGTAGTTCGCCTCCTTGCAGCGCAAAGGTTCCGGGTTCGATTCTCGGTGGGCCATTCACAAAGATGATACACTTTGTGAATTTGTTCCTAGTCTGTTTAGGACATAGCAAGCTGAACCACATAATTGTCCGCAATACGTTAAGCCATCGGTCACACGGTTCTATGATTAGGATTACTTAGACGGTAGTCGTTAGTCAACCATGTCAGGGGCCTACTAGTAATAGTAGGCGGTTGAAAAACTCTGATATCAGGGTCCATCGGATCGTTCGTTAACTGGGTGTGTTCCACACAAAAAGAAGAAGAAGAAATAGATAATGTGCCATAACAGGAGTACCTACTTATATACCGGTGTTGACTGTGTGCTGGTCGATGATGATTTTTAAAAGAAATCCGGGAACATAGGGTTCACACTGTGTTTATTTTATAAGGTAGGTATCACACATTTTATTACACATAGGAGCGTGCGGCGGGCTTGGGGCTCGAATATTGACTAAAAAGTTAAAAGTTGACGGTACTATCCCCGCGCGTCTTGCCTGCCCCTCGCATACCCCTTCACAAAAAATATCAAATTAACTAGGTACATTGCGTCGCTAACATGCCCCACCCCAGTGCTGCTAGCAGCACTCATCAACAATTGGAATTCTAGCGACGCGTGTGGCAGACCTGGTCAAAAACCCAGTTTTTGTCTTGATCTTGACCATCCTGACCCGTCCATCTCGTCCAGGATTGACTTCTACTATCAGTCCTTTTGGCCAAGTGTTCCTGGGTCCATCAGAGTCGACAATAACGACTACGTCTCCGACTTGTAGTGGTCTATTTTCTTTGTTCCACTTTTTTCTTGGTATCATTTCAGGTAGTACTTCTTTCACCCATCTGTTCCAGTACAAATCTGCCAATCTTTGTGATATTCTCCATTGCTTTCGAAGGTATAGATCTGTGTCATCAAAAGTTCCAATTTGCGGCATGTTGGACGAAGTACCGAGAAGGAAATGGTTTGGAGTCAGTGATTCTGTACTTCCAGCTTCCACGGACACATGTGTAAGTGGCCTGCTATTGACAATGTTCTCGACTTCAGCTAAAAGTGTCGCTAGTGCCTCATCACGTGGAGCTCGCTCTCGCAGAACTGCTTTTAATGAAGTTTTTACAGAACGGATTAGCCTTTCCCAAGCCCCACCCCAGTGTGGGCTAACAGGCGGTATAAAAGTCCATCTAGTGCCATATCCACTGTTGAAGGCTTCATCCGTCAGGGATCGCTGGTCTAACTCATTGATAGACTTTTTCAGTTCAGCGTCCGCTCCTCTCAAATTCGTCCCGTTGTCCGAAAACATATGCGCTGGCCATCCACGTCTATTGGCAAATCTTCGAAGAGCCATGATGAAGGAATCTGTGGTGAGATTATGTACCACTTCAATATGGATCGCTCGGACAGTGAGGCAGGTGAAGAGAACTCCATATCTTCTTTCGTGGCGCCTGCCCACTGTCACTGTCATCGGCCCGAACAGATCTACTCCACAGAATAAGAATGGACGCTGATGATGAGCCATTCTGGCTTTTGGTAAGTCTCCAATTCTTGGAATTTCTGGTTTGCATTTTCTCAATCTGCAGAACATGCATTTTGACACGACATTTTTCACTGTAGGTCTCAATCTAATAATCCAATACTTTTGTTTCAGTTCATTTACCACCATTTCCTGGTTACCGTGCGCGGCGATCACATGGTAATGTCTAACAATCAACCGTGTGATGTAATCTTGCCCGTCTAATATTATAGGCTTTTTTGTTTCAGGCGTGACGTCATCGGCGGCGTCGATTCGACCATCAGCGCGCAGGACTCCGTGTTCATCGAGGAACGGCGACAAGGTAAGTAGTTTACTACTGGTAGGTATAGTTTTAGAATTTTTCAGGAGCGTTATTTCAGATCCAAACGATTGAAGTTGCGAATGGCGAATCAGTATGTGTTCAGCCTTTTCCATTAAGTGCTCATCGCAGTTATAACTTTCTTTGTGTAGGTTATTAATAATTGCCCTCTTTGCCTTTTGTATAAATTCTAAAACTCTCATCATTGTTCTACGCAGGCGCAACCATGAAGAAAATCTTGTAGGTTCCGGAACAGGTAGTGTACAGTCTGCATTTTGTATCGCTGTTACGCATTCTATTGTAGGCATATCTGTTGCGGGACTCAGGACGTCACGCGGCCATTCATTTTCACTGCTTTGTAAAAAGGTAGGCCCGTACAACCATTCTTGTTGCAACATAGAGCAGTCGAAACATTCTCTCGTAGCGAGATCGGCGACGTTCATCTTTGTAGGTATGTAACGCCACTCATCCATCTGGGTAAGTTCGTCTATTTCTCCCAATCGATTTGCGACGTAAATTTCATAGTTTCGTGCGTTATTCCTTATCCAGTGCAATACAGTTGTTGAATCACTCCAAAAGTATCTGCGCTCGGCAGTCATTTTATGTTCTTTTGTTATTGTATTAGCCAACCGTGCAGCTAACAGCGCAGCCTGCAGTTCTAGGCGCGGTATGGTGATAGGTTTGATTCCCGCCACTCGACATTTGCTCGCTATGAATGCTATGCGCGTATTATTTTCGTTATCTATCCACCGCCAGTACGCGACGGCACAGAACGCTTTTGTAGATGAATCGCAAAATATATGCATCTGTAGGTTTCTATAACAGTTTATCGTATGTGCGGTGTCGCTCGCTTGTAGCGGTTGCGTAGGCGCAGGACACGGCGGCGGGGGGTCTACGACGGCTACGGTTCGTAGCATCCTCGTAGCAGGGTCTGTTTGTTGCAGGTGCGAGTGCGATGGCCGACTAGTCGGACCACTCTCTGTCTCGCTCGCACTCCAGGTGGCTGCTGGGTAGTATCGTGGCAGTCTTACATTGCGCAACGAATGCAGCATGTTTATCCAATCTTGCCATTTTGAATAGATTTCATCAGTAATTGGGTCATCCCAATTTATTTTCAATCGCCATGTTTCTTGTAAGATAAGTTTTCCATTGATGGTGAATGGCGATAAAAATCCAAACACGTCAAAAATTGACATCACGACCCGTAGTATTTCACGTTTGGTAGGTCTTTGTTTTCCGTTGATGATGTTCTCAGGAATTTTCTTGAATGAAATATCGAAGCCCAATGAGTCATCGTCGGTACGCCATATAAGTCCGAGCGTACGATCGCCTTCATATTGCTGGCCGAGTTTGAACTTTACAGCGGCAGTTCCGAGGGCCTCTTTTGGTAAGCTATCGAGTACAACTTTGCTGTTACTATTCCAGTTTCGTATCTCAAAGTTTCCTTGCGAGTGTATGAAGGAAATTTCTTTGGCGAGATTTACAGCGGTCTCATCGTCAGGTAGGCTGTCGATATAGTCATCCATGTAGTGCTGCGTGTATATAGCATGAGCTGCAACTGTCATTGTAGATTCGAAACGTCGAGCATTTTTGTTTTTGATAAATTGTGCTATGAATGGCGAACAGTTAGCACCGAAGATTAGGGATGACATCACATAAGTTTTTATCGGTTCTTCATTTTCCGTAGATATTTGAGTACAATTCTTCTCCGAGTTTTTGTGAGTAGTAGGACTTGTAGGGTTGCCTCGAAAAAGAAATCGAAATGCATTTCTGTCTTCTGGACGTATTTTGACTCGCATAAACATATCTTTTATGTCTCCTGTTACGGCTATTTTATTTTCTCGAAACCGTAACATTATTCCAAAAAGTGACATAAGTAGATCTGGTCCTTTTAGTAAATAGTCGTTGAGTGACAACCCTAGGTATCTTGCTGCTGCGTCGTACACTAGGCGTAATTTTGATTTATTTGGGTTATCGACGCCGAAAATAGGTAAATACCAAGTCTTTGGTGTGAGGTCGCAATTTTTACATTCTTCAGCGTAATCATTTCCTAATAAATGCTGGATTCTTTCTTTAAATCTCTGAGCGTATTTGCTATCTTTCTTCATTTTATTTTCTACTCCTTTTAATCTCATTAGAGCCATTGGGCGTGTGTCGGGCATTACGCAATTAGCATCCTTCCAGGGTAAGCCGACGTGCCACTTGCCATCCACTAGTTCAGAGGTTTGTTCCAAATAGTCCAACGCACGCTGGTCCTCCATATTCTGGCGAGGCTTAGAAGTAGATATTTCCATTGAGTCGATAGTAAACGAGCGTCGTACAGTCTCGTGCAGGTCACGAAGTTCAAGGTCTTGTTCGGTAGGTATTTCAGTTATAAACATGGTAGTTGCGTCATCCATCAGGTTCCTGTGTGCGCGCGGGCGCGGCACGCGGCCGTGCAGGCACCAGCCCAGCGGCGTGAGGGTGGCGCACGGCGAGTCCAGGTCTCCCTCCAACTCCAATGTTTGTATAGGTTTAAGTAGGTGACGATTATCTTGTCCGATCAACACTTCCGGTTTTACTGTTCCGTTACATATCAGTTCATGTTTAACTTTTTGTAAATAAGGATAGTTCTCAAGATTTACCATATTAAAGTTCTGTGTAGGTATTTCCAGTTTATTGACACTACGCGCACTGATAGAAAATTGTCTTCCATGTTTATTTGACACAGTTAAGTCCACCAATTCAGCTTCGCACACTAGTTCCGTATCGTCCCATGCACCACGAATACGCAATGTTTGTTTACGTCCATGCAAGCCTACGCGCGTGGCTAGCGATGAGCTTATCATAGATATTGTTGAGCCACCGTCTAGCAGCGCGGGCGCACTTATCACACCATTAGGTCCATGAATGTTCACCATAGTCACTTGGAGCAACGTAGAACAGCTGATTGAGTTTATATGTGTGACGACTTCATTTTCAGCACTGTTTTGGGGTTCGTGTTCATTATTTTCAGAGTTTGTCGCGTGTTCGGTTCCTACCGGCGGTGACATGATGCTCGGGCGCTCGGTAGGTACGTAATGAAGTAACCGATGATGAGCTAGTCCGCATGAGATGACGTCACACGGGGCAGCGGGACAGGTGTTTTTGTCGTGTCGGGATAATAGGCACTTAAAACAGATACCTACTCGTTTTACATATGCCCAGCGGTCCTTACGTAGTGCTTTTTTAAACTTTTTACAGTCTGTGAGTTTGTGTACCGAAACATGACAGAATCGACACTTTTCTTTAGCACTGTGTTGTGTTTCTACTCTTGCACTTTGTAACAGAACGGCTTGAGTTTTATCGTTGTAATTATTATCACTGTATTTACGTCTGTTGTCCACTCGATTGTTCATTAAACTCGCCATACAGGTAGAAACTTTTCTTGCTTCCAGGTTTAAAAAATTCGATACTATGTCGAGCCGTGACCTTTGTCCCATGATAATGATTGGTAAACTGTAGTCAGTCCATTTAGTAAGTAGCACTGTAGGTAACTTTGCGAGCACAATATTAGAAACATTTACTCCTTGTAGGTACTCATCGCGTTGAAGTGCACGTACGGCAGCGACATAATTCTTTATTTTTATAGAAAACGGCACTATTTCTTTATAGTATTCGTTAGGTAGTGGACTTAGCTTTTTTATATCCATCATTATACGTGATAGGATGATGTCTGGATTTCCATATTGTAGCTCCAATGTACTCATTACATCCGTAGGTGAAGTAGCACTTATCAGTAGAGCTGAGACAGCATCTTTTGCAGCACCACGTAGACACTTTCGTAAACGCCATAGGTTTTCTTTTTCAGAAAAGTTACACAGTGAAGAGGATTCTTCATATGCCTGCTTGAATGCCAACCATTCCATTGGGTCACCGAAGAAAAGGGGAAGATCTCTCGGTGTGCTGATTCTACTCAGTAGGTTGGAGTTTTCATTTGGCTGCGTGTTGCTGACTGTGGTGGTGATCATCTGCTGCAGGGCGCGGGCGAGCTCCTGAACTGGACCATTAGTGCCGCCGGCTTCTGGCGGCGGGAACATCGAGCTATGTGGGTTGTCCTGAACGTCAGCTTTCTGTTTTTCCAGTTCCTGTTGGCTCTCCTCAAGCCACTTCTCAATTTCCTCCTTCTTGCTGTGATGATCACTCTCCGACGGTTGTGAACTGTATTTTCCATCAATAGCGGCCATATCCGCTGCCAATTGTTTGTCAATTAATTCCATTTGTATTCGAGCCTTTTCTTTTGCCGCATCTAGTTCTAATTTCTTTTTCATAGCCGACGATGATGATATCTTGGATTTTCGTGACTCGGAATGTTTCGATGATTCAGAATCTGTGGGTACTTTTTGTATCACGGGAGCTTGTTGCTCCATTTTTACTTCGTTCAAGGCCTCGCTTATGCTTCCAAAGGGTGTCTTGAATAGCTCCTTAGGAATGAAATCCTTCGGGACCTCATCTGCTGACGACGTTGCATGGTCCTTATTTTGTTCCTTGCGTACCATGCTCCGCGTGTTCACCATTATATTTTTAACCAGCGGCGAGTGGAACATAACAGATCCGGCTTGAAGACCAATTTGTTGACTGTGTGCTGGTCGATGATGATTTTTAAAAGAAATCCGGGAACATAGGGTTCACACTGTGTTTATTTTATAAGGTAGGTATCACACATTTTATTACACATAGGAGCGTGCGGCGGGCTTGGGGCTCGAATATTGACTAAAAAGTTAAAAGTTGACGGTACTATCCCCGCGCGTCTTGCCTGCCCCTCGCATACCCCTTCACAAAAAATATCAAATTAACTAGGTACATTGCGTCGCTAACAACCGGTTCCAGGTTGAAGTCCCGAAATGTTACCATTTATTATTTTTAATTGCGAGGAATACTATATTTGATTTGCTTGATAAAAAAAACTTGTTATTTTTTATCGATATAAAATATATTAAGTTGACCAACAATGAAAAGTTTCATAACCTGCCGCAAACAGTACCATTCTAAAATTACCTACCAGCCGTGAATTGCCAACCTTTTTTGACAGTGAAAAATTACTATTGTTGTTCGCAATAGGAAGTCAACGTGAAGTTTAGACGACCTTCCACAAAACGCCACAGTAAAAGCTAAATGAGAACTTAAAGTTAAAGCGAGTGTAGCCGTCAAGTAGTTTTGGTATTATCCTAAAGTAAAATTTGAAACTCCAAACACAATGTAATATTCGCTGCAATTAAAGTTATGGCAAAATGTGCCTAAAACGACCACTTTTGGTATTAATTGCCATAACTTTAATTACAGCGAATATTTTATTGAGTTTGCAGGTTCTAATTTTGCATAAGGATACCTAAACACTAAAAACTTGGGCATTGGACATTCTGATAGATTGTTTGTATAAAGATAAAACTTTTTTTGTGAAGTGGCGCCACCGTCGAGGTCGTTGGCGGCTACACTTGCCTTAAGTTGAGATAGCGCTCAGCAATCGACGCGGCTTCAAGATACATCAATAAGTTAAATAAAAATCGTACGCGCTCTGACGTATATCCTGCCCCCAGCCGACGGGGGCAGCTTTGTAGTCAAGTCACACGTCCGACACAATTCGCTGTTCTTTTTTTACTTGCAATTGTTATGGTAACATTTTCTTCTTTTGGTGTGGGACATCGAGTCGTCCTTGGTAACATTGATATTATATAGGAGTATGTTGCAAAAATATGGCAATATCAGGTATAAAACAAAAAAAAATTACGAGTTTTTGCGAAACATCTTTAGAATTCGGTCAATATTTCCGATCAGCTGACTGACTTTCAATGAAAAATTGAAAATTTTATTTCGTTTCCCAGCATAGCCTCCATGGTACGAGTTGTTCACTTTCATGGTCTGAGCATGTCTGCAAAACTTTCGGTACGCCGCCGCCGTCTCTTACAACCCGTATACTCGTTCGGAAGATGAAATTATTGCGGTAATTAATTAAATAAGTAGCTGTTTTGAATTATAAAGAGTAAGATAAGGAGTATTTGAGGCCCACATACGTACACTTAGGTACACATATCACGCCTTTATCGCTTGCGGGGTAGTTAGAGCATTTAATGTCGTAAAAATACCTAGGATGTCGTTCGCGTGACGAGAAACGTGTTGTAACATAACATTGAAATTGACAGCCACAACAGTCCACTGCTGGACATGGACCTCCCCCTATTGCCAAACTCACCACGCTTGGCAAGCGGATTGGTGAGTGCAGTGCAAGATATTGCTTTTACAGGGAATATTGCTGCCCATTCCCTGGATCAATTTATCCCTCAGTTGCTTTTTACGATATCCACGGATTGTATTGGGGTGATGCTATTCTATTCATTACACGGTATGGTATATAATGAATAGGAAATGCTAAATCAAGTCTATCTTCAAGTGTAAAGTCTAGCTCAGGCTGGGTTAGACAGTTTAGACTTTGGTCCGTTCTTATGCCGCGCGCATAAGACTTAGGTACATTGGCGGGTTGAGTGAGCTTGACTGTACTTAGATGGCGCAGAGCTGATCTGAAAAAGTTTATTTCCATAGAAACGTATTTTATATACGTAGGTATATGAAATGTTTTTATCACTCAAATGTCAAAATTTCAATAAAAGCACAACTACATGTATGGCATCATCAAACAGCTCGAAAACTGTCAGATAGAAAAGTTTCCATTGCAACTATTCAAGACAAAAAAGTTAGTCTTCGAATTGGTACTGGTATCTGGTACCCACAGACAGAAGGGCAAAGGCATTACCTTAAATCTCAATTATTGAACGGCATCAAAAGCACCATAGAGACAATACGTAATCGAAGCTAGTCGTAAATATTTAATTTATCACTTGAAATGTGCTCGATGGTGGAGCATTTGACCCTAATGGGCGAGGAAGCGACAGACAAATTGAATTCTTTGTTGTGATCCAGCGCTTCGCTTCGCGCGCCGCTCGCTGCCAGCTGCCCGATAAGAACCTCGCCATTAATGAGGTACCCAAGTATAGAGGAATTTCGCACTTCGCTTTAGCTTTTATTAAGTTGTAAAAAGTTTGTGAAATTATTTTCAGACGTGCACCAGCCTTTGACACTGAACAGCATTAGAGGTCCCATTTAAACTGGTTTGGCCAGAGGTGTTTTACTAGGATACTTGTAATCAAAATGATTTTCATGTATCCACCTATGAGATACTTGTTTAAGATTTTTTTTGTCATAAATATGGATAGGACATGCAAAGTGTAATACATATAAATTAAAAAGCAATATTTTTTACAGTCCAACTTACTGATTGACTTAAATACTTATTGTTCATAACTTGAAGATACAAATTCACTACCACCTGTATGTATGTATACCTACCACAGAAGGTTCACAAATCCAAATCCATGATGTACTATAATTTTTTCTAAGAAACAAAAGTTTTACTACAACGGCGGTTCAATCTAAAATGCAAAAATCAAAATCAAGTGCGGGTATACCCTGCACGCGGCGTCCTTTGTTTCAAGTTTGTTTCGGAGGCAGCATCCTTTGACAAGTGTCGGCAGCACGCGCCTAGGTAGCACGATACAAAGGGTGACCGTTTCTAACAGATAGACTTTACTTCGTCAAAATTGTGATATTTTTACGTTTTTTTTGTTTACGAATAGCGCAACAACAAAGAGTAAGCCTAAGCCTAGAAATTGTGTTCGTAGGCGGAACCTCAATACAACCCGTATCTTACACACATCCTACCATAATACACATCGTGCTACTGTCTCCCCGTGATTGAAGCAAACATGTTCATTCATGTGCGGTTGAGACGTATAATACCTTAAGATAGAAATTCTGATTAAATGCAAGGAGTAAGTATTCGTACAATTCAAAATACCTTCCTTTTCTAAATGTGCTTTTGATCCGCAAGATGTAATCTGGGAGATTTGTAGACTGAATGCTGATTTTGAGGTAGGAAATAATTAAGTACCTAGTACAATTTTTTTATAAACTGGATGGGAAAAAAACAAAGCGCTCCATATAAAAAGAAAACTTTACTTTACTTGGAACGGCACAGTAGGTAAACAACATTATACTACGAGTATAATACGAATAAATCAGAATTTTCCCTGTTTGTGCATGGTGTTTTGTGTGTTTATAGGAGTAAGAGCAGAGAAGGATTATCCTTATGACACACCCTCCAAAAAGCGAAAATCAGATATAGAAAAAATATTTCTTTAACCTACAGCACTATATGTACTTATTGTAGCTGATTGAGTGATACATACAATATCACAGTAGACAATCAGTGGAATTGCTACAGTGAACTCGGAAACGCAGAACCTGCGGTAATTGTAAATTTATGCATACAGCTTGCTCCTGTTGTGTAGACACCTTGGTTAACACACTGGATACATTACACAACGTAACATGTCTAGTCATAGTACTTAGGTACTTTGAACTGAACTGGCTATACGGCACGTCTAATCATAGAGTAGATAACTACCTGCGCAGAACTAGCTACAGCTTGCGGCTACAACGGTTTTGTTGTTGAAACAAGGTAATAAAGAGGGTTAAAAGTTTGAACGCCAATACCAGCCGTACCCTCCGATATATTCAAAGAAAGTATCTATCAGTCAGAAGTTTCAACAGGTTACAACACTCGTGAAATCTCCCCGCTTCAAAACGAGCGATATCAATTTGCAATGTTTCGAAATCGAAAACAAAGCGTTGGCAGATTTCGTTGAGGTGAACAATATTGCCGTAATATAAGCTTTACTCAGAGTTGAAATTTGCTTGCGCCGTGTGATGCCGGCTTAGAGCGCCGTGTGATGCCGGCTTAGAATAGCATCACCCTATTTCTTACCCATGGGTGTCGTAAGAGCCGACTAAGGGACTCGAGGGATGTGTATTGCAATTTTAGGCGATGGGCTGACAACCTGTCACTATAGTGATACACAGTTATCTTGATTGACCCTCAAGCATTTGTCAGACGCGGTGTTAATATCCGTTTACGGCCGTCAACGCTCTGCCTACCCCGTAAGGGATATAGGCGTCATTTATGTATGTATGTATGAAATTTGTTTGCGTTATAACAATAATAATTCTGGAGGGCAGCTTTGGCAAGCTGTTGGTGAGTAGCCCTACCAAATTTATGTAACACTTTTTTTTATAAGAATTTTGTATTGTCCTAATAGCCCGCACGGCCTCACCTCTAGCTTGCCTTCGCCGGACATCCAGAGTGTAACCGCAAGAGCTATATTCTTGAAGAATGTAGTATATGACATAATACTGGGGGCAGTTAACCACGTTTGCGGCCCACAGACTCACCTCTCTAAACCCATAGCTATCGACACCGATGTTGCTCCTTAGGCATGCACCACTTATTGGGGCCCATTTAGCTGAAAGCTATAGGCGCCTTCTGCCATATTATTCAATTCTAAGAGTTATCGTTAAGGCTGGCATCTGACTACATAGCTCAACAACTTAGCGGAAAAAATCTCATGTGTACCCAGTGCTCTTGGAATAGCATCACCCCATTGTTTTCCCGGGAGTGCCCAAATTTTCCATAAAATCTTTTTGAGATGTTTCAAATTCGACGTCGGGCTGACAACATGTCACTACAGTGATACACAATTTTTGATACATCTTTCAAATATTTGTAAAACGTGAGGTAAACGATCTGCATACCGCGGAAATAATAAAGTAAATAATGTTAGCTTAATAATGGTGAATGCAGTCCTCTTGTCAGTCACCGGGAATATACAAGTCGTATTTTCTTTTGTTACTAAACATTTTATGGACTCCCTTATTCCATGATGCCAATTGTCCGCGACCAAATCGTTAAACGTTATTGATTTGACGATATGGTCAGTTACAGTTGGCCACTTCATGATGTGTGGCCAGATCATGATGAGGCCAATATTCCTTTGATGTGGTTAATTTCACGATGTGGCCGGCCACGACATAACCACCATCGATACATACGAGTATGTTTTGATATACAGAGTGACAGCTCTCCGAATACTGATAGGATGCCAAAACCATGAAACAACAACATTACCTAGGAATATATTCCAAGAAACGTATTTTTTTTACTTTTCATGTAAGAACAGTCAGCTGATCGTTATTTTGTATGGCAGGTAATTTTTTGTCGTTATCTGACTGGGAAAAAGTTTTTCAGTGTCGTGGTCTGCATGCTCTCTATTAATATTTGGAGGGCTCTCCCTTACACCCTGTATGTATTTCCTACTTTGCAATAAGCGGAGCACGTATTTTTAGAACCTGTTCGGATTTTTCCAATAAAATCTAACCAAAAAGCTTTAGTATTTTGACTAGATACTCAATCAGATTTTTATAAATTTGAATAGGATTTTTTATGCACTATATGTTGGTTGAATTGCATTCATCAGATTTTAGATTGCTTGACTTTTTTGACTTTCGATTTATCCAGCGTGATATTAGTTTTTGCAGAAATAACAAATAATTTCTGACCGTGACATGTGTGTCCTATTAAATCCAGGACATGGCAGTAGAATAAATGAATAAATAAAATTCAGGTAACTTTTATATAACAATGAAAAACTCTGACACCAGGGTTCATTGTGTCGTTTGACGACTCGATGTTCCACACGAAAAGAAAGAATAACAATTCAAATTGGTTTTATGAGGTATAAATTTCCGAAATGATATTCTAAAAGGTACAATACAAAAGTAACACTTTGCAGATTACACGAGGTATTTAAAATTTTAATTAACAGCAACATATTCATAAAAAAATCCTAATTTAATTCGTACCTAATTTTATTCTACATTGTTTTGAATTTTATTTTCAAATAGTCTGTAAGTTTTCCAAATAAGAGCCCTGTTCTGCCTTGGATTGGTCTGAACTAAGTGATGAAATCCAATGTAAAACCCATATACAATTGATACATTAATTGAGAAGAGACTGTTCATGATTCGTAGGTACTATAAGCGTCTCTTCAATTATTTAAACACCGTCAAAGTTTCACTGAGATGTCGAACAAATCACAAAAACAAAGGGTAACAATCATACGACCAACTCAATTTAATTTGAAAGCTACTTTCAAGTTTCAATTATCATGAGACACCTTCGTGTTGATGTTTCAGTACATACATTAACATTTTATCGTCTGATGAGTCGTAGAACGGAGTTATTGGACCGTGACTAATTGAATACATTTACGGAATCGTAAATACTGTACTAAATATTATTGGAAATTAATTTTCTACAAGCCGTATCAGAAGTTACTAAATTCCAGCATTAATAATACTTTAGTTTTTATATGCTAAGTTACGTATTTATGTCATTTCTTTAAAATAATTTTATATCTATGTCTAAAACAAACTATTTTTAGTTTAGGGAGTTTACCAGATTTATTGCCAAATAGTATTTTAACCGAAATAATATTATTGTTTATTATTTATTATTTTTAATAAACAAATTTTCCCGCAATGCCTTAATTAAGTTGTTTCACTAAATCACTTTTGTTTTACATCAGTTTGCTGACCGCCTATTTTTGTAGCTTCAGAAGATAACAGTTTTTAATTGCGAATTCAATGTTTCAACTGAGAAAAGGTTGAGCCTACTTTACTAAATTAAGAAAATTTGGTTAACAATATTCGTGTTTTAACGGAAAATTGCCCATTAAGTAATCATGGATGATTGAAAACTTATAAAAGCAGACTTCTTTTTGTTTTGATTATTTATAAAAGCATCCTTAAAGTAACAAAGCTTTTAGTTACAGTAGGTATGTCGGAAAAGGAATAGAATGCGCTAGAAGTGACAGGCAAAGGATCACCTAGCGTAATGTTTCGTAGCAAATCCTGGAAGCCCTATTATAAGATACAACCAGCTATTTATCAATGCCAGAAGCTTAAGTAAAGCTGAAAGTACACAGAGATGCAGCAAGACTGCAAGTAAGATGTATGACATCGGACAAGCTGGGCAAAATGTTTCTTATGAGCTGAAAATCTGAGTGAGCTGAAAACTTATTTAAACTTTTTTCCTATTTTTTAGCGTCTAGACGTGGATTGTATATAAAGTGATTTTTACTAGGTATGAACCTCTTGCTCAGTATTAGTAAAGCGATCTTGCCAAACGGTTAGGTTTTCCTTTTTACGAGTAATACACAGATCCTATAATTTTACTATAGGTACTAAAATTAGTTTGTTGCTTAACAACGCCTCAGCTATGGTCACACTATACACAAGACGAATACAGGCGCCTTAAGGTTCAGTACAATGACTCCTTTAGGATTTTATTCCGCCTGACGCGCTATTGCAGCGCTTCCCACATGTTTGTTGACGCCCGCCAGCCTGGTCTGGATGCACTGATCCGCCGACGTGTGGTCAAGTTTAGGGACACTGTCTTTAGATCGCAAAATAGACTAGAATGAATTTTCAGGGAATACACTCACTGCTTGAACAATTTTCGCATTGGGAAAAATTTCAATTCTACACCACTGTCTTAATGTATACCTACATTCTGTATTAATTTACTTTATATGGATTTTGGTATCTGCAATAAATTTATTTTATTTATTTATTTAACAAAGTAAAAGGAGTCATTTTCAGTAGATAATTTGGAAGCGTTATGAAGCTGGTGACGTGGTTTCTACGTCACCAGCTTCATAATTTACAAGCTTCGAGCAACACGGTCTTCCGTCTCGTTCCGACGGAAGGCCGTCGTTGCTCGAAGTTTACAAGCCTACATGGCTCTGTTCCCAATTAATTTCTAAAATAACTTTTTCCATATAGACGTGGATGTAATTGTCTATTAGGTCTTAAAGTGCCACAGGGTCTGTCACCCAATGTTGCCGTCACCAGTTGTTTCCAAATATTTTCTACTAATAAAAAGGCTAGATAAGTAGGTCCGTACTTTTAATTCAAAGTTTTAATCGCGTTGTCGTGTTGCGTTGATGAAATGCAGGTTTTGATAAAAATCGATAAAAATTGATAAAAATCAAAAACTTTATGTGCATAAAGAAACCAAACAATCCTTCGGATTATTAACAAATGAAACATATTTGAAATGGGGTAGCAAACTGGAGAACTAACGGCGCCACTCTCGACTCTCGACTGTGCCTGTTTATGTAATTTGTAATTAGTCGAAAATGGGTCAATGTCGAAGTTCAGTTCCATTTTATTGGTGCGTTTAGGCACAATCGCACCTGCTGCCATCTGCAATTAATTTTGAGTTTTCCTACCCCATTATTTATTTTTATCTGGAAAGCTATAGGTACATGTATTTATTAGTTTATTATTTATTCAAAAGATGAAGCTCTCAGTAAAATTTATTTTATATCTTAGCTACGATCATATTACCAACCAACCAACTTTCTTCTACTTTCTACTCCTAGATCCGTAATTTGATTGATGCTTCGACTAGTGAACAGATTGTAAAGGCGTATTCAGCCTTGAGAGCTGATTGCCGATGTGCTGATTTAGTTCCTAGGGAGTACTAGATACCCATCTACCGAGGTATATATAGGCATTAAGCCTCCCCATTGCGGTAACAGTTAATCTGTGTCATAGATCCATAATTTCAAGTTGAGGCTTTAGCGCAACCTGTAAAATCGAAGTACTTTTGCAGCCATTACATTGATCAAATAGGTACAAAATACGAGTAAGTGAACACCTCGCACTAGCCAAAATCTGGCACGTGTACATTTGGAAACTCTACCTATGTCGGAACACCAAAATAACCGACGTCAAATTACGGGCAAAATTAATAACTAACTTTAGAAGTTGGTAAACAATGCCATCAAAATGACTGCTATTATAGTTCGCTTAAAGTGTAAGCAAGATACATTAACATAGAATACGATGTTCGTACTAAATTGTACATTAGTAATTTAGTGTAAATTTTCGTAATTACTTTTAAATGAGTAGTCTATTACCCAACAGTAGGTATGTGCGAGTTAGAACTACCTATAAGACCTACTTAGAATGCAATTCATAGCGTCAACGATATCTCTTATTATTCTACCAACATAAAATACAGTTTACTCCCAAATTTATTTTATTTACAACAGACGATGCGATGATCGTGCCTCAATTCTGTGTATTAGATTGAAATTAACTCACTTCTTTAACTACAATAAAACTTCACTTACACTTCTACTTAACTTTATTTCACTTCCACGTTTACTAATAGATTCTTCCTTATTTCAAGTGATCGGACATCAAAGATTTTCCACAAGAATTGACAATAACCCCAAAGTAAAGTAAAGTCCGAATCCGAATAAATTTTGACACGTGTAAAAGAACGGCAGTAAAGTCTTTCACTCAAAGTTTTTGTAAAAGAAGGTTGTTTTTTTTATTTCCCAACTGTATTTTGTATAAAGAAATAAATAACATTACTTAACAACAACAAAAACAAAACCTAGAGTAACAAAATAATTTATCTATTGTATTCAATTCTATTTGTAACAAAATTGTATTCTATGTACCATTCAAGTCACCGACGACGTTACGATTTAGATTTACATCCTGGAAATGGGCACTGGGTTTAAGAGGCCCTTGGGAGCTAACATACCCAATCTTGCCCACATCATGTGGCTCCAGCAAGTCTACAAACAGATTTATGGGTATTTTATTAAGGCTTTCCCATGAGGTTTTCTACTATTTTTGCCTAAATACACCATGTTCGATGTATGATTTACTCTTACATGCCTATTACAATAAATTAAAGTTTATACTATCGAAAAAAATTACAATCTGGTATATTTAACGGGGTTTCAAAAAAGTATCAGAGCTTTTTATATAACGAATTAAAACTGCTTACTCTACAGCAAAACGATATAGGTAGGTTTAATTACCTATAAAGGACAGGTCTTTTTCCATAACATTTGCACGTACTTTTCCATTACGTTTGAAGAAAAAATACATAAGTTTCATATCATAATGCCACAAGGAAGAAGCGTCTACCCACGAATGTAATCCTTAATAAAACTTTAGCATAAGCTGACCTTAATAAGTTTAAATTTTTATGCATTTAATAAATAATACTACCCAATAATAAAATGTCAAACTATAATCGACCGACTGTGCCTTATTTTCTGAATTTCAATCAACAACGATAATTATCATTGCTAAAAAATCGTGTAAAATAACTATTAGTATCAAAATGATAAATCAGTAAGCAATAAAATACAACAGGAATCAATACAAGTATAATTTAGAATAGGTATTATTTCTCAGTATTTATCTACTATCAGTTAGAACATTTTATTTCAGCAGACGATATTTTCATTGTTATTTGATATGTCAAGATACTAACCTGCAATTTTGTGTTTGTTTCAGATCTGCCTCAAATCATGCGCAAACTACTCAAATGGAACTTCTTGGAAAGGATTTTGACAAGGTATTATAGTTTAATTGATTTCAGAACAAATTTTGTAACAAAAATGTATTAATCCATTTAAACAGAGTAATTTTGTTACAGAAACATGGCGTATAAAAGAATAAACGAAAATAAAACTACATTAATTATCAGAACAAAGAGATATTACCGACGTCTGTTTTCTAAAGAGCAACTGGTTACCCATACACTATTCATGAAAAATTAAACGTGAGATGTAGCGACAAAAATATAGCAACATGGGCCAAATGTCCTCGCAAGTTAGTAATGATACGACTACAAACTACTCAGACACTTACACCACCAGTGAAGAGCCGGGGGCGTGTGCCGTCGCGGACGAACCCAAGTACCCCAGCAGCTTCGGAATCACGCTCGCTGTTCCAGAATGGGAAGCTATATGCACAGCCATAGTACTCATTCTTATTATAATCTCCACCATTGTTGGAAACATCCTAGTCATACTAAGCGTATTTACTTACAAGCCTCTAAGAATAGTCCAAAACTTTTTCATCGTGTCCCTCGCCGTTGCCGATTTAACCGTTGCAATTTTAGTCCTGCCTCTAAACGTCGCGTACTCAATCATAGGAAAATGGGTGTTCGGGATATATATGTGCAAAATGTGGCTAACGTGCGACATAATGTGCTGTACTTCATCCATCCTGAACCTGTGCGCGATCGCTCTCGATCGATATTGGGCTATTACTGATCCTATAAATTACGCCCAAAAGCGGACGTTAGAGAGAGTGCTTCTAATGATCGGAGTTGTTTGGGCCTTTTCACTTATCATCAGCTCTCCTCCATTATTAGGGTGGAATGATTGGCCCGAAGTTTTTGATCTCGACACACCTTGCCGACTGACATCTCAACCTGGCTTTGTTATATTTTCTTCTTCGGGTTCCTTCTACATACCTCTTATTATTATGACAATAGTTTATTTTGAAATATACTTGGCGACTAAAAAAAGACTAAGAGATCGTGCAAAAGCAACAAAAATAAGCACAATTTCAAGCGGTCAAAACAGGTATACTCCAAAGGAGGGTGATAATAATGACCAAGATTCAGTTAGCTCAGAGGCGAATCATAATGATCAACAAGGCGCAACGCATTTGATGTCTGATAAGGAAAAGAAGAAAAAGTCAAAGTCATCGAAAAAGTCATCAACTCCTAAGAAGAAACCTAAGAAACGGTACTGGAGTAAAGACGATAAGTCACAAAATAAACTTATAATTCCTATATTATCTAATGAAAATTCTGTAACTGATATGGCAGAAAATGAAAACAGACAAACATCATCAGAAAGTAATTCCAAAGAGACACATGAAGGTGATATAGAAGTTGTAGAGCGTTGTTTAAAGAAGTCACCAAAACGTCCAAAACCAGCGCAGCAAAATTCTGTATATCAGTTTATTGAAGAAAAGCAGAGAATCTCTTTGACAAGAGAGCGACGCGCGGCAAGAACGCTTGGTATTATAATGGGAGTGTTCGTGGTATGCTGGCTACCATTTTTTGTGATATACGTGGTGATTCCATTCTGTGCAAGTTGTTGTCTCTCGAGCAAATTCATTAACTTTTTTACCTGGCTAGGGTACATTAATTCTGCACTAAACCCTCTGATTTATACAATATTTAATATGGACTTCAGAAGAGCTTTCAAAAAATTACTATGTATAAAACAGTAGAAATGAGAATACATGTTGTGCCAAAGAATGTAAGTTACTTGGTTATTATTAGTATCACGCTTTAAAAAGTCGCAGATTGCTCAAATAAATCGAGTCTCGAATCATTCTTCTGTAATGTAGAGTAGATAAATTATAAGTTGAGTCTCGTAAATCATAAATAAAGTAAGGGATGTGATGATAGGCAAATTGTACTGTACAGTTATAAATAATTTGAATGAATGTTAAAATATATTCAAACTGTATACTGAAAGTGTACATACAGGTTCTTTCGTGCATAGCACATTTTAGCTCCCTAAAATAACATGTACATATAATTGAAATTTAAACACGAATTTAAATTTTATCGAATATTTAAATATCAACGAAAACAATGATAACTAATATTATTTTAAATTGTACATACATATCTTGGATTCTTGTATATAAGTTAGAATTGTATTTGTATAATATAAAACTGATAATCTTAAAGCTAGTGATGTTCTCTTAATACTTTATCGGCTTTGTTTATACCAGCGCACTAAAGTTAAAATCTACAATTTATGTTATAAAATATAAAGTAGTTTGTTACTTTCGTTCAAATTTAACTTATCCCTTTTAAAATAATTTGAGCCCTTATTTAAAAGGGATATGGAAAAAATATTTGTTTGTTGAATAAAAAATATCAATAAATATCTGCAGTCATATTTATTTAAGCTAAACATTAGGCGTTCTATGAATATTGGTAATAAAGAAAATAACCAAGCGGTTGGTACTGCGAGCAAGTACAGCAGTCTTCACAGAAAAGTGTCTGGATAAAATCGAATCTGTCACTATCTTCTAAAAATACATATACTCGGAGATTTATTGAATTTACTTCGAGCAAAAAGAATTTTCTAACAGTGTCTTTGTCAACAAGATAAAAGACACCCACACTACTTAAACCTAGCAATTCAGGTTAATCTTCTTTACCTTCTTATCTTCGACGAACTGTAAATAAAAGTTCCGATCTCGCCAATCCATGCCTTTGTTTTGATATGATAGATCCTATTCCTAATAAAGAAATAATATTTTCACACTAAACCCGCTTTTCGACTGGATTGAGTTGGCTTAAGGAAAAGTTTGATCAATAAATGTAGCCGATAATATTTTTTCGCCACTCGAAGAAAAAATGTAGGTGTATATAATATTCCTGTGTGTCTACGATATGGCGTAGCGCGTAGTTCTACAGCGTAGACATACGCTTTGTAAAGCTTTGTGTATGATAAATATACAATGTATGGAAGGTGGGTACAGCAGTCTCATGGCTATCTATCACACATAACAATGCTAAGGGATCGGCACCGCCTCGAATCGGACCGTTTCGCAGCACATCAGCCTCATTCTTTAATGGATCAAGTAAATCTCAATTTCATAAAGTATAAAAGAAGAACTAAAGTAGGGTGATTCCTTATAGCAGAAGGTTGATGTTGTTTTTTTAAAATTCTAGCGAAATCTTAGCCCAGCAGACATTCCATACATGTAAACTGACCTCAAACGCATATATGTCAGTCTGGTCAGTCATTATGACCTCTGTAATTTCATGTCAAATTATTAAATAAATAGCGTAGACAACAATACAATACTGGCCAAAAATAGGTATAAGGTTCATTAAACTGGGCCGAAATATCGGATAATTCATCAAAAACAAGAACCCCGTATTAGTATATTGAGTCATTAGGTATTGTTCATTTGTATTATATATATTGAGGAAAATAACCAATAAACCAACTGTACTGTTTGCAATTGATCGAATACTGAACAATGCCACTCAAAACTGAAATGGCTGAATAGCCATCATGAATACGTCATCGGGATTTAGATTCACGAATATGCTACGTACAGACTGACGTTTTGCTTGCAAACGATAGGGTATTATAGCTAATTTTGATCACTAGCAGTAGCAATAACATTTACACTAGGATTCACGGAAATACAATACCTATGTCTGTGAATTCTATGTGTGTCCATCCGCCCCATCCATCAGCCATAATTAGGAAATAATATTTAGGATTATTACATATGTACAATGGATGGTGGTACATTAAAGTATAGCATTTGGAACTGTTTAAATATTAAAGTATGTAACATAGGTATGTATATTTTTTACCTGCAGCAAAAATGTAGCGATGATTGTCAATCGCTGTGCTTTTGTTAGTGAGCTGGGCAGCATTCCTGGTTCAGCGTCTTTCTCCTGATGTGCAAAGGGGCAACGCAGCTAGTGTAATGGGATGCCCAAAGGCCAGGCGAGTACGGACATTATTAATTGCCAGGGCTAGCACATCTTGACATTTATTTTATTGAATATTTTACTTCGACGAAGCATGTTGCTGATTATTTTTTTATGAAGTTGATGAAACTGTGGTGGTTTTGGTATTATAATTTTTTTCAGACGACGCGTGTTGCTGATGGGTGTATGAACAACCTTTTTCTAATGGTGTTTTGACATTAGATTAATAATCGTGCGATGCTTGTACTTAAAATATACTTGACACTTAGTAATTATCCAAAAGTCAAAATACGAGCAAAAATATTTTTATGCGTAACAAGTAGTGTGGCAATGTACCTGGTATTACACGTAGACAGCTCTGTTGGGTGGTTTTTGGTTAAATTTAGCGCTCGTGTATAAACAGTTTTATTCTGTCTTGATGGGATTGTTGAGCATTGTGTGTGGTTTCGACGGCAGCGAGGCAAACGTCCAGTTAGCATTGCATTGGTGATGCGTCGACGGTTGAACAATGTATCTATCCGATATGCACTTAGAGTGCACACGTATTCTAGTTGGTAAAGACATGTTAGCAGTTTGTGTTATAATTCTGATCGGCTACTTGCTTTTATTTCGAATTCGAGTAGTACAAATATAATTAACTAGTAAAAAAGTCGAACTAATTAAAGAAGATATACTTACAGAACTTTGTTTACACCCTGTGTAAATTATATATTTCGCTATGATACGCTACAAACAAACAAGGGCCCATTGTTTACTGTCACAAGGCTCGCCTGTTTATTTGACTACTTTATTCAATAAAATACTTTGCATACATCCTGAACAAATGAAGTCGTTTTATCAAACTGTGTCATGTTACCCTAGCGTGGATTATTAGACCCAAAGCGCAAAGGTTAATAAATGGGACGCTAGGTCCCTTAAAGTATTTGTTAAACAACGTCATATTTTTTTATTATTCCATGAATTTTGTGCCGGTTGGAGCGCACGTTGTTTTTAATGGTAACTTTGGGATAATGGCAGATCTATTAATATAGGTAGTAACTCACTTCAATAAATTATGACTAGGTATGGATATTTCTTATTTTTACACTTGATTTAAAAAAACCGTTAGCAAATAGCCCTTTAAAATGTTTAATAGTTTTATTTCTAATCGAATAACGATGTTTGCTCTTATTTTTTAGGAAGATAATATAAGTAGGTTTGTACTTAGATAGAGCAATAAAAACACAGCATATTTCCAATCTTCTTTACTTCGAATTAATGATTAAGGTTTAGATATTAAAATGCTCTTTGAAAATACCAATAGCTGTTAAAATTGACGAGTAGTCGATACAGTTAACGTAATCTGTACAACCGTTTCCACGTGATTCCTTCACATATTTAGATCTAAAGATCTACACAGATAAACAAATGAACAGAAAAAAAACCAAAAAATTGTTGGAAGGTATTCTGTTATTAATTTTAAATTTACCCAAAAAAAAAAAATTTACTTCTATGCAAGTACAGACTAACAACCCTCTTTAGCTTTATTATGTGTATAGAAGATAGGTATATACGGGATGTAAGGGACAATCCTCCAAATACTGATAGTGTACAAACAGACCATAATACTAAAAAAACTTTCCCCTAGAAACATATGTCAGGAAACGATAAAAAATATTCGGCCTCCCATACAAAATTACGATCAGCATTTAATATGGGAAGTCTAACAATTTTTAACGTTTCATGAAATATATACTTAAGGGAAGTTGTTCAGTTTCGTGGTCCAAATGCACCCTATCAATATTCGGAGTGCTGTCCTTTACACCCGTCTTTTACTTTTTCTTTATTTAATTTTTGTCGAAAAATTAAACTGAGAAATGAATTTGCCTTAGGAACTTCACTCATAATAATTAAACTAAAGAAAAACCTCCAAAAGACATACCCAACTCAAATAAACTGATCGGCGTACCTGTACGTCAGTAATTTTTTTAATTTAAACTATGTCCCTTACGGAAAGTTGTTTCTTCTTGGCAGCCCATCAACGGTTACAAGTAAAAATGAATGCTTAAACCGTGTTTAAAGCTACCGTGATTACCTTATTTTTCGAGTTTATTTACTTGAAACCGACCAACGCTAGTTATTTCCAACTAACAGTCTCTTAGTAAAGCAATTTCCTCATAACGGTCTCGAGAGAGTTTCTAGAGTGACTGTTTAGTGAAAAACGTCGAAGACAAAAGTACCTGACGAAGTAGGTTATAACATTTTATCTTATCTGCCTATAGCTGTACACTGCTGTATGACGGCTGATGTGGCGCAGTGGTGGTGCAACTGGCTACGGCGCAAATGTTTCGGGTTCGATTTCCGATGGGTCACTTACAATATTGATATTATAACTTGGTGAATTTCTTTTCAGTCTGTTTAGAACATTTCAGGTTAAGCCGTCGGTCCCGGTTGCTGTCTATATAATTACTTAGACGACGCCCATTACACAACCATGTCAGAAGCCTACTTGTCGAAGAAGGCAGTTGAAAATCTCTGACACCAGGGTTCATCGGGTCGTTCGTCGGATCGATGTCCCACACGATAAGAAGAAGACTGCTGTGTGTAAGCATCAATGCACCATCTTCCATTTTGGCTATCCAGTCACTACCAGCCGGCTTCATTATCGGTCCATGTGGCCGTAGGACGTCCGACGCTATGCTGTAACTATTCGTCTGTTTAATTTAATTATTAATGTTATCGTGTAACCTAGATACAGTCGGTTGGCACATTTGGTACCAGGGCTGCTCTAAAAGAACTGAATTATTTTATCCAAAGTTAATACATAGTAAAAAAAATACTTATTCTTATAAAATAAATGATTTTCTGTTAATACATGTTTATGTCAAGGAATAAATGTTGCTGCGGACCAAAATAATTCAGTTCTTTTGGAGTACCCCTGGTACCTTATGTGCTACAACCGACTGTGCATGTCACAATATAGGCGATGAAAAATTCAATTAGAACATTAAGATTGCTAAGCCATGCGGCTGCGTCAGAGCCAAAGTCCCCAGAGTCTTCAGGAGGATCATTGTAGGAGGGAAACTGGCAGCGTTGGATAATTTTCTCTATAGTCTGGTCTACTTCACCACATTTGCAGAGCGGAGCAGCGCATTTCGTCTATTAAATATATTGAGTGTTCTGGTTCTAGTTCGAGTGAATTTGTAAACTTGTATTCTAAATTCTATTCTCTTGACTCCAGCCACAATATTATTAATTCCAGTCGCTATCTATCAGTTCCCTCCAGCATAAAACCAATTGAATATTTAAATTGAGAATACTTGTTCTTGCGATGCAAATTGAAATATCAGCGAGTCGTGAATTTTTGGAATACTGAATTCAGTCAAAAGTATATTGAAAATCGACTTTGAATTTACCAGTCGACTTATTTTCTGCAATGCAGGAAGTGTAATCATGTGAATATTTGACTATTTAATATATTAGACTTCACGCGTGCATCTTTCAACCAAAATTTAAAAAAAAAATGATTCGGATCACCTTTATACATTATTGTATCCATGATATTCGCATCCGACAAAGTATATTTTCAATTCATTAAAACAATAAATAAAGAGTTACTTAAATTTTAATAGTGACCGATTGTTAAAACCTGACAGAGGCTGGTGATAATGAACAACTTTCCCTAAATAAGATAGGTCGAAGTACAATAAAATAATTTGGACCTCCCATAATAAATGCCGATCAACTGATTTGAGTTTCAATGGGAAATAAAAATATTTTTGTCATATTTCAACCTATGTAAGGAACATAGGTTATCACCAACCCGTCTTGAGATTTGGCCATCGGTCTCTAGTAAAATTTCACCTTATATTGTTCTCGCATTCAAGAAGACTCATTGAATATCGTCTTTTTTATAAGAAGATTTCTAGGGACAAGCAGCACAATATTTCCTGTGGGATTACTCTACTCATTAAACAAAGCATTTTTTTTTATTTAACTTTTGGGGAACTATACGCAGCACTTCCCATTTATGGGATCAACTTATATTCGATTTGTACGGCCAAGAAAGTTCATTATAAGCAAAGCCCTCTAACTTGAAGTGCTGCTGATAGTACGAAAATTACATTTCTGTTATTTCACTAGTCATTCTCGGAACGCCAATGCGACAAATGAATAATGACTTTACTCTGTTATCTTAGTTTTTAGGCCACAAATATTTCTGGCTTAGAATAATATCCGCAATTTATTTAAGCTCCAGACCGACGAGCTTATTGTATCTTATCAAGGACAGAAACGATTACTTTGTGTCGTACAAGTTATCAATCTTTCCCCAGAACTTGTGCGACATAACATAAAGTAAACTATTAATCTTGATGAAATCTTTGACTTAGACTTTGGCGTCCATCTGTCACTAGGCTGTATCTCATGAATCGTGTTATATAGACATTTGATTCTTTTAGTGGGGCTCTCATTCAAAGGACATTATTTTTTTTTTTTCGTTTTTACCGATAATGTTTACGCCGTTGAGTGCGAGACCTGGCTGGTAACTGGCAACCACTTGGCTGGTTTTTTACTGTGATTTGGTAGGTTAGATAGATGCGACATAACATACATACACATATCACGCCTATGATCCCTAGCGGGGTAGGCAGGGTATAAACGGCCGCACAAAACGGACATTTACGCCACGTTTGACACATTTGATGCGACATAACTGTTGAGAATTTCCTGTTAGTATTAGTGCCTACAGTTTTCTAGGAAATGTATGTGCCATTTCCAGGTATCGGTACCAAACGTGAAGATTAATGATACTCTTTATAGTTGGTCTATAAATTGTTGCCAATTTTTATAGCTGTAAATCTTTTTAGGATTTTAAGACGGCGAAGAGCTATGGGTTTTTTTATTTGTGGTGAAATATTTTATAACTACTCCTTTATCTTTGAGACACATTGAAGCTGTCATAGAGACAAGTTACAGAAGTTTATCGATACACAACGTGATCGACATTTTCATTCTTCTGACGTATGTATATCTGGAAATAATATTACAAGATAAACCTACCCCTGAAATAGGTTAACTTTTCCTGAGGAACCACATAACATTTAGAAACAAAATGACTTAATTAAATGGCACGAGTATTATTTAAGGTACCTGTCTATAATTTTCCAGAAAATGGTACGAGTACTATTTTGGGTATCTATCTATACTGGGTATACTTAGGTACGAGTATTCTGCCAGCAATCGTTAGTCGAATAAACGACATGCGATGCCACCATGTCACGAAATCAATACCTCACGAGTTGATAAATTTTAGTATGCAATATCTATGAACAATTTATTCGTGCTCGATGGATAACGAGGTATACAATGCCCGACCACAGCAGCGCGGTGTATCTCCAAACCGCCTCAACTGCACTTGAGGATAAATTTAAAATACTTATTCGTCATTATTATAAAATCTGTCACAATAACACCACGTAATAGAATTGAATAAACAATCACGTGACATGACGTCTCGGCGCATCTCGGTGGGACTTGAAAGTATTTTCAGATCTTTGTTACACATACCTTTGTATCTTCATAGTAATACAGCTTAGTCTATCAAAATTGCAAAATAAAGAACATCTTCACGACGCGTTTTAAATTTGCCTTAGTGTTATTTATTCTCACGGCTCTTGTCAAAGGTTACTGCTATTATGAAAGATGAAAAGTTCAGACCGGAAGCACAGAATAATAACTACGGAAGTCAATGATTGTTTGGAATGCGTTCAAAAAGAACTTAACACGGAAAAATGCTTCGCAGCGAGTGCGACCGCTGGACGGGCCGCTAGTACTTTATATTTCCTTAATTTAGGCAAACTTGCTATCCATCCAACGCCGTCTTTGATCTTTAAATCAAATCTGTTGAAATTATCTTAACTTGAGCGTGAGGATCCAAGGTTCCACCATCTTAAATGTTCAAACGGTTTTGAAATAGAGACCTGTAACGAAGTTCTAGGTATGACCATACAATTATGATTCCCTTTGCTTGTTATAAAAGTTATGATGACACTTCGTCTAAGTCAAAACACCATTACAAATAAAACATCAAATCAGATGTTTGTCTGTCGAGTTGGATACTGAATTAAACACGAAATAATGAACGAACCGATGAACCAGTCACTCTACTAATGGTAGACCTTTGACGTGGTAAAGCTGTTAAGAATATAATCGTATAATACCATAACAAGCAAGCCAATATTTACGTTAAAGGTAAATAGTAACTAGTTAAAAATTTAAAAATCTGTTTTTTTTTTATCCGTTATGGACCTACTTGTTCTAATTTATTAACATTCTATTAGCAACAAAATAAATCGCTTTTCTTTGCCTGCACAGCGCCAGCGGGATTTTGTAATTGATTGTTAATTCCTAATTAATAATGTCTTAATTGTTAATTCCTAATTTATATAAAAAAATACATTTTATATAATTTTTTTCTATTTGGATTCAAGGAGGAATAGCATCACTCCAATACTCTTCATGGGTAGATTATAGACCCGGTCTAATACTAAAAATGAGTGAAAGTGATCGCGAGTGCTTAAAAAGTTATACTCTTCATGGGTGTCGTAAAAAGCGACTGATTTAATAATTCATCCAGGGAATGGGCAGCACCGTTCCCTGTGAAAGCAATATCTTGCACTGCGCTTGCCAAGCGTGGTGAATAAGGTTCACTTCCCCCAATAGGGGGAGGCCCATCTCCAGCAGTGGACTGTTGTTGCTGTTAATTATAATGTAGGCGATTATAGTTATACCGATTAGCAAAATAATTATTTCTTGTATCATAATGATTGTACATTTATGTCACTCTCTTATGTTGAAATTACATCATTATCCTACTTAATATAAATAAATAACTATTTAAATAAAAGGACTTATAAGAACGGTTTTATCTCAAAAATTATATCATAAAAAAAAATATATAATTGTAAATGGCTCTGGACAAAAGTCACAACCCAAGCTAACCATTAAAACATATTTTATCCAATGTCTATGAATAGCACATTTTACGGTCTACCAAAGTTTCCGATTTCCAAGGGCAAAGTTATAAATTAATTTGAAGGTTTACCAGATAGGAGTCAAACTACCTACAAGGCGTTCAAAGGAAATGTTGAATTTCTATGGAACCATTGGCGTGCGAGTCAGACTTGCCTATAGATCCCTATTACCTTTCAAGAAATACCTATTCTAATTTTGGGGACTTCTAATGATCGTTACCTTTTAGCAATCAAATAAGTTGCCTCGTTTTTTGTTTTCCTATTTTGGATCTGTTCTGTAGGCACTGGTGCTTCAATCATTATATTATTGTAAATAATGAAATTGTGAGTTTGTATTCTTCCGAAATAGGTTAACATTAGGGCATGTATAATCGAAAGGTTCTCGAAACCTTCTCGATATTAGAGCTCAATTCTCATATGTAGTAGTTCGTCTGTATGACCTCTCTAATGAAACTTGATATTATTTTCGCATGGGATAAACCTTCTAGCGGTTTCCCCCGGACAAGTTGCTAAGTGGTCTTGTAAAGAAGTTATTTCTGTGTCTTGAGTTTCAGATATGGTTATTACGGTTACAACAGGCGCTCGTAGTGCCTTGAAAATACACAAAAACACGCATTCCAAAAATTCCAATCAGAGAACACAGACGTTTCAATGCACCATTAGCATTTTCACAAACTCAAAATAGAATAGAATTATGATTATAATCCAAGGTTTCTAAACTTGTTCGTCAATTCATTGAAAGTCCTCTGCGTCGGTATTATTAACAATAGGCCATTCACATTTAAATTTTATCATAAAAAGAGGGCATCAAGGTGATGAGATACCGAGAACTCTCCCGTTTGAAAGCTTTTTAGGACTTTGATGAATTAATTAGCATCCAATTTTAGCTGCTTTTTTGCTAGAAGTTTTATTATTATATAATTGAAAGTAAAGTAAAGGCGAATAAATTATTGAATTATGGTCTTTCATCAAATGGGTGTACCAGATATAAAGACTAGGTCGATGGCGTAGTGGATAGTACTCCTGCCTGCAGCCTGCTACGCCGTAGGTGGTGGGTTCGATCCCCACACAGCACAGGCATTTAAAAGATTATATTCAAATATTTTTGATGAGTTAGGGTATTTTCTATGTGGTTATAATATTTATAAATATTATACATATATATTTTATCTGCTATCTAGTTCCTATAATACCGGCCTTGCATAGTTTGGGGCTAGATGGCGCTGTGTAAAATATCCAAGATCATTATTTATTTATTTAAAGAGAAAATTTACTGTAAAGTCATATATTGGACAAAGAAATGTATTATAAACATTGAAAAAATTTACGCTATGGCGGAAACTTAGTAAAAGATCGCAAAGGTAGGATTCATAACTAACAGCGTTATGAGACTGAATCATCCACAGAATAATAAATTGTTAGGAATAATAGGAAAAATCTAAATATAAAAAGAAATGGGGAAAAATTACTGACCGAAACGTAAAACGAGAGAAAACGGTTCTTGATGAGGCGTCGTCTACATCAGCAAGGATTGTAGCCGAAAAATAAAATAAAATAAAATTTCTACTTTAATGTATAAGGAATGAAACTTCAAGGATTAAGCATATAAGCTTTTGTGAAATTATCCGCTGCAAAAGTACTTCAGAAACCAAGCATTACATGCAAAGTAGATTGTCGTAAACTTTGACCAGCTAAAACACCAAGACTTGAATCCAGGCAAAATAGGGCTTCAAATGTTCCATATAATATCACGCCTACTATCCCTTGCGGGGTAGGCAGAGCGTAAACGGCCGCAAAAATTGACATTTACGCCAAGTCTGACTTATATTTGAGGGTAATTCGGAAAATTGTGTATCACCATAGTGACAGGTTGTCAGCCCATCGCCTAAAATTGCAATACACACCCTTCAAATGTTCCGTTCCGTAAAATTTTTGAGGTATCACAATGTTTTAGGTTCTGTGCAAAAAAGAAAACAATAAGTAGACAGAAAAACCAAACATTCTGTAATCCTTTAAACAAAATTGGGCTGAACCAGCTTGGCTGTGAAAACTGGCAGCGAAATCAGGAAAACCAATTATGCCGAGGCGAGCCAGCATCAAATTATGAAAAATCGGCCAAAATAGCAAAATTAATATATTAGTACATTATAAATATATACAGTAAGTATATTAATTTTTCAATTATATGCCTACAAAATAAAACAGGCTACTGATTTGATAATTGATTGATATGATTTTTTATTTTGATTTCTCTCTTTATTTCTGGGAAACCCCAGTAAATACCTACCCTCGATGGCTTCTCTGAGCCAGAGCCAAATAAAATCAAGTAAATATCAAAAAGTACAGAATGACTATTGTTCGATTAATATTAGAATGTTGTGCTTATATTTTTATTTCTGTATGTATTTTGTGTTAAAAAATAAATGATTTGTATTTGTATTTTGTATTTGCATTAATAATAAAATCAAATATGGGAAATGAGGAAAACGTGACGTTGTATCATCGTTTTATTAAACAGCCATGATACGTCTACTGCTGGGTTTAGATCGCGATTTGAGTTTATTCGTGCCAATTCCTATGCATAGTTTTTAAAATGCCATTAGTAATTTCTAAAAATTATAGGCAGGTACTGAAAACTTGTCACTAGAAGTTAGAATAACAATACCTTTTGTCTCTTTGTTTCTTATACTGAAAGAAAAACGTTTCATTTCATAAAAATAAACGTCTCCGCCTTCCAGAAAAATATGTTTTATGAAGTATTCCAGAAAAATATTAAAGTGTTCGTCATTACTTTTCTTCCATTGCAGTACTTACATAAAAGAGCTATATCCTAAATGTAGAGGTAGAGGCATGTAGCTCCTATTAATTTGGAGAATCAAATATTAAAGTCAGTGATGTAAAACAATTAAAAGTATATTAAGACCGTTTTCAAGCTTATCTGAAAAGTTCTTCCTCGGTACTATCAAATAGGTCAGAAGTAAACACTTGTCACCATAAGGTAGGGGTATTTTGGAAGTAATAAGTGGGTTTTCTTGGATTACAAATCGCCAGTGGGATACAAAAAATAGCATCGTTATATCGCCTTAGGTGGTGTGGCGTGTAAATAGCCAGCACCACAGTAAGTTCTCTATCCTAGTTTCAATAATCGTAAATTTCCAATGATCTCAAAGAATTATGGTGATTCGAAGCAACAGGAGGAATACACTTCTAGCAATTAGCACGATTATTTATAAATCGCAGACCAGTCCAAAAACAACGTCAAACCTAGGGATTTTACAGGAAAACATACGAATACACACAGCACAGATCACCCATTGACAGTCATGTCAAAATATTATCAGGCTAAACGTAATATTCAATTCTTACTCCTCGAACAACGCAAATCAATTATTTTACACCCAAAGATAGCTTGTTGCCGGCCATTCTTTTCTCTCCAACCGGAAGAACTGAAATCGGGGTTCACACCACGAGTAGACCAATCCGCAATCATACGAAACGAATTTGACTCGTTTCCGGTACGTTTCCGCATCACAGCGCCATCTCTCTGGTAGAAACCGAACTTAAAAACCGTATTACAAAATTTTTTGAGATATTTTATATTTTAACGTAATTTTATTTTTTTTATAATTCTTAGCCACATCCTTACTGATGAGCAATATTTGACAGACATCAACGATATATGACAAACCAAAGATTTCGACTTTGAATCATGAATTCATAAATGAAAATAAGAACTTAAAAAAAATGTTAGCGTCGGCCGGAGATTGAACCTGGGGCCTGTGAAATCATTGAGTTATTAATATGTTCTGTGAAATACCTTCCCACCGCACTGCCACTAAGCTAGGCACGTGGACCGAAAACTTCTAAATTTTCAACCTCTTGAAGCGACGAGGAGCGGTAGGACGGTGTGCACCGCAGGTTCAGGGATCGATCCCCGACTGAGGCTAACATTTTCTTAAATATAGCCCTGAGTGAAAAATCAACCATAGTATTTGAATTTTTAATCAAAATGTGATAAGGTAGTTATCAGTTTGCAACATCCAATCTTAAAAAACAAAATTTTTTTTGGCGCCCACTGGGAATCGAACCTAGAGCCTTAGCTTACACCAAAGGACTATAAAAGCTGCGTTTATTCGTTCAATAATTCAGGATTATTAGACAAACAAGAAGAGCTGGGATCGTAACGTAACACACGCGATTGTCGTTAGTGTCCTCTTTTGTTTGCACGTCATTAATCATAACGCAACACCATGCCGGACTTACGTAAACAAGGAAATGGACGTAACCCTTTATTATTATAATAACTATCACATTACATTAATAATATCTCGTGAGAGAAGGATATGCCCTCCGTTATGGCAAACCGGATATATCTTAACTCAATTTGAGTTACCCATTCATGTCATTTTCTTATATTATTAAAGAAAGAAATGTATACTAGGAAAGGTGCCGCCTTTCTTTCAAATTTTCCATAAATAGTTTGGATTTCTCAAACTATTTGACTCAAATGGCTAACACATTATATTTTTGTTTTATTTTCCTGACATATTTTTTTCTCAAATAATTCATTTATTTAACCGTTTATTGTTCACAATATTACACAAAAGAAATAACATATAGAACAATACACAACAGGTCAGCTTATTTCTAAAAATAAATCTCTTATAGCAGAGCTAGGGTAGTGAGAAGGCATAAAGTGAGGCAGTTGACGTGTACAACTTACTTAATATGATATAAATAAAATAATTATGTATCCTGAAGTATACGTAATTATATGAACTATAAGATAATCTTACATATTATACAATACTTTAATAAAATAATGTTATATCATTGAGAAAAGATAATACGTCCTAACACCTACCAGCAACTAAATTAAAGAAATGCCAATGCCGTTACAAAGTCAGCTGTAGTTTTCCAGTGTGGTTTCAATTCATAATTTAATAAAGTAATAAGAACCAAGAATGAAAGGAGTATCTCGTTCTTTAGCATTCACTAACTATAATTGTGTATTCTTTGTCCAGCCAGACGGAAGATATTTCAATTTCACACCAAAGTGCACTGAAGTACCTATAAGTAAGACCCACTACTACACTAGTAGTAGGTGTTGCTGTGAGGCGAACCTCATGCTGGCACCAAACGCCGCGCCGGTGTGCGGGCCGGCGAAAACCGGATGCAGTTGCGGAACCGGACTATCGCACGGTTTTTCCGTGCCTCCGTCCGGTGCGTGACAGCCCGCATCTGCTCTGTCGAGATCCATTGCGCATGCGTCTTTTGTTTTCAAAAATTCTGACGGTATCATAGGTGCAGTGTACCTTGTGGACCTAGAAATATTTAATTTGGCAAGCAGCTGTTTTTGAAGTACAAGTTTAGAAAAACATTCAAAAATTTTAATTTCAAATAGTATGTTTTTTTATGGAACCGAAAAAGAACAACATTTTAAATTGAGACTAGTAATTCAAGTGGGGTATCATATGAAAAGGCTTGAAAAGCATATGAATGGAACCGTCAATAGGCGAGTCCGGCTCGCACTTGGCCGGTTTTTCTGTACAAATCAAGATTTTATGACTAAAAATTTTAGAACCGGATTACCGCACACCCGAGCAGGTTCCTGTTCAATGTGAGATTCGCCTTATTATGTGACACAATAAAGCTCTGTTTGTCACATTCCTCTGCTGTCGAAAACTTTATTTCTACGAGCTCCGCAGCTTGTAGGTAGCGGCGAGATGGAAGCGTCTCGCGAGCAAAAATCTACAATAATCTTTGAGACAAGCAAGAGTCGCGCATCGCAGAGAAGACTTTCTTTTAAGCAGGGTGTCCATTGGGTACACAAACAAACACAAACACATATCACGCCTATAATACCTTGCGGTGTAGTCAGAGCGTAAACATAGAACGGACATTTACGCCACGTCTGACAAACATTTGAGGGTCATCCGGAAAATTGTGCATCGCCAATTTGACAGGTTGTCAGCACATCGCCTCAAATTGCAATACACACCCTCGAGTCCCTTAGACGCTTCTTACGACTTCCAACGGGCAAGAAATGGGGTGAAGCTATTCTAAGCCGGCATCACACGGCACTATTCATTGGGTAGGTTTTAGTATAAGAGGTTTACACGTAACTAGTAAGTTACCTGCCACTAACATAACATTCATGCCAGCGGTAAATTAATAAGTACCTACTACATATATATAATATACAGGGTGTAAAAAAAGTTGTTCAGTTTCATGTTCTGATCATGCCTGCAAAGTTTTCGGTAAACCGTCCCTTATAAAATATTAAAAAAACGTATAAAAAACAGTTTAATTAGTACTTAAACTGGTTAGAGTGTCGGCAAAGTGTGTTGAAAGTCATGGGTACGAAATAGTTTGAATCATTCTCGTGGAAAATTTTGTTTCCATAGTTTGAGAATACCTAAGTTACTTGTATATGGAAACCCGGCTTTATATTTGTCTGACAATCTTGCTACGCTTTATTTTCCAAGATGCGCCAAAATTACTACAAAACTTTCGTTCTTATTTGTTGGATATTTACAGTAGTACAGGGAACTAAGTAAGAAGTAATCAACATCCGGAAAATATTAATATCAAATGACCCTGATATTCCTGACATCAGGTTTTATTAATAATTTGTTCAACACATCTACATCGGCCATCATAGAATTGCTTGACAGTGGACATGAATATTCTACTGTTGAGGTTTCGGAGAGTATGGCAATACTCTCCGAAACTTGGCAGCAGAATTGGTTGCCGCAAGAATGGTTATGTCTTCACAGGAAACGCGTCCACCTATTTTTAATACATAGCAGAGCTTGTGTATGGGATAGATCTAAAACTGTTCAATCGTATCGGCGTCGAATCGCCACATGTAAAAAGTCAACATAACATCAACAAAAAGAAAGCACACAGTCAGTAAGTGTTTGCCACCAACAAGCGTAAGGGTCGTCACACAGGAACATGCTACAACCTCGTGACATTCCACTTCAACATACGTCCAACGTTGCAACGTCGTCGTAAATTCGTGATGCACTTCGGCTAACGTTGTAAATAAGGCCATGACGACTTACTCTATGAACGATTTCGTTCCTCGCACGTTATCAGTATATGCCGTTGTTGGTATACCCACATATTTATTTTATGTTTAGTTCGTGTGTTTTCGTTCCGTGCTTACATTTCTACTCATAGGTTACCTAATCATAATCAAGCAAATTTTCTTGCACGTCAACATATTGTATCGTCATAAGATTTTAGTTTTTTTTATATGGCGTGTATCTAAATTTTATTTGAATAATATTATTTATCAAGATGGGCTCACTGTCTTCAAGGTCACAGTCATAACGGGTTATGGTATGGCAGCCCTAAGCATTATAATTCCAAGGGCACCTCCCCAACACGCAATCGAGCGTGCAGACTGCTTGTAACCACATGGTAAACGCTTCCTTAAGAAACTGTAAAACAATTAGGTAGCCTCGTGTTAATGCCTTTGAACATTTCCTAAAAATGCAGTAGCGAAAGAACTTACTTCAACAAACGAACGAACTTACTTCTACAGATTACTTCAACAAAGGTTAGACGGCCTAAATGGTAAAACCTGTAAGCAAAGCATGGATACAATGTGAACTAAAAAGAATGCCCGAAACTCAGCAAAACGATAGATAACAAATCTTGTATTCAACTGAACAGTTTCGGCAATCACAGCTGACGGGCGGCGTGTGTGATTTGTCGACCTCCGTGAAGAAGGCTGTCTTAACCAGCCAAAACGTAAGGTTAGCCCTTACGTTTTACCAAATAGGTAATAAACAAGTAAGTCGCGTTATCCTTGAATATAAGTGATACTTGTTAGTTTAATATATATATTTATTAATCTTGTATTGCTCATTAAAATTTTTAGCTTCTGTTTTGAATCAATAAATTATTTAAAAAATACCTACTTTTATGTTATGATCTACTTTACTTGACTGCTTCGTGATAAATATTTCTAGATTAACCTTAATGGAATAAACTATTTATGTGGGTATAAAATTTTGTATTCAAAATATCAGCTAGCTAAATTAAATTATCCTAACACACTGAGTCCAACACTCGTATCTTATAGATCAGTACCTCAACCATTCATTCACCAGAATCCGGTCTTTGACTCTAAGACGGGTTGTTCATTGCGTCACACACGGCAAAAGAAGAATACACAAAGATTGCGAAAGTATTCACGTACAAGTTTTTAATTAAGAATGTGCCCTGTGATACCGCCTTAAAATAGCATCACCCCATATCTTCGCCGTAGGTCTCGTAAGAGGCGACAAAGGGTCTCGAGAGTTACATGTGTATTGCAATTTTGGGCGAAGGGCTGACAACCTATATACAAATTACCAAATGACCCTAAAAAATTAGTCAGACGTAGCGTTAATGCCTGTTTTTACTGCCGTTTTCGCTCTGCCTGGAATTATAGGCGTGATATATCAATGTTAGTGTGTATATTTATACTTAAAGAGTCTATATACCTACTTACCTATTTCTAACAAGCAATCAAATTATGAAGAATTGGAAATTTAATTCTTTTATACTTTACTTACTAAAGATTTCTGTTGCCAGCTGTCGGTGCAGATAATCTTTGCTGAAGCTCTCTTCAAGTTCATAATACGGTCCAGTTGTTTTGCCGAAGTTTCTTATAAATCCAACGTCTTTGGAAATGCAACGCTTCGTTCAATATTTCATAATTTATTTCCGTATTTGATATTGTTATAACTTATGATAAGGGCATTTTTATAAATGGCAAATTTTCAAGCCTACTTAGATGTCGCTGAGCTAACCTGAAAATGTTTTTTTCCATGGACACGTATGCAAATAGGAGAAATTTATTTTTGAATTTCATAGTTCTAGCACTAAATTTTAAACTAATCATGACGCTTGCAACAGCGTCGAAATATTGGGAACTCAAAATAGTAATAATAATCCGTCGGTAAGAACCCGCTCAAATTATATCTATGAATTCATAGTTCTAGGTCTGCGGAAAGTACATAAGGGCAAAACCCGCGTTTATTACAGCATAAATGTTCGTATCTTTTTTTCAACGTTTAATTAGAAGCTTGATTTTTACAACTATAAGCGACCGTACCCTGGCGTATGGCTTATGGCGTACCCTGGCGGTGGCTAACGTCCAGCCGTGGACTGCAATAGGCTGATGTATGTATGTAAGCGACCGTAGACCTGAGTACCTTAATGGTTTTAATTTTAGCTTGATATCTTTACGCGTTCCCAATATAAAGGGTCGTGACAGACGGGCGGACGGAGAGACAAAAACATTACACTCCTTTTTTGGTTCGGCAGTCGTGTAAAAAGTGATCCTATAAGTGTTCCGTTTTTGCCTTTTGAGGTAAGGAACCCTTAAAATTGAAAATATACTCTGTTTTGAATGCTTGTTATACATGGTGTAAAAAAATTAGCTAAGAATATTTTAAGGGGTGAACCAGTACGTGAAACTGAACAACTTTCCCCAAGGAACATAGGTCGAAATATGAAAAAAAAAATTGGCCCTCCCATACAAATTATCCCGGCCGGGTAACACACTAAGTATGGGAGGGTCAAATTACTTTTTCATATTTCGACCTATGTTCCTTGGGGAAAGTTGTTCAGTTTCACGTACTGGTTCACTCCTTAAAATATTCTTAGCTAATTTTTTTACACCTTATATATAACTCTAAAGATTTATTTTGCGCCACCCTGCATTGACATTTTCACATAAAAATATAGTGAGGTTATGCTTTCAGACAAAATAAAATGAAAACTTTACTCCAGCTTCAGCTATCTTTCATTTTGTAACAGCTCTGATGAAGCTTGGTCGTGGCTTCCCCTGACCCACTTTGTTAAAAGAATCAAATTAACTAGAAAGAAAAGATGTAAGATGTAAAGATAAAAGTGTTAACCCACGCTCAAAGAAGCACGGTTTCTATGATAAAAGTCTAATAAATTAAGGAAACATGACAGAACTTATTTCGTTCAACAGTTTCAAAGTGAATTTCTAAGTAATGAATAAAGTGAATTGAGTGTATTTTCCGTGAATTGTTCACATACCTTCTGCTGACTGCTGGCAACGTGAAAAATGGTGTACATACATACATACATACATACATAAGTCTATTGCAGTCAGCAGTGGCAGGATATAGGCCTCTTCCAGGCTACGCCACAGGGCACGATCTGTCGTTTTCAAAAATATATTGTGTAAGAAATTTAAAACACTTAAATGTATTGGGTATGTCGTTTTTGACAACTGGAAAATTGCAGCGCAAGCAGGGTTCGAACTTGCGACTTTCGGTATTAGTGCTACGCCTGTATTGACTGGGCTACCGCGGTTTACCAGCCGTTGGTGAAATTATGCAAGTATATCTCAATGCCGTGGCATGGCTCCGTTTACCGGTATAATCATTTTAAATTCTATGAAATGACGCCAACCATAATCGTCATTTGTGACTACTTAGGTATAACGTGAAACGTAGACATTATAATAAACCCCATATTATCTTTCAAAAGATAAGACTGAGAATTACTTAACACACATACATATATTCATACCTACATCAGCCTATTGCAGTCCACTGCTGGACGTAGGCCTCCCCCATGGTTCGCCATAGGGCACGATCTTCCGTTTTCACCATCCAGTTGCTACCAGCCGCCTTTTCAAATCATCGGTCCATCTGGCCGGAGGTCGTCCAAAATATCAAATCGGGAGGAGAATTATTTTATCTTATCCCTATTGCAAGAAATTGCATGTACATAGGTATTAATAACATTTTACACCCTAACATACATTTATAACGCCTTTATCCCTTGCAGGGAACAGACACAACCATAAGAAAAAGACATACGAGATGTCTGACAAATATTTCGGGGTCAATCGGAAAATTTTGTATCGCCAATATGAGAGGTTGTCAGTCCATCGCCTAAAATTTCAATACACATGCACACTCTTGAGTGCTTTTGTCGCTTCTTACGATACCCATTAGCCGTGTGGTGCCGGCAGAGTAGAATAGCACCACCCCATCTCTCCCCGTGGGGGTCGTAAAAAGCGACCGAGGGATAAATCTGACCCAACACAACGGTCCTGGAGAGGCCAACTCCACAATTAAACCCGGAACGGGGTCTTCGTCAGGCGCGTGTGACAGAGATCTATCGCGCGGCAGACTCCTGCAGCCGACCTGGCTCCGCACGTATCGACTAGTCGTTCCTGCGGATCCAGCCAGGAAGGCCGAGAGGGTGGCGCAGGTCCTGGGCAGCCCTGTGTTTTCCATAATTGCGTCCCAGGCAACGCAGTGTTTTTTAGACACTGGGATTTTATATGAACTAGAAGATAATCTTACATATTATACAATACTTTAACAAAATAATGTTATATCATTGAGAAAATATAATACGTCCTAACACCTACCAGCAACTAAATTAAAGAAATGCCAATGCCGTTACAAAGTCAGCTGTAGTTTTCCAGTGTGGTTTCAATTCATAATTTAATAAAGTAATAAGAACCAAGAATGAAAGGCGTATCTCGTTCTTTAGCAGTCACTAACTATAATTGTATACTAGGAAAGTTAAGTTAAGGGGCACGTTAAGCCGTCGGTCCCGGTTGCTGTCTATGATTACTTAGACGGCGGTCGTAACACAACCATGTCAGAGTCCTACTAGTGGTAGTAGGCGGTTGAAAAACTCTGACACCAGGGTTCATCGGGTCGTTGGATGACTCGGTGTCCCACACGAAAAGAGAGACTATAATTGTGTATTCTTTGTCCAGCCAGACGGAAGATATTTCAATTTCACACCAAAGTGCACTGAAGTACCTATAAGTAAGACCCACTACTACACTAGTAGTAGGTGTTGCTGTGAGGCGAACCTCGTGTTGGCACCAAACGCCGCGCCGGAACCGGACTATCGCACGGTTTTTCCGTGCCTCCGTCCGGTGCGTGACAGCATCTGCTCTGTCGAGATCCATTGCGCATGCGTCTTTTGTTTTCAAAAATCCTGACGGTAGTATCATAGGTGCAGTATACCTTGTGGACCTAGAAATATTTAATTTGGCAAGCAGCTGTTTTTGAAGTACAAGTTTAGAAAAACATTCAAAAATTTTAATTTCAAATAGTATGTTTTTTTATGGAACCGAAAAAGAACAACATTTTAAATTGAGACTAGTAATTCAAGTGGGGTATCATATGAAAAGGCTTGAAAAGCATATGAATGGAACCGTCAATAGGCGAGTCCGGCTCGCACTTGGCCGGTTTTTCTGTACAAATCAAGATTTTATGACTAAAAATTTTAGAACCGGATTACCGCACATCCGAGCAGGTTCCGGTTCAATGTGAGATTCGCCTTATTACGTGACACAATAAAGCTCTGTTTGTCACATTCCTCTGCTGTCGAAAACTTTATTTCTACGAGCTCCGCAGTTTGTAGGTAGCGGCGAGATGGAAGCGTCTCGCGAGCAAAAATCTACAATAATCTTTGAGACAAGCAAGAGTCGCGCATCGCAGAGAAGACTTTCTTTTAAGCAGGGTGTCCATTGGGTACACAAACAAACACAAAGACTTATAATCCCTTGCTGGGTAGGCAGAGCGTAAATGGCCGCATAGAACGGACATTTACGCCACGTCTGACAAACATTTGAGGGTCATCCGGAAAATTGTGTATCGCCATAGTGACAGGTTGTCTGCCCATCGCCTAAAATTGCAATACACACCCTCGAGTCCCTTAGACACTTCTTACGACTCCCACGGACAAGAAATGGGGTGAAGCTATTCTAAGCCAGCATCACACGGCACTCTAAGCCGGCATCACACGGCACCATTCATTGGGTAGGTTTTAGTATAAGTGGTTTACACGTAACTAGTAAGTTACCTGCCACTAACATAACATTCATGCCAGTGGTAAATCAATAAGTACCTACTAGATATATACAGGTTGTAAGAAAAAGTTGTTCAGTTTCATGGTCTGATCATGCCTGCAAATTTTTCGGTACACGGTCCCTTACACTCCGTATAAAAAAAACAGTTGAATAACCTAAAAGAAAAGAGTGTCGGCGTTAAAAGTCATGGGTATGAAATAGTTTGAATCATGCTCGTGGAAAATTTTGTTTCCATAGTTTGAGACTACCTATGCAACTTGTATATGGAAACCCGGCCTTATATTTGTCTGACAATCTTGCTACGCTTTATTTTCCAAGATGCGCCAAAATTACTGCAAAACTTTCGTACTTATTTGTTGGATATTTACAGTAGTACAGGGAACTAAGTAAGAAGTAATCAACATCCGGAAAACATTTATAAAATATCAAGTGCACCTGATTTTCCTGACATCAGGTTTTTTTAATAATTTGGTCAACACATCTACATCGGCCCTCATAGAATTGCTTGACAGCGGACATGAATATTCTAGTGTTGAGGGGGTATTTGCCATACTCTCCAAAACTTGGCAGCAGAATTGGTTGCCGCAAGATTAGTTTTGTCTTCACAGGAAATGCGTCCACCTATTTTAATACATTGCAAATCTTGTGTGTGGGAGAGATCTTGAACTGTTAAATCGTATCGGCGTCGAATCGCCACATGTAAAAAGTCAACATACATCAACAAAAAGAAAGCACACAGTCAGTAAGTGTTTGCCACCAACAAGGCGTAAGGGTCGTCACACAGGAACATGCTACAACCTCGTGACATTCCACTTCAACATACGCCGATGCACTTCGGCTAACGTTGTAAATAAGGCCATGACGACTTACTCTACGAACGATTTCGTTCCTCGCACGTATATTATCAGTATATGACATTGTTGGTATACCCACATATTTATTTGTTTTATGAGTTTTTGTTCTGTGCTTACATTTCTACTCATAGGTTACCTAATCATAATCAAGCAAATTTTCTTGCACGTCAACGTATTGTATCGTCATAACATAATTATAAGACTTTATTTTTTTATATGGCGTGTATCTAAATTTTATTTTCAATAATATTATTTATCAAGATGTGCTCACTGTATTCAAGGTCACAGCCATAACGGGTTATGATGTGGCAGCCCTAAGCATTATAATTCCAAGGGCACCTCCCCAACACGCAATCGAGCGTGCAGACTGCTTGTAACCACATGGTAAACGCTTCCTTAAGAAACTGTTAAACAATTAGGTAGCCTCGTGTTAATGCCTTTGAACATTTCCTAAAAATGCAGTCGCGATAGAATAAATTTTAAATACCTTCAACAAAGATTAGACGGCCTAATTGGTAAAACCTGTTAGCAAAGCATGGATACAATGTGAACCAAAAAGAATGCCCGAAACTCAGCAAAACGATAGATAACAAATCTTGTATTCAACTGAAAAGTTTCGGCAAACACAGCTGACGGGCGGCGTGTGTGATTTGTCGACCTCCGTGAAGAAGGCTGTCTTAACCAGCCAAAACGTAAGGTTAGCCTACGGTTAAGTTTCACCAAATAGGTAATAAACAAGTAAGTCGCGTTATCCTTTAATATAAGTGATACTTGTTAGTTTAATATATATATTTATTAATCTTGTATTGCTCATTTAAATTTTGAGCTTCTGTTTTGAATCAATAAATTATTTAAAAAATACCTACTTTTATGTTATGATCTACTTTACTTGACTGCTTCGTGATAAATATTTCTAGATTAACCTTAATAGATTAACTATTTATGTGGGTATAAAATTTTGTATTCAAAATATCAGGTAGCTAAATTAAATTATCCTAACACACTGAGTCCAACACTCATATCTTATAGATCAGTGCCTCAACTGAATCTTGCCTCTGAGAATATTTCATTCACCAGAATCCGGTCTTTGACTCTAAGACGGGTTGTTCATTGCGTCACACACGGCAAAAGAAGAATACACAAAGATTGCGAAAGTATTCACGTACAAGTTTTTAATTAAGAATGTGCCCTGTGATACCGCCTTAAAATAGCATCACCCCATATCTTCGCCGTAGGTCTCGTAAGAGGCGACAAAGGGTCTCGAGAGTTACATGTGTATTGCAATTTTAAGCGAAGGGCTGACAACCTATATACAAATTACCAAATGACCCTAAAAAATTTGTCAGACGTAGCGTTAATGCCTGTTTTTACTGCCGTTTTCGCTCTGCCTGGAGTTATAGGCGTGATATATCAATGTTAGTGTGTATATTTATACTTAAAGAGTCTATATCCCTACTTACCTATTTCTAACAAGCAATCAAATTATGAAGAATTGGAAATTTAATTCTTTTATAATTTACTTACTAAAAGATTTCTGTTGCCAGCTGTCGGTGCAGATAAGCTTTGCTGAAGCTCTCTTCAAGTTCATAATACGGTCCAGTTGTTTTGCCGAAGTTTCTTATAAATCCAACGTCTTTGGAAATGCAACGCTTCGTTCAATATTTCATAACTTCTTTCCGTATTTTTATAAATGGCAAATTTTCAAGCCATTCTTCAAGTCTACTTAGATGTCGCTGAGCTAACCTGAAAATGTTTTATTCCAGGGACACGTACGCAAATAGGAGAAATTTATTTTTGAATTTCATAGTTCTAGCACTAAATTTTAAACTGATCATGACGCTTGCAACAGCGTCGAAATATTGGGAACTCAAAATAGTAATAATAATCCGTCGGTAAGAACCCGCTCAAATTATAACTATGAATTCATAGTTCTAGGTCTGCGGAAAGTACATAAGGGCAAAACGCGCGTTTATTACAGCATAAATGTTCGTTTTTTTTTCAACGTTAAGTTAGAAGCTTGATTTTTACAACTATAAGCGACCGTACCCTGGCGTATGGCTTATGGCGTACCCTGGCGTTGGCTAACGTCCAGCCGTGGACTGCAATAGGCTGATTTATGTATGTAAGCGACCGTAGACCTGAGTACCTTAATGGTTTTAATTTTAGCTCGATATCTTTACGCGTTCCCGATATAAAGGGTCGTGACAGACGGGCGGACGGAGAGACAAAAACATTACACTCCTTTTTTGGTTCGGCAGTCGTGTAAAAAGTGATCCTATAAGTGTTCCGTTTTTTGCCTTTTGAGGTAAGGAACCCTTAAAATTGAAAATATTCTCTGTTTTGAATGCTTGTTATATATAACTGTAAAGATTTATTTTGCGCCACCCTGCATTGACATTTTCACTTATAAATATAGTGAGGTTATGCTTTCAGACAAAATAAAATGAAAACTTTACTCCAGCTTCAGCTATCTTTCATTTTGTAACAGCTCTGATGAAGCTTGGTCGTGGCTTCCCCTGACCCACTTTGTTAAAAGAATCAAGTTAACTAGAAAGAAAAGATGTAAGATGTAAAGATAAAAGTGTTAACCCACGCTCAAAGAAGCACGGTTTCTATGATAAAAGTCTAATAAATTAAGGAAACATGACAGAACTTATTTCGTTCAACAGTTTCAAAGTGAATTTCTAAGTAATGAATAAAGTGAATTGAGTGTATTTTCCGTGAATTGTTCACATACCTTCTGCTGACTGCTGGCAACGTGAAAAATGGTGTACATACATACATACATAAGTCTATTGCAGTCAGCAGTGGCAGGATATAGGCCTCTTCCAGGCTACGCCACAGGGCACGATCTGTCGTTTTCAAAAATATATTGTGTAAGAAATTTAAAACACTTAAATGTATTGGGTATGTCGTTTTTGACAACTTGAAAAATTGCAGCGCCAGCTATTGTGACTACTTAGGTATAACGTGAAACGTAGACATTATAATAAACCCCATAAGATCTTCTAAATTCATCTTTCAAAAGATAAGACTGAGAATTACTTAACACACATACATATATTCATACCTACATCAGCCTATTGCAGTCCACTGCTGGACGTAGGCCTCCCCCATGGTTCGCCATAGGGCACGATCTTCCGTTTTCACCATCCAGTCGCTACCAGCCGCCTTTTCAAATCATCGGTCCATCTGGCCGGAGGTCGTCCAAAATATCAAATCGGGAGGAGAATTATTTTATCTTATCCCTATTGCAAGAAATTGCATGTACATAGGTATTAATAAATATATTTTACACCCTAACATACATTTATAACGCCTTTATCCCTTGCAGGGAACAGACACAACCATAAGAAAAAGACATACGCCATGTCTGACAAATATTTCGGGGTCAATCGGAAAATTTTGTATCGCCAATATGAGAGGTTGTCAGTCCATCGCCTAAAATTTCAATACACATGCACACTCTTGAGTGCTTTTGTCGCTTCTTACGATACCCATTAGCCGTGTGGTGCCGGCAGAGTAGAATAGCACCACCCCATCTCTTCCCGTGGGGGTCGTAAAAAGCGACCGAGGGATAAATCTGACCCAACACAACGGTCCTGGAGAGGCCAACTCCACAATTAAACCCGGAACGGGGTCTCCGTCAGGCGCGTGTGACAGAGATCTATCGCGCGGCAGACTCCTGCAGCCGACCTGGCTCCGCACGTATCGACTAGTCGTTCCTGCGGATCCAGCCAGGAAGGCCGAGAGGGTGGCGCAGGTCCTGGGCAGCCCTGTGTTTTCCATAATTGCGTCAGTTAGAAGTGGGGTGATACTATTCTAATCCGACATCACACGGCAGCCTTACCCAACCTATACCCTAGCCTACTTATTTTTATAGAGGTAAGTTGAACTAAGAGGTCATAGTAGATATACGTATCAATAAAGGCATCATACATAATTTTTTATTTTATTTTATTATTTTTTTACTTTTATAAAGTTTATTGTAAGTAGACATTACGCAGCTTATTGAGTGACAAATATTCTCCATTGCAAAAATTCAAATGCGTACGCATTCAAGAGGGAGAGGCTTCATCAGTACCCATACCACAGACCCCATACCTAACTTCGAAGGAAAAATAAATTGTATACATCTCAGGACTGGTACTGAAAGCAGAGATATCTGAGGTTTTTTCGTCTTGTTTAGATTATCTCTTACCTCTAGGCGATAAATGGTAGGCATGGTAGAAAAACAAAAGATTTAAATGGTAAAGAATGACCGCTAAGGTTGGCAGGATGCCCCAGATAAATACTTTTAGGCTCAGCCCCGCATACTATAAACATTAAGGTACGTAAAAATACGGTGATAAAAGTGTTTTAGCACAGCCTTGTAACAAAGCTTTTACACAATCCTTTTTATTCGGTCAAGTTCTCAATTCAATTCGACTACATTTTGTTCATTTTTTACTACACTTTGCTTAAAGGTATTATAATGTACGTCGGATTCTAGCGCCCACCTGATGCGTCGGCTATCCCAAATTAGGAAACTTCCCGGTCCGTATATTTTTTCCTCCTTCGTCGAAAAACTTGCGTTTGTTAAGAGCAGTAGCAAGGCTAACTCTTCAACCAATTTTCCTTTTGATCCCAAAGGCTATGGTGCTTGCCAAGTTTTATCGTTTGATTCATAAAACGTTACGGTATTGGCCTCAATTCGGGAAATATTTTTTTTACTTACCTTTAATTAGCGCTGTCACATCACATTCCATCGAATAGGTTTTGAAAATGATAGATTTCAAAGTTCTGTCTGTTGAAAAAATACTAATAAGGTTTTTGCCACTTCTAGTCAATTTAGTAGCTATTGTTTTAATTGTCGCCTTTTTGTGGCAGATAACGCGTATTATGTTTCCTATATTAATATCTTACCTTATTATCTTTCCTTTTTTTCCAAAATTCAAAATTTTCAAATGTATTCAAAATTTGAATTTTTTACTTTGTTCAACGGTAATACACTATAGGTGGAGATTTGTTATTAGTCCGATATAATTTATTAATCTGTTCTAACTGTTGTATAAAACTGTTAATCTCCCAAATAAAATAAAATAAAATAAAAATGTGTCTAAAAATAAGACATGACATGACGTAGATAGCTCCTATCCTTTTTTTAAACCTGTTTGACGACAAGTGACAGCATTTATTGAGAGAATTTATTTCCAGAATTTAGCCCATTGTAATGCTAAATCATGCGTTTTACCTTTTTTCATTAAAATTCAATTTGATGTTACTGTATAAAACATGACTACAAATAATAAACACAACACAGTTTATTACTTTTAGTAGAAAACATGCAAAATTTTGGAGCCGTCCAACTCGTTATTCGATGATATACAATGGATTTATCAATGGATGAGCCGCGGTAGCCCAGATGAAAGAGGCGTCGCATCGCCATTAGTGATGGCGAAAGTCAAAGTTTTAAATCCTGCCCGCGGTAGAAAATTTTAAGTTTTTTAAAATTGTATTGTACAACCATAAATAACCATACAAACAAACAAAAACATGCAAATATGAAAATAATTTCAAAGTAGACGAAGATAATAAAGGTGCAACAAATCTTGTACTCTTAACTAAACTCGTAGAGAATTTCATTTCCGAGATATGTGGTCGTCTGTCGGAGGCTAAATTTTAAAGCAGGGTATAGAAACAACATTATTTAATAAACTTGGATGGTTACTAAATACTGCTACCAATAAAGAAAATTTACCTACTAGTAATGAAAATATAAATATTTATTTGCAAGCACACACGATAAAATTACATAGGTCAAAAAAAACATTACATAAGAACATACGTGGTGCACCAACAAATGGTATGCAAACGTTATCAAATAAAATTAAATAATACCTATTGCAATAAAATACCAGTCAAACAGAAAAAGTTATAATAATATAGAGTTAGTAAAATATATGGTAGGTTTTATCCATAATTATTTTATATAATGCAATATAAAATACTATTAGGTACCTAATTGTTTTCAGTAAGTACAATGGTTGCCAACCGTGGCTACCTACGAATCTCTCTAGCTTATGAATAAATAACACTTCATAAGTTCTTTGATGTTCCACCTTTATAAAGCAATTTCTAATCTAGGTACACAAGAAAAATCTAAATGACCCCTTTTTCCGCAAATATCAGCAACCTTTCAGATTTTATCGCTTTTAGTACTTATTTAAATAAGCACTGAAATTGTTAGATTTCGTGTGACTCCATGTTATAAGTACAACAAATTAGAAAAGGCATCAATCTTTTTGACTGTGATTATACTTTTATCGGCTACAATAAACCCAAAATACCTTAGTTTATTTGACATTACAATACATTGATTGTACTCTTCTCGCACTCTCTCTTTTCGTGTGGGAGACCGAGTCGTCCAACGACCCGATGTACTGTGGGAGCTCTATAAAGTTACTTTAACAGCCGCACCAGTCCATTCAGGTAAATATTAAATTATGGAACACGATACGAAAAACAACATTGTATTCAACTTACAAAGAAGGTTGTTGTTTCGGTACGAATATCATTTTACCTATTCAATAAAATATCTGGGATAAGATAATAATAAATCAAATGACTGCCTCGTTTATGCTACCTTGTTGAGATGGGTGTTGTATTAAGGTAGTATTGACGCCTACCTACATCAGACACTGTAAGTAATGGATGCTGTCAAAAGTTGGCGTCATAAGGCGGTTCTCCCACTTGTCATCTTTAGCTGTGTATTTATAACGCACCGTAACGCATGGGTCTGTCAGACGAAATGAAAGAGGGAAGAATACCATCGCCATTTCAAAAAATTTGGTATTTAAGAAAACTCATACTGTCGCTCGCGCGCTCAAGTCCCCGCGTAGTAGTGCGATAGAGAGCATTGCCGCTCGCGACTGATTGTAGGTATTTTTAAGGTGAAATTTGCGTCTCGGGAGAAAACGTTTCCCACATACTAAATCACAACCAATAGTTTTGATTTTGGTGTCCATCGTTTCAGCATATTATATTCTAGGTTTATAGCTTTTTATTTTTTCTTAAAACAACTTTGTTTTTTAAATACAAACGTTTTACTTCAAGGAAGATTTTGTACTAAAAAAAGTGACTTTTAGACGCCTATAATTTTCAATCAATTGAAAAATTCGAAAAAAGGAAAAACTATAAACCTAGTTTTTTACTGTGTCAACAACATTCTAAAAAATCATTGAGATCGGATTACATTTAGGGGTAGAAAAACGTTTTCTCTTTTTGTATGGACGAGAGCTCGGTAGTCGATTCTCTTAATCGTTTGCAGTGCGTTACCTTGGTTTGACAGACTCATCAATACAGCCAGTATTTGTGTGGAATAAGATTGGAATTCGAAATTTCCTGTCGTCTAAGAGACGCATGCGTTACGGCTACGGTACGAAAAAAAAACCGCGGCGATGGACGACAAAAGGGAAAATAGCTGTAATACCCACGCCAACATGTTTTCGTAGTATCAGTTTCATCCAAAATTATGAGCATATCTGAATATGGAAGGGCATATTTTCGTTTTGTGTAATTTTTACGGTTTATTAGTTCTCTAAAAGAGCAAGCAAAACAGACCACTATGAAAAAAAAAACATGTTAGCTAGCGGCTGCAACTGCAACGCTTAAATAACGATGGCTTCTAAAGATTAGCTTGGATACAACTTTCACCATCAGCGCAACTTTTGATATCCACAAATCAAATAAAACCACAGCTTCGATAGTAAAGATAAATAATAATAAAATAAATATCCTGAACAATTCACACAGCGCCATCTAGCCCAAAACCAAGCAAAGCTTTAGATACTTTAGAACTTTGGCACCTTTAAGTTCAGAATGAATTGTTTTATATGCACAGGCTGTTTCCAACACGAGGTGGTTGTAAACAAACTTTCTTGAATAAATTATGCCTGTAAATCCCTACTTCACAATCGCAAAGATATTACAAACTCTGATCCCGTTTAACTTTACTTCCCTGTTACTCGTCTTTACCATTAATTTTATCACGTACTTTCATAAAGAGCCGGCTGTTGGCTTTCTTACGATTCCATATTGTATCTTCTCCATTGAGTAAGGTACTTCTAAAGTTTATTTAAAAACGTCGTCATAAGTTAAAGTAGGTACATATATAAAATAAGTATTCGAAAAAAGTTTCAGTCTTCTTGTTAAGACCAACGATTTGCCGTTCGTTGGAAAAAGGCTGTCGATTGAATCAGATGATAACGAAAAATAAACACGATGAAATTAATGCTTTATCAAGTTGTATTCAAATAATTAATAACGAATTGACAAATGTAAAACCTTCAATTAATATATTAAACTTTGATTCATGTAAATCATATGTAAATTACAAATTTTCATTAGTAGTATCAAATGCAAATAGCAGTTGCATAAATAATGAACAATTTCGCTAAAATTCACGTACAAATAGGCAATTTGAATAACGAAATGTACCCTTGAGACCCACAAAGAGAGCGTGAAAAGAAAATTTGCCTAAATTCACTTCGGGGACCTACAAAGGCCAAGTGAAATTATTAAGTACATGTACATGATCTCCTGAGGTAACACGTTATAAATTACTAAAACACAAATGATAAATGGGTAAACATTAGTTATACAGGGTTTTTTTTCAGCACGGAAATTTTACAGGCTTATTCTCTTACTCATGATTCTGAACAAATTTTATTATGGGGTCACCTGCGAAATCGCGTAAAATAACAGCTGCTTCATAGAAAAATGCATACCTTCCCAAATAAAATGTATGGAACAGCTGTTATTTTTTGCGTGATTTTGCAGGTGACCCCTTATTATAAGTTGGTCAGAATCATGAGTAGAAGCTCCCTGTGAAATTTTTGGTCTGAAAAAAAAATAACCTTGTTAAAGCTCTTTAGGCTGAATTTAAGGTAATTAGCTATTAGTACGAGTATTTGTGCACTACGTGGGTAAAACGTTTTCAATCACACGAGTACTTATTTTCAAATCCACAGTTTATCCACGTCTAAGTCTCAGATTTTAAAACAACTAAACAGTGATACTTATGTAATTTATTGATACTGGGTACCTACTATATGTAAACCACTAAAAATATAATTGGGTGCACAATTCTACTACATAGGCTACGGAACGAAGAGTGCACAATTTCTATAGTTTTCACAATTTAAGTAAATTTTGACGAAAATAAATAGGTCAACAAAATATATTTAAAATCATTTTTTATTTATTGATAAAATTACATTATAAGTGTGCAGACTAAAAATCCAAAGCACTTTCAGACTATAAATCCAATGTATGTAACATTAAACGGTACAGACATATTTATCACAATACATTTTACCTATTACATAAAATTTCCCCACATTTTGTTAATATTAATACTACAAACGGATTCTGTGCTGTCTAGGTCAATGAAGACCTCTTTCCAAACCGAAATGGTTTTAGAAAGCTTCTGACAAGCATGCTCTGTGTAAGTGAATTTATGGCTACGTACACTAGCAATAACATTTGAATCAGTGTGCTTTAATGTTTTCACACTCCATAAGTTCTACGCTGAATGCAGCCTGTAGCCTGCGCAGGAAGCTTGTGTAGTGATTCATGTTTACGTGTGTTTAATTTTGAAGTGAGTTTTATTGCTGTTACTGCTGTTAATACCGCCACGGAATCTGCGCTTAGTATAGTATAGTTATATATAAAATATTGATTAGGCTTTATTTTATTTTTAATACTTATACAAAGTACTACACCCTCCAACATTACTTTAAAGATCTCCATGACATTCCTCTAGAGAATTCGTGAAATGCTACTGACAGGATGAACCAATATGATGGTCTCTCATAAGAACTGGACAAAGGGTACGAAAATTCAGGGTAATGTCTAAACATTTTACCCTCAAATTAATATAAAGACCACAGGACAAGCAACTTTATGACTCCTTTACGGCTTGCATAACGAGGTCCAAAGCATTTTGCCGTTTGTTGGTAACAATAAATTGCACGACTGCTCAAAAGAATGTAATGTTTTCCGAGTCCATGTATTTATTTATCTCCCAAAGCAATATATTTTTTTATTCAGAACCTCCAAACATGTCAATCATTCGAAATGTGTATGGTTGTCACCGGAGGATAACATACATACATACACACATACACATATCACGCCTATAATCCCTTGCGGGGTAGGCAGAGCATACATGGCCGCATAAAACGGACATTTACGCCACGTCTGACAAACTTTGAGGGTCATCCGGAAAATTGTGTATTGCTATAGTGACAGGTTGTCAGTCCATCGCCTAAAACTGCAATACACACCCTCAAGTCCCTTAGTCGCCTCTTACGACTCCCACGGGCAAGAAATGGGGTGATGCTGGGTGATGATGATGGGAGGATAACAAGAATCGCAAATTTATAAATTTCCTAGTAAATTTATAAACTTTCGTAAGATTCTAAACGAGAGATAAATTGTATTATTTTACGGCCACATTTTCGCAAATTTATCAATTTACGACGTCTCGTGGTAAATTTATAAACTGACGGATATCCATTCGTAAGATTTTAAACGGTTCGACCAATCACGGAAGATCTTTTAGTTTTACGCTTCTTTAAAATACGGAAAATAACACACTGCTCTCTGATTGGTCCATGTTGACAGTGGCAATGCTTGTGTCATAGACTTAAGTACAATCAGACTTACCAAACAATAAATTTATCAGTTTCGATGACCTACCTCTCAGTATTTTTACATTAAAACTAGGTAGGTACCTATAATAAAGGGTTACTTTTTTAGAGTTCCGTACCCAAATTGTGAAAACGGGACCCTATTACTGAGACTCGGCTGTCTGTCCGTCTGTCTGCCTGTCTGTCACCAGGCTGTATCTCATAAATCAAAATAGCTAGAGAGTTGAAATTTTCACAGAAGCTGTATTTCTATTGCCGCTATAACAACAAATACTAAATAAAAATTAAGGGGGGCCCCCATAATTTTTTTTAAATTTTTATGCCATTTTCTTACAAAATGGTACGGAACCCTTCGTGCGAATTTTTTACATAATACACTAATGACCCCCTACTTCACTCTACCAAAATAAAACAACAGAAAATATGAAAAAAATCTGCGATATTAAAGAGGTTTATTAAAAAATTATAAAACAATCATAAAACATTATAACCGGCCTTCTGCCAAAAAAAAAACAAACACTATAAAATTAAATTCAAAAAAACCGTGAGCCTCAGAAAAATTGCTTGCCATTGCCAAACTGACGCTATAGTGGTAGCTAGTCGTACACCCAGAAATAGCTGCAAACGGCGTCAAAAGCATGGAAATCAGAACGATATATATTTAGGCCATATACTTTTAGCTTTTGTAGCTCTGTGGTAAATTTCTCTTCGTCAACAAATGTTGTTGCATTTGCCGCACTATCTTCACCATTTTAGCTGTCCGCAGCTTCTAAGTCGCTCATTATGGGACTACTTTAGTAACCTCAGCAAAATAAAACTATTTTCACATTAAAACATTAAAAACTTTACAAAAACACACAAAACACCGGTTTGTTTATCTCCGTGACAAACAATGATGGCGGCAAAAGAACACGTGACTTATTCAACCAATCAGAGCGCACATGGCGTTTGGTTATTGCTTACTTATTATTCTACGCGTGAGTTCGGTAAATTTATCAATTAACGAAAATGTGGGCGTAAAATAATACAATTTATGTCTCATTAAGAATCCTACGAAAGTTTATAAATTACCTAGGAAATTTATAAATTTGCGGTTCTTGTTATTTTCCGGTGACATGGTCATCAAAAGACCTTGACAACTTCACGCACTTCGTTAATGAATTACAATTTTAATTAAGAATAAGTTTACAGTTGGTTAGGTGGAAGAAATAGCAAAACGGTACTGTTTTTGCGAATTAGTCATGGAATACTCAAAGTAAGCGTATGAATATACTACGCTAACTGTTTATAAAGAAGAGAAACTGAAAAATTTGGACAGCTCATTTCTTTAAAAAACAGTGCTTGTTTGACCTTTTTTGTGTTTTCCCTGTGTATCAGTTTTTGTGTAGCAAGAACAAATGATCAACTGTGTGAATTTATTAGCACCATTAAAATGTTTTGTTAAATTATTCAAGATAGGAACTCCCACTCTAATGTTGTTACATACGTTGGAGGATAGATTGTGAGCTTGTCGCGTATCAAAAATGTCGACAACAGTTGCCAATACGATATGTAGTAGCATGTACAGTCCTAATAGGTGGTTAAAAACCTGGCCCTCGTTACTTGGGTTCAGCGAGTCGCGTTTACAAATCGCAAATCGTTAACCCTTGTCAGAAAAAAAAAATGTTCCAGGCATGTAATAAACATAAGTGTCTATTAGATTACATTCATCCCAAAGATGAATGAAAATCCATTTTTAGGTCTCAATAGACAATGAAAGAGCGAGTGAGCCAATAAAATCAGCAAAGTTCAAAGGTACGAGTAACCCTTTCAAGTGTTTTTGGAATGTCGACTCACGGGCAATATTGTTCGACGTCGCCGAGTGGCACTTGAGTAGACTCTCGATTCTAACAATGCTTTAGAACAAGGCCAGCAGGTCACTCTATTAATAAGAGCTATGATATTCATAGTCACATGCTTCATAGACCTCCAACGGCGGTGGTACTATCTGCAGTAGTTTCTTCATTTAAGATCCCTTAAATAAAAACTTGCGCAAGCTCGAAGGAAGGAAGCTAGTTTCGGTGGCCAAGATCCATTTCAGGTCACTGAGCCAGAGAAGTTAGTTACTATACTTACACAAGATGTTTTACAAACCTTCAAGTTAGGCTCCTAAAAGCTAAAGTATTACTACCTACAAATGGAACAATTAGAATAATATACCTAGACCACCAGGGGTATAAAACTTCTTTTAAAATTTCTACCTATAGGGTAATTTATTTTTCATCTATCACCAACTCATCCTCAGTTTTCAGTATCGAACACTAGTAAAATTTTGCCTAAGATTAACGCTGATATTTTAGACCAACGACGACGCGATGGTTCAACATGGGAAATTTGCAAATGGAAAATGACACCTCTAAAATGCCTCTAGGTAGACAGGGATGTTTTTATTCTTGTAGATATTATAGCCTCAAGAGGAAAGTAGACTAAATATTTGGCTGCATTCGGAAACACACTTGTACGACTTACTTTGGTACGTTTTGAACTATTTGAATTTGCCGCGTTAACTGCTGTAATGGAGTGTTTGGGTGTAAGTTTAAGAAGTATTTTATGGGAAATATAAAACTGGCTGTAGTTAAAAAATATCTAAAATAGCTACGTTATTTGGGTAAGATGATTTGTACAAAACTTTAGGGTTATAATTACCTTAAACATCATTATACTCAATGCAAACATCTCATACAAACCAGAATCTAGTAATTCATTCACTTAATAAATTATGAAAATATTTCAAACATGGATGTTTGAGAGGAGTTAATGGGAATGTTAAAATAAGAGCTTATTTGAAGTAGGAAAAGGGTTAAATCCCCAGCCAGTGGTTTAATTTACAATGTTTGATTTACCTAACTTACATAAACGCCCCGCGGCTGCTATTACAGAGCACGTATTTTTGAAACAGTACTAATTCGATTTCGCATGCAAGTCTGCAAAGAGGAAATACGTCTAAATGACGTACCGTATGAACGTAATCGTATTAAATAACAAGGACTACACAGAATTAACTACCACAACACTCCTCTGCTGTACAAGGATTTGTGTGATATTTGTTAATGAAAATGAAATTAACTTTATTCAATGTAGGACGCTTATTGGAGTCATGATCAAGGAACATAATACTTACCTGGCGGGCCATGATCCGTCAATGTGAAAAAATGTGTAACACAATTTTCTTCTTTTTATAACAATTTTGTATTGTCTTTATGCCGTGTGATGCCGGCTTGAATGGCATCACCCCATTTCTTACCCATGGGTGTCGTAAGTGGCGACTAAGGGACTCGAGGGTTAGATGTGTATTGCAATTTTAGGCGATGAGCTGACAACCTGTCACTAATAGTGATACACAGTTATCTAATTGACCCTCAAAGTTTTGTGAGAGATATAGGCGTGATTTATGTAGGTAAAGAAAGAAAGAAAACACATTTGTATGTTTATTACATATTTTGCCATACTCACCGGGTTGTCGAGCGCAGTGCAAAGTGTTACATTGATAGGGTTCAATACTGTCCATTCCTGCGTCTATACTCGTATCCGTTAATAGTTTTAAACGACACTCATGGGTAAAAACAGAGTGATGCTATCTTAATCCGGCACCACACGGTTGAATATGCACACGCAAAACATCTGTTTCAAAATTACGTCTGTTTTAGTTTATTGCCTTTTCATTAGACTCAACAATGTGAAATAGCTTCGTGGATCAAATGTTTGATAAAGTTTGACTGCAAATAAGACACAGAAAAGTAAAAATAATGAGTAACATTATAAAATTGAATTTAAAGAGGAATAAGGACAAGAAGCAGTTAAATTCAAAGAGATAAAAATGTTTTCAGAAAATGCTTTTCTTAAGAAATCACTTGCAAAAATAGAATTAAGACGGAAATAGCGCGCAGGCAATATTTTTAAACCGGTTATATTTAAACAATCACAACCATAAAATTTTGAAAAATATTTGTTATGGTCGAGGATCTAACCGATAACAGATACTACTTTATTATTTTTTTCAGCAAAATGTCTACAGTTTTCAAGTTACCAATATTTTATGCTTTAACTTATATATGCATACATTTTCTAGGAAAAATTGCTAAATAAGTCATTGTAACTGTATTTCTCTATGTTCTATGTCGAAAGAACCTCGAAAAAATTACCGCGCAGAATAATTGGCTGTTCCTCTCTGGCGCAGGGAAAACCCAGGCCTTGGTAGGTATCCGTACTAATATTATAAATCTGAGATTTTGTGCATGTTTGTTACCTCTTCACGCTCAAACTGCTTGACCGATTTGGATGAAATTTGGAACACAGGTAGAATATAACCTGGAATAACACACAGGCTACTTTTTACCGCGGGAAAACAAATTGTTCCACGGGAAAATGAGTGGCAGCGGGTAAAACCGCTGAGCGGAAATCTAGTATTTTGATATGTCTACAGCAATCTGCCGTCAATACTAAAACTTTCTTTCTCGCACCAAACCCAATATATAAACAAAGACAATACATCTTTCCAACATGCGTTCTTAGAAAGGGTCAGGCCCATGGGTCAGCCCGAAAGGGTACATTCTCATCATTCACTCACAAACTTAACTGCTACCCGAAAATGTATCATCTGCCCTTGTACAAGTTGTAACAAAGACCTCAAAACTACTTACGCGAGTTTTGCTGACTTAACTAATCCTCTGCAAAAAAAACAACGTGATTGTCACTGGCGGGGTGATCAGATCAGTCAGAGCCAGGTCGTTTACGCTACATAAAAAAAATGTTTTTACAGAAACTGTAAATTTCGTACAAGTGACAGGTTCAGGATTGGCTGAATCTCCTATAATAGCAAAACATCGCGACTCTCAGGTCACATGCTCGTTTTAGGAAACGGTATGATTCTATTTATACGGGAGAAAAATCTACAAAACGGAAACTTAATCGTTCTATGATATTTGGTAAAACCTAGAATATCCTACTTACGTGGAGATATAAAAGTGAAGAGAGTAAAAAATCCATATTGGGGACTTATAGAAGTGTCCTAATTAGAAATTCCTATTCCAGCCAATTGGTAGCTTCTGTGAATGTGAATTTTATTGCTCGATCTCTGTATTCTATATTTTATTATCATATACATAGAGTTCCGTACGGGCATACTGTTAAAAGATAATTCATACATACACATATCACGCCTTCATCTTTTGCGGGTAGGTAGAGCGTTAACGGCCGTAAAATACGGTCGTTATTACCACAAGATAATAATCAAGAAAATTGCATACTTGCGTGTAAAATATTCATCAAAATACTTGAGTGAGTAATTTTTTCGCAAAGCCGAAAAAAATGTAAAGATAAAGGAGAATGTTTTATCAAAGAACTCGGAATGAGAAAGAAAATGCCATCATAACAAAAGGCAGGCCGCAAAGAAATTGAATTGTGAGCGAGTAAATATTTGGGTTCAATCACGGGTTTGTTTTACTATAAGATGGAACGAATATAGGTAGTGATTTTAAGTGATAAAGCAGTTTCCCGTAGTCGACCTGTGGAATGATGCGGTCAGCCGAGGACAAGTATAGAACAGAGAGATAGTTTGGGTCGGCAAAATGATCAGGTTTTCTAGTATGGATGGAGGCAAATAAAATACCAACAGTATTTACCCAATTTTTGTTTTTGTTTTAGTAGAGGGTTTTCTTTACGTTTCAACCGTTTACGACGGTCGTCTGCCGGAGGTCGACAGATCACAAACGCCCGCTCGTCAGCTGTGATTGCCGAGCACTCTTGTACGAAACGTAAAGGCTAAGCTAGGGCAAAACGTTTTACCAAATAACAAACAAGAATGTATTCTTTAAATTAAAAAATATATATGTTTTTGCTCTGCTTTTATTTGCATTTCGATGAAATGTTTATTCTCACTGAAGTTAGTACTTTAATGAGTGAATATCCTAAAATGGTAACTGAATCATAAATAAGTTTCATCAAAATTTTTCGTTTCACTAAACTACGTAAATTTAATTGGCTAGTTTTAGGAAAAACCGCTCAAACTAGTGCACACTGCAAGCATCGTTATTATCTAGTCAAAGAGAATATTCCAGCTCAAAACGCTTTTACTGCGGCCAACAGGTTAATTGAAAACGGAAAGAAACTCTTCTACAGAGTAACGAATCAAATTACCAAAATCAAGATTATGCATAGGAGATATTATTATGCAGTTCAGTTTTAACGCTGAACTCGTAAAAGAGTACGAAAGACGAAAAATATATTTGCTAAATAAGTTGGCAACTGTTTCGCTTCCGATTAAGCTCTTCAGGTAAGGTAATCTGCCTTCCTACCAGTTGGGATGAAACTGCGTCCATATGGACTGGAAATTAAAACTGAACTAAACTACATATAAAGTTTAGCGATTGCCCCGCTCGGGTACAAGAAGCTTATCGTAGAGGACGAAACTCATACATGAGTTGTCGTAACATGAGACCGATGCCTCGCAGATTCGCACCAGTAGTTTTAGATATTATTATTATACTCCGAATAAGGAAACAATAAAACATACCTATGTATTTTACTAAATATATAATTTTGAAACGCAACCAGAAACATAAAACCAAAATTCCGTCATATGTGGGATTTAACCCTAAGCCATCTAAAATATAAAGAAATTTCCAATTGCAAACAGCTTTCACGCATCTCACAATAAATTCAAAACTAGAAAAAACATCAAATAATAATAACAATGAAATATACCGTCGGTCTCATGCACAGTTATTACTGCTGGAAAAGTGTGTTTTTCCGCATTAAACTTTGAAGGCTTCATTTGAATACTTACTGTTTATGGTGAAATAAAACGAGCTGGGTGCTCAAATAATAACGAAGTTTTATTCTCATTGTTCACTCATTTGAAGACTTTACTATTTATTGCGTATAATTCTATCGACGTTAATCTCATTTCTCTGCAAAGAAAGCCTTAAGATTTCGTTGTAAATTAAATTTAGAATTGAAATTACATTTGCCACTGAGTTTTACAATAATAATGGGGTCCAAATGGGGCCTGAATTTGAAATATTGACGAACGAAATGATCTAAATTCTAAGGAATGAGCACGACACTGCCCACAAAAACCAACTATATAAAATTGGGACATTATTGTATTTTGGACTTTTATATTCAGCTACATTTTGTGAAGTCCTGTACCTTTAAACAGACGACTTTAAATAGTGGCGACGCCTCTTCCATGTGGGCTACCGCAGCTCATTCCTTGCCCGCCAATTTTGCAAGTGTATTTTAACGTAGTGTAGTGTGCAAAACTAACCCGGTAGATGGAGCCGTGCCACGCGTTACTGGCATTAAAATATACTTGCAAAATTGGCGGGCAAGGAACGAGCTGCGGTAGCCCAGATGGAAGAGGCGTCGCCACTAGTAATGCGAAAGTCGCAGGTTCAAATCCTGCCCGCGCTTGAAAATTTTGCAAGTTTTCAAAAATGTTATACCTATTCAATGAATATTAACATTAGGTTTACAATTTTTTGACGATGAAAGTTAGCTAAAAGCAACAAAATATGATTTTCATTTTATTGCACGATCAAAAATCATTATCGGCAAAGATATAGTAGTATTAAATGAGATTATACGTTACTCATCTATGAATTTGAATCGGTTTCTGGCCATTTTAGCTTCATTTCCGGTCGCTAGCTGGACAATAGCGCCATCTAAAGAAAGCCTGTCACAGGAATGGCCGCCATTTTGCCTTCATAGGGTCGTTACTTTTCGTACCGAATAAATGTCTCATTTTTAAATATATTTGCTTCACTTACATATTTTGTCTTGCGTGTCCTAAACACGCGGAACGTTTTGTGTTCGGCCGTTGTGGCGCCGCCGCCGCTCAGGATGGTGAGGTAAAAATGTTGAAATCCTGGTGTGTCATTTCTCTGTTTTATTTGACCAGAGACCAGTTTTATGTCATTGCATATCGTATCTAAACATGCCCGGTCAGGAGCCAATTCCAATATCTCTATCTAACCATGTCTGGTCTGGAGCCAATTTCGACTAGTTCGGTTCTGAGAGTACCTTTTTCTCGCTAACGCCCGCTTTGCGGCTGTAGAGTAGATCTCGAGTGAGACCCCTGGCCAGGGTTTGCTGTTCTTTAGCCCAGGTAATCAGCGGCTTTAGAACTTTACTTTTGATCGTGTCACTTTGAGTTGACCATGCTGTCCCTTTAGCCCAGCCTATGTATGTGAAATTAGCAAGAATAGCCTACGTTCCAGCTTTTCCATTGAGTTGTTCCATTACGGAAAAAATAGCTTTTAAAAACACTGTTTGTCCATTGATTAAAAAGTTTGCCCACATCATTTTTGTAGTAGCAAAAATATGAGAAGTCATGAACGTTAAAAGTCAAAAGTTGAGACATACGTAAAATAACAATAAAGCAAAATTTCTAAAAGCCTAATGTTTAAACGGCAAAGTATAATTAATTATGCGTTTGGAAGTTTTTGGTCTTTACGAGATAATATTGAAGGTAAAAATAATATATAAAACGAAGTTTTCATGTTAGATGACAGATGTCAAACTTAAAACTCAAAAACATTTTGTTACACTACTAGTATTTCAAAATTAGTCTTAACAAAATTTACAGATATCGAGCGAGAGAGCCCGCCAGCAAAATTATTTGCTGGCTGACTCGTTGCTTCTGGCTGAAACTTTTTTATTTTTATTATTCAGCCTACTTCATAATTGCTAATGACACGACTTCCATCAAGCTGTGCTATTTTCCTTTCATATTCACCTACATGACGAGATAATTAACAGAAAACACGTACCTAGTGGGTAGCTATAGTTAGTTATTTTTGCCCTAGCGTAAATATTTTTTCGAGACACAGGTTCACGCACATTTTGTTTGGTACCTAACTTTAGGAATGTTTGATGAGCTCAACCTACCATACCGGCACTCTGCTGTAAAGAACTGAGTTTTCGTTAACGGACGAAGATTTGGCTCCAACGAGATTGATGGTTCAAATTGTAGAGTCTTCAATTTATGTTTCGTTTTAGGTACGCTATTTAAGCTACGTGTCTGGCCAAGCCATGACACCCTTGACAGCAAGTACAACGCCTAAGCCCGTGACCCGTGCAACCGACCCAGCCACAACCCTTTCACAATAGGGCTAAGACCCCGGTGATTGGGGCACTGTCATCGTCTAGCGATAACAAAATCCTTTTCACCCGCGGAAACAGGGCTTTAGGTAAAAGGTATCAAACCATTGATCTTGGCGCGCCCTCCAATAAATAATTTGTGCCAAGACCACAGACTGAATATACCTAGGTATAGCACCTAGCAATGAATATTAAAATTACTTGAGTAGGTAATTCCTGGGAATTGGGTGAAATGGTTCCCGGCTAGTGGAACTGATCACCCGTCTGCGAGCTCCGCAGACGAGTGTCCCAACCCGAGGAAGAAGAAGAAGATACTCATAACGTAAAAGGAGATTTCAGAAACGAAATCCTGAAAAGTGACGAACGTTCGTGATTGCGATGCTATGCGATGTTATTTTTCAGTAAAAAATAAAACTATATCAATGAATTATACGCCCAATAGCTTAATTGATTGTTGTAAAAGGTGACCAATTCCTTAAAATTCCCAAAAACTTAAAACCTTGTCGTAACTATTGTCATAAATAACACTTGGCAAACATTAAGTACTCAAGTACTGTGACCGCACAAAACTTTGATTTCTTTTACAATGGATGACACGTATGTTATGTAGAACAATGCAAGCATCAATAACATCAGAAGGACGTGGGACATCGTGTACAATTCACCTAATTGATAGAAGGCTGAAAGAGAGGAAATAATAAAACCCTCGTCGAAGAGGCGCACTTAATATTCCGTACGCGAGCGGATCCTGAGGGCGGCTCGTGGCGGCTCGCATTCACCGCTCTTAATTACAACTTTTCTGTTTATTACTCCGCAAACCAAAAAAACAAAGGTGGATTGAAAAAATAAACACATCCGAATACCTCACAAAATAAATAAGTAAAAGAATCGTTCATTTACTTCTACAACGGTTTGTTGTCGATTTATATTTCCCTTCTCAGTTTACTTACTTTTAAAGTCCTTCAGAAAAATAATTTCTTCGTGGTCACTACTCATCGAATGTTGAAAGTCGTGCCTGACTATATAAATATCACTTTTAAATACATTTCCAGTGAATTTGAGGTTAACCACGATCTATTATTTCAATTTAAAGTCTGAAATCTAATTAGCATGCCAGTCAAAGTAAGTGGTCTTATATTTAATTTCGGCAAAATCTTTTTGTCTGCAGAGTACTTTAGTCAAATCCAATAAATATTAAATTATATTTTCATGTATATGATATAATGATGACCTATTAAACGAAATAAAATAATTGTCGGTTAGTACTACAGTTATCTTTTCAGAATACCGTAAGTGCTACGCCTACTCTATAAGGAGTAGATAGATAGATGAGCTATATGTACTAAGCACTGGCAGTATCAGCCATTGCAAATTCAATATTCGCCACGAAGAGCGATGTCGTCTTCGTCGACAGATAAAGTAATTTGTATTTGTCGAATGGAATAAAGACACCGCCGTAGATCGTCAGAGCCCAATGACGCGCGAAAGGAGCGATATATGCGACTGCAAACCGGTGACGCGTGCAAAGATTTTTTATTTTTCTCTGTTCGTACTTATAGTAAATACGGACGTTGTTGGCGTGCCTAGGTAAGCACTAGAGATGGCCGACTACTCAGTAATTGACTTAAAATCAGCTGACTAGTCGCTGTTGTTGTGTTGTGTGGACCGAAATAAATGTGTTTTCTTTCTTTCTTTCTATCTATTAAAATGGCCGACAAGTCGGCTAAGTCGATTATTTATTTGGTGACGTTTGCGAAAAGAACATCGCGTGTGTAGTTGTTTTTAAGCCTTGTCTACCAAGTAAAACCTTTGGTTTTATTGTTTTTTTTTACTAGTTTTTCAATTATTATGTTAAAATTAAATGAAGTTATATTAGCCAACTAATTGGCTATTCGCCGACTCCTAGCCGGCTCTCCCGACTAATCGGTGCATCTCTAGTAAGCAGACAAGACATAACGTAATTACATATCATGAACTACGACAGTGCATGGGGCAGCGTTGTAGACTCTATGACACTAATTGATATGAATTAATTATATCAAAAGGCATATGGTTTCATACGCCTTGAAGAGCATTCTTTTTCTTTTGTCACGAATACAGCTACTTGCGTAGGTATGTGGATGTTACCTTGTGAGTTTTGACATATTGAAGTTATTCAATGCATGTCTGCTTGTTTATGACACCTTGAAACTGTTTACCAACTTTCTTAGTTTTGCCTATTATATTTACAAAAGTTAACAGAATTATTCTCACTTTGGGTAACTTTTAATAAATTCGTACTTACCCTATACCCCACTCATACTATTTGTAGTACGTAATGGCGTTCCTGATTCTATCTTAAATCGAAGGCAGATTGGCAATTCACATTTGAGATGCTATCTCAAACTAGTTCCCGGCGAGACGACGCTTGAACTATTAAGACAAGCTATTTGTACGTGTCAATGCAAAACAGGGGAGTTTACCTATCGTACACTCCGGCCGTTCACGGAAATAACCACCTTATGTATAGGGTTAATTAATATGTAACGGTGGATTTATTCTGACACCCGAAATGAATAAGTACTGACCGACTACTGCATACCAACAACATATACTTAAGGTCCATTTATGCTGATGTGTTCTTATAATACTTACAAGAACTGATTCTTATCTGACAACTCATTCATGCTATTATTCTTTTCTCTTTATGCTATACAAACTCTATTCCTGATGAATCGCGAGTCTCAAGTATAAGTGGTAAAGTTAGATTGATGAACCGTCTGTTCGCAAGCGGTGAAACTGTGGATCAGGATAAAACGTTGTCAAAATTATAAAAAGTTGGAAAACAGGCAAGACTATTTATTTAACAGCCGAGTTTTTGTTTAATTTTAATATGACAGATCCACATGCCACCGCCATCGCTATTCGATATATTAATAGGAAAACGTAGGTAGATGATAACATTTCAAACACATATAAGTTGTATTCATTTAGGATTTTACTATTCCTTCGTTTCGATCTCTTTATTTTGAACTAGCGGCCCGCCCAGCGGTTTCACCCGCTGCTAACTGATTTCCCACGGAAAACAGACCTTCTCCCGACATAAATCATACATACATACATAAAAACCTTCTTCTTGAATCACTCTATGTTTTAAAAAAACTTCATCCAGATCCGTTAAGTGGTTTTGAAGGTTTAAGCATACAAACAAACAAACAGACAGGGACAGACGTGAGAAGCGACTTTACTTTAAATTTCGGTTTTTTAATCCCCCAAAGGATGAAAAGGGGGTTAAAAGTTTGTATCAAAGTTCGTTGTCTTAAGTGTAATCCGTTTCAAAATTAGTGATTAGACTTAGACTTAAAATAATTAAACACGTGTTTCAGCATATTTGAAATTTTAACCCTTAATAGGGTCAAACGGGGTGAAAAGTTTGTATGAAAGTACGTTTTTTTAAATGAATGTGATCTGTTTCAAAATTTGTGGTTAGACTAATAACTTAAAATAATTAAACACGTGTTTCAGCATTTTTGAAATTTTAACCTTTAAATGGGTGAAAAGGGGTTTAAATGTTTGTATGAAAGTTTTTTATCTTCAATGTGATCTGTTTCAAAATTTCTGATTAGACTCATAACTTAAAATAATTAAATACGTGTTTCAGCATTTTAGAAATTTTAATCCTTAAAGGTGTCAAAAGGGGGTCAAAAGTTTACTACCAGTACGGCTACCCGTTTTCTTATGGGAACGTGACAATTTCCCGGAATAAATTATACTTATAAACCTTCCTCTCAAGTTATTCTATCTAATAAAAAAAACCGCATCAAAATCCGTTGGGTAATTCTAAAGATATAAGGAGACAACAAACGGGAAGCGACTTTATTTTATAGTATGTAGTGATGATGCGATATTTTACTTTTTTTCACTGAAGATCCACTTACGCCTATTCGTGATGTAACATTTTGTTATAATTATCACTTGTGTCCATTTAAATTAAAGTAAATTTGAACATAATGTATGAAATATTATATATTTGAATATACAATTAGACACTTATAATTTAGCTGGGCTCCTGGTGGTACACCTGGTGGTCTACATCTGTACTCCAGACCCTCGAATGGTGATAAAAAGTAGCCTATGTCCGTTCTCGGTATGCTAGCAATCTCTGTGCCAAGTTTCATGAAGATCGGTTCAGCGGTTTGGCCGTGAAAGCGTAGCAGACAGACAGACAGAGTTACTTTCGCATTTATAATATTAGTGTGGATTGAAAATATTATTGTTCTACCCTTAACTGTTTCTTAATTGCCTATTGTAACGTTTCTACAAAGAATGCTGACACCGCATCTTGTTTATTAGGTCTTGTAGCCACACCGTCAACGTCACAGAAACCGTGCCAAACCACCCAGAGTAAAACGACAACCAGCATACTTACCATACTTGAAGAGTGTACTAATAAGATCGGTAGAATTCTGAAGCGAGCTTCAAACAAGACCATTATCCGATCAGACAGTACATCAGTCAAATGCAATATCATTTCTCTCCAAGACTTTTGTGTTTATAAGCTTGACTGTGACTGTAGACTCTCATACATAGGGGAAACAAAGATAAAAGTCTAAAGGAGCATAATCGCTGATGTGAAAAGCTGTCGTGACAGACAGTTTGCAGTGAGTGAACGTATCATGGCTGACTCCACTCAACTCAACTATGCCAGGTTCGGTAAGGCTGCAATCCTAGCAAAAGAGGCAAAATTGAATCCTAGCAAGGTACGGGAAGCCATAGAAATTAAAAAGCATCCGAATTTTAAAAGGGATACTGGATGAGGAATCTTGTCATACTGCAAGACCCACAATAGAGTGTTAGCATTCTTCGTAGAACCGGAGCGTTACAGATGGTAGAACAATTATAATTTATATGTTAATTAATGACAGCTTAGTAATCCGTGACCACGAACATTGAAAAGAGCTCGAAACGTTGGCATTGGCACGGTAAAATCCTAAATATACACCACTTAAATCCGTTATATTGTATAATTGTGATGAGAACCTAATGGTTGTACAAACGTAAAAAATATCAGATAACACCTTACTAAATGTGTACAAAGATACGAGTTATTTTTTTACCGACGGACAGATACACAAGCACAATTAAGGTAGGCTTTCAAATTAAAGATTTAATTGAAACCAAGACGTGCAACTTATTTAGACAACGAAAGATAAAAGTTTAGCTTCGTTTGTGTTTGTACCAAGCGCCCATTTATAATCCGGAGAAAATGTCACTCAGGGGGTCTCGCATAAAACCACATTTCATGATTTTCATAAATTTGGTGAAATTACTTAGTTACAAATCTGATAAGCTTCAGAGAAACCCAAACATGCACATATTACGTCGGTCCAACGCTTGAAAAAACAAACTTAATTCTAAACTGTAAGTACTTTGCTTACTAGATGAGGTCGTGAAACGCTCCTATAGTTTTAGAAGTAATTCATTAAAAATCTGAGCCAAATATTCAAAAAGTTGGCAAATCCCTGGTTTCTGACAGTAATTGAAATGATGAGAGAGGTCGTTACGCCGCCATCTCACCTGCGGGTAACGAGCGAGCTAATGGACGCGACGCAAACAATGGACGGAGCGCTGGCTACGCCAGAAAGTCTTGCTTAAGCGCAGCTGTATTGAAAAGGTAAAAATTTCAGAGCTGTTTATAATAAAAACAGTACGGATTGGACTCTCCCACCGAGGGTTCTGCTTTCATGACTTCCCACTTTCGCTACTAACGTCAATTTCAAAATTTGGATCATTTTTGGCCCCTGAAATAAAAACGTATTTTAAGGCTTTTTCTAAAACAGTTACTTCAAAACGAAGTAACTAGCCAAATTTGTGTCCACGGGTATAGTCCGAATGGCAATCAGGTATGGATGGTATCCGGCGGTGCGTCTGGATGTCCGATGGTAGAAGGTAGCTGGTGGAACAAGGTCGTGAAGCGTGAGCACACTCTCCGAAGTACAATCTGAAAAAACTGACAAGCAGGCAACCTCGCGGCAATGTGCCAGGCTAGGTATTTAGCTTAGTGTCCACCAGTTTTATGTCGCCTATGAGCCTCTTGGCCCTGCGTTCCACCGAGTCAAGAGCGGCAAGTTGGTATTTGGCTGAGCCATCCCAAAGGTGACTGCAATACTCCATGCAGGATCGGACTTGTGCTTTGTAAAGAGTTAAAAGCTGTCCAGGTGTAAAGTATCGCTTCACTCTATTCAGGATGCCCAGTTTCTTAGCTGCCGTTTGAGCCTTGTACTCGATAGTCGCGCCGAAGTTTAGATTTGATGTCAACTCCATGCCTTGAAGCTCAAGCCTGTCAGTGACAGGGACAGATGTACCCCGAAAAGAAGGTGTCCAGTCGAAAGGACTACTTTTTGCAGTGAAAAGACACGCCTGTGTTTTGGTGGCGTTGAATGAGACCAGATTGTCGTCGCCCCATTGGGAGACAAGACTTAAGGTCAGATCTGTTCGCTCTACCATGGCTTTTCTTAGCGAACGTATTTCATTCCCACTGATTTTTGCACCTGTCAAGTATCTCTCTGAAACGGTACTATCATCTGCGTATCCAACAATACCATGCCGAAGGAGGTCATTGATGTGCAGCAGAAAAAGAGTTGCAGAGAGAACAGACCCCTGAGGAACTCCGGAATCAATAGCCAGAGGAACAGCCGTCAACGACTACTCTGATGGACCGTTCACTAAGAAAGTCTGAAATTTAAATACAAAAATCTGCTGGGATGCCATAAGCAGGAAGCTTGTTGAGCAGACTTGCATGCCAGACACTGTCAAAGGCCTTCGAGATATCGAGTGAAACGGCAAGTGCTTCGCCGTTTTTCTCGATGGCTACGCCCCAGCAGTGCGTAACATACACAAGAAGGTCACCAGTAGACCGCCTCCAGCGAAAGCCATATTATACACAATAAGATTTGCTGCTTGTGAAATTGTACGTCTTCTGACGTAGCTGGCTCTTCGACTACAACTCGAGTTTATTACTTAACTGCCTATTAATAATAACTCAGATACATTTTGCTTTAGCTCAAACGAGACACGGGTCAAAAACATTTATGCAGGTTGACCGTGAAATTACTGCGATCCTTGGTGTGGCCCAAAAGAAATACCACACGAATAGTTTAGAATCAACAGGCAATTTTAATAGCTTCCATGCTTTGATGTATGATTTTTGTTTGCTTGGTATTTGTGTGCTTATTATGACCTCCAGAATATTACAGATTCTGGTATGCGAATGATGAATTGTAAATTACAATAACAAAGTAACTAGAATAGGTTTTATTCTGATCTAATCTCAGTTCATCCATTTACGTGCACAGTATTGATGATATACATACACTTCCAATTTTGTTATGTTATGGCACTTTAGCAAAGACGCGAATGTCATTGAAATAATCTTAATGTAAATTTATAGCTTTCTTCCACTTAGTCAATAATACCTACATAAGAAGGTGATTAACTAATTAAACACATTCTGAGAATGCTAAGAACGAGAATACTTTGAGCGCAAAATTAATGGAAACTGATGGAAACTTACGCCAACAGCTTTTGATGGAAAAAGTATACCAAGAGAATATATACACTTACGTTTTAAAAGTATATTATAAAGTACTCTGTGGAATAAACCATAAACACCAAATCTTTGCACAGAATATAAAACTAAGACTTCATATGAATCATCACTGACCTCTATAGACAGGGTGTAAGGGACAGCCCTCTGAATACTGAAAAAGTACATTGAGACCATGGTACTTAACAACTTCCTATGTGAAAATATTTAGTAAATGCAATCAGCTGTCCGTAATTTTGTATGGGAGGTCAATAGTTTTTTTTTTACTTACATATGTCTCATGGTCTTCTTGCACCCTATCAGTAGTCGGAGAGTTGTCCCTTACAATCCGTATACTAAAGTACGCTGAATCATTGAAATCGCATTGTCTATGCCTTGATAATAAGATGGCTCTTCATTCCTGAAAGGCAAAAGTAATCTAGGGCATACTAGTTATTATTCTGTGTCTAGGGCCGTGGTCTAGGGCCACAAACATAGCTATACTATAAATCGTTTAGTGTTGTAGTAGTGTTACGTCTCGATAGTCGAAAATCATCGGTAAACAAAACCACAGTATAAATCTACAGCTACTACGGCACATAAAGACGAATGTTTTCCTAAAGCTCGGTAAATAATTGTAATCATCTATCGACATACACAAAAATAATACATCTTTAATTATGCCTGCCGTGGCAGTTATCTCGAACTATCGATTTTAAACTATAGTAAACTAACGGCAACAATACTACGAGATTTATAGCTACGTGTGTGGCCACCTTATCATCATTGGGTAAAAGTGGATAAACCGTGGAACTAGTATTTTCTCCTACATACGACGTAAGAGTACTTGTAAAATCTTTAGGGTAATTACTAAGGGTACTTGTAAAATTGTATGTATGTATGATTGTAAGTGTACTTACTACATAAGTGTAATTTTTTATTAGATATAATATTTTTACTGTTAATGTGCTTATGCAACTACTTGCAAATCTTTCCCTTTTTGTCTCTATTTCAATGTAAAGGTTGCCTGGAAGAGATCGATGCAAGCGATAAGGCCGCCTTCGCTTACTTTTAGTCTTTAGTTTTCTGTATTGTTTTGTTTCTGTTGTGTATTTTATAAGCAATAAAGTGTTCATCTATCTATCTATCTAAGGGGTAAGGTAATCATCGATTCAAGTATTATTCTCAATTCTGATAAATTCATTACCTGTTTCTTTAAGTGGCCTCTGGCCCAGGATTTTACTAGTACTTCTTCGTCGTAGGAGTACATACTAATTCCAAGCCTCTTGCAACATAGGGCATGACAGAATGCTTTCAAGCAATACATCAAGTAAAATATATTTCTTCAGTTGCAATGGCAAATAGAATAGAAACTGTTCATTTCAGTGCTACAATGATAGGTAATACAATATTGCGCCTTAATAAACTTATTCATGATGTTTTCTAAAATCAAAAAAAAATCTAGAAAGTCATCAGCTGGCTTTGTGCAGTCTAGCCTACATATCGATGTGTTAAATTAACTACCTGTTGCTATTACGCTATTACTATTAAGTCTAAACTAAAGCGAACACCAGCATTACGTAACGTAAAGCTTTACTTTACGATTTTTATTAGCAGTATACAATACAAATTGATGACTGAGAATTCTGTCCTCGTCGTCATACAACAATCTAACATAAGCAAACAAAGATAAGACAAAGAGGAGCCGCGCGTATCACTCTCAGAGCCACTCCGGATGGAAAATAACATGTTTGTAGGTACACGTATGTTGAAGTTAAGTATGAGTGTGAGCCGCAGACCGCGGACGTGACCCATTACGTGAGCGACAAATAAAAACTGGCCAAGAACGTGTAGAGTGCGCCATCTCCTACGAATATGTTATTCTACGTACATACATACATACATAAATCACGCCTATATCCCTTACGGGGTAGGCAGAGCGTTAACGGCCGTAAAACGGATATTTACCTACACCACGTCTGACAAAAGTTTTGAGGGTCGATCAGATAACTGTGTATCGCTATAGTGACAGGTTGTCAGCCCATCGCCTCAAATTGCAATACACACCCTCGAGTCCCTTAGTCGCCTCTTACGACACCCATAGGTAAGAAATGGGGTGATGCTATTCTAAGCCGGCATCACACGGCTCGTTATTCTACGTATACATATTTACAGAACATGCGTCATCAATAACGACCATCAGTTTTATTCGTGACTTACGCACGTAACATCGGACAGGGACTAGACAGGTATTGCACAACAGATAACACTGCAAAAACTAAATACACACGCACGCACAACAATCAGATTTTCTGCGGACAACGCTTAAAAAATCCACCCTATTCCGTCTATTCCTACTAAGCTTCATTATATGGAGGGACATCATCAGGGTTTGAAAGTTTTCAGGTGCTAAGAGAAGGTAAGTATAGGTGATAGAGCACTGATCTCTATTATACTAAAGTGTGATAGAGGCACAAATAAGTAGTCCGTTTTAGGCCACTTTAAATCTAAGTGACATATCTGAAAAATTACCAATTTGACAGCTGATGTACCTAAAAAACACAGCTGGTAGCGACTGGATGGTGAAAACTGAAAATCGTACTCTATGGCGTACCCTAGGGGAGGCCTACGTCTAGCAGTGGACTGCATTAAGCTGATGTATGTATGTATCTACGTAAAACAATGAACAAGGCTCATTTTCCCTTGACATGTATTTTAGTAGGTACAGATTTGAAGACAACTTTGCAACTTATCAAATTAGGTTTTCTTAATCTGAGGCTGTAACCGAAAATCACAAGTACTAACAAGTTACAATAGCAAAGCGAGGCTGAGCTACACGTGACTTATTATTTAATTAATTATAAAGTACAACTGTAAGTCAAAGGTACGGTGAAATTTGCGTAATGGCATGACATGTGACTTTGAATACTAGCAAGTTTTAGTTTAGCATGTGAAGCAAATGTGAGTATTTCGTGATTTAAAGTCGACAAGGTTGTGTTGTTATTTTACGCGAATGCTCGTCGCGTCAGCCTAATATCGCGTCTTATTTCAGCTTTCCACCTGCGTCCAACAAATTTATCAAATGGCTGCATTTGGATTCGAGGTACATCTCTGCAAAGAAAATATAATTTTAAATATGACTGGACTATAGAATACCTAGCTGGACTAAACGTGGACTATACTCCATCCATACTTCCATACTAATACATAGGTATTATAAAGTATTAACAGTAACTCTGTTTGTCTGTCTGCTACGCTTTTACACCTTAACCACTGGACTGATTTAGATGAAAATAGGCATTAACAACGATAAAACGTGTATGTATGTTATGGATGAATAACGCATTAATTTTAGAAATTATGGTTCATGATCAAGATTAAAAGTTATGTGAAGAACCATCCTAAACTTAAAACGGAATCTCAATTTTCGCTTAAACCATGGTAATGTATGATCGTATGAATGTATGAACAGTATTTAAGACTATTTATCAAAGGTAAAGAGCAAACCCATCATTAATAAAAAATAAACAATTAGCAAGGTTATGCATCCTATAGGTACAAGTAAGTAAACACACCCTCACGCTCTAAACCGCCTGAATCGTTTCATATGGTAAATCTTTTATTACCACTGCTAACAAGAGTTTATTTTTTAAGATATAAGCAAATTAAAGTTTCGTTACCAAACACTACGATTTGTCAGTGGCCGGATTTTTATTCCCGATTGAATGATAGCCTTTGCTTCAGCTATAATAAATCTGTTCTAGATACAACATAAAAAGATCATTAACGAATCTTTATGAGATCGTTGAATCGCGTGGGTAATTGCTACAGTACAATCTCGATTGCCGTTATAATTACGTAGCTACCTACCGATTTAAAAAGAAAAAATAATATAGTAGTTGAAAGAAGTTGAAAAAATTAAGTGATCTTATTCCAAAATTTTGGTTTTATGTTGCAGTTTACTTAAAGTGATTCCTGTTCTATGAGTTTCAACATTTGGAATCAGAAAATTTTATTACTCCACAATTTTCTAATTACGTCAATTTGTTTCTAAAAGTATACTCTTTGAGGTTACATCGTCGTCCAATTGAATGAACTAGGTATTATGAAAAACAATATTCATATGTAGATGATAGGAGAAGAGTGAAGAAAAAGAAAAGAAGAGAAACACATTAAAAAGGGGAAGCCTGGATGCATACAGGCACACACACCATGAAAATCAGGATGCCGCCAAATCAGAGGATGACACAGGATACAGAACAGCACGTCTTGGGCGTATACTCGTCGACCCCTGTAGCATACTGCATCGTCAAATGCTATTTCCAGCCACTGAAATGATAAACCACAACGTCGATACCATTACGGAGTCAATTCCCACGGTGAGGCTGTTTCGACCGGGCAACTCATCGTCTGGCACGGTGTATACTTACTACAACCGACCTATCTACCAAACCAACCTCAGAACCTTGGACACACGCTGATCTACATCAACGAGTCTTCAATACCGATGGCGGTATCTTTGGTGTTGTGAAGACTCGTGCAGACTCGTGCAGCGGGCAGTATATTAACCTTCAACACCGAACAACATTGAAATTCACTGTCCGCAGGACTACAAAGAGACCACAGCAGCCATAATCTTCACAAAATTTTCATTGGCAATACGAATCTAGGGCTCCGCCATCGATAGACGACCACAGCACGCCGCCGCTAATACTTACTGTGTGACCACAGTTTCTCCAAACACCCTAGGATTCCCAAGATTTTACCGCATTCTAAACCTTACTTCAAAACGACCACATCGAACGACAGACCAACCAGAACTGTCTTAGTTGTTTACTTCAATGACCACTTGCGTTCCGTTTCTCCATCACGAACGTTGTCAACACTGAACTGTGAGAACGTATTACATCGCTTCTAATGTCACTCCAGTCTATTATAGCCAATAGTGTGCACATAAAACGCACCACTTATGTCGGGTGTTGCCAGTACTATGCATTTCGTTACTGCAAGAATCAAATAGCAATCGAATAGACGGAAATTATAATAAAACGCGAACTGTCAATTAATTTCAGCCAGTACCTACCAGAGTTTGATCAATCTCCGACAAAATTGTATAAATACAGAAGGGTATATTAATTGCACTCTCAAGTCCACCACTATCCAATCTGCATAGTAAGTAGGTATGGTATTATTGCATTTTGAAAAATGATTCACATTATAGTAAGTTTGCTATTTTGTTGAACCTGCCTGTTAGCCTGTTGACACTTAAACAAACTATAATAATATTAATAATCGGTAACACCTTAAGTTGTCATTTAAAGGACAACCAATTGAGGGCTGGTGTTACTATCAGCAATCAAAACTAGCAGGTACGAGCCAAACCGTTTCATGCGCAAAGCTACCGGGGCGCCCTGGTACATATGTAACGCCAACCTCCACATCGACTTGGCCTCCCTACCATTAAAGCGTATATGAAAGAAGCGTCTCGTCGCTTCTTCGATAATGCTCCCCATCATAAAAACCCCTTGATAGTTGCCGCGTCCAACTACTTCCCTCATCCAACCTCGCGTTTTAAACACCGTCCGAGACACATCCTTACGGTAGAAGATGATGAAATCACAGTAGCCACTGCTGCAGCCATTGCGAGTAGATCACACTCCACAAGCTCCTCAAGCAACCGACGCCCCCGCCGGCGGGGGCGCGGAGGTCCCTCATTTGCTCCCCACTTTGGGAACTACCGGCACGTGCCGGGTAGATTCAGTCCAATACGTTCTTCCCAGAACAACTCGTAAGCCCAATCGCGCCCCAAGGGCGCGATTGAGCTGGTTGTTTGAACAACCACAAGCTTTTCCGGGTGAGCTCCTGCTCCCCACCATACAGTCAGGTGTAGATTAAAAGCCCCGGGGCTAAAAATCGTAGGGTCCACAACTAAAAAAAAAAAAGATGCCGGTTTAGAACAGCATCAACCCATTTCTTTCCCGCGGGTATCGTCAGAGGCGACAAAGAGATTCGATGGTAATGGTTAAACGGGCTAGTTTCCGCAACTCGACTTCTACTTGCACCTATGTTGAGATGCGAGGTTTTGTGTATTATAAATTTAGGTGACAGGCTGGCAACCTGTCACTAAAGCGATGCATGGTTTTTTTTAATGGCTCTCTTATATTTGTCAGTCGTGGCGGTAGCGATCGTACTTTACGGCCGTTGACGCTCTGCCTACCCCGCATGAGATAAAAGCGTGATATGTGTGTATGTATGTATGTACGACACAAAATATTGCTGAAGTATGAACCAACGACCTACTGTTAAACAAGAAAATGAACAGCTAACTAAACTATGCAAGTCATCAATGTATCGGAAAACGTGGCTTTTTATCACTAAACGCTAACCAAATTAATGTTCGATGCTACCGAAACTTCCTTTACACACACGCACAGGTAAACACACACACATGCATACAAGAGTTTCCGCAGAAGCTTTCTGGTCTCGTCTCCCGTCAAACTCACTACCAACTGGCAAATTAGTTTATCGGATCGAAGATCGAAGCTAAACGTGTGTAATTCGGTATGCCGGTTAATTTTTAAATGCTTTCTTTTGAAAATAGATATCTTTGAAAGAAACGTATTGCATCATTTCGAAAAAAAGTGTTATTTATTTCTAGTAAAAAAAAAACTGAAGTTTTCAGGCATGAGGTCACTTTTTTGGTATATTGTTAAAATCAAAGAAAATGAAAATGAAATTACTTTATTCAATGTAGGATAGTATTTTCACTTATAGACGTCATGATCCGTCATTGTAAATAAAAAGAAATTTGTATAACGCAATTTTCTTTTTTATTAAAACAATTTTGTATTGTCCCAATAGAAATCGGATCGGGCGGAGTCGGGCGGGATAAAAAATTTAAAATAAAGGCTCTGTATCGGGGCTGGCCCTGAAGGAATACTATACTCCCATTAGCGTCTTAAAATGCCTTTACCTGCAAAAAGTAAAAATATATTTACAGAAAAGACAAATGTCATTTAGGTAATTTTTTTTCTTACTATAACAAAAGCATTGGAAACTTGTAAAACTTTCAAGCGCGGGCAGGATCTGAACCTGCTACTTCGCCATCACTAGTGACATCACCGCTACCGCGGCTCATCCAATGCCCGCTATTTTTGCAAGTGGCACGGCTCCATCTACCGGGTTAGTTTTGCAACTTATATCTACTTATTATTCTTAATTATTTACAGATTGAAGGTGATGAAAACCCGCGATAAATTGAATAATAAAACACGGGAAGTGTGTGTGTGTGTTAAGGATAAAATTTTTGGAAACTTGAAAATATTCAAGCGCGAGCAGGATTTATTTATCTTCAGGTTATGGGCGTCATACGAAGGGCAAAGGTTATATTAAAATATGTTAGTATTAATACACTTTCTTATTGTGTAATAAGTAGATAACGTAAAGAAAGATTAATCTACCAAATGTCTTGGTGATTTGTCTTCAAATCGACCATCTCAGCATAATAAATTGAGTGGTAGCCATGGGTGGTAGCAAATTTGAGACTATTAGGGTCTTTTCTTTTCCCTAAGAATAAGCTTAGATACACTTTATCTTTCAAAGACGCGCGCAATTTTGGAAAGCCTATTTATAGGTACTGCAATTGGAATTCATTTTTAACTGAAAGTAGTTTGAGCAAATATACTCTACTCATTATCTACACTATCTACACTAATATTATAAAGAGGAAAGATTTGATTGTTTGTTTGTTTGTTTGCATCGAATAGGCTCCGAAACTACTGGACCGATTTTAAAAATTCTTTCACCATAAGAATCCTACATTATTCCTGATGAACATAGGCTATATTTTATACGCGAAAAAAATAGGGATCCGCGTGAAAATTTCGATAATGTAACCCAACGTGTCAAAAATGTACCAAAAAAATATCTTATATCGCGTACGCTGTGGAAATTATTGACAATAGAGCAAAGTGATGTACTACAGTTTTATAGAGGACATCAATATCTATAATAATGTCCGCGATACCATATGTCTAACTATTACAGTTATGCCACAATAACAACTTTTTCATTTAGAAATTTACCAATTACGCCACATTATTAGTACCAGTGTAATGATTACATTTAATCATTACTGTATTAAAGGGTGTCAGGGATAGCCCTCCGAATACTGATAGGGTACATGCAGACCATGAAACTGAACAACTTTCCCCTAGGAACATATTTCAGGCAACGTAAAAAAACTGACTTCCCATAGTGAATGCAGTCAGCTGATAGTGATTTTGTATGGAAGGTCATTTTTTGGCGTTTCCTTTAGGGCTGTTTTACTCGGTATATAAAGACGACAAAAAACATTAAATAATGCATTAAAAAAATCTACACTAAAATAATACATACATACACATATCACGCCTATTATCCCTTGCGGGGTAGGCAGAGCGTAAACGGCTGCAAAAACGGACATTTACGCCACGTCTGACATATGTTTGAGGGTCATTCGGAAAATTGTGTATCGCCATAGTGACAGGTTGTCAGCCCATCGCCTAAAATTGCAATACACACCCTCAAATCCCTTAGTCGCCTCCTACGACTCCCACGAGAAAGAAATCGGGTGATGCTATTCTAAGCCGGCATCACACTAAAATAATAATTATATAGTCTACACTAATATTAGAAACAGGATTTTATTTATTGTTTGTTTGAATTGAATAGGCTCCGAACTACTGGACCGATTTAAAAAAATATTTTACCGTTAATTGAAATTGAAATACTTTATTCAATGTAGGATAGTATTATTACTTATTGACGTCATGAACCGACATTTTAAATAAATAAATTTGTATCACACAATTTTCTCTTTTTTTTATTACAATTTTGTTATGACCTAATAGAAAACCGGCTCGGGTGGGATAAAAAAAATAAAAATATAGGCACTGCCATGGGGCTGGCCAGGTTAATCACACGGCATGTAACTTTACGCCACCACCATCTGAAAATGATATTTGTTTCAAATTGAAGTCAAGATTTTTAGAATCCTACATTATCCCTGATGAACATAGGCTATATAAAATTGTCTTATTCCCGGGGGGAAATTGTTAGCGGCGGGTGAAACCGCTGGGCGGGCTGCTAGTGAAAAATAAAACACAGCGTTTGAGAAAATAATATGTCAATAATGTTTGAGTTAAACTTTAAAACTAACTTTTATCGCTTCCTTTAAATTGATTTCAGACGAGTTTTATAAAAGTTTCATAAATCGAGATTCTTTTTTTACTGTACATGCAAAGTTTTAATAATTTTGCTGAACAATAAAGAAGAAAACGTCAAAGCACTTGACGATGAAGAATTGTTATTTGAAGATCTTTAAAAAATACAAGATAAGCATAAATTTTAATCTACGAAACATAGCTTACATTTACATAGATAATGCAATCCTATACCCAAAATAATTATATATAGTATAGTGTTGTTTGGCAAATACCTGATTTTTGAGATGTTTTGTTACGGAGCCCGCCTATACGAGATACCTACTTTGAAACATAGAGGTATTTTGTAGTACATAATACCTCTATGCTTTGAAACGGCAGAGCTGCTACAGAAACAAACACATAATTGGTGGAATTTTATGATAAATTCTCCCAAGGTAAGAGAATAGGCGTGAGCGCAAAGTGAACTAATATTTTTTCATAGGTTGCTATGTTTCTCATACTATGGCAGAGAGGCGATTTTCACGCTAGTTCTTTTTCCGCACATACTCTTATAGTTTTTATATCTGGAACCCATGAAACCCTATAAAAAACCATGACAGATGCATTCCAACAAAGCTTTGATTCAAAGTAGGTCTAAACTTGGTGATCTGTGGTGATTTATAAAATATTATCCTTATCTATGGTGGTGACATGGTTGTCTTTTTGACTTTAAAAATAAACGCCAGTCTGGCATCCAAATCATAAAAATGCTCGTAAAATAAATTGAATCCCAAATGGTAACAAAGCATCATACCAAACGAAAATGGCACAAAAAGGCGGTAAAAAAGGAAAAGCAAACATAATGAACAGTTACTACTTGTACGCAGCATTGATGGCACTGAAGCTACTTGCATTCATACCCCTAAGTTGCATCATGAAATCATCTAATACTATGGCACACGCTGCCCTGTATGACCTAAAGGATTTGGTGCCTTTTTGGATAGTAGGATACCTGTACGTCACGACCAAACCAGACGCAGTTTTATGTTTGACATTACTACGGGCTTTTTTCATAGCAAGAATAACACTGGCACTAAGCTATGTCTGCAGTATCCCTCAGTGTTACGTGAACGCCTCCCAGGCTGCTACCTACATGATTACAGTGTTTATGGCTGCTACAGCCGTGTACCAATATTTACAAGCCTACTGAATACTATATACCTGCTGTTAAATTGGGTTCACTAATCAGTTCTCCTACAAGTACAATTATTGTAGCATCAGTGATCGATCCCAACAACACCAAAATCGGTTTAAAACCTTCACCTTTACATGGACAGCGAAATTTTAAGTGTTTCAAATACACTACCTGTATCAATATAACGACATTTCAAGGTTTTTATTCAAGTATCATGGAACTTTGTAAGTCCACTTTCGTAAGTGCTAAATAATTCCACTTTTAGAACGATACCTATCGGTAAGATCATGGTAATTTACTTTATTACCATTTATACAAAGAATGTGTGAGTCGCAAGTGTTTGACATAATGCAATAGACAGCTGAGGATAATAGGTTGTTATGATTATATTTTATGATTAACTACACAAAAGATGATCTTAATATCGTCCACACTTCAAAAGAAGAAAAAGTAAACTATAGTTGGTAAATACAAGCAGCGAGCAAAGCTATGTACTATTTATACTGGACTAAATCACTTGACACAGTTTTGGCTAATGGCAACTATATACCAGTCCCGGGCGATACGAGAGTATTGAACGCTAGTACACTTGATGAAGGCGATCAACTCGGATTCTCAGCTACTTCAGGCTACATTAGAGAAGGCTGTAGATGTATAATACTTGATATGGACCTGTTTTGTGTATCAGGTCCACTTTAATGCAATTTCATTACTTCGACCTCACTAAAATAGTTTTCCTGTGTTCTTTAAAGTAATTCATGGCGTATTTAAGTTTTCAAGTAATCGAGATGCAATGCGTCGAAATACCTGTTGATGTTGTTTAATTTTAAGTTTATTTAAAGTTTCAGTTGTTTATCAGCGTTTTATGATTTATCACAATGTGATTACAATAATAAACGAGTACCTGATAAAATAGTCTAAAGTCGTGTTATTTCTAAATAAAACATAATTTTTCAACAGTAAATCGCAAATATAAAATGTACCGAATTCAAACGAATCGTTTCACCTGAAAATCATTATAACTATTACGATTCCGAGTGATTAACTTTAATACACTCGAGTATATTCCAATTTATTTCGCTTTTAATTTTACAATACACGTAATTATTTCTATCCAACAACAAGTCCCAAAACAATTGGATAGATAAACAAATGTAGAGCATAAATACTCGTGATATCGTCGATATTTTCAGTATTAATGCTATGATGGACTCTCTTGCAGAGCGTGGGTATAAATAATCTTGTATCTTAAAAAGGCACTTGATTAAATATTCTTGGGCGGGTCGCAGTCGGCGGATGCTTCAACCAGACTTTATAAAATGTAAATCACAGGATGAGGGTATGCAAAAATGAGTATAAGTACATAAAAATTAAGACCCAATCCACTCCCCCGCCAACATTAGTCATTCCGTGATAGTTAGGTCAAAATGTTGGACAAATTTAAAAACGACTTGAGTCCTAAGGGTCGATGTATACTGGAGGCGAGGCAGTTATTTTGAGCAGCGCGCGCGAACCGCTGGATCAAAATTATTGCCGGTAAACCGGATGCCAGCGCAACCGCCGCCGGCCGGTAGAGCTCAGGCATTGTTTCAGGGCTGCCATCTGTATACAAATCAATCAATGCAACGCCGTGTCCAGGTGCTGTAGTTTTGTCCTTGAAACAATATTAGCACCCTGGAGCTAGTGAAGCCAGTGGAGCTTGTGGATGGAACACACTAGCTCTTCCACTAGATAGGCGTATATTTCTGTTTACTTTTGATTATTTATATGTAAGTTTATGCATTATTTATTTGTATTGTTATTAATATTTGTGTAAGTATATTTTTGAATAATACCTATGTATTGGTAGGTGAGTATTTATTTTCATAGTAGTGCAACATGTTGCCTTTTGTGTATTATTTTCATTTTCTAGTGCACTTGCTTATTTTTTCTATCTGTTTATCCTCTGGTTGGCCGGTAGTTAATGCCGCATGGCATAAGGCCCGCCTTTTGTAGGATGTGCAACAAAGTATAAAAATATTAAATGCACCTGCGTTGTAATTGCATAAAAAGATCTATATATTTTAGAAAGTTTTTCTTAAACTGTGTTTACATAAAACGGGAAGTGTTTTAAAAAAATGGTACCTATATTTCTATTTTGCTTTTTCGCTTAATTTGGTCATTGCCTTATTCGTTATTTCCCAAAAATTCATGTATAGCTATTTTAATTATTGTACCTACTAACCTATTTTTATTTTATTATTATTTTTTATTGCGGTATGGTGCTGAGACAAACTTTATAAGTTTAACGGCGCCAATCAATGGTTTATTTTGTAATTGTAGTGTTTCTTTAATAAAATGAAAAAATGCGAGTAGCCACGTAAGGACCAGCACCGAGCATCCGTCACCATGGTTTCAGGCAAATATCGGGATAATTTACTTATGTACCTGGTGCAAGTGGAGGTAGGAAAAGGTTTTGGGAGGGGGAGGCGGTTCATTTGGGGGAAGGCAACGCATGGAGAAGGGTGAGCAACGTGGAAGCAATGAGAGTAAAAAATATAAATAGAAATAAAATTATTTTAAGGTCAAGTTCAACCCACGTTCAAAATATGAAGAGTAAAAAAATGGGTTAAAATTGTTTCAAAAATGTTGTTATTTTTGTACTAGGACGCACCGTTTTAGAGAATAGCCTCATTTTAGTTTTTTGAAAATATAAATTTTTCCCATTCATATCCTAGGCCCCGTGCCAAACATTCTGAAAGTTTTGTCACCACACGATACACAGTAGAGCAATCGGAGTTCGACCCAGCCGCTTCACATAATTCGTTGCATACATTTCCTTGTAAACTCGCACGGCGCTGGCCGCCTCAGCCGCTAGGAAATTGCGGCCGCGCTGCGCGCATTATAATTGGTTGCATACATTTCCTTGTAAACTCGCGACGAGTTACCTGGTCGAAGCGGCCGAGTCCATTGGTTATAATCCGAGTTTCAAGGCCAAATTTCATTGCGCTACTAAGCTGAAGCTGAAGCAGCAGTTCTTGAACCAGAGATCATTAGATCGTTCGTCGAACTACTCCATAGAAAAAAGCCATTTCTTGTAAATTAGCTAACTCCTTTGAACTCCGCATTTTGTTTCCTATTGACCTACGAACAGAAACGTCCCATATTTCGAATTATTTATTCGGGGTCCTAGTGTTCTACTTCAGGTACTAGAGACCCTCAATTTCTAGGTATGTGCCTGCAGAAGCAACCCATCATGCAAAACAAATTTTGCTACTAAGCCATTTCTGTATCTCTTGTTGTTTAGTGGAGCTCTTTGTGATCTGTTTCAGTTATATACTCCAGACCCTCAATGTCTAAGCGCTAGCATAAGCCGCCTTTTTTGTTAAAAAGCTTTTACTTTTGAGTGATTTAGTGATTCCGTATTCATAAAGTTTATCGTGGCTTAAAGTACATCAGTTACTCCAGACCCTCGTGATATTATGCCAACAAAAATGACCCATCATGTTAAACCACTTTTATTTTAGATAAAATTTCGTATCTTATACAGTTATTCTGGTATCCTGGTTGTCTACATCAGGTCACAGGTAACCTACTCCAGATTAGTCCCGATCCTTGATGTTAATGTGTCAGCAGAAATGACCCATTATTCTGAACAACTTTTGCTACGGAGTCATTTTCGTATCTCTTATAGTTTCGCTAGGCACCTGGTGGTCTATATCAGGTGCTCCAGACCCCCGAAGGCCGATGAAATCAGCCTATGTAGTATATTTACTTATAAAAATAAAACCCCTTAAGGGGACATGCTTCAAGTTTGCTAGTATTTTCTTTCTTTTATTATTATCACCGGAAATCATACCGCAATTCATGGGGTCGTTTGTCGACTCAGTGTCCCACACCACAAAGCAAGCAAGCAAGCTATGTTATGAAATAAAAAGCACCATTAATATATACAGTGCACAAGTTACTTGTATTTAAGAAAACAGAGCGCTAGACTCATTAAAAACAGCAAAAGCATTGAAATTCTTAGCAAAACATTCAGCGCACGGTGCAAATGCAACATACCCACCATTACAACCAGACCGTCCTTGCCTTTTGCACTAATAGCTTCCAAGGGAACTAATCTGAAACAGCAATTTAACTTCTCACATGGTGTCGGATACATGATCGAAAGTTAGAATGATATTACAGTTTTCCATCCACTTTATATTTGGTTTTAATCGATCAATTCACTACGTCTCTCTCTAGCAGTTTAAGTTCTAGAAGGTCACACCTTCTCTCTTTCTAATTTCTAATAAGAATATACACATTTCAAGATGTTTCTAAGTTTGTTTTCTCAATAAAGACGTAGTCATCTGATTACATACTCTATGCTTCAAAGAACATATATTGGTATATTCCTGTTTTGGAAACGACAATAAGTTTGCATTTTTTTTATCCTGGAATTGATCCCCAGCCGCAGTAGTGAGGCACTATCCACGGCGCTCTCGGGTCAGCCATTTTATTCTTACATGCAGTTTGCGGTAAGTAACGAGTTAAAAGTAGGTTAAAGATTCTGAAACAAAAGCAAACGTTCCTCCAGGATGTTTCTCGTAGGAATACTAGTCGTGTACAGACAGCTAGACGTCTCGGGAAGTAGGAAATACTAGTATTTCTAGTAAAAGAGTAATATTTCTAGTAATTTTCTAGTTGCATGGGAAACATGACGTTGGCTGATGGTTTGTGTGAACTTTGAGCACTCGATCATTTGGTCATGCATGCGTTCAGTTCCCTTCCATGAAAAATTCATTCATATCGCAAAGAACACCGAAGGGACAAACTACCCAATTCACTCTGGTGTATCTCCACGTTGTAGGAAAAAAGTAGGCCTTAAGCGCGATATTAAACGTTTCTCGTTTAGCACACACTTGTAACCATCTTTCTTGAGAACGATGGGGTAAATCAGCTTGCAATCTTCTAACCAAACGATGTCACATAGGCTGAGTAAACCAACGACCAGCTTGGGCTTGTTCCATCACACCCTGTAGAAGAAAAGAAAATCAAACTAGCTTTTGGTTTCAAAGAACACGCTGCAGCAATCTTATCTTTATTCTCAATGGAATATGATTGTCTTTCATTTCAGGAGAAGAGACAAAAAGCTTCCATTACTCAATGGCTCCCTGGGGTGGATATTATTTGTTACAATGGCAAAAGCAATACTCGGGCTGCTTTTGTTTTTCCTTCGTAAATGGTTTTATTATTTAGGAAAAACTAAATTTGATGTGCCTATCGTGGAACCAAACTCATAACTTTTAGACTGAAACAACTGGATCCGGAGCACCTCGTGTTACTCCCATAAGGGACTAATCTATACTGGCTACGCTTAATAACTCAATGGAATACCATTATTATGTTTATCCCTTAAAAGGGTAAGTCGAAGTGCTGCTGATAGTAAGTAGGTACATACCTGGACAAAGACAAAGGCCTACCTTATCAAACGCCAGCAACTGTAATTTATTACTGTTTTGTTTTTATCTGATTTTCCTTCGTTTAGGTTTTTTAACAAACGGAAATTAAGTTTTAATTTGGAAGATAACGAAAACGTGTAAAAAAGGGCGATTTTAAAATTAGTTTTGAAGTGTTTGTAGAAGGATATTTTTTATATAATTTTCTAATTAACATCAAAATACGTTGCGCAGTTTTGAAGGTCTAAGCAGACTTTACTATAGTCATAAACTTTGTAGGGATTATGTTAGGTGGGCCATACGCTCTGCGGCTGTCATTTGCCAAATGACCTGTCCAATATCACAAAATCGTAAGGCGCGTGTAAGGATACCACCGGTTTTATTTGAATCATTGACTTGCACCATTGATGGTAGACTCTGGTTTGTATCGTTTGCACAAAACTAATTAGTTTCGCCTGCCCATTATTATTTTAAAAACAGACAAACAAATGGACTTAAACCGACAGCTCATTAATGCAAAGTCAATATCTAAAAACAATAGTAATCTATTTGCAGATTTGCAATATTAATAAAGCTAATACGTAACTTAAACCATCAGACATAAAGTTAATTTAATATTTTCTTGAGTTTGCACAACACAATAAAACAACTTAAATCCGTTTAAAATTGTTTTGTTTTATTGTGATATTAAATTTAATTAGAATTAGGATAGGTATTCCGATATTTCAAAGTTATCTTCATGTAAATGTCTGGGATTTTCCTTTTGAAATTACACAACCAATATATCAATTTTCAATTTCTTATTTTTTATGAATGATTAGATAAGTCTAGTTTTATTTATATTGTATTATCAAATTCATAATTACAAGTGTTTGCATTACATAAAATAAAAATGTAAGAATAATAAATAAAAACAATTAATTATTATTTCACCTCCATTTTACTCAAAGCTGTTTGTGTACTACATACACATATCACGCCTATAATCCCTTGCGGGGTAGGCAGACCGTAAACAGCCGCAAAAAACGGTTATTTACACCACGTCTGACAAATGCTTGAGAGTCATTCGGAAAATTGTGTATCACTATAGTGCCAGGTTGTCAGCCCATCGCCTAAAATTGCAATTACAAATTGTTTGTGTACTGATTTGGAAAATACATTATTTGTTTGTAGGCGTATTACTATACTACCCAAGTGGTCCCATAACATAAAAAGTGGCACACAGCAGAGTTGAAGCAAAAGTTGAAGTTAGTTCTTTCCAAAAAGTTTCAAACTTCCATGTTAGTAGGCATAACAAAACGTGTATAAGAATTTCCTACGAATTTACCTAATTAGTAATGATCAGTCACTAAGGATCTATTTACCTAACGATTTACGTCACTAGCAGACGGAACCAATACCACATCACCTTGTAACGCCGTGTCTGTCAGTGACCGCGATCGTGCCTTTGCGCACATTTCTTTTATATTTGAGTGCAATCTTTTCTGTTCTTTGCTTCAAGATCCTGAAATGTAAACTTTACACAATCGTGCACCCCACGCCACATCTGCGTCATCCGTGGTAAAAAAGTGACTATCTGGATGGTACTGTGTTAATTATTGCTTCTGATCACTATGACGCGAGTGAAATCCTGCATATTTGGACTTACTCTGCTATATCTCGTGTCCTTCTATCTTGGAGAAACAATGACCTTATACTACCCGTATCCAAACCCCGCAGATCACAGTGCAATTCTGTTTGAAGGCCCGACGGTTTTGGACGAAGCTAGTCAAGAGAATGAAATAGAGAACACGAAAGACTTAGTTGAAGCTGAAGACGATGCTATTGTATACGAACTTATTGATGTTCGTTTGAAAAATAAAATAGGAGAAGAAGCTTGGATCGCGGCTGATTGTCCAGAGGGCTACATAAAAGTGGAAGATACTTGTTTCCCTACTGATTGATATACAAATTTAATTGAATCAGATTGTTAGAAAATTGTGAATATGTGATGTGATGTGATTAGATTAATAAATACCTAACATTTTGCTGGTTGGTACCATTAATATGTAGCCGCCTCGTTGCCGCTTCAGGCATAGCTAATACGACTTTTATAATATGTACCTATACAGGGTGAAATATCATTAGTGACCGATAGCGGAAATTCACGACGGGCTGTACCCAATATTATCAAACTACAGGCTACAATTATACAGGTGAAATTCGATGTCCATAGCGTAGCTGGTTAGCCATTATGATACAGGAATATGAACCGGCTACGCAATGTACTAAGAATTTTACCTGTAGACTTGTAGCCTGTAGTTTCATAACACCAGGTGATAAGGAACAACTACAAGGTACAAAGGTATTTTTTAATTATTTACCTCCGAAGAAAAATTGCCAATCAGCTTATTTGCGTTACCGTGGAACATAGGACCATACTTTTAAAAAATGGACTTGCCATACAAGTTGATTTGGTCGGCTGGTACATTTTGTATGGGAGATCCAAAATATTTTTTTATATTTGACCAATATTCCTTAGGGAGAGATGTTCCTATCCCTTTCCGGTCCCAAGTTTTCGGTATCGGTCACTAGTAAAATTTCACGCTATATAAAATTAACTTGTGGACATGAACAAGATAGGAACCTATCTATAATTAGCTATAAATACCAAAATTACGCTCAGCGTATACCTAACACTTAGGAAGGTCTGCCTAGAATGCAATACCTATCTGTAATGTTATGATTACGTCGATAAGGAACTTTTACTTACAAGTTGTAAAACGTTGAATAAAGATGGAAAAATTGTAATTGGGACTATTTTTGTTGTCGTTGCCTCATTTCATCACTGCTTTATATTCTGAAGTAAATATAAATTTGCATTTCGCATACAAATGAGCTCTTTGAGTTGGAATATACGCAATACCTACGCAAAAATAGTAGCTGCAAATATTTAAAAAAGTGAACCAGCCCATTAAAATGAACAACTTTCCCCAATGAACATAGATCGTAACATTAAAAAATAGCTTAGACATCCCACACAAATTGACCCCATCAGCAGGAGCATTTTGTAAAGGAGTGGCAATAATTATTTTCATATTTCTACATATATTCTTACGGCAAAATTGTTTAGTTTTGTCCCTTTTGGGCCCCTTGAAGATTTGCAGTTCTTTTTCTTGTCATCTTAAATGTATAACATATAACATGTTTTTTTATCGATCTAGCTGATTTCAGTTAATTTGGGACATACACTGGGGGCATACTTCGTGCTCTCTTTCGACATTTAGTATTGATTTGATGACCTAGAACCTCTTTTCTCTTATTTCTTTTTTAGAAACTATTTAACCTCTTTTCTCTTATTTAATTCACTGTAAAAATAATGAAATACTGTAAGTACTGGAATTAATTGGATTCACATCAACCGCATTAACATAGAACTAAGAGCCTTACATTTGTATTGATTATTTGCATTATATTACCTACTTTTGTATTGATTATTTGCATATATTTTAAACTATGCCGCTCCCGTATTGGCTTATACAGCCATGAAAAGTCTTGCCTCAGACACTGATTAAATCGTCTGTACTGATTAAATCGTCTGTCACAGACGTGTGAGGCCAATGATGATTATCTACTTATTAATAGAAAAATATTTTGTGGTCACGTCTTCTTCCCAAACGCAACGTAGGTACCCATCTCGACATTATCCTTATTTCTGATTTTCTGTGCTAAAGATAAAGGACCTATCTATCTTCCGTACAATACCCTACGCCTGGTTGTGGCGTCTCCTACGAGTATTTTTGCACTAGAACTAATCTTTGCATTATCAATCTTTAATACTCCAATTGAAAAGCTTCTGGAATTATCTTACTCTTGCTTTGCTATATATTTGGGTTACTTCTTTCAAGGAGCTGAAACTGATTTCTAGGTTCAAATCTTGCAAAAAAAGTTGCCATCTTTTCGTGCTGTACTACACCTGGTTCTATCTGTTCTTGGTCAGGGGGACGTAGACCCAGTTTCATCGTAACGTCCGAGAACTTTTTGAACTATTGACAGCGACACACGGTCAATCTCGGCACCAGCCGGTACCCAGAATTATGAGTATTCTGGTGAATTATTCAGGTGTAAGTGACATTCTAACAGCTAACATAAGAAATGTTGAACACTTACAATATGGTCCCAAAGTAAGTATTGGCGGCTGCGCGCCGATATGGTTTACTTACCTAGTTAAATTCTTATTTTCTTTTTGTATGGGACACCGAGTCGTCCAACGACCCGACCTTCTTAAGTAATGAATGAGAAATAAAAGCAAAATCGAATACAGTGATTTCGTACTACCTTCTCCGAGAGTTTCCCTATTTAAAATTTTATTTTTATCACAAATTTTTACGATAATTACGATTTATTATTATTATATAATTTTTGATGATTATTATTATTTATACAGTTATTTGAGAAGCATTTAATTGTCTATTAAACGATTTTTTTAATTAAGCTAGCATTCTTATTTTACGAGACTTTTAGGATTTTGCAAGTGACCCTAATTTATTGCTTTTGTCAGATACCTTTGTTGCCATACGTCACTTCACTAGATCTCATGTACAATCATTACTTACTATACACAAGCTGCACTAGTATCTCAGTGTAAGAATTATATACAAAGTTTAGTCTTGTTTAACCATTTACTACGCTACTCACTAATTAGCGGATTTCTGCAACTTTGTATAGAACTCTACAGACAGTTCTAAAGTGATTCAAACTATCAGCTAAACCTAATTAGTGAATAACCAGCATTAAGTAACCTATATTAAGTAATTAAGGGGATTACATAGGCTAGGTGCTGCCCCGATCACTTCTTTTTCTTTTCGTGTGGGACACCGAGTCGTCCAACGATCCGATGAATCCTGGTTTAAGAGTTTTTAACCGCCTATTACTAGTAGTAGGCCTCGGACATGGTTGTGTATCGACCGCCGGCCGTCTAAGTAATCATAGACAGCAACCACTTAAAAATCCATAACTCCAAGAAAACTTGATTTATCGAAAATTCGCTTGTGTCAAATTGAAGTACAGATGCTGTAGCTTATTTACAGATAGCAGGTTAGTGTAGCTGAATTAATAGATAGAGATTCTGCTAAAAGTGGCCAGTTTATTACTAGTACGACATTCGGTAAATACCTATACTAAAGTATAAGGATTTTCGATAAATTACATTTTCATCGACTTATGAATTTTTAAGTGATCGGGGCAGCACTAAGCCTATGTAATTGCCCCTGTGTCTAAAATATGCTTAGGAGAGCACTTTAAGCCGTCGAAGCCGATTCCGTCTACTTAGATGGCGGTTGTTTCACAACCCTGTCAAACGACTCCAAGGCTTTATGCTTATAGGTAGTACGAAAGCCCACTTCTTATAGCAGACAATTTTAAAATTACTAAAATAGGCCAATTGGTAAGTAAAATGAGAAAGTTGGCAAACGATCTATAGACCTATAAATACTTTGTTTGTCAGTGGATTACGGAACATGTCATTGATATCCGTAGATGATCTCTACAAGTAGATTGAGGAAACTTAAACCTCCAAACCTGCAAGGATTCAAACCTTCAAACACTATTCTGTACCCTGATAAAACAATGCCCAACCAAAACATGGATCTTCTGACTTGACTTTAGGGGTCACCCTCTTATCGCAATAAGGTTAAGATAAAATAGGATTTGAAAGGGTTCTTTGGACGAAGTAAATACTTATGAGATTATCCTGTATACTTCGCTGCAGGGAAGGTTCAGTAAACATTTGCCTCGGAGATTACGGGATGTCTATTGTTTTACATGCTCTTGGCTAGCGGCTAATGCCATGTGTGCCTTCATCTAGACGTTGTCGTATTCTTCTTCTTCTTTTCGTGTAAGACACCGAGTCGTCCAACGACCGGATGATCCCTGGGCCAGGACTCTCTTAGTTTTTAGCCGTTGTAATGACATCGAATGTCGATTGACATTATAATGCCACTCTTATTTTCTATACTTCAAACAACGTGACCTTTGAAGCACGGAACCATCATTTTTACGGACAATCAGGTGGTTAAGCCTGAAATGTCCTAACCAAAACAATGGGAACAAATCAGTTTTGTGAGTGCTCCACCGAGAATCAAACCCGGAAACTTTGCGTCGCAGGCAGTCGCACATCCACTGCGCCACATCGTCCGTCATCGTTTGTTTGTATACATTCTGTCTGCTGAAAACCCTGCAAACAAATACGCTTTAGATGACCGACGTGGCACAATGGTATCTGCCTGCTACGTAGAGGTCCTAGGTTTGATTACCGGCTGGGGTAGATATTCGAATGATGAATTAAAATAAATTGAAGAAGGACTTATTTACAATTTAATTTTATTTAATTTTATTTAATTTAAAGTTATTTACAGTAAGAGAAAAGAATTAAAATACGTAATATATTTTCTGGAGGTTGGTTGTTCTTTGTGATTTTGTATTTATTTTTATACGAATACGTAGTGTAGATGCTTTCACAAGGAATGAAGCACGCCTACTGGTATACCACTTGATGGCACAACTTCAAAAATTTTAAATCAGTTAAAAAATAACTCTCTCATTCAAACACTCTCTGCAACGCGCAAAGTAAAAAAGTAGGTTCTCTTACTATTTTAAAAGCTTTTATTTAACTTGCAGTGTATGTAAGTAAGTAACAATGTTTGTTCGGTGCAAATCTTGCAAGTTTAATTTGAACCACTTCTCGGTATCCGATTGAGTTGAAATTTTGCATGTTGGTCTAGAACCGATGACAATGCATGTGAATCATAAATTTGACCTGATGCTGCTGCCAGGATCGGCTCCGTACGAGAGATCTCCTCAGCGGTTTATAGCTGGGACACAAAATTTTGTATACGAATTTGTTTATTATAGGCAGTTGGTAGGCCCACCATGAATTAGACGCTACATCCAGGGTTGTCTTCGTACTATGGAACTCCTCAATATTCAACTGCTGGGACTTGCAATTTTGTATACTTATTCGTTTATTATAAGCAGTTGGTGGCCTACCATGAATTAGACGCTACATCTAGGGTTGTCTTCGAACTATGGAACTCCTCAATATTCAACTGCTGGGACTTGCAATTTTGTATACGAATTCGTTTATTATAGGCAGTTGGTAGGCCCACCATGAATTAGACGCTACATCCAGGGTGGTCTTCGAACTATGGAACTCCTCAATATTCAACTGCTGGGACTTGCAATTTTGTATACGAATTCGTTCATGATAGGCAGCAGAACAGTTGGTAGGCCCACCATGAATTAGGGTCACGTCAATAGAAGGCCTCCTGATAGAAGAATTAGACTGTTCGAAATTAACTGGGACTCGGCCATGTAATAATGACGCCATCAATGAAATGAAAAGACTAAGACATATTACAAGCTAATTCTTCTATTAGGGATGCCGGAGGAGTAGGTACCAACCTACTTCTATAGAATATAAAAGAGATAATTATACTTTATCCTAATGTTAGTTTTCCCCGTGGCTTAAGTTTTTCTATTGAAGGTCTCTCCGTTTTATAGAAAGACTTTCGTATTGATCAATAACTATCGTAACATAAACTAAAAAATATTAAATAAAATTATGTAAAAAAAACTTTTAGAACAAGCTTTTATTTAAGTGCTCTGAAAAGATGAAAATAAAATTTTGAATGACATTAACCACATTCATTTATGACTTTACAGAAATGAAAATATAATAAAAGCTTGTCGCGAAACTCTCAATTTGTGATTGAAATTTTGTAATAAGGTACGCACCTAACTGTAATTAGGTAGTTTCTTCTAGGCATCGCGACAAGCTTTTATTATATTTTCATTTCTGTAAAGTCATAAATGAATGTGGTTAATGTCATTCAAAATTTTATTTTCATCTTTTCAGAGCACTTAAATAAAAGCTTGTTCTAAAAGTTTTTTTTACATAATTTTATTTATTCGTCAAATGCTGGTCTAGAACAACAAAACCCAATACTTCTTCTAGCAGCATTTCAAATTACTTCATTATCCACCAGATGCTGGTTATTATAAACACTATGGAAAACCGTGTTGATTTTTAATTGCCGTGTGATGCCGGCTTAGAATAGCATCACCCCATTTATTTCCCGTGGGAGTCGTAAGAGGCGACTAAGGGACTCGAGGGTGTGTATTACAATTTTAGGCGATGGGCTGATAACCTGTAAGTATGGCAATTCACAATTTTCCATATGACCATTAAATATTTGTCAGACGTGGTGTAAATGTCCGTTTTTTGCGGCCATTTACACGCTCTGCCTACCTCGCAAGGGATTATAGACGTGATATGTGTATGTATGTATTTGTATGAAAAACCGGTTCAAGTAGATACTGTTAAATGTATAACCCGAGGTGCAGCTTCTTGTACTAATCTTAAGAGTGCAGTGGTTTTGGGTTAATGAGATAAAAGCTGCAGACGGACTGAGCTTTTAATTTACGACCCGTTCGTTGACAAACTTTTGAAATAAAAGTGGAAAAGTGTTTCGTAGATGGGACTTTAATCCTAATAAGGGTCAAAACTGACTTGCGTATATTTCAGTCGCGAAATTTTGAATAGTACTGTACTTTATTGTTTCTATCTATATATCTATCTAATTAGCCTATATTAGCCCACTGCTGGACATAGGCCTCTTCTTTAATGCGCCACTCTCTTCGGTTGTTTATGATATGTAAAATATTTCATATAACACTCCCTGATATTTCGCATCTGAACTGCAAGTGTGCTTTTCGTGTGGGACACCAAGTCATCCAACGACCCGATGAACCCTGGTGTCAGAGTTTTTCAACCGCGACAGGTTAAGACGCAATTCTTGGAAAAGAACCTTGAAAAAGCTGTTTGCAGAACTTTGTTCACTTGATCGCTGGTGGGTTGATTCAATTAAGAGTGTGTAATAATAGAGAGAAAACTCACACAAACATATTATCCATTCGAAACAATTTCCCCACATTCAAAATTGATTTTAAATAGCTTTGTGGAAAACGAGTTTATACAGAGTGGCCCGTTGAGTGACGACAAAAGTCGAATGCCTTGCAGTGAGGGGTATCCGAATCACCCCCATTAATGTTTCACGGTTTTTTCATTATCAAGTTATTCATCAATCTAGGTCTTTTATTTGGGAGAAATCCACTATCTTCGTTATTTGGCAGTCCTAAAAAATCTTTTCTTGTCCTTTGAGGGTTCCGTACCCCAAGGGTCAAAACGGGACCCTAATAATGAGTCTCGACTGTTTGTAACCAGTGGGTTGCAGTTGTTGGGCCACCCTGTGTAATATGTATATTTTCATAAATAAAAATATTAAGTAAAAAATATATTTGGTTATTGCTTATAAAAATAATATAGCTTACTGTTAGTGCAAAATATACCATCCTACTACTTACGTACTTTACAATAAGCAAAGCTTCATCGCATTGTTTCAGTTACTACTGTTATGAGCAATAACCATAGTATTATTAAAATAACTTGCACTAGATTCCGCTTGTACCTACTTCGCTTCAAGACGAGTCAAGAGGTTAAACATTTGGTAGCTTTCGGTCGATGCGCGGCGGTAGCTTAGTGGCAGAGCGGGACACCTTAGATAGGACCTGTTCGTTCAATCCCCGGCCTACGCTTACATTTTTCAATTCCTTATTTTCATTTCTGAAAATAATATAGCTCTGTGAGTGCAAAATAAACCGAATATTTAATGAAATTTCCACGTCATTATACGGAAAAGCTGCTGATTAAAATATAATATTCATGCGTAAAGATATTTAAGGGCGCTCCTTTTGGTAATGATCCCTTTATGCCAACTAGAACAACAATAGCTTTCCTAAAAATGTTATTTTATTAGGAAAGCAATACGATACGGCCGTATACGGCCGTGTGATGCCGGCTTAGAATAGCATCATCCCATTTCTTACCCATGGGTGTTGTAAGAGGCGACCAAGGGACTCGAGGGTTTATAATGTGTATTGTAATTTTAGGCGATGGGCTGACAACATGTCACTATCTGATTGACCCTCAATCTTTTGTCACACGTGGTGTTAATATCTGTTTTACGGCTGTTAACGCTCTGCCTACCCCGTAAGGGATAAAGACGTGATTTATGTATGTATGTATGCAATAAGATATTTTGAGTAAGCGAATAATATCGTGCCCCGTGATTGTCACCACGTAAGTGTACCCAAGACACTTGTTGGTACACCAATATCTCAGGCAAACACACCTAATGAACCCAGAATTCATTAAAGTGATCCAATCAACAATGTTGGCACGGGATATGAACTAATTGGAAGGCGGTGAGATAACTAGGCGAGATGTTTTGCTTCTCTAATTAAATGTTTATATGCTAAACGAAAGCGTGTACTCTAGTAAAGCTGATTATTGGGTTCGCTTCTAGATACCGCTTGTTGATACAGAGATATTCGGTACAGATGCCGGAAAACAACTTAAGACAGTTTGAAAACAAGTTATACATTAAGATGTCATTTCAATGTGGAAAACATTGAAATGACATCTCAATGTATAATTGACTTGAGGACATAACACGAAATGAATTTGTAGATCTAGCTACGTATTTTTGAAAACTTGCAAAATTTTCAAGCGCGGGCAGGATTTGAACCTGCGACTTTCGCATTACTAGTGGCGACGCCTCTTCCATCTGGGCTGCCGCAGCTCGTTCCTTGCTCGCCAAAATTGCAAGTGTATTTTAATGCCAGTAACGCGTCGCACGGCTCCATCTACCGGGTTAGTTTTGCAACTAATACCCGGCGACTAATTCTATCTTTACAGATTGAATGTAGTCTAAGCGATGAAAACCCGCGATTAATTGAATACCAAATTTTTAAACACTTCCCGTGTTAGGTATAAAACTTTTAAAAACTTGCAAAATTTTCAGCTACGTAGCATTTTCTAAAAAACGCTTTTACCTACAAAACCCCCGAAAAATGCACGGTCAACCTGTGAGTATTAACTACCTCCACCTATAACAGAAGTGGAAGACTATGATTCGTCATCATCATCATCAACCTACATCAACCCATGCGCCAAGACTATGATAATAGTATGTCAAGTAGTCAACTTTTATGCGCGAGGGTAAACCTACCGACCAAAATAAAGACAAGAACGAATTAGTAACTACTATAGTGGCAAGTGAGAGTGTTAATTGAAACACTGAAATGATAATAATTAATCCTGTTTAAAAGTGATATAAGTATTTAATATTTTTTTTATTTTTTTTTATTTTATTATTATTTTTAGTTAAACTTTCGTTTTTCTCGGTTTTCACCGGTTTTTCTGATATGCACGGGCCTAAGCCAAGTGCATATCAATCTCTAACTGCGTATTAGGCTGCGTGGTAGAATACGTGTAATTGGGTGGTGTGGTTGTTTGTATGTTTTGGAAAGTCTGTGTTGTGTTGGATTCCGTTGTGTGATGTATGTTAGGGTTAGGTTGTGCGATGACGATTGACGTTCTTTGTGTGGGTTGTGTAGCTTGCCGTGACAGTACCTGGTCCTGATCATTTTGTAAGAATTTTCGTACTATGCGACAAGTGTTTAGGATAACTGCTTTCTGCAAAATGTGGTAAGTGTTAGGTGGTAAGTTAAGTGTTTTTAATGACTGATGCAGCTGTTTAGGTATCACGCCTGTTGATGAGAGGACTATCGGGACTATTACGACTTTCTGCAGGTGCCAAAGTCGGGTGATTTCTTCTTTTAGTTCAACATATTTTGTGAGTTTTTCTGCTATTGTAGTTTGTAGGTTGTGGGTGTTGGGGACAGCAATATCTATCAAATATCCTGTTTTATTAGTCTTATTAATCATTGTTATGTCTGGTCTGTTGTAGTGTATCGTTCGGTCCGTAAGGATGGCTCGGTCAAAGTATAGTTTAGTTGTGGAGTTTTCGAGTACAGTTTGTGGGGAGTACTTATAATACGGCTGAATATTAGTAATAAATTTTATATTATTATATCCACTGCTCTCAGTGTCAAATCCTTAAACCCCGACTCTTTTCTACAAAATCAAGCCAATAATAGTTTTTAAATTAAAGGGAACTAAAATGTTATCCGACCAAATTATAGCCGACGAAAGCGGGGGCGGGCATCGCGCACTTATTTGACGTGAAATGCGAGCTCGTTTTGCTCGCAACTCGCAATACTTAGGTAAACTATGGTTCTTTCACAGTGCGAACAATCAAGCTGTGGAATTCTTTGCCTGAAGAAGTCCTTCGGGCTCTTTCCCTTGAAACCTTTAAGAACCGAACCAGGAAATACTATTTATCTATAGTATAATATATTTAAGTCTATTCCATTTATACTGTCATCTATTTTCCCTTCAGTGTACTTCCTATTATCCACGCTTCCATGGTATAGATTAAGTATTCGTTTAATAATATTATAGGTATGTATTAGGTATAATGCCAATTTTAGTGAAAAAGGGCCAGTACGATTTCATTTCACGCCACGCCGCGTCACGTCTCACTCTGCTGGTGGAAAACCATCTTAAGTACTTAGTACTTCTATATGTAGGTGTTTGCACTATCCCGCTCATATGTTTACACTATCACCCATATCAAAGGTTGCCTGGAAGAGAATGCTGCTTTAGCATTAAGGCCGCCCTATTGTACTGTGATTTTTTCTGTTTTTTTTTCAATGGCATTATGATTTACTTGTAATAAAAGTATGTTCTCTCTTAGTGCTGAAGTCGAACTTTCTTCGGTCACATTTCGTTTTGTGTTCGTGTAGTGTCTCTAACTCTCCCATATTAATTCTTGCACTACAACGTGAAAATTCGAGTTCGTTTTGTTCGCAATTCATTTTATATTGAACTACTCCCTCACTCCCCCTTAGTGATTCTTGCGCCACGCTAGTTCAAATGTGAAAAGTCGCGGTCGCTTCGCTCGCAATCACTTTTGCGTTTGGTGTAGTGCCTCTTTCACTCTTCCTTAGTGCTGCTTGCACCACACCAGTTTTAACGTGAAAATTCGAGCTCGCTTTGCTATAGTATCTATCTATAAGTAGACCAAGGTACCCAAAACGCCCCCTCCCCCTAAGGCAAACCGCGCCTGAGCGAATCTAATATTTCAGCGACCGTTACTCAATGGCAGTATTAATTTTCATTTATCGCTTTCAATTTTATTAAATTTATAAGGGATTAGTTTCCTAGCTGTCCAAGAACAATTTGACAAGATGGGAGTTGATAAATTAATTTATCGGTCGCCCCCGAGTCTTTTCAAAATTATGTACCTACTTAACTTATTTGTCGCTAAGACGATGGAAATTAACCTATATCGTTCAGTACTATGTTAAATACGTTGGGGTGGATGGTTCAGGTGTTTCATGTTTGCTGTGAAAAACCGCAATATGTTCGGCATGTGTGGGAAGATCTTTTCTCTGAATTTCATACATTTCACATCACATACCAGACAATGCTCAAAACTTAACTTGAAACATGCTTGTACCTGAAATATAAATAAAGTGTTGTGTTGAATGTTCAGTTCTGATAAGTTAGAAGCCAGTGAGTTACTACAATGCAAGTTGCTATCTGTTTGCTAGTTTGCTTAACTTTATGATAACTTAATCTGACTAACTGTACTTCAGCTCGGAAGCTGAGTACTAAAAAGCGTATGCAGTGCAGACACGTCTCGGTGGATATTTGAGCTACCTATGGGTAGTGCAACCTGTTAGGTAATAAACAAGCATCATTATGCATGATTATCTGCAAGCTCGTGCCTCAATTTTTCGGGGTAAAAGCAACATGTATTTTTCTACTATCTCTATTAGCAATAAATGTTTATTTACGTATATATTACTTCTTAATTTATGTCATCTTTTGTACAATCCATCCAAGCTCTTTTATCTATTTCTCTCCTCTGTATTCATACTTAATATCGTAAATTCGAAAGTAACTCTACTAAAGTTTCAAAGCGTGTTATTTACATGCGTATAATTAACCGGAAAATACTCCCCCCAAAAACCTGCCTAAAAGTGCTCGAGCTCTAAGTAAACAATCTTTCTAGGCTCTAAGCTACCCTAGCTGAAAATGCTGCTGTGAAAAACTGACAGATGCGCAAATTGGCCATCGATTGTTGAGGTGCGATAGTGAAATTGTCTCGGCAATTTTTACTACATTCTACATGTATGACGGTTAACAGTTAACGTTATAAGTGAGTGGCGTAGTAGGATTGAATATGTATTTATTGATTGGTTATTTATATTTTTTATAAATTATAATTTAAATGTTACAATTCAAATGCTATGTAAGAAATGTAACGGTATTTAAATTGACATTTAAAATATTGGATTCAGTACCTGAAATGAACAAATTTTTTAAATTTATTTTTATTTTATTTTTGCCCTGATTATTGCGGGATGCAAAAGAACCCAAAAAATGTCCATCGGGAGGGCATGGAGTTCGGTTATAAACAAAATAAAAACGTGCGATTGACCATCGGACCGATCGTCGGACATCTAGAGTGTTGTGTACCGGTCTAATGTATGATGTGTACCGGTCTCATGATGTAAAAGTCGTACTTAGTTAAAGTGTACTTAATTTTTGCAGTTGATTATGTAATGCAATACTCAGTGTAAAGTTTTCAGATAGTTTATGTAGGTGTGAAAATTAGTAGAATGAAAATAAAGTTAAAAACGTGACTAAAAGAAAATGAAAGTTGAATTTCCAAAACAATTACCAACTATGATAGTTTGGAGGGACTACCCATATTATATTACGGCTGTTGTTGATGATAGTTTGAAACCTAAGTAATTTAATTTATATCTAATGTAACATTCGGGTTAAGGCTAGTTATAATTAGATTCTTGTTGCGGGTCTACATAATTTCCTCCTCCTCATACTCTAATGTCTGACGTTTCAAACATGTTAAAGTTTCAAATTACTTCGCTCGATGCAATGTTACTAGTTACTGTGAGCAATCTGGGCTCATATAGGTACTTTCTCTAGATACTGACAGTCTTGCGTACCAGTACTGGCTGCTTACAACCTCCTCTGATCAATTAAACACCCTCTTCAGATCAGTGGTTTGTATGAAAATACGAAGTTATTATTTTTATAATCAAATGATATATCCTGCAAAGTTCTAGCCGAACAAAGACCAATCTCGCAGTGATTAATTTGTGGCATAAATAAATATTAACATTGAGTTTCCCCTGGCCTTCCCCAGGGTTCTCCGACAGTTGCATAAAAAGGCGGTCTGGAACGACCCATATTTACCGACGACGCGACCCCGCCCCGACGCTGCGCTGCTATTTAGATAACGTTCAATTCAATTTGCGCTTTTCGTCAAACGACTTGATTGGAAAAACCAGAAGGAAAAGAGGGAAAAATTCAAAATAAAGTTGCTAGTGTAGGTATAGCTGGTAGATGTACCTATACAATATATGCACAAGATTAAGAGTATGCTGATGTGAAGCCAGTGGTTTTGCAGCGTTAAAAACAATAAGGAGGTATCTGAGCCGCATGTATCTTTCATACGCTTTATAGGCAGATAGTGCCAACGTAGTTATGCATGAAGGAAAGTATATTTAGAAAAATATACGTTCCGATGACATTTGGGTGTTCTGAATGTAAAGTAAGACACTTTTAGCACAACTTCAAACTGCCAGCTAAACAAAGTGAAGTTTGGTTTGAAATAAGAATATTTCCCGAAGCGGATTCTACCATTATCGTTCAACCGACGCGACAGTATTGCGATGCGATGCCAATTTGGCATGAAATCTTGCGGGATTTAAAAAGCGAAGAAAGCTCTTCGAAAATATTCCGTCACATCACAGCGCACCTACTGCGCTATGCCGTGTAGTTACACTGCGGAGAGAAATGATGTATTCAGGGAATTCTAGAAATCTCTAGGAACTTTAACGGCAACAGCCAATCATGAACAGTAAAGGTTTGTTATTACATAAAACATTTGGGGACTCTGCCTCAATACGATATTCGAGGAAGTTATTTTATTTATACGAGTTTAAATACAAAATATGGTTTGATACCTAAATGTATTTACTACCTTAACGTAAGTAAAGTTGTCCAAGCAGCAACACGGTTCTAACTTCATCAGAAACCGGTAATTGAGTGGAAATGGAAGTTCCGGTCCGGCATCGGGAAGCCGCCCTATTACTGTTTACTGACAGCAACTGTCCGCAAACACACACAAACACAAACGACTGACCTTAGGACAACGCTTTCCTGTATCTTTATCAACGGCAAGTGCCCTATGGTAAGAAACTACAGGCTACAAGTCTACAGGTAAAATTCTTAGTACATTGCGTAGTCGGTTAATAGTTCTACCCGGCTAACATGCGTGCCACGATTTATTTTGTCGTCTCATACGCGCAGAATTCAACTAGGAATAGAGTGCGGTAATTGTTAACAGTGAAGTGAACCGCAGACGAGATAATGCGGTGACAAACTTTTTTCGTGGCACGTGTTAGATTTTGAAGAGTGAGTAGCTATATATGTATATAAACTATTCATTGTATAGTTAAGTGTTAGTAAAAATAGCATTCAGAAAAAAAAGCTTTAGAATATATTTGAAATGTTGTTATTAATTGTCAGGATCATATTAAATAGTTTATTTATCTTGCTAATTATTTATTTCCATTCCCCATTTCTTTCCCGTGGGAGTCGTAAAAGGCGTTTAAGAGACTTGAGGGTGTGTATTGCAATTGTAGGCGATGAGCTGACAACCTGTCACTGTGGCTATATACAATTTTCCGAATGACCCTCAAATATATGTTAGACGTGGCCACAGAATAATAACTAGTAAACGTGGCGTAAATGTCAGGTTTGTCAGACATGTGAATCTACCAATATGTTCACAAGTTTCAGCAAAGTGCTAACAGGGAGAAGAACCCCCGCTAAGAAACATCTCTGGCATATAATAATATTTAGCACAAAAAAGATAAAGATTTATTTATAATCTAGCTTAAGCGAATAATTAGCTTATCAGCAATCAAAAAGACATAATAACAGCGTAATACAATTACTAATAAATTATACAAAATTAAACAATATGCATACATCAACTTCACTAACTCACAAGTCACTACACCGTACCATGCGTACGAAGTCGCGGGCAACAGCTATTCAAAATAAATTAACTTCGGTAACATCAGAAACTTTTTCCCTGATCGGCGATTCCACTGAAACTGATTCTAAATGTGACGGCCAGGCATGGACGTACTATGCGGCCAGGGCTTTTATATCCGATTGCTCATTAATCATTGGTCAATCAATCAGAAATCACAATCTGACAGAAAACTAACCCATCAGAGACAACAATTTCAAGTGGATATTTTCACAATATAATAAAACTAATGCTTATCTATCTAAATGTCTCTTTTCTTTCATTACAGGAATTATTATTAGATATTCACTTTACCTCGTGAATTCAAGACAATTAATTATGTATGAATAATACGTGGCACTAGATAATTTTGTGCCGGTAGTTATCACAAATTTGTTTTTATTCATCCGAATTTGTGATATTTACAATCCATTATTTAACGTATGATTTATCAACACCTACTCACAATTTGTAAGCGACTTTCCGATAAAATCCATAAAAATGAATGATTACTCGGTACCAGATGGTCTTATAACAATTTAATTATTCGAACAATGAGAAAGTATCAAACTATGAACGATATTTAGCACTAATATTATAATTACTACTAGATTTCTGCCCAGCGGTTTCACCCGCTGCTACTCATTAACCCGTGGTATAATAGTTGTTGTCCTGCGGTAAAAAGTGGCCTATGTGTTATTCCAGGTTATACTCTACCTGTGTTCCAAATTTCATCCAAATCGGTCAAGCCGTTTGAGCATGAAGAGGTAACAAACACATACATACACACACACACACAAACTCTCAGATTTATAATATAACTACGGATTTATCATACACATACTATAGTTTTTTCACACCCTAATAATACCAGTAGAACTTCATTGGGTGATCACGCATGACCTAAAGGTCTAAGCGTTACTTAATTATTAATAACAGTTCTATATCATGAATCTAACAAAGACATACAACATTTAAGTATATTAACTATTCATTACATACATCTATCATAATCTATTACACGTATGTTAGCCGCGGACGTATTTCTGATTGAGTACAAAATTTTCCATGTAAACCTTATCTACTAAACCATCAACTACAAAACCCGTTTTAACGCAATTTTGAAACAATATATTTTGTGTGTGTTTCAGTCTTCATCACAAGTCCCTTTTTGTTTCACTTTAACATTACAAAAAAGCATTGCAGGAATTTACAGTCCAGTTAGAATCGCGAAAAGAAAACTGAAGTTTACTACGAGCCATATTGAGAGAGAATCCTCCGAATTAAAAATACATCGTTTGGAAATAAACGTTTTCGCCACGTCTGTAATAAATGACAACCCCCAACTATAAACAATGTCATGAATCGGTATAAGTGATAATATATTATCAATTTACCCCGTTACCCCATGTGGAAAATGATTGATAAACTCACGGCCGCCGGGCCCGAAGGTCTACTAATACTTCAGCAGTTTGGCACTCTAATCTAATCGAGTATTCGCTAATGTTGTTATGTGTTCTACAGAGCCGATATACTGATCCCTTTTCCTACTGTGCTGCTAGATAATCTTTAAGTACTAAGGGCTAAGTCCCCAAAAGCGGTAAGCGATATGTTGGTAAGCCACAAGAGTTATTCAATAAGAATAGAACAGTCCAAATCGTGCTTCAGTCGCCCACTCGACCAGTTACTCCAGATATAACCAAAACAGAAATTCATACAGCAGTATTCATTGAACGCGTCTTTTGAAAAAAATATCGACATACGTTCGACGCGCGTCTTACTGTTTTGTGGTATAACATAACATAATTCTTTATTACACATTAAAGAAATAATACAATATAACAGATAAACACAGATAAAAGAAACAGTACAAGAAGGCGGACTTAATGCTTAGTAGCATTCTCTTCGAGGCAACCTTAGGGTGAAAAAGAAAGTGTGACAATGGAAACGGGATAGTGCAAAAATATTACCTACGAGTACTAAATATACAAATTCATTACTTAAACAATTTTACACATTAATGCATAGATTATTGTGTAAAGAAAACAATGGTCATACTAATGTTATATAAATTATAATAAACTAAAACATATTCCAAAACTATGGAACTCAGGATAATATAATTATACAAAGAAGAAAAGAAAACAACAGATAACAGTACAATTATTATTAAGAGATAACAAATAAAAGAGAGTTATGTATTTATTTCCGATTAATAAAGTTTATTTATTAGTCTTTTGAAAGTTTCAAGGGAAGGAGCCCGGCGATCATCTTCAGGCAAATAATGCCAAAGCTTGATCGCTCGCACTGTGAAAGAGTTTGCGTAGAAGTCGGTCTTGTGCGGAGGAAGGTTAAGCTTCATACTATCGCTAGCAGGCAAAGTACGAGGCAAGGTCGCAGAACGAAATATGATGCGCTCTTTAAGGTCGGGAGGAGTTTTGGGATTGGTATAGCCTTTGATGTTTTGGAACGATCCTTACGTCACTGACTAACGGAGCTCATACCTTTCTTTATTTATTGTTTACTAAATTTCCGCCCAGCGGTTTCACCCACTCATTTCCCCGAGGTAATAGTTGTTTTCCCGTGGTATAAAGTGGCCTATGCGTTATTCTGGATTATACTCTACCTGTGTTCCAAATTTCATCCAAATCGGTCAAGCCGTTTTAGCGTGAAGAGGTACCAAATCAAACATACATACACACACACACGCTCTCAGATTTATAATATGGGCACGAGTATGTTAGATCGATGTTCTACTTATTGATATCATAAATTTACTGATCTGGATTAAAATCTCAATGTAGTTAAAAAAGTTGGATTATTAACTAATATAGGATGTGATCTTAATTTGTAGAAAACTTCTCTACATTTTGAGATTAATAAAAAGATGTTTTTATTGAATGTGGCTTCAGACAGACAATAATAAAACTCTTAGATAAAAGAACTTTTTCAGTTATGTCCGGAGACCACAATTTTCAGTAAAATATGAAATTGTAAGTAAAGCTCAAAATCCTGGTTACTCGTATCGTAAATATTACGTAGCAGGTGCAACCTTTTCGTGTCTTAATTAAAGTTTCTTTATTTAACTGTTCCCTTGGGTTTATTTTACACTTAAATTTAATTAAAACCATACGTCTTGCTCTATTCTTATTAATTAAACAGCGGTGTCGATTCGCGCAGATGCATTCCACGGCTAATTCTTAGCTACCTAAATACAGAAATTTGGCAGGTATTTTGCAAGCTTATTATCCCTTAAATAATTGATGTTGGATTTCTTAAACTATGCAAAACACTCCGGATAATTTGCCGAATGATGAACGAACCATACGGCAACAGGAAAATGACAAGACGGACATCCTATCTTTTTACTTTAATCACAGAATAGATAATAGTAATACCTACAGAAGCGACACTCCTTTGATGTTGAAGAAAGCCGCCGTTTTAATAGCCTACACTTTTTTTTGTAACATCCAAGACACCGTGCGCTATCTAAATTAAACTCAAATGCACGCGCGTAAGAGCACATATCCTTTGCGTTCTCTGACTACCTACACGGGAGCTCAAACGCCAGGGCCGGATTCAGGATATAACTATGAAAAATAAAATCCTAAACTGATTTGGTAGGTATATTAGCTATTCAAACAGAATATATTATAGTGTTTATTGTAAGTATTTACAATATTTTTCAAAAAGTCGTGAATATTCTTAGTCGTAATAAAAAATTACAAATAAAAATATAATTTACAATTATAATTGTCTTACTTTAATATAATGTTGTATGTATTTCTTGCCGTCTCGAAAGTATACATTATTAAACTTATGTGTCGCGAAAATACGAAATCTTGCAAATAATACCTAAAGATATTGTGCCGGAAAACATGAGCACGGTGTATGAAATGGAACTTTCCAGCAGCGATAATAACGAGTTAGCTGGATTACTCATCATAATTCCTTTAAAATTATTTAAAAACAATGTTTCCAGCTCCTTCACGTAATTCGTAAAGCTTTCAGGGGGAACTTAGGTAATGTAAAAAAGGACAACTTGGAATCACTGTTTTTAGTAAGACATCCGTCCACAGAACACCTAGTCCTATTTTGTCCCATCATCATAATAAATTGAAGCACAGCACAAACAATTTATTCCACTACCTGCCTGCACGACTGTCTCGTTAAAGAACGCGTCACAAGTGAAATGACGTCACCGCATCGATGCGCGCGCGCTCCACTAGCGAGCGCGATCCGGCTCTGGCCGAGTGTACCGTCGCGGTACACGACGGCGTAGGTACTTAACTCCGTAGGTATAGGCGAGTGTCGCAGGCCTGCTTTAATTTATTGAAAAGGTGATGGGAATATGTAACAAGCGTCTGGACAAATTAACGCCAATCATACATAGGTATACGTGGCGCGAGCTACACACATAGGACGATTGAGATGAGGACACGTATAAACCTTCGCGAGTGCGACGATGCCTCCGTATAAAATGTATGAAACAGAAAAGTCACTGGCGACACCTATAGGACAAGCGCACCCGACGCGCGTGCTATCATCGACGGCCGGCGTCAAAACTCACGCGGTGCGACACGCGTATAATATCACGGGGGAAGAAGCGAAACTCCATTGTTCAGATCCAAAAAACGGCGTTAAAATTTATATAACTATTTTAAAGGTACCTAGATGGAAGTTGGCGTTCCTCAAGTACCCGGGTTTTGAATGACCTGCAGCATTTTCACGCTGGCGTAGGGCATAATAGGCCTGATGCAAGTGGTGTAATTCTCACCATATTTCTAAGGAGAGTTAGCTCCGTTTGTTCATCATGAGATGAAATCTGCCCAAAACAAACGTCGTGCGGTTGCGGACTTTTATGATGTGGCTACAGAAGTTGGATCTGGAGTCGAGGGTGACTCCAAGGTATTTGTTATCGTTAACCCAGGAGATGGATCGGCCGAAACGCTTTACAGCTGGGACGTTCAGCCGGTTTAAGCCCCTACGGAAGTGAATAAATGCTCTTTCTTCGAGGTTGACCTCGATTCTCCATTTAATTTTGCGGAACCAGTTCCTCAGAGATTCTAGTGCACTCTGTAGTCTTTACAAGTGTGTCATGGTTGCGGTTTGACGCGTAAATGGCAGCAGTGTCATTAGCGAACATAGCCAGCTGAGACCTGGCCAATTTAGGGACGTCGCTAGTGTGTATCGTGAATAGAAACAGGGACAGAGCAGAGCACATGCCCGGTCCCTTCCGTCTTACGGAAGGCCGCATCGGTCGAAGGCCCTTTATTTTGGTAGTTTTGATCTGATACTCTTGGCATAGCAGCTCACTCTGCATCCGCCTAGGTCCTTTGTCCATAACTTTAACGTGACCACCTGTAAGTGACATTTGCCAAGTGTCTAGCCTATTTATAACTCCTTTCGGCCTGCTTATCCCTGCCCCATGCTTCAGGCTCGGAATCTTTCTTTGCTCGGAATCTTTTTCCCGATAAATGACTCAAACACTCTGCTACACTCATCAACCATAAAATTACTGACAACTAAATAATCATTCGAATTATAATATTCTTATACAGTTTTTAAACCTATTTTTTCTTTGCGTTTTCAAATGTGTTGCTCTTACGCTATAGGAGTATTTTTCGACTAAATCACTTGTTACTACATCATCAGACTGTTACACTAGTATGTTATTGTAAAAATAGACCTTAGATAACCCAATGCAATTTGTCCTCGGATTTTATCTCCGTAATCTACGTTTGTGTGCATCTATTCAAAACGTCGTGAATGCAATAGGTTTTTTAATTGGATGGCCCTAGTGGTCGTGGATTTACAAAGCCACGGTTCGGATTCGATGAATAAACTAGAGCTCCAAATTATTGTTAAAAATTTTACCATACTATTTCTACTACTTATTCTGGAAAACCACTCTAATCGTCATCAACAGCCTTACAGCTGTTGGACAGGCCTTCCCCAGGCGCCTACATAATCTGCGATATTTGGAAGACTGCATCCACCATAGTGAACATGTGTTTAGTCTCATATATTTTATGTACGACAACAAGGGCTCACTATTTGACAAAAAATTACTTTGTTTTAGACGGCAGAGTCTGTGCGGAAAGAGAATAGGCGTGGGCAAAAAGATAACTAATCATTTTTTGTAGGCTGCAATGACTTTTTCATACTGAGGCACAGAGGCGCTCCTGAATCTCACGCCGCGCGCCGGTTCTTTCTGCGCACAGACTCAAATCTCGGATCCAATATTTTAGACACCTCATCAATCATACAGGTGAATAATATTAATCATTCATAGTAGGTAGGTACTTAATATCCAATCCAACTTTCGCTCATAGATGTGCATTCTATACATGGCTGGCTAAACTTTTGATGATTACGAAAACCTAGATTTGGTCGTGTCGAACACGTTTTTAGCCTGTTTTATTTCAGGAAGTGCCGTGTGATGCCGGCTTAGAATTGCATCGCCCCATTTCTTACCCTTGGGAGTCGTAAGAGGCGATTAAGGGACTCGAGGGTGTCTATTGCAATTTTAGGCGATGGACTGACAACCTATCACTATGGCGATGCACAATTTTCCGAATGAACCTCAAATATTTGTCAGATGTGGCGTAAATGTCCGTTTTCCGGCCGTTTGCGCTCTGCCTACCCCGCAAGGGATATAGGCGTGATGTGTGTGTGTGTGTGTTATTTCAGGAAAATTTGTCACCAACAACGGCACATCTCGTTTAATTTATTCACTACACTGAATTATCACAATGTTCATGTACGGCTTGATTGTATCTGATTTAACGAATATTTTGTTGAATCATCCGTCTCCCTGCGCAATTTTGCAAAATCACCAGTATTTGAAATATGAAATATAAATTTCTGACTGTTGATATTTACATACGTAGATATTGTATATTCATGTGTGTGTGTATGTATATGTGTATGTATATATAGCACGTAAGGAGTAACAAAAAAGGTATAACAAGCTGAAAGGAGGTCTTGGTAGTCATTAAACTGAACAACTTTCCCCGTGGAACATAGGCCGAAATATGAAAAATGGACTTTCCATAGTCAATTAACCAGCTGATTGGCAATTTTGTATGAGATGTAATATATATTTTTTTTCAATTTTCATGTTCCATGGGGAAATTTGTTCAGTTTCATGTGTACATTGACCTCCTTTCCACTTGTTTTACCCTTATTATTACTTATAAAAATGTCTAGCAACTGTATGGAAATGCTTAAGTAATATTTCATAGAATGAATATAAACTGCGAATGAGTATCAATAAGTAAAGGTGTATTTTAATGGTTTACCAACACATTGGATACTTACTAACTTACGGGTTCATTTTGGTCGTAGCTGTACTCGTTTGTAAACCTATTGTGTTAGCGCGTAAGTTCGTACGTTGGTGTTTATTATGTACGCGAGTGGAAGGAAAACATATGTATTAGTATTTAGTAAACTACACCTACATATAAGTTGCCCCATAGGTTTATAAAACATAGAGAGGTTAGTGAAACATTGTTCACGTTTCAAATAAGCGGGAAGGAATAATCCATACAAATCAAAATCACTTTCTCCCCTCGAGAGTATAAAGTGCAACTGTCAAAACTTATATAAAACAGAACGTGTCGCCTTATACCGCGTATTACAGAATAACAAGTGAAGCCGAAAGTTTGTGTGCCGGAAGTGTGCAAAGAGTCCATTGACAAGAAATTGAAGCCGATTTTGAAAATTATGGAAAATATTATTTTAAAACAAATTACACAAAAAGTTTATCGTTGCATCGCAGCATTATTTTGACAATCCAAAGTTCAACTGAAGTTGTCAACGCGGTGCAGAGAGATTCCGTAGGCATTGCTAGTAATTTCATGGATCATCATTTCAATAAACTGAAACTGAAGATAACCAGCAATGTATGCCAAATCGGCATTGTTGGTAGGGAAGTGTAGTACTGACCTAGACTTGTGATGTGATTATTTCATCGACAAAGAATATTATTATTTTTGGTTTTTTTTAACAGCTTGTATTTTAGCAGACAGAATGGAGGAATTGGCTGAATGGACTTATTGGTTTACTTTTAAAAATATAAATACTCTAACGCGCTAATTTTCTTCGCATTTTTCGTTTATTACTTTGACGTTTATTAAACTGTTGCCTTGTTTTTATTTTTGTAAGAATAATATAAAACTCTATCAATTGAAGAAAGCACGATTACTAACCAGTGTGTATTGAGGCCCGAACCATCGTTAGTGATCTACTTATTTCTTTGCGCGTTAAAAAAAAGACGTAGCTACAGCTACGGCGTAGAATTTATAGCATTTGCTACAACGGGTCAAAAAAGAATGTACTATTACATGTAGCATTTTATTTTGTGACACCACACTACACTATTACTTTATGACACGAAGTCAAAACAGATCCTCATTCTCCATACTGCACAGAAACTTTATGTCTGTAGCAAATGCTACAAATTCTACGCCGTAGCTGTAGCTACGACTTTTATTCAACGCGCGTCAAAGTCCTCTACACCTTATCCTGTTTAGTTTTTAAATAACCTTTGAATGATGAAAAAATTAAAATTAGCGAATACATAATACATCACGGGTCCCTGAGCCACAGGAGTAAGTTAGTAAGTATAATACATCACGTAGGTAAGACTTCTTAACTTTTCAAAGTTTTTTTATGGCTGCAATGATACAGAATGTAGCGCTATCGCAACTCACCTAACTCTGGTGCAGTAATGCAAAACAGATCTACCAGTATTAGAAATGTTTAGTAGATTGATTTTTAGGTTCATTAATGCATTTATTTTGTACCTGCCTCACTCATTTCCACATGTCTTAAGGTAGACTGGTAGATAGTGCCCCTGATATTTAGTCTACCCATGTTTTATTTTTTGGCGTTAAGTTAAATAAATAAAATGATACACTAATAAAAATGTATATCAATTGTGCTACTGCCAATTCAATTTCAGTGTTGTTAAAAACTCACTTGTTTTTGCGGCCCCTCCACAACGCGACACCAATTTCAATTTTCCGTCTGCTGATTTATATTTCGGTCCTTACCTACTTATTACAAACAACAAGAAAATTCTTTAAAATTATACTGAAGCTTTACAAAGCCGCACCCAAAACTTGGTGCAAACCAAACAACATGCATACAACAAGCATGTTTTAAACTTTTTATATATATCGCGAAATCTGTCTTATGTCCTTTATATTAGGTTCGCAATTTGGTTGGCAGTTGGAACAAATTTCATAAAACCCTTTCGTCTGTTGAAAGATTAGAGAAAATTGAGATGTTCATCCGAGAACACGTTATTAAGGAACCCGGGTTATTAAGTTTATTGTTTGAAATGTTAAGTATCCGTACAAAATGAAGTCAGTTCACCAGAGCGGAGGGTTTTGACATTATAACACATTTTGTAACATGAACTTTTACTGCTTTTAACATAATGATGTTACCGATGTTACATACATAAATTGTTAATGTTATGTTTTCCGGATAAAGGTGAAGTTACGGCAATCGCACTGCGTGGGTGGTTAACAATAAAGTTATTTCATTGCTATTCAACTGTAGGTAGCAGGTGGAGAACCAAATTGGTACCATTCAGTATTATTTTGTCTCATTTTTATTTTATTTGTGAAGACTGGGAATTGCCTTAGATAATTTCGACCGTCTTAAGCGCACGGTTTGTTAACCGGAACAAAGTCATAAACATCAGCATAATTCCCGAATAGGTAGAGATGCACCGACTACTCGGGAATCCGACTAATCGGCCATTTTTGTAGTCGGTGACTAGTCAGCTCGGTAGCCGATTAGTCGGCTGTTATAACGATATCGAATTTAAATATAATAATTCAACCTGTCACTATAGCGATACACAATTTTCCGAATTACCCTCAAATATTTGTCAACCGTGGCGTAAATAACCGTTTTGCGGCCGTCTACGCTCTGCCTACCCCGCAAGGGATTATAGGCGTGATATATGTGTGTAATTCGATCAAACTGAACTGATGTTTGAAATGACACAAAAACTGTTTATTGGTAGAAAAGGCTCCAAACTTACGCAACCATAACTCTCAAACATTGCTGAGGATGACCAAAGTTAATGCTCGGCTCAGTCGACTTGGAAATTTTTGTAGTCGTTGACTAATTGGCTCATCTTAGGCCGATTAGTCGGTAGTCCACTAGTCGGCCAAAACCATAGTCGGTGCATCTCTAACTCTATAATAGGCTTTCTCGTGGGGGTGATTAAAACTACCGCTTCGTTTGTTACATTTGACCCGTGCAAGGAGACTTTACTTTTACTACCTATAGTTTACTTTGGTACGAACAACCTTCTTATCTTTTCATTGCTGCCAACTTCCTATTATTTTTGTCATGTGGGACCCGATAGATACCCAGACCCTGGTGACAGAGTTTTTTATCCGCCTTCCATTCCAGGTAACAAGTGAGCCTCTGACGTGAATATGCCGTCTTCTTCTTCCGTCCCGACGAATACTGGTGACAGAGTTTTTCAACCGCCTACTACCGTAACACTACCTCTATTTCAATTACTATTTCTACAAATGCAGAGTATTATATGTTTTAGAGGTTACATTAAATGGACACATACCTACCCTTGTGTATAAATGTCGCAAACCATTGATGTCATGATGCCGTAGCGGATATTACACCTGCGTGCTACCGAGGATCGTGGGTTTGAACCCCGCACGACACAAATATTTTTAAAGTCGATTTAATATAAAATATTTGTGTTTAGTCCGGATGTTTTCTATTTATAATAATATAATTATCATAGTGTATTTATTTAGAATAATATATGTACCATAAGTATTTAATATCAGTTATCTAGTTCCTATAGTACAAGATACGCTTTGTTTGGGGCTAGATGGCGCTGTTGACATCAAAATCGTAATTACTATAGTTTTAAAAGTACATGTATCGTCAACATAAACAACACCGGTGCAAAAGTCCTGGAATAATCAGCGCCCCCGGTTCATTATTATCTGCGTGTCTACCACAATGCAGTCATATCCATCGTATGCTGGACATTGCATGTGAAGCAGAATGCAGCGCTCAACGGTAGCTATTCCCCGGCAGCAAATACTCGTATCCCCCAAAATTGTTGCGTGGTTACGTCTGGAAATGCTGATTTGTGCTAAACTGATACTGGGCTGAATAAAGTTTTATGCAGAATGCATTAAATACGCCGAATTTTCTAGTTTCTGCAAATGAAACAAAATTTTGGGCACAAGCTTTTTACTTACCTGGCTTACTTGAATGATGACACGGTATAAATCATGCTTTTAACATAAGTAGAAAGTTGTCTTCTTTAAATTCAAATTGGCTACATACAGAAAAATTGTTCTACTTATTAGGTATATGTATTCTGTCATATATACTTTTGTAGAGATGATACAACAGAACGATGTGCAAAATAAAGGCTGCCTCCAGTCTTACCAGCAATGTAGCACACCAAATTTCTCATTTTCACAAACTACTTTCTTCTCGTTAGTTTCGTGATTATGCCTGCTGAGGACTTAATTCCGTAACTAATGGGATTCCTGTCTGAGTTGCTTCGTTGCAATAAAACTTGTGGAGAATAATAGTCGTGAAGGAAGACTGCATTTAAGACATTTTGCGAAAGTACCGTGTGCCGTGAAGCGTGTACTAAAGCCAGACAACATAAAGGTGTTTTATTTTCGTTGGTACATTTTCTAATAAGAGAAGTTTGCCAAGAAATGTAAAATTTTCTCCTATCTATTACTACTGTAATGGCTAAAAGCTTGTAAATATTTTTAATCGATGCTATCAAAACTTATTCACAGTTATAGTATATGAGCAAGCTACCGTCTAATTTGAATTCTTCAAGAGTTCAAGATCAATTTTGTGGTTGCCTGCTGCAATAACTCTCCCCATCATTATAATGTTACAAAAGCGGTCGCATTGTGGCCTCCTGCCAGAAAACGTTGCCTGAATGCTACGTGCACTGGGTTATAGGATTCTAGCTTTCTACCCTACGGTTTCACTTCTCATGAGAACCAGATGTTTTACCGCCGTAATGAGGAGCCTAAGTTCTTTAGCGGGTCAACTAACAACCTACCAAAAATCATAACATAAGATCTCTGCGTTGCAACGGGAAAGAAGGACGAACGAACACACTGTCCCATTCATAATCTTAATACCATATTAATACTATAGCATAGATATGGATTGCGAATACTTACCTACATACATACATAATATGGCGATACACAACTTCCCGAAGGACCCTCAAATGTTTTGTCACACGTGGCGTAAATGACCGTTTTACAGCCGTTTATGCTCTGCCTACCCCACAAGGGATTAAAAACGTGATATATGTATGTAAGTATACATATAGTTCACACTAAGTATTTGATATCCAGTGGTCCGCACATTTTGCAAACTAAATTTCACTTTACTCCTCTACTAACACCGTCAAAACCTTAGTCGAAACAGGTCACATGAAATAAGCTGTCTTTTGTTTCCGAAACGCTTGTAATAAATCTGGGACGTGTTGTGAAATAAGTAGCTTATGTTATTACGAGATCATACTGCACAGCAATTTCACGCGATCCACCTGCTTTTCTGTGGGAATAAGAAATATCCCCGAAATGAAAAGTAGCCCTTGCAAGTCAAGTCAAAAAAGTATTGTAGTTTGACTACAAAACAAATCTCATTATAATAATAGCTTTTTCTTCTTCTTCAAGAAGATAATACCTTTAATAGGCTATAGAGAACTCCACAAAAATAAACATAGCTTTTGTTACTGACTTATATTAAAATAATCCTATAAGCATTATGTTCTACACTTCCTATGGTTTTGTATTTTCATCGTAAGTAGGTGTCACCATAGTGTCTTGTGCCGGACATTTGGTTGCTATATTTGTCTAATGCTTTACATATTGTTTGTAAAGCCTAACCGTGGTCGTCCCTTTGCTAGTATTTGTTATTATAAGTTGTAGTTCTGTATTGTCTTGTATTTTTCGTTGTGTAGTTTATCTATCTATCTCGACTTACGCGGTTAGCGATCGTACGTTCTTTGTGTTTTTACAAGTTTTCGTTAACGGCTTAGTTTTACTACTGTACTATACTATATAAACCTAGTTCAGCGATTCCTATTTAATGAGCTCCGATGTTCATAAAACTAGTCGTAAGTTAAAATGTCTTTCCGTCTCAACCAGCCTTGTATTTTGGCACTAAGGCACCAGCTAGCTGAAATAAATTTAATATTTTTCGTTAAGAAGTAAGAAGTTGTTAAGCTTTTCCATTTCTTTTTATTATATAGATATCAAAGTATTGATAAGTAGGAAGACGCCGAGTAACAAAACAGCGATGAGGTGGAAAGAACAAGCGTCACATCACAACGGTAGTTCAAGATCATCGGAACGGAAGCTCAATGGGCTACCGACCTTCATTCAGAGCTTACACGTGTCTCAAGTTCCTTCATTCCCTATTACCTACAGTCAATTCACACGGTACTTAAGTATATATACAGGATGTATCTAAAAAGTTTGTATTCTCCCAAACCACAGTATGTCCTCATCATTACGGATAACTTACTTCCAGGAAGACGGGTCTATCAATGAAAAAATATTAGGAGACCTGGCCTGTACGGACTGGTTTTCTCCTTCAAATTTATTCATCTTGTTTTTGACACCCTGTACACCTAAACAATATATTATTAAAGGTGCCTCATGATTCCGGAAATTGATTCAACAATAACCCGAGCGCACTCAGTGTTGCTATTCAGGAGTAGGAGTAGTATATCTACAAAATACGAATTGTGTTTGAGATATGCGGTAGGTTTTACCCGCGGCTACTGGTTGTGCTTGGGGCAACATTTCTTTTTTCGCGATAAAAAGAAATTATTTATCGGTTGAAGGGAGAGAATTAGGTGGTTAATAAATTCTGAATAATAAACAAAGAAAAAGAGCTAGCTTTTTTGGACACAGCCCTGTAATTAATGTTATGAGTATAACATGTAAATGTTTTGTCTCCTGCGAAATTTGTCTACTTATTTGTACATAATTGTACGTAGGTATTCACTTCCATCACTTCCTACGCACTTTTCAGCCATTTTACTTATCTACAGTTTTATTTTGCGCGCAACCGTTCAAAAAACGCTCTATCAATCTAACTTTTCCGAGAATTCCCGAGGTTAGCGTTTTAAAAGGGAATTTGTCACGAAAAGAGTGATCGCAAACATTATTCACATTTCAGCCTGAGAGTCATCTGCCACGGAATGTTGCAAAAGTTTATGGGGGTGACTCTCGGTCGTACTAAAAAAACTGTCTGGCATAGAATTCGGCATGTCCGATAGTGCTGTAGAATTGGCATCTTTTCGCAAATAGGTAGGTTAAACCAGAACGTGTGGTTAATTGCAAAGTTGTTCGGTCAGTTCGATCCGTTCTTCCCAGAACAAGTCTGGTTGTTTAAAAAATCACACAAACTTCTCCGGGTGAGCTCCTGCTCCCCACTAATCAATCAAATGTAGGTTTTATTATAAACCGAAGAGTCAAGTCTTTAAAAAAGCAGTAGTTTGATATAATAACGCGAAGTAAACACGAGAAAGATTTTAAATAGAAGCTAGTTTTTAAAATCTCATCGTGGTGGATTTTATTTGGTAGATACATCCTTATACCTACCTACTATATAATATTATAAATCTGAGAGTTTGTGTGTGTATGTTTGTTAACTCTTCACGCTCAAACGGCTTGAAAGATTTGGATGTAATTTGGAACACAGGTAGAGTATAACCTGCAATAACACAAAGGCTACATTTTTACCGCAGAATAACATTACCACGAGAAAATGAGTGGCAGCGGGTGAAACCACTGGCAGGAAATCTAGTATAATAATATGGAAAGTAAAGTGATGGGACAAAGATAGAGGTTTTTGGAGCACTGTACAATTCACCACTTTGAAAGTTAGGTAGGCTAAACCGATCTCTGTGTAGTCTGCACGAAAGTTGCCTCTTTGCAACATACTGAGTGAGAATAAATTTCTTTTGAGCAACCACCGGTGAACTTTCCCAAGAAGCGAGTGCCTTTTAAACTGCATTAGTTTGCTGTTTTGGGTCAGTTTGGCTGGATGTATGATATTTTAAAATACTGCGAAAAACATTGGCCACTGTGCAAAACTAGGAGCTATACATAGTATGTATACAAATGTAAGTAACTAAAGTTAATTATATTATTCATGAATACTTAAAAGGTTTCTTCACACACACCAGGGTTCATCGGGTCGTTGGACTACTCGGTGTCCCACACGAAAAGGGGATTACGTTTCTACGAAGATACTTTACTGAATTTTATTTATTTTTCTTTAATTTTGTCACTTGTCCCAGTTTTGTGTAATTCCTTGTCAAAAAAAGAACAGTAGGTACCTATTTATACACATAATAAATAACAAAAAAGAAACAAAGTTTCGGGTCACCTCTTTTGAACACAACCCTTTGAGAAAGGCAAAAAAACAAAAAAAACATTCATTTTGTTAAAAGTTGTTCGCATTCATGAGTGAAATTATCTGAAAATTTTACGCAGGTAGATTCATTCTGACTAAAAAATAACTCTGCAAAGGTACTTATCAAATAAACGTTTCCATAGCGTTGTTTCTGAAATTATTTCGTTCTGCTTTGACTACATACCTTCTACTTTAAGCCTTAATTCACCTAAAAATTATGTCCCTTTCATTCTCGCTGCGCCAGAGAGAAACAGACACCCATATAGCGCTCAAAGGACAGTGGGCAAAAGTGGTCCAAGAACCTCCACCATTGAGACTTATTGGAAATGGAAGAACACACTTATCAGATTATCCGAGACAAGTATTACCGAAATCTAGACTGGGATTTTTTTTTTATAGTCATTTGAAGATACTATAAAAATATTGTTCAAAAATGATTTTAACTGGAGCGAGCTATTTATTTTGAAAGACTTTATTGATATTGCGTGTCTCTCCAATGTGCCACAATGTAAACTCCATGTAACGACACTCCACAAAACGTCAAACTCCCCAAAATATTCAAATAACATGACTTTGGTTTGAAAAAAGTGGTCCAAGAACCTCCACTGTTGAGACTTATTGGAAATGGAAGTACATACTTGTCTGTGACACATTTATATTGATATTATGTGTCAGTCGAATGTAATACAGTGTAAACTTCATGAAACGATACTTCACATAATACAAAACTCACAAAAACATTCAAATAACATAACTTTGGTTTGAAAAAAGTGGTCCAAGAACCTCCACCATTGAGACTTATTGGAAATGGAAGAACACACTTATCAGATTATCCGAGACAAGTATTACCGAAATCTAGACAGGGATTTTATTTTTATAGTCACTTGAAGTTACTATAAAAACATTGTTCAAAAATGATTTTAACTGGAGCGAGCTATTTATTTTGAAAGATTTTATTGATATTGCGTGTCTCTCCAATGTGCCACAATGTAAACTTCATGTTACGACACTCCACATAACGTCAAACTCCCCAAAACATTCAAATAACATGACTTTGGTTTGAAAAAAGTGGTCCTAGAACCTCCACTGTTGAGACTTATTGGAAATGGAAGTACATACTTGTCTGTGACACATTTATATTTATATTACGTGTCAGTCGAATGTAATACAGTGTAAACTCCATGAAACGATACTCCACATAATACAAAACTTACAAAAACATTCAAATAACATAACTTTGGTTTGAAAAAAGTGGTCCAAGAACCTCCACCATTGAGACTTATTGGAAATGGAAGAACACACTTATCAGATTATCCGAGACAAGTATTACCGAAATCTAGACAGGGATTTTATTTTTATAGTCACTTGAAGTTACTATAAAAACATTGTTCAAAAATGATTTTAACTGGAGCATGCTATTTATTTTGACAGATTTTATTGATATTGCGTGTTTCTCCAATGTGCCACGTTCACACTGTATTACATGTCATTCAAAAGATACGCAATGTCAATATAAATGTGTCAAAATAAATAGCACGCTTCACTCAAAATAATTTTTTAAGAATATTTTTATGGTCACTTTAAGTATTCAAAAAAAAATCCCGCTGCCGATTTCGATAAAACTTGTCTTGAATAATCTGACAAGTATGTACTTCCATTTCCAATAAGTCTTAACAGTGGAGGTTCTTGGACCACTTTTTTCAATCCAAAGTCATGTTATTTGAATGTTTTGGGGAGTTTTGTATTATGTGGAGTGTCGTTTTATGGAGTTTACACTATATTACATTCGACTGACACCTAATATCAATATTACTATGTCACAGACAAGTTTGTACTTCCATTTCCAATAAGTCTCAACAGTGGAGGTTCTTTGACCACTTTTTCAAACCATGTTATTTGAATGTTTTTGTGAGTTTTATATTATGTGGAGTATCGTTTCATGGTGTTTGTTTACACTGTATAACATTCGACTGACACCTTATATCAATATTAATGTGTCACAGACAAGTATATACTTCCACTTCCAATAAGTCTCAACAGTGGAAGGTCTTGGACCACTTTTTTCAAACCAAAGTCATGTTATTTGAATGTTTTGGGGAGTCTGACGTTATGTGGAGTGTCGTTACATGGAGTTTACATTGTGGCACATTCGAGAGACACCCAATATCAATAAAATCTGTCAAAATAAATATCACGCTCCTATTAAAATCATTTTTTAAGAATATTTTTATTATAACTTCAAGTGACTATAAAAAAACAATCCCGGTGCAGATTTCGGTAATACTTGTCTCGGATAATCTGATAAGTGTGTTCTTCCATTTCCAATAAGTCTCAATAGTGGAGGTTCTTGGACCAAGTTCCATACAATTTTGCCCACTGTCATTTCGCGAGATTTTACGTTTTTCCGACATAGAAACTAGAGATATCCTGTTAAAATTTCTAAGTTAGGAATTCGTACTAGAAAATGTGTGTACACGTAAATTATAGCATATTTTTAAGAACTTTAAAACTGTAGACATAATATTGAAAAAATATTTACTCAAGTAAAGTTTGTCAAATGATAAGTATATGTTATCTGTTATCCTTGACAAAAACAAATATTATATTCAGAATTTTATGTCTGTTATTGTCAAAATAAAACTGGTTTAAAAATCTTGCGCACGCTTTATCCCCGCCTGAACTTCGACCAGCGAGTGCACGCAAAGTCGCAAACTGATTGACAAACTTTACAGCCGCTGCATTCCAAACTTGGCACGGAGTAATTATTCAATCGCTTTGAGAGTTTGAGTTGGGTGATGCTTTCAGTGGGTACTTAAGTTACAAAGCATTACAGTTGGCACGGTATCGGCATCTAAATTTGATTTGCCTACGCTTTGCTTGTCGCCTTTGTTGGTATTAACTTCATTAGCTTTATATTTATGATAATAGAGTTTATATATGGGGTTACGATATTTATAAGTTACATATAACAATCTACGTAGAATAAGATTCTTCGTGTGTATTATTACTTAACACACACGCTTATAATACCTTGCGGGGTAGGTAGACCGCAAAAAACGGACATTTAGGCCACGTCCGAAAAAAATTGAGTATCATTCGGAAAATTGTGTATCGCATCGCCATAGTGACAAGCTGTCAGCACATCGCCTTAAATTGCAATACACACCCACGAGTCCTTTAGTCGCCTCTCGTGACTCCTACTGGAAAGAAATGGGGTGATGCTATTCTAAGCCGGCATCACACAGTCAAGACTTACCGGCAAAAAAATAACTGTCGTTTTTAAGTACCTACCTACTAACGTAACTTGCAATGTTAAGTCAAAAGTACCTAAGAAATTTTCATTTATGATAATTCATACATACATACATACATATATCACGCCTTCAATCCCTTGCGGGGTAGGCAGAGCGTAAACGGCCACAAAAACGGACATTTACGCCACGTCTGACAGATATTTGAGGGACATTCTGAAAATTGTGTATTGCCATAGTGACAGGTTGTCAGCCCATCGCCTAAAATTGCAATACACACCCTCGAGTCCCTTAGTCGCCTCTTACGACTCCCAAGGGTAAGAATTGGGGTGATGCTATTCTAAGCCGGCATCACACGGTACGGATAATTCAAGTAGTTATAAAAGCTGCTTTGCTTAAGTACTTGTATTTTTAAAAAGTAAGAAAGAAAAAGATATAGCACTAAAAAGCATATAAACGCACTCGAGTATGTCGAGTTTATTGCTATGGAGCGCTGGAACCACATATCGACCGGTTCGCGTCATTAGGCTCCGGCCAACTGCAACAGATTGGTGGTTCGCACACGCACCGGACCATGTTGCGATTCGTGACAACCACGATACAAATGGCAACTGGTAACAGCCGCAGCTCTAGGATCGTCTCGTTTCAATGCGAGCGTCGAGATCAATCAAACAATGGAGTTGTTCTACTTGTCCTAATTGGTCGCGCAAGTTCTTCAAAATTGACAGCATCAGTTTGGTATTTCGGCTGAGCTCGGACGCTTCGCGTGGCTATATCGGGTGTAATTTTACGAGTGACCGATATACTGAACCTAGAGGACGGGCTGGTGATAAGAAACAACTATCCCCAAGGAACATAGGCCGAAATAAGAAAATATTTGAGCTTACAATATGGTATTTTGAATCAACTGATCGGGAATTTCATATGGGATGTATAATATTTTTTTTCGTTCCACATGTTCCTTGAGTTTTTTTTTTCACCTTGATATTTCACCTATATAAGACCGATACCATGGCGTGTGCCATGCATGATATCCGGTTTTTGTATGGGATCTTGTAAACCCCTTCCGTCAAAATCTCGGATCTGGCAAAATACCGGAAAATCAAGGATCCATCTGAGAACCGCGTTTCTGCTTTCGGATTTGTTCAGAATTTATTAACTAGCAATCAAAAGAACAATGTCAAGAAGTATAAGGATCATATATCTATAGGGTTAAATTTAAAATTAATATTTGGCGTCTGATGTCACGTCATTCTAATGAATGGAAATGAACAAATTATGAATATTGTATAACAGTAAAGGTAATAGTAGACCTTACAATTAAAATTTAACTACCAAACTAAACTAAAATATAACTAGGTATGTGAAGATTGTTACAATGATCGTCTCGTTCGTAAATGAATATGTTCAACAAGTGCCAACTGGGGCGACTGGCTCGAATACACAATGCTCCGGATTCGGACCATTCATCCAAAAACACAGGTAGAACTCGTAATTAAAGCTGGGAAGCAAGCAGCTAGCGGGAATTGGGCCCTGGTTCGTCACACATAAAAACTGAGTGCCGATTCGTCGCAGAGCAATTAATTTAAAAAATCTTGTTCCGGTTCGCCACAATATCCATTAGGCATCTAAAGTACAGTTAGACAAATCACTGAGCTAATATTAAAGCTGTGACGAACCTGAAAAAAATAAAAAAGATGGTGTAAAAAAAAACCGCCAATATTTCAAGGAGTGAACCAACCCATGAAGGTGTACAACTTATCCCAAGAATCATAGATCAAAATATGAACACATCCTATCCTCAATCTGTAAAAGATCCGGGCTGAAATATTTCGTATGCGAGATGCAATTTTTTTTTCATATTTCGACCTATTAGTCGTAGGGAAAATTGTTCAGCTTCATGGGCTTGTTCACCCCTGGAAATATTAGCAGACTAGATTTCCGCCCAGCGGTTTCACCCCTGCCACTCATTTTCCCGTAGTAATAGTTGTTTTGCTGCGGTAAAAAGTAGCCTATGTGTTATTCTAGGTTATATTCTAAATTTCATTCAAATCGGTCAAGCCGTTTAAGCGTGAAGAGGTAACAAATATACGTTAACATACACACACTCACACAAACTCTCAAATTTATAATATTAGTACGGATAATATTTTTAAATCCTGGAAAAAATACTTGACAAACCGGGTCTGCGTCGGCCGGCTTGCGATCTGAATATTAAGTGCGTTACACCGACGAGGGTTTTATTATTTCCCTTCTCACCTTCATCAATTAACTTCAGGAGGTGTGTGTCAGGGAAATCCCGCCACCCCGCGCATACCGAGCCAAAGAGGTGCCCCATTGTTATGGGGGGTATTACCGCCGTTCTAGAATGGTGGGTATTCCTTTCTTCGATCCATCATTACGAAACTCCTTGAATCTTAAATGAGTAGGTTTATGCGAAACACTCAATCTTCTTTTTTATAACTTATTATTATCAAACAGAAAAAAAATAAATAGGTTCGGTAATATATTCGCGTTACTCCAATAAGCCAATTTTGGCAGCTGTCAAACCTAAACTACAAAACATGTCAACAAAAAAAATTTACCTTATGTCAAAGCCTTTATTTTGCCAAGATTTTAACTGCTGCCCAAAAATGACTTATTATATTGTACCTCTAGACTAGAGTGACGCGAATAAAGTCTGCGTATTTAGCAAGTAGATTGCGGGATGTTTGTGATATGAATACGACAACTGGCACGGAATATCTTATGTCTAATTTAATCATCAAGATAGCAATCCAATGTCATAATCATAATATTAAAAATTACAGTAATTTCGCATCATTAGTTAAATGGTGATTTACTCACCATAGTTCGTATTTGTTCAATTTGATGGAAAATCTTTTATTTTCAACTTTTGGCTCTGCACAGAAAACTTTTGACAAAAGCGAAGCTCGGCCGTTACATCCTGCTTTTAGTTAAATCCGTACTCCGCTAGGAATTAATCCAGTCACAGGACATACAGATATCTACCTCATGTTTTTGTGGATTAAATATACCGAGTGTTACAGAATAACAAGTTAAACCGAAAGGGAAAGTGAAAGGCACCTTTGTAAAAAGTCTATTGACAATAAAAGGCCGTAGGTAGAGTCGATTTAAAAAAAAAAAATAATGGAAAATATATTTTTGCCTCTCCAGCTTGAAAAGAACAGTTTTGCCGCGATAATCCAGTGTGCAAAAGTCGTTTTTATCCACTCGATGGAGAAAAGTGATTTGAATTTCGAATATGTCATTTCATCAGAAATAATCGTGACAATGGCGGCAGTGCGTTCTGAAAACTATTTCAGCCGGTTTTTTTTTTTTTAAGCGTTTTATTCTATTAAATATTTCTGACATTTCTGAATATTGGTACATATACATTAGTCGGTAATTTTTATTTTGTCTGAGGTATTCGACCTGTACAGACAATTTTCACAACTTGACATTGGCAGAATTTTCTCACTAGTACAGGTGAAAAGTTTTGTGTACCACACGAGAGCAAATTAATTCGCATCTCGAGCTGTTGAATCCCTCACTGAGCTCAAGATATACAAATCACTCGCTACGCTCGAGATTCAAGAAATTAGTATCCTTCGCTCCCTCGGGAATCAAAATTAGCACTCGAAGTAAAAATGACCTTTGCCCCCTTGTTGTACAAATTCCTAACTATTTTAAATCAAATGACACAAAAAAATATCGTTGCAACGCACAGCACTATTTTGACAATTTAAAGTTCAACTGAAGTTGCCAACGCGGCGCGGGCAGATTCGGTTTACATTGCTTGTTATATCAAGGGTTTCATCATTTCAATAAACTGTAGATATCCAGCAATGTATCCCAAGTCAATATTCGTTGAGAGGGAAGAGTAGTACTGACCTAGACTAGTGATGAGATTATTTTATCGACTGATCATAATAGAGGATGTTATAATTTTTGGATTCATATGTAACGGCTTGTATAAGCTCCCATTATATATATAACCTTATTGTACCTATACGTCAAACTAAATATACACAAATCACGCCTATGATCCCTTCCGGGGTAGGCAGAGCGTAAACGGCTGCAAAAAACGAACATTTACGCCACGTCTGACAGACATTTGAGGGCTATTCGGAAAATTGTGTATCGCCATAGTGACTGGTTGTCAGCCCATCGCCTAAATTGCAATACACTAACGACACCCACGGGAATGAAATGGGGTGATCCTATTCTTAGCCGGCATCACACGGTAACTAAATATAAAATATAACTATAGGCGTTGTGTACTCTTCTATTAAGTTGGACGGACATGCTGGAATGGTTGCGTAACGACCACCACCTAAACAATCAATCATAGACAGATATCAAGACCGACGGAAAAATGTGCTCGCCGAAGCACAGAACCAACACATTCATAAAGTGAAATGTGTGTGTCCTTGAATCGAACTAAAGACCTCCGGATCAGGAGACCAAACTCAAACCACTGGAACAAGGTAGTCTTGTGCTGTGCTGTTATAGTCTGGTGGCATGACAATGGTTTCAAACTTTTATATTTTATTCAATTGCAGATACTGTAGCTAAATAATTCACAAAACTTGTGACGGTGGCATTGAATATAAGAGAGCAAGAGAAAAGCCATAAAGTCTCATTACTCATGCAAGTTTGGCAGCCCGCCCGATCTATTCAAGCTATGTATCAAATTTGTCCAACGCTTAGGCGATTGTTGCGGGCGTCTTAAGTCAAGGACGTAAAACTTTTTGGCATTTTTTTGTGAGTTTAAGCAGGCAAAAATAAATTGAGAGACACGTGCTAAACAACTCTAGAGTAGATTTTTCATTTTCCGACGATGTTGCGCTTGCGGTATTTTGCTTGTCCGGTGTTCATAATAGGAGATGTACGAGTATAAATCATATAAGTACCTAAGCACACAGGACACCGTACTTTATTCATTTGCTGTCAGATATCACAACATCGTGCGGCAAATGTGAAAACCACGTTAATGCCAGAAGCATACAAAACCATTGTTTAAAGTATTACGGGTTTTCGTCACAAAGAAGTTTATTACCATGACTTTTCCTTGTGTTGGCTTTAACCATTGATCTACAACAACCCTAGATTTAGCGCCTCATACAAAATTACGCTAAGATTTTGTCACCTACTGAACTATACAGTCATACATAGCGATTTATAGATTCATTGCGTCCGCCTGATTCAAAATATCACAACGAACCTCACCATAATCTATTGAATTCAGCCTTATTTGTTAGCCCGTACTTGGTCATGTTAACAGTTTCGCGGCCAGCCACGCACTGCACTGTGAAAAAAGGAGTGCTCGCTTGCAAATTGTGCACTACTTTACCGGCCCACCTTTTGAGCGTACGCGCGTAATCTAGGGTTGTTGTAGATCAATGGCTTTAACACTGACCAAATTGCTTTTCATTTCGTATTCCGTCTTTGTTCTAGTAGGAAAATAAGTTTCTGCGTCTTGGTGAAATTCAGAAATGTGGGCGCTGGTTATCCAAAATGAAGCGAGCTGAACAGGAATTGTTTGCAAATTGAGTTATTCATTACTATCAGCGTAATGGAAAACTGAGAAAGGTGATAAATTTATTAAAGAAGGAGCAATAAGAACAAGTATATTATGTAGAATAACACTTACATAGTTATGAGAATTCAGAAAGTACCAAATTTAAAAGATCACAGGAAGAAAACGCACAATGACAACTGATCGATGTTCCTGAACATAGGTGGAACAGGGGACAAGAAATATTTCTACAGTTCTAGTCAAGATAGTGTGGGTTACAGCGAAATAGTAAAACCATATTCTATGCTTTTTAATAAATATCTCGCCCGACAAGATATAGATGAAAATGGAAATCTTTCCGAACCCTTTTCGAGTATTTGTACAGGGTCTATCAATGCCCAGATTAATTTTAAGGAGTGCCTAATAAAACGGTTAAAACGGGCTCTATGCAAAAAGGAGTACAAAAAGTACTTAGAAAAACCGAAAACCCTGACATGGAGAAAGATGGGCTAGACTGTTCAAAATAGTAGCAGCAAAATCGGGAAACTCAGTGATGAAGAAAGCCGGTATCAATTTAAGATAAATCGGCCATAGAATTATTTTCCATAAAAATGTATAAAAGGCTGTTGTAAGTATTTTTTTATATGTTGATTTGTTTCTTTACTTCTAGGACAATCTAGTAGCTTTGGTAACAATAAGGAAATGGAAATGTCAGTGCAAGCTCTGGAACGGTTCCTACGCCTTGCGATCACTTTTAGTTTTAAGTAGCTACAATAACTTACCGTACGGTTCCGTCACCTCGTCTTTTCCAACAGTGTTTGAAGAAAGATGTCTAAGTAAGTGCAAGGTTTCGTCAAAAGAACAACACTACCTCTAAAGTACTTCGTCTTGTAAATAGTTCGTGGTTCAGCTACATTGAAAGCTTTTCCCGTTGAAATATTACTTTAATAGTATTATTGATGGCGCAGTCTAAAGTTCATAAACTACTATCGAGTTAGACGGAGAGAGATCTTTATGAGCCCGCGAACTTAGCGATAAGGAGCAGATCGCAGGACGTGAGCCGCATCCCAACCTCGTTCCCATAGTAAATATTCTATGAACATTTCACTTTGATTTTCTGATAAAAGACTCTCATCTTTCAAACTTTTCGTAAAATGCATTTCCTTATTTGTAATTAGGTATTCAGTTTCCGAAGCCAGGAATCAAATATGGTTGTGTTTAAGCGAATCCCACACTATGACGGACTGACCGAAGCGTTTAAAGACACCTTGGTCAAATCGCAGCGTTACAGTGTGCCATTGTATCTTTTTTGTATGGAAATCCGTTGATCCGAAATGTCCGTCTCTCCGTCATAGTAGGAGAACCGCCTTATTATGTATGACAATGAGGTCAATTCGGGATTTAAATTTTCCTTACTTGCCTTAAATTAGTGCTGTCACTTTCCGTCAAATATGTTTAGAAAAGGCTAGAAGATATCTAAGTCCTGTCATGTTTAAAAACGTCAATGGCTTTTTCGCCTTTCCTAGTCAATGTAGTCGCCATTGTTTTGATTGTCGCCTTATTTTGACAAATAATACGTATTTTGCATGAAATTATAGGACATGACACGACTAAAATATCTCCTATCCTTTCTAAACCTATTTGACGGAAAATGACAGCACTAATTTACGGCAAGTAAGGAGAATGTACATCCCGAATTGTGGCCAATCTCTCATGCCTCGATATTTTGTTTTTTATTTTTTGCTACTATAACTGCTTAATATTATTTGAACGTTTGGAACATTCAGAATCTTTGACTAATTTGAGTCAAACATTATCTTACATTTGCAGTGGTCAAATCTTGATAAACGATTTTAATTCCGAGAAAAACCGTTTCAATTCGCGACCCATTTTCATTGGATTTGAGATTTATAACCGTTTAACGGCCATTCTTTCTGAACTTGCTTGCCTTTCTTACTTTCTAAATGCATTCCCCAGATTGCAGACCATTTGTCTGCTGTGGAATTTAGTAACGATACAAAATCTCCGTTTGAGGAATTGCCTTCTGAATAATGCATTTCGATTCTCACGAGACGAGGAAACGTGGGAACTTATCTGAATAACCTTGTTGTCGCAAATGCGACTCGCAATAGTTATATCTGCTAGCTCTCGAATGCTTTCTATCTCATAGACAGATACAAAGTAGTGAAAGCTACCGATATGTCAGATCTGTCTGTCGGCACCTGTAAATACATAATTCGGCGTCCTCAACACCAGCGCAACACAGCAGATAGGATGTGGATAGAATATTAGATGCCGTACTAAATGTGTAACTACACCCACAAGATAACAAACCATCCATTCAAAACGCTATCAGTGATATTTCTACGGTATTCAGGTTTAGACCCTGTGACCTTCGAGCAACGACGGCCTTCCGTCCCGGAAGGGAGTAGGCATAGAAAGTATTTCCCCTCTGTCAAAGTACAAGCCAAAATGGGCATTGGCGTTTATAAAAACCAGTTCCGTTCAGATTTTTTCCTAGACCGAGTCAAGTCGTGCAAGAGAACACATGTTATTTTTTTAATGTAAAAAGAGGTCTGGAACATCAAGTTTACAAAAAGATGCTGTAACATTTCACATGTAAGTAAACTCTTAACATATTATTGCTATTTAATACATTTAAACACTAAATTCTTAAATAGTTGTTGGATTTTTTCAGCAACATCTGGTCCGCTCGCCCGTACAAATTACAGATCGATCGCACGATAAATCCGACTTCTCGACGATAGCAACAATAGTGATGTTACCGTTTCATGTCATAATGTTTGTCGGTGAATATTATAGGATTCGGGTATTATTTAATCACATGTATTAGACAAATAATAGTTAACATGGTTTTATATGTACCTGGATAAGCGAGATATCAAGGGACCCGAATATTATTCTCGCTCATAGAGGTTTTTTCTAAACCAGTTTGTCATTTATGCAGGTTTGGGAGTAGTATCTCTCATTAATATATAGATGCGAATGAAATATTTTTATCAAGAGTTTGTTTAATCCATTCTATGAGACACTTTTCAACTTCGGGAAATTCAACAACTTTGTCCCTTTGAATATTTCCATGTCCTTCCGCACACTGCAGTTTTATAAAATCTTTATTTTTTTATATTTTGTTAAAGGTAGATTCCGGCAAGTCAAAATCATTCATAATAGCGTTACGCGACTGCCCGGCTTCGAACACCACATCTGGACTGCCTTCGATAATGTCATCATCTAGACATGGCGGCTGATGTGGCGCAGTGGTAATGCGACTGCCTGCGACGCAAAGGTTCCGGGTTCCATTCTCGGTGGGGCAGTCACAAAGTTGTTATTTCTCACTTTGTGAATTTGTTTCCGGACCTGTTAGGACATTGCAGGCTGAACCACCTGATTGTCTGAAAGGGGATGGTTCCGTGCTTCGAAGGGCACGTTAAGCCGTCGGTCCTGGTTGCTGTCTATGATGACTTTGACGGCGGTCGTAACACAACCATGTCAGAGGCCAAGTAGGTAGTAGTAAGCGGTTGAAAAACTCTCTACACCAGGGTTCATCGGGTCGTTGGACGACTTGGTGTCTCACACAAAAGAAGATTATCTAGATACCAAATGTTAAGCAGCTTCTAGTTAGTGATTGTGTTTTGTAGGGCTATGGTTCTTATAATTACTAGAGGACCCCTAAAATGGCATGATTTGACTACTTAAAAGTTTATTGTTATGTAACTTGCTTTAAATATAAATAAAAAACAACACAAGCGTCTTAGTATCTTCACTTTTGAAATCCATCGATAGTCAAGCATCGATATTGTCAAGCACTAACTTGACAGCTTTACCTACCTCCCCCCCCGCGCCCCGCAAAAAACGACAGAACTATTTCTATGAAGTAAAATGGCTAAGGCTCCTCCCTTCCGGGTCGGAACGAGACGGAAGACCGTGTTGCTCGAAGCCTGTGACACCTATTTGGGAGAGTTTAAAGCTTAGACTGTTTAAAGGCGATTTATTTCGCGATGGAAAGTCCTTAGGTATCGACCATAAAAAAATTATACGTAAGTATAAATGACTAACAAAAAATAATTCAATTCGTTAAACTGTTGAAGGTTGCAATGTTCAAATGTGAATTGAATCTTCATCAAAACGTAGAGCTTTATGAAAATGATTTTGGACTTCAATAATGGCTCATTCATCTCAAGTATTTCGCAAATTAAACGGTCAGTAAAACGACCTAATATTGCAGTAGTTGAAGCACTTTATATTCGCAATGTCGAACGCTTTACACTCTGGGAACCACCCAAGCCCCTGCTGCCGGGGTTGTAAAGTCGAGTGGATGGCTAGATACACTTTGAGAGAATCATTTTAGGACTTTGTAACCACAGCGATGCAAAGTGGAGCCATGAATAATTATGAAATATTGAATAGAAACGGTACCTACTAGAAAAGGGCTTGTATTAAACTATGTTCCAGAAATTCTTGAATACTCAACCGATGTGGCCCATTAGAAGTGTGTCTGCCCACGATGCAAAGGTCATGTGTGCGATTCCCGGCTGGGCCCGGGCCCGACACAGGATATCTTAATGAGGAAATGTCGGTTTTAAATATATACATATTTTCGAAGGAATACAAATATTTGTTTTTTATTATTATTGCCCTTTGTGGATTCTGTTTGTTGTTCATTTTAAATATACACGAAATTAACTAAGAAAAACTAGAAATTATTACTAATTTCAGGATTGTTCAATTTCCATAAAGAATTGATATAACGGATTAGAATTGCTCTCGCAGTATTGTGAGCAGATCTGAAAGCTAGAAATTTTCATTGTACATTGCAACTACAAGTATTTTCGAAGCGTTTTCCGGAAGCACTTAGGTAAATAACTCGGAGGTACGACCCGATGGGTCATTCCATTGTGCGCTAAAACTGAAAGACCTCAAAAAGAGGCAGCCGATCGTAAGTAGTGGCCGCGGGGCCCGTAAGCGAAGCTTACATAAGTTTTTGTTTAAGTTATTAATCATGTAAAATAACCTATTCTTATACAAACACATACATACACATATCACGTGTATAATCCCTTGTGGGGTAGGCAGAGCGTCATCGGCGGCAAAATACGGACATTTACGCCACGTCTGACAAACATTAGAGGGCCATTCGGAAAATTGTGTATCGCGGTAGTGACAGGTTGTCAGCCCATCTCCTAAATTGCAATATCCTATTCTTATCTTTGCAAAAAATAAGTCTTGATTTCAGTTTAAATGGACGAATAATAATATCCCAACCCTATTCCACCTTCGCGCAGTTGATTTTGGAACCGAATGTTTGATGATGATAAATAGGAAGTTTGTTGCATTTGAATAACACTTCAAAAAACACGCATACCATCAGCTTTGACTTACTTTAGTTTACTTCCGACAGGAAAGCAAATAGTAATAGTACATTTGGTAATGAAAGCTGGCGTGAGGTGGTTGGAACACACATTTAGACTGCGGTGAATTCCAGTTTCTGCATGGAATTCTAAATAATGAGTTGCTAACTTCACACATGTGACTCACGACTCTAGAGTGCTGTAGTGGCATAACTTTAGAAATTAATTCGTCTGTAGCGTAGGTACGTATAATATGACTCGACGGCTCTCCGTTTCACATTACATATTTCCATACAATACGGCAGTAGGTAAAATACACGTCACAATATAAATTTATTACTTTCATAAAACGATATTACGAATATACATAGTATATCGGACTAAGCGCTTCCAGTCATCATTTATACAGGGTGTAAGGGACGGTGTACCGAAAACTTTGCAGGCATGATCAGACCATGAAACTGAACAACTTTTACTATGGAGCCTATGTTGGGAAACGATTTTTTTTTTTTAGTTTCCATTGAAAGTCAGTCAGCTGATCGGGAATTTTGTATGGGAGGTCGAAAAGAAATTCTCGTTTACCAACATAGCTACCATAGAAAATGTTTATAAGTTTCATGGTCTAATCATGCCTGCAAAGTTTTCGGTACACCGTCCCTTACACCCCGTATTTGCGCAATGCTAAGGAGTGGAGCTCACTACCTGCGTCTGTGATTCCAAACGCATACAACCCTAATCTCTTCAAAGTAAGAGTGAACAGGCTTCTCCTGGGTAAGCTCACTCCATCTTAGACTCTGTCTCTGTCTTATGACCTAGACTAGAGTCAAGAGCAAACCCATTCTTAAGAAAAAAATATATTATAAGTAGACATGACGGATACTTGATCGGAATTGTGTTACACAACTTGAACAAGTACACTGCACTGTACTGTACCTCACACTTTACTTGAATCGTGTTATGCAATTTTTTTCATGACAGTTCAAACTTAGCCGTCGATTTATCATTATCCTACATGGAATAAAGAAATTTTCCTTTGGCGCATAATGTCCAATTTTTACTTTGACTTTGATGTTGCAGAAGTAGGTTATTACATTTTTGATTTAGTCGTCTAGGGAGCACATGGGGTTATACGTTCTTATTTTGTGTGCAGATTGCGCGGCACACTTGCAGGTGAAGTACTTCGTGGCTAAAAGAGTAAGTACATGCTTAACGATACAACTAGGTTTGAGTCTAAAGCTTAAATTATAGCTTTACTTTATCACATGCAAATAAGAACATTCAGTGCGCCTGAAATGTAGGTAGATCACTAGTATATTCTAATGATATCTATTCTTCTTGCGTATTAAAAAAACTGAATTTTAACTTTCTTTGTCTTTTCCAAAACATTTCTAGCACCGGAATCTTAAGAAGTATTTTTGAATCAAGCGAACGTTTCTGAAGAATGGAGAGCATGAGCGCAACGCGGCGCTTCTTAGTCAAAAATATTTTTACATATTCTCAAAACTCCTGGCAAAAACCCGCTACATATGCAGAAAAAGGTATTTTTTTTAAAATGAATTTTTAAAACACTTTCGTGTTAGGTATGCATCTTTTAGAAAACTTGCAAAATTAGTTACCGCGGGCAGAATTTGAACCTGCGACTTTCACCATCACAAGTGGCTATGCCTTTTCCATCTGGGTTACAAAAATTCGCGGGCAAGAGACGAGCCGCGGTTGCCCGGATGGGTTATTTTTCCTTTGTATTAACTATAGGTAAGCTATCTTCCATTGGAAGTATCCTCAGATAGGTCCTTACCGACCTGAATACATCATGTATGTAACAAGATAACATTTGTACATAATTAATAATGAAATGGCTTTCCGTTCCCACATACATTTACCACTGAGTAGGGCTTACCCGCCCTAATGAACTCATAAACAACCTGACTTACCGAGTTTCCTTATCGTTTGTGCTCTTAAGGTACATCGCAAAAGAAGTGCCCCCCCTAGAAAGCGAAGCCTCAGATAATCGCCTGAATCTCTGGCGGGAGGTGTACAATTCAATTCAATTGAAACGAAATTGAATTTAATTGAATTGTACCCTGAAGCAACAACAATTTCCTAGCAGCTGCCCCCTTGCATGGCCGACGTGGAAGTCTCTAAACAGACTCCGGACCCAAGTCGGCCGGAGTAAAGAAAACATGAGTAAATGAGGATTTAGCTCGGAAAGTGCTTGCTTACTTTCCGAGCGAGGACCTGTACAAGGCTACGGACAATGCTGTGCGTGTGGCTGAGTACTGGTCCAAATATATATAAAGCGCCAGAATCGATATGCTAAGAAGAAGAATAAGATGGTACATCCTATCCACAGCTGTACCACTGAGCTATACAAAATAAGTTAACATAACTTGAAGGAAAAGGAAGAATTTATGATTCCAGTTTAAAGAAAATGCTACAAAGTAAATTATAGAAATATAAATATTGAGGCGGGGCTATAGAGCGAGCAAGAGTTTTAGACCTGTTTTATTCAGACAATAACAGCCAAAAAATTGTGTAAAAATTATATGTTATTGTCGAGGGTCTAACAGATAACGTATACCTATCAGTGCTATCAGTTACACAATTTGACAAACTTTACTCGGTAGATAAAAAACCAAAGTAACCTCTATTGGAAACACTTTTTTAATTATTATGTCTACAGTTTTAAAGTTATTAAAATTATAGTACTAATATTATTAAGAAGAAAGCATATAATATGCTTTCTTATTTTTTTTTCTTGTGGGACACCGAATCATCCTACGACCCGATTAACCCTGGTGTCCTAGTAGTAGTAGGCCTCTGACATGGTTGTGTAACAACTGCCATCTAAGTAATCATAGACAGCAGCCGGGACCGAAAGCTGAACGTGCCCTCCGAAGCACGAAACCATCGAACCAGCCAGCCAGCGAAAATGTTAGCGCAAAATGAGTGTCTGTTACTCTCTAGCGCAGCGCGAATTAAAGGGACAAACTTTTTAGGTAAATCAGGCCCTTAAGGATTTTTTTTTTTAATATGTTCTGCGACGACGACGTGTTTCGCGCTGAAGAACTTGTTTCTAATATCTGTCATCTCCCCGCTACTACTATGACATAGATATGCAAAAAGTGATGCGTCGTGTCAAACTCATACGAGGCCTCTTATTTAGTGATACCATTGATATAATATGACATCAAAGATTCTTCACGAGTTGCCATATCGCATATAATCACTCATATGTCGCTTCATACTATAACAATTTCATTGGTTTTGAATTTGATTGTGGGTAGTTAAGTTTCAAAATTGTTGTCCGGCTCCCGGTACGTGACAGACAAGCGGATAAAACTCCGCGACTGAACTGTATGTAGGAACTATAGGTAGTAGCAAAGAAATACCTATGATGAGATGAGTTACCACGAAGTGCTACCCATTACCCCATAAAAACAATAATAACCTGCAAAAACAAATACCTAATCCCATCTCACAAAATTCCTCGTAAATAAATAGCTATCATTTACCAGATTTACACAAAGGGCTTCAAAAAAGCAGTCTAAGTGAGGAACTTTTTGTTTAGAATATCTGTTTCCCGAATCTCAAAGGAGGTTCTTTAAAACTTAATGTAATGTGAGAGACAGGAAAAAATCCTTTTCACTTTTTATTTATCTCCTCTAAGGACAACGAGGTTTGAAAGAGGATCGGATGGTCCGATTCTCATTAGCGGGGCCCAATCAGAGGATTTACAGTTGAATTGAGCTTACTGGACCGCGCGATACTAAAGGTTTTGTCATAGTAGAACTAAATTCAGAGTTATTTTAAGTCAAAACCTACGCAAACTTTGAAGAGTGTGTTACTCATAATTTTAAACTAGTTTTTCCATGGTTTTACTATCCATCATATGTGAAATCCCGAAAAAGCAACTGTTCCATAGAAAAATGAATACCAACTCAACTATTATAGGGAACATTAATTTTTGCGAGATTTTAAATGTGGTTCTACGGAGAGTAGAATCACCTGCAAAGTTAACGTACTGACCAGAAAAAAAAATAACTCTGCCTGTACTAGGTAGGTATTCAAGACAAAAGTAAATTTGCTTCATTCATTAGCTGTACGAGAGATTACAACTCTAAAATCGAAGATAGATTATGAAATAGCTTGCTATAGCCCGATACTACATAATGTGACGAACTAATATGCAAAACAAGATTGTTAGTGGTAAGATTGATTGGTTTGGTAATTAGCTAATTTGATTGATCTGGTTGTGTTGGTACCTATAAGCAACTTACATACATACTCACATCGCACCTATAATCCCTTACGGGGAAGGCAGAGCGTCTGACAAATATTTGAGAATCATTCGAAAAATTGTGCATGGCCATAGTGACAGGTTGTCAGCCGATCGCCTAAAATAGCATTACACACCCTCGAGTCCCTTAGTCGCCTCTTACGACTCCCACGGGAAAGAAATGGGGTGATACTTTTCCATCTATATTAACCTTATTACTGAGTAATAAATAGCCTAAAATACGGTGTTTCGGGCGATTGCATAAAATGGGACAGATTATTATTAGAGTAGGGTACTGAACAATCTTCATGAATAAAAAACATGCACTATACCACCAGAATAACAATTAAAGTAGTTAAGCTGAAAGGGTGAAAAAGGGTAATATAGGGTAAAATTATACAAGTGACCGATAATGAAAACAGAGTTACGGGTTCACAGGTTGGTTATGGGGAACAACCCACAGGAACATAAGGCGAAATAAGACAAAAATATTTTGCGTTTCCATAGTAACACAAATCGGCAATTTTGTATGGGAGGTCCAATTTTTTTACATATTTACCTACGTTCCTTAACTACTCCGCTCGTAACAGCACACATGTGTCCTTGAAGTACAATACAAATCTATTGTGCAAAATTCGACCTGAGCGAAGTGGTTAATACCAGCCCGGTCACAGTTTTTGCTGTTGGTCACTTGTAAAAAATCACCTTATATAGCATAAATAAATGTATGGGAGCCTTACAGGTATTCGATTTTCGTCCTGCATTGAAAGTTGTTCAACAATGATACTCTGAACAACTTGATTGAATGCATTTTCTCCGAAACACTGTGTCTAGAAAAAAGGTATTTCCTTGCACCTATGACAGCAATTTGATATTTTGTAAAACGAAAAGTCTATAGGACGCTCATCACTTTTCGAGGCGTTACCGCTTGGGAAATAAAATACCAAACTTCATTTTCATATTACACAAAATCCCGTTAGCGGGATGGGTAGCAGGGAAGAAAAAAAACCGCAAAGAGGTGCAACGAGCGGCAAAATAAAATGAAAGCATTTTAATAACAGTGTGAAACTACGTGATTTACTGGCGGGGAAATGCTGCGCCGTGCAGTGTTGGTCAGACTCATCTTTTTTTAAAAAGAACAGAGGTTTAATAATAAAATACTATTATAAGCTGACACCAGGGTTCATCGGGTCGTTCGTTGACTCGGTGTTCGACACGAAACTGATATGGCAGTGCAACTGCCTGTGACGGTTCCTCCGGGTTCGATTCTCGGTGGGGCACTCACATCAAAGTCGATTTTCAACTTTTAGCTGAATTCATACATACATACACATACATAAATCACGGGTAGGCAGAGCGTTAACGGCCGTAAAACGGATATTAACACCACGTCTGACAAAAGTTTGAGGGTCAATCAGATAACTGTGTATCACTTTAGTGACAGGTTGTCAGCCCATCGCCTAAAATTGCAATACACATCCAACCCTCGAGTCCCTTAGTCGCCTCTTACGACACCCATGGGTAAGAAATGGGGTGATGCTATTCTAAGCCGGCATCACACGGTAGAATTTAATTGGCTGCATTCAGTATTCCAAAAATTCAATTTCTATCGCAAGAACAAGTATTCTATAATTGATATTTATTTTCGGATCAAAATGTTCCTTATCACTTTGTGAATTTATTCCCAAATTGGTTATGACATTGCAGGCTGAACCACCTGATTGTCAGAAAAAAGGTGGTTTTGGACTTTGGTGGGCACGTTAATCCTTTGGTACCGGCGGTTGCTGTCTAACGGTGGTTGTTACACAAATATTTAAGAGGCTTACTACAAAGTAATAGACGATTGAAAAACTCTGACGACTCGGTGTCATATACGAAAAAGACATAACATACGTGTTCTTTAAATATTGGTACCTGAGGTAGATCACACACACCGCACGATATTGCGGATAATGACAACCACTATATAAATTAAATAAAAAATATATAAATCTTTATTGACAGGCATGTCCCATTACAAATTATTCCGTTTTCAGAATTAAAATTAAATTATAATAATCAAAATAATAACATAAATTACATCGTATGACAGCAACTTGATGCGGTGGTGACTATGATGTCCACTTAAGGCGAGTGTAGCCGTCAACGACCTCGACAGTGGCGCCACTTCACAAAACAGAATCTCTTGATATAAACAATCTATCAGAATATCCGTTGCCCAAGTTTTTAGTATTCTTCTCGTCTAAGTCGGTGCACTCTTAGCAGAGTGGTCGTGGCACGCATCACCAATCGTCGCCATTCATCCCTGATGGCTGTTTTTCTCGTGCACTCACGTAAGGGGCCGCCGAGAGCAGATTTTATCTGGGCAGTCCAACGTATAGGGGACCTGCCCCGCGCTCGTGTTCCCTCCACTTTCCCTTGTACAACGAGGCGCCCAATGGAGGTGTTATCTCGCCGGGAGACGTGCCCAAAGAAGGTGAGAATTCGACCCTGAATGATGGATGTCAGCCGTTGCTTGATTTGAGGCAGGCTTTTGTGTCCTTTTTAGTATTATCCCTAAATAAAATTCAATGAAATATTTGCTGCAATTAAAGTTATAGAAAAAAATACCTAAATACGTCCACTTTTAGTATTAATTGCCAAAAATGCCAATTGTTTGTAAAAAAGATTTTTTTTTGTGATGTGGCGCCATTGTCGAGGTCGTTTACAAGTACACTCGCTTTAAGTTCTTAAACCCTTCAAATCCGGATTCGGCATGTTGATGGTGATTGCTATTTGCGATGCGATTTTTTTGATACTGTTACGTTTTACAGCAATAATAATATCCAACATAATTTCTGTTCGGCTTGTCGCTAACGAAAACAAAAAAACGAAGCAATCAAAATTTTATTGTTCATGACATGTTCATTACGTAGAGAGAATGTACGTTTTTGGAATTAAAATACGGTAAATTACATTTTCCCGAAATAGTAGCTGATAAATTCTCATAAACACAGAATCCAATTTTCAAATAACAATTTTGGTAGATATTTGAGAAGTGGTTTTGAATTTCAAGTAAGACAATTTATTTCTGAAATCTTCAAAGGCGTTATACCTAAATGAAGCAACAGAAAACAAAAAGGTACTTCATTTGATTTTACGCCACAATGGTTCGTGTTGTTTTATTTAAATAAATGATTCTAAGTTGAAAAGAATGTTTTGCATAGTAAGCCTGTCACCAATGTTAAAATGAGGTCGAAATATTTTATGATTAAGCACACCGGGGAGGGAGGCATTTGCCCTGCAGTGGGATATGTCTGGCTCAAAGTATTAATAATAATAATAAATACCAAGAAGCAGCCACACTATGGCGGACTGACGGATGCGTCTGTCAAACATCTTGGCTAAATCGCAGCGTTACTGTGTGCCATGATATCAATTTTTTTGCAAAACGTCGTGGAAATTTCCTTCCGTCTGCAAACGAATACGTCAAATATACGTTTGTCAGTTCGGCATAAGAGGCACGAGCTTAAAACCGGTCCTTTTATTACCAAACGAAAAATGAGCGCGTGTGAATAAGACGGAACCCCGCCGATTTGACTTGTATTTTTGATAGCTCGGTCAAAAATATGTTATTTGAAAATCGAAAACAATTACTTACTAGAGTTTTATAAGGCTATCATTATGATAACAATCTCTTTATTAATTAGTTTGCATTAATCAGACAGTACGCGTTATAATGTGTTTTAGTGGTAACTTTGCTTGTTATTCTATCAAGCCAAATTATCAGTATCATGTTTTGAAAACATCAAAACAATTGCAAAATTATAATTGCATTTTAATAAGGACAAAAATAACTTATATTTATAAATGTCGTTTACAAGTCTTCTCAGCCTCTTAGTGGGAGAACCACCAGAAATAAATAAAGAATAACATCGTTGTCATGGCAAACAACTGGGCACGTAATGGAGTAGAAAAATATGCAAAAGAACTCAAAAATCTTGCAAAGTTTGACTTTCGTAGAAGTTTATGCTACCATTTTCGTAGAGCTATGAGCTACGCTTTCCGTAGCCGTAGAGTTTTGCTACGAACTATAGCCATTAAATCCTATTCGTTAGTATTCTTCTGTCCTACTTTAGGACCATGTCCTACCGTAAAAAAGGGCTCGAGTGAAGTACCTTACATAATTTTGACGTCATCGTCACCACGTCATAGCCACTGCATTTTTGTGGCAACGCAAAAATTTATGATCGATTTACGCAAAATTAACACGTAACTTTGATCATCATTCATCGCACAGCTTCAAGAATTTAATTACAGCAAAAATGCCCCTTTACCGATATTCCATTAATCACTGCTGGCTTGGCAAACGCATTCTTTTTGTATATTGATAAATACTGATCGTAGGGTGCTATTACCATATTAAAGTATAAACGTACATTGGTTTTTCATACATTGAATAAAAATACTTATATAAGTTGATCTCTGCAATGGGTAATTAACATCAGCTTGCCATTTAAGAAATCAACACATTTATTGTAATTTTTGAAAACTTGCAAAATTTTCAAGCGCGGGCAGGATTTGAACCTGCGACTTTCGCATTACTAGTGGCGACGACTCTTCCATCTGGGCTACCGCAGCTCATTTCTTGCCCGCCAATTTTGCTAGTGTATTTTAATGCCAGTAACGCTTGGCATGGCTCCATCTACCGGGTTAGTTTTGCAACTAATAACCGGCGACTAATTCTATCTTTACAGATTGAATGTAGTCTAAGCGATGAAAACCAGCGATAAATTGAGTACCAAATTTTAAAACACTTCCCGTGTTAGGTATACAAGTTTTGAAAACTTGCAAAATTTTCAAGCGCGGGCAGGATTTGAACCTGCGACTTTCGCATTACTAGTGGCGACGCCTCTTCCATCTGGGCTACCGCAGCTCATTTCTTGCCCGCCAATTGTTATTAGTTGCAAAACTAACCCGGTAGATGGAGCCATGCCAAGCGTTACTGGCATTAAAATACACTAGCAAAATTGGCGGGCAAGAAATGAGCTGCGGTAGCCCAGATGGAAGAGGCGTCGCCACTAGTAATGCGAAAGTCGCAGGTTCAAATCCTGCCCGCGCTTGAAAATTTTGCAAGTTTTCAAAAATTGTATACCTAACACGGGAAGTGTTTTAAAATTTGGTACTCAATATTTATTGTAATTATCATTATAATTTTCCCGAAAATTTTTAAGTACTGTATGGCGTACATCCAGGCACTTTTTGGCGCATCTTATATTAATTAATGATTGTCACATATTTAGTTTCTTTTCATGTTGACAAAATTTTACATCTTGCCAAGAAAAAATATTTATTACTACTTCTGGATCAATCTTTTTGATCTTCCTTATTTCGGAAACCAATTTTATCTTCAGTAGTTCATGAAAATTGAGCAACGCCCCTTTGTAGCTTGGCCACATAATATAGCTGTTAGTATAGTAGTAAGTAGTTCTGTGGTATTTAATATTGTTCTTTGCAAAACTTACATACAGGGTGAAAGTGAATTTCCTGGAGGAGGTACGAGGGGAGGCCATTTCCAACATAATCTTCTATAGAAATAAGGGTCAGAATCCTCCAGATTGGTCCTTTAATTTTTTGCGAAAAGTGTTGCTTTGGCGCTACACGCCGTTTTTTGCTTTAAAGCTAGATAACTGTTTTTATGAAAACCCGTTAAATGGTAAATTTTTGTACCTTTGCTGATTAAACTGAAAAGGAATGTACTATGTACTAAGTTTGAATGCGGTTTTTATTAAGTCTTAAGTGCACTCTTATCAGAGTGGTTGTGGTCGCTAGACGTGCTGGTGGTACTCTTTGCCAGTCGCCGCCACTCATCTTGGACGGCCGCTTTTCTCGTGAACTCTTGTAAGGGACCACCGAGAGAATATTTTATTAACCATCTCATCGGTGATCTGCTTCGAGCACGTGTTCCTTCAACCTTGCCCTTTACAACGAGACGTTCGATGAAGGGGTCATATTGCCGGAAAACGAGGCTAAACAAAGTAAACAGTTGAAGAAAGACGCTGAAGAAATGGGTCATTCGAACTCAGTACACGACACACCGAGCATTCTTTTCAATAAGGACATCAATGTTACTCTTTTCTATTTTTCTTTTTGCAGGGTTCACGTCTCTGCGGCATAAAATATATATAAAGAAGACGAGAGTTTTTATATATATTTCTTCAGCACAATTACCGGTATTTGTGACCAGTGCTCCTAGGTATACATACGATGTTACAACTTAACAGCCCGCAACTTCTGTTTTTTTTTTCGAGTTATCATTTTGTCGGTCAATAATCATTACTTTGGTCTTGCTGCGGTTTATTTTAAGTCCAAATCCTAGGCTGATATTCTGATAGCTAATGTTGAAGACGAGACGGAAGACCGTGTTGCTCGAAGGTTGAAGATAATAATAAGGTTGTTAAAATGAGTTGCTGATCTAATGTTGTTAGTAATATGAGTGTTGAGATTATGTCTGTTGACAATATGTACGAATTTCAGTTTTGATTGTGTCATCTGCCGGTGTTAGATCAAAGACTAGGTCTAATTTTATCAAAAAGTAAATTATTTTTCATGAGCTACAGCCGAAACAGCTACACGAATGTTGGCATGTGAGGTGACTTTAGATTCCTCATTCTATATATAAAGTTTTTCACGAGCCGCAGTCGGGATTTGTTTTTAATAATAAGCTTGTTGCCATACAGTCACTTTCAGACTACCATACATACATACATAAATAAATCACGCCTATATCCCTTACGGGGTAGGCAGAGCGTTAACGGCCGTAAAACGGATATTAACACCACGTCTGACAAAAGCTTGAGGGTCAATCAGATAACTGTGTATCACTATAGTGACAGGTTGTCAGCCCATCGCCTAAAATTGCAATACACATCCCTCGAGTCCCTTAGTCGGCTCTTACGACACCCATGGGTAAGAAATGGGGTGATGCTATTCTAAGCCGGCAATCACACTACCAGACTACCAGCTGCCCTCTTTATATCATATCGGTCCATCTGTTCAAAGGGTTAACGCTAGACGATTCTCGCGGGGCCAATCGAACAAAAAAAGATACAAATGCCTCAGTGTGGCCCTGGCGAATATAATAGATTCCACAATCACAGTAAACAGTGGTTTATAGTTTAATAGTTTCACTTGAGGGTTACTGCTCGCGGTCCCTTGACCAAGTTTCTAATTTATAGTGATGACTCGGAATTTACAACGGCCATGTTTCTTGCGCGGAAACAATCCTGTCCTAATTGGATTACATTCGTAGTCTCATGTATGCGTGAATGCTTTTACTTATTTTGACGACTTTTAACAATGCTATTCTAAAATATTTACAAAATCGACAGAATGTAAATATATAAACAATTGAAGTAAAAACTTTCTAGAGTATTGTTGGATACCGTGGTTGGATAAGTCCTAAACCTCATACTGTTTTGTAGGCACCACCCCTAAACACTATCGCGTATAGTCAAACTGACGTCCGGTTGGACAGACGAAACGCCAATGTAAGGCGTACAGCGCGTAAGAAGTCCAATGTCCAAACTATCTAACCTAGCCCGAGCTTGATTGCAGAAGATAAAAGGTAATAAAAATAGTAAACAAAGTATAAATTTATTTTAAAAAAATTACATTACTGGTCTGTTTTCAAAAGAAGGGAGGACTACTTCAAGATCAATCATATAGTAATTCGATAAATATAACCTAGCTTTAAAGTTGTCATACCTATCTAACCTGCGGCTAATGGCTGCGAAGCTGACCATTCAACCACACTTAATCTCTATATTATAGAATGAGTGATTGAAACTGTCTAATGCAAAATGTTTTTTATTGAAATATTTTTTTTAAGTTTTTGTACTTACACATGTTTCTACGCAGTAGGTCTGCTGCGTATACGTAGGTTTATATATAATCTACCTGAGTGCTCTTTATTCACACCGCACTTTCGGAGAGTAATCGATAATACCTGGAAACCACTAGTTAATTGAGTACCAAATTTTGAAATAGTGTAACGTGTTGGATATACCCTTATTGTATATGTAAAATTTTCTTGTAAATTTTTGATAACTTGCAAAATTTTACCGCAGGCAGGGGTCAAACCTGTTGCTTTCGGAATTTTGTACCACCGATGTACCGATGCCTCTACCAACTGGGATACCGCCGCTTATATACCGTTAGTGAAATTATGCAAGTGTATCAATCGATTATCTATCAGTATTCCATCTCAATTAATAGAAAGCTTGATCATCATTCAGAAACATTATATGCCAGGTACTATTCTTCACGTAAAGTTACTTATTCCTACGGGAAAACCGTTATCAGGGGTTAAAAGAGTAGAGGCCCTTCCTCTTGTGTTTCATAATATTTAAAAAAGGAAATTGTTAAAAAGCATACCCTATTTGAGCGTGCGTGAACATATCACGTGCTTGTCTCTGTGTGGTCATTTCCCTCGCTATTTGTCTCGGCTGACACATCTATCAGGCGGAGTGGAGACAGATCGCCGCCTGAACTCGTGTAGCATCTGAAATGCTGCCACATCCTACTCACTGAGTATACCTAACTATCTATTTGAGTATAATCTGTGCCGAAGGAGATTACTTCGATTGTAGACCTTCGTTGTAAGAGGGCCCCGCTGGCTCAACGCGATGGCATTTATTCGATATTTTCAAAATTTGCAGAGGTAGAAATTTTTACTTATACAAATCGGTAGATACTAATTGATATCTATCCACCACATAAATTTCAATCCATTCAGGCGAGGGGTCCCGCTGCGTATACGTACATGAGAATACGCGTGGGTAAATAGTGATTTCTTATCTTAGGTTGCTATGACATTCCTCATAATGAGGCACAGACGTGTCATTAATGTCCATGTCTATTCTCTTTCTACACAGACTATAATAGAGAATCAAAGAACCAGTAGTGGACGGGAGCTCGTTTCGGAGGCAAAGATCGTCTTTCGGTCGCTGAGTCAGCGGAGTTAGTTAGATGGCGTGGGAACCGAGTAGACTACATACATACATAAATCACAATTAACGGCCGTAAAACGGATATTAACACCACGTCTGATAAAAAGTTTGAGGGTCAATCAGAGAACTGTGTATCACTATAGTGACAGGTTGTCAGCCCATCGCCTAAAATTGCAATACACATCTAACCCTCGAGTCCTTTAGTCGCCTCTTACGACACCCATGGGCAAGAAATGGGATGATGCCATTCTAAGCCGGTATCACACGGCATAACTAACGACTTGATAATCCTCGTGGCAGAGATAATAACGAACGTGAGTGTAAACAGCGTACGCTGCCATATTTCGTCAAAACACACATCTACATCAAACGGCATAAAGATACAGATATCGTCGGAATTAGTCAAGTATAAATAAACTGTTTTGGGTCTTTTATTTGTTTTCTCAATTTGTGTCAGAATCAGAGCTAATAATAAGTAGTTTTTGTTCGTAACTTACCATTAATAGACATTTAACCTATGCGAAACTTGAACGAGTGACACGAAAAAGTTTTGTGAAGTTAGAAGTGTCCTAGTGCCAATTAGTTTTAAGTTTATTGTAGGTATTTCATCACAATAAAACAATTTTAAACGGATAAAAGTTGTGCTAATTTTGTATTTTAAAATTCCTACGCTTTGAGCTCAAAAAAATAAACTCATCATTTTTATTGTGATGAGTAGGTAATAGTTGTGCAAACTCAAGAAAATATTATGTAGGTATTTCCTTTGATGAACAAAGGCTCTATCCGTGTACGACAAAATATTTTTAATTTTATATTCTTTAATTACCGCCCCCTGGAAGTAGGTACAAAAGAGGTTCAACTTTCATAAATCACTTAAAAAAATATTTTTAGACTTCTTAATTTTCTTTTTTAATACAGCTGTGCGGGTGTAAAAGTCCTGAAAATAGTAACAAAACCATATTCGACTTTCGCGGCTCGTATATGCGTGTGAATACTGGATCGAGTGTCGTCTTGATTGATGAATGATGATTGCGGCGACCATCTCCATTCCCCGTCGTAATGGAGGGCCGCACGATGCGACACTTTTAGGATACTTACTCATTTTATGTTCTTTACTTGGGGCTTTAGGAGATAAGTTATTGTTGTGAATTTTACTGACGTTATTGCCTGCAGTTTTAAAACATAGGGTACATTTTACTTCGGGAAACCAGAGCCTGATATTATTAAATTACAGGCTATACTTTTGCAGGTGGAATTCGATGTTCATTTTTTAGACGGTTAGCCAATATGATACCAGGAATATTAACCGGCTTTGCTAAGTACTGAGAATTTCTCCTCTAGACTTGTATCCTGTAGTTTCAAAACATAGGCACCAGGTATTTCTACGATAAAACGAAGGCGTCGTGGAAAAACGCCAAGCGGACTACCTAGTATACCTATTTATAACTTTCCGGAACTAATAAACCGAGCCCAAGTAACAGTAAACAATCCGGTATTTCGTTACATTGTCCGATCCTTAAACAAAACATTCCCTAGGGTCGGCAATTCCTTCGCCGCGGCTCGCGGTCGACTAAATTAATTGGTTGAAACTTCTTCGTTAGGGCTCGAAGACAAACGTCTTGAGAGTTCTGTGTGCTCCGCCCATCTCCGCCTCAAAGGGCACGGTACAGCGTCACAATAATGAATTCCTTTTGACGCGAAATGTCACACTAACGCAACATATAATAGATTATGCTGTCATTGCGTACTACCTACATAAGGTTTTGCGCAAGAGAAAATAAAATCTTGGTTACTACTGGCATAGAGGAACAGATCAATCACGAACGCAAAATAAAGCCCAGGTTGGTTTAGTATTCTACAGTCATCCACGTTTACGAAAGACTTTGTTCGTAATGTCTCACTTCCGCAGTTCACCTGGAAGAAAATTCTACATAGATTTCAAAATTGTATACCCAACACGAGAAGTGTTTTAAAATTTTGGTATTCAATTTGCAGTGTTGCTGATGTGCTACTGAGCGACTTCGCAAGAAATTATTCATTTTTGGAATAAAGTATGACTTTTTCCCATTCATAAGTAGTTGCCTCTTTGTTATCTCATGCGCTCATACAATTGTACCCTGTATCAAAATAACTGGGCACGTACTACCAAATTTATTCTATAGAGGGATAGTCTGAAGTTTAATCTTTCTAAACTTGTGCAATAAAGCTAAGGAGAATGCCAATTTTTATACCGGCACGGGCACGGCACGTCTCGGTGAGCCGCTGCCGGTAGATATCGACATTCTTCTGTGTGCTAGGTGCAGGGGTGGCCAAACTTTTCAAGTATGTGATCTACTTCTTAATTGACAAAATTCCAACGGTCTACCTGTCGTTTGTTCAAGTTTAGAAAATTTTGATTTAAAAAAGAACTTTATAATGATTAATTTTGTATGAAAAACATTTTGGGCTCAACATCAACATTTGCTCTTTTTGGCAGTGCTATACTAGTTTCACCATACCAAAAACTCCTCTTCCCAGTCACTTTGATAATGATAAGTCTTACTTTTTTCGCACTGAAACAACTTTTGCCACTCATGCTGAAAGTAATCTTGTCAGTTTTGTCGCAAATAAAACACTCAACAACATAGCGAACTTTTCATACATTGGCGACATAATAAAATAATCAGCCAGTATTTGCACCTTTCATTTTGAATTTGTTAACAAATTAACGAAACAATCTTACCTTTCGTCCGGGCGACTTGCCCAGGTGGGAGGGAGACTTGAACCACTTGAAATGACTTTTGCGCCTTTTAGGTCGCATGGTGGATGAATTGAATCACAAGCAACCTAAAATTTAGGTACAGCGTGACTTGCCATGAGTGACAAAATAGAAGATTCAGGTTCTCTTCCCAGTCCATTAAATTTGAATGATCAATGAATAATATATCTCTCTCATAGCAATGTTTATATTTATTAGTTTATTGTAATATAAGGTATGTAGTCATTGATCTACAACAACCCTAGATTACGCGCGTACGCTCAAAAGGTGGGCCGGTAAAGTAGTGCACAATTTGCAAGCGAGCACTTCTTTCCCACAGTGCGTGGCTGGCCGCGAAACTGTTAACATGACCAAGTACGGGCTAACAAATAAGGCTGAATTCAATAGATTATGGTGAGGTTCGTTGTGATATTTTGAATCAGGCGGACGCAATGAATCTATAAATCGCTATGTATGACTGTATAGTTCAGTAGGTGACAAAATCTTAGCGTAATTTTGTATGAGGCGCTAAATCTAGGGTTGTTGTAGATCAATGTATGTAGTAGTAAACTTATAATTTTCTTAATGTAAAGCACTGTCGATTTTTCTCCCAACCCGTTTTATTTTTGGTCCCGTGTATGTAGGGTGATTTGTATTATATACGTACTTAAAAGCACTATACTGCATCTTATATTTACTTGCCTCTAGCTTAAGGATGCCTGGTACATATACTACCTAGCTATAAGGCCGCCTACATTGTACTCTTTCACTTCTTTCTTTATGTCTTTGTCTCGTTTTTGTACAATCTACATCTACACTACTAATATTATAAAGAGGAAAGATTTGTTTGTTTGTTTGTTTGAATTAAAAAGGCTCCGAAACTACAGGCCTGATTTTCAAAATTGTTTTACCATTAGAATCCTACATTATTCCTGATGAACATAGGCTATGTTTAATTCGAGAGAGAAATAGGGATCAGCGTGAAAATTTTGATTATGTTACCCAGCGTGTGAAAAATGTACCAAAAAAAAATTTATATCGCGTACGCTGTGGAAATTATTGACAATAGAGCAAAGTGATGTACTACAGTTTTATAGAGGACATCAATATCTATAACAATGTCCGCGATACCATATGTCTAACTATGACAGTTATGTCACAAAAGCTACTTTTTCATTTAAAAATGTGCAATAGTAACGTCGCGCCGGTACAAACTACGCCACATTATTCGTACCAGAGTAATGATCATATTTTACCATGAGTGTATTAAAGGGTGTAAGGGACAGCTTTCCGAATACTGATAGGGTGGTACATGCAGACTATGAAACTGAATAAAACACAGAACAATTACATTAAATTATTGATTGTGATTTTTTAAGGAAGGTCATTTTTATTGGCGTTTCCGGACATAATGTTTCTAGGGGAAAGTTGTTCAGTTTTATGTTTCATGCAGCCTATCAGTATTCGAAGGGCTGTCCCTTACACTTGGTATAAAAAAAAATATTTAATAATGCATAATAAGAAATATAAAAAATACACTAAAATTATATATTTACATATACATACACACACATATCACGCCTATTATCACTTAGCGGGGTAGGCAGAGCGTAAACGGCCGCAAAAACGGTCATTTACGCCACGTCTGACGTATGTTTGAGGGTCATTCGGATATTGAGGGTCATAAAATTGTGTATAGTGACAGGTTGTCAGCCCATCGCCTAAAATTACAATACACACCCTCAAGTCACTTAGTCGCCTTCTACGACTCTCACGCGAAAGAAATAGGGTGATGCTATTCTAAGCCGGCATCACACAAAAATGATAATAAAATAATCTACACTTTATTACAAAGAGGAAAGATTTGATGGTTAGTTTGTTTGTTTGAATTGAATAGGCTCTGAAAGTACTGAACGAATTTAAAGAATTCTTTTACCGTTAGAATCCTACATTATCCCTGATGAACATAGGCTATATTTAAATTGCTTATTACTGGGGGGAAATTGTTAGCGGCAGGTGAAACCGCTAGGCGGGCTGCTAGTATACTTTATATTTATGTTATGTTATGTTGTGTAGGTAGGTACTCAAGAAATGTTAATTCTCTATTTTAGTAGTAATTAGAGCCCATGTAAGAAACATTGAAAATATGTATTACGGGCGGTGCACAGCGCCCGCGTACATGGGTGTACACGCGCGCGTGGTCACGCGCGTACCGTTATGTTGTAATGTATGGGACTGTATGAGATATAGCACACTGCTTGCGTGCACTACGCAACGCATACGCGCGTGTATGGACGCGGTGTGCTCCGCCCATTATTGTCACCATACGCAAATGCAAGGCACTATACTTATTTAGGTAGGAACGACTGTAGGCATATGAAGATCGTAGTCTCGCTATGGAAATTAGTATATCAGAAGTTACGAGAAATTTTATTACAATTTTCAACTGGTGTTTTCTCATTAATTAGAGAAGATACGGCTTTATTTGGTGTACCAAATGCTTAGAATAACTCGTCTGAATCCTGTGATTCGCATTGCACATAGGCCCATGCCATACCTATGTTGGAAAACTTTAGATAACGTACGAATTAAAATTTGTAATTTGTAAACGTCAACGCTGCTGTAATCATTTGGTGGGTAGATCATCCCTCTGCCAAGATTTCAAAACATGGCAGGAACGGACCATCTTGAAGCAAGATCTTTAAAATCCTAGCGGTACAAATATTGAACCTGCTAAACTAAGCAATCTTATTAAAAAACTTTTTTTTTCGTTTGGGTCACAGAGTCTTCCAACGACACGATGAACCCTGATGTCAGAGTTTTTAGGATACTAGGTACTAGTAGTGGGCCTCTGACATGGTTGTGTAACGACCGCCGCCGTCTAAGTACCTAGGTAATCAACCATTGACAGCAACAGGAAACTACGGCTTAACGGCCCTCTAAAGCACGGAACCATCATTCTTTTTCGGACAATCAGGTAGTCCAACCTGCAATGTCCTAACCAGACTGGGAACAAACTCACAAAGTGATAAATATCAACTTTGTAAGTGTTTCACCGAGAATCGAACCCGTAACCTTTGCGTCGCAAGCAGTCGCACTACCACTGCGCCACATCGGCTGTCGACTAAAACACGTCGATTAAAACACTGACCTGTATATTATATAATAAAGTACGTATTGAAAGTACCTTCATCTCAGCGTAAATAAATATACTTCAGCGTTGCTTGTCTTTTCGTTTCACACGTTTGTCACCGGAAGCGGAAATTCATTATGGTCACGATGACGATCCCACAGACAAACCTCGAATAGTGGTTTGGGGCATGTACTACGTACAAGCAAAGAGCTTTAAAAGAAAAATACTTTTACTGATTACTAAATAATTCATAGAATCATTTATTCACATTTGCATTTGGCTCTTTCAACTTGCGTTTAGACCATTTACTACATGAATCGATCGATTGTCTTTGGTGAAATAATTTATCCTCACTCACTTACTATTAGCGCTGCCAGACCATATAAAAGGGGATGATTTGCTTTCTTTCGGCGATGCCCAGAATTTTTTTTGTTTGTTACATTTTATAGGCCGTATTTTGTCCATTTCGGAGAAACGATACTCTCTGTGCTTTATCTATCTGTACTCTCTGTCTGTGATCTTTGATTGTAATGAAATTTATTGGCTAAAGGGTTAATTTGACTGAAAGTTTTTTTTGACTGAAAGTTTTTCATACGGTTTAAAAAAATTAGTGCGCTTTAATGACTTATGTCTTGTCTTGTCTAGACCAATGAAAACGAAAAATGAAATTACTTTATTCAATGTAGGATAGTATTATCACATTTATCACGCATTGACGTCATGATCCGACATTGTAAAAAAAAGGTATTTGTGTAACACAATGTTCTTTTTTTATAACAATTTTGTATTGTCCTAATAGAAAACTGGGTCGGGCGGGATAAAAAATAAGAACAAAGGCACTGCCTCGCTCGGGGCTGGCCAGATTAACACCCCGTGTAATTTTTTTTGATGTAAGTATCAAACAAACCGCATCTGCTAGAAATGAAAGGTCATATTGTTCAACAAAATGTTCAAAGCAATCTGGCAACACTACTGACCGAACCGACAGATATCGACTTCGGTCACATCCCTATTTTGTGAATAGTGGCGGCGTAGTTGCGTAGATTGTAACATTTTTAGTAAAATTATTCACAAGACCAGATTTCACGCTAATAAAGATGAAGAAAGTGATATTTATCTGCTTATTATCGCTCTCGGTTTGTCTGAGCAAGCCTACTGAACCACAAGGTACGTATTTTGAAAAATTGGGCTCATTCGAAATACGGTAATCAAATTTTCTCATGACGTCCTATGTATTTACCTCGGAAATCCCATTATGCATTCCATAAAAACAACTTTCGTTTTCCTCATTTTTATACTAACAGGGAAGTAGGTGCTCAGGTAAATATTATTGTCAGGTCCTCTCCAAAACCGTGTATCTAAAAACATTTCACATAAATAACTTTTTACGAAACAAGAACTATCATTTATTAGCAATTATAGAAACGATAAGTTAACGACCTACTGCGACGGTATTCCCACTTCGTCGCCACGTTGTTCTCTATCTAATCTAATAAGCATTCCAACTGTATAAGATGACCTATGAACCTAGATATATCCTAGAATAAGCTAGCTTACGCTGCGAAGGTCAGACGGTTTCTTTGTTAAATACAATGCTCTGATTGATTCAACACCCATATTGGTACTTCTTATTTTTTACCCAAATGCAGATAGGGCTGACCACTCTTGTCGGGCAAATTGTTTGTGTCTGGCCTGTCTGGCTTTCGATCAGGCTTTTGGTGAGCCCCGAGCGTAGGGAAATCGCCCAATGAATAAAGCAAAATCCACACTTACCACCTGGCAAGTTTGCCTGCTACCTACCTGAATCTCTATTTCTGTTCAAAAGCGTGACAGAATGCTGGTATCATTTGTAGCTAAGAATGAGATTTATGTTATAACTGGCTTTTTGCTTTTATGTGTCCAGTTCAATTCTTATTCCTGCTTTTGTTTATTAGGACCTAGCTTCAGACATAGGTTATACCTACATTTCCACTAAGTCTTTTTTGTCACTAAACAGATTTCACAATACCAACTTACTTTCTCCTTGAAATGTTGAGCAATGAACTTAAACCAAGATAAAAACAGACATTATGCATATTATGACTAGCAAACATGTTTATAACAATTTAACCGATCTTGTTTTTGGGAATTCCTTCTTGGCATTAGATCATTTCTATAAAACTAAGTCAATGTGCTGTTCCTTACACTTTTTCTATGCTACAAGACAACACTTACTATGACAGTGTTTTGCTAGAGATAGGCCTCCACCCTTAGCATACTCTATTTCCCTTAGTTGCCTTTTACAAAACCTGTGGGCAGGTGCGGACTGATGCTAACTATTCAAGCTTTGGAAAGTTTAGGAACTGAAAGGCTTTACATTTGGATTTTGTTGCGCTCTATAATAGATCTGTAAGCTACCCAAAAAAATCTTTTTTCAAAGACTGTTAAATAATTTTAAAAACAGTAGTAGTATAACAGTTTAAAAATATCAAATAATACTTGTAATTTTGTGCTATTATAAAATTATGTGGTAATTTGTACCTCCATGTTAATGCTAGAATGATTTAATAATAATCAATATAATTTAGGTACACCAGCAAACCCATCTCATGAAGTGACCCCAAATGTACCTACAAATAAGCCTGCAAAACAGGAAGAAACTCCTGCTCCTCATCAAACAGAAACAACAACTAAAAGCAACAATACAGTGCCAGGCGCTGCTACGAGCAGCACAGAGGCTGTACCAACCACACCTGCAAATGGAACTAAGCCAACAGCTGATGATAAGAACACCTCTACCCCCATCCCTGCTACCTCCACTGTAGCACCTGCCAAAAATTATACCACTAAGCCTCCAGCGACACCAGATCAGAAGACTACTACGCCTGCACATGACAAGGCCCCAACTTCCACAACACCAAAGCCAGCACCAGCTAACACAACAGAGAAGCCGAAGGAAGGAGATAAGATTGTGCAGGCCAGAGGGTAAATTCTTTTAAAAAATATATGTATTTTGCTAAGAAAAAGAGCTGTAAAAAGCTCAAGGTTAGGACCTGTCCCTATGCCTCAAGTTCAGTAACACATTGAATCTTAAATGAGTATGACTAACAGTGATAGTGTTCAAGCCTAATGTCCAACCTATGCATTGTTAACTTGCTTTGGTGCACCTAGACCAGCATATATCATTAATCATTCCTTTTATGTCAGACATTCTGGTGATATTGCTGGCTCTTAATATAACAGTACACTGCTGAACATATAGGAGATCCCCAGGGAACGCTATAAGGCACAATCTCCAGTCGTGATTTTTATCATGTGAAGGTTTTCATTTATATTCATTCACCATCTAGCGTGAGGGTGTCCAACACTATTCTTGCCAGGTTGTGGACTTCACTCGAGAACCTGCTTGCTTAGCCATCCATTGGATTTGCAATAGATATGCCCAGCCCACTGCTACTTCAGCTTGTAAAACTTCTAGACTATGTCCATTACTTTTCTCTTCTGGCATATAATCTCATTCCAGACTTGATCCATTAGCGAGATTCCAAGCATAGACCTTTCCATAGCTCTAGTTCCCGGTGGGTCAGTTCTCTCCATTTAAAATTGTTTTATTGTGATGAGTAATAGTTGTGCAAACTCAAGAAAATATTGGGTCAGTTCTGTCAGGTCCCACACCTTGGCTCCCTAGGTCATTACTGGTAAGACTCACTGATCAAACATCTTAGGCTTGGGTCATTGTGACAAGGGTAATTCCAGAATATGATGCATCTTCCCAAATACTGCCCAGCCCAGCTGCACTCTTCTGGTGATTTCAGCCTCAAAGTTGTCTCTTCCCAACTGCAATCTATACCCAAAGTATTACTTCCCTTTGTCATAATATATCATAGTTATTATACATCTTTTGTTGATGTGTTCATAACATGATCACAAAAATAAATACCGAAATGTTTGTGATTTTAATTTAGTTTTTATTATTTTCCAGATTTGATGGTGCAAGCTTCATTGGTGGAATCATATTGACACTTGGTCTCCTGGCAATAGGATTCATGGGTTTCAAATACTACAAAAACCAAACTGAAAGAAACTACCATACTCTCTAATAATTAAATCATACGTTAGTAAGTGCACAGTAATTTTTATTATTTTAGTAGGCAATGAATCTATGTAATTTTTTTATTATTTTCAATTAAGTGCACTGTCAAGCAACAGGGTATCATTTTATCATAAGACAATGATTTGCAATTTCTGGTGGCTGGTCACAAAGACAAATATATTGTTTCAGACTTATTATATCAGATATTTATAATATTAATATCTTCCTTTGGCATTTATGTAACTAATTCTGCATGTTTTGATTAGTAAAAAAATATAAATGATAGAATGTGTGAGTTGCACATGATATTGATAAGAAAAATTTACAAATCTCACACACAAACCCAAGAATTTACGAAGTATTACATTTGTTGTCCTTTGAGATTTTATATCAGAAATTATATATCTGTAAGTGCAATTTAGTTTAGTATTCAAAGTTTATATGAACCAGCCCTGTGCCATTTTTGAAATTCTGTGTTTCAGTCTTAACTTTCTGAAGATCACACATTTTTCTCTGATAAGTGCAGCCACAGTGCAGCTTAAAACACAGTAACTTTGTCTATTTGTAGTTGTAAGTATATTTCTATTTTATGTGTTAAGGAAACACAATGTGATGATGCAAATAAGGGTCTAAGTAATAGTACCTGTAAAGGTTTGGCACAATCAAGTGTATGGAATCTCTGTTGAGTTGGCAATCTCAAATACACATTTATGTAAATAAAGGAATAGTGAATCTTATAAGGTCTGCTTATTGTGCCAGACCGCCTAATATGTATTTTGTTTTTAGCACACAATTAGTAAACTGCGAAAAGCTAATTCCATCCTAAAGTGCTCTTAACTTGACTATTTATGGATAGATATTCAGAAGGATTAACTTTTATCCTGTCATGTTTTATGCTGCTACTTGTCACAGTCAATGGTTAATAAAGGTGTATACCAAAAGAAAATACTGTTTTATTTGATTTATCGAATTATTATTTCTTGAAATCAAACTGTAGTTTACACCAAAAAAATAACTATTGCCTACTATTCTGGGCAAACCACTGTATACCAAAAGAAAATACTCTTATATTTGATTTGTCGAATTATTATTTCTTGAAATCTAACTATTGTTTACACAAAAAAAAATAACTATTGCCTACTATTCTGGGCAAACCACTATACGTATTCATATACATAATATCACTAGTCAGTGTTCAGCTGGGCCCTTGTCTATACAGGGTTATTTTTTATTCACCCCGGAAATTTTACAGGGTGATTCTACTCATGATTCTGAACAACTTTTATTATGGGGTCACCTGCGAAATCACGAAAAAAAAATCCAACTGTTCCATACATTTTGTTTGAGTAGGTATGAAATTATGAATTTTTCTATGGAGCAGCTGTTTTTTGTTTCGCGATTTCGCAGGTGACCCCTTAATAAAAGTTGTTCAAAATCATGAATAGAATCACCCTGTAAATTTTCCGGGGTGAATAAAAAATAACCCTGTATAAACACGACACAAGGCCAAATGAAATATTTGGCAGAATAATTTCCACTATCAGCCTATTAAATACAATAACAACTACAACAATATTAAGATTGCAATATTACTTTTAAAGGTAGTGATGCTTATTTATATTTTGTCACTTAATTTATCCCTTGGGTAGCCAGCGGAGAATTCAGCATGGCCCACACTTAGCATTATAATTTTTAGTTTAAAAAATATTTAGTCTTGCTCCTCTTCCCATACCAAAAACTTGTAAATTGCTTTACTGACCATTGGTCCTACGTTTTTGTTTAAATTACCATATTTCAAATTAGCTAGTAATGTTTCTCCTTGTTTTTGGCTACAGTTTTCATATTCCTGTATTAGTGCTTTAGGAGTGCTGTAAACTTTTGCAATTGCCAATGCTTTCTCGACAGACACCCCTTTTAGTTGAAGCATGAGTTTTATAAAAGTCTCGGTTACAGTGAGAGGCTTGTTTTTTATTGATGATTTGTTGAAATAAGTAAAGACCATTAGTTCATCGCCTTGAGGTTCTGCATTCTTCCCAATCAAATTTTGATCCTGGAAAAACAATATAAATTAGTTAGGTACTTAGACCTACAATAAGTGGATGGTCATAAATGGTGTGCATTTCCCTGGCATGGTCACCATGGAAAACCATAACTTTGAGTATGCAAAATAATTGTCGATTAATTGTCGAAATTTGTCGGACTAAAACCAGAATTTGTCGGGACACCGTTTAGAAGATATAACGCATTGAAAGTGACCGTGCTGGAGAAACGTTTCTACAGCACGGTCACCGCTGGATCTTGATAACCAGACCACTTAGCAAGGATCCGATTATTACAAATAAATGTCGTTTAATTGTCGACCCCACATGCAAAAAATCAGAATGATCCGATGCGCCTTTCAAAAGATATAAGCTGGTTCTGGTGACCGTGCTAGAGAAATGCATTTCTCTGGCACGGTCACCGCTGGATCTCGATAACCACGGCATGTAGCGAGGATCTGATTGGTGGAAATAAATGTCGTTTAATTGTCGACCCCACATGCAAAAAATCAGAATGATCCGATGCGCCGTTCAAAAGATATAAGCTGGTTCTGGTGACCGTGCTAGAGAAATGCATTTCCCTGGCACGGTCACCGCTGGATCTCGATAACCACGGCACGTATCGAGGATCTGATTGGTGGAAATAAATGTCGATTAATTGTCGACCCCGCATGCAGAAATGCAGAATTTGTCGGCCTTTAGTTTGGAAGATATTAGAAAATACTTTTTTTGTAAGGGCCTATAGAACAGGAGCTAACTTACAATTATACCTAGTATACCTTCATAATATAAGAAAAGATTAAAAACTAAAAAGATTTTGTGTTTTTTTAAATTCTTTCTTAATTTGTGCAAAAAAATACCACAATCCTAATTAATATGACAAACGAAAAAAGTAATAGTCAATGGGGATTTTTTATTCCATAGCCTGAGTTTCTACTAGGTGGTGCTGTTGCCGAATGCCGGAGCACTACAACATCGAAATCCTTGTGATATGGTAATCAATTGATAATATGTTCGTTTTATCTGAATAAAATGCATAATGATAATAATTACGATCAAAAATAAGTAATTACTGGTACTTCCGCAGACCCTCGATTCCTATATGCCTGCAGAAGCGTCTCATCACGTTAAACAACTCTTTGTTAGACACTATTTTTGTATCTCGTATAGTTTAGCTGGGCTGTTGATGATCTACATCAGCTGCTGCAGACCCTCGATAGCTGATAAAAGTGCCTATGTTTGTCTCTGGTAAACCAACTACCCCTGCAACAAATTTCTTAAGGATCGGTTAGGCGGATGAGCCTTGATAAGGTTACAGACAGACAGACAGAGTTACTTTCCCTTTTATAATATTAAATGTTGCCATGTTATTAAATTAGGTAAGAATTTAAAAAAACACAAAATCTTTTTAGTTTTTAATCTCTTCTTATATTATGAAGGTATACTAGGTATAATTGTAAGTTAGCTCCTGTTCTATAGGCCCATACAAAAAAAGTATTTTCTAATATCTTCCAAACTAAAGGCCGACCAATTCTGCATTTCTGCATGCGGGGTCGACAATTAATCGACATTTATTTCCACCAATCAGATCCTCGCTACGTGCCGTGGTTATCGAGATCCAACGGTGACCGTGCCAGGGAAATGCATTTCTCTAGCACGGTCACCAGAACCAGATTATATCTTTTGAACGGCGCATCGGATCTTTCTGATTTTTTGCATGTGGGGTCGACAATTAAACGACATTTATTTCCACCAATCAGATCCTCGATACGTGCCGTGGTTATCGAGATCCAGCGGTGACCGTGCCAGGGAAATGCATTTCGCTAGCACGGTCACCAGAACCAGCTTATATCTTTTGAAAGGCGCATCGGATCATTCTGATTTTTTGCATGTGGGGTCGACAATTAAACGACATTTATTTGTAATAATCGGATCCTTGCTAAGTGGTCTGGTTATCAAGATCCAGCGGTGACCGTGCTGTAGAAACGTTTCTCCGGCACGGTCACTTTCAATGCGTTATATCTTCTAAACGGTGTCCCGACAAATTCTGGTTTTAGTCCGACAAATTTCGACAATTAATCGACAATTATTTTGCATACTCAAAGTTATGGTTTTCCATGGTGACCATGCCAGGGAAATGCACACTCATAAATGTTAATCTACACAGAAATTTTTGAAAAGTCACCCTTTTTGTTTTTCTCCAAAGGAAAGAAAACTTCATGATTTATATAAAAATTGATAAAATAAAACTAGTCCTAGTACCTTGTACTCAATTGTCAGTCTTTTGGTCATCATAGCCAAAAACCTTGCAGTATTAGTCAAAGAATCTGTGACATGAACTTTGAACCCATCTTGCACCCTTGTGTTTGATAAAGCTTGCATCAGAGATTGCATAGGCAAACCCACATGCTTATTTGATCCAAAGTTTTCTACTAAATAAAGGACATTAGACAAGCCACACTTCCTCAATCTGAATTTCTGTTCATGAAATCTTCCATCTTTTATGCTGTGACCAAGATCATCCATTCTCTTTCTTTCCACAATATATGGCAGTACCAGCTGTTGGTCAGTGTGGATCCTGTGCCTGGCTATCCAGGTATAGTCTCCAACTTTAAGACTCCTGTATTCATGCTTTAAGTCTGGGTATTTGTTGAATTGTGCCACAGTGGGATCATTCTTCCTGTTTCTGCAAAAGAAATAAATAATAAATGTACATTACAGAGATTGTAATAAGTATTTATTAAAATTGAACAGAAAGATACTAACCCACTAGTTTCCTGCTTATCAATCAGAAGTATAATATCAAAAGTCCCTGCTGGTAATTCTACACTAGTTAGATCAGACAGTGTTCTCTGGGATAAAGTAACTGCAGTAATTTGACTACTTTGTGTTGATGAACTATTACTTTCTGATATTTTTTTTGTAGTATATGTAGAAGGAGCTCCATTGAAAATTATATCATTTACTGTAGGTCTATTCTGTGCATTCTCAAACAATTCAATAGCAAGTGCAATACCTTCATCAGTTAAAAAGTAATCAGTTTTTTTGCTTCTCACTTGTCTTACCAATCCTTTAGAAATCATCCTGCTCATGTTTGACCAAGCTGTATAAAATGAATCTGGTTTTGGTCTAGTAAATGACTCTTCACTATGTGGCTGTGCTTTTTCAATCAATTCTTCTTTATTCAAACTGGGACTTTGTGGATTGTCTCTTAATTGTTCTAGCAATGCTATTAAAATACCATAACTGCCTGAACGGAAAACAGGTTTGTACTGTTTTCGGCCTTTAGATAGTTTTTTGCTGGAGTTCCGTGAATCTTCACTATTCACTTGGCTATTTGTTTCAGAACTGCCACTAGTACTATTACTTTTGGTGGGTTTCGGAATCTGGCTTGGGCCGTTGGTTGATACATGAGATACTGTACTACTTTTATCAGACTGTCTTCGACTAGAGGCTGCATTGTGAGTATTTTTCAACTCACGATCTTGCAGGATGTTATGATTATAGGCTTCCATACGTTTATCCAAGAATGTACACAACTTTTTATCAAAACCTTTTAAGACTGCACATTCTATTCCACTCTCTAGAGGAAGCGGATACTTGGATAAAGAATCGAGGGCCTCTTTCAGCATTTGTTCTAACTTACTCTTCTTTGCTTTTGCTTCTTCGTGAAGTTCCTCGAGCCATTCTTCAAACAACGGATTCGGCCGGTGTCTTTTTATAGTTATTCGTTTGCCTTCAACGTGGGAAACATTATCCATAGCGGAAGGTGCTTAATATAACCGTTTTATCTCACAATAGCTAGCAATTCCTTTCGATTCACTACGTGAGTAAAATCAAAGTAAAATACGAAATCAAAAAACAAAACATAACAGCAAAATCCAATCATCAGACCACAGATTACATATTTTCATAAGACATTGACATTTTAGTTTTTAATTTTGTCCATTTTGTTTCCTAAAGGAAAACGGCAAATGAGACATCTTAGCCTGCAGTATTTATTTTCTGTTTACTAGTTGGTATTAACATCAACCACTCAACCGCTAGGTTAGTATTAAGTTCCTTGCACTCAACCAACTTAGCATAGACTTAGTATATATATTTACTAGCGCTTAATGGGACGGCCGTACTTTATTGGCGCCATGAGTGGCGCTTATTTTGTCATCTATTGGCTATTGGCATATAAAAGCGTAAGTTACTTACTTTTCACCTCTCCAGCTTGAAAATAACAGTTTTGCCGCGTAAATTCAGTAGGCAAAAGTCGTTTTTATCCACTCGCTGGAGAAAAGTGATTTGAATTTAACATCTCATTTTATCAGAACTAATCGTGACAATAAGCGGTGCGTTCCTAAAACTATTTCAGCCAGTTATTTTCTTATTGTAGGCGTTTTGTTCTATTAAATATTTCTGAATATTGGTACATATTATGTAATATTTCCGAACGAATCTTGAAAACAATAATTTGACGTGAATTTTTATTTGTTTTAGGCATGTCTGAGGCATTCGAACAGTGCAGCCAATTTCCCAAACTTGACATTGGCAGAATTTTCTCACTGGTGGAGGTGAAAAGTTGTGTGTACCACACGAGAGCAAATTCATTCGCATCTCGTGCTGTTGAATCTCTCATTGAGCTCAGAATACAACTTTTGATTGACAGCTACGCTCGTGATTCAATTTAAGTATCGTTCGCTACCTCGGGATTCAAAATTAGCACTCGAAGCAAAAATTACCTTTGCCCTCTTGTTGTACAAATAACTATTTTTGACCTGTTATTAAAGACCCTACGTTGTTTGAAGCAACATTTCTTCAACCAGAGAAAAAAAGATAATAATAATAACCCCGCAGGGCAGCTCTGGCTCGGGCAGCGTGGCAGTAGTGCCACCCACCAAGGACCCGAAGTACTTCTGGGTTGCCCCTGAGCGGGGGGGGAGCCCGCGTTTGTCATGCTTTAACCGGCCGGGCAGAATGGAGTCGCAAGAGTCTTATAACTCGAAGGGTGGAAGTGTTAAAGGCATAAAGCCGCTAGCTAGTAATGCTGACGGGAGGAATCCCAGAACTTGAAAGTGCAGCACACCTCTACCCGTAGGGCAGCTTGTGACGAGCTGTTGGGAGTAGCGACCCCACGGACCCGAGTGCCCCCGAGAGTGTAGACTGGCTTTCTCCGGCTAGCCGGACTGAACATGTCCATCAGAATGACTGACCAAAGTAACAAATCGAAGTTTGAACATTGTCATCATTTAGTACCTATTTAGTACTATTTGGTACCTATGCTTAAATATTTAGTACCTAATTATTTAAAAAAATATTAAATTAATAAAGTGGTCGGTGATTCTGATGTCTGAATGACTGGCCACATTTATAATTTCCGTATAAGGGCTTTATTATATGCCATTATCTGTGCATGTTTTAGTACCTATTTAGTACCTAAACATATTTTTATTCTAGATTTTTAAAGCATACCGAACAGATTTAATTATTAAAACATTTTTTCTCGGCAATGCTATTTGCCTGCTTAGTTAAAAATGTGTTACTTATTTTATCTTATGATGAAGTAAACAATGTAATCAAGGTGAAGGTATGTCATTTTCACCAGTTCCCGTAAAATATTTTTTGTATTCACAAAACACTTTCTTTTGTTCATCTATGGACACTAAACTTCGCCGCCCCCTTTTCATAGTGAATAAGTATAAAATTAACACGATATAATGTAAACATTTCACAATAATAAATAATTCAACTGCTAGCCAAGGTATAAACAACTTCCGCGAATTCTGACGATAAAAAGCTAACATGTGGGTAGTACGATAAAACAAGTAACACATTTTTAACTAAGCAGGCAAATAGCATTGCCGAGAAAAAATGTTTTAATAATTAAATCTGTTCGGTATGCTTTAAAAATCTAGAATAAATATATGTTTAGGTACTAAATAGGTACTAAAACATGCACATATAATGGCATATAATAAAGCCCTTATACGGAAATTATAAATGTGGCCAGTCATTCAGACATCAGAATCACTGACCACTATATTAATTTAATATTTTTTTAAAGAATTGGGTACTAAATATTTAAGCATAGGTACCAAATAGTACTAAATAGGTACTAAATGATGACAATGTTCAAACTTCGATTTGTTACTTTGGTCAGTCATTCTGATGGACATGGACTGAACCCCAAGGCCAGGACTCTCACCTCTGAAAAGGATGAACCCTCGACATTTCGGCGTGGTAAAAAGCCGGGAAGCTACAGAAATGAGCCGTAATCCGAATTTTTATGGAGATAGTGGTTGGCCGTTATCGCCGCCATGGAAGCCAGTGCTAAGAACGGTATCACCGGCGTCAGCAAACCAAGTGAAAAGTGATGATGTGGTTAGGTTCGGAGTTTTTCGGTGATAGACTTTACCTACATGTCAACCGCAAGAACCATTAACTGCGGCTACTGCAGCGCCACCTACCATCTCGGTGCGAGTGCAGCGAGCCCCAGCCAGCAGTGTTATTAGTCTTCATATAGTTAATCTGTGCAGTGTTCGGCAATCACAGCTGACGGGCGGGTTAATGTGATTTGTCCACCTCTGTGAAAAAAAAGGGAAAACTCTCTACCAAAACACAAGTAAGTCGCGTAAACCTAAACTGGGTCAGGGTCAGTCAACCCGCGACCACAGTACTTACATGAAACTGTATTGAAACGCCGGGACACAGGTAAATTACTAATATTTACCTAAATACTTTCGCGATAGACCCGGTCTAATACTTAAAATGCGCGTAAACCTGCATCACCATTTAGATCATTCGTTGACCCATTCCATGGAGAAAGGCATTTCTATACATTAGTTGAGCCCTCTGAATTCCGCTCATTGATCCTCCATTCCTATGTTCTGTGGTATAGGTATAGGTAACTACTAACAGAAGCGTCCCATATCCATAGTTTATTCGGGTTCCTATCCTAGTGTTCTACTACAGGTAAATCAGACCCTAAAGTCTGTGTCCCAGAAAAAGCGGCCCACCCCTACTGAAAAACTTTTGTTACGTACAGAGCTATTTGCGTATCTTTTACAGTTGAGCTGGGGTCCTGATATTTCTCATTAGATACTCCACGCCGTCGTCGGTGTCTAATCTAAGTACTAGCAGAAGCGACCCAAACTGCTGAACATATTTTGCTATTAAGCAATTTCTGTTTCTCATATGGTTTAGCAGGACTACTGGTGGTCTTCATCGACTTCATCAGTCCAGACATTTGATGTCTGAGTACTAGCAGAAGCCGCCTATCATGCTAAAAAACTTTTGTTTTAGAGCCATTTCCGTTCCTCTTAAACTTAGTTTTGCGGGGCATATAGTAATTTAGATACCCCAGATCCTCGATGTTAATGTGACAGCAGAAGTGACATTTTCGTGTCTCTTATAGTTTAGCTGGGTTCCTGGTGGTCTTCATCTGGTACTCTAGACCCTCGAGTACCGACAATTCTTGTTTATATGCCTAAACCGACATTTAAATTCAGACAAAAATAAATTAACTGCTTGAACATGGTCTGTAATCAAATCAATCAATATCAACTTTAAGTACCTATACCCAAACTTTTTTTATATAAGTAGGTATCATCTTTGTAAATTCTAGTTCAGAATAGACTTTCAACCCTCTTCAGCTTTATTAGGTATATTTCTGTGTTTTACTCTATAACGTGTTGAATATTTTAACTATTATATTACGGAACAAATTAAATATAGCCAGGTAGGTAAATTTTTATTCCAAACAATTCATAGCTTTTTTAAAATCGTTCACAATTAAATTGAGTGAGTAGGTATGTACCTAAATAAACATATTTTATTAAACTTCGAGTTAGAACTAACTCCACAGATTTTTATCCGGGTCACGAAACCACTGCCACTTGCCATGTACCTAAATAACGCCCATTCTGTGTTTTGAACAGAGAAAAATTGTGAAGCGTAGTACCTACCTACGTGCAGTACCTTTCCTACCCTTTATAAGGCAATGGAAAGAATGTTCCCACCCGAAATTGAAACTTAACTACCCGCAATAGATTTCAAAACCAATGAAAAAATTTAGCATGATGTGCCCGTTAAAGGGTTAACTGCTAGGTACACTAGTCTGAATACCATGCACGGTTCGGCATATAGGTATTGCTGGTTCGTCATCATCATCACATCAGCATATAGCTGGTTATCCTAAGTTTATTGTAACGACACCCATTAAATAACGTGCAATGTATGACTATGTATGACGATAGCCGTTTTAGATGAATGAAAGTCTTGCCTTGGTCTGGCTCGCTATGTTGGCTCCCTATATTGTATACATAGGTACCTACATGTGAGACCTTAACAAACACTCTATTCCTCACAGTGCGATAGCAATTAACAGCAACAGTTGCACTGATAGATAACAAAAACACGCTCTACCTATCCTTGAATTATCAATATCACTCTCGCAGAATCGAAAAAAACGGACGCGCAAATTGAATGTCTGTTTTGATTTACAAATGTGTAGTAAGTTTAGCTTCATGTGATTCGACTTGAACAATAGTGTCGAACATAGGTAGATTTTTGGTTTCCGGAGTGAAAGTTAGCAGCAAGGCGGACACGATAGAACTTGCCGCAAATAATATTGATGGAAGCGATGTCATCTGTAACGCCTGAAAATAACAAATATCAGAAATTATTTATATCGCAGTCTAGCCAACTTCCAGTGTCTCTCTCTACACACACCCCAAACTAATTTCTTACGCTTATAGGTCCCGAGCAAGTGATACTGATTAGATAGGAACACCCATTTATACCTTAGTAATATTTATACCGTATCTTTAAATCAGAAGAACTCTGATTTCGCATGGACCAGATGCGTTTGATTTGTATAAATTCGGGAATCTGATTCGCTAACTAATTATAACTCGACTCTGGCAGGAGTGTCTCTTTAGATTGACCATTGCCATTAATAAAAAAAAATATTAGCTTGGTGCCAATCTCGCCGTAATTGACCATTGCCATTAATCAAGAAAAATTAAGTAACTTGGTGCCATAATCTCGGCATAATAGATAAAATATCCTGACATAGGTAGATTGGGGTATCGTTCTTTCGAAACAATGTAGTACACAAAATAGTTTCGGTGACAGTCCTTAGGGACGTACCTACCCCGTACCTAAATAAAAAAATAAAAAAGTTGATATCGATATTTGCTCTTACTTACCAGTAGCGGTGTGAGAGGTGCCAGCATACTGCCCACCCTGGCTGCAGTGTTACCAACACCCATTAATGAGCCGCGAACACTTGTTGGAAACAACTCAAGGCTGTACGTGTAAATGCCGGTGAAACATACTACGATGCACAGTTTCCCAAGTAGAAACAATAACACTTTCAACCAGGATATTGCTGTAAAACAAATAAAAAAAAATTAAGCATATATATATATATTTATTTTACTAATAAAACACTTTTTCACTAAAACTACTTAAATATATTAGTTTAATTTGATTACCTACATCATCATCGGGAGTTGAAACTGCCTGCGATGTTCGAAACCGGTTGCATTTAAGTAGTTTAATATCAAATTAAACAAATATATTTAAATAGTGGAACTAGTGAAAAAGTGTTTTATTAGTAAATTAACATGGAGTTCCGTCAAGAAGTAACATAACAACACAAAGTGTAACATAAGTATATTATATTTATTGTCATTTTCTAAATCAACAATGTTGTAATTGCTGTCTGACACGGGCCAGTACCTACATACATACCTATCGTTAACATAGATTTAGACATACTTTTGTTTACGTTTTATTTAGGTTTGGCACCAATATAATGACTATCAATTAAGTAATTAATAATTAATTTTAAAATACATTAGAAAATCATTAAATTTGGTTGGGTACATTTAATTTCTAATGAAGCTTTAAGTGGGATAACAAAATAATTAAACTATGTAGGTATGTGCAGGTAATATTACGTTTTCCAAATTCATCTAAATGATTCCCTAGTCAGCTAAACCTATTGAGATGCTAACAAAGGAGTATTTTTAGATAACTAAGCCTCATTGTGTTGTTTAGTCGTCCAAATAAGTAAATAATACTCACAATCGGGTGAATATGACTGGGCTATTAAAAATATAGCACTGGCAACAAATCCATACTGCAAAGTTATTCGTCTACCGTACTTGTTAAACGTGTAGAAAGCAAGCAAATCTCCAGGAAATGACGTCACTGATGCCAGTACAAAGTTTGTGTATTTATTCCCGGGGAGTAGTACTGAATGAACGACCATTCCATAATAAAGTAAACTTGATGTAAAGAAACAGAAAGACATTACACCAAGTCGCACCAGTATGGCTTTGGAACCCATTATATCTTTTATGTCTTCTTGCCTTTCTTGTATATGCACATTCAGCTTAAACCTGAGTTCAGCATCATCCACTTCTTCAATCTCTTTAGGTGTGATATCCAGTGCATTGATTTTCGCGATGGATTTGAACGTTTCTTTGGCTTTATTTGTTTTCCCACTCAACATTTGCCACCTTGGACTTTCGTGTAATATAATATAGTATGAAATAAATAATGCTAATGGTGAATATACCACTATTATCAGATATTTCCAATACTTTAATCCCATAGCTGTGAACGCAAATGTAACTTCTCCCACATAAACTGCATAGGAGAATATAACTCCTGCCATCACCCTCTTAGACTCCCCTCCAACTTCTATCACTGAAAAAAAAATGCCGTTAACATGCATCTATTAAGTAGCTCAATATGTTTTTGAAAAATATTTGCATAGTGTACTCACATAATACTACTGCTACTGTGTAAAGTCCTGATGCCATTACGGACTCTAAAAATTCTATAGATAAGTACGCATAATAGTTGGTTATAAAAATCTTTACTAGCCCAATGGCCCCACCAACTGAACAAATAATTATACTTGGCTTTCTTCCAATCCTGAAACATAGAAATTAACGTTATCTTCTTTTCTCAAAATGTTTAAGCGGTTATCCTGCCCGCCGCGGCGTTCGGTAGTAAATTCTGGTACCTACGTGGACAACATCGCCATTACATCTTTAAAATTTCCAATATGTCGTTATATAATATATAGTTTTTTTTAGTTTAGGGGCATAAGAAACAAAGGACCACATTAGTTTTCGTTGTACGAGTATTCAAAATATTATACTTAAACATTTCGAACGAAATATTAACCCCTTACTTGTCTGATATCCAGCCAGCAAACATCATGGAGACTATCATGCCTGTATTGTGAATACTGCCGACGAGAGTTGCTTTCCATGATTCACACCCTAAGTTCAGCTGAAACAACATCCAAGTTTAAACTCTTCTTCTTTAGCTTTCTCCAAGTATTATCATGACTAGGTTTTAATATGTTTTATTTAATGTTTCTTGGCGAAAACTGTTTAATTTCACAAGAAGGGCGAATTTACGACAAAATGGGATCTCATTATTATTTCTCAATAAATTTAAATATCGGCTTACATTGTTTAATATACACACATTGATTAAAGAAATACGCACGAAGCGCACGCACGCACGACTCCCTGACATTATGAATTAGAATCAGTGTCAAGAAATCAAAAGATGGGGAAGTAATGAATGACTGGTTTTATTTACCCTTGCCATTTAAAATTTTACGGTCGGTATAAGTACGTATTGTACTAAGTAATTGAACTGATTCTTACCACCGAAGCAGCCTTAGTTTTCTTAGTATGGTTACGATCGATTTTGACCAACTGAAAAACTCTTTTTTTATTTAGTTTAAAATTAAAAAAGCAACGCTACTCACAGCTGCAACAATAGAGTTGTTACTCTCGTAGATGAATTCATGGCATTCTTCAAGAACTTCCAGAAATGTACTATTTGAACAGGTTTGGTTGTTGGTGATGTACGCCTCCATATCAAGCACAGGTCTGAAGCATTTGGCATCGGCATTCGATGGCCACCAGGAGGGAATGTTGGTAGTGGATGCGTCTGTGTCGCAACCTGGCACTCGGCATCTAATAAGAATAAGAAAGTTTGTAAAGAAGGATAAACAATAAACCTAGAACCATCTCGACGCTAAGCATAAAGAGTCAGAAATCTAGATATAAATAAAATTCCGATAAAATTACCAATAGTACATCACTGCGAATTAATTTAAGAATACGAGTTGTGCTAAGTTAGCATTTGTTTCATGCGTGACTTTTATATTTTCAGGCATGCCTCTTTTTATAAAACTGTAACGTTTTTTTTCTGTTAGTTTAATTAATTTTCACATGCACTAATACTATAATTATTGAATTCTTATATTGTATAATATGTTTTTGTAAGTTTTTTTTTATTGTATTGTGTTTATTTTTATTTTAAAGAGAATAGTTATGTCGGCTATCTGTTTACCTGAGATACAGAAATTCACATTCTTACAAAACAGAAAAGCCTAATAATTATTTTGTATAAGTGTACTTACCTATTTATAAGTAAGTTTATGAAATAAATAAAGAATTATTATAAATATTTTCTTTAGAAAGCAAGAGTGTCTACGTACGTACTCATTGTATTTTTTTTTATTTAAGTCGGCTCAAAATAAATAAAAAGTCAGGCTTAAGTGTATTGGAGAGTTCCTCTGAAAAATCTGCATTAAAACAATATAGTTTGAATGTGTGATTCCAGCCACTACTACCTATCTATACGGTGTAACAGCCAAAGAAGACAGTCCAAAAATGACCCAAGTCGGATATCAATGATAAGTAAGTACCCCAAAAAAGCTTAAAATAATATTGAATGTAACAAATGCTACGTCAAGTCGTAGAACCGCACCGTAGCTGGAAGCTACGACGACACTCCTTTTTTCAGATGACCATGTTTTAATGATGAAAATGTTTATAAAGATGAGTAACCAATCATTTAATACCAGGATTTTTCAAACAATTGAAATCCTATTGGGAGGATGATTATGTCAGCCTGTGTTACTACGAGTACAACTACAGGCTCCTTTATATTTGCATTAATTATTTCTCGTTAAAGTCTGCACGGCATTTTTATTTCATTATTAATTAAACTAGGGATATAAGAGGACCCAAGCCAAGCAAACCTCTCCTGCTCGCGGTGCATCCTGCTGACAAACAAACGAGGCTCTGTCCACCCACCAAAAATGCATTGGACCAGCATGGTGAGTTTTTGGCCCAACCCCCCAAAATCATGAACCACAACACATTGCCCAGGCCTCAAATTCCCGGCGGCCCCAGTGGCCGGACCGGCTCGGCAAACGACTTTGCCTAAAGATGTAAAGGATTCCGATAAGCTTAAAGAATAATTTAACCTGACCTTTATTACGTCGACACATCCAGATAAAGAGGTGGAAGAGTTCTACCTGACACCTTAAACAAAGCCTGCGACGAATGCAAAAGGACGTGGAGTCTAGTCATAGGCGATTTCAATGCCAAAATAGGGACTAGCCAACAAAATGACAACGGTGATGTTCTATGCCCCTTCGGCCTCGGCAGCTGAAATTATCGTGGCACACGTTTGATTCAGTTTGCATTTGGACAAAGACTTGTTTTAAGCAACACCTTAACAATACAATTACTTTCCAAAAAACTCTCAAAGACGATGGACATGGGTCCTTATTCAGAAATTTATAATTAAATAGATTATATCTTGTTATCCAGCAAAGTTATTGTTAAAGATGTAAGCATTATCAACACAATTCAATTTAGCTTCGACCACAGACTACTACGTGTTCAATTACTGTTTGACTTCAACTTACTTACTTTGCGTTTGTTTAGACTTTATTTCAAATTACTTAATATGGACACTTAATAACATAACTTTAATCTGGAGCTATGAGCGAATAGCTTCAATGCCCTACCAGTAGATATTTTGATACTACTTTTGATAATAATATCAAAAATAGTATCAAAATAGCAAGCAAGAATACAAAAGTCCTCAGCCCTCTTGAAGCACACAGACATATACAGAGGGTAAGACAAACAAGTAAAAATTAAGGAGCCTCCGTTTTGACCTCAGGAAATATAATACAGATCTCGTTCATAAGGCTTTAAAAACGAACAATACTTGACGAACCGCAAAACAGGTGTAACGGATTTTTAACCCGTACAGTTTATAAAATCAGAAAATGCATTACGTGTTATGGTGAAATCATGATTTTAAAAATAAGTAGTTGATACAAAGTCATAAGGACATTCTTTACAAAAAAAGGGAACCATGTGCAAAAAACGGACGCCTCTTTGACACAAAACAGATGCGATTGTATCGGTAGTTAAAATAATAGTAATAGGGTTTGATATTGCTTAAAGGACTGAATACGTGTTTTTTGGTATCCTTACATTGGATTGTAAGGATAGAGATTTGGGAAGTTAGCCCCGAGTGGCCCAGCGAGATAGACGCGCGCGAAAACTATCTTGCATAAATGTGAAAGTGTTTACTAATCCTAATTTTTCTTTTCTCAGAGTCTCGGCGAGCTTCTAGTCTTTCGTTAGGGTTTTTCCTTTCGCAGGGATACTGTTCGGCGGACGACTGGCGGCGGGGCTCCGGGCTTAGAAGTTGCTAGTTATCAGCTTATTGTTGTGTCATATTTTATTGTTTCAATAGGTATGGGAAGCGGAGCGACCGACGGGCGTCGTGGTTAGAATGTTATAGGGGTGTACTATTTATTTATTCGTAGACTAGGGTTAGGCGAATGACTTGTGAAGTGCATATTAGAAGTGTGAATGATGTATGAAATGTTTTATTTTATTAGAAAAATAAACTACATTCGTTATTACTCTTTCATGTTTGGTGCTGACACATAAAAAATGTACGGAACATTAAAGAGGTTTTCTTTTATAAATATTTTATATTATAATTTTAAAATCATTCGTCCGCGTTACACTTACAAACACTCATTACAAATGTATAATTGTCATAATCAGGACGAAGTAGCCGTTGGTTATGGAGCTATACAGAAACAAGCGAATAGGAACACATCTGGGTGACTTAGTGATATATGATTACTGACCTATGCATGTGGCCTATGTAACTACACAGTCACGGCTAACGGACCTAGGACTTAGCGTTCCTGGACAAACTGAAAGTGTAGTGCAGTATGTTATTATAGGTATCACTTAAGTGCATACTTGAATTTTTATATGTTATTAAGGAGCCCAAACGTAGCCGCCGTCACAGGTGGAAATCTAAGGTTTGCAGACCATAGGTAAATTAAGCGTGAAAGGTGTGTGAAAATGAGTATGAATGAAAAGTATGTGAAAGGTTATGTGATCTAAGGTGATCGAAATGTTAGCGTGAAGGTTTGGAAGTTAGAAAGAGTAGGTATAGTTGGTTAGGGTTAAACTTTCAAGGTTTTGCGTGCTGGGTGGACTATATGGTGTGTTGGGAGGTCCATAAAATTCTTAGCTGCTAGGCCCCTTTTAGACTTAAAGTCTCAATCAAAACATATCTTTCCTATTCCCTGGAATTTGAGTCCATTCTTTTACAGCACGTGAGACATGGTGCAGCTACAGATCTACAGTCAAATTGTGTCCACTTTTCTTCTCTCATAATACAGGTACCTACTATATCCAGAGCTAGAAGGGAGGACCACGAGGACGGAACCAGACATGCGCGAGTGCCTGAAACATCCGGGATATTTCCAGCTAAGTGGCATCTTTCTTAAACTTATTATTGTGTTCCTTTATGTTTTGTTACATTTCAGCAATTTGTTAAATAATAGAAGCGTACAATCCTCTAATACGATTAAAAATACACAACGTAGACAGAAATCTAGACGATCACAATATATGTTCTTTGGCCATAAATAATAGCTTCATTTATTAATTACTATAGGCTTAGGGAGATTTTAGTTACACAGGGAATTTAACGTGGTAAAACATGGTTCACTAGTTTAAAGGATAATATTGGGGTTAAACAAAGTAGTCGAGATAAAGTCATGAATATCTGTACAGACTGTTATAAAACACTATATTCCGACTTTTTTAGACCTCCAGTAAACTTTGTATCACGCGAGTACGCCTATTATAACACTGTACCTCTATTTACAGAAGGCGAAGTTAATCGTGCTTTAACGAGCATGAAGAATAAAAAAATTCCTGGAGAGGAAGGTGTTAGCAAAGAGGCTCTTAAAGTAGGAAAACCGGTTTTGCTTCCATAATTCCATATTAAACAAGTATGTTCAATAGGACCCTTATTTCAGGTTTATTTTTATTTTATTTTAATTATTGACAATACAGCCTTACAAAATATACATCTACATCTACACTAATATTATAAAGAGGAAAGATTTGATTGTTTGTTTGTTTGTTTGCATCGAATAGGCTCCGAAACTACTGGCCCGATTTTAAAAATTCTTTCACCATTAGAATCCTACATTATTCCTGATGAACATAGGCTATATTTTATACGAGAAAAAAATAGGGATCCGCGTAAAAATTTCGATAATGTAACACAACGTGTGAAAAATGTACCAAAAAATATCTTATATCGCGTACGCTGTGGAAATTATTGACAATAGAGCAAAGTGATGTACTAGAGTTTTATAGAGGACATCGATATCTATAATAATGTCCGCGATACCATATGTCTAACTATTACAGTTATGCCACAATAACTACTTTTTCATTTAAAAATGTACCAACTACGCCACATTATTCGTACCAGTGTAATGATTATATTTAATCATTACTGTATTAAAGGGTGTCAGAGATAGCCCTCAGAATACTAATAGCGTACATGCAGACCATGAAACTGAACAACTTTCCCCTAGGAACATATTTCAGGAAACGTAAAAAAACTGACTTCCCATAGTGAATGCAGTCAGCTGTTTGTTATTTTGTATGGAAGGTCATTTTTTTGGCGTTTCCTGACATATGTTTCTAGGGGAAAGTTGTCCAGTTTTATGTTTCATGCAGTATTCAGTATTCGAAGGGCTATAAAAAGTTTAAAAAGACGACAAAAAACATTAAATAATGCATTTAAAAAATCTACACTAATATAATACATACATACACATATCACGCCTATTATCCCTTGCTGGGTAGGCAAAGCGTAAACGGCCAAAGGAACGGACATTTACGCCACGTCTGACATATGTTTGAGGGTCATTCGGAAAATTGTGTATCGCCATAGTGACAGGTCGTCAGCCCATCGCCTAAAATTGCAATACACACCCTCAAGTCCCTTAGTCGCCTCCTACGACTCCCACGGGAAAGAAATAGGGTAATGCTATTCTAAACCGGCATCACACTAAAATAATAATTATATAATCTACACTAATATTAGAAACAGGATTTTCTATATTGTTTGTTTGAATTGAATAGGCTCCGAAACTACTGGACCGTTTTAAAAAATTCTTTTACCGTTAATTGAAATTGAAATTCTTTATTCAATGTAGGATAGTATTATCACTTGTTGACGTCATGAACCGTCATTCAAGAAAAAGAAATTTGTATCACACATTTTTTTATTACAATTTTGTTATGACCTAATAGAAAACCGGCTCGGGCGGGATAAAAAAAATAAAAATATAGGCACTGCCATGAGGCTGGCTAGGTTAATCACACGGCATGTGACTTTACGCCACCACCATCTGAAAACGATATTTGTTTCAAATTGAAGTCAAGATTTTTAGAATCCTACAATATCCCTGATGAACATACTGTCTTATTCCCGGGGGGAAACTGTTAGCGGCGGGTGAAACCGCTGGGCGGGCTGCTAGTAACTTAATATATAAACAAATGCCAATTACAAGCTTCCAAGATCATACCAAAAGACTTTTGTCATTCAAATATATTCTTTCTTCACAAAACAGGTGATAAGTCATACATTAACAATTACCGCCCGATCAGTCTTTTCTCTTACATTTATAAAAATTTAATAAAAATTATAGAGCTCTGTATTGTTAGTACCTAGTCTAGACCGCCATCAGCCATCAAAACAAGCTGGCTTTCGTCCATCATTTTCCACAACAGACCATTTTCACACGATAAACCAAATAGTTGAACGGTATATCGAATTCCATAGGCCACTTTACTTAGCGTTCATGGATTATTCCAAAGCGTTTGACAGCCTACACTGCGATATTTTTAGCTCTACGCAGCCAAGGAATCGAAGAGACATCATGTTAAACTTTTGTAACTAATCTGCGAAAACAGCACAGCTTTAATCAAGCTCTACTCTCCAGGTCCTCCGTTTTAAAATAGATATGGGCGTGAAACAAGGTGATCCCTTCTCCCCTGAACTATTTACTAGTACCTTGGAGGAAGTGTTTAAACAGTTGACACTATCTTGGGATTCTCTAGGCATAGTAGTCAGCGATGAGATTGTCTTATTTGCCAACACACCAGTGGAATTAAAAGATATTATGCTACATACAGGTGCTAACTAGCAAGCCTTCAGGTGGACGAATTTGGCATTGGATCGCAATAAATGGAAGACCGCGGGGGAAGCCTTTGCCTAGCAGTGGGATCTCTAAGGCTAAAAAATTATTTTTATTATACTAAACATACCCCGTTTTAAGCGACGGAATGAATCCCTCGCGTAAAGTGCGGGGTGCCTTATAATTTGTAAAAGATTATACTTGACGTGCTATCTGAATTTTCGCTAATCATTGGTACCTTTTACGTGGAGGAAAAATACGTGTCCGTCTATCACATGGTCTAGTAGATTTAAGCGCCTCATTATAAACCGGTTTTTAACAAATAGTATGGTATTTTTTTATTTATTTAGTTTTAACTACAGTTTTTATTGAATTGTTGCTACGATGCGCGTAGGTAAGTCATTAAACAGTCGATTTAAAAAATGTTGAGATGAGGAAAAACCGTCGACGTAGATACAAATTGATTTGCATAAACATCTAAATATTTATATTACTTGAATATGAGTCATTAATGTTTGAGGATGTTTATCAATTAAAAATAACGTTATCTTACAACATTCCCAGAAAAACCGGTACAAGGCGAGAATTCATTGCAAATCTAACATAATATCATAACAAAAATTCAACCTGATTGCTCTGCAAGATTGATTTGTTGTTTTTTGTTCTTAACTGGAAAGCTGGTAGTTTCTAACACATCCAAAAATTTTACCAAAATTTTATAAATATATACGTAACGTAATAGTGATATCTAAAGGTGTCTAAAGCATACGGTTGCGGGTGAAGCGTGCACAGACATGAGATCTACCGATAGACAGTCAAGGCCAGGACCTTGAGTCAGAAGTCAGAGCAATGGAAATGCATGTTATTAAAGGAACACACAAGGTGCCGGAATTGATCAGTTAAGACAGCTTTTTTAACATTTAAGACGCTCCGAAATGAATTGCCGGTCTTGTCCACGGTGCTGTACAAAATAATGAGAGATGTGGGCCCTCGGAAAAGATAGTTAAAATCTAATAGGTACTTGTTCATAGATGTGTTTTTAATTTCTTGGACCGGCTTTAGAATTGATGACTTCTATTTGAACCTATGAAAAAGAAGCTTATTTTTGATATCCATAGTCAAAATTTTTGGCAGTTTTTTTTAGACAGACTCAGAAGAGAGAAAATTGATAGACAATATTAGAGTGTGGGCTACACATTGCAAAAGTCATGTAAATTTTCTCAGCTCCGCTCTAAACCTTAATATAAAGAAAGTATCTATTACGATTACGAAGATAAAAACACAATATTACATATATGAATAGTATGACAAAACTTACACGGATAACTTAAATTCCTCGAAGACTCTTTACAAAGGGACATTAAAACGCACCAAGAAGTAATATAGTATTACTATCCCGCCAAAAACATTTCATGTACAATGTCGCCATTATAATATAAGAGTAAGCAATAGGGTATAATGGCTTTCCCTATGAAAAAGGTACCAGATTTCAAGTAGAACCCAGCTCTTGAATATAAACGTGCCTACCTAACTCCACCGTGCCTTGCCGTGTGATGCCGGCTTAGAATAGCATCACCCCATTTCTTACCCATGGGTGTCGTAAGACCCGACTAAGGGACTCGAGGGATGTGTATTGCAATTTTAGGCGATGGGCTGACAACCTGTCACTATAGTGATACACAGTTATCTGGTTGACCCTCAAGCTTTTGTCAGACGTGGTGTTAATATCCGTTTTACGGCCGTTAACGCTCTGCCTACCCCGTAAGAGAAATAGGCGTGATTTATGTATGTATGTATGTACCTAACTCCACCAACCCCCAAATCTCAAAAACTGTACCTCTCAGGCAAACTATATAGCTTGCTGTTAATATTAAGCAAACGTGCCCCCAGATGTATAACATTACTAATATTATGTTACCAACAAACCTAAAGGTAATTTAATTATAAATATCTATAAATAGCTACAACTAAGTAATAGCCAGTACTGGGCATAATACAAATTCCAGTTTAAAAACTAGTTTTTATTTTCCAGCTAATCGTCTAGTTTTTGTGCCTTTTTTATCATACTATTATGTCGGTAGGGTAATCTACACGGGTCATGGTGCATCGAGCGAAGAGTAGAGCGGTAATCATAAAATAAGAATTTGTGGTCCTAAGAGTAGGCACTTTTTGTAACATTCTGTATCTATTTATAAGTATTAAACCATTTGGAGTCAAGAGCAAACCCATCATTCATATAAAAAACCAGGTCTGTCGCGATAGTTTTTTAAGTATATCACGTAAAATGTGTGAAAATAATCGCGAGTGCTTAAAATGTTGTACTGTATCTAATTATGATCAAAATAAGAGCCGCATTGACCATACACAAGTAGGCAAAATGGTGCCCGATTCAAATAACTAATTAACAAATCGAAAAATAATCACAACATTATTAACTTTGATGAAAAGAACATCATCTTTAAAAATGAACTGCAAAATAATCTAAACTGGAAAACATGATTTCACACGATAAAAAATATTTAGACCAGGAATTCTCTTTGCCTATAATTTCTAATTACAATAATACTCAAATTGAATGTGTGAGTAACTGTAAACTTTTATGAAATAAAAATCAATACAAATATTACCAATGTAACTTGCAAAGATTTAAAATAGATTCAGCTATGCATTATACGAATGAAAAAAAAAATCTACACACAATAATCCTCAATACTGAAATGTATGCCTATTAGGTATGCATACGCACATTCCTGATTACAGTACAGCATCATCCTATGGGGCAAAAGTACAGATGAAATTAATCTACTGACTCTACAAAAGAAGTGCGTACGGTGCGTACGTATAATGATTACCATCAAGCAATCGGAAAATTGCAGGCCACTTTATATAGAACTGTATGTACTTATCAGAAATTTCTAAATTCGCTCGTCAGATCTATCATCTTTTTACCCAGGCAAAAGACAAGTATCTACACAAGTCAGTTATTTACGGAATTAAATTAAATCAGAATAACCGATACTAAATCCAGAAAATATTTAAAAAGTACGTGTTGTGTGCATAAAAATATATAATAAATAAACTACCTAAAGATATTGTTAATGAAGAAAAATATTCAAAATTGCAATTAAGTTAGAAAAAACGTATTTCATTCAGAAATGTTACTATACGCAACAAGAGTTTTTGAAGAACATTGTTGAAAGCACGTTGAAAGAGTTGAATAGAGTTTATTGTTGTACTTTTTACACGACTGTCCAACCAAAAAAGGAGTGTAATGTTTTTAGAGTTCATGTATGTAAGTATATATGTGTCATTCTTTAAATCAGGGATATAGCGCGAGCAAGATTTTTAAACCCTTTAAATTCTGAAAAAAATATATGTTACCGTCGAGGATCTAACAGATAGCATGTACTTATCAGTCACACAATTTGAGGAACTTTATTTGACTGAAAAAAAAACGAAGTAACCTTTTTTTGAAAATACTATGTCTACAGTTTTAAAGTTATTCAAAAAAAAATATGTTCTAATTTAGGTACATACCTTTTTATATGTAGTATGAATACCTAAATTAGACATTCTAACGGTGCGGTATTTCTCTAGTACCTATCTATGTCAGAAAAACTGAAAATTTTAGCGCAAAATGAGGGTCTGTTTCTCCGTGGTTTCTCTCTGGCGCAGCGCGAATGAAAAGGACAAGCTTTTCAGGTAAATCAGGGCCTTAAAGTGCTGCAACTGAAAGCAGTCGTATTTTTAAATGTTTTAATTTATTATACTTGTCTTATTTTTATTTATTTCTTATGTTATTTATTAATGAAGAATTATGATTATGATTAACTTAAGTCGTTTAAGAATGTTCGTAACAATAAGTACCTACTGAATAAAGATATTGCAAAATGCAGATCTGATTATTGCTAGTTTAATGATATAAAAATCGGGTATGTTCCTGCGTCTACAAGCTTCTGACTTTTGACACAAAGTAAGTATTGGCGGCGGCGCGCCTTTTGACAAAACCGTTATTTAAGAAAAATTTAATGTAGGAGTATAAGGGATCGTCCACCAATTACGTAACGCATTTTGTATGATTTTTTCCTTGTGATGTGAATGCAACATCTTGCACTCCGCCAATCCGCCTACCAAGCGCGATAAGTATGGCAACACCGCCCGATAAGGTGGCTCATGTCCAGCAGTGGACTGTAATGGCTGCTATTGAATGAATAAATATTGATTTACCTGTAGTTAACATCTTCGGCAACGAAAACATAATTAACATGTGTCATAGAAACAATCACTACCGGCAGGCAAATTAGGAAATATTGTATCAACTGAAACCGCCCAAAATCTTCCAATCCCTTGACATCACTTTGAATTGTTTTGGCAATATTTAGCACAGTCATGTTTATTTATTTATCAAATTTGCCTATCATATGTTGAGGAACCACACAGAATACCAATTGCCACAAGCACCGATTTAAAACTAAAATCTTTGAACTAAACAAGCTACCACTGGTGGCAGCAGATCCAACGCGCGCTACAACAAATACATGAATCGACGAGACGCGTGATAGACTATATTTTTATAGACATTTTTATTTTGAGAAAATGCAGTAGCATGGGGATAAACTGTATAAACATTACCTAGGTACTATATTATTTTATTGCTTAGGATTATGTAAATTTGTTTAACTGTATTGTTAAAAAACATTACGATACCGAGTGTGGTATTATGTTTGTTTGGCATAGGTGGGTGGGAGATTAGGTGAATGCTATCACTAAATATTTTGAGAGTGATATCAAAAGTGCAGCCGGTTGTAACCGAAAAGAGCAATGAGCTATTAAACATCAGAAAAAATAAATACAGTAGGTGTGGTTGTGCTTACTTATTCATTCGAGCTCAATAAATGATTAATTGTCCTACATTGGATAAAGCAATTTAATTTAAATTTTATTTACCATAGTAGAATTACATTAATTTTTCGATGTGCTTATAGGTATTGTGAAGATTGATGCGTAAAGCCGATCACACAAATGTAGTATTTTCAGTTGGGTTAGAATAGTATCAAATCAACCCATGTCAATAGAATTGAAGTTACACAAATCAAGGGAATAAATTGGCAGCCTTCCCTATGCACAGCGCTACCCATATACTTAATAGAATAACCTACTACAGTGCTCTTGCCAAGACGACCTGCGACATAAATATTAGTGACAAGACAACCACTAGTCAGCCAACAGCTGAGTTACGCGCGTAGTATTATTCTAAGTCTATGCTAAGCGCATAAAGTGTTGGCTGTATTAATCATCCGTCATACATCAAAATTTCTATCTCATTTTCATTTCATTGCTCTTGTGTACAAAGGTATTGTGATAGTTCATTAGCAAAGGCACATAATGCTATATTAATGTGGGTGAAATTCATTTTTTACCGTTAATGAATCACCAGTAAGTAGAATACTAACCAAAATTTACTACCTTTAGTATTATAGCTAAAATTGAAAATGGAAATCAGAACATCGTTGGCCATACCACACCCGTTTGTCCGGTTTTTTAGTAGGTAATACAAGTTAGCTTTAAAGACCATTTATTTATTATTAGGTCCCTATAACTTGTTACTAATTGTACAGTCGAGTTCATTTGCAGTAATGCTTTTTAGACTTGGTACCTTTTATTTCTTTAATCGCACGCATTAGTTATAATTGTGCTTTGAGACTATTGCAAACAAGTTTGTTTGTTTTGCTTTCCCAAGTTTTCAATGAACTTTTATACTTGTGGCAAGGTGCCTTACCGATACGATTTTGCAAATTTAGTGATAAAGAACATAACACTTTTTATTGCAGACCAAATAAGATTGAGATACAGTAACATCTAGGTACCTACTTAGAAACTAAATTCTTTCTCAAATGCACTTCATTCACGGAGGCAGCATGCCCACTGCCCAATGGTCTAGCAGCATTGCTCCGCTCTCTACCGCTAGACTTATGAAGTTATGAGTGCGGCAAAATAGCTGCCCTCGGCTCTTTAGAAATCAATTTTCTCGATTGTAATAAATTAAGATACTTATTTGAAAATAAACAATACTAAGAATAAAAGTTAATAGTAATTTGACAAAAATCGTTCCAAAATTCTATTTAAAATACACACACAAACATATCACGCCTATTTTCCCTTGTGGTGTAGGCAGAGCGTAAACGGCGGCAAAAACGGACATTTACGCCACGTCTGACATACATCTTCTTTGAGTCCTTTAGGTTCTTCGAAAATTAAAATACGCCTTTGCATAATATGAATTCCATCTATTACCATGTTAAATGATTATTTTATCGTGTTAAAGGCAAACTTTAATATATTGTGGATAGCACAGACCAAAAAACTCAACGAGTACCAAGAGATTGAAGATTTGGAAGTGTCAGTCCAGACGCCGCCGCCGCCGGTAGCTTAGTTGTCAGAGAAGGGGTTCCTGGATTCAAGCCTCTGCGGACGCTTACTTATTTTCACCTGACTATGCCAACGCTGAGGCACTGTGTATGAACCTTGGAGTGACCCCATATGAAATTTAAAAGTTGTGTATAAAATATTCCACAATTTATATAACTATCATATGTGTCTTAAATAGAGTCAATAGTAAAAAACCTGAAATCCATTAACAATAAGAGTAGTACGTATCTATACATCTATACATATAATAAAACAGAAACGAAACCAATTCTGTACATGAAATAGATTCAAAAAAGGGTTTTTGCTTCTAATTGTGTTCAAGATAAAGACATCAAAACAGAGGTAAAATTGATTTTTGTCTGTTTGTCTGTTTGTCTGTCGGTATGTTTGTTATTCTTTCACGTAAAAACTACTGCACAGATTTCTACAAAATTGTATACTGTGGTAGCTTATTACCCGGGTCAACATCTAGGATACTTTTTACCTCGAAAAAATCTTTCATTCCCATGGTAAAACACAGTAACTGGTTCCGCAAAGCGAGTTCCGAATTTTTTTCCTAAAAAATAATATAGATGTCGCTGTTAGTTTTGTAAAACGCGGTATTGACCACGTATTGACTGACATACGATCTGAACTTCTAAACGACCCCGTGAAACGACCTAACCAAACAAAAAACAAACAATCACACATTTAATCCTTGCGGGGTAGGTTGAGCGTCAACGGCCGTAAGTATTTTATCGCTATCGCCACGTCTGACATATATGCGGGCCGTTCTAACTATTACAGAAATGTTTCGGACTTTTACTTTGACCTTTGGTCATGGTCAAGGTATGTGATGGAAGACAGATGAATTGTGATATTTTCTGCACAACTGTTACTCATCACAATAAAACAATTTTAAACGGATTTAAGTTGTGTTTATTGTGGAAGCGTAGGAATTGTGAAATCCAAAATAAACACAACTTAAATCCGTTGAAAATTGTTTTGTTGCGAAGACAAATTATGATTTGGGTAAAATTAGTTAATTTTTTACCACTACAAGAGGCCGTTGGCCTGAGTTAAAGGTTATAATACTTTTAATTTTAACTCGACATCTCTACGTGTAACCGAGATAGTGAGTCTTGAAAGACAGACAAATGGACAAAAAAGTGAGTGAACCTATAATGGTTCCATATTGCAGCCTAAAACCTATTTACCAATATAGTTTTTATTTTAACTCGATATCTCTGCGCATTCCCGAGATAAAGCGTCTTACGAGACGGATGGACGGACGGACGGACAACAAACTGATCGTATAAGGGTTCCGTTTTTTTGTACGTTTCTTTTTGATGTACGGAACCTAAAAAAATATAAATGCCTTCATTAGTTAGAATCAAAAATGTTAGAGTAAAATTAGTTTAAAATTACTTTATAGATGTCGCTGTTAGTTTTGTGAAACCCGCTAATGAAATGTTTTCTCCAAAATTATATAACAAAGCCACTGACAGGCGGCAGGATTTCTAAAAAAATAATAATATAGTATTGTAAACTATGCCGTGTGATGCCGGCTTGCAATAACATCACCCCATTTCTTTTCCGTGGGAGTCGTAAGTGGCGACTAAGGGACTTTCACATGGGCGATGGGCTGACCTGTCACCATGGCGATACACAATTTTTCGAATGACCATCAAATATATGTCAGACGGCCGAAAAAACGGACATTTACGCTCTGCCTACCCTGCAAGAGATAATAGGCGTGATATACGTATGTAAGTATAAACTTGGGCAACGGATATTCTGATAGATTGTTTCTTTAAAGATAAATCTTTTTTTGTGAAGTGGCGCCACTATCGAGGTCGTTCACGGTTACACTCGCCTTAAACATTTTTGCAGAGATCAGAAGGCAAGGAAGGATTGCACTTGCTGTAGTATCTTCAAGTATCGCTGCCACACTGCTTCCAGGAGAGAAAACGGCGCATACAACTTTCAAAATACCAATCGATTTGGACACAAACGATACTCCAATATGTGCTGTATCACGTAATAGTTACAAGGCAAAGGTTTTCTGATATTGTTGTCTGGTAGTTATGTGACGAGTGTACGATGGCCAACAAAAAAACGGTAGAAGCTATGGATAGGACTTTGAAAGACATACGCAGAGATAATAGGGCCATGGGCCATATCACTGTTCTTTTTTCCAGTGACTTTCGCCAAACACTTCCAGTTGTTACTCGAGGTACCAGGGCTGATGAAGTGAATGCCTCACTAAAATCATCGGCTCTTTGGCCACAAATTCACAAGCTGACCATGACGGTGATCATGCGAACCCGTCTCGGAGGTAATCCACGGGCTGAAGAGTTTTCACAAGCTTTATTAAAACTCGGCAGAGGTACTTTACCAGAGGATAACGGTCAAGTAAGTCTGCCTGAAACGCTTTGCCAAATAGTTTCTGGTCTAAATAGAATCATTTCTTCTGTGTATGGCGAGCCTTCCTTCCTTCAAAAGAAAGATTCGTAGCTACGTGGAAGAGCTATTTTTGCACCCAAAAATGATCAGACTGCTTCAATAAACCATACCATTATGTCACAAATCACTGGGGATATGGTGGTATACGCGTCAATTACCACTGTTATGAATCAAGACAAAGCCACTAACTACCTAATAGAATTCCTAAACTCCTTGAGTGCGAATGGTCTTTCTGCACACTAAATATTACCTTAACTTGGTGTTCCTATCATGCTTCTTTGCAATCTCACTCCGCCAAAGCTGTGCAATGGAACCAGACTGAAGATCTTAAGCTTAAAGATGAATGTATTCGAGGCGGATATTTTCACTGGTTGTGGCGCGTATACCACTCATTCCCAACAACTTTTTATTTCAATTTCAGGGCATTCAGTTTTCCGTCAGCGTTTTCTTTGCAATGACTGTAAACAAATCGCAAGGACAGACGCTGAAAGCCGCAGGCGTAGGTCTTACGATTCCCTGTTTATCACACGGGCAGCTATATGTCGCTTGCTCTCGAGTCAGTTCTCCTGAAAATGTGTACGTTTTAGCACCCGATGGTAAAACTACCAAAGTAGTTTATAATGATGTTTTGTAGCTGATGTCCATAGTATCAAAACCAAGTACCTAACCGAAAAACAAGTTAACCAGTACCTATTCATTGCACATCTTAAAGAGAAAAAACTTTATAGAAACATGATATTAATATTAAACAATATGCATACATCAACTTCACTAACTCACAAGTCACTACACCATGCGTACGAAGTCGCGGGCAACAGCTAGTATGTAATAAATAATGTAGATGTACCAACAGTATAATAAGTAAAAATTGTAATAGAATGTTTAATAAATAAGAATCAGTACTTAATATTATAAATCTGAGAGTTTCTGTGTATGTATGTATGTATGTTTGTTACCTCTTCACGCTCAAACGGCTTGACCGATTTAGTTGAAATTTGGAACACAGTTAGAGTATAACCCGAAATAACACAAAGGCTACTTTTTACCGCGAGAAAACAACTATTACCATGGGAAAATGAATAGCAGCGGGTGAAACCGTTGGGCGGAAATCTAGTACTTACTTAATATCTTTGAACAAGATTGTATTAAGTATATCATATATCATAACAAAGCCAGTATCTAGCTGCGCTTTAATTTTAAGGAAATAACAATATAGTACCTACAAATGTGTGTGTGTGTGTGTAAATGTGTGTAAGAGGTAAAATGTGAAACAAATAAGTAATAATAAAAAAACGCATTACTTCTGGCATAAGATCCACTCTGCCACGAGGATTATCAAGTCGTACGTCAGCTCGGTTTCTCACACTACCTAAAGTACCGCCGTTCCAATAAGTCGTATTTGACAGGTGTCAGATTCGTGATAATACTATGGCAGAGGGTCCATTTTCCTTTGTAGACATCTCTTTTAGTATGGAGATGACATCTGTCAAATACGACTTATTTGAACGGCAATACATAAAAGGCTTTAGGTATGTCAGGCAAATTTGAACTGACTTCGACGAGGATAAACCTTACTGTAATGAGTATACGTGCATTAGATTTTTTCTTGTCAGTTCAGTAGTTACTTATTATCATCATTATTGCCTGATTTAATTTTTTTTCGTGAATCGTGTGATCGTGCGTGTTTTTTCAAAATCGCCCAACATCGCACTAGGTTTTAAATAGTTTCAATAGGGAGTTTTATTTTTGTAAACTAAACTTTTGAACTTGAACTTACACCGTTACTAGTTGCCAAATCCTAAAGGCATGAAAAAGTAGTTGTTCTTTCCGAATCTACCCTCGTTTTTAGCACTTTGTTATTAATTAATTTGTGGTTTTTCGCTTATATACAGAGAAACCCATGTAAATAAATATTTTTGTGATGCGAGTGATGTTTCATTATACGATCTCATACATCGAAGTAAAAAATTGACAGTTGCGCCCCGTCCTCTCTTATTCACTGTTGAACATTTTCATGTTAGTTAAAGATATCGAGTAACTTCTTCATTTGTTACCTCTCATCTCCATTATCTTGTTGCACAAATTATGTATTGGCGGCCGCGCTTGTGACGTATCTATATGATAATTTTCCAATAATTTCATACGATAGCTAAAGAGACTACCTTAATTCCAATGGTTACATGGTTTGTTAGTATACAGATAACATGGTAATGGGGAATAGAGCGAAATCAGGTGGGGTTTTAAGACCTTGAAACTGAATAACTGTGTACCTTATTAAGAAAGAATCAAATTATTTCCCGTAGAAATAAGTAATTAACACGATTAATAAAAATATATATATTTTTTTCTATGTACTTATTAGACATTGTAAAAATGTGTCCCCCAGAATTTCAACGCCATTTATCGATTGATTTTTAATACTTTTTTCTTTTTCAAACAGCTGTCAAAAAAGGTCTTTATTTAATGGAAATCTGGAAACACATTTCTTCCAAACGAAACTTGTTAATTTTTTATGGATAATTTTAAACCTTCCATCAAAAATCTTATCGTACACATTATGTACTTCCCTCTAACATATTATTCTAAATCCCTTTAAATTATTTTACCACAATTAAACTACCCTGTTAGCAAAGTTTGTTGCGATAATTATATTCAAAATTTCCACTAATATGTAACACATTTTTATTCTCACGCGCAGCAAATATTCTATTATTACAGTAGCTATATTATTCTTGCCCAAAATATACTAATGTTACACATTTTTTCCCAATTGATACACAAAGTATCTAATACGAATCTTAAAAACGTACCCATATTTTAAACAGTTTTGTACAACGTTTATAATACTCAAATAAATGTTTTTGAAGAACTCATACACGTGTGACATATCTCGCCTATAACCCCTTGCGGGGCAGGCAGACGCAAACGGCCGCAAAACGGACATTCACGCCACGTCTGACAAATTATGTATCGCCATAGTGATAGGTTGTCAGCCCATCGCCTACAATTGCAAAACACACCCTCGAGTCCCTTAGTCACCTCATATGACTCCCATGGAAAAAAAATGGGGTGATGCTTTTCTAAGCTGGTATCACACGGCAAGAGGTTGTGTTTACTTGTTTTAAATGAGAAGTGTTGTGTTTTACAAATTTACAAATATACACACAGACGCTACGTATAAGATTGTATGGCAAAGATTCCCCGTATTAGGGATGGGAACAACTGATAAAAGCAAAAAGTTTTATCCTTTGTCTTTGGCAGTTTCTAGTACAGAAAAAAAGAAAATTATAAATTGCTTTCGAAGAGCTTAAAAAAAGTGTTTATACTGTTTATTCGTATGTTTTGCAGCCAAAGGATATAATTTGTGATGCAGCCAAGAGTATCCAAAATGCATTTCAGGAGGTATTTGGAGTTGAGACTACAATCAAAGAAGAATGGGTACTACAAAACCCGAATTGGTACATAGGCGCTTCGAAAGGATATTGATCTACAATGCACTCGAAGCTTTCAATAGGAGCATAAAATGATAGCCACACCCTTGAAGAACGAATTCCACATTCCCGATTTCGTGCGGTTGTTTTTGGTATGATCAAGCAGTGGTCCGAAAAGTTTAAAATGTAATCATTTTCAACAACACCATTGATAAAACTGCACGATTGGACATTAGCTTACCATTGGGAAAATATTATCAAAAAAGTAATATCCAAAGCAACGACGCAACAAAAAACTTACTTTATCTAAAGTTCCACATCCAGTAAAGTCAAAACGGGCAAAATTGGGAGAAAATTGATGACTTCAAGAAATTCGCCTTTACTCACTCTGGACTTGTCTTGCCTAACAACAAGTGCGACTGGATAAATGGTGAGTGTAGTTGCCTCAATTTTTATAAAAATTATAAACGTAAACACGTTATCGGACTTGCAATCAGGCTGAATTACGTAGCACCACCAGTTAAAGCCAAAAACATAGCCATCGGCGAAAAAAGAAAACGGGGGGGCGTCCTTCCAAGGCAAAACGCGATTAATTAGTGCAATAATAATAAAAAAACTGAACTGATTATGTGTAATGACAAGTTCAACATTGTAATAGTAAAGACTTTTGTTACCATTTTGATTTTTTTTTTGTTTAAAACTGATTAGTACAAAATAGCTAATTAGATTAGCATTACACTTTAATAGGTAATAAATTGTAATAAATAAAACTACATTGTGATTTAATTGGTGGTTAATTTAAATATACTTTGCAGTACATTGTTTGAAGTTAAACTTTAATAAAAAATGATCCTTCAATAAATTAGGTGAATTATTAGTTTTACATATTTGCAAAAGTCATTAAATAGGAGCTCATTAAGAAATATTTATGTGAGCATATTTTTGTGCACAATCAGTATTTTTGATGGAAAAATGGGAAAAATAGTTGGAAAAAACGAGAATAAATTGAGGTACAGTTAAATACCATCCATTTTTTATGTGATAAGTCGATTAATCACACGCATGTTACTAACTGTCGTTGTTTGTTAGAGCAAGTTATTTCTAGGCTTGCATGTTCATTTTATCAACTTTCAAAGATACCATTTTTTTTTATTAAACTAGCGGCCCACCACTGCCCACCAGTGGTTACACCCACCAGCGATACAGCTACTGCTATTTATTTTCCCGTAGGAATAGTTGTTTTTACGCGCTAAAAGGTAGCACAATTATATTAATCAGGGATAATAATTAATTTGAACTGACTTTTGCCGTGTGATGCCGGCTTAGAATAGCATCACCCCATTTCTTACCCATGGGTGTCGTAAGACCCGACTAAGGGACTCGAGGGATGTGTATTGCAATTTTAGGCGATGGGCTGAAAACCTGTCACTATAGTGATACACAGTTATTTGATTGACCCTCAAGCTTTTGTCAGACGTGGTGTTAATATTCGTTTTACGGCCGTTAACGCTCTGCCTACCCTGTAAGGGATATAGGCGTGATTTATGTATGTATGTATGTATAATAATTAATGACGCAGCTAACTACCGTTTGTTTTTTTTTCGATAGTTTTCTAAACAAACTTTTTATCACCTTTTTAACCCTTCAGTGGCAAATTTTTTGAAAACGCTGAATCGCGTATTTGATAACTTTGGCTCCTTAGTTTATTCCTAAAATGTAAAAGAGATCGCCTCAAATGCCTTATATTTTCATACAAATTCCCTTTATTTTTACCACTTTGTGGGTTAAAAATCAAATATTCCATAAACACGTTTACTTTTATCGGACAATCGGTGTTTCAGCCTGCAATGTCCGAAACAGACTGGGTGTGGGTATAATACAAATTCTTAAAGTGATAAATATCAAAGTGTACCCCGCCGAAAATGGAACCCGGAACACTTGCGATCATTTTTGTGAACATCATTCTCAGTGAGGATTTGTTTATATAACACTCCGCCACGGCCCGAAGACTCACAGAGCGCCGCCGCCGGGCTGAACCACCGGCCGCAGTCTTGTCCGTTTCTGTTCTAGTTGATCGGACATTACATGTAGTGACTCCCTCTTCGTGTGGACATTATCTGTGGCTGACTTCCTTACATTATCTGTGCTTACACTAACAAAGCTAACTATCTGTGGTCAATGATCTGTCAAGAAATGGCGGTCAATTACTCGCGTAAATAAAAGATATTAGTGAAATTGACAGTGAAAATGCATATAAAACAGGTAAATAAGTTAAATTTAATACTACTCAATATTATATGTAAATCATTAACAATTTATGATAAAAATCAGCCTTTCGTAATCAATCAACAATAGTGTACAACAACAACATTGTGTTTTAGGTGATTATCCAGGGATTCAAGAGTTATCGTGAACAGATCGTGGTGGAACCCTTCGACAAACGGCATAATGTAGTCGTCGGGCGTAACGGGTCTGGCAAAAGTAACTTCTTTCATGGTATGTTTTCAACTAACTTTCATGGCTAATTTTGATGACCTACAAAAGGAGCTACTCTCCAGTCAAAGAGTCACATTCTGCACAGATCAAAACCTTGATCAAAATATTCTCAGACAGTGTAAAGGTGAGATTTATACACCTACAAAACCATTAAACCATAGGGTAGGGACACCTGTGAGGCTGTGGTTAGTTCAAGCATGGTATAAGTTTCTAAGTATAATCACATAGTTTGTAATACGTAATGCTAGTCCCATTGTCCAAATTATGTTTGCATTTGCTGAGTAACAAGAAGTAATTTTGGTCAGGGTATCAAACTCGGATTGAGTAAATTAGGATTATTGCCCTGGCTACTTTTGAGATTGGCACCCCATTTCTTTCCCTTGGGTATCATAGAGGCTACTGAAGGACTCAAGGGTTACATGTGTATTGCAATTTTAGGCAATATGCTTACAATCTGTCACTATGGTAATACACAATTTTCTTCATGTCTGTAATGTTTGTCTGATGTGTTTTCTAAATGACTGTTAATACAACCATTCATGCTCTGCCAACCCTGCAAGGGATGTAGGTATGATGAGTATATATGTATGTATTTTTTATTAAATAAAATGCAAGTAAATTTTCTTTTCAGCTATACAGTTTGTACTCAGCGATGAGTTCTCACACCTCCGTCCAGAGCAGAGACTGGCATTGCTGCACGAGGGAACCGGACCCAGGGTCATATCTGCTTTTGTTGAGATCATCTTTGACAACTCCGATAACCGCATTCCTGTAAGTAGCAATCATACAGGATGTTGGGGACGGTTTACCGAAAACTTTGCAGGCATGATTAGACCATGAAACTAAACAACTCTTGGTATGGTGCCTATGTTGGGAAACATTTTTGTTTTCCAGTTTCCATAGAATGTCAGGCAGCTAATCGGATATTTTGTATGGGAGCTTAATTTTCTTTTCTTTTATCTTCATTTTTCCATACAAAAGTTGTTCACTTTCAAGGTCTGATCATGCCTGCAAAGTTTTTCTTATACCATCCCTTACACCCCATATAGTAAAAGTGTATTTTGTTGTCATGCTAAGCCTGGTTAATTCACGATTTGTTCAGAATAAGCAACAAACATTTAATTATTTGATTAGCTACTTACATTCAAGCACAAATTCTTTACAAAATTTTCCCTTTTTTTATAGAAATCGGAAACAGTCAATGCATTCTACTAATATTTTCATAACACCTTTTAGATTGAAAAAGATGAGATCTTTCTGCGTCGAGTGATTGGCTCAAAGAAGGACCAGTTCTTCTTGAACAAGAAAGTGGTGCCGCGCTCAGAAGTGCTGAACCTGCTAGAGTCTGCCGGCCTCTCCAACTCCAACCCCTACTACATCGTCAAACAAGGAAAAGTAAGTGCTTAGATCATTGATCTACAACAACCCTAGATTTAGCGCCTCATACAAAATTACGCTAAGATTTTGTCACCTACTGAACTATACAGTCATACATAGCGATTTATAGATTCATTGCGTCCGCCTGATTCAAAATATCACAACGAACCTCACCATAATCTATTGAATTCAGCCTTATTGTTAGCCCATACTTGGTCATGTTAACAGTTTAGCGGCTAGCCACGCACTGTGGGAAAGAAGTGCTCGCTTGCAAATTGTGCACTACTTTACCGGCCCACCTTTTGAGCGTACGCGCGTAATCTAGGGTTGTTGTAGATCAATGGCTTAGATCAACAATCGCCCAGTAATTTCATCCACTGTGACCTATTTTCTCATAAAAAATATGTCAATATCCTGGATTAACAAACTGTCTGTTTTTCAGATATGATGTAGATTTCTAACTGTAAAGGAATAAAATTGGTTTAGTAGATAAGGACATTATAGATCTAAAACCAACTAATCTTTCTTCCTTATTATAAATGTTTAAGGTTTTTTTGGATTTTGCCATTAGGGCCTCAGAGTATTTGAAATCTTTGCTGGTTGGCTTGGTGGGGAGCAAACGTTCTTTGACTTATTAATATGGTTGTTCAAAGAACCAGCCCAATCAGACTAGGATCAGGAGGTGTTCCGAAAAGAATGGATCTGATTGAAGTTGTTCTGGGAAGAACGGATCAGACTTAAGTTGTTCTGGGATGAACAGTTTGGACTGAAAATAATTTATTTACAAATGTGGTGGTATTGCTGTTGATTGGCTAGTATAAAGCTCTCAAGTGAAACTAGGTATTGATGTACTATAAGCTTTATATCTTTCATAAATAAAATTGATAAATGACACGGCCACCTTCAATTTCTTATTTTCATAGGTTGTAATTTTATAACTTTCTGGCTACTAGTCAGTTATTTTGTAAACATAATTATGTGCTCCTTCTTTAGATTAATCAAATGGCAGTAGCACCCGACTCACACAGACTGAAGCTGCTGAGGGAAGTAGCCGGCACGAGGGTTTATGATGAGAGGAGAGAAGAATCCGTCACCATTCTTAAGGAGACCGTTGGCAAGGTATTATGATGTTATAGATTTAGGCAAAATAGAATCCAACAGATCTAATACAGCTTATCTTTCTCAACTGACATCACAAATGTCGTGTAACTTTCAATCCACTACATTGCTAGTTTACTTCTTGTTGAAATATGATAATTAAATTGATTTTGATTTGAATAATACTTTTTTTAATGTTTCCCTCAAGTGATCCAATCATCACCAGTTCTCTTCAAGTATTAAATTTAAACGCCTATATCGCTTGCGGAGTTGGCAGAGCGTAAACGCCCGCTAAAACAGACATTTACACCACGTCTGACAAATATTTGAGGGTCATTCAGAAAATTGTGTGTCGCCATAGTGACAGGTTCAGCCCATCGCCTAAAATCACAATACATCGCACATTCATTACACATGTAACCCTTGAGTTCTTTAGCCGCCTCTAACGACACACATGGGAAAGAAATGATGTAATGCTATTCTAAGCCGAAATCACATGGCATCAAATCTTTTATGTGACACAGGTAGAGAAGATCAACGAGTTCCTGCAGACGATCGAGGAGCGGCTGAAGACCCTCGAGGAGGAGAAGGAGGAGCTGAAGGAGTACCAGCGCTGGGACCGCGCGCGCCGCGTGCTCGAGTTCATCGTGCACGACACCGAGCACCGCGAGAACAAGAGGAAGCTCGAGGAGGTAACGCACTCACGCCTTCATCCCTTGCGGGGTAGCGACAACGAGCGTAATACTACGATCGTTTTGCCAGTGCCCGATATTATCATACTACATACACACATATCACGCCTTCATCCCTTGCAGGGTAGCGACAACGAGCGTAATACTACGATCGTTTTGCCAGTGCCCGATATTATCATACTACATACACACATATCACGCCTTCATCCCTTGCGGGGTAGCGACAACGAGCGTAATACTACGGTCGTTTTGCCAGTGCCCGATATTATCATACTATATACACACATATCACGCCTTAATCCCTTGCGGGGTAGCGACAACGAGCGTAATACTACGATCGTTTTGCCAGTGCCCGATATTATCATACTACATACACACATATCACGCCTTCATCCCTTGCGGGGACAACAACGAATGTAATACTACGATCGTTTTGCCAGTGCCCGATATTATCATACTACATACACACATATCACGCCTTCATCCCTTGCGGGGTAGCGATAACGAGCGTAATACTACGATCGTTTTGCCAGTGCCCGATATTATCATACTACATACACACATATCACGCCTTCATCCCTTGCGGGGTAGCGACAACGAGCGTAATACTACGGTCGTTTTGCCAGTGCCCGATATTATCATACTACATACACACATATCACGCCTTCATCCCTTGCGGGGTAGCGACAACGAGCGTAATACTACGATCGTTTTGCCAGTGCCCGATATTATCATACTACATACACACATATCACGCCTTCATCCCTTGCGGGGTAGCGACAACGAGCGTAATACTACGATCGTTTTGCCAGTGCCCGATATTATCATACTATATACACACATATCACGCCTTCATCCCTTGCGGGGTAGCGACAACGAGCGTAATACTACGATCGTTTTGCCAGTGCCCGATATTATCATACTACATACACACATATCACGCCTTCATCCCTTGCGGGGTAGCGACAACGAGCGTAATACTACGATCGTTCTGCCAGTGCCCGATATTATCATACTACATACACACATATCACGCCTTAATCCCTTGCGGGGTAGCGACAACGAGCGTAATACTACGATCGTTTTGCCAGTGCCCGATATTATCATACTACATACACACATATCACGCCTTAATCCCTTGCGGGGTAGGCAGAGCGTAAACGGCCGCAAAAACGAAAGTGATGTGCCGTTGCCGGCAACTTTGGCAACATTGGGAACTTTGCCGTCAATTTTGCCGGCAATATTGCCTCGACCGGAAATTTTAGGGAACATTACCGAAATATGCTTTAAAACATTAGGTTAGTACTACTTTATGAAACCTCATGGTGTGTTCTATCATCTGTACTAGATTATAATGATCAAATCCTTTCGCATGACCAATATTGCCTAAGTTGCCAGCAATATAGCCAAATTTGACGGCAATGTTTCCGGAAATTTTGGCAACTTTGCTTTTAAGGTGGGTTAAGAAAAACATCTAAGAGCTAGAATCATTTAACTTAAATAACCTTTTAAGGTACATTTTAATTAGGAACTATTAAATCAGTCTTAATATTGAACATTGATTGACTGTGTCCATAAAACTTCTTAGTAAAATAGTTTTTTACAATCATATTACATACACATACATACACATATCACGCCTATAATCCCTTGCGGGGTAGGCAGAGCGCAAGATCGCAAAAACGATCTATCAACGCCACGTTTGACAAATATTTGAGGGTCATGCGGAAATTGTGCATCGCCATAGCGACAGGTTGTCAACCCATCGCCTAAAATTGCAATATTCTCCCTCGAGTCCCTTAGTCGCCTCTTACGACTCCCAAGGGAAAGAAATGGGGTGATGCTTTTCTAAGCCGGCATCACACATCTCGCTTGCATATTTCATTCGTACGCTATTGTTAGAGAACACAGAAGTACCATAAACAAGCTTTTAATTTTTTTTTTACTGAAAACATGTGCGTGCATATTTTTGATACGTTGGTATAAGCCTATAATTATAACTTATAAGCCTTTTATAGTTTAATTCTTAAAATATAGCGCTGGCAATATTGCCAAAGTTGCCGGCAACATTGGAAGTTTACCGGCAATATTGCCTGAGCAAAGTTGCCAGCAACGGCAATATTGCCGCAGGCACATCACTAAACGAACATTTACGCCACGTCTGACAAATATTTGAGGGTCATTCGGAAAATTGTGTATCGCCATAGTGACAGGTTGTCAGCCCATCGCCTAAAATACAATACACACCCTCGAGTCCCTTAGTCGCCTCTTACGACTCCCACGAAAAGAACTGAGGTTATGCTATTCTAAGCCGGCATCACACGGCATATATCATACTACAGACTACAATTTTTACAGGTAATACTCGATGTTCATTGCGTGGTCGTTTAACCATTATGATACCGGAAATATGAACTGGCTAGGCAATGTACTAAGAATTTCACCTGTACACTTGTAGCCTGTAGTTTTTTTTTTGCATTACTCAAATCGCCATCTTCCGCCGCACCTGACAGTTGTTGTTGTACGTGAATTTTTCGGATGTTGTTCAGTTGTTATAGGTTTTTGTTCTGTTGTAGTTTAGATGTTGTTCAATTGTTGTTCAGTTGTTATTCCGATGTTGTTCAGTGTTGTTCAGTGCTGTTCAGTTGTTGTTCAGTTTTTGTTTGGTTATTTGTTATTCAGACTCGACCGAAAATTCATATTAAGTCATATTACGTTCTCGTATTGAATTTGACCATGTATCGGGCCTTGTAATCGCCAGTGCGGACGTTTGGAAAAGTGTTTAACAGAGTTTTTTTTTATAGTATAGTTAAAATATTGTATGCAACTGCATATAATTAGGCATTAGAATGCTCGTGTCAAACTATTATCACACTCGGCTACGCCTCGTGTGATAAACAGACACTCGCATTTTAATGACCCCCATTAGGTATATGACAGTTGCATAAACTACTATTATGCAACTGTCATATAATGGGGGTCATAAGAATGCGAGTGTCTGTTATAATAGTTTGACACGAGCATTCTAATGCCTAATTATAGCAGTTGCATACACTATTTTATCTACACTCTAAAAATATAATAGTAGTTTATGCAACTGTAGTATAATGGGGGTCATTAGAATGCGAGTGTCTGTTTATCACACGAGGCGCAGCCGAGTGTGATAATAGTTTGACACGAGCATTCTAATGCCTAATTATAGCAGTTGCATACACTATTTTATCTACACTCTCCAAAAAAACTCAGAAACACTTTTCTAAACGTACGCGCCGGCCATTGCAAGGCCCGATACAAGGACAAATTCAATACGAGAACGTAATATGGCTTGATATGAATTTTTAAAAATCTATACTTTAGCAGTTGTTTAGATGTGGAGTCTTAACAATAACTTAACTAAACAACTGAACAACAACTGAACAACAACTGAACAACATCTGAACAACATCTGAACAACAACTGAACAACATCTGAACAACATCGAAACAACAACTGAACAACATCTGTACAACAACTGAACAACATCTGAACAACATCTGTACAACAACTGAACAACAACTGAACAACATCGGAATAACATCTGAACCACAACTAATCAACATCGGAACAACAACAGAACAAAAACCTATTAAAACAACTGAACAACATCCGAAAAATTACCGTACAACAACAACTGTCAGGTGCGGCGGAAGATAGCGATTTGAGTATTGAAAAAAAAACTTCGTTTCATTTCTCAACTTTATCGTATTAAGAGTTTTGTCATTAAGTCATTACGCTTCTGTAATTTATAGTAAACCCTAGTTTTCATAGGCAGAATGCATAAAGTAGGTCATTATGCATCTGTTTTCGAATTCATAATTCGAACATTATGAGACGAGTGTATATAAACTCAGTTAAACACTTTTCCAAACGTCCGCACCGGCGATTGCAAGGCCCGATACATGGTCAAATTCGATACGAGAACGTAATATGGCTTGATATGGAAAATTCTTTACTTACAGTCGTTTTGATGTCGAGTCTGAACAACAAATAACTAAACAACTGAACAACAACTGAACAACACTGAACAACATTGGAATAACAACTGAACAATATCTAAACAACATTATGAGACGAGTGTAGATAAACTACTATTTCTCAAACATGCTAGGAAATGTGTTCATTTCTTTCAAAAAAAGAAACCGCGAAGTTTCACATTGTTTGTCACGTCTCAGATCACGCCAGCAAAGTTGTATGGAAATCCTTTGCTGGTGTCCATTAAGATAAATTCGTTATACGCTAAACCCACATAATTTGATTTCAAAATTATCTCGATGACTCTCATAGAAACAGAACGTAATTTTGTATGAAACAGGTAACTAAAGACGAGGCTGTATGATGTGAAGACCCTTGCCTGTTCAGAATTAAAAAAGAAAAGAATGAACTAAACATTTAGTATGGCTGAATATTACGTAATACTGTGCCTTACAGGCGAATTTATTTTAAAAATTACAATTGGTGGGAAAATTGTAAATTTTTATTTGTTTCGTTGTGTTGTGGTCGCTAGCTAACTTTTATAAGAAGTACAATCTTTCATTTCCTAGCCTTTTTTTGAGAAAAGCACTATGTAAGCCTCGGGGAAAATTACTTTGCTTGACTTGTATAATTGAAGTCCTCGCCTGCGGCTCGGACTTCAAACTATACTCGTCCAGCAAAGTCTTATTTTCCATACCTCGACAACAATGTACTATTTTTTGGTTTGTAGCTGGAGAAGCTGCGCACGAACAGCGGCAAGGAGCAGCAACACTACGCGGACATGGTGCGCGAGGCGCAGGAGCACGTGCGCGAGGCCAACAGGTAGATAGATAGATAAATATATGAAATGTTTATTGCATAATTAACAACACACACATACATTCAACAGTAAAAGAAAAATAAAATGTAAATACATTTAGATAACTTGCAAGACGTACAAGAATGCTCAGCGCGAGCGCAACACGGCGCCTCTCTATTGAAAATATTCCTAAAACTCCTGGCAAATACTTGCTACTTACGCAGAAAAATGGTAATTTTTGATGACAAATTTTGAAAACACTTCCTGGGTTAGGTATACAAAGCTTAGTGTAGATGGCAAAACCAATAAGAAGTAACTGAACTTTGAAATTGATAAATTTTTGACCAATCACAGAAAAAAAGCACAGTCGAGACAGGCATCAATAGTTTGCTGCCACATATTATCTGACAGGTCCAAAATGTATATTCCGCTATTCTGAGAACTGAGCACGGTAACCTAACCATAACCATTACTTTCAATAGGAAACTGAAGGAAGCCCGTAAAGAAGTGGGCGCGGCGCGAGAAGAGAAAGACATCCTGTCCACTGAGCAACAACAGCTGCTGCGGGAGAAGACCAAGCTGGAGCTCGCCATCAAGGACCTCACTGACGACGTGGACGGAGACAACAAGTCCAAGGTCAGGATAGCTTTGAACAATACAACCCTAATGACAAAGACATCCTCTCCACTGAACAACAACAGCTGCTGCGGGAGAAGACCAAGCTGGAGCTCGCCATCAAGGACCTCACTGACGACGTGGACGGAGACAACAAGTCCAAGGTCAGGATAGCTTTGAACAATACAACCCTAATGACAAAGACATCCTCTCCACTGAGCAACAACAGCTGCTGCGGGAGAAGACCAAGCTGGAGCTCGCCATCAAGGACCTCACTGACGACGTGGACGGAGACAACAAGTCCAAGGTCAGGATAGCTTTGAACAATACAACCCTAATGACAAAGACATCCTGTCCACTGAGCAACAACAGCTGCTGCGGGAGAAGACCAAGCTGGAGCTCGCCATCAAGGACCTCACTGACGACGTGGACGGAGACAACAAGTCCAAGGTCAGGATAGCTTTGAACAATACAACCCTAATGACAAAGACATCCTGTCCACTGAGCAACAACAGCTGCTGCGGGAGAAGACCAAGCTGGAGCTCGCCATCAAGGACCTCACTGACGACGTGGACGGAGACAACAAGTCCAAGGTCAGGATAGCTTTGAACAATACAACCCTAATGACAAAGACATCCTCTCCACTGAGCAACAACAGCTGCTGCGGGAGAAGACCAAGCTGGAGCTCGCCATCAAGGACCTCACCGACGACGTGGACGGAGACAACAAGTCCAAGGTCAGGATAGCTTTGAACATAACAACCCTAATCGCTTCAAAGTAAGAGTGAACAGGCTTCTTCTGGGTGAGCTCGCTCCATCTTAGACTCTGTCTCTGTCCTATGACCTAGACTAGAGTCAAGAGCACTGGCAGCGCGAGTGTGTGAACAGGTTACTCGCGCTGCTACTCGTCATGCCGCTGCCACTTCCCGTGCTCCCGTGATTGTCAGCGCCTCGTGCGCGAGTCAAAGGAACGGCAGCACAAACGCGTGTGGACTGTATTACTATCCCGCTCACTCATATTGATGTGAGAAGAGTATATCGGCAGTGTGTGAACACTCACTCGCGATGATACTTCCGCGGAAATATTTCGAGCAATATTTGCGACAGCGGCAGGAGCAGGAGCAGGTGCATGGTGTGAACGTGCTATAAAAAGTAATTAACATTTTAAGAAACGAAATGGGACATTCCATAGCAAATGTTCTATTAGTCAGCATGCTAATAGATTAACTTTTTTTCTCAAATATTTTTTTTTAGCTAGATTTGAAGCTTATGTTTTCCAGAATCTAGATTTTTTTCTTTGGACCACTTAAAGCGGGAAACCCTGTATGTTCAACTTTCCCCAAGGTAATGTAAAAGAAAAATGGAAGCTCTGAAAGTTTTAGCAAAGTTCTGTCCTAGGTTCCTAAGGAAAAGTTTTTCAGCTGTATGGTAGGGGGCCACCTCTCAAAATACCTCTTGTTTCCCAAGCAAAATCTAAAGCTGAATGCAGTTTTTTTTAATAAATTCCGTGGTATCGTGACATTTCCCGTTCGTTGCACTCGCTACATTGTAGCGTTATAATTTGGAGGTCACAATAATTACCTCGTGACGTTTAGGATATCTTATCGGCCATTCAGATAATAATCAAACTTGAAATGAGAAGAATCCGAACAGGTTATTGCACTTATATTTATGATATTATTAGATAGTTACACTGTTGTTGTTTTTTGTTAAACACCAAATAAATAGGATTTTGTTTGTGAATTTAGTTTATGTCAAATCCTTTGCATAAGTACAGCAATAAACTAAATCTTATATAGGTCGACGACAGGTAAGGTAGGGGTTAAAAAAATATGAAATACTTATGCTAATGTTTGCATCACGACCAATGTTGCTTTAAAACAAATACATATAGGGTGAAATTTTACTGTGACTGATTCCAAACTCAGGACCGGCTGGTGATAAGTATAAAGAACAACTTTCCCTAAGGAACAAAGGTCGAAATATGAAAAATGTATCCGCCAACAAACTCAATTGTATGGACAGCAAAAAATAAAACACATTTCCCTATGTTCCCTGGAAAAAGTGGTTTCTTATCTTCAGCCCGTTTCTGAGATTTTCGTATCATCCCTAAAGGAACCCCAAACAAAACTTAGGGTGTCTTTTTTGTGAATTCGAATTGTATAGCTAATTTTGACGTTCGCTCTTGAAGGAAAGAGCCGAAGCGGAACTGGAGCGACTGAGACAGCAGATCAGCGAGAAGGAGCGCGAGCTAGAGGAGCTGAAGCCGCGCTACGAGGAGATGCGCGCGCGCGAGGAGGAGTGCACGCGCGCGCTCGCGCTGAACCAGCAGAAGCGGCAGGAGCTGTACGCGAAGCAGGGCCGCGGCACGCAGTTCACCAGCAGGCAGGACCGCGACAGGTGGATCGAGAAGGAGCTCAAGTGAGTTCATGTTTGATGCTGTACAATGAGGTCAATTCGGGATTTAAATTTTCCTTACTTGCCTTAAATTAGTGCTGTCACTTTCCGTCAAATAGGTTTAGAAAAGGCTAGAAGATATTTTAGTCCTGTAATTTTTAAAAACGTCAAGGGTTTTTTCGCCTTTCCTAGTCAATTTAGTCGCCATTGATTTGATTGTCGCCTTATTTTGACAAATAAGACGTATTTTGCATGAAACTATAAGACATGACACGACTAAAATATCTCCTATCCTTTTCTAAACCTATTTAACGGAAAATGACAGCACTAATTTAAGGCAAGTAAGGAGAATGTACATCCCGAATTGTGGCCAATACTAACCTAACCTAACCTAACCTAAATACCTATGCAATACTATGGTACATCTGTTTATACAGGGTTATTTTTCATTCACCCCGGAAATTTTACAGGGTGATTCTACTCATGATTCTGAACAACTTTTATTATGGGGTCACCTGCGCAATCGGGAAAAAAAAACAACTGCTCCATAGAAAAACTCATACCTACTCGAACAAAATGTATGGAAAAGCTGGATACTTTTTCGCGATTTCGCAGTTGACCCCGTAATAAAAGTTGTTCAGAATCATGAGTGGAATCGCCATGTAAAATTTCCGGGGTGAATAAAAAATAACCCTGTATAAACAGATGTACCATAGTATTGCATAGGTATCAAATTAACCTGTGTTATAATATAATTACAAGTTTAGGTTATATTTGAAATTGGTTAGTCTTTTTTATTTTGTATAACTGAGGAATGTGCAGTGCCGACACAAACTTTTCTAAGGTATGAAGTAAAGTAAATGCTTTATAATATGTCTTTTTAATAAATACTATAATAATACATACATATCACGTCTATAATCCCTTGCAGAACGCAAACGACAAAAAACGGACATAAACGCCACGTCTGACGAGTATTTGAAGGTCATTCGGAAAATTGTGTATCGCCATGTGACAGGTTGTCAGCCCATCCCCTAAAATTGCAATACACACCCTCAAGTCCCTTAGTCGCCTCTTACGACTCGGGAAACAGGAAAGAAATGGGGCGATGCTATTTTTAGCCGGCATCACACGGTTCGTCGTTAAATAATAATGTTATTCATTGTTTTCTTACTGAAACTTAGCATTATGGTACTTAAGTGTGATATCACTTTAATTCGAGTTCGCAATACATCCCTGCTAATGTAGGTAGATTCAAGCGGAAAGGTGCTCGAGTTAAACTACTGTTCCTTGGTACATTGTGGTACTTTTATTTTTATTTTTATTAATGATGGGCTTGTCGACGGCCGATGTGGCGCAGTGGTTGTGCGACTGCCTGCGACGCAAAGGTTCCGAGTTCGATTCTCGGTGGGACTCTCACAAAGTTGATATTTATCACTTTGTGAATTGTTCCCGGTCTGGTTAGGACATTGCAGGGTGAACCACCTGATTGTCCGAAAAGAATTGGTTCCGTGCTTCGGAGGGCACGATAAGCCGTCGGTCCCGGTTGCTGTCTATGATTACTTAGACGGCGGTCGTTACACAACCATGTCAGAGGCCTACTAATAGTAGTAGGCGGTTGAAAAACTCTGACACCAGGGTTCATCGAGTCATTGGAAGACTCGGTGTCCCACACGAAAAGAGAAAGAGAATGATGGGTTTGCTCTTGACCCTAGTCTAGGTCATAGAGACTACTTGATTTATCTGCCACAGGTCCCTCAACAAACAAATAAAGGACAAGAAGGACCACGAGGTGAAGCTCCGCGAGGACCTGAAGCGCGACGGCGTGAAGGTCGCGGAGCTGGAGGCCAGGCTCGAGGAGCTCAGCAGGGAGTGCGAGCGGCAGCGGCTCGCCATCGACGACCACAACAAGCACTACTACGAGTGCAAGAAGAAGAAGGACCAGGAGCAGAGCACCAGGAAGTGAGTCCTTTTCGAATTTTTTGTCCATCCCTGATGAGATTTCGTGAGATTTTCTTCGACCCCCTTCACCGATCTCACGTGAGATTTTTTTAAAAATGTGTGGTTCTTATGTAAACGAGTGGTATTATTGTAAAGAGAAAAAAGTTATTGCTCTGTTAGTTAGTTAAGACTACTCGTATATAAAAGTTTCGGCTGACAGTGGCGCGAAAACAAAGGACAAGCTACACTGTACCGTAACTTCAGTTTAAAGTGAGCTATTTGGTGTAGAATAAATTAGAAATAAGCTGACCTGTTGTGTATTGATCTATATGTTGTGTCCTTTGTGTTATATTGTGTACAATAAACGGTTAAATAAATAATGTATTTTGACAGAAAGTAGTAATGTGTAACGTCGGAGTATGAATGAAATTATTTTCTTTCGAACGAATTAGTGAATGATCTTGATCGTCTTGGTCTCGCTAACAAAAGGCCAAAACGTCACCTAAACATGCATGTGCCAGTCTCAAATTCCACCTTCACTTGTAGAGCGTGCGGAAAACTATGCCGCTCCCGTATCGGCTTATGCAGCCATGTAAAGTCTTGCCTCAGACACTGATTAAATCGTCTGTCACAGACGTGTGAGGCCATTGATGATTGATCGTCTTACAATTACGCTTAAGATTAAATATTAATATAAAGGACTAAAATAAAGTTTATTAAAATAGTACTTAGTTTCATGGTCTGCATGCACCCTATCAGTATTCGGAGGGCTGTGTACATCCTGTATACATCAATCTTTCGAGTAAACAGTACATTAGTGAGGTAACATATCAAAACAATAATACAAGAATAAAACAAAACAAAACAGAAATGTCTATGGCCACGCCGCTATGTAATTATAACGATTGTTTTGTTTGAAACTTTTAATTGCACGAGTTATTTGACTTCCTTTCGGTTTATTAACTTCTAGTAGGTATATTTACATATCAAAATTCAGTGTCAATGGTTAGTCGATGAATCGGCCGACGCGAACACTAGCAAATGCTTATTTACACAACTTTATTGCCGAGATACTTCTACTACTACATGTTTAAGTAAATACGAATAATAGGTATATGGTTTTTATTTACATCTGTATTGTCTAAGATAATTTCTTAAATATTTATCATCATTGGCTACAGCATCTATCTAGATGATTGTTGCAGTGCTCATTAAATATTAATATTTACGATACAGGTTATTGTACGCAAAATTGAAAAATTGTCCTTTTGCATACATCAAAGTATAGGTTATCTCATATTTTGTACACAAATACTATACATGCACTTTTTACTACAATTATGTGAACGGCAAGCTCACCTGCCCGCATTGCGCACGAGATTTCTTAGCTAAAATTGGCTATAGTAGCCATCTCCGAGCGCATCAACGCCTTTTTGATTAGGAGTTGAAGTGGTCGCCATGGCCGAAATCGGTCGGAAGGATCACATGCACTTTTACTGGCTTACTGCGCCCACTAAAACAAATTTCCTGTCTGATAATCTTGCTTATAATACATACATACATCACGCCCTTAAATCTTACGGGGTAGGCTATCTTGCTTATTGTTTTGATATTTTGTTTCTAAATAATCTTGTTTGTTTTTCCAGTGAACTTTGGCGCAAAGAAACATCCCTCACTCAAAACTTGACATCTCTGAAAGACGATCTCGCCAAAGCTGACCAAGCGCTGCGCTCCATGGCTGGAAAGGTAATACCTGTTTCCATATTTTATTCAGAAAAGGACGTCAAATTCCATATTTATACATAGATGGTTGTGTGCAGAAAAATTCTAAGTTTCATGGTCATATTTTTTGAGTTTGCACAACTATTACTCATCACAATAAAAAAAAATAACGGATTTAAGTTGTGTTTATTTTACTACATACTGAAAGACCTACTACTCAAGATGCGGTGTCAGCGTTCTGCGTGGAACCGGGACGTTACTCTAGGCAATTAAGAAATAGATGGGGATAGAACAAAAATAATTTAAATTGTAAATAATGACATCTAACACCTAAGTCATCCGTGACCACGAGCTCTGTAAAAGGCTCGAAACATAGGAAATATTAAATCCTAAATATACACATCTTAAATCCGTTTTAAATTGTTTTATTGTGATTTCATGGTCATTTCAACGTAGGTGTTTTGAAATTAGTTTTATACAGGGTCTAAGGGACATCCCTCCAAATACTTATAGGGTGCATCCAGACCATAGAACTAAACAACTTACCATTAAAAAATATTTCAAGAAACGTCAAAAATATTTGGGCTTCCCATTCAGCTGTCAGTCAGATGATCGTGATTTTGTGACATATGTGTTTCCTGACATATGTGTTTCCTGACATATGTTCCCAGGGGAATGTTGTTCAGTTTCCTGGTCTGCATGCATCTGATCGGTATTTAGAGAATCCCTTACACCCCGTATACCTTTAAATGTTTCCAGCCGATCTTGAACGGAAGAGACAGCGTGCGTAAAGTACTGGATACGTTCACGGAGCGCGGCGGCGAGTGGGCGCGCATCGCCACGCAGTACTACGGGCCCGTCATAGAGAACTTCAGCTGCGACAAGACCATCTACACTGCTGTAGAGGTGAGCGCTCATACTATGCGGATCTTACTAACTTTATATACACTCGTCTCATAATGTTCGAATTATGAATTCGAAAACAGATGCATAATGACCTACTTTATGCATTCTGCCTATAAAAACTAGGGTTTACTATAAATTACAGAAGCGTAATGACTTAATGACAAAACTCTTAATACGATAAAGTTGAGAAATGAAACGAAGTTTTTTTTTCCCAATACTCAAATCGCTATCTTCCGCCGCACCTGACAGTTGTTGTTGTACGGTAATTTTTCGGGTGTTGTTCAGTTGTTTTAATAGGATCTTGTTCTTTTGTTGTTCAGATGTTGATTAGTTGTGGTTCAGATGTTATTCCGATGTTGTTCAGTTGTTGTTCAGTTGTTGTACAGATGTTGTTCAGATGTTGTTCAGTTGTTGTACATGTACAGATTTTGTTCAGTTGTTGTTTCGATGTTGTTCAGATGTTGTTCAGTTGTTGTTCAGATGTTTGTTGTTCAGATGTTGTTCAGTTGTTTAGTTAAGTTATTGTTAAGACTTTACATCTAAACAACTGTTAAAGTATAGATTTTTAAAAATTCATATCAAGCCATATTACGTTCTCGTATTGAATTTGTCCTTGTATCGGGCCTTGCAATGGCCGGTGCGTACGTTTAGAAAAGTGTTTCTGAGTTTTTTTGGAGAGTGTAGATAAAATAGTGTATGCAACTGCTATAATTAGGCATTAGAATGCTCGTGTCAAACTATTATCACACTCGGCTGCGCCTCGTGTGATAAACAGACACTCGCATTCTAATGACCCCCATTATACGACAGTTGCATAAACTACTATTATACTAAAGTGTGTCCGTTAGAGTACCGAGGAGAAAATATAGTGCGTAAACGAAATTGAGGCTTTATATAGTCAAAATAGGCATCACCACTTGCTGCACTGAAAAATTCTATTGCACACCCCGAGCATTTCAATAATGTAAGCCTCTCGTACTATTCGAAAGCAGCGAAAATAAGTAACTTTGCAAGTTAAACACTGATTAATAGTAACGGAACGTTACTGTTTCAATCGAAACATTAAAAAAAAAATTCACTATATTGTAGTACAATGACCTATCTTGTATACCTAGAAGGCGCTTGCATCATCCTCCATATATGTAAGCTATGTACTTGTAAGCATTCGATGATCTATTTAATTAATCAATATACCTTTGGTCTTAGCATAAACCACTCGCCACACATCGTAATATCTACAATCTTTATTGTTTCCACTAAATCTGTATTGCTTTTAACCAGGTGACAGCCGGCAACCGTCTGTTCCATCACATCGTAGAATCCGACACAGTCGGCACGAAGATCCTCAAGGAAATGAACCGACAGTCCTTGCCCGGCGAGGTCACCTTCATGCCGCTCAACCGGCTGCAAGTGCGCGACATGGTCTACCCGAATGACAACGTGAGTTATGATTACTGCCAATTTAGAATTGTGCCAATGTTCCAAAATCGCAAACCAATCCTCCAAACTTACAGACCAATTCAACTTAATAACCGGCTCATCTACCAAGCTGATTGGCCAATATTCTAAAATTTCTCCCAGTCTACCAAATCTACCGCTCAATCTACGAAATCCACCGCACTATTTACAGAAACTACCGCCCAATCTACCAAAATTACCGTCTAGTTTACCGTAACTACCGCATAATCTACCAAAATTACTTTCCTATATAGCAAAACTACTGCCAACTCTCCCTAATTTTCCCATAATTGACTAGAACTACCGCCCCATCTTTCAAAACTACCGCCCTATGTAGCAAAAGTACCGGCCTATCTACCAAAACTGCTGCCCTCAAAACTTCCGCCCTATCTTCCAAAACTACCGCCCTATCTAGCAAAACTTCCGCCCTATGTACCAAAACTACCGCCTTATATACTAAAACTACCGCCCTATCTACCAAAACTACCGATCTATCCATCAAAACTACTGCCCTATCTACCAAAACTACCGCCCTATCTACCAAAACTATCGCCCTATCTTCCAAAACTGCCGCCCTATCTACCAAAACTACCGCCCTATCTACCAAAACTACCGCCATATCTTCCAAAACTACCGCCCTATCTACCAAAACTACCGCCCTATCTACCAAAACTACCGCCATATCTTCCAAAACTACCGCCCTATCTACCAAAACTACCGCCCTATCTACCAAAACTACCGCCATATCTTCCAAAACTACCGCCCTATCTACCAAAACTACCGCCCTATCTACCAAAACTACCGCCCAATCCATTAAACAAACCGAACACCTTACTAACCGACCAAACTACCCAATTAACCGACCAATTCAGCTAGCTCACAAAATATTGTTTTGATTCTCAGAACGCGATAGCCATGGTGCAGAAGCTGAAGTACGATCCGAAGTACGCCAAAGCAATGAAGTACATCTTCGGCAAAACATTGATCTGCCGCAACCTCGAGTGCGCCACCGAGCTCGGCAAGCAGTTCCATCTGGATTGCGTCACGCTAGAGGGAGACCAGGTATCGTTGTCTCTTTCTTTCATTCGAGTTAGCTGTCCTAAGCGATGGAGTATATCTTCGGCAAGACCCTCATCTGCCGCAACCTCGAGTGCGCCACCGAGCTCGGCAAGCAGTTCCATCTGGATTGCGTCACGCTAGAGGGAGACCAGGTATCACTTTAACCACATTTTAATTATCCGTGTGATACCGGCTTAGAATAGCATCACCCCATTTCTTACCCATGGGTGTCGTAAGAGGCGACTAAGAGACTGAAGAGGTAAGATGTGTTTTGCAATTTTAGGCGATGGGCTGACAACCTGTCACTATAGTGATACACAGTTATCTGATTGACCCTCAAACTTTTGTCAGACTTGGTGTTAATGTCCGTTTTGCGGCCGTTAGCGCTCTGCCTACCCCGTAAGGTATATAGGCGTGACTTATGTATGTATGTTTAATTAAAAAAGAATGCCGTGTGGTCTCTCAGGGCATCTGAGCAAGTTTGCAAAATTTGTGAAGTGTATGCATGTTTGTCCTTGCATATTTCATAAACTTATGGACCGGTTTCGTTGATTCTTGTTATTCGTTGCGGAAAAAGTCATGATAAATTTAAATAAGGGTAAATTTTATAAATAGTAATGTATATACAGGGTGTATAAGGGACAGCCCTCCGAATATTGATAGGGTGCAAACGGACCATGAAACTGAATAACTTTCCATAAGAATCCAGGAGGCCTGGAATAGCTACTGGTCCATGAAAGAGCTTATTAAGGGAGACCTTCCACTGTCACTAAAGCAAAAACTCGACGACATGTGTATTCTGCCCGTCTTAACCTATGGCCCTCAGGTATGGTCATTAACAGGAGCACTAATGTCCAAATTAAAGGTTTGCCAACGCGCCATGGAGCTCAGCATATTAGGTGTGAAACGGATCGACCGAGTAGGAAACACAACCCTGCGCTCCAAAACTGGCATCGTGGATGTAGGGAAAAAGTCCGCGAAACTTAAGTGGGACTGGGCGGAACATGTCTGTCGCATGCATCCTGACAGGTGGGCTATAACAGCTACACAGTGGGCGCCAGAGAGTGGTCGCCGACTACGAGGCCGGCCGAAGAAGAAGATGGCGAGATGATTTAGTAGTGACTGGCAATCAGAAACCGGAGACTGAGCCGAGTGGCGTAAAAGAGGGGAGCCCTTTGCCCAGTAGTGGGACACAGAAAAGGCTACATAAAAAAAAATTAAGTCATAAAATTTTGGACTTCCCTAGTAAATGCAGTTAGCTGATCCCAATTTAATATGGGAGGCCGAATATTTTTTATCCTTTCCTGACATATGTTCCTAGGGAAAAGTTCTTCATACTACGAAGTTCAAATAAAATTCTATGACTTTTTGCTTAGCTTCTATCTATTGCAGGTGTCTTCCAAGGGCTCGCTGACGGGCGGCTACTTCAACCAGTCGCGGTCCCGGCTCGAGATGCAGAAGACCAGGTCGGAGCTGATGGAGCAGATCGCGACCCTGGAGCAGGAGCTGAGCGCGCTGCGGCAGGAGCTCGGCAAGACCGAGGCCAGCATCAACCAGATCGTCTCCGAGATGCAGCGCACAGAGACCAAGCAGGGGAAGGCCAAGTATGTTTTTTATCACTTTTATACCATTTGGCGCCGGAACTGTGCCTAATACTACGTTCACATTGCACCTGCTCCTGCCGCTGTCGTGAATATTTCCTCAGAAGTATCAATGCGAGTGAGTGTTCACATACTGCCGTCATACTCTTCTCGCATCAATATGAGTGAGTTAGATAGCAATACGTGCTGCCGTTCCTTTGACTAGCGCACGAAAATCCGACACTCGAAGTGGCACGGGAAGTGGCAGCGGCATGACGAGTAGCAGCGGGAGTAACCTGTTTACACACTCGCGCTGCCCACTCCTCTTACCATTTCCCTGCCCATAGCTGGAGTTTGGGAACGCGGCATTAATAATTGAAATAAGCAAAACGCGCTGGCGTCTACAAAAATCGTTCCGAGGCTGGAACAGTTTCCTTCGACTTTATTTCGAATTAAGATAGCCATCTTCCATTCTCAATTAGCCAAAACGAGAGTTGGGATCACAGATACGTTCTAAGAAGCTAAAAGCTAATACCAAGGCTTCTCCCCTGTAAATAATGTGGAGTAATGTCATGTGCATTTTTTATTTCCAGAGACATATTCGACAAAGTGAAGGCAGATATTCGTCTGATGAAGGAAGAGCTGGCTTCCATCGAGCGCTTCCGCGGACCGAAGGAGCGTTCCTTAGCGCAGTGCCGCTCGAGCCTCGAGGCCATGCAAGCCACCAAGGAGGGACTCGAGTCCGAGCTGCATCAGGTACATAATAATACCACGTTCATACGTGGCCAATATGGGCAGGAAAATAGTAAGGGAAGTGGGCAGCGCGAGTGTGTGAACAGGTTACTCGCGCTGCTACTCGTCATGCCGCTGCCACTTCCCGTGCTCCCGAGAGTGTCGGCTGTTATTGCGCGAGTCAAAGGAACGTCAGCACGAACGCGTATGGAATGTATTGCTATCCCGCTCACTCATATTGATGCGAGAAGAGTATATCGGCAGTGTGTGAACACGCACTCGCGATGATACTTACGCGGAAGTATTTCGAGCAATATTCGCGATAGCAGCAGGAGCAGGAGCATGGGCATGGTGTGAACGTGCTATAAAAACACGGTCTATTGCCGTGTCATGTCGGCTTAGAATAGCATCACCCCATTTCTTTCCCATGGGTGTAGTAAGAGGCGAGTAAGGGACTCGAGGTTTACGTGAGTATTGTAATTAAAGGCGATGGGCTGAGAACCTGTCGCTATGCATATACAATTTTCTTAATTGAGTTATAGGCGTGATTTATGTATTATAGTTTTATTATGCACTCACATTGCTATATTATTTTCAAAAATAAAAATAATAAATTGAACGCATGTTATGCACTCACAGAGCTATATTATTTGTACGTCGCTTCGAGACGAGTACCAAGAGGATGAAAAGTTCTTTGCAGTTTCTAGTCAATTTAGTCGCCATTGTTGTCATCGTTGCCTTATTTTAACAGATAACACTTATTTTTCGTAAAATTTAATAATTTTGCCTAATGGCATGGCGTGACTAAGATAATCTCATTTCTTCTTTTAAACCTATTTGACGGAAAGTGACAGCATTTATTTAAGATAAGTTACATTACATATATCACCTACCCATTCCTTATGGGGTAGGCAGAGCGTAAACGGCCGCAAAAACGGACATTTACGCCACGTCTGAGAAATATTCGAGGGCCATTTGGAAAATTGTGTATCGCCATAGTGACAGGTTGTCAGCCCATCGCCTAAAATTGCAAAACGCACCCTCGAGTCACATAGTCGCCTCTTGCAACTCCCACGGGCAAAAAATGGGGTGATGCTATTCTAAGCCGGCATCACATGGGTCATGTTTTAATAGTAGTTTATGCAACTATCGTATAATGGGGGTCATTAGAATGCGAGTGTCTGTTTATCACACGAGGCGCAGCCGAGTGTGATAATAGTTTGACACGAGCATTGTAATGCCTAATTATAGCAGTTGCATACACTATTTTATCTACACTCTCAAAAAAAAACTCAGAATCACTTTTCTAAACGTACGCACCGGCCATTGCAAGGCTCGATACAAGGTCAAATTCAATACGAGAACGTAATATGGCTTGATATGAATTTTTGAAAATTCTGTAATTTAGCAGTTGTTTAGATGTGGAGTGACTTACCTAAACAACTGAACAACATCGAAACAAAATCGGAACAACAACTGAACAACATCTGTACAACAACTGAACAACAACTGAACAACATCTGAACAACAACTGAACAACAACGGCACAACAAATAAACAACATCTGAACAACAACTAAACAACATCTCAACAAAAACCTAATAAAAAAAACGCAACATTACCATACATCAACAACTGACAGGTGCGGCGGAAGTTGGCAATAGGAGTATTGGCAAAAAAAACTTCGTTTCATTTCTCAACTTTATCGTATTAAGAGTTTTCTCATTAAGTCATTACGCTTCTGTAATTTATAGTAAATCCTAGTTTTTATAGGCAGAATGCATAAAGTAGGTCATTATGCATCTGTTTTCGAATTCATAATTCGAACATTATGAGACGAGTGTAGATAAAGTAAGTTAAGAGAATTATATTTGGAATTGATGCCACTGATTACTCTGTTAGAAAAAATTGCATGATTGTATCTTTACAAGTAGTGTTCGTACACAGGAGCTGATGGAGCAGCTGTCGAGCGCGGACCAGGGCAAGGTGGACGAGCTGAACGACGCGATCCGCCGCCTCACGCAGGAGAACAAGGAGGCCTTCAGCGCCAGGATGAACCTCGAGGCCACCAAGAACAAGCTCGAGAACCTGCTCACCAACAACCTCATCAGGTAATGTTATAGAGGTGCGCAGGAGCTGATGGACGAGCTGAACGACGCGATCCGCCGCCTCACGCAGGAGAACAAGGAGGCCTTCAGCGCCAGGATGAACCTCGAGGCCACCAAGAACAAGCTCGAGAACCTGCTCACCAACAACCTCATCAGGTAATGTTATAGAGGTGCGCAGGAGCTGATGGACGAGCTGAACGACGCGATCCGCCGCCTCACGCAGGAGAACAAGGAGGCCTTCAGCGCCAGGATGAACCTCGAGGCCACCAAGAACAAGCTCGAGAACCTGCTCACCAACAACCTCATCAGGTAATGTTATAGAGGTGCGCAGGAGCTGATGGACGAGCTGAACGACGCGATCCGCCGCCTCACGCAGGAGAACAAGGAGGCCTTCAGCGCCAGGATGAACCTCGAGGCCACCAAGAACAAGCTCGAGAACCTGCTCACCAACAACCTCATCAGGTAATGTTATAGAGGTGCGCAGGAGCTGATGGACGAGCTGAACGACGCGATCCGCCGCCTCACGCAGGAGAACAAGGAGGCCTTCAGCGCCAGGATGAACCTCGAGGCCACCAAGAACAAGCTCGAGAACCTGCTCACCAACAACCTCATCAGGTAATGTTATAGAGGTGCGCAGGAGCTGATGGACGAGCTGAACGACGCGATCCGCCGCCTCACGCAGGAGAACAAGGAGGCCTTCAGCGCCAGGATGAACCTCGAGGCCACCAAGAACAAGCTCGAGAACCTGCTCACCAACAACCTCATCAGGTAATGTTATAGAGGTGCGCAGGAGCTGATGGACGAGCTGAACGACGCGATCCGCCGCCTCACGCAGGAGAACAAGGAGGCCTTCAGCGCCAGGATGAACCTCGAGGCCACCAAGAACAAGCTCGAGAACCTGCTCACCAACAACCTCATCAGGTAATGTTATAGAGGTGCGCAGGAGCTGATGGACGAGCTGAACGACGCGATCCGCCGCCTCACGCAGGAGAACAAGGAGGCCTTCAGCGCCAGGATGAACCTCGAGGCCACCAAGAACAAGCTCGAGAACCTGCTCACCAACAACCTCATCAGGTAATGTTATAGAGGTGCGCAGGAGCTGATGGACGAGCTGAACGACGCGATCCGCCGCCTCACGCAGGAGAACAAGGAGGCCTTCAGCGCCAGGATGAACCTCGAGGCCACCAAGAACAAGCTCGAGAACCTGCTCACCAACAACCTCATCAGGTAATGTTATAGAGGTGCGCAGGAGCTGATGGACGAGCTGAACGACGCGATCCGCCGCCTCACGCAGGAGAACAAGGAGGCCTTCAGCGCCAGGATGAACCTCGAGGCCACCAAGAACAAGCTCGAGAACCTGCTCACCAACAACCTCATCAGGTATGCTTGTAGTTTTGCTTAATTTCAGGGTAATGAATCAAATACGTAACTGGATGTTTAAAATTAGTGTTCATATAATTAAGAATAGTTCTTATCGATCGTTTTTGAATCATTCATCGTTGTCATTTATTATACTGAGAAACAATTCAAAAGTTTATATTTTGACGCCATCACAACATAATACTGTATACTGTAAAGTAACATCACGACATCAGTTTAAGTTTTTACCGGTTCAACAAAAAATTGCCACGCACAAGAGAATTCTATCGCGAGCTCGTGCCGCATTCGAAGTAATTTAACCCGCATCCAAATGTTAACCACAGAAACTTTCAACAACATCGATCTCAAATTTTATTCCAGACGCAAAGACGAACTAGTGCAAGCATTGCAAGAGATCTCAGTGGAGGACCGCAAGCGGCGCCTCTCCAACAGCAAGGCAGACCTCGCCGCTGCCGAGAAGAGAATCAAACAGATCAACAAGGAGATGGAGGATGTGGAGAAGAAGGTCCAGGCCGCCGTCAAGAACGAGAAAGCGCTCAAAATAGAACTCGACAAGTGGAGGAACAAGGTAACTGTAGTACACTCACTAGTTATATACAAGAGAGTGGAGAAGAGAATCAAACAGATCAACAAGGAGATGGAGGATGTGGAGAAGAAGGTCCAGGCCGCCGTCAAGAACGAGAAAGCGCTCAAAATAGAACTCGACAAGTGGAGGAACAAGGTAACTGTAGTACACTCACTAGTTATACACAAGAGAGTGGAGAAGAGAATCAAACAGATCAACAAGGAGATGGAGGATGTGGAGAAGAAGGTCCAGGCAGCCGTCAAGAACGAGAAAGCGCACAAAATAGAACTCGACAAGTGGAGGAACAAGGTAACTGTAGTACACTCACTAGTTATACACAAGAGAGTGGAGAAGAGAATCAAACAGATCAACAAGGAGATGGAGGATGTGGAGAAGAAGGTGCCAGATAAGTGGAGGAATAACTTTCTCTTATTTACCATGGGCAATGAGTGTAAAAAATATAGAGTAGCCAAACACACACACATATCACGCCTATAATTCCTTGCGAGGTAGTCAGCGCAAAAACGGTCATTTACGCCACGCCATTTGGGAGACAAGTTGTCAGCCCAACACCTAAAGTTACAATACACACCCTCGTGTCTCTTAGTCGCCTCTTACGACTCTCACGGGAAAGAAATGGGGTGATGTTATTCTACGCCGGCATCACACGGCATATGACACACACGAACAAGATTTGAACCACACACTCGTTCAATATGTTCTAACCACTAAACTGTCATGTTTTTAATCTCGATCTTCACGAATCAATAAACACGTGATAAAGACTCGAAGGAAAAGCGCTGAACAACAAAAATTGAGCCACAGGATTGTTCTTATTCGAATTTACCTGCGTTCAAACGCGGTTATAATTATTTTATTGTGATTAATGAATATTGGTTTTATCTCATCAGATAAAACCAATATTCATTCATTCATCAGAATAAAATAATTTTAAACGGATTTAAGTTATGTTTATTTTGGATATTGCAATTCCTACGTTTCGAGCTCTTTACAGACTTCGTGATCGCGGATGAATCCAATTTTTACTATTTTTTTTCGGCACGTATTTGACGATGTTTCAACTTGACAGGAAAAAGAAGCCCAAGACAAGATGGAGGAGGACTCGAAGGGGCTGGAGAAGATGGCGTCGAAGGAAGTGCTGCTGCAGGAGAAGATCCAGGAGTCGCTGGACAAGATCGCGGCGCTCGGCACGCTGCCCAACGCGCCCGACCTGCACGCCAAGTACCAGAAGATGTCGCTCAAACAGGTCTGTAGAACAAAATATAGGTTTTTTTAATTATAATGGTGTCAATTCGGGGAAAAAAATCCCTTAATTTACCTTAAAGGAGACCGAGCGAAACGTACCCAGAGCGAACAGATATAAGATGATGTTTAAAATAAAGGGTTGTTTATAAAAATAATGTTGATAGAATATCAATTTGATATTCGATGGCTAAACGTGTGATTTTGCTATTTGATTGTTTAAGGCAATTTAAAACAATCTGCAATAAGTATCTAATAATTATCTTTGTACATTTAATAATTAAACAAGGTGTTTAATTTAGCGTTGCTATGCTGGGGTGAGTTGGGTGTTAATGACGGTCTGTGAATGCGCCGGCTGCTCGCCCGCACGCATCGCTCTGGGCATATGTTGTCCCTTTCTCGCTCGCGGGGCGAGGGGGCGGCGTGCGCGCGGGCCGCCTGGTAGACGCCAAGCGGTGATTTCTGCACCGCACTCAGTCACTCAAAACCGTTCGGACGGGAGGGTATCGCGTATTGTGCGGATTTCCCGCCACGCGTTTTGTGATGCCGCGTGTAATGGACGATTCAATTTGAGATCGCGCGTGTTGATGCATCGTATTATTGCGTTTCTCCTGGGTTGTACTGGAATGCCAGGCTTAGTGATTGTTGGATGTCTCGACGTCTTCCACGTGAGCGTCGCGTTGAACAGGCATCAGGTGGCCATATCGGCCCGCGTTTGTACGGCCCAAATTCGGGTTGGGTCACGCGTAATGACTAATATCAAAGTGAAATACGAACAGAAGCTGTGAGAGAAGGCTGTAGTGGAATGCTGGGTGTCGATATCTTTTCCACCCAGCCCTGTAAGTACCAACGGAATCCCATTTGATCCATTCCCTGAACTTCCTTTCTCCGTTGGGTATTTTATGCATTTGGACCGGCACTTTGACTGTAAGTGTTAAACCTAGTTGTTTAGTATAAAAATGTTTCTTCATGTTAATGGTGTGTTCCCTTTAGTCAAATTTGTTGTACCATTATCATTGTGACTCCTTAGTACGAATTGCGGAATTCGTGGGGTGATATAATTTGGAGGTACTTACTTATAATCTAGTGCTTATACGTGTGACGTAACGCCAGATCGGCAGACGGTATTTACTACAGAATTGAGTTATGTAAAGGTCAGAACACATCATTTGCCAATTTCACTCAACTTAGTTAATTAAGTTAAATAGATTTAGGTTCACGTTTAATTCATAGTATGCGCTGCTATATTGTGCAGCGTATGCTATTTAGCGCTGCGTAACGCGGCCATTGTCTGCCTCCAGTTGAACTCCTGGTATTTTGCTCGAAATTTACCTGTGTAAATCGCTTCCACTGCGCGAGTTTAGCTTGGAATTAGACAATTTTTGGTAGCAGAGCGTGGTTCAGAAAACCACTAGATTTAAGATTATTTTAGTATAAGATTTTTAATCTACCTACATAAAAAAAAATATATTTATTGTGATTGTAGTGTGTGCCCTGTGTAGAATATCCTATCGGTAGGATCAGGGCCAATCAATTAGTGAATTGCTTGTTATTATCGTTGTGTTTACCCTGTGCGGATATCCTAACGGTAGGATCAGGGCCGATTGTCTATTATTGTTTTTTATTGTACGGTTCGGTGTTACTTTGGGTTGGTACCATGGCTCCCACAATTAGACAGCTTCAGGCGAAAATTAGAGCGCACCTAATGTGGTTCGCGACTAAGCAGGCGATGGTCGGTCGCGGGGACCGAGAGGACGCACTCATCGCTTGTGCGCAACGGATTGACGAACGGGTCGCGGAGGTGTTGGATTGCCTCACTGGATGCGAGGAGTTATTTGATGGGACGCCTGATGAGGAGGTCAAACTTACGGTCCGGACGAATGTGACCCAGTGCATGGAGATGGGGCAGGAGATCCAGCAGGCGGCTGCTGTGATCACCAGGCGTAGAGCTGGGGAGCCGGACCCACCCCATGGTCCGCGGGGACCGGGGGTGCAAGTGCCCCTGCCGGCTGTGGCGATTCCGGTCTTCCACGGGGACTACACGGATTGGACCCGATTCCAGGATCTGTTTGACAGTGTGATTCATAACCGCACTGACTTGCAGCCGGCATATAAAATGGCACAATTGATGGCCAAGCTGCAAGGTGAGCCCCATGAGCTGGTAAAGCATCTACCAGTCGATGATGCAAGTTACGAGACGGCTCGCGGTTTGCTGATCGAGAGATACAGCAACAAACGTCTCATGATTGACCAACTCCTGGAACAGTGGCTCACCGTGCCGACCATCACACGAGGGACGGACCTCAGGGCCAAGGTCCTCAACCCTGTCTGCGTTGCAGTGAACGCTCTTGAGAGACAGGGGATGCCGGTGTCAGGCTATGATTATATCCTGGTCCACACGTTGTTGCGCCGCCTGCCGAGCGACATGGCCGCTCGTTTTGAACATTCGCACGGAGGTAAGACATCTGATTACCTCCCGACCTTCGAGGAGCTCAAGTCCTTCCTCGAGGCCGAGTGCAGGCGGGTAGATGCCCAATTTGGAGAGTCGCCTCACGCGGAGTCTGCGGCCGCTCGCCGCCCGGAACGGCCGGGTGCACAGGCGCGAGACGGTAAGAGTAGGCCACCCAGGCGATACAATGTCGCTAATTTGGAATCGAGGTGTGCCTACTGCAGAGAGGCGGGGCATCAGGTGACTGCGTGTGAGGAGTTCGCTGCACAGCGGGTGCAGAAACGTCGTGGTGTGGTGCAGCAACGGCGTTGGTGCTTTAGGTGTATGGGGCCGCATCAGGTGCGAGAGTGCCCATCAAGCACCAACTGCAGGTACTGCCAGGGTGCCCACCATCAGCTCCTATGCATGAACCGCAGCGGAGATTACGGAGGCAGAGCTGACGCGGGTCAGCGGACGGAGTCTGCCCTACCTAGACGGGAGCAACGCTCCCCACCCCCTCCAAGGAGGAGTCCTCTTCCACCAGGGTTTCAGGGACGAGGCCAGGGACATCAGCAGGTGATGCCCCCTTCACCACGCGCGAGACAGTCACCACCTCGGCAGCAGGTGCCGGGACAGGGTAGGTGGTCACAGGTCCAAGGTCAGGGGCACCCATCACAGATACGTGATGCTACGGGCGGGTGCCAATACCAGGGCCAGTACATGCAGTACTCGGCGGGACTGAACAACATGGTGAGGTCTCATGACCCACGCATGCCTCTCCCCTTGGCTGAGCACCCGCGGCTACAGGCGCATCCACGGTACGCGCGCCTGCCGCAGGGTTACTATAGGCTGCCAGCCATGGCGTACAGGACCAGAGGTCCCTATCAGCAGGAGTGGGACCCACTCGAAGGTGTACGGAGAGAGGGGACCCCCCCGCAGGACGCGGACACTCCGCGCTTAGATTCCTGCTAGGTAATCGCCGCCTACACGCCAGCTTCGGCCCCCCGGCCAATTACGGTATTGTTGCCTACGGCAATGATTTGGGTATGGGGATACGGTGGCCGCAGCATACAGGTAAGAGCATTGTTAGATACAGGGGCTCAGGGTTGTATTGTGTCTAGTAAGCTGGTGAGTAGGCTACGCTTAAATATAAGGCCCACAACGGATGGGGCTGTAGGTATTGGAGGTGTAGATGTGCCTGACGTTCGGGGTCAGGTGAACTTCGAGTTCACATTAGGTAATACAGGTACAGGGGTCAGCTATCATGCCTCAGCAGTGGTGCTGGATGAAGTGGTAGGGAAACTTCCTCAGGTTCGGTTACCGTCAACGGTACGAGGGTTAACCACAGACTTAGAGCTAGCTGATCCTGAATTTGATACTCCTGGTACGGTGGACGTTCTCCTCGGGTCAGACGTCCTCGGGAGATTCTGGTGTGGCAGAAAACGGGTACTTCAGCAAACTGGTTTAGTGGCCGTTGATACCACAGGGGGGTATGTTATTTTTGGCCCAGTTTGGAGACCTCAGGACCTACCAGAGGGCGATACGGTTCTCTATGGTAGTGTGTTGTCGGAGGTGCTGCAGAGGTTTTGGGAGTCTGAGGAGCCACCCACGGCGGATAGACGGAAGCCAGAGGATGACGAGTGCGAGCTGTTCTATCAGTACAACACTGCACGAAGTTCGTCAGGTAGGTTTGTTACCAGGCTGCCATTTCTCCCAAACCGCCCCTCCTTAGGTAGTTCGCGACAGATCGCGGAACGGAGACTACTGGCTATGGAGAGAAAGATGAAGCGAGATGCAGCACTTCGGCAGAAGTATATCGAATTCATGAGGGAGTACCTAGAGTTAGGCCACATGTCGGTGTCCAGCATAGATTGGAGGTGTGTCGAGCATTACTATATACCACACCTGGCTGTTTTGAAGTCACCGGAGGCGAAGATACGGGTAGTGTTTGACGGTTCTGCTCCTACATCGAATGGTGTGTCTGTGAACCAGTGTCTGCACGCGGGTCCCAAGTTGAACCGGGACATTGTGGACATCCTCACAGATTTTCGGTTGCACCAAGTAGCGTTCGTCGCAGACGTCAAAATGATGTTTCGCCAAACAATTATACACCCGGATGACCGTCGGTACCAGCTGATTTTGTGGCGTGAGAGCCCTGACGAGCCGATGGTCACTTATGAGCTTAACACGGTAACGTATGGTCTGAAGCCAAGTCCGTTTTTGGCAGTACGCACGCTGCGAGAGTTGGCCGCACAGGAAAGGGTAAGATTCCCTCGAGCCGCAGCAGTACTGGATCGCGACGTCTACGTGGATGACATCTGCACGGGTGCAGATAGCGTGCAACAAGCACTGCTACTACGAGACGAGCTGATCGCGATCATGGAATCAGGAGGTTATGAGTTGCGGAAATGGCTGTCCAGCTGTCCAGAGCTCCTGGCCGGGTTGCCAGGTGAGTTCCAGCAGGACCCGCACCTTTTCGAGAACCCGGACAATCCAAACACGTTGAGCATCCTAGGGGTGCAATATAGGCCAACGCATGATGTCTTTACGTATCAGATCGAGCCAGACCTTTTGCAGAAGACTTGGACGAAGCGTTCGGTATTATCGACGATCGCCAGAACTTTCGATCCTAACGGGTGGATCGCACCGGTGACGTTCATGGCGAAGTGCTTCTTGCAAAGGTTGTGGATAGCAAACTTGGGTTGGGACGACCAGCTCTCCGGAGAGCTGTTGAATGATTGGACCAAGTTTGTGACCACCTTACCAGGGATCGTACGCATCGCCATACCTCGCAAATTGCTCCCATCGGTGGGATGTAAGGCTACCCTACATGGGTTTTGTGATGCCTCGGAGCGAGGGTACGCGGCAGCTGTCTATTTGCGGACAGTCAGTTCAACGGGAACTGTAGACGTGCGTCTAGTTATGGCCAAGAGTAAGGTGGCTCCGGTTAGGACAAGATGGACCATTCCAAAGTTGGAATTGGCGGGAGCAGCGCTTCTCACGCGCTTGCTACATCATGTCGCTAGTAATCTACGCGGTACCATCAATTTGGATGAAACGGTGTACGCATGGACCGACAGTAGGATAGTTCTGTGCTGGTTACAGACGTCGGTACATACTCTTGAGGTTTTCGTGGCAAATCGGGTGTCACAGATTAAAGGATCGGAAACTCCGTTGGTATGGAGACACGTACCGGGAGAACAGAACCCAGCGGACTGCGCCTCACGGGGATGTAGGGCCCCTGATTTGGTAGGTCACTCACTGTGGTGGGGACCTCAGTGGCTGACTGAGTCACCTGAGAGATGGCCATACAATGAGTGCGGGTCGCCGCTTGGGCCACCTGATCGAGGTTTGCGAGTGAACGTAGGGCAGATCGTACCTAAGCCTAGTGCGGCTTTCTTGCTGGAACGATACAGCTCCCTCGACAAACTTCTAGGGGTGACAGGTTGGATCAAACGGTTCGTGAACAACTGTAGAAAACCTCAAGCAGAACTGAACTTGGCACCTGTCCTCTCGCCTGCGGAGCGGAATGCGGCTCTAAGTTTATTGGTTAGGGTCGTCCAGGCGGAACATTTTGAGGAAGAGGCCAGGCTGCTCAGGGATGGCCGTGGAAAGCTGAAGGGAGGTCTTGTGCGCCTCAACCCGTTCGTGGACGAGCATGGAATGCTCCGGGTTGGAGGTAGACTTCGGAACGCTAACCTGCCCTTTTCAGCACGGCATCCGCTGTTACTCCCAAAGAAGGGACCTTTGGTAGAACTTATAGTTAGGGATCGTCACCAGAAAAACTCGCATGCGGGCTGCAATGCACTTTTGGCTATTCTGCAGCGCGAGTTTTGGATCTTGTCTGGACGACGTACGGTACGGAGCATTGTGTTTCGGTGCTTGCCTTGCTATCGGTTGAAGGCAGCCACAATGCAACCTCAGATGGGAGACCTCCCACCGGACCGGGTGACGGAAGCCTGGACGTTTGCGGGTGTGGGAACGGACTTTGCGGGGCCTTTTATGGTAAAGGCATCACGCCTTCGCAACGCGAAGTCAATCAAGGCGTATTTGTGCGTGTTTGTGTGCCTAGCAACCAAGGCCGTCCACTTAGAACTCGTGGCCGACCTCACTACGGAGGCTTTCTTAGCAGCTTTAGATAGATTTGTGTCGCGAAGAGGGCGACCAGCGCTGATCAGGTCGGACTGTGGTACCAACTTTAAGGGCGCTGATCGATGTATGAAAGAAATTATAACGTTTTTATCGGAAAACGAGGAAGCTATCGGCACGAGCCTCTCCCGTCAGGGCATTAACTGGGTGTTCGATCCACCAGGATGCCCCCACTGGGGTGGTATATTTGAAGCGGTTGTAAAGTCCGCTAAGACGCATTTGATGCGCGTTATAGGTTTAACGATATTAACCTTTGAGGAGCTAGCGACCGTGTTTTGTAAAATTGAGGCCGTTCTCAATTCACGTCCTTTGTGTCCGCTTAGCTCAGATCCGAATGATCTGGAGGCCCTGACACCAGGGCATTTCTTAATTGGCCGACCACTTAACGCCTTGCCAGAGTACCCCTACACAGAGGTCAGTAGCAATCGTTTGACGCGTTATGAGTTGCTGCAGCAAATGTCTCAGAATTTTTGGAAGCGATGGTCGCTTGAGTATTTGCACATTCTGCAGCAACGCCTTAAGTGGACGGACAGAACTGAACCCCCTCGCATCGGAGATCTCGTTCTGGTTAAGGATGCCAACCTGCCGCCACTGCGATGGCGCAGAGGGCGCATTCTCAACTTGTTCCCAGGTAGTGATGGCACTCCTCGAGTCGCGACAGTTCAGGTAGGGGATTCAGTTCTTAAGCGAGCAATAGCAACGCTATCTCGTCTCCCCAGTAGTGAATAGGCCTAAGGGATTCGGCCTAGGGCGGGTGAATGTTTAATTTAGCGTTGCTATGCTGGGGTGAGTTGGGTGTTAATGACGGTCTGTGAATGCGCCGGCTGCTCGCCCGCACGCATCGCTCTGGGCATATGTTGTCCCTTTCTCGCTCGCGGGGCGAGGGGGCGGCGTGCGCGCGGGCCGCCTGGTAGACGCCAAGCGGTGATTTCTGCACCGCACTCAGTCACTCAAAACCGTTCGGACGGGAGGGTATCGCGTATTGTGCGGATTTCCCGCCACGCGTTTTGTGATGCCGCGTGTAATAGACGATTCAATTTGAGATCGCGCGTGTTGATGCATCGTATTATTGCGTTTCTCCTGGGTTGTACTGGAATGCCAGGCTTAGTGATTGTTGGATGTCTCGACGTCTTCCACGTGAGCGTCGCGTTGAACAGGCATCAGGTGGCCATATCGGCCCGCGTTTGTACGGCCCAAATTCGGGTTGGGTCACGCGTAATGACTAATATCAAAGTGAAATACGAACAGAAGCTGTGAGAGAAGGCTGTAGTGGAATGCTGGGTGTCGATATCTTTTCCACCCAGCCCTGTAAGTACCAACGGAATCCCATTTGATCCATTCCCTGAACTTCCTTTCTCCGTTGGGTATTTTATGCATTTGGACCGGCACTTTGACTGTAAGTGTTAAACCTAGTTGTTTAGTATAAAAATGTTTCTTCATGTTAATGGTGTGTTCCCTTTAGTCAAATTTGTTGTACCATTATCATTGTGACTCCTTAGTACGAATTGCGGAATTCGTGGGGTGATATAATTTGGAGGTACTTACTTATAATCTAGTGCTTATACGTGTGACGTAACGCCAGATCGGCAGACGGTATTTACTACAGAATTGAGTTATGTAAAGGTCAGAACACATCATTTGCCAATTTCACTCAACTTAGTTAATTAAGTTAAATAGATTTAGGTTCACGTTTAATTCATAGTATGCGCTGCTATATTGTGCAGCGTATGCTATTTAGCGCTGCGTAACGCGGCCATTGTCTGCCTCCAGTTGAACTCCTGGTATTTTGCTCGAAATTTACCTGTGTAAATCGCTTCCACTGCGCGAGTTTAGCTTGGAATTAGACACAAGGCAATATCGAATAATAATTCTATCAAGAAGGCTTGTTCATGAGCTTAAATAATGTAAACCTGACTTGGATACTTTTTGATAGACATATATTTTAATGATAGGTTTAGTTCTTAAAATCAACTTGCTTGTAAAATAATAAAAAAAGTAATTGTATGCATAAGAATGATCAACCGCCGCTGTCAATTCCAGGAAGTTGTTGCAGCTCCGAAACAAACAAATAATCTTCTATCTCTTTCGTTCATGTGAATATAAACAAAACAAAAGTACTCACTCCAGCCACAATAAGGCCTATTGTGATTATTTCTTGCGCGCTCACCGGTACTCGTGCTCCTGCATTCATGGAATGAGAACTTTGGGGAGTTGTGCCCATGTAATAAGTGTGATATATTATTTGGGGTGGGCTAGACACGAGGAGACATTTTTACATCCAGCTTTAGGCCTTGATACCATTGTTATTGATATTGAAAACAATTAGTAAAAAAATAAATAAATATATACATTTTTCAAATGTAAACTGAGTTTTTTTTACTATATTACTACAACAATGACTTTTCATTACACTTTTTAAGTATATGTGAATACAATTACATTATTAATTATATAATCAGTCTATTATTCATTTTCCATGAACCTGACGAAATCAAATAGCAAAATCACACATTTAGCCATCGAATATCAAATTGAAATTTTATCAAAATGATTTTTATAATTATCTCTTTATTTTAAACATCATCCTATATCTGTTCGCTCTGGGTTAGGGTTTCGTTCCCGGGACCCGGGAGTCGGGAATTCCCGGGAAAAGCTTCGTTCCCGGCGGCGGGAAATTTTTATTCATTTCCCGGGAATTCCCGGAAAGTTTAAATTGTGGTTTAATGCTCTAAAAACCTACATATTGATAATTATTTACAGACAGATACCACAAAATTTCTGGATATAAATTTAAACAATAATAAATCTTTGCTGCTTCCATGATCTAGTGATCTGATCTTTTGTTTTAGGATCTGGAGGTTTCTGGTTTGAATCTCAAAGGAGACACACAAAGTTGATATTTGTCAATTTATCACTTTGTGAGATCGTACCCAGTTTTGTTAGGTTAGGGCATTGCAAGTTGATTCACCTAATTGTCTGTAAGAAAGACGGATCGGTGCTTCGGAGGGCACATTAAGCCATCGTCCCGGCTGATGTCTATGAATACTCAGGCAGTTTGCCCACTTGTCGTCCGTCGCTGCGCATTTTTAACGCACCGTAAAGCATGCGTCTGTCAGACAAAAGGAAATTGTAAATTTCGATTTTATTTCCAAACAAATACAGCTACAGTACGTAACGGATGCGTCTTTCAAGTCTTCATAGACGCATCCGTAAACGCACGAATTATAAGTAGGAAAACCACCATAGATGGGGTTATTAATCATGTTAGACACGAATACCTGCTAAGACTCTGACCCTAAGGTTCATTGGGTCGTTTTTTGATTTGTTGTTCTTCACGATATGAGCATGAAGATGATGAAAATGGATCATAAACATTCCTTATTGATTTCTTTTTAATTTATTATTGTTTATCAATATCTGACCGTATAAGCTAACGTCTGTATAAGCATTCTCTGTGAAAACAACACCTACACTCACCAATCTGCCGGCCTAGCGTGGTAAATATGGCAAAAACACTACTTATGGGGGAAGGCCTATATCCAGCAGTGGACTCTTGTGGCCGTTAATGCTAATGTTGTACTATAAATGGCCCATCGTAATTTAATTCTTGGGATTCGATTCCACTGGTGTTTATATTTGACAATTCAGGCTGATTGACCAGTTTATTTGTATTTATGAAATTATTTACTTTGTAGAGCACGTTAAGCCGTCGATCTCGGTCGCTGTTTTGAATTTGTGACACTGATCATTAATAAAGTTGTTCTAAACAACGGTTTAAAAACTCAAGAGATCAGGATAGTTCTCGTTCAGTACTCGTATGACACTGTTAACTTTTTATGTTTGTATTTTAACCAATTAAATAAAGTGTTTACTTCTATTGCTTATCGAAACACAGAAAAACAAAAAAAATATTAAACTTTTCCCGGTTCCCGGGAATTCCCGGGAAAAGCGAAAATAAATTCCCGTTTCCCGGGAACTGAAAAAGGCCGGGAAAAACGAAACCCTACTCTGGGTATTGTTTCCATACTTTCCTGCTCGGTCTCCTTTGCACTGTCAGTTTCTGTCAAATAGGTTTTAAAATGGTAGTAGATATCGAAATTGTGTCATGTGCAAAAATTTCATTTAGAAATGGATTGAAGATATCGAAGTCATGTCATGTTAAAAAATTTCAATCCGTTCTTCGCCTTTCCTAGTCAATTTAGTCGCCAATGTTTTAATCGTTGCCTTATTTAAACAGATAACGCAAATTTAGCATCATATTATAAAAAATTACATGACTTTGATATCTTTTTCTTGACGGATAGTGACAACGCTAATTAAAGTTAACCGTATTAACCACAAAGTGAAACTTGATTTCTGTCACTTTTAGGTAAATGTGATGTTACATAAAACTATGAGCGCTTATTTTGTAATTCTTACATGCGAAACTCTGCTACGAATTGTGCTCGTATCACACGTTCTACTAAACTTATTGAGGAACTTATCCATTCACATATACGGTCGACATTTAAAAAAACGAGGAGTAGAAAGTGTGTTACGATACCAGTTATTGCGAATTTCCGTGCCCAATTTCTGAAGTCACCGTTTCAGAGATACAGAATCCAGGTCAATTCTACGCATCTTACTTAGCGTCAATTAAAAAGTTCGTTGCTACAAACAATAGGAAATGCGCAAAATAGAGCCGAAATCATAGTGACATAACAGCCTAGTAAATTTTGTCGTCGGTAGTCCTCATTATTTTATGTTACTTAGTTCGTGAACCGTTCTTTCAGTTGTTCAAAGAGCTTGAGAAAGCGAACGCACACCTCAAGAAATACAACCACGTGAACAAGAAAGCGCTCGACCAGTTCATCTCCTTCTCCGAGCAGAAGGAGAAGCTCTACAAGCGCAAAGAGGAACTCGATATCGGGTAAGTACATATATACAGCAATACAGCTATATAGTGAACAAATACAGCTATATAGTGAACAAATACAACCGTGTGAACAAGAAAGCGCTCGACCAGTTCATCTCCTTCTCCGAGCAGAAGGAGAAGCTCTACAAGCGCAAAGAGGAACTCGATATCGGGTAAGTACATATATACAGCAATACAGCTATATAGTGAACAAATACAACCGCGTGAACAAGAAAGCGCTCGACCAGTTCATCTCCTTCTCCGAACAGAAGGAGAAGCTCTACAAGCGCAAAGAGGAACTCGATATCGGGTAAGTACATATATACAGCAATACAGCTATATAGTGAACAAATACAACCGCGTGAACAAGAAAGCGCTCGACCAGTTCATCTCCTTCTCCGAACAGAAGGAGAAGCTCTACAAGCGCAAAGAGGAACTCGATATCGGGTAAGTACATATATACAGCAATACAGCTATATAGTGAACAAATACAACCGCGTGAACAAGAAAGCGCTCGACCAGTTCATCTCCTTCTCCGAACAGAAGGAGAAGCTCTACAAGCGCAAAGAGGAACTCGATATCGGGTAAGTACATATATACAGCAATACAGCTATATAGTGAACAAATACAACCGCGTGAACAAGAAAGCGCTCGACCAGTTCATCTCCTTCTCCGAACAGAAGGAGAAGCTCTACAAGCGCAAAGAGGAAGTCGATATCGGGTAAGTACATATATACAGCAATACAGCTATATAGTGAACAAATACAACCGCGTGAACAAGAAAGCGCTCGACCAGTTCATCTCCTTCTCCGAGCAGAAGGAGAAGCTCTACAAGCGCAAAGAGGAACTCGATATCGGGTAAGTACATATATACAGCAATACAGCTGTATAGTGAACAAATATTATAGACACGTTCCGTTTAATGAAAGTTTTGACGTCCCCAAAAAGTGTTTGGTTTGGATTATTCGTCCCCGCTAATTTGAAACGTGAGCAATGATTCGCGTTTCTCTCTTTGTTTAAAAAAGCAAAAGGGCACTTTCTATGTAGGTCTAGTACAGAGTATATAAGGAAAGTGAATAGGCGTGGAAAATCAGGACACCTCTGTGCCTCAGTATAAAAAATGTCATAGCAACCTATGAAAAAATTATTAGTTCACTTTTTGCTTACGCCTATTCTCTTTCCACACGGACTACTGAGAATTTATACTTTGCTTTTTTATTATGAAAAACGTTAAATAAGAACTACAACTATTCTACTTTTAGACTGATTTTAATCATCCAAGTCTTATTTATAAATTACCTAAACCACAACCTTACTTGTTACAGAGGCGAGAAAATCCGTGAACTGATCGAGACACTGGAGCACAGGAAACTGGAAGCGATCCAGTTCACGTTCAAGCAGGTGTCCAAGAACTTCACGGAGGTGTTCAAGAAGCTGGTCCCGCACGGCCGCGGCGCGCTCGTCATGCGCGTCGCCAGCGAGGAGCAGGGGGTCAATCCCGATGTGAGTATCACCCCGAGCTCACAGAATAGCCAATACTATGTAGTAGTGTTCAAGAAGCTGGTCCCGCACGGCCGCGGCGCGCTCGTCATGCGCGTCGCCAGCGAGGAGCAGGGGGTCAATCCCGATGTGAGTATCACCCCGAGCTCACAGAATAGCCAATACTATGTAGTAGTGTTCAAGAAGCTGGTCCCGCACGGCCGCGGCGCGCTCGTCATGCGCGTCGCCAGCGAGGAGCAGGGGGTCAATCCCGATGTGAGTATCACCCCGAGCTCACAGAATAGCCAATACTATGTAGTAGTGTTCAAGAAGCTGGTCCCGCACGGCCGCGGCGCGCTCGTCATGCGCGTCGCCAGCGAGGAGCAGGGGGTCAATCCCGATGTGAGTATCACCCCGAGCTCACAGAATAGCCAATACTATGTAGTAGTGTTCAAGAAGCTGGTCCCGCACGGCCGCGGCGCGCTCGTCATGCGCGTCGCCAGCGAGGAGCAGGGGGTCAATCCCGATGTGAGTATCACCCCGAGCTCACAGAATAGCCAATACTATGTAGTAGTGTTCAAGAAGCTGGTCCCGCACGGCCGCGGCGCGCTCGTCATGCGCGTCGCCAGCGAGGAGCAGGGGGTCAATCCCGATGTGAGTATCACCCCGAGCTCACAGAATAGCCAATACTATGTAGTAGTGTTCAAGAAGCTGGTCCCGCACGGCCGCGGCGCGCTCGTCATGCGCGTCGCCAGCGAGGAGCAGGGGGTCAATCCCGATGTGAGTATCACCCCGAGCTCACAGAATAGCCAATACTATGTAGTAGTGTTCAAGAAGCTGGTCCCGCACGGCCGCGGCGCGCTCGTCATGCGCGTCGCCAGCGAGGAACAGGGGGTCAATCCCGATGTGGGTATCACCCTGAGCTCACAGAATAGCCAATACTATGTAGTAGTGTTCAAGAAGCTGGTCCCGCACGGCCGCGGCGCGCTCGTCATGCGCGTCGCCAGCGAGGAGCAGGGGGTCAATCCCGATGTGGGTATCACCCTGAGCTCACAGAATAGCCAATACTATGTAGTAGTGTTCAAGAAGCTGGTCCCGCACGGCCGCGGCGCGCTCGTCATGCGCGTCGCCAGCGAGGAGCAGGGGGTCAATCCCGATGTGGGTATCACCCTGAGCTCACAGAATAGCCAATACTATGTAGTAGTGTTCAAGAAGCTGGTCCCGCACGGCCGCGGCGCGCTCGTCATGCGCGTCGCCAGCGAGGAGCAGGGGGTCAATCCCGATGTGGGTATCACCCTGAGCTCACAGAATAGCCAATACTATGTAGTAGTGTTCAAGAAGCTGGTCCCGCACGGCCGCGGCGCGCTCGTCATGCGCGTCGCCAGCGAGGAGCAGGGGGTCAATCCCGATGTGGGTATCACCCTGAGCTCACAGAATAGCCAATACTATGTAGTAGTGTTCAAGAAGCTGGTCCCGCACGGCCGCGGCGCGCTCGTCATGCGCGTCGCCAGCGAGGAGCAGGGGGTCAATCCCGATGTGGGTATCACCCTGAGCTCACAGAATAGCCAATACTATGTAGTAGTGTTCAAGAAGCTGGTCCCGCACGGCCGCGGCGCGCTCGTCATGCGCGTCGCCAGCGAGGAGCAGGGGGTCAATCCCGATGTGGGTATCACCCCGAGCTCACAGAATAGCCAATACTATGTAGTAGTGTTCAAGAAGCTGGTCCCGCACGGCCGCGGCGCGCTCGTCATGCGCGTCGCCAGCGAGGAGCAGGGGGTCAATCCCGATGTGGGTATCACCCTGAGCTCACAGAATAGCCAATACTATGTAGTAGTGTTCAAGAAGCTGGTCCCGCACGGCCGCGGCGCGCTCGTCATGCGCGTCGCCAGCGAGGAGCAGGGGGTCAATCCCGATGTGGGTATCACCCTGAGCTCACAGAATAGCCAATACTATGTAGTAGTGTTCAAGAAGCTGGTCCCGCACGGCCGCGGCGCGCTCGTCATGCGCGTCGCCAGCGAGGAGCAGGGGGTCAATCCCGATGTGGGTATCACCCTGAGCTCACAGAATAGCCAATACTATGTAGTAGTGTTCAAGAAGCTGGTCCCGCACGGCCGCGGCGCGCTCGTCATGCGCGTCGCCAGCGAGGAGCAGGGGGTCAATCCCGATGTGAGTATCACCCCGAGCTCACAGAATAGCCAATACTATGTAGTAGTGTTCAAGAAGCTGGTCCCGCACGGCCGCGGCGCGCTCGTCATGCGCGTCGCCAGCGAGGAGCAGGGGGTCAATCCCGATGTGGGTATCACCCTGAGCTCACAGAATAGCCAATACTATGTAGTAGTGTTCAAGAAGCTGGTCCCGCACGGCCGCGGCGCGCTCGTCATGCGCGTCGCCAGCGAGGAGCAGGGGGTCAATCCCGATGTGAGTATCACCCCGAGCTCACAGAATAGCCAATACTATGTAGTAGTGTTCAAGAAGCTGGTCCCGCACGGCCCAGCGAGGAAACGGGGGTCAATCCCGATGTGGGTATCACCCTGAGCTCACAGAATAGCCAATACTATGTAGTAGTGTTCAAGAAGCTGGTCCCGCACGGCCGCGGCGCGCTCGTCATGCGCGTCGCCAGCGAGGAGCAGGGGGTCAATCCCGATGTGAGTATCACCCCGAGCTCACAGAATAGCCAATACTATGTAGTAGTGTTCAAGAAGCTGGTCCCGCACGGCCGCGGCGCGCTCGTCATGCGCGTCGCCAGCGAGGAACAGGGGGTCAATCCCGATGTGAGTATCACCCCGAGCTCACAGAATAGCCAATACTATGTAGTAGTGTTCAAGAAGCTGGTCCCGCACGGCCGCGGCGCGCTCGTCATGCGCGTCGCCAGCGAGGAACAGGGGGTCAATCCCGATGTTAGTATCACCCCGAGCTCACAGAATAGCCAATACTATGTAGTAGTGTTCAAGAAGCTGGTCCCGCACGGCCCAGCGAGGAACAGGGGGTCAATCCCGATGTGAGTATCACCCCGAGCTCACAGAATAGCCAATACTATGTAGTAGTGTTCAAGAAGCTGGTCCCGCACGGCCGCGGCGCGCTCGTCATGCGCGTCGCCAGCGAGGAGCAGGGGGTCAATCCCGATGTGAGTATCACCCCGAGCTCACAGAATAGCCAATACTATGTAGTAGTGTTCAAGAAGCTGGTCCCGCACGGCCGCGGCGCGCTCGTCATGCGCGTCGCCAGCGAGGAGCAGGGGGTCAATCCCGATGTGAGTATCACCCCGAGCTCACAGAATAGCCAATACTATGTAGTAGTGTTCAAGAAGCTGGTCCCGCACGGCCCAGCGAGGAACAGGGGGTCAATCCCGATGTGAGTATCACCCCGAGCTCACAGAATAGCCAATACTATGTAGTAGTGTTCAAGAAGCTGGTCCCGCACGGCCCAGCGAGGAACAGGGGGTCAATCCCGATGTGAGTATCACCCCGAGCTCACAGAATAGCCAATACTATGTAGTAGTGTTCAAGAAGCTGGTCCCGCACGGCCCAGCGAGGAACAGGGGGTCAATCCCGATGTGAGTATCACCCCGAGCTCACAGAATAGCCAATACTATGTAGTAGTGTTCAAGAAGCTGGTCCCGCACGGCCCAGCGAGGAACAGGGGGTCAATCCCGATGTGAGTATCACCCCGAGCTCACAGAATAGCCAATACTATGTAGTAGTGTTCAAGAAGCTGGTCCCGCACGGCCCAGCGAGGAACAGGGGGTCAATCCCGATGTGAGTATCACCCCGAGCTCACAGAATAGCCAATACTATGTAGTAGTGTTCAAGAAGCTGGTCCCGCACGGCCCAGCGAGGAACAGGGGGTCAATCCCGATGTGAGTATCACCCCGAGCTCACAGAATAGCCAATACTATGTAGTAGTGTTCAAGAAGCTGGTCCCGCACGGCCGCGGCGCGCTCGTCATGCGCGTCGCCAGCGAGGAGCAGGGGGTCAATCCCGATGTGAGTATCACCCCGAGCTCACAGAATAGCCAATACTATGTAGTAGTGTTCAAGAAGCTGGTCCCGCACGGCCGCGGCGCGCTCGTCATGCGCGTCGCCAGCGAGGAACAGGGGGTCAATCCCGATGTGAGTATCACCCCGAGCTCACAGAATAGCCAATACTATGTAGTAGTGTTCAAGAAGCTGGTCCCGCACGGCCGCGGCGCGCTCGTCATGCGCGTCGCCAGCGAGGAACAGGGGGTCAATCCCGATGTGAGTATCACCCCGAGCTCACAGAATAGCCAATACTATGTAGTAGTGTTCAAGAAGCTGGTCCCGCACGGCCCAGCGAGGAACAGGGGGTCAATCCCGATGTGAGTATCACCCCGAGCTCACAGAATAGCCAATACTATGTAGTAGTGTTCAAGAAGCTGGTCCCGCACGGCCCAGCGAGGAACAGGGGGTCAATCCCGATGTGAGTATCACCCCGAGCTCACAGAATAGCCAATACTATGTAGTAGTGTTCAAGAAGCTGGTCCCGCACGGCCCAGCGAGGAACAGGGGGTCAATCCCGATGTGAGTATCACCCCGAGCTCACAGAATAGCCAATACTATGTAGTAGTGTTCAAGAAGCTGGTCCCGCACGGCCCAGCGAGGAACAGGGGGTCAATCCCGATGTGAGTATCACCCCGAGCTCACAGAATAGCCAATACTATGTAGTAGTGTTCAAGAAGCTGGTCCCGCACGGCCCAGCGAGGAACAGGGGGTCAATCCCGATGTGAGTATCACCCCGAGCTCACAGAATAGCCAATACTATGTAGTAGTGTTCAAGAAGCTGGTCCCGCACGGCCGCGGCGCGCTCGTCATGCGCGTCGCCAGCGAGGAACAGGGGGTCAATCCCGATGTGAGTATCACCCCGAGCTCACAGAATAGCCAATACTATGTAGTAGTGTTTAAGAAGCTGGTCCCGCACGGCCCAGCGAGGAACAGGGGGTCAATCCCGATGTGAGTATCACCCCGAGCTCACAGAATAGCCAATACTATGTAGTAGTGTTCAAGAAGCTGGTCCCGCACGGCCCAGCGAGGAACAGGGGGTCAATCCCGATGTGAGTATCACCCCGAGCTCACAGAATAGCCAATACTATGTAGTAGTGTTCAAGAAGCTGGTCCCGCACGGCCCAGCGAGGAACAGGGGGTCAATCCCGATGTGAGTATCACCCCGAGCTCACAGAATAACCAATACTATGTAGTAGTGTTCAAGAAGCTGGTCCCGCACGGCCCAGCGAGGAACAGGGGGTCAATCCCGATGTGAGTATCACCCCGAGCTCACAGAATAACCAATACTATGTAGTAGTGTTCAAGAAGCTGGTCCCGCACGGCCCAGCGAGGAACAGGGGGTCAATCCCGATGTGAGTATCACCCCGAGCTCACAGAATAACCAATACTATGTAGTAGTGTTCAAGAAGCTGGTCCCGCACGGCCCAGCGAGGAACAGGGGGTCAATCCCGATGTGAGTATCACCCCGAGCTCACAGAATAGCCAATACTATGTAGTAGTGTTCAAGAAGCTGGTCCCGCACGGCCCAGCGAGGAACAGGGGGTCAATCCCGATGTGAGTATCACCCCGAGCTCACAGAATAGCCAATACTATGTAGTAGTAAGCATATTACGCAAATCGGCTCCGCACTTAGCGTCTCGGCTTTCGTGCGCGATTCACAGACTATGTATAGAGCGGGTATAATTAAACTGTGGTCTCCGTGTGTTATGACTTATTCACGCTTCATTTTTATGTATCTATCACTCGGACTTGACACATGCATGCTAAGTTTAAACTGGCCTTTACGGCGAAATTCGTACGATTCTGTCAAAATGACATCTTTTTTTACACCGACGCGTCAGCACTATTTGTGACCGCCCTAAGTAATAACGCGTACGTGCGAATTTTGTCTTTGTTAACTGTAGTCACTACTAATTTGAAACATTATGTGACGCGTGATACTTATAATTATGTTTCATTTGATGTGCTGTTCGGTTTCCTCACCATTAGTGCTGTAAGGGTTGTTGAACGACACGAAAGAAGAAGAAGTGCTGTTATTTTCTGCTTATTTATAATTTTTGCTCTTGATTATGACTTATGACCCAATCAATCATGTAATCAACCGCCTCCCGACAAAGCTACCTACTGATGAACATGTATTGCACCACGATAAATAATAAATAAATATCCTGGACAATTAACACCGCGCCATCTAGCCCCAAACTAAGCAGAGCTATGGGAACTAGATAACTGAAATAAATACTTATATACTTTTTGTAAATAAATACATATTATAAATAGAAATATCTAAATTAAAAAAAAATTAAATATCGGAAAATGACTTAACAAATATTTGTGTCTTGTGGGGATCGACCCTCGGCGTAGCAGGCAGGGGTACTATCAGTACTACCCTTACTACCGCCCGAGCCGGTTTTCTATTAGGACAATACAATTGATATAAAAAAAGAAAATTGTGTTATCCAAATTTCTTTTTTTTTACAATGACGGATCATGACGTCAATAAGTGATACTATCCTACATTGAATAAAGTTATTTCTTTTTCATTTTCACATGCCGTGTGATGCCGGCTTAGATGCCGTGTGATGCCGGCTTAGATGCCGTTTGATGCCGGCTTAGATGCCGTTTGATGCCGGCTTAGAATAGCATCACCCTATTTCTTGCCGTGGGAGTCGTAAGAGGCGACTAAGGGACTCGAGGGTGTGTATTGTATTTTAGGCGATGGGCTGATAACCTGTCACTATAGCGATACACAATTTTCCGAATGACCCTCAAATATTTGTCAGACGTGGCGTAAATTTTCGTTTTTGCGGCCGTTTACGCTCTGCCTACCCCGCAAGGGATTAAGACATGATATAACTGGTCTGGTCTAACTGTTGTATAAAACTGTTAATCTCCCAAATAAAATAAAATAAAATATGTGTATGTGTGTATGTTCACTAGAGTGTTATCTTGTTTTAGCGCACAAACGCGGACCTGTTCACCGGCGTGGGCATTCGCGTGTCGTTCACCGGCGGCGAGGGGGACATGCGCGAGATGAACCAGCTGTCCGGCGGGCAGAAGTCGCTTGTGGCACTCGCGCTCATATTCGCCATACAGAAGTGCGATCCCGCGCCGTTCTACCTGTTCGACGAGATCGATCAGGTACCATCCTCATTTATACATGGTGTAAAAAAAATTGCTGAGAATATTTTAAGGGGTGAACCAGTACGTGAAACTGAACAACTTTCCCCAAGGAACATAGGTCGAAATATGAAAAAAAAAATGGCCCTCCCATACAAATTATCCCGGCCGGGTAACACACTAAGTATGGGAGGGTCAAATATTTTTTTCATATTTCGACCTATGTTCCTTTGGGAAAGTTGTTCAGTTTCACGTTCTGGTTCACCCCTTAAAATATTCTCAGCTAATTTTTTTACACCTTATATATAATATTTGAAATATTTCAGAAGGTGGCTCAGCTAATTGCGCTTTACGGCGTGTAAGGGACAGCCCTCTAAATACTTATAGGGTGCATAAAACTGAACAGTAATTTGAAAGGAGGAAATGTGTTTTTTCTGATCTCCATAGTAATGGAATGGCAGCCGTCATTTTGTATGGGAGGTCATTTTTGTCGTTTCTTGGCATACGTTCCTTGGAAAACATTGTTGAGTATCATGGTCTGCTTACACTTACACCCTACCAGTATCAGGGTGATCTCTTACACCTTGTATTTGCGTCAACGCTTACTCCCGCAGTGTTTTTACTGTTTTTTATTATTATTACAATATTATATGAATTCAAAGTCGTTCAGAACAAAAGGGACCGTGTTGATTCGCTTAGCAACGGGTTTTTAGTTACAATTTCAAGAACGTTTTACGTTTTATCTATGTGAACTAGTAATTTAAATAGCCCAATAAATGGTTTGCTACAACTAAATACTCTGTCACTGTGGCGATACACAATTTTCCGAATGGTCCTCAAATATTTGTCAGACGTTGCGTAAATAACCGTTTTTGCGGCCGTTTACGCTCTGCCTACCCCGCAAGGCATTATAGGCGTGATATGTGTATGTATGTAAATACTCTCTGTTGCTACGAAGTAGAGGCATGGGCCTTATTTGTCGACATTGCACCAATATGCAAATACAATGTCACGTTCAACTTAAGTATACGAGTATGTCTATGATTACTAATAGACGGCGGTCGTAACTCAACCATGTCAGAGGCCTAATAGTGGTAGTAGGCGGTTGAAAAACTCTTGACACCAGGGTTCATCGGGCCGTTGGACGACTCGGTGTCCCACACGAAAAGAGAGAGATACGAGTATGTAATCGTTCCAGGCGTTGGACGCGCAGCACCGCAAGGCGATCGCGGACATGATCCACGAGCTGTCGTCCTCGGCGCAGTTCATCACGACCACGTTCCGGCCGGAGCTGCTGGAGCACGCGCACAAGTTCTACGGCGTCAAGTTCCGCAACAAGGTGTCGCACGTCGAGTGCGTCTCCATACACGAGGCGAGGGACTTCGTCGAGGACAGCGCCACGCACGCGTAGACACACACTTGTTACACTCATCATGGTGACAAGATATTTTTCTATTCAAACTAAAGACCTTAATTTCATCCACACAAAACACAGTTTTACTCACGTTTTGGATCCAGTCGACGAGAAAATCAAATAGGTTTCGACTGAAAAACAGCAGTCTATCTCTTATGGGATAGGCATTTTTGCTGAGTCGCTGACCTTTTCATTATTGCGCCATGTTGCATATCAGAGTACCTATGTTTTAAAATGTTTGATTGTGTTTTTTCGTTTTTATTTACTTTTTTTTCTTATGTACTTTGCTGTGTAAAGTGTCGCAGTTTTTTGAATAAATGTTTTTCTATTCTATTCTATTCTATAAAGACATGAAGCGTTCAAACGTAAATGTAAATAGTTACATGCGTAACGAGACCTAAATCTCAATAACCCAGTGACTAAGGTCCAATTCAAGGTAATACAATATTTGTCTATAGAGACCGACTGTAGCGAGACGAGACCGAAGCGTTCAAGTGTCGGGACATAAATAGCGTACCTCAGTCGGTAGTAATTAAATAAATTCTAAAAACTCGTTGCGTTTGATAACTCTTTCTCTTAATTGGGCAGGCCCGCCCGGTTACAAAACGTAATGCAGAATTATTTAAGGCTGATTTCGTACCTCCAATTTGAACAGCCCTGAACCATCCTGATGAAATTGGACCTTATTTTTTTTATTGCATGATTGATTCATGCGATTGTGGACAAATGTTTTGATTGGTTATTCCAAACCCCAACTAGATTGGTGTACTAGGGTCTAGGGTTAGCTAAACGTGTACTTTTGATTAGTAATTAGACGTGTCCAGACAGGCCCAGCAGCCTCGCCCGCGGCTTGCGCGCTCATGTGCGGGTGAGGCAAGTTCGTTTGGATCATATGACAGAGCGAGGCTGCCTCGCCCGAGCAGCACGAGCCATATTACAGCTAAAACAAAATGGCGCCGTACGTGCCACAGCTGTGGCAGCTTATGGTTATATTTTGCCACTATTTTACCAACTGGTTTTATAAAAAATGGATCTCAAGCATTACTCAGTCAATTATACTAATTATATTATTGACCAATAGTCACTCTTATCCATTGTTTCGATCGGCCGCGCCAAGAAAAAAAACACATGACGTCGACTAGTAGTGGGAAAAACAACTCACTTAAAAGAGCAGAGCGATTTGAATCTTTCGTACTTAAAGATGTGCATCACTTGCGCTCAGTAACTATTTTCGCTCAGCGGAGTATTTTGATCTTTAGGATGTGTTTTAGCTAATAGAGCTAGCGAATCTACGAGTTACTGATGAGTAAGCGATCTTATGATTAACAGGCGGAATGAATTAAAGTTTTTACTATATAAAATAATAGTAAAAACACAAAAATCGTAATGAAATAATAGTCGATGGTCAAGGTGACGCTCACGCCCGCGCGACTTATTTATTACTAAAATTAATTACCTTTATAACAATCGTCAATTCATCACTCATATAAACAAAAGTTATAGAAAACTTTTACTATTAAATTCATTTCTTTACGGTACCAAATTTCAGCTATAACCTTACACAATAATGTCTATTTTATAATGCAAAAACTCAGAAATCAAATCTGCCAAAACCGCGGGAAAGCATCGCGAGACTCGCGAGTCGCCTGCTTGGCGCCGCACATCGAACGCTCTTACTCTTTCATGAGAAAGTAACGTATATGCATCTGTCCTCGTTGATCGCTCGCTTCGCGTTCGCATTCGTTCACGATCTCTCGGGCGGGTGAAAAGAGTTGAAGAGCGCTAGGAGCGCAAGATCTAATATGAATTGCACTGAACGCAAGAGTGAGTGAGCTTTTTGTAAAGAGCGCGCTCTTTTCATTCGTGAATTACCCACCGCTAACGTCGACACCGTTCGGCTCGGTCGCGCGCGCGCTCGCCCGAGCGTGAGCATGCGGCTGCCACGGCCACGGCACGGCCAAACCGACCGCGCGATTCGCATGCCATGCGATGCGAGGCGGGCCGCGGGTGAGGCTACTCGGCCTGTCTGGACGCGCCTATTGATTAATTAAGTTTTGACATAATATTATTTGATTTCTATTTATAAGTATTTGATATTGTCTTTAATGATAAAACATGTTGTTGCTTAGATATACAATTTCTTTTACAAATGAGCACCTGAAAACTGTATTAAATTCTATAACTTTGTTGCAAATTACACTAAACGTAATAAATTACAACAAATTCGAAAGTACCAACGTGATGCATTGAATGATAGAAAACCTGTGACATCTATTGTTTATTTTATTAATTGTAAGGTAGAATAAATTATCGATTTTTATATGAAATACACTTTTACTTCCCTTTTCTTATTTTAAAAAAATTTGATTTATTGAGTTGGAGTGAGGGTAAAGATATAAATATTGAAACGAATATTCGATGAAAGTTAAAATATTTTATTTACGTCGAATATCACGCATATTGTCATCTATAATATTGTATTGCTTTCGGAGCTTTATCAAAATAGTTACATTCATCTTACCAAATTCTAATACTATTCATTCAATACTTACTGTTCCATTTCACAGTCAAAAGGTAACAAATTTTACAAAAATCTGAACTATGTAACAACAATTCGATGAAACTTTAAGAGAAATGGATACACTTGAGTAAATGCATAGTTTATGAACGTAGCGATTTTTGTACAACAAATCCATTCGATATTGTTACGTTTTGACTTTGAAAAGGTCTGATCACAGCTGGAAGCCTATTTCTCTGATTCTATTTTATACACTGATAAAATATATTTCTCTTTTCTGAAACATTGTTGTACATAAAGTCATTTTCATAAAGAAACAGTGATATGATATGTAACAGCGAAGTGTACTTCAATTAAAAGTTAACCTACATATTGTTTATATAGATTTATGAATTGTACACACGGGCGGGTCATATATTTAGGACATCAACTATATTTGGGCGTATAAGTACTGAACCATTCCACATGACAAAATACTTCGAGACATTCAATTGGAAAGATAAAAAAGACAAAAAAACTTCAGTACGTAAATATTAAAATAAAAAACAGCTTCCCCACACTCTATAAAACAGAGTTAAAACTCTGTATAGTTGTTTTCTATGTTAATATTTTAGTAACGTAACGAAAGTAACGAAATCCCCTGTTTATTATATAAAAATTGTATAATGTAAAATGATTGCATGTAAATTGAAGACATACAGTCTGAACCACACAGTGAAGGCACGCACGTAAGAAGTACACATTTATATTTACAAAAGTTCTTAATCCTTTAATATCTACGAAAATCTATTATTTAGGTACTATTTTAAAACTATCACTATCGTTCATAAGAAAAAATGCAATCATAAAGGAATAAGATTAAACACGTGGCAGAAAAAAACACACGTACGCTTTCTAATCAACAAAATAATATAAAATGGCAGTTCTTTTGTATAGTAAAAAAAAATAAAAGATACCTATCTACTTTCGTGAGTACCTAATCAGAAGTACCTCGACATTGAAAGTACCTGAAAATACCAGTGAACTTCATCCAGTTATCTCGAGCTTTGCTGATGGTACTCGAATGAAACAAACGCTTTGTATAGAGTTAGTACTATAACATCCTGAGCGGCACCGCGTAGGGAGAGGTCCAGTCGCGCTCGAACACCTCTTGCAAGTCTCTGCGGATGTCTTGCGAGAAGTTACCTGCTGACAACAAACACTAAAGTTATAGTTATTTGACTATCTCGATGGCGTAGCGGATAGGTCGTGGGTTCGATCCCCACAAGACAAATATTTGTTAAGACAATTTTCAAATATTTGTGTTTAATTTTGGTGTTTTTTTTACGGGGTGTAAGAGACAGCCCTCTGAATACTGATAGGACGCATGCAGACCATGAAACTGAATAACTTTGCCATAGAAACATATGTCAGGAAACGACAAAAAATCGACCTCCCATACAAAATCACAATCAGCTGACTGCATTTACTATGAGTCATTTTTCTTTTTACGTTTCCTGAAATATTTTCTCATAGGAAGTTGTTCAGTTTTATGGTCTCAATGCATCCTATCAGTATTCGAAGGGCTGTCCCTTACACCCTGTATATCATATGTATTTATTTACAAAAAAGTATATATGTATTAATATCAGCTATCTACTAGGTTCTATAGTACAAGCTTTGCTTAGTTTGAGACCAGATGGCGTTGTGAAAAAAAATGTTGCCACTTTACTGAGCATACTTCGAGCAGTTTTTTTTTCTGCTTTGACGTTTTAATTTTCCCCTACTGCCATAAACGTGCGACAACCCTAAGACAGCAGGGATGTGCCTCATCATCGTCGAACACTCATGTTACAGTACGGGACACAGGTTGATTTTACATTTTACACATCAAAGTCACAACAGTCCACTGCTGGACATCGGCCTCCCCTATTGTGCGGTATTGCTATACTCAGCACGGCGGACGGCGGATTGGCGAGTGCAGTGCTAGATGTTACATTCACAGGGAGTGCTGTTAACCGTTCCCTGGACGAGTTTATCCTTTAATCGCTTTTAAGACACACACGGGTACAATTGAGGTGATGCTTTTCCAAGCCGGCATCACACGGCGTTTTTAACGACCAGTTGCTAGTTCCGATGTACGCAGTCTTGTCTGTCACCATGTATTTGTTGTGGTTGCCTATACTTACTTATTGGCTCGTGTTTGTTGTCAGTGAGCACGAAGGCGACGCCGGCGGTATCTACGAAGTAGTCGCCCGACCAGTTGCTAGTTCCGATGTACGCAGTCTTGTCTGTCACCATGTATTTGTTGTGGTTGCCTATACTTACTTATTGGCTCGTGTTTGTTGTCAGTGAGCACGAAGGCGACGCCGGCGGTATCTACGAAGTAGTCGCCCGACCAGTTGCTAGTTCCGATGTACGCAGTCTTGTCTGTCACCATGTATTTGTTGTGGTTGCCTATACTTACTTATTGGCTCGTGTTTGTTGTCAGTGAGCACGAAGGCGACGCCGGCGGTATCTACGAAGTAGTCGCCCGACCAGTTGCTGGTTCCGATGTACGCAGTCTTGTCTGTCACCATGTATTTGTTGTGGTTGCCTATACTTACTTATTGGCTCGTGTTTGTTGTCAGTGAGCACGAAGGCGACGCCGGCGGTATCTACGAAGTAGTCGCCCGAACAGTTGCTAGTTCCGATGTACGCAGTCTTGTCTGTCACCATGTATTTGTTGTGGTTGCCTATACTTACTTATTGGCTCGTGTTTGTTGTCAGTGAGCACGAAGGCGACGCCGGCGGTATCTACGAAGTAGTCGCCCGACCAGTTGCTAGTTCCGATGTACGCAGTCTTGTCTGTCACCATGTATTTGTTGTGGTTGCCTATACTTACTTATTGGCTCGTGTTTGTTGTCAGTGAGCACGAAGGCGACGCCGGCGGTATCTACGAAGTAGTCGCCCGACCAGTTGCTAGTTCCGATGTACGCAGTCTTGTCTGTCACCATGTATTTGTTGTGGTTGCCTATACTTACTTATTGGCTCGTGTTTGTTGTCAGTGAGCACGAAGGCGACGCCGGCGGTATCTACGAAGTAGTCGCCCGACCAGTTGCTGGTTCCGATGTACGCAGTCTTGTCTGTCACCATGTATTTGTTGTGGTTGACACGCGCGAACGGAATCTTGTCCTGTTCGGGCGTCGACGGCACTATGAAGCGTTTCTGAAAAACAAAAAAGGTAATTTTTGAATGTGATTAACATAGTTAACAACATAGGTGTGGAAACTGGATAGCATTTTGAAATCAAAACCAAAGCATTTCACATAATGGAGTTTGTTTAGTACTGCCGCACATCTGGCGGCATTTGACGCGCATCTTTTTCAGTTGAAACCTGAATTTGAACTGCATCGTAGTTGAAATGAATTCAACATCTGACGGCACAAGCAAACGGCATATGGCTAGTCTCACAGCGAAACATATAAGGTTATTCACATGTGAGTAAGCACAAGTACGTTGGTATACGCCACTTGGATGCTCGCGGTCAGTTTTAGGGTTCATCGGGTCGTTAGACGACTCGGTGCCCCACACGAAGATAGAGAGAGTGAATGCGAGCAAGCGCTAGAAGTTTATTCAGCGTACCTTGATGTTCAATGATAGTTATGTAGCCGGGGAACTATAATGTCAGGATGCCATAGTTCCTCCAATTCCGTTAAGCAACCAAAAACTAACGAAGGTAACCGAATGATATATGTCATAGAAGTATGACTGTTCAATATATTATCCGCCCACAAACTTTAATTAGCAGGATAGTAGAGTGTTAAATGTTGGTTGTGCGAAAACGAGTATTGCCCTCAATTCTCATAGCTTACCTTAAATTAGTGCTGTCACTTTCCGTCAAATAGGTTTAGAAAAGGATAGGAGATATCCAAGTTCTGTCATATTTTAAAATGTCAATTGTTCAATTTAGTCACCATTGTTTAAATCGTTACACAGGTAACACGTACCTTGCGTCAAATTATGTCGCGATGTATGTCAACTTTTTACACAATTTAACGCGGCCAGATTGTCTATGTCAAAGCAAAAAATTGGACCTAAAAAACCACTAAAAAACACTTTGAACCATCAAAATATTGACAGCAGGTCAAGTGAGGTCAGGAACCGTTGGTGCGCTTTTTTTGGTTGGTTTGTTGTAATCTTCTTTGCGAATCCAATCTGGCGGTTGCTAAATTTGTTTGGACCAGTACTCAGCCACACGCACAGCGTTGTTTGTGGCTTCATAAAGGTTTTCGCGTGTGCAGGTACTATGGCACGCGGGGAAAGACAATAGATGTGCCATTGACTGCGGGGAAACACCGCAAACACAGTCACTCCCCGAGCTAAAGCCCCATTTGCACATATTTTCCTTACTGCGGCCGACTTGGGTCCGGAGTCTGTTAAGAGACTTCCACGTCGACCAAATAAGGTTGTGTCCAGGGGGCAGTTGCTCTGAGAGTGAGGCTATGGTTTCTGTAGGGTATTTCTCCCGCCAGAGAGTAAGTCGGGTTTGAGAGGCTTCAGCTTAAGGAGGCACTTCTTTGATGAAGCTGTGCCGACTTTTGAGTCTTTGAGACATCGGGGCATAGTCATACATTGGGTGCCTCAAATCCGCCTCTTTTCTTTCGCTTCGACTCGCCACTTCTCTGCGAATGTCCGGGGGGCTATACCAGCTAAGGGATACAGCATTCCAACAGGGGTTGGTTTAAGACAACCAGTAATAATGCGGCATGTGTCATGTAATGCTGTGTCCACCAGCTGAGTATGTGCGGAACGGCTCCATACCGGGCCGGCGTACTCACCTGCACAGAAGGATAGTGCCACTCCCCACTTTGTAGAGGTGAGGCGGCACAAGAGATTGTTACGCGTGCCCACTTTCAGTTTGGTGTTTGCACAGTGTTGCTTGTAAATAAGTGCTCTGTCCAATGTAATACCGAGATATTTCGGATGAGGGCAATGAGCGATGGCACGCTATTGCATGTCATGTTTAGGGTTCGCCTAGCTTCTTTATTACGAAGGTGAAAGACACATAACTGGGTTTTCGACGGGTTGGGTTTTAGGTAATTCTGCTCATAATAGTTGCTTAGGTGGTCAAGTGCTGCAGTCAGATTACTTTCAACCTCATCGAATGACGATGCCTGAGACGCTAGTGCCAGATCATCGGCATTCTCTATTTGTATATTTGTTTGTATTTAATTTATAATGCTTTTGCCTCTCGGTCACTCACTTCGTTCGCTCCAAGGGGTCACAACTCTAACCTAACCTAAACCTACTGTGTCGGATTTGCGACAATAAGATTATTTTTACTGCGGGGGGCTGCACCCCCCAACCCCCCCTTGTGGGGAGCCTGCGCTGCGCTCCTGCTTAGTGGGTTACTCCCTCCCTCTACTAAAATGCTATTTGCGCGCTTAAGCAGACAAAAAAACATACCAGACATGAAAAACGGATCGGACAAAAAGGATACTCCCAGTTTTTAATGTCACCGTAGTTACCTACCCAGTTTTTCTCGTCACGTCGTAGCCCGCCGCGTTTTGTTTGACAAAACGTTGACACTAAAAAATATGACACGAAAAAAGGTGCATGCAATAAAGTTGGCCCGACGGGATTAAAATATCTCCTATCCTTCTCTAATCATATCTGACAGAAAGTGACAGCACTAATTAAAGGTAAGTTATGAGAATTTACATCCCGAATTGAGGCCATTGTAATGTTACCAGGGTCATAATTAAGTTGAATTGAAAGTATTTTCACAAACTTTTCGTGAGGTAATTTTTTGAGCGCAATTACATTTCCTGACATTATAGTTCGCTGGGTGTCGCAATGAGTGCCAACTACCCACCACTTGGATGTCCACTTTGGGGTACGCTCGGTCGATGGAGGCGAGCGAGCGCAGGAAGTAGTCCTCAGCCGGCGGGGAGTGCTTCCACCAGCTGATCAGCATGCGCACCTTGATGCGGTGGTTGAGCAGAGCTAAGCGGATCGCGTCGTCTATACGCGGCCAGAACCTGCCATACGAAAAGGACACTCCTGTCAATTTGTTCTCTCTTTCGAAAGAAACAAGAGAGATTATACAGGGTGTAAGGGACAGCCCTCCAAATACTTATAGGGTGCATTCAGATGAATGTGCAGAGGAACGCTAGCTCTCTGTATAAGTCAACTAGCGGCCTGCCTAGCGGTTCCACAACGGTGTTTTCCATTTTTCCGTGGGAATAAGACATTTTAACATAGCCTATGTTCGTCAGGGATAATGTAGATTCTAAAAGTAAAATAATTTTTGAAATTGATCCAGTAGCAGGAACCTACAAACAAACACACAGACAATCGAATCTTTCCTCGTTATAATATTAGTGTAAAAATGTAAACAATATCACTCTGGCCCACTACAAAAACTCAAACAAAGTTCAAGTAATTTGCCAAACTCTGTACCTACCTGCACGTGCACACAAATGTAAACTAAGACTCACTGCAGCCTGGGCGTATAGATGAGTGCTGGGGTGTAGTCCATGACGGAGATGTAGACGAATTCCTCGGCGGATTCTATGATGGACACGATAGCATCGTCATCGTTCGTGCGACCCTTCGGACTGAACGGTGGCGGCGAACTCTACAGGACAAATAATTTACATTAATATTAAAGATATATATTAAAGACGAACGAGGAAGTGCTTAAGAGGCCGTACATAGTTTTGAGTAATTTTGTCTTGTTTCTTCAATTCTGTAGGACCTCGTTTACAAAAACAGAATAAGTAACAATGTGTTATGATATGTTTTATTGAAGATTAATTCAATATCTAAAAATTGGCCCAGACAAATTATTGATTTTGATTGTTCAGTTTGTTTAATAGTTAATAACCTGAGACGTGTTTTAATTGTTTTCGATGCGTGACGTTCGTATCATTATTGTTTACATGAATTTTTAAATATGGAGTGGTTTATAAAGTATACAGCAATAAAGACATTGAAAAGTGCTAAAAATTGGCCGAGGAGTTTTTAGTAATTTAATTCAAAAATTCAAAGAAAAACTGCAGTAAAATGGCCCTACTTTGAAGAAATTTTAAACGTATACAGCGTCGGATTTCTAGTACAATACAACACGTTTTCAAAAAAATCAATTTACACATTGAAAAATAGATTCATGCTAACACATTAGCTATAAAAAAATTGCAAATATGTATTTTATGAAATTTATCGAATATTTTAAAGTTCTCCGGAATTATCAATTATATAGGTACGGGAGCGCAAATGCTGTTTCGGCAGACCGCGCGCCGCGCTCTTGGGAGAAGGACGTGTATCCTGCTGCGTCACACTCACGCACACATACAAAATTACGAATGTGTGTCGATCGCGCGCGTAGAGGACAGTAGATCACGCGTCACAGGCGGAATTATAGTGCGACCGATACTTTTTGATTCTGTAAGTATTTTTTTCAGTGCGGTATTGATTTATGATTGATTAAATTAATTGAACTAGATATTGTGATTTTACTTCCTATAGAGTATAAATAACTTGAAATTTCGGGATTTTGCAAATAAATGGCCATTTTAACGGACTATAATGATACATTACAGATTTAACTATCCACACTATCCACACTAATATTATAAATGCGAAAGTAACTCGGTCTGTCTGTCTGTCTGCTACGCTTTCACGGCCAAACCGCTGAAACGATCTTCATGAAACTTGGCACAGAGATTGCTAGCATACCGAGAACGGACATAGGCTATTTATTATCACCATTCGAGGGTCTGGAGTATAGATGTAGACCACCAGGTGTACCATCAGGAGCCAAGCTAAACTATTAGAGATACAGGCATGGTCCTAAAACAAAAGTTGTTCAGTATGATGGGCCGCTTCTTTTTACAAGAAAATTTGAGGATCTGGAGTACCTTATGTAGACCACCAGGTCTACCATCAGGAGCCCACCTAAACTATTGGAGATACAGAAATGGTTCCAAAACAAAATATGTTTAGTATGATGGGAATAACTTGAGAAAGGACATTGCCTACTTTTACCGAGGATTTTTTATCATTACTGAAAAATATCGCTGTGCCGCCGCCGTTTGCATCGTATGCACTACCTTCATTGTAATTAGGCATATCTACTTAGGTGATACGTTACCATGTTCTGAACTGAAAAGTATCATCCACATAACACGTTAAGTCGGGGATCACATTTGACGTCCGATGCGGCGTATTTTGTAAGTGTAAGGGAGTAAAATAGAAATTCGCGATTTCCTTTCGTCTGACATACGCATGCGTTATGGATATGTATTGAAAATACACAGCAACTAAATAAATAATGCCCGGTCTTATGACCGCGGCCGCGCGCACCGGCCGATCCGGCGCGGCGCGGCGCGCGCGCTTTGGCGGCGATGCGGGGCGGAGGACGAGGGCGCGACAGGGTGCGGCTACCCGAACGGGCATACACGTGAGGGCAGACTCACGAGTGTCAAACCCACAAAATCTTTGTTTTCGCAAAATACAGAAAAACAAAAAATGTGGTATATAAAAATGTATTACAGTAACTTAAAATACCTTTTTATCTGTCTTATCTACTTATGCTGACCATTTTAGTGTTCCCAAATTGGCACCCCTGGAGTAAGTACTCTGTTATCTACTGACTATTATATTAAATTTTTATAAATATTGGTCTCTCAGGCCGGATAACAAATCTTGAATTGTCCCTTTAACAACAGAAGCAAGCAAGTTATCTCTAAACAGTAAAGATAACAACTGTTCTAATATCACTGTCACACTTACTATGAATACACATAGGTACCAACTTTAGAACTTCTGCCAAAAAAAACTATCTAACGCGGACGAAGTCGCGGGTAAAAGCTAGTAGGCAATAAATATAAATTCGGCGCTGTTAAGCGAAAAAAAGATGCTGGTACATGGGCACACCCCTGAATAGTAGTCGGTAATTAATTAGTTTCGATAACATTCCACAAATCCCAAAATTCTTAGTAGGTACGCAATAATTTTAAACTTTTTCATACTATTGCCACAAAAACTATAAATAGGATCAAAACTGATTGATCGAACTATACGCTGCCGTCCGCCGCTGGGTCTGCATATCGCCGCCGCTCGGCTGCACGATGACGCGTTCTAATGCTAATTACCTACTTTCGCCCAGCGCAATTTCATGTACGGCCTCTTAATCTAGTAAAGGAGAAGAGAAGTATACTGAACGTTATAAAGAACAGAAGAGAAAACATGATGGGACACTTAGAGCAGATTGGATATTACTCTACCGACAAGAGCGAGGCTCTTAAATATCACGCATATAATCCCTTCTGGGGTAGGCAGAGCCCAAACGGCCGCAAAACGGACATTTACGCCAAGTCTGATAAATATTTGAGGGTCATTCGGAAAATTTGTGTATCGCCATAGTGACAGGTTGTCAGGCCATCGCCTACAATTGCAATACACTCTCTCGAGTCCCTTAGTCGCCTCTTACGACTCCCAAGGGAAAGAAATGGGGTGAGGCTATTCTAAGCTAACCACATCATTGGCCTCACACGCCACACGGTACATCATATTACAGATAACTCTTCAGTACTAGGCAGCTTCAATCAGCGAATAGCTTGGCATGGATTCCACTAGTCAAAACAAATTGTTTGTCTGTGAGCGTTATAAAAGACAAGTAAGTACTTATATGATAAACCCAGAGAATGTGCAGCGGTATTTAAAGAAAAACAAGTATCGCTACGTTGTTGGTGCGCTCGCTAATCCGTTAGTCCAATAACGTGCAGCAATGAACTGTTGTGGCTATTGCAGTCATAGAACTCTGTTACAGTGAAGCTTATTTTGAGTTTAAATACTTTGACACGAATTCAGTTTTTTCCTTTGCGGTGGTAGGTAGAACAGTTTTCAGTAAAACTAACGCCTGGAATCAATTTATATCTTACTTCTATTTGCGTACTAAAAAACATTTTGCATCGAAGTCCAAGGCTTTTGAGGCGGTGAAGGTCGGAATAACATAATAACCGATATCAGGTATATGCAAATGAGTCTGGGTAGAAAGCGAAATGGCCAGGCCATAACAGCCACCCTTGACCTAGCCCGCGGGGGATACGTTGATAGGGGGTAAAGATACCTATCAGATAGACAAAACGTGAATATTGTTTAAAAATGTGGTTTAATTTATCAATTTCGTAAACTCTACAGCACATACATCCTTACATACATACACATATCACCTATAAACCCGGGGGAGGCAGTAGCGTTAACGGCCGCTAAAAACTGACGACGTTAACGCCACATCTCACAGATATTTGAGGGCCATTACAAAAATCGCTATAGTGACAGGTTGTCAGCCCATCGCCTAAAATTGCAAAACACACCCTCGAGTCCCTTAGTCTCCCACAGGAAACAAAAGCACATATATTATCTGTTATTACAATTTGCCTTAATAACTTCAACAGGCAATAATAGAGTTATACTTATAATAATGTTAAGCGCCAGGCTGTCAGACAGTAGAGACCCCGCGGACCCGAGTACCCCCTAGAGTATAGACTGGCTAGGATTCGGGTCCCTCTGGGCCCGAGATTTGAAAGAGTAGCAATATAAAAGGCAGTTCAAAAACTAACACCCGACTACTGAGATATCGCGCTCTATCATTTCAGAAAATCATGTTTCACTTAAGTGACAGGTTGTCAGCTGTTCGCCTAATTGTAATACCAACACATGAAATCCTCGTGTCCCTTAGTCGCCTTATACGTATAGATGTAAATTAACGGTTAACTACCGTTATTTAACTAAATTCGCCGTTAGCTACCAATACTTAACCCGTTAACTATGGTTATTTAACCGAGTGCGGTATTGAGACAGAGAAGAAAATATTGAGTTTTAAAGTTTGTAATGCGTAGATGATTGTTATCGGTCACATTATAATACTGAAATGTTGCTCGGATACTCCCTTAGAAGCATTTAGAGAAAGTAACAGAGATAAATGTTCGAGTTTTTCATTTTTGCTTGAAAACAATACCAATTTTATTCTAAAGATATAGGTGCTCATACGTATTTAGTAACTGTAGGTATATGGTAACACTAGGTACATTTAAAAAACATTTTGATATTTTTTTACTGCAATAGATAGGAAGGTATTTTCGATATCGAACCAATAGCGACAGTCATTGATGTTGCGGTGGCGGCGGCGTCTTTTGTTTATTTGATCTACCTACCATCGCTTTTTTTACTTCTCATGGTAGTCTACTGAGCTAGATCTCGGTCGATCAGGCACTAGGTACACCTACAGTCACGCCTACATCCCTTACGGGGTACCTAAACAACGTATGAACGGACTAAATGTACCTTTTACTTGTAGACTAAAAATATTTAACTGAAAACAAATATCATTAATTATACACCTAACCAACTGCTTTTAAAAACATTTATTAAAAACTTCATACAATAAAAATATATATGAAAATAACCGTAGTAACCCAGTCTGACTGGTTATTAACCGTTAATAACCAAAAAAGCCGTTAATAACCACCTGGTTAAAATCGTTATTAACCGGCTTCCCATCTATACTTATACGACACCCGTCGCGTCCTGTTATTCCGTAGTCGCCTCATACGACACCAGCGGATGGGGGTGGTGCTATTCTTAGCTGGCAACTATTTTTTGAACTGTGCTTATTAAGCCCTTTCATTTAATACCCAACACGACATTACTAGTAGCATAAACTTTTTCAATTCTTATCTCTAGAGGGCGCCATATGTAATGTATAGTGACATAACTTAGCCTATAACATAGAGTAGAAATCACATAGAGATGACACTCCCGCTCCAGACGCGCTCAAGGTCAATCCGTCTGGCTGTCTCTTAGAGAACAACTCAGTCGGGAGTGCGCTTCGCCGCGGAAACGTTCGTCATGCGGGTCGAATTTTCATTTTTTGTGAAAAATTTAGCAATGCCGAATTATTGTAGTGTGTATGGCTGCAAAAGTGATGCGAGGAAGACTCCGCATCTAAGTTTTTTTAATTTGCCTAAAGATGAGCCAAGGTAAGTGATGATTTTACAGTAAAACCTAGGTAACTACCATTCTTTATTATACGTAATTGTTGTGTGTACTCATATTTATACTTACGTAGGTACCTAGTTTCCATTTTCTAATTTAAACTACCTAGGTGCGTAAGTCATTGTTAGCTGATAATGATAAATAAGCACATTCGTATCGTAGGTATGTTTTGCACCTATTTTAAAATTCTGTACCTACCTATTAACAATAAAATGGTAAGGTAAGACTTTAAAATGGGTAAATATTTTGTTCCCACGGGAAAACTGTTAGCAGCGGTCGCAACCGCTTGACTGGAATACAATTATTGGCACGTGACAGCCCCGACTTAAAGCGCGGAAGAGTGCGGGGCGTTACGGGCTGCGGGGGGAAGTAGGTATTTAAAGCGCGGCTTTTGGGGCCCAGACAAAGGAGTTTCGTTTCTATACGCAGTATTATTATCTATTCTTATGCCTATAACCAGTGGACTGTTTAGACGCTTCAAATGATACCTCATTTATCAAATTCTGATAAGTTGTTTAGAAGTTAGGACGGGACAAACATTTTCGTTTCCACATACATATATACATACAAACATACATACATACAATCAAAATCATAACCCTCCTTTTCGCTCTGCCGTAGTCGGGCATCGGGTAATAATAATAATTCTTTATTTCTCTCATCACAAAGGTTATAATATAATGTAACAGTAACATATATATTATGCGATGAGATTATTTACAAAGTTCCTGAAGATAAATAAATATCGGAGTAATGCCCTGCGTGAGTGTGTGCGCTAAAATTGAGTGTGTGTGGTTTTGGTTTTTTATCTATGTATGTTATGGCGTTTCATGAGTTCGCTTTCAGTTTGCATATAGTCCCCTACTTTTAAGCCAGTCCGATATTTTAGATTTGTATTCGAAACTGGACGGCGGATAAATATTAACCATCCTATTTATTTTGTTGTAAAGGTAGCCACCGAGAAAGCAGTAAAATCGATTCGCAGATTTTGTCTTAAAGCATGCCGATGCTTTTTTAAAACATGAGGAATACAAAGTTGCCTAACTGGCAATATTTTACACAGCTGTAAAAGGTCTGAAGGTGGATGAAATATGGGCAAAAAGTTACTTACTTGTAAGATTATGGTCTGAATTACTCTGAGCTCTCTCTAATTGAATAAGGTGAGTTTTTGCTGCCCTGCCCAAACTAGTTATGCAATATGTTAATTATACTCTTTTTAGTATCTGTGCATTGGCTCCATGTCTTAGTGTTTTAAAAATATATATAAGGTGACGACCTCTAGTTGCAACAGTATCTTTGTGATGCTCAAATGTTAGTTTATTGTCAGTACTCCCAGATACTTAAGTTTATCGGATCTCTCTAGTGCAGTGCAATCACACTGTGCACGTAGAGAGGATGAACTTTAAAGTAATAACAGTATATCAGGGGGTTGTGTTGTGTATCTTCCCTGAAGGAGAAAGCCAAATATTTTGTTTTGTCGTTATTAAGCGTAAGAACGTTATCAGTAAGGCATTTAAGAGTTTTGTCGAAACCAACCTGCGCCCAGTGAAAGACATTATGCCATGATTCGGCACTAAACACTAGGACGGTATATCTTCAGCAAAAGCTATAATTCTCCCGTTCTATAACTTAAATTGGCATACATTGTTTATGTAGATAAGGAATAACGAAGGGCCAAGTATGCTGCCCTGAGGCACTCCGAACGTAACAGGAAGCTCATCACTAAGCATGCTATCTGTTTTGACCACTTGCGTTCTATGAAAGGTAGTCCGCAAACAATTTCAACTGAGTACCACAAATTCCCAAACTTTCAAGATTTTGTATCAGAAGATCGAGATCATATTAAATGCCTTCGCCATTATATAAACGTACTAAAGGGTAGGTAGACAAAAAAGTAAAGTAACGAAACTGAACTTATTTTGTTATTTATAGTGTTTGGTGTGTGAGTGTGTTAGAGAATGATGCTTTGTATGAAGTGCTTACTGTTTATCAAATAAAGAGAACTTTTAAATAGACGTGATGAATTACGAGTAAGGAAGAAAAGATCTGCATCGCTCAAATTCGACTCGTAAGTTTTAACAACCCGTTTGATGATGGAATGTCGAGCTATCTGTATAATTGAAATAGAAGGTACGCGGGCGCGTTCGTGTGCTGCAAGTACTGATACCAATCCGAGCAGTGAGATCTGGACAGTCAAAGCGAACGGTGACAACATCAAATAAAAGCTTCCGGCAACATTTCTTCTATCCTCGAGAGAATGCATCCTAACATTCAGCTGTCTAATGAACTACCATATGCGCAGGAACATTTAAACAGATCATAAAATACATTTCCGATCAGCCTCTTGATGTGACTTTTAATTTAAGTATTTTTATCTACAAAGTCTGTAATTACAACCTACAGTTAGAAAAAAAAATATAAAAAGGAAAATTCCAACTAAAATCGCTTGCTGTTTTCATAGACGCATTTCATTTGCGTTATATAAAAATAAATTATTTAAAGAGCATGTTGCTTGTACCGTTTTGCCTCCAATCAATTTAACCTTCATATCGGTTTGTAAATCTAATTAGTGACTCTCGTTAAAACTAAACGAGATCATTAAACTTTTTAGCGTCGATAAAATGTATTATAATAATGAGTAATAAGTATCTAAGTTAAATAGTTTAAATTAGGTCGTCCGGACGTACGCTTGCTTAGTGCAGGCAAATTACTTAGAATTCGCCATGGCAGATTCTTTTTTGGACTTTTTTCTGTATAGAACATTTATACTGCTTTACGTTGATCTACCGATAGTGATTATTTCCGTGCTGTGTTTGGCGCTCTTGATCGCGTCGTGGTGCTTGATGCCCACGTGGCGCTCACTGCAACACTACATGGGTATTAACCGGATCCTCTACGGAACCCTACACATCATCTTCATAGCTGTATTTTTCTACAGATGCGTGTGTGAAAATCCTGAAAACGCTTGCGGTATGAATGAGAAATGTTCGCCAGACTGCCCTGCACTGATTGCGTTCTACAGCATTTTGTTCATCATATCTGTTTGTTGGTCATTAACGTCATTGTTGGTCGCTTATACAAGACTGGTGTTACAGTATACCGGATTAGTAACTGAAGAAAGGAGGAAAGTGACATGTTTTACTTACATTTTTAGTTTGGTGATATTTTTGATCGTTAAAGCTGTTCAATTTTCTGTAGACGATTCAACACTAAGTGATAATAATAATAATAATGAGTGTTCACTCCAACAACATCAAAAGCCACAACCTCAGCCTCCCCCTGTTGGGTGTTTACTTAACCATACTATACTTTTAATGGTGTCTATGCTGAATATATTTCTATTCGCTAGAGTGAGTACCGTCTCTTTCGCAAGTTTCAAAAGCAGCATGGGTTTCGCAGTATTGTGTGATACCCTGACGAGCGCTATACTTATTTTCACTCGGTGTGGGATGGGAGACATGGAGAAAGACTTGAATAAATCCCTGATAGCAGTGTTACTGGGGCTAACGTTTTTGAAAACAATACCGCAAAGCTTGATGATACTATGCAGCGAAGCATCTACGACGAATTGGGCTAAATATCTGAAGAGAACGAATCGCTTGCGGCAGGCAGGCGAGCTCCAGTCCGGCAAAAACCGGAGCACCGAATCTGGTTTACATGGCATTTCTTGAATTGTACCAACGACGTGTGGTGTCGGCTTAGAATAGCATCACCCCGTTTCTTTCCCGTGTGTAACGTAAGAGGTGACTTAGGGTCTTGAGGGTTACATGTGTATTGCAATTTTAGGCGAGGGGCTGACTACCTGTCACTGGTGAATCTCAAATCAATTTTCTGAATGACCCTCAAATGTTAGCCTGACGTGGCATAAATGGTCGGTTTTTGCGGCCGTTCACATAATATGCATGTAACCAACGGAACGCTCTTTTGATGGATGAAAATTTTCAAGAGGTCGACCTAAGACCACTAAGATTTTTTAAATGTACCTACATATTTTTAGGTTTAAGCTTACTTAAATAATAAAAATCCAATTTTGTATTATGTTATGTGTATTTCTTATCTAACATAAACTTCAAACAATTCACAATAGAATGGATATTGTTCATTATTACTTAGGTAAGTTCCCAACAATCGTAGCTAGTTATAACAGAGTATAGCCCAGCAATACTGCCCTACTAAGAAGAAAGCACGGGCAGGATTTGAACCTGCGACTTCCGCCATTAATAGTATCCTCTTCCATCTGGGCTACCGCGGGTCGTTCCTTGCCCTCGAATTTTAAGTGAAGCAAGTGTATCTTAATGCCAGTAACGCGTGGCAAGACTCCATCTACTGGGTTAGTTTTGCAACTAACATTCGGCGACTAATTCTATCTTTACATATTGAATGTAGTCTAAGCGATAAAAACCCGCAATAAATTGAATACCATGCAGTTTCTATTCAATACTGGGCCTTCCTAGACAGAAAAAAGGATTTTTTTTTGCTGATTCCTAATGTGTATTTAGCTCAATTTCGATAAAATACTTACTTATGTTTTTTCTTCTTAGGAGGGCAGAATACATAACATTACTTGTGGTATGAGTTGTGCTTGTTTGTGTATGACGTAGAAAAGTATCAACCATACTTGCGGCTGTATGTACCTATTATTTGTTTCAAATAAATTGTTCAAACTTGGATAATATTTAAGGTAACAGGCAGTGGTCACTTGAATTGAAAATATGGGTCGCCAAAGTGGAGGCTCTACGTTGACAAGCGAACCGTCGACTCTATATAAAATTACAAAACGTAAATAGCGGTTGCACACTGCGCACTTATAACTAACACATAATAATGGGATCATCTTATCATTCAACGGATCGCACAAAATATTTCGAATAAAAATAATAAAGGCTTTAACCACAAAGTATTGGCGGCGGCGCGGTGCTTTGACCCCTTAATATGTAACGACTTTTGACATTAACTTAGCCCGCGCTAAAAGCATGTTACGGCACATTTACATAAAACAACCTGACACTTGGGTAATGGGACGACGCTTTGTTAAAGGAGTAGCCGTATAAAGGCACTTACACACGTGCAATTTGACTGAATAACGAACGACGTAAGTAAAATAAAATATACGACAAAAAACGGATGAACAACTAAATTGATAAAGTCATTTTTATTATTTTCGACGAGATATTCAGTTGACTATCGAATCGATCGTTGAACCCTTTTAAAGTTTTAATGTGACGCTTATTATATTACCATATTGCTAAACGAGCCCTCACAATTTCACAGTGACGAACATGATAAATCAACCACGATATTTAGGGTGAGAGTCCAGTCGACTGCTGGCTAAGAGTAAAAATATTTGCCTGAATACCTAGTTATGTAGCTACCTACGTGTGCTTTAGGTATAGGAACGTTGGGTGTAGAGCTTATTAGATCGAGCGTGAAGCACTAGACTAGAGTGATATTGGCAATTTAAACCCCCAACGCGAAGGCGTCTGATCTTTACCGACGATAGTTGTTAGTGCTCTGGGGCTGACTACAACTAAACATTCCATGACTTCACAATACCTACATACATTTTAAACGGAGTTGTGTTTATTTAGGATTTTACAAGTCCTATTTGCCGTGTGATGCCGGCTTAGAATAGCATCTCCCTATTTCATTCCCGTGGGAGTCGTAAGAGGCGACTGAGGGATTCGAGGGTGTGTATTGCAATTTTAGGCGATGGGCTGACAACCTGTCACTATGGCGATACACAATTTTCTGAATAACCCTCAATTATTTGTCAGACGTGGCATAAATGTCCGTTTCTTGCGTCCGTTTACGCTCTGCCTACCCCGCAAGGGATTATAGGCAGGGACCGGAAGCGCTTTCCCTTTAAGGGGTTTTTACCAGGGTTTAGAAGCAGAATATTTCTTTTATTTGATAAAAATACACGGCGATATTGCTTGATATTTTAATGACTATTCCTTCACACGGAAACCCAATGAAAGGCTTTCCCAACGGGTAGGGTGTTTAGTGGATACCTCCTCGTGTGGAGAGTTAGTATGATTCCATGTGGGGACTTGTCCCCTGTTGAAGAATACTAACTCTTCCTGGTGCACCTGGGCAACAGCGGTTAGCGACTGGTTTACGAACCTCTTTCTAGCTGATGGCTAAAGTCTACTCGGTTTCGCCGGGCGCAGTGGGTAAGCCCGGTGAACTATTCCCCCCACCTGCGCTAGGGTCTGCGCAGTTGAGCGCCGAATGCGGGGATGACGGAGTCCTGGGGGGTTGAGTCGAGCGGTGCTTGGGGTTTTCGCATCGTGAGGCAACACGCCCTCTTTGGTCCCGATTTCACGCTTAACGGTAGACCTGCCTGCTAGCCACAGGCAGGGAAACGGCCTTGGTGTCCCATCAGAGGGCCACTGGCGAGGGGTGTTGGGCAAGATGGAAGGTCATGCTGAGGGCTCGCGGCGGGTGATCAGCACTGGAGGCTACACTGGATCCACCATCGTAGTCCTTCGGCCACCCAACAAGAGCCTGATGTCGCGCTGAAAGTCCCCCAATGCCCCTATATCTCTCTGGTAATCCTAACGATCCGAGGCTTCAAGCTTGTAGGACGTTCCCAAATTGCGGGCTCGATGGAGGGTGGGAAACCAGAGGGATGAATAAATATTTAAACAATGTATGGTTCTGGATCCAATGACAAACTCTACAAACATGACAAAACAGGTTCGGCAGCGCAAGCAGCCGGAACCACAAACAGTGGCGGTACGGCTTCGGCCGGATCTCCATCCGTAACAGGAATGACCAAACCCGATGGTTGCTTGGCGGGGAAACCTGATCAAAGCGTCCAGGGCGAGGTCACGCCAGTTGCGAAACAAGTCACAATAACTAAAGTGACGGAACTTCAGGCGCCAGACGGCACTGAAAGCTCCCACGCACGGCTGATAGACCAGGCCTGGCAAGTGGTGGAAAGAAAGAAGAAGCACCCAAAAGGTGCCAATCCGAAATCTGCCGCGAACCAAGAGGCCAATCCTAAGCCAAGGAAACCAAGCCAGAAGCAGCGGAGACGAGCCCAAGAGAAGGCGAGAGCCGAGGCAGCTGCAGCTGGCAGCACGACACAACACCGTAGCTTGCCCCAAACCCAGACCAGCGGTACGGCAGCTGGTGGCGCTTGTGGTGGGACCGTGCCAGGGGAAACCCGGCCGCGGGAACAACACAGCGTCACCAACACTAGTCCCGGCACTGCTGAGATGGTTAGGGGAGCTGAGGTGCCGAAACAGAAGGCAGCAAACAGGCCCGACAAAAGAACACGCATCCGCCTGGCTAAGAAGCGAGCCCGCATGAACGAGACAGTCTCGCCAAGCGGTGAGCTGAAGAAGCCCAGGGTGGAAAAGCCACCTCAACAACAGCCTCGCACAAGCTATGCCGAGGCTACAAAACAAGACTTCGCGGTTGCCATAGCAAAGGCAGACGGGATCCTCACACAAGAAGGTGCGGACTCAATTCTCATGGAGATCCAGTTGAGAATGATAAGCGAGGCCCGCGCCCGATCGTCTGATGACAAAGGCCCGGTCTTCAGGGCGAAACCTTCATTTGCGGAGGGCTACCTACGCTTATGGGGCGACGACCAGAAGACGGTGGACTGGCTGAAACAAACGGTTTCTGCCATGACACTCCCATCCGGCGAAAAGCTGACGGTGAAGAGTCAGGCAGACATCCCGAAACGCACGCGCGTCGGCATCCTCATTCCGGACCCCATGGGTGTATGGAAGGAGACCAAGGACATCGGTCACGTGCTCGCCTGGCAAAACAAGTGGGCACAGTGTGAGAGATGGCTGGTGCAGAAGGCGCTAAAACAAGCAGTGGGCTGGTTCATGGTAGTATCAGTCCCAAACGACCTCGTACCAACCTTAGTAGAAAAGAGGCGATGCCTTTCGTGCCTCCTGGGGGCCGTGTACATACGGTTCCAGGGGCCGGGAGGCAAATACTACGAAACACCGCCAGAAGGCACCATACAAGGCACAAAGGGCCTCAAAATCACAGGCGTGCAAATGCCCAGATGCAGCAGTCCCGCACAGGGGAGCAGCACCATGTCAGTCGCCGAGGAGGTGAGAGGGAGTTCCGAGGTGACCGACAGCGACATGGATGAAGCTCAGAAGCCTACCGAAGATGCCACCCTCAAGGCCTTCGAGGATCTGCTGCTCGATTCGGAGGGGGACATGTCGTCGAAAGATGGCGTCCCCTTCGTCTGAAATCGAAGTTATACAGGTTAACCTCCAGCACAGCGTAACAGGAACGGCTCAAGCAAGAAAATGGCTGGAGGTTAACCACACAGCAATTGCCCTGATCCAAGAGCCGTGGATTAGAGGTGGCCGTATACGAGGGCTCTTCAATCTTGGAGGTAAGCTTTTAGTCTCCACCGACCATGACAAACCAAGAGCCTGTATATACATTACAAAAAACATAAATGCACAGCCTTTAACAGAGTTCTGTTCCAGAGATCTGTATGCCGCCAGGCTACAAATACAACACCATCAAACTATGTCAGAATTGGTCGTCGTGTCGGTCTACATGCCCGAAGACGATGATCCGCCATCGCACGATTTCGCAAGACTCATGGACTTCTGCGAAAGAACAGGGTTAGAAGTACTGGTGGCGACTGACGCAAACGCACACCACACCCTATGGGGTATGGACACATGCAACAATAGAGGTAAGACCCTAGTTGAATATCTATTCACTACCAATCTAAACCTACTCAATACAGGCTCAGAGCCAACCTTTGTCACTAAGCGTTGTAAAACAATTATTGATCTAACTCTAGCCACAGACAAAGCAAAGGATCACATCCGGGGCTGGCATGTCTCCACGGAAGCATCGTGCTCAGACCACAGGTGGATCCGATATAAAATACAAGTAAGCATACCACCGATTCCTCCGAGCAGGAACCCTCGCAAGACTGATACGGCAAAATACAAAAATATGCTGGATCAGAAACTTGCGGAAGTTCCTGCCCCATCGGTACTAACAGACATCGCACAAATAGAAACACAGGTAACTACAGTCACTAGGTCTATGACGGATTGTTACACGGAAACATGCCCGCTGACCGCCACATCAGACCACCCACGAAGCAGTAGCAAATGGTGGGGGCCAGAGCTAGAGCGCCTAAGAGGTAAAGTCAGAAAACTACTTAACAGGGCCATGAACACATCTGCAGACCGAGATTGGGAAGCCTACAAGGCAACCAAATCCAAATACAAAAAACGTCTGAGATACAGAAGCACGGCCTCGTGGAGGCGCTTCTGCAGCAGCATCACGACCTTTGAACAAGCAAACCGGGTAAGGAAAGTCCTATCCCAACAACCACAACATGACGTCGGAAGTCTTCGAAAACCCGACGGAACTTATACAAACTCACCTGACGAAGCCAATCAACTACTCTTGGAAACTCACTTCCCCGGCTGTGAGATAGTACAGGAAGTTAATTGGCAAGATACCAACACAATCACACCCACAGCGCAAGACTGGGAATATGCCCAAAAGGTAGTATCCCTAGACAAGATCACATGGGCCATAAACAACTTCCAGCCCTTCAAGGCGGCGGGACCGGACGAAATCTTCCCCGCGCTTCTAAGGTGGGGAGGTCAAGCTCTGGCACTACACCTTGCTTGTATCTACAGAGCATGCCTGGCGCATAGATACATTCCGAAAAGCTGGAGAGAGGTTACAGTCATATTCATTCCCAAACCAGGTAAAGGGGATTACACCAATGCCAAAGCCTTCCGGCCGATCAGTCTCACGTCGTTTCTTTTGAAGACCATGGAGAGGCTGTGCGAACGGGAATTAAGGGACAAGGTACTGAAAAACATACCACTCCACGGTAACCAGCATGCCTACACATCAGGAAAATCGACTGAATCAGCCATACATATGGTAGTAAGTCAGATCGAGGCAAGTATACAAAGCAAAAGCATATGCATGGGCACCTTTATTGACATTGAGGGGGCTTTTGACAAAACCAACTTCACAAGCATTGGCGCAGCTCTAGTCAACCACGGAGTCAACGATGCTCTCACAAACTGGATAAAAAACATGCTCAGCAAACGCAGCGTCAGATTTGCAGGTAACAAACAAACAGCTATTGTGGCAAGAGGCTGTCCCCAAGGGGGCGTCCTTTCACCACTTCTGTGGAACATGGTAATAAATAGCCTAATCACAGAACTCAACACAAATCACTTCTACACCATTGGATACGCTGACGACCTAGCTATACTTATCACCGGTAAGTTGGCCAGCACAGTCTGCGACCTAACACAAGCAGCACTACGCATTGTGGAACGCTGGTGCACCAGGTATGATCTTTCAGTCAATCCTACAAAAACTGAAACAGTTATGTTCACACTGAAACGGGTTTTGGGTAACTACCATCTACCAAAACTGTTCGGGACAAGACTACAACTCACTAAAGAGGTTAAGTATTTAGGGATAACCCTTGACCACAAATTAAACTGGGGTACCCACATAGACAACAAACTAAACAAAGCCTGTATTGCGTTTTGGCAGTGCCGCAGGATGATCGGAAAGAAATGGGGACTCTCTCCGAAAATCATTCTATGGCTGTACAAGATGGTGATCCGCCCGATGGTGTGCTACGGCGCACTTGTATGGTGGACAAGGTGCAAACTCGCAACAGGTATAAATAAGCTACAAAAGTTCCAGAGGATAGCATGTATGGCGATCACGGGATGTATGAGGACAACCCCAACTGCAGCCCTGGAAGCCATGCTGGATCTGCCGCCGCTTCACCTGTTCGTCAAACAGGAGGCGGCGGCGGCTGCTGTAAGACTCAACTCTCTGAAACTCTGGCGTAAAAGCAGCACCCCACACGCCAACATCTTAAACGAAGCGCATACGGATCTGCCAGTTCTCGCAGCTACAGGTGACAGAATTCCTAAGCAGTTTGTCTTTGACAAAAAGTACAAAATACAATTATATGAAGACGACCTCTACGAGGGCCTTAATCCCAAAGAACTAAGGATCTTCACGGATGGGTCCAAAACGAAGTCAGGAACAGGGTCTGGTGTCTTCTCAGAGGACTTAAACATCAGACTATCAACTCCACTGGGATACCTTAACTCAGTTTTTCAAGCCGAGTGTCTGGCCATCTCATTAGCTACAACAGCCATCGCTGCCAGGGAAGTAAAGGGTCACTCAATCCGAATACTCTCAGACAGCATGTCCGTACTACAAGCACTGAGCAGTCACACAATGACCTCAGGGCTAATCTACGAATGCCACCAGCGATTGACGGAGGTATGTAAACATAATCACTTAACCCTGCAATGGATTAAGGGACACAGCGGCTCCAGAGGCAATGATGCAGCGGACGAACTAGCCCGAAGGGGATCGGATACTGATGCCTTCGGGCCGGAACCGATCATACCCATCCCGGCAGGTAAGTTCCGCTCCCTACTGAGAGAACGCACCAAAAACGAACATAACACATACTGGACCGGGTTGGAAGACTGCAGGCAGGCCAGAGAGGCTATACCTACACTGACTAGCCGTCTATCCAACAAATTAATAAAACTCAAAAAACCCCAACTTCGCATGGTAACTAGCGTTATAACCGGTCACGGTCATTTCAACAAACATCTTTCAATCATAGGTGTTACTGACAGCCCCCTATGCAGAGCATGCATGGAGGAAGAAGAAACAGCTGCCCATGTGGTGATACACTGCAAAGAGGTGGCACTATACCGGGCAAAGTACCTCGGAACCCCGAGGTCGATCCCTGAGGCACTCAGTGACTTGGTAGGGTTGCTGAACTTCCTCAGGGAGCTAGGATGGCTCGAGTAGTGAGCCCCCACCCTGTACGCAAAATAGGCGCAAGAAGACGTCGAGTTGCGGAAACCTGCCCGTTTTACCATTACCATTACCATTACCATTTCCCAACGGGTAAGTTAAATTGTTGCAAAGCAGAACAAAAAAGCCTATTGATCGACTGTCCTAATCCCCTAGGGAAACCCTTCAATAGCGCTTCACGCGAGATAATTCATGCGAGTTAGTGCCGTATGCGTAGTTAATATGAGTGAAATTGACTTTGCAATAGTGCCGCTTGGAGAAGGTGGAGATTCATTATCACTAGACATTTTCTTCAACCAAATATTGAATAAGTACGAAAGAAAACATATATTTATCAAATTTAAGAACAGGATATTATTTATGTACCGTCAGATTTTGAATTTTTCAAAAAACATCATTTCTAGTTCAAGTTCAATCTACCCTTATTTTGTTATAATTTATAATCAACAGAGTCCGTCCGTCCGTCCATAAATACCAAAAATGCTGGGTAAGCCTATGAAAGACTTTGGTTAGCGCTAATCACTTTGATTTGCTAAGTTTTCCCAAAATAAAAAGGGAAAGCTAAACATTTAGCTCGTATACCAACGCGGTTAGCAAACGTTGCGCTAGCCAAATGAGTGGGAAACCCCTTCAAAGGGTATTGAAAATTAACCCGCTCGTCCGGTCCCTGATTATAGGCGTGATATGTGTATGTATGTGTATTACAATTCCTACGTTTAAGAAAACTTATTAATTATTATTATTTTTGGAGCGTGGTAAAGGCATTGGCGTTACAACTCCTGGTGAGTCGTATTTGGCTTATGTCAAACTGAGAAGTTACATAAAGTCGTTGAGTTGTGTACGGGCGCAGGCCGTAGGAGAGTTGATTTGCGCAACACAGTGGTCCTAGTCTTTCGACTGAGAGCTGTGTAGCGCGGTTTGTGTAGCAACAGAAATGTGATAGTGAAATTTCTGTGCCATGTGCTGACCCGCGTCACTATTACACAATGCCAGATATATGCTTTAATTACAATTTTCTATTTATTGTTCAGTTTAAGAATAGTTTACTGCATAATACACTATCAGAATTGTGCAATAAACACTCAAATAAACTAAATATCTAAAATAATAACCAAATCACATCCGCCATTACAGAAAAGCAACGAACAAACTCCACAAAAAATAAAGAAAACTTTAAACTAAAGGTTTTTTGTCAAAAGCCCACCCCGTGACATGGGTCGAAAATTCCACGCCGTGACTCAACTAGGCTTGTAATTTGTAGATGGCAATTTTAGTGTTTTAGTATTATTAGAGTCGTATTTCTGCTTGTATAATTAGTCTCTAGGGTGCACCATAAATACTAACCTGAATTTACTGCTCGTTATAAAATACCAAGAGGCCAGTTGTCCGACACCTTCGCGTGTGTTGTATTGTAGTCCTTACTACTATATAGATACCGTATAATAAAAAAAGATCCTTCTTGTCATTGCTGCTTTGTTTGGAAGTTCGAGTAAACTTGACACTGGCGATATCACAATAATATCGCGATAAAAACGCCACAAAGAAAAAACCGAATTAAATAAAAAAAAATCTCGACACTGGCGAAATCACAGTGAAAACGCCACATAACAAGAAATTGAATCGATCCTTTTTGTCTCACCTTTATACTAGTGGAGGGGTCCAGTTCAGTTAGTAAATATTTGAGTGTGTGTATGTAGATACAGCCGTGTGATGCCGGCTTAGAATGGCATCACCCATTTCTTTCCCGTGGGAGTCGTAAGAGGCGACTAAGGGACTCGAGGGTGTGTACTGCCATTTTAGGCGATAGGCTGACAACCTGTCGCTATAGCGATACACAATTATTCGATTGACCCTCAAACATTTGTCAGACGAAATAGCCGTTTTTGCGGCTGATTATAGGCGTGATATGTGTATGTATGTATGTGTGTGTATGTACAGTCGGTTGTAGCACATAAGGTATCAGAATCAGGGGTACTTTGAAAGAACTGAAGTATTTTTGTCCCCAGCAATATTTTTTTCTTGACATGAATATATTTAAGCAGAAAATCACTTGGCTTACGAGAATTACATACCGTGATGTAGGCGGCGTAGCTGCGCTGTGTGTCGGAGATGTTGATCGGGTGCTGTATGTTGATGTCGGTGCTGAGCTCTGCTGGCCAGCTGTCCGGTACCGTCGCGTCCGGCGTGCCCAGGCTCCAGTATACCTACAGACAAATATATAACATAACATAACAAAATTCTTTATTGCACATTAAATAAATAATACAACAATAGATTAACACAAATAAAGGAAACAGTACAACCAGGCGGCCTTAATGCCAAATGCTTAATGCTAGGTAGCATTCTCTACCAGGCAACCTTAGGGTGAAAAAGAGAGTGCGACAATGGAAGCGGGATAGTGCAAATATTACCTACGAGCACTAACATACACAAAATATACCTACTACTTAAACAATTTTACACATTTATGTATATAGCATTTTTATTTCCAAATTAATACGAAATGGCTCTTATAGTCCGTTGTCCGTTATGTTTGATGATTAAATGATCGTTGACCCTTACGATTGACTTTGAAAGACAAGTTTACTTTGACCACAATAAATCAATTTTAAACTGATTTAAGTTGTGTTTATATTGAAATTTTAGGCGGTGGGCTGACAACCTGTCACTATGGCGATAAACAATTTTCTGAATGACCCTCAAATATATGTCAGAAGTGGCGTAAATGTCCGTTTTTGTGGCCTTTGACGCTCTGCCTACCCCGCAAGGGATAATAGGCGTGATATGTGTATGTATGTATATTGAAATTTACAGAGCTCGAAACATAGGAATTGTAAAATTTTAAATAAACACAACTTAAATCCGTATAAAATTGTTCAATTGTGATAAGTTTACTTTGATACGTACGTACTACGTACAGAACTAACACACAAAGCTTACCACCTTTGTTTGTTATTCGCAACGCAGATTGCAACTGTATTCAATTTCTTTCATTGCATAGTAAGTAACTATCAACACATATATAGTTTGTTCAGCAATGTAATAGATAATTCAAGTAGACATTTGCTTCTTCCTAAATTCATTATATGTACCTAGTTATCACTACATAGTGAGTGTTGTATGCTGAAATAGATGGAGTGTTTCAAGAAGGTTTTTAGGTTTAATACATGCGGGGAAATTTTATTCCCGCGGGAAAACTTTTTGCGCAGAATAATCGGTATTATGCTAACCCCTTAAATGAGTAACTAGTTACCAGTACTGACCTTATCCTGTGAGTAGTACCAAAGAATACTAACTATAGCTACCCGCTAGTTGGTACCTACCTATAAACTGCAAACATGTTAAAGCACGTATATATTCCATTGAACTATTATTGCATGCATTACTTGCAAACTAAAAATAAACCGTCAAGGACTGTCCTTGTCAAGTGACATTGAACATAAAACAAATTTCTCGCTTTCCATTTTCTATCTATTATCATTTTAATAACTTTTCTGTTTTGAAATATATCTAATAATCTACACAAAAAGTCCCAGCAGTAAAGAAGATTGTGTAAAATGCTTTACCTACCTATACAACAGAAATCAGAACAGACCATTGTCCTGTGTCTACCCCCAAAATAAGTGAAAAAGGTCTAACAATTTTATATCAGTAGGTAACCTTATGTTTATTTTCTTTAGGGAATAGCATGTGTGTGACGCCAGCACGTGTAAATGTAGAGGCGATGTAAACAACCTACGAGGAATCCAACAGTAGGTAATGCGACCTGTTGACTTTACATGGAAACCCCGATATGCACAGTCGGTAGCTAGTAACAACTTTATTTACGCTCGACTTGCAAATGTTTCACTTCTCGTGTTACTTGCTGAGAAGTTTGTTTATAATAAGATTTGGCTTCAATTCGGGATATAAAATCTCTTATCTTAAAATTAGTGTTTTCACTTTTCATCAAATAGGATAAGAAAATTATAGGAGGATATTTAAGTCCTTTCATGTATCAAAATGTAAATAGGTTCTTCACAATTTCTAGTCAATTTAGTCGCCATTGTTTTCATCGTCACCTTATTTTGGCAGATAACATGTATACTGCGTCAAATTATAAGACATGATATGACTAAGATTTTCTATCCTTTTATAATCCTATTTGACTGATTATCAAAGTCTAGTTTGTACCCTCCCGTCGACAAATGTCACAGTAGCGAAATGTCCCGCTTGAAATCGGGACATTTTGCTAGTAGCTAAATGTCACACTCGCGTAAAGTTACATTCGCGTAATGCCACATTCGTGTAATGTCACACTCCCGTATCGCGTAAAAAAAATCTATCTACCGCTATAAATTTAGTACTTAAATTTTAAAACACTTCAACGTGTTGGGTATTCAATTTTGAAAAACTTGCAAAATTGCACCACGAGCAGGATTTGAACCTGCGACTTTCGGCATCTGTACTGCCGATGCCTCTGCCAACTGGGCTATCTTGATGAGCCCTGAAGTAGAACCCTGGGCCAAGCGGGCACCGACCTAATAATTCTTGCTATAAAAAGTACAAGTAGGTGGTGCAAATGTCACTTCCTTAATCGAACTGAGTACCTACCTAGTTAGTTCCTACCTACTTATATTAGTTCAAGAAGGAAAAATGTTTCGTTTTAAGAAAATAAAGTTTTCTTTTTTGATTTGATTTGAAATTTAGCGAGAGGGACATTCAGCTACAGGGACTTTTAGCTATAGGGACATTTAGCTACAGGGACCTTTAGCGACACCGGGACATTTCGCTACTCTGACATTTGTCGACGGGAGGGTTTGTAACTACTCAATTTAATTATACCGGTCGGCCCGAACAGTGACGTCCAAAGACAAAACTTAAATGCCTTACACTGAGTGGTATCTGAACCACGTATCACGTTACGCGATTTTTGTAGTTTCCGAATTATTCAACCTTTAAAGTTGCATGGGGAAAATTTTACTGGGAATAGGAGGCTTATTTACTTTTTTGTGCGCTAGAAAATACAAATCATGAAGATTATGCTACAGAAACAAACGCTCGAAAAGCCCTATCCAGAAAAAAAAGAAAATAATGCCGGTCAGTCGAAATTTTCCCACATACAACTTTAAAAGTTGATTAACTCGGAAAAAACAAAAAATCGTGGTACATATATGCGGGTGCTTCAGATACACCTTAGTTTAAGGTATTGAAATTTTGTTTGGACGTGACTGTACGGGCCACCTGTATAAGTTTCATTTTAGGTATAAAAAATAAAGAACGGGCAGGAATTGGTCCATCTTGAAGTTTAATTTGTACCTACTGTTCAGAAACTTTGTTCCACATGATTGCCATAAACCATTGTGTATTGGAAATTAATCATAGTACTTATTGGAGTATAGTTATATATGGTTATATTATCATATTTGTATCATATTTGCACACATAGAAGTGCAATTTCAAATTAAAGTTACGTAGGTAAATCATTCCAAGCCAGAATCAGATTTATGATTGCGTAAGCAACGCCCTGTTTCATTAATTTCTCAGAATATAACAAACATTTACCTCAAGCAGCTTATACAATAGAGTTCTCCCTGTCTTAAGTAACCCGTAGGTTGTCGTGCACTCTGTAGAGCTGACGCCCCCGCCTAATTAGCGGCAGAACGTTCCACAAATTGGCTCTGAGCTGCAATTTTCTGTTCGTTTCATTTTACAATGTGTATTTTCACATTTTCTAGCAAGGGGTTAATAGGTCAGGGAGGTCATTGTAAATGGTTTAACGGTAACTTTTACCATTATAAAATTGGTATTAGAAAAGTTATTTTTTATATGCTAAAATGTAGGACTTACATCAAATATCTTCGATAAATCTGTAGCGAGGCAGGAACAGTTGTACGCAACTATACCCATTTCTTTCACCTGTGAACAATAATAAGACATGATGGATGACCTTCCTTTAGAAAGGGTCTTCTTCTTCATCTTTATCAATATAGATCTGTTGGGCATAATGTTGTGCTTGATCGTAAGGCGCATAGTAGATGACTGGGGCAGTAAGACAACTGTACAGTTTTTTTTTTTTTGATGCCCCTGTCACAGTCTGATACGTGCTCGACCAAAATGGCCAGAATTAAAGGTACCTGCATAAGTATTTAAAAAAACAACTTACTTGTGTAAGAGACCTCCAATCCATGTTGGCACTACCAATGTAGAAGTGGGTTTTGTCTATTATCCAAAATTTTGTGTGTAGCACACCGCTACCTAACAACTTCGAGAAGTTTAGACTTCTCACCTACGAAAAAAAACGATTAAAAATACAATGTTCTATTCCAAACTGAATAAGAACAATTAGTTACGAATGAATAATATAATTTATAATATCCGTTGTTAGTTACCTGAGCAGCTTTTTTCTTTTGTAAGTATTCTGTATCTACATTAGGAAATAACTTAGTGGGCCAGTTTTGAGCAATTCTTAACTTAATTTTTCTTTTTAATCCAGCATTATACAAAGCTTGGAACACTTGTTCTCCCTGAAACAAAGAAACATTAGATAAGCATCGCAAGTGTAGCCGCAATTCAACTTTCATTAAGCACTTGGCATGTTGCCAGTATAATAATTTGAGATCACATGGTACGACGAGTCGGCAAGGCAAAAGTACTGCGTTCATTCTAAGGAGTCAAAACAAGAAAATCGGAACATTCTCTCTTAACTTGTCGTCCAATTAAAATCAAATTATAACTAAATAAACATTTCAAAATCAAATACATAATTTGCCCGCCCGCATACCAATTTATTTGGGATCGGCGAAACATGTATGTCTTCCATTCATATCTATCAACAGTCAAATACTCATTTACGCCTGTTTTATTCGTCTCGTCTTTTACAGGCTTTTCTTTTCTTACGCATAAATACACATCTTTTTCTTTGCTACATGATCCACATAATCTCCTCATTAAATATAAACATACAACTTACCTCTATAGAGGAATTATAAGGATATTCTTCATTATACCTAAGGGTCCAATATAAGGACGATATTTCTATGGAGACTTGAGCTTCGTCTATGAGATCGAGCCATACGTTTTTCGTCGGCGTGTGCGTCGCGTTGGGAGGGTACATGTGACCCTCGGGGATGCTCTCCACGAGGGATAATCTAGAATAATTCATGAACATGTGAGTAAAGTGCCCTTGAATTCTTTATGAGGGTCGAAATATACAATACACTAACAAAGTTTCAAATTTAGCTGACCAATGTTGTCAGTACGATAATCTGTCTGGCGTACGCGCCCGTATGCGGGACGGCAGGGAACAATTTAACGCAGCAATGCGGGCGCAAATAATACCTAATAATAAGTAACAGCCATATCAGCCCCAATCAATTGGACTATTGATGTAAAAATATTTGAAAAGATTTTTCCACTATACGTAAACTGCTTCTATACACGCAAATAGATACGCCTATAATGTTATGTACCTACACTAGATTTAGTAGGTAATGTCATGTGATGATGATGCATGCAAAAAATCAGGGACTTTTATGGTGAAGTTAATGTTAGAAAAACTCAAGTCACTATTGTTGAGGTATGAGAAGTAACTTTTGTCCACCCACTACATAATTAATCATTCTGAAAAATGGGTTTCTATTCTGCCATACTCTAAGGGACATGAATTATTTCTACAGCTTAAAAAGCAACCCTAATGGCAAAATCTTTTTAAGTGGACAGTTTGAAACTTTAAAGCTAGAGTTGATTTTTTGGTGGTTATTAGATAGGAAGCCAATAATACACACATACATATCACGCCTATAATCCCTTGCGGAGTAGGCAGAGCGTAAACGGCCGCATACAACGGACATTTACGCCACGTCTGACAAACATTTGAGGGTCATCCGGAAAATTGTGTATCACCATAGTGACAGGTTGTCAGCCCATCGCCTAAAATTGCAATACACACCCTCGAGTCCCTTAGACGCTTCTTACGACTCCCACGGGCAAGAAATGGGGTGATGCTATTCTAAGCCGGCATCACACGGCAATAATAATAATTAATAATAATATATTGCAAATGTGATGAGGACCTTCTATTTTCTTTGCCAAAAGGTACACACTGTTGGTGTCAGAAATTTACAGAGTGCTACAATTTTTGTAAACTTGCAAAATTATCAAGCGCAGGCAGGATACTACTGCAAGTTTGCTTTTGGGACACTAATGATCTTTTTTTATCAAGACTGCACTTACCTACACTCATCAGTACACTGCACAGTGATGGGCTCCGTGGTGGAGAGCACCTGAGCAATATTGGGCTGGTCCAGCAACGGCACTAGCACTACTAACACTATTAGGACTATCACTATTGACACCGGTATGCAGGAAGGCCGACACCATATACTTTTTTTCTTTCTTCTGTACAGAGGAAAAATACTTATTAATAAGGTACCTATTCATGAGGTATATAAATAGATTAACCACTTCGCTCAGGTTGAATTTTGCAACAATTTATTGTACTTCAAGGACACATGTGTGCTGTTACGAGCAGAGTAGTTAATAAAGTAAAAATTAATAATAATAATTTGTACAATATTACTTAATTGATAATTGAGTCCATTTTCTGTTGAATTATTTTTTATTATGGATTTGATACCAATCAAATTAGTGAAAATAGGCCTTCTTAAAGATAGGGTATCTATAAGAAGGCCAGCATAAAACTTATAAAATAAATAAACAGCCAGGGTATAAGGATTGTTACCAATTATTAGTAGTAAGATAGGGTTGTATATTGTACTTACTTGTCATTATAGCTGTTGCCATTCTCATCCCTCATCATGAAGATTTGCTCCCACTGCTCCAGCTCCTCATCAGAGGATGACGCGTTCCCCACACTCCCTGACTCTAGCACAGTCTGCAACAATATAAAAATGCTTTTGAGTTACTAAATTAATTAGAAGTTATTTACTTACCTGAGTATATAGGTACTTATTAAATATATAATAAGCAAGCATGAAATAAATTATAATTTTAATTTATTTATTAAAACATAACAAAAAGGAAAAATAACAATTACAACAGAACGCAACAAAAACCTGTCAAGTTATTATGTGCTCAGATGATATTTTTTCAAATTTGTATTGTTTGTAGACTCAAAAGATGAACTCTACTTTCATAAACTCTGACTCCAGGTTTCAACATTTAAGATCCGAATAATAAAAATCTTAATATTTTTTGTAGGTTGCCCGTCAATTTGACAAAAATATCTATTTATCTCTCATATTTTATATTATTTAGATACATACTCTGAGATATATTACAAGAGACTTGATCGCCGCACCAACCGCTGATAAATACCCCATTGTCAGGCTTTCTAACAAAACTATTATTCTTGTGAATTATACTGATATTCTTTTGTCTAATGATATTCTTTTGTTTGAAAATAAACACTTGCGTATCGTATGATACAATTTGCCGGATCGACTGACTGACTGATCGACTCGCGCGCATGCAAGCATGCAATGCAACGGCTTTAGCATTATAATACCGAACATGCACGGTTTGGCATACATTGCTGGTTATCTTGAGTTTATTGTAACGACCACCATTTCATAACCAGCGATGTTATATATTTTGCCGTTGACAGTTGTGACCTTGTAAGTGATACAACAACTAGCTACTAGTGTTGTACTCGTATTTCTATCAATTGATCGATTGCATCAATCATTAATTCATTATTATTCATTCATTTCATTGGGATTTTTAAAATTGAAGGGTTTTGAGTTTTAAACATCATTTATTTATATATTATTCTTTATTGCAACAGTGTATTGAAGCGTTTCTGCGTGAAAGAACGTTCCGCGTGAAAGTGGGTGACACATTAATCGTATCTTGTCTGTCAGCGAAAAATTTAAAATCAAGTAGGTAGATTAGGTACCGCAGGGTTCCGTTCTTGGCCTCATATCTGAATCTACACCTACACCATTCGACTAGCCATGTGACATGAACCTAACCTAAAACCTGAAGAATTAATAAGTAAAACTAAAAACTTACTACTGCTTTCTATAGCTTAGCGTTTTATATACTTATATGAGTATGTTTCAATTTGTCTAATCTATCAATACAGCGTTAATACCTATACTTATTTGATTCTACATTTTTTTAATTATTATTACCTATACTTATTTGATTAATTTTTTTAAAATTATTATTGTTGAATGAGATATACGTTATACCCGTTATACCATTTGGCAGAGTTGTACTGTAAAACTGATTTCCGGACTTCCGGTGGCAACGGACCGGAAGTTGATATGTGGAGGAATAATGTAGTAGATTTTTGAAATATAATGAAATTCACAATAAAAAAAATCGTGTGACTCGTTAAACAGGTTCTAGTGTTACAAAAACACATTCAACTTTTTTTTGCTCATTACCGATAATAAGTAAAAACTTGCCAAAACCGACAGACTTCCGGCCTCCTAAAAACAAAGCACAAAATACAAACCATTTAAATCACAACCAAACGTTGCTTTCAACTAGGTTCCAAAAGAATGCAAACGATTTAAAACATTACAGTAAACACTGTAGGATTTTACAGATTTTACTATTAAGTAATCGCGAACACAAAACGTATAAAACTGCATTTTGATAAGCACTGGCGCTCGTTTCCTTAGCAGCCGTGCTGGCGCATTAGTAGCAAAAATAATACTGCAAAGGCAGGTGACGTCGGCGGCAGCGGCACCACCGCATTATGCATGTGCATTTTAAATACTAGAGCCCAAATCCTTCATAACAGAGCATACCTCCAAACACGGTCGGATATAATAATGCCATGTAAGTAATTAGTTATGTTTCGTGATTTATTTATGTATCGATTTATCAAGCAATTATTTTTAGAAGGGTGAGGCAAGGGTAGGTGGTAGTGTGATTAGCGGCGTGGGGGTTGGAATAAAAATAATGATTTGATAACAAACTTGACAAAGTTCATCAGAAATGGTTTGAAAACTCTGAATTATATTAAAGTTAGGAAGCTCCTATTACAGTCCAGTGCTGGACGTAGCCCTCTCCCAGGCAGGGTACGCCATATATGTCTCGTTTTAGCCATCCAGTCGCTATCAGCCGCCTTTTTTAAGACATCGGTACATCTGGCCGGAGGGTGCCCAACGCTACGCTTACCGAGGCGTGGCCTCCACTCGAGAACCCGCTTACCCCACCGTCCGTCGGCTCAAGACAGGTGAGCCCGGCCCACTACCACTTCAGTTTGATACACTTCCAGCATACTGCCTAGCAAAGGCCAGAACAAAAAGTGGATATTCTAATAGTACCAATTGGTACAGGTACAGGGTTCCAAACCCTTCAGGGGGCTTATTTTCAGAAGTAAGGTCGTTTGCTCCTCAAGTACATATTCAGTCGGCATGGAAACTAAGAACTTCGAACTCTACACAGATTTATTAATTGACATACACAAACATACATACATACACATATCACGCCTATAATCCCTTGCGGGGTAGGCAGAACGTAAACAGCCGCAAAAGACGGCTATTTATACCACATCTGACAAATGATGTATATTAATTGACAGATGTTTAAATGTAACTGTCTCGTGAAATTATCTTAATCGAAATAGGTAATTACAAAATATAAACATTATTAAATAAATCTAATATAATAATTATTGACTTTATAGTTTTGGTTGGTACAGTCGTGGTACAGTCTCTCTAATTTTATCTTTATACTATTAATGTTTTACCTTGTTTCCGTGCCAAGCAGTGCCGGAAACTATTACATAGCACCCGGCGCTGTTGCCTAATTATGTAACTAATTATATTATTAAGGAATAGCGAAAATCACCTCACCTTCAATATGATAGAGCTTCGAGGTGGTGGCAGGGGGTGGGAAGCCTCGCGTGCTAATCAACTATAACGCTCAGCCATAACTATATGCTGTTTTAGCGTATTTTACTAGTACCATATATTTTTTTAAATATTAATAACGAAAAAAACGCAATCCTTTGTCGTGCGAACCGACCGACAGCCTAAATCATACTGTAACAAAAAGACTAAGGCACATTTTTGGAACGGAATAAGTTAGGTACGTAACAAATATAAACAGGGACATGCGACAATGACGGGAGATGTAGAAAAAATATAATTCTTTTTGCCTTAATATCTAGTGTAGAGGTCAATGATGATACGAGATTGAAGCCGTAACATTAGATTTAGGTATATTGTGTTGGAGGATTGGAGCCTAAGATGCTTATAAACTAAAGCCCAACCCACTCCGGAACAAATAAACGCTCCCATAATGTTATGTTATGTCTCTTGGCAGGGAACTCCTATCACTTCTAGTCACAGCTGCTATGTAAAATACCGTGACATTGGGCTAAGGGCAAACAGTGGCCGTTTGTAGCAAATTTACCAAATATAACTTGAAGGACACATATTAAGTCGTTCAAACGTTGAAATATGTCTCCAATCTTTTGGAGCCAATATTAACGGGAATACAGTCTTTGGTTTACGGATGCATTGCGTAGTCAGTCAGGGATGATTTTTCTAAATGAGGACGCTACATTACTGATGTGTCATTTAAGTTTGACTGCACGTATGTAAATACACAAGCATTAATAGCCACAACAGTCCACTGCTGGAAATGACTAATAAAAATTATGGAAAAAGATAAGTCCTACTATGTTCTGTTTTACATTATGAAACATTAACAATAATTAAGTGACACAAGTACAATACTTACCTGTGTAGCTTTGCAATAAAGATTTTACTGACCATAAAAGAAAATGTCCAATCATTGGAGTAAAACTTTAAATGCCAAGTGCCCATCCAATCTAACTTTACGACTAATGTCCTGGAGTACCTAGAGGTAGTAGGTACGCTGCGACTATGGCAATTACATTAGACACCCCTGCTGAAACTAAAAGTCGCGTCGGTTTGTCGGTTTGTCCTGAGTGTCATTCCAACTTATATACGTAGTAGATATGTAGATACTTGTGGAAGGTTGAGTCTGGTTTGGTTCTATGTAATTTGATAGTCCTAATTTCTCTACCTTACATAGGTTATTTGTCATCCTGACTAATTAGCTTCCATTTAATTGAATGTGATTTAGGTGCTTTGTTATTGTATTTTTTGTCACAGTTAATACAATAATATTGGCCTTAATCCGGGAAATAACTTCAATTAACTTACCTTAAATAAGCGCTGTCACTTTCCGTCAACTAAGGTTAGAAAAGGATAGGACATATTTAAGTCCTAGTTATGTTTAAAAGTTTCAAGGGGTTATTTGCCATTTCCGTCAGTATCACCATTGTTTTCATCGTTGCTTTATTTTGACAGATAACGCGTATTTTGCGTTAAATTGACATGACATTACTTAGATATCTCATCTCCTATTTTTCAACTATTTGACGGAAAGTGATAGCGTAAATTTATGGTAAGTTAAGAGAATTTATTTCCTGAATTGAGGCCACTAATCTAACCTAGTCCCGTACTTATTAAGCATGTAAATAACTAGAGACTAAATTAAATAAATGACATATTAACATACATACAAATATCACGCCTATAATGCCTTGCGGGGTAGGCAAAGTATAAACGGCAGCCAACACGCTGACAAAAATTTGAGGGTCATTCGGCAAATTGTGTATCGCCATAACGACAGGTTGTCAGCACATCGTCTAAAATTGCAATACACACCCTTGAGTCCCTTAGTTGCATCACATCTTACGACTACCTACGGAGAGAAATAGGGTGCTATTCGAAGCACAGGGCAAACGTCCGTGAATCCCGGGAAAATTAAGTGTATTTACTGTCCACTGTTTTACATACCGTACCGTAGTTATTATTTGTTTTATAGGATCCACACTAAACACTGACATGAGTTACGAATTATTTCTACTCGGTTGAAAAAAATTGGTGAACAAAACCATAACGATGTTGTACTAGGCTTGAAAGTCGAACATCTAAATGAATTTTTTCCTCACATTAAAACAACATGTATTTTTTAAAGCGGCAATTAGAACTTGAAATGGCGTGAAGCCGCGCCTACCAGCCGGGCTAGACTACGAATCCATGACAAGTGCTTTTGCACGATTGATGGCCGATTTCAACGTCCACTGCTACACTAAAAACAATCACAATCGTAAAGTTCTTTACAAAGCAAACAATGGTGTAAAACTGGGTAGAAAGCTTTTGCTAAGTGGCCCCTCTAATGGATTCATGAACAAATAATGAAAAACACCTGCAACCCAACTCAACCTGCATTTAAGTTATTCATTTTAATTACTATCTTTGTGTAACCTTTACCACGTCTAAGCCCCCTGTTACACACAAAAATATCACGCTTTTATCCCTTATCGAATAGGCAGAGCGTTAACGGTCGTAAAAACGTTCACTATCGCCACGATTGACAATATTTGTAGGCCGTTTTAGAAAGACGTGTATCACTTAGTGACAGGTTGTCAGTCTGTCGCCTAAAATTGTTATACACATGAAACTCTCGAGTCCCGTACTCGCCTCTTGCAACTCCCGCGGGAAAGAAATGTGGCAAAGCTATTCTAAGGTTATTTAGAATATTTTTTGATTACACAGGTACATATATAGGTTCAAGCTTTGCTGATGGGATCCTAGTGAAATCAAGCAATTTTTTCAAAAGCTTCCTTGTAGACGACGGTGTCAAAATATTTTAGCTTTTAATATTGTCAAAAGTAAGTTCCTCCGGAGCCCTTACTAGTCATTTAAACGCATGTTAAAACTTTTTGTAAATATTATTCATATTTTGTTTCCTAGCTTCTACGTTGCCACTGCTACGACGTAGCGACGTAGTATATTTCTATTAATTAAACGAATCTGTAGCTACGGTTGTTTCTTTCCTTCATAAAAATATTTTATTGTTATTTATTGAATATTTTCTGATCCCATAACATAATTTTCAAAGCATTGGAGTACGTCTCTAGATAATAATGATGACATTCGGTAACCTTGAAAAGTTCCTAGACAAATTAAACGTGTATTAAAAGCAAACTTCAATCAACAGGTTAAAACACCCTTGAACTACTAAATTGTCAGAAAATGTAGAAAAATATTTAAATCATTGGCATTATCGAAGCTTTATCGAGTTTGCGTGTAGCCCTGCTAAATAAACATTTTACCTGTAATGGGTATCGATTCCTCGTCATGATTTCGAGTTTCCGACTGGTGTGCGTTTCCACCGAGTGCACACCACACGGAAAAAATTAAGTAAATTTTCGAAAACAATTGTACATTTAATATTTTTTTTTACATAATATAGAAATGAAGTTACACGGCTCTAAGTGTGGTCACTCAACTGAACAAGCTTATTAGATCTCGGAAAATTTTACATGAGGGTACGAAATACCCTAGCCATAATTTAGTATGGATTGTGTACTCGGTGTGTATTGAATACCATGTTTCCAAGTAGTACAGTTTATGGTCACATTTTATTTTGAAATCAACAGATGAAGACTTGATATTGAGTGTAATATTTTGTACTTTTGCAGACAAATCTAACTGTACCAAAATTAAAGCAATATGTGATGCAAAAAGGGAGTGACCACACGATTTATGCACATGGAACCTCAGAAGAAGGAATATGTATGTAAGGAGCCCAGTCTGACACCAGCATGACTCTATTTGATTTATATGTACCTAAGTGTGACGGTGTGGCCATTGTACAAAATACTTACTTTTGTCTAAGGATATTTCATGAGAGCTGGACACTGAAAAATATAGGCAACTTTTTCAAAACCTATTTGTTATTATAGGTGGACGAAATAATACTAACATTAAAATCGTTTCTGTATGAATGTAATTAAAAAACCATTTTTATTTAAACTGGCAAAAATTTCAAACTAGTGAAATATACACTAATATTATAAAGAGGAAAGATTTTATTGTTTGTTTGATTGAATAGGCTGCAAAACCACTGGATCTATTAAAAAAATCTTATATCATTTGAGTCCTAAACTATGATGGACATAGACTATATTAGAATGTTTTATCATGAAATTGTGGTATTTTGACATATTAAATAATTATTACCTATGACCTAATGTAATCAATTAATCAAGTATTGTATTTTTCAATAGAAAAGGGTGCTTCAGATGCGATACAGGCGATCAGAATACTCATAGAGAAAGCTAAAATAAGCAAAACTAACTTGCACATGGTCTTTATCGATCTGGAAAAAGCTTTCGATCATGTCCCTCGTGACCTTATATGGAAAGCCCTACGTGCGCAGTCTGTGCCGGAGCATTACATCTACCTAATGAGGGATATGTATAAAGATGTATCGACTCAGATCGCCTGTCCTGCAGGTATTTCAGAATGTTTTGAGCTGAAAGTTGGAGTTCATCAGGGCTCAACACTTAGCCCCCTACTATTTAATGTAACCATAGACTACCTTACTAAAAACATACAACGATCAGTACCCTGGAATATGTTATATGCGGATGATATTGTCCTTATAGCCGAATCTACAGACGAGCTCCAAACTGATCTAAACGCATGGGTAAAAGCCCTAGAGGGAAACGGACTCAAAATCAGTCGTAAAAAAACCGAGCTTATGTCTTGCATATTTGATGACATCACGGACCCGAAAGATATAACAATACTCATAGATCAAACACCATTACCATCAGTTGATAAATTTAAATACCTTGGCTCCATCATCAGCAATGACGGAAAAATTGACTCAGATGTGGTACACAGAAGCAATACTGGTTGGCTCAAATGGAAGGAGCTGACGGGCGTGATGTGCGACAAAAGGATGCCCCTCAAAGTAAAAGGCAAAATATATAAAACAGCAATAAGACCTGCTATATTATATGGAGCAGAATGCTGGGGTACAAACAAACATCATATAAATAAACTCCATACAACGGAGATGCGTATGTTGCGCTGGTCAGCAGGTGTCACCCTACTCGATAAAATAAGAAACCAATACATCAGAGGCAGTTATAAAATAGCACCTATATCAGACAAACTGGTGGAACGACCCCTGAGATGGTTCGGACATATTCATAGGCGGCCACAAGACCATATGGTAAAAGTAGCACTGGATATACCCACGACGACGCGGAGACGCGGAAGACCCCCCACCACCTGGTGGACAACGGTCCAAAGGGACCTGAAAGCCGCCGGCTTAGAACCACAGATGGCACTAAATCGTGCAGAGTGGAAGAAAAGGACAGGGAAGGCCGACCCCAAATAAATGGGACAAAGGTCCAGGAAGATGATGATGTATTTTTCAATAGTGTTTCAAAATGTGTCAATAATGATTGCAAGCCAAATACTGACGCTTCACGCATGTACTAAAATTATGTAAGTAATGTTATTTATTACTTATTTTAATACCTTTGTTACCTTACCGTGTATGCAAGCTAAGAAAATATTTCTATTTTTATTTTATTCCCGCAGGAGAACACCCGCTGCTAATAAAAAATAGCAGCGGGTAAAACAGCTAAGTAGGTTGCTATTAAGAAATAAACATAGAAAAATTAAATGAAATGTTTTTGAACAGAAATAATGTACTTATGTTTTTTGTAAAAGTTCTTGTGGAAGTTTTTTGTCAAGGGTTAAAGGATAAAGCTGCGAGACCATTTTGGAAAGTGTTTGTTGTACGAAATTACGCATATTTGGGCTTTAGTTATGGTAATGTTAGATTCGACAATTTTTTTGTTGATTTCAAAATATACGCACACACATATAATGCCTATTATCCATTGCGGGGTAGGCAGAGCGTAAATGTGGCAATTCTGATTTTGACTGGTGTTCAATTGAGGGACCACACTTAAACTAACATATTTCAAAAGTTGTACTACTTGGAAGCATGATATTCAATGCACAACTAGTACAAAAACCGTATTAAATTATGGCTAGGGTATTTCATGCCTTCATGCATGCTTTCCAGAGATCTGGCTTATTCAATTGAGCGACCACACCTTGAGCTATATAGCAGTAATGTGTAGAAAAAATATTGAATGTAAAAAAATGTTTTAAAACTAGTACTAAATATTTATACATTTTTCCGCGGGGTGGTCACTCGGTGGAAACGCACACTTCCGACTGTTTGTTTGAAATGATTGCGGATGGGAGGGGCCACTATTGTAATAGTGTAATTTGTCAAATGATTTGCATTTCCCTAAAAGGTCACAGTAAATTTTATTGTTAGTAATATTTTTGTAAGATTTTATAACAAAGAAATGAGTTAAGAATTTAAAAAAAATTACAGTATAGTAACGCGGTTTTATTGATGCCAAATGAATTATTGCAAATCATGATTTAAAAAAATTAGGCCGGTAGAAGTTAAATACATACATACACGCCTATAATCCCTTACGGGGTAGGCAGAGCGTAAGCAACTGTAGAAAAACGGACATTTACGCCACGTCTGACAAACATTCGAGGGTCATTTGAAATTTTGTGTATCACCATAGTGACAGGTTGTCAGCCCATGGCCTAATTTGCAATACATACCCTCAAATCCCTTAGTCGGTGGAAGTTGGTGAAACAAAATGCAAATTATACAGATAAACTATAATTAACTCAGTTGTTTTTCGTCAAGACAACTATACATAAGTTATTGTAACACATGGAAAGGGACAGGACCCTGAAAAAGAGTCCGATGACCTCCTCGTTGCCAGCTTACACTGAGACCTGAGCCCTCGCCACATTAACTTGTCATTATCAACATGTATTTTTTTACATTGATTTACTTCTTTCTTCTTCTTTTTCGAGTGGGACACCGAGTCGTCCAACATCTGAACCCTGGTGTCAGAGTTTTTCAACTACCAGTAATAGGCCTCTGACACGGTTGTGTAACGACCGACGGCTTAACGTGCCCTCCGAAGCACGGAACCAGCTGTCTTTTCGGACAATCAGGTGGTATAGTCGGCAATGTCTTAACCAGACCGGGAACAAATTCACAAAGTGTTATATTTAAGTGTTATAATTAATATAGACTTTTGTGAGTGCCCCACCGAGATTAGAACCCGGAACCTTTGCGTCGCAGGCAGTCGCACTACATCTGCGCCACATCGGCCGTCAATTGATTTACTGATTATCATGTTTCTAAGAAATTGTCGCACGAAGTAAGTATTTCCCTATACTTGTACTCATTTATTTAATAAAGAATTGTTTATTGCTTATACAGGCTGTTTTACACAGTACTAATAGATACAACTAAATACTATAAGTAATTATAACACTGTACCTACTTACTGTTATATCGTAATATATGTCTTTGTGGCAAAATTAAATTGTTTAAATAATTTAATTTTTAGAATAGTGTGGGTATCTAGGTATCAACCCATTTCTATCCCATATATGACTCTTAAATATTTATCAGACGTGGTGACTCTCTGCCTACCCCGCAAATTATGAGCTTGCTTTGCGATTTTTTCTTTCGAGTCCACTTCAATAAAAAGCGCTTTGAGCCCCATAGTTTTGTAGCATCATCTCATAATTTAGAATTGGCATACCTGGACACTATCCAACCGTTCACGGTTGATTTCTAAGCCCATTTCACCTAAATTACTATTGCTGTATTAGTACTTTGTGTATAGCTTGAAGTCCTTTAGAATTCGCATAATAGAAAAACATAGTGGAAAAGGTCAAACCGACATTTAATATTCAATTGCTTGTTATCTAGGGTCGTGGTAAGTCACATATAGGTACGAAGGTACGAACAAAGTTTTACCAGGATGTGATAGATGAGAAAATTTGGTCCGTTGTACTTTCACTTTTTCAAATACTGACATAATCCATCCTCGCAAGACTTGTTAAATAATCTTTTCCGCTCTCACTGATCCTCGCAAACTGTGGGACAATCAAAATCAAACCCACTTTGCTCTTTGTTGAAAATGCAAAGATTTTTTTCAATATTTTCGTAACACGAAGTTGTGACACGGAGTGGAGTTATTCTTACAGGGCCAAAATTCTAACAACAAACAATATCACCGAACTTGGCGTACTAACATATTTGCCAGCAAGCTCAATATTATATACAGTACAGACCTACCATACCTACTAATTAAAATACCTGTTGTAACTTTGTTCATCTTCATTCTTGACTTACAGCGTACCAAATCTGTTCACTTGTTGCGTCTACATACAGAACGATTTTACGGCAAGTGTCGTACGTTCGGTCAACTACATACACCGCGTTTAGGCCGCAAGGTCGAATGCAAAGTTGTAAATATTAGTAGAGAAAACACGAGTAGTGAGTGTGCTGGCCCGCTGTTGCCATGACGACCAATGTACTAACAAAATTAGCCAAATAAAAAAATTGTGGGTACCAGCATGGTTTCGAATTTGCTGGTCTAAGAATATTGCGTTCCTATCAAGGAATGAACCAGCCCATGAAACCGAAAAACTTTCCCCAAGACACATAGGTATGATTTTATGAAAAAAAAATTACCTCCCATCCACACTAATATTATAAATGCGAAAGTAACTCTGTCTGTCTGTCTGTCTGTCTGCTACGCTTTCACGGCCAAACCGCTAAACCGATCTTCATGAAACTTGGCACAGAGATTGCTAGCATACCGAGGACGGACATAGGCTACTTTTTATCACCATTCGAGGGTCTGGTGTATAGATGTAGACCACCAGGTGTACCATCAGGAGCCCAGCTAAACTATTAGAGTTACAGTCATGGTTCCAAGACAAAAGTTGTTCAGTATGATGGGCCGCTTCTTTTCACAAGGACATTGAGGATCTGGAGTACCTTATGTAGACCACCAGGTGTACCACCAGGAGCCCAGCTAAACTATTAGAGATACAGAAATGGTTCCAAAACAAAAGTTATTCAGTATGATGGGCTGTTTCTTTTTACTAGGACATAGAGGATCTGGAGTACCTTATGTAGACCACCAGGTGTACCATCAGGATCCCACCTAAACTATTAGAGATACAGTAATGGTTCCAAAACTAAAGTTGGCCAGTATGATGGGCTGCTTCTTTTCACAAGGACATAGAGGATCTGGAGTATCTTATGTAGACCACCAGGTGTACCATCAGGAGCCCAGCTAAACTATTAGAGATACAGGCATGGTTCCAAAACAAAATTTGTTCAGTATGATGGGCCGCTTCTTTTCACAAGGACATTGAGGATCTGGAGTACCTTATGTAGACCACCAGGTGTACCACCAGGAGCCCAGCTAAACTATTAGAGTTACAGTCATGGTTCCAAGACAAAAGTTGTTCAGTATGATGGGCCGCTTCTTTTCACAAGGACATTGAGGATCTGGAGTACCTTATGTAGACCACCAGGTGTACCACCAGGAGCCCAGCTAAACTATTAGAGATACAGGCATGGTTCCAAAACAAAAGTTGTTCAGTATGATGGGCCGCTTCTTTTTACAAGGACATTGAGGATCTGGAGTACCTTATGTAGACCACCAGGTGTACCACCAGGAGCCCAGCTAAACTATTAGAGATACAGTCATGGTTCCAAAACAAAAGTTGTTCAGTATGATGGGCCGCTTCTTTTCACAAGGACATTGAGGATCTGGAGTATCTTATGTAGACCACCAGGTGTACCATCAGGAGCCCAGCTAAACTATTAGAGATACAGGCATGGTTCCAAAACAAAATTTGTTCAGTATGATGGGCCGCTTTATTTACACAAGGACATTGGGGATCTGGAGTACCTCATTTAGACCACCAGGTCTACCATCAGGAGCCCAGCTAAACTATTAGAGATACAGAAATGGTTCCAAAACAAAAGTTATTCAGTATGATGGGCTGTTTCTTTTTACAAGGACATTGAGGATCTGGAGTACCTCATTTAGACCACCAGGTCTACCATCAGGAGCCCAGCTAAACTATTAGATATACAGGCATGGTTATAAACAAAAGTTGTTCAGTATAATGGGAATAAGTTGAGAAAGGACATTGCCTACTTTTTACCGAGGACGGAAAAACAAAAAATGTGGTATATAAAAATGTATTACAGTAACTTAAATTACCTTTTTATCTGTCTTATCTACTTATGCTGACCATTTTAGTGTGCTCAAATCGGCACCTCTGGAGTAAGTACTCTGTTATCTACTGGCTTTTGTATTCATTGGTTATAAATATTGATCTTTCAGGCCGGATAGCAAATTTTGAATTGTCCCTTTAACAACAGAAGCAAGCAAGTCATCTTTAAACAGTAGAGATAAGAACTGTTCTAATATCACTGTCACACTTACTATGAATACACATACCTACTTTAGAACTTCTGCCTAAAAAAACTATCTAACGCGAACGAAGTCGCGGGTAAAAGCTAGTACAAAATAAAGCAGCCGACCAAGTCTGGTTGTATGTGAGGTCTAATAAACGTAGAACGTAGTTCTTTTGCCTTACACCCTTTATACTGACTGGGTGATCAACTGTAAGATCCTAGCATTATATAAAAGTCCTTATCTCTTTCTTAGGTCATTAAAACAATAAATTTAAAAAAATCGGTTGTTTACACTTTTCATAGTTATAATTTAATCGGGTTCTTAGCGACGAATTATTTTTACTATGAGTTTCCGATATTTCGACGCTGTTGCTAGCGTCACGATCACGAGAAAACTGGTGGATCTGCGGGTGGCTGCTAGGGGCAAACATATCTGTCTACCCTCATTCTTCTTCGTTTTTGTGGAACGCCAATTATAACTATGAATTGTGTTAAAACAATGTTGAATCAATGAATATATTTTTAATGTTTATTTTTAGCAACAAAAACGAAATAGCACGACGTTTACTTTCACAAATCGTAATTTTGACAAACAACATTTCTGTAATTGAGAAGCTACATTATAAAACATTAGGTACATAATAATAGTTAACTACATTCGATATGATTCAAACACTTACTTCCAAATACCTAAGTACTAGTCCGTGCTGTCGTAACTTAATTAACTTTGTAAGTTATACAAGCAATCAAGCACTTGATTCAACGTGGAACTGTGGAACGCAATAAGTTTTTTTACGTACGGACGAAAAGAACAATTTAAGTAAATTAGTACCTGCTCAGTTTATCTGTACTTGTCTATCTTAATTTAAATCTCTTGTCCAGCCCAATCCCAGTCCTGTTCAAATGCTTTTCATTCGCATAAGATAAGAATAATGAGTTGGGGAACATCGCTATTCATATTATTTGGGCTGCGAGCGATAACATTGAAGAAATGTCTTCCACATGCCTTTTGCTTTGGGTATAGACCCAGTAAGCGGTTTTAGTGTAATATCATCACAGCACATTAACTTATCCATTTAGGGAATAAACTTATTCTGGTTTTTAATGGTAACTCTATAAAACCAGTAAAAAATACCCATTAAATAGGTAGGTTGCTGGTTGATAAACCGATGATAGTACCTTCAGAAATGTAGTTAGGATTTTTATTTTTATGATAAATCATACTTGACGAATTGGTGACGATCATAATAGCATACCCCGAAAAAAATATCAGCGTGATTTTACGCGTTTATCTTATTGTAGATTAGTATCTATTTTATTGTAGATTAGTGCAACATTATAGATCTGAAGCAATGGCTACTACACTATAATACGTCTACACTATTCATATAATGTCTGCTACGACATCTCGTAGACCTCTCGTAGCGTCTACGTAGCACGATCGCCCAAGCGAATATTGGTCGAAGTTGAATAATATTGATAGCCTAAAATAAGTTAATCGTAATTTCGCGTGAGAAGAGGCTCTGATCGTTAAAATGGCTTCACTGGACCTACCAAGAAAATTATATCATTGTTTTGACCTTTGGAAGGGCACCCAGAAATACCTATGTTAATAGTTAATCGGATCTGTAACCAGGTGAATATTATAGCCGTATCTAGATCAAAATTCTTCGATAAATCATTAACGCCTAGAATTTTACTAGGCAACATGATTTTATATTATTAATTAAACTTTATGCACAAAATGTGTACATGGGCTTAAAAACTCATCACAATAAAACAAAATAAACTAACTTAAAAACTGTTGTAACCCTCTTTCTTGACATATCTGTTTATGTGCGTATTGAATAAACTGTGAAATAAATTTTACTGAGCTACAGATTGAGTTGTTGACCCCTGTATTTAAATGAACAATAATTTTTTTTTTTTTTATACAGGTAGTAACAGTAAGGGTATAACAAAGCGAAAGAAGGTCATGGTACTCATGAACCTAAACAACTTTCCCCGTGAACATGGGTCAAAAATTTTTAATAAGAATTGGATACAAAATTAAATTTTTCTGAGAGTCAACTTTTTCATATTTTGACCTGTTTCAAGGGGAAAGTTGTTCCGTTTTATGAGTACCTTAACCTGTTTTCGATTTATTATACCCTTTTTGTTTTGCTTGTATATAGATCTGACATAAATATCTAACTTGACCATCTTTACATTGCAAAATAGTGACAATCCAGAGCCATTTTGCGTGTTAGGGATTAGGCTTACCTAAGCTCACGATTAGCATAAAATATTTAAGACTAAGTTAATGCACATGGATTAACCATTAGTGTTGGAATAAATTACCCACGTTGTTTTGATTCTAACTAAGGTAACTTCCAAAAACTTGTAAGTAATTAGATATTTTGCAGCGCAACCCTTTCGCTCGCAACAAGACACATGTACGAAAATGAATTATTCATATACACACATATCACGCTTACCTGGTAGGCAGAATTATTCGTACTCGTGTAAAGAACTATAACTGACAAATAATAAAATGTTTCTGTTTATATTTTAAAACACAAAAATCCATCGTCTTACTTAAATAACGTTATGTTAGTTAAACATGAGTTATAATTGTTATATGTTACAAAAATATCGGTATCCCCTCACATTTCAACTCAGAAAGTAGGAAATGATTCGGCACTTATCTTAATTACTAATAATTAATTAAAATTTCAATTCGAGTAAATCAGGTGCCTACATTCTTTAGTTTGAACAAATTCAAATGTACGTATTTAATTGGTCGTTTCCTCCAGGTGGTCACGCGATGACGGTACCTAAGTACTATCGGCAGCAGTCATGATACTAGTGTAATAATTATCTTATATAGTAACTCGAGCTTTTGCCGATACACACGGGCCCAAATAGTTGGTCAAACATTCATCCTTATAGGTATTTCTTTCCGCGGCGGGTATCGTACAAGTCGATTATGAGAGCTAAGGGTATTGGACATTGGTGTACCGTCAAACGTGCCAGATTTTACCTAATGCAAGATGTCCAAGTTAATACAGCAAATGGCAATCAGAACGAGTGGGTATATGCTATGGAACGGGACGGAAGACCATGCGCTCTAAGGGTATATGTAACGTAAGAACCAAACTGAAGTGGCAGTGGGCTGGGCATATCTGTCGTAGAACCGACGGACGGTGGAGGAAGCAGGTTCCTCGAGTGGAGGCCACGCTACGTTCGATGACTTTAAAAATGCGGCTGGTGATTGTGCCTTATGGCGTTCCCTGGGGAACTCCTACGTCCAAAAGTGTACTGCTATATAAAGAGCCAGTCTCTCTCTCTTTTTGTGTTGGACACCGAGTCGTCCAACGACCCGATGAACCCTGATGTCAGAGTTTTTCAACCGCCTACTACCACTAGTAGGCCTCTGACATGGTTGTGTTACGACCGCCGTCTAAGAAATCATAGACAGCAACCGGGACCGACGGCTTAACGTGCCCTCCGAAGCACGGAACCGTTTCTTTTCGGACAATCAGTTGGTTCACCCTGCAATGTCCTAACCAGACTGGGAACAAATTCACAAAGTGATAAATATCAACTTTGTGAGTGTCCCACCGAGAATCGAACCCGGAACCTTTGCGTAGCAGGCAGTCGCACTACCACTGCGCTGTCTTTTTCATCTTAGTGGTGACTGGATGGCGAAAACGAGAGATCGTACCCTATAGCGTACCCTGGGGGAGGCCTACGTCCAGCAGTGGACTGCAATAGGCTGAAGTATGTAAATCTAGACTAGAAAAATATTCATAAGACAGTCACTAAATTTATTAATTATCTCATACTATATACTGTACTGTGTACTGTACTATAAGACCATGAGACCAGTTCGGCGCTACCAATAAATAATTAAATACTAGTAGGTGTAACGTTACTCCAGCTCCCTTCATATGCATAAGCCAGGGGCTGGTCAAGGCAAAGAACAGATTAATGCGATACGATATGACCAGGTCACGGCAAATCCGAAATAAAATATGCTTTCGGCATTGACATGTGAAAAATTAAGTAGATGACTACCAAAAATATACAGTTACCTACCGCCTTTTCTACTATGACCGCGAATTCCATGCCAGTATTGGACACACCGTGTGGTGCCGGCTCAGAATAGCATCACCCTATTTACACCCGTGGGTGTTGTAAAAGACGACTAAGGGATGAATCCAGGGAATGGGCAGCAGCGTTCCCTGTAAATACAACACCTTGCACTGCGCTCGCCAATCCGTCTGCAAAGCGTAGTAAGTATGGCAAATACCTCCAATTGGAGGAAGGCCACGTCCAGCAGTGGACTCTCATGGCTGTTGAAGTGAAGTGAACACAGCCTTATCGATTGAGTGTTCATGTGGATTAATGAGTGCATTACTGATAAAATCGATGAATAGAATTATTCTTAATGCGATAATTTAAATGGGATACAGCGGCGTATGTTTGTAGAAATTCAGCGTTGAAAGATAAGAAAATTACTATTGAACAGAACTTAATGGCGTAGCAGTATTTTAGATATATGTCGTAAAAATATCTGCTTGAGGCTGCCTCTATCGAACCGGACACTTCTTGGTAAAGCCACACATATACTGCTTTCTATGTATCCGGTTTAAAAAATATATAATATATGTCGTTAAAAATATAGCTCATTGGATGATATGAACCATACAATATATTTCACGTGGCTGGCGACTGATTTCACTCGAGAAAAATTTCGTGAATATTTGTCATGATTTTTGGTGAGGGCTAACCTTGGGGGTTCACTCAAAACCCGTTCAATTGATCGAGTTACTTTGACTTTAATCATTTGTTTAGCATGTTTAATTGAGAATGTAATTAAAAAAGGCTCTCTTTATTTGTTGTTGTAACACAAAAAGGAGTAGTTTAAGTTACTCCATCGTCAAGAGTAATTCTTAAATTTGAAGAAGAACACAAAATAACCATGTAGTGCGCAAACGTTTAATGCAAAAAATAAAAAATGTTACATATCGCGTGATCAAGATAAGAAATTATTTCCCGAATTGAGGGCATCGGCGACTAAATTGACTAGAAATTACGAAGAACCAATTGACATTTTTAAACATGACAGGACTTAGATATCTCCTATCCTTTTCTAAACCTATTTGATGGAAAAAGACAGCACTAATTTAAGGTATGTTAAGACAATTTGTTTCTGAATTGAGGGCAATGTCAAAGTGTTGCACGAGACAACACTGTTGACACTGGTTTACAGTCACCCTTACCATTACAAAAATAAACAAATTGATTACTTTGTTTGTGGAGGGTGGAGCAAACGGGGTAAATTAAATAAAAAAAGTTCAAATCATAAACAGAAAAAAAAACAAATGTAATAAATTTTGACAAAAAACACTTGTACTCGTTTCACAGTTTTAAAAAACAAAAACTGTGAAACGAGTACAAGTGTTTTTTGTCAAAATTTATTAAACATGGAGTTTCACCAAGCGCCAACAATCGCAAGTATTAACTATAAAACAAATGTAGTGTGAGGTGTGTGTTTGTGTATGTGTGAAGAAGAGTAAACTACCCTAAACATCAGCTTTAAAGAACGGCGCGGTGTCATGACAGCAAAAATAATTAACCTTCCTTTTCAAAGTGAAAATACAACATTTTCCCTAAGAAATTAACACCTGCACAACCTTATATTTGAAGCAGCCTTTAAAACCTGCAGCCCGATGACGAGGAATAGTTAAAAGATTAATGTATTTGGTCCGGATATGATTTTTTTGATATTAGTACTCCACAGTACTCTGTGAGCTAAATACAACGAATGCAGCTCACTACGCGCCTTCATATTTAAAACACCTCTGCTGTTAAAGAACAGAGTCACACGCAGAGTATGCCAAACAAACAAGATATCACAAAAACGTTTTACTGCAAAAAAAAGTTTCTCAGTTTTTTCACGAAAATCTCCCTAAATTTGTTAAAATTCGAAATTTTTATAATAAACACACACACAATATTGTTAAAATGTCGTTACAAGTGTCAAAAGGTGACAGCCTCATGAATCAAAACGCATCGTATGATAGATCTTCACGGAACTACGTCTTACACCGACGAAGGAGAATTTTCTAAATCCTTGGCTATGTATATATTTGTTGACATATATATTTTAAAGTGCCCCATTTCGGATACTTAAAATGTACCAATGTATTGCAATCAAGGCAAAAAGTAACACAACCATTCTCATTACAGAGATACGTTTTCAAGTAAATCGGACAACTATAAATAAAATAAAATAAAAATTGTTTTTATTTTCTCCCAAAGACAATAACATAAAATTATCAATTTAAACATAAGTTAATCAATCTGTGATTGGGAGACAGGAGCCTAAACTAGGATGAAACCTGTGTCATAGGTCTCCTGGACCCCACCCTCGGATTACAGAGTAAGACATTAAATACAAGGGAAGACATTTTTTAAGAACACTGTTGCTTTGAGTAAATTACATGCCATGCAGAAAAAGAATATGAATTAAAAGCAGGTATAGCAGTTTATGTGTAGGTGTAATAGTATAGGTCTGTGTTATTGTAAAAAGTAAGTATGTGTCAGTGTGTGTGAAAGTGTATGTGTGTGAGTGTGTAGTGCTTCACTTCAAGATAGTAAAAAGTTTCTCAGTCTCAACATAATCCAATGTCAAAAGCCATTTAGTCACAGACAATTTACATTCATTTTTTCTCATTGGATATATGTTGAGGATTTTATTTATATGGTTGTACAGGCGATCACCTAAAAAGAAGAAAAATCTCTGGGCTAAGGTAGCAGATACTGAAGGCGTTTGACATATATCATAGTTAATTCTTTTCTTTAAAATTGGATTACTGGCCGTATATTCAGTTTCATTGTGCTTTATAAGAATAGTTTGTAGAACAAAAAGTTGTCTTACAGTAAGAATTTTAGACTCATTATAAAGGCTTCGTGTGGGATATAGGCGAGGTTTAAACTAACCCTACGATATCAGAATTTGCGATTTTTTTATCTATCTGTAAACAGCCATATTTTATTCTAAGCCCTCACGTAAGGAAGAAATCATATTATTCGAAGCAAGCGTATGAGTGTAGTGTGCATACAAAATAAGCGTCGTCGTTGTTTCATATGACCTATTATATCACGTCGTCACCTTTTACCTTCTTAGAAATTGCAAATACGATCGAAACAGACGTAACTAATAAATTGTATTTGGCTGAAATTATAACATAGGTACTTACCTAACTATTTTATTTGTGTATTCGAAATATGACTCAACTAATTTAATAACAATGTACTACGCCACCTTGACTTTCAAATAAACAATGACAAACAATCTAAATCCCGGTGGGAATGACTCGTGTTACACACACACACACACTAATCCTCAATCTACATGTTACAACTTTTACATTACGCTATCTTTACAAAAAAAAAACTATATAGTATGTGGATTTAAAGAGACTCAAAAGCAAACCCGTCCAAATCACTTTCACTAAGCTATTCGTCATCAGATACGCCTACGGTACGTTTCTACAAGAATAACATAAAATCGGGGTTAATCGGTAGTATTTTAACAGTGCTAACCAAAGTAAACAAAATCAACGTAGCCGAAATCCGTGTTTAAGCTTTCGGACATAAATTATCTTGTTAGTTGAGCACTATTTCGGTAAATCAGGACGTAAAAACAAGGGGTGGATTTTAAATCTGGGATGGGTTCACTGGAACATTGACCGAAAATGTTGTTTACTTCCGAAGCCCAGAGGTACTTACAGTTAAGTATTTATTTTACTTAAGTACTCAGAAAAAAGTACTTAAGTAAAATAAATACTTACAATAACACAGTTTTTCCCTGCATGTTTATACTTTGTATATTGCCGTGTGATGCCGGCTTAGAATAGCATCACCCAATATCTTACCCATGGGTGTCGTAAGAGGCGACTTAGGGACTCAAGGGTTAGATGTGTATTGCAATTTTAGGCGATGGGCTGACAACCTGTCACTTTAGTGATACACAGTTATCTGATTGACCCTCAAACTTTTGTCAGACGTGGTGTTAATATTCGTTTTACGGCCGTTAACGCTCTGCCTGCCAACCCCGTAAGGGATATAGGCGTGATTTATGTATACATATTATGACTGTATGTAGGTATGTATATTTGTCCTGGTATTTAGATGAATAACATATAATCGTCATAATCGGTTAAGGATTTTTAGCAAATGCTAAAAATAGTTACATTATTACCGAATACATAGTTTCCGAAATATTATCCTTGGACTAACCACTATGAACAGCTCCATAGCTCTTACGATTTCAGATTGTATCCTGCAATGAACTTAATAATAAATAAAAAACTACAAATGAAGGCGATACGACACCTATGCCTGAGGAGCAACATACAATTTATCGAGTCAATGCAAAATACCGTTATGGGATCAGCATTTCGAAGGTAGGTTTTAAGCATCTACTAAATTACTTTATAAACCGACTCGTAAGCACAAACAAACGTAAACAGATTAATCTATACGTCTGGTTAACTTGCCAATAATAGTTGTAAAGCATCAAGCATCGTTTGGCCTAATTTTGAACCCGTATTTGCATTCACCGCGACCCTTCCGGTCCATAAAGTTGAATTCCCATGCTGAATTATGCAGCCAGTTATTGGCATAACGCGGCCCAGGCTCAGCGACCTGCGATATCATACCTATTAATAATGTACAACAAAATAAATCACACGAAGGCGAATGATGTAGTTTATAGTTATTTATCTGTTAATCTTCAAAAAACTTTCACCATCCTGGTCTTCTAAAGTCATATATATTGGCGATAAGCATCTGAAAAACCTTCGTTTTGCCGACAACATCGTCCTGTTCTCTACTTCAGCCGCGGAACTTGAGATTATGCTACTGGAAATAAACGTGGCGAGCCTTGAAGTTGGACTTAAAATTAACATAACTAAGACTCAACTTATGTGCAACAGCGTCAAACATCAAGTAGAAATAGATGGTCAAATAATACATTATGTCGACTAATACACATACTTGGGCCAGATAGCATCCTTCGAAAACAGGCAGGATAAAGAGATCGAAAGACGAATCCAGAACACCTGGAAGAGCTACTGGTCCATGAAAGAGCTTATGAAGGGAGACCTTCCACTGTCACTAAAGCAAAAACTTGTCGGCATGTGTATTATACCCGTCTTAACCTATGGCGTTCAGGTATGATCATTAACAGAAGCACTATTGTCCAAATTAAAGGTTTGCCAACGCGCCATGGAGCGCAGCATAGTAGGTGTGAAACGGATCGACCGAGTAAGAAACACAACCCTACGCTCCAAAACTGGCATCACGGATGTAGGGACAACATCCGCAGAACTGAAGTGGGACATATCTATCGCATGCATCCCGACAGGTATTGCTACACAGTGGGTGACACAGAATGGTCGCCAGCGACGAGGCCTCGAAAAAGATGGCGAGACGATTTGGTCGCATTTAGTAGTGACTGGCAATCAGAAACCGAACACCGAGCAGAGTGGCGTAAAAGAGGGGAGGCCTTTGCCCAGCAGTAAGCTACATAAAAAAGTTAAACTTGTATCTGAACTGACTAATCTGATAAAGATGTTTAACAACCTAGGGAATTGCAATAATTATTTTGATACGTGCCTTATTGCAAAAATGCAGTTTTAGTATGTGTATCTCTGTATACAAGTAGAATGATTTCATTATAGTAAGAAATTAAACTCAAGTGTTGCAGTTAAACTTGCAGTACTAAAGGCACTTAGAGCTAGAACTAGGGCACACAATAAATCGCCCACTTACGTATTCTGTGTGGGTAGCACGATACACTCGTAAAACCTTGAGTTTACAATCAATGGAGGACATTCTTAGCTTTATTCAGTCTTTCTGTTTCAGTAAAACGAATTCATAGAAACAGCCGGAACAAAAATGGGAATTCATAGAGGACTCGTAGCAAAAGTTCTACGCCGTAGCCGTAGTAATACTTAGCTACGTCTACGTTGCTACAGCTACGAAATAGGTAAAGTTCGGTATCCCGTGCCTCCTCGAACTTCGACAGACCTGCGTCAGTTTCAAAATAAAGCACTTCAATTTTGTGTGCATCTGCATATACCGTAAAAGGCAAGTATTTTAAATATTGAGAACTTTAGGTACTGGGGGGCTGGCAGGAAACACGGGTTCATAGTAAAAAGTGTAGGACATAGGGCCTCCGTTTTCATTTTACAGAATAATTAATAATAATAAAATTGTTTATTGCACATAATTTAAAAAAACAAAGAATATCTTAAACTTAATATGTGAAGTACAACAAGGCGGCCTTCTTGCTATGGTAGCAAGTTCTACCAGGCGTCCTTTGGGTGGTAGGAAAGTGCGTAAAGGTAACTAACCTGTACATCAATAATTCAAATCTATTTAGGTTTATGAAAACAACAGCTTTCACCTAACTCAAAGATAAATACTACGATGTCTTCACAATGCTTACACACGCTATATAGACATTAAAATATTGTTATTTTGTCTTCCCGACCGAACTTTACAGCTCTAATAAAACTGCTGACATTTTACTCACGACCACGACTTTATAACTTTTATATTATTTCCTAGAACTCGATCGTTTCTGGTTTGTTTCTTCCAACCTTAGTCGTAAAACTTTGCTCAGTTCTTTGCAAGTTTTTACTTTTCCGTTTTGTGTGAGTAGTACAGACGTACCTATTTTATGTTTAGAGACATATTACTTTGTTTAATTACCGTAATAGTGACCAGCAATAGAATGTTCATTTGCGAAAATTACCACTTCACTGTAAAATGTGCTTAGGTAATAGTGATGATCAGAAATAGAATGTTCTTTTGCAAAAATGTTAACTATTCACGAAAAACTGTACTCTTTCAGAATGTCCCTTTCTCTTATGCTTGCTCCATAGTTGTCGCATCTCGTCGGTCGACGTAGACAACTTGCAAATAATTATTTTAAAAAAAACCAAAGTCGTCTCTTTTTACCTTTCTTTTTTCTATCAAGGAAGACGAAGACGAATATTGAAGGACAAACCAACGTCTGATGTTTTATTAAAAGGAACGGTCGTTTTATTTTATAACCGGAGCGTCGCAGCTACGTCGTAGCCATGGGTTGTAGCAATTCGCTACGAGTAATACACGATGGCTGTTGTAGTCATAATATTGAAATTTTTCGACTGTACACTTTTCTTCCTGTAACGAACGTAACGTAAGTGAACGTAAGTGGTTATATGCTCTTTGCCTGTATCTGTATCCATATCGTCTAAATGGCGTAGTAAGTCCGAGTAAACTCGATAGAAACTTCCGATGAAACGGCCATGATCTGTTTGACAGGTGCTGTCGGTGTTAATCCATACTATATACTATAATATTATAAATGCGAAAGTGTGTTTGTTTGTTTGTTTGTTTGTTTGTTTGTCTTTCTTTCACGTTACAACAGAGCGATATCATGCAGTGTTTTTTAGGTGTGCAGTTAGGTGAGAGGCTGGAGAGTGACATAGGCTACTTTTTATCCCGGAAAAACATATTTTTCCCATCGGAAAAGCGATTAATGTTTAGCAATAGAATACACCCATACTACGAACATAGATGAGTATCATGCAGCGATGTAAAGCATTTTTTTTTTTGAGAGCAGCTAAATGAAAAGCTGGTGAGTGACATAGGTTATTTTTTATCCCGGAAAAACATATTTTTCCCTTCGGAAAACCGATTAATGTTTAGCAATAGAATACATCCATACTACATACATAAATGAGTATCATGCAGCGATGTAAAGCATTTTTTTTTTGGAAAGCAGTTAGATGAAAAGCTGGTGAGTGTCATAGGTTACTTTTTATCTCGGAAAAACATATTTTTCCCATCGGAAAACTGATTATTGTGTAGCATAGAATACATCCATACCACATAAAAAAGATGTATATACAGGATGTAAGGGACAGCCCTCCGAATACTGATATTCCCATAGTAAATGCAGTGAGCTGATTGTGATTTTGTATGGGATATAGAAAAAAAGAATTTAATCTATGGCAGGTTGTTCAGTTTCATGGTTTGAATACACCCAATCAGTATTCGAAGGGCTGTCACTTACACCCTGTATAGCACTACTATGAGAATGTCTCTTGAATATGAGTTTTGGGATATGAATGTGGCTTTAAGGGTGATGTGGGTATGTACTTGAGATACTTCTTACCACAGTAGTAAAGTTAATTTCTACAGTTAAACATGATAATAGCGTATTAAAATAGTGCTCTGTTCTGTGTCCATTAAGCTGTGTACTATGTCTTTAACACTCTTCTGGAAACAAACGCTCCGAAACACTGTAAAAGCATAAATCCCTCCCCTTTGAAAGACAATTTTTGTATACGCGCTCTCCATCAAGATATGTCTTCCATATTACTCACGATAATTTTTCCGGTTTAGTGACTGCGTCTCTATTAAAATTACGTTATCTTTACTTTTAACATTAAATGCCTGTTTTTCCTTACACTATAAATGTGTCATAATCTTCTTTCTAGCGTCGTAATATCTTCATTATTGAAGGTCGTAATTCCCCTGATGGGAAATATTTTTCTCATTCAGGATTCTTTTCCATCGCTGCGTATCTTTGGCGACATAGAGCGCTGAGTGTATTTAATGAGACCACCTAATTGTACTGAAACCTCTTGGTCGTTTGCCATCGACTTTTCCAGTGATCATGAGTGCAAAGTGGCAAAAGAACTCAAGGATCATTCTTGCGCCTCATTACTTGATTTTACAATAGCCTGTATTAGTGATGGTAGCGCCCAGGTACCACAAATTATATACTTTTTCAAGGAAGTGAACCATTCCAGTGTAGTGTCGTCTGTGTATCGGTGAATAGTGATTTTAGTGCCCTCCCAGTTTACACAGTTGTTCGCCTTACGATGTGTCGTTTAGAATACACAACTAATTAATAAAACTCTATGAGTACGCGGGCGAAGCCGCGGGTAACAGCTAGTATTATATATCATTTTCTTTTTTAACTTTGTTGTAGTGTTATGTGCTTTACGTTTGTTTTAATTTGAAAAGCTTTGTAGCTTTTTCAAAACTGTAAAAAAAATGGAGAAATGAAATATTCTTGGTAAATGATTATATTTTTACTAAGGTCGCAACCCTATTTCGCGTGGTAGATTGGGAAGATCGAATGCACTGCATTCAAAGATTGAAATGATCTCTTCAGCGCTAAGTCAACAGGTTACGTAGAACTGTCTTCACAGCTACATAACGACTCTTTTCGTCACTAGCGAAGTTTTGTTACTTTCCAATCAGTTCTAATCGTCCAAAACTTCCTGTCGTGATACTTACCCCATAAATGTGAACATATTTTTTGGAAAATAAAATTATTATTTTTAAATTCATTACAAAATCATCATTTCCTCGGACCGATATGCATGGAAACTAAATCTTTTTGTGCGATTTTTCAAACGTCAGAGAACAAAGAAGGTGTTCCCTGTAAACCTACGAGAAATAAACACCTGCGCTATTTTCTTAGCATCCTGCATATGCATGGAAAGAAATTTGCAATGCTAAGTAGATGTGTTGCATTCATTTCTAGTAGACTGCTGACATGATACTTAGAAAGACGATGTTTTGCATTGCTCGTAGGTGATAGTTAGACTAGAACTTTAGGTAAAGGGAAATATTTGTTCGAATCTGTAAAGTCTATTACCCACTTCTACACTTTTTATATTATGTAGAAAACTTTATCAAGTGACACCGTTTTACGTTGAACGGTAGATAACTTAATTTAAAAGTAGTTTGTACTTCTTCGAAACAGCAAAATTGAGATTGACGTAACGACTTTTCTTTAGCAAAATTGCGAGGGAGTAGTCTCACAATCTACTCTTTACTTTCTGTTTAAGTACAAATAAATAAATAATAGATGCGTTTAGTGCTTGTTGTGGTCTAGTCACCAAAAGCATCGGTTGAAGTGGGGCAAGGCCACAGTGTACCGTCGCTTTCTTACTAAAAATCAATATGGTGGTCACATCGTATCGCGGACTAATGTGAAACAACAAATAATGTGCGTGATGCAAGTAATTTGCTATTGAACGCTCGATAAAGGGTAGAAAATATACGCGATCATTTGGTGGCGCTGCTCAATTATTTAGTTAGAGATGTGTCTACCTTTGTACGTGCCCAAACTGAACCAGTAAATTATTCAGACCAAGCTCTCACAAGGTTCTGCTAAGTTTTATTTTGTATGCATCGTACTTGATAATCTTACTGCTACTTCCTTCATTACTTGCAAAAAAGCTTTTATAAAGGTATACGTGGAAGTAAAGTACCTGCTTATTTGCATAAAATGCATGCATGGCTTTCAACGATAAAGAACAGTATTCGAGCACGTACTAATTTCTTTGTTTTAGGGTCCACAACAATTCATTTAAGAGGAGAAGAACAAAGAATTCTGGGCAAGTGACCGTCACAAGCTTTATTTACTAAGCATATCGTCAAAATAAAATAAAAATTACCTCAAGTCGAATCAGCTTGCAGGAAATATATAAAACGGTGACACTAGACAAGTAAGGACTGGATGAAGTCATAATTCGCACTAGAGCTATCATCGTCGTATCGGTTGTATTATCGACTGACGGGCGAAGGCAAAGAGGGGACGCCGGCTGCCATCGTCGGACACTTGCACATAAAAAGCCATGCATCTATTACCACCACAAGTCACAGGCGACGGTGTTATTTTTTATGGCCGTTCTTGGGTACCTTTGCGTGACCTTACTCAACTTTATGGGATTGGTGGCGCCATAAGTGTAGATATGACTAATTGACTTGATGGAAACGTGTTGTTTTGTGATGGGATATTTAAAAAAAATCTAGCATACGTGCCAAATTTGCATGATTCGCAATATGGCAAGTTCAATAAAACCTTTGAAATAAAATGCATATTTTATCAGTCCGAGTCTGTTTAGAAACTATGTATTTTAACCATATCAGATGTACTGATTTTGTTTGACTTAAATATTAAATACTTTTAAGGCTTTTATAAGAAAGGGGATATTAGCTTTTCTTAACGAACTACCACACAAGTTGTCTAAACTTGCTTTTCTCGGTGTAATTTTATTAAAATTTTATAAAACTTAATGTGGAATTAGCAAGTTATATAGATACCAGTCAGACTACATTGAAAATTCGTAACCATGTAAAATATGTAATCTACATGGTTTCTGGCAAGTTATAATTTTTTATGTAGGTCAAACTGATACTTAACTGATTCCAGTTAAGTTAATGCGGTAACGTAAAACCATTTCGCAACAAAGTGACTACCGCAATCACTTTGTTCTGAACTTGTTTCGCTTCGCGTTACCAAAGCTAGAGAAGAGAGTGTACAAAATATTTATCATGATAATGATGACTGAATATGCACTCACCGAGAGTCCTGGGTTGCAGCCTGATGTGATGGAGTTCTTGCGAAACTTGGGCACGCAGACTTGCATGGATCGGTCCCCGGGCGCGGCGCGAGGCGGGCCCGCGCACCCGAACTCATCGCTCCGGTCCGGCCGCGTCAAGTTTATATTGTTCGTATTGTTCACTTTCACCAAGATATTGCACGTCTGAGACGCGATCTGAAACAAGCCCTCTTCAAGATTCCTCTTGTTCTGGTACTGTCTATTGAACTGGAGATAATCCCACCAGGAGGGCATGTTTCGGAGGAGTTTGTGTTGGAAGTTTACGCGCGAGTGGCGGGAAGGTTGCGGCGTGTAGCGTGCTCGCCCGCCCAGTCTCCGCCGACAAGTGTTGTGTTGTGTGACTCGACGTGGACTTGCGCGTTAAACGTTCAGTTTTTTTGTAAAGTGTTGTGTTATGGCTACTGTTTGCATTTAAAGGTCAAGCATGTAACGTATTCATAGTTTGCAGAGTACCTTCATGTGGCGATACAAAGTTAGAGCCCCTGGAGCCTCGGTATTCACGCTGCCTCAATGTTTAATGTTAATGCATCGAGGCCGCTCGCAGCGTAGTAGCGTACCTACAAGTAGCGTACCTACAAGTATGTAAATTTAAAAAAAGGATATTTAGTTAACAGTTTCAAGAAAACTTAGTAAAATATGCTTGATTAATCCGTCTTCTACACTACACTTTTGGACACTGTAATTCGCTAAAGTGCCGTGTGATGTTGGCTAAGAATAGCATCATCGCATTTCTCTCCCGTGGCTTTCGTAACAGGCGACTAAGGGACTCGAGGGTTACATGTCTATTGCAATTTTTGACGATGGGCTGTCACTATTGCGATACTCAATTTTCTGAATGACCCCAAACGTTTGTCAGACGTGGTGGCGTAAATGTTCGTTTACGCTCGCGTAATATATATATGTATGTATTAAAGGTAAGAATAAACACAAAAACAGTTTGAAGTAACGATGATGGTAGCATGGTACCGGTCCATTCAGAAGGTGTGCATACATAATTACGTGCTATTGACTTTACAGCGAAACCGTACTACATACATACTACGCAAATCAATATTTAATAAACTTTGCAACGAACACTGCCATTGTAAAATTGAGTTTATGAAAAAAATAAAATCATTTTAGAATTGACCTTGTAATTTACTAAATCAGGGGAAGTTATTTGAATTATGGGTATCAAATGCATTGAAGTAGCTTTTAAATTAGTATTTACCCATGTAAATATAGGTGATGAAAAGATAAGATAGATAAACAGTAAAACTGTGCACGAACAATCAATACAAATAGTTTGAGTGTCATTTAAAATTGATATAATAACAATGCCAATGGGATCTAGTAGGCTAGGTACAATAATAATAACAATAATTTGAATGCTTTGTTACCTCTATTTGAGATTCTAGAAGAGACACCAGTGCGTGTCAAGGTGCAATGTTTTTCAGTCTAGACGAAGACGATGAGGTAAATAGCTAGAACGTGCACGCGCGCTGAGCTCCCCAGAGGTACCTATTTCTAAGTACCATTCTAAGATATATTTATTTTTCAGAGGGGGCACTACTAACCATAGGCGAGAATGTATGAAAAAATCATCTCGATATTTGCAGCGCTCACGACTAAGGGTGGATTAAGCCGTATACCTACGCGCCGGCTAAAGCGCGTATTAGTACAGTCTGATACAGTCTACAACGGGCTTTGTCCTGCGCTCAGCCAGCAAACTGGAAACAAATTGTAAATAAAGTAAATAAAAAGAATATAAATAATAATAATCAAAATATCCTGGACTATTAAAACAACGCCATCTAGTCCCGAACTCAGCAAAGCTTGTACTATGGGAACTACCTCTAGATAGCTGATATTAATACTAATATACTTTTTTGTAAATACACCCAGACTAAGCACAAATATCTAAAAATTACTTAACAAATATTTGTGTCTTGTGGGGATCGAACCCCTGTCTGCTACGACCCTCGGCGTAGCAGACAGGGGTACTATCCGCTACGCCATCGGCCCATCATAACAGGGTTTAGAGTTTTTGTAAACTGACGAGTTATCATGCACGACTCAACCTTGGTTCCCTCTTGCTCTTTCTCACACACACACACATATCACGCCTATAATCCCTTGCGGGGTAGGCAGAGCATAAACGGCCGCATAAAACGGACATTTACTCCACATCTGACAAATATTTGAGGGTCATCCGGAAAATTGTGTAAAGCCATAGTGACAGGTTGTCAGCCCATCGCCTAAAATTACAATACACACTCTCGAGTCCCTTAGTCGCCTCTTACGACTCCCACGGGCAAGAAAGGGGGTGATGCTATTCTAAGCCGGCATCTCTTTCTCTGGGTATTAAAGTGCTCTATGGCTGCTTCTATTTCGCAATGTTTATTACATGAGTTGTTTTGTTCAGTGGACGTTAAAAAGTAGGTAATTAATTAAAATTTACTAACATACCTATCACTAATGAGCTGGTTCCAGGAAAGTTATTAAAATAAGAGAAGAAGGAGTGGGTAGTGATGATGCAATTCTAAGCCGGCGTCATACGGCAAGATATTATACAGGCTGTAATGGACGGTGTACCGAAAACTTTGCAGGCTTGACCACACCATGTAGCTGAATTTTTTTTCTATGGAGCCATGTTGGGAAATGATTTTTTTTGTTTGAGTTACCATAGAAAGTCAGTCAGCTGATCGGGAATTTTGTATGGGAGGTCGAAGTTATTTCTCGTTTGCCAACATATCCTCCATAGAAAAAGTTGTTCAGTGTCTGATCAGTGATCACGCCTAAAAAAGTTTTCGGTACTTACACCGTTCCTTACACCCTGTATAATTTACTAAAATTAGAATAAGTTTTGAGAGTGCGTAGCGGCTTAGACCTCCCGATAAATTTACACGAAATTTGGGAAAATACTCATAACTTTGTGTTTGTATGCCAGAGGCCTACTACTAGTAGTAGGCGGTTGAAAAACTCTTGACACCAGGATTTACGGGTCGTAGAACGACTCTTTACCCAACAAGAAAAAGAAAGAAAGATTTGGAAAAAAGAAAGAGAAGTTGTTGCTTATACCTATAATAAGTCATCTGTAATTTAGGTTATAATTGTGTGAAAATAAAATACCTCACTTCTCCGAAAATGATGTATATTATGTATTCTGAAGACACGCGTTACCATTAATGTATTTATAAAACATTATTATTTTAACATGTTGGTATGCTATTCTATTGAGATAAGCATATTAAAGAAGACAGATTTTTCATGATCATAACCTTAACGCATATAAATATAATATTTTAATAATAACACAACCTTTCCAATTAAGGAAGAACAAATTATATATTATCTGATAAATATCTACGTACTTTAATAAATAATAGCTAGCTAGCTTCAAGGTACAATATTGGTGGGCTTTGGTTACATATACGTCTAATTCGAGAGATAATTAAGAAAGCACCATTTTAATGAGTTTTAGTGCTTCTAAAACTGCAAATCATATGATATGAATGTAAGGTAAGGTGGAGTAATATTATACCCGAGAAAGACTACAGTTAATAACTTAATACACTAAAACGAGGTTCTTACCGCGATACTTGACTTCAGACTCGATTCGATTCCAATTTTTGACTTTTAGTTGTCGGCATTTTATAACTGTAAATGTAAATATCGTCCTCATTGTGGTGTTATTCCACTCAAAGTTAAAACTGTAGGACAATGAACTTACCTATTAAAATAGTCTCGACCCAACTAATTTTTTTAGCTTTACTCCGCTTTACCTTACAACAAATGATTTTAAATATTCAATATGGAAATAAGGATAATAAATCGCATGAAAATGCAATACACTGTTGTGCCTACGTTTCGCCGTAACTGAGCTTTTTTTATTTAAATCCTAACATTAATAATTGAGCCTCACGATAACTTTGCTAAATACACCACTGTAACTACAAAACAAAACTTGTTCAATAAAATATAAGAATTGTTACCAAAAACTACGTAAATAATAATTAAATCACAGATAGTATATCTACGCCTTAATTCAACAAATGCAGCACGAATGCTTGTATATATCTACTTAAATATTAGGCAAAATGTACTTTAGTGCCTGCTTACTTGATTTAAAGTTTTCATAAACTGCGAGTAAAAATAAAATTATACATGGTGTAAGGTACAGCACTCCAAATACTGATAGAGTGCATACAGATCATAAAACTGAACACCTTTCGCCTAGAAACATATGTCAGGAAACTACAAAAAAATCGACCTCCAAAAGTCGAAAGTTTTCTTTATGTTTCCTGAAATATTTATTTATGGGAAGTGGTTCAGTTAACTGGTCTGAATGCACACTATCATTATTCGGAGGGCTGTCCCTTATACCCTGTATAGGTAAGGTATAATTATATAATTATGATAAAATGGATGAATAAAATACGTCATGGTACTTAGTGCCTCTATAGAAATGTGATGTGATAAATAATTATGTCGCGAAATATCGATAAGAAGATATAATTATTTCCTGAAATAATAAATAGAAAAATGTACAATTCTTTTCGTTACCGAGTTTTACAATAATATCTGATAGTTAATTTAAAAACAGCTTGACGTTTTTAGAATTTTAATAAAATAAATCATCTTTTCTTATTTTTTCTGCTGTTTGCTATAAAATTTTATACAGTTTTATGTTAGTCGTATCTAAACATTACAAATTGGAAAATATTAATTAAAAGATCATTGGTAGGTTGAACAGCGGGCATATGATTATAATATAAACATTATCACATATTCCTACGCGTTTCTAATAGTACTCTTATACAATTCCATTATTTCGAATAGTAGCTAGCTTTCATATAAACTATTTTAAAATTCCATACAAATTTTGCTAAATATTTGTATTAAAAATTGGGTAAAAATTCGAATATGTGGCAGCATTTGTTATCAACTTACTGTTATTTATTTAAAATGGTCAGCTTCTACAAAAATCTATAAGAAAACTTTAAGGACTAGTTTAGGTTAATCGTTTATAATATAAAATAACTAATTTAAGTAGGTTACAGGTTTATGACTAGGTATATATTTTTATTGTGTGCTAAATGCTATTGGACTAGTATAAAATAACATTAGGTAAATTGGTGTGTGTTTTGTATTTCATAAGATTAATCAATATTATTAAACAGAAGCTTAGAAATCTGTACTTTATTATAACAAATATTTTATAAAAAATAACAATACCTACTGATTATATTTTGGGTATGCAAAATGTATGATTAAAAAGGTTTTTCTGAAAGTTTAACGACAGTATATGAAAGTTAGGTATTTTAAGAATGTGAATGATTCTGCCTACTCCTTACGGATGACGTGACGTGACTTATGTGCATGTGCACAAAATTGAATCACTTTAAAACTATGTAGCTAAAAGGCGGGCTTTCTTACCTCTTACCAAACTATAAAAAAAATATTTATAAATAATATTACATTTCGGTGTATTCATGATATTTAAATGCCAATCTTATAATATTTTTAAGTTTTAACAGGTGTGTTTAAAATTGTTTATAGTAACGGCTGATAGATCTTTACAGTTTAACATCATGTAAGCAAGATGCCTGCCGTAGGACGGCATTAAAACATGTCTTCAGCTGAGGACTTTAAATGAAATAAATATTTAAAATGTATATACCTCTAAAACATTTAAATAATGAGTTATAGGGAAAATTTAAATAAAAACTAGCGAAAACATCCTGACTGTGGCCTGCCGTGGGACAGCACCACTAACAAAACTAATATCAGAGAGTTTGAAGAATTCCACAGGGTGGCAAAGGAGAAAACCCTAAATACCAGGTATAGATTTTACATGAAAATCAAAGAGGGAATTACGCTACTTGACTAAACACTGCTTTCAGTTTTCCTATCACCATTGTTGGGGTTTTTCCCTAGTGTCCCACCAGTATACATATTTAGCAGGGGTCCTTAAGCACGCCGTTGGTCTGGAACGTGACGATGGTGCCATTGGGCAGGGAGGTCCCCGGTCCCCCTAAAAAGGAGGTGAAGGTGGTGTCGCGGCTCATGGGCGGCTCCAGACCGTCGATCGGGATGCAGTCCAGCGTTGGTACTGTGTACTCCCTGGGTAGGATGGTACAGGGTTAAACACTACTAGTACAATAAAAATTATCTTTAAACCTAGTCACACAAAAAAGTGCGTGAATACTTTGGTAATTAAACAACTTTTAGGTACCAGAAAATTCAAAATTTCGAGCGAAAAGTGGCTTTGAAAAATTAAGCGCGCTAAATAACGCGTATATTTCACTCCCGAAAACAAATAAACACCAACTACTTAAATAATCGTGTCATTATGCATTGCTTTTTACTACGTCGTTACCACAGCTGGTTCTTCTGCAGAGAACGAGACACCCATAGTACAGTGGCTCAACAAATCTGAAACTGTCAATGACATAACACTCACATGGAGACATTGTCCTGCGACTGCACGGAGTCGTTGACGAGCTGCGGGAGGCGCGCGGGGGGCGAGCGCGGCGAGAGGGGCGCGGGGCGGGTGGGGCGCGACGCGAACAGGAACACGCCCACCATCGCCAGCCAGTACGACAGGAAGTACAGCGCGTGGAACTAAACAATAATAACAGAGGAAATGGTATCATCAATCAATCACTCTGTCATGTCATGTCATTGTCCTATAATGTGGTTAATAATATGATAGGTTGCCGTGTGATGCCGGCTTATATTGCCGTGTGATGCCAGCTTAGAATAGCATCACCCTATTTCTTTCCCGTGGGTGTCGTAAGAAGCAACTAAGGGACTCGAGGGTTTGTATTGCAAATATAGGCGATGGGCTGACAAGCTGTCTCTATGGTGATATACAATATTCCAAATGACCCTCATTATGTTTGACAGACGTGGCGTAAATTTCTGTTTTTTACAGCCGTTTACCAGCAAAGGATTATAGACGTGATATATTCGATAGGCCTATGACGCTTTCCTTTGTAAAGACACCATCAAACGTGAATCTTAGTCATTTAGATTGTTACTAAATAAAACATTTGGTATTTGATGAACTGAAGAAATGGATTACTGGTTAAGGTTCTGTCAATTTATCCACAAATAAAATAAATTGATAAATGTTAATACATACCTTAAATTGAAAGATGTACATGCCAGCAATGACTGTGTAGTAATCAGCTGACAAGAATGAAAGATGCAGCATGATTGCTCCGGCATCTCTCAGCATAAAAGTTTGCAATATCTGGAATATGGTCTGCACTGAGCAATAGCTTCCCAACTGAATTATAGTATCCAGTTCATACCAGTTAAAAGTCATGAGCTCTCCAAATTCAAGGAAGAATGTTTGAGTGCAGGCCACTATACTCCCGATTAGCCCCAATGAGGCTAAGTATTGGGAACAAGATATTGTTTTGAGCATCATATCTTCAAAGACTGTGACTGTGGCAAATAGAAGGGAGCCGCCCAGGCATAGCATATCACCAACTAGCTGGTTTTTGCCTGAAACAATATGGTAAATAAATTTAACAACATGGTCACATTATAAAGAATGGTCAAAACCCACAAATACTATCAAAATAAACAGGTTTATAGATGTTAAGATAAAATTACATTATTATAATTACAAATTATAGAGAACAGAATAGTTTTACCAACAACATTCTAGCTATTTTTTATTATTCTTTTTAATTGTAAATGTGGTTTCTTTCTTTCTAATTTTAAAGGCTATTCATTGGCATTCAGAGTTGGTTCTCCATTAACAACCTCTCTACATTTTAGGTGTAACAGGTTGGCAAGTTCCATTGTTTCACACCTTGTGAGACGAGTTCCATTGTTTCATGCCATTGATAGTATATATGATAGTTAATAAAGCTTAGCTTACCATCAGTAGGGGCACCTTCAACATCAGCCCAGACAACACACACAACAGCCATGAGGCCTAGAGTTGCCCCCGCCACATGCACTACTCCGAGTCGCTGACCGCGCCACGCGCCGCCCACTAGGGCTGCACCGACGCCGCTGCATGCGAGCAGCTGTCAGCTCAGCACAGATGTGAACCGCTGGGACATTACCAACAGCCAACTGGCTCCCACATCCAGAATGCATGCCAGGATTAACACATACCATCTTCTGAAAGATAAAGATTGTCGTTATTAATTGGAAATTACTTTTTCTTGTAGCCAATATTCATGCAAGAATATATCTAATTAAATAAATTATCTGTTACAAAATGTTTCTAAAACTTACTTAGACATTTTTTTCACCCCATTGCACAGTAGGGTCGGCGTAAACAATGCAAATAAAATTAAATAAGGTACGACGAGTTGTCCTGTGATTGGAAATTGCCAAGTTGCGCTCTGTAGTTGGGTGGTCAGTATACATTTGCCACTAAGCAAAAGTGACAGAACTTGCCCCAATATGATACTCCTCCATACCTTCCTGTAAAATTTAAACACGTTAGAATAGTAAAACTTACAAAAGGAGCAAAGAAACACAAAGAAAACGTTATACTAGCCATCGCCCAAGTTCGGAGAAGTAGGCTTCTACTTTATCACTGAAACGTTCGTTATCCATGTTTTATCTGAGCACAGATTCGTAAGTTAAAGGAGTCTGCGTGATAGAAAGGATATATTTGATGGAACATGTCCAGTATTTAGCTCATTTTTCCAATTTTCTCTTCGCAATGGGCTGGAGCAAAACAAAAAATTGACAACTAGATTTTCGTTTAGAAATTCCAGAAACAAAAAAAAACTATTATCACGAATTCTAGTGTTGTCGAAATCGATCGATTGTGTTGTTGTAAAATTCGCATGCAAAAATAAACCGCACAAGTAGAGACAGGCCTATGTTTTGTTTAGCGTTTCAATCATAACAGATCATAACCTCAAAAGCTCGAAAACAATTGGAAAACAAAACCACTCGAATCGAAATCACAGTTATGATTAGAAATACATTTTATACGGATTAGACTTGAGATAAACCTAACTAAAGCTCATATAAGTTGTAAATAAAAGTGTTCAAACAATGGGAGACGGTATGTTGCTTTTATATTACCTATTTCGTAGAAATTCCTATTTTCTCTTACAAAATATTAAGTGCACGTATTTTGTAATTATTTCAGAGGACGTTATCCGTCGTAGGTTACTGATTGATGGAGATGGAACTGGCGACGACAGGAGACTCAATGTCCTCTTAAAAACATTGATTAAATGGTGTAATAGTACTGACGAAAAGCCGGAAGAAAGGTAAGACCACAACGAACTCCGAACCTAGTAACCTTCTGTTATATCCTTACAAACACACACTAAATTGGTTTTATTTTTAGCAAATCAACCCACGACCGGATGCTGGCTCAACTTGCACAATGCGAATTTGCAGTAACCAAGTCACAGTTAGCCTCTGAAATGATGTCTGCTGAACTGAAGAGCTATGAAGCACTATCACAAATCCTCGAAACTGGTATAGAAGTAGCCAAAGGCAACATAGAAAAGAGCAAAGCTGATTTGGCCCAAGCAAAGACTGTCCGTAAGAACCGGATTGAGTATGATGTTCTCGCTAAAGTAATAAGCGAACAGCCAGATAGAAAAGAAACATTAGACCGCCTTGGAACACTTAAGACTGAACTATCAAACTTGGAATCTACAAAGCAACAGCTGGAGAGTAGATTAGGACAAAGGAAAAAGCAGTTTCATGTGTTAGTGACTTCTATACATCAACTCCAGGCATTACTGGATGAACCAGATGATACTGAGTCAGTTTCAGATGATGTTGAGATGAAAGAACCTGCTATTGAAACCAACTAGTATTCAGTAACATTTGGAAAATTCCAATGGTATGGTTTAAAGCACTAAATATTTTTCATTCTATTACACTTACTTAAGTTTATTTCCAATAAATATAAATGTTTAAGAACAATTTTCGTAACATTTTATTTACTATACAAACAGATCAACATAAAATACCTACTAAAGCTCCATCTCTAGCAGGAATGGTGAACCATGGGTTAAATCAATGTTGATTGACTTTTTGGGGAGAGAAGCTAAAAAATATACAACTAATCTTTTAGATCCCTTTATTTATACCAGAAATAAATAGTTACATTGGCATGAAATAATATAGTAAGCAAGATTTGTAGTTTGAGAATACAGTCATAGGATCCAAGTAAAAGTAAATGGATATGATAGGGATCTGTTGAGAAATAAAACTGAGAGTGGCCAGTAGCACAACTGCTTCTTTTTCACCTTACACAGAAAATATTCGTTTTTATACATTCTTCATTTATATGGCTGTAATAGTCTGTAGTTTTAATCCTGTTTGTTTCAACTCAACTAAATGTACATCTACCAGCGCCGAGTATGACAGTGTTACCATATTTAGCAGAATTTTATCAGACAAATAACAGCTATTTATCTCAGAAATTCTGTAAAATATGTTGACACTCAGACTCGGCGCGTACGATGCTGGCAGGTGAACGAGATACAACAGGAGTGTCTAATGCAACATGCTGTGCATTTATTTGCGTATCGACAATACTTAGCGTAATGCGCGAGACAGTTAAACACTCTCAGTTCTATCAGTCACGTAATTCTTGAAACAATATTAACAAGTAATGCGAGTCTATCCCTCGTCCTCGCTGGCGGAGACGGATTTCCTCTTCTCGGGGGAGGCGGGCCGCGAGCCCGAGCCGGAGCGCGAGCGCGAGCGAGACACCGACCGGGACTTGCTCTTCGATCTGCAAATAAATCATTTATTTTTATTTTTTATTGTGCTATCAAAAGTATGGCTTTTGTATTATGGTTGATTTCTTTTCAACCAAATAACACATTCACCAATTTACAATAAATTCACTCTGTCTTTTGCGGGTAAGCAGCGTGTCAATAAAGGCATCTCACAAGTAAAGCAATCAGTCAAGAGAAGTCATAATGACATAAAATTGTGTACCTATTTTGGAAGTTCTTCTGGTACTCGGACAATACGTTATGAATAGATGCCATGTAGATAGGGTAGACAACATTTATAATTTTAGGCATGACGGCAATAAAATTACCTGGATTTCGATCGGCTCCTGGACTTGGACCTGCTCACAGACCTCGACTTGGAACGACTCTTTGATCTCGACTTGGATCGACTCTTCGATCTCGACTTGCTCTTAGATTTCGATCGAGAACGACTTTTGGATCTAGATCCGCTCTTAGAACGAGACCTGCTCTTTGATCGAGATCGGCTTTTAGAGCGAGATTTGCTTCTGGAGCGAGATCTGCTCTTAGAGCGAGATCCGCTCTTGGAGCGAGACCTGCTCTTGGAGCGGCTCCTCCGTGAGCCGGAGCGGGAGCGGGAGCGGGAGCGGCTGCGAGATCTACTCTTTGACCTGTGAACAAAATTACAACGTAAATCTTAAAACTAAAATATAATTAATTAGAATTTTAAATCGAATATGAGAATGAAGAAAATAAGATAATAATTGAAAATGTCATCATCATGACTTTTGGTAAAGGGAGCAAAGACAAATTAGATTTTTGTTCAGCTGTTTTAAATTGTTTCTGTCGTACAACTGTATGTTATGGCACCCCAGCCCTATTATGAGTAAACTGATAGAAATCGGTCGTTTCTATACTGAAGCAAAACTGACCTGTCGCTATCTGAAGCGGACATTATCCTCTTGCGGCCTTTAGGCTTCTTCGGGCTGCGGCTCCTGCTCCGGCTCCTACTTCCACTTCCGCTTCTGCTTCTGCTTCCGCTGCGGCTCCTGCTTCCGCTTCCACTTCTGTTCCGTGACCTTGCGCGGCGACCTTATAAAAGAATAAAAATGTTTACTCAATTGTATTATTAAATGGTTCTTATTATCACATATTGTAGTAAGACATATTCTGTGATTGCAAAATAAGAGAGAGCATCCTAATTTTGGGCACGTAAAAATTTCAAATAACTGAATACTGTACTTGACGAGATTGCCATAGATTGACACAACAAAAAGAAGTGAAAATTGTTTAACATTATTATTTTTTTAAGCCTCATATACTCCGGTACAGCATGTGTACCAGTGATTTTGAACTTGACTGCCCTCACTTAAAGTTCATAACCTAACAATATGAAAAAAAAAATAACAATAGCTGGTATACATACTAAAGGCAATTTTAAGTCTCTCTTTTCGTGTGGGATGCCGAGTCGTCCAACGACACGAGGAACTATGGTGTCAGAGTTTTTCACCCGCCTACTACTAGTAGTACGCCTCTGACATGGTTGTGTAACGACCGCCGCGTCTAAGTACTCATAGACAGCAACCGGGACCGACGGCTTAACGTGCCCTCCGAAGCACGGAACCATTTCTTATCGGACAATCAGGTGGTTCACCCTGCAATGTCCTAACCAGACCGGGAACAAACTCACAAAGTGATAAATATCAACTTTGTGAGTGTGCCACCGAGAATCGAACCCGGAACAGTCGCAGGCAGACGCACTGCCACTGCGCCACTTCAGCCGCCAATTTGAAGGTATCCTACCTTTCTTGGAAGCTTCATTGTCGGAGTCGCTCTCGGACGTGGAGATGGTTTCCTTGGACACGATCTTGGCGCGTTGCTTGGCGCTGAGCTTCTCCTCGGCAGCTTTGGCTTTGGCGCGCTCGCGACGCCCGATGCCTTTCTCGCCCTAACAAAATAATAAATCGAAACATTCAGGAACTGGCAAATCTGTCATTTTGCAACTCTGCCTGTAATAGAGTCAGAAGTGAAATAATCTCGATACCTAGATCACACGTAGCGAGTACAATTCACTCGCCCTCTACTCGTCCCAAGTGTTCATACACACACCTTACGAGTACATACAATTTTTTCCCTACAACTTCAAAAACATAATATCTCGGAAACTACAAAAAATCGCTGTACATACATGGGGTGATTCAGATACCCTTCAGTATAAGGCATTCAAATTTTGCCTGTGTTACATCGGACCACCACCGATTTAGAAATATGCAGAACCTTTAAGTGGTCGACATACAATGGATTTTCATAAAATTTTCTAAGAACACATACACATATCACGCCTATTATCCCTTGCGGGGTAGGCAGAGCATAAACGGCCGCATAATACGGACATTTACGCCACGTCTGACAAACATTTGAGGGTTATCCGAAAAATTGGGTATGGCTATAGTGACAGGTTGTCAGCCCATCGCCTAAAAATACAATACACACACACTCGAGTCCCTTAGTCGCCTCATACGACTCCCACGGGCAAGAAATGGGGTGCTGCTATTCTAAGCCGGCATCACACGGCATTCTAAGCCGACATCACTCGGCACGGCATCTAAGAATAACCAGTACAAATAGATCAGTGTAATGTGTTTGACTGGGCCGATGGCGTAGCGGATAATACCCCTGCCTGCTACGCCGAGGGTCGTGGGTTCGATCCCCACAAGACACAAATATTTGTTAAGTAATTCTCAAATATTTGTGTTTAGTCTGGGTGTTTCTATGTATTATATGTATTTATTTACAAAAAAAAAGTATATAAGTATTAATGTCAGCTATCTAGTTCCCATAGTACAAGCTTTGCTTAGTTTGGGGCTAGATGGCGCTATGTGTGAATTGTCCAGGATATTATTATTATTAAAGGGCGGGGCACACCGGCTCCGTATGCGTTCCGTATCCAGCTCTCGTCCGTAGTCACGCACGAACTTATGACGTTGTAATATATGGGAATGTATGAGATACGGCACACCGCACACCGTGCAGCACGGAACGGATACGCAACGCAAGCGGTGTGCCGTTTCTCATACAGTCCCATACATTACAACGTCATAAGTTCGTGCGTGACTACGGACGAGAGCTGGATACGGAACGGATACGGAGCCGATGTGCCCCGCCCTTTATTATTATATTATGTGTGGTTACCTTCCTCCGGCCGCGCTTGGCCGGCGGGCCGCTGCTGCGGCTGCGGCTGCGCGAGCGGCGGTCGCGGCGCTTGCGGGAGCGCGCGCCCTTGCGGTCGCCCTTCTTGTCGCGACGCTGTTTCTTCTCGCTTTTCCTGTCGTAAATAAAACCACCATGAAGTCTATTCCGCACTTAGTCACGATATGCGATTAAGAAGATTCCGCTTTGTTAAAAGTTTCTATAATGTTGTTGAAAACTTCTTCGTTTACGATAGGCCGACTGGCTTTGTTGGAACCAAACAGTAAGCTCAACTTGCGCTGAATACTGAGATATACATGGTGTAAAAAAATTAGCTGAGAATATTTTAAGGGGTGAACCAGTACGTAAAACTGAACAACTTTCCCCAAGGAACATACGTCGAAATATGAAAAAAAAAATGGTTCTCCCATACAAATTATCCCGGCCGGGTAACACACTAAGTATGGGAGGGTCAAATAATTTTTTCATATTTCGACCTATATTCCTTGGGGAAAGTTGTTCAGTTTCACGTACTGGTTCACCCCTTAAAATATTCTCAGCTAATTTTTTTACACCTTATATGTAATCACTAGCTGTTCCCCGCGGCGTTGCCCGCATAAGTAGTGATAAAAACTATCGTGTTAATCCATGTTGCCCTCTATATGTGTGCCTAATTTCATTACAATAATTTCAGTACTTTTTGAATGAAGAAGTAACAAACAAACATACAAACTTTCGCTTTTATAATATTATTAGTTTCGCATTTATAGTATGCGCGACGCAACATAAGATCTGAAAAAAATAAACGTTGAAAAGACAAGTTATACATACATACATAAATCACGCCTATACCCCTTACGGGGTAGTCAGAACGTTAATGGCCGTAAAACGGATATTAACACCACATCTGACAAAACTTTGAGGGTCAATCAGATAACTGTGTATCAATATAGTGACAGGTTGTCAGCCCATCGCCTAATATTGAAATACACATCTAACCCTACAGTCGCCTCTTACGACACCCATGGGTAAGAAATGGGGTGATGCTATTCGAAACCATGCAGACAAGTTATAAACAATATAATGATGGTAATCTTACCCCTCTTCCCTGGGCTTGTCGCTGCCGCTGCCCGAGTCCGACACGTACTCGTCCCGGCGCCGCCCGCGGCCGCCGCCCTTGCCCTTGCCCTCGGGCGGCATGTCGGCGAACAGAAGGGCGTTCTTGGTCTTCTCCTTGAACTCCTGCCGTTTTTGGAGCATCTCGACGGTGCTCTTCTGTTGCATCTCTTCGCGTTTCTTGCGCTCCTCTTCCTAAGATAGAAGGGAGATTAGTTAGTGTATTCATAAATTTTTACATACAGTTTTGTGTAAGTTTTAATTCAATTATTGGTTACGAAAAGTAAGTATCCGATTTACAGGAGCGGGTAAGGGCGAAATGGTAATTATCTGAGTGCCACTCCCGTTAATTGTCTGATCGAGTAAGTAGGTAGGAGTATCAATATAAACGCATCTTAAAAGTAATATTCTATAGGATTTGCTACACAACAACATCTTCGTCCTTGCAACATGTCAGAACTTTATGATGACTTTGTAACATTTTGTACATTTAGAGAGAGGTCCATTTAAAGCAGTGGATTGTTGTAGCTAATAGTTTATTGAGTTTTTAATTAACACCTAAGTTATCCGCAGCCAGGAACTCTGTAAAGCGCTCGAAACGTAGGATTTGTATGATCAAAAACAAACACAGCTTAAATCCGTTTAAATTTGTTTTATTGTAATTGTTGTAGCTGTTACTGATAAAGCTGTAAATCACCTGTTGTCTCCTGAAGGCCTCCCTCTGCTCGCGCTGTCGGTCGCGCAGCGTCACCTCCTCGTCGTGTTGCCGTCTCGCTCTGGTGACGTGCCACTGCGCTTGCGAGAGCAGGTCGGCGCATTGCCGAGCCTCTAGCTGCGCGGCGGCGGGCTCGTAGCGAGCTCTCTCCGCGCCTTCGCCGCCTTCCGTAGACGCTAGACGTTGGAAGTACCTGTGGATACATACATATATATTAAAAAAAACTATTGCTTTGCTCAATTTTAAGGATTTGTTGTTGGTAATCGTTCCGTGAATATGTGTTAACGTTAGATGATTGCGCCTACATAAAATGCATCAGACGTGTTACAACATTTCGCCGAATGACAGGTGTTACAACAATTATTACAGTCTTTTATGTAAAAACTCTGCCTTAAATGTTTCGTAATGCATTGTAATCAAAATCGAAGGTTATTATTAAATAAATAAAAGCCAAACTCTTAAACGAAGAGGAAAAAGTATTTACCTAATCAGGACATTTTGGGATAATGTTGTTTTAAGCTAATACATCTTTCCTATGAGACACTTGAAGCTCATGGACAGCTCTTAGCACAACATCTAAAGATTTTCTGACATGCTTTAACACATCTGCTGCCAGTCTTCTCAACGTCAACGCTACAGCTAAAAGACTGTTATATGATTAACTTACCTATGAGATACTTAAAGCTCGTGGACAGTTCTTAGCACCACATCTAAAGAACTCCTTTCGTCCTTCAACACGTGTGCTGCCAATCTTCTCATTATAAAGCAATGCAGTATCATACGGTGCCACTAGTTCTAAACAACCTTATGTGAATTGACTTACCTATGAGACACTTGAAGCTCGTGGACAGCTCTCAACACCACATCCAAGCTTGACCTTTCATCTTTCAGCACATGCGCTGCCAATCTTCTCAACGTGAGTGCCGTATTATAAAGCAATGCAGTGTCGTGAGGTGCGACTCTGCGGGCGCGTAATAAAGCGGCCCTGGCTGCTTGAGGGCGTCCGGCCAAACCGTGAGCGCGAGCGACCCACGTCAGCCATTCCACGTCGTGGTGCATACGGAACTTGCGGATGCAGTTCTCGTACTGGAAGGCAATGTGTAAACTAAGTAACTTTCAATAAAGCCCGGCAAAGCCTCATTTAACATATGATGGGTGGCGTGAGACGCGACTAAGGTGTCCGAGAATTACATGTGTATTGCTATTTTAGGCGATGGGCTGGCAACCTGTCACTATGGCGAACCACCATTTTTTAAATGACCCAAAGTGTTTGTCAGACTTGGCGTAAATGATCGTTTTTTTTCGCGTTTTATACCATGCACAATAAATACATACACATGCATTTATTATGTGTTTATTGCGAAAAAGAATTCAAAGCGGTCTGCAGCTGTTTAGTAGTAGCTCAGTATAAAATGCGATGGGCTTATTTCAGGATTTTGCACATTCTAACCATATCAGTTAAATTGAATTATTGTTGGTTAGATAAAAATACTTGTTATAACTTTTTATGACAAAATTAAATATTTATCAGTATGAAGTGAGGCAGGTTTTTTCACTAATATTAATCATTTAAACTAAAATACTGACACTTGGACGACTCGGTGTCCCACACGAAAAGAGAGAGAGAGAGTGAGAGAGAGAGTGAGAGAGAGAGAGAGAGAGAGAGAGACTGACTGAAAACAAAAACATAATATGTGATGCGAAGGTCAAATTAGTAGACTAATCTCTTCAAAGTAAGAGTGAACAGGCTTCTTCTGGGTGAGCTCGCTCTATCTTACTATCTTAGACTCTGTCTCTGTCCTATGACCTAGACTAGAGTCAAGAGCAAACCCATCCTTAATAAAAATAAAAATATTATAATAATAGTATATAAAAAACTATTAAAGTGGAAAAGTGTTACCATCTGTATAGCGTTGAGATATTGTTTCTGTTCGACGTATATGTGCGCGATGTTCATCCACACGTCGGGGAAGTCGGCGGTGGCCTCACGCACCTGAGCGAATATGTCGCGCGCCTCGTTCACGCAGCCCTGGGAAACAATCGATAGATAGATAGAAAACATTTATTCCAAAAACATTGCAAGTAAACAGTTACAAAACATTAAAAGAAACAGAAGATAACAAAATAAACATACGCAAAAGTTCACATACACTTGTCAGGGAAAAGGGACTGACTCAGCATGTTGTTGCAAAGAGCAGACAACCCTTAGCAACACTGATATTCTGTCAGTACCAGATATTCAATCGAAACATGTTTCTATTGAAGTAGCGTACAAGTTTCTCAGAAATAATGTATACAGTGTGTTGGGAAAAGTACTGCGTTCCTTTGATAAATGATAAAAATGATAAACATATTTATTGTCTCCCAGTAATTAAATTAAGTTATTACATTTATAAAAGTGTATAAATTCATGGTTGTTTAATTGAAAGGGAGATAGGAGTCCAAACTAGGTGAACCTGTGCTATGGATCTCCTAGATCCAGCATTCTGACATCAGCAGACACTTATAATTATTAAGAACATTAGTTTAAAATTACTTATAACTAAGTAGAATACAATTTGTTTAAACAAAAAAATTGTTATAAAATTATAGTACTAAGTAAGAGTTTAAATTAAAATTAGAAAACTGATTATTGTTATATTTTTAAATAAAATTAATAAACATCTAATTTGGTGTGTTATACCTATATTATGTTATAACATCAAGTAGACTTTCGATATCTTCATAATTCATTTTCAACAGCCACTCCGTGACTAATTTTTTACATTCAAATCTGACTTTACTATATACATCGAATTCTTTATTAGCAATATTATAAAGCTTACTACTTAGAAAAACATAGAAATTTAAACCATGCATACTTTAGGTAAATAAAGCGTGTTTAAAAATAACGATAAAAATACTAATCTGTTTTACAAGCGAAAGAGACGTTTAGAAGTGAGATCTTATTAACAATAAGATAAGATTACATTTACAACAGCTTTTCATTAGATTGTCAACCGACATAGCGCGTCGTTACAACAACAAACAAGTTTTTATAAAATTTATTAACACACTTTGTTTTACAGATTGAATGCCTGGTTTAAAGAAAAGCAATACTTTTCCTAACACTCTGTATAGCTTTTTAACGGTGTCAATTTTTTTATGGTGACCTCTTTATAGTTATTATGGCCTGACCTGACCTATATTGTCTAAGTAAGCTTTCCAGACCACAGATAATCACTTAATATGGTAAGTTTACAAAATGTGGGTACAAATCTACAATGCGCGCTCTTAGGATATAACCCTGCCTGACCAACCAATGTGCGCCAACACGCAGGCGATGCCGTTAGCAGACCATATGTTCCTAGGGTCAGGCTTCAGTACTTGAATATACATTTGTAGTGCGCTTTTCACCTTATTACAGCTGCTGTGACCTGACCTTGACCTTGACTGACCTTATGCGCCAACACGCAGCCAATGCCATTAGCAGACCAAATGTTCCTAGGGTCAGGCTTCAGTACTTGAATATACATTTGTAGTGCGCTTTTCACCTTATTACAGCTGTTGTGACCTGACCTTGACCTTGACTGACCTTATGCGCCAACACGCAGCCAATGCCATTAGCAGACCAAATGTTCCTAGGGTCAGGCTTCAGTACTTGAATATACATTTGTAGTGCGCTTTTCACCTTATTACAGCTGCTGTGACCTGACCTTGACCTTGACTGACCTTATGCGCCAACACGCAGCCAATGCCATTAGCAGACCAAATGTTCCTAGGGTCAGGCTTCAGTACTTGAATATACATTTGTAGTGCGCTTTTCACCTTATTACAGCTGTTGTGACCTGACCTTGACCTTGACTGACCGTGTGCGCCAAAACGCAGGCGATTCCGTTAGCAGACCAAATGATCCTAGGGTCAGGCTTCAGTGCTTGAATATACATTTGTAGTGCGCTTTTCACCTAATTACAGCTGTTGTGACCTGACCTTGACCTTGACTGACCTTATGCGCCAACACGCAGCCGATGCCATTAGCAGACCAAATGATCCTAGGGTCAGGCTTCAGTGCTTGAATATACATTTGTAGTGCGCTTTTCACCTTATTACAGCTGTTGTGACCTGACCTTGACCTTGACTGACCTTATGCGCCAACACGCAGCCGATGCCATTAGCAGACCAAATGATCCTAGGGTCAGGCTTCAGTGCTTGAATATACATTTGTAGTGCGCTTTTCACCTTATTACAGCTGTTGTGACCTGACCTTGACCTTGACTGACCTTATGCGCCAACACGCAGCCGATGCCATTAGCAGACCAAATGATCCTAGGGTCAGGCTTCAGTGCTTGAATATACATTTTTAGTGCGCTTTTCACCTTATTACAGCTGTTGTGACCTGACCTTGACCTTGACTGACCTTGTGCGCCAATACGCAGCCGATGCCATTAGCAGACCAGATGTTTCTGGGGTCTGTCTTCAGGACCTGAATGTACATCTGTGATGCGCTATAAGGTGTACGTTTTCACCTCATTACAGCTGTTGTGACCTGACCTTGACCTTGACTGACCTTGTGCGCCAACACGCAGCCGATGCCATTAGCAGACCAGATGTTTCTGGGGTCTGTCTTCAGGACCTGAATGTACATCTGCAATGCGCGCTCTTGGTGCCTCTTTTCGCGGTCTTTTTCACGACTTGGCTGGTGAAGAGTTTGCAGCCAAACGTTTCCTGGAAGTGAAATTCAATTGATTACGGCTTAAATTTTTTCGAAAAAATATATGATGAAAATTTTTACAATCTGAATGAGTGAGCAAATAAGTAATTTTTAGAAGCAGAATGCATAAACAGGCAAATGATATCGAATATTGTAAGACGAGTGTATAGCTAATAAAATTGACCTTCCTATAAATAGAGTCGCATTCTTTTTTTATAGTATTTGTATGCCTAAATAGTAGAAACTCCACAGCTACAATATCTGGAGTAACCCTGACCTTGCAAAGTTTTCACTCTGCTTTATATGTCTCACCTAAAGCACACAAGGAGTAGGCATCACTAGCATTGCTGGGGTTCTGCAGGATCCTCTCGAACTTCTTCTGCCCGGGCCCCCACTCCTGCTGCGCCAGGTGCAGGTTGCCTAGCAACGACCACGTGTCCGGGTGCTCCGTGTTCACTTTGAGCGCCTCCTTGAACCAGTCGGACGCCTCGTAGATCTGACCCTTGTCGCGCGCCATGCAGCCCAGTCTGAAACGATGATAAAGTTGAATCACCTAATAGACTTGTGTCCTATTAGTAAAACTAAACGATATTTTGTAGATAAACTAATGTTGTGACGTCACTATAAACAACTTAGGATGGCGTCAAAATATAGTTTTAAATTGTTTTTCAGTTTAATAAATCTTATCGTGCATATTTTGGAAAACAATTAATGAAAACTATTCTACTTTTCGAGATTTCTGACATCCGAGTTTTGTATTTTATTAATTACTCAAAAAAGACAAAATCGGTCAGATGCACGGACTGTCCAGTGTCAGATTTTAAAATTACTTGAGATGAGAAATTATGACAACAGGATAAATTATTTGCGAAAGGTAAGGGTCGGCCTCTTGACACTCCTGCTAGCGACATAAAGTAAATAGCAAACTAAACATTATTTATTTGCAGAAGTATAAAGCTCCTATTACATACACACAGGTTGTGCCTTCGGCATTCATCAGGCGCCGCTGGTTTTCAATAGACAATGGCCTCACCGCATAGAAATGCATCGTGAAAGAGACGGCTATACATATCGCTGCCTCACCTCAAGTAGCAGTCGATGTAGTTGGGATGCTCCTTGAGGATGTCCTTGTAGAGTTTCTCCGCCTTGTTGAATATGCAGAGCGCCTCATTGAGCCGCGCCAGGTTGTACTGCGTGGTGACGGCGATCGAATTGTAGTATTGCGCGTCTAAAGTTTCAGCGTCCGCCTTTTCCCTGTACAAAGCAATATTATAATAGGAACAGTCCCACACGATAATAAAAAAAAAATAGGAACAGTTTAGACAGATTTAAAAGGGTGTCAAAAGATCTTCAAAATTAGTCATTTCAAACGCAACTGCCCACACCGTTTTAAACAGAACGTCACAAGTTTTTTTTAAATATGTAAATGTCATGTCCTGTGATAAATTTAATTGGACCAGGACTAGATAATATTTCTTAACCCTCTTACGATTTCTACCTCATTCTATTTCTTCAATTTTAATTGTAAAACTGTTGCTTTTTTTGCTCTCACACATATCAATCTGTTTACCAACAATACAATTTATTTTATAGCGAGACCTCAAAATATAATCTCACCTTTCCAATGCTTCTTCAAGATACGTCTTAGCCTCATTCAAGTTTCCTAATCTGTAGTGCAACGCTGCGACGTTGTTCAGAATTTCCGCTGGAATGTCTGCATTCACTTTTTCTTTTAGGATTTTCATAGCCGTGCTGTAGGCATTCAGTGAACCCTGATGAAGAATTTTTATAGTTAGAATAGTAATGGTTGGTTTGCCGTGTGATGCCGGCTTAGAATAGCATCACGCCATTTCTTGCCCGTGGCAATCGTAAGAGGCGACTTAGGGACTCGAGGGTGTGAATTGCAATTTTAGGCGATGCGATGGAATGACCCTCAAATATTTGTCAGGCGTGGTGTAAATGTCCGTGTTTGCAGCCGTTTACGCTCTGCCTACCTTGCAAGTTATTATATGCGTGATGTGTGTGTGTGTGTGTGTTTAAACGGATTGTTTCTTCATTGAAGGACATGCTCTATTACCCGAAAACTTCTCAAAGAGATTAGAAGGCTGAAGGCTTAGGGGAAAACAATTGAGTGGACTGTCCAAGAAAGATGGAGAAACGAAAAATAGGGCGAGGGAAGCAGTTACAGGTGTAGGATTGGTGTGAGGAGCAGTTGAAGAGAAACAGTTACGAGTGTTATCGTTAGTCGGCTTAGAATAGCATCACCCCAATTTTACCCATAGGTATCGTAAAAATAGACTAAGGCATAGACAGTAGCGTTGCCTGTGAATGTAACCTCTTGAAATGCGCTCACAGTGTTGTGGAATCCGCCTGCCAAGTGTGGTGAGTATGTCAACCCCCAATAGGGGGAGCCCCATGTCCAGCAGTGGACTGTTGGTGCTGTTAATGAATGTATGTAGTCAGAGGAAAGAGAGGGTGGAGATTTAGGGTTGCGGGACAGAAACCTTTGACTTATAACATGAAGACTTCATACCTGTAAGTCGTTTTGCTCCAAGATTTGCGCGAGCTCGATCCAGGCCTCCACATCATCGGGGAACTGCTCCGTGACCTTCTTGAGGTGTTGTCGCGCGATGTCTCGCTTGGATTGCGACGCGGAGTTCGCGTACAGAGATCCTAATATCTTCATTGTTTCGTAGTTGCCCGGTTGCGCCTTCAAAACTTTCTCAAAGCATTGAGCTGCCTGGAATCAATATTATTTTTATTATTTATTAAAACATTTACTAAAAAGTAAAACAACTATTACAATAGAACGTAATAAAAACCTGTCAAGGTTTGTTCGTGCGCTCTGTAAATCTAATAGGATGATGTTTTGAAAAATTTGTTACCCATAAGACCTTATCAAACTTTACTATGATTATTTTATATGCATCTATAAATCTCAACTTGATGTCAATAAATAATATGTACATAATTCACAATACTTTTCGTTAATCACTTACAAACATTACGTTTCACAATATGATGCTGCAACGCCAGAATGAATCACAAAGCTTTATGTCGCAAATCAAGGGCAATTTATTTGGCATTTTTAGCTAAATCTAAGTTTGTACCACAATATACCTAAGACCAGTAGTTGAGCTTCATACTAATGCCCGGTTTGCGCACTCACACATACACATGCACGTCCAACCGTATCAGGAAATCGAGAAAACTAGTACCTAGAGACCTAACTCTTCATCAAATGATTATGTTATTTATTGTTTTCTTACTGTCACTTATTATATTTATAATCATGTAATTCATTGTCTTGTTACTGTAACTAAGCATTATGGTACCTAAGTGTGACATTACTTAAATTCGGGTTTACAAAACCAATTTGTTGAAATCCCTGCTAGGCAGATTCAAGCACAAAGGTACTCGAGTTAAACTACTTCTCCTTGAAAACCAAATTTTAAAACACTTCCCGTGTTAGGTATAAAATTTTTGAAAAGTTGCAAAATTTCCTGCCCGCGCTTGAAAATTATGCAAGTTTTCAAAAATACTTCTCCTTGGTATCAAACATTTCCTGATGAGTTACTTACATTCTCAGTGTCCCCTCTGTAGATGTACATTTGTCCGAGTCCGTAATGCGGCAGCACAAAGTTAGCGGGCGCGAACTGCGTGGCCTGGTAGTAGTACTGGAAGGCTTGGTCGCAGTCGCCCTGCGCGTGGAAGGCGCGCGCCAAGTGATGGCAACTCTCCGCTCGCATCGCCTCGTTCTCGGTGTTGTGGAAAGCATGTAGAGCCAGGTGCTGGACTTTGCTGTAGTCCTGGTAACAAATATTAGTAAATTAGATAAATCAATTTAAAAAATAAGTTTATCAAAAAACAGGACTACTGTCATCAAAAAGTATTATAAATTAAAAAAATATAGACACCCCTGCTTTCTGAGATAAAACCTAGCCTATAACACTCAGGATAATGTAAGAATTCTGCCGATACAATTCCCATTCAAATCTGTTCAGTGGTTAACAAGTTGCAATACTTTAAAGAATCACACATATACATAAAAGTGAAAACAATGAATGAAAAACAATACACTTCTTTTTTTGGTTGAGCAGTAGTGTAAAAAGACACTCATATTAAAGATTGTAGATAAAAAACAATTATAAAACACACTTACTTTTTTAAAGAAGAAATGGTTAGCCAAGTGGTTTAAGACCATTGGATTTTTAGCATCAATAGCATATGCTTTAGACAACATGATCACAGCAATTTTGTTTGACTCATTTTCTTGCAAGTTCAGCTTCAAGATTGACAGACCCACCAAAGCTCCAACACATTGTGGGTCCAATTGTAATGCTCTTTCAAAAGCCATCCTGAAAAATAGAAAGAATTCGTACCTGTCTATTAATAAAATATGGGCGAAAACACTCACCAAATGGCTACCAAGGTATAACACCAAGCATAAAAGGGGTAGACAGCTTAAAAGATGGGCCAATGATCTGAAAATGGTTGCTGGCTCACTCTGGCTAAGAACAGCCAGAGACAGAGATAAATAGAAGGCATTAGAGGAGGCCTACATGTCATCAGGACATGCTGATGGAATGGGCTGATGTGCAATTTAAATGTAAGTTCTTTTTCAGCAATAAAGGTTTTTGTATTTATAAAATACAAATAGAATTGTTTAGGTATATTATAATTTACCTAGCTTTTTCCTGATTGTTTAATTTCATAAAACAATGTCCCATTCCCAGACGCAATGCCGCTGGACTGTCGGGGTTGGTTCTTAGAGCCTTTTTGTAGAAAGCTAGTGCTCCTCGGTAATCTTTGCGGTTGAAGGCAATACAAGCTTTACCAAGCAAAGAGGGGACGTTGTTGGGAGACTGGTTGAGTACAAAGTTGAATTGTGCATCGGCTTGTTCCATTTTGTCCCCTTCCAGAAGGCAGAAGTATGCACGACCAAGAAGATGGTTCTGGAAGATTTGCAGTGTTACAGTTTATATGGTACAAATATAAATATATATTAATATTTGAACTAGAAAACAGATTGATACAAACAGGTGTTTTTTTTTTGGTACTTTAGTTCTGATTTAACTAGGTATAATATTGTTAAATTGTTAAATGAATTATAAAGACTAGTTTCTGGTGCCTGCGACATTATACGCAAGGTGTATGGAATTGTGACTTAGTGTTGTTGATGTATGCATGTTGCTTTTTTATTTTTATAATAAATTTCATTAAGTCCACAGAATTTTGCATACTCGATATTGGTACATTTGACTGACTTAGTTTCAAAGAAACCTTCCCTTAGTTTAACATGACCTATTTCATGAAATTCTCAATTTAGTCAAGGACCTTAGTTGATGATAAAATGCACTGAAATTTTGTTTAAGCTCCACCAAACCAGTATATCTGTCTTCTTGTGGAGAGAAGAGATTTTCGTTAGTAAAAAGTATCCTAGATGTTGACTTGAGTATTATGCTATAATTTTACAAAATTTGGTAGAAATCAGTCCAGTAATTTTTGCATGAAACATGGTCAAACAATCAGCATTATTTTAGCTATTTTTTGAGATCTTTAAACTGAATTACATGCTAAACATTTTTTTTTACTTTTCCATGTACATACTTGGTCGAGTTACTATGTTATTATTTGTATGTATATAGATAATAATTATTACTTACTTGGTCATACATAATAATTTTATCAGCCATAGTGTATAGAAGTGTAGCTTTAGTGAACAACTCTTTTTTCTTGTCTTTAGATTTCTCCTTGTTGGCCTCCTGCACATAGTAGGCGGCCAACATATCCAGGGCCCGCATTTGGTCCCGCTCAAAGTCTCTATAGTCAATGTTGGCATCCACACGGGATGCTTCCAATATCTTGAGGAAGTCATCAATCTTCTTTTGTTTATAGTATGCCAGCTAGAAAGAAAATGTTCCATAACTTTTGTTTTTATCATGTTTGATTTGATTTCAAATCCTAACTGAATTTACATTGGAGAAAAAAGTGTTTAAAAATTTATGCATAAAATTTTTGAAATTAACCTAAAATATAGCAATAGTACAGACATAGCAGTTCCATCTTTCTTAGAACTAGCATTGTAGTGTAGGCAAAACAAAATGTAGGTTATGTTGGTTTACTTACAGCAACATTGATCCAGACATTGAGCTGGGACCGCTCGTGCTGCAGTATACTGAGCACTTCATCACCGGAAGGCAATTGCTCTGGATCGAGCTCAATCACCTAAATATAAACAGAAAATTAGATCACAGTTTGCGCCCTGCCAAAAAGTCAGCTATTGGTGAAATTTGTGACGTAAAATCCTAGTTTACCTCATCGGTGGTCCTTAACGGGATTTCGATCGACATATTTAAGCCGTTATGTTCTCCCGTTCTCTAAATATAATAGAAAATCATAATTTTCTACGTTTTTCACTAAAAACAACACGATCCCAAGCTACACACACACCACTAATGAATGAATGATACAGTGTTGCCGCAACCGAGGTCCCAAAATACACATAACCGCCGCTAAAAGTGCACATATTGTGCATTCCTCGCCCTGTCCAGGTTGAGGTGAGAAGCTGCTGCTGAATTTTGAAGTGTAAACGTGTTTTTACTTCTGGCAACACCGTATTTCTGCCCTTAAGCGCCCTCTAGCGGCTGACTAGTGATACAATTTTGACACTTACCGGTAATTTATTATTTGACCACCCCACCCAGAGTGGGGGTGCGCAGGGCTCCAGGCCTCTGCCACGGACCTTACCTCATTGCGTTGTTGAACTTCGTGGTGTAAAGACGTGTTATTGTGGTCTCTGTGTCGATCTTCAGTACGAATAAGACATGGATACCCATCGTGGCAACACTTCCGCAAGGCGAGGACGTAGCCGGGAACGAAAAAGGCGCCGATCACCGAGTCCCGATGAATATTCTTCCCGTTCCCGATCTTCGTCACGCTACAGCAGCCGTGAAAGTTCTGTGGATCGGGCGAATTGGCGGCGGCGGAGTAAAACACCACGTGAGTCCCAGGCCTCTGGTATGTCGAATTTAGATCAACTCTGTAACCAGGTTAGGGTGTTAACTGAGTTCATGAATAATTTTGCTCGACAAAATGCCCAAGTTTCTGACCCTGCCGCATCTCGGCAAACTGAAAATCTTGCCCCTACTCAAGAAGGTATTGATTCACAAGAACCCTGCCCAGATCAGGAATTTGCATTCAAGTCATTGCAGACTACCCTCAAGGACAGTGGTGTGGGAAAAACTGCTCAGGAGCGATTAGACCTAATTAAATCGCTTCAATTATTTGACTCTCCTGATTGGTCGAACATAAATTTTATCGATACCCAAAAATTATATTTATCGAAACCCGGGTTTGTTGAGCTTGAAGCTAACGACGATTTAAAACCTTTTGATAAGAACAAGTTTCTTCCTTCTTGCGAAAAGACTCTGGCGGCAGTCACTAATGCCTTTTTGATGCAAAGAGAACTACTTCAAAAGAATATAGCTCTCTTAATTTCATTTATCAAAGATACCCCAGAAATTTCATTTGAGGATTTTTCTACTAAAGTTTCTGAATTGTTTTGTGAAGATAAGGATTATAACAGAATATCAAACGATATTATGCAAATCCTTTGTGGTAAACGTGCATCGATAATTAGTAATAGGCGCACGGAACTTTTGAAATTTTTTCAAAACAGTTACACTGCTGATAAATTCAAGAAAATTCCCCCCTCTCTAGACTGTTTATTTGAACCAGATCAGTTTTCAAAATTACTTGAACGGGAAGGAGGTCCATCAAAAGTATTTGTAAAAGCTCAACCTCCCAAAAAGAAAGAATCTTTTCTTTCTACATCAAAAAACAACCCTAAATTCCAAAATCAATTTTTGCAACCGTTTCGACCATCAGATCAATCAGGAAACTCAAAGTCATCTCGCGGAAAACGTAAACATGAACCTAAAAAGTCTTCTGGACGCCGTCAGGGCGACTCCAAAAGACGTCGCTATGATTGACTCGACTTTTCGGGCCGGTCGCTTGCAGTTTTTCCTAAACCGGTGGAAAATATTAGAAGTACCCACGGTGATTTTAAAAATGATTTCCAATTTTCGGATTCCTTTTCTTCAAAAACCACCTTTGATATTTCCAAACTTCAATCGATACATAACACCAGATACACAGGAGATGGCCATAGAAGTGCAAAATATGTTGCACTTGGGCATTTTAGAAATACCTCAAGTGAGTCCAAGCTTTATTTCTCCAATGTTTTTAATTCAAAAAGCGGACCAAACATACCGTCCGATATTCAATTTAAAAGGATTAAACGACTACATTGCACTAAAAAAGTTTTATCTAATATCCCATCTCAAAATACCCGATTTTTTACAACCCGGAGATTGGTTGACAAAGATCGACATGTCACAGGCTTATTTTCACGTGAATGTCAACCCTTCCCACCGATGTTTTCTAAGAATGGTGTTCAGACGAACGCTATATCAAATGACATGTCTGCCATTTGGTATAGCGTGCGCCCCACGATGCTTCGCTATGATAACAAATTGTCTCGCCGAAGTACTACGGAAAACGGGGATACGTATAGTCGTCTACTTGGACGATTTCCTGCTTGCAAACCAACAAAGACAATTGCTTCAGCAGCAAACGTCATTGGTGGTGGACTTATTGCAAGCTCTTGGATGGATTCTCAATCTCGACAAGTCGGTGATTGTACCAACTCAGCAGTTGGAGTTTCTCGGAGTAAATTGGGATACCCATCTCAATCAAAAATCTCTTCCTATAAAAAAAGTACGTACCCTGCGAGAAGAGTTTCAGCGACTCTTGGCGAAACGCTCTTGTTCCCTGAAAGAAGCGCGGACAGTGTTGGGGCGAATGAATTTTGCCAATTTCTTGGTGCCCCAAGGAAGATTACACTGCCGCCACTTTCAGTCGCATCTTCGGTTTCTCCTCAGCGGAAAACAAAGACGAAAATATCCTTTACCGAAAGAGGTCCTAAACGATCTTCAGTGGTGGTTGAAAGCTGTAAGTGCAACTTCTTTTATCCATCTACCTCAGATAAATCATTTTCTAGTGACAGACGCATCAGATCATGGTTGGGGAGCACTACTGGACGACAAATGTCTAGCAGGAGTGTGGGACAAACATCAACAGACCTTGCACAGCAATATGAAGGAATTGGTAGCTATTCAGTCAGCTATCGAGTTGCAAGCGAACGACCTACGAGGAGCCAGTCTGTTGATTCAGTCGGACAATACGACGGCACTTGCATACCTGAGAAACGAGGGAGGTTCAAGGTCCAAGAACCTAATGGCACAGACACGACAGGTAATCAAACTAATTCAGAATTTGCAAATAACGGCAACTTTTCAGCACCTTCCAGGCCGCTTCAACGGAGTGGCAGATCGACTTTCTCGAGGCAAGCCGATACCAGAATGGCATCTTCTTCCAGATGCAACGTTGACTATATTCCAAGTGTTTGGTCAACCGGACATAGACCTGTTTGCGTCGAGTCGAGCACACGTAGTTCAGCACTATGTGTCGATGGACCCAAGGGACAGGGCGGCGATGTTCCACAATGCCTTCAGCCGGCTGTGGAACTATCGCCTCGCCTGGATCTTTCCACCACCGGCGCTTATCCCACGAGTGTTGATACATCTCAACAAATGTCAAGGTCGGTACATCATGATAACCCCTCGATGGCTGAAGTCATTTTGGAGGCCAGACATAACGATCAGAGCCCTCAGCAGGCCGATCGAAGTCCACAACCTGCAGGAGACGTTGGTGGATGTAACAACCGGTCAGACTCTTCCACGAATCGAAAACCTCGTTTTGGAAGCGTGGCTGATTGGGGGTGGGATTCCATCCTCAATAACTGGACCCCAGATGAGACGACCCTACTGATGAACAGTTGGCGAAAATCAACATTGGCTTCTTATAAGCCTGCTTGGGTTCGTTGGGTCAAATGGTGCGGTAAGAATAATGTCCCTATTGCTAAACCGCAGGCGAAAGACTTGGCTAAATTTTTAGCCGATCTTCACCTGGATGAAAAGCTTGCCCCATCGACAATACAACTGCACAGGTCAGTCGTTTCCACAGTATGTGAACCTCATATTGGTAAAAAGTTAAGTGAAGATTTGTTTGTCAAGCAGGTGCTAAAATCAATTACTTTATCCAGACCTAAAGTTAAGAAAGCACCTATTTGGGATCCAACGCAAGTTGTACAGTGGTTAGAGAATACCATGCCTACTACATTTACACTTTTTGAAGCAAGTCGACGTTGTGCGACCATTCTTCTACTTGCATCAGGACGTAGAGTGCATGACCTCACTCTTCTTCACATTTCAAACCAGCATTTCCAAGACAATGGCTCTAACATAATATTATGGCCCGTGTTTGGATCCAAAACGGATTCAGCACAAAGACAACAGTCAGGTTGGAAGTTACTTTCTCATCAAAACGAAGCTATTTGTCCTGTGTTTTGGATTCGTAAAGTTATTGAATTGTCAACTGAAAGACGAAATTTGTTTCAGGAATTATTTATTTCAACTCAGGGTCAGCCGAAGCCCGCTTCCAGGACAATCATTGGCAGTTGGGTAAGAACAGTTTTAAAAAGTGCAGGTATAGATGCCTCGCCGGGAAGTAGCCGCTCTGCGGTTGCTTCTTTTAATTGGCTTTGCGACATGCCAATTGACGAAATTCTTTCTAAGAGTAACTGGAAGCAGGCTTCGACATTTCTTAATTATTACAAAAGAGAAGTAAAAACATCTGCTTCTAATAATGTACAGAATATGTCCCATTTATTTACTACTTTATAGAAGTACATAAAATATTTCTATTCTATGAATTATATTGATATTATTTTCATTTTGCATGCAATTCATATTTTGTGTCAGATAACAAAATATATTTCCGATTTTAATATTGCTACATATAATAAAATGAGTAAATTTCAGTTATTCTTCGTTTCACTGTTTATCACCACCCACACCAGGTGATATCAGACACTTCTCACCTCAACCTGGACAGGGCGAGGAATGCACAATGAAAAGGTTTTACCTACCAATAAAACCACCATTGTGCTCCGAGCCCTGTCCAGGCCAATTTCATTTCTACCTGGTGAGAAGCAATGAGGTAAGGTCCGTGGCAGAGGCCTGGAGCCCTGCGCACCCCCACTCTGGGTGGGGTGGTCAAATAATAAATTACCGGTAAGTGTCAAAATTGTATCACTAGTCAGCCGCTAGAGGGCGCTTAAGGGCAGAAATACGGTGTTGCCAGAAGTAAAAACACGTTTACACTTCAAAATTCAGCAGCAGCTTCTCACCTCAACCTGGACAGGGCTCGGAGCACAATGGTGGTTTTATTGGTAGGTAAAACCTTTTCATTGTGATAAAAGTGTACATGACCATTTTTTTTTCGCAAATCAGTCATAACAGCTTTTCTCTACAAATTCGTCTCGCAAATTTTTTGATTGAAAATGCCATTATTTTTTTCTTTTAATCTGTTTGTACAAAGAAAGACTTAATAACTCCTAAAAAAAGTAGCTCAAAGAGTAAAATCCCGGGATTTCCCGGGACTATCGGAACCGGGATTTCCCGGGACCATTCCCTAATGCGAACGATGACGAAAGGAATACGCGATATGGATCGACTCAGTATCATGATGGCCTACGCGCGGGAATGTGAAGCGGGCTTAATAGATATTCAGCAGTGTAATCTAAACTAATATTCAAGCTAATATTTAAGAAAAAGAAATAAGTATGTATCTGTAGTGAGTGAAAGAGATACTTTCTGCTAGAGCAAGGGAGATAAAATGTGTTAGCTTTCTTTACGTTTCTTTTCATTTCCTTATATTTCTTTGATTGTGATATTTTGGCGGTGAGTTCAAGGAAATTACACATGTACTGGCAAGATTACACATTACACATAGAAGCCCAAAAAGGTACGTCAAATGTGTAAAATGTACCCTAACGGCAACCCTGGAATGATATGACATGACATTTAACTCACACATATACAATTTTTTTTTCACACGTGCGCTTTCAACATGCGTTTTAGTGATTTATTGATTGGTAGAGTGGATTCAGCAGGAAAATGTAGAGTGTAATCATCCTACTGATATTTTTATTCCATACAGCTAGAAATAAACAACACCATAGAGTGAGACAAAAAGCGCACATGCATCTCTGTTAGTTATATCATTTGAATTTCAAATTAAACACACGATTGACATTTCTTTGCACTAGTTTGCACTTGCATTGTTTGGTGTATTCTTCGGGGAAAATCCTTGGCATCGTAAAATAACAGAAGAGAACGTAATCTATCTGGCTTAGCTAAAATAACATTGAATCATGTCTGAATCCTATGGTACGTATGTTCCAAAACGCGTATTCCCACATTCCAGTTCCTGAAAACTATTTACTTAGTTTATTATCTTGTTTCAGAGTACTTGTTCAAATTTCTTGTTATCGGTAGTGCTGGCACGGGAAAATCGAGCCTGCTAAACAATTTCATCGGTAACAAGTGTAAGTATCTTCCCGTAAGTATTGCGTAGGTAGGTACCACGTACATAGCTAACATAACACAGCATAGCAATAAGGTAAACATCGTGATCATGTTGAGTAACTATAGTTGCATCAAATTTTGCATTGCGTATTTCTAGCGTGTTGCATGTTCCAAAAAAACAAAAAAACCTAAACACTAATAATATTTTGATTATTTCAGTCAAAGAGGATAGATGTCACACTATTGGTGTTGAGTTTGGTTCTAAAATCGTAAATATTGGAGGCAAGTCGACCAAACTACAGATTTGGGACACCGCTGGACAGGAAAGATTCCGTTCCGTGACAAGATCTTACTACCGAGGAGCAGCTGGAGCACTGTTGGTGTATGATATTACTTCCCGAGATTCATTCAATGCTCTCGTCAACTGGCTAAGAGATGCCCGGACCCTGGCCAGTCCAAACATAGTCATACTGCTAGTTGGAAATAAAAAAGATCTGGAAGAATCAAGAGAAGTGACTTTTTCAGAAGCTAGCCAGTTTGCACAGGAAAATGGTAAATGTCTATTCATAAATATTGATAAGGACCATTATTATGAACTTTAATTGACCACATATATATTTTGTTAAGGCTATTTACTATTTGAAATATTCTTTAACTCTCTTTACAGAATTAATGTTTTTGGAGACTAGTGCTAAAACAGGAGAGAATGTTGAGGAAGCATTTTTGAAATGCTCTAAAACTATACTGGCTAAAATAGAAACTGGTGAGCTTGACCCAGAGAGGATAGGCTCAGGCATCCAATATGGCACAGGAACATCCAAGCGGCTCACTGCTCCCAAAAAACCAGCGAGGACTCCTGGAGAATGTGGCTGTCGAGTCTAGAAATACAGCTTCTATTGGTAAGCCTTTATCATTGAATCATGATCGGACATTGCTAATTATTGACTCTAAATGTGATCTATTTTATTATTCATATATAAAATATGTTTTAAGTTAATAATCCTATTTTATATACCTAATGATAAGTATGCTGTTAGTCTTAGCTCTTAATTGAATAAAAATGATCATTTAAAAAACACCCAAAAAAATAGATAATTGCACAGCACCAACAATATTGGATGAAAAGGGTCTAATTATTATATTCAAAATTTAGATCTTGAAGATCAAAATGTAATTTATTATTAAGTTATTATGAATTTAAATAGTAGTTAAGTAGAGTAACATAGTTAAAAATCTAGCTGAAATATGTTTATTATATTATTATCTATCACTTAACTTATGCAGCATACATTTGAAACAGTAGTATTTATGTAAGATGTAATTTGATGTAAGTATATGTATGATTTATGCATGACTGTTACTGTTAGTAGTAGTTTCTAAACATGTAATTTTTCAGGGTTACATAAAATAGAATTTGGCACTAAAGTTGATCAAAAATGTTAGAGATTTACAGAAATCTAGATTTCTCTTACTAACTTAACTGTCAAAAACATTACACTCCTTTTTTGGTTGGGCAGTTGTGTAAGAAGATACTGGATGTTATGAAACATTTCTTTTTCTTATTTGAGCAGTGCCAGAATGGGATAAAATATTGTATAAAAACTTAATTGTATCTCTGATTTATATCTCTGATTGAATCTCAATTATATTAATTCTTATTTTCTTTCGGATTATATATATTTATTAAATATTAGTCATATTTCATAGAAATTAGTCTGAAGATTAATTGAGAAAAAATATTTTAAATTCACTACTATTTTCAAACCGCACTATAGTGTAAGTTGTGACAATAAAAAATGAAAAATAATTTCATAGTTCTTTTTTCTCCCTTAATGAAAATAAATAATTTATCAAGTGTCCAGCTGACCCCCCTTACAAACCCACACACAATAAGCAAGCATAAATAGAAAAAACAATATAATTTTTCTTTGGAAATTTTCGAAAGAATCCAAATGTCTTTTCTAGAGGTTACCACTATTTGAAATTAATTGCACATCTATTTCATGTATGAAAGCTCGTCATCAAAAACTGTTTTGAAGAATAAAGAGTGTGTTATTTTCATACGTAAGAGGTGAAGAAGAGGTGTTCTAATTCTAATATCCCTAGTCCTTTAACTTTGTATGAAATGCAATAAACACAACACTTTGTATTTATTATCTTGCTATGATAAAATGTTAGCAACCAATGGTGGAGGAAAAATTATACAAAATGTAGCTAGAGTTTTGGTACTGAAGTAAAATCAGTATTGCAGTATGAAATTAAATTAAAAATATAAGGGTACCTTCCTCCATGGTTAAACGAAATGAAACGGCAAAATGGATTTTATGTAAATTTATTCTGGAAATAACAAGGCTAACAGCTCTTACACAGAAGGAGCTAGCTACTTTTGATTGTCGATTTCACCCTTATTGGCTCAACATTAAAGTCTATATATTAAGTTATTGTTAATTTATTTAAAAAATATATAATTTTAACCAAAATGATGAACAATAAAGAACTAAAAACATACAATCGCATTAACACAAATAATGACAAATCTAAACAGAGCTCCAGGCTCTTTCGTGATATAATAATTCTATTTACAAATAGACACAAAGTATTTCGATTATTAAGTATGATGTGTGTATATTGTGGACGTGATATGTACATTTAGCCATTAAAAGGTTTTCAGAAAATCATTTCAAGTTATAGTAGATGTTAGACACCTACGGAATGTACATAGCAACATGCCCATTTGTTAGTTTTAATATATTCAATAGTGAATTACCTAAACGCAAATATAATATTATTTCCACTCAATTACAAAATAACTTGTAATTTATGAGCTTATACATAAAACATGCACTTCAGTTATTAAAATTTAATGATTTTAAGTAAATAAATTTCTGTTTTGTACTTTTCTTTCAGCATTATAGTTGTCACATTAAACTAATAAAGTACATAAGTAACCAGATTCACAATAAATCCATTTAATAAAATACAATAAATATTTGTACACAAAATCAACATCATATAACTAAATTAATAGTAACTTACAATTAATATGTTGTTACGCGACGGCATGCAACAAAATATGACGTACACATCCTTAAATTAAAATGCACCTAATTTATTTAAACCTAACGTAATATTAACACTAGGAACTATGATACAGCATGATGTTAAACATGGCCGTGAGGTTTAAAAAAATATGTTAAATATATTGTTTATTGCACTCTTTTTACTTCTTGTATGTAACAACTGCATTTATTTATTTAAAGTTAGGTGAATAAAATAATTGCCTTACTGAAATTTTATGGGAAATATTTCTGGTATTCGTTGCAATTTTCATTGTTGTGCGAATATATGAAATTAGTAGTCGTGATGGGGATACGATAAACTAAATTAACGAAATAGTCCTAGGTCTATCACAGAAATATATCAAAAACTAATTTAAATACATTAATATCTTCCAAATAGCTTTTGCTTACATTGAAATAAATGTAAGGACGAACTCAAAAGGCGACATACAAGTATGCCAACCGCGAGAGATTACCCTGTCACTACTAACAGCCGGATTCGATAGTATACGCTACGATCAGTGACCAGTGACCAGTCGGCAAATGGAATGATCAACAATGACATATTACGACATACTCGCTTGGTAAATCACATTGCATCCTTACTAACGTGAGATTGCTATCGGCGCGGCGTGGTCGTCCGCACCTACCGAGTATTTTCAGACTATCAGTACAACCATCACTGATGCATCGCTGTACAAAAATAGAAATAAAACGTTGCATCTAAAACATACGTACGTACATATTTTCAAATGTCTAGTGCGTAATAATTTCTTATAATTTTCATTTAACAATTAGCTAGGTATACAACAGAGCTTTCTCTCCGTAATTTTTTATACAACTAAACTACTTATTGCTAACGTAACAAAATATTAGTCACTGTTATTTAAACTGCTTTTAGTTCGAACCGTCTTCCCACTGTGTGCTGGCTAAGATAGGCACTTTACGTAACGCGATTTTGGTTGGGGTTTATGGGCGCCAAAATGGATTTTCATATAGAATCAAATCGTAGGTAACTTCGAGTTAAGTCAGTCTTGTAAAAATATTAACAACAACCAATCGATAGACTTCTATTGATGTAGTAAGTACAGAATCAAACTTTTAAGTAACCAAATTTAAAATCTTGCTTCGTGACTAGACTAAACTGCAAGTATGTAAGTACATTTTAACAGTAAATAACATGTTTTGAAAGTTATCTTAGCGCCCAGACCCTCGAGTTTGACAAGTGGTGCCTTTAGAACACAGGTATGTAACAATCTTCAAAAAGAGACCAACCCTAGCACACAAGCATATAAGGCTAAATATTAGCTAGATTATTTGCCACTTCGAGCCGGAATTTGGCGCTCTGCGTGGTGTTTCTGGCTCTGACTGGTATGCCTCACAACTGAAGTTCGAGACCCATAAAATTAAAGCAACTAAGTGACCGCTCTGGGGGCGTGGAGAGATCGCTGGGGCCTTGCGTGACTGGTGGGTGCACAATTGCACATTACGCGCTGGCTTGCCGACACGCCACCGCGGCCACTAGCGCTGCGCCGCGGCCGCTGCCGTCCTCTGATAGCATGAGATCGAACTGTAACAAGAAAGAGAAACGTTAATGAACAATGCTAACGAAACGGTTATCGTTTTCAGGGTTCCGTATCCAAACGGTCAAAGCGACGGGACCCTATTACTAAGGCTGGGCTCTCTGTCTGTCATGAGGCTGTATCTTATAAACCGTGATAGTTAGAAAGTTGTAATTTTCACAGATGCCGTATTTCTGGTGCCGCTATAATCGCAAATACTAAAAATCAATATTTAATGGTGCTCCCATACAACAATGGTGATTTATGAGCCATTTTTGAACATAATGGTACGGAGCCCTTCGTGTGCGAGTACGACTTGCATTTAGCTGTTTTTTTTATTAATGATGAGTTTGATCTTCAATTTTTCCCAGGCCAGAAAAGGCTGAGATAAATTCAAAGAACGAGCGAGACCACCCGGCAATATGGTACCTATTAGCACACAACTATAAAAACCATAAAGTTGTTTTGCTGTAGGTATTTGGATGGAAGGCATGCGGCTGCCACTTACGAAGACTACCTCCCGGTAAATAATTAAAGGCAAGGAAAACCAATTTTCCATTGGTATTGCGTACGTACTTCATTCTGAGAATCGATTCCAAAGCACCTAAGAAAAGATTGCAAAGTAGGTACTTTTTTCGTCATGTAGGTTAGTAGTAGTAGTTCTTAAATATTTAACTACCTAATAGCACCACTGTTCACTGCCGCGCAGTATTTTAGTGAAACGATCTTGACATACTTTATTGAGATGACATTGACTCGGCGATCGAATAATGTTCTTAAGTACCTTTAAGTGTACTTCTTCTGAGAATCGATCTGCTTGCTTATTTATAGCCATAAAACAAGATCGTCTATGAAAAGGATAGGTACTTAGAGGCCACATAACTCGTCTAGATTTATCAAACACACTTATCTAATTTGTAAAAAAAAACCTAGGTTAGGTTTTCACCTATACAGGAAGTAAGGGATGGTGTACCAAACTTTGCTGGCATGATCAGACCATGAGACTGAACAAGTTTTTCTATGGAGGATAGTAAACGGGAAAAATTACGACCTCCCATACTCGTTCTTGTTTTCGTTTCCCAACGTAAGTCGGAGCCATAGCAAATGTTGTTTAGTTTTATAGTCTGATCATGTTTTTGATGCACCATCCCTTACACCTGGTATGGCCATAGACTTCAAAAAAATACCTGATGAGTTCTAGACAAAGACAAACATCACATTAAACTGCAAAATCATAAATCTGCCTGTACCTGCTGTAATTTATAGACGGACTTTATACTCACTTTTGAAATCGACTGTATCATCATGATGTAGCAGTTTTTTCCTGACTGTAATACCTACCTAAACTAAAATATAAAACTTACAGTTTGACATAAATTATATATCTACTTTTAGGTACTCTATTAAAGTAACACTAAAATACGTCCGCGTCGCAAACCGGATGTGACGAGAAGTTGATATGACGAAACCACACGCCCATACAGATAAAATTACTTTGAGAAGGATATACTTATACTTTTAAACACAAATTAGTAGCAAATAGCTAAATAACAAAATCAATAATTCCCGCCGACGGAACCAGTAGAACAAGAACAAAAGTTACTTCCCTTAAACTTAGATCAATTTTAAATGTTCAAAGTTCAGTATGGCAGAAATGTGCTGAATATTATTGTGCTGTAGGATCAACAGACCGATTATCCGATAGATATGCATGATACTTACAAATATATAAATCAAAGATTAAAAGCTTTCCCTATATTTGTCCTCTCATACAAAATCAATCTCAGCTGACCGCCTTTACGACTTTGCAACTACCCGCCGACTTTTACTTTAAAAGAGAAAAGCCCGATTTCTATAACATAACGACTTCTTGAGACTTCCAACAGATTTCTTGCACCCCACTACGGTTATTAATGAACTTACCTACTTCTATAAATGGAAATTATGCTTGTGTACACTCATATTAACGAGCACGTCAAAAGGGGTGTGTCGAGCCGTCGAACTTGCGATACGGGAAGGTCGGTAGAACCGGCTTGCTCGCGATATACAGCAGTCCGCAGTACCCAGCCCCGCAGACTTGATAAAATTGTTTGTAATGTAGAATGACCAAAGTTCGTCCGCTCAATGGCAACACTTTTATCGCTGAACGTTGAACTTGTTTGAATAAACAAAAGGCGTTTGCTATCTGTTTATGATTGTGAGGTCATGTCGCTAAGATTACAAATTAATACCATCACGATTTTTTTTGTCTTGTATGTTCTGGTAATTGTTTGGCAATCAATGATGTCCGAGCGAATACGATGGAATGATTAAAGGTTAAGTAATCGGCCAGTTATTTTCCTCTCAAAAGTTTGCAAGCACGTGTAGGTATTGTAACGAGCTGATGATACAAAAACAGATGCTTCAGCCTTATCTAGAATCAAGTAAGAGCATAGACCTATCGCGAATAAATTAGAAACCGGTACTTGAGTGTATCAAACCGTATTGAATCCTACTAATATTATGAATGCGAAAGTTTGTATGTTTGTTTGATACTTCTTCAAGCAAAAACTACTGAACCGATTGTAATGAAATTCAGCACACATTAGAAGGTAACGTGGATTAACACAAAGGATAGTTTTTATTTTATGCGGGCAACGCCGCGGGTAACAGCTCTAGTATCTTATATTGTGAATACCAAATTTTAAAACACTTCCCGTGTTAGGTATAATATTTTTGATAACTTGCAAAATTTTCAAGCGCGGGGAGGATTTGAACCTGCGACTTTCGCATTACTAGTGGCGACGCCCCTTCCATCTGGGCTACCGCAGCTCTGCTGCCGCGCTTGAAAATTTTGCAAGTTTAAAAAAAAAACTTATATTGTAATGTCGTGGATGACCAACCTGAATGCCAGGGTTGACCAGGTGGGCGATCTTCTCGCACATGAGCGTGTGGAAGTGCGGGTGGAAACGGTAGACGGAGCCGTCGATTCCGACAGTCACTCGCGGCTCGTTCATCTTGTTGAGGAGGGTGGCGATTCCGGCAGACACGAGGTGCGCGGCGCGACGCGACACGCACTCGCACACGTGCCGCACGCTCGCCATGTCGGCTTCTGTCGCGTGTGATAGGCCTGCAATCAAACAAATGATTGGTGTTAAAATATGAAAAATTTAAAACTTTAGAACTTACTCGACCATTCTATTAATCGTTAGTTTAGTAGGTACTTGCTGGGTGCGGATAGGTAGGTAAACGCGAAACAACAAAACAAAAAAACAAAGGTCAATTTAAAAACCTCTATTATGAACTCGGTTAAAAACTTAAAAATAAAGATTTTGCGTGATTTATTATCTTGATCATACTGACATAATTTTGCTTAGCTCATATCTAAACGCACGTGATCGGTCGGGTATGATAGATAAGTAAATAAAGAAAGATAAATAAATAATAAACGTTGCAAATAAAGTCGACACACCTTGACAAACATTTATCAAAAATTCCTATCAAGATTAGTCACCAATGATAGGGTTTATTATCAATGATTTTAAATACAATATAAATTGAATTCAAATATTCCTTTTCTGTAAGTAAAAAACGTAGGTATTCCAACGAATTAGTTTTCACCGAAAAATTATCACTTCAAAACGTATTTCATTCGCTTGCGTAGGAAGTGCTAAATCCGTGCAAACTTGCCGCAACTTTTAAAACGGCTATTGACACCGAGACACGTTGAAATCCAAACTAAACGACCACACTCGTTGTCAAACACAGAGACCGCAATCGACAACAAAAACTAACTGTAACCGTGCATTGGAGGGCACGTTAAGCCGTCGGTCCCGGTTGCTGTCTATGATTACTTAGACGGCGGTCGTTACACAACCATGTCAGAGGCCTACTACTAGTAGTAGGCGGTTGAAAAATTGTTCATCGGGTTGTTGGACGACTCAGTGTCCCACACGAAAAGAAGAAGGAGACTAACTGTGCCCTCTGAAGCAAGGTATTATTTTCTTTGTCAGACGATTAGATTAACATTCAATCCGAACTATTTCCCTAAATCATCTTTCCTGAAGTAAGCCTTAATTCAAAACCATTTACTCGGATTAACTACGTATTTAATTGTTTGAATTTTTAATGATTATTGTATTTTCTGATCATTTTACGCAATGCTCTTTAAAATAAGAGAGGTTGAATGATTAGATTAACAAAACATTGAACTTAAGCAAGGCTCTTGTACTGATTTTTATATCTTTCGTAATTTTCGGGTCAAATCCTAAAACTACTTAAACATCAAGGTTCATCGGGTCGTTAGATGACTCGGTGTCCCACACGAAAAGAAGAAATCATCAAAATTTTCTGGTAGGTACCTAAGTATTAATTTTTTCTTTCATACTTCGATGCATTGCTAATTAATTAGTTACATGTGCAAGTAGAGTTTATTGGAGTATCTGTGACGAAATTATTTGTGTCGTAGTTTACTTATGTAAATATAACACCGACGTAGTTTACATATAGAATCGCTTCGCTCGAGTCTGCCAGCCCACTTGTTTTCAAATCCACGCATTGGTAATTTACTAACGTCAACCTACTATTTGGACGACAACACTTTCACTATGAATTGAGAATGGGCATTATGAATGCGAGGTCATAGTGTATCGAATAACAGGGTTTAGACTTTGGATTATATGTTTACATTATAAAGTAACATACCTATTAGAAATTAATTTGATTAGACATCATTAAATCTAGATTTATCGAATGTCATACTGCTGATAATAAGGTTTATTGCCTAGACTGATATTAAAAGGAAGGTACAGAAAGTTCATCGAAGGTTATAAGATTACTAGTTGCAAATTACTTTTGACTCATTAAAAGGCACTAACGAGCAATTAATTCGGGTCACGATGATTTTCACCCAGACATTGTATACCTACCTAATGTTTTTCTATGCAAAAATGTTATGTAGGTACATTTATTGATTACATATCTTTATATCTTTTTACATATCTTTATTTAATTTACAACTTTCTATGACTAGTTCTAAGAAAAGTCAATATAATTATACAATATTTAAACCCTAAAACTGTCTGAACCAAAGAAATGTTTAGAAATATTAATAAACTCGGAAACGTTATAATAATTTACTAGCAGTGGCATACCTAGTGGTGGTCAGGGTTCATAGAATACGATTCCCATCGGCTTCCTCTATAGAATGTCACAATACCATTAATGGCACCTTATCTAATTGTATTCAACCTACTATCTAATTCTGATAGGGAACGTCAACAAATCACGAGTTTAGATGTGTGTGACCGCGAAATATAAGCGGCTATACATAAGCCGACAAATCACGAGTTTTGATGTCTATATCTGCGAAGTAACGCGAAACATTTCGGCAGCAAGCCGATAACCCATGAGTTTTAATGTCTATGTCCGCGAAATAAATAGAAATAAGCCGAAAAATCACAAGCCTTAACGTCCGTAAATGTGTGGATGATAAAGATTTTTAACTTTTTCTGTAAATTCGATTGTTGATAACTACAGGTACTACTGCGGTTTACCTTTTTTTTTAAATCACGCTTTGCCACTGATAACCATTCTTATTATTAATTATGTCGTTTTACTGTTGTTTAGTATGTATGTAGACTGGTTAAATTACAATAACTTAACTATAGGAACTTAATTAAATGTTTCAGACAACCAAACTTGTAATAAGCTACTTGCCTAAACACGAAGTGGAGAAATAAACTCATTGCATGAAAAAAAAACTAACGAAACAAAACAAAGTTAGAGTGAACAGGCTTCTTCTGGGTGAGCCCGCTCCATCTTAGACTCTGTCTCTGTCCTATGACCTAGACTAGAGTCAAGAGCAAACCCAGCCTTAATTAAAAAAACAAAAAAGAAATTACTAAATTATACGATAACGAGTCAAAATATTGTGTAAACTTTAAAACAACAGAATCTAAATATAAAATTTTGACGACAGATCAGTCACCTTTTGTAAAAAGACATGTACCTACCTATTAGTTTGGCAAAGCATAGCATTCATCAATCAAGTAGCTACGCAAAATATTATGTAAACTTGTCTACAAGACAAGACTAGCTTTAGGCAGGCACATACTTAGTAAGTAATTATCTCTTATGCAACACTATATATGTAGGCTGAAATTTTACTAGTGTACGATTGCATAATCTCAAGACGGGCTGGTGATAAGGAACAACTTTCCCCAACGAACAAAGGTTGAAATACGACAAAAAAATATTTTGAGTTTCCATAGTAACTCAAATCAGCTGGTCGGCAATTTTGTATGGGAAGTCCAAATTTTTATTTTTTCGAGTTCCACCTACGAGTATGTTCCTTTGGGAAAGTAGTTCCTTATCACCAGCTCGTCTTAAGATTTCGCTATTATAATTACAAAAATTTCACCCTACTTATTACCCTGTGTCACGCAAGCGGTTATATAGTTTAGTTTTTGTTATTAACATGAACCGATTCAACCTTTCGTTGCGCGTGTTCGAGACAGCAATTAATCAACTTTACATAACGTGCATAGCTAAACAATGTTCTTATTAAATTAATAGTACTAGTCAGCAATCAATTAAATTGCAATACATTGCAATGAATATAACCGGTTCTTATATTTTTTTGTATGATAAATCTACGACCTTGCATAAATTATGTATGTTTTCAATAATTAATTATCTACCTAAGTTGATAAATTATAAATTTTAGCTTAATAATTAATTGAAAACAATTTTAATCATTTAAATGTCCATTTTTGCATTTTATTATAAGGTGACCATAATTTTTCTATATTATAGGATACAACGTTGTTTTGAACAAGTGCATTCGGCATTTGCATTATCTCGTGATCAATTTGGTCAGTTTGTAACTGCGCATCCGTAATGCGTGATCCGACCAGAGTGCGTCAATGTTTTTGTTTGCAACCATAATGACGTCAATTTAGGTAAAGTATGCCGGTTAATGAATGCTTGAAATCTGGTATAGACGACCTGGAAGGGACAATTTCTTTTTATTTCAGAAATATATTCAGGGTTGCTAGGAGACAATCATCCTAAAAGTACCCGAGTTAAAAACTCTTGCTCCAGGAGTTATCACTCCAGAAGGCTAAAATCTCATTTTTTTCAGTAATTGGCCCATAAATCGAAAACGATAATTACAAAAGAAAAAATATCTACTCGAAGCGTTACTCAAAAACGATAAAAGATTTTTCTCTTTGTGAAACATATAGGTACCTAGTAAATTTCATAAGCTTCCGAGTTGTTTGCGAGAGTTTTTCTCGCGTATCTACCATTTTCGAATTATGAGCAAAACACTTTAAAAATTGAGTTTTTAGCCTTTCAGGAGTGATTACTTCAAGGCCAAGAGTCCAAAACTAAGGTACTATTAAATTATTGTCTCCTAGCAATACTAAACCTTTATTGGATAAAAAGGATTGTCTCTTCCATAAAGAGTCATAATGTAAAATATATTTTTATTTCTTTCTCATCATCATTTCCTACATCCCAATAAATTTAAGGTGGGCGCAATGTGATACCCAGTGTAGGATTTGCTTTTAATTTTAACTTTTTTTGCTTTTAACCGGCTTCCTGCCCGATGACGAAATGAAGGAAAACACGCCACATATTAAAAAAAAAGTTAGAAAAACACAACTTACCAAGTTCCTCTAACACTTCCATGCAGCTGGTGAAGTCTCCGGGCTTGTCGGACTCGATCTCGGACACGTATTTGGTGTAGAAGCTGCCGCGCTGGAAGAGCAGGTCGGAGCCGCGCCCGCCGAACAGCAGGCCCATCCGCGTGAACTTCACCAACGCCAGCCGCACCAGCTCGCCCATGTACATGCCGGAGATCATCTTCTCTTGGCTGCAATATTGGAACCAGGTAAGAATTTTCTCTTGTTTAGTTTTTTCTAATGCAACACTAAGTTCTCATTAAACGTATCGATAAAAGCGTTATTAAGATGAACGTAAATTTTGGATTTTGGATTGAATTAGGTACTAATTAAATCTAACAAAGTTAATTTCAAAATGTTTGTTTGTTTTGATGTCAGCCTCGTGTTGCATTGTAAAGTGTTTTACATTTTTGAATATCGGAATCGTGCCGGTGTAACAATGATGTAATTTTACTATACATTATTTTATAGATATAGAAAATAAAATTGAATACAACATTGATTACTTGCATATATTGAAAAAAATACAAATTTAACTAGTTACTGATTGACATTGCACTTTTACTATCTCGTTATTTACAATAACAACCTTATGCAAGACAAACTTGACAAATCACTTAACGACAGAACTATTAATTATCACAACGATTACCTATCTGCTACGAATGTTTACAAATATCAACCAATTAATTACATAAATTTTGCACTTACATCTGTTTTCCCGGGTTTATGGAGTTGGAGTCAACCTCGCGGTCAAACTCTGTCCGCACAAAGTCTAAAGTGCCATCGTCTCCGAACGCACCCCATTCTGTGTTGACAAGCAGTTCTGATTTTCCTGGTTCGCCATCGAACAGTTCACAGTTTTCCGTCTTCTCTACGTAGCAAGCGTTGCTGCCGGTACCTACATGGATGATTTGTTTATAAGTCGTTGGCTTTACTTTTATATTTTGTTAATAACAATTACACAAAACTCATTGCATTCAAGGTAATAAACAAACAAAAAAGCAAAAATAAACACGAGTTTTTACAAATGGTAAAATAAGAATATGTATATTGAGACAAAAACATTATAAACTAATTGTTAAGAAAGAAAATTATTACTTAAGTAATATGATAAAAAGCATGCAATTCAAGTTATGGATGTTTCATGTTCCATCAAACAATGTGAAAATTATGGAATGAAAATGATTCTGGTTACTGTATTGTAATTAAACGTCACCATGAAGCATGAGGTTTATATGATGCGTGTCGTCATGAGTAATTAAAGTTTATAATGCGAAACCCAGTCGTGCATCAAACAGAACAATTTGATTGCATAAAGATGATTTAAAAAACGTGTCGATACATGCAAGCTACACACCACCACACGGCAATAAACAAGGTAAACCTACCAACGATGAGTCCTATTTTGCAGTTGTGGTTTTTCCATGCGCAAGACATCAAAGTACCCGTGGTGTCATTGAGAATCGCGCATATATCAATCTGAACGTCCTACAAGAATGAGAAACATGCGTTTTAGGTAAAGAGAAGAAGACTTTTCTTTCCCTAACTGGTTATGATTGGAGAGAGTTATTTATTAGACCTGTGAAGTTGAAGATGATCGTAGAGGCTCATTAAACGTCAATTGCCATCCATCAGATATATTATGTTCATTCATATACAAATAATTTACAATATAATAATCATTGCATCAACTTGAGACTGACAGTTACGCGTCGATACATCAACTGCAATTTTAAGATAAATTTGTGGACTACATCGATTAAAAATAATAAAAAAACAAGCTATCTATTGTAGCAATAAAGAAAAAAGTGAAATAAATTAACTACGAGAAATAATTTAAACTATCTATAAATAAAACGATTATGAGGTCTACGAGATTACATTTCAAGAACATGTATTTTCAAATCTGCAAATACATTCTTTATTTGGCAGATATAATTATCAAGTAATAGAAAACCGTTTGAAATTTATGTGCATGATTAAAAAGATGATATGTAATAAACAGATACTATAAAGAATGAACATAATATATATTTTTTATTTATTGGAAGCCTCTACCCGGCTCTCGCTCAAATTCGGAAGACCATGCCTTACGACTATCAGAGACCAGAGAGCTTCTCATCATCAACTTACCGATTATAAGACCTATTCGGCAATTTGGGTTCTTATGTGCACAAGCCAGAAGGGTGCCAGTGGCATCGTTTAAAATGCCCATCACACATAGTTCAATGTCCTGTAAAATCACTTTTTATATATTTCCGAATCAACTAGAATATATTTTGGTGACTAGCCTTTTACAATTTGCTGGAGTATAATCAAAGTACTTAACGTAAATTAATTGTAAATCTATGTTTTGTTTTTCAACGTACCCCTCGTCGTGCTATGGCATCTTTCAATCCTTGGACGACGTCTTCCCCAACTACTCCAGAGCAAGAGAATCCTTTAGTCCAACGTTGCAAAATTCCCTTTGTAAGACCAAGTTGCTTCAGGGGGAAACTAAATGTAAAACCAAGCGCTAACCGCTCCTCATATACACCGTGTTCCTGTCAGAGTTAATAACAGTATTATTATAATCAATCGTAAATATCTAATAGATACAACATCCTCGATATCAAATATAAACACTGACCTTCATAAAATTTGCTAAACATTCAGCAATGTGGTCAAACAGAGCAATGCCAGTGCCAGTCATTATGTGTTGAGGGATAGCGTAAATTTTTGACTGCATATCGAAGTGGTTCTCCCCTAGATTTATAATAAGTACTCTGAAATTTGTGCCGCCTAAGTCTAACGCCAAAAATTTACCGCGTTCTGAAAATAATAACATTATTGTCAAGATCATATAATATAAATATTGTTTACAAGTGGTTTCTGTGTCGGTATATGGGAACGACAGTATACCTTTCCCGTTAGGTAAGTCCTGTATGTAAGTGATCCAGCATTTGACTATAGACTTGACGTGGGTTTCCTTTCCAAGGCCTTTCACCAGGTCGTTGTGCAGCCTCTTCATGATCTCCCGAAGCTGCTTGTCTGTCATCTGCAGAATCTCGCATTCTTCCCGAATCTGTACACAAGCAAACGAAAACATTTTAAATACTGTGATAGCAATCTTCGTTTTGGTCAATAATTCAAATTAAAGTAAATATAAAAACCAATATTTGTAAACCCGCCGAAAAAGTAGACCGGAATATACAAGACAGGATTATGTGATTTTATGGTCGACAATAAAGTGGAGGCGATATGCTGTAAAGATATAATATAAACATTTATGCTATATTTTTGAGAATAATCACTAAAATAACGAAGTAAAAACCATTAATTAATACTGATTTATGCAAATTCAATTCCCATACTATTGAATACAGTGGATTGAGATTGCTCTCATGGTGAAATTCAGGCGCCTTCTTCCTACACCTTGTGTGTGTCACATTGTCGCATATACTTCTAAATTTAGTAATTTTTTGTGCAACTGTTGAAACGGTTCTCTGCGTCGTCGTCGACACATTAATCAATACAAAGTCAACAACTTTAAATTATTTGAATTTCATTGCTAAGCAAGCTGTAAATTTTACGTTGTGAACTTATAAGTTCTACCTTCAAATGGTAATTAAATATTTTTAAGTTATTGATTATATTTGAGTTTATCCTTAAACCATTTACCTAATAAACATTTTATCAGAAAATTTTTACGTATGAAATCATATGGAGAATGCGATTTCCTTGCACACAACTCACAAGCATAGCGCAAGCGCGCCGTTCATTATCGCGAACGAGTTTCACAAGGTCAAAGCGGTCATTACAACACTACACTACCGTTTGCTTTCCAATTCAAATAGCCGGCTTATAATATCAAAAAAGTTAAAAATTAAATAAACTATACACTCCTTACAATGATACACACTCACCAGTGGTAAGTTGTTGAGAGACACACCCATTGTGATTTTTCAAACACGGTATTTTGTAAATTTAAAATTATTTAACACAGCGCGCGTTCGATGCTCGACAAGGCACGACTTGCCAAACCCGCGATGAAATCAAGAATACGGCTACGACCGCAGGCAGGCGGACAGTCCGACGAGGTCTCGTGTGGACGCGCTCTTTTCATTCATGATAAATACTTACTATACTGTTGTCTCGCTCGTATGGCGTAAAACTGAACTTGTTAGAATAGTCAGACTATATATTCCGCAAGGAACGTGTTCAGTAAAACATTGATTCACATCAATTTTGATGTGATCCCTTACCAAATCAAAATTCATTCATAATAGGACCATCGTTACGGGAATCGTGAACTTTTTGGTTATTTTTTCTAGTGTCCCTAATCTTTGTTTATCATTAATCCCTTGGCGCGCCTCTTGGTGTAAGAATCTGATTGGTCGGCGCGTGGGCTCGATCGTGACGTCACGTGAATTCCTCGACGTCTTTCTATATTTACATTTACAACACAAATTGCATTCGTGGTAGTGTAATTCGTTTACGTGTTAACTGAGTATATCTGACTGCATAGGTCGATAACTATAATGATCAATCAGATCTGATATTTCTTAATCTTAATTGAGAGATAAAGAAATAGTCAGAATGTGATAATCTTGTTATATCATTAATCTACGTAGTTTGCGAGCCGAGCTGTCAATGGGAATAAAATTGAAAGTCATCCACTGCAAAAACCGTAGCGGCGCCATCACTCAGTAATTTAATATGTACCAAAGTATCTACTGTAGTTTGGTACTGACTCAATATTTCAGCATGGTATACTATACAACGATACATAATTTTCTTGTAAATAATTAATATTCAACGTTTAAGTCTTCCCCTATTCAAAATTCATTTTAACAATAAAATGTCAAACTGTCGCTAATCGTTACTAGTTGTACAACAAAATCCGGATAAATCTGGTTTTGACTGGGTTTTTCTTTAAAAGGCAAGTCATTATTATTTCAATAGAGACACAGACACGGCATACGGCTTACTTTAAAATTACTCTTGATTGGTCCCGATAATGTAGAAATTATGGACACTTTATTTGTTGTTTTAATTAGAAAATATTATTGACTTAAATTGCAAGTTAAATTAGGAAAAAGGTTAAACCTGTGATTGAAAACGGGAATAAAATTTATTATGTAGTTTATTAGGGAATACATGTTACTGTTGCAAAATACATAGAAAAGTACGTTTATTTTGGATGTGGGACTTACCAGGCGTTACCTATACATAAATATTATACATAAAGGGTGGGTCAAAAATTTACATGTATTTATTTTTAAACACGTAATTAATGATGGTCAATCTAAAAAAAAAACGATTGTCTGGCTCGCTCGATTAATATGTAGGTATATACTATAGCTGATAATTAGACGTTATTACTTTTATCAAGAGTAACATGCTAAATACACTCTTTATTTTAAAGTAAAGATAAATTAATTAAAGAGTAAATATACATTGAGGATGACTATCCTAATATAGATGGAAACGTATCTAATTAATTACTTACATATAGGATTCAGACAAATTAAAACGACGAAGTTTTTACTAAGCATAGCAGTTTTAAAAAATCTAGGTGATTAGGGAGAGGTCAGGAATCCTAAGAAAGACTCCAGAAAAGGTAAATGAATGAATTGAAAGAAGTTAACCAAGATCATGCATTTGCAAACATTTCTGCAAATCTCCCGGATAAAGGCGTTATTAGGAATATGAATAGATTTAAAGGAATTTATCCGCAGCAAAGTCAGCCAGTTGTTTATTTATTACTCTGTCAAAAACAACTTCAATAACGTAAGTGAATTGCGGTTGATTGCATTTGTTTTTCATGCTTCTGATTGGACGGTTTAATGGGCTTAATCATTTCACCACTTGACTGCAAAGGAAAATCAACAACGGGAAGGAAAATTTGCATATACTTGGGAAAGTACATGTTGCGTCATACTGGCTACCACCGCATGCAACTTCAGGTCAAAAGCACGCTTGAATTTATGAGAACATATTGAATAGTTCTATTTTTAAGTTTTGTTTCTCGTACGTCAGAGCGAACGCACTCTTGCCGCCTTCTTGGCATAGCCCGTGTTGTTTATTTCAGATACGGACTCGTCGTGTGACGCTAGTCGCTCGAGCCACTAATCTTTCGGCCTCAATATAAGCAGATAAAGTTCATTTACGTCTTAACTCTATTTGGTCATAGAGTTAATTGCAAATTGACTTTAAATGACCAAGTAATTTCTTCCGGATATCAATTTTGATAGATATGTTTATTACGGAAGGAAATTAACATTAGCCCTTGGCTATCTCAATTAAATATATCTATCAGTCAATACTTGAACCTGCGCCTTGTGATAGATAATCCTACTACGTTATAATTCTCAGGAATTACGATGATAATGATAAGGGATGGTGTCAACGAGCATGGTCGTATTATTGCAAATCAAGATCCGTATACAACAAACAAGGTTAAATCTGTACTTTAAAAGATGATTAGAACAGAATAGGTACAAGTATTCAATCGATAAATTGCGGTTGACAATTCAAATTGGCTGAAACGAGCCTTGCCACTTGACTTCAATGAGTTCCCGAAGCGAGTCGGAGATGCGAATATGTTTCTATAAAAAACATCTATTGTCATCATTGGTAATTTTGCCGTTATGTAACTGATGTTGATGATGTATATAATAAAGGAAAGTACTTTATTGCACAGCATAATGTTTTAATTTAATCTAGCCAATGTAGAATGTAGGCAAGATAAGGAATAGAAACAAAAACATTATATCAGACCGAAATGCGTGGGTAAAATCTATCGCGTGTGACCTAGTAAATCATAATAATGAATAATCATAGTACGAGTCGGTATGTAGGATTGAAGATATTTAAAGTGAACAAGAATGAGAAAGGCGACGGTAACTAGTTGTGGCTGATTGTGGCATATCCTGTATTAATTTTGGGAACAAACAAGAAATAACTCACATATGCATTGAAAAATAAAGTAAACTGAACTAATGCTATTCAAAATGAACCTCAAACATAAACAATTTTGCTGCATTGTCACGCATGTAACTTGCAAATTTTTTATACACGACTTGATCCTGATTAGAATTGAAGCTAATGGATGAACGTCGATTTCAACTGGTTATATCTTGACATGTGTTAATATACCGTGTAACAAAGTGTATGAACTCACTCTATGCAGACATGTGCTTTCTTTAAAACTTTGTATATGGCAATCATAAAAAACAAAAAGGATATTAAAATGAAAATGTTTTAAAACATTTCTTCCTATGTAGATTTCTGCAGTGGGACGTTACAGGTTAGAAATAATAAAATTAAAATGTAGATTTCATACAAAAACAATAATATCTACCTAATATGCAGTTAGGTCATTTCATCATCATTACTATTATCTATCTTTATTTTGGTAGAATCCGAACATGAGTAAGGTTGATTCTGGACAACCAATAAAGGAATAATTTTAAGGACATTGTGTATGTCCTCCATTTTAATTTGTTTTTTTTTTATTAAAGCAACTAATCCGTCGTCAGGTAAAAAAAGTTGTAAGTATTAAGTTGTACTTGTACGTAGTTTATAATATAATGTTTACATTGGAAGGGGAAGTTAGTTCCTCGTCACATGTAAGTACCTAACTGACTGCCTGGGATGACCTTGTACCGTGACCTTCCTTCTCGTATAGGCGACGTATGTTATATATTGTAACATAAATTATATTACAGTATTATCTATGTATTTTAATAACGATATTTATGATATAATAATACATGATTAAGATAAAGAACATTCTCTTGTAGAGAAAGACATTGTTAAAAATAATAATGTTATTAATCGTCATAACGTAGGTGATGATGTTGATAAATTGAAAGGAGGTTGAGAGATGGCGAAAAACTTGAAAGCAATAAACAATGGAACTGAAACATAACCATAAACATAAATATTTATCTATCGACCGGTAGGAAAGCGTTAAATGTTAAAGGTGACAATGAAAAGATTTTCGGTCATGCGCTTGAATATCTGCGTCACACTTTGGTGGTCTAGAGGAAAATTTCTCTACATTGCAAATATTTATCGCGATAAAAAACGTAGATATTAGATGTACTTACGATGTCTCGCGCTTGACGCATATCGATTCGTCTTGTCAGGCGCGACGAATTAGATAAAAGGTGATGAACGAGGATCGTTGGCGTCCACAGGGTGCTGTCATATATTCCACCGGTCACAAAGTTCAGCAGTATCCGCGTCGCGAATACCGGTCTCCGATTGCTTGCGAAGAAGTGAAAGGAGCGGAGTGTGCGACACGGGCACTTGTTCCGAGTGTTGAATGTTGAGGGTCACCTTGAGGCGGCGCGGCGGCGCATGTGCACCACACCCTCGTCCTCGCGCGCCTCGTCCCGAGCGTGACGTCACAACCCCTCCCCGCCTCCTTCACCCCCGCTACTGCTCACGTGATGCCCTTCACGCAACAAGCCGATTAATAGCGCAACTATGAATAAACGCTTGTGAAATAGCCTGAGCGCATGTGCGACGCGTAGTGCCCAAAATTACCCAACAGGTCATCATCCTTTGTAAAATCTTGCCTTCCAGGAAATCCCTTTATCAGGGCAGCAAAGTTTCCAACAAAAGATTTCAAGGGCAACAAATAAATGAATTGCCTTCCACTAGTGTAAGTAGAAGGTATGTAGACCAGATACCTACCTGCTTACTGACTTTTTGATCTTTATAAAACAGGTTCAGCCTTTTCGTTCTCGTTAACCTTTTAAGTAGGAAATATTTGTCACTCTGAAAGACTTGTTCGACGTGTTACTGACTCTACCTCACCTCACCTAATAAATAGGTATGAATCTCCTATCCAAAATACTGGTATTGGTCTACTTAATGGTACCTACCTAAAGCTACCTAAGCTTTGGTCTAAAGGACCTGGACCACATACCTAGGTATTTCTAGTAGTTTTTATGACAGAGGTGTAACACGTATAGGATCCAATTATTACCACTTACAGCGATTGGAGAGGTAGAAAAAAAGCGTGTAAAGATTGCACAAATTGTGGGCACATTCCGCCGGACTGCTGCAAAAGAAATTCTACACGCTCAGCTGGTCGCGCTGCATTGCAACACGCGGAGGGTCCAACGTGTGCATGTGTGTGTACAGGTTGCGGCGGGTGTGGCTGACGTGCCCCCACGGGCGTGCGTGTGCGCAGCGCCGCCGTGATTCTGAGCACGCGCAAAGCGCAACGCCAGGTGTGTCAGATATGCTGAGTAATACTCGCGAAATAACGCTTCTTTCAGGTCATCAGGTTCTTTAGGTCGTTCTTCGACCCTAAAATACGCAAATGAAAGAAAACGCTTCTGGACTTTGAGAAAGGATGGATTATGGTTTCAAATACAACATTCCTTCTTTTGCCAAGATAGCGATCAACCGACAAAAAACAGATTGCAGGCGGTTGAAAATCTCGGACACCAGGGTCAACCGGGTCGTTGGACGACTCGGTGTTCCACACGAAAAAGAAAGAAGCAATTCATATTTAATAACTTAAGTCATCAGCTTCTTTAGGTCGTTCTTCGACCCTAAAATACGCAAATGAAAGAAAACGCTTCTGGACTTTGAGAAAGGATGGATTATGGTTTCAAATACAACATTCCTTCTTTTGCCAAGATAGCGATCAACCGACAAAAAACAGATTGCAATCGTAGCTCGTTTTTAAATGCATTAAGAATAGCGGTTGATTTGAGTTTAACCTGCGAAATGTAGAGTCATTGATTTGAGGTCCTCTAACTAAGTTTTAGCTTAAGGATAATGCAAAAATTGCTTATGCAAGTTCTTCGGAAATAGGTCAGGCAGGTACGTACAATAGTCAGTTTTTTATTGTAGGGAATATTAGTAAGTTTTATGAGCAAGGAAAAATGTTTTAGTTTCAGGACAGTGCTTCTATTTTCAAAATAATTACTTATTTATTAAAAATACATATAGAGCTTGAACATGTTTAACTATGCTTGGTGCCCTTAAACCTTAGAAAGGTTTGTATTGGCTGCACATTCCTCAGTTATACAAAATAAAAATACATTAAAAGATATGAACTAATTCTCAAGAGAACCTTCACATTAACCAAAGAGTAATTGATGCCTATGCATGGGTTGAAAATGCTAGTAGCTAACCTAACCTAACTAGACTGCCTGCTACATACAGGTTACATGCATCTATGCCTACAGGTAATTAAAGGAATGGTTTAGTTCCCGTCGATACACATTCCCATCGGAACACATTTTCAAATGGACACATTGGTATGATACATACAAATATCACCCCTTTATCCCTTGCGGGGTCGGCAGAGCGTAGGTATACGGCCGTAAAAAACGAACATTTGAAAAACCTACGTCTGACAAACGTCAGCCCATCGCCTAAATTTAAAACCCACATGTAACCCTTGAGTCTCTTAGTGGCCTCTTACGACACCCACGAGAGAGAAACGGGGTGATGCTATTCTAAGCCGACATCACACGGCAATCTGTATAATTGTATACAAAATATATAATCTCAGTACCTACATGTAAATCACATAAATTAGGTCTTCGTATCATAGTTATCATATCACATATCATGTCGTGTCATCATATCGCACGAACAATGCAGTACCAACCTACCTGCACGACAATCGCAAACATCAGCACGTTTTTGCATTAACGTGGGTTTGATTACGTTTGTTGTTCTATAGGGTGTTTATTTATTTGGTAGTGTGAGTGTGGCATGACAAATATCTTAGAGCAGACTAATAAAGTAAAGCTGTATGTGTTTTACCTCCTTAGCACATTTTTATGCACATACACATATCACGCCTTTAGCACTAGTGGGTTAGGCAGAGCGTTAACAGCCGTAAAGTACGGTCGCTATCGCCACGTCTGACAAATATTTGAGGGTCGTTTCAGATTAATCGTGCACCACTACAGCGACAGGTTGGCAAACTGTCGCCTAAAATTGTAATACATATGAAACCCTCGAGTCCTTATGTTGCCCCTTACTGTATGTATGTGGGTAATGCTATTCTAAGCCGATATCATATCACACAGTTTTTATTTATATTACAATAAGGTGTTTTTTGTCACCAAGGTTAGTTGGCCCCAGGTTCCAAGTCCAAGATTCTATAACTGTAAGGATGTTTGTCTAGCTTACAATAAACACCTAGAATTTTTATAAGGAGGTACATACCTTATAGCCGTCTGCATAGACAAGACAGCAATAAAAGGATGTGTATTACGTTGCATTGTTGGTACAAAGTATTGTTTATCTGAGATGGAAGGTCACCTCGCTGGAAGATCATCTGTCACACGTGAAACTAGTTTTTGCTTACAAACACAGTATACTAAATTTTTAAATAATTCAATAAGTTTTGCAAGTTCTCAAAAAAGGACAGTCTAAGTAGTTAGAATTAAAACTGTACGTAATTTGCCTATTCATTTACGTATATATCTAAATCATCAATTCATCACTATTATCATATTATAATTTTATCATTCATTTATGTGCGTATTATGAGTAAGTATGAGATATCGATTGACATCGAATAATGCCGGCTTAGAATAGCATAACCCCATTTCTTTCCCGTGGGAGTCGTAAGAGGCGAGGCGAGGAACTCGAGGGTGTGTATTGCCCAATTAGGCGACGGGCTGACAACCTGTCACTATGGCGAAACTCAATTTTCTGAATTACTCTCAAATATATGTCGGACGTGGCGTAATTGTCCTTTTTTGCGACCGTTTACGCTCTCCCTACCCCGCGAGGGATTATAGGCGTGATATGTGTATGTATGTATGTATACTCCGTTTAAAAATATTATTCTTATTTTCGGGTCAATGGCAATGATCCCAGGGTTACAGTATTTATGAGCCCAAAAAGAAGGTGGCTACATCGAAAGCCTTTTTGTTGGCACTATGCTGAACCTTCTGTGTGCAAGTGGCAGGAGAGGTAGGGCATTACATTACATTGTGACATGTTTTGTAATGTACTACTTCTTCTTTCGTGTGGAACACCGAGTCGTCAAACGACCCGATGACTCCTGGTATCATCAGAAGTAAAGCCCCACCTTCTTCTGAGCTCCTTACATCTGCCGACACCCGACCGAAGTCTATTCAGCACCTTCCAAATTGACCACGGAAAGTTGTGACCTGTTAACAGCTTTTCTTCCGTGTGACCATGATTATTTCTGGACGGTTCTTTTTGGTTTTGGACCACAGCTCACCTTGCCTTAGATGGGTCTACGTCGCTTCATTCATCTAAGGCGTTACAGCCGCGGGTGGGCCTTAGCCTGGTCAAGTATGTCCTTCTAGACCGATCTGTTTAGGGCTTTTTGCTTCCAACTCTACACACCAATATTCTTCAGGTCTTGCCATCCAGCCATCTTAGTTTCGGTCTACCTCTGCTTCTTCGGCCATCTGGACTCCCTTCCTTCTGAGTCACTTGTGTTAGTGTCATGTGGGATGCCTGTTGTCTTGTTCCCCTTTTTATAACAAAAAATATAAAGAAAGAGCATACACCATAGGCCTAAACGTGGCTAGCGTCCGCATTGATTATATGTTTATTATTTAATCTTATCTAAATGACTGATTTTGTGCTGTACTCACGGCAGCATCTCAACTTACACCTATTCCTTCTTAATAACTGTATGATATAAACCAGTTGACGGCCGATGTGGCGCAGTGGTAGTACGACTGCCTGCGACACAAAGGTTTCGGGTTCGATTCTTGGCAGATGGGACACTCACAAAATTGATATATATTAGAAAGTGAATTCGTTCCCAGTCTCATTAGGACATTGCAGGCTGAACCACCTGATTGTCCGAAAATAAAGATAGTTCCGTGCTTTGGAGAGCACGTTTAAGCCATCGGTTCCAGTTGCTGTCAGTGGTCGTTACACAACCATGTCAGAAGCCTACTATTAATGAAAGGCGGTTGAAAAACTCTGACACCAGGGTTCATCGGGTCGTTGGACGACTCGGTGTCCCACACGAAAAAGAAAAAAGAACCAGTTCATGTTTACTAACTTGGAGTGCTGCTGATAGTAACTACCTGCGTAGTCGCTTTTTCTATGAGTCAGCGTGATTTCAGCAAGATAATGTAATAGCTCTATTTGTTTTGTAAACGACGCGACAAAATACACACGCCTATAACCCCTTGTGGGGTAGGCAGAGCGTAATCGATCTCAAAAAACGGACATTTATGCCACGTCTGACAAATATTTGAGGGTCATTCGGAAAATTGTGCATCGCCATAGTGACAGGTTGTCAGCCGATTGCCTAAAATTGCAAAACACACCCTTAAGTCCCGACATGCATTCATCAGCCTATTGCAGTCCACTGCTGGACGTAGGCCTCCCCAAGGGTACGCCATAGGGCACGATCTCCCGTTTTCGCCATCCAGTCGCTATCATCGCCTTCTTTAAGTCATCTGTCCATCTGGCCGGAGGTCGTCCAACACTACGCTTGCCGAGGCTGGCCTCCACTCGAGAACCCGCTTACTCCACCGTCCGTCGGTTCTACGACAAATATGCCCAGTCCACTGCCACTTCAGTTTGCTACACTTCCAGACTATGTCCGTTACTTTGGTCTTTCTGCGGATAGTCTCATTCCGGATTTTATCCATTATAGAGATACCGAGCCTTTCCATAGCTCTCTGAGTGACATGTAACCGGTGGGCCAGTTTTACTGTCAGGTTCCACGTCTCGGCTCCATAGGTCATGACTGGCAGGACGCACTGATCCCCTAATCCTTGAGTCCCTAAGTCGCCTCTGCCGACTCCCACGGGAAAGAAATGGGGTGATGCTGTTCTAAGCCGGCATCGCACGGCATAAAATCAGATTATCGTAAGCCGCAATGACGTGTTTTTTGTTTTGCCAGTCCTGATAGAGAATAAAATACATAAACAGGAGATACATCTGGGTACCTTCTTATTTATTTTTTAATTTATTATTTATTTATAATTAGCCTGCTTGACCCACTGCTGGGCAAAGGCCTCCCTCGCAATCTTCCATTCTTTGCGGTCTAATGCCACCGTCATTACTCCTGTAAATGGGCGTCAAGATCGTCACGCCCATGTCACGCCAACGTTTTCGGGGTCTACCTCTACTTTCCGTTTTGAGGAACCCATTGTTCGGTTCGGTGACGATCTTTGCCCAACGATTCGGGTGCATCCGACAAAACCTTAAAGAATTAATAAAAGCACCTGTGGAAGAATGTTTAAGAAAATAGGTATTTCTTAGGTGGCATATTATATTTGAACAATGATAATAAACCATATTACAATAGGTAGTTGTTAGCAGGTATTTGCGTATCACTGAGTGGTAATTATTATGGTAAAGATAATACGTAACGAACTACACTAAGTTGACTAGGTAGGTAGACATGAATCACATTATTACTCCAATTATCTACTGCAATTTTTACAAAAAAAAATATGTAGCCATTTTTGGTCTATACATATTTTTTTTACTTCCAGAATTAGCTAGGGTAGCGTAGGGGCTAGTACGATTGTTAATTTAGAGTAGGAGCACTTCTGGGCAGGTTTTTTGGGGGGTTTTTCCTGTTCAGGAGGTCCGATTAATTATACGCATGTAAACTACACGCTTTAAAAATCTTGACTTCAATTTGAAACAAATATCGTTTTCAGATGGTGGTGGCGTAAAGTTACATGCCGTGTGATTAACCTGGCCAGCCCTGTGGCAGCGCTTTGATTTTTATATTTTTTTATCCCGCCCGAGCCGGTTTTCTATTAGGACATTACAAAATTATGCCCAGTCCACTGCCACTTCAGTTTGCTACACTTCCAGACTATGTCCGTTACTTTGGTCTTTCTGCGGATAGTCTCATTCCGGATTTTATCCATTATAGAGATACCGAGCCTTTCCATAGCTCTCTGAGTGACATGTAACCGGTGGGCCAGTTTTACTGTCAGGTTCCACGTCTCGGCTCCATAGGTCATGACTGGCAGGACGCACTGATCCCCTAATCCTTGAGTCCCTAAGTCGCCTCTGCCGACTCCCACGGGAAAGAAATGGGGTGATGCTGTTCTAAGCCGGCATCGCACGGCATAAAATCAGATTATCGTAAGCCGCAATGACGTGTTTTTTGTTTTGCCAGTCCTGATAGAGAATAAAATACATAAACAGGAGATACATCTGGGTACCTTCTTATTTATTTTTTAATTTATTATTTATTTATAATTAGCCTGCTTGACCCACTGCTGGGCAAAGGCCTCCCTCGCAATCTTCCATTCTTTGCGGTCTAATGCCACCGTCATTACTCCTGTAAATGGGCGTCAAGATCGTCACGCCCATGTCACGCCAACGTTTTCGGGGTCTACCTCTACTTTCCGTTTTGAGGAACCCATTGTTCGGTTCGGTGACGATCTTTGCCCAACGATTCGGGTGCATCCGACAAAACCTTAAAGAATTAATAAAAGCACCTGTGGAAGAATGTTTAAGAAAATAGGTATTTCTTAGGTGGCATATTATATTTGAACAATGATAATAAACCATATTACAATAGGTAGTTGTTAGCAGGTATTTGCGTATCACTGAGTGGTAATTATTATGGTAAAGATAATACGTAACGAACTACACTAAGTTGACTAGGTAGGTAGACATGAATCACATTATTACTCCAATTATCTACTGCAATTTTTACAAAAAAAAATATGTAGCCATTTTTGGTCTATACATATTTTTTTTACTTCCAGAATTAGCTAGGGTAGCGTAGGGGCTAGTACGATTGTTAATTTAGAGTAGGAGCACTTCTGGGCAGGTTTTTTGGGGGGTTTTTCCTGTTCAGGAGGTCCGATTAATTATACGCATGTAAACTACACGCTTTAAAAATCTTGACTTCAATTTGAAACAAATATCGTTTTCAGATGGTGGTGGCGTAAAGTTACATGCCGTGTGATTAACCTGGCCAGCCCTGTGGCAGCGCTTTGATTTTTATATTTTTTTATCCCGCCCGAGCCGGTTTTCTATTAGGACATTACAAAATTGTTATAAAAAAAGAAAAGTGTGTGATACAAATTTCTTTTTTTTACAATGACGGTTCATGACGTCAATAAGTGATATGATAATACTATCCTACATTGAATAAAGAATTTCAATTTCAATTACTGACGTGTAGTGAATTGACTAAAGTAACATCGATTCTATTGCATGATATGGGATACCTATGTGGGTTAGTTTAACTTTCGGAAGATTATTTTGGCAATGTTTTATAAAAATTATGACTTCCCTGTATCAACTTAATAATAAGTATACTACGTGTAGGTACTATCGATAGTTGATAGCGAGATAAACGCCCGAGTTCAATGTTAGTAGATAGTTCTTTACATAAACAATGATATTTATTAAAACATTTCTAAGAATCATTTTATGAACACAACATAAATTTTATTGTTAATTTGTTACAGAGTTTTCATACATACATACATACATACATAAATCACGCCTTTATCCCTTACGGGGTAGGCAGAGCGTTAACGGCCGTAAAACGGATATTAACACCACGTATGACAAAAGTTTGAGGGTCAATCAGATAGCTGTGTATCACTATAGTGACAGGTTGTCAGCCCATTGCCTAAAATTGCAATACACGCCCTCGAGTCCCTTAGTCGCCTCTTACGACACCCATGAGTAAGAAATGGGGTGATGCTATTCTAGGCCGGCATCACACGGCAAATTCTAGGCCGGCATCACACGGCAACAGAGTTTTCCTTATTGGATAAGCGGGATTTTCCCTGAGACTGATTTACTTTTTACCGACTTTAGCAAAGTCAAGGAGACAGATACCAGGGTATGTACCAGAAATACTGATTATGCTACATAGGTATAATAAGTTAAATTTATTAATTACCTATCTTTATTCAGACGCTATCTATACTGAGCCGATTTTGGAGAAAGGCATTTATAATAATGCTTCAGGAGGCAAATTTTATCTGAAGACGTTTGGCATGGCATTTAAATCTTATTTCGTTTTTAATAGAACCTTTTTTACGACTATTTATCCTGCCTTCTGAAAGATGGTGAAATACGAAGTTTATAATGTAGAGTTTCCGGGTTGCAGTTTGTGTACCGTTGTACCTATTTACATTTTCATCAAAAGCATTTTTTGCAAATAGATCAAGGGTTTCGTTATGATAATAATTGCAATATTATATCCCATAATATCTTACAATACTTAATAGCTACAATGTTGAAACATCTTCATAATCTTATATAATGTAAACAAATGATTCAAGGCTGCACACCTAAAGGCTTACCTACAACACTGTAAAACTTGACGGCCTCAAAAGAAATGTTTTCAGCAGGTTTAACTTACCTAGTTACTTTTTAGTTACAACAATCTTTGGTAGGTTACGTAACCGCGAAATGTTGAGCGAAACCAACTGAGTTTAGATTTGTACGTGAACGTTTTTCCTTATTTAAACTTGACCGAGAACTGCTACATACCTTGAACTTGTGATCCTGAATATCCCTGGACATTGTCACTGGTTTTTCCGAACTCCAAAGACACTCGTGCGCACAACAATAACTGACTAGAGAAATGAGGCTGTCACCCAACTGACGTGACTTTTCTATGCCCCCTCACAATAAAATCCTTTATCTATGCAATTATCACTGTAATATTTATCTTTATTGAGCCCGGAGAATTGCCGCAATGAAAGATATGAATTATAAATTTAACAATTGCGATTATGCGTTAAGAGAGGCGGTTTTGTTTCAATAATATGGAAAAACAATAAAGTAATTCACTTTATATGCGCTAATAAATATGTTCTTGTACGCGATAGTGGTGGGCCTTCGATAACTGAGGAGTTGAAGACTCGGGGGGTTAGATAACAAGCTCACTCGCTTGGCACGGCAACCAACGACAGTTGGAACACTACCAACAGATCCAAACAGAACTGCAACACTGAGTCTAAACTACGAACTAGTGTAATATTCACCTACTCGGTTTATTACCTCATAAGGAAAATTTAGTTTTAGTTAGACAAGTTATAAAATAAAAAATTGGAAGAGTAGCTATATGAAATGAAGATTTGTGTGCCTTTGTTTCATATGAACACGAGTCTGAAGCATCTGGGGTGATTGAAGGTTATAGGGAGCGATTTTGATTCAAAGGATACAAAGTTAATTTATTTATGAAATTGAATATTTTTTTATTCAAAGGGAATTTTTTTATTCAAATACAAGTACATCAATTGATGAATCATGGTCGTCATATCAGTCAGCTTCCCATTGTTGCGTGTATTTTTACGCCATCTGCATGCATACATTATGTGCATAGTAAGAGTTAATTTGCTCTATTTTCAATCTTTAGAGGGAATATGTAATTTTCCACATTATTTTCATTAATCATAATATTTTATTCTCATTGTTGACAGAATATTTTCGTGTGCAATCGTGGTTATTAAAACTTGAAAAATTGTTCTGTGAGGTACTTTTACATAAAGAACGTTGAGTTGGTAGATTTATTTAAGTGCTTACATATTAAGTATTGAAATATAAAGTGTGGCAGATCAGTATTATTTATGAGAGTTCTGTTGTCTTAACAATTCAAACGTTTTCGTTATGCATTAACTTAACGTTCGTTAAGTATAATTAAAACAATGTATAGCTAATCTTGGAAAATTTTGTTACTTCATTTGTTAGTGAAATTGGATAAAAAGAAAATAATCATGTTGGTATTAAAAACTTGGCCAGTTATCGTATGTGTATGTAATGCACTGTTTTATTGCCTTTTGTTCGTGAATGTAGGTTTGATAAAGATTAACATTTTTAGAATAGTAGAGAACCTACCTAGGTAATAAATAAATAAATTAAACAGATCTTAAATGAATTGGTAGCAAAATAACATTTTTATGATTTATTTACAGGTTTCATTTATTTACAGGATTTTCACTTTCAAACTAAAATTGACTTGTACCACGTGGTGTAAATGTGTAAGAATTTATAAAATTACTGGTTTCTTTATTTTACTGCGACGTTACAATACTATACCTACTTAGTGCTTACGGTTTACAACAATCTTGAGAAAAATTGACTTTAGTCTGCGTATTGTCAAAGGCAAACCAGGCATTAGCACAAATAATAAGTACCATTACCACGGTGCCGGCTTATTTGCTTCTTATTGTGACTTATGAGTGACGTACGTTTTACGTAGGTGCTTTTAACATACGGTGTAAGGGACGGTGTACCGAAAACTTTGCAGGCATGATCAGACCATAAAACTGAACAACATTTTCTATAGAGGATATGATGATAAACGAGAAAAGTTTTTCGACATCCCGTACGAAATTCCCGATCAGCTGACTGACTGAAAAATCGTTTCATCTCCATTCTTCAGTTTTATGGTCTGATCACATGGACGTAATTTCTGATTATGTCTACAAAGTTTTCGGTACACCGTCTCTTATATACACCCTCTATATCTCTGTAGTGCAGTCGGGCACACCTCCGATGAGACGGACTGCCAATGTAAGTCTTATGCGCGCGGCATAAGAAAGGACACGGAGGAACTGTTTCATCCAGTCTGAGCTAGAATGTACAAACATTCTTACAACCTATTACTATATCTACTTACCGCTTAATATATCTGCTAATACTCTTAGGTATGAGATCAGATTTCTTAATGAATTCATAGTGATTTTTCGTATTTCCCCTGAAAAACTTCTTGCTCCGAGTCTGAGTCGTAGATGTGCCCCTTACAACTCAATTAATTTACCGGATCTAACTCGATTATACCTAATTACTTAATTATACATTATTTATTATATATTAGATAGCGGAGAAGACGTTGTATTTGTTGAGTATTGTATTCATTATCAATATTTAATTCATCCAGCCAGAATAACAAACAGCCACTCCTACCAGGAGATAAGAGAATGAAGTCAGGTTATGATACACATGTCCAAAGTCGAAACAAATATTCTAGTTCGGTTGCCTTTAATTTTAATAAGTAGCACAGCACTACCTATTTTATTTGACACTGCTCGTCGTACATTGCTGCTTAAAACCCAAACATGTGAGTGATGGACGCTTGAAAGCATACTCGTAGTAGCAAGCAATCTACAGGTATCACGCTGTGTTAAAAAACTCACAAGTTAAAATAAACCCTTAGGAGGTGTGTTCGAACTAATGCGAAACGATTTGAGGAATTCTACAGGCTGTATCTGCTAGGTGCCACTAGGTTCTTAAACCACAATATGTCCTCATTATTACGAACAATTTCTTTCAATTGCCTTCCATTAGGAACATTGGGAAGTACAGTATTTTTTTATTTCGTTTCATCTTCCTCAAGGAAAGATGCTCTGAATCATCGGGACCGTATTGTAATCGATTTGCACTTTTGCAGACACACCCAGTATAAATCATTGACCACACAGAATAAGGTAAGCTAACGGTTCCATGTAACATGTGATAAGATAAGATAAGTCTGCACAAGGGATTTTACAGTTTTTCCCCTTGAGATCATGACGTTACGTTGGAATAAAATGTTATCTTTCCTTCTATTGTTCTGTAAAATAGTGCAACGGATAGAACAATACACTACATCCGTACTAATATTATAAATCTGAGAGTTTGTGTGTGTGTATGTTTGTTACCTCTTCACGCTGAAACGGCTTGACCGATTTGGATGAAATTTGAAACACAGATAGAGAAATAACCCGGAATAACACATATGCTACTTTTTACCGCAGGAAAACAACTATTACCATGGAAAAATGAGTGGCAGCGGGTAAAACCGCTGGGCGGAAATCTAGTAATAAATAACTATCTAATTCAAGGGTCGATGACGCGGTACCTACTACGTAATTAGTGCAACTCAACTAAAGCACTGTCACGCACTGTGGTGCTATGGTCGTAGTATTCTTGCTGTTCGGTAGTTTGAAATCGTAGTTAACCTATTTATGCCCATAACTATTTTCATGTAAACATTTTGAAATTTTCGGGCCCAGAAGATCATTATTAATAGATACTCTATTTAATTATTTTCAGTAAAAGTGGTGGTTCGAGAGCCCAGTGGTGCCCCCAAACAGGAAAAACATCGCTGGCTGGACACGCTAGTCATCTGGAAATCAAAGTATTAATTCGCGGCAATAACCAACTACAAAGATTATTTTGAATCACATAACCTTATAAAACTGTGTACTTAGTTATGTATTCCAAAAATGCTAAAAATTGCTACTTTTAGCAAAATCACAATACATCACTAAAGCATTTACGATTTTACAAGGTTTTATCGAATCTAAATCAATTTCGTAGAAAGTTATAGCCACGATTTAATACATTGCTTTCCAGATGACTAGCGTGTTCAGCCAGGGAATTTATTTCTTGTGTAGGGGGCGCCACTAGCTCTCGAACCGCCTTATGAAGAGATTTTCGACTATCGAGAAAGTACTATTACAACACCACGAGATTTATAGCTAAGTTTGTGGCCACCTTGATTTTTACAGGTAATAACGCATGAATTCTTGCGTTTCGTAGTTATACAAATTAAAAACACTTTAAAAGTCACTCGTTGATGTCTTTTACACCGGGAAAAGACTTCAACGAATGACATTTTGATCACATCCTGAAAACCAACTTGTCGGTCAATGTGGCGCAGTGGTAGCGTGACTGCCTGCAACACAAACGTTCCGGGTTCGATTCTCGGTGGGGCACTCACAAAAATTTATATTTATCACTTAGTGAATTTGTTCCCAGTCTAGTTAGGACGTTGTTGCAGGCTGAACCACTCGATGGTTTGAAATGAAAAATGGATCCGTGCTTCGGAGGGCACGTTAAGCCGTCGACGACCGTTACACAAACATGCCAGAAGCCTACTACTAGTAGTAGGCGGTTGAAACTCGGGTACCAGGGTTCATCGGGTCGTTAGACGACTCGGTGTCCTGCACGAAAAAGAAAGAAAGATCAACTTGGAGGTTAGGCATCATTGCTTATTGGGTGAAGAATATTCGAACTTAGAAGTCACGATAAGTATTATTATTTATTAAACATCAACATCGGTCAAATGTGTATATCCAATTTTTCTTAACTGTGAAGGTGGTTTAATTTTCCCAAATTAGATTTACTTTTACGAGAACACCTTGTATATTTTCGCTGTTGTTGTATGAAAGTGCAGTTTCTTATATTATTGCTACATCATTCTACTTCTACTATTAATGTTGATAACAGCGCCATCTAGTAAAGAACAGTCGAAATACGTTAACTGACAGCTAGGCAGTCCGTCTGCGTATGAGTGCTCAATGTGTGCACTCAGTAAGTATATGTGGCTACGTAGTTCTGTTTTGTTTTCATAGATGGCACTAAACAAGAAAACTTACAAGTTCCTTTGATGAAGTTCCATCCATTACAAATTATGGATCTCATACAACTCATTTTTTCTATCGTCGGTTGGTCTAGTGGTGTGAGGATTGATTTCTCTATTCGTCAATAATAATTATGGTCTTGGTTCTCATTGAAAACTTACTTTCGTGTAAAGTTTATCTATTTCCGTGCTTCAAAAAGCACGTTAAAAAGTTCGTCTCGGTAGTTATTATTCTGTGGTCTCGGGTACATAGTAGGATCTCGCTTGTTTCTTGATCTAGCTTATTTGTAATAAGCAGTACCTTTCCGATCCTAAGACAAAACTCGGGTTAATTTCATTGCTGTTCTTTTCTTATGTAAGAGCAGCACCTCGAGAACTACAACAATATTACAATTTAAGCCAATAGGCTGACAACGTGTCACTTTAGTGACGAACGACTTTATCAAAGATTTTTTCAAATAATACAATACAAAAGTCAGTCAATTTTCATAGTAGTACGGAAAACAACAATATTTTTGTTTTAATTTTCACTTTCTAGTGCACCCTTGCCTTTTTCTCTCTGTGTACCCTGTGGTTGGCCGGCAGAGAATGCCGCGTGGCATAAAGCCCGCCTTTTGTACGATGTGCAATGAAGTAAAAAAAAAACAATAAAATAAATAGCGACTGTATTTTTGCGACCGTTAACGCTTCGCCTACCCCGATGGGATAAAGGCGTGATATTTGTACTTATAGCCTGAGGAGCTGCTGATAGTATAAATTATCTAAGCTATAGTCTAGTCTAGAATCATATCTAATGTGTGGAATGCTGTTGTAGCGTGGGAAGTTAACTGGGCGGGTTATAAACTAATTGAACACTCGTAACGGCGAGCACTCGAATGTCCTTGTTACCGGTTTGATATACTACGCCATAAACTGACAGCTTTATAAGGAGCAACGGGTCAATGAGGTGTTAGAGACAGTGTTTGGGATTGCTCCTGTCCTGAGCGTTTTTACCCGGTGATTCCGGCGTAGAATATAATCAAAATCGAAATACGATGATGATGGTGTGGCCTACACAATTTCCTGAAAAAAAGTTTATTTTTGTTTTAATCGACTAAGAGATGAATTCATCCGGGGAACAGGCAGAAGCGTTCCCTGTGAATGCAACATCTTGCACACTGCGCTCGCCAATCCGCTTGCAAAGCGTGGTGCATATGGCATTCATCCAGTAGGGGGAGTCCCATGTCCAGCAGTGGACTGGTATGCTATTAATGATGATAATGATGAGCATTATTACGGAATTCAGAAAAGGAAGTTATAAATTCGACCCGTAAACGCGTAGCGCTCTGCTAGAACCCTAAAATGTTTTCATGCTTAGTCTCTAAAGTCTTCTTCCAGATCAAAGTAAATATTGTTTGAAAAAGTACAAGAATATTTAGGTACTGCTCGAGTGAAAGCGCGGGGCGCGGGCTGAAAATGTAGATTGTTTTTGTTTACCACTATTCTTTCCCACAGTTAATAACTAAACTTATAACTATATTCAGATCGATTTATATATACGCTATATAGTTTAGTGTGTGCTTCATTTAGGTACACCAAACAAACACTTAGTGTTTTTCAATAACAGTATTGATGAAACGACCGACTCCACATATTGTGTCAAGGCTCTTAATGTTTTCAATAATATTGTTGTACAAGCAAGGTAAGCGCTACAATTAAATTGACAGATAGAAGATGATATCAAACATCAACAAGTGCACAAACAGGTGGGGTCATATCACAATAGCGTAGCGGCCAACCGTAGCCCGTAGCGCGTGGCGAAACGGCTGTAGAATACTGTGTAGCATGTAGCGCAGTGTAGGAGTGTAGCGAGCTCAGTTCATGAACAGCTACCGATGCGCGCGCGCCGCCCGGCCGACAACTCGCGCCTTTCCAAATACGAATCGCGAACGTTATGCCGACTTACGCGCGCACCCCTTTCGCTTGACCGGACAGTATAGTTTAAACCCCTAGTGAATTTCGAAGACTGACTAGTGATTAGTATGTTGTGATTGTGCTGTGTGGACATGTATGCGAGGAGATGAGCCGCAGAGGCAGGCAAGCGGTGGGCACAATGAGTGCGCCGCTGAATTGGCACAAATGGCTAGTGTTGCTCGGATTGGCTTTGTCCGCTCGGCCAATTGGCTGCGATTATAGTTCCATCACCGAGAATTTCGGAGCGGAAGCTGTGGCAAGATGCAATGAAAAATGCCCGTTCCAGGTTAGATATCTTACATACATACATACATACATATATCACGCCTATAATCCCTTGCGGGGTAGGCAGAGCGTAAACAGCCGCATAAAACGGACATTTACGCCACGTCTGACAAATATTTGAGGGTTATTTGGAAAATTGTGTATCGCTATAGTGACAGGTTGTCAGCCCATCGCCTAAAATTGCAATACACACCCTCAAGTCCCTAAGTCGCCTCTTACGACTCCCACGGGCAAGATATGGGGTGATGCTATTTTCAGCCGGCAACACACGGCACTTAGATAGAGATTAGATATCTTAATCCTAATTAAAATATTCATGCCACTTCTCTGCGACTTATTTAGTCTCGAATTATGTATTTATGTGCTATCTCAGGAACCAAAAAGTCTGGAATATAATATCGAGTAGGTACCTATTCTTGTACGTACCGGCAAAAACTTTTTAACTTTCATACTGCAGCAATTTAAATCGCAAAACTACGCAAAGTTTTAGTCACACATCTCTATTCATTTTTTAACTAATACGGAATGTTGTTGTTACATGACATGATTATCATCTCTGTAATTAATACAATACTCATATAATATTAAAATAACTACATTTCTACAAAATAACACACACGAATACAGGGAAATATAAATTAAAAACATATTAATATTGTAAGTAAATACTTAGATACCTATCCGATTAATTATAAATTTATGTTCGTAAGTAAGTAGGATATAGTCCACTCTATCAAATTTATTGATCGATTAATTGTATTCATTGATAAACGGAAGTTCAATGGGTTTATTGCACACCAAGATGAGCTAAGTTGTCGCTCAAATTACGTACGATGCGACTAAACAGATGGCACATTTAGTACTATTGGATACTGCATCTTATATTAATTCGTTATTGTACACATTAATTTAAAAGGTGAAAACTTAAAATTAGTTACAAGGTCTTAGAGAATCTCAAAGGCATTAAAACCCTTCGCGAACGGATCATGAATGAATTTTTGATGGTTTATTGTTGCAGTGACTACCCTTGTAATTCAAAGAATTTAAGTTGTCACTTTCGATAACGACAAGGGCGGACCTCCTGTCAACTTCTTTATTCTATGTTCTGCGCACACGCATGGCATGTAGGCATTCTCTTCAGTTTGTTGGCGGCGCCTACAAGTTCAACGCACAACTAATTGCTTACAATTAATACGAGTGATCAACGCTATGCTAAATATAGACGTTTCTAAACATTTCGCGCGAATGTACTGCATTCGAGCTTGTATTTTTTCAGCTTTAAATAGGTCAAGGTGTTTTTTAGTTTTTTTTTTTTTAAATTAGTTTATTCTAGAAAATAGCGCACAGGTCAAACAAAAAAATTATATCGCCAAACTGCATAGCAGTTTGTTGGCGAAGCCAAGCACTCAAAACAAAGATCACGTGCGACGTAACGTCTATAACACCCTCTATGTATAATATGTAAATAAGAATTATACCTCCCATCAGAAATCGGTACACTCCCGTTCCGCTAATAACAAAACAAACTTTGCAACTTCATTCGTGTCTCGATTTCTTATGAGAAGCTTACAAATATTTTATTAGTAATTAGTAGTATTTTTTATTAGTAATGCGTTAAGTGATGGTTTAGTCTAGAGGCCTCAAAACATAAATCGGACTATTCAAACATACTTAGTGGAGAGATAAGGCTCATACGTAGAGTGTTCAAACAATTAACCCAACGCATGACCAGCCCCCAGAGATGGGACTGGGATTTGGAGTTTTTCTGTGAAGAACGAGTACAATACTGAACCAGTACGTCAAACTGCTTTCACTACGTCCAAAGAAATTATTGTCTTCGCTGAGAATGTACCTTCAGATTTAAAGTACCTATAGTATAGTCATTTCCTTACTCTATACTTAGTAATAATAATTTATTGCAAAAAGAGAAAAAGAAAACAGAATATAGGAGAAGTGCGACCTCTTACAGACAACCTTTGGGTAGAGAAAATAAAGATAGATAACTGAGCAGAGTGTAAGCGTAATAAATAATGAGACATAAGCATTGAAATAGCTTAGTAAGTATTTAATTACTGATATAGCTAACCGTTAATCATATACGCTTACGTGCGTATCGGCGTGTGGTATAAGCCCTGCTTTTTTTTCATAATAATAGTATATATTCGTTTATCACACTGACTTCTGGCACCCAAGACAAAATAATAAACAATTATGATCGCGCGATTTGCGACAACAAAATAACTTGGGTAACTACTTAATACTTCGTTGCAAGCCTATCTTGAATATAAGTATTGCGAAAATAACTTGACACTTTCAAGTGAGATATACTTACAGATCAATCCAGAATTTACATGTAAATACGAACTACTTTAATGACCTTACTAGGTTTTCGCCCAGCGCCAATTGTCCCGTGGTAATAGTTGTTTTCCCGCGGTAAACAGTAACCTATGTATTATTCCAGGTTAAACTCTACCTGTGTTCCAAATTTCATCCAAATCGGTCAAGCCGTTTGAGCGTGAAGAGGTAACAAACATACATACACACACACAAACTCTCAGATTTATAATATTATATTATTATAGTACGGTTGACTATCATACCAACAACGTGTAAACAAATATAAGAAATGGCACGCTGTTCCTTTAGTCAAAGCCATGTCTCTACCCCTACTTAACATTGATTAAAAAATATACCCAAGCTAGGTTGTGGTAGATCACAGTGTGCAGTGCAAGTTGTGCAAGTTGAAACTACCGAAAACCGCAAAAGTATAATGTTACTGAAGCCCTAAAGGAGCCACCGCGACAGTTCCGGTCTCACGCTCGCAAATAAAAGAGCAAAGCAAAGATTACCAGACAAAATTTAACAGGTTTTTAAAAAAAAAGTGGGTTAAAACACCTTGAATTTAGACTCATAGTTCCTGGTAAAGGCCGTGATTTTGCCCTAACGACAGAAATATTTCGTAAATTCAATCTTAAAACTGAATTTAAGGAGAATTTCAGACTGTAAATATGGAGCAAAGTAGATGGATCTCTTACGTGACAAATAAACGTACCGTAATCAGTAAGTTGCTGAAATCTCGATGCAACCTAGATATATCAGCGTCACCAAAATCGTGCAAAAAAATATCGTGCTTTTTCTGAAGCGAAATAGGGTTAAACATCCATTCATCGAGACGGATAGGTTGTTAGGATCCCATTACCCTTATTAGGATAAAGCATTCGCAATCGATTGCTTTTGGAATCTGCTTCGGGTACATATCTAAGGTAAGTCCCTGCGTTCTAACTGTCTTATTTCTCTTCCGTTTGCTTCAACAAACTACAGGGAGAATACATTTATTTGGCGAGCTTCTAACAACTTTAATCATCTTATTAAACAGTTTGATTTCGATTTATTTAACACAGGTTGCGATTCGGCGAGACGAGTTATTAATCGTTCATTCTTTGGCGGTGATCGTCATGATTAGTATAAGTATAAATTAGATTTTTTGGTTTATTGTGAATAACTAAGCATGTATTTTCGTTATAGCACGGGTTGTTCTATTGTCCTGATCTGTAAATTAACTAAGTTAATTTTGTTTATGTGTTGTGTGCTTTTTGGTGTTAGTGTTTATGTGAATGCTTTTTATATCTACTCAATTATCTAGTGGTGAAAACCTGTAATTGGCTTCTGGCTTTACTGTTGGTGTGTAAAATGTAACAATAGGTGTTGGTTTTCCAAAATAAATAAAAAAAATAAAAAAAAACTGGTGGAAAATTATTTCCTTATACCTTCAACTTCATCAACCACAATAGTCCTGCTAGACATGGGCCTCTCCAATTAGGAAGGGTTTGCCATACTCATCACGCTTGGCAGATGGATTGGCGAGCGCAGATGTTGTATTGATAGGAAACATACATATATCACGCCTTTATCCCGTGAGGGGTAGGAACGCTGCTGCCAATTCCCTGGATCCATCCCTTAGACGCATTTTATTACCCCACGGCTAGAAACGTACACACGGTACCTTATTGGATCTCAAAAAATGTAGAGCTGGTTTGCCTTGCGTAGGATGGCACGCTTCGATGCGCAAGCGACGACGTACCGGAAGTCACCCAACGGTGACTCCGCCGGACGAAATCCCAACGTGTTATTACGAATTAACAACCTGTCGCCGGTCCTTGATAGGATTTCGTCCTGCTTTGGTTCACAAAAAAATACCCTGGAAGACTGTAGAGAGCGTGCTAGATACGACATTATGATGTACGAATTCGTGTCACCTAAAATTTAACTTTACCTAATTGAAATTATTTATTCAATATAGGATATTATTATCATTTATTGACGTCATGATTGATGATCAAAAGAAATTTGTATTCACAGTTTTCTTTTTTTTATAACAATTTTGTAATGTCCTAACAGAAAACCGGCTCCGGTGGGATAAAAAAAATTAAAATAACGGCACTGCCTCGGGGCTGGCCAGGTTAATCACACGACATATAACTTCACGCCACCACCATCTGAAAACGACATTTGTTTCAAATTAAAGTCAAGATTTTCAATGCGTGTTATTTACATGCGTCTAATTAACTGGGCCCCCTGAACAGGAAAGTATCTACTTATTTTGATATTTATTATCATTTGCATATTAAAACTTATAGTAAGTACTTATAAGGAATTTGGAGGCACAGCCAATCAGCGAGTTCAAATAGAGACGTGCGGCCGTACCTAACTTTTTTTCTCAGTGTCTCTCTTGAAAAAGAAAACTAACTGCTAGAAAATATGCGTTGTCTCTATTATCGTTGTATCTAGTGATATTGTTTGTTGTTTCAGAACCGAACAGATGGCCACTTCGATGTAAGCTGTGCATCCGATTGTAGCTTGCAACAGGTAAGGTCACAAGATTTAAAATGTCACGATACTATATTAAATCTTCATCCTAGAAACAGCTAGGGGTCTAAAAGTGGTTTGTAGTGCTTCGTGTAAATAGTGTACGGTCTGCGTGGGGCCTGTTCTTAGAACTGGACTGTAATACGCGTTGATACCTAAAACTTAAATAAGGGTTAGGTTCGATTATAAGGGGGAATATTAATTTATGAATCCCAGTATTGGTTTTGTTTTGTTTTTCACCTATCGGACGACAGTTTCTCAGCAAGATAAGAAATACTAGGTACCTCCATGATACATATTTATATCTCCTAGGTAATGAAGATAATTTACAATGTAGGTAGGTAGAGTCAATAAGTCTCCAATTTCGCAGGCGCCTTATTTATACAGCGTGAATCTTTATTTAAAATTAAAGTCACAAAAAAAATACATCGGTCGATTCATTTAGTTTATTACAAACATGCATATATCATGTCAATTTCCGTAGCGGGGTAGGAAGAGCGTAAATGGCCTGAAAAAAGGAACATTTGCGCCACGTCTGACTAACATTTGAGAGTCATTCAGAAAATTGTGTATCGCCATAGTGACTGGTTGTCAGCGCCTACTATTGCAATACACTCCCTCGGGTCCCTCAGTCGCCTCTCACGACATCCAAAGAAAAGAAATGGGGCGATGCTATTCCAAGCTGACGTTACGCGACAAGCGCATAGGCACGGTACATCACAATTTAGTACATGAAACTTCTTCTATTGTAGAACTCGTTGAAACCTGGTGCCATATCGCATGTATTCAAATCACCTACTTCCTTGCTGATCGCGAGTTTGTACTTAGTCAAACACAAATTCTTTCAAATAATCTGTTACAGTTTTATTGTATTTATATGTTTTCCCGTAGTAAAGGTAGCCTAGCCTCAGGGATGATAGTAGTTTTTTAATGGTGAAAGAGTTTTTGTGATCGGTCCAGTAGTTTAGGAATTTATTGATTACAAACAAACAAACAATTCTTTCCTCTTTATAATACTTACTTAGTATAGATTTTGTCAAACAAATCTCACCCATAAAATGTGTGTTCGTAAAACTACTTACTGACTTGATAAGAGAAATAAGTTGCTAGATATTGTTTTTATACGCGTAGCCTAAATTTAACGATTCAACGGAAACTGTTACAGTTTATTTTGTAATAAATTCTTGTGTTCACCGTCATAAAAAGCCTTGTTATTTAACTACATACATATATCACGCCTATATCCCTTGGGGGGTAGTAAATGGCCGTAAAAAACGGAAACTTACGCCACGTCTGACAAATATTTGTCTGTCGTTTACAAAATTGTGTATCACGATAGAGACAATTTTTCTCGCATATTGTGCGCATCCAATTTACTAACATGAGTAGGTAGTTACTAAATTGAAAAGTTATCTTAGAGAATTATCAGAACCGTAAACAATTAAGGAGGCACAATTGGGTGATCATCCCAGTTGCCATACCAAATACATTATTATTGTAGGTAATCTCTCGTATTGAGGTAAACGGTCACCGATAGTAATATTTAGGCTTTTCGCCTATGACCTGTGCGATATGTGGCAATTTAATGAATACTGGACCCAAAACACCAGATAAAATATCTACATTAAGATTATAGCAGCACTAGGCATTGTCCCGCAGCTTCGTACGTTAAGCGAACGTTACATTCGGTATACCTATTATATTAAGTGAATGAGAAGTGATGCAGGCTTCGAATAGCATCACCCCATTTCTTTCCTGCGGGTGTCGTAAGAGGCGACTAAGGGACTCGAGGGTTTCATGTGTGTCGCAATGTTAGGCGACATGCTGACAACCTGTCACTATAGTAATACACGTTCTGAAACGGCTTTCAAATATTTGTCAGACGTGGCGATAGCGACTGTATTTTTACGGCCGTTAACGCTCTGCCTACCCCGCAAGGGATTAAGGCGTGATATTTGTATGTTTATGTATGTACTTATATATCATCATCATCATCAGCCCACATCCACCCACGGCAGGGCATAGGCCTCTTCTCTATTGCGCTAATCTTATGTATGAATGAGAAGTAAGAATTCCTGGCGGCGGGAGTATTTTCAAATGGCATGGGCTTTTTTCATGGAAATACCGAATAGGCAACCTCTCTTGATAGGCAAACATAATGGTACAATTGCATAGTTGTTTGCCATCACATCAGTGACCGATATTATCAAACTACAGGCTCTAATTTTACAGGTGATATTCGATGTTCATTGCGTAGTCGGTTACCTATTATGATACCAGGAATATTAACCGTCTACGCAAAATTTATAGTTAACTGGTTCTTACCGACGAATTATTATTATTTTGAGTTCCCTATATTTCGGCGCTTAAAAGACGCTTTTGTAAGAACCCGTTTAAATTATAACTATGATTCTGAATGAAAACTAGAGCACTGATTGTTTTATTATTGACATTTATTAAACAAAACATTGTCATGTTCTTTCTTTACATTGTTGCTAACTGCTAAGCTAAGTGAGCGTGTACCGGTTAAGAATATGGGTCAACAACGTTGTTGTTTGGTGTCGGCACGCTGAACGAATTCACTCGGAATGGGAACTATACCTACCATGCTTTTACAAACACTAGCTATCCTAACACTTTCATTTCTACAAGTGTTTTTTTGCTTGTTGTTACATATTACTAGGTTATTTATTATTTGAAAGATTAGTATGGTTTAGGCTAGTGCCAAATTTTGATACACCTACAAATCCTCAACTCTAGGTTCGTCTGTTTCTTTTTCAAGTTATGTTTTTGAATAATGACCAATGCTTTTTTTCTTCTTCTTCTGTCGTGTTTGACACCGACTGATAGTAACCGCAGTACAACAGAAAATTACAAAAAACATTTTCTAACATAATTCAACTGTCACTAAAACTATGCTTTCTTTCTGCAAGCGTGTACTATAGTTAATAATAAACAGATAGAGGTCTGTGTGTGTGCGCCTGTGTTATCCATCACTCAAGAGACCCCAAAACTGACATAAAACGGCATATTCCTGCAAAACTCTGACAGTTACTGCTGGTAAACGTCAAAATTATCAGTTTCGTTCTCGTTTCGTTCAATTGACGCCCTACGCGATGCAAAAAATGTTACAGCTCCCTCAAGCTAAGCGACGCCACCATAACCAAATTTATACTTCTTTGAATACATTTTTTTATTGGGAGGATTAACTGTCAAATTTAAGTATATCGTATCCTTTTCTAAACATATCTAAAGTACCTACGTAACTAGTTAAAAAATTACATTACTATTAAGAAATCTCCGATGATAAATAACGACTCCTTGTTTATTTAATTAAATTAAAACTGTGAAATCAGATTAGTGATATTAAATTCAATTGAAAATGTATTTGTGCCGATTATTTTATGAGGTTAGCGCGCTGATAGAAGGTTTTACCTTCAAATTACCTATCTAAACGATTCGCAATGTTTTTACTGTCTATTTTTTATGCACACTGGCACACACATCAGGATTTTTAATAGCGGTGGCGCTATTCACACAAGGGGAGCGCCTTAAGTGGAAGTCGGATGCGTAAACGCACCCCTCGCCAGACCTTCGTCAGACCAATTGACTTGTTACATTTATTATTATTTATTTTAATAAATACGGCTTTCGACATTCACAGTGGCAGTATGCAGCATATTATGACCATGCATTTCTGAACAACCGCTATTGTAATGAATTATTACAGTTATTAAGTATAAGTTTGCCTGCGGGGGTCATTTATTTACAAAGAACGTTATGTCACGGAAGTAGGTTTTCGATTTATTTGATAAATTGTCCGAAATAATAAATAACGTATGGCGCGCGGCGACGCCAATATGCTACTTGTCCCTATAGAGAAAAACAAATACGCAAATAAAAAAAAGTAGTTTTTGGATAGGAGAATCAAGCTTGGACTAGGTACCAGCTACAGATCAAAAAATGGTCTGTGGTAATGGTAACACATTTAAGGGATCAATTACCGCATGAACAACTTAGCAAAAGTAACATAATCGCGGTAGCCCAGATGGAAGAGGCGTCGCCACTAGCGGCGAAAGTCGCAGGTTCGAATCTTGCCCGCAGTAGAAAATTTAGCTAGTTTTCTAAAATGTTATACCTAACACGGGAAGTGTTAAAATTTGGTATTCAAAGTAATATAAGTTGGTAGCAGTATAAAATGTCATCAACACAATCATTTTTGTAATTTGTTGTTGGCAACTTAGTTTATAACATGTCCTATTACAACCTGAAAAGTTAAAGTTAGTATATTACAAATGCCCTTTTGTTCGTGTAACATCCATCATCAAGTCTCCAAGGTGTTGCAACGTGAATGCATCTCTCATTAACTAACTATCCTATGCAGCCGCTTCCTAACAGTTTCTGCTAACACCACATCAACACTTCATACGAGGCGTTTACCTTTTAATTTAAACTGTCGGGGTGTCGGGACCGTTCCTGGTAATCTGTTTCCGGGTATAGTTATTTTAAGTGATCCTGTTAGATGTTTTGTTACTATCTGACAGGTCCTTTACTTGTTCAAGATGATAGCAATCCGTTTTCCGTAGAATCCGGATTGATTTTAAGTATATCGTTTATATAAACATCATTTAGTTACTGAACCATTTCGTTCTTCATCGTCGTCGATACCAGGGTACGTCGGGTCGTTTGTTGACTCGGTGTCCCTCATGAAAGAAGAAGAATACCGTTTTGTCTTTCTTGACAGTGAAAAATACTTTCAAATGTGCCTAGACCACAATATAAGTAGATTCCTAAATAGTCCAGCTAAGCAACTTATACAGAAAGTGTCTACCTGTTATCAGTCTAGAATCGTTAACACGCATTCCATCACAATCAATAGTGTCCATTGACGCGTTTCAAAAAATTAAAAGCTCCATTCTATAATCTAGGGGCTGGGCTGGTCATCCACCATTGCTCCCCCATAGCGCCTGCGCGTGAGACTCGACGCCGGATGAACGCAGGCGCAGGAAGGAAGCAGCCTGTTGCCGTGCTCCCCTCTATCTATTTTAGAGTTCATTCGTTTTATAGACCAGCCGTGGTGCCCTGGGCTGAACCATGCCCGCGAAACGTCATCCGGCCTGCACGCAGAAGTCGTAGATATAAATACATGGATGATATTTTCTGAGGACTTTCATCGAACATTCAGTGATAATACCTACTCTAGCACCCTTCCTTACATTTAAGAGCTAACTACACGTGCAAATAGGTAGAGTTACCGCCGCCAGTGCTCTCTATTTTCGCCTTCTGTCTGATTACCCTGTAGGACGTGAACATTATTTACTCGTCTCATATCCTTTTTGGCCTCTCACTCTTTCCTTCGATCTTACCCAAAAACACGCAATCAAACAAAAATAACTATAATAAGAACGATTGGTATAAAATATTGGCTCACCTACTTAATTCTATTTAAGCTCGAAACACCCTTTATAGCTAGGCAATCATTGATAGCATAGTAAGTACGTCGTTTTGATGCAAATATCCGGAGGATATACTTGGGGAAGCTGAATTGAGCTGGTTACCGAGTTACCGTTCCCTTGCAAGGAAGTAGACTTTGTAACTGTGCTTCACAGAGGCAGTAGCAAAAATGTTAGTCGACTAAATCAACCGTATCACCAGAGTTCCGACATACCTATACTCCAATGTTACGGTGGTTGCGCCTATGTAAAGGTATGCGCGCACTGACCAACAAATTTGACCGATTCGGTAGAGTTCAGAACAGTACGCGCACCGTTGCACTCGGAAACGGACAATCACACACAGGAAGCCAACTCTATGGACATAAATCCATAATTTATGTGAGAATTACGGAAAATATTATTTTTACTCTACCTATCCTATTTAGGGAAATCCCGCGAGAGATAGTTTCATGCATTTACTAAAGTAAATAGAGCCGTTCGATGTTGTGTCATGTTTTGTCATACATTTTTGTGAGGCAAGTATTTGTTAATTTATTTTATCTCACTTTTCAATTGTTAGTTCTGATAAGATTTTTCTGGGGTCTAATAATTAGAATTATAAATAGGTATGAATGCATTATATTTAATGCGTAGATAGTATTTTCGGACACGTGTGATCAATTCTAGACTCAAACACTTCGCTCAAAAAAAAGAAATACTTAATCCGAAAATTTAAATACCAAATTTAAAAACACTTCCCGTGTTAGGTATAAAATTTTTGAAAACTTGCAAAATTTTAAAGCTCGGGCAGGAAAAACTTTGTTTTTTTTTTAAATTTGGTATTCAAGTTGTCACGGGTTTTCATCGCTTAGACTACATTCAATCTGTAAAGATAGAATTAGTCGCCGGGTATAAGTTGCAAAACTAACCAGGTAGATGCGGTATCCCGGATGGAAGAGGCGTCGTCACTAGTAATGACAAAAGTCGCAGGTTCATATCCTGCCTGCACTTGAAAATTTTGCAAGTTTTCAATAATCCGAAAATTTATTCGTAACAATATTTGCATATAGGCATAAAAGCAACTAAGTATTACAATTAAAACGGCGGCGTGGGAAATCAGACGTGTTCACGTTATTATAAGTACCTACATCAAATTTATTCAAATGTAGCCACCAGAGCAAGACCATCAAAACAATGTTTTCATACAAATGCTGGCCGGCCAGTGACGCCGCCGTCAGGTGCATTCATGAATATTCATGAACGTAAATATTCGGAATAATTCACTCTTTTACCGCAACCTTTGCTCTTGCACGTAACGGCTTCCAAAAAGCTTAAAATACATACAAGCATAATTAATCGGTACGATTGATACCTATACTTAATTAACTTAACACTGGCGTTCACTTTTGACTGCTATTTTTGGGATAACTACTCATGATTTGCTCTTTAATAAAATTGGTCAAATTGGATATTGGTTTTTAAGTCTCTAAATCAAAAAATGTGCCGTGCGATGTCGGCTTATAATAGCATCACCCGATTTCTTTTTCGTGGGTGTCATAAGCATGTCCTAAGAGGCAACTCGAGGGTTACATGTGTATTGCAAGTGTAGGCGAAGGGCTAACAACCTGCTACTATGTCGGTACACTATTTACTGAATGACCCTCAAATGATTGTCAGACATGGCGTAAATGTCCGTTTGTATGGCTATCTTTGCTCTGCAAGTGATTATAGGCGTGGTGTATGTATTTATTAATTTTATTTTGAGTTTTGATGAAGCATGATCCATCAATATGTCGTATCGTGAATATCTGAATCAATTTTCACATGGCAAAATAAATATAGAAATATACTTTTCGATTATATTTTCATGGTGTAATTTTGATTGTATGTCAATCCCTGGTGAAAAGTTCAATTCAAGACTAGAGTCTGAAAATTAAAGTAAACACGAACCGTTAAAAGGGCTTTCACACGAGAACTCTCTCCAATGAACCTCAACATGCGTCTTATAAGCGGCAATTATGAATGTAATTGAAATATGCGCAATATGAAGACAGAGACACGACGGCCCTCCCATTAGCTCATCAACGCTGATTATGTTTGTTTATTCTTGGTTTCGGACAAATTCAGATATCAATCTTTATTGTAGTGACCAGTGCTTCCATGTAGAGTTCTTCAGGCAATAAGATGGCTACCTGTCATTTGTCTGAGAATCTCTTATTTCCTGATGTACGTAGTAAACTGCCAAGCCGTAATAAGAATTTAATCTTTGACCTCGCTTCTCTACTTATTAGTTTTCTGCAGATGGCTAAAGTTAAAGCTTCTAAACGGCAAACAAGTATCCCAGATAATCTATGAATTTGAAGTTATAGGTAGGTATTAAGAATCATAGCATAATTTCTGATGTATGTTTATGACTGACTCTTACTATTAACTAAGAATGTTCGTGGTATAACAAAAAGCTCTATAAATAGACGCAAACCTGCTGCTAATTGAGTGCCAGACAGTTTAATTCCTAGTCCCAGCTTGCACCCAAACATCTCCCTTAAGATTATTAAGACCCTTCACTACTCCTAAGCGTATTTCCTGCATATTTTGAAGTCGGCATTTAGTCTTCCCTTTAAATAAATTACTTGGTTTATCGGTTATCTTGAGTATTGGTAGTTAAGGTATAGTTTTAATTATGGAAAGTAGTAAAATTGGAAAAATTTGGCGAAAGAGTTTTGAAGTTTTGAACCTTCTAATATTTTTACTTCATACCTACGTAGTTGTATTAGTAAGTAAGTAAGTAAATAAAAACACTTTATTGCACAAAATAACAAATAAAAATATCAGGAAAATTCATAGATATCATGCGCAAAGGCGGCCTTATTAGATTATAGTTCCATTAGATCTTCACTTTCCAATCGACGCTTCGAATCGAGTAGATCCTAAATGAGTAACCTACCAGTTATGCATCGTATGGTAAAAGAGTTTTCAGCAGCACAAAGAAGTTTTATCGCCCGCTAATTCTTATTTCCTCATTAGGCGGCTGTCCCCGCCCGGGAGATGCGCTTGCGCTGCGTCCATTCAACATACCCCCTCTTCCCCTCCCCTCACTTCAACAATGATTATCCCCCGTCCCCCGACTAACCACCGAGTTCTGAGCACCGAGTAAAATTGCGACAAGTGCACTCTGGATGAGTGTTTTGATTTATTGTCCATTATTGCAACACTCAACGGAGCACAAATAGAGCAAATCTCGTATCCTTTGTAAACTGGATAATATGCCTTTACTAGAGTTCAGGATTGATGTCGCCGTCGCCTGCGCACTGTTCCGATTTAAATATTATTCCTTTTGTAGTCTGAACTCCTGCCAAGTTCGAGAAACACAAAGTATTACCAAAAAATGGTCCTAACTTTTGTGAGATCTTTACACCTTGACCTTACTGAAGAAATAGAAGTCAGTATCGTGTACAGGCGGACAGTTCTAGAGACCTAGTATATTGTTCAGATTTTAATAGTATCAGTACTCAATTATTTATAGAAGCGAAATGGCAGTAAGGTTGGCAGATAAAGGCCAGCAGTGATCTAGTTTGAAGTGCAGGAGTCCTCGAGCGAAGAGTGACGGGAAACGCGCGGTGGGCCCCAATTTGGCCGAACATTATCCAATTGCCATAGTCAAGTGGTTGGCGTGGGCCAACGAGTGACTTTAACTCGCTTTTTTGGTCCCTTTGACCTGTATCCAATAAGCAATATTCCATTTTGATTTCTAGCTAAGCTCTAGAACTAATTAAAATGACAATACCGTATGATGCCGGCTTAGAATAGTATCACTTCATTTCTTACCCATGAGAGTTGTAAGAGGCGACTAAGAGACTCGAGGGTGTGTATTTTAATTTTAGGAGATGAGCTGACAACCTGCTACTATGGCCATACACAATTTTCCGAATGAATCTAAAATTATTTTTAGACGTGGCGTAAATATCCGTTTCTTGCGGCTGTTTGGGCTCGGCCTACCCCGTAAGGGATCATAGGCGTGATATGTGTATGTAGGTCCAAACTAATATGGAAGAGCATTATCTAGACACTTTAATCGTATTTCCATCACGCGAACATTAATACCTGGATCACGAGCATCCGCAATGTGCACTGTATATCAGACATGCAGTTGAATGAAATGATTGCTAACCCGTGATCAGATCAAGCACATATCATACATAAATGATGCTACAACTTGAATGTTATCATACTTAGGAACATTGCATTGCATGTTTTATTTCCAAAAACATGTAGGTCATACCCATCAAATTAAAACATTTTCTGAAGAAAATAAAAGTAAGCTAAACGAGCTAGCTCAAAATCTTTTATAACTGCGATGTCCGGACACTGGGATCCTATGGGCTTTGATTTGATCACTTAGGCTATGGATACGGTAAGACATGTCCGTACTTTCATACTATTGCCTACATATTGTTTATAGTACCTACATAGGTACTTACTTTGTCTGTAGATATCATGTAAACGTAACATTGCACGCATTTCACACCGTACACGTTCGGTCCGACTCGTGGAAAATAATCTGTGTTGCTAATCAATTTATGAAATTATCACCAGAGTTTATCAAGGGTCAACAACGTCTTAGAAAAACACCAACATAATGGCTCCCGTTGGCGCCAATAGACAAAATAGTTTGTTAGCTAATTGTAGCAAGAATTAATTGAAATAAAATAGACCAATGTTTTCACACGTCTCAAGATACGGTTGATTAAATCTGTCGAGAGGTCAGGTCGAATGAAGGAAATCTGAATTCCATATCGTGTAGGTAATTAACGTTTATAAACAGCATCTGTTAATTACAGCTCATTGCTAGGTGTTTTGTGAAGTTCCTTGTCCACCTTTAAGTGATTTAACTTTTACTGTATACCCAGGACAAGAAACGTAGCACCTACAATCCTACATATATGTTTTTTGCTTCCAGTTCAGCATAAGTGTTTTATGGACCTAATCAACACTGGTATGCCATACACTTTGGTACTTCCTGCGTACAGCTTTACTAGTAGCTGCATAAAGCGAAGTTATTAAAGTACAGCAATTAACAAGCAAATTATGAGTGAGTGCTTTCATATCGAGCTGCATCCGGCGCTCCCAATTGGACTTCCGACCCTGGGACTGTTTCCGAAATCACCCAACACTATATTAATAACTGCAGTAAAAAACAAGACATTCGAGCAATTAGATACAGCTTTGGCAGGCTGGACCGACAGCATAATTACATTACTTTGCCTTCTGTACGAATAAAAAAGCTATGAAAAAACAATTACTTATCTAAATCATGTTTTGCTCTGAAATTTCAAGATTCAATTTTGTTAATAGCTTTCCTTTTAATAAGGAGAGCTTCATTGCGCTTTATCGGCATTTTACAGTTATCTTTCCGTTAGAAATTATACTACAGGACCAACCATTCGCTTCTGAAGCGTAACAGTAAAGCTCAATATATATATTAGAAACGGAATGTAGAGTTCAAGAGCACAAATAATTTAGTCGCACTGCACAAATAAAAGTAGGGATCTATTGTTTTATTATTATCCGGCACGAGACAGGATGTTGGTTAATTACATCATTTGACTACATGTTTTGTTAGCTTTATGGTTTAGTTGATTGTTGTTTCCTAACGGTAGCGCGTGGCGTCCGTAGGCAGTAAGAAGACTTTGATATTATGTCTAGCCAACTGTCTAGCAGACGAACCGATGGCTATTTCGCATGCAGCGTTCACATGCAATAAATATTCGTCCAAGAATAAATGCAATGCATTTTATTGGTTTCTGAATTTTCCCACAATCAAGTCGATGGTTAAAATTAGCTTTCTATTGGCACCACATATTGCGCAAAGGAAAATTTGTTGGATCGTCTGTTGTTTGACCTTTTAATTTGCACAGTGTAACTTCAACAAAAACACACAGGTCAAAGAAAAAAAATTGGAACATAAATATCTCAAAAACTATTCACTTATAGGATACAATTTTATTCAATTTCCATAATAATGTTTGACAAGTCGAGTTCATCTTCCATCACCGCCGGTCAGATCAGATCAGACAGGCAGTCAATAAGTCGGTTGCGAAGGGACGGTTTGGCGTGCTGTTGTGACAAGTGAGAACCATGGCGGAAGAGACGAGTTAGCGAGGGGTGCCTCTCTAATATTTTCTATCTATACATATAATAAAGCTTACTAGAGCCGAAAGTCTGTACATAGAAGATATTCTAAAAAAAAAGATTGTTATATTTAAAATTGATAACGGTACACGTTCCTACACTTTTAAAGATTTTTTGTCTGTTTGTCATCTGTTTATCTCAGATGTTTTAATGGAAAGAATCACTCAAAAACGACGAAACGGATTTTGATCAAAATTTTACCAATATGTCAAGAAAATTACCGGCCAGGTAGCCCATAAAAATTCAACCCTTAAATGGGTTGGCACTATACTCAAAATTTGTTTGTTTGCGCCTAACTAAAAAGTTAGGAGACTGATTTTGATACAATTTTGTGTGGTGACGGTCTACGCTTTCTTCTACTTTCGTACCCTACGTACCTATGCAAACATCTGGTTAAAGTACATGGGCACCTATAATATTAAATAAAAATTAACACTAATAATATTAATTTTCCAGCTAGTGACATAATGAACCAGCACATTCGCCTAATGAGATGTGACACTATCAATAGAAATAGTAGGTAGGAGAAAATCTTTTATATATATTTATCCTTCTATCTAGATTGGATATGCATCTATCGCTACATTATAGATACAAATCTAAGCCAGCCTTACGAGAATAGAGAAATTCCTGGGTCATAAGTTACTTTAAATAATATTTTACAAAGACGACAATCCAAAACGATTGACCCACTTGATTAGACTAGTTAATAGAACGGAAAAGTAAATTAACATACTTCCGATTAGATTAAAGTTCGTTTCTTCGTTTGATTATGAAGCTCGTTCAAAAAGAGCAATAGAGACTAGTTGTGCCTCTGTTTGTATATAGGCTACATACTAGATAGAGGCCCAACTCACTCTTTACGGTAGTCGCACTAAACTGACTGGACGGAGTCAAGCAAGTACTATGGAGAGTTTGTATTCAAATATAAGGTGTAAAAAAATTAGCTGAGAATATTTTAAGGGGTGAACCAGTACGTGAAACTGAACAACTTTTCCCAAGGAACATAGGTCAAAATATGAAAAAATAATTTGACCCTCCCATACTTAGTGTGTTACCCGGCCGGAATAATTTGTATGGGAGGGCCAATTTTTTTTTCACCTATGTTCCTTGGGGAATGTTGTTCAATTTCACGTACTGGTTCACCCCTTAAAATATTCTCAGCTAATTTTTTTATACCATGTATATTTGTGTACTCTGTACTCGTAGGTAATATTTGCTGTCCCGCTTCTATTTTCGTACTTTCTGCTTCACCCTAAGGTTTCCTGGTAGAGAATGCTATCTAGCATCAAGGCCGCCTTGTTGAACTGTTTCTTTTGTCTGTGTTTGTTTTATTTTATTTTTAAGTGCAATGTGTCAGACATCAGGACAACGACGCCAGACAATGATCCGCGTACTGACCTCGTTATTCGCGTCCCACTAAAGCTGATGTGCCTGATGGAAGTGCGGCCTCGGGTGGCGACCCGCAATTATACTGCCGAAACAACTGCACAGATCGTGCATACGCCCGTTTTAATTGTTGCGCGTTTAAATGACTCGTCCTCGTCGCACTGAATGAAATCGGTGATGGATTACATGTCTGACTGTCCTGTAGATACTTCATTTACTAATCTAAGTGTTTTTTGTTTATATAAGAGATTGAAGTAATAGAAACTCCCAAGATAGGTACCTCATTCATTCATATCAGCCAACATCTACCCTCTGCTGAGTATAGGCCTCTCTTTTTCTCGCCAGCTACGCCGGTCCTATGCCTTCCGCATCCACTGTTTACCAGCAATGGTCGCTAAGTCGTCCGTCCATCTAGCGGGTAGGGAAGCTACCAAAATAACAAAAGAAATTGAAGAAAATAAAATAACCAATCACACAAATTATTTAATTATGCTTACTGATAGAGTATTTGGTATGGAATGTCCAAACTTTTCTAAGTATGTCTAAGTAGAATCTAGATTTTTTCTTTGGACCACTTAAAGAGGAGTACCCGTTATAAAGTGATTTAAGTCACAAATACCAGCATAGCTTAGTGATAATGATGCAGTTGTTTATTTAACATGTGAATTATAACAAAAATAAAAAATAAACATGTAAGATGACTTTAGATAGCGTCATTAATGAATAATTGCTCAATAGAATTTAGTAGATAACTTAATTTGTTGCGGCGTCGGACACCCACTGAGATAGTAATTGAAATGGTCTATTTTATAATTCCATAATTATTTATTTGGACGATTTTATCTAATAATTGCCTACATGTTTCGGCTACAATTATATTATAAGTATTTTAGATAATTTTATTGTTCTTAGGAAGACTAACAGCTGAATATATGAAATATATTAATAATTTTAGTTAAATAAATGCTCATAATAAACAACAAACACTACTCATTGCATGTGCTTAAGCAAAATCAACAGATATGTACTATGTAGTCTTAAAAGCAGGTTATAAAAAAAAATAGAAAATACTTATCTATGTCTTACTGAGTTAAAATTATTTTCTGTACTCGTAATTACAAAGAGGATCCTTTTGCCGCATAATACAAAAAAAAAGTTTTCTCTGTGACAAAATTCCACATAATTATACGTTGTCTACGTAGGGTATAAGAAAGCACCTGCGACTTCCGTCCGTTTATCAAACTCCCTACACTACAGACCCTTCGAAGGACACCGGCCGACCGTGAAAATCCGTTACGAATTACTTGAACCATCCTTCGCCACCGTGCAGATAACATCTTCCAAATACAAACCGAAACTAAAAGTTCTCATGCACTTGAGTCGGCTATCTCTACAGTGATGTTTACAAGCCCATCGCAACAAGCACATGTGCGCGAAACGTAAACATACAAGCGAAATCTGCTTTCTTGTTTCTTGCGAGACATCAGAATCACATGAAAGGTAAATTAAACAAAGTAGCTTCCTATCCTATTTGGACGACTCTCGGCTTAGTGCACTTTGTAAGTTTTTGATGAGGTATTTCACGCGTCTGTTGTAAGGTTAGTACTTATACTAATCTAGAATATGATATAAAAAGAGCGAAGGGCCATGGTTCCCTTTATATTATATTATAGGTTAGTACTGAGTTCAGCATTTTAGCGACGTCCGTGTGTTTTTTGTATTGAAAGACAGTTTTTCAACCCATTGCTTAAAGAGCAATAGACGAAAACCATCTTTCTTTAAAAGTAGATAGGTACGTATACTCAGGATAAGTAAACTTCTGGTTTAATTCTAGTCCAGTACGGAAGTAAAAAAAATATACCCTTGTTACTCTAAACAAAGAATAGGTATAGATTAAACTATGGTTGTATAATTGGATCAGGGCCCGCACCATTAGCTCCTAATTGATGTAAATCGCCCCGAGGGTAAGCTTCTGTGGACAGTATCTTGTCATCGCCTATTTAAAATTTACATAATTTTGATATAGTGGCTGAATGGACATCTGTCTACTATTCGTTTACTGCAATCGTCGAAGCAATATCCTTTTTCATAAATGAAAATATTAAACCACTGTGAGTGCAAAATAAACCATAATACACTTCTTTAAAAAAATATACTTATCTAATAGAATATTTATCTCATGCATTGTTAAATAATTGATATCGAATTCCTTAAACGAGCAATTCTTTTATTTTTATTCATAATAATCGGCATCTCGGAAACGGCTCCTAAGATTTTCATAAAACTTTGTATGTATTGGAGGAAAATCTATCTACTCGTAGCTAGGTTTCATTAGAAGAAAATAGACTTTTTTTTACAAAAAACGGTTCTTTTTACACTATTATCGCACGCATTTTTACTTGCAAGTTTCGGGTCTTACTTCATTTAAATTAAACTGAAAAAAAAACGTCTATCGAGAATATTCCCTATTGTTTCGTCGGGTATTTCCGCCTATCCATCTTATGATTATGAAGGATTGTGATGAAGTAACTCTAACATTCTGCCTAACTAGGAAGCCCTTTAAATGCGTGACTACCACTTTCTGGGCTTTTTTATTCCAATTTATTAATTTCGTCTACCTCAACCGTTTTACTTGCGTGAAATTCAATAGTTTTTGGGTCACGCACGGACGATAGGACAAGCCTCCATTGATACTATCGTTTTTTGATTTGCAGTGCACCTTGGGATGCAGCTTGTGGCAGGAAGCGTTGGAAAGCTCTTGTCAAACAGTATGCGTAAGTATTTATCTATCTTTTATATGTAAAAATATAAGCTGCAAAAATATTGAGGGGTGAACCAGGTGAAACAAAACAGCTTTTCAAGGAACATAGGTCGACATACGAAAAATATTATTTCATTGACCTGCCATACAACATTCTCCAGCCGATTGACCGGGTCAATATATAATATGAGAGAACAATTTTTTTTCCAAATTCCGACCAATGTTCCTTGGGGAAAGTTTTCATTTTCAAACACTAGTTCACCCCTTAAAAAATATGCAGGAAATATTTTTACACGCTACTTGTATTTCTTTGGTATTTATACCGTCAATAAAGTTTTGAAAGAAGATAGGCATCTGTTTTCAAACTTCTCTAATCTTCCTTTTTCCCTTTTAGAATGTCACGTCGGATATGGTTGTGTCTCGAGAGCTCTACTGTGTTATGGGGTGCAATGAAGCTCTCAACACGTATTTCCAAAAGCTAAAAGGTGAGTTCGTTCAACAAAATGTTGGTGTCTTTTAGGCTAGAGTACTCTGAATGTTACGGTTACTTTCATCTTATTGGCATAATACCTATATGGACGTACAGATAACACATAAACTGATATGCAAGTCCCACAGAGCACCAAAATGTCATGTAGTGTTATCCCTACCGCGGAGTTATTTGTTCTGCGGCGAGTCCTTTAATTAAGCATTGCATCAATCTTTCTCTTTCCAGAACTGATCGGAACTCCGCCTGCCCCAGCTTTAGTTGCTGATAGCTTAACAGCAACATCGCTATCTCTAGTGTGGGAGCCCCATATGCTCGGAAACTTGACCTACCTGGTGCAATGGCGATATGAGGAGCTACCGGGCAGTTGGATTTACTACTCGAACACTAGTCATTTAGATAGGTCTATTATTAATGTGGAAAATCTGAGGCCTTACACGAAATACAGAGTAAGAAATTGTATTACATCAACTTTGCTTTTGTCGGTAATACTACGATATATACTAACTTGAGGGATTATTTTTCTTGTAGTTTCGAGTAGCGATCTTCCTCTCAGGCCACAGTACAAGCGGAGAGCCTGTTTACTCAGCGCCATCAGTAGTGATTTCCACACTGGAGGATGGCAAGCCCAGCTCACCACCTTCAGCCTTACGAGCTGCAGCGCCGGATTCTAGTCGAGTGGCAATCTCCTGGGAGCCCGGGCCTTTCCCGAACGGGCCTTTGATATCGTACGTGCTCAGGCTGACTGATGGCCAGCCGAATACTATCGATGCTTTGGAGGTAAGAAGCTTGAGATATAAATGAAAAATCAACTTGCCAAAAAATAAAAACCAAAGACAAGCCTTTTTAGGAGCCAATCCAAGATTTTGTCTAAGTGTGCTGCCATACGATAACCATACTTACTTTAAAAAGCTACTCATCTTTTCCTTATAATGTGAAATTCCAATTGAATTGAAATTCCAAAAAAAAAATTATTATGTCTTGTTCCGTTGCCTTGGTTAAAGCCGACAATTGAAGCAGAACTTTAATACTTACTATCTAATCTGACTTATTATTAACGTTTGCAGGATATGCCAGCGTCGAACAACACGTTGTTCTACATGTTCCAAAACCTGGCTCCAGCGAGGGAATACGAGGTTTCGGTGTCTATGAGGAATTCCATCGGCGAAGGGCCTAGGGCTTACGTCAAAGTTTCTACGCCTCCTTTACCGTCATGTAAGTGGGACATCTTCCTGCAACACCTGTCCAATTTATTAGAAATTATGAAAAAACTTACGAGATTGAATATTTTTTGCAGCAATTCCAAGCGAACAACCGATTCTGATTCTTGGTGGTGAACAGAACATTCTTGCAGCCCAGGCCAACGATATACTTTCGGAGCCAGTGGAACTTTATAGTACTGAACATACTATCACTGGTAAGTACAAAAACGTACACGAAACAAAAAGTACCTGACCAGGCTAAGTCGGTGTCTGTATCCATATTCAAATGAGCTCAAACAGTCGTCAGACGACACTCTACTGCTATATATTGTAGCACTAATGCTATGCTTTTATGTTTCAGGCTTAGGCATAGATGTATCAAGCGATTTACTATTCGTATCAGTTTCTAACGGCTACGTATACCGCAGTTCATTATCTTGGAAGAGCATTCCAGAACCTATACTTTCACCACACAACATATCATATAGGCCGTTAGATCTCTCTGTTGACTGGCTGAATCGTCACCTATACGTGCTCGGAGAAGTTTACTACACGAAAGATGCGAATTCGTCGAATACAAGTTTATATTCGAACTGGGAGATCTTACGATACGATTTCGATGGGAGAAATCAAGTTGTGGCACTTTCGGGATACTTCCATTCCCGGCCGATCCATTTCGAAGTTGATGCTTATAACGGGTGAGTAAGAGACGAGTCAAGAGCAATGGATGGGAGCAAAAAGTCACGTTCGTAATAATGAGCTAAAATAAGAATGAATACTAAGACCACTTTATCTCTGAACAATTTGCGCCATGTGACTTTCTGCTTTCTGGTCTAACATTATTTTCCTTCACATTTTTCAGATACCTGTTCTGGGCTTTGCGAGGCGTCGGCGGCAGTGGCGGAGGTCTATACAGGATTGATCTGGCTAACATTTCAAACGGCGTACGTCACGATGCGCCGCCGGAACAGATTGTGAGAGACGTCAACCTCGGCGCTTTCACAGTGGATCATGCTGATTTTAGACTCCTAGTCGCCCACCATAAGAGAAACACTGTTTTAGCTGTATCACTTGACGGGTATGTATTTATTCGAATCTTATATCTCTGGCAAATATTGCAAATGTCGTGCGTCAAGATGCACCGCCGGAAAATATTGACAGAGGCGTTAACTGTGTACCGTTGGACCATGCCTGTTTTATTTTCCTGATAACTAGCCTACCAGACCACACACACACACACACACACACAAACACACACCCTCAAGTCCCTTAGTCGCCTCTTAGGTACGACTCCCACGGGAAAGAAATGGGGTGATGCTATTCTAAGCCGGCATCACACGGCAAACCAGACCAGTTAAAATAGTAAACCAGATTTAACATTACAAGCCCATTTAAATTCTGTTTTTTACAGGCGTGAGGTATCAGATTTCCGAAACAACACTCAAAAACCAATGTTTCTGTCAACACGATCAATAGCTTACGCTAGCGGTCTCTTCTACTGGACGAACGGCAAAGAAATGCTCACCGAGGAATACCACGCCCAAAGCAACAGCTACTTCCACAACGAATATCCTTTAGCCTACAACATGAAGACGTTAGCTACGAAACAAGTGCTGGTTAAACTACGGAGCTGTCAACCTACACCTGTCCCTGTCAATCCGCCAATAGGAGTGCAGAGTGTGATGGGGATAGATAGAGCGAAGGTTTCGTGGTCGGCCCCGCATCTCCTGGGCCATCAGGGAAGTGGAGCGTGGCAGCAGTGGACGTACCATCTTCAGCTCATGAACTCTGAAACTGGCGAAACTACGGATATGTAAGCTGTTTTCTCTACTTTCATGCATTACAATTATAATTGCTATCGTAAACTAAGTAGGTAGGAGTATGAGCTCATGACGATCAGGTACCAGGGTCAATTCCTCGTTATTATTGACCAATTTAAATTGTAAATAAATTGAATTTTCTCTCAACTTTCAGAAGAAACATTAGCGATTCATCTTACACTGTCGTGAATTTGAAACAAGATGCAGAATACGTCATTAGAGTTGCAGCTGTTACCAAATCTGGATCAGGTAAGTTTTATTTTATTTGTTTTACTATTGGCTCCGCTTACGCCGGCTTATAGAGCACATATAATCAGCGGCCAATGTAACTGTTCTATGCGTTCCTACGTGGAGATCAAGTTACGATGATCGCTAAATGAGTTTGCCCATTACCAGTATAAGCTGAACCACTACACGAAGGAGAGTTTGCGCTAAATTGTAACCTTTTCTAGGACCTTGGTCGTCAGAATTTGTCGGGAAAATGTTGGATTCTTCTCCAACTACCTTGAGCAGTACACTGGTCTGGTCCGGACCAGATGGACTCCTTGAAACTGACTTGACTGGACAGCGGTTGAGAACTTTGATTGACAGGTAAGCTTCATTCTTTAAGACCATTACGTCGTTGATACTTTCTTCTTACCAACTTAAACTCTTTAAATACTACCAACTAGTCACTTTCCTTGGGCATATTTTCAAAAAATTACCAATCGATAGTTGTTAAAATTTCATAGATAGTTCTTTTTTTACTTTATTCAAAAGCCTGTGATGTCTCACTGCGGTCAAAAGCCTTTCTTCTCTTTTTCCACTCCTCTAGGTCTAGTGCCAAGTTTTGCCAGTTAAAATTTTTAAACGGAAAATAATATAAAAGCTAGTCAAGTAGTGAAATATGACGCCATATTTCGATACTTTTATGTCAAATGTTGTTTTACACCGTTTTAAAAGGTAGCTTACAATTACAACCAGTGGCAGGCATTTGAAGTGGCAGGCACAAAAACCTTATTCAAATCTAGCAGTGGTCCTACGTGGCTCTTAAAATAAAATTCCCAATGTACTAACTCCCCAAGTGTTTACCAAACCAAATGTATTTGCAGAACCCGCCTGAAGAACTTTTACATCACAGACATATCGTGGTACCGCGACAAGCTATACCTGGTGACCAATACGTCGACTGTGATATGGTTCAACACCACCTCACTCGAGACCGGGTTGATGCCTAATATGGAGAACGTCGGCAGTTTAGCTGTGGATTGGGTCGGCAGGAAAATTTACTGGTCGAATCCTACACAACAGCTCGTAAGTGCATATGAAAATATAGGTACATTTGTTGTTGGGATACTTTATGTTTGCTATTCTTTATGTAGCTAATGCATTTTTCCCAAGATTACTCAAAATTGGATACCTTATCTTCCTAAGCTGTCCCGTGGTCATATCAGATCCTAAAAAAATCACAGGAACTTATAAAATTGTGCAGCGACTTTTTAAAAAGGCTGCTAGTTTGCGATAGCCTTTTTTAACTTCGTAAATGATATTTTTAATTTTTCGATATTCAGATAACTCGAGGCAACTTCGACGGCACCAATCGCGAGCCAGTTCCCATCGTGACTGTGGCAAAGGAACTGACGATAGATTCCTTAGGAGCCTACATCTATTGGAACACGGGTCACGCTGTCGAAGCCGCGAGACTCAATGGCGAGAACAAGATGGTGTACTACCCGGCGCAACTCTTTAGCGGGAAACAAGGTAAACAAAAAGCTTCCCTTAAAGGAACTGACAATAGATTCCTTAGGAGCCTACATCTACTGGAACACGAGTCACGCTGTCGAAGCCAACGTAAAAACATAGTTAACGTAATGTGAAAAATACGCTAAATAAATCTGCCGTGTTCCTTCACTTTGAAGGAAAAAAGTGTTCCTAAGACGTCAGATTTCTTGTCTCATTTTCTCTGATACCAAATAAATTTTGAATAGGTTTGTGTTCTGGATACTAAAATACGAGACTTGTATGTTTAAAATCAATGTCCAAAAGATTAGAAGAAATTAACAACAAACGTTCAAAAAAAATTGCAACATATAATTTATTACATTGAGACACAATTTGAAAGTTCATTGTTTGTCGCCATCCTTAATAGTGTATAGTGACGTCAACACATCAGAAAAATTTAAGGCCAATGCCTAACTACTTAACATTTGTTCCAGTGATGGGGCTCACCGCAGACCTGGAGAACAAGTGGCTGTACTGGTTGGTGAGAAGCTACGATGGCTCCGAATTGCATAGAGCGCCAACTGCCGACCGAATATCAAATGGCCCTTATGAGGTTAGTTTAGATTAGCAAGTCCTGAGACCCATATTATAACACTATACGCAGGCTACAAGGCTACAGGTGAAATTCTTAGTAAACAAATTATAAATCCGCACCCAAACTTTCGTTCTAACTCTCAACCACTGAACATTCTAAATGTAAATGTTTAATTATTTCAACTCATTATTCTTATTACAAATTTCGAACCACATTGCATTATAGACCATTAACAACTTACACATTTTGTATCCTTTCAAGGGTTAAAAGTTAGGAAATGCTGATACACGTGTGAATTTAAATAACCCCAGCCCCCATACAATCTGTTAACAACCTTTTTTACAAGCGTCTTAGCATTCCGTTTTCTACACCAGTCGCTACGTCTTCTACCACGACGCTCCTTATCCTGTCACTCAATTTTACTTCAGTCATGCTTCTAAACTCTTACTTCTACCACTTTTATGCTACTTTCCTGCTTTTTCTGTCATATCCAGCTTTCACTGCCACGTGCCTTACTGGACATTTTCTTGCCGTTCAGGCATGCAACGCTCCATTCACGATATTACCGGCATTCACCCTCGAGTAAACCATTCATTCTCAGTCCCATTTTACACTATTTAAAATCTGTGAAACAACTATCCATGAATACATTGAACAGCCATGGTGACGCAACACATCCCTGTCTAACACCTTTCTCGATGTTAAACTGTTCAGTGTGGCTCCTTTTATCCGGACATAAGTACTGGACTCCTTACATAAGTATACTCGTTTTTTAAATTGTAGGTTATATAGCAAGACTATAATGTGTTTGTTTATAGTTGTAGTCCACAAAATAATTGATTTTATATAATTTCCAGATATCCGATTCGCTAGTAACTCGTCTATCCGGGACGGCAACGTTAGGACCTCTGTGTTACTTCAGCGGGCGACTGGTGTGGGTGCAGGACGCTTCCCGGGCTGTGGTGTCGGATCTGTACGGGAAATATACTGCTGACTTAGTGCCAAGGGTCCACGTGGTGGCAGTCAGGGACCCTACTCTACACTTGAGTGGTAAGTAACTATCACACAACGCTAGGACCTATGTGTTACTTCAGCGGGCGACTGGTGTGGGTGCAGGACGCTTCCCGGGCTGTGGTGTCGGATCTGTACGGGAAATATACTGCTGACTTAGTGCCAAGGGTCCACGTGGTGGCAGTCAGGGACCCTACTCTACACTTGAGTGGTAAGTAACTGTTCTATCACACAACGTTAGGACCTCTGTGTTACTTCAACTGTGTTATGCTACACTTCAGTAGAACACAAACAGTATACTATTTTATAGTATAATACTCTTACCATTTTGTACAAAATTTCACTTTCGGTTTATAGTATTAAGTGTTTTAACGTTGTGAACTGGCTATCTCGCGTGTGCCTAGATGAACATAACATACAACAGCCACAGCAGTCCACTGCTGGACATGAGCCTTCCCTATTGGGGGTATTACCATACTCACCACGCTTGGCAAGTGGATTGGCGAACGCAGTTCAAGATATTGCTTTTACAGGGAACGCTGCTGCCTACTCCTTGGATGAATTTATCACTTATTCGCTTTTCACGACACCCACAATTGGTATTGGGGTGATGCTATTCCAAACCGGCATCACAACCTATTTATAACAACTTTTTTCTGCAGATTCTCTAATCGCAATCCCGGAGACGATCAACTCTTCATCGATAGTCGTAATCGGCGAGTGGCACAACTTCAGCGTGAGCTGGGCACCGGCCACGCGCGTCAACGTCAACAACAGCAAAGTGTATTACGATGTCAGTTTGCAGTTCGCTGGCAAATACAAGATCGAGGTACATAATTAACACATTCCTCATATGTTGGGTAGTGGGCGGGACAAACAATTTCAGCTTCAATAGCAAGGTTTACTAATTTGCTTGATTTACTTCAGCAATTTCAAGAAGAGTAAGGTTTCTTACTCAAGGCTTCATATAGGTACAGTGTGTATCACTCATTATGAACCTTACTTGAAGTTCAAAACCTATGAAAAAGCATACCAATAGTGGATACACTATGGGGTTCATGGCGTTCCCTTATCTCACCTATGACTATATATTTCGTTTATTAGCAGTTATATTATTAAGGACATTTATTATTGCAGAAAACGGTAGATATGCCGTGGATAGAAGTGCGCGAAAAGTCCATAGGGCCGTACACACCGATGTCAGTGAGCGTCCGCGCGCACACACATTGGGGCGGCGGCTTGGCGGCGCGCGCGGCACTACACTCGCCGCAAGCCACGCCCACCGCGCCGCGCCACGCCCGCGTCTACATGCAGCCGCTACAAGCGTGAGTACTGCCTGCTAGCGTGACACACACACACACTGGGGCGCGGCACTACACTCGCCGCAAGCCACGCCCACCGCGCCGCGCCACGCCCGCGTCTACATGCAGCCGCTACAAGCGTGAGTACTGCCTGCTAGCGTGACACACACACACACACTGGGGCGCGGCACTACACTCGCCGCAAGCCACGCCCACCGCGCCGCGCCACGCCCGCGTCTACATGCAGCCGCTACAAGCGTGAGTACTGCCTGCTAGCGTGACACACACACACACACTGGGGCGCGGCACTACACTCGCCGCAAGCCACGCCCACCGCGCCGCGCCACGCCCGCGTCTACATGCAGCCGCTACAAGCGTGAGTACTGCCTGCTAGCGTGACACACACACACACACACACTGGGGCGCGGCACTACACTCGCCGCAAGCCACGCCCACCGCGCCGCGCCACGCCCGCGTCTACATGCAGCCGCTACAAGCGTGAGTACTGCCTGCTAGCGTGACACACACACACACACACTGGGGCGCGGCACTACACTCGCCGCAAGCCACGCCCACCGCGCCGCGCCACGCCCGCGTCTACATGCAGCCGCTACAAGCGTGAGTACTGCCTGCTAGCGTGACACACACACACACACACACACACTGGGGCGCGGCACTACACTCGCCGCAAGCCACGCCCACCGCGCCGCGCCACGCCCACCGCGCCGCGCCACGCCCGCGTCTACATGCAGCCGCTACAAGCGTGAGTACTGCCTGCTAGCGTGAGACACACACACACACACACACACACACACACACACACACACACTGGGGCGCGGCACTACACTCGCCGCAAGCCACGCCCACCGCGCCGCGCCACGCCCGCGTCTACATGCAGCCGCTACAAGCGTGAGTACTGCCTGCTAGCGTGATTCACACACACACACACACACACTGGGGCGCGGCACTACACTCGCCGCAAGCCACGCCCACCGCGCCGCGCCACGCCCGCGTCTACATGCAGCCGCTACAAGCGTGAGTACTGCCTGCTAGCGTGATTCACACACACACACACACACACTGGGGCGCGGCACTACACACGCCGCAAGCTACGCCCGCGTCTACATGCAGCCGCTACAAGCGTGAGTACTGCCTGCTAGCGTGACACACACACACACACTGGGGCGCGGCACTACACACGCCGCAAGCCACGCCCACCGCGCCGCGCCACGCCCGCGTCTACATGCAGCCGCTACAAGCGTGAGTACTGCCTGCTAGCGTGACACACACACACACACACACACACACACACACACACACACACTGGAGCGCGGCACTACACTCGCCGCAAGCCGCGCCCACATTACAACTTAACAGAGACTGTTCTGCTTCTAAGACATTTGGATGATAGATGGTGAAAATAAGCTTGATTTACCAAATTCAAACTGGATTTATCTTTCAGAGGCGGTCGTCCAACAGCGATATTCCGCTGGGAGCCGCCGGCGCAGGCCAACGGCGTCATCCTCGGCTACGACGCGCAATGCTGGACGCTGCCGAGGTCCTCCGCGTGCGCAGACGCGCAGCTCTCACCCACACACACGCAGCTCATACTGCGAGACCTCACCAATGGCTCTAAGTATTACTTTCGGGTACGTTAATGTTTTATCAATAAAGTCATTGTAAAATATAGAACGTTTTGGTAGGAATATTAGATTCAAGCCCCCGAAAGGTCGAAACCCTAAACACACGCAGCTCATATTACGCGACCTGAGCAATGTGTCTATGTCTACGTATAACTTTCGGGTACGAGACGTTCACATTAAATACCTTCATACATGCATGAACAGTCACAACCGTCCATTGCTGGGCCTCCCACCATTTGGCCTATAGTGGCGTATTGCCATACTCACCACGCTTGCCATCAGATTGGCGATTGCAGTGCAAGATATTGCTTTCACAGGGAACGCTGCTGCCCATTCCCTGGATGAATTTATTCCTCAGTCGCTTTTTACGACACCCACGGGTAGTATTGGGATGATTCTAAGCCGACATCATACAGCAAAAGGCATGAAGGTTACGTTTAAGCGGACCATTTTAACAATAAATAAATTTTTAAAAGTAAAACTTAGAAGTAAAACGATCACTACATTATTAAATTTTAAATTTAACACACGAAAGACTTCCAATCCAACTAAATAATCTGGAAATTTACAACTTTATTCTTACTGTATCGTTTAAAAAATTACGAACGTTTTTTAAGACAAGTATCTATCTAAGTAAGAGTTTAGCATTTTGGTACACGAAGCAATATAAACCCGCTTCATCTCCTAGGTTCGGGCACACACTGACGCCGGTTACGGAAATTACTCAGAAATCGTAACCGCATCATCTGACGAAGTCAACCCTATACCCAAAGTGATGATTTCCTCGCAAGAAGCCATCAAGATAGTCGACTTGGACTCAGCTGACAGCGAGATCATACCGAAAAGCACCGGCATACCTAAAGACTTCACGGTTTCCATCGCAGAGAACATCGTGTACTGGGTCAATGACTTGGAAGAAGTGTTTTCGTCGAGAATCAACAGCAGTGGACATTACAAGGTAATTCCCAAACAATCTTTATCACAAACAAGGTTCTATTCAGATTTCAGGAACAGACATTTAATAAATATATACTCACTCTGTTCATTTAGAATACCTGGGATGTAAAAATATTTGCTGCAAATATTATAAGTAGTTCACCAGCCGAGGAACATAGAACGAAATATTTAAACAATTGGACCTCCCATACAAACATTTTGTCGACGGGCTTTGACGTTTTGTATGGGAGATTTTTCTATTTCTTTTTCATATTTCTACCTTTGTTTCTTGTGAAAAGTTGTTTGGTTTCATGGATTTCAAAGGGTAAGTAAGACATACCCCTTGAAATATTTGCAATAAATTTTTTTACACCGTGTATAGAGTAAAAATGTACTAGTGACCGATAGCGAAAATTCAAGACGGACTGGTGAAAAGGAAAAACTTTCCCCAAGGAACATAGATTGAAATATGAATAAATAATTTGGACCTCCCATACAAAATTTGGATTACTATGGAAGCTCAAAATATTTTTGTCATACACTTTCATTGGGTAAAGTTGTTCCGAATCACTTGCCCGTCCTCTGTTTTTAGTCACTAGGAAAACTTCACCTGATATTAGTTAGTTGCTAATAAACCTGTTCATTTCATTTCCTTCGACATCCCCCAATGACGGGCTGCTTGATAAGGTAAACTGGGCTTAGAAATCAATCGCGCTAGGTTGGATAATGTTCGGAATTTTTATCGCATTTCTTAAAATCACTAAATTATGAGCCGGTTTACATTGTGTTAGTGTTTAGTCGAGTGCTTTAGTACAAGTTGAAAGGCAAGTTCAATTCAAATAGAACTGTACTAAAATGTAATAAAGCAAGTAGCGTTTACACGTTTCAACTAAAGTACTATCCTAAAGCACTCTACTAAACACTAAGACAATGTAAACCGGCCTTAAGTAATACTTTAAGCTACTAAACTATTTGGCTCTGGACACGATTATTGAAATCGCCTCGATAGAAAAAAAACGTAAAGTAAGCTCTAATTTTGCATTAATAAAAACCTGAACAATTTGATTGTTATCGATCATTTCATATTTTATTTTATGTCCTCGTCTTCCTCGTTAATTGAGTACCTTTCTGGAATATTTGTTTATATATTTTAATAATTAAACCATAGTTTGGTTTTCCGGATCAGAGCCGCCATCGTTTGTTTCTCTCTAACGCAGCGAAAAGGAAATACTTGCTTTTTGGGACTAGTGCCGCCTTAACTGCAGGAATACCTATGCTTTGCTCCCCTCCCAAGAAAAATCTAATAAAAGCGGGTGAAATTGTTGGTAGGAGCGCTATGAATATTTTATACAGGTACATTATATAAAGGTCATGCAATTATTTACATGACCGCTCAAAAATTTTTGAATTAACTATATGAAGGTAAACGTTATTTGATTTTTTTACCCTGTAACGTAGCACTGAAATTACCTGGTATTTAAGTAAGTCTGGAAAACACTTCGATAGCGTGTTTTATAAACTAACAGCGCCATCTGTTTAAGAGCCATGGTGGCTTCAGGGGTGGAGGTTGGGGTGTACCATGGATGGGGTGTGGGGTGGCTTTAGGGGTGTGAGTAAACGAGATTGTGTAGAGTACATTTCAATCAAAGCGGTTCAAAATTATCTAGTTTATGATAGTGGCTTTCATGGGAACTTGAGGTATTGTTTCTAAATATCCGATAATATCGTTGCCGAAGTTTTTTCATGGATATAAAAAAAGCCAAGAATTTAATTATTAAGTTAAACGAAGTTTTAATAAGCGAAGTTAAAATTCTGCCGTAAGTAAAATATACTGAGATGTTGAGTATATATTTGTAGATACACACTTGTCTGACACCTGTTGCTGTTGATGATGGTTAAAATATTAGGCATAATTTTAGGCGAATGTTTGATAGATAGATAAACACTGTATTGCTTACAACAGAAACAAAACAATACATAAATTTTAAACCAAAAAGTAAGCAAAAGCTTGCAGTGGTCTCTTTCAGGCAACCTTTACAATAAAAAGAGATAAATAGAAAAGATTTGCATACATTTGTAAGATACCTATTCCAGTATGTTTATTGAACAAATAATCATCGTAAGTATTAACGATTGTGTTTCACTACAGCTTGCTTCGATCAACGGCTCAGCGACGAGTATTTGCGTGGATTGGGTGGGTCGGTCGGTGTATTGGGCGCAACTAGAGATGACCTCGAGCGAGGCCTACGTGGTGTACCGCGCAGACCTCGGCGTGGCCAACAACAGACCCGCGATGGTCAAAGTGCTCGCCCGGCGGCAACCGATTTACAGCTTGCAGATATCTCCTTTTCAAAGGTAGGCGATGTTTATAAGCAGATCTAGCTATCTACTATCGTCGTTTACCAAAACTTATCGTAGATATTCGGGACTATTACAAAGTTTATCGAGACTGAACTCGTGATTGTAGGCAGGGTGATATGCAGCAACTATTCCTAGAGATTCGTATTCCAGTACTAATATGTCAAATATTACAAGAGTAATTTTTTATAGGTCGTTATTCTGGTATGAAGAAAGCACCAATCCAGGCTTTGGTATTCTAATGACTTCGAAAATAGATGGTTCTCAGATCAGAACATTTTTCAATCAATCTAGAAAAGACAGCGATTCTAAAGAAGATTGCACTTGCCCAGAGGACCCTCGAGTTGCAAAACCTTTCGTTATAGATATGACAACCAGTTACAATGAACTGTATTGGGTCGACCCGTGGACACATCACATCGTAGCGGCGAATATGGACGCCTGCAAATGTAGAGTCGTAGTCGATGCTACCGAAAAGAAAAAATACGGTTTCTCTCCCATGTCTATCACCGTCGATAGCAAATACGTCTACTGGTACAACTCCACTGAAAAAGCAATTTTCTACACTACTAAAAATAAAAAAAGTAAGGTGGAACACTTCAAAATGCCTTATGGATTCAAAATTATGGCGTTAGATCCTGGGAATCAACAATATCCTCCAACAGATTGTCTGTACCCTGGCGCACAGAACGTGCAACCAAAAGTGGTGGCGACAACTGCAAACAGCATCACGCTGCGACTGCCGCAAACAGTTAAAGCAAACCATTGCATGAATTTGGACTACGAATTGCCAGCTACCGAATATACAATTTACTACCGCCAGCGGAAAGATTCGTCAGCCTGTGACAAGCACACGTGTCCGTTTGTGACTACGTCTAATACCGAGGTTGTACTGAGCGGTCTCAAGCCGTTTACGAATTACACTGTCATGTTGGAAGCGACCAATTACTACGCAAAGCTGCATGAGGTGAAGCCGGTTGTTGGTTCTTCTTTGGTGCTGCATACTGCATCTGAACGTAAGTTTTCAAAGATTTCCGGAGAATTTGCTATTAAGTCGGCGGAAACAATGGTCGCAACTCTGCTATTACTAGAATAACTCCTAAGTTTGTGTCTCATAAAATCTCTTTCCAAGTTTACACAGATTGATCACGAAAATTCATATTTGCAGCCCCTACTGCTCCAAAGGACGTGACCGCCACTGTATTGAGTCCTGTCCTAGTGCGTGTCGAATGGACTCCTGAGCCGGGACTGTGGTACGAGCTGCACTGGCGAACTGACGATTCACCTTCACTGTCACATAAGTTGAAAGGTATGCTTGTTAAACATGGTCACATTCATAGGCTAGTATTTCATTCGAGTATCGCGATGCGATGGTTGGACGTCGATCGTCCAGAAGTGAGAACAGATAATGCATCATGCTAATATATCTGCCTCGGCCGAGAATTTATGCGAACCCAGGATACAATTTGAGGCACACAAAAGGTTTTGTACACCATCCATATTAAAATACCTCCATATACCTATTTATGTTTTGTAAGACTGTTAAAGCCCAACAGTAAAGAAGGTGTTGATTTTATAATAATTTTGTTGCAGAGCACAACACTTTTGAGGTGTCTGAGGGACGAAGTGCAAATATGATCGGACTTTCTCCGAGTACTTTGTACATTGTGTGGGTGCGAGCGCGGTCCAATCACAGCGAAGTATCCACGGACTCGGAACCAATCAAATTGCGCACATTCCAGCTCCCGGCACCGTTAGCTATGAAAAACGCCACTGCTTACGAAATACACGTTCTGTGGCCTCCGCCAACTTCATACAAATTGTACAAGTACGTAAACCTTAATATAGCGAAGTAGAATTTAATTTAAACAAAAGCTTACTTATAAATAGAATGTAATTTCAGATACCAAATGGAATACACTGAAGTGAATCTTCAGAGTAATACTTGGAGATATTGCACACACAAAGGCAATGGAATTTGGTCAGCAAACAATTTGCGTCCGAAAACTAGGTATCGCTTCCGTCTGCATTTGCAGTACGTGGTCAATGCTCCACCATTTTATTGGCCCACCGAGGACAAATTAATTTACATTTATGAGACACTTGGTAAGAATTCAATACAGAGTGTAAGGGACAGCTCCCCGAATACTGATGCAGAACATCTTACTGAACAACTTTCCCATTGGAACATTTATCAGGAAACGACAAATACCAGTATTCGAAGGGCTATCCTTTATACCCCATATATTGATTATGGATATGGCTCTATCTACGTATGTTATGTTGAATTAATAGCTAGTAAAGTGGTCAAATCAGTGGTCAGCTAGTCTCTATTTTATTTTGTAATAACCTTTAATTTGACTTTAGCCAAAGTTCATCAGTTTGCCAAACTTCCCTGCTACTAAATAATGAAAAAAAGTTTTGGTTTGTTATCATGATCTATTCTCTTATTATTCGTTGGATCAAGTTTTCAAAGGACCCTTTCTTAGGTATTCTGGTATTACAGGCGACGTGCCAGGCCCTCCTGGCAAGCTTCGAGTGGAGGCAGTCGGTGACCGGGTGCTCCGTGCTTGGTGGTCGGAGCCCGACAAGCGAGGCGCGCCCATTGAGGCATATCGGGTGTGGGGCAGGCCGCAACATCGGTAAGAGTTTTTCTTTAGATTTGTTTGTTTCGCGTGGACTGTAAGGTTTTCGCGGGTTCAAAACGCAGGAAACTCCAAAATATAAGCCTTTATTTTACACCACATATTGTAGAAGGAAAGGAAAACAAAAAACAAATTAAAAAAATACAGATACCTAGATAAAACAAAAAGTTACATCAACGATTCTTACGAATGTTGCTATTTGCTCGCAACATTGTTTATGAATAAATGCCCTCATTCATTGCATACATTGATAGCAATAAAGAAAGTATGAAATACACATACATTAACTACTCCGCTCGTAAAAGCACACATGTGTGCTTGAAGAACAATACAAATCTATTGTTGCAAAATTCGACCTGAGCGAAGTGGTTAACATATAAATGTCTTTGCTTACATAAAGAGCATCCAAATCAGTAAGAGTAACACAGACAGATACAAAATGTCCTCTTAGCTTACATTAATAGCATCTTTATCAGTAAGAGTAACACAGACAGATACAAAATGTCCACTTCGCTTACATTAATAGCATCCAAATCAGTAAGAGTAACACAGACAGATACAAAATGTCCTCTTAGCTTACATTAATAGCATCTAAATCAGTAAGAGTAACACAGACAGATACAAAATGTCCTCTGAGATTTCATTAATAGCATCCAAATCAGTAAAAGTAACACAGACAGATACAGAATGTCCTCTTAGCTTACATTAATATCAACCCAATCAGTAAGAGTAACACAGACATATACAAAATGTCTTCTTAGCTTACATTAATAGCATCCAAATCAGTAAGAGTAACACAGACAGATACAAAATGTCCTCTTAGATTTCATGAATAGCATCCAAATCAGTAAGAGTAACACAGACAGATACGGAATGTCCTCTTAGCTTACATTAATATCAACCAAATCAGTAAGAGTAATAAAGAGATACAAAATGTCCTCGTTGCGTACATTTTTAGCACTAAACGCATTACTTGCTTGTTGGTAGATCGAAGCCCGTCAACATTAAAATTTTTTGTGGATTCATCAATATATTTTCCGGCAAGTCTATCATTATTTCTGTTGTTGATATCTTTCAGCGTCGGTTACTCACATGACAACAATACAAAAAATATGAGCGAGTTACTATCAACTACTTTGCCAGCTGATGTTGACAATAAGACCAAAGAAGAAATTTTAAAAGAGGGGTTGGAGTTATTACATAATGGGACTGGTAAGTCTGTCTAGCAATGTTTTTTATTTGACACAGATTTATTTAACTGGAGTATACCAGAAAATACCGGTGCCTATGTTATGAAACTACAGGCTACAAGTCTACAGGTGAAATTCTTAGTACATTGCGTAGCCGGTTCATATTCCTGGTATCATAATGGCTAACCGACTACGCAATGAACATCGAATTTCACCTGTAAAATTGTAGCCTGTAGTTTGATAATATCGGGTACAAATGGTAAGAACAATTGGAATCATTCTAGTCAATGTCACCTTTATTTCAATGACGATACAGTAAATTTCTGGATTTCTGCTGAAAACGTCGCAAGTCTCACTGGGCAGCGGCCCTAAGAAAACCTAAAGGCACTAGGATTCTGTAAGCTACGAGAAATGTATTGTCGGACGGATGGCTATTTAGTATCTGTGATGTGATGAATCTGATTTATTTCAGACGCATACTGGCTCATCGGTCCTGGCGAAGTGTCCGAAGGGTACGTGGCGCGAGTGCAAGCTCGCAACAGCTACGGTTGGGGCTCGCTATCGACCGCTGCGGTGCTGGACGCGGCGCCGCTCGCGCTCGCAGCGAGACCCCACCCGGCGGTGCTGGCGGTCGCTGTGGCCGCTCTAGGGGTGCTAGTGACGGCTGTTGCTGCTGCTGTGTTCTACAGTAAGTGTTGCAGGGTGAGCGGCGCGAGTGTAAGCAAGGAAAAATAACAGAGAGTCTAAATACATATAGACAACATCTCAATCCCAATAATATTGTCTTGAGTTTGCACAACTATTACTCATCACATTAAAACACACTTTTGCTAAGTACTAAACACAATTTTAAACGGATTTAATTTGTGTTTATCTTGGATTTTACAATTCCTACGTTTTGAGCTCTTTACATCTCTTTCTTATCTTTACAGAGCTGGAAACGTAAGAATTGTAAAATCCAAAATAAACACAACATAAATCCGTTTTAAATTGTTTTATTGTGATCTCAATCCCTATTGCAAGCAAAGCGAGCTCGACATAATTTTACGATTTTTTAGGTAAGAGTACCACTGAAACTAACAATTGGACCATAAACTTTCTTCAAACTAACGTCTAAACTATAATGGATGCAATAATTAGAATAGTCTGCCTGATTCCAGCGTACAACAACCGCAGCAAGAAGAAGGCCGCACTTGAGAACCAGATCACCTCCATCGTGCCAAGAAGAGGCTTGGATCTAGAACTTGCTACACTGCGACAGTTACCTATCAGACACTCTACGAACATACTTTACAATCAGGTAATATCAATAGACTGTACAATTATTTCCGTGTGGTGCAGGCTTAGAATAGTAACATCCCATTTCTACCCGTGTGTGTCGTAAAAAGCGACTAAGGAATAATCGTACAGGGAATAGGCGGCAGCATTCCCTACGAGGCCCATGTCCAGCAATGGACTGTTGTTAATGTGTAAAATTAAAGAACTAAAAATTTCTCGTTCTCGGATCAAAATCTGCATTTTTGGAATCGTATGCCAGTTTGGATTGTTATTTCCAGTTTATTTATTAAAAGGCATTATACACTTATATTCACGAAATCATGCCCTAGCATGATACCTAACTTTTTGAAAAACATGGTCGAAATATGAAAAAATATTTTAGACACACAAAATCCTACCTCCCACACACAATGATCCAGCCAGCGTTCCAATTTGTATAGGAGGTACAATTTTTTATTACCTACGTTTCTTGGGGAAAGATGTTTAGTTGAATGGTCTGGTTCACGCCTTAAAATATTTGCAGCCAACATTTTAATAAACTGACGCCCTTTGGCTCATCGGCTTGTTCGTCGATTTGATGTCTCGTCCAAAATTACCTTCGACCTTTCAAAGTTAATATTTTGTAATGCATTGCTGGTTTTCCAGGGAGTGCACTGCTGCCCTACAGACGCAGAACTAGCGACTCTACCACACATCAGGCGCGAACAGATCACGCTTACAAAGTTCTTGGGTTCTGGAGCATTTGGGGAAGTGTTTGAAGGAGTCGCGCGGCAGATCAATGGAACTACTACCGACACCAAAGTCGCCGTCAAAGTAAGAACATTTGAAATAAAAATTTATGAACCTATGGAATACCGTTCGATTGCTTTGCCAGTTAAATTGTTCAGACGATTTATATGTTTATGAATAATCTACCTATGGCTGTACTAATCCATTCACTGATCCGATGGCGTAGCGGATAGTACTCTTGCCTGCTACGCCGAGGTTCGTGGGTCGACAGAAATATTTGTTAAGTCAATTTTCAGATATTCGTGTTTAGTCGGGGTCTTTTCTGTATATAATATGTATATCAGCAATTTATTTCCCATAGTACGTGCTTATTTGGGGCTAGAGTTGAGTGAATTGTCCGGGATATTTATTTATGTTGGAGATTTCGGGGTTAGTGGGGGACAATATTACGGTTAAAGAAAGTGCAAACTTTTCTTTTAGACGCTAAGAAAAGGCGCCACCGAGCAAGAGAAGACTGAATTCCTGAAAGAGGCGGCGCTCATGTCCAACTTCAAACACGAGCACATATTGCGTCTGCTCGGAGTCTGCTTGGACAACGATCCCAACTACATCATCATGGAGCTCATGGAAGGAGGGGATCTGCTCAGCTACTTGAGGACAAGCCGCTCCTCACTGGTAAGACATGTCTTATAATTTCATATAAAATACATGTTATCTGTCAAAATAAGGCGACGATCAAAACAATGGCGACTAAATTGACTAGAAAAGGCGAAAAACCATTAACGTTTTTAAAAATGACAGGACTTAGATATCTCCTATCCTTATCTGAACATATTTGACGGAAAGTGGCAGCACTAATTTAAGGCAAGTAAGGAAAATTTATATCCCGAATTGAGGCCAATATATTACATACACATATTACGCCTATCATCACTTGACGGGGTAGGCAGAGCGTAAACGGCCGCAAAAACGGACATTTACGCCACGTCTGACATATATTTGAGGGGCATTCGGATAATTATGTATCGCCATAGTGACAGGTTGTCAGCCCATCGCCTAATAGTCGACGTTTTTTGCAGTATGATGTCGGCGTGGGTATCGTAAGAAGCGACTAAGAAACTCGAGAGTTACACGTGTAATTGCAATTTCAGGCAATGGGCTGACAACCTGTCACTATGGCGATACACAATTTTCTGAATGACTCTCAAATATTCGTCAGACGCGGCGTAAATGTTCATTTTACGATCTGCCTACACTGAAATAGACGTGATGTTTGTATGTATTTAATCGAAATTTCAGCAAAACAAGAACCATCCACAAAAAAGAATGTTTTTTAAACTCTCTTTTTTCGTATGACAGTATTCCCAGGAGTCCCTCACACTGCTGGACCTGCTGAACATGTGCGTGGACGTAACCAAGGGTTGTCGATATCTGGAGGAGATGCATTTCGTGCACCGCGACCTCGCCGCGAGGAACTGCCTTGTGGCACACCGCGCCAGCGGGAGACGGGTCAAGATAGGCGACTTCGGCCTAGCCAGGGACATCTACAAGAATGATTACTATAGGAAGGAGGGGGAAGGTATGTATAATGTATACTTGGCACAGATTCTGTTACTATTGCACTATATGTAGAGACTTGCTGCAACTCCTTAGTGGCTCACCGCGCTAATTGAAGAAGGGTCAAGATAGGCGACTTCGGCCTAGCCAGGGACATCTACAAGAATGATTACTATAGGAAGGAGGGGGAAGGTATGTATAATGTATACTTGGCACAGATTCTGTTACTATTGCACTATATGTAGAGACTTGCTGCAACTCCTTAGTGGCTCACCGCGCTAATTGAAGAAGGGTCAAGATAGGCGACTTCGGCCTAGCCAGGGACATCTACAAGAATGATTACTATAGGAAGGAGGGGGAAGGTATGTATAATGTACACTTGGCACAGATTCTGTTGCTATCCAACTATATGTAGAGACGTGCTGCAACTCCTTAGTGGCACACCGCGCCAGTGGCAGACGGGTCAAGATAGGCGACTTCGGCCTAGCCAGGGACATCTACAAGAATGATTACTATAGGAAGGAGGGGGAAGGTATGTATAATGTATACTTGGCACAGATTCTGTTACTATTGCACTATATGTAGAGACTTGCTGCAACTCCTTAGTGGCTCACCGCGCTAATTGAAGAAGGGTCAAGATAGGCGACTTCGGCCTAGCCAGGGACATCTACAAGAATGATTACTATAGGAAGGAGGGGGAAGGTATGTATAATGTACACTTGGCACAGATTCTGTTGCTATCCAACTATATGTAGAGACTTGCTGCAACTCCTTAGTGGCACACCGCGCTAATTGAAGAAGGGTCAAGATAGGCGACTTCGGCCTAGCCAGGGACATCTACAAGAATGATTACTATAGGAAGGAGGGGGAAGGTATGTATAATGTATACTTGGCACAGATTCTGTTACTATTGCACTATATGTAGAGACTTGCTGCAACTCCTTAGTGGCACACCGCGCTAATTGAAGAAGGGTCAAGATAGGCGACTTCGGCCTAGCCAGGGACATCTACAATAATGATTACTATAGGAAGGAGGGGGAAGGTATGTATAATGTATACTTGGCACAGATTCTGTTACTATTGCACTATATGTAGAGACTTGCTGCAACTCCTTAGTGGCACACCGCGCTAATTGAAGAAGGGTCAAGATAGGCGACTTCGGCCTAGCCAGGGACATCTACAAGAATGATTACTATAGGAAGGAGGGGGAAGGTATGTATAATGTATACTTGACACAGATTCTGTTGCTATTGAACTATATGTAGAGACGTGCTGCAACTCCTTAGTGGCACACCGCGCTAATTGAAGAAGGGTCAAGATAGGCGACTTCGGCCTAGCCAGGGACATCTACAAGAATGATTACTATAGGAAGGAAGGGGAAGGTATGTATAATGTACACTTGGCACAGATTCTGTTGCTATCCAACTATATGTAGAGACGTGCTGCAACTCCTTAGTGGCACACCGCGCTAATTGAAGAAGCGTCAAGATAGGCGACTTCGGCCTAGCCAGGGACATCTCATCATCATATCAGCCCACATCTACCCACTGCTGAGTATAGGCCTCTTCTTTTTCTCGCCATCTACGCCGGTCCTGTGCCTCCCGCATCCACTGTTTGCCAGCAATGGTCGCTAGGTCGTCCGTCCATCTAGCGGGTGGTCTGCCTACTGGACGTTTAGTTGTTCTTGGCCGCCACTCCATTACCGCTTTCGTCCACCGTCCGTCATCGCGTCTAGCCAAATGTCCTGCCCACCCCCACTTCAGTTTTGTGATTCGTTTTCCGACATCGACGACTCTCGTTCGGCGTCTTATTTCCTCGTTGCGAACCCGATCCTGAAGTTTAATACCTAGCATGGAACGCTCCATGGCTCTTTGTGCAACCTTAATTTTGTGCAAGCTCTCCCTTGTGAGTGTCCATGTTTCGGCACCATATGTAACACACCGTACACACACACACCGTAGTGTAGAGACGTGCTGCAACTCCTTAGTGGCACACCGCGCTAATTGAAGAAGGGTCAAGACAGGCGACTTCGGCCTAGCCAGGGACATCTACAAGAATGATTACTATAGGAAAGAAGGGGAAGGTATGTTTATAAGAATCTTGTTTCATACTCTGTAAATTATAGAATGATTCTCTTGACAGGCAGCAGGTAGTACATAGAAAACCAAGTGAGAGTGAAAAGGACAAAAAATTGAGCATCTGTTCACAGAGCTCAAGCTATATTTTATGAACTACTAGATTTCTGCCCAGCGGTTTCACCCGCTGCCACTCATTTTCCCGTGGTAATAGTTGTTTTCCTGCGGTAAAAAGTGGCCTATGTGTTATTCCAGGTTATACTCTACCTGTGTTCCAAATTTCATCCAAATCGGTCTAGCCGTTTGAGCGTGAAGAGGTATCAAACATACCTCTACATACACACACACAAAATCTCAGATTTATAATATTGGTACGGATAAACATAGGTTCGACCAACTGGGCTTGCAATATTCTTAAGAACCTGGAAGTAGAGAGTCCATGCAGACAAGACCTTCAGTAATGAAGAAGCGAAGAAGGAGACTAGCTGGGCTCCGAGCACGGCAGAGACTTATCTGATGTCGGACGTATCAAATTGTTTTGACCTTACCACAAAAAGTAAGACACGCGTCAAAAGTATTTTTCTTTACGAGTTCACGTTGTTAAAGGGCTTAAACAGTGTCGAACATGTTTTGTGATTTATAATAAATAAATGTTTTTTTTTGACGTTAGATAAAGCAACCGAAGCCGCGCTGCTTACCCTAGGTCTACGGAACACAGTTTAAAAACGAAAATTCTGTTTACATCAGTTTGCTGTGTGAACTCGTGGATGTTGTCGTAAAAAGTGACTAAGGGATAAATTCATCCAAAGAATGGGCAGCATCGTTCACTGTGAAAGCAATATCTTGTACTGCGCTCGCCAAGCGTGGTGAGTATGGCAATAGGCCCATGTCCAGCAGTGGACTGTTGTGGCTGTAAATATAAGCCTGATGTTGGACTTTGTAAATAATTAAAAGATTTTGTGACCAGCAAGTTTTGTTTTGCAGGGTTGCTGCCAGTGCGGTGGATGGCGACGGAATGTCTGGTGGATGGAGTGTTTTCCTGCCAGTCTGACGTCTGGGCCTGGGGTGTGCTCTGTTGGGAGGTCAGTATAATACCACGTTCACACCATACACCTGCTCCTGCTCCTGTCGCTGTCGCGAATATTGCTTGAAATACTTCCGCGGAAGTATCATCGCGAGTGAGTGTGCACACACTGTCGCTATTCTCTTATCGCACCAATATGAGTGAGCGGGATAGCAATAGCACATTCTACACACGTTAGTTCTGCCGTCCCTTTGACTCGCGCACGAGGCGCCGACAATTTCGGGAGCACGGGAAGTGGCAGCGGCATGACGAGTAGCAGCGCGAGTAACCTGTTCACACATTCGAGCTGCCCACTTCCCTTACTATTTCCCTGTCCATATTGGCATAATGTGAACGTGCAATTAGTCTGTGCGGAAAGAGAATAGTCGTGAAAATTGAGGGCGCCTCTGTGCCTCAGTATGAGGAATGTCATAGCAACCTATGAAAGAATTATTAGTTCCCTTTTTGCCCACGTCACTTTCGCATGCGAAAAGAAGTTTCCGGTGTCTGGTTTGCGACCAGTAGGTCGACTCCATAGAAAAAGCTGGCCTTATGGCCGAATCTAGCTAGAGTGCATAAACGTGCATTTATATAATGATAATAGTTTCCTTACTGTAAAATAATAGTGGTAATTTTGTTCGCCAGGTATTATCGATAGGGCAGCAGCCCTACCCGGCGCGAACTAATCGGCAAGTGCTCGCGTACGTGCGCTCGGGAGGCACGCTGGACCGCCCGCCCAACTGCCCTAACGAATTGTAAGTTCAAATCTAATGCTAAGTTCACACCAAGCTCCTGCTCGTATCGCTGCTGAAAACATTGCCCGAGTGTTTTTAGCCATGTCTCAACTTGTTCTGAACACTTAATCCATTTCGATACCATATTTGTTTTTATAGTTACGAGCTTCTGAAGAAGTGTTGGAGCTACAACCCCGAGGGGCGGCCGTCGTTCCGCCACTGTTTGGAAGTGGTCACGGCTTTGCGAGACCGGACCTCGCCCAATATCACTTTGACAGCTACCGCCATCCCTACTACCGACTACCTCACGCTGTTAGGAGATGGTAAGAATTCATTTAGATTTTATTTCATTAATCATTCTGCTTTAGGCCTGTTCAAATCTGTCGGTATTCGAATTTGTACGTGGGTAGTGGAGCTCAATCGCTTAACAGTTTGGACCAATCAAGCTACCGATAGTCACTACCCATCGGGATGCCGCTCAGATTTGAATAGGGCCTTAAGGGAACATGCAGCATGGTAGGAAGTATAGTTCTCGCGTCTCATGTCATGTGCATTAACCTTTTCATTTTCTTATAAACAAAACATAAGACTAAGACTTGTTAACGTTTAACGATAGATAGGAACAAGTCATTCAGTATTCTTGTTTAAAATCTGTCTTTTAGGCAAATTAATGATTTAAGTATAGGAAGCCCGTTTAACGATTCCACGCCCGCGGGGTACAGGGGCACGGGGGCGCGGGGTACGATAAGGTTATTATGTTAGTTCTTTACGCACTACCGCCGCCCGCACCCTATACCCCGCGGGCGAGAACACATTTACATTACCAACATTGTATAGATATAAAAGTTTCGCAACGCAATGTGTCACAACAATGTTGAGCGACAAATGTTCCCAAATGAAATTGTCTAAGTTCTGCAACAAAATGGCCGCACATGAAGTGAAGTTGCCGCTAAACACGCGTAAAGTTAGTTGTTGTTATACAATGTTGCTATTGCAAGACAAATGTTTCTGAATGAATACGCGCCTTTACCTAGAACATTCTTCTCGAAATTCATGACATCATTGTGGAAACTAACATGATTTGCATTGTGCATGTGACAGACGCCGTGGACAACCGCACCTACCTGCTAGACGAGAATGACAACGCCTTCATAGGTTCGTTCATGCATTACACATTCATACTAGTACTGAGATCGAATCCACTCATATAACCATCATCCTATCTCATTTCTGTTAGCTTGTCGTTGGTATATCTTATTTATTTTATTTATGTATGCATGTATTTATTTTATGTATTTTTATTTTTCATGTTAAATTATTAAGTATAGTATTTTAGTTTATTCCTTCTTATGTATTGTAGTTTAGTGCGAAATTTAAGTACGATTATATTTCTTTTTTTTTTTTTGTGTATGGGCACCCGCTTTTACTCTTTCTGTTTATCTTTTGGTTGGCCGGTAGAGAATGCCGCGTGGCATTAGGCCCGCCCTTTGTACTTTCTGTGCAATAAAGTTTAATAAATAAATAAATAACCTAAGCAAGAATATTAAAATAAAGGCGTGCCTCTTGCGACTGTTTTTCCATACAAAACAAAAACATCGATATACACCGCGCCGTGGCCATAGACATACTTTATAGTGTTTTGTAAGGGAATTTTCGGGGGAAAAATATGCGCAAGAGTCACGCCATTATAAAATAAAAATATAAAACAAAAAATAATCTTATTTTTTTTTCGTTCTTTCTCACAAATAATATCTAATCTTCATCCGCACCCTATTATATTATGCTTGAAACTTGCTCTTTCTCATACATACATATATCACGTCTATATCCCATGCGGGGTAAACGGCCGTCAACTCTCTTAATATCAGAAACGACGCTTAATGCAGAGGAAGGTCTTGACGAGTCAGTTCTTTACTTTGCTTATCTTTCTACAAGCCGAAAGGAGGTCAAGGGTACTTATGGAACTGGTAAATTTTTTTGTTACTCCCATACAAAACTGCCGATCAGCTGGCTAAATACCTATGGGTGATGGTCAAATTTATTGTTTACATTCGACCTATGTTCCATGGAGAAAGATGTTTAGTTTCATGAGTACCCAGGCATCCTTTTGGCTTGTTATAACCTTTTTGTTAATCCTTGTATAAACCAATGATTTCCCTAAAATCTTGTTAAACCTGAAGATGAAGACTACCCCGAAGAAGAGATGGAGCCGTCACGCTTGCTCCCGCAGCGCGCCCCCAAATACCTGGAGCTGATGCACGACGCCGGCGCAGCGTGCGACGGCTACGAGGTGCCCAGGCCGCCGGCACCGTTCCACAAATACTATAGGTAATTTAGTTATTATGGAATCGGTTTTGTTTAAACTCCTGTCTAGGATGTGAAGGATAAGACTGAACCAGTCGAAGATGGAGCGACCTCACAATACATTAGAATATGCTTTATTTGTACAAAACACAACAAATGGCAAAGATACACTAAAGTAAAAGTCTGTACAATAAGGTCTTTTTTTACAGATTAAAAAGTTACGTTTCTCTACGCCAAAAGATGGCGTTAAACATCTGGGGGTTTCTCAACTAGTCACGCAATGTAGTAAAAGCGTTCTAGTAGAAGTGAACTGTTTTCTTTCTTTTAACCTTGCCGGCATTCCTTTTTCAGACTGGTAGACTTTATTTATTGCTAGCGATATCAAAATACGTTGAAATTGGCGCCACTAGCACAGCAAATATTATTTTAAAACATTTAACCAATAATAACTACGTAATATTTTTTAAGGTTCATTGGGTCGATAGAACACTAGTGTTACGCCTATCGATGATTTTAAGTACTTTTTTTATTTTAAAAAGCTGACTCAAAAGACCATCTTTAGGTGGCCTTATTGCTTACGTAGCAATTTCTTCCACCAACCAAAAGCAACCTTTCCATCGTCCAGAAGCAAATGAGCACTGGCATGTTCAATTTCCAAATAACAACAAACAGATAAATCTGGTGGTCGCAACCATGCTATAGAAAAAGAATCAACAAATTACAGTTGCACTGCACACCTTACTTATTTGTTTTGTATACTAAGAATTAGCTACGGATATTTCCTGCCAGAATGTCATAGGAAGAGCTAATAGAGCGCCTTTTCAGAATCACGGCAAATATTTGTTTTATTTTCAGGCACAGCATCGTAGGCGTAGCACCGAACAGACTGATTAAACCACCGATTTACCGAACACATTCCTTACGAGCGCGCCCACCGAATGCCACCATCATTCCCTTAAGGAACGGCATCGTCAAGCGAGCCTCCCTCTGCGAGGGAATCCCTGGCGCTTACAGCAGGGAATCCCCGCGCCCAAGCTCCTCGAGGGAACGGACAGTCGACTTCGATATCGAAAAGCACGTTTTCAAGACTCCGTTTTAAACTGTGATATTGATTAGGTTTTTTTTGGATCGGTTCATGCTGAAGTGGCAGCGGTCGGCAGATTCACTAGTAATTTTTTTTTTTATAATTAGATATAATCTGTGACTTCATGAGGCAAAAATAAAAATTTACTTTAGTGTAACAAGAATACATCATGACATGACGCTTTCCGTCCTTGTTGCTCTCAGGCTAACTAACTCATATTTGTCCCCTTGTCAAATGACGTCACAGATTAATCTAATGAAAACACAGCTTATTTTCCTTTTCATGGTATTTAGCCTTTATCTCTATTGCAGAAGGCAAAAAGTTCAGAGTCTTCTTCGAGTAGCTGCCACTTGAGTGTGAATTGACCCTTATACGTTGTACCGTGTACGACGCGCAATGTACATTATTCCACCGATCCTCAAGTCTTTTTACTTGTGAAATATTTAATTATTTATTTGTAGGTAGATGTAAATAGTCGTGTTGTTGTACATATTTTTTATAGCGTGATTTAATAAAATAAGTACCTAAATACATAAAGCGCAGTAAAATAGTAATAAGACTGTTCGTAATGGCAGCTCTCTCAGTTTTATTAGTCAATCTACGAAGTACCATCGCAATTATGGAATATAATGCATTTAATTTAAGGATTTTCTTATTTAATAAAAAAAAACTCATCTTGATTACGTACTTTAATTTATTTCTAATTTTAAGAATAACTAACTCGTTAATGTACCTTAAAACAATTAATATTAAGAATAAGACGACGAAAGTCAAAAATAGTTATCTAACTGCTATGATATAGGTACTATACTAATTTTGCATATACATAGTCCTATGTACAAAGTAATGATATATGATGAACTTAAAAAAAGAGAAAAAACTAATCTCGTACTAAAATAAATTCTGCCTTTTTAACTGCAGTTTTGTAAACCATGTCAATAATGAAACATTGTCGCAGGAAACAAAGGCTCCATACATAAACGTCACAATACAACATGATATTAGTCTCTAGAGCCGGCGCTAATGCACAAACATATTCTAACTGAACGAGAATATACGATATATAATGAAGTGAGACAACAAACGTTTCATTTCATTTGCATACAATAGTTTTATCTATTGAAATCAGTTTTATTTTACTGTCTTAATTATTATTATTGCTATATGAATCAAGGATTTCCATATAAATGCTATTATGAGAGTCAAAAACAATATTCAAGATCAAATTGCACATCGGTTCTTCTTTGGCTCTTTCAAATAGAAACCCTTTTGTATTAACAGTGTAAAGTAGGAAACTTATGCACATAAAATAGGTCAGAAATAATTATCTCTAGTCTTTCTAATGGATGCATTTCACCAAGGTTGCCTTCTCAACTCCTTATGACCTTATCCCACCAACTACATGTAATCTACAAATAGGGAATTGGAATTGAGTAGATTTTGATGACAACTATAATAATAAATAATCTTAGTCAGCACTAGTCGTCTGAATAGACTTTCGCTTTGCAATAACATTACCTTTCTTAAACGAAAAAAAAATAAAAATAAAATAGTAACTGCGAATGAAATCGTATTTAACATTAGCACACCTCGGACACTGACGCTCAAATGTATGAAAGAAACGCGTTGCTACGCATACAGTCTAAGCTCGCGTAGGTGAACGCGGACCATGCTTGTGTGTGTGAGACAACATGTCAGGGTTGCCGCCATTTTGCGTTCGCGTATCGGGATAGCAATGTGCGGCAGTATGAAATGACCTTCGTTCACGCATCCTAGCTAGCCGGTGTCTGAGCGTCCTCCGAGCGCGGGTGGGCGGCGCTTGTAGGGGAAGGCAGGGAGTGACCATACTGTACGCTAGTACTATTAATTATACTGTGGCATTAGTGTCCCTGTACAACATGTAACGTGTCCTACTCGCCGTCCTCGAGAGTCTCCTGTTGCATCCGCTTCTCCTGCTTCACCTGCTCCGTGAGCGTCACGGCGGCGCCTGCGACAAAATATTTAGTGTAAATTACCTGGGTTCTGGTACAATTACAGGCAGGAAACACAGACCATCGAGTCATAAAGGTAATCAAGGAATTTCGTAATTTGCTGTTCTTACACTAACTAAAGTAAGGCCATCCCAATAATATCCCAATATTGAAAGCTGTCATCTCCATACTACCAGCAGCGATGCCAACAAAAATAAATTACCGTCTGTCATAGCATTAGCACGAATCTGACGGCTGTTAAGTATGGCTCATTAGGATGGCCGTACTGTAGTTGATTACTTGCGATTAGCATCTGGTCACAAACATTCCACAATAGCAGACGATATCGGGTTAGTGTGGAAACCTCTAATCACCGCAAGCGAAGTGACTAAAGCCCAACGCTCCGTTAAGCGGACTGACCAAGTCGGAGCATCTTGGCAGTATAATTCGTCCAAATTTAGAAGGCGCATCGTGCCTAAGTAGCTATATACCCGTGACCCATCACGCAGCGCTGCTCTTATATTTAACCGAATCTAGCTCGCGCGTACAGCGCGCTCAAAGCAGCGTTGGCGCTGAATGACCCAGTTGTTTTGGTTTCCTATGACGTTTTGCGCGTGCTTCAGTCGAGGCTCAGGATCACGCACTTTAGAGACGGTATGTCCCCTACAGCAGTGTAACGTGTATGAGGGTTGCTACACACAAAGGCGGGTCGGCACTGTCGGTTCGGCAGCATTTGTCGATCAACAAAGCCGACCCGAAGTAATCACTGCACTTGTTCGGCTTTATTCGGCTTGTGCCGATCGGGTAGTTCATTCGAGTAAACGCATCATTCGATTCGGCAACTGCCGAACGGTATTTGTGGAACGAACATTATGATTATGATATGATTCCCGAACATTATCTGCATATTATATTCGATTTTACCGCCCGGTTTGGCCGATTGTTCCATTCGGCCTTTGTAATCGAGCGGCAAAGACGAGCGGCTTTTTTCCCGAACATTCATCTACACATATTCGATTTTACCGCCCGGCTGTGCCGATTAATGCCGGCCCGATTATGTGTGTAGCAACCCTGACTGACCCACGTCGCGCCCCAGCAGCTCATGATCACGAGCAGTGGGGGGTAGAGGCGGTATGTCCCCTACAGCAGTGTACCGCGTGTGACTGACCCAGGTCGGGCGGCGGCGGCTGGTTGTCGTCGTCCTGCGCGTCGTCCTTGCTGTTCTCGTGCAGCAACACGTACTCGCGCTGCGAGAACCCGAACTTCACCACGTCGCGCCCCAGCAGTGGGGGGTAGAGGCGGTATGTCCCCTACAGCAGTGTACCGCGTGTGACTGACCCAGGTCGGGCGGCGGCGGCTGGTTGTCGTCGTCCTGCGCGTCGTCCTTGCTGTTCTCGTGCAGCAACACGTACTCGCGCTGCGAGAACCCGAACTTCACCACGTCGCGCCCCAGCAGTGGGGGGTAGAGGCGGTATGTCCCCTACAGCAGTGTACCGCGTGTGACTGACCCAGGTCGGGCGGCGGCGGCTGGTTGTCGTCGTCCTGCGCGTCGTCCTTGCTGTTCTCGTGCAGCAACACGTACTCGCGCTGCGAGAACCCGAACTTCACCACGTCGCGCCCCAGCAGTGGGGGGTAGAGGCGGTATGTCCCCTACAGCAGTGTACCGCGTGTGACTGACCCAGGTCGGGCGGCGGCGGCTGGTTGTCGTCGTCCTGCGCGTCGTCCTTGCTGTTCTCGTGCAGCAACACGTACTCGCGCTGCGAGAACCCGAACTTCACCACGTCGCGCCCCAGCAGTGGGGGGTAGAGGCGGTATGTCCCCTACAGCAGTGTACCGCGTGTGACTGACCCAGGTCGGGCGGCGGCGGCTGGTTGTCGTCGTCCTGCGCGTCGTCCTTGCTGTTCTCGTGCAGCAACACGTACTCGCGCTGCGAGAACCCGAACTTCACCACGTCGCGCCCCAGCAGTGGGGGGTAGAGGCGGTATGTCCCCTACAGCAGTGTACCGCGTGTGACTGACCCAGGTCGGGCGGCGGCGGCTGGTTGTCGTCGTCCTGCGCGTCGTCCTTGCTGTTCTCGTGCAGCAACACGTACTCGCGCTGCGAGAACCCGAACTTCACCACGTCGCGCTCCAGCAGCTCCACGTAGCGACGCGGCTCGATCTTCTTGTTGTTCACGAATGTGCCGTTCGCTGATTCTGAGAGAGAATGGTTCGTATTTAGAAGAAAATTATTTACATCTTTACGTATTGTTTTTACACAAGAACACTATGTTACAAGAGACAATTTTGTGCCTATTAAGGCGAGTGGTGCCGCAGAACTATGCAAACAATACTTTAGATTGATCTTTGCACATGTTTTTGGTATAACCTTAACGTTTAATAAGACCCTTTAAACTGGGTGAAATATACCAAAAGCGCAACGGTTTCTGCTCTTTCATCCATTACTTTCATTACAGCGAATTGTTTGTTTTTAGTGCAAAACTAAAACTTGAACACGCTATAGAATATTTGACGTGAAACTAGCGCCACATAACAAAATTTAAAATTTAAGGTAAAACCAAAAACTAGTGCAAAATTAATTATGTTTGCATGAAGAAATACGGGGTGTAAGTTTTTTGTTATGTGGCGCTAGTTTCACGTCACCACTCGCCTTAAATTGAAATTTTAGTACGCAGGTAATTCCTATGGGGCAAAATAAAATATCTGCCCGCGTCCGCAATACAATACACAATAGTCGTAACACAACCATGTCAGAGGCCTACTAGTGGTAGGAGGCGGTTGAAAAACTCTGACACCAGGGTTTATCGGGTCGTTGGACGACATGGTGTCCCATACGAAAAGAGATAGATAAAAACAAATTGAAGTTGTATTTATCAAACACGTTATAATAAAACTAACGTTTATTTATGCTAGCGTACACTTTATACAATAGAGATTTTGTTAAAAATTGTGGTGCTGGTCCATGTCAATGCGCACTGCTAAAGAGTGGAACTCACTTCCTGCGTCTGTGTTTCCAAAAGCATACAACCCTAATCTCTTCAAAGTAAGAGTGAACAGGCTTCTTCTGGGTGAGCTCGCTCCATCTTAGACTCTGTCTCTGTCCTATGACCTAGACTAGAGTCAAGAGCAAACCCATCATTAATAATAAAAAAAAATATATATATAAAAATTTTGGTAATTCCACGAGTGGCTGTTTAGGCTTGACACTTCCAATAAAATATCTCCGTCTGTAAAACTGTTGCGACTCGAGGGTGTGTATTTCAATTTTAGGCGATGGGCTGACAACCTGTCACTGAGGCGATACACAATTTTCGGATGACTTCAAATATTTGTCAGATGTGGCGTGAATGTCAGTTTTTCGTGGCTGTTTATATGTGTATGTATGTAAAACTGTAATCGTACCTAAATCGATGATGTAAGGGCGCACCCTGCGGCCCTGCGAGCCGTCGGCGCGGTCGAAGGGCGTGGCGCGGTACTGCAGCGCGGCGTGCTGCTTGCTGATGGAGGGGTGCTCGAGGATGATGTCCACCACCTTCTTGTCGCGCCCGATCAGGAACGCCGACTGACGGTGGATGTACAGGATCGGTAGCGCCGTCTCGCCTTTGAATGGATAGAATCTGCGAACAAGTGATCATAAGCTTTGATAATAATAATAATAATATAATATCCTGAACAATTCACACAGCGCCATCTAGTCCCAAACTAAGCAAAGCTTGTACTATGGGAACTAGATAGCTGATATTAATACATATATACTTTTTTTTTGTAAATAAATACATAATATACATAGAAACACCCAGACTAAACACAAATATCTGAAAATGTCTTAACAAATATTTGTGTCTTGTGGGGATCGAACCCACGACCCTCGGCGTAGCAGGCAGGGGTACTATCCGCTACGCCATCGGCCCAGTCGATAATCAAAAAGTAGGAAAAAATTTCATTATCTGCCCGCGTGTTTTTATATACTAGCGGCCCGCCTCTGCTATGCTAAATAAATATGTTAGAATAATAAAAACTTTTTCGTCGAAATTATCTATCATCCATTGCGTGGTTTGGAAATGTTTGCTTTTCCCAAGACAGCCTTTACAAAGACATCTGAATTGATAAGATGTCTCGGAGTGCAGAAATTTGAGTGGATGTATTTGCTGCACCATCAACTTAGTTTCTGTTAACCTTCTGTTCTGATCTATCCTAGCCAAGATCACAGTCAAGAACATTGTAAGTCTTACCGCCACCTCCTCTTGGGCTGCTTGGCGTCATCGGGCTCGGAGTACTTGATGACGACACCGTTGACTGTGTTGGTATCGGCCGTCAGCTTGCCGGAGAGACCGAAGTTCGGTTTCTCCTTGTCACCGGTTGTGTCGCCTTCCTTCTTCACTTCTGTTTTGCCCCACGAATAATCGCCGTTGTCTTCGTTTTGGAACCTAGGCGAGACGTAGACGTATTGAAAAAAAAGATATCTATCAGCCATGAGACCTATTATTACTTTTGAAACATGAAAACATGCCTGCTCTTACTTTTGGACCTACATAGTTTATATAACATTACTGGCTTTTTAAATTATAGCTGCTCTAATGCCTTGTTTTTACTCGTAACGAGTAAAGTGGCGAGTAAATGACTTAAGCCCCCATTTCTATCATTCCGTGTGGTTCCGGTTTAGCATTACCCCATTTTTACCCGTGGGTGTCGTAAAAGGCGTCTAACCAAATACCCCCCCAATAGAGGGAGGCTCATGTGGACTGTTGTGTAGTAGTTGTTCCCTGCTTTCCTCGCTATCCTGCTCTAACAGCACATACCTGCTCTTTCTCTCGCGTGGTCTAGCCTCAGTCTTCATAGACGGCGGCCTATCAGCGCGCTCTTCACGCGGCCTGCGATCTTCACTCCTCGAAGCGCGTTCATCCCCTCGGCCGTCCCTGCTTTCCTCTCGCTCGCGCTTCACCTCGCGCCCATCGCCCCTTCCCTCTCGCACGTCGCCCCGCCCACTCTCTCTGAAACGGTCTTCTCTGTCTTCCCTTGGGTCTGGCCGCCTGCTCTTGTAATGTTCGTCTTGACTGGATGATCTGACGTACTCTCTATTTAAATGGGATTTAATACGTAAATTTAACCAGTACATTTTGTTTAAAATTGATTTTATACACTTGTAAGATCGCGATTACATTCCTGCAGGCATGAGTTTTTGTATGAGTTACATGTCAAGAGATTTATTTTGTAAGTTGTGAGCATAACAAAGAACCGATAACGAATTGTTTGAAACCGTTTACCTTGGTGGAGAAATGGGTTTTTCAGACCTGACCGGCGGCGGCGGCTTCGGGTGTCGCGGCTCGCGAGGCCTGCAAGTGATCATAAACAACATTGAACATTTGCGAAAACAGGCAACGGTTTTACACACATCGGTCACAGGAACTAGGGGTTATTTATGACTATTTGGATATAATTTTAGATCGTATTTTAACGGCATGAAAGCTTTTGGGAAAATTAAAGCTGAATTTATTTATAATAAGGAATTTACGAGCATAGTTTCCATAATTTTCTGCTTAATAATAGCTAAATACTTTTTTATTATTACAATTATTTTGTATCCGCATATTTTCCACTCCGTATACAGCGTGCACTTACCGTTACTCGAAACATTACGGCCAACTGTTGAAATGAAGAAAATTACCTAATAAAAATATCCGATCGTGGATTTTATCGTCATATTGTTTTATAAATATTTCGATTTTGAAATATTTACGGTAAAATTATTACTCCGATAGCACCGCCGATTCATCTTCTTAAGCCTTGAAGAGTATTGAAGAATTATTTTCACTTTCTGTGTTAAATTAGAATTACTTTCTTTCAATAGTAATTTTTTACCTATTGACTAACTTCATAGTCATTTCTTCATTTTCAAATTTTTTTCATTGTTATGTTCAGAAAGTTTACATGAAATATTTTTTTCAGTATTTTTATGACAACAGGCACTATCTTCAATCAATTGAAGAAAAAAAATTGTTTCGAAATTATTGGTAAAGTAGGTGTAATCCAACTTCTACTGAATCCTTGTTATAAAGTTGTTTCCATAATTGCTGGGATCGATTTCCAAATACACATCACAAAATTTATAGTATTACACTTTTGTCTTTCCTTTTGTGTAGATTGTCAAGGTATGACATCAATAATTTATTACAAAAGCATGCATTCAGCCCTGACGGTAGACACAGTATGGCCAAAAATGTGATATTTGTATCCTCAACCATTTTGCCTAAAAATGAAAATTAAAATGCCTCGTATGTTGTTTTAATTACTTATGTTGTACGAGTCCACACTTTTCTCTCTATTGATTTTGCTGATAAATGAATGCACAAGTTCGATATAATGATGATAATCAGATAATTTGAAGTCTTGAATCTTTTTGGGTGATTTGCTGTTTATTTAGTCAGTTATTATTTTTGTTTCTTTTCAGGTTTCACAAGTTCTTTGGTTAAATACATAATTGGTTGGAGGTTGCATCTGATAAGCTATAATTATGATGATCTCATTTTCATATATTCCATTTCTTCATTAAAAATTTTTCGAAAGATAGATAATAGTCTCAAACTAAAATCCATTTCCAGATCTTGTCTTTCTTTCTATAAGTTTGTGTTGTTTAACTTCTATTTCAAATTCATGATAAATTAATTAAAGATGTTTTCTTCATCATAGAGTTTCAAATATGGCATATTTTCTTTAGTTTTTGTACATCATTGTTATCAAATTTTCTAACAAAATCTTCTCTTCTCTATCTAATTCAGTTCTTCCTTATAATCTCTTCCCTCTCATATGATAAGATGTCAAGTCACTCGGTCTTCATGTTGAATGTTGTTATGATTGCAAAACCAATACAAAGTACTGATAAAATAGTCCCATATCAAATGTTTTGGAAGCAATACAGTTTTGGGCATGGTGTGAAGATTACAGCATAAACCTATTTCAACTCTTAGCTTGCCCATATCAAGGGTGATTTCTCAAACATAAATTAGGTTTCACATTTTCAAGTCTTTAAAAAAGACATTATTAGTTCACACATGCCTAGACAGACTCTCGTCTAAAGTGAAACTATTAAAAAACCTTTGTAACCGCAACATGTTCTGACCAAAGTCATTATAATTTTCTGTAGAGGTGTCACTGTAAAAACAAATACAGTTGTTTAACTGAGACCCTGAGACCAGTTCCATTTACACATACATGCAGTCATAGTTTATTTTATTATGATGAAGTTTATAAAACCAAACCGTACCTATAAGTTTCAAGTTATTAAAAAGTTGAGTATGAGAAAGAAACTAATTGAGATATGAGAATATTGACATACCTTTCAGAGTATTTGTCTTGGTATCTTTCTCGTTTGTCAGGATATTCCCTTTCACGGTAATGTTCTGGCTCTGGTGGTCCTCGTCTATGAAAACGAAAATTGCTTTTAAAAGGTTAATAATAATAATGAAATTTAAACATAATTCAAAATAAGTTATTTAATTACCTTTGCTGATATTCTCTGTGGTCATTGAATTGCCTCTTGGGTCCTTCATAATGACTTCCATGCTGATTGTATCTGTTATGTTGATTATAACCTAAAAAAAGAATTTATGAACTAGAAGTAACAATAATAAAAAAAATGTTCTAACACAATATCAAGTTTCTAACTTTCATCTACTTTTAAATAAAAAACATGTACATATAATTAATTACATACTTTATTTTAAAAAAAGAAACTTCTGTTAGAATTTAATGAAGCATGCATTCTGAGCTCAAAAACTAGTCAGTGTGGATATTTTAGGATGGGTTGCCAGTAAGTAATAAAAACCAACCTCTTGGATCTTCTTTTGAGTGATAGTCTTGCCTCGGCCTGCTGTGGTGGTCATCAGGTGGTCTACGGTCTTCATACCTTTGATGATGCCTAAAATACGACAGCCCATTGCAATACTTGTACCCAATCAGACAATTTTATTGGAAATGAAATATTATGAGTTGAGCAATTGCATGACCACCAATGTGATAAGTAAATGATTCACAATGCCTAGTACAATGGCTGATACTACAACAGTTGTTAAATAAGAGGTTAATGATAAGCACAACATGGTCTACAGGTAGTACACAAATTGTACCTTCTGTATTCATCATACTGTCTTTGCTTCTGACTATACTCTTCATTGGAGACTTTGTATGGTACACTTTGCCCATACTTTGGTTGGATATTTTTGTCTTGATATGATGCATATCTGTAATACATTTTGATATGGAAATATGTTCTTATTCTAACTAAATACTGATCAGAATAGATTGAATATAAAAATTTTAGCTTCAATCTTTGATTTCTAGTTAACAAGATTTGGTTTGGAATGGAATTTGCAACTAACTGGAACGTATGACTCTCAATGGAAAAAAGTAGTCATGAAGAAATCAGAGAAGAGAACTACAAAACATCCCTCAAATTTTGAATAATTTTTTCAAATGGTTGTGATAATATATCTATGAATTGTTGCAATACAGACTTGTCAGTGCGCTCCCGTTCATACTGATAGCGCTGTGCTGCTCTCTCCTTGCTGGAACCTCGGTAGAATCTTTGCACCTCTCGCACACGTTCATATTCTGGTTCTTCTTCACCTGACTCTGACTGACGATATTCCCTCGTATCCCTCCTACAATACCATTCAGTATTCTATGTTGAAAGTCCAAAAAATATTTATAAATACTGTGCTGTGGGCCCTGTTTACCAGCACTTATTTTGCTTTAGCTGTAGTTCGGACAGATAAGCCCTTGACTGACAAGAATGAATGGAGCAAGTTTACCAAGAAGCCTAAGAGAGTAGTGGCAATCCCACACAAACTACCTATCAATGAAACAGAATAGTATATAAGGTCCTATTAAATTTAGTGCAAATATTTTAGGGTGAGTCCTACTCATGAAACTAACAACTTTCTTCAAGTAGCATAAGTCGATATGTGAAAAAAGGAATTGGACATCCCACTCACATTTTTTGAACATTTATGTACGGGAGATCCAATTTGTTCTCATATTTCGACCTTTGTTCCTCAGGGAAAGTTGTTCAGTTTCACAAGTAAACACACCCTATAAGTATTTGCCTAAAATTAATACGACTATAAATATGTATTTCTTACGGATAGTAAGTTCGGGACGGTTCGCGTTCCTCTGACGACGCGCGCCTTTCCTTTACGACGCTGTGAAGACGACGTTCAACGCGTTCACCATCTAAAATCAAATAGGATAGATGAGAAAACAATTATCGATGCATGCTAACGTGAAGCGGCCCAGGATCGGGACAAGTGGCGGAAACTCGTGTCGGAGGCCAAGACCCACTGGGTCCCTGAGCCACAGGAGTAAGTAAGTATGCTTACGTTACGCTTATACAACTATGATAGAATTGGGGATCTAAGTTTTTACCTTCGCTAGCCGATGACCCACGCTCACGTTTCGAATGTTTATGCTTGTGTTTGCGCTTCTTTTTGGAAGACAGTTCACCTTCGCTCAAAGAAATCTCTTCGACGGAAATACTTGGAACGGAATCGGAGCGACGTTTCTTTTTGCTGTGCTTCTTCTTTTTCTTTTTGTGCTTACGTTTCTTTGAGCGCTTTTGTTCTTCAGAATCGCTCTCGGATTGCGAAGAGTTATGTTTCCTTTTTTTCTTGTGCCGGTGATCAGATTCTGACGACTCCTCACTTTCGCTGTCGGAGCTGCTGCTTGATTTCACACTAGCGTCAGATTCTTCCGACTCCTCAGACGACGATTGGTGGCGTTTTTTAGATTTCATGGTGAATAATAGGGGGAATTTTATTAGAAAATAAAATAATACGACTCGACCCACACAGCATCAAATGCAAACGCCATACATGAATGAATGTTTTATTTTAGTTTTGGTGAAATATGAGTGAGTGAATGAAATGCGCCATTTTGAAAATATTCTATTTTGTCTATGGAAAAAAGTAAAGACCGTTTCACATCAAGAGCTCGTACACGCCACAGTTGATCCACTTTTAAGTATGTCGCAAGTTGAAAGCGCACGTGTGTCAACGGACCCATTGTTAATTTGACAGTTTTTGCTCTTCGATGTGTCAAGCGGCTCGCTCGGTGGCTAGGTTTTATGTTTTTGACTGCGTTTGTTTGAAATAAATAATTATTTATTGCTTGCTCGATTCGACAAAAGTAATGACTGCCAGCCAACTTCAACTATCAGACGCTGTTCTGTAATATAAGTTCCTATCCGTGCTATTTCAAGCAGTATCATGGCTATGGCAATGCGAAAGAGAAGTGGTTCTGGTTCAAAAAGGCATTTAAAAGAGAAGGTGGTACAGATTTATGAAAGCTTTTTTAGGGGCGAAGACTTGTCTACTGATAACCCAACTTTTTGGGATGAATTTTTCCTTCTCAAGCCTAAGATGCCCCAATTGGAGGCTGAGATTCAGAAATTGTCATCAGAACAGCTGATGAATATGAAAGATAGTATCAATCTTTTGGTTTCTCAGTGCATAGAGATGTTAGGACAAGAACATCATATCAGGTATTTTTTTTGGAAACCCTTTTTTGAATTATACTGAAACAGTTTACAAAAATAATAACACTTATTAATTTTTTCAGGCTAGTATATGCCCTCCAAACTCTAAGCGCTTTATTGATCACTATGTATCAGAGAGCAGGACAAGATTCAACATTAAATATTAAAACGGTTTTGATTGGTACAGAAAGTGCTGACATAAAAATGCAAAAACTCTTAGAGCAATGCAGCACAATCTTATCAGGTAATACCTACTTCACAGTTTCTATAATTGAAAATAGTTAATAAATTGATTACACATTTTAAGGTAAGCAATTCAAGTTGCGTTATATTTCTACATACATACATACATATAATCACGCCTCTTTCCCGTAGGGGTAGGCAGAGACTACATCTTTCCACTTGCTACGATCCTGACACACCTCTTTCGCTTCTTCAACATGCATCAATCTTTTCATACATGCTCGTCGGTTTAGGGTACTCTTGACCTGACCTTTCTCTAGAACGTCCCCGATCTGATCCAAGTACGTGCGTCTTGGTCTTCCCCTTCCAACGTTCCCATCCACACTCGCCATATACACCTGTTTCGTTAATCTTCTTTCATTCATTCTCTCAATGTGACCAAACCATCTCAGCATTCCTTTTTCTATACCAGTCACTATGTCATCTTTTATACCGCAACGTTCTCTAATCACGCTATTCCTTATCCTGTCACTCAATTTCACTCCTATCATACTTCTTAGCGCTCTCATTTCTACCGCATTTATTCTACTTTCATGCTTTTTCTGCCATACCCAACTTTCACTCCCATACATAAGTGTTGGAACTAACACTCCTCTATGCACAGCCAGACGTGCCTTATTAGACACTGTCTGGCTGTTCATAAAAGTATGCAACGCTCCATTCACCATGTTGCCGGCATTTACCCTCCTTTCAATGTCACTTTCACACTTTCCATCTGATGTAAACTTCGATCCCAAATATACAAACTCTTTCACTTGCTTCACCCTCTCTTCTTCTATCATAATATTACACTCCGTCATACCTTCTTCTTTTTCAAAAACCATTGACTTCGTCTTACTTACATTCACTTTCATTCCTTTCTTTTTCAAAGCCTCATTCATAATGTTTACCATCTTCTGCAACTCTTCAGCCGACGACGCAAGGATAACTTGGTCATCAGCATAGAGAAGACATTTGACGAGTAACCCATTCATTCTCAGTCCATTTTCACACTCTTTCAAATCTGTCAAACAACTATCCATGAATAGGTTGAACAGCCATGGTGACGCAACACATCCCTGTCTAACACCTTTCTCGATGTTAAACAGTCTCGATGGATTAACGGGGCCTTCACTGAACTGTTTAACATCGAGAAAGGTGTTAGACAGGGATGTGTTGCGTCACCATGGCTGTTATATTTCTGTTTTAGAGAAATTCTGTAAGTACTAAGAATTTTTTCTTGTGAAGTTATACATAGGTACATCAAATAAAGCAAATCATAAACTTTATTGTGTTCTATTATTTTTCAAATAAGGTGATGTACCCGAAAGCCTCAAGTCCATGGTCCTGAAACTGCTGCTAGTGATTGTAACAGGGATGGAAAATATAGATGACAACCCACTTATTGAGTATATCATGATCAACTCTTTATTTGAACCTCTCATTCAGTTACTATGCACATCTACTGAAAGGACACCACATGGTAAGTTAATCAGAATTAAAAAATCTTCAAAAAGCAAAGACCAATTATTGCCAATTTTGTACAGAATGTCCAATATTTTAAAGTATATTGTTGTCTTAGTTGTATTTTTTTATTTTAGTCAAGTATTTAGTTTGTTATCTTAAGTAGAGCACAGAGATAACTACACACTTCTTCTTTGAGTGGGATTCAAACATTACATATTCACTACACATTCAATAATTTACAGACGGAGTACCATAGTTTTGAATTAAAAGTTGTGTGTAACATTTAACAAATTCATACTTCTCTGCAGATGAATTCTCCCGTCTGATGCAGGCTTAAGACTCCCGTGTGATGCTGGCTTAGAATAGCTTCACCCCATTTCCTTCCCGTGGGTGTCGTAAGAATAACTAAGGGACTCGAGGAAGTATATTGATATTTTAGGCGACGGGCTGACAACCTGTCACTATGGCGATACACAATTTTCCGAGTGGCGCTCAAATGTTTGCCAGACGTGGCGTAAATGACCGTTGATATATGTATGTTTGTAAATTACCAAATAGTTACATTTTATATATTACATACTTTATAAACTAACTTACCCTTATTAATTTTCAGGCTATGATGTAGTACTACTTCTTATGTTTTTGGTTAACTATAAGAAACAAGAATCCGCAAATCCATATGTTGTTAAATTATCTATACTTGATGATGAATTAGCATTGAATGGGTAAGTGCAAATATCTTTATTTAAACTTACTCTATTTATATATATAAAATACCCACATTTGTCTGTGAGGTGAGATACACCTGATGGTAGGTGACGATGCAGACAATGATGGTACATGCTTGCCTAGATAATGCCTATTCACTCTTGCTTACATAACATGCAGTAATTTCCAATTGCAATATTTAAAAGTGTGCTGTGTGATCCCGGCTTAGAAGTGCCGTGTGATGCAGGCTTAGAATAGCATCACCCATTTCTTTCCCGTGGGAGTCGTAAGAGGCGACTAAGGGACTCGAGGGTGTGTATTGCAATTTTAGGCGATGGGCTGACAACCTGTCACTATGGCGATACTCAATTTTTCGCATGACTCTCAAATATTTGTCAGATATCAATCTCAAATGTATGTATATTTAAAGTTAAACACGTAAAACTCCTTCCAGTTACGGCCAAGTGATAACGGCTGCATTGAACGACTTTGTGATGTCGACGTTTGGCGGGATGCAGGGCAGCGGCGGCGGCGGCTGGCTCTCCTCGCTCACTAGCATGGTGGGGGGCATATTCCTAACTAGTGATGAGACACAGCCTGTTGTTAGAGGGCAGAGGAACAGGTACATTCAGGACATTGAAAGTTATGTTTTTTTTTGATTAGCTGCTTGTGAATTGCGATTATACTATGGTAATGGAGGAAAGGCCACTACCAAGAAAATGAAAAAAATTATTAGTGTAACAAATACCATTGACACAGACAAGGAAATGTTTCAGTGGGTTCTTAACAAACAACTACAATGACTTATAGAGAAACGATTTTTTTTATACCGCGGGCAGGATTTGAAACTGCGACTTTCGCCGATAGGTACTCAACCTACAAAAAACTATAAAAAACTCGGCATAATCAGACTTGGCGCCCGATTACACACAACTATATGAACAGAAAGATGCTATATTCTGCATACAGATTGAAAAATGACTACCTACTTTAAACGAGGTTTTTCTTTGTTGTTTTTCACTGTATCTGTGGTCTCTGAAACTACGTTTTCCCGTGCTCTGAGTATTGAAGTAATTTAACGTGACGTTTTATCTTCAGCGGCGGTGAAGAAGGCATGCTGCTAGCGCTGTACGAGGCGGCGCATCTCAACCGCAACTTCATGACGACCTTAGCTCACTCGTCGTCGGCGGCGGCATCCTCCGCGCCGCCCTCGCCGCCCGCCACGCTGCCTCCACATCAGGTAACATTATTTTTACAAGATGCTTACGCTGTTTATGTTATTTTATTTTATACTTTATTGCACAAGGCGGGCCTAATGCCACGCGGCATTGCCTACCGGCCAACCAGAAGGTAAACAGAGAGAAAAATACACGGGTGCACTCGGGTGTGAAATCGTAATAATGGAAAATAACAAATTGAACTACTGCGAAATAAATATTAATATATAACATACATATCATTTCTAAAATATACCTACACAAATACTTACTAAAATAAACTGTTTCACCCGCTGCTTCTCTGTATTATTCATACCCCACCTCTTAATGCCTCAATTCAATTTTATTTTAATATAATTACAATCCAAAACACTATGTTCTATTTAATTTTATTCCATTCCATTTTACGTCATTCCGTTCGTTCTATTTAGCTTTATTCAATTTTACTGCAATCCATTAATTTCACTTCTATCTATTTCATTTCATTTCACGAAATTTCATAAAAATAATATACAAAACATGCTAAATCTTAAATCGTGACTTATAAGATTACTCTAGCACATTTGCAAAATGATTTTATTTACCTTCACAGACTCCACCGAACTTAGCGCAGATCCAAGCTATCGACAATGAACAACCAACTAATTTGCTCGTTACATTCTTCCAATACTGGTAAACAAATACTCATTTTATATTATTTTATTAAATTTACCCATACTTACTTGCATTAATTTCCATAAATGAAAATAAGAATTTAAAAAAAAAGGTCAGCGCCCGCCGGGACTTGAACCCGGGACCTTGGGGTACCGTCCCACTGCTCTGCCAACTGAGCTACCGGCGGCGCCCCGACTGACCCCTACCAATTTTTCAATCTCTTGGTATTCGTCTCGAAGCGACGTACAAGCGACATCTAGTATAAGTTATTGTAACGAATACTATGGTTAGTCCACAATTAGTGTAGGAATTCAAACCATTCGATGAAACTTTGCTTACTTAAATGTACTATGATTTTATTATGCACTCACAGTGTTATATTGTTTTCATAAATGAAAATAAGAAATTGAAAAAATTACAAAAAATTTGGGTTCAAGTCCCGGCGGGCGCTGACATTTTTTTAATTTCTTATTTTTATTTTTATGTAAATAACATAATATAATTTTATTGATTTATTTTCTAGTTCAATAGTGATGGCTGACACACGTACAGAGGCTAGCGTAAACAAATGCAGTTTATGTTTCATTACGCTTACATGTATTGTGGAAGAGCAGTTCGCCAATTCTATAATGCACGACCAAAATCTTACTTTTAAGGTAAATATTTTATATGAAATCTCATTTAATTGTTTTTTTTTATTGATTTTTTCGTCACTTTATGGAACAAATTTTGCAGGTTCAATTGTACAGACTTCCAATGCGTCATAGAAAAATATGCCCAGAGGAACCACCATCACAACCATTAGCTTCAACATTAATTGGTAAGAGTGCAACATTAATTTGCTACTAAAAGTATGCCAATACTTTTAGTAGCAAATTGAAATTAATAATATTTACCTAAATATTATCACGATAGACCCAGTGTGATATTTAAAAATTTAAATTATTTTTACTGCAATTGAAACAAAGCAATGCCGTGGATACTGGCTTAGAATAGCATCACCCGATTTCATTCCCGCGGGTGCTGTAACAAGCGACTAAGGGTCTCGAGGATTTCATGTGTATAAAATTGACGACAGGCTGACAATGTCTCAAATATTGGTCAGACGTGGCGGTAGTGACCGTATTTTTATCGCCCGGTAACGCTCTGCCTACCCGCTATGGACAGGCGTGATATGTGTATGTATGAAATAAAGTCGTTATTGGCGATTATGGTTCAAAGCTTTCCTGCGTCTGTTTGTATTAAAAGCTAACGAGTTATTACTGCTAAAGAGTGGAACGCACTACCTGCGTCTGTGTTTCCAAACACATACAACCCTAATATATTCAAAGTAAGAGTGAATAGGCTTCTTCTGGGTCAGCTAGCTCTATCTTAGACTGTCTGTCTCTGTCCTATGACCTAGACTAAAGTCAAGAGCAAACCCATCATTATTAAAAAAATTGCTCGTGTCAAAAGCTAACTTTATTGCAATATTTAGTAATTTTTCCGAAATTACCTATTTTATACCATGATCTGAACACCTATCGATTTCTTCCAGATCTTCTAGTAGAGTTCATAATGTGCCATCTCCTGAAGAAATTTCCCGGGGAACTATACGAACTGTGCGTGGGCGTGTTACTGCGCTTACTAAGCTATCAAAAGCGGTCCCGGGTGCGTCTGGCGCGCGACTGGCGGCCGCTGTGGGCCGCGCTCATAGCGCTGCTCAAGTACCTCGTCACAAACGAGAGCACGCTGCTTCGTAGGCATAACATCTTCCTCATGGCACAGCAGGTAAGCTATTTATTTATTTTATTATAATTATTTTTTTAATTTTCGACGGCGTACCAATTACAGAAAACGAGAACAAGAATGACGAAATCAATATTTTACATCAATTATAATAATAAGATTATTTAGAACAGTAAATAGCATTTGACGATAAATAAAATAAGAACATTAAATAAACATATATTACACAACACACTTACATAATCTTAACCTGTTGTTTATGACTTTTTAAGCACTCGCGATTACTTTCACACACACACAAACTCATCACGCCTATATCTCTAACGTAACGGCCGTAAGAACCAGACATTTACCTACGCTACGTCTGACAAACACACGTTTATATATCACGCCTCTATCCCTTTGGCAAAGCGTAAACTACCGTAAAAAACAGATATTAAGCCACATCTGACAAACATTGAGGATCATTCGGATAATTGTGTATCGCTATAGTGAGAGGTTGTCAGCCGATAGCCTAAAATTGCAATAGACATGTTACCCTCGAGTCCCTTAATCGCCTCGTACGACTCCCACGGGAAAAAAGGGGTGATGCTATTCTAAGCCGGCATCACACGGTAAAAATATCTATTTAAAAACAATCAATAAAAGATAAAGCATTCGATTAACCATTATATGCCTAAGAGCATTCATATTCCAATAGCAGCCCAAAAAAAGCGTATTGCCTGAGCGATTATATGGCTAACTGATCTGTCGAATGGTACTTTATTTCGTGCAAGGACACATGGCTCGTCTATAGTTGCAAAGCAAATTACGTCAAGCTTTCTAACCAATAAAGAAGGAGGTCCTTGTAATGTCGTGTGATGCCGGCTAAGAATAGCATCACCCCATTTCTTTGCCGTGGAAGTCGTAAGAGGCGACTAAGGGACTTGACGGTGCGGTGTGTATTACAATTTTAGGTGATGGGCTGACAACCTGTCGCTATGGTGATACACAATTTTCTGATAAATAAATAAAAATCTTTTATTCAGGCAAATAAACCCATTTTGTTAATACACACACCATAAAATGCTATGTTAGAGAAAGTATTTAAAAACTAATATGATAGCCCCTTAAATATTTGTCAGACGTGGCGTAAATGTCCATTTTTTTCTGGCCGTTTACACTCTGCCTACCCCGAAAGGGAGTATACGCGTGATATGTGTATGTATGTCCTTGTAATATTCTCGTTACTTTGTTCCAGGTTGTTAACATATTCAATTTATTCATTACGTTTGGTGACACGTTTCTTCCAACGCCGGCGTCATACGACCAGCTCTACTATGAACTAATTAGGATGCATCAAGTGTTTGACAACTTATTCTATATGGGTGAGTTATGAAAAATTAATAAACTCAAGCCGCAATATTTAAAGCTAGTTCAGAACCTAAGCTGACCTATCCCGTCATGATTTGTGTATGAGGGGTCAATGCCCTTTTTCATGAGATTAAATCAAACCAGTTATAGTAGTTGTAAATGTATTAGACTGGTTGATTTGACGATCTGATCCTACGACGAGCGAATGCGTAAGGGGCAGGGGAGGTGTCAGCGATACTCACGGCCTCTGACATGGTTGTGCAATGGACCGCCGCCTAAGTAATTGTAGACAGCAACCGGGACCGACGACTTAACGTGCCCTCCGGAACCATCTTCCTTTCGGACAATCAGGTGGTTCAGCCTGCAATGTCCTAACCAGACTGGGAACAAATTCTTCGTAATTGATTCTTCGTTATAAAGATTGTTCCGTGCTTCCAACTATGTCGGGGCCTACTAGTAGTAGGCGGTTGAATATTTCTGACACACCGATTAATCGGGTCGTTCGTCGACTCGGTGATCCCACACGATAAAAAAAAATATCTATTCTTTCAGCATTACGCTATTCGACTGGCGACGGCGAATACAAGGCCGAGGCTCTGCGTCTAGCTAACTGTCTGGTCAACGTCCGAGCTATCATACAACACTTCTCCCCAAAGATAGACGTGTGGCTAGCCTCACAGAGCCTGTCTACCCCCACCGAGGACCAGGTATGATTATGCCATTAATATATTTTTATAATGGGACAATATAATGTCTGGTTCCTATTTTGTATGCATACAGGTTTAGAAGATAGCAAGTGGTTACAAATTAACACAGAATGTTGAAAGTTTACCTTCAGGGATCGAACAAAAACTGTCATCAATATAATCTGTATTGATTTAAGTCGTGTGATAGTTAATACGGTCAATAATCTGGATAACAAGCATAATCAATTAAAAATTTAAAAATACGACTGCTTTCTGAGATAAACTCGGGATAATGTAAGGATTTTTTCGATACAATTCCCATTCGAATCTGTTCAGTTAGTTAACAAGTTGCAGCAGTTTAAAGAATCGCACATATATACATACGTACATGAACTCTAAAAACATTACTCCTTTTTTGGTTGGGCAGTCGTGTAAAAAAAGATGAGGTGCTTTTTGTCCAATTTTTTTTAACTTTTATGCCATTGGTCTCTTCCATTTAAAGCCACAGTGTTGAATAATTGTGTGTTGTAGATCCTAGACGTTGTCCGCAAGAACTACGACAGCTTGATCCTCAAACTGCAAGAAGGATTGGAGGCCTACGAGCGGTACTCGGAGCGCCCGTACCGCCCGCTGCTGAGCAAACTAGTGCTGACCGCCAGAACCGCCGCCCGGACCAGAAACGATGTTAACACGCTACACCATCATACTACTGCGGCTTTGAACCAGTATACTACACTGTCGTGATCGGGTTGACAATCTATCTGCTCTATATCACACCTTTATCCCTTGCGGGGTAAGCAGAGCGTGTACGGCCGTCAAAAACATTTGAAGGTCATTCAGAAAATAGTGATAGGTTGTCCATTGCGTAAAATTACAATACACATGTAACCCTCTATTCCCTTAGTCGCCCCTCAAGACACCCACGGGGTAGAAATGAGGTGATGCTACTCTACGCCGGCATCACACTACGTTGTATCTATCTACTCCATTGCCCATAATAAACCCCCATGTGATGTTTTGATATATATGTTTACGTATACAGTTGCCAATCAAAATACAATCAATTAATAGGGCAATCGAATACAACCAAACATCCTACAGATAAAATCAGGATTTTAGACCTAATTGTATTTGATTGGGCTGTTTAATCTAAAATAGCCGCCAAGTGCTTTCGATGAAGGCTTTCTAACGGAAGGCCACCTGCAGAGGATCATTTTTGTAACTGTGAAATAAGAAGCCAAATATTTGAATGAATTTATTGACCTCTGATACCTTTATATACCTATTGAATAATTTTATTATTTCCCGCAGCTAGTTTTAATTTAATAAGCAAGTTATAATTGAGGATGTCAGTGTAGAGAATATATATTATGTTATTTTCCGTGATGAGTGTGTTAATCATTACAGATATGCAATAAAAAGTTCATATCAACTAGTTAGAAATAAAGCCTTTATCTAAATCGTAGGTAGGATATGAACGCGACAAATTATGTAACTAAATTAATTATGTTTAAATGTAGGAATGTATTTTAGTATTGCAATTAGTTCGAAATTCCATATATTCTTTATTTATTATGTTATAAACTATGTGCATCTCCTCTCGTTGTATAATGTCGCAATCGCAAAATGTCACTCATAGGCCGAGAAATTAATAAATACAACAAAGTTTTTGACACACACAGTGTGCATTACTGTAGTGCAGTGTGCGTCGTTTATCAAACGTGACATTTTGAGCAAAAATATGCAAGTGTGACATTTTGATAAAGCGTGACATTTGCGAACGCAATTAAATTAAACAAATAACGGGAGCCGAGGATGTTTAGTTTGAAATTTGGTGTTTGCTAGATCCTGCACTAAAGGATCTCTAGAAACTTAACTATAACTGACCTATATGTTTTATAACTATTTAAAACCTGTTGCTTATTTTATTTAGGTAAAAACCATACTAAGCAAAACAAATATATTATTATTATAAATTGAACGATTATATTAAATTATTTTTCTCTTATCTTTGTTTTATTTGTCAGTGTATAACGAAATGTACAAAAGATTTAAAACATGCAATAAATCCTTTTATTAAATTTATAACTAAAATACACTCATATTATACGAATATTCATACTTTAGCAAACTATTCTAAAAATAATAAAATTGGACTAGATAATTGAATATTTGATTGACTAGAAATTTGTTAATAAGTTTAGGAATGTACTTTGGAATGAATTTCTTTGGTTATAACTAGTCTATATTGTAAGTAAGTACAAATTCTTTAAATAAGTCGTCGGTACTAAAAATTATCTTGGCTTAGGCCATTCGGGCTCGAAGAATGAGGTTTTAACTCTGCAAGTGCCTGTTTGACAAGCTGTTCCAACTCGTAAGGCAACACGGTTTTGGAAGTCAATCCTTTATTACCGAAATCCGAGCTGCCATCACCATTACTCCTCAAATCCAATGATCCATCACTATTCTCCTTTTCATCATCACTGTCTACATATTTCTCTTTGGGATTTTCAATTATTTCTTTATCTTTGGCTTTCAATTCTTCAGACTTGGCGGACCCAGAGTCTGGTAGGAACTCTTCCAGTAGCATTTGTGACGGGAATATCGGAATGTACTTCTGGCCGTTGCACCAACTGTCTAGTGTCTTTTCTAGTTCTGTTATTCTGTTGGCTAGTATTCTGAAACAAACGTAATTTGATTAACTGATTAAAGAAATGTTTATGAGTACTACCAAATAGAAATAGTAGTTTTATTTTATTTATTGGAGAATACACGGTACATTAGCGTATACAAAAAATAACACATAGGTAGGCTTATATAGATGAACACTAAGACCATAAACGTTTCTCGCTGAGACATAGAGATGTGGATATAACACGTAATCCGTATACATTTATAAAATGAAATAGTATTTGTAAAGTTTAGTAATCAACTTAAATTGAAGTAACAGTTTGGTGTGTAACAGTTTTTTCGACCAACAGCTCGACCACTTTTGACTAGACATACAAAAAGAAAGTATCGTTAGTGAAATAATGGTGACAATGGCTGGAATGACAAACGGGTCTCACGGTCGACCCGCGCGGCGGCGGCAGCGGCAACCGGCGGCGATTTTCGTTCTAGGATATCTATGAAAAGTATTCGAGTTATCGCTCGCTAAGGGCTGCCGCAGACTAAACAAACGTACGTTGTTGCGAACGACAGCTCGAACATTTTTCATAGAAATCTGAAAATTAACCGTACGTAATTGAAATAAAGGTGACATTGCCTTAAGTGAGAAACGGCTCTCACAGTCACCCGGCGACAAGCGGCGGCGTTTGTCATTCTAGGCAATGCCACCTTAATTTCAATAACGTTCGGTTCATTTTCAGATTTCTTCAAATGGTGCTCTTGGTGTCCCGTTCGCAAAAACATACGTTAACTCTGCGGCAGCCCTAAAACGTATGTTAAAGGGCGGGGCACACCGGCTCCGTATCCGTTCCGTATCCAGCTCTCGTCCGTAGTCACGCACGAACTTATGACGTTGTAATGTATGGGACTGTACGGTCCCATACAACGAGAGCTGGATACGGAACGGATACGGAGCCGGTGTGCCCCGCCCTTTAGCCTGCGGCAGCCCCTAGGCGACGTTACAACTTTTTTTTACAGTTGTTTTCATGATACAGTCTATAATTGTCTACACTATGAAGTTTATTTAAGTTTTGCTAAATTACGGGTTAAACTTATTTGATGTATTTAGCCAACAGTTTATTCAAAACTTTTTGAGCTACACGGGAAGTGAGATTAAATTATCAGTAGTCCAAATGCTCACTGGTTGGTTTTCCGTTGATGTTGCAAAGCGATAGACTTATCGTTCAGCGCCTCAAATAATCCCAGGCAGAGTGATTTCAATTCAGCCGCCGAGGTCCGCTTCAATCCAGTTTTCGAATTGTTTTCTAAAAATTCTCGTGCTGTTAACAAAAAAACAGTACTGTTTAGAGAGTATTCCACGACGCAACTTAAACTTTTATGAATCTAAACAGAGCTTGTTGGGTGTGTGTCATTTTGACACGGCCACCATGGAATACCATAAGTTTGATGGTGTGAAATAATTGTCCTCTAATTGACGCCCTTAAAAAAATGTGACACACACGCTTGTTGGCTAGTTTTCAATGGAGTTTCACTGATCTACGCTCGTGGGAAAATTGGCAAAGTTTTATAAGGCCTGTTTACTATGGGCAGAAAAAGGACAACATAATTTTATAAAAAATTGTCTTAACTACAAGTTACCTTGCTTTTGCGTCATTACGTCCATAAATTCTTTCTTCAAGTTGTAGGTTTCATTTTTATTCCTGTTATCAAGCAGGGTCTGCAAAAAAGATAACATACTAATCACATATTGTCATCTATTAATTCAAAGTACCACGGAATATATATTAAATACAGACCTTGTATTTTGTTAAAGTCCTTTTAATAATTTCCTTTTCAACTTGCAACTGAGTAATTCTTTCGTGCAGGTATTTATTTTCTGTGACAAGAGCATCAATGTCCACTAAAGGTTTTGGTGGGTCTATGTTGGAATTGTCCTGTGGCTTGGCCCGGTTGGATAGTATGTAGCTTATCTGTGTGTTAAGGCGCTGCACTTTGCTCTTGTAATAGTCTCTGTCGGCAACAAGCTCTTCTTTTTCATCTAGTGTTGCTCTGTAGTCTAGTTGGAGTTGTTGGTACTGCAAGAATAAGTAAAGTATGAAGTGTAAGTAATGCGTTGGCGCTAAGCGGGCGAGCCGTTCTGTCTGGACATTATAAGTGCCAAACGTAGAAGGCGCATCGTACGTAAGAAGCTATAATACGGCGAGGTGTCATGTCGTCGTGATGGGGCGCGTCACGCAGCGCTGCTCCAGTATCTTGCCGTTTCTAGCCCACGCGTGCAGCCCGCGCGACGCAGCATTGGCATCATGCCTAAGTTCGCCCTCTTATAGGCAGCATGCCTAAGTAGCTATAATACGGCGAGGTGTCGTCGTGTTCGGACGAGCCTGCGCGTGCCGGCCGCTCGACGCAGCGTTGACGTTGAAAAAAGGGCGCCACAAACAGCTGATATTTCAATAGCAGGAGATTTGGAATTTGCCACCGGCTACTTTTTACCATGGGAAAATGTCACATTTCAAGCAGGAAGTGGGCAGGTTGCTAGCAAATTATACAATTCTAAGCAACACCATTTTGTAGGGTGTAGCTTAGAATTTTCTATGCATGGTCTTGACCTGATGCCTGATCCTGATATTTTGACTATTGATAATAGCCTTATAGGGCACTAACTACTATGCACACTTAATAACATTGGTGTTTCTTTGCCTCATGCTATTGCATGCTTTTTAATTGAATACACTGCTTTACACTGCTGTTTAAAAACAGGGTGTAAGGGACAGCCCTCCGAATGCGAACAGGGTGTTTTCTGATCATGAAACTGATCAACTTCCAAATTTTTTTTCAAGTAGACGTCATATTTTTTTCATAGTAAATATAGTCAGATGGTTGTGATTTTATATAGGATGTTGAATTTTTGTTTTCATTTCCTGACATATTTGTCTAGGGGAAAGTTGTTCAGTTTCATTCATGGTCCGTGTGCGCCCTATCAGTATTTGGATGTCCATTACACCCCATATAAGTATCTTTGAAGGAGTTTGGTGGAGCAGTAGCTCCCCATGGTCACGTCCCTCAGGAATGAGGTATCGACTGAGGAGAAGAAGAAGAAGAAGTATCTTTGGAATAGACACCTCTACCAGTCAACCTTTGACAGACCTAGAGGATTTTCATATCAAAATACCTACTTAAAACTAGTACACATACCTTCTTCTGAACTTTTTCTAACTGTTGTACCAGTTCTTCATAATCTTTGTTTGAAGAGCATAGAGTTGAGAATGTCTTCCTGGTGCTATTCCACTCATCCTGGGATTCCTTTTTCTGCAGTTGCTTCCTCAGTGCAACTATGTCTAGTGTTGCCTCCTCCAAGTTGCTTCTCAATGTTTCTACCTGTGTTCAAATAATAACAGGTTTTTTATTAAATAACATACAACATTTTAACAGAACTCTAGCTTAGTAGGTAAGACTGGTTGCTAGAAATGTTTCATAAGTAGGGAAAATTATATGAATAATTTTAATTGATGACGAGAGTTAGCTTGAAAAATCAATGAAATACACACAGTAAAATTATAAAACTAAATGTTACTAAGTATAGTAAAATTTTTTAATTACCTCAATTTTGAGCATATTATTCTGATCTCTAGTCTTTGCCAGCATTTCTCCTCCACTGATGGTGTTTGTTGGTGCAAATCTGGAAAAGTTGTTGGGACTGGAAGTGGACACACTTGACACTGGCTTTTTGCACTTCAGCTGCTCAACAAGAACCTTATATCTGTCTCTTTCCATACTGCATTTATCCAGTTCTCTGCTCATGATGGACAGAGCATCAATTTTGCTCTGCAGCTTGCTCTTGAGGACAGAATTCTGTGACAAAAAAATATACAACATATATTAAGGAGTTTCTGACTTGTTGTTTTGATATATACAAGTTTATTGTTATTATTACCTCCAGAACATAGTCGTCTAGCTGCTGATCCTGGAATTTCACCTTACTATTGGATTTTGTGAACATTGTGCTTGAACTATGATTCTCCTTATTATTTTTTAGATTATTCACTGGTTTATTTATCTACGTATCATAGAAGCAATTTTGATAAACGAAGAACATTTTTACGCCGTTTCAACACAGATTTTACGGATTTATTATGATAATTCAATAAAAATCAAATAAAATAAACACCCTACTTTCCTTTTGAAGTCAGGATAACTGTTGCCAGAACTCTGTCAACAAAGCATCAGAATTTTAGTATCAACAGAACAGCGATTGATCTTTGTTAACATTTCGGTAATTTGACACTATTGGCTGATTCCATTTTTTTGTTTTACATTTAAGCTATTTAAAAAAGAATGGAACAGGTATAGTTTGCTACGGTGAAAATGAACCATAATTGCGAAATACCAAATGATTCGATTTTCTGGCAACATTATAATATTTCTGAACGACTTTTTTCAGGAATTTTTGAACGAACTTCAAGATGTCAGTGTCATGTTGGAGTGTTACCATTTTGGAGAGATTTCTGCCATATTAGCAAATTTGCCGCTCTATTTTTGACTTCGTGGTGTGGTGTGGATAGACCGCAGTTCACTGCAGAAAAAGATTTTATAAGCTGAAAAATCTTGGCAGTGTTGTTATAAAGCGAGATTTTGTATGACTTCCATTACTTTAATCAAATAGGGATATATTTTTGTGAATTAAAAAAAGTTTTTTTTTTTAGAACTCTGTAGATGGCGTTGAACTGATTACGTTACTAAATGCCTTGAAGTACTGTAACATGAACTTTTAATTAAACTCATGATATGATCATCTCAATGGGAAATTTTCTAGGAATTCTCGAGTGTCATGTGAAGGGCACTGAGTATAATTGAAATAACGTTTCTTTACACAAAAACTGTACCACTTTATAAATTATACTTTATTTTGTGTTTATGAAATTGTTCTAAATTTATTATTGGTTATTGGTTTACTTACACGAAAGACTCTCAATATAATAGGAAGGTGATAAGTTTATTTTGTATTAAATCAAACTAACATGATTAATTTGTAAATTTGACAAAACTATGGCTGCCGCCAGTCATATTGAAATGTCAAAATTTCAGTTTAGCACAGCGCCGTACAGTTCTACATTCAGAACTTTCAAAAGACCTGTCAACAGAAAAACACCCATTATATTTGTATTGAGAGTAATGTACGTACATTATAATCAGTTCTCTAACATTATTGTAATATATAATATAGTATAATCTGTACGGAAATAATTATTACTGTTAACTTAAGCTGTCCCAAAAACGGTTGAACGACGTAGTCACCCTTATATTCATATAACAACAAATGTTATTCTTCTCAAAAACTAAGCTTATTCTTGAGGCAATTGTTGATGTGAATATTTACTGCATTACGATCGAGAATTATTCTTTGGTTAGTAATTTTAGGTGAGATTAGCAAAGATCAGCGTTTTGGGAGGGCCAACGACATGGGTTGGACACATTCCATGGTTTATTTCACATCTCCAGTTGAGTCACATACCTATTGAATGTGCTTGTGGCTGTTACATAATCTGTCACATTGTTTTGGCATATCCATAATTTAGGCAAATTTCGCCATTAACAAGTAATCTGTTGATTTTTGCGAAATGCTAACCTAACAGCATAATATCTCAGTCTGTCAGTCCGTCCGCCGCATATCTCAGTCTGGATAGCGTCACACATTGAAAATCTGTATTGACTAGGAGTTTATCCATTCGTCACAAACGTTAGAGCTTCTCTGCTTTGAAAAATATATACTTTGTCAAATACACACTTTGTTGAACTTTTGATTTGCGACAAATTCTTGACCAGTGGTCTCGGACAGATTTGCTGTTTTTGAGGTGGTAACCCTAAAAGTGTCACCAAGCAATATAGGAAGTGTCACACAAAATATAACCTAATTTGCGCAAGGTGCGTGTTTTTCGGGTTTTCTTTCGTTTTCTACTATTATAGTTTGGTGAAAAAGGTTTTTCAGAATAATAAATAAAGTGTTTAAAACTTGAAAGCACAGAAGGGTTATCAGGAGGCACTGCAGGATCAGCGGGAGAATCCTTTTCAGGAGGTTCCATGGTGGGCGCAAGTTAGCGGGCGAGGAAACAGAAACTAGCACTTTCGCTTTGTGAATCACACTCGTATAATGTCCAGATAGTAGATTTACAATTAATGTACACTTATAATTAGTATAACGTCCACAGAACACGTAGTATTCGCCCTTTTCTTGATCTCCCAACAAAATCAACTGTCAGAGCAAAAGGCGCCAAACTAGAGTCCCGTGTTACGTCAAATTGGATGCGTTCAGAAATTTGGTTAATCGATTTGTATAATCGATGAGATGAGAATCGATTATGATGATCGATGACAGCTTGGTTCGATGCGCCGTCACGGCCATCACTGACTTTGGCACGTCCTCGTGCGTTTAGTGTTTACCACCATTCAGATCTGCAAAAGACAAAATTAGGAACGGTTTTTAGACGCTCGTCCAATCCTGACTACAACAAGGGGAAACATCTACTTAAGAATGTTCTAGGAGTACCTATGGCATGGACCGGGCATACTAGGCCCCTTCGACCAGCGTAACATACAACAGGGGCGTGGCCCGGGCATACTAGGCCCCTTCGACCAGCGTTACATACAGCAGGGGCGTGGACTGGGCATACTAGGCCCCTCCGACCAGCCAAACAAATATCAAACGCGTGGACCGGGCATACTGGGCCCCTTCGACCAGCTTTATCTATGACACAAATGGAAAACTACTCACTTTCATGCACTTGGGCTTGGTGCGCCATTACTTCAAAGTCTCTATGTTCTGACGTTGCACTAAGTGTATCCGAATATTCAGAGTCAGCAGTCAAGGTGCTGGCACAAGCACTTGCAGAGAGAGTGTCACTATCGTCATCGGACAGCTCAAACACTTCTTCTTCATTAACCGCCGTCTCGGCCTCTTCACTGTCAACTAAACTTGTAGCGATCTGAACTAAACCCTCTAACCCTCTTGGCACCAAACGCAGATTTTCATGAGAGTACTTATAGACGCGGTTAGATTTTTGAATACTCTTAAGTTCATATCTATCATTATCTAATACTCGCACTATGACGAACGGACCCTTAAATTTAGGGGAAAGCTTCGTCTGGTTACGTTCACTACATTTTAAGAATACGTAGTCCCCTTTTAAGAATGGTTTCACTTTTGCCCTGCCTTGATCAAATCGTTCCTTTTGTATTGCAGCTTCTTTTTCTATATTAGTTGACGCATGTGCTCGTATGGTTTCTAAATTTAAACGAGTAGACGTTGCAGATACAGAGGTATCTGGGGCAATTTTTGCAAGTCCTAATGAGTTTGCGCGAATCCCTAACATTAGTTCTGTAGGCGTATAACCTGTGACTCTCGACCTACTGCTGTTTAGAGCTAGCTGGACATTGTCCAGTTCGTCACGCCATACTTTGCTACTATCATTTTCAATGATAGTTAATAGGCTTTTCAGGGTCCGCATCACCCTTTCCACCTGTCCATTAGCTCTTGAAGTACCTGTGGCAATCAAGTGAAGCTGTATATTGTGATCAGCGCAGAATTGCTTAAAGTCCGCACTAATATAGCATCTACCCTGATCAGCCACGATTCTTTTGGGAGCCCCAAATAATGATACAGCCTTTTTAAGAGCTTTGACAGCACAAGTAGCATCAAGAGACTGGGTGTACTTGAGCAGCACATATTTGGTGAAGCCATCGATAATGACAGAAACGTACTCCTTTCTGTCACTCTTTCCACTTAACTTGCCCGTAAAATCAATGTGAATTGTTTCCCATGGCGTGTCAGATTTGGGAATGGGATGCATTCTAACTTGTTGAGGCCCTGAAGTACCTTTGGAGGCTTTGCATACTATGCACGAGTCAATGAATTTTCGGACGTTTTTAGCCATCTGCGGAAACCAGTATTGTTCATAGAGCTTCTCAAGCGTCTTCTCGGGTCCTAGATGCATAAGTTCTGTGTGAACCAGATTAATTAATGTCCAAATTAGGGAGCGCGGTACTATAGGCAACCAGGAACTTGATTTGTTGCGTTCGATTTTTCGATATAGCACGCCATCTCGTACGTCATAAGTATGGGCAATAGCTTCAGGAAGCTCACCGTTCTCATGTTTGTGAGCTAGATCTTGAATTTCACTGTCACGCATTTGTTCCACCTTCAACCAACTGTCGTGAAGTTCTACAAACCGTACGTCTTTATGACAAACGGTTTGCTCCGAATCAATGCATCCTGCAGGTGATTCTGTCGGTAGTGGGTTTCGTGACAAAAAATCAGCGTGTGCCATACTTTTGCCTTCATTGTAGATTATATCGAAGTCATAGGCTTGGAGGTAAGCCCACCACCGATGGACACGCGGGGAAAGGTCGGTTTTTGCTTTTGAAGCCTTCAATGAATTGCAATCACTGACTACAGTGAAGTGTTGGCCATAAAGATAATGTCTATAATTTTCAACCGCACGTACCACCGCTAAGGTTTCCAGTTCATAGGAATGATATCTGGATTCGATTTCAGTGGTACGCCGACTGAAATATCCGATTACATGAGGCATATTTTCTTTCCTTTGTATTAAGACGGCTCCATAGCCCTCTGAGCTGGCATCCGTATGCAACTCACATGGAAGACTCGGGTCAAATATAGTCAGTACTGGCTCGGAAGTTAGTATTTTAACGATCGCGTTGTGTGCGTCGTTGTGGTTCTGGGTCCACGTAATTGGCCCCTTTAATTTCGTGAGCGGGTATAGCGGACTAGCCACGTGAACGAAATTTGGGATGAAACGTCTGAAGTATGATGCCAGGCCTAGAAACTGCCTAACCTGTGTGGCAGTTTTTGGAGTTGGAGCGTCAATCAGTGCTTGCACTTTCTGAGGATTAGGCCTAACTTCACCTGCTTGGATGACATAGCCGAGATAGGTAATTTCAGTTTTCATAAATTTGCATTTGTTAATGTTAAAGGAAAACCCTGCCTCCGAAAGCGCTGCAAGAACTAAATCTAATCTTTGAAGACCTTCTGTGACATCTTTTGAGAAACAAAGGACATCATCCATGTATGCCAAAGCAACAGTGTCTTTTAGAGATTTCAACGCCTTATTAATGCACCTTTGGTAAACTGAGGCAGAGTTACGTAACCCAAAAGGCATGGCGAGATATTCGTACTGCCCTTCTGGGGTTACGAAAGCGGTACGTTCGACCGAGTTTGGCTCCACTAAAATTTGGTGATAGCCCGAGGCCATGTCTAAAGACGAGAAAAAGTGAGTGCCATTTAAACGATCGATTTGCTCGTCTATTCTCGGTAGTGGGTAGTGCTCAGGACGAGTATTTGCATTTAACTCCCTAAAGTCTACGCACATCCTGTCGGTACCATCTTTCTTTTTCACCAATAGAATAGGGCTGGCGAATGGGGACGTACTTTCACGGATTACACCAGCATCTAGGAGGGACTGAACTTTTTCTTTGACTATATCTTTTTCAGAGGGGGAAAGCCTATAAGGTCGCCGTTGAACTATTTTATGGGGGTCGATGGGATCGATTTTCATTTCACCTGTGTTTACTCTACGCGTAGGAACCCCTTCAATAAAGAACTCACTATATTTTTTTAATATGGAAATCAATGCATCTTTTTCCTTTCCTCTAAGATCAGTGTCTATTGAATTATAGTCGATTCTGATCTTGACTTCACAAGTATGGACTTTTTTTAGATTCGTGAACTTTAAAGAATCGCATTGCATTCCGGCGTGTATACCCTGACTTAATATATCGCGTCCAATCAAAATTTGATCCGGGACTACATCATCATCCACGACGTAAAATAAAACCGATACATCAATTCCATCTATTTTGACAGGACTAAGGATTTGAGTCGAACATTGAACGGTACCCCCACCAATACCAGTTAACAAAACTAAATCATTACGCACGGTTCCGGGAAGTTTTTCTACAACACTTCGTCTAACTAGCGAACAAGCAGAGCCGTTGTCAAAACTAAATGAAACAGTCTCACCGGATGATGTCGACAGAGAGCTCCGTTGCAACTTGCACTCGCAGAGATGAACATCTTTCCGTACGGGCTGCTCATTTCCAGTCTTCTTGTTTGGACAGGTGGTGCTGAGGTGTCCAGGTTGTCCGCAAGCAAAACAGGTAACAGTTTTCTCCGGTTTCACTGGTTTACTTAACTGGGTACGGTCGCTATGTTCACGGCGTTTCCGACAGTCTTCAATTTTATGTCCTCGGTTGCCACAGTAGCGACAACTTCCTTCGAATCTTGAATTCGTGAAACGAGGTCTCTTTGATTCAACTTCATTTTCATCTGTATCTTCAAAGCGCTTTCTTAGGTTAACCCCTTTCAATACTCGACATAGTTGAGCTCTTGTAGTGATAGTATGCGAATTCAATTCACGCCGTATAATTGGATCACGCTGGGTGAGAATAGAAATTGCAAATCCAGTGATGGCATTTTCCTTCATCTCAATGTCAGGGATTCTTTCTATTAGGTTCCAAAGGCGTAATGCAGCTTCAGATGCCGTCTCTTTGTTACTTATTTGGAACTTAGTAACGTCGTCGAAATAGTCTTGCATGAGCTTAGGTTTAGCAAACCTGGCGAGAAGTATATCCTTGACAACTGGCCACTTTATATCTGTAGTGTTCAGTCTAGTGAGACATGTGGCCGCACGTCCCTTGAGAGCGTGCGTGAGCGCCAATAATAGTTCAGGGCCCTCTAACTTTCGACTGTTCACAATCACTTCGGTTATTCTGCACCAACCTTCGATATCAGATTCTGAGTCGTCTGGGTCATATTTAATTAACTGTGGGGCACTGTACCTTGGCATTGTATCCAAATTAGCTTGATTAGATTGAAGTAGCCTCGATAACAATGTTTCCATTCCATTCAAGACACGTACGGCAGTGGTTTCATCCGAAGCTGATTCCTTGTTTTTTTTCGCTTCCTCATGATGTTTAGGCCCTTCACATCCCACAACTGATGAAAGCACAGAAGGGTTATCAGGAGGCACTGCAGGATCAGCGGGAGAATCCTTTTCAGGAGGTTCCATGGTGGGCGCAAGTTAGCGGGCGAGGAAACAGAAACTAGCACTTTCGCTTTGTGAATCACACTCGTATAATGTCCAGATAGTAGATTTACAATTAATGTACACTTATAATTAGTATAACGTCCACAGAACACGTAGTATTCGCCCTTTTCTTGATCTCCCAACAAAATCAACTGTCAGAGCAAAAGGCGCCAAACTAGAGTCCCGTGTTACGTCAAATTGGATGCGTTCAGAAATTTGGTTAATCGATTTGTATAATCGATGAGATGAGAATCGATTATGATGATCGATGACAGCTTGGTTCGATGCGCCGTCAAACTAATAAATCAAAATGGATGGTTTTGAAATACGTACGTCATCCAGTAAAAAGGTAAGAAAAATATGCGCTCGTGCTTAGTGTTGAAACTTGTGAGATTATAGATTTTTTTTACTAAAACTTGTGTTTCAGGGTAAAGGAATGTTTGCAACGAAGAAATTCGATCAGGGAGACGTTATCCTAGAAGAGGACCCTTTAGTTTCGTGTCAATTTACGTGGAATCAAGCCTACAGATATTTAGCCTGCGACTTTTGTATGCGGTATGTTACTGTGGTTTATGTTCATTTTTGATGAGTTTTATGGCACCGAACGCTAAAAAGAAATGAGTGCAGTCCCGGTATCGCTCCGCTACCGACGTTTTATGCTGGGAGCAACAAAATAATGGTGTAATTAATTCTGTTTATTCTAGCCCCCTTGAAACTCCAGAGCAAAATGTACGCCGGTTGTCATGCAAACCAGATATCGTACTGCCACATTCAGACAGTTTTGAGCCCAATATAGAAAATATAACTAACTGTAGCCAGTGCGGAGTGATGTACTGCTCAGAAGGCTGCCGGCAGAAAGCATTTGCTTCATACCATAAGACTTTGTGTTATGAAGCCTCTGACGCTCAACATCCTATAACAGTGCTGCTTGAGACTTGGAAGTAAGTTAAAAGATTAAAAAAAAGTTTGATATTAAATTTGAGGGTATCAAAATGTGATAAACATTTACTAGCAATTATAATACTGTGTAATTTACCAGCAATTATAATACTGTATTTCTCATTATTATAATTTTTTTTAATAGAATTTTAGAAAACTTGTGGCTAATTTTGTTACAGTGGGAAGTGTTTTAAAATTTGGTATTAAAAGTATTTATTCAACACTTAAAGCAATAGTTTTAGTTTTGTTATTAAATAAGATAAGTCATGTAGACTTATCTTATTTTAATTCTATGTATAGAAGTTCTAAACTTTATTGATATTTACAATACAGAAATGTATTCCTTACTTTAATCATTGCAGGCAAATGCACTACCCTCCAGAGACCACAAGCATCATGCTTCTTGTACGAATATTAGCCCATATTCACCAATCAACGGACCCTTCTGCTGCAATTGCTCAAATACAACAGTTTTGTCACCGCACCGTCAATGAAGACGCAGAATTAGTTCACAAGCTTCTAGGAGAACAGTTTAAGGACCAGCTGAACACATTGAGGGAAATGACTAGCCATGTTATCAGTTCCGAACATGTGCAACCGGTAAAATTGATATTTTCTACACCAATATTATAGAGAGGAATCAGTTGATTGTTTGAATTGAATAGGCTCAGATACTACTACAAAAAATCTTTTACCATTAGAATCCTACATTATTCCTGATTTACATAGGCTATAATAAAATGTCCTATTCCCGCGGGAAAACGATAAGCAGTAGGTAACCTGCTTGGCAGGTTGCTAGTTTATACATAAAAACACTAAATAAGACACAGAAAACTAAATTATCCTGACTTAATTTAGTTTTACTGGGAGAAAACTGCTTTTTCTACACAGAAAAGAAAAGGGATAAATGGATTTAGCCTCTACTGGGCAGATAATCTGTACTAATATTATAAATCTGAGAGTTTGTGTGTGTATGTATGTTTGTTACCTCTTCACGCTCAAAGGGCTTGACCGATTTGGATGAAATTTAGAACACAGTTAGAGTATAACCTGGAATAACACATAGGCTACTTTTTACCGCAAGAAAACAACTATTACCACGGGAAAATGAGTGGCAGCGGGTGAAACCGCTGGGCGGAAATCTCGCATTTCATACTTTTTAGAAATGCTCTCAAAACTCCTATGAATTAGAAGCTACATTTTCACCATGATATTTGTTCTATTTGCAGTTCTTGACTCCAGAAGGTTTCTGTACCCTGATGGCTCTAGTTGGCACAAACGGTCAGGGTATTGGCACCAGTCCACTGGCCATGTGGGTGAATGCAGTCACAGACCTTACAATGTCTGATGATGAGAAACATCAGCTGGACCTGCTCATTGATAAATTGTATCAATATGTTGAAGAAGGTGGGTGGCATTTTTTGTTTTTTGATAATTGATCAATTTTTTACTACATATTTTGATTTTGATAATTGATCAATCTTCTTTCATTGTAATTCTGCAACAGATTTGTGTTACATATTCATGTTTTGAATGTGAATACTAAATAAATAAATAAAATAAGCCTATATTGCTATTTAACATTTTACAAGTTTAACATACTAAAAAAATAAAAAAAAATTATTTTTATATTATTGTCTTTTTTTGTCATTGACTATTTTATCATTGTAATACCTACACATAAAAACCTCAAGCTCTTTAGTCGCCTCGAAAGAAATAGGGTGATGCTGAAGCCGGTGCTAGTAGTGGTGTGGGATGATGAGGTAGTGAAAGAACAATGATTAAATAATTTGGTTTTGGGTGATCATTGAGTGTGTTTTTAGTATGTCTGATGGTACGTATCAACACATTTTTAAAGTAACATCATATTCTTCTTTTCCAGAATCCGGCACATTCCTAAATACAGAAGGCTCCGGCCTGTTCCCGTTGCAAAGTGCATGCAACCACAGTTGCGCACCGAACGCCGAGGCAACCTTCCCTTTCGGCAACCATCGGGTGCAACTGAGAGCAACCCGCGCCATACTCGCGGGGGAGGAGATCTGCATCAGCTATTTAGACGAGTGTGCTCTGCAGAGGTCCCGGCATTCCAGGCAAAAGGTTGCTACTATTCATAGAAATACTGGAGGACTCTTAGCAGATAGGGAAATTAGATGATGTTGTTCTAAACTGGCATTTCCCACGAGAGATTTGTCCCGCTGTTATCAGTTTTCCAGTGGTAAACGCTTTCCATTGCTGAAAACTTTTTCAAGTCTATTTCGTAGTTCTAGAGATTGGCCCTTCAAAAACTTACTGACGAACTCACAACCTCAAATTTTACCTCTTTATAATATACACATACACATACACATACACATATCACGCCTATTATCCCTTGCGGGGTAGGCAGAGCGTAAACGGCCGCCAAAAACGACCATTTTCACCACCCCTGACAAATATTTGAGGGTAATTCAGAAAATAGTGTATCGCCATAGTGATAGGTTGTCAGCCCATCGCCTAAAATTGCAATACACACCCTCGAGTCCCTAAGTCGCCTCTTACGACTCCCACGGGAAATAAATGGGATGATGCTATTCTAAGCCGGCATCACACGGCAAATATAGCATAGGATATTTTTTATTAAATTGTATGTATTCAACAACTATTCATGTTCAAATATTCCTTCTCTTACAGGAGCTAGCACAGAACTACCTTTTCGTCTGCTGGTGCGAGCGCTGCGTGTCCCAGTCGTCGCAGCCCGACTGCACGAGCGAGGAGGACGACTGCATGAGCGAGGGAGAGGGCGATATGGACGACTGATGCTCTAGCTTCCTGGCCTTCTGCCTGCTTGGTCTTTGAGCGGACCAGGTAACGCTGGACGGCGAGGTATTTGCTCTTCGACCGGTGTAATTTGAGCCACGACCTTGAAGTCCCAAAACAGGTATATGAAGATGTACTGTGACTGCCGTTTTACTTTTGGAGTAACGAGACAGTATAATAAATGGACAGTGTAGTGAGAAAAAATAGATTTTACGTATTCCGCTGTAGTACGTACTATCAAGTGCTAGTAGGTAAGCTAGATATAGTTAAATGATGTTACTGTAAAAGTGGTATATTTTATATTATTTAGCTTACTCCATAGTAATAAATCAAACAGCAATGAAATATGTAGCAACTAATTAATTTCATGACAAAACCCGTCAGGGCGTGTAGTTCTGTAGGAAGTCGTAATGTTTTAAAAACGAAAGGTCCGTGGAATGAATGTAGAAAAAATACTATATATTTTAATATAATGAATGAGATTGCTTTGCAAAATGTTGTTGTAGAAAACATATGAACCTAAAATGTTTCTTATGAAAGTTGTTATGTGGTCGGCCTAGCATCATTGTAGATATTAGATATCTCTAGTAGTAACTTATCTATAGCAGAGTTAATAAAATCTATTTACGTACATATATACATATATCAAATCTATTTCCCTTGCGGGGTAGGCAGAGCGTAAGCGACCGTATAAAACGGTCATTTACGCCAAGTCATACAAACATTTTAGGGTCATTCATAAAATCGTATATTGCCATAGCGACAGGCTGAAAATGCAATACACATGTAACCTTCAAGTCTGTTAGTCGCCTCTTACGACACCCACGGGAAAGAAATGGGGTGATTCTATTCTAATCCGATATTACACGGCAAAATGTATTAAACTAAAATGTATTTAGTTTATGGAACCTTCTCGATTTTATGATGGAAAAAATTGTGCCAAAATATAAAGTTTCGTGATAGATTGTGGTAATCCAAAAATCGACCATAAGTAATCGAATATGGTAAAGCATTTATATTGAAAATTGTTATTTTATTCAGTAAAATTATTTCTTTGGATCAGGACCAATTCTAGGCACATATTGAATATTACCTTAGTATTTTAAATTTTTTGACACATTATTTTCTTGAGTTTGCACAACTATAACTCATCACAATAAAACAGTTTTAAAATCCAAAATCAATACAACTTAAGTAAATCCGTTCAAAATTGTTTTATTGTGAAATTTTTGACACGTTATCTTTAATAAAAAAAAGTGACTTGCTCATTAAATAATCAGCTAAAATAATAATATTAGTTTTGTCATTAGTTCTTAGCATGTGGAAATCTTCTAAACATCGAAACAAAGATTTTATTAATGTTTTGATAGTAAACTAATATATTCAGGTAGCTGATGAAAATACGAATTTTCCTAATCATGTGATCATGTTAATGTTTCAGACTTTAGCAATATTTAGGCCTATTAGTGTTACATAGGATGTAATGTAGTTATTCTTAAAGCAGTAGTTATTCAAGCGCTTTCAAAATCTTAGTATCGTCTTCTTCTCTACCCATTGCTATATATCAGGAGCATTATTTTAGTAGTAGAAATCCAATTCGTATGCGCAAGACAGCAACGAGTGGTCTACTTCTCGAATTTGTGTATGTCATTATATGTGTGAATGGAAAGAGCTATATTGTCTGGCAGATCAAGTTAGTTTTATTATAAGTTTTGTTCTATTATATTTGAACAATACGAAGATAAGATGAATCGGGTCAATTCATATTTCGTCTACTACAATAGAAAGTTTAATGGACGACGGACGTAAAAAGAGTCAATTCATGTTGTCAAATTATAAACCATGTACACTTCTGCACAATGTTAAGCATTTTTGTCGTTTTGTGGACGTAGACAGTATCATTGACCGTGTATATAGGTAGATGACCCTTTACCTAAAACACATTTATTCCTGCTAACATATTCGTACTTATCTAGTTTAATGATGATGTTTCGTTATTTGTTCTGTATTGGAAATAAAATCAATACTAAAATAGCATTGAAGCAAATAAAAGTGCCCATCTCTGTAACTTTTTTTTTTTTTTTTTTTTTTCGTTGTATTTTAATTTACGATCAGTGCTGAGACTATAAGTAAATCTTTTGAGAGATTTTCGCCAGTTTGAGTGTGTCCTCCAATGAGGACATCTACCCATTTCGGTTTAGCTTCATGCTGTGTTTTGGTACATTTTTTTCAGATGATGTCCTTTCTTTTTAATCGCTTCTTGTAGCTACGTTTTGTTAACTGTGCTGCCAGCTCATTGGGATGATTCTCCAACCGCTTTCGATACTTTTCTCCACAATTTGAAATTTCCTGTTTCACTGTGTTCATGTGGAGATTTTTATGTATTTCATTATTAGTAATGAACCATGGTACGTTGCTTATAGCTCTGAGAATAGAATTTTGCATTCTTTGCATAATACTTATGTTGGTGTTACAGGCACTACCCCATAGCTGAATGCCGTACATCCAGACGGGCTTCAGGATTGTTTTATAGATAAGAAGTTTGTTGTCAGTCGACAATTTGCTGTTCCGGCTCACTAACCAATACAAATTTCTGTATTTCATGTTCAGTTCGTCTCTTTTCTTCTTTATATGAGGCCTCCAAGTCAATCGACGGTCCAGGTGCAAACCTAGGTATCTGACGCAATCTTGATGAGGGAGTGTTGTGTTTTCCAACTGTACTGGTGGACAATCACCTTTCTTTAGCGTGAAAGTGACTTGAACTGATTTTGAAGCACTGGCTCTAATTTTCCACTTCTTCAACCATTCTGTTACTGCATCAAGTCCTTCCTGTAATGCCGTGGAGGCTATGGTCGGGTCTTTACTGCTAGCGAGTAGGGCAGTATCGTCAGCGAATGTTGCAGTGATCACACCATCTACTTGTGGTAAGTCAGATGTGTATATTGTGTACAACACAGGGCCTAGTACCGACCCCTGCGGGACTCCAGCTTTAATTTCGAAGAAGCTTGAGGTTGCGTCAGATTCCTTGACTTGAAAAATTCGGTCTGTCAGGTATGAGTGTATAACTGTGAAGTAGCTGTGCGGTAAGCTAGATTTAATCTTACAAAGTAGGCCTCTGTGCCAGACGCGATCAAATGCTTGTTGTATATCCAGAAAAGCCGAGGCGCAGTATTCTTTATTTTCGAGTGTTTGTCTGATTTTATCACAAACCCTGTGGACCTGTTCAACTGTTGAGTGTTGCTGTCTGAACCCGAATTGATGCTGTGGTATTATTTTGTTAATTTGCAGAATTGGTGTGATCCTGAACAGGAGTAGTTTTTCAAATATCTTTGATAAGATCGGTAGCAGGCTGATAGGTCGGTAAGATTTTATATCGTTGACTGGTTTGCCTGGCTTGTAGACCATCAGAATTTGCGACACTTTCCATAATCGTGGGAAATACTGGACTCTTAATATGCCATTGAATAGCATGGTAAGAAAGACTGTCTGTAACTTACCTACATAAATAATTCAAGTGGCAAGTATAAAGGTTGAAATTTTACCAGTGACCGATACCGAACATTTTAGTTCGAGCTAGTGATAAGGAACATAGGTCCAATACTTTTTTATATTGTAACCTATGTTCCTTCGGGAAAGTTGTTCAGTTTAAATTACACTGAATTTAATAGAACCTTATATATGTGGATAAAATAAAAATATTTGTATTAAAAGTATCAGTGATACAGAGCCAAGTAAAGAAAAAAATTGTTTGAAAACGTGTGATTTGTTTCTTAAAGTTAACTATTATATTAATTATGTTATGTATAAGTAAGTATTTGCCTGCTGCCTTCTTCATTATATGATTTTTGTTATGAAAATATATTTACAGTTAACCTAGTAAAGAGGTATTTTTTATTAATTTTATACATACATAAATCACGCCTATAATCTCTTGCGGGATAGGCAAAGCGCAAACGACCGCAAAAAACGGTCTGACTTGTGTCTCGTTATAGTCATCAGCATTATTTCGTGTGGGATACCGAGTCGTCCAACGACCCGATGAACCCTGGTGTCTGAGTTTTTCAACCGCCTACTACCACTAGTAGGCCTCTGACATGGTTGTGTTACGACCGCCGTCTAAGTAATCATAGACAACAAACGGGACCGACGGCTTAACGTGCCCTCCGAAGCACGGAACAATTTCTTTTCGGACAATAAGTTGGTTCACTCTGCAATGTCCTAACCAGACAAGGAACAAATTTACAAAGTGATAAATATCAATTTTGAGAGTGTCCCACTGAAAATCAAACCCGGAACCTTTGCGTCGCAGGCAGTCGCACTACCACAGCGCCACATCGGCCGTCGCTTAGTGACAAGTTGGCTGACAACTTCGCCTAAAATTGTATACACACCCTCCAGTACTTTAGTCGCATCTTACGACTCCCACGGGAAAGAAATGGGGTGATGAATTAATTTTAACGACGACGTCTTAAAATACAAAAATACTTCAGAATGGGTCATTTTGAAATTGTCACAAATTGCCCTAATAATACCGGTCGGCCCGAAAAGTGACATCCAAAGACAAACTTAAATGCCTTACACTGAGGGGTATCCGAATCACCCCGCCTTAAAGTTGTATAGGAAAATTTCAACTGACATGCTTTTTCCTTCTTTTTATTTCCGTAATAGGACTTTCTGAGCGTTTCTTTCTGTACCTTCATGATTTGTACTTTTTTTCGTACAAAAAAAGGAAAATAGAATTTTCCCCATACATCTTTAAAAGTTGAATAACTCAGAAACTACTAAAAATCGCAAACATACAAGCGGATGCGGATAATTCGGATACCAAACCCCTCAGTATAGGGCATAGGGTATTCAAACTTTGTCTTTGGGCCACCCTGTATATTTCAATGGAACTGCGAAATATACCTACTTTATTGGTTTTAATCTCTACAATTTGTAAATAAACCAGTGAATACCCATAATTATGAAACAGAAAACAGAAATTTTGCAGAAAATTTGTATCTTCAAATTTTAATTATTGTAATTACTTTACAAGAGATAACGTTGCCTCGATTTTCGGTGAATGGTTTTCGAAAACAAAATTCGTTAGTGAAGAGTGCTTTATGGACCCTTACTTGAGCCTCCGAAGGGTTCCATTCATTCGAGCCAAAGCTTCGGTGATAATAAACAGATACAGAAATGTTGCGGTAATTTAATTTTGTTTATTTACTTAGTATAAGCAGGTACTAGAGACATTAAAATACACTTGCAAAATTGTCGAGCAGGACACGAGCTGCGGTAGCCCAGATGGAAGGCGTCACCACTAGTAATGGCGAAAGTCGCAGGTTCAAATCCTGCCCGCGCAAGAAAATTTTGCTAGTTAAAAAAATGGTACTAGAGAGTCAAACAGAGCATAAAGCGACGTAATCAGTACACCTATGATAAATAGACACTTAAAAAAGTAACACTGGGAAAACGAATGGTAGATATAATTTTTGTTTTCAATGCATAAAATAATTCTACAGGTAGTAACAAAAACGGTATACCAAGCCGTAAGGAAGTCAAGGTAATTCATAAAACTTAACAGCTTATGTAGAGAGGATGAATGAAAGAAGATTAACAAAACAGGTGTATTGTGCAAGTGTGGATGGGAACGTCGGAAGGGGAAGACCTCGACGAACGTAGGTACCTCGATCAAATCGGGGACGTGCTAAAGAAAGGTCAGGTCAAGAGTACCCTAAACCGACGAGCATGCATGAAGAGATTGATGAATGTAGAGGAGGCGAAAGAAGTATGCCAGGATCGTAGTAAGTGGAAGGAAGTACCTAGTCTCTGCCTAGCCCTCCGGGAATGAGGCGTGATTTACGTATGTATGTATGTAACAGCTTACCCCATGGAACATGGTGGCACGTCGGTTGAAACTTAAAATATATTATATAGAAAAATTGTATCTCGCATTTAAAAAAATCCGATCGGCTGGTAAATTTACTATGGGAGGTCCAATATTTGATGAAAAATTTCGACCTTTGTGTGTCCCATGAGGAAAGTTGTACAGTTTCATGAGTACCTTTGACTTCCTTTCGGCTTGTTATACACTTTTGTTATACTAAGGTATCACACATACCACGGCTATAATCCTTACGGAGTAGGCAGAGCGTAAACAGTCGCAAAAAAAGGACATTTACGCCACGTCTGACAAAAGTTTGAGGGTCAATCAGATAACTGTGTATCATTATAGTGACAGGTTGTCAGCCTGTTACATTTTTGTTACACACATACCACGCCTTTAATCCCTTGCGGGTTAGGCAGAGCGTAAAAAGTCACAAACAACGGACATTTACGCCACGTCTGACAAATATTTAGGGGTCATTCGGAAAATTATGTATCGCCATAGTGACAGGTTGTCAGCCCATCGCCTAAAATTGCAATAAACACCCTCGAGTCCCTTAGTCGCCTCTTACGATTCCCACGGGTAAGAAATGGGGTGATACTATTCTGAGCCGGCATCACACGGCAAGTTAGTGTTAGTACTTGTATAGGTAGGTAGTCTATTTACCAATTTAATATAAATCATATATTATAAACAAGTTAGTGTAACGCCATCTCAAGTACCTACGTTTTTGACAAATGACACGCACTAACATACTAACTTGTTTCGAGAAATAGAGTATGTATGGTAGAAAATAAATTGTAAGATTATTTCAATACTTATTTTCATTTATACGGGCCTTCCGTGCTTCGGAGGGCACGTTAATCCGTCGGTCCCGGTTGCTGTCTAAGATTACTTAGGCAGCGGTTGTTACACAACCATGACAGAGGCCTACTACTACTATTAGCAGGCTGTTGTTGTCCTATACGAAAAAGAAGGAATATTTATTGGCAACATTTCTACTTGTATGAACCACCGATATACGTTGGGCTCAAAGAATAGCTATTCATAGTTCAAAAACTTTCCTTCTAACCAGTAATCATTAAGGTAGATGAATGGTACTTAAAATAACTATCGATTTCATTAGCCGAGGGCCGGCGGGGTCGTGTTAAGAGTTCTCTACTTAATTATTTAACTGTGTCAGATTTGGGGCAATTGGGAATTTTCAGACGTGGGTAGGTAGGTACCTACATAAGTGACTTTTAAAGTACGGTACGGAAACGTTTTATAAAGCGAACAAACTTTCAATTATGGCTCTTTATTTATGAAAATAACACGGTGTTGTGTTAGAGGGTGACCAGACAAGTGAGTACCAAATAAACTCGTAAATATCTTCTCCCTCACATAACAAATTCATGACATTAGAGATAAATACACAACAAGATACCAGGGCGAGATGAACGCCAAAATGTAAAAATTCACCAAATTGAATTGTAAAAACAAACAGCGCTCTATGAGAAACACTGCAAAGCACTCTAACGTTATTATCCTTAGACATCAAGTCACATTAAATTCTTTATTCATTTCATTTTTGCGGGGTCACGGGACTGAGCGCCCGGAATTCCTGCAATGTCTTTGATCAAGAGAGAAAGTATAAAAAAACATGGACGAAAATGCACTTGAACTGTCTTCATAAAAGGGGAAAAATATAATTTATTCACGAGATAATTTTCTCCTCCCTCTTAAAGGACATCGTTTGATGTAGGGTGGGCAAAATGGATGTTTGCGTAGTTGGGCTAGGCTCTGCGTTCTCCGGGGAAGACTTTGTCCTGTCTATTTCAAAGTGAAGTTATTTTTTTGCTCGTGCTGTTCTTAGATAGCACTGCTGCTGTCCTGGTGAAAATGTCGTTTTGTAACGGAAGTCAAGCTTACCGAGCAAAAGATACAACTTATTCTTATTTGTGCTAAAATGAAACCAATATTCTGCGGCAATGTAATTTTACTTGCACTTTTTTAATGGCCGACCTAGCAAGTGTTTATAAACGATGAATCTAACCTAACGTTTGCCTAATCTTAAATCTAATCTTAACCTGTATTAGGTATTTCAGCAACTTCGAAACCCTTTTTGAGTTGGACCGTTAAGTAATTAAAAGTCCTCTACATATTAAATCCGGGAGCTTTGTGTTTCAAAGCATTAGGAATTTGGAACCTTTGACATGACGTTCCGTTTGATTTAATTTCCTATCTGGTCATGCCAGGCGGATGACTGTCATGCCCGACCACGGGATCGTCTGCTTTGATCCCCTTCGAAAAAACCGAACAAGATTATCCCATAAAAGGCCTAATCGTAAATTGTGCAAATGTGGTTTTCAAAGGCCGATCGCTAAAGTGGCGTTGCTTAATTTTGATGTATGTAAGGTGTTTTTACTTAACGATTTATTTTTTAATATGATTTTAATCCGTTGCTGTGTAGATAGGTGTGTTTTGCTCTCAGGATTTGATGTCAGTCTAGGCGAAAAATACTAACTATACTTAGCTTATTAGAGAACACTATCTGTCTCTTGCATGTCTAAGTATAGGTATACGTATTATTTATATATATTTATTGGTAGGTATATAAGTATTTAAACATATAGGTATTTAAGTATTGTAGCATTCTGATATAATATGAGTATTAGTGTATTAGTACGTTTTGCTACTGTGCACTAGCGTAGGTTTTTTTAAAGAATTTTAATTTTTTTAAATATGTTAACCTGTTGTGCCTTGTCTCACTGTAAACTGTTCCTGTGTATGTTTGTATGTACCAACAATAAATGTAGTAGCCGATTGAAAACACTGACACAAGGATTCATCAAGTAAATTTTGAAATTAAAGAAAAATAATCATTTTGTTGTCGACTTAGCAAAACAACGGTCAACATTTCCATTACCCAAATTCACTCACCTGCTATTTAGATAAGAGCAGCCGTCAGCAGGTTCCTAGGTCGAAGATTCAGCTGTCCTGTCGTTGTAGGTACCTACGAGATTTTTCAAATTCTAGAAATGAAAATTTTTAGTCCACGCCTTAGTGGGTGGTAACAAATCTCTGCTTCACTAGACGAATGTGCTAATAACGACCACTAGATATGGAGTCGGGGCCACGGGGCTAGGTTTAAATTAAAACCGTCCCCTTTGAAGAAACTGCGGAGGGTATTTAATTGTGATCCGTTCGGAATATCGGTTTGCCAGGGCTGGAGCTAGAGCAAATTAAAAATTCTTTTCGTCTCTCGTACCTACTTTCGGTACTGGGTGCGTCTAAAATGGAACAAATATTGTACAAACAATAATGTCCACAGCGAAGTGGTACAACATGTAGATAAGCTAATCGCCGACCGCGCCACACATCTATATACATGGCGGAACAGTGTATGTATGCTTTGATTAAAATGTTAAGCTTTTTGTCTTTGTATCTTCGGTACTCAAAAGGTAAGCGTAAAACCTGACTACAATACGAGTCAAGCGATTCCACGCCAAGAGAACTACGTAGCTGTCGGTAATCTTTTAGTATTCTGTGAATTTTGAGTGGCCCAGTGTGTATTGTTCAAGATATTCATTAGACTATGTTTTCCCACGAAGTTTCCATACCAATTTTATTACAACAGCAATCCGCCAAGCGAGCTTTGTGTATTTCTCTGTAAAGCAACCTAGTGTTACTTCGGGTACAATTATGAACCAACTTAGTTCATCCAAATACCTACCTTTATCGAGTGTGTAAAAGAGTAAAAAACAGTCCAAACTTATAAATTAGATTAAGAATAAGGATGAAAATGTTTTTTTTACTACCCACTAACTTATTTCTACGGTTGGTTTTCATATAAGAACTTTTATGATGCCCGTGGTAAGGTGTAAGTATATTTATGTATTATTGATATAAATGTATATTTATATATGATAAACGTATATGTGTAGTTTATTGTTATTTATACGTATGTACATATTACTGAGTTATATATTCAAGCCTTTCTTTCGTTTTTTTTAATGCCTTGACCCTTTCCACATGCCAAAGAAGACTGGGAGATAACGCGTTAAGTCCGCCCGTGTAATTTTTTTGTGCATAAATTTAAATAATTCAAGGATTAGATCCCTGATTCCGCACCTGAGCAATAGCTGAGCGGGTTGCGTATAATTGGCAAATTTTATACTCAAATGCCTTTTGTCGTCTGTTATTGAGTTACTCGAGCGTTCTTTTGGTTCGAAAAATTGCTCCGAGTAATGAAAAATTGTATTCGGATGAGAGTTTCGGAGAAATGTGAGCGATTAAAATTTCTTGAAGGTCGACTTGTAGAGTTTCTTGAAATGTTAAGGTTACACGCTAGTGGCGCCCTCAATTAGTAATAAAGTATTTTTTTTTATTTATTAAGGATGTGCTTGCTCTTGACTCTAGTCTAGGTCATAGGACAGAGACAGAGTCTAAAATGGAGCGAGCTCACCCAGTAGAAGCCTGTTTCCTTACTTTGAAGAGATTAGGGTTGTATGCGTTTTGAAACACAGACGCAGGTCTCTTTAGCAGTGCGCATTATAAATGATGACTGGAAGCGCTTAGTCCCAATTGGTGGAAATGCTAAATATTAGAGATGCACCGACTAGTCGGCCATTTTTGTAGTCAGCTGAATAGCCGATTAGTCGGCTGTTATAGTGCCATTAAATTTCAAAACGATACAACTGTAACTTCGAAACGTCGTCGCTGATAGGTATGACGGATGTAATGGCCGACTCAGCCGATTAGTCGGGAACGCCGACTAGCCAGCTATCTTTTTAGCTAGCGACTAGCCGGTTACTAGTCGGCCGATTAGTCGGTGTATATTTACTAAATATGCATCCAGAAACAGATTGCTTAGGATTTGATGTCCCTGCAACATATTTTATAAATTTAGAGCTAAAGTTTACTGGCAGTTTTAACAATTACATTACATATATCACGCCTATATCCTTGCGGGGTAGCAACGGCCGCAAAAAACGGACATTTACGCCACGCGTCTGACAAATATTATTGAGGGTCATTCGGAAAATTGTGTATCGCCATAGTGACAGGTTGTCAGCCCATCGCCTAAAATTGCAATACACACACTCGAGTCGCTTAGTCGCCTCTTACGATTCCTAAGGGAAATAAATGGGGTGATGCTATTCTAAGCCGGCAGCACACGGCATTGCATTTAACAATTAAGTATGCTGTGCCCGCTTAGAATAGCATTTACTACCTTATAAATTTTTAAGTACTCGCGATCACTTTCACTCATTTTAAGTATTAGACCGGGTCTATCGCGATAGTATTTAGGTAAATATTAGTAATTTACCTGTGTCCCGACGTTTCAACACAGTTTCATGTATTGTGGTCGCGGGTTGACTCAACGGGATACAGGTAAATTACTAATATTTACCTATCGCGATAGACCCGGTCTAATACTTAAAATTTACTACCATATTTCTGCCCGTAGATGTCGTAAAGGCGATTTAGGGATGAATCCAAGGATCAGCACCGTTGCCTGTGCAACACAACACCTTGCACTGCGCTCGTCAATCTGCCTGCCAAGCGTGGTGGGTATGGCAAATACCCTATAATTGAGGGAGGCCCATGTCCAGCAGTGGACTGTTGAGACTGTTGAAGAGAGCACGTTTAATCCTACCTATTATGCTAGAGATTTTTTCTTATTTAAAGCGCCACTAGCTGGATGTTTCACCTTGCTATAGATGTAGGTACCTAGATACCTAACTGAAATGTATTTATTCTTTGTAGGATCTTAAATGAATATTGAATTATTAATAAATCGAAAAAGGAAGATCAATGGATCCATTTTATTATCTCTGTGGCTTTTTATTCAGTAATTTTTAAGCCCTTACATTCTGTATAGCTATAAAGTCACTACTATGTACCGGCATAGATACCTACCGGTACAATGAAATGCCGAAACCCTAATCCGAGTCCCGAAACAAATAATAATGTATCCTATTCATTCGACCAACCAAAGCACACTGCCCGGCCAGCAGTGAACTCGTAAAGGAACAGAAAGTGAGTGCAGGTGGAGTGAAAATGAGCTGCAATTTCGTATTTCAGTCCTTTCATCCACTACCAAGTGCAGTGCGGACTGTACTGCAGAGCAGTGCAAATGCTGATTGAACTACGCGGTGGTTTGCTGTGTAGGTACTCTCAATTCACGTTTATATTTTCAAAGCTCATAAATTCTAGTAAGCCACATACTTTAGGTAGGGTCAGATGGTGTACGATGAACTAGTGTACGGAATGAACCACCCGAATATCTGCGGCTACGGCTAGTGACGATGCAGCTCTGCACAATGATTATAATTCGCCGTGTTTCTATATTTACACGTCGCGCTTCTGTTACTGTCACTCTGCGGTTTTAGAAATCACCTGGGATTTATATTCGTATGATTCTTACTGATGAAACAAAAAAAGTTCATGTACAGATTTCTTATTCATTTCAATTGGGTACCTGTCGTCAAAATATGAATGGTAGATCATCACTGGTAGATACATATATTATACCGGGGTAGATGAAAGTTTGACGTCAACGGCATCCAAATCTAGAGCCCGATTCGAATTACTGGTCCTAAGTATCAGATAGTCACCCACCTCCCAGACTATCGATAAAGTTGAAATAGAATTGGCAATCAGGTTTCTCAACGTTTATTTCACTTCAGTTTTTTGTTCAGCTACTGTAAATGCTGATGTAATAAAAGAACATCTCCAAAAGAATCACGTAGTAAACAGCAAACTGTTCTCTTGGACTCGGACCGGCGCTGTACTTTCAATTCAGCTTGCAAATAGGGCTGCTACGTTTTAGAACAAAGTCAGGTGTTGTTTTCGTTTATGAGTTATTTAACAGAGTGAAACCACGTTTTCGTGTCAAAGCTCGCTTTATCGTCGCGTTACTCTCTGATAAACCTAGGACAGGCCCCCGATTCTCTTATTTTTTAGCCATTGGAATGCTATCTACACTCTAAACTTCAAACTGTTTGCGGAACACAAAACGGCCAAAACCATCCAACTGAAAGACAACTAAGACGTCTTTGAAATAGCAGAATACGGCCCTTGGTCATGATTAGGTCTTTCAGTAAATACCAAATTATGACTTAGATGTACCATATCATGTCAGTAGATTAGGACTATGTCTGTAAGTTATAAGCTTTTTAGTTGTAAATCTATACTATCTATACTCTATACTAATATTATAAATTCGAAAGTAACTCTGTCTGTCTGTTACGTTTTCACACCTAAACCACTGAACCGATTTTGATACAATTCGGCATAAGCATAGACAAGAACCTAAGAAAGGACATAGGCTCTTTTTTACCGCAGGAAAATCTATCAATCCCACGGGAAATTGTAATATCGAATTCACGCCGCGCGTATTAAAATGCCGGGCACCAGCTATTAGAAAATATTGATAGAATTGTACCTACAATATTAGTTGGGTAAAAAAATATTCTCGTTTTTTTAAGTCCAGCGTTGCCATCCCTAGGGAGTAGTAGGTCGGAGTTTCGTTGCTAAATTTTTATTAGGGAGAGCTACAAACTAGCAGACCCGTTGATACAAAAACCGATCTGTGAGTCCTTTTCGTCCCCAGGGAGCGCTTAACCTATTTTCGTCCATTCGTGTTTTTATTTCTACGGGCGCCCTTTGGAGGTTTTCAATTTACGATGTGGGCCAGCCAAATGGCTAACGGAAGGCTGGTTTTACTTGGGGTTCCGATAATTATTTGTTCTACCTATTCGTAGACATATGCATCTACAGTCATAGTGTGTGTTAGGGAAACAGAGAATTGAAAAACTTGTCATGTGTGCAGGTACTACTTAGCCAATGAAACTTAAATTTGTCCAACAATTTTGGTCTTTGTTGAAGTAGTAACAGGTTTTTGCGTATGCTATGTAGGTATTTATGCTATTTAAAGTCCCTTTTAGTATGTACTACAAATCCGTTGAAAGCAAAGCAGTTTGCAAGTGGTAAATACTGTTCTCGCTCCCTAACCAAATCTTACATAATAAAATAATAAAATACCTTTCAATCATTCAGATTAAAACTTAGCCGAGCGGTTTAAATTAAGCCGTTCAAAAAACATTGAACCCCGTCTCATAAATAACCGAAACTCGAACAAACGCGTCAACCCGGCCAACTTGGCCCTAAATCCTTATAAATCCGTTTCTGCCTATCGACTGTCCAAACAATCTATCCTGCGAATGTATGGCGCCATCTACCGTCAAGAAAAGTTAGGGCGGGGCTTAATTAGGGTTTTGGAGCAGAAACGTTGCTAAATAACGTACATTTGGAGGCGCGTTTGTTAGGCTTAGGGCGTTGTAATCCTACCCGCTGGGCTCGACTCAAGTCTGCCATGCGGCGTGTGCTCGAGCACATGTGGCTCGAAGTGTTCCCAAATCACTTTCAAGGTAAAGTTAAGTGAAAGCAAATTCCATTTCTTTGATGTTTTTTTACCTAAAGCATGGAGGTATCTAGTCTATCCAGAAGCCTAGAAACGTCAGTCACACTCGCTATGTTTTTCTTTGTTAGAAGGTCTCCCTTAGACGGTTTTTTCACTTGGCGTCCGTCTTTCCGTTTTTTAAAGCAACTTAACGCATGAGTCTGTCAGACGAAAGTAATTTGCGAATTAAAATCTTATTCTCATATAAAACGGCTACGGGGATTTGAATTGATTTGAAAGATTGGAATTCGCATTTTCCTTTCGTCTGCCAGACGCATGCGTTACGTTGCGTTAGAAAAACGGAACGACGGACAACAAGTGGGAGAACCGCCTTAGGTTAATGTTATTAAGGAACAAGTTTTGAATTTTAAAATTAAGTAAAATAAATGTAGGTATGTATGTAAAATAAAATACCTGAATTTGCTCAAAAACCTTTAACTAATTAATTAGAAGAGAGATCTTCATCTACATACGAGTATGTGGTATCAATTCCATGGTATCTACGCACATAATACTTAAGTAGGTAGGCAGTAAGTACTTTAAAGACCACTTAATCTGCCAATCAGTCACATGTCCGACTACCCCCTTTTAAAATGTCGTAAAAGACCACATGATTATGGGTAGGACGGGCAGCGGGCATGGATCGCTATTTATTCCCTCATAATCTAAGGATTTGGGCTAAGTCGGCCGGCCGAGTCATCCATCTTACTCAGGCCCGCATAATCGCAAACGAAACCCAACTGATTAGACCACGACGGACTGTTTTTATTAAAGGCTGTTTTAGCTCGAATGTTTTACAACAGATAAATAAATTAAACACTGTATTATCTCTAAAATAACAATACACAATTAATTAGGTACATGTTGTTGTTGTGTGATGCCGGCTTTGAATAGCATCACCCCATTTCTTACCCGTGTGTGTCGTAAGAGGCGACTAAGGGACTCGAGGGTTAGATGTGTTTTGTGTTTTTTTTGGGCGATGGGCTGACAACCTGTCACTATAGTGATACGCAGTTATCTGATTGACCCTCAAACTTTTGTCAGACGCAGTGTTAATAACCTTTTAACGTTAACGCGCTGCCTACCCCGTAAGGGATATAGGCTTGATTTATGTATGTATGTATGTAATTAGATGGTAATTAGGTACAAATTTGTTAACCTGTGTGATACCGGCTTAGACTTGCTTTCTCTGTCACTATATTACTTACGATTTTTTTGAAACGGCCCTCAAATATTTGTCAGACGTGGCGATAGCATGTTACGACCCTTAAATCTCTGCCTACCCCGCAAGGGATAAGGGCGTGGCCTGTGTATGTATGTATGTAAATATTAGGTACACATTATTCTGAATGACAAAATATCATAAATGGCGATGATAACCGTTTTTACGGCCATTAACGCTCTGTCTATCCCTCAAGAAATATAGGCGTGATGTGTTTAGAGATATGTATTGAATAAGAATAGTAAGCAATCACGTCCGTTTTCTATGTTATCAGTTGCATTCCTAATCCTTATAGTGAAGTAGGTATAAAACACATTCTTAGCTAAAGAATGCGTTTATAAGCTTTATAAGATATCTTTGCCCTACGCAAGGCTCCGAGGGTGAATTTTAATCAAATGCGACTCTTTAATGAGACGAAAGGGCTCTTTATCGTGATTTGTTTGTTCAATTTAATTGTAAGGATGGGGGCCTTTATTGGATTTATACGTCTTTTTTAAAACAAACACTTGTTTTAATTTTGTTGCCTTAATTTTTTCAACGAAACAAGCGAAACGACAGGAAATGAAAATCTAAGCACATTTTAGTAAGAAATAGCAAAGAAGATGTAATAATAAAAGACGTTGTGTAGAAAAGATTTACACAAAACTTGAACATTGCAGTCTCGTAGGTTATAAAGAATTCAGAATCCATTCTTAAGTGGAAACTCTATCTGCATCAAATTTTCACGCGTTATCCGGAAAAGCGCCAAGGTTTTGACAAAACGGTCTCGTTTGGGGCCCCTTGCCCCTAAAAGGGTTCTGCACTTTCGTATTTCCCTATTGTCGATCTCAAAGGGACAATAAACTTAGCCTGTCAGTCTTGTTTTATATGTATTTCTGTAGTGAAAGAATGATGTCCGGGTCACGCGTTTCAATCATGTGCTATTTCTGATCCACAGCGGGTCGACTCCTCATTTCAAATATTAATATTCAGAAAATCTGTTTTGGGAACGATGCCATTTGCCTTTTCTGATCCCTTTTCAGGGTTTATAAAATCCTATATGATCCCATATCAGGGTTTATAAAATCTCTGCCAGTGTTACCAATGGAACATAAACTAATTTGTTTTTGTAGAAGCAAATTACCCGTGCCATTTCGATGTTTTCTCAACAGGAAAGTACCCAGAATAATTCCACTAACAAAACTTACCCTTGTAAGTAGGCGCACCCTTAAGACGATCAGCAATTTTTCTTACAGCCTGATGCATATTTCAGTATACCAAACCTACCTACGGGGATTAGATGTTCCAATTTGCATTTTTTTTCTATCGACTAATATTCGTACCCTTTAAGAAGTCGAATTAAAAATGTAGATTTAGAAATTCACTTGACTTCAGAGAAATGTAGAGTCGAGAAGAAGTATGGTATCACTACATTACATAGTATGCAATTAAGCAGCTTTCCGTGTCACTTTGTATGCTTAGATCTTTAAAACTTCTTAAAAACAATGGATTTTAATTCTGTTTTTTAATAGATAGAGTGATCCAAGAGGCAGGTTTTTAGTTTTACCGCGAGAAGCTTTGTTCCTTCAGGAAAACAGGTAGCAGTGGGTAAAACCGTTGGGCGGGTCGCTAGTTTTACTATACTTCACATGGTATTTTGATCGTATACTTAAGTTGTTTTACATAAAAATGGTTTAGATGAATGAAAGAAATTGGTTGATAGGTCTTTGCTTGTGACGAAAAATTATACCCAATTCAATAAAAAGTAACAAGTAGGTACCAATTTGTTTTTTTTTTCATTATTCGTTGTGATAATAAATTATTTTACACAAAATTGCCCTTCTTGAATTCAAGAGACGGAAGTTAAGAAGCTGAGCTGCTTCCAAAATAATCTGAGTTTGAAAACACAAAACGAGAACTAAGCCCGGATTTAGGTACGCGCTAATCAAAATTTCAATTTTGTAAAGTTTATTTTACAGATTTCCTGAGTTGCCTTTCACATTTTAATGTAAGTAAGGCAGCTTTCTGGCAAAAAATATCATGCAAAAACAATAGAAATTGGTATTGGTTCGGAGGGCACGTTACGCCGTCGGTCCCGGTTGCTGTCTCATCACATCATCACGTCAGCTTATAGCAGTCCATTGCTGAACTAAGGCCTGCCCTAGGGTTCACGATAAGGTATGATCTCCCGTTTTCGCCATCCAGTCGCTACCAGCCGCCCACTTAAATGGCCGGAGCAGACCGCGTCCGTATGCAGCACGTGCACGTGATCACGCGCGTACCTATGACGTTGTAATGTATGGGACTGTATGAGATATGTCACACTGCTTGCGTTGCGTAGACGTGCACGTATGCGTAATGCGTAGGGTTAAGTATTGCGGCTCCCAGACGACAAACAGATGGCGTGCCCTACGCAGAGCGGAACTATTTAGATAGCCGTATTATTAAAATAGCGAGTAGACAAAGGGTTCTACTAAGTTATCAAATGGGTTGTTTAAAAACTGACACCAGCGTTTACTGTGTCGTTCGTCAACTCGGATCTCCCTAATGATACAAATTAATGAATTTAATTATTTATCTCTCCGATATTTGTATGTTGATTTTGCTTGAACTCTATCTATCTTAATTATTGAATCCTTGTTATCGCCTAGGCAGTCGGCGAGTGGGGTAGCGGGTTGGCCGACAATTTGTCGCAGCGTGGATTAAAAGGGGCAGTCCGACTCCGAACTTCATTTTACTTTACGATTCTAATTAGCGGTGAAAAATGTTTTAAACGTTCCCTAGGAAGCGCGAACGTACATCTTTGTAATAATGAACTAAGGCGGTTCTTCCACTTGTTGTCCGTCGCTGCGTATTTTTAACGCACCGTAAAGGTGCTATTCCGAACCGAGCGGCCGACGGCCGACAGCATATGCCGCGGCGGCCGACCTTGGCCGCCGCGGCACTACTGGTTCGTATGGATTTGTATGGGATACTATCCGAACCGAGCGGCCGACTGCACATGCCGCGGCGGCCGACGTCGGCCGCTCGGTTCGGATAGTATCCCATACAAATCCATACGAACCAGTAGTGCCGCGGCGGCCAAGGTCGGCCGCTCGGTTCGGATAGTATCCCATACAAATCCATACGAACCAGTAGTGCCGCGGCGGCCAAGGTCGGCCGTCGCGGCATAGGTATGCTGTCGGCCGCTCGGTTCGGAATAGCACCTTATCGCATACGTCTGTCAGACGGTTGGAAATTGCGAATTCCGATATCATACCCTTACAAATACGGCTACGGTGCGTTAAAAATATTACTTTATTTTTGGTAGGTACGTAGTTGTACAAGTTTATTATTGTTATTATTATTAACCATTTGATGCATACAAGAAACATTACAAGAGACAGAATATAAAAAGAATGACGAACGTCAAAAGAATGATTGATGAAGTACAGTTTCATCAACGAAATCTCATATTTTTGTTAGGGTGAAAATACCAGTAATTTAAATGTCATTTAGGACATTGATTACCCTAATAGATATTATACATAGGTATACCTGTGCTGACTAAGAAAAAATTCTTATTTGATTTTTAGAAAAGTCGGTCCAGTAATTCCACTTTTTTATAATTATGTTCTTATCCAAAATGCCTTTGGTTTTTTTTCCACGGCAAAAAATTTACTACTAGTATGCCACCGGTATGTTTATCCTATATTATTTCGGATTGAAGACTCCTATCATTGCCATCAACTGTGTAGAACACTTAGTTTAATGGAGAAAAACACTCAGGTTACAAAAGGGCAGACTTAATGCCAGCTCCATCCAATGTGTATATCCCTTGCCTTGCCAGAACGATCGTAAAACCACTGTGTTACCTACTCAGTACTAACGTGGTACTAACACGTGTAAAATGTTGCTACTCGTATAGTACTAAGTTGATCTAGATTTTTTTGTGGACTTATCATATTGAAAGTGATGAGTATTAAGACGTACAGTTACTATGGAAACAATTTTGTATTAGGACTTTTCATATCGCTACACAATGAAAAGATACAAAATAACAATCCAAAGCCTGAGAGATTAGTGCTCGCGCCGATCTTACAATACAGTAAGGCTTTTTTTTAGATAATAAACGATGAAAATGAAATATATTTAACATAACATTATCAGCCACAACAGTCTACTGCTAGACATGAGCCATAAATTCATCCAGGGAATGCCACATCTTGCACTGCGCTCGCCAATCCGCGAGATCCAAGCGAGATGAGTATGGAAACATCTCCCAAAGGTGGGGAGGGGATATATTTTATCTACAGTGAAAGTCTGATGATTAATGGTTACTGTCATATCGTAACGTTTGTCTACGAACGCTACGGCTACGGCCTACGGACTAAATTGTCCCTTGTTACGTAGATTGTACGAAATTTAATCAATTACATACTTCTTATTTTAAATCGGCATCCGCAATTCTTTATTGAAACCTCACTTTTTTAAAGCCCACTAACAATAGTTCTTTGGTTTCTTCTGTCCTCAATACTTTTTCATGAAAGTTTTAACCTATGTATTAGTTTCTACTTGACCTACACCTATCAGTGATTAAATATATCTTGACCTAGAACAATAGCAATCAATTACCGTTTATCACAGCTGTGCGCTGTTAAAAAGGCAGGACACGGTAAACTAATCCAATTACCACGGGATCCGATGGTTTATGTAGGTAATTTCAATTTCAGTTTAATTGTAACTGACACGAAAGATGGCGTGACATTTGGAGGTCCCCTTAGTGTAGGGTATACGACACTGTTAAAGTCAACAAGATTTAGCTTGCTGTTAACTAATATAGTTAGATATTTAGCGCATTATTAAGCGGGACGAAAAACACGAAGTCATGGTATTTGAATTGTAAAAAATTGTTCGTTCGGGTTGTCATTTCTCAAACCTTTTTGTTTTATACATGACAACCCGTACGATACATTAATGTATTATCATATTGTGAAAACAATATGACATCAAAATCATTATGTTTAATTTAGCGTTGCTATGCTGGGGTAATGGTAATGGTAATGGTAAAACGGGCAGGTTTCCGCAACTCGACGTCTTCTTGCGCCTATTTTGCGTACAGGGTGGGGGCTCACTACTCGAGCCATCCTAGCTCCCTGAGGAAGCTCAGCAACCCTACCAAGTCGCTGAGTGCCTCAGGGATCGACCTCGGGGTTCCGAGGTACTTTGCCCGGTATGTTGCCACCTCTTTGCAGTGTATCACCACATGGGCAGCTGTTTCTTCTTCCTCCATGCATGCTCTGCATAGGGGGCTGTCAGTAACACCTATGATTGAAAGATGTTTGTTGAAATGACCGTGACCGGTTATAACGCTAGTTACCATGCGAAGTTGGGGTTTTTTGAGTTTTATTAATTTGTTGGATAGACGGCTAGTCAGTGTAGGTATAGCCTCTCTGGCCTGCCTGCAGTCTTCCAACCCGGTCCAGTATGTGTTATGTTCGTTTTTGGTGCGTTCTCTCAGTAGGGAGCGGAACTTACCTGCCGGGATGGGTATGATCGGTTCTGGCCCGAAGGCATCAGTATCCGATCCCCTTCGGGCTAGTTCGTCCGCTGCATCATTGCCTCTGGAGCCGCTGTGTCCCTTAATCCATTGCAGGGTTAAGTGATTATGTTTACATACCTCCATCAATCGCTGGTGGCATTCGTAGATTAGCCCTGAGGTCATTGTGTGACTGCGCAGTGCTTGTAGTACGGACATGCTGTCTGAGAGTATTCGGATTGAGTGACCCTTTACTTCCCTGGCAGCGATGGCTGTTGTAGCTAATGAGATGGCCAGACACTCGGCTTGAAAAACTGAGTTTAGGTATCCCAGTGGAGTTGATAGTCTGATGTTTAAGTCCTCTGAGAAGACACCAGACCCTGTTCCTGACTTCGTTTTGGACCCATCCGTGAAGATCCTTAGTTCTTTGGGATTAAGGCCCTCGTAGAGGTCGTCTTCATATAATTGTATTTTGTACTTTTTGTCAAAGACAAACTGCTTAGGAATGCTGTCACCTGTAGCTGCGAGAACTGGCAGATCCGCATGCGCTTCGTTTAAGATGTTGGCGTGTGGGGTGCTGCTTTTTCGCCAGAGTTTCAGAGAGTTAAGTCTTACAGCAGCCGCCGCCGCCTCCTGTTTGACGAACAGGTGAAGCGGCGGCAGATCCAGCATGGCTTCCAGGGCTGCAGTTGGGGTTGTCCTCATACATCCCGTGATCGCCATACATGCTATTCTCTGGAACTTTTGTAGTTTATTTATACCTGTTGCGAGTTTGCACCTTGTCCACCATACAAGTGCGCCGTAGCACACCATCGGGCGGATCACCATCTTGTACAACCATAGAATGATTTTCGGAGAGAGTCCCCATTTCTTTCCGATCATCCTGCGGCACTGCCAAAATGCAATACAGGCTTTGTTTAGTTTGTTGTCTATGTGGGTACCCCAGTTTAGTTTGTGGTCAAGGGTTATCCCTAAATACTTAACCTCTTTAGTGAGTTGTAGTCTTGTCCCGAACAGTTTTGGTAGATGGTAGTTACCCAAAACCCGTTTCAGTGTGAACATAACTGTTTCAGTTTTTGTAGGATTGACTGAGAGATCATACCTGGCGCACCAGCGTTCCACGATGCGTAGTGCTGCTTGTGTTAGGTCGCAGACTGTGCTGGCCGACTTACCAGTGATAAGTATAGCTAGGTCGTCAGCGTATCCAATAGTGTAGAAGTGATTTGTGTTGAGTTCTGTGATTAGGCTATTGATTACCATGTTCCACAGAAGTGGTGAAAGGACGCCCCCTTGGGGACAGCCTCTTGCCACAATAGCTGTTTGTTTGTTACCTGCAAATCTGACGCTGCGTTTGCTGAGCATGTTTTTTATCCAGTTTGTGAGAGCATCGTTGACCCCGTGGTTAACTAGGGCTGCGCCAATGCTTGTGAAGTTGGTTTTGTCAAAGGCCCCCTCAATGTCAATGAAGGTGCCCATGCATATGCTTTTGCTTTGTATACCTGCCTCGATCTGACTTACCACCATATGTATGGCTGATTCAGTCGATTTTCCCGATGTGTAGGCATGCTGGTTGCCGTGGAGTGGTATGTTTTTCAGTACCTTGTCCCTTAGTTCCCGTTCGCACAGCCTCTCCATGGTCTTCAAAAGAAACGACGTGAGACTGATCGGCCGGAAGGCTTTGGCATTGGTGTAATCCCCTTTGCCTGGTTTGGGAATGAATATGACTGTAACCTCTCTCCAGCTTTTCGGAATGTATCTATGCGCCAGGCATGCTCTGTAGATACAAGCAAGGTGTAGTGCCAGAGCTTGACCTCCCCACCTTAGAAGCGCGGGGAAGATTCCGTCCGGTCCCGCCGCCTTGAAGGGCTGGAAGTTGTTTATGGCCCATGTGATCTTGTCTAGGGATACTACCTTTTGGGCATATTCCCAGTCTTGTGCTGTGGGTGTGATTGTGTTGGTATCTTGCCAATTAACTTCCTGTACTATCTCACAGCCGGGGAAGTGAGTTTCCAAGAGTAGTTGATTGGATTCGTTAGGTGAGTTTGTAAAGGTTCCGTCGGGTTTTCGAAGACTTCCGACGTCGTGTTGTGGTTGTTGGGATAGGATTTTCCTTACCCGGTTTGCTTGTTCAAAGGTCGTGATACTGCTGCAGAATCGCCTCCACGAGGCCGTGCTTCTGTATCTCAAACGTTTTTTGTATTTGGATTTGGTTGCCTTATAGGCTTCCCAATCTCGGTCTGCAGATGTGTTCATGGCCCTGTTGAGTAGTTTTCTGACCTTACCTCTTAGGCGCTCTAGCTCTGGCCCCCACCATTTGCTACTGCTTCGTGGGTGGTCTGATGTGGCGGTCAGCGGGCATGTTTCCGTGTAACATTCCGTCATAGACCTAGTGACTGTAGTTACCTGTGTTTCTATTTGTGTGATGTCTGTTAGTAACGATGGGGCAGGAACTTCCGCAAGTTTCTGATCCAGCATATTTTTGTATTTTGCCGTATCAGTCTTGCGAGGGTTCCTGCTCGGAGGAATCGGTGGTATGCTTACTTGTATTTTATATCGGATCCACCTGTGGTCTGAGCACGATGCTTCCGTGGAGACATGCCAGCCTCGGATGTGATCCTTTGCTTTGTCTGTGGCTAGAGTTAGATCAATAATTGTTTTACAACGCTTAGTGACAAAGGTTGGCTCTGAGCCTGTATTGAGTAGGTTTAGATTGGTTGTGAATAGATATTCAACTAGGGTCTTACCTCTATTGTTGCATGTGTCCATACCCCATAGGGTGTGGTGTGCGTTTGCGTCAGTTGCCACCAGTACTTCTAACCCTGTTCTTTCGCAGAAGTCCATGAGTCTTGCGAAGTCGTGTGATGGCGGATCATCGTCTTCGGGCATGTAGACCGACACGACGACCAATTCTGACATAGTTTGATGTTGTTGTATTTGTAGCCTGGCGGCATACAGATCTCTGGAACAGAACTCTGTTAAAGGCTGTGCATTTATGTTTTTTGTAATGTATATACAGGCTCTTGGTTTCTCATGGTCGGTGGAGACTAAAAGCTTACCTCCAAGATTGAAGAGCCCTCGTATACGGCCACCTCTAATCCACGGCTCTTGGATCAGGGCTATAGCTGTGTGGTTAACCTCCAGCCATTTTCTTGCTTGAGCCGTTCCTGTTACGCTGTGCTGGAGGTTAACCTGTATTACCTCGATCTCAGACGAAGGGGACGCCATCTTTCGACGACATCTCCCCCTCCGAATCGAGCAGCAGATCCTCGAAGGCCTTGAGGGTGGCATCTTCGGTAGGCTTCTGAGCTTCGTCCATGTCGCTGTCGGTCACCTCGGAATTCCCTTTCACCTCCTCGGCGACTGACATGGTGCTGCTCCCCTGTGCGGGACTGCTGCATCTGGGCATTTGCACGCCTGTGATTTTGAGGCCCTTTGTGCCTTGTATGGTGCCTTCTGGCGGTGTTTCGTAGTATTTGCCTCCCGGCCCCTGGAACCGTATGTACACGGCCCCCAGGAGGCACGAAAGGCATCGCCTCTTTTCTACCAGGGTTGGTACGAGGTCGTTTGGGACTGAAACTACCATGAACCAGCCCACTGCTTGTTTAAGCGCCTTCTGCACCAGCCATCTCTCACACTGTGCCCACTTGTTTTGCCAGGCGAGCACGTGACCGATGTCCTTAGTCTCCTTCCATACACCCATGGGGTCCGGAATGAGGATACCGACGCGCGTGCGTTTCGGGATGTCTGCCTGACTCTTCACCGTCAGCTTTTCGCCGGATGGGAGTGTCATGGCAGAAACCGTTTGTTTTAGCCAGTCCACCGTCTTCTGGTCGTCGCCCCACAAGCGTAGGTAGCCCTCCGCAAATGAGGGTTTCGCCCTGAAGACCGGGCCTTTGTCATCAGACGATCGGGCGCGGGCCTCGCTTATCATTCTAAGCTGGATCTCCATGAGAACTGAGTCCGCACCTTCTTGCGTAAGGATTCCGTCTGCCTTTGCTATGGCAACCGCGAAATCTTGCTTTGTAGCCTCGGCATAGCTTGTGCGAGGCTGTTGTTGAATTGGCTTTTCCACCCTGGGCTTCTTCTGCTCACCGCTTGGCGAGACTGTCTCGTTCATGCGGGCTCGCTTCTTAGCCAGGCGGATGCGTGTTTTTTTATCGGGCCTGTTTGCTGCCTTCTGTTTTGGCACCTCAGCCCCTCTAACCATCTCAGCAGTGCCGGGACTAGTGTTGGTGACACTGTGTTGTTCCCGCGGCCGGGTTTCCCCTGGCACGGTCCCACCACAAGCGCCACCAGCTGCCGTACCGCTGGTCTGGGTTTGGGGTAGGCTACGGTGTTGTGTTGTGCTGCCAGCTGCAGCTGCCTCGGCTCTCGCCTTTTCTTGGGCTCGTCTTCGCTGCTTCTGGCTCGGTTTCCTTGGCTTAGGATTGGCCACTTGGTTCGCGGCAGATTTCGGATTGGCACCTTTTGGGTGCTTCTTCTTACTTTCCACCACTTGCCAGGCCTGGTCTATCAGCCGTGCGTGGGAACTTTCAGCACCGTCTGGCGCCTGAAGTTCCGTCACTTTTGTTACAGTGACTTGTTTCGCAACTGGCGTGTCCACGCCCTGGGCGCTTTGGTCAGGTTTCCCCGCCAAGCAACCATCGGGTTTGGTCATTCCTGTTACGGATGGAGATCCGGCCGAAGCCGTACCGCCGCTGTTTGTGGTTCCGGCTGCTTGCGCTGCCGAACCTGTTTTGTTGTGTTTGTTGAGTTTGTCATTGGATCCAAAACCATACATTGTTTAAATATTTGTTCATCCCTCTGGTTTCCCACCCTCCATCGAGCCCGCAATTTGGGAACGTCCTACAAGCTTGAAGCCTCGGATCGTTAGGATTACCAGAGAGATATAGGGGCATTGGGGGACTTTCAGCGCGACATCAGGCTCTTGTTGGGTGGCCGAAGGACTACGATGGTGGATCCAGTGTAGCCTCCAGTGCTGATCACCCGCCGCGAGCCCTCAGCATGACCTTCCATCTTGCCCAACACCCCTCGCCAGTGGCCCTCTGATGGGACACCAAGGCCGTTTCCCTGCCTGTGGCTAGCAGGCAGGTCTACCGTTAAGCGTGAAATCGGGACCAAAGAGGGCGTGTTGCCTCACGATGCGAAAACCCCAAGCACCGCTCGACTCAACCCCCCAGGACTCCGTCATCCCCGCATTCGGCGCTCAACTACGCAGACCCTAGCGCAGGTGGGGGGGATAGTTCACCGGGCTTACCCACTGCGCCCGGCGAAACCGAGTAGACTTTAGCCATCAGCTAGAAAGAGGTTCGTAAACCAGTCGCTAACCGCTGTTGCCCAGGTGCACCAGGAAGAGTTAGTATTCTTCCACAGGGGACAAGTCCCCACATGGAATCATACTAACTCTCCACACGAGGAGGTATCCACTAAACACCCTATGCTGGGGTAAGTTAGGTATTAATGACGGTCTATGAATACGCCGCGATGCTCGCCCGCACGCATCGCTCTGGGCATATGTTGTCCCTTTCTCGCTCGCGGGGCGAGGGTGGCGGCGTGCGCGCGGGCCGCCTGGTAGGCGCCAAGCGGTAATTTCTGCGCCGCACTATCAGTCACTCAAAACCGTTCGGACGGGAGGGTATCGCGTATTGTGCGGATTTCCCGCCACGCGTTTTGTGATGCCGCGTGTAATGGACGATTCAATTTGAGATCGCGCGTGTTGATGCATCGTATTATTGCGTTTCTCCTGGGTTGTACTGGAATGCCAGGCTTAGTGATTGTTGGATGTCTCGACGTCTTCCACGTGAGCGTCGCGTTGAATGGGCATCAGGTGGCCATATGGCCCGCGTTTGTACGGCCCAAATTCGGGTTGGGTCACGCGTAATGACTAATATTAAAGTGGAATACGAACAGAAGCTGTGAGTGGTTTGAAGTGAATAACGCGCCAAGGCTGTAGTGGAATGCTGGGTGTCGATATCTTTTCCACCCAGCCCTGTAAGTACCAACGGAATCCCTATTTGATCCATTCCCTGTACTTCCGTGACTGTAAGTGTGAAACCTAGTTGTTTTAGTATAAAACTGTTTCTTTGTGTTAGTGGTGTGTTCCCTTTAGTCATATTTGTTGTACCATTATCATTGTGACTCCTTAGTACGAATTGCGGAATTCGTGGGGTGATATAATTTGGAGGTACTTACTTATAATCTGGTGCTTGTGCGTGTGACGTGGCGCCGGATCGGCAGACGGTATTTACTACAGAATTGAGTTATGTAAAGGTCAGAACACATCATTTGCCAATTTCACTCAACTTAGTTAATTAAGTTAAATAGATTTAGGTTCACGTTTAATTCATAGTATGCGCTGCTATATTGTGCAGCGTATGCTATTTAGCGCTGCGTAACGCGGCCATTGTCTGCCTTCAGTTGAACTCCTGGTATTTTACTAGAAATTTACCTGTGTAAATCGCTTCCACTGCGGGAGTTTAGCTTGGAATTAGACAATTTTTGGTAGCAGAGCGTGGTTCAGAAAACCACTAGATTTAAGATTATTTTAGTATAAGATTTTTAATCTACCTACATAAAAAAAATATATTTATTGTGATTGTAGTGTGTGCCCTGTGTAGAATATCCTATCGGTAGGATCAGGGCCAATCAATTAGTGAATTGCTTGTTATTATCGTTGTGTTTACCCTGTGCGGATATCCTAACGGTAGGATCAGGGCCGATTGTCTATTATTGTTTTTTATTGTAAGGTTCGGTGTTACTTTGAGTTGGTACCATGGCTCCCACAATTACACAGCTTCAGGCAAAAATTAGAACGCACCTAATTTGGTTCGCGACTAAGCAGGCGATGGTCGGTCGCGGGGACCGAGAGGACGCACTCATCGCTTGTGCGCAACGGATTGACGAACGGGTCGCGGAGGTGTTGGATTGCCTCACTGGATGCGAGGAGTTATTTGATGGGACTCCTGATGAGGAGGTCAAACTTACGGTCCGGACGAATGTGACCCAGTGCATGGAGATGGGGCAGGAGATCCAGCAGGCGGCTGCTGTGATCACCAGGCGTAGAGCTGGGGAGCCGGACCCACCCCATGGTCCGCGGGGACCGGGGGTGCAAGTGCCCCTGCCGGCTGTGGCGATTCCGGTCTTCCACGGGGACTACACGGATTGGACCCGATTCCAGGATCTGTTTGACAGTGTGATTCATAACCGCACTGACTTGCAGCCGGCATATAAAATGGCACAATTGATGGCCAAGCTGCAAGGTGAGCCCCATGAGCTGGTAAAGCATCTACCAGTCGATGATGCAAGTTACGAGACGGCTCGCGGTTTGCTGATCGAGAGATACAGCAACAAACGTCTCATGATTGACCAACTCCTGGAACAGTGGCTCACCGTGCCGACCATCACATGAGGGACGGACCTCAGGGCCAAGGTCCTCAACCCTGTCTGCGTCGCAGTGAACGCTCTTGAGAGACAGGGGATGCCGGTGTCAGGCTATGATTATATCCTGGTCCACACGTTGTTGCGCCGCCTGCCGAGCGACATGGCCGCTCGTTTTGAACAGTCACACGGAGGTAAGACATCTGATTACCTCCCGACCTTCGAGGAGCTCAAGTCCTTCCTCGAGGCCGAGTGCAGGCGGGTAGATGCCCAATTTGGAGAGTCGCCTCACGCGGAGTCTGCGGCCGCTCGCCGCCCGGAACGGCCGGGTGCACAGGCGCGAGACGGTAAGAGTAGGCCACCCAGGCGATACAATGTCGCTAATTTGGAATCGAGGTGTGCCTACTGCAGAGAGGCGGGGCATCAGGTGACTACGTGTGAGGAGTTCGCTGCACAGCGGGTGCAGAAACGTCGTGGTGTGGTGCAGCAACGGCGTTGGTGCTTTAGGTGTATGGGGCCGCATCAGGTGCGAGAGTGCCCATCAAGCACCAACTGCAGGTACTGCCAGGGTGCCCACCATCAGCTCCTATGCATGAACCGCAGCGGAGATTACGGAGGCAGAGCTGACGCGGGTCAGCGGACGGAGTCTGCCCTACCTAGACGGGAGCAACGCTCCCCACCCCCTCCAAGGAGGAGTCCTCTTCCACCAGGGTTTCAGGGACGAGGCCAGGGACATCAGCAGGTGATGCCCCCTTCACCACGCGCGAGACAGTCACCACCTCGGCAGCAGGTGCCGGAACAGGGTAGGTGGTCACAGGTCCAAGGTCAGGGGCACCCATGACAAGTACGTGATGCTACGGGCGGGTGCCAACACCAGGGCCAGTACATGCAGTACTCGGCGGGTCTGAACAACATGGTGAGTTCCCATGACCCACGCATGCCTCTCCCCTTGGCTGAGCACCCGCGGCTACAGGCGCATCCACGGTACGCGCGCCTGCCGCAGGGTTACTATAGGCTGCCAGCCATGGCGTACAGGACCAGAGGTCCCTATCAGCAGGAGTGGGACCCACTCGAAGGTGTACGGAGAGAGGGGACCCACCCGCAGGACGCGGACACTCCGCGCTTAGGTTCCTGCTAGGTAATCGCCGCCTACACGCCAGCTTCGGCCCCCCGGCCAATTACGGTATTGTTGCCTACGGCAATGATTTGGGTATGGGGATACGGTGGCCGCAGCATACAGGTAAGAGCCTTGTTAGATACAGGGGCTCAGGGTTGTATTGTGTCTAGTAAGCTGGTGAGTAGGCTACGCTTAAATATAAGGCCCACAACGGATGGGGCTGTAGGTATTGGAGGTGTAGATGTGCCTGACGTTCGGGGTCAGGTGAACTTCGAGTTCACATTAGGTAATACAGGTACAGGGGTTAGCTATCATGCCTCAGCAGTGGTGCTGGATGAAGTGGTAGGGAAACTTCCTCAGGTTCGGTTACCGTCAACGGTACGAGGGTTAACCACAGGCTTAGAGCTAGCTGATCCTGAATTTGATACTCCTGGTACGGTGGACGTTCTCCTCGGGTCAGACGTCCTCGGGAGATTCTGGTGTGGCAGAAAACGGGTACTTCAGCAAACTGGTTTAGTGGCCGTTGATACCACAGGGGGGTATGTTATTTTTGGCCCAGTTTGGAGACCTCAGGACCTACCAGAGGGCGATACGGTTCTCTATGGTAGTGTGTTGTCGGAGGTGCTGCAGAGGTTCTGGGAGTCTGAGGAGCCACCCACAGCGGATAGACGGAAGCCAGAGGATGACGAGTGCGAGCTGTTCTATCAGTACAACACTGCACGAAGTTCGTCAGGTAGGTTTGTTACCAGGCTGCCATTCCTCCCAAACCGCCCCTCCTTAGGTAGTTCGCGACAGATCGCGGAACGGAGACTACTGGCTATGGAGAGAAAGATGAAGCGAGATGCAGCACTTCGGCAGAAGTTTATCGAATTCATGAGGGAGTACCTAGAGTTAGGCCACATGTCGGTGTCCAGCATAGATTGGAGGTGTGTCGAGCATTACTATATACCACACCTGGCTGTTTTGAAGTCACCGGAGGCGAAGATACGGGTAGTGTTTGACGGTTCTGCTCCTACATCGAATGGTGTGTCTGTGAACCAGTGTCTGCACGCGGGTCCCAAGTTGAACCGGGACATTGTGGACATCCTCACAGATTTTCGGTTGCACCAAGTAGCGTTCGTCGCAGACGTCAAAATGATGTTTCGCCAAACAATTATACACCCGGATGACCGTCGGTACCAGCTGATTTTGTGGCGTGAGAGCCCTGACGAGCCGATGGTCACTTATGAGCTTAACACGGTAACGTATGGTCTGAAGCCAAGTCCGTTTTTGGCAGTACGCACGCTGCGAGAGTTGGCCGCACAGGAAAGGGTAAGATTCCCTCGGGCCGCAGCAGTACTGGATCGCGACGTCTACGTGGATGACATCTGCACGGGTGCAGATAGCGTGCAACAAGCACTGCTACTACGAGACGAGCTGATCGCGATCATGGAATCAGGAGGTTATGAGTTGCGGAAATGGCTGTCCAGCTGTCCAGAGCTCCTGGCCGGGTTGCCAGGTGAGTTCCAGCAGGACCCGCACCTTTTCGAGAACCCGGACAATCCAAATACGTTGAGCATCCTAGGGGTGCAATATAGGCCAACGCATGATGTCTTTACGTATCAGATCGAGCCAGACCTTTTGCAGAAGACTTGGACGAAGCGTTCGGTATTATCGACGATCGCCAGAACTTTCGATCCTAACGGGTGGATCGCACCGGTGACGTTCATGGCGAAGTGCTTCTTGCAAAGGTTGTGGATAGCAAACTTGGGTTGGGACGACCAGCTCTCCGGAGAGCTGTTGAATGATTGGACCAAGTTTGTGACCACCTTACCAGGGATCGTACGCATCGCCATACCTCGCAAATTGCTCCCATCGGTGGGATGTAAGGCTACCCTACATGGGTTTTGTGATGCCTCGGAGCGAGGGTACGCGGCAGCTGTCTATTTGCGGACAGTCAGTTCAACGGGAACTGTAGACGTGCGTCTAGTTATGGCCAAGAGTAAGGTGGCTCCGGTTAGGACAAGATGGACCATTCCAAAGTTGGAATTGGCGGGAGCAGCGCTTCTCACGCGCTTGCTACATTATGTCGCTAGTAATCTACGCGGTACCATCAATTTGGATGAAACGGTGTACGCATGGACCGACAGTAGGATAGTTCTGTGCTGGTTACAGACGTCGGTACATACTCTTGAGGTTTTCGTGGCAAATCGGGTGTCACAGATTAAAGGATCGGAAACTCCGTTGGTATGGAGACACGTACCGGGAGAACAGAACCCAGCGGACTGCGCCTCACGGGGATGTAGGGCCCCTGATTTGGTAGGTCACTCACTGTGGTGGGGACCTCAGTGGCTGACTGAGTCACCTGAGAGATGGCCATACAATGAGTGCGGGTCGCCGCTTGGGCCACCTGATCGAGGTTTGCGAGTGAACGTAGGACAGATCGTACCTAAGCCTAGTGCGGCTTTCTTGCTGGAACGATACAGCTCCCTCGACAAACTTCTAGGGGTGACAGGTTGGATCAAACGGTTCGTGAACAACTGTAGAAAACCTCAAGCAGAACGGAACTTGGCACCTGTCCTCTCGCCTGCGGAGCGGAATGCGGCTCTAAGTTTATTGGTTAGGGTCGTCCAGGCGGAACATTTTGAGGAAGAGGCCAGGCTGCTCAGGGATGGCCGTGGAAAGCTGAAGGGAGGTCTTGTGCGCCTCAACCCGTTCGTGGACGAGCATGGAATGCTCCGGGTTGGAGGTAGACTTCGGAACGCTAACCTGCCCTTTTCAGCACGGCATCCGCTGTTACTCCCAAAGAAGGGACCTTTGGTAGAACTTGTAGTTAGGGATCGTCACCAGAAAAACTCGCATGCGGGCTGCAATGCACTTTTGGCTATTCTGCAGCGCGAGTTTTGGATCTTGTCTGGACGACGTACGGTACGGAGCATTGTGTTTCGGTGCTTGCCTTGCTATCGGTTGAAGGCAGCCACAATGCAACCTCAGATGGGAGACCTCCCACCGGACCGGGTGACGGAAGCCTGGACGTTTGCGGGTGTGGGAACGGACTTTGCGGGGCCTTTTATGGTAAAGGCATCGCGCCTTCGCAACGCGAAGTCAATCAAGGCGTATTTGTGCGTGTTTGTGTGCCTAGCAACCAAGGCCGTCCACTTGGAACTCGTGGCCGACCTCACTACGGAGGCTTTCTTAGCAGCTTTAGATAGATTTGTGTCGCGAAGAGGGCGACCAGCGCTGATCAGGTCGGACTGTGGTACCAACTTTAAGGGCGCTGATCGATGTATGAAAGAAATTATAACGTTTTTATCGGAAAACGAGGAAGCTATCGGCACGAGCCTCTCCCGTCAGGGCATTAACTGGGTGTTCGATCCACCAGGATGCCCCCACTGGGGTGGTATATTTGAAGCGGTTGTAAAGTCCGCTAAGACGCATTTGATGCGCGTTATAGGTTTAACGATATTAACCTTTGAGGAGCTAGCGACCGTGTTTTGTAAAATTGAGGCCGTTCTCAATTCACGTCCTTTGTGTCCGCTTAGCTCAGATCCGAATGATCTGGAGGCCCTGACACCAGGGCATTTCTTAATTGGCCGACCACTTAACGCCTTGCCAGAATACCCCTACACAGAGGTCAGTAGCAATCGTTTGACGCGTTATGAGTTGCTGCAGCAAATGTCTCAGAATTTTTGGAAGCGATGGTCGCTTGAGTATTTGCACATTCTGCAGCAACGCCTTAAGTGGACGGACAGAACTGAACCCCCTCGCATCGGAGATCTCGTTCTGGTTAAGGATGCCAACCTGCCGCCACTGCGATGGCGCAGAGGGCGCATTCTCAACTTGTTCCCAGGTAGTGATGGCACTCCTCGAGTCGCGACAGTTCAGGTAGGGGATTCAGTTCTTAAGCGAGCAATAGCAACGCTATCTCGTCTCCCCAGTAGTGAATAGGCCTAAGGGATTCGGCCTAGGGCGGGTGAATGTTTAATTTAGCGTTGCTATGCTGGGGTAAGTTAGGTATTAATGACGGTCTATGAATACGCCGCGATGCTCGCCCGCACGCATCGCTCTGGGCATATATTGTCCCTTTCTCGCTCGCGGGGCGAGGGTGGCGGCGTGCGCGCGGGCCGCCTGGTAGGCGCCAAGCGGTGATTTCTGCGCCGCACTATCAGTCACTCAAAACCGTTCGGACGGGAGGGTATCGCGTATTGTGCGGATTTCCCGCCACGCGTTTTGTGATGCCGCGTGTAATGGACGATTCAATTTGAGATCGCGCGTGTTGATGCATCGTATTATTGCGTTTCTCCTGGGTTGTACTGGAATGCCAGGCTTAGTGATTGTTGGATGTCTCGACGTCTTCCACGTGAGCGTCGCGTTGAATGGGCATCAGGTGGCCATATGGCCCGCGTTTGTACGGCCCAAATTCGGGTTGGGTCACGCGTAATGACTAATATTAAAGTGGAATACGAACAGAAGCTGTGAGTAGTTTGAAGTGAATAACGCGCCAAGGCTGTAGTGGAATGCTGGGTGTCGATATCTTTTCCACCCAGCCCTGTAAGTACCAACGGAATCCCTATTTGATCCATTCCCTGTACTTCCTTTCTCCGTTGGGTATTTTATGCATTTGCGCCGGCGACGTGACTGTAAGTGTGAAACCTAGTTGTTTTAGTATAAAACTGTTTCTTTGTGTTAGTGGTGTGTTCCCTTTAGTCATATTTGTTGTACCATTATCATTGTGACTCCTTAGTACGAATTGCGGAATTCGTGGGGTGATATAATTTGGAGGTACTTACTTATAATCTGGTGCTTGTGCGTGTGACGTGGCGCCGGATCGGCAGACGGTATTTACTACAGAATTGAGTTATGTAAAGGTCAGAACACATCATTTGCCAATTTCACTCAACTTAGTTAATTAAGTTAAATAGATTTAGGTTCACGTTTAATTCATAGTATGCGCTGCTATATTGTGCAGCGTATGCTATTTAGCGCTGCGTAACGCGGCCATTGTCTGCCTTCAGTTGAACTCCTGGTATTTTACTAGAAATTTACCTGTGTAAATCGCTTCCACTGCGGGAGTTTAGCTTGGAATTAGACACATTAGCACAAGTTGTTAAATACTCATATAATCGTAAATGACTATGACATTATAGTTGTTTTTGCGTCATATCTCCTACTACTTATGTACCTAAAAAAATACAACTTAACTATATTTACCTTAATATGAACGCATAACGGAAGCCAAAGGGAGTGACGCTACAAATAAATAAGTCTCGTTGTCACAGCAACGACAGTTCAAGAAACCCTATCCTAGCTCTAAGATAGTGAGGCGAGGCCTTTGTAAGATAATCTCCAGTACTGCGGTTTGAAGTTAATGGGCCCAATTTGTCACCCCGACCGAAGTTTATGTGACGAAGGAGTTGGTTCAATCGTCGGGTCGTTCATCGATTTGACAGAAGTTTAATGAACTCGATGGTATAACTACTGAATAAGTTCGTTCCGTTATTAGCTCTGTTCTTTTAAAAACATAGTATTTCAAGAGAAAAAATAAACTTTCTGGGTACGTTGTATCAAAACGTAAAAATCTTAAACGTCCTTTTTATATATATATCTATCTATCTATCTATCTTATCTCTAAAGAAGAGATCTCTTCCAGCCAACCCATTTGTTGTCAGAAAATTCATATCTTATTGGGTAAGTAGGCAATAAACAACAAACGAAAATAGAATAACAATTACAAATATACGGCCTACTGAACTATACCTACATACATTAAATACGATAAACTTACATAAAAATACTATAAATATACACAAACATATATAAATATATCAAGGTAGTTGACATAAAAAGTGCTCTTTTTGCTTTCCTTTAGTCGTAGAGGTGGGTGCAAGTGATAGAAGGGCATATGAAATTATGTCGAAACGAACAGACTCATCACAGTGCTCAAATCTTTGCCGTATAAGTAGTAATGTAGACATTGCAGAATAATAATGGATGTTATAAACCTCCCGACGAATTGAAAACTCTTTTTAAAGTCGTTTAAAAAAGGATGTTTCTGGTCTGTTATCAATCATCATTATCATGCCCTGTAGCATAAATGTTTAGGCTAAATCTACACAGCAGCAGCAGCGGCCCGCTACGGTCTTTGTTTGGCTACGAGCGTAGACCGCGGTTACGACGCGCCGTAGCAGTAACTCTACGAGGTTTACGGCGCGGGCCTGCGCGCTACGCCGGCTAAATATTTACAAAATAATTACCCGAGCACTTCACGTGTACAGACTAACTTTACTGCAATTCTAACAGCCAAATTCAAGCTTAAATCTATTAAACATTATTAATGGGTCATTACGGAACTTAAAAGTCAAGAAATGCAATCTTTTTATGATAGTAGACGATTTTTCTGAATTGAAATCTTTTTATGAACCTGCGAGATTAAATGTCAAATTTTGTCAGTTATTCCGACTTAGACTACGGCGGCGTATAGCGCTATCTTTCGGATAACTTTCTTAAAAAACGCTCATTCCAGCTACAGCCTGTGATTAATTAATTAGACCTCTAAAACAGCTTTTTCATATTTTTGTTGTCTAAAAATCTAAAACTGCTATTCCCAAATAAATTTTTTACTACACTACGACTTTAGAAAGCACCTAAAATTAAAATTAAGCGTTCGTTGGAAAAAACTCTGACTGAACTAATGTAACATATTCACGGAGTTGTGTGGTAAAACAAGGCTTACGTAATTTGTGGAATTCGGCGTCGCAGCACCCACAACTTCTAAAGAGCACGAAGTTACAACACTCCGTACTACGGAAAACACATGAATTCAACCGAATATGTATAACCCCCCTTAAGCTCAGCTTAAAACGAACTTTTAGTAACTCTACTGTTTTTTACGTAAAATAAATAAACGTAAATTTGGTAGTGGCTTTTTGCATAAATTGCAGATTCGAAAACTACTGCAGCTATGGTCTCTACAAGTAGGTATTTGAAAGAATGCAAACAAACTAGATAAAGGACAATATTATACTGTGCGTGAGATAAGTTCAGAAAATGATAGCTCTTACTCAGTCACAGTAAGATTGTTTACATTCTTTTAAATATCTACTACTGAGACAGAGTATATATGGGTGCGATACTGGATTACGACACACAATTCACGATAGGTAGGTATGGATAGGATATTTATTATTTTGAAGGAGATTTGGCCTTTAAATTTTACCATGTTATTATTGCCTTCAATGTACATGAACCAAACCCCAGTTTACCTCATATTGCAAACAGCGCTCGACCAGCGGTAAAGGCGATTCTCACACGTGACGCGTCATTTCCGGTGTTTTGGCAAAGGAAAAGATAAGATAATCAAGAGGCATGGCCGTGTTCCCGCCGAGACGAGCCAAGCGAAGCGCGAGGGCACTATCTACCTTTTCTCGAAGCGCTTCGTTAATATTTTGAATTCTCATAGATAATTTTAGTTTCCAAAAAACTAGATTGAATAAACTTTCGAAATATGGTGTTGATATTAAAATTATTAAACATAAAAAATTCAATTGCATAGCTCTGACTCTACTTTATATTTTATTGATATCTAAATACGCCGATTTCGTCACTCACTGACACACTCACTGATGAACATCATAATGTTTGGGTACTTCCTAGAAAGCTGAAATTTGGTAGTTAGACTAAATTTTGTACACAAACAACAAAAAAAACTTAAAATTCTACCATATGTTAAACATTTTCCCCCTTGAGAGGTGGAAGTTGGTATGAAACTGTCATAACACTAAGTCACGAACCCCAATATCGAATACCCATCGTCCGGTGCGTGTGCGATTCACCTAAAACGGTAGGTGGCTAGGCGGTAAAGCGAGCCAATTCTGGTCAACCATAAGCCAGTGGGCTCGTAAAACTGCGCTCTCTATGCATGGTCACACTCCCGCCTGCCCACTGCCCTCTGGCTTGCTGCCTTGTTTGCCTACAGGCTGAAATTCAAACCTTAGCTAAAATCTAGCCTAAAATGTTCTCTGCTAAACTGGTATACAGAGGTCGGAAATGATTACACCGAATGCGGCGAAAATGGCTGGGTAAATGTTTCAAACATAATGTTCGCTGACTCTAAACATCAGAGATAATAAAAAATATACAACTTTACAAATCAGTACGTATTATATTCCTGTGTTAGGTGTAGGTATTTTTTTTATTTAGGGTAGGTCTACGTGCAAAATATTTGTTTTTTTTATGCTACTTGTGAGTTAGTAGTAAGTAGTAGTAGTAGTAGTAAGAATATTAACGATATTGATAAAAAAGTAAGGATTAAAGAAAAGCCGTGTAAATTGATGATGTAACAAAATCCAGGACTTGAAAAGCACAACACAAAGGGTTCACTCACGTGAATACTAACCGAGTCTTTGTATAAGATATCAGAGTACACTTCATTTGGGACTACAAAAGAAAACGTACCGAGATAATGTGGCTCCTTATTAATAAAGTCGTCTGGGAGCTCAGTGGCTCAATTTTTAAAACCATTTCTGCTTGTATTACACGTTCTACTACACCTTCAAACATCGGTGTGTAACAAATTGAAGAAGAAGAAAGTTTAACACAAGAGTTTAGACCACTCGTTGCAGACTTTCGCATGCGAAATTATTTCAAAATACGCCTTCAGTCGAGTACAATTTCATCTATTTACTCTGACCGCCGAGCTATTGGGTTAGGTTAGCCGCTTTCATTCCTACTCGAAACGCTAAGTGGACATCCTTAAGTGCTGTTTGGTCAGGAGGGATTTACCTTTGCTCTTTTCCCCCACCTTTATCCTCCTCAATCAGAAACAGCTCGAGACTTAAAACGTTCTGTTCTCCCCTTTGTAATTTTTACGCCATTCTTTCACCGCTTTTGCACCTTGTTTTCCTTTATTTGCCATTGATTTTGATAATAAAAGTCAGCGGTGAGGGAGTAAGAGTCCAGTTGTGCTGCATTTGACAGAATTTTTCGCCAAGAACGTGTAATATTTGCGGCTTTTAAAGGGCACACTGAAGGGTTGACCCGCCGGCCGCTCGCCGCCGCAATTTTGTTATTTGTCGTTTATATTCAGGGAGTTGCATCACGTAACGTGGACATGGGACTTCACTTTACTCCTTTTTATTTTTTCAAAGTTTTCGTGGCCACGTTTTCACGGAGCCCGTTTTTCGCCTAGGCACGTTTTTATGCGATAGATATTCCTCAGAGATAATATTTCACGATGGGTTTGAATAAGTCCTATCTTTTATTTAGTAGGCAGACGTTCGCCTATTGATTGAATGGTAAATACAGTAAATAGTAAACATTTATGAGGAATATTTTCTGTACATAACGTGCTCTTCTACAGTCTTTTGAAGCTCCGAAATAGAAATGTAATTTTACCTGTCCAAAGCGTTATGTTTGTGGTGGAAATTTCGAGAAATCGATACTCAGTGGGAGCTCCTTAGCCATTTCTTGCGTTTAGTATGCGGCTCGCAATCCAAGTGTGTTACGGTGTCCTTCTGCGAAAAGGCACTCTATAATTTTATTTTCCGACCGAAACGTAGTTACGCGAGAAACTGATACTTTTATAAAATATGTGTTTCTCGGGAAGCTTCCATTTGATACGGACAAAATGATTTTATCATCTTTGCAGCTTGTTTTGGGGATATTATTCAGTTTATTCAATTTTCGAGGAAGACCTAAATGTCAACTGTGCGATATGGGTAAAATATGAATGATATTTAATTTATAAAAAAAATCTTTTTCGAATTATGTTTTTTTGGTACCTACAGTGTTTCAGTTTCATGGCTCCTTGAAATATTTCCAGCATATTTCAAAACTCCTTCTGAGAATGAAAAAATTACGTGGTTTAAGCTTTCTGACATCGTCAAATTGTTTATAAACATTTTGAACACTGCCTAAAAGCACGTTTAATTTTTTTGTAATAACATGACTTTTATTGGAATCAAAGCGTAAGCCACGCACGGGCGAAAATATGTGTCAAGGCTACCAATCAGGTTTACTCAACTTACACGCTAAGTATATTTGCTCTGTGATAAAGTTGCCAGTCACGCGCGAGGAGCTGGGAGTGTTTCCACCGAATGTTTGCTGTGGCCTGTTTATGTTTGGCTTTCTTCTGTTTGATTTGTTTGACGTCTTGTAAATGATGATCACCACAGCTTTACCTACAAGTTTAGTCGGAAAAGGAATCCGCGACCCGACGCTACCCCTTTCTTACCGAGTTATTTCCTTTTGTGTGGTTGTCGTGGGGTGGTCTGAAAGAGGTCAGTGTTGTGTGTTCTATTGAATATGTCGTGTATTGTTGAGTCGGATATACTTATGTTTGAGTAATATATTTGTTACGTCATATATAAAAAGTTATAAAAAGGCGCGCCTTTTTAAAAAGGTTTAAAAATTTATGTTTGTATCTGTGTTGAATTTTGATGTTTATATGTGAAAGCATCATGCGAAAACACGCAAATTTTACCAATATCTCGAGCAAACTACTTGCCAGGTTGTAGGCTATAAAAATTCAACCCCTAAAAGGGGGGTTACGTACTACAAATTAAGTGAGTTGGTGGCCTAAATAAAAATAAGGTGACAGATTTTGATGTAATGTTTTGTGGTTACAGCCGAATGTCCTAGTCAATATCTAAAATAACTTTTGTCAGCACTCGGGGGTCTGAAATACATGACGTAGAACACTATACGACATACGAAAATGGTACCAAAGCAAAAGTCTTTGAACATGATGGGCCGCTCCTGCTGGCATATAGACATCGAGGGTCTGGAGTACCAGGAGCACCAGGAGCCCGGCTAAGCTATACGAAATACAACACACAAAAATGGCATAACAGCGATTAACCATCAGCGTAATAAACCGCTTCTGATGGTGCATATGAATCGAAGATCTTCATGAGGTACTCAGAAATTGCATAGTAAAAAATGCTTAGGTCGATAAACCACTTGATGTAATGAATTGTCTTACTCCCAATACAAGTAACTAAATTGAAAAAAGTTCTCGGGAACCAGTACCCGATATTATCAAACTACAGGCTACAATTTTACAGGTGAAATTCGTTGTTCATTGCGTAGTCGGTTAGCCATTTTGATACCAGGAATATGCACCGGCTACGCAATGTACTAAGAATTTCATAACATAGGCACCTGCTAGTTCTCAAAATATACACAGTTAGAATTTCAATAACAATGAGAAGTTTTGTTTTTATTTTGGCGCTCTCTTTTATAAAGGATTATGACGTCATATCATACAGAACAACGTTTTAAAAAGTAGCTTGTTGATAAACAACATACCTATCGTATCATACACATGTACTTATTGTAATGTTTACATTGTAAGCACTTAACTCCTAATAATAACTACTCAATCAAATTACACAGCAATATACTGAAATGATCTCTTAATTACAAATTATTATTCTACGCGATTATTGAATTTCCCTTTTAATAATTAATTCACGGTTAGGCCTAAATTTTAGATAAGCGCAACCGAGCCCACTAATTGATTAATTGTTTCGTGTAGCCAATATGACCACTGCATGCTAAATGGAATGTTTCACCAATATTCATTTATTACAATATTAGCGTTCGTATTACCAGCAATCATTATACAAAATATCTACTGGTGGTAGTGACAGGTGTCGATATGGCCTACGTTGCCCTCGGTTAATGTAATTAATTAATTACATTGGTATTTATTTATTATATTGTCTACACTTATAAAACAAATGTCCTTTATCATTAAATCTATAGATTGAATGTAGTCAAAGATAAGAAACCCTCGATATATTGAGTCCTTAATTTTATAGCACTTCAACGTGCACACACACACACACGCACACAAACACACACACACACACACTCACACACTCACAGACAAGTGCACAGGTGGACAACTATTTTCTTAAGTTTGAGTTTCGTAGCTATAAGTTTATTTTGTAACATCTATTTTGGCCCTACGGAGAAGAATGAGTTCTTCCGCTACAGGTATCCTGGTATACTCGTACTTACTGGGTTGGTCTCGGCACTATAATAGGTATAAGAAATTTTGGTACTCAATAAATATTTTTCATATTTCATATTCAACGTGTTGGGTATACAATTTTGGAGAACTTGTTAAATTGCATCGCAGGCAGGATTTGTACCTGCGACTTTCGGTATCACTAGTAGCGAACACCTCTACCGACTGGGCTACTATTGGCGAAATTATGCAAGTTTTTGTTTATGCCAGTAACTAGTGGCACGGCTCTATCTACCGGTATGGGTTGCAATTAATTCCCACCAACTAATTCATTCTTCACGGATTGAATGCCGAAAGCCGGAAGAAAGAAGAAAGCCTTGAAGCATTGAAAGTCGCCATAAAATGAAAAAATAGTTTATCAAAAGCGGCGGATCAAACCCACTGTATTTTTTTGCGCGTTATCGCGACCAGTCGGTGGTCCTTCTTAAGGCTGAGTGCCGTTGCACGCTCGCGCGTTTCGCCTGGCACAACTACGCTACTACTTTTATTAACAGTTATGTCTCACTTAAGTTGAAATAGTGTAATAAATTTAGTACTTAATTGACTTTTCATAGTAAAGGCAGTCAGTTGATCGTGATTTTGTATGGGAAGTAGTTTTTTTTCTTTTCCTGACCTAGGAAAAAGTTATTCAGTTTATGTTGTGCATGGCCTATTAGTATTTGGAGGACGGTCCTTTACAACCCGTATAGTTAAGTCATTTACCTACTTATCTCATAAGATATGTAGCGATTTAACTAAGTATACCTAAATAAATGCGTTCCGACCGTATTACATTAACAACCTACGAATTTTTATGTCAGTTTAATGGAAATCTGTCGAGAAGAAATATACCTACCTTCTAATTCTAATGCGTTCCCAGTCAGACCGGACCGTACTCATTACGAAAACACAGTCCATCAATAACGATGGTACTAACCAGTAACCAGTACCCTCTCAGTACTAAATACCGTTCCCATGAATTTAGTAGGGGATGAATGAACACGGGGGTGGCTTGTAGCAAGACACATGGCAGCGGCCAAATAATATATGGCTATTTTTTGTTCAGGTTAATGACCTTTAATGGGCGCCCATTGGAGTACAATGACCCCGCGTTGCCGTTAAAAAAAGGTTGCGATTTGTACTCGGAAAGTGGAAAGTGTCAGCAGGAAACATATGGGCGGCCTGTTTGGTGAAAATGTGTGCTCGTTAATTTTATTATGTTCCAACATTTTTGTAACAAAGGTTCTTTAGTTGTAATTTTGCTTTACGAAATAAGAATAAAACTTATAACATTACCACCCTGACATTTGCTCTATCATATAGGAACTAAAATTACGTTAGATAACAAATCATCAATCAATCGTAGCCCTGGGTCTACGCAAGTTCTACGAGGTCGTAGCGAGAAAGTCATGAAAAAAACGTTACTAAAACGTGTTTAAGTCACCTCCAGCTCCACTGAGAAATCAAGCATTTAAACTGGATTAAACCATTAACCTTCCTGAAGGACTCGAGGTTTACTCTGTTGTAGGTTAATGAGTTCCAATAATACCGGCCAGATTATAAATATGTATGAGACAAATTCAATCTTCCACGATCAAGGAGACTTGAAATGTTCGACAGTTGCAAGATTAAGTTTATACAGAGTGGGTCAAGATTTTATATTTCATACCTACATATTAATGGCGCCTGTCTAGTTTACATCACGAGAAAAAGGAAAATTTATAATAAGCAAAATTGGCGGACAAGGAACGAGCTGCGGTAGCCCAGATGGAAGAGGCGTCGTCACTTGTAATGCGAAAGTCGCAGGTTCAAATCCTGCCCGCGCTTGAAAATTTTGCAAGTTTTCTAAAATTGTATACCTAACACGGGAAGTGTTTTAAAATTTGGTATTCAAGGAAAAGTTAATTCAAGGAAAATTAAATTAATAAAAGCAGCTGACATTATTCTATGCTTGTTTTCCAGTGTATCTTTGAGTGTGTCCAAGGCAAAAAAGCATCCACCAAATAATTATTTTCCAGTAGGCACTTTATTTTTGGAATTCTTTGATAACTCAAGAATCCATAAAGCTTAAATGCACCTTATTTGAACAGTATAAAGAGAGACGCAGTAATCTCATCTTGTTAAACAAATTTCGCCACCCCTAATCTTCAAGTTATCGAGATCAGATCGATGAAGACATCGTTTGCCTCTAACCCGATTGTGGGGCTCTTTTAACCCTCAAGCTAATTTAAGGGTGCAGGGTTTGAATGATTTTTTTCCTTGAAGGAGGGTTTGCAGAGATTAGGAAAATTGTATCTTTAGTACTTACTTTATGTTTGTACCATCATTTACCTAAATTCCTTGAAATTCGAAGAAAGGACGATTTAAGCGCCCCTCAAAATACGGCCACCGAAACTTTGCCCAGCAAATTAAGTCTCTTTTCGACCCAAAGTTTGTTCCAGCTGAACCGGGAGCCAAGCTTACACGGTACATACCTGTTCTCATTAACATCTTGTAGCATCCCGGGCCGTCTGTCTGCCGGGTCGCACTTGTGATTTCCCAAGGGCAGGACCTCGTTAATAATTCAACAGTCCTGCCCTGGTCTACCCGGGTACCCGGGGCCAGACTTACCTCACTAAAACGCGAATAATTAATAGTACAACTACTGGAAGTTTGGTTGTGATCGTGACCCGCTCTGCTGACCAATGCGTGATGGTATTTCTTGGAAAATTTTGGTTTTCTACAGAACCGTGGGTCAAATGCTTGGATAGTCTGTATTTGTAGTTACCTATGTAATGGCAAAACCTTAAATATCAAAAGAGAGCTGATGAATTCCATTATGATTCACATCTAGTCTAGCATGAAAATTCTGCAACTTCCAACAATTTCAAACACGTGAATAGGAGTACATTTTTCACGCTACCTCCATTACTCCTTTATTTTGCATCTTATACGCACGTCGGCTGAAAAATTGCACCTGAGCCCTTTAGACGACGGTCACGTGTGCAGGGGACTTATTGGTACGCTGTAATATATGGAAGTTTCGATAAAAATCGTCTAGGGGAATCTGTAATGCTTTGAAATATTTCCATTGTGAATATCGTTTTTGTAAATACCACTTTGGGTGAATAATAATAATCGAATCGTGCAGGGATTTTATTCGCATTTTTTCTTCTATTTATACTTATTTGGATGGATGAACCGACTTAATAGATAATAAAAGTATTTTTCTTCCTCGGGAAAGAGGGACGACGCTAAGTATGTGCTGTAAATGGATGTCCTGTAAAAACTGTGAAACGGCATTAAAAATTATTGCTATTTCATTTGAGCTGTCCAGTTCTTTTCGGCATCTGTTAGTAGCCATTGCAAACCGATTCCCCTTCATTACGTTTTATCTGCTCAGCTGTATTAAAATAATAATATACCTATTCTAGAGATGCATCGACCATGGCCATGGCCGACTGATCGGCTTAAAATCAGCCAACAAGTCACTGACTAGTCGCCGAATACAAAAGAAGGCAACGGCAACACAGGCTTGCCTGTGGATAAGTCCGGTAAATAAATACAATAAAAGACCCATAGTGTATTGTATTTAATGCAAAACATTAAAAACCCTTCAAGAATCAAAATTAACTAAATGGAATAGATTTTACACGTGCGAAGAAAGAGACCAATTGCGCTTCGGGCCTCAGAACTCGTGAGTTAGTGATCGTACTCTCTCACAAGTGATACATACATACATACATACATAAATCACGCCTATATCCCTTACGGGGTAGGCAGAGCGTTAACGCCGTTCAACGGATATTAACACCACGTCTGACATAAGTTTGAGGGTCAATCAGATAACTGTGTATCACTATAGTGACAGGTTGTCAGCCCGTCGCCTAAAATTGCAATACACACCCTCGAGTCCCTTAGTCGCCTCTTACGACAAGTGATCACAAGTGATAGTGCTTTATTTAGTCTGAACAGGCATGGAAATTGAAAAAAAAATTTGCAACCTTTGAAAAACATATAAGTTCACTTTTTGCCTACGCCTATTCTCTTTCCGCACGTACTCTTCCTACAAGAATAAAAAACTTAACAACAGTTCAATAAACCTCACATTAATGGCACGAAAAATCCAAACCAAGGTCGCATGTTACAGTAATTATCTTTTAAATTTTTCAATTCAGCCAAGTCATTCATTCTGACTGCTAAAATATTAGAGAAACTCACGTTCCTCTCTATGTTTAAACAGCTATAAGACACTTTTTTTTAAATTGCAAAATTTTCGTGCGCGAGCAGGATTTGAACCTGCGACTTTCGCATTACTAGTTCTACTAACTATACAACTCATTCCTTGCCCGCCAATTTTGCAAGTGTATTTTAATGCCAGTAACGCGTGGCACGGCTCCATCTACCGGGTTAGTTTTACAACTAATACCCGGCGACTAATTCTATCTTTACAGATTGTATGTAGTCTAATCGATGAAAACCCGCAATAAATTGAATACCAATTTTTTAAAACACTTCCCGTGTTAGGTATTAAATTTTTTGAATAGGACACTTTCTGTGTAGGTGTAGTACATATAAAAGCATATTCCTTCACACGCACCTAATCCTTATCACATATTTTCCCTACCAGACACAACAAACTATAAACTTCCGTATAGAGACGGAAGCAGATTACAATAAAGAATGACCGAGCGCCTTCTTTAGTCGACAGTTTCCATAAAATTCTCAATTTTGTTCTGCTGGATAAAATACGGGGACGCATTTTAAGATATTAAATGTGTTTGCGTAATGTATGCGCCCCTGTGCCTATTTACAAGAACAGCACATTTGTATTCCCGGGGGACAGATAGCGAGTGTATCAGTTGAATCTTTCATACTAACGCGCGTTAGGGCAACAATTTCAGAGACCACTGCTCACTGTTCTTATTGCTTGAACGGAAAATCAGAAGAAAATAATCAATGAACTTTGAATGTAGTTAATTTCAGTGTACTTTATGAAATGAGAATAATATTATAACCATTAGTCTGCGTTGTTACTGTTATACATTTCAATAGGTACTTACTATAAAACCACCACAGAAGATCCAGCGCCAAATGCCAATGTACCTCTATAAGTACGTAATAACAAGGATATGTCGCCATTTGATTTTAGAAACCTGTATTTATATCGCTGTTTTTTTGTGCGCATGTCGAGAATTCGTACGTTTTTCCTAAAACCATTTTACGAAAAACAAATATATTCATGGCTTTGTTTTTGAATGTGAAATATGCATGGGGACGAAACGAGTGACTGACAGGCGCACATGTGACATTCGGAAAGGGATAACGTTTGGTGTTTTTGCAAACACACCCGTTTGTGTTTGGATTTACCTTAAAAACTTAAGCCTATGTTTATCCAAAATACAGTTTACCCATGCATCATAAATAAACTGTGTGACGATTATGCCATCTATTTGAAGAAGGATCAAAATGTTCAAGAGAGTCACAAAAACTTCGTAGCCTGACTTTGGGATAGCATAGGAGGTAGATCTTCATATTATTATTTTTCGTTCCCTTCTTGTCGTAGTCTTCAATTACTGAAGTTTGTGTCCGATTATAATTATTTATAGGTATAGAAGGAAGATAGCGTATACTTTACATAACCTTTAAATCGAACTATACCACAATGACGCAATAAGGGGCGAGGTCTAACCTTAATATTACAAAAATAAATTATTATCGCAATACATTCATACATATATATATGTAAAGAAAACTATACTTTTCTTTATTCAAATTCTTCCCGCTGACAAACGTCACCGAGCCGGGCATGACATGATGAAATGATTATAGTCTGCAAAAGTTAACCTAAAATGTGTCTCGTAATTTTCGAGTGAAAACAAAATATTATTTTTATAAGTTTTATTGTATCTAAACAAGTTAGAAACCGACACCGTGTTTAATAACATTAAATGTCATTTCTTTTCTTACAGGTATGTAAGGTTTTGTCTTTAAAACTTGTATTTGTATTTTAGCTAGGAATAACATGTAAAATGATGCAATAAATCTTTTCTTACAGAGAAACTCAGTTGTGTTTGATTGACGGTGCGGTCTAAACAGAAAGCATAACATAAATAATCTTATATATATATACATACACATCACGCCTTTATCCCCTGCGTGAAAGGCAGAGCGTTAACGGCCGTGAAATACGGTCGATATCACCACGTCTGACAAATATTTGAGGCCGCTTGAGATAAATCGTGTATCACTATAGTGACAGGTTGTCAGCCTGTCACCTAAAATCGTAATACACATGAAGCCCTCGAGTCCCTTACTCGCCTCGTGCGACACCCGCGGGAAAGAAATGGGGTGATTTTATTCGAAGCCGGCATCACACGGCAATATCGCAAGAAGTATCTAAAGTCCGAAAGTAGCACAACTTATGTAGGTATAATACTTAACCTGAATAAAACTTCTTGACAGAGACAACAAGACTTATCTCCCGACAAAGGAGACAAACAGCATCACATCAACGGAAATTACTCAACTTTGAAGAAGGCAAGCCTTTAATTTCCCCGGAGTAGTATCGCGACACTTTACCAAAGACGGATAAACAGGAATACAGCTCAATGCAAGCTCTAAGCAAAATACCTTTATACAGAGTGTCCCGCTTTTATTTTGACATTCTTCATTTATCTATAAATTTTTCTTTAAGGGCCTGCTTCGATCCTCTAAACGTCCTTTTTCCACTATTAGCAAATCCTGTGTGTGAGAACAGAGCGGAACTGCCATATTTAGACGGTTCTTCACTCTTTTGGAAATTTCTTGCCAAATAAACAAGTAATCAAAACCTTGTACGACACGAATCTAGTACTGGTACAAGACGTATCGTACTCGCAAAAAATAATGTTTTATGTCTATAAGATTGCTATACACTACGCAAAAAAGTGTAAAAATAGAACAAAGTTTGAAAAATAAATCTATTGAGCAATCTTTCTTTTGTCGTGTTTTTCTGTGACCAGAATCTAGATAATGTTATGAAAAATCATTATACATAAATATAATTCATAATTATCATGAAACTTACATCATGGAAATGTTTCATCATAGCCTTTTAAGGCCAAGACTTCAAGTTCTGAGCTATAGAATTTATAAAGGGTGAAATTTAATAGATACCGATAACGATTTCTAGAGACAGGCTGGTGTTATGGACCAACTTTCCCCAAGGAACATAGGTTATAATATGACAAAAATATTTTGAGTTTCCATAGTAACGTAGTATTTCAACTTATCTTCCTCGGAGAAACCTTATCACCAGCCCGTCTTGAGTTTTCGCTATCGTTCACTAGTAAAATTTCACCCTGTGTATTGTTTTGTTTTGTTCCCGCCAATCTTCCGTCCTGACTACGTCTCGACATGAGTCCCTCTCAAGCGGAGTATTCTCCGGCTATGAGATCTGCGCAGTTTGAGAACTTCGCGCTCTAATTGATCGTATTTCAACTAACTCCCTCAAGGGCCCACGTCTAACTACACTCGCACAACTGTCGTTACAGGAATTGTTGTTATTTGTTCATTAGTTTAGTTATTACAGACCGATCCACCGTTAACAATCAATTGATCGGTTCCGATGGGAAACTAATAAGAATCTTTTTAAGGAGTTTCCCCATTTGTTTGTTTGAGTAAATCACGGGTTAGACCCTCCAGCTTGATACAATTACCTTCTACAGATTTTCCGTCGGAACGACAAGTTTTCGCATCCATCCGCAAAAAAGTTTGTCATTTCGACCCAATGGTCGAACTTTGATCAATATCAACTCTAACACAGTATAATTGATAGTACTCTGATAAAGTTTTGAACGGAACCTGACACACACACACCACATCACGTCTTTATCCCTTGCGGGGTAGGCAGAGCGTTAAAAGCCGTAAAAAATGGTAGGTCGTTATCGCCGCGTCTGACAAATATATGAGGGCTGTTTCAGAAAAATCTTGCGTCACTATAGTTGTTGTCAGCCTGTCGCCTGAAATTATAATGCACATAAAATCGTCGATTCCCTAAGTCGCCTCCTACGAAACCCGCGGGAAGGAAATGGGGTGATGCTATTCCAAGCCGGCATCACACGACATAACTATCCATCGCTGAATATACCGTTTTAAACTTATTCGTAATAACGTTTTATTGAAATGCAAACCGAGAAAGTATTTTTACGATGATGGCAGCACTCTCATTTCGTTTCGCTGGTATCCCAAGCATTTGCTGAACTGCTCTGCAATATTTATACCTGCTCATTTCATCTTATATCTGCTCGTAATATCTGAAAAGGAATATGCCGGCAGGCGTTACGTAATCTCCAGTAAATCTCAAATGCAATAGATATCCGTCCGTGACTAAGCAAGTAAAGGAATTCCTATGAAAATACGTCATGAGATTTTAAGGCTTCAGTTGGTATATTAAATTACACTTTTCTCGGGTTGTGTCTTAACAGAATATGAAAATTTATTTTATCTACACTCGTCTCCTAATGTTCGAATTATGAATTCAAAAACAGTTGTATAAAGACCTGCTTTATGCATTCTGCCTATAGAAATTACAGTTTTATGGAAATTACATACGCGTGATGCCATAATGAGAAGGCTCTTACTTCGATAAAGTTGAGAAATGAAACGAAGTTTTTTTTTGCCAATACTCAAATCGCCATCTTCCGCCGCACCTGTCAGTTGTTGTATGGTAATCGTTCAGTTGTTTTATTAGGTTGTTGTTGAAATGTTGTTCAGGTGTTGTTTAGATGTTGTTAAGTTGTTGTTAAGTTGTTGTTCAGTTGTTGTTGAGATGTTGTTCAGTTTTTTAATTAAGACATTGTTTCGACTCTACATCTGATCAACAGCTAAAGTATAGAATTTTCAAAAATTCATATCAAGGCATATTAAGTTCTCGTATTGAATTTGACCTTGTTTCGGGCCTTGCAATCGCCGGTGCGGACGTTTGGAAAAATGTTTAAATGATTTTTTTGAGAGTGAAGATAAAATAGTTTATGCGAATGTTCGTGTCAAACTATTATCACACTCGGCTATAAACAGCCACTCGCATTCTAATAACCCCTATTATATGGCAGTTGCATAAACTGCAATTATTTTATTGTATAATATTTTATGCTCTGCAGTTGACTGTTGTGGCTGCAAATGTAAGTATATCCGGAACGTATTCAATTTTTTCCAGTTTGTTTATCAAACTCACTAAGTTATTAGCCCTTGTCACCAGCCCGTCTTGTGTTTTTGCTCTCTCTCTCTTTTCGTGTGGGACACCGTGTCGTCCAACGACCCGATGAACCCTGGTGTCAGAGTTTGTCAACCGCCTACTAAAACTAGTAGGCCTCTGACATGGTTGTGTTACGACCGCCGTCTTAGTAATCATAGACAGCAACCGGGACCGACGGCTTAACGTGCCCTCAGAAGCACGGAACCATTTCTTTTCGGACAATCAGTTGGTACACCCTGCAATGTCCTAACCAGACCAGGAACAAATTCACAAAGTGATAAATATCAACTTTGTGAGTGTCCCACCGAGAATCGAACCCGAAACCTTTGCGTAGCAGGCAGCCGCACTACCACTGCGCCACATCGGCCGAGTTTTCGCTATCAGTCACTATCAAAATTTCATTAAGGTACGCTTATACGTGTAGCTAGAACATGGTCCTCATGGTCATAATACCTGTTGATAGGGTTTGTAATACCTATTATCCCACCCACAGAAGATTTCAATTGAGTAGTATCTACCTAATATTACTCGTAGAGGAAACACAGTTAAGCTAAATCTAGAGCAAAGCATTTCCCATTCTGTACGTAACGATTCCACCTATTCCGATTGCAGATTCCAACGCCACTTCAACAACTATTTCAACACAATTAAAGTTGTATTGGTGCCGAGCTCCAGTTGTAAACGTTTGTACCGCCCATTGCTCCAGATATAGGTACCCGCACTTTAATTGTCTCTAATCCTATAGACTCTCATTTTTATTTTATTTGGTTTCATGTGTATAACAATTTTAGACGATGGGATGACTATGACATGTTACTATTAGTGATTCGTGGCTATGATGGCCGCTTACGCTCTGCCTACTCCGCAAAAGTTTAACGCGTAATTTGTGTGTGCATGCAAATAATATGATCATGTATAATTGAAATGAAAGTGTTTAAAATCTAGCAAAAAATACAATATATCATCTGTTTTATTTATTGAAAGGATTTAATAAAATATCCTGATTGCAGCCATTCGGTAAAGAAACATTAAGGTATCTTCGTAATTTAATACATATTAGAAAAATGAGGTTGCGATATTTTTAATAGTCTTTTATGTGTATTAGCTACAAGCCGTATGAATATTACATTGCACGGTTCAGTAAACATTGATGCCAACATAAAAGGTGTGTAACTGTGACATGCAACTGTCACAAAAAATTACAACAGTTAAACAAATAAGTTAGAAACCACGCTTCGGCAAGCGTACAGTTGGACGACCTCCGGCCAAATGGACCGATGACTTAAAAAAGGCGGCTGGTAGCGACTGGATGGCGAAAACGGGAGAACGTGCCCTATGGCGTTCCCTGGGGGAGGCCTACGTCCAGCAGTAGACTGCAATAGGCTGATGTATGTAAACAAATCGTAGAAAGAAAGAAAAGAATTGGGTTAAACATTTTGCGTTCGTCGCGTTTGCGTAACACAGACATAGCAACTTGAAAGCAATTGCGTCGTCAAAGGCTCTGAGCAACAAACTTTAGCGTTGATTAAGCGTAACAGCCGTAACGCTAAAGAGCTGGAAGATACAACTAGGGATGGAAACAATTAGTAGTAACAGCTTTGAGACTAGGATAGTAGCAGTTTCATTATACCTTCAGCTATCCCCATTCCCATCCTTCAATTGAATTTAATAATTATTATCAAACATAATAAAAGTAGGTATACTAGGCTAACAGTATTATGTCCTACACAAAAAAAGTATCTATTACTTATACGTAAGATTAATGGCGAGCCGAACTGTGAGAGTGCGAGTGTTATTTCCTAGTATAATGTAACTACTTGCGAAAACCTGTAATTGGCTTTTGGAATTGAAGTCGAAAAAAGTGTGATTCACAGAATTCGAGAAACTTATGAAGTTGTATATTTTTATAACGATGTAGAACCTACCCAGAAGCCTCAATATTTAATATGTAAGTTTTTGTAATTACTTTGACTAGTATATTTTTATATACCTGTTTGTATCTGCAAGTATTTGTTCTTTTTCCCTAAGTTCGATAACTCACTCGAAACTCGTTTCTACAAGTCGCCTCCTCTAAAAACTCCTCAATTAAAGGAAATTGTTTCGGGAACCAACAACAATGCGTACTAAATTACGCTTAAAATTGAGCAAACTTTGGCCGAATGAAATTCAGTGCAACCTACGCGTTTAATTTTTGAAGATTATTTTCTTTAGAATTAAGGACTTACCTAAAACCTTTTCCGTTTTCGGCTGATCCTACCGTCTTCACTCAGACTATAACTTCACTAAAAATTCATTTTTCTTTCTTCTGATCTGTATTTTGTTAAAATGATTGGATTTCTACGTAAACGAAAGGGATATTCATAATTATATCTGTGACAGTCATTGTCTGTGACGTAGGGCAGGGATACTTGTTGTAGGTACGTTATACCTTGTATGTCCATGATATGTTACCCGTCTACGATACATACTTAAAAACGAATCTCACGGAATTCTCTAATCGTCACATCGTCGTGTTGTTTATACACGCATGGTACAGGTATAGAAGCCGCCTGCGACCGCATGTCAGTTGTCATTCGTCCGACCGCAGCGTGTCGGGCGCGTGTCCGACGCATGTCCGACACAACACGCCCACTGTCCCGTACGGGCACAAATTAAACCTCACGTCACAATAGTGGACTGCGTAATACGGAACGTTCACTTGGATTACAGAATAAGGGCGCGTTTTCATCGAGCTCCATGCTGCTGGCACGTGTTTCCCTTTTCATACATAATATCAGCAGCGCATTAAGTTACTATTTAAAGAATCAACTCAAACTAGTTTTTTATACGTTTATTAAGAAATACCAGTATCAGATTATTTATATGCCGTGTGACGCTGGCTTAGAATAGCATCACCCCATTCCTTTCCCGTGGGACTCGAGGGTGTATATTGCATTTTTAGGCGATGAGCTGATAACCTGTCACTATAGCGATACACAATTTTCTGAATGACTCTCAAACATTTGTTTGTCAGACGTGGTGTAAATGTCCGTTTTTTGCGGCTATTTGCGCTCTGCCTACCCCGCAAGGGATTATAGACGTGATATGTGTATGTGTGTGTATGTATTTTTTCTCAAATGAAAAACCGAAGGAGCTCCTATTAGTATCTATCATGGATTGGTATTTTCCTATACCTCTAGAGGCTCTCATTGAACTTATATCGTTTAACCCTTGTTAAGCGACGGTTATTTAGAAAATTAGTAAGGCAATCAAGATAAGTGTTAAAGTTAGTCAATATTTCAGTATTTACATCTTTCAACAGCAATTTATTACTTTCAATTTAATTATTTATTATAATCGAGTTAAAGTTGAATAGAGCTTCAAAATAATTTTCAAAAGTTACAAATTCAAGTTCGTTATTAAAATTATTTGTACAATGCTCACAATTTCAACAAGCCTTGAATAAATCCTTTAACCTGTGCCAAATCGGTCCAACTTTGTGAGGAATCTTATCTCTGAGGTATATAATGTATTCAAATTGGACCAATAATTTTCAGTTTCAAAGTTTCTAGTTGAACTTGCTCCAAACACGCGCTGCTGTTTAATTATGGTGAACCTATTAGCAACAATTTCTGATAAGGCCTCTCTACAAACTTTATGAAATACGTTTGATAATAATTTCGAACTACTGGGGTGTCCAGAAGTATAGATGCAAAGAAACCAGGACCAGAACACATCTTTCTTCCGAAGATATTTATCAACAAAGTGTTTCAACCGTTTTATAATGCACTCTTTAAGACCAATTTTGGAATTTATAGACCCTGTAGAAATAAAAGATTTGAAAACATTTTCCGTTTTCATCCATAGCATGCAAAACAAGATATTTATTAGAAAACTTAGCCTTTGGTTTTACTCTTTCGCTGTAATCTACTCTATCTCAAATGGAGCTGAGGGATTATTACTTGCCAAAACATCACATAGGTCAACAGGTACATTAGTTTCATCGTCAATAATGCGATATTTTTGCAAAGTGTTCTTGTAGACTTTACGGCAACATCGTTTGGCACGTACATCTTGATCTTTTATGTACTTAGGAGCGGCTAATTTCACAAAAAAAAGACATGCCTATGTCTTGAACATAAATCCGTGATACACTCTTGGATATTTGCAGTTAGTCAGCCACAATATTTTTCTTTGTCCAGTATAAAAACTGAATTCTGTCTCTTTATATCTGGGACAGTGGACACTCTTAGTTAGGGGACGTTTGGTTACCTCAAGGGAATTTACATAAAATACCACCGAGTTGCCGCGTCAAATGGAACGTTTTGAATATTGAAGATTAGTAGATGAGCTAGTTTACAGGGCAGGCTAAGCTAGATTCAATTAGGTTAGGTGAGTTTTGTGATAAGAATATTCGATTAAGGGTAAGGCATCATTTTAGTACCAGAAATGAGTTGACAAACGAGCCGATTACCTACCCTGCCAAGCAAACAAAAGATGAGATTGTAGGAAATTTAAAAAAATACTATTTGGTCGGTTGATGTCAGTTGGTATTACCTAGTTCGGGCAATAAATGTGCGGGTAAACCAGCCAAGTTAGTACAAAAACCCGCTTTATATTTAGGAGCGGTTTTCATTAATGTTGTTTCATAAATTTCTAGTAACTGGTTTTTACTGCCGAGGCTTGTTTGTACAGGTTGAAAGGTTATTTGATACATTCCTCCTTGAAGAAGGGAATGCAGAAGGGAAGTAATTTCCAACATATTCTTTAATTAAACCCATTCTTCTATGGGTCAGAAGTCATGTAAGCCCTTTAGTTTTTATTTGCAAAATGTACCTCTACGATGAGCCAATCAGTTGCTTTGGTGCCGCACGTAGTTATTATTTTCGTGTTAAATTGTAAATTGTCTACTCCGCTCGTAACAGCACACATGTGTGCTTGAAGTATAATACAAATATATTGTTGCAAAATTCGACCTGAGCAAAGAGGTTAAATTGTAAATAATTGTACCTTTACAGTTGGCTGAAGAAAAAGAACAGTAAGTAATGAATTTTGTACGCATTTTTCCATTGTGAATATTTACAACAGACTACCATATACCTACTGACTATGGTCCGTCATACATTTCGCGAATACAATATTATGCGATTTTAGGTAACTTGCAACTAGGATTTGAACCGGCGACTTTATAGTGATAGTGACGACGTCTCTTCCATTTGGGCTACCGCGGCTCGTCCCTTGCCCGTGAATTGTGCAAATGTGTTTTGATGCCAATAACGCGTGACGCGGCTCCATCTATTGGTAATTTGTTATTCAAATCAAAGGTCCGAATCATTTAATAACTAATAACTTTCCAACCCATAGGGCTACGGAAGAATATGTTGCCCATTCCTGTCGGGAATGTATCGAATTACCTTTCACCCTGTATATTCACTCTTCTATAGAGAGTTGTGCTCAGACGCCGAGCAAGGAAATAAATTGAAGTTTTTAATGTCGACTGAAAAAGGTATAACGAGGCGACGCAAAATTTTCTGTGTGCGACGGGCAGTGACCAACACCTGGATGTTTACTCAGACTGTAAACGCCAACTCTTAAAAAAACATTTATAGTTAAGTTCCTGAAACAAGGGTTCATAGGACTGTTCGTCAACTCGATGTCTCACACGACACAAGAAGTAGGGTATCCCCCTTCGTGAAGCTTGGCCAGCGGAATTTGTTTGAGTACAACATCAAACGATATAGGGCCAAGATTTCGATAAAAGCTTGCAACCACATCGTGTACCGTGAGTCGCTAAACTATCTACGTACGTAAGTAAGTAGTACGTAAACTATTTACGTACTGCTGACTACACTACAATACATACATACATACATAAATCACGCCTCTTTCCCGGAGGGGTAGGCAGAGACTACTTCCTTCCACTTACTACGATTCTGGCATACTTCTTTCGCCTCCTCCACATTCATCAATCTCTTCATGCATGCTCGTCGGTTTAGGGTACTCTTGACCTGACCTTTCTTTAGCACGTCCCCGATTTGATCGAGGTACGTTCGTCGAGGTCTTCCCCTTCCGACGTTCCCATCCACACTTGCCATGTACACCTGTTTCGTTAATCTTCTTTCATTCATCCTCTCTACATGACCAAACCATCTAAGCATACCCTTTTCTACACCAGTCACTATATCTTCTTTTATACCACAACGTTCCCTTATCACGCTATTCCTTATCCTGTCACTCAATTTTACGTCAATCATACTTCTTAACGCTCTCATTTGTACTGCATTTATTCTACTTTCATGCTTTTTCTGCCATACCCAACTTTCACTCCCATACATAAGTGTCGGAACTAACACCCCTCTATGCACAGCCAGACGAGCCTTATCAGAGACTTTCTGGCTGTTCATAAAAGCGTGCAACGCTCCATTCACCATGTTGCCGGCATTCACCCTTCTTTCGATGTCACTTTCACACTTTCCATCTGATGTGAACATTGAGCCCAAATACACAAATTCTTTCACTTGTTCCACCTTCTCTTCTACAATCACGTAAATAAATAATTATCTAAAAGCAGTTAAGCTAGAATGCGCACTCCAGAAAGACGTATCTAGCGGGATAACACTACTAGGCCTATAAAATATCATTACATAAGCGCCAACGCTGCGTCAATCGGGCTGCACGAGCTAAATTCGGCAAAATACAAGAGCAGCGCTGCATGACGTGAGTCGCTCAGCCACGCGTGCAGCCTGCTCGACGCAGCGTTTTGGCGCTAAACGCAAGTCGTTTCCAGATCCTGCAGGAAAACCTAGTCCGTGGTGTAAACAGTACGGCTCACAACGACGCAGTGCACCGTGAACCGTGCGAAGTTGGCCGAACTACCGCTGACTACCGACAACCACCGACTACACAAAATCCTCGCTTCGTAATTACTTGCCGAAAATAAACAAACGTGATTACGTCCGTTTTTTAACACAACTTCTAGCAATTCAATTTGGCCTGTTTGTTTTGTCTAGAGAAATTAGTAGTGGCGGTTTCTGAATTTAGATTCGATAAAATTTATTTCTGCTCTAATTATACCCGCGAACTAAGAGAATCTACCCGCGACAAAGTTATAAATTTGACTAGGAAATGGGCAGCAGCGTTCCCTGTGTGAGTGCGTGGTGAATGGGTATGGTAATACCCAGCAGTGGACTGTTGTGGTAATGTAAGATTTGCTCAAGAGCTTCACGATCCCACTTGTTCCACTAGCTCCCTTCTACCATCGGACATCCAGACGCACCGCCGGATACCATCCGTACCTGGTTGCCATTCCACCAATTCGGACTAAGCGCTTCCAGTCATAATAAAAAAAAAACTGTTTTATTTTTCTTTTTAATTAATTCCAATCGTTAAAAGGTAGGTATGATGCTTGATTCTCCACACATCCTGCCTGCACACCTAGCTATTTTCTTGTAACAATTTTTGTGGATCAGATTCTTTTTTCGGGTTCTCAACTACGTTTACAGTTTCGAAAAACATCTATACTATGAGAGCAATCTTAGCTTTTCGTCAATCATTCAATATCATCCTTTTTTTGGGATTGATTATTTTAAGTAAATCTTAGAACCAATATTTGTGAATCCACCGAAAAAGTAGACCGGAAGCCCAAAAAAAACAGCTTACCTGAAAAAATTATGAAATTTTACCTGTACAGGTATATATTTATATCCATTTTTATATTGCTGTATTTATTATAAGTGTTTATATTGAAACGTAAATTACTTTATTGACGACCGATGTGGCGCAGTGGTAGTGCGACTGCCTGCGACGCATAGGTTCCGGGTTCGATTCTCGGTGGGACACTCATAAAAAGTTGATATTTATCACTTTGTGAATTTGTTCCCGGTCTGGTTAGGACATTGCAGGGTGAACCAACTGATTGTCCGAAAAGAAATGGTTCCGTGCTTCGGAGGGCACGTTAAGCCGTCGGTCCCGGTTGCTGTCTATGATTACTTAGACGGCGGTCGTAATACAACCATGTCAGAGGCCTACTAGTGGTAGTAGGCGGTTGAAAAACTGACACCAGGTTCATCGGGTCGTTGGACGACTCGGTGTCCCACACGAAAAGAGAAGAGACCATGTAACATAGATAATTTGAAGTTAGCATATTTTTATTTCGATAAATTAATTTCCTATTTTTCTGACCGCTATGTAGAATGAGGTGAGTTCCTTTTAAGGTTAATGGCGTAATAAAGGTGCTCATAAAAATTTAGGCAAATTGTAGTAACTCATCATTATTGGCCGTAAGGTGAGCGGCTTTGATCATGCTGGGAGAGAAAAATAATGATAATAATTTTAAGTTATTATTATTAGCAGTAAGTCGCTACATAACGGAGCGAACGTTTTGATGTTTTTTGTTGATTATTTCTGTGAAGTACTTTATTACCGAACCAGGAAGTGGTCACACAGGTACATTTTTTCATTTCTACGATCTAAAGTATGGGTGGTACTCTACATTAGGTATTATCCCGCTTTGTTAGGACTTCTTATTATTTCTGTATCTTAGTCGTCGCTCATACTCATAGTCACAAAATTCAAATAATATATTTAGAATTTTAGAGGGGTTCTATGAAGTTTTTTCTCGTCCCTACCTATTTGCACCTAACGTAACTGCCCTTCGTTAGGTTTGTTCCAAGAATCAAATTCTTCTTCTTCGAAGGCTTCTCCGAATTGTGGGGACATGCTTAGATCCAAACCATTACACCTAGGAGGCGGTTAACTTTTTAAGTGTAACGATAGTACTAAAAAAACTATTTGCGACTTAAATTTGAATTTGTATTTGTATTCTTTTAACTTTTAAAGTAGGCCGTAGAAGTAAGAACATAAAAAATAATAATATATCATTTTCTACTCAAAATCCTCAGTAATTTCAGCCTTGTTTGCACTTTCTGACTTAAATATCAGCTATGCCATACGTGTATACAATTATGTGTAACGCCTACTTCTGAAAATTGAATAATAAATGTTATGTAATTTGGTATGTTTTTCTTTCTACGAAGCTAGTTTCGTGAACAACTGCAGTGAAATTAGTAAAATTACCGTAACTAGTTTGAAAAAACAAAACAGATTTCAATTACAACAATATGCCAATGTGTTGTGATGTGTTTGATACGTTGACATTTGTGGTACCTTTGAAACACAAAATAACATTTTAATAGCGGCAGTTCTACATTTTATTACTTTTGAGTATATTTTTGTTTAAATGTAGGGGCCTAAAAAACTTGAAACAAACAAAAAGATGTAGTTATACGTGATCATCTCATTTAGTAAAGTGGAAGGAGAAAAAAGAAAAATTCTATGTTACAACAGATTTTAAAGTCTCTATATAAGGTAAGCTGTTAGTAAGATAGGCAATTTGTTGCAAAACTAATTGATGTGTGCGATGCGATTACGACGGTCTAGATGTTATAACTACAAGTAGTTACCCAGCTAACAAGGGTACGTGTAGTAGGTACATGTTGAGACTTGTTTCCATTGCCGTAAGTTGCTCAAGGCAATTTTAATAAAACAAAATTATCTAGCGACTGGATGGCGAAAACGGGAGATCGTGCCCTATGGCGTACCCAGGGGGAGGCCTACGTCCAGCAGTGGACTGCAATAGGCTGATGTATTTATGTATGTATCTAATTATGACAAATTCACCACGTTAAATAGTTTACGTTTACGTGTCTAGTTTACGTTTTTCTATCATAAATCCAGTTAAGAGTGAATAAGAATTATATCTGATGCAATAGTAGAAGCAAAATGACTGGCCCGATGGCGAAGCGGATAGTACCCCTGCCTGCTAGGCTGAAGGTCATGGGTTCAATACACAACCATGTCAGAGGCCTACTTGAAGGCGGTTCAAAACTTCTGACACATTTTCATCGGGTCGTTCATTGACTCGATGGCCCAAACAAAAAAAAAGGAAATTGACCATTTCATTTTGTGCATATCTGATGTCATAGGTCCATGGAAATCCAGCAGCAATAAATAGGTCAAGACATGGCCATGTCTCCATACTAATCTAGTGAAGCAAGCGCTCGGAGCTACACGGGCTACGGCGTAGCACACGGTAGCAATAGCTACAAAATCGTAGCGGCGAAAACGTAACGTAAACGGATCGATGCAGATTTTCTTACAAACCATAGACAAGAGATTCCCACAGAGCATGTCCAATCTTTTAGAATGCCCAGCGTGTCCCCACACCTGCACGCTTGAAAATCTGTGGGCAGCCACTTCAAACGCTGTTGATGTGGCTACATACTGGTCAAAGGAAATTTTGTTTCGTCTTCGACACGCAAAGAAGAAGATAAACAAGAATACGGAACGGCCTGATTCTTGTCTAGGCAAGGCGATAAGAGTTACAGCTACTTATTTAAGGCATTAACATTTATACTAGTTTAAAATAAAGTTAATTTAGAATAACCAGTCAAGGTTAATTATAAGGGCCCGAAGTCTGCTAAATGCAAAACGTTTCAGTTGTATGTAGATAGCGTGTCAGTGGCATGGTGTTTCGTATTCTGCTAACAGTTTGAAGAATAGAATATAACGGTGACAAATTATAGTTGAGTGTCGGTGGCATAACAAGAGTAAAACAAATAAGAGAATTCGGGCCCTGTTATTTAGATATTTTATTTCATTTATTCAATGTCACATTAATTAAATTACACGTGAAAAATATGGTTTAAAGGATGAAATGATAAAATAATCTGGTGATCTGTGATTGCTGTTGCTGCGGTGCTGTTGATAGTATCAAGAAAAAAAAACATTTATTCATAATTTGATCTGCCTACATTCAAGCGTCGTTATAAGGCAGTATATACAAAAAAGAGGAAAATATTTAGGTATGCCCATAAACATATTTTATTCCTACCAATAAATTTCGTGCACAACTAAAAGCAAGCATAAAACATGTTTTTTATGTAGCATGTCAAATATTCTACGCAGTACAATATTCATGTATTTTATTATAGCTGCAATTCGAAGCAAATTTTTTCACGTGTAACATATTTTTAGTTATTGTTCTCTTACAAAAACTACTAACGGTACCTAAAAGTTTCGTGTGCTGTTGATGTGAAATGAAATGAAATTGACTTTATTTAATGTAGGATAGTCATGGAACCAGTATGTACTTCTACGAGGTACGACGAAGGAGTACTTGTAAAAATTATCCGTCATTATAAAAAAAGGAACTAGTATAATAACACCATTTTTTATCACTTTTGTTTTGTCCTGATAGAGAACCGGCTGCGGCGGGAAAAAATAAATAAAAATAAAGGTACCTGCCTTAACTGTTCTTATGGTCAATATATTGTTTTCAAGAAAGTATTAAAATTGCATAAAAAGGTTATTAATTCTGATCCTAGCAACACGTTAAACAGCATTTTAGTCAAAACTTGGATTTTGCAAGGGTTTCTCGGGTTGTTAAAATAGGTAAGTACTATCTTTTTTGTTCGGCCAAATAATTATATAACTTTTTAAACCACGGCTGTGAGAGCAATACGATAGGAGGATACGATATTTTGTATGTATAAACTACCATTTCGACAATGATACTATGAAATGCAATAAGTCTTTAATGGGGTATCAACTCAATTTTGGGTTTTCCGCATGATTGGACGTGTATAATCCACTCGAAGTCCTGTGCTCAATATTTCGGGCAAATTTCACGGACTCGACGAAAACGTTAATTATCATGGCAGCCCTTACCGCCATAAACAAGGAGGCTCAACTAGTGGGAGTAATAGCGAGTTAGCAAAATATACGATCAATTAAATGCGAAAGCGGCCAACTTTGGACCCGGTTGTTTACAGTTGATTTGATGTGCTCAGGGAGTGGGCCCTTGGCAAGCCGTCCGGAAATCGATTTGCTCTTAAATATAATAATAGGAGTCAGTCTCAAAATATATTTAAGGCGACTGTACTCGTGAAGGACCTCAATAGTGGCGCCACTTTACCAAAGACATATTTTCTCTTTGATGACCATGACCGATTTCGGCCATGGCGACCACTTAAATTTTTCTAAAAATCTCCGTTTTCACTTTATACAAACAATGTATAAATGTCAGAATATCCGTCACCCAAGTTTTTAGTATTATTCTGAAGTAAAATTCATAAGTCGACATCACATGGTGGTATTCGTATAGATTCTCAATAAAATACTATTCAATAATATCTAATCATTCAACTAATTCCGTATTCCCTCCACTCTCATGCTGTATGAACTTCCACCCGACTCTGCTTTGATACTTAGATATTCTATTTGTGTCGAGTGCTCTCTCCAATTTGAAGATTGCACCAAAACATCGAAACTATAGATGAGATGCAACCTGCGATCTGAGCAGAGTGTAGAAAACCATCCACCCACGGTCGTTCCATTTTCGTACCTAATATCAAGCGCGAATGTATGTGTGGTTTATATTATTTGTAGCATACTGAAACCAAAAGATATCCTATAGACTTATTTTTCTTTTCCAATACCTACTACAAACAATTTTAAACGGTATTAAAAATACAGTATTTGATGTGTTGTAGCGGCAGTGGACTGTTGTGGCTGTTATAGTAGTAGTACCTAGCGGCTTAGAATAGCATCACCCTTTATCTACCCGTGGGTGTCGTAAATGGCGTCTGCGATAAATCTAGGGTCCGAGCAGAAGCGTTCCCTGTGTATGCCTCACATTCCCGCCAGAATGGCCAACACTTCCCAAATGAGTAGGCCTATCACAATGTAGGGTTAACAAGAAATAGGAGTGAAATTGATGTTTTGAACCGATTTTCTCCGAAAGTGCGATAAATGCCTGGTTAACTTAGATTCTTCTTTTTCGTGTGCGACACCGAGCCGTCCAAAGATCTAGGTTATATCTAAAGAACAAAGTGACAAAATATATGGTGACGGATCCCCGTAAATCTTTATTACCAAACACTTTTTTCCTAACTTGCCTCATATTTGCTTTGTGCAGTTCTATGTACAGTCCATAAAAGTCCAGCTGTAAAGCGTCCACCGGCAGTCACGTACAGTTCGTGTACAAATAAATCCAGCGCTGTAAAGGCTTACGGTTGATATAGTGCTGGTAGTAATCAATTCATTGCCGGCTCGCTCTAATGTATGGTGGGCGAGAGGGACTGCGATAGCCGATAAACGGCTCTGCCAGGTGCATAAAACTTTGTTTTAATGTTGTTTTTGTTGGAGTTTGATTTGTAGACTTCAAATAAAAATGTAAACCTGTGAAAAATAATAAGCTTTTTACTACAAAAAACGGTGATACCTAATGCCTTTTACATCAGGTGAAAAAGATTTCAAAAGTGTAACATACCTTCCAAAGCTATCTTTCTTAGATACAATCAGGTTATTCAGCCTGAAATGTCCTTACCAAAACTGGAAACAATATCTTGAAGTGATAAATTGAAAAATATCAAGTTTGTGTTCGCCGAACTCCAGCTCCTAAAGTCATTCTCAGAATGCAAGATCACAGAGGCAGTTAATAGAACTCACCGTTTTTGGGATATTGAAAGCAAAAAACGATGAAATGGGTACTCTCCCTCCGTACTTTTAGTCTGTTTGTTACCAAAGGATTCAAGACAAGTTTCCGAGAAAAAAAGCACAGCTTACGCGCTCTGGAACTGGTTTACTCAATGAGAAGTCTATTGAGAAGCTTTATTTTGGCATCTGTGGAAAGTAAGTAGGCTAGAGCGATATTATTGTTCAATACAAGACATAGTTTGGAGCATCACAGACGATATTGAAATTGTCTCATCTTGCCGCCGTCTAATAATGTCAATATTAATAAAGTTCCTAACTGAAGTGGTTAGTTATTGTCTGACGGTGGCCTTGATTTGATTCTACCGGAAACATTTCCGGACGGAGCTGGTTCTTATTCTATTATACTACTATTAAGCATAGATGTTTGTCAGAATTTTGGGCTAGTACTATATCATCAGATAATGCCTAGAGTTGCAAAATGGATGTCATGCTAAGAAACATTCAAACGCAATCTGAAATGAACCAATGTTGTACCTTTTTTAACCTCAGAGAATATATATTTTTCATAGTTAATAAATTGATTTGGTATACTCTGTTTATGTTTCAGAAGCTTGTATCATAAGAAACAATTCCCACTTGCAAAAAGTTGGTCAAAAACTAATGAGTGCGGAACAAAGTCTGCAGAATATTAACCTCGAAATGAAAATTATGTCGGATTTATATTCCCTGCGTGTTAATTTGTCCAAATTACCTAGAGTTTTGCAATCTGGTTTTCACCTAAAAGCAAACAGAGGGTGCCGTGGCCAGCCATTTCAGTTCCACCCCTGACGACATTTGGTCTGTGTTTCAAAATGCTAAAGAAATATTATTTCGAGGTACTTATAACAAATTGTGAGGTAAGTAACTGCCTTAGAATAGCATCACTCCATTTCTTTATCGTGGGTGTCCTATGAGGCGACTGAGGGACTAGAGGGTTACATGGTGTATTGTAATTCTAGGCGATGTGCTGACAACCTATCATTATGGTGATACACAATTTCGTGAATGATCCCCAAATGTTTGTCAGACGTGGCGTAAATGTCCATTTTTCGGCCGATTACGCTTTACGCGTCAAATACATATGTATGTAATTGATACACTAAACTTCGGTATGTAGGTGGACTAACTTTCTTCAAGGAACATAGTAGACAAAAGAAAAAATAATTGACCTTCTGAAGCTAATTAGTTTTGCCTCCCGTATATGGCATTTTTTTATTTCAACCTAGGGAAAAATCACCATCTTGTCCTCTGTTTTCAGTATGTGTCACCAGTAAAAGTTCTGCTTGGTGTATATCTAATTTTTTTTAAATAGTTTTATTTAACTGTAAAAACTAATTTTATTAATGTAATGCATACATACAGAATGATTGAAAAAGAAATTAAGACACATAATTTTGCCAGCTGATATCGGCTTAAAATAGCATCTCCCCATTTCTTTACCGTGTGTGTCGTAAGGGACAACTGAGGGACTCGAGAGTTACATGTCCATTGCAATTTTAGGCGATGGGCTGACAACCTGTCGCTATGGCGATATAGAGTTTTCCGAATGACCCTGTGAAGATGGTTAGATGTGTCGTAAATGTTAGTTTTTTACGGCCGTTTACGCTCTGCCTACCCCGCAAGGGATATAGTCGTGATATATGTATATGTATATGAACACATCATTTTCTTAGTCAAACCACATTATTGCTACGGAACTCGACACTGCGCTACCGCGTGTATCTCCGTACCCACCTACAGAGTAGTCCGGTCTGCAATGGCGGAAAGGGTGCAAACTTTATAATTGGCCGTAAGCTCATAACCCTTTCGACACGTGGCGGAGGGTAGTAGGTAATTAACTAGTCGACTGTACAAACCCCCAATATAATTAGGGACTTGTGACAGTCGCTAAAACCACAGTTCTAGGTGTTTCGAGGGATGAAATGGGCAATTCAGATTTTGGGAAACAAGACGCAGGGGTATAATGGGAGCAGGAACAAAATACATTTCACTGTGCCAATTTTCTTTCAACTTTTCGGTCAAACCGCAAACATCAGTAGGAACGACAGCAAGAAATTAGTGCCCTACCTACTTAAATGGCCTGTGAAATTTAAGTTTGCAATCAAAACATCACAATTCAAGGAGTGGCGTGACCGTGCAGGTTATGGGCCCCGCCCACCATTCCGCGTTAATTTAAAACCTGGATCTCAAACGGCCGACAACTTGACGTTAACGTAGCGTGTTTGTCTAAACCCTAACGTGAACTAGAACTTGATCTAATGGAAGTGTCTTAAAAATACTTGCTCCTATACAGATTATATTTAAAAAGTATATATATATGTGTTTTTTAAACTTGCAAAATATTCGAGTGCCCAGATGGAAGAGGCGTCGCCACTAGTAATGCGAAAGTCGCAGGTTCAAATCTTGCCCGCACTCGAAAAATTTTGCAAGTTTACAAAAAAAATGGTATACCTTACACGGGAAGTGTTTTAAAAATTTGGTATTCAATATATCGCGGGCTATCATCGCTTAGACTACATTCAATCTGTAAAGATAGAATTATTCGCCAAGTATTAGTTGCAAAACTAACTCGGTAGATGGAGCCATGCCACGCGTTACGGGCATTAAAATACACTTGCAAAATTGGCGGGCCAGGAATGAGCTACGGTAGCCCAGATGGAAGCGGCGTCGCCACTAGTAATGCGAAAGTCACAGGTTCAAATCCTGCCCGCACTCGAAAATTTTGCAAGTTTACAAAAATTTTATACCTAACACGGGAAGTGTTTTAAAAATGGTATCAAAAAGTATACTTACCATCTATTTAGGTACTCTATTAGAAGATGAAGTCGCATGACATTTAAGTAGACCGTGCGAAAGACGTAGTCATATTTTTTGCATTTTCTGTCTAAACGTTTCCCTCATGATCGTGATTTTCTAGCAGTCTTGACAGTGTCTTCTACTGGCCTGAGTTTGCACTGTCGTTGTCTTTGTCAGAATAAATTAGTTTGTTTTAATATTATATAAATCATTTCCTATCTTAAAGACATATCCAGGCATAACATTATCCAGACTTATGTACCCTACAAGCTAGACTGGGGTCCGCGTGACTCTAAAATTTGCTTCCGCGAAAACTCCTTGCAGTTGACAGTTGGGGCGGCGTACTCCGCTGCCGCCTTGCCGACAATATCGCGTTCCGAAATTAAAGTTTCGGGCTTAAACTTGTTAGCGAGTAATTTAATATAGTAACAAGGAACAATATCGTTGAAAATTCGATATCGCCTCGGCAGTTTTTGGGTTAATTCAATATGAGGGTTAATCGATTTTTCACTGACAGATTTGCCTTGAGCTGTTTATGTTTGAAGTGGTTCACGATTTTACGTCGTTATAAGGATTTATATTTAATTTGATTGTTTATTACGTATTTGAAACTTAGTTCCACCCTTGCAGCTTTGATGCTCGACCAAACCTCTATCCAAAAACAAGTTATCATGGGTTTACGTGAATTTTCTGTGGTCCTACTATTTTACGCGAAAACATATAAATTATCAAGTTAAAACTAGAACTCATAATGTTTAAAATAAACTTACTTATGATTTTAGTAGTTTAGTATTCGCAATATTTGGTAATCAAATTCACTCAACACTACAGTTCATTATATAATGTTTGTACAAGTTGATTTATAACGTCTAGTTGTGAGCAACTAAACTAATAATTTGAAATAGGGTCTAACCAGCTGTCACCAATAGGTCTAGTAATGTTTAGTTGCGTAGTTTCAGTTACTGACTCAAAGGAATTATGTATTCATAGATTAAATACGCAGAAGCAATTCAAATGAGGTTATTTTATATCTAGTATATTGATTTGAAAGTTGCGCATCTGAATATTTTGTTTTTAAAATTAGTTTCAAAAACAAAATATTTTCAAAATATTTTTGTTGTCAAATTTATATTTAGCATTTATGAGATTTGCCAATTCGCCGTGTATATGATAATGCCAAAATCAAATTGAGTGCACCTCAACGCCATAAGTATCTGTAAATGACCTTGTGGGGAAATTACCAGAAAATAAACTTGATATTGATTTTCCTATATTAAACAGATTAGTCTTTATCGAATTTCGCTGAAGCCTGTCCATAATCCACCCGGTTACCCTACACCGCGGAAATACGCCTCTAATTTTACGTTATTTGCCATTAACAGCCTGTGTTCGAGTGAGAGGTGTATTTTTGAGTTTTGGAAAGGTTCTAATAGATACTTTTATTATGGATCCTTAATATTGAATTGTACCTATGTCCGCACTGTGCATTGTATGTTACCCGTAGCCTTTGATAAGTCTGATAAAAAAAAATCAAGTCTCAAAACATATTTCGCAGTCATGGAAAGATTATCTCGTCTGCTCGTCATTTTTAAAACTAAACAGGCGTCCCGTACACCGAGGCTTCGAATGTCATGATTTACATTTACAATAAAAAATTGTTGACTAGCTTACCTAGCTAAAGAGTAAACCGCAGGGTAAGCCTTGTTAACTTTTCACATGCGGTAACAAAACAATGCTTACTTGTGGTCTACGGTATAAATGGTGAAATTTTACGAGCGACCGATAGCAGAATCTCAAGACGGGCTGGTGATAAGGAACAACTTTCCCCGAGGAACATAGGTTGGAATATGACAAAAATATTTAGATTTTCCATGGTAACTCAAATCAGCTGATCGGCAATTTTGTATTGGTGGTGCATTCTTTTTTCACCCCAACGTGCAAAATACAAGCCGGTGGTGATTGCCAAAAATTGCTCACCTGGGCTTTGCTCACTCCAGCACATAATGAATGACACTAAATTGTATCTAGAGCATTATTCGATAGTGATCGGTTGTACTTGTGTTTGCAGTCGATAAATACGAGATATTGGACGGCAAATAGCGCATTGTAATGCTATTTCAGATTCAAAACGTTGTTCTGCAGGATTAGCTGCAAATTGGTGCTTTAAATGAACTATTGTTACAATCAAAATAACATGATCAGTTGTCATAAATCACTATTCACATACATGTACATTGTACGTCAACAGTTTTATGAGCTAAGATTAAAATTATGATAAAATACAAAAAAAATGTTGTTACAATACGCCGTTGGCAAAGAAAAAAGTCTTAGAAATACTGTACTTAAAGTATGTAAAGCAGATGAAACTTTTATAACAAGTAGAGAACACGCAATGCAGATACCGTGCTTTTCACAACAGAAACTAAACGTGTCCTAATTAAAAACTTTACGAGCTGGAACAAAGTTTAAGAGCAGTTTTCTCCATCAAGCCGTCATATAAACTTCACTCTGAAAGACGGTAATCTAGAGTAGTAACTCGCATACATCAGTACATCGTCCGCATGTTACACCCAAGCTGAATATTACAACATAGTGCAGTTAATTAAGGCTTGGTAAAGCCGGCGAGCCCCAGGCGAAATGGGAAATAGCTAATTATGAAGTTGCGTACTGGGTTGCAGGCTGCTACTACTAGACGGTGGTGTAAGCTACGGAATATTACCGTGAAAGATTTATCCGTCATTAATCATTGCATCAGATGAAAATAACAAATTTAAAAAATGTTTGCACACGCCGTTAAAATAACTTATACTACCTAGATGTCGCTTGTACGTTGTTTCGAGACGAGTACCAGGAGATCTCTCTTTTCGTGTGGGACACCGAGTCGTCCAACGACCCGATAAACCCTGGTGTCAGAGTTTTTCAACCGCCTACTACCACTAGTAGGCCTCTGACATGGTTGTGTTACGACCGCCGTCTAAGTAATCATAGACAGCAACCGGGACCGACGGCTTAACGTGCCCTCCGAAGCACGGAACCATTTCTTTTCGGACAATCAGTTGGTTCACCCTGCAATGTCCTAACCAGACCGGGAACAAATTCACAAAGTGATAAATACCAGGAGATAAAAAATTTGAAAGTGTTAGTCGAGGCACCGGTAGCTCAGTTGATAGAGCAGAAAAACGGTTCAAGTCCCGGCGAGCGCATCTTTTTTTCTTTTTTTATTTCATTCATGAAAATAATTTTGCACTGTGGGTGCATAATAAACCGTAGTACATTGCATCAGATATTATGTTAAGTACGGCGAGATGGCAGGAGAGATTTAAGACTTACGTATAGGTTCGGCGTTCTGTGTTTATGGTATCATTATAACTCGGCCGGATAAAGAAGAATCTGTAAATGTGAGAGGCAAAGACTCACCACCTGGTAGGTATACATTATGTGAAAGCCTGTGTGCAATCGCCGCATGCAAGAGAGCCTACCCCGTAAGGGATTATAGGCGTGATATTATGTATGTATGTAGAAAAAATAAATAGGAGACTTATTTTGTAGGTAATGTTTAACCTCGCATTTCTCATGACCTAAACCACAATACTTAAAAATCTCCAGCACTATGGCAGTACATGAAATGAAAAAGTTGGTATAGTCGTCCCTATATTGTTTCCACTAATTCCACGGCGCTACTGAACAAGAGAACCCTTTTTGAGAGTTAATGGCTTTTCAGAACGTTCGAAATTATTTTCAGTAAATTTTATTTTATTGTTTATTTTTCGTGGGCGTAAAACGTAGACACATTTCACATACTTTTTCGACTAAGCATGGAAATAATATTTAGAAAGTCAAAGTCTCAAAGTTTCAGATGGTTCACAATGTCCCAAGTCTCATGTGCCATCTAATTAAAAGGAAAACTTTGATCGTGACTATAATCAATGTACCTATAAAAAAAAAACTTAAATGGTTTTTATTCAGGTAAACAGACGTGATATAAAGGGACAAATAATAGATACTAAAGTAACCGCCGTTCCCATAAGTCGTATTTGACAGCTGTCATCTCCATACTAAAATATATATATACAAAGGAAAATGGACCATCTGCCATAGTATTATCCCGAATCTGACAGCTGTCAAATAAGACTTATTAGCACGGCGGTACTTTAAGCTAAACGAGAATAAAATAAGATAAAATACCTAGTGACTAACCTAAATTTAAGCTAAAAACAGGTCGTCTAGCCTCCATGAGACATGGTACCTATTTTTATTTTTCGTTGTCTGCCGTTCTTTTTATATTTTCAGTCGGTAACGTGACAAAGATTTAGTAAGTACTACAGCGTGATACAGTAAACTGTAATTTAAACGTACTTAATATGACTACTACCACATAATATGATCCATTTACTATTTATGTTATATTTGCGATTCATATTTCGAATGGTTGACGACTTCTTGCAGTTAGGAGCCAACTTCTTCGTTTAAATCATAATAAGATGTTTCCGTTGGCGCCCGCGGCGGCTTGTATGCAGCTCTGACTCGCCATAGATCATCTAAACTAGTAGACAGACCCGACAACTTGGTTGTTCGTGACGTGACGCAGCCTTCTGAGCTGGCATCGACCCTTAAAATTCTATTGAGGAACAAAAGATCACACGGCATACATTCATACACATATCATATTCATATTCTGCATATCCCTTGCGGGGTAAGCAGAACGTATACAGCCGCAAAAAAACTGGTCGTTTACGCCACGCCTGACAAATATTTGAGTTTAAGGGTCATTCGGAAAATTGTGTATCGCCATGGCGACAGGTTGTCAGCCCATTGCCTAAAATTGCAATACACACTCTCAAGTCCCTTAGTCGCCTCTTCCGTTCAAGTTGTTTTATAATTCATAAAAATTGATAACTTAACTAATAATAATAATAACATAAGGTTTTATATAGTTATATGATATTGAGGGGTATTTTATGTAGTTGATATTAAAGAAATTTAATATGATTATTTAAATTTAAGTAGACCTGTTGTGAATTTTCCATATATGTATGTCCCTGTGTTTTATTGTGTACAATAAACGATTTAATAATAATAATAATAACTCCATAAATTCAGTTACGGAATTTAGGAAAGATTTTGTGTACATATTACAGTTTTTCTTTTTTCTGTATATAAACCATAATATCTAATTTGTGTCTATTTGATGCAAATAATTGGTATGCAATTAATCTCATGCGTTTGAAAGTTAGCAATGTAATCAACACATCAAAGATAGGTTCGTTAGATTACATTAATCTGTTTCTCGGTATCTATAGGTACCTTTTCCAAGTAATTAAATACTTCTGTCTGTCGGCTTTGAATAACGTTCTGAGAATTTATCAATTTTATCTTCTCGAGGAAATTTCATTTTCTAAATATTGTTTTACAATTTTATGAATACCTAGTAATACATATATACGTTAATTAAACATTTTAGGTACATAATTATTTTAATCATTTAAATTAGAAATTATCTCGATTCTTTGATAGGTTACCTTACACATTTAAACGTCATGTCAAATCTTACTTGTTGGCGATTCGCACAGGTTGGTAAAACAATCAGTAAGCTACCTTCTTAGATACTCCTAAATTACGGTGATATTGTTTTTATCGTATCATTGCATGTGACGTATGCATTGGAAAGTAGACGTGGTGTGATACAATATGTTATTAAATTACTCTCAGGTCTACACTTTAACAATAACAAGATGAAACACTACACTTATCTTCGGAAATACGAAACGCATTTAGCGAAAACTAAATTCTTTCCTACAAAACATTAGTTGCACCAGACGTGAAGTGCATTCTCGACGAACAAGACATAGAAGCAAAAGAAACGGGCAAGAGACTAATCCCTGAGGTACAAAGAGATGAGCATGTTTGTTCCCAATTTTACGCCTTGCCGGCTTTCGGGAAGAATCCGTTTGTGAAACGAAATCACTGAGCTCTGAAACAATGGCGAACGTGGTACAGTGAAATTGTTTTGTTAAAAGTAGAATTCGTTCTTCTACGTCTATCTACGGTTGTGCTTGATAATTTTTGTAGTATCTTTCTTTTTTATATTTAATTATACTCCATGTAAATAGGATTATATTTGAGCCAAGTGCTATTCAACTTTTAAGTTAAATACAGAGTACCTAGCCTGAGTAAGTTTCAAATAAGTTAAGATTTGAAATTCAAAAAGTTAGATAAAAAATTATGTGAAAATGTATAGCGAACGACTTTTAATAACTAACAGGTACATGCTTTTCTGTATTTTCCCTCAAGCAGATTCTATTACACTTCTCAATGTAGGCTCCTCTTTTTTCCTCATTAATGCACATTCCCTGAATAAAATATTCCCAAGAAACGCTCCATAGCGTAAGGCCTTCGTCATTTCCATATAGAGTGACATTTACACTGCACCGACGCTCAAAGGCAAAGACCATATTCAGTCGGCGATGGTGTGCGATTTCACATCTATCGCGCGTTTTGCAGTATGTAGTTAGTCAAGTGATCTGAGCGTTGATCTCGCGGCCCCAGCTTCAAAAATGTGGTAAGGGACACACAAATTAATACAATTTTTTGTATTGTGTTTGATGGGTTCTGAGGGCAAATCGTTGTTCAAAACAGCAACCGGGTACGTTGCCGTCTATTGTTGGATAATTTCCAATTCTGTTTTTATCTAATCTATCAAAGTTGAAGATCATGACGATGCAGCAATGAATGACGAAGTATTGGCTCAGAGCTAGTTTCTAATCTCGTCGCCGCATTACGCAGTCAAAGGCACGTCACTCTGTTATGGAGTTTGTATCGAGCCTTATGTAATGTGCTGATCGTATACCTTCCTATATAAATGACATGATTTTCAGATGTTTATTGCATGGCGTAGTGTTTGAACTACGTTGTAAGGGTCATATCTTCTTACAGTAGCCACAGTACCTCTAGTAATTTTAAGTAGGTAGACAGGTGCACTTGAAATGGGTCGTAGTGTTTACTTATTTACTGCATAAAAACATTTAGGAATGTACGGTCGCATTCAAAAGTGGAGTCATAGTTAACACAAACCTCATAAAACAAGTCGCTCGCACCCGCGGCGACACTCACACAATGACACAAATGACGTATAACATACTATAATTTGACGAACTACCATTGTATAATAGGCTGAGTAGTATTGACTATTTCACTACATGAATCATTAGCTTCGGTAGCTTGGTCAGTAGCGCGGTCAAGCAAATTCTTGACCGTTATTGTGGAGACAATGGTTCGAATCCCGATATCTTCGTTGTAGTTTTTATTTTATCAAATGAAGCAAAATTTTGTAAATTTTGAATTACATTTTAGTTGTTGCTAGATCGTTTGCGAGATAGTGCGTGTGCTAAGTGTTTTTTTTAACCTAAGTTTATTTATTAAACTTCAGTGTTTATTTCTTCGAAATGCATACTAATAACAGTTTGCAGGATAGGCAGCGTATTGTTGCGCTGCAATTATCTGTGGCGCTGCATGATATTGGATTTAATTTAAATTGCTAATCAGACTGGTCTGGCCGTAAGTATAGTTTTATTTCATTACAATTGTATTTTAAATATTAAAAACTTTGACTCATAGTATGTTGGTAGCTGTGAACCGATTAGCATAAACTTTTTTATTAATAATGCTACTTTGTTTTAGTGGAAGACTGTTAAACGTTGGGTTACACGTTTTGAAGAGGAAGGTAGCGTAAAAACTCGACTCGTCTTATTAATGATTGACAGCGGAGGATGATGGTGTAACAATATGAAGAAAATGGTTCTGCCGCTGGTCCAGACGAATTAGTAGCACAAGGAACAGGGCGTGCAACTGCCGCTAATTATGTTGATATGCTACAGGAAAGCATGCTACCGACGACGGTGCGAAATGTTTAACTGTTTATCCTGCTAGCGAAGTTCCTCGTTTTGCATTTGTCCAGGATAAATTGTCCAGTGCATCGAGCTGCCGTGGTGAATAATTGGTTTAGCCAGCACCCAGATATCCAAGTTATTCGTTGGCCAGCAAAATCTCCGGACTTAAATCCCATAGAGAATTTATGGGGTTTAATGGTGCAAAGGTGGGACATGCGCAATGAAAGAACTACAGAAGCTTTAGAGGCTCACTGCCTGGGAGTGTGGGAGAGTACCAGAGGAACAGATATATGCACTTATTTGGTCGAGTCTAATAAATGTTTATTAAGTGTTGTTGAAAACAGCGGAGGTAACACCAAATACTAATTATGTAAGCGGCGATTTTTACTTAAGATTTCAATCTGACCCGATCTAGCATACATTGCTGATTATCTTGTGTATTTCATTACAATATATGAATATACACAAAATAATCAGCAATGTATGCCGAAGCGGGCGCGATAAATCGTTGCTCACTCAACCTATGTTTACCTGCTTACCCGCCTACTATTGCAGTAGTAGGTATTTGTGGAGCATTACATTAGCAATTGAATTATGCTAAAACATCGATATATATTTATATAATATTGATCATTATTAGTCAGTTATCTTAAGGCCTTGCTTTAATATCTTTTCATTACGAAAACGAGTACTTAAGCTTAAACCTTGAGATGTAGGCAAATAACTGATTTATTATTATTACAATTACTTTTACTTCCGAGCAAAGTGCATCATCGTTAAACATAGAACAATAAAATAATTACTAACGAAATTATTACCTAAATAACTTTATTGAAAGATTCAATCCAAGATTTGGATCATTCCTATGATCTTATAAATAATTACCTATCGATGTTTCAGCTAATGAACACTTAATATCATTTTACATAATATTGTGTTTTATCATTCAAACAAAACTATTAACTAAGTATTACGACACCAAGTATTTTATGTAGTTTTACATACTCGTATCTTATGGTTACCAAAAGTTCTCATTCATGTCATTATGTTATTTACATAAAGTTATACCATACCTACCAATAAAATAATTTCTTACCTTACTTTTTGTTTTATTACAATATTATAGGATTATGTTTTTAGATATAATATTTTGATACATAATTTACAATAAACATTTATAGATATAATACATAGATGAATATATAGAAAAATATTGAAAATAATATATAAAATAATGATTACTGGAGAAAATATGATACAAACATTTAAAAAAATCATTAATTAACATACAGAGGTCGGATGGGAACCCGGTTCCGTTCTGATTAGAAGGTAAGAACTATTACCGCTAAGCTACGGTTGCTTGTGATCAAAGCGACGAAATAAAGATATGTAATCTATTGCTTTACTACAAATGAACGAATAAGGATAACTATAATACAGTTTTAGACAAACCAGTGTGATGTATACTTTGTGGTGATGTGGTGGCGAATAGGCTATCACCGAGTAATTATTTCAAAGATTACATAGATGTCGCTTATTGGTGGTAATCTGTTTAAGTTTTAATGCTACGCCTTAAGGTGGACTTTTCTACTTACAGTCGATAATCTTACGTGTGTGCGTAAGTTAGTAAAGTAAGTACAGAGGATAATAACCCGTATTGCAATCTGTCTCGTAGTCTAACTATGACTCCACTTATGAATCCGACCGTACCTACACTCTGACGGATTTTTAAAGACGATTTCGAGTCTGGGATGTATTATTGAATCCAAGGGTGAGCCTTATAGTGTGTAATGCCTTTAGCTCTAATAACGCAAAATATAGGTATTTTCCGTGATATGTTTACACATTCAGTGAATAAACATCGCAATCTAAAGTTTATAAAATTATTAGCTGTTACTCGTGGCGTTGCCCGAATTTAAAAACTATCCTATGTGTTAATCCATGTATCCTTCTGTATGTGTGCCAAACATTACAATCAGTTCTGTAGTTTTTGCTTGAAGAAGTTACAAATAAACAAACTTTCACATTTATAATATTAGTAGGATTGGGAAACTCAACTACAGACGCTAGTCCATTTATAACAGAAACCTCATAAAACCGCAAGACTGACTAATTAACGTTAAAGTTCGTTAACGAATTGTCAACTTCTCGGCGTCATGTCGGACCAGATAATGGGAGGACAAAGGCAGCCATCACAATAGCCATTCTGTTGTAATAGCGATAGCGAAGTCCTAGGCTTAGCTGCAGTAGAACATAGTGGAGTAAAGTGATGGAGAAAAGGCTTATTAAGGCGAGTGTACCCGTGAACGACCTCGACATAAAAAATATTTTCTCTTTATACAAAAAATCTATCAGAATGTCCGTTGCTCAAGTTTTTAGTATTATCCTTAAGAATATTCCATCTTTTTGATAGATTGTTTGTATAAAGATTTTTTTTTGTAGTGTGGCGCATGGCGCCACTGTTGAGGTCGTTCACGGGTACACTCGCCTTGAGGGAACGAAAGAGAGATTGAGAAGAGCAGTCTTCGACCGCGATACCTATACAAATGTGAATCGCTTCCTTATAGGCACATACGGTGGGATGTGGCGATGTGTGCCATATGATTATGATTATGCAGTTTTTCTATAGCAAAATACCGCAATATCATGAGGTGCGTGTGATTTAACACGAAGCGGCGACGGATTCATCAAAAGTGAGACGTGATGTCGTGACGTCGGTTGCTTTATTCATTAGTTGAGTCGCTAAGACTCACATGTACCTCTTGATATATATGATTTTGTGCACCAGTGTAAGCAGTAGATAGGTGCAATTATGCAGATAGTCTTAGCAGTCATTTGCAGGTAAATAATTATTTCCAGGATACTGCAAGTCACCTGCCTACTGCTTCTTTTTCCTACTGTAACTTAACTGCAAAGTAAGACCGCCCTGCAATGCACTTGGCGTGCGACAACTTTAAATTGCCACTGAAATATTAGACCCGGCATTTTCCTGGTATTGAAAAAAGACTTTTTCCAACTGCATTCCGAAAATTGGCGACGTATAATCCTAAAGAAGCGTTGACATTGAGCCCTGGCCGCCCGTTGGGAAGAAAATTGTCAGATCAAATTAGGTTCAGACTGCAAAAGGAAAATAGCTGAAAAATAAAATATGTTGGATAGTGAGGTTTTTACACTTTTCAGAGAATTTGTTTTGTACTCACTTTTGAATCATGGAAGTACATTACACCATCATTGCAATGAACATAAATAAAGCAGATTTTTTCTGTTATCTTCTTGGCTTTAATGGAAACTTGCATTAGTTGCAGCGTTCAACTTTAAAAATAATTATGATAAAAATAACGTAACATAACAAAATTATTTATTACACATTCAAGAAATAATACATACATACATGTATCACGCCTATTATTCCTTGCGGGGTAAGGCATAAACGGCAGCAAAAACAGTTATTTACGCCACTTCTGGCCAATATTTGAGGGTCATTCGGAAAATTGAGTATCGCCATAGAATATCGCCTTGACAGGTTGTCAGCCCATCCCCTAATAGAAATAATACAACAATAGATAAATACAGATAAAAGTAATAGTACAACTAGGCGGTCTTAATGTTAGGTAGCATTATAATAATTAAACTTAATATAGTTTTCAAAAATATGTATACCCGACACGAGAAGTGTTTTTAAATTTTGAATTCAATTTTCCCCCGGGTTTCATCTCTTCAGCTGTATTTAATCAGTAAAAATGAATAAGGCGCTGAAAATTAGTTGTATAACCGCTTGTCTGTCACGTACCGGGAGCCGGACAACAATACAACAATTTTGAACCTTAACTACCCACAATAAAATTCAAAACCAATGAAATTGTTATAGTATGAAGCGACAGACGAGTAAATAAGTATCCGTGTGGATGGAGCCACGTCACGCGTCATGGGCGTTGTGATGAAATGAAATGAAATAAGCCTTCATTGCATATTACTGACTTAAACATATTAACAAAAAATTATATTTCTAATATATATGTATATATATATTGGCATTAAGATACTCTTGTAAACTTTCGCAGGCAACGATTGAGCCGCGGTAGCCCAAATGGAAGAGGCGTTGCTAGTACTGATAGCGAAACTCGCAGGTTCAAATACTGCTTGCGGTAGAAAATTTTGTAAGCTTTTATAAATTTAATACCCAACGCGATAAAATATTTTGAATTTGGTATTCAATTATGATAAACTAAACTAAAGAGCTGACATTGAGTCCAGAAGCATAATAACAAAAAAAGAGCAACAGCAGTCTCCAGTTAAAAGGAATTTAATATCTGACTAACTGATAGAGCGAGTTCCGCAGAAAGTATGAACAAAATCCATTAGGGAATCCTCAGAGGGCAGCGCCGTTCCGATTCGGAAATTACATTAAAAAGCAATACTTCCCTCTCGATCGCTGCGACGAATAAAAAATGCACGGAAAATGTATTTTCTTAGAGCCCCGACGGTGAACTTTGCCAGGCCTTGCGCGACTGATTGAAAGTGGAGTAAGTTCCTGAAAGATGTTGTTTATTTCGCTCCAACTTTGATTGAAATTGATAGTAAGTATATTCGGAGTAAATAGTTGGATGCTTGACTTTTTGGGATTGGAATTCTTGAGTTAGGCTCTACGAGAAGTCGATTTTATTAAGTTACTGGGTTTTGCTGCGCGGTTTCACCCACAAATCCATTTTTTTCAGTTATGGCCTTCACAAAAATGTTGCTCCATTCTCTGACACGACTTTCCATTGCTTCAGAATTCGAAACTCACCAGCTACGTTTAAATTTAGTTGCGCAATGTAAATTCATTGTTGGTAAGGAATATTTGACACAGTACCAATTTACATAAAATATAAATATTTTTATTTACCTACAATAATAGTTACTAGTAACTAAAGAGCCCGCCCCTAGTCGTACCTGGAGAAAAGGTGTCTAACATCCTGGCGGCATTTCCGCGTTGGACCAGGTGCGTGTGCGCAATTACAATTTGTATTTGACATGATTACTTGTGCACTATTTTATGAAACTACAAGCTACAAGTCTATAGGTGAAATTCTTAGTACATTACATAGCGGTTAATATTCCTAGTATCATAATGGCCAACCGACTACGCAATGAACATTGAATTTCGACTGTTAAATTGTAAACTGTAAGTTTGATAATATCGGTTACTGGAATGAAATCGTGTTTATAGCACTCGAAATCAATTTTTCCGCTAAAGGTTATTCTGTCGAGTCTTATTTCCTAATGTATCAAATATTACGTCCTATTTAAACAAAGTAGATATATGGTATATTTGTACCATCAAATAAATCTTCAACCATAATAAGGATAAGACAAAATCCAGTATCAGACAAAGTAGGTCGCAGTCTTTATATTAGGCGCGGAAAGGAGAGAGGTCGGATTTGCCCTTTTGTAATAGGATGTGACGTGCGAGCGATACAATATGACATTTGGGAACAAGTCAAATCCCGTATCGCGAGTCTCTGAGAGCGTTTAGGTAGGCAGGGGTGTGTTCCTTGGCCCGTAAAATTAAGAAACAAAACGAGAACCGCCTTTGTGGAATGGCGACTGGGAAGTGGGAAGAAATTATGGAGGTTGGATGAGTTAAGGTAAATTTTGCTTTTCTCACTAATAACCATCAGTCGTAGAATATATACACACACACAAATGACGCCTATAATCCCTTGCGGTGTAGACAGAGCGTAAGCGTCTGTATTTGGGAATCATTCGGAAAATTGTGTATCGCCATAGTGACAGTTAGTCAGCCCATCGCTTAAAATTCCAATAAATACCCCCGAGTTCCTTAGTCGCCTCTTACGACTCCCACGGGCAAAGAATGGGCTGATGCTATTCTAAGCAGGCATCACACGGCATCATAGAATATAGAAGATTAATATTGTTAATACAGTTAACACTATTGTTGATACATTAGCAGCCATTCATGACCGGTTGGAATAATGGTCGCAATTCACTTGCAGGTGAACTTAGGTTGTAGGTAGAAATAATAAGTTCTCAAGCAAAAAGGCCTTCAAATTTTCTCATAGAGCATGTACATATATGGTACTGGGTATCACTTAAATTTGTATCTTATTAAGATATTAATTAAATAAAAATACATTTTAGAACAGCGTATCGCACTTGGACCAACTTTGATGAAAATACAGATGTAATTCAAAGATTCGAAGTTTACTGAAATCGTTTGTAAGTATCTTCTTCTAGACTAAGCGCCCGTTGACAAAGTCTTTACTTATAAGGTAACCAAACAGATTTATATTATATCGAGAGATATTAATCACGAGGACAGGAAAATAGTAGGTTGCCAATTGATGTCCTGGCTTAAGTTGCCAAGTTATAGTTTAAAAACGAATAAAGGTGCCAAAAATTACGTTACACGGCTGTTCAGTTCAAAATGCTTACACAGATAAGAACCTGCTTATTTTTTCAGCTGCAACCGTGTTAGTTTCCATGGCCAGCCTCATTTGATCTATGAGGCCAAAAATCGAGTCACCTCATCGGGCTACTCTACTCCTACTCCTACTACTTATAGCCGTATGCCATTGAAAAATATATAAGATTGCCTGTTACGAGTGTCAATCAGCCTGGCAGTATATGTGAAAATCCTATTGAAAATAATTGAGGCTTAACAGAGATACTGCCAGGCTGATAACAGGATTATTTATTCTTTAATAGCAGGCCTAGGGTTATCGATCCGTACTAATTTCCTTCGGTACCCCATGAGATAAGTGACTCCATTTTTTGACCTCATAAAATGTGTCTGACCTTGGAAACTGCCAGGTGAGCTGGCAACTTGAGAGGGTTCTTAATTTCAAGGGCGTCTCTATAGATAGGTAAACATTTATGCAAATTTTATAAATTTATAAATAGAATAAAAAAACTACTAGGATATCAGCAAGCTTACATTTTCTTGACCTCCTGAATACTATCTATCGCTATAAATATTCCCGTTCGGTAATTTTATGAGGTAAGACTTTGTCAACGCGCGCTTAGTCTTTTCGGCCATTTCTGTTTAAAAGGGAAGAAAACTTTCGATCGTTGTTTGAATTTAGGCCATTACAAATAAAGTTCCAAAGGTCGAGTGATATATTTAGTAAAAAGCGCGACATATTACTCCATGCCCGAGCGAATTGAGAAAATTTTCTCTTGAGATTTTGAGATGACAGGTGCGGTATAGTCTAGTTACTAGATTCTAGTTTGTAGAAGGGATCGGTACTGGTTTTAATTTATCGGTTAGTTTTGTTTTAAAACCGGTTTATACTTCATTTTTAATTAAATGGTTAGCAAAGGTTTGGAACAAAACCGAAAAAAATCGATTGTCAGTAAATATTTGGAAACGTTAAAAACGACATTTTGAACGTTTCCAAAACATAAATAAACTGGTCAAAGCGGCGTCCATTGATCAGCTCAGCATCAGATACTGCTGACAGGTGTCACGTGTCACGTGCGATGCCTGTTCTTATCATCGCAGCCTTTTGATGTCAAATTATTCGGTTTCAAACCGATTTGTCAATTTAACCGGTTTCAAAAGGATTTGTCAAATTTTCTGGAAGACCCGGTTTACTTGTCCTAAAGCAGGTAAATATAAGTGGGGGGCGAAAACCAAAACAATTCAATTTTCAAAAAATTACCGGTTTTTAATCCCTGCTTTATTGAAGATGTTAAGGCAATAGAGCTTTTATCGTTTATAAGAGTGGAACAAGGGAAAAAAACAGTAGTAGCTTGGAGTGGACCAACGTATATTTTCATCATCATCATCCTCAGCCCACATCCACCCACTGCAGGGTATAGGCCTCTTCTCTACAGCGCCAATCCTCACGGTCCTGTGCCAGCCTTGTCCAGTGCCGTCCTGTTACCTTGACGATATCGTCGGACCAACGGGCAGCTGGTCTACCCACTGACCTTTTTGCTCCTCTCGGCCACCATTCCGTGACTTCTTTTGTCCACCGATCGTCACTTCTTCTCGCCAAGTGTCCCGCCCATTTCCACCTTAGCCTTGTTATTCGCTTACCTACATCTTCGACTTTCGTTTTACGTCGAATTTCGACGTTTGGTACGCGATCAACGAGGGTGATGCCTAGCATAGAACGCTCCATGGCTCTTTGTGCGACTTTTATCTTGTGCATGTTTTGCTTAGTGAGCGTCCATGTTTCGGCACCGTAGGTGAGAATAGGCAGAACACATTGGTTATACACCTTGGTCTTCAGGCATTGTGGAAGTTTTGACTTAAAGACATCGTCCAGTTTCCCAAAAGCTGCCCAACCAAGTCCGATACGTCTTCCAATCTCTTTTCCCTGAGCCTCGGGGTCAAAGGATAAACGATGTCCAAGATAGACGTAATCGCTGACCACCTCTACAGTGTCATTACCTACACAAATGTTAGGTATACGTACAGAGCGATTCGTCGTGATCTTGGTCTTGGACATGTTCATCCTAAGACCCACCTTCAGTGAGGGTAACGTATATTTTAGTGTTTGCTTATTTAATTAGTGATATAGTAAAGTAATAACAAGTAAGTATAGTTTTGCGGTAAAAAAATTGCAAGTTTTACAATAGTGGTACAATTTTTTATACTTATTAACCCTCCAATATTTGTCTGACGTATTTGTTAAACTTACGTTCTACCTACCTCGTAAGGGATAAAGGCGTGTGGTGTGTATCTTCATTAAGATATAATGATTCCCAATCAAAACCACATCCAAGATTTAACCACTCGCCAAAATGTAGGAAATCTTCATACGACGGAAGTAAAAGAGAGTTGCTCCTCAATATTGGTCCCTTTGAGCTTATTGAATCTGAAATAACTTCTTTGTTGTTGGCCTCTGAAGAGTTTTCCACCTCTCCTTGGATGATCGGAGGATTTCGAGAGGGAATTATTCGCGTAATTGCCTGATTTCGTCAGACTTACAACAATTTAGGTAAGTTTGTATTTTCATCATTTGCCGTGTGATGCCGTGTGACTCGTGGGTGGATATTGTAATTTTAGGCGATGGGCTGACAACCTGTCACTATAGCGATACCATCAAGTGGGGCGGCCCATGTCCAGCAGTGGACTGTCGCGGCTGTTAATGTAAACTTATTCTGAAATTCCACAAATGCCCTTTCTTTATGATGGCTATTGACACTATAACCCGAAAACGAAATTAAAATCACGATTCATAGCAAATAACCAGTGCACATCAACTTGATTCCAAGCAGAGTGTATATCCACAAAACAAATGTTCGCCTGAAGAATTTTGCTCCAACTGTTTATCCTACATTTTTCACAAGTTACGTAACAGCAACAAGTAAAAGATGCAAGTTGACCTCACGTTGACCTGCCCGTTGCCAGGACGAGAATAAATGGCCATTTGAAAATAAATGCACTGACAGAAAATGCAAGACACGGTTGGAAATGCAACTTGGGGGCGGAAAAGTGTTCGTGTTTTGGTTATGATGTTGTTGTAATATTTTGTTTGTATCAAGTGGATCGCATCGTCGGTTGAATCATAAAAGGGCGTAACTGTTTTTTTATAACTTTACAGGAGAGCAAATTAAAGAAATCAGCGACCAGTTTGACGGTCATACAAAAGTTATCTTAATATTTATTTAGAAGGTAATTAAATTATTTCATAGCAAATTTAATCCTTTATAGCCAGTTATTAATAGATTTCAGATAACTTTATAAATTAATGAGATATTTTACTTTTTTCCACTGAAGATCCACTTACGCCTATTCGTGATGTAACATTTTGTTATATTTATCACTTGTGTCCATTTATATTAAAGTAAATTTGAACATAATGTATGAAATATTATATATTTGAATATACAATTAGACACTTATAATCAAATGAATCAGTCTGAACATCTCTCAAAGAGATATGCATACAGTTATAGGTAATCAAATAAATCAGTCTAAAAAAACATAAAAATAAAATGTATGGATTATTATATATTTTAACGTACAGTTAGACACTTATAATCAAATAAATCAGTCTGAACATCTCTCAAAGAGATATGCATATATTCTTTATTAGATGCATACATCAGCCTATTACAGTCCACTGCTGGACGTAGGCCTCCCACAGGGTACTCCATAGGGCACGATCTCCCGTTTTCGCCATCCAGTCGCTACCAGCCCCCATTTTTAAGGCCTCGGTCCATCTGGCCGGATGTCGTCCAACACTACGCTTGCTGAGGCGTGGCCTCCACTCGAGAACCCATTTACTCCACCGTCCGTCAGTTCCACGACAAATGTGCCCAGCCCACTGCCACTTCAGTTTGCTACACTTCCAGACTTTGTCCGTAACTTTGATCTTTTTGCGGATAGTCTAATTTCGATTCTCATTTTATACATTATAGAGATACCGAGCATAGACATTTCCATAGCTCTCTGAGTGACATGTAACCGGTAGGCTAGTTTTAATGTCAGGTTCCACGTCTCGGCGCCATAGATCATGACTGGCAGGACGCACTGATCGAACACCTTGGTCTTGAGGCATTGTGGCAATGACAAGGGTGATTCCAAAATATGACGCAACTTCCCAAATGCTGCCCAGCCCAGCTGCACTCTTCTGGTGATTTCAGCCTCAAAGTTATCTACCCAGCTGCAAAGTTTGCCCAAGGTACACATACTTCTGGACAACTTCAAGGGCTATACCTTTGACGGAGACCGGCTCGGGGATGATGTGTTGATTGAACATGACTTTCGTCTTGTCCAAGTTCATCCCGAGTCCAACACGTCTTGAGGCGACGTTCAGACTGGTCAGCATTTTTTGCAGATCCTGCAGCGATTCGGCCATTTTTACTATATCGTCGGCAAAGCGGAGATGTGCGAGATATTTGCCGTTGACGTTGATGCCTAGTCCATCCCACTGCAAAGTTTTAAAGATATCCTCCAGCGATTGATGAATGTTTCGGGGATATAACTTCACCCTGTCTTACACCTCGGAGTAGTTTGAAGGATCCTGTTTTGTGATTTTGTACTTGGACGGACATTGTTGCCATTTGATAGAGGGTTCTTAGCCCCTCCACATATCGCCAATCTACCTGGCACCGCTGTAAGGACTCCAAAACAGCCCAGGTTTCGATGGAGTCGAAGGCTTTTTTGTAGTCCACAAAGGCCTTACACAGCGGTTGGTTATACTCTTCTGACTTCTGTATAACCTGCCGTACAGTATGGATGTGGTCCACGGCGCTGAAGCCTTAACGAAACCCGGCCTGTTCCGGTGGCTGGAAGGCGTCAAATCTTAATGGCACCGCTGCAAGGACTCCAAAACAGCCCAGGCTTCGATGGAGTCAAACGATTCGTAACGACTCTCGAGAACAGCTTACAGACGTGGCTCAGAAGTGTGATCGGACTGTAGTTTTTGAAAAGTGTTTTGTCTCCTTTCTTGAAAAACAATGCCACAACAATTCTGCTTCACGCCTTCGGGGTTGTCTCATTGGCTATAACAAAGATGCCAGAGTTAACAGAATAGCCTTTACAGCTCCTTCAGAACAGTTTTTCCACCAGCTTTAAGTAGCTCAGAGGCCACTCCGTCTGCACCGGGAGCCTTCCCATTCTTAAGCTGTTTAAGCGCTGCCCCGATTTCGTCTACATCCACGTCCGGGAGATCGTCTGTAAAGTGGCGAGAGAGTGGAGCTCTGGGTACTGTGATCGCGTCAGGTGGCGGTTTCTGCGCATGCGAGGCATACAGATTTCCGTAGAAGTCCTCAATTTCAGCGAGAATCTCTGGATGTGACAGTTACACCATTCGAGGTAGTTATGAGTTATAGTTACTACTACTAGAGCTAAAAACAAAAGACATGGAAATTTGTTTAACACCTTGCCTCACTTACGCTTGCCAACTATGGCCATTAACACAAATAACGTTGAACCAAATAAGAGTGTGTCAAAGAGGTATAGAAGGAAGCTAGCCAAGAATGTTGGCAAGCATGTAGTTCAGATGAAATGGAGATGGACAGGTCACGCCCAAAGAGTGCATGAACTGCAGTCGCCTATTCGTGAAAAATTATTGAAGTATGAAACAGTAGTTAAGTCTCTTCGTGATTGTTCGTGCAGTCTTCTAGGACAGGAATTCAGATAAGTCCTCTCGTGACATTAAAATATGCATATTTTTCAAAGCCGTGGTGTATAAAACTAAAAATCGCCATTTTGTTGGTTACGCCCTTTTGTGATTCGACCGACGGCATATGAATCATAATTCATAAATCTTTATTGCTTAAAACATGACTTTACATTTAAAATAAGATAGAAAGTACTAACATGTTTTGCCAATATTTAAGAATTATAAAATTATTTTATCATTAAAATCATAAGCGATTGGTTAAAAAATTATAAAAAAAACCATCAAATTATTATTCTTAAAGTATGTAAGTAATCAATATATACAACTAATATTATTCAATCAAATTATTACATATTATCACCTTAACTATGTTACTACTACATATTAGTGTCAAGTAACCATACAAGCCAAAACTCAAAACTGGCTGTTGTTACGGAACAACTGTCCCCAAGGAACATACAAAATTCTCACTTTCTGTCTGCTCTTGTCTGTCTGTCTTGTAAAAGTCTTACTTTCTGTAGGTCAGCTGGAAGAAATTTATTAATAGAAATAAGTCGTCCTGTTGTATCGTCATTCTTTGTATATGTCTTTTATGTTTCTGTTATGTCTCTTGTAATGTTTCTTGTGTGCAATAAATAGTTAATAATAGAATAGCCGATCAGCTGATTTGGGGTACCTACTATGGAAGCTTAAAATATTTTATTCATATTTAAACCTATGTTCATTGGAAAAAGTTGTTCCTTATCACCAGCCCCGGCGCCCGTCTTCTGTTTTTAGTATCGGTCACTTGTAAAATTTCACACGATATTGTTTTGAGAGACGTTGAAATTCTAAAAACAAAGTTATGAGATAAAACCTTATTACAGTCGTTTTGATCAGACTGAATTTAATAATCGCATTAGGAAACTATTTCAGAACCCTCGGGTTCAACCAATTAGTTTCCTAAAGTAGTTAACAATCCACAAGTATACGTCCCTCTATATAGTCATTATTCGATTTGAGCAACGAAGTCTGACTTCAGTACAAATAAATCAGATTGCATTATACGGTTTGGGGTGCAATGGGATAAGAGCAAGAAGCGGCTGCGGGTTTAAATAATAATAATGCGCTAAGGTTCAATCACACCTCGGACAATCCATACAGCGGGCTCTTTATAGACAACTGTCATTTCAACATGTGCATGTGTGGGTGATCACAGATGTGTGAGTGCAGGGTTGGCATGCAGGTTGATTTTTATACCTAACCCAATGAATACGCATACAGTAACTACCAAAGAGGATGCAACAAGCCAAGCGCTAGTTTCTACTTAATTCTCCACTGGTATTTTGACATTTCTTGGTTGAGGGCGGGTCAGGGGCTGGGGTGCGGGGAGGTGAGTGTCCGTTCTGTATGTATAATATATACAACATACTATTGGTTGTTCTGTGGTTCAATAGTAAATTACATCTGGATACTGGGTCTTGTAAAAAATACTTAGAATTTGAATAAAGTTCAGATGATTGATTTGAATATGAACAAACTTTAAAAATCCCTTTTGGAGATTTTTAAACTTATTTATAGTTGCGTCTACAATGCAAAGGCCCACAGTCTAATCCAGGCTAGATTGCTTGCCGGTTGCTTGAAACATTGGTCATTCTCTTTTGATATTATTTAAAACCTGTATCAGTTGTTGTCTCTCATCTAAAATTCAAGGGCCCACAGTTTAATCCAGGCTAGATTGCTTGCCGGTTGCTTGAAACATTGGTCATTATCTTTTGATATTATTTAAAACCGGAATCAGTTGTGGTCTCTGCATCTACAATGCACGGACCCAGAGTTTAATCCAGGCTAGATTGCTTGCCAGTTGCTTGAAACATTGGTCATTATCTGTTGATATTATTTAAAACCTAAATCAGTTGTTGTCTCTGCATCTAAAATGCAAGGGCCCAGAGTTTAATACAGGCTAGACTACTCGCCGGTTGCTTGAAGCATTGGTCATTATCTTTTGATATTATTTGAAACCTGAATCAGTTGTTGTCTCTGCATCTACAATGCAAGGGCCCAGAGTTTAATCCAGGCTAGATTGCTTGCCAGCAGCTTGAGGCTGCGTCGATTATCTCTTTGAGCCAGTATTTAGCTTGATTCAGCTGTCGAATATTTAACTTGGATTAGACCTATTGTTACCTCCCGCTGCTTTGTCGAGTTCGGTTTCTGAATCAAGCTATTTGCTTGCTGCATCGGAATTTCGATTAACCCTTTTGAAGTAATACATTTGAAGACTGCTATACCTTTGACAAACATTTCAACCTACCAAAAGACTCACTACTACTTTTATTTAAATCAAATTATTTTGATTATATCAATTTATTTTATTTTTTATTGGTTTGTTTAAAATTATTGATTTGTTTTTAGCTACTCCAAATTTGCTATTTCAAATAGTATCTTCTCCTCCTGATCTTTTCTTTTAGAATAAGTGCTATGATTGTATAAACATTTCGGTTTTCGGCGATACAGTTGATACTCTGTTATGTCGTCTTTCTTGTGTTTCGGGTAATAATATTTTTGTATTTTGTATGTTTGAACTACTCACGCTAAGAGGAAACATAATCAAAAGTGAAAAAAAGTAGCTGCAAATTACTACATACAGCAACTTGTGGGCGAACTATCAGATAAATATCAGCATAATTATTTATATGCTGAATCTTAATAAAATATCATATTATTAGATAGGTTATTTGCATTGGAAAGACAATAAAAAATTGTCTGTTCGACCACACCATATAATAACCATCTAAAAATAATCATTCTTTCAATAAAATACATCCATCCACCCGCAACACAATCCAGACGATACAAAAACAAAATCAGAAGCTTTTTATTTCATAAACAGATCCTCAACAAATTCGCTGGACAAAGAAGATTGTCAAAGGACAAAAGAAATAGAATAAATAAAATAAGGACATTGCGGATTCAGTTAAAATTTCCGTCCGAAATTGTTGTATGAATCTGGAAATGAATATAAATTGCTGTAACGTTGAAAAATATATGTTTTTCTGATTAAATAATTGATTGCTGTTTATTTTAGCTTTGAATTTCTATACTTTGAAAGTGTCATTTATTTTATTATACCTATCCAATGCATGACGAACAAGCAAAGTACAAACTTGCGTGCCTGCGTATTTTTCAGTAGCGGAATTCCGGAAATATGACATCAAAGGTTTTACGCTGATAAGTTATGTTAAAATAAAACAAGATTTCGTGAATAAATTATTTATGTTCATATACAATAAAATGTAGTAATAATTGAAGATCAATATCAACTATAGGTAGTGGGTTTCGATTTGTATAAATTTTTGTGTGTACGCAGGACGTCAATATTTTGCTAGAAAATCATTTCAACTTGTGGCCGCAGATATTGGATAAAATTAAATATTAGTCGTGGATTTATTTTATTTAATTCTAAGTCATGTTGCTGATATATTATGTTATTAAGGTACATATTAGGTATCTAAGTGTAGGTTTACTGTGTAAGATTCTCAGAAATTCTATACAAATATAAATTTTGTAAAATAAATTAAGTAAGGGTTATACTGGTTCTTAAGAAAAAGTTGAAGTGCTGCTGATACAACCTAGTTATTTTGGATCCTCTTTTCTATTTCTATGCGGGTCGTCCGGGTCGGGGCGGTTGTTAGTCGGGTCTGACCGGGTCTAACGAAGTCGCCCCTTGTCACCCACACAATATGGCGTCTCGTCTCTTCCAGATAGAAAACTTAAGTGAATATTTTTGTACGTACTGTTTTTTTTACATAATTAAGGGTTCTTACCAATTGTGTACAACAAAATCAAAAACCGAACCAGGGACCTTCGGATCATGAGACCGAACTCAAACTACTAGACCACGAAGGCAGTTCGCAGTCGACAGTAGTGCAAAATGTTTACCCATGCCATGCACGTAGCACCCCGCGTAGTACGGGAACTATGCGTTTAATGAAAATAAACCCATCGTGGCGATGACTAGGCGATAGCTGAACGTGATGGATTCCCCGTATTGAGGATCGGAGAAGGAGGTGAGGACATGTTCCTTTTTACATCAAACAATCGCGTCGGATGGTGACACGAGAATGTAGGAACCAATGTCAATGCGATTTTTCAAAAGTAGTAAAACAATATTTGAGTATTCACTAATAATTTATTTGACAACTCTATGAAGAAGAAAAACGTGTCACCCGCGATAAAGGTAGGTAATACATTGTAACCAAAATAATTATATCGCGAACTACCCATTCAACAATCACGAGTGAAAACATTCCCAAGAACATTATTTTAGAAAACTGGTAAAACTTTCTACGGTAGGCAGGTAATGAAAGGATTATCATGCTAGGTGATTTTAATGGATGGGTTGGTATAAAGCGTGATGGGTATGATAAGGTTCTTGGAGCGTTTGGAGACGAACGAGTTAATGAGAATGGAAAGAGTTTGTTAGAGATTTGTTTGGAGTGGGGTCTTCTTGTGTCGAATACAATGTTTCAACACAAGAAGATTCACACTTATACAAGAGCAGAAGGTGTATCAAGGACCATTATAGATTTTGTGATTGTGGATGAAAGATTGAAGAAGAAAGTTCTAGACACTCGTGCGTATCGCGGGGCCGGGATCGACACAGACCACTTCCTAGTGATATCACGAATAAGTGGTCTCTTTAAACGATGGCGACATAGAGTGCCCGAAGCGACCAGTGTTCTGGAAAGAGTGAAAGTAGAAAATTTGCAAGTAAAAGAGGTAAGAAAGGAATATGTCAAAAGGTTAAAGGATGAATTTGATAAGATAGATGAGATGAATGACATTGAAGATGGTTGGAAGGTATTTAAGGAAGGAATCGTCAAAGTTGCTGTTGAAGTATGTGGAGTCACTAGACGGGCGAAAGGTAATAAACGAAAGACTGCATGGATGAGTAAAGATGTGCAAGAAGTTGTTCAGAAGAAGAAGAAAGCATGGTTAGATTTATTGGCTACTAAAGCTAACCAAAGATTGCAGAAAGCGACAGATCAGGATGTAGAGAAAGCACGAAAGGAGTATAAAAGTTTAAAGAATGTAGTAAAGAAGACAGTGGAACGAAAGAAAGAGGAAAATAAAGATGAGTTTGACAGGAGGCTATCAGAAAACTTTCGCAAGAACTTAAAGGTTTTCTGGAAATCTATAAGAACAACCCGAGGAAAAACAGCACAATCAGAGTTGAGTAGGATTCGGAGCCAGGATGGTAGTATAATAAAAGGTGAGGAATGTGTGTTGAAGAGATGGAAGGAATATTTTGAAAGCTTGTTTGAAAAAGAAGAAGTACAAGAGGTGAACATACATGAAGAAGATGACAGTGAAAACGAAAGCGAGATTGAAATGGATGAGATTATGAAAGCTCTGAAAAGTATGAAATCTGGTAAGGCTGCAGGGTATGATAGAGTATCGGTTGAGATGCTGAAGGCTGGCGAAGGCGTAGCAGCTAGTCAGCTGTACCTCCTTTTTAACCTTTGTTGGCGAAGCGGTCGAGTGCCAAGTGATTGGTGCAAGGCTGTAATAGTGCCATTATACAAAGGAAAAGGGTCACAGCTAGACTGTAAAAATTACCGCGGTATAAGCCTTCTCAGTGTCGTCGGTAAACTGTATGCAAGGGTACTGATTGAAAGAGTTGTAAAAGAAACTGATGAGAAAGTCTGGGATGCTCAAGCAGGATTTCGAAAGGGGATGGGATGTACGGATCAGGTCTTTTCCTTGCGGTGCATAGCGGAAAAGTATTTGGCTAAGAACCAAAAAGTCTTTTGCACATTCGTGGATCTGGAAAAGGCCTATGATAGAGTTCTGAGGAATGAATTATGGTCGGCACTATCCGTGCATGGGGTGAGCAGCATCTTGGTACGAGCACTGAAATCCTTATATAAGGATTCCAGTGCTTGTGTCAGGATTAACGGGGCCTTCACTGAACTGTTTAACATCGAGAAAGGTGTTAGACAGGGATGTGTTGCGTCACCATGGCTGTTCAACCTATTCATGGATAGTTGTTTGACAGATTTGAAAGAGTGTGAAAATGGACTGAGAATGAATGGGTTACTCGTCAAATGTCTTCTCTATGCTGATGACCAAGTTATCCTTGCGTCGTCGGCTGAAGAGTTGCAGAAGATGGTAAACATTATGAATGAGGCTTTGAAAAAGAAAGGAATGAAAGTGAATGTAAGTAAGACGAAATCAATGGTTTTTGAAAAAGAAGAAGGTATGACGGAGTGTAATATTATGATAGAAGAAGAGAGGGTGGAGCAAGTGAAAGAGTTTGTATATTTGGGATCGAAGTTTACATCAGATGGTAAGTGTGAAAGTGACATTGAAAGGAGGGTAAATGCCGGCAACATGGTGAATGGAGCGTTGCATACCTTTATGAACAGCCAGACAGTGTCTAATAAGGCACGTCTGGCTGTGCATAGAGGAGTGTTAGTTCCAACACTTATGTATGGGAGTGAAAGTTGGGTATGGCAGAAAAAGCATGAAAGTAGAATAAATGCGGTAGAAATGAGAGCGCTAAGAAGTATGATAGGAGTGAAATTGAGTGACAGGATAAGGAATAGCGTGATTAGAGAACGTTGCGGTATAAAAGATGACATAGTGACTGGTATAGAAAAAGGAATGCTGAGATGGTTTGGTCACATTGAGAGAATGAATGAAAGAAGATTAACGAAACAGGTGTATATGGCGAGTGTGGATGGGAACGTTGGAAGGGGAAGACCAAGACGCACGTACTTGGATCAGATCGGGGACGTTCTAGAGAAAGGTCAGGTCAAGAGTACCCTAAACCGACGAGCATGTATGAAAAGATTGATGCATGTTGAAGAAGCGAAAGAGGTGTGTCAGGATCGTAGCAAGTGGAAAGATGTAGTCTCTGCCTACCCCTACGGGAAAGAGGCGTGATTATATGTATGTATGTATATGTAGGCAGGATTTGAACCTGCTACTTTCGCCATCAATAGTGGCGACGCCTCTTCCATCTGGGCTACCACAGCTCGTCCCTTGCCCGCGAATTTCGAAAGTGTATTTTGATGCCAAACACGTGTGGCACGGATCCACGAGAGCTTAATCTTTTTAAAACCTTATTCAGTTTACGGATTTTTATTTCCTTCCACTTGACTTGCTCATTAAAATATCCACCTGATGCCTCTTTCTAGTGAGTCTTATTTCAGAGATATTAAACGAAATATAAGGTACTACGTTTTGTTTATCAAAATACACTGACAGTTTTATCTCACTCTAATTACTGGAGTCCAGCAGAGAAACAGAGAGCGGAGATAAGTGCCAATTTAACGTGTAATGATAAAGGACTACCCAAGAATATTATTAAGTGGCCTTGTTCATGAAACAGTATAACTGTTTTATTTAAGTATGCAAGTTTTGAATGTTCACATATTTCCACAGATCTATATCTATAGGGTTAAAAAAAAGAGGTTAAGGTTATCATCATTGCAGAAACTTCTTTTGACTATTTTCCGTTCTTGTGTACTTTAATATCTCTTCAATGTCAGTGGTCTTTAAAAACACTTTTATTCGGAACTTACGCGTTGGCAAAGTAGCTCGTTTCTACCTACATGTTTGCGGATAGGTACATGAGCAAATTACCAATTCAACCTGAGCAAGTTTTTTAAAGCTCCACATCTCCCTTACACTACACCCCACAACAAAGGCTCACAACATTGGCTCACCAGCTTACCCTTGTCAACGTGTATTGTGAGATATCGTCCCATTCGTTTGACAAAATCCGTTGCATCTCAAGACGGGCAATTTTCTCCTGATCCTCCGAAATGATGGTCCATAAACGAAACGCAGTTCTGTCACCCCAAACTATAAAAAATAGGGATCAAAGTGGTACGCCGAGTGCATAGAAGTTGCTCGTTACACGTATACAGGATTTTCTATTTCAAGGAGCGGAGAAGTAGCATCTCTACCACAGTAATGACTCCTTGAAAAGTCATTTATAAAACGAGGTTTCTTTCAAAAATTTCTTAGAAAAGCAGGATACCTTTATTTTCTACCTAGGTTTCTAGTTGTAACTATATTTTTTTTAAAGTCATCCTTAACATATTTTACGTCAGCCAATATTTTTAAAAGCAGGATACCTTTATTTTATACCTAGGTTTCTAGTTGTAATTATATTTAAAAAAAAAATTCCTCAGCATATTTTACGTCAGCCAATATTTTTAAATATTCGTCCTAGATAAGAAACATGGGTACAAAAAAAACCTACGAGACAGCAGACACATGAACTGCTGCATTCAATTCTCCAGCTTCAGAATATTCTCCCAAATAAGGGCGGTGCTACACGTTCCTTGTGTGTTAACCTTATAACTGCAAACTGGAGGGCACACGACATGGCGGCGCGCGGCGTGCGCGACAAAGTGAGAATAATATGGTTGATCAATATTTATAGGATTTTTATTTCCGTCGTTTAGCTTCACATACACGTCGTCTGGCAGTAGGGACAGGTACAATGATGTAAAGAGACTAAAAGGGATTTATCACCTGTGCAAGGAACGACGTATCAATTTTGAACGTCTATGGCAGTAACATGGAATATCAGTTTATTTTATGTACATATAATTTTAGAGAATAAACTTGCATCACACATAATTTAATATATACTGTATGCTTTTAAAGAACAATCGTTTTCTAGTTAGATTGTTTGCGAAGTTAAAATAGGCAGGCATTTCTAAACAGGTATTTTAATGCTCTTTATAAAATTTGTAATTAAACTTGTTTGTACTTAAAAGCTGGTAATTATGTAGGTATAATCGTAATACATTTTTACAAATAATTTAAGGTTTTGTAAATAATAAATAACTAACTAAAATTAAATTAATTTATACTTTAGCATCGCCGTTGTAATGCTTACTGATTATTTTATTAGAGTATAAACTGTTGGTCACTGCAAAAATCGGCTCTTCCAGCAATTTATAACTTCGTGACGTCTCAGTACGTTGTTTTTCTCGACTGTTGCATTCATTTGGGCGGGCTTAGGTGGATAAATAATGCATGTGCCGCGGGGGGCCATCGGTATTCCGACGACAACGCGACGACGTCCGATCCTGTCGTCTTGTGTACACGATGCTTTATTTTGTGATCCGCTAAGACGAATGAGTGCTATGTTTGACCAAAATTGGAGCAAATTGTTTAGCTTTTTATTTACCTTGCTTTTGTTTTGTTTTATTAAAATAACTTTTATTTTTGCATGTATGGCAGTCGCACTACCACTGTGACTGCCTGCGGCGCAAATGTTCCGGGTTCGAAACCCGGTGCGACACTCACAAAGTGATAATATCACCTTTGTGAGTTGGTCTCCAGTCTGGTAAGGAAATTGCAGGCTGCACCACCTGATTGTTCTGTCTATGATTACTTAGACGGCGGTCGATACACAACCACGTCAGAGACCTACTCGTAGTAGTAGGCTTTTGAAAAACTCTGACACAAGGGATCATTGGGTCGTTCGTCGACTCGGTGTCCCACACGAAAATAAGAAGATTTTGGAAGTTTACATACATTTGACATTAATTTCGAGGAAAGTGTTGTGTAAAAACCTACATTCATCCGGATTGCTTGGATATGACATCAAATATTTTCCGCGCAGTTTGTAATGTCTCGTGTAATACGAAATTCTGCCATTGATATAAACTGAAAGCAGGTGCGTTTCGACTCTTAGGCATATGCATATGGCATATAGTAATCGTTTGATACCTACATGTATAACATACATATTATATTTCGTTTACTAACCATTTCATAAAATATGCTATAAAACAAGCACCAAGCCTAAGTACTTAAAAACTTCCCTGATTTTCTTCATAGTTTATATGAAAACGAGCAACTTGTTTTCACAAAATAAACAAAAAAGGGACCGAATTAATGAATGCAGATTAGATTGCCCACTTTCCAAACGAGCCGTGTGTCATGATGACAAGTTAATTTCCTGCTCACTGAGTGTGTGGCAGCTTACTAGAGCAGCTACTGCCTTGCTTACGAGACGGTTTTTGGGGTACCGTAACACAAAAGGCAAAAAACTAAACGCTTAAAGGATCACTTTATTGTCCGTCCGTCCGGCTGTCATGACCCTTTATCTTTAAAACGCGTTAAGATATCATGTAAGAATACCTTATACTTGTCTACGGTGGCTTGTTGTAGCATAAAAATTAAGCTACCTTAACGTTCAAGAAACATACTACCGTTTATGCTGTGAAAAATGCGTGCTTTTCATAGAGTACTATCCGTTGACTAGATGTATGAAATTTGGCAAGTAACTTCGTTTTGATATACGAAATAAGGACAAGATCCAAAAATATGAATTAAGAAAAAGAGATTTTTTACGAAGCCGAAAAAGTAAAAAATAATTAGTACAAAAGTACAAAGTACTTCAATTCGAGTGAGGTATATGAAAGGGTTTGATGTGCATTTGTGTATTTTACGCAACCTTCAGTGGGCGGGTCCGATTTGCACTTGGCTTGGTTTTTTTAACTAGAAAACGGCTTTTCGATTTAGAGTTTTCATAGGCGGTGTGACTATTATGGGTAGGTACTGCAGCAGTGTGATATTTTAATAATATTGAAAGGGAAATACAATTTTCATACCTTAATCTATGTTGACTTGAAAAAGTTGTGTAGTTTCATGGGCGGTTTCACCACAAAAATTTTGTCTGAGCTTGTATAGGTTGAAATTTTAATAGTGACCGATACTGATAACTCAGGGCGAGCTGATAAGAAACACCTAAGAACTTAGTTCAATATCAAAACAATTTGCACCTCTTCTATTCGAATCGACTTGGTCGGCTGCTGGTACATTTTGTATCCATGGGAGGTCCAAAATTTTTAGGTATGGGTTTGAACTACATACTTGAACACTAAAAAACATGATTAAAGTGCCCTTCTCGCTGCAACTAAACCCAACTTAAGTAGATCATTTTAAGGATTTTTGTTCCTTACCCCAGCTATCTCTTTTATTTCTAAAACTATGTACATTATAAGTAAGAACTGACTTAAAAAGAAAAATGTTTCATCTCTTAGTCTAAATATTACCTTTTTACCTTTTGCATTATTTTCCGGTCGGAAAGCTTGGATTATGCTTAAATACAAAAAATGATTTTCTTCCGGTGCGTTTCGTTTTACCTAATCTTTGTTAGTTGTACCTACTGAAATAGATAAATTTTATATTTATTTTTCATAATTCCTGAGAATATTTATTTGAGTAATTTAATAATAATTTAATTTATGCTTTCGGGTCCAACCGTATCTAGGTAGGTACTATCAGGGAAACTGGTGCTTCAGCAGGGTACGGTCGTGTTTAGCGTGCAGTGGTCGGCGTACAGACCCGAGTTCTTTGTTTGAATAAACCAATAGTGTCTTTTTTTGTTGTGACCTTACCCACACACCCACTTGAAATAAAAATAAAGACAATGGGTACCTCATTGAGCATCTTAAAAATTGCTTTAAACTATACTGTTAAACATGTGTCAACCATAAACTTATAAAAACAAACTGCTCAGTGCCTCCGCAATTGGTCAGATTGTGTGGGGTAAAGTGGGGTTGCTTTCAAAGCCATGCTTGCAGCCGATTTTGTTTTAAAACTGAAGTTTTTTGATAGTACTCTTTGAACTGAGCGCAGTAGCAAGCGCGCGCAAGTTGGTACTATACCGTCTCTACCATTGAAATCACATCAGCTCTCTCTCTCTCTTTTCATGTGGGACATAGAGTCGTCCAACGACGCGATGAACCCTGGTATCAGAGTTTTTGCAGAGCACGAGATTATATATCTATGTTCCCTAGTAAATACATCAAGTATCTATGTTCCCTAGTAAATCATCAACACTGTTTTTGTCTTAAGACCTAAGACACAAACAAGTGAAAATTAAATAAATCTAACTAACTTGAAGGGAGTAACTGATAAAGTCGGTAGAATTCTGAAGCGAGCTTCAATCAAGACCATTTTCAAGCCGCCGAGGAAGATCAGCCAGTACATCAGATCAGTCAAATGGAAAACATCCCTCTCCAAGACCCTTGGTGTTTATAAACTTGACTGTAACTGTGGACTCTCATACATAGGAGAAACAAAAAGAAATTGTATCTACACGTCTAAAAGAACATATTGCTGATGTAAAAAACCGTCGTGGCAGACAGTCTGCAGTGTGTGAACATATCATGGATAACCTCACCCATTATGTCAGATTCGATAAGGCAGCAATCCGAGAGAGAAGAGATTTTTATTTATTTATTAAACTTTATTGCACAGAAAGTACAAAGGGCGGGCCTAATGCCACGCGGCATTCTCTACCGGCCAACCAAAAGATAAACAGAAAGAGTAAAAGCGGGTGCCCATACCGTTCCGTTCCGTTCCGGTGACCACACCAGCCAGCAGTTCTGCTGCAAGGACGCAGGAGCGAGGAGTACCTCCGGTTGCTCTTGGTGATACCACCGTAAAAGCTATATTGTTCGCTCATTTGTAAGTAACAATATAGCCTTAGGATAGAGTCACCGCCAGCCGTACAGAGTTAAACACTGACTCCCTGTCCAAGACACCGGTGGGCCAAGTAGATAGGATTGGGAGTGTAGGGCGGGGCAGCCAGGATAGGGAGAGACGGGAAGTTTTAGCCGACAAGAATACTAGCATCAAAGTCAGCATGAGGAAGATAGATACTATACTTGGTGTGTAATATACTAAAGAGGGGAAAGGGGCTGCGATTGATTGATGATTCTTCAGTGTTTGTAGTCCGCGGTGTCCGTTTTTGATTGAGTCTCAACCGTTCCTGATCGTCAACCAGTATGCATTTGATTTCTCCGTGTAGTTTGCAATATCGTGGTTTGAGCTTTTCTCTTGTGAGGATAAGTCAGCCTATCGTTCCTCCTAAGTCTCCATCTGTATGCTTTAGGTAGTTGTCGTTGAGATGTAAAATCTGGTAAGCGATGGTGCATTGCAAGTAGTTTCCATCTCTTGATGTCTTCAATTACGAAAGTCTTGTATTGTGTTGCGCCATGAGCGGATAATGGGCAGTGAGATATTACTGCCCATTGAGATGTTTCCAGGCTTTTTCTATCGTTTTGTTCTAAGAAGCTTATGCACGTGCGTGGTCCTTTGTCTATTTGGTGTTTGTCTAGAATGAATTGCCTTTGGACGAATTCTTACAACAACGTTTGGGTTTTGCCTTTTTTTTCTTGATTTGGGTCCGGAGTGTTGCGCAAGTGCTTGCACATGTTCCGCGACTTGCGCGAATGATCTGCCTGGGCCGGTCGTTTACAGCAGCCAGTAAGAGTTTATGGGAAGACAGTTTCTTTGTTTTATCCGTCGACTCTAATATCCCTTTTTTTTACGGTGTTTCTTTGAAATGCGGAGGTTTTTTTTTTTCCCTTAATGGCTTAATTGGGATGGCACTAAGTCGTAGTTTGTTAGCCAATTTCTATTAGTAAGACTGCCGGTCTTTTTGTTTGTTTGAAATTAGGTATAGCCGTGTAAGAGCAGACTAGCTATACCTTCTTAGCCTGTTTGTTTGATGCACAGATCCTGTTATGTGATCTATGGTTTGAGGTATGTGACCTGATACCAATATTTTCTAATTTACCTAGGCGGCAGCTCTGGGGCGTAGCTAGATTAATTTAAGACTATGAATTAAGACTAATAATGAGAGAGACTACGAACCTGTTGTGGGTATTTCGGTGCAGGTCCTCCCGCTTGTCTTTGGTCGCGTTGTTCATACTGTAGATTGTTTGAAGGTAAGAGTACTCTTTTAAATTTACCGTTTGCCAGGTGCGCAGGCGCCGGGTGACCAGAGGGCGTGGCGTTAACGCCTAGTCCTTTTCGGTGTTGCCTGCAATGGTGACCTAGGGCTGAAATATACGAGGCATTTTCGGGTATTGTAGTTTGGCTGGCCTAGCTAGACCTTACCTTTTCTTGTGGATTATATTTGCTTGAAGCCATCAACTCGTCGGATAGACCCGATTAAGGCGTTTTATTGGCAGGACGTAATTGCTCAGTCGTGTGCTCTTGATACCTAGGTTAGCTAAATATGAGTCCTGAAAAAAAAACTCTCCAACATAGAATTTCCTCACCGGATTCCTAAGATGTTAGTAGTCACTGCTGCATGAGTAGGTACAAGGACCGTAGATTCAGAGCTGACACCTTTCTTGCACTTGCACACACACACACATAACACAACGTTTATATCGGGGGAAAAGTAAAATTGGGTAAATATTGCACTGCAAAGACGCGCGCGGTAGGCCAGTCCTTTCAACGTCGGACAGCGTAAAAAAAGTGAACTATTGTCTTAAAATGCACAATTTCGGGAGCACGTGCGCGCAGGGTGGACACGTCCGCTCTCCTCGGCGTCCACCAAAAGCGAGTAAAAGCGGGTGCCCATACACAAAAAAAAAAGAAATATAATCGTACCTAAATTTCGCACTAAACTACAATACATAAGAAGGAATAAACTAAAATACTATACTTAATAAGATTCATTCCTAGGAAAGTACGGAAAGCCATAGAAATTCAAAAAAATCCGAATTTCAACAGAGATAGGTACTAGTACCTGGGTGGGGAATCTCATCAAATTGGACTCCGCTTATTACAAAGCAGAAGAACCAGATCCAACATACTGTAAGACCTACTACACAAGATACGGTTTCAGCATTTTGTGTGGAACTCGGACGTTACGCTAGGCAATTAAGAAATAGATGGTGGTAGAACAAAAATAATTACTATTCTAAATAATGACGTCTAACACCTTAGTCATCCGTGACCACAAACAGTACACAGTTACAGTGCTGTAAAGAGCTCGAAACGTAGGAATTGTAAATTCCAAAATAAACACAACTTAAATCCGTTTATAATTGTTTTATTGTGATGAGTAATAGTTGTGCAAACTCAAGAAAATATTAAATAAATCTAATAATAAAAACTGCAATAATAATGATGCGCTCTACTAGATATTTACTGTTAATACAAAGTCCGACTTTAAAATCTTTCCACGATAGTCATGCACAGTCGCCGCCGCCCCTTGGTGCAACTATTGGCAACTGCACAACCCAAACAAAACTACTCGAAAATAAACTTTAAAAGCTTTAAGTTTGTCTTACTACTGTGCTTAGTAAGAAAATCGCCTGTGTTTTATTCTAAATCCGGTTCCATAAAAATAGCTTGCAAATCCTTGACTGTTCTTGAGTGTTCACAAAATAGTCGAATAGAGTATGTGATAGCTTAGTCGAAAGTTTCCCTTGGCGGGGTCCTATTTTAAAAACGTTCGATTGCGTATGTAACGGCTACATGTATGGCATTTTCGAATGCATGTCAAATTTAAATTAATCATTTCGACTTATGAATGAATAATTATTTGCTATTTGGTTAACACCGGGTGTTATTTGTTTTGGTTCTGTAAATTCAAGCTATGTGAAAACTTTCTAAACTATAATGTTTTTTCGTAACGATAATTTAATTCGTTTCCCGAAGTCTCAACTCTATTATGAAAAATTATTACCAGAGAGAAGCCAACACCTCTGTAATACCATTATTTTATTCCTTTATCGGTACTTACTTACATAATTTCTTCATTAACAAGCAAATAAAGAAGGATTTTAATTAGTTAGATATAAGAACGCAGTGGCTTAATCGGATCGCTCGTCGATTAAATGTCCTACAGAAAAGAAGAATCAAGTAAAACTGGCAGACGGAAAGTCACTTAAAACTTGATTAAGAAAATATATTGTATGAGTGACTGGTTCGATAATAAGTCCCCGCAGTCCCAACGGAGTCTACTTCCATAGTTCTCTCTATTTACCGGCGCTGGCGTGTCTATTCTCAAATCGATATTGCGTCGCAGATGTGGCGCCTTAAAACTCCAAGCCTAAATTTAGATCGAAGGTACACATCTCCCCAAGGAAAATTACTGTTTGTTGAACGTAATTTCATGGAATGTTTAGATTACTTATAGTTGGTATTTAGTTCTAGATTTCTAAAAACTTTTATTAGGCATATAGGTATCCTTTCTAGGGAATGGGAAGCGTTACCTGTGTAGACAATATCTTGCACTGCGCTTGCCAAGCAAAGTCAGTAAGGCAAAACCCTCCAATAGGGGAGGCACATGTCCAGCAGTGAATGTTTGTTATGTTAGGTATCCTCAGAAAAATAGAAATAAAATATTTTTCATAATCTAATAAGCTGTAGCCTTTACAACTCGGATGTAAAATCTAACTAAAAACAAAGCAGTTGGTTTCGAAGTATTTAGGTAGGTGTATGGTTATTGCTACAAAAAAAACTCTTGCTTTTAATATAAATTGAATCAGCAATTCAACTAACATTTTTCAGTTTGCTTCTTAGAGAAACTCTCAGAGAAAACAAAGTGAATTCAATGTTACATTTAGGTATCTGTAAAACACGAGTCAATTTTAATGTGTGACTAACTTTCTGGGGCCGTATTCCTCTATTACAAATGCATCTCACTTGTGGTTCGATATAGTGTTAGTTGGGTGGTTTTGGCCGTTTCGAATTCCACTAACAATTTGAAGTACAGAAAATCACAATGGAAATAGAATGATCATTGAGTTTCGATGGCATTACAATGATTAAAAAAGAAACAATCGGGGCTCCGGTTTTGGTTTTACCTGTGAGTCCTGTGACTTTTACTATTATGACTGTTATAGTAATAATATTCAGGATGAGAAAGGCTTTTAAAAATTATACCCTTTATAAAAATCTGTTCTGAAATTTTGAGGTATATTGATTAAAACACGTAGGAAAACAAACTTCTTCCTTCTCGATGGTACAAAATTGTAAATAATTCAGTTTGTTTTATCACTACTTTTTGTTCGCTCTATTTGTGCTAGTGTTCAGATTCAGACATATTCCGTTTCAGTGAAATAAAACACTGCACCAATTTTTAAGCTTTGACCACTTTCTTCTTTGTGAGCAAGGAATATCGTATGACAAAGAAATTGCACCAACATCCCGATAAGAGGAAAGCAGAGCAGTGCCGACCACTGACAGTCTCTGTTACCCGCCGGTTCGAATTTAATTCACTTTTCAGTCCTCTGTCTAGTCTCTTAGCATAGACTACAAAACATGCGGATGCTCATGTGAAATCATAATTATTTAGGAAGATTTTTAGTCAGTTACCAGCATTAAGGATAAGACTTTTGACAGACGGAAATGGTGGCTGTTACAACGACGGGGTAATCGCCCCTAAGATAAAGAAGAAGAACCAGCCTTAAAGCTCTGACACTAATTTTTTGCCGTTTAGCGACCCATTATCCTACACTATAAAAAACACTAGTAAATCGTAGTGCCTACCATGCCAGTAGTTGAATTGTGTACGAGAAAAATTGGCACGGTAGCACCCGTAATTTTCACCCAAAAGTCCCAATAAAGATAAACGATATATGTAATAATTTACTTAGGTACTACTAATCGTAGTCGAAAGAAGTAGAGCACCAGCACCAATAGGAAATTGCCACCGAAAAGGAAGAGAAGAAGAAAAAGTAGGAATAAGTCAATTGTTACCGAATTTAGTTTTTATATTTCTTGTCTCTAGATAATTATATCATTTTCCGAAGTCTTAAAATTTGTAGGTCCTTGCTTAGACTGAAGTTCAGAAAACGCTGGAAATGTTGCAGCATTCGCAGAAGACACGTTTAGGTGTTTTGTTTCAATTACAACGTTGCTGTAGTTGTCGTTGTTGTCGCGGGGGATAGAAGGTGCACACGTGTGTGTTTCTGGATAACGTCGGGGTTCTATGTCAATTGCAAACAAACTAAACAACTAAGAATCTTCTCATTGAGAATCGTTTTTCTTGTGATTTCGAAAAAGATTTTTTGTGATGCTTATCTACGTGTCGAGGATAATTTACGTTTTCTTGTCTATTTGATAAGTGTAAAGACTGTTGTAAGCTTCCCAAATATAATAAAATAAAATACCTTTTCTTCACAATTTTGAGTCACTGTTTAGAAAGTAGTATATAAGTAAGTAATTTATAAATTAATTAGATTTGATTTAGTGGATTCATCCAGGTAAGCTTATTATAGCTCTATATTCTTGGATAATTGTTCAGAATGATTGTCAAATTCTGGCACCCCTGTTCACCTCACTACAGATCCCTGTTGAGCGGGTATGACGTCATCGTCCAGCCACATTGTTGTAGTCGGCCTAATTCCATGTCATCCCACACGATACGTCAGCCTTAGTCTGAGATCTGCACATACAATTATTACGTCTCTCATTTGATTTTTCTATTTCGTATGTATATGGCAGGAATATAGATGAGAATAGACCGGTGTTTTTTCAGGCCTGGATCACTTCTTCTTCTGTCGAGTGAACATCGGTTTGAAAACAAAATATACAAAACAATTAAATGACTTCGCATTGACTCAAATATGATTTATAATAGTTACATATTAAATTAATTAAATTTTATGTACGATGTAGGTAGGATTTCGTGCAGACGGATCCCTGACTACAAAGCTCGTGAACGTAACACGTCCTCCGTGATTTCGCCGCCACGGGTTGACGTAGAAGAGATTATTCCACTACCATGACTATTGATTATCCTTACTACAGAGTAGTAACGCAGCGAGAGCCATGGACACCTCCAAAGGTCCTAAGGTATTATCTTGAACAGACTATATTATTTTTAAGACCTTGTATAGGGTGAAATTTTTCTAGTGACCGATAGCGAAAACTCAAGGCGGGCTAGTGATAAGGAACAACTTTTCCCAAAGATTATAGGTCGAAAAACTGAAACTTTTTGGACCTCCCATACAAAGTTGCTGATCAGCTGCCAGGAGTTACTATGGTAACTCATTTATTTTTGTCATATTTCAACCTACGTTCCTCGGGGAAAGTTGTTCCTTATCACCAGCCTGTCTTGAGATTTAGCTATTAGTTGCAAGTAAAATTTCATCCTGTCGTCTGTATTTTGGCAAATAAACAATTATCTTATCTAATCTTCTTTTCACTTAAGTTTAATTTATAAGTTGCCTTCTATATTTATTACGACTCCATTTTTACTTTATACAAATATGCTTTTAATTAATAATTATCGTTCATATATGTATATTCATCATTCTTGCATTCAATAAATTATTATCAGATTCCACGACATGATCATTCTTTTTACAAGGAAAAATAATTACGTAACGGTCATTGAGTTAACTTGCTCAAAGTTTCAATATGGTGATAGAATACAGCGTTCCTTTCTTACGCGTAAAACAATTTTATTAAAATTAAGTTAAAAAGTAACTTAACGCGGAAGTTGATTTTGCACTATTCTAAAGGCGGTTGCATGAAAACCACATCAGTACGAAGCAAAAACTGCATTTGCTCCGACCGAGCCGGTGCACTGCATATGTACTGCAGAAGTTATTGTCCATTGCCTGCACCGGCTGAAAAAAGACGTACTAACACTCATTTTTATTAAACAATCATTAAGAACGAAACCATAAAACAATAAAAACGATAAAACTATGTTTTTTGTGTCGAGTTGTGTTTAAATATGACATCATAGAATTTCCGCGCAAATTTTCATTTGATATTTAAACTGCGCTTTAACTAGATGGGTATTTCCACGGTATTCTTATGACTTTGCGCAGCTGAATTTAATATCGACCTTTCTAAAATTTTGTGTTAAGAGCAAGAAATGTGTATCAATTTATCAGTTAAGAATAGCATGTCGCCGGTTCACGTTGCACCGCCCGTTGCATCGCCCGTTGCACCGCTCGTTGCACCGTCGCCAACCGAAGACCGACGCCACCAGCCGGTTGACGAGCTTCGGAAGCGTTTTCATTTGCATCTTCATTATTCTGACGCGTCTGACAGATGACAAGAAATGGCCGCTTATCTGCTGGTAATTTGTTTCTACTTTGATGGTGCATACAAAAGTTTTTTAAATTGACGATGTGTTTGCTCATTTATTGTAGACCAGAGTCATAATTTCGCACCTATGAACTAAATTGCTTTATTTTTATTTTCCTGTGAGACACCGAGTCATCCAAAGACCTGATGAACCCCGGTGTCAGAGTTTATCAACCGGGACCGAGGACTTAACGTGTCCTTCGCGGCAAGGAAACATTTTCTTTTCGGACAATCGGGTGGTTCAGCCTGCAATGTCCTAGCTAGACTGGGAACAGTTTCACAAAATGATAAATATTAACTTTGTGAGTGCCCCACCGAGAATCATACTCAGAACTTTTGCGTCGCAAGCAGTTGAACTACCACTGCGCCAAATCGGCCGTCGTCAGAAAATTGCGTGAAACCTATCTATAGTCGCATAAATATCGTAAAACTCTGTAGGTCTGTACAAATAGTAGATAAGAACAATGAAAATTTCAACTTCCCTACAATACGTGTTGTAGTAGAATGAAATCTTACTCGTGTCGAGTTCCGATTCAATTTAAGTTTAATATACCATACTTTTCTGAACGCTCTATCTCCGAGCAACGCTCTGTCCGACCAAGTCGAAGTCCCAATTTGTCATAGAACGTATTACCTCCGTATTACAGTAGCAGGCGCAACAAAGAGACCCACTCTGTGACAGAAATTGAAAGATTTGCACTATGCAGGAACCATCCACTTAGGGACTGAAGTCTGCGAAATGAAAATCGTATCGGTTGTGTGTCGATAGAGTGTCAGTTGGATGGTATACGTAGTTTCATATTCTGTTACATTTTGAAGTGATAAATATCGCAGTTTCAACAGAAGGACAATTGAGTGTCGCTGTCATTACGATAGCTGAAAAATAAGTGAATTGGTACCAGGTCTCTACAGGATTGCTAGCCAGACCATCCTCAAGGGAAATTAAAGTACACCAGTGAATTCCGATGTATCTCTTGTATTGTCTATCTTATAACACAGTTATAGAAACGCTAACACAGTGATCGATTCTAAAACAATAAAAGGTTATTGTTATGTACGAGTATGTGTGCGTAGTAGCAAGTAGCGCGCGCTTTGTCGCCGCATGAATTAATGAATTTATTTATTCATTAAAATACAGTATTCTTAATACTAATTCATGTATTTAAGAAGGAAAGAAGAAGAAGAATAAACAAGTACGCATCTGACCACCGTTTTTACAATTTAGTGCATCTAGACCCAGACTAAACATAAAAATTGACTTTACAGATATTTGTGTCTTGTGGGTATAGAACTTACGACCATCAACGTAGGCAGAGGTACCTGCTACGCCACTAGAACAGTCATACATCGACGTCCTTTTACGTATTACGTGTTCGATACCTCGGCTACAAATTTGAAGAAGGAACAAAGATGTCTGAAGCTGATTGTGTACGATGTTGTACAAAATCTTCTCTTAATATTAGAACGCTGTTCCTTTCACGTTGTTACCAGTTGCGTCCATTGTGAGGATTTCATCTGCAGCGGTGCCACGGGACGATACAAATTATCGCACATTCTCTGCACTAATGGCCTTCTGATTATTGTAAGGAAGTGGCATGTCGCTGTCTTTGAAAAGGTTTGTTTGTTTACTACTTTTGGCGGATAATTTCGATATTTTCCTCTTTATTTTGCGACTGAACACGGATATCTTTTGGTAAGGCTACATATATTAATTTTCCTATCCAAACACACTTCCGTTTCGTTCATCCGCAGACTTTCAGATTGTTAGAATCTTAAAAAAACGTACTTGTCAAATTTAATAGAATTATGCAGTAATTAATGAATGTTGCTACGTCCTTAAGCAGGGTTATTTTACGATCCATCATAACTGCTACTTAAGACCTCATTTATATGTGTACAATAATGCAATAAAGAAATTGAATTGAATTGAATTCCTTAGGATAGCTTCAAAAATTTTCAAGATTTATTAGAATATGCAAGCTTACTGCTAGCCATTTTAATTCAAAGGTTCAAGTACATACTTTGTTATGAAAATCTAAAACCATCCCCATTGATATATTTTTCTTATAAAAAATGCTATGTCTAAAAAAGTAACTTGTATTACAATTATCATTATACTCGCATATTAGAGTCGACTAACAATAATAGTAAGTAGTTAATGCAACTGTCGAAAATCAAATGTCGAATGAGAAGAACGCGAGGGTCTGTTTTTGTTGTGTGTAGCTTGTTTGTTGCCTAATTATATGCAGTTGCATACACTATTTTATCTACACTCTACAAAATAAAACGAAAAAAAGCCTCTTTGAAATCAACTCAGAGCACTTTTTCAAACCTCTGGCGATGGCACGGTCTATCCACGCTGTGATATTGTACAAGCGAAAATTTAATACGAGAGCGTAATATAACTTGATGTAAAATAAAAACAATACGGGGACGTTATGGATCGTTAGCGCGTTTCAGTTTACTCACAGTGACATCTATGTTTTAGCGGGCATATTATGTACACACATCGGTCCTCAATATATAAAGTACTCTCTGCTTTAGCCCTTCCCGTGTATGCAGAGTTATTATTAAACAACAATAAACCCTCTATTATACGGCCCATTATACTCAGCTACCGTGTTTATCAATAGCTTGAGTAGCAACTACCTATCTATACTTAGATCTATCTAATGCGTACACATCTATAGATATAATGTATATGTCTACTATCTGGATTGGTTCTGTGTATTCCGTAGAGAGTGCTCGATAATAATTAGTCTGGGCTATTCCGTACATCTGAACCTGTATAGGGCCAAATAAGGGCCTCGATTAGAATCGGACAGACACATTAAGGTAATAGCCATGGTATTGGAATACCAGGGAACCAGGCCGAGGCAGGGGATTGCTCTGTTGATGGGTTTTGGGTAAGACTGCTGCGAATCTATTGCAGTTTTGCAGTTGTCTGTGCCTTGTGGAGATTTGAATTGACCTAGACAAAATCTACATCAATAGGTAATTATAAGTTTGAAAAAAGTCAAAGTATATAACTTGAAATTAAAAACAACACTTATGATTAAAAAACAAGTTATAATAAAATATAATTTAATACTAAATAATAAATTCAAGCCCGCACTATACCTTGTGCGTTTTAAGCTCGGACAAAAGTTTGCAAATCATGACGTGACCGGTCAGCTTAGGTCAATTAGTATGAGCGGTCAATGAACTTTTGTACCTAATCCAAAACGCACGAACATAGATCCTACTTTTTTGAAAATACAAAATAATGGTAAACAATGGTTAATATTGTATGTTGGTATGGTGTTGGTTGGCTCCCGTGGGTGTCGTAAAAAGCGACTAAGTGATAATTTCATCTAGGGAATGTTCAGTTCGTACCTTGTGAATGCAAAATCTTGCACTGCGCTTGTCAATCCGTCTATCAATCGTATTTAGTATGGCAGCATCCTCCGATAAGGGGAGGTCCATGTCCAGCAGTGGGCTGATGTGGCTGTTAATGTATGTATGTAATGTATGGTAACACAGTCTGCACTACATAACCGTCATTAACTTTGCGCAACTGCCGTACCAATTTCATAAATAATTAAAGTCCCTAAAACAAAAGGTCGGTCAATTCCTATATAACCTGTTGAAATAAGGCATAACCCAGCTTCTAATGGACCCATCTACATTCGTGCACACAGATTGGCGCCTTCTTCAAATAAGCTCTTCCTTACAAAAAGAGGAGCCATAAAAGGATCATCGTTGTGCATTCGGTCATCATTACCCCTCAAAGTCATCTTTAGAAATGAAAGGCGATTCATGCGTACGCCGGCCGCCAAATTGAGAGGCCGCACGGACTTTCTATAAAAACCGCACGGGTGTGGATAGAGCTCGTAAGTACTTTTATCAGCAGCACCACGATTTACCCACATGCGAATACTGATAGGGTGCATTCAGACCATGAAATTGAACAACTTTTCTCAAGAAACATATGTCAGGAAAAGACAAAAAAAATCTACTTCCCATACAAAATTACGATCAGCTGACTGCTTTTTATATGGAAAGTCCATTTTTTTTTGACGTTTCCTGAATCATTTTAGAGGTATAATGGAAAGTTGTTCAATTTCATGGTCTGAATGCACCCTATCAGAATTCGGCTGTCCCTTACACCCTGTTTACTGGTATACCATACAGTTATTAAGGCCAACTAGTATACGTTGATCCCTTAAAAGGTTATCCTGTGGTGTAGCAGTAGGCCTCGTACCTCGCTATGGCGTAGGCCTTTGTTTCACCCCAACTCATATTGTTCCGGTCGAGTGGTCCGCTCTGTTTGCTCAATCTAATTGCTACTCAACCATTCATCGAATGAAATCATATTGCGACTGAACCTGCGCGTTTGTGTACAAATTTACAATCGTTCTGCTGTTTCGGCCAGTGTAAATGTATAACTAGTGAATACACAATAGTTGTCTTCATTTTACCAAATTTTTTAGGGTTTCGTAACCGATCAGAAATACTGATTATTTTGTCAAAGTTAGCACAAAAAACTTCGTCATTCCCTTGTTTTCTCTTGTTCTTTATTTCTCAATTAAATATAAATTATAATCATTCAGATCATAGTCTAGAAGCGTAAGAATTTGATTGAGCAGACGAGCATATCTGAAGATTGCGCCTGCAAAGTTTCACACCCCTTCGATAGTGCAGTCTGTTCTTTAAAATACACAATATATTCCCAGACACGTCTAGCATAATACCGCTCTTCTCATCTCATTAACAACAGCTGTATTCTCATGTTTTATTATACACCCCCCACTAATGTTACAGCATCAACGCTGACGGAAATTGATGGAGTTTTGTTTACACTGCCAACAAGTTTACGTAATTACTTGTGTGGTGTACGCGTCAGTTGCGAGGTTACATTTCTTATTCATTCGATTCGAGTGAAGAGGCGAACCAATTAAAGAGATCAAATATAGGGTTTACGAGTATGCACGTGCTACGCAGTAAATCCATAGACTACAGAACATAGGGACAAACAGAGATATCTACTGGTAGCCCATTTTGTTTATACAGGATTGACAGAACGCAACCAGTGGGCAGACCATCGGCCCGATAATCAGCTATAGGGAAAGGTTGGATGCGTGTGGCACAGGGCCGAAGAAAATGGCGCAATAAAGGAAAGTACATGCCTTTCCTTTACTGCGCGTTTTTCTTTGGATGTTCAGCGGTGGGCTAATACAGGCTAATTAGATAGATAGATGACTCATTTTATTGCACCCTAACCTAGGTCTAGTGTAAGGATTTATTTTTAGAAATGAGGTGATGTTGTATAAGTTATGTGCTTTGTGTTATACCTTAAACACCTTTGAGATTACCGTCCGTAAGTCCAAGAGTCAGAAGCATTTGCCACCACGCCCTAATTTAGCTTCAAGTGTGCAAACACAAATTCTGTCAGGATGTTAGAGTGTTCAGCTCGTCCCTATAGACCAGTCTGTGGCGCTTGGCATGTTGCAGTTGCAGTCAACAAACGAATGGAAACAAACACGACGTTACCAATCAAGGGGGCAAACAAAACAGGTACGGTACCCCAAATAGGTTCACGAGAGGTTCCGCACTCAAACCGATTTCATAGATTGAGACCCTTTACTTTATCCGCACCGTGTATGCTTTCTGGAGGACATTCAATTAATCATGCCTTTTCAACTGCAAAAGGCATTCAATTTAGTATAATCTTCATAATAAACTTCCAAGCCTAATGTTAAAAATTTAAGCCTTGAACAAAACACTTTATTTTTGGATAGGATCGATGGTTTGCCATGTTAGCATGACCCCATTACTTTCCCGCGTCTGTCTTAAGAGACGACTAAAAGAATCGACGGTTTCATCTGTGTTACAATTTTAGGCGACAGTAACGCTAGTTACTAGTTATTATTCTGTGGCGACAGGCTGAGAACCCGTCACCTTAGTGATACCACAGAATAATAACTAGTAACTAGCGGTGATACATGATTTTTGTAAAAGTCCTCAAAAACTTGACAGACGTATAGTATTTTACGGCCGTTCAGCTCTACCTGCAAGGGATAAAAGCGTGATATGTGTGTGTGTGTGGTTCGATTTTAATATAAATGTGTTCCCTGAATTGACCAAATACCGTGTTTTTGCGAAACAATCCACAACATTTCATTTTACGTTAGATACTAAAACTATATATATCGTTTAGAGTGTTTGGGATGCTTATTAAGATACACACATTTTCATAGTTTTTAATGCAATCGTTTCTGAAATATTTTGAAAAGATGTAAAAACTTCCAAAGTTAGGATTACCCTGAAAAAATCCTTTGCTTATAGTAGAAAAAAAAAACATTGGAGAAGACTTCATTCATTCATCTGTCAATGTCAATCAGTTATTTTGATAAAGGCCATAGACGTCATAGAGGTGGTAGGCAAATGAATTTTGTTTTCAGCAGCTTAGTTGTTGGAACTAAACTAAAGCACTTTTCAAAATTTAAAATCTCTGAATATGAAACAAAATAAAATAAAAAGAACTTGCCCTTTATTTAATGATGTTAGTTAGTAACAAACATTGGCCAAGTTTTACCAACAAAATCCAGAAAGGTCCATTAGAAATTAATTAGGATTAAAACATGTCCGGGGACAAATGAACAATCTGTACTCTCGTTAAAAATAATAACGTTGATCCCTTACAAGAACAGATTAGGGCCTAATTGGATAGAAACTCGATCTATGGCTATCTCAGGGCTCTTGTTAGATAGACCAGACATGTTATAATAGAACGTGCATGGATCAATCGTTATAAGCCTGAGCAAGGTGAGGTAGTTTTTTCAACTGTAATGTGTAACAAAAACTTTGGGAGCATCGCTAAAGAGATAGATAGAACACTAATCCTCAAAATAACCTTTCGTCGTGCAATCATATGTTATATTAAATGTTGTGAAATATATTATTTAATTTTTTAAATTTTAGTTTGAAATATTTTGTTGCTTTTGATTTGCATTCTTCAAAGACTGGAAATACAATGAATTGTGTGAAATATGAAGCAATTTCGGAAGCAAAACCGTCTTTTGGACTTGGCTGCAGTGGAGCTGCGGCAGACGATTAAGTAAATACAAGCAAGCGGAAGATACTTTGCTTCGAACCTAAACCCACTCTGTGAAGGCGCAGAGCATATTAAATTAAACTGTACTATGAGGATAAAGATAACACGGGACCAGCAAATGGAAACTGTGACAGCGAAATCGGTAGAGTCGACAGTCATTTTTGTTAGGCATTCAGTGTATGATTCTGATAAGATTACTTCTTCTCCTTCTTTTCGTATGGAACACCGAGTCGACGAACGGCTCGATGGATCCTGATGTTAAAGGTTTTCAACGAATAAGTTTACTAAAAATACTGATGTTAAGTTCTGATGAAGAACATTGTGTATTGACAAGCATGAAATTATACGGGATACCAATAAAAACACTTTTTTCACGTGAAACGCTAGGCCTGCCTAGAACTATGTTAGTTTTCCATAAAGATAAGCTAAGTTTACGCATATAGTTTGCTAGATCTTTAATAGATAATTGAATAACCTATTTGTAATTAATTAACAACAATACCTAAAATGGGGAGTTATATTTCTGCCTACAAACTATTGTATAGTTTGGCGGATTTCAGTGTAAAGAACTTGTGCTGATTTTGAAATAAAAGTTCATTAATTACGAGTATTTATTTATTTTTTATTCAGATAACACAAACGCCGAAATAGGCAGCCACTGTAAAAATTGTTCCAGTTTCCAATTCTGATCGGCAGCGAGAAGCAGGAGATTGTGCCCTATGGCGTAACCTGGGGTAGGCCCACGTCCAGCAGTGGACTGCAATAGGCGGATGTGATGAGTAATTATACCAAAGAATTTCACACTGGGTAAATTTTCGAAATCTGTTCATGCTAATCAGATTGTATGTACGACTAATAAAAGTAGAGATATAAGAGCTACTCAATAAAGTTTCTGTTCCAAACAGTTCGTCGGCAGGCAAAGAAGCGTATTGTCGGCTCAGGCATAACGTCGCACGGGTAAACACCTCTAAGTAGCTTCGGGAAATATTGACGGTAGACCGAGAAAAATACTTTAGCCAAACACTTTTGCATAATCTTAATGCTGTCGCGTTCGTGTCAGTAGCTTGATTCCGGATTCAGAATAACCTAGTTTTCGAGTAGCACAATTTTGTTAGAAAATGGTATAATAAAAATCCAGTCGTTGTGTGATGCTAGATTAGAATATCATCACCCCGATTCTACCCGTGGGTGTCGTAAAAAGCGGCCAAAAGGTTCAATTTATCCAGGGAATGGGCAGCAGCGTTCCCTTTAAAAACAACATCTTGCACTGCGCTCGTCAATCCGCCTTCCAAGCGTGGTGAGTATGGCCATACCCCCCAATAGGGGGAGGCCCGTCTCCAGCACTCGACTGTTGTGGCTGTTAATGTTTTTTTTTTTATCAAAGATGGGTTTGCTCTTGACTCTAGTCTAGGTCATAGGACAGACAGAGTCTAAGATGGAGCGAGCTCCCCCAGAAGAAGCCTGTTCACTCTCACTTTGAAGAGATCAGGGTTGTATGCGTTTGTAAACACAGACGCAAGTAGTGAGTTCCCCACTTTTTAGCAGTGCGCATTATAAATAATGACTGGAAGCGCTTAGTCCGAATTGGTGGAATGGCAACCAGGTATGGATGGTATCCGGCGGTGCGTCTGGATGTCCGATGGTAGAAGGGAGCTGGTGGAACAAGGTCGTGAAGCTCTTGAGCACACTGTCCGAAGTACAATCTGTAAAAAACCGACAAGCAGACAACCTTGCGGCGATGTGCCAGGCTATGTAGCTTGGTGTCCACCAGTTTTATGTCGCCTATGAGCCTCTTGGCCCTGCGTTCCACCGAGTCAAGAGCGGCAAGTTGGTATTTGGCCGAGCCATTCCAAAGGTGATTGCAATACTCCATGCAGGATCGGACTTGTGCTTTTTAAAGAGTTAAAAGCTGTTCAGGCGTAAAGTATCGCTTCACTCTATTCAGGATGCCCAGCTTCTTAGCCACCGTTTGAGCCTTGTACGCGATGGTCGCGCCGAAGTTTAGATTTGATGTCAACTCCATGCCTAGAAGCTCAAGCCTGTTAGTGACAGGGACAGATGTACCCCGAAAAATAGGTGTCCAGTCGAAAGGACTCCTTTTTGCAGTGAAAAGACACGCCTGTGTTTTGGTGGCGTTAAATGAGACCAGATTGTCGTCGCCCCATTGGGAGACAAGACTTAAGGTCAGATCTGTTCGCTCTACCATGGCCTTTCTTATCTTTCTGAAACGGTACTATCATCTGCGTATCCAACAATACCATGCCGAAGGAGGTCATTGATGTGCAGCAGGAAAAGAGTTGCAGAGCGAACAGACCCCTGAGGAACTCCGGCATCAATGGACATAAGGTCAGAGGAGCAGCCGTCAACGACTACTCTGATGGACCGTTCACTAAGGAAGTCTCAAATCCAAGTACAAAATTAGTTATGTATATCGCGGACAATCCACACAGCGCCATCTAGCACCAAACTAAGCAAAACCTGTACAGTAGGAATCGAATAGCTGATATAATACTTAAATACTTCTTTTTTTGTAAATAAATACATAATATAAATATAAATATAAATAAGAAAATATCCAGACTAAACAAAGATATTTGGAAATTTGAGTTAACAAATATTTGTGCCTTATGGGGGTCGAACCTACGCCCCTCAGTAAAAAAATCTTTAATTGCTAGGTTTGTTAAAGAACTGCCCAAAGGGAAAAATAGTAAGGGTAATTTATTAAGGCCTAGATGGTTATGAATTAAGGCCTGATATTGTCTAAGGTAACGACTAAGTAAAGACCATGAATAATAATAATAGGACAGTCTAGGGGAATATGACCTTATGTACCTTAAGAATGGCTCATAAACATAAACTAAAATAGCCAGTTCAAATAAAGGTATTCCGCATTGAATTGCTCCCCCAATCATACAAATAGCAGACGCGGAACATCTGTAGTACAAATGACCGTACATATCATATAACAGCTATAACATCTTAATAATCGTGAAAGGGCCATAAAAGCCCGTTACTCGGTGCAACTGTGTCGCTTTATGGTAAGCCTGGTCTTTATTGCTCGTATATGTAGCTGGCCACGGTATCGCAACCGTGAATGTCAAATCGCCTTGAGCTTGCTGGCCGTTAGTAAGGTTCTCACCAAAGTTATCACTCGCACCGCGTGATTTTCAGGTATATGACGACAATAATTTACGAAATCGTTTACAACCGCTGAAAAATCAAAGCTGACGTAGTCAAGTTGTGGCTGTCATAGGTTTTCATTTGTATGGTGGCTGTCACAAACCGCAATATTGTCCGGAGCGTGTGCAATTCACCTAAGTACATTAAATTCTTCTAGTCTGCAAGTTAGGACGTATCTCCGGTTTATTGCTATAAAGCCATAATGTGTGGATTGAGTTCCCGCTTTATCTATTCGATTTACTTAGTAATATTAGCTCAAAATATATTGAGCAAATAAAGATAATCGTTCTAGTTCTTAGTTTATTTGGTAGATGGCGCTTATCCTATTTTGTTTCTGTTAGTTTGTGGTAATTAGTATATGTTATTTATTTATGCATGTATTTATTTCATGTAGGTTTCGTTATTTGTTTCATTATGTACTTTATGTATTTATTTATTCTTCTCATTAATTGAAGAGGTACCTATAGTGAAAACTTTTCATATTATCTTTTTTCGATCTTTTTTTCCAACCCGTTTTGACTCTTTCTATTTATCCTTCGGTTGGCCGGTTGAGAATGCCGCGTGGATGAGGCCCGTCTTTTATACTTTCTACTTGGTCCTTTGTATCTACTTACACATATCACGCCTATAATCCCTTGCGGGGTAGGCAGAGCATACCTGCACTCAAGCCACGTCAGACAAATATTTGAGGGTCATTCGGAAAATGGCCGTGTGACGCCAGCTTAGAATAGTATCACCCCATTTCTTTTAAATGCACGTAAGAGGAGACTAAGGGACTCGAGTGTGTTTTGAAATTTTAGGCGTTGCGCTGACAACCTGTCACTATAGCGATACACAATTTTCCGAATGACCCTCAAATATTTGTCTGACGTGGCGTAAGTACCTACTACCTGTGCAATAAAGTTTAATAAATACTTAAATATCTTGCACTGTGCTTGCCCATCCACCTGCCAATCTTGGTGAGAATGGCATTACCCTCAAAGATTATAATTACTGCCAATCTCTACAATATAGGTTATGAACTTATAATTAATACCAATAAAAGGTCGAGTCCTTTTCACCTTGTTTACATAATTTAGCTTGAACGAGGATTAATGAGGTAAAATATTAGTTCATCCCAATTATGAAGGTAAACAAGCTTATCAAAACTTTTAGCCATTATCTATCTCAAAACGTTGAAACTATTCAGCTCAGGTAAACCTAAAACCCTGAACCTCAACTAGTTAACTGCCATAAGTCAGTAATAGTAACTAATTACTCCGAGCCGTAATCTCGTAACCATATGAGAAAATTCATGCATTATCCTACGATCTAAAAACAAAGAATTTGGTAGAGGAAACCGAGCAACCTAACCAAGTGAAGACATCTTCTTTTTGTGTGGGACGCCTAACCGCCCACTATTAGTAAAGACAGCAACAAAACACGCATAGACTATACTCCGAAAGCCTATTTCGAGGCGCCATCGATATATAGCTACACAAAATCACAAACAAGTAACACAATTCCATTAAAATTGCATTTTTTTCTTAGAAACTATAGGTCTAAGGTTTAATTCTTGTATAACCATACTTAGTAGTTTATGTGACAGTTTGTTTCGAAAAAGAAATAAAAAAGACTCAGAGCTAAAATAGAGATAAGTACATGAGAATAAATAAAATTGAGACACTTTTTTGTGATTGGTGTACGTAAAACGCAGGTTATGTAAGCTTACGCATAATGTTTGTGGGTTTACTTGCGTGTTTGACTTAAAGAAGAATAGTTTTTTAGGCTTCACTTTGATTTTTACTGGCTCACTCTATCTTCACATTTGCTGCAAGCCCACAAGTGAACGTTGTTAGAAGCCGACGATTAGACTTTAGTGGGTCTGGCTTGAGCCGGCTTAATCTAGGATTTAGAAAGCTAGAAGTTTGGGCCACTGAAGATTTGTTGGACAATTCGTAGGACTGTTTGGGAGTTCCGAGCCTGTAATTGATGATATTGTACTTACATGCGATCATCATTAATCTAGACTAGACTATTCCAACTAATCCTACTTGAGAGTTGACATAGGCACTCTATTATTACTCGTAAGAAGCTTACTTACGACTCACTACTAACCTTAGGCAAGTTTAGTATCGTTATAAATCCTAAGCAATTTTGACTATCAGACGTGACAATTTCCATCAATAAATTAATGTTTTAAAAATGTTCATATCCTTACTATTTTCATAAATACGAGAGTTTGTGTGCGTATTTATAACCTCTTTACGCTCAAACAGCTTTACGAATTCGGATGACATTTGGTATAAGGATAGAATATAACTTTGATTAATACTTAGGCTACATTTTACCGCGGGAAAATACAATTCCCATGACAAAGCCGAAAAAGTTGTGATTCTGATTAAGGTTAAAGATGATCTTTCCAATATTATAATTTAAATAATGAATCTTTATTTTTTTTTTTAAAATTCCTACACAATCGTTTAGATGGCCTAAGATTGAGGTTCACCTTCCTCAATAAATGGCTGTATTTCTTTTTTTGCTCATACATATTATCTCGGTCAACAACATTGTATTAAAGTAGTAAGTATAGTTATGCACGGTGAATACAGGAGGCGCAGCACCGAAGAAGTTAGCGTGAAAGGGGAGAGGCCTACCTCTATGTATACGCAGCAGTAGTTCAAGCTAGAAGTATGTTTAACTATGTTTATACATGGTTCGAACCATCATCAGGTGCTATCAGTTTAATGGCCATTGAAGCGTAGGATGGCAGCAGTATGACTGACAGTGACGTCATATTTGCCGATCTCTCGTCAACCAATCAAATAGCAGCGTCCGCCGATAACGGCATGCAAATTGCGTAGTAATGGAGTGAAATTTGAATAATTATATTAGGGTTGTAAACACAATCACTGGTGCAGGACCGGGTTGCATACGAGACTGCCCTCTTTGTATGTTAATAGCATTTTGTTTTCATGCAATTCGTAGGGCTGCTCTTAAGCAAAATATCTTCCAAAAATATGTATCCTAAGGTTAATTATGATTTTTTATACGTTGCGTGCAGATGTGCCGTGGCGAAGATTTGTAAAAAAAAAAAATTTAGAAAAACCACAAAGAAATTTCTGAGATTTATATATATTCTTTATTGTGTACTAAATTATTGCAATAAATTTAAGCTGTGAGCTTATCTCTATGAAGATATTTCTTCCAGCCAACCTGCCACTGTGCAGGATTTAGAAAATAATATGTTTGGGAATGACAAAACCGTGTTCACATACAGATATGGACTTGCATATATTATATAATAATTAAAACATACTTATTAATAAATATATAAATAAAACAGGTAATATAAGAGATAAATACAAACACATGCATCAAGATTGTTGCGATTGTTGCAAACACATGCATCAAGATTGTTGCTTTGCAAATTTTATCCTACCAAACCCTTTCAAAAGCTTAGCTAAGGTTCACATTTTCAGTAAAATAGTCCTTTATCAACGCTACAGTAGTCACATGCAACGATATTAGCTACAGGTTGCCGTTTCATGACTTGTAATCATCAAATAAAACAAAGCTCTACGTAAGGCTTTACCAAATCCAGCTGATTTGCTGCAGCCCTACTAACGAGTGACTTGTTCCGCTCGCAAGTCCGTGTATTGTTTTTATTCATGCGGGCCGCGGCGGGCCACCCCTGAATTTTGTATGGCCCAATACGGAATGGGCCGCAGTGCCGTATGAATACATGTTTATTGTCTAGTCGCGGACCGAAGGTTGGTGGCCCCTGAACAAACACATTTTGTACGGGATTCAAGAGGATTCCGTGCCCATACATGATATTGGACAATGCGGAACAGATTTTGATTATAAAAGTTGAATATGTGGATGACTTTTGGATCGGTTTCTGTCTATCATATCCTATCGTCATTACCATAAAAATATTATAAGTATGAGATAGTTACGTGTTACAACTACAATAATCACCTTTCTTATGCGGCATTCTTTACTGAATCGTGCAATGTAATTTTCATACAGCTGCACAAAATTTTATACCATAAAAATCATTTTTCATGACTTGGCACCTGTTAATGACGCATTTCAAACTTATCTTATCATATTAAAAACTCTTTAGATTTAGTCTATCTAACAAATTGTCTTTGATCTTTGTGATCAAATGATGAGGTATATGTCTAATCACACCTAATACCTCCGGTCCAGATGTACAATCTATCGATTGCCGAAACTAAGCACGTAATCTAATTAATCATGACGTTTGATACTGGAATGTATGATTTAATACGTCGTATCTGATACGTGATACGATTCCTGATCAGGAACGGCTAAGTAAGTTTAAGGGATCAACTTATACTGGTTTTTCATACATTTAATAAGAATAACCAGTATAAGTTGTCCCCTTCGATAGAAAGGTTGGTGCGCTGCCAATGTACTTACCTACCTGCCTCTGAAATTCAGAATTCCTGAAGCTATTATTTTACAAGAGGCCTTGATAGATAACGCTTGAATTAATATTCAAAAATTATGCAAATTCTGACCTTTGAAATTCAGGTCGTGCAGTAGTGAGCCGAATTTAATGAAAATAGATTATTAAGGGCGGATATACGAAGGTAAGGTTAGTATAGTATGTATCTAAAAGAGCGCCACAATGTAACGATTTTAAAATAAAATCTACTTTATATCTACATATTTTTTCAAAGCTAGTAACATTATATGTGACTATTGAACATTATACTGTATTTAGAGTCACTATGATGAAATAAAATATAAGTACAAATATTATAAAATGAAAATCAAATAATTATGTTAGCTGCAGGATCGGACAGTAGAAGAACATCCCACTGCTGTACTAACTAAGCTACCAACGCCTTAACTGCTACCACCAAAATTTCGACCTCTTGCTCTACCTTCTTTTTATGTGAGTACAGAAATCGAAATGCAAAGGAGTGCAAGTACCAACCTTAAAGATACAGGTAAGATGCGGGGAAAAATGTTATCCTATAGTATATAATCTATCTGAAAACCCCGAAGAACGGAACAAATTGACACACAGTCGCCGCTCAGCAGCCGTCCCGCACGGTCGCCTACGCTCCGACTACCTGGCCGCTCCCGTGGCCCCGCCCCTCGCCGTCGCTCCGCGACCGACACTCCAGCCCTGCGTCGGACAAGCATCACTTGTCCCACGCAGCCTCCGCCGCCGTTTGTGTCTTTTTCAAGGCACATTCCGTGGTATTTTATTTAACTACGTCTTTTGCCCGAAAACCGCCGGTTTACGCGGTCCTTGCTCGGTGGATACCTAACGGTGCTCAACGATCCGAGCAGGGGGTGTAGACCCGATACACCAGCTTTGCCCCTTCAGGGCAACGCAGTCAATCGGACGGGTGCCAGAACCACCGGCCCTGGGGGTGAACCCAAGTCGACCCTGGTACCATCCTTTTCCCTGTCCGAGCAGAGTCTGTCTGGGAGAAGGGCTCCGGCCCCAACTTCCTCTTTGCTCGGGCCTGTTAGGAACCTCCCGCACAATAAGATTGGCGGAGGATACACTTTAGGGCTACATTAGTTAAGTACACCCTCCCTGCCTACACCCGGCGGGGAGGATCACCGGCGTCTTACCCTCAGGCTGTTCCCGCCTGAGGGCCGCGATTAGCATATTAGCTAGGCCGATTGCCGTGGAGTTCTTGCCGTTTCTCTCCCACGGAACGGTTCCGAAACGGCGGTAGCTATAGATTAGGCAATGGCTAAAGCTATTCCCCAGTCCCTTCTCCTGGACATTATTCGCGTCGTCCTCGAGGACAAAAATACCCGCGCCCACGTCGCGAAACTTCTTCCCGAAATCGGTAATTATTTCGACGACCCAACCCGCGATGAGTCATCGCCCAATCCCCTGACCACCGGTGAGTCAGCCCCATCCGCCGACGAAGCGTCCGCCGCTAAGTCGGCACCTGCCCCCTCCCCTGCGGTTACTCATTACGATGAGTCACCGCTATCCCCTGACCCATCGTCCCAAGTCGGCAATGCCCAGGACTCCGACCTAACCGTCGAAGTTATGGACACTGCCGGTCCCCCGTCCGATGACTCAAACCCCGAACCCGACTCCGACGACGACTACACCGTAGTCAGTAGGTCCAAGAAGCGCCAGCGTAAGGCTGCTCACTCAGATAGCGACGAGGCTGCGAAAACAGTCCGCGTCGAAGGGCCCGATGGCAACCACCGCAAGGTGGCCGCCGCCATCCCTAAAGTCTCTCCCGCTACAGAGCGCAGACCCCCCCCGATTATTCTCAGGGACAACGCCAAGTGGTCGTCCCTTTCCAGTCAGATGACCCAGAATAAGATTCCGTTCTTGACTGCTTCACAGACCAAGGACGGAATCAAAATTCAAGTCCCGACCTCTTCGGCGCACAGAGCGCTTACAAAATTACTGAACTTCCTCCAGTTCCCGTACCATACGTACGCACTGGAGGAGGAGAAACTACACCGCGTAGTAATTCGAGGCATCCCGAAAGAGATTTCCGAAAAGGAAGTCTATGACGACCTTATCGCCCAGAATATCCCCGTACGCAAAGTACACCGCATTTCGTCTCATCGCAATAGGAGACAATTCGACATGGTCCATGTCACGCTCGAGAGGAGCGAAGCTGGTAAGGCCATTTACGGTCTGAAATCCGTGTGCATGCTTTCAGGCATCCGCATGGAAGCCCCCAGGAAGACTGGGATCCCTGGCCAGTGTCACAACTGCCAACTTTACGGTCACTCTTCGCGCACCTGTCACGCCGCCCCGCGGTGTGTTAAGTGCCTGGAGAGTCACAGCACTGCCCAGTGCGCCCGTCCTAAAAAGACGGACACGCCCTCGGCAGACAGCTCCTCTCCCCCACTCCCACCTAGTTGCGTCCTCTGCAACGAAAGTGGCCACCCAGCCAACTACCGCGGCTGTCCCCGTGCCCCTAAGGCGAACCCCAAAGTGCTTCAGCGCACCCTTGCGAGGCAAACGTATGCCGATAGGCTAGCTGGCTCTCAAAAACCAGCTGCGGTCGTTCCAGGTGTTGCTGAAAACACAAACTTCCCGCCCCTCAGGCCTAACCCCGCATGGGCCCTCAAAATGGGTCCAGCCCCCGCCCCCGCCCAAGTCGCACCAAAACCGGTGGTGCCCCCCCAACCCGCCCCCAAAAAGCCGGCGCCTCCGCCGCCTTCTCCTCCCAAACCCGTTTCCCACAGCAAGAGTGCTGAAGGCGACTTAGCCGACGCGCTCTCTGTTGTCTCAAATTTCACCAGCCTCTTCGACATCGAAGAGATAATCTCCTACTCCAAGGAGATCAGAGCCAACGCTGGTAACCCCAGTGCGCTCATCCAAACCGCCGCCAAATACTACCATCTGGTAGTCGCGTTCAAAAACTTCAAACCCTGATTATGGATAGGTCTATTAACTTAGGGATATCCAGCAGTGGTAGGACCAAGCCTCGGTCACTTAAATTAGGCTTTTTCAATGCCGATGGTATTTGCAATAAAAAGACGGAAGTTAGCCTCTTCCTGAAAGATCACGGTTTAGACGTCCTCCTCGTACAAGAAACGTTTCTAAAACCCCATATGCGTACCCCGCGAATCGCGCAATACAACACGGTACGTAATGACCGCGTATCGGGCAGCAAGGGAGGCACCCTCATTCATTACAGGCGAGCGCTTCACTGCTCACCCATAGAGACCCCGCCCCTCTGCTATATGGAGGCTTCCGCTTGCCGCTTAAGCATGACGGGACACCAACCCATTACGATAGTGTCGGTATACCTATCTCCGAGCAATAATCGCGAGACAAAGCCACTTCTTAAAAGTGAGCTCGAGTCATTATTTAATCTCGGTGACTCGGTTATCATAGCAGGTGACTTGAATGCCAAGCACATGTCGTGGAACTGTATCGCCAACAACCCTAGAGGCAATCTTCTCTTTGAGTGGCAGGACGAACTGTCCTTTGACCTAGTAGCCCCTACAGAGGTAACTCATTACCCCCATACAGTAACTCATCGACCCGACATCCTCGACATAGCCCTTCTAAAGAACGTAAACCTTCGTTTAAGTTCTATAGAAGTACGCCACGAGCTCTGCGACTCTGACCACAGACCAGTTTTACTAAAACTTGACCCGCGAACCGACATCCCCGGCCCCTCAGGTCTGTGCGGCCCGACCAAAACTATAGTAGACTGGCCGAAACTAGGCCAAGCCTTGAACGCTCCCAGCTCTACTCACCTGGACCAAATACCGACTAGACTGACTACCGAAACCGACATCAACCTAGCCGTCTCTTCCATCACAAATCACGTTAGCAGCGTCGTGAACAGCTGTTCACGGACGGTTAAAATCACTGAAGACAATAAATACAAACCTCCAAATGACCTTCTTGAAATGATAACAGAGAAGAACGCCGCGATCCGCGCTTACAAATCCTTCCCAATCGAATCTAACAGACTATTCATGCGCGCCCTACAGAGGGAAGTAAGGCAGCGTGCAGCTGAATGGCGTGACGCCGGATGGGATCAGCACCTTGAGGAGCTGAACCCATCCCATCTCGCATTTTACAAGCTGCAACGCTCGCTGAAATCTGACACCATCTCTGTGATGCCGGTACTTAACAGACCTGACCAGACTAAAGCCTTTGACGACGACGAAAAGGCTGAATGCCTAGCTGACAGTCTCGCAGCCCAATGCACCCCCAGCACACTCCCTTACGACTTGACCTTCGTCTCAACGGTCGACTCCGAAGTCGAACGTCTCATTTCACTACCTCCATCGGGCCCTCCACTCAGAGTCATCACTGAGATGGAAGTGCGCAACGCCCTTAAGGCACTCAAGCCCAGAAAGGCTCCAGGACCGGACGGCATCACCAACCGTGTCCTGAAGATTCTCCCCGATCACCTGATCAATCGCCTCACCCTGATTTTGAATGCCGCCATGGCTAGTTGCACCTTTCCAGCTTGCTGGAAGGAAGCAATAGTCATAGGCATTCACAAACCGGGCAAACCGGCGAATGAGCCCACTTCCTACCGCCCGATCAGCTTACTGAACCCTCTCGCCAAACTATACGAACGCATGATCTATGCCCGACTCCGTGACCACGCAGAGACCAACAATCTCATACCTGACGAGCAATTTGGCTTTCGACAGCAGCACTCTTGTACCCAACAAGTACACCGCATTGTCGAACACATCGCTCTTAAGCTAAATGTCTCGTCCAAACCGACCCCGACAGGAGCAGTTTTTCTCGACGTGGCGAAAGCCTTCGACAAGGTCTGGCACAACGGGCTGGTATACAAGCTACACCAGCTCGCTGTGCCTGATCGTCTCGTGCTTTTAGTACGTAACTTTCTGTCGGATCGAAGCTTTCGTTACAGGGTGGAAGGCACTCTGTCTTCACCCCACACCATACAGGCAGGAGTCCCTCAGGGCTCCGTCCTATCTCCATTACTTTTCACGCTATACACTAGCGACATCCCCAAATCGCCCATGTCACAGCTGGCTATGTTCGCCGACGACACTGCCATTTACGCGTCCCACCGTAACCACTTAAAATTAGTTCAGATTCTCCAGAACGCTCTAGACTCCCTCGGGAGCTGGTTCCTTAAATGGAGAATCGAGGTAAACCCGGAAAAAAGTGCAGCCGTGCACTTTCGTAGAGGTTCGCACCGATTAAACGTCCCCGCTGTAAAGCTTTTCGGCCGACCCATCCCGTGGGTCAACGAGACCAAATATCTAGGAGTCACCCTCGACTCAAGACTCAGCTTCCGTAGCCACATTATGAGAGTCCGCGACCGCGCCGCGTTCGTTTTGGGCAGACTACATCCGATGTTGAACAAAAAGAGCAAACTCTCCCTTAGAAATAAGGTGAGAATTTACACCACCTGCGTAAGGCCTATTATGACCTACGCCAGCGTAGCCTTTGCTCACACCTTCGATTCACATCTGAAAATGCTGCAGGTCATCCAAAACCGTTTCATGCGCAAAGCTACCGGGGCGCCCTGGTACATGCGTAACGCCAACCTCCACATCGATTTAGGCCTCCCTACCATTAAAGCGTATATGAAAGAAGCGTCCCGTCGCTTCTTCGATAATGCTCCCCATCATAAAAACCCCTTGATAGTTGCCGCGTCCAACTACTTCCCCCATCCAACCTCGCGTTTTAAACACCGTCCGAGACACATCCTTACGGAAGAAGATGATGAAATCACAGTAGCCACTGCTGCAGCCAATGCGAGTAGATCACACTCCACAAGCTCTTCAAGCAACCGACGCCCCCGCCGGCGGGGGCGCGGAGGTCCCTCATTTGCTCCCCACTTTGGGAACTACCGGCACGTGCCGGGTAGATTCAGTCCAATACGTTCTCCCCAGAACAACTCGTAAGCCCAATCGCGCCACAAGGGCGCGATTGAGCTGGTTGTTTTGAACAACCACAAGCTTTTCCGGGTGAGCTCCTGCTCCCCACCATACAGTCAGGTGTAGATTGAAAGCCCCGGGGCTAAAAATCGTAGGGTCCAATAAAAAAAAAAAAAAAAAAAAAAAAAACGGAACAAATTGCTCGAACACGGATGCACAATAGATGCGCCGCCGTGATGACTTTCAATCGCTCGAATTGAAAACGAACACCCACCTTTCACAATTTGACGCAAGATTGATTCAATTCAACTCCGCCATTTCAATTCTGTATGCAACCGAATAATACTTCAAGTGGTTCTTGTCGCCAACTTAAACTGAACTTCCTTACGTTTAACAGAATCCAGCTAAATCAATATGAATTTATATAGTTCAATAGGTCACCTTGAGCTGGTCGGTTGCGTCTGTCTCCTGACATTTGAGGAGTCGAGAATCGCCCAAAACGGACCCCTTCTACGGCGTGAAATTGAATCTTGTTGCGGGTGGAGGGTGCACAGAAAACTTAAATATTTAAGGGAAATTACCATCTAGAGAGGCAACCCGCCGCTCCAGAGGTAAGGTATTAATTTTACGAGCCCCATTGTAACAGTAGACGTGGATGTATGAAGTCGTTAAGTTTTAGCAGTCGTTTGTAGACAGGATTTAGCTTAAGGGTCGGCTAAATAGCTGGTTTAAAGTTATGCGAGTTGACTCTCGGTTGCACTCGGAATTAATTAAAATTAGTAGCGCTCTGAGGGCGTCGGTCCCTCGTGTGTCGCGGTTGATGATGAGATCATGTCGCTGCTCGTAAAAACTTTAGACTACACAGTAAGCAATTACAAAACGGGATTGCTAAACTTCGCCCATGTTCAGCTGTAAAGTGAACAGATACTTTTGCAACTTTTGATCATAGAGCGTTGAACTCTGGAGAGCATCGCGCCCGTCGCTGAACATTAAGGTTCACGTCAACGTTCCAATTTCCCGGGAAAACTCGTTAATTTGTTAAGCCATCGATACCTTTGTTTCTACGCTGCGGCTGCGGCGGCGTCGGGGTGTCACGTAAGAAGGGGCGCCGTTTCTATCCCCTGGGGAAGTCAATTTCATTAATACTGCGGTTGTATACCGGGACAAGGGGATGCTCGCTCTTACATTTTTTAAATGTACTAACCGTAATTGAATACCTGCAGCTTCTGTGCCATAAATTGGGATTAAAATTGTCCCGTGTAAATTTTGGGGCATTTAGATCCCACAGGATTTTAATATTTGTAGCTCATTTTTATGCCTTAAATAAGTAAGTACTGGGTAAATGATTCCTTTTTTATTCAGGTAAACAAATGTAATAATGAGGGACAAAAAACAATTAGATAATACGAAGCAAAACTAGACTAAAAGTATTTATAATCATCAAAAATACCCTCTCTAGAGTTGATAATAATTTTAAATAAATATGGATTAAAACACAAACAACCTAAAATTTAATTACCTATGAAGTAAATCCCAAATAACAAGCAATAAGGTAGTGAATGAATAGGTATACTTCTCTTACTAGAATTATTATAGACGTAAAAAAATGCTTAATATTCGCAACGATTTCGTAAGATTATTTTGCATAGTTAGAGAGATGAGTACTACACTGCAGATCTTACTCACATACGCCGTTTACGATTAATGAATAAATGGCAAGCAAATTAAATTTAAAATAAAATAATTTAGTAGTTTCTTAGACACCAGCGTCTGTTAGTTTTTATGAAGCACAATTTAAAAAGTTGTCTAGACTTCATCTTTTTAAATTAAGTAGTTACAAAATGGGGCTCGGCCATAAATTAAGGGAAATTATTTCATTTATTTGCACCTTAATAAGCTTGCTAGTGTTTTTACTTTCTCCCGGGGAGAGGCAATAACTTCTTCTGTTTATTATTCTAAAAGGGAACTCGCTGTGCCGCAAAAAACATATTTTTCGCATAAAGAAAATATGGGGGTTTAAAGAGTTTTGAGTTTTTGTGATGTAATCTTGGGAGATTACTACGGAATACTTTCAAAAGGGCGGAGACTTTTTAAGGGAGAGTGTTTTTGTATTATATAAGTATTATAGGTATGGTAGGGCCTGAGATTTAATACGAGACAGAACAGATGTTAGTTTCAGTTTTGTTAAATTACTTATTCCAACTAGCTGAGTGTTTGTAGGAACTCAAACAATAGGACAGTGTTTTTAACACCTAGGACCTATAGTTTAAATAACAACAATAAATTATTTTACGTTCCGTACATAGGTTAAGCTAATCAGCCCTTGCTTGCGGGTAATTTCTTAGTAAGGTATACCTACCAACAATTATATTATTTACAATAATATTAAAATATTGAATTAGGCCGATATAACATTCTTATCTCCTTTAGGTACTTAGATAAAAAATGGTTCTTAGATAATATGGATAACATCAGAATGATGACACTAATATAATTTTCTAATTAGTAGATATCCTTCTTTTGGAGAATACAGACGACAACATGGGAAAGGCACTTTTGTATATCGTTTTCGCTATTGTATTTGTAAGCTATAATGTTAACGCATTGGAACTGGTCGACGGTAAAATCAAGATCCAAGTCGTGACTACTTCTGGGTGTGGCGATACCGTCAGATTCATTACGCAGCAACTAGTACCTGCCTACTGGGAGTACAAGGACTTCTTGGAGGTTGAGTTCGTACCCTGGGGAAGAACAAGATACCAAGTAGATGGCACTATGGTGTGCCAATTCGGAGCTAACGACTGCTGGGCGAACCGTGTCCACAGATGTGCTCTGAACCTACTAGAATCTCCAGACTTCAGGATGCACTACATGAACTGTGAGTTTAGTACTCCTTTCCCAGCATATTCACGACGAAGCTATGCGTGCGCTGAGGCCCTTGGTGTCAACCTGGTCGAATTGGACCAATGCGTGACCACCACCGGCAAAGTCCTAGACGACGCAGCTCAACAAAAGGCACTGCTACCTATGGAATTCATCAATTTCGTCCCAGCGATTACCTTCAATGGTGTTGTAGATGACCTGGCTGCTCACCAGCAGGCCAGGAACCGACTAAGCAGCATGATTTGCTTCGCTCTTGCCGACGATCCTTCAACCGGCGTTACTGGATGCCAGATTTAGATTGGAAAGCAATAGTCAGTGTTATCAAGATTTAATTTCACACACATTAATTCAATTCAATTCATTCATCTTTTAATTCATCGGCCATGCTCAAAATAATTTTACGACAAAATCAACAACGATAATTTAGAAAGTGTAATTTTGTGTGCCAAGACTTCAAATAAAATGATAAAAGTATATTTTTACAACTTTTTCGGATTTTTATTTTTCGCCTGCAAAAGCCTTAAAACACAAGATTTGGTAAATGGTAAAGTAAAGATTTCTATCGTGACAACTTCTGGGTGTAGCGATACTGCGAGTTTCATCCAGGAGCAACTAATACCAGTCTACGTGCAGTACAAGAAATACTTGCAGGTTGAATTCATACCATGGGGAAGAACAAAGCGGGCGCAAGATGGATCCCTACAGTGTCAGTTTGGACCTAACGATTGCTGGGCCAACCGTGTCCACAGATGTGCTCTGAATTTAATTCCCAACCAGGACTCCAGGGTTTACTACATGAGCTGCGAGTTCACTAAGCCTTACGTAGCCTATTCGAAAAAAAGCTACGGATGCGCTAAACTTAACGGCGTTAACTTGGACGATTTGAACACATGCGTGACTGAAACTGGAGTATTTCTAGATGATGCGGCTGAGGAGGCAGCACGGCTCCCGATGACTCATATCAATTTCGTTCCAGCGGTTATCTTCAATGATAAAGTGTACGACGTTATAGCTCATGAGGAGGCCAGAAGGGGACTGAGCCGTATCATCTGCTACGCTCTAGCCAATCAGCCTGAGCTAACCGGGGTAACTCGTTGCTAAATTTAAATCGTCAAATTCTAGCACAGTCATCAGGAAAGCTCTATCGCGGACTGAGGAACTTTTATCTTAGTTGGCCCCGATGTTTTAGGGATTTTCGCGCTAAATGTTCAACTTTTGCCGCGTTGTAATCGACGAACGTCGGAGATACGGCTAATATCCGCAGTTCGCGCAGATAACACTTGAAATGACAGCAGTTTAATTCATAAGAACTTTACCATGGTGATTTATAAATTTTGCTTCATAAAATAATGTAAGAACTTCTTTGCCAAATGTCTATTTTCTAATACACATCCAGTTACACATCCAGGTACATAATTTTTATTTTTGTTAAAATTAACGGGCATACACCACAAATTTCAATACTTATTACAATACTTTTGTTATTGATTTTTTTTCACTAGGATTTTACATTATTGTTAAAAAAAATGAAATTATCTATAGGTAAGAGATGTTTATCGTATTACCTAAATATCGGTAAAATATGCAGATTACAGAGATATAGGTACTTTGTTTTATCATAAAAGAAATACGTTTTTCATCATTTTGTATCACAAAATATCATTTTGTGATTTATCTTTTTGATAGCCACGAACATATTGTATTAATTTACCTAGATTTTATTATATTAATTTATACAATAATGTAACCTTCTTCTATATGAATACCATAATAATTAGGTATAATTATGCATATGATTAATATGCTAATAGAACTGAACGCAAATTATTATAATTTGGCTGGTTGTGTTCCCTTAATGGGGGCAAATGTGGTTGCATTGTGCAGCCAGACTTGTACGGTAGGGACACTATGAGTTTAGAGTTTTAAAGGACATACAATTGCTCATTTTCTTTGTGTTATTTAATTATAAGTATAATAGAGGTACATTATAAATAGGCGAGAGTTTGTGTGTACACAGCTATCTGATTGACCCTCAAACTTTTGTCAGACGTGGTGTTAATATCTGTTTTACGGCTGTTAACGCCTACCCCGCAAGGGATATAGGCGTGATTTATGTATGTATGTATGCATGTATAATACATTATTTAGTAATACCTATGATTTACCTAGGATTTTATGTAACTCATGATAATTTCCAAACATGTATCAGAAAAAAGAGAAGTATTTTATGTTTAATGAATGATACAACTGACTTAAGAGGCCGTACATATTTTTGAGTCATTTTGTCTTGTTTCTTTAATTCTGTAGGACCTAGTTTAAAAAAACAGAGTAACTAACAATGTGTTATGATATGTTTTATTGAAGATTAATTCAATATCTAAAAATTGGCCCAGACAAATTATTGATTTTGATTGTTCAGTTTGTTTTATAGTTAATAACTTGAGACGTGTTTTAAATTGTTTCCTTGCGGACGTTCGTATCATTATTGTTTACATGAATTTTAAAATATGGAGTGGTTTATAAAGTATACAGCAATAAAGACAATGAAAAGTGCTAAAAATTGGCCGAGGAGTTTTTAGTAATTTTATTCAAAAATTCAAAGAAAAACTACGGTAAAATGGCCCTATTTTGAAGAAATTTTAAACGTATACAGCGTCGGATTTCTCGTACAATACAACACGTTTTAAAAAAAATCAATTTACACATTGAAAAATAGATTCATGCTAACACATTTGCTATAAAAAAAAATTCAAATATGTATTTTATGAAATTCATCGAATATTTTAAAGTTCTTCGGAATTATCAATTATATACGGGAGCGCAAATGCTGTTTCGGCAGACCGCGCGCCGCGCTCTTGGGAGAAGGACTGTAGCCTGCTGCGTCACACTCACGCACACATACAAAATTACGAATGTGTGTCGTTCGCGCGCGTAGAGGACAGTAGATCACGCGTCACAGGCGGAATTATAGTGCGACCATTTAGAAGCTCATAACATAACAATATAAAAATAAAATAAAAGCGCTAAAAAGATGACTAATAAAAATGATAAAGAAGAATGTAAAATAGTCTCGAATTAAAACCACAATTGGTATTACCAAGTACAGGGTCAGTTACACATAACCAAAAAAAAAATACTGCCTGTTTGGTGTCTGGACTGGCCCTGATTATGAAATTAAAACTGCATTCATTGAAAGGGATGATGATTTCTTTACACTTGCTTACTTCCAGAAATCGTCGACTCGCGAAAAAATCGATCAATGGTGCTAAGAGACACAAGTTTTTAAAATAAATATGTAATAGTGAATAAATAAGATTTTTTATTTATGCCAAAAAACAAATTTGAAAACTACTATAGTAAGGTCCTCCCGGACCTAAGTCGGCGACTGTATCCGACATTTAGATACATCCGAACTTGTCGTCGGTTGTCGTCGGATGTCGTCGGTTGTATACGGTTGTCGTCGGATGTCGTCGGTTGTTGTCGGTTGTCGTCGGTTCTTGAAAAACACGTGTTGCCAGCACAGAAACAAGAAAGGGAAAAAATAATTTTGACTATTCGACACTAAAAACCATTAAAATAACTTCTAAACACATACTCTACAATCTTCACTATCGACTCACAAATACAAAAAAATATTCTTTAAACGTATCAACTTTTTCAGTAAAGCTTATATTTTTTGCTTTCTTTGACAATAATACACAATGAGCATTTACTCATTTATGATTTTAATGTTGACTTTATAAATAAATCATTTAAATCGTGTTTAAAACCAATTCTTTGTGCTGCTATCTTTGATAAAATTTGTAAACAATTCTTTATAAATATATATAGTATCAGACAGATTAAATTGTGCTGATAACACTACGTTTGACGGTACGTTGATGACGTGTACATAGTGATGTGTTTTATAAGAAAAGATAAAATATAACAGATACTATAACACTGGCCACCAAGATAAATGTATCAATTTGAAATCTTAAATTTAAAGACCGACTCACACTGGATGCGTGTGCAACAGTGTACGTTACAGTAGAGGAAGTATCTACAATGTTGTACTGAAAGTGCGATAAATGTATTTGCACATGTATTTATATATATTTATCTCTTTATCAATTTCCTTCTTTCCTTCCGTAACCGAACATTTAGCCCCTCTGACGTCCCGCACAATTTTGTGGTTATATTTCTGGTCCAAAATTACTGATGACAGTAGTTAAATGCAACCGCACTACACACCGCATCGCTGTGCCGTAACCATATGTCATATATGACACATCACGCATCACATCAGCTTAATAGCAGTCCACTGCTGAACGTAAGTGCCATACGGATATGCCATAAGGCACGATATCCCGTTTCCGCCATCAAGTCGGAAGTCTTTAAGTCTTCGGTATATTTGCTTGGAGAACGTCCCGCCGCTACGCTTGCTGAGGCATGGGATCCACCCAAAAACCGGCTTACTCTACCATACATCGGCATCGACAGATGTGACCAGACCACTGCCGCACTACCAGATCAAACATGTTTGCCATATTAACTGTCCAATACCGCAACATCATGTGGTACGCGTGAAGCCAATCGTGTCATCTTTCCCATGCCCTTAAAACCACTGTTTACATACTTAACATATATGTTTTTGCAACATTTCATTCAATCGAAGATTTTATTTCGCGAAATGTTAAAGTCTGCAAGTTTGCATTGTTGCAAATTATATTCTCTATCATTTACATATCAAATGTTTAACTTAAACTTGATAAAGAGTATAGGTCAGGGAAAAGTAATTTATTTCTATCGACTGATAACGCCTCGGCGTATATTGTGTGAGGGCGAGTGTGTGACTGATAATTGTTAACATAAATGTTATTGCGCAATCCTGATGCTGTGCTGTATGTTATTTTTTTGCTGCAACGTATAATCGCACGCACGCGTTTTGCTCGTACAATTGGTCTGCTTCAGTCTTTAAACAAACTAACTGACTGATGGATACAAAAACTTCATAGAAATCTTCATGGAAATAGTTCCATCATGGATCATTGTCTAGTTCTCTATGGGATTATAGTTGTACTTTTTAACAAAAAACTAAACCACCTTCAAGAATAAAATCACCAATAAACGAAAATCATAAAATACTGAAAATGAATTTTCATGGGATATCTATCCCAATTTTTTTTCTAGTTACCTAATAACTTTATTATTTCTTTATTCATTATATTAACTATTTAACTACATTATCTTATCCACACTTCCACACTAATATTATAATGCGAAATTAACTCTGTCTGTCTGTCTGTCTGCTACGCTTTCACGGCCAAACCGCTGAACTGATCTTCAGAGATTGCTAGCATACCGAGAACGGACATGGGCTACTTTTTATTACCATTTGAGGGTCTGGAGTATAGATGTATACCACCAGGTGTACCACCAGGAGCCCAGCTAAACTATTAGAGATACAGGCATGGTTCCAAAACAAAAGTTGTTCAGTATGATGGGCTGCTTCTTTTCACAAGGACATTGGGGCTCATAAGTACCTTAAGTAGACCACCAGGTGTACCATCAGAAGCCCAGCTAAACTATTGGAGATACAGAAATGGTTCTAAAACAAAAGTTGTTTAGTATGATGGGCCGCTTCTTTTCACAAGGACATTGAGGAGCTGGCGTTCCTTATGTAGACCACCAGGTGTACCATCAGGAGCCCACGTAAACTATTAGAGATACAGGAATGGTTCCAAAACAAAAGTTGTTCAGTATGATGGGCCGCTTTATTTACACAAGGACATTGGGGATCTGGAGTATCTTATATAGACCACCAGGTCTATCAGCAGGAGCCCACCTAAACTATTGGAGATACAGAAATGGTTCAACAAAAGTCCAGAACCAGGTCCAGAACAAAAGATGTTCAGTTTGATGGGAATAAGTTGAGAAAGGACATTGCCTTCTTTACCGAGGACAGAAAAACAAAAAATGTGGTATAGAAGTATAAAAATGTATTACAGTAACTTAAGTTACCTTCTTATCTGTTTTATCTACTTATGCTGACCATTTGAGTGTGCTCAAATCGGAACCTTTTGGAGTAAGTAGTCTGTTATCTACTGACTCTTGTATTCAACGGTTATAAATATTGATCTCTCAGTCCGGATAGCAAATTTTGAATTATCCCTTTAACAACAGAAGCAAGCAAGTCATCTTTAAACAGTAGAGATAAGAACTGTTCTAACATCACTGTCACACTTACTATGAATACACATACCTACTTTAGAACTTCTGCCTAAAAAAACTATCTAACGCGGACGAAGTCGCGGGTAAAAGCTAGTTATAAATAAAATTGGCCTAGAATGATGCACCTCTGAGGAGGGTTCAGGAGGGCAAGCGAAGACTTCATATTAACTTATTTAAATATAAACAAGCCTAATTTTTAAAACTTGATTCATTGAAATGGACTCAGTAGCCAAGCTAAACGTTATGGCCTTTATTCGGGATAACAATTTTCTTTACTTGCCTTATATTAGCGCTGTCACTTTTCGTCAAATACTTAGGTTTAGGAACGGATTAGAAATATGTAAGTCTTGTCATGAAATGCGCGTAATCTGTCAAAATAAGGCGACGATAAAACAATGGTGGCTAAATTTACTAGAAATGGCGTAGAAGCCATTGAAGATTTTAAACATAATAGGATTTGGATATCTCATATCCTTCTCCATACCTATTTGACAGAAAGAGGCAGCGCTAATATAAGGTAAGTAAGGAGGATACCTACACTCAGCATTAGGTGGCAACGGGTTAAAAGAGAAGAAGAAGATGAATAGAATTGTTATTCTGATTTTAGACCCACCCACATTACAACAAAAGATATAATCTACCTCTATAATTGATTAGATTGAGAGAACATTGGATCACGAACGTTACCTCCCCTTTTTAACGCATTTGACAAAAAATTACGTCTTTTCTCGTAGAAGGAAGAAAACCAAAGAAAATCTTATTAATGTACTCCTACTTCTTTCGCAGTACATTCTCTATGGTATTTCAGGGCAAGAGAAGATTTCAGAGAGAACCCTAGAAGCAAGTAAAATGAAGCCATAAAATACTCATTGCAATCAAAGGCATGCGTTAAAATAAATCAAAAACAAATGCTTAAAGACACAAAATACTACTTATTTAATCAAGCTTATGAGAGCATGTTTAATCTTTACACAGAATATACGCACCATATTTTTAATAGGTATAGGTATTTTTGGTAGTTAACACGTTATGACACTATGAATTTCGTCTGACTGGTTTTTTTTTTCGGGGATGATAAACCCCGCTTCTGCCACTCCACACATGACATGTAACATAATGTTGCTTATTTACATGTTTAATGTAACTGGTAGTTTTGATAATTATTACACTCATGATTAAATACAACTATTACTCAGGCACGAATAATGTTGCGTAGTTTGTACCGGCGCGACGTTGCTATTGCACATTTTAAGATGAAAAAGTAGTTATTGTGGCATAACTGTAATAGATAGACACATAGTATTGCAGCTTTTATTTTAGATATTGATGTCTTTTATAAAACTGTAGTACATCATTTTGCTCTATTGTCAATAATTTCCACAGCGTACGCGATATAAGATTTTTTTTTGTACTTTTTTCACGCGTTGGGTTACAATATCGAAATTTTCACGCGGATCCCTATTTTTTCTCGTACCAAATAATAAAGAATTCTAATGGTATTTTTTTATTGGTAGTTTCGAAGCCTATTCAATTCATACAAACAAACAACCAAATCTTTCCTCTTTATAATATTAGTGTAGACAAGCCAAGTCTAATTGCGGTGAGATGAGTTTTTCATAGCTTCAAGTATAATATTGGTAGGTTTCACTTTTACTTGCTCTGAGTCTGACATGATATTGACCTGTAAGTTGACGTAACTCTCTGGATCACTGATATTGACTTATAGGCTGTCAAAGTAGGCTGACTGCGTGCTGACTTTTGGAACCATAAATGCACGACATTGATTATGCACAATACGATTACGCCCGACAATGTTTTGTACAAAATGACTATGTACGACTAGCAATGTGCCGTTCCCAGTAACAATGGGAATATTCCCCGGAAACCTTCTTCTGGGCGAGCTCGCTCCATCTTAGACTCTGTCTCTGACCTATGGCCTAGACTAGAGTCAAGAGCAAACCCATCATTAATAAAAAAATAAAAAAAACCCGGGGACCCCTGCCTGCTACGCCAAGGGTCGTGGGTTCGATCTCCACAAGACACAAATATTTGTTAAGTCAATTTTCAAGTATTTGTGTTTGGTCTGGGTGTTTACTATGTATAATACGTATTTATTTACAAAAAAGTACTGATATCAGCTATCTTGTTCTCATAGTACAAGCTATGCTTAGTTTGGGGCCAGATGGCGCTGTGTGAATTGTTCTGGATATTAAAAAAAAATACGAATGTTACCTTTTTTTTTATTAATCAACAATATTTAATAAATAATAAATAAATATCCTGGACAATTTATTTTAAGTGTTTTTTGAAGTACCATAAGTATAAATAATAAGTAAGTAAACATTACATAATCGTATATAAGACAGAATGTGACAAAATACAATTATTTTAGGATTTTTAAAGTTAAATATTGTAGTGAGAGATTAGGAATTACCAATGCGAAGAATATTATGCCGTAGGCATGTATTTCTGTAGGGTGCATTTTAAAAAGTGAATACTTAAAGGTTTGCTTTAGTTCGTAAACATTCCCTTGGGAATATTCCCAGTAAATTACTAAAATAGGAACGGCAACATTGGTAGTGTGTTTACGTCGCACTATCGGGAAACAAAGGTCAAAGATCAACTTAAAAGTATCCAAAAATGCTGAATTATGCATTATTTGCATTTCCGCTTTGATATACTTCACTAAACGTTAATTGTTCAATGTAACTGGCAAACTTTACAAGATTTTCAGTAGAATAATCGCGTTTCATTGAGTACCAATGTCTGAGAATACATGTTTTTTTGACTGGAAATTTTACTATTTGAGCTCTGTGATCCGATAGTGCAAGCTCGTATACCTCAGTTTTTGCACCTCGTATATTATGTATTACATTGTCAAGGCAGGTTCCTGACTTTGGTCGAGTTATTTCCCTTACAGACAATTTAAGCCCAAAGCTGATAATGATTTCCTCAAGTTCCTTAGTTTCTTTGAGTTTATCGTCAAGAATATTAATGTTAAAATCACCACAGATCAAAACCTTATAGTTGCGCTTACTAGCCACAGCCAACAAAATTCCATCCAATTTATCAAAAAATGTCCGCAAGTGATGCTTTATTTTCTTTGGTGGTCTTTAGATGCACACGATTATTGTTTTCATATCTACTAATTCTACTGCACAGCATTCAATTATGTTACGTACGTTAAATTTTGAGATAGTTTCAACGTCTTTAATGTTTAAGCTGTTTCTCACCAAAATACACGTACCCCCCTTCCTGTTTTTACGAGCAGAAAAGGGAGCTAACTTAAAATTTGGAATATTTAGAGAGTAAATATCATCTGGTTGCATGTTATGCTCAGTAAAACAAAGAATATCAATCCTCTTATCTTGGTCAGCTAGTTCCTCCAAGTTAACCAATAATAAGTCACGTTTCGAAATAAGCCCATCGATATTTTGGTGTAACATGTTTAACGAGTTATACACGAAAAAATTCATTGCGGTCGTTGTTGCTAGTCCTCATGTCCCCAGAAGTCGTAGCCATACTACTATTTAGGGTATTTATTTCATTTTCCCTATCCTGCGCACTATTGATGACCACTGGTAGTATCATCTGTCTGTGTCTCTATATTACAAAAACGCGTTACGTAAGTATTTTTGCTGTTGGCATTTGTCTTAGAATTAGAACACTTTGGGTCACCATTCATATATTTTTTCTGATGGTGCTTCTTGTCTACTGTTTCGTTTGTAACCATTTGTGATATATTCCAAGCCGTAATTTTATTAACAAGAATATGTATGTTCTTAAAAATGTTTCGAGTCCCATTATTGTTTACTTTATGTGTGGGCATTAAACATATGGAAATCATAATCTAATCCAAGATTAGAGTCAAGTAAATAGCAATGTTTATAAGTCATGATATCATTATAAAGCAAGTTATTAAACATTTCCACTCGCCAGTTAAAAATGTTCCTAAATTTATTGAGTTTGAAAGTTGGAGTACAAATGATTATGTTTGTGTGGTGTGGTCGATATTTTTTATCAAGTCCGTTATGTCTTTAGTCAGAGTACAATAGTTTGTAGTGTTTTGAAAATCCCTATCACCAATTAATACTATGCAAAAGTCTTCCATAGTGTAGTTTGCTAGTTTTGTATCGATTCCTTGTAGTAGTTGAACAATTCCTCTCCCCGGCGCAGCAAAGTGAAATATATCCATTCCATCGGATAAAGTTCGTTGTGCTGTAGTTAATATATTGTTAGTATTATTGGTGCTCAAAATACAGATCTTCGATTTATTAGTATCATTAGTGGCGGGTTGTGTTTTATCTTCAATCTTTTTTGTTTTGCCTGGTTTGATTGTTTTTTGTGGACTTTCCTGTTTCTTCCCTTTGCTGTTAACTTGTTGTTGAATGGTAGCTGCAGTTATTCTAGGTGTTGATGGTGTAGTCATAGATAATTTTGTGGCGGAGCGAGTCTTTGTTCCATCCAAGGCATTCCTGGATAAAATGGACGCTGTGCTTTATTCACAGGTCTTAGGGGTAGTGATATTTTGTTGCTGCATAGGAGTTAGACATACTTGTTTCAATAGTTTTAGCTGTGTCAATTGCCTTGAAATCGTTTTTTTAAGTCCATTTATTTCTAGCATAAGGTCTCCTACTTGCTGGTCACTACTTTCAAGGTCACTTTTTAAAGATTGGATTTCAGCTCTCAGTGATTCCAGCAGATCATTGTCAACAGTTGTAGATATATTCAGACTTCGTGTATGTAAATTTAAATCCATTTCTGCATCTGTTTTTTTCAGGAATGATTCATTCGATAAAGACTTTCTTACTTGCTTCTTATGATACAGTCATTGGATCGTGTTCAGTAACTGGCCCGGACAATTAATGTACCGGGGTATAATTCGAATTTAAATAAAATTACGTCGACGCGTAAATGAACTCATAAACTATAGTGTTGGTTGTAATCGACTTCTTGATTAATTATTGGAATATGACATATAAGGCCGTGGAGGGGGGGTGAAACGAAGTCCCCCGCATTAAAAATTTCTGACACAAATCCGACCCAGTAGGTTAGGTCTGGTACGAGTTGTGACCCACTGGAGCGAACGAAGTGAGCGAGTCGTAAAAAATATAGTAAAAAATATATAAGAAAAAAACAATATCGATTAAGTTATACGAGAATGTAAAACTATCGATTAGGTTACATCACTACTAGCAGATTTTCAAAATGGTCACGTGATGTCTTTGATATCGTGTCGTGCATGCGCGGGGTGTAAATTGTTACTACAAGGGTGTTTTGGGCGAAACTGTTTTGATTTTATTGCCATTGTCGTGCATGCTTGGGTTGTGCATAGCTCTGACGTTCATGATTATGCTGTGCAAAACACTGTCATACATTGTTTGGACTCTTACTGTTTATATTTACAATTTTACAATTTATTTTATTTACATTAAATTTCAATCCTATATTTTATTTATTTTTGGAATAATTTGTGTCATCACGACAAATATTATGCAGGTGTTTTATGTAGCCGTGTTTGTGTTATATTTAACCTATCTGTAATAACAAAACTATACTTAATGTAATTTATCTGCAAATAACATATCCTCTGAGTCTCTCAAAGGTTGACTGGAAGAGATCCCTTAATGGGATAAGTCCGCCTTTGTGCCTCTTGTTTTTAAATTTATTTCTGTAACTGTTTTTATAAATGTGTCTGGTGGTACAATAAAGTTAATACATACATACATACATACATACTGTGACAATGACTTACCTACCTACTTGTTTTATTTATTTTATAGAATAAATTATTCTATCTATCAGTAACGGCTATGTAACTCAACCGTAATACAAGTAAAATACATATTTGTTATAAGTACTTTATTTAGAAAGAGATACATGCATAATAATCAGATATTCATCGGGTATTTCGTTGACTTAGTACATTTTGAAGAATTTAGACGACAAAACGGGTATAAGGTGTTAATTTCATGTCGTCAAATTGTCGTCAGCTGCTGGTTTTAGATTGGGTTTTACTGTTATATTGGTCCACCGACATAAGCATCGCTCTTATTGAAGAACAAGATCGACATTAATTTGGAAAGATGGTCGCAGTTCTCCCTGCAGGGCCGTCCACAAGTTCCAAAACCAGATACAAGCTTGATAAGCTGTCCGTTGTTTATTATCCTCCGAACTTCGAAATCTTGCTGAGATTCTGCTACGCAAAAGATCCAATATCATCCAGTTCTGAAGATACCAAGTATTCAAGTAAACCGAGATGATCAGAAATTGAAAAACTAACCTCTATATTTATTTATAGCACCTTAACACCGTATTTAAGTATTACTATCAGAATGATGAATGATATCCATAAAAATACACAAATTATTATGAATTCATAAACAAATTTGACACAATAGGTAACTATGCGGTGTAAATCGAAATTATGAGAGTTTTAGAGTTCCGTAGTCAACTTCTTGCAGGCTGCAAAAAACGCTCATAATCGCTATGCTGGTCTAGTCCAGTGGCGCATACAGCTTCTGATCATGGGGAGTCACACACAACACATACCATAGCAAGACTACCGTCGGGTGAAAGAAAATATTCATCACAAGAAAAGCGACTAGACACATCACATTAAAAAAAGACAAGGGATGCACACTGCACCACATTATCACTACACGTATTGCGAGCGAATCTAGCTCTACGTTTAAAAAGTTGCTTCCAAAGCAAGCTTGAAAATTTAAAAGCCAAGAGAGTTCCGCCTTACAGCAACAATAAACATATTGCGAGCAAAGCGAGCTCGACATTTGACGTTAAAAAAGCAAAGCGAGGACCTACACCACGCTCCACGAATATCACTTATAATATAGAGCGAAGCAAGCTCTAAATTTCATATTAGAAAGGCAACAGAGGAGCCTGTTGTCTCTTTACTTTGCGCCACAGCAACACTAAACTTAACATCTATGAAAAAATATTCTCCAAATTTTTGGAAGGACAAATATTTTCGTTCTTAGAAAAGTAAAAAAAGTTTTTCAGTTTCACGTCCAGGAAACGCTCTGAAAGTTTGCATTCATTTCTAAGACACACTGTAAATTCAAATGCCTTATACTGATGGGTAACCAAATCACTAACATGTATGTCCCGCAATTTATTGTAGTTTCCGAGTTATTCAACATTTCTGGCAGGCTTCCTTCCTTCTGTTCTTTAGTTCAATAAAAGGGCTATTTGAGTTGTTGTTTTTCTAGCATTTTTATTTATCGCGAACAAAAAAAAATGGCCTGCCAGTCATGTTTTTCTCGTAAGGGGCCGCCTGGCTCGCGACCACCATCCCACCGAAGTCTGGCGCCAAGTAGCCACCTGCGTTCCGTCAGTGTGTGGGAGTGCCAGTGCCTTAACAGGCTTCTTCTGGGTGAGCTCGCTCCATCTTAGACTCTGTCTCTGTCCTATGACCTAGACTAGAGTCAAGAGCAAACCCATCATTAATAAAAAAAAAAAAAAAAAATACAACTTCAAAAGTTGAATAACTTGGAAATTACCAAAAGTCGCAGAACATACATGGGGCTGATATAAATAGCCCTCAGTATAACGCATATTAATGTTGTCTTTGGTTTTACTCTACCTACTTAAGTTTTACGCATGCGACACAGGCCAGCAAAGCCAAAAATTTGTAATATAAAGGATATCCTAAAATATGGTTACAGTAGCTGCAAATGTAGAATCATCTCGAGGCTTTCACGGTTTTTCATCACTTTTTTATATTTTTTATAATAAGATTCGACGTATTTGATTACAAAAACCCAAGATTTAGGTGTGACCGACACGCTCTTAGCAGGTTTTTATGCCACGTAAGAACAAGTATTGAAGTTTAACAGGTATCCCATCCCTTTTTAATCAAATAAAATTAATCGAATAGCTGTGACGTCATATGTATAGAAATGTAGAGAAAAGTCGGAGAATGTAGAAAAATGTCGGCGGGCGACATGCCGGCATCGCTCCCACACTGGATGTATGGAACAGTCGCCGACTGTAGGGAACAGTCGCCGACTTAGGTTCGGGAGCACCTGTATAATTACAATGGATAACCATGGTGCGTTTTCCTTTTATGTCTAATAAATCTACAAAAAAATTACGAGAAAAACTTTGTTTTTACTTTTTCATATCTTAAAAAATGGCCGAGATATTAAAGTTCAAAGTGTGTAGTTTCGGGCGAAAGTTTTTAAAAACGCGGGCGGGCGCAGACTAGGCGATGACGTCACGGCTCGAGTCATTCGGCAGTCGCGCTTATGCTCGCACGTCGTCGCGCAGTGAAATTAAATATTATAAAATAAAAACCCAGGGAAATACTGTATTGTGCCGCAATGTTTAAACTCCACGGTTAAAACACCAAATAAACTCTTCTTTTATGTGAAAAGAGTTGATTCAATAGGCCCTAAAACTGTAGCGCACTACTGCTGTGAAGACTACCAAGATTACCAAGCAGAACTTCGACGGCCGCCGGTGGCAGAAACTAATGTTAAAGTATACCTACCTACATTATGGACGTACTCACGTACTTAGATTACTTGGGCATCCTGATTGCTGAAGTAACCTACCTATGTAGGTACCACCTTGTCGTACCTACTCTACTTGCAATGGTACAGGCGAGTGTGTGTAGGTGAATAAAAGGGGTACCTTTAGGTAGATGCGTGGAGTAGACATGCGCCTCCTTGACCCACACTGTAGGTATAACAGTTGGCTAGAGTAGGTATGCGTGTGCGCCTCCTTGTCAAGGAGGCCGCCGCCGTGGTACCTACTTCAGGATGGACGCACATGCACCCGCCAGTTCCACGGCGAGTAGGTAGAAACGCATGGAAACCCATAGGTAGGTTTTAACGGGCGCAAACTGTAGGTACCTAGGTTCCTTATCTAGTATTTTTTATCACACACATTTTGATTGAGTTGAGGGAGTAGGTACAACTAGGAACCTTACGGGTAGGTACTTCAGGCAGGATGGTAATGAACACGCGAGTGAAAGTATTTTTATCACCGCCCATAGTAGGTTTGTAGGTACTAAAAAAAACCACTATGATTCAGTTGAGGTAATGCTTACATATTACATACCTTTTCATTGTTAGTCCACGAATTTCGGCAGCGGTAAAATCTTTATTCATCATGAAATATTGGGCCACCATCAAACTATCAATTTTTGCAGATTGTCCGACTGACCTTTCACAAATCCTGCTTCCATTTTACTCATTACACTTATATAACATACACATAAACACCATATAAAGTATTTCTTTGAAAGAACGAAGAAAATCGAAACAAAATCACCGAAACGTGCAGCGCGCTGTGTTGTGGTCGCGAGTTGTCCCAAGCCGAGCCGTGACGTCACAGTATTAGCGCGCGTAATCTCGGAAATTCAAAATTGGGGTAAAACTTCTCTTCGTCATAACTTGCGAAATACTGCATGTATTGAAGTGAAATAAAAACTAGTGTAATGTACGTGATCTACGCTCCAATTTAAAGTGTATATGGAAGTCATATTTTGACCCCTCAGGCTTATCCATTCAAATTGAAAACAATAAAAACATGACTGATAAACATACATAAAGGTAAGTACAGATTAATCACACCCCAACACCCCTGAATAGTAGTCGGTAATTAATCAGGTCCACAAATTCCAAAAATTCTTAGTAGGTACGCAATAATTTAAAACTTTTTCATACAATTGCCACAAAAAACTATAAATAGGATCAAAACTGATTGATCGAACTATACGCTGCCGTCCGCCGCTGGGTCTACATATCGCCGCCGCTCGGCTGCACGATGACGCGTTCTAATACTAATTACCTACTTTCGCCCGGCGCAATTTCATGTACGGCCTCTTAACGCTTTACTTGAATTATAAATTTGATAAACGTCCTACAACATAATTTTAAATCAACCTGTACCTTTAACACGGTATAATATTTAGAAGATCTTAGTAAGCAATATCGTAAAGATCTGTGGTATTATGGTTTGTATGAATACGAGTGACATGAAAGATTTTGAAAGCCAGTCCATGATCACCGTGGTCGCAGTCTATGATTACTTCAATTATGGTCGTCAGAGAACCACGTCAGTGGCCTACAGTAGTGGGTGGTTTGACAACTTTGACACCAAATCATCGGCTCATTCGTCATCTCAGTGTCCACACGACAGATAGAATAATGGTCACCGGACACATTATGCCGTTACGGACGGCCTCACAGGCGAATATACGCCATTAAACGATTGAAAAATGTCGCAGGCCACTTTGCGACGCCGATGCGCAACATTAACCCCTCACTAAGGGATGGTAATGTCGGATACAGCCGGGAAGTCAGGGGGAAAATATTTACAGCTTTCAAGACGGCGACATGTTCCTTGGAGCTATTCAGATAGGAAACTCTAAAAAGTGTAGAATTTTAGATGAAACACAAGGAGCTCTTTGAACTTATGAATCAAAAACAGTTTCTTTAAAGCACAAAGTTCCGGTTTGACACGTGCTGTATGATTTTGCGGTAATATGCTGATCCAGTGTTACTGGGTAGGTATTTATAGAAGTGGTGCAAAATTTGCCACATAAACTCTCAAATACCGCAACATCGTACAGCATATAAAGGCAACCTTAGATACTTGGTATGTTCTTGACAATTATATCCGGACAAGGCGGCTTTTGTCGCTCTTTGGATGAACTTATGTGTCTAGTGTCTATGTCTTAAGGTGCCGTTGCCTGGGTAAACTATTTTGTAATAAAATGGGACATCTACAGAAGAGAGACTTACAAAACATCTTCCCACGAGAAATTCTGAGAATATGAGGAGTTCCTATACGAAAATGAAAATGAACTAATTGATGCTTTAAGTATTTCCAAATGCATGCTACCTAGAATACAACCTATTTTCAAAGTGGCTTTCTATTGGCTGAGGCGAATCCCATATTATCACGGACTGACGGATGTCTGTTTTTTTAAAACTTTGATCAAACTGGCATGCGTGCGTTTCATTGTGCTCTAGTATTCATTTTTATATGGTGATAAAAATACGTTCGTCCATCTACTAAAGAACCGTTTTTGCGTCACCATCGATAGTCTTTTCTCTATGCATTTCGTAAAGAAAATATAATGTTAAAGGAAACATTATTTTGAGGACAGTTCCAAATTTGAATAGGTAAACAAAGTTCCTAAATTAACATTAACGCTACAGTAGAGCCTTAAATAAACTTCTGCAAATAAAGTTATTATACCAACCCATTAAATACGTCAGCCAATTTTAGTTACTGCATCCGAGTGCTGTAACAGGTACTACCTAATAACTAGTAAATAGCATGTAGCTGCTGGGAGCCTAGTATTACAGTATTACCGTAGAATTATGCAGATCACAAGCAATACCCGTTACAGGCATGCATGATACCGTCATGTGCAGTTTCCAACATGATATTGGTTTAGTAATAGCTAGTAACAGCTTATGGTACGGTGTGCCCATTCAGTTGCGTCGGCCACTGCCAGCAAATTGACTGTTTACAGTGAAAATTGAGCTTCCCATGGTCAAATACAATTTTCTGCTAATTTAACTTGGTTACGTTTGTTCGACGGACGCATGGATGGGAATGCTGAATAGTTTTGAGTATAAATGTCAGAGCAAAGAAAATATGAAAGGGAACCCAAAATATTCGAACAAAAATTTTCTTTCTTTACCTACATTAAAAATGCGTCTCAACTCAAGCTCCTACGAAAGTTTAGTAGCACATTCTTAGACGGTACCTATAGAAAACATGACAACCCGCGCTGAAAATCTTTGATGACATAATTATTATCACATGCATAATGCTGGCTTCTGAAAGATTTTCTCCGCTTGAAGCAAACACGGTCTTCCGTCCCGTTCAGGGTGTCCGCATGTGCTTGCACTATGTAGCTTCACTCTGGATCGCACAGTTTTTTCCAAACGTTTTTTTAGCTCTGGGGAGTTTGTTTGTCTGTCAATCGTATGGTTTGTCGATTTGGATCGCGTGTCTGGGGTGAATTTCGTTTGTTGTCGTTCCGTTTGTGGTTTGCAAGGAAAATGATTTTGGCGTAAAATTGCAAGTAGGTTGACAAAGGATAGACTCGAGTGGATGTTAAAATACCATGACAAATATTATATAAATATGACGAAATATTTTCTTAAGTTTGCACAAGTATTACTCATCACAATAAAACAATTTTAAACAGATTTAAGTTGTGTTTATTTTCGATTTTACAATTCCTACGTTTCAGTCAAATTGTCAGTCAAATTCAACATCCGTTACCAAAACCCTGGTGTTTATAAGCTTGACTTTGACTGTGGACTCTCATACATAGGAGAAACAAAGAGAAATGTTTCTACACGTCTAATAGAACATATTGCCGAAGTAAAAAACCGTCGTGACAAAGATCATTAACATTTTTTCCACTCTTCCTTCGTTAACAAGACCAGATTGAAAAGCTAGCCGGAAGACGTGACACAAATACTCAGCATATAGGTAAAAACAATAATAATAGGTATGTTTCCGTCAACATGTACAGTAATGCCTCAATAGCGCTCCAGCTGACCTATCTTAATAAACAAGAACACAGGGTTTTTGCGCGGGAAACGAGAGATAGACGTAACCTTTATATCTTATTTTTCTAAATTAGTTTTTCGTCGTTATAATTGTGTTATTGTATGTGGTGAGATTAACTTAATTATATGCCGGCAGTGAAAAACAATGTAGTGATAATAAGAAATATAGGGAAATTGTTCGATTCGTCTTGACATTCGTGTAAATTTGTGTGAGCATTCGAATGTGAGTGTCACTATCGAGTTCCCATAAGAAGTTAAGGTGTTATTAAGACTGAAGAAGAGTACTAACTGAAGACGAGGCTGTATGGTTTTAAGGTTTTTGCCTGTCCAATAGACAAATACGAGTAGAACAATCTAAAAAACAATCTGAAATTATTATGCAACTGATGGCGAATAAAGAAGAGTTTTAAACGTGTTGATTTTGGATTTTACAATTCCTACGTTTCGAGCTCTTTACAGATTCTGTAAAGAGCTTATAACTTAAATCCCTTTAAAATTGTTTTATGATGATGAATAATAGTTGTGCAAATTCTAGAAAATATTGAGTAAAGAAGAGCCTTATGTCATTTCTGGGTAGATTTGGGCAGATATCACCTGATATGATACTAAGATGAAAATATGAAACCGAGGCATCAGAAAAGAAAGTACTTTTTACTTTTAAGGTCGGCTGAATAATTGAACCGGGGTTCCCGTGCGGATCGTCTGGCTGGCTCAAGGATCAATATCACCATGGCTCTTTGGTTCCAGTCAAAAAACAAGCGATAAATATTTATTATTTTGTAGTCTATAAATTTTTTATCAAAAGCAACAGCTAGACATGGGCACAGTATAATTAATAGTACCTACTAGCGACATGGGTCTTCTTGATTGGCGGTCCATTCCTTGCAATCGTCCCGTAGTCACCGTTTTCTATCGGGCAGAAATGGGGTGATGCTATTTTATCAAGCAATACCACTGCATCTGTAAAAAATATTTTATTAGATATAGCTATATTATGTTTTTCAAGTTGAAGATAGCTCCCCATGGTCATAATGAGATAATGTTCTAGGCAAGAACAAATTCTCTAATGTAATTTAGGTGATCTGTTTATTTTCAAGTCACAACCCACTTTAGACTATGAACTGCCTATCAAACACCCCCAGGTTTAAAACCCAATTTAAAAATACACTTCGAGCCCAAGGGCGCAAATTGTTCAATTACGCTTCCGTTTTATTGCAATAAAATATACCACGTGCAGTTTTATTACCTTATTATACAATCTTATAGGAATTTATGGAGCCTACGACTTAGCGGGTGTTTTAAATTAACGTTTACTTTGTGTAAGGTTTCCGGAAATGCGTAGTAAATGATGTTTTATTTCACACGAAAAAGAAAATCAGTCTACGCATACGTAACTCACCCTACATAGAAAATTGTTGTGTTTTTTTAATTACTTTACTTTGCTTTCATAATTACTCTGCTTGCATTTGACTTGAAATAAATAACCTTGTCGTGTGGGACACCGAGACGTCCAATGACACGATAAACCCTGGTGTCAGAGTTTTTCCACCGCCTACTACTAGTAGTTGGCCTCTGACATGGTTGTGTAACGACCGCCGTCTAAGTAATCATAGACAGCACCCGGGACGGACGACTTATCTCCTTAAAATTACGCTTTAGAAAATGCCTGAAACGTGAAACAATTTGATCGACCGTTGGTCTCTGATCTAGAGGTCCCAATCTAATTGACTGAAAAAAATATGGTTCCGTGCATGGGAGGGCACGTGAAGCCGTTATTGGTACTGAGTCTCGGTTGCTGTCCATGAGATAACTTAAACGGCAGTCGTTACACAAACATTATAGTAGTTGGCGGTCTTGTCTATGTATACTCTAAGTTGGCGGTAGATAAACTCTGACACTAGGATTCATCAAGCCGTTCGTCGAGGCGGTTACCGTCACGAAAGAAGAATGACAGTTTTGAGAAAAAGAATCCCTACTAATAATGCTTATTATGATTGTATGAAAGTGCTTGCTCATACTTTTTCTGACGAAATAACAAAAAAGCACAGCACGTGTTTTGAACCATTGTTGTGAAGAACGAAAAGTAAGTAAACTTCTAAATAGGTAATGCTTAACGTCATTTTCTGAGTACTAGTATTAAAACGTGACTAAAAACGTGAAGTGGCGATAGTATGACGGTTCTACTCGCCTTCGGGGGTAGCTTCACTTCAGTGTTGCTTACATAATAGGTACATTTCAATATGATAGTAAGGAAAAACGACTCCTAAAGCTGCATCACGCCCCAGTAACTCCGATCGGCACCTGCTCGCATCAAAGGGCCTTCCAGCCCTAATTAGCAGGTCCTACGTAGCCAGCCGCCGGAAGATATTGTTTATTGGCAAGCGGCGCCGCTGGCACGGAAAATTGAGGGAAGCTCGCGGCCAGGGTGGGGAAATGGAAAATGGGAAAGTTTCATCGATATTTCGAAGAGACGAGGCAGTCAGAAATAGCTTGTAGATACAGCAGCGTTGTTTAACGACCTATGAACCTGGATTCTTTTATTCTTTACCCTTGCAATGTCAGCGACATTTGACTGTCATTTTATTGTCACTGTGATATACCGTGTCATTTTATACACAATGCCTCAAGGCCAGAGGTTGGAGCCAAAACGTAGAACCTAACAATAAAACTGGTCCACCGGATACATGTCACTCAGAGAGCTATGGAAAGGTTTATGCTCGGTATCTCTATTATGGATAAAATTCGGAATGAGACTATCCGCAAAAAGACCGAAGTCACGGACATAGTCTGGAAGTGTAGCAAACTAAAGTGGCAGTGGGCTGGGCACATCTGTGGTATGGGATCTACCTCCTAGCGGTCCACCCCGGGCAACGGCAACACAGGCTTTCCTGTGGATAAGTCCGGCTGAACGATCCCACTAAGCGGTGGAAGGCTCCGTAAGAGGCCGCCTGGCTCGCGACCACCATCCCACCGAAGTCTGGCGCCAAGTAGCTTGCTGCGTTCCGTCAGTGTGTGGGAGTGCCAGTGCCTTAACAGGCTTCTTCTGGGTGAGCTCGCTCCATCTTAGACTCTGTCTCTGTCCTATGACCTAGACTAGAGTCAAGAGCAAACCCATCATTAAAAAAAAAAAAACTGTCGTAGAACCGACGGACGGTGGAGTGAGCGGGTTCTCAAGTGGAGGCCACGCGTCGGCAAGCGTTGTGTTGGACGACCTCCAGCCAGATGGACCGATGACTTAAGAAAGGCGGCTGGTAGCGACTGGATGGCAAAACGGGACACTGCAATAGGCTTATGTATGAGATAAGAATATCACAATGCCAGTAAAATTTACATTGAGGGTAGTTGGCATTGCAAGGGTTAAAAAATAAGAGGATCTGGGCCCTGGTAGGATGAAACCCTACGCTGGACCACAGAATATATAATAGTACTAACGTAGCTGGACCGTGGGCACTTGAATTCTAGATCCATTAACTTGTGTGTTCTTTCTAAAGCCCACATGATGATGAGCTTCTTGTTGTCATATCAAGATTTACAAGTTAGTCGACGAAATAAGTTTCCATACAAGGGCCGTAGTGTCTCGATTTCCAGCGATAAATAAAGATTTAGTTAGTAATATTGTTCTCAGTTATACCGCACCCCATGTCCCCGCACAAAATTCTGTCAGAGTACTTTATGGCTCCGTTGAAACTCTTTCTCATATATGATACAGGTTCTATATCAAAAAATAATTTGGTGGTTCTTCCACTAAAGCGGACTGCCGGGCGTATTTTTTACGCATCCTTCTTTACATCATATTCACATATTAAAACGGATGCCACACTGTAACGCATGGGGATTGACAAATGCATCCATCAGTCCATCATAGAGTGGGGCTCGCTTTGCCTATCGATAACGGCTAACCCAGCCCTATTCATGGCTTATTTTGCCCTGGTTTCGTGTGTGTTGAATTATTTTGATCGCGTTGCGGTAAGGTGAACCCGGCTAGTTATTTATACCAGCAAGGTAATCTGAACAAATGATGCTTAGGAAAGTATAGCGGGACTTACGGTACATATAATCTTAGTGGCGAGAGGGGTTCTACGACGTACACCCACACTTAATGGCCTTCTGTATCGACAATTGGGAGGAACTTTTAGTACTATTATATGAAAGCAATTTAGATGTTGACTTAAAGCTCAAATTTTGTTAGCGCCTTAATAATATTTTTGCATGTTAAAATAGAGCATAAAATAGAGTCTAGACATTAAAACGCAGTTATTTTTTGGGCTTGCTAGCAGTGACAGGCGAGACGCGCGAGCGTGCAGCGGCACTCATCATGAATAAGGACTATTGCAGTCTAAATAGTTCGATCCACCGCTTTTTAGTAAGTAAATTTATGTCACGCTTATATTGAAGTCGTATAAGATAAAGTACATACACATATCACGCCTATAATCCCTTGCGGGGTAGGCAGAGCGTAAACGGCCGCTATGAACGGATATTTACGCCACGTCTGACAAATATTTGAGAGTCATTCGGAAAATCGTGTATCGTTATTTTGACAGGTTGTCAGCCCATCACCTGTAATTGCATGTCAGTCCATTGCCTGACATTGAATAGAGTCTAGAAGAACTGATACCTATCTTAAATCTGCCGACTAATGTTGAGTTGGTTGAATGTATTACCGCCAACTTATATTAGTTTCATCCTCTACAATAAAACACTTGTAGGCGGTCCTCCCACTTGTCGTCATAAGCTTCATGTTTTTAACGCACCAGAGCGCATGCGTCTGTCAGACAGACAAAATTGTGAATTCCGATACAAAAACAGTTCAGGAATTCGCAAATTCCTTTCGTCTGACAGACGCATGCGTCACGGTACGTTGTAAATATGCAGCGACGGATAACAAGTGGAAAAACCGCCGTATTCTTTCTAGGCAATCCCCAAACTTACTTTACGTTATCAGCTTAATAGCTGATAAGCATCATAAGTAGGTTATGCTAGATGCTACCAAAATCTGACGTGCATTGCAGAATTCTTTGATGAGATAATGCAAAGTCGAATCGAAATATACATACAGGGTACAAGGGACAGCCCTCTGAATATTTATAGGGTGCATTAAGAGCATGACACTGAACAACTTCCCATAAAAAATGATTCAGGAAACGAAAAAAGAATTTTTACTTCCCATAGTAATTGCAGTCAGCTCATCTTGATTTTGTATGGGAGCTCATTTTTTTTTTTCGTTTCCTGACATATATTATGTTCTATGGGGAAAGCTTTTTAGTTTCACGGTCTGTATCAGTATCCGGAAGGCTGTCTCTTATACCCAGTATAGATTCAGCCAGATCAAAGGAAATATACTTTTCGTGATTGCAGTTCTTAATGAATCAGCTGAGAAGGTACGTAATGTAGCTATATTCACTTTTAACATATTCTTCTCTTTCTTTTCGTGTGGTACCGCGTCGACGAACAACCCGATCAACCCTGGTGACAAAGATTTTCATCCACCTACTACTACTAGTAGGCCTCCGACATGGTTGTTTAATTAGTTTTATTCATAGACAGCAACCGGGACCACGGACTTAACGTGCCTTCCCAAGCACGGGACCATCTTTCTTTGCGGACAAATTATACTACCAAACTGGAAATAAATTCAGTAAGTGATGAATAATATCAACTTTGTAAGTGCTTCCTTCCGGGGACCTCCGGATCTGAGACCAACGACAAGGCCGCTAAACCACGGAGGCAGTCAACTGCACTTTAACTAATTAAACTTTTTATCTTGCTAGTGGTATTTGCGGATCTGTAATTCCATTGTAAAGACTTGAAACTTTTAATGGTGCATGTTTTGTTCAGACTGTTTATTGTCAAATAAATATTCCTAAGCAATTACAGTTTTAATGCTGGCGAACTAAAACTGCACTTTAAACTTCAAGTATAAAAGCCACTAAGTTAACACAAACAAAAGTTATTTCATAAACTGTTTGCACACCTGCGACGCGGCTTTTATTCAGTTTTTCCATACTTATAGCGCAGTAAAAGAAGAGAGTCGTACAATGTACCAACTAAGATGTTTTTCGTAAGTTGCTCTGACGTATGCAGAGACGTTCACATTACGTTAAAATATAGCTTATCTTTCTCTTTTCGTGTGGGACACCGAGTCGTTAAACGACCTGAAGAACCCTGGTGTCAGAGATTTTCAACCGCCTTGTACTACTACTAGGCCTCTCACATGGTTGTGTAACGATCAGAAACCGCGACCGACGACTTAACGTGCCTTAAATAGATAGGTTGACGTTGCGCCGACCGTGGCTTTGTTTTTAGGAACTTATTTATATCTTAAAAAGTTTATGCGTGTAGAATTAAAAACCTACAGGCGGCGAATACATACCTAATTAGTATTTCCCTATATCATGATTTATTTCATCTACATTCGTCATACTTAATGTTAAAAACAGTTGTATACAGATCTGTTTTATGCACTCTACCTATAAATATAACAGTTTCTTCTCAAACGCTGTAACATAACGTCTTAAGGAGAAGGTACACCTTTCGCAAAAATGGAGAAATGAAACGAAGTGTTCTGTGCCAATATGTATTTAATCTGTGCCCATACTCAAATTTGCCGCTATTTTCCGCCACATCTATCTATCATCAGTGCGCGCGCCGCCGCCAATACTTACTTTGTGTCCGTGCCGTGTTATGTTGTGTGGTTAGCTTTGCTTGTTTTTGTCAGTATTTTGTTATTTTTCTTGTTAAAGTACCTACTTCTCCCATATTTTATAATAAAAATTGAAAGTGATGAGGACATTTCTGCGCTACCTGATATCTCGGACGTGGCGTTGGATCGTCGGTGCGGAAGGCGGAAAAGTGTTTTTTTGTAAAGTGTAGATATCATAGTGTGTACAAGTGAATATAATTAGGTATAAGAATGCTCGGGTCATACAATTATCTCTCAGCTCAGCTAAGCCTCGTGTGATAAACAGACACTCGTACTCCACTTGCATAAACTATTATCACAGTGTAAACCTCTTGTATCTTACATTGGACTAGAACTTTCAGTTAAGTATTCATAAGGAGCTGGGACTCGAACCGACTATAACTTGTTCAGAAGTTTTCACATAACGACGACGCACCGCTTGCTCTTCATGGAAAATATTTTCATATTTGCATAATAATGCCTGTTGTGATTAATTTGTGAACATTTTTTAAAGTAAAAGTAGGGTGGATGTACCGGTCCTAAACCTGCACCAGTCCAATACTTACTTTGTGACCAGTCGATGACTATATTTGTTTAGTACTTACAGTATCAAGATTTTAAGCCAATATGTGTTAATGGTTTTGATTTGAATTGCCGTTAAATAATATAAATATTATTACTTATAGATTGTAATTATCCTGTAATTAACCTGGCCAGCCCCGAGGCAGTGCCTTTATTTTTATTTTTTTATCCCGCCCAAGCCGGTTTTCTATTAGGACAATACAAAATCGTTATAAAAAGAAGAAAATTGCGTTATGCAAATTTCTTTTTTTTACAATGACCGATCATGACGTCAATAAGTGATAATGCTATCCTACATTGAATAAAGTTATTTAATTTTCATTTCAATTTGGCAGAAGAGGTTTGACCCTAGATAGAATACATATCTTTTAAGGAGAAATATTGTAGCTGCAGTGGAAGTTTAAAAATGTTTGGATCAGAGAAATTCTTCTATTCGAGTGAAACATAGAGTCGTCCAATAACTCAGAGAAATAAAGTGACCTAAATAAAAAAAATGCAGTTTGTAAGGTAATAATAATTTATAAACATTAACTATAACAGCCACAACAGTCCACGGCTGGACATGAGCCTTCTCTGTTGGGGGTAATCGCCATACATACCACGCTTGGTTGCATTCACAGGGAACGTTGCTGTCTATCCTTGAATGATTATCCCTTAGTTGTTTTACGACACCCACGAGTAGAAGTGGGGTGATACAATTTTAAGCCTGCACTGCCTGCTCCACACGGTAACAATATTAATGACATTATAAAAAATATTTCAAGATTTTGAGTTAGGTTAGGTACTTTTAGCAAGGTGTAATACATTTCAAACTAGAAATTTTCCAATATCTACCTTCTGAATTCCTACCGATAGGGTGCAAGCAGACCATGAAACTAAACAACATTCCCTAAAAACATATGTCAAGACACGAAAAAAATTAATCGTCCTCCTATACAAAATAACTGAACAGAAGAACTATATTCTTTTTTAGTGATTTTCGGGTTCATAGTCTGAATGCACCCTATCAGAATTCAGAGGGCTGTCTCATGTCTCATACAGGGAAAAAGCAATACTATTAATCCTATAAGGTTTCAACTCCACGCAGTAGGTACCTATGTACCTTGTGATCTTCACCGGTGCTGAAGCGTAGCGCACTGAACCAGAAGTTATCGTTTATTGGAATCGATCCCGCACCCCGACTGTTCCGTGCCATCATGCCACCGTGTCACCGTGCTTTCAACTTGCACCTCACCGCACTACCGGCTAGAGCTGCACCAACTAGTTGCCGACTACTCGGGAAAACCGACTAAATATTGAGAATCGTAGCCACCTTTGGGATGAATCTGCCAAATACCAGCTGGCGGCATTGGACACTGACAAAAAACGCGACAATGTACCATCTAAGTCTGCATCGTCACTTACCATCAGGTGAGATATCAGGCAAATGCGGCCTATTTTATATATATATAAAAAGTAGACGGCGCGACTAATCGGTGACTAGTGGGCTGAATAGTTTTTTGTTTTTTGATTACGTCATTAAATTTAAATATAATATTTTGATTAAACAGTTTGTTACCACACAAGCCATTTCAGAGACCTACTACTAGTTGTAGGCGGTTCAAAACTTTGACACCCAGGGTCTATCGGGTTACACGCGACTCGCTCGTGTCTCACTCGAAAAGAAGGCTGGTGTAATAAAGTTACTCGACAACGTTGTTTTTAATGCCCAAACATATCCGTTACGGTGCTTACCACTCGGGAAGTCGGACTAGTTGGCTAATTTTGTGGTCTGTGACTAGCTGATTTTAAGCTAAATAGTCGGTATTTATTTTTATTTCTTAAAACATTTACAAAAAAGATAAACAACAATTACAAGAGAACGCAACAAAAACCTGTCAAGGTTTGTCCGTGCGGTCTGATATCGCCACTACGGTGGCGCTTCACGATACAAATTATAAAGTACATGACATGTATACAGAGTTGTTTGTACCAGCGTTGAGATCGCAAGTACAAGTTCGGTAGTCCGCTAGTTGGGCACAATCACGGTCGGTGCAGCTCTACTATCTGCGCTTTAATTTCCTGTAAATCTATGAAAAATCCCTGTTTGTTACTGCAAAAGGAAGTATACCTATGCGAGCGTATGTAGGTCTTCCGTTTCTTAGAAAGGGGTAGATAAGGATGTGTTGTGTGATAACTTGGCCAAGTAAACTAGGGACCTGTAGAAACTACATTTTGCTGGGCCGTTGATGAAGACATTAGCAAGCAGATTTTTCGGAGAAGCTACCGATTTCGACCCTCGTCTACCGATTGTAACACAAAAAACTAAAATAACCTTACGATTTCCTTACAAATCGTAGTGTCTTTGTATTTTTGTTTACTACTTTGGTTAACCCCTTGTCTGTCACGTACCGGGAGCCGGACAACAATTTTGAACCTTAACTACCCACAATAAAATTCAAAACCAATGAAATTGTTATAGTATGAAGCGACAGACGAGTGATTAAGTATACTAATTAAAACCACAAAGTAAGTATTGGCGGCTGCGCGTTAAAACGCTATTAATACTTCTTCGAAATAAAAAATGTTCTATTATCATCATCAATAACTGATAATACTGTCCTATATCTTGCCGTGTGATGCCGGCTTAGAATAGCATCACCCCATTTCTTTCCCGTGGGAGTCGTAAGAGGCGACTAAGGGATTCGAGGGTGTGTATTACAATTTTAGACGATGGGCTGACAACCTGTCACTGTAGCAATACACAATTTTTCCGAATGACCCTAAAACATTTGTCAGACGTGGTGTAAATGGCTGTTTTTTGCGGCTGTTTACGCTCTGCCTACCCCGCAGGTGATTATAGGCATGATATGTGTATGTGTGTATGTATGTAGGTATGTACTATCCTACAATGAATTAAGTAATTTCATTTTCATCATTATATCAGAATAGTCATATATTTTTATATAACGTTTGCAAGTAGGGCAACGGGATAAATTGACCATTGACCCCTGGTTGTAAAGTATACAGGGTGTAGCCGAAAACTTTGCAGGCATGATCAGACCATGCAATAAAACTGAACAGGTTTTATTATATCACCAGCGCCCCTTAATTAATAAACAGGTATGTGGCGTGGCAAGTCTGACAAAAAGGTAATTTTCAAAAGCTTATACAGTTTGAAACTCCAATATTTTCCTTCTGAAAACGAACTACTTTAAGTAACCACAATCTCAACGGAACACACCTCAAACATGCCAAAGATAAATTTCAATACAATTTTCCACCAGCTCCGGAACTCCAACTTTGAAAATAGATCGTTAACGGTCGATAGAGTTTTGAAAGACGATGGCAAAGAACTTCTCCGCAGGATAATAAATACTTATCTCCCGTGGGAGCTACCGGAACTATACCCGGTAAAATATGAGCAAACTTGCACCATTTGACAGAGTATTTTTGATAACAACAGCTATAAAATTGCAAATTTCCATGTGTAATGCGGTTTATGAAGCAGATTGTTTAGGAGGAAACTGCTAACACTCGCATTCTTATTGCCTAAAGTTTTGGAATATTAATTTGAAACCAAAAATGCTTAGAGACCTTATTTGTTTTGAATAAAAATAAACCTTACATGCTGTATAAATTCACAACATTTCATTTTACGTCAGATACAAAAGATGTATATATCGTTTAGAGTGTTTGGGATGCTTATTAAGATACACATATTTTCATAATTTTTAATGTAATCGTTTCTGAAATATTTTGAAAAGTTGTAAAAACTTCCAAAGTTAGGATTACCATGAAAAAATCATTTGGTTATAGTAGTAAAATAACAGTGGAGAAAACTTCATTCATTCATCTGTCAATGTCAATCAGTTTTTTTTTAATAAAGGTCATATAAGTGGTAGGCAAACGAATTTTGTTTTCAGTAGCCTAGTTGTTGGAACTAAACTATCACTTTAAAAAAATTAAAATCTCTTCTTATGAAACATAATATAATAAAAAGAACTTGCCCTTTATTTAATGATGCGATAAACTATCTATTAAAAATATAATAGAGTCTTGTTAGAAAGGACAGTGGGCAAAAGTGGTCCAAGAACCTCCACCATTGAGACTTATTGGAAATGGAAGAACACACTTACCAGATTATCCGAGACAAGTATTACCGAAATCTAGACTGGGATTTTTTTTTTATAGTCACTTGAAGATACTATAAAAATTATGTTCAAAAATGATTTTATATGAGCGAGCTATTTATTTTGAAAGATTTTATTGATATTGCGTGTCTCTCCAATGTGCCACAATGTAAACTCCATGTAACGACACTCCACATAACGTCAAACTCCCCAAAACATTCAAATAACATGACTTTGGTTTGAAAAAAGTGGTCCAAGAACCTCCACTGTTGAGACTTATTGGAAATGGAAGTACATACTTGTCTGTGACACATTTACATTGATATTACGTGTCAGTCGAATGTTATACAGTGTAAACTCCATGAAACGATACTCCACATAATACAAAACTCACAAAAACATTCAAATAACATAACTTTGGTTTGAAAAAAGTGGTCCAAGAACCTCCACTGTTGAGACTAATTGGAAATGGAAGAAAACACCTATCAGATTATCCGAGACAAGTATTACCGAAATCTGCACCGGGTTTTTTTTTCATAGTCACTTGAAGTTACTATAAAAATATTATTAAAAAATGATTTTAACTGGAGCGTGCTATTTATTTTGACAGATTTTATTGATATTGCGTGTCTCTCCAATATGCCACAATGTAAACTCCATGTAACGACACTCCACATAACGTCAAACTCCCCAAACAAAAAACCCCGCAGCAGGTTTCGTTAATACTCGTCGCGGACAATCTGACAAGTATTTACTTTCATTTCCAATAAGCCTCAACAATGGAGGGTCTTGGACCAATTTTTCCCTACCAAAATCATGTTATTTAAAATGTTTTGGGGAGTTTGGCATTATGTGGAGTGTCGTTACATGGAGTTCAAACTGTATTACATGTCATTCAAAAGATACGCAATGTCCATATAAATGTGTCAAAATAAATAGCACGCTCCACTCAAAATCATTTTTTAAGAATATTTTTATGGTCACTTTAAGTATTCAAAAAAAATAATCCTGCTGCCGATTTCGAAAAAACTTGTCTTGAATAATCTGACAAGTATGTACTTCCATTTCCAATAAGTCTTAACAGTGGAGGTTCTTGGACCACTTTTTTTAATCCAAAGTCATGTTATTTGAATGGTTTGGGGAGTTTTGTATTATGTGGAGTGTCGTTTTATGGAGTTTACACTATATTACATTCGACTGACACCTAATATCAATATTAATATGTCACAGACAAGTATGTACTTCCACTTCCAATGAGTCTCAACAATGGAAGGTCTTGGCCAACTTTTTTCAAACCAAAGTCATGTTATTTGAATGTTTTGGGGAGATTGACGTTATATGGAGTGGAGTGTCGTTACATGGAATTTAAACTGTTTTACATTCGACTGACACGCAATATCAATATTAATGTGTCACAGACAACTATGTACTTCCATTTCAAATAAGTCTCAACAGTGGAAGGTCTTGGACCACTTTTTTCAAACCAAAGTCATGTTATTTGAATGTTTTGGGGAGTTTGACGTTATGTGGAGTGTCGTTACATGGAGTTTACATTGTGGTACATTCGAGAGACACGCAATATCAATAAAATCTGTCAAAATAAATATCACGCTCCTGTTAAAATCATTTTTTAAGAATATTTTTATAGTAACTTCAAGTGACTATAAAAAAAAAATCCCGGTGCAGATTTCGGTAATACTTGTCTCAGATAATCTGATAAGTGTGTTCTTCCATTTCCAATAAGTCTCAATAGTGGAGGTTCTTGGACCAAGTTCCATACAATTTTGCCCACTGTCATTTGAAATGTTGTGGATTGTCTACAGAAGGTTGTATTACGTTACGCGGCTTGGCGTAGCAGAGCTCCGTATCGTCAGTGTTTAGCTTGTTGACTGATATTACAATTCTATTAACCATCGAATAAAGTTATGGAATTTTAGACATCACGTACTAAGAGACTTCCCCCACCCGGAATCAAACCCGGAACATCCGAAGCAAAAGATAAAATTATAAAGACAACGAAGGCAGTTCATTTGGAACAAGGACCTACATTATTATCTATCTCCTGTTAGCACTGATAACTAATATCTCAGTTATCCGGATATTAATACAGATTGATAGATATTCCGATTGCTGTGTATTTTCCTCATCGTTAGTTGATGTAAGTACTGATCGGGAAAATCCCTGATGGCCAACTTTCTGTATTAGATACGATTGGAGATAGTTTTCTGTTACATGTTTGTATCTATAGGATTTATTGATAGGATGGTCAGGGTTATGGATTTAGTTGAAACAATTATTGTGGATAAATTTACTAAAATGATAATGAAATTACGAGTCTCAGTCATGAAACGTATTTTGAAACCTCTTACTGCACAACGGCTGACGACGCTTTGATTCATGCTCTCAGGATTTTGTTCCACATGTTGTCACACTCGCATGTTTCCCACTGGAAAACAAGGAAAAATCTCCCGTCTCCGAAAACACGTTACTTCATATTCCCCGTATAATAAATCTTTGGGGGGAGACACATCTGTCAAAAGTGTAAAATATGTATTTCTTGTCGGCCGCCTCCCAAAGTGAATAAGATGCATTTGTGCTTTATGCGACTGGGGTAGAATTTGAATTTCGTGTTTTGAATTTTTATGATGATTTCTTTTTAAATATTTCAGTATTTTTTTCTGCCAGCTTGCCTCTGAAATGCCTCTGTAATGCTGACTCCATAAATCGGAAAGTATTTGCGTTATTTTTCTTTTTATTATTTTGCGTTTTTTCTGTTATATCGTATCGGCAGAAGCTCGAGTTATGCATTCGCAATAACATTTTAGATTTAGATCATCTTCAGATCAGATTTGGTTTCTAATTAGTACAATGACACAGAGACAGTCCCTCTATTAATATATTTAAAAAAAGAGTGAAAGAGTAATCTCTAGACTGTTAATATTATATATGTATATATATGTATTGCATACGTATTTTATTTATTATTATATTATATTGTGTAGGTATATGTTATCTTATGTATATTTACTGTATATGTATTGGATATTATAATGTTATTAATAAATATCTATTGTCAGGTTAGGTTAGTGTAGTTAATATAGTGATTAAATAAAACTTAGTTATTAGAATAACTGTGCTGTTGTACACGTTTTTTCTGCCTTTCTTTGTAATGTCTCACTTTCGAGGGTCAGCTGGAAGAAATTTCTACTTAGAAAAAAGCTGTACCTGTTGTGTCGTATTACTAGGTATGTTTTGTGTCTTTCCTGTAATGTTTTTGTGTGCAATAAACTGTAAATAAATAAATAAATGACGGTATCTGAATTTTTTTCACTTTACCAACCAACCAAAGGACCGACTAGTTCGTGGTCATTCTGTTCATTCAAGTTTACTGCGCAATGGCAAATATGTCCAGTCCACTTCGAAGCAGTAGCCCAGTGAAGCTTCAGATCCTAATAAGAAAAGTTCCCCGGAGCCACGTCAGTAATTTAAGAGAGGCCATACAAAGTTTTGTAGCGAAATTAAATTTTTGTTGCTCACCATCTCAGATCGAATGTTAAAGAAGACGAAACCTAGCAAAGAAACATAATTAACCAAAATAAATATTATGTCACTGCATTAAAAAACGCGTTTATACACATAATACAAATTAATTAATCCCCACGGATAGAACATACCTACTATTTTTACATTTACGTTTTTTTATAAATTTTTATTTGAATAATTTATTAACTAACGGTGCCTGTCTGGGATAACGCAAACTTCTTCAGTGACACTAATGGGTTTTTGATGCGGCTTTCACTGTTATATTGGATCGTTTTCGTCACGTGTTCCTTCCTAAATTTCGTTAAATACAACATCTACAAGTATATTTTAGGTTATAACAGAAGCTAAGGTTCCTGGCTTCTCATCATTAAGTTGCGTTGCTCAATCTTTATTTTTACTGGGTCTGTTCTGACCTCTTCCTGTGGCGAGTCTTCTCCGTACCCTGGAATGGAAGTCCTCGTATTTTTGCACACTCCTTTGATAGTTTCCAACATTTCCAACAAAACTTTTATTTTAGCTGACTGAATTTTTTCCAGCAAAGCGCGGGCTGAAAATGTGGAAATAAAAAGTTAGTAAAAGCGGTTCATAATCATGCGATAAGATAATCACAACTGGAAATATATTTGGAAACCAAGAATTCTATATTCCGATAATTGCACTTGCGATTTGTAGCGTTTGTGTGATTCGCTATATTGTGTGTCGAATTTGGGTTGTAACTTCAGAGTAGATTTTTTTACCTTTTATAGGTACAAAAAATAACGAGCCTAGTATATTTCCTCAATAGGTTGTTCATATGAGTTTCTTTTATTTTAATATATCTACACCCAGTTTTACCTACACCGTGATAAAGATCTATTATAGAGCATATCGTTGGAAACGCTAGAATTACCTATTTATGAGGTTGTTTTTGTTTTACGACTCCATATAGCCGTTGTCAACCGCTACTTACACTCAGTAAATAGTCAAATGAAAACAAAAATCATGTCATGAAAAAGCTGTATAAAAATTTAAATAATATTCCGCTATTAACCTTATGGCTGCTATAAAACAACACAGTGTTTCACTGTAATGAGAACCAACCCATAGTTCTTATCAGTGTATATACTATGATAATGAAAAAGTACAGGATGAACAAAATAATATTTTGTTTATTAAGGCGAGTGTAGCCGTGAACGTCATCGACAGTGGCGCGGTTAAGGTGCGGATATATAATATGAAAGTACTCGGTGGGATAGCGCGCGGGCAAGATTTTTATACTCGTTTTATAAAGACAATTACAACCATAACATTTTGAAAATCATATGTTATAGTCGAGGATCTATAATTACTAGATACTATCGGTTACACAATTTTAGGCTGCCCGCACACGTCCGATAATCGGTGACCGATTTTTTGTAGGAGTAAAATGGAACGTATTGATTGCAATGGTGTAACGCCCACATCCTACAAATAGTCGGTCAGAAATAAAATCGGTGCATCCCGATCGATCCGATTGTCGGTGAAAAATGGAACACTCGGTAATGTATGCGTTAACGCACACTACTCACCGACAGTCGGCCGTCCATGACGTGCTACTCCCTCGAAACCAACAGACAAAGTGACGGACGTCTGCTTTGAGTCGGTCACAAAAACGGTCTTAAAAATCGGAGGAAAAATCTGCCCGATTATCGGTCCTATAAAAAGTCGGACGTGTGCGGGCAGCCTTACAAACTCTACAATAGGAAAAAACCAATGTAACCTCTATTTGAAACATTTTTCAATATTATGTCTACAGTTTTAAAGTTATCACCTTTTTTGTGGTTTACATTTAAGTACATACCTACATTTTCTAGTGAAAATGGCTGAATTAAATATTTAAACAGTATTTGTGTAGTATATTATATCAAAAAAATCTTAAAAATCTCGTAAAATTTAAGCGCTATAAGATTGGTTGTTTCTCTCTGGCGCAGCGCAAATGAGAGGACCATTTTTTTAGGAAATATCGCGCCTTAGCTATTATAGTACCGCCGTAGAGAGAAGTCGTATTTGACAGCTGTCAGATTCGTGATAATACTATGGCAGAGGGTCCATTTTCCTTTGTTGACATCTCTTTTAGTATGGAGATGACAGCTGTCAAAACCGACTCCTCTCGGCGGCGGTACTATAGAGTTTTAGAGAATAGATACTGTATTCATGTCTCAACCCAATCCTTCCTACCCTTGCCTATAATTTTCACTCTTTCAAACATCGGAAGCAACGCTGACTTTTATACGTTCTCTGCTATTGAAGTTTGACATATAACATATGAAACCCAATTAATAGAAATGTGACACATTTTCATTACTTTACTACTACTTTAAACATGCCAATTTAAAAAGTTTTAGGTACTTACTGTATAGGAAGTTTAACGTAGATAGGACCGTAAATTTCCCGTAGAGCTATTAGGCCCTCCGCCCACCCGTACCTATCACCTAGCCAACATGAATTATACAAGACGATTTGTCCCCAGATACGGTATCGGAATGGTCTAATTTCAGAACCATATAATCTGCAAATGGACTTGGACAAAAAATGGTCCCCCTCACACCGAGATAGGTAAGTGTGATGAATTATCCTGAATAGTAAGTAGGATATTTGTTGGTCCTAGGTTATTTGGCTAACTTAAGGGCGGGGCACACCGGCTCCGTATCCAGCTCTCGTCCGTAGTCACGCACGAACTGATGACGTTGTAATGTATGGGACTGTATGAGATACGGCGCACCGCTTGCGTGCAGCACGGAACGGATACGCAACGCAAGCGGTGTGCCGTATCTCATACAATCCTATACATTACAACGTCATCAGTTCGTGCGTGACTACGGACGAGAGCTGGATACGGAACGCATACGGAGCCGGTCTGCCCCGCCCTTTAGATGTGGTTTTAGGTAGGTATAGAGTATAAACCTTAGTATTTTCTTGTATGTGGACAACCCTTATTTATTCTCACCAACGAATTCGTCGGTAAGAACCCGTTTAAATTATAACTATGACTAGTGTTAACCGCGAAAGTATAAATTTGTGTTTCCTTGCTTCTGACAACCATTTGCGACAACCAAAAAAAGGAAAAGCTTATTTTAATATATTATTTAGGTTGCGAACTAAACTAACACAGTTTAGTTCTCAAGGATGTCCTCAGAAATATCGCAATACAATAATGAATACAATTTGTATACAAATTTTCCGCAAAAATAAATGATAAAAGATAAACATAAAATCCAAACTAGTAATCGGATAAAAACGTACCTATTCTCTTCTTACGACATAAAAGAAGAAGGGCTGTGTTACCTCGTAAAATAATAACTAAGGGCTGAAAACCCGACACATAAAAATATAAATAGATCTGATATGAATACCTACATGGACCGTATGAAGAAAAACAATAGCATTATAATAACGTCCATTTTGAACGGAGGAAGATGACAACACTATTATTATATTACATTTGCGATTCAGTACCTTAAAATATAAGGTGACGTAAAAAGCGACTAAGGATAATCATCCAGGGAATGGGCGGCAGCGTTCCTTGTGAATGCAACATCTTACACTGCGCTCGCCAATCCGCCTGTCAAGCGTGGTTAGCTGGTTTTCTATTAGGACAATGTTGTATTGTTATAAAAAAAGATAATTCTGCTATGCAGATTTCTTTTTTTACCTCTATAATGACGGTCGACGGATTATGACGCCATTATGTGATAATACTATCCTACATTGAATAAATTAAATTACCTTTTTCATTTTCAATTATAAAGACGCATAACCTAACCAATTCCATAACCCACATCTTAGAACATGACATTGACCTCATTTCGGTAGATTCATTCTCAATACTTACCAATTTGCATTGTCACTTTCTTTCGAGTAGGTTTAAAAAGTTATAGGAGATATCTAAGTCCAGTCATATTTAAAAATTTCAATGGATTCTTTGCCATATCTAGTTAATTTAGTCGTCATTGTTTTTAACATTGCCTCATTTGACAACGCGTATTATGCGGCAAATTAAGACATAACAGGACTAAGATAATCTCCTATCTTTTTCTAAACCTATTTGACGAAAAGTGATTGCGCTAGTTAAAAATAATTTATTTTCCGAATATAGGCCAATATTTATCCACGAATGAGAATCGAAAAATATTCGAATCCCTTACAATGATTCAAATTGACAGGTAACCTCGTTGTGTGAAGTTAGGTGAAAAGAAAACTAGTTCTTTGATCACAACACAAGTATCTACATTCGAAAAGTAGAAACATGTTTGCGTTGTGATTTAAACATCATACATTTTGTTGCGGCTGAGGTAATTTTACTTAGCCAATTGAATTTGTAAATTGTGGGCACTACTTTTTTATAGTACTTTATGAATTCTGTATTGTTAGGGTTTCGTACCCAAAGGGAAACCCTATTACTGAGGCTCGGCTGTCCGTCCGTTTGTCCTACAGTTACGAGGCTGTATCTCCTGAACCGTTATACCTAGATAGTTGAAATTTTCACAAATGATGTATTTCTGTTGCCGCTATAACAACATATTATACAAAAAAATTAAAAATATGGGGGCTGCCATACAAAACACGTATTTTTGGAAGTAAATTATAGTACAGAAACTTTCGTGCGCGAGTCCGACTCGCACTTGGCCGTTTTTTTTTGTAAAATAGTATGCCAATGTTCGGTCAGTAGCTATATGGCCGCCTGGTATGCACGAAGGCCTTATTGTAGGAAAAAATAAATATTTCACAGCTCCCTCCTGCACCCTTGTCGGAGGAACCACGCGTCGCTTGCGCGTTGCCAACAAGATGGATCATTGCTACGCGCGACACGAACCTACACAGACGGGCGGTTAAAAACACGCCAAATTTTCTTCTTTTCCTATACCTCTTCCGTACCTACATTTAGGATTGGCTCTTTCAAAAAGTGTGTGAAACCTAGGTAACTCTTGTCTACACGATGAGCACGATGTAAAGTGGTAGCACGAAACTTAGAAATCATTAATATTATGCAATGTAAGATTTACGTCGGACTCCAACTGGGATAACCATAACTTAATTGGGATCGTTTAGTTCAGCCCAATGTTCTGTTCAATGTAAGCATTATTCACAAGCCTTGTGGTAGTGCCGTTGTCTGGGTTGGAGCGCTGGAGTTGATCACTCTTCTTGAATTTTTTAAATTGTGCTGTTAAATTATATGATTCTAGTTTTACTATTTGACGATGCATGTTATGGACAGTTTCTTAGCACTTTGCTTTGATGCATTAATTAAACTTTCCCTTGTCAGTAGAGAAATTTCCATCCGTCGCACGCTATGGAACTAAAACTAATAAAACAGAAAAGAAGGATTTTTTTTGCAAAAATGATTCGCCCGTCTGCAATCCCCGAGCCCCCTTGAAGATGGATCATCGAAGCGACGGGGGGCGCCGATCGCGCGATAAACCGACGCGATATGGCAACGCGGGAATGTGAGCAGGCGACATAATACCACTACGTAAACAGGTGCCTATTCGTTTTAGCCGGTTAACAATGCTGTTGGGGAGAATAAAGTGTTCTAGAGATGTGCTTCTTGCAGATATGAACGCCTGGTACATGGTAAGCGTGATGTATGGCTCTGAGTAAAGGATTTACAATATTGGTTATCTTCTTGCATACGGAGGTAGCATGCTAGCAAAAAAAAAAAGTTAAGTCATTTTATGGTTGTCACACACAGTATGAAAAGGTGTTAACATTTACTGTACCTACTTTTTAAGCTTATATGAAATTTTAGTATTTTTTATAACTTCAAAATAAATCAACAATCCCAGATCAAAGTGTAGGCTTTGTTGCAAAAAGGAAGTCATGAAGATTGTAAGTTGAGCCACTCACCATGACGAAATTAGGAGCTTGAAGTACGCCTACATCGTCATCGACACTATCATCAGTGGCCCTTAGCAAATATGCTAACTATAATCACGCGCAAGCGTATCACAAATAATAATACTGTACCTACCTATGCAACTGCTGCAATAGTTACTCCACTTTCTCTAAACATGTCACAAACACTCCAACACATCCATTTTAAACATGAAATTCTTGCACAAATATTAACATTTACTTAGAATTGCGCCCTCCATACAAACAGACTCGTAATAACAAAGTTTTCAAAATGGCGCTTGCACAAAAAGAACACACACTTAAAAGGGCATTATCTTCTTATTTTTATATTAAAGTTGAACTGGAAGGAAGTCTTGTAATCGCCTTAAGCTCTTCATCTCTTTGAGACAGCTGCTGCTGGTCTCCCCCTCTAAGGAAGTACTTGCAAAGTTTTTCTATTGTTATTAAAGAAGTAATATTGTTTTGTTATTTACGGTAGGCTTGTGTCTTTGTTTCCTCGATATATTGCCCAAAGTAATATCTATGTAAAAAGTAATATTAACGGAGGCTATGATATAGTTTCGCATGCTTATGACGATATTACCTGGAAATTTCTAACATTTCGATATCACAGAATTTATTATATATTTGAATGTTGGATATTATCAATGAACATGTTATATAAAGCAGTAATAAAATGCTATTCGAAATGCCTAATCACAAAAGTTCTTTTTTGTTTCAATCATGGTGTACTGTACAAATTGTAAGGGATGTTGTACTAAAAACTTTGCAGGCATGATCAGACCATGAAACTGAACAACTTCTATTAAGGAGCCTATGTTAGGACGCGATATTTTTCGAGTTTTGGATGGAGGACGTATTTTTCTCGTTTTTTACTACGTGTACTATATCCTCCATTTGTGAATATAGCCTCCATAGAAAATTTCTTCAGTTTCATGCTCTGATCATGCCTGCAAAGTTTGAAGTACACCACTCTAGTTGTACAAATTACAGTACTGCCAACTTGTAACATGACTGTAGTTACCTACATGTTGTTAGCAATATAGTTATGTATGCCTATCCTGTTACTCAGTGGAGCTCGGACTAAGTTTGTCGTCAAACTTGGGCATGGGACAAATAGTAGAACACTAGGCAATGCGAGAGATGTACCTTAGTGGTAAAATCTTTCAACTTTCCTTTTAAAAGTTAAATCGAAAATGTTAACCCTGAACTGTAAAGGGGTTTGTCTTGGCGTATGTTTTCGGGAAATATTCTTTAAATTAATGTACTTTTTTAGTTACGTCAATGATATGTAGCATGTTTTATAAAATCCATGTGATGCCGGTTTAGAATAGCATTACCCCATCACCCCGCGAAAGAAGTGACTAAGGGACTTGCGGGTTTCATGTGTATTTAAATTTTAGGTGACAGGCTAACAGCTTATCACTATATTGATACATGATTTTTCTGAAACGGATCTCAAATATTTGTCAGACGTGGCGATAGCGACCGTACTTAACAGCCGTTAACGCTCTGCCTACCCCGCAGAAGACAAAGGCGCGATAAGTAGATGTTATTAAGAATATACCTCTATAGTGTCTACGTGAGGAGGTAAGAAAAAGGGTGACGCGATTGTAAGCCGGCACCACACGCACACAGATATCACGCCTATAATCCCTTGCGGGGTAGGCTGAGCGTAAACGGCCGCAAAAACAGGCATTCACGCCACATGTGACTAATATTTGAGGGTCATTAAGAAGATTGTGTATTGCCGTTGTGACAGGTTGTCAGCCCATCGCCTAAGATTGTAATACACAACCTCGAGTCCCTTAGTCACTTCTCACGACTCCGACGGGAAAATAATGGGGTGATGCTATTCTAATCCGGCATCACAAGGTAAAAATCTTTGATAATCATTCATTATCTGCAACTGAACCTACGCTAGGTGTGTTTTAAAAACAAACTTTTCAACATCCTTTTCCCAAGTTACGTTCTGTCTCTAAGATATTCTCCCTAGCGTATTTTTACCTACTACAATAATACCAACATTACGAAACATATTTAAATAGCTATTAGATGATTTATTCGTAAGTGATCTCACACGGCATACATTTATCACTTTTTGTTATTTTGACGTGTGTAACGAAGGCGAAAAACAGCCAGATCAGCGGGTAGGGGGTGCACACTTTATAGTTCAGGAGCTTAGCTTCAAATACTTTCATTTTATTTTAATGTTTGACTATTCAACATTTCATTATACATACATAAATATGCTTTTCTCTTTTGTGATCATTTTCTTACCTACCTACCAATTGCCTACTTACATATTAGTCTTATTACTATAGTGAAAGATTGTAAACCCATTGCCTTGCAATGGATAAATGTGTAATTATTAGTCGTTTTTACGACACCCATTGAAAGAAACAGGACAGAGGCAGGCAGGTAATCTACTGTAAAGTGTTCGTCACTAACCTAACATTTTGAAAGAATATTAGTCTCTTATAGTATTAAAATGTAACCCCAGCAACTGTATCAGTTTGTTTACAGAACAAGATCGTTCAAACATAACCGTTCATAGCAAACAATATCTACTCCAAAAACAAGCAAACATATAATCTGTAAGCTCCTGGTTTACATCAGCGAAGGGTCGTAAAGTGAGACGTCGGGGGTCGATGGAAATTGATTTTCCGCCGTCACTCATATCTTAAGCATAACTCCTCTATGTTCACAGGAGTCGCTGTTATGTATTCAACCTTAGGATTCCTTTTTACTTTCTTTTGGGTCATTTATTGTGTTAAATGACCCAAACATCTACTGGTGTGGGGAACGGTGCACCATTTTTTGCAGATATGACGTACCGTTTTGTCCTGTCTAATTATATCAAAATTAGCACTAGCCTGCCCAGTAGTATCACCCGCTGCCTACCGTTTTCCCGCTGGTATACAGCATTTTAATATAGTCTATGTTCATCAGGGATAGTTTAGGATTCTGATGGTAAAAGATTTTTTTAAATAGGTCCAATATTTCGGAGCCTATTCGATTCAAACAAACACAACAAAATCTCTCCTCTTTATAATACTAGTGTAGATGTAGTTATCCAGCAAAATTGATTGTCACAAGTATCTATTCCTCCGATATATACCAACGATGTGTTTGTATTGATATTTGCCGTGAAATCACGGCTCGTCAGCAGGCATGCACCGGGATCATAAATCAATAGGATGGCCGATTACTTTGTATGCTCACCCATTAGCGCGGCTTCACGCTTCCACTACGCTGCTTGTACTAACTACGCCACTTTAGATATTAGCTGATGCTCTAATGTAGCTGCAACATTCAATATTTGAATGTTCAAATATACGGGGTGCATAGAAAACTTTAAAGGCGTCATAAGACTATCAAACCGTGCAACTTAAAGAAAATTATCATGTTTTGCGAAAACATACAATTGTCTTTATTTTTTGCATAATCTGAAACTGATTTTATAACCAATTCAAATTTTAGTTTAGCGAGAAATTCATTTTTGAAACGCTCTTCCTAATACAATGAAGGTAGTAGAAAGAATGCGGTAGGTATAAGTTTTATTTAAAGACATGTTATTTTTTTTACAATTCTCGTCCATTTTGTTCGGCACCCAGTAGTCACAAGTTTTAATCGGGTTTTGTGCTGGCTGGCGGATGATGGCGTGCTAAAAGTCATATGCAAAGTGAATGCACAGTTCTGATTTACGCTTGTAACACACGCGTGCCGTTAAAATTGTTTGTTTTCATAATGCCATGCTGCTGTATCGCCTGCAACGTGAACATTTTGTGTTTGAACAGACAAGTCATAAATTGTTGGTGACTTTATTGGAAAAGTTCCGCTTTTGTCGCGTTTAGTCAAGTTTTCAAGGGTAGATTGCATTGCGATGACACGCAAATCGTAGGATTTGATAAATTTCGCTCTAAATACTAAGTACGGGACAAACCTCCGATATATCACGTACAAAAACTGAAAATTTGTGGCGTGCGCCGGCTTGGAATAACATGACCCTAATTATAAAAAGTAAGTGACAGATCCAGTCCAAGCAATAGGCAGCAACGTTTCCTTGCAATGCAAGTCTGCAAATACCATGACGAGTATGGTAAGCACGCCACAATAGGGAGAGGTCCATGACATGACCAGCAGAGGACTGCTGTGGCTGCTACTGAAGTACGATGATGCATCGTCAATGAATTTACAAGGTAGCAAAAAAGAGGCAGTTTGGCAATGTTAATCTCCTAATAACATTTAAATAAAATTAGTTGTGACCTGGAATTGAAAATAAATGGATTCCGTTAACGAAATGGGTAGCAGTTTCAAATAGCTTACTGTGCTCGATGCAGTAGCAATGCCAGCCGGCTGCTGGCTGCCAGACACCGACACGAGTTTTACAGCGCGCGCTAAATCGCGACCGGCGATAAAACTGTTATAAATCGATTCCGCCAGGTTAAAGAATTAAATGGATCGTAAAAATCAATAGGTGTCTGTCGCGCGGGACGAACGCTAACCTCGCCGGAATGGCACTTCCCCAGTTTATGAATTACTTTCCAACTTTATGACGGCTTTGTCAGCCTCCACTTTTTCCGAGCGTCATGTGTTCTAGACGGATACGAAATTGGATTTTTTAGATAGAGAATGAGAGAAATATTGCGACTAGGGGAGTATTAGGCGGGATTGTTTTATTTACACCTAAGAGTTCATTCGCCCCATAAAACGAGAATAACTTTTGAAAAGTATTTCGCGTCGAACAATAGTCGCGGCTGGTATTCTCGTGAAAGGAATCGTGACTTCGCACATCAAAAAACAAAGGCGTTTTGCATGTGATGTTTTATTTTTATCTAATCGGTGGCGGTGTGACGGTAGCGACACGTACCAGCTTTGAATAAATAAAAGGAAAATATATCACCATAGACCCTTGTACATAAAGTGCATTCATGCGACCTCCTGCAGTGCCTGCACGCCTGGTAAAGCAACTACTGAAATGCGAATGAAATGTTTTTAAAATATGCACAATGGTGGAAATTTGAAATAGAAAATGTACAACTCTTTGAAGTAAAATGCAAACACGGAATATGGTAATATGATTTTTAGCATTCGCTTCACCTCCGTACCTTGTGTCAGTTTTACCCCTACGTAAAAGATTAGATTAGTATTCCAAAACGCTCTACATTTTGCTGATACTAATTTTATTTTAAATCATAAAATAAATATTTTTAACTAAAGTTAGAAACTCAATGAAATATAGGGTATGTGAAACGGAACATTTGTGCAAAGAAGAGATGACATGTGGTGTGACTAACTGGCCTACAATTAGATCATGATCCTTAACAACTTTTTGCTTCTAAAAATTGCCATCCATAAACTTTCACACATCAATTTTAATAGCTCCCATGTAGTAGCCACGGGGCAAATAGAAAAGCGGGTTAACTCGCATTTTATACGTTCCGCTTCGAAGTCAGGACCTCGTGATACCGAAAATGGTGTACACGAATAGAGGTGTGTCCGGACAGGGGCATGGAGAGGCGCCGCCGCCGGTCGACCCATAAACAAGACCAGAACGAATGTGAGCAGTAGACGTAGAATAAAAGTGCCGATCTCAGAAAGTGCAATTTTTCTTATAAAAGAAAACATCAGTTCTTAAGTATCTACATATTAAGCTTATTGAGAACCTGTAACTATCGTTTTGTCTTGATGACACACACACACACACACACACGCACATATTACGCCTTTTATCCCTTACGGGGTAGGCAGAGCGTAAACGGCCGCAAAAACGGACATTTACAATTACTTGAGGGTCATTTGGAAAATTGTGTATTGCCATAGTGACAGGTTGTCAGCTCATCGCCTAAAATTGCAATACACACCCTCGAGTCCCTTAGTCGCCTCTTACGACTCCCAAGGCCAATAAATGAGGTGATGCTATTCTAAGCCTTCACACGGCATGTCTTGATGACGATTTTGATATTTTACTTTCGCAAAACAATAACAATGTAACATTTGTAAAGATTTGACGGTGAATACCGCTCTGAAACTACTAATTGGAAAAGGTTTTTCAAAAGAATGATGAAGAGATAATTCTTATAGTCAATTACGTAAGTAATTTCTCTTTCGATTGAAGAAAAATTGCTATTTTCATAAATCATGTTTCTGACTTACACCCTTGTATCATGTAACAATAAAGAACGGTCACGAACCGCACCTTAAGCGATTGCCATACACGGATGTTTTTCTGTCCGCATGTATGAGTATGACAGTCCAGAGCTTGCTGTGACCTCTGCTATTTCCACGACTATTTCCCTTTTCTCCCAATGTGAGTTGTTGGAACTCACTTGCGTTTAGTTGTTGTAGTTGTATGAGATAAATATAAACGATAAAGATATTTTATTCGCAAGCATAGTAGCCCATACGTGTTATGATAGTATGTGGAATGCAAAATTACGTTTTTAGAATATCATTATGACCAAGACACTATCAATATGCCTTTAAATACAACTAGTCATCAAAATATACGAATACGCAAGAACTTCATAATAATATTTGTCAAAAATAATAATTTATCAATTTCATGTAAGTATTTTATATCATAATATGGTTTCTGGATATCCCATCGTTTTAATTTAGACAAAAAATACCTATTCGGGAGTTCTCTGATCTGCCGTGGTTGTTAAAAGAACTTACCTAAATTTTGATTAACGAGATGACCACATGAATAAAAAAATATTTGATGTAATTTTCAAGTAATCCGTAATTACGCAAATGAACGAGTACGATATACGCGGTGATTTCGCGGTCACAGTAGAATACATACACACACATATCACGCCTATAATCCCCTGCGGGGTAGGCAGAGCGTAAACGGCCGCAGAAAACGGACATTTACGCCACGTCTGACAAACATTTGAGGGTAATTCGGAAAATTGTGTATCGCCATAGTGACAGGTTGTCAGGGACTCTCACGGGAAAGATATGGGGTGATGCTATTCTAAGCCAGCATCACACGGCACAACAACAATGTAGAATCTTTACACCAGTAAGAAAAAATACTATCAACCGGCCAGTAGCAGCAGTATCTTCAAGTGATCATAACTTTATAAAAATACATACCTACGACAATAAGTGTTATAAAATGACGAAAAATCTTACACCTGCCAATGTAATAGTAATCAAGTGTTATGAAGTAAGTTAATTGTTGCACCGAGGTGTCCGCCCACCAAGTACGGAAAATTACCCCTTCCGATCAGTCTACGAGTAATATGTATGGTGGCCATGTAATGTGACATGCAAAGTTACCTTTCTTAGCCACTTTTCAAAACCTGATAAATTATTTTGCTGATTGGGCCATTAGTTGATCGATATCGGTATCTTGTGAAGACCTACATTCAAGTTGCTGCCATAATTGCGGCAAATCAATCCACTTCCGTGAAATTATAAAACTTGCGATGTAGTTTCTCCATGTTGATGATGCCTGCTTGAAATAGCATCACCCCGTTTCTTGACGAGCACTGTAAACGATGAGTTCAGGGTATGGGCATTCTCTGTGAATGCACATTGCGCTTCCCAATCCACCTACTAAGTGTGCGTACAAATACCCCCCAAAAAAGAAGATCCATGTCCAGCAGTGGACTTAAAGCTATTGATTATGTAGTTTATTAGTATGTGGTTTAGTGTTATCGATAGTTTTAAAAGTTGATTGAAAAGTTATTGGTTAGAAGTTTGTGACTTTGTGATATCAAGTTGGTCCCTAAATTCATTAATCTACATACCTATCCACTCCAATTCTCTCAAACTATATCGACGGTTGAAAGGCAAAAGGGGCTAAGCGACACCTTGGGCCAAAATGACTTTTATACATATTCGGAATCAGCGGATTTTTCTGCGTTTTTTGAGCTGAGTTTGACTTCAATCGGAGCATTTTTGTGTCGCTTAGTACCCCCCACATTTAAAAACAAATTGTCGCTTGGGTGCCTCTGCGTGTTCTGAAATAATTAATAAGTCTACGTTGTGCCACACGATGGTATTCGTTCTGTCACTTAAGTCGTTATTTCCTTCCCATTCTTTGAGCAGATACTGCTTCAATCATTATTCCTGATTTTTATTTGTAATTTAATGTATTTACACTCTTTTACCTTATGTTAATAAACACTATGACGTCGTTTAACCGTTTTTACTTCGTGCTGTTTTGACTTTAATGGGCGTTTAAACCCTATAACCTCAATCTGTAATCAACGACTTTGTCGGTTAAACCCTTTTACCTCGATCTGTAAATAACATCTGTGTCGCTAAAATCCTTTTACTTCAATCTCTCAATAACAACTGAGTCGCTTGAACTCTTTTACCTCTATCTCAAATTAACAACTGTGTTGCTTGAACCGTTTTAACTCAATCTGCAATTAGAAATTATGTCACTAGATCCCTTTTTCATAGATCCAGAACATCGAAGCATTCGCAAAAAGATCGATTAACCTCGCACTCTTTATCGATATTTTTTTCATTGGATCTGTTTGACGGAATTAAAATCGGTCAATATTGTTGGCTAATTCGTTTTTCAATACATTGCACATTACCTATATGATATGTCGAACCTTTTATACATTTGTTTGTTTTAAAAACAAATATGGTGAGCACCTTTACTTAGATTATTAAAACATGATTTAAGGCATTTAAAGCTCAAAATTAAATAGAATATTTTATTTAAGCCCACAAAAAAATATATTAAAGCCATTAGTAAAGGTGGTTAAACCATAATAATTTTGTAAGTTCTTAGATGGGGCCCATAGATTTCTTGAATTCGAGCCTGTTCCCCGCCTCCCGCGACCCATCCGCAATTAAAGCGCGCGCGCGTTTCTTGTGATTACTTCTCGCTCAGTCGTCAGCGAGTCGCCAGTGAGTGAAATTGTGGGTCGCGTGCGCTACATTCGACAACAACCAAGTTTTAGGTAAGTACCTAATTTTATTTACACTACGCTTGCTACTTACTGAATAAGAATACTACCCTGATTATTCATCATCATCATCAGCCTATTGCAGTCAACTGCTGGACGAAGGCCTCCCCCAGGGTACGCCATAGGGAACGATCTCCCGTTTTCGCCATCCAGTCGCTACCAGCCGCCTTTCTAAGTCATCGGTCCATCTGGCCGGAGGACGTCCAACACTATGCTTGCCGAGGCGTGGCCTCCATTCGAGAACCCGTTTACTCCACCGTCCGTTGGTTCAACGACAGATGTGCCCAGCTCACTGTTACTTCAATTTGCTACATTTCCAGACTATGTCCGTTACTTTGGTCTCTTTGCGGATAGTCTCATTCCGGATTTTATCCATTATAGACATACCGAGCATAGACCTTTCCATAGCTTTCTGAGTGACATGTAACCGGTGGGCCAGTTTAACTGTCAGGTTCCACGTCTCAGCTCCATAGGTCATGACTGGCAGGACGCACTGATCGAACCTTGGTCTTAAGGCATTGTGGCAAGGGTGATTCCAAATTATGACGCAACTTCCCAAATGCTGCCCAGCCCAGCTGCACTCTTCTAGATTATCGTAGATTTCAGCCTCAAAGTTATCCCTACCCAGCTGCAAAGTTTGCCCAAGGTACATATACTTCTGGACAACCTATAGGGCTATACCTTCGACGGAGACCAGCTCGGGGATGATGCTGTTGATTAAACATGACTTTTGTCTTGTCCAAGTTCATCCCGAGTCCAACACGTCTCAAGGCGACGTTGAGGCTGGTCAGAATTTTTTGCAGATCCTGCAGCTATTCAGCCATTATGACTATATCGTCGGCAAAGCGGAGATGTGTGAGATATTCGCCGTTGACGTTGATGCCTAGTCTATCCCACTGCAAAGTTTTAAAGATATCCTCCAGCAAATTGGTGAAGAGTTTCGGGGATATAAGTCACCCTGTCTTACACCTCGGAGTAGTTTGATGGATCCTGTTTTGTGTTTTGTACTTGGATGGACATCGTTGCCATTTGATAGAGGCTTCTTAGCACCTCCACATATTGCTAATCCACTTAGCACCGCTGCAAGGTCTCCAAAACATCCCAGGTTTTGATGGAGTCGAAGGCTTTTTCGTAGTCCACAAAGGCCATACACAGCGGTTGGTTATTCTCTTCTGACTTCTGTATAACCTGCCGTACAGTATGGATGTGGTCCACGGTGCTGAAGTCTTTACAAAACCCAGCCTGTTGCGGTGGCTGGAAGGCGTCAAATCTTAATGCCAACGATTCGTAACAACTCTCGAGATCAGCTTATAGACGTGGCTCAGAAGTGTGATCGGCCTATAGTTTTTGAGGAGCGTTTTGTTTCCTTTCTTAAAAAACAATGCCACAACACCTCTGCTCCACGCCTTCAGGGTTATCCCATTGGCTACAACAGAGTTGAATAGCCTTTTCAGCTCCTCCAGAACAGGTTTTCTACCAGCTTTAAGTAGCTCAGAGGCCACTCCGTCTTTACCGGGAGCTTTCCCATTCTAAAGCTGTTTAAGAGCCGCCCCGATTTCGTCTACATCCACGTCAGGGAGATCTTCTGTAAAGTGGTGACAGAGTGGAGCTTTGGGGTCTGTGGTCGCGTCAGGTGGAGGTTTCCGTAGAAGTCCTCAATTTCAGCGAGAATCTTTGGAACCGATGTGACAGTTACACCATTCGAGGTAGTTAGACCCCCGATTTTTCTCAATCGCGTCCTTTATGAGGCGAGTGTTCCAGCTTCGGAGGTCGCGTCTCACCATACTTCGGATCTTTTTGTTAAGTGACTGGGGATCTGGCAAAGCATCCTCTGGTGTTTCCCATCTAATTCGCATAATTTCCAAGGTCTCGCTTGAAAGTTTAGACTTCTTATCTGTTCGCCTTTTCCGAAAGTGCCTCCGTCCCGTTTCGCATATAGCCCCAATTATGCCCTCAAAGTCCTCGTCAACATTCGCAGGGGTCTACAGGGCAGCGAACCGATTATTTAATTCGAGTTGGAACTCATCATGTCCGGCTTGGGGCAGATTGGGACGAAGAACTTGCCTTACCATGCGGTTTCTTTCTAGCTTGAATTTGATATTTAGGGTGCCTCTTACAAGTCGGTGATCGCTTCCGGTATTAAACCTGAGACATCTCTAAATATATGCCTTTTATCCGTATAGACAGCGACCTGGGCCGACAGGTTAACGTGCCCTCCAAAGCACGAAATCATCTTACTTACGGACTATTAGGTGATTCACCCTCAAAAGTCCTAACCAAACTGGGAACAACTAACAAAATTATAAATTGACAAATATCAACTTTGTGTGTCCCACTGTCGTGCATCTGACAAGATTTTTTACCTTTGCAGAAACGAATTGTATATAGAGAGTGGCAAAATAAGTGTGAAACTTAATATTGAATCACTGAGTTTATTCAGGCAACTAATTATGTTTTTTTTTTTTTGCAGATAAAGAAAAATGGAGTCCGCTTGAAGAAAACTATTAAGAGACCACATAAACAGTTGTTCAGATAAGATAAGAAAAAGAAGATGATAATATGATAAAAATAAGTAAACGTCTTTTTAAGGATAAACACAATAGCGAAAACATAGACCAATCAAAAAGAACTACAAGACAAGATAAAGAAGAAACACCTATGAAAAATACCAAAAGACAAAACAAAGAAGACATGCATATGAAAAATACCAAAAGTCAATGTAAAAAAAAACACCTATGATTTACACAAAAAGACAAAATATAGAGAAACACCCAACAAACAAAAAAAGTATGAAACAACCAAAGTTAAAAAACCCAAAACACCAAAAAAAAAGAAAAGAGCTTCTAAACATAGATAAGAATGTACAAAATACCAAAAAAGAATTGATTTTTCCAGTGGAGGTGAATTCACAAGTACCAAAAATACTGCTGATCGGAAAAAGAACAAGATTTGATCAATATTGATGTGGCAGTAAGTTTTCGTACATCTAAGGTGAATCACACACTGTGATGTATGTCGCTTCGACACGCGAGTCCTATGCGTCTGTTCGACTTTCATTTAGTATGGATTGCACTGATAGATGCTTGCGAGTCGTGCTATCGCACGATTGTTGCACGACAGCGCGACTCGCATGCGTCTGTCAGTACTCTCAAAGAACTCCATACAAAATAAAAGTCGGACAAACGCATGCGACTCGCATGTCGGAGCGACATGCAACATTGCTTCATAGCCACCTAGGTAAGTAGATCACTGATTCATATAGAAGTATTTGTTTTGTTTAGAAGTTCTAATAACTTTGTTAGCAACTCAATATATTTTTTTATGTCAGGTAACATTTATTTGACTAGTGACTGATACTGTAAATTAGGTATACGTTGATAACAAAACATTTTTGCTGAAAATCAATCAGCTGATTGAGTTACTATAGAAGAGAGTACTTAGGAAAAGTTGTTTGTTATCACTAGCTCGTACCCAGTTTTCAATATCGTTCACTAGTGATAAGTACCCCCTAAAAAATAATACTTGGTATTGTTTTAAGTTTTTAAACTAACTATATTATTTAATAATAAAACTATTTAGCTACTAAAATTTATATTTTGTTTTATTTTATACAATGGATACTTTTCTTAACTCCTTCAAATGTAAAGGCTTAAATCACACTTAACCGTTTTCCGAACAAAGGCGCGACGTTTAGACCGTTTTTGTTTTAAAGAGTAGTGTAATTCAATCATTTTCCCTGTATTTTATTTTTTCAAATTGTTCACTTCACTCTATATTCCAATATTTTTAATTTAACTTTAATGGACATAATTCGTTTTGCTTCATTTTATAATTTATTTATTTTTCAACTAAGTTATTTAACCACGTTCTTTGTATACAAAGCTTATGAGGTAGAGCATTATACCTGAATCTTCATATCAAATTTAAGTAACATAGATCGTATTACCTCATTTTATAATTACATACATTGAAAAGTAAGTTTTTTTACCTAGCACTGTTAATGAATCAGTTATATAGTAATGCGTTTTACCTCATTTTAAAGTAGGAATTAATATGCTTAAGCCATTTTACCACGATTTGTTTAAATTTGTCTTGACCATAGTTCCTTTTACCTTGCCCCTCGTTTGGGTCATTTGGTCTCAACCGCCATTTATTTTATTTAATATTAACAGCAGAACAGTTTGTTTTTCTATGAAATATGCGCTATCATATTTAGAATTTTATTTTGATTTTTATTTTGTCAAATATTTTATATGCAACAAGTTATAATTTTTTTTCTGATTTCGGCACCTTTAAAACGTTCTCCTGTAAAGTTCTCAAAATGTCGCTCAGCCCCTTTTGCCTTTCAACCGTCGATATAATTAATTATCATACTATCAAATAAATTTTGATCAAGAGTATGTTAATTAAATACAATGAAATTCATTAGGTTTTTACAAAGAAAGGAACGTAATCGTCCTTCCAAAGCGTGTTTAATTTGAATTTTTAAAAAAACTTGTCTACCTGTCTCCTGACATTTTATGAATCATCATCTCTGTCATCCTCCGTCAAGAAATCCGTGCCGGCTCCATAATCAACATTCAGCAGTGACATTTCGTGGTTTAATTCCTGATCCGGCCTCTTTAAATAATTCCCTTCGTTTACGTTTAAAGACGGCGAACGATAAAAAAGAGGAATCAGCCAGGAGACGTCGGATGAGCTGGCTGTGAATAATTTACACCTAAACCTGTCGAAACTGCACTCTCTCTTTGCATAATAATACTATTTACAAAGCCTTACTGCCAGGCACATAAAGTTCAATTTACACTATAGTTTCCTTCAACCCCAGCAAAAACAACGTTGTTTGGTTATCTTACCATCTCAGCCTGTCACAGAATATCCTCGTCCGCGGCCGCGTCTCTTCTTATGTCAGTTTTTGTTGTTTGCCTCCGTGCGGTTCGTTTTAAATGCTGTTTAATTCATGTCTTATTAGCTCAGAAGTGTCTAAACATAAAGACCTCCATAATGTTAGGTAAGTATCAACGTTTGACATCTGGAATGTTAAATCGAGCTTGTGATTGTTTGTGACCGGTTGGTAGCAACAATGACAACGCGTCGTGCTTTTTTTTGTCGTGAATGCTGTGGTGCATTCAATGGAACACAGTAATGTAGGTACTTACATATGTTTGACATACATTAAACTAATTATATTGCCCCAGGACTTCGATTTATGGTCAGTAGGATAAAAAATACTTAAGGCATAGAAAGTGACATTATTTCTCAGTTGTTTGTGAAAAAGTGTCGAGCGTGTGCGTGTTACCCACACAAATTAGATAAAATTCCTTACTTAGGTTGGAGCAGTAGTCAATGGAACTGCCATTGTAAGTCTTATGCGTGCGGCATAAGAGTGGTCCAAAATCTAAACTGTTTATTCCAGCCTAAGCTTGACTGTGCCTACATACTTACTCTTTCAAACATAATGTGATGATAAATTTGGATCAGTGACTACCAAAAGTTAATCTCGTGCTTCATTAACATACCAATCATCTCAAATCTGAGCCCAAAGAAAATAACGTGTCGATGTTTAACAAACAGGCGGTTAGGCTAAACCGTGGTTAACATGCGATCAATCATTCAAAGATTGATGTATGGTGTGGATGGTTGATAGGTTGACAGTAATGAAATTTAACACCCGCATCGTTCGTTATTACGGTAATTACTCTCATTGGTTTACATGTTTTTAGGGTTACGTACCTAATAAGGAAAAAAATTAACCCTTATAGAATCACATTGCTGTCCGTCCGTCCGTCTATGTTTCTGTCAAGACCCTTTATCTTGAAATCGCGTTACCATATCGTATTTCTTGTCCACAATCGCTTAGTAGTTGTAAAAAAATCAAGGTCTAAAAAATTTTTTTGTGCTTGCGTGTTTTTAATACTCTCAGGGATATCAAAATTCAAAGGGTACTTCCCGTTGGACTACAATTATGAATTTTGGCTATAAGCTTCGTTTGGACGTAAGTAAAAGTATAGGGAAATCTCCAGATTTTTTAAATGTCTGTCAGATGGCTGAGAAACAACCAAACTTTTAAAAGTCAGGCTAGTTGTTCAAGTGAGGTATCATATAGAAAGGGCTTGATATGAACCGCACGGAACCCTCGATGTGCGAGTCCGACTCGCACATGGCCAGTTTTTTTTCATACCACATTCTTACGAGCTTGTTTTACATGCTTTTTATGCTGTACTGTTGATAAGTACGTCATAATCTGCTTAAGTAATCTAAATTAGGTTTAAAATTGCATTAAATTTCAAGATCTTTGACACATATTTATAGTTTACAAAAATATACAGGATGTAAGGGACAGCCCTCCGAATATTGAAAGGTCGCATTCAGACCATGAAACTGCACAACTTCCCATAACAAAATATTTCATGGAGAAGTAAATTTTTTTTTGACTTCTCATAATAAATGAAGTCAGGTGATCGTGATTTTGTAGTGGAGGTAGATTTTCTTCTGTCGTTTCCTGACTTATGTTTCTTAAGGAATGTTGTTCAATTTCATGGACTGCATGTACCCTATCAGTATGCGTAGGGCTGTCCTTTACATCCCGTAGATATTGAATGTTTAAAATGAAAATATTCGTCATAGTTGGCTAATGGCAGACAAATGCTTACCTATATTTTATATAAAAAAAAATACGGAAAAGCCTATGACATGCGTATCAAAGTTGTCGGGTTTAAAACAAAATTTAGCTGTTAGCGTCAATAAGGTCTTCTTTAACAGATTATAAATGTCACGCTTCTTTACGCAATAGATGGCGTTAAACATCTAGGGGATTCACAGCTACCTACTCACGCAAGGTAGTAAAATTTAATTCTAGTAGTACGGCAATTTTCTTTTCTCGTAAACTTGCTGGCGTTCCTTTTTTGGAACCGTAGTTCTTTTGCATTGCAAGCAATATCAAAATACGCTGAAATAAGCGTCACCAGCACTGCCAATATTATTTTCAAACTTTCAATTAAACTCCAAAAGCTATTTAATAAATTTTCAAAGACGTTCATTAGGTGGTTGGACGACTCGATGTCCTACACGAAAATAATCAAACTCCTCAGCAAATAATGACGCCCAGATATTCAACACCATCTATCGATGATTTTTTGAAGTTTTTTCTTCTTTTAAACAGTTGTCATAAAGGGCTCGATCTTTTGTTTGGATTTTTTATTAAAGGAACTTATTACTCGTAGTATTGTTGATAATATTTGTGTATTATCCTACGTACCCTATTTCCCCATTATACCCTGCTCATAGTTTCAGGTAAGCAAAGTTCAGCAACAGAAGCACAAAACGAATAGTCAGATTTGAAGCCCCGCGCTCCAGGGACCCATTTATTACTACTATACGGGCAGGGGACTATTAGTTTCCTAGTTATGAACTTTTCAGCCTGTCCAGTGCCATGTTTGGCTTCAGGGACTTTAATAATCGATGTATTTTCGAATATTGCAGGTTTGAAATATTAACCCAGATAAATATGAATTCTGCTTGCGAGAGTTAGTATATCTGTTTTTCTGAGCCACGTTTTGAAGTTGTAATTTTTTTTAATGTGTAAAGATAGAATTAGTTGCAAAACTAACCCGGTAGATGAAGCCGTGCCACGCGTTACTGGCATTAAAATACACTTGCAAAATTGGCGGCCAAGGAATGATCTGCGGTAGCCCAGATGGAAGAAGCGTCGCCACTAGTAATGCGAAAGTCGCAGGTTCAATCAAATCCTGCCCGCGCTTGAAAATTTTGCAATTTTTCAGACACTGTAGGTCTATAATCTGATAAGGTTACACTGTATTACTTATTAATTATATGTATATGGCAGTTTGTTTCTCATAAAATAAAAGTTATTAATTTATTTTTAGTTGGTACACAAACATTGAAATGCGCTCTGGCAACATTCAATTCTCGGAGCGAACATAGATGAATGTGCTTTCTTTTGACACCGGAAAATACGGTACAACGTGATTTTTGTACCGTTTTTATTTAAAAACAGAATTCCAAGCAAACGCGGGCAAATTATGAACTCTCACTGTACTGTGAAGTGAAACGAGCCCCAATGAAAAATGAACCCTTTAAGCTTTCCGTGAAAGCGCTGGGAGTAAAAATAGCGGTAACTATCAGTAGCACTACGAGTTACACACTTAAGGGATCTACATATACTGGTTACCTATACATTTGGTAAGAAAAGCCAGTTCAGTTTGAGCCCTGGTTATAGTTGGTTTAAGTTGTGCCGGCTTTACCAGCTAGAAAGAGAGTGCATACGTACAAGGTCTAGTATGAGCAATGCATAGTTCAATATGAAGGACTTTTGCTTTGCATTCGTTTAGAAAAAGGAAATTGTAGAATCGTATTTCATTTCAAGGAAAATGTAGAATCGTATTTCATTTCTACAGTTTCTGCGCTCTATGTTTACTATAAAATATTTATTCAATATGGACTGGAGTCAAGTTAATAAAAGCATTTTTTTTTCTCTTAAAACATATTTGATTCAGATAGCATTTGTGGATACTCTTAGGACGAAAATTTTGCTAACCTTCTTCCTCACTGTCGATTGATATCCCAGCCAATGCTGTTCCAAAAATGACATCAAAACGCCACAAGGACATCAAATCACTACTTCAAAACGGGTGTTAATAAAATGACGTGTACTCGTATTTCTACCGCCGACAACCGACCACCGGCAATAGATTCAGCCCTGTCCACGGATGTTACAATTCGTAGGCAAAACGGTTCAGCCGGAAAGTGATAACGGCTGTATAGCATTCAGCGGTCAGCCGGTGGAAATATGCCTCGGATGCGGAATACAAGACGATAAGTTTAGAATGGGCTGACTGATTCATGTGACAACACTTTGCAGTTAAACGGGGCACGGTCATTTGCTTGTGCAATGTTGTGAAGCGCCGTGTAGTGATCAATTCACATAGACACATTTAATATGCGACGTCTATCATTTCGATAGTTTTTAAGCTGCAATCATGATCCAGTTGTCCAGAAGTCATGCCTTTGGCTTTTTTGTGAAAGTGCCTTACATTTATTATGCAATTACCTAAGTTCTTAGAAACAGTAATTTTAAACAATATTTTACATCAACTCGTGCCCTGTCCAACCTGCCACAAAACTTCCAAAACATTTTCTCATTAAGGCAAGATAAAGTTCTTAAAAAAATGGAGCTGCCAGATCCTCTAAATTATGCAAAGCGGCCCAAAACATCTTATTTGCCCCTAGCGCCCCCTAGCGACCAACCGCAAAGTTTGCGTCTTGAACCCAATCGGGCGGTCAGACATAATTCAATATTACCAACTTTAAAAGTCTGTTTACAAAAGAGGCGCTGGGGTAAAAACCTTTACTTGGAGTGCAGCGTAGTGTTGCGCTTTCTACGATACCAAAAACGACATAATTATTGGAAAAAATATACCCACATCTATTACCTTTCGATTAAAGAGATTATATAATATTTACCTTACAAGAATCATTACTTATTTACGCAGATACCTACCAACTTATGTAAGTATACGCAAACTCCTTACAAGATTTTCTGAGCAGGTAGGCATGGAGGCAAAGAATATCTCCCGATTATCGATATTCAATAGAGACTCCAGCAGTCAGCACTGCAAGCACTGCCTTTACAAATAAGGGGAGCGTATTGTGCACCTTCCAAACCAGACGCCCTAATCGACCCTTTTGAAATTCCAACTAACGGAAAACTGGATTTCCATAACAATAAAAATGTGATCCGACCATCTACAGAAATGCCTGCGCGATATTCACGGATCATAAAATAGCACTCCGACTGCAAATACGACTGATTTAACTTGACCCCTTTGAAGTAACCTTTTCTGCTGACTTCCCTCCTACCGTCACAAGATGAATAGAACAGGATGTGCCTTTTTAATTTGGCTGGGTAATTTAATAATGGTCATTGTCGCTTTGGTGAAGACATTTTTAGGAATTTTCCTTTTTTACCTTTAAATTAGAATAATATTTGTAGTGACAGTTTAAATGGACTTGATTTCATTTCCTCTACGACTGTTGATTCTGCTTTTAATTTTACGAGTTGTAATAAAGTTTTTATGATAACCATTTTAGTTAGCTATAACATATGAAATAGAAGAACGGATGATTATGTGGAAATCTTGAATCTGATGTTTGTTTGTTTATGTTTCGGAGTCTATAAGCAGATTGCGCCGTAGATGTCATAAGTTTTTCTTAAGGTGACATCGCCCTAACTATAACGATCTTGAGTAGGTATAGGCCTTTAGGCTGCGGTAAGTTGGTGATATTCAGTAAAAAAATACTGCGCTGAATTGGCCTTCTCTATTGTCAACTGCAAAAACAATAAGCTCACAACTTATTTCCGCACATCAAAATGTGCAAAAGCGCTGTCACGAAAAACAGCTGACGCAATTAAACTCCGTTCGGGAAATTCCCAAATATTCTGGAATATCCCAAAAATGATGCAAGGCAACAAATGGAGCTGACAAGCCGACTTGTACCGGAGTGGAAACTATTAAATCGACTGATAAAATTTTATTGAATTTTCCGTCCAATATGCGAGACGAAGCGTTATTGATGACCAGCCCGTGACGTGGCAGTGGGGCCGCTAAAAAGTAGCTGACACCGCTTGCACTAAAAACTCTCTCGTCGATGAAACTGGTGCCAGAGTTTTAATACCACCTAGTAGGCCTCTTACATGGTTGGATGGTTGAAAAAAAAAAACGTGTTATTTAGTAAGGATCCCCGTTATTGCGTAAATAAAAACATTCTTCACTCTCATATAGCACTGTCAGTGCAAAATAAAACCATAGTACATTCTTCACTCTCGTGTGAAACCCTGAGTTGATGAACGACCCGATAACCCCTGGTGTTAGAGTTTTCGTACCTTCGTGTACGAAATCAAAGACAGCAACTGGACCCGACGGTTTAAATTACCCTCTTTCGTTTTGACTAAATTTGGAACAAATTCACAAAGTGATGAATATCAGCTTTGTGAGTGCTCCCCTTGGGAATCAAACCTGCGATCTTCGTATCTGCGACAAACGATGAGACTGCTAGACCACAGAAGCAGTTAACATTTAGGTATAAGGAAGAAATTCCCTGGCTGATTGTTACCTGGTTAGCTTTATATACTCGTTCTTTAGACAGATTTTTTAACATCAGCGTAAAAAAAATATATTCAAGTAAATACATATTATTCCGTTTTCTGGCCTTAATTTATGCTATCTACTCATTTATAAGTACGATAGTCTTATTTATGTTTTACCTAATAGCTAAATTATCAACACCATGAGATAATTTTAAGGAGGTTTTGACGGGCATATGGTGACAACATTTAATTGTCTAAGTATAAATTTATTTTGTTGTATCTAACTAATGTTATTGTTCAAGCTATAAGTTTCTCAAAGAAACCCAAAATAAATAAATGAAACATTTCTGGCTTCCCACAATTAAATAAAGTACCAAATAAAGTAGAAATTAAATTATTTAAACATTTTTTGTCCGGCAACATTTTACCGCCCCATGGTGACCAAATACTTACGTTACAATGTTTCATATCGAATTTCGGGATAACTTTGTGTCTTTGTAAGACCCGTCGTATCCATCACTAGCTGGCACGGGATATCGGTTGATAGAAGCTCAATTGGATGTGATCGATTACTATAGTTTGTATTTTATTTTATTAACTTTATGAACAAGGAATTGCTGCCAGCAAAATGTCGGTGCCATAAAAATGTTAGGCTCCGAACTTTCTTAGACCAGGCGCGGAATATGGGATTGTTAAAATGTGACATCAAAGATTTTCAACGCTTGTTGTCAATTCTCATACAAATTTAAAATCATTGCATTGCTCATACGCCGCCAATGCTTACTTTGTGCTGATACCTTTATGAACATCGTTTTCGTTCGACATGATATTATTTGAAAGACTAGAGTAGTGAGTAACAATAACAACCAATCGATCGTTTAAGGTGCTGTTCCAAACATCGGCCGCCGCGGCAGATGCCATTCCGAAGGCAGCGGCCGACGGCCGACAGCACATGTCAGAGTATAGTTTTCAGGACTTAGTTATTATGTTTATTAGGTTATTATGGTTCATCGGGTTATCATGGTTCATAGGGTCGTTGGGTTCATCTTGTCGTTAAGGTTCATCATGTGGCCGGAGTTCATCGTTTTGCTAGGTTCATCGGGTTATCATGGTTCATCGGGTTATTATTTTTTATACATACATACATACATAAATCACGCCTATTTCCCTTACGGGGTAGACAGAGCATTAACGGCCGTAAAACGGATATTAACACCACTTCTGACAAAAGTTTGAGGGTCAATCAGATAACTGTGTATCACTATAGTGACAGGTTGTCAGCCCATCGCCTAAAATAAAATTGTAATACACATCTAACCCTCGAGTCACTTAGTCGCCTCTTACGACACCCATAGGTAAGAAATGGGGTGATGCTATTCTAAGCCGGCATCACACGGTATTATTTTTCATCGGGTTATTATGGTTCATAGGGTCGTTGGGTTCATTTTATCGTTAGGGTTCATCATGTGGCCAGAGTTCATCGTTTTGCTAGGTTCATCGGGTTATCATGGTTCATCGGGTTATTACGGTTCATCGGGTCGTTGGGTTCATTTTATCGTTAGGGTTCATCATTTGGCCAGAGTTCATCGTTTAGCTAGGTTCATCGGGTTATCATGGTTCATCGGGTTATTATGGTTCATCGGGTCGTTGGAATCATCTTGTCGTTAGGGTTCATCATGTGGCCAGAGTTCATCGGGTCGTTATTGTTCATCGAGTCGCTCATCGGGCTATCATGGTTCATTGGGTCTTTAGGATAATTTTAACTTTATACTGGTCATGATCATGACAGACCAGGTCCAGAGTCTATATACAGACCACTATAGTTGCGGCGGCTTTACGATATATACACAAACAACACATACACACACACACACACATATCATGCCTATAATCCCTTGCGGGGTGGGCAGAGCGTAAACGGCCGCACGAAACGGACATTTATGCCACGTCTGACAAATGATTGAATGGTTATTCGAAAAATTGTGTATTGCCATAGTGACGCCGGCTTAGAATAGCAATACATACATTACAATTTTAGGCGATGGGCTGACAACCTGTCACTATTGTGATACATAGTTATCTGATTGACCCTCAAACTTTTGTCAGAAGTGGTGTTAATATCCGTTTTACGGCCATTAACGCTCTGCCTACTCCGTAAGGGATAAAAGCGTGATTTTTGTATGTATTTATGTATGCCATAGTGACAGGTTGTCAGCCCATCGCCTAAAATTGCAATACACGCCCTCAAGTCCACATGATGAACCCTAACGAAATAATGAATCCAACGACCCGATGAACCTAATAACCCGATAAACCATGCTAAACCGATGAACCATGATAACCCAATGAACCTAGCGAACCGATGAACTATGGCCACATGGTGAACCCGAACGAGAAGTTGAACCCAACGACCCGATGAACCGTAATAACCCGATGAACCATAATAACCCGATGAACCATGACAACCCGATGAACCATGACAACCCGATGAACCTAGCGAAACGATGAACTCTGATGACCACATGATGAACCCTAACGACAAAATGAACCCAACGACCCGATGAACCATAACAACCCGATGAATCATGATAAACCGATGAACCATGATAACCCGATGAACCTAGCGAACCCATGAACTCTGGCCACATGATGAATCCTAACGACAAAATGAATCCAACGACCCGATGAACCATAATAACCCGTTGAACCATGATAACCCGATGAACCTAGCGAACCGATGAAATCTGGCCACATGATGAACCCTAACGACAAGATGAACCCAACGACCCGATGAACCATAATAACTCGATGAACCATGATAACCCGATGAACCTAGCGAAACGATGAACTCTGGCCACATGATGAATCCTAACGACAAAATGAATCCAACGACCCGATGAACCTTAATAACCCGATGAACCTAGCGAACCGATGAAATCTGGCCACATGATGAACCCTAACGACAAGATGAACCCAACGACCCGATGAACCATAATAACCCGATGAACCATGATAACCTGATAAACCACGATAACCCGATGAACCTTGCGAACCGATGAACTCTGGCCACATGATGAACCCTAACGACAAAATGAATCCAACGACCCGATGAACCATAATAACCCGATGAACCATGATAACCCGATGAATCTAGCGAACCTATGAAGTCTGGCCACATGATGAACCCTAACGACAAGATGAACTCAACGACCCGATGAACCATAATAACCCGATGAACCTAGCGAACAGATGAACTATGGCCACATGATGAACCCGAACGACAAGATGAACTCAACGACCCGATGAACCATAGTAACCCGATGAACCATGATAACCCGATGAACCTAGCGATCCGATGAACTCTGGACACATGATAAACTCTAACGACATTATGAACCCTATTAAACATAATAACTAGTTTTGAAAACTATATTCCGACCCAAACAACGTAAAGCCGCCGCGGCTATACTGGTCTGCAGTTATGTGCCGTCGGCCGTCGGCCGTCGGCCGCCGCGGCAGATGCGCGGCGGCCGATAGCATCTGCAGTCGCCGCTCGGTTCGGATAGTATCCCATACAAGCCCATACGAACCAGTAGTGCCGCGGCGGCCAAGGTCGGCCGCCGCGGCATATGCTGTCGGCCGTCGGCCGTCGGCCGCTCGGTTCGGAACAGCACCTTTATCCTCCCTCCACTCACAAATAAATTCAGCAAGTGTATTTACATAAATCTCAAACATTGAAAGTAGGTATGTCATATCTGACACAAAACTCACGCGGTAAGTGCTTAGTTTAATAGGTTATTTAAACTAGGTATGTAATGGAATTTGAAAATAGAACTGTCATTTAAGCCAATAAAAACCTATTCAATTTTTCTTTTTTACTTTGTATTAGGTGTAATTGCAAATCGATATCGTATGCTTATGATTTTAGTTTCATTATCGAACTGGACAGTACAGCTAACTATAATGTCAGGAAATTTAATTGCGCTCAAAATATTAATTGATGAAATGTATGTAAAAGCGCGTATGCACAAACTTTTCATTTATCTAAAATTATTTACTGGATAAAAAAACTTTACTTGTACTGGTTCAACCAACATTTTATTATCCTAGCAATTTAAGTTGGTGTGCGAATATATTGAGCAGTCATACTTCTTTGACATACTTCATTTGGTTTGGTTTGGTTTTTTGTTCGATGTTTGAATTGGAGGAACTGTGGTGGTTAATGCTTTCTTACATTATAGTTCGTTAGGCCAGAACCAATTTTATTGCATACATTAAGGATGTCAACAAAAAATACTTGAAGAGGATATACATTTTAGTCCATATTTTTGTAACCTCAACAAATATGTTTTTCATTTTAACTATCAATATTTCGACAAATATAGTAAAAATTTAGTATAGTTTCATGACGATAAACATATCTTCTTTTCTTTTAAATGATTTTTAAACTCTTGTTTTTCATAGAAAAAAGATCCGTGTTGCTATTGTTTACGATGATACAACGATCTTTTATTTTTATTATTACATATCTGAGCATTATTTGACCTACTTTCTACTCGATATGTAAAGCAGTATACATAACGCAGATGTGCTATTACCCTTTTTACGTTATCTACTATTACTAACAATTCAAAAAAGTTTTGATTCGCTATAAAATCCAAACAAGTTGACTTTGAAGTTTATTTAGCTAAATTGCGAATTCAGTGTCTTATCTTCATCAAAAAATTGTTCTTTGTCATCAAATCTTGTAATTGACACCTTCGTTTTTATTTGCTTGCTTTTAATAAAGCTGTGAAGATTGAGTGTCTATCGTTTTAATTTTCCATCAAGAGTTCTACGACAAGGTGTCTTTCAAATTAAGATGACAAGATTTTATTTTCGTGTTCGGAGATCATTTTTCACAGACATAGCAAAACTATTTTCTTTTTATTAAAAATCTTTGAGTATCAGTGTTGGTATTTCAAAGTGCTCCTACACTCACCGACTTTTATCGTTTCTGCTTACTTAATTATTTAAAGAAAAATTGAAAATTTATTTTATGCTGATAGTTATAGAATCCACCTATTGACATAGAAATCTGCATACATCAATAACAGCAAAAATATTTAAAAAAACATTCTCTATACACAGCACTGAAACAAAATTAGTTCCTATGTAATCTAGTAAGGAACATTCGATACTCCACCACTAGCCGCTTGCCGCTTGGCTCAAGGAATGGAATTCCTCCATCGAGCTGCCCGTTAAGCTCTCCCCAGAAATCAGGCTGGCCAGGGGCTGGCATCACGCCAGCCAAGCTACTGTAGGGCCACCACTTTACTGAAGTTTAAAAAATACTAATGTGCTGTTTCGTTGAATATGTCTGTAATGTTCTTACACTGAAACCCTTCAATTTCATTTTTGATCTTTCGTGGGTCAACTGTTGAATTTTTCCATACTGAAGCCTCGATGCGAGGCACACTCCACTGATGGATTTCCTCACCAACAGCAAATGTTTTCATTTCCATGGCACTAGGGCACTAGTTACCTATTAAATACTCCGACAGTGTTTTTCTTCCACACCAAATTCTGAAAATTTCTCCTGGAGTTAGGTAGGTACTTATACAATTTCAGAAAACGACGCGACGCCTTTTCGATACTTTTGCAAAATTTGCGGGCAATGGATGGAGTCGCGGTAGCCCCCAGATGAAAGAGACATCGCTTCTAGTGATAGCCAAAAGTCGCAGGTTCAAATCCAGCTCACGATAAAAAATAGATTGCAAATTTCCTGAAGGGTCTTCTTATTCAACTTTTTTTTGCAACGGTTCAGAAAGTAAGTTAGCAGGTAGGACAATTTTTTATTATCTAACACTGAATTAAAGTAAACATTTGTATTGGTAGTCTTAAGAAACGCCTTAGAAAATAATCTAAGACGAGCTGTAGCAGCCCTACGCTAGTGTGGTAGTGTTTTAAAAATGTAATGCTCTTAGCTTTGATGAAGTAGACTGCAACTTATACGCTGATTAATACTGTTTATTTTGTTAAGAGCGGCTCCAATTACTCCACAAGGAAGACGAAGAAAATCTCATGTCGAAACTTCACGTTGAATCCTGTTGGTTATTTATGTTTTAAAATATTTTCTGCTGCAGGTTCTTCTATAAATAATAAAGTATAAGCTTGTCTAGTGTCTACAGAAGTTTTGTGTAGTAATCCTTACTAGACTTTAGTTGTTGCCGACTCGGAGGGCGACGGAATAATTGTTATAATACAAATTAAATTTCACAACACAATTTAAGAAAAGCATTCTAAAAATCTACAAAATCTTGATTTATAAAATTTATAACTTCTACCTACTAACTACAAAGCAATATCATCAAATTTTCTTCATCCAACAATAGCGTCAAATGACGTCCGTGAACGTCAGCGAAAAATGGCTTTATTTTCGGAAACATTTCCTCCGAGTTTTTATTATGCCCATACTTGCTATATCTCCGGAAGACCCGCAGAGGTAATACCTTTTGTGTGGATGATTCGGGACTTTGCGAACGTTTTTGACCTACATCGTTTGTCAGCATGAGACAGAGGGAAGCGTTAATTTGACAAGGGATCTCCTGCCACACTGACCTACTTGCGTCCATGAAGATTACAGTACGTGTAACACGAGACCAGTTTTCAACTCAACTTCTTTTTTTGGATAAAAATAAATAGAAAGTTAGCTCTGCAGCCTAATCAGTATTATTGTTAAAGAGAGTTAAGTAATTACTCGATATACTGTATTGTTGCTTTTAGTTTGGTACGACACTTCTGTGGCCGTATTCCGCTATTTGAAAAGTGTCTTAGTTGTATTTCTTTAGTGTTAGTTGGATGGGTTTGGCCGTTTCGTAATCCGCTAACAGTTTGAAGAATGGAAAATCACATTGGCAATATGTCATTATAATGCATTACAATACCAAAAATAAAGTTTTGGGGCCTCGTTATTTATATTCAGTTTTTTACGCTTTTTGATCGACTAGACTTTTTGAAGTTATTTGCCGAACGCGCTTCTAAAAAGGAGAATATTCAGTAAAAATGGCTCAGTTGGCCAGTTATATTTGGATTTTGCTCGTAACAGCGGCACCGAAACACTTGATTTTGAGAGCCAGGAAATTCTGCATTCAGTGCCCATCGCTTTTCGTTTGAACGAGAAATTTTAAAATTTTCTCATTTCATTTGTAGCGTAGTTTTGCCAATATTTGGTAAAAATATTTGGATCTGAACTGGGTCAGACCGTTTGGATTGTAACGGGATATTTTTGAGCTAATTTTAATTGGGAAATGTTTTCGAGAGCTTATCCAAAGTCTCAGCTCAAACTTTGTTGCAGCAATAACTTAGCTTCTTCACCTTTTATTTTATGAGTCTAACGCTTGTCGGTGGAGTAGCTTCCAATTTTCCTCTTATCTGCTAGTGACTTGACCTTCTGATACGTACCATATCGGTGATGAAAAATAATAATTTGCTGGCTTTCCTTAACACTTTTCATTCAGTAACCTACGGTACTTACTTACTACGTTCACTCACAGAAAGGTCAGTAATAAAATTTATTACGCAAACCGTATGGGCTAATCCACTTTTCATCCAGCTGGGTTAAGAGGTGTGCTCGTAAAAATACAGCCCTTATCTCTACCTCTTTATTCATTCGATACACACCTTCTGCGTCTAATCAACATGGAAAAGCTTTTTCCTCCGATTCTGTTTGGTAAATATTCCATTGGCTAAGCACTTAAGCTACTTCGTGGCCTATATTTATTCTGAGATTTCCAAATTCGTAAATAATTGTGCTTCTTCGTTTCTTTTCAGAGATAGAAAGTAAGTACGTAGTTAGGATTAGGACATGAGTTTGTCGCAAACGGCTGTCAATATGCTACGTGAAAGAGATTCTACTACATAGTGCTACAAGTACTTTGACACATCAAAGTTGTTAAACAGTTGGCAGTTGTGGCAGTATTACTGTAGCTGTAGCCTTTTCTGTAATCTTCTTTTGAGTTAAAAGACTGAATATTACCAAGCTATGAGGATTTTTTTTACATCAAAGACACATGACTAACCTATTGTAGGTGTGTATTGACTTTTTGGCATCGTAACTCGGTTTTATACATTTGTTTGTGGATTCAGACCTCATCTCTCTCTCACTCTTTTCTTGTGAGACACCGTGTCGTCCAATGACACGATGAACCCTGGTGTCAGAGTTTTTCAACCGCCTACTACTAGTAGTGGGCCACTAAAATGGTTGTATAACAACCGCCGTCTAAGTAATCAAAGACAGCACCCGGGACCGACGGCTTAACGTGCCCTTCGGAGGGCACGGAACCATTTCTTTTCGGACAATCAGGTGTTTCATTCTGCAATGTCCTAACCAGACCGGGAACAAATTCACAAAGAGATAAATATCAACTTTATAAATGTCCCACCGAGAATCGAACTCGGAACGTTTGTGTTGCAGGCAGTCGCACTACCACTGCGCCACATCGGCCGTCAGCCCTCGTTATTTGTTATAACGTTTTAAATTAGGCTACCTAGAAGGCAGTTCGCCAACCATGGCCAGTCGTTTGTTTACTCATTAACCTACTTTATGAACAAGAATTTCATTTCAATGTACGTATTCATCACATTCGCGTATCTACGAAGTCAATATGTCAATTAGACTCTGGAATGGAGTTATACGTAATGGCAGCCATTACAAACTCCAAAATTCCAGGATTCCATTGACGTCATTACAAAGAGACGAATAAGGGATTTCGCAGTAAGGGTTGCCAGGTATTCGTTGGAAAACCGGATTAGCCAGTAAGTATATCAGGCGGAAAACTGACTGCACTCTACTTACAAGATTGGTCACATAGAGGCACAAAGTTAAGCTGGAAAATAATTGTAATAAAAAAATAAGTGACCTATTAGAGTTCATGAAATCCTACGGGGCAGAAATTGCTCCATAGCATTTTAAGTGTTTTGTAAAATTCTGCTCTCTTCTACCTGGAAACAAACCGTTATGTATTGATCAATAAACCATTGGTCCGGCGTTTTCCTGACGCCTGGTGACACTGTTCACGACAAAATCGCAGCCGCCCCGCGGGAAGCTACAAAAAATAATGTCGCCCCAAATTGAATCATTTGTAATATTCATTCTTTTTTCACTCTTGCTTCTGTGGAAGCTTTTCAGGTAACTTTGATGTTTATAAACTGGAAATGGTAGAAGAAATCAGGCAACTAAAGCTTAGTATAGAATGCAAAAAGTGACAGATCTGGATGTGGAGAGAGATAGCACAAAATTAGTATTAAAGTTTCAAGAATGTAGTAAAGAAGACAGTGGAACGTAAGAAATATGAGAATAAAGATGAGTTTGACAGGAGTCTATCAGAAAATTTTCGCACATGTAGGATTCACAGCCAGGATGGTAGTACATAATAATAAAAGGTGAGGAATGCGTGTTAAAGAGATATAAGGTATAATTTGAAACCTTCTTGGAAAAGATAATCTACTTCAAGAGGTATACATGAGGAAGACAGTGAGAACGAAATTGAGATTGAAATGGATGAGATTGAAAAGCACTGAAAAGCTGCAGGGTATGCTAGAGTGTCAGTGGAGATGCTGAAGGCTGGCGAAGGCGTAGTGGTAATACCTCTTCAGAACATATCTTGTAAAAGCGATCGAGTGCTAAGTGATTGGTGCGAGCTGTAATAGTGCTATTATACAAGGGAACAGGGGCACAGCTAGACTGTAAAATAAGCTTTCTCGGCTTCATCGACAAACAAAACGCCCGATTGAAGAGAGTTATGAGAGAAACGTATGAGAAAGTCTGGGATGCTCGATAAACGGGGCCTTCAAATGTTTAACATCGAGAAAGGTGTTAAAGAGGGATGTGTTGTGTCACCGCTGTCATGGCTCAGTCTAAAGTGGTTCAATCTTTTCATGAATAGTTGTTTGACACTTTGACATATTTAAAAAATTGTGGACTGAAAATTATTCTTTGTTTGTTTGAATTAACCAATAGTATCTTTGAAAGCTTTTTGTTGTGGCTTTACCGACACACCCTCTTTAATTGGAAAAAAGATAATGGGAACCACCTTTGAACAACTCAAATAAAAACCTTAAACAAAACTGTAAAACACGTGCCAATCATAAAATCATAAAAACGAACTGCTCATTGCCTCCGCAATTGGTCAGAGTAAAAATGGGTTGTGTTGCTCTCTGAGCATGCTTGCAGCCGATTAAGTTTTAAAACTAGTAATGTTACAGAATCTTCGATAGTACGTATATATGATGCTAATCTTTAAAGTAGTAAAAATGTGAAAGCGCCATTTAATAAAGAATAGACGTTAGCACCATTCGTATTGTAACACATACCTTCTCTTCTCTGTAGCATAGGCTTATTTTAACGAGAAAACGGATAGCAGCATTGAAACCCGCTGAGCAAGTCCAGTATATCGTGATAGCGTCTACAATATTTTCGTGTGTCTTACATTTGTATTATAGATAATAGATATAGAGGAGGTATATTCTCATTCATCTTCTTTAGGTCCACGTGGCATCCGTATTTTCTTTATGAAACTCGTTTCACGATAATCAACTGTCTTCAAAAATTCGCGGCGTCACTCGGACAGGAGAAAGAATTATTCCAAAGACCCAGAGTACCTTTTATTAATGTTCCTTCCTAGTCTTTTGTTACAATATTTGGTGAAGCGTGATCAAAAAGATTGGAGATTCTCAATCTTTATACTTTACACCCCCTTTTGTCGGTGTAGATGATAGATTGAAGTGTAAAGTTGAAAGTCGTAACTGAAGATTTATTTGGGTGCTTGATTAACTGGAGTTTTAATGAAATGCTTGTTAAGGATCGAATATTTTTTGTACTCTTTGTTTCAGCTTAAACAAAGAATTTGGATGGAATTCAAATGTTTATATTTAAAATGTACATTTTAGACGTCAATTTCTATGAATTCCAAAAGCTTTTCAAAAGCACTTTATTTTGGCCGTTAAATAAACATTAAACCAATACGGCACAATAGAAATCAACTTTGCTTTCAGAGCACGCAGTTAACTCTACCCAACTCGATAAAACTCCAAAAGGCTCTACTAGTTAGCTAAGGCTGCAATCTGATTTCTTCTTGTCTCGACTTAAGGGGAAATAAAACTGTCGTTTCATAGCCAAACGGGGTCGAACATGTTACTGTGTTACTGCACCCGGCGCTGGTATGCAGGCCCCCTGACCCCCAGTGGGGGGTTGAGCCCCCACCCCCCCTTGGTGGCGTTGAGCCCCCCTCTCCCTAAGCGACGTCACGCGCGATTCCGAGGCGCACAAATCACGCGAGGCGTACACGCGACCTGGACATCGTACCACGATACGTGACAAAACAATTTTCTGTTTCAAACGTACGGTCCACAGTTTCCGTGTCAACACGTTCTTAAAAAAATCCTTGCAGGGAAAACTTCATACAATCGCTTTGCGATTTTAAGGTACATCACATCAATGCCTGAAATCGATCATACACACACACACACACATTACGTCAACCCAACTTAAGACACTCTTGTATTAGTATGCATACATGTCTACATTTTAAGCTTGAGGTTGTTTATTTAACAAAACTGCTTATTCAACCGTTTTCAGCGGACATCACAAAGCCCTTTTAAAAGTTTTTTTTCTCATGGTACGGGGTCGGGCAGTACCCTCGCGATATGTCAATGGCTCTGTTTATTTTCTGGTAAACGCCTGGTTTTCTAATAAAAAATACCGTTGAAATAATAACTCAGCCGGGGTATAAAATAGATAGCGAGCGGCGACGCATTCCACTGTGGCCCTCACGAAACTCTATGTAAATGTGAGTTTTTATAAGGTTATTGCCTTTTTCATGGCGTTTTGCGTTTTTTTATGCTGGCTTCAGGTGCTTATAAACATAAGGAGGGGTTTAAATACAAATTCGTTCGTAGTGCATATAATAGGACGGTATGTATAACTGAATAAATAAACATACCTGACTCTCTTTCAGGGGCAGTCGGGTGACTACCTCCTACTGTACCTTTTCAACTAAATACCACCCTCGTCGTATTTTACCAAATTACTACACCACACAATATTTTACAATTATAAACGAAGAAAATAAATTAAAAATCAAAATTTTACGCTCCCCAAGAGAATCAAAATCAGGGGCGGAAGTGTGAAAAAAATAAAAAGGAGAGTTTTCATCAAGTCCTGTCGTAAAATGTAATAGGGGGTAATTCAATACGCTCACCCCGTTAATAACTCTAAATTAACTGATAACGGTGAAGCCTATTACGCACGCGTAATATCGGGGTCGCAGCCCTGCCAGCGTAGGCCTAAGAAACCTGAAGGATTCAACTCAAGAAGACTTCTTGTTGGTAGTTATTTTGTGTCAGTGTCTTGAAACGGCCTAAAAAGAAGGGACAGACGCGTGGTGTCGGCTTTCTCGGGTTTCTTGTAAATATAACACCCTACACTGCCCTTGGTTTGTCTGGCAAATACCCTCCAACAGAATTAAGCCCATGTCCAGCAGTGACCAGGACTGTTGTGGCTGGGAGTTATTTTCCATACTCACTATGCTCACCGTCTCATAACCATTCATTGGTGCTTGCGCTTAGCCTACTTAACTCGCTCTGGGATGTATCGCTACAAACAGACTTGTTTTCAGACTCCATTGTAAAATTTTAAAGAGTGTGTTTTTGTTATGCTGAAAAATGTGTAAATTAATATTATTTCTGACAACAGGGTTCATTGGGTCGCTGGACGACTCGGTGTCCCACACGAAAAGAGAGAGAGAATATTATTTACTTTTTGTGTTATTTTGTTATTAATGTGTATGCAACTAGTTAGTTTTATGGTGCAGGCTTCAGCTGTAAAATGTATTTTTGAATAAATAATAATAGTGTTAATAAATGGGTAACAGGCGGGTTGGTGAGGTGTTGAATTCACAGGGAACGCTGCTGGCCATTATGGGTCAGTGAACGCTGCTACCCTTGCCTTGATTTCAACCCTTAGTCGGCGAGAAGCCTTGTACGACACCCATGGGTAGAAATAAATCGGGTGATGATATTTTTAGCATTTGCTTCATGGCTAACTGGCCTTAAGGCGGGGATATACCTAGCGCGAACAAATTTTTTAAACCAGTTTTATTAAGAAAATTACAGCCATAAAATTCTGAAAAAAAATTGTCGAGGATCTAACAGTTATCATTTACTTGTCAGTTACTCAACTTTACAAACTTTACAAGATAGAAAAAAGAAATTAGGCACCTAACTCTATTTGATAATTTGTTCAGTATCACGTATACAGTTTTATAGTTATACTTAACAAAAAAATATGCTGTAATTTAGATACATACCTCTTCGAGTACGAAAACCTAAATTAGGCATTCAAATGATATTACATAAACATAACATGAACATAAATATACTTTATTGCACAAAAACAAGAAATGGACATCCAGATAGAAAAGAAAGAGTTAAATATAGGCGGCCTTATAGTTAGGTAGCTATTTCTACCAGACAACCTTAGTTTCTAAGTAGAAAATACTGTAAAATCTCGCGAAAATTTGAGCGCAAAATGAGTGTCTGTTTTTCTCTGGCACAGCGCGAATGAAAGGGACAATCTTTTCCGGTGAACCAGGGCCTTAAACTACCTCCTAAGGGTACATTCTCTATACTATTAAACGTAAGAAGTAATACCCTGAACGGTATGCGAGGTCATACTTAATAACCCTCATTGTTATAATATTAGTTTGACTTATTACGGAGAAACATAGTTAATTTAATGAAAATTCGTGTTCTCCAACGTCGACTTTACGAGTATTTTGGGATATGCTTTAATTACAAATCTAAAGGAGTTTTAGTGAGAATTTACACAAGTAAACATACATTATTATCGTTTATTTTCATAGAAATTTTGTAAACTCAGATTTATGTAAATAATTTAATAACGTTAATTATGAGTCTATTTTAATTGAACTGGTTAACCACTCATTAGTAACTGTTTATTTTGTAATCAATAAATAGTTGTGGACGTATATACTTTGATTAATATAAAATATTATATCCTGCCAAAATTAGCGACCGGATTAAATATCAAACATATACATATTACGCAAAGTACGTGTTATCCGTCAAAATAAGGCGACAATGAAAATAATGGCTTTAAGTGTGAGAAATAAATTATTTTCACTAACCTCAAACTAAAGCCATCACTTTCCGCCAAATAGGTTTAGAAAAGGATAGGAGATATCTTAGTCCTGTCATGTCTTAATTTGCCACATAATACGCTTTGTGTCAAATGAGGCAATGTTAAAAACATTGGCGACTAACTTTAATAGAAATGGCAAAGAACCTACTATATTTTTTAAGCATGACAGTACTTAGATAACGCCTCCCTTTTTTTTAAAAACTAATTGTAGGAAAATGACGGCGATATTTTAATGTATGAGAATTTATTTCCCGAATTGAGGTCAATCAAACAATTGAGATTACACAGTTTCAGCAAAACTTGTACAGTTTTTTTTTAAATATGGTGATGAGTATCTTTATGAGAAATGTCAACACATTTAACACATGAGTATAATTTAATTAATTATGAATGGCTCATTTTAATTATTTTGCTTTGTTACAAACGAATTATAGTCACTTCATACATAACTCACATATATATTATGATTTTCGCTTGCATTTGTGTCCTACTCTTTACTTTGCTCATGTCATATTGGCAAGTGAGAAACAATTTAACGCTAAGCTTGGCATTATTTATTTATTATTTATTTATATTCACACCAAATAACAATTTTATTTAATCATCTTGGCACCATTAAACCGAGAATCGGTTTGTCTTGATGCTGCACAAACCTCTTTACTCTATTCGCTTTCGAACTTAAACAGACTAACACATTCGGATTGGCGAGCGCAGTGTGAGATGATGTATTCACAGGGAATGCTGCCGACTATTTTCTAGACTAGTATTACTGTGATAGATTATGAATATATGATCTAGTTCATGGTTATTATGCTTACATGTTAGGCAAAGACTGGTGTTACTTTAAAGATAAATAAATAAAGTTGTATTAAGGTTGCAAAAACTACAAAATTGATATCTTAGTCTCTCTACGACACCCTAAGGTAGAAATGAGGTGGCTCTATATGAAATTGGCACCACACGGCTTTCCTAGTTAGAAACGAATTATAATATTCATAATAAGGGTGTACGTCGCTTCAAGACGAGTATCAAGAGGTTGAAAATTTGAAGTGTTCGGTCAGGGCGCCGGTAGCTCAGTGGCGGAGCGGTAGGACGGTACTCCACAGAGGTTCTATCTCCGGCTATCGCTTAAAACAATCAATTCCTTATTTTAATCCGTACTAATATTATAAATCTGAGAGTTTGTGTGTGTGTATGTATGTATGTATGTTACCTCTTCACGCTCAAAATGCTTGACTGATTTGGATGAAATTTGGAACACAAGTAGAGTATAACCTGGAATAACACTTAGACTACTTTTTGAAAGGAAAACAACTATTACCACGGGAAAATGAGTGGCAGCGGGTGAAACCGCTGGGCGGAAATCTAGTTTATAATAATCACTTCACTCATAACTCACATATGAGTTTCCCTTAGTTTTTCTGGCCTGTTTTATATTCCGCCCACTGTCATATTGGCGGGCGGGGAACAATTTAAAACAATAAGCACGCTTTCATTCCTAAGCAGCACTTTATTCTCTGTGAGCACGCAACGGGTTCGAGTATGAAGTTATGCAAACCGAGAAAAAAATTATGGTCGTCAAAAGTTTTTGTAAAAGGAAACCGATGCCAAAAATAGGTAGGTACTTACATAATCCTTGACTATATGCTTAGAAGGTAGGTACATAAAAAGGATGATAATCTTGCATGAAATAAAATTTAAGATTACTAGATGCTAAACAAAACCAATACACGGGGTATGAGAATCAGACCATGAAACTGAACAATTTTTAGTATCGAGCTTGAACTTTGAAGATCCACATTTTGCCATTGACCCGAAAAGAAGCAAAAGAAGAAGAATATAGCCGATGTCGGGAAACGAGTTTTTTATTAGTTTCCATAGAAAGACAGGCTGATCGGGACATTTGTAAGGGTAGTCGAAAAAATATATCATTTACCAACATAGATTTATTTTTTGATTTTCATTATCTGTTCATGCCTGCAATTGTTCCGAAAGTTGTTCTTTACACCCTGTATTTTCTCTCAGCATTTGTTTCCTACCTTTAAATAATTAGGTATGTTCACTGAATTGTAGTAATATTGTTATTTTCTTCTTTAAAATAGACCAATTTACAAAGGTTTCGAACGGGACACGACTGGGGTAAAACCCTGCACTCGTACAAAGAGAGGGTGTCCTACGCAAAGAACTATTCTTCTATTTTGGTTAGACCTCGTTATAGAAAGAGGATCTGATTATGCGGGTACAGTGGTAGAGAACTCTTTTGTGGACATCCCGTATAGGAAAATTTTGTATGTAGTTCTTCCAAGTCAATTTATATTTGCCTTCGTTTGAGAAGTAGTTGCGAATGAATGTATGGCGTAATAACTCTGGTTTCACTCGGTAAGGGTTCGATCAAACTTGCGTAGGTATGAGATTATGACGCCTCACGCAAAAATACCCTGATGTCATATTCAACAAATAGCAGGTTTATTTGAAAACTCAAGTCCTCTTATTATCATGTCCATGTCGCTGGCTCCCCAAAGTATATATTTTTCAAAGCTGAGAGGCTCAAACGTTTGTGACCAATGGATGGACTCTTATTTTAAGACTGGTTTTCAATGTGACGCTACCTAGACTGAGATCTCAGGTCAAAAAATTGGGGAGCCAGCGACATGCTTTTAGGTTAGAATTTCAGAGAAATCATCAGATTACTTGTTAACGGCGCAATGTGCCAAAATGATGGCTATGCCAAAGAAATGTGACGGAATATGTGACAGCTACAAGCACATTCAATAGCTGTGTGACTCAACTGGAGCTGAGAAATAAGCCATGGAATGTTTCCAACCCATGTCGCTGGCTCCCCAAAAAACCGGCATCTGAAATCTCTGCAAGTATCACCTAAAACTACTAACCAAAGAGGAATTCTCGATCGTAATGTAGTAAAGACTCGTTCTTCAAACAATCTCCTCTCGAATCAGCTTCGTTTTTGAGAAAACACAACATTTGTTTTTGTATGAATATAAGGGTGACTACATCGTTCAACCCTTTTTGGGACAGTTTCAGGAACTTATGGCTTTTGATTTCCGTACAGATTTTACTATAAATGACCTTAAATAATATTAAGAAAGTGCTCCGCTTGAATTGATTCCTATAATTAATAAATATCGTTTATTCTCATAAAACTGTAGCGTTGTTACATTTTCACAGTCTGTACAACATGTTTGTAGGTAAAGTCAGTTGTAGCACATAAGGTAACAGGGATACTCCAAAAGAACTGAATTATTTTTATCCCCAGTTAATACATAATCAAATTTTAAACCTATTCTCATAAAATAAATAAATTTTCTACTAAAACATATTCATGTCAAGAAAAACATATTGCTAAGGACAAAAATGATTCAGCTCTTTTGGAGTACCCCTTTTTACCTTATGTGCTATAACCGAGTGTACATTCCATTTTTTTTATATTGGACCTGTGTTCCATGGGAAATGTTTTTCAGTTTCATCAATACTTGACTAGACTTGTATAAATATACTCTACACGCATTATTTCAATTTAATAGCTTTATACATGAGAATAATAAAGCACTGTTAGTGCATAAAACTCTAAAACATTAATACCTTAACTCAGCCTTATACGCGCTAGCGCTCACGTGCAACTTTATTGCCGGGTGACATTCGGACCTATCCATGAAGATCTTTTCGACGAAAATGAAAGGGACTTCCGATGTGCTCCTGATAAGTCGCCGGCCGCGCCGGTGACGATTTCTCCTGAACGACCACAACGAGATCGTGTATACTACAATTAATTTGTACTATAAATGTTATAATAATAAACCGTGGAAAATATCGGCAACAATCTAAGTACCTTTAATAGGTAAGTTGATGTGCTGCTAATAGTACCAGCACTAAGAGCCCTTCGCGGACATTGTTCAAGGTAATATTTAGTATAATTTGTACGGAAATCATTAAACCATAAGTTCCTGAATCTGTCCCAAAAAGGGTTGAACGATGTAGTCACCCTTATATTCATACAAAAACAAATGTTGTGTTTTCTCAAAAACGAAGCTGATTCGAGAGGAGATTGTTTGAAGAACGAGTCTTTACTACATTACGATCGAGAATTCCTCTTTGGTTAGTAGTTTTAGGTGATACTTGCAGAGATTTCAGATGCCGGTTTTTTGGGGAGCCAGCGACATGGGTTGGAAACATTCCATGGCTTATTTCTCAGCTCCAGTTGAGTCACACAGCTATTGAATGTGCTTGTAGCTGTCACATATTCCGTCACATTTCTTTGGCATAGCCATCATTTTGGCACATTGCGCCGTTAACAAGTAATCTGATGATTTCTCTGAAATTCTAACCTAAAAGCATGTCGCTGGCTCCCCAATTTTTTGACCTGAGATCTCAGTCTAGGTAGCGTCACATTGAAAACCAGTCTTAAAATAAGAGTCCATCCATTGGTCACAAACGTTTGAGCCTCTCAGCTTTGAAAAATATATACTTTGGGGAGCCAGCGACATGGACATTTATTATCGATATGTAGCCGCCTCGCTACCCAAGGGCAGCTGATGAGATTTCTATGGCTCCTATACACTGCACTGCTTATTATTAAAGTCGATGATCCACGGTTGCAAACATTCAACATATTTATTGGTGCTACTCAGAGTTACCGGAAAAATCTCTCACGCTGGCCAGCATGTAGTGTAGAAGCATCCATAGGAAGATGTCTCTTTACTAAAATAGCACTGTCTCTATTTGTTCAAGAGGACCAGAAAAAGATAGTACAGACATGTGACATTGAAAATTACTGTTTTTTTCGCCATTTCCCATAGGGTAATTTAGGGGGTTATCGGCCACTCTTGCGATTTTTTGACTTGAAGATAATATATTTGTATCAAATATTTGGACGAGACTAAAGTATAAAATGATTTTGAGATCAGTAGATATTGTAGTCTTAGTTAAGAATACCCTATTATTGAAAAAATGCTTCAAAAAGAAATAAATAAATAAAATATCTGAAATGAGCGAATTTGGGGGTTATCGGACAGAAAATTCAGTTATCGCCCGTCAAAACAACTACTTTTCGGCCACCATGTAATGGGTTGAAGAATAAGTCTTAGTGCTTTGTAGTAAGGATTGGTTTTCAATAAAAAATGAAATGTTTGTAAAGTAATGAACATATTTTTATTCAATATTTATGTTCTTGACATAGTTCAAAACGTGATAAACCATTATTGATAATCAAAACTAAGTAGAAAATAATATTACGCTTCGTGAAAGCTTAAAAAATATTGTTACAAAAAAATTACTTACTTATAAATTGTAATAGTATTCCTAATTCAGTGGCCGGAAACCAAAACATAGATTTTTGGTTCTCGGCCACATTAGTATACTCTATGCCGATAACTAAAATGCACAAATTCAACTGCCGGCCGTCAATTACAGAATTATTAAAAAAATATGTATATATTATTTCAAATAATTGTATGAAGGTGCATGGCCGCCTGTTAACTAAACCGTTGCCTTCGGATATAAGAACGCTTGAAATTATATAATTCCTCTAAAGCTTTTCAATGTGTAATGAAAAAGAGGATGTAAATTGAATGGTTATCAGCTAGCTATCGACCTGTAGGCCGATAGCTGAATTTCCCCCAAAATTGCTTCTAGTTATCCGGACATCTAATTTTAATGCTAAATATTGAAAATTTTAAGTTTTTTATTGAAATTAACGTAAATGAGAATCATAAATAGTCACACTATGTCAATATTTATATCCAATAAATTATAAACAACGCTGTAACTTACCTCAAAAATGCGTTGCTCCAAGATTTTTTCACTGTATTTGCACACAACCGCACTAGCAAATTTTAAGAGGCCAATTGACAAGACACTGGAGCAGTAATAATGCTAACTAATTAAAATGTGATGGGAATAGTCGAAAAGTTTTGAAAGACACTGACTTTTCTAATAAATTACTTAACGTTTTCATCTTCGGCGCAAATAATTAGGCAGTGTCCGATAGCTACTGGTGTCCGGTCAACCAGCTAAATTACCCTATTGCCTTCTGTCTTTTGTATCATATCGTTTATATTCACAAAGAACGCTTAAAATGCGTAAAATCATGGAAAACTTTATTTGCGATCATCTCCTATCCTTGTCTAAGCCTGTTCAAACTGAAAGTGACAGTGCTATTTTTAGGTAGAGAAATTAGACGGTAACGTAAAATTGAGACTACTGATGTGACAATTCAACCAATATGATAGATAGTGTATAGGCAAATGATGACTAGAATAGAAAAATTGAATTGTAATGATTTGGTTAACATTTATAGTGCTTATACAGACTACCGTGTAATAGCTCACAATAGCATCACCCCAATATTTCCTTTGGGTGTCGTAAAACGTGACTGAGGGATAAATTCGTCCAGGGAATAGGCGGCGACATTCCCTGATTAAGCAATATCTTGCACTGCCCTGTCTATGGTAAGTATGGCAATAACACATAATAAGGGGAGCCTCATGTCCAGCAGTGGACTGTTGTGGCTATGTAAATATGTGAGTTATGTGTGAAGGTATGTAAATACAAACTTAGTTGAATTTTAACAGTCAAGGTAATTTTTTTTATTAGCTTTAAGTGAGGGTTCAAGATGACAGTTCTATAAGTAAAAATCCATTTACACTTAGCTGTTTATCAGCATGCAAAATGTAATATTCACATACATATACAATATCCTTAGTAATTATAAACATGTTACTTATTACACAGAGGCGACTTAGGGACTCGAGGGTAGATGTGTATTGCAATTTTAGGCGATGGGCTGACAACCTTTCACTATAGTGATACACAGTTATCTGATTGACCCTCAAACTTTTGTCAGACGTGGTGTTAATATCACAGATGTTAGGGTTATAGGCGTGATTTATGTTTGTAAATATGTTACTTATTTTATCATAATGTCATAGCTTATTAACTAACTATATTTTGCAGCACATTTGACCAGTCACGTTGCTAACTGTTTCATTAGCTAAGTAAAAGCGAATGGTGAAGTAGTTTGTATAAGGTTTCAGTCGAGAGAACAGAGCACAAGTATGTATACATAGCCAGGTATATAAGTAGTGCTTGTAGCTTCTACCACCACAGGCTACTACAAAATACTACACGGGTCTTGTCCGGTGTTAGCTCAGATGAAAAGAAGACGTATTCTGTTTTTATTTAGATAGGTAGTAATATTACATATTTTTACAGAGCCAAATCATACAAAATGCAGATTTAACTTTCTTGATGAAGATAGTACAGGGAGTAGGTAATAAAATGCCAAAAATTCAACAGCTTTCCCTAAGGTACATGCGCAAAGTGAGTATTGGCGGCGGCGCGCCGAATGTACATGCGTCGAAATATAAAACTTTTGTAAGGACGAAATTATTATGGGAAATTATACTGTTATTTTGACTGACCAGATGGCGTAGCAAATAGTAACACTGCCTGCTATTTCGAGGTTCGTGGGTTCGATCCCCACAAGACACAAATATTTGTTGTGTACATTTTTCAGATATTTGTGTTTTATCTGGGTATTTTCTATGTATAATAATATACCAATTTATTTACGAAAAAGTATATAAGTAATAACATCAGCTATTTAGTTCCCATAGAACACGCTATGCTTAGTTGGGTGCTAGATGGCGCTGACTAAAATTACCAGGATATTTATTTATCATAGACGATCATAATACGGATGTTGCCTAGTAGTGAAGAGTTCCTTTGTCGGCCCGCTTTGGCAGTACCTAACGAGCAACTTTGGGCTCTATCCAATCATGTTACGATCCTACACCCACCTCGTTAGTAAGCACTACACAATACTTCCTACTTGCCTTCTTTCTCAAATTAAATCTTAATTTGTAGATCATTTTGAGTTATTTGGTTTTTGTTTTAGATTTTGGAGGTTTTTTAAAGTAAATTATAAAATACGGCCAAATACGAATCGGATTCGCGCACTGAGGGTTCTGTAACATGTACGTCAGGGTCTATCCATACTAATATTATAAATGCGAAAGTGTGTTTGTTTGTTTGTTTGTTTGTTTGTTTGTCTTTCTTTCACGTTACAACAGAGCGATATCATGCAGTGTTTTTTAGGTGTGCAGTTAGGTGAGAGGCTGGAGAGTGACATAGGCTACTTTTTATCCCGGAAAAACATATTTTTCCCATCGGAAAAGCGATTAATGTTTAGCAATAGAATACACCCATACTACGAACATAGATGAGTATCATGCAGCGATGTAAAGCATTTTTTTTTTGAGAGCAGCTAAATGAAAAGCTGGTGAGTGACATAGGTTATTTTTTATCCCGGAAAAACATATTTTTCCCTTCGGAAAACCGATTAATGTTTAGCAATAGAATACATCCATACTACATACATAAATGAGTATCATGCAGCGATGTAAAGCATTTTTTTTTTGGAAAGCAGTTAGATGAAAAGCTGGTGAGTGTCATAGGTTACTTTTTATCTCGGAAAAACATATTTTTCCCATCGGAAAACTGATTATTGTGTAGCATAGAATACATCCATACCACATAAAAAAGATGTATATACAGGATGTAAGGGACAGCCCTCCGAATACTGATATTCCCATAGTAAATGCAGTGAGCTGATTGTGATTTTGTATGGGATATAGAAAAAAAGAATTTAATCTATGGCAGGTTGTTCAGTTTCATGGTTTGAATACACCCAATCAGTATTCGAAGGGCTGTCACTTACACCCTGTATAGCACTACTATGAGAATGTCTCTTGAATATGAGTTTTGGGATATGAATGTGGCTTTAAGGGTGATGTGGGTATGTACTTGAGATACTTCTTACCACAGTAGTAAAGTTAATTTCTACAGTTAAACATGATTTGAAAGTCCATTTCTATAATAATAACCATTTTTAGCACAGTAAGTTTGCCCTGCGTATACTTGCGAAGACACATAATAAACTTAAATTTTTTGGTACCATAGTCCTGAAAATTGAAGACTAGGCAAAATCATTATACTGCGTATTCATATTATTATAATTCCAATCCAAGAACATCCATCCCCAAGTTAATTTGGTTTGGAGCTAATATAGGTTTTCAAATCCTTGATTACATACCCACTCCTTTCTTTCATGTCTTCTTGGAGCATGTTTGTATGTAATAAAAATTTCAAAATAGCAGGAATATTAAAAAAAAATTAAAGCTATATACAAGTAGACACGGTTATGGACACAGAACAGAGCACTTCATACCCCGTCGAGTTTTTAAATTCATTGGAGTTGTCAGGTGTGCCCTCACATAAGCTGCAATTAAAAGTAGGCGTTCCAGTCATGCTTATGCGAAATTTAGATGCCCCTCGATTATGTAATGGAACGAGACTTCGTGTGACACAACTAGGACGGAACATAATTGGAGCCACCATCTTAACCGGCGTTGGCAAGGGTGAAAATGTAATAATACCACGGATCCCAATTATTCCCACAGATCTTCCATTCCAATTCAAGAGGCTGCAATTTCCTATCAAGCTTAGTTTCGCAATGACAATCAACAAAGCGCAGGGACAAACTTTAAAGGTAGCGGGGGTCCACTTAGAAAAACCGTGCTTCTCTCATGGCCAGCTATATGTAGCATGTTCGCGTGTGTCCAATGCTCAGAACCTCTTCATTTTATCCCCAGATGGTAAAACTTACAATATCGTTTACAATAGCGTATTAAAATAGTGCTCTGTTCTGTGTCCATTAAGCTGTGTACTATGTCTTCTGGAAACAAACGCTCCGAAACACTGTAAAAGCATAAATCCCTCCCCTTTGAAAGACAATTTTTGTATACGCGCTCTCCATCAAGATATGTCTTCCATATTACTCACGATAATTTTTCCGGTTTAGTGACTGCGTCTCTATTAAAATTACGTTATCTTTACTTTTAACATTAAATGCCTGTTTTTCCTTACACTATAAATGTGTCATAATCTTCTTTCTAGCGTCGTAATATCTTCATTATTGAAGGTCGTAATTCCCCTGATGGGAAATATTTTTCTCATTCAGGATTCTTTTCCATCGCTGCGTATCTTTGGCGACATAGAGCGCTGAGTGTATTTAATGAGACCACCTAATTGTACTGAAACCTCTTGGTCGTTTGCCATCGACTTTTCCAGTGATCATGAGTGCAAAGTGGCAAAAGAACTCAAGGATCATTCTTGCGCCTCATTACTTGATTTTACAATAGCCTGTATTAGTGATGGTAGCGCCCAGGTACCACAAATTATATACTTTTTCAAGGAAGTGAACCATTCCAGTGTAGTGTCGTCTGTGTATCGGTGAATAGTGATTTTAGTGCCCTCCCAGTTTACACAGTTGTTCGCCTTACGATGTGTCGTTTAGAATACACAACTAATTAATAAAACTCTATGAGTACGCGGGCGAAGCCGCGGGTAACAGCTAGTATAATATAATGCACCACTGGAACCACTTTACTATGCCGTATGATTCCGGCTTAGAATAGCATCACCCCATTTCTTTCCCGTGGGAGTCGTAAAAGGCGACCAAGGGACTCCAGCGTGTGTATTGCAATTTTAGACGATGGGCTGACAACCTGTCACTATAGTGATACACAGTTATCTGATTGACCCTCAAAATTTTGTCAGACGTGGTGTAAATATCCGTTTCCCGTATCCGTTAACGCTCTGCCTATCCCGTAAGGGAAATAGGCGTGATTTATGTATGTATGTATGTATAAATTTAAAAAATTCTAAAGTCGCTTATTTTTTGTACGATTGCGTAATTTTGTGTAATTTGGGACGCTTGCGTAAATTTGCCATTCAGTGTATGGTAGTTCGTTTATTAAATAAACTTTCAATTGTCTACTATAATTCAATTATCATTACAAAATGTACCGATATTGTCAATGTAACAGTTAATACAGTGTACAAACCCAGTTTGAGTCGTTTTTATAAACTGCAAAATAAAGTATGTAAGCAGAATAATAAATTGGGTTCTGACATAATAGTCCGGAATCTAAACGCCAAAAATAAACGACTTTAATATATTTGAAACAAGAAAAGCTATACTGGGCTATTATGGTGACAGAGTGCCCCGACTGTGGGACTACTTTGGTGACCCGAACATTATTCTGTAAGTATGCTTAGAAAATCATAGGAACTTATAATTGCAATACACACCCTCGAGTACCTTAGTCCCCTCGTACGACCCCCACGGGAAAAAAATGGGTTGATGCTATTCTATGCCGGCATCACACGGCATATCGGTACATTTTGTAATTTTAATTGAATTATAGGCGATTGAAAATTCATTTAATAAACAAACTACCATACATTGAATGGCAAATGTACGCAAGCGTCAAAAATGACACAAAATTACGCAATCGTACAAAAATAAGCGACTTCAAAATTTTAATAAGTTATGCCCTCAAATAATGCCAGTCGTATCCAGACCGTATGAATATCTGACATCATCGCTTGTCTATCTCACTTTACGTATAAAGTATACAGGGTGTAGGAAACAGCTCTTCTAATATTGAATGCATTCTGCATTCAAACTACGAAATTGAACAACTTTCCCACAGGGACATATTTCAGGATACGTATTTTTCTTTTGGTAGTCTTTCCATGGCAGTCAGCAGATCGTGATTTTGTAGGTTTGGGAAAACAAGTTTTTTGTCGTTTCCTGATATATTTCTAGGGAAAGGTTGTTTAGTTACATAGTCTATACCCTATCAGGATGCGGAGGGTTGTCTTTTACACCACTTATTATCAAGAAAATAAGTTTTTATAGTGATACACAATTATCTGAATGACCCTCCAATAGTTGTCAGACGTGGCGTAGGTGACCGTTTTTTCGGCCGTTTGCGCTCTGCCTACCCTGCGGGGGATATAGGCGTGATATATGTATGTATGTAAGTTTTTATATCTCAGTGGTACTCCTGCTGTGTGCTTCTATCGTAGCACGAACTCTACTAAGCGGTTACAAACAAAATTAAATTGTTTAACACGTAACTTTGTTAAGAGGCCGTACATGAAATTGCGCTGGGCGAAAGTAGGTAATTTGTATTAGAACGCGTCATTGTGCAGCCGAGCGGCGGCGATATGCAGACCCGGCGGCGGACGGCAGCGTATAGTTCGATCAATCAGTTTTGATCCTATTTATAGTTTTTTGTGGCAATTGTATGAAAAAGTTTTAAATTATTGCGTACTTACTAAGAATTTTTAGAATTTGTGGACTGATTAATTACCGACTACTATTCAGGGGTGTTTGGGTGTGATTAATCTGTACTTACCTTTATGTATGTTTATCAGTCATGTTTTTATTGTTTTCAATTTGAATGGATAAGCCTGAGGGGTCAAAATATGACTTCCATATACACTTTAAATTGGAGCGTAGATCATGTGCATTACACTAGTTTTTATTTCACTTCAATACATGCAGTATTTCGCAAGTTATGACGAAGAGAAGTTTTACCCCAATTTTGAATTTCCGAGATTACGAGCGCTAAGACTGTGACGTCACGGCTCGGGACAAGTTGCGACCGCAACACAGCGCGCTGCACGTTTCGGTGATTTTGTTTCGATTTTCTTCGTTCTTTCAAAGAAATACTTTATATGGTGTTTATGTGTATGTTATATAAGTGTAATGAGTAAAATGGAAGCAGGATTTGTGAAAGGTCAGTCGGACAATCTGCCAAAATTGATAGTTTGATGGTGGCCCAATATTTCATGATGAATAAAGATTTTACCGCTGCCGAAATTCGTGGACTAAAAATGAAAAGGTATGTAATATGTATGCATTACCTCAACTGAATCATGGTGGTTTTTTTTTTAGTACCTACATACCTACTATGGGCGGTGATAAAAATACTTTCACTCGCGTGTTCATTACCATCCTGCCTGAAGTACCTACCCGTAAGGTTCCTAGTTGTACCTATTCCTCAACTCAATCAAAATGTGTGTGATAAAAAATACTAGATAAGGAACCTAGGTACCTACAGTTTGCGCTCGTTAAAACCTACCTATGGGTTTCCATGCGTTTCTACCTACTCGCCGTGGAACTGGCGGGTGCATGTGCGTCCATCCTGAAGTAGGTACCACGGCGGCGGCCTCCTTGACAAGGAGGCGCATACGCATACCTACTCTAGCTAACTGTTATACCTACAGTGTGGGTCAAGGAGGCGCATGTCTACTCCACGCATCTACCTAAAAGTACCCCTTTTATTCACCTACACACACTCACCTGTACCGTTGCAAGTAGAGTAGGTACGACAAGGTGGTACCTACATAGGTAGGTACTTCAGCAATCAGGATGCCCAAGTTATCTGAGTACGTGAGTACGTCCATATGTAGGTAGGTATACTTTAACATTAGTTTCTGCCACCGGCGGCCGTCGAAGTTCTGCTTGGTAATCTTGGTAGTCTTCACAGCAGTAGTGCGCTACAGTTTTAGGGCCTAATGAATCAACTCTTTTCACATAAAAGAAGAGTTTATTTGGTGTTTTAACCGTGGAGTTTAAACATTGCGGCACAATACAGTATTTCCCTGGCATTTTATTTTATAATATTTAATTTCACTGCGCGACGACGTGCGATCATAAGCGCGACTGCTGAATGACTCGAGCCGTGACGTCATCGGCTAGTCTGCGCCCGCCCGCGTTTTTAAATCCTTCGCCCGAAACTACACACTTTGAACTTTAATATCTCGGCTATTTTTTGAGATATGAAAAAGTAAAAACATAGTTTTTCTCGTATTTTTTTGTTGATTTATTAGACATAAAAGTAAAACGCACCATGGTTATCCATTGTAATTATACTACAATAGTTTTCAAATTTGTTTTTTGGCATAAATAAAAAATCTTATGTATTCACTATTATATATTTATTTTAAAAACTTGTGCTCTCTTAGCACCATTGATCGATTTTTTCGCGTGTCGACGATTTCTGGAAGTAAGCAAGTGTAAAGAAATCATCATCCCTTTCAATGAATGCAGTTTTAATTTCATAATCAGGGCCAGTCCAGACACCAAACAGGCAGTATTTTTTTTTGGTTATGTGTAACTGACCCTGTACTTGGTATTACCAATTGTGGTTTTTATTCAAGACTATTTTACGTTCTTCTTTATCATTTTTATTAGTCATCTTTTTAGCGATTTTATTTTATTTTTATATTGTTATGTTATGAGCTTCTAAATGGTCGCACTATAATTCCGCCTGTGACGCGTGATCTACTGTCCTCTACGCGCGCGAACGACACACATTCGTAATTTTGTATGTGTGCGTGAGTGTGACGCAGCAGGATACACGTCCTTCTCCCAAGAGCGCGGCGCGCGGTCTGCCGAAACAGCATTTGCGCTCCCGTATATAATTGATAATTCCGAAGAACTTTAAAATATTCGATGAATTTCATAAAATACATATTTGCAATTTTTTTATAGCAAATGTGTTAGCATGAATCTATTTTTCAATGTGTAAATTGAATTTTTTTAAAACGTGTTGTATTGTACGAGAAATCCGACGCTGTATACGTTTAAAATTTCTTCAAAGTAGGGCCATTTTACCGTAGTTTTTCTTTGAATTTTTGAATAAAATTACTAAAAACTCCTCGGCCAATTTCTAGCACTTTTCATTGTCTTTATTGCTGTATACTTTATAAACCACTTCATATTTTAAAATTCATGTAAACAATAATGATACGAACGTCCGCATCGAAAACAATTTAAAACACGTCTCAGGTTATTAACTATAAAACAAACTGAACAATCAAAATCAATAATTTGTCTGGGCCAATTTTTAGATATTGAATTAATCTTCAATAAAACATATCATAACACATTGTTAGTTATTCTGTTTTTTTAAACTAGGTCCTACAGAATTAAAGAAACAAGACAAAATTACTCAAAAATATGTACGGCCTCTTAACCACATGATATGGAATATATGGAGAAATGAATAATAAAATTTAATTTATTATTTGGAAAACATTACACAGCACTTTACGTTAAACCACCGGAATGTTTATTCAAACAATTCGTGGAAATGTTTTTCAAGTTTTGATAAATAAAATATTCAATTTTAATGATTCAAAGCGTTAAATTGTAATAAGTGTTTTAACTTTCACATACATCACGCCTATAATCTCTTCCGGGGTAGGCAGAGCGTAAACGGCCGCATAAAACTGTCATTTACGTCACGTCATACAAACATTTGAAAATTGTGTATCGCCGTAGTGACAGGTTGTCAGCCCATTGCCTAAAATTGCAATGCACACCCTCGAGTCCTTTGTTCGCCTCTTACGACTCCCACGGGAAAGAAATGGGGTGATGCTATTCTAAGCCGGCATCACACGGCACTTAACTTTAACTTTCACAAATCTAGTTATAAATTGACATGTTACGTTCTATTGTATTTGTATGTTTGAAATAAATTGATATTAACTTTCACACTAATATTTAACAGATAAATGGGCGTACCCAGGTTTTGGGCCAGGGGAAAAGGGGGCAACTCTGATTTTTCAAACCAGTTTCCACATGCTGTTTCTCTTAATTCACTACTAGAGTTGTTGGGGTCACTGGTGCTTGTACAAGAGCTGAATTTGGCTTCCTTCCTTATCTTTTACGAAATAATGAGTGGCGAGGTAGTGCAAGCGGATCGAGTGCAATTTATATATGCTTACAAACGCGAAGTAACAAAAAGTAGTGCAAGCAACGCGAGCGCGAATTTTCGTCGCTGCTATAAGACAGGACAAATCATACAAAAGGATCATCCAAGCTGTCGACGACAGTCATGGTTGTAATGTGAGCGAAGCGAGCATGAAATTCTACGATACTGAATGGAAATGGACGTACAGCGCAGATAAAAAAATATGAGAATGCCTTCGTAAATTGTGACTGTATTAACATTAAAAACCCTTAATGGGCGCACGCCAATCCAGCTTCGACTATGCTCTTCACGCTAGTACCATAGTGTGAACGGAAGAGGACACAGGCGTAGCCGGCTGGCATGCCACCGTGAGTGAGAAGTTTGTCTGTAAATTTGCGAGCAGAAGTGGCCGCAGGGCGCAGGCCTAGTTGGCCGGCATTTTCTTACACTTCTGCCAACCAAAATGGCCCCAAACCTACCCAGCCGGCAGGCGAACGTAGCCGGCATTTGCTTGCAGTTTTGTAAACATCTGTGTTCCCAAACCTAGCTGGCCAGCAAGCGTGCGTGGCTAGTAGTTGCTTACAACTTTTCGATCAGAGATAGCCAAAGACCTTGCCAGCCGGCAGGCGAGCTTAGCCAGCTTTTGATTGCAGCTCTGTAGAAGCGGCTACAAAATAAAATTAGGCCTCGGGAATAACCTAAGGTGCAAAATCATACGCAAGAAAAAATAAGGGAGAACCCTTGGTCCAGAGGGGCAGTTGCCATGCTTCTGTTTTCCAACAACTGCGCGCCTGTTCGCCTGCGCAAACGCACCTCATTACCATGCGCCGCCACGGCGCCCATCGGCGTAAATCTGCTTTATCGACAACTTTAATAAAGGCGTCGTCAAACTGGTCGCGATCACAAACCCTATACAGCCTCAATGGGGAGATATAAGCGATAAAACTGGACGAAAGTTTATTATGATAATGGGGTTTAATAAAGCTGGTAGTTTGTTAAATTATGGACGATAAGAAAATAGTTGCAAGAAAGATGGCATCGAATTGAAAGTAACTGCAAAGATTATTAAGAATCAATTTTACCTTGTAAAAACTGTGCTATTTGGTTATGTATTCTAAAAATGCTAAAAGTGGCCACTTTTAGCAAAATTATAAGACATAACTAAAGCGCTTAGCTTTAACAAGGTCTTATTAATTCTAAATAACTTTTGCAGGTATTTATTGCCGCGAATTCATATCAGTCAGAGACTTTTTCTTGTTTGTGGGCGCTACTGGCCTCTCCTTAAGTAAGGCACAGATTTCACCTGTGTATAGTTTAATTGTACAATGTTCGAATTGTATAAAATATGAAAACACTTGCGGATATTCTTTAAATGTTGTATCCAAACGGTTTGAAAATTCCACGGCATCATACTTTTGAAGCATAAAATCAATACGTTAATTTCCGTTAGATTCAAATCAAACGAATATGCTACATCTGAACGTCCGCAGGTGAGAGTATTCAGATTCTTATTGGGAAGAGAAGGCCTCCTGATATGATGTCTTTGGACTATCTGCGATAATAATAATGTAAGTAGTAGGTCTTCAATACACATAAATAGTGCCAATTAGTTCCATACAAAATGCGTCTTAATTCCCACAAAAGGCTTAAAAACAAAACGTAAAAGAATGAACGTTCCTAATTACGCATTATATCTCTGATGGGCGACAAGGATGCAGATAAGGGTGGATAAGCCGAAGTTATAGCCACTTATGGACGCTTTTAAACTGATCCAAAAGATAAGCTTTGAATAAAGCGATCGAGGCAGTGAGGTATTGAATGGATATGGTATTTTTGTGGATAGTGATAGGCTTGGATAAGGCATATTATTAAATCTATTAAACGAGGTCTGCCAAAAACATCACCTTCGCTACCAGAACGAAAATGAAACGGAATAAGAGAACGTAGGTGGTTAAAAAATTGTGACAATTGTGATAAACTGATGGATGAAATAGAACCAACCAACGTAAAAAAAACGCCAAGAAGCATATCTTCCTAAGTCGTCCACGTCATGCCTTGCCTATCATTAGCACTCTAGTACTTCGTTTTTCGTTGGTGTCACGATGTCGTTTCGATAGAGATGTCAGTGTTCTGTGAGCTACATTTTTATCCTTTAAATATCCCATGAAACACCATATCTAGCTCCACTTGCACCAATTTTATAATTCATGACATCATCCTTTTAATATATGCAAACGTTGTAACTTTTAAACGGTGAATATCTTAATTGGTATTACACAAGTCGGTTTCGGTCATTCCTTATACCGATGTTAACATTTCAATATATCGATGTTTCAATTAAGCCTTCTCGATTAAAGAGATCAACGTTGCTTTTTTATTCCGACGAGCCCGCCTTTCGCGCGGCTAAATTGAGTCGTAAATTTATTTTAGGAAGTATAAAAACGCCGTAGGGTTTTTAAAATCTATTTCACCCACGTAAGCGATATCGCCGATAGCTTGATCTTTATAGGCATGCGGTTGAATAGTTGAAAACCTTGTCACAATTTCAAACCAGCATGTTCTAGATGATCTAATTGGTTAGATATTTTAAATAGACAAGAAGATGTCTCATTCAGCCTGGGTATCTGCTTAATTGTGAATAACGTAAATATTTTGCACATGTTGTTGAATGATAATCTGGGACCGGCAGTCGGCAGCGATATTCGTAAAAATTGCATTACCTGTCATCTTTTCCACTTTAGAGAGACTATGGCAACTCCGTTTGTGGAGCTTTGAAACACAAAGAAGAAAGAAGCTTGTGGAGCCTTGTTTTCTTTTTTGTTTGGCTGTACCTCCAGGCAAATCTGGGGAATATAACAGTGTGATGTAGGTATATTTTGGCAAGTGTCGTTGAGCCCGTCACATCTGCGCACAGCTTGGGCCAAGTCTTTAATTAAGAGCGTCTCGCAGTTTCCTCATCCCGAAGGCTTTAATATTTCTTCTTGCTAGCTTTGTCATAAGTATAACCAACTAACCGAAGCAGCCAAAAATTATACTTATCTATTTTCTTAATATATGTTGTAACTAGCTGGTGCCCGTGATTTTTATTTACGGTTATTGAGGTTTTATAAATGTACACCACAAAAAGTTTTATTCAAATTTGTCTTTTAGTTTTGGATATAAGTGTTCAAAATCCCGCGTATGACAGACAAACAGACAAAAAACATCATTATTTTGAGTTCTAATACGTTTATAAAGCCTCATTATGGTAGTTTTTTGCATTTATTTGCCATTTACTGACATCGACCCGTTACAGTTTTATTAGGTATATGTATAGATTTTTCTGTTAGTTATCTTTTTATTGTAATACTTAAACATATCTGCCTTTTTAGTTTTGTGCATGTAGTGGATTTTGATAACCGAAATTAAAAGTTATATCAATAGTAAACTCAAAACAAATAATGCTTCTGTGCATCTTCTTTCTTTCAATTAAAATGTAATACTGGGTGTAAGGGATCGTCAGATTATACCAAAAAACTAAACAGCTTTCTCTAAGTATCATAAGCTGGTACATAATATACTGGTATTCCAAAGCTCCATAGAAAAAGTTGTTCTATTTCATGGCCTGTTCATGTCTGCAAATTTTTCGATACACCGTCCCTGACACTATGTATTAAACTTGGGTACTTTTATAACACTTGAATATCATTTTTAAATAAAAACAAACTTGGCGACAGCGAGCAGCTGGGTGTCGCCGACAGCGCCTTAATTAAGTCTCACATCCAGTCACATCTGACTAACCTGTCTGCGAGAGTATAATACGGAACGCGTTTTAAATTGCCTTGAAGAGATTGTTATTTACAATAAGACTGCCTTGCAATATTTTTTTGTAAATTATTCTTTTAATGTAGGTTCCGTTCTAACTGACTCTGAGTTTAGTCTCCGGATCGTGAGGTCCCTGGTTCCATTATCAAGACATTAAGCTGTTTATATATATTTATATACATTAAGCTGTTTATATTTATATTTTAAAACACTTCCCGTGTTAGGTATAAAATTTTTGAAAACTTGCAAATCTTATTACTTGTAAATTTTGAAAATTCAAAAACTTTATGAGATTGTCTTACATTGCAGGCCGGCCCCTGTTTAATAAAGCTGACAATCCGACATAATTGTCAAAAACCTACAAATTTGTCGCATTGTCATGGTAAACTCGTTTAATAAAAATGACAATTATGTCACAAATCGACAGGTAAAGTAATGATAAATTGTCGCAATTGTAAATGCGTTTAATAAAACTCTACAATTATCGACTTTTTTTTTCGACCGCGCGACCGGCAAGCGTAAACATCGTTTATATTTTGCTCCGCAAAAATAATTCAGAAAAGTGTATAAATACGTTTATTTCGGCTCAAACTATATACATATACTACGTTTATACCGTGAACTTACTACTGTGCAAAGGATTAAGTGTATTTTAACCAATTATTACGATATTAGTGTTTTTTCTAGCAGTGAGCATAATTTCTAAGAATTCGAGCAACGAGCGACGTGACCAAGGTCAAGAGCGCGCCAAATTCGGCCACTGACCCCGCACCTGTCCGCAGAATAGTGCATGACTCAAGCACTCTATGCGCATAGTAAGAAGGTCTATGTTTGCGGTGAGCTTTACATACACTAACTACGAATTCCATTGAAAGCTTGCTAAACATCAAAACTACTAACATAATCCGTTATTCTTCAATATTTCACTATGGAAAAGTGCTTATGTTGCGATAAAAAGCTACCTACTAAAGAGACGATAAAGTGTGCTGTGTGTAATGGCTCTTTTAATTACAAATGCCTGCAATGGGACGCGGTTAAATTCGCTAACATGACTAAAATAAAGAACACCTGGCTTTGTGTAAATTGCACGCCGCCAAAACAGAAACGTAAAGAAAGAAACGTAAAACAAGATATTAACTCGCCTATCTCAACACCCTTGAATGCTAATAAACTAGAAAGCTTTACACCATGCATGCTTGATCAAATAAGTTCAATATTCGATGCAAAACTTCAAACTTTTGAAACAAACTTCATAACGAAGTTGCGATCTACAATAAAAGATGAAGTTAATGCGGTGGTAAATACGACAGTAGCGACACTGAGAAGCGATTTCACCGCAACTACTGACTTTATTTCGGCAGAACAGAACGACATGAAGAGGAACCTTGTAAAGGTAGAGCAGAAACTTAAAGATTTAGAGTCCGCAAATTTAAAATTGCAAACTGAAATTAAAACTCTAGAATGCCGCTTAAATAATTCTGATATTATTCCACTGAAATCACAAGTTACACAACTTCAAACAGAACTGAATTCCCGCGCGCAATCTTCATTGAGAAATGAATTAGAAATAGCTGGAATCGTGGAATACGCTAACGAAAACCTACATCATGTTGTTTTGTTAACGGCACGTAAAATTGGCATCACCCTGGAGGATTCTGACATTGACTGGGTGACGAGAGTAGGTGCAAAAACAAAATCTACTACTGCTTCAACAGATAATTGCGATTCTAACTCCGAAGAACATCAACAGAACTCATTCAATGGACCAAGACCAAGACCAGTGGTTATACGTTTCACACGCAAGGCCCGGCGCGATGAGTTTCTCCGCTCGTCTAAACTTAGGAAAGACTTGACCAATCAAGACATCGAAGTTGGTAACTGTACAATGAAGATTTACATTAACGAGCGCCTGACAAAAGAAAATCGTCAGTTATTTCGTATCACTCGTCAACGGGCACACGAAGCCGATTACAAGCATTGTTGGACAAATAATGGTACTATCTATATCCGAAGAGCAGATGGAAAATATTACCCAGCGATTCCTATTCGCTCAATGGCTGACGTGGACGATAAAATTCGTAAGGATAACCCTGGTCCGAAAACCAATTAACTCTCAATTTTCTTATACAGATTTTCTTTTTCTGCTTACTTTTTTGTATTTGAGAATTAGTCTAACTGTTTTAACTACACAGTTTAACATTGTTTATTATTGGTCATTTTATATTCTTATATATTCATATCATAATAAGCACATACTCCTATCCATATTTTATGTATCAATTGTATTTACCTATGATCTTATATCTAAATATTTTATATTCCTCAAAACTAGAGCTCAACACTGGAATAACAGCCAAGGCCCTGCAATATTGAAACGTGCTATCCAGGCAAATATATATCTACTTTACTTTCAGATTAACAATGATGATTAATATATGTGATATTGAAACCGAGATTGATAACTCACTGGCGACCCAATGTCATGAACTTAATTCTCTTGAACACGTTAACGGCATTATAAACTCTAGTTTTAACTTTAAACTGTTAACCTTTAATATAAGAAGCATTCAGAAAAATTTTGATAATTTTCTAGTTGGATTGCAAAGACTAAATATGAACCTAGATGCAATTATTTTAACCGAATGCCATCTAAAAGAAAATTTAATTATTAAAAAAATTGCTGGTTATAACTTTTACTATTCCAAAAATAACATTAACAAAAGTGGAGGTGTCGTTATTTACGTTAAAGATAATTGGGAAATAGACGTATCAGAACCTTCTATTGATAATGCTAGTAGCTTACTAATAAATTTTCCACAGTCTTTCTCAATACTAGGAGTGTACCGTTCTCCTTCAAATAGCAACATTGATAATTTTCTTACAACACTTGAAACTACTGTAACTTCCATTTCCAATCAGTCTAAATTAATAATCGCGGGTGATATCAACATAAATATTATCTCTGAGGAAGACACTGACCAAAATCGAATAATGGATTATCTGTGCTTGACTGCAGAACTTGGCCTTAAACCTGTCATTAACGTTCCTACGCGAATAAATTCTTGCTTGGACCATATCTTTGCCCCAGCTAGAACCGATGTCACTGGTGTTGTATGTAAGAGTAGCATTACTGACCACGACTTTGTTCTTGCAGGTATAATCACAAAAATCCGCCAACCAAAAGCCATAACAAGGTTAAGAGTAATAAAAGACATACCTAATATCCTTAAAGAGTTGTCCTCAATTGACTGGTCATCTATATACTCAATACCTAACGTTTCAGATGCGACTAGTGTTTTCGTTTCTTCCATCACCGGTGTCATAAATAAAAATACAAAAGAGATAAAAGTGAACAGAAAATATAACAACAAAAAAGAATGGGTATCACCAGGCCTAATCAGATGTATGATCAATAGGGATAGACTACACATGGAAGTTAGGAAAGATCCTGATAACGAATTAAAAAAACTAATTTACAAGAGGTATCGGAACTTTTTTAATGAACTTAGGAAAAAACTGAAATCAGAGCATGACGCTAACCAGCTTCACGAAAATAAAAAACATCCAAAAAAGCTCTGGACAACTATATATGGAATATGTAACTTAGACACAAAAAACACAACATCTTCTTCCTTGCTAAAAATTAAAGTAGATCCCGTAGAGTCATTAAATGAATGTAATTCCTTTTTCGCTAGTGTAGGTGAAAAATTAGCTAAGCAAATTCAAAATAAAATTAACTGTTCAGAGGAAGAGCTCATAAATTGTGTATCAAGTTCAGGTGTATTCCCTCACTCATTTTATATGAACCCTACAGATATTGAAGAGGTAACCACTATTATACTCGCCATAAACAAGAATAGTGCTCCTGGTGTCGATGGAGTTAACTGCTCTCTCCTTAAAGAAATTTTTCCGCTAATAGCAGAACCTCTCACCTTTCTTCTTAACGCTAGCCTATCTTCTGGCATATTTCCTGATTGTTGGAAGCAAGCAATAGTTGTCCCTATTCATAAGGCTGGTAAGAAAGATAACGCAACCAATTATAGGCCTATTTCATTACTTAGTATTTTCTCGAAAATACTCGAAAAACTAGTGAGCCGTAGACTAATTACCTATCTAGATAAACACAACATTATTTCTTCAAGTCAGTTCGGTTTTCAGCGTAGTAAGTCGACTGAAGATGCGGTCGGGTTATTACTGGACACTGTATCGGGGGCTTTGGACAGAGGAAAAGCTTGCTTAGCAGTTTTTCTGGATCTTGCCAAGGCGTTCGACACGGTGTCCACTAGTATCTTGCTGAAAAAACTAGAAAATATAGGTATAAGAGGTTTAGCGCTAGAATGGTTTCACAGCTACCTGGGAAATCGCTCTCAGCGTATAAGAGTAGATAACTGGTTAAGTGACTCTGCTCACGTTACATATGGTGTCCCGCAAGGCAGCATACTGGGTCCTACGCTTTTTCTATTGTATATCAACAATATTTCTGAAGTTTTAAAAAATTACAGTAGTACAAAAGTGATTTGCTATGCGGACGACACTGCCTTAGTTTTTGAAGGTAACACATGGCAAGAAGTTATAAACAGCGCTGAAAGTGGAATGGCCCATGTTTCTGACTGGTTAAATAAAAACCTTTTAACACTAAATACCGACAAAACCAAATTTATGTGCTTTCACAAGACCAAATCATCTGCACCTCAGAGTGATCGTATCCATAGCCTAAAAGTTCATAGTTGTAGTTCCCCAACAGCTGTACCATCTAATACCTGTAACTGCAGTTCTATCCAGAGATCCGTAGCATTGAAATATTTAGGGGTCACCTTAGACGAACAACTGTCTTTTAAACAACACATTCGCACAATGTCCGCTCGAGTAAGAAAACTGATAGGTGTGATGAAACTTTTACGCGACTGTGCAGATCAAAAAATTCTTCGCCTTGTATACGTAGCTTTATGCCAGTCTCTAATCACGTACTGCATAGGCCTTTGGGGCGGTACGCATAAGACTACAGTGATTATGCTGGAAAGAGCCCAAAGATCGGTGTTAAAAGTGCTTCATAAGAAACACTTTAGGTATCCGACTTCATTACTTCATCAAGAGACGCAAATCTTAACTGTACGTCAACTATACGTCCTCAAGGCCTGTCTGGAACAACACGTATCTATATGTAACTTACCTTGTATTGATCAACTATCTTTAACACAGAAAAGAGTCTATCACATTCAACCACAAAAAGTAAACTCTACATTTGCCCAACGTGTTAGAACATTTAAATTTCCACATATTTATTCCATAGTTAACAAACACTGTCCCTTAAAAAATTGTAAATTAAAAGATGCTAAAAACAAATTGCAAAAATGGCTTAGTTCTTTAAACTATGAAGAAACTGAAGATGTTCTAAAAATAACTATGTAAAGTGTTTCGCTATGTACATTTTTTATTTATTTTATTATATATGTATAATATATATGTTATATACATTATTATCTAGATAATACATACTAGTGTAAGTTTAGTATTATTTAAAACATAAAAGTTTAAGTTTTCTTTATTATGCGTGTTATGTAATGTTTAGTTTGTAATTTTTTTTTGGTAAAGGTCGTGTAGACTGCCGCGATACAGGTTCGTCCTAGTGCGGAGTCTATAAGTAATATGTTCTTATGTAACTCTTATTTGGGAAATAAACAAATTTTATTTTTTATTTATTTTTATCGAAAACCATGGTCGAGGCCTGTGACAATTGTCAGTGACAAAATTGTCGCATAATCGTGACATATTTGTCGGCTACTGACAAAATTGTCAAATATTAAATTTATGGAATTGTGTGAGGGGGTACACTACAATAATTCATACAATTTTAATGTTTATTCGAATAAGAGGTTTTTGTGACTATAATTCTTGTTTTGTCGGTGTTTTTGAATACCTTTCAATTATGGATATGAATAATAAAATTACCACTTTGGGGCTGATATTTAACAATAAAGATTAACTGTTTGGCATCACTACTCTCGCTGTTAGACTTAAGCACCATTTTTGGAAAAATTAAGCTTTTATAAGCTTTAATTGATAGCGCGACATAGGGTAGGGGCACCTGTCAATAATATCCGACAATTCTACAAATATGTCAATATGTCGCGACAATTATCCGTTTAATAAAGCAGAATCGACAAGTTTTTCACGACAATTTGTCACCTGTCACCTGTCGCGCGAAAAGTTTTATTAAACAGAAAATTGACAAATTGTCACGATAATCCGACATATTTGTAATTTTTCCACCATGACAATTTTGTCACCTGTAAGTATTATTGAACAGAAACTTGTCAAATTGTCGGAATTGTCAACCATGACATAATTGTCGCATAGTCAGTTTTATTAAATAGGGGCCTGATTGTCCGTGAGAAAGATGGTGCCATGCTTTGGACGTAAGTTAAACCATCAGACCCGGTTGTTGTCTACAATTATAAGTATAGATGATGTTCGTTACACAACAGATTTTTTGTATACGGTAGAGTATATAACTAAGAGCAAAATATGGAGAACATAACAGACACATTCGCATACATCGTACAAAAAAATTGTATGCAACTGCAATAGCTGCTTTGACTAGGAATGTCGTTTCAGGAACGGGCAAAGATTGCTCTGTCTCCTGTGATTGTGCTCGCTAGTGAAAAATTACCGAGCGCCAGGAAACGATTTCCGGTTCAGCGAATTGCTCACCGGGACATTTTTCTTGTGCTCTGTATAGTCTCTTTCATCAATTTAAAATATTTAACGTTATAAATTCAAGATTCTTGAATATTTTTCCAAGTTTTTGACACCGCTAAATATTATGAACAATTTTAAGGCGGTTTTCCTACTTATCGTCCGTCGCTGCGTATTTTTAAAGCACCGTAACGCATGCGTCTGTCAGACGAAAGGAAATTGCGAATTCCAATCTTATTCCCATACAAATACGGCGACGGTTCGTTACGTTGAGTAACGGTTGCGACTGTCAATTCGTTTGACAGACGCGTCCGTAAACGCACCGTCATTGTATTTGTATAGGAATAAGTTTGGAATTCGTAATTTCCTTTCGTCTGACAGACGCATGCGTTAAAAATACGCAGCGACGAACGACAAATGAGAGAACCGCCTTAAAGTAACCTACGATGATTGTTCTTAACAAGAGTATGGAGAACCTTGTATAATGTTGATCCTCTAAATGGATATATTGAAGAGGTACCTACTTAGGATTATGCATACCTGTATTTGAAAAACTTGTTCACGGAAAAAAAATTAAAAAAGGAAGAAAAAAAACTTGATTTACCGATGATATTGTAGGTCGCAATGTCGCGCATGATCCTTCTTATTTTAAATCACTATTTTTATCGTTGCTGCTTCAGCCAGAATAAATCCAAATTAATGTAAACAAGTTTCCAGTTTCTCTATTCGAGCAAGATTTGGCTCGACTGCCTCTGATGTCTAGCAGTTTATGCCTCGGATTAGAATATTCACCTAAAGGTTACGGGTTTGATTCTACCTACGGTTTCATTTTACTCCGAATAAAACGTAGGCGTTGAATCAGGAACTAATGACAAAATGGCACTCCCACTCAAACTAGTCATTTAACTTAGTTTTCTCCTATAAAATTTTATGGAAAGGTAGTGGACCATAAAATTTAGATCCCATGATATGTGGAAATAGTAATACCACCCAAAAGTTGCATGTTTCATTTTATTGACATGCACATTAAGTGAGTTAATGAGTTGATATACCTATTAGGTAAGTTCTATAATGAAGAAGGACACTCACAACTTGTAATACTTAAACAGACGTAAGTAAGTTTAGACAAATGTTAAAAATATAGGATAGCGAAATCTCAAGACGGGCTGATAATGAGGTACAACTTTTCCCAAGAAACATAGGTTGAAATATACACATACACACATATCACGCCTATAATCCCTTGCGGGGAGAAACGGCAGCAAAAAACGGACATTTAAGCCACGTCTGACAAATATTTGAGGGTCATTCGGTAAGTTTGTGTATCGCCATAGTGACAGGTTGTCAACCCATCGTTTAAAATTGCAATACACACCCTCGAGTCCCTTCGTCGCCTCTTACGACTCCCACGGAAAAGATATAGGGTGATGCCATTCTAAGCCGGCATTACACGGCACAGACAATAATAATAAGGGGCGGATAATAAGGTACAACTTTTCCCTAGAAACATAGGTTGAAATAATAAAAAATATTTTGAATTTCCATTGTAACTGATCAGCAATTTTATATGGGAGGTTCAAATTTCTTTTTCGTATTTGGACCTATGTTCCTTGGGAAAAGTTGTTTCTTATCACCAGCATGTCTTGAGTTTTCGCTATTGGTCACTAGTAAAGTTTCACCCTACATAGACCGTTTTACTTTAAACTAAATAAGGATACCTATTTTATGAAAATGTGTCCATCATGTAGTCATGTAGAACTATTATTAATTCTGTGCCATGAATAAGAATGTATTAAACGACTGTGTTATACTTACCGTGACATTTCGATCTTCGTCCTCATAAATATTTGCATCGAGTCATCTGAAGCATAGTTTTCTTGGAGGTGATTGAAATTGGAAATGATATTTCGCTTTACATTGCTTCGTAATAAATACAATGTAGTCTAAATAAACAAAATGATGACGTTATCTATTTGGCAGGACAAGATAGAAGGCAAACGAGCTTGAGGAATATAACCGATTAATTAGATTTATCTCTTGTTCCATACAAAAGGGCACAAAAAAAATACCGTAGAAGATCGGTGACGTCATATGGTTATCCAACACGATACTCAAGCGGAGCCTATTCTTTTAAGGTTCTATTAAATCCAGTGCAAATATTTCTTGGGTTAGTTCTACGAGTAAAACTGTATTTTATTCCAGTAAACATACGTCGAAATATGAACAAAAATTACCTACCATACCACTGTCTTGTACGAGTCCCATACAATCTGTACTGAATTTAATAGTACCTTAAAAACTGTGAAGATATGGTGATGATGAGCTACTTATGATAGATCAGCTCCAACATTTTATAAATAGTTGAAGATCAGCTAAAATATACACGCAAAGTTGAACTAGCAATGAATGAACAACAGGCAACCCGATCACCGCCACGCATCACACACGACTTATTTCGCGTCTAAAAGCGGACACAAAAAGTTAATTAAAGGGCAGGAACTGTCTGAGTGACGACCCAGCACGCCCCTGGCGCATTGCAATTTATACGCCTCATCTCGCTACCAGCCTTTTACATGCTCAGCTCTATTGATTAGTCTGTCTACTTTACATTTACAAGACGTTTTTAGATTAAACTCTTTTCATGGCTAAAATTAGACTTGCGTATCTTTAGATCTGTAGGTACGCGAGTCTAGTTTTATCTGTGAACATTCTAATGCTACACCTAAACGTGCCTGTGTTTACTAGTAGTAGGAGGCGGTTGAAAAACTCTGACACCAGGTTTCATCGGGTCGTTGGATGACTCAGTGTCCCACACGAAAAGAAGAGGAAGAAGAAGCGCAAAATATTTGATGTCCATCTTTAATCAATCTGAAGTGCCACAAATGGGGCTTTATTCATCTATTAGAAAAGCTCCATTGTGTTTCTATTGAGTGTCAGTTAGATGGTTTTGGCCATTTTGTATTCTGCTAACAGTTTAACAAAATCACAGTAACAATTGAGTGTCGATGGCATTATAATCGCTAAAAAATGCGATAATTGGGACCCTGAACTAAACGTAGCTCGATTCGAAGAGTTTTTGAACAATATTCTGATATAGACAGGTACTTCATAAGTTTATGATCGTTTATCCAAAATTAAATAGCTACTTATGTGAAGTAGTAGGCTCTTACAGAGTCGTATATTTTAAGATAAGAAGGAAAATTATTTACTTACGTGGGTTGTCAAATCATTGAACAGAATAGCTCCATTCTTCCCGCTCACTTGAAATTTTATAGGAATCTCTAGGATTCATTTAGAACTTATTCATTTATTCGCTCTCGAAGAAATTGGTTAAAGCCTTTTAGGAACTAGCTGTCTGCAAACTTACATTAATTTAGGAGCTTCATTCGTATACATATTCATAGTCTTAAGACGTTCTTGTCTCTCGTTCTGAATAATGGAGCGCTTAAAAATTATAACACAAATTCATTTCAGGAATATTAATTTTGCATAACAGAGTGGAATGAAAACTACCTATTTGGAATTAAATTATTTATAAATATTTCCATTAACTGAATAATAAATCTACTCACTTAAAGGTCTCGCAGTGTTTTAGGTTGTTAATATTTTATTGAGTGTGTACAACTGTTACTCATCGACATTTCAATATAACAATTTAAACTGATTTAAGTTGTCTTCATTTTGGATTAACTAATTAAATCCGTTAAAAATTGTTTCATTATTTTAGTAGGAATGTTGCATTATGTTTTTCTCTATGTATTAGCTAGTTTTTATCTTAGACAGAAGAGACGTTACGGTTTAGACAATAGAATGAGCTTACCTTAGGGTTATTTAATTTGGTTTTCCTGCTTCTTTCGATTGGATGTAACTACGGTAAATTTTAGGTGAGTAGGAAGTTAGGTACTTCCTGTTAATCAATACAAGCTCAAGTTGCTCATTTAAAAGTTTAGCATGTACTGGCTCTCGATACAGTAATTATAAGATGAAACAGTATAGGTACATACAATCAATTTTCTGTGCCGTGTGTGTGTGATATCGGCTTAGAAAAGCATCACCCCATTTATTTCCCGTGGGAGTCGTAAGAGGCGACTATGGGACTCGAGGGTGTCTATTGCAATTTTAGGCGATGGGCTGACAACCTGTCACTATGGCGATAGGTACACAATTTTCCGAATGACCCTCAAATATTTGTCAGATGTGGCGTAAATGTCCATTTTTGTGGCCGTTTTTGCTCTGCCTACCCCGCAAGGGATTATAGACGTGATATGTGTATGTATGTATTTAATTTTCTGTGCGCTCAGCTTTCTCCTTGGGGAGCAGAAAGTTGTGAGCAGCAAGCAATGGAAGCAATTTCCTATGTTTGCGATATCGATATGTATGTACTCTGCGGGTTCTGTTCTGAATTAATTTTCCTTGGTTTCTCTGAATATACCTAGGTGTTTTCCGCTTTTTACAGCAACAACGGAATGTTTGAGACGTTTTTTTTTCATAATTTTCATCACTAACTAGATTTCCGCCCAGCGGTTTCAACCGCTGCCACTCATTTTCCCGTGGTAATAGTTGTTTTCCTGCGGTGAAAAGTGGCCTATGTGTTATTCTAGGTTATATTCTACCTGTGTTCCAAATTTCATCCAAATCGATCAAGCCGTTTGAGCGTGAAGAGGTAACAAACATACATATACACACACACACACACAAACTCTCGGATGATGGTCATTGCTATGACTACTTAAAGTACCGCCGTTCTTTAAGTATTTGACAACTGTCAACTGTCAATTTCGTAATACTACTATGGCAGAGGGCCCCTTTTTCCTTTGTTGACATCTCTTTTAGTCTGGAGATAACAGGTAATGAATACGACTTATTGGAACGTCGGTACTTAACGTTAGTTTCTTAGGGATTTTTAAGGTTAAATACGTATTTTTTACAAGGTTTTATTTGACTTGCCGTGTTCGTTTGTTTGAAACTATGTACCCCTACCGAGTTTGAGCTCATTGGAATCGTCTTGCAACCACTCTTCGAATACTTGGTAGCCAGGTTCTGATGATGGAGCTGGAAGGTGGTCATAGCATCTCAGAGATGAAACTACGTACCCCTATCGAGTTTGGGCTATTATTTTCGTTTTAGTGCACTTAAATATATATAAGCTCGTTTTAAAACAAAAATTGAATTATATTGTAATTATAAATGTTAAGTTGAGGAGTTGTTTAAAGATTGAATGTTATACAAATATTTGATGTCATATTCAAGCAATCGGAATTTTGACAAGTGAAACATACTATAGGCAGGAACTTTACAACATTTTCCATTTTCAAGTGACTTACTAATCTTTACCGGTTCCAGTGATACCATTACCTGTTTATAACTACAAGCTCTAGGTATTCAGACATACCTAGATTTGAACAAAGATTGCGTGTTAGGTGGAAATTAGCCTTTAGTTTACCGCTATGTCGCAGTTATTTATAGGACAAACTGATATTCATATATTTCTTTAAGCACCCATTTGTATTTGCCTATTGTCTTGCGAAAATGTCTTTGGCGTTTTTGTAAGTAACTGTTTCATGCTTATCAAAATAAAGTGCTACTACTTTTCATTCAGATACTGTGATGTTCTGTGTAAAATTAATCACTATAGTTGAACGTTACAGTCTGGTATGTTTTGTTACATTTTATAAAAAATACAGGGTGTAAGGGACAGCCCTCCGAATACTTACGGGTGCATTGTGAGAGCATGAAAATGTTTCAGGAGACTTAAATTTTTCTTTACTTCCAATAGTAAATGCAATCAGCTGATCGTGATTTTGTATGGGAGGTCGTTTTTTTGTCGTTTCCTGACATATGTTTCTAAGGGAAAGTTGTTCAGTGTCATGGACTGCATGCACCATATCAATATTCGGAGGGCTGTCCCTTACACCCTGTATATGTTGTAGACCAAGTAAATGATTATATATGAATGAACGTTATCAAATGAAAATGAAAAATGATTTATTATTATTATAAACTTATATCCTATTATGGTGTTGGCCTAGACCTTGCACTAGGATTCCCTGTATCGCGAGGGCTAGTTCCTTCCAGTAGACAATTCATGTGATTTTAAAACATCTAAAAATATCTCAGAAAAAAGATACTCAGCATCTACAACCGTACACATCTGATAAGGCTGAGAGGTAGCTCGTAAAAGACCAAGGGAGTACTTTACCTAATCGAGGTCGTAAATTATGAAACCTATTAAACATTTCATTGGAAATGACTCATTTCATAGCATGACTTAAAGGGATATATTTGTGCGAAGATTTAGGAGGGTCGGTGACAAGTTTTATAGGTTTGAGGCGATGAAGGTTCAAATGAAACGGAAATGACAAATGCCTTTCGGATGTGTCGAGCTCTAAGGTAATTTTAATAATGCCACACATCGGAAAGCGCAGCGTGAGACGGCTTCCTACCAGGTGGACCAACCACTTCATAGATAAGGCTCTTTTATGCGCACTGCGCCAGAAAGAAACATCAAATCGAAAAAATTTCGACATAGAAACTAGATAAATACTGTCACAATGTCTTATTTACCCAGTCTTACTAGAAAAGGTATTAATCTAAATCATAGCATATTTTTTTATAACTTCAATGCCTACTGTAGACAAAATATTGAAAAAAAGTTTCAAGTAGAGGTTACTTAGTCATTTTTCTGTCAAGTAAAGTTTGTCAACATAATTATGTTTAAATGGGGTCTATGGGATTATTAGAAGGTAAACATGCACGCTATTAACCTCTATGTTTGAGTTGCAGAGTGAGCAGTTTCTCTCGCGAAGCTGTGCAAGCCGCTCGAATCGTAGAGGTAATACCGACATAATTACTTAATATGTAGAAAGGTCATTCATTAGGTATTTAAGTGAAATTATCAATGTATGCTAGTATACACAACATAGGTAGTTTTCATCATTATCAGCTATTTTACTACATTAACTACAGTTTAAATTAAGTTTGTTTCTTACTGTACACAGTTTTCCGAATGACCCTCAGATGTTTGTCAGACGTAGCGTAGGTGTCCGTTTCTTGCGGCTGTTTACGCTCTGCCTACCCCGCAAGGGATTAAAGGCGTGATATATGTATGTATGTTTCTTACTGTTATTTTTAGTTGATAAAAAAACATTCGGTATCTGTTAGATCCTCTAAAGTAATAATATTTTTTTCCAGAATTTTATGGCTGTAATTGTCTGAATTAAACCGGTATAAAAATCTTGCTCGATCCCCGCCGTAAGGGAGCCGCGGGATAAAGTCGGCGAAGTGTGCCCAAAACCGCGGAATATGGAAGCTCTTGGAAGAGCCCCATGTCCAGCAGTTAATCTGGCTCTTATTTTTTACCATTGTACAACACTCAACTGTCATTGCATTGTCACCGTTAAAATCTATACTTCAAATTGTTGGTAGAATAGACATGCAACTTACACGCTATCGATATACAACTGAAACGATTGTCATCAAGCAAACTTTGGACATGAACTGTTGATTTTAATAAAGATTTAGGTGTGTATTCCAGAAAATTGCAGTTAGATATGGGATTATAGGTGGACTGCAGATGGTAACCATATTTTAGCCCCTGGACTTCACAAAAGGCTTGTAATGGTGGGATTTATTTGAAAGCCTTCAAAAACCAGAGCATTTTGATAATTTGTTTCTACACTTAAATCAATTCGGTACCACGTATGGACCGAAATATTTTTTTCTTTCTATGCCTTCTAATCGTCATCATACATGCCTACCTATGCACTTTCTCTAGCGCGTAAGTTTCATTGCAAATCCCACGTATATTCGAAAATTGAATCCCTGAACAATCACAAAACAAATTTCGGACTGGAAATATATCATTCGTTGAAACTCTATTTTTAAATTTATGAGACACAAGCGAACCACAACTTATGCCGCAATTTTTATTACGTTTTTCCCATTTTATGTTCCGCAAAATATTTTGCAAATGACTAATTTTAGTAAACACTTTCGTACACCTTCTGCGGTTAGTAGTAAATCTTTATTTTATTTAGTTTTTATAGCATCCTCTGCCGCAGTCGAGGTCATTTTTAATTACCTATCTTTCTAAACTGTTAAATTGAGGTATTTTCTTATCTCGATAATTTACGAGCCAATATGAATCGCTATCAACTATTTAAAGTTTCGTCTTGTTTTGGTTTTAAAATGCTGAGTGATTTATTGCTAAAATCATTAACGCTAACAAAGTTCATCTAACCAGTTATCTTACTATGTATACCTATGCAGGTATGTGCATAAACTAAACTGCATTACGATTCCAACTCGCACACGGAGTGTGACTCTGATATACTAAAGATAAAAGCCTGAAGAGATAGTCTGCAAGATCGCGGCACTGAAGAGCCGTAGTCTGAAAGATCGTTGAACTGAAGAACCCTCGTCTGAATATATGGCCAATGGTTTGTGGACGTTGTTGTCAAATAATATTGCCTCCTAGAACACAGGCGGTCACAGGGCCCAGTTGCGCAAAAGTTCAGTCGTTGAATTAAGATGATACAAATATGACGGCAAATATTACGATACGACTGAAGTTTTCATTTTGTAAATTGTGACATTTGGCTCGTCCTATAAACTTTGCCACAATAAAGTTTGGAAATCTAATAATAGTTATTTGTACAACAAGAGGGCAAAGGTCATTTTTGCTTCGAGTGCTAATTTTGAATCCCGAGGTAGCGAAGGATACTTAAATCACGAGCGTAGCGAGTGATTCAAAAGTTGTATCCTGAGCTCAGTGAGGGATTCAACAGCACGAGATGCGAATGAATTTGCTCTCGTGTGGTACACACAACTTTTCACCTCTACCAGTGAGAAAATTCTGCTATTGTCAAGTGGCTGTACTGCTCGAATGCCTCAGACAAAATAAAAAATCTCGTCAAATTATTTTTTTCAGAAATATTACATAATATGTACCAATATTCAGAAATGTCAGAAATATTTAATAGAAAAACCGCTTACAAAACGAAATAAATAACTGGCTGAAATAGTTTTCAGAACGCACCGCCGCATTTGTTTTGATAAAATGAGGATGTTCGAAATTCAAATCACTTTTCTCAATCGAGTGGATAAAAAAGAGTTTTGCCCACTGAATTTACGCGGCAAAACTGTTATTTTCAAGCTGGAGAGGTGAAAACACATTTTTATAGTCCTACTTCATCACTTTGCTCACTGCAAAAGTTGGTAAAAACTATTATGATAAATTGAATGCTATTAAAAATTAAATATAAGCTACTTGTCCCGTCCTATAAACTTTGGCACAATAAAGTTTGGTTATCTAATAAACACATTTTTATAGTCCTACTTTATCACTTAGCTCGCTGCAAAAGTTGGTAAAAACTGTTATGATAAATTGAATGCTATTAAAATTAAATATAAGCTACTTTTCCCAATTCACTCATATGAATGCATTCGGCAGCGATTTATTATCGGCAATCGGATGATAATCGATTTCATTAACGCTTTCATTTGCAGAGGGTCACGCAAACTGCAGGGCGTGCACGTGGGTCATTCCTGATAACCACTTTTATTTACGCTGCTATTTGATATACGCCCGGTCGAACGCATTAGATATCAATGGGTTGACGAGACGGAAAAAGACCTCTTACTGCTTCAGCACCGACGGCCGATGTGGCGCAGTGGTAGTGTTACTTAACCATGTCAGAGGTCTACTACTACTAGTAGGCGGTTGAAAAACGCTGACACCAGGGTTCATCACGAAAAGAAGAAAAAGAATCTCCATGTTTAGCGAACAGTTCAGACAGAGGCAGCTGGAGACTTCTGGTGTTGAAGGCCAAGATCCTCTTTAAGTCACTGAACCACCACAGTGGGTAAGTAAGCAAGTAAGTATATCATGATATCATCCATCCATCCATCCACTTTGCGTAGTGCCAGATTAAGGCAACGTTTTGGAGTAATCCTGTGGGTAAATCCATCGAGGGAAAGGGCAGCAATGTTTACTGTGAATGAAAAATCTTGCACCGCGCTCTCCAAGCCACCTAATAAGACAACCGTGATAATGAGCATGGCAAATACCTTCCAATGGATAGGCCCGTTTTTTAAGTGAGACCAAATGGGAATAATCCACACAATAGTCTTTTTCGTCAAAAGCTGGAGCGGAATTGACGGTTTTCGTTCCCGGTCGGCTCCCCGGCGGTCGTCGGTAATGAACGGCCGTTACGGGGAATAAGGCCTTGAACTGGATGACAGCGACGAGCGGCGCGGGAAGCGTTTTAATAAATAGATTTGTAGTCAAGTGATATCGATGGCAGCAGCTAGGAGCGGAGAGCGCGCTCAATTGAGCGGTGGCAATTTGCACTAAGTTTGCGCTTACACACATACATACAATCACGCCTTTATCTCGTGCATGGTAGGCAGAGCGTTAACGGCCGTAAAAATACTGCCGCAATCGCCACGTTTGATAAATATTTAGGTCAGAATAATCGTGTATCACTGTTGTGACAGGATTTTTGTCGCCTAAAATTGTAAAACACCCAAACCCTAGAGTCCCTATGTCGCCTCTTACGACACTCGTGTGAAGGAAATAGGGTGACGCTATTCTAAGCCGGCATCACACTGTAACGGTAAATTTTCGCTGACTTGAGATAATACTTTTTCCATTCGCATAGAGAACAGCATATCGTCGCTTGGCCGCTACCCGCTGCCGCTCCGTCCACCGCTCCCCGCTATCATCCAGTTATGTGGATATAGTCTTAGGGATATAATGGCGGGCCGATTGTGTCCGCAGTTAGCGGTCACCGCGCCTCACAGTGGACTGTAATAAATTTTCAGATTTGCGCGAAAACTATCGCTTTTTACCCGACCGTAATTTTTGGGATTCGATCCCGTTGCGGAAATAATGAAATGGGGTTTTTATTTAAATATTTTCGTGGCGTGGCGTGGCCAGCGGTGATAGTAATGGTCGTTTACGTTTTTTATGAGCGCTTCTAGAATGTTCTAAATGTACTTGCTATTCATAACTGTAGAAGCTAGTGCTTTTATATATGACAAATTCAATATAATTTAATATAACAGTGTCATTACGCGGCACGGGAAATAAACGTTAGTACTATCAGCAGCACATCAACGTACCTCTTTAAGGGATTAACTTTTACTGGTATTTCTTAAAAACTGTATAAAAAACAGTTTAAGTTGATAACTTAAAGGTTGATGTGCTGCTGACCCCAACATAACTTTTTTTTGAATTGTTATAATGACCTCCTTTTGTTGTAATTAAATACTTATATTATGAAGAAAAAAACTTTTACGTTAAGTATAAATTTTTAGAAAACTTGCAAATATTTCTACCGCGGGCAGGATTGGAACCTGTGACATTAGCCATCACTAGTGGATCTAGTAGTAGGATGAGTCGCGGTAGCCCATGGAAGAGGCGGCGCCACTAGTAAGGCGAAAGTCACAGGTTAAAATCCTGCCTTCGGTAGAAAATTTTGCAAGTTTTCTAAAAATACTTATATTTTATTCACCATTTTACTTACTCCTTGCATAACCTCGTTGACCCTTTTGATCGTGACTCAATCATTCACACTGACTCACACTCCGAGGACAATTGGGATTTCTCTCCCTTTATGCGTGATCTTTTCCATATCCACCCAATTTATAAAGAGATTCACGATTTTTGTATCCAAGTGACGAAATATTGGTGCTAAGTCTATATGGCTAGGTTTATTTTTAGTGTGGTACATACCTAATCGTTAGTAACTTACATTGTTTTTGAAAACTTGTAAAATTTTCAAGTGCGGGCAGGATTTGAACCTGCGACTTTCGCTATTACAAGTGGCGACGCCTCTTCTATCTGGGCTACCACAGCTTGCTCCTTGACCGCGAATTTCGCAAGTATGTATCCTAATGCCAGTAACGCGTGGCAATTCTGCCAGCCCGCCCGCACTTGAAAATTTTGCAAGTGTTCAAAAATTATATACCTAACACTGGAAGTGTTTTTAAAATTTGGTATTCAAGGTACTTACATACTATCAAGTAAATGGTCTACTTCTTCTTTTTCGTGTTGAACACCGAGTCGTCTAACGACCCGATGAACCCTGGTGTCAGAGTTTTTTCAACCGCCTACTTCTAAAGTTGTAGCTTATTTCACAAGTATTTTTTATTAATGTTGAAAGGAAAATATATTTTTCTCTCTGCAACCAGTCTCTCTAAAGTCACAGCTTTGTTTTCCAAAGTGTAAAAAAATATTAAAAATAAATAAAATGGATAAAAATATTGCGGTACTCGATAGTTTTACCCGTTGTTATCAAAAAGAAAAGAATAAAAAAATAAATTAGATTACATAACTATCTTCACAAATTCACAAATCAATCGACTGCGAGAAATTGGAATTTGTCACCGTTTTCGCGCCATCTTACCGCGCGCATTTAACCACCACCTTTGATTGGAGTGCGTAGCCGGATATCCGGTTGGGCGATCGTTTTCTTTCTTTTTTTCACGTGAACGAATACCCTGTTATTGGATTTCAGGTAGACTTTGATGTTTTGATTTATTTACAACGTTGTTTTTATTACGGATAAAAGGTTGCGAGAATTGCGGCTGCCGAGAAAGGAAATTCTTTTAGTGTTGTTAGGGAATTTTCATGTGATGTTATTTTTCTTTTGTTGCCAAGAGTACTTTTTGTAACCTTTCTACTTATTTAATAGGACAGACAGCCTTTTAAGGAAAACGTTTTATATCACTCTCAGAGTAAGGGAAAGTTTTAGAACGAACCCAACGGCTCACCAGAATGAAGCCATTAAAATTGGTCTCAATCGGATTTGCCGGAAAATGCAACATTACGAAACGCTTCTTTGGATAAAATCTCAAAATTGTTGAACAACTTGTACTCTCCCGGTTTTGTAAAAACTGGTTTATTATCATAGCAACAAGACTCCTGATAACTGTGCAAGTTTGCGTTTTAAAAATTTCATACATACATACATAAATCACGCCTCTTTCCCGGAGGGGTAGGCAGAGACTACTTCCTTCCACTTACTACGATCCTGGCATACTACTTTCGCCTCCTCCACATTCATCAATCTCTTCATGCATGCTCTTCGGTTTAGGGTACTCTTGACCTGACCTTTCTTTAGGACGTCCCCGATTTGATCAAGGTACGTTCGTCGAGGTCTTCCCCTTCCGACGTTCCCATCCACACTTGCCATATACACCTCTTTCGTTAATCTTCTTTCATTCATCCTCTCTACATGACATATATAATTTTAAAAATTTCACCTTATTAAAAATTCCATTATAGTGTAGTTCTTCCCTTTTTTAATGCAAGAAAAACTTCTTAAAGTTTATAATTTAATTTTGTACATAGTTTGAGCTCCTTGATGTAGCTACTGTAACTTTCCAAGTGTTTTTACGTCATTTTAATTTCATTATGAGAATCTAAAGCTCATCGTTAAAGATACATATTTACATACATACATATATCTTGTATAAAGAAAAAGATTCATATATCACGTATAATGATATATGTATGTTTTTACATACATATTCATTGCTATATCCTTTGCGATTGCGGGTAGGCGATATATTATATGAGTGATCTGCGATTGCGGGGTATGCAAAGCGCAAACAAACGTAAAAACTGTCATTTACGCTACGTCGGACAAATATTTGGGGGTCATTTAGAAAATTGTGTAATAGTTACAGGGCTCCGGTTCCCTTATTTTTAGTCATTGTAGTGCCATCCAAACTCAATTGTCAGTTCGCGGAATAGGAAACGGCCCAAACAATACCTACTACTATCCCTGTATTAGTAGTAGGTGTTGGCTCAAACCACTCAAAAGAGTGTCACTCTATTGAATCACAACTGACACGTTTTTCAAATTACACTGACCCTGCTAGGCCATCGCCCGAAAATTGCAACACACTTGTAACACTTGAGGCCCTTAGTCGTTTCTTATGACACCCACGGGAAAAGAAATGGGGTGATGCTATTCTAAGCCGGAATTCTTTCTTTCTTTTCGTGTGGGACACCGAACCGTCAACGACCCGATGAACCCTGGTGTCAGAGTTTTTCAACCGCCTACTACCACTAGTAGGCCTCTGACATGGTTGTGTTACGACCGCCGTCTAAGTAATCATAGACAGCAACCGGGACCGACGGATTAACGTGCCCTCCGAAGCACGGAACCATCTCTCTTTTCGGACAATCAGGTGGTTCAGCCTGCAATGTCCTAACCAGACCGGGAACAAATTCACAAAGTGATAAATATCAGCTTTAAGACTGTCCCGCCGAGAATCGAACCCGGAACCTTTGCGTCGCAGGCAGTTGCACTACCACTGCGCCACAGCGGCCGTCAAATATTTTCTATTAATGAAGCACTACTTGTATGAATCAAATTTATAATGTTATAAATTAATGATTGCAAAATATAGGAAAGTTGTTTTTAGAAAATATAAATAGAAAGGCGAGAAGATGCCATGATTAAATAATTCGGAATTGGACATTCGATCGTTCTAATTCTAGGTAAAACAGCACGTTACGTGTTATATGAAATGGGCTTTGAAACTTACCTGCGGAAAGATCAAAATTAAATGAAATGTATATTTAGCGTCGAAAGTATTTTACAGGAATATTTCTTTAAGTGAGCTCCAACACTATTTTCGATAATATTGTCAACACCGTTCAGCTTATGTACAGTCAAGCTCATGCGCGGTTAGACACTCAAACTGCCAATGTAAGTCTTATGCGCGCGGCATATGCGCGGCGTAAGCCGTGTGATGCCGGCTTAGAATAGCATCACCCCATTTCTTTCCCGTGGGAGTCATAAGAGGCGACTAAGGGATTGGAGGGTGTGTATTGCAATTTTAGGCGATGGGCTGACAACCTGTCACTGTAGCGATACACAATTTTCCGAATTACCCTCAAATATATGTCAGACGTGGCGTATAAATGTCCGTTTATGCGGCTATTTACGCTCTGCCTACCCCGCAAGGGATAATAGGCGTGATATGTGTATAAGCACGGTGAAAAGTCCAAACTTTAACCCAGCCTGATGTTGACCGTAAACAATCCCTTAAATATAAATGAATTAAATTCATCAATCTCTTTCTAACTAAACACGATACGAACATTTAAAACAAATTCGAAGTTTAAACGTTAACTGAAATCAGACTTGGCTTCACAGCGTACAGCGCACCGCGTAATGAATTGCGGTGGCGACATTCAATTTATTTAATTGCGACGGGTGAACTTGTGGGGAGGGGGTTTTATGTATGTTATGTGGTAGGTACAGACATGTATGTCTACGTGCTTTAGCCAATGATTTGCTTGCATAATTAAGGAAATTCAGCCCAAATCAGTTATTATATTATAAATACTACTAAAAACGCGGCGCACCTATATGGATGACTTACTTAGGAGATACTAAAATTTACGTCAAAATTGCGGTTATGTCAAGTAAAAAAAAAACTTGCAAGTGAATATTATTTGCAGACGCAAATTTACGACAATTTGTCGCAAGTTTGTAAATAATTTGCCAGCTGACTAAACTATTTCGTCACAGGTTACTTAACCTTCCTCACCGATGTGATTTTTCAGAAAAAACAGTAATTTTTTAGCTAGCTAGCTTATTTTCAGCCTCGCCCACCGACAGTTCAGTAACATGGACATCAAGCCTTTTCATATGACACCCTTCTAATTGGAATTAATTTGAATGACCTATGAATTTTGATTGCTTTGCAAGGGTCAAAAGCACGCATTTTTGCATCATAAACATATATCTTATTTTAGCGTTATGTTATAGGAGCTTACCTTTTTTGCAACTACAAGCAGCCGGAGACTTTAGTATTATGATTCTAATTTCAACTACATTATTTCTACGCAATCAATCCATCTATGAACAGGAGCTCTGTAATAAGCTCGAAACGTAGAAATTGTAAAATTCAAAATAAATGCAACTTAAATCCATTTAAAATTGTTTAATTGTGATTATCTGATTAGTAATAGATGTGCAAACTCAAGAAAATATCATACATTAAATATTTTTTTCAGTAGCGGGAACACTAGCTTTCCGTCATTCTATCAGGGATGTCAGGCGTATAACGTGTATGGCAGTGATTGGTTATCGTGAAATAATAGCGAGAGCAAAATATCACCACCGGGGTTACTCTACCGCGTTCATGTTATTTTATTGAAATGATTTTTTTTCATTGATATTTTGTTAAGAGTCCTCTTTATTGCTTCCTACTCCAAAATGCACTAGATACTCTCCACGTTACCTAAAACTTTATAAATATATATATTACAAATAGTAAAAGAGGCGGGCCTTATGCCACGCGGCATTCTCTATCGGCCAACCTAAGTGTAAACAGGAACAAAAAGATACGGGTGCACTCGGATGTGAAGTCATAATTAATAAGGAAAATAACAAATTCAACTAATACGAAATAAATATCTACACTAATCTACACTAATATTATAAAGAGGAAAGATTTGATTGTTTGTTTGTTTGTTTGCATCGAATAGGCTCCGAAACTACTGGCCCGATTTTAAAAATTCTTTCACCATTAGAATCCTACATTATTCCTGATGAACATAGGCTATATTTTATGCGAGAAAAAAATAGGGATCCGCGTGAAAATTTCGATAATGTAACCCAAGGTGTGAAAAATGTACCAAAAAAATATCTTATATCGCGTACGTTGTGGAAATTATTGACAATAGAGCAAAGTGATGTACTACAGTTTAATAGAGGACATCAATATCTATAATAATGTCCGCGATGATCTTTCCGACCGATTTCGGCCATGGCGACTACTTCAACTCCTAATCAAAGAGGCGTTGATGTGCTCGGAGATGGCTACTATAGCCAATTTTAGCTGAGAAATCTCGTGCGCAATGCGGGCAGGTGAGCTTGCCGTTCACATAATTGTAGTTAATGGCTGCAGGTGGACGGTCTTTCAGCTCATCGCGCTTAGCGTCGAGGTCTGCTTTGCGCTGCTCCTCAAACTCGCGTATTCGCCTTTTTACCATCCCGCGCCATTCTGGGCGCTGTGCTGCCAGACCCTCCCATTGAGTGGGCTCGATGTTGCAACGTTTCATGTGGCGCTTTTGAACATCTTTATATCTGAGGAGTTGTCCACCCTGCTTTCGCTTGCCCTCCTCTAGTTCAGAATAAAAGATGCGCTTCGCCACTCTCTCCTCCGCCATCCGGGATAAGTGACCGCACCATCGAAGTTGCCGACGCATTAGATAGGCTTCAATGCCACCGACATTGGCTCGTCGCAGAACTTCGGTGTTACGCACTCGGTCGGACCATCTGATCTGCATGATGGTGCGAAGGCATTTAAGGTGGAAACGATCCAGAGTACGTATGTGGTGGCGGTAGACACACCAGGTCTCGGAGGAGTACAGAAGGTTTGGCAGCACAATCGCCATGTAGACAGATATTTTTGTGGCTAATTTTAGGTTGTGCGAGCAGAAAACCTTGGAACGCAGCTTTCCAAATGCTGCAGCTGCAGCACTGATTCGGCTGTTGATCTCGGCATCAAGGTCACACTTAGATGTTACAGTGTTCCCAAGATAACGGAACTTATCAACTTGTTTCAGCATATCCTCACCAAGCTTAATGGCCAGTGTCTCGCGACCATGTGTGTCTAGAGACATTACTTCCGTCTTTTTGACACTGATCTTCAGGCCGAATTTGCAGCATGCTTGGTGAAAAACGGACATCAGCTGTTGCAAGCCGTCTGGGGATTCCGCAAGAAAGCACAAGTCATCAGCATACATGATCTCTGTAATCAGTGCATACGAAACCTTAGTGCGCGCCCTAAGTCTAGCCAAGTTGAAAATACTACCATCTGTGCGGAATCGGATGCGGACTCCTTCGGATACAGTATTCAAGACCTCCTTGACAACTACTGCAAAGTATAAGGCGAACAGTGTAGGCGCTAGAACACACCCTTGTTTCACCCCACAGGTGACGGGGAAGAAATCGGACTGTTCACCTTCTACAGAGACACAGCACTGCATATTGTCATGCAGGAGTCTTAGAAGTCGAACAAACTTATCCGTGCACCCTAGTTTTTCCAGCACCAGAGAGCTTCGCGAGGCACACTGTCTCCAAGTCAACAAAGCAGAGGTACAACTGACGCCCTTGTTCTCTGCTTTTTTCCTGCAGTTGGCGCACTGAGAAAATAGCTTCACATGTGCCTCGGTCAGGTCGGAAGCCAAACTGGGTTTCGGGCAGAATCTTTTCGGACAGGTCTTTCAGGCGGTTCAATAAAACTCTTGCAAAAGCCTTTCCAGGGACCGACAGTAATGAAATACCACGATAAGAGTTGCAGTCGGAACGGTCACACTTGTTCTTGTAGAAAGCACTTATGCGAGAAACTTTGAAGTCATCCGGGACTCGCTCCTCTTCCCACATTTGAACAAATAGCTTCCATACCGACGTGTGCAGCTCTATACCACCGTACTTCAGTAGCTCACCCGGTATAAGGTCAATGCCGACCGCCCGCTTATTGTGCTGCTGTCTGATGGCAGTAACAACCTGGTTGTACGACAGGGGCTTGTCCAGCTCAGTGTTTAATGGGAGTTGAGGCAGTAAACTGATATGATGCAGATCAGCTGAACGATCTACGTTAAGCAAGTTTTTGAAGTGTTCAGCCCAACGTTTAAGTACATCCTCCTTGCTGGTCAGGAGTTGCATACCGTCTAAAGACTTCAAAGGCACTTTTGCTCGGTAGGACGCACCAATCAGTTTACGCACTTCACAGTAAAACTCCCCAAGCTGGTTAGTATCGGCAAGCCACTGCATTTGACAAGCTTTGTCCCGCCACCACTTGTCTTTTAACTGTCGAGACAGCCTTCGTAATTCCTGGTCACTGTCTTTGACCACCGCAACACTTCCACTTCTTCTATTGTGCTGTCGCAGGAGCTCTCGATGTTTGTCGAATGCTGCTTGTAGAACCTCGCCATTGTCATCGAACCAATCCTCGCTATGTCGGTCTTTCGCACCCAAAGTAGCAGAAGCGGCTTCCATGAGATGACATGACAAAGTTTCCCAAGCAGCACCGACATCACTAGTCTCATTAGTTGGTGACAGCTTTTCTGTTAAGGCTTCAGCATATTTCACCCTGACCTCGCGATCTTTCAGTCTATCCACGTTTAGACCCGCCGGCTTTTTCACTATGGATCTACGAGGTCGACGGAGGCGGAGTCGTAGTTTGGTGACAATAAGTCTATGGTCAGTCCAACAGTGAGCACCGCGCATGACACGGGTGATTTGGACTTGACTGATGTCTCTTTGCCGCATTATAGCATAATCGATCAAATGCCAGTGTTTGGATCGCGGGTGCATCCACGTCGTCTTGTGCTTAGCGGCAAGTCTGAACATGGTGTTCGATATCGCAAGGTCGTATTGAGCACAAAGACTAAGTAGTAACTGACCATTGCTGTTCATGTTACCAACTCCGTGTCGCCCCAGAACTCCAGGCCAAGCCTCATAGTCCCGACCAACTCTGGCATTGAAATCGCCAAGCAATAAGATCTGCTCTCTGGCGTTTATGCTGTCAAGGCATTGAGATACTTCCTCGTAGAATTTGTCCTTAATGTCATCAGACTTGTCAAGCGTTGGAGCATAGACACTGATGACATTAAGGTAGTTGTCTTTGTCCAGATGAAGGCGCAGCGTGGTAATGCGGTCCGAGATGTGTACAGGACATTCTCGTAGTAGCTTTAATAAATGATTTTTGATGGCAAAGCCTACCCCTGAACGTCGAGGTTCGGATGCAGAGGTACCCTTCCAGAAGAAAGTGTAGCCCCCTCCATCTTCCACCAGTTCTCCTTCATCGGCAAGATGCGTTTCGCTGAGCGCAGCCACATCCACGTCATAACGACGAAGTTCCCGAGCTACTATGGCGGTTTTTCGTTCAGGACAGGCATTGCCATCTCTATCAATGAGTGTTCTCACATTCCACGCGCCAAATTTCATGATAGGTGGTTTCATGTATTCATTATTATTTGTGTTGCGTCGACCACGAGTTTCGTGATGCGATGGCAGCCGTGGCTACTACCACCTTCCAGGTAGGGACGAGCATTTTCTTAGGGCACCTTTTCTAGCCCCCTCCTCGGCTGAGCGAGGAGAGCAGTGCTTCCCTGAATAGGGCTGCTCTGTCACCCCAGGTGCTGCCGAATTTGCATTGTCGTCCCGATTATCAATGCAAAAGCGACCACGGCGTGTACTCACACCCCTGGGACCGCCTGCGTGCAGGAATCAGACAAAGCCCAGCTTGCACCATGCCAGACCTCTCTACTTCAACCCATCGCCACAGGACTTAGCGTCATCGGAGTCCATTAATCGGAAGCAGTCAGTTGCGCAGGATATATTTAGGTGCGCAGACGTTCGCGCAAACGCAAGCGCACCCTCTGGTCCTCCCCCTCCTCGACTCAGTGGAACGGAAAACCGCTACGACTGAAGGAGAGGTCAGATGCAGTGTCTGACCGACGGTAACTACACGCGCCCTCTACCGTCGCCCTAAGCCATCCACCTTGCCTTGCTGAATCGCTGAGTCCGCCAAACCCGTTCACATTATCTGTATTGGGTTGCCATTCTCACCGAAACAGACTTTGTAATAGCAGGAGGGAGCTGCTTATGTTGGATCTGGAGGGAAGGGAACTAGGAATAGGAATAGGAGGGAATATGGTGAAATTGGGACAGGAACATAGGTAGTAGGATACTACTGACTGGAAGGTATACAAAGCCAGTAGAAGCTCGGGAAGCCGGGGTCGCGTACCCGTATACCACATCACAACTTTCGATCCAGAAGCTGAGATGGGTACCCCTGACTACTACCGTCCGCGATACTAATGTCCGCGATACCATATGTCTAACTATTACAGTTATGCCACAATAACTACTTTTTAATTTAAAAATGTACCAACTACGCCACATTATTCGTACCAGTGTAATGATTACATTTAATCATTACTGTATTAAAGGATGTCAGGAATAGCCTTCAGAATACTAATACCTATTTCATGCAGACCATGAAACTGAACAACTTTCCCCTAGGAACATATTTCAGGAAACGTAAAAAAACTGACTTCCCATAGTGAATGCAGTCAGCTGATTGTGATTTTGTATGGAAGGTAATTTTTTTGGCGTTTCCTGACATATGTTTCTAGGGGAAAGTTGTCCAATTTTATGTTTCATGCACCCTATCAGTATTCGAAGGGCTGTCCCTTACTCGGTATAAAAAGACGACAAAAAACATTAAATAATGCATTAAAAAAATCTACACTAAAATAATACATATACATACACATATCACGCCTATTATCCCTTGCGGGGTAGGCAGAGCGTAAACGGCCGCAAAAACAGACATTTACGCCACGTCTGACATATGTTTGAGGGTCATTCGGAAAATTGTGTATCGCCATAGTGACAGTTTGTCAGCCCATCGCCTAAAATTGCAATACACGACCTCAAGTCCCTTAGTCGCCTCCTACGACTCCCACGAAAAAGAAATTGGGTGATGCTATTCTAAGCCGGCATCACACTAAAATAATAATTATATACATACATACACATACACATATCTCGCCTATAATCCCTTGCGGGGTAGACAGAGTGTAAACGGCCGCATAGAACGAACATTTACGCCACGTCTGACAGACATTTGAGGGTCATCCGGAAAATTGTGTATCGCCATAGTGACAGGTTGTCAGCCCATCGCCTTAAATTGCAATACACACCCTCGAGTACCTTAGACGCTTCTTACGACTCCCACGGGCAAGAAATGGGGTGATGCTATTCAAGCCGGCATCACACGGCACATAATTATATAATCTACACTAATATTAGAAACAAGATTTTATTTATTGTTTGTATGAATTGAACAGGCTCCGAAACTACTGGACCGATTTAAAAAATTATTTTACCGTTAATTGAAATTGAAATTCTTTATTCAATGTAGGATAGTATTATCACTTATTGACGTCATGAACCGTCATTCTAAAAAAAGAAATTTGTATCACACAATTTTTTTTAACGCCTACACCATCTGAAAACGATATTTGTTACAAATTGAAGTCAAGATTTTTAGAATCCTACATTATCCCTGATGAACATAGGCTATATTAAACTGTCTTATTCCCGGGGGGAAATTGTTAGCGGCGGGTGAAACCGCTGGGCGGGCTGTTAGTATAACATACATATCATGGCTAAAGTTCACCTACACAATTACTTGCTAAACCAAACGTACTTATTATTGTAACTTACTAATACATACTCTTATGTAAACCGATATAAACTGATAGAGAATATTTGAACGAAATTCTACTAGCGCCATCTGATTTTATTATATGGAAAGCTCTCTCTCGCCATATCAGCGTAGATGGCAGCGCAGCAGTGAGATAATTAAGCTCGTTTGGCAGTGGCATAGCATGCTAGGTATATACCTACCTGCCGTTTCACTAATCACTAAATACTTAGTATAAAATAAATCCGCTTCCCATATCCCTACATAAGCTTAGATCTTTCAAAGTACGCAACGGATTTTAAAGCGATTTTCTTTAGAGTGATTAAAAAAAGGTGTTTATGTAAAATAAACGCCGGGAAAAGGGTAATTTTTAAATCGTTAGCAGCGGAAGACACCGCTGAGCGGGCCGCTTATACCTACATATAAAACAAAAAGTGGAGACTGGTAACTTAAACAAGAGTGTAACTTATTGCGACAAAAAAGTTGACTAATTAGGTTTCCTTGACTATTTGAAATTTAAAGTGAATTAAGAACACATTTTTGGATCACGGTGGATGAAACCATAAGCGCAATAGGGGCAGTTTTTCACAATAACTTATTTTTTTAACAAGATTTTTTCCATTAAATTGGACACATTTTGGCAAAACTATTGTGTTGGTCTATTGTATCGTCTTGTGTTCGAGCTCGTTAAAAATAACGAGATCGGTTACCCAATAAACAGTCGTGTAATTTTCTTTCAAACACTACCCTTACCCTTGTTACTTTAACTTTTTAGACATGGTTTAAGCTGTTTGATAACGTCAAATCGTACAGAAAGATAATTTAAACAGTGACAGAGTTATTTAGTAAAATTTTGGTACTTTTAGTAGGTACTAGACACACACTACGGCAATTTTAATATCGCTTAGACATTTATTCTGAATCCTATCTGCAGTTCAGTCACCGAGTTTAATATTGTAAGTACTTACTTACAATATTAGACTTAAGTGATAATAATATCAAAGATTTTCATAAGTTGTCATATCTCGTGCAATTTAAAATTCGTTACCTAGCGTATACGTGGGTGTGTTCCGACCCTTATTCTTTGTTGATTTTCGACCATAACTACAAACACATATTTATTATTGGCCAAGCATCAGCCTAATATAAGTATCAATACTAAAATCGATATTAGTACAAACTAACTGCTCGCTAACTGAGGGACTCGAGGGTTACATGTGTATTGCAATTGAAGGTGATGGGCTGACAAAGTGATAATACTATCCTACATTGAAAAAAGTTATTTCATTTTCATTGAAAACTAAATTTCAGTATCTATATATAAAGATAAATTACTTAAATATTACAATTTAGCCTGAATTAGGATTACCGCGTATCTCAGGCAGACAAGGTGATATTTATTACTCATTACGTCTACTTACTACGTCTATTTTTGTAAATTATATAAAATAGTTGCAATATCTAGTGAATACAGTCCCTCTTCTCTTTTCGTGTGGGACACCCAGACGTCCAACGACCCGATGAACGAATACAGTTTAAATATTACATACTTATCAACTAGTGTGCAATTGTTCAACTAAAAGCTACTGTTATGAGGTTTCGGAAAGGAACGTTAATAATTTATCTGTTTCCAATAACGGTGGCTTCTTGCAGTACCATTTACTTTGGAAATACACAATTTTCGGAATGACCCTCCAATGTTTCTCAGACGTGGCGTAAATGTACCCTTTTTATTAAAAGCTTTTATTTAACTTGCAGTGTATGTAAGTATGTAAGTAAGTAAGTAAGTAACAATGTTTGTTCGGTGCAAATCTTGCAAGTTTAATTTGAACCACTTCTCGGTATCCGATTGAGTTGAAATTTTGCATGTTGGTCCAGAACCGATGACAATGCATGTTAATCATAAATTTGACCTGATGCTGCTGCCAGGATCGGCTCCGTACGAGAGATCTCCTCAGCGGTTTATAGCTGGGACACAAAATTTTGTATACGAATTCGTTTATTATAGACAGTTGGTAGGCCCACCATAAATTAGACGCTACATCCAGGGTTATCTTCGAACTATGGAACTCCTCAATATTCAACTGCTGGGACTTGCAATTTTGTATACGAATTCGTTTATTATAGGCAGTTGGTAGGCCTACCATGAATTAGACGCTACATCCAGGGATGTCTTCAAACTATGGAACTCCTCAATATTCAACTGCTGGGACTTGCAATTTTGTATACGAATTCGTTTATTATAGGCAGTTGGTAGGCCCACCATGAATTAGACGCTACATCCAGGGTTGTCTTCGAACTATGGAACTCCTCAATATTCAACTGCTGGGACTCACAATTTTGTATACGAATTCGTTTATTATAGGCAGTTGGTAGGCCTACCATGAATTAGACGCTACATCCAGGGTTGTCTTCGAACTTTGGAACTCCTCAATATTCAACTGCTGGGACTCACAATTTTGTATACGAATTCGTTTATTATAGGCAGTTGGTAGGCCTACCATGAATTAGACGCTACATCCAGGGATGTCTTCAAACTATGGAACTCCTCAATATTCAACTGCTGGGACTTGCAATTTTGTATACGAATTCGTTTATTATAGGCAGTTGGTAGGCCCACCATGAATTAGACGCTACATCCAGGGTTGTCTTCGAACTTTGGAACTCCTCAATATTCAACTGCTGGGACTCACAATTTTGTATACGAATTCGTTTATTATAGGCAGTTGGTAGGCCTACCATGAATTAGACGCTACATCCAGGGTTGTCTTCGAACTTTGGAACTCCTCAATATTCAACTGGTGGGACTTGCAATTTTGTATACGAATTCGTTTATTGAAATTGAAATTGAAATTTGAAATTGAAATTCTTTATTCAATGTAGGATAGTATTATCATATCACTTATTGACGTCATGCACCGTCATTGTAAAAAAAAGAAATTTGTATCACATAATTTTCTTTTGTAATGTCACAATTTTGTAATGTCCTAATAGAAAACCGGCTCGGGCGGGATAAAAAAATAAAAATCAAAGCACTGCCACGGGGCTGGCCAGGTTAATCACACGGCATGTAACTTTACGCCACCACCAGCTGAAAACGATATTTGTTTCAAATTGAAGTCAAGATTATTAAAGCGTGTATTTTACATGCGTATAATTAATCGGACCTCCTGAACAGGAAAAACCCACCAAAAAACCTGCCCAGAAGTGCTCCTACTCTAAATTAACAATCGTACTAGCCCCTAAGCTACCCTAGCTAATTCTGTTAGTAAAAAAAAATATGTATAGACCAAAAATGGCTACATATTTGCATGACGCTACATCCAGGGTTGTCTTCGAACTATTGAACTCCACAATATTCAACTGCTGGGACTTGCAATTTTGTATACGAATTCGTTCATGATAGGCAGTTGGTAGGCCCACCATGAATTAGGGTCACGTCAATAGAAGGCCTCCTGATAGAAGAATTAGACTGTTCGAAATTAACTGGGACTCGGCCATGTTATAATGACGCCATCAATGAAATGAAAAGACTAAGACATATTACAAGCTAATTCTTCTATTAGGGATGCCGGAGGAGTAGGTACCAACCTACTTCTATAGAATATAAAAGAGATAATTATACTTTATCCTAATGTTAGTTTTCCCCGTGCCTTAAGTTTTTCTATTGAAGGTCTATCCGTTTTATAGAAAGACTTTCGTATTGATCAATAACTATCGTAACATAAAGTAAAAAATATAAAATAAAATTATGTAAAAAAAACTTTTAAAACAAACTTTTATTTAAGTGCTCTGAAAAGATGAAAATAAAATTTTGAATGACATTAACCACATTCATTTATGACTTTACAGAAATAAAAATATAATAAAAGCTTGTCGCGAAACTTTCAATTTGTGATTGAAATTTTGTAATAAGGTACGCACCTAACTGTAATTAGGTAGTTTCTTCTAGGCATCGCGACAAGCTTTTATTATATTTTCATTTCTGTAAAGTCATAAATGAATGTGGTTAATGTCATTCAAAATTTTATTTTCATCTTTTCAGAGCACTTAAATAAAAGTTTGTTTTAAAAGTTTTTTTTACATAATTTTTACAGCAGATTACGCTCTGCCTACCACGCAAGGGATAAAGGCGTGATATATATATATATATATATATATATATATATACACGTAACTGCTTTGTTGACGTGTGATGCCAGCTTAGAACAGCATTACCTTGCAGGTGTCGTAAGAAGCGACTGAGGGACTCGAAGGGTTTTATGTGTATTACAATTATAGGCGACAGGATAGTTGATACACGATTTTTGTGAAACGGGCATCAAATATTTGTTAAAAGAGACGATAGCGACCGTATTTTTACGGCCATTTACGCTCTGCCTACCCCGCAAGGGATAAATGTGTGATATAATGATTGTATCTGCTTGCTATAATTTACGGCATTGCAATATCGCACCATCACGTAGACAGTGTCGGCACTTACATTTCGTTTTGTTGCCCTTTGCTTTGAGTCATCGACTGGTAGGGGGAGCCACCCCAAGACATGTGCGTCTTGAGTCCGAATGCTGACTGGTATTTGAAAAGGGGAATAAAATAAATAAACTGCAACTGAACTATAATTTTTTCTTTCAACAGAAAATGGCGTTATTCTTTTATGGGATTAATTTTGACTGGTACCTAACTCTTTATAACTGCGTAAAATCTGTTTAGGTATTTGAGAAGAGACTGCCATTCATCTGTTACCACTTTTATCTAAAAATCTTAACTATCTATTATACGTATGTAAAAATGAAATACTACGCCTGTCTTCAAAAGTCTAGTTACTTCGAAAGTTAAGACGACAAACAAAAAAAAAACTGATCGTGTTTTATCCTTTAAAATCTTAACTCTCTCTCTTCTCGTGTGGGACACCGAAATCTTAACGACATTAATAACATACCTACAACAGACGGCGTTGCTTACGCTTTAGTTTCAAACTCGATATTCATCTTATAATACATATATATGTTACAGTAAAAACCCGTTTTTAGTTAAAACGCGTTTTCACGAGTTAAAACTAGTTTTAACTGAATAGCTTTGTCAAAACTAGAATGAACTGTGGTTCAAAAAATTAATTCAGTTAAAACTAGTTTTAACTAGTCAAAACGCGTTTTAACGAAACCAATCAGTTAAAACTGATTCCACAAACTTCTGATTCCAAAAATACTTTTGTTAAATGTGTAAGACTTGATTCAAACTTTAAGTAAAATTGCCAATTTAGTTGTTTCATCTTCCTAAGAAGAAATGTTTTTTTTTTTTATAATTTTTATATTAATAGTAACTCACTAAGTAGAATACTAGTTTTTGTCGTGTATGAAGATTTAAAAAATACTTTTGTTAAATGTGTAAGACTTCATTTAAACTTTAAGTAAAATTGCCAATTTAGTTATTTGATCTTCCTAAGGAGAAATGTTTTTTTTTTTATAATTTTTATATTGATAATAAATATGAATGTTACTGAATTATTGAAATGTTACAATTCACAAATATTCTCAGTAATAATAAATATATTTTAATGTTTCCTTTTTAGTCAAGGCAAATTACAAACAAAATTTTCTACTTAAAACTAGTTTTGTCTATCGTTCAAAGTTAAAACTAGTTTTACCTAAAACTCAACCGTATAAATCAGTAAATTCTAGTTTTTACTAGGAGATTCTAGTTTTTACAAAGGCAGTTAGTAAAAACTAGTTTTAACTCGTGAAAACGCGTTTTAACTAAAAACGGGTTTTTACTGTAACATATACATACATACATACATATATCACGCCTATACGCCTATACTATACGCCCGCTAGGGATCTAGCGGGGTGAGCAGAAAAACGTAAACGGTCGATAAAAACGAACGTTTTCGTACGTCTAACAAATATTTGAGGGTCATTCAGAAAATGGTGTATCACCATAGTAACAGGTTGTCAGTCCATAGCCTGAAATTGCAATACACATGTAACCCTTGAGTCCCTTAGCCACATATTACGCACTCACGGGAAAGAAACAGGATGATGCTATTCTAAGCCGGTATCACACGGTAATACATCATAACCATAATCAGCTACATAAATATCTACAATCTATTTAAATTAAGACGACATACGAAAATAAATTTGATCGTGTTTATCCTTTCAAATTTCAACGACATTAATTTAATACTAAGACCGACGACGTTACTTACGCTTTAGTTTCAAACTTGATATTCACTTTGTAATATCTTTGTTCAAACTCGAGACAAACCCCCGGATTAGGCTAGATTAATTCTGATGGACTGCACCGAATTGTTCATCTGACAGATGGATTAAAGACGAAAATTATTTTATAATTTCCCGTTTATTTTGTGAATCGTTTTAATTAAAGTTGTGAGTGAGAGGGTTAGATGCAGCGTTGACAGCGGCTTAAGCAAGACTGATGACGATTAGCGAAGGATATGATAATTAATTGTACTTTTAATTTAATTATCTTAAGTACAGAGTTGATCGTGACAAGAAGATAAACAATACAACTTAAACAACTTCTTAAAATGAAAGCGGCAATTTTTATTAAGGTCAGTTGAATTAAAGTTAGTTATTAGTCTTTTTGATTTTTGATAGGAATCTAATTTTATAATGACTTAACTATAGGTCCTATAACCGTATCTACGAATACTTCTTAAAAAGTAATCACACTGTATAAAAAGGTTTAGGTTAACCCACCGACTTTGAATTTGAGAATTGTTAAAAGTATAATACTATTCTTACCACTCAAGATGATTATTTTATAAAAACAAAACAAATTTAAAAATTTCACCACCTATCAATGAATATAAAAGGTAAAATTTAGTTCCGCTACTCACTACAAGATAGCGCTACTTGTATCGTTTGCGTACGCGCACCTACGATGAAAACATGTCTAAGTTCGGGCCAATTTTAATCCATCCTTCGAAAATTGAGACAAAAGAAGGATTGCCTGGTTGGATTAAAATATATTTTCGTAACCATAATGAAGTCATGCATTAAATTTAATTAAACAAACAACGTCTTCATAATTAATTTCGAAATGTATGTTGTATTCTTATGAACCATGAGAGTACATTTAATTTTTTTTTTTTATATTCCCGTCATATTCTGTACGATATCTGAATGTACTACGATGACGTAGTTGACTTCACGGCATCTGCATTTCATAACACCAGCTTTCGTAACATCGACACAAAACGTGTTCCGAATCAAGCAAGTCTAACTCAAAATCCGACTAAATCCGTTCCATTTTTGACGGCAATTGTCGTGTTTGTTTTTTCACGTTAATTCCCAGTTCCGGGCGTGTAATTGGAGACGGCCGGTGCCGCGTGAAATCGGTAATCCGGCTAATTCTGACAGCCATATGTCACGCCTTAACGACTGCGTTGGAGGCGCCTTAAATATGACGAATGTTATGCTCGTGCGCAGGTGGTGGCTTTGGCTCTGCTCTTGGTATTTTTTAAGGTAGTCTAGACCCAACTGAACCTGCATGGATCTCTTTGTTTAAAATAAAAATATCAGGTATGTAGGATTGTGCAATATAGATCCCCAAGTGGTCTATCAATGGCAAGGAGTACAACCGAAAAGATCTGAAGCGGAATTTTCAATTTGTATGAAATGTGATCACTTGTATGAAAAATCTTAAATTCAGTTTTTTCACTATTCGTCATATACACAGCATTGATTTCCTTAGGTGCAACCAGACAGCCGAAAATTTTACACAGTGGTAAGTTTTGGAAAAATTCAGTTTTTCTGTCACCCTGAAAAAGTGTATGTTTGTGAAAACTGCCATTTTCATCCAATAAAGTGAACTTAACTTATTTCAATGTATGAAAGTAAGTATTACATATTTACGTCATGATCCGTTGCATTATCCTGACAACAATAATAAAAAGTGAAGGCTCTGCTGAGGCAGTGCCTATACTTTTTTTTCCATACGGCTAGTAACTTTACGCCTCCACCACCAGTAAACGTCATTTGTTTCAAATTCAAATCAAAATTTTATTATAACATGCGTATACTGATGTAAGGAAGGCAGGTATAGGTTATGAAAATCAGAAATTCGTTTGAGAGACCCTTTATTTAATCGACTTGTTGTTTCTGTTATCAGTGACTCATCCATCTTGAAACTCCAACTAACCAGTGAACCAGCAACCCAGACGCCTGATCATATCACAGATCCGAATGATCCTAAATATGTTTGTCATATTACTTATCGCGTCTTTGCAAAACCCCTCAGACGTACTGCCTTCGTGAATTGTAAAGCTTTTTGAGATAGATATGAAATCAAATAATGAGAAAGATAGAGTAATGAAAACAAATTATTGGAGCCAAAACACTCAGCACAACAAGGTAGTATTTTTGGGTAAAGATACTAAATATGTATAACAACAGTGAAATTTTCTTCTAAAAAATAATTACTTAAACATTGTTACAAGTATGTACCAGCAGTGTAGTGTAATGCTTGTGTGCCACTAGAATACATAAACATAAATACAAGTCATTCATTTTCCATAAAATAATAACAAGAATAGGCATAAACAATAAAAAAAATCTGCATCGTTACTTACTATCAGTCAGTAGACAAATGCGGGCCCATTTTATACTTAAGGGTCAGCTATAGGCAATCGAGGGTCGGGACTGTAATAGAACTATACAGAAAACGAAGCTCCATAGTCTTGAAAAAAATCACACAACTAGCCAATGAAAGGTACATGCCGATGAAACATTCAAATTTAAGTTAAAGCTTATGAATAACTGAGAAAAAAAATCGGAATATCACTAAAAACGTGTAAATCGCACTCCCGTACTGTAACAACTGAGTCGTAATTAACAAAAATTATTAAATTTATTTTATTAAATAATAAAGTTAAAACTATAAGGAAGCCGATACAATCGTAATTTTTTAATAAATACAAACCTATTTTACGTTAAAAAATCACAAACCAACACAATTTTTTCGCTCAAAATCTTCATACGAATTACTATGGAGCATTGCGCTACCTTCAAATACAAGTGCGAGCGCTCGCGCCCTTCAGTAAGCCACGCACCTCCAGGGAGAGAGCACGTCGCTTTACGCCGCATCCAGAGATCGCGATCGAACCGTATACTTACACAAAATCAATGCACAGTGTTCACGTTTTTTTCACGAGTAAGTAAGTATATTTCTTTTATTATTGTATGTGAATAAGCAATGAATTTGATAGTGAGAATTTTTTGTCCCTACGTATTTCTAATTGTTATTTTTGTACCTAGGACCTACAGATTAAAATGAGTACTAAGAACAAAAGTACATACGCTTGTAGAAAAAATGTGCATTGGAGAAAAAAACGCAAACGGTAAGTCAACTCCATAATCTGGGGGTAGCATCGAACGCACTTTACTCATATCAACTTTAGAAAAAAATCGCGTATGTTTCCCTTACGGGGTAGGCAAATGGACAAGGGCTAACTTACAACCTTTTTCGATGTCTTTTCGCGCTGAATCTTTTTTTCATACGGTACTTATATCAACTTGAGAAAAAATTACGCCTGTATCCCTTAAGGGGTAGGCAAATGGACAAGGGCTTACTTACAACCGTTTTCAGATATGTTTTGGCGATAAATTTCATGGGCTGGTTTTACCCCTTGAAATATTACCAAATATTTTTTACACCTTAAAATATAATTTACGAGTATCATGTACTTTTTTGTTTCAGGGTGGTTCTTGGCGCAATTGAAAATGTTGATCAATGTGATTTAAATGATCAAGAAGTAAGTACCTACACTTACCGTAAAAAGACATGGTCTCTGAATGCACGCGTGTGTAAGTGAATGGATGTGTGTGTGTCTGTCTGCATTTTATTTTATTAGTATCTTATATTTATTGCAGAATCATGAAGTATCTCCGGCACTAGTAATCGAACCAGAAGTGCAGCCTGATGTAGATGAACTGCTTGTCGGTCGCAGATTGGTGGACGTCGACTTTCTTTACAAACAACTGCAGGATATTAGTGAACACGGTCCTCTTGGATGTAATCAATTTTATTTAAATAATAAAATGTTAAAGTTACCCCAGAAGTTTTATTTAATATTTTATTATTATTTAGTAATCAATTTAGCAGACAATAATTTTATATGGTAACGAAATCCAAAGTTACAATTTAGTTGGCGAGTCGAAGTCCGCTGATCCAAACCACTGTGCATCCGTACATGTGTGCGTGTGCGGCGCGCGAAGTTCGATCGTTGTGAGAGTAGCGCTAAAAACCTAAACTTCGCACGGCGCGACTCCGAAGCCGACCCTTAATAAAATTGAAAAAAGAATTAGGAGGAATATACAAAAAGTAGAAGTAGAAGGAGGTATCCGATATCTATGGTTCCATTCCCAAGACATCATCATTGTAGCAATCAAATCAAAGTCATCTCGGCAACGTCTCACGTGACTCCGTCTTCGTTGTTTTTATATCTTGGTATGGAGATAAAAAGATTGGTCTCAAGTTGCGATTTACGAGTGACATGCGTGAAATAATTTATACGGGGGTTATTATGAGGCTCGACAGTTGAGTGTCAGTTTTAAGAAGCATTTCGCGTAAATGAGTTAAAGTTAAGTCTTAACAGGAATGCTGGGAATTTGAGATTGAAAAGTCGTGTATTTCTTTTAAAACGTATCAAGTATTATTTGTTAATTCAGTGATAGTAGGAGTGTTCTTTCGTTATATAAATATTTATAGTCATCGCAAGATACCATCTCTATTCAGAGAATACAATTCAGTGTTCTTTTCATATTGAAAATGATTTTCAATACTTTTCTTGATAATACTTTCCATGCAGTCTCCTGCATGAAAAGTATCGACATATCTCATTTTATTAGATGTAGTTGAGATTTGTAATCGTGCCAAAAATCGTTTCGTGCGGTTGCGAATTGGTTGAGATATTAGTCACGACTATTTGTATGACTAAATCTGGCTACAAATATCTCTCTATTAACATAATTTTCACTTTAATATAAGGAGGTCATAAGTACCTAGCGCACAAAAGAAAAAAGTAATTTTCTACAATCCAAAATACTGTGACTACTCTCAGCACACAGGTGAGTTTTGGTAAGTAGGTATAAATTTGAAAAAGTAGAAGATTTTAAAGTACGTTTGCGAAAACGAGTTCACACACGAAAACAAATAAATCATTCTCGAAATAAAAGCAAAACTCAGCTTTTGCACCATTCATTTCAAAATGAGACGGACGGAACCAAAAATCCTCGAAAATGCTTCTCGGGTCGCCGCCTCGTATAACTCCGAAGGGATTTAGCATGTGTCAGAAACGAAGGTATAATTTAAAACGGGAGCGAGAGGCGAGTTTAAAAATAATACATCACATTGACAGATGCAGATTTGGTTGGATTAGAGTTAAATACGACCACCTGTTTGGGAGATGAGAACAGCGAAAAACTAGGTCGGAATATGTTTTTTTTTATGAATGATGGGTTTGCTCTTGACTCTAGTTTAGGTCATAGGACAGAGACAGAGTCTAAGGTGGAGCGAGCTCACCCAGAAGAAGCCTGTTAAGGCATATGTGTTCTAATCGGATCGGGATAGGCAATTTGATCTTATTTTCTGAATCATAGTCTTCTATTTTAATAGTATGGTTTAGATATTTATAGGTTGATGAGTTTTTCATCATTTACGTGTAGTTGAGTCGCAGTTTATAATGTAATTAAGGCCACAGTGCAGCATGTGTACCAGACATTTTGCACCTTACTAACCAAATAAAATAAAATAAACTTTATGTAATGTAGGATAGTACTATCATCTATTGACGTATACCCCCACTTAAAGATTAGTGTGATAGCAGTCATTAAATTACAAATAATTTTAAAATAATTTAAGGTACAACGAAAAATAAGATACTGTAATTAGCGCGGAAAATTGTTGATGTAATTCTGAAAATTGAACTACCTATAGATAGGCAGGTCGGTATCGCCATTAACCACAATTATAATGAACCCTTCTATCAGAAGATGCATATTAAAGCCAAAGGTAATGATTATTTTCACTCAGGTTGAACAGAAGAAACACTTCTCCAGTGTTGACTGAGATGACAGTCGATTGAGTACAATTGAGACTAAATATGAACTCCAGAGGCATGCATATTTAGTCTCAATTTCATAATTTTACTCATACTCATACTCTTTATTTTATAATAAAAACATTAAATGTCAAAATATTTAAATATATTTACATTAATTACATTACTATTTAAGAAATTCATTGACTGTATAAGAAAAACCTTCAATTAATGATTTTTTTCAAATTATTATTTTTTAACTGCTTCTTATCTGTAAAGCATAAACTAATCACTGGGAATTAGTTGCAATACCATCCCGGTAGATGGAGCAATGCCACACGTTACTAGTTTTAAGATACACTTGCATAATTTCGCCAAGAGTAGCTGAGCCAGGGTAGCTCAGTCGGTAGAGGCGTCGCGTCGTTACTAGTGATAGCGAAAGTCGCAGGTTCAAATCTTGGCTGCGGTGCAATTTTGCAAGTTCTCCAAAATCATAGGTATTAGTTTAAAATATATAAATAAATTTCTGAATATTGTAAAACAAAGAAACCAAAAAACAAAACAAAATAAGTAACTTATGTTATCAAATTTAAGGTTCACTTTTTATCTAGTTAACGGTTACTAAGTGTACGGGAAACCACCATAATGTTCACCCTTAAAATATGTAGTTCGTTGGCTGCCGATTGTTCTTCCGAGTCAATTAAAACGATTATGCCAGCTTAGTTGCACTTATGAGAACAATCCTTATCTCCCCTAGTTTCCTTTGGCAACTACTCAAAATAGAAAAAATGTGGGAAAGAACAAAAAAGGTTAAAACTATGATCGATGGTGATAGCTAAAGTGAGGATGTGGCGGTAAAAAGTGAGATGAAGGCAATGGTGGAGATATTAACGGCTTTAGAAGTTGTAGGGAGGTACACTTGCAGTGGCCCGGCTGTAGATATTATTTTGATGCATGCAATCGTACATAATATCACGCCTTTATCCCTTGTGGGGTAGGCAGAGCATAAACGACCGTAAAATACGGTCGCTATCGCCACGTCTGTCAAATATTGAGGGCCGTTTCAGAAAAATCGTGTATCACTTTAGTGACACAGTGGTTGGCAGTCTGTCGCCTAAAATTGCAATATACACCCTCGAGTCCCTAAGTCGCTTTATTATTACCGCGGGAAAGAAATGGGGTAATTCTCAATTCTAAGCCGGCATCACACGGCATACTGAACAGAAAACAAATCATGGAGCACTTTGACATTTTCCACCTAACACTTGACACCATGTGAAAGCGGTGTTGATATTTTTTGTGTACAATAACTTTTATGCAGACACTTTATAGTTTTTTTATAATCACAGGACATGGGTCCGGATTCTCTTATATTTTTACCCTTGCAATGCCAACGACACTCCACTGTCATTGTAATGCCACATTTTCTATACTTCAAACTAGCAGAATACGAAAGGACTAAAACTGTCACACTTGACAGGCTATTGACAGACAACTGAAACGATTTTATTTAGCAGACTTCGGGCCCGGTAGACACACATACCTATAAGTACTGTATTGACTACCCATACAAATTTGTCGGCAAACTTCAAAAGGATAAAAATGATATAGCTAAAACTGAAATCATACTCGGAAATGTACGTAATCTCGCGGAATTAATTCAAGACAAATTTGATGTGATGTGATCATGTATGTGAAAGATTTTCTACTAAAGTTGTCACGTTTACCATATCTCATACATACATACGTACATAAATCACGCCTATATCCCTTGCGGGGTAGTCAGAGCGTTGACGGCAGTAAAACGGATATTAACACCACTTCTGACAAAAGTTTCAGAGTCAATCAGATAACTGTGTATCACTATAGTGACAGGTTGCCAGCTCATCGCCTTAAATTGCAATACATATCTAACCCTCGAGTCCCTTAGTCGCCTCTTACGACACAAAAAATGAGCCTATTACGTGGCTATATAGTATTTATTCTTTGCTATCACGTTCCCTTGTGACACGTTAAAACATTTACAAATATTTTAGCGACACCTTTTTACAAAAAATCGCCGCTAATGAAGTGTTGTGGCAGATAAGTGGGTAATATTTAGGCTCAGGATACAGAACTAAAAGCTTGCCGGCTGGAACTAAGATAAGAAATCTTCATAATGTGCCGCAAAAGCGGTAAAAGTAAGTTTTTTAGTGGCTTTCAAACACCCTTTAATTAAAAAAAAAACGCCAAGCTAAGAGTATGCAGCCATCCCCAATTGATGGGGTTTCGTAGTCATTTAATATGTATAAAACTTTATTACAATGTATTAAAGAACATTTTGCCTTGACAGGTTTTGGTACATTTTAAAAAACTATGAATTCTATGATTTCGTTATAGTTTCCATAGTAACTTTAGATAGAAAACCATATTCCATATTTTTTACACATTTTTTAGCATTAAAGTTTATCAGGAAAATAATTATTAAGGTTGCAAATGGCATTTTTAAAAGCAAATAATATCTCGTGACAGGTATATTATAAATGTTTTTTTTTTTCCAACGAATCCTTTTTTTAGTTTTCCTCGCTCTATTTAACGATACCCTACTCAATATGGTAGAAAAATTAAAAACCTTTCACTTGTATTAACTTTATTGTACCACAATACAAATTTACAATAACAGAAAAAGATGGAATAAGTAAAACAAAGAGACATAAAGGCGGACTTATCCCACAAAGGGATCTCTTCCATAATATTTTCTTGAGTTTGCACAACTATTACTCATCACAATAAAACAATTTTAAACGGATTTAAGTTGTGTTTATTTTGGATTTTACAATTCCTACGTTTCGAGCTCTTTACAGAGCCCGTGGTCACGGATGACTAAGGTGTTAGACGTCATTATTTAGAGTTGAAATTATTTTTGTTCTACCGCCATCTATTTCTTAATTGCCTAGCGTAACGTCCTGGTTCCACACAAAATGCTGAAACCGTATCTTGTGTAGTAGGTCTTACAGTATGTTGGATCTGGTTCTTCTGCTGTGTAATCAGCGGAGTCCAGGTTGATGAAATTCCCCATCCAGTATCTCTGTTGAAATTCGGATGTTTTTGAATTTCTATGGCTTCCCGTACTTTCCTAGGAATGAATCTCTTCTCTCTCGCTAGGATTGCAGCCTTATCAAATCTGACATAATGGGTGGGGTTATCCATGATATGTTCACACACTGCAGACTGTCTGTCACGACGGTTTTTCACATCAGCAATATGTTCTTTAAGACGTGTAGATACATTTCTCTTTGTTTCTCCTATGTATGAGAGTCCACAGTCACAGTCAAGTTTATAAACACCAGGGTCTTTGAGAGGGATGTTGCATTTGACTGATCTGATGTACTGGCTGATCTTCCTCGGCGGCTTGAAAATGGTTTTGATTGAAGCTCGCTTCAGAATTCTACCGATCTTATCAGTTACTCCCTTCAAGTATGGTAAGTACGCTGGTTGTCGTTCGACTGTGGATGGTTTGGCACGGTTTCTGTGACGTTGACGGGGTGGCTTCAGGTTATTTTCATGGAGTACTCGTCTCACATGCTTGAGCTCATCGTCTAGGTGTTGGGGGTCACAGATACCGCGTGCTCTCTGAAACAAAGAGGTACCAACGGCAGCTAATTGGCTCGGATGATGGTGGGAGTTACCATTTAGGTACCTATCTGTGTGGGTTGGCTTTCTATAAACGGAATGACTGATTGTACCATTTGTGTTTTTAATTATAAGAATATCTAAAAATGCTAATTGATTATTTTGCTCTGATTCCATTGTAAATTTAATATTGGGATGAATTGAATTTAAATGATTTAGAAAAGCAGTAACTTGGTCTTGTGGAAGGATGGTGAAGGTGTCGTCTACGTACCTCTTATACATCTTCGGCACAGCCGGAGCGTGCCTCAGGGCTCGATCCTCAAAGTCCTCCATAAAGATGTCAGCCATCAAGGGGGATACTGGAGAGCCCATAGCCACGCCGTCGACTTGTATATAGAACTCATCATTCCACAATAGGTAACCAGATGTTAGGCACCATTCTAAAAGTTCTACATATTCTATTGCTATGTTATTTTCCCGGAGTTTTCGTTTTACTATTTCGATACAATCCTTGACTGGAATGGCAGTGAAAAGGGATTGGACGTCAAAACTAACCATTACTTCATTGCTGTTTACTTGCAAGTTTTTGAGTTCTCCGACGAACTGATATGAGTCCTTCACATGTGCACTTGTTTGGCCCCGAAGCTGAGATAGTACATTAGCTAGGTGCTTGGCCAGCTTGTAAGTTGGTGTGTCAATCTGGCTCACTATCTTCTTCTTCTTCCTCGGGTTGGGACGTCTGCGGAGCTCGCAGACGGGTGATCAGCTCCACTAGGCGGGAACCATTTCACCCAATTCCCAGGTTTGGGGCACTGGGTTCACTGGTGCTCCGGCAGCGTCACCTCCTCGAATCTTCTTGTTGCCCTGCAGAAATGCAGGACATCTTTTAGAGATATATTGGTTAAATCCCTTTCTTCAAGTTTGTCATTACCTAGATATTCCCATCTTGGCAGCGAGTAGCTTGGACATTCCGCTAAGTAGTGGAAGCTACTTTCTTCCTGTCCGCACTCGGGGCAAGATGGGTCGTCTTTTAGTTTCATAGTATATAGGTGTTTGTTGAGATCGCAGTGTCCCGTTAATAGACCTATAATCAGTCTTGTATTTTTCCTACTTAGTTGCAGAAAGTTGCGCGTTCTTTTGGGATCCATGCTCTTAATAAAGAGTTTGGATTGACGGCATGTTTGCAACTCTTTCCATCTTTTGTTGCTTTCATTTTTGATTTTGATGCTGATGACACCTTTTGTTGACTGTCCTGGGATAGGTAGACGGGGTTCAGGGCCAATGAAGGTTTCATCAGCTCCCTGCCTGGCCAGTTCGTCTGCTGCTTCATTGCCTAAGTTGCCTTGGTGTCCTGGGACCCATGCAACTGTAGTTTTTGCTTTGGTTGATAATTTATTGAGTGCCAGCTTACATTCTCTTACTAAAGCTGATGTGGTACTGGTCTTATTTAGAGCTTTTAGAGCTGCTTGGCTGTCACTATAAATTACCACCTCTGCGTCCACTTCTCTGGAGGTCAGTTCACTAGCACATTCCAGGATGGCCAGTATTTCAGCCTGGAAAACGCTTGCAAATTTCCCCAGTGGTATGACTTTATGTAGACTCGGTGGGTTTTGGATGTATATGCCCGCCCCCGATAGTTTAGTGCTTTCTTTCTTGGACCCGTCTGTATAGCAGGCCAATATCGGGTTGTCCGTTGTTACTTTCCAGTCGTTTCTAGGTCCAATGTGTATCTTGTATTTCTTGTCAAACATCTCTTGTTTCTGTATCAAATCGTTGTTTGCTAGAATCATGGAGATGTTTTCCTCAATTTTTGAGCTTATTTTTGCGTGTCCTTTGTCAAAACGGTTTCCTTTCCATTGACAAAAAGACTTCATTCTAAACCATTGCTCTAGAGCCACCTTCATCACTTGTAGGTCTACTGGGTGCAGGCCTAGGATCATTTGAAGGGCGGCGGTTGGTGTAGTTCTTATAGCGCTTGTTATCATGAGTCCAGCTAGGCGTTGTACTTGATCAAGTGCCTTCTTGTTACAGGTTATGGCGGCTCTGTGCCACCACACTATTGCTCCATATGTTAGTCTTGGTAGGATAATTGATTTGTATATCCAATTTACTATGAATGGTTTTAGTCCCCATGTCTTCCCAATAGCCCGTTTGCATTGCATCAGGGCTATCTTAGCTTTGTTGCTAATGTTCTTTATATGTGTGTTGAAAAGCAGTTTGCTGTCTATATCAACACCCAGGTATCTTATCTCATCTACCACTTCCAGGTCAGTATTATCTATCTGGACTGGTATTCCTAGTTGATTGTTTCTTTTCTTGGTGAAGATGATTAGTTTGGTTTTGGAGGGATTTAGATTGAGACCTCTGTCCCTGCACCATTTTAGAACGGCCTTCAGACAGTCGTTCATTATTCTGCTAATCATGTTTAGTTCTCTACCAGTGACTAGTATTACTCCGTCGTCAGAGTATGCTTGCATGTATACTCTTGTTCTGTTGACGGTCTTAATAAGATCGTCTAGCAGAAGGCACCACATTAGTGGTGACAGGCAACCACCTTGTGGGAAGCCTCTCTTAGCTCGAACCGTGTGGGATACGCCGCCCAATTCCGTGGAAATGGCGCGGTGTCCTAGTGCATTCATGATCCACTTTCCCATCATAGGTTCTATTCCTTCTCTTGCAAGGGATCCCGCTATGGCATCAGTGGTGGCCTTATCAAAGGCTCCCTCGATGTCAAAGAAGCACCCCATTGCATATTCTTTGTTGTCTACTGCTCTTTCGGCTTTTACTATAAGGTTATGAAGAGCAGTGTCCGTGGATTTACCCTTCATATAGGCGTGTTGATTTACATGCAGTTTGTCTCCACTGCAGCCTATCTTCATCCTTATGTATCTGTCTATGATTTTCTCCAGTGCCTTCATCATGTATGAGGATAAACTGATGCATCTGAAGGACTTTGCTTCCTGGTAGTTCTTTTTCCCCGGTTTGGGTATGAAGGTAGCTTTGACCTTTCTCCATGTTACTGGGATATATCCCGTCCTGAGGCTCTCTCTATATAGATGTATGAGATCTTCTTTAACGTATTTTAGTGCATTTTGTAGCATTTTGGGGAAAATGCCGTCGGGCCCTGGCGCCTTGTAGGGTGCGAAGGACATGATGCTCCATGTTACGGATTCTTCGTGTACTATGTTCTCCACTTCATCCCAAATACAGTTCATATTGTAGTCGGTTTCTTCCTCATGATATTCTGTGCAATCCGGGAAGTGTGTTTTCATCATTATATCCAGGACCGTTTTTGGTTCGGTTATAAGATCATCTTCGTTCCGGATGCTTCCTAGTTTACATGTGTTGTCTTTGGCTAGTGTTTTCATTAGTCTAGCGGCTTGTGGCGTTGGATGTTATAATAATAAACCGTGGTAAATATTGTTTTTTTTTCATATGTTTGCTGATATTTTAATTGCTGATTATACTTAGTAGTTGTATGAAATACCGTCAAAATCTAAGTACCTTAAATAGGTAAGTTGATGTGCTGCTAATAGTACCAGCACAATATAAACACTAAGAGCCCTTCGCGGACATTGTTCAAGGTAATATTTAGTATAATCTGTACGGAAATCATGAAACCATAAGTTCCTGAAACTGTCCCAAAAAGGGTTGAACGATGTAGTCACCCTTATATTCGTACAAAAACAAATGTTGTGTTTTCTCAAAAACGAAGCTGATTCTAGAGGAGATTGTTTGAAGAACGAGTATTTACTACATTACGATCGATAATTCCTCTTTGGTTAGTAGTTTTAGGTGGTATTTGCAAAGATTTCGGATGCCGGTTTTTTGGGGAGCCAGCGACATGGGTTGGAAACATTCCATGGCTTATTTCTCAGCTCCAGTTGAGTCACATAGCTATTGAATGTGCTTGTAGCTGTCACATATTCCGTCACATTTCTTTGGCATAGCCATCATTTTGGCACATTGCGCCGTTAACAAGTAATCTGATGATTTCTCTGAAATTCTAACCTAAAAGCATGTCGCTGGCTCCCCAAATTTTTTGACCTGAGATCTCAGTCTAGGTAGCGTCACATTGAAAACCAGTCTTAAAATAAGAGTCCATCCATTCGTCACAAACGTTTGAGCCTCTCAGCTTTGAAAAATATATACTTTGGGGAGCCAGCGACATGGACATAATTCTGCTACTATCGGCCAGTCTGATTCTGTTAATATTAGTTTAATATCATTTGTTTAAATAAAATGCATTCGTATTTTTAAACTTCAGTTAAGTTTATTGAAATATAAATTAATAGCACACAATTGTACATTTTGCCATCTTGCAAGATAGAACAGAAGAAGTTGCCATATTGGAAGATAATAAAACAAGAGTTACAGTGTTGCAACTTGATGCTAATATTTAACAAATAGTAGAAAATGTAATTTATTATTTAATGTTCATATTTGATTGAACATCATTCGATATTGCCTCGATTAGCTGGTCTGTTCTACTAGCGTCTGAGCGGTGGCTTTGAATTAACGAACAAAGTAATTTCGTACTTGCCTGGCGTAGAATGCTGGCGCTTCCCCGTATGTCCGTTTTAGGTGATATTCGTACACATACCGGGATGATGTTATTATCAAATGGCAACTCCCACCATCATCCGAGCCAATTAGCTGCCGTTGGTACCTCTTTGTTTCAGAGAGCACGCGGTATCTGTGACCCCCAACACCTAGACGATGAGCTCAAGCATGTGAGACGAGTACTCCATGAAAATAACCTGAAGCCACCCCGTCAACGTCACAGAAACCGTGCCAAACCATCCACAGTCGAACGACAACCAGCGTACTTACCATACTTGAAGGGAGTAACTGATAAGATCGGTAGAATTCTGAAGCGAGCTTCAATCAAAACCATTTTCAAGCCGCCGAGGAAGATCAGCCAGTACATCAGATCAGTCAAATGCAACATCCCTCTCCAAGACCCTGGTGTTTATAAACTTGACTGTGACTGTGGACTCTCATACATAGGAGAAACAAAGAGAAATGTATCTACACGTCCTAAAGAACATATTGCTGATGTGAAAAACCGTCGTGACAGACAGTCTGCAGTGTGTGAACATATCATGGATAACCCCACCCATTATGTCAGATTTGATAAGGCTGCAATCCTAGCGAGAGAGAAGAGATTCATTCCTAGGAAAGTACGGGAAGCCATAGAAATTCAAAAACATCCGAATTTCAACAGAGATACTGGATGGGGAATTTCATCAACCTGGACTCCGCTGATTACACAGCAGAAGAACCAGATCCAACATACTGTAAGACCTACTACACAAGATACGGTTTCAGCATTTTGTGTGGAACCAGGACGTTACGCTAGGCAATTAAGAAATAGATGGCGGTAGAACAAAAATAATTTCAATTCTAAATAATGACGTCTAACACCTTAGTCATCCGTGACCACGGGCTCTGTAAAGAGCTCGAAACGTAGGAATTGTAAAATCCAAAATAAACACAACTTAAATCCGTTTAAAATTGTTTTATTTGGATCTCTTCCAGCCAATCATTGAGGGACTCAGACGATATAAAATTTGTAGGTAAACTACGGGACGTTAGAGTAAGTACGTTATTGGTAAAAAATTATATAAAAGCTTACTCTATACCTAACATACATAAATAGGTAATGTTTGTATGGGAGGGGCTCCAAAAACATTTCATTTATTTCTGTTGACATTTCTAAATTTGCGTCAGTTCAATCGATCTTAAATTACCGTATCTAAAGCACCTTCCAACATTATATCGTTACCTTCTTTTCCTGTTTAAATTCCTTAAATAAAATTAGCCATTAAATTGCCCAGGGGTATCCTTTTATCAGAGTTTAATTAATCGTAAACAAATTATCTTCGTTTGTTTTTGTTTGCGCAAACATGTTGGGATCGGCTCGAGAATTTATTGTTAAAGCTAAAAATACAATAAAATTGCCCATAATTATGTTTATTTTGTGAAAAGGTTTAAACACATTTTTCACTTGTGCAGATAGGTCTAGAAAAAATGTAGCAGCGCCTTGAAGGGATCTACGTGGACTGGTTCTTAGAACAAAAAGTAAAAATATCCAATATAGTTTGGTCGTGTAAATGCTTAGGTTGATTGGTCACTGATAGTACCTAACCCACGACCATGAACCATTTTAGTTTGTAAAGATATTTAATTCTATCGAAATTAACTTTATTGAATGTAGGATAGTACTCTAATGATCCGTCATTGTAAAAAAAACGTATTCGTATAAAACAATTTTCTTTTTTTATAACAATTTTTATTGTCCTAATAGAAAGCCGGCTCAGGCGGAATAAAACTAATTAAATAAAGGCACTGCCTCAGGGCTAGCCAGGTTAATCACGAGACATGATACTTTACGCCACTACCACCAGAAAACGACATTTGTTTCAAATTGAAATTTATATGTTGAAAAGATGTTATTTACATGCGTATAAATTAACCGGACCCTTTAAACTGGAAAACCTCTCATAAACTTCCCCAAAAGTGCTCCTAAATTAATAATCTATCAATGCTATCGCTTATTCTAACTCAATCAGAATTACATCTCAATGACTCTTCTTGATCTTCATCAACAAAATTACTAGACTTGACAAAATACAAAGTTGAATTAGAAACTTACTAGACTTGACAAAATACAAAGTTGAATCAAAAACTTACTAGACTTGACAAAATATAAAGTTGAAGTAGTCATTATTTCTATTTAAAACCGTACCCTTCTTAAAATTATCTGAAATTTATTATTTATTTCAAACTAGCTGTTACCCGCGGCTTTGCGCGCGTGCCCTAAAACTATCCTATGTGTTAATCCAATGTTACCTTGCGCCAAATTTCATTACAATCGGTTCAGTAGTTTGTGTGTGAAGAAGTAACTATCAAATAATAATATTAATATACTTTATGCACACAAACATACCATTCAATAAAAAAAAATAAAAACAAAACACAGTAGGTACAATAAAGTGGTCTTTATGCTAAAGCTATCTCTTTCAGGAAACCTTTGCATGATATGGCTAGTGCAAACATATACAAACTAACAAACATAAAAACTTTCGCTTTTATATTTTAGTTGGATAACAAAACAAGTTTACAAAATCGGAGAAATTTATTTTCGGTTCAACGAAGTATCATGTTCACAGAGACAGAATGAAAAAGTCTCACTCAATTTCATTGGTTCAGTTTAATTGGAAAGTGGCAACTGTAAGCATTTTGAACCATCCTTGTTCCAATTCAGTTCGTTAAATAAAAAACTTCAATCGAATGAAGACCATAACTCAATCAACATCAATCGGAGCCGTGAATTTAACAAGTCCTTTCGATTTCGTGTTTGCATTGCAATTGAAGGGTAGCTGGCTGGTGAATTCAGGGTTGTAACCTTTAGTTAAATCAAATATAGGTATAGAGGGTGAAATTTTACTAGTGACCCATAGCGAAATCTCAAGACGGGCTGGTGATAAGAAACAACTTTCGCCAAGGATCATAGATGGAAATATGTCTAAAACATTTTGAGAATCCATTGTATCGCAAATCAGCTGTTCTTTTTTTTAATGATGGGTTTGCTCTTGACTCTAGTCTAGGTCATAGGACAGAGACAAAGTCTAAGATGGAGCGAGCTCACCCAGAAGAAGAAGCCTGTTCACTCTTACTTTGAAGAGATTAGGGTTGTATGCGTTTGGAAACACAGACGCAGGTAGTGAGCTCCACTCTTTAGCAGTGCGTATTATAAATGATGACTGAAAGCGACGGGAGCTGGTGAAACAAGGTCGTAAAGCTCTTAAGCAAACTCTCCGAAGTACAATCTGTAAAAAACCGACAAGCAGGCAACCATGCGGCGATGTGCCAGGCTATGTAGCTTGGTGTCCACCAGTTTTATGTCGCCTAGTAGCCTCTTGGCCCTGCGTTCCACCGAGTCAAGAGCGGCAAGTTGGTATTTTCCCAAAGGTGACTGCAATAATCCATGCAGGATCGGACTTGTGCTTACCGGCAATTGTTTTTGGAGGTCAAAAGGTTTATTCAGTATTTCGGCCCATGTTCGGTGGGAAAAGTTGCTTCTTGAGTTTTCGCTATAGGTCACAAGTAAAATTTCACCCTATATTTCCAGCAACACAACAACCTAAGGGATCAACCTATACTACTCTTTCTTATAAACTCTATATAAAATCAGTGTAAGTTGATCTCTAAACGAGTAGGTTGATGTGCTGCCAATGTACCTACCAGTTTTATTTGTTTATACCTCTTTACAAAGAGATAGATTATTTTTCACATTACTTAAGGATAATTTGGTTTTAAAAGATTAAAATTGAATGTCAATAATTATTTTTGTTAGGGAAGCGTTTCTGTGAAATATCTTGCACTGCACTTGTCGACCCGCGTGCCAATCTCGGCGAATATGGCCCATATCGAGCAGTTGACAGTTGTGGTCGTTGGTGTCAATCTAGCAACGAAATGCGAAGAATTTGAAAATTGGACATCCAAAACACCTGATATGAAAACGAGCATGTTAATCCTACCAGCGTTTTCAAACCTTTATTTAAAGTAAATAAATATGGCTTTCAAACTGAAATTAAAACTTTATTCTAAAATCCATCACCGACACTCGTAAATCTTTCCCACCCGAAAGTATCAAATTATCATTCTGGTAAACTGACCGCTCTTCAAAAGGCGTTATTTAAATTTACTGGCTACAGCCCTGTGATTGAACTCCTTTCTGTTATTATATTTCAAAAAGTATGTGGTAATAAATCTTATCGTATGAGTGTTTTACGAGGTTCAGGATATTTTTGGATTTGGGTGTTAAATAATTGTTTTTTAAGAATGCACACAAATCGATGTGTGACTTTAACTCACTACAACTACACCACAACTGTCCACTGCTGGACATGGTGTCGTGTTATCTAGGCTCCGAGAGGCACCGGCGCTCAGGGAGCCAAGGTAACCGCAGGTGAATACTTATAGCTAAGTATTTGTAGAGTGGTCTCGCAAACACGAGTGCCTGTGACCCCGGAGGGCGTGAGTGAGTAAGTGTGGGTAGAGTGTCCTGTGTGTAGGCACCCTAGCAAGCCTCGCGCCCGCACGCTAAGTGAGGGGCCGAGGGAGTAAAAGAGGGAACGTAAACGATAAGGCTTTATTAAAGAATTAACAGATAACCACCTCCTGATACGAAAACCAAAATTATAACCTGGCCACTCACACAGAAGATAACGGCGGCGCGTCCAGCGCGAGGAGCGTCTTCGCAGCAGCTGTATCTTCAATCCGACGAGGCGTAGGCGCTTGAGGGGAGACTTTTAAGCTTCCGTCACTTGAGGGGAGACTTTTAGGACTAAAATAGACTGTTACAGTGGTTACTCAGTGAGAGACTATACTGGGAGTCTTCGAGATCACAACTTAGAGTCCAGACCAAACTCATCCCCTAGCTGCTTGACGTGGCTTTTATACCCTCGTCTGACGCTGACTGTCACAGTCTTCATTTCGATAGTCATGTTCATTTCCAGAAGCTTCGATGACGATCGCGCTCTTCATTTCGATCGTCATCCTCTTCGGTTCTAGAATCTTCGACGATCGTCGACCTCGTCAGCCGTCATTTTGAGATCATGGAACTTGTCAGTGGCCAGTCGTCGCTGTCCATGGAGATCTGTTGGCATCTCATGTTAGCTTGATGATGAGGTGGTTATGAGGATGGCTCCGAGGCACGCTGGAGGGCTCGGGACCTCAGTTCCTCCGGAGGGAGAGGGAGAGGGAGAGTGCCAGGCGTAGTAAATTTAGATACAAGTACCAGGAGGTCAGAAAATACGAAGAGGTAGATCAATGTATAATAACTTTTTAGTAGAAAGCTACGCGGCTCTATGATGTATAGATAGCCGTCAACTTTGAGAGGTTGACATAACATCAAGAAAGTAAACAAACAAATTGATAAAATAAAATGGATTTCAGGAAATATTTAGAAAAATGGTAGTAATTGTAGCAGAATGCTACAATGGGTCTCCTCCTATTGGCAGGCAATTTCTCATCCTCACCACGCTTGGCTGGCAGATTGGCGAGCGCAGTGCAAGTTGTTATAGATGGTCCCTAGAACGCTACTGTCCAGTCCCTGGATTCATCCCTTAGTCACCTTTTTCGACACCCACGGGTAGAAATGGGGCGATGCTATTCTTAGCCGGCACCACACGACCATGGACTTTTACTCAGTTTAAGATGAAACTCTTTATCAATCAGGGAAGTAGGTAATAATTTTAAGTAACCGCGGGTGCAGAATCATTTATACAAGATGCAAAAAATACAGAAGATATTTCATGGAACTACCTTACGGTAGTGTGTAGGGTTCATCGGGTCGTTGGACGAATCGGAGTCCCACACGAGAAGAGAGAGAGAGAGAGAGAGTGTGTAGGGCATCTAAAAACTTTCTTTAACAGTTTCTTAAAGACGGTTTTGAGTTCCGATATTAGAGCTCAATTCCGTATATCCGGTTTTGGTAATTTATAAAAGACATAATAAAAAATGTCTTTCGGTCAATATTTTTCCGATTTCAGGAACTTTTTGCGGGAGTCGTGAACAGTTCTTAGGTATTTGCGTGACAAAATGCTTGAAAGAAAGAAAAATGCCAAAAAATGTAGGAAAAACCAATTTTGTCGATTTTAAAGTATCGTTTAAATGGAATATTCGTTTAGATATTCCGATTTTTCGAGTTTGGTTCGGTTTCCATCCCCTAGTAGTGTGATGTAATTTTGTATAGTTTCGTGGCACTGCAGTGACCATTTTGTACCAACAATCGGTTGAACCGCATAGCAATAACACGCAAGCGGTGTTTATTTTTCACAAAACATAAATTACGTTTAAAAATATCCAATTAAGGTGCATCTCATTAACATTAACGTCACCTTATGGTTCAAACTAAATGATTGATGTGCTCTTGGGAAGGATTTAGCTTAACGACTTTTTAAGAAATTGATTATGAATTTGGCGAACTACCTTCATGTATCGGGTTGAAGTATGAATGCATCTTAAATATTTACGTTTGTTTCCTTAAACAAACGTAAATATTTGTGCCGTGTGATCCCGGCTTAGAATAGCATCACCCCATTTCTTACCCATGGGTAAGAGCCGACTAAAGGACTCGAGGGATGTGTATTGCAATTTTAGGCTATGGGCTGACAACCTGTCACTATAGTCATACACAGTTATCTTATTGACCCTCAAGCTTTTGTCAGACGTGGTGTTAATATCCGTTTTACGGCCATTAACGCTCTGCCTACCCCGTAAGGGATATAGGCGTGATTTATGTGTGTGTGTGTGTGTGTTTCCTTAAAATTATTTTACACTCATGTTGGCTGAGCATTGCAACAGGGATTAAAAAGAAATGCCTTTAGCTAATTTCAAAATTCTACTAAACTAGTAAATTTTATTGATACCCTTAGCAGCTTATCCAGTATAGTTATCACAGGATCATCCATAATATCTATACCAGTTTTAAATCAGTCATAAAGAATGAACAGCTATACATATGTATATTAAATAGGGTGAAACTTTACTATTGACCGATAGCGAAATCTCTAGACGGGCTGGTGATAAAGAACAACTTTCCCCTAGGAACATAGGTTGAACCAGCCCGTCTTGATTTTCGCTATCGGTCACTAGTAAAATTATACTATAGCTACCTTATATATAGGTATTTCTTGTGCTATATTAGTTATCTTATCGACGGTATGATAGATCACAGCACATGCCAAAAACATATTCAAATTACATTAGAACCGAGTCCAGACTGGCCCTACCGACAATATGTTTGCCAACTAATTAGGCGATCCACAAACTCTCGTATCTGAGTGAATTTAGGCGGTCCTTATTGAATTACAACCCGACACGTTACCGCGTGGGCCATACTCTGTAGCTAACTATTTCCCGAGTTTGCAAACTAAAACTAACCTTATTCAATTTATTCAAAACCTAGTCTTGTCTGTAAGCGCCTGGAATATGCAAAAGTGAGTTTCACGCAACTTTCAGTTTTGCGGTCTGTAACACAAGGTGGAGTTTAGTATATTCTGTATTTATGGGAAGAGATCGTATAAAGGGTAGAGTCGTGGTAAGGGCGCGATGAGTGATGTGACGTGCATACAGCCTCTGACTCTGGGTTCGTGCGATCGACTCTGGCTCGAAGGTTTGCGGGGTATTCATAGTAGAGACTCAAATTAGGCTCGATTTGGAAAAAAAATACACACAGGCATTTCAGTTTCAGTTTCAGTTGGTTTATTCATAAAATAAAAAATTTACATGTTAGGGTTAAATAAATAATAAAACATTATAAAAGGTTACCTAAACAGTACCTATCAAGTACATGCCTACATGTTTCTTTACGTCAATACTTCAATTACGTCAATCCTTTTTAACCAGCTTGACCATTGACCTTCAGCTTCTTCGTTTTTGTGTGGGACACCAGTCCAACGACCTGATGAACCCTGATGTCGGAGTTTTTTTACCGCCTATTACTAGTAGTAGGCTTCGGACATGGTTGTGTAACGACCGCCGTCTAAATAATCATAGACAGCAACTAGGACCGACGGCTTAATGACGGCCATCCGAAGCAAGAACCATATTTCATCTACATTTAGTTTGTTCAGCCTTGACTGGGAACAAATTCTAAAAGTGTTAAATATCAGGTATAATATTATGTACCGCACTAATCTCTCACGGTGTGATTACAAAAAAAGTTACAAAGTGTCCAAGTCGTTTGACAACGTTAAATAGTACCTATGGAAAAATAATTCAACAGTGTCTGACTTTTTGTAATAACAAGGTCATTGTTACTAAGAATAAGTAAAATTGTTGGCAAAGTTTATACAAACAAAATAAAAGTAACTGATAGATTTTGCCTATTTAGTGAGAAAAACAGCGTTTCGCCCACACCTGTCTAATATAAATCATATTTTAATATGTTTGACTCATTAATTCTCATCATCTTAGCAGTTATGGCACCATCTATTATAATCTATCCAATAAAACTGTCAATAATCTACTTCAAATTATAAAAATATCTAAATCAAAACTAAACCATAAAAATAAGACAATCGATATGATAATTATAATTTAAATTTATGTTAATTTTTAAGACTTTACACGCCTACGATATTATGTGGTGTGTGATATATTATAAATAGGTTATTATGTAAAAAAAACATTCTTGAGAAAATTTACGTATTTTCAGTGTTGGTTAATATCTCTCGCAGGATAATATTGGTTTTCATATTTATTATTTGCTTAATTTCAATAAAAAAACTCGTCACTGTTCAACCTACAAACAGACGAATCTCTCCCTTATTACCGACAGACGTAATCCAATCACTCATCAGGACGCGGCGAGTTGTGAATGCGCATTCCAAGTCCAGATAAAGCTGCTCACACACGCAGATAAAGGCCGGGACACACGCACGTGGCGCGCGCGTGGCGAGTGGCGTGGCGACAGAGCATAGAAATGGGGCGCGCAAAAACACTCGGCAACCAAATTGGACTTAGTGTCACACCGTAGCTAATGGAAATTTCATTAAATCGAATTTTGTACTTGGTCCTGCTTCTTAATTTTCAAACCCACACGAAATGTATTTTTGAAGTCAACGCTGTCGAAATACCATTTCAAGCATTCTAGATCAAAATTCAAGGTGATCCTAGAGTAGCCATTGAATGAAATTCAAACCGACGACAGTACCCATCGTATGTACTTATATAGAAAAACACCTTAACCTAGACACGTATTAATTAGTAATAAATGCTAGTGTCTGTTGATCTCTCGAAATTTTGCTGATAGTACCAAAATAGAAAGGTGTAATTCATCCTTATGGTACCTATAGGTTTACGCTACTTACTTGTTATTTACTTGACAACAGATAAGAAAATACAATATTTAACGAGTAACTCGCGTACCTAAACCTACATAAGTGTTACTTGTTCGTTAAATAATAATTCATCCTGTATCGACCATCACAAAAATTAGATTTGCAGTTGCAAGTAGTAAAGTCTAAACGGTGTGACAGAACTCTTCATAAATACTTGTACACACGAGACTCGTGCCATCTCCGAAAATAAAACTAAAAATAACCCCCCATTAAGGAGTTAATGCGCTAACAATGTTCCGTAGACTACCGGGGCGCTTCGAATTACAGTTTTGAGATTTAAGTGTGAGCACACGTGGGTTTTTGGTACACCCATTAAAATTGTGTAAGTAAAGCAAAGCTTTTACCAGTAAGCTGGGGTAGATTATATTATGGTGTGAAGTAATAATTTAAGGGAGTAAGAGGAATATGTGGGTAAACGGACAGTAGGCTCTTATTAACTTACTTAATACTTAACCAGCCTTAAATAATTAACTTAATTAACGAGCAATAACATAACATTACTTGGATTAAAGATATAAAAAACTTTTTAATTAAAGTAGTGCAGTGGTATTGCGATTGCCTGTGGCGTATTTTTTCCAGGTTCGATTACCGGCGGGGCACGATTAGCCATCGATTCCGGTTGCTATTACTAAGACGACGGTCGTTATACAACTATGTCAAAGACCTACTAGTGCCTGGTAGTCGGCTTCTGAAAACTCTGACACCAGGGTTCATCGGGTCGCTCGTCGACTAAGAAGAGAAGGACAGTGATTTGGTAAAACTATTCCCACAGAACATAAAGTCGAAACGAATATTTGCTGTACTTATCTACATCATTTGTCCTTCAGCTGATTTGAGTTTCTTAACATATACAATATTTCTACCACGAGCCCATCTGCAGTTTTCAAAGAAAGATTTTCGAGACAAGAAAAAATGTGGCAGTAAGGGAAATAAGCGAAGTTCTAACACCACTTCCCCATAAAAGGCTAGCAGAGAATGAGGTACCAGGGCAGCATAACAGCAAACGAGTGGATCATATGAGTGGATCTGTCCAATCAAGGCTGCTCACACGCCGTGAGCTCCACATTGTCCGCGAGAGCTCTCCACAGAAACCCAATTTGCTTTTGAAACACCGACAAAATCTATCCAACGAGATTATCACTTGTTTTTGCGTTTATGATCTGTAATTTATCCCCAGCCATGTGATGTCGGTTTAGAATAGCCGTGTGAAGTCGGTTTAGAATAGCATCATCCCATTTCCTTCCCGTGGGTGTCGTAAGAGGCAACTATGGGACTTGAGGGTTACATGTGTATTGCAATTTTAGGCTATGGGCTGACAACCTGTTTCTATGGTGTTAATGTTTGTTAGACGTGGCGTAAATGTCTATTTTGTTACAGCCGTTTACGCTCTGCCTACCCCGTAAGGGATTATAGGCGTGATATATGTATGTAGGTATGTATGTATGTAATTTTTCCCCTAGATGTTAGAATATGAATGATCTAGAATTTCGAAAACAAATTGACCAAATTACGGACACTCATGGATGGCATTTGCAATTTTGTAAAAGCAATCACATTTTAGAGGCACACGTCCGATGCGCCATCACAGCTCACGGTTCGCATACGAGTAATTAACACTGTATTACTGCCCGTACAAATGCCCATACTATTTTAACCAGATCCCTTGTTAAAATACTAGGTTGAGTTTCGCAAAATTTCCACGCGAAAACGCGCGAACTGCGAATATGAGTTGCAAACGGCCACTAATGAAAGCCGCAATTACACGGGCATACATCAGGAGTCACGCGCACAGTGTCGGCAATAAACGTTTAATTAAAAAAAAGCTCCAATTTCAGAGATAGTTCTCGTACAAACATAGGCACCTGCATACAATACGCATAGGTATATTTTGTGAGACTACGGAATTATATTGCCGTGTGGTGCTGGCTAAGAATAGCATTACCCCATTTCTTTCCCGTGGGTGTCGTAAGAGGCGACTAAGGGACTCGAGGGTGTGTATTGCAATTTAGGTGATGGGCTGAAAACGAGTCACTATGGCGATACTCAATTTTCCGAATAACCCTCAAATGTTTTACAGACGTGACATAAATGTCCTTTTTTGCAGCCGTTTACGCTCTGCCTCCCCCGCAAGGGATTATAGGCGTGATATGTGTATGTATGTAGGACATTATAAAGCTGGTAGAAATAAGGTGGTAAGAAAAGATCAACTAAGTAAGTCTATGTCATATCGATTCGAACAAGAAATAAATCTCTAGCTTTTTACAGGGTATAGTCAAGCTCACGTGCTGTTAAACACTGCCAATGCAAGTTTTATGCGCATGAAATAAAAATGGTCCTTATCCAGCCTGATCTTGACTCTACCAGAAAATAAAAAAAAACATCATTCATAGCCCACATTAGTCCACCGCTGAGCATTGACATAATATTCACTCCATTTTTATGGTCTTTCGTTAGTATTGTGGTTTTCTTGGCCACAAAATATATACTGACATATTATTACTTACGCATCTGAAACTGTCATGTCGTCATCGCTCTTGTCCAACAGGTATCGTCTTTTAACTTTAACTAGCCACAACACCATCATATTTTTCATTTATATCCCATTTCTTACAATTTACTAATAGTAAAAAAAATATTACTAAAATTACTAAAAGTTCGATTTAAACTAGACACAACAACATTATATTTTTCATCTATATCCCATTTCTTAATGGCAGTAAATAAATACAATTTAAAATGACAAAAACTTTAATTTAAAACGCACCACTCACATTTCACAGATAGTTTCTAATTAAATCTGGTTCACATTTCAAAGCGACACCCAAACCCGGCGCGAATTAGATAGGGCGATAGCTACCGGTGTCATATCAAACCTTTTGATCATCTTCCTCTCGATCACGGTAATAATCTCGATGTTTGACATCGGTGCTGATTCTTTTACTGGTACATAATTCGGAGGTATTCTGTAATATAAAAGAGACAGGAAACTTTGCAAGAAGTCTGGAAGTAAAAAGAAGAAAGTAATTTTTGGGTGTTGTGCACGCAGCATATTACGGGTATATCAAATTTCTTTTTAAATTTTCATTTATATTAAAAAGTGACAGTGAGCATTTTTTTTAGGAATACTAAATAGGAGGTACGTAAGAATAGCCGCCAGATTTTTCCACATGGCTATAAAAACTATTCTAATAACTTAGCAATTAAAGTAGTTAATTATGTTTTTTATGCGTAGATAAGGCGGCACTGCATTTGACGTTCAACGGGTATTTTGTGGGTTGGGGACATAAATATTTGATTAATGATAGCATTCGGTTTTCTGTATGACTGTTGTAACGGGTTTTACTGGTCATAACCCGTTTATTTTACGGTATTGCACTCATTAAATTGGACCGTAAACTGGATATCTATACTACATAACTAGAAAGATATTGTTCAATCGCTTTGTAAGAGTATTTTGTAATTATCTGGACTTAAATAAGAAGGTTACTGCCAATTCGTCAAGAATTTCGATGAACTATCATCTTTTCTGCCTCCCCACCCTCAAGATTTTATTTTACGGTATAGCACTCATTAATAGGGACATAAACTGGACATCTACTGCACGTTTAAGCAGTTTTAGTGCGTTTTTCGATCAATCGATAAGTATTTTGTTTTGTTACTATCTAAACTCATTCAAGTCGGTTACAGTCAATTTGTCAAGGTAGTCAATACAGTTTAGTACTCTGTCAATAGTATCGTGTTGGATTCAGCGATTCAGAGGCTGCCTTTTATGTTAACGTTTTATATCCATAAATATCCGTAGAGCAATATTTTGCCAAAAATCAAAGACCAGGTCGTCATCAAAGCAAATCACTTAATTTATGTATATAACACGTACCATTCTTCAAATCCATGCCCAAGCATAATGACCGCCATTTTTTCTTCCCCATCTATTTCTGTTGCGTTTAACTACGGATATACTTAATACAGAGTTTTACGTTCGTTCATAATCACATCCTTTAGTGTGAAACGTCTCAATTAGGTACGGGAGGATGTGACGACAAGCTTTAACGACTTTTGGATACGACTTTTGAACGCGGCAGTAGGGTTGCTCTACTGTACAATATCGATGGAAAATAAACTATTAAAACATACTTAACTACAGAGTATAAATACGTGTCTTATGTGTAGGTACTTGACATATTTTAATTATATGACGTCGAAGATTGTTTTCGTACGTTGTTGTCATTATTCGTACAATCTAAATCCTTCGACTGAAATATATGCAAATGAGTTTCGTTCCGACACAAAAACCTTCATTGGGCTAAGTACATACAAATTATAGGCGGTTCACTCACTTGTCGTCCGTCATTTCGTTTTTTAACGCAACGTAACGCATGCATCTGTCAGACGAAAGGAAATGCGAATTCAAATCTTATTGGCATACAAAAACGGCTACGGTGGGTTTACGGCGCGTAACGGAACGACGGACGACAAACAACCATACGACGATCGAAAGAACAGCCATAGAAAAGGAAACGGATGGTTTTGGGTTGAAGTGGATGTGTCTAGTCTCACGTAGGTAAGTACAGCATTCAATAACTGTTGAAAAGAGATACGTGTCTCTACCTACAGTATGTTGTTATCATCAATTTGAAACACGTGTTGTAATTTGTCAACTTTGGTTTTGATTTAATTATTCATTTCAAATCATTTTATCGACATTAAATCATAAGAAGAACATCCCTAGAAGCAGTTTTGACGACGACGTGTATATTAGTACTCGCATCGTCAAGCCTTTGTAAGTCCGCGTGTTTAATGCAGTTCGGAGTAATATAAAATGAGGACTAATATTTTACACCATTAATGTATGCAGAAAATATGAAGAACAATAACGGCTAATGTAGAACCAATTCAATACAGTCGTTCCGTTAACATATTTATTTATAGATTGTTTCACTGGTAAGATGGTATCGCTAAAAACTATGTAAAATAGGTGAATAAATCTAATAGAAAATGGAAATACACCACCTAATTTTAAGAACAAGGCCGAAAAAATGGAAATAAATTTTAGGCGTAGGTATAAACATCATGTTTTGTATGGGAGGTCATAAAAAGCTTACCAACTGCTCTACCACCACTGAGAAAATTTTCTTGAATCCCAGTGGTATAATGACCAGCATAATTGCAAGCTTTATACATTCAATGAAGAAGATATGGCTATGTGTGTAGGTGTAATCTGATAACTGATATTAGTTACAGATGCGGGGGCGACATCGTATCATTGTTACAAACTCTCATTACAAATACGTAGGTGATGGAACATTGTGATGGAATTTTGTGATAGAAGCTGGTATATCTGGAACAACGACCACTAAGTCCTAATGTGTCAATTTCTCCAAGCAAAAATTCTGTTAACTAGATGAAGTGCGCGGGATGGGGGCGGGGTAATGCGTGCATGCTGATTGGTCAATGGTCGCATCATCTCAAAAATAAACATTTATTAACAAACTAGCTTTTACCCGCGGCGTTGCCCGCATAATATAAAAACTTTCCTTTGCGATAACCCATGTTACCTTCTATCATTATCATCAGCCTATTGCAGTCCACTGCTGGACATAGGCCTCCCGCAGGGTACGCCATAGGGCACGGTCGCCATCCAGTCGCTACCAGCCGCCTTTTTTGAGTCATCTGTCCATCTAGCCGAACTATACCCAGATGATTTTCAGCGCGCGAAAGTTTGTGTGTTTGTTTGTTACTTTTTCAGGCAAATACTATTGAACCGATTGTAATTTTGATTGATTTTGCGAGAAGAAGTAACAAACATACAAACTTTCACGCGCCGAAAATCATCTGGGTATAGTTCGGTTGCGGAATTCCAGATGCTTAGATAGAGTATTATATACATAAAAATATAGGTACTACGCAAATATGCAAATACTTACATAACTAACTTCTGATTTTTATTCCTAATCTTATCTACAAAATGTTATGACTTACAAACGGGGAACACGAGTGAAGACGGCTCAAGATGTCAAAGATATCTTGGACCCTCCGAAAAGTCGTCCGATTACCATACAATTACAAGAAAGCGCTTACAAATGGACACGGCTGTATCTTAGAGCAAAGAAATAGTTCAGAGGGAACTTCACTGAATCAGAATATAAAGCCTCTTCTTCATCTGATATTTAGCAACCGCAGTTAAACTGAACTAATAATAAAATTCCCTAAAACAGGCTGACTGTCTGATATCTGACAGACTATACTGTTAAGATTTTTTAAAATCTTTTCCTTCACTAAAGTACCAATTTCGGTCTTCTTGTATTTATAAACGCTTGTATTTAGTTGTATTTTCATTTTGGATCCATCGGTTGCCTGGTATAGATTGCTACTAGCATTGAGGTAGCTTTGTTGAACTGTTCTTGTATGCCAGATAATATATAAAAAATGTGCAATAACATTTTTGTAATGTTTTTTTTTTGTAAGTTTGTAATGTTGTTTGGAGGTTTCCATCTGACAAATTTCCTTGCACTAAGGGTCATATCTTTTAGAACGAATCTCAATCGAGGCGATATTTTATGAATAAATAAAAGGGTTCTTTTGTCTTTGCCCTCCCACGATGTGCCCAAATAAAAGCCTTAATGAGACCTCTCACAGGTATGCTTTATTTAGACAAGTACGGTTTTATTTACAACCCGTTTTGTTTTGAAATTATTTTCTTCAAGAGGATTATTTGAATAGGACGGACTCTAAAACAATAACTGTTATATTTACAAGAATATAAATGTAAAGAAGAGTCATATAATTTGAAAATGATTCCCATATACAGGGGGACTAACCGAAGTGCTATGTTTAGGCCAACATATCAGAATTAAATTTCATCAACGTTTCGTTTTAAGATGAGGACATTTCTTAAGGTGTATTGCACCGGACGATATTGCGGTTGGTACCGATTCGTAGTGGATTTCCTAAGCTTTCCACTGCAGATATCCGGATCCGGATAAATACCCGGAAAATCAAGCGACGCGTGTGACAAATAAAAACAAAATGCCAAATCCAATTTCATCAACACTCATTATAAAATATTTTCATTACTTATTAGTATTCCACAAAAAAAACATTTTCAGACCATTTTTTATGTGCACACACCTCATTCAAGTGAAGCCCCGTATCGATTTTTCTTACCTACAAACCAGAACATCTAAGCATATTCTACAAGCACTGCATGTCACAAAAGCGCCCTACTTCGTCGTCACATAACCAGAAATAGAAAACAAAGAAAAGTAAAATCCACCCTCGCATTTCCGCGTCGAGTAACCGTGTAGTGGAGTTAGATCCGGTTCGCCACAGGGCCGGTACACCACACGCCCAGTTCACAGTTTAAAAAAACTAGTCCTGATTCATTACAGATTTTTTATAATTTTTATTATGTTTAACACCTTAGTTTCGGTTTTTTATAATATATTTAAAGCTATCATAGTACAGTCAACCACATAGTTTAATCGTATTTTTTATTAATAAAGAGATTGATAATTTTGTATTTGTGGTCGCTAGTAATTCTAGCAGTAGGATAGTACCTTTTGTACCTGCCGCCCGTATATTAAATCAATATTTCTTATTGTCGTGTATATTATTTTTAAGTATAAATCATAATTCAATAATATTTGACAAATAATTCCTGTGCCGTGTGCTGCCGGCGTGGAATGGCGTCATCCCATTTCTTTCCCGTCGGTGTCGTAGGAGGCGACTAAGGGACTATTGCAATTTAAGGCGATGGGCTGACAACCTGTCACTATCGTGATACACAATTATCTGAATGATCCTACCCCCCAAATGATATAGGCGTGATATTATGTATGTAATATGGGTGCGCACAATATGCGACAAAAATTGTTCAAACGAAAATGTTCAACACAAAATGTGCAGCAAATATTACGCGTCAATTGACGAGTGTCAACTGAGAGCAGGATACAAATATGAAACTCGCCTTAGTGTGACAAGGATAAATAGATTTTCTAGAACAATCCTTGTCATAACGGGTAATATTTGCTGCACATTTTGTGTTGAACATTTTCGTTTGAACAATTTTTGTCGCATATTGTGCGCACCCGTCTGTTTCAAGACATTTATCTTAATTTTTTTTTCTTCTTTTACCTAAAGTCAAATATCTTAACCACTTCGCTCAGGTCGAATTTTGCAACAATAGATTTGTATTGTACTTCAAGGACACATGTGTGCTGTTACGAGCGGAGTAGTCAATATTGATAAAATTTGATTTGTGACGCGCGACACATTTTGAGACCATGAATGGCGATACTTCTTTTGTTTTGAAATATCGGAACATTAAAATAGATAGGTACTAAATATTATTATCATTATTGAATGTGATAAACCGGGACTCATTGTATGAATTAACAAATTCGTGGCAAACCGGACCTAACTCACCTTGCAGTGCAGGGGAGACTAGCAAGTTTTAACACGAGACGACCTACAACTCTAGTGCTCCGGCGACTCATTAGGGGCCCCGCTCTAGGAGCCTAAGGGGCCTCAGCCCCTCGCAAAAGGGGCCCTCGAGCGCTCGAGAGCAATCTGTGAGCGCGCGTGCTCACTATTCAACCCTCAACCACAGTGCAAGCAACGCCAGTAGACTTTGCTTCTATGCTGTTAATTTTGTTGCAATTTTCAAGAAGGTTTTACACTCTGTGGTTGCAAGACGATTTTAGAAGTGATAGTAAATAAGTATTTTTTTTCTGTCCTACAGCAGTTTCGTCGCGATCTCTACAATTCAACAATTGTCTGAACTCTTAACGCTCATACCGGGTATACTGGTCAGTGTACCGTAAACTTTGCAGACGTAACTGAACAACTTTATATGCCAATAGTGAGAAACGAAAGCTTTTCCCTTTAATACAAAATTCACGATAAGCTGACTGTTTATTTGTCTTTTATCAACAAACGCCCGAAAGTAGTTCGGTTCTATGGTCTAATCTCGCCTACCGAATACTCGCCTAATGACGGCCGATGTAGCGCAGTGGTAGTGCGACTGCCTGCGACGCAAAGGTTCCGGGTTCGATTCTCGGTGGGGCACTCACACAGTTGATATTTATCACTTTGTGAAATTGTTCCCAGTCTGGTTAAGACATTGCAGGCTGAACCACCTGATTGTTCGAAAAAGACACCTGGTTCCTTGCTTCGGAGGGCACGTGAAGCCGTCGGTCCGGGTTGCTGTCTATGATTACTTAGACGGCGGTCGTTACCAACCATGTCAGAGGCCTATTACTGGTAGTAGGCGGTTGAAAAACTCTGACACCAGGGTTCATCGAGTCGTTGGACGACTCAGTGTCCCACTCGAAAAAGAAAGAAAAGATCTCGCCTACAAAGTTTTTTGTTCATCGCCCCTTATGTTATTTTTCAGTGATTGTAGTCTGTGTTAATTTGAAATTGTCTTAATTTGTTTCACAGACGTAGTACATTTGTTGCGAGGCCGCCATCTTTGTGTTTAGAGTTAAGTAGTAACCTACTTCGAATGTCTTATGTTATTTAAGGTTGAAATTGAATTAGTACATATATTAATGTTCCTCCTAAATTGAAGTTGTTTAAAGCTGAAGTACTTATACTAAGTAGGTAAGAAAGCAAAGATATTTCATAAATTTTGACAAAAAACACTTGTACTCGTTTCACAGTTTTATTGCGGGGTAACCCGACCGGTTTCGCTCACATGAGCATTTTCAAGGATTTTACAAAACACAAATCATTATTCAAGAAAGAACATCACATCCATCACTTGTTGCATCTGTGTGACAAATGGCAAACCGTTAACTATTGTAGGTAGGACAAATAAAAAATAAAAGATATTTCTACTTAAATTAGTTAGTACTAACTTGCTACGTAAAGTTTAGGGGCTAACACTGAACCTATTGACACAATTATTATATAAAATTTTGTTTCTACTTTCTGTAGTACCTAATCAACCCTATATTTATGTACTTTCATGCACATATTTTTTATTTATTTTATTTTAATCAATTAAGTAAGTAAGGAAGTTTAGCAATAATGTAACATTTTTATTGTAGATTTTGCAACGACGAAAGAAGTTGTGAGACATTAATTATAGCTTATTTTTTGTTTAAAAAACAAAATAGAAGGTACTTAAAATGATTGTATAATAAATTCGATTAAGAAATCAGTTCAATTCAGTTATCTGATTGACCCTCAAACTTTTGTCGGACGTGGTGATAATAACCGTTTTTCGGCCGTGAACGCTCTGCCTACCCCGGAGGGGATATAGGCGTGATTTATGTATGTATGAAGAAATTGTAGCTTGTGTCAGTATCTATACAGGATGTAAAAATATTATCTGAAACTGAACAACTTTCCCCAGGGAACATAGAATATAGAAATAGAAGAAAGGTGAGAATATGAAAAGTAAATTTGGACCTCCCATACAAATTGACCCGGTCGGCTGAAACATTTTAAAAGTGTTATATTCAATCTGTTCCTTGGGGAAAGTTGTTCAGTTTCATGGATTGGTTCACTCTTTACAAATTTTCAATTGTTTTATTTACATCGTATAACATAGGTATCTATCTGGACTACACAGTAGGCCGATGTATGTATATATGTATCTATCTGCGCCAGGGTTGGCATGATTAAAACAATTTGTTTAAAACATGTGTTTTATACAGTGTTTAAAACAGTTTTAAATAAAACAATGTTTTATATTAGGTGTTTTAAAACATTGTTTAAAACATGTTTAAGACAATGTTTCAAACGTTATAAAAAAAACAAATTTTAATTGCAAAAATAAATGAAAACTCTTATTTTTTTTCATATTTGTTTTTTTAAATCAACCTAAAACATTTTTTAATAAAATAATAAAAGTAGTTTTTTACGTGTACGATTTTTTATAAGTACCATATATTAATTAAAAAGAAAATCCGCTCTATTTATACACTTCATCCGTAAAGTCCCCCGGGGTAATCCCAGGACTGTCCCGTAATGCATGATCATTTGATATTATGATTTGGGTATTCCCCTTATTTTAAGAGTAGTTTAGGTGTTTCCCCTAATTAAAAATTATGAACGTCTGAACATACAGGATATATTAAATCAAGATCGATTTTTGTCATGCAGTTTTTTAATAGTCTAAAAGTGAATTATAACAGGCTTAATCAATTAGAAATGGATAATAACTAACTCCGGAAAAGAAACAAAAAAAAACACCTGTTTTAAACATTTTGAACTGTTTGTTTTATAAAATTTGAAAAAAACAGTTTTTTTTCCAACCCTGATCTGCGCAAACAATGTGTACAATTAATGAAAGGCTATATACCAAGGCCGGCCAACTGATTTTCCACGCGGGCCAAACTTTGAAGTTTACTGGGCACCGCATCGGGCCACTATTTTTAGAGACAATACTGCTGTCAACATACTCAAAAAAATGAAAATTTTGAGTCGAAATCAGGCTCAACCATAAGCGCAGACCAGATGACATCAACTAGTTGGCCAGTTCACATTCAAATGCCTGGTAGGGCCAGCTTGTGGCCCGCGGGCCTGGGGTTGGCCGGCCTTGGGCTATACAATAAATAAGAGTTACAGGATCATAGCGTGAATTATTGTATTTTGTAGTTCTAATAGCATTCTCATAAAGTTTTATTTTATTTTTAAGTCATTTTAAAGTTCTGGCTAGGGTTGGAGTCGATTGTATTTTGTCAAATGCACCTGTGCATTTGTATTTTATCATAGCTCTATCTTAAAGGCCACCGTGTGGTGTCGGCTTAAGATAGCATCACCCCATATCTACCCGTAGGTGTCGTAAAAATCGACTGTTACAGTTACAGTTCTATCTTAAATCGGCATCTTATGGACAATACACGGCCTACTAAATGAACGTAGAAACAAAATATGGCTACAGTTTTCTATGGTAATTTCTAGACATAGTAACTGTAATCTAATTTATTTATTTATTTTATACTTTATTGCACATGGTACAAAAAGCAGGCCTTATGCCACGCGGCATTCTCTACTAGCCATCCAGAAGGTAAACAGAGAGAAAAACACACGGGTGCATTTGCGTGTCAAATCATAATAATGGAAAATAACAATTAACTAAATATATATATACTTTTATATGAAATAAATATAAATATATATATCTTGTCGGGTGTAAAATTTTGAAAAAATAAATAAATATCGGATTTGACGTTTCCATATATAACAGGTTTTTCATCAGGGACGCAAAAACGCCCTCAGTTAGGTATTGGCCACGGCTGCGATTATGTAGATAAGTAAGTGAGTAAAATCAGTTTATGCACAAAAATAACTTAAAGAAATATAACAGTGGCTTAGGGTTAGTATTTTCATATTCATACGTTTATTTGCAAAAAAATGGTATTACAGTTGATAGGTTTAAAATTCAGTCACGTAAATCGCAGTATGCACATTTACAATTATGATACAAAATGCCAGTAATATCTAATCAATTACCTACATGTCATTAATAAATTCAAAATTACAAACCAACAAAATTAAAATTTTAAATTTATATAATCGCAGTATGCACATTTACAATTATAATACAAAATGTCAGTTCTAATCAATTACCTAGCTACATGTCATTAATAAATTCAAAATTACAAACCAACAAAATTAAAATTTTAAATTTATATACTCATTTATACTTTAAAACCTCTATTTTCAATTAATTTTCTACCAAATCAATGTAGTTTCTCTTGTCACATCCCTACTTGTTTTGTTACGAGCTTTGGCGCATGGTTGAGCTTAATATACTGTGAAACATTGTCACATAAATTGTCACTTAAAAACCCTCTCGGAGCTTAGAAAGCTCGTAAAATGAGTTAATGTTGACAAAAGTTAAAGTTTCTATTTGACGTTAATACGGTTTGAAATACTTGCTGTACTCTTGTTTCACATTGTTGTGCCTGAAAAGTGTTACATACATATGCATATCACACCTGTTATCCCTTGCGGGGCAGGCAGAGCGTAAACGGCCGCAAAAACGGACATTTACGCCACGTCTGACATAATATTTGAGGGTCATTCGGAAAATTGTGTATTGCCCTAGTTACAGGTTGTCCCATTAGGTAAAGTGTTACCTAAGTTATAATTTTAATAAACCTAGGAATCTTTATTATGGCAGTAAACGACACTTTTATTTCGTTATCATTCATACAGTTGAAGAAACATATTGTTGAAGAAAGTATTTTAACGTATAGGTATTTAAGTATTGTAGTATTCGTATATATACGTACTTTTTTGCTATTGTGCACGTCATATCCGCGTCTCGAATTATAGAATTTCACTTAATGTAGGTTTGCTGTAAGAAGTTTATTTTTAGAAATAAGTAAACCTGTTGTGTCTTGTCTCATTGTAAATTGGTCCTGTGTATGTTTTTGTGTACAATAAATGGTTAAATAAATAAATAAATAAACCTCAGAAACAATGTATTTCTTTTTTGTCTTTTCATCGTAAACTAGTTTAATTCAATGCCAAACAAAAATTCAAAGATATCTCGTATTTTTTACAGTACCACCGAATTATATCGTAACAAGCGTAGCATTGGACGCCCTCCGGCCTGCAGTGGACTGCAATAGGCTGATGTTTGTATGTATGACTCAGCAGCCTACACTATAGCCGTCCACTGCTGGACGTAGGCCCCAGGGTATGACATAAGGCACGATCTCCCGTTTTCGCTATCCAGTCTGACCCGAGGGCGTCCAGCGCTACGCTTGGCGAGGCCTTCACTGAAGAACCCGCTTACTCCGTATCCAGATTCTCGCGCAGATATGATTTTGATTTTATGATATGATTTGCTAAATCTGGATGAACTGTTAGAATAAAGTACGTTAGCTGCTCCTTAAGGTGGGACGTTTTACATACAAACTATAAACTGAATTTCAATGGACTTAAACACGGATGAAGAATTTTTTTTTACAAATGATTATTTGAAATGATGTCGGCCCACGTAATTTTGGCGCAAGACTACTTTTGGTACAAACATAAAGAGTATTTTGTCCACAATAAAATCAAACTCATTTTTTGCAGTACTAGCTCCATCTCTTGGCGTAAAGTAGTGAATCGGTTTTAGCAAAGAAATCTTATGGTTTACAATATATATTATATCAACAGCGGACTTCCCATCGACTTTTTTAATTAAACTTTTGTCTCCTTCAAAGACGTATTTAAGTTCATTTTACTTTTGTATGAGAAACGTCTCACCTTAGGTTGGCTTTTTAAGAGATCACCATAAAGGTACTGGTTATCCTCAATACCTTTATGGAGAACCATCGTGTGGTGCCGGCTAAGAATAGCATCACCCTAAATCTGCCCATGGGTTTCGTTCATAATTAGCGACTAAGGGATAATTATCCAGGTAATGGACAGCAGCGGTACCTATTATGCAACATCTTGCACTGCACTCGCCAATCCGCAAACATGGTGAGTATAACAAAAATATGTCCCATGTCCAGCATTGGAATGTTTTGTTGCTGTTAACGGAGAACCAGAATATGTAGAAACCTAAGTGAGTTACTTAAACTGCTTCTGATAGTACCCTATGAGTACAACCCAACTTAGCAATTCTATTCCAAATTCAAATTCAGAGCAGATACGCAAACTCCGTGGTCCCTATTCTACTAACATATTAGAAGCTGCACCATCAATCAAGGATAACACTGATCGAGGACGTATCTAAGTAAACAAAGTCCTCAGATCACCGCCCCGGCTAATGGCTGGTCGAATGTCGAATCTCACCAGGGTTATTCTGAACATCTTGGTGCTTTGACCATAAACAGCAAATACCTGCGTGCCTTAATTTCAGTGTTGCCGTTAGAGGAAAAAGAGAAACACCAGACTTTTATCAAAAAAGCGTTTTATTTCATAAATAATGGGGTTCAAAAAAGCGTTAAAAACCACAAAACTTTTCGTATGGAGCATTTGTGGCAGTTTCAAAATTACAAGTAGGTAGGTAACACAAAACGCGTAGCTAGTTAATAAATATCCTTGATATTTCACACATCGCCATCTGGCCCCAAATTAAGCATAACTTATATGATAGGAACTATATAGCTAATATTAATACGTATATACTTCTTTTTGAAAATAAATACATAATAATATAATAGAAACCACCCAGACTATATACAAATATCTGAAAAATGTACTTAACAGATATTTTATGCCTTGTGAGGATCGAACCCACGACCCTAGCCGTAGCAGGCAAAGGAGGGGTACCTACTATCTGCTTCGCCATTGCGCCAGTCACACTAGAGATAAAAGGTTGAGAAAATATTATGCAAAGCAAGCACACTTGTGCGATTTTACAGTCAATAAACTGGTATTTAGGAAGTGACGTTGGACAGGGATGCGGCATAAGGTGCCAATATTTCTGATTTGGTGGATTTTTAATTTGCGACTGCAAAAGCAATTTCCACAAGTACTACAATTCTTGAAAAAACTCTTTTTTGAGGTTAAATGTTGTTTTGAGGTTAAATGGTACGAGCTGACAACCTGTCACTATGGCGATACACAATTTTCTGAATGACCCTCAAATATATGTCAGACGTGGCGTAAATGTCCGTTTTTGCGGCCGTTTACGCTCTGCCTACCCCAAAGGGGATAATAGGCGTGATATGTGTATGTATGAAGTGGTACGTATTATCTACGAGCAATATTTGTCTGAGTGCGATCATCACAAACAAATATAAATTATGTCTTCGATCTATGTGAGATTATTTATTACACATGAATAATCTCTTAACCACAAGTGTACCTATTGTTATATTTTTTCACGTATTTTGAACTTTTGATGAGAGTAAGTATAGTTCAAAATCACTGCAACACACGCTTAAACAAAATTGCTACAAAAATAAAAAAAGTGTTATAAAATGTTTTTACAATCTCTCTCTCTTTTCGTGTGGGACACCGAGTAATCCAACGACGTTTTTACAATGATGAATCACGACGTATATTTTGAATTTTTAATGTATTTACCTTTATGCACAAAAATATACACGGGTGGATTTAATGCCGTCAATAAGTGAAAATAATGAATAAATTTCATAGCATTACATTTAATTGCATTTTGTAAGATGGTTGAACCCAAGTTGAAGGTTGCAGAATAACTTTGCCTCCCTAACTATCGATAAAGGCTAGGAACCTCCGACAAATCTGCACCAGGGGCAGACCCATCACTCTTAATAATGAAGGATCATGATGTAGATTGATAAGCCACCCTTGGTTTGGATAGTAGATGCAAGTGTCAATAGACAAGACAAGTAGGTTCTTAATTTGTCAGCCAGCCGCATTTTATGCTGGTAAAATTGGCGAATTAAATGAGTTTGACGTTGAGTTTAGCCCTGGATGGTAATATCTGCCAGAGGAACCATGAATCACATGTTATAGGTTTCTTTGGCATAATAATTAAATACTGGTTATTCATACAGTTACAACAATAAACTATTACACAAGGAGTAACAATCGTATAACAAGCCGAAAGGAGGTCAAGGTACTCATAAAACTGAACAACTTACCCATAGACATAGCTAAATACATAAAAAAGAAATTCGATGGACCTCCCATATTAACCAGCCGATCGGCAATTTTGTATGAGACATCATTTTTTTATATATTTTGACCTATATTTCATGGGAAAAGTTGTTCAGTTTCATGGGTACCTTGACCTACTTTCACATGGCTGAATTTTTCAATTAGGTGCTGCCTATAGTCCCTACAAGTATATCGAAAACTAGGCTGGTGACAACTTTAATAACTTACTAAGCTCAACACAATGTTTTTGAATGCCACTACCGCGTCACACGCATGTGAATGGTTTTATAATAATCATATAATCAGATTTAATTCCTGCACAATGTAAATTTTGGCGGCGGCGCATTCCTGTTCATATATAAATAACAATTAGCTGTCTAAAACATCATAGCTCTATAAATTGTACGTACTCATTACTTAAAAGGATTACAGTTTTATCCTACACGACGGCGGCAGGAGTATCTCGTTTTTGCCTAATCTCCCCAAAGCTTGGGTGTGGTGGGTTTACCCATTGATGGATGGGAAATCTAATGTTTATCATAATCATTTTAAGGCAGCCAAAATGTAAGATGAAATTTTACTGGGGACTTAAACTGTATACAGAGAAACTATGGTACCCCAAAAACCATCCAAGGAATCTCCATACCTTTGAATCACTACAAAAAATGGGTTCGATCGCCAGGCAGATATTTATCTAAATTATAAATTTAAATACCTATTGGGTATAGGGTCTAAATGTTTTTGAACACGTTTTTCTGAAGACATGTTCATGCCGCTCGATATAGAGAATCCTAGTACGGAATGAAACATGTTTTTTTATTGATAACTAGATTTCCGCCCAGTAGTTTCACCCGCTGCCACTCATTTTCCCGTGGCAATACTTGTTTTCCTGCAGTAAAAAGTGGCCTGTGTGTTTTTCCAGGTTATACTCTACCTGTGTTCCTAATTTCATCCAAATCAGTCAAGCCGTTTGAGCGGGAAGAGGTAACAAACATACATACACACACACACAAACTCTCAGATTTATAATATTAGTACGGATTAACTAACCAATAAAATACTTACTTTGTATTCGCCTATCATTACATGTGAAAATAGGTTTATGAAAATAAATTGAAGTCTATGTATCAAATAGACTTCAATTTATTTATTCTTATACTTAAATCACCTGAAAATGGCACGGCTCAACAACTGTAAATTAACTAACCGCCTCAAAGCTACATATGAAAGAAAAATACGAAATAGAAATCTATTTCAAAGAAGAAATCTAAACTAAAATAAAAATGTAGACAGATTCCCTAGAGGCACAAATACTAGAAGACGTTGAAAAGGGTGGTCGTTAATTTTTTTGCTTGGGTCAACACAATAGTGACCCTTGTGGGAGGTCATTCGAGTTCCTACAGCATTATTGCCGATATGAAGCGAAGCATAGGGTGCAAAAATAATAATAGTGTAAGCTAAAGAAAATAAAAGTGCAAGTATTGTTCGTTAAAATTAATGCAGCTAAATACGACAGATCGCAGCTTGTTCTGCTTTTTATTTGAGTCTACAAACTTGATACAACTTAAACTAAGTATAATCTTAGAATAGATTCCCGATACTAAAAAGTAATTACAATTGAACAATACTTAACTATTTGTCCAGCCGTGGACTTTTGTGGCTTTCAAGTATGTTTGTAACTATAATTTCTTCTAAAGTAGGTATAAGTCAGTCCCTCAAATACATTTTAAAACACAAAACAATGACATAAAATAAAAGAGAATAGTACCTACCCACCTTATATCAATTTAAATTAAAATATCTGATGTTCGATTTAGGTATTTTGATGACCAGTTAGGTACCTATGAATTACATAAATAATATACCACCAAACTAAAGCGTTTACAATAATGATAGAAATAAAGGTACTATAATCTGGTGGTGCTTACCAAAATGGTTATTGAACTCAAAGATGGTGGTTAAGTAAACGTTTAAAACGTTTATTTCGAAGACCAAAAATTATATGGGACGAAAACTTTTAAAGATCGTACGTCAAATACTGTTATTAGATCAAAAGGAATTTTGGTGATCGAAAATATTGGTCCTTTTAGTTTGTAGGAGACGATTATCATAACTTGTGGTCAGTCAGTATAAAATAAGAAATTTTTGACCGTCGAAAGATAGACGATCCATCTTATTCTTCTATACGGTAAAATCCCGCAATCTCTTTCTTTTAGTGTGAGACACGGAGTCGTCCAACGACCCGAAGAACCCTGGTGTCAGAGTTTTTCAACCGCCTCTGCCTCTGACATGGTTGTGTTACGACCGCCGTCTAAGTAATCATAGACATACCCTTCGAAGCACGGAAGCATTTCTTTTTAGGACAATCAGTTGATTCACCCTGCAATGACCTAACCAGACCGGAAACAAATTCACAACTTTGTGAGTGTCCCACCGAGAATCGAACCCGGAACGTTTGCGTAGCAGGCAGTCGCACTACCACTGCGCTACATCACATTTATCAAAGTACGAGCATAGGTATTTGCTATTGAAAATCGGTATAGATTTGACAGGCCACTCCAATCAAGAACAAACAACAGAACTCAGAGTGAGAAAAAAATAGAGCTAGCCCTGCGAACAAAAAGTTGAGTAGGATACTAGTCTAGGCTGAACTGTTCATAACGAACTTTTTGGCGGGTCTTCTACTCGCCTCGGTCAGAGGACATTTTGTGAATTCCCATCTTATTCCCATACAAAAACGGCTACGGTGCGTTTTCAAATAGGTACGTCTGTCAAACGACTTGACAGACGACAAGTGGGAGAACCGCCTCAGAAATTATCAGCAGGAATAGTTGGAATATATCCATTATTATCCGGGTATTGCGAGTGCAAGAAACTGATTTTAAAAGTCGTAAATTTCAAATAGGTACTGCTCTATATTATATGTTTGCAATATATTCTAAAATTCTTCAAAAGGTATTTTGTTTGTGATTGATTTGAGCTTCATAGATAACACAATTTAAACTAGTAGAAATTGCTCTATTTAGCTGTGCACTTTATAGGTAAGTACTTGGTAAGTACGTTAAATGGCAAGGAATAGGTATTATCGCTTCATCTAACCTTATCTTAATTCTTAGTAACTGAACTTATTCTCGTTTTAAAACTCAAATAAGGATGATAATTACGTTTATTGTCTTAAATATCAAGGGTCCAAGACTACACGCAACATGATTGATATTTAATAGCTCGTTTATATTGGCATCGGTCCGAAACACCTTCGCCCCACCAATAATTTGATCTAATAAAAAATTAAAAGCATTTCCAAAACATAATGGTAACAACGGCATAATTGCTTAATGACGAACGAAAATTGTGATTCTATATTATTTATTCATGAGGTGGGACTTGGCTCAGGCCTTGTCGATACTCTCATGCGATGAAACGTTTGCACCCCAAAATTACCTATCTCATTATGTCATCAACTGTTTTATGAATCTAAATTCTTTAGGATGTGAATTAAGTATCTTTTTTATAATGGATCGTCATGGTTGCTTACATACTCTCGATTAGCCTTAATAAGCATTTAACCGTCTTTGAGCAGATCCGTAATGTCGACGGTCTTTGTGTTAGTCATATTCACATTAAGTATTAGCAAACGCCAAACAGGTGAATTCTGAGAAGACTGTCAGAGTTGCCAGCCTAAATACATTTTAATTGATGGATTAGCCGGAATGGATATCGTAATCGGTGATCTCTAAAATATCTATAATTTTTTAGTCATTTCCTGCGAAGTGAAACTCGTCCAAACACAACATGATTCATAAAATCATGCCTATAGGTATCCTCATACGGGGAAGTAAAACGTCATGCGATAGGATAAAGTCATGTTCCTTCTTTCGCTTCATAATAAGGTACGTATGTTATACTTTTAATTTAAAAATAAATTGTACGAATTAAAAGACGGATAATGCATATTATACAAGCATTGGATGGGCCGATATGGTCATGGTTGCCTAACCGTAATCATTTATTAAACGTCTTAGAACAAAAGCCAGTAATTTGGTAACATCTAAAGTTGGTGGGAACGGCACATATCAAGTTCGACAGCAATTGGCTGGAAAATTAAATGCTAATCCATTATTATAATTTATACTCTGTGTTGAATGTTCCTAACAACATTATAATGAGAACCTTTGAAATAGATCGCTAGGAGCGATGACTAATTTTCGTATAATTTCAGAATAGAGACCTCTGTTTTTTTATTTCAAACAATTTTCAACACGGAACTTGGATATTAGCATTTGGTATGTAGGTAAATACACGAATTAATTGGATATTTTTATGAGTAAGTTCAGTAACCAGGTACTCAACCTACTTTTCTTAAAACTAAAGTTTTGAGTAATAGTTTTATTTTAGTTTGTGATGAAGATACATTTTGAACTTTATTTTAGTACTGGCAGTTCTTATGATATTCTGGTATTTTGCCGGATCCAAGTTTTTGGTCGTTTATGAAATCCTTTTCAAAACCCGGATATGACGGCACACGACTTTGCGTCAATTTGCGGCTGTTACAGCTTGTCATTTGTATGTATGCTGTCACGAATCGCAGTATCTTCCGGTGCGTGTGTGACTCACCTACCCCTTTTCAGGATGGTCAATCATTCAGATAAGAACCTACAATATAAATGAAGGAACTTCGATATAAAGGAAAAATTGCTTAGTATAAATATGCAGACCTTTGGGATGAGTCCACCCCGCCATAAATATTGTCAGTCTTGAATGAAAGCGAAACTGCGTTCCAGTAAGTAATGGTTATAGCCTACTGACCCTTATTATGGGCAAGGTATTTTACATATTTCTGTTTGGTTCCTACATATTCTTTCATGATATATTCTATCTTATGTTTTCAACATATAAAAAGCTTTTTTTTTTCTAAATTAGGTAAAGCAAGGTAGGATTTCTCACCTTAGTGAGGTAGGTGGGGTTGTAAAATGTTTGAGTAGAGTTTACAACTGACAAAATTTTAAACTTACTCTTATACATTCTATGGGTATTCATTGTGCATACTTGGAAATAAAGTTTTGAAGTTATGAGAATCATCAAGCTGACTTCTAAGTGTGGACAGCGTCATGATTAGGCTAGTCTTCTTATAAAATGTATGCACTGACCAGGGTGACTTGACACTAGGTAGTAGGCGGTTTTAAAACTCTGACACCAGGGCCAAGTCGTTCATCGACTCGAGTCTTGGGTTTCTAGTAGTAGTACGAGTATCTATTCTCTCTGATTCTCAAGTGTACTAGATTATAATGATCCAAATTTGCTTTCATTCAAAGACAGAACATTTAATTTTCCAGCTAAGTATTCTTATACTATTTCGGTATTTTAATAACAACGACTCATATAGAATATCATAACCCAACACCGTATTTTTAAGGCGAAGCTGCGACTCAACCACAGATTATCCAGATTATATGACTGCAGTAAATCATCCAATGCTTAACCTTTCCTTGCCCAGTCGCGGCGTAAACTATGAACTATAAAATTGAAGTATGGCCCCTTTTTATCTCACAAAAAGGGCACCAGACCTCCATATCCCTTCAACAAAGGCAACGTCGTAAAAATCGCAAATAAGCCCGGGTTCATACCGATGGGTGCTTGTAATGAGATGAACGGGTCTAAAATTAAGGAAAAATGATTTATGGGATATTATAGAGCTAGAGATAAAACTTGTCTTTCGTTCTTTGTGTTGAGAGTAACTAAGGTGACCATCCTAATGAACTTTAGAGTCTTGTAACTTGTTTTATAAAAAATAACAACCATTAACAAGGTCTTATATTTTATTAATTTATATTTATTGGTATTTTTTCTGCGTGCTTAAACATACGTACTCCCGCACTTACTTTCCTGGTACCCATGTAACTGGCCAGCAGAGCAGTTACCAACATGCAATGAGAAATTTGACAGAAAAGCGGTTTATAACTTTTTAAGCACTCGCGATCACTTTCACTCATTTTAAGTATTAGACCGGGTCTATCGCGATAGTATTTAGATTGACTCAACCCGCGACCACAATACATGAAACTGTATTGAAACGTCGGGACACAGGTAAATTACTAATATTTACCTAAATACTATCGCGATAGCGATAGACCCGGTCTAGTACTTAAAATGAGAGAAAAGCGGTTTATTACATATTTTGGCAACTATTGCCCTTAGATTTTCATGGATATCGTTTGACTCTATCAATCATTAAGCTGGATCAAACCATGGCTCAATCTCTATTCAGAGTTTACTGAAGTAACTATTGTGGATCATGACGGTCTATAATAATAATAGGAAATCCCATAAGTTTATGTACTATGCTATTGCTTCGATAAGGAAGTAACCCAGAATTGAGTTGGGTTGAGTGTGACTTGTGTAAGAGTTTTTACCACTTTAAACACATCTCATTTCAGCTAAACGCCAACGAATTGCGAGGAATGCGAAATAAACATTTCAAGTTGGGGCACTTTTTAAAACGTTCGGGTAATAACATACAAGTTTCCAATTACCGGGCATACTGGGCAATACGCAGTCAATCACTGTAGACAGTTCATTTCGTCTGCGCAGTGGTGGGGTAGTTGCCAGCCAGTGCTAACACCAAACGAGAAACTGGTAGATACAAAACGTTTTACGTTTTTAAAAAATTTGCCTTTAAAAAGTCTGATAATAATAATTTGTTTATCTATTCATGTTGGTTTATATATATATATATTATTTGTATGAATGTTAAAATATTTTACAGAGTTATTTATTCATTTATTTTATTAAATTTATTTCGTATTGCCTATTTGCCCCAAAAGTCTAAATTCTCTCACAAGACATGGGTTGGCTGGAAGAGATCTCTTCTTTAGAGATAAGCTCGCCTTTGCGACAAAAATTGTGTATATTTTTTTCTGTGTATTTTTTGTGCAATAAAGAATATTATAATATATAAGGTCAAATTTTAGTAATGGCCGATAGCGAAAACTGATCGGGCTGGTGATAAGGAACAACTTTCTCTATGAAATATGAAAAAAAAAAATGACTCCCCTTACAAAATCGTTGATCAGCTGATTTGGGTTTCTATGGAAGCTCAAAATATTTTTTCCATATTTCAACCTATGTTCCTTGGAGAAGTTGTTCCTTAACACCCGCCCGTTTTCTGTTTTCATTATAGGTTACTAGTAAAATTCATCCTATATTTATTTAGCTTTTTGATATACCCAGAGTTTGAAAAATGTGGCAGGATTTAGAATATCTGCTCTGTTATAATTAATAGATACAACCTCAAAAAGTAATGCTGTAATGGCCGTCCATAGTTGTAATATCTTATTAATGTAATATCTTAGCACCGTCTCACTTCATTCTAGTTATAAGACCTAGGTACTGCTGAAAACCAGCGTTGCAGTCTTGAACTGTGACACACGCTGAGCAAGTTACCCTTTTCAGTACCGAATGTGATCGTGTATTAGTTGTAAGTAATATTTGTTTACTGAATAAATTATATTCTTTCTTGCTTTCTTACAAATTTTACCGTACTTACATCTAAGTGTAATAAGTACCTAGGTAGCAGGATGAAAAAATAAGTTTTAATTAAACTGTGACCGCTTTCTAACAGTCGTTCAGAAATGACAAATTTTCTTTAAATAACTAAATAGGCATATAAATACAAAATCTGATTGATACAATAACTTTCAAAACAAAATAAACTCAGGGCCCTGTTTTTTTTTTTTGCCATTGTAATGTCATCGACACTTAAATGACATTCTATTGCTATTATGATTTTCTATACTTCAAACTTTTACCGGAATACGAAAATAACATAAAATCATTCAGCTGACGCTCTATTAAAACACAACTGAGAAGCTTTTTAACTAGCGGAATATGGCCCCTCTGGTATGAATTATTTTTTACCATATAATTGGAGCAACTTTTGCAATTAGGCAGTACTAGCATTTTCTCAGGCGGAAACTTTTATTATTAGCCCTTCTCAACTCATTGTTCTCCAGCCCTTTTTGCAAAATGTTTCAATTTATTTCGTTACGGTTGCATAGTTGTGCGACAATAATTTTGCGGACCGACGTATGTTTATCAATAATTTTCTATTCGTCATTAAAAAATAATTAATAGTGCAACATAATAGAGACAGCAAAATAACTTTGATAGGAAGGGAAATGAAAAAAATTACCTTTTCTGCAATCATCATCAGCCCATATCCACTAGTGATGTAACGAATGTCACTTTTTGAAAATTTGCGAATGCGAATGCGAATATTCGTAACATCACTACCATCCACTGCAGGGTACTTCTCTACTGCGCCAATATTCACGGTCCTTTGCCAATCTTTATGTTACTCTCTGAAAAAGTAAATAGACAAATTACATCAATGTTCTTTTGATGCAAGTAAGTGTTTCGTTATTCATTAAATAAATTATGTAAGTCATAATTAGATTAATTGGATATTAAGGTTATCCGAATGGCAACGTAATGCATGCATCTGTCAGACGAAAGGAAATTACAAATTCCATTCCCATACAAATACGTCTACGGTGAGTTAACAGATGTGTGTCAAAAGACTTGACGACAGACGCCTCCGTTACGCAGCGTAAACCCACCGTATTTGTATGGTTTTAAGATTGGAATACACAATTTCTTTTCGGCTGACAGACGCATGCGTTCCGTTGCGTTAAAAAAACGGAAAGACGGACGACAAGTGAGAGAACCGCCTAATCGGCAATTTCGTATGGGGGGATTGGGAGGTCCAATTTTTTTAATGTTTTCCTTATTTACTAGCCTTGATTTAGTGCTGTCGGTCACAATTAAAATTTCACCTTATATTTATTAATACTCATGTATACTATATTATAGGCACCCATGAAAAATAATGTTGTTTCTCAAAATATAAAACTATTTTCATCTAGCAAATATTGGTGTTATTTCTAGTATATTACTAAATGTTAGACGTGCGTTTACACTTTTTATATATTTGGGTGAGCTCGCTCCATCTTAGACTCTGTCTCTGTCCTATGACCTAGACTAGAGTCAAAAGTAAACTGCAGTTTATCCTTCATAAAAAAAACATACGATTTAGACACTTATCAAAGATTTTTCGTACAACACTGTATTGCACGGTAAACTGATATACATTTTTAGTATAAAGTTTTTTCTTATTTCTATCTTTTAGTCTATAAGCGTTGACATCATCAACTTCAATTAATGAAGCAAACAGATCTAACCTACATTTGTTTCAATTAATGCATGCGACTGGATGGACCAATTAAAAACTACTTTGGACTAAAATGTACGAATGGACCATCTCCTTTAATGAACAATTAATTGCAGTTCATTATTAATTGTAATTAATGTTATATTCAAAACTTATCAAATTGGTGCTTTCACATTTGCTGCACGATGTAAAACTTTTTGATTGCCAGCCAGAAAATGACAGCTGTTGACAGCCGCACAGCGGTCCTTACCGCTTAGATTCCTTAGTCTTATGTGCTACTAGCGGATATTTGTATGCCACGTATAATTACCCTACCCTACCCCTATACCGTGTTCAGTGGTAAAAAAGGGAAGGTTAAGTATTAGATGAAAATAATTAAAGAAGTATTCCCACTATATCATGAAACTGATCAACTTTTCTGGAAAAAGATCATAAAGAAGATTTTTAGTACTCCCATACATAATAGGTAACTCACTCAATATTGAAATGAATCACTATCCTGCTTGTCTTGACGCACTTTCCTATCACCCAAAGTTTGCCTGGTAGAACTTGCTACCGTAGCAAAAAGGCCACCCTGGGTTATACTTAATTTTTTTCTATGTTTAAAATGTTCTTTGTTTTTATGTGCAATAAAATGAAGATATTTCCTTAATATTTGTATTATTAATTATATTTGCCAACTCAGTAATTTATACAGCAGGAAAAAAAATCCTCAAATTATTTCACAAGGTTATTTTTCCGCAAGAAAAAATAATAAGTGGCCGGAAAATAGATCTCGTTTAAATTGAAATAAATTCACTTGGCATTTGCCTTGTGATCCGTTTGCAAAGATCCTGCAAGTCGAAGATTTACTGGTCTTAAGTCAAATATAGCAGAAGATTTTCAATGAAAACATATTTGAAAACTCTCGACAATGTTTTGTCGTGCGGCTTATTATTTTATGAAAATTATAAAATGATTCCCTTGACAGCAGGTAACTAGATAGGAAACCAAGTGAGAGTGAAAAGGACAAAAGAATAATTGTATACACCTGTCACAAAGCTCAAGCTATATTTTATGAACTTTAAATACACACCTACTATAATAATTCGGTCTGACACATCATAATACATACATACATAAATACATGCAAGGCAATCTCTTCAAAAACTAAAGAGCTAAAGTTATCAAATACACAATCCAGCATTTTATATATTTATTTCACCTCTAAGGAGTGAAAAGGAGATCAAGAGTTTGTATGTAAATAAATGGTTTTCAAATGTGTTTAAAAAATTTGATTAGACTAAGCATATAAAATAATAAAGTACGCATTTGAAAGTTTTTAGTAGGTCTTTCGGGTTGTTCATTGACTGGGTATAGAAGTACAAAAAAGAATAAGCGAGTTAAACCGCGAGCGGAAAAGTTTTATACAGGTATGAGTTTCGAAGACGCATCTACGAATATTCAAACACCTAGCACGTACATTTGCTCGTAATTTCGTCCTACAAAATTGCAACAATCGATTTCATGTGAAAGCAAAATAAAGACGATCGCAAAATCCGGCTGCCTCAGACAATGGGGGACAATTTCCACCCGAAGCCGGGGTCAGGCGGAACTTTCTATTGCTCTCAGCAAATAAGTCTTGTGGACACTAATTAGTACATTCAGTGCCCCGACTGGCTCTGTGGAACGCTGAAATAAGGGTGGGTAGTTGTCGGTTCAAATCAAATACTCACTATAGCGAAATTTACTCATTGTAGGGTTTACCGTGGGTTTAATATTGATAGCTGCACTTATCCAGTGTTTTAACATGCATAAGACAAACCACCTACTTTTGGGTGGTTAAGTTTTATTGGCACACATAAAAACTCGAAGTGCAATAGCCTTTAAAACAGCTGAAGCTGAACTGTAACCATAACTCCAGGATAGCTCGCTCTATGTCGACGACTTTGTCCAAGCCATATTTGGCACGCAAATCTGGTCTAGAGCTTACCCCATGATTATAATTATATAGTTTTGAACTCTCTCGATATCCCCATTCAACTATACCTCGACATCACTACAATGAAGTTTGCGATCGCGACGCTACACCGTACGAACATTGCGCCCGTTGCCCAGAAGTTTTAACAGGTGCGGTTATTTGTGAAAAGTTTTCGGGGATCGTTAGTTTATCCCACTATTGGGCATTGTTATATCTCCATATTCTGTAGAGGAGATACGGGCAGTTGCTAGTTCAGAAATTGTTAGTCCGGAATTATTGTCATGCTCATGAATCACATCTGCATTGCGAAATTGAAGTTGTTCTAGAAATCAGCTACAATCAGCTGCTGTTGCTTGAGTCATTCATTTAGGGGAGATAAATCCTTACTGGTTTACTATATATATTTATTCTTCTTCTTCTAGCGTGTCGATAGCAAATATTATGTAGTCTGGTGGTGAATTATATGAGCTTGGACCAGTAAGTGGCAACGCGGATGGCCTCGTCGGAAGCATTCCACATATATTTATTATGAGTAATCTAATTGGTTGATCCCTTATATGGGAATCCCGATGTGACTTGTTGTGATGTAACGTCTTTTAGCATCATGTATTTCTGTCCCTAGTCCAACACATTTAGGAATATTGTAGGGCTGCTTTCTTTGCGTGCATTTTATCAGATTTTTATTAAGATCTAAAGCCCTGACAGGATTCTCTTTCATGGACCGAGACACGGGTTGCGTGTCGGAAAGGTTGTCAGCAAATTAAAAATAATAGAAAGCAGTCAATTTCACACCTGGGTTGGTTTCCCTGTGGGAGCACCGTGTCAGGTGTCGTGTCTCTAATTAGTATACGCGTTGACGCAGAAATGCATACACGAAACTGGTATCCTGTCTGTCAACGTGTTTCAGTTTTGAAAGGAGAACATACATACATTAATCACGCCTATATCCCTTTCGAGGTTGGCAGAACGTTAACATTTACGCCACGCCTTACAAACATCTGAGGGTCATTCAGAAAATTGTATATCACCATAGTGATAGGTTGTCAGCCTATGGTCTAAAATTGAAACCCTCAAGGTCCTTAGTCGCCTCTTATGACACCCACGGGAAAGAAACAGGGTGATGCTATTCTAAGTCGGCATCAGACGGCGGAACTTAGGAATAATGACAAGTAAAACCTACCTGCTTAGGTGAAATATTTGAGTATAACGGGCCTACGTAGGTACATGAATCAAGCAAAACGATCCAGATGAACGATTATAAAATACATATCGATGTCATGCAGAGGAATATCAAAGGGATATTATCACAATCTAGGAAAAAAAATGTACTTAATTTTTAATTATTATAACTTATTTCTGTCGAGTGTTGCGGGTAAAAAAAATGCATCACCTTGATTCTACCCGTGGGTGTTGTAAAAGCGACTAAGGGATAATCGTCCAGGGAACGGGCAGCAGCATTTGCTGTGAATGCATCTATATACATCTTTAGCTGTGCTCTCCAATCCGCCTGGCAAGCGTGGTGAGTATGGCAATATCCCCTGATAGGGGGAGGCTCATGACCAGTAGTGGACTGTTGTGGCTGTATAAGTAACTTCTTCTTCTTCTTTGTCGTATTCTTCATTACTGAAGGTCGTGTCCTTTATGAAAGTCCTTCATGTCTTTGATGACTTGTCACCATACATCTCGCTGTTCGGCTTTCCTTAGGGCAGTTGTTACAGAGAGACCAGTGAGTGCTTTCACCTGGTCACACCAACGACTATGTGATCGGCCTCGGGGTCTCCTTCCTTTTACTTTGCCCACCACAATCAATTTGTCTAGGTTATTTGGTTGACGACGAATAATGTGACCAAAATACCCCAAGATTATTTTGATAGCATATATATAACTTATTTTAATGTTTAAACGATTACGAAATCAACAGAGGTTTTATACAAACTCAGAACTGTCTCTATAATGATTTATTATCAGATACTTCTGAATAAATGCACGTGTACTCACACTACAAAATAATATAATTATCGCAAGAGTATCTGCGCAGGATGGGGCCGCAAATCACTCTCCAAGTGTCACTAGAGCGTGAATAACACGACCACATGTTTTACTCCCATTAAAGAATAATACTTACTAACCCACTGATGTGCTTACCTCATGTTCAAATGACACAGACTATAAAATTCACCAAAATGAACGCCAAAAACTAACAGTATAGCTGTTTTTAATGTGGAGTTTAAATTTGCTGCGGCACGGCGAGGGTTGCTTTCACTAAATTAGGGTAAAGGGGTCAATAGTGGGCCAGATAAAGATGGCTGCAACAAATTGTGTGCTCTCCCGCCTTTTGTTATCGGTCCCTGCTGTACTTAATTGTGCTTTTGTCCGTCCTAAGGGCGTTGGGTATTGGCCGGCTTCGGCGGGATTTAGCAAGGGTTGCACTAAGAGAGAGAGATTGATTCAGAAGGAACTAACTCTATGAAGTGTGAGAGTGAAGCCACAAAAAATTGGCATAATCAGACCTACCGTGACATAAACCACAACTGTATTGCTCAAAGACACGCTATAAATAGCTTCTGTTAACATTCTGTAAACAGCTTTTAAAATGACCCTTATAACTTGATATTGAGCAGTATTTTGTATTATTGAGCATTTTTTTGTGTGGGACACCGAGTCGTCCAACAACCCGATGAACCCTCGTGTCAGAGTTTTTCAACCGCCTACTACCACTAGTAGGCCTCTGATATTATTGATTTTATTAATGATGGGTTTGCTCTTGACTCTAGTCTAGGTCATAGGACAGAGCTGATATGGTTGTGTTACGAGCATTTAGTGTGCCTATTCCGTATCCAGTCTGAAAGCGACGAATTTTCATGGCTTTCTTACTCTCCTCAGAGAGAGAGGAAACCGTATGTTTCCTCTGAAACATTCTCTTGGCTCTGAGGCGTTGAAATAATGCTGGGACAGAATGGCACGTCGTTCGTTTGGTCTCGTTGGACATTTCTTGCAGCGCTGGCGTTGTCATTTACTAATGCTTTAGTATTATCTTCTACATTATGACCGATGTCTTCGCCGTGTATGTGTGACACTTCATTTTCGCCCTGTTATAAGTATTTTCTCCCCAATCTGGGATACATGGAATACTAGGTTATTTTGGTACGCATACTCTGCAGGGTAATTCTATTCATTAAAAGGTTCAACTTTGACAATGGGCCTACCTGCGAATTGACATGAAAAAACTGCTACATTATAGAAAAATAACCCAATATATTTCCATAATCTTTAATCATAAAAAAATTAAAGTTATTTCTTACTCTTTATTAAATCAAAAGAGTGCATTATTTTTAAAGTGTACCATGTTCCCAATACATAATAAGTATGACATTTCCATTCGTAATGGATCTTAATAAAATACAAAATAAAACTCAGACACAACAATACACACTTTGGTAACACCTACGAAAGGTCAAATAAAATTATTATCTTTAGTATCATTGTTGCTCGAGATTACGAAGGTAATCAATTTCGTAACCTTGCAGTGAGAATTGTTACGCCTACTTTCTGTCATTTAACTTTGTATCAAAAGCAATTTTCTATATTTAGTTTGACGGGAATGTAATTAAGTGTGGGTGTATTAAAATAACGTCACTCAAATCTGTGTTACAAAACAAAAGTATCGATAACGGACATAACCTTTATATGGGCTATATTTAGGCATTCATTTCAAACGGAAATCTCGTTTTCTATGGCACTTGAAACGACACCGATAGCGCTGTAGCCCTACTCTACAAAATCAGACAATTACCCTTTTTTGCATATGCATAAACCTCTCTTAATTACACTTCACGACCGCTCGTATCGTCCACTTCGCACTTGGCTCGCAATCGCATTAGAGTACGCCTCAAAAACCCGCTGTAGCCAAAATCGTCAGCCTAAATAAACAATAACAAGTAGGGGACACAGCTTTTAAACGATCTCCAACGGCTCAGCTGACAGATTAGCCCCCCTGTTAAACCAATTTAAATTTGCCAACGAATCGTAATCCACTAGCTTTTATTGTCGAAAAAATAAAAGCTAAAATTGTAAAGTCCTCGTTTGGTTCAGCAGCAGATATGATGTGGTATCCAGATGGGTCTGGCTGATAGGTGCTTATAGAGTTTTTGACGAGACAAAGGGTGCGGTGCGTGATTGGACCGTGTGTTAATGTGTGGCAGTCCTGCGGGCGAAACTGATTTTTATCATGGCTCTTGGTGAAAGGAATTTGCAGAATAAATGGAGAATTAATGGAGATATCAAAAACAATGTTGGGTCAGATATGCTGACCCACAAAGTGAAATAATGTTTTAATAGCTGATCAACAAAATAAACTGATTTTGATTCACTTTTGCAAACAGTCTTTAAAAGTCATACCATAACCATTCCTTACCATATAAAAATTTAATAAGTTAGTTAGTTATAACTTAGTTAGATAATCGTGTGAGTTGACAGTACGAAACAGTATGAAGTTTAGAATTAGACTGTTTCTTAGGTCACCTTATAGCACAGGGTAGGGGAAGGGAGTTATTGACCGTATTTTGGTGGGAAGTAGGGATGTCGAGATATAATCGAGATATTAATGCTTCAAGCTATAGTGCGACCAGTTAGTCCAATTCCGAGTCACACCTCCTCGTGGTCCCTCCCGGTAATTAGTGAGCATCGGTTCTACTCTTAGAAGTGGAGTCGATGGGCATTAGGCTGACGTGACAGGAAGACTCGCCAAGACGCCTGGCCAGCGTGGCGTTTTATGGCTAACACCCTTCTTTTAATATGAATAACGCCAATAGAACCCGGCCCTTAGTCCCCGGCAGCCCCACTATTCCTGGCTCCGGCAGCGGTCATGGTTACGGTGGGGTAGAGGGTGCGAAGAATCCCCGGCAGAGATCCGGCTGCCACACAACGACCTTGGCTACTTTAAATGCAAGGACCTTAGGCAATGATGAACGATTGGTTGAATTGTTGGAAGAAATTACAAAAATTAAGTGGGATATTCTGGGGCTAGCTGAAGTCAGACGTAAAGGAGAAGACCTTATCAAACTTTCTTCTGGAGAACTTTTTTACTATAAAGGGTGTGATAACTCCACCTATGGGGGCGTGGGCTTTCTGATAAATAAAAGGCTTACCGCTGCCATGCAAAACATAGCAAGCGTATCAACGCGGGTATGCTATATCATCATGAGAATTAATAGCAGGTACAGTCTGAAGATAATTCAAGTTTACGCTCCAACGTCTGCCCACCCGGATGATGAAGTTGAAGCCTTCTACGAAGACGTCGAGAAGGCTAGAAGCGAGAATCGATGTAAATATACCGTGATCATGGGAGATTTTAACGCCAAAATAGGCTCCCCGATAAGCAATGAGCAATCCATAGGCTTGTATGGATTAGGCAACAGAAACGCTCGCGGACAAACTATGGTTAACTATCTCGAACAAAACGAACTCTTCGCCATGAATACCTTCTTCCAAAAACGACCAGCTAGGAAATGGACTTGGCTTAGCCCTGACGGTTGCACCAAAAATGAAATAGATTATATAATATCCTCTGAGAAACGATTAATCACAGATGTTACCGTTCTAAATTATTTTAAGACTGGCAGCGACCATCGCTTAGTGCGAGCCACGCTTGTGCTTGATCCACGTGCAGACAGAAAGAGGCTGATAAATTCTCAGAAAGGAAAGTACGACAAGATAGATTATAAATACCTACAAAAAGAGTTTCAATTAGAGCATAGAAACCAGTTCGAAGGACTGCAAGAACATAATTTGGATGTGGATGAGCTAAACGATGAAGTCTGTAAAATTATTGCCAACACAACCAAAAAACATATAGGTGGAAAGAAGCAGAAAAAGGAAAACAAGCTATCTGATGGAACTCTATCTTTGTTGGAACACAGAAGAAATATAACCCTTCAAACACAAATAGACCACAATAAACTTCTTTCACTGAATAAATTAATCAATAAAGCAATCAGAGCAGATTTGAGAAAATACAACACAAAGATAATAGAAAATACAATAAAGCAGAATCGGGGACCGAGAGTATTTCAAAGAAGGATAAATAAATCTAAACAGGAAATAAGTAAACTAAAAGACAATAACGGAAACATCGTGACTGACCGCAACAAAATCCTTGAAATTGTTGAAGAGTTTTACCAGGACTTATATACAACGAAGTCAGCAGAACCCGAATCACCGGAAACTTCAGATCCAAGAGCACCACCAATCGGGAAAGCGAACGATGATATGCTGCCTCCCATCATAGCGGAGGAGATTGAGTTTGCTCTGAGACAAATGAAGAAAGAAAAGGCTTCTGGTAAGGACGGAATCACCACGGAAATGCTGCAAGCAGGGGGAAAACCCGTGCTAAAAGTCCTGGGAGAACTCTTCAACAAAGTTACAGAAAACATTTTTACACCAAATGCCTGGAAGAGTGCGGTGGTTAAGATCTTACCCAAAAAAGGAGATAAGAGTTTAATCAAGAACTACCGACCTATCAGCCTACTTTCCCAGGTGTACAAACTATTTGCGAAGGTCCTGTGCAACCGATTGACCCGTACACTTGATGAGTACCAGCCAATTGAGCAAGCTGGCTTCAGGAGCGGATACTCTACTGTCGACCACATACACTCGATCAGGCAATTGATGGAGAGATGCAGGGAGTATAACCAGCCCCTTTGTTTTGCCTTTGTCGACTACGAAAAGGCTTTCGACAGTGTCGAACATTGGGCCGTGTTCCATTCTCTTCATCGTTGCGGAGTCGACAGCAGGTATGTGAGTGTCCTCCAAGAATTGTATAGCTCAGCGACAATGCAGGTGCAGTTGCATGAACTTACCGACCCCGTCAAGTTAGGCCGGGGCGTGCGCCAAGGAGACACACTCTCTCCTAAGCTCTTCACAAATGTCCTAGAAGACGCATTGAAGGCTCTGAATTGGGAGGATAAGGGGGTCAACATTAATGGCACCAAGCTAACGCACCTACGGTTTGCCGATGACCTGGTACTCATAGCAGAAAAAGTAAAAGACCTTAAAACTATGCTAGAAGATCTGCACAATGCATCAATAAAAAGCGGCCTCAGGATGAACTTGTCCAAGACAAAAATTATGTTGAGCCATTCAACTATACCAAACATAATTGTTGGTAATAGCCCAATCGAGGCAGTTAATGACTATATTTACCTTGGACACTGTTTATCTTTTGGCCCTCAGTCACAAGTAAAAGAGGTCGAGAGGCGCATTCAGCTGGGTTGGGCCGCTTTCGGTAAACTGAAAGACGTCTTCAAATCTCAGATCCCACAAAACTTGAAGACCAGAGTTTTCAACCAATGTGTCTTGCCCACGCTTACATATGGTGCCGAAACATGGACACTCACAAGAGAGAGCTTGCACAAAATTAAGGTTGCACAAAGAGCCATGGAGCGTTCCATGCTAGGTATTAAACTTCAGGATCGGGTTCGCAACGAGGAAATAAGTCGCCGAACGAGAGTCGTCGATGTCGGAAAACGAATCACAAAACTGAAGTGGGGATGGGCAGGACATTTGGCTAGACGCGATGACGGACGGTGGACGAAAGCGGTAATGGAGTGGCGGCCAAGAACAACTAAACGTCCAGTAGGCAGACCACCCGCTAGATGGACGGACGACCTAGCGACCATTGCTGGCAAACAGTGGATGCGGGAGGCACAGGACCGGCGTAGATGGCGAGAAAAAGAAGAGGCCTATACTCAGCAGTGGGTAGATGTGGGCTGATATGATGATGATGATGATAGCACAGAAAAGAACAAGGTACCAACTTGATGATATTCATTCATTTCATTTGGGATACCGAGTCGACGAAGAGCTCTGGTATCAGAGATTTTCAACCGCCCTGCAACTACTATAATATACTGCTTGTTTATGAGCTCACGATTACAAGTACGACACAAGTTATATAACTTGTGGTACCTATATAGGTACCTACCTAATTACCTACCGATTTCTTGAAACTAAACAAAGTAAACCACCGTGCCACCCATTACAGCGTTAAACAAATACTGTAATGGAATCATCTAGAATTTACTCGAAAATTCGGATACGCGAGTTTAAAACGTTTCACAGCAAATCTCTCGTTAAGTTCGCAAGATCCGCGTGGGACAACGAACATATGTGTCCTGTTATAATTAGCAAACAATGTTTGGCTTTCGCAAATCCCTTTGGGGCGTAAATTAAGAGATTCAGCTCTCCGAGGCTTAAGGATACATTTTGTGCTACAACTCTGACATTGTATTGTCCTGTGTTCTCGTTTTGCGTTAGGTATTAATCTCAACTTTAAATTACACGAAAATTTTGAATTGGTTGGGTTTGTTGTTTAGATTAATAAAGTATAAAGTGGTATAGTTTACAAGTTCAGAAAGGACCAGTTTTGAACTGAATGGATATAACAAAGTTTAAAATAAATAAGTCCTTTGTACCAAAATTTTAACTACCTTGTAACTCGCAACATACGATTGACATAAATTAAAGCAAAATAGAGATGATAACAATAATAAATATAAGAAACTCATACAAACTGCTGCATTCGAGTTAACAGAAGCACTTATCCGCACACATACTAAGAAAATCGAGAAACTTGAGCTTTAACAGTTTAAAACTAAATCGGCTGCAAGTATGCCTTGGAAAGCAACCCCACCCATTTTTACACTGACCAAGTGCGGAGGCAATGAGCAGTTTCTTTTTGAGTTTATGATTGACATATGATTTACAGTATTGTTAAAAGCATTTTTTTATGCTCAATGACGTTCCCATTTTTTTTTTATGTTTAGGCCACAACAAAAAAAGCTTTCAAAGACACTATTGGTTTATTTAAATAAAGAACTCGGGTCTGGCCGCCGACCACTGCACGGAAAATGCGACCGTACCCTGCTAAAGCTCCAGTTTCCCTGATAGTTTATTTTTATTTTATTTTTTATTACTGATGGATTTGCTCTTGACTCTAGTCTAGGTCATAGGACAGAGAAAGAGTCTAAGATGGAGCGAGCTCACCCAGAAGAAGCCTGTTAAGGCACTGGTACTCCCACACACTGACGGAACGCAGCAAGCTACTTGGCGCCAGACTTCGGTGGGATGGTGGTCGCGAGCCAGGCGGCCCCTTACGAAGCCTTCCACCGCTTAGTGGGATCGTTCAGCCGGACTTATTTACAGACAAGCCTGTGCTGCCGTTGCCCGGGGTGGACCGCTAGGAGGTAGATCCCATACCACCCCACAGTTACAGTTTACAGTAAAAAAAAAAAACACATCAAGCATAACCTGTAGTTGAACTGCAAACTGCCCGTTACAGTCTTGATTCAAAATGGCGATATCGCAATAATTATTCACGTCATATGTTTTAACGGACGTGCGATAATTTTAAATATAGGTTAAAACTATTAACAGACTTGTAATAAATTCTAAACTTGTTTCCTGAAAGATTGCGTGCAACGAGCAGCGGTAGTTTTTTCGTTGAAAATATTGTATAATACTCTATGCAACGAATTAATTATTGTTCATTTAAACTTGAGCTTGCAACGAGTTTTATTTTTACCTACACCGCAAATTAAAAAGAGAGTGAAGTATTTTTTTATGTGGACAAATTAGTGACACTTACTTATTGTACCTTTTGTAAGTCATTCACTTCATAAAAGTGTATATTTGCACAAATAAAGCATTATAATTACTTTAGGTATACGGGGTGTAAGTGGGGTGTATACGGGTTGGGGCATTCAGACCATGAAACTGCACAACTTTCCCTGATGAATATATTATAAGAAACGTCAAAAAACAATGACTTCCCATGGTAAAGGTCGTCAGATGATCGTGATTTTGTATGGTAGATCTATTTTTGTTGCCGTTTCCTAACATTTTGATTATGTTTCTAGGGAAAGGTTGTTCAGTATCATGGTCTGAATGCACCCTATCAGTATTAGGAGGGCTGTCCCTTACTCCCAGTATAATATGATCATTAGATTTTAACGGAAATTTTTGGAGGTGCCTAACTGAGGTATGTTTAATCACGTGAGTAGATTATGTATGGGGTATCTATACATTTGATCAAAGATTTTTAATGCCCTACGCCTAATTCTACATATTTTTTTAAAAGAAAAAAAATAAAGTAGGTAAATAAATCCTCAGTCAACTTGAGCAATTTCATGTAACGTTTTGGACAGGAAACGACCCAGGAAGTTTTAAAATTTTGTGTAACAGTAACCTAGTACAAAATTACCGAAACGCATTTTCTGCATCGACGCCATTTCCGAAATCCAAACACGATGTTTTGTCTAGAGGATAAATTTAGATATTTAGGGAAACGAGTCATCGACTTAAAAGCAATTTGTCTGTAAATATCTCACCGCGGTAGGCACCCAGCTGCAAACTTTCAGAAGGGACGACAAACAATTAAAATATCCGACTAATGGACTGAAAGGAATCCGAAACATGTTAATGAACATATACTGAACCTATTCATCCTATTTGTTCGCGCCGAAAATCCCAATTTTGTACAAAAACGGCGCTGCGCTTATTAATTAAAACTTCGACAGCTGACGGCCTCGTTACTGTTCCAAAATTGAAATCATCAAAAAAAAGAAATTCAAATTCTCCCAATTATAACGTTTGAAATCCCTCGAAACTTTTGTCATCGAAAATCGTAACTACAGAAAACAAGTTAGTACTTGAATGTTACTACTTAGTTACTGTTCCTTTGAGAAAAACAAGATTTTGATAGAAACGAAAGATAATTAACAATTAACTAAGGACAAGAGACGAAATAGAATGAGAATAACTACTTATACGTATCCATCTACAACAGCATTGTAGAACTACAAAAAATATGGTTTATGAAAAATTATTTGCTATTATTGAAGTCACGATTCGAAAACTAGCATTACTTAAGTATTGTTACTTTCACTCTATCACCATAGACATCTAAATGTCTTAGCAAATAGAAAACGTTGCTAATCTTTTAAACCGCAACACGCTTCAGCTTCCTCAATCCGAAAACCGCAATTTATTTACCCGATAACGAATCTATTGTTTATTCACCCACATAAATTATTTATACAATAATTCTCAGTCATGGCAATAACTCAGAGATCTAATCGGGCACCCTCGAAGATTTCACGGATATTGTCCGCACCCCGAAAACTGAATCGTATTCAAATGATAATTCAATAACTATGTGATTCCTGACCTAGCTGGGGTTGAGATAAAAATAACGTCAAGTGTAACACGTGAATGTAAAAAGAAGGTTCCTCTTATTTTAAAATGATGACGCCATAAGAAATGTTATAATCGACTAGTGGATAAATAAAATTGCTGTGTGATGCCGGCTTAAAATAGCATCACCTCATTTCGTGTCGTAAGAGGCCACTAAGGACTCAAGGGTTACATGTGTTTTGCAGTTTCAGGTGATGGGCTGACAACCTGTCACTATAGTAATTCACGATTTTTATAAAACCTCCCTCAAATTTTTGGCAGACGTGGCGTTAACGACCGTACATTACGGCCTTTAACATTCTGCTTAACCCGTAAGGGATAAAGGCGTGATATGTGTGTGTGTGTGGATATATCAAGTACCTAAAAAGTCTGAAGAAAGAAGGAGTGTCTTTTGCCATTTGGGAAACCGAGTCAACGAATGACCCGATAAACTCAATAATGAGGACAATAATGTTGTTGGATTGATCAGAAGTATCTATCGCTGAATTTTTTCTACAACATAGTCGAAACCATTTATTTTTAAATTTTATAAATTGACAACATTTTCCCCAATCTGCATCTAAGATCAGCTATCAATAATTTGAATAAGAAAGTAAATTTTAGAAGCGAAAACTTATAACGTGAACCTCTGTACTACGGGCCCCCAAATATAATTCAAATGGGCATATAATTATTTCTCAACGACTCACATGGGACAGCTTATTTAAACCAAATAATTTATGCTCAGATAAAATAGAAGAGAAGATTAGTGACTAGAATCTAATAGTGAAGAATATTTATGTCACTGGCTGGTTATAATCTTAATGTGTTAGAACGTGCGCCTTTTATTAAATAAAAACAATTTAAATTTGATTATAGAACATTAGAAACGATAATGCGGTTTTGAGGAGACGTCTGTTGTATAACTTTTGACAATAATGGCCGCTAAACGAAAAATGTATTTGTATTTATTTTTATTAATTTGATTTTTTATTATACTTGGCCATACATAAGTAATCTTGTTTAAACAACATTGGATTTGTCGTTTAAATCATATTTGTGTGAGTATGATCTGCTCTTTATTTCTTTGACTTCTTAGAGATAAAGATTGGAGTTCCTATGATATTATGCTCTAATTTTAAAAAGAGTATTTAATAAAACCTATAAGTGTATTTATTTATAACTTTAATATTACATAACACATTTGGACATTGAGAGTTCGCGGTTTGGAGGCTAAGTTTTGTTTGGGGTCACTAAGCCAGCATAGTTAGTAAGTTTCATAATAAGTACGACAGCTACAAAGGACATCCCAATAAGCCATATTTGACAGCTGTCATCTAAATAGTAAAAGTGATGTCAACAAAGAAAAATAGCTCCTCTGCCATAGCATTAGCACGAATCTGACAGCCGTCAAATATCGCTTATTAGGATAGCCGAACTGTAGTATTACAAACTTTTACACCAAAGAACGCAACGCCGTTGTCAAGGCGCTGTTATTTTTGCATTGGAAGATAGATGGAGCTAGTTGTATGTTTATACGTGAGTATGTATAAGTAAGGTTATGTTTTTTTTATTAGTATTGTTATTAGTAAGTATATTTTTATGCATAATAAATTATGTATTGGTATTAATTTTCATAGTAGTACGACATGTTGTTTTCCTCTTGTGTTTTCGTTTTCACTTTCTAGTTCACCCGCTTCTTTTTCTCTCTGTTTATCCTCTGGTTGGTCGGTAGAGAATGCCGCATGGCATAAGGCCCGCCTTTTGTACCATTTGCAATAAACTATTAAAAAATAATTAAAAAAATATAGATACTCGCATTTTTTTCAGATTTGGTTGTTTTTAGAAAGACGTACTTATAACCTCATCCGAATACGAACTAGGACAGAAGCATGCAGCACTAAGAAGCTTCTGTTTCTGGTTACTGGATAAACAAATAACCCGTCAACATTGTTCTGTACTACGATCTGACATGTTCACGACGAAATCGTATTTTTTTTTCATCATACATTACTCTTTCATAAATTCTAATGCTAGCCTGTAATGTTCCAAAACAGGGAAGAATGGAAGAAAGGGAGGGAGGCCTTTGCCCTGCAATGGGACATTACAGTCTTTCATAAATTAACTAGGAAAAATACGTCAAAGTAGAGCATTTTGCCAATAAATATGAAACCTTTAACTTATTCTGGTTTTATAAATGGCAACCATTAAACAAGTATTATAATAAACATTGGGGTAACGAAATGGCTCAGAAAGGTGAGAGGCTGAGAGACGAAACAGGCGGATTGTTATCTAGAGGCAAAGAATCATGACCAGTGGACAAGTCAACAAAGCGAAGTTTTTCCAGCATTGAGATTGTATTTGAAACTAACGACATCTTTTATTTGACATTGATTTATGTTAATTTATGAATATGCCTTTGAATTGTATTGCTTCGATTTAGAGTTTTGTGTTTTGTACAAGTGATAATTAATTAATTTATGTTTTACTGTAATTTTCGTATTTTCAATTTCTATACTGATTTGCATACAAATGTAAAATTGTATGGTTTTATGGCAAATAAATGATCTTATCTTATCTTATCTTAGATCCTGTTAGCCATGGATGATAATGAAATTAGATAAATAACTAAGTTAAAAGTTGGTAAGTACCTACATATCGTGTGACTTGAATGACCTATAAACTTGGTACTGTGTGATACCGGCTTGGAATAGCATTACCCCAATATTATCAGTAGATGTTGTAAAAAGCGACTGAGGGATAAATTCATCCAGGGAATGCTAAGCAGCATTTGACACCCGACCCATCGCCTATCATCCATACGTAGAATAAGCAGCAATGTATTGTAAAAACGTACAGTCCTGTGAAGAGTTCCACCACCAGCATTTGGTTCTCAGGTTACGCTTAAGTGACTCGCCGACCACCGCAGAATAATCCATTAAATTGTTTTCTTTGCTAAACGACCATCTTATACTATTTACAAGACAAATAATAGCCCTTTAATGCTTGCTCCTGGCTTCTGTCAACTTGCGTAACTTGTTAACAAAGACTTTATGCCTGTATAGACTTCGACTTTATTTCATCTTTGCAAGGTGAAATTTCAATGTTTATTTAAGTGCTTCAAGACTTTTCTAAGCTCTGTTAATTTCAATTTTGAGTCCTCTTAAATTTAATTTTTTGCAAAAGTCAAATTTTAAAAAGACATGTTTTTATAGCTCTCTACACTTTAATAATCACACAATACTCTGTGTTTATAAAGCTTTACGTTTGGCCTACACATTCCGTCATCTAAACGTTAAATCATTTCACGTTTTTTAGGTCCCCAACACTTTAAATTTACTGTCAAGATATAATCTTAAATCAAGCTCGATTTCAGGCGAGTTTCAAAAACGTGAATGCCGGCTTATACATGTAATGCCGGCTTAGAATAGCATCACCCCATTTCTTTCCCTTGGGTGTCGTAAGTAAGCGACTAATAGGGACTCGAGGGTGTGTATTGCAAATTTAGGTGATGGGCTGACAACCTGTCACTATGGTGGTAGAAATAACACCCTCAAATGTTTGTCAGACGTGGCGCATATGTCCGTTTTTACAGCCGTTTACGCTCTGCCTACCCCGTAAGGGATTATAGGCGTGATATATGTGTGTATGTATGTTTAAAAACTTTGTTTTGTCAAAGAGTCAAACCAAAACCCTTACTTCCACATTCTTCTTCAAATTTAAGAGTCATTCATTCCACATTATTATTTTAAAATTTATTTTATTAAAACGAGCCCATCCATTATGTCCACTAATGCCCCATCTCCTATGCCTAACTAAATACGAAGGGGTTTGCAAAAAGAGCGCGTCGTACGAAATTACTGAGTGCGGCCCGCGAGCGAGCAATAGCCCGAGATGGGGACGCAATCCCATCTCATTACAGTGGTCTACCTACACCAGCGGCTCTCAAACTGTAACCATATTATGCCTAACTAAATACGAAGGGGTTTGCAAAAAGAGCGCGTCGTACGAAATTACTGAGTGCGGCCCGCGAGCGAGCAATAGCCCGAGATGGGGACGCAATCCCATCTCATTACAGTGGTCTACACCAGCGGCTCTCAAACTGAAACCATATTATGCCTAACTTAATACGAAGGGGGCCGCAAAAATAGCGCGTCGTACTAAATTACTGAGTGTGGCCCGCGAGCGAACAAAAGCCTACAATGGCGTCTCCAATTCCATCTCAGTACAGTGCATTACACCAGTTACTTTCAAATTAAAACTATGGTGCTCTAGATACTTACCTTGACCAAATTTGAGAGCCAGATAAAGCAAGCTCACCAAATAGCCCAAATCAGCTGAACTGAACTAAGTACACGTAGATTGACCGGTCGAGTCACCAAGTCGACGGGATCTCTAATGGATGAGTTTAGCACAGGACCGTGAAGATTAGCGAAGTAGAGAAGAGGCCCATGCCCTGCAGTGGCTGCAAGTGGACTGATGATGATGCTGAAAACTCTCTCAAACAGGTCCCATTGGAGTAAAAGAAAGTGACCAAGTCTTCTTCTTCTAAGTAGCAACGAAGTTACGATGTTGGACGGTAAGATGATACATACTGTTGAACCGTGCGTCGACAACTCGCCTGCGATTGCTGCATTCATGTCGTAATAATACAGAATACAATCTAACAAGAATAATGGTACAATGGGAAATATTCTAGCCAATCTTCAAGTATACTTAGATAGAAGCTTATACCTTAAGCTGAGTTAAATCGAAAAAGTTTCTTTCTATAGTATGTAAATAGATGAAAGGTATTTATGAACCATATATCAAAATGTTAACTTAGCATAACGCCATCTGGTAACATTATAAAACAGCTCGAGAACTGTTAGGTAGAAAAGTATCCATACTAACTCATAACGAGAAGTTTGAGAAAGACTGGATCTTACCGAGTCGCTGCCAACAATTCAAGAGACATTTTTTCAATTATCCCTCATGCCACCGCGAATGCAATCAGATATTCTTTTATTTACGTGCTCACACTGTAATTTTAATATTATTCTTTATTTTTTGTATTATTCCTTCGTTTCTGACGATAAACTGCAGTTTGAGGACTGTTCTGTTACAAAGTATTGCTGGCTAGTATAATCAGTATAATGTAAAAGATTTGTGCGTTTTCATAATTTGTATATAGTATACCAAAGCTCTGCCGCTACAGTTTCGCCGGTGTTCCCTACTCAAAGTAAGTGTGACCTCTTATGGCGAGTGTAGCCGTCAACGACCTCGACGGTGGCGCCACTCTACAAAAAAAATATGTTGCCTTTATACAAACAATCTATCAGAATGAAAAAAGCAGACAGAAAATAAGATACTTATTTAAGTCATTGTTACCAAGATTTAGGTTAGCAACAGTACACTTATTTCGTTAGATGATAATTAAAATCTTTATATATTTAGGTAGGTAAATAGTGTGTTATTTTGAAAAGTATTGAACAGTTTGAAATAAAGTTGATGAGAAAAGTCAAGTAGAAATAAAATATTCAGAGAAAACTAAAATGAAATGTTTTAGAAAATCTGAAACTTCTGATCTCTTGAAATTTTCATACAGACTTCGAATTACTTTGATCTGTTTGAAACTCGATTAGTTGTTTAATAACTTTCATTTCTAGTTCGTACTATAAAAGTATGAAGTATGATTTATGAAAATACTTTTAAGTTTAAGTTCAACTTTTATCAACGCATAACTTTTCTAACACGATTTATTACCAATTTTTCCGTCAAATCCAAATATCAAGAGAGATTTTCTTATTTTAACAAATTTCTAAGGGTCGTTGTTTTCATAAATTTTGAATAAGGGTCGACGTAACTATTAGAATCACTGTAAATTAAGAGATCAACCTTTAGTAGGTATTCCTTTTAACTGTATAGATAACCAGTTTAGGTGCTGCGGATATGTGTTTATGAAAGACTAGCAGCCCGCCCAGCGGTTTCACCCGCCGCTAAATATTTCCCCCCGGGAATAAGACAGTTTAATATAGCCTATGTTCATCAGGGATAATGTAGAATTCTAAAAATCTTGACTTCAATTTGAAACAAATATCGTTTTCAGATGGTGGTGGCGTAAAGTTACATGCCGTGTGAATAACCTGGCCAGCCCCATGGCAATGCCTTTGTTTTTATTTTTTTTATCCCGCCCGAGCCGGTTTTCTATTAAAAAAGTAAATTGTGTGATACAAATTAGTTTTTTTAGAATGACGGTTCATGACGTAAATAAGTGATAATACTATCCTACATTGAATAAAGAATTTCAATTTCAATTAACGGTAAAAGAATTTTTTAAATCGTTCCAGTAGTTTCGGAGCCTATTCAATTCAAACAATCAATAAAAAAAAAACCTGTTTCTAATATTAGTGTAGATTATATTATTATTATTTTAGTGTGATGCCGGCTTAGAATAGTATCACCCGATTTCTTTCCCGTGGGAGTCGTAGGAGGCGTCTAAGGGACTTGAGGGTGTGTATTGCAATTTTAGGCGATGGGCTGACAACCTATCACTATGGCGATACACAATTTTCCGAATGACCCTCAAACATATGTCAGACGTGGCGTAAATGTCCTTTTTTGCGGCCGTTTACGCTCTGCCTACCCCGCAAAGGATAATAGGCGTGACATGTGTATGAATGTATTATTTTAGTGTAGATTTTTTTAATGCATTATTTAATGTTTTTTGTCTTCTTTTTTTTATACCCAGTAAGGGACAGCCCTTCGAACACTGATAGGGTGCATGAAACATAAAACTGGACAACTTTCTCCTAGAAACATATTATGTCAGGTAACGCCAAAAAAATTACCTTCCATACAAAATCACCATCAGCTGACTGCATTCACTATGGGAAGTCAGTTTGTTAACGTTTCCTGAAATATGTTCCTAGGGAAAAGTTGTTCAGTTTCATGGTCTGCATGTACCCTATCAGTATTCGGAGGGCTATCCCTGACACCCTTTAATACAGTAATGATTAAATGTAGGTAATCATTACACTGGTACGAATAATGTGGCGTAAATTGTACATTTTTAAATGAAAAAGTAGTTATTGTGGCATAACTGTAATAGTTAGACATATGGCATCGCTGACATTATTATAGATATTGATGTCTTCTATAAAACTGTAGTACATCACTTTGCTCTATTGTCAATAATTTCCACAGCGTACGCGATATAAGATATATTTTTGGTACATTTTTCACACCTTGGGATACATTATCGAAATTTATTACGCGGATCCCTATTTTTTTCTCGTTTATAATATAGCCTATGTTCATCAGGTATAATGTAGGATTCTAATGGTAAAAGAAATTTTAAAATCGGGCCAGTAGTTTCGGAGCCTATTCGATGCAAACAAACAAACAATCAAATCTTTCCTCTTTATAATATTAGTGTAGATGTAGATGTAGATATCTGCAAAATAATTTTATTATAGACTATTCCGATGCACAGAGTAAATCAAGTAAGGTTTAGGCAAGAACATAATCCTGGATAATCCTAGCTATTAGTTAAACGCTGGTGACATTTGCCTGCGGAGCAGATACGCGATTTAAAAATAGAATCAGCGTGTTTCTCAGTAGGCACTAGTAATCCTCAGACATTAGGTCGATATATTGCAACAGGGATTAGAGACATTTGTAGAGTAGATTTAATTGTGTGGTGCCAGCAATTGGTGAATAGCATCACCCCAATTCTCCAAGTGGGTGTAATCTTCTAGGGAATTGGCAGCAGCATTCCCTGTGAATGCAAAATATTGCACAGAGCTCGCCAATCCGCCTGCCAAGCGTGATGAGTATGGCAATATCTCCCAATATAGGGGGAGGCCCAAGTCCGGCAGTGAACTGTTGTGGCTGTTAATGAAGAGTAAAGCTTACTATGAACCAAAGAGTAACGGACAAATAATAGTCAACATAAACCTCTACCGTGTAATTACAAAAGTGTTACACGCATATTTAGGCGCTGACTAAATTATTTCTCTATACGATTCGACGTTGTCAAAAGAGCTAGACACTGCTTATCTTATCTTTTTTTGTAATAACACCGCTAGAGTCTTAGTCAAAATAAACCTCTTCTCATTATCATCATCAGTCCCAGCAGCCCTCTGCTTGATATGGGTGACTCAGTCCGCTTGGCAAACATATCGATAAACGCAGTTCAATGCAAGAAGCGCATTTACAGAATCATTCTCTGTATGATTTCAACACTACTTCGTCTTTAACAAAACCCAGGTAGAAATGGAGTGATGCTATTCTAACCCGACGCTACACGGGATTCTTCAAAACACACTGGTATTTAATAAGCCGATAAATCAGGAGCAATATCGTGTCCTGTTGCTATTCATAATTACTTGTATTTTTTTTGTGCTGGGAACATGCGAATGTTTTGCCGAGTTATTAATGGCGTAAGACGGGTAGTTTATTTTTTAGGACGCCTTTTAGCCTATTTGTTTACTTGTAGTGTTTTGGGCTTAGGATAAATAGTTAAGTATGGTATGGTCAAATAGTCATGGGGATATTGTGGCAGTGTGAAACTTTAGACAACCTCTATGGAAAATAAAGACACTCTACTAAAAGAAAACATGTTTAAAACCAGAAACGCCTATAAGCCTGTTACACAATAAAATAAAGAACTTACTCTCAAAGAAAAACGGTTTGTTTTATTCATGAATAGAAGAATGGAGCTGTTTTACATTATACACAAGATGGAAACGAGGAAACGGTCTCAATACAACTACCCGATGTAGTGTTAAGTAAACTAGGCCTGCAGTATAATATAAAGCAGGCAAGGAGGCTAGCCGTGTTTTACTATAACTTGTAATTAATGTCTTGCAAGGGGTTTATTGTCGAGAAACACTGACCACAAAATCTGTAGACTACATAAAGGAACTGGCAGGGAGAATATGAAACTTTCTCCCTGCTTTTTCGTCATATGTAAGAACGTAATGCAGTTTTCTAATATTTGGTCTTCAATTTACCCAGATCTAGGATGAAGGTGTTTTTTTCACGCCTGGATTTTTTTGAAATTTCAAAATCACTGTTACAAGTATTTTAAAACGACCGTAACCTAAAGCACGCACATCTACAAATGCGCCAGACCCTAGTGAATAAGGATAACAAAGCTTGACAGATTAAAAGCGCCGCTATATCGCTGAATTTCGAACTATCATCGCCAACCAAAACATTCCACAGGTCATGTCCCTAAAAAGGGATGGCATTATGTATGTGTCGTGTTCAGGTATATTGGCTGTAGGTATAAATGGAGGGCTTTCGATTCCTATAGCTTGTTTTTTGCTCGTAAAACACTACTGTTTTAGGCAAGTACATAAGTAAAATAAGGAAGGTTGCGCTTGCAATTTAGCTTAGGTAAATAAAATACCTTTTTATTACAATAATTACGTGGTGTAACTAAGTTTAACCCAGGTAAACAATTCCAACGTTCAGTAAGAAAAATGTAGCAGCCCTAGCAGGGTATAGTATAACAACTGTATCAATAACGAAATGGATTGAGTTGTGCTTCTGTAAATTTTGTGGCTTAAACCCTACCACCTCCAATCGCAGTCTTAATGTTTTCTGATCGATGTTTTTAGTTCCACGACTAGCGAGCATCCGCCTGAGTTATGGCCCGACTTTGTCGCCCGTGACAAATTCACTCGATAAATTATACCGAAAAATGTGTGTTGACTAATGCGTTCAAGGAATGCATTCATGATACACCAGCAGTTTAATAAGCAGAGAGCTTTATGCTAGTAGATCATACTACGTTACTTCTATTAAGAAGATATCTAGGTAAAACACAAAGAAATGCAAACGTTATGTCACACCTCGGACACTCTATACAGCGGACTCTTTATAGACAACTGTCATTTCTACATGTGCATGTGGGTGATCACAGATGTGTGAGTGCAGGGTTGGCATACAGGTTGATTTTTATACCTAACCTGATGAATACATACAGTTACTACCAAAGAGGATGTAACATGCCTAGCGCTAGTTTCTACTTAATTCTCCACTGGTATTTTGTCATTTCTCGGGTGAGGGCGGGTCAAAGGCTAGGGTGCGGGGAGGTGAGTGTCCGTTCTGTATGTATAATATATACTACATACTATTGGTTATTCTGTGGTTATGTCAAAGATACAACCAATCGGCATGCATTGGTTGGTTAAAAAAACCCTGCTCACACATTGCATGCTGACATCAATTCGCAGAAATAACCTATACGCAGTGTGACAATACTTTTAGGTTATATCATCATCATCAACATTGATTAAATAAAAATTAGACTAAATTTAGATATATATTCTGTGCACGTCTTATCCGCATTTCGTGTTTAATACCATTACTCTTCCCTAAAATATCTTAATAGAGATAAGCAGTGCCTGAAGTGTCTGTATTCTTTATGTGTTTGTCTCTTTACTGTTCCTGTGTACAATAAACCGTAAATAATAAATAAATTACTTAACTCTACAAGAATTATTATCGTCCGTAGCAAGCATGCAGTTTTTAAGCTTCTTCCATCCTTTCCTAGACCTCAAGCAATGTTCCTGTACATTACGATAAAACAAAATGGCCGAGTAACATCGTACGCTTTTTGAACTGTCAACAAACCACCAGCAACAGAGCAATCATGATGAGTAAAGCTCAGCATGGAACTATCATAATTATAAATTATATTCTTTCATAAGCTGGTTTAGAACACGTGTTAATGTCGTGTATCTGGGCCACAGTGCAGATGCCAAACAGATGTTGGCTGGTTGTTTGGCTGTTATGGCGAAATTTTACCGTTATTCTTCAAATACTGTGGTAATGTCCATGTTATGCGATTTTTGGAACGTATCCAGGTTGTATTGTCGAATTTGAAGTCATAAGGAGTTTATGAAAAGTTAGATTTATGTTCAAGTTTTGCACGAATGATATTTTGGTTTATGTTCGTATTTATGATTTTCAGCAAGATATATTTATTTAAATGCTATTCAGTAAGTACCTTTTACATTACATTACGTTACAAGCCACACCAGTTCACTGATGGTCATGGACCTCCCCCTATAATATCGTGATATTAGGTCCACTTTAACAAAACTAAGTAACTCTTCACACGCGCCCCACAGTGATGCAGTATTTTACTGATCCGGTAGTAATTACGAAACGACTGGTATGACATCGCTGAGGACCACCTAACTGAGGCAAAAAAAGCGTTTCATTTTCTACCGTCGTATTAGTTAAAAAACTTATGACGCGCTTATTCCAATGAGAATGAGAGCTTACTTATCAATTCGTTTCTGTTACAAAACAGGTCCACATAATTTGCTAACACATATCTTGTGCGTCAACAGCCGACCGTGGAAAATTGGCTATCTAGTATAGTATACATAATAACTTGATACAGCGAGTTAAGAAAAGTATGTAATTTTCAGTAAAAGTTTAGTTAAAAGACAAGCAAGTGTCATGTCACATGTCATGATTTGAATCAAGTACTGTTGCCTTAGTGCCCGAACGTAGCTATAAATCACATTGTGTAGTAGTAGTTTAACTTCTCGATAGTCGAAAATCTCTTTTTTAAATACGACTTTAAACTATCGAACGGCAACAACAGTACGAAATTTTTAGCTACGCCTGTGGCCAGCTTAAGTCGAATACACGCTTGCTATCAAAGAACCTACCTACCTGCTGGAATAATTTAAATTGGAAAAAATATCGTATTGGCTTTTACTGATTTGATTCATAATATTAAGCTCTAAATAAATTATCAGGTAATCTGATTTAGAAGTTCAAAGTAATTGTAAGCGTAAGGTTCAGCAAAATTTTTTACTTTAATTTATATTTAAAAATAATAATATGTATTGGTAGGTATTTATTTTGATAGTAGTTTTGACATGTTGTTTTCCTATAGTGTTATTTTCTCATTAGTGCACGCACCCGCTTCTTTCTCTCTCTGTTTACCTTCTGGTTGGCCGGTAGAGAATGCCGTCTGGCATTAGGCCCGCCTTTTGTACATACGATGTGCAATAAAGTATAAATAAATAAATGTTTGAAATTCGGATATGACGTAGAACCTAGCTGTGTGATGCCGGCTTATAATAGCATTAACCCATTTCTTTTCCTTGGGAGTAGTAAGAGGCCACTTAGGGACTCAAGGGTGTGTATTGCAATTTTAGGCGATGGGCTGACAACACAATTTTCCGAAAGACCTTCTGTCAGATGTGATGTGAAATGTGTCAGATAAAAAAAATTGCTGTTAATCAGTAATAGAAAGATTGTTCACATCCTTGACCTCTTTAGTAGGCTTTTTTTGTTAAATTTATATTTATTTATTTATTTGTCAGTAACAAAAACTCTTCCAAAACAGTCAATTTTGCAAAAATCATGCGACTTCTCACAGCTCGATAAAATTAACTTTGTTCGTTTCTCACATTTGTTTCTTGTGCCCACTCACAATATTCAGATCCAAATGACAGTTAATGACAACGTCTCAATAAGGCAAGATTGTATTCGATTCACATAAACAAAGCATCAAAAGGAAAATAAAGAAATCCATTTGTATGTTAACGTCTTTATGATTGACCAAAATAGGTATTTTATGTTTTAAGCGATCTTGTACATATAAGTAAACATAGATTTTGTAATGGGCCGAGAATATCCTTGTGGAAAGAATGAGTAAACCAAATCTATAATTAAGTGCATTTTGTTTTTTCATTGTGCGAACTCTGACACCAGGGTTCATCGGGTTGTTGGAGGACTCGGTGTCCCACACGAAAAGAGAGATTGTGTTATTTAATTAACGTCAAATTAATAAATTGTCTATTATAATATTAATACGAGTATATATGGGAAAATTTACTATTGAACGATTGCAAAATCACAGGACGGACTAGTGATAAGGAACAACTTACCCTAAACAACATGTAGTGTAGGTCAAAATAAACTCAAACTATTTTTGTCATATGTTCCTTGAGGAATATAGTTCCTTATCTCCAGCCTATCTTGAGATTTTGCAATCGGTCACTAGTAAAATTTCACCCTATACAGATATTTCGATAGGCGTGTCATCTCTTTCGAGTGGGACACCGAGTCGTCCAACGACCCGATGAACCCTGGTGTCAGAGTTTTTCAACCGCCTACTACTAGTAGTAGGCCTCTGACATGGTTGTGTAACGACCGCCGTCTAAGTAATCATAGACAGCAACCGGGACCGACGGCTTAACGTGCCCTCCGAAGCACGGAACCATTTCTTTTCGGACAATCAGGTGGTTCACCCTGCAATGTCCTAACCAGACCGGGAACAAATTCACAAAGTGATAAATATCAATTTTGTGAGTGTCCCACCGAGAATCGAACCCGGAACCTTTGCGTCGCAGGCAGTCGCACTACCACTGCGCCACATCGACCGTCATAATATTACTACATAACACCGTAGCCTGTCATTTCTATCACAGCTTTCTTTCAAAGTCTACATACATACATACATTTATCATGCCTTTATCCCTTGTCGGGTAGGCAGAGCATAACGGCCGCAAGAAACGGAGATTTCCGCCACGTCTGACTAATATTTGAGGGTCATTCGGAATCTTTCAAAATCTGCTTGAGATAAAATAGGAACCCATGCTAATATCAATTCCAAATCCGATAACAAAGTATCCAAATTGCCTTTTTATTCGTAAATGCTGCAGAATAAAACTTTACTTTTCTCACTAATGACCAGTTATTTGTAACCTTTACGAAGAATATTACTTTTTCGCTTTTTTTCTGCTGGCGCGCCTAAAACCCTATTTACTTTTAGCATTATGCTAAGAGGATTATGGAATATTTATGGTGAATAATGCTTCCGTTTCTTTATTATTTTATAACGTCATAATTTCCGTTTATGGGGATAAAAATATGTGTTCTGGTTTAGGGTTGTTCGTTTGTTCAATTGCGTGGGTACTAACCTTATCAATATCGTTATTTTTTTCCGGTTTAAAATAGCATTATCCCATTTCTTTCCCACGGGTGTCGTAAGAGGCGATTTAGGAATTCGAGCTTTTCATGTGGATTACAATTTTAGGCTACAGGCTGGCAATCTGTCACTTTATATATTAAAACCTCAAATATTTGTCAGACAGGGCGATAGAGACCGTATTGTACGGCCGTTAACGCTCTGCCTACTCTTTAGTGTAAAAGTGAAGTATGTATTAATTATTATATCGAAACTGAAATTTATTTTTATTGTTATAATAAATACATACATGATATGTAATGCCTATAATCCCTTACGGGGTAAGCAGAGCGTAAATGGCTGTAAAAATACAGACCTTTACGCCACGTCTGACAAACATTTGAAGGTCATTTAGAATATTGTGTATTACCATAGTGACAGGTTGTCAGCCCATCGCCAATTTGCAATGCAATAATAATTAAGCAGCAAATAATAATAAAAATCAGTCCAGTATTTACAACACCTGAACCCAGGAATACAAGTTCCTATAAAATTCAGTGCAAATATTTTAGGGTGAGTTTTACTTGTGAAACTGAACAACTTTCCCTAAAAAAAAGGTAGAAATATGGAAAAAAACGGAACTCTCATACCAAAATGATCAAAAATATTTTCATATATAAATACTAAGGTCCAGTTTTTTCATATAATTGATTTATACTACTTGGGAAAAAATTATCAGTTTCACGAGTAACACTTACCCTAAAAATATTCGCATTTTAATTAAATAGCTTCTTATATAAGATCATTGCCTGCAGCGCCGTAAATTACATTTGATGAGTATTATCTAACGAAAACATACCTGCCATTAAGTAACAAGAATCTTGAAACATGCTCTACGTAACAAGCAACTAATAAATTATTTATTACAGTATCAAAGGGCGGAGCGGACGCAAAAACATTCCTTTTACAAAATAAAATCAAATGAAAGATGCCTTCTAAGTTACGCAGTTTTCTTCCTGGCAACACCACCGTCGTTATAATAGACAAAGAGCTAGTGCTGTACAGGTTGCACTATAACATCTAATGAAAGATGCCTTCTAAGTTATGCAGTTTTCTTCTTGGAAACACCAGCGTCGTCATAATAGTCATAGAGCTAATAACGTGAGTTTTGTTTGGTAAAAAACTTTAACTAATCTAAATAGACACATAAACTATAGACATTGAATGACGAATAATATTACAGAATCAGATCGAAGCGCATGGAAAAATGGGTTAAGAAATATGGGTATTTTATTTTCACCATCATCATTTAAAGTCTTGAGACGTCCACTGATGGTCATAGGACTCCCCTAGACGACACTGTTAGATGCAATTTAATTCTAGTTACGTATTTAAGAAAGTAAATAGGTCCTTTTTAGAGATACATTTACAGGGTGTAAGGCACAGCCCACTACAGTTTTTTCTGAAGAAAAATAGTTGTTTTTTTATTTATTATTAATTCTAAAAAAACAGGTCTCATAGCAATAATAAAACAATTGAATAATCAAACAATTAAAAAGGGCTGATGTCAGTAAGAACAACTATGTAAGTAACAGAAACTTATATGGCTTATTGAAAAGTGGTTCTACTCTATAAGCCATCGTTTAATTAATTTTAAAGGCTGGCTATCAGTGACTGGTATAGTAATTTCATCAGGCAATTTGTTGCATATTGAGGGCCCTATGAAATGTGTAAGCTTGGTCGACTTGACCAACCTGTGCCTGATGGGTGCTCTCTGTAGCAACCTCCCACAGCTACAGTTCCTAAGTATATTATAAAAAATATCAGCATGCGGGTAAGTATTAATATTTATAATATAGTGTGAAATTTAGATTAACATAAAAATGCTTGGCAACCTGCCAAATTACACGCCTTGCACACAAGTTTGTTCCACGTCATACTCCTGCCACTTGGCCGTTCGAAACGTGTAGGGGATCACTCAGTGATACTAGAAATCATATGAACTTTACTTGTTCACATCATATATGTAATTTCTGGGCAAATAGCTTGTCAATACTTACCCCTTTCACTATACGACCCGCTCTCTCCTACACCTTTTCACGTGACTATCTCTTAGACCATTTGTATAAAACGCAAAAAAAAAGGAACAGTCCTTCCGCATTGCTTTTTAATTTTCCGTTCTGCAGGCAAAGGTTTTCCCAGTTTGCGGTCGATTTGATATTCCACGAGACTTGCTGGAACAATGAGACTGTAATGTTATTGGAAAACCTAGCGGGTTCTAATTAATTTTACACCATTAGTTTCGATTTTATAAAATTGGTTTGATTTCGTTATAGTAACGTTTAATAACAAGTGTGCCTAAGGCCAATCCACACAAGCGTCATACGATACGGAAAGTTTTGCTCAATTTGTCGAAAGTTAAAATTCGCCTCCGACCGCTATCAGTGTTAAATAAATTCTTGTGGACTGAATTGTTGTATCTCAACCACACAGTCATACTTTTTATTTTTAGAGTTCCGTATCTCAAAAGATGTAAGACGGAACCCTTATAAGATCACGTTGTTGTCCGTCCGTTTGTATGTCTTCTGTCAAGACCCTTTACCTCGGAATGGCGTTGCGATACTGAGTTACATTAAAACCATATATTCAGGTCTATGGCCTGCTGTAGTTGTTCAAATAAACTATTTTTTTGGGAGCTGAAATGGTACATTTTTTTAAATTGAGTACAGTACGTAGTCAAGTGGGGTATTATATATAAGCCTTGTTGTGCATGTTAAATAAAGATACTAATTCAAGTTCCTAACTTAAATGACTTGTAAAGAGTCAACATTAATAGCCTTTTGTCTTTTCACGGTTGCATTGACAATTGTTAATGAGCCATTAACGTTTTGCTTCACACCAGCCGCACATACAAAAAAAAACTATCAAAAGCTTCCGCCACTAATTCCCTTGTTCACCAAAACCACTTTAAACATTTACAACTTAACTGCATTTGGTCAGATAAGATTCTGGCCGAAAAAATTTAATGAAAAGGAAAAGAAAATATTGTGACTATAAAATATTAGGACAAGAATACTTTGTTGGGTTCCGTCCCTCAAAACGGAAAAAAGGGGATCCTTATAGGATCTGTTTGTTGTCCTTCCGTCATTTCGTTTGTCTGTCTGTCAAGTCAAGGACCTTAATTTCGGAAACGCGCGGAGATATTGCGCGAGTTGAAATTAAAATCACATACTCAAATTTACTGCCGCTTCTAAATGTAAAAGTTTCAAGCTCGTAACTTAACATACTATAAAAGATACCGTTTATGCTGTAAAAAACGCGTGATTTTGACCCTCAAGGGAATCAAAATTCAGGGCACTTCCCGTTAACCTAATATGTTTGTTTTAGGGAGCCGAAAAAGAAAAGTATTGATGATAAGAGTTCAAATTGGGTATTGTTTGAAAGGATGAGCATATTATGTCGGAACCCTCGGTGAGTGAGTCCAACTCGCATTTGGCTAGTATTTTTTTATAGTTATTCTTCTTTTGATTGGATTTGGTCAGATATAATACCGGGCAAAAAATGTGGAATAGAAAATTCTGTACCTACCACAAAATATAAGATACCATGCCAATAAAACATATTTTTTAAATATCCTTTTATTTTCGACCAGTTCTATCGCGGCGACTGCCATTGCCAACAGTAGCGCGCGCCTACCAAGATTTATCGGTAGGGTCAATATCTCCATTCCGATTCGGTCCTATCGCCATTTATCTCACGGAATCTAATGATCGGTCAGCTTATAATAGGCAGTGAGTGTCAAACTAATGAGAATATATTCCAATGTGGTACTCAATAAATTAGAAAGGTTCCGAACGAAACGGCATATTAATTGGACATTAGTGTCCATCGACACCTCCAAAGCAAAGCGTGGCGGCGATTAAAAACGTGAAAGCGTCTAAGAAGTTATTTGGTGTCTATAAAATTAGGTGGGTGTGAATTTTTTAACGCGCCCCTGAGCGACTATTGCGGCATGACGTGAATTCCTTATTATTTGAGCATAGTTAGCAAAATTAAACTGACTTTGACTTATTTCCTTCTTTGCCCGTAATTTTTTTAATAATCTGGTATGATAAATTAAACTGCTCTCCGATGTTATAATGATGGTATTGATTCATATCGTGTGGGTCCCCCGAGTCGACGTACGTCCTGATGAGAACTACTAATGATGAATGATGATATTACTTTTTGATGGTGGCAGAGCCACTGGGCGCCACAACTCTGTTGTCGAGTCGTATTTTGCCATTTAAGTTAGGTCATTTTTGTAGGTTAAGGAAAAGTTTTAAGTTAACAAAGTATGTGGCATTACGCCGAGGGAGAGTCCACAACACAGAGGACCTAGTCTTACGAATAGGGGCTGTGTTGCGCAGTTTTGAGTAGCAACAGAAACGTGATAGTAAAATTTCTGCACCACGTGGTGATCCGCTCGTGATTATTACTCAATGTCAGATATATGCCTCAATTACAATTTCCTATTAAATGTTCAGTTTAAGAATAGTTTGTTGCTAAAAACACTATCCGATTCAATCAACAAACACTCAAATAAACAAGACAAACAATATTATAACCAATTCACATCCGCCATTACGGAATAGCAACGAAGCTATCCTATTGATGATACTATCATCTGCAAACTTGTCATTGACAATAGTCTTTGTCATTGTCTGTCTCTAAAAATAATACTGGTCTTTTGTTATTTTTGCGATTATATGATTATACCAACAGAATCTAATTTTGATTTGCCACCGTCCGCAATAATGACATCAATTTGCTTGATTATCTTCGACATGTATTATTATGTGTCATTTGTTCCTTAAAAAAACTCGATGCGGCCATCAAACAAAATAAAAACAAATTTCGCGAATTTGAAACCAACTTCACATAAACAAGCACTTATTAGCCTGTACCTACTCGTATCTTAAAAAAACTACAGAACCAATTTCAATAAAGTGTAGCAACAATTTAGTTAGATAATTTCTACCTTATCAAATAAATAAGAGTATTTTAACCTATAGGTTAGAAATCTAGTGACCAGTAGCGAAAACTCAAGACTATAGACTAGGTGATAAGGAATAGTTTCCCCAAGGAATTGTTGATCAGCTGATTTGAGTTACTATGGAAACTTAAAATATTTTTGATATACATATTTCAACCTATGTTCCCATCACCAACTTGTCTTGAGATTTCGCTATTGGTAACTAAAGTCAAATTTCACCCTATATTTTCATATATCTATTCGAGGACAAATTACATACGCAGTTCTTTTTTCAATCTAGCAACAAATGATCATAATGATGGGTTAGTAAGCCACCAAAACAAATGGAAACTTTAAAAAAAAAGATATCATTCGCCAACTTTGTAGCCTTTGCAAAGACATAACTTAGTCTTAGCAAATTGAATTCCGCCGACTTGGCTGGAAGATTGACTGACCACAAATTGGGGATCCGTTGTCAAGGGAGATAACATCCCAAGAATCTCATTACACTGGAACATCTACTGTGTAACATTTTCCACTGGGTTACGTCTAACTTTGGCTTTGGAATCTTAAGGTCTCTCAGATTGTTGTAAGTTCCGGCTAAGTCACCCAACTCTATGTTAGAGTGGAGTAATGACTTACTTAGAAGTATTTCCATGGTGATCAGCAGCACATCAACTTAACCATTTAGAGGACCAACTTATAATGGTTTGTCATATAGTTACAATGAAACACCAGTAAAATATGGTCCTTTTAATGGGTAGATTGATGTGCTGCTGGTTAAGGGATCAACTGATACTGGTCTTTCATGCAGTTACTATGAAAAACCAGTATAAATTGGTCCTTGCAAGGTAGGTTGATATGTTAAAGTACTTGCATTAAAGGGACCCACTTGTAGTGTGCCTACGCACCTCCTTCATTAGTACGTAAGTAAGTAACAGTTCAATATACGCCACTTAACAGACAACACGTGTATTATTGACTCGTCCCCAACGCGCCGCCAGTTCATGGCGACCGCTGCCAGTGCTGCCTTATGGCAGTGCTGCGCATCGTGGTTTTGTTTTATTAATTTGAACTTTTAATATCGGTGTTTTAAGTAATAAAAGTTTTATCACGAGTGCAGCAAGACTAATGAACAATAATGAACTAAAACAAAAGTGAAGTGAAGTGTGAACAAAATGGCAAAGGTGCCCTATAATATAAAAAAGTGCAACGACGACACGAAATATACCCCGGATGTGACAATCATACGAATGATAAAAAGAAGCATGTATGGAGCCCAAAACATAACCAAAAAAAGACATGACTGACGACAACTTTAAAATGAAAAATAACAAGGATAGAAGAATTAACAAAAATCAACTAAAAATATTAAAATCGTAAATTTTATCAGTGTAGCAAAAATAAAATAAAGATGCATAAAGAAAATACAACAAACTCTTTCAAAATGATTATCATATCATTATGATTATGCATCTTTGCCGTGTGATGCCGGCTTAGAATAGCATCACCCCATATCTTTCCCGTGGGAGTCGTAAGAGGCGACTAGGGGACTCGAGGGTGTGTATTGCAATTTTAGACGATAGGCTGACAACCTGTCACTATAGCGATACACAATATTCCGAATAACCCTCAAACATTTGTCAGACGTGGTGTAAATGGCCGTTTTTGCGGCTGTTTACGCTCTGCCTACCCCGCAAGGGATTATAGGCGTGATATATGTATGTATGTATGTATGTATGTATTATGCAAATCCAAAAATAATATCAAAGAGAGGAATGAATTGAAAGAAACTAAAGATATGTGAAGGATGGCATGGGTTGCGGCCGTTGCGGGGCGCAGGGAGCAGTTGGTGTCGGATGAGGATGCTGCCGGATAGCCATGGGACAGTAGGCCCATGAGTGGATGTTTCTAGCAGTTTGGTTTTATACGGTTTGATAAGAAAGAAACGTGAGTACACATATTTTATTTTCTGTAACGGAGCCGAATCTAAGTGTTTGCAATAATTCAATACCGCGAGTGTGTCAAAGTGCGTTTAAATTAAACAGAAAAGAAAATGGTTACATCAAAAATACCTATTTTTATTCATCGCTTACCTGCCGGGCTACCGCAGCTCATTTGAGCCCAGATGGAAGAGGCGTCGCCACTAGTAATGCGAAAGTCGCAGGTTCAAATCCTGCCCGCACTCGAAAATTTTGCAAGTTTTCAAAAATCAAAAAAAAAAAAAATATAAGTGGTTCGTGAAATTACTAATAAATTAATCCGTGCAAGACTCCAGCTATTACACCATGGCTGGGCATCGTAAAACCAAGACAAGTGTGTACCTTTCCATCATTAATGGTAGTCTTGTAGTAAAATAAACATACATACATACATACATAAATCACGCCTTTATCCCTTACGGGGTAGGCAGAGCGTTAACGGCCGTAAAACGGATATTAACACCACGTCTGACAAAAGCTTGAGGGTCAATCAGATAACTGTGTATCACTATAGTGACAGGTTGTCAGCCCATCGCCTAAAATTGCAATACACGTCCCTCGAGTCCCTTAGTCGGCTCTTACGACACCCATGGGTAAGAAATGGGGTGATGCTATTCTTAGCCGGCATCACACGGCGTTACACACAGTAAAATAAAGCCATCGATTTTTACGACCGAAAGGACCTCCAACCGTTCGGAACAGCTAAAGAATAGTCAAAAAAATCACTTAATCATTCACGTCTTATAGACCCACTTCTTCTGCCGATTACACTCGGTGGGTCCAATCTGCAACGTTGCGTTTTAACTTCTGAACCAATAATATACCTGGCAATGCAAGATAAGTAGTTCAGTCTGCAATTTACCCTCTGAACCAAAAATATAAGGCAAGTTAAGTCTGCGTTACGGTGCGTAACGGATGCGTCTGTCATGTCGTTTGATGGACGCACCGTAGCCATATTTGTATGGGAATAAGATCGGAATTTGCAATTTCCTTTTGTCTGACAGACGCTTGCATTACGGTGCGTTAATATACGTAGCGACGGACGACAACTGAGAGAACCGCTTTAAAGCGTTAAAATTAAATAAGTTATGATTTTACAGACACGAAATTTTAAATTCTGATAACACACAAGCCGACCATCTTCTTCTTCTTTTTCGTGTGGGACACCGAATCGTCAACGACCCAATGAACCCTTTTGTCAGAGTTTTTCAACCGTTGACTACTAGTAGTAGGCCTCTGACATGGTTGTGTAACGACCGCCGACTCGACCCGATTTTGTCAGTGGGTCTCATTTGTTTTTATTTTATTTATTCAGATTTAGTAGGTAAATGGCAATGCCACCAATTGGACCCAATTGGTCCAATATGCAATGGGTCTAATAAGTCTACTTCACTTAAGAGAGAAATCCCGAAAACACAGCACGAATACAGACGAAACAGTTTAATTCCAAAATTATTGACTTAATAAAAACGAACGTGGCTATAATGTAGTCTAACTGTGAGAGGAGTTGTTTCAAACGCGATCGACCGATGTTTATGTAAATCTGCTTCCATCTTCTTATATTGAGAGAATTGATTCGGTAAAGAAATTTATACAGCACACTAACTTCTTGAAGTGACTCTACTCGTTTTTCTCTCTACTTGTGTGGAACAGCAGGTTTATAAACGGCTTGATGCAAGTGCTTTAGCCCAAAATGGCTTAGCATAGTAATAAATTTAATTCATTACAAAACTGTGTTTCCCCGCGAGAAGACAGTTGTAGAGATTTTACTTAAGTAGGTACCTACTTACAGTCAGATAATATCCAACAGATATCACAAGTACCCTCCACAAACCCCTACATGAAACAAAAAATAAGAACTGACTGACCATAATTATACCCAAAACCACATAACTCGTAATTAGTCGACAAATTTTCGAAGGGGCCAATCAATTTTATCTATTGACTTGTTGGTAAATTTTGTTGTACTCTCTTGTTCCATTGTACTTAAAGTAAACGAAGATAAGATGAATCGGGTCAATTTTTGTTTTGTTTACTTTACCTGCATACTGTTATTTCACCAGCTGTTTTAATTCTGAATTATTTTTTAAACATGTGCAATTTGTGCATTATGCTTAGATCCAATTCTTTAAATCCTTTAACCAATTAATTACTTACCACAAAATCTGACATATGGCATCTTATTTTAATTTTCATTTGTTTCAGCTATTTAACTAAACGTTGTACGAAGTTCTTTCATATTTCCATCACGAATATTGAGATGTTATGTTTGTTTATGCCCGGTTTTCGACGTGTGCCCACCACGGCTTAATTATTTTATTTGGTGATCTTTATGCGTTTTATTTATAATGTAATAAATTTTTATTCATTTATAAAATCACTATTAAGAGCTAGCTGGTTGAAAGATTACGTTGTCTTTTCAATAATTCTTTTTATTTATGAAAATCACGCCAAAGCTTCAGATATATCTACTTGTACAATTTGTTTTAAAGAATAATGGCACGCGGTAACGTGTTTATTTAAGCACTAGCAGCCCGCCCAGCGGTTTCACCCGCTGCTAATAATTTCCCCCCGGTTATAAGACAGTTTAATATAGCCTATGTTCATCAGGGATAATGTAGGATTCTAAAAATCTTGACTTCAATTTGAAACAAATATCGTGTTCAGATGGTGGTGGCGTAAAGTTACATTCCGTGTGATTAACCTGGCCAGCCCCATGGCAGTGCCTAAATTCTTATTTTTTTTATCCCGCCCGAGCCTATTTTCTATTAGGTCATAACAAATTTGTAATAAAAAAAGAAAATTGCGTAATACAAATTTCTTTTTTTAGAATGACGGTCATGACGTCAATAGTTTCGGAGCCTATCCAATTCAAACAAACAATTAAAAAAATCCTGTTTCTAATATTAGTGTAGATTATATTATTATTATTTTAGTGTAATGCCGGCTTAGAATAGCATCACCCGATTTCTTTCCCGTGGGAGTCGTAGGAGGTGACTAAGGGACTTGAGGGTGTGTATTGCAATTTTAGGCGATGGGCTGACAACCTGTCACTATGGCGATACACAATTTTCCGAATGACCCTCAAACATTATGTCAGACGTGGCGTAAATGTCCGTTTTTGCGGCCGTTTACGCTCTGTCTACCCCGCAAGGGATAATAGGAGTGATATGTGTATGTATGTATGTATTATTTTAGTGTAGATTTTTTTAATGCATTATTTTAAGTTTTTTGTCGTCTTTTTTATACCGAGTAAGGGACAGCCCTTGGAATACTGATAGGGTGCATGAAACATAAAACTGGACAACTTTCCATACATACATACACATATCACGCCTATAATCCCCTACGGGGTAGGCAGAGCGTAAACAGCCGCAAAAACGGACATTTACGCCACGTCTGACAAACATTTGAGGGTAAATCGGAAAAATGTGTATCGCCATAGTGACAGGTTGTCAGCCCATCGCCTAAAATTGCAATACAAACCCTCGAGTCCCTTAGTCGCCCCTTACGACTCCCACGGGAAAGATATGGGGTGATGCTATTCTAAGCCGGCATCACACGGCATATATATGGGGTGATGCTATTCTAAGCCGGCATCACACGACAACATTCCCCTAGAAACATATGTCAGGAAACGCCAAGAAAATGACCTACCATACAAAATCACAATCAGCTGACTGCATTCACTATGGGAAGTCAGTTTTTTTACGTTTCCTGAAATATGTTCCTAGGGGAAAGTTGTTCAGTTTCATAATCTGCATGTACCCTATCAGTATTCGGAGGGCTATCCCTTACACCCTTTAATACAGTAATGATTAAATGTAATCATTACACTGGTACGAATAATGTGGCGTAGTTTGTACATTTTTAAATGAAAAAGTAGTTATTGTGGCATAACTGTAATAGTTAGACATATGGTATCGCGGACATTATTATAGATATTGATGTCCACAATAAAATTGTAGTACATCACATTGCTCTATTGTCAATAATTTCCACAGCGTACGCGATTTAAGATATTTTTTTGGTACATTTTTCACACGTTGGGTTACATTATCGAAATTTTCACGCGGATCCCTATTTTTTTCTCGTATAAAATATATCCTATGTTCATCAGGATTAATGTAGGATTCTAATGGTGAAAGAATTTTTAAAATCGGGCCAGTAGTTTCGGAGCCTATTCGATGCAAACAAACAAACAAACAAACAAACAAACAATCAAATCTTTCCTCTTTATAATATTAGTGTAGATGTAGATTTTTTCTTGGGTTCTAACTTCATTCTTGCAAACCCCTACCAACTACTTAATATTGCTTTAGCAAAAACTTTCTATGAAATGAAACTTGCCTAAAGAGCAAGAATAAAATTGACCATCTCGGTTGATAAAAAAATATTCAAAGACTATATCTAGTGAATTATGTAGGGGAAGAAACGTTTGCAAGGAATGTTAGATAAAAACTATCATCGGTTGATCAAAGTATAATTAAACACGAAACTAATTCGATTCATCTACAACAATGTCACGTACCAAATCATAATTCGTCACACTCGAAAGTCGAACAAAACTACAAATTAAAAGCGTGTAACTTCAAAATGAGCACAATAGTGTATATCACAATAAATGTAGCATCAACTTCAAAACTGAATGTACCATCAATCTTCACCTTCCGAGCAATAATGGGACAAATGGATTGAAATGGCCTTTACGCCCGTTTCTGGGTCATTAGGACCACACCGGGGAGCGGAAAAAAGGTGTAACTCAAGATACGTCTCTATTCTATTCTACTAAACAATGGGGAGCTATTCGCTACTGTTTGCGTTCATGACAAAAGTGTAACAGAGCTTTAGAAAATCGGCGAATGCAATGCAATTGTCTCGCAATTGTCTTACCCTGCGGGATTCTGTGTTCTACGAAAGCAGTAAAATGGCGTAAGAATACTCCGTACTCAGCAATAACTTTTTATGCTGTTGTTGGCTTTGATTCTATTCCATTCCTAAACAAAGTCGATTTTTGTATCTATTGCTGCTTTTCTTACACATTTTTTAACACACTTGTTGATACGGTCCTATGGACGATGAAAATCTTCTTACTCGTAAAAAAGGACGTGCTAAGTATGACGTAAGGAAAACCAAGCTATGCTTTACATTTAAACTGTGCACTTACACATTTCCATTTAAAGCACTTAGAATCTAGAATTATCATCTCTCTTTTTCAACTATTGTCAGCGTTTAATCTAAAAAGCAATTGTTGTACTAAAATAATCTGAGGCGTTACTTACCTACAAAGGATGCAGTAAGTAATAAAAGGAAAATGAACATTATAGGGTGAAACTTTACTAGTGACCAATAGCGAAAACTCCACAAGCACCAAACGCTGACAATAGTAGAAAAAGAGAAATGACAATTCTGGATTCTTAGTGCTTTAAATGGAAATGTGTAAGTGCACAGTTTAAATGTGCATAGTCAAATTTATCTTATTATACAAGTTGTAAAAATATTAGCTGCAAATATTTTAAGTGGTGAACCACCCCATGAAACTGAACAAGTTTCTCCTTGGAAGGTTGGTCGAAATATGAAAACAAATTGGACCTCCCGAACACAGTGTTTCAGCTGACCGGGTCAATTTGTACAGGAGTCCAAATATATTTTCTCTTTTCGTTTCAGTTTCATGGACTAGTTCACCGTTTAAAATATTTTTACATCCGTAGTATTAGAAAACTAGTAAGTAAATTTTTTTTGTTTACGATTTATTTATTTATTTACGATTTATTGTACACAGAGACAGCAAAGAGACAAACACATAAAGAATACAGACAAAACAGGTACTGCTTATCTCTCATATGAAAATTTCTTACAGAAGACTTATGTGTTAGTCAGGATTTTATTTTCTTTTTCTTGTTACATAATACCGAGTCGGCGAACGATACAAAACATTACATAATACTGATTAGGTAAATGTAAGCCCTAATTTAACCTATGACGAAAATATGTCAGCCCAAATACGATTACCCTAAGCCCTGTCGTTTTAAGTTCTTCACCTGCAACGTGTCATATTAATAGGATTAATTTGAACAACTTAAAATTCCAACCGTTCTTGTGCGATGTCAAGGCCTGTCATTCCTTTATGTTTTGTTTTAATTTTTTTGTGGTTAGGCGCAATAGGCGTGTCGGTTTTGTTGGGGAAACATTTTAAAGTGTGGAATTTTGAATTAAACTCTACTTATCTAAAATTGGTTCGTTGGTAACTTTATTATAGAAATTTATCATTATTTTTAAAACAAATATTATTATTTTTCAATGCGTGTATTTCAAAGAAAGGTAAAATAGCAAAAAAACAAGGAGTGATGCCTGTTCTTTTTTTTTCGAGACGACCATTGAACTTTACAAAATAACATCGAAAGTTTCATAAAACAGAATGTTATGTTTGAAAAGATAATGTTTGATCGTAATATTCGATGATATTATGGGATATTATGGGAAATCACGAAAAGTTTCCTTTCTATCGAATTAATTCCTTTGTCATAGGTATTATTTTTGTGTGCATACGCCAACCCCGTGTCCGTCACGGTAAAACAAAAAAACTATTTCAAAGGTTTTTGGAACTCAAAGGTGTTCGTAAGGGGACTTATCTGTGCTACGATCTTATCTAATGGTATCTAAAACGACCACACAGTAATTGTCTACTGTTGCCACTTAAAACAAATTGATAGAATTTATAAAACCCCTTTTGTGGTTTCAGTAATTTTTCTCCGTTGAAGATACGTCAGTAAATGGTCAAAATAAATTAATCTACTTTGTACCACGCATACCTAGTTTATAGGCCAAGCCAACGTATATTTTAGCCTGACGTGAAATTAAAGATTGTTCTTGTACCGTAAAACCAAACAAACTGGCTCGCTTTATCTTTGCCTACTTGTACATTGTGCAAAAACTATCAATTTTATCAAATAAAATTTGAAACCAAGCCATGACATCTACCGTAAGGAACAAGCTAATCTGAGCTCAATTACACTAATTTCAATAGTTTCGGAGGAAACCACGAAAAAAAAACGCAGTTAGTAACTTTGTACTTCCTTGCAACTTTGCCAAAATTTTCAGAAACTAAAAACTCGATGGTTACGAAATTAAAACACTTAATAATAAAGGACGGTCCAAGATTGCTTTATATCTTGGAGACATGCGAATGCAGCAAATATTGAGGGAGTCATTATGATTGGCAGTGCTATGTAGAAACCTGCGTAGGGTGCTAGGGTTGAACATGAACAGACGAATCGAATAATATAGGTAAGCACGTAACACCCTGAAAGATCATATCGAGCACAGCTTTCGCCTTAATACATTTTCAAAAAAGAATTTATATCTCAAAATTTATCTTTTGTATTTGAATCAAAGTCCCATGATCAAAAGTGCTTCTTATTTGAATTATCGTTTTTAAGATATTTGCTCCTACTGAAAGCTTTAACTAAACGAAGTCTACACAAGCTTATAAACGCTTTAAAGCTTAAATATTAGAGTATTTGTGTAAAATCACTTTTTGTGGTGCATATAGGTGAAATTGCGAACACAAAAGTCATTATATGTAAGTACCCAATCATTGCTATGCCTGAATCCCAAGCAACAGTAGTAAGAACACCTTCACCCCCGTTAACACATTTTATGGTAAGACATTTCCATGGGCTAGGAAGTGCAGACCATTTTACTACAAAGCGGTCAATCTGACCCCTTCATTTACAAGATGTAATGACGCCTCTGTTCTAAGCCTACAGTAATTCCGAAAGGCATTAGGCAGGCACGTTCCCAAGGTGACCTTATAGACTTTTCCTATCAATGACTAAGCAGACTACTAGACGGCACACTAAAAGGTAAATAATTTTTGGATAGGCAACGAATAGGTACATAGATACACCTACATAGATAAGATAACTATTTGTAAGGAATCAGGGCCCAAAGTCTGCTAAATGAAAATCGCTTCAGTTGTATGCAGATAGCGTGTCAGTGGCATGATTTTAAGCGTTTCGTAATCTGCTAACAGTTTGAAGTATAGACAACACTTTAGCAATAAAATGACAGATGAGTGTCGCTGGCATTACAAGAGTAAAAAAATTTTAGTGTCCGGGCCCGGATACTCAGATCGCGCGCATCGGTCAGAGGTTGGAGATTTATTTGTGATATGACCCGATCGTAAACTGGCTTATCAGCATGCACTGATTACCGCTGCCCTGCGTACCGAACCTCAGTTTGTCAACATTATGTTTTACTTGCATGAAAAAATAAAGAGGAAAACCAAGAAATAAATGGCGACATCGCGAAATCGCGGCGCATCGCGAAATAAGCTTTGAGTGTTCCTTTTAAATTGACACATTAAGGGTGCATTAAGGCGTCTGGTAGACTGTGTGGTCGTTGATTCCTACTCTAACCATGGTATTAGTTCGCAGCACAATTTACCGCCTTAATACAAGGTGGGTGAGAGCTTCTGATTAAACAATAAATCGCGAACAGTACGCCTTTAAGTTACGCCGTAACCATCAGGACGTGGCAAGGTCAATTTAAATTACTATGTACATGTGGAGTTGTGTGAACTGTGTTCAAAGGTGTACGTAGCCGTACATTTGTTGGATGTTAAATTTAAACATATTATGTAAAAGAGGTAAATACCCACAATTTTCTTTTCATGAAAATAAAATAGCACAATGTTTTGTTTAAAAATTATATGAGATGCAAAAATTGAGCTTAAAATATAACAAAGGGTAAACCAGCCCGTAAAAATTATCAATTGTCTCCTTGAATGGAAAAATACGCTTTTTTACCTAAAATTTGCTTACACCGAATGCGCTAGCCGAACAAAGTATTTGTTTACTACGTTTTTTGGTGACAGTGGGTCAGTTTTATGAACTGGTTCACTCTTTGAAAAACTTTCACAATATTTTTTTTACAACCCGTAAGTTTGCAACAGGGACAACTTAATAATTTTTTTACCGTAGTTTGCTAAAAAACAATACAAAAACGTTTAAGAAATACTTTATTTTCCCTGTAACTTTTGTTTCATTGTCACAAAATTTTACGGATTCACCGCGGGGTGCTTTTTGTCGCGTGCCTGTTTTTTTTCTGTATGCAAAAGGCCACCAATACCTACATTGTTACAGAAACAATTGGGCTTTCAACACACAATACACGAACTATTCGGTCCATAAAATCTAATTAAAATACCCCCTACTACTTGCCGTTCAATGTTTTTGTCCCGTTGTACTGGGAAGGCAGGGATCACTCTTGAAGTCCATTGCTGCGTATTTATAGCGCATCCGTAACGCATGCGACTGTCAGACGAAAGTAAATTACGAATTTCCAACTTGTTCGCATAAAAGAACGACGATGTTGCATTGACGGATTGTCTATCAAACGACGCATTCAAATTCCTTTCGGCTGACAGACGCATGCGTTACAGGTGTGCTGAAAATACGCGGCAACGGATGTCAAGTGGGACAAATGCCATAAAGTAAGATTTGAGTCTAACTTAATTGAGGTAATGTAGGTATGCCCACTTTCAGATATGTCACAAACGGAAATTAGAGTAACCAATATATAAATTAACTAACATTTAAAATGCTAAATAGCAAAATACTAAAGTAATATTCTGTAAACCTCTTGACAAACATCAAAATATATAAGTTGTAAATTTTTTTATCAATCAACCTAAACCGGTGCAAACCGCGCATATTATCATAGCCCCTGGTGAGAGGTTGTGTTTCTACATGTTTTTTGTGCCTCAAACGAGTCATAATTAATAGATGGCCATAGAGCGTATCGGCTGAAGAGGCAGGCCAATGGGACGGATGCCCACATGCCATTGTCGTGTAACTTACGCACGTCGTTCATCAAGTTGACAAGCGTTAATCCAGTTTCCGGAGTCGCTACTAATGTTTGGTGCATCTCATTCTCGAAGCCAACTCGAATTAGAACTTGATGCAATTAAAACATGCAAGAACTCTGAAGTTATGGACACATTAATGAAGCTTTTATTTGACAGCTGTTTAAAGAAGAAATGGTACCTTCTTAAAATCATTGATAGATTTGCTGGGTAGGTAGTTAGATTTTTTGTCTTTCGTGCGGGCCACCGCGTTTTCTTTGCGTGGCTAGTTGTGAAACCCGCGAAGGCATAAAAAATTGTATCGTTTAAATCCGTTAAAAAAACCTTATTAGACAGCCATTTGGCAGTTCCAACAAAAAAAGTACCTACCTACCTATTTTATGAAATAGGTATGCAAACGAAATAGCTCCTCCATCATTTATTAAAAGTATCACAATCAGGGCAGCAGTGCTTCCAGAAAATACTACTCGTAATCGATGTTACCGATGAATAATGTCGCACAATAAGTAGACACAGTTTTTACAAAGTTCACTGATTTCTCACACACCCATCGTTCGAGAACCACGGGTAGGGGCAGTTGCGTTCAAAAACCTCCCCGCGCCCCGAATCTCGATGACAAATCGTTGCGTAAATGATAGTGTTCGCTCGTTGGACCGCTGCCGCTCGATGACTGTTTTTGTTGTTTGATGTATGTCCGTGCTTTGTGCAATGCTCAGATCCTGCCTATTGTTTGAAGGGGGCTGAACGACGCGCTTTTTGCAAACGCTTCATTGCGCCCCGGCCCGCCCTAAAACGAAAATAGAATTTTAGAGTTTAGTTTGGCTGCCAGTTCGTATGTTTGCTCGTTAACCACATGTAAATTGTATCTAAACTTGTAAATAACCTTAAATAATATCTCAGATATTTGGAACACCGCTTAGGTACGTATATTTATTTTAATCTAGGTACCTAATAGAACAAGACCAAAAATTTATCTTCACATTACTATTACCTACTTTATTACTTAGACTAGGTACATTAAATCTGTAAAGAATGAATTAGTCGCTGCTGTCTTCGGGTATTAGTTGCAAAACTAACCTGGTAGTTGGAGCCGTGCCACGCGTTATTGGCAGTATGATACGCTTGCAAAATTCGCGGGCAAGGGATAGCCGTGGTAGCCCAGATGGAAGAGGCGTCGCTACTAGTGATGGCAAGAATTACTGGTTCAAATCCTGCCCGCGATAGAAAATTTTGCATATTTTCTAAAATTCAAACATTTATTAATCTTTGTTAAGCTGTAAAACATAATGGTTTTTTTTTACTGATGATCCAACAGAGAGAAGCTCGCAACAACCCTCAACACAGATTGCTAAAGACCTTTCTATGTGAAAACTGTTCCACATCATCTTGTCACGATGATGTCTTGTCACAGCAGAAAATTATAATCAACCTTCCCTTTCGCTTCCTTCAAAGTAATAAACCTACCTCTACGCGGAAGTCACAACATTCTATACGAACACCTAAAAAGGGTCTAAAACATTCAGTGGTCTCTTATCTCGATGTCCATTTAAACCCTTTTACGGTGAACAATCAGATAAACACCACCTGGCATAAGATTAAACTGTAGGGAGGGTCCAAAGGTACACAGTAGCAGCAAGAATGCAGTAGTATGACGTCTTTATGCGAATAACTGACACAAAGTCATTCATCACATCAGGGCATCATACTCCTGACACTCCTAGCATAACCCATTCGTTAACTGCTTGTCTTGCTTCACGCGAATTGAAATCTACTTTTACTCATGACACAAAATATTACGCGGACATTGTAAGAGTTGCGGATAGTACAGCCGTGTTGGATCCAGATGTCTGAAAATCAGGGCCTATACAAACATCCGGGTGAGGCCCATGTTCAGAAGTGGACATTGAAAAACTGTTAATGGTATAGATAAAGTTTCTAGATTTCAAATTTTAATTAAATTGTATATTATACTAGCTGTTACCTGCGGCGTTGTCCGCATAAGTGGAAATAAAAACTACCTTATGTGTTAATCAATGTTACCTTCTATATGTGTGCTAAATTTCATTACAATCGGTTCAGTAGTTTTTGCGTGAAGAAGTAACAAACAAACTTACAAATTTTCGCATTTATAATACTAGATTTCCGCCCAGTAATTTACCCGGTGCCACAAATTTTCCCGTGATAATAGTTGTTTTCCCGCGGTAAAAAGGCCTGTGTATTATTCCAGGTTATACTCCTCTACCTGTGATCCAAATTTCATCCAAATCGGTCAATCCGTTTGAGCATGAAGAGGTAACATACATTCATACACACACACAAAATATCAGATTGATAATATTATTTTATATTACTGTTATATTATAATATATTATATAATTATTATAGTCTCAGATTCATTATAATATAAAGTGTGATAAAAAGAACATATATGATATTGAGACATCTACCATGTGGACCGGACACTTTGATAAGTCCTACTGCGATTTATACTTACCGACCTCTAATGTAGCGGGCATGCGGCTGAATGCTATGACATGGACGAAATTCATATAATTAATCATCACTTAGACCATGGAGGTCTTCGTTTTTATGTTATATTGGGTGGGGTATGTCGATAGATGATGAAAATTGGTATTAATTGCTGTTATTTTTAGATAAGTTCGTGAGATTACTTTGTCATCGACTCTATCTCGGTCTCTGTCTAACTGTTGCCGAACATTGGCGATCGCTGCTATAGCTTTTGTGCAATCTGCATTGGGCGTATTCCATTCATACGATGAGAAGAAGATAGCCATTTCTGTCTGACATAAGCTTGTAGTTCTTTCACGTCATATAGAAACAGAAACGTAAGCATCGCCAACTATTGCTATTTAGAGTTTTAGTGACATGCAATGAATTATTAAATTATCTATGACGGTTTGCCGTGTGATGCCGGCTTAGAATAGCATCACTCCATTTCTTTCCCGTGGGAGTCGTAAGAGGCAACTAAGGGACTTGAGGGTATGTATTGCAATTGTAGGCGATGGGCTGACAACCTGTCACTATGGCGATACGCAATTTTCCGAATGTCCCTCAAATATATGTCAGACGTGGCACAAGGCGGCCTTATCGCTTAAGTAGCGATTTCTTCCAGGGAACTTTAGGGTACAGGATAGGGGAGTAGCCGTAATGCGGGAGGAGTACAGACTCCGTGTTGAAATATTTTTTTCGTCGTTTCGCTTTTCGTTTTTCTTTCGTCTGACAGACGCATGCGTCACGCTGCTTTAAAGTGGGAGAACCGCCTATCACCAAAGATATAACTATTTTCAATTCAATATTCATCACTTTCTTTTATTTCAAATGACCATCTGGCATGTAAATTACTTTTATGACGTCCCTTTAACCACCTTGCCTCTAAACGCACCTAGACCAGTCTAATAATAAGTTATGACGTATGCCTCGAGGGGTTTTACATGAGCGTAGTATCGACAACACTTTGAGTACCTCTTTTTAAGGTACCACTTATACTGGTTTTCCATACTGTTAGTCAGTACCAGTATCAGTTAATCCTAAGACTTTAACATTTTTAACTTAAGGCCGCATCAGTCCCAAAAAGTAAGTCCACTTTCCTTTTCGCTGCGTTAGAAAGAAATAGACGATGACGGCTCAGATCCGGAAAACCGAACATTTGTTTATTATTAAAATATATGAACAAATATTTCAAAAAGTAAGCCCTAGATATAATACTCATTTAATGAGGAAGAAGAAAACACAAAATATAATTAGAAATGATGGATAACAAAAAAAATGTTCCGGTTTTTAGTCTAAATAACGGGTCAAAAAAGCCAAATTAGAGCTAACTTTGCTATTTTTTCTGTTGAGGTCATTTCAATAAATCGTGTTTTTAGCTCCACAGTTTTGTAGCGTATATCTTGAAGTATACTAAGAAAAAAAATTGTTTCAGAATTTGGAGATTTCAAGATATGGAAAACACAATTCGAAACACTATCCAACGTTGCGCGGTTGATATCTAAGCCCATTTCACCTTAAGCTGCCGATGATTGTACGTTTCCTGTGTCTATCTTTTTCGTGTGGCTATTAATCAATAAACCACAATATTAGAGGGTTAAATTTTTTGTTAATAAACGTTAGGTTGGGCAGGTAAGGTATGTTTTGAATGCGGCTCACATAGTTTTGAACCTTCAATCATTTTGTCGCCATGTTCTTTTGTGTAAGCTTTTTGTATTTATGAACTAAACACTATTTTGTTTCCGGTACACATGAGGAGTACCTACCTACTATAAATCTTTAACTTATTATTCTCTTCGAGTGTTGATTGCTTGGTTTTAAAATTGTGTATTTGATCCCTTTTTTTTCTTGTCCTGTATTTTGTCATAATCACTTCCGAAGTAAAATTGAATCTTTAAAAAACTCGTATAATTAATTCGTCGGTCTGTATAATGCGTCTGTCAGACTCATGCCTTACGGTGCGTTAAAAATACGCAGCGACGGATGATAAGTGGGGGAACCGTCTTATAGTTTCTGTTTTAGAACAAATAAAAACATTACTTAGTTCTCGAATTTGTCCCAGATTTGTTAGAGTTGACCTTGAAAGATCTACCTGGATTATTATTTTTTGTACGCTCCGTAAACTCCGGTCTCCGTACTTACCAAAATATTGATTTAAAAATAATATCATTGTACGACATCCGAACCCATTTTTATCAATCACGGAAAAAATTAAAGCGCTCAAGGGCGCTGTTCAGATTTCAATTACGAACCATATTCACAGGATTGTGTTTTGCCTCCATTCCTTTCATCCGAAATAATCTCTACCGCAAACAGCGACTGTGCAGTCGACTTGTCAAATATAATACGCCCTTTGTACACCCAAAATCGATTTAGCCTTTTTGTTGTCAAAAATGAGGTTTGAAAGTCTCGAGTTTCACAATTTCGACAATAGTTTCGATGTTTATCACGGCCAGGTGCGTGTGTTCCTTAAACGTATTTTAATTTGAGCGAGTGTAGTGTTGCCCAACCTCAAGGGATTATTTGAGAAGGTTTTAATGATCCCAGTCTATCGGACTGCTGCCAAACCGCTTGGAAACTTTGCAGTCCAATTTAAGACACTGTGTAGTTGCCGCAGTATCGACTACAAAGTGAGAAGAAAAGAGATTACGTCACTTAAAAAAATCAAAAGGTTAGGACAGTCAAACGAAACCATCTCTACTCGACTAAGGAATTAACGGAAGCGATTTTCAATTTCCAGAACACAAGATATATTATCATCTGATCCGACTGCAATCAATTTACCGCACATGTATTTGCATTTGTTATCTGTGGTTCGTATGCAGTCCTCATGCATGCCAACTTAAACTCAATCCGTAAAAAGAATTTGATAAAGCTCCAATACAAATAAACTTTTGTTTATGTTTTTTATACAATCACCTCAAACTACACAGATGTCAAATCATACTGGTTATACTTGGTATCTGTATGAAAACCAGTCAAAATGGGTAACCCAAGGTGCTTACTTTGATATATATATGAACTGAATAGTTGGGTGGGTAGGTAGTGTAGGTACCTATAAGAAGGGATTTGATCCCTTGAAGGGCGAGAAGCTATGCCATGCTGGGTGGTACTACCAAAGTAAACTTGTTAACAATAGACATCCAAATCAACCTATCTAACGGTTTCATATGACAGGTCTGATCCCTTAAAATAAATAAGGTCGAATAATCTAAGGTGACAAGTGTTTTTATAAATTTCAAGCTTAGTAATAGAGGTGCACCGACTATTCGCCTGTTTGTATAGTCGGTACTAGTCGGTGCCAAATTGACTTAATAGCCAATTAGTCGAATACTATAACGACGTTGAATTTTAATATAATAATTGAACTAGCGGCCCGCCCAGCGGTTTCACCCGCTGCTAACCGATTTCCCACGGGAAACAGACCTTCTCCCGACATAAATCATACATAAAACCTTCCTCTTGAATCACTCTACCCTTTAAAAAAATTCGTCCAGATCCGTACGGTGGTTTTGAAGATTTAAGCAAACATAGAAACAGACATAGGGACAGACGCGAGAACGCGACTTTATACTATGTTGTGATAATCGTGTTTGAAATGAGATCACAAACTGTTAATTGTCAGACGAGGCTCAAAACTCACGCAACAGTAAAGCCCAAACGTCGCTGATAAGTGACTGAAGTAATTATTGGCTCAGCCAACTAGTCGGTTACAAGTTACAAGTCGGCTGCTTTTAAGCTGATTAGTCGGTAGTCAGCTAGCCGGCATAAAACATAGTCTGTGCATCTCTACTTAGTAATAATAATAATATAGGTAGGTACCTACTTAATAAGCAAAACTAATTTATGGGTCGGATTAAAATTCGTTTTTATGAAATGAAAGGTAATATTATACCGCCCGAACCGGTTTTCTATCAGGACAATACAAAATTGTTATAAAAAGAATAAAATTGTATTACATAAATTGTTACACTTACTGACGTCAATAAGTGATAATATTATCCTACGTTGAATAAAATTATTATAATTTCATTTATATTTCAATCAATATTTAACACTATCTAAAAAATCTATTAACATATAAAATAAATACTGTTATCATTAATCAATGCTTGTAAATGAACAGCTCGCAATATTTTTCATTTTTACCGAATTATCAATTGTACGAAATGACATATTTGATATTATATTGAAGCCCAATATGTCAAGGAATTCTTTAGGTGTTAGCTGCAACACAATAATGTTGCAACTCGCTTTATGCTAATCAACCAGTCCGTTTGTTCCAGACTTTGGTCAACCAACCTGAAGCACACTGATCTCTTTCGTAGTAATCAGCCAATATCAACATGAATTCATCTTTGATTTAAATTCAGAACACTTTACACTCGCGTTTTCACAAGTGTTAATAATTTATTAAAACACCAATTCTTCAAATTCCCAATATTACCATCAACATGTTTGGATAATGTGGCGTGGTGAAAATAAGATGTTTATTTTCGAACGAACAAAGTATTCATCAGAATTCAATCAAATATAAAACGAGCTGTTCATACCGCAAATATATTATCTGTAAATGTTTTCTCGAAGTAAATTAAAGTACCTAGCAGTTATCTTTATAGGGTGAAATTTTACTAGAGACCGATATCGAAATCTCAAGACGGGCTAGTGATGAGGAACAACTTTCCCCAAGGAACATAAGTTGAAAAATGACAAAATTATTTTGAGTTTCCATAAAAACTCAAATCAGCTGATTGGCAATTTTGTAAGGGAGGTAAAAAAACATATGTTCATAATCACCAGCCCGTTTTTAGTTTTCGCTATCAGTCCCTTGTAAAATTTCAGCCTATATATTCTGTTAAAGGTTTTTTTAGGCACGTTTGAACAAAGGTAAATCAGCCACAAACTGGAGAAAGAGCCAGTGGTTGACGATACAGAAGCTGGGAAGACGAACTAAAACATACGGCTGGCTGTGGCGGAGTTTAGGCCAAGATAGACCTGGAAAAGTTAATGTAAATGTATGGAAGAGTTATATGTCAGAGGGCAAGTTGGAGAGGCAGACTAAGTCAGTTCTCCCACTTATCATCCGTCGCTGCGTATTTTTATCGCACTATAATATTGCGAAATCATCATCATCAGCCCACATCTACTCACTGCATAGTATAGGCCTCTTTTCTACAGCGCCAATCCTCACGGTCCTGTGCCAGCCTTGTCCAGTGCCGTCCTGTTAACTTGACGATATCGTCGGACGATATCTTAATCTTATTCCCATACAAATAGGTTACGCACCGTATTAGTATTCCCATACATGTTAGATCGGAATTCTATAATTCCAGATAGGTCTCAGGACAAAATGAAACTTTTCTAGGTTGTCCTTCATTAGCAACGACCTCCGTACTAAGCAAAGCACAGCTTGTATTGCTTGGTTAACATTCGAGATTTCGAATTTTTATGTTTTGCTACACAAAAACTGCCGTCCGATTTTCACACATAGACCAGGTCTTTGAAATTTTTATAAATACGAAAATACTACAGTAGTCGTAGAGTTTTATTCTTATGTGTTTGATAAAATTATTAAACAAGTTAGATAGACCGAATAGATCAGCAGTTCAATGTACCTGGAGTGAGACAACGTTTTCATATTAAAATAAAAATGTTTAATTATTGAATGTAAAATTTAAGTGCAATTCACAGTAAAATAGAATTTTGTAAATTTAACAAATTATAATTGAACACAAAGAAACCACGAAATTCACGTTACCTGTTCTGACTCAAAGAATTTACCATCAGAATTGTTTTTGAGCTCGCCGCGAATCGTTGCGGCCATCTTTATTATAACATTAAAACAATTCATACTATTTCAACTTGATTGAGACATAACTGTACTATTAAAACAATTCCTTTAGATAACGTTACAAATGTTACTATATGTTATAAATTTATATTCGAACATTTTATTTCACCGAAAACATTTTGTGGCTTGCCTTGTCATGTGGTAGATGGAGGTTTAATTAGAACTTCAAGACAGACCTACGCACAAATTGTGTAAATGAATTCTCGGTTTATATGTATTATGAAGGCTAGTAGCCTCATGCCCTTTCTGAATATTTTATTTGATGCTTATTGACTTATTCAAACCACAACGCAAAATTTCTCGAAGGTATATGTTTCCCTACCCTAACTTAAGGATCCTACCAATACGCATAACCGAGTTGGAAATAAATTTTACTTGTGACAGATACTGAAAACCGAGTAACCGAGTACTTGTCACCAGACAAGGAACAACTTTCCCCACAGAACAGTTCGAAATAAAACAAAAATATTTGGCGCTTCCATAGTAACTCAATTCGGCTGATCGGCAATTTTGTATGGAATGTAATTTTTTTAAAATTTCGTTTTATGTTCTTTAGGAAAGTTGTTCCTTATCACCAGCTCGACCTGCGTTTTTGCTAACGGTCACTTGTAAATTTTCATCCTATATTTTTGACGAATAGCGTAGGTTCTTATTTCGATAAAATCCGTTCTAGAAGGTTGACCACGTAACTACCACTGATGAGATGATAATAAAGGAAAGTGTACACTGCACAAAAAAGCGAACAAGTTTGCGAGTGACACCAGTGGATAGCTCCAATTCCAAAATATTTAAAAAGGAGTTCAAAATGGCGGTGCCTACTAAAGTATCAAAGTTCTTTGTATTAATTTGATATTACTTCTACAATAACTGGTACATAGAATTTGTATATCTAGTACTTATCGAAGTAAGAACTCGAATAAAATGTTTATACTTGAAAATACCACTTGCTTTCATCAGCAACAAAAATGATATTGTTTTCAGATTTTACTTACCGTAAATTGTATTCACTGTAAACAGACCCTATAAAGCCGCATGCAGACAGGCCGTCCGACAACCGGCCTCCGACAAAGCTGCACCAATTTGCAGATTAGCTGATGCGTAAACTGTTGCATTAGCCATACATTCAACGGTGAGTCCGAGCAATTATGGCCGTAATCCGACACCGCACCGTTCCGCTCACGGCGTGTGCACGCACCTTTATGTTGATTTTATTTTGAGGTGAGAATGTTTGCGGGTTTCGGTTTGTTTTGAACACAGCCCGTTGTTTCAAAGTTCTTTTTATAAGGCTTTAGGGTAGCTTTCATAAAAATGTATTGTTGCTATGTCTTGTATTGTATGAATAAAGCAAATTGGTTTTTTTTTTTAGTAAAATGTAACCCATTGTAGGTACGAGTAAGAATGGCTTGTGAATTTTTAATTAGTGTTAAATTTATTTTAACTACAAAAACGAAAAAAAAAATACCTTTCCCCGTCATGAATTATTCATAAAAACCTATCTTTTAATAATCGAAATCGAATGCGTACTTTTAAAGATCGAAGCAGATATATGGACACGGGAAGCGTCTTCATTTTATACTATTTCGTGATAGTGATACAAATTGCTGCTTGCTTGCTCAAAAAGTATCTCATATACAATCGAATGAAACGTTCATTTTAGATTGCTTTATTCGCGCAGACCTAACAAAGTCTAAGACAATGAAATTATGCGAAAGCGAAACTTAATTCGACCCTTACAACTTGGGCATACAAATTCTCATCCCTTAAGCTGTCCACATAATTAAGCTTCAAATATCTTTATTACACCCTAAGACAAAGATTTAGTGACCTTGTGCCACCGACGCAATGACCACACAGCCTACTAGATAGCACAATAAAGTTCAATACTTTCTGGAAAGACATCAGATCCATATTATTATCCATAGCACTGATGTGAATTTGCGCGCATTGATCAGACAGTTCTGTGCCTGTAGTGTAACAGATTCAATGAAAATAAATATAATTCAAAATTGTTTGTTGCTCTCCTATAAAATTAGGCTGCTTGAGTTTAACCCTTTTACAATGGAGGCAAAGAATTGGGATTTATGAGATATCCTGATGCGTCTACTGGCTAATCAGCACAGCGCACACCTATTACCCTGTCACCGACCCGCGCTTGTTGACAGAATTCTTTGGTAGGATAAACTGGCGTTAGGCGTCTATAGGGGTATGTGGTCGTTGCACCGAGTCGACCGCAAGGTTTGGCCAAAGCTTTAAAGTTGTACTCTGACACCCATTTGTCTCTTCTACGAGGGAAGAGAGGATCTCTGTAATCCTTTTTGTGAAGATACTGGGTTTGGAGACTGTAAGGTCCGGCGACATTTTATGCTCAGTTTGCAGTACAGTTCGGCCATCCCAATAAGCCATATTTGACAGCTGTATGGACATGACATGTGTCAAAGATGGCATATTGGGATGGCCGACCTGTTGTAGATAATACAAAGAATAAAAAAAAAAACGGAATTGAAATAATACTCGTAACTATTTAAGGCCGGGATAGCGCCCGGGCAAGATTTTTAAACCGGTTTTATTTGGGAAAAATATAGCCATAAAAATCTGAACAAAATATACTATAGGGTCGAGGATCTAAGAGAAACAAATTACTATCAGTTATACAATTTGAACATCTATGCTTATCATTCCGAAAAATTGAATATTGTTTTGTTATTTGAATCGTAATAAAAAGAAAAAGTGTTCAAAGCTATACTAATTACACTCTCAAAATGAGCTAAAAGCGTTCAGATCAGAATAAATACTCAAAGTCTCGGGGTAATATTTCAGCAGGTGCTAATCATGGACGTCATCAATATTCTTCAATATTCCCCCGCAGTGATAACTCACAGATCAAAGGAACCCTATTTCTGCTTTCATCCTGACGCGACTCTACCCAAAGTCCGACTGTCCCCATGTTCTAGTTGTTTGAGCGTTGTAGCAGGACGTGAGAGTCTCTGGTTTGATTCTTGCAGAAGGAACAAGCTATAGTATTTGATATTTATAACATCATTTCTAGTTCCTTATGGGTATTGCAGTTTTAATTAAGGAATTTATATGATTTCGTGCTTCGTAGGACACATTTAGCTGTCTGTCTCGACTGCTGTTTAGGATAACGTATCTAGAAGGCAGTCGTTAGGTCCTTCCATAACCCTGTCAGAGGTCAATTTGTTACCTGCAGGGCAGTTGAAACCCTCAGAGTTTATTCAGCCATTCGTCGACCTTACGATAAAAGAAAAAAACTGTCTTAGGTGAGTCTCACGAGTAATTTAACCAGCCTTTCCAGCTGTATAAGGGAAAATTCAAGAGCATCTTCAAACTACTATTTCGATTAATCTCGGAACTCCAAGACAACCCCAACTCCTTAAACATCAAAGAAAACCTCATTCAAAGACAATAAAAAGTAATCAATTACAGAACCAACTTATTTGTGAGCTAGGTAAAAAACGGCAAACGGAAATAGAGAAGAAAATAGTTGATTCAGCAAGAAATTGTGTCAAACCGACAGTTTACGTAGCAAAAACTGAACATTTTAATACCGATACCAAAAGCTGGAAAGACTTCTGTTTGTGAAGAGAAATGTTGTGGAATAATGGACACTAAGGTGAAAGAGATAAAGACAAAAGCGTTGTTGGTTCAGCGGCGTAGGCAGTTAACTAGAGGATTTTATTTTTAAAACAGTAGAATTTCGACTTCATATTCGCCAGACACTCTGCATCGAGTAGACTACTACGCATATCTTGCTTCTACTATGTACTCGAACCCATTCAAATGTACCTTTTATATAAAACCTTTTTGTTATATTCAGAACAAAAAACAGGCGAAAGCTTATAATTGCGATGTTTTAATTTACTGTTTTTTCATAATTAATGTCTATCATAATATGGCTTTATGTTTTCCAAATAAAATAAAGTCAAGTATAATATAAGATGTTTCTGCGTGGGTTGATACTAGTAATAGAACTTGTGTTACGAGCGGTTAGACCACTCGTTGAAAACTGGTGCACGTGTATTCGAAATACTACTGTTTCCAAATTACTTCCCTGACCGGGGAATAAATCACTAGCAGGATAAAAACGAGAGTGTGCGTTCGGGTAGAAAATTTATTTCTTTCTTCCACATTTCACTGGTTCTTGTAAAAGTTTTAATTATTTGCCGGATGCGGTCCGACGCCGGTCCGTTTAAGATCAATGCTCTGTTTCTACTCTTGAATCATTAATTTTTGAGCTCGACGGTACAATACAATTTAAATATTTTAAACTTTATCCCTTTTTCTTAACAAAAGGGGACTGGGCTTTTGTCTTGCCGTATCATCCGTTCGGTAGCTGTCACAGTGTTTAACGCCTTTTATTATAGTTAAAAAGAATCTTTTGTTTAAAATTAAACTTGTCACAACTTTATGTGGACTGACTGTTTTACAATATTTCTACGGAAGCGTGTTTAGTCCGAATATTATGACATCAAAGTTTTGCAGCGTAAGCTATCAGGAACAAACCCACAATACGAGTCTGCATCTAAGCGTTAGAAATTCAATGAATTCGCAAGTTATCATACTTTATTCTATCAAAAGAAGTATACTTAGTCAGTTAGAATCTACTCGCTAGGACTCACTTGTATAAATGTATTTATAGTAAAGATGCAGCGACTATTGTTTTGACCGACTAGCCGACTAACGACTTGTCACTGACTACAAAAATAGCCAATCATTACTTCGGTGACGTTTGGAAAAAGAAATCGCGTCTGTGCACGCTTTTTTTAGCCTTATCTACCAATTAAAATAATTTGTGGTGTCTTTTCAAACAGAAGTATTACTGGTTGAAATAAATTGATGTATTAAAATTTAATGTCACTATTACAGCCGACTAATCGGGTATTCAGCCGACTAGTCACCGACTTTAAATAATAATATGGTTGATACTTTTCAAGGAAGTAATTTAGACAAACAACAAACAGGGTGGTTATCCAACCAACGGCTCTACCTTTACTTGAAGTGACATATCTAGCCTTATACAGGACGAATAATGGGCACAGATAGCAGATAGAGCCGGCAATGGTCATTACTGGCTGAGATGTCTCCATCGCCCCTTGCGTGGGCTATACGGCTATCGGACGATAGCGCTACCTCTGCCTATGCGAGGTATAAATCAGAAATATACAGGGTGTAAGGGACAGCCCTCTGGATACTGATAGGGTGCACGCTGACCATGAAACTGAACAACTTCCCTTAAGAACATATTTCAGGAAACGTAATTAAATAATTTATTTCTCATAGTAAATGCAGTCAGCTGATTGCAATTTTTTATGAGACTTCGTTGTTTTTGTCGTTTCCTGACATATGTTTCTTGGGGAAAGTTGTTCAGTTTAATGTTCTGAATGCTTCATATCAGTATTCGGAGCTCTTACACCCTGTATAAATGACACAATGTTTTTTTTAGTACTTGTAAAATTGCATTTCAGGCAGGGGTCAAACCTGCGAGTTTCGGTATCAGCACTACCAACGCCTCTACCGACTGAGATACCGCAGCATACCTGCCGTTGTTGAAATTATGCAAGCCACTGCTTGGCTGCCTACGGTGCAATTTCTGAAGTTCTCAAAAAATTGTTTATCCAACACCTTGAAATATTTTAAGTTAAGTAAAAGTAGTTACGGAAAATATAATAGGCTAGACTAGCTAGAGACTAGGGTAGTCTCACGTCCAGCAGAGAACTGTTGTGGCTGTGCTTAATAATTGTACATCCTGTATAGGTACCTATTGCTTCGACTCTTACGCTGGATTTCGGAGTGCTCAAGCATTGATTACCAATGGGGATAAATCCTTTTGATTATGTTATCAACCTACCTAAACAATATTTATTTCACGTGATTTTTAGTTGTTCTACATACCGCACTTCTAGCAATAATTGAGAAAAAAAAGTCCATCTCACCTAAATGTGTCTAAATGCAATTAGGCTGGTATTGACGTAGTTTAAGTACTTAGTATGTATTATTATGATTACTCTTTAGCTGTAAGTGCGTTCAATCATCTCCAGACTATGGACAATATACTACTCCCGTAGGACTGCTGCCTTTTTATTTCTCCACTGGCCTATTTTTTTGGTAATTTCTATAGCAATATAACTTTTCAAGCACTCGCGATCACTTTCACTCATTTTAAGTATTAGACCGGGTCTATCGCGATAGTATTTAGGTAAATATTAGTAATTTACCTGTGTCCCGACGTTTCAATACATCGCGGGTTGACCCGCGACCACAATACATGAAACTGTATTGAAACGTCGGGACACAGGTAAATTACTAATATTTACCTAAATACTATCGCGATAGACCCGGTCTAATACTTAAAATGAATTTCTATAGCAGTGTTAAAAACATTGCAACATTTTTAAAATTGTACCTATGCCTAACAAGGCAAATATTAAAAAATTCGGCTGTCAACTCTTCCGGTTTTCTATACAGTAACTAAGAATAACCAGTATAAGTAGATCGCTTCATTGGGAAGGTTGAAGAGCATCAGATAGTATTATAATATTTTATCAAGCAGAAGTTACGTCGTATTTTTCATAATTTGATACCTATTTTGCATGATCAGTCGCATTTAGTATCATAGATGAGTTATTGAAAATAATAGGTACATTATTAGGGTCAAAACAGTAATATTAGAATAACTAAATGATTTTCTACGCAGGTTGTCATATATCACACATTCCACAATTTCGCAACTGAACTTTAAAAGTCAAACTAAGTAAAAGTAAGAAACTATAAGTCAGTCTAAGTAGAAATGGGGACATATTGGCCTCAATTCGCGAAATTAATTCTCTTCATAACTTACCTTAAATTAGCGCTGTTACTTTCCGTCAAATAGGTTAAGAAAAGGATAGGAGATACCTAAGTCCTGTCATGTTTGAAAATGGGTTCTTCACCATTTCTAAACAATTTATTCGCCATTGTTTTTATCGTCCTGACCATGACTTCGATATCTCTGTCCTTTTATAAGACATGACATGATTTCGATATCTCCTATACTTTTTTAACATTTTGACTGAAAGTGACAGCGCTAACTACGGTAACTCAATATAATTTATATTCCAAATTGAGGAAGTTCTTTACTTTACAGCCATCAAACCATCTCAAACTGTCTTCACGCACAACGTGCAAATAGAGGCAAGGCAGACATATAAACCAAGAAAGTATGTAGTTTATGTTTAAGTATAGGCGATAGTATAGAAATATGGCTGCTTAGTAAGGAGTGATATCGAATCAGGACAATAATTCGGAGCGTAGGCAGTGATAGGTCTATAGAGCCAAGAAAGGCAGGCCTAAGTGCTTTTGGAGTTATGTTTTGTTGTAGATAAATAAATATCTTAAGACTTCTCTGTCACATTAATTCGGGCCACAAGCGCTACAATTGTCTCTCTGTTTTCTTTATTTTTGTGTGGGACACCAAATTGACGAACGATCCGATGAAGCCTGGTGTCAGAGTTTTCAACCGCCTTCTAATACCTCTGACATTGTTAAATACGGCCGACACGGCCACCATCTAAGATAACAACCGGAACCGACGGCTTAACTTGACCTGCAAAGCACGGAACCATCTTTATAACGGACAATCAGGTGGATCAGCCTGCAGTGTCCTAACCAGACTGGATACAAATTCACAAAGGTTTATATCATTTTTTGTAAGTGTTCCACTGGGAATCGAACCCACAGGCAGTCGCCACATCGGCCATAACCACATTTGTAAACCTATTTTTACAAAAATACAAATATGATAAACGATAAATCATACATTTTGAAAACGGTCCACAAATGCATTGCAATTTCGTCAGCCAATTGTTGTAAATCCACAAAATATTCCAGCAAATTATAAAAAAGTATTGATATTCCGACCCAATTATTTATGAACATTCAGACTTTAAAACATTCATCTGATTACAAATACAGTTCATAAGGTGGTACTCCCACTTGTCTTCCGTCGCTGAGTATTTTTAACGCACCGTAACGAATGCGTCTGTCAGAAAAAAGGAAATTGCAGATTCCGATCGTATTCCCATACAAATACGGCTACGTACGTAGCGTTTACGGTGTGTTACGGTGCGTAGCAGATGGAGATACGGCTATGGTGCGTTTACGGATGCGTCTGTCAAACGACTTGACAGCGAGAGAGATTTTTAAACCGGTTTTATTTAGACATCTTTAGACATCAAACTCTGAAAAAAAAAAGTGTTATTGTCGAGGATCTAACAGATAACATATTCCTATCGACAGAAAAAAACCTGAGTTACCTCTTTTTGTTTTTTTTCATTGTTTTTAGATTTAAAGTTATTTCAAAAAATTATGCTTTAGTTCTAATACATACCTTTTTTACAACAAACACCTGAATTAGACATAGTAACGATAATTCTCTAGTTTTTGTGTCGAAAATACCGTAAATGGTCGCGAAAATGTTAGCGCAAAATGATTGGCTGTTTCGCTCTGGCGCACCACGAATGAGAGGCACAAATTTTTCAGGTGAAACAGGGCCTTAAGTCGCTTGACAGACGCAAGCGTTACGGTGCGTTGAAAATACGCAGAGACAGATTACAAGTGTGAGGACCGTAATACAATAAATATTTATTTATTCTTAAATAAGGCATCATGTCAATAAAGTACAATATGTTTCCGATACTGTGTAGGATACTTTTAAATAACCAACTGTTAACAAGCCGCACTGTCAATCAGGACACTCGCTGACGCTTTTTGTTCCCAGGCCGTGTGCGCTAAAATGATAATATTTTGGTCTGCTTAAAATTCATGTTTTTGTTATTCAATGGGATATGCAGATTTGACTACGCCGGGTATGTTTTAACAGTGTAGGCAAAGGTAGAAATATTTGCATATAAATACATGTTGTCATTTCATCATAAAAAACATTTTGTTACACTACCATTAGTACCTATCTACGAACACTTTGATCTAAATTATTTTTAGATAATTATACATACAGACACATATCACGCCTATTATCCCTTGCGGGGTAGGCAGAGCTCAAACGGCCTCAAAAAACGGACATTAACGCCACGTCTGATAAATATTTGAGGGTCATATGGGATCGCCATAGTGACAGGTTGTCAGTCCATCGCCTAAAATTGCAATACACACCCACGAGTCCCTTAGTCACCTCTTACGACTCCCCCGAGGAAAAAATAGGGTGATGCTATTCGAAGCCGGCTTCACACGGCAATATAATATAAATACATAAAATATAAAATGTATTTTTAAAAAATAATAACAACAGAGAAATAACTCTTGTTTATTTAGTCAAGAGTATGAAATAGCACTGAGTATGTAGCAGGATTTCATTCAAGGAATTAACCAATAGTGGTTTTCATACATTTACTATTAATAACCAGTATAGTTTAATTCCTAATACGAATGAGTAGAAGTGCTCTGTTGGTAAAATATATAATAATTATCTGAAATAATTTTCGCTGAATTTCGCAATAAGTTTTAGTACGATATTCACCACGAATATTTTAGATGAATATTATCATAACGAGATTTAAATGCGAGCAATATATTCCATTGTTGAGTGGTCTCGATTTACCAAGTTCAACTACCTACTCGTTAACGAAAAATAAAGTATTATGAATTGTATTAGCATTATTCTTGCTTCTCAAATACCGTTGTAATTAAATTGACAGTAAGATAAATACCGAAACCGGTGCCGTGTGATGCCGGCTTAGAATAGCGTCACCCCATTTCTTACCCGTGGGAGTTGTAAGAGGCGACTAAGGGACTTGAGGGTGTGTATTGCAACTTTAAGCGAAATGCTGACAACCTGTCACTATGGCGATACACAATTTTCAGAATGTCCCTCAAATATTGGTCAGATGTGGCGTAAATGTCCCATTTACGCTCTGCCTACCCCGCAAAGGATTATAGGCGTGATATATGTATGTATGTTAATACCGAAAAACAACTTACCTCGCTTACAAATAACGTCATAGTATTTTTGTAGCTACAAGTATTACTTTTTCCTGAAAAAAGTACAAATATTTCTTTCACACTGAACCAAGTCAAGAGTGTGGTTACAAGTGGTTTCGAAAAATACCTACTAAATAAAGGCGGTTCTCTCACTTGTCGTCCGTGGATGCGTCCGTCAAGTCGTTTGACAGACGCATCTGTAACTTGACAGACGCATCCGTAAACGCACTGTAGCCGTATTTTTATGGGAATAAGATCGATATTAGCAATTTCCTTTCATCTGACATACACATGCGTTAAAAAAACGTAACGACGGACGATAAGTGAAAAAACCACCTTAGATGTCATGTGGCTACGAACATTGATACCTCTAAGTACCTACACAGAGCAAAAAACTGGTGCGCGCCGTGACAGCGCATGGCAGCAGCTCTGTGAGTACCTATATATATTATTTATTGTGCATTAACAATGCAATAGTTTTTGTCTTAAAAGTAGTTCACAAAGGTGAGCTTATCTCTATAAAGAGATCTCTTCCAGCCAACCTGTAAAACTAATTAAGAAATAAATACGTGTGGGGACAAGATTGCACACAAAGTTAAAGAAAAACACAATATGATAAATAATTATTTGATAATAGTCAAATAAATACACATACCTAAACTAATAGAACTATAAATACAAATACAATACCTAAATAAATATAAATACATAGTATACAAATACTATACATACAAATACATACGTACCTCATATGTATTTGTATGTATTGTAACCTACCCCGTACTCTGGCGTAAATTATCTAAGTTTGCTTCTACAAAACGTTTCAAAAAACTGAGAGAGATTCTTTTTAAAATCACTTTGACCTCTTAGATCGAATAAAAACTAAAGATGGATAAGCTTCAGCAGCTAGCGATCCATTAGTTCTCTGAACATCAATCACGTAGTACAAACATTGGACTATTATATTGGACAAACACAAACCCAGGACCAACTTAAATATTTCTTTTTAACTTGCTTTTATATATTTTCGAACGATAGATGAGATTGGAGCGAGCTACACGATTTATTTGCCAACTTAAAAAAGGTGATTATCAAATTTACAAAGCTTGAAAAAGTATTGACTGCAAATATAGGGGTGAATCAGCCCATGAAACTAAACCACTTTCCCCAATGAACATAGATCGAAATATCCACACTAATATTATAAATGCGAAAGTAACTCTGTCTGTCTGTCTGTCTGCTACGCTTTCACGGCCAAACCGCTGAACCGATCTTCATGAAACTTGGCACAGAGATTGCTAGCATACCGAGAACGGACATAGGCTACTTTTTATCACCATTCGAGGGTCTGGAGTACAGATGTAGACCACCAGGTGTACCACCAGGAGCCCAGCTAAATTATTACAGATTCAGGCATGGTGCCAAAACGAAAATTGTTCAATTTTATGGGCCGCTTCTTTTTACAAGGACATTGAGGATCTGGAGTACCTTATGTAGACCACCAGGTGTACCATCAGGAGCCCAGCTAAACTATTAGAGATACAGAAATGGTTCTAAAACAAAAGTTGTTCAGTATGATGGGCCGCTTCTTTTCACAAGGACATTGAAGATCTGGAGTACCTTATGTAGACCACCAGGTGTACCATCAGGAGACCACCTAAACTATTAGAGATACAGGCATGGTTCTAAAACAAAAGTTGTTCAGTATGATGGGCCGCTTCTTTACATAAGGACATCGAGGATCTGGAGTACCTTATGTAGATCACCAGGTGTACCATCCGGAGCCCACCTAAACTATTAGAGATACAGAAATGGGGCCAAAACAAAAGTTGTTCAGTATGATGGGCTGCTTCTTTTCACAAGGATGATGAGGATCTAGAGTACCTTATGCAGACCACCAGGTGTACGATCAGGAGCCCATCTAAACTATTAGAGATACAGAAATGGTTCCAAAACAAAAGTCGTTTAGTATGTTGGGCTGCTTCTTTACACAAGGACATTGATGATCTGGAGTACCTTATGTAGACCATCAGGAGTCCAGCTAAACTATTAGAGATACAGGCATGGTTCTAAAACAAAAGTGGTTCAATATGATGGGCCGCTTCTTTTCACAAGGACATTGAGGATTTGGAGTACCTTATGTAGACCACCAGGTGTACCATGAGAAGCCCACCTAAACTATTAGAGATACAGAAATGGTTCCAAAACAAAAGTTGTTCAGTATGATGGGAATAAGTTGAGAAAGGACATTGGCAACTTTTTACCGAGGTTTTTTTTGTTATCTACTGACATTTGTATTCAATGTTTATAAATATTGATCTCTCAGGGAAGTACACCGGATAGCAAATTTTGAATTGTCCCTTTAACAACAGAAGCAAGCAAGTCATCCTTAAACAGTAGAGATAAGAACTGTTCTAATATCACTGTCATACTTACTATGAATATACATATCTACTTTAGAACCTGTTTCTAAAAAAACTATCTAACGCGGACGAAGTCGCGGGTAAAAGCTAGTTAAAAAATATTATTTTCCATACAAATTGAATCGGCCGGCTGGAACATTTTGTATGGGACGTCCGATTTTTTCATATCGACCTAAGGAACATTCCTTGGGGAATGTTGTTCAGTTACATGGGCTGGTTTTTCTCATTACAAAATTTGATTTTATTTTTTCACACCTTTTATTTCACGCCTATATCCCTTACGAAGTAGGCAGAGCGTATAAGGCCGTAAAACGAACATTTACGCCACGCCTGACAAGCATTTGAAAAAATATCTTAATTTCTAAAATACATATAATATTGCCTTGAATATCGTTCTTCGACTTAATGTCCCACACGATAGAAGAAGAAGAAGAAAGCCGTTACTAAATTCGCGCGGAAAATCTTTGATATCAAATTCATACCATTCGAAATTCAAACCAAATTAAAATGCACCAATTTTATTTCATATCATAATCAAAAATAAACTCCAGCTACCATTTTTAATTAAGTGTGACTAAAATGTTAATTCTTAGAAAAGATAATCTATATCACCTCAACTAAGTTCCCAGTAGCTATTGTTCGTGGTCAAATATTTAAAAATGTTTTGCCAAACGTATATTGAGCTGTCAAACTGCTCTTCAGATAAAGCGGCTACCGTGTAATTATTACTGTGAATGTTCAACTCGATAGAAAGTATAAAATTATACAGTACACAGCCAACCCAATGGCAAAGCTCTTACTCCGGTTGATGTTTCACACGATAACACAATTCTACCGTGATGAATTAATTCCCTCATTGTTTTTGAAATAACTTAATTAACGCAACGAAAATATTTAGAATGGCCCCAACTAAAATAAAGTTTTTCGCCAAAACGTAAACATTGAGATACATTTTGAAATATGTCGACCTAAAACCGATGCCGTTTTGTTATTTCAACAAACATGGGATACTGCATGCATTAATTTTCGGGAGACAGCGTTCGTTAAAATAATAGCAGTGAAAACATTAGCGGCGACTGAACCAGGAACATGGTATAAATATATCACAAAGTTAACAGACAACAACGATCCTTTAGTATAACATTATTATCATCGTTCAATATCACTAGCAAGTACTACGTGGTACACTTATTGCAGCTGATATGAAGAGATTTGTCAAATATGTTTACGTAATTTACGGTCTCAACTTTTTCAAAAACTTAGTTAGGCTTTTCTAGCAGGGTTAAGATTTAAAAGTTTGCCGCTTTCATTCGCGGCAGCGCCAGAAAAAAGAGACAATCATTTTTCGTTCAAGTTTTCGCAAGATTTCACTGTTTTCCCGACGTAGAAACTAGAGAAATACCGTTACAATGTCTAATTTAGGTATTCGTACTAGAAAAGGTATGTATCTAAATTATGGTTTTTTAATAACTTCGAAACTGTAGACATAATATTGAAAAAAGAAATCAAATAAAGGTAACTTTGGATTTGTTATCGAGTAAAGTTTGTCAAATTCTGTAACTTATGGATCACATTATTAATTTTTTTCATAATTGTATGGCTTAAATTGTCTGAATAAAACTGGTTTAAAAATCTTGCTCGCGCTAAATCCTCGTCTTAAGAAAAAATATATATTGTTGAACGGATAAATTCGGCCGTCGTTTCTAAGAAAACTTGAGCTGAACTGGCGGGGACAGCGACAGCGTCCTCCACGCTCAATTGTTAAGCTTGTTTATACAACTTTGATCACACTTGGAACAACAATCCTTTGTTGACAGTTTTCTTTGGAGGGCCCGTGACAAACGCAAAGGATTCGCGACGACGCGTGGCCGAGAGATGAGAACATCTGTTATATTAAATTAAACGTCTTCCTTTCCGACGGACGATGTTACAAATAGCATCCTGTTAGTATCTCGAACCGCAAAAGGTGTTTCTTTGTATAATTTATTTTTTTATTGAACAAGAACGAAAACGAGAAATAAGCTAGAAAACATTAATTGGAAAGCATGATTCAATTAAACGCTAGCACCCCACTAGGTTTCGCTACAGACCTGATTCCAGCAATTACACAAAGTAAACAACGGACCAACATTTGAACAGAAATTAAAATCTAATTAAGGAAAATCGTACCTTCCCCGCGGCGAACCTTCATTAAGATGTCACAAAACATACCATTTTACGAGTAACAAGTGATCGTGGCACATTCAAATACAAACCCGAGTACAGTGCGGTGTAGCACAACCAAACAATTAGATGTCTCATGACGGCAAACGAAATAAAATTTTGCACAATGAAATGGTGAAAATAATGTTGCCATTTAAGGTGTTCAACAAACCGTGAATGGAAATAATAGGCGCTCCCAGGCAAAGTAGCGCAAATGATATTATAATAATTAAGAATAAACTACCAGAAAATGTTGTCGCAGAACAATGTCTTGTGACGACAATGTCGTTAAATAAAGTAGCTTCCAGTCGTCGTTCAAAGATTATTGTACTATTACGGGAATAAAACTGTTCATTAAATTCGTAATTTATGCGTTCGCGGCTTGTTTTCATTGCGCAATAAATTTCCCACTTTTGCGAATTGCCACTCAGTTAGAATGAGATAAATTCAATGTAGGTAATTCCGTTCATATTTTAGTGAGCTTATAAAACGCTATGACTAATAGCTCGGTCAAGCAGTATGTCAACAAAGAATGCTACACGGTTCTTGACTGCGCCAACAGGTGTGGTTAAACAATTTCAATCTAAAAAAGTTATGATGTTTCCGTCCGTTCCGTCTACACTTTTATAATTTATTGCTGCCTTTCGTCCCAGGTAGAAACGTCACCACTTTACTCTGTGAAAGTCACCCAGCTCAAACAAAGAGCGTTGACAACGAGCAAATAAAAAGGCCAGTCTCGACGTCTCATTTCCACGATATGACCCATTTTAACGTCATAAAATTATTCCCATCATCATTTTAGTCGTAAAGTTTGTTATCATTGTCTAATATTTGGGCTTTTTATTGCTGGCCGAGTTGAAATCAAGAATGTTGGGCTGGGAGTGTTTAAATTTAAAGATGCTTTTAAAAGTCCATTGAAGATGAAGTGTCGGAAATGCGGTTATGATAAAAGAAAATTAATGGTCTTTGTAAAGCTTGGAACGTTGAAATTTCCTTAAAAATTTGAAAGGGTTGCGTCATTGTTTGGAGCAATGAAAATGAAAATGTTCTATATTTTGAAACTCATGTATTTGTATAATAACTTTCTTGATCAACAAAACCCCTTCTCATTGTACATTGTTTATTTCAAAGCGCAAAGTAAACAAAGATTCGCTGCGTTGTGAATATTATTTAAATTATACTTAATTTTGTTGTTCACACCACTACCAATTGTAATTTTATAATTGGTTATCAAATATTGTATTTGTTCTATTTATGGATTAAACCTTTTGTTATAATATTATAATTGATTTCGGTTCATGAAATCAACAACAGTTAAGAAGCAATTGCAAGAAATTGTTTTGATTTTAGTTATACTCGTATTGATACAGGTTGATAAAGTGCTCGTAGTTTAAAGTGAAGCGTTTGAAGAATTACTTCATATTCTTTTTAAAAACTTCAATGCAAAATCAATACTTTTCGTGTTATCTATTTATTATTTAAACAAATGTTAGACGCGCGTTCAGACAGTATCAAAATTCTTTTTCCATGCGCTAATAGACAGTACGTAATTTTTTTTTCTAAGACCCATCCATTTTCTTCTTGTCGTGTCGACACCGCAAACAATTCGATGTACAATAAACTTAACAGTTAAAAACAATCTAAGGTGAGATTATACCTTACCTACCCTTTGAATAGATCTCTTTCAATCAAACCGTCATAAACTCTCCAGGCACAAGTAACAGCTAAATCCTGATATAGCTTCATGAGGAAGATACTCGTACGTCAGTGCGTTGCACGCTAACGGTGCCGATCCGGTGCCCATCAAAGCGAGTTTATTTGCTCGTAGCTGGCCCACAGATCTCGTTTTCAGGCATCGTAAACAAGTGGTACAGCTTTATAAATTGAAATTTGCTGGAACTGGCCAGGAGTCCGTACTGAATACCGATGGAGTCCTCTTTTAAAACTATTTTCTATTCCTCGAGTAGCGTGCGATGCGGTCTCTGGGTCGATGGCTTAGATTAAAAGAAACGGTAGATAGTGGTCTTTATATAACCATGTTAACAATGTTAGAGACTTACAAGTAGCGGCCTGCGATTCAAATCTTCAGGGATCATCGGGTCGTTTGACGTTTGGGTTCTTGAACGAACAGACCACGGTCCCATCCCACACGATTAACAAGCAAGCAGTATTTAGTAAGTGTTTAGCTATACTACGGAATCAGATGTCTTATAATTAGGTAGGTAGTTTTCAGAGATTTTCTTCGTTAAGTTTGGTTCGGTTCTTAAAGATAGTTACTAAGATATGTTTTTATCGTCTCCTCTCAACTTCTATGACTACTTCTTTCCGTGTGAGACAACGAGTCGTCCAAGTCAGCATTTCGTCGGTAATAATAATCTCTTCAATTGCCGTGTGATGCCGGCTTAGAATAGTATTACCACATCTCTACCCAAGGGTGTCTTAAAAAGCGATAAAGGGATAAATTCAGCTAAGGAATGGGCAGCAGCGTTTCCTGTGAATATCTTGCACTGCGCTCGCCAATCCACCTGCCAAGCGTGGTGAGTATGGCAATACCTCCCAATACGGGGAGGTCCATGTCCATCAGTGGACTGTTGTGGCTGTTAATGAGTAATGAAATCCTTTCAGTTTTTGTACTTCACTTGGAATTATCTATACCTACACAGTATGATATTTCTCATGTAGTCTAAGTTAGAAAAGTTACGAACTATGTGGAAGGACTCGGTCACAGAGCGGCCGAGCCGTAGGTATAGTTGGTTGAAATTGTTCACGTCGTTGGCGGATAGTAAAGTGGAATATTAAGAAAGTTTTTTTATTATGTAGTTGAAAAGTTTGATGAATAGGTACTTATTTCCATTATCTAGAGTTAAAGAAAGGTAATTTTTTACCAAAATTATGTATTTATCACACCTACTTTGGGTTTCTGTCCTACTAATCAAACGAGCTACTTTTTAAAGCGATGTTGCTGAAAAACTGATATTGTGACGTCAAAATATAAACTTTTAAAATTGTTTGTCAGTAAAAAAAATATTTGATGAATGAGAAGTATTCTCTATCTGGATACTGATTTTGAACAGCCTGGTATTTTATTAATCACCCGAAACAAGTTGAGTGTTTCAGAGTTACATCTTCGGGAGTCTGTTCAAAATATTTGAAATATGCTGTTCATTTTAGTAAGTACGATATCTTTTTTTTTATTTTTTTTTATTAATGACTCTAGTCTAGGTCATAGGACAGAGACAGAGTCTAAGATGGAGCGAGATCACCCAGAAGAAGCCTGTTAAGGCACTGGCACTCCCACACACTGACGGAACGCAGGTGGCTACTTGGCGCCAGACTTCGGTGGGATGGTGGTCGCGAGCCAGGCGGCCCCTTACGGAGCCTTCCACCGCTTTGTGGAATCGTTCAGCCGGACTTATCCACAGGCAAGCCTGTGTTGCCGTTGCCCGGGGTGGACCGCTAGGAGGTAGATTCCATACCACCCCAAAAGTAAATACCCAACTACTGGACTCATTTTGCGCGGAAGCCCATTTTTTTTTTAAATAGCGTTCTTTAAAAAACGCTTGGCTCAGGCCTACTGTGTCTAATACTGCACGTATCACGGTTGTCCATGATGATGATGAACAAGTACTTTACTAAGTAAAAGTTTTGGCAAGGTTCAATACCTTTAATAGCTACTTACTCCCATAATTCATCAGTACACTACAGCTTTCGACCCGTGAATGAAAATTGGTTATTTTGCAAGTCACACCACTATTGACGAAACACCTTCAATGCGTAACAAAACATTTACCACGTGAGTATTACAAAAGAAGCGCTCTTGAGTGACAATTTAATGAAGTGTTACTTCATTGTGCAATTAAGACGAGATTAAAAGTTATCTTCTAATGAATGAATACGTGATATATCTACAAAAGAGCGTATCCTCACTCATGCGCATTCCGCTTGCAATACTGATCGACTTCTATTGCTGCTCATTTTTAACTGCATCAAAAGTTGCATAGTTGCTGTCGATTGATCCAGCAGAAAAGTACTTAATCAGTACGCAAGAGATTGATGCATGTCCAATGATTGCAACAACCCCATCTTTGTATGATATCGATGTTAACGAGTGTCAGCACCAAGCCTTCTAAGCTATGCAGTAGTGTCGTATAAATAACAATCGTGTTGTGCAGAGGTTTTGCGTCTGCCGGCTACGCAACACTTCCAGGTTTGATTACCAGCTGGGAAGGGTATTACTCGTAGAAGAATGAGTTAAAAAATTCTGTCTCTCCTCGGGTCTTGTTGTTCTTGGTGCGTGTGACTGTGTGCTCTGTGTATATCTACGTCAGTGCTATACAGAGAAGCCTATATATCCTGGGAGGTGTTTTAAACCTTTGTCCTTGGTACCCCAAAACAGGGAATGATAATCTTATCACGTCTCTATTTTTAAGACGCCAAGCAGAAACATACTTGCAAGTTTAAAACGCACTAGTTAAGATAAGGCTAAAAGTTGCACAATACCAAAATGAAGATATTGAGATGGTTATATTCAGTTCGCCTGTCGATCATCGTCTTGCGTAACTTGTATTATACTTAAGACATGGCCTTTGAACTCCAGCTAATAAAGGTTGATTTTTATAATTGACTTGTAATCGCAAGCGTTTTTGGAAGATTGCAAGTTGTTATATAGTAATTAGGTTAATAATTTTAATGCAAATTGGACCTTGAAACACATATAAGTAGTTAATTAACCGGGGCCGCATTCCACTATTTGTAATCGTCTCATTTGTGTTTTAATCGAGTTTCAGTTGGATGGTTTGACGGTGTCGTATTACGCAAACAGTTGGAAGTATAGAAAATTAAAATAGATTGACAGTTGAGTGTCGATGCCACAACAGCTACAAAATATGAGAATCGGGGCACCTGTATTGCGATTTTGCGATAGTTTTGAACTAATTTAAACGATTTACCTGGATCCCGCCCGACCTACAAAATTAAAAAGAATGTTCGCAAGTAATCGCGAGTGTAATAAAAGTTATAGTGCTAACCAGACTTTAAAAGTTTAATATTTTTATATCAATTCGAAAAAAGAACAACTAAAACAATGAATGAATAAAATCAGTAAAATATTACTTACCTAGGTTGATAAGAAGGGTAGACGGGGTACGGTTGTAACAAATTTGCTTTGATTGCCCATAGCTCATCCACCATGCGAATAAACCACAAGTAAACCACCTAATATGAAAGCTTGGACATTCTTTTATAAATTCTGACCATATCTAGATGCCTAAGTACTACAGTTTTGCCGCAATAAGACGATATCATGACAGGGTGCATCTGTTACAACCGTACCCATACCAGGGTCTGTTGTAACAGTGATTGGGGACAGTTGTAACAATAACAGTTAAACGATATTTAGGTATTTTAATAATTTTTATTATAATTTTTAAAGATTATTAAAATCAGACACTGGTCACTCATAAATATAATTAAATTAACAAAAAATCACCCAAAATTTAAAAAACCTAGAATTTTTAGTTTTTCTTCAAAATTGGTAGCAAAGTCATTTTTTATATGCCTAAACATACTCTCAATGTAAAAATATCGATACAATCATAAAAAAATGGTAATTATCATCTTTAAAATTTATAAAGTATTTTTTCTTACTTAGGCCCATTCTCCATAACACGTCTAAAAAAAAACTTCAAGTTACAACTCGTGTTGGTTCATTTACAAGTAGCTTTCGCCTTTTTCAGTAGTTATTGTGCGTTTTCTAGGCATCTGTGAATAAATAAACATTAAAACTATTGTTACAACCGTCCCCACAAAAATTGTTACAACCGTACCCACCCGCCCATTTCGGAAATAAAAAGGTCACAGTCAAATGGCTTTAAACCCTAAGCAAAAAATAATTAGTCTATAATAATACCGAAACACCACAAAAACGTATGTAAGAACTTCAATTCGGTATATAGGTACACTAAAAAACAAATAATTTGAAAAAGAAATTTGTAAAAAATACTTACTTTTTGTTGTCAAAACACAATAGGCTTATTTTTAAGCGTATAAAGCATGCGGAGTGCGACGAAAGACTGTGAATCATGGCGGGACTGTCAGCGCGCGTAATTCTCCCCTTGTACCCCTAACCCCATCGCGTATAGTTTCGGAAATAATCGAGTTGTTACAACCGTACCCTGTTACAAACTTACAACCGTACCCAGTCTACCCTACGTACCTTCCTTATTTAGCATTCATCAAGAATGCTAAATACAAAAGAAGTTTTGTTAAAACTATTGTAAGCTATATATAAGTGGGTTTGTTTAAAAACAATACTTATCTACATAATTCAACAACTCTCAAGATGTCGATTAATATTAATTCCCTTCAACATAAACGTGTTTTACGAGCAACGAGAAACATTCATTAATATTAGGCGCGAGTCGAAATTGCGATTGAAACAATAAACTTTACTGAACATTCGCGGCGCGTTACTGACAAACCGTATGAACTGTAATGTAAATTATTGCAAAACACATATTACAATTTCAGCTTATAAAGCAAAGTAAAAGCATTTTGTACTGAACAATGTAACAAACAAACACATATCACGCCTATTAACTTTTGCGGGGTAGGCAGAGCGTAAACGGCCGCAATAAAAGGTACATTTACGTCAAGTCTGACATACTTGAGGTTATTCGGAAAATTGTGTAATAGTGACAGGTTGTCAGCCCATCGCCTAAAATTGCAATACACACCCTCGAGTCACTTAGTCGCCTCTTACGACTTCCACGGGAATGAAATGGGGTGATGTTGTTCGAAGCCGGCATCACACGGCAAATGAATAATATAATGTATTTAGATACCTACTCGAGAATAAAACTCTTAACTAACCAACGTCATCAAACCTTTGGGCCGAGTGGGAACCGAGATAAAAGTTTGTACGTATAGGTAGGTAGGTACTTAGCATGTCAAATTTGACAGATCGTACGACTGAATTTAAATGTAATGTGTTATACAATTGATATTACAAAAGCACCAATTTTTTAAGTTTAATTGAGTAAAATTGGCTCGAGCAGGTGTTTTATAAGACACTGGTTACGTTTTAAGTGCAAATCTTATTTTCTTAATAAGAATATGTTTTCATTATTTTCTGTTGATCGTATTTCATAGCGTTTAATAACAACTGCCGTTTTTGTGTGTGTCTTTAATAATAAATTAATCAGTTTTGTTAAAAAAAACATTAAACTCTGTAGTACGTAAAAACTTGGACATTAAAACACCTGCTTTCATTTGTTTACAAAAATATAGGTATCTAAACTTACATACCCACTTGTGTGTTCTAGGTGCGTAATACAAATTCCTTTATGTTGATTATTTGCTCGAGTATAGAATTAATTATGACGTTGCTCAAGTTCATAACAATCACAAACCTAAGGTGGAGGTGTGTTATAATGTTTGAGCCAAAATTCTCATTAGCTCTCTGTAATCAATCTCCAAATGCCTTGAGCAAGCTGTATTCATCAAGTGGCATAGAAATTAATTTATTTTGAAATCTTAATGTTCACATTGTATTTTAACACATGGCTTCATTCATATTCTAGGCCTTGATCTCTGAATCTGGAAATTGAGGGCGCCTCTGTGCCTCAGTATGAGAAATGTCATAGCAACCTATGAAAAAAATATTATTTCACTTACTATACCCTCGCCTGTTTTCTTTCCGCACAGACTACTAGTCAGTAGGTACCTCCGGTTAATCTTGACAACTTGCGCTCAGTCGCGGACTTTCGGATTTTTCGAATGTGACATCTAAAATGTGTATGCGCAAACTATCTTATTTATCTCATGAAGTTAGTGACGGGGGTGAGATAAGACCACAGACCAAAGAACTCGGGCATCAGTGTTCTGTGGTATGGACTCTATGCTGCTGATATGGCCAGCTAAGAAGGTGTGTATTCAAACATGGAGAGAAGTGTCAGTCCTAAACTAAAAACTTCTTTTTACCACGCCATCTGTTGGGATTGCTTCAAATCCCGTTTAAAGGGTGAATAAATAAAGATGTACCAAGTATTTTGTAATGGTCATTTTAGATGTACAATTTTAAAATAAGCTACAATTTATGAGACTAATTTAGTTTTTTCCACTTCAGCTGTTATTTACTAGCGCCATATAGGTTTAAAACGAAATGATTATGGTACCTACTCTTTTTAAGGATAAAATATTTTTTAAAAATACCGTAGAAACTGGAACCGAATCCGCACAGAAAATAACAAAACTTCAGCTGTTGCGTGGTAATTAACAAAACGGGAGAATGAATTCCTAAGCTAGCTTTTTATTGAGCAATATATCAAGGGACACAGTCTTGGATGACGAAACTAACAAACGATGCTGTTTATGTAACAGGATTAATTTTTTTTATGCCCGGGGGCAAGATTTGAATTACGACTTTCAATATCACTAGTTACGAAATTGAATATATAACATCGAGAGTGTTTAAAAAATTTGGTATGTATTAAATTTATCGTGGGTATCGCTTCAGCTACATTCAATTTGTAAAGAATGAATTAGTCACTGGGAAATTAGTTATAAAACTAACCTGGTAATGGAAGTAGTAGGGATAAGCGGGATTTGGACCACTCGTGACCCCCCTATCGAGGCTGTTTGGGGGTGCCTGACAAAAAGCTCGTCACATATGATTCTTGATCCGCGATTTGATATCAAATTTATCCGCGTATGTAATAAAATTGATCCGCGGTTTGATATCAAATTAATTCGCGGTTTGATATCAAATTAATTCGCGGTTTGATATCAAATTAATTCGCGGTTTCATATCAAATTAATTCGCGGTTTTTTTTACAAACTACTTGCTCATTGATTTACATTTATACCTATCAATTATCAACATAACTTAACCTAACCTAACCTAACACCTCTACACCGATTTACCTGCTGCTACCTTCGTAATGAAATGTTAATCAATACCTATCGCATATCATATTTTGATATTGCTATCAATTTCACTTTATACCTACTTTTATACCTATCAATTATCAACATAACTTAACCTAACCTAACCTAACACCTCAACACCGATTTCCCTGCTTCTGCGTAATGAAATGTTAATCAATACCAATCACATATCATATTTTGATATCGCTATCAATTCACTTTATACCTACTTTTATACCTAACACCTTAACGCATGTTTACTCTACTAAGCATGTCGCTACAAGTTACTTCTTTTGAATTGGGAACAATGGCTTAGCCTGCTGCCGGTCTCTTTATCTCTTTGACTATTTCAACAACAAAGCATTTTTAAGTGTTTGCCCTGCCTTTCTTTTGCACGCACCGCCTGTTGTGAATATTTCTAAATTTATTTCTATGTAAATGCAATTTTGAAATGTTTTTATTATCCTTTGATTGTAAAACCTTCCTTTCATAAAGCCGTCTTCCGCTTAGGCATACAATGGACACGATTTTAACTTGTCGATACATGCTTACTAGTGTATCAGGCTCGGTGGCGGTTAACAGTATTACAAAAAAATGCCACCGCGGGCGGTGGTCTTGCTATATAAGCGGAACTTACGCGTCAGTCTTCACAAGTTGTTTCGAGTTGTGACGTATAGTATTAAAAAATTTATCTAGTGTTTGTGAACGCCGATTATAGTATAAAAATAAACCTAGTGTTCGTGTTCGGAGTGAAGACTTCTACCAAACGCCATGTCCCGATCTACAGCTAGCTGCATAGGAAAAATGGAGGTAAGAATAGTTTTATTTTATTTCTCTTATTTGTTTTATACTGTTTCAAATTTATCTAACATGCGTAGTACTTATATGTAAGGTAAATATTGAGGGCTACGTCCATCAGAGGACTGCTACTGGCTGTTGTGATGTGTGTGATGTGACATACTTATTTACAGTTGTTCAGGAGAAATATTGTTGTAATTATGTGATGATGTTGTCTAAATAATATAAATATAATATTTTCTTCAGTTTGCGCAACTATTACTCATAATTAAAAGTCTTTTTATAAAATTCCAAATAAACAAAGCTTTAAATCCGTATTTTTTTATTAATTTTATTATAATATAGATATGTCAGCGTAAGTCATTAACCTGAGTTTTATTAAAGTAAATTTTATTTCAGCATTGTTCTCGTTACCATCAATAACATATATCCGTGTTTTGTTTTAGGGATCGACAATTAACGTTGATGACTTACCAAACACATTCAAGAATTACTACTTTGCCGCATCAAGCGATGATGAAACTGAGAATGCATTTACTATTGTCGAATCCGATCAAAAATCACCAAAGCGAGCAGGCAGCGATAATGGCATCGATCAATTTTTCGACACACCGAAAATCAAAAAACAAAAGAAAGTGCAATCTTCCACAGTTGGGATGGCGCGAAACGGTGGTGTATCTTATATATCATCAAACACTAATGACGCAGCAAACGCAACCCATCTGGTTAAAGTGGAAGTCTACGATCTCAAGAAATTAGCCAAAGTGTCGTCAAACAACCACTGGAAGCATGCAGATGTTCGTGCCAAATACTACACAAAGGTCACGGACAATGTTTACGATCGCAGCAAGGAATTAATATACGACATCACGAAAAACGTTTCGCAATCACAAGATTGTAAAAAATACTTTTTTGATAACTAATTTCATAATTCTCAAGCAGCTAAAATAGAAAAAACAGTAATCACCAACACGCTTAACAATAGAGCAAATCCCTTTCTACCTGAGGCATATTTTCGGCGTTCACGAACACAGGATTTTAATACTTTATTACGCATGTCAATGGGTTCACAATGCTCCTTAAACCAAGGATGGAAATGACAAAAGAGTCGAATTCACTACTTAAGCGAGTGTTTTCAAGCTTCGCAAAACAGTCAGTATCAGACTTGTGCTTGTGCAGTACACATTTATAACCAAAAATGTCTTTTCTCACTAAGAAAATCATCTCAACGATACCAAAAGATGTCATTCTCGCCGAATACGCAAGATACATCAGGTTTTGGTATATAAATAATCAATTACCCGAAGAATTACTTGAAGACAGTGATATCAAAATGTTTTACACCCCGTGTGAAGGACATTCTAAAAAGTTCAGTGAAGTGTCAGAAGATACGATTGATGGAGTATTTCGCATGAAGGCGTATTGTGGAGAGTGTCATATGTCATACTCGAAACCTGTAGAGACATGTAGTGACACCATACATCCACTCAAAATAGACTGGAGCTACGAGGAAGAGAAAGAACTTGAAGAAATAATGAATAGCGCCCAATCGGATGACTATGTTTTACCATCATCGACATATTCACCTACCTTACAATAACTTTTCTGTTTTTTTTTTCGTATTTTAGTTAGGCTTCTTAGTTTGTATTATTCTTAGTTTGTATTATTCTCAATAAATTTAATTTAATTATTATTTTATGTCTCTTGTTTTCTTTCTTTTTTTTCTAAAACACTACATGTTACTTCTCACTTAATGCTAATAAAATAAAAGACCTGTTTATAAGCATATACCATTTATTTCATAAAACACACATTGACATAACCGTTTCTTAAAGCTAGATGATACAATTTAGTCTTATTAGCTAAATTATAATGGTAACATTCAACTCAAAATACTACTTGAACGAGGCTTTAAAGATTTCGTTTAATAAAAAATCATTGTCAAATGAATCTTTAGTAAACATGTTATTAAAATCTTTAAGACTTAGGCCTCTGTATTTTAAATACAAATACACTAAACAATATTCACCACATAAAGATGAAAAAATGCTTTGAATAGCTTTATGGTTGTATTCCCATCTGCGGGAATTTCTTTTTAAATAATTTAAATGATAACCTTCAGGTTTACGACCATAGCTGTCGAAATATTCACCAACACCATTTGAATGAATAACAATTGCTACCCAGTGCGAACCCGGTTTTGTATCAGGATCTAAATTACTTATCAAATACACCGGTGAAGTCATAAAAATAGGTAAACGATTAGCGGGGAATACATTATCAGTCAAAGAATGATGAATCATTCGCAAGTATTTTTTTATGGCCAAAGTATTCATATTAAAGTCTAATTTACACAAAAATAAAAATGCATCTGAGAGATATTGACAGTCCATCATCTTATATACTACTTAACTACTAAAGTCTACACTAACATTTCTGTTCTTATCTATTTCAATTAAATTATCAAACTCAGCGTACACAATACAATTAATTGTTTCAGTTAAGGCGTTTTCAAACCTTACTTCTAATCTGACACTTCCATGTTTAATCAAGTTCCAATGTGATGAAGAATTAGCACATAAATCGGGTGTTAAGTCAAAAGCCATCAAACAATAACCTTTTGCATATCTATCCTTATTTATGCCATTTCCTTCATTTAAAAAATGAATACCAGTTCCAGAAAAAAGTGTATGATACATAACAGTATGCAACCCACTACTGAATTGTGGTTGTAATGCTTTAGAAGGAATTTGGATTCCGTCAATATACAAACTAAACGTATTTAAACCATAGTTGTCGAAATCATACGGATTTTTGCTAAAACTACCATTAAAAGCTGTATTATTCACAAATCCTATAATACAGCGTTTAGGTATTTGACCTAGAAAAACATTATCTAGCGTTTTGCCTTGAATACCAGACGGAATGGTTAAAACTTTTACTTCAGCCCGTGTGATCGGATATTTAGCAGTTGTAGTAGCTAATATTTTTTGATGAGCGAGAAGTACACTTGGATTTATTCGAGCTTTACGCAACATTAACGTAGCATCAGTGATAGCTACTTTGACTTTGATATCATTTGTTGGTGCCATCAAGTTAAATGATTCCCTGGAACGTATTAGTTTGATACACATGTCAACACCATTAATTAAAAACTTTTCTTGATTAAAAATATCCCCGTGTAAGTGCCCTATCATTTCTACCTCTTTGCTATCTTTAGTATATTTCAGCCTAGATGAGTATCCTTTATTATTTTCATCAGTGTTATTCATTTTTCCTGCAGTGTCTTCATACCACATGGCACATGTAAGATGGGACTCTTTTGCTGCAGGCGCATAATTCAATAATGTTTCAATGTATGCACGATATCCATATGTGTTATTTGGTGGAGATATGAGCTTTTGATTTAGATATACATCTAACTGACTGAACATTGAATGAAGCCAGTTATTTACTGGTGCTACTGGCGTTTTTTCAGTTTCAATATTAGACAAATCTTGATTTAATATTTTAGCCTTCACATGAAGCAATGTATGTGATAAGTCAATATAATCATCTCCGGAACCAGGGATTTGAAATTCTATAGGTCCATCGTCGCTAAGAGATGAGATGGGTTTGTAATAAATCCATTGACCACTTTCTATACTTGTTTGTGTCGATGGTAAAGCGAATAAATCTAATTCTGATTTTGCACATTCACATGAATGATTATGTAAAAATGACATCGTTTATATTATTTTTAAGAGAAAATATCATTAACGGATGAACTTTTACTTTTCCTCCCCTTTTTCACTGTTCTTCCTTTCAAATTCTCTGAGTGAATGAGAGCTTTAAGGTTTCGTTTTCTATTTTTATACCCCGAGCCACTCATAGCTCTCACAATTTTATCATCAGCTTTTCTTTTGAGATTAGAAGTGGCTTCTTTAAAACGGTTTGTTAGAGATTCTTCTAAAGGCTTGGCACTCACTATATCTGATAAAAGCCCTACCCCCGCACTCAAAGCTTCTTTTCCAACAACTTTGGCTCCATTCGACAAAAGTGGTAGGACAGATCTAAACAAACCACCTAAAAAGCTTCCTATACCATGACCACGTTGATGTGATACTCCTTTATAAATTACCCCGATTCCAGTTCCTGCTTGATGAGAATAGTAATGTTGATATGGGCATAATGAATTATTTTGTTTTATGTACATACTGTTTTATCTTTTCATAAAATGTAGTTTAACACAGCTCGTTCCAAATTGGAATGGTACTTTATCTCCTGTGTTCGATCTTATATCTATTTCAATTGTATCAAACTCTCTACGCATGACTGGTACATAATGCGGTGGTGAAAAAATATGCATTTTGTTTGATCCATATACATATTTCACAGGATTTAATGATGTTATTCTCAATAAAGGGCACATGACATCTCCAACCATCTGAGGTTCCACAATATCACAATATATGTATAGTTGTGATGGTAATCCAAGGTATAAATTAGCTGGAAACTTTCCAGTTGTTTGTGTTGCAACGTTTGTATTAGGATCAAAACCAAGTTGAAGGCTTAAAACAGGCGAAAACTTCAAAGATATCAGATTATTCACATCGCCTGTGAGTGAGACCAATTTCGTTAATTTGTCATGTCTTAATTTGAAGCTTTCTCTTGAATTTAGTGCAGTTATAACATCGTTAATGTTTTCATAGCTGGAAGTAGGTATGTGACTTTTGTATGTTACTGTACTAAGTTCTGGTTGGTCGGGTACTTTCATACGTTTTGTTATATACATTATATTATTATTATCCTGAACAGTAAACATAGTGCATGGATACTGAAATTCAACTAATCCTACTGACCATTCCCCATCCAACTTTATTGATTTTGGTAGTTTTGTGGAGAAGTTAGTGGTTTTGTTACTTGGAAAATATGAAAACGAGCTATTACTAGGTAAAGTTAAGTAAAAATTTTCGGTCCTCATGACTTCTCTAAATAAGATGCTAAAATCCAACTATTAAATTTATCAGGATAACCTTTCCACTTCACTAATAGTTCTTTTCTGCGACCTGAATAGCGGGTGCGCAATATTTTATCTATTTTGTATGTAGCGGTGGGGTCATATGTCACTTTCTGTAGTTCTTTTTCATAAAAAGTTCCAATTACATTTTCATTCTGCAAATCTTTTATTGTGTATACAACCCATGGTGATCTGTCTATAATCGAAGTTATTAAAAATATTTCATCACTCCAATTTGTTTCATAACCTTTTTGAAAAATGTGTTTGTACTTAGTAATTCTAACATGATCACCAACTTTAAACTTGGGTTTGCTTTTAATGTAAGTTTCTTTATTATTTTTTCGTTCATACAAATTGCGCCAAACTGTCATAATATTATTAAAATTAACATCGCAAGGACGCATTTTAATACTTCTATGAAAGCTGTTATTATATGAATTAAGTAAATCCTGCAAAATATCTATATATCGGTACGTATTATTATGAGTAAAATATCTCCACATTTTCATTTTAAGTGTACGCTGGAATCTTTCAACTATGCTTGCTTTAATATCAGGATTATTGGTGGTGTAATAGTTTATACCGTTACTTTGGAGAAAAGATTGAACATCTTTTGCTATAAATTCAGTACCTTTATCTGATTGTAAATGTCTCGGTGTAGCTTTAGCTTCTAAAAATATGTCCCTTAAATTTTCTTTTATAGTTGCCGAATCTTTCTTTTTAATAGGTCTAGCAAAAGCATACTTACTAAAAACATCAATTACACATAAAATGTATTTAAAACCGTCATTATATTCGCTGTAAGTCCGCATATCGCTTAAATCAGCTTGCCAAAGTTCATTAAAATTTGATAAAATGTACTTATTTCTAGGGAAGCGACGACGCACTGGTTTATGTAGGGTGTATGTTTCTTGAGATTCCAGCCATTTCTTTGTTTCTTCTTTAGTCATTTTATTTTTCATAGCTGCTGTCAATTTACTGAGACTGCTGTAACCGGCTGGGTTAGATACATCGTAATAAATATTATGAATTTCTAGTAAGGGGTCCATTTCTCCCAATTAATTTTTTTGGCTGGTTTTACTTTAGATCCACTGCTAGTTAATTTTGGCGTGCTAAAATAATCAGGAGTACTGTTTTCTGCCTCTTTTGAAACGTCTTTTGTTGTTCTAGCATTAGCTGGGCTCTGAGTTAAAACTCTTATGTATGTGGCTCTTTTTGGATTGCCAATAAAGCTTAAGGGGACTGATAGATCTTTGAGCACATGAGCAAAATCTTCCCAACCATATGGTGAACTGTTTTTTAGAGGTCTCAAGATGTCACTCAAAAGGTCAACGATATTACTTTTACGCACTTCTCTATTGCGGACGAACACAGTGCCTTTTTCATTCCAGGATATTTTATCTTTATTTTTCAAAAGTATATCTATTAACAATTCACCTCTTAATTTGTATGTCTTTGGAATAAAAGCAAGTAACTCTGATTTTGTATAACCATTATAGGTTGTCTCAGTAGACGTCTCTTCGTTATCTGGAGCTTTCTCTGACTTTACTGTTTCTTTTATTTCATTTTCTTTTTCATCAAAAGGTAGTATAGGTATCTGTAACGGTTTTCGATCTTCTCCAATGAAATGAAGATATCTCTGCAATGTTTGCAAATAAAGTGGCCACTTTTCCCTGTCATCTATTTTAGTGTTTATTACTTTATGCATTTCTTCATCTAAACGTGATAAATTTTTAGTACTTGCATTATCGGATTTCAGTCTTTCTATGACTTCTGGCTCAATAAGTATCATTTTCTTTGCGCTTTCCATATTTATTTTATAAATGAACCTAACAATGTGCTAAGAACAGACCCTAGAATAATAGGTAAAAAAGCCCCACCTCTTTGCACGAAAATTTGTTTCCTTTCTTTACTTTTTCTTTTCAAAACAATTTTCCTCAATAAATCTTTATGTTTTTTTAATTTACGTCTCGATTTATCATCTAAGGGTACTTTTCCTCTTAAAACATTGAAAATACATTCAGTTATACAGTTGATTTCATCATCTCCACAATTTTTTAACAATGCTTCTCTATGTTTTGGTTTTAATGTTAATATTGCTCTTAATAAATCTTTATGAGGCCTTATTCTTTTAATCATTTTTTTTAACGTTAGGACGTTACGATCTGATATTCGATTTTGTTCAATGCATTTACAAACTAAACAGCATCAGATGAAACGAAACAGTTAAATTTACATATATTAAAAACAGATTCGTTGTTTTCTTTTATATGAATTTTTTCTTTAAAAACGTTTATTATACACTCACAAATTTGTTTTATCTCATCATCATTACAGCATTCTAACAAGGCTTCACGATATTGTTCTTTTATGATACTTAAAGCTTTTAAAAAGTTGTTTTTTTTAGATGTTTCTACTTCAGACATTATTTGTAACTGACATAAATTATTTGCTGAGCATCGTATTTATACCCCTTTTTAGGGACATAAATTGTACACTACTCATCGAATGGAAAAATTTTACTTTTAAATCGACATATTTCATTTGTGTTTTGCTTAAGATCAATGAATAGATATCCATGAGCTTTTGTCGTTGCATCCTTGTAAGCTTCTTCAACGAATTTAGCATTTTCTGGATAAACCTGACGAGCTAAATGTCGTATTTGTGTTCTGTCTCGAGGGTTTTTAAAATAAGTTATATAACTCGAATTTAGAGAAATATCTCTTTGACCTTTTCCTTGATGAAATATGTTTTGAGTTATGTAAAATACACTGAGATTTCTATGATGGCTTCCCTTTGTAAAAATATCAACGATACGACCATCTGACTCTCTCATAAGATCATCGATTATAAGTAGTCTAGGACATTTTCCATCAAACATACTTAAATCAGGGATACCTTGATTGTAATTAACATCACTCAAATTGTACAAGGGTTGCATTTCATCATAGCACCATATGATTTCGGAAAATTCTTGACTGCATATTACTTTACAGTGCTTTAAAAAATTTGTAACAAAATTTGATTTTCCACACCCGCTAGGACCTGCTACGATTGCAGTAAAAGGGTGAATAAAATGAATCATTGCGACGTGCAAGTTTGAGCTGGTAGTATAAACGAATGAAAGGAAACACTGATATTTGTCATTATATACAAATTAATATATTCAGATTATAATATGTACAATAAAAACAGCATACATTTAAAAATCATAATCACTTTAAACCTAACAAATACATATTATTTTTAAAACACGTTCTTATGTTTAAATATCCGCAGAACTGAAGTTACTAAAATGAAGTGATTGAACATATTATAAAAAGTAAAATTCATAATATTTACAATAAAAATACAGTTTCATTTTATGACAATCTTACTTAAATACACACATAAGTAGAATTTTTTTTTAAATTATGCTATCTTAAAAACGATATGATTCCAATAATACTTTTATGTAAATATACAGGTAGATGTAAAACAACCTTACACCTTATAGTATCCTGAATCTTACAACTATTATTTTAATTATTTCTTATGCTATAATGCCCCCATGCTAAGGTGTCAGTGGAGTTTGGTAAAATGTATCTCTTACTATCACTATCAGACAGACTTACTTTATTCAGTTTTTGTGTAAAAACCACATGTTTAATCGATCTAAATCTATACATTGAAGCAAGCTGTACATTTTTGTTAAGCAAACAAGATTTGTAATCCTCGATTTTCATTTTCTTCGTAACATTTTTGTTGACACCCTTAGCTTTTGCAATTACTGTATCTTCCACCTGAATTGCATACATTTTTGATCGCAGACCGACAAATTCTTTAAAAATTCGACCGTTATTTTCATCTTTAAAATACCCAATCTTTTTTTTATTAACATTAGGATAATTGAATATATTGTTTATGGGATAATCTGAAGTGTCAAAGTATTTTTCCAAATCAGGTCTTATATCATCATAATAATCATCAGTAAATATCTGATAAATGAAACTATCAGTATCAGTATACAACAATTTTGCATTGTCATTGAATTTTTTTTTAATATAATTATAATGAAAATCGTACATCAAAGTTTTTGAAATGTCTAAAATGCAAAATCCTAAGTAGATAGGTTTATCGTAAAATAGTTTAGTCTTATTTAATTGAACAGCTACTAAATTTTCGGAAAATATAGATAAACTGTGAAAATTCGGACGAGCTATTAAACTTTGTGCCCCCTCAACTTTACCATGATTTTCCCAATGCGTTCGTAGTTTTACATTTGCACGTTTTTCTATATTCTCCATAGTTTTGCCGAAGACAGCATTATTCATGAGCTTATAAAAATCTTTTTCGAAATCTGTCTTTGCTTTTGTTCTTAACTGTGTGTTTAGCTCAATATATTTTCGCATCCAACAACTTTGCTTAAATTCCAAAACTCGATGAATTTTTACCAGTTTCATGCCTTTTTCTATACACTGCATTAGGTTTCTATAATGAATAACGTACTTTCTTTTATTGTTTAGGTTTGGTACTAGCTTAGGTTGTGTACTTCCTCCAGTGCATATATTTTCTGGACAAAATGGTAGATCAGAATGCAAGTCATGCAAATTATCTGGATAATCAAGATCTACTTCTAGGATATACCCTATATCTGATGTGGGGGAGACTTGAAAATTTACAGTCGGTTCAACCCATTTAAAACCACCGTATGGGAGATACTGCGACTGCGCCCAACCATACATATTATTCGCATCCAAGTAAGCTAAAAAAGATTTACGATCCTTTGCATTGTAATCACATAAATATTTATTATTAGCTTTCGCATGTCGGTTGCTACATACGGACACTCCACCTCTTATACCTGATTTAATAAACGCTATCATATCAAAATCTACCAACAAATCTATTTCAATTTTTGTGCACTTCAACATAGCATCCCAGCTAAGACCAGGTGCAGTATAATAATGTGCTGGGTCTAATCCATATGTTTTTAAACATACATCTCTGAAATTTTCAAAGATGTCAGCCAATAGTAAAACATCAGTTTTTAAATAAAGGTTCGAATAATCTCTCATATTCTGACATTGAAAATGCTGCCAGACATCTTGTGCATGTTTATAGTCTTCATCAGAAACATGCGATCCTGTTAAAGAGCTATAAAAATCCGATTGGTTTGGTAAAAATGTAGCATTTAGTGATTCATGTGATTGAATAAATTCATAGGGAAAAATACCTTTTCTGATCAGACGGTTAAAATCGTCAACTTTAGACACTTGTTTTTTTAACTCTCTAAGTTGATCAACTTGGAGATTTTTGGACAGGTTGTCTAAACTACTTGACAAAAATCTGAAAGAATCTAAAAATCTTAATTGCACATTATGTCCATTAATATTTATGTTTTTGGAGAATGATATATACTTTTCTTTATTTTGAGGAATAATTTCTATTTCCCCTTCCTTTAGATGCAAAGAATGTACAAGAAAATGAGCATCATAGTTACTCAGATTGTGCAGAAAAACCGGAACAAAAAATGGAGCTCTAAATTTAGATTTGCAGACTGGATGTGCCACCCCTCTAAAGAAACCCGTATGCCAGTCAAAATCTAAAGCTGATTCTGACTCGAGGTCTTTTAAACAAATATGGCATGTTTTTGTTTGAACAACATCAGCCTCTTGCCAATCTTTTAGAGGAACCGGCGGTTTCTGTATACAATTTTTTTTATGAATTTCCCTAACATCTTTACACAGAGTATCCATAAAACTTTGAGTGCAATCAGTCCCTGTATATGTTTTATAAGTTGATAAATTATCGTCAAATGAGCATTTAATGTAATAACCATAACTATAAATTTCATGTTCATGTACATTAATTGTATGTGACTTATTTGGATCCGCATCACAGCTAGAAATAGGCTTGAGAAGTGCTTCTGTGTCAGCATAAACTACAAAAAGCACCCTCATCTGTTTATGATAATTGTTAAACCGTATTTTATCCGTACGTTCATTATTACCAAACCAATCTTTTTTAGTTTTTGATGGGCTGGGCAATTCTGTAAAAACATGACTACAGTCGAACTTTTGGTGGTTATCCAACCTCGCTTTTGTGGTGAAATGCAATAAGCACTCATCACATAAAAAAACAGCCTGATTTTTCCTCGATAGCTGCTTACTTACTAATCGCGATAAGTTTTTAATAAAACAATAATGCCCATTACTGCCATTAGAAATATACAGCAAATTAACGTGTTTTTCACGTTTATTTTTAGACCAATAAAGTGGTCCCACTACTGAATTCTTTCTAGATATCTCGTCATATTCTAACCCAAAAACATTAATGCTAATATTGTTGTTTTCCTCAACCTTGACAATGTCCTTTAACTTAACTGGAAAAGGAACATTATCAAAATTCAGTTTGTTTTGATGTCTAGAATAAGATGAAACCCTATCTTTATGGTAGTTTACAGGATATAAAGCAGAGAGTAATGCCCACTTCAAACATTCATGATCATTATTTTTCACGTTTATTAAAGCTCTTTTGTTTTGGATATCTTTTGGCAATTTTAAATACGTTGACCCTTGAAGAGGGTTAAACTTATTAACGTTCATTTCCAAATGACGAACAGATTTAAATGACCACCCGCTGTCTTTTTTTTCGAATTCACTCATTTTTGTGGAAATAGTTTCACATAATGTTTTGAAGTATGCATCCAACTCATCACCCATACAAATGTTAAAATTTGATGTTTGAAAATCGAATATATTATGCAAATTTTTTGTCTCTTGCACAAACTCAGCATGGATTATGAAATTTATTTTGATTATTGTGAGCTGTTTTAGATTCTCATTTATCAAAGTGGAAATCGTACCTTTAACTGAGTTGAAGAATTCAACAGGTGTTTGTAGAGTTTCGTCGTTATTCGGTGAAGTAATTTTGTAAGTTATTATTCTACAACCAAATGCAGTATTTATCACACTTACATTATTATCCCTACTTAAATTTAAAACCTTACTTTTATGCGTAGAGCTCCGAATATGATTAGAAAAATATCTACGGCTTACCAGTATTTGACAAGCATCGCACTTAATCATATCATTACTTGATGCAATGAGATCATTAGTAGATGATGAAGGTCCAGGGACAGCTTCCGCGTAGGAGTCACCATCATGTGATAATTTTCTTTTCAGGCCTCTCCCGGTTTGCAGCACATTCCTAAATAAAAAAATAGAAGTAAATACAACCATAAATTTTAATATTAAATCATGAATAAATAAAACAGGAATGTTAATTTATCAAAATATCCATAACATAATATTTTGTTTGTAAACTTACGTTTGCTGATGCTTCATGTCGAAAGAGTTTTTAATAATTGCGCCAACATTTTGATTTTCGATCTCCTTTTCTCCCCCAGTTTGTATCGCATTTCTGAATAATAGCAAAGAAAATGTTAGAACAATTATATATAATATGTTATCAAACAAAATTACACATAAAAATTTGTAAGAAATAGTTTGATGATAAACTTACATTAGCTGATGTTCTATCTTAGATGCAATAGCACATAAAGCACCATCATTTTCGGATGAAAAACTATTTACTGTTAAGTTGAGCATGTCAGCATTATTCTGTTCTAATATTTCACATTGTTCCAACACTTCACTGTTGAAGAAATCACTAAACGGAAAGTCTTGTTCACTATTTTGGAAGAAATGACTAACAACACGTTCTTCTCCCATTTTTTATAGAAATAATCGAAATATTTTCGAAACTCTTTTTTCAACTGATTGGCGAGCATAAGTTATCCGAGCTCCAGTCTTGAGCTGACTGTTTTGCGAAGCTTGGTATGGTTGGTTTAAGTAGTGAATTCGGGTTTATTGATGTACCCAGTTTTAGTTAACGAGCATTATGAACCCATTGTAGCGGTGCATCATATAGTAGAGTTTGCGAAAATATGGTTCAGGCAGGTTGCTCTGTTGTTGGGTGGCGGGCGTGGTAGTTTTTTGTTTTGTTTTTGCTGCTTGAGAATTATGAAATTAGTTATCAAAAAAGTATTTTTTACAATCTTGTGATTGCGAAACGTTTTTCGTGATGTCGTATATTAATTCCTTGCTGCGATCGTAAACATTGTCCGTGACCTTTGTGTAGTATTTGGCACGAACATCTGCATGCTTCCAGTGGTTGTTTGACGACACTTTGGCTAATTTCTTGAGATCGTAGACTTCCACTTTAACCAGATGGGTTGCGTTTGCTGCGTCATTAGTGTTTGATGATATATAAGATACACCACCGTTTCGCGCCATCCCAACTGTGGAAGATTGCACTTTCTTTTGTTTTTTGATTTTCGGTGTGTCGAAAAATTGATCGATGCCATTATCGCTGCCTGCTCGCTTTGGTGATTTTTGATCGGATTCGACAATAGTAAATGCATTCTCAGTTTCATCATCGCTTGATGCGGCAAAGTAGTAATTCTTGAATGTGTTTGGTAAGTCATCAACGTTAATTGTCGATCCCTAAAACAAAACACGGATATATGTTATTGATGGTAACGAGAACAATGCTGAAATAAAATTTACTTTAATAAAACTCAGGTTAATGACTTACGCTGACATATCTATATTATAATAAAATTAATAAAAAAATACGGATTTAAAGCTTTGTTTATTTGGAATTTTATAAAAAGACTTTTAATTATGAGTAATAGTTGCGCAAACTGAAGAAAATATTATATTTATATTATTTAGACAACATCATCACATAATTACAACAATATTTCTCCTGAACAACTGTAAATAAGTATGTCACATCACACACATCACAACAGCCAGTAGCAGTCCTCTGATGGACGTAGCCCTCAATATTTACCTTACATATAAGTACTACGCATGTTAGATAAATTTGAAACAGTATAAAACAAATAAGAGAAATAAAATAAAACTATTCTTACCTCCATTTTTCCTATGCAGCTAGCTGTAGACCGGGACATGGCGTTTGGTAGAAGTCTTCACTCCGAACACGAACACTAGGTTTATTTTTATACTATAATCGGCGTTCACAAACACTAGATAATTTTTTTAATACTATACGTCACAACTCGAAACAACTTGTGAAGACTGACGCGTAAGTTCCGCTTATATAGCAAGACCACCGCCCGCGGTGGCATTTTTTTGTAATACTGTTAACCGCCACCGAGCCTGATACACTAGTAAGCATGTATCGACAAGTTAAAATCGTGTCCATTGTATGCCTAAGCGGAAGACGGCTTTATGAAAGGAAGGTTTTACAATCAAAGGATAATAAAAACATTTCAAAATTGCATTTACATAGAAATAAATTTAGAAATATTCACAACAGGCGGTGCGTGCAAAAGAAAGGCAGGGCAAACACTTAAAAATGCTTTGTTGTTGAAATAGTCAAAGAGATAAAGAGACCGGCAGCAGGCTAAGCCATTGTTCCCAATTCAAAAGAAGTAACTTGTAGCGACATGCTTAGTAGAGTAAACATGCGTTAAGGTGTTAGGTATAAAAGTAGGTATAAAGTGAATTGATAGCGATATCAAAATATGATATGTGATTGGTATTGATTAACATTTCATTACGCAGAAGCAGGGAAATCGGTGTTGAGGTGTTAGGTTAGGTTAGGTTAAGTTATGTTGATAATTGATAGGTATAAAAGTAGGTATAAAGTGAAATTGATAGCAATATCAAAATATGATATGCGATAGGTATTGATTAACATTTCATTACGAAGGTAGCAGCAGGTAAATCGGTGTAGAGGTGTTAGGTTAGGTTAGGTTAAGTTATGTTGATAATTGATAGGTATAAAAGTAGGTATAAAGTGAAATTGATAGCAATATCAAAATATGATATGCGATAGGTATTGATTAACATTTCATTACGAAGGTAGCAGCAGGTAAATCGGTGTAGAGGTGTTAGGTTAGGTTAAGTTATGTTGATAATTGATAGGTATAAATGTAAATCAATGAACAAGTAGTTTGTAAAAAAACCGCGAATTAATTTGATATGAAACCGCGAATTAATTTGATATCAAACCGCGAATTAATTTGATATCAAACCGCGGATCAATTTTATTACATACGCGGATAAATTTGATATCAAATCGCGGATCAAGAATCATATGTGACGAGCTTTTTGTCAGGCACCCCCAAACAGCCTCGATAGGGGGGTCACGAGTGGTCCAAATCCCGCTTATCCCTACTACTAATGGATGAGCCGCGGTGAGTGTGTGAATTATGTATTTATAATATTGGTAGATAAGATATAATATGTTGCATGATTAATGGAATTGTATTTTGTGAAGTGCAATTTAACATTAATAACATCCACCAATCAACCTACAAAGTTTGTTTCAGCATCAACGGCTACAACAGTCCACTGCTGGACATTGTCATATCTACTCACCACGATTTGCTATGCCGCGTTCTGCCGGCCATAGCATCACCTCATTCCTACCCGTAGGTATCGTAAAAGGTTACTAAGAGATAAATGCAGGGAATTGCCAGCAGCGTTCCTTGTTTTTCACAGTTTGTATAGCGCTAGCCTATCCGACTGCCTGTTTACAAACTTAGAAATAACCCTTAGTAACCCTCTGTGTCCCACTCGAAAATATGAAGAAGTAGGGTCTTCTTTCAAAGTGTTGACAGGCTCACCGGTAAGTTATATTTAATTGATGTCCTATATATTTTGTACATTATTTTATATCTACCACAAACAAGCCATCTATGTACAGTCGGTTGTAGCACATGAGGTACTTGGGGTACTCCAAAAGAACTGAATTATTTTTGTCCCCAGCTATATTTTTCTCTTGAAATGAATATGTATGAGTAGAAAATGTCTTTTTTTATGAGTTTAAATTTGTATTATGTATTAACTGGGGATAAAAATTATTCAGTTCTTTTGGAGTACCCCTGGTACCTTAGGTGCTATAACCGACTGTACATACCTACTTGCATAATTAATATTACCTGTGCAAAGCTACTTGGCAATTAATATCTGATGATACGGATATTATACACCGGTGCGTGACATCACAGCCGTTGAGGACCGCAATTTGAGACTCATGAGGATCAAATTGGGATAATCTTGATTGATTTCATGTACTGCTATGTGTAAGCTAGAGATGCACCGAATAGTCGGTTTCTCAAATTTTTGTAGTCGGTAACTAGTCTCCTTCTTTCTTTACTGTGTGGGACGTCGAGTAGTCCAACGACCCGATAAACCCTGGTGTCAGACTTTTTCAACCGCCTACTACTAAGTAGGGCTCTGACATGGTTGTGTAACGACTGCCGTCTAAGTAATCATTAGACAGCAACCGGGACCGACGGCTTTACGTGCTTATCGAAGCAGGGTACCATCTTTCTTTTCGGACAATCAGTACCCGATATTATCAAACTACAGGCTACAATTTTACAGGTGTTCACCTGTAAAGCTGTTCATTGCGTAGTCGTTCAGCCATTTAGATACCTGGGCCCCAAGTCTACTATTTTTCTCTAAAACATCGACCATCGCCAGTCCATGGCGACTTTATTGCCATTTTGTCAAAATTTGGTATTCTGCTAAACTTCAAACACATTCGTAATGGAATTGCAAACGCTTGTCGTCGGAATAGTGTCATCATTCTCTATGGTTAAGCCTCATTTTATCGATCTAATTTTTTCATTCAATTATTCACTCTTTTTTGGTACTGGCTCAGTGTAAACCGGCAGAATGGAACGAACGCTTTGCCTCAAAAAAAAAAGACTGTCAATTTGACAACTTTTTCATGTTATTGTTTGTAAAAGTGTAAATTTCATATTTATAAAATAAAAGTGCTTTCCGTTTCATTGGAGGATTTTTAAGGGGTAATTGGTAAGTAACAACGCAACTATCTTGTTTGAAATCAATTAATTTTTCTTAGTGTTAATTCATTTTTCATTGATGAGCATTTCTTTTTAGATATGGCAGGCGACAGGGAAACGTCGTGAGCGTGGCTCAGTCAAGGACACTTATATATTATTATTTGGAGTCCCATTGGGAAATAGCACTCGGTCGCAGAACTACAGCCAGTCAACCACTCTAGGTGCAAAACCTGCTAGATGAAACCGCTATGTATGTAAGTGTATGGAAAAACCAGTGCCCTTTTGCCAATTTATATTCAAGTTAAAACATGGTAAATTAGGTTGTCTTTATTCTTCTTAGTAGTCACGCAGTAGTTGCAACCTGATTAAAATGCCTAAATCTAGTTGTCCTTATCTTTCATAAGTTTCATATGCCTAGTTTTGTTTACTACTATGAATCTTTTTGACTAAATGTTTATATCTATATATTTTCAGTCATCTATAAAATTTTTATACCAAAATAACTTAACCTTCTGCTTCAGGAATCCAATGGAAGACCCTATACATGTCTTGGATGACGACGTTGACATTAAAATATTAGACCAAGGAACCGCAAGGTATTTTTCAATTTCCTACCTTTATACAAGAGCCTATTCTTATGGCAGCATCTATTCAATTGATTCTATTGGAATGAGTACTAGTGATAACTGACAAAGACTACATTTATATTAACTAGTGGTCTGCCATTTATTTTTCAGAAAGCAACTCCTAGAAGAAGTGGAGGATCTAATTAATTTGGAAAAAAAATGTATATTAAATAGAATAACCAAGAGTGTATCAAGAAGCGAAAAAAAGAAAGAAGAAGCAAAGAAAAAAATAAGAAAAAGAATGAAAACATGCATCTGGAAGATGTATATCATTTAATTTTATGAAATATTCGAATGAAACAGAAGTAAAATTCAAAATAAATATTTTTTTGAAAATTGCTGTTATATTTTTTGTAGCTACTTAAGTATGTGATCGATCTCTCTGATTCTTAAAAGGCTCCACCATTGTGCGAGAACGCCAGACCAGTATCTTCTTGATGCTTCTAGGCTTGTGGGGCAACTGAACTTCTCTGTTTAGTGTCAACTAAACCTGTCTGTTTAGTCCAAAGTTTTCAATGTGCGCTCTTTGGACTGCTCTGCCCCTCTGCAGGTCCAAGTTATGCGCCGGTTCTGCAAACCGATATGATAATCAGAAGTCACTCGTAACTCGTGAGCTATCTAAAAAAGAAATCAAAATTATTTCTTAATCTTTACAGAACGAAGATAGCGAAAGCTGAGATTATTTACCTGTAGTTGATGTTTATGTTCCTCAAGGACTTCAGGAGCTGTTAATGCAGCGATGGGCAACCTTCTTTCATTAGTTATATATGTTTAATACAACAGATATTCACTATTTTACCTGCAGTTATGGGACTGTAGTACAATGCATGTTCAGCTAGCAAGCACCTGAAAAGATTTACACACCATTTGATCATTTTATTTATTAAAAAATATTTTGTATACTTCCATATTTTTTATTTATTATTACACAAATGTTAATGTCCAATAAATTATCAACAAGCCAAATTTTTACCCAGAAAAAACACTTGTTCGCCACTGTCTGATATTTCTTCCGGTGTAGGTTCAATGGATGGCTCTGCCACACCAATGAATCATGTGCTGACCCAGGGTAGCTAGCATCTACACACAATATGTTGAGGTCTGCATCACATAACTAAAATAAATAATATACAACTGTTTATGTCCAATAAATTATCAACTAGATTATCTAGGAAAATACTAGTACTTACAATTGAAACATTGTGGAGGGCTTGGTAACCCTTACTATTTATATATCTTTCTTCGTGGTGATCAGGCCTCGTTGTCAAGCAGATATTATGAAATGAACTTTGTCCTACCAGAGATTCCATCTGCTCTCTTTGGTCGGAGTATATTGGCTCTTATATTTTGGATAAGACAGATAACTGACCTCTTATCAAGGCAGTACGTCTTCACAAACTCCATATCGGAAACGTCTTGTATTGGGTCTACTATTTTTCGGGCCAACACACGCAGTCGGCGACACTGTATGACCCTCAAGAGCTGCCGGCGGCGGACGGTAGATCAGCCAAAACCAATACTCTCTATCGGAGCAAATACGACACGAATGGTCTCATTCTATAATAATTGCCCGATAACAGCAAAAACGTGAAAAAAAACACGCAAACACCTATTTCACTGTGAATCCTTTGTGAAAAAAGCAGTGACTGCTCAGTGGTCGTTTGACGGCTTGGATATCATTGAGAGAAACGTCAAAAAATTAGTAGACTACGAATTTCATCTACCATCGATTCGTCATTATATAGTAGAATACCAAAAATGACAATGACTTATGAATTGTAGTTCATTGATGTGCTACTGACAGTCAAAGTTTTAACAGAATACGAAACGACTGAATCCATGCCATTGAGACTACATTGGTAAACGATTTATACGATTTTCATTTAGTAGACTTCGGGCCCTGGAATATGAACCTGCTGCGCAATGTACTAAGAATTTCACCTATAGACTTGTAGCCTGTAATTTCATAACATAGGCACCGGTTCAGCCTGCAATATCGTAACCAGACTGGGAAAAAAAGTGATTAATATCTACTTTGTGAGTGCCCCACCGAGAATCGAACCCGATACCTTTTGCGTTGCAGGCAGTCGCACTACCACTACGCCACATCAGCCGTCGGCTGAACAGCCGATTAGTTGGCAGTTACGTCGACATTGTATGTCAATGTAAGTATTTCTTTTACCAGAGTTAAAATATGTTTAAAATTACATCACTCGCGCATTCTAAATATCGCTGAAAGTAACCGAAGTAATAATCGGCTCGGCTGACTAGTTGGCCATTTTTGTAGTCGTTGTAGATTTATTTTAAGCCGTTTAGTCAGTAATCGGCTAGTCGCCTAAAACCGTAGTCGGTGCATCTCTAGTATAAACAGATATCTGGAAGGTATTTCGAACATGGATACAGCGGAAGCGACCTTGGATCCCTTAATGTACGAAGACATTAGGAGTCAGATAGATCTACAGGGTAGAGGGGAGTATGACGAGTTATGTAATGTATTTAATATTATTAACAATGAAAACTGAATAGTAAACCGAGCACAATTATTATTATAATGTTTGTACGTTTCCGAATCTCGGGCTCACAGGGACCCGGCTTTTTGAGGCATGAGCGGGGAATAAGCCAACAGCAGAGGCTTTTGCACCAAATAATGTGTTGTGTACATCAAGCGGATACTCGCTCTGTCTGCACTATAGAAGTACACCCATAGCACTCGCCTGATGCAAGGAATATTGCAGGTGAGGGTCGGATTACGAGGGCTATGACGAGGAACTTGCTGGACCGATTGCCGGGATATTGATTGAGACTATTAAACTTGTTTATGATATTAGCAAAATTTACGGCACATAAACAGATATTACAATACAACTTAAAAGAATACCAATTACGAGTTTAGACATATTCTTTTAATATGTAATTCGTTATTGGTATTCTTTTAAGTTGTACCCCAAAGGGTAGATTTAAAGCATAATATAAAAGCAAAAAAAAAAACAACAATAATGAAAGGTAAACTGTAAAATATATAAAACATACCCCATATAAACGAGTTTGAGATTTGTAAGTGTGTGTGCGTGTGTGCAAGTTATTTTATAGATTAGCGGTTTATTCCACACTGAAACTAGGTAAGTTTTCCCAATCTTGGGTCATATCGGCAGATGGAAGCGACTCTACAAAAAACGAATAATGGTTAATATTGGACGAAACTAATATCCTACAGTAAGTACAGAACAGAAAGTCTCGCCTACCGTTGCTCGAGTAGGTATTGGACTTTTCTTAACATCTGACATAGGCAAATAACTATACCTACTCTTTTCACAATACTTATGTTGAATCTTGACGTTAGAATTAGAATAATAAATAACTTTCTAATATTATCTTCATACGTTAATGGTGAGGTAAAGTAGAGATTCTAATATTCGTAAGTGCATATCTTCAAACTCAAATAATCAAAGTAAAAGCAAATAGAATTCAAATATCAAGTAACTGGACGTATGAAATGGGATAACATCAAAAACCTTCTAAGAATGGGCAAAAACAAACTTTTGCACAAAACAATATAAGGGTTCCACAAAAAAGGAGACAAAAGGCAGAAAGAATTCACTTTTATGCTTGCTTCAAGACAATTTTATTACTGCTTCTGTATTTATGTCAATAGCCAACAATGAGTCATAATGTTTCTCAAATTTTATGACGCTGTATCCTAAAGTTTTTTCTTTATAAAGAAATGCTGGCACTTGCCACTGGTGAATATACATAGTCTATTGTATATTCTTATATACAATAGACTATGCAATAGACAGTTTTTCGCGTAAATATTTGCAAGGTAGTTTATTTTATAATGCCGGCTTAGAATAGCATCAGCCCATTTCTTTCCCGCGGGAGCCGTAAAAGGCGTCTAAGGAACTCGAGGATGTGTATTGCAATTTCAGGCGATGGGCTGACAACCTTTCAATATGGCGATACACAATTTTCCGAATGATCCTCAAATATTTGTCAGACGTGGCGTGTATGGACATACATACTGACATACTGTTTTTGCGGTCGTTTACGCTCTGCCTACCCCGCAGGGGATAATATGCGTGATATGTGTGTGTGTGTGTGTGTAATTTCTTTTGTTTATTTTTTAAAGAACGTGTATGGTAAATTACGAAAAAGAAGTTTAATGACTTGCTGGTCTACTTAAGGTTTTTAAATACCTATCTGTGATCTGTGATGTGATGACACAGTTGCGGAATTTTACTGTGATCAGTCATTCTGTGATATAATTTTATATTTTTTCGCACATTTTAATATTCTGTGCAGCTCACAACTCACAGTCACAACTCTGGTTGTAACGAAAATAACACGAGAAACATTTGTTTACCAAATATCTACCATGTAGGTACCTATCAAAGCTGGGAGAAGCTTGCCGAGGATAGAGACGAATGGCGTAAGCGTGTGTTTGAAGGGCGTAAAACACACGATAATGCCTGGTTTTCTGGTCTCGCTAACAAAAGGCAAAAATGACATCTAAACATGCATGTGCCAGTCTCAAATTCCACCTTCACTTGTAGAGCGTGCGGAAAACTATGCCGCTCGCGTATCGGCTTATACAGCCATGAAAAGTCTTGCCTCAGACACTGATTAAATCGTCTGTCACAGACGTGTGAGGCCAATGATGAGGTACCTGTATCAATCACAAATTACACCGCGCGGGCCTCTTCGTTTAGGTATGTAGGGTTAAAGGTTACCATTTTAAATCATTGTTTTACAAATCTCATTACCAACCTACTACGTTAAAATGATCGCATTTTATTTACCAGTCATTAAGTCAAATAAATTTGACTACATAGTTACTGTGTCGGTAGTACTTGTTAGCGTATAGTTTGCTTGCTGATGCGCTGTCAATTCAATCTCTCTCTCTCTTTTCGTGTGGGACACTGAGTCGTCCAACGACCCGATGAACCCTGGTGTCAGAGTTTTTCAACCGCCTACTACCACTAGTAGGCCTCTGACATGGTTGTGTTACGACCGCCGTCTAAGTAATCATAGACAGCAACCGGCACCAACGGCTTAACGTGCCCTCCGAAGCACGGAACCATTTATTTTCGGACAATCAGTTGGTTCACCCTGCAATATCCTAACTAGACTTGGAACAAATTCACAAATTTATAAATATCAACTTTGTGAGTGCCCCACCGAGAATCGAACCCGGAACCTTTGCGCCGCAGGCAGTCTCACTACCACTGCGCCACATCGGCCGTCAATTAAATTATATAGTACTAGCGGCCCGCCCAGCGGTTTCACCCGCTGCTAACTGATTTCCCACGGGAAACAGACCTTCTCCCGAGATAAATCATACATACAAACCTTCCTCTTGAATCACTCTTTTTTTTAATCCCCCAAGTGATGAAAAGGGGGTTAAAAGTTCGTATGAATGTTCGTTGTCTTAAGTGTGATGAGTTTCAAAATTAGTGATTAAACACGTGTTTCAGCATATTTGAAATTTTAACCCTTATTAGGGTCAAAAGGGGGTTAAAAGTTTGTATGAAAGTTCGTTTTTTTAAATGAATGTGATCTGTTTCAAAATTTGTAATTAGACTAATAACTTAAAATTATTAAACACGTATTTCAGCATTTCTGAAATTTTAACCCTTAAATGGGTGAAAAGGGGGTTAAAAGTTTGTATGAAAGTTTTTTATCTTAAATGTGATCTGTGTCAAAATTTTTAATTAGACTCATGGATCATTCTCATAATGACACGGAATTTTCTCACTTCCATGTCATTTTTCAAATTTTGATTTTTTGGATAATTGAATATACGTTATCAAAGTTTTCCTCATTTCAAACACTAGATTAAAATTGCCCGGTTCTTGGACCACTAGTTTCAGAGTTATTTGATGTCCACTATTTGCGGACATGGAAATGAGAGAATTCCGTGGCAATATTTCTTTTTTTCAATATTAAAATAATTAAAAAGGTTTTTTAATATATAAGTAGTCAGTAATGTTTGCTAGAGCTTAAAAAAAGTATTTTAATTAAAATAATTAATATTATTACTATTTTTAATATAAAAAAACGGAAGGCCACTATTTTTTGCCATGGAAATGAGATGTCCACTACATGGGTTGTAGGAAATCTAAAGAAAATAAGCTTTATTTATTAAGTTTAATATTGATTTAGCATCCCACGAACATGAGGGTGTAGTAGATACTGATAACTTTTATACATACTTACATACATACGTACAGACTCCCGAAAAACTCCAACACTCCTTCTGAGACATTCGGTAAAAAGACATATAAAATTATCTTTCATTTTACAATTATTTTTTTTATCATTTTTTTTTAACTACTTCGGCACGACCATCGAGTACTAGGCTCAAACGGCGGCTAAGAAGCTGGGCATCCTGAATAGTGTGAAGCGATACTTTACGCCTGGACAGCTTTTAACTCTTCAAGCACTCGCGATCACTTTCACTCATTTTAAGTATTAGACCGGGTCTATCGCGATAGTATTTAGGTAAATATTAGTAATTTACCTGTGTCCCGACGTTCCGCCTAGATGACAACTCGCTGGGACGTCAGTCAACCCGCGACCACAATACATGAAACTGTATTGAAACGTCGGGACACAGGTAAATTACTAATATTTACCTAAATACTATCGCGATAGACCCGGTCTAATACTTAAAATGAGCTTTTAACTCTTTACAAAGCACAAGTCCGATCCTGCATGGAGTATTGCAGTCATCTTTGGGATTGCTCAGCTAAATACCAACTTGCCGCTCTTGACTCGGTGGAACGCAGGGCCAAGAGGCTCATAGGCGACATAAAACTGGTGGACACCAAGCTACATAGCCTGGCACATCGCCGCAAGGTTGCCTGCCTGTCGGTTTTTTACAGATTGTACTTCGGAGTGTGTGCTCAAGAGCTTCACGACTTTGTTCCACCAGCTCCTTTCTACCATCGGACATCCAGACGCACCGCTGGATACCATCAATACCTGGTTGCCATTCCACCAATTCGGACTAAGCGCTTCAAGTCATCATTTGTAATGTGCACTGCTAAAGAGTGGAACTCACTACCTGCGTCTGTGTTTCCAAACGCATACAACCCTAAACCCTTCAAAGTAAGAGTGAACAGGCTTCTTCTCTCTCTGTTCTATGACCTAGACTAGAGTCAAGAGCAAACCCATCAATAATAAAAAAAAACAAAAATAGGTAATAATAAAAAATCCCCGTACTTCCACATATTTACCATTAAAACAGGCTTGGATTTATTTAAGAATAAATATTCATAATTTGAAAACTTTGTCCAACAGTGGACTGCAAAATTTTAATCATTCTCTCATTTCCATGTCACTTTCTCATTTCCATGTCGTCTCGAACCATGGAAATACATGGAAATGAGAACATGGAAATAAGAACGAAAGCTTATTTTGCAGTTTAATAAAAACCTATTCGTTAAAATTTAATACAGTACCGCCTCTTATTTTAAGCATATCAAGGGTATTCCCCAGAAAAAATATCGATAATACCTAATAACTGAATAACTGGTAATCGACTAGCATGGAAATGAGGTTGGTACTGGACAAAGTCGTAAATGTGAGAAACTTGCCTTCGCCATCGAAGATTTAGCGGCGAGCGGCGTTTGCGTCCCCCACGTCGTTGTTAACGGTACTTACCGCTACGGATTCGTGAGTAAAAGCGACAGATAGCTTTTACTGTCATGAATGTATGAGTCAGAGAGTAGCGCGAGGTAATTGTGGCCTGATTCAGGGCTTCAACGCTAAAATCCGTGTTTATAAAAAAGTTTCTGCCGTTGTGGAAAATAAAAACATGCTAAAAGATAGACAATATAATTGTTTAAAAGATAGGAAGGCTTAACTTGACATTGACTTGTAATTTTAGGATCTGTAACAGTCTATTTAGCGCAAGGTAGCAAAGAACCATGCCATGGACGTGAGAGAATGCATGTTTGACAGGAAATTTACAAAAAACTGACCACATATTTGATGAATTAAATGTTTGACCATATGTGAGAGGTGCTGAAGTATTTTGAAGTAAAATTTTATAACGCTCGTCCCAGAGGAAGGAGCACTTTTTAAGCGGAACGTACGAAAAACGCGGTCGATGAGAACAACCCTCATAAATTAAAATAATAAAATACGTGTTTCAGCACTTTTGAAATTTTAATCCTTAAAGGTGTCAAAAGGGGGTCAAAAGTTTACTACCAGTTGGGATACACGTTTTCCCATGGGAATGTGACAATTTCCCGGAATAATTTATTCTTATAAACCTTCCTCTCAAGTTACTCTATCTAATAAAAAAAACCGCATCAAAATCCGTTGGGTAATTCTAAAGATATAAGGAGACACCAAACGGGAAGCGACTTTATTTTATACTATGTAGTGATGATTACTAGCCGTTACCCGCGGCGTTCCCCAAAAATAAAATCTATCCTATGTGTTAGATAATTCATGTGACATTTTATATGTGTGTAGTTTTTGCGCGAAGAAGTAACAAACAGACAAACAAATATTAGTACAAACTTTTGCATTTATAATTATTATAGTAGGATTATTCATAAAATCTTTGAGTACATTTTCATTTTCAAACTAGGTTTCCCTCATCGTCTTATATACCTATCAATATACTGTAATTTTAACTATAGTAGATTATACTTACCTACGTCAAAACATACCTAAAGGACAAATCTGTAGTTTTCACCTTAAAATTACAAATTAGGGAGACGACGCGCGGGGCATCTTTTGAAACCCTATTTAAACCGCTCTGCTGGCTTAAGTACGTATAATATAGACAGACCTGGACATTAAAAGTTCATAGAACGAGCTACTCAATAATTCAAGCACCAATGCAGTGCACCTAACAAAAATAAAAGACTCCGCAAAAATGGCCTCAGTCCAAACTACCGTTCGCAACTTCGAACTTAAAAAAACATAGGTTCTCGCTTTATTCACTAGTTCAGTACTGTATTATTATGTACTTACTGTTACTAGGTCAATTTTGCAAATGGCTCCAAGACGTTGATCGCAGCAGGAGGCTCAATTAGGTCCATTTGTTAATCCACTGTTGGCTGAGTGCTTCTAGCAAATAATGTTTCAGAAGGAACTCTACAAATAACCAGGGTGAAGCGATAAAAATCTGTTCTTTACCGGGTGGGCATTGAAAGTACTAGTCAGAGAAACGTCTGTACATATTAAAATACATTTTTTCACTTCACACTTATCGATAAAACTTTGTAATATATCAATGAATAGTAATTTAATGTTATAGTCAATATGATATTATTTTAATTTTTTATACAGGGTGAAATTTATAATATTGACCGATAGCGAAATATCAAGACTGGCTGCTGATAAGGAACAACTTTCCCCTAGGAAAGGTTAGCAAAACAACAACCGCAACAGAAACAGTGTGCAGACAGACTCTTCAAGCATTTTTGGGAAGACTACAACAAACTTCTTTCCTTCTCAATTGCCAGTGTTACACCGGCAGGAAAAATCAGAGTCCCTAAATCAGTAAAATTCCCTTAGCCCTGGTATTAGGCAACCGAACAGGTATAAAATAGCTACCTTTCTCACACAGGTATCTATATAGTACTGCAGGTATATTGCGTTTGGGTACGCTCTAAATTCGAATTATACGAGATTTTCTCGGCTTCGCTCTGGTCGTTCAGAGTCCCTCTTATTATTATTTTCTCTGATGCTGAATGATCGTGGGATGGCACATGATGATACTTACATGATTCATTGTCCAATGGCTCCTCTTGATGTTGTCAGTCATAAAGTTTTACTGTTACAGCATGTGTAACCTATTTAGCTAAGTCCTCTGTCATTTTGTCAACATTTATTGGTTATTAACTGAACAGTTATTTCGGAGTTTTATGGTCTATTTTAGGCGGTTCTCGCACTTGACGTCCGTCGCTGCATTTTTTAAACACACTGTTATACATGCGTCTGTCAAACGAAAGTAAATAGTGATTTCCGATCTTATTTCCATACAAATACGGCTACGCTGCGTTTACTTCTTCTTCTTTTCCTGTGGGACACCGAATCATCAACGGCCCGATGTACCCTGGAGTCAGAGTTTTTCAACCGCCTACTACTTGTAGTAGGCCTCTGACATGGTTGTGTAACGACGGCCGTCTAAGTAATCATAGACAGCAACCTGCGTTTACTGACAAGTCGCTATCCAGACGCACCCGTAAACGCATTGTTAACTCAGCGTAGCTTTATTTGTATGGGAATAAACAGAAATCCCAATGAATTCCTTTAGTCTGACAGACGCATGCCTTACGCTGCGTAAAAAAAACGCAGCGACGGATGACAAGTGGGTGGTTGAACGGCCTTAATGTTTTTATACAGGGTGTAAGGAACAGCCCTCCGACTACTTTTAGGGTGCATTCAGACTATGAAACTGAACAGCTTCCTATGAGAAAATATTTCAGGAAACGTCAAAACTTTTTTGACTTCCCATTGTAATTTCAATCAGCTGATCGTGATTTTGTATGAGAGGTCAATTTTTTTTGTAAATTCCTGACATAATTATGTTCTTAGGGGAAAGTTATTCAGCTTCATGGCCTGTATGTATCAGTACTCTTTTTTACTTACCATCCTAATTTTTACTGCAGCATATAAAATTGACAAGACCAGGCGAACGCAGACCGCAGCTCGTCATCTAAGTATACGACACCCTTCACAATAAAACAGTAGTTATGCAAACTCAAGACAATATTATATACGACACCCTACTGCTATTGACAACTGCAGCAGCTTTAGCTGAGCTGCAGGTTTGCAACTTGTGCTGTTGTCAGATGGGCGAAGGTCTCTCTACTAGTGTTGTAGGTAGCATTTTGTAACTCGTAACAAATGCACGAAATCAGGACAGATACAATAATTTGTCTAACTTAGTAAATAAGGGATTCAGTTTTATTTTGGACACAAACAGTCATTAACATTACTTTTTTATGTCTAAGATTAAGTTATATAAATACGGACCTTGAGTGCCAACAAGTTGAAGTTATAATTAGACAAGGACACAATGAGCGCAGAGAGTAGATATGTAAGTAGGTTGATGCTTAGTTATTGAATTGCAGTAACGCTTATTTAGCCCTCGACAAACTATGAAAGTAAGTTTTACAAAATGAACAATATGTGGAAGAGAAAAGCATTAATTAAACTAGTATTTTTACTTTTAATAATATTCGTTAGTTCATTGAAATGGCTACACGCATTTTTTAGCTGGAATCTGTTAACATTGATTTTGAAAAGTATGAAAGGAAAAACTGAGTGCAGGATAGCACACACAAAGTAGAAACAGGGTTTTAAAAAAAGTATTTACTAGACAGTTCTGAAAATTCGTGAAAGATAACATGACCTTATTTCCTATTTTAATAAAAATATTTAAGTTTGTAACATTACAGAGTAGCGAGAAATTCAACGTAAAAATTGTGCCTTTTGAGAATAATAAAATTTTTGATTTGTTTCATAGTTATAGTTCTAATTATTTATATTTGTTTTATGTGAACATGATAATTACACCCCATTTTTTTTGTAAAACCTCATTTACCTACCTAAATAGAATAAAAACAAACACTCAACATCACCGAGCGTGAAGCGCGGATTTATCCACTACGAATTTAGTATTTTATCCAATTCAGAAGCAGTTTAAGCTTTATAATAAACAATTAACAGTATAACATACAACACGCTGAAGTAATTTGTATCCAGTGCTTTCACAGTTGTTATTCAAAGCAGATCCTATTAACCTAGTCTACGGTTATTATATGGCAATTTGCGTGCGGTATTCCTTTGTAGGCAAAACAATTTCAATTTAAATTCAGTTGTTGTTTCCACCTTGCGATTATGGAGGCCCGATTTTCCACAGTCCCAGATCGTCAGCATTTTTTTACCGACATAAGGAGTACCGGTTTGTCATAATCAAAAATTATAATAATTCATAAAAAGATCCTATTAAATTCAGTGTAAATATTTTAGGGTGAGTTCTACTCAAAATATGAATAAAAAATGACATCCAATACAAAAATGATTATAAAATGTGTCCATATGTATGGGAGGTCCATTTTATATTTTCTTTTTCGACCTATGTTATTTAGGAACAGTTGTTCAGTTTTGCAAGGAACATAATAAAAATAAGATATTTTGACCCTAGACATCTACAGATTTAGAACTTACCCAAAAATATTTGAACTGAATTTAATAGTCCTTTATATATTACCAATTCGTCACAGCTTTAGTATTTACTCAGAACTTTTAAATAATTTGTCTGACTGTGGGTACTTTAGATAGATTCTAAAACGCCTTAGTCCGGCTTTTTTGAAATTTATTAAAAATTATTGTTTTGTGATGAAATAGGAACTTTATGTTCGACGAGTTGGGACTGAGACGAAACAAGCCTTACTCCTTGCAATTATGTTATGAACCGCAATCGTAGTGACCGGTGACATTCTGATCACGTAAGCGTCCCGTACCTTGTCAGATTTAGATAATGCAGGTACAGCCCCTTTTAAGGTCGAGTAGAAAGGGTTCTTATCTTTACTTGGCTGCTGATATTTTAAATATTTCCTAATTCATTTTTAAAACTTTGGTGATTCTAATACAGAGCGGTTTGAATTTCACTTTAAATTTGGTAAGTACCAATTCTTTTTTACTGGCTGAAAGTTTGACTGATAAGTACCTATCTACTAATCGATATCGATAGGGTATCTTAAGGTAAAGATTATAGTACCGCCGCCGAGAGAAGTCGGTTTTGACAGCTGTCATCTCCATACTAAAAGAGATGTCAACAAAGGAAAATGGACCCTCTGCCATAGTATTATCACGAATCTGACAGATGTCAAATACGACTTCTCTAGGCGGCGGTACTATAGTATGCTTTGTACTTAAATTAAGCAAAGCTGATATACTGAATATTTTTTTTTACTGTCAACTGATGAAAATAGGATGTTTTGACCCAAGAGAGTTTTTTTTACGGTGTTATTACAAAAAAGTTTGACCATGGAGTTTAACGCACTTTAAAACAGTGTTATAAATATTATTCTATACAATTTGACGTTGTCAAAGAGCTCAAAGCATGTCTAACTTTTTTGTAATAATTCGGAAAATGGCTAGAATATTTTTCTAATTTATTTTTCTTATTAAATTTCTTAAATAATTTTGTATGGTAGGTTTGTTTTCTAAATAGTTTTCTTATTGTGCAGTGCAGCTGAGTTAGGTAGAGTAGAGGAATTAGGAAATAAAAATAAAATGTATGCAAAAATTATCACAATGGCTTTATTAAAGTATATAAATAGTATACTTGTGACTTATATGGACATCTATTTACAATCTTTATACAAAATTCACATAATATACTACAGCAGTCTTATAGAATGTATTTACACTAACATAGAAACAAACGCCCTTTGAAACGGCGAGAAATTACAAAAATATAGATTAACATTTTAATTATTTGGTAAAGCGCGCGTTGCGATATACAATATTCACATGAAGCTTTTGACTAAATGGTTTTATAAATATTGAGTTTTATGAGAAGCGTGGACTAGACAAGGTAGGCTTGACCTGTGTGACCCGAGTGTTGAGTGTCAATTAGCGGTGGAGGAGGGGGCCATTGCCTGAACTCCCGCCGCCGGTTAGGATTACTACCTGCGAGCTCTAAAGATGAATAATCTGAATCAATAGATGAATAAATATGATCAGAAGGGGGCCTACCATCTGGCCCATATGCCCCAGTCTGCATCTGCTGCGAACGATCTTCAACAAACTGGGGGGTACTACTCACACCTTCAGCCGAACCTCTCATTTTCTCTGTAAACGAAAACGACCTCATCGTGCCGTTTTGCATACCACTTCTCATACTGTACGAATTTATATTGTTTCTGTAACTTGACGATTTCTTTCTACTTTTTCTATCTGGCATCACGTAACGCAACTTTTCCCAAAACTTATTTTGGCCCCATCTTATTCTAGAACTTGTTTTTAAATATGGCCTCAAATCGGGATCACATTCAGCTTCAGGCAACACTGAACTATCTTCAATAATAAGTAAAGAATAAATTCGAGTTTTAAGAATTTCGTGCAATGCTTGGCGACATTCAAAACGTGACCATTCGGTCTCAATAAAGTTTCTGGTTAAAATGAGAATAATTCGTCTGGACGCTTCCGCAGCTTCAGGGAGTGGCAGATTACACTGCATGTAAGCTACATTGTGCTGTGGAATATCTCTATAATGCAAACATAGGTGATACGAAGGGTTTCCATTTTCCAACTCAGCAGCTAACGTTTGAATAACAAAGTCATCATCCTTTGGGCTGTAGCAGACATAAGCATCGTATAATTTATCAGTGTCATCATACACTCCAGTGAATGGAAATAATCTTATGCCACAGCTAGTATAGAGCCATATGCGAATTGTGTCTCTAAACAAGAAAATCACAAGGATGACTAGCATGATAAGCATGAATCCAGTAAGCGTAGTCACCATCATGGGCATGTAATTTGAAACCAGCATATTATCTATAACAGAATCTCCAGCGTAATAGTCGCTGCAAATTGTGCCATTCAGATTGAGCTCTTTCTTTTGCGGCGACGACGGTAAAGCATTACTCCAACAAAACACATCCGCTATGTCTACAATTTTAGGAACATTATCAGATATGTACGCTGTAAATCTTTGCAAATAGCGACACTTGCAAGACCAAACATTGTTACCAAGCGATAGAGCGCTCAAGTGTATATTGTAACCTAAGTTCCATACAGAAAAATCGACTAATTTATTTCCATCTAATCTTAGAACTTTTAGAGAAAGCAAAGTTGAAAAGGTCGAGTTCCCAATGGAGCTAATTAAATTGTCTTGCAAATATAGCTCTTTAAGCTGGGAAAGATATTCAAACTCGTATCCATTCAAATGTTTCAGTTTATTGTTTCCAAGATGTAATATAATGAGCGACGATAACCCGGCAAAAGTCCTGTTCTGAATATTCTCGACTTCACTTGAATTTACATAAAGCGACCTCATATTTTTTCTGCCGATGAATGCATAATTTTGCAGTTCTTTAAAGTAATTTCCGTCTAAGTAGACCTCGGTAGCGTCCATTGGAATTTTCTCTGGTATTTCAATTGCACGTTGGCTTGAGCAATCTACGACATTTGTGTGCCATGATGGGTCATGGTAACATGAGCAATTATTGGGGCACGTCATTTGACAATCACAAGCTACATAATCACAGCAATGGCAAAGTGTAAAACAATGTGTTTCATACGTACAAAGGAAGTCGGTTGACTTTAAATTACTTAGGGGTATGTGTGTAACGCTACGATTGTGCGTCATTTTGCACAATACGTTCTCGAGGTCCATTATCCTCGGGTGTTGTCTCATGGCCGTCATATTGTTTATCAAAGGCAGCCATTCCATCGAACAATCACAGTCAAACGGATTTCCTCCTATGTAGAACTCGGGCAACGACTTGTTTGAAGGAACTGGGGACAACCGGAGGCTGTTGATATCTAAATGAGATATCTCATTTGCGTAAATATCGACGCGAGTGAGATTGTGTTTCTCCATAAACGTATTTACTTGAATGTTGTTTATGCGGTTATTGTTTATGAACAAAAGTTCCACACTGTTCGGAATCGCTAATGGAGAAATTTCAGAAATACGGTTATGACTCACATCCAAAGTCTTAATATGAATTTCATCCTGAAGTTTGTAATAATTTCCTAAGTGTTCGATGAAGTTCCCGTGTACATCGAACCATTTTAAGTTACTGGGTATAAAAGCGTAATCGAACCAAACCAAGTGATTTTCTGAGAGATTGAGCCACAATAAACTCATTAAAGTGGAAAACACTCCGTTTATGTCGGATATAAAGTTACCATCTAATCTTATTGCTTCTAGCTGCTTATTTCTTTCAAAACTACCTCTTTCGACTGCTTGAACTTTATTCTTAGCTAAATTTAAAACTTGCAAACTTGGCAGATCCCAAAACATACCAACAGACAAGTTTCCAATTTGGTTGTCAATGAGTCTCAAACCAGTTAATTGGTCTAAATTTTTAAAAGAACCGTTTTTTATATCAGTTATTTGATTCTCGCCAAGATCTAACGTTTTCAAAAGAGATAACTCCCAAATAGAAGTCGGAACATCTGTAAGCTGATTTGAACTTAAATCTAATTCTTTTAAGTCTGAACAATTCTTAAAGGCTTTTGCATCAATATTTATTAACAAGTTATTATTCAAATTCAATTTACTTAGAACAAATAAACCATTGAAAAGAAACTCGTCGATTGTATGTAACCGGTTTTCTGCTAAATTTAATGTATGCAAATTGTACAAAGGAAGAAATGTATTCTCTTCAATATATCCAATAGAGTTATTCCTTAAATCTAAAATCTGAAGAAAGAATAAATCTTTGAAGGTCTTACCATCTATTCTTGTCAAAGCGTTGTTAGATAAATTCAAAATGACTAAGCGTATAAGACCGACAAAAGTTCCACCGTCTATGTGTGCACTCGATAGTAGATTATAAGATAAATCTAAGACAAGCAGCTGGTCTAATCGGTGGAACACGCCTCTGGCTAACTCGAATAACAGATTATTGTTCAAATATATCTCACGTAATTCCTTCGTGTTTGCGAAAGTTCCCTCCGGTATAGATTGGAGAAAATTATAAGAAATATTCAAAATCCTTAACGCAATAAGTTCATTAAATGTTTCACCAGAGACATCTGAAATATTATTGTGTTGAAGTTTCAACTCTTGAAGTCTTCTCAGTCCCGTAATTTCCGAGTCCTCTGTTAACAACTTAATTTCATTGTGACTCAAATCCAAACTTCGAAGGCCGGAACCACAACTTTTGCCAAATCCGAGGCGGTCTACACTTTTTATTTTATTAGACGTCACATTCAGAACTTGTAAATTATCCAACGGGCAGAAAACATCTGACGGGATGAGTTTTAGATTATTTTCACCCAAATCGAGTGTTTGTAGTTCTCGCAATCCGTTGAAAGTTCCTAGCGAGAGTTCCAAGTTTTTATTCGGGCTCCAATCGTAGTTTTTAGATCGGATCGACAACTTTTTCAGTTCACGTAATCCTTCGAACGCGTTGCCTGGTATTCTGAGAAGTTTGCAGTTGTGAAGTGTTAGTTCGGTGAGTGCTGAAAATCTTTGAAAGTAGTTTGCTTCGATGGTACTTTCGAAGAGCAGCAGCTGGTTGCACTCGACCGTGAGGCGTCTAGCGCCTTCAGGAGTTGCAGTTGCGAAACTGGATCCATCAGCCTCGAGCGTCCGTACCCGGCACAAGGTGCTCACCTCGTCAACACTTGGTAATCGGCTGCAGTTGTCCACGCCTCGAGGGGCATACGCGGCATTTACACCCAAAGTCACTAACAAAAGAGTCAGCAATTGAAACATTTTCTTCACACATTTGTCTATACCGTTCGCAGGGAAGCGGTTACTAAAAACACAAGTCACTAATTCACTATCATTAGAGTTAATGTTATATTAAAGAGATTTTTATCAATGATTTGTTGTTCACTTCACAATGTTTACATCGCGACGCACGTACATTCGGCGTTGAAGGCGACGCGAGCACGTGCCGTCCTCATCGTGGCTTAAGTGCGACTGACGGCGCTTTCGACTCGGCCAGTTTGGTTGGCGGGAGTGGTGGCTCTTGCCGTCCCTCTGATTGTCGGCCTCTTCCCCCGCTCACCCTCCCACCCTACATAGTTACATGTTCGCTCGCATGGCGCCACTTGCGCGTCCGACCGCTCTCGCACAATTATGTAATGTTTTCTTAATTGAGCCACCGACCTCATCGGGTTTAAAAAGGAAACCTACTCCTTAGGATTATTATTACAGAAGCGTAGTGGCTCCTTCCTCGAATACGAAATTAGTTATTGAATTCTTTATGACGGCTACCGGTAGTCAGGAACCTGATTGTGCCACAAATGCATTTTATTTCTTCTATGATTGTCGATAGACATAAACAACAATAAAGACTCGTATAACTTTTCAAGCACTCGCTCACTCAGACCCGGTCTAATACTTAAAATGAATGAAGACTCGTATCATGAAATAAACAGACAAAGGGAGTGCCATGTTGCATGTGAGTAAGGGTATGTTACAACAAAGTGACAATGAATAGCGAGATGCGGATACGTAACAGCGGGCACCCTTAATTCCTTTTACTGTCACTTATTGAATTCCCAGCTCACATACTTGGTGAAGATACCCAATAAAGCTTGTTTGGCGTCGCGTGCCCCTCACATATTTTTTGTCTAAGGAAACGCACAGAATTTTCAAATAGAGAAGGGCGGGCAGCTTTCGGACAGCAAATTTCTCTGTCAAGCACGGGTTGGAAGAGGTGCGAAGTTGGTGGAAGTTGATAATTTGATTTCCTTGTTCGACACGTAAAATCGTTTACGGGTCGCCGCCGTGGAAGTTGGTTATGTACAGAACACAGCCGGAGTTTTGGAAGCGAACGTCGAGAATGAAGATGCCTTACTGTTCATTGTCTATAGGTATTCTAAATTCTGAGCTTTTGTGCAACCAAGCAACCTCTCTACTTAACTTTTACCTTTGTTTTAACTAGAAGTAGTCGTTTAATTGAAATATAAGTCCATGCAATAAGAAAATCCAGCCTTTCTTTAACTTAAACAAAAACAAACGTATAAAGATATCGTCATGCCATTTCCGACAACGAAGTGGCTCCTCAGTGCAACAATGGCGAACTAAAAAGTTTCCGTATCTAGGCCGCAGTTAACACTAAACGCTGCAAAAACTCGAGGATAAAAGAAAAGTTTTTCTACTTACGTGATAAAACACGTCGAGGACATCGAAAAAACACTTTGAGCATCACGATATCCTTAATATTAATGTCTCGTGGCGTATCCTGTATCAAAAGTTCGCGCTGTCGAGAGTTCTTAGCGCTAGCTTGATAAATGACTTCTCCCACTTTTGTGAAAGTTGCTCGTGTATTTTTTTCGTCTGTGTATCTGGAGGCTGGATGTCACAGGCCGGAGGAACGTGCCCTGACTGCGGATGACGTTTTACTAACGCGATCCTGTATCATCCCGTCGGATTACTTGGTTCCCTGTCGCTTTTAAACTCGCTTTTTATTTCCCGAAAATATTCTTGATATTCTTTCAAGATTAATTCAGATTTGGAACTGTAAAATTAATTACCTGCGTAGAGCGATAGAGATAGCAGAATTCACAATTTCGTAATTTATGAATCTCGATCTTGCTTTTGTAATGGTGAAATAATCGTAGAGATTTTATCCTGGCCATTAAGAACAGCGACATGGCTGGGATGCATAATTTAGAAGCAAGGAAGTGTAATTAAAATGCACATTATTTTGCGCCTAAAGACATTTTCGACTCAGTCCCGATATGCCACAGACCCGCGCTATCCCGATTCTTTTATCTTTATAGCGAGTACTGATTGGTCACACTTGTAAATAATAATAATTTCAAATTTAAATTAATTTTCCTGTTCGTAAAAGCTTTAATTATTCGCTAATGCTTATAGCTTGCTTAACATTTACTTAAGGATTTTTCACCTTTTCTTTTTAAACCCTAAGTAGACTGTGGTCTGTGACGGACCCGTAAAACAATAAAAAAAATTGCTCTGTGCAGTGTTTTAAGTGTGACGAACTAGGACTATGGCAAACCGGGGCTATAAGAGACGAAGTTTATTCTATTGTTATCAGTGATCAAACTGCGTAGGGAATATGTCTTGGGTGAATATCCAGTTATTGGTTGTCGTTATCTTCAACGGCATTACTACGCCACCGTATATTATCAGACTTTGCCAAAGATTGCAAAGAGTAACGAGATTCGGAACAATATTTCATGGCTGTCTAGAGTTCCTGGTCGTCTCATAGCAGGAAACTCTGGATTACAATAATGCATTAGAACCTGCTTACCTTAAAAGAAAATTATATTTATTCATAAAATGTCAGATGACTAAATAAATACAAAATAAAATTTACATAACCTTATGTCTAATACATCACCCCAGATTATTCCCGAAGTAAAGGATCCTAAGATTCGCTGAACAGCCAGGGGGTCACCGCCTCTTTCCCTTATTCGGCAGCCAATTTCTTTAATAAATTTCTTTGCTCCATATTATAATTTAATTGTAGAAATATTTCTTACCTCTTCTTACCATTTTTTTAGCTTATACTTTATTTAAATTTATATGTAATTATTAATTGACCCTTTATACCTATTACTTTTATTTACCTGGTTTTTTAACATCTTCGAGCAACACGGTCTTCCGTCTCGTTCCCTGAAGGCCGTCGTTGCTCGAAGTTAAACATATTTTAATAATGTTATTGTCATGTAAAGTGTCAAACTTTTTGAAGATTTCGGTAAAGATACTTTACTTACGGTGAGGGATGCCAGTTCACAGTCAGATTCTTACTTAAATGTTTTGTTAAAATGTTAAACACATATAACTACCTACCACCGTGCAACGATAAGCTATTAAAGTTTTATGATCTCAATGCAGGACGATTGTAATTTGAAGAAGATAAATTCAGAAGCTGGATCAGATAAGTGATAAATACGATTTTTATTTGACCTATTGTTCTATTCATACAAAACTCCAATCTATTTTCAAATAAGCTTTTTGGTGTTATTACAAAAAAGTAAGACGCGCGTTTACACAGTGTTAAAATTATGTTTCCATACGTATCCATTTCCATGTGTAACTGTTTTTGTTATAATAAGGTTAATACCTACAGTATGATCTACACCTCATCTCATCTATGGTCTAAGCCAGGCAACTAACTTGCGTGCCCGGTCTATCTACAAAGAGATCTGCTCCAATCGCCACCTGTGGCCCATTCGATACCTACTGCCTGTTCTATTCAAATGAAACTAGCTTAGCAACTTGCTAAGAGGACAATGTAGATAATAGGTGGGAAAATAAAATAAGATTTTTACCTCGATAAAAAAGACTAGCCAATGTTGACAGTTTTATTGGATGAAACGAGGATCGTCAAGGATAGACAAAATAAACTATTGAGCTTTGTGCCTACCTAATTCATGGATTTCATCCTACTTAGTATGTAGGTAGATAGATAATCGTAGCGACCTTTGAAACTGATCAAAGTCGCATAAAGTAGAAAATATTTTAAAATACAGAAGTTGTAAAATGATTATGATGAATAAGGTACGAGTGTCAAATAATGGCCCAATAATATTATTTATTCTTATATATTTAAAAGTACAATTGAGCTTATAAGAAAACGCTTGCTATTTGAACTCTTTGTCGATTATTTCCTTATTGGAAAGCATACAAATATAAGAAATGATAACAAAAACAACTTATTGGAAACTAAGTATCCGAAAATTTTACAAAACTTTGGGAACAAAACGACAATAGGCTCTAAAATATAAAATAAACCAAAAAAACCTTACATTTATTTTAATGTATACAACAAAATTTAACAAAACATTATGTAAGAAGATAGATGTTTTATCAACATATTTTATTTATATAAAAAAAAACAACGACATCTTAAACTTTCTCAATGTTTTTTTAGGCTTTATCACTAAAGACTTTAGAAAAATGAAATACAGGTACACCATAGCATTCAATGCGCCAAATAAGCATAGACTTGGCGATAAAACTTTCTGACTCATTTTCTTACTAGAAACTTGTTTCGAATAAGCCTTGTTGACAATAGCGTCTGTGCAGAAAAATAATAGAAGTGGAAATTGAGGGCGCCTCTGTGCCTCAGTATGAGAAATGTCATAGTAACCTATGAAAAAAATATTAGTTCTCTTTTTGCCCACGCCTATTCTCTTTCCGCACATACTCTATTTACCATCAACTCTTATAATATAAATCCTCTATAGGCCTTATAAGCTGAACTAACAGTTTCAAAGTCTAAGACCAAAATACACTATGATAAAAGCAAAATAAATGTGCTTGATGGTCTGTTCGTCTTGTGCCAAAAGAATTGAATAGATAAATTAACTTGCTGAAAACGGTGATGAGTTTTTTGGAAAATCATTATAGGCAAGACAACTTTGAGCTACTGACTTGATAGTGGTGCGCAAGTGTAAGTCACGTTGCCAGCTCGCTATATCTGCGACTTCTTTGTGTGTGTGAGTTGTAAAACAAATGGTTTAGGTTAGGTTATCCTGTCCAAAACTGTTAAGCCTTATTCCAAGCTGGGCCCTTATTTGGCTCAACTACCTTACAAAATTTGGCCTATTTATCCGTATTTATCACATTGATATTCTCTATAAAACACTTTTCAAACTTAGGCTTAACGCTATTTAAGCTCTTGCTTGCAACTTTGTCATTTTGGTACTTAGATTTTTCGCAACTATGTTATTGTTCACCATGCTAGCAATTTTTTCTTTTTAGTATTAGATCCCTGTAGATATCGACCTTCTTTAAGCTTGTATCGCTACCGACCGAAAACGCAATGAGTCAAGCTCTTTACAGACCTTTTTCGCGGTTTGCCTAGTCGTATCACGACTTAGTTACTTTACGTATTACCCATCTCAAAGTACGTAAAGTAAAACCGAATAACTTGTATGTCTTTGCAAAATTTGCACTCTATCAAGATAACACTAATTTTATATACCATCCATACCTGGTTGCCATTCCACCAATTTGGACTAAGCGCTTCCAGTCATCATTTATAATGCGCACTGCTAAAGAGTGGAACTCAATACTTGCGTCTGTGTTTCCAAACGCATACAACCCTAATATCTTCAAAGTATCCATCTTAGACTCTGTCTCTGTCCTATGACCTAGACTAGAGTCAAGAGCAAACCCATCGTTAATAAAAACAAAAAAAAAACAGATTAGAAAAACTGAGTACAAGGACCTCTGTATCCTGAGATTACACTCATCAGACCACTGCGCTAGACTTTGAAGGCAGTCACTCGTGAAATTCAACGGGCCTGAATCGCAGAAACAGTGTTCAGAAATAATAGGAGTTTAATTTAGCGTTGCTATGCTGGGGTAAGTTAGGTATTAATGACGGTCTATGAATGCGCCGCGATTTCGCACGCATCGCTCTGGGCATATGTTGTCCCTTTCTCGCTCGCGGGGCGAGGGGGCGGCGTGCGCGCGGGCCGCCTGGTAGACGCCAAGCGGTGATTTCTGCACCGCACTCAGTCACTCAAAACCGTTCGGACGAGAACGTATTGTGTTTTGTACGGATTTCCCGCCACGCGTTTTGTGATGCCGCGTGTAATGGACGATTCAATTTGAGATCGCGCGTGTTGATGCATCGTATTATTGCGGTTCTCCTGGGTTATACTAGAATACCAGGCTTAGTGATTGTTGGATGTCTCGACGTCTTCCACGTGAGCGTCGCGTTGAATAGGCATCAAGTGGCCATATCGGCTCGCGTTTTGTACGGCCCTAATTCGTGTTGGGTCACGCGTAATGACTAATATCAAAGTGAAATACGAACAGAAGCTGTGAGTGGTTTGAAGTGAATAACGCGCCAAGGCTGTAGTGGAATGCTGGGTGTCGATATCTTTTCCACCCAGCCCTGTAAGTACCCACGGAATTCCTCTTTGATCCATTCCCTGTACTTCCTTTCTCCGTTGGGTATTTTATGCATTTGGACCGGCACGTTGACTGTAAGTGTTAAACCTGGTTGTTTAGGACCTCAGGGCCAAGGTCCTCAACCCTGTCTGCGTTGCAGTGAACGCTCTTGAGAGACAGGGGATGCCGGTGTCAGGCTATGATTATATCCTGGTCCACACGTTGTTGCGCCGCCTGCCGAGCGACATGGCCGCTCGTTTTGAACAGTCACACGGAGGTAAGACATCTGATTACCTCCCGACCTTCGAGGAGCTCAAGTCCTTCCTCGAGGCCGAGTGCAGGCGGGTAGATGCCCAATTTGGAGAGTCGCCTCACGCGGAGTCTGCGGCCGCTCGCCGCCCGGAACGGCCGGGTGCACAGGCGCGAGACGGTAAGAGTAGGCCACCCAGGCGATACAATGTCGCTAATTTGGAATCGAGGTGTGCCTACTGCAGAGAGGCGGGGCATCAGGTGACTGCGTGTGAGGAGTTCGCTGCACAGCGGGTGCAGAAACGTCGTGGTGTGGTGCAGCAACGGCGTTGGTGCTTTAGGTGTATGGGGCCGCATCAGGTGCGAGAGTGCCCATCAAGCACCAACTGCAGGTACTGCCAGGGTGCCCACCATCAGCTCCTATGCATGAACCGCAGCGGAGATTACGGAGGCAGAGCTGACGCGGGTCAGCGGACGGAGTCTGCCCTACCTAGACGGGAGCAACGCTCCCCACCCCCTCCAAGGAGGAGTCCTCTTCCACCAGGGTTTCAGGGACGAGGCCAGGGACATCAGCAGGTGATGCCCCCTTCACCACGCGCGAGACAGTCACCACCTCGGCAGCAGGTGCCGGAACAGGGTAGGTGGTCACAGGTCCAAGGTCAGGGGCACCCATCACAGATACGTGATGCTACGGGCGGGTGCCAATACCAGGGCCAGTACATGCAGTACTCGGCGGGACTGAACAACATGGTGAGGTCTCATGACCCACGCATGCCTCTCCCCTTGGCTGAGCACCCGCGGCTACAGGCGCATCCACGGTACGCGCGCCTGCCGCAGGGTTACTATAGGCTGCCAGCCATGGCGTACAGGACCAGAGGTCCCTATCAGCAGGAGTGGGACCCACTCGAAGGTGTACGGAGAGAGGGGACCCCCCCGCAGGACGCGGACACTCCGCGCTTAGATTCCTGCTAGGTAATCGCCGCCTACACGCCAGCTTCGGCCCCCCGGCCAATTACGGTATTGTTGCCTACGGCAATGATTTGGGTATGGGGATACGGTGGCCGCAGCATACAGGTAAGAGCCTTGTTAGATACAGGGGCTCAGGGTTGTATTGTGTCTAGTAAGCTGGTGAGTAGGCTACGCTTAAATATAAGGCCCACAACGGATGGGGCTGTAGGTATTGGAGGTGTAGATGTGCCTGACGTTCGGGGTCAGGTGAACTTCGAGTTCACATTAGGTAATACAGGTACAGGGGTCAGCTATCATGCCTCAGCAGTGGTGCTGGATGAAGTGGTAGGGAAACTTCCTCAGGTTCGGTTACCGTCAACGGTACGAGGGTTAACCACAGGCTTAGAGTTAGCTGATCCTGAATTTGATACTCCTGGTACGGTGGACGTTCTCCTCGGGTCAGACGTCCTCGGGAGATTCTGGTGTGGCAGAAAACGGGTACTTCAGCAAACTGGTTTAGTGGCCGTTGATACCACAGGGGGGTATGTTATTTTTGGCCCAGTTTGGAGACCTCAGGACCTACCAGAGGGCGATACGGTTCTCTATGGTAGTGTGTTGTCGGAGGTGCTGCAGAGGTTTTGGGAGTCTGAGGAGCCACCCACAGCGGATAGACGGAACCCAGAGGATGACGAGTGCGAGCTGTTCTATCAGTACAACACTGCACGAAGTTCGTCAGGTAGGTTTGTTACCAGGCTGCCATTTCTCCCAAACCGCCCCTCCTTAGGTAGTTCGCGACAGATCGCGGAACGGAGACTACTGGCTATGGAGAGAAAGATGAAGCGAGATGCAGCACTTCGGCAGAAGTATATCGAATTCATGAGGGAGTACCTAGAGTTAGGCCACATGTCGGTGTCCAGCATAGATTGGAGGTGTGTCGAGCATTACTATATACCACACCTGGCTGTTTTGAAGTCACCGGAGGCGAAGATACGGGTAGTGTTTGACGGTTCTGCTCCTACATCGAATGGTGTGTCTGTGAACCAGTGTCTGCACGCGGGTCCCAAGTTGAACCGGGACATTGTGGACATCCTCACAGATTTTCGGTTGCACCAAGTAGCGTTCGTCGCAGACGTCAAAATGATGTTTCGCCAAACAATTATACACCCGGATGACCGTCGGTACCAGCTGATTTTGTGGCGTGAGAGCCCTGACGAGCCGATGGTCACTTATGAGCTTAACACGGTAACGTATGGTCTGAAGCCAAGTCCGTTTTTGGCAGTACGCACGCTGCGAGAGTTGGCCGCACAGGAAAGGGTAAGATTCCCTCGGGCCGCAGCAGTACTGGATCGCGACGTCTACGTGGATGACATCTGCACGGGTGCAGATAGCGTGCAACAAGCACTGCTACTACGAGACGAGCTGATCGCGATCATGGAATCAGGAGGTTATGAGTTGCGGAAATGGCTGTCCAGCTGTCCAGAGCTCCTGGCCGGGTTGCCAGGTGAGTTCCAGCAGGACCCGCACCTTTTCGAGAACCCGGACAATCCAAATACGTTGAGCATCCTAGGGGTGCAATATAGGCCAACGCATGATGTCTTTACGTATCAGATCGAGCCAGACCTTTTGCAGAAGACTTGGACGAAGCGTTCGGTATTATCGACGATCGCCAGAACTTTCGATCCTAACGGGTGGATCGCACCGGTGACGTTCATGGCGAAGTGCTTCTTGCAAAGGTTGTGGATAGCAAACTTGGGTTGGGACGACCAGCTCTCCGGAGAGCTGTTGAATGATTGGACCAAGTTTGTGACCACCTTACCAGGGATCGTACGCATCGCCATACCTCGCAAGTTGCTCCCATCGGTGGGATGTAAGGCTACCCTACATGGGTTTTGTGATGCCTCGGAGCGAGGGTACGCGGCAGCTGTCTATTTGCGGACAGTCAGTTCAACGGGAACTGTAGACGTGCGTCTAGTTATGGCCAAGAGTAAGGTGGCTCCGGTTAGGACAAGATGGACCATTCCAAAGTTGGAATTGGCGGGAGCAGCGCTTCTCACGCGCTTGCTACATCATGTCGCTAGTAATCTACGCGGTACCATCAATTTGGATGAAACGGTGTACGCATGGACCGACAGTAGGATAGTTCTGTGCTGGTTACAGACGTCGGTACATACTCTTGAGGTTTTCGTGGCAAATCGGGTGTCACAGATTAAAGGATCGGAAACTCCGTTGGTATGGAGACACGTACCGGGAGAACAGAACCCAGCGGACTGCGCCTCACGGGGATGTAGGGCCCCTGATTTGGTAGGTCACTCACTGTGGTGGGGACCTCAGTGGCTGACTGAGTCACCTGAGAGATGGCCATACAATGAGTGCGGGTCGCCGCTTGGGCCACCTGATCGAGGTTTGCGAGTGAACGTAGGGCAGATCGTACCTAAGCCTAGTGCGGCTTTCTTGCTGGAACGATACAGCTCCCTCGACAAACTTCTAGGGGTGACAGGTTGGATCAAACGGTTCGTGAACAACTGTAGAAAACCTCAAGCAGAACGGAACTTGGCACCTGTCCTCTCGCCTGCGGAGCGGAATGCGGCTCTAAGTTTATTGGTTAGGGTCGTCCAGGCGGAACATTTTGAGGAAGAGGCCAGGCTGCTCAGGGATGGCCGTGGAAAGCTGAAGGGAGGTCTTGTGCGCCTCAACCCGTTCGTGGACGAGCATGGAATGCTCCGGGTTGGAGGTAGACTTCGGAACGCTAACCTGCCCTTTTCAGCACGGCATCCGCTGTTACTCCCAAAGAAGGGACCTTTGGTAGAACTTATAGTTAGGGATCGTCACCAGAAAAACTCGCATGCGGGCTGCAATGCACTTTTGGCTATTCTGCAGCGCGAGTTTTGGATCTTGTCTGGACGACGTACGGTACGGAGCATTGTGTTTCGGTGCTTGCCTTGCTATCGGTTGAAGGCAGCCACAATGCAACCTCAGATGGGAGACCTCCCACCGGACCGGGTGACGGAAGCCTGGACGTTTGCGGGTGTGGGAACGGACTTTGCGGGGCCTTTTATGGTAAAGGCATCACGCCTTCGCAACGCGAAGTCAATCAAGGCGTATTTGTGCGTGTTTGTGTGCCTAGCAACCAAGGCCGTCCACTTGGAACTCGTGGCCGACCTCACTACGGAGGCTTTCTTAGCAGCTTTAGATAGATTTGTGTCGCGAAGAGGGCGACCAGCGCTGATCAGGTCGGACTGTGGTACCAACTTTAAGGGCGCTGATCGATGTATGAAAGAAATTATAACGTTTTTATCGGAAAACGAGGAAGCTATCGGCACGAGCCTCTCCCGTCAGGGCATTAACTGGGTGTTCGATCCACCAGGATGCCCCCACTGGGGTGGTATATTTGAAGCGGTTGTAAAGTCCGCTAAGACGCATTTGATGCGCGTTATAGGTTTAACGATATTAACCTTTGAGGAGCTAGCGACCGTGTTTTGTAAAATTGAGGCCGTTCTCAATTCACGTCCTTTGTGTCCGCTTAGCTCAGATCCGAATGATCTGGAGGCCCTGACACCAGGGCATTTCTTAATTGGCCGACCACTTAACGCCTTGCCAGAGTACCCCTACACAGAGGTCAGTAGCAATCGTTTGACGCGTTATGAGTTGCTGCAGCAAATGTCTCAGAATTTTTGGAAGCGATGGTCGCTTGAGTATTTGCACATTCTGCAGCAACGCCTTAAGTGGACGGACAGAACTGAACCCCCTCGCATCGGAGATCTCGTTCTGGTTAAGGATGCCAACCTGCCGCCACTGCGATGGCGCAGAGGGCGCATTCTCAACTTGTTCCCAGGTAGTGATGGCACTCCTCGAGTCGCGACAGTTCAGGTAGGGGATTCAGTTCTTAAGCGAGCAATAGCAACGCTATCTCGTCTCCCCAGTAGTGAATAGGCCTAAGGGATTCGGCCTAGGGCGGGTGAATGTTTAATTTAGCGTTGCTATGCTGGGGTAAGTTAGGTATTAATGACGGTCTATGAATGCGCCGCGATTTCGCACGCATCGCTCTGGGCATATGTTGTCCCTTTCTCACTCGCGGGGCGAGGGTGGCGGCGTGCGCGCGGGCGCCTGGTAGGCGCCAAGCGGTGATTTCTGCACCGCACTATCAGTCACTCAAAACCGTTCGGACGAGAACGTATTGTGTTTTGTACGGATTTCCCGCCACGCGTTTTGTGATGCCGCGTGTAATGGACGATTCAATTTGAGATCGCGCGTGTTGATGCATCGTATTATTGCGGTTCTCCTGGGTTATACTAGAATACCAGGCTTAGTGATTGTTGGATGTCTCGACGTCTTCCACGTGAGCGTCGCGTTGAATAGGCATCAAGTGGCCATATCGGCTCGCGTTTTGTACGGCCCTAATTCGTGTTGGGTCACGCGTAATGACTAATATCAAAGTGAAATACGAACAGAAGCTGTGAGTGGTTTGAAGTGAATAACGCGCCAAGGCTGTAGTGGAATGCTGGGTGTCGATATCTTTTCCACCCAGCCCTGTAAGTACCAACGGAATCCCTATTTGATCCCTTCCCTGAACTTCCTTTCTCCGTTGGGTATTTTATGCATTCGCGCCGGCGACGTGACTGTAAGTGTGAAACCTAGTTGTTTTAGTATAAAACTGTTTCTTTGTGTTAATGGTGTGTTCCCTTTAGTCATATTTGTTGTACCATATCATTGTGACTCCTTAGTACGAATTGCGGAATTCGTGGGGTGATATAATTTGGAGGTACTTACTTATAATCTAGTGCTAATACGTGTGACGTAACGCCAGATCGGCAGACGGTATTTACTACCGACTTGAGTTATGTAAGGGTTGGAACACATCATTTGCCAATTTCAATCAACTTAGTTAATTAAGTTAAATAGATTTAGGTTCACGTTTAATTCATAGTATGCGCTGCTATATTGTGCAGCGTATCCTATTTAGCGCTGCGTAACGCGGCCATTGTCTGCCTTCAGTTGAACTCCTGGTATTTTACTAGAAATTTACCTGTGTAAATCGCTTCCACTGCGGGAGTTTAGCTTGGAATTAGACAATTTTTGGTAGCAGAGCGTGGTTCAGAAAACCACTAGATTTAAGATTATTTTTGTATAAGATTTTTAATCTACCTACATAAAAAAAATATATTTATTGTGATTGTAGTGTGTGCCCTGTGTAGAATATCCTATCGGTAGGATCAGGGCCAATCAATTAGTGAATTGCTTGTTATTATCGTTGTGTTTACCCTGTGCGGATATCCTAACGGTAGGATCAGGGCCGATTGTCTATTTTTTTTATTGTAAGGTTCGGTGTTACTTTGAGTTGGTACCATGGCTCCCACAATTACACAGCTTCAGGCAAAAATTAGAACGCACCTAATTTGGTTCGCGACTAAGCAGGCGATGGTCGGTCGCGGGGACCGAGAGGACGCACTCATCGCTTGTGCGCAACGGATCGACAAACGGGTCGCGGAGGTGTTGGATTGCCTCACTGGATGCGAGGAGTTATTTGATGGGACGCCTGATGAGGAGGTCAAACTTACGGTCCGGACGAATGTGACCCAGTGCATGGAGATGGGGCAGGAGATCCAGCAGGCGGCTGCTGTGATCACCAGGCGTAGAGCTGGGGAGCCGGACCCACCCCATGGTCCGCGGGGACCGGAGGTGCAAGTGCCCCTGCCGGCTGTGGCGATTCCGGTCTTCCACGGGGACTACACGGATTGGACCCGATTCCAGGATCTGTTTGACAGTGTGATTCATAACCGCACTGACTTGCAGCCGGCATATAAAATGGCACAATTGATGGCCAAGCTGCAAGGTGAGCCCCATGAGCTGGTAAAGCATCTACCAGTCGATGATGCAAGTTACGAGACGGCTCGCGGTTTGCTGATCGAGAGATACAGCAACAAACGTCTCATGATTGACCAACTCCTGGAACAGTGGCTCACCGTGCCGACCATCACACGAGGGACGGACCTCAGGGCCAAGGTCCTCAACCCTGTCTGCGTTGCAGTGAACGCTCTTGAGAGACAGGGGATGCCGGTGTCAGGCTATGATTATATCCTGGTCCACACGTTGTTGCGCCGCCTGCCGAGCGACATGGCCGCTCGTTTTGAACAGTCACACGGAGGTAAGACATCTGATTACCTCCCGACCTTCGAGGAGCTCAAGTCCTTCCTCGAGGCCGAGTGCCGGCGGGTAGATGCCCAATTTGGAGAGTCGCCTCACGCGGAGTCTGCGGCCGCTCGCCGCCCGGAACGGCCGGGTGCACAGGCGCGAGACGGTAAGAGTAGGCCACCCAGGCGATACAATGTCGCTAATTTGGAATCGAGGTGTGCCTACTGCAGAGAGGCGGGGCATCAGGTGACTGCGTGTGAGGAGTTCGCTGCACAGCGGGTGCAGAAACGTCGTGGTGTGGTGCAGCAACGGCGTTGGTGCTTTAGGTGTATGGGGCCGCATCAGGTGCGAGAGTGCCCATCAAGCACCAACTGCAGGTACTGCCAGGGTGCCCACCATCAGCTCCTATGCATGAACCGCAGCGGAGATTACGGAGGCAGAGCTGACGCGGGTCAGCGGACGGAGTCTGCCCTACCTAGACGGGAGCAACGCTCCCCACCCCCTCCAAGGAGGAGTCCTCTTCCACCAGGGTTTCAGGGACGAGGCCAGGGACATCAGCAGGTGATCCCCCCTTCACCACGCGCGAGACAGTCACCACCTCGGCAGCAGGTGCCGGAACAGGGTAGGTGGTCACAGGTCCAAGGTCAGGGGCACCCATCACAAGTACGTGATGCTACGGGCGGGTGCCAACACCAGGGCCAGTACATGCAGTACTCGGCGGGTCTGAACAACATGGTGAGTTCCCATGACCCACGCATGCCTCTCCCCTTGGCTGAGCACCCGCGGCTACAGGCGCATCCACGGTACGCGCGCCTGCCGCAGGGTTACTGTCTAATTCCAAGCTAAACTCCCGCAGTGGAAGCGATTTACACAGGTAAATTTCTAGTAAAATACCAGGAGTTCAACTGAAGGCAGACAATGGCCGCGTTACGCAGCGCTAAATAGCATACGCTGCACAATATAGCAGCGCATACTATGAATTAAACGTGAACCTAAATCTATTTAACTTAATTAACTAAGTTGAGTGAAATTGGCAAATGATGTGTTCTGACCTTTACATAACTCAAGTCGGTAGTAAATACCGTCTGCCGATCTGGCGTTACGTCACACGTATTAGCACTAGATTATAAGTAAGTACCTCCAAATTATATCACCCCACGAATTCCGCAATTCGTACTAAGGAGTCACAATGATATGGTACAACAAATATGACTAAAGGGAACACACCATTAACACGAATAAACAGTTTTATACTAAACAACCAGGTTTAACACTTACAGTCAACGTGCCGGTCCAAATGCATAAAATACCCAACGGAGAAAGGAAGTACAGGGAATGGATCAAAGAGGAATTCCGTGGGTACTTACAGGGCTGGGTGGAAAAGATATCGACACCCAGCATTCCACTACAGCCTTGGCGCGTTATTCACTTCAAACCACTCACAGCTTCTGTTCGTATTTCACTTTGATATTAGTCATTACGCGTGACCCAACCCGAATTTGGGTCGTACAAACGCGAGCCGATATGGCCACTTGATGCCTATTCAACGCAACGCTCACGTGGAAGACGTCGAGACATCCAACAATCACTAAGCCTGGTATTCTAGTATAACCCAGGAGAACCGCAATAATACGATGCATCAACACGCGCGATCTCAAATTGAATCGTCCATTACACGCGGCATCACAAAACGCGTGGCGGGAAATCCGCACAATACGTGATACCCTCCCGTCCGAACGGTTTTGAGTGACTGATAGTGCGGTGCAGAAATCACCGCTTGGCGCCTACCAGGCGGCCCGCGCGCACGCCGCCACCCTCGCCCCGCGAGCGAGAAAGGGACAACATATGCCCAGAGCGATGCGTGCGAAATCGCGGCGCATTCATAGACCGTCATTAATACCTAACTTACCCCAGCATAGCAACGCTAAATTAAACAATAGGTTTGAAACCAATACCCAATACGCTCGTCTCTAACGTAACCTATAAACTGTGCCATACGTGGGTGTCCCACTGAACCGATTCAGCTTAAGGGGATACCGAAAGAAACTAGCGCCGACTTCACTTAAAATTTACTACGTAGATAGATAGATGAACACTTTTTTGCTTACAACATACACAAAATAATACAGAAAACTTTAAACAAAATGTAAACAAAGGCGATTTTATCGTTTTCGGCAATCTCTTCCAGGGAACTTACATTTAAAGAGGGTCTCTATTAAGATAATTTTGCAAAAATTTCAAAACGAATTGTAAGAAATGTATTTTTTTTTAAATTATGTATTTTGTAATAGACTAACATAATTATTGTACACAAACACTAATAATACTACGTGCTCGATATAAAGACAAATTATCCAAAAACACAGTTTGATGAGTTATAGTTACTGAAGCTTATTAGAAATTGAAGTATGATTGAAAATAGTGAATTTAATAACCGACTGCAAGGTTCAGCAGGCAGATAATCTAATAGATGGTCTGAAGATATCGTCAAACTTGCAGGACATTTTTAGACGACGCTGCTGGCACAGCACTGGGAGGATTGGCGCTGTATAAAAGATACTAGGTATATATACCCTGCATCACATCGCATTACATCGGCCTATATATCACTCCACTGCTGGACGTAGGTGTATACCCTGTAGGTAGATATAGGCTGATGACTGATAAATGAAGTGATTAGGGCACCAACTTTACTCGGGGTTCCTCTTAATCAACGCCGGATTGGAACCATTGGAAGCGATTAGACTCAGGACTCTGGTTGTAAGCAATCTTCAGTAATATCCTGCACGTTGTTTTTTTGTGATGAAGGCACCACCGATACTCGGGGACCCACTTAATCAACGCCGGATTGGAACTATTGAAAGCGATTGGACCGAGGACTCTGGCTGTGAGCAATCTTCAGTAATATCCTTTGCAAACTCGATTACAATACGTAAGGGTTTAATTTCCTAGTGTGCGCTCGACTGCAGATAGGTTTTGATGGAAGGTGCTTTGCTAAGAATTGAGGAAGTGTCTTTTTCCGTCGTCAAGTTCTTTCCCGATGCCAAATGCAGCTGTATTGTGAAAAATAATATATGGTGTAAAGGACGGTGTACCTACCGAAACCTTCACAGGCATGATCAGACCATAAAACTAAACAACTTTCTTCTATGGAGGCTATATTGGTTAACGAGAAAAACAATTACTCTCATACGAATTTCCCGATCAGCTGACTGACATTCTATAGAAATTCGCAATAAAAATCTTTGTTCTAACCTAGGCTCCATTGGTAAAATTCAGTTTCATGGTCTGAATATGCTTGCAAAGTTTTCGGTACACCGTCCCTTAATATACCCTATATTTAGAGGAATATAGAAAACGAGGTTAGTCGTATGATAACATACAAACACAATAGGATAATGAAAGACTAGCTTGTGAAACTTTCCATCTGTAGTAAAAGCGAAACTATCAAAAACTCGTTGCACTCATAGTTTTGTGTTTCGTGTTTTCTCATCAGAAACGTAACAAGTAGGTCAATAAAAGGAGATTCCAACAAGATACCATCAAACAGAAAAGTTGGAAAGCAATATGCGAGCGACTCGGAACTCGACTCCAACAGTGTGAGACAGAGTCTACCTGTTGTTGACTCTGCAGTCCATTAGCATAATTACCAGCAAACAGCAGCTGGCAGCGGTGTCCAACTCAAACGCTGCGGTATCGGGGATTCGGAGCAAATAATATCTATCTGGAATGAAGTGTTTGTTCAGAAAATGAACTTATGGAGGGCGCTAAAAAGATTTGTTTAATAAGAAAAGATGATACAGAAAATATTGCTCTAAAAGATTGTCGTCAGAATATAAAATCAAAAGTACAAAAAGTATATTATACATCAATTGAATCAACACATATCACGCCTATAATCCCTTGCGGGGCAAGCAGAGCGTAAACGGCCGCAAAAACGGACATTTACGCCACGTTTGACATATATTTGAGGGTCATTCGGAAAATTGTGTATCGCCATAGTGACAGGTTGTCAGCCCATCGCCAAAAAATTGCAATACACACCCTCAATTCCCTCAGTCGCCTCTTACGACTCCCACGGGAAAGAAATGGGGGTGATGCTATTCTAAGCCGGTACCTTGAATCAAGGCTAATATAAAATAATAGGAATTTAACACATATTTGTATTTTAACACTACAGGCAGTGCGATTGTAATTTACAAAATCTGTTTCTCTATCTCCAACACTAGGCTAGGCCTGTAACGTTATCGTCATCAAAATAATTACCATTACAACATTGGTAAATCTAAACGGTCTACTGTAAATGACTTTGAGATTTGAGCGTTGAGTTCTTTCTAGAATAAGCAGGTGGTACAACATACCCCCAAATCAGCAAGCAATGTGCGATAACAGGTTGACAGATTTACGTAATTTTTTAAACAAGTGAATTCGTAGTTTCCAGGTGAAGCCTTACATCCAGAAGCATACCTAAGTACTTAACGTTGTTTGTCGTAGTGTTTACCTGACAGGAGCAATGAGTAGTTTGATTCTTTTACCAGGAACAGCAGATGTCCGGGTTTTCTGAAAGCATAAGAATATTTTCTTGGATGAGATTCAGGGATGAAAGGGTCAGAAAATTATATATCATCCAATTAGCTAGTACTGCCATTCCTTTTTAAATCTTAAGTAAAAGCTTTATCCCATGTCTCTGTTTGAAAATGAGGCTGAGCTGTAACTGCATCCTTAAGTATAACTGCATTTTGAAGTTCTGCATAGGTTAAGTCATTAATATACAACAGAAACAATGTTAGCCGTGTGATGCCGGCTTAGAATAGCATCACCCGACTACGACACGCGACTAAGGGACTCGAGGGTGTGTATTGTAATTTCAGGCGATGGACTGACAACCTGTCGCTATGGCTTTACACAATTTTCTGGATGACCCTCAAATGTTTGTCAGACGTGGCGTAAATGTCCGTTTTATGCCGCCGTTTATGCTCTACCTACCCCGTAAGGGATTAGAGAAATATGTATGTAGAGGTAGAAACAATGTTGGTCCAAATATGCTACCTTGCCGAATTACATCATTGTCAGTTTTCAAAAAACGTAGGAACCTATATTTTCAGCGATGTTATTGCATACTCAAAATTCTTCACCCATAATGTTACGTTAAATCGACCTTAACTTCCACAGTCTTGGTATTACGATCACATAAAGGTAGTATGGCGACATTTTATGCCTCCATACTTTTATCATTACACGAAAATAAACATTCAGTAAATAACACGACGTATGTTAAAGGCTGAAGTTTTAATGACTTCAAATAAGGTATAAACATTGAAAATTTGTCTTAGCGCCTCATAAAACGACCTAAGTTCGGAGCCTGTAAGTGTTGTGATCCCCGGTGCTCAGAGGTGCCACCCTCAGACAGGCAGATAGAGAATCAACTACCGCGAAAATAAAATAATTATGCGTATATAATTGCGCGTGGTGTTATTATAAACTGCCTTCAATATTAAGCAAAAATTTACGGAAACTAGACACCCTAGAAAAACGAAGAAAGCGTAAAAAGTAGGTATGTTCAGGGTTTTTGGGATGTTATGTTATATAGGTAATGTAGAGCAGTAATTTCATACTTAAGCAATTCAATAATTTCAACATGATAATGAATTCAGATTTTATTATCCAAAATGTTGGAAATAAGGAGCTATAAGAAGTTTTTGTAGACTTTCCATATTGTTACTATAATACTTAAACGGGGTTCTTACCGCGATACTCATTTTTGTTGAATTGATCGATTTCCATATACCTATACTTAACAGTCATATATCACCAGAGTTGCTTTTTATGAGGCGGCTCCACTGACCGTTGTATAATACTTGCAAAGGCAATTTCAAGAAACACACAATTCTACTTCATGAAGTTGAACCGAGTTTGTTACTTTCAGCGTCTGTGTTTGCTTTCTTAGCTCGTTTAAATATTCATTTAAATAAAAGACTGGCAACATTTATTGCACATGCTTTAATAAATAGTATACGCTTATTCAAAATATAAAATTATGGTTACGGAATTCACAACCTGTACGAGGTTCGGTATGGCAATAGGTTTACTGCCCTTAAGGCCGTGAGAAAAATAAGTATTTTTGGATGCACGCAGTTTCGTTCGTGAATACGATAAACACCTTATTTTTAAGTAAAATTATTTTTCATTAAATTATAGATTCTGGTCGCAGGAAAACACGATGAACAACTTCCCATAATCTAACGACATAAAGTATCTGACTAGCCTGCAGGTATGAAGGATGGCGGCTTTTTGTAGAAAAACGATTGTGAACTAGTGCATGTTGAGTGATTATAGACAAGGTTTTCGGTGTATCAACTGGTTCAATAAAGAATTATTAGGTTATTACTACACTACTTATTTTAATCTGGTAATATCATCCAAGGGTTGTTAGGGCGATGTTGTTGTGTGTTTGTTGCGTGTACCAACAAACTTTTCCTACAATCGGCGAATTCACAACAAACACTTATTGTGTTCCAAGTAATGCTATAGTAATTAACTTCCCTACCCACCTTCTTACATACATACATACACATATCACGCCTATAATCCCTTGCGGGGTAGGCAGAGCGTAAACAGCCGCAAAAAAAGGCCATTTACACCACGTCTGACAAATGCTTGAGGGTTATTCGGAAAATGGTGTATCGCTATAGTGACAGGTTGTCAGCCCATCGCCTAAAATTACAATACGGTGTGTATTGTAATTTTAGGCGATGGGCTGACAACCCAGGTGGATGACAGATGGGTGACAGGTTGTCAGCCCATCGCCTAAAATTACAATACACACCCTCGAGTCCCATAGTCGCCTCTTACGACTCCCACGGGAAAGAAATGGGGTGATGCTATTCTAAGCCGGTATCACACGGCAAACCCACCTTCTTACTGAAATTAAAGTAGCTTGTTTTACTTTTGTGTATTTCTTTCGCTTCTTTTTTTGTTAGCCCTAAACTTACAGGCGACTAAGGGACTCCAGGGGAGTTGGAGAGCTCGTGGCGCAATTCTATACCTAATACATAAACGAAGGTATTAAGTTCTTTAGAAGGGTTATGTTAAGGATGACGTGTCGGTATCCTGCTATTCGGGGTTACCTCAGTAGGGGCGACCAAGTCAAAGGACAGTTTCTCCTGCCTCTAATACTGACTGGTGACTGGTGCCCCTAGGGTAGCTGGTAGCCCGCTGGATAGAGGCGTCCATTGCCCACTGATGTCAAAAGTCGTAGGTTCGGATATTGCTAGCTGCATTGTTAATTACCCTTCTTCCTCATGGCCAAACTATTTCGCCTAACTGATTTGGCTACGAGTAACTCTATATCCTTATGGCCAAACTTACAAGCAAAGTACACTCGCCACCGAAGAAGATACTTATATGTGTATGATAAATTATCTTTGTCTCTAAAATCGAATTCAGGTTGCGTTCATGGTGTTGATTTCCTATATTTGTACCTTATTTACATCACTGTAACTACGTATAAATTAAACAATCTAAACGAATTGAGTTACAAAGCCTGAAAATTCCTATATTTCAGCAACAATGTAGCAGCCTTCACCACGGCTGAAAGACCAACGAAAACGGATTTTTGCGTGTATGGAATTTGTGTGGCTCCGTTGGAACGGTGAACAATGGTGCGATTCATATTTTAATGCTTCATATGCACTATTGCGCCGCCAGTTTCGCACCATACATCTACTAGCTGTAGCTACCGGCTATTCGTTCACCATATTCGGGACAAGGTAAGCTGGAGAGACGCCGTTAGGTTAAAATTTTGACAAAAGATGTTATTTTTTTAAGATCATTTTCAAACCATTAAAATTACAGCAAAGTCTTAAACTATAGCCAGTACCTCGTCAAACTCTGAGGAATTATCTGTGTACTGTAGAGTCTTATGTTAAGTGACATCTCTATAATTATTCGTTGGGTTGTAAGTTTTCAATTTGTCCCAGTATTTACAATTATTTGTGTACATGTCCTGTAGGTCTAATGGTAATTCATTAGTAGGTAGGAATTACATAATCCAATTTTCTCGATATCTTTTTAAATTAACTTTAGGGCGGATTCAGACGTACGTGCATGCGGGTTAAACGCGTGGGCTTCGCGTTATTTTTTAAGACTGGTCTCTACAATTCCAGCTAACACCAACCTAACTGATAGGTGGGAAGCTAGTGCATAAACGAAGAACTTTATGTGGTTGTTTAAACAACCAGGTCACTCGCGCTCCTGGGAACGCGTAGGCTACTTGCTCGTATGACTTTAGGAATATAATAACACGCACAAAGCACGCTCATATACCTACGTCTGAAACCGCCCTTACTCTCTTCTTAGGAATTGTTTTAAAAACTAAATTGGTTGAGTAGTTTTCCAAACTACAAGCTATTAAGATGTTTGTCCACTGTAAAATTGGTTTAATGTTAATCAAATCAACGCTTATTTACCTATTTCAATTTTATTTTGGAGGATTAATATAAAATGACCACGAGGGATGCGGCGAATATGAAAGGATCCATTCAATGTCCTACGATAGCACCCGGGTCGCGATGCCGCTAGTGGCTGCACGCAGCTCAAACCCTACATCAGCCTCATCTCCATTACTTGCCATAAAATAATAGTGGAATATTCTCCACAGCTCCCCTCATCTGGCTCGCAGAACTGACGTTACGCGGTGACCGGCTGGCCGTGACGATGAAATATTGATCGAAAACTAAACAAATTCGCACAAGCCCAGCTTTTACTAGATATTTTTTTACCCCATTTTTTTACAATGTTGATTTGAAATTGTTGACGAGAAATTGATGTTGTCAATTACGTTTATTGATGACGAATACGGTGAAAATTATAGGTAGGTACGGATAAATGTCTATAATTATGGGGGCTTCAGAAATTACCTTGTATATGCTGCCTAACTTTTAACGGTACGCGTCTAAACACCGGCGATTTTTTTTTATTAAATTCGCGTCACTCCATTCAACCAATTTTGGCATCTGTCAAACCCATACTAGAAGACAAGTCAACAAAGCATTAGCATGATTTTGACAGCTGCCATTATAATTTTTATTTTTGGTTTCTTTGGGAAACTTACAGCTTGAATAATAAATTAATAGTAATTAGATACAACAAAATAAACTTATAGCCAATTAAATAGGTTACGTGAATATGTCATCAAAGATATTCCGCGCGAGTGGTTATTCCTCGACTGAACTTGGCCGATGGGTACGATGGGCGCACTGGTGAGTTACAACACTTAGGTCTCAGATCAGGCTACCCTTGTTAAAACCGGCAAACAGTATATTATTTTGTCTTCCCTGTCATAAAATCAATCATGGTTTAATAATTTACTGTTTGTATTGTCCTGTCTAGAAATGGTAGGTACAATTTTTTACCAGTTCTTATGACCAAATGCTTGAAAGAAAAAGCAGAACAATAGTTTAGCAAAAACCCTTGCCTCGTCGTGTTTCGACAATGCAATCGTATTTCGTCCATTGTACATCCGCAGTTTCATCTTGTCCGCCATATTGAAGAAATAAAAAAATAAACAATTCGGTTTCTTCTTTTATACATTTTTAAAGTGGGTTCAATTCTTGATGAATGACCTGATTTAGAAACTATAAATATCTTGGACTTTTCACACAGCGCCATCAAGCAAAGCTTTTACAGTGGGAACTAGACTGTTGATATAATAAATACACTTTTTTTGTAAATAAATACATATAATACACAGAAAAGACACAAATTATTGAAAAGAAACTTACAAATACTTGTTACACTACCCTCGGCGTAGCAGGCAGGGGAACTTTCCATTACGCCATCGGGCCAGTCAAAAATCTGAACTGAATTATCTGAACTAGTCCTTTGTCTTGCCAACCAAACCAAATACAAATTAAGTATACCTAATACTTACATTTCGTACCTACTTACTTAAATTCATGATCTTGAAATGCATAAGTAGGTACTTGTTTACGTAGCTCTACCTTGCAAAATTCTTGGCTCTACAGCAGGTAGGTATATACTGCTTGCTGCTGTCATCCAATTACCAAGATATACTGAGTAGGTTATCTTTACTTCGGTTAGAAAGACCAGCATATCTAAAGTTGTAAGGAATATGAATGAGATACACCATAAAAACTTTCTGCTCAAGAAATGTTGCTATAAAAATAATCTACATTGTAAAGATTCGATTAATATAATCTAACCAAAAACAGGCACCGACATAAAACCTCGTGTCATAAAAATATCTCAGTTAGACGACTCAGTAAGTGTGAAATATACGGTTGCTCAATATTTATAGGATTTTTATTTATTTTATTTATTCAACAGCCACGTTTTGTCGTTGAGACAAAAGGATCTGTTCTTAGGCGAAATAATACGCTATTGGACGGCCTACAATGATATATTGCATTTAGAAACTAATCATGATGTACGTTTATCTCACCTCGTCTCATAATGTTCGAATTATGAATTCGAAAACAGATGCATAATGACCTACTTTATGCATTCTGCCTATAAAAACTAGGGTTTACTATGAATTACAGAAGCGTAATGACTTAATGAGAAAACGCTTAATATGATAAAGTTGAGAAATGAAACGAAGTTTTTTTTGCCAATACTCAAATCGCTATCTTCCGCCGCACCTGACAGTTGTTGTTGTACGGAAATTTTTCGGATGTTGTTCAGTTGTTTTAATAGGTTTTTGTTCTGTTGTTGTTGAGATGTTGTTCAGTTGTTGTTCAGATGTTGATTAGTTGTTGTTCAGATGTTATTCCGATGTTGTTCAGTTGTTGTTCAGTTGTTTTTCAGTTGTTGTTCAGTGTTGTTCAGTTGTTGTTCAGTTGTTTAGTTATTTGCTGTTGAGACTCGACATCTTAACAACTGTTAGTTAAGAATCTTCAAAAATTCATATCAAGCCATATTACGTTCTCGTATTGAATTTGACCATGTATCGGGCCTTGCAATCGCCGGTGCGGACGTTTGGAAAAGTGTTCAACTGAGTTAATTTTTTAGAGTGTAGATAAAATAGTGTATGCAACTGCATATAATTAGGCATTAGAATGCTCGTGTCAATCTATTATCTGACACTCGCATTCTAATGACCCCCATTATATGACAGTTGCATAAACTACTATTACGCGACTCGACGACTACTTGTTTATTATTAGGTAGAGAAATTAGCCCTCTTCACGTAGAATGCTAAACTGTCTACCAAATAATAAAAGTAAATCACGTTAACCTACATCATGTCATGAGTGATACTTGTTCGTTAAGTAATAAAATTGAAACTAATCAATATGTTTATTGTCTAGCGTCCAGGTGGTATTCTGATGCTAACTAATTCTTAAATGTCCTGACTACTAAGAATACAAAGCACAGACACTTCTTTACCTAAATAGCCGAAGGGAAAATAAATCAGGTTTCTGCTGTAGATATCATGCAAAGTTACTTCTAGAACCTTGCAGTATTGGTACCCACTAATCAAACGTAGAATGAAGCTGACCATTTACCTATGTAGACTATACCTTACAGCTAGTTAAAACTCACTACTAACAGGTCATTTTTCAATGTATGAAATTCTTCAGTGAAACGTAGTTAAAGCATTTCACTCTGTGTCGTAGTTTTTCTTTACTTACACTAACATTGACAGCCACAACAGTCTGATGCTGGTCATGGGCCTCCCTCTATTGGGGGGGAGGGAATGTCCCCATTGCCATTATTCACCATCAACACGCTTTGCAGGTGGATTGGCGGCTGCACAGAGAACGCGAATTCTCTGGATTAATAATCGCTTTTTACAACACTCACGGATATAATTGAGGTGCTAATCTAAGTCAGAATCACACGGCACAACTTTTTCTTCAGTGTGGGTTATTGTTACTCCCAACTCAACGCTAAATACATCCTCCTTCGTCCAATAAACCTTTCCCAGCTCCTTCGTCCGAACCTTCTTTTTCGTTAGCATCTGCATTCATTTTGGTCGTCTTAGGTCGTATAAATAATGCATTATCACGCGTAGGGTCGCAGAGGTATGGCCACAGAGAATAAAATTATTTGCACTCGCCGATCCACTGATGCATAATGCAATTACAGAATAGGTAGATAGTTGATGTAAAAACATTGGACACTGGAGTTATCTGTTGGTTTCCCACGTTGAAGAGGGAACAACGTGGTGTTTTAATGCAGGTGCCACTGAGTATTTTCACTAAAAAAACCAGGTAGGGTAGAATAGAAAGAGGAGGTTATCTTTCTTTGAACTCTTGCAAAATTACACCTCAGGTAGGTTTCGAACCTGCGACTTTGGGTATCAGTCCTGCCGATGCCTGTACTGACTGGGCTACCCCGGATCTTTATTCGAGCTCTTGCAAAATTGTACCGCAGGCAGGTTTCGAACTTGCGACTTCAAGTATCAGTACTACTGACGCCTGTACTAACTGGGCTAGCCCGGTCTACACCCTGAGACTCTGTTGCGGTGCAATTCTGCAAGTTCTCGAAAATTGAATACCTAACACATTGAAGTGTTATCTATTTAGTACCCAAGGAGTTTCCTATTTGTCCAAAATACTTACGTAGGTACTATAGTCTTCGTCTGGGACTCCGAATCGACGAACGACCCGATGATCTCCTTGTCAGTGTTTTTCAACCGCCCAGTAGGTATTATAGTATTTTACCAAGCGGCTACCATTTTGAATATACGAGGCTGTGTAGTGCCCTCCTACGCACGAAATAATCTTTCTTTCGGACAATCAGGTAGACGTATTCTGAACTATGGTATCTTACCAAGAGGATACCATTTGACACCACCTTTTTTATCATGGACAATTTACACAGCGCCATCTAGCCCCAAACTAAGCAAAGCTTGTACTGTGGAAATTAAGTAGCTGATATTAATACTTATATACTTTTTTTTGTAAATAAATACTTACTTATTTTATATATATATAGAAAACACCCAGGCTAAACACAAAAACCTTCTATAATAAATTAGTAAGACAATGTTTATAACGATTTGATTGCTGTAACTGTGAAATGAATAAATTTAATTGAATTTGGAATATATACCTAAAGTCAGGGAAGATGGTTACTAGCAACGGCAGTTCTTTCACTTAACGCCTTTAGTGCGTATTTTTAGCGCATCCGAAACGCATGCGACTGATGCTTCTGTCAAACGAACGGTCTCGCCGTATTTTTATGGGAATAAGTTGGATATTTGAATTTCCTTTCATCTGACAGTCGCATGCGTTACGGGTGCGCTAAAATTGCAGCAACGGACGTCAACTGTAAAACCCGCCAACCAGTAGCAAAGCCAGGGTGTCTTCATTTTAATTAGAATGCAAATTTAATAGCCTTGCGGAATTAACATGTCAATAGCTTCCTAAATAACGCTATTTGAGACACAAAGGGCGCTGTTCTGAAACTGTTTACGAGTTTCGACTCTATTCAACAATTTGGCCTGAAAGAGACAAGTGATGCTTGAGTATTTTGGTTTAATCTTTAATTCAAATCAACTTATATCTAACGAGAATCACAACACGTCACTATGACTAAATTAAATGACTACGTCAGACAGGAGCAAAAGAATACTTTTTATGTTATTAAAAAACCTAAATGTAACAAATTCTTCTGGCAATAAAAAAATTAAACAATAAAACTGGACCATTTGTACAGCATTCAACTGAGTCTCTGGAAATACACAATGTTTGGTATGTATGTATGTATGTACCTACTACATTATTTATTTTAAAGTAAGTAGGTAAATTTAACTTTTCCGATAGCAAGGAAGCCGAAACACATTTTTTTTTAAATTTCTTAGTAGAATGGCAACACTGAACATTGGTTAAGAAAATCTTGATTGGTACTTTGATTATCTTACCAACCTGGTCCCGGTCTAGAATTGAGCGTCAATCTTATCGCGGCTGTAGCTCCTTCGTCTAAAAATTCCTCACAAAGTTGTAAAAACAGTTCTCGTCTTTCATTTTCTGGCTTTACTGCTAATAAGTCTTCAGTAGATGTGCTTTTATTTATTGAATAAACTAAACCTTCGGTTGTGGTTTCTCTGTCAAACATTATCGGCTTTTTGTGACTGGGCCTTTTTTTTGACAAGGATTGATCATTATTAGTTTTTAGTGGTTTAAGTAGAGATTTTAACTGTGTCTTTTTGGGTGATTTATTTAACTGTGTCAACGTTTTATTTAATAAGGCGTTCTTATCTCTCAGACTTCGTCTTTTTTCAGTATTGGATGGCAATACCTTCCTTTTTTTGGATTTTATTGGTACCATATCAGTTTGATCAATTATCTCTGTGCTACAGTTCATGTCATCTTGTTCAAACGATGTATCATCGAAATCAACAATAAGCGTATCCATGGCTTGCCCTGCGCTACCCAAAATATCTGGATCAATGTTCACATCTGCTACTTCTTCTTTAACAACTATTTCCGATTCTGGTAAGTAAATTGACAAGGTTTCAGTATTCGCTGGCGCTGCTTTTTCTGTTTGAGCGGCCACCCAATCCCGGAATGTCATTGTATGGCTTTCTGGGGCAGAACTCCTGGATGGACCTAGAGTGGGCGTTGTATGGCTTCCTGTGGCAGAACTTGTGGATGGACCTGGGGTGGGCAACTGCTGATGAGGCGGTGGAGCAGACGGCAGTGTTTCTTCTGCAGCAACCGCAGTCGATTTTGGTAAGGAAGCAATCCATTCTTTATAGGTTAAAGGCTTAGCTGTTTCTTGACTTTGTCTGGTAACAAAATTTATTGTATTATTTAACGAACAAGAGCTAGTCATTTTAAATAGGAGGATGAAGCTTCGACAAAATGAACTATCGAATTAAGATTTATTTGCAGGGTATTACTGTCAAGCATAATTTTATAAAATGACTTACTCAGAAGCTACGGCAGAAACCTGCTGGTCACACAGCTGCCGCTTTCTGGAAAAAAAGGAAAATGTTATGACCAGAAGAAGTAACTATAAAGACATATAATACGTTTTTAACGATTAAAACATAACACACAATGGGAAATTTTCTAGCCACTCTTTTAGTGTAGATTGCATTAAGTTAAACTTTAAAAAAATATAGGTAGTTTTAGGAGCTGGGAAAGTTTAAAAGTTTTTTTCAAGGAAATGTAAGCAAATAGATAAAATGTATCTGTGACTAAAATGACTAAATATAAAATGACTTAATATAAATCATAACTCCATCTGGTTTGAAATGATAAAAAGACAGAAAAGTCCATAAAACAATCCAATAAATAATTTGTTTGCTCTAATACATACATACACATATCACGCCTATTATCCCTTGCGGGGTAGGCAGAGCGTAAACGGCCCCAAAAACGGACATTTACGCCACGTCTGACATAATTATTTGAGGGTCATTCGGAAAATTGTGTATCGCCATAGTGACAGGTTGTCAGCCCATCGCCTAAAATTGTAATACACATCCTCAAGTCTCTTAGTCGCCTTCTAAGACTCCTACGGGAAAGAAATGAGGGTGATGCTATTCTAAGCCGGCATCACACGGCAACGGCCTTCTCTGATAATGTTATTTTTTTATATTACGTTACAATCCAATCATTACCATATATAACGAAATATAATTAAGGGCAGCTTAGTGCTGAAAAGTAGGCATTTACGGCCTTCCGCCCGTCGCGTAGAAAAGATCGCGCGAGCTAGTCGGCGGTGAACTCACTTGACCCTGCGGTACGGACAGGGCGGCAAGCGCAGCTTCCACAGTGAACGCGCGCGTCACAGTATACAAATCTGTTGCAGTAGATCAATAATTACTCCCAAGATATAGATACAATTTTATTGTTTACGTATTTTACTTAGGAAAAATATGTACGTACAATTGTAGGATTGATAAAATTAAACAGTAAAGATGTGTTTTTATATGATTAATTTTTAATTATTGAAATATATATTTATTAATAATATTATTATTATTATTTATTTGAACAGGCAGGCAGTTGAAACAACTGATAATGCCTGCATCCTATTAATATTAGACATAAATTTATAATTCCTCAAAACTAACCAATCTTGAACCTGTTCCTTTTGACGTTGACGTGGATGGTTCAATTACGTTGAAGGCAGTGGAAGAATCTATGTTTTGTATGTTCTCTGGTGATGATGGCAGAGGTATGTTTAAAACATTTTCATTTTCTGTAAGTCGCACTGGTGGCTGATTTTCTTTATCATCTTCCAGATAAATTGCTCTAATTGGCATCCCGCGGGTGTGCCTGCTGTCAACAATTTCAGGAAGCAAACATCGGTTATAAAATTTCAGAAGCTGTGGCTCCATTTTCTGCTTCCAAAAACTTACTTCCCTTTCTATTATTTTTGTTAATAATAGTTCATTGTCACACGCCTTTCAGTAACGTGCAATTGACCCTAAATTTGATAGAACCAATTAGAATTTCTATTTATCGTGCTAGTGCATGCCTGTTTGTCATATTTTAGAATAGAATTTTATCATGCATTATTGCATTTTGTAGTTCTATTTTTGCTGCAACTAAAGGACATTTTATCTCTACCACCATGTCCTCGACTACTAATCCATCTGGAGTCGCTCCAATAAATGGATGGTCCTTGTCAATGAATAGACCACAAGGCCTAATATGTAATATGTATATTTTCTTATTTTTCCAGCTGCTGGAGTGCCTGTCTTTCATGTTCAATACCATGCGCAACACCAGCTATATGTGATAGATTCGTTTGATATAAAATATTCTTCACCAGAGGGGCGGTACATATTTTAATTTTTCTTTTACATATTTGGCCAAAATTGGATGCAGTGGTAAGATTTTTTCTAAGCCATTCACTGCTATCTCGCTGCAAAACCGTGGCTTTCTCAATAGCGTCCCTGTCGGATGTAAGTACTTTCAAATTCTTTAAATACTCTTTTTTAGTTTTTTTTAAATTCATCTAGAGACATGTCTGGTGCTGAACTGGCTGGTCCATAGTCGTGAACTGCTTGCTTAACCACTGCCTTTAATTTAAGTCTCTTTTTTACTGGATGTTCCATATTAATTTTTCGTTTCTGGGGGGTTTCTCTATCTTTCTTTAACTATAACTCTTCCTTTTGGACTTTTGAAATTCTGAACTTTGGAAATTGCATCCTGTGAGTTGAATGCAACTACGGCTACAGAGCATCGCCCTTGATAACCTTTCAGGGCAACATTCACCCTTTTCCCACCGATAAATTTGGCTACAACATTAGTAAATCATTCGACTGTATTTGTGTCAACGCTTAAATGAGACTTCTTGATTTCGAAGCAACATTCGAAACGATCGAATTTAACCGGAAAATAAATGTCGTACTTTGAACTGTATTAAGCTGTTGGTTGGAATCGTTTTTAACTTTGTCGCAATAATAATCTTGGCACATTTTGTGGTCCCCATAAATTTTGTGATGTTTTATACTCTGTGCGATTACTTTTTGCATTGTCATTATTCTAACTTCTGTTAGTGTTTGACGGTGCGCTAGTGCATATTTGGTCTCTTTCGTCATTTTACGTATTTTTTACAAAAATTACGCAGTATATGATTCCTGCACTCGATCTTTTCAACCGTCACACATTCTGTCTCATACGGCTTGGCAGTAAGAATTGCAGCGTAAGTAGAGGAATCGCCATCCGCTATCATTCTTCCATAAATAATGCCATACATTGGGATCGAAGTTCTAAATCCTTCTACTACTATTTCTTTCTCCATGGAGCTTACAGAGCCTGCATAATTTTTAAAGCATTTATGTTCTTTTGCTGGCTCATTTTTATGTTCAGCTCGCGAACACACTAAGCAGTATTTGTTTTTCACTTTAATGTAGAGGGCTTGGCCTGTTTTCCTGCCAATAATAGCTGCAGTTCCCGATTTTGCCTTCTCGTTGGCACCATATGATCTAGCGCACCATGATCCGTCGAGGTAAACGTCTACTACGGGTAGTCCATTTTTATTAATTCTGCCTTCTGCAACAGCAATATCTTGCTCCAATTGGGCTGCAGCTTCCATAGATGCACTTGCAGTCTTTGCCCATTTCTCAAATACCTCGTTCTCTAATTAGTCTTTAAAGTTGTCCAGAAGTACGGTCGCATTCAAAAGTGGAGTCATAGTTAACACAAACCTCAGAAAACAAGTCGCTCGCACCCGCGGCGACACTCACACAATGACACAAATGACGTATAACATACTATTATTTGACGAACTACCATTGTATAATAGGCTGAGTAGTATTGACTATTTCACTACATGAATCATTAGCTTCGGTAGCTTGGTCAGTAGCGCGGTCAAGCAAATTCTTGACCGTTATTGTGGAGACAATGGATCGAATCCCGATATCTTAGTTGTAGTTTTTATTTTATCAAATGAAGCAAAATTTAGTAAATTTTGAATTACATTTTAGTTGTTGCTAGATCGTTTGCGAGATAGTGCGTGTGCTAAGTGATTTTTTTAACCTAAGTTTATTTATTAAACTTCAGTGTTTATTTCTTCAAAATGCATACTATTATCAGTTTGCAGGATAAGCAGCGTATTGTTGCGCTGCAATTATCTGTGGCGCTGCATGATATTGGATTTAATTTAACTCAAATTGCTAATCAGACTGGTCTGGCCGTAAGTATAGTTTTATTTCATTACAATTGTATTTTAAATATTAAAAACTTTGACTCATAGTATGTTGGTAGCTGTGAACCGATTAGTATAAACTTTTTTATCAATAATGCTACTTTGTTTTAGTGGAAGACTGTTAAACGTTGGGTTACACGTTTTGAAGAGGAAGGTAGCGTAAAAACTCGACTCGTCTTATTAATGATTCACAGCGGAGGATGATGGTGTAACAATATGAAGAAAATGCTTCTGCCGCTGGTCCAGGCGAATTAGTAGCACAAGAAACAGGGCGTGCAACTGCCGCTAATTATGTTGATATGCTACAGGAAAGCATGCTACCGACGACGGTGCGAAATGTTTAACTGTTTATCCTGCTAGTGAAGTTCCTCGTTTTGCATTTGTCCAGTGCATCGAGCTGCCGTGGTGTATAATTGGTTTAGCCAGCACCCAGATATCCAAGTTATTTGTTGGCCAGCAAAATCTCCGGACTTAAATCCCATAGAGAATTTATGGGGTTTAATGGTGCAAAGGTGGGACATGCGCAATGAAAGAACTACAGAAGCTTTAGAGGCTCACTGCCTGGGAGTGTGGGAGAGTACCAGAGGAACAGATATATGGACTTATTTGGTCGAGTCTATTAAGTGTTTATTAAGTGTTGTTGAAAACAGCGGAGGTAACACCAAATACTAATTATGTAAGCGGCGATTTTTACTTAAGATTCCAATCAGACCCGATCTAGCATACATTGCTGATTATCTTGTGTATTTCATTATAATATATGAATATACACAAAATAATCAGCAATGTATGCCGAAGCGGGCCCGATAAATCGTTGCTCACTCAACCTCTGTTTACCTGCTTACCCGCCTACTATTGCAGTAGGTATTTGTGGAGCATTACATTAGCAATTAAATTATGCTAAAACATCGATATATATTTATATAAGATTGATCATTATTAGTCAGTTATCTTAAGGCCTTGCTTCAATATCTTTTCATTACGAAAACGAGTACTTAAGCTTAAACCTTGAGATGTAGGCAAATAACTGATTTATTATTATTACAATTACTTTTACTTCCGAGGAAAGTGCATCATCGTTAAACATAGAACAATAAAATAATTACTAACGAAATTATTACTTAAATAACTTTATTGAAAGATTCAATCCAAGATTTGGATCATTCCTATGATCTTATAAATAATTACCTATCGATGTTTCAGCTAATGAACACTTAATATCATTTTACATAATATTGTGTTTTATCATTCAAACAAAACTATAAACTAAGTATTACGGCAGCAAGTATTTTATGTAGTTTTACATACTCGTATATTATGGTTACCAAAAGTTCTCATTCATGTCATTATGTTATTTACATAAAGTAATACTATACCTACCAATAAAATAATTTCTTACCTTACTTTTTGTTTTATTACAATATTATAGGTTTATGTTTTTAGATATAATATTTTGATACATAATTTACAATAAACATTTATAGATATAATACATAGATGAATATATAGAAAAATATTATATAAAATAATTATTACTGGAGAAAATATGGTAAAAATATATAAAAAAACATTATTCAACATACAGAGATCGGATGGGAACACGGTTCCGTTCTGATTAGAAGGTAGGAACTATTACCGCTAAGCTACGGTAGCTTGTGATCAATACGACGAAATAAAGATATGTAATCTATTGCTTTACTACAAGTGAACGAATAAGGATAACTATAATACAGTTTTAGACAAACCAGTGTGATGTATACTTTGTGGTGATGTGGTGGCGAATAGGCTATCACCGAGTAATTATTTCAAAGATTACATAGATGTCGCTTATAGGTGGTAATCTGTTTAAGTTTTAATACTACGCCTTAAGGTGGACTTTTCTACTTACAGTCGATAATCTTACGTGTGTGCGTAAGTTAGTAAAGTAAGTACAGAGGATAATAACCCGTATTGCAATCTGTCAAGTGGTCTAACTATGACTCCACTTATGAATCCGACCGTACGTGTACTTTGGGCATACGTTGCAGTTGGGTAGAGACAACTTTCAGGCTGAAATCACCAGAAGAGTGCAGCTTGGCTGGGCGGCATTTGGGAAGCTGCGTCATAGCCTAGAATCATTTTTTCCACAATGCCTCAAGACCGTAGTGTTCGATCAATGTGTCTTAAAAAAGGCGGCTGGTAACGACTGAATTGTGAAAACGGGAGATCGTGCCTTATGGCGTACCCAGCAGGAAGCCTACGTCCAGCAAAGGACTGTAATAGGCTGATGAATGAATGAATGAAAATGAGTGTGTATGTGTATATTTGTTACCTCTTCACGCTCAAACGGCTTGAGGGATTTGGGTGAAATATGGTACACACACATACAGAGTATAACCTGGTATGTCACATAGGATACTGTTTACTGCGGTATAACAACTATTCCCACGGGAAAATGAGCAGCAGCGGGTAAAACCGCTGACGGGCCGCTAGTTTGACATATAATTTTCGTAGCTTACTTATGAGATTCAGAAGTTGATAGAAGTGGAAATGTATGGGAGTCCATAACTTGCAATAAGGGTTGATCATCGTCAGGACGGCTTGAAGTCCTGGAACGTTTTTTATCAAAAAGTACACTAATCTTGAACCGGCTCACCTTTTCAGGAGTTAACTTAATGAGATACATTGTTTCACTAAATATACTCACTCATCAGTAGTAATTTCTTTGCATGTGAATACACCTTTGTCTCTTGGTATTGAAGCACTGCAAGGATTAAAAGGCCAAGGTTATCGGTACAGTATTTACCGTCTAATTAAATATACCTACTAACTATTACATTACAAACAAATTCAGTGGTTGCACTACTGATTTTGTTTTACTGTGTATGTGTTTGATAATTGCATGGCTCACTAATAAATAATAAAATTGCATTATGTAAAATCGTACATTGTCGTTGTATGATTTGTACTATAGTTGCACCATTGGTTTTTTTTCTACTGTGTGTATATTATGATGTTTACTTTTAACATGGCAACAATTTATGAACTAATAAATAAAATTACACTAGATCAAATGGTAGGTACTATGTTATATACTGTGGTTGCAATACTATTTAATTTTACTGTCTGTTGTTGTGAAACCTTAAACTGCTTCTGGTTTACTTACCCAGATTAGCTATACCATTCTTTGTCTGCTTACAATAGGTATAATAGGTAGGTCAAAAATTGGTTCGAATTATGTTCAGATACTTACGATATTGTTTGCCGGTTTTTCCGCTTTTGACATATAGGTACCCTCTTGTATTTATTTTTATTTCCCATTTTTACTTATTTACAATAAATTAATGAAATATTTACACATTCACAAAATATTAACAGTCAAAAAATATACAACACTTATTTAAAACTTAAATAAACACACACACACATATTACGCCTTTAATCCCTTTCGGGGTAGGCAGAGCGTAAACTGCCGCATAAAACGGCCATTTTCGCCACGTCTGACAAAATATTACGCGAAAAGATGAAGAAAGCAGGTTGCGGAACGCCGCGGTCGAAAAAATGGCATAGGTCCTGCTCCGGTGATGCCTGGCGGGCAACTGAAGCGTAGCGCGCGCGTCGTTTGATTTGATTATAATATAAGGGGAATAATGGGTTTCAAAATATCACAAAAAAACAAAAAAAAAAAACTATCCATTATTTTGGCATATTTAAAAAATTTAAAGTGTAGATTACTTACACTGAGTAATACTTGAAATATTGTCATAAACTTACGTATCTTTGCATTTTTTTTATGATCGAGAAAAGTTATAGAAATCGTGTTTTTGTCCATTAAATAATCAAGAACAGTTCATAAACAACAACATATATTTATTCTGGTTTAAATAAAATAATATTTGATGCTTAAAATCTCAAACAAAAATACCTAGGTCGATTCGTCATTTTTCACACTTAGCCGCCCTTAAGAATATTTTACAAATAGAAAATAGATACGACGTGACGAATAAAAATGTTTGGCGTGCAAAATGCAAAACGCGGAAAGGGTCTGCACCGCGCACACAAGCAAGCACGGTTCTTTTTAAAGCGGTTATTCCACTAGCCTGCAGATCGTGCACGGGTCGATACATTGCTGGTAAATAAATCGTTGTCATTACATTAAACTCAAGATAAACAGCAATGTATGCCAAACCGTGCACGGCCGGCAGACTAGTGTAATAGCCGTTTTTAACAAAATACCAAGGACGTGCGAGGCGCGACGCGACGCTGCGCTGTTGCCGTTCCGAACACAGTATTATTACTTATTTGCCGCCGCACGCCGCGTTGAATCAGTTGTTCGTTATCGAGTTTTATCTTAGTAGAACGCAAAATTATTGACAATACTGTAAATTTGCGCTCAATGTCTATAAGTTCAGTCAGTAGGAGATTTGGTTATAAAAGTTAAGTGTTGCAACTGTTCTTATTCTCCACATAATATTGTGTTGCGTAACGGAAAACTACAAAATTGTTTTTACTAGGTACCTATATCTACTTTCCTTGTTTTTTATTTCGTCACACAACTCTCCTGATTTACTTTATACCTATCTTTATAAAGAAATGAATTAGAAATTATAAGAAGAGGTAGGAAGGTCTTACGGTACATTTTTGACCACACTTTTAATAGTACCTAACCTAACATAAGATTTTTATTTTAGGTATTTAACTAAAAGTACGTTTAATTGTAAAAATATTCGGTTATGTAGGTACCATATCTACCTAGATCCCATGTAATGAAACAATGAATTCGTTGCATTTAGATTGTGTTTTTGTACGGTGGTGGAAAATGTTCTTACACTAGGTATTTTTTATTCGGAATTCATATTATAAAGAAGGATGCCCCCTCAATCGACACTTGATTCCCGTTTGGCAGCGGCGTTGTGACTGCCGAATTGTCAAGCATTTTTGCATCAAGTTTGACAGTCGGATTGAAATCTGAATCATAAACAAGGTGAGTACTTACGGTTGCAGATTTTCTAATCTTTTCCGCTTCTGGTATAATTTACTATGTGGTCGTTTCTTTTTGTTCGCCATTTCTTTTACAACCGAAAACAACACAATAATAAATACACAATCGATCGACACTTCTTTCCCGTTCGGCGGCTGCGTTGCGACTGGAAGGTTTAGGAATGATTTGATTGGTCCGCGCCGCGCATTTGCGCTAAGTTCATTTCGGTTCGTTAAGGAGGCATCAATCCCAAAAAGTAGGTACGTTTCCTTTTTGCTGTAGAAGAAATATTTCAAAAAGTAAGGCCATAGATTCATTACTCATTTAATGAGAAAGAAGAGGACACAAAATAAAATTTGAAATGACGGATAACAATCAAATCGTTTAGGTTCTTAGTATAAAAACAGTCCAAAAACGCAAAATAAGAGCTTTCTCTGCGATTTTTTCCTATTGAGGCAATTTCAATAAATCGTGTTTTGTACCGTGTGAAAGTGCTTAGAATAGCATCACCTCATTTCTTTCCTGTGGGAGTCGTAGGAGGCGATCGAGGTGTGTATTGCTATTTTAGGCGATGGACTGACAACCTGTCACTATGGCGATACACAATTTTTAAATGACCCTCAAATATTTGTCAGACGTGGCGTAAATGGCCGTTTTTTGCGGTTGTTTACGCTCTGACTTGCCCGCAAGGGATAATAGGCGTGATATATGTATATATGTATGTATCTATGTTTCTTACCTCTTCACGCTCAAACAGCTTAAACCGATTTGGATAAAATTTGGAACACAGGTAGAGGTGTAACCTAGAATAACACATAAGCGACTTTTTACCGCAGGAAAACAACTTTTACCTCGGGAAAATGAGTGGTAGCGGGTGAAACCGCGAAGCGGAAATCTAGTCCGTACTATATTTATTTATTTATAAATGTAACAGTTTGTGTGTGTGTATGTATGTTTGTTACTTCTTTACGCTCAAACGGCTCTACCGATTTGGAAAAAATTTGGAACACAGGTGGAGTATAACCCCGAGTAACACATAGGCCGCATTAACATATTTTAATAACACATTTAACCGCGAGAAGACAACTATAACCACGGGAAAATAAGTGGCAGCGGGTGAAACTGCTGGCCGGAAATCTAGTATTAAATAAATCAGTTGTAGGTACTATGGAACCGTACGATACAATATGTCTTGCTATATACCTTTAGCTAACTTATAGTTTAATAAATCTATTGTAGGTGCTATAGAACCGTACTATGTGTCTAGCTATGTACCTATAGGTTCTAAGCTTGACGAGTTTGCGATTTGTCTGCCTGCAGCGTCCCTCGGGGTGAGCAAGGCGAGCAGTAATGAATATTAACATCCTGTAGACTGACGCTCTTGTGTGCACTACGTATTTGAAGTTATGTCCAGGACTTAATGTGGAGATAGGGGATGTGGACCGAAGCGTACGGTATGAGTTTAGTTTGCAAGAGGATGAGGGCTCTATGGAATCTTGGTATGTTTACTGAGATAGTTTCATTTGAAATAAGTTTTTTTTTATTATTGATAGAGGAGACGAAGGCTTTTGCCTAGCTAAAGGACAGCTGACAATATTGGATGATATAAATAAATATCGCTTACATTTCACACAGCACCATCTAGCCACAAAATAAGCAAAGCGTGTACTTTGGGAATTTGGGAACTAGATAGCTGATATACTTAATACATAAATCATTTTTGTGTAAATAAATACAAGCAATATATAGAAAAACTCAGACCTAACACAGATATTTGTAAAGTTGTGTGGGGATCGAACCCACGACCCTCAGCGTAGCAAGCAAATCCACAACGCCATTGGGCCAGTCAATATAATAGATAAGATAAGAAAAGTTAAAATTTAAGTTGATATTTAGGTATTTTTTGAGTATACCTATTATTTAGTTGCGGAACGTAAGAATGTAAGTGAATCTGTGAACGTTTTAAGTAACACATAACAAATAGCTCCTTTAAGAAAACATCATCTGAATAGTGACCATTGATGGCCGATGTGGCGCAGTGGTAGTGCGATTGGCTGCGACGCAAACTTTCCGGGTTCGATTCTCGGTTGGTCACTCACAAAGTTGATATTTATCAATTTTTGAATTTGTTCTCAGTCTGGTAGGACTTTGCAGGCTGAACCACCTGATTGTCCGAAAAGAAAGATGGTTTCGTGCTTCGGGGGGCACGTGACGCCGTCGGGCCGGTTGCTGTCTATGAGTACTTAGATGACGGTTGTTACACAACACAACCATATCAGAACCGCCTACTACTAGTAGGCGGTTAAAAACTGGGACACCAGGGTTCAATGGGTTGGTTGGATGACTCGGTGTCCCACACAAAAAATAAAATAAACAAGCCTGTACAAAATACTTAGACCTACTAATCTTGCGGCAAATGAAAGCAAACGCCGCAGCAAAAAGTTTCTTGATAAGAAAATAATTATTTTTATGTCAGTGTCAATGGAATATAAAATTAAACACATCCACGCTTCCAGACCTGCAAGACCCGCAGGAAACAAAGTAAAGAGGCATTCCTATGACCAAACACTGGTCTAAAACAATAGTAGTTTATGCAACTGTCACATAATGGGGGTCATTAGAATGCGAGTGTCTGTTCTATGAAACTGTAATTTCTTTAGGCAGAATGCATAAAGTAGGTCTTTATGCAACTGTTTTCAAATTCATAATTCGAACATTATGAGACAAGTGTAGATAAAATCATTTAAATTGATTTCGTCGACTCGAATCTAATCAAAAGGATGACAAAAAGAGCCTTTCCCACAGGCGAGAGTAAACAGACTAACTCATTAAAATGAATTCAGTCTACGTGATGACAAAGAACTGAGACGGATATGCGGCTATTTGCATAATCCATGCACCAATTTCCGTTAATTTTCTTTTAAAATGTGAGACACAAAGTCATTGCGTTTGCCCGGTCCCAAACGATAAAGAAAGAGACAAATGCCCATTTGCGTGACATTTGGTTAAAAAAATCTGTGTGACTATAGAACACTATATATTTTTTGCTACTGGCAAAAGACAGGATGACCAGGTGAAAGAAAAACCTGGTCAATTTATGGGTCAATTAAAGAAACCCAAAATGGCAGCATTCGTTTATTTATTACGTAAGACGATTGTTTTGGGGTCAAACAATCCTTACTTGCCAATAATATATCCTCAAGTTTGTAGGGTCAGATTGTAAAGGACATATTGATGTTTTGTTTTCATGAGGTATGTTTTTTCGTGAAGTGGCGATAGTTCTGAGGCACTACTCGCCTTAAGCATATGACAATATCAGATCGTGTCGTCTGTTGGCGTAATGTGAGCTTCAAAATGTGCCAGACGGCTGAGCTGCGTTTAAACAGCGTTTTACAGCGCATTAGGCTAGGTTTTGCGGTTGCACCGCTGAAATCTGCAACGACGGCGTATTTGGGAACAGACTGGGCATCTCTACTTCGCATAGATTTTTCCATACTTAATAATAAAATGATGATTATCTCTGAAAATCAAAAGGTACCAGTACAGTCGGTTATAGCACATAAGGCACAGGTAAAAAAAAATCTGCTCTTTTGGAGTACCCCTGTTACCTTTTGTGCTACAACCGACTGTACCTAGGAAAATTTTCTGCTATTTTATGCAATTTATGAACATTACACAATAATCCCTTCAAAGAGAAAATTGATAAGTATACCATAGACCAATTAATACTATTGGTCTATGATTATACTATCTCAAAAACTTCTTACTTAAACAAAAACCGCTATGCCCCTTGCAACAATATTAGGTAGTTATAGCAGTAACGTAAAACAATGATTGAAAATCTGATTACAGTCTTATTTTTCCATTAACGTAGGTAGGGGAAGTAAATCGACATGCAACGTTTATCTAGACAGGTATCTATAGCTTGATTTGATAATAATAACTTTCAGACGGGAAATGTGGAAATGAGTGGGGTGGGTAGGGGCGTGAAAATGTTTATACACTTTCATAATTTTAAGGGGATGATATCGGATCCTATACAATAGGGGCGCGGAAGGGCTTTCAACAAAATACTTAATACGGAAAATTCGGGGCAGAAAACCTGGTTATTTCTAGTCAGGCTATTATTTGGGCTCGATGTATTTCGTGGGCTTTTCTTGGGAGAATGCATTATCATATCGAGGGGTGAATCACGAGTTCAGTTTGTTTCGTCTGTTCATTGAGTGCAAATTTATTTATGCAAATCTCTGCGAAACAAAATGTCTTAAAATAATATTTGGTTACCTACCTACGTACCTTCTTCTAACTTCTTTAAAATTGTAGCAATTTGCGGGGGGAAACAGTGTTCGGTGTTTTGATTCATGCCTACACATACGTTTCGAAAGTGCCAAGGAATAAGGTTGTTTTTGGTAGGAATGATCGCGTATTTTGACAGAGTACTATCTAAATTTTTATGTTGCTTAATATCAAAAAGATGACTACCTAATACGTTTTTTTCACTAAGCGACTAAGGGACTCAAGGGTTTCATATGCACAATTTTAAACGACAAGTTAACAACGATCTGAAACGTCCCTCAAATAATCTTGACTTGCTAAAAAATATATAATTACATAGGTACTTGAAAACTAAAATTCTGTAATCAATATTTTCCAAAATATCTCGCACCCACATTATTTCTTTAATAGGTATGTCTAAATTTAACGATCATATTTTAAATCTGTATTTAAAAATTACGTTACCTACATCAAGCTGAATATCGTGTAATTAGCAGACACGTACTTACCTCACCTACTATCTTATCTAGCACTATTATTATACCATCCTATTGTTAGTGTTGCAGGTAGAAATCAGCCACAACCTAAATGTATATTAGTTCCGGGTAAATTCCGGCTATAGGCAACAAATTCTACAAAATATATTTTTTAAATGAATAGTTATTTTAATACCCGCTTAAGTGGTTTTGAGGGTGAACCAAGATACTCAACAAACGAAGACTTTAAAATAAATTACGTAATCAAAATATTTCTACGTAATGATATACTTAACTCTTTCTGTTTATCTTTTGGTTAGCCTGTAGAGAATGCCGCGTGAAATTAGGCCCGCCCTTTGTACTTTCTGTGCAATAAAGTTTAATAAATAAATATACAGAGTGTAAGGGACGCTGAATCAAAAACTTTGCAGGCATGATCAGATCACGAAAGTGAACAAAGGTTTAAAGGTTGAAAACGTTAAAGAGTGTTCGGAAACTCCGTGATAATATTTTTTAGAAGTTCTATTAGTGAAACAATTTTACTGTGAGCAGACTTTTCTTTTAATCTCGTTAAAAGACATTAAAAATATATCTACTTTATAAACATCAATAAACTAGCATTGACGTCCTATTACTGCCATTCAGAGAAACGTCACAGGTATCAAGCTATAAGTATTTTACGGACTGTCGTATTGACTTCGTAATTATGTGTTTTGGTGCTCTTGACCACTCTTGACGCTGGGTTTCAAAAGTAAACAATAATGTAGGTTATAATAACTTTATTTACCTACTTATTTCATACGATAAAAAACCCATACGAACTGCACGGGCGGGTGCCAGCCAGACCGTATTACACGTAAGCAAGCGATTGGTACAAGAAAAAATCTAAAGCGGGTATAGAGTAAGTATTATGAGCAGCACAAGTTATTGATGCAGCTGATAAAATATATACATAAGTAGTTATGAAATAAGGCAAAGCTAGGCTTTATAAGAAAAATTTCTAAATTTGGGTTGCTTATTTCAAATAACTTATGAAGATACCATATTATGTAGCCCAGATGGAAGAGGCGTCGCCACTAGTAATGCGAAAGTCGCAGGTTCAAATCCTGCCCGCGCTTGAAAATTTTGCAAGTTTTCAAAAATGGTATACCTAACACGGGAAGTGTATTAAAATTTGGTATTCAATACCATATTATTATAATAAATTGTCAACAGGTGCAAAACTGTCAAAATTGATAAGGTTGTAGTATGAGCGAACAGACAGACACGGAGTTTACTAAATGATAAGAGTTTGTAGTAGACTATGAAATCCTCAAATCACGAAGATTTTTAGACCTTACAAACTCAGTGACACTGTCGATAGCAAAGAAATTTTCATAATAAAACCAATTGACTTTGACACTCATATTGGACACAAATAAATTAAATTTTTCAACAACGTTAAGCCACACGGGTTCCCCGTACGAAGGCTAGCGATTTAATTTTTCTCATTCATAATCTTTCTCAATAACTACCGATCTCTCATGCTTAGAACCACCGCCAAATTGACATAGGTTAAGGTTTTTCAATTTGTCATAAAATTTATCGTCGTGCCGCAGCCCGCCACAAAGCGATTGGAGGATTGTTTCCAACTATTCGTTCATTAGATGACCGGTGATCCAGACAGGACTGAGCTCGGACCCTTGAAATACCTTTGTAGCCCTTTGAGGGCAATGACCTCCGTAAATTTGTAGATATAAAGTTGCTGGAACAGCAGAAGTACAGTAAATATTGGTGCTGGGTTATCCTAGTTAGGTATAATATTTGTTTTTTACAGGCTACGGTTCCTAAGGGGTAGGTAGGTACTTAAAGTTTACTTGTGTGATAAAGTGCATCTAGTTCAAGTTTGCCAGTGCCTTGGCTAAATGCTGTTATTCTGTCAAATTTTGTTTCAATAAATAAATGCTGCAAGAGTCTACAGTCCTTATATAAGCTCCTTTACTAAACTAACAAACCTAAATGAATTCATTATCACGCCCTTAATATAGAAAAATCTTAGGTACTACAAATATAACAAATTCACCCTAAAGTTGGGGGAAGTGAAAAGAAACAAGCAGTCCACTAAAAACAGTGACACTGTTGCAAAAAACTCTCGTGACAGGGTGTAATTTTTATGAAATCCTGTCCCCTATTCTTAAAACACTCGACATATCTATATAATATAACTTGAGCAACGAATATTCTTATAGATTGTTTGTATAAAGAGATGTCGTTGACGGCTACACTCGCCTTAACCCGCTGTGTTGATGGTTCGTGCTGGTATCACTTCCAAAATAATGTTGTTCTTCTTTTTTGTAAGTGTTTTTTTATTATTATTATTAATGATGGGTTTGCTCTTGACTCTAGTCTAGGTCATAGGACAGAGACAGAGTCTAAGATGGAGCGAGCTCACCCAGAAGAAGCCTGTTAAGGCACTGCCACTCCCACACGCTGACGGAACGCAGCAAGCTACTTGGCGCCAGACTTCGGTGGGATGGTGGTCGCGAGCCAGGCGGCCCCTTACGGAGCCTTCCACCGCTTAGTGGGATCGTTCAGCCGGACTTATCCACAGGCAAGCCTGTGTTGCCGTTGCCCGGGGTGGACCGCTAGGAGGTAGATCCCATGCCACCCCAAGTGTGGTGCCGGCTCATAGTTTCCCGTGTCGTAAGTTGATGATGGTACACTTCCGTAACTTTTTTTTTTTTATCAATGATGGGTTTGCTCTTGACTCTAGTCTAGGTCATAGGACAGAGACAGAGTCTAAGATGGAGCGAGCTCACCCAGAAGAAGCCTGTTCACTCTTGGGTTGTATGCGTTTGGAAACACAGACGCAGGTAGTGAGTTCCACTCTTTAGCAGTGCGCATTATAAATGATGACTGGAAGCGCTTAGTCCGAATTGGTGGAATAGCTACCAGGTACGGATGGTATCCGGCGGTGCGTCTGGATGTCCGATGGTAGAAGGGAGCTGGTGGAACAAGGTCGTGAAGCTCTTGAGCACACTCTCCGGAGTACAATCTATAAAAAACCGACAAGCAGGCAACCTTGCGGCGATGTGCCAGGCTGTGTAGCTTGGTGTCCACCAGTTTTATGTCGCCTATGTTGTGCACAGTCCGATTCTGTGAGGTTTTTGGGGGGGAAATGCCCCCCATGTCTTTCACCAAAATAGATGTTCTCATTTCTTTTATCTGTGACTGGTAACGATGATAGAGGCTGGTAACATTTTTGAATCACTTTCCTTTTTTTCCATAATTTAGCGTGCTCAATAGAACATGGATACTTAGCACATCTATACAACTTATTCAACCAAGAACAACCTTTCTTATCCCTCGTCAGCTTGAACACGACTCTGTATTGTAATAATAAATCTTTGATAGGGTCAAAGTTAACCCGGTCAAGTAAAAGATCTTTTATGTTTCTACGTGTCAAATGAACGAAATACGGTGGAAGTAACAGGCATTTTATTTCGCCCCACCAGACATGGTTTCAATAGAGCTGCCGTAGAGAGACCGTCGCCGACGCATGACACTCGAGTTATAATTATTTTCTACTATCTGTCTATTTTCTTTTTTTTCTTTTTAGACATACATACATAAATCACGCCTTTATCTCGGGGGTTTACGCCTGACGGGGTAGGCAGAGCGTTAACGGCCGTAAAACGGATATTAACACCACATCTGACAAAAGTTTGAGGGTCAATAAGATAACTGTGTATTACTATAGTAACAGGTTGTCAGCCCATCGCCTAAAATTGCAATACACATTTAACCCTCGAGTCCCTTAGTCGCCTCTTATGACACCCATGGGTAATAAATGGGGTGATGCTATTCTAAGTCGGCATCACACGGTTATATCAATATAGTTATATTAAATGCAAATAGTAAGCTATATACAAAATTATTACTTAACATATAGGTATTTGTGATTCTCTGCCAATAAGGTCGTCCCATTTCTCGATGACCTTCAGCGTTTCGGCTCCCCTACACCCCACCGATCGCCCTACCCCTCTACTTCAATACGCAAAATTAGCCATCTATCGGCTGCCGCGCGCACTACAAGAAGGCGTAGTATCGCGCTTTGTGGGTTCTAGTAATACGTGATTGAACTACGCCATCTAACGGTAATAGTACTATTTTAATTTATTTATAATTAAATCGGATCTATTATTAGGTAGGATGACTTTAACTTTCTCCGAGGATCGAAATATGAAGAAAAAAAACTCTAAAATTGACGATCAGATTGAGTGGTTTTTTTTGTATTTTTTTTAATGGGGACAGTTCTTTGTTATCTTATCACCAGGACACACCTTATTTTCCGTATCGGTACTTTAACTTGTAAAAAGTAACACTATAGACCAGGAGCTCGCGTATATTTTTATGGCAATAATGTTGAACCATTTTTTGTTTTGCTATTTAATATTAATATTTTTCTTTAAATAAACCTATAATTGACAGTCAAAAGTGTCAAAACTCAATTACTGGGTCAAAAGCACTTTTAACTATACAGCTTTTATTAATTAATTAGATTTTGACTTTCTAAAAGAGAATCTTGTAAAATTCCTACTTAGAAATAAAATTATTTTGATTTTGATTTTGAACTGCAAAAATCTGTCAAAAGTAATAAGTATGGATTAACTAAGGTCAAAACAACTTTTTGAACGATTTTACTGGTCAGTTTTCGTAGTTTTAACTAAGGACATTGGTTAAAGTATTTCTGACTTCAAAAATATCGGGAAATACAAAGTTATTTTGACTGAATTTTGTCGGTCGAAAGTGTTTTTAACAAAGAATTTATGTCAAAACTATATTTTGCCGCGCTATAGTGGTGCCCTCATCAGTTTTTAATTTATTAAACGCCTTCAAAAAAGGAGGTTATCAATTCAATGCGTATGTAGGCATGTAATATTCTTGAAATCGAAAAATATTTTCACAGGTTGGTCTCATATGGCTTCTGAGCAAGTATGCAAAATTTGAGAAGTGTATGTTTGTATGTATGTTTGTCCTCGCATATCTCAAAAACTACGGGACTGATTTTGATGATTCTTTTTTTAATGGTTTAGGAATTGTCGAACTTAGGAGTCAAAATAAGTTTCATCAAAATCGGTTAAGTAGTTTCGAAGATACAGTCAATTTTAGTGTTTCTTCACTGTGAAGGTGGTATATTTTCTCTCCCGTGTTTTATTGATGCCACGTGATTAAGGTTCGATTTATATAATAATTCTTTTGCCATGTAAAGGAAAATGAGTACAGTCAAATTTTACTACATGTTGCCATACATCCGCCATCTTTGATTGGCCGCCATTTTTAAAATCTACTACTTTGAGATGTCTACCATGTTTTTTTTACATCCTTATAAGCATATCTAACCACCCTGTGAAGGAAAGTAGCGACCTCCGATATAAACCGTTTTCAAAAATTTGGCCTACTAGCACACGGACTATATAGAACGGTATGACAGTCAAGGTTTTATTGCAATATTTCATAATGACATTCTGGAGTTCAATCGCCTGTACATATAACAGTAGAAAATATGCGTCGGCTTCTGGACTATAAATTTTTCATATTTACTTTAGGTATAATTTCCTTACTTACTTTGAAACTGGATTAACACAAGGCTGTAAGGGGTCCAAATTTTGATTTATTTCCTTTTCCAAAGCCGACTGTTCCATTTGATTCCTGAAAAAAAAAGTCCTATATACCTCGGAAAAAAGTTTCATAAAAAATATGCTGCGGGTGAAACCGCGGGACGGCTAAGCTAGTGTTTACATAATAACAACCTGGACTTTAGTTCCGCCTGTAGGTTTTCAAAATAACTGTAGCTCCTAGCATATTACTTACTTTGAGACATTTGCGACAGGATCTAGCTCTGGGTTTTGGTTGGAATTTTGGCAATTTTTTTCATGCCCATAATTTTTATTTTTTCTGAAAAAAAAAACGTCGTTATTGATTTACATCTAATATAAAATAAAAAAAGTAATTATCAATTTTGCAATAAAAAAAAAGATGAATAAACAAAGTTCAGTTGGTGTCTCGAACTCTGCTCGGTACGCTTGGAAGGCAGACGCACTTCGAACCACACTAATCACGAGAGACGCGAAATTGTCTACTGCTCTTGGAAACTTTTGAAGGACTTTTGAACTTTGCAATTTTTTCGAAAACTAAGGTAATACAATTCAAAAGGTATGAACAGAGTACTAATTAGAAACAATAATTATTTACGTACTTACCGGAGGATTTCTCTCGCGTTTTCCATTATTTTGCGTCGAACTCTTTTTGCTTTCGATACTTTAGGCATTTTGTATGGAATTGAATGCACACACAATATAAGTAATGACTAAGTTTATCAGAAAAATGTCCTGTCAATGTCACTTATTTAAATATTTACACATACACTAGAATTTGTACCTAAACAAGACCTAAACTAATCTAAAATGCCTCCTTTCGCGTATTTTACCACCACTATAAATCACTTCGATTGTTGTTTGTAGCATAAACTACCACTACTAATAAAAACAAGCTATACGAACACAAAATATCAAAAGGTCGAAAAATAAATAAGACGGAAAGAATATCAGCGATTTTGGGGCGACGAGCGACACAGGTTCACTGTCCGAAGGCCGTGGGCCGTCTGTCACCCGTCGCCCGCCCCCGCGCCCCGCGGCCCTAGAAGTATGACGTTTGTATTTTTTTTTAAACTATTAAGGAAAATAAAAAATCTAATCAATCAGATTTGTAGATTAGATAATTTCAAGCTTTTAAGTACAAATTTCATTACTGTGGGTCTTAAAATTAAAAAGCCTATACGGTTTTTGTACGAAAAAGGAGGTCGAGGAGAATTAAAATTTCTCATTATTTCAAACCATTTAAGAAATTTCCTTCAATCACAATTCAAGGTCTTGAACCAAGTAACAACATATATTTATTTGGTATTTTTTACGTAACGTTAAATTACATTTTATAGGACTTGGAAATGGGTGAAATACCCATGGAGCCCCTAAAACTAGTTTTTTTTATATTTTCAATGTTACACCGGCCTGTAGCCAACACGATTTACTACGTAGCTAATCATCTCTTTTAATTTAGCTGAGCTTATGATGGTTAACATTGAAACTTCGTATTTTTGCTTCGTAGGAATGAGCGATAAAAAGTATTCTGTACCTATATTAAGTGGGCTAGTAGCTATACACTACAAAAAATATCATTCAAATCAGTCTTGTAACTTCGGAGATTAGCGTGCACAAACATAAAGGGAAAAAATAAAAAAATATGTTTGGAGCCGTGTGATGCCGGCTTAGAATAGCATCACCCCATTTCTTTCCCGTGGGAGTCGTATGAGGCGACGATGGGACTCGAGAGTGTGTTTTGCATTTTTAGGCGATGGGCTGAGAACCTGTCACTATGGCGATACACAATTTTCCGAATGACCCTCAAATGTTTGTCAGACGTGGCGTAAATGTCCGTTTTTTGAGGCCGTTTACGCTCTGCCTACCCCGCAAGGGATAAAGGCGTGATTTGTATGTACCTACGTATATGTATGAATGTATTGAGGTCTATTGCGTTAATTAAGGACAGTGACCCGTTACAGTTCAAATATGAAGGGTTTCAATAATCGCGCCGTGTCTGCACTTAAGTATCAGTTTTCTCTAGCAACGTCGTACAGCATCTTGGACGCTTTTAATGCAAATTTTATTTATTCATGTAAATTAATATCTATTCTCCGGGACATCCAGTGAGGCGAGAAATTGAGTACGTGCAAAAATAAAGCCGCTTCACTTCGCTTTACAACTAGTGGTGTTGTTATAATAAGGACGTTACGGTAGGGGACTACTTTCTCGTCGTGTAGGTACACCGCGAAACCCTAGTAGATGCAGGTGCAACTCAATAAACCATGATGATGAGTACTGTATTTCTAGATGTAGCGTTGAAAAATCAACTACGCCTTATGACGAATATGCCTCGTGACGCCGTCATCATAGAATGGAGGAGAGGTATAATTTTTCATCAAAATCGAATGCCGACGCTTTTTGAATAAAATTGTGAGTCCCAATCTAGTTGGCATTTACTCTGTCTCGGTTGGTTAGTACAACCGTGCTATTTTACCTAACATTCTAGATTTACCTTGGTTCTTTAAGTATCTAGTAACTTGTAACATGCGTTGAAAAAGTATCTAGTACTAGGGTACTAGATACTTTTTCAACGCATGTTACAAGTACTTTTCAGTGGTTAAGCTATTCAAAGAAAAAGTGACCTCTAAAAACGGACAATGTAAGTAGTTTAAACTAGATTATATCAAAACTCAATGTATGAATAAAATACAATGATGAGGCAGTAATGCGTTATGATATGTTATATAAAAAAAAATTTATTAAAATATGATTTAACTACATGACGTTTCTTAACATGCCTAATTATTTGTTTACGTCCAGGACATGTTTGCTCTCCTGTATTTTAGCTGAATAACGTATTCTTGACCATCCCACATTAACTTTGTAAAAATGCAAAGGCTGCTGTAGGCACAGTATTTTTTACATACACACATCACGCCTGCAATTCTTTGCGGGGTAGGCAGAGCGTAAACGGTCGCAAAAAACGGCCATTTACTCCACGTCTGACAAATATTGTGTATCGCGTTGTCAGCGCACCGACAAAATAGCAATGCACACCCTCGATTCCCGTAGTCGCCTCTTACGACTTCCAGGGGAAAGAAGTGTAAAGTGTAAGAAACGCCTGCACCAATTTAGAGAGTACCTACACTACCACAAGGTACTTATGAGTAATTTTAGGAAATGTTCTTGAAAAAAAAATGGAATTCAAATGGCATGGCTTGAAAACCATAAGTCTTTTAATAAGTATACTTAATATATTTTATTTAACGCCGTAAAATTTAAAAAACATTCCTGAGAAAGGGTATCTTTGAGATTTTTTTTCATTAAAATAAACTTATTTTATTTTTTGTGCTTTAATGGATAAGAAAATATGTTTAAATGTTATATATTATATTATTTTCATTTTTAAAGAAATTTCTTAGGAAAAACCGAATATTTTGACGATGGTTTCTACCGCCATTTCACCTTTATTAGGTAAGTAGGAACAAGATATTGATGAAATGACAAGAAAATATGTAATTTTAAAAAGTACTTACTTATTTTCATTGACTATTGCAATTTTCTTCCTGTAAAAATCTAATGTTTTCTTTCTTGATATGATTTTTCTTGCTTTATTACCCATTTTAATCAAACCAATATACACTAACCTACACAATTTTTGTTATCAAATACAAATACCTAGTTGTTTAAATAAAGACTCTTCTTTACGCGCGCGCGTGACCTTTCGTCGGCAGTTGCCACGTGTGAATGAAGCGTCGCATGAGTGCAATACGATACGCGCTAGAGAGGGACACAGCTACTCGCCCATAAAACATATGAAACAAAGTGATCAGTAACATTCTTTATAACATGATTACTCTAAAAGTAAAGGTTGAATGAAAAAGTTGAACGACAAAAAATTTGGTAAGTATAATATGTTTCTGTTGAAAGAAAAATAATTGATTAGTTTGCTACCGTTCCAGATTTTTACGCAAAAAACCTTAAATTTTTTGTCATCTTTGGGAGTTTATTCCATCGAGAAAATTTCATCGGATCGAGTTTTCCAGCAACCAGAATCTAGAAAATATTATCAAAAATTATATATAAAATAATCAAAGTCTTGTGTTATCTGCAAACGGAAATATCTTAGATTGAATGAAACCTACTATCACCATAGGCACGCCGATGGCGGCCGATGTGGCGCAGTGGTAGTGCGACTACCTGCGACGCAAAGGTGTTCGAATCTGGGTTCGAATCTCGGTAGGACACTCACAGAGTTTATAACTTTTAACTTTTATGAATTCGTTTCCGGTCTGGTTAGTCTTAAATGGATCTTCGTTTGTATTAAGAGAGCTGATTAGGTACCAGTCCAAATTTAATTCTCAGCAAATGAATAATTGAAACTGTTGTATTTCGGTTTTTAAAGTGCGCTATGTGCTTGTAGTGTATTATAAATAATAATGATAAAGTCTAGTGATTTTCTACACTACTGTCTGTAATCTGCAAGACGTAATGCCCAAGGACGGACTCAAAAATGTTGTCTTCTATTGCTACTTATATCACTTTTTGCGTAATCAGGCAGGCAGACAGCATTGTTCACTGAATGATGACTTCTTTCAACAGAAATAGAAAATGGAGGGCTTTAATTTTTATCATGCAGTTCTATAAAAAAAAGCAATTATGTTAATCAGAAAAGAATAGTAAATAGGACTGTTGTGGCTGTAAACGTAAAAAAAGACTTTACATACCCCGATAAACTGAACGAAGTACTTCTGGTCTGGCTTCTGACACCAACCTTAAAGTAGAAGACCACGCAGGCAGTTAATGTGCTATGAAATTATCATAGCAACAAAGCGAGCCTACTTTTCCTAAGTGCCTGGTATACGAAAGAAGTTCTTCACACCCCATTTACCCTGGAAGAAGGGAAAAGGGTTACATTTGGTTCACATTAATTGTCATGTCACCAGTCTAACGACCTACCAAACTTTCTGGGAATGGATTTTCGCAAAACTTTTTCAACACAATAAATGTGTGTTGGAATGAAGCACTGGAAAGAAGTGATACAAAATTGACAAAGTTTGTTGGAAAGGTTTTTGTGGCAAAACAAGAGAATGGGTTTGAATTATGTACCTAAGTACCTTGTGGTTAAATCGTATAATTGCACACTATGTGCAAAATTAAATAGATAGGTATAAAAATAAAATTTTATGAAATTTTAGTATGATAACTAGTGCGTTAGATTATAAAAGATTTTGGTCTTCCTCCGAGGCCCAACGCTGTGTCTCGCGTATTTCGCGCAGGGGCTTACCCCATCGCGTGACTGGTTTAGCAAATAACAAGACTAGCGCTGAGTGACACGCGTTATGCCATACGATACGCGCGCCAAAACTTAATTTAATAATGAAACGAACAAGTATCCTTACTCAAGAACAAATAAGTCACGTACTTAAACCTACTTTACTTAATTTGTGCAATACGGTTCCGCTTATACGCGATGCGATCACAAAATGAATATCAGCGGGCCCACCCGATACAGATTGACCAACACAAGGAAACGTCGATTTGCTCATGCACACATCCATAGGCCACCGTTTACGAGCGAAATGGGATCAAATCTAACACCCCAGAAGCACAGTATATTTAATAGTACTAGCGTACAGTATGGTCACTCCCTGCCTCCCCCTACAAGCGCCGCCCACCCGCACTCGGAGGACGCTCAGACACCGGCTAGCAAGGACGCAACGCCGAAGGTCATTTCATACTGCCGCACATTGCATTCCCGATTCGCGAACGCAAAATGGCGGCAACCCTGACATGTTGTCTCACACACACAAGCATGGTCCGCGTTCACCTACGCGATCTTAGACTGTGTAGCAACGCGTTTGTTTCATACATTTGAGCGCCAGTGTCCGAGGTGTGCCAGAAGTCAAGTGACAACATCGTTCAGTCACAAAATAGAGAATGTACAGAAGGATCACTCGTCCCTTTTTTTTGATTACCTATTTCCGCTTTCGGCAAGGGCTGCCACAGTTTTCTTACCGATTTTATTCAATGGAGTAGGTACCTAAACATACAGGGAGTAAAAGAAAGGCTATATCAAGCCGAAAGGTGCTCATAAAACTGAACAACTCTCTCCATTTCCCCACTTTGACCTCCTTTTGGCTTGATACACCCTTTCTGTTACTCCCTGTATTTACATTATATATACTACCTACATAGCACAATTATTATGAAATGGGGAATGACGAGTAGGAAGAAATCTGCTCTGGGGCTGTTGAGACTGAGCATCACCCCATTTCATTCCCGTGAGAGTCGTAATAGGCAACTAAAGGACTTGAAGGTGAGTATTGTAATTTTAGGCGATGGGCTGGCAAACTGTCACTATGGCGATACACAATTTTCCGAATGACCCTCGAATTTTTTTCAGACGTGACGTAAATATCCGTTTTTGCAGCCGTTTACGCTCTGCCTACCTCGCAAGGGATAATAGACGTGATATGTGTATGTATGTACATCAAAAATAAAAAGTTGCCTTTATTTAAGTAGAAACTCAAATTACATTATAAAAAAATATACTGATTAGAGTTATTAATCTTGTTTGTTCTTTTATGAAATCAAGTTTTTATTTAAGTTGGTAAAAAATATTAATAGGAACATTGTACATACCACATCGTATACTAATAAACCTATTTATTACCTATTTATGTTTTTTGGGATCCATTTTGCACGTTCGCACCAAATGCGGTTAACACTCGACTACAAGTGTGTTTGGATTGGTTTGGATTTCCTTGTAAACGGCGGCGTGTCAAATTGTGGAGAGTTTCGTGACGTTTGCTTGAAGTGAGCTCTCTGTATTCGGCGCGCAGCCGCCAATAGTTACTTTGTGGTTCAGTGCATGCGGACAAATGACTTTAGTTAGATATACAAGGTATTAGGGACGACGGCATAAGAATAGATAATATTACTGGCGAAAAGAAACGAAACTCCTTTGTCTGGGCCCCAAATGCCGCGCTTTAAATACCTACTTCCCCCCGCAGCCCGTAACGCCCCGCACTCTCCCGCGCTTTAAGTCGGGGCTGTCACGTGCCAATAATTTTATTCCAGACTAGCGGTCAGTCAAGCGGTTGCGACCGCTGCTAACAGTTTTCCCGTGGGAACAAAATATTTACCCGTTTTAAAGTCTTACCTTACCATTTTATTGTTAATAGGTAGGTACAGAATTTTAAAATAGGTGCAAAAATGGAGCCGTGTGGTGCCAGATTAGAATAGCATTATTTTTGTAAAACGCGTTCTCCCTATGAATACAACACCTTGCACTCTGCTCGCTAATCCATCCGCCAAGCGTGGTGAGTAGGTAGGTACTTATGGCAAATAGGTACTATCCGAGTAGAAGGAGGCCCATGTCCAGTAATGGAATTTGTGGATCTTATTACGTGGCTGTTAGGTATATTAGTTATAGTTGGTGCAATATTTAAAGTCATTGAGGCGGCTCATCTTTAGGCAAATTAAAAAACTTAGATGCGGAGTCTTCCTCGCATCACTTTTGCAGCCAAACATACACACACACACATATCACGCCTATAATCCCTTGCGGGGTCGGCATTGCAAAATTTTTCACAAAAAATGAAAATTCGACCCGCACGACGAACGTTTCCGCGGCGAAGCGCACTCCCGACTGAATTGTTCTCTAAGAGACAGCCAGACGGATTGACCTTGAGCGCGACTGGAGCGGGAGTGTCATCTCTATGTGATTTCTACTCTATGACGACGGTTCACCGAAAACTTTGTAGGCATGATCAGACCATGAAACTGAACAACTGTTACTATGTAGGCTATGTTAGGAAACGAAAAAAAAAACGATTTTCCATAGAACATCAGTCAGTTGATCGGGAACTTTGTAAATTAAGTACCAAATTTTTTATGTATTGCCTTCTTTAAAAATAAATTATTCAAGCCTTTTATATATAAATGTATTGTAGTGAAATCTGATTGTATGTAGGTATTGTAAATCCAATAACATCTAACGTAGCCATCCCGTGTGGTATGTATCTACATGCGACCTGTTACCATTAATGAGAAGATTCCTCTAGGGAAACAGATGCAACAGACTATTCTGTGGTTTATCAGTGTAAAGGTATTTTCAGGTGAAACCCTTTCATACAAATATGAAGCCTTGAAAAACTTGTCACAATCAGCCTTGGCGCGTCGTATTATGAACAGCTATACAGGATGTAAGGGACAGCCCTCCGAATATTGATAAGGTGCATTCGGACCATGAAACTAAATTTCTTCTTTTTGACTTCCCATTAGAAAATATTTCAGAAACCATTAAAATATTTTGGACTTTCCATAGTAAATGCAGTCAACTGATCGTGATTTTGTATGGGAGACCGTTTTTTTTTTGTCTTTTCCTGTCATATGTTATTAGGGGAAGGTTGTTGAGTTTCATAGTCTGCATGCACCCTATCAGTATTCGTAGTGCTGTCCCTCACACCAGGGTGGTATGGGATCTACCTCCTAGCGGTCCACCCCGGGCAACGGCAACACAGGCTTGCTTGTCCTATGACCTAGACTAGAATCAAGAACAAATCTATCATTAATAATAAAAAAAAACACAGTATAATTAATAGTACTAGCTGATACCCTGAGAATACCTAATTGAACTGAGTTCATCTATCTGAAGAATAGGTACAGCGCTTTGTTAAAAAAGTCACATTGACCCAAATCAGCCTTTCCCTACATCGATCAAATTAAGGAACATTACTATTGTGTATTTGTCGTCATTGGTCTATAATCGCTGATAATAATAAGACAAAGTACTATTCTATTTCTCAGAGCATTATCGCGGATAATCGTGCTGCAGGATCTTTAGACAATAGCCGATTGTGCAACTATGTACCATAGAGGAGCATCGTGCGATATCAATGTGCTACTGCTTGAGATGTGAGTTTGAACGGGGCAATACAGTGGCATGCTAGTTGCCCCATGAAGACACGAGAAATGAGGCGCAGGTCGGTGAAACTGAATTATGTTGTAGCTAGGTATGTATCATAAAGGAGCATCGAGCCATATCAATGTGCTGCTTTAGATGTGCGTTCGAACTGGAGAAAACGTGGCATGCTAGTTGCGTTGAGTGGAAACATTGCAATAACCAAGCTACGGTTAGGTAATAGAGAACTTTATCTTCAGTTGTTTCATTATGTTCGGATTACAAATTCAACATCAGCAGAACAAACACCATTCTTAAGATTACTTTTCATCTCAAATCTGTGACAAAACAGCGAAAAATTGTAACAAAACAGATTCTAATATAATTTCTTTAAAATTTTTGTGTTTCGATACCTAACATTAAATTATTATTTAATTCCGCGTAGTTTTCTCTTTTTCGAGCGAGCGATAAAATCGAGCTACCTGTCCTTTAATACCTTTTCAATTCACGCTGTCAAATATGGAAATACCATAGGTACTACAGCGAAGCCTACTGCGCAGGTACTATCCGCGATCCTATTATAGCGTTCCAGCGCCAGTATCGCACAGATGTCAACGCAGCACAAGAATAGCACCCGATTAGATCGTTCGATAAAACAGCACTTTGCACAGAGTCTCGCACGATAAGTTCAACTTACTACGTGTTTAGTTTCATTGTTTTCCACGCGAACGGTTCCCAACAGCCCCGCTTTCGTAATAGCCCCTTACCCCCCTGCATAATTCAGGGATCTTTTAGTCTAAGGTTATTTGGGTAATACAAACAGTTTATCGAAACATAGTTTCTGGGCATTTGGGCGTGGTAAGCGATTTTCAATAATCCAGTGTTGGTAGGCGGATTAGCGAGTTTACGTAATTGATCTCAAACTTGGAGATCATCAATTATCAAGTAGGTATTGGATTTCATCAGAGAATTGATTGAAAAGTTACTGGCCTAAACGCCTTTGAGATCGTCAACAACCAATATCTAAATACTTACTTCTAAAACAAAAACTTTCTCGATTTAGTCCGTGTCTGTCATCAAAGGTTGTCCGATAACACGACTATTGAGTTAGTAAGTAGATATTTACCGCTCTTAAGTGACCTTGAAATTTACATTAATCCATGATATTTATGGCATCCTTAATGTAGGTACTTTATTCGTGAAACAAGAAAGTGGAAACTTTACAAAATAATACTGCATCTATACAACCACCATTACTATAAAGAAACACTAAGTAAAAGACCCTTCTAAAAGCTCCATTCCAAATCATTAAAAGGCCAGCAATTGGTGTCTTGCCCTTGATAAAATACGTCACAAGGGACACTTTACGAGGCGGCTGTAAAGTATATATGTCGCCTTAAATGAGACATAAACAGTGGAACGTGTAAACAAATGTCGCACATTCATTTTATTAGCGTCATTAATTCCTGCACTTTCGTCGCGACTGAAACTGTATCTTGTGAACTGAGGCTTATTAACTGATGCGTTTGGGATGTCATTAAAAATTTGTTCTTCTTAAATATTATATACACATACGTACTAATATAAAAAAAACAAAGCTAACCACACAAGATAATACGGCACGCATGACAGATGTGGCGAAATAGGCGGCGATTTGAGTATTGTCACAAAACCCCTCGTTTCATTTCTCGATTTTATCGAAAGGCTTACCACATCTTTAAGACGTAATGTTACAGCGTTTGAAAAGAAACTATAATTTCTATAGGCTGAATGCATAATATATGCCGGTCTTATACAACTGTTTTTGAATTTGTGATACGAACATTATGAGACGAGTTTAAATAAAATATATTGTTCTTTAGTTTTCCTCCAATAAAACTTGTACTTGTAAGAGTAGGTAGTAGGTACACTTCCCACCTAGTCCTTCTATTGGAAACTTCCCGATCACGATTGTTTTCTTTCGTAGACCGAACGCGACAGTTTTCAAGCGCTCTTTAGCTGTTTGAGTGTTGAAATCCGCAGAACCACGATAGATGAACATTGTTGTACTAAACTACTGATTTGCTGATAAAGATTTAAAGTACCTTGTTCTTACGAAAAAGTAAGTTACATAGTTTAAGCTGTTTGACAATTTCAAATCGGATGGAACAATAATTTAAACACTGTCAGGCATTTCATAATTTTATTGTCGGCTAAATAAAATTCTAAAAATTAAAACAACCATTATTCATGTTATTTTAGAAACATACCAACAGAATTAGTTGATCTTAGGACGACCCGGAATCCCAAATAATAATAATAGTTGAGCTGTCTACCGTTACTACTACTAGCTATGTAGTAAATGATCGCGACATTTTGTCTTTTTTTACTGTTAAAAACCTTATAATAACTCATTTTTATTATATAAAACAAAGAAAAGACGACATACCCATTTGGGCAAAAATTCTTAGGTTTTTGAATCTCCAATTCTGCGACTAAATCAAGTACCTATTTACGTTTCTGCTTTTTATAACTAATATTTATTACTTAGTGAACTGTTTGTCTGTCTGTCTATGCAAGGGGTGAAAACAATTATCCCGTCCCGTACTTTAAAAAGCTCGAATTCTATTTTCAAAAAGCAAACAAAATGTGTAACGGAATAAAACAAGTCGCGTGATAAGTCGGATTCCGTCGGCCGTTGGAAAACACCAAAGACTTGGTATCACGAAGAGACTCAGCTTTCTAAATTCTTAAAGGAATAAAAGTACTTTTTATTTATTTTACAGTAAGCATGCTCGCACGCACATCTAATAATTACACTGCTGAAGAGGTAAACTAAAATTGAAAGGAAAGGAAATAGGTAACACTTTTACCATAAAAACATTCTAGAGGAACCGTGGTATTAAAGTGTATTTCAATTTTAGTCGACCGGCTGACAACCAGTCTTAGAGACACACGACTATTTGAGACGGCTCTCAAATGTTTAGACATGGCGGTAGTAATAGGTAACACTTTTACCATAAAAACATTTTAGAGGAACCGTGGTATTTAAGTGTATTACAATTTTAGTCGACCGGCTGACAACCATATCACACAGCTACCAGTCCTATAGAGTCTCACGACTATTTCGAGACGGCTCTCGAATGTTTAGACATGGCGGTAGCGACCGTAGTTTTACGGCCGTTAACGCTCTTCTTACCCCGCAAGGTATTGTAGGTTTACCATAAAAGTAAAATACAGTCGGTTGTAGCACATAAGGTACCAGGGGTAGTCCAAAAGAACTGAATTATCATTGCCCCCAAAAATATATTTTTCTTGGCATGAAGGTGTATCAGTAGAAAATGACTTATTTTATGAGAATTAGTTTAAAATGTTTATTATGTATCAACTGGGGATAAAAATAATTCAGTTTTTTTTGGAGTTCCTTGACACTATGTCTTATGCGATATAACCGACTGAACATTACTATAAGTGAACTATTTTACGTACCTACTGGAATGAAACACTATGTTACGTTCATTCTAATTAATACTTTCTAGAACCATGTGATGATGATATTGCAGACTAATTTCATCCATTGCGACTACTTTGACTCCTAATCACGTCAGCGCTTATCACTGGCGATAATAATTTCAATAAAAGAAATGGTCGCAATGTATCAGTTGATCGTAGGTATATTAAACTAGTTGAAAAAAGGTTGCTAGCTTGCCCCTGCGATGCAGTAGAACATCTAAAAAGATACCATTGTGGTTTAAATAAAACGGTGTCTCCAAAAGTGTTGCTGCGTGATGCTGGCTTAGAATAGCATCATCTCACTACTATCTGGGGGTAAAAGGCGAGTGAATGATTAATTCATCCAGGGAAAGGTCATCAGCGTTCCCTGTGAAAGTATATCTCTGCGCTCGCCAATCCGCTTGCCAAGCGTGGTGACTTTGGCAATATTCCCCAATAGCGCCCATCTCCAGCAGTGGACTGTTGTGGCTGTTAATTAATGTATTGTGTGTCTCCAAATGATTTATCTATGGTTAGCGTGTTGTTTCGTTTCACGAAGCAAACTTGATCGGACGGAGCGTGAGTTTCAACCTGCAAGTGGGCTTAAAATACGCCATATTTACCCATGGAGTTTGTTCTAGCTATGGATTCGTATCACACTAAGGTATTGATTGAGTTTGTTTTCAAAAATGATTTCGACAGGATGAAATTTTACTAGTGACCGATACTGAAAACATAGTACGGGCTGGTGATAAGGAACACCTTTTCCAAGGTCGAACTACAGACTATAGTAACTTAAGTCAGCTGATCGGCAATTTAGTATGGAAGTAGCGTTTTATTTTCCTATTTCGTCTCATGTTTTTTAAGGAAAGTTGTTCCTTATCACCAGCCCCATCTGAGTTTTTGCTATTGATCACGCATGAATTCACAGGGTTCATAGAGTCACTTGACACGATATACATAAATTTGTGAATGATTGTAGGCTTGGCAGGCTGACGAGCGCCGGACAACATGTTGTATTCAGACGGAACGCAGCTAATATAATTTTAATATTTGAATTCTTGCCATGTGGCTTTTAGCATATTAAAAAAAATTAAGGATGGGTTTGCTCTTGACTCTAGTCCAGGTCATAGGACAGAGGCAGAGTCTAAGATGGAGCGAGCTCACCCAGAAGAAGCCTGTTCTTACTTTGAAGAGATTAGGGTTGTATGCGTTTTGAAACAGCGACGCAGGTAGTGAGGTTGGCATTACCTCAATTCTACACGTGTCGTAAAAACCGACCAAGAGATAAATTAATCCAGGGGCAGCAGCTTTTCTAGTGACAAATCTTGCACTGCACTCGCCAAATCGCTTGCCGAGTGTGGTAAGTATGGCAACCGGAAGCAGGTCATGTCCAGCAGTGGACTTTTAAAGCTGTTAATGTTAAAGTTAATGTACGTTTTGGAGAACTTGCAAAATTGCACCACAGGCAGGATTTGAACCTGCGACTATCACTATCACTAGTAGCCTACTACTCCTCTACTGACTGGGCTACCGCGGCTCAGTTACCTTGACGATATTATGCAGGTGTATATATGTATTAACGTATGTTGTTTTCTTAGTCGACGCGTTCAGATAGGTAACACTAAGAAACAAGTAATGCTTATTTTATCAGGGACCAAGAAGTTAGTATTACCTGTAGAGGTAAGGGTAGGTTTGTTTGTTATACTTGTTTTTGTAAATCACAAACAAACATACATCACGCCTATATCTCTTGCGGGGTAGGCAGAGCGTAAACAACCGTAAAAAACGGACATTTATGCCGCGTCTGACAAACATTTGAGGGCCATTCGCAAAATTGTGTTTCGCCATAGTGACAAGTTTTGTAAATAGAGTTCCATAATACTCTGCAATAACAGTGTCATCGTATGTAAGTTTCGTTGTAGATTGTGTAGCGTAGTGTGATGGGATTACGTAGACGTATTGCTACGCGCAATGCCGTAGTTGCTACGTTTGTCTACGTGTAACCTAAGTAGTGGAGATCCTTATTAACTAAACAGTACCTACTCAGCAGCACGAGATATTTACATAATATTGTGGTGATTGATTAAAGTATCTATAAATAACCTGTATAGAGGGTGAAATTTTACTAGTGACCGATAGCAAAATCTCAAGACGGGTTGGTAGTAACGAATTATGGCGATTAATTAAGTTTCTATGAATAACCTGTGTATTGAGGTTCCGGGTTCGATTCTCGGTGGGACACTCACAAAAGTTGATATTTATCTCTTTGTGAATTTGTTCCCGGTCTGGTTGGGACATTGCAGGGTGAACCAACTGATTGTCCGAAAAGAAATGGTTCCGTGCTTCGGAGGGCACGTTAAGCCGTCGGTCCCGGTTGCTGTCTATGATTACTTAGACGGCGGTCGTAACACAACCATGTCAGAGGCCTACTAGTGATAGTAGGCGGTTGAAAAACTCTGACACCAGGGTTCATCGGGTCGTTGGATGACTCGGTGTCCCACACGAAAAGAGAGAGAGAGAGAGGGTGAAATTTTACTAGTGACCGAGAGCAAAATTTCAATATGGGCTGGTGGTAACGAACAACTTTTCCCAAGGAATATAGGTCGAAATATGAAAATAAAATTTGGTCCCCTCACACAAAATTGCCAAAAAAAAAAAGGTCACTATGGAAACTCAAAATATTTTTGACGTATTTCAACCTATGTTCCTTGAGGAAAGTTGTTCCTTATCACCAGGCCGTCCTCTGTTTTCAGTATCGGTCATTCGTAAAATTTCACCCGATAGAATTGATACGTGAAATTGATTATAGAACCTTTTAAAAGGAGCGCAGTAAGTAGGTACATTTTGTGACAGATTATATGAAAAACGTTACAAACGTACAATAAAGGAACGTTGAAACCTTTAAAACATTATTATAACCCCTACAGTATTGCATTACGTACATTATGCCACTAGCATGCATTATCCTATGACGTGGCTAATGATGGTGAAAAATAACGCAGGCTCAGCTTAGTCTGTGCCACAGAAGTTCGAAAATGTAGAAACGACACTGAAAAGTAGGTTCAGTATGATTATGCCGGATGCCAAGGTTTCGATGTCCGAAGTACTTACGATAAGTATTTAGGTACTGTTGTATGTTATTATTTAGATAAATGTCTTTCTTGCATTGAAAAGATGGCGTTATTACTGATATTTTGTTTTCATAAATTCTAATGTAGTCCAAATATTAATTTACCTATATGAGTTGTTGACTTATATTTTAAGTGTGAATTATAATAAACGAATTGAATTGAATTGATTATAATTCTAATTATCGTTCGTCATATTAGGAACAATTAGAAGACTAAAGATTTCGTGATAGTACATCCTACCAGTGGTACTAGACATGCCTCAGATCACCTTTTTACTGGCAAACTATAAACAGGGGAGATCACGAAGAAGAGACAAAAGTAACAATCGTGAAATAATTATTCAAAACCAGTTAAAATACACATCTTTCCTCGTGATATAAATAGTGCGATAGTTCAAAGTGTGATGTGTATGAATGCTTTCAAAGTACCTAGCGGTTGTTTGACAGACGCATCCGTAAACGCACCGTAGCCGTACTTGTATGGAAATACGATCGGAACTCAACATTTTCTTTTGTTTGACAGACGCATGCGTTATAGAGCGTTAAAAAAACGCAGCGACGAACTACAACCGGGAGAATCGCCTGTTATTAATTTAAAAATATCAGCAACAGGCAGATTACCTTACCTGAAGGTTGAATCGAAAGCGATACAGTTGCCGACTTATTTAGCAAATATTCTTTTCGTCTTTCGTACTCTTTTACCAGTTCGGCGTTAAAACTGAACTAAACTACATTAAGAATATCAGTTCTAGTGTTAATTTTCTGTGGAAACTGCTTCCAGCATACGGGCGATTTAATAGAGAGGGGTGCTGACGTATTGCGCCTCATATTTTCCACATTATTACGGCTAACGGTGACTCTTCGTTCAAAGACGCAAATGTAATACAATATTTTATATTGGGCATGATTTCAGTGAATATTTTTTTGTATAAGTGATTGTGGTTTGATCTTTGAACTATTAAATGGCAGCCTACAGACTTAGGCGGTTCAATCACTTGCATTACGTAAAAAATCGGAACGACGGACGACAAGTGAGTAAACTGCCATACAACAAAAAAATACATACGCTGAACGCGTGTTAAAAAAAAATCATACTTGTAACTTTTTTGTGGTAAGGCCCACATTATTCTTTAAAGGACACCTCAGTAATTTTTGAACTTTATTAAGAATTGGTTACTATAGGGACTAATTTCAGCTTTGGATATCACTGTTTTCTAACCAAAGAGGCAAGAGGGTAATTATGTAAGTAATGTTATTTATTACTTATTTTAAGACCTTTGTTACCTTACCGTGCATGCAAGCTGATAAAATATTTCTATTTAAGAAGATTAACATCATTGCAAATAACAAATCGCACACAGCAAATCACGACAATATCATCGTCCGTCATATACATCGAAACTTCAAAAAACGCTTCAAAATGCATGCTCCCTTCCTTACGTTACAGCAATTTCTAATTCCCTTATCCCAGCAATGCAAACTTATTACATAAAGTGAGACATTCTCTATCCGAAGCTTCAGTGCCATTAAAAAACTGGAACGCGGAGTGACACAGGGTAATAAAATAAGCCGGTTACTACTACGACTAGTTGCAAAAACATCTCATGCTAATGGTCTAGGAAACTTGTTTGGAATTTCTTTAAAGTAACCTAAAATGTGAAAATACTGCTAGCGTAATGTAGAAGCTGTTGAATTGCAGACGAGCGGCCGAAACGCTTCTTACCAGCGTACTTAATGTAAATATATTGAATAGGGTGCTCGAGATGTCGGCTTAGAATAGCATCACCCCATTTCTTAACGGTGGGTGTCATAAGTGATTGTGTTGCAATTGTAGGCGATGGGCTGACAACCTGTATCTAAAGCGATACACATTTTTCTGAATGTCCCTCAAGTGTTTGTCAGATGTGAAGTAAATGTTCGGTTTTTACGGTCGTGTACGCTCTGCCTACCCCGCAAGGGATATAGACGTGATATATGTACTTATATATGAGAAAAGGCCTTTTTCCGGCAGTGGGGTAAATCGATATCGAAGCAAAACATTAGCTGTACTGGTCGACGTGAAATCGGATTAGGATTTTCAAAATATACCATCCTTTCCTTATCATCTAAAACTTTTCTATGGAGGCAAAATAAATCTATATTTTGCTATTTGTGGTTACATTTAGAAAAGAACTAAGTCTAGGGATGATTGCTGAGAGAGAGGAAGAATACATTCAAAACTTTTTTTTACCGCATGCCAACTACATACGTTACAACCGCTCGTCTACAAAACCTTACAACCACTAAGACATGTTTTTTGTGCACCAGATTAGCTTGAAGAAGAATAACGGCGCTCGGCCAAAGGAAAACGCAAACAGTCGGCCTTGCAGATGAAATATTTCAACTTTTTACATAGGTTTAAGCAGGCCACTGTAATTAATGGTGTTCGGCCTGGCCGTTTCATTAGAAATGGAATTTACAAGCCGATGAATGAAAGCTGTGTAAAGTAAACAAGTGGATGAAATGGTAGGATATTTTGTAAAAAATTAATATACAACTACAAATACTCGCATTATCACACCGAAATTTAGGTCTGTTATTATTGACGGCAAATCTAGAAAGATAGTTTAAGTCTATACGGTGTGATTTTTATTTATATTTATACATACTTGTGATACGGACCAATTTTGACCTTTCAATTTGTTCATTAGAACATTGTCAGATCATTTACGTGAACTTATCCACCAGTTCAGCTTTCTCGTCAGGTCAAGATTATTTTATAATAAAGCTTCCAGTGTGGAGCCATTGATGGTAGTTTTTTCTTTACTTGTGAAAAAAAAAAGAGTGTTTGAACACAGATGCGTCTATGTTTTTTGGATAGGAGATCTATCTGGCTATATTGACAGTAGGTTCATAACTATACAGCATGTGATTTGTAGAAAAAAACGGAATGCGCTTTCTTGACCCCAGTTAAGGGTAACTATAGGTGTGCACTATCGGAACAAGTAGCAAGGTCGATAACTAACTGACTTAATTAAAAATATGATTTCGAGATACTATAGACTTACTTAAATAAAAAAACGGTCCTAATATTTTCAAAAATAATCAAAACAATAACTTCGTTAAAACAAGGTTTCATATAAGCACACCGAAACTATTGAGGCGTCGTCGTCGTTCTGATTAGCCGTGCGCGGCCTGTCTATGTAATTTATGTAGGTACTAGGTAGGTAGGTACTTACTTTTCGAAAGTATCGTCACGTCCTTCCGAGTTATTAGTTGGATTTTCGCAACTTTTGTTTTTTTCCTGCTGCAGTCGTAATAGACTGAAAAAAAAACATTAAACAATATTAATTAAAGTACAAAAATAAAAAATCAACTATAATAACACAAAATAAAAAGCAAACCGATAGATTCGAACCCAGACTGACTGTATAGAAGGCAGACGTATTACGCGCAACACTATATGTATCTCATCTACGACGGCGAAATAATCCAGTGCTTTTGAAAATAACACTGCTAATTTCTATTGTTACTTTCTTTGCAAAATAAAATGAAAATAAAGACCAATGAAACAATAATAAATTGAGGAATTTTATGTACTTACCGGATATTTCTCACGCCTTCTATTAATTTCTGTCGAACCCGTCTGGCTTTTGGATACTTAGGCATTTTGATAAAATTAATTTACCTACACAAAATGAAATGTCTTATATTATAATATTTACACAATTTAAAGTTATGTACACACAAACACTTAATCCCGTTAATATGCCTAAAAGTTATATTTACACACTTAAATTATTTTATTTATTTACACTAAAACTATTAATGTCTTAAAATGCGTCCTTTTGCGTATTTTATCAACAACTACCACTAAAAATAACTTTAATGATGGTAATCCTGCGACAACTGGAAACTAATGGTCATTAAAACATAATAATTATTAAACATAAGCCACAAGAACACACAAAAACAGGAGCGTTTTTTTTGCAGCGAGCGACGCAGGTTACCCGTGCGAAGATCATCGGCCGACTGCGGGGCCCGCCGCCCCCGTCGCCCGCGCACCACCCGCGGCTCGGTATTATTTTGGAAATTCAATTTCTCAGAAACAAGTGAGAATAAAAATAAAAATTTACCAATTTGTAGTGCGTGTAATTCTTCGCTTATAAGTTAAATTTCATTACTATGAGGCTAAAAATAAAAGAGCCTAAGTAGGTATACTACTTTGGTAAGAAAATAGACGTTCGGGAAAATTTATATTTCTCTTTATTTAAAAACATTTAACGTATTTCGTTTTAAACATATTGAAGATCTTAAACCAAGTTATAACATATATTTATTTGGTATTTTTAAGAACTCTTTAAAGTATATTTTATAGAGTTTGTAAACACCTGAAATTGACAGGTACGACCTTAACTGGATCTCAATGTCAAAACAAGGTGAATTATTGCCCAATATCTGCCAAAATATGCAAATAAATAATTAAAATAGAAGTAATCGTGTTAGGACCAATAACCGAGATGTAGAAATGTTTTCCAAAACACTCAAATGTTTTGATGAAACAAACAATTTTTCTATTTAATTAAAAAATACCACGGTGGTAGGTACGCTATGCGGTCCAAACAATAGTTGAAAGTAAGCGGTAAACTCCAAAACGGTTTTCGAGATGTAGGTAAGTAAGCGATGCGATCACTTACCCACTGCGCTTGGTTACCCCGAACAACCTTATGTATTTCCAGGCATGAAAAACCCTTTTCTTTTATATCTGGTAGTCATAATCCTCCAAATTATTAGCAAAATTTGCAGCACTGTAGCTTATAAACACAGCAAAAATGATAGCAGAGACAGAGTAATAAAAGAAATTATCGCATCGACCCACAGATACTCTGTTCTTGTAATGGTATTGCAAGGGTGCGTCAAGTGGCACGCCGAGCTCCATCCATTATAGACGCAGCCTTATTCATTTTCATTGTACCAAGTGTATGGAAACGTAAATAATAACGCGAGATCCGGACAAAAAGAAAGGGATTAAAACTTTGCTTTCTTCTGATCTAAGCTCAATAGAACAAGCGTGATCTTTATAATCGAGACGAGATGATCTTATCAAGATTTGAAATTACGTATTGAAGCCGAAAATTACATTCATACATATATCACGCCTTTATCCCTTGTGGGGTAGGCAGAGCGGAAACGGCCGCAAAAAACGAATTTTACGCCACGTATGATAAATTTCGGAAAATTGTTTATCGCCATAGTGACAGGTTGTCAGCCCAATCACGAAAAATACGGATTACCTCTAGAATAATGATATATTTTTTCACTAGATCATTATTTTTGTAGAATCAGCCTTATGTAGGTAACTCAACTATCAAATTCATAAATAAAACAATGATAACGGAACTTAGCTTTCTGCCACTGCTTAAATACAAGCCAAGATAAATATATAAAAATGAAATTAAAACAATGGTATTATTGTAGTAAATAAAAGATACTCAGAATAAGCCCTCGAAAGACGTTGCGTACACATCGGAGCTGCATTCATTAACTAATGTATAGTCTTTCAAAATATTTGCACATAAATTTTCTTCAAGCGAAAAAGTTGGTGAAAAACGTCGAGCGGAAAATGAATGGATCTCTGGAGTCGTTATTTTTCCGTCGATATTATGTTTAGACTGCAACAGGGGCGAACAGTCATCCTCTAAATAACAATAACCGGTAAAAGATCGTTTGAAAATATGATCAATACCTAATGATAACCTCAGACGTCTGAGGTTAAAATTTCCGTTAGAACTAAAGATTTAAAAATACGTACTAAAATTTGCAACCAACGTTTATTAGAGCCAACGCTTTGTAGAGCGAACACCATATTTCGCAAAATACAAGATAAGCGCTGTGTGACGCGCCGAGTCCGCCAATACGCGGAGTGGGTACATATTATGTCATATTTAGACAGTACAACCCGTACGAACACGACGACATCTTGTCTTTTTACAACTCTTTAGGCACGATGCGCTTTCTTAATTTTGAAAAGATAAAGTAGGTAGCCTATAATAACACAAAAAGAAGGCAAAAGAAAGCTTTCAATCCCACACTTTTTCTTTTTCTTCTGTATTTTGGGACACAATAAAGTCGACGAATCCCTTACTAAAACTATGCTTAAACACTATCGAAGAACAAGCTTAAACACTTAGCTTTAGCTTAGTGGCACTTTCAAAGCCACAGCTAAAATTTGCAAAATAATCTGAAAACAGAACTTAATCTTTTCTTATCTAGTATTATTCTGTACCATTGCTATATAACAACAAGAACTGACTGGAGTCCGGGAGGCGCAGTAGGCAAAGCGCGCTTAACAAGAAAACGTCGGCCAACAATGCTAGGTCTGACACCGCTGAGACGTCGCCGTGATTGCGCCGCTGTCTCGACACCCTGAGATATTAGACTTGCTCTGTCTGTGCACTTGCACCCAGTGAAATAAAGAGATAACAGATACTGAGACTGAACTAGAAGAGACAGACCAAGTGTAAGAAACTGCCATATTTAGAATAAAAAATCGTCCGGAAACAATGCTAGATCTCACACTGCTGAGACGTCGCCGTGATTGCGCCGCTGTCTCGACACCCTGAGATATTAGACTTGCTCTGTCTGTGCACTTGCACCCAGTGAAATAAAGAGATAACAGATACTGAGACTGGACTAGAAGAGACAGACCAGGTGAAAGAAACTGCCATATTTAGAATAAGAAAGCATTCGGCAACAATGCTAGCTCTGACACCGCTGAGGCGTCGCCGTGATTGCGCCGCTGTCTTTTGACACCTTGAGATATTAGACTTGCTCTGTCTGTGCACTTCCACTCAGTGAAAAAGAAGACCACAGACGGGCATCGAGAGCGGACTAGAGGCAACAGACTAAGTTGGCTGACACAACAAAACTGAATTATTCAAATTTAGAGAGCGCGAAAGTCAGAAGATAAATATCTTGACATTTCACACATTTCGAAATTATGCTACTGTTTTCTAAATTCAAAACATCTCTGTCGGGGTATTTGCACGTAGTAAAATACTACACATTTCGTCATGGTAATTTATAGGCCAGTTTCAGTAAGATTCTACATCCATGATGATAACTTTAGACACAAAGATTGTCTCTACTCCCGTTCTGGCAGGTTATTAATGTAGTTTTAAAAAGTGCACCCTAAATGACTTTATCTAAGTTGAAACCGCGTTTAAAGCGTGTCTTTGTGTTACTGACGGAACCATTTAACTCAAATTTATGAGAAATTATCCTGAAAGATTATGGATAATTTTAAATTTATTGTAAATTTAAGTGCTGATCGTAAATTTGAGTCCTTTAATTTTTAACGTAAAGATATATTTTTCAAGAAAAATATGTGAATTATACATTAAATTATATTTATATTATACATACAGACATATATTACACCTTTATCCCTTGTGGGGTAGACAGAGCGTTAACTAACGCCAGTAAAATACGGTCGATATCGCCGCGTCTGACAAATATTTAAGGTCCATTTCAGAAAAATTTAGTATCGGTATCGCCTTTGTAACAGGTTGTCAGTCGGTCGCCTAAAATTGTATGTGAATTATTAAATGAGGTATTTTTACTGATCATAAATATTATTCAAAAATATAGCGGCGTTGCGATGTATTATTAACACAAACAATTAAATTTTATTTAGCGGTTATCAAAACAAAATTATTATCGCATTGACCGAGTTTTGTTTAATAATGGTCTCAATTCGGGAAATAAATTTATCTTAACTTACCGCTGCCACATACCGTCACATAGGTTTAGAAAAGGATACTAGATATCTAAGTCCTGTCATGTCAATGACTCTGGGTTATGCGCTATTTCCTGTCAATGTAGTGGACTTTGTTTTCATCGTCACCGTATTTGACAGATAACGCATTTACATTAATATTGACAGCCACAAAAACCTTGTATTTATTTACTACCAACTAGTGGCCCGCCAGCGGTTAACCCGCTGCTACTTACCAGTTTTCCCGTGGGAAATCTAATGTCTGCCCATATTAAAAGTCGATTATCGATGCCGCCGTGTGATGCCGGCTTAGAATAGCACCACACCAACACTACCCGTTGGTGTCGTAAAAAGCAACTGAGGGATTAATTAATCTGGGGACTAGGCAGCCGCGTTTCCTGTGAAAGCAAAATCTTGAACTGCGCTCACCAATCCTCTTGCCGAGTGTGGTGAGTATGGAAATACCCCTCAATAGGGACTTTACACATACACATATCACGCCCATAATCCCTTGCGGGGTAGGCAGAGCATAAATGGCCGCATAAAACGAACACCTACGCCACGTCTGACAAACATTTGAGGGTCATCCGGAAAATTGTGTATCGCCATAGTGACAGGTTGTCAGCCCATCGCCTTAAACTGCAATACACACCCTCAAGTCCCTTAGTAGCCTCTTACGACTCCCACGGGCAAGAAATGGGGTGATGCTATTCTAAGCCGGCATCACTTTTATAGATGTTAATGTATAAAAAGCAAGTAATGCTGATTTCATCTGGGATCAAGAAATTAGAATTACCTATTGAGAGACTAAATCTAATTGAGAATCGTAAAGATGTCCAGCTGTGGACTGTTGTAGCTGTTAATAATAATAATACATACATACATACATACATACCTACATATATCACGTCTATATCCCTGGCGGGGTAGACAGAGCATAAATGGCCGTAAAAACGGACATTTACGCCACTTCTGACAAATGTTTGAGGGTCATTCAGATAATTGTGTATCACCATAGTGACAGGTTGTCAGCCCATCGTCTTAATTGCAATACTTATGTTACCCCCGAGTCCCAAAATCGCCTCTTACGATACCCACGGGAAAGAAATGGGGTGATACTATTCTAAGCCGGCATCACACGGGCGGTTCATAATAATGTTGTACTTATTACGTGTTCAAGGTCACGAACCTACTCCAGCCCCTTGATGTCTAATGTACGAGTAGTAACATCTGATCGTGCTGATCAACTTTTTAATATCTTTTATTGTTTAAAATGGTTTCCAGGTGCCTGTGTTATGAAACTACAGGCTACAAGTCTACAGGTGAAATTCTTAGTACATTGCGTAGCCGGTTAGTATTCCTGGTATCATAATGCCTAAACGACTACGCAATGAACACCGAATTTCACCTGTAAAATTGTAGCCTGTAGTTTGATAATATCCGGTACAGGTTGTTTACGCAGGTACTGCAGACCCTGATATCTATGCGGCCTGATGGCCCTGATGCTAAACAACTTTTACAAAGATGCCACTTTATTATCTCTTATAGTTTAGCTGTGCTCCTGGCATTCTAAACTCCAGATACTCCAGACTCGATTGTGTTGACAAAAAGTAGTTTGAAAATGTTGTAGCGGCGCAGATTGCAAATAAATATGAAGCGCGCGCCGCACACAGAATGCGCTGACTTCGCTGGCTGGATGCATCTATTGCTGACGAGGCGACGACGACAACGCTGCCTGCACAATGTAAACACCACACGTCATACTCGTCATAGAAGATTAGCCAATCAGAAGTCAAGACCTAAAACGCGGTTACGAAGTTTGTCAAAGACTTAGTATAAATACAAAATCCACGTCCTACCAGATGGGCCGCGGTCCCCGAGCTGAACACCTCGCTCGGTGGGAATTCCCCTTTTTCATCATGCAGCATTGAGCCTACTGGCTACAATCTCTTATTAATCTCCCTTACAATGTCTTTGATATGCTAGAAATCTAAGAAAAGAAAACAAAGATCTGTCAAGCATTTTTTCCGCAAAAGAGCCAATATATCGGCCAGCCCAGTGGTTACCCCGCTGTGAATCGTTTTCCCCGTGGGAATAAGATATTTTCCCGCGGTAAAAAGTAGCCAATGTTACTCAGGACTGTTGTAATTTTATAATGGTGGCAGAATTATCGCAATCAGTCCAGTTGAGTCGGTGTTAATCGATTACCTACATAGGTACAAACATAAACACAAAAACGTATCATTCCTCTATTTAAAACTGCTTTTAATTTTGAAGCATATTTCTGGTGTTATTACAACGAATTAAAAATTAAGATCTTCCAAATTTTTGGTAATAAAAACAAAGTTTTCAGATACTAGAACAGGACTTGTGTACACTACCTACTTTATAGCAATTCACTGCTGAACGTTAGCCTTCCATTTTCGAAAATAACACGCTCACACTGCCATAGTCATCATCAGACCATCTAGCTGGGAGACCTTACCTAATTATTCTTTTAAAATGTCTATAAATAAGTAAAACATCAGGTTTCGAGTAGTATGTTATCTTAGTAACTAGAGCCACACCTCGGACACTAGCGCTCAAATGTATGAATCAAACGCGTTGCTACGCACACAGTCTAAGCTCGCGTAGGTGAACGCCGACCATGCTTGTGTGTGTGAGACAACATGTCAGGGTTGCCGCCATTTTGCGTTCGCGAATCGGGAATGCAATGTGCGGCATTATGAAATGACCTTCGTCGTCGCGTCCTTGCTTAGCCGGTGTCTGAGCGTCCTCCGAGCGCGGGTGGGCGGCGCTTGTAGGGGGAGGCAGGGAGTGACCATACTGTACGCTAGTACTATTAATTATACTGTGCTAGAGCAGTGTGTAAGGTGCCTAGGTACATTATAATGGTTTGTTATTCTGACAACTTGACAGGCGTGTTATTTTGTGCTAGTTGTGTTAGGTTAGGCCTGAACATGTGTTACATAATTCTATGAAACGTGTCAATTATCTATCTAGGTTAAGATATTATGGTAGGTAAGTACACAATTTATAATAAAAAGTACCTGCTGGTTTGTTATCCTACTAATATCATAAATGCGAAAGTTTGTATTTTTGTTTGTTTGTTAATTTTTCACGCAAAAACTACTGAACCGATTGTAATGAAATTTGGCACACATTTAGAATGGATTAACACATAGGATAGTTTTTATGAGTACGCGGACAAAGCCGCGGGTAACAGCTTGTAGAAAATAAAAAAATATAACAACCACCACAGTCCACGGCTGGACATATGGACCTACCCAAATGGAGGTTATTTGCTTTACTCACCACGCTTGGCAGGCGGATTGATGAACGCAGTTGTTGTGCAAAGATGTTGCATTCATAGGGAACGCTGCTCCGCATTCCCTGGTTGAATTCATACCTTAGTTATCCAAAAAATTAACAGTATTAATGATATTCAGACTGAATTAGAAACATACTTATAACAAGATTTCACAATAAGAAGTACATTTCATTTGTGCCGTGTGATGCCGGCTTAGAATAGCGTCACCCCATTTCTTACCCACGAGTGTCGTAAGAGGCGGCTAAGGGAATCGAGGGTTAGATATGTATTGCAATTTTAGGCGGTGGGCTGACTACCTGTCACTATAGTAATACACAGGTATCTGATTGACCTTCAAACTTTCGTTAGACGTGGTGTTAAGATTCGTTTTACGGCCGTTAACGCTCTGCCTACCCCGTGAGGGATATAGGCGTGATTTATGTATGTATGTATGTAAGTACATTTTATACAAAAAATAAAACCATGAGAGGATTGGAATTATGTCCCAACCCCATGTAGTCTTGTCTCCTTTGCTATTTACTTATTATTGATTAATACATTTACAATAAAGAAAAACAACATTTACAATAGAACGCAACAAAAACTTGTCAAGTATTTGTATTCTTAAATAACATCGACTATATTATATTTATTCGTCACATCACGTCATACGAATAGAGTACCTATCACATATCATATTTAAATTTCAGAAACTGTCATTACTTTTCATATCTTTGTTTTTTCTAATGCACCTACCATTATGACAATTTCGTTTCACTGTATAACTTAGACGAAAATTTATTATAATGCACATTATTGTGACAAAGTTAATAAAAGCTTATGGAGTGATGTGTGGGGTGACTTATGTACGGTCGGATTCATAAGTGGAGTCATAGTTAGACCACTTGACAGATTGCAATACGGGTTATTATCCTCTGTACTTACTTTACTAACTTACGCACACACGTAAGATTATCGACTGTAAGTAGAAAAGTCCACCTTAAGGCGTAGCATTAAAACTTAAACAGATTACCACCTATAAGCGACATCTATGTAATCTTTGAAATAATTACTCGGTGATAGCCTATTCGCCACCACATCACCACAAAGTATACATCACACTGGTTTGTCTAAAACTGTATTATAGTTATCCTTATTCGTTCACTTGTAGTAAAGCAATAGATTACATATCTTTATTTCGTCGTATTGATCACAAGCTACCGTAGCTTAGCGGTAATAGTTCTTACCTTCTAATCAGAACGGAACCGGGTTCCCATCCGATCTCTGTATGTTGAATAATGTTTTTTTATATGTTTTTACCATATTTTCTCCAGTAATAATTATTTTATATAATATTTTTCTATATATTCATCTATGTATTATATCTATAAATGTTTATTGTAAATTATGTATCAAAATATTATATCTAAAAACATAAACCTATAATATTGTAATAAAACAAAAAGTAAGGTAAGAAATTATTTTATTGGTAGGTATAGTATTACTTTATGTAAATAACATAATGACATGAATGAGAACTTTTGGTAACCATAAGATACGAGTATGTAAAACTACATAAAATACTTGCTGCCGTAATACTTAGTTTATAGTTTTGTTTGAATGATAAAACACAATATTATGTAAAATGATATTAAGTGTTCATTAGCTGAAACATCGATAGGTAATTATTTATAAGATCATAGGAATGATCCAAATCTTGGATTGAATCTTTCAATAAAGTTATTTAAGTAATAATTTCGTTAGTAATTATTTTATTGTTCTATGTTTAACGATGATGCACTTTCCTCGGAAGTAAAAGTAATTGTAATAATAATAAATCAGTTATTTGCCTACATCTCAAGGTTTAAGCTTAAGTACTCGTTTTCGTAATGAAAAGATATTGAAGCAAGGCCTTAAGATAACTGACTAATAATGATCAATCATAAATAAATATATATCGATGTTTTAGCATAATTTAATTGCTAATGTAATGCTCCACAAATACCTACTGCAATAGTAGGCGGGTAAGCAGGTAAACAGAGGTTGAGTGAGCAACGATTTATCGGGCCCGCTTCGGCATACATTGCTGATTATTTTGTGTATATTCATATATTATAATGAAATACACAAGATAATCAGCAATGTATGCTAGATCGGGTCTGATTGGAATCTTAAGTAAAAATCGCCGCTTACATAATTAGTATTTGGTGTTACCTCCGCTGTTTTCAACAACACTTAATAAACACTTAATAGACTCGACCAAATAAGTCCATATATCTGTTCCTCTGGTACTCTCCCACACTCCCAGGCAGTGAGCCTCTAAAGCTTCTGTAGTTCTTTCATTGCGCATGTCCCACCTTTGCACCATTAAACCCCATAAATTCTCTATGGGATTTAAGTCCGGAGATTTTGCTGGCCAACAAATAACTTGGATATCTGGGTGCTGGCTAAACCAATTATTCACCACGGCAGCTCGATGCACTGGACAATTTATCCTGGACAAATGCAAAACGAGGAACTTCACTAGCAGGATAAACAGTTAAACATTTCGCACCATCGTCGGTAGCATGCTTTCCTGTAGCATATCAACATAATTAGCGGCAGTTGCACGCCCTGTTTCTTGTGCTACTAATTCGCCTGGACCAGCGGCAGAACCATTTTCTTCATATTGTTACACCATCATCCTCCGCTGTGAATCATTAATAAGACGAGTCGAGTTTTTACGCTACCTTCCTCTTCAAAACGTGTAACCCAACGTTTAACAGTCTTCCACTAAAACAAAGTAGCATTATTAATAAAAAAGTTTATACTAATCGGTTCACAGCTACCAACATACTATGAGTCAAAGTTTTTAATATTTAAAATACAATTGTAATGAAATAAAACTATACTTACGGCCAGACCAGTCTGATTAGCAATTTGAGTTAAATTAAATCCAATATCATGCAGCGCCACAGATAATTGCAGCGCAACAATACGCTGCTTATCCTGCAAACTGATAATAGTATGCATTTTGAAGAAATAAACACTGAAGTTTAATAAATAAACGTAGGTTAAAAAAAATCACTTAGCACACGCACTATCTCGCAAACGATCTAGCAACAACTAAAATGTAATTCAAAATTTACTAAATTTTGCTTCATTTGATAAAATAAAAACTACAACGAAGATATCGGGATTCGATCCATTGTCTCCACAATAACGGTCAAGAATTTGCCTGACCGCGCTACTGACCAAGCTACCGAAGCTAATGATTCATGTAGTGAAATAGTCAATACTACTCAGCCTATTATACAATGGTAGTTCGTCAAATAATAGTATGTTATACGTCATTTGTGTCATTGTGTGAGTGTCGCCGCGGGTGCGAGCGACTTGTTTTCTGAGGTTTGTGTTAACTATGACTCCACTTTTGAATGCGACCGTACATAGGGGCGACATTGTTTAGCATCATACAATATTGTATGGGCACGTCAATCAGGTGACTCCATAATGCATTGTATTATTTCCTGTCAAGGAAACACATCGTTTTATTAAATTCTTAAGTCGATCCATCACTCCTAATTACCTAATGGCTTAGGCTTTCAAAATGTTAGTATTGGAATATTTTGTATAAATAACACGTTAGTATATTTTTATGTTGTGTAGTCAGGTGGTAGATATATGAAGTTTGTGTTATATAGTAGTGTCGATTCAATCAATTAATGGTTGCCAACTGACGACGTCATATCTCGCGACAACTAAACATATTCTGAATAGGTAGAACGTTTCAATTTCACCAAGTCCAGCCTTATCTTTCGCACTCGGCTGCTTGTAAATGCGGATGCTATTTCCCTGGTTTTGAATGAACGCCTCTGGCAGGCCAGTCAGGGAAGCCGCATTGTCCGTCAGTTCAAAAACGCGAGCGCGCGCCGACGTCTTCTAAGGCGCCTCGCCGACGTCCACCAACGTTATTTAAGACCCCATTGTACCTTCCAACTCCAGCCGAACGATGGTATCCTTCGATAAGACCGATCTCCGGATTGTTTCTCGACTGATGGCACGTCACATTATCTACCTCTTTAAATATTCATCGCCCATGTTTAATGTCAAATTAAGCGGCAAAACTGTTCATCACCGAATTGATTTTACATGCTCATTCATCAATCTTTTTGACTTGTTGATTGATGACTGCGAGGAGTATTGACGGAAAGTAATTAAAAAAACCATGCACTTCGTATATTCTCACACGTAACCGGCTGTCGGGTTTGGATGACCAAGTTAGAGTGACCTTCAGCTGATTGGGACGATTGAGATGAGCGTGAACACATTAGGCAAGGGTGTGGGTCTCGCGATCTTGGTTGGACGCGAGATGTCGAAGTCAAATTATTTTACTATCAAACGTACAATCGCGCATTTCGTTGTCTGCCATTTTGTTGTGACAGGTTATTTATTTTATTCGGAACACAATATGGTGTCGATGGTATTAGACCGTGCTGGATTGGAAACGACCTTACAGAGATAATAACTTGTTGTGTAACACTGTATGACTGATATTTCATTAAAAATCTGATTGAATACGTGCTTGTAAATACTAAAAAGTAATTTAACCTTAAAATTGTTAAAGACAATATAAATTGATTTTCTAGTTACTTCACCTTGCTTACAATATATCTTGAAATAGACCTTAGAGAACTCAATGCGTATTGATAATCTAAAATAGAGTGCCCTAAAACGTTAACTGCAAAATTTTGTTAAGGCATGGCACCGCCTGAAGACGTTAGATTATCAAAAATAGTTCGATGATGTCAAGAGCCACTAAAAGGGCGAGTTTACAATTTTCTTCTTACTTAGATCAACTTATATTTTACAAACGCGTTGTACCTACCTACCATTGATATCTTGACTAAAGTACAAGATGAACAGCGCCACCTGTGTCTACTGACTTTGTGCGCAACCAACGATATGTACACATTTTCAAAGGCAGCTGATACGATTTACTTATATTTGCGGAACTATGACAAACGTTTTTCTAGGAACAGTATAATACATTCACATCACAGCCCACCATTGGCGGAACTACTCATCCGAATAAGACATAAATAGCGCCCCATCAAATATTCAGGTGTAGGGTTATATATTCTGGGATCTATGCCATATTGTCCAGCCTTAAAAATCTAGCTGTAAAATCAGCTATGTAGCCATCCATTCATCTCCATCTCCAAGGGTGTCGACGCCGTCCACATTAGAAGTTAAATAGTCGCCATGGCCGATACTTCATGGTAATATCGATATCTTCATATTCGCTTATCGCACACCGGATTAAAACGGACCCTGATTGGCGCGTCAAGTATGCCGAGGATTGAATCTTTTCAAATCTTTGGATCATCATCATCATTCTCGTTGTTCTCGTGTCCACCGCGAATGGCGGTAAAGTTGCCGCCCGCTTTTCTCGTGGCCACACTGAATGGCGGTCAAGTGGCCGTCCGTGTTCAATTAAAGCGGGCCTGATAACCGCGTCACGTACACCGAGGATTGTATCTTGTCACATCTCTGGATTCGACTCGAGTGCTTTTAATTAGTAATTCCTGTAGGCTGGACTATCTAAGGCTTGTTCTACTGTAGTATTTTGATTGTTGTTTGAGGTATGGATCTGAGAAATTAGGCAGTTGCATGCAAGAATTCCACCTTGCTTGGTGTCCAGTTTATTCGCAAAAATTCGGATTTATATGTGACAGGTCACATTTGAGGAAAAACTGATATTGAATTAACGGAGACATGGCTGGAGCTAAACAATATAATGGTTAACATATTCTCTCTTTTCGTGTGGGACACCGAGTCGTCCAACATATTAACCTAAATGTATAGTCGGTTACATTATTTCAGCGTAGCATAGCTGTCATAATCATTGTTTACTTACAGCAACGGCTTCATTATTTCCAGAAACAGTAATGAATATTAAAAAACAATTCAGAAAAATTTAAATCATACTAATCTGTAACATAATGCCTGCCTAGGAGGCAATTGAAAACCGCGATTTTATCAGCGATATAAATTGTGGAGGCATGTTCCGATGGGGAGCTGGCTTGAACTAGAGAAAAAATAAGTTAGAGGCAGTTCTTAGATATACTTGTCATCAGACTCAATAACAGTGCTGTTTTTTAACTTTCGCGGTCACACTCGCTTACCACCTTAGAACTTTTTACAGTATAAATTTTTATTTAAATTAATTTGTATGTAGGTATAAAAAAATGCATAAATCACTCGTTATTTACGACCGTATGTTTTAAATCGTGTATAACTTTAAGTACACCACTTTCTTCAACTTAACTTTTTACATGACAGAGCACCGTATAATATTTTTTGATCTAAGCCTTGATATTAAAATAATTATGGCTATGTCCAGGGTAGCCAAGATTTATAGATAATCAGTCCACGTAGTTCCCTTGCATATTAATGACGAGTCTGGTAGAAAAGCGGTTGGTAACTATGACTTGGCTGTCGATAATGGTAATTATGATTACATGCAGTAGTTGCTATTCCTCAAGCAACTTCTTATCTTCAGATCGAATCTAACCTTATGCCTTGAGACGGAGTGGCACCAGAACGCATTCGCTTTTACTTAAGTAAGTAAAAAAAAATTTACAAACTACTTATATGACTAACTAATGTATCTAATGAGCAAGATAGGTAGGTAAATTTATAACTTTTTAAGCACGATTACTTACACTCATTCTAAGGCCGTTTCTACATTGCAAATTTCGATCATATTCAAATTTCACAGACGCATCTGTTACGTAACGTATTTGTTTGATGGGAGAACAACCGTCTAATTATTATATCAGGTTAACTCGCGACCACTACACATAAAACTGTGTTGAAACATCGGGACACAGCACAGGTAAATTAAATACAAACATACATAAATCACGCCTTTATCCCTTACGGGGTAGGCAGAGCGTTAACGGCCGTAAAACGGATATTAACACCACGTCTGACAAAAGTTTGAGGGTCAATCAGATAACTGTGTATCGCTATAGTGACAGGTTGTCAGCCCATCGCCTAAATTTGCAATACATATGTAACCCTCGAGACCCTTAGTCGCCTCTTCGAACACCCATGGGTAAGAAATGGGGTGATGCTATTTTAAGCCGGCATCACAGAGCTTAAATTAAATGTCATCACGATAGTCGTCCAATACATAATAAAAAAATACCTACTACTGATAAATATGACGTTCCAGCTATTAAAGGCAATAAGTTTTCAAATCATTACTGTGTTGATTACCAAATTTTAAACACTTCCCGTGTTACCTTTAACGCAAAAACGTAAGGTAATTATTCTGCCAATGATGCTGAGTAACTCAAAATAGCTTCGTATTACAGACATTATTTATGAGATTATAATATTATTTATATAGCTTCCGATGTTACAGCATGAGATAGCTACAATGTCTTGGCGAATTACAATGTTACAACTGAAATCTAAGACACATACGGAATTCACGACCACATCAAATTCTTCAATACAAAATATGTACTGAGAACTTTATGTGTTCTCCCATTACTTGAAAATAGAACAAGACTTTTATATCAGTTTTATAGTAAATGCCCTACAAACCCAACCCTATAATTTATGTGGTCGTATCGTCATATCTTGGGGGGCAATAAAATAGTTATTTGACAAAAACCATAAGGATGCGGCGTAACGTGGCTTTAAAGCCAAATCTACATTCAGCCGAGTGAGTATTCTGTGACGAGTAGAAGTGATCTGAACTTAGTGCAACGTGGAATTATAATATTAGTTTTTCCAAAAGTTCAGGTAATCAAGGCTGTGTTCATGGTAACATTAAACCCACCTATCTAACAAATGTAAATCGTCGTCCTTAAGGACATCGAAAAAAACCCGTACATTTTTGTAACGATTATTACAAAAAAAATACGGGTTTTTATATGTATACACTAAAATTTTACTACTAAGTGATACCGAACCAGTGGCGAAGAGTCCATACAACACGATTCCCATTGGCTTCCCTTTTGAAATATAGCGACATAGTGACTTAGGTACTTCATTTCAGATACGAACGTACTTACTTAAGAACACAAGAAATAAGTAGGTATCTACATAATATTTTAAGAGAACAAAATCAGTTACTAATTTATAAAATAAGATACTATAGTAAGTAAGCAAAAAAAAAAAAAATCAAGCTAAGGCTGGGTGAGACAGTTTGGAAATTGGACCGTTTTTATGCGGCGTAGATAAGACTTACGTACATTCCAGGTTTGAATGTCTAACCGCACATGAGCTTGACTATACGTGCAAATACTGTACTTACTTGGCATTTCTTTTTGAAGCGTTCCTCTTGTTTATTCTTGAAATCACTAGTGATGATTTCTTTCGTTTATTTTGTTTGTTACCCATTTCGTCTCAGTCTTGTGATCAATAATAAAATACTTGTAGATTAATTTCGAGAAATCGCTGTTTGCACGGCAAGAAGAGCACTGACACAGGTCCGTCGTCCGTAAGCGCCACCGCGCGACTGAAGAAGCCTGCCACCATACCCCGCGCCCCGCGCCCCGCGAGGTTACATCGGCTGCTATTTTTGTAGTTATTATTAGAAAAATAAAACTAGGACATTAACCTAAGCGATTTTCACTAAATAAATAATTTACCCAAAGGTTGGTTTAAAAATAAGGTCACTAAGTTTGTTATTATAGCCATAGTATTGAAAATACATTTAAAAAATATTTTTCGTTCGAGCGAAGATCGTTTGATTTTGAAACTGTAAGCAAATTTTACTTTGTTACATCCTCAACTGGAACATGTCTTTTTTTCAAAATTTCACGTTTGTTTTCTACTGATTCAAATCGATTTTTAACGGCATTTGAAGAATACAAAGCCTCTAAGAACTGCATTGGATAAAAGGGCTAGGCATTATTTAGGAAATGAGAGAGAGAGAGATAAAGATAGTTTCACATGCCTATGAAAAACAACGCAGTATATATCTAAAACCTAGCTACTTACATACATACATATATCACGCCTATTATCCCTTGCAAAACGGTAATTTACGCCACGGTTGACAAACATTTGAGGGTCATTCGGAAAATTGTGTATTGCCATAGGTAGTGACAGGTTGTCAGCCCGTCGCCTAAAATTGCGATTCACACCCTCAAATCCTCTTTTTTGCCTCTTACAACTCCCAAGGGAAAGAAATGAGGTGATGCTATTCTAAGCCGGCATCACACGGCAATATGTATAGGTGTCACCTTACAAAATACAATGTGACCAGAATAACTGCTTGCCAGTAAGTACACCACACGAAAACTGATATGAGAAGGATAAATAAAACATACAGATGCCGTTAAAAGGACTATAAAGTTAACCCATCTCAACCCCAGTTCGCTCAAATGCCAGTCACGTGAGTCAATATCTTGAAAGGACACATTTTTTTATTATTTATAGAATGAATTGGAAATAAATAGAATTGGCTTTTTTACCCCAAATTTATGTATTACTTACTTTCATACAACAGGGTTATATACCTAAGGGGTATACCTTTACCTTTTATTTTTATTAATGATGGTTTTGCTCTCTAGTCTAGGTCATAGGACAGAGACAGAGTCCAAGATGGAACAAGCTCAACCAGAAAAAGCCTGTTCACTCTTACTTTGAAGAGATTAGGGTTGTATGCGTGTGGAACTTTGGAAACACAGACGCAGGAAGTGAGTTCCACTCTTTAGCAGTGCGCATTATAAATAATGACATTGATGACATTATAAATGAAGCGCTTAGTCCGAATTGGTGGAATGACAACCAGGTATGGATGGTATCCGGCGGTGCGTCTTGTAGTCCGTTACCTAAGGATTTTTAATCTCCTATAAAATAACAGTAACATATTGGTGAGAATTTGTGATAAGAATTAATTTTATTACATACATACATACATACATAAATCACGCCTTTATCCCTTACGGGGTAGGCAGAGCGTTAACGGCCGTAAAACGGATATTAACACCACGTCTGACAAAAGTTTGAGGGTCAATCAGATAGCTGTGTATCACTATAGTGACAGGTTGTCAGCCCATCGCCTAAAATTGCAATACACGCCCTCGAGTCCCTTAGTCGCCTCTTACGACACCCATGAGTAAGAAATGGGGTGATGCTATTCTAGGCCGGCATCACACGGCAAATTAATTAATTATCGGCATTAATTTTATTTGTGTATTAAAAGATCTTAAAACCAAATATCCACTCCGGCATAGGTTATTTTGGTATTTACTATGGGATGAACTGTATTAGTATATCGGTATTTTGTTTTGGACATGTATCAAAAATATTTATTTATTATACAATAAAATGTAAAGCCTACAGGACAATCGTATATAACCAATTTGAAATCAAACGTCTTCTATTCTGAAATATTTATTGCTGGCCAAAGTACGGAATTAGGTTATGAAATTGTATTAAAATTATCTCGTAAACAACAAAGATTTCAAACCGTCTGTACAAAAATGTATCTGCTTTTATCATAAGTCGCGTACATTAGGGAAATGTTACCCCTAACATGGGGTGGCGGAAAAATTGCGAGGGCGTTGACCCCGATGGGACAACTTTTTCCTACCAATTTGTTTCGACGTATCTTAGCATTTTTCTTGTACTACGAAACGGGATGTAAGCCCAAACACACCACAATATCTGAAATCACATCGATGTCCTAATTCAAAGTAAGGTGCATTGGGGTAATCCTTATTTAATATTTATAATTTTTATAATTAAAATTATTTTTAAAATTATTTATAATTTTTATAATCTGAAATTTTATAAAAAATATCTATAATTTTTTTAAATTTAAATTTATTAGATTAATTTCATACTATAGTATGCGGTATTTTCTTCTCGGCAACATCCATCCGCAATCTTGATTATTTTGAACGCGTCAGTTTCCCTGAGCAAGTATAGTCAACAACACGTGCGTAGCGTCAAGTTTTCTGATAATTCTGATTTTACAAGGGCTTTGTGCCGTTTTTTTTTTCTTATCATTAAGAATGACTCGGTAAATGTGATAAAAAAAACTAAAGCAACACGCAAAATTAAAAACATTTAAAAAAAAATACAATTTTAACAGTAGATATCTATTTAAACTCTTTAATAGATCATTCAAAACACATTGTAAATACTATAAGTAACTGCATGCCATTAATTTAATTTATACCTATAATTTTAAGTGTTTCTTTTTTAAATGATCTATATTATGTTCTTTAAGAGAGAAATAAAATATATTTAAACCTAAAGATATATTGTCTAGTCATCTTCTAAAAAATTCAATTGGAATCGTCCCAACGAATGTCCCCAATGCACCTTCACATTTAAATATTAAAAAAAAACATTTAATTAAGCTGACGACACACACGTCTTTGTGGAAAGTAACATAATACGTGGGAGTGTGGTGATGAAGAATGAAATGCCTAAATGTCAAAATTGTTTGCCAAGTCCATATTTTTTAAATATTACTACACGAAAAATAAAAGGAAAAAAATGTTTACACGTGTAAGATTACGACGCCGCATCCCTTAATTTTGGAAACGTGGGTTGGGTAGCTGTAAAAACATGACATTTAGGAACCTGGGTACATAATAATCCTCCACCCGTGTGTGGGTCTACGAATAAGGGCCGACGCACATCATAGAATAAATAATAGTACTCGATGCGCATAGTTAGAGCCGTTAAAGCAAGCGACATCTCTAGCAGTTTTCACCAGAAATCCGAGAAGGAACTATATCATAAATGAAATTAAGGTGACACTAGTTAGAATGACAATGGCTCTTGCGGTTGTCGCCCGGCGACAACCGGCGGCGTTGGTCATTCCTAGACAATTTCACCTTTATTTCAATAACATAAGATTCATTTTCAGATTTCTATAAAAAGTGATTAGTTTGCGGGAGCCCTAAGTTACCATAATTATTAGTGCAGATATTAGTCCGCTCTGTGTGATGCCGGCTTAGAATAGCATCATACCATTTTGTTCCCGCGGTGACTTAGGGACTCAAGACCGTGCTCAAGGGTTTCATATGCCTTACAAATTTAGGCGACAGGCTAGCAACCTGACACTGACACTGAAATCGTGTAACACTATATATGCCAGGCTGTCACTATAGTGTTAGACGATTTTTCTGAAACAGTCCTCATATATTTGTTAAACGTGGCGATAGCGACCTTATTTTTTGACCGTTAACGCTCTGCCTACCCCGTATATATAAGCAAATGCAAATATCTTATCTAGATTTGAATACTTAAACTATACGGGGTGTAAGGGACGGTGTACCGATAACTTTGCAGGCATGATCAGACCATGAAACTGAACAACTTTTCATATGGAGCCTATGTTGGGAAACGAAATTTTTTTTTTCGAGATTCCATAGGAATTCAGTCAGCTGATCGGGAATTTTGTATGGGAGGTCCAAACTTTTTTCTTGTTTACCAACATATCTTCCATAGAAAAAGTTGTTCAATTTCATGGTCTGATCATGCCTGTTAAGTTTTCGGTACACCGTCCCTTACACCCCGTATTCTAGGTACTTCTCTTCGTCTTCGATTGTTCACTCACGGGAAACAAATGGGGTGATGCTATTCTAAGCCGACATCACACGGCACATATTATTATCTAATAATTGTTAAAGATCACAAAAATTATCTAAATGGTAGGAGATACCCAAAAAAGCATGCTCACATTTGAAAAAAAACATTATTTAGTTCCAAACATACTTTAATTCAAATACAAAACATACATTTTCAAACAAAACAGTATTGCGTGCTAACATAAGATAGCCCGCCAACGTCATTCAACGATTGCAGGTGAAACAAAGCGAAAAGGAAATAGGGAAGAGGTAGGGTACTACGATACATATGGAAATAGCGGGTACCCTTTCAGCGAGCCTGCACGCCAGCAGTGGGCCCCTACCAATCCATCCAATTAGACGCACCTACTGTGTAACTCCAAATCGAACAATAGAACCCTTGATCACAGAATAGATAATAGTAGTACCTACAGAAGCGACACTCCTTTGATGTTGAAGAAAGCCGCCGTTTTAATAGCCTACACTTTTTTTGTAACATCCAAGACACCGTGCGCTATCTAAATTTAACTCAAATGCACGCGCATAGTAGCACAAATCCTTTGCATTCTCTGACTACCTACACGAGAGCTCAAACGCCAGGGCCGGATTCAGGATATAAGTATGAAAAATAAAATCCTAAACTGATTTGGTAGGTATATTAGCTATTTACACAGAATATATTATAGTTTTTACTGTAAGTATTTACAATATTTTTTAAAAAGTCGTGAATATTGTTAGCCATAATAAAAAATTACAAATAAAAATATAATTTACAATTACAATTGTCTTACTTTAATATAATGTTGTATGTAGCACATCACAAACAATTTATTCCACTACCTGCACGATTGTCTCGTTAAAAAACGCGTCACAAGTGAAATGACGTCACCGCATCGATGCACGCGCTCCACTAGCGAGCGCGATCCGGCTCTGGCCGTGTGTACCGTCGCGGTACACGACGGCGTAGGTACTTAACTCCGTAGGTATAGGCGAGTGTCGCAGGCCTGCCTTGATATTGCACGTTAAAATTCACTTCAGGGTCGGTCGAGGATGTGAGCGTTATTTTTTCGCTCAGCGGTTTTAGCCATTGCTACGCGTTTTTCTGGTAAGGATTATTCAATAGGTACTTTAAATATAACTGAAGCTCTGTGACAGATGTCATATTCATACAATATTTATTTGGTGCTTTTCACGTTCACTTGGTCAAGACTTGGTGTCGTATGTAACTACCTGATGTCATGGGAGTCATCCTATAATTTAAATAGTATAATTTTATAGACCACAGTAACAGTTTAACGCAGCCAAACCATAGTTCCCAAAACTAAGAAGGAGTCTGCCGTGCATAGCTACCATGATTGCTACTAGGAAAGGAGCACATGTTTCCATAGGCTAGCTCGCTTCCTCTTTTACACAAAATTGAAAATAAAGCAGATTAATTGGTTCTTGTTTTGCTTTCAACTATGTCAACAAAGAGCTACACATAAGCAAAAATTTTAACTATAGTTTCTCGCTTTGTAAATCAGTGATGAAAATAGTAAAAAGAACCGAGGATTCCAAGCTGAAATTGACTTCATCAATGTAACCTTATTCTTTATTGATGCAAACAAGCAAACCGGTAATATCCATAATCATTAAGCATTACTCTCATAGTTTGTTTTTGTTTGACAATGACACCAAAACTAATGGTAGAAAAATAGGTACACTGTAAATCCTTTGAAACTCAATGTGGGCAATCCAAATGGGGGCTCACCATAAATGTTTTTTTTTTCATCCCGCTTGCAGTGAAACCCTACCTAAAGCCGGATGCACACTGGCACGAACTCTGGCTTGGCTTGAAATACAGCGCCAATTAAAGTTGACACCCAACGCCTCCGTTCGGTTCGCACCTCCATGCAGAAACACCCGATCGGTTCTCACGTATGCACGTAGCTTTATTTTATTTTATATTCGTAACTTTTCAAACTAAAAAGGTACCCGCGCTCCTCGTAACAAGATAAAAGTTTTTCTTCAAAATCTGTATTTAAAAGGAAAGTCTAGTAAATTACTTTATTTCGTTTAGTTTTTTGGTAATACCGGAATACCGTGAACCAAATATCTTGATTTGGGTCTTATTCTTTGTCTGGGACAACTAGTCGTGGAACGACCCATAGAACCCTAGTGTCAGATTTTTCTACAACCTACTACTATTGGTAGGCTCCTGACATGGTTGTTTAATCATAGATAGCAACCGGGACCGACGGCTTAACGTGCCCTCCGAAGCACGAAAAATCTTTCTTGTGGACAATCGTGGTTCAGCCTGCAATGGCCAGATTGGGAACAAATCAAAAACTGATTATAAGTAATTATGAACTTTGTACTGGATGAATATTTACACTGCAGGCAGTTGCACTACCACTGCGCCACATTTTTTAATGCAATCGAATTTCTGTCGCAATCAAATCTTTTTTGTAATTCAGAAAATTCGCAGAAAATATTAACGTGTGAAATGATCGAAAAGTTGGTAACGTGACTGGTTTTAAAACAAATATTTACACCAAAAGTATATTTACCCGCTTATTCCACAATTCATCAATTCTCGATCACGAATACTGACTTTAAAATAACCCCGCGTTGAAACGAGAACGTAATATTAACTTAAACTGACAGGTCAATCAGTGCAATGCTTGCTCAAAAACGCGCCTGAAAATCGTGGATCCGATAACTTTATAACCTTCTTATTAGCTTAAAAATATTTACCTTTTTTTACTCTCCACACACAATGCTATATTGAGTTTTACTTACCGGGTATAGAGTAGATTATGATTTGACAAAGTGGATCAAGTGGGATCGGTTCGGCTTAAGGCGAGTGTACCCGTGAACGATTTCGACAGTGGCGCCAATTCACAAGAAAAATATTTTCTCTTTATACGAACAATCTACCTATCAGGATATACGTTGCCCAAGTTTTTAGTATTATCCTTAAATTAAATAAGAACCTGCGAACTCCGTGAAATATTCGCTGTAATTATTGTTATGGCAATTAATACCAAAACTGGCCGTTTTTAGGTACTTTTTTCCATAACTTTAATTGCAGCGAATACAGGTGCTAAATTTACTTATGGATAAAACTAAAAACTTGGGCATTGGACATCCTGATAGATCGTTTGTATAAAGAGTTTTTTTTTTGAAATGGCGCCACTGTCGAGGTCGTTAACGGCTACATTCGCCTTAAGCTTAGCCGCGGATAGGTTGCTCTGATGGTGAGAATATTGATTCAACTTATCAATATTGGCTCAGCGGCGCGTATTTCGAAATATTTGTAAACGATTTATTGCATGCTTATTATTAAACTTACTTACATTAACATTTGCATAATAACGAGTATAGTTGGTTACTTTCTTCATAAAAACATTTAATTTTGAAATGATTATATGTTTGGTAAAACTTAAGTACCTACCTTGGTACCTACCTATTTGACCTTTAGCCCGAGTGAAGACTTTAGGAATTAAAATTATCATTATAAAATTTCAAATAAGTTTCTAGTACAAAATACTAATCTGAAATTCACTTTGATAAAGGCGGTTCACCCATTTGTCGTCCGTCGTTCCGTTTTTTTAACGCAACGAACGTAACGCATGAGTCTGAAAGTTTGGAATTTGCAATTTACTATCGTCTGACAGACGCATACGTTACGTTGCGTAAAAAACGGATCGACGGACAAGTCAGAGAAGCGCTAAATTGTGATAAGTGTGTTAGTTTTTAGAGTAGGTAATATTTAGAAAGTAGAAAGTAAATAAATGTTCAGATTTAAACAATAACAACGAATTGTTGTGATTCTCACATCGCTTCATATAGGTACGATGTTCATCTTATTAAACCATTGATTTTACAATCTTAAACCCATTTTAAATATATTCTCAAATATAACATACATACATACATACATAAATCACGCCTATATCCCGTACGGGGTAGGCAGAGCGTTGACGGCCGTAAAACGGATATTAACACCACGTCTGACAAAATTTTGAGGGTCAATCAGATAACTGTGTATCACTATAGTGACAGGTTGTCAGCCTATCGCCTAAAATTGCAATACACATCTAACCCTCGAGACCCTTAGTCGCCTCTTACGACATTTACGACATTTCTCAAATATAAAGACCACCATTTTACAATCTATTTTCAATAATAAACTCGATTTGCAAATCTTTCGTCTTTTGTGTTCAAAACTGGAATAGTTGCCTTTTTCTTCACATCGTCCTATGCGCTTATTCCTTTCGGGCGAGGCAAGCGCAGTGTGCGTATACAGCCCTCTTGCTGGTTCTAGTACCTACAATTATTCTAACAGTTTTGTAACAATACATGACTTTACGCAGCAAAATCTACGTATCTTTTAAAAGCATAGATAATTAGATATAATATACCTGGTTTATTATGTCTTTGTATACAAGCAATAAGTAAGTAAGTAAGTAAAAACACTTTATTGCACAAAATAACAAATAAAAATATCAGGAAAATTCATAGCTATCATGCGCAAAGGCGGCCTTATCGCTACAAGCGATCTCTTCCAGACAACCTTTGGGTGGAGGAGAAAGTATGGAAAAACGGAGCAGTGCGAGAGTAATCATAATAGAAGTGGTAACTTTTATAAAAGCAACAAATACATAATACAAAACTATAATATAAATATAAACTTACATATAAATATACGTATACTTATATATACATATATAAATATATTATAATACATATCCATCTATATATATATATATACATACAAATACATATATACATATATACATCATTACACAAAAGGATATAAGTACCAACTTATTTGTAGTTAATTCTTGCTTTTGACAGGTAATGTGCATGTACCTTCGTTTTAAAAGCGTCAAGTGTCCTGCAGTGGCGTATTTCACGCGGCAGAGCATTCCAAGTGTGAATTGATTTTATTAGAAACGACTCCCTGTAGTATCCCGACTGACTCAATATTTTCAGATCAATATGTCAAGAAAACGGACAGACGCAAAATCTGATGGGAACGCTAAACCGCTTCCTGTTATCCTTCGTTGTGTGTGGATGCCGAGTCCATCCTTGGGCTTCTGGTTGAGTTTATTTGTATCGGAATTGTAAAATCCAAAATAAACACAACTTCAATCCGTTTCAAATTGTTTTATTGTGATATTTGTATCGGCCCAGACAAGAATCTCTCTTACATCTCGCCTCGTTATTTTGACCTCAACAGCGCACAAGATGACCGCCACGTTTGTTTTAGTTTGTTTTAGGTCACTGCAATCAATCATAAATATTCCAGATTTCATAAAAACTACGGAGTGGTTTACTTAGGCCTCATTCATCATAATAAAATAATATAGTTTGACAATGTTAAATTAAGTAACGTCTCGATTTGACCCTTTCGTTCTTTTTCGTGTAGACGCGGGTTAAGTACCTACATATTCGTAAATATGGCGCACTAACAGTGCGACTACCTGCGACGCAAAGGTTTCGGGCTCGATTCTCGGTGGGGCACCCACAAAGTTAATACTTAATTCTTTGTGAATTTGATCCCAGTCTGGTGAAGACATTCTAGGCTGAACCACCTGATTGTCCAAAAGGAAGATGGTTCCGTGCTTTGGCGGGGCACCAGCATCATGGCATGAATTGTGGACTATTCGTTACAATAGCTTAATACTAGATATCGCTTGTACGTCGTTGAGACGAATTCCAAGTGATTGAAAATTGGTAAGAGTCTGTCGAGGCGCCGGTAGCTTAGTCGGCAGAGCAGTGGGACGGTACCCCACGGTCTCCTGACGGGCGCTAAACAATTTTCAATTTCTTATTAGTTATAGTTACCGTATGCAAAACCAGTACAAGTTGAACGTCAGTAACTTCACACCATTTGCGAAATTGCGATCACGAATAAACTGGTCGACATTTAAAGCAGTCTCTTCAATAAATTGACGGCGACTTAACGTCGGGCTAAACGCTGCGGCGTGCAATTCACCGCACGTTTGTAAGGGGCTTCCATGAACTACTGTAGGCCAATAAAAAAAACCTGATTTAATAGCTGCCGGGTCCATAATAATTCTATGGCAGTTCTTTCGCTTGTCGTCCGTCGTTCCGTTTTTTTTACGCAACGTAACGCAGGACAAATGAGTGAACCGCCTATGGATTATTTGTTGACATAATATCTTATAGTGCAGAATGGTTGATTTGTATCGCCATTACACCGAAATTGATTTGAGTTTTGCGCTTTGTAGCTCCGCAAATTGTACGTCACAACTCTGAAAATGGCAGAGCATTTCGATAACACAAAATTTAACGTCTCTTTAAAATGACAGCGCATTACGTTCCGAGAAATCGGGTTTTTGACAACCGAAGTTTTGAACATGTATGTATGGAGGTAGTTTATGGATTAACGGGATGTAAGGGACAATGTGTGTTAAAATTTTCACAGGCATGATCAGACCATGGATTTAAATAACTTTTTGTTCTTGAGTCTCCACAGAAAGCCAGTCAACTAATCGGGAATTTACGTAAGGTTAAATTTTTTCTTGGTTTCCAACATATCTTTCATAAAAAAGTTGTTCAATTTCATGGTCTGATCATGGCTGCAAAGTTTTCGGTGCACCGTCCCTTACACTTCGTTCGTAGGAGAAAAGAAAATCGGAAATCGTAGCTACAAAAAAGCTTAGCTACTGGTATGACTCAAGGATACCTTTGACTGAAAGTGTAGTTCATAGCCTACCCCCACCCGCTTTCGAGTTTAAAACGAAACAAAAACTTTCGATAATTCTGAATAAGAATTAATCTATGGCCCACGCTTCGCCCGCGGTCAAGTTGCGCCCGAAAGATACGAATAAACTCAAAATTTACTAGTGGTCATGCACATTCGACACTCTGCGGATTTATTGGCACTATCTTGAGGTTTAACAATAAAATTATTTTAAATGGGCTACGGGCCACGGCTAGCGAGAGTCTGAGAAATTCCGTCGGCTCTTGAGACAAATTATCTAAGAGCCAATCCCACTATTTCCTGTAACCGCATGTTTGTTTTCCATCGATATTTTAAATAGTTTTGATGTCCAATTTGATGCTTTTCGTTTGACGAGGTACTCTTTTTTCTGAAGTAGCTACCAATATTTAAAAATATCTATCGACTGAGACTTAAATCATACTTGACATTAGCAAAATACGTCTCAACCAATTCAATTTCAATTATCAAATTGATACGACGTCGTAATATAAAATAAAAAATAATGTAAAACATGTAAAAGCTATTACTGCTATACGAGCTTCAATGACTACTGCCTGTAACATGAATGGGCAGGTAAGTACTTTAAAGTATAGTAGATACGTATTGAACTAGCTTTGTATTAAATTTTTTAGGTGTTTTTCCCACTTGTCGTCCGTCGCTGCGTATTTTTAACGTACCGTAACACAGGCGTCTGCCAGATGAAAGGAAACTGCAAAACAAAACGAAAAGTAGGAGGACCGATTTATCAGCTAGAAAATCCTCATAAAATAATAATAAAAGACATAAACAGAACGTACCTGTTTACAAAACCGAGTTATTTTTATTTCAATACTAGATTTCCGCAGCGGTATCACCCGATACAACTTAATTTCCCGTGGTAATAGTTGTTTTTCCGCAGTAAAAAGTAGCCTTAGTGTTATTCCAGGTTAAACTCTATCTGTGTTTTAAATTTCATCCAAATCGGTCAAGCCGTTTGAGCGTGAACAGGTAACAAACATACATACACATACATAATATTAGTATGGATAAAACTTCATACCTACGTCAGTTAACCTAGGAAGAAAAATACCGATTGCTCAATGATAGAAAATCACTAAACAACCGAAAATAAAATGGAAGTGTTATACAACACCAATAAAGAAATTCGATTATAAAACTACCTGTTAGGTGTCGAAAATATACAGTTTTGTATCAAAAATTCATATCACTTAAGGTCCCGCGTTCCATTGTCAGTAGACAATTTAAGTTTGATAGTCGTAATCACTGCTGCGGCCCAGTCGATTATTTTGAAAATATTTGACAAAAAACACTGTAATTTGGTCCAAGTTTATGAGCACGTAATAACGGTGAAAGAGCGAGTAACTCAGCACTTAGCTGTCTGTACCTTTTATCAAAAGCACCTTAAGTTACGCATTAAGAGATCAATTTATACTGGATTTCCATATAGTTACTATAAATTATGAGTATAGGTTGGTCCATTAAATGGTCATTTTCAGTGCTGCTGATCGTACTCAAACTTTCTTCGGAAATAATTATTTTTTTAGAGCAAGCCTTGGGGGACGCAAAAATTGAAATATTAGTCATTATGGGCATTTGCGTCGAAGCAGCCATCAATCTCTGACTTATTTGCGCTTGCGCACCGAACGTCGGCCATCTTGCATCGCAAATCGAATTTGAAGTCTTTCGCTGTATTAACTGCAGCCTTATACATGTTAGTACTATTATATATTCTGTGTTTATACCTACCCTAACATCTACATAAAAGTAACGTATCAAAATTTTGTGTTTCTTCTTAATAATTTGATTGAAAGATCATTTTCTAAACTCTACAGTTCCGGTATTTCAAATATCAAGGTGCATCCATAAATAGAACTTAATGGAAGCTAAAAGTGTCCCTGATAGATAGACGTCGTGAAATATTACAACTATTACGAGTACTAGCGAAAATTACAAATATTCAAATCTAATGGAAAGGAAACACATTTCAAGGGACTTCAGAACTAAACGACAATAACTTCAAAAGGCTGACAAGAAATCACTAAAAGCTAACTCCGCTCAACGTTATTAAAACTCAAAAGTGGCAAAGTACGGGCAAAGTTAATTTTCGAAGACTGTTGATTTAACTAAGCAATTATTTTAGTTACTTGCGTTCATAGACTGTAAAACTAATGACATGCCAGAGATGATAAGATGGAAAGCACCTGCAGCTGTCTCTCACTGTAAGTCTAAACACCATTAAAGGTACTTCTTGCTATTTTAGTAGTAATGTGTTTTATGCGAGGTAAAACTTACATTATAACATATTTCAATTTATTTCATTGCAGAAATCTTTAAGTCTTTACACGCTATTACGCTTACGTTATTAAAAAAATTACATAGGTACATAAAAAAGTAGGTTACACTTACTTTAACAGCCACAAAAGTCCACGTCTAGAGATGGGCCTTGATACGAGTAGGTTACACATCATACGGTAAAGAAGATGGAAGAAAAAGTACACCAAGTTTGAACGAGCTGTGCCAAGGATTTTTTTTCAGTCTGTGTCTAGTTGTAGAGTGCTCTATCTGATATTTTCTTAATGACTCCAAAACACTAAAACGGGTTTACTCGATTTGTTCCGTAATCATGGCCTGAATTGTCAAAATTTTGCTTGTGTGTTGCATGACATGCAAAATATGGACTGTTCAAGAAAATCATATATCGTTGTATTGTATAAACCCCGTTTAAGTGTTTATAGTTATTATGTGTGACTGCGAAAGTTTTTAATATTTTCTAAATTTAGGGGCAAGATCGCCCTGGCCAGTTTAGTGAAACTGATTGTGCAGGAGTACTTCTCGTATTGAGGGTTCATTGCGTTATCTTAAAGTTACCTAGTCAGTGTCTGCGTTGCAGCCTGCCCTACGGCGTCCTGACTATTCTTTAGCATGACAGACGCCTCTGTAGATTAATTAGTCCCATTTATTAGAGGTAGAGGGAGCCATTTGAGCCTCCAGGGTAGGTGCGCGTAGGTTGGAACCGTTTTTTTTTGGAAGGCAACGCATGGTTTGAAATTATAACTGATAATTATTGAATAGCTTGGCCTGTTGGCGTAATTTACATGCCATTCAAAATAACGGTTGCTGTGTCTTTACTTACCTACTTAGGTATATTTAAATAAACCAACTTGTTCATTGCTGAGTAAAAAAGGATTATAACTTCATAAAAGGCATGCAAACAATGCATCTCAATCTATCGAGTCAATAAAAAGCTTTATCAAATATTTTGACGGGGCCTCTACAAATATCTCCACTTTAATATCTTATGCAAACAGAATATAAAAACGCACTTTTCCTTTTGCAAGACAACTCCGTAAATGGAATGAAGGAAAACGCTCCCGTAAACGCATTTTAAAATAATAACATTCCACGAGACAAGTAATGGAAAAAAAGAGCGCCAAGCTTCAATCTAAACTTCAGATTTACTCGACAACTAGATTAAGATTATTAACGTTGGAGATATTTATCTATTTATTTATTTAAGCTTTTAGATGAGTTGTTCCGTGATCATGACCAATGCAACTGGGTCTGTCATGGCTCAAATGACCGTTGTTACGGCTGTTGACTCTCTGCCTTTCCATTAAAAGTAAAAAAGATATTTTTATTTGTATTTTATGTGTTTCATTCGAAACAAAATGCAAATACAATCTCTTACAATTTGACAAGCCAATTAAATTATGCTTTTATTTATTAACACTCCGACAGCTCTTGTTCGACTGTTTATGACTAAACTATTTTCAATTTACCTCGAAAAGAAGGTAATGCTTTAACCGCCAAAGTCATAAGTTTGATATTCAGCTTGCACAACATCAATCATACTCGTACTTGGCAGACGCACTACAGCGCGCCTGAATTTCGCGATTTCGCGTATATGAAAAATTCCACTTGTGGAATTCCAGATGTGATACATAAATCCTTTGACCCACAGCTGAGTGGGGGGTCATAACGTGGGGGGTGCATACTCATAATTCCATTTTCATTGAGACAAATATTCATATTAAGGGTGTTGGATATTAAGGGGGCGTGCGTGCCTAGAGTACAAAGGCTAGAGAAAATTGCGAATTCAATTATCTTGGCAAATATTATTATTAAAGTAAGAAGAATGTTCGACATTATTTATGTGAGTAAGAAATGGTGTTAATTTGGTGGGAGTGATCATTGAGCGTTAAATAAGTCACTGATATACATGCAAATATAGAGCTAAGTTTGAAAGCTGTTGTTTACACAACCCCGCCAGTCAGATGCACAGACAAAGTTTTGACACGGATAGAGGCCTATGGCTTATGATTTTAGGTTACTAGCGGGGTTGTTAGCGTCCTCAGCTTTGCACATCAAACTAGAAAGCTGTAAATCAACATGAATGTACTTCCCCTGATCAAAAAAAAAAGGCGAGAAAAAGAAAAGGCTTATATACTCAGCAGGGAGTAGATATAGGCTGATATATGTATATGAAAAGAAAGGGACAAGAATAGCTTGACAAGGCAAAAGTGTCAATAGTACAGCTTCTTCGTTGCCTGGCCCGACTTAGGTACCTACTTTTCTGAACTAAGGTTGTCCATTCAGAATTGATGCGATAGACACATCATGTTTCCGATTCAAATAAAGTATAGAACCGTCAAACGATATTTTAATAAAATGTCGGTTTTGGTGGAGTCTATCCGCAGTTGCCTTACCACACGTGACGAGTATGAATTAGGATACATACCTTCATTATTGAAACTAGAACTAGAAGTGATCTACTTTAGTGCCAAGAAAGGGAAACAATATATTTACTGTCCCTCTTCCTCTGCTAATTTATGAACGTGACAAATAAACAATAGAACCGTCAAACGATATTTTAATTTTAATAAGATGTCGGCTTTTCTCTAGTCTATCCGTGGTTGCCTCGCAACCTCCCGCACACGTGACGAGTATGAATTAGGATACACACCGTTATTATGGAAACTAGAAGCGTCTACTTTATTGCTAAGAGTTATTGGGGTGGTATCGCGATTATGGATGAAACATTACACATAAAAAAAATACCAGACTTTTGTTTGCAAATGCGAAACACAAAACACAATGTAGACATTGTTCAAGAACGATCTAAGGTTATCGCGTTTTAGTCAAAAGATAAGATAAAGCTAGTTAGGTTTATTATTATTTATTTATTTATCATGTAACTGCGTCACATTATGGTTAGTAGAATACTATAACCTAAGGTGTTAGTATTACATTTATAATTTTAATTTTATTGATTTTTTATTTCTAACCCAGTAGCCCACATCAGTGTTGTATGTAGGGACAGTCCACCCTGTCTCCTATCATACATATTAAAGTCTTTTTGAAGCTGGCCCGCACTCTGCGCATCAGCGATGTGCACCTTTTCGCACAGTGGTTAAAAAGTCGTCCACTTGCGCTTCAACAAACATCCCAGATGCGCTAGAGTAGCGGGGCAGCCCCAACAATACCCGGAACGCATTATTGAACTAAACCCGAAGGGCACTGTAGGCCCATACATACATACATGCATATCACGCCTATTATCCCTTGCGGGGTAGGCAGAGCGTAAACGACCGCAAAAATGGACATTTACGCCACGTCTGACATATATTTGAGGGTCATTCGGAAAATTGTGTATCACCATAGTGACAGGTTGTCAGCCCATCGCCTAAAATTGCAATACACACCCTCGAGTCCCTTAGTCGCCTCTTACGACACCCACGGGAAAGAAATGGGGTGATGCTATTCTAGGCCGACATCACACACTGTAGGCCCTTTGCGTATAATTGCACTATAGACTGCATGTGTAGAGTGAGTTGCAGTACGCTCTAAAAAATGTTAGCTTAATCTGCCTAGAACACAGGCAAAACTTTCGCGGAATCATATTCGCTTGGATCGACAGCGCTCGTTCGCGTTTGAGGCGAGACTGGTCTTGACCGATTGGCCCCAAAAAGAGTCAAAAGCAAATCAATCATTCAGCAAAATAAACATTTACTGAAATAGTTGTTTTAATAATGTCGGGAACTCTGGGACCCTCAGGTCTACTCTTTGTATTTCAGAAAACATGGACACTGGTATCTGTAGGCAAGTTTTGGATTGACATCATGCGTGGCATCAAAGTAAAGGGCTCGGAGTTGCCAAAGTGTGATAGGTGTTATCTTAATAGGCTGCAAACGGGCCATGGACGTACCGCCTCCTACAAACATCGTTGAGGATGGATGGACTCACTTTGATGTCCATGTGGCGCCGAGACACAAACCGTGTGGCAAGTTATAGCAGAATGTCCTAATACTCGCACTTACCACCCTGGTTCACCCGATGATTTGATCGACTTCACCGCCAATGCCATTAAATGGCATAAGGCCCTGATTCATCTGAAAAGTTTGTCTCTTTCATTCGCGCTGCGCCAGAGACAAAAAGTACACAATAATTTTTTACTCAAATTTTCGCGAGATTTATGGTCTTTCCGACATAGAAACAAGAGAAATACCGTTACAATGTCCAATTTAGGTATACGTACTAGAAAAGGTATGTATCAATTTTTTTTTTATAACTGTAGACATGATTGGAAGAAAATATTTTTTCCTATCGAGTAAAGTTTGTCAAATTGTGTAGGTGATATGTGTACGAGCCAACTTGCACATCTTAGTCAGCTATCTAGCAGGTCATATTCGGTTAATGTTTTACTTACGATTAAATAAATAAATAAATACATATCTTTAAAAATGGAATTTAAAGCGTTGCGAGCATCATAAGTAGATATCCGTGATGATATTATTCGTTATCACTTGTTATTTAACTGCCAAAGATATTTTCAACCGCTTTTCCAGCTCCTTTACATCTCAGCCAAATACACCCTACGACTGGGAGGTGAATCCTCATTCTGGAGTCATTACACGAAATAGTATCACCGTATGAAGTCCCAGGGGAGGCGGGGGCAACTTTGTGGCTGCATGTTTGTATACAGACCGTATATATTTTGGTTAATTAAGTTTTTGTGTGGTCGCGGATTACAGCAGGGGAGAGGGGGGCAAAATGGGGAGTGGTGATAAAGTGATTATGTGGTGATATGCCCTTAGATTAGGCTTATAATTGGGGCGTGGATTTTTGTCGTTTTCATGCTAAGGCAGAATCATGCTATTTAGTTAGGTACTCATTGTCTATGTTTAGTATACAATGATACTTTTTCGCACATTTGGAATATCATATATAAAAAGCTTTATTTCATAGGCAGTAAATGGCGTAAATGTACGTTTTATGCGGCCGGTTACTCTCTGCCTACCCCGCAAGGGATTATAGACGTCATGTGTGTGTGTGTGGGTGTGTGTTTATTTTATATTATTTCCAATGAGTACCTTAACTAACTCAGTTATTTAGGTTGGCCCAAAGTTTGTACTTGTTAACTTAACTGATTCACATGTTGAACTAACTAATGTTATTTGAAATATATTGAACATATCTCCTCTTTCCAACTTCCTAAAGATATTTTCGAAGTGTCTCTAAAAACAAAATAAATAAATTAGCGAAAATACTCTCAAGTTGAGCTTGAAATCAGCAAAAATTCCGTTTCGCTACGCAATTACCGGGTTTCGAGTAACAGATTGAACATCAAAGAGCCTTAATTAAGCCTTAGCAAGGCCATAAATAGCTTCCGAAGTAACACTGTAGGAGTACACACGGAGACAAAATTAAAACAGATATATGTAACATGAAACTTTACTAGTGATAGATAGCAAAAATCAAGACGGGTTGGTGATTGATAGATAAGGAATAACTATCCTCAAGAAACATAGGTTAAAAACAAAAAAATTAAGAAACCTGCTATAGGAAATTCCGACTAGCTGATTTGAGTTACTCGTACTATGATAATAAAAAATTTTATTTACATATTTTAATTTTTATTTCTTGGGGTAAGTTGTTCCGTATCACCAGCCCGTCTTGAGATTTTGCTGTTGGTCACAAGTTAAAATTTTACTCTGTATTTTGGGTGAAATTTCAATAGTTGTTGATATGGAAAACAGAAGACGGGCTGGTGATAAGCAACAACTTTCCCCAAGGAAATAGGTCAAAAATATTTTGGCTACCATAGCGACCTAAATCGCTGATCGGCAATTTTTAGAATAAAAACTGTCATATAACATGCCCTCAATATTTCCGCCCTGTGTACCTCCTGAGTAACACTGAAATATTTACTCTCTCTACGAACGTCTTAATTGAGTCTAACAAAATTTCTTACGGTCGCTTTGAAGTCTGGAATATCGTGATAAACGACACCGTAATTACAAATTTCGTAATTATAATTTATTAATTGGATTTCCGAATCATAGGTACCCGAAATTTCATAAGAAACGGCCTGATAATTATTTGGATGCTATCAGTAAACAACAACCAAAGGTTTTACATAAAATCGATATCACGCTGAATCTTTGAGAAGTATTAAAAATTATTTACAGTTCAGAAGTCAAAAGTATAGAATAAAAAGTTCAGCTATAATTAAATATCAGAGTAAATATAACAAGTTTTAAGTAAATAGATCAAAGAAAGTTTAACTTTTCACAATCTTTTGAATCTTTTTGCGCCTCTTTATTAGATTTCATCTTATTTGGGGTGGTGTGGGGCCAAGTTCTGCAGATACACCCAGCGCAGCCTCAAAACAGGCTTATTTTAGTGTTCGATTGTATGTGTGGTTCCCATGAGCTGTAGGCTTTTTAAAGAGCAACCTTGCTTGCGACCACCCTCACATCGGAGTACGATGCTAAACAGCTTGTGAGGGAATGCTGATGCTCTTTTTGACGCGCTCCATTTTTAACTTTCTCAGATTTATTTAGCCCTCAGATTTTCCTTCGAGTAAGAAAATACCCACCATTAATAGCACTCAAAAATATACCTGGGTATTGCATGTTTCTAAATAAAAGTTTTTGAATATATCCATGTAAGTATGGCACTTTTAAAAATAATTTATCCTGTTATAATTTTTAAAAAAGAAGAAATAATATCACCATACATAATGTATATAAAAATTTCCTATATTATAGATATTTGGTATCATTAAATGACAAACATTTTTGGACAAACGATTATATTGGACCCCAGTAAAATGTATTTGCCTAAGCGAGAGACTCCAACTTAGTTTGCTGTCTGATTCATAACTGAAACAAAAGTAAAAGATACGCCATATAAGATTTGAATCTGCCTGTATCTAAATGCCTGAGGCATTCGGAATTTTATTAAAAGTTTCTCCCCTTTGAGAAAACTTCTGTTTGATAGAAACGAGACGGGGAGGAGGGAGACAGGGCGGACTGAGCCCCCCTCTCCCCGCAAGTATGACAATTAATGCCGCCATTTACGAAAATTTTATTTCATTTGCGAATGCGAACTCCCGTTATTTGATTATTAATAAAATGAGTTTTATTTTGTTCACAATTTGCATAATTGTTTCATTTTCACTTCCCGACGCCGAATCCGATAAAGTCCACCGTGAATCTCTTAAAAAGAAATTAAACTCTGGTTTGCAGGACGAAGGTTTTTCAGAATTTTCCTCGGAATTTAATATTGATGCCAGTAAGATTGAATTATGCTAATTCCTTGGGCGTGTTGCCAAACAACAAACTTTGTGTATCCTCTTTTAGGGCCGCCCAGAAAAACAAAAGAGGGAGCTGCTAATTTAGGTAGCAGAAGGGACATGAAGTTTCGAAAATGATCCGTATTTTTCAAGTTTCAAATGCAGTCAAGCTTTTCTATAATCAATAATCCATTTGTAAAACAAACATTGTTTTTTCTACCAAGCTAAATGAAACTTCTAGGCTTATCTAAGTGTCGTTTACACAACTAGCAAGACAACATTATTGTTTCGAAACTTATAAAGTCTGGTCGGCATGTCTGGCAATAATTCAAGCCGGCAAATATTATGCATAGGTAGTCACAATGCAAATTGAATTGGCTGTCATGTTTCGTTACCGTTAGTGTTGCCATGCCATAGTAGTTCTGTTGCGACCACTTCCTTGTATTACAGATTGTTACTGCATCTATAAGAGAACGCGGGTAAGATTATTAAACCGGTTTTATTTAAACAATTACAGCCATAATATTCTAAAAAAAATATAGATGTTATTGTCGAGGATCTAATATAACAGATCTGATACCTATCATATACACAATTTGACAAACTACTGTATTTATATAAAAAACTAAGTAAATAACCTCTCTTTGAAACATTTTTAAAGTCAACAGTTTTAAAGTTATTACAAAAAATATATGTTTTCATTTATATAGATACCTTTTTTAGTTTCTATGTCGAACATAACCGTAAAATTTGAGAGCAAAATGATTGGTTGTCTTTCTATGGCGCAGCGCAAATGAAAGGGACAAACATACAAAGTAAAACAGGACCTTAAAAAGTTTGCCCATGGGCTTGACTTTCATACATTAAAACACTTAAAAACTTTCGTTTAATGTGAAAACGACCACAACTAAAGACCGAGTTCAGCGCCTGCAAGTCTGTCGAAATTCATTGCTGAAGACCTAGAAGAAAACTACTCGAGGTGTTTCGAGGATTCTTTTGACATAGCTCTCGTAGAAATCTATTCAAGCATTTTAGAGTAACAAGGGTATCAAGAATCAAAATAAAATATAAACATACCTACGACATATGAACATTAACGGAATTTCAAGAATTCAAATATTTCTCTCGTTTCCGATTATTAAAACATACTGCTATCGACAGGGACTTTACGCAAACAGATGTACTTACGGATTAACAGACTTGAAATAAATATGCCATGTGATGCTGTTATAGAAAAACATCAACCCAATATAACCCATGAGTGTTGTAAAAAGTGACTCAGGGATAAATTTATCTTAGGAGTAGGCAGCAGCGTTAGCTGTGAAAACAGTATCTTGCACTGCGCTTGCCAAGCGTAGTGAGTATGGCAATACCCCCCAAATAGGAGAAGTCCATGTCCACCAGTGGAATTTTGCGGCTATTAATATCATTTACGTAAACAAATATTTATAATGGGTTTAATATCTGCCTGAACTGTCGTATTTTCGGGAAATGGTTTGGCGCCGTTTGTAATTAAAAAATATATTCCCTATTCACAAAATACCGCCTTCAGCAGCAGAGATAGAGGTGGAGATATCGTGAGTCGAGTATCAGATGTAAAAGGAGGAACAGGTTAACAACCTATAGCAGCATTCTGGATCGCAGCCTTAATGATGGCGATTTGTATAGAGCTGTTTGCGCTCAAGATACTTTCTCAGCAGCATTTATGAACCAAAAAATCTTATGAAATTAGATGTGATTTTTTTTTGTTTCAACAGCATAAGTTTATAGATAGAGCGTTTTGATTATGGATACATACATACATCATCTACATATATTACGCCTGTAGCTTTTGCGGAGGTGGCAGAGTGAGTTAGTAGACACCTCGCACTAGCCAAAGACTGGCACATGTGCCAGTTGCGATTTTCAGCTTTGTTAGTAGTCATCTCGCACGCACGTGCGTGCCAGTTGCGACGTAGTAGTAGTCGTAGTAGTCATCTCGCAATAAGTTTTTAAATGTGTGAGAAGCAAAATGTCACAGGCGCAATTCGTCACATACGAAAAATGTCAACATGTGCAAAACATCACAGACGTATAATGTCAAAGTAGGTAAATGAGAAAAGAATAATGCCAAAAGTAAGATTATTTTATTACTGAGTATGGTGTAATTTTTTCTTTCAAGCGGCCACTGCTCTTGTTAGTACTTATTCAAAGCACTGATTCACAATAACATTTCAGATAAGTTAGTTTTCAGATAATGTGTATTTAAATAATAAATAAGAACTAACAATAATTTTTGGAAGCTTGCAAAATTTTCAAGCGCTAGCAGAATTTGAACCTGCGACTTTCGCCATTACTAGTGGCGACGCCTCTTCCATCTGGGCTACCGCAAGTCGTATCTTGCCCGCCAATTTTGCAAGTGTGTCATAATGTGTGTCAAATCCTGCCCACGCTTGAAAATTTTGAAAGTTTCTGAAAATTGTATACATAACGCGAGAAGTGTTTTAAAATTTGGTATTCTACTAACAATAACTCATTCATGAATATTCATACAATTTAAGGGATACCAATCTGTGAATAATACCTTCGGAAAACAACTGTCAATAATCTCATAAAGCGACGTCGCAATATTTTAGGGCGCAAAATGACAATGTTGCAAATAAATTAATTCACCTAAAAAAAATTGGTACACGTACGTCATGAAGATTTTGGTAGACCTTAACCATCTTTTTCAAAATTCACACATTTCATGTATGTCCGCTGAGCTGAACTTCAGAACGGCAGCAAGTCTCTCAACACTTAAATCACCCAAAAAGGATAAACCTAATGAAAATGTATCCCAAATTCCCAAAATTTTTCTAAAATGAGAGAGTAAGTAACATCTCTATGCACACCTATTGATATCCAAAGGTCCTAAACAGATAATGCAAAAGTGGAGCGCTGTTAGCCGGCTATTAAAATGTGAATGCGATTCCATTTCTCTATAGTGTTGTGTTGTATATATTATATGCTACTAATGAAATGGGTGACTTGGCGGTTATACAAGTACGCACTAATCCGCACTGATATTATAAATCTGAGAGTTTGTGTGTGTGTATGTGTGTTTGTTACCTCTTCACGCTCAAACGGCTAAACCGATTTAGATGAAATTTGGAACACAGGTAGAGTTTAACCTGGAATAACATATAGGCTACTTTTTACTGTAGGAAACAACTATTACCACGGGAAAATTTGTGACAACGGGTGAAACCGCTGGGCGCAAATCTACTTCTAAAACAAAAAAAGCTATGAAGATCATAGTATGCAATGCACAGATGAAAAGTCAAATTGAACTTCTTATACAAATATATTATTATTGTGTTGGTGGACAAAAGCTTCCAAAGAAAGGTTTTAATTACTTGGGTAAGGTAGATTGGACAAATTTGCAAGAGATTACACACAAAAGGCAGTAGTATTTTCACTGCCTAGATTTTGTCCTAGGTTCTAATGAAATGGGTGACTTCGCAGATATTATACAATTTAATTTTGATTGTCATGTACTTAACTACTCAGTACGACTCGAATAAATCCAGTCTAGACAATGACTCAGCGGTTTGTAGAGTTTAAATTCCGTTGGATGAAATCAAAAAACCTGAAATTTTCGTTTCAATTCTAAAACACATAGTAATATAAGGTTTTGCTAGTAGGTATACTTTGATCCAATGTCCAGCAGTGGACCGTTGTAGCTGTTGTAAGTTAATGTATGTAATCATTGATATTATACAGGGTGTAAGGGACATCGCTCTGATTTATAATAGGGTGTATTCAGACCATGAAACTGAACAACTTCACATAAAAACATTTCAGGAAACGTCAAAATTTTTTGGACTTCCCATAGTAAATGCAGTCAGCTGATTCAGTTTTTCTATGGTAGGTAGTTTTTATTTGTCTTTTTCTGGCATATGTTTCTAATGGCAAGTTGTTCAATTCCTTGGTATGCGTACACCCTAGTATTCGCAGGGCTTTTTTTTTTTTTTTTATTATTAATGATGGGTTTGCTCTTGACTCTAGTCTAGGTCATAGGACAGAGACATAGGGCTGTCTCTTACACCTCGTATATCAATGTATGTAATGTATACCTTCGTTGATCCCATTTTACGGTTCCTTACTTGAACGTAGCTGGACACTGGCTGTGCACCAGGGGACCGTATTTCGTTATTTGAAAAGCGTCTCAATTGTGTTTCTATGGAGTGTCAGTTGGATGGTTTTGGCCGTTTCGTATTCTGCAAACAGTTTGAAGTATAAAAAATCGCAGTGTCAATAGAATGATAGTTGAGTAACGATGGCCTTACAATGGCAAAAAAATAGGGGCCCAGTTCGAGTTATATTGAAGAGATCACTGATCAACTTAAAGTTGGTTTTGCTTGATAACTGATTGTAACTTGATCTCTTAAAATTGTAGTTCGAGGTGCTATCGATCGTACCAACACCGCGTAGGTAGGTACACGCTAACATTATTTAAACTAAGTGTTGTTGCCATAACTCGCTCAAACTATCCAAGACAATTTCCTCATCAGGTAGTTGGAATAGTTTAAATTATACAGTTTAGAAACTGTCTCAGGTGGGCAAGTTGCGAAATGACCTGTCCTTTCTAATTCACACCGCGACTGCAGCTGTTCCAAACCGGTTGAGTTATGTGAACTGCAACTTTAGTATGTGAGATTGAATATCTTTTGAAAAGAATTTCATAGACATCAAATCATATCGTATATCCGTACTAATATTATAAATCTGTGAGTTTGTTTGTATGTTTGTTACCTCTTCACGCTCAAACGGCTTGACCGATTTGGATAGATATCCGGAATAACACATAGGCCACTTTTTACCGCGGGAAAACAACGATTACCACGGGAAAATGAGTAGCAGCGAAATCTAGTTAATAACTTAGGGACGACTTGGTGTCCCACACAAAAAAGAAGAACTAAGGAACTATTGTAATACTTCAGATTATTTAACACGCTTTGAAAATCTTGACTTAAATTTGAAACAATAATGTCGTTTACAGATGGTGGAGGCGTAAAGTCACATGCCGTGTGATTACAGTGGCCAGTCCCGAAGCAGTGCATTTATTTTTAGTTTTTGATCCCACCCGATCCGGTTTTCTATTAGGACAATACAAAACATTTATATAAAAAAAATTTGCTGTACAAATTTCTTTCTTTTTCTAACGACGGATCATGACGCCAATAGGTGATTAATGTAATTATACTATCTTACATTGAATAAAGTAATATCATAATTCATTACCATTAGGTAGAGAAAAATCAGACCGCAGAAAATCAGTTACAGTCAAGCTCATGGCCAGTAAAACACTCAAATTGCCGAATGTAAGCCTTATGCGCGTGGGATAAGAACGGAGCAAAGTCTAAACCGTCTAATCCAGCCTGAGCTTGACTGTACTTAGATAAAACGCTTTATTTTGTATTTATTAATCATATCACTATGAAATCTGCGTTATGTTCCTGAAAACTTCCTCTCTTCTGGTTTCTAACGTTTCCTCGCTGATATTTTGCCACTGGTTGGTTGTGTGTGTATAACTCCTCTTCCCTAGGGCCAAACTAGGGATCTCAGGAACCAGTGACCAAACTCAGACCAGTAGACCAAGAAGAATCTTTGTTGAAGTACGTCTTTATGGTTCTAAGTAAGTAATATAGAATATATCCCAGTTAACAATCTTATGTAACATAATGGAAAATAAAATATTTCCCAAAATACACCGTCCCTTATATTACACCTTGTATTAGGTATACAGGGTGTATGGGATGGTATACCGAAACCTTTGCAGGCATGATCAGACCATGAAACTGAAAAACTTTTACTATGAAGCCTATGTTGGGAAACGAATTTTTGTTTTCGGGCAATTCGTATGGGAACTTTTTTTCTCGTTTACCAACATTACATAGAGTCCATAGAAAAAGTTGTTCAATTTCACTGTCTTATCATGCCTACAAAGTTTTCGGTACACCGTCCCTGACACCCTGTATGTATAACTAAATTCATTTTTCATTGCTTACACTATCCGTGAAGTTTCCTAGTAATGTCTAGAATTCACGATCGTACGGATGATAAGGAAATTTCAATAAAAATGACGCATGAATGTGTGACCTACATTCTTCAGAAACTAATACCTGAATTATTAATGTCCATTCTGTTGAAAGGGGTGTGACGCCCACACTAGTCATATAAAACGATGGAATCAGTCTTTGTTAAGCTACTACTTTTAGTACACTAAAAATGACTTTGAAAAATGACGTAAAGGTCACCACAGTGTGACGAATATTTAATAGATTAGAATGATTAGGTATTGTACCTATACCTAAGACAGATACAATGTAGAACTATAAATTAAATTAGCGACTGGTAAATGAGTAACAAAATAAATTATATTAAAGCATTACTCGCAATAAATGAAGTTATTTCAAATTCTTAAATACTTCCCGTGTTAGTTATACATTTTTGAAAACTTGCAAAATTGTCTACCGTAGCCGTGCCTGTGTTATTGGTATTTATATAAAGTTGAAAAATTTGCGGGCAATGAATAAGCCTCGGTAGCACAGATGGAAGAGGCGTCGCCACTAGTGATGGCGAAAGTCACAGGTGTGAATCCTGCCCTCGGTAGAAAATTTTGCAAGTTTGTATAAAAAGAAGGTAGGTATTTCAATACCCTTGCAATAGACGTAAATGAAACTAAGATTTGAAGTTTAGCTTGGTTTTAATTAAGGAAGGTTGTTAGACACGGTAGATGAATAAGTAAATTAATCCAGGTCTTAATTTCTCAAAACCCTGCCATTGTTTTTAGCGCCATAAAAATCAGCTCTCTGCGGAAACATTTGTATGGAATTGGCGACGAAAGCTTACAGTGGATATATCTGGGCCTCAATGCTCATTTTTTAATTATTTTTATTTTGGCGATAGTCAATTACCATCACAATAGACAAGAAATAAAAATCACAGAAAATGGGAAAATGGGTGAAAATATTTAGTGAAAACTGCAAAAACCACGAAAATTCGGGCTATGTGTTGTAGAGGGAGTCAAATAAACAATAATTACAGTAAAATGAGGTTATATTAAGTACAAGCACTGTTTATGTAGAGAGTTGTTTGGGCTCAAGTTTGAACAAGGTCACAGGTGTCTGTAGGACGTAATCAACCCATGAGACCCCTAAACCTTTTTTCCGTGGTTGCAATATAAAATACTTATAAAACTAGGTGATTTGATAAAATAAAATTTTCACCATTAGATTCATAATTCTGTATTCATAAAAAAACGTTTATTTCCCAAATAACAATTACATAAGAACATATTATTTATAGACTCGGCACTAGGACGAACCTGTGTCACGGCAGTCGACACAACCTTTACCAAAAAAATTACAAACTAAACATTACATATAATGCATACTAAAGGAAACTTAAACTTTTATGTTTTAAACAATACATAACTTTTCATATACTTGTATATTCATACGCACTACCTAAGTGTATTCTTTGGGTCGCTAGACATAGCGATGCTTGTAACGATTTAGCTAGTTTTCAAGCAAATCCACGTTAGTGCTTTCCTAAGGACAAAACACATAAACCACGGGAGTAGGACACGGTTGGCAGGGCCTGCTATTGAATTCTCTTCGTGGTTTGTTATTTTTCGTCGTTTACGAGTAATATTAGCGGGGTAATGCAGAATGTTTGCACTCAGCTCGGTAATTAAGTTGGCAGAAGGTAGTTTTTAATTACCTGCGATCGATTGCAGTATTTTTTTATTCTTTAGTATACTCTAGCTCTCCGAATGGTATAGCTTTTGTTGATTTAATGTGGCTCCATAGCCACATTAAATCAAACAAACTCCTATCCATATAGGAGTTTGTTTGAATAAAGTTAGTTACGGTATTGGAGGATGCCTTTGTACTAGTGATCTATGTATAATAAAGCATTCGTTACAGGAATGTAAAAAGTATGGGAATAAGATACGACTGAGGTAGAATCAAAGATGAAGACAGCTGACCAAGCAACCAAAAAAGCAGTACATAACTAATTGTAACAGAACTAGAGTCTGTAGTGACAGAAAACTTATTGTATTACTAAGTATTTTAATTATTATTTTTGCACCTGCCTGTACTTTCCACATGCCCTAAGCTAGACTGGTAGATAATGCCACTGGCATTAAGTCCGCCCATGTACACTGTTTTGTGCATTAAGTTCAATAAAAAAAAATCAGGCTTCGGCAAAAACTGAACTACATAAATCGTCACTTATAAAAACCAATGTCATCACTGCATAACTGACCCATTCATCAACGCACAGCCTAAGTTTCTCATGATGGAAACATGAAAATACGTACTTTACAATATAACTATCTGCTAATAAAGGATTTTCAGAATTTTAACCTCTTGACGAATAATAAAAAAAAAAATAACATAAATAGGATGGTTAAACTACGAAGATATAATAACAAAGTACGCATTCAAAAGTTTTTAGTAGGTTTGTTGGGTTGTTCGTTGACTTGATGTTCCGTACGAAAAAGTCTGCGTGAGTGAAACCGCGGCGGGCGTAGTAATAACTATGTTAAAACTAGGCACTCAAAAACTCTAAAGAAAACAATAGCAAACCATCATCTAAATAGGAACGAGCTGTCCTTTTTAGGGTTCCGTACCCTAAGGATAATAACGGAAAACCTGTTACTGAGGCTCGGCCGTCCGTCTGTCTGTCCGTCCGTCCGTCCTACAGTTACGAGGCTGTATCTCCTGAACCGTTATACCAAGACAGTTAAAATTTTCACAAATGATGTATTTCTGTTGCCGCGATTACTACAAATACACATAATAAAAAATTAGAATAAAGTAAATATTTAAGTGGGCTCCCATACAAAAAACTTGTATTTTTTTGTATGGAGGCTGTATCTCATGTACCTACCGCGAAAGATAGACAGTTGAAATTTTTACAGATGTTGTATTTCTGTTGCTGCTATAACAACAAATACAAAAAAAATTATAAAATAAATATGTATGGGGGCTGTCATACAAAACACGTGTTTTTTGTTATAGATAATGGTACGGAACCCTTCGTGCGCGAGTCCGACTTGCAATGGCCGGTTTTTTAAACTCTCTATTTTGTGGTACTGCGTGAGGTGGCGCGTCTTTTAGTTCAGGCGGCGTCGCGGCGCCGGAACGCTTCGTAAGCTTCGCATCGCTCGGTAGACATCATCATTATCATAATTATCATCGGCTGCCACCTCCAAATAGGCAGTTACAGGCTCGCGAAATCTCACAAAAGTTATTTTTGTTACGATATGATAAAGAACTTTAAATCCGCTTTTATAATACAAAAGATCTTCTCATAAAGCTTAGGTATCAGAAATATCTTGAGCCCGTCTTGGGTTATCGCTATCGGTCACGAGTAAAATTTTAACATAACATATATTTTTATTAAATAATAACTGCAAAACTGTATCAAGTAATGTATTTCTAGATAACATGAAAAAATTACGACTTAATTCTTGGCTTCAAATAACTTACTCGTTTGGGCAGAAATAAAGGACAAAGGCTTAGCGCCGTTCTGAATCATCTTATCTAAATACAAAATGTTACAACTATCGTTTGATTAATAGCCGTAAAACTGTATCAGTTATAAACTATGGTTTGATCTAATAATAGCTCACGTAGTACAACGATTACATTCTCTTTGTACCTTGACCCAGTAGAACGTTACCCCTTATTATCAACTGCTCTGGACTAGACAACTTTATTATGCCTTGGGTTACCTACTTTATTCATTGAACCGACACGGTTAAAACTGCGGCTAACAAATAAATAGCAAAATAAAACATTACGGTCGGACGAACACACCTTCGGAAAGATAAGTCGCGTACTCTATTATACAAAGAATAAAAACTTAAAGGAAACGCGGCTTGGTTCGGATAAAAAAGCCAACCAGGTTTACGTAACATTATTAGGGTGAATTGAGCTAAGAAATCAACCGCGGAAGGTTGGATAGTGTTCGAAATTTAGTATCCCATTTCTTGAAATCATCAAATTATGAGACGATACTTTTCTTAGCAATACTTCAAGATATATGCTACAAAACTAAGGGGCTCAAAACACGATTTATTGAAATTTATTGAATAAATTTCCCTATAGAAAAAAAACGCGAAGTAGGTAAGCTCTTATTTTAGTTTTTTAGACTAAAAACTTGAACGTTTGCTTGTTCTCCATCATTTCATATTTTATTTTGTGCCCTCTTCATGCTCATTACATTAGAGATACAAATATGGGCTTACTTTTTTAAAAAATCGTTTATGTATTTTAACAATATGTATGTATGTTCATCGGGTCGTTAGACGACTCGGTGTCCCACACGAAAAGAGAGAGAATAATATGTATGCATGTATGTAGATTGTATTTTTGGTAGTAAATGGCACATAGAACCTAGTTTCCTCTAATACCAGTCATAGGCGGTTGTCCCACTTGTCGTCCGTTGCTGTGTATTTCTAACGCATCGTAACGCGTGCGTCTGTCAGACGAAATTACCAATACGACTACAGTGCGTTTTAGGTGCGCAACGGATGCGTCTGTGAACACGTTTGAAAGACGCATCCGTAAAAAATGGGTATTGACAGACGACAAGTGAGAGAACCGCCATACCGCAGATCTAACACGATCGACCTATCGCTTGTTAACAATGCCTGGTTATGCCGCAATTGATTTATGCTGGACTACCTGACACGTCCTGAGTACACAACTTAGCGTAGGTGGATGTATAGCTAAGAAAAACAGAGATGCATTTGGGGAATGAAGATGATTACAAATAATTAGAAGTGAAGATTTACGCTGCTGGATTAGGATAGCGTCGCCCTATTTCTGTCCGTTGTTGTAGGTAGTAAAAGGCGACTGAGGTATGAATCTAAGGAATAAGCGGCAGCGTTCTTTGTGAATGTACCTACCGCCTGCCAAGCGTCATGAGTACCTACAGCAAACACCTCCCAAAACAGGGAAGAAAAAGTGGAATGTAATGGCTATGGATAATAATAATACATGCATACATACATACATACATACAGCATCCTACTGCAGTCTACTGCTGGTCGTAGGCCTCCCCCAGGGTACGCCATAGGGCACGATCTCCCGTTTTCGCCATCCAGTCGCTACCAGCCGCCTTTTTTAATGGCTACTGATGATAATAATGATACAAATATTTTATGAAACGGTAAATGAACTTTCGCTATTTTCATGACGTCAATAAGATATAATATTATCCTAAATTGAATAAAGTAATTTAATTAAAAAAAAAAAAACCAGCCTAAAAAAATACTTTGCAAAACAAGTCCCAATTCAAAAAGTAGGAAACCAGTTTTTTGACCTACCTAGATACGTACAAGATGCATTTCAACTCAATTACACACAACTTTATATTTGGATCACGTAGGTGCTCTCTAAAAGAATACGCAATAATTTCAACTTCCAATCATTTTTAATTAATACATATTAAAACCAGTTCATTACTTAAGAATTTGTGTCAACGAGATCGTGTGTTAGAGTTCCGTAAATCGCGCGACATTTCTTACGAAGCCTTGAGCGGTAGAGAGACTGAGAATAGTATTTAGAGGGAACCCCACCAACAAAAAGAGCGGAGCAAAAAATACACACTCTCGTATGCTTGAAACAACAAAAATGCATATTTGTCTTTAAGACATTAGTCTTGCTGCGATGGTGTTTTTATTAAAATGTGTTTTCGTTGTTTCAAGCGCAACGTCAATGAGTATGAGTATGAAATATACATTTTCTGATGACACTCTCAGTGTCAATGACACTATAAAATGCAAGTTTTGTTTAGGAGGTACACTTTCGAATTTAAATAGGTAGATCGAACAACTATAATCGGCTGACCAAAAGCAACCAAATTATACAGTGTGTACTGTTGCCAATACAAAGTATACGAGGTGTTACAAAACAACCTTAAAAATAATAATATTCGTCGTTATATGCAGTCGATGAAATAATCACATCACTAGTTTAGGTCAATACTACACTTCTTTTCCAAAGAATTTCGATTTAGCATACATTGCTGATTGTCAATACAACTGACACCCATCAAATAACCAGCAATGTATACCGAATTGCATTGTGCCGGGTTGGTAACTTCATTTGAACTCTAATTGTCAAAATAGTCCTGCGATGCAACGATACAAATTAAATGTGATTTGATTTAAAAAGTAGTTTTTCGTAATTTTCTAAACGATAACAATTTGACTGAGCCGATGGCGTAGCGGATAGTACCCCTGCCTGCTACTCCGAGGGTCCTGGGTTCGATCCCCACAAGATACAAATATTTATTAAGTATTTTCAGATATTTGTGTTTAGTCGGGGTGTTTATATGTATATTATGTATTTATTTACAAAAAAGTATAGCTATCTAGTTCCCATAGTACAAGCTATGCTTAGTTTGGTACTAGATGGCGCTGTGTGCATTATCCAGGTTATTTATTATTATTTTTTATTTTATCAATAGTATAATTATTATTTTTACACCCTTTCAGTTTTTTTGTTATTCTGTTACACGTGGTATAAGGGCACCGTACTTAATTGTTCGAAAGGTTCCTTCTAAACGTTGTCGTCTTAACTCTAACTAACTGAGTAGTCACAACGTCTGACTCAGTCGGCCTCGTGGCTACGGATGCAGCTGTCAAAATATCAGGTTGAAAAGGAACATATCCTTGCAAAAATTGGACAGCATGAGAGTGGATAGCTTGGGTCTTGACGTTACTGGGATACCTGGGTAAAATGTCAAAAAATATGTTTTGTATGTAGGTAAAAATGATCGACTGAGACACCAATCTTTGCTGGTTATTCTTAGTTACCGGTTATGCTGATTTCTTAAATTAGGTAACAAGACTATGCTAACCGGGAACTACCTATCGCGTATGGATAATATGAATAAATTAGGAACTCGCCCAGCGGTTTCACTCGCTTCTAACGGCAACAGACCAGATATAAGGGAAAAGGTCTTTTCCCGACTTGTATTATACAAAAACTTTTCGTTTGAATCAATCAGTCTTTTTACTAAAGAATACCACCCTAAAATCCGTTACGAACTTTTAAAGATCTAAGCATACATAGAGACAAATACTGAAAGCGACTTAATTTTATGCTATTTAGTGCATTGTAAGGTGTGGTCTGGTGTAATTTTGTAATTTTAGCTGGTTTCTTTAAGTTACTACTCAGATGTTTTTTAAGTAGGTCATACTAGAACTAATTTTTAAATACGCCTCTGTAGTGTTGTAACTATCTGATCTAATTAATACGACATTGATTGATACTAATGTAGTTGGACCGTCAAGCCCTGTGACTAATTGATTGTCACAACATGATGTATATTACGTAAAAAAAAGCCTGTGTATCTGTCCGGCTCGAGACTACTGATCAAGGATGTGGGCGTAAAGATTACGCGATAAATTTACTTTGTATATGTGTATAAAACCTGAAAGGTGTGCCGCCGTCTTATGAGTAGGTAATCGTAGGTACTAATTACTTTTCTTATAATGGGTTTGCTGTTTATCATACCATATATGACAACAAGAAGAACGAACAGATAAACCCGTGGTGCGAAAATGTTTAGACCATCTCCTAGGTAACGGCATGAGCCACATAAGTCCACTGTTGGACATGGACCTCCTCGTATTGGGTGTATTGCCATACTCACTATGCTGATTGGAGAGCGCAGTGCAAGATATTGCTTTAACAGAGTTCGCTGCTGCCCATTCCCTGGATGAATGTATCCCTCAGTCGCTTTTTACGACACTCACGGTTTGTATTAATTGGTATGATACCGTTTTAAGCCGGCATCACACGGCGATATAATCGTAAGGTTTGTAATTATTGACATAGCATGACGTCAATAAGTAATAATACTATCCTACATTGGATAAAGTAAATTGCATTTTCATTTCATTTCATTTTTTCTTTTTCAATGAAAAATTCTACTAAATCTGTTCATGAGTTTGGAATGTTGGTGATACGAAGAAACAGCCACAGATACATTTACTCTGAAAACATGACACTTTTTTTTCGAGTCAGGAAATCGTGTGATAAACCAAAAACAAGTAGAGGTGTGAACGATTACCAGAAACAACATAGATTTAGGAAAAACAAACACGCAATAATCAGTGATCGCTTTCAGAACACTAAACAAACAATAAACACATCACACATTATTTGACAATCCCAAAGACATCGGAACAGGAGTAGTCAGATTGTATTTGGTGTCATATTTGTCAACTATTAGTTATCTTTGTGTACTCCCCGTGTTTGTTGATCTACCTGCGGCTCGGGTATTTTGTTTGGATAAGATATCCTCTTACTACGCACGTAGAGAATTGTACATGAAGTTTACACAGGGTGAAAGGCCCATACATTTTAAGATGTCCACCCATAACCAACTTTTTCAAAGGGATTAGGTACCTACCTAAATAGAAAACGAAAAATGTATTCGTAATTACTGGAAACTTGCAAAGAGATGTTTACAAAAAAATACTCATAATATGTGAACAGTTAAAAGAAATCATTGATAGAGTTTTCAAAGAAATAGGAAGAATTGTTTTTCTATTGGTATTCTCATATTTAGAAAATATGGCCCACAACTGGAGCAAACAACATAATGGGATGAAATAACCTAAGAAACTGAACAGGTTTATCTAAAGAACATATTAAAAAATAGGCCTCTTATACAAAATGTATCAGGCAGCCGACCGAGTCATATTGGGTAGGAGGTCAAATTTTTTTAATATTTCGTTCTTTGTTCCATGGGGAAAGTTGTTCAGTTTGTGGTCCACACAGGAGCAAATATTTTATCGGGCAAATATTTTTAATGCATTATTCTATAACTTAAATGACTCATTTATGCTAGCCGCGTTGAGACTAACTATAATTATTGATAGTCATCTCAATATGTTTATTACCTATATTTTGTATATAATTCTAGATCTTCCATGACTGTCTGAACACAGCCTTACCGGACATACTGATTTATTCTTATTTTTCTGCGGTTGACACACTTCCATTTTCAATTACACCTACACATTCGAACGGACCCCATTAATTATGTACTCATAATAATAGCTACAGGTACATACATAATCAAGTTGCAAGTGACACCGCCAATTGTTGAGCAAACTCGGGCTGCCTGAGGGGTCCTCATTAGTGGACCAATTACGTGTCTCGAAATGCCTGCTGATTACGGCCTGTGGAGCCCCAGGGCTGACCAACAGATGCCACTCTTGGTTGCGTGTACGGGAATTTTTCTCTCCAAATTTTCGAATTCTTGACGGATATGTTCCGATGGCGCAAATGGTAAGCACTTGATGGATACTGGATGGGTATGAGATCGATTTCGTACCTTTTCGAAATTATTGCAAAGCTTGCAAGCGATAGATTCATGAATCGAGGAACATGATTACAATACAATCTAATTGCTAGGGTAGCAATTTCTACCAGACAACTTTTGGGTGAAGAAGAAACAAGAGAATATGTAGAAACTGTTTATTTCAGTGCTACAATGATAGGTAATACAATGCTTACATACTAGGTTAGGTACACTGAAAAGGGTAACCACACATAGCTAAGCGGGATAGTGCATAGGTAGCCTACACCTACATATAATTATAAACTATTATTTCTTATAAGCAACGAAAAATTTACCACATTCTGACTGGTGAAATATTAGGTAGGCAAAGAAAGATTTGAGAAGAGGTTTATACTAAACTTTGAATAATGAGTGAAGATAATAAGTTAACTTATTCAAGCAAAGCTGGACATATGGCGTCATTTATATGAAATGAGGGTCCGATTTGTCAATAGCTAGTGCTTATATCAAGTGCGGTTGATGTACCACAAGGTAATGTCCTATCCCATGAATGCAGAGTCTCAGATATGAATTTAAGATAAGTAATTAGTTTTATATTCAAAAGCAGATGGTTTATTTTCTACTTAAATTTTCCACAGAAATACGAGTCGATTGAAAAAAGCAAAATGGTTTGCAGGTACCCAAACCCTTAAATATATGCTTTCAATACAAGACTAGATGTACTATGGTTTATTATGCACTCAGAGTGCTATATTATTTTCATAAACGAAAATAAGAAATGAAAAAATTATAGCGTCCGCCGGGTCTTGAACCCGGAACCGTGGGATACCGTCCCACTGCTCTGCGAACTGTTCAATCTCTCCAAATGTTCAATCACTTGGTACTCGTCACAGACGAGACGGCTTGTCCAAAGACTAGATGTCTGAAGATTTTTTCTTCAAAATAATGATTTTAAGGCATTTCCCACTTAAATGATTCACGATACACCATTAACAGGATTATATCTATTGCTTTTGCATTATCAACACACTTGCTATTGTTGCAAACAAAATCGTTTACAACCATAAAAAGGAACTAACAAAACACAGTTCTCATAGTTTCGTCTGACTCACCGAACTATACACCATATCCTTGATCTTTTCTTAAATAACTATTACTCGAGGCATAACGTTCCTTCTAAGGAAAACAATAATCCAGATAGGGTCAAGGAACAATAAAATGGCAATTTTATCACAGTCATTATAAATATCAATGCTGGTACATGTAAAACACCCACACTGGCTGGAGACATGCACCAAGTAAAGGATCAAGTATCCTATTAGACAAGAAATGCTGGATCTAGATTCAAAGAGGTTTAATACTACAGTGGGAACACAAAAGATAAAGTTCTCGGCAATAAGGAAGCGTTTTTGGTACTCAGTAGTTTAAACAGTCGTAATCAGGAATAATTTAAACTTGTAACGGGTGCTTGTAATATAGTGTTTGAAGGCAGTTACTAAAATTACCTAACAAAACAAATAAAATGGCTTCATTGCAGAATAGCCGATAGTATCCTCTTACTGCACTTTTGCGAGAATTTCAAAATGTTAAAACCAAGCCTTAAAAATAATTGACCCACCATTGATTATTCAAGGGTCATTCTCAAGTACATATTATTTTTAATAACATACTTCTATAACATTGATGCACACACCCAAATTATAAGGTTCTTTTTAGCAGAGGCTATTTTAATGATACTCTATACAAAGGCTTTTCTGGCCTATTGTATAAATAGTATTATTAATTATATGCTACTAATTATTGAAGTAATCGGGTTCTGATCGCAACATCTTTTTGGGTCAATGATGTATAGTCAAAGCTTCGTGGCCTTCGAAAATTGTTCACTGAAAATAATAAGTTATAATTTTAATTATGTTTCATCAGAAGGTAGCTACTCATCACGTTGTAATTATCTATTAACTATTGTGATGCGTTTGTTAGCAATTAATCACTTTGTGGGAATAATATTGATAGATATTGCAAAGGTTAATGGTATTATTTGAAATTTTACCAGATGATTAGTAATTAAATATTACGAATGACCTTTAATCAAATCAAATAAAAGGTTGACTAATTAAAATAGTGTACTTGCTAGTGAAATTCAAGGCAAGATAAGTACAAAAACTTTTGTATCTACAAGGGCTGATCAATAGGTGGATAACCACATATTTCATGTATTTATATCAAAAACTAATATATTTTTTGAAGTTACGTTACCACAGTAAATACAAATTATAGATCTCAAAAATAATATGTCTGAAAAGAAAAACAACATAACGCTTTGTCAGTCAATATGATTTATTATTGCCACATTATTCATTTCCCTTCATGATTTCATGTAAGTCATAGTCGACTACCAGATGACTTTGTACCCTGAACTGAATGTCCATGTGATAAAGGTGAATTTTGAACACAATGTATGACTTAAACTTAAAATCGACCGTACTGCGTATAGGATTACGTTCGGTTGACATTTTGTTACGCTACTCGAGATATTAGCATAAATGAAGGTGTCTATTGAAATGTTGTCTGAAGGTGAACTATCAAGTGCTCGACTTTGAAATCAGCTAGAATACATTTTGCTTTAAGATGCAATTGAGGGGATTTATGTCGATAAGCAGACGATAAGTAGCTCTGAGCTCCTTTACCGTCGATCAGTTGGCATTACACAGATTGAGCTGTATTCGTAATTTCGAAACGGATGAACGTGTGAAAATTCCGAAGCAAAGGTTTTGTGTCAAAATATATCAAAATATGGATGCTGAACTTTGGATTGTTCGAATAATAAAAAAAAAACTGCGTGGTTTGTCATACCTCATGCAATTTAAATATCACGTTAAACTTTATCAAAAAAATACCTGACCATAAAAAAGTGCGTTTTGACTCTATATTTCTGTTGGCAGGTTGGAAACAAACACAACTAATAACCAAAGAATTCATAGATCACTGTATCTAACTTATACGTCTTTTTCCTGAAACAAACAACACAAATTTATTCCATTCTAGACCAAGACATTTCAAGAAAACCAGTTCCAAAAATCTGCAATAACCTACCGCTACCACATCACGTTCACACAATTCGACATCGACGCGACACATGTCCGCTTATCCCACGGAGTGGCGTGTGACGTGCCGCTATGATACAAAGCTTAAGACATTTAGGAGGGCATAAAGACACTACCAAATGGTTGTGGACGGTCTGGCTGGGGTGACAAGTCATAAGAGGAGAGCGGAAGCTTGGTTTAAAAATAATATAAATAATATTTAAAAAAGAAATACCAGAAAGTGTAAATTTTTTTCAATTCTTGTTTTTTTAAAGCAACTAAGAGGACCATGCAGGGAATGGGCACATCTTGCACTACAAAGCATGGTGAGTATGGAAAAACCGCACCCCCCCCAGGTGAAATGCTCCCGAGCCTCTGGAGCATTTCAGTTGCCAAATATTGGTCACGAAAAATGCAATTGATGCCATCGACTCCATGAACAGAACGGGGAGGCCCATGTCTAGCAGTGGACTGTTGTGTGAAAGGTAATGTATGTAATTCAAAGATGAGAGGACATTTTTGAGTCTAGCTATTCTATCAATCCTAAAATGATAATTTGTCAGAAAGAAAATCGAAAAGAACAAGACGCTCATGACTAGGGCCACGCCAGTAAATGATAATAAAGACTGGACTGCCCAAAGCTATTGTAGCTCCGGGTCGTGAAACAGGTCCCATATAAGCATGAGATATCAAGACCCCAACATAACGATCTCAGAAACACCATGTGAATGATTACGTTCTTGTCTCAAAAATGTTTAACTTCTAGGAAATAACAGGTGTTGGTTTTTAGAGTTTACTGTTACAATGTAAACTACACAGAGGTGATTTTAACGTAGAATCAACATAAATCACAATGAAATAACATGAAGAAACATCTGTTAAGCCTTGACATTAGCATGAGATTGTGATCGGACTGCAAAGATACTTAGAAATAGATTACGCGGATAAAGTGACCTTATAAATGATCACTCATATCAGAAGGATTTCGTAACAAAAGTTGGCTCTTACGCAAAGTTTAAAATGTTTTTGGGGCGGATTCAAGGCGTCGTTTGTCTACTTATCCACACGAAAGTAAGAAAAAGATGACGCGGCGCGAATTCCACTTTTTTTAATGCACGAAATTCTCAATTTAAGCAGCTATGAAATATAACAACTAGAGCGCAAACAGGTGAAATTTAACCTTTTCAATATTTTCTCTGAGATAAGGATTTTTTGAAGTGTAGCTTGAAGTAATACACAACAATACCTATGTAAGTAACCGCAGAGAACATGGGGTAGGCTGCGGGCTAGACTGCGGTTGACGTGTCTGCCATAAATCCGCCTGTCGGCATTTAGCAGAGCGGACCAAACGTCAAGAGCAGTGTGCTTCGAGACTGGACGACACACTTGATATTGATGACGTCATTAATATAAGTCGTTGTCTTTTATTTTATGAAACCTTAGTAAAATTATGTCTGTAGGCAGCAAAACGGCAAAAAAGAACTGTGTGCTTTCGTTATGTATGTCAAAAATGATAAAAGTGGCCACTTTTGGCAAAATTACAATACATAACAGAAGCGCTTAGTTTTTACAAGGTTTTATCGATTCCAAGTAATTTTTGTAGTAAGTTGTAGTCGCGAATTGATACTTTGCTTTCCAAATGACTAGCGCGTCCAGCCAGGTAATTTTTTCCTGTTTAGGGGGCGCCACTAGCTCTCGAACCGCCTTGTAAAGTTAACTAAGGATGGGGGGGATAAAGAATAGATTTCTATTCTATTTTCCCCGGAGAACGAAGATCTTACATAAACTGGACGTCCTTTACTAAGATAGCACCTACTTAAATCCGTTGTACAGAAATGTTGTATGTCGTATCTTGGAGATAGTTGTTCCATATTGTCATCTCGGCCTTGGATTTCTCATTTCATCCTATTAGATTGACTGTATACCATACTTGTGCAACTTGCAACACGAAATCTGGTTTTGCATAACTGATCAAAGCGATCGACACGACAATTTCGATCCGAACTTCCGAAGTATTCGATAAAGCTGCATTTTAAATGATAACGTTTATGCCGTAACTGACAAGCGTATCAGTTACAATTAGACTTTGATTTGCAATGAGCTATCGAGATAAGTGACAAACAAAATAGTTCTGTCTCAATTCAGGTCGAGTATTTGTCAGATATATAACAGGTATGTCAGATATATGGCAACTTAAAGAAATAGGTGGCAAGTAATAGTTCAACTTACGTTTCTAAGGGGAAGTTGTTCAGTTTCATGGGTATTCTTATTCGTTGTATTAAGGAAGATTTCTTTTCTAACATCCCATATACCTCCACCGAAACTTCGTTATCAACTTTTAAATCATTTTCTTTGAGTTTGATTGAGTTACAAGTTACAACTTAACAAGTATCAAGATTTGTGTTGTATCCTTCAGTACGTGTTTGTTTTTCTTTTGGTGTTCATAAGACTTTTTTATGTTTCCAACTAGAATATAGTATACGAGATGGAAAATGAGTTGCCCATTATATGCCTGCATGTCAGACCTTGATGAAAATACTCTGCAAATCAGGTCCTCCATGGTCGTTTTACTAAACGTACGATAACGGACTATAGATTTACTAGCTGATACCTATGATGAGATACAAAAGTATCAATGCTGAAATGCCGAACATTCTGTACGAATAAAACGATAACTGTTACAAGCTATTATTGATGTAACTTGGAGCCTGGCCGTAAATCCAAGCGTAGGAAGGCTCGATTTTGAGATATCTGATGTTCGCTATGCGCAGTGGTCACAGAGCTCTGAATGAAAAGTAGAGGCGGTTAGAGTTTGAAGGCATTCATTCCTACATACGTAAAAGACAAAATAACAGTCTGTTGCTGGACATCGGCCTATTTTTACAAGATTTTATTTGACTTGCCGTGTTCGTTAGTTTGTACGGTTAAAATTTTAGATGCAAAATTTGAGCCACTTAACGACTTCCGATTGATCTAAAATTTTGCATAGTTATGTAAATTGAGTGACAATGCAATATTATGATGTTAAAAAGCTGATATGATGATGGAGCCGGAAGGTGGTCATAGCATCTCAGAGATGAAACTACGTACCCCTATCGAGTTTGGCATCGTTGGAATCGTCTTGCCAACTACTCTTCAAATAGTGCACTCAAATAAATAAAAGCTTGTTTTAAAAAACTTTTTTATTATATTTTTTTATATCCCCTAGAACTCGGTGTATTAAAAAAGAATACTTCGCAAAAAGTGCCGATAATATTTCAATTGCTCACGTGACCTTGTTGTTGCCCTAAAACCCTTGTCATGAAACATAATTAGGTCATAATAATGAAGCAACATCTTAGGGCTCCTAATATTTATACTTTCAGTTTTTGAGAAGCTTGTTTACCTAGTTCGCCTATCGAATAGTACTTTTTTAAATTTTGTGTCTGGATAGGTAAACCATCGTAGAACTTAAAAAAGAATCTGAGATATCGTCTTTGTTTCAGACATCCTCGACATACACTGTGTGCGAATCATACGAGCCGGCATAGACTTTACAGTGTACTCAAAGTTATATTACCTTTTGAGTATTGCCGACATTTATTGTCAAACATGTAAGTGGTATTTATCCTAAAAGACTTCGTACTGAGGGATCAACTAAAATGGTTTTTCATACAGTTTAGCTGACGGCCGATGAGGCGCAGTAGCAATGCGACTGCCTGCGGTGCAAAAGTTCCGGGTTCGATTCCCGGTAGGGCACTCGAATCATTGAGTCTGGTTAGAGCATTTTAGGCTGAACCACCTGATTGTCCGTAAGCAAGATGGTTCTGTGCTTTGAAGGGCACGTTAAGCCGTCGACGGCACGTTTTACCGGTTGCTGTCTATGATTACTAGACTATGGTTGTTGTACACAACCATGTCAGAGGCCGACTAGTAATAGTAGGCGGCTGCGACACTCTGACACCAGGGTTTATCGGGTCGTTCTTGGACTCGGTGCCGCTCTCGAAAAATAAAGAAAGTAGAAGATATATTTTATGAGAGAAACTAGTAAAGAGTTGACGCATTTACGGGATAAGTTGGTGTCTTACCGATTTAATTAATAAAAATCGTTATGTTTCGTTACAGGAACTGACAAAAAAATTGCACCTACAAAAGGACAACATAATAACATTTATAATTAAAGCAGTAATTACGATTAAGGTCAATAATGATTAGATAGATATTGTATCTTAGAAATAAATATTAGTCATAACTTTGATAGCGCGACAGGTTTAATTTGCCTCAGGGTTAAACCACATAATAATTATGTGCCCTACTTCCAACCTTTCAAGAAGTACGATGTGTATTTTTTTAGGTATTTAATAACATTTCATAATATTATATTTATGTGCATAAAATTATGCACCACTAGATTTCCGCCCAGCGGTTTCACCCGCTGCCACTCATATTCTCGTGGTAATAGTTGTTTTCCCGCGGTTAAAAGTACATCATGTGTTATTCAAGATAATATTCTACCTGTGATGCAAATTTCATTCAAATCTGTCAAGCCGTTTGAGCGTGAAGAGGTAACAAACATACATACACACAAACTCTCATATTTATATTATTAGTATGGATTATGTGCAAGATATGAAGAGAAGTATGTATCGGAACACACCTACCAAAAAGTTCAGTTTTAATTCAGAAATTAAATTTTGTGTCGATTTGAGAAAGACCATGATACATTTAGTTCTTTTCTTCTTAGCGTATTGATGGCAGACACTACACCACCGTCGCGGCCCAGATATTGGCCACGCTTACAGCTTTTCCAATTAAAAAATTAAATAAATTTCAACCTACATTGACTCTTAAGGGCCTGCTTCGAACTTTTAAAAGTCCCTTTCCCACTAATGGCAAATTCTGTGTGTGAGAACAGAGCGGAATCACCATATTTAGTCAATTTTTCACTCTTTTGGAAATTTCTCGCCAATTATACAAGTAATCAAAAAACTGTACGACAAGAATCTAGTAATATGCAAGACGTATCGTATTCGCAAAAAATAATGTTTTATTATCATAAGATTGCTATACAAAACGCAAAAAAGTGTAAAAATAGACCAAACTTTAAAAAATAAATCTATCGAGCAAACTTTCTTTCATCGTGTTTTCCTGCGACAAAAATCTAGATAATATAATGAAAAATCATTATACATAAAAATAAAGTGTTTATCGTATCCATCAACAAAACTGCGTGCATCCAAAAATACCGATTTTTCTCACGGCCCGCCCTTAACGTACTTATGTCACTTACGACATTTTCCAAAGAGTTTGTACAACTGATTAGCACATGTTTTATCTCTTGATTTTTTTCAAGATTTCTAAAATTAAGTACCTACACCAGTTACACCTTCGCTATTAGGAAAAATCCTACTTCTTTATTACATTATATCTTTCTAAGCAAAGATGTTGTAAAAACAAATAAATGCAAACATATTTCATAACTTATAGACAAACAATAAATTCAAGATTGCCATCTGTCTTCTAAAAGTAGTCTAATTAAAGATCTGAAGTTTTATCTGAACGATCTTTTAACCTTGATCACTACTGGCATATTATTATTATGGTTCTGCTAAAGTGCTGGAAAGCAAGGTCGAAATAATGTTGCACGGTAGATAGATGTGTATAGATAAAGATAATTATTAATATTTTTTTATTACCTATAGTGTCGCTTACGGCCTTGTTTTACTTGTATAATTAGGCAATTAGTAGTCAATCTGCTTGTCAATAGATTAAGTTTTAATTATACATTAAAGAAAAAGACTATAACTAAAAGATTTGTGACATATTTTACAAGCTGGAAAGGTTTCGTTATTTATTAAACAAAATTATTTGACACAGGTAGGAGGTAAGCCAATGTAAGTTGAGGAAAATGGCGGATCTCTTGAAAAACACGTTTTATTTTAAAGCTTTTGATTCTCTGAATTTACTGTAGATACCCAAATATATGATCTTTTACGTTAGGGAAAAATAAATCTGAAATGTTTTAATAATAAATCTGAATAGCTTTTAACAGGCAACGTACTCACATCGACATACAATATGCATTTGCAATTTAGCAAACTTGCAAAATTTTTATACCGCAGGGTTCATGGGTTGTTTCCCTCATCTACAATTTTTAAGCTAATCTAATATTTTTTTATAGGTACGTAATAATCTGATTCCTAATATAGGTTATTACCTAATATACTCGTACCTAATATAGGCTTACAATAGCATCACCCCATTTCTTTCCCATGTGAGTCGTAAGAGGCGACTAAGGGACTCTAGGGTGTGTATTGCAATTAAGGCGATGGGCTGACAACCTGTCACTATGGCAATACGCAATTTTCCGAATGATATATTTTGTATGATGATGTATTTGTCTGACGTGGAGTAAATGTCCGAATTTGCGGCCGTTTACGCTCTGCCTACCCAGCAAGGGATTATAGGCGTGATATATGTGTGTGTGTGTGTGTGTAATATATAGATTCTTTATAGTCACCTTGTACGACATTTACGGGGTTTAGTCACTTCAATTCAAATTAGCCGCATAATTTGACCGCTCTTATAGATTTCACGGCAAATTGCCAACCAAAATGTACTGTTATACAACACGTGGGCTTGCTAAGTGCCCACCTAGTTCCTACGATGCAAATCTGACAAATATGTAAATGTAATCACAGTAATTGGATTGTACGAAATGACTTTATAATAAACATACATACACGTATCACGCCTTTATCCCTTGCGGGGTAGGCAGATCGTACATGACCGTAAAAACGATCGCTATCTCCAGGTCTGACAAATATTTGAAATTGCGTATCAATATAGTGAGAGGTTGTCAGTTACATGATACCCTCTAGTCTCTTAGTCGCCTCCTACGACAGCCGCGGGAAAGAAACAGGGTGATGCTATTCTAAACTAGCATCACACGCCATATAATACACATATATTTTAATCTAGTACAAACTTTTCGGATACTTTTATTGTGGCGGCAATAGATGAAGCTGTAGGTGATTGATGGCGGTTACTATAGAGGCGTACATTCAACCTATTTATCAAAATCATTATGATTAGCACGTGGGATCTTTGGTTTAATTAAACCTTGTACTCTTACTTCACATACAGCTGTAAAAATATTAGTTGCAAATATTTTAAACGCCAACGCTGCGACGAGCGGGCTACTCTGCTTGACGCAGCATTGGCGCTAAGGGTTGACCTTAGCCCATAAAACCAAAGAACTTTCCCCAAGGAACATATTCACGTACCTATTAAAATAAAATTGGACCTACCGTACAAAATGTTTCAGCCGACCGCGTCAAATTGTATGGCAGGTCCAATTTGTTATACTCGGCCTATGTTCCTTCAGGAAAGTTTTTCAGTTTCATGGACTGGTTCATACATACATACATACATAAATCACGCCTATATCCCTTACGGGGTAGGCAGAGCGTTAACGGCCGTAAAACGGATATTAACACCACGTCTGACAAAAGTTTGAGGGTCAATCAGATAACTGTGTTTCACTATAGTGACAGGTTGTCAGCCCGTCGCCTAAAATTGCAATACACACCCTCGAGTCCCTTAGTCGGCTCTTACGACACCCATGGGTAAGAAATGGGGTGATGCTATTCTAGGCCGGCATCACACGGCTATGCGGACTGGTTCATCCCTTAAAATATTTGCTTAAAATATTAATGCACCTCTTCCATTCATTCATACGCACCCACACATATCACCCATATATCCCTTGCCGGGTAGGCAGAGCGCAAACGACCGCAAAAAACGGACATTTACGCCACGACTGACAAACATTTGAGGGTTATTCGGAAAACTGTGCATCGGAATAGTGACAGGTTGTCAGCCCATCGCCTGACTGTACAACCAACCTCGAGTCCCTTGGTCGCCTTACGAAACCCACTCGAAGGAAATAGGGTGATGCTATTCTAAGCTTCACCCGGCAAAACCATCACTCCATACATACAATCTAGCTAGCTTTTATGTATCTTTGTAGGTACTTACATACAATAATACGTGGGTTGCTTGCCGTTATTATTTCTTCAATACGTAGGCCTGAATCCCAATAGCTTGGTAGTAGCAACTAGTTAGACAAACAGTGATTTGCATGTAAGAAATTGCTCTATTTGCGTGTAGGTGTTCATCGATCTTATTACCATTTATCTCCATACCGTTAGGCCAGGCTTGAGGAGACGGATACACATGACTGCCTAAGATAATTTACGATTTTCGATATGAATAGCATCACTCCTTTCCTTCCTACGGGTGTTATAAGAAGTGTCTAAGGGACTCGAAGGTTTCATGTGTAGGTATTACAATTTTGGGCGTTGAGAACTTGCCAATATACTGATGCATTTTTTTTTAATGTGCCTTAAATGTATGTCAGATGTGGCGATGGTGACCGTTTTTTACGGCCGTTAACACTCTGCCTACTCCGAGATGTGTATGTGTGTAATAAGGCCAGAAAACGTATCTACAGCTCTTCATTTGTGCTGTAGTATAATATGTTGAGCTGACGACCTTTTCGTCTGTATCAAGTGTGCTCTAGGTTAATTAAGTGTGTACGTATTGTTTTATTTCTTTTTCTCTCGTTTTTTTTGTTTTGTCAATATTATCTCACTGAATTCAATAACATCAGGCACCTGTCTCCGAACAATATCTATTGAAACTAATGAGGTTACGAAATATTGCGCGCTAATATTAAAAAATATTATGAGGTCAGGCTTGGTTTTGTTAAACAATTGATAAGTTTTTGAAAATATCGAACCAGGGACCTTCGGATAAATCGCTAAACTACGAAATGGAGAGTATTGAAATTACGACTTGATTTATGCGAGCGATGCATGCCAGAAATTACAATGAAGCCGAATGGAAATGCATTTTTTATAATTTCATTATCGCGGAGGATGTTCGCTGGTAGAGGCTGATTTATAGCGGAACATTTGTCAATTTCATTGAGAGCCCACTGAAAAATGAACCTCAAGGTATGTTATAGTTCCTATAAATTAATGATTTGCATATTCCTGGATAGCGAAAGAAATGGACTAAGTATCATTTTAAAGCAAACGTCATTCGCTTAGATAGTGTCACCCGTACGCGGGTGTATTATGGTTTTTATATATGAATTCTTTATTGTACACATTAATACAAAAGGTGAAAAACTTAAAATTAGTTACAAGGGCAAGCTTATTTCTATGAGAAATCTCTTCCAGCCAACCCAATGGAGATGAAAGAGGAGAAAAAGCGGGAACTTGAAAATAAATTAAATTATGTACTTACGATTATTGAACATAACTACAAAACAATCTAAACTACAAAAGTATACAAATACACAAATATAATACGATAATATACTACTACATATAAAATATATATTTTAAGTAATATACTATAATATATTCAAATACGGCTTCAAGGTATACTGTTCAATATACTATCTAATCGAATGAGCTACATGAGAAAGAGAAAATTTCATTATTTTGTTTGCTTTTATAAACACATCGAAAGTCTCAAATTGCTAACAATATCACGATTCACGATAGTAAGGCACTTAAACTTAACTTAAAGTTTGAAACATACCTATATAAAGCTAATACTGCAAAAGCATGGTAAATATAAAGGCATTACACGCAACTTTGCCACGTAACTTTGCCTTTTACCCGAACAAATGCACACGCTCATCCTCAGAGCTAAGTAGAATGTAACAAAACTAAATCTGGGTAGCCATTGACATGTTATATCAGGATGCAGATAACCACAATAAAATCAAAATAAGTATACAGAAAAAAAACCTAATGTAGCTGAATGCGTTGACTATTTAAATGGCAACGTTTAGACAGCGTCAATATTTTTAAGGCCATTGCGATCTCATGATGATTCGACAGAGTCATCCCAATCTTGATAGAAGCTGTGACACTTCCCGTGGAGTGATTAGGTACCTATCTTTTCTATCGTTTCGTCGCACCGCTGCGACGGTGCAAACAACCCGGACATATTACGTTACTACCTCAATGTGTAGAAAGAGCAGTCTTCATATGATTTAGATATCTTTGCGCGCAACGGATGCAAGCTTTTGTATGTCAGCTTGCTAACTTTATATCTAACTCGGAACACACATACTTCCCAAAACGCATTCAGATTATAACCAACACACGGCGTATCTAGAACATATTGCACCACAGTGTACAATCTCTTACAATTAAAACTTCAGTATGTTTATGAGTGCATCTTTCTACAAAATTTGACAACTTGGCAAAGTTGGTCCAAGAACTAGGGCCAAGTTTGTCTACACTCGTACACAATGGAAGCCAAGAGTTCGACGGTATCGAGCCTCAATATTGTAGGAAAGTTCAAGAAATATTGTGTCATATTTCGCGCGGTAGGAGACCGACTTTATCGTAAAATGATTAAATTTTAAAACAAGGCCATAGATCTTAGGACAATATTGGAAAGTTTTTCTCAGATTAAAGTCCATAGAACGTTCCTTCTTAGGTACTTACCGACACGTACATTAAAATGTATTATTTTTCGCATACATTCTTCTGCTTGAAGAGCAGATTTTTAGTAGGAGGACATTTTATGAATGTACCAACTTATGAGCACCTTACTTCTAAGTCGGCTCTCCCACTTGTTGTCCATCGCTGCGTTTTTCTAACGCGCCGTTACACATGCGTCTGTCAGACGAAAGGAAATTGGGATTTCCGATCTTTATCCCATACAAATAAGGCTGCGGTGCAATTACGAAGCGTAACAGACGTATATCTGTCAAGTCTGTCAGACGCATCCGTAAACGAACCGTAGCTGTATTACTATGGGAATCGGAATTCGCAATTTCCTTTCGTCTGACAGACGCATGCATTATGTTTCGATAAACGCAGCGACTGACGACAAGTGGGAAAACCGCCTAAGGACTCATAACATAATATGACCTTCTTTCCTTTGACTCTCCCGCGCCCACTTAAACGATACGCGCGCCATCTAGTATTGAATAGCGTTACTAATTTATATTTATTAAAATTTTGAACAAAAAAATTATAAAACAATTATCTGCAAATTAGTCCCCATTTATATCAAACAAAATTATTTGAAAACTATGTAGGTCACATATAATTCGCTTTGTTAGATTTTTATTATCACAACCGCAAATAATCTCAAGTTGAAAACAGTCTGTATGTCGTTCAGCAACTTGAAATTTCTCGTATTGAACTTTATTCCACACCCGTAAATTCCAATGTAAATACTTTAGAAACTTTGGCAGTATTGTGGGCAAAGTTGCCATATGCAACGTGTATAAAAAGACTATAAGCAGCATTTCGAGTTATCCATTTAAAGGATCAACATAAACTAGTTTTTCCTAGTATAATAATTTATTTATATACAAAACAGAGAAGTATTATTATCAGCTAAGTAGATATCTATTTTCCACAACATTCTTTGCTTAGTTTGGTAAGTATTTATTTTTAGTAACTTAAATAGGAGATAAAAAACCAAAAAGTATAAGCATTAAGCACATAACCACCGTGTGGTGCCGGCTTAGAATAGCATCACCCCAATTGCGTTGCAGTGCTGGACTGTGTCATATGCTGAACAAGTTACCCTTTTCAGTACCGAATGCGATCGTGTATTAGTTGTTAGTTATTGTTTACATATTAAATTATTTTTGTTTCTTTCTTTCTTTCAATTCTACTCGTGGTTGTCGTAAAAAGCGACTATGATATACATGGAACAGGCAGCAGCGTTCCCTGTGAATGCAACATCTTGCTCTGCGCTCGCCAATCCCCCTGCCAAGCGTTTAGTGTATGGCTATACCCTCCAATTGAGGGAGGCCCATGTCCAGAAGTGGACTGATGATATGTATAAGCATACAATAAATCTACACTATAATAATATTATAAAGAGGAAAGATTTGATTGTTTGTTTGTTTGTTTGTTTGCATCGAATAGGCTCCGAAACTACTGGCCCGATTTTAAAAATTCTTTCACCATTAGAATCCTACATTATTCCTGATGAACATAGGCTATATTTTATACGAGAAAAAAATTGGGATCCGCGTGAAAATTTCGATAATGTAACCCAAAGTGTGAAAAATGTACCAAAAAAATATCTTATATCGCGTACGCTGTGGAAATTATTGACAATAGAGCAAAGTGATGTACTACAGTTTTGTAGAGGACATCAATATCTATAATAATGTCCGCGATACCATATGTCTAACTATTACAGTTATGCCACAATAACTACTTTTTCATTTAAAAATGTACCAACTACGCCACATTATTCGTACCAGTGTAATGATTACATTTAATCATTACTGTATTAAAGGGTGTCAGGGATAGCCCTCAGAATACTAAAAGGGTACATGCAGACCATGAAACTGAACAACTTTCCCCTGGGAACATATTTCAGGAAACGTAAAAAGAAGAAGGGCTGTCCCATACTCGGTATAAAGAGACGACAAAAAACATTAAGTAATGCATTAAAAACATCTACATACATAAATCACGCTTATATCCCTCACGGGGTAGGCAGAGCGTTAACGGCCGTAAAACGGATATTAACACCACGTCTGACAAAAGCTTGAGGATCAATCAGATAACTGTGTATCACTATAGTGACAGGTTGTCAGCCCATCGCCTTAAATTGCAATACACATCCCTCGAGTCCCTTAGTCGTCTCTTACGACACCCATGGGTAAGAAATGGGGTGATGCTATTCTAAGCCGGCATCACACGGTAAAAAAATCTACACTAAAAAATACATACATACACATATCACGCCTATTATCCCTTGCGGGGTAGGCAGAGCGTAAACGGCCGCAAAAACGGACATTAACGCCACGTCTGAAATATGTTTGAGGGTCATTCGGAAAATTGTGTATCGCCATAGTGACAGGTTGTCAGCCCATCGCCTAAAAGTGCATTACACACCCTCAAGTCCCTTAGTCGCCTCCTACGACTCCCACGGGAAAGAAATCGGGTGATGCTATTCTAAGCCAGCATCACACTAAAATAATAATTATATAATCTACACTAATATTAGAAACAGGATTTTATTTATTGTTTGTTTAAATTGAATAGGCTCCGAAACTACTGGACCGATTTAAAAAAATCTGTAACTGTTAACAGAAATTGAAATTCTTAATTCAATGTAGGATAGTATTATCACTTATTGACGTCATGAACCGTCATTCTAAAAAATGAAATTTGTGTCACACAATTTTCTTTTTTTTTATTACAATTTTGTTATGACCTAATAGAAAACCGGCTCGGGCGGGATAAAAAAAAATATATAGGCACTGCCATGTGACTGGCCAGGTTAATCACAGGCATGTAACTTTACGCCACCACCATCTGAAAATGATATTTGTTTCAAATTGAAGTCAAGATTTTTAGAATCCTACATTATCCCTGATGAACATAGGCTATATTAAACTGTCTTATTCCCGGGGGGAAACTGTTAGCGGCGGGTGAAACCGCTGGGCGGGCTGCTAGTAACCAATAAAACTTAAAACTTAAATCGTATAAGTATGTCAACGTCCTTTAAATAAGCAAATCAAGTTGCTTCTGATAGTACCTACCTTATTATAGGTACAGTCTTTAAAAAATTTTATATGGATTCTAAATTGTATCGAAGAATTTTTAAATTATTTACTAAGGTAATATTACTAAGGTAATAATTAATATTTTAGGACCTCTAAAATTTCATCGTACTTTGATTACACCTACCAAATCTTTATTAAATATTTGAAGTATTAAATAATATTATTATTTATTCATTTATAGCGCATTCGAACGTTTTCTATAATTTTGTGATTTTCCATTTCAAAATTTAAATTCTTCACTTTTAGTCAAATATCTCAATCTTCAAAATTCAAACAGAATATTAATCAAAACAAAATAAATTAGTACATTGAAAAACAATATTACTATGGAAAAGTTCCCTAAAATGGCAATACTGATTGTGCTACTAAACTGAACTTCCAGATATTGCTTTTAAGCTTAGACACATTGCCCCATACATTGTCTACACTTGCGCCAAGCGTGTTGTTACACTTTTAAATGGGAATTTTATACGAAATTCGGCGACAACGATCCATTTGAAAAGTTTCAATTACTTAACTTTACCTACCTAGGGTTACATATCTACGTAAATACCTACCTACCACATAGGTTACCTACTTAGTTATTTGACAGCCTATGTGGCGCAATGGTAGTGCGGATGCCTGCGGCGCAAAGGTTCTGGGTTCGATACCCGCTGGGACACTTACAAAAGTTTATTATGTAATATTTATTTATTAAAGATTTTGGCACATGCGACTCTCGAGTAACTTGAAGTTTAACCTGCATTGCTCCTACTGTAACTCCACAGCTTCTTGCAACAGGTACAGTATAAGCAGCATGTCAACCTACCCCTTCAAGAGATCAACTTATTCTGGTTACTCTTCATAACTGTATAAACAACAGTATAAAGTTGACTCCTTAAATTGGTAGGTCGAAGTGCTGCTGATAGTACAAGCCATTTAAGCACACAAATGCCAAGATGTCAAACACGCCGTGACAAATAAAATGCCGATTAGTTGATCAGCCCTCTCACTTTACTCTAAGGCCATGTTAGATAACGATATTGTTCGTGTACACCTTTGTGAAATCTGTTTTATAAGCGGTAAATGGAAGTTGCGCTTTATTTGTAAAGCACTTTATCATAAATCATGAATTCAACTTTGAAACACTGCACTAAAAGTATGGAGCTGGATTTCATAAGGTAGATGGAAACATTGAAATTACATAAACAAAGACAGATAGGCGGTCAGTTTTTGGAAAAGGAAATCAGGAAAAGTAATAAAATTACTTATGGCATACGAACCTACAAGAAACTAGCTTAACTCTTGTGCCTGTAGGAGAATCGGAGCCTACCTTAGCTATCTGACGCTCTCACCCCCCATGCCACTATTGCGACAATACAGCCTGCTACGAATTAAACAAGTGTGTGTGTGCATGCAAAATTTGCTAACATTATTCCATAATTTGGTAGCGATTTGTTTGTTGGTAAGCGCGATTTGAATGAGTTTACTATTTTATGCAATATCAATCATAAGAAAATTATCAGCCCACCTTACCACACCTTATAAATTCAAATACAAATTACCGGCAGATAAACAATTTCCGAATAGGTACCTTAAAGGCAATATAATGATTCAACTGACAAAATGTTCAATGACGAACATTTAAAAATTAAAATATATTTTGAATCGTTTAAATGACTGGCTTCCACATGTATGGTTATGTGGGACATAACATTTCGCGCGGAAAATAATTGATATTTTGATTTCAATATTTCCACAATCTGCAATTTCCGATTCCACATATTTTGTTATGATCTTAAGGAAATATATCAAAAGCAAAATGCATTTTTGAGTACCTACCAACTAATTGCTCAATTTTCTAGTGATTAAGACGTCGTATAAGGCTCATAAGTTTAACTTCATCTAATTGTAAGCTCGCGTTAAGCTTGACTACATCATTATCGTGAAATGGCGCAAATTAGTGTAAAAACCCGATTTAAACTGTAAGATTAATGATAATTTCTGTTTAGCAATAACCAATTTTATTCACTATAAACGATTTTATTTCTCCAGTACTACAACTACAACAGCCACAGCAATCCACCTGGACATGGGCATTCCCCTATTGGGGGGTATTGCCATTATCTTCACGTTTGGCAAGCGGATTGGCGAGCGCAGTGCAATTTGTTATAGATGTTCACAGATAACACTGCTGCCTATTCCCCGGATTCATCCCTAAGTCACCTTTTACGACACCCACGGGTGGAAATTTGGTCATGCTATTCCAAGCCAGCATCACACGGTGACACCGACAAAAAAGTTCGTCGTAACAACTTCTTATAACATTAATTATTCTGTCCAATTACAAATTTTTATTTTTATAACATTTCTGTTGAACGGCAAGGCGATTACACACAGGCTCGAGGCTATTTGAAAACATTAAACGGTCGAAATTATACTAGAGCCTCGTTAATAACCAAAAACAGAAAACTGTCGACTCGTGCGCACAAAGGCATTTTCGACGTTACGCGAAGGGACTAAAGGGAATTATAAGATAGTGTCCTGCACTTTGTATCGATAAGAAATTATGCGCAAGGGATGTGCAAATTGAATCGATTTTTATTTATTAAGATAAAATTATTATTGGGTCTCTATGATTTTTCTGAATGCAACGTACAACATGGTATTTTTTGTTAAGTTTATTAAGTTATGATACCAACCTACATCTTATAACTTTGAATTTTACTATTGAAAAAATTTTATGTGTCCTTACGGTTATAAAAGAAAATAATATTATAAAACAATGTTTTTGTCGTATTATAATAGTAACTTCTTCTCATTTTCAAATCAATGACTAATCGGTTAATATAGTCTGAGAGCAATAGGATGAACGGTAGCCTCTCCTTTACCTTTTGGGAAAGAGTCGTGAGTAGGTATGTATAGAAGGTCTTTCTATCTATTTGTACGCCTAATAAATAATCGATAATCAAAAAACTGATTCTTCGCCACGAAAGTCACATCCCTAAACAGTGCAGATGCAGCACCCGACCTGTTAATTACGAACAACTTTTGAAATACTAGTTTTGCAATAATTGCTCGCTAGGGCGCGCGACAGGAGCCGACAAAAAAACGCAGCAAGAACGCAACTCGATATAGAAACTTGTTGATTGGAAGAATAACTTGTTCCAGAACTGCTAGTATCCTTGCATGTTAATAAAGCTGGCCATAAAGAAAGTCAATTGTGTAGAGATGACGAAGCTGTAAAAATAGAATTGAATTGATTGAACCGACTTGATGAGTACTTTGTTTATCGATAGTGCGAGAAGTAAGTATTTTGGCACACATACCTATAGCATCAGTACCCTGTCTGGGCCCAAATTCTCTTATTTCTATAAGCTTGGAATGACAGCGATTCAACTGTCATTTTATTGTCACCGTGATATTCTATGCTTCAAACTGTTAGCAGAATACAAAACACCCAAAACCATGCAAATGACACGCTATCTACATACAACTGAAACGATTTTCATTTAGCAGACTTCGGACCCTGGGTGTTATCTATAACGTTTACAAAATTAAGACTTTAATAATTTATTGTTCAAGAGTGGCAACTCACTTGCACCTTGAATCGCGATAGTTTAGATATAATGGGATATCAATAACGATATGACAACTCTTTAAAGTCCTCGATTTGAATAAGTTACTTACCTACCTATAGTTAGTATAGTAATTCTTCCGATATTTTAGACAAAATCCAAAACACTAATTGAGAATTATTTTTGCGAAGATTCAAGCCTTTTTTTAGGCGAGTAGTGCTTTGAATCTTCAAACGCCGCCGCCCCGTTTTATACATCAACAGCCGACAAGACAATAAAATGCACCGAGACAATGTACTCCAACAAATTAGTATCCTACAGCAGACCGGCCAGTCCGATTTGACATATGATAATAACCAACTAGAAAGAGCAACCGATGCTAATACAGATAGCATACATCACGACGCTCAAAAAGCAACAGACCAAGTTATGATGGGTGGTAATTATAACCCACATGTGTGAACACCAGCCCATGACGTGATGTTGCAAAATTACATTCATTACTTTGATTAAGATAAGGGAGTGGTGTTTAAATTGACTTATAGCTAGTTTTATTAACATTGGCTGTAAAGCTTCAAGGGTTCATTTATAAAAACAGACGCGGATGAACAACGCGTGCTTTGAAACAAGCTTGAATTAAAAATAAACTCAAGACGTAACATACTCGGCAAATTTATTGATAAATTCATCATTCATCAATGATGAATGAATATTGATAAATTCTAAAAAAGTTAATACAATACTTATTCGTGGAAATTGTATAATATCTAGCGCGAAAAATCTTAAAGTCAGGGGGTCTATGAAACAAAATCTTCAAGCAATCTAAAATTCCGCAGAGGCACTGTATCTATGATGGTGTAATATTTATAGGGAAAAAAATAGATGTTAGTAGAAGGACTGTTTTATTGTAAACTGTCTTGAAATCAGGACACCGTTGCGTGTATGTATACGAACTAGACATCAATGTCAACTTAATTAACTGTCAGGTTAATGATGTCCAAGAAAAGCACTCGAATGTTTGTCTAACAACCAACAACATGTCCCAGCGGCATTTCCTCTAGCAATCAAAACACAATTATAGTCACGACAAAAAGCACTGCTTGTTATAATGACATCAATAACATCAATTAAAACTGGAAATCTGCAAACACGCCACGGCATCACCTGCTGCCTGTAAATATGGTTAAACAGCATTACATGTAACCTATTAATAGTGACATCGTCAGTTTTTATACCTGGACGATGTGATCAGTCGTAGGTAGATTTGTCTTTTCGCAATCCTTAGAATGTTTTATGATTGTGTGTTTAGGTATAGATTAGAACGCATTTTTAGGGTGATTCAAATCATGAATTTCAACTATACTTAAATAAGTATAGTATCAACATTGAAATCGCAGTAATAAACAGTTGTTCTCCGTTGCATCGTGAAGAGAAATACCTTACAAAGTTTACGTAGGTACAAAATAAGAATAACCTATGTTCCTTGCTAAAAAGAAGACGATTTGACGAAAATGCAAATAGTTACCAAAAGCCACATTATATATGAATGTAGTTTATCTGCACTTCTAAAATTGAATTATCCAGTCTTCACCTATTTCAATCTATCTATCACTGACCGACCTGCCGTTTTTCCGTTGTCACCCCGTGGTCGATCCATCCTCTCAACTTCTCATCTCGAAACAATGTCACCCAGCAACCACTGTATCTACCAGATAAACAGGTTATCACAACCGCCAGGTGAGAATCGAAAATAGATTGTAAATATAGACTGGTAATTATGTGCCGCATATGCGCTTTAGCCCTCAGCGTGAATTAATAGTACTTTATTGAGGACGGGTTGTCGCGGCGCAATTATTCCCTTTTTAATGGTGTTTTTTTGCTCAAATGAAGAATTTGAAAAATACGGTTGTCTTACAGGCGGAATTTTTTTTTAAGCCCAACCATCTCACTTTCTCGTTCGACCTTTCTGATTAGTTCAACGAGTTCGCTTTCTGAAGATGCAAAGAGTGTGGTGTCATCTGCATACCGGAGGTTGCTGATCTTTTTTCCTCCCAGAGTTATACCGCCTTCCCAGTCTTCAAGGGCTTTTCTCATGATGTACTCCCCGTATATATTAAACAACAGAGGAGACAATATGCAGCCCTGGCGGACACCTTTTTCAGGCCGAAATGAACCAGATATGACGTCGTTTACTCTTACAGCTGTTTCACCATCGAGGTATAGGTTTGAGGTAAGTATTATAAGATGCTCCGGTACACCCATTTCTCTAAGGATGTTCCACAGGTGGTCCCATTGCACACAGTCAAACGCCTTTGAATAATCAATGAAACACATCAGCATTGGTACGTTAAATTCTCGTGCCTTTTCGATTAAGAGTCTGACGTTCACAATTTGCTCTCGTGTGCCTCGCCCTCTTACGAATCCAGCTTGCTCTTTTGGAATCTGCCACTGAAGATAGTATTTCAAATCAATAAGTCCAAGACAAAAGTTTTGATTGTGGACAGAGCTGATCAACTCACTTTGACAAGCGAACTTGCAGACCTGGAAATAGTAAAAGAGTTTGTGTACCTTGGATCCATGATAAGCAATGAAGGAGGAACTGAAAAGGAAATCAGCAGGAGAACACAGATGGCAAAAGACGCGATGAGCAAGCTTAAGAAGATCTGGCAAGACAGAAACATTTCGAATAATACTAAGATGAAACTAGTGCGTACTCTGGTGTTCCCTATTTTTCTGTACGGCTCCGAGTCATGGATAATCCGTGCGTCCGAGCGCAAAAAAATTGACGCTTTCGAAATGTGGTGTTGGCGACGCATGCTTCGAATACCATGGACTGCAAAAAGAACGAACGTGTCAATTCTTGATCAACTTAAAATATCAACAAGATTGTCCGTTACCTGTTTCCAGAGGATTCTGAGCTATTTCGGTCATGTCGCTAGAAGAGAGCCAGACAATCTAGAAAAGCTGATCATCCTGGGCTAAATAGAGGGCAAAAGATCGCGTGGCCGAGCACCCTACCGATGGACTGATCAGATTAGGATGGTACTGGACATGCCAATCGCCACAGCTATCCGGCGAGCGGAAGACAGAAGTGAATGGAGGAACCTAGTTGCAACCTCTACCAAAGCGTTCCAGAATAAGGAATTATAATCGGACACGACCTTCAGTAATTGAAGACTACGACAACGAAGAGAAGAAGAGACAGGCGGAATAGTGTTCTTATCTGCATTGTACAGTGACTATTCCATCAGATGGTCTGAAACAGGAAACATAACGACACAACCGCAGGAACCTCAACGAAGCCAATTTTTACCATCTTGTTAAAAACTGGGTGAAATTTTGCTAGTGACCGATACCTTCATTTTCGTGTGGGAAACCGAGTCGTCCCACGACCCGATGAACCCTAGTGTCAAGAGTTTTTCAACCGCCTACTAGTAGTAGTACTAGGCCTCTGACATGATTGTCTAACGACCGCCGTCTAAGTAATCATAGACAGCAACCGGGACCGACGGCTTAACGTGCCCTCCGAAACCATGTTTCTTTTCAGACAATCAGGTGGTTCAGCCTGCAATTTCCTAACCAGACAGGGACCAAATTCACAGAATGATAATCATAAACTTTTGTGGGTGCCCCACCGAGAATCAAACTCGGAACCTTTGCTTCGCACTACCACTGCGCTACATAGGCCGTCAACCAACCTATACCGAAAACTCAGAACGGGCTGGTGATATGAAACAACTTTTCCCAAGGAACATAATATTAGGTCAAAATGTAAAAAGAAATGGGACCTGCCATACAAATTGTCCCGGTCAGCCGGTACATTTAGCAAGTGAAGTTCAAATTTATTTTCTTATTACAACCTATGTTCCTTGGGAAAAGTTCTTCCATATCACCAGCCCGTGCTTAGTTTTCGGTATCGGTCACTAGTAAAGCTTCACTCTATATAATTTTGGGTAAGTAAATTATTCAGTTGCAAGAGCTGTTTCACCACTAGACATACATTAACATTTAAAGCCACAACAGTCCCCACTGCTGGACATGGGCCTCCCAGAATTGCTACCACTAGAAACATTTTTAGCCATTTTCAAATCCGCGATCCTAATCCTAAAAAAACCTTGCGATGAACAGGTTTAAAGTGACTTGTAGCTGCCGAAGCTGAATAAGCATAATTTATTCAATAGAATAAGCAGCGACATTTTAGTAGAATGCATTCTACTTGCTCCACCACAATCCGATATTTAGGTTACAGCCAAACCGAGTCTATTGTGCAAAGTGAATCGTTCCCGGTTTGTTGTATGGTAAAAGGTAAAAACTTCAGCGTTTTAGGGTCGTAATCGTAACTCACCTGAGCATAGTTCAGTCTCGGAAATTTTGATTTTGTGGAAGAACAACTAATTCTATATTCAAGACAAACAGACATATACAATATATCACGCCTTTATCCCTTGCAGGATAGGTAGATCATTAACGGCCCTAAAAATACGGCCGCTATCGCTACGTCTGACAAAATATTTAAGGGGCCACACAGAAACAACCCATCAAGTGCGAGTCGGACTCGCCCACTAAGGATTCCGTAACAAACACATCAAGCACTTTCATATGATAATGATACTCTACTTGAACAACGAGCATCAATTTTAGAAGTTTGTTGTTTTTCCGCCCCTTAGTATAACCATAGATATCATAAATATGTTTTTAAAGTTTTACTTCGGAATGAAGTTATTTGCCAAATTTCATAGTTGTAGGCCCACGGGAAGTACTCTATGTGTTTTAATTCCCTTGAGAGGGTCAAAAACACGCGTTTTTTTACAACATAATATTTTTGTAACTTTAAGTTATTAAGAATTTGGTTTAGAACCACCCCACCAGACGCAAAGATTCATCGGATCGTGGCCTGTAGGAGTTAGGTTTTCTACTAATCGCTTCTCCCTTGTTTATAAAGCAGGTATGTTTTATTCAGACGCGGCACTCGTTAGCGAGGCGCATTGTGGCCACTACACAAACCCTGCGGCCGCATTCTCTCAATGCTTGCCTGATTTTTGTACCTAATCGCACTATGATTTGTCCACTCTGTACAAATAGGCTATAGTCTATGACGGTTCAATAAAAATAAACAAATGTGTAAGGAACTTCGCCTTTATTTTTCAAGGGCGTAAATTTGAGCGCAAGCAAGCTAAACGTCTTCTGTTTAGTTTAGACAGTTCAATAATAATGCCATCAAGTATGACGCTAACAGAAAAAGTCTTTTTCAAATTTCGAAAATACAAAGTTTTTGTTCATGTTAGTTCAACAAAAAGGTGTTGCGCTGCAGTGATTGTAAATTAACGGGTGTCTGGGCTTGTACAATTTAAAAGTAAATTTAGTACTTAGGTATTTTGTGTTCTTGGCACTGCGATACCACCGAATACATAATAGTGCGATACTCTACAATCGTAGGCGTTACCGGAAAAGCTGTGAGCGGAAGTCCTATGTGTTGTTATTAATATTTTCTCTCACGTTTTATGAATAACACAAACAAAATACAGGCTTATTTTTAGTCAGTTCGCAAACTTGGCAGAGTGCTTCTACTCATGATTAGGAATAATATACTATTGGGCTGCCACAGTAAACGCAAAAAACGAGTTGTTCCATAGAATAATGAATAGAAACCAACCTACACGACTGAACTGAAAAGAAGAGTCGTTTAGTTTTCGCAATTTCAGAGAAACTCCATTAGTAAAAGTTGTTCATAATCAAAAGTATAGATTTTTCGTACTGACTATAACATTACCCTATACAAGGTGTTAAGTAACAGGTCTTCGAATACTTATAGGGTGCATTCAGAACAGGAAACTACACAACTTCCCATTGGAAAAATTTTTTGGAATCGTCAAAAAAAATTTGACTTCCCATAGTAATTGCAGTTAGCTGATCGTGATTTTGTAGGTATGGGAGGTCAATATTTTTTGTAATTTCCTGACATATTATCTTCCTTGGGGAAAGTTCTTTTGTTTCATCTGCATGCATGTATTCGGAGTATACGGAAAGCTGTCCCTTATAAAGCTCATATCCAATTCATGACTATTTTGTCTAAAGTTCCGCCGTTCCCATAAGTCGTATTTGACAGCTGTCATCTCCATACTAAAAGAGATGTTAACAAAGGAAAACGAACCCTCTGCCATAATATTTTCACTTATCTGACAGCTGTCAAATACGACTTATTGGAGCGGCGGTACTTTAGGTAGTTGTTATCATGCGACTGCGACACAAGTTCTATTATGTCTAACGTCAAGTGGCGGAGGTTGGGCATTAGTCTCGAGCGTGGCAAGCTTGGTGGCAAGTGAACTGGCGAGTCCTTGGCACAGTTCTGCCACCATTGTAGCTACTGAGATGTCTTTTCACTGATACGGTTTGGTATTTACTTTGAAGCCAGTCCTTGTACTTTGCATCGGGTCGATCAAACGTTAGCTTAACTAGACTATTCTGTGCTATTTGTTTTCTACCATGAATGACAATTTAGTCGCAAATTTTTGATTTAACTTAAATAGGAGGTTTACGTAAAATACTACTAGATGAGCATCTAGTGTAGTTTTAAATTGAATTCGTTAGGTAATTGGCTTGTAGTTATAATTTTTTATAATAATAGATATCATTTTGTAACGTTTCATCGGATTTATAAGCAAACTCAAGGATATGCCATTCATCCCTATTACTCTGAACTGTTTTCAAAGGAGATTTAGAAACAATATCAATTACGATATCCACCTGCCATTGTGACTGATATATATACTCACGTTCAAAGAAGCGCATTTTCTAAGACAGAGGGCAGCACCGTGGCAGGCCTGACTAACGACGCTCCTTCATCTCCTCGCAGGGCTATTGTTCACCTGACAAGCTTCGCGATAATATTGAAATGCCTCACGAGAATGGTGCCGCCAATCTATCTTTTTAGCCCGGTAACCTTTCGTTACACACGGCCTTGGCGAAAGGAGAGCCGAAGTTGGTATCAAATGCCATATCGGGTAAACAATCTGTGGCAATAGGTAGTGTCGGATTTCAACTAAATCACTAAATTTCTACCTGTAAATGTTAAAACGATAATTAATGATGAAAATATTGAATTTTTGGAAAACATGCAAATTTTTTAAACGCAATCAAAAAAAAATCTTGGCTTATAGTAATTAAATTAAGGACACAGGATAAAGGGATAAAACAACAGCAATTTAAGTTTGATCTGATTTCACTATTCTCCAATATTTATTTTTGTTTTATTGTTATGTTTTTCTGTTTCCTTATATGGTATTTTTAGGTTTATCCTGTAGGCTATACATTGTATTTTATATTAAATAAATAAATAAACAACGTTTCTTGTATTCTAGGTGTCCCTGCGTTGCTGCTTACTGACTGAAACGCCACCCGAAATTATATGAATTGCCATTTTATTATCACGTTGCATCTTATCACGTTGTCACGCAGTTGGAACTGACGCTTAACCACCATGGTTTGTTCTCAGTGGTTTGTCTGTTATAATAGCCAAGTTGTTACGGACTTTTTGGTTATAGTGATATTTTATTTAAAAACAAATAAGAAGTGTCAACTTTTTGTCTTGTCATTCTTCACCAATCTCTGTAGCAGGCAAGATCAATTTTCAATACAGTTTTTCATTATTATAATACTTGAGTTTCATTTATTAAGTGTTAGGCCTGCTACGCCACAGTTTTTGGTCCTTCGAGCCGGATGAAGAATCAGCGACCTATAACAAAACATCGTTCGTCAAGAGACCCAGTCAATAAGGGTCAATCATCAACAACAACTGCAAGCTGTTCCGTAAGCAAGCGGTGAGGCATCAGCACTCGAAGGCAGATCCAGCTGCGCAAGGGTAGCGCTGTCGACGGGCATCATCAATTCAAAGTCCTCATCGAGCGGAAGCAGCGTTCAGCAGGCCACCAGGCAAGCAAGGAAGGCAGGCTAGTGGGAAAGTGATTTTCATACTATCATTTTCATATTTTCTGCCCTCCATTCATTTTACTATATTCATCAAAATTTCATTCAATAAATTTCATATACAAATCGGAAAAATTCCCTTACAAAATTCCGAAATTCCATCAAGATTTTTCATCATTCATTCAAATTCAATTGTTTGTTTTTGACAAATTCGATTCTTTCAATTTTAAATATTCTTTTTCAATCTTGTGCTCTTTGATTTTGATTACGTCAAAACGTCAGATGACATGTGATGCCTAATTTTATTGTTAAGGGGCATATATACTGAAATTATTTAAGGGCAGTACACATACTTTGTTTACCTATTTTTTTTCAACAATTTTTTTTTATGTTCTCGCGTTTCTTCTATGCAATAAACATGTCAGAAAAAAAAGTTTCCGTCGATGAGCTCATACGCCAACGAGGTGCTATTAAGGGCAGCCTTACCAGACATGAAAATTATTTAACCGGTTTCAGTCCCGATTCCCAGCTTACACCTGAAGTCAGATCTGAGGTAGAGGTTCGGCTAAAGAAATTAGAGCCATTGTACGAAAACTTCGATGAAATTCAGTTGCAAATTGAATCTTGTCGTGATAATGTGGAAGGAGACAGCGAGGAACGCAACAATTTTGAAAATAGGTACTTTAAAGCCATGGGCTTTGCACGATCATTGCTAACTAGAACATCGAGTCGCACTAAATCAGGTTCCGATTCTGCCGGGTCAAAGTCTGCAAAAGCTGCAGAGTCTGAGTTTGATGGTGAAAGTAAATGTGGTTCCCCAAAGGCTAGGCCATTTAAGATAAAGTTACCTACCATTACACTTCCCAAGTTCAACGGAACTTTTAACAGTTGGCTTGAGTTTAGGGACACGTTCAACTCGTTAGTTCACAACAACGATGATATCGACAACATTAGCAAATTTCACTATCTAAGAGCAAGTTTGGAAGGTAGTGCATCAATTCTCATCAGTTCAATTGAACTGACATCTCAAAATTATAGTATCGCATGGAAAAGCCTTATCGAGCGTTTTGACAATAAACGTTTGCTTATCGACAGCTACATAAAAGCGCTTTTTGATCTCAAACCATGTCAAGCAGCAGCAAAAAGTCTACGTGACTTGATCGATGTATTTAACAAGAATCTTCGCTCTCTATCATCATTAGGAGAGTCCATAGAAGGTTGGAATACATTGCTTGTTTATATAGTAACAACAAAGCTTGATGCCGATACCAACAAGGAATGGGAGGCACACAGAAACCGTCTTGAAAAGGTAGACTACGAAGCAATCAATCAGTTCTTAAAGAACAGAGCCGACCTTCTCGAGACTGTCGCGTTTCGTGATCAAGCAAAATCAGGCACTAGTAACGCTTCGAAACCCAAGTTTCAATCAAACAGAGGTTTAGCTGCAACTGATGTAACGTATTCACTAAGCAAATGCAGCCTGTGCAAAGGCAGTCATCAAATTTATTATTGCTCTGATTTTCTGAAAGAAGCTCCAGCAAAAAGGCGTGACATAGTAGCTAATTTAAAGATCTGCACGAACTGCTTGAACAAAAACCACACAGCAAAAAAGTGTCGGTCATTTAGAAAATGTCAGTTATGTGGCCAGCAACACAACACGTTACTGCATGAAGCTAAAGTCGAAGACATTCCAGCTACTACAGTAGCATTATCAGCAAACATTCACAAGCAATCATTTCTGTCAACGGCTTTAGTCAAAGTTTACGACTATTCAGGCAAACTTCATGCTGTACGTGCTTTGTTGGACAACGGCAGTACTTCTTGCTTAATCACCGAGCGATTAGCAAATACCTTGCAGCTCAATCAGGTCAAAGTGAATGCTACAGTATCTGGCATTAACTGCGTACCAACGGCAATTTCAGCCAAATGTGTGGTGCAGTTTCAATCTATGACAGATGACTATCAATCATCTGTTCACTGTTTCATTCTACCTGAAATAACTGAGCCATTACAAACATACAGAATGTTTAATGACAATCTGGAGATTCCCGAATCAGTACAATTGTCTGATACAGGCGCGGTTTCAACGACTCCTTTAGAAGTGGATCTGGTACTTGGAGCTGAAATCTTTTGGCTTCTTCTTTTGCCCGGAAGAATATATTTAAGAAAAGACCAACCACTTTTGCAAGAAACCAAGCTCGGATGGATATTGGCCGGTGGTGCATATTCTTCTTCGCATGTTCAATGTAATTTTGCATCAACAATTGACGTTCAAGATCAGCTTGCAAAATTTTGGGAAATAGAAGAAGTCCCCGAGACCAAACCATGGACCCATGAGCAACACGAGTGCGAAAACATATTTCAAAAAACAACCGAACGTCTTCCTGATGGCAGATTTGTAGTTCAAATTCCAATGAAGCAAGATGCCTCTACACTCGGCGACTCTTTGGAATCTGCAAAGAAAAGATTTTTTTCACTCGAAAGAAAGCTTGAACGGGATCCTAAACTTTATCAAAGATATAGAGACTTTCTTCACGAATATGAAAGTTTATCACACATGACCAAAGTGGAAAAGCAAAAGGAAGATGCCACAAAAAGATTCATCTTTCCACATCATCCAGTTGTTAAAGAAGATCGCGTAACTACCAAGGTCAGAGTAGTTTTCAATGGTTCGTTTTTGACATCTAATGGTCTATCATTTAACGATATTCAACTCGTCGGACCAACAGTCCAAGATGACATTTTGTCTATTTTGCTACGTTTTCGTCAGCACACTATTGTTGTGTCTGCTGACATAGCCAAAATGTATAGACAAGTGTTAGTTACAGATACTCAGAGGCCACTACAAACAATTCTATGGCGTGATAATAGCTCTGAGCCTTTACAAATGTATCAGTTGAATACCGTTACATATGGTACAGCTTCAGCGCCATTCCTGGCTATTAGATGCTTGAAACAATTGGCAATTGAGTGCCGTGATCAGGAAGTTTCTCAAGTTATAGAAAGAGATTTCTATGTTGATGACCTTCTTTCTGGCGGGGAGGATATAGAAGAGACAGCTAAAATGTGCCAAGCTGTCACACAAAAACTAAAGTCTGGTTGTTTCGAACTACGAAAGTGGAGATCTAACAGCCCTGAAGTTCTCACGACTCTATGTGATACAGATGCTAAAGATGAGCATACATTCAATGAATCTCCTGAAGCCAAGACTTTAGGTATGATGTGGAACAGTCAAAAAGACATACTGTCATTCACTGTCAAGACCATCCCTCCGGAAAAGAATGTCACCAAAAGAAATATATTAGCAGTGGCATCGCAAATTTTCGATCCTTTAGGATTGGTGTCACCAACAGTCATTCAAGCAAAGTTATTACTTCAAAAATTGTGGCTACAAAAACTCGACTGGGATGACGCAATTCAAGATCCTGAAATCCTCAATCAATGGCATGGGATTCTTGAAGTGCTGCATCATCTCAATGAACTGCAAATTCCAAGACATGCATTTTGTCCATCACCAAAATCTGTTGTAATTCACATATTTTGTGACGCTTCAGAAATGGCATACGGTGCATGCGCCTATATTCGTACAGTAGATTCAGAAAAAACAGTCCACGCTCAATTACTTTGTGCAAAAACCAAAGTAGCTCCTTTGAAAACATCTACAATTCCAAGGCTAGAACTCAATGGTGCTTTAGTCGCAACTCGGCTATATCAAAAAATTAGTAAGTCACTCAGACTTAACAATGTACACTATGTGTTTTGGTGTGACTCATCAATCGTACTGGGTTGGCTGAGACAAGATCCAGCTTCTCTTAAGACTTACGTAAGAAACCGAGTTGCAGAAATTCAAGAGGCAACAGCAGCTTTTTCATGGAGATACGTACAAAGCGAATCAAATCCAGCTGATGTACTATCACGAGGTACAAGGGCCGATGTGATTAAAAATAATATTTTGTGGTGGCATGGTCCATCTTTTTTAACATTAAATGAAGATCATTGGCCAGTTCATGACTTCATTCGTACTGTTGAATTGCCAGAACAAAAGGTCCTTTCACATGCTACAACAGTTACGTCGTCGGCAAACAGCTTGGTTGAACAGTCTTTGTTGCGATACTCCAAACTCATCAAACTAAAACGTGTGATTGCGTACGTCATGCGGTTTATTTATAATTTGAAATCTTCAAAAAGCAATTTGAAGTGTGAAACTGGCCCTTTAACGTGTAATGAGTTGAGATTGGCCTTAGGATTTCTAATTAAAGAAATTCAGTTTCAAGCATTTCAAGCTGAAATCCAAGCTTTAAGATCAAAAGCTGGTTTACCATCAAAAAGTCCTCTTTTAAAACTGCAACCATTCATATGTGCAGAAGGATTTTTACGTGTTGGTGGCAGGCTAATTCAATCAGATATGAATTATAATGCCAAGCATCCGATATTATTACCAAAGAATAATATATTCACGACAAGAGTGTTCGAGGACGAACACAGAAGATCGTTGCATGCGGGACCTCAGCTTCTTCTAGCGAATGTACGCCAGAGGTATTGGCCAATCAATGGGCGCAACATAGCTCGTTCCGTATTCAATAACTGCGTTTTGTGTACAAAGTTAGCAGCTCGTATTACGACTCCTTTGATGGGTAACCTCCCACAATCGAGGGTTACACCGTCGTTACCATTTTCAGTTACAGGGGTTGATTATGCAGGGCCAATCCAAATAAGCAGTAAGAAAGGCCGCGGCGCAAAATATGTCAAATCTTACATATGCTTGTTCATTTGCTTTTCAACAAAGGCAATACATTTGGAACTTGCTACAGACATGACATCAACTGCATTCCTATTGGCTTTAAAGAGGTTTACAGGCCGAAGAGGAAATCCAGCACACATTTACTGTGACAATGGGTCCAATTTGGTTGGAGGCTGGAACCAAATCCAAAAAACTATTCAAGACACGTTTTCAGACGAACAAATTCAATTTCATTTTATTCCACCTCATGCACCCAACTTTGGTGGCTTATGGGAAGCGGGAGTGAAATCCGTTAAATATCATTTACGGCGAATAATGGGCACGACACATTTAATTTACGAAGAGTTGGCAACGGCACTTTGCCAAATCGAAGCTATCTTAAATTCACGACCAATCACCCCATTATCAACATCACCTCACGATTTTCAACCACTAACTCCTGGTCACTTTCTCATTGGTCGGCCTCTCAATGCTTTGCCTGAGGCCAACGTCACCGCAAGAAGCCCGCCGCGATACCATCTTATTGAGCAGTTGCGGCAGCATTTTTGGCGCCGATGGAGCCACGAGTACCTTAACCATCTTCAGCAGCGCCACAAGTGGACGGAGTCTGCAGCAAATATTCAAGTTGGACAGATGGTCGCTGTTAAAGATGACCAGCAGCCCCCACTCAAGTGGCACATTGGAAGAATTGTTGATGTCCATCCTGGAAATGACGGCGTCGTCCGTGTAGTAACAGTGGAAACAGCAGCTGGACGCTTAAGGAGACCCTTGACTCAGCTGTGTCTTCTACCAGTTGGACCCTAGAGGTCCAAGGGGGCCGACATGTTACGGACTTTTTGGTTATAGTGATATTTTATTTAAAAACAAATAAGAAGTGTCAACTTTTTGTCTTGTCATTCTTCACCAATCTCTGTAGCAGGCAAGATCAATTTTCAATACAGTTTTTCATTATTATAATACTTGAGTTTCATTTATTAAGTGTTAGGCCTGCTACGCCACAAAGTACTTTCATAATTGTTTTCCATCCTCTGCATCCGTGTGTCTCAGATTAAAAATCTTGCAACCGAATGATTAGCTTATTGTACACCGGCTACCGTTTATACTTTGACAAGGTTACAGCAATAAGCTCACTATTGAATCATAATTACAAGTGACTTTCGTTTTTCGTGTTTCGTCATCTTTACCATTATGAATGCATATGAGTGAGATCGGCCGTTTATCGAACTTTAAATGGTTATAATGAATTGTTGCATCGAGATTATTTTAATAGATAATTGTGATGTGAACCGATTTATTACAAAAACCGATTTGGTAATTTTTTATAGCATTCAAAGGCTTGTTAATCGTAATTTTTTTTATTCATGTGTGGATAAAAAAATCTTTTTGAATATCAAGTTCATCGGGTCGTTGGTCAAATATATGGAATAGTTAGCTCATTGGTAGATAGGTCACGGTTGCTGTCTATGATTACTTAGGCGGCGGTTGTTACACAACCATGTCAGAGGCCTACTACTAGTAGTAGGCGGTAGATACACAAAACATTTATTAATTTATTTACGATTTATTGTACACAGGAAAGGTAAAAAGACAAACACATAAAGAATACAGACACAACAGACACTGCTTATCTCTAAAAGTTTTTTTTTACTGCAGACATAGGGAAGAGTAATTGTATTAAACGAAGTGCTGATAAGACGTGCACATAATACATATCTAAATATTAGTCTAAAATATACAAAGGTATCATAAATATCTATACATAAACATATATACATAAGCTAATAAATAATACGGATTAATTTGTTAAAAATTAATAGACAGGTAGGTGGTAAATGTTTTGACATTATAAGTAAGAATGTTTTCCGTTACACGAATATGGAGCTATTTATAAACAGTCTAAGTACCTACTGAAGTTATTGAATATTACATGAGCAAGATTTCCGGGTGATGCCGGTTTAGAATATCATCACTCCAATACTACCTTGTGTGTTGCAAAAAGCGACAGAGGGATTCATTCATCCAGAGAATGGGCAGTAGCGTTCCCTGTGAAAGCATTTTCCAACCAACTACCTACTACCAATCCGCTTGCCAAGCGTGGTGATTATGGAACTGACCTCCGATAGGGGTAGGCCCATGTTCAGCAGTGGACTGATGTGGTTGTTAATGTTAAAATGTAGGTATTAAAAAGAAAAGTGAGGACCTAAAACGATTATTTCAACAGCACATTTGAGTCATTCATTTAATGTATCTAAATATGGTTCTCTACACACTTACTAAAAATAACTCATACATGTTGATTCCTTAAATGCTTTTATTATTACGTACTGCTGATAGTTCCTTACATAATTATTAACCGATCTATGTGATGAATAAAAACAGTCATTACGATGATGATAAGTCAATGAAAACAGGCAATTCGAATCCTACTTATTTTCTATTAACTTAATTTAATATTTACGTAATGTGAATGATCGACATGTCGTTATTTCGAATATTAAACAGCAAAATGTCCAATTATTTTGGTTACTCAAATGGACTTTAATTTCATATGCAATGAAATGGAATTGCAATGTGATGTTTAAACCAGTGTTTCTCAAAATACTGCGTTGCGCGCGGTGGGCCGAAAAGACTTCGAGTAGACCCTGTCAAATCCTGTGACTAAGGACTAGCTTACACCACAAAGTAAGTATTGGCGGCTGCGCGCCGAATACAGAGAGCTCACTTCAAGCAAACGTCACGAAACCCTCTACAATTTGACACGCCGCCGTTTACAAGGAAATCCAAACCAATCCAAACACACATGTAGTCGAGTGTCAACCGCGTTTAGTGCGGACGTGCAAAATGGCTTGGACCAAATATAAATAGATAATAAATAGGTTTATTCGTATACATTGCGATTAGTACAATGTTCCTATAATATTTTGTACCAACTTAAATAAAAACTTGCTTTAAAAAAAAAAGCAAGATTAATTCTAATCAGTATATTTTTTTATAATGTGATTTGAGTTTCTACTTAAATAAAGGCAACTTTTCATTTATGATGTACACACATACACATATCATGTCTATTATCCCTTGCGGGGTAGACAGAGCGTAAACAGCTGCAAAATCGGATATTTACGCCACGTCTGACAAAAACTTGAGGGTCATTCGGAAAATTGTGTATCGCCATAGTGACAAGTTACCAGCCTATCGCCTAAAATTGCAATACACACCCTCAAGTCCCTTAGTTACCTTTTACGACTCCCACGGGAAAGAAATGGGGTGATGCTTAGTCTCCACAGCCCCAGAGCAATTATCTACCTACTCGTCATTCCCCATTTCATAATGATGTAGTATACATGTAGGTAGTATACGTAATGTAAATACAGGGAGTAACAGAAAGGGTATATCAAGCCGAACGGAGGTCAAAGTGGGGAAATAGGGAAAGTTGTTCAGTTTCATGAGCACCTTTCGGCTTGATATAGCCTTTCTGTTACTCCCTGTATGTTTAGGTATCTACTTCATTGAAACGAATCGGGAAGAAAACTGTGGCAGCCCTTGCCGAAAGCGGAAATAAGCGAAAAAAGGGCCGAGTGATCCTTCTGTACATTCTCTATTTTGTGCTTACACTTAATACATTATATTATAATCATTGATTTTATAAATCTGTAACAGTCGGTCAAAGCGGCTATAACACTAGCTGCTCGATTCGGCATACATAGCTGGTTCAACTTATTCAACTTCAACAGCCCCAACAGTCCACTGCTGGACATAGGACACAGCTGGTTATCGTGAGTTTATTGTAATGATTCCCTTAATATAACCAGCAGTGTATGTTGAACCGTGTACGGCCAGCAGATTCGTGTAACAGCCGTTTGATACTAAAGCGGCAAACCTAAATTCTAAAAATAGGAGAGATCTTCAAGCAAGAGCCGTTTAATGTGTTTTGAAGGTTTGCGAATTGGTAAGATTGATCCATCTTTAGGACCCATTTTGTACATGTATAACATACGGTCAAAATTGAATCATTTACATTGATGCGTTTAAACTCTTGTTAAATTAGCAATTGATTCATGTCACTATTTATACGACCCACTTTTAATAAGTCACCATGCAACTTTGAGAACTACTGGTTTAAATGTTTCATCGTAATTTGGTTTCACATTCAACTATAACGCAACTTAATTGCGAAACGTACGGGTCGGTAAATGTGTTTTGTTTTCAGTTTATGGCTCGTTTTCAGCAAATGAAATAATGACGTTTTATTTTCTTTGTAAGCACATAATTTCAATTGAAATGGATGAGTTGGTATTTACTTTCATATACTACGACTACAAGTTTATATAACAGTATCAAATGAAGTAAAATTGAGCAATATATATGATAGTTGAGAAAGCCGAGTTAGGTGCAGTCAATTTTTTTTTTTAAATATCCTGTACAATTCACAAAATTCACACAGCGCCAACTAGCCCCAAACTAAGCAAAGCTTGTACTATGGGAACTAGATAGCTGATATCAATACTTATATACTTTTTTGATTTGACTTAGAAACACCCAGACTAAACAAAAATATCTGAAAATGACTTAACAAATATCTATGCCTCGTGGGGATCGAACCCACGACCCTCGGCGTATCAGGCAGGGGTGCTATCCGATACGCCATCGGCCAAGTCAATCATGTTATAGACGTATTACTACACAGTTTAACTTTCTACAGATAGTGTAGTATAGTGAAGTCCAAACACAAATTTGAATACATACCTCATACTTAAGGGGAATTCAAATCACCCATATCTATGTTCCACGATTTCCTAGTTATTCGACTTTTAAAGTGGTATCAGAAAATTTCGGCTGAGAGGGTTTTTCGAGCGGTTGTTTTTGTAGCATAATCTTCATGATTTGTACTTTATAGCGTACAAAAAAAAGTAAAATAGCCGCCCAGGATAATTTTCCCCTTACCATTTTAAATTTATTTATCTTGGAAACTACAAAAAATCGCGTATACATGGGGGTGATTCGGGTACCGCTCAGTGTCAGGTATTTAAGTTTTGTCAATGGACGTCACTATTCGGGCCACCCAGTATTTGATAGTTTTAACAACATCAATAAACAAACAAAATTTCCGTGTGATGCCGGCTTAGAATAGCATCATCCAACTTCTTACCCATGGATGTCGTAAGAGGCGACTAAAGGACTCGAGGGTTAGATGTGTTTGCAATTTTTGGCGAGGGGCTGACAACCTATCACTATACACAGTGATACACAATTTATCTGATTGACCCTCAAACTTTTGTCAGCCGTGGTGTTGATATCCGTTTAATGGCCGTTAACGCTCTGCCTACCCCGTTAGGGATATACTGTATGTATAAACAAAAAAGAAATATACTTAAAAGGTACACTTTATTTTTACACTTTATATTTCACTAAAAACTCTGATACCAGGATTCATCGTGTCATTGGACGATTCGGTGCTACACACGAAAAGAGAGACTACATACATACCCTATTTTTGAAAAATCATATTTACTAAAAAGGTATCTCAAAAATATTTAAAATAGGCAAATATCTATTTAGGTCCAAGGTATAAAATGTCTGCGTACCTACACAACATTTCTTAAAACAATTATAATGCTAGGTGTTAATTAGATAATGTTTATTTAGACATACTTACCACCTTGACCTAAATTTCTAAATTAACTTTTACATCCTAATGGAATTTATTAACAATATTGGCAAATAATCTTTCATTGTACGTCTTTATGTTGACGTGTTTAATTAACATTATTAGAAGCTTACGCAAAATTCGTTTCGAAGTGGATAAGTTTGTTACATCGTAGATATGATGACAACTTAAAGCCGTCAATGAAGTATTTATTTATCCATATCATTTATTAATAACAATTTTAGTTTTATATAACTGACCAAAAACCCATCTACAAAGAGATTCTTATAAAAAAGTGGCGCTGAATTGGACATGTGTTGCGAAAACCAGACAACCATATCTCCAACCAAGGTCTAACGTGGCAAGCATATGGGAGGAGAAGGCTGGGTCGCCCCCATACTACCTGGAAGCGATCAGTTGAAAAAGAAGCTGCATAAACTGGTCTCGGCTTGAAAGACCTCGAAGACACGGCACAAGATCGACAGCAGTGGAAATCTCTTCTTCGAGCCCTATGTCCCTGATGAGGGATAAGAGGACTTCATCATCACCATCATCATTATCATTTTAGTTTTATTTTTTTAAGTTCTATTTTATGGAAACAAATAATGTCTCTTGTGATTTAAATGATTGTTGGTATTATTACCAAAAACAGATCAAGTTTCGTTACTGGCGATGGTGTTGATACTCTTTCGTTTATATTTTGACGATATCATCAGACTTTAATAACTTGGGGCGGAGAATGACTGCCTCTGTTACTTTCAGATAGTTTCATAAAATTACAAACTGATAATTTACTGAATTAATGTTAAAATAACTAGAGTACAAAGATGGAGCACCAAAGTTAATCGTTATGAAAGAAAACACAAAATCACCTTTCGATTAGAATTGCAGAACCGACTCTAAATATATACATGCGCCCATGATACCTATAAAGTCAAAAGTCCACTTCAGAGAATGAATTGCTCACATTACTGGCAAAAATCCTCCCACATTAATAAATATGGTAGGTAGATAAGTACGCAATGTTTTGCAGGAGGAAGTAGATTAAACACATACTCTATGAGGCCTCCGGGAGGCGTTTACTAAAGAAGGTCAAAGAGTAACTGTGTAGAACACTCACTTCGATTTAGTTCGCATAGTTCTCTTTCTTAGGTTTACGTTATTCTTCACAAGCTAAACCAGTAAGTGATACATCGCTGTAAAAATTATTATGCACAAGTGATTGCTAATAGTAAAACGGATAATGATCCGTTTATTAGTTAAAATTATATAGCTTGTAAATAATTAACATATTCTTGGTTTTTATAATTAAACACACATGAACTAACTAAGTTTATTATACTTAAGTATAATCTTAGATGAAAATAGGAGTAGAACCACTTTATAACAGACGTAGAAACATCTGTAATTAGAACCTATAAACTAGTGAACTTCAATGAAATAATTATGACGTGCCGAGTGTTCTGCTATTTATCGCTAACTTAATCTTTGCAACATCTAGATTAAATCTTGTTGTGCATAGCAAATGGAAACACGACAATAAAAAAGCAATTCCTTGTGGCTAGGGTAAAATAAATCCCTTAGACGACCGTTAGCTAGAAAAAGTTTAAATATGGATGGACACATTCACATAATGGGATTAAAAAACTTAAAAGTTTGCTCTTTATTGTGGTTGAAGAGGGTTACAATAATCTATTTTATGTAGATTATTTTTCTGCTGAATAATAAAAAGTTTAGTTTAATACTGCTTTATTAAGTAACGCAAAATAAAGTACGCCATAACACATAAAAATAAACAAATTAAGTACTGTTCAGCATATATTATACAAATAAAAATAAAATAAATAATCATCTCATCAGCCTAGCCAACAGCAGTCCACTGCTTGGCGTAAGTCTCCCCCAGGTATTTAATATTACTCGCTTCTTATTCTTTCAGTTTAGCATTATACAACTTTTATGAGAATACAAGCCTGTATCTCCTGATTACATTCAATTCTTACTTTTTACGGTGCTCATTTTCTTCCTCACTATACTTTTAACACGGAACAGAATTTCCAACATGTTGGTTACGTACGCGGCATTTTGTTGTTACAAGACCGCTACCACCATTAAAAGATGACCTCCCTCGGTTTGCGTGGTTGTTTGAGCTAGGGTAAGAAAAGGTGGTATGGGAGGCCGCATTACAGCGGTCGGGGAGTACGTGAGAGCATGCTTCATTTTGCTTGTGGCTCGAGGCGGTAGCACCCGGGCCATTGTTTATGAGAACGGCCAATTATGTCTTCACAACACACTTCTTTCTGGTATACGGTATTTTTTTAATAACACACAAACTATCATTACGATAGTGCTGTTGTGCGGCTAATTTGTAGCCTCTGTTGGTCTTGTCTTGTTTGAAAAGTTTTGCACCTGCAAAAACTAGACGATGCAGCGTATAGAAAACAAACCGACAGTAGATACCTAATAGAACTCACCCTTACAGTACAAATACTGTGAGTTCTATTCCTACAACTGAACAACATTTCCCAAGAAACGTAATTAGGTCAAGCACAAAAAAAATTACCTACATCCCATCTTTAATATTTTTGTATGAGAGGTCCATTTTTTTTCTCATATTTTGACCCATGTCCCTTGAGGCAAGCTTTTCAGTTTTACGAGTAGAACTCAAAATTAGACGTCCAACACAAAGTGACACATCTGTATTATTATTTTATGGGAGGTCAATTTTTTCTCATTTTTCAGCCTATGTTCCTTGAGCAAAGTGGTTCAGTTTCACGAGTAGAACTACATCTTAAAATATTTGCATTAAACTTAACCGGACTTTGTATGTGTGTGTCGGTGTGTTTGTGCGCGCGTGTGTGTGTGTATATGTATAACTAACAAAGTAGGTATTAAAATGAAGAATGCAAAATATCATCTTCAATACCTCCAGATGTATGGCAGATGTGTTCCCATGCTCTTACATCATGTTAATTCCATCCAATGGCACCACAACGTGTCATTATCTTGGTTTAATATGACATAAATAATACCCGTCTCATTCTGTCGCATGCAAGGTTTCATTACGTCTGGCGAGTGCGAATGGAAATTAGTGATTGCTCCTTTAGGTGTATCGTAGTACATGTAGACCTATGTGATGTGTTCATATTGGTAGCTGTTTTGTCAACAATGCAAATTCTTATTTATCCTTATTTTAATAAAATAATAGACTAGTGAATCTGACTTCGAATAGCATCACCCCATTTCTACTCGTGACGTTGGTATCGTAAAAGCGACTAAAGGATTAATGCAGAAAATGGGTAGATAGTGGTTTTCCCTGTGAATACAACACCTTGCGCTGCCATCGCTAATTCAATTTTACTACAAGAAAAAATCACACGGGAAGCCAGATATCTGCAGGTGAAACCGCTGGACGGTCTGCTGGTTTAAAATAAAATAATTTCAAAAAGAGCTTTAATAACGGTCTACAAAGGATCCTACACTGCCCTACAGGGGAAAACCGTAATAACCCAAAAAGTTATACAACACCATTGTGAACACATCACGGCCCGTACTCAATATTCTTACTCCATACTTCCAAGTCTTAACCGCCCAAAGCCAGAAGAGATTTTTCTAAGTGCGTGCCGCGTTATTCCCTTAGGGACAAAATTACGTAGAGCGCAGGGCGCGACTATACAGATGGCTCATTTAGTAAGTACCTTTTTGATGGCCATATTGCTCACTCACAATTTTATTTTAAAACAATCAGCAATATCAACAGTCACGAGTGGCCACAACAGCTCACTGCTGGACATGATCCTCTCTTAATTGAGAGGTATTTGCATACTAACTACTTGGCAGGCGGGTTGGCAAGCGCAAAAGCAAAGCTGCTGCCCATTTACTGCATAAATCTTTTATTGGTCTCTTGCGACATAAACACGACACTAACCAGACATAGCCCAGCATCACACGACACGGAATATTTTAATTCAATAAAAAATTGATATTCTACACGATGATTTTTGTTTGCAAATAATAGTTTTTCACTTGTTGTAGGTACACTACAGGGTAGAAAAAATACAAAGCAAAAACAAAAGTGTCGGTTCTCTCAAACATCCCTATTCCATCTAAAAAAATCAATAGAAGAAATCGTGGGAATTATATAGTTTAGGTAGTAAGTTACAAAAATAGCGACAGTGACCCTTCTGTGAACCTCATTATTCGGCCCCCCAGGGGACAATTTACGCAGCCGGCCAACTGATGTGATTGTTAACTATGCACCACAGATTATAACGTATCGACATTATGGGTGCACGATACCCGACTAAGTATTGACGGGGTGAAATTGAGCTTTTTTGTTATGTATGTAGCTTGTTGGGCTGAAGTGTCGACGTAGGTACCTAACCTACCTAACAGCAGCACCACAACCTACTCATTGGGATAAACCTCTTTCCTAGTATCTACCTATTCTTAGTATCTACCTAACCGTACTCGTATACTCACCTAGAAGTGATGCAGATAGGTAAGTGCTTTGAATTTCGGGGTCTGTACGTGCGACCAGTCGCGCGCTATATTATGTAACAAAGGTTACACAAAAAAAAATACAAAGTAATAGAAAAAATATCATTCAGTTCGGCAAACAGATGCTGACATTCGTTATGCACCAAGATGTGGGAGCTATAGTCTGGCAACGTCACTGATTGTCATTTGCCGGCGGTCACTCGCCGCGGTCAGTTGTGTACTTAGGAACTCGAAACTTTTTACAAGACGCACATGAGATTACGACCCCAAGTTGAGTCCTCCAATAAGAAAACAAACAAAGGAAGTTGTGTATAACATACACAAGTTCTTGAAGAACGCAAAAAAGATCCTTCTACGCAGAAACACCAGAATGTCAATTACACATGTTACCGTGTTATGTATAGGATCGACCCATTTTCTTCGCGCAGATGTCGTAATCAGCGACTAACGTCTAAAACGGCTCTCAAATATTTGTCAGGTGGTCAAATGTGGCGATAGCAACCGTATTTTACGGCTGTTAACACTTTGCCTTACGCTGCAAGGTATAAAGGCCTTATGTGTGTTGTGTGTGTGTGTAGATTTACTCGTGGCATCATTCGCGGCAAACATAAAAATATCCCACCAAAAATAAAAAGATATGAAATTATTGAGAACCATAATTACCTATATGTATTAATCTCGAGATATGTTCAGTTGAAATCTCTACGTGTGTAGCATACGCGTGCTAGTGACGTGCAACCCTCCCCCCGCCTCACCGCAACCAATGAAGGAGCGGCAAGCACGAAGCTGCCAGTCTATAGTTGAAGATCAGCCTACATTCAACATCATAAAAATCTGAAAATCTGCATTACCTAAGTGCCTGGTACAAAGGTTAGTTATAATACCTACCGTGTGGTGCCGGTTTACCCCGGTGTGCCCTTTTATTTCGGTGTGTGTCGTAATAAGCGACTACGGGAAAACAGGTCGAGGGAATGGGCTGCAGCGTTCCCTGCATACGCAACATCTTACACTGACCTCTTCATACAAACGTGGTGAGTAGGTATGGCAAATGAATACCCCACAATAGGAAAATGCCCTTGTTATGCAGTGGACTGTTGTGGGTGTTGAAGAACTGCACTTTGTATTTTGTATTCTGGGCAGTTGCCAGGTAATAAGCTACCACGTTTCAGAAAAGCTAAGTAAAGTATTAGTTTTTGTATCGGTGTATAATACTAATTTTCATGCTGATTTCGGATGCTATTTTTTGCCAGTTTCGGAAGCGGTAAACCATTTAAAATAATTTCACACTAATTGAAACTATCGGTTAACCAAAACCATAAGCTTGGTTGGAATTTTTTTGATTTCCATCCGTCCCTCTGACGTCGTAACCAAATACCACGGGCCATAGACAGTGCATTTAAAAGGACACTGCTTTGCTCGGCCCGTAGTCTAAGAGAAAAGATTCTATTGAGACATTACTACAAAATGATACATTGATACTAGGTGTAAATTATTTTCGAATAAAATTTATGAGAAAATATGTTTCTTTATTTGTCCTTCTTTCCCGTCACAACGGAGCTATTAAAAGTCCCTCATTTTTGTATTTAGTAAGATGAGAGACCGGAGAAAAGCGTAGGGCCCTACTTTTAATGCGGGAAATATATTACCATTAGCATTGGCATGGCAGAAAGTGAGGATAACATTGTCTTAGTTATTTAATATTTATTTTTATAGCGGTAACAGTTGTAGTATATTTAAAAAAAAATCATCTGTATAACCATTCATGAGATACAGTCTCCGAACCATTACAAGATAAAATTGAGCAAAATAAGCACGTTTTGGTAAGAGAGCCCCGCTTAATATTTATTTTAGTAAAATGTTTAGTATTTAAGCCCTCTTCATTTTTATTTTATAAAAATGTTTAGTATTTTGTTGTTATAGGGCCAAAAAAATAAACAATTTTTTAAATATTTCAACTTTCTAACTATTTCGGCGAGGTACAATCTAGTGATAAACAAACAGACAGACAACTGGGTCTCAGTAATATTGTCCCGTTTTGATCCTTAAAAAAAAACTAATAAAGTGCTCTATTTATCATTGTGGCATCTAACTATAACCATAATTATATGACGAGGCAGTATCTTAGCGAAGCCACAGGTGGTATCCTCTTTGGTTATGTAGTCAGTGGTCGACACTCACAAAAACAAGGAGGCATGAAATCATCAACCTAATCCGACCTAATTTTGAACGCTATTCGTTACATCATAACGACTGTAGTGTTATCTTGGAATCTTAATTTAAAACGGCTTACAGGCAGCTGATGTTTTTTGTCATCTTAAGATTGAAGTTTTGAAGTATATTACAAACATTTTTTGACATCTTAAGATTGAGACTTGGTACATTAAAAAGATCGAAATGTTAAATGTTCGAGGTATTGTACTCAACTTTCAATTAGATATCTATGTAGATAGAGCATTTCATAATATAAACTATATCAGAGTCATTTTCAACAACTGCATATTTTTGTCAATTTCGGTGGATTTTTTAATTTTCTGCTTTTTTGATGTTTTTTGTAGCTGTATAGCAAAAGATACTCATTTTGAATATAATATATTAACAGGAAAATATGTAACAATAGTATTTAGTGAGTTATTTGCGTCACCGAAATTGCCTTGTCACCGAAATTGAATTCATGCCACCGAAATTGGGTTTGTGCCACCGAAGTTGCAATTGTGCCTCAGATCCTCAAATGCTGAAACCTGATGGATCGCTGGCTCACTCTGCAAGTAAGAAAGCTCTGTTTGCAAGTAACTCACGTCTGGACGCTGGCATCAAGCAACCACCTACTGTACCTCGTTGCGATTCTTTAATGTCAGAGATCGCAGTGCACACTAAATAGGTTCGAAAAGTATTGTGCAGTCTAGACGTGAACCCTGATGGCATACCAGCGAGAGTGTTAAGACTTTGTGCGCCTGAACGTGGCCTGAACTGTCTCCTGTGCTCACACGCTTGTTCCGCCTCTCTCTTAAAGAAAGAACGGTGCCGGGGGCCTGGAAGCTTGCTAATGTGCAACCAGTTCCCAAAAAGGGCGACCGTGCTGACTCTGCTCATAACCGTCCGATTGCCATTACCTCCATCCTATGCAAGGTCAAGGAGAGGGTACTTAACTAGCGGTCTACTGGTGATCTTCTTATGTATGTCACGCACTGCTGGGGCGAAGCCGTCGAGAAGAACGGCGAAGCACTTGCCGTTCCACTCGATATCTCGAAGGCCTTTGACAGGGTCTGGCATGCAAGTCTGCTCAGTAAGATTCCTGCTTATGGCATCCCAGCTAATTTTTGTACTTGGATTACAGACTTCCATAATGAACGGTTCATCAGAGTAGTCGTTGATGGCTGCGCTCCGACCTTATTTCCTCAGGGGTCTGTTCTCTCTGCAACTTTCTTCCTGCTGCACATCAATGACCTCCTTCAGCACGGTATTGTTGTATACGCAGATGATAGTACCGTTACAGAGAGATACTTGACAGGTGCAAGAATCAGTGGGGATGAAATACGTTCGTTAAGAAAGGCCATGTTAGAGCGAACAGATCTGACCTTAAGTCTAGTCTCCCAATAGGGCGACGACAATCTGGTCTCATTCAACGCCACCAAAACACAGGCGTGTCTTTTCACTGCAAAAAGGAGTCCTTTCGACTGGACACCTACTTTTCGGGGTACATCTGTCTCTGTCACTGACAGGCTTGAGCTTCTAGGTATGGAGTTGACATCAAATCTAAACTTCGGCGCAACCATTGAGTACAAAGCTCAAACGACGGCTAAGAAGCTGGGCATTCTGAATAGACTGAAGCGATACTTTACGCCTGGACATATTTTAACTCTTTACAAAGCACAAGTCTGATCCAGCGTGGAGTATTGCAGTCTCTTTAGTATGGTTCAGCCAAATACCAACTTGCCGCTCTTGACTCGGTGGAACGCAGGGCCAAGAGGCTCATAGGCGACAAAAAACTGGTGGACTCCAAGCTACATAGCCTGGCACATCGTCGCAAGGTTGCCTATTTGTCGGTTTTTTACAGAATGTACTTCGGAGAGTGTGCTCAAGAGCTTCACGACCTTGTTTCACCAGCTCCCTTCTACCATCGGACATCCCACCAATTCGGACTAAGCGCTTCCAGTCATCATTAATAATGCGCTAAAGAGTGGAACTCACTACCTGCGTCTGTGTTTCCAAACGCATACAATCCTAATCTTTTCAAAGTAAGAGTGAACAGGCATCTTCTTGGTGAGCTCGCTCCATCTTAGACTCTGTCTCTGTTCTATGACCTAGACAAGAGTCAAGAGCAAACCCATCCTTAATAAAAAAAAATGCCTTGTTTGGCTGCTTACAAATGGATGGCATTGTGTTGAAGATAGCCGTAGACCCCGCTGTTATCGGCATCCGTCCACACCTGTTAGCACCTGCCGGTCGACAAATCAACTGATACCTGCGACTACAAATAGTAGCCACGTCTTCGGCTATCGCTGACGGGTGTCAATGACTGAGCAGGAGGACTTTACGGGAGCGCCGGGCTGGAGGGCCACGAGGGATCGCCGTGCAGTAGGACCTCGCGGGAGCGCCGGGCTGGAGGGCCACGACGGATCGCCGGGCTGGAGGGCCATGAGGGATCGCCGTGCAGTAGGACCTCGCGGGAGCGCCGGGTTGGAGGGCCACGAGGGATGGCCGGGCTGGAGGGCCATGAGGGATCGCCGTGCGGTAGGACCTCGCGGGAGCGCCGGGCTGGAGGGCCACGAGGGATGGCCGGGCTGGAGGACCACGAGGGATCGCCGTACAGTAGGACCTCGCGGGAGCGCCGGGCTGGAGGGCCACGACGGATCGCCGGGCTGGAGGGCCATGAGGGATCGCCGTGCAGTAGGACCTCGCGGGAGCGCCGGGTTGGAGGGCCACGAGGGATGGCCGGGCTGGAGGGCCATGAGGGATCGCCGTGCGGTAGGACCTCGCGGGAGCGCCGGGCTGGAGGGCCACGAGGGATGGCCGGGCTGGAGGGCCACGAGGGATCGCCGTGCAGTAGGACCTCGCGGGAGCGCCGGGCTGGAGGGCCACGACGGATCGCCGGGCTGGAGGGCCATGAGGGATCGCCGTGCAGTAGGACCTCGCGGGAGCGCCGGGTTGGAGGGCCACGAGGGATGGCCGGGCTGGAGGGCCATGAGGGATCGCCGTGCAGTATGACCTCGCGGGAGCGCCGGGTTGGAGGGCCACGAGGGATGGCCGGGCTGGAGGGCCATGAGGGATCGCCGTGCGGTAGGACCTCGCGGGAGCGCCGGGCTGGAGGGCCACGAGGGATGGCCGGGCTGGAGGACCACGAGGGATCGCCGTGCGGTAGGACCTCGTGGGTACACCGGGCTAGAGGGCCACGAGGGATCGCCGGGCTAGTTCAAAAATTTATTGCTGGACATGGGCCTCCCCTTATCAGGAGTATTGCCATCCTCTACACGCTCGGCTGGCGGATTTGGCGAGCGAAGTACAAAATTTTGCATTCAGAGGGAACGTTGTTGTTCATTCCCCTAAATGAATTTATCCCTTAGTCTTCTTTTACGACGCAGATTTTAGTTTTTCTTTAATAACCGCAATTTTTTGTCCAACAAACGACCTAAAGCGACCGCATTTTACAGGCTTTTTCGATCTTTATACCCCGCAAGGAGTGTAAGCGTGATATTTCTAAATATGTTTGTAATTTGTATTAATTGAGCAAATTCGGTGGAGCTTTGCAATTTCGGTGGGCTTCTAGCAGCCATAAAAGCCACCGAAATGTGCCCACCGAAATTGAAAACTAGTCATTTATTTAAAAAATATACAAAAGTATCAAGGTTATTCTAGTTTGCAACTTAAATCTCAAAAGTGTACCTAAAGGCTATTTAAAATGCATTACTGTAATATTTTTAAACTTTGAGGAAACATTTTAATCCCGAGCACCGAAATTGCAAAATTTTGATTCCGAGTAAACGGAAATAGTTTACTAACATTTTTGTCGGGAAGACGCAATGAGGTAGTGCACAACCGTTCACACTGCGCGTGAGTGCTCGGCTGATCCTAGCGGGGGAGGGGTTTTAGGTCCGGATATAATCAACAGTGTGAGCAGGGAGCGTCGAAACAAAATTGCCACCGATATTGCTATTTTTGCTGGGACAAATCTAGTTTTGACATAGTTCATAAACATTTCGTCTAAAAATTCAATTTTTTATAATTTCTCGTAGGGTCACTTATCCTTAACATAATCAAAATTTTTTTTCCTTAATATGTTGGACATAATTTTCCTAAGAGATGAACATGTTGTGAAAAACGGATTGGGGACAAGCCACCGAACATTGAAAATCGACACTTACTATTTTTTTTCTAAAAACATACTAACTGTCGGAACATTATTTATATGGCTTCATATCAGAACAAGTGTCTTATATTTTGAAAAAAAAATATCTTAGTCATATCTGCAAAGCGTCACCTCGTTTTCAGCGAGGACATGAAAAATTTTCGCTTGAGAAATCCACTCATCAATAAAAGACTCGAAATATTCAGTCACAAAGTATCGGATTGTTTGAATATTAAGGGCCTGCCTCGAACTTTTAAACGTCCCTTTCCCACTAATGGCAAATCCCGTGTGTGAGAACAGAGCGGAATCACTATAGTTAGCCAATTTTTCAATGTTTTGGAAATTTCTCGCAACATAAACAAGTAATCAAAAAACTGAACGACAAAAAACTAGTAATTTACAAGACGTATCGTATTCGCAAAAAATAATGTCTTATGTTCTTAAGATCGCTATACAAAACGCAAAAAAGTGTGAAAATAGACTAAACTTTGAAAAATAAATCTATCGCGCAAACATTCTTTAATCGTGTTTTCCTGCGACAAAAATCTAGATAATATAATGAAAAATCATCACTACATAGTATAAAACAAAGTCGCTTCCCGTTTGGTGTCTCCTTATATCTTTAGAAGTACCCAACGGATTTTGATGCGGTTTTTTTTATTAGATAGAGTAACTTGAGAGGAAGGTTTATAAGTATAAATTATTCCGGGAAATTATCACATTCCCATGGGAAAACGAGTAGCCCAACTGGTAGTAAACTTTTAACCCCCTTTTGACACCTTTAAAGATTAAAATTTCAAAAATGCTGAAACACGTATTTAATTATTTTAAGTTATGAGTCTAATCAGACATTTTGAAACAGATCACATTTAAGATAAAAAACTTTCATACAAACTTTTAACCCCCTTTTCACCCATTTAAAGGTTAAAATTTCTAAAATGCTAAAACACGTGTTTAATTATTTTTAGTTATAAGTCTAACCACAAATTTTGAAACAGATCACATTCATTTAAAAAAACGAACTTTTATACAAACTTTTAACCCCCGTTTGACACTATTAAGTGTGAAAATTTCAAATATGCTGAAACACGTGTTTAATTATTTTAAGTCATAAGTTTAATTACTAATTTTGAAACGGATCACACTTAAGACAACGAACTTTCATACAAACTTTTAACCCCCTTTTCATCTCTTGGGGGATAAAAAAAAACGGAATTTAAAGTAAAGTCGCTTCCCACGTCTGTCCCTGTCTGTCTGTTTGTTTGTTTGTATGTATCTTCAAAACCACTTTACGGATCTGGATGAAGTTTTCTTAAAAGATAGAGTGACTCAAGAGGAAGGTTTTTATGTATGATTTATATCGAGAGAAAGTCTGCTTCCCGTGGGAAATCAGTTAGCAGCGGTTGAAACCGCTGGGCGGGCCGCTAGTTATACATAAAAATAAAGTGTTTATCGTATTCACCAACAAAATTGCGTGCATCCAAAAATACCCAATTTTCTCACGGCCCGCCCTTAAATCATAGATTTTTCCGCCATATGCCATATTTTTTCGATATGATATTTCACTACGCTTTAGTTAGTAGGTAACAATTATACCTAAGGAAAAAAATATTTTTAAATTTGAGCGGTTCACTCACTTGTCATCCGTCGTTCGTTGTGTGTTACGTTGCGTTAAAAACGGTTGAAAAACACCAGGGTTCATCGGGTCGTTGGACGACTCGGTGTCCCACACGATAAGAGAGAGAGATAAAATACTTCTTCCACTCAAACTTTAGCAAGATTCTCACGAGATTTAAGGTAAGTTAGGTACTCGTGTTCCTTAGTTTAAGTTTAAAAAATTAAAATCAATCAGATTAAATCAAAGTTAATTAAGTCATCATTTACATGTTGGTCTACAATGTTTAAACAGGTTAATCCCGCGCTCGCGACAAGCTTTTATATCATATTAATGGTGTAGGAAATGGCGTTATAAATTAATAGCAAAATTTAAGGGAAAAAATAATTTATTCTTTTAAGCGTAACCAAATTGAAATTTGGTTGAGAAATTATTTTTTATAATTATTTTTGCTTTTTAGTCATCACTACAGGTTTTCCCAGGTTTATCTCATTGCATACATACATACATATATTCTAATACGCTTATATCCCTTGCGAGGTAGGCAGCACGTAAGTGGCCGTGAAAACGGACATTTACGCCACGTCCGACAAACATTTGAGGGTCATTCAGAAAGCTATGTATCACCATAGGGACAGGTTGTCAGCCCATCGCCTAAAATTTCAATACACATGTAACCCTCGAGTCCCTTAATCACCTCCTACGACACCCACGGGAAAGAAATGAAGTGATGCTATTCTAAGCCGGCATCACACGGCATTTCATCTCATTGAACACAGTTAATTAAGCAATCTTTGAGTTTAGACAGTTTCTTTAAATTACTACATAATTCAGGTTCTTAATTATGATTTTTTAATTTAATTTGAATACTGCCTGAAGTATTTTCTAAAATAAAACGATTAATCGACGTAACTGTCACTTTAAAGTCCAAGGCCTCACAGGAGGATATCGTAAATTTCTCCACGTCATTTTAACGAAACGCTGACAAATGACATGTGTTTGCCCCACTTATCTGGGTTGTTCCCGTGTCCACCATTACAAAAGGGTATAATTAAACAAAAATTATGATCTTACTTCGACAATGGTTGAAACTTTAAGAAAATGTCCCACCCTTTTATTATTAACTAGTGACCCATCCAGCGTTTTCACCCGCTGTGAACCGTTTTCCCGCGGGAATAATAGACTTTATTCATCAGGGAAAAGGTAAGATTATAATGGCAAAATATATATTTAAATCGTTCCAGTTCCAGTAATTTCGGAGCCTATTCAATTCAAACAAACAAACAATCAAATCTTTCTTTTCTACACTAATATTATAAAGAGGAAAGATTTGATTGTTTGTTTGTTTGTTTGTTTGTTTGTTTGTTTGCATCGAATAGGCTCCGAAACTACTGGCCCGATTTTAAAAATTCTTTCACCATTAGAATCCTACATTATTCCTGATGAACATAGGCTATATTTTATACGAGAAAAAAATAGGGAACCGCGTGAAAATTTCGATAATGTAACCCAACGTGTGAAAAATGTACCAAAAAAATATCTTAAATCACGTACGCTGTGGAAATTATTGACAATAGAGCAAAGTGATGTACTACAGTTTTATAGAGGACATCAATATCTATAAAAATGTCCGCGATACCATATGTCTAACTATTACAGTTAAGCCACAATAACTACCTTTTTGTTTAAAAATGTTTAAATGTACCAAAAAAATATATTATATCGGGTACGCTGTGGAAATTATTGACAATAGAGCAAAGTGATGTACTACAGTTTTATAGAGGACATCAATATCTATAATAATGTCCGCTATACCATATGTCTAACTATTACAGTTATGCCACAATAACTACTTTTTCATTTAAAAATGTACAAACTACGCCACATTATTCGTACCAGTAGTGTAATGATTACATTTAATCATTACTGTATTAAAGGGTGTAAGGGATAGCCCTCCAAATACTGATAGGGTACATGCAGACCATGAAACTGAACAACTTTCCCCTAGGAACATATTTCAGGAAACGTAAAAAAACTGACTTCCCATAGTGAATGCAGTCAGCTGATTGTGATTTTGTATGGAAGGTCATTTTTTGGCGTTTCCTGACATATGTTTCTAGGGGAAAGTTGTCCATGCATGCACACTGTCCCTTACTCGGTATAAAAAAGACGACAAAAAACATTAAATAATGCATTAAAAATTCTACTCTAAAATAATACATACATACACATATCACGCCTATTATCCTAAACGGCCGCAAAAACGGACATTTACGCCACGTCTGACATATGTTTGAGGGTCATTCGGAAAATTGTGTATCGCCATAGTGGTAGGTTGTCAGCCCATCGCCTAAAATTGCAATAGACACCCTCAAGTCCCTAAGCCGCCTCCTACGACTCCCACGGGAAAGAAATCGGGTGATGCTATTCTAAGCCGGCATCACACTAAAATAATAATAATATAATCTACACTTATGTACACTAATATTAGGAACAGGATTTTTTTATTGTTTGTTTGAATTGAATAGGCTCCGAAACTACTGAACCGATTTCAAAAATTCTTTTACCGTTAATTGACATTGAAATTCTTTATTCAATGTAGGATAGTATTATCACTTATTGACGTCATGAACCGTCATTCTAAGAAAAGAAATTTGTATCACACATTTTTTTTATTACAATTTTGTTATGACCTAATAGAAAACCGGCTCGGGCGGGATAAAAATAAATAAATAAAGGCACTGCCATGGGGCTGGCCAGGTTAATCACACGGCATGTAACTTTACGCCACCACCATCTGAAAACGATATTTGTTTCAAATTAAAGTCAAGATATTTAGAATCCTACTTTATCCCTGTAAACATAGGCTATATTAAACTGTCTTATTCCCGGGGGAAAATTGTTAGCGGCGGGTGAAACCGCTGGGCGGGCTGCTAGTTTATAATACATACATACATAAATCATGCCTCTTTCCCAAAGGGGTAGGCAGATACTACTTCCTTTTACTTACCACGATCCTGGCATGCTTCTTTTTATAATATAGAGTAGACAAAGCTTTTTGCAACGTTATTTAGAATCAATTGTTGTATTTAAATATTTAAAATTATGTCATAAAAACTATATTAAAAATCAGAGTTACTAATATTTCTGGAAACTGTGACTGTCATAGCAAGGTCGAAATAGGAATATACTGATTTATTTTTAGAATCCACACAGTTTGTAATCAGTAACCGATGGGGGTTCAAACAAACATTCCTTGCAAAGGAATACCAGAAGCAGGTTCCTTTGAATAGAAGCTCATTCATAGCTTTACAAACGACTGCAGAAATAAATATCATCGTAAACACAGCTTTAGAAATTTATTTTTGTCAAAACAATAAGGTCTTTTTAAACAGATTAAAAAAGTTACGCTTCTATACGCCAATAGATGGCGTTAAACATCTAGGGGTTTCTCAACTAGTCACGCAAGGTAATACATTAGGGTTCTAGTAGAAGTGAACTGTTTTCTTCCTCGTAACCTTGCTGGCGTACCTTTTTCGGACCCGCAGTGCTAATTAATTACTAGCGATACTAGAACAGGCTGAAATAAGCGCCACCAGCACCGCAAACATTATTTCCAAACTTGAAAAAAAAACTCCCAATTCTTCTTTATACATTTTCAAGGACGTTCATTGGGTCGCCGGACGACTCGGTGTCCTATACGAAAAGACTAAGAATCAAACTCACTATCAAAGAGTCGGTGTCCCATACTAAAAGAATAAGAATCAAACTCCCCATCAAATATGTCACCCAGATGTTCAACGCCATCTATCGATGATTGTAGTACTTTTTCTTTTTTAAACAGCTGTCATACAACGACAGATGCCGTGCCGTGTGATGCCGGCCTAGAATATGCCGTGTGATGCCGGCCTAGAACATGCCGTGTGATGCCGGCCTAGAATAGCATCACCCCATGTCTTACCTATGGGTGTCGTAAGAAGCGACTACGGGACTCGAGGGTTAGATGTGTATTGCAATTTTAGGCGATGGGCTGACAACCTGTCACTATAGTAATACACAGTTATCTGATTGACCCTCAAACTTTTGTCAGACGTGGTGTTAATATCCGTTTTACGGCCGTTAACTCTCTGCCTACCCCGTAAGGGATATAGGCGTGATTTATGTATGTATGTATGTATGTCATACAACGATCTTTTTATATAGCAAATTCCAATACCTACACTATAAAATTTTTCAATTTGTGATTAAATTTTACAATTCGAAGGCATAAGACATTACAAATTTTCTAAGTGATAATTTTGCAATCATCATAAATTATAATACACAATAATCTATGACATTAATTCTTTAATTATTGTGTAATGGATTCAATAGTAAGTATATTGTAGACTTGACATATTGTAGTAATTCAATAAAAAGCTACGACAAATAACCTACAAATGGAAATGTAAATTTCGTGTTGTTTGAGAAGTAGTAGACTTTGTAATACCCAAGTGAAAGTTCAAGAAGAAAATTGGTACTTACCGCTGTTTACATTTACAGCGAATGACATTGAAACAAAATTTAAACATAATTTTCAAATATATATCGTAATCTACAATTAATCGTATTACCGACGTTATTTGCTCTAAATATAGACGTGTTTCGTTTTGCTCAACGTGTATTTTCGTAATGACTCACCATTATAACTTGACCTGTAGCTTAATGAGCGTGTAAATTAAAGTAATATATCTGATGTGCCTTCCTAAAATGGATGGCGTAGATGTAGTAGCCACAGTAGAAAATATCAACAATTTCATACTTCTTTTATTCATCACAATATAAAACTATTTGAAATGGATTTATAGATTAAATTTCAAATAATGGCGTCTAACATCCGCGACCACGAACTCTGTAAAGAGCTTGAAACGTAGGTATACACAAAATTAACACAACTTATATTCGTTTTATATTGTTTTATTGTGATGAGTAATAGTTGTGCAAACTCAAGAAGATATGACTTCTATTATTTATAAGTACAGGTATTTTTAGTGTGCTTATAGCAGACAGACTACATCGCCTAAATTGTTCATCAGGGAATGAGACTCACTTCACTTCGAATAATACATCTAATGTTTGAATGAATGAATCTATTTATTAATCAAAATACAGTATGCTTAAAAACTAATACATAGCCCCACAAAACCACTTTTCATTAATCCGGTTTTGTTTATCAAAGATTTATTTATATCTATTTTATATTAGTTACTCGACCAATTTTTTGTACACCAAGCAGTGTTTCCTGATAATAATAGTTAAGGCACCTAGCTATGTTACTTTTAGAAAATTCCATAATCACTGCGTATACGAGATACTGGATACTTCCACTACTGTGGCGTAGATGTTCTCTGATAGCTTAAGGCTAAATCTCATGATTACAGGATGTCAGGAAACGAAAACATTTTTATTTAATGAGTTAGATAAATACGTAGTAAAATGAGAATACTTTTATTTAGTCGTAATTATTGTTTGTACACTTTTGAAATGTATCAATAAAATGAGTGTGGCTACGGGCTATTTTATTTTCATTTTAAACGACAATGTAGGTAGTTGTATTTTGTTCTTCTTGAATAATCATCTTCTGTCTCGTGGGACACGGAGTGGATGAACGAATAATATGTACCTAAAGTTTATGTTTTATGCAAATAAAGGAATTTTTGATACAAAAGTCAGCAGACAAATTTCGGTGCTAAGTAAAGGTACATACATAGCCTTCCTATCTACCTAAAACTTACTTTTTTATCTGGTAAAATTTTACTAGTAACCGATACTGAAAACACAGGACAGGCTGATGATAAGGAACAACTTTCTCCATGGAACATAGGTCGAAATTGACATAATTATTTTTAGGTTCCATAGTGACCCAAATCAGCTGATCGGCAATTTCGTATGCGGTCTATTCTTTTTTTAATTTTTCGGCCTATGTTTCTTAGCGAATGATTTTCTACTTCACCAGACGTTAAGGCGTTTTAACGGTCACTAGTAAAATTTCAGCCTATATAAAAAGAGGCAATACAAAAGTTTCTGTACTTAAGTACGTATAAGCTTATTATCTCTACATAAAAACTTCTATAAGCGGAATCACCTACGTAACTGGGGATCTTTAAACGAATTTCCATACTTATACAATTTTGCGTAAACGCATCCTATCAAGTCGGTCGAGTTACATGTTTCATCTCGTTAAAGGAAATTACTTCATGCTAAACACCTTAAATTAACCCCCGTTTTAAAGCGTTACAAAATATGTAACTAATTTTCATATAATTATTTTTTATGCAGCAATGTACAGCAAAAGACTGTATACTTACTTATTTAGGTAAATGTAGTTATGAATTTTATGGGGTTAGGTGCAAGAAGGCTTTATGGAGATTGTTATAAGTAGGTTGATGATACGAGTAAACATGTCGGTATCATTATGGTGGTTCTGCCACATGCCGTCCGTTGCTGCGTATTTTTAACGCACAGTAACGCATGCGTCTGTCAAACCAAAGGAAATTGCGAATTCCAATAGTATTTCCATACTACTTAATACGGCAACGGTGCGGTGCGTTACGGTGTGTTACGGAAGCGACGGACGACAAACGGGTTTAAAATATAAACCCTTCACAGCTAGGTATATAATAAATGCTTATTATATACCTAGCTGGGAAGGGTTTATATTTAAGGATTATAATCGTTATTTCAGTCTCAGACAAAAAAAAATACATATTTTCCTGATTTGTATATCATTTTATAAATGCAAAAGATGCTGCGAACTAGTTTAGCATTAATTTAAGTGAGTAAAGATTGCACGAAAACAATTGTTACTTTTTTGGAAAAATAATGGTGCCATTTAAAAACATAAACATATCACGCTTTTATCCTTTGCGGCGTAGGCAGAGCGTCAATTGGATAGGCAATTATAAATTTGCGTTTTCGAGTATTCTGGATTTTATTAAATAACTAGTTGGTGCCCGCGAACTTCGTTTCGCTGACTGAATATGATTGAGCAATTTTCCCGTGGTAAATAGTATTATAGATACATATTTACCAGAAACAACTTTTGCTATGCAGATATTTCTGTAGTATATCTCATACTATAGCTGGCGGCCTAAATATTCTACGTTTGATCGTATTACCCATGGGAATAAGCAAATTTCCCGCAATAAATATATTCTTGATGTTGACTAGGCTTAACAGTTATACGCAACAAAAAGTTTCAATCGAATCCGTCCAGTAGTTTCGGAGATTAGCCCGGAAAAACAGACCAAACAGACAGACATAAACGATGAAAAAATTGAAATGTGTTCAAATCCCATTTTCCAATCACCTACGATAAGTTTTTCGTAAGTTTGTTCAATGTACTTTACTGTTATATAGACAAAGTCACAGGTTATTTTTTTTACACTGATATTCGAAATCAACTGTTAGCAACTTAGCTTAAGTATGTCTACTTAAAAGAATTATATTATATATTTTTAGTTTAGCAATAAGGTCTAACATCGGTTGGCGAAACGAATGGGTTTCCAGGTAAAAATTTATCAAAATTGCTTATTTCGCGAAACGTTTGAGTTTTTACTTTGAATGAAACAGCTTTTAATACTGCTCTCGTTGCACACTGACGATATAAGAAGGAAGGAAAACTTATTACTTATTTAAAAAGAGAGATTCATTAATTATAATCCGAATTAAAATCTAATTCCTACGTTTCCCTGTCTCTAGATAAAAAAATTGCTATTTTGTGCTGTAAACAAGGTATTTTGTCTAAATTGGTTTGTACCTACAGCTAGGTAACACCATTCTTGAGAGTATTATTACGGAAAACCCAGATTTTTTCAGTAAAATGATCAAAATAACCTGTAAACACAGCAAGAACAATATTTTGTTGGATTTGTGTCTCCCCTCTAATTATTGGGGGTGTTTGCTATAACACGACAATCTTGCATCATTAAAATAAAATTTCAAGGATTCTCTAATTTCAATTTCAATAAAAAAACAACAATTTCATTTTTTACAGTTATCTTAGGATAACCTTACGACTCTGCAGGCTGAGCCATTACTTTTGATTGAACCTGTAACTTTCATCTTCATATTTTCCGAATCATTTTTGTTGACTTGTCCTGATAAATGTTGACTCGAGCCGTCTTACCAGGATTAGCAAGTGGGTTGGCGAGCGCAGTTCAATGACTTGCGTAAAAATCAAAACGCACCTCACGGCGGCAAATACCCTAAATATTTTTTCTTAAAACAGCCTCACGACTCCAAAAGTCTCTCCTGGGTGAGCCATTTCTTTTGATTGAACCTGTACCTCTAATCTTCACATTTTCCGACACAAGGTCAGACTTGGACATGAGTGATGTGGATTCAAGTCGCCTTTGACTCCATCTTTCAAATGCTTGACGCCCGACACGTCAGAATGCATAGTACGGACTTTGATTTTTAACCGACAACGTAAAGTTGGATCGTGTGTGAGACTTTCTTTTAAGTTTCTGCATTTAAGTATTGCTGTATTCGCCACTTATCTCTTGCGGAGTAGGTAGAGAGTAATCGGCCATATTTGCTTATTGATGAAGAGAATGTGTGTAATAATATTTCTATACCAGGGTAATTGAATCCTTCAGCATGGTAAGTTAAGTACAAAGAATCACATAAAAATTAAGTTGTTCGGTTAGAAGTCAAAATGGTTGGCCTTAAATTAATGTGTTTTCCTATTGCCTTATGTTACAACTTTGGTACCTATGTGCAATATCTGAGAATATTTTGCTCTGTACATTCAAGACATATTAATTTAGTACTCAATTCAAAGATTTGACAAGAAACACTCAAATTACAACGTTAATTACAAATCGTTTGCCATTCGCGATGACTCCAACAAACTTTTTCTCAAAGTGATTAACTCGAGGCATTTATTTCTCAGCGCAAAACTGAATAATAAAAAGAAAATAAATAAAAAATGAGCCCCAACTATAAATGGCGGCCGCATCCAAGCATCACCCGTTGAGCCGCCAGAGGCCGCCAGCCATAATGATTCATTAAGTGCCTCCCTGGGATTACCTTTTTGTAATTGACCGATGATGCGAGAGCCGTATCACTGCTTCTCTTTTACTTGAGGTGCAAGCGACAAGCGACAGGCTTAATAGCTTTTCACGTTTTGACAAGGTTGCTTCACTGTAATAAGCTTATTAAATAGAAAAAAAACACGACTGCTTTCTGAGATAATACCTACCTAGCCTATGACACTCGGGATATTCTAAGGATTCTTCCGATACAATTCTCATTCAAATCTGTTCAGTGGTTAACGAGTTTCAGTCCTTTGAAGAATCGCACATACATACATACCTACATACATGAACTCTTAAAAACATTACACTGCTTTTTTGGTTGGGCAGTCGTGTAAAAAGAATGCGTTACTTCTTAATCACTCCTAATACAACCTAATATCAACCAATATATTTTAGTTTATAAGAATTATGTAAACGTTAGATATGGAAGATGCTAATGTTCCTTTAATAAATAAATATAAATAAAAGCAGTTTCCCATATGACTTCCGTTGCTGCGTATTTTTGGCGTATCCGTAACGCATGCGTCTGTCAAACGACGAAAAAGACGCATCCGTCAACGCACCGTCGTGTGGGAATAAAATGGAAGTTCACAAATTCCTTTCATCTAATAGACGCATGCTTTACGGTTACGCTAAAAATGCGCAACAACGTAGCCTTATATGTACTGTGACTGTACTGAGATTAAAAAGATAGTCTAAAATATTGCTAAACCAAAGAACTTAGTACTGAAAGATCGGTAGATCGAAAGAACTCTCAACCGATGAACGCTAGTTCGAAAATGTGCCAGCCCAACTTAGATTATAAGTAGGATTTTAAGTTTTATGTGTTGGTGTTAAGAATATTTTTCTTTCACATATTTACGCCATTTGCTTGTGACTTCGACTACCGCTGTACGTTGACCATGACTCCCCATGACTTTTATAAGCTTTATTATGATGGAAATAGCAAAAATGCTGTCTAACACGCGTCTCTATATTGACGACCTGTCCGTTTTTTTTAGATGGTAAGTTTTAGATAGAGTTTGTATGAAACCTGTATTTAGCCAGTGAAGGCATAATGATGATTAATTATAGTAATTAATCTAGAACAATTAATTTCCTTTTTATTCTATGCAAATGTGCTCGCTCTTTCTAAAACTTACTCTCTTCTTTTATGGAATATCAGTTCTAATACTCTGGAAATAATAGAGTGTATGAATGACCTGCAGCATTTCCACACATCTGGAAATTTCCAGATGTGTATCGAAAGTGTGAGCAAAAGTTACGTTGGCGTAGGGCATGATAGGCCTGAGGCAGGTGGTGTAAATTCTCACCTTATTTCTAAGGGAGAGTTTGCTCCGTTTGTTCAACATCGGATGTAATCTGCCCAAAACGAACGCCGCCCGGTTGCGAACTTTCATGATGTGTCTACGGAAGATAAGCCTGGAGTCGAGGGTGACTCCTAGGTATTTGGGCGGTTAACCCAGGGGATAGGTTCGGTCAAAAGCTTTTCAGCGAGGATGTTAGCCGGTTCAAACAAGCGGATTGGCGAGCGCAGTGCAACATGTTGCTTTCACAGAGAACGCTGCTGCCTATTCCCTGGAAGATTGTCCCTTAGTCGCTTTTTACGACACCCACGGGTTGTATTGGAGTGATGATTTCCTAAGCCGGCACGTTAAAGTACCCCTATTAAAATTATTATCCCAAAAGCTTGCTGTTTAGTTTAACTCCCATATTTAGAACTATTTCGGAAAATGCAGGAACTTTTACATCACGTAGTTTAATCATAACGTATAACTGTTGCACAGCTAAACTTTCTGCTTGTTTACGACAGCTTTTAGTTTTGCTTAGAACATTATTATATGCTAACGTAGTATCTAGGTTAAGTCCGATCGTAAACTGTAGGGTTTAGGGGGTTGGGATAAACATGCATTTTTAGTCGGTATGACTTGGGGTAGTTGAAAGATAAAAAAGAAAGTACCACCGGTCCAATACGTAGTTTTTTACAGCTGTCATCTCCATACTAAAACAGATGTCAACAAAGGAAAATGGACCCTCTGACATAGTATTATCACAGTCTGACAGCTGTCATATACGACTTATTGGAACGGCGGTACTTTATAGCTCATAGTTGTCATTGTCAACAGCCGTGATGTTTACTTTGTCCATGGCTGTTATGAGGATATACAGGCAGTAACAAAAATAGCATAACAAGCCGAAAGGAGGACTAGATACTTACTGAACTGAACAACTTTCCCTATGGAACATCGGTCGAAATATAGAAAAAAAGAACTACGCATACTAAATTGCCGATCAGCTGGTAAGTTTTATATGGGAACTCCAGTTATGTTTTAAACTTTCGACCTATGAGCAATGAATGTTGTTCAGTTTCATGAGTACCTACCTCGACCTTCTTTTGGCTTGTTGACCCTTTTAGTTACTTCTTGTATAATAGTTAGTAGCGTTACACATACATCTCTCCTATGCCGAAATTCCAGCGGTCATATCAAATTCAAAAACACCAAAAAACATGATTCTGTTTTATAACAAAAGTGCAATTGACAGTAGGTATTCATTGGATTCAAACAGAGTTAAAAGTCGTGACTTTGATTAGTGGAGTGATATAAAATAAAATAAATATGACATAGCGCACTCTAGCCCTAAACTAAGAAAAGCTTGTACTATGAGTGATTCTTATATAGGTACTTTATAAAAATGCATACCATTCATGGAAAACACCCTAACTCAAATATTTGTGCTTTGTGGGGATTGAACCCACAACCCTCGGCGTAGCAAGCGTGGTACTATCCACTAGGCCATCGGTCATCATCAGCCCACATTCATCCACTGCAGGGCAAAGGCTTCTTCTATATTGCGCCAATCTTCACGGTCCTGTGCTAAACCCATCCGTAGAGTGTCCACCAACTTGATATCGCCGGGCTGATGGCCACCTCTCTGTGACTGCTTTTGTCCACCGTCCGTCAAGCCTCCTAGTCACGGTAGGCCTGGTATACTGCCGGCTGCATCCAATAGTAGTCCTCAATCCTCACAAGATATTGGTTTAGTCTTGGCACGACGCACACGAACACCAGAGCTGATTGCTCACGCCAGCTTATATCTACCTTTATTTTAGTTACTATGGAGTATTAATTTTGCAATTTATTGTTTTTAAACTTTATTGCACATAAAAGGAAAGGCAGGCCTTGCCGCGCAGCATGAATCGCATCGAAAATATTCAACTAGAATGACTAGGTTTACAAGTTTGGTACCTACTCCCTAAGGCTAGGTAAGGCAGTCGATGCTACACCAATCTTAAAAATACGGTATTATACATTGTGATTCTTACAAATACTACAATCTTATCCGTGTTAATAATGCAAACAAAATCAAACACACGGTAATATTGTAAAATAAAAAGCACTATGTTGTACAAAAGTGCCGAACGGTGTATTATTTGATGTTTCAATTTATACTTTCCGTGAGTCTAATGGGTTTGTGTCGTACCTGTATTGTGTGAAGTGAGGATATTATGTAGAAGCCATTAACATAACTTTAACAGCCACAACAGTCTACTGTTTGTCATAGGCCTTCCCCTATTGAGGGGTTTTGCCATACTCACCACGCTTGGCAAACGGATTGGCGAGCGCAGTGCAAGATGTTGTGTTTAAAGGGAACGCTGTAGTCCATTCCCCGGATGATTATTCTTCAGCCGCTTTTTACGACATCTACGTGTAGAATTGGGGTGATGATAAGCACGGAACATGTAGACACCATAATAAAAGATAAACTTTTAGTACAAAAGAAAAGTAATATTTGTAGTGATTGTTTTGTGCTTTAAAATTATTGCATGCATTTGAACAAAATTCCATCCGAAATCTATTTATTATGTGTCTCTTTTCCAGATTTGGAATGCTAAGAACGATTGTAAAATATACAGGAAGATACACAAAGATTAAAGAAAGAATACATAAAAACGAAAACAGCAATTTGATGCTCCGCACAGCAGGCACAGATTTGATAGCCCCGGGGCGAAAATGGTAGAGTCCAACACAATTAGAATATTTATTTTAATCTGTTCTTTAAGTTCCTCGTAGGTGGCGTTGGTGAGAATTCAAAACCTTAAGCAGTGATTGCATTTAAGTTGGGGGTAGTAAAATTACAAGAAATACTGTTTTACTGTAACATTTTGTTGAAATAATTCCGTATAAGATAATCTTTTAACCATAATGTGAGAACAATGCTCCCGTGTGATGTCGGCTTAGAATAGCATCACCCCATTTCTTTCCCGTGGGAGTCGTAAGAGGCGACGAAGGGACTTGAGGGTGTGTATTACTTTTTTAGGCGATGGGCTGACAACCAGTCACTATGGCGATACACCATTTTCCGAATGACCCTCAAATATTTGTCAAACGTGGCGTAAATTGCCGTTTTTTGCGGCCGTTTACGCTCTGCCTACCCCGCAAGGGATAGTGGGCGTGATGTGTGTATGTATGTATGTATGTGTGAGAACAATAATTTTCAAACAAACCGTGCCTTATATCGAGGACGTACGCCACATGAATATAATAGGGACATGCAATTTATGCGGCAAATAATTTCGTAAATCGAGCACTTGACAGATCGTTTGGGAATCCGGCGATTTTCGCCAAAAAGCGCCATCTAGTTCTAGTACTGTCAGTTCAAAAAATCCCCATAAAATTTATAGAATTCAACTTTTGGGTAGCAAATTAATCCACAACCACTCCCAAAATTGATTTCTACCAGAGACCAACAGTTTTTGAGATCCATGCTCAGACCACAAGACTACTAAAAGCAGTTTAGATAAAATAAAACGTACATACTTAATAAAACTGCGGAGTCAAGGAACCAATCTAAAGGTAATAACAATAAAATTTGATGTATCGAATCTTAAAATCTCTAACGGTTAACAAATTGATAGTTTCTCAGGAGAAAAATACTGCGATATCGATGAAATTTTGCTCAAATGAAGCCCTAAAATAATCGATAAAAATATTATTATCCTGTTTGAATGGCAACACTTATGATAAGTTTAGCGTTGACTTTCTGTGTGGCCATAAAGTAGGAGTTTACATCTGCTTCCGGTCAGAGTTATGTTTTGTTATGAGTGTGTAGAAATTGTTAACCGTATCATAGCATAATATTTCAGGGAAAGCTCGTGTCGTAAGTGTCCTCACGGGTAAGTTCACGATAAACATACAATTACATAGTTACACTATGTCTATTTTGAGGTACATGAAATGGGTAAAGTAAAGTCAATGTGTATTTTGGTTCATACTCGTATATTTAATAAAGCAAAACGTACCTAATACTTCCTTATTTATTGGGTTGTACACGTAATGTCAAAGTTTAAGTCAAAACTAAGATGCGGACAGAGGACAGCATGCGCCGCGCTCCTTTATCTTTATCTTCACACTATAAATATAAATATACCAAACGATTTGACACTTCAAAAGTCTTCTCGCGCATGAAATAATAAAAATATCTTCAAAGCATAAAATTGAGATGTTTTATTTTCATCTATCGCTTGTTTCGTGGCCCACACCGCCGCTATCTCTTATTGTAATAAAAAGCCGATGCAAACCGATGTTGAGATTCTTGCGAATGACAAGACATTGACTTCATTATAGAAGATTTTTTGATTGTATTCGTTTTAATACGGAATTCATGATAGCTATTCTGAATACCTAAATACCCGCAAATTTTTATGATATTTTTTAAATAAACATTGCAACTCCTGAGTTTTTTTTATGAATTGCATTTCTACATTCCTGGTAGATGGAGCCATTCCACGCTTATTGGAATTAAGATACATTGAGGCTTTTTTTGTCAAATGTTTAAAAAAGGAAACTATACTCTTCTCTCTCTCTTCTCTCTTTTCGTGTGGGACACCGAATCGTCATCGACCCGATGAACCCTGGTGTCAGAGTTTTTCAACCGCCGACTACTAGTAGTAGGCCTCTGACATGGTTGTGTAACCGCCGTCTAGGTAATCATAGACAACAACCGGGACCGACGGCTTAACGTGCCCTCCGAAGCACGGAACCATCTCTCTTTTCAGATAATCAGGTGGTTCAGCCTGCAATGTCCTAACCAGACCGGGAACAAATTCACAAAGTGATAAATATCAACTTCATGAGTGTCCCGCCGAGAATCGAACCCGGAACCTTTGCGTCGCAGGCAGTCGCACTACCACTGCGCCACATCGGCCGAAACTATACTTAAAATCATCGATAGATGGCGTTTAACATCTGGAGGAAATAATTGCTGGAGAGTTTGTTTCTTAAGCTTTTCGTGTACGAAACCGAGTCGTCTTAACCTAATTAACGTCTTTAAAAATTTATGAAAAATCTTTATTTGAAGTTTGATTGAAAGTTTTAAAGTAAAATTTGCGGTGAAATCGTTGGCAATGAATTATGACTACGTGTCCGAAAAAGGAACGCCAGGAAGGTCACGGGGAAGAAAAGAGTACAGTAGAACGTAGAACGCTAAAATTATTAACTTGCGTGACTAGTTGAGAAACCCCCAGATATTTAACGCCATCTATTGGCGTTGAGTAGCGTAACATTTTTTATTTGTAAAAAAACTTTATTGCATTTCACAAACGGCAGCTGAGCCATGGTAGCTCATAAGCCGTCCGCAGTACTGACACCGAAAGTCGCAAGTTCAAACCCTGCCTGCTTTGCAAATTAGCAGGTTTTAAAAAATTGTATACTCAAACGTAGGAGATTATTAGAAATGAAGTACTCAGTTTTATAACTACTAAAAGTTTTCGTTAACACATTCATAACTGTATATTAAATCTTAACACTGCTGCGTTTAAAACTCGTGTGTAAACATTGCTAATTGAGACATCTCAACGTTAGATTGGTCGCATAAATACCTCACTAAATGCTTCCATCTGTGATCGTACGGTACCGCACCGACGAGGGATTCGTCACGCTGCGTTTTATTAGCGTGTGTGTAATCAAATCAGCCTAATGATTGTGAGGTCTGCATTTTAATAATAAATATGAAATGATTGTTTGTATCTAAACTAAACATAAGTATTTTACATAATTCAATGTAAAATATGTTTAGTTTAGATACAAACAACATGTGGGTTCAATCCCCACACAGCACAAGAATCTGTTAGTTACTTTTCACATATTTGAGTTGAGTCTGGGTGTTTTCTATGTATTGTTTGTATTTATTTAAAGAAAAGAACTATTTACTTCGTATATTATATCAGCTATCTAGTTTCCAAAGTAGGTACAAGCTTTGCTTACAACTTTCCTAAAATTACACGGGGTGAAATATGAAAAAAATTACATTATTATGATAGGTACAAAGTTAAACAGATGTAATTTTTTATACCATATTTCGATCTATGGTTCGTTATGGAACTTCATCCTAAAAATATTTGCACTTAATGTACCCGTAACCATATATTTTTCGAATATTTTCATTGTAGATTTTGATTTTCTTTAGCTTTATTACCTACGTCATGACATGTACAGAAAAAAAGCAAGAAGTTGTTGTGGTATCTCTCTACAAGAAGAATGTATTCTAAATGTTTGTTTTTTTTTGTTCATTTATGAAAGCTATTCAGAAATTGTGCTTATTAGGTACACAGTGTGTGAAGGCGGTTTAATATTTGCTCAATCCACAACATTTCAAATTTCTAACAAGATTCTATTATATTTTTAATAGATAGTTTATCGCGTCATTAAATAAAGGGTAAGTTCTTTTTATTTTATTTTGTTTCATAGTCAGAGATATTAAATTTAAAAAAGTGATGGTTTTGTTCCAACAACAAGGCTGCTGAAATCAAAATTCATTTGCCTACCTTTATTTAAAAAAAAACTGATTGACATTGACAGATGAATGAATGAAGTTTTCTCCACTGTTTTTTTTTTTCTACTATAAGCAAAGGATTTTTTCATGGTAATCCTAACTTTAAAAGTTTTTACAACTTGTCAAAATATTTCAGAAACGATTGCATTAAAAATAATGAAAATATGTGTATCTTAATAAGCATCCCAAACACTCTAAACGATATTATATATCTTTTGTATCTAACGTAAATGAAATGTTGTGGATTACAGCTTCCGATCACGCCTATATAGTTAGGTAGGTCCTATCAGTTTCTCGGGTAGTTTACTATTTAACCTATACGAGCCCACTGCTGAACATAAGTCTCTTCTTTATTCCATCATTCTTTCTACCAACTTGTGCCACAGGCATCCGTCAGCTTCTTACAGCTACTATGAAATAACTTAGGTACTTACCTATCTATATAAAAAAGTGCGCTAATATTTTTATAGACACTTGAAGTGGTTTAATACAGCAAAAAATTACGTCTAGGTTTTTGATAACACTGATACTACTTAAATACTTTAAAATAAGCTATTTAGTTTAATTAGCTTATCTTTAAAAGACAATATAAATTATAATATAATATTGAACTACGTCAAGGTGCTGTAAACAAGCTTTGATTATGGAAGCTATAAAACTGAATTTATGTTAATATATTTAAAATGCGGAGTTAGCTTCTGATAAAAGAAGGCGTAAGGTCAAAATATTGGAATCTTAAGATATTTGGTGACAGCGTTCGATTGATGCTTTTTATTACAAAACGGCATTTTTTTCTAAAGGTCGACTTTCCGAAAGCTTCATAGGCCTATTGCTGTGCTGGTAGTGTATTATAAATGATTAAAGTTTTTCCGTGTTATGCCGGCTTATAATAGCATCACCCCATTTCTTTCCCGTGGGAGTTGTAAGAGGCGACTAAGGGACTCGAGGGTGTGTATTGCCTTTTTAGGCAATTGTCCGACAACCTGTCACCATGGCCCTGAATTATTTGTCAGACGTAGCGTAAATGGCCGTTTTTGCGGCTACCCTATTATAGGCGTGATAATATGTGTATGTAAAGTTTTGGATTTTGCAAGAAGATTTGCTTTTCATACGAATTCTATCCAACCTACATACGGTAATGGTGCAAGATGAGCCGTATCATACGATATCATGACGTTATATCCTGCCCATCTCATCATTATCGGCAGCCGACAAACGAGCTTAATAATGTTGAATTTTATCTTTAAAATAACTAAGCCAAAAGGTGAAAACTGTAAAAAACTGCCAGTTTTTTTTTCTAGCTTATTTAGGTAGGTACATGCACTTAAGATACACCTAAACAGTAGTTATACTATAACTACCTATCTTGTGCATGACAAAGGCTTTTATTACCTACATCAGCGTAAGCTTTCAAATTTCGCGATCGCTATTACTTTTTATGCCTCATCCCGTAATATTACTTTGAACTCTAGTTCACGTCATCTATCATACTTAATGCTTTATAGGGTACAGTTTTATATGAAGAAGTATCCATAGGTTAAATTAATGAGCCTGCGAACGTGTTACCAATAACCAACATTTTTATTACAAGTTAAATTAAATCTATTCATATCAAAAACTTTCCTGCTCAGTCTTTCTTAAGATTTTATCGGCGTCGATATTAAAATAAATGTATCGTAAAATTTTATTACTCGACCGATTTGAGGAGCATCGACATACCGGTATTTTATTGTACCTATACGTGTTTACTCCAAGCTGTTGTCGGATTAGCTGATTGGCTTGTGACAAAGACTTATGCTCATTGGTCAACTTAAAATTCTACTTTACTTCAATTGTAATTTAACCAAGTTTTATTTGCGGTTGTCCGTTGGACACATCACAGGCATTTTGTTTGAAGACAGCGGTATGATATGATTTTCTGGACGGTATTTGTATCGTTGTCGACAAGGCATTATAAAATTATACGACCCGTGTGTTTGAAAACATTGATCGTTAGACCTTCGTATAGTAACGTCCTGGCTATACTCATATAAATTTAATGCTCTTATTAGTTTAGCTTTCAAAACACGTAAACAGGGGCTAAATGGTTTATGTCGATATAAAATACCAAATTATACATTCTTTGTTGCTGCTGGTTTTGTGGAAGTGATTATGGCCCATTTGCCGGTTTTATTGTATGCTTTTCGTGAAATTTCGGCCTTTGTTTGCACTGTAGCCGCTGAAAAGCGTGACCTGATAAAATACGCGGTTATATTTTGTTGATAATATCATTATTTACAAATAAACAAACTTCTTAGGTTCGGCAGATAAAATGAGGTAAATAATTGCTACCATGCTCGGAACAAATTGAAATCGAAATAGGATCTGACAGACACCATACAAATTGAAAAATCCGTCAAGTCGTTATTTTCTCTTGTTTTCTCCCAACAATAATGAATAAAAACTATCCAGAAGGAATAAAAATCAATCACCTTTGTCTATAGGGAGTAGTAATCCCTACTAATATTGTGAAAGCAGATGGTCTATCAAAGTTCTGGACCAAACGCTCCAACCTAATCCCTTTATTTCTCGCTCAATTAAACTTTAGATTTATCGCAAATCGAATACGACTGCTGTCTTAGGCGAATCTCACATTGCACCGGACACCAATCTAGTGCGCGGAGATCCGATTTTTCATGTTGCTCGTAAAGTTTTGATTTGTATAGGAAAACCCCAGGGTACCACACACCAAAGCCGCATCTCTACCTCTCGCCTGAGGGTAAGGCGTACGCGACGGTTACAGTCCTCCGGACGAAGTCACGATACGGTCCGCAGGGTGTGACACACTGAGGCACGGAGAACCCGTGCAGTAATCCGGATCCGTGCCTCCGCAACCGCATCCGGATTCCATCGCTCCCCACTCCGAAACGGTGTCCGGTGCAGTGTGAGGTTATTTTCTCTGAAACGCTTCGCAAGGAATTATTTTTACGTTCACGTTTTTATTAGCTATCTGGGAATCCGTAAATGGTGATATGTGCGCAAGTATCGAAACTATTAAATGCCTGCAATAAGAAAATTCCTTTTGAAGTAAATTAGGTAGGTAGTGTTTGTGATAGAGATACCTATTGATATTGATATTGCGCCGTGTGATGCCGGCTTAAAATAGCATCACCCCATATCTTTCTCGTGGGTGTCGTAAGAGGCGACCAAGGGACTCGAGGGTGTGTATTGCTATTATAGGCGATGGGCTGACAACCTGTCACTATGGCGATACACAATTTTGCGAATGACCCTCAAATGATTGTCAGACGCGGCGTAAATGCCCGTTTTTTGCGGCCCTTTACGCTCTGCTTACCGCGCAAGGGATATAGGCGTGATTTATGTATGTATGTATACCTATTGAAATTATTCAAAATACTAGTCGGACCGCCACTACGCTCCTAGGGCAGTTTATTTTTTTGAAAGGTTGACAAAACTCTCTAAAAAGAGCTAAATATATATCAAGACGCTCAAATATTTTAAGGATCGAAACACATCTGCGTTTAGTTTAGCCACAACATTTTTATATTTATTATTCGTGCGAAGAATGTTTGAAGTCAAAGATTTGATTTCATATTCACATTATTCGAAAGTCTGCAACTGAACTTTACACTAAGATTTGAAACCAAGTGAAGAAAACTTAACTGTTCAAAGCAAAAAGTAATATAATAAACTCATGATGTTCACACATTATAAGATGTATCAAATTCTTAGGCACTTGTCAACGCTACGAAATAAAACGAAAATACTTAATCGGTACCCGTCTCGTTCTCAAGGGACAATTAAACGAATACAGGGGATATTGTAAGGCCCATTTTATTTTGAGTGACAGCATCAATTAGTATTTGACGCGTCGGTGTAACGTTACAAAGGGTCCGGCCTTAGGCTGCGTTCATATTGAGCTGTGCGATTTTTCGATGGAACGTAAAATTAGGTAAAATAATCATAATTTGTATTCATAAGGGTACCCACAAAAGCAGAGTTGTCCACCGAAAGAAAATCTGCAATTGCGTAATGTTAAAGCTTAATGGTTAATAAAACTTCCTGCGTCTGTGTTTCCAAAAGCATACAACCCTAATCTCTTCAAAGTAAGAGTGAACAGGCTTCTTCTGGGTGAGCTCGCTCCATCTTAGACTCTGTCTCTGTCCTATGACCTAGACTAGAGTCAAGAGCAAACCCATCATTAATAAAAAAAAAAAAAAAAAAAACTGCAATTGTGTAATGTTTAAGTGTAATGGTTGACACAAAAGAAAATCTGCAATTGTGTAATGTTAAAGCTTAATGATTGACACAAAAGAAAATCTGCAATTGCGTGAAACGACGGTATTTAAAACTTTTATAACTTCGTTTGGTTATGTTTTCCTCTTATCAGTATTATATTAAATTTCAACGGTCAAAACTACTTTATGTTTATTTGAGTTTTATAATGACCTGGTAAAATAGTACAAAAGACGAAACATATATTTGCAAAATAAGTAGCCAACTGATTTGCTTTCGGTTTAGAGCATATCGTAAAGGACGAAAATTATACCTAGTTGTCGTAAAACACTCATGAGACAGATTCCTTAGAGATTTGCACCAGTAGTCTGTATGGACGCAGTTTCAATCAAAACTTTATCTAGAGATTAAGAGAGAGTACTGCGTGCAAATGCATATTTTAATAAATTTTGTTATAATTAATACTTTAACTATCAATTTATATATTTTAAAAGATTCAAGCCACGATGAGCGACGGTAAAAATGTTTATTTATAAAACGTTTTCAAAAAGACACTGTAAACACATCTTTAGAAGCTTACTGGTAATGGACTATTAATATTAAAAGAAATATTTTTATTGAGATAGAAAGTTAACGTGAGGTGAAAATTGAGGAGTGAAATTAAAAATAAATGTTGTAAAAGCTTAAGTTTACATTTACTAGTTAAATAAGTATGTAACCTAGAGTTTTTTGTACTTGTGATACCCTGGTCGTTTTAATAAACCATGTCAGAGGGCTATTAATAGAGGTGATTTAAAAACTCTAACAGCGTATTCATCGGGTTGTTGACTCAGTGTACACAAAAAAATTAGAAAAATATGTTTTCCTGTACATACTAAGCAAATTGACAGTTCGCCTTTCTACCTACAAATGGCGCATCAAAAGTTTTGCAAATCAATAATAAGTATACTTAGATAGATAGGTACGACTTAGATAAAATCGAAAAGAGTAGGTAGGTACAATAAAATTATGCTCGTAAATAATGTAGGTTCTTCATGAACTAACTGTCAAAAATGCAAATCTGTATCCTTTAGGTACATAAGGCAGACATTTTAGGCGATGAGCTGACATACTGTCAATGTAGTGTACACAATTTTCAGAATGACCCTCAAATATTTGTAAGAAGTGGCGTAAATGTCCATGTTTACAGCCGTTTACGCTCTGTCTACCCCGCTAGGGATATAGGCCTGATACATTATATAAGTGTGTCATTGAATGTAAGAATAAGTATTCTATAAAAATAAATGGATTTAATAATAAATAAATATATATTATTAGGAACAAAATAGTTTTCAAGGTAACACCGGTTGGTAATTCTATTTTTCGGTATTCTAAACAACAATGTTCTGAAATACATACCGACGCTTGAAAGGCAAAATGATCTAAGCGACATTTTTGGCCATATTGAGTTATATACATTGTTGGAATCGCCTGATTTTTCTGCGTCGTTTGGTCCTACTCACGTCTCTCTACGACTACTTTTTTGGCGCTTAGATATTTGAGGATTTGCGAATTTCAACAAAAACATTTTAACTAACCGACACAATTTTTGACCCTTTTTTGAAAATTTGGTGGTTGAGTAATTATGTAATGGTAAATTTGTATGTGGATAACTTTTTCCTTTCTGTTCGTAGAATATTTTTGTATTTAGTCAATTTTTCCAGGATCTGGCAAGTAAATGTTAGGAGCTTGGTAAATTTTTTCTTCACAAAGGTTTAATTTTTTTTATAACTTAGGTAATTTTTACTTATTTGTTATTTTTTCAGTATGGCGTTTGGTTAAAATTGCCTGTTTTTTATTTTTTTATTTATTTACCTCAGCATATATTACCTGCCTAAAAATACAACTGACTGTCGCTTAGTAAATTTTTGCCTGCCGAAAAATGAAACCGATTGTCGCTTGGTCAAGGTTTACCTGCCGTTTTCACGTGTGATTTTATTATTTAGACAACATTTACTTCAACGGTCATAATTATCCAATGTTGGTTATTACCTACGGTAGTGTCAAGTAAAGGCGCAAAGAGTATTTTTACCTACAGTAATTCACATAAAAATGTTGGTTAGACCTGCGGGCGACACGCGCGCAGTCGCTAGCGCAAACATTAAAGTTAGTTTCAAAGTCACTAAAGTACTGTCGCCACCCGAATAGGTCGTATTTGACAATTGTGACCCCCTTTAGGGAAAATTGTGATGAACATGAGCACTAAATGTACGAAGCATTTACGTTTATATACGTAGTATCACTCTTCTTCCGGCGATGAAGACGAAGGTTCTTCGCTGTCACTGCTCGTGCTGTCTTCAAACAATCTGATGATAATTTCATTGTCTACATACATACATACATAAGCCTATTGCAGTCCACTGCTGGACGTGCCTACGTCCAGCGTACGCCATAGGGCACGATCTCCCGTTTTCGCCATCCAGTCGCCACCAGCCTTTTTAAAGTCATCGGTCCATCTGGACGACCGTCCAACACTACACTTGCGCGGCCTCCACTCGAGAACCCGTTTACTCCACCGTCCGTCGGTTCTACGACACATATGTCCAGCCCACTGCCACTTCAGTTTGCTACACTTCCAGACTATGTCCGTTACTTTGGTATTTTTGCGGATAGTCTCATTACGGATTTTATCGATTATAGAGGTAGAGATACCGAGCATAGACCGTTCCATAGCTCTTTAAGTGACATGTAACCAGTGGGCCAGTTTTACTGTCAGGTTCCACGTCTCGGCTCCATAGGTCATGACTGGCAGGTCTTGAGGCATTGTGGTAAGGGTGATTCCAAAATATGACGCAACTTCCCAAATGGTGCCCAGCCTAGCTGCACTCTTCTGGTGATTTCAGCCTCAAAGTTGTCTGTACCCAGCTGGAAAGTTTTCCCAAGGTACACATACTTCTGGACAACTTCAAGGGCTATACCTTCGACGGAGACCGGCTCGGAGATGATGTGTTCAACACGTTTCGAGGCGACGTTGAGACTGGTCAGCATGTTTTGCAGATCCTGCAGCTATTCAGCCATTATGACTATATCGTCGGCAAAGCGGAGATGTGGGAGATATTCGCCGTTGACGTTGATGCCTAGTCCATCCCACTGCAAAGTCTTAAAGATATCCTCCAGCGAATTGGTGAAGAGTGTCGGGGATATAACGTCAGCCTGTCTTACACCTCGGAGTAGTTTGATGGATCCTGTTCTGTGGTTTTGTACTTGGACGGACATCGTTGCCATTTGATAGAGGCTTCTTAGCACCTCCACATATCGTTAATCTACTTGACACCGCTGCAAGGAGTCCAAAACAGCCCAGAATTCGATCGAATCGTAGGCTTTTTCGTAGTTCACAAAGGCTTTACACAGCGGTTGGTTATTCTCTTCTGACGTCTGTATAACCTGCCATAAGGTATGGATGTGGTCCACGATGAGGAAGCCTTTACGAAACCCGGCCTGTTCTGGTGGCTGGAAGGCGTCGAATCTTAATGCCAAATGATTCGTAATGACTCTCGAGAACAGCTTATAGACGTGGCTCAGAAGTGTGATCGGCCTATAGTTTTTGAGGAGCGTATTATCTACTTTCTTGAAAAACAATGCCACAACACCTCTGCTCCACGCCTTCGGGGGTTTTCCATTGGCTATAACAGAGTTGAATAGCCTTTTCAGCTCCTCCAGGACAGGTTTTTTTACCAGCTTTAAGTAGCTCAGAGGCCACTCCGTCTATTTCATTGTCTATACAATTATCAATGCGCACGTCTCTGTCAAAGTCGTCGTCAATATTTTTTGAGTGTGTTTCACCACGTTGGCCCAGTCATCTTTGGTTACTTTTGAACAAGCTTCTTTCAAAAGTTCCAACATCTTTCCCGTGTTAAATGGCGGTTCAGTGTTGTAAGGACCTACATATCCTCAAACAATTCAAAAATACAGTCAATAATGTAATAACATATACCTATTCGAGTAACATTGATTTAAATCCGAAGCTGAATGCATGTCTGCAACACATCATGTCATGACATTTTTTTTAATTTACAATCAATACAAATACAATCTAACCAAAGTAGTTTCATTCTACTAGAAACTTACTTATTTAAAGAAAAAATATTGCTGGGGACAAAATTCAGTTATTTGTCTACTTTTCAATAATAAAATAACCGACTGAGACCGTAGATAGATAGATAACAAATAAATTCGATGGCATTGTATTGGCAATGGTAAAGCTGTAGTCGAACCACACGATGGCCGTACTCTAATGCCATTTCGTATTTTAGCCAGCACGGCTTGAAAAGTTTCACCAGCCTCACTAATTCTGCTTTCAGCATGCTTTGGTCGGCTTCTTTTCGGTGTGGCTGGAGCCAGTTAACAAAATCGGCTTTTTTGTTATTTTGGATTAGTGCTCTGTCAATTTACCTCGAGTGGTAAGGTGCATTATTCATTAAAATTACAGAGGCTCTTCTACGCTGATGAGTAGTCCACGCAACCATTCTTCAAACCTTCTTTAAAACCCTACGCTCCCAATCCCGGCGTGGCATATAATACTGCAGACCCCCTTTTCCCGTTGAGCCTTTGATGTCGATTGCGCTGTGTTATCTTTCCAGGTGCTGGATACGGTGTGGTTGGCATTCAGCCACGTTTCATCTAAGAATAAGAAAACTGTTTCTTAATAAAATTATGTCGGTTCGCTCTATGAACACTTTTTCTCTGGTTGACTTTTTGATATTGAAACTTCAATTCGTTTAAAATTTGTGATAGTAAAGTCTTGCCACCATGAAATAAACCAGCTTCACGTAAGGAATTCAGAAGTTTGGTCCTCGTCGGGTATTTCTTGTTGGTATAATAATTCAAATTCTAATTCTAATTTAAATTATTTATTTGTTAAACATAATTACTAAAAGGTAAAACTATACAAAACAATATATATACGTCTTGTCGTATTGCATCAAAGTTATCAATACCAGTGATGGGATGTGTGGTTATTTTCCTTTTCTCTGCTAAATTTATTTTCTTCAATGCCAGAAGCATCATATTTTTCTTTGGTTATGCTGGCAACTGTTTTGATACCTATTCCCAAAGCAGCAGCTACGCGCTTAACTTCAACACCAACTCGCGCGCTTGGCTATTTAAAGTCTTCCCTCTACCACGACTGGTAGACTGGTGTAAACTGCCAGCCATGCCGAACTGTCACCAAAGCCATGAAACAGAACAATATAACTGTGTCCGCATAGAAAGCTTAGGTCGTCATGTATAGCAGGAATAGTATCCAGGGTTAATGTCAAGGTTATTCACAAAAGATAAGGTTCACGAATCCAAAATGTACGTGGCCAAGTCGTCAAAAACACCAGGAGAAACTAAAATTATGTGTTGCCTATGCAGCATTCTATTATATGCTGACATTCAATTTCAAGATACAATCATATGCAAACAAAGCAGATAATAAATCATTCGAACTATTGGAAATTGGACTTGGAAAACGCGCCCGGTTAAAACATGTTCTAAGATTATAGTAAGTTTCAAAATAGGCATATAGTATGAATATTGCTATAAAATTTATTCCAGATCAGATCAGCCTATTGAAATTCACTGCTGGACATTTTACAAAATGGTTACCAAGAAGCAAAGAAAAATGTAATACCTAGCTATGCTACTTCTGTGTGCCTCAGTGTTGATTTTATAGTGATTAATAAAACTGAAGACAGTTTTATTTACATTCTTGAAGAAAATAATTGATCCAATTTTAGGTGAGAACATCATTTATGACAAATTTACGGTCAAAATTAAATACGAAATTTAGTTTAGGTTGTTTTGACTCAACTTTTAAACAGTCTCAATTTAAGTTAGATAATTTTTACTCGGCAGCAAATTGTTTAAAAAAGCATGTATTAAAATTTTACCTTACCTTTCTTAACCAATAAATTTAATTTAGGTTGTTTTGACTCAACTTTTAAACAGTCTCAATTTAAGTTAGATAATTTTTACTCGGCAGAAAATTGTTTAGAAAAGCATGTATTAAAATTTTACCTTACCTTTCTTAACCAAACCTTGTCGGTTAGTCAATTTTTCCTGTTGCTACTTTTAGGTTAAATTTGACTAAGCGACACTAACTTTCAAACTAAGCATTATTTTTAATAAATTCATTTACCAATACGTACCTCAAAAAATCATGAAAAATATATCTAAGAACTGCGCAATTATCTTAATCACACGAATTTACACGATTTTTTTTCTAAAATTTCAAACTTTAAACTGCTCTACTGTAAAGTTAGTCGGATGTCGCTTAGATCATTTTACCTTTCAAGCGTCGATACGCTTTGTGGTTTCCTTGCCCTATTTAACTGATACTTCATAGGCTGTAAAACAGCTAATTTAGTGGTAACAGCTGATCATTATAAACAAGAAATAAAATGTATTAATAGCTAAATCATTGCTGCATCTGTCTTGAGATGAAGAAGTTCGAGAAATATTTATTGTGTGAGTTGTTTAAAAAAGGTATTTACACCTGGTTCTGTACTATATTATCAGCTTCAAAACGCGTTTACGGTTCAGCAATATGTTGGTCAGATTAAACCATACATACATTACATGCGTTTTGAAACCAATAACTACAGATTTCATGTCATTTATTTTGAAGTACAATCAGTAAAATAATGATAAGCATTTTTGGTGGGATCTGCCATTGGATTCCGAACATAAAATCAACCATCTTTATACAGGGAGTAACATAAAGGGTGTTACAGGCGGAAAGGACTTTCTCTCTCTGTTTAGCTTCTGGTTGGCCGGTAGAGAATGCCGTCAGGCATTAGGCCCGCCTTTTGTACGATGTGCAATAAGGTATAATTAAATAAATAATAAAAAAAGGACAAGGGTCAATGAACTCTCAAAACTGAACTACTTTCCTGGACCTCCCATACAAAACTGCCAATCGATCAGCTGGTTAATTTACTATAATACATTTTTTTTTAATATTTCGGCGTTTTATGAGTACTTTGAGCCTTTTTGGCTTGTTATACTCTTTTTGTTTATCCTTAACCTTTTCACCGCCACAGACGGGTATAGCCGACAACCCGCGACTTGCCGTCAGCGCCACGGTCGGGTACAGCCGACAAAACTTCGTCAAAGTTTATGTTCATAAACTAGCATTTCAAAACCGTATCTATCTTTTATTTTTCGCATATTGCATTTATTGTACCCTCTACTTTGATTTATGAACTTTTGCGCTTAGATATTTATTAGATTTGTAGTATAAATAAGAAAAATACTGATTACGTTTTGAAGCTGTCATAAGTACCATTCGCACACGCCATAGTCGGCCCCACACGACTGGAAGTGTTGTTCCTTACTAGTACAAATGTGAAATATCGATACATCTATAATATATTTTCGGAATATACTATGCCTAGATATTTGTCAAGTTTGTCATAACAATAACATTTTCTTATTATTTTAATGTATATTGAAAATATTCCCGACATCGATTTGTAGAAATACGCCAAGTATTAGACATTATTTTCTTTGTTTGAGTGAGTATCGACAAACCGGTTTCGGCGACTCGTGCACAGCGATAATTGCTTGACCATTGTGAGTGCACTGTACGCCGTAGTCGGGTAAAGACGACACGCTCTGACGTCATTGCAATAGTGACTTAAAAATAGTGATGGGAAAATGAGTGCCGACGAGCTTAGTTTAGCAGAACTTCTACAGATTTTAGAAGGCGTAGAGGATGACGTTGATCTGTCGTTTGAACGTGGATTACTTGAAGAAGAAGATTTAGAGGTAAGTAAATACCTAATAATCATAAATAATAATAAATAAATTAGGAGCGTTTGGGAGGGTTTCATGTGAACTTAATTTAACGGGTCAAATTGTGATACAAGATTATTATTAGATAATAAGAGATAAGATAATTATTTATTTAATAAACTTAATTACAAAAAAATACACTTACATGAAATAATTCTGTGGCTTAACCATTTCCTAAACTAAGAATATGAATTCCTGTATCTCAGGCAAATGGGAAACCGACATAACTATTATTTTAAGATTTATTATATATTATATTCCATACTTTAACAATTTTTTTTTCTATTCCTACCCGGTTTATTTGATTATTACTTCGGTTTGTTTCTATTTACTTTTTATAACGCCCTTCGTAAGGTATTGTACTTATATCAGCGGTTATTTATTAGCATTTCATAGTTACTTTAATGTTGTTACGGATGTTAATTTACAAACGAATAGGTACAATACTGTACACGGAGTAACACCTTGAGCCTTATCTTTGTCGGACAGAAATCATTGACATTTGTCTTTAATTTATTTACCAAAATGGGAAAGATTTTTTGAAATACATCAGACACGTAACCTCAATGAAGATTACATAAATAGTTTTAAACCAAGCATAATAGCAGCAAATGACAATAAAACTAGAAATATGCATTTCTTTTGTCTCTTGTGGTCAAAAACTAAATACCGCAACCTCATAGGATAAGAGCTGTTTGAACCCTATGCCGCCTGGAACAATTTATTGTTTTATGCGCACGTGTTTTATGGCCCTGTTTACTCAAAGTTGCAGTTTTTCCACGAAAGTAATTGGCACTCGTGCTTTTTTTTAGTTTGTGTTATGTTATGAGATATGTTTTTTGTCATTCCTTCAGTTTTTTTTTTGACGAGTACGGTCAAGTTAAAGTGCATACAAGATGATGTCCCGTCGCGAATATTTGAAATGGAAGAAAATAGCTGAAGCAGAAATAAAGGCGATGAAAAGTGGGTACAAAATACTGACCGAATTTATTATTTCAAATTATATGGCAACAAGTAAATTTATGGGCTTTAAAAATTATTATTATTAAGTACCTACTTACTTATTTACTGGACTTGACTATGTTAAATTTTAGTAATTTAATAACAGAAAGTTGTCCTTATGTAAAATAGACATATATGCCGTCGCAGTTCTGTAGGGCATTTTAAGACATCTTATCTATGTACAAAATAAAAGTCAAATAATATACTTTATCTTCATTTCTTTGTTATTTTGTCTCGTATTGTTTCTTTATATTATTATTTTGTCCTTCCACATCAAAGGCATCAACATACGTGACTGAATATTTTCGTTTAAAAATCATTAGATTTAAATTACTTACACTAAACTTATACCTAATCAATTATTGTGTATTCCAGTCCAGATAAGCAAAAAAGAAAAGAAGCTGCAGAAGCTCCTTTGCCTAGTTCTACGCAGAAACATGCTGATAACAGACGTATGTTATTTATTATACTTGTAATAATTTATTAGTTTAATTATTTATTTAGAGTAGACATGACATTTTTTTCAGAATGCCAATTTGACAAAAGACAAACTATTTTGAACAAAACGAAAGAAATGTTAAAAGAAGTCCCCGACGAGAAGTTGGACCAGGTTAAGGACGAAGAATGCGACCATAAAAGAAGCTCAAACGAAATAGTTTTTAAGTACAAATTTGAATATAAGTTTTGATTATGCATGTTGATTTTAGTGAATTTTATATCATATATTTAGTATCGTTTCATATTATAGGTATATTTTTATGCAGTTGATATCTGTTAGGTATAATTTTGTATGTTACGATAGAAAAAGTGAGTGTGCATGTCGGCACTCCTAATTTCAAATTATGTATTCATAATTATATTTATTTAAGTTATACTTAGCAGATCAGTAGGTACTTGTATTTTGTTCGTTTTTATTGATCCAATTTCATTGTTATACATGATTCTATAACTTGTTTATTTTCGTTAATTAAAGATGTTGACACTAGTAATGTTTATTAAATATTTTATATTAAATCGTGTTCATTACTATTAAAAATCGTTTTTAATTAATATTCAACGTAAGTAAAATAAGAAAAAGGAATGAAAGAAAACAAATAGTCACAATAAAATATTAAAATAAATACCAGCATAAATCCTATGATGTTCTAATTTTTTTTATCGATATTCTATATTACATCCTTATTTGTCTTACGGGTTTGAAAATATAGAAATGCCACCGACGCCACAGTCGTCTATAACCGACAACGCGATATAGAGAGACGCGTAATAGAGATGCGCCAGTGCTGATCGAAAACTGAACTAAAAATAAACTTGTTGAATATGCCTAGTGTTTTTTACGAGGCCACCACTACTACTACTATCCTATATTATTATTTTGACCTATATGAAATCAGAACTGAAAAGTAGAGGGCAAAATAATGATTTTAGATTAATCAAAACTCGGTTTAAAAAGTGTAGATTTATTTTCGATATGAACTGTTGGACATCTCTATTTTATTGAGTATTTCTTTCCCAAGAAATTGGTGTGGCGCTGGTTGCAATTTTTTACTCGAATGGCTTGGCGGCGAAAAGGTTAAGTATCAGGTCGACCTGCAAATCGCTTTCCGTGACCCGGGCGAGTGTTGTGTGCTTAGATCTTTTAACTACGCAACGGATTTTACGGTTTTTTAATAGAAGAAATATATGCCGAGTGATGCCGGCTTAGAATAGCATCACAAGAAAGAAATTGTCTTTCTTGTGGGTGTCGAAAAGGCGACAAAGGGACTTGAGGGTGTGTATTGCAATTTTAGGCGATCGGCTGACAAACTGTCACTATGGCGATACGCAGTTTTCTGAATGACCCTCGGATGTTTGTCAGACGTGGCGTAAATGTCAGTTTTTTGCGGCCGTTTAGGCTTTGCCTACAACGCAAGGGATAAACGCGTGATATATGTATGTATATTTGAAGAGGAAGGTTTTTAAATGTAATACATACCGGAAAATTGTCTTATTCCTGTGGGAAAATGGGTTACAGTGGCTGAAACCGGTGGGCGTGCCGCTTGGTGCTAATAAGTTTTTTAGTTACGTACACCACAAATTACGTAGTAGGTACAGCCGATGGCCGATGTGGCGCAGTGGTAGTGCGACTGCCTGCGACGCAAAGGTTCCGGGTTTGATTCTCGGTGGGACACTCACAATGTTGATATTTATCGCTTTTTGAATTTGTTCCCGGTCTGGTTAAGACATTGCAGGGTGAACCACCTGATTGTCTGAAAAAGAAATGGTCCCGTGCTTCGGAGGGCACGTTAAGCCGTCGGTCCCGGTTGCTGTCTATGATTCCTTAGACGGCGGTCGTTACACAACCATATCAGAGGCCTACTAGTGGTAGTAGGCGGTTGAAAAACTCTGACACCAGGGTTCATCGGGTCGTTGGACGACTCGGTGTCCCACACGAAAAGAAGAAATCAGCGTGCGGCGGAGCTTGAACCATCAAATGCGAATTAATGAGACAAAAAACGCATCATAATAATGAAATTTAACTAAATAACAGGGCAAGAGAAACGTTGGCTAATTAATTTAATTTTAACCATCAACAGCCTTATTTAATAAAAGCAGCCACAACTGGGACGGTTATAGAACAAAAGCGTTAACAAAAATCGTTTTTCGGAGGAAAAAAACCGACTTCGCACTGGAGAAAGGTCTTCACGTGCCGCACAATTTTGCGGTATTTCGACCATGCAGCGTGAGTAAAAAAATATACGAAACCACACGTAGATTCAAGTTATGCACATAGACGTCATAGTGGATGACACTGATATTTACGTATGTATTTGTATATTATGTATTTATATATGTATTGTATTTGTATATATAGTTCTATAAGTTTAGCTATGTGTATTTATTTGACTATTATCAAATAATTATTTATCATATTGTTTTTTTTTTTTACTTTGTTTTTAATCTTGTCCCCGCACGTATTTATTTCTTACTTAGTTTTACAGGTTGGCTGGAAGAGATCTCTTTATAGAGACAAGCTCATCTTTGTGAACTAACTACATTTAAAACAAAAAATATTGTATTGTTAATGCACAATAAAGAATATATATATAATTTTCTATTAATTTGGTTCATATACCTAACGATCACAAGGTCGCCTTTCCTCTCTTATTTCCATAATTACTTATATTTTTAGTACACCGTCATGAGGCACTTTATAAACAGCCGACATTTGCCAAAATTATAATTTTTTCAAGAAAAAAAAGTATACATACGAGACAAATGAATAGATAACCGCTTTTTGTAGTCGGTTAAAAGTGGTATAAAAGTATTGCGTAGGAAATAAATCAAAATTGTGTGTCGCCAGCGTCGCGTGCCGTGTAACCGCACGCAATGTAAGTGGAAATATTTCTGTGCTTTTCATACCTACTAGGGTTTCGTTTTTCCCGGCCATTTTCAGTTCCCGGGAAACGGGAATTTATTTTCGCTTTTCCCGGGAATTCCCGGGAACCGGGAAAAGTTTTTTACTTTCTTGTTTTGCTGTGTTTCGATAAGAAAAGGAGCTAAACACTTTATTTAATTGTTTAAATTACATACTTAAAAAGTTAACACTGTCATACGAGTACTGAACGAGCCTATCCTGGTCTCTGAGTTTTTAAACCGTCTTAACAACTTTATTTATGATCAGTGTAACAATTTCAAAACAGCGACCGGGATCAACGGCTTAACGTGCTCTACGAAATAAATAATTTTATTAATAAAAATAAACTGGTCAATCAGCCTAAATTGTCAAATATAAACACTATGGGAATCGAATTCCAAGATCTTCGGATTGAGCGAACATGTGTCAGACATTTATAGCACAGTTAGCATAAACGGCCACAAGAGTCCACTGCTGGATATGGGCCTTCCCTCATAAGTAGTGTTTTTGCCATACTCACCACGCTAGGCCCGCAGATTGGCGAGTGCAGGGCAAACTGTTGTTTTTCACAGAGAACGCTTATACAGACGTTAAGTTATACGGTCAGATATTGATATACAATAATAAATAAAAAAGAAATCAATTAGGAATTATAATGATCCATTTACATCATCATATCGTGAAGGACAACAAATCGAAAAACGACCCAATGAACCTTGGGGTCAGAGTCTTAGTGGGTATTCGTAACTAACGTGGTTAATAACTCCATCTATGGTTGTTTTCCTGCTTATGATTCGTGCGTTTATGCACTGTAGCCGTATTTAATTGGGAATAAGATCGAAATTCGCAATTTTCTTTTATCGGACAAACGCATGCTTTATGGTGCGTTAAAAATACGCAGCGACGGACGACAAGTGTGCAAACTGCTTAAGTATTCATAGGCATCAGCTGGGACGACGGCTTAATGTGCCCTCCGAAGCACCGATCTGTCATTTTTACAGTCAATTAGGTGAATCAACTTGCAAGGCCCTAACCCAACAAAACTGGGTACGATCTCACAAAGTGATAAATTGACAAATATCAACTTTGTATGTTTCCTTTGAGATTCAAACCAGATACCTCCAGATCCTAAAACAAACAATCAGATCACTAGATCATGGAAGCAGTAAAGGTTTATTATTGTTTAATTTTACATTCAGAAATTTTGTGCTATTTGTCTGAGAATAATTATCAATAATGTAGATTTTAAGAGCATTAAACCACAATTTAAACTTTCCGGGAATTCCCGGGAAATGAATTAAAATTTCCCGTCGCCGGGAACGAAGTTTTTCCCGGGAATTCCCGATTCCCGGGTCCCGGGAACGAAACCCTAATACCTACGTATGGAAATATTGCTTATTCATATCGTGTGGGACACCGAGTCAACGAACCACCCAATGAACCCTGGAGTCAAGAGTTTTTAAACCATCTATACAAGTTAGTGTAATTGGTTTGGTGTAGTTGGTTTAATTCAACTTAAACAGCGACAAAATTCCATTGCTGGACATGGGCCTCCTCCAATCGGGGGAAATACTCAAATATGGCAAATATGCCATTCTCGTGGTGAGTATACTTACATACTTGGCTGGCGGATTGGCGAACGCAGTGCAAGGTCTTGTATTCATAAGGAACACTGCTGCCCATTCTAGATTGGATATGGATTCACCCCTTAGTTGCCTCTTACTACAACCACGGGTAGAAATGAGGTGATGCTATTCTGAGCCGGCACCACACGGCGTTGGTTTAATTATCACTATCTAAGTAATCCAATGCACCAAAAGGTTCATGTGATGTGGAAGGACTGAGAAGACCTCGCCACCCGCCACGACGGTAATTAGATCTAGCAAAATAAATAGATGATACTTTCCCGATGGCTTTCAAAGAAGTGATGATACTCGAGACAAGACGTAATAAGCTTGTCGACAGCGTGACAGTAGAGTCAAGGAGAAAGAAGAAAAAGAAATCAGAGGATCCACCATGTTGGTACTGAAGGTGAATAGGCAAAGGAATTTCCTTGTAACATGCCAGTACTTTTTGCTGTAGGGGTACGCCACATTACCACAGCCGCGCCGACCAAACGTTGCACGCTTAAATTCTAAATTGGCAGGAACAAACGGGCGTGTTTTGGTTAAAAAGCGTTGACCAAAATAATTTTATTCTAAACCCATGAGTAGCGCAGCGTTACTTTCATATTCTCTTTAAATGTAAAAATTTATTTATATGTTGACTTAGCCGTGATACATTAATTCAAAGTTAATATAAAGTAATTCAAAGTTAATAAATAGTAAAATTTACCACTAAACGAACAAATACCATGATTTTTTATACAAACACTTGAATTCGTATCAGAAACTTTTTATTTTAGATCTCAACCGGTTTGCTTGAAGTGACACCTTTTATTGCACACACATTCAGCGTTTTAACTTTATTGCTCATTTAATAGGTTGAAACTGAGGCGTGTGATTTGGAGTTTAGTGATTATTAATAGATTTTTTTTAAGACTCTCTATTTTTAGAAAACTTGCAAAATTAACAGTTCTTGTAATAGACTCTCTATTTATAGAAATGTTTTCAATGTTGTTAGAAATTGAATCGTATCGCTCATAAATATATTTTTGTTCATTGTTTAGTCTAAATAGTTTCAAATAAGTAGTGAAATCAATTAAATTTATATTTCTCTTCAACTGTCTTCTATCTACTACCGCAATGTTTTGCACAATAACATTATTTTATAAAACTAAATTATTAAACTTCTATTGTTATGTAGTTCGTAGTATTTTTATCTCCCAAATTTTTCAAGGTAGGCCCAGATTACGTTTGCACACACACGTTTTTTGCCGCTCGTCTGCAACCTCCAAAACCACAAGTGGCCCAAACCAAGCCAAACTCCTGAACAGATTAAAACTTGTGATGAATCGTTATTTTCGTTTCCCTCACTTCTCCTGGATACGAGGAATTTACTTTATGTGTGAAAATGTAAATACGTTGAAGTTCGCCTAAGGAAATCGCGTTTCCCAAGTAGCGCCCCGCGATAAAACAGTCTAACTCAAGATTGAAGAGTTTTATTTAGGAAAGTAAAATTAGCAATATCTCAATTTCTAACTATATCTATGAATGTATTTACAATTAAATAAATGATAAGTATTGCATGATTTCATGTAATGCGAATACGTAGTGAAGTATCTTATACGAGTAAGTCATTATTTTAAATCAAGTGCGTAAGAAATGTCAGGAGGCAGTAAGCTATTTTAAAAACTGATAAATAGCAAAGGAACAAAAATATAAGTACAGTTATACTACTTAGTTTAAGTGACCGAGTATAAGAATCAAAATTGCAATAAAGAAAATACTTGGAATACCTATAGATAAGTTATCTCGTATAATCTCAATAAAAAGATGATTGAACCAGAAAATGGCCGATTTAGAGGTTATGCCTTTCTACCCATAGATGAGAAGAGTTGACAGAGACTTGTCGGCTTTTCCTAGTGGATTATTTGAAGGATTTGCTTAATGCTATGCGTGTGCTTGCCTTCAGGATTAGCGCAAGCCAATGTTTGTTTCAAGGCTTACAGCACACGAGGTTTTACCCATTGATGTTTTGGAATGCTAATGGTTTACTTTTGGGTTCCGATGCAGTAGCATTGGTGTGGGATCGATCATTTATCTTAGCAGGCAAAATAAGAAAATCTTTAAAGTCATCGGGTCGGAAAGCGCACCACATGAAACACGAACAAGATCCACCGACAGAAAGGTTGCAGGCAGCCATTGGAATCAGCGGATGTCTGTGTTTAGTAATGATATGAATCAATGACTAAATTGAGGAAAATATAAATATAAACACAAAATATAATTTTACGTCACCCGCGAATATAAAATGAAATATAATCTATTGAACTAAACCCTGGCACTTCTATTATGTACACTAAAGGTACAGATAGCGAAAGTTTGCACTTTTAGCACTTTCGCTTTTAGCAATTTATCTGTCTTTAACTACATCGACATTACATTCAAACAACAATCTGTTAATAAGATTCGGCATCTATACCTCAATCTGACAGAAGCGGATTTTCGATAAATTACGCTTTCATCAAGATTTTTTAAGTTACGAGGGCGCTAGTTACGCTTCGTAATCCCCTTAAAAGTCAAACAGCTACTAGTAAAACGGTTACCATCCACAAACACTACAATATTCATTTCCCATACAACAAAACGATATGTAAAATTTCATCGCAGCATTTGAATACCACCTTACGTTTCCCAAACGCATTATGGTTTCTTGAATCGGTACTAAAAATTGACAGAAATATACGGCAAACTATTTTGCTTACAATGCCCAGTCCTTAAAGACCGCCGGTTTAATAGTACAAAGGCACAATAACATGTAATTGCAAATGATACACTGTCTCATATAGGCCCTGTTCGTTTCACTACCATTTATGTTCACCCACGCTGGCGTACGGAGGAACATTTAGTTTATACTGGGTATTATAAGCAGATAAAATTTTCTCGATCGCTACGTTAGTTTGCAGGAAATATTATTAGTGGTCTTATTAGTACCATAAAAGATCTCATATTCGAAAGACGTAAGTACAGTTTGCACCAAATTAGTTAGGTATGTAATAGAAACAAAAACATATAAAATACTTATACTTATAAAAATTGATGTAAATAACAAATAGATTGCTAAGAATTTTCACTACAATAACATTTCATGCAAAATAATAAAGTATTTTTTTTAATAAGTTCCTATATTAATTTATGTATTTAGAGCAAGTGCGCAATTCAGAATTATTATCGGATTGATTACCCTTTACTGCGTCTAAGAAACAAAAATGCGCTTCTACACCTTTGAACCTTTTTTAACCTTGTGGCTAAATATGTGATTATTTTCTGTATCGAACAAGATATATTGTACCATATCTATTGGCAAATAAATTTTCATTTCATTTCATTAAGACCCTTTATACCAACGTCCGGTACTTAGCCGTGTATTTCTATAATCTCGATTCATATTTTTCTTTGTTTATAGCTTTTGGTCTCTTTTATCGGATTCGCTTTATAAGTAGGCGTTTTGAAATGTTTATTTTCCAACTTTTGACTCTCCTTGCAAAAGTTAAGATTATGAAACATGGTTTTGCTTTCCATTAAGCCGTTTTTGCTTCATAAAAAATTTTGGGTCCGTAAAATTTTGGAAAGATTTTTAAGCAAATTGTGTTTGTTTACTGGTTAAGTTTATGATTTAAGAATTTCCTAAGTCTGACCCCTAAACATTACTTCATGAAATATAATAAGAGTATTTTTTCTAGCGTTATTTTTCGGTATACTTTTTATTCAACATAATAGTCTATTTGTATAGTTGTATAGATTGTGAGCATAAAATATACGTTCTATACCCCCACTTTTTTATCCGTGGTTACATTAAAAGCTCACAGTTTCAAGTAAAATATAGTTTCTTTTAATGATTTGGACATCTCTTGGTTCCATTATGTCGTAAAATCTCGAAAGTAAAACTTATCAGCAACTTCACTGATACACACCAAAAATAAGTCAAATCTCGTCTATCCCAACTTTCACACTCTACCGTTAAAATCGTAAATGTTTTAGTACCTGTCCGGATAGATATCTATGTTTTGGTCAACAATTTAAGTTTAGAACAACTTTGTCGGTCGGACCTGGTAAAAAGTATAAATATAAAAATTGGTAGGTATAATACAGGGTTTGGAAGTAGATAGCTATAGAAAGTTTGACAAAGAACCTGACAGAATAATATAAATATAGATATATACAAGATAAATGGGTCTTTCTTTAATTGAATATACAAAATTTGACATAGGAATAGTTGTGCTGGCTTAAGAATAGCACCACACCATTTCATTCCCGCGGATGTCCTAAGAGGCGACTAAGTTACTTGAGAGTTTCATGTGTATTACAATGTATGGCGACATACTGACAACCTGTCACTATAGTCATACATGATTGTTTAAAACAGTCAGACGTGGCAATAGTGACCATTTTACGGGCGTTAACGCTCTCCTTAACCCGCAAGGGATTAGTGTATTAACGATTGATTGGTTTGTGACGGATGTGTCGATCTCTATGAATTCTGGCTATTTTTTTTACCTTTGGGCTTAAGTACCGTAAGTAAGTACTAATAAGAAATTCACTTTTTTAAGGATCAACTAACTTAACATCCCGAAAAAAAAAAGCGAAACATCCCATAACAAATAATCTAGGACTATTGTTATAGCCCGTGGCTCTCACATGAATATCGTGCCACCAGATAAGGCATTGCCCACACACTGGGTTAAATACCTTATTTATAGTCTACTTGTACTGACCTTTAATGGTTCGCTCCTATGTGAGAGGGGTTTAACTCGATCTTTGGAAAAAATGGGTGATTGCGTGCGGATTATGGCGCTCAGGAGATTTTCTAAAGTGCCTGGCTGACTGTGGCTGGCTACAGATTTGGCTTTGGGGATATCGTCCAATTTTAGAATCATATTAAAAATAGGGCTACTATTTCGTTCCCATGGAAAATTCAAATTAATCCTCGAATGCGCTAATTTGAACAATAAAATATTGAATTCTTTTACATACAAAATTAATGTGGAATTACATAATAAATGATCACAAATTTTTTATATTTAAGTTTTTTTTTTTAATATTCTGCATCTTTCTAGGTGTTTGTAATACGACTTTTATGTCCATAATTATATCCTTATAGAGTTAAAGTTGAGGATTATCATCAATATTTGGATATTCTCATACCATGTTTAGTCAGACTATACATCCAAGTTTTCTAGTTGACATCATCGTTTTTAGTTCTCTCATCACATTTTGTGAACCAAGATTATAGCAACGCACAGACCCTTGACCGTCAGTAGTATAGAACATTGGAGGAGACCTTCACTTAGTATTGGGAGGCAACGGGTTGAAGAAGAAGAAGAACAATAAAAAGCATAACTTTAAAATTATGAGTTATCCTCTTTAACAGCAGCCCCTGGGAATATACAAATTCTAAATACGGTTGGTCCCGAGTTGGGTGCACTACATGGCTCGATGTTTGCCCTGGTCATCCGTGTAGCGGAAACCACGACCCGGAAATATGATACAAAATCTCAGTTGCTAAGAAAAATATTGTATTTTTTGAGGTACACGAATTTGATTAGACTGTTAGTTAGTATGATCCCACTAAACAGATTTTAAATAAAATTATTTAAAAAAAAAATTTAAAACAAGCTTTTATTTAAGTGCTCTGAAAAGATGAAAATAAAATTTTGAATGACATTAACCACATTCATTTATGACTTTACAGAAATGAAAATATAGTAAAAGCTTGTCGCGATGCCTAGAAGAAACTACCTAATTACAGTTAGGTGCGTAGATACCTTATTACGAAATTTCAATCACAAATTGAAAGTTTCGCGACAAGCTTTTATTATATTTTCATTTCTGTAAAGTCATAAATGAATGTGGTTAATGTCATTCAAAATTTTATTTTCATCTTTTCAGAGCACTTAAATAAAAGCTTGTTTTAAAAGTTTTTTTTAAATAATTTTATTTTATATTTTTTAGTTTATGTTACGATAGTTATTGATCAATACGAAAGTCTTTCTATAAAACGGAGAAACCTTCAATAGAAAAACTTAAGGCACGGGGAAAATTAACATTAGGATAAAGTATAATTATCTCTTTTATATTCTATAGAAGTAGGTTGGTACCTACTCCTCCGGCATTCATAATAGAAGAATTAGCTTGTAATATGTCTTAGTCTTTTCATTTCATTGATGGCGTCATTATTACATGGCCGAGTCCCAGTTAATTTCGAACAGTCTTATTCTTCTATCAGGAGGCCTTCTATTGACGTGACCCTAATTCATGGTGGGCCTACCAACTGCCTATCATGAACGAATTCGTATACAAAATTGCAAGTCCCAGCAGTTGAATATTGAGGAGTTCTATAGTTCGAAGACAACCCTGGATGTAGCGTCTAATTCATGGTGGGCCTACCAACTGCCTATAATAAACGAATTCGTATACAAAATTGCAAGTCTCAGCAGTTGAATATTGAGGAGTTCCATAGTTCGAAGACAACCCTGGATGTAGCGTCTAATTCATGGTAGGCCTACCAACTGCCTATAATAAACGAATTCGTATACAAAATTGCAAGTCCCAGCAGTTGAATATTGAAGAGTTCCATAGTTCAAAGACAACCCTGGATGTAGCGTCTAATTCATGGTGGGCCTACCAACTGCCTATAATAAACGAATTCGTATACAAAATTGCAAGTCTCAGCAGTTGAATATTGAGGAGTTCCATAGTTCGAAGACAACCCTGGATGTAGCGTCTAATTCATGGTAGGCCTACCAACTGCCTATAATAAACAAATTCGTATACAAAATTGCAAGTCCCAGCAGTTGAATATTGAGGAGTTCCATAGTTCGAAGACAACCCTGGATGTAGCGTCTAATTCATGGTAGGCCTACCAACCGCCTATAATAAACGAATTCGTATACAAAATTTTGTGTCCTAGCTATAAACCGCTGAGGAGATCTCTCGTACGGAGCCGATCCTGTCAGCAGCATCAGGTCAAATTTATGATTACCATGCATTGTCATCGCTTCTGGACCAACATGCAAAATTTCAACTCAATCGGATACCGAGAAGTGGTTCAAATTAAACTTGCAAGATTTGCACCGAACAAACATTGTTACTTACTTACATACACTGCAAGTTAAATAAAAGCTTTTAAAAAGATTTGACATCAAACATTTATAGCAACGCACAGACCCTTGACCGTCAGTAGTGGAGAACATTGGAGGAGACCTACATTGTGAGGCAACGGGTTGAAGAAGAAGAAAAAGAACAATAATAAGCATAATTTTAAAATTATGAGTTATCCTCTTTAACATCAGCCCCTGGGAATATACAAATTCTAAATACGGTTGGTCCCGAGTTGGGTGCACTACATGGCTCGATTTTAGCCCTGGTCATTCGTGTAGCGGAAACCACGACCCGGAAATATGATACAAAGTCTCAGTTGCTAAGAAAAATATTGTATTTGGACTTGATTGGACTGTTCATACTAACTAATAGTATGATCCCACTAAAATGATTTAAAATAAGATTTGACATCAAAAATATTTGATTTTCATTAGGTGACAATTCAAGTTGTATAAGCTGGAAAACTTTTAACCCAATCAATGACGTGATTTACAATTTATTAGTTTGGTTCCATAAGTGATTTCGCCCCGTAGAATATTTTCCCCTGTTGAACGCCCCCATTGTATGCCATATTTGTATGCTCTATAATGTAAAATGCAACACATTTTTGTTGTTACTAAAATTTATAACAACCAAAATAATCAGGATTCGTGATTGAAAAATCGATGTGTAACGTTACTTTATGCTCATACACAACGATGTACCAAAACCAATATTGCTCTTCACATTGCGTACCGATATTATGTGATATTTTGGGTGGCACTACAATCGTAAACACGATGAGTCAGAATGTACTAAAATGGGGACATTTTAACATTTTTGACCAAAATAAGACTCTCAACGCCAACACACATAAGTTTTGATTGCGCTCGAGAGACACTGGAGATAGTTAAACTTTTACGACTCATCTACGAACAATTACCTGCCATTTAAAAGCAATAAAACAGCTTTGTGAGCGACTCACTCTAATATTTGGTGCGTGGAAATATGTTCTTTTAATGTAGGAATTTCTCCAAGAACGACCCTGAGGCATCTGCTTTGGTCCGGTCTAATTTTACCATCAAATTGCTTTATAAAAACCTATGATTCTCTTAATGTAGAAATGAATACCGAAACCGTTGAAACATTGTAAGCTGACCTTTGGGTAAAATTATTTGGTGTTTAACATACTTTCTTTGGTGGCTTACAAATTGATGCCAAATGCGTATTTGTCGATAAGAATGATTGATTGTGTAGGAGCTGTTTTCGAGTTATATTTTTAATACAACTTTTTTTAGACAGGTTCTTTATCAATGTCAGTATTTACAAGAATTTAAGCTTGATCTATTAGTATTCTAACTTATCTTAGCTATAAAAACATAGTTTATTCAGTATTTTAGAAACATCAATCTATATTAGTAGCTTTATTATCCTGAATGTCATTCACCTTTTCACTAAACGATCAGTATTAGCATAATAGATAATTTCTATTTGATTAAATTACTTATTCATGTTGTTTTTTTATCAGCTTTAAGGTGCAACCATTTTTAACACTCTTTTTATATTTGTGTGGGCGTATTACATTTCTCAATTTAAATATGTATATGTACTTCTGTAGATTTTGAAGCAGTTCGTAATCGGAAATAATAAAATATGTAAAAAAATATGCTGACAATATTTCAAGCAGTGATCCAGCCTATTCAAAATTTTCTTTCTCGGTTACCAGAAATATTGAACACAACAGGAAAAAATACTTATTTTTATCAATTTAATTTTTCTTGGAGAAAGTTGTTAAGTTTTACGGGCTGATTCACCCTTGAAAGGGCAAACCATGTTAAATATTTTAGTTTTGATATCTATGGCAGGTAATTAAGGAAAAATTTTAGGTGGCAACATTTTTTCCATCGCCTTATAAAGGTTTAAAACATTTTCAGTGTTTATTTTTATGTCTTCGTCACATAAATATAGCCCAAGGCCAGCTGATACGATTTCTTTGGCTGGTCACTATAGGCCCGAAGCAACACACGTAGAGGCTTAGAAAGTCGGCTGGATCAAATCCCCAAAGAGATCCAAAGCTTTATTTTGAATAAGAACATTATGTCGAAACAAAGGAATTCCTTAATCAAGTCTCAGAGCGATCAAAGTTGAACGATAGTGCGATAGTAAAGCCGCAGGGCGACTATCAAAGTCACATAATAAAGGGGATTACAGAAGGCTCATTTCCGCTATTTTCATAACAGACTAAGTACTTAAATTTAAGGGTTGCAACTTGTATACTCGTAAAATGGGTTGTTATAAGAGTGCTGACATCGACGTCAGCATTTCTTTCTGAAACTAAAATTTTAACTGTATCTGTCGACAGTGAAGTTGAAGTTTATCTCATTTCGTTTTCACTTCTTCTGGGTGAGCTCGCTCCATCTTAGACTCAGTCTCTGTCCTATGACCTAGACTAGAGTCAAGAGCAAACCCATACTTTAAAAAAAAGTTGTATTTATTGTGACGTTTTAAACGGGAATAGCACTAAGAAGGTGACAATGTTTTAGTGTAATTTCATAATCGTAAGACGCACAAAATTTGCAGTTGTTATAAACTGAACACTATTTTGCAAATTCGTATCGCATCGTTAGTATCTGTCATGAATTGTATAATTTTTTTTAGTAAAAATAACTACCTACTAGGTAGTAAGTGAGACATCTGAACGCGCGCGTTATGCGCCGTCCGTTATTTGTGATATAGCTTACACCCACTCACGGTGACGTAGCCGGATCGATTCGTTTAATTGTTGTATGATAGCACACTAATGCACCTGTCAAGGAAACAAAGACTCGGCTAGATAACACCAAAATTGAACCACGTGGCGAGGTGAAGAGATAGTACTGGTTACAAGAACCCACATATTACAGATGATGGAACTTGACAAACAATACATACAATTTGAAGTGAAATAATTTTGAACATAGGAAAAATTTTAGTTCAACAACAAATTCACAAAAAAGTTATATGCAATGCCTAATACTTTTATAATATTTTTAAAGTACTAGATTAAACAAAAATATATGCTAAGTATTCATTTCAAACTGTTCCTTTACTATAAAATAAAATGGGTAAAGTAAAGGATATAATAATATGAAAGTATTTGTAATCTACTTAAAATGTACCTAACTAAGTCAGCCGATCTCACTCACCCTCATGTAAACTGCAGTTATTTTGCAGATCGGTACTTCATTATGCTAAAGCATGTAGTCTATAGAACCTTTGTGGTGTAAATAAGTCGGGTACCTACGTTAACTTGTTCGTCGTTTCTACGCTGTCAAAATTATTTGCTTTGCCGCGGTCCATTTTGTCGGCTTATTCTCCTCCAAATGTAAATGTTTATACTTTATCGTTTGTTACTCGTCCGATTTTCATCTCGTGATACGAGACATGCCAGTCATTTGTCATGCACCGATCGAGGTATCCGAAACATTTGTTCCAAACAGTGTCCATTGTTGTTGGTGGTACATGGTCTACTTGTTGCGTGATAAGGTTGAAATTTACATAAGTAGGTAGTAATGCCAGCAAAGTTATACTAAACCCAGAATCGATTAGGATTGTAAGAGTTTTGTGTCCCAAAAACAACATAGGAATAGTTTTACGTACTGACTTATCTATTTTATTATCGTTTTGATCTTAAAATACACCATCACAATTATTGTAGAATTTTGCTTGATCATCATTCATCAACTATGATACTTGATAAATACATGCCTCGGAGCGGTAATCTCAATTCAGTGCCGTTTTGGCCTACTGGCATCAAAATGTTGTCCACGGGTTTAATTAAGACATCAACATAGATTGATGCTTCCTAAATTATGCGAATATTAAAAACACCTACAGGAAACATCTCTAAATAATTAATTAACATGCTCTAGGTAAAACTATGTCAAATTTTAAATTTACGTGTTTAATATGAAGTTTGAAGCCGAAAGGATCTGTTATATATTTATTTATAAAGTGTTCCGTACCGTGTGATGCCGGCTTATAATAGCATCAACCCCATTCCTTTCCCGTGGGAGTCGTAAGAGGCGACTTAGAAATCTCTAGGGTGTGTATTACAATTTTTGGCGATGGGCTGACAGCCTGTCACTATGGCGATAGGTACACAACTTTCCGAATGACCCTTAAATATTTGTGTGTATAGACGTAGCTTAAATGCTTGTTTTTTGCGGCCGTTTACGCTCAACCTACCCCGCATTGGATAATAGGCGTGATATGTGTATTTATTTATTAAGTTATTAAATAAATACCTAAGTACGTATTAAGAGTCCATCATCAATATAATGGTTGTATGTGACATACAACTTTTACCTCTATATTTATTTCGCTTTGAACTAAATTGGTGGAGATTCTAGGACATGCGACAGTTTTCTTTTATTTCTTGATCTCTTATTGTCATCAATCTTTAATCGTCTACAAAGTTCCTACTTCCTTGTCCTTATCTTGGAGTTGAACGCTCTACAAAACTTGCAAATTTTCCGTCGCTCATAAACTACGCATTCACATGCGTATCAGATATTACTGTGTATAATATTAATAGCTCGCCTGTAGATAGCGTTTTTGCTTAACGATTGGACGCAGTAACTAAGTGTTCTTCTATGCTCTATTCTACACTTTCCTTCCTATAATTTCTAATACTTTTGACGATTAAGGGGCCTTGTAATATGTTTTGTTATGACGACCGATGTGGCGCAGTGGTAGTGTCGGGACACTCACAAAGTTGATATTTGTGAATTTGTTCCCGGTCTGGTTAGGACAATGCAGGCTGAACCACCTGATTTTCCGAAAAGAACTGGTCCCGTACTTCGGAGACCACGTTAAGCCGTCGGTCCCGGTTGCTGTCTATGATTACTTAAACGGCGGTCGTTACACTTCATTGTGTCGTTGGACGACTCAGTGTCTCACACGAAAAGAGAAGAGATATGTTTAGTAATATCAAAGCTTTGAAATAATTAAAAATAATGCAATTTAAAAAAGTTGAGTAATATTTTATTATAACGATTACATAATTATGTCACGAAAAGAAAACGGTGTCGGATAATAATGGTGCATATCAGAACATTGAGTGTTGCGTACCCAATATAACACAACCCGTCTGATGCTTAACGATAGTCAACACCATCAATAATAATCACTTTTACTTTTCTTATTCGAAAAATAACTTTTTCATGGCCACTTCGTAAAGCCTGTTGTATTTCTTTGGAGAAATCACGGGAGCAAGCCAGAGCAACCCAACGTAGCGCGTACATTTTACCAGGAGCCCATAACGAAGTAGTACTAGGTGGCTCACAATACTATCTCCTGCCTTGGAACCAGTTATGATGCATTATCAGATCCTATGCCCGGGGTGGCATTAAAATGTCCGCTCGGCCCTGCTTTGTTTATTAAATTATGTCCACCGTCGCTATAAATATTGGTCCCGACGCGTTCATTTAGTGAAATACCGATCCGGCCAAGATACTGTATGAGTTATAGCGTGTCCTTAAGAATATCGCCTTAAGTTAAGCAAGGAAAGAAAATTGGCTTATCTTGATTTTGGCGAAGGACGATGTTTTTTATTAGTTTGATAACGCTAAGTAGGTAAGTATATTCGAAGTATTTTATTTTGTAATGGGTAATCTAAAATGTTGCAGTGGGAATATCAAACTGTTTTGGCTGAAAATGTATTAATAATAATGAAGCAACATAAACGAGTACAATTATTTTCTATTAATACGGAAAACCTCTGAGGTTGAATAAAGTGTGCGTCCTTGTGATAGAGCTTACTATATTTGAAAAATAAAACAGCGCATATTGTCGAATGACAATATGTATTTTAAGTTCATAAATATAATTTAGTGATTTCATCATACATGAAGTAGGTAGGTACGCTGGGCCTGATTATTTTGTGGTTGTATTAGTTCGTTGAGGTAGGTTAGGGTAAGGGTAGTACCGACCTAGGTTCTCCTGATCAGCAAAATGAGGCGAGAGAAAAATTTCATTAGAGTAATTGCAATAACTTATTTTTCTCGCGTTGACCGCAAATCGTAGGAATTTTTAATTCCAGAATGAACCAAACCACAAAATCGTTCCAAACAATTTTCCAGCAGCGGCTGCGATTCTTTAAGATATGATTCTGGGGGCATTAAAAGTAATTGAATCAAAAACAAACGAAAGTCGCGGCGAGGAGTAGTGGGGAGGTTAGCAGCGGGGCCACAGTAGGAATACAAGCAGCAGTGTAAAAAACTGTTAAACTGCATCTTTAGTGGTCTGAGCCTATTTTACTAAGTACTTCAACTTTTTTTTTACTAAACTAACTGTAATCCTAAAGACTATAGCGGGCCCGTGGTGTTGTTGTGCTGATGACGTTATTTAGTCAGCATCCCAACATAACAATCTTACCAGTTTTTTAATGAAATGGCTTAAATTATTGAAAGTAAGTAGTTAGATAAGATATTTTGTTATCAAATATCAGTGACAATAATGAGGCCCCACCAACAGACCTCAGGAGAAATTAACCTTCCCAACTTATGAAGGTGTTGAAAACAATTTTTAAATTCGGCTTGTTTTAGTACAAATTAGCCACTTTGTATAATAATTTCCACTGACACATCAGTAACTACGTCTTCCTACTTCTACTGTGGTAAACCCAAGAAAGTGGGGAGAAGTAAAGACGGCAAAAAAGGGAGGTCGAGATGTAATGATGTAGATAAGTCGGACCAATTACGGGGAACTCAGAAGTGCAGTGTCGGCTGGATAAAAATGGACCCCGTTAGCAAATATGCAAGGGTGGTATTAAGTTAAATAGAGCTACAGGTTGCAAGAGAGGCTTTTTATGGAGTTTTTATTGCGTTAGCAGCAGACATTTTTGAAAATAAGGCACTTTTTTGAAAGCTTTGGTAAAAAAAAACATTACAAATATTAAAAGTGAAAATAAGTGCTCGGGGGTTGACTTCACCTGTGTAGGAAGATATAGTTAAGCTATCGCAAGAACTGACAGAGAATATCACAGAGTAAGTCGGTCGTTATTTCCTTAAATTTTTACATACATACATACATACACATATCACGCCTATAATCCCTTGCGGGGTAGGCAGAGCGTAAACGGCCGCATAGAACGGACATTTACGCCACGTCTGACAAACATTTGAGGGACATTCGGAAAATTTTGTATCGCCATAGTGACAGGTTGTCAGCTCATCGCCTAAAATTGCAATACACACCCTCGAATGCCTTCGACGCTTCTTACGACATCCACAGGCAAGAAATGGCGTGATGCTATTCTAAGCCGGCATCACACGGCACCTTACATTTTTAATGCTGCATTAACTTACTGCAGACGTATTTTGAACCAAAGTCTAAACATACTTTAAAATTTACGTTACTCACAACCATCTCTGTACAACCTAGCATCATCGATAGAGTAGCCAAAAACATTGCTGTCTATCAAACAATCGCAGTCACCGATTCTTTTGCAAACATTAAGTATTTTTCCAAACAAGTCACGCACCCCGCACCGCCCATCAGGTATTGACACACGAACACCGAAAGTAGGAATCTCATAAACTTGACATTCCGCAAAGGTCGTGATCTGCCCTCTGGAAAAAACAACGCTACTGCTTAATATCAAGGCACGTTTATAGGACTTCCCTATTTTTCTGAATCTAAGAGTCGAAGTAATAAGAATCCACGTATACCTAGTTCGATTTGATGAATTCTAATGCTATAATGACATCAAAGGTTTTCCACGCAAGTAGTCGTATCCCATTCGATCCAAAATTCAGCAAGTGAAAAGTTTAGTATAGAAGAAAGGTTTCAGCCAGTCCTCTTGCGGAACAGTTCAAAATTAGTATAAAATATTCTATTACATCAAGTTTAACTTCTCAGATCGATTGTACGGAATTCAGTACAGCCGATGATCTTGAACTTTTTTGAGGCGATTGAACTTTATCCGAGGTCTAATGATCAGATACATGCAGATAAGGCATATATTTCATCCTCATCACTATGAGTATGCTTTTTGTTTTGTCATTGTTTTAGAAGATTTGGTTAAGATTGTAATTTTTTTTATATTTTTACTAGAGGGTACGTTAAGCCGTCGTCGGTCCCGGTTGCTGTCTACGATTACTTCGACGGCGGTCATTACACAACCATGTCAGCGGCCTACTACTAGTAGTCGGCGGTTGAAAATACTCTGACACCAGGGTTCATCGGGTCTTTAGACGATTCGGTATCCCACACGATAAGAGAAAGAGAGAGAGAGAGAGAGAGACTAGAGGGCCGTCTAGTAGTACCACCCTTTGTAGTACTTTACATAGACATAAGGTTTTCCCATAGTAGAAAGCACCTTCCAATAATTACCATACTGCTTAAAGTCCTAAAATCCCTTCTCTTACTATTTTCTCATTAAACTGCATTCATATTTTGACTAGCAATGGTGCCAGTGTCCGTGGGTGTGGAGAGACTTTAGGTATAAGAAATTGATGATGATAAAAAATTTGCATAGCCCATACGCAAATAAACCTCAACTGAATAAGCAATTAGCTTTAATTTCAATGGATAACATTATTCATAATTAAACCAAACACAATACAGAGCAAAAATATTTGTCATCTAAAAAAGGAAGAACTAAGATAAGAACACCGTATCGAGCATGAAATTAATTGACACACACACATGTTCACAAACAATCGAATAATTAAGATTGGCGTGGGTCGATGCGATTCGCCGCAGTCGGGATAATCCATAGACATGAAAGCCAGAATTGACTAAGCTGGGTATAAAAATTGGGTATTTTTAAGGGGTGAACTAGCTATTGAAACTGAAAAACTTTCTCGAAGAAACATTTAAAATGATTTCGTATGAAATTACACAGTTGTGACGTAGTTGCACTGAAGACAGAAGTAACGAAGGTATGACCAATATTAATAAATAAAAAAAGACTTTCTCTTTGACTATACCTATGATCAGTTGCAGCTAGCAGTTGGGACTGAATGCAACTTCCAAAAAAATTATTTTGGAAGTTGCCATCTTTTCGGATGATTACGTCCTTTCGGAAAATGATATCACTGTAGCCGCTGCTATCGTGAGTAGATCACACTTCATAAGCTCTTCAAGCAACTGATGCCCCCGCCGTTGGTCCTTCATTTGTTCCCTTCTTTGGGAATTACCGGCATGTACCGGGTAGATTCAGTCCAATCCGTTCTTCCCAGACCAACTCCTAACCCCGTCCTGCCTCAAAGGCGTTGAACCACCGGGCTGGTTGTGTGAAAAAGGCCTTGCTCCCAACCATGCCTATGCGGGTATATTTCAAGGCCCCGGGGCCAAAATCGCAGTATCCAACACAAGAAATGTATACAGTTTTTGCAAATATACTCTCTCGAAACAACAGCAATCAGCAATGCAAGGGACATTTGTCATGCTTAGATACCTATTTGAAGATAACTAATTTATTCCCAGATAACATAAGAACAAAACCAATACAATACCTACCACAAATCAGATAGCAGACCTCAATAAAACAAACGCATGGTACAGAATCAACAATGAGCCGTTTCGACCCTAGCCTTATCAGTTCCAGGGTACACCCTCCATTGAATGGTCACACAATATGTCATAATTATTTAATTAATGCGGATCCACCCAGGGTTATCTCTGGCCTTCATATATTATACCACCAACGTTCGGTTCTATGTACGTTGGGTGTTGAAGTATGTGGGAGGTTGGGTGTTTTGATCATCAACTGATATCAAAATGTATGTATCTTCTCTCTGTTCGTGTGGGACACCGAGTCGACCATCGATCTGATGAACCATGGTGTCAGAGTTTTTCAACCGCCTACTACTAGGAATAGGCCTCAGACATGGTCGTGTAACGACAGCCGTCTATGTAATCATGGACAGCAACCGGGACCGACCGGGAAGCACGCAAACATTTATTTTCAGACTATTAGGTGGTGGGCAAACTTTGTGAGTGTCCCACCGAGAATCGAACACTACCACTGCGCCACATCGGCCGTCGAATCAAAATGTATGTATGTATTAACTTTATTGTACCACAATGCTTGGGTGATGTACGAAAATCTCTCTGAAACTTCATATAGCTCCTAAGTGTTGAAACACTATCTTAAAAATGTGGGGCCCACAATAGGAGCAAATATTTTACGGTGCAAAACTACCCTCGAAACTGAACAACCTTTCCCCAAGGAACAAAGGAGAAAATGTAAAAAAATAATTAGACCTCCTTTATAAAATGTCAAGCCAACCAAGTCAATTGGTATGTCAAGCCAAAATTTTATTTCATACTTTCTACCTATATTTCGCGCCAATTATCATACTGTCTCTAAAGTACAATTTCAAATTCCGAGATTTACTGTACGCAAATAAGAAAGACCATCAAATATTCAAGTAGGTATGTTTTTTTCCAGATTTCTGTCTTATGGAAAAATCTCACTGGGATATCTTTGTAAAAATACCTAATAACTTAATTACAGAATTTAGATTGTTTGGACATGCACTCAAAGATGTTTTAGAAATGTGTAAAAATATAATTGCTTAAATTTTAAACAAAACAGAAATAAGCGGTAATGTGAAAAATAATCTTTTCTCGAAATGGAAAAGGTGATGGTATGAAAATAGCATGAAATCGAGAATTGATTCCGATACCTTTGGGTACAATTAATATGTAAATATCCCGCGACCGTCGGAGAGGGACTAATAAAAAACGTGTGCGACGGGTTGAGCGGAAACCACCTTTAAACATAAAAACCTTTTCTATGTATTTTGACGATTGCTAATTTTGACAATTATTTTTTACATGAATTAAAAAAATCGAAGTATATTTAAATTTACCTCGATAAAGACCTGAATAATAAAATTGTCACCAATGTAGTCAACTACATGTCAACTCTACTTACGGAGTCATATTTCATCTCATAGTCAAGTCATATTGAATCTACGTTGAGTAAATGATTAATTTAAGTTGACTCTATCTATAAAATGAAAAGTGGGAAGAGAAATAAAAAAAATAACAAAATTAAGAAACATTGTCACATCATTTTAAGTATTAGACCGGGTCTATCGCGATAGTATTTAGGTAAATATTAGTAATTTACCTGTGTCCCGACGTTTCAACACAGTTTCATGTATTGTGGACCCAAGTCAACCCGCGACCACAATACATGAAACTGTGTTGAAACGTCGGGACACAGGTAAATTACTAATATTTACCTAAATACTATCGCGATAGACCCGGTCTAATACTTAAAATGAGTGAAAGTGATCGCGAGTGCTTAAAAAGTTATATTGTCACATCAATATGACAGCAAAGGTTTTTAGCACAAGTTGTTATAATCTCTTCAATCTTAAGGCGGCATCAGCCCCATTAGTCCATTTTCTTTCCGCAGCGTTAGAAAAAAACAGACAATGACAGCTCAAGTCCGGAAAATCGATTTATTATTTAATTAATAAAATATGTTAACACATAGATTCATTACTCATTTTATGAGGAGGACAGAAAATTAAATATGAAATGATGGATATCAATCAAATAGTTTAGATTTTTAGTTTAAAAAACGGTCCAAAATATGAGCTTACTTTGCGATTTTTTTCTATTGAGGCAATTTCAATTAATCGATTTTGAACCATATAATTTTGTAGCATATATATTGAAGTATTATTAAGAAAAATATAGTCTCATAATTTGAAGATACAAAATTCCGAACACTATCTTACTTTTATGATTTTTAAGCCCATTTCACCTTAAATTCCGCGTTCATCGAGTACCGAGTACCGACCATAAAAACATAATTTTACGCATTTGTGCGATCAGAACTTGATTGTATCTTCATGTGGGCGTCTCATTAAACACTTTAAGGTAAAACCCACAATATTTTTCTTACAACAACTTCATTACAGATTCTGTACCATTTGATACGATACCGTATGACGGTGTCAAGCGAATTTAATAAATGCCTGTGCATTTTAACGTTCCTACTCATGGTGAGACTTAAAATGATAAAGGCACCATGCCAGCTAAAATGCGAAGCCATTTAGGTTTAACATTAGGATTTTCCTATTTAATACTACACTCATATTACTCACGCACCATACTACACAAATACACCTTCATTACACACTTTATAATTGTAAATTAATTAGTTAAATCACTAACATTATATGCAACGTGCGACAGACAATTGTTGGTGTGCTTGAGTTATCATTCTTGTGCAAACATGTTTATGCTTTGTTTCGACAATATTTTTGTTTTTGTAATTCCTATATTTTATGTACTTTAGCTGCAGACTTCAGTTTTAAATAAAATCAAAAATGAAATACTTTACTTTACTTTTTAATAATATTTATTTTGCACAATAAACTAAATGCATGTATTATTCTACACCAACGCAAAATACATACCTACACAAGAAATAAATAAGGGTATAACAAATCGTAAGAAAGGAAAGGTACTCGTGATCGTGATACTGAACTACTGAGCTACTGAGCAACTTTTTGTTTATTCCCAGTGCTAACTCTAAAATTATTTTTAAATCTGAGCGTAATTATGAAAAGTTCTTAAAATTACAAACGATTTTAATTATGTTTTGATCCTGTTTGCACAGGAGTGTGTGTTATTATTAAAACGTTTTCGGGTAAAAAAATTAATTAAGATTTTGATTACTGTATTTACATTCTGTGATCTGATGCTTAACGTTTGTTGACTCTGTTAATTAACATATTTTAAACGTATCTGAACGAGTGGGTAAGAGTTAATACATATCATATTAAAACAAATTTAATAAGCTATTTATAAGCCTCATTTCATGGCCTTTCACTTTTTAAAATAATTTTTTATTTGTTTAATAAAAGTATTTAAATGGACGCAATACTGATAATGGCTTACTACAGTCGCATCTAGAGCTTTTTTAAATGATAACTTATTTTGGTTTTACACAAATATTAAGAAAAACGAGTATCTATAAAAAATATCTATAAATACTTGAAAGTATAACAACTCTGCCAATCAATAGCAAATATCAGACATTGACATTTGCTCATTATAAAACACTGAACAAAAACACAATTAATTTCAACGTCGGTTTTTATTTTTATTTTTTTCATATAGTCTGTAAAAAAATGTAAAAACCACCGAAAGAATTATTTCGATACGATTAGTAGTTTCCGAGATATAATTTTTTAAAAGTCGGCAAGGCATGCTCGACCGCGCTCGCATGTGTGACGTCACTGAACACTACCGGCCGCCCGCCACCGACTCGCTTTGTTGCTCGTTGTTCACCAGTCGTCGTAGCACACGCGCGCGACGATCTGCTTTTTATTCATTGTTAAAATAATAATTACGGTACAGTTATCTACACTAATATTATAAAGAGAAAAGATTTGATTGTTTGAATTGAATAGGCTCCGAAACTACTGACCCGATTAAAAAAAAATCTTTTACCATTAGAATCCTATACATTATTCCTGATAAACATAGGCTATATTTAATACGAGAAAAAAATAGGGATCCGCATGAAAATTTCGATAATGTAACCCAATGTGTGAAAAATGTAGCAAAAAATATCTTATATCGCGTACGCTGATGAAATTATTGACAATAGAGCAAAGTGATATACTACAGTTTTATAGAGAACATCAATTTAAGGAAGAGGAAAGATTTGATGGTTTGTTTGTTCGTTCAAATTGAATAGGCTCCGAAACTACTGGACCGATTTAAAAAAATATTTTACCGTTAGAATCCTACATTATCCCTGTTAAACATAGGCAATATTAAAATGTCTTATTCCCCGGGGAAAATTGTTAGCGGCGGGTGAAACCGCTGGGCAGGCTGCTAGTGTCAAATACTTATAAGGGTCTTACTTACTTTTTCATTTTTACTCCTCGCATTTCAGCGGCAACGAAATCACCTTTTTTCGAAAAAATATTGAGCCACCAGCAAACCGTCCACCCTCGGCAAGTTATTTGATTGCCCTTTTTGACAACCTACTTCCATATTTTTATTAAATAACTATTAAATATCAATAATCTGTCGGGAGAAGAACTCATACAGCGCGCGGTGTAAATGGGCGGAGCCTGTACAATTACGTCACACGCAAAGCGCGCGCGTTTACAGAGATCTAAATTTTTGTTCAACTTCCAATGTCCATAACTTCAAAACTATTTGGAATTTTCGAATGAAACAAAAAGAGTTGTATTTCGTAACACCTAAGCACCATAGCTAAGAAGTTTCAAGTGATTCTGCCCACCTAATAATGTCCTTCATTAGCACAGGTGTAGGGTGGTTGGTTCAATTGTGAACACAATGGATTTCTGAATAGTGACGGTCACAGAGGTGGCTACCCTTATTTGTTGTTACAGCTATCTCTTGCCATAATAAAAATAAAACGGACTCGCCTAGGAAATCGACGTGAGGAAAATGTCACCTACGAAAAAGTTATGTCAGAAAATGTATTTATTTTATAAAATTACCTAACGTAAAGTTTTTACGCACAAACTTTCATTCAACCAACATTTGACACTCTTACTATCCTAGTATTTGAAGTTGGTGGGCGAACATGTCTACCTTACATACATACACTTCAATATACCAACTTACCTAGGCGCACATACCTCTAGAAAACTATTTCCCCAAAATTTTAAAAAAATGTCGTGAGCCGTGTGTCGTGTCCGGCTTAGAATAGCATCACCTCAATTCTACTCGTGGGTGTAATAAAAAGCGATAAATTTTATACATCCAGGGAAAGGTCAGCAGCATTCCCTGTGAATGCAACGTCTTGTATTGCGCTCGCCAATCCGCCTGCCAGGCGTGGCGAGTAATATCTCTTAATAGGAGGGGGATGACCATGTCCAGCAGTTCACTGTTCTTCCTGTTCATGTAATATAATGTTTAGAAAATAACATTAATACGGTTATGTATCCAACGACGTAATTTATCTACACTTCCCTCAAACAATAAATTCCATATCAAACTTGGGTCTGTCTTATAGGACGGGCAACCATTTGCAAAACAAACTACACTCGAAGCAGCGAACAACATTAATATCACTATGATTCATCTTTTATCGCTGAAAGTGCATGTACTATCTGTTGAAGAGCTATAAATCAAAGTCGGCGATGTAAAGGGCTGTGCTTATTGGCTTGTGCTTTCATACAGGGTGTATCGACTAAATTTAATCTCGTAACATGAGTATTGTATGAACTGCCGTGTGATACCGGCTTAAAATTTTCCGTGTGATTCTGGCTTAGAATTAGCCGTGTAATGTCGGCTTAGAATTTCCGTGTGATACTGGCTTAGAATTTCCGTCTGATACTGGCTTAAAATTTCCGTCTGATACTGGCTTAGAATTTGCCGTGTTATGTCGGCTTAGAATAGCCGTGTGATACCGGCTTAGAATTGCCGTATGATGCCGGCTTAGAAGTTGCCGTGTGATACATACATACATGATAAATCACGCCTGTATCCCTTACGGGGTAGGCAGAGCGTTAACGGCCGTAAACGGATATTAACACCACGTCTGACAAAAGTTTGAGGGTCGATCAGATAACTGTGTATCACTATAGTGACAGGTTGTCAGCCCGTCGCCTAAAATTGCAATACACATCTAACCCTCGAGTCCCTTAGTCGCCTCTTACGACACCCATGGGCAAGAAATGGGGTGATGCTATTCTAAGCCGGCATCACACGGCATGCCGTGTCATGCCAGCCTAGAATTGCCTCATGATGCGGGCTTAGAATTGTCGTGTGATGCCGGCTTAGTATTTTCCTTGTTATGCCAGTTAAGAGCTGCCGTGTGATGCCGGCTTACAATATGCCGGAATTTATTATTATTATTATTTTTAGGACCGGCAGCAAAACATTCTGATAGGTCCTTGCAGTGTTGGTTTTGTTAATTAATTATGTCTTTTTTATTTTATTTAATCACATTTTTGTTTATAAAGCTCTTATTATTTTTGCACGAATTTGCCGTGTGATACCGGCTTAGAATTACCGTGTGATGCCGGCTTAGACTTTTCTTTGTTATGCCAGCTAAGAACTGCCGTGTAATGCCGGTTGAGAATATGCCGTGTGATAACAGCTTAGAATTTGCCTAGTGATGTCAGCTTAGAATTTGCCTTGTGAATTTCCATGCATGGCAGGTGGATTGGGTAGCGCAAGATGTTGTATTCACAGGGAACGCTGCTGCTCATTTCCTTGATTCATCCCTTAGTCGCCTTTTATAGTGGCGATGCTACTCTAAGCCGGCACCTGACCAACCTTTCGGTGCTAATAAATCTTCCAGCCAATTATACCATTGTCTTAACGTACTAAAGATTGTTTGTACTCACTTAAATTATTTCCAAATTTCCAACCTAAGTTCTATCTTCGGAAAAAGTAAATTGTTCGCTGTCATAAGGCCGTGGATACACCTATGATTATGAGACTTGCAGAAACAACCCTGTATAAGTGGTCTGCTGTTGGTTTATCGCCCATTTGGCGGAGTTATAAGAGGAGTATAGTTGTATGGCCTTAATGAGACGTTTAAATTTCTTCTCGCTTGCATGTTTGATTGCTCTTTAAGGAATGGCGTTTCAATGTATAACAAGTACGCCGATCATTCATTATTAACTTATTAATTCGTGTAGTGCACTATTTCTGTGCTTTTGCAGCTGAACCATATTAATTTGTCATATAATCCATATGAAATAATTTGTTTTGTTCTTAAATAGTTTTGTTAAATTCGGCTTTTTATTTCTGATTGAGCAATAGGGTTGTAGGTTGATCTATAGTTCCATGAAGTTCCATACAAAAGCGCTTGTCCTGCCACAGATTGTGATTTGTGTGGTAGCAGTCACAAACTGCAATATTGACGGTATTTTGTATCGAACTATAAGATAAAACATGAGATATATATCTCTCACCCTTTTTAAAACCAATTTGACGTAAAGTGACAGCAAAAATTTAAGGTATGATTAGAGAATTAAGGTCAATGGCCTCCATTCGGTATTTAAATTCTATTAATTTACCTACCTTAAATTAGTGCTGTCACTTTCCGTCAAATAGGTTTAGAAAAGGATAGGAGATATTTTTAGTCATGTCATATCTTATAAAAACACGTGTTATCTGTCAAAATAAGGCGACGATCGAAACAATAGCGACTAAATTGACTAGAAATTGCGAAGAACCCATTGACGTTTTAAAAAATGGCAGGACTTAGATATCTCCTTTCTTTTTCTAAACATATTTGTAGTAAAGTGCAGCACTAATTTAAGGTAAATTAAGAGAATTTATATCCCGAACTCAGGGCAATGTAAACCTACCCTAAGAACACTTAGTAAAGCGATATATTGGAATCAATATTGGTCTCGAACTGTGCCAAGGTGTAATAAACGACATGAAAACTGGTATCACTGCCAACTATTTACCATGCAGAGTGAAACAAGAGAAGAATATTACAGTTTGATGTAATTTGATTATATTTAAAGATTAATATATTAGGTAATTAGGTATATTTTGTGTTCTGGTATGTGGTAATGAGATTTATTGTATGTTTTGAATAAATTTATTTTATATTTCATAAAATTACAAAAAATACATACATACACATACCTATCACGCCTTTATTCCTTGCGAGGCAGAGCGTTAACGGCCGTAAAATACGGTCGCTTTCGCCACGTCTGACTAATACTTAAGGACTATTTCAGCCAGAAAATAAATGGGGTACTATTATTCTAAGCCAGCATCACACGGCCAAAAAATGTGTGCTTCTTATTTGGGTTTTGATAATTAATTCATGTATAAGTAATTATAGCACAGCCTACTAATTTGTAACTTAAATGAATTTCTACTATTTCTGCTTTCGAAATCCTACAAAGACTTACATAGCAGTGGCGAGGGGTTATGTTTTCCAAAAGGGAAGCCGTAGTTGAATATCAAACACCCCGAAAAAAAACTTTAGCAAAAAACATAATAATCAGAATAACAAAATAGTAAGAAAATAAGTAAGAAAGACATAGACAAGGTAACACATCGGTAACCGAGTTCTCGAGTAGTTTTCCTAGTAGGTAAGTGCCTGATGGTTAATATGTAAGGAAGGTACACAAATACGCGAATATTTTTATTTCAAGTTAGTAATTGTGTTAGTTAATCTGCAATGTACCTCTAGATAGGATTACGGGAAGGATTATTTTTAATTAAAGACGTCACTTACGTCGCTACATATCAAAAGGGAAGCCAATGGGAATCGTGTTGTATTGACCCCTCGCCATTGGTACCTAGTGTCCTCTCGTGTGATGATGACGATATCACAGTAGCCGGTGTTGCAGCTATTCCGAGTAGATCACACTCCACAAGCTGTTGCCGACGGCGGGGGGCCAGAGGTCCCTCGTTTGTTTCTCATTTTGGGAACCACCAGCATGATCGTGTAGATTCAGTCCGATCCGTTCTTCCCAAGAGCGCGATTGGGCTGGTTGTTTGAACTTTGAACAACCACGCAATCTTCTCCGGGTGAGCCCTTGCTCCCCATCAATCAGTCAGGTAGATTTTGAAGCCCCAGAGTTAAAATCGAAGAGTCCAGGCTTTAAAAAAAATATAACAATTGTTTTACTTCTCATGATTTTAAAAAGTATAACATGGCACTACTTTTTTTCACCTATCTATATCTTATTCTTATAACAAATAAAAGACCAATCGAGCGTAACTTAACGTCGAAATCGCATGCACTTTTCATCCTTTTCCTGAATCAGTAATGCTGGTTCTAAATCAAGTGCCAACGAGTCAAACTTTCGTATTCAAAACATTCTTTTTAGTTTCCATTGCTGCCTTTGTAACTCAGGTCAATCTACTTGTAAGGAGTAAGGCAGCGATGAATAACGTAATTTTGGTCATCGTCGCTGTTAACGAGTCACGGTTGCCCCATTTGCATATGAGTGGGGCGACGAAGAACAAAGGGGACATTTTTTCCCGCCTTTTTTTTCTTATTGGTCAGATACGGCTATCGGCAAAGGCTGCGGCATAACTCAGCCTATCTGCGTGTTGTAAATCATTTAATGCGATGTGATATTTTCGGCGAAAGAATTTTCGAAATAGTGAGTAATGTCCGCAGAAATTAAAATATATATTTGTTGTTTATCAGCGCGTATGTAATATGAATTAAGTTTTTGGGTGAATAAATTTATTACCAGCGATATGATTAACTTATTTGCACAGATAATGAAAACAATTTACATTCTGTGCACACTGTGAAAAAGTTATTGACCTTCCAAAATATTCGTTAACATTTTGAAACAAAGAATTTATTACGTGTCTAAAGACGCGGCACACGCTAAAGTATGATCAGCATTTAAAAATACACATTCAATGTAATATTTAACCATGATCACGTGTTTAATGCGAGTTTAAAGAATATTAAAACTTTTATCAAGCACGTCATCGGAATGACAATAAACAGGACTCCAACTTTTCTACCTATTAGTGTTTGAACTAAAAAATTAGACTTATAGGTGATCTTTACACGTGCCAAACGTTGATGCGATATTTTGTCGATCCGTTGAAGAAAGTAGTAGTAGTTAGTAACTAATTTTTTTACAATTGCGTTATGTGTGCCTGTAAATCACATACTATATTTTGTGTGTAAGGTAGGTTAGTCGATTACCGCCTGTCGGGTTAAATCGCCTAGCTTCCATAAAATTGGTAAAACAAGAATAATCCCATAAAATTTGCACGGAATGGTAACAGAGTATTGTTGTCATTTAACACTTAGCGCCACAAGCTCCCCGCTTGCGTCTTAAGCTAGTAGCTGCGCATCTTTCGTTGGAAGGCGGGTTTGTCTGCTGCGCTTATAAAAATACGGGAAATGTCCAGGTAAGTTTTGACTACATTCTAAAGTATTTAATATCGTTCAATTACTATTTTAATTAAAGTATCTATTTTGCAATCTATGTTGCATAAGTTTTTTTATAAATCTATCAGGGATACTTAATTTGTGATAATATTTCTGAAAGTTGTCATAAAGGTTAATACCGCCTATGCGGCAATAGACCCCATATGGACGGTATTACCCACCCGCAGGCGGTATTAATAGATACACTAGGCGTTACTATCAATGTTTGTTTAACAGATGAAACACCATGTTTACCACAAGAAAAATGAGTTTATGGACGAAGGAAAATTTTAAGGCTGCATTTTCTGGTGTCCAATCACGTATTTCTGGCTATTAAGCTTCAGAACAGTATGGAGTGCCAAGGAGAACTTGGCTTGATTTTGAAGAAGTGGTGGAGTGTTCAAACGGCAGCTAAGAAGAAAATCTGTATTTATTAAGACACAAGAAGCCGATTTCTCCGATTTGCTGAGTTGAGAATACTGTTGATAGGGAAGATTCTTTACATGAATCGGTACATGTGGATTCGGTACATGTGGAGTCGGATTGACGAAGGATTTTAAAGAAGAATTTACTTGCCTTATCGGCTGTAATTAGTTTTGATATTATTTTAAAAAGAATTCACACCGTTTTATTTTAAAAATTTGTTGTTTTTTGGTTAGTTTTATATGATATGCGTAATTAGCCACTAGGCAGGCGTAATAAGGCTCCAAGTTTTAATAGCGCCTACCTATGTTTTTTGATAAAACATTTATTTTTATCTCAAATATGGCCTAAAAACTTATTTTATTTATTTGTTTTGAAATTATTGTAATAAAAAAAATTATAAGTAACTATGACGTTAGTTATAAAAGAATTTGTGTTTTAGCTTAGGAATGTGAGAAATAATAATTTATAAACAAGGAGAGTACTGACTAGCATAAAATTTTAAATAATGATAATCTTAATAACATAATAAGTACAGAAAGGATCTCAATTAGAACGTAATAGTCAAGTAATACTCTTAGGCGAATTAATCTCCCACGTAGTTTAATTCTGCCAATGCGACTGTGTTTTATTTCAGGTATTATTTCATATTTCAAAAGTCTTACGTTACTCTGCTGGATGCTATTTCTAATTTAAATGTTCAATTAATATGACGTGCTTGTTTCCTTATTTAAAGTATTATCTTTTATCAAAAATATTTGCTTTCGAAGTTACATAGGCGGTAAATGACGAACTTACCTTATTATATAAACCGTGTGATGCCGGCTTAGAATAGCATCACCCCATTTCTTACCCATGGGTGTCGTAAGAGGCGACTAAGGGACTCGAGGGTGTGTTTTGCAATTTTAGGCGACCGGCTGACAACCTGTCACTATAGTGATACACAGTTATCTGATTGACCCTCAAACTTTTGTCGGACGTGGTGTTAATGTCCGTTGAACGGCCGTTAACGCTCTGCCTACCCCGTAAGGCGTGATTTATGTATGTATGTATATTTTGTGTAATTTTTGACGCTTGCATTAATTTTCGATTCAATGTATGGTAGATAATTTATGATATTAAATGTAAGTGTCTATGATCAAATTAATATTATAAAATATACCAGTATTGTCCATGTCTGTTTTTATCCTCTGCTAACGAAAATATGTTAGCATACACCTTAAATGACACTGGGTTTGGTTTGGCCAAATACTAAAAACTATATGCGAAAAATAAACAACTTAGATATTTTAAAACATCAAAAGCTTGCCATATAACAATGTGAAAAGAATCGCGGGTGCTTGGATTTAAACTGAATTTTGTAACGATTTGAAGTTTTTTTGAGTGGTTCATGTTTGCCTTTCTAATAAACCTATTACATGTGACGTCATAAACAGTTTTTTACTATCAGTTTAGAAACTACATACGGATAGTCTTTACGACGACTTACTAATTTGAGGGAAGAGCCTATTACTGGTTATTCAAAGAGATTTTATGGACTACGAGTATAAAGTTGATCCCTTAAGCTTGTGGTGTTGCTGCTTTACGTATGAGTGAAGGAAACCATCAGTCAGCTGTCAAGAATGCTCACGTGGACCGCATTTTTATTAGCCGAGTAGAGGTTTCAATTTAGTCAACTTGGATTACGTAGTAGAAGAATACATAATTTACTTCCTTCTTTCAAATTTTTAAGCAACGAGATAAATTGGCAAGGCATAGGAAGAGTTGTGGAATAACACATTTTTTGAGAGTTTCAGTCGGACGCGGACATAAAAAATTATACTGAGTAGGAAATACTAATAGTGTGGACTAGAAAAAATTCAAATTTTGTTTTGTAGGCACCGTTATTGTACCCAGAGCACCGTGGTATGCGTATCTATACACTCGTTTCCAGCATCGCATCAAGCCTGCCTATTTGAAATTTTCAAAGCCAAAACACAGCGCTAAGCTCTTGATATCGGCAATCCTGGCTAAACTCTTGTCATGCCAACCATATGGGGCGAAACTCCAACAATGGAATTAGTCGTCATTCAAAGTGCCATGGCAAATTCACAGTATGTATGGATAACATGTTGCAAGTGCACTCGTTCGCGGGGGAGAAGCGGGTTGACACGTTGAGCCCCTCGATACTGACATTATGTGACAATACTGACAACTGGGGCAGATCGTACGGAGCACAATGGACGATCATTGCCGCATTTACCCTACCTAAATGTCAGAATATTGAATACGAAATTTAATCAGTAGTTATTTGTGCGGTAATGTTCTAAAAGTGTGACTATTGGGTTGGAGTGTTTAAATTGTATTTGTCGAATTTAATGTTCAATCTGTTCCGTTCATGCCCTGGAAAATATAGAATAATTTCGATTGTTGATACTTTGATTTTGATTTTCTGGAGCTAAAACTTTCGTTGACTTTAGTACAATGACTTCAAAGAAATTATAACTGGTCTCAGACTCAGAATAAACCAGTGAGAAAATATAAATTAATGGTTTCAGGCTCACGATTACAAAAAGAAAGAGTCTCATTACCTCAAAGCTCAACCTTGAGTGACTGTTTCTTTAATATCGTACCTTCTAATCATTGCAGGCTCGCTTGCAAACCCTGATAAGACCTCATTTACATTCGTATCAAATGAAAAGCCTACCCAATATTTTAGCATTCAATCCGTGAAGAATAAATTCATCGAGCGCGGCTTGAAATATTCAATGAAGAGATTTTTATGAAGGAAAAAAAATCTTATTTGCATCTCAAAGGCAATGCGAGTTAATGGGGTTGGTTTGAATGCGAGGCACGCCACTTCCCATACCTAGACGGGTTACCCTTACTAGGAATTGAAAACCAGTAACTCATCAAAATACAGGTGAGTAAATAACTATAAAGTCATCTATGTACCGTACTAGACATTGTTATGCAGAAAAATAAAGCATATATCTTGAAAAATACAATTTATGAATAATAACATGAAAAGGTTGCTTTCTAAGAAAAAAAACTAAAAATGTATGTAAATGGAAACATAATAGGTATATGGTCTGAAATTAGCAGAAATAAACTGAATTGTTCTTACAAGGCTGTAATTTTTGTAAATTTTACAGTATCGGTTTCGGCAAAAAAACAGTTCGTCAATCTATTCACGTGCAAGTAATTATACCACACAATGTTTTCAATAATGAGTAGGAAATTTGTTATTTGAACGATGTGAATTTGAAAATGAAAATGATTCACGCCTGAATTCTAAATGCCGCACTCCGAAAAAATACGTTAAGGATACTTTTAAATATTCGTATCACAAATTCCATGTACCAGCCAATTTCTTCAGCGATAAATTCAAACAATTACTTCAAAAATTTAAGCCCAAATTTAATTATTCATACACAAATTCTCCGTACGCATAAACTTTACGCAAAACCATAATTACATAACATCGTCCGTCAGATAAAATCGGAGACTTATCGATCGATCGGTCAACGAACAGATCCGAATCGAACAAGCGAGACCAATTTTATTATTATTCAGAAACATTTAGCTTAGATAAAATCTTCGCGCTCCCAATAGCCTTGGCTGATTTTAAAACAAGCAATAGGCTTAGAATCATGGAGCAGTTTGTGATTCGTGTTGAAGAGCAAACAAAGTTTGATACTTAGATATTATAACTATTTGTTCAGATACTTATTTTTTTCAAAATCTGCGATTTTTGAAATTAATGTATAGCAAAATATTAATCCGGGATTGGATTGGGTCATTCTCTTTACAATGCATCATGCCATGCCAGTTGGCCTTGGACACTACCGGGCCCAGATTCTCTTACCCTTGCTATGCCAACGACAACTGTCATTATAACGTCACTGTGATTTTCTATACTTCAAACTGAAAGCAAAAAACTAAACGACCAAAACTGTCACACTGAGAAGCCATTGACACACAAGTGTAACGATTTTTATTGAGCAGACTTCGGACCCTATAAATTATAATTTTTACATAAATTCTGATATTTTAAAACATAGATTCAAATATTTTTTTACACGTATCGTGTGCTGTAACGTTATCTTAAATAGGGTCCTATGTGACAAGAATGAGTCTATAATATTAATTCTAGCCTCAGGAGTAGCTGATTTTAAAACAATAAAATGCACAGCTTATAAACGAGTACGATTGTTAGCGCGGATCAGATAAAGGAGCTGATATTGAATGCGATGGGATATTGTTTTGTAACACCATTTATTTAAAACTATGCTGTGGTTAGAACTCTATTGTATGGTTATTTGTAGGTAATTTAAGATCCTACATTAATTATTGATGGGAACTTTACAAAAACAGTTTTCAGTCAACTTTTTAACTTATAACCTAAATACTCAATCAAAGTAAAAAAATACTTACACAGATAAACCTTGGTTACGCTATAAGATTTCCGTAGAAGAACATTTCAAAGAAACTTTGAGATAACGACCTTCACGAAACCGAAATGCAGGCCGGAAAGATTTTATCAAAAAATTCTTAATCGCCACGTCAAAAATCTGAAGGGAGTTCCAATTATTATTAAAATCGCTCTCGATAAAATCGAGTTAATGAAGAACGGTACTCGAGATGACGATCGAAGACAACCCCCAACACGGTTAGTTCCGCCGTCTGGTCAAACACTCCCGCAAATCTGATCAGTTGGTCCCTTTGACTTAAAGACCACAATGGCTTGCGCCTATATCTGTAGATAAAGCTGTGCGAAAGACCGTACTAACTCTGAAATTGATTTCATTCCATCGATGCGAGGAGATCGAACATTGATATAATCTGCGGAAGCATTCGCTTTTCAGACCAAGTACGAGACCCGGAGTAAAACTGAATAATTCTTAGAAGGAACATATTGCAATCTATGTTGACTGGCACTCAAATATATTTGTAATTCAAAGCACAATAATATAAAATCTGTTTAAAACTTTTGGAAACACGCCTCTACAGTCCGCCCACTTTTAAAGCGCATTTTAGCAGATGTCTAATGAAGACATATAATCAAAGAAGAGTGACCCTTATGTCACATCATAAGCAAGGTTTGACAGGTATCAAAAAGTATTTAAAAAGTATGGAAGGTGGAAAACAACACGGAAACGCCAATCTTCATTTCATTCCGTACTTGACCACGAAAATTGTACTTTTCTTTGTTTTGCATGCATTAAGTTTTGTTTGAGCGCACGTGTAAGTCACAATTTTTTTTACACATCACTCTAGCTGGTTTCAGAGTTCCTTCTTCTATCTATAATTCTCGTTTGTTCCGAGGGTACGAGATCTTTTGAGCCTTTGACTACAGATGCACGCAAGATTGTTAGAGAAGACACTTAGAACAATTTTCCGCGTGAATAAATTAACTTTATCGAGTGATCGTGGATTTATGGCTTCCCCGATGTAAATTAATGTTTGTGGTTATAGTATTTTCCGTACTAAGTACATCTTACAGTCTGAGATCTAATTTAATCATCAATTAAGTTAAGAGATTCATAGAACTATAAAACTGAAATGTATGTATTTGAACTTTGGTTATTTGTAATCAAAGAAATGTGGCAACCATACATTTGGTTATCTGCAGCTAACCTCAGTTTAAAATTTTATGAATCGGCTCTATGGTGAGCTATTTGGTACAAACGGCTGACTTGGTGTATTTCAGTTGGCATAATTGAAATACACCAAGAAATCCTCAAGAAATTGGTTATCATCATAACGTATGTAATTGGAAGACATCATTGCTTTGTCTGTGGCAATCATCTTACACGAAAAATGTCTTTGAACGATCAAATAAAACTAAGAATAAAAATTTTATATATACACCGACTACCATAAAAGTGCACCGAGGCAAAAATAACAAGATAAAAAAACAATAAGCCAATCATACTAACAAAAACAAAAAGCAAACAAAAGGAAACAAGTGCGTCTATTCAATTACACAAGAATATGAGCCTAAGTGAGCAATATGTGAACAACATTAAATGAACAATGCGCTATAATTATGACCACAATGAACTGTCATATTTGATTGTAAAGCAATGACACTAGGGCGACCTACCCAGATATTCTAATGTTACACAGAGAGTGCACAAAAGAAAAGCGACAGCGAATCTGTTAAAAGCTTAATGATCGTTGTGCAAAAATACAGATAACTTGGACATGATGAAGAAAAACAGAAAGGAGCGCTGCCGCTGTACCCTTTGTGGCATAGAAAACGATAGTTGCTAGTGTCATATTTACAGCTTTGCAGTAAATATTTTTTAAACCTCGTCATGGTTTGTGTAATAAATGAGTACTGGGAATTCTAGGGCAGGGGAGCAAAAGCACAGAATATATTAAAGGTATCGGAGTTGCCAAAAGCACTCCAGAATGATAAGCTTTAAATTTCTCTCTAGCATTTCTTTCACATAGTCTATACTAATATCATACAGAGGAAAAATTTGTTTATTTGAATTGAACAGGCGCCGAAACTAAAATTAAAAAAAAATCTTATTCCATTGGAATACTACATTATCCCTGATGAACATAGGCTATAATAACGTCTTATTCTCGCGGGAAAAAGGTTGGCAGCGAGTGAAACCGCTACTTTCCAATACTTTGATTGAACTTGTTGACCGTTCATAGCTTGTACCAAACGTACAGAATAGAATTAGTAGCAACCGTCGCACGTAACAAGATCCTCGATACATATGGTCTTTATTTCATCCCAACAAGGGGTGACATTAAATTTATGTCATATTCGCCCAAGTTCAATGTTGACATTTGTATTAAACCGTACATACAGGGGGTTTTGTTTCTGAATAAATGTCCCAGTGTAAATATGGGGAGTTACGAGTGTGTGTTTTGTGTGTTGATAATGTCAGGTGACATTGTGATTTTGGTTGCAGAACACCTACCTCAACAATTCGGCGCTTAGCGGCTACGTTAGATTTTTTGCTAAGCTGCAGTCTTAACAGTAAATTTTAGTCCTTAAATTTGCTTTGTTCATTAATCGATTCAATAAGTTTATGTAACAAGTTTGATAAGACATAAATCGGAACTTTTTTTTTGTTACGCTAGGTGCTTTACTTCTTTTCAATGAAAAACCATAACTATAAATACTGTTCATAAAAAAAACTCTCGCCCTGTACCAATCATATCAGAAGGTCCAGCTAAGCGCGCCCTCGTGGAGGTTAATCATTTTATTCAACAGTATACAGTTACTGCTAACTGTCATTATTGCTGACAGTACACCAACTGTCAGGGGTGGAACAAGCCGATTTGATTCCAAAATCGATACGGGGCTCGCCGAGGTGATGGACATTTGGACACCTGCGGATGAAGTGTTTGACTGGTAGAAGCAAGTAATAATCTACTGTACGAAAATACAACCGTGATGATCAATAAATTAAATTATTTTATGTCTTTATTTCTTTTAAAATTATTATTATTTTCTGCTCTAGTAAAGTGTGGTAAGTTTTTTGTTTCTATACTTAAAAATAAATTAGTAAGCATACTCTAAATAAAGCAGTCTAAGTATTGTTTTATTAAATTAATTGTGATCTTTAAATGAAATAAGAAATACCGGATCAAAACAGACTAAACTTGTTTGGATAAAACAAGTGAGTAATAGTCCGTTATCTTTTTTAAATAAGTTCAAATTTAATTTAAATTAGAAATTTAGACTTGTTTCGATGAAAACAAGAAAGTCTTGATGCAGATTCTTTATTGAAAGTTCTTATTGCAGTACAAATAATACAATAAACAAATTTTATTTTAATCAGAACATATCATAATATAATTAATTGTTTGCAAATTAGTTGTGCTGTAGGTAGAATTTTAGAAATATGGCACTTATCAAAACATCTTTGGTCTACATAATATTTTCTTGAGTTTGCACAACTATTACTCATCACAATAAAACAATTTTAAACGGATTTAAGTTGTGTTTATTTTGGATTTTACAATTCCTACGTTTCGAGCTCTTTACAGAGCCCGTGGTCACGGATGACTAAGGTGTTAGAACTCATTATTTAGAATTGAAATTATTTTTGTTGTTCTACCGCCATCTATTTCTTAATTGCCTAGCGTAACGTCCTGGTTCCACACAAAATGCTGAAACCGTATCTTGTGTAGTAGGTCTTACAGTATGTTGGATCTGGTTCTTCTGCTGTGTAATCAGCGGAGTCCAAGTTGATGAGATTCCCCATCCAGTATCTCTGTTGAAATTCGGATGTTTTTGAATTTCTATGGCTTCCCGTACTTTCCTAGGAATGAATCTCTTCTCTCTCGCTAGGATTGCAGCCTTATCAAATCTGACATAATGGGTGGGGTTATCCATGATATGTTCACACACTGCAGACTGTCTGTCACGACGGTTTTTTACATCAGCAATATGTTCTTTTAGACGTGTAGATACATTTCTCTTTGTTTCTCCTATGTATGAGAGTCCACAGTCACAGTCAAGTTTATAAACACCAGGGTCTTGGAGAGGGATGTTGCATTTGACTGATCTGATGTACTGGCTGATCTTCCTCGGCGGCTTGAAAATGGTTTTGATTGAAGCTCGCTTCAGAATTCTACCGATCTTATCAGTTACTCCCTTCAAGTATGGTAAGTACGCTGGTTGTCGTTCGACTGTGGATGGTTTGGCACGGTTTCTGTGACGTTGACGGGGTGGCTTCAGGTTATTTTCATGGAGTACTCGTCTCACATGCTTGAGCTCATCGTCTAGGTGTTGGGGGTCACAGATACCGCGTGCTCTCTGAAACAAAGAGGTACCAACGGCAGCTAATTGGCTCGGATGATGGTGGGAGTTACCATTTAGGTACCTATCTGTGTGGGTTGGCTTTCTATAAACGGAATGACTGATTGTACCATTTGTGTTTTTAATTATAAGAATATCTAAAAATGCTAATTGATTATTTTGCTCTGATTCCATTGTAAATTTAATATTGGGATGAATTGAATTTAAATGATTTAGAAAAGCAGTAACTTGGTCTTGTGGAAGGATGGTGAAGGTGTCGTCTACATACCTCTTATACATCTTCGGCACAGCCGGAGCGTGCCTTAGGGCTCGATCCTCAAAGTCCTCCATAAAGATGTCAGCCATCAAGGGGGATACTGGAGAGCCCATAGCCACGCCGTCGACTTGTATATAGAACTCATCATTCCACAATAGGTAACCAGATGTTAGGCACCATTCTAAAAGTTCTACATATTCTATTGCTATGTTATTTTCCCGGAGTTTTCGTTTCACTATTTCGATACAATCCTTGACTGGAATGGCAGTGAAAAGGGATTGGACGTCAAAACTAACCATTACTTCAGTGCTGTTTACTTGCAAGTTTTTGAGTTCTCCGACAAACTGATATGAGTCCTTCACATGTGCACTTGTTTGGCCCCGAAGCTGAGATAGTACATTAGCTAGGTGCTTGGCCAGCTTGTAAGTTGGTGTGTCAATCTGGCTCACTATAGGACGAAGTGGAACATCAGTTTTGTGGATTTTAGGTAGACCATATATTTTTGGCGGTTTTGCACAGGTTGGTAATAATGATTTCACATCTAATTCTAGCGTGTCTTTATGTTTAGTTATTAATTCGGTTGTTTTCTTTAAAATAGAATTGGTGGGATCTCTATTCACTTTTTTATAGGTGTTTTCATCCGACAATAACAAAGTCATTTTGAGGTTATAATCAGACGTGTCCATCACGACAGTGGCGTTTCCTTTGTCTGCACGGAGGACGGTCAGTTCTTCATTTTTGCGTAAGTTCTTCAACGCATCAAATCCAAAATAAACACAACTTAAATCCGTTTAAAATTGTTTTATTGTGATCTTTGGTCTATTTGAATTTTCAAAAATTGTTTTACCCTACAACTTTGTTTGTTGAATGAAATTCGTTTCGTTTATATTTTTCATTAAAACTATCTATTTTTGTTAACATTTTATTCTCAATTATTAGGTATTAGGTCTTATTAAATTCAGTGCAAATATTTCAAGGCTTTCTACTCGTGAGACTGAACAACTTTCCTCAATGAACATAGGCTGGAATAAAAAAATATTGGACACGTTTTTTCAAAATTTTCGAGTAGCATTTAAAAACACCGATACGTTAATATAAAAACATAGATACAAATAACAATTCGTTTTCATTTCAATGTGAAAATTGGCTTTCTTCAATAACAAAACACCTAATTTTACTCGTAATAGACTACTATTTCACCTCTCACATCTGTATTTTCACTTCGAAACATAAGATATTTTGTTACAATAGAAAATAAAATGGTTTTCGTCTAGACTTTAATGGATACCTAGATCAACAATAAAATATTAGATAGTGCGGCTTTCTTTGAATAGTTTTTTTCATAATAATATCAATTTAAGTTATTAAACTTGGGTAAAATAACCATCTTACCAAAGGCGGTTTTCCCACTTGTCGTCCGTCACTGCGTATTTACATACATACATACATAAATTACGCCTCTTTCCCGGAGGGGTAGGCAGAGACAACTTCCTTCCACTTACTACGATCCTGGCATACTTCTTTCGCCTCCTCTACATTCATCCTCTTCTCTCTTCATGCACGCTCGTCGGCTTAAGGTACTTGTCGAGGACCCTGGCCGCCTATAATATCATGCTTCGATGACGTCGCGTTTTGACGTCATCTCGTTGCAGTTGTTATTCGGCAGTTGTCCTTGTAAATATAAAATACCTGGTTCCCTAATACCCTTTTCCTTTGTACAATGGTACTATTACAGCCTTGCACTAATCAGTTGGCACTCGACCGCTTCTCCAACAAAGGAGGTACATCTGCCTAGCCACAACGCCTTCGCCAGCCTTCAGCATTTTGACCGACACTATCATACCCTGCAGCTTTACCAGATTTCATACCTTTTAACTGTTTTACAATCTAATCCATTTCAATCTCACTTTCGTTCCCAATTTCATTCACTTCTGCAGTAGTTTTTTCTTGCGCTAGATCTTCTGTCTCGAATAAGCTTTTTAAATATTTTTTCCAACTTTTCAACACACATTCCTCATCTTTTATTACACTACCATCCTGGCTTCGAATTCTACTCAACTCGGACGACATTTTACTTCGAGCTGTCCTTATGGATTTCCAGAAAATTATCAAGTTGGAACACATATTTTCCGATAGCCTCCTGTCAAATTCATCCTTATTCTTATTTTTAATTTTTTAATAGTCTTTAAACTTCATCTTTTACACTTTTATACTCCTTTTGTGCTTTTTCTACATCTTCATCCGTGGCTTTTATATTGCGTATTTAACACACCGTAACGCATGCGTCTGTCAAATGAAGGTAAATTACGCATTCAGAATTTAGTAAATGTTAAATGCTATGACTTTTGACCAAATCAAAATTGATTTTATTTTAGAATGAAGCGAAAGGGTTTTATTGTCAAAGCAAAAAAAATAAGTAAATTTAATTTAAGGTTAAGTGAGAATAGCGCACCACCTGTGTTAAGGCAAGTGGTGCCGCGGAACTAGAGTCACTCCAACAAAACGATAAAAAAACTTCATGGAAACAGTACCACAGAATGTCTTTGCAGGAATTTTTCGTACAATCTTAATTTTCAATTAGACTCTACAAACTTGGTGAAATATTTACGTTACAAATTAGTATAGAATGTTGCAGTTTTTGGCACTTTCATCCATAAATTTCTGTATAGCAAAAGTATCTTAGTGTTTGCGGGTTTAAATTTTGCATTAAGATAGCAACAAAAACTTATTTAGAAGACCTTCTGTTGTATCGTTTGCATGAAGAGATATGTTATTTTTTCGTGAATTTGCGACGGCTGCTTTCAGAGACGACGCTGCGCCCACACCAAAATTTTTATATGGATTCTTTCACATTCGCCGTTGAGTTTGTAGTAGTATGCAAGCTCAAAATGATACAAAAATGATATCGTCGTTATTGCTGGTGCATCTTTAAGACACAGGTATAAGAATTTTACAAATGGTGTAGAACCACGCAGAACCCCTGAACCAACAAGGACACTATCGAACGAAAGGTACCAAACAATTTAAATGTTTTTCAACATTGAAATGAAACAAACTCAATCCGTTGCCGTACATAATTCGTCTGAGAACCAACAGCTGCTAGTTGTTGTTCGAGAGTGCGAACGTTCGGTATTAATTTGCAACACAAATGAGGATTGCGCATTTTATTAATGGAAAACAAAGAAATGTCATCTATAGACTTGACATTCAATATCCTGCACTGGATATTCAAATTATTTTAGATAAGCAACCACTTAGATTGCAGTATTTGTCACGGCACTTGAGCCACAAGCATATTATGTACTTACTTTCTAAAAATCCTTTTTTTTTCAATATATTTGCTTACACACTCATTTTAAATCGAATTTAACAATGAATTTTCAGATGCAAGCAACCACACATGCACTGCAGAATCATTCGTGCTAATCGAACCAAAAACACAATGAACTCTGGGAATAGGTTTTTCAATGTCATTACTAACATACAGATACACTTTTTATTTATGTTACCAAAGTTGTTGCAGTAATCTAAATGACGATGAAGTTTCTACTGTCATGAGAACACGGGCATTATTCCTAATATTAAATGAATGACAGGCCAGTAATACCACTCTCTTTGGTAGATAGTCTGTGATGAAGAGGGTGGCAACTTTAATTTGTTGGACCCATGCATAAAAAATATGCGGGAGAATCATAGAAACGCATTATCTATAACTTGGGCGGAAGAGAGAGCTATGCATATCGTTGGGGAGAATCAATTTATTATTGGGGGGTAAATTAATTGAGTAATAATTAAATAACCGAGTGCTAAATAAAGCGTGATAATATATTTAAGCAAACCATGATAGATAAATAAAGCAAAAAAATAAGCAAGCATGATATATAATAATAATTAAGGTTCATCTTGAACAATTGATTTGGTACTTCAGAATTTAAGCATCTTGTAACTAAAACTTGTGCTAAAAACAACACTTTTTTATAGCTTACTTACAAGTTTCCAATGACATTTAAATAAAGATAAACTACATAAAGCGCACAACAATTTTGGAAGTACTGAGGTACAGTTAGTACCTATCTACGTAACTTGATTGTAAAAGCATTTAAGTTGCTAAAAGATTACTGTATTTAAAAGAGAAAATATTTACTAAACACGAAACCAAAACCGCAATCGATCAAGTCAGGTTAACGGACAAACACCCAAGTCGTAGATCAGATCGGTCTAGTAGTAAATTGTGGCAAATAAAACCGTTGATCGTTTAATCTCCATCGGAGTTAAAACGACACAACTCCTAGAACAGCTATAAACCGTAAGCCAGCATAGATATAGTAGCTTAGTCGATTGTTGGTGAATCTTACGAGTTTCAAGTGCGGTTCAGTGCCGGCTTGAGTAGTATCACCCTAGTTCTACCTGTGGGTAGTGTCAAAAAAACCGACTAAGGGATAATGATCCAGGTAATGGGCAGCAGCGTTCCCTGTGAATGCAACATCTTGCACTACAGTGCAACAATGGACTGCTGCGGCTGTTATTGTAATGTACATACACATATCACGCCTATAATACCTTGCGGGGTAGGCAGAGCATAAACGGCAGCATAAAACGGACATTTGCGCCACGTCTGACAAACATTTGAGGGTCATCCGGAAAATTGTGTATCGCCATAGCGACAGGTTGTCAGCCCATCGCCTAAAATTGCAATACACAGCCTCGAGTCCCTTAGTCGCCGCTTACGACTCCCACGAGCAAGTAATGGGGTAATGCTATTCTAAGCCGGCATCACACGGTATCATGTTAATAATATGAAAAATAATTGTACCAGTCTATGAAACTAAACAAACTGTGGACGTCATACGACTAAATAAATATACTAAAAAACTTCTTCTCAAATTCAAAGATGAAATCATAAAGGGGAGGGCCAAAGGCCAGAGGGCGAAAGTGAATAAGCATTATCTAGGTAAGCATGTCCCAACATCGTCTGTATCGTCACACGTCATCAGGTGAGATGGCAGACAAATGCTTACCTATTTTTTATTAAAAAAAATAATAATAATATCAAATGAAATTCCATTAAGCTTTGAGCGTAAAAAACTATTATTTGTATTGATTGAACATTAAAAAGACGTACTATTAATTTAAAAAAAAACCTAAACTTTTAGTCCACCCCACGTCCTCCCTGTAGATGTAGGTTTGGGATGGTTTACTTCGTGAATATTAGCGTAATATTGTAACTTTATTTTTAGTATACGATACGAACTCTTACCGCTTACTGTTTATCTGAGCTTGATTTTGTATTAAAATCATCAGTTTACCATATGTAAATTAATTTCAGAAATACGTAAACGAAAAGAAATATTCATTATTTGGTACCTTTCTTTACAAATCTTTAGTTTGAATATTTGCATGACAGCATTTCAATCGGCTCCCTCTTTCAAACACTCAGTTGTAATATTTATATTAGAATTTATCGAAATATCCCTGCAGTGCCAATGTCAATGCAATGCTCTGTCGATATCAAAAAATTATATCGGGGCGTTATCTAAAATATACGACTAGCTGGTGTGTGTTTCCATTGAATTGGTTTATTCCATTTGTGTATTGACACAAGGTGCTCAAGATTACTTGATTGTGTTTGGAATAGCATAGGTAAATGAGAATAAAAAATTTACTGCGCCTGCCGCTAAAAAACAATCTGTCAACACCAACCTGCGCTGTAGAGTGAATAATATTTTTAAGCATGTTCCGCAATTCATTAAGTATGAAAAATATGTTTCATAAACCTCGCTGTTTAAGCTGTCTCAAACTTGCACACTTAATGAGAACCAACGATTTAATAAAAAGCTGTAATTTTATATTCAGTTCAGATGTCGCAATTAACCTACTTTTAATGCGCTGTTAAGTAAAGCAACGTAAAAGGATGAAAGGGAGATACTGCAGAGATGCTTGAATTTTAAAAATTTACTCGGCTCTGGAAGATTTTGCTGTTTTGAAGACCGTGCTTTCTGTATAATATGAAACAGCACAAGAACTATTTACTTAAGCACAAGTTTAGCAATGGTGTGAAAATCAAACCGTCTCAATAAAAAAAAGCATGTGTATCTATCTAATCTACCCATATTTTATTTCCTGTTTATCGTTCTCGTCTCGATTTCCACCTACAATATATCTATTGGAAACGCACCACCAGGGGTTGCAGAATCCATGGGCTAACGCTGTTTCACGGCTTGTATGTCACGCATGCATATTTCATTGTAGTCTACAACAGTGGGAGTTCGTCGTGGGAAATCAGCCGGGTAGTATTGGAGGGTCGTAGGTGAGAATGTTTCATGATTAGCCAACCCGTGTATTGAGTGTAATTTTGTTGCGTGCTAGTTATTGGCAAGGGTGATCGGACCAATATATAGAAACTTTGTGATAGGTAAGACTTTTGTTATGGTTAAAGGTCGAAGGAAAAAATTATCTAAATAACTGTCTCCTTACCTATCTCAGAGTGGAAAAAGTCGTTAAAATAAGTGTCTCTCTTCCTATCTCAGGGCGGATTGTACCTAGTCTACGAGTAGTAGACTAGAATATGATTAATTTCTAGAGTAGGGACCATTTCACACATTTTCCTGTAATTTCTCCTAATTAATAATAAATCGGTTGGTTAAGATAGCAGATATTCATGATTTTCCTCAGACACCAACCAACTAACAACACAAATGTAAATGAAATTGATCCTCAAACAAGCATACCAAATAGTAAATTATAAAAGCAAACACTATAACTCGGTAATAAAGACATTAGCTCCTGAAGCCAGCCATGCATAAATCCAAGACAAACAAGAGCTTCGAAAAACCAACAATGCTCCATATGAATCAACAGTTACAAACTTCACATCTCAAATTTACATTACATCGAATTACGCAGCACATAAAATAGACCGCACTCCATATTTGTTACACTATAAACAATGCAGGTATACTGGCGGTAAGGTAATGAAATGCAAATATGCTTGCATATTCCGGGAAACCACTTTGCGTTGCCACTATAAATAACGAGTGACTTCTTGTTAGCGCTTAGGAGCTTAGGGCGGTTGTAGTCTACGCCTTTTGGTCGGGTTATGGTGTGGTGCAATTTTGTTGGAAAAGTTATGAGCCTATGGTTTTGGAGTATGTTCGCTTTGGTTCGCTGCAGGACTAAGTAGAAAAAAAATTACTTTTGTAACAATAAATAATAGAATTAATAAAATAAATTACTAACGACTATATATTTTAATATAGTTAATCAATGTATACAACATCCTTCATACTTTTTTAACAACTAGCTGCAATACTCAAGATATCTCTATTCCTTTTATGAATCTACTACAATCTAGACCGTAATCTATTTGAACGTGCCTGTCTTCAACTCATTTGTTTTTCTTTTCTTTTCAATTTTCATTTCCATTTCCTTGCACATGTAAATATTCCTTCATATGTGGTCTAGACATTACCCAGCCGAAGACAGATAGCTTTCCGTCAGCATAAATTACAATTCATTACATACGGAGTGTTTCGCAGGATGTCGTGATGAAGGTACACTCTTTAAAACAGCCGGGTTATTTTTTATATCCTAGGTTCTATAACGGTTTTGCGCGCAACTTCCTCGTTTTCTTTGATGGCCGTTATTTGCAATTTCTTCATTCTTTATTTTTAACACGAAGTTTTCTTCAGTTTCACGATGTTGTATGTTAGGAGCTAATACCGTGATTTCTTTATAAAACTCGGTTAATAGTGGTCGTTGAATAAAATTACACGTTATAAAATTGCAAGTTTTTCTTACTAAACATTAGTATCAAGTTTTTAGATTTAACGATAGCTAAATATAGCTCCATTGTTTTATTCTTTACTTCAAATGACCTCCAGACATTTACAAACATATTTAGGCAATTTTTTTACGCACAGAAATTGATCGTATTAATCTCCCGTCATTTTCAAATTCGTTATTCGTTATTATTATTAGACCCACGGACACTGCGGTCTCCTACATTATTAATGTATTATATTCCATCCTTGTAAGACAATCAGAATGACCGGATAGGACATATTATTCTCCACAAAAATATCACAATATATTTTTGGAGTCGTTTGTTGTACTTATTCTTATAATTATAAAAATACTTTATGATTATGAGCAAAATTATCATGACAGATTAAGCAATGTTTGCCTGTCTAAATGCATAAACTAATTAATAGTCAAGGTTAGTAGCTCACTGATTAAACGATCTGGCACGTTTAGTAACTTAAGGGTTAATGAGGAGGTGTACCGAAAACTTAGCAAGCATTAATAGACTATAAATCTTACCAAATTTTTTGAAAAGAGCCAATTGTGAAAAAAAGAAAAAGTTTTCGTAGAAAGTTAGTCAGCTGATCAAGAATTTTGTATGGGAGGCCTTTATTTTTTTCTGGTTTACGTGAACGTATGGGTTTGTATTTCTTTCATTGGCACTTTCTTCATGTTGGCTTTTTCTATCAACATATTTTTTTATCTTCGTATCTCTTTATTGTATGCGAGAATAATACTCTACTAACACGTCGCACTGATTTAAAAGATAATGTAAGATATTTTGACGTGTGAAGTAAAAAAAGACCAAAGATAGAATCTTGAAGCAACACGGCCTTCGGAAGACTGTGTTGCTCCAAGACGTAAATGGGTGAGATGATCTTGATAAAGTCTACTTATTAGAAGCGACGAAGCTTGAATCTCTGAATATAAGTATGTTGGTGTTGTAGAGGCAATAATTTTTGATGTAAAGGTGACAAAATTAATGACCCTCAAACGTTTGTCAGACGTGGCGTAAATGTCCGTTTTTTTCGGCCGTTTATGCTCTGCCTACCCCGCAAGGGATAAAGGCGTGATATATGTATGTATGTATGTAAGGTGACAAAATTAATTCCTTTAGTCAATAAGCAAAGCTTAAAACGCTTTTGTAGTGCACTATTTAATCTAATAATAAACTAATAATAATAAACTACCTTTTTATTTGCAACTTAATTTACCTAACCACACCAAATTAGATTTAATTTACATAACCAAAATATAATTAGACTAGCAAAACATAAACTTTTGCTTCAGGCAAATCTTTAAATTCATCTTCAACTAATGGAAGGATAAGCTAGAAAAACAAAATACTCTTTACAATATACAACATTAGGCAAATTGCAGACTACCTCCCACCTTTTAATGCTGATTGACGATTCACCCTCACTTATGAAGCCAACTTATATTTCCCCTGAGCCTAAGGCAGTTGTTTCATCAAAAAGTTTCCCCTTATAAGCTGCTGTCATGTTCAAAACATCTTCGTCTTTTTCCAATTCCTCACAATCGAGAGGGAGAGGCAGATTGGAGGTTTATGACGAGATGTTGTGCAAGACACGTTGTTGTGTTTCTCAAAGCATAGTAACACTGCTAGAGTCCTGGCTAATTATAGGAATTGTTAAAGCAACTTATGAAAAAATATTAGTTCACTTTTTATTCTCACTTTAAACGTGTATATCATTCGCTCATAAAAACCAAGTAAGCACTTTATCTACAATATTAACCAAAATGTCATGTTTGATGTTATTCTCAAGGAATTATACTTTCATTACAAAAGAATTGGTGCCATAAATGAGTTATTCAACCGCTTATTCTTACGATAAAGTAACTGGATTAAACTTCACTAACGAAACATTTCTTTTATAACTTACAATAATCTTTAGTGAGTAAATCGAAAATTTGGTACAGTCTCTTATAATCATATTTTAATAATTCATTATTTGGCGCTGTTTAGTTTAAACATTGTAACACTGTAGAGTCATCAAATAAATAACAGGAAAAGTTTGAGGTACACAGGCTTAGAGCAAACATATTCTCTTGTCTCCCCATGAGAGGTGAACTCGACCCCAAAGTTCTAGGTTCCCCTAATAAGCCGGCGTCTCACCTTAGGGTAGGATGACGTCGCTACGGTTTGTCCAAAGAGTATACAATCATTTGCAGTAAATACAGTAGGTACTCCCATTGTGTTCATTGTTGAATTCTACTTTTTCTTAGAAATGGATTATTATTTAAAAAAACAAAATCTAATGTAAAATTTACAAGAATCTTCAGGCAGTGTCTGGCATTTCTTAAATTTCATTTATATGCTCTTTATTTTCCTGAAAACCTATCCAATAAGCCTTGTTTTTCGTTTTTATATTTGTTTTTCTTTTATCGACATTAACTAAGACGGTTCTTGTTGGTGCAACGTCCTACACTGCGCTTGCCAATCCGTCTGCCAAGCGTGGTGAGTGGCATACCTATTAAGGGCCTGTCTCGAACTGTTGATGTAGATGTTGAAACTAAATAAAGTTATTTCGACCTTTCAGATCAATACTTTTAAAAGCTTTTGAAAACTGTCTTTGTTCAAATATCATTGCACTAAAGGTTGTCTAGAAAGAGTTGTTTAGCGAAAAGACCGCCTTTCAGCACTTTAGATTAAGAATTTCTGTTAATCCTTTAGTCGTGTGTAATAAAGAGTTTTTACTTATTGTCGATTCTGTCTGACCCATCAACAGAGCACCGAAACGTCATTCATGCGCGCGGAGTTTATAGGTCTTTCTGACCCAACCCTCGCAATATCTACTCTGTGTCTGAGGCTAGGTGAGGTCACGTGATTAATGTGCGGGGGCTGCCGTGACGGCGACGATAAACGGGCTCAGATCATCAACAAGTTGCAAATTAATATTTGCTGCGAACCGCGTACTGTTTATATGGGACTTGAACACTTTCTAACTTTGCAGGGGAATAACAAGAATTTATAGTAACACACTGTATGGGGTAGGGTTTGTAAGTTGTTCAGAAAATATTTAAATAAGGTAAGGAAGCGTAGCCACAAAAAACATATCTACGTTTGTATTTCTCGATTTTATTATAATGATGAATTGAGCTACATACACATACACGTATCATGCTTATAATCAATGCGGGGTAGGCAGAGCGCCGTAAATGTCCGTAAAGGGCCGTAAAACGAACATTTTCACCACGTCTGACAAAAATTTGAGGGTCATTCAGAAAATTGTGTAGGTATCGCTATAGTGACAGGTTGTCAAACCATCGCTTGAAATTGCAATACATGTATAACTTTCGAGTCACTTAGTCGCCACTTACAACACGGGGAAGAAATGGGGTGATGCTATCCTAAGTCGTCATCACACGGCAATATTATTGATTCCTCCACATAATTTGATTTGCCACCAAAACCAAACAATGTAATTAACCAAGATCGTATATTAACGTGTTACGCATCGTTACGTTACACTCGAGACGAGAATCAACGTGCCGTAAACAGACACGGTATTATCGGATCATTACTAATAATAAATCTGAGATAATACGCAGAAATCCACTGAGGACTATCACCTATATTTTGGAAGAATTACTGACAATAGTAAATGTTGCCATATGATGCCGGCTTATAATACCATCCTCCCATTTTTATCCCGTGGTTGTCGTAAGAGGTAACTAAGAAAGTAGAGGGTTACATGTGTAATGCAATTTTATGCTATTTTCTGACAACCTGTCACTATAGTGGTACACGAATTTTTAAGAAACGGCCCTCAAACATTTTGTCAGTCGTGGCGAAAGCGACCATATTTTACTTCCGTTAACGCTTTGGCCACCCCGCAATGGATAAATGCGTAATGTGTGTAATACCATGAAACCCTCGGTTCCCTTAGTCGCCTCTTACAACATCCAAATTTTTTATCCTCTTTAATTTTTATTTCATTCTTTTTTTAGTAAAAATAAGAATAAAATAAATAATAATATTTCTTGCTATAGACTCTACGAAAATACGTCATCTGTGAAAATCTTAACTCTCTAACTACTTAGTTATTTTCACATTTATTGTTATGAAATGCAGCCTGGTGACAGATGGTTAGACAGAAAGAGGGACGGACAGCCATCGAAGTCTCGTGTTGACCCCTATGGGTACGGAACCCTAAAAACTACTTGACAAGAGCGGTACTCATACCTACCGCATGGTTGTCAAACAAAACGATATCCCTAACAAAAACTGGATATCATAACATGGTAATCTCCGCCGCATCAAAATTGCGGCTGTCACAGGTTGGAATTCTTATGGTGTGTCACAAACCGCAATACGTCCAGTGCGTGTGCAAATTTATAAATTTATTTGCTACAGTTAGGTAGGTACCACTAGACAGGTATTTTTTTAAATACTTGCTTGACTAAGGAAGTACTTATTAAAATTAAATGGCCCAAACAAGGTTTCTTTGCAAAATACTTCAAGTGCTAGAGCCGTAATTAGGACTGCTTTCAAAATAAGTTGAGTGAGAATTTTAAATAATTGTACCTACGTAAGGTAAAAGTCATTAGGGCGGTTTTCTTTAGACGTAACTCGTTTATGGAAAAAGCTGTGAATGGGTTGTTAAGGTTTTCTAGTTGGTTCAAAATTGCAGAACTGGTGGAACCTGGTTAAGGGTGGTTGTTTATTGAAAGAAGTTGCGATCTTTTAATATTTTTACTTTTTCGAGATGGAGAAGATTCCTAGAAGATATATAGATAGAAGACAGGATGTGGGCTCTCTTAAGATTATTATGAGGTATAGGTGGGGATTTGCCTTGTGATGGCGACTTAAAATAGCATCACCCCGTTTCTGTCCCATGGGTATCGTAAGAGGCGACTAAAGGACTCAAAAGTTACAAGTGTACAATTTTAGGCGATGGGCTGACAACCTGTCTCTATGGTGATACACAATTTTCAGAATGACTCTTAAATGTTTATCAGACGCGTTGCGTAAATATTCGTTTTTTTACTCTGATATGGACGTGATATATTATGTATGTGTGTATAGATTCGCCAATATCACTGTGATTATCAGCGAAAGTCAGAAACTTGATGTTACCTTTAACGAACCACGCCGATAGGACTTGGGATGCCAGTATGCTTACCCACTACATAACACATGCTTCATTTTCATTATTCTTATCACACTCGTTTAATGCAAGAAAATAACTGTCAATTTCAGTCATTATCATTTACCAAGCAGTCGGCGCAATAATACTATGAGCCGTGCCGAGTGTTACTGGCATTAAAATACACTTGCAAAATTGGCGGGCAAGGAACGAACTGCGGTAGCCCAGATGGAAGAGGCGTCGCCACTAGTAATACAAAAGTCGCTGGTTCAAATCCTGTCCGCGCTTGAAAGTTAATAAAAATACAATGATAAATCTTCATATAAAAATATTTACTTCTTCCAGCAATATTTACGTGTTCACTTTCGTCCATCTAATCTTGGCACGAACACTGTCTCTTTCATACGTCTCTTTCTTTCTCTTTCACACATTTTCATCTCATCCTGCAATCATGTCTGTACTTCATTAGTCAGACATACCTCCTTCTATACTGATTATATACAGCATTATAATAACAACATGACATCTTGGTACAAATAAATGATATTATTTTTTTCTGAATACCAAAATTTTGAAAACACTTCCCGTGTTAGGTATGAAATTTTTGTAAACTCGCTAAATTTGATTTTAACCTGCGACTTTCATCTGCCTGACTGCCATATGCTTGCCAATTTTGCAAGTGTTTCTTAATGCCAACAACCCGTAGCACTGCTCCATCCACAGATTTTCAGTATATATTTCTACTTCTACCGCGAATTCACCAGCTACAACAGTTCCAATAATATTTCATTCGCTATTCCTAACCTACTAAGCCATCTCCCTAATACCATAGGTCACAATTTTCGATAACTGAAGCCGGAGGGGAGCTAACACAGTATTAGGGGGCTGCAATTGCTCTTATACAATGCGACATATTTCTTCTAGAGTCAAATAGGTGTGGGGTTTTAACGAGTCAGCCATTTTCTCTCACTATTACGCTATTTGTCACCTTGTATTAAGGGTGATAAATTTTTGTGACTTTATTTCGTATTTTATGGTCGGTAGTTAATTTTTTTGGTTCATATTGTTTGGCAAAGAAAATGATAAAAATGAGTAAGTTACACACGATAGAAGCGAAATCTTCCATCAATATGATAAGAGATGGCGCACTAGATGACTCTTTTTTAAGTAAACCATTTAGGTTTGTTTAAATTTATTTTATTTTAGTCTTGTCAAGTTAGTTTTAATTGTTATTTGTCTCTTTATATTATCTAAAAAAATATATGCCGTGTGATGCCGGCTTAGAATAGCATCACCCCATTTCTTACCCATGGGTGTCGTAAGAGGCGACTAAGGGACTCGAGGGTGTGTATTGCAATATTAGGCGACGGGCTGACAACCTGTCACTATAGTGATACACAGTTATCTCTTATCTGATTGACCCTCAAACTTTTGTCAGACGTGGTGTTAATATCCGTTGAACGGCCGTTAACGCTCTGCCTACCCCGTAAAGGATATAGGCGTGATTTATGTATGTATGTATGTATGTAAAAAAATATATTTTGATTACTGTATACCTAATAAGAAATAAAAAACGTGATATTTGATTTACAGATTAATCTGTGACCTTTTTAAATTATCATACTTTGATAGGCATAATTTGCCAAAACAATATATCGGAAAAGCGGCTTTAGGCATTAAAGATTCATTCACCTTTTTAGTATCACCGAGAAGTTGCAATGCGGGCTCATAAAAACTTAACAAGTTCAAAAACACCTGACGCCCTCACATCCTTATTAAACTCTAATCCAAATCAAATATGGAAACGAGCCAATAAGTTTTTATATTTATCACCAGTTTCTTATAAACAAGCAATTCTTATGAGCAACGTTTTAATCTGGTCGTTTGTTTATAATGAACTCGGCTGATTGAATGATATGGGTGTTGTAACGACACCAGTGGAGAAGACCCATGGCTTCTCGAAAATGCTGTAGTTCCTCAGGGTCATGTTGAAATTGTTGTATTGTGATAGTTATAACGATAAGATGATTTAGTTGAAACGCTTGTTACGGAATTTGTTTTAAGTCACTGTTGTGATGCTGATTTAATGGTAGTAAAGTCCCGGAAGCGTGCAGAAAAAGCATCTTCAATGACGCATCGAATATTAAAAGTAGACGTGTTGGTAAAATATAAATCATTTCTTCTGGTAAATTTGTATGGATGACATTTGAATCATCTTCATCAACATCAAGGGCCAGCTTGCCCAGATGCTTTCATAGACCGCGATTTTGGACCAACTACATCGATAGGTTGCTCGCGACCCTAAGGTAAAGGGTCTTTAATCCAGCCGGTAGAAAGCCATCTCATACTGCGCTTTCCAATAAGTACGTTCTTGTCTCTCCTTAACCTTTCGGCCCTATATAAAAGGGCTCTACGAGCTATTTTCCCTACCCTCTGCTACTTCAGCTTGTTAATCTTATGTGCTAAGCTTTGATTGTGTCACTGCTGTTAGTTACAATACAGAAATTGGGTTTTGCAGTTCAGTCTTCTACAAAGAAAGAAAACTCAGCAAGGAAAATACTAGTATTTAAAACAAGTTGTAAAAATGATTCCTTAGGTAATAGTAAAACGAATGGGAAATTTTCAAGCCAATCTTCAAGTGCATTTCGAAGGCGCTGAGCTAAACTGAAAAAGTTTCTTTCAATAAACACGTACCTATATTAAAAGATAAAATGTCTCAAATGTCAAATTTCAACTTAGCACAACACCATCTGGTGATACACATTATAAAAAATGCTCGAGAACTGTCAGATAGAAAAGTCCCTATTGGCATTCAAACATCACACTTTAATAATTTGAGTGTTCAGTCAATCCATCCAGTACCTCAACTACTTGATAATAAATACACTTCCATCCATTGCTCAAACCGAGGCATAACCGTAAAACAAACATTAGAAAGAGCAATCAAAAGAGTTATATTTATTTGAGGCGATGGTCGGATTCGGTTCCGCATCTAATGGCTCCCGGCAGGTGGCGGTGGATAGGGGAAAGTGGAAGGTGATTGCTACTGATGCGGTGGGTTCTGCAGATTATAAGGAATCAGATGACGAAATAAGAAAAAATTATTGCTTATTTTGCGACAAAATGGGCCATGCCATGAAAAAGTATTTTGTATTATGTATCTTAACCACTGGCCCGAGGATATAAAGGTGTAACTGTGCTGCTTACATGAGGTAATTATAATAATACATAGTGGGGTGGTATGGGATCTACCTCCTAGCGGTCCACCCCGGGCATCGGCAATACAGGCTTGCCTGTGGATAAGTCCGGCTTAACGATCCCACTAAGCGGTGGAAGGCTCCGTAAGGGGCCGCCTGGCTCGCGACCACCATCCCACCGAAGTCTGGCGCCAAGTAGCTTGCTGCGTTCCGTCAGTGTGTGGGAGTGCCAGTGCCTTAACATTCTTCTTCTGGGTGAGCTCGCTCCATCTTCGACTCTGTCTCTGTCCTATGACCTAGACTAGAGTCGAGAGCAAACCCATCATTATTAAAAAAAAAATAGAAATGAAATTAAGATAAATTGCAAGTTTGCTGTAAACTTGGATATTGACACATTTTCGCGCTATCCCAGAAAGAAGGCACAGTCCAGCGTGGCACCATTAGGTTCCCAATTAACTACTTCATTGCCAAACATAGACCTACCTCAGCAGCCTCCATTGACCAAGATTTTGTTCCAAAAGCATCCAATTGGTATTGTTGTGGTTCACTAAAAAATGTATCCTGCGGATCTCTAAAAGCAGTAGGTTCACGCCTCCGCGGTAAGTGTAACCGATTTGACATCACGTCGTCAACGACACCTGCGGCGAGCGTTTGTTTTTGACGGACGTGACTATTCCTGACCGCAGGGACACTCTGTATTTAATGTATGTACTCGGTATGTATGTAGGTAGGAAGGTATGCAATGAAATATCAGAAGCTCTTCGCATTTAAGCAATCAACACATGTCACGCCTTTAAAACTTGCAGGGTAGGCAGAGAATTAAAATCCTTAAAGGCAGGTTATTCCGAAAAGTCGGTCCCTTTCATTCGCGCTGCGCCACAGAAAAACAGCCCAATTTGAGCTCAAATTTTCGTGCGATTTATGGTTTTTTAACTTAGAGCAATACCGCATCAACATTACCATAGAGATTTTTACTAAAAAGTTAGTAAATCCTAGCTTAAAAGATTTGCTAACAATTTTAAACATAAGAAATACAATTGAAATAATGTTACAAATAGCAGTTACTTTGTATTTTTTCTTTGTTTTTTTTTTCTATCGAGTAAAGTTTATCAGAGTGCTTTACTGAAAACGATTTATTGCTTTAATTGTTCAAAGCAAACCGTTTTTCAAATCTGGCCCGTGGCAGAATTAACCTGCTCTTAAAATATATACTGTCGCTATTGCAACGTCTGCCAAACATTTGAGGGCCGTTTTAGAAAAGTAGTATCACTATAGTGAAAAGTTATCAGCCTGTCGCTTAAAATTGTAATAGGTACACATGAAACCCTCGAGTCCCTTAGTCGCCTCTTACGATACCCGCAGATAAGAAATGGGGTGATGCCATTATAAGCCGGCATCACACGGTCAACGTATACTAGTTCTCTATTTTACTTAGAAAAGTAGTATACCTACCACCAAAAGCTAAAAATACAGACTTATCATTATCATAAATATTCTTGGCATACCGAATTGTAAGATTTTTATTTTAGCCTCCTGAGTTTTGGAGAGTCAAAATAAAACCTTTTTTCTATCTATCGTTATTTTTATAAAATCACAGTTCCTTTTAGAAACATAAAAGAAACTAATTACAGAAATTAGTTTTTGGAAGTGTAGGCTTTTTTTGCTTATTGACATAAGGTCTCAGGAGGTTTTTGTGATTTCTAATTACCTTTATGGTTTTGGTCAGTAATAAGTAATAATTATGTGTGGCAGGTTGTCAGTCCATAGCACAAGAGTAGGTATATAGTACATTGAAGTAAGTCTGTATGATTACATACCTGTATATGCCTCGGGTCCTTACTGACATTTTCTAGTACTAAATACCAGTAGCAGCTGCTTAACTCTGTTTTCTATAAGTGGTACTACTACAGTTTCTTTTGTACGGGATTGTATTCTTGTATTTAAAAACCTGATCCTGACCAAATAAATGACATTACCAACCTTAGGCAGTTCTTTCACGTGTCGTCCGTCGCTACGTATTTTAACGCACCGTAACACACGCGTATGTCAGATGAAAGGATATTTTCTGTAGCCGTATTATTTATTTATTTAACCGTTTTTTTTACACTATATAACACTAAGGACATGACATATAGACCAATACACAACATTTCAGCTTATTTCTAAAAAGAAATATCTTACAGCAGACCTAGGGTAGTAGATGACGTGTACAACTTACTAAGTAAAATACAAATGTAAGGCTAATTAATAAAACAATAATAGTATGTACAATAAATAAAAATAATTTACCATTTAAGTATGTGCCTTGTCACAATATTTGAATAAATGATTTTTCTTTCTTTCTTTCTTTCTTTCTTTCTACTTAAATATGTATTCCCATACGGGTACGGTGCGTTAACGGTGTATTGTGACACGGATGCGTCTGTCAAACGACTTATTTGATTAACGTTAGCGTTAAAAATACATAGTGACGAAAATATTTTTAACGTATAAAATACAGCTTCTATTTTTGGTTGTATTTGCCTTTACTAATTAATAGTCTTTGGTTAACGTGGACAAATACACTTATTTAATTAATAAAAATGTAGTCCTTATTTATTAAATGTAGTAGCTAAGTACCAGAAACAAAAGGTGAATTTTAATTAGATACAAGATTATAAACACACACAGTGGTTACATGTTGTGAAAAGGTGTTCCATTAACGAACGCTCTTTTATTTAATTAAAACATGACATAAAACATAAAATTTATCTCTCATTAAGCTTCACATTTCATCGTTATTATCTCTTCATCTCTTAGGAACAGACAGTGCAACAACAAGAGAAGGCTTCAAAAGGTTTTTTAAGATTCTTTCCCATCATATTGCATTGAAAAACACAGCGTGCGACAAAGTCCTAACAGTGTGCATTATCAAACTACAGGCGAAATTCTATATTCATTGCGTAGTCGGTTGGCCATTATACCAGAAATATTAACCGGCTATACAATGTACTAAGAATTGCACCTGTAGACTTGTAACCTGTAGTTTCAAAACATAGGGCACAGGTTGGTCGTCGACCTTGTACTGTCGCAGGCAGTCGGACGCATTTGTGCCTAAATCGCGGTCTATTTAGGCGTTTGCGAGAGACCAGCAGTGGACGTCACACGGTGGTTGATCAAAATGGTGATCATGATGATGAGGATTCTGACTAAAAATGGTCTTTCCTTCCAGGAAGAGTTTGGGTGGAGACTATATAATAATAAATAAAAAGAAGATGTTGATTTGACTGTACTGAAAGATACTGATTGATATACATATGTATATTCTTTATTGTGCATTAACAATATATTAACATTAACAATATAATAGTTTTTGTTTTAAAAGTAGTTCACAAAGGTGAGCTTATGTCTATAAAGAGATCTCTTCAAGCCAACCTGTAAAACTAAGTAAGATATAAATACGTGCGGAGACAAGATTGCACACAAAGTTAAAGAAAAATACAATTTGATAAATAAATATTTGATATTAGTAAAATAAATACACATACCTAAACTAATAGAACTATAAATACAATACAAACAAATATGATAATGATACTGAAAGATGAAAAAGAAGAAACATTTTCTTAACAATAAAATTGAATAAAGAGCGAGGAAATGTTGAAAATAATTAAATTAAGAAAGGTATTCTCCTATTTTGTGGTCTGTGCACTCGTCTATAGGCTACTGAAACTCACGACGTTTCGGCAAATCTCTAAGTAATTTAATTAATTAATTTAATTTCTACTTGCTTTAAGATCGTTAACAAAGATCTTTCCTCAACCCTGCCTGTTACACACAGTCTGCTCCTGTCGAATCCTACTATACAAAATGTAAAAAAAAAACTTTAAGTATTTCAAGGGGTAAATCAGCCCATGAGACTGAACCACTTTCCCCAAGAACCATAGGTCGAGATATGAAAAAAACGCACCATACAAGATGCTCTAGCCGACCGGGTTTATGGATGGGTGGACCAATTTTTAATTGTATTTCAACCTATATTCCTTGGGGAAAGTTGTTCTGTTTAATGGACTGGTTCACCCCTTGAAATATTTGCATCTTATATTTTTACATCCTTTGTTATAGTCTGATATTATAAAACATGTGTTTATTACTATTGTGCGCTAAAACGGATGCATAGATAAAATTGAATAGAGGAATGGAAAAGTAGGTACCTTAATTGACTCATGGTCCATTTTTATTCGAAATGTGACCAATAAACACGGGCTAACACATTTTTTTTACATTGGGCATCTAAACAAGCAGCGTCAGTCACCCTTTGAGAAATAGCTGTCCAAATTCTTTTGCAATAAACAACAAATAACAACATCCATCGTTGTTTGAAATTATTTCTTCCGGCACTGAATAATTGAATTAAAAGTGCTATGTCAATAAAAAGAGGAGAATGGCGCTTATGTAATTTTTAACTAAAAGAAAGACATGGAGTCGGCCGTAGTAGTGGCGCTAAATTTGAATTAAAAATTAAATATATAGATCACTTTTTATTGTTCTTTTAACCGATGTTTGAATTATAAAAAAAAATGCTAGATGCATTAGCTCATTTATGTCTAAAATAAAAACAATGTCTTTGTGGTTATTTTAAATTTTAAGAACCTTCATTATTTTTTATCTGATCGTATGTAGAGTACAAAACAGCTGTGACTATATCCGTCAACTTTAGTCCCAAAACTTTTACAATTAATTTATTTTTATTTAACGGTTATACAATTTTTTTGTAATAATTTATTGGTTAATATTTTACTTAAGAAGGCCACCCCAATGAGCCATATTTAATAGCTGTTATTTAACAAAGAACGATGTACGAATAACAAAGAAAAATGGACCCTCTGCCTTACCATTAGCACGAATCTGACAGTTGGCAAATATGGCTTATTGAAATTGAAATGACTGAATCGTAAAAAAAAAAATTAAAGAACGACATTTATTTCGTTTCACACAACACAGCAACAAAAATACTACATTTAAACTTCAGCTATACTAAGTAAAGGTTATTGCGCATATGCACCCAAAATTGACCTCACTCAGCATGTGCGGCAGATAGCTGTTGTAATAGATTTACCTGCGTTTGTGTCGTGGTGTCCTTAAGTTTTGTTACATAAATTACATAGGTAAGTTTGAAGGAAGGTAGCTTGCTCCAATAAGATTAGAAACAGAATAATATGTTCCTAAAAAGTTAACATAGCTGATATATCGTTTATCATGGAACTAAATAATAAGCCGAAATATTTGTTTTTGCATTCCGTTTTTATAATTTGAAAACCCAAAATCTTGCCAATGTTTAAAAACCTTAGCTATTGTTACTGTAAATATTATGATCAAGAGCCTAAGCCCAGAATGTCTACCAGTATAATCCGATGAGGAAGTGAACCGTTTCGACCATACCCAAACATTACCATTGCTTGCGAGCCATCTTTGCGACGCTATGCAAGATTATACACCCAGCGTCTAGAGTACCCCATTACGTAGGAAATGCGCACTAATGCATCTCATTCTCTATTTTGTCAAATTATAGGCCGCTCGAATAGGTGACGTGGAGGTAAGTTTTCTAGAATATCGTTGGACCGAGTGTGTTCTTAAATACGTTATGATTTTTGTGTCATTTGTCTGTGACTTGACACTTCTGCAATGACCTTGTGTATTTAGAAAAATAATGTGTTTAAGTTTGTAAGAAGGTGCCTACTATTTTGCAGATCAAGGTTCATAAATAGAAAATAAAACGAGTATAATGCAGTAGATTATGAGAAGACAAATGTGTTAATATACCTAAGATACATTACGTCGTGTACTGCTAAGACCAAAATTATGTAAACGAAAAACTAGACATACATACATATATCACGCCTTTATCCCTAGCGGGGTAGGCTGAACGTAAAGAACCGCAAAAAACGGACATTTACGCCACGTCTGACAAACATTTGATGGTCATTCGGAAAATTGTGTATCGCCGTAGTGACAGGTTGTCAGCCCATCGCCTGAAATTGCAATACACACCCTCGAGTCCCTTCGTCGCCTTTTACGATACCCCTGGGAAAGAAATGGGGTGATGCTACTCGAAGCCGGCATCACACAGCACGAATAACTATAATACTATTTTACCTAAAAAGTTCTAATACTTGTAACCAAATGACTACCTATCAAGCTATTTTATCGTCAGACAGAAACACTTCATTGGACACATTTATAACCATAACATAAACAAGAACAAAAACAAATAACACAATATAAGCAAAGACTTTAAGCGATCTCTTCCAAGCAACCCTGCAGCAGCACTAAGAGAAAACATTAAAAATTCGTCGTCCTTGACGAAATTAGTTATTGAATATGTACATTATTTGGAATGTGCTTACTCCTATAGCATTTCCAGTACCATTACTAGTAGTAATCTCACGAAATAAGATAATAGCGTGAAGTGAGAGTCCGTCGTGAATCGCTTTTGACTTGTTGGTTGCCAGACTTGCCAGTAGTGATGCGGACATTCGCACGACACGGCGAAAGTCGCGTTATGCCACCACTAAAACACCATTATACCACCTCTAGTAACAACGTTATAGCGTAGTGACTGCTTGAAGCGGTCGTTTGTCCTGCTCGTTTATCGTATACACTGATCTCAGGAGTTTCAACTATTACTATTTACTTGTAGGCCTCTCAAGCGGGGTTATTGGCATCCTCAACTTTGCTCGAAAACTGAAAAACGGTACAAAGGTACATCTTGACCTACTGGTCAAAATTGGTGATTCATCCAAGCAGTGGTAAGTAGATAGAGACAGATTTGATCAGAAGATCAAGATCGTGCCGATTCCTGTCTTGATCAGCAAATTTGAGCCTTTTCTTTGACACTTATAACCACACTTTAAATATATTTAGTGATTTAATGACCGAAACCTACAAAATTATAGAGCAACAGAAACATCACGTAGTTGTCTTCTAGCCCTGCCAAACTGAGAAAAATATCATAAAGTGTTAAATAGACAACTAATAACTACCTACCTAGCTATAACGCCGCCTATATTGTACTTTCTTTTCTATATGTATGTCCATTCCTTGTTTTTGTGCAATAAAGTATACTTAAATGTTTATGTTATGTTTAGTTTACGTTTACATGGCCCTCCAGATCTTGAAGCCAAAACGTTCATTACACAAGACCACGGACGATCCCTAAGAAGAAATCTCTTGCAGCCAACTAGTTGGTTATGCAGAAATGTAATATTTTGTGACAATAAATACTGTTATAACGCCGTCACAACATCTGATGTCGTAGTAAGTGTGATTGTATTAAATCACTGGTGATTGTATTAAATTGACATTAATCATTATCATATTATTACAAATACGTTCATTACACAAGACCACGGACGATCCCTAAGAAGAAATATCTTGCAGCCAACTAGATGATAATGCAGGAATATAAATATTTTGTGACGATAAACATTATTATAACGCCGTCACAACATCCGATGTTGTAGTAAGTGACGTAATCAAATTACAACAGGGCACAGGTGATTCCTCGATAACCGATGATGGATTCACTGGTGATTGTATTAAATTGACATTAATCATTATCATATTATTACGAATTTTGGAAATTTCACTCATTATTCGATGAAAGTTCGTAAAGAGGAAGTTGTGAATCATCAGTATCATCACTAGCTACAAATCATTAGGCACATACGGAAATCGACTGCTAATAGTGTGAGAAAAAAGCAACCGGTCATTAAGAAGTTCAACAAAAAGAATAAAAAATTGAATATCATCCATGTAGAAAGGGAAAGTTTTAGTAAGAATAAAATAATTGGTTAAAGATACCTTTTAACCAAAACTACGCAAAACTGTACCGAATATTCCCGTTGGAGTCGTAAAGGTGACTAAGGGACTCGAGGGTTTGTATTGCAATTTGAGGCAATGGCATGACAACCTGTCACTATGGCAATACACAATTTTTCGAATGCCCTCAAATATTAGTCAGACGTAGCGTAAATGTCCATTTTTTGCGACCGCTTGGGCTCTGCCAACCCCGGAAAGGATTATAGGCGTGATCTGTGTATGTGTGCATGTATGTCTGTTGAAACATGTAACCATTGGGCGTGCTGATGACATATCAACTCACATTATTTAGTACAGTATTGCCAAGTAGAGCTAGAGATCTTATCACATCGGAGCTTACAGTCCATATCTCAAATACCAAAGCATTCACGAGTATCATTAGCAAGCTATAATGCTTGTCTGGCTTCTCACACCTAAACATAAATAATCCACACCACTCCGTTTAATATCTTGACCACTCTGCAGCTCTAATCACTTTCGCCGTTTCCTACAAATGGCTATAATTTGGAGTTGAACGTACGAGTCATTAGCATACAAACAGTAGTACCACTGCGCCAGACATACGATAAATTGTGCAGATAAGAACATGGTGAAAGAAGCCCACAACTGGGTGATTGCGGGTCGCTAAACGTTGAAACCTAAAAAATGGGTACCCCGGCTATGTTTTGGTTGTTATTTGTGTTGGTTTAATTGTTTTGCTGCGAACCAAATCTGATTATCAGTGTGCTACTTTTTATTTTAACCCCTTTGTTCTTCTGTCAGACTTAGGTAATTGAAATTGCTACCATATTTAAAATACACTATCCTAAATAATGAAAAAGGGCGACGTGTTTAAATACTAACAACATTTTATATTTGCAAAGTAAAAATCAACAATAACAGCTGTTGAGAACAAAGTATCACCAAAACCAATGTTCAGTGTTTCCTCGGTGTAGAAAAAAGTACACAATAAAATTTCTATGTCATGAAGGGGTTATCTGTCACTGATGCGTCATTAAAGTTTTCTATAAAAAACGATTTCTTAATATTCATGATTATGCAGGAAATGTTGACAATTATGGCGTAGATAATTGAGATCTGTATTGATTCGCATAATTACGACCCTAGGTTATAAAACACAACAGCTGTAGACTACTTGGATGACATATTTGTATTTATGATTGTTTACCGCTTCGGTTACAAGTAAGTTTAGTTGATAGATTGTGTAAAGATCTTACGAGTACTTAACATTGTATACCTATATATGCTATTTATTAAAGTAAAGTGTCCCACACAAAAAGTGTTAGGTTTTGTGTGGTTTGTCGTTAATGATATAATTATTATTACTATTAAATGGGATAGCGAGTAAATGAACGACCCGAAATTTCAGTGCCAAAATGGGTCAGGAAAAGATTGAGCGACGTTATTACTGTGCCAGAAAATAATTAAGTATGGAAAATGTACTATTAAATTTTCAGCGTCGTTACCGCAGTGAGCTTTTAATAGTATAAAATAATCACCAGGTCTTAAAATTTAAGTTCCACGCGAAAACCGTACAGCGATTTTCGCAAAAGCTCTGATATTTTACGACCCTATTACGTTAATCGACAGCAGTAAAAATTATGGTGCGAATTAAAACTGTTTCGAAAAACGTCCAGGAATATACGAGCCAGTTCGCACTGTCAATTAAGTGTAGAATGGCTTCAATACTTTGATGTATGCAAAACCTGTGAAAGATGTGTGAGGGATGAATTTTGTTTACTTATTTATATTTTTTGAGGAATGCTAACAGCACCAATTTACAAAAAGTAGAATAGAAAGTAAAATAGAGGCCAATTTAAAGCATCCACATATGGTACTTAAGTTATAATACCAAAAAAAGCATAAAAAAGCGCAAAAAGTACATCGACATCAATGTAAGCTCCCAGAGGTTCTTCTTCTTCTTCGTCGAGTCGAAATGGTAACTAAATGAGATTGGACCAGTGTTTGGCCACAGCGACAGCTGTTGGGTTCGCCTCTTTTAGGTCCTGGTAATCAACAGCAATATAATTTTTGATTTCATTTTTCTATTTTTTCATTGAAATGTTGCAATATCTTTATGAAAAACCACTTGGATGCATTAAAGAGGAAGAGAAAAGGTCACTACTGTCGTCTTGAGTACAATTGTCGTTAAATAAGTTGTTTTGTACATTGCAGCCCAGGATCGTCCTCAAGTCACTGTTTTGAAAGCTCAATTGGTATATCAGACAAATACAAATTACCAGGTAAATACTTTAAATGGGTAAATTGAAGTAATCTTAAGAGTGTAACACAGAAAGTTAATATAGATAATTGTGTGTAGTAACACAGATAATTAATTCTAGCTTTCATTTTGATATGCACTGTTGTGGCTGTTAATGAAATGTAATTGTGATGTAAGCTAGTCTGATCGATTCCTATTATTGTCTTTTCAGAGATTGTGCATTACTAGATTAGACGATTAGTGCATTACTAGATTATAGATAATAGTATAATGCTGCCTGCCACTTTTACAAGCACTTTGGTACATATTACTGAAAACTTATCGACAATGCACGTAATAATCCTCACTTCTAAGTTAAAATACTTTTATGACATGAGTTGTTTGCACAACACAACGCATCTCCAGTTTCCAAACAGCATCCAACCGTCAGCTTGAAAATATCAGATGCAGATTTCGCGATCATGATACCGTTAAAGGATGGTGAACCGATGGGAAAGGATTATCCTGAGTGACACGGGGCAACACCCAATTAACTCGATTCTGAAGTTTGAACCACTCTTAACCGACGTATGAATCACGAAGGAAAGTTTGAGTTGACCGCTTAAATATAAATTGCCGCCTTTTAAATGCAGATCGAGGGATAAGACGCATAATCGTGTGCAGAAATGCTTTAGCAGTTTCTAAGACTTTGCACTGAATTACTTTTAAAAGCTTGTATGTATAGGTGTTACAAAAAGCTCTCAGAATAAGAGCTTTTACGTCGTTTACATTCGTTGGTCATATAAAGAACTTATAATGCTAATAAAACTAAAGTTTCTTCTATTTACTTAAGTTGGTAAAGGCACTTAGATTTAGATTTATAGTTTGTTAACCTACTTTATATTACTACTAATAATAACTTTGGTGTACAAGTCGGGATTTTTAAATGTAGGTACTCTACTTATTTATAATTAGCCTGCTTGATCCCACTGCTGGGCAAAGGCCTCCCCCGCAATCTTCCATTCTTTGCGGTCTAATGCCACCGTCATCCACTCCTGTTAATGGGCGTCAAGATCGTCACGCCAACGTTTTCGAGGTCTACCTCTACGTCGAGACCCGTTTTGAGGAACCCATTGATCAGTGACGATCTTTACCCAACGATCCGGGTGCATCAGTGCAAGTGGAAGTGGGCACGTGCCCGGCCCACTTCCACTTTAGCTTGGCGGTCTTGTATCCTGCATCAGCGATACTCTACTATAATTATTAAATTAATTAGAGAACAAATGATGTAGGTAACCGTCTTGGATTACCTTCCACCAGGCTTATACGGTTATTTAGTAAATTTTGATTAAAATAATTTTAATTAATAACTTTGACAAATAGGCACATAATAAGTGATGGCTTGGAAAATCTTAGTTTTTCTCGGTTACCAGTTCGGTAGGATTATAATATGACATTGATACAAGCCTCCAATAAACGAATATATTTTTTTGTTATCAGTCACTTCTTGCTTCTTCTGACAGACCAACCAACATGACGACTCTTTGACCCCAACACGTGAATGTGTTAAGTTAACCATCAGGTTGTATTTGACTGTCAATCATCTTATTGACTGTTCATTTCGATTCGTTTGCTTTTTTTTAGTTTTTTTAATACATCATCATAACCAAGTAATTGTTGTGCCCTGTTGGTATCATGTCATTTGTATGAATCCACGCTAATATCCATATTGTCACCAATTTTTATAAAATTGATGGAGAAGATGATTTCAAATGTTTTTAATTTGTTATGGATGGTTTTTTAATCACAATAACTGCTAAAAGTAAATAAATAACATACATAGTATGTCTGTAGATTTATATTACCCTACATGACTCATGTACCTTTACAATTATGATATTTTATAGGGTGAAATTTTAGTAGTAACCGATAGCAAAATTTCAAGACGGGCCAGTGATAAGGAACACTTTTCCCCAAGGAACCTAGGTTGAAATATGTCAAAAATGTTTTGAACAGTAATTCAGATCAGCTAGGAGTTCCAATTGTTTTATGTTTTTTTTAACTTAATATGTTCCTTAGAAAAGTTGTTCCCCCTATCGCCAACCTGTCTTAAATTTTCGGGATTAGGCACTAGTAGTAAAATTTCGCCTTTATACTTCGTTACCTACATATGACTATTATGGTTCGAAACAATCACAAAATAACTGACTCTAAAGGAAAACGCATTGGTCAATACTTTACAATAAATGTTTTGACTAGAATGTAGATACGTAGGACTGGCTGACCCGATCCTAAGAGCTATGAAATTTTATGTGCCATTTGATTATTTCTCGAAACATACGGAAATCAACATTCTGTCTCAGAACCGCCATTCTAATATCCATAAATAGTAGCTTGAAGTCTGCCGCCCTCGCAGAGGCGGAACTTAATTCAATTCTTAAGCAGTGGGGACTTACAATATGGACATCCCAATAAGTAATATTCGAATCTGACAGCTGTCAGATTCGTGCTAATGCTATGGCATAAACATAAAAAAGGCAACTAGAAAATGGCACTATTATAAGTATTGTATCTATTGAAAAGTAGAGTGAATATGTATAAATAGTGATGGAAAGAATAAACTAGCAATAAGAGAACTTTGTGAAAATTTAAATTAAAGATCAAGACCAAAAAGCAAATGTATATAGAATAAATAATTATATTAATTATTTATTAATAATATTACTGTGAGTGTCGTTTTGGGATGGCCTGGGTTTAGAATGAATTAACAACCTTAAAGCGCGCCTTTTACACTATAAAACAACAACTAAGACTTATCTAATTAGATAAAGCAAAACCAAATCAGGTGCAAACTTAAGGTTTTATAAAATGTGACAGATGATTTTATCTGTTCATCTGCGGTTATTATTTCGACTCGTGTGAAACGTTTCGGAAATCGCACACCGCGGGGACTGTCCAATCATTTTAATTATAAACGGGTTTTTATGCGTTCAAGTTCAGAATTGGATTAAACGCGTCAAGAATTGATACATAACATTATAATAATCAGTAATACCATATAAATATGAGTTTTTAGTATAAAATTATTTCATTATTTATTATTATAATAATACATAATTATCAGGACAGGATACCAACCAATATTTGTTTTTTTTTAAGTGAATTATATTATTACACATAAAAGTATCTATACGGTTTTCAAATTTACGTCCAATGCGTCTTTTTACAACTATTTCATATTTTATGAATCCGTCTCGCAATAATGCCTGTGTAACCTAGTACCCATTTCAAACGTCATCAAAATATCAGTGCCCGATATTATCAAACTAAACGCTACAATTTCACAGACAAAATTCGGTTCATTGCCTAGCCATTATGATACCAGGAATATTATTTGGCTACGCAATGTACTAAGTATTTCTCCTGTAGACTTGTAGCCTGTAGTTCCGTAGCATAGGGCACAGCTCTCAGCTACATACACCTGAGTATTACTCGCTATCTGCGCCAATCTTGCACTTCCTGCATCAACTGTCTGCAATCGTCACTAGGTCGTTCGTCCATCAGACTCTACTTTAAACTGTTGAAAAAAAACAGACAATTGGTAGGGCACATGATATTTATTTATGCATATAAATTCATATATATATTTGTTGTTATCCATTATCAACTAAGGTGTATTTATTTATTATTTAATATTATTTATGTATATTAGTTAAAGAGTAAGCATTCTTATTATCATTTATTTTATCACCTTTCTAAAGTACCGTAGTTTACCTGAAAATTACATATATCCTCTGAGTCTCTCAATGGTTGACTGGAAGAGATCGATCGATGTAAGACCGCATTTGTGCCTCTTGTTTTATTCCATCCTTTACTGATAATGTAAATTTGTTTTGTGGTACAATAAAGTTAATACATACATACATACAGGCCTACCTTGATCCATCCCTGCCACCAAACTGGCAAGATGACATTTTTAATCTTACAGCCGGCACCTACATTTTACATTCCGCCTATTCAAATGACCCTTTTGACCGCGAAATCGATCAAGTGTCAACGAATCAACTGAGTAACACCTTCTACATCTGGAGTAGAGGTAATCTCATATGATTGAAACTTGACACTGCACGTCAATGGGAAACAGTTAGAATGGAATGACATTGGAAGTATCAATTTCATTAATGCTGCTATTTGGATGTCGTATTATGTAGGCACTTAGATATAATGATACGAGAATACGTCTCTTGTTTTGTTTTGGTACAGTTATTACTAAGACACTCATTTGATTTTATTTTATTTTGCGTTACATGAAGGGTAGAAAACAGTGGCAAATTATACCCGTTTTCCAATATTTAAACAACTAACTATCTTAACTATTTATCCTCCGCCAGAGGGCGTGCGCTAGTAAACATCAGCTCTGCGGCAAATTTAAATTAAAAATAGAAAACGTTTTAAAAACGTATTAAAATCAGTGTAAAATAAGTATGCAATGACTTGATAATTATGTGATAGTGTTAGTGGTAACTTCGGTTTGAGGAAACTTTAGTAAATATCATGTTAAAATTAAGAACATTCTAATTTCAAAAAAGGACAAAGTTAAGAGTAACTTAAGTGATACATTGTGGGTTATGAACAATATGAACTCAAATAGTGTAAATAACTTGTACATTTCCTACGGGAACGGTGTTAAATTTCAAATATAAATTTATAACGGACTTTATTTAAAATGAGCTAATATCAAATGAACATATTGCCAATTTCACGACATAGTTAATTGTTATTGTTTTACCATGTAAAAGGGATCTCGACTGTACATCGTTCTCTACTAAACTGAAAAATGTTGTTAATAAACTATACAACACCAATGTTTTAGTTGGTGATTGTGAGTATGGTTGTAGAGCGGGTGTCGCGTTTTCGAACATAGTTGCATCTTCTTGTCTTTATGAAATAGTTTTACATGATAGAGTGGGTATTTGGATCAACAGACCAGACACTTGTAGAGCCATGTGGAGGGCAATCATGTATGTTAAGGGAAAGCGTAATTTTTATGAAGATAAAACATTTTTTCGAGACTGCTACTAACTCTATTGTACAAAATTCTATACCATGTAATGTTCCCATAAGTAAGGCAAATATAGTAGAGGCACCGTCATCTCCAATTATAACCTGCTCTTATCAAATGACGTCCTCACCTTCTTCTCATGGAGAAAAAGTATCACTGATTCACCAGACATATTTAAACATAGCCCACCAAAATGTCTGTGGAATTAATAACAAACAAGATCAGCTGGAGCTTTATTTCGAAACAATGAGTCAAAAACAGGATTATATTTGTATTAGCGAACATTTTCTCAACAAACAATCGGCCCCTTATCTGTTCTTTACTAACTACTCTATTGCCACTCTATTCACAAGAAACAAAAAAATACGCGGTGGAACTTTGATTCTTGCACAAAAAGATAAACGATACTCGGAAATAGATTATTGTAAAAAACTTGCATGCTCAGAATGTTTTGAAATATGCGGAATCAGAGATTCGGACACCGGTATTCATATAATTTGTTGTTATCAAAACAATAGAGACAGGGATCAGTTTTTGAAAAAATTGGAATTATTATTTCATGAAATTTATAGAAAAAAGTTATAATAATGGGAGATTTTAACGTTAATATGCTCAAAAGTGATGACGAAAGGAATGAATTCCTGAATTTATTAAAATGTTACAATTTTAGGCATTTGATTCAAACAGTTACTTTTATTAGAAATAATAGTCAGTCATGTATCGACAACATTTTAACTAACATAACTGATGATTGTGTAGTGGATACCTCGGTCGACCACAATGGACTAGGAGATGGTCATGCAGCCTTAATGATTTCCTTAACGGTAGATGGTTGTAGACATGAGAGACAAAATGAGAAAGTAATTTTTATTGAAAGGAGAGTTTTTAATCATGTTAATAATGAGACATTCAGACAACATCTAAAAGAAAAGAAATGGGATAACTTAGGACTAAACGGATTTTTGAAAATGTTCACTAACGTGTTTAAGAATAGTTTTAAGAAAAAAAGGAAAAAGGTCAAATTAAATAACATGGGCAACACAAAGTGGATTACCAAAGGCATTAAGATATCTAGTATGATGAAACGTATTTTATGTAACACGGATCGAAACCGTAATCACGCTAGTATTTTAAATTATAAATCGTCATATATAAAGATATATAGAAAAGCTCTTAGGACAGCTAGAACTAATGCCGCTCAAACAAAAATAAAAAAAGAGAAGTATAAATCCAGGGGGGTTTGGAATCTGGTTAACTCAGTAAATTGTAAAAAGAAGCAAAAAAGTGAAAATATTTGTCTTAAAATTAATAATAGAGTTACTGACAATCCCCAAGACATAGCAGTAGTATTCTGCGATCTTTTTGATCACAGTAAACTGCCCTCAACTGGTTGTTCCTCCCTTTCTCTAGAGTTATTACAAGCACACGCGACTAGGGTTCTTGATGACATGGAATTCCGACCTGTATCGGCTCAAGAAGTCGTTAAAATTGTCCAAAGTATGGAAAATAAAAGGTCGTGCGGCTACGATGAAATACCTATATCTGTCATTAAGGACAACATTGACATTTTGAGTAATATTTTAACTGCATTTTTTAACAACTGTGTAGATTCAGGAACGTTTCCAGACCAACTTAAAATTGCTAGAGTATTACCAATACACAAAAAACAAAGTAAGACAGACCCAATAAATTACAGGCCAATTTCATTGTTACCGGTTCTATCTAAAATCTATGAAAAGATTATTAAATCAAGATTGATCAGCCATCTTAATATGCATCAAGTTTTAAATGACAGACAATTCGGATATCAAAAAAGTGTAGGTACTACTGACGCAATTGATGCTTTGATTGGGGATGTAATATTAAATCTCGATAGAAAACTGAAAGTTTGCGGCTTGTTCTTGGATTTAAGCTCTGCATTCGATATGATAAATCATGAAATATTATTAAAAAAGCTAGAATATTATGGAATTAGAGGTAGAGTCTTAAATATTTTGGAATCTTATTTACATAACAGAAAACAGTTTGTAGAGGTTAAAAAAGTAGATGACAATGGCATTGAAAGTAAGGAAACGTCACAGCTGATTAATATAGGGAGGGGTGTGCCACAAGGATCAATTCTTGGGCCACTGTTCTTTATCATTTTTGTCAATGATATTGTAAAGTTTGTCTCCTCAAGAGTGCCAGACACTGGACTCGTTCTGTTCGCGGATGATTCGAATGCAGTTCTTACAGGATCTACAATTGACGAATTAAACAGGAAAGCTCAAGTTACACTGGAGGCCTTTTCTGAATGGTTTACCGTCAATGATCTTAAGATTAACGTTCAGAAAACTAATGCTATCCTATTCAAAACGACCACAAAAAGCTCTGATACTCTGGAACTGGCTTTGAATGGTGTGAAAATTGACTTGGTTCAAGAGACTAGTTTTCTGGGTGTCTATATTGATTCGTCCCTAAATTGGAAAGTAGAGTTGAGTGCATTAGACAGCACCATCAGTTCGTCCTGTTACGCCTTAAGGACCCTTCGAGACTTTTTACCATTAGAACAATTAAAAATGGTTTATTCTGCGCTGATTGAATCTAAATTACGGTACAGTTTGAAATGCTGGGGAAAAAGTTATAAATATAACATGACCAAGGCATTCACTATACAAAAGAGGGCCATTAGAACCATTGCCCGCATTCCTCCCTGGGAATCGTGTAAGGATTTCTTCCGCAAATACGAGATCTTAACAGTTCCTTCCCTTTATATTTTATTGATTTTAACGGATGTAGTCAAAAAGAGAGCTTTGTTTGAGTCAAATGCAGAAATGAATGCACGTTTATGCACTAGGCGCAAAGATCTAGATCATAAAATCAATCCTAGACTAGAGATTGCACGACATTACTGTAGATATCAAGCTGTGACATTTTTTAATAAGTTACCGGTAGAATTGAAATGTGAAAATAATTTGAATGTATTTAAGGAAAAATTGAAAAAATTACTTTTAGACAAAAATTGCTATACAGTAGATGAATTCTAGTAAATGTTATTATCTTTTAATTTTTATTATTTATGTGCAATATTGAAATGAACTATCCTAAAATGTAATTTATGTTTGATTTTTTGACATTTTTAATTGAATCTTTATTAATGAGTTATTATTTTATGATTGAGATGATTATTTAATGTGCATGATGTTATTTTGTATTTGTATTGTATTTTTTTATTTTTTTAGTTAAGGCAAATATTTAATGTATGTTATATTTTCACACACAGTTGTACTGTTTACTGAATAAACGATGAACAGTATTTATAAAAGTAATTTACAAATGCACGGCGTAGCAGCCCGGGGTACTTTCCACTACGCCATCGAAATACCTATGTATTTAGTTTAAATTAGTTCCGTAAAAATCCAAACGCAAAGCAAATATTGATCAAAGCAAAAACCGAATCATAACCGTAACAAATAAAGTTATTTGGAAAAGCGGCTTATGGTTGTTAATTCACTTTACAAATCCGGCCGACATTGACGTACAGACAGACGTCGGATGTCTTGTGCAAGTCCCAACTAAACGAAATCTGTGTATTATCCGTCAAGCAAGCGTACGGTCGTACACAGTTTAAAGATCTACTAACACATTTGTGCGTATTGGTGATGGTTCTCGAGTGGAGGCCATGCATCGGCAAACGTAGCGTTGGACGTCTTCCAGCCAGATGGACTGATGACTTAAAAAAGGCGGCTGGTAGCGGATGGCAAAAACGAGAGATCGTGCGCTATGGCAAACCCTGGGGGAGGCCTACGTCCAGCAGTGGACTGCAATAGGATGATGTATGTATTGAGACATCTCTGTCTTAGATAATAAGTAAGGCGGTAGTTTCTCATGGGGCTAAAAGGAGTGAAATTCGGGGAACCAGAACCAAAGGCGGTTGTCCGTCGATCCGTTTTTTAACGCAACGTAACGCATCCGTCTGTCTGTAACTGATGCGTTCAAAAACGGAACGACGGACGACAAGTGAGTATACCGCCTTACTTGGTTTATGCTATAAAAAAACAACATAAAAAATAATAATAACGCAAAAAGTTCTCCACTTTCTTTATTTATTAGAAAAACCACTACCAAAACTTGCTTTGCTCTGGTACTTGTATGCCACGGCATGGCACTATAAATATTTTAATGTGTGTGAGTGTACCTTTAACCATATAATATGATATAATCCGATTAAGTTCTAAATCGATTGACGGCTAACGGGAACTACATAGGAACACACCGGTAATTTAGTTAGAGATTTATTAATGCTGAAAAACGGGAAACACTTTGATACGTTGAATGTCTACCGCAGTGGATTTTGTTAAACGCAAAATTTTATTTTCAACTCTGATTGCATTTTCTGCATCAAGTTCGCTAATTACTCGATTCAATTCAGAGAATTTGAGATACAATTCGTGGTATATACTGATTTATTGTGAAAACAAAAACCTTTTGGCTTTTACAAAATGACTATCAATTTTTATAGTGTATTTTTATATTTGTTAAAGAAATTCGCGCTTTGTAAACTTTATAATAGTTTAATCGGGTTAACGCGCGAAATGATTAGTAGGTAAAATATGCCGTGTGATGCTGGCTTAGAACAGCATCACCCGATTTCTTTCCCGTGGGAGTCGTAAGCGACGGCTAAGGGACTGGAGGGAGTTTATTGCAATTTTAGGCGATGGGCTGACAACCTGTCGCTATGGCGTTACACAATTATCCGAATGACCCTCAAACATATGTCAGACGTGGCGTAAATGTCCGTTTTGCGGCCGTTTACGCTCTGCCTACCCCGCAAAAGGGATAATACGCGTGATATGTGTAAAATATAGAGATATTTTTACTAAAATAGTTATCTACCAACTCATTATTTAGTGCTTTGCAAGCTTATCTTCATTCACATTCAAACTGAATCTCGAGCTGGAATGTTAAGAACAAAAGATTTTTACAACTGCAATGTATCTACTGTGAAATTATCACCTGCGTCCATGTCCACAAGGTACAGATTTCTAACAAAGAAAAACACCCTCTTCCCTCATGTGAACACGAATATAATGTTTATATAAAGGATGTTAAAAGTCAAATAACGTTTTTTATTCTGAGAAATACCCCTTCAGTATTTTTTACAATTTGCCAAATGTAATTCGTAGATAGAATCCAATATAATTTGTAAGTAGATAAGAGATTGGTCCAAGCCTGACTACAATCAGTAAACCATGTTTAACAAATAAAGATAGGTACTACCGAACTGCCTTGTTCTTTCTAGCTAGACGCACCTATTCTTAAGTTATTAGGTATTCCAAAAATATAGACACAATTAACATATGGACGAGGAAGAACCAATAAGTCTAATATAAACAAACAAAAAAAAACTTTAAAATAAAGTTATTGATTTATAGGTGTTATCAGGTTCTTTTTCGTCGATATATGATTAAAAGAATAACAGAGCTAGCTACCTACTGAAATATATAGTTGCAAAAACTAACCCGGTACATGGAGCCGTGCCACGCGTTACTGGCATTAAATACACTTGCAAAATTGGCGGTAAAGGATCGAGCTGCGGTAGTCCAGATGGAAGAAGCGTCGTCACTAGTAATGACGAAAGTCGCAGGTTCAAATCCTGCCCATGCTTAAAAATTTTGCAAGTTTGCAAAAATTTTAAATATATCAGGCTAAACATTGAGCATTGAACAATATGCACAAAAGGTAGATATTTTTTTTAATCGGCTGATTCTCAATGGATTGACGTAACTAGTAGAGATGCACCGAGTATAGTTTTGGCCGACTAACCGGATTAAAATCAGCCAATAAGTCGCCGACTATTTGCTTAAAAAATGGCCGACTGGTCAAATTTTTCGACCAGTCGGTGCATGTCTAATAACAAGTTATTTATCAAGATGGCCTACTCCTAGCTCGGCATTTTTTTGTATATTTTGTGTATTTTCTTTGGTTCAGTAAAATATATTTTTTATACCAACACCTTGTATTATGTAGAACATGCACAGACCCGAACCCGTGTCGCAAGAATCACACGCTTGTCTAGTCTTATCAAAAGCACATGAACAAAACTCTTTTGACAAGCTCTCACAGTCTGCTGAGCAAATATTAATTAACGAAAAGAAATACCCCAAATCTAACATCTACTTTTATATGCTTTTATAATATAGAGATACTGTGTTATTTCAAAAAGTAAGAAATGGTTTTAGCTATTTGACAACGTCAAATTATGTATATAGAAAAATAATTTAAACACTGTCTACATAAGCGTCTACATACATATATGATTTCTATTATCATTGCATGATTGATGATTATCATGTTATAAATTCTATGGTTCTATCAATAAAACTTTGAGCGAGATCAAAATATCACATCATCACATAAGCCTAAAGCAATCCATTGCTGGACGTGGGTCTCCCCCAGGGTACGCCAATAGCACGCACGATCTTTAGTTTTCGCTATCCAGTTGCTACCAGCCGCCTTCTTTAAGTCATCGGTCCAAATAGGACCTACGTAAAAATACTTCCAGCAATATGAAATGTATTAGAGCCCAACTAGAAAATACAAATGGCGTAATTTAAATTTTAACTAAAGTAAAAGCACACAGAAGAGCTATTACAACCAAACCGACGGTGGCCGGAAATCAAATCCAATTCACTTCACTTCATTACTGCTCGACAGTGAAGTTCGCACGGATCCGCGCGGATCTAGCAAATTCGCGCGGATCTAGTGAATTGAACGGAATTGAACGGATTACCGTGTAATACAGTTGGACTGTGGCCGCCGTTTCCCTAGACTTTCGATCAGCAGTTGTAGAAAACGCTTTCTGGGAACTATTGGGAAGATAATTTCTGTGAGGTTCATACTAGTTGGATTTTCTAATGGAATTGAACCTTTTTTTATATTTTTGTTCTTTGTGTAGGTACGAGGCTCGTAATAAAAATTATTCTTGATCTTCAAGCGTAATTTGGGCAACATTAAATAATTATAGTCCAACAAATACATCTTTATGTTGTAGCTAAACCTTTTATTCTCGTAGTGTAATTTTTTATTTAAAGAAAAATAAGTAGGTATGCAGGAAATTGTAATACTTCGCTTAATATTTTTATCGTGTAAGTTTGACATGGTTTCTTATATTTTCTAACTCATCAGATTATAATTAACATCAGAGCCAAATTTCGTTCCTATACTCACATCTAACTATATAAAGGTTGCCTGATGGAGAATGCTGCTTTAGCATTAAGGCCGCCTTATTGTACTTTGTTTTGTATTTGTTTTACTTATTCTCGATGTTATTTTTGTGTGCAATTATTATATACTAGCTGTTACCCGCGGCTTCGCCCGCGTACTCATAGAGTTTTATTAATTAGTTGTGTATTCTAAACGACACATCGTAAGGCGAACAACTGTGTAAACTGGGAGGGCACTAAAATCACTATTCACCGATACACAGACGACACTACACTGGAATGGTTCACTTCCTTGAAAAAGTATATAATTTGTGGTACCTGGGCGCTACCATCACTAATACAGGCTATTGTAAAATCAAGTAATGAGGCGCAAGAATGATCCTTGAGTTCTTTTGCCACTTTGCACTCATGATCACTGGAAAAGTCGATGGCAAACGACCAAGAGGTTTCAGTACAATTAGGTGGTCTCATTAAATACACTCAGCGCTCTATGTCGCCAAAGATACGCAGCGATGGAAAAGAATCCTGAATGAGAACATCTCACCGCGGCGGGATAATACCATATCCCTGTGTCAAAATGGGTTATATTGGTGGTTAATAAATAATAAGAAAGTATAGATTGCTATATAGCTTTAATTTTTTTTTAATATTCCTGCTATTTTGAAATTTTTATTACATACAAACATGCTCCAAGAAGACATGAAAGAAAGGAGTGGGTATGTAATCAAGGATTTGAAAACCTATATTAGCTCCAAACCAAATTAACTTGGGGATGGATGTTCTTGGATTGGAATTATAATAATATGAATACGCAGTATAATGATTTTGCCTAGTCTTCAATTTTCAGGACTATGGTACCAAAAAATTTAAGTTTATTATGTGTCTTCGCAAGTATACGCAGGGCAAACTTACTGTGCTAAAAATGGTTATTATTATAGAAATGGACTTTCAAATCATGTTTAACTGTAGAAATTAACTTTACTACTGTGGTAAGAAGTATCTCAAGTACATACCCACATCACCCTTAAAGCCACATTCATATCCCAAAACTCATATTCAAGAGACATTCTCATAGTAGTGCTATACAGGGTGTAAGTGACAGCCCTTCGAATACTGATTGGGTGTATTCAAACCATGAAACTGAACAACCTGCCATAGATTAAATTCTTTTTTTCTATATCCCATACAAAATCACAATCAGCTCACTGCATTTACTATGGGAATATCAGTATTCGGAGGGCTGTCCCTTACATCCTGTATATACATCTTTTTTATGTGGTATGGATGTATTCTATGCTACACAATAATCAGTTTTCCGATGGGAAAAATATGTTTTTCCGAGATAAAAAGTAACCTATGACACTCACCAGCTTTTCATCTAACTGCTTTCCAAAAAAAAAATGCTTTACATCGCTGCATGATACTCATTTATGTATGTAGTATGGATGTATTCTATTGCTAAACATTAATCGGTTTTCCGAAGGGAAAAATATGTTTTTCCGGGATAAAAAATAACCTATGTCACTCACCAGCTTTTCATTTAGCTGCTCTCAAAAAAAAAAATGCTTTACATCGCTGCATGATACTCATCTATGTTCGTAGTATGGGTGTATTCTATTGCTAAACATTAATCGCTTTTCCGATGGGAAAAATATGTTTTTCCGGGATAAAAAGTAGCCTATGTCACTCTCCAGCCTCTCACCTAACTGCACACCTAAAAAACACTGCATGATATCGCTCTGTTGTAACGTGAAAGAAAGACAAACAAACAAACAAACAAACAAACACACTTTCGCATTTATAATATTAGTATGGAAATATTAGTATGGATAACTTATTTCTTGTACATCCTTAGCACAACTTTCTCAGTTCGTTGATAATAAAGAATTATTGAAATCGTAAAGCCCAGGAATATAATAAAAACAGTTTCTCTTATTAAAAGTTTCGTAGAAAACGCTGGTTTTTTCCGTCTCAAGTGGGGTATAACGACGAAGACCGCTAACTTCTTTATTTTTCATCTGAGACTTATTTTTTAAACAAAATGTATACAGCTTTTTAAGTTTGATAGCATATTTTCATAATAAACTTTGTTGACGCCTGCTTTGTTCACACTCTTTTCTGAAAATCAGATAATATTTTGCCCTTTATTTATAACTTTTTGAAACAGATCAATGTCATCCCACGTTTAATATTAATAGAAAACACCTACGAGAGAGAATACCAAGCTTTTATAATACTTTTCGTGTTAGGTATTTCAAAAACAACACACTTGCAAAATTCTTGTGCAAGGGTCGAGCCACGCTAGCCCAGATGAAAGAGGCGTTGCCACTTGTGAATTGCGAAAGTCGCAAGTTCAAATCCTGACCACGGTAGAAAATTTTACAACTTTTCTAAAACCTACATAAAAGGTATCCCTAAACCTGGTTCTGTTTATTAAATGTTCAAACTTCTACCTCCGCCTTTTCCTTTTATATAAAAAGATAATAAATTCTATTCTTTCTCGCCTAAAGCAAGGAATCTTTACATAAAATAATAAAGCTATAGACGATCGAAAATGTTGGAATAATAATCTGTGTAGATATTAAGATGTCGCGAAAACGATTGAAAGGAGTTTGACGCATATTGTACAAATACATCAAGAAAATAACCAGCCAGGTTGTAGGCTGAATTTTTATAGCCTACAACCTGGCTGGTTATTTTCTCGAGGGGGAGTGAGCATTACATTAATATTGCTACCGCTAAGAAACAAACCTCGGCACGCACACATGCATGCTTACAAACTTGTCGGAATATGCCAGCTAGTGCGCATGTAATCTAGTCCGAAGTATTTCGTGTAACTGTCGCCGGCCTTCTCTAAGTAAACTGAATTAAAAAACTCGATTGAAAGAATAAATTCGCGTTTCTATTTTCAAAATATTCAAATGGGAAACTCCAATTTTCAAAGCAATCAAAAGGTATTATCTAGATAAACATCTTGTATTACATTAGAATAAAGAGGTCAACTGAAATTAAAATGTTTCTCATTTTCTATCTTGTTCGTAGGTACATTTCATTTTATTAGGGTAAAATAAATTTTAAATATTGAAAATTCAACTGCAAAATTCATCACATCAGCCTTGCTGGACGTAGGCCTCCCACAAGATAAGGCGTTTTTGCCCATAGTCACCAAACTGGGCACGGGGGGGTTAGTGACCGCAGTGTATTATTTTTGAGATCTTGTTGTCAACACGGTAAGCGCTGCTTCCCACCAAAGCAAGAAAGCCTTAAATCGCCTCCTACGAAACCCGCAGGCAAAATTGTAGGACTGCAACATTAATTTCCTTCAGTATCTTTCAAGCCCAAATAGTCCCCTAGAATTCTGCACCCACTACCTCCACTACACCGAATCCCGTTCCGTTTTACACATGTACCGGTGGAATTACTGGAACGCTAAACATCGGCTGAGTCGTCGCATTGATGCGCTCAAGTCGATAAAACGGAACGTGAGCCGCCGATCTGTAGCACCCGGCTGAAAGAGTTATAAACCTATTCTAGGGTTTGCGATAAATATATTGTAATACAATGCTGCTTCGCAAGTTTCATTTGAATTTACTTCCCCTAATTCAAATATTACGGGATACTAATTTGACGAACGACTCGATGAACCCTAGTCAGAGTTTTCACGATAAGGAATAGTAACCGGGACCGACGGTTTCACTGATGCTCCGAAATGCGGAAACATCATTGTCAGTTACAATGAAATTTGACGTCTGATAAAGCTGAACAGTTTCACAACCGGGCACGGCCTATCTAACCACCACCTAAACAAATGGGGGCTATGGGAGTTGCCGTCCTGTGAGTGCGGATAGTCTGACCAAACCCTATCCCATATCGTGAACTACCCTACTTTACCGCATACCTGGTGGTATACTCCAGTGGCACTGCCTCTCCCCTGTGGCCCAAGAGTGGCTGAAAAACCACAAAATAGACATATAGGATCCAACGCAAATGACGTAAGACATGACTATGACTACTGAACTAGCTATAGCCAGCTATAGCTCTAGAACACGGAAACAGTGCAGCAAAAATTTAAATGAGCATCGATGAACACAAAAACTTCGTCACAACAACCGCTGCTATTTCCAGGTTATAGTGGTGCACCTATGTCGTGCGATTGAAACCGATGCTTAATTAAGAGGGGCTTGATTAACGAATGGAATTATCGATATGGGAAGCTTTCGATTGCTTTATGCGATTGCTCGTGCATGCTTACAGCCGCTGATATGGTTCCTGCTTGCGAACTAGTAATTATTTTTCCTGTTGACAGTATGAAACTATTTGTTAGAGAAATTGTTTCCTGTTTCAGGGTTTTTAAATGCGTAAAAAATTGTATGGCTAACACAACTCATTCTCAAAACTCAAAACAACAGGATGTAAGGGACAGTGCACCGAAAACATTGCAGGCATGATCAGACCATAAAACTGAACAACTTTTTACTATGGATGATTTCTTTTTTGTGATTTCATAAAAAGTCACTCAGATGATCGGGATTTTGTATGGGAAGTCTAATTTTATTTCTCGTCTACCAACATAGCCTCCATAGAAAAAAGGTGTTCAGTTTCAGGGTCTGATTATACTTGCAAAGGTTTTGGTTTATTATTATATAGGGTGTAAAAATAATGCTAAGAATATTTTAAGCGGTTAACCAGTTCGTGAACAACAACAAGGAACATAGGCCGGCGTATAAAAAAAAAATTGGCCCTGCCATACTGAGTGTGTTACCCGGCCGGGTTAATTTGTATGGGTGATTTTTTAAATATTTTGCCCTATGTTCCTTGGGGAAAATTGTTCAGTTTCCGGTACTGGTTCACCCCTTAAAATATTTTCATATTTTTTTACATCATGTATATGTCGTCAGATTTGGAACAGTGCGTACGTACTCGTGCCATTGGAAATTTGTTAAATTTTCTATCGTTATTACGAAAATAAAACCATAAGGCGTCTGCAACTCATTACAAAACAGTATGCTGTAATAAATTAATTCATTTTATAAAAAAATAGATTCTTCCACTGCAAAATACCTATTCACAGCCGCAAGAGAATTCTTTATGAAAATAACAGTATTATAGAGATTGTTTCCAGCGTATAATATGCTGCAGTTCCCCAGTTCCTCCGCTGGAATGTAAACATTGTCCGGCGACCTGGCAACTTATTTCTGTAGTTTTATTTCATATTAAAATATCTTCTTCCACTATTTTGTTGGGAAAAAGTAGGTGGAATGCTCCGTCTTTCAATGAGATTGTTGCTAGACAAATGGGTGTATCAACATAATTAATTGAGTTCTAAAATAAACAGACTTAAATTCGAATTGGAGCCTACTAGGTTAATTAGTTTACGAGATACACGAATTAATTTATTTTGATTTTGAAAATAATTAATATAATATAAAATTGTGATTCAGAATATTATTATAACCAATTAAATGGCAAATTACCAGTTAGTTTAGTACATACCGCAACTCTTTACAGTAAACGCACCGTTGCTGTATTTGTATGATAATAAGATCGGAATGATGATCGGATGTTGTTTTCCTTAGTGTTATTTTCTCATTAGTGCACCCGCTTCTTTCTCTCTCTATTTACCTTCTGGTTGGCCGGTAGAGAATGCCGTCTGGCATTAGGCCCGCCTTTTGTACGATGTGCAATAAAGTATAAATAAATAAATAAATAAAATCGGAAGTCGCAAACGTTAAGGTGCGTTAAAAAAACGCAACGACGGAGTACAGGTGAGAGAACTGCCTATAATTTTGCAACTTCTGATCATTAAGTAATAAGCCGTGTCTTTGCCGTGTGATGCCAGGTTAGAAAAGCACTACCACAATTCTTCACCTGTGTGTCGTAGAAAGCGACTAAGGGATAAATTTATCCAGGGAATGGGCAACATTTTTCACTATGCTCGCCAATCCGATTGACAATCGTGGTAAGTATGGAAAAACTCCCCGATAAGGGGAGGCCCATGTTCAGTCCACATGCCGTGTATTGACGGCATAGAATAGCATCAACCCATTTCTTTCCCGTGGGTATCGTAAGAGGCGATTAAAGGATTCAGGGGTTACATGTGTATTGCAATTTTAGGTGATGGGCTCACAATCTGTCACTATAGTGATCAGAATGTCCCTCAAATGTTTGTCAGACGTGGCGTGAATGTCCGTATTTTACGGCCGTTTACGCTCTGCTTACCCCGCAAGGGATATAGGCGTGATGTGTGTATGTGTGTCAAATTTAGGTGCCTATATATCGACCTACAGATTCAATTCAACGTGAAGGTATGTGATGCCGATTATAACATTCACAGCTGACAATACAACAAACACATCAAACGTAAATACTATCATCTCCTCCGTATTATTATGTTACAGTTCAAAAGCGACGCATCAAGAGCTTCAAAAATTAAGCTGACAAATTCATCTTTAAATTTGTTGACGCCCGAGTCACGTTTCAAGGATTTTGGGAACTGTCTTAAAAACGCTATTAGGTCGATCGTTAAACTTTGAATGAGTGACATCTTTAACTAAACCACTATAAATCTACAGCTGATGAAATAGCTGGAAGAGGTAAAGTAGCTTCTATTACTGAGACTGAAGTTGCTAGAGATGAAAGTTAAAATTTATATGAGGGTAAAAATATCCTAGCAGCAGTAAGTTGTCGGCTAAAGTGTCACAGTGGACTTTTTGGATCGTCACTCGAATTTGATGCGTTTTAAGAAACAAGGATTAGTTTTAGTTTTAATACGAATTTGGACGTGTCTAAACGCACATGTTTTACTGCCTGAAATGGGCAACACAAACTTCAGAGACGTTTATGGTAATTTTTACTGTAAAAATTTTGAGTATGTTGCTTTTCATTTCATTTTACTTTCGTACGCATGTTCGTTTGCATTCCTCAAAACTTTCATATTTAGGGTTATGTAAAGTTTTAACTAAATCAAGTAGGTATTTTATACAAATACAAATATATTTTTTTCGCATCTAATATAAGGTGCCCAGCACAATCAATAAATACAGTTTTAATGGACAACATGAGCTGAAATGGATGTAGGCACAGCACACTGCAGATTTTAAACTTACCAAAAATGGGTGTTCTTAAATAATTAATTTCATAGAAAGAAGTAAGTATTGTTTAGTAACAAAATTATATAAATGAGTATACAGTTTTTATATCAAATAACACTTTTACCTTCACATTTTAACATTTTGATGACTCATACCATAGCATCCTTATTAGAATGATTAGTAATGAATTGTACTCTACTCTTAAAGTTTTTTTTAAATTCCGTTACTGCATATTCGACCTACACAAAAAATTTACGCATGTGAATAACAAGTCCAAAATATGTTTATGCCTTACCAGTGCATCGGCGATAATCAAAATTATATCTCGTCTCTTCAACATTGCGGCTTATCGGAATATTTTCGTAATAAAACAGACAGGCATTTTTGTTGGTATTTGTGGGTCATTCTTTAGAGTTTTATCTACTTTGTTTCCGAGGCATATTTATTGGTATGGCGTGTGGAGATTAAGCTATAAAGTTGGTATGGTTGAGGCGCGAAGCTGGGCGCCCCGGGAATCGGACGGAATTACATTTTACAACTATTAAAGAGAGCGTGTGGGTTTACTGCTGGGCATCTAAGCGGCACCGATCACGCGATCCAAGAACACTCATAGAATTAAGAATAAAGTTTTATGATTCTCTGATATTTTATGACAGGTCGGTGTGAAGAATTAAATCAAAACTTGAAGGTGATGTTGCTCAACTTTGCACAACAAGACAATTCAGGATATGTACAACTATGACCGTAACAAATATGTATTCACAGATACTTTTAAAAGCACAATTACAATTTTAAAGTAATGGATTAATTGCTGAAGAATTGATGAATATAATCACGAAACGTTAGAAATTACTGATTTAACCGCATGTCAAATTTTGTGAATCTATCTATTCTATATTGTCAAATCTGTATATTTCAACAAAACCGACCCTAGGAGAAATAGCTGAGATATCATAAAAAATGCAAATAAAAGAAATAAAATGATTAATAGTAAACACTCTTTAATAAACCAAAGGTTAAGCTGCTGATAAAAAAATATTTCAAAGACAAACGATTTATAAGCAAACACATAACTAAACATTAAAAACACCATAAGTCAAGGTATTTACAAATAAAACTTAACAGCATATTATTTATAGGCATTTCGCTCTTCCAACACCTAATGTAGGACAATAAAATTTTACTCGGCTACTTTATTCCATACTTTAGGGATTAGTCGTATAACGAGTTACAGCGGTTCTCCCACTTGTCGTCCGTCGATGCGTATTTGTAAATGAAACTGCGACTGCCGATGTGGCGCAGTGGTAGTGTGACTGCCTGCGACGCAAAGGTTCCGGGTTCGATTCTCAGTAGGATACTCACAAAGTTGATATTTATCATTTTGTGAATTTGTTCCCGGTCTGGTTAGGACATTGCAAGGTGAACCAACTGATTGTCCGAAAAGAAATGGTTCCGTGCTTCGGAGGGCACGTTAAGCCGTCGGTCCCGGTTGCTGTTTATGATAACTTAGACGGCAGTCGTAACACAACCATGTCAGAGGCCTACTAGTGGTAGTAGGCGGTTGAAAAACTCTGACACCAGGGTTCATCGGGTCGTTGGACGACTCGTTGTCCCACACGAAAAGAGAGAGAGGAGAGAATGAAACGGCGATTTCCGATCTTATTCCAAATACGGCTACGGTACGGTGTCAAACATCTTGACCGACGCATCGGTTACGCACCGTCACGCACCGCAGCCATAATTTTATAGGAATAAGATCAGAATACACAATTTCCTTTCAAGTTTCCAGTTGTCTATGTATTATTGAAATTATGGAAATTATTATAACAATTCATGGTTAGGTCTTTTATTCAATTTATATTGTCATTTGTCTGTTGCATGCAGTTTAATAATGTACACCTAATTAGGTAGCTGCAATGAAACATTTTAATATTCTCAACCTTGTAAAACTTATAGCTGGTCAATAAATGATTTGAACTTTGAACTTCATCTGACAGACGCATGCGTCACGGTGCGTTTAAAAAACGCAGCTATTGACGGCAAGTGGGAGAACTTCCTAACTTATACGACAAAACTATGCTTATTTAAACGAATACCCAAGAGGCTACTACAACGGCTTTATCTGTAGAAATAATGTCTACTTAAGCACACATTTAGAGTCTGACGGAGATGGTGTTGTAAATTTTTGTGTCTCTGTTATCTTGTGCTTAAGACGCTGGTATAGTTAGTCACATTTAATTCTATGAAGAATTTGCTTTACATGTTTTGAATGTGCAAGTGTTATAACCTACTTCCCTCTCATTTAGAACGGAACCTAGTGAAAAGAAGACTCAGATGAGATTTTTTTTTTAAAAGCGCCCAAAATTCTTACAAAAAGATACTTTGCCAGCAGTGCAATTATGGGCAATTTCACGTAGTGTGATCATGATAACATTTTTTTTAATTTATCGAAGGCATATGTTACGTTAAACCTCAAAACAAAAAGTATAAACAATTGATTTGTGTTAACCCGTCAATTTAAAAATAAAGAGCAAACTAAATTATACAATGAAGATGAAGATATAGTATATGATATCGATATCAGTTACTTTTTCCGCCTCTCTAAAGGCTGCATATTTAACGATATTCAATTTATGACGATAAGGAATCAGCCGTCTAAAAATTATAAAGATTCCACAATTTATTGCTTTCCGACGTTCGTGCAGTAATCCGCTTAACGTCCAACAACTTATTAAGTGTGGGTCTAAAGACTGATATATTTTTCCGTTCACTTCTTCCGAAGACCAGTTTAGGACTTGCCTGCACGTAAATGTTGCATTAGAGCTATTTACACGCACGTAAATATCGTCTATAAACTTTCTTGCGCTGAATTGCTGTGTGTGGAATAAATAGTAGCTTAAGCTGGTTAGTTGTTCGCCTATGTGGACGACATTTCAACTTTCTCAGAAAGCTCTGTTTGGAGGAGCTAAGACATTAGGTCTTTTTCGCAATGTATGACAGAGTGATATAATTTTTTTTATTAGGTATGAAGCAACCCACTTGTTTCACTGAATGCTTGTTTAGTTTAACAAATCAACATACATCTTAATAAAATAAAAAACTTAGCCTTTTTAAATGACCCATTAAAACGAGATTTTTAGTTCAATATAACACAGCTGTTCCATTGGCATAAACTTTATACCTTACATTCTTTTCTTTTCTGCAATGAGCGGATTTACGACTATACCTCATTTAACTACCTACCAACTGTAAGTCTTGAGTGCAATCCAATTAAAGAAGTAATAAATTTGATGTCTTAATTTAGGCCCTAAGGTACTAAATCTCATGATAATTATTTAACTAGCTAATTGTGTAATCACTATTACTGAGATTTTCAGACGATTGTAGTTTAGTGCAAAGCCGGCGAAGAAAAGCTTATTTATAGTGATTAGATTGTACTTAGGCTTGATTTATTTTCCTCATAGTGGTGTCATAGAGTTTAAATTAGTTTCAATATGACATCAAAAACTTTTTCACAAGTTGTTATATTCTATACTAATCGTGAATTATGTGATTCATTATTACGAATTACATAATTCACGATTAGTATAGATATATCATATTGAAACTATGTGACTAATCGTGAATTATGTGATTCGTTATTACGAATTACAGAATCTTTAGTCTTTTAATTCAAACAAACTGGAATACTAAGAATGAATAAGGTGTAAGGGACCGATACGTGGTGCATTCAGATAATGAAACTGAATAACGTTTCCTTAGGAACATTTATCCGGAAACGATGAAAAAGAAAGATCTATTATTCTTACAGAGCCGTGTGAAGCCGGCATAGAATGGCATTACCCCATCTCATTCTCGTAAGAGGCGACTAAAAATCTAGAAGATTTCATGTATGTTAAAATTTTAGGCGATGGGCTGATAACTTGTGATACACGATTTTCCTGAAACGGCCTTCAAATATTTGTCAAACGTGGCGATAGCGACCGTATTTTACGGCCAGTAACGCTCTATCTACCCCTCTAGTGATAAATTCGTGATATGGGTGTGTATATGTATGTTATTATTACATTTTGTCAATCCAGTTCAAAAGTCTTCAATTACTACAGACTCATAAGGCGAAATCTGGCCGAGGTTGCCGCGTTTTCAAGGGGGTGAAGCAGCCGCGCGGGCGGAGCAGGCGCGGGGTGTACCCCCCGCACGGGCAAGTAGCAAACGCAGCGTGTCAGGCTCCCGCGCACGACAGTATAGGCGTAGGGTAAACGTGCTAATAATTGAACTATTTTTTTCATTGAAAGGTTGTCTTTTTTAATGTTATATGATATACCTATTCAATGTTTATGTTTTTTTGACATGTAAACCATGTAAAACTTTACGTAGTGCTACTACGTAAAGTTTTTAAATCAGTCATAGTTAGGTAGGTACAGAATTATTTATAAAGAAATTATGTCTAGGGATCCGTATGATTATTCATTATTCATGTTATATGGGGGAAAATTCAAATAATATACATTAAAATGCAATCAAAATTCATTTAGAAGACAAAAAAATTACGTTTAAATTAAGATTTATCTGCTTTATTTACTGACGCCCATAAATAGGGTTCCTTCCGTAGTCTGTTGAAATTATCGAGGCGAGGCATACAAACGAACAGACATAGAAATAAAATTGGCAAAATAATAAAGGATTAAACTTAGGAAATCTATAACATCCCCAATAAACAGGATTTGACAATCCAGCGCCCACTTTCCTGGTTATATAGCCGGTTTTTCAGAACCTCTCAAAGGCATCCCATGGGCTCGACGAGAATCTACCATTCCATACCATTTAGGGAGAATATGATTCTATTTTAGTTTACCAAAAGTTGTCATATCTTTGTATATACTGTCTCCATTTCATCAGATTGTTTTCTCCATATAAAACACATCTTATCTTTCCCGTCACACGTAATTGTCCCTGAACTTGGAAAAACCAATTACTATTTTGAATTCACAGTAACTCGATCTTGCTTTTTATAATATTTCAATATTTGCACCTAATTTTGGTTTATAGAATTTTGAATGCCATTTTTGACACGCATCTAGGCATTTCACTTCCACTGTAGTATATTCACCCACGATTCCAAAAGGCGTAGCACCTATGAAGAGAAATGTTTCATCAACAGTCCACATTCCTTGATTCTCAAATTATCTTAGCTGCTCAAACAAACTGTTGAGAAATCGGTGTAGTCGTCTGTGTCTGCGAAAAGACGCCACATTGATGATTCTATCGATCATTATAAGCCAGCACAAGTCTGGAAATATTTACACGCGCTTGGTGTTGGGAAGTCGCCAGCTACCCCTAGTAGTGCTGTAGATTTGTCAGCACCCAACCGGCATTTTTCGTCTCCTCCTATCACACTGACTGATGTCGTCAAAGCAACGACTATCGCTAACATAAACCGTCACCACTTCCACGGTGTTTTTTCTTCTCTTTCAAAGTTGTTGCCGAGGACGATGTTAAGAAACATATATCATCCATTAAATCTACTGCCTTGGGCAATGGTGGTCTCTCCTCCCGTATGATCTCCCCTTATCCTTACCGAACTCTTGCCAATCCTCACACACATCTTTAATTTCACTCTGGTAACGAGTTCTTTCCCATCAGCATAAAAACGTGCAATTGTTATACCTCTCCTTAAAGTTTCCAATCCTTCATCGTTCTCCCAATTTCATCCCACTTCCATCCTTCCATTCCTATCTAAGATCCTTGAACACATTGTCCACAAGCAGGCATCTGACTTCAACACATCTAATAGTCTTCGTTCTACGTATCAGTCTGGCTTTCGTGCTGGTCACAGCACTGTGACAGCACTTATCAAAGTCACCGACAATATTCACCACACCATGAAGAATAAGTCTTTGACTATTCTTATTTTACTTCATTTCAGTAATGCCTTCAACTCAGTTGATCTTGATGTACTTTTCGCTATCCTTCGCTCTCTTAACATCTCTTTTCCGGCAATAACTTGGTTTGATTCATAATTTCGGGGTCGCTTGCAGCGGGTCCGTTCTGATGAGGCTTTCTCGGAATGGAGTAATCTCTCTTCAGGCGTACCTACAGGTGGCGTCCTTTCACTTTTTCTTTTTTCTGTTGTGATTAACACAGTTACCCCTCTCTTCTAGCTTCCATCTTTACGCAGACAATTTGCAGATTTACTGTGATGATATAAATAGTGCAACTGTGGCTATCAACAATGACCTCAGCAAAATTGCTATATGGGCTGAATTCTTCGGTCTCGTGGTCAACCCAATAAAATCTCAGGCCATGCTAATAGGTAGTTCTTATATGTGTGTGTAGGCAAGTGGACCATCCAGTTATCCCAAACGTTATTTTTAACGGCACGTCTATAGCTTTCACAAAAACTGCCAAAAACCTAGGTATTTTGCTGGATTCCACTCTCAGTTGGACTGCGCAGGTCAACGCTGTCAGCAGTAAAGTATTTTTCTCTTTTCTTTCGCTTTAATGCCTTCAAAATTTCTTGTCTCTTAAAGCTAAGATTACTCTTGCTCAGAACTTTTCCTCCCCCGTTTAGACCACGCCGACACCTGCTACGTAGATGCCACTGAGGAGTTGTTTAGCAAACTTGAGCGTCTCCAAAATCTCTGCATCAGATTCATTTTTGGTTTACGCAATTACGACCACAGTTTAGCTCACAACTCACATTGAATCGTTAAAATAGTTTTATTTTTATTTTTTATTAATGATGGGTTTGCTCTTGACTCTAGTCTAGGTCATAGGACAGAGACAGAGTCTAAGATGGTGCGAGCTCACCCAGAAGAAGCCTGTTTACTCTTACTTTGAATAGATTAGGGTTGTATGCGTTTGGAGATTGTACGGAACCCTCCTCACTTATCGAGTCCAACTCGCACTTTACCAGTTTTTATATATCCACACTAATATTACAAATGGGAAAGCCTGCTTGTTTGATTTTCCTTTCTTCTAGTCGCAACGGAGCGGTTTTATGTAAAATTGAACCTCCCATACAAGGTGTACTAGCCGGCCTAGTCAATTTGTATGGGATCCATATGTTCCTTGAGCAAATTTGTTCCTTATTCTCAGACTGGTGTCTGGTAGGCATTCCATGGTTTTCGCTATCGGTCACTAGTTCAATTTCACCCTATACAATAGTAAAGTAAGGTTGTACGGAACCGTCCTCAGCTATCAAGTCTAACTCGCACTTGACAGGTTTTCATCCATCGAAACGTGTTTGTTTGATTGTCCTTCCTTGATGTTGTAATTGTAACGTCACGTTGCGTTGGGTGGATTGTGAGGCTGGAGATACGCAACTTTTTTTTTCTTTGGAGAAATATCTTTTCCTACGGGAAAAACATCACGCCGTGGGTGAGGCTAGGTATAAATAAATTGTTATGTTAACCATACATAAGGTAGTCCTTGCAAGGTACTTCTACCCTAATTCGAAAAAATATATCTTATTTTTTTTTTGTAAATATTATGCCGTGTGATGCCTACTTAGAATTGCATCACCCCATTTCTTTCCCATGGGAGTCGGTAAAGGCGACTAAGGTACTCGAGGGTCTGTACTGCAATCTTAGGCGATTGGCTGACAACCTGTCACTATGGCGATACACAATTTTTGCGCATAGCCCACCCTCAAATATTTGTCAGACATGGCGTAAATGTCCGTTTTTTGCGGCCGTTTACGCTCTGCCTACCCCGCAAGGGATTATAGGCGTGATATGTGTATGTTTGTGTATGTAAATATTACGCCGCAAACTACCTTATCCTCTGTTTTTTTATAGCAAGGATTGGAAAGCTTTGTTTTTTTCTTTAACTTGGCATTTGGTTTCCCTGCTCAATAAATGTCGTAATATCTCCGCGGCTGGAAAAAAGTTGTACATGTCTGCTTCCGACAAGGCTCAGTGGCCGACTGAGGGGTGCGGGCGCGGTAGAAACCGACGTGCCCGTGCGCAAACCGAACATACTTTTGTGTTTAAGTGTTCTTTTTTAATGATAATAAGTAGATAATTGAAAAACTAGCTCCATGCGTTGATTACACATATAATAAGGAAGAAAATTACATAAAATAAATTTTGAAATATTGGATACCGGTCAAATGGTACAGGTTTTTAGTCTAAGAAACAGGCCAAAAACCGCAAAATTAGAGCTTACTTTGCGATTTTTTTCTATCGAGAAAATTTTTACCAATCGTGTTTTGGGCTCCATAGTTTTGTAGCATATATCTTGAAGTAGTCCTGAAAATAATTACGTTTCGTGTTTTTGAGATTTGAAGAAATGGCATAGAAAACTCCGAACACTACTCCGTCTTTGCTCGGAGGATTTCTAAGGCCACCTCACCTAGATATCGGTAAAGAGATCTACTGCTCATCGTTAGTAGATTAATATCGAAGTTCGATGATCGCATAAACAAATGATACAGCGTCCAGGTCATTGACCCGACCTGTCAGATAAGCGGTCTTACAGAAGTACACTCAGTTGTATGGGATCGGTGTATAATCCTGTATTTGGTAGTGGCATAGCTAAACGGGAAATTGAGGGAAGAAAGCTAGCACCTAACTATTCGTGATTAAAATTTTTGAAAGATTGATATACCAAGTGTCTAGAGCATGGTTACAATTAGGAAAGTCTCATAACCGATTTTGAGAATTGGGAAGTTCTCATAGTAAAAAAGTTAATATTTTTCGATTTAAGGAAGTTTTCGCAGAAGGCGTGAGCAGTTTTTAGGTATTTACTTATTTTTTAATTTAAATACTTGTTTATTTATGTTGACTTGAAACTACATAATTATCAATGGTTATGCCCCAAAAAATAAAAAGGAATACAAAAAATTCCTGTGTTTTTCAAAACCTGTCTGATTTTAAAGCTCTTAAATCCGTCCTAAATTTTAATCCTGAAGAACTTTTCTTGGCACTACATTTCTGATTGTATTGAGATATTTCCTGACTTTTTCAATTTGTTATACAAATGCTTACGGTCATCATAAGATTCGAAGGTGCTGTATGAATTCTATAGAGAACTTACGTCGTCGACCGTACGTTAATGCCCAACAATAGAAACCTATTCGATGAATAATAACTCATTGTCCAACTTTTTTGTTAAACTAATCACTTTATTGTTTCACTATTATAATCAATTACTCGATTAAGTTTCATATAAATGACGGACCCACTCCTATCAAATATCAAGAGTAATTCATTAGACCTTTAAAAGGATTCCGACAGTTTCTTTTTTTTTACCTCAAGCGCAAGTGTTTTTTTTTCTAATATCGTTGCATGATCATCATGTTTTGAACTCTATGGTACTATCAGCAACACTTTGAGCGAGATCAAAATATTACATCCTCACATAATCCTATATCTATAGCAGTATACTGCTGGACGTAGGTCTCCCGAGGGAATGCCATAAGGCACGATCTTCCGTTTTTGACATCCAGTCGCTACCTTCCGCCATCTTCAAAAGCCACCGGTCCATCTGGCCGGAGTGCGTCCAACGCTATTGCCTCCACTCGAGAACCCGCTTGCATCACCATCCATCGGTTCTACGACAAATGTGGCAACCCCATTGCTACTTCAGCTTGCTACACTTCCATAGTATGTCCGTAAGTTTGGTCTTCTGGCTTCAGACTGTATTAGCAAGAGACATAAGCGGACTTTATCAAATATACTGTTTTTTTATCCCTGAAGGTATAGTGTGATGCTTTTGATTGATACTCGACCTATAACTGTTATCATAAGGGAGACGATACTATAATAGATTATGCATCGTAAAATATAGAGGAAGCGACAGAAGTAGGATACAAGGATAGTAGCAAGTGAAAATATGTAGTCTATGGCAACTCCATCAGGAAAATAGCGTGATGTATGTAGCTTGTATGATTAGGTTTTACATTATGTACAATAATTTAGTTTCTTTAGTAAATTAGGAAACAATAAATGAATGGATCGTGCTTTCAACAAAGTCCAAGAACAATGATGGAGGGCCGGACCTAATTCTACTAATTGACGTAAATAGCACACACCGGTGTGACCACAATTTGACCTGCTTCGGTTTTAGGCATAGTAAAATACGTCCGGTTACTTTCCTAACAGTATCGAATCGAACGATAAGAACGACCGAGCCGGTTTACTATTAGGACATTACAAAATTGTTACAATACAATACAATATGCTTTTATTGTACACCAAAAGAACAGAATAACATTAATAGCTTAAAACGAAATACATTAGTGCACAGTTAGGCGGCCTTATTGCCATTAGGCAATCTCTTCCAGGCAACCTAGGAAAAGGAAAATATTTTAGAAGCAGCGGGAGCTGACTATTCATAACAAAAAAAAAATAATAATAATAATAATATGTCCTCTTCGGAGAGTTATAGAAATATAAATACATAATAATAATAATAAACTACATACTATAAAATACTATAACAAAGATAAAATATAATGTACCTAGGTATTAATACTATACATAAACTACAATAATTGTTATATAAAAAAATAAAATTGTATGATACTAATTTCTTTTTTTTCAATGACGGTTCATGACGTCAATAAGTGATAATATTATCCTACATGCGATTGATGCCATCGATAGAGTTCGTTGTATTTTGTTTTTAATTTCCTAATTTTCATCAAAAGTGAGCATTTTAGAAACTAAAAAGAGGAAACGTAGGCCGGGTCCTAGAAATCAGCTTTATCCTAATGCAAGTGCACAGGCTGAAGGTAAGAACAAATTATTGCAGAATTGAAGAAACCAACTGTCTATTAATAAGCACCTTGCCATTTTTGCTGCATTCGAATACAAAGCTCTACAACCGCTAACTAGACTCAAAAAAAATTAAGTCTAACTCAATCAGCTCTATATCTCCTGCAGGACAAACAAACTCGGAAATGTAGAGAGTGGGTGCAGACGCTGTACCTACCGTCTCCAAAGTAACAGTTCTTATCTGACCATAAAGGATACCCTTACCCTGCGCCTGGACTACCCACGTTGTTAATACATTTACAATCTTTCCGCTCATTAACCGCCAATCCGGGTACGATTAAGTCGTAACATGTTTTATAAGAACGACTACGGTGCACTCATTAAAATTTAGTTACTAAAATATATGGGTAAAAGAATCTCACGCCTGTGATTTTATAAATATTTTCTTTTAAATATTCTGGGTTAGGTAAATCCATGATTCAACTATCTACAAGATGGCCGCCATTTACGAGTATTTATACAATAAATTAAGTTATTTTATTCAGCAGGCACAAGGGTCCGTACCGAAAACGTCTACATAATTACGTATTTCACGATCAATATAACAAATTACCGCTAACGTATTTAAGAAGACATGTGCCTATGTTTATAAAATACTTATTTCTTTATCAACCTTAAGATATGATCAAAAGTGTTTCACTTTCCTTAAAAGCATATTATTATTCTTCATAATCATAACTCGAAAATATTAACTAGGTACCTAGAGTTTTGCGGGTTAGATACCTATGTGTAGGTGATTTTACCAAAATTATGCTAGTAGTGAAAATGAAAATGAAATAACTTTATTCAATGTAGGATAGCATTATCACTTATTGACGTCATGTCTTTTAGAGTTAATATCATCATGCAGTTGATCAAATTCAACTATTATTTCCTACCTAGTGTATAGATATACAGGGTGTAAGGTAGAGCCTTCTGAATACTTATGGGATGTATTTCACAACATGAAACTTAACAACTTTCTATGAAAATATGTTTCAGGAAACACAAAAACAATTTGACTTTCCATTGTAATTGCAGTCAGCTGACTTTGATTTTGTATGGAAGTTCAATTTTTTTTGACGTTTTCTAACATATTATGTTCCCAGGGGAGAGTTGTTCAGTTTCATGGTCTGCATGCACCTACTCTATCAGTATTTGGAGGGCTGTCCTTTACACCCCGCCTACTCTATATATTACTAAAGGTACTGTAATGTGATGCCTGATCTTGCCGTGTGATGCCGGCTTTGCCGTGTGATGCCGGCTTAGAATAGCATCTCCCCATTTCTGTGACAGACAGTGTGTGGCAACACTGATCGAAACAACACGTAATTATATTGTGCTCCGGTATTTTAATCGATTAAGATAGTAAAAAGTGATATTCGTCAAATAAGCTTTACATAGTTTTCAAGCTTGTGATCTAAGGATTGCAGTGGTGATATTGGTTTTCGTGTACGCTTACTGGTTTGTGCATAATCATCGAAAGCATTTTTTTCAAAATAATTTTTTGCTCTTGCGCCGCGTCGTCGCCTCCCAGCGCGCGAGTTTAGCTCCACCCCCCCACCCGCCTGTGCACGCTTCTCCCCCGCGCTGCCTTACCCGCCGCCTCCGCCGCCTAGCAACATGGTTTTGGCGCTAAATTAATATAAACTAACAAGATCAAATTGCAAGCCACTGTTCTACTAGTGATTCAAGGCACCTATTAACACAACCTAACCCCCAATACCTACAACTAATCTTTGCTAAAAATGGCACCTACAACGCCAACGCCAACACGCTGCGGAAAATGTAAGAACGCTATCACAAGAAAAGCTCATCTAGTGTGTGCTGAGTGCAGGCTTCATTATCATTTAGCATGTACGAACTACGAGAAACTGTATACAACCATGGATGCCGAACGCAAAGCGCAATGGAGGTGCCTTCCGTGCCGCCAAAAACCAGTTGACCCGGTCATTGACCCGCTCATGAACGTTACTATGACGAGAGGAAGTACCCGTTCAAGTGTAAACTCAAATAAATCAGTCGAGAGTCCTGCTTTGGGTAATGAAGCTATTGAACTATCTGCTGATCTGAAGAAGTACGTACAAGAACAGATGACCTTATTTACTGAAAATCTACTCTCTAAAATAGACAATATTGCTTCTTCTATCATTTCATTCAACAAGCGTTTTAATGAAATAGAACAGAGAATTTCTACCATGGAATTGCGCCTTCAAAATTCTGTTACCGCAAAATTAACCAATGAAGAAAATAGAGTTAGTGATGTCAGGGTCAATGAACTCACCGCTACTGTCGACCGATTGACGCGTGAACTTAACGAACGGGAACAAGACCTTCTCCTCAATGAAGTAGAGATCTCGGGCATCTCAGAAACAAGCGGAGAGAACCCGGTACATATCGCCACCATCGTCGGCAGCAAACTCGGCGTACAAATAGAGGAGCGCGACGTGGTTAGCGCGATTCGCGTCGGCGTGCGCCGGGACTACGCGAGCGCGGCCGCCGCCGGCACCGCGCACGCAGCGCCTGGCAGTAGGCATGCAGATGCGGAGGTCACGGCGGGTCCTCGCCTGCTGGTGGTGCGCCTGCAACGCCGCGCTCAACGAGACGAGCTGCTGCGCGCTGCCCGCGTGCGCCGGAATCTCGACACAGCTGGACTCAACCTACCTGGCCCTATAAGCAGATTTTATATCAACGAGCGTCTGACAAGAACCAACAGGCAATTATTTAGGCGAGTTCGGGAGGAGAAAAACCGTCTAAGCTGGAAGTTTGCCTGGACTAAAAACGGGACTATACTCGTACGTCGAGATCTCGAGTCATCTGTAATGCGTATTCGTACGGAGAACGATGTTGTTAAGGTTTTTGGCCCGAATACAGTTAGTGGTGACTAATGTTTACTTCTTATCGGTACTATTAGTATTGCGTCATTGTAAGAATTTGATTTTTATTATTACTCAGTTTTTTAAGTTGTATAATTTTTTTGTCGTGGTTTTTATTGTGAAAGGTCATAAAATTATGTTGAAACATTGTACCGCTATAACTTCTAAAGTTTTTCATACAAATTGGTATTTTAGAAATAATAAGCCTGTGCTAGCCCCTACGCGTTCTACTAATTATAATAAGAAGGGATTATTCTATTATTTATGCAAACTAAAGGACAAACGTCATGCGTCTTGTCTAAGAGCATTCTTGTTAAATTGTAAGTATATTCAAACTTCTTATGCATTTGTCATTCTGTTTATTACAAATAATTTTTTATCGGTAGGTCTACTTAACCCGTGCTCACTAGGAACCAGACATGATGAGTTTGTAGTCGCAATGGAACGTCATTCGGTGGACATCATGGCTATTAATGAAACGTGGATCAGGGCTAATGAAGAACTAAGAGCGCCCAAGTTGGCTGGCTACCGGCTGCGTTACGTGCCCCGCGTGGCTGCAAACGCAGGTGGACGCCAGCGTGGCGGCGGCGTTGGCTTTTATGTAAGGAACGGTATCACCGCGCGTAATCTAGCACACCCTGTCACACCCGGTGTAGATCAAATGTGGATTAGCCTAACTGTCAATGGAATACGACTAGCAATTGGTACAGCATATCGTCCGCCATGGCAAAATATCGACACATTCCTAGATGCACTCACAGACACGATTTCTTCAATAGCGTCGGTTGACTACAAAATTTTACTAGGTGATTTTAATATTAATTGTTTGCTACCCGAATCCCCAGAAACAAAGAAACTTCTTGAATTTTTGACTACAGTAAACCTTCAGCAACATATAACCACTCCAACCCACTTCATCACTAATAAAACACCAACTCTTATTGACGTATTATGCACAGACACACCTCCCACAGATATTAAAGTTGAGCATTTACCTACCTTAAGTAGTCATGCTTTTATTTCTTGCAAGTTCAAAATAAAAAAAGAGAAGCTTCCCCCTAAACGTATTAATTACCGGCCTCTTAGAGACATAGATCTAGACGTTTTTTATGACGACGTAAATGCGATTAACTGGAACTCTTTTATTAACTATGATGTTGATATTATGGTGGAAGAATTAAGTTCAGCAATTCTCCTGTTATACGACAAGCATGCACCCTATAAGTCTTTGATTGTTAAAGAACAGACCTATCCATGGATAACGTATAATGTTAGGCAAATGATAAAACTACGCGACAAGGCTCACACTCGTTCCAAATCGTCTAATAAGGATAGTCATAAGAGATATTATAAAGATTTAAAAAATGTAGTTAACAGAGCATTCCATACTGAAAAAAGTGTTTACGTCCAAAATAATATTAACAATAATATACACGACCCCCGTAAGTTATGGAAAAATATTAAAAAGAATGTTGCAAACTTTAAAGGTAGTTCTGCTGAAATCCCATCTCATTTTAATGACCCTAATACAATAAACACGCATTTTTTATCATTACCTAGTACATATAATACTGATATATCTTATTTAGCATACTTTAATTCTAATAAGCACAGTTCAGCCGTCTTTAAATTAACTCCCGTTACTGAAGATTTAGTTGCGAAAATTATACGTTCTTTCTCTACTAATGCTACTGGAATTGATGATATATCCATGGATATGATATTACTCATTCTACCCCAGACACTAACGTTAATTACAGCTATAGTAAATACTTCTATAATAACAGAAAAATTTCCATCTATATGGAAAATTGCCATAGTTAAACCACTCCCTAAAATCAGTCACCCAAATAATTTAAAGGATTTACGGCCAGTTAGCATATTACCATTCCTATCGAAAACTATAGAAAAAATTGTAAACATACAATTATCTGCTTACCTAAGCGAGAATAACATATTGCCCAAAACCCAGTCAGGATTTAGAAAGAATTATAGCACAGCTACAGCATTAATTAATGTTGTCGATGATATTCTTGCAGCACGCGATGCCGGAGATGGCACTATCCTAACCTTATTAGATTTTTCACGCGCTTTTGATACTATTGATACTTCCCTACTCGTGGCAAAACTGTCTTACTACGGTGTTGATGAATCTGCAAGAAATTGGTTTGCTAGTTACCTCCATGATCGTTCTCAACTAGTTGTCCTTGAAAATTCGAATGGTACAAATGTTTATTCAAATCTTATGCCCGTGTCACGTGGTGTGCCACAGGGTTCAATTCTCGGACCTATACTTTTTATTACATATTGTGCTGACATAGTAAATTACATTAGAAAATGTAACTTTCACATATACGCAGATGACTTACAATTGTACATTCCCGTTAAGCTCCATGATACATCATCCGCTGTAAATTTTTTAAATGAAGATTTAAATCAAATATCTATGTGGTCTCATGCTAACGGCCTTGTATTAAATCCAGACAAATCTAAATTTATTATCGCCGGAACTAAACACCAAATTAATAATATTAAATCGAAAAATCCCTTAATAAATATTTCAGGAGTTGCAATAGAACAAGTGGATGAGGCACGAAATCTTGGTTTGCAATTTAATGGAACCCTTACGTTTGAAAAACATGTTGCACAAACAGTCAGAAATTGCTTCTATAGGTTGTCTGTTTTGTACCGTGTCCGAGATTTCCTTAGCACAGATGTACGTATAAAGTTGTGTGATTCGCTAATACTTTCTAAATTGAATTATGTAGACACAGTATTTGGTGACTGTCTATTGTCACGTTCCAAAAAAACTTATACAACGCATACAAAATGCTTGTGTTAGATTTTGCTTCCCTATTCCGAAACGAAGTCACATATCTCCATATATACATAAACATGGTATATTAAATATGTCATCTCGTCATACTCTTCACTTTGCTGTTCTTCTCTTCGGTGTCATAAAAAATCGCAAACCTTTATATTTGTATGAAAAGCTTGTTTTTTCTAACCGTCTCATTCGGTCCGCAATAAGATTAACTTTTCCACGCTATAGAACGACTGCATTTCGTGGCAGTTTTAGATATGCTGCCACGAAATGTTGGAACAACTTGCCACCTCCAGTTAGAAACTCTACATCTTTGTATACATTCAAAAAACAGTTAAAACTTTATCTTCTGAAAAATCAATTCAGTACTATTTCGATGAATACTTAGTCGTTCTATAGCGTTAAAGCTTACTTAACCTAATTTAATTTAAAATTGTAAATTCATTCATTCAAATAATTTTACTCTTACTTCCTTTCCTATCTTTTGATAAATTCCATAAATGTCATCGTTATTTTATTTGATTTTTGTTGTCAATTTCGTTATATTATTAAAATTTTATTAGATAACTTTTTATTACCGTGTTGTCTCGCTGGTGCTGCACAGTACAATTAGGGTACCACGGAAGACCAGCGCTGTAGTATATTATGCTATAGCACAATGCTGAGTGGTTGCCTTTTTTGGTGTAATACTTACTAAATATTAATTATAAGCCTGTTTATAATAATAAGTATACTTTTAAGTTTTGTATTGCACTGAAATAAATGCTTTCTATTCTATTCTATTCTATTCTATTCTTACCCATGGGTGTCGTAAGACCCGACTAAGGGACTCGAGGGATGTGTATTGCAATTTTAGGCGATGGGCTGACAACCTGTCACTATAGCTATACACAGTTATCTGATTGACCCTCAAGCTTTTGTCAGACGTGGTGTTAATATCCGTTTTACGGCCGTTAACGCTCTGCCTACCCCGTTAGGGATATAGGCGTGATTTATGTATGTATGTATGTATGTATGGTACTGTAATACTGTGACTGTGAGGGGTTGGAAGACCTATGCTGCGTTTCAAAGATTGCGCCAAGCGGGACATGGCTGCGTTTAACATTGACCATCAAAGCTGGGAAAAGCTTGCTGAGGATAGGGACGAATGGCGTAAGCGTGTGTTTGATGGGCGTAAAACACACGATAATGCCTTGTTTTTCTGGTCTCGCTAACAAAAGGCAAAAACGTCATCTAAACATGCATGTGCCAGTCTCAAATTCCACCTTCACTTGTAGAGCGTGCGGAAAATTATGCCGCTCCCGTATCGGCTTATACAGCCATGAAAAGTCTTGCCTCAGACACTGATTAAATCATCTGTCACAGACGTGTGAGGCCAATGATGATGATGTAATACTGTATAGAAATCATGTTATCAGCGGGTTGCGTTAGCCGTGTGATGCCGTCTTAGAATAGCAACACCCCATTTCTTGCCCGTGGAAGTCGTAAGAGGCGACTTAAGGACTCGAGGGTGTGTATTGCAATTTTAGGCGATGGGCTGACAACCTTTCACTATGGCGATACACAATTTTCCGAATGATCCTCAAATGTGTCAGACGGGGCGTAAATGTTTATGCTCTGCCTACCCAGCTAGGGATCATAGGCGTGATATGTGTCTGTGTGTGTGCTTTAATGGTATCTCGATGTGCTGCTGATAGTACCTATTGATGAAACGTTGCCGAAGACAATTGTACACTGATTGGTTTAGTTATACTGTCGCGACATCCGATCCCCCCCGCCCCATTCCCGCCGTCAGAACGTGATCAAACTACACAATCTCATTCTCATTTTTTGTTATCTCTAAATAACTAAAATCTTTTTTTTCAGATAATTTCATAAAGTCTTTATTCGTCATTTGATGCCGGCTTGGAATAGCATTACTCCATTTCTTTTCCGCGGGTGTTGTAAGAGGCGACTAAAGGACTCGAGGGTTTTATGTGTATTACAATTTTCAGTGACAAATTATATATAGATACATAAATGACATTAAATTTTTCTGGAACTGCCCTTAAATATTATTCAGACGTGGCGATAGCGACCGTATTTTACGGCCGCAAGGGATGAAGACGAGATATAGTATGTATGTTTCATAAAATTTTAACACGTTTTTAACCCTAGATTGGTCGCGAAGGGTCCTTAAAAGCAGTTCGATTGGAAAATGCGTTTTTGCGTTTATTTGTGAGTAGTCTGAAACCATTCAATTTAAATGACAGTGGGCAAAATTGTATGGAACTTGGTCCAAGAACCTCCACTATTGAGACTTATTGGAAATGGAGGAACACACTTATCAGATTATCCGAGACAAGTATTACCGAAATCTGCACCGGGATTTTTTTTTTATAGTCACTTGAAGTTACTATAAAAATATTCTTAAAAAATTGTTTTAACAGGAGCGTGATATTTATTTTGACAGATTTTATTGATATTGCGTGTCTCTCGAATGTGCCACAATGTAAACTCCATGTAACAACACTCCACATAACGTCAATCTCCCCAAAACATTCAAATAACATGACTTTGGTTTGAAAAAAGTGGTCCAAGAACCTCCACTGTTGAGACTTATTTGAAATGGAAGTACATACTTGTCTGTGACACATTAATATTGATAAGGCGTGTCAGTCGAATGTAAAACAGTGTAAATTCCATGTAACGACCCTCCACTCCATATAACGTCAAACTCCCCAAAACATTCAAATAACATGACTTTGGTTTGAAAAAAGTTAAAAAACGCCATAACCTGAACAGACAGCAAGCCGCATTTCGGAATATGGACGCAGAATTACCTGGCCTTGCCACATTTCCCAGACTGACCCAAGAGGAGCTAATATTGTTGGCTCTCGGGACATACCAACTCAAACTGGCCAACAGCTATTATGCCGAACACTTGAGTGATGATCGCGAGTATACGATACAACTATATAGTGATTACGAACATTTAACTGCCAATTTGAATGAAGCAGAAATTACCGGGGACAACTTATAGCTATTAAGAGGGAGAATCAAATCCAGGCACACTCGAGCGCGCAAACACTACTCATATGTTGTCAACGGTGACGAAACAGGATTGAATGCGCTAGAGCATTACTACTGCTCATGCAAATCAGGAAAGCGCACAGTGGGATGCTGTGCGCATATCATGGTAATATTATGGTACCTTGGCTATGCGCGTTACGAAGAATATATACATCAACCTGCCAGATTTTTGAATGACATAATAATAGATTAATAACTAATAATAGATTTATTCGATTTTCCATCATATAGATATGTATTAGTTATAGCACACACAGTATATACTTTCATATCCATTAAGTCTAACAGTAGAGGTTCTGAGGCCACTTTTTCCAAACCAAAATCATGTTATTTAAATGTATTTGTGAGTTTTGTATTATGTGGAGTGTCGTTTTATGAAGTTTACACTGTGTTACATTCGACTGACACGCAATCTCAATATTAATGTGTCACAGACAAGTATGTACTTCCATTTCCAATAAGTCTCAACAGTGGAAGGTCTTGGACCACTTTTTTTAAACCAAAGTCATGTTATTTGAATGTTTTGGGGAATTTAACGTTATGTGGAGTGTCGTTACATGGAGTTAAGACTGTTTTACATTCGAGAGTCACGCAATGATACTATGAATGTGTCAAGAGGAATTGCACGCTCCACTCAAAATTATTTTTAAGAATATTTTTATGGTCACTCTAAGTGACTATAAAAATAAATCCGCAGCTGATTTCGATAAAACTTGTCTCATATAATCTGACAAGTATGTACTTCCATTTCCAATTAGTCTCAACAGTGGAGGTTCTTGGACCACTTTTTTCAAACCAAAGTTATGTTATTTGAATGTTTTTGTGAGTTTTGTATTATGTGGAGTATCGTTTCATGGAGTTTACACTGTATTACATTCGACTGCCACGTAATATCAATATAAATGTGTCACAGACAAGTATGTACTTCCATTTCCAATAAGTCTCAACAGTGGAGGTTCTTAGACCACTTTTTTCAAACCAAAGTCATGTTATTTGAATGTTTTGGGGAGTTTGACGTTATGTGGAGTGTCGTTACATGGAGTTAACATTGTGGCACATTAGAGAGACACGCAATATCAATAAAATCTTTCAAAATAAATAGCTCGCTCCAGTTAAAATCATATTTTAAGAATATTTTTATAGTAACTTCAAGTGACTATAAAAAAAAATCCCGGTGCAGATTTCGGTAATACTTGTCTCGGATAATCTGATAAGTGTGTTCTTCCATTTCCAATAAGTCTCAATGGTGGAGGTTCTTGGACCACTTTTGCCCACTGTCCTTTCTCTAATCATAAAGTACACTTTATACGTCAATTCTCACTTTCTTCACAATACATCTCAATCTAATTTGCATTTCCATCTGTATATCTTCTTGAATATAATGTATGTTTATACATAGCTATAGTTCATCAATATTCATGTACGCGTCTGCGAGATATAGCCGTCATTTTGGTACAAAGGCTGTTAAAGACCCCGCGTGACAATGAGTTTTCATAAACTTCACTTGCATATTTAAATCGATCATGGTTAATAATGTAAAAACAAACAATTTTTTAATTATGACACCTAAAATATACATATATACACATACACACATCACGCCTATAATCCCTTGCGGGGTAGGCAGAGCGTAAACGGCCGCAAAAAATAGATATTTACGCCTTCTGACAAATATTTAGGGTCATTCGGAAAATTGTGTATCGCCATAGTGACAGGTTGTTAGCCCATCGCCTAAAATAGCAATACACACCCTCGAGTTTCTTAGTCGCCTCTTACGACTCCCACGGGAAAGAAATGGGGTGATGCTATTCTAACCTAAAATATGATGTATAAATACGTATTTTTAAACTTACTAATCTAGGGTTAAATAATTATCAATGTATTTTATTGACATTGAGCATTGACATTTGTTGTGCCGATAAGGCGGTTTTTCTACCTGTCGTCCGTCGCTTCTAACGCATGCGTCTGTTAGACATACGTATAAGAAAATTGCGAATTACGATCTTATTCTCATAAAAATACGGCTACGGTGCTGTCAAACAACTTGACAGAACCGTAGCCATGATTTTATGGTAATAAGATCGTAATTCGCAATTTCCTTTTATCTGACAGACGTATGCGTCACGGTGCGTTTAAAATTCGCAGCGACGGACAATTGCGAGAACCACCTAAGACACTCGCAAGTTGGCTATATGTAGCCAGAGGACGCAAAAAAAAAAAAAAGGCAAAAAACCTCGTCCAAGTAAGAAAACTTCGTTAAAACAAAACAATCACCCCAAAACGCTGCAGCTCTTGCGAATTTTTCAAAAGATCCCCTCAATAAGATTTTGCATTTTCATTATTTCCCCCGAACTTTTTTAAACTAATTTGTTAGCGAAAAGGCTGTCTTCAATGTTTGAGCTTAAATTATTTTGTTTATAAACAATGGCTTTATTGACGGTCATCAATCACTCTTAAACATCAACAATATATTAAGGAAGTTTTAACTCTGGTTTTTCTTCTGTATAAACTTTTTTTAAGCAGCTTTTCAAATATATAGATATTATAGATTATTAACAGGGCACTTTCATGACTCTTACTGTTGAAAAAAACTTTTGATCTCCTATAGAAAGTGTCTGGTACAGTAATTTTGAGCACATGTTTTTTTTTTTTATTATATTTGTTCGGGTTACTTGTTCATTATCATAGGCTAGTCTACTCTTTGAAATATTACCATTCATACATACATTTTTATACATACATTACGCCTGTCTCTTTTAGGGTAGGCAGAGCGTAAACGTTCGTAAAAAACAATCATTCACGCCATGTATAACAAAATAGCGTACCCTGGGGGAGGCCTACGTCCAGTAGTGGACTGCAATAGGTATTTACTTATGTGACCTATTACGACACCCACGCGAATGAAATAGGGTGATGTTATTCTAATAAAAGTATGTAAGTTTTCACAATTTTTTATTCCTTAGAAACCAGAGTAACTGTACTTAAGTCAGAGATGTGTATCACACATACAAGATTGCAGTTTATATTATTTGGAATGGGCAATAAACGGAACTAGCTCATTCTATCGATACAGCGACGGTAAATCGCCTCAATAATGACTTCCAAGTAATTTTATGAGCATTGGGAGCTTTCATGACCGCGCACTCCGCATTTGTAGCTTTTGCAATTAGGGTGGGCATACCTACCGGTCCCAATCTAGGCACCAACAACATTTCTTATTATTTTATGCAATGGCTTTTTTTTAAAGGTTGATAACATTTTTGATGCCCGTCTGAGCTCTAAGAGTAGTGTTCCAAACTCTGTCTGTCCTCTTGTCGCTGAGGATACTTCGTTCCATCGCTTTTTAGCAAACCTTGCGTTTGGACTTCTGACCTTCTGTTAGAGACGAGGTTTGAGCACCGTAAGTTAAGACGGGCAAAATACACGTGTCGATGAGTTTTCTTTTCAGTGATAAAGGCAGATCGCCCTTCATGAATTGCTTTAACGACCAGAAGCAGCCAAATCATTTCAATCCGACGATTGATCTCTTTTTCTTGCCTGTTGTCGAACGAAGCAATCTGGCCTAGGTATATATACTCATACTCGGTATTGTCTGCCCGTCAGCCTGTACCATATGTTTCGTGCTGTTGGTCATCAGTTGGGTCTTTGTCCTGTTCATGTGAAGTCCAACCTCAAGGCTTGCTGCATTTTAACCTTGAAGCATATCCTCGAGTTCCTTTGCCGTATTAGCAAACAGAACGATGTCGTCGGCGAAACGTAGATTTGTCAATCGTTTTTCGCTGACGACAATGTCTCGTGATTCTCATGGTACAGATAGCTTTTTGAACACTTCCTCCAAGGTGCACGTAAATAGTTTAAGAGAGAGGGGATCACCCTGTTTCACGCTCTTCTCTATGTCAAATGACGGACCCGAAGATTGGAGCTTGATGGATGCTGTACTGTGGGTGTAGACTAACTCCAAAAGCTTAACATATGTCTCTTCTATGCCTTGTCTGAGAATATTGCTGACTGTGAGAGGCTGTCAAACGCTTTGGTGTAGTCCACGAAAGCTAAGTATAGCGGTGTGTGGAACTTGGTGTGCCTTACTATTATCAAATTCAGCATCTGTAGGTGGACAATAGTTGAGAATGATGGTCGAAAGCCGACCTGCTCTTGTGGTTGGTGGCGGTCTAGGATTCCAGCAATGCGGTTCTCTACTATCTTGATAAATATTTTGAAAATGTGGGATATTAGACTATTGGGACGATAATTGTTGATATCAGATTTGTCACCTTTTTTGTAAAAAAGGATAATATTTAAGTGACAGAAATCCTTAGGGATAGACCACGTAATCAAAATAGTATTAAAGAGATCCGACAAATGAGGAAATAGAACAGGCTTTCCCACTTTCAGCGATTCTGTGCTGACACCACCCTCTTCAGGACTTTCCCTATTTTTCATACAAAATATTTTAAACTTTGAAGTTTAAAATATTTTGCCTTTGGTGAAAACGGGTATAGAATCAGCCTTGGAATATGGGTTGGATGGATTATGTGTTGATGGGTTAGAGTCCGACGTAGGATACAAAACTGACAAGTTAAAATGGGACTGGGCCAGGCATGTTTGCAGGAAGCTTCCTGATTGATGGACTAGAATCGTCACGGAAGATTGGGTACCTCAAGGCGGGTCTCTTCGCAGAGGTAGACCCCGAAAAAGATGGCGTGATGATTTGGATGCCCATTTAATTGATTAGACCGAGGTTGCACAAGACCATTACAAAAGCAATGGGATGATAGGCTAATTATAATTGCACATCAAGCCCTTACACAATGACCCCACTTGACATACAAGCCCTAATTTTATATTTTGTTATTTTTTGTTCCCTAAGAAACCAATTTTTTAGAAAAAAAATCATTCCTGTTTTTGACAACCTGCCACTTTGGTGATGCACAATTTTCCTAAAAGGATTCCGTCTTTTTGCTTTTAAGGAAAGGAACCCTACAGAAAAAAAAGTTTTTTTAATTAGAACTAACTGGTTTGTGTCAGGTACATCCACCTTATACAGTTTGATGTCGCTTGTAAACATATTGAGGAAAATATGACGTCCTTAAGCTACAAAATGTGCGATTTTATGACGCAGAAAACTTTACTTTTGCCGTCGTCGTATCGTTACTTAAGGGTGAAAAGTTGCAATAGTTGTACAAGAATAGAGATAAAATACTCGTATTTCGAAAATAATTTACAACCCATGTAAGGTACCCCAAATAAATATTAAAATATAAGACGTTATGACAACCAAACAAAATCATTTTAGAGTAGAATTTTAGATATTTAGGTCAAGTTCAAGTTAAAAATACCTATGTTAAAAATTTTCAAAGCCGATCGATACACAACAAAAACAAACAGTTATGATTTCTATAGACTTTACAAACTGCAGCTTGTTAGCGTATAAACAGTTGCTTGGCCAATTTGTACACTGTTTAGCACAGTCATAAATTTGTCAACACTTCTGAACATCACCATGAAAACGTGTCAAAATTGTTCAGGTGTATAACCACAGGTTCAATCCGGCTTCAGATATCGGATGGTATTCGTATCAACGGCTTTAAATCGGACGTGTGTTCTGATGCTCCCTCAACGAGGATTGTAGGTAGAAGATTGTAAAGTAACTTACGGTTGCAATAAATCATGATTTTTTCTTCTCAGTCGTACATCTCAATGGTCAGGAATTGGTCGGATCTTGCGTCGATTTCATCACGATGCGTCTAAATCTTGCTCTACTTGTAAATCATGATTACCACCGCCAATATCTTTGGAATTGTTACGGGCTATAACATGCCTGAAGTGATGCCACTAGATAACGTTTCCTACGTTATCTAGTGGTAGTATCCTTTAGTCGTCCGTAGGGTGACTTAACAAAAATAAAAAAATATATGAGCTAAGTAAAAAATTTACTACTTACAATTAAACAAATAAATTTAATCATAAGCTGATGGAGATTTTCTTATTTAGTACCGATTTATCGGATGCATATAACATGTGGACACACGCATTAATGGAGGCGTTTGACACGTCAACGCGTATTTGTCAAGTCGGCAAGTAAAGTGTGAAGTGTTGTGACAGCCCAGTCCACTGTCCCATCTACTGGAACAAACTGTAATCGATGGTTAGAGGAACGCGTTATATAGATTTGAGTTTCCTCTGTTTAATTTTGAATTTTGGTATCCAATATACCCATTTAGTGAATAAGCGCAAACGTAAAGGTGTTTCTAAACAGTAGCCGATAGTCGCCAATAAACAATATGAAAAAGAATTGACTGTGCTTAACAAGAAACTTCATAATATTATTGCCGTAGAAAATAATCTTGTCGATCGGCATATGATACAATTTAAGGCGACAAGCTGACAAACTGTACCTATGATACATGTGATACACGACTTTTCTGAAACAGTTCTCAGATATTTGTCAGACGTGGTGACGTATCGTATTTACGGCCGTTAGCTCTCTGTCTTCTCCGCAATGGATAAAGGCGTGATATTTGTATGTATGTGTACTAAGTAGTTCATTCTTAGTAACTGTATAAAAAGTTGACCATATTATATCTTCTTGATGAATTTTCTGCGTACAACATCTACTTCCGTTACTCTGAATCATAACCGTCTCTCAAATACGCTCACATCGGTCGGACGATTACGTATTGGCACATTTCAGCTGCGGGCGGCACAGTGGCGTCCCCAAGCTTCAGGCTAAATGTGTACCATTCCGAAATACGCTTACTCCGACACATTATCCCATTTTATGACCTATAAAAGTCACCCGAAACTTACTACATTTGTACCACAGCCCTTATTTTCAGGACCTAATAGCTTTTTCTTTATTGGCTCCCACTCCTTATATTTTATATGCATAGATTTTTTGTACAATTTGTGTATTTTACCGTTTCCCAATAAAGGGTGTTTATGTGCGTATTTTATTAGGGACGTGACAGGTTTGCTAATATGGCGTTTTTTTATTATAATTCATAAAAGGTTTACTACCGCTAAAAATTCGTACGTCTACGTGCTAAGAAAGTAAAGGTGTTACTACCATTTATATGCAAAAAGGTGGATGTATAAAATTTAATAACAAAGTGAAAGTACGTAATTTGCTGATGGATCATACTTATGCGTGTTTTGAATACCTACCTGAGTTGCCACAATTTTTTCCTCGGGTTACCCGTTTAAGAGTTCAACCAACCCTGGTTCTTCTTACTTGTGTTCTATATAAAATACCAATTCAAGTTGGTCCCTTAAATAAACAGCACAAAGCAGCTGTACAGTCCAGTAACCTTGTGAATAAGATTATATAAACTGCAATGTATTAGACCATTTTTACCTACTTTTTCTGAAGACTCTACACTAGGCTATCTTTACAACTATTATATGCGGGGTGTAAGGGCCAGCCCTCCGAATACTGATATGGATAGGGTTAGATAAGAAGAGTGCAGAAACTGAATAACTTTTCCCAAGGTACATACTTAAGGACGAAAACAAAATTCTACATCCCATACAAAATCACGATTATTTGGCTGTTTTACTATAAGAAGGAAATAAAAAATTCTTGAAATATATTTCTATGGGAAAGTTGTTCAGTTTCATGGACCACATGCACCCTATTACGATTCGGAGGGCTGTCCCTTTCACCCTGTATATCTGACTTATTATGAAACTCGATAGCAATTTTTTCTTATTTCAAAATCACCATCGCCATTCATCTTTTTACATGTCCTAAAAACTTTGCACACATGTTTCGGCAGGTAGTGCACTTGAGAGGTTCCCTTGCGTGCAGGAAGTTTCTGAATGTACCGCTAGTATGAAGGGGGAGACGAGTTTTTGTTTTCCCACGCTGGCAGCTAAAGGGTTAAACATCAGCCAAGTTTTTGCGCGCTCTGATTAGTTCGTGGGCCTATTCGGACGGGCTGCATTGTAACGTCAAAATTGAAGTTGTTTGAGATACATTTGGACTACGTTTAATGACAGCAGCAACGGCTGGTGTGGCGCAGTGGAAGTGCGTCTTCCCTTAAGAGGGCTATCACCTTTTTCTAGCAAATTACCGAAAATTGGCGTTATAAACAAGCGTTTTTAAGTTAAACTGTTAGGTAAAAAAAAAAAATTTCTGGTATATCTTGTTAAACATATCTTTAACTAAAAATTGTATTTTGAACATTTTGATATTTTAGATTGTAACTTATAATATAAAAGCGAAAACTAAATCAAGTTACTGAAAATGAAGAAAAAGACCTTAAATTAGGCCTGAGTTTTAGATCTATGGTACACTGTAGCTAAATACTAATTTTACATATAAATAGAGGATATCCTTGAGAACAAACTTTATTTTGTACATTTTTCAATTTCATTCTAAAACATAGTTCAAAAAATCGTTTTCTCATTCACATTTCGTTGAAATATCTTGCTGTTTGAATGGCTTCTGTAGGAAAAATTAGCCATTGGATTACTTCAAAAAAAATTTATGTGTTAGAGGAAGGTGTACTTAATCAAATTGCTAAAGAAAAAATAAATTATTATCTTAATTTTATTTTGTTAAAAATATTTAAAAAGCCCTATATATCTCGCGCAACGATGCTCCGGACCTCAGTATCGCGCCAGCGCTTTTAGAGGTAGGATCTGTGTCGCTCGTGCTCTTCCCGATACGCGGACGTATTTCGACAGCTGACGCGACGTTGACCTGTGAGTATTCATCAAAATATAAGGAGAATAACGTGGTTCTATGATTCCGCTATGGTGCTGTGCATTTCCAACTAGACGTAAACTTTTTGTGTTATTTTCGTTTTCTTGTCGACGTTATTGCTTCCAACAAACTTATACAGTCAAATAACACTTCCTAAATACAATTGGTACGTATACATTATTTCAGATAATGGATAAAAAGAAGAAAAATGTTTATGCTGGGAAGATCAACCAATGCAAACGAAAAAGATTAGAAAATATTTAAAAAGCATTAGCAGCCAAAAGGTATGTAGTTTTATTTTTACAATGTATTTATTCTTTGTTCTGCCGTCTTTTTCGTTCAAATAAAAAAAAAAACCTTTATTTCCAGGGAGAATAAAATTAATGTTTTAATTGGATCGTCAACTCAACAAGAAAATGATTTAGTAACGTGAGTATTTATTGTATAATTAATATACCCACAAAATAACATTTGAAATTAATTTTATTAGAGTAAAGTTAGTAAATTAGAGGCTGAGTCAGTAATTTAGTAGCTGAATTATATTTTTAAAAGCTGTTTGCATGAAGCTTATCTGATGCTGTTTAAATGAAGCTTATCTGATGTAAAGTTCAATTGATCAAATATTTATAACACGTTGCATCTACATTATTTTTATTTATCAGTTATCTATCACCATGTCTTGATTTTTGGTTGAACCAATCTATAAAACAAACTCACACACTTCACCTATTATAGACGACCAGACGAGATACAACATAATGAACAATCAACTTCTGCACACGTTAGTAGTGTGAGTACCCAAATTTTTTTGAAATGTTAAATAAATGAAAAGGATACGAAAAAACTATAAACTTGCTGTACCTACATTTGTTATAGAGGACCGGAAGAGAACCAATTTAATGAACAATCGTCAAAATCAACTTCTGCATTTGTATCACTTGCACTAGTGTGAGTACCCTTGTATTTCTGAACTGTAATTTATAAGAAGGATACTAAAATTTAAATTTTGTGGCTGAGTCATTTATTGAGTAGCTGAGTTACATTCTTAGAAGCTAAAAATGCTGTAAAAAGAAGCTTGTCTGATGTAAGTTTCAAGTAATCAAATATTTAATTATACGTTACAAGTACGGTATTTTTTTATTATCTGTTACCTATAACCCTGTCTTAATTTCTGGTTGAACCAACTAATAAATCGAAGACGTATACTTCTCCTGTTATAGAGAACTGGATGAGAATCAACATAAAGAACATTCAACTTCTGCATACGGCTCAGTAGTGTGAGTATACTGAGTATATTTTTGAAATGTGAAAATAAATGAAGAGAATACTAAAATACAATAAACTTGCTGTATTATTGAGTTTACATAATACAGCAATACAGCCGTATTGCTGTATTATGTAAACTCACCCTAAGCCTATAAGTAACGGGGTATTTAAAAGCTGTTATGATTTTTAACAATGTGACAAATGTATTTTTAGGCCGACGATACTGAAAAATGAGAACGATTTTTCGGGCCAATATCGATAGTACCGTTACTCCGACTATACCTGTAGAAGCAGATTGTTCCTGGAGCAAAAATTCTTACAAAAATTTAAAAAATAATAATAAAAAAATGCTACAAAACTGAAAATGGCCACATACATGGTAATGAATCAAAATCATGATTGGTTTTATCAATTTCAGGGCCAGCTCCATGTAACAAATAAAAACATGTGTTTATTTGTTGTATAGACGGGCTCAGAGTTTCCCATGAAGGCAATAAAAGTTTATAAAGGCGATGATTTCTGGGAACAAAAGATATTGCCTAGATTGACAAAGTTTTACTTTGAATGTGTTCTTCCGGAAATCGTTGATCCTAGAAAAAGCCTATCTCTGCCATTACGGATATAGTTTTGTGATTTTATATTCGAATATACAGCACACATAGCTGTGTATTTTATAACTGATTTTAATTTATTTTACTTGTAAATAACTTAGTTGTATTCAGAATCCATGGTGTGCTAAAATCATTAAAAAAACCATTAAAACTTACCTAAATATATATATATATATATATATAGTCTCATTCACACATCTTTGTTGAACCCTTGATTTGCTACATACTATAGAATATAGAATCATTTACTGCAACCGACAACCCGCCTGCCCAGAGTGGTGAGTTTGGCATTTACCCCAAATTAGTAAGTTAACTTGTGGCTAAGAATTTATAACTCAGCCACAAACAATTTGTCACTAAATACTAGAAGTATTAATTATCATAGTGAGTTATTAATTTTGTGCTGAATAAAATACTGGTACTAGTATTTTTCAACAAATTATTTGTGGCTAAGTTATTAATTTTGTGCCTTAGATTCTTAGAGTCCAATAATGCTAATAAACAAGGTTGTTTAATTAGTAAGCCTAGAAATTACGTACCCTACCTGCTACTGCATACTTTTGACATGTCTAAAAATACTACAAAAGTTATCCTATCTAAAGTGTATATTTTGAATTTAAATTTCAAATATTTACCATACTGCATTATGAAACTCAAAACATTGAAAATACCAATATAAACCACAAAGAAAGCGCGGCGGCGGCGCGCGGCGCCAGCGGGTCACGATAAGTTGGTTCTGGTCGCGCTAGTCGCACGGCTCGCGGGCTGGCCACCGAGTCGTCAAATACCTACAATGCGGCCGGGCAAATTCTTAATAGGACTCTTAAAGGATTCCGGCTGCAATAGAAATTTAAATATCATTTATACAGTTTGAATGTTTTTAGCACATGGTACAAGGTACGCACGCACCTTTGTTCGTCGATTCTGAGCTCTACGACACGAAGAAATTTGAAGACTAATGTATGTGTGGTAATTGTGAATGGAGCTTGCTATCGGCTTCAATAAAATTAGGTTTTATATATTGAACATAGGATACATTAAAATATCAACAATAGTAGGTATGATATATATTTTATTATAATTTAATCTATTGTAGTATTTAATAATATTATGGTAAGTATGCTTATACAAGAATATCTCTATATTAGCTGCAAATATTTTAAGGATTGAAACACACCAAGATACTGAACATTTTTTTTTTTTTTTTTTTTTTGGACCCTACGATTTTTAGCCCCGGGGCTTTCAATCTACACCTGACTGTATGGTGGGGAGCAGGAGCTCACCCGGAAAAGCTTGTGGTTGTTCAAACAACCAGCTCAATCGCGCCCTTGGGGCGCGATTGGGCTTACGAGTTGTTCTGGGGAGAACGTATTGGACTGAATCTACCCGGCACGTGCCGGTAGTTCCCAAAGTGGGGAGCAAATGAGGGACCTCCGCGCCCCCGCCGGCGGGGGCGTCGGTTGCTTGAAGAGCTTGTGGAGTGTGATCTACTCGCAATGGCTGCAGCAGTGGCTACTGTGATTTCATCATCTTCTTCCGTAAGGATGTGTCTCGGACGGTGTTTAAAACGCGAGGTTGGATGGGGGAAGTAGTTGGACGCGGCAACTATCAAGGGGTTTTTATGATGGGGAGCATTATCGAAGAAGCGACGGGACGCTTCTTTCATATACGCTTTAATGGTAGGGAGGCCTAAGTCGATGTGGAGGTTGGCGTTACGCATGTACCAGGGCGCCCCGGTAGCTTTGCGCATGAAACGGTTTTGGATGACCTGCAGCATTTTCAGATGTGAATCGAAGGTGTGAGCAAAGGCTACGCTGGCGTAGGTCATAATAGGCCTTACGCAGGTGGTGTAAATTCTCACCTTATTTCTAAGGGAGAGTTTGCTCTTTTTATTCAACATCGGATGTAATCTGCCCAAAACGAACGCGGCGCGGTCGCGGACTCTCATAATGTGGCTACGGAAGCTAAGTCTTGAGTCGAGGGTGACTCCTAGATATTTGGTCTCGTTGACCCACGGGATGGGTCGGCCGAAAAGCTTTACAGCGGGGACGTTTAATCGGTACGAACCTCTACGAAAGTGCACGGCTGCACTTTTTTCCGGGTTTACCTCGATTCTCCATTTACGGAACCAGCTCCCGAGGGAGTCTAGAGCGTTCTGGAGAATCTGAACTAATTTTAAGTGGTTACGGTGGGACGCGTAGATGGCAGTGTCGTCGGCGAACATAGCCAGCTGTGACATGGGCGATTTGGGGATGTCGCTAGTGTATGGCGTGAAAAGTAATGGAGATAGGACGGAGCCCTGAGGGACTCCTGCCTGTATGGTGTGGGGGGAAGACAGAGTGCCTTCCACTTTGTAACGAAAGCTTCGATCCGACAGAAAGTTACGTACTAAAAGCACGAGACGATCAGGCACAGCGAGCTGGTGTAGCTTGTATACCAGCCCGTTGTGCCAGACCTTGTCGAAGGCTTTCGCCACGTCGAGAAAGACTGCTCCTGTCGGGGTCGGTTTGGACGAGACATTTAGCTTAAGAGCGATGTGTTCGACAATGCGGTGTACTTGTTGGGTACAAGAGTGCTGTTGTCGAAAGCCAAATTGCTCGTCAGGTATGAGATTGTTGGTCTCTGCGTGGTCACGGAGTCGGGCATAGATCATGCGTTCGTAAAGTTTGGCGAGAGGGTTCAGTAAGCTGATGGGGCGGTAGGAAGTGGGCTCATTCGCCGGTTTACCCGGTTTGTGAATGCCTATGACTATTGCTTCCTTCCAGCAAGCTGGAAAGGTGCAACTAGCCATGGCGGCATTCAAAATCAGGGTGAGGCGATTGATCAGGTGATCGGGGAGAATCTTCAGGACACGGTTGGTGATGCCGTCCGGTCCTGGAGCCTTTCTGGGCTTGAGTGCCTTAAGGGCGTTGCGCACTTCCATCTCAGTGATGACTCTGAGTGGAGGGCCCGATGGAGGTAGTGAAATGAGACGTTCGACTTCGGAGTCGACCGTTGAGACGAAGGTCAAGTCGTAAGGGAGTGTGCTGGGGGTGCATTGGGCTGCGAGACTGTCAGCTAGGCATTCAGCCTTTTCGTCGTCGTCAAAGGCTTTGGTCTGGTCAGGTCTGTTAAGTACCGGCATCACAGAGATGGTGTCAGATTTCAGCGAGCGTTGCAGCTTGTAAAATGCGAGATGGGATGGGTTCAGCTCCTCAAGGTGCTGATCCCATCCGGCGTCACGCCATTCAGCTGCACGCTGCCTTACTTCCCTCTGTAGGGCGCGCATGAATAGTCTGTTAGATTCGATTGGGAAGGATTTGTAAGCGCGGATCGCGGCGTTCTTCTCTGTTATCATTTCAAGAAGGTCATTTGGAGGTTTATATTTACTGTCTTCAGTGATTTTAACCGTCCGTGAACAGCTGTTCACGACGCTGCTAACGTGATTTGTGATGGAAGAGACGGCTAGGTTGATGTCGGTTTCGGTAGTCAGTCTAGTCGGTATTTGGTCCAGGTGAGTAGAGCTGGGAGCGTTCAAGGCTTGGCCTAGTTTCGGCCAGTCTACTATAGTTTTGGTCGGGCCGCACAGACCTGAGGGGCCGGGGATGTCGGTTCGCGGGTCAAGTTTTAGTAAAACTGGTCTGTGGTCAGAGTCGCAGAGCTCGTGGCGTACTTCTATAGAACTTAAACGAAGGTTTACGTTCTTTAGAAGGGCTATGTCGAGGATGTCGGGTCGATGAGTTACTGTATGGGGGTAATGAGTTACCTCTGTAGGGGCTACTAGGTCAAAGGACAGTTCGTCCTGCCACTCAAAGAGAAGATTGCCTCTAGGGTTGTTGGCGATACAGTTCCACGACATGTGCTTGGCATTCAAGTCACCTGCTATGATAACTGAGTCACCGAGATTAAATAATGACTCGAGCTCACTTTTAAGAAGTGGCTTTGTCTCGCGATTATTGCTCGGAGATAGATATACCGACACTATCGTAATGGGTTGGTGTCCCGTCATGCTTAAGCGGCAAGCGGAAGCCTCCATATAGCAGAGGGGCGGGGTCACTATGGGTGAGCAGTGAAGCGCTCGCCTGTAATGAATGAGGGTGCCTCCCTTGCTGCCCGATACGCGGTCATTACGTACCGTGTTGTATTGCGCGATTCGCGGGGTACGCATATGGGGTTTGAGAAACGATTCTTGTACAAGGAGGACGTCTAAACCGTGATCTTTCAGGAAGAGGCTAACTTCCGTCTTTTTATTGCAAATACCATCGGCATTGAAAAAACCTAATTTAAGTGACCGAGGCTTGGTCCTACCACTGCTGGATATCCCTAAGTTAATAGACCTATCCATAATCAGGGTTTGAAGTTTTTGAACGCGACTACCAGATGGTAGTATTTGGCGGCGGTTTGGATGAGCGCACTGGGGTTACCAGCGTTGGCTCTGATCTCCTTAGAGTAGGAGATTATCTCTTCGATGTCGAAGAGGCTGGTGAAATTGGAGACTACAGAGAGCGCGTCGGCTAAGTCGCCTTCAGCACTCTTGCTGTGGGAAGCGGGTTTGGGAGGAGAAGGCGGCGGAGGCGCCGGCTTTTTGGGGGCGGGTTGGGGGGGCACCACCGGTTTTGGTGCGACTTGGGCGGGGGCGGGGACTGGACCCATTTTGAGGGCCCATGCGGGGTTAGGCCTGAGGGGCGGGAAGTTTGTGTTTTCAGCAACACCTGGAGCGACCACAGCTGGTTTTTGAGAGCCAGCTAGCCTATCGGCGATACTGAACAACTATCCGCGAGAAATATAGGTCAAAATGTGTGAAAAAAAATTTAACCTTCCATAAAAATTTACCCGGTTGGCTTGTACATTATGTATGGGAGGTCCAAATATTTTTGTCGTATCCTACCTTTATTAATGCACTGTTTTCTTCTCTTTTATTTTTCCTCCATCCAAAGGTTGTCTGATAGAATTTGCTTTCAGCGATACTTAAGGCCGATTTTGTTCCTTTTTAGTTTAAGTTTTCCTGTAATGTGTTTGTGTTTTGAATGGGCAATAAAGTGTTCTTACCTGCTTACTATGATCTAATATAGTCTTACTTAAGCAGTTTTTGAATGCAGTTTGGTCGCGGTCCGTCTACATTAGACACTCAATCAGACCCATCGTTAAGCTAAGTAGGATTTAAGTGATTGAAGAAAGTGGAATTCTATTAAGAAATACTGCTTCTAATAAGAACAATGGAGAAAAAGCTCAAATTAAACAAGATAGCATTTCCGGGTAAACATTTCGTTATAACAAAGATTTGATTGAATATGGCATGGCTGGAATGCTGAATCGTAAACATTCATATTCAAACAAAATTTTGCAAATTCAGAATTTGTATTACACGTACCTAGTTATTACACAAGCATTAAGCTTTTAGGCATCATCCCATTAATGAAACAAATAAAATAAAATCATGTGCAATACCAAATTACAACACTTCTCGAGTTAGGTATACAATTTTAGAAAACTTGAATAATTTTCTACCACAGCACAGGCATTAATGGCTGCGATTGAAAATTTTGCAAGTTTTCTGAAACCAAGTTTTGAAGACGTAAACTCAAGTTTAAACTAACATCATACTTTTCTACAAAATATATCTGTAACCTTCTTTTTTTGTCGTATGGGACACCAAGTCTACAAACAAACCATATCAGACCTTTATATACCAACGTATCTACCTAATAATAGACAAACCGTCTCAGACCCCCGGATTTCAGCGTAACACGAAACAAGACTATTCACCTGCAATAAATCACTCTAAGTAGTTCAGTTGTCCCTAGAATGTTATATGGTACAGGGTGATGTTTTCTATGGAAAGGTACTAACACTAGGTTTCACAACTGCATAACTATCCCCTACTCTGAAGCGTATCTGGTTCAGCAAATATCCCTCGCAATAAAGCGCGGTAACGCAGCGAGCGCCATGGGCACCTTCTAACCAGGTACGGTACGGATTATACCGCTAGTTTATATTATCTTCTTTTAATAATTTAAGTTTATTTCATAAGTGATCTACAATTTTCAAAAACTTGCATAATTTTCTACCGTGGCCAGGATTTAAACCTGTTACTTTCGCAATCACCAGGAGCGACAAATAAACAAGGTTTTGAGACGATATTCAAAAGTTTATGTGAACTTTTAGTGCAATTTCCTGTAAAGATTTACTGTGATAATCAAAATGTAAACAGTTCAGTTTCCGACCGGGACCCCAAATTGAACAATTCTATTCAGTTTTTTCGTTAAGCCTAACGTCTTCACTATTATGCATCAAAATATTCGGGGTGTCTTAAACAAAGTAGACTTTCTTGATGTTGCATTATCTAATTTAAAATCGCAAGGCAAATTCGTTGACATTATCTGTCTGACTGAAACGTTAATCACTAAGGGTAGTGAAGAAAATTTAAAGCTGCCTGGATATAAAATGGCCGGATACTGCTCTCGTCGTACAAGGGGGGGCGGTTCTTGTATTTTAGTTGAAAAACATTTAACATGCAAATCACTTGATGTTGCTACACAACTAAGTATACGAAACATATTTGAATGTTCAGCAGTAGAAATCATACAACATAAGCTAATTGTTGTTACTATATACAGAGTGCCAAAGTCTAAATATATAAAACCATTTTTGATTCAAATTAAATATCTACTGGACTATCTAGCAAAAAAGAAGAAAGGCTACAAATTGGTTTTAAGTGGTGACTGGAACTTTAATATATTGAAACCGGACAAGCATGTAACACATTTGATAAGCATACTAAGTAACTATAACCTAAATTGTCACATTAACAAACCTACACGAGGCAAGTCTAGTATTGATCAAATTGCGAGCAATATTAAGTCAGCTAAGCCTGATGTTATTTCGCTTGGTTTGTCAGACCATGAGACGGGACAATTTATTACTTTTATGGTTAAGCGTCATAAATTTAAACCATACTTTGTTACTAAAAGGGACTACTCTGCACATAATATGAAACTGTTCAAATCTCATGTAGCCTCATTGACATTTGCCGACGTTTATGATCAAACCAATACTGACATGGCTTTCAATCATTTTCATGATATTTTTTCCCTTTTGCACGAATTGTGTTTTCCGTTTTTACGTATAAAGGTCAGAAGTAAGAGCAAAATCAATAAATGGCTTACTAAGGGTTTGAGGAGAGCATGTCAGAGTAGGAGAAAACTTTATTTAAATTATATTCATGAAGGTGTAAACAAAACACTCAACAAGAAAACGTACTGTAACTACACAAAGTTATTAAGAAAGTGCATCAACAGAGCGCAGCAAATCACTAATAAAAAAACTATAGACAACGCTAAGAACAAAGGAAAAGCTACTTGGGAAATTATTAATAAGGATGAAAGTTCTAGCCCTAATACCATTGACACCATAAGCATTGATAATGTTCCGTGTTCTGATCCTGAAAATATATCTGAAGCTTTCAATAATTTTTTCATCAATTTAACTAATAATGGCATACCATGTAATAATAATAATTTAAATAATTCTAATGATATCGACATGACTGAGTACAAAATTCCAATTAATTTAAAAACTATCTTTCTTACTCCATGTGATGCAAATGAGGTTTTCGGTATAATCATGTCGTTAAATAACAGTTCAGCGGTAGGCATCGATGGTATCAACACCAAAGTTTTAAAGTTTTGTGCAGAAGAAATAGCTAAACCATTGGCACATATTATCAATTTATCGTTTGAAGAGGGTAAATTTCCAGACCGACTAAAACTCGCAATCATCAAGCCCTTATATAAACAGGATGATAAGTGTTCAATGAACAACTACCGTCCTATTACATTGATTCCAGTCATCTCAAAGGTTATAGAAAAAGCGTTACTCAAGCGAATAGTAAATTTTCTTAAAAGCAATAGTATTTTGGATAAAGCTCAATATGGATTCCAAAAAGGGAAATCCACCACATTAGCTTGTTTCGAACTTGTTAAAAGAATAACTGAGGCAATTAATAAAAAACATCCAATAGCAGCTGTATTTTTGGATTTGAGCAAGGCATTTGACTTTGTGCACCATCAAACACTCTTGCTTAAGTTAGATAAGGTTGGTATAAGGGGACAAGCATATAGTTGGATAGAGAGCTACCTTGCAAACCGGCAGCAGTGTACGGAAATTCAGAAAATAGTAAACGATGAGCTTCTTTTATTTAGGTCCAAATGTAACTTTAATACGTGTGGAGTCCCACAGGGCAGTATTTTAGGACCTTTACTGTTCTTGATTTATGTGAACGACTTGCCTAATTTTATTCGACAACAATGCGTTATGTTTGCTGATGACACAACATTAATAATTCAATCTAAAAATGCTACACAACTAATCCAAGATGTTACTGACACATTAGGTATGGCAATAAAATGGTTTGATAAAAATAATTTAAAAATTAATGTAAAAAAGACAAAATTAATGCAATTTAGGACATATAGAAGTACTGACATAGAATTAAAAATAACCCATAATAATGTTCTATTAGACGAAGTTGACAGTACAAAATTCCTTGGTATTTATATAGACAAGTTTTGTAGCTGGAAAACCCACATAGATAACGTATGTGAAAGACTAAATAAATTTGCATTTGCCTTACGTCGATTAAGCTGTACTGCTTCGAGGGACATAGCATTGACAGCATATCATGGATATGTCTCTTCCATTCTTAGTTATGGTTTATTAATCTGGGGTAATTCGGTAGATGCGGAAAGAGCTTTGATAGTCCAGAAAAAATGTATTCGAGCTGTTTGTAGAGCGCACTTTTTGGAGCCTTGCCGCCCATTATTTGAAGCTACTAGAGTTCTACCATTACCATGCTTATACATCAGGCAAATGGCGATGTTTGTTTTGGAACACCCTGAGTATTTCGAAAAGCGTATAGTTGTACATCGCCGAGCTGTGCGACAGAATGACCTATTATGTCGGCCACGAGGAAGAGTACTTGTTTTCGATGAAAATTCATTTTGTATGGCCATTCGAATTTACAATAAGTTACCCAATCATCTGAAAGAATGCACTACTTCTCAATTTAAGAAAAAAATTACTGAATGGTTATTTGAAAAAATGTTTTATTGTGTCAAGGAATATTTAAATTTAGATCATAACAAATAATTATGTATTTTATTTATTAATCGTATTTACCTAATGACATGTTTAATCTTTTATTTAATTTTGACGTTTAAATTTATATTGTCAATTTTTATAACAATTTCATTTTATTATTGTGTTTTGAGCCTTGTAATTTTTGTGTATTGAATGCATGTAATCAAATCAATTTACCAATGGAAGTTTTTCTTATTATTATTGTATGCCCATGTTGGGTGGATTGTGAGAGCCTATGTAAATAAATCAAATCATCTTGTATTACCACATTCTTACAATAAAAGCTTTTGAGTTTTGAGTTTGAGTTTGACGCCTAATCCATGTGGGCTACTGCGGCTCATCCATTGCCCACCGATTTTACAAGCGTATCTTGATGCCAAGCTTATAACGTGTGGCACGGCTTCATCTACCGGGTTAGTTTTTCGATTCATTCTTTACAGATTGAAGGTAGCCTAAGCGATGTTACCATAATATCTTTATCCCTACTATAAGTAAATATGCTTTTAATCAATGTTAATGATTTATATGTTTATATAAGTACTTCTTGCATTCAATAAATATATACCATGACTCCATTATGTGGTTTAGCATTCTGAGTAGTTATCCGAAAGTTCCACGTTCGCTTCTCGGTTCCTAGACATCGGTCATTTGAACCGTTTCTGAGATTATATAGCCAGTACTTTTTCATCCCATCTCCTATCACCATTACAACCTAAGCAAAAAAAAAATTGAGACGTCACTAAAAACCGTAGCTCTATCGAAAAAACAATAAACATTTTAAATTTTTCTCATACTATGTAGACTCAAAATAAATAAGGTTCAGCCCTGTAATTGAAACCATCTGGTCTTCTTCTTCTTCTTTTCGAGTGGAAGTGGGAACCCTGGTGATTGCAAATTATAAAATAACGCCCTCTACGTTTGCAACTTTGAACAAGAACAGACTTGATTATGCTCTGCTACTAAAAATATCAATATGCCTATCACGCCTGTTTTTGTAAGTATATAACAGCAAAACCATAGACTGTTATTGTGTATATAGAGTGTGTGATTGTGTTTTTTTCCGACCCGCCGCCGTTCCACCCGCAGCTGTTTTTGGTTTTCCCGTGGGAATGGTATGTTTGTCCGCGGTAAAAAGTAGCCTATATTTTAATCCAGGTTACATTGTACCTGTGTTCCAAATTTCATCAAAATCCGTAAAGCCGTTTGAGCATGAAGTGGTAAGAAACATACATACATACACACACAAACAGATTTATAATATTAGTACGGATACCTATTAGTTTCCATACCGAGACAGTTGCAATAACATGACTTTATATTACTTACCTAATAACTTATATTTTTATATTTCATATATTTTGCCGTGTGACGAGGGCTTAGAATAGCATCACCCCATTTCTTACCCGTGGGAGTCGTAAGAGGCGACTTAGGGACTCGAGGGTGTGTATTGCAATTTTAGGCTATGGGCTGACAACCTGTCACTATGGCGATACACAATTTTTCGAATGACCCTCAAAAATTGTCTGACGTGGCGTGAGTGTCCGTTTTCGCGGCCGCCGTTTACGCTCTGCCTACCCAGCAAGGGATTATAGGCGTGATATGTGTGTGTATGTATGTATGTGTACCTATCTTTTATTAAATCATCATCCTGTATAATAAGATTCACGGCAGCTCCACCATCTGTTCACGTGCGAACTAAGTAATTTGATCAACACTTTTTGCAAATTCCTTTCGAGAAGAATCACTGGCGTTGTTGTGCTTCAATCAATATATTTTTTAATAAAATACTCGGTGTCTCACACGAAAAGAGAAAGAGAATAAAATACATACATACATCTAATATCACGCCTGTAATCCCTTGCGAGGTTGGCAGAGCCCATACAGCTGCAAAAAACCGGATATTTACGCCACGTCTGACAAGTATTTGAGGGTCATTCGGAAAATTGTGTATCGCCATAGAGACAGGTTTTCAACCTATCGCCTAATATTTGCAATACACACCCTCGAGTCCCTAAGTCGCCTCTTACAACTCCCAAGGGAAAAAAATAGGGTGATACTATATTAAGCCGGCGTCATACGCAATTATAAATAAAATGTTATTAAATTCAGTGAAAATGTTTATAAGGTGAGTTCTACAAGTGAAACTGAGCCACTTTCTCCAAGGATCATTTTCAAAATCAAAGGTCAAAATATTTTAGGAAAATTGGACTACCCATACAAAGTTTATCAAAAAATGTGTCACTTTGTATGGGAGGACTAAATTATTTTTTCATACTTCGGCCTATGTTCCTTCTGGAAAGTTGTTCAGTTTCACGAGTACAACTAAAAAAAAAATGCACTTTATTTAATAGAACCTTTTTATAATATAATGAAGATAATATATATTCACAAACATTTTTACACTGTTTTGTGTAGCTATGAGGTTTCGGTCTGTTTAATTAATAATGTATTACAGTTTAAGTTTAATGAGATGAAAGGTCAAAAGTTCAAGCGTCAATAACAAAAGATACCGTTTAAATTTCTCCTATTTAAAGGCTATTAAAATGATTGTTGAATTTACAAAAACTAAACGTGAAATAAATCATAATTTTTAGTAACTACTTCATTTAAGTAGGTAAAGCAATAGGCGGTTCTCCCACAACTGACTAACGAGCGTTTTTTTTTGACGCAACCGTCTGTCAGAAGAAACGAAATTTCAAATTTCTAAACAAAAAACCGAAAAACCATGGCATACCATGGCACACTGTCACACATGCGATTTGTCCAACGCGTTTGACAGACGTATCTATCCGTCAGTCATAGTGTGGGATTTTCCAAAAAATAGGTAAGTATCCGAATAAAACTGAGGTATATTACTAAAGTGTAGTCCTACATTGTTCACAATTTTATAATAGCCCATAGTTGCAGACATTTATTTTGCAACAATTTTATTTTCGTCATGCTCATTGTCAAATTCGCGAAGTTTTAGTTAGTTCAGTCGTTAGCTGTTTTTTGCCAAGCAGTCTACGAGCACTCTTACAAAAATACTTTTTATCTAAATCAGCGTTATAAAAAAGTTTCAATAAAGTTTCAATAAATTCAATTATTTTGTTTTCCTTTACAACAACAGCGACAACAACTTTATCATTCAAATTAAAAATTCCAAGTTTAAATTGGTAAAGGGTTGAAAAATTATCACTTGAGTTCTGTAATTTTAATATTCAATTCAGATTTATTTTTTAATTTGCGCCTCTGGCTGGATACAAAGATATTTATTTCTTTTGTCAAGTCTCGGCTGTTTATCTGTTTGGAAAGTGAAATTCACGATTGAAAAGTTTATATTTCATGCTCGTGAAATAAAACATACTTTCTTATTGCATAAATTCGGTTTAATTACCTACTTGTTTATTGTTTCATAAACTTTAGGGTTGGAACTTGGAACTCGAATGTGTATATTTCCCCTTACCGAAAAGTTTGCCGTGAATGTTAATATGAAAATTTAAAGGGAAAATCTTTAATGTCATAGTCATCACATTATCAAACAATCTGAAATTCTGCAATTGAACAACTAATACGCAAGTGTGTACCGACGCTTAGGCAGTTTTTACTTGTCGTCCGTTGCTGCGTATTTTTACGGACCGTAACGCATGCGTCTGCCAGACGAAATAAAACTGCAAATTCTGTTTTATTCCTTTACAGATACGGCTACGCTACGGTGCGTTTACGGATGCATCTGCCAAACAACTTGACATGCGTTACGGTGCGTCAAAAATACGCAGCGACGGACGACAAGTCGCTGAGCTGAACTGATTTTATTGTACATACATATATCACACTTTTAATCCCTTGCGGGGTAGGCAGAGCATAAACGACTGTAAAAACAGACATTTGAGGGTCACTAGGAAAATTGTGTATCGCTATAGTGACAGGTCGTCAGCCCATCGCCTAATATTTCAATACACACCCTCGAGGCCCTAAGTCGCTTCTTACGACACCCACGGGAAAGAAATGGGGTGATGCTATTCTAAGCTGGCATCACACGGGAAATGTAGGTACCTAAATAAAAAAGTATGTTTTTTAATAAGACGCACAGACTTATACAGGGTTATTTTTTATTCACCCCGGAAATTTTACAGGGTCATTCTACTCATGATTCTGAACAACTTTTATTAAGGAGTCACCAGCGAAATCGCGAAAAAAACCAGCTGTTCCATACATTTTGTTCGAGTAGGAATGAATTTTTCTATGGAGCAGCTGTTTTTCTCCTGTCCTGCGACATAACCTTACCGATTACCAATTTAATATATTGAGCACAGTGAAACAAGCCTTAAGGTAAACTGTATCATTGAGTTCGAAAATGTCACAGAAAAAAAACGGGTACAGTTCAGTGTGCCATTTTTACACAAAATACCGCCCGCAGCTACTTACTCGTTTCTGTCGCATGAAAGTGTATCAATTATTTATGTTAACCGCCATGGCAAAATATGCACTTTTTAATAAGACGTAATTTTGCTTCAACCGATTTTACGAGAGAAGATATATTTTGTTGTCTGTATCTTGAAAGTTACAAAATTAATTTGGATGAAACTAGTTACGCAAGATAGACAACTCCTAAAGAAATAAAAAATTAAACGAACTAGTTCAGTTCTTTCAATTATCAAACGTACATAGGTACAGTTCTCAAATGCTATCTTGCTCAGAATCTTATCGAACTCTCAAATGCTACATACCTAAAGATCGAACTAAAAACCTACTTTTTTGAAGTCAGCTAAAAATAAAGTCAAACCTGTTACAAAGGGTATTAAATGTCACGTACAAGGTTCTAGTAGTTTTTTCCTATTGAGGTATGGAACCCTAACAATTACCCGAGTGTTTTATACAGAAAATATTGACGTTTCTAATACCGAAGTAATAGAATTTTGACATCTAAGTAAATAATTTTGTTTTGTATATTATTGACGTGACATCTAATGTAATGTTCTTGTTCTCATTGAAGTTAAACTAGCCCTTGGAAGATAAAAAATAGGATATGATAAAAGGATGGAAGGACAAATCCCAGAAAGGTAAGTATAAGTACCTAATTTAATCTATTAACTAAGTAGCTAATATTGTAACTGTTCAAAGCTTTTAACTTCTTTAATCCGAGTTGTGAACTACGAAGTAAAATAAAACTTAAAGAGTTCTAAATTTGAATATAACTTTAAACGGCTTTCAAGTTTCCGAACCGCATGACCCGAGGCTGCAATTACTCTGCGCACCACCTGTCAAACGCACTGGCGACACCCGCTTTACAGTAAAGAGTATTTAAATGTATTAGTAGTGTTGCTGATATTTGCCTTTATGGCGGGCAAATACATAACTTTCTTATTATTTGAAGACGAATATAATTATATTTTTGTTTTCAATTGTTCCAATTATTGACAGTTTTTCAACAACATTTCTGTTCACAAAAACAGACCGAGACTAAAGTTAGTTGCAGTGTGTTATTGCAAAGTACCTTTCAGCTTATAAAGTACAGAAATCAGACAAAAGTATAATAAAAATAAATTGTACTAACAATTGTGTTCTAATTAAATATTTTTCTTCTTCATAACGGATTGATAACGTGTCTAATAATATTTTGTTGTGAAATAATCAATTTTGTATTTGTAAATTGACGAACCTACTGTTTATCACTTTTACTGTGTCCGCACGCTCACGAGTAATTATGAAACAGCTCCGAACGAAAATGCAAAAGAAAAGAGAACGTCGCCAAATTCAAATCGAATTTAAAATTTCTTTTTAAAAGTGAAGTTATAACCAGCTAGGACAATCACTAGCTTAGTACGCTTGAATTAATCCAAACTAGGATATGTATCATTACTTTAAAATACTTTACGACGAAGAGTCAATATAAAAAACTGGAATAAATATTTCATTTCAGTTTTAGAATCGCTACCACATTATAATAAATAAACGCGTTTATATTTAATTAAAAATTTAAAATCTTTTTTCGGCTTAAGTAGAATTCAGTGTAGTTAATTTGGGGTTTGAAAGAGAAAAATCGGGTGCACCCGGCTTAAACAAGGTTTAATTTGTTGTCATTAATAAAGATGATGTGGACACGTTTGGCCCGCAGTTGCTAAATTTGGTCCTGCATACAAATGCGGGTATTTTTCTTTTTTACCAAGTGCGTTTTGATCTGACCTTCTTGGAGATCATTCACATAGAGAGGTCGTTTGAAAGTCGATTCCGTTTAATTTATCTGTTGTGCTTTACGAAAATCTACAGATTGTTTTTATATATTGGATTTGGAAGAAGCGATCAGTTGCCCAATATCGGTCACGAAAAATCAACTGTTGTCATTGATTCGACGAAGATGAAGAAGAATATAATGATCACTTACATTTTTACACGTCTGCCCAACCGAAAAGGAGTGTGTAATGTTTCAGATTTCATGTAAGTATGTATATATTTGCGATTCTTTTAAAGACTGAAATTCGTTAATTACTGAACAGATTCGGATGGGAATTGTATCGGAAGAATCCTTACACTATATCACGTGTCATATAGTCTAGGCTTTATCTCAGAAAGCAGTCGTGTTTTAAATTTTTTATTTGTTTATTACGCTTTTTGCCTAATAATAATAAGTACCTCGATGATATTGTGATTATTTTATAACTCTTCAACACAAATAAAGAAAAATAAGCAAAACAACCACTACCAACTCTAAATATATTACGGCCTTTTATGCGTCTTGAGAACACGCACTATATTAAGTAGGTGCGCGTAGGTATCACAAGATTGTAAGTTAACCTAAAACTTATTTATATCTCAACAAAAACCATAATCATAAAAAAGCCTATCTTTTCTCTTGACTGCGGCTAATCTGCAATGATTTGTATCGTAAAACAGGACGGTCTAATTATTCATTGTCCTCTCCTAAAAAGTTTACGTCTGGCCCCGCCTTAACTGCATATACGTGAGACATTTACAGATCTCGAAACAGATAAAGGAGAAGCAACGACTACACCGCCTACTAGACGCCTAATGTGTGCTGATTTCCACAAGTAAATAAGTTAGTTGATAAGCTTAGGTACGTGGGTCGTAACGTAAGACTAGTATACGGCTGACATTATTTTGAGGGCATAACTTCCAAAAATATTATAAATCGCTTATTTTTTGTACGATTGCGTTGTGGGTCTCTAAAATACGTACAGGGTTATTTTTTTATTCACCCCGGAAATTTTACAGGGTGATTCTACTCATGATGCTGAACCATTTTTATTATTGGGGTCACCAGCATAAACGCAAAAAAAACAGCTGCTCTATAGAAAAATTCATACCTACTCGAACAAAATGTATGGAACAACTGGTTTTTTTTTTCGCGATTTCGCAGGTGACCCCATGATAAAAGTTGTTCAAAATTATAAGTAGAATCGCCCAGTAAAATTTCCGGGGTGAATAAAAAATACCTAACCCTTTATAGTATGTTGTGTTATATTTGACGCTTGCATAATTTTTTTATCAAATGTATGGTAGCCCATTTATTTTAATACCAATATTGTTTATGTGACAGTTTACACCATGTACCCAGTTTTAGAAGCAGAGTAAAACGTGCGTCGTGCATGCTGATTGGCCAGTTTATAGGCTCGCGTCATCTCATAATCACCACCAACCGATGCGCGCGATCAAAGGAAGGCGAGATTTTACACCGGAAAGTTTGAGTATACAGGACGGTACAGAACGACGGTCTTCCGCGAAAAGCAGAGCAAGTTAAACTGAACCCTTTTTCCCAAGGAATATACTACGTTAGTACTATTATATATTCTGTGAATATACTACAAAATGAACAATAGCTTCTTTTAAAAATTGCTCGTTCAGCAGATCTCATATATATTACCCATTAAAAAAAATATATCAGACATTTTGTTGTAGTTGTAGGGAAAAGTTGTTCAACTTAACGGGTTCAGCCTAGCGTTTTCGTTAAGGTCCGTCGTTCGGTCCCTCCCTGTATGATTGAGAGGCTAAACACTAAAGGTGAGAAGGTGCCGTCTAGTAGTCTGTGTGGTCGTTGAGGAGAAAGAATGTTGCCTCAGATTTTGCTGTTTAAATCAACTGCAGTGTTAGTTAGTGTTTTGTGAACATGCAGCTTTTAACATGCAGTACGCAGTAATTTATTTTAAAGAACCTGAATTTGAAAATCCGACAGGTCTTTTTACAGAATATGATTTGTGGTCTTTGCGAATTTGTTGATGTAATGAAAAGCATTTCTTATTTCACAATTTAATTATAAAGGCATTATGAAACATAATTTTGCTCAACATGGAGACGTTATCATAGATATTATAAGAAAAATACTACCATTATTGTTTTCATATTTTTGCAGATTGCAGATAGAGGGGTTAAGAGATAAGCGCAATATTTATAATATGGCACAGAGAAACTCTTTGACAAGCAATCTTTTAGACTGACCACGGTTAATTCTAGCAATCATTCAGACCAGGCATCATCAGTCCAGCAATCTTTATGATTAGTTTAGATTTTTCTCTGTCGGGGTCGGGGTACAGTATCGCACTCTGTTTGAAAACTACGGCAATGCCCAAAGGAATTCTCTTGTTCAATTTATTTATTTAGTTCAGTAGTAGGCGGCTGAAAAACTCTGATGCCTGGGTTTATCGACTCGGTGTCGCGCACGAAAAGAAGAAGATTTAATTAATTGCCCATCGTACAAAAGGCGGGCATAATGCCATTGGGCAGTCTTTACCGGCCAACCAACGGGTAAACAGAGAGAAAAAGAAGCGGTTGCACTAGAAATTGAAAATATATACAAAAGGAAAACAACATTTCGTACTACTATGAAAATAAATACCTACCAATACATAGTTATTGTTTATTAAAATAATTGTTCACGTGCTTACGGTGCTCTAATTCTATTGGACCGCTTATCTACAGAGGTCGTAATAAAGTGTAAACACACCATGGTCACGATGGAACACCATAGCCGTACAATTGATAGACATGGGGTTATCATTTGACGGCGTGCGTGTTGCACCGTTTGGTCACGCGAACTTGCCATGCCTTCGGTCAAAGATTAGTGAAAAAAAATTGTGTCACGGGATTGGTCAATGTAATCTAATCATTCGTCTGTCGCTTCATACTATAACAATTTCATTGGTTTTGAATTTTATTGTGGGTAGTTAAGGTTCAAAATTGTTGTCCGGCTCCCGGTACGTGACAGACAAGAGGTTAATCAAAGGCGAGCCCTATGTTAATTTGTGAATAGGAAATACTTAAAAATAGGTCACATATTATTAGTCCGGCACGGCTGGCATTATATGATGGCATAACTTACAAAAATTTTAAGTTTGCGTTATGTGTTTGTAAAACTCATTGTCATTTTGTGCCATTTTTGACGTATGCATTAATGTTAAATGTAAGGCTCATTTTAAGTGATTCTTAAAATAAATTGTTCAGAAATTTTCAAGTGTCTTTAATTAGATTAATATAATAAATATATCAGTATTGTCGATGTGACAGTTTACACAATGTGAAAACCCAGTTTGAGTGGTTTTTATCAACTGCAAAAAAATAAATTGAAAATTACTCAAAATAATAAATTGGATTCGGCCAATGGTCCAGAGACTACAAGCCAAAAATAAACAACTTTCATCTTTTGAAACATGACAAGCTAGCCATACTGGTGGCCTATATCTCAAGTTCACGAGCAAGAAAAATAGGATAGGACCCCTCCGGAGAATATGACTTGAAAATTGTCAATCAGCAGAACTGAAGTAAAAAGTTTTTAGTTCTTTATTCATGTTTCATATTAATACGAGGTAACGGATGGATTATGTATCTTATAAGTTCAAATAATGCTCATACAATATTCATTAATCAACAATCAACAAAGGCGACAGGCTGACAACCTATCACTATAGTGATAGAACTTTTCTAAAACGGCCCTAAAGTATTTGTCAGACGTGGCGATACCGACCGTGTTTTACGGCCGTCAACACTTTGCCTAACCCGCACGGGATGAAGGCGTGATAATTGAGTTAATCTTTTTGAGGTACAATTTCCTATTAAAACTAAATTAAATTAACTAGACACGCCTCTCCCCGCCCCTACATTTGCTACCTACTAGGTTAACCTACCTTTTTTGTTCGATACGCTATTCATAATATCACAGAATGAATAAGGAGTTTTCTATAAAAAAAAAATTGTTCCCTAGTTGGTGGATAGATGGCGCTTGGCGTTAACGTAAGGAACAGAACGTCAAATAGTTTTTTATGTTTTCACTTGGTGGATGTATGAGATCGTAAAACGAAACGTAACTAATCACAGTTACATCACTCGCATCAAAAAGATGGGTTTCCCTGCATAGTAACAAAAACAACGTACAATTAATAAAACAAAATATTAAGAAAGCGCTAAAAAAGGATAGATTCGGATAAAAGCTTTTTTTTCATGCTTTTTGGCTTTGCATCTTGTAACGTAGTCAGTTCAACGCCATCTACAGAGTTGTTGAAATACCAAACCTTTCTTTATTTCTCAAAATGAAAAATCCCTATTATTATAATTATAAACCGTACGGTTCTCATAACTCTTACATATTGAGCTATATTTCTGTAATACGATACATACCCTAACTCGTTAAACCTCGTTTTATATTCTGCGGTCCTAATTCTCGAGGACCCTTTACACAGAAACGAGGTTGATAGTAAAATTAAATAAAAACTGTCAAAAGCGTGATCAACTAGCGGGCTTAGGGTACCGTGAAATAAATATTAAAATTTGCAAGTAAAGTTCTGTATAGTTATAATTACTTCATACATTTATGAATTTTAATGCGTGGGCTGTAAAACTGCGCCCTTTTTTCTAGATTTTTAATTACTAAAACGGATTGGAAAGTAGGTATTTATCTGTCTAGAAGTCTATATAGATACCCTTGCGGGTTAGGCAGAGCGTTAACGAACGTGAAGTACGGTCGCTTTCACCACATCTGACAAAATATTATAGGGCCGTTTCAGAACAGTCATGTTTCACTGTAGTGACAGATTGTCAGCCTGTTGCCTTACATTGTAATACACGTTAATCAAATCAAATGATTTATTTCTTAGAGGAATTAACAACATTTTCTTTTAGACAGTCAAATCTACATGAAATAACATAACCTATTTAAAAAAATGGTAAGCTTAAAGTAATGTAAAAAACAAACACTCAAGTGAAACCCGTGAGTCCTCCAGTCGCCTCTTACGACACCCGTGGTAAAGAAATGGGGTGATGCTATTCTTAGCCGGCATCACACAGCCTATTAAGAATTATTAATAGACTATAATTCCAAATATAGCGAATGCTAATCTATTTGGTTTAATTACCTACTTGAAACTGTGAAAGTGGGCTAAATTGCTTAAATCTATTAAATGATAATTATTGCATATAATTTTGTAGAGGTTTACGTATTAATTTTACTAGTAAATTCGTTATGTACCAAGCTTAATTATCGAGAAAGGTTTTTAATAACAATTTGTGTTATTTCGATACTTGGTTACTTAATGGTGTAAAAAAATTACTGCAAATATTTTAAAGAGCAAATCAGCCCATGAAACTAATCAACTTTGAAAAATAAATATTGGATCTTCCATACAAAATGTTCCAGTTGACTAGGTTAATTTGTGTGAAAGTATTTTTTTTCATATACCGACCTTCCTTATTTAGGAAATTTGTTCAATTTCATAAGCGCAGCTATCTATATATCTACATCATGTATTATGGAGGTAGATAGACTTAATTTTTTTGTTTTTAGTGAGTGTTGGCCTTATTAAATCGTGTACAAATGACAAATAATACCTAGTCAAATCATCTACCTAACAGTAAAATTTCATAACAATGGACTGAAAAAAAAAGTTACATGACTTAGAAATGGTGGCTCAACCATGGAGAGGTAAATTTATTTCTTGAAAACTTGCAGAATATTCAACCGCAGGCAGGATATGAACCTGCGACTTTCGCCATTACTAGCGTCGACGCCTCTTCCATCTGAGCTACCGCACCTTGTCCCTTGCCCGCGAATTTTGCAAGTGTATCTTAATGCCAGTAACGCGTGGCACGTCCCCATATCTACCCGGGTAGTCTTGCAACTAATACCCAGCGACTAATTCATCCTTTACAGATTAAATGTAGTCTTTTTGTAAGTTAAGTAATTTTGCAAAAATGTTATACCCAACACGGGAAGTGTTATAAAATTTGGTACTCAAAGGTGAGATCTGTTTTCATATAGCAGACTTCGGCCCCCCATATATATAAATTTTTTCTAGTCCAATGTCTACGAGTGTATTTATTTTTAGTTCTCTACAAATAACGAATATCTACCTTTTTTTTAGCTCTGGACCCTATGATATTACCCCCGGGGCTATTAAAATCTACACCTGACTGTATGGTGGGCAGCAGGAGCTCACTCAGAGAAGTTTTGTGGTTACTAATATCTGTCAATACGAAATGCTCTGAGACAATACTAGTGACAATAATTTTCTCAAATACCGGCTGTGGCTGTCATATTTTACATAATTAAGAATTCAGTGTCACCATATTCAGACACGCTCCATGGCGTGCAAATCCGCCAATTTATAAGTTAGGGAGCTAACTACAGGAGCCGAAATATTTGTAGCGGTAGGTACTTAGTTAGTAAAATATATTCAGGGTGTAAAAAGTTTTTTTTTGACTTAGTATCCCATGAAAGGTACTACCTAAACATGCAGATAAAATATAAAGAGTGCAATGGCGGCCTTATAACAGACAATCTTTGGGTAGAGGTAAGAATATAATTTAAGATGCGGGATAGTGCTTCTACGTTTAAAATATACCTATACCACCTACTTACTAAACATTTTCTTGAAACGTAAAAATTTTATGTTACCTATTGGGACAACTCATTATATAGGTACTGACTTTTTGACATATATTTTTATAGCCTATGACTCTACACGCCTACCTTTTTATGACGACATGTTTTTTTTTGTTGTAAGAATCGCTAGAGGTCTTATAGGATTCTTATAAGATATAACACCATTCAAGTTAGTCATGTGGCTATAATGTTCAAAACCTTACTAGATAATTCTTCGATTGACTAGTTAGATCGGTATTGACGGTATAACAGCAAAAAAGAAAAAAAAACAATTTAAGTATTTAAGACATTTTTTTTTGCAAATAGTATTCTACATACAAGGAATATAAAAGTGGTATGACGAGCCGAAAGGAGTTCAAAATTCTCATGAAACTGAACAACTTTTCCCATTTTCATAGGTCGAAATATGGAAAAGAAATGATCTCCCATAGAGAAAATTAACCAGCTGATCGGCAATTTTGTATGGGACGTCCAATTTTTTTTTTGTTATGTTTCACGAGTGCTATGACCGCTTTTCGGCTTGTTATACCTTTTTTGTTCCTCCCTGTAAAATTAAGAATTAGACTGTCACCACAGCTGGTCACGCTAGTTAGCGTGCGAGCGCAGCAATTAGGTTAGGTTTCTTATAAGAGTCGCTATCTATGTCTATGTTGTTTGTTAGAGCCATTTTGTTCTAACACAGGTACCTATTTATACACAAATGACTGAAGTTTATTAGGTACTTTTCGAAGTTTTCCAAATTTAGGCATTGCGACCTATGTAATCAAGACGCCTTAGGTAGAATTTGCATTTTTTTTCAAAAGATATTGCATTTACCTGACAATACAATAATATACTTACCTAGAGCTTACATTACGTACATTAACAACCACAATTGTTCACAACTGGACATAGGCGTACCCCTAGAGCTTAAAAAATTTATATCATCACAAAATTGTAGATGTCAAATACATAATCATGAATAAAGTTTTGAAGCACTACCGATTACACCCAGACATTTTAGCTGATGAACCGGGTCGTTTATATTAACCTAAAAACTAATTATTTATTTTCCATTTATTGTACACAGGAACACTTTAGAGACAAACCCATAAAGAATACAGTCACACCAGGCACTGCTTATTTCTAATAACAATTTTTTTACAGCAGACCTAGGAAAGAGTAAACGAAATGCGGATAAGACGTGGCCAGAATATTATTAATCGAAGTATGGATATCACAAATAAATCATACTACTTAACAAACAATATATATAATATAGGTAGGTCTAATAAATGTCTATACATAAACATACATACATAAATATATACATAAACGAGTAATACGGATCGCGGTTAATCTACTAAAATGTGTCAAATATGAATAAATACAGCAACCTATATTTATTACGTCCAATACCTCTACAAACCGTTTGCAAGTTTTGCAATGCCATCGTAACAGCATAACAACGCCTAAAATAATCCTTCCTAAATCCACCATAACAGCATTTGGCAATAACCCAGCGATACAGGAAGCTTTTTCACCCACTCCGAACTTATGACATTGCGAGCTGTTTCCTTTAAAAGACCTTTGAGGCAATAAAAACACGATAACCCTTTCGAATGGCACTCCCGTTGTTTCTATTATCATCGCTTCGCTTTTTTCGAAGGGTTCCAAAAGTACACGCCGGATATGGAAGCCGTTTTTTCTGTTTTTATTAAAACCACGATATTGATTTCTATCGCTACAGCGTATGAGTAAATATGGGTGAAACCCGATGGACGTTCTTTTTGTTCAATAATAAATGACGCAAATTATGTAAATATGTGTCCAAGCACTAAATAATTTAATGTTATTTACCTACCTACTTTGGGACGAGTACAACGAGTAGTTGTTAGGTGTAGGTAATTTAATTCAACATTGACCGAATTATATTGATAGGAAAATTTTACTGTAGCGTAGGTACTTACCAATTTTTTGAAACACTCTTATATACATGTACTAATTTAAAAAAAAAACTATGTTAAAAGCAATGAGCACACTAGTAGGTAGTGTTACTGGGCCATCGAGGGCTCGTTTATTAAAACTGCGATACCGATCTCAGTCGCATTCTGCATTCGATTCGATGTTCGCGTGAACATTTAATTGAATGATTCCAGCTTACTTGATTGTTTAATATGTTGACTTTGTTCGATTTATCGACGTCATAACTTACGAGAGTTCACGCCTTCTGAAATGCGTATGCGTTGATTGGTTCCCGATAACAGATCCGTACGATCCGACGATCCGTTATATCTTGACGTCTTGGTGTTTCGTTTTAAACGTTTCTTGTCTCGACTTATTGGCCCAACTGTATTTGATTATCGAACGATCCTAAAGTGATAACGAAATGAAACGTACAAATGTTTTATTGAACAGGAGCACGCCTTTTCCGCGACAACGCTTTAACTCATCGGGGTGAACAAAAACTAGATTTAAAGCACCGGCGAAAAACAGGCAAAGAACCAAAGAAAGAACGTCATGTCCACGCAACCGAAAACAAAAAGCGATAGTCGGGCAAAAATGAGCTTTATTTACAACGAAATCAATCAATTACATCGGTCATCAGTGCGGACCTACTGAAATGTATGGGTACTTGACATGGTGAGATGCGCACGGGTTCGGAGCAAAAAATTATGTCGTCCGTCCGAAGTAAAAAGTTCTCGGCAACTGGATGGCCGGCGTTCGCAAAAAATCCGCCTTCACTTCGATGAGAATGCGGCGACATGAAGAGACTTGAATGGATGCGGCAGGACAATTTCCCTGGTGGGTAATTTCATACCATTTCATACAATTTCAGTGGCGGTGGACTGCACAATAGAACCCATAGTTATTATAGAAAGTGGATAGTTTGTAGCTAAATAGTATTTAGTACTACGCCGAGTGTTTTTGCTTCGCTTAGCCAGTAACTTGAACTGGAAACTTTAATAGTGGGACTATTATCGGAAAAGACGTAAATTACCTTTGGTCATAGAAATTGCATTTGTCGTTCAAGTGAAGAAGATACAGCATAATTTTAGATACGTACGTACACATACTTATTTAAATAACATTGTAGGGTCACAAACATATCACATAGGGACGGTATCATATACGGTGTAATTTGGCTGGTGTTAAGGAACGTAGGTTGTAATAAGCCAAAAATATTTTGAGTTTCCATAGTAACTCAAATCAGCTGATCGGCACTTTTGTATGGGAGGTCCAAATTCTTTTTTCGTATTTCGACCTAGGGTGCTTGGGGAAAGTTGTTCCTTATCACCAGCCGGTCTTGACTTTTCGCTATTGGTCACTAGTAAAATTTCACCTTATGTTATTATATTACCTAATGATAAACGACTTTTAGTACCACACGAAAAGAAAGAAGACCTAAAAATGACGCTAAAGATGTGGACTCCTAAATTTCTTAAAGCTTCGCTAGATCTTCGCGTATAGTTCGGTGTTGGAACCAAAAAGCCCAAATCAGTGTATTTGAATAGCATCTGAATGAAAACCAGTAACCAGTTCCTTCACACTCAACTAGCGAATAGGAAAAGCTTTCATACATCACGAATCGTCTAATGAAATCGTGTCCGTATAGCGTACAAGCGGCGATCGCATCAAAAAGCGCTTACCGCAGCCCGTTTTTTACTCCTAATTGAAAGTTATTTGGCTTCAGAATTCCGTTTGCGCTGCAGCGCTAGACGCCAATGTTTACTAGCGGTGAAGCTGCTAAATAATCTCAAAATGGACTATTTTATGTGCTGCTATTCATCTAGTGCGGCCGTCTAGTTTTTGCTACGTTTCTAGATAGATAAACATCTTTGGGGAGTTAAGACCTAAGTTTTACGACGGTTATGTAACCTATTTTAATGTGATAAGTATTTGTGTTTCACTGCTTTCTATTTCTATATAACATAGTCCTTTATTAAAAATGACGTACTTACTCCTTACCATAAAAAAAATTAGACGCGTGTTTAACAAATATATCTAAACGTCTCACTTTTTATGATAAGATCTTAACAGAAGGTTACTAAAAATAATCGTACCTAATTTTTGACTATCCCGATGGCGTAGCGGATAGTACCCCTGCCTGCTTCGCCGAGGGTCGTGGGTTCACATGACACAAATATAGTCTGGGTGTTTTATATATATACTATGTATCATCACTACATAGTATAAAATCAAGTCGCTTCCCGTTTGGTGTCTCCTTATATCTTTAGAAGTACCCATCGGATTTTGATGCGGTTTTTTTTATTAGATAGAGTAACTTGAGAGGAAGGTTTATAAGTATAATTTGTTCCGGAAAATTGACACATTCCCATGGGAAACCGGGTAGCCCAACTGGTAGTAAACTTTTGACCCCCTTTTGACACCTTTAAGGATTAAAATTTCAAAAATGCTGAAACACTTATTTAATTATTTTAGTTATGAGTCTAATCAGAAATTTTGAAATAGATCACATTTAAGATAAAAAACTTTTATACAAACTTTTAACCCCCTTTTCACCCATTTAAAGGTTAAAATTTCTAAAATGCTGAAACACGTGTTTAATTATTTAAGGTTATTAGTCTAATCACAAATTTTGAAACAGATAACATTCATTAAAAAAAACGAACTTTCATACAAACTTTAAACCCCCGTTTGACCCTATTAAGGGTTAAAATTTCAAATACGCTGAAACACGTCTTTAATTATTTTAAGTCATAAGTCTCATCACTAATTTTGAAACGGATCACACTTAAGACAACGAACTTTCATACAAACATTTAACCCCCTTTTCATCCCGGAATTTAAAGTAAAGTCGCTTCCCACGTCTGTCCCTGTCTGTTTGTTTGTTTGTATGCTTAAATCTTCAAAACCACTTAACGGATCTGGATGAAGTTTTTTTAAAAGATAGAGTGTTTCAAGAGGAAGGTTTTTATGTATGATTTATGTCGGGAGAAGGTCTGTTTCCCGTGGGAAATCAGTTAGCAGCGGGTGAAACTGCTGGGCGGGCCGTTAGTTTATTATAAAAAAGTACCTATGTAAGTATTAATATCAGCTATCTAGTTCCCATAATACAAGTTTTGCTTAGTTTAGGGCTGGGTCTTAGTCCAGCATATTTATAAATTTAGTATTTGAGTATGTTCTCAATTTAACCCATTAATTTTATTGCTGCTAATGACTCTACATTCCTAATTAGCAACATAGAATTCTAAAGCAATATCCAACCGAACCGTTGTGATTTTTCCATCTTTATCATTCTACTTATAATTGTAAGGCATTAGACCAGAGGGAGCCACTGTTTCTAGTGCTGGCAACACACAAACGGCTGGTAAGTAAGTAACTGTTGTATAAAACTGTTAATCTCCCAAATAAAATAAAATAAAATAATAAAATACATAGAATTATTATTATTATAATTAGCCTATCAGATCCCACTGCTGGGCAAAGGCCTCCCCCGCGGTTTCCCACTTGTTGCGGTCTTGTGCAAACTCGGTCCAATCCTTTAAATGGGCATCGAAATCATCACGCCATCTTTTTCGGGGTCTACCTCTGCGATGAGACCCGCCTTGAGGTACCCAATCTTCCGTGACGATTCTAGCCCATCGATCAGGGTGCATCCTGCAGACATGCCCGGCCCAGTCCCATTTCAACTTGGCAGTTTTGAATCCTACGTCGGTGATGCCCGATAGAATACCAAATTTTAAAACACTTCTCGTGTAAGGTATAAACTTTTTGAAGCGCGGGCAGGATTTAAACCTGCGACTTTCGACATTACTAGTGGCAACGCCTCTTCCATCTGGGCTACCGCAGCTCGTCCCTTGCCCGTGAATTTTGCAAATGTGTCTAGGTGCCAGTAACGCGTGGCACAGCTCCATCTACCGGGTAAATTTTGCAACTAATACCTAGAAGATCGCGCCGTGCAACGCCTTACTGTTTTAAATTATAATTCACACGGCAATTAAAACACGACCGAAAATAATGGTTTTCTCATACAGAAGAAAAGTTGAATATCTTATACATTGGATGGTCCACTTATTTTTTTTTCGATTTTTTCAAATACTGCAACTTTCTTACTGACAAAAACTATTTACTTCAACAGAGTAGACAGAACAGCACTAGTGTTTACTATGCTGAGGTAGCATTAAGCCCCGTTGATTGGTCGACGTATTGCGTATAGGCTGTATTTATTCCGTCCGGGCTCCGGGCTAGTTTTTGTGCACCCTGTATTTATCTCTAAGTAGTTCTTTGATTGTTATTTCTCAGTGGACCCGGTAATTGCAAAGATGAAGTTTCTTACCAGAAAAAAGGTTGGATTTATAACAACTTATTGTTCTTTGGAATAGTTGAATACTGTATGAGGTTTGAAAAAGTATATGAATCGTATTAAATCATTATAGTCTAAGCTGCTCATTAATAACGAGTACGACAAGTACAAGTGAATTAACTCCCAACCATATGGGTTTCTAATTAATACTTAATAATTTACCCTTAGAACATTGTTTGTCTGTATGTATAATATCTTTATTGAGCATTATTAAAATTAGTACAGAAAACACATATTAAATCAAAAACAAGAAATGGCGCAAAGGCGGACTTATAACAGTAAAGGCAACCCTTGATAATCTTTAAGGATACTATGTGAGCAGGTAAACTAGAATGAAAAGGTAAACGAATAGATATTTATATACATACTTGATAACAAACTGAATATAATATTATCTACTTAATTATATACTACTTAAATACGACGTAGATTTATTATACCTACTGACTTACTTACATACTTAATATACCCTACAAATTGTCCGAGTTATCAAACCTAAAACTCAAAACTTTCATTCTTTAGTAACATTATATGGCAAAGTCGGTATACATGTACATAACATTTTAATGTTACCGAAACGTGTCCGAATTAAATTTTTCGATTTTAATTTATGAATATTTCAGCATAACCTTAACTAAAACCGCATCATGTTTGCAATTTTGCATCAATCAATGTTCTGGTGAACCAACAAAGCCACTTTTCCAAAAACACAATTTCACTGACCATTACACTATCGCTACATAAAACCGAACCTGGCACTCTAAAACAATTGCTGTTATCCAGACTTCCAATTTCAAACCACATTCAGTTTCATCACTGGCCGTTTTTAAAAAGAAAATCAAGCTTCGCGAATCAAAGGAGCAATGGAGAATATCGTCGTCGACGTTGTTCTAAGTTTAAATTTCCTGGTGGGTGGCAAATAGCGCGTAGTGGTAAATCGTGCGTCGAACGGAACGCAATACGCGAGCGATATCAATGGAAGTGCAGCGTCATTAGGAATACGGTCCATTGCACGCACGCGTCTCAGTGTGTCTGCTCTGCTTGATAGGCAAAGAATAACATTTTATTATGTTTACAGGATCATAGTCAAACTGGCATAATATTTTTGTTGGTTCTGTAGTAACAAGTTGTTCGATGTTGTGTCTAGATTTCGATTTAGATATTTTTATTTATTTGCAGTTTGTAACTTGTTAATCAAAGTATGAATTCTTTTTACGATCCTCCAAAAAGCTTTAGTCTTTAGTACTTTCACAAATTACGTAACGTAAAAAGAGGAGGGAGGGGGTCTGACCTACAGATGAAATTCTTAGTACATTGCGGAGCCGGTTCGTATTCCCGGTATCATAATGGCTAACAGACTACGCAATAAACATCGAATTTCACCTGTAAAATTGTAGCCTGTAGTTTGATAATATCGAGTAGATACTGGTGTTATCTTTCATACTAAAAGGCTGTTACGTCCGTACAACGTTTTGCGTTACGTAATTATTGGACGACCCCTTACACCGAATATTTTCTTTTTCTCTCTCAATGAATTGAAAAATTACACTGGTATAGTCTTCTGAGTGCACACCATAAACCATTTTTCTCTTTGACCACTAACCAGAAGCGTATGTTATCTATCTCTGTATTCTTTGACCCTTATAACGAGTATATCAATAATAATGAAAATACAACCTTATTACAAGGAAATAAAGGCTTCTTGACGTCCAAAGTGATACAGGATTCGCGGTTGGTGCGCAAACACTTAGAACAGGGTGTTTTATTGACCGAAATCACCCCTAGTTTTAAGATTGATAGTTTTCTATACTGGATTTATTTAATGGGATAAATACGGCCGATGTGGCGCAGTGGTAGTGCGACTGCCTGCGACGCAAAGGTTCCTGGTCTGGTTTGCAATGTCCTAACCAGACTGTAAACAAATTCACAGATTGAACCACCTGATTGTCCGAAAAGAAAGATATTTCCGATGCTTCGGAGGGCACGTTAAGCCGTCGTCGGTCCCAGTTACTGTCTATGCTTACTTACACGACGGTCGTTACACAACCATGTACACTACTAGTAGGCGGTTGAAAACCTCACACCGGGGTTCATCGGGTTTTTCGTCGACTTGGGGTCTTACAAGAAGAGCAAAAAGAAGAATTTAAAATAATCAGTTCAGTGCTGCTGAACTCAGTGGAGGAAATGGCTTACTACTGGGAGTAGGCGGTTAAAATACTCTTGACACCAGTCATCAGGGTCATTGAACGACTCGGCGTCCCACGTGAAAAAAAGAAAATGGGATATCAAATTGGGTGTAATCAATCATAATCATAATCATTTATTTGGTAAATTTACATGTCATTTGAGTACAGAGAAATACATTGTAAAAATCGTAATTATTTCTTAATTAAAAGAAATACAAATTCATGAAAATAATTTTTTCACTTTTCATGCTCTGAAAGAGCTTATTGGTGCAGGATATAGGCTGCACAAAATCGCATTTTATGCACAAGTGCAAGAACGTATCTACTCATAAATGAAGGCAAAGAAAATGAGCCATACACAGCCAAAGGGCGTCTGCCCCGAACGCCGATATCGGCCCGACATAGTGCTATTTCATTTTATATGTATGAAAAAATTGAAATAGCACTATGTCGGCTTAAATAGTAGGCTGTATAGGTCTGCAGCCCAAGCCTAATATGCCAATGTCGTAAGATTAAAAAAAATAAAGCGGCGGGAAACAGCTCTTGTTTTTTCGTAATTTCTTCAATTTGCTAAAATTGTTAAAAATTACCAGTGAAGAAGAGGATTTAAGACTCTCTCATAATATACTATTGTTTTATTTCCTCGCAATCAAAGTGAAAAGCAGAGTTTATAACTCGTCCACTAAACCATTTTAACCTCGACATTACTATCAGCCCTCGCCTTCGGCTCGGGCTGCTAAAAGTCTCGGATGTAAATGGTCCGTTTTGTGCACTTGTTGTAAAATCTACTAATTCCTATTCATATTAAATTCATTATTCATATGTAAAATAAAAGACGTGTTGTTTGTCATACCATAGAACACGCTGCTTTGGCTACAAAATAAAGCGACTTATACTTTCGCCACGTTAGTATTTACCTTAAAACTGCCGTGTAATGCCGGCCTAGAATAGCATCACCCCATTTCTTACCCATTAGTATCGTAAGAGGCGACTACGGGACTCGAGGGTTAGATGTGTACTGCAATTTAAGGAGATGGCCTTTCAACCTGTGACTATAGTTTGTATACACAGTTATCTGATTGACCCTCAAACTTTTGTCAGACGTGGTAATATTCGTTTTACGGTCGTTAACGCTCTGCCTACCCCGTAAGGGTGATTTATGTATGTATGTATGTATGTATGCAAAGCCATTCAAATGGCACACAACTGAAACACTTTTCAAAGTAAAATACGGCCCGTGGTTTGCGTGGAAATTCTTTCAAATTAACACTATACCTAAACCCTCAAGGCTCAGCCTCGAAATACCACAGTAAACCTGTCACAATAGTGCAATTTCTTAACTAGCTCGCTTTTGTTCGACTAATGACCAACTTGGCGGTGACCTAGTTAAGGTTCCCACTTTCTTTGTCACCGTAAGACCCACTATAAGACCGCTAGAGGTGTAGGGAGGCATTCACCATGTGTGGGGAATAAAGGAGAAAAAACATTTCTGTATATCCAAGACATACCTATTTTTTTTGTTATGGAAGTGACAGAGTCTGAGATGGAGCGAGCTCACCCAGAAGAAGCCTGACATGCCGTGTGATGCCGGTTTAGAATAGCATCACCCCATTTCTTTCCCGTGTGCGTTGTAGGGGGCGACTAAGGGAATTGAGGGGAGTATTGCAATTTTAGGCGATGGGCTGACAACCTGTCACTATGGCGATACACAATTTTCCGAATTACCCTCAAAATATATAGGTATGTCAGACGTGGCGTAGGTAAATGTCCGTTTTTGCGGCCGTTTACGCTCTGCTTACCCCGCAAAGGATAATAGGCGTGATATATTATGTATTTAAATCCAAGACATGTGCTGAAAAACATTCTGGTCTGAAACTGTTGCCTAGAACTTTTTATACCGTTGGCAGGATTCTATTCAATAGGCTATAGGTACATACACATAATGTATCAAGTATACGTCATAATCCCATGCGCGGTAGGCAGAGGGTTACCGGCCGTAGAAAAACGGTCACTATCGCCGTCTCTGACAAATATTGGAGGGCCTTTTCAGTTTTTTAAATTATGCATACATAGGGATAGACACGGAAAGCAACTTTACGTTACACCATACATATAGTGATAAAGTTTAAATGACTCAAGTTCCTGCAAGTTTTCAAAAATAATTTACAATGACCAACAATGACACAGATTGATGACATGAATTTGGTAAACTATTCAATAAAATAACATAATATTTATATTGATAATATCTATTACAAACTAAGGCATTTCAATCCGGTCCGGCGGAACCGGTGTGATTTTGTCTCCTACTGGAATCGATGATATTCGATCGGATCCGAAAACGCAAAAAGGTACAGATATAATAAATTTCGATGTGATATTTTCGTCGATTTGTAATGCTAACGATGAAGCGATGCCTACAAACAAACTAGACGTGCTGGCTTGATGAGTGATGGTTAAGTCAATAATTGTCCCCATCTCGTTAATCCGGCAAAATCCGGCCGGATGAGAATCGGCCCGGATTGCAATCCTAAAACAAAATATGATTATCTGATGTTAAGTGAACAATACATTTAAAAAATTAAAAACACGACTGCTTGTGAAGATTCCTTCGATACAATTCACATCGAATCTGTTCAGTGGCAGTGGTTAGCGAGTTTCTGCCCTTTAAATAATCGCACATACATACATACATGAACTCTAAAAACTACACTCCTTTTTGGTCGTGTAAAAAGTACTGGATAGGTATCTACCTACTTTTAGGTATCTATTTTTAGGTATCTACCTACTTTTAGGTCGAGTGTAGTTTTTAGAGTTCATGTATGTATGTATGTGCGATTATTTAAAGGGCTGAAACTCGCTAACCACTGCCACTGAACAGATTCGATGTGAATTGTATCGAAGGAATCTTCACAACAGTCGTGTTTTTAATTTTTTAAATGTATTGTTCAATGGGGTAGTCCTAATGTATTGTTCAATGGGGTAGTCCTAATGAAAGTAGATACTTTCTTTAGGACTACCCCATTTTGTGGCGCACTTATGCAAAAGAAACATGCTCTAGTTGTTTTTTAAGCGCGCTGCTTTGCTGACTGTTGGTACTTAAACAATCCTTTTCAGGACACTCCGAAAACAGTCTCTTTCTTAGCTTGTATTCTGGTAAGAGAAAAGAGAGAGAGCGAAAGATTCTGGTACCGAGATTACTTACTACTACTACTAGAGATTACTTTACTTCGAGACAGGTATGAAAATTGCCTACCTTCCGACACGGTTTTGCTCTACCATTAGGTACTTAGTTATGTCTTAAGTCCAATGTAAAGTATTTCACGATACATTTTACGAGCATCTATTTCTGTGAGCAGTATGACTAGAGAAATACACACTTACTAACCTATTTAGTTGAATTTACCTACCTACATATATCTCCCGAAATTTATTTTAAGGCTATCAAGAAATGGGTAATTATTCGCGTAGTGACCTACCCAAACAACAATTTGCCCAAAAACACGGCAATTCAAAGCGCACACACCGTGACGAACATATCTTAACATGACCACTTTATAAAAGGAGTCAACAGGGCGTTAAATTCTAAATTTATTGCCGAAAATTGCACAGTTTATTGTTAAACATTCGTTTTGTTTTCACGGAGATCACCGGGGGGTGGCGGTGGGGCGTGCATCACTTTGCCGAGACTACCACACCTACGCAGCAACGGATTACGAAATTGTATTTCTGTAGATTACCTACATGGTAGATAGTCCATTGTGCTGGGAGAATGTAGTAAAAACATTATATTTTGTGAGAATTCACATAATGTTCAAATGTACTTAACTTATTAAAATTCAAGTTCTAACCGACCGGGTCAATTTGTATAGAAGGTCCATTTTTTCGGTCTATGTTCCTTGGGGAAAGCTGTTCAGTCTAATGGACTGGTTAACCTCTAAATATTTTTACACCTCTATGTTACTAGCATAACTAGATTTGTAATGCGCGGCCCGAATGCATGTGGTAGCACGAGGTAGATATTCAACTCAAACGCAGACAACGGTTCAAAGAAAACGCTATAAAAAGTATTACGTGTTTTCTAAACAAACACCTACATACTACATCACGCCTATATCCTTTTGGGGTAAGCAGAGTTTTTATGCTAATAGTTTAAATGGCATTATTGCTCCTTGGTTATAATTGTCAGAACTCAACCACCTAACTTTATTACTTTAAAATATTTGCATTAGAATTATGACCATTTGAACCGTATTGAGTACGAGTAAACTATTATCTAAGGTATTTTAATTTAATCCAGAACTATAGATTTGCCAGAGTGATGCACGTTATCGTAAAGCAATAAGTTAAAATTAATATTCTGTCAGCGAACGCGATTTTCGGGCGCGTGTTTTATGATATCGGGCCGTTTCGATCAGGAAACTGGATATACAATTTTGATGTAACAAACAAAATTTATATCGGCACCCGAAATTATTTGTTTGTTTGCTTGTATCGCTTAGTTATTTGATTCGATTTTCGCTAAATAAATTAATGTTTTTGATGAATGTTTATCCAAATATATCAATTTGTTAATTGTTTTACCAAAACGAACTTGTTTGGAGTAAACAATCCATTAGTTGGCGTGGGTTGATAGAAAAATAAAGATGAACATGCAAAATATTTACACTTATATCTTGTACTAATACACGAGTGCTTTTTTTATCTAGATGATTGGTTAAATATTAATCGGTGTTTATCTAGCAGCCACCACACTGGAACCAACATTCAATCCAAATTACTAGGTAGCAAAAAATATACGATAGAGTGACAAAATTCCGAGGTCGCTTCATCACACCATAAAATCCATCGACAAATTAATTTACTGTAATGTCACTCAATCACGAAATAGATAGGTATGAACTTACTACATTTCTATTCATGACTGACGTCACTCAATAATGAGGCCAGCTGAGGTTGTGCACATAGGTAGGTACTTATAAAAGTAGGTCATGCATTAAAATTTTAGTCGGTATCGATATTAAATTATCGTTTAGTGGGATAAGAATCATTATATCTTGGTAAAGTCGAAAGCGGAACCCACCTTTGCATTAAATCAGTCGCAGTATTTTAAACTTCAATACTAGTACAGTCACATTTCATAATTTTCATACAATCGAGAATTCCACGGATAAACCATACACACGACGGATAGGTACACAAGTTCTAAATTATCTATCACAGAACTATGTTTTCTATACATATACATACATATATATTGCTTTTGGGGGGTAGGCAGAGTGTAAACGGTCGAAAAAAAGGCCATTTACGCCACGTCTGACAAACATTTGAAGGTCACTTGGAAAATAATTGTGCATCGCCAATATCGCCATAGTACGCCAGTATTATTATCTATTCTTATGGCCATAGTAACAAGTGGTCAGCCCATCGCCTGAAATCGTTATACACATGCAACCCTATAATCTATGACAGGGGTATTAAGATTTTTAAACTTTCGCGGTCACACGTAATAACTCCCAATACTAAAACAGGGTTTTACCGCGATACTTATTTTTGTTGAATTGTCCGATTATTTGAACCAGTTGCATGGCCCATGATTACGGAACAAGTTATTCCGTGAATATCGGACAATTCAACTAAAATAATTATCGCGATAAGAACCCCGTTTCAGTATTGCGAGATTAGGGGTATAATAAGGGTTCATCTTTTAGATTTTTTGTGTTGGATTCATGCCGTTCCTACATGCTGTGCCTAATTATGTGATAATCCATTATAGTAGTAAACTGTGGTATAATTTGCTCTATAAAAACAAATAAATGTGTTGATTTGACTTACTTCGACCAACGAACAAGACAGTTGTTCCAATTTCACCGCAGCAAGGCAAATCAAAAAACACCGGTAACTACATACAATTGTCCTCTTCTCTCCCCTTATACAGCTCTTGTATTCAACAAGGGTCCAATTTTCCCTAGTGCACCGTAGACACACTTTGATTTCCATTGCTGCTTCTGTTTGACTTTTTTACCTCAGAGTTGATCACCAGCCAGCAAGGAATGGCGTAACTCAGTCTTTCAAGCACACCAGTGGGTAGGCAAAGTAACCTGCAATGGTTCAGGAGGCCAAATTGGCTTGCAACGCCAAGTTCTTTAGGAAAATCCACTAACAAGCCGAAACTTTGTCTACAAAGACCTTTGCATACCTAAACGAATACTGCTATTTCGTTTACTACTCTTACGGTCTACTTACTTACTCTAGTTTTGACTGCAAAATAGGGGTTTATTATCCTGTGAAGTTTTGCAGTGTTGTAAGAATAAGTGTCGATAACGACGAAAATATACAAGGTGTAAGAGACAGCCCTCCTCAGTACTAATAATGTGCATTCGGACCATGAAACTGAACAACTTCCCATAAACATAATATGTCAGCTGATTGTAATTTTGTATGGCGCGTTGTTTTTTTTTTGTCGTTTCCTTACTTTTTCTAGGGGAATTTTATTCAGTTTCATGGTCGGAATGCCTCGGCCCTTACATTACACCCCGTATAAAAGGATGAATTTTACTAGTGACCGATATAGAAAACAGATTACGAGCTAGTGATAAAAATACAACTTTCCCCAAGCAATATAGATCTAAATAAGAAATAATATTTTGTTTGAGCTTCCATAGTAACTCTAATTAGCTGTTTAGCAATTTTGCTAATTTGAGTTTTGAGAGAGGCCAAATTTCTTTTTCATATTTCTACCTATGATCCTTGGGGAAAGTTATTCCTTATCATCAGCCCGATCTGAGTTTTCGCTAGAGGCAAGCTAGACAAAGAACCTTGGTATGCAAACAAAACCCAGTGATAATTTACAAACTTTTTATCACTATGCTCTACTGACCATCCTGAGTAAAATTCAAAAACTTTCTTGTTGAAGTCATATCAGAATCTGCATAAGATTTGAAAGAAGAAAAATATTAACTACATGAGTGATATCGGATCAGAATAGCAACAACCCATTTCTCCCCCTTGAGTGTTTTAAGGCAACTAAGGGACGGAACCCACTTACATATTATTATGTGTGTATGTATCAGTGACAAAGTGAATTTTTCTGAAAAAATCCAAACTATCATCACTTCATTCAGTGAACAACCAAAATTTATCGAATTAAAGAGCTTTATTTATATTTGAAAACTTTGTTTGCCGCGTAGTAAATAAAACTGTATTTTTTATGCCAGCTACAGCTGATCTCATCTTACTTGACTAGCTGCTGTTAGTATTTTTTAATATAATATCCTCTTTATTGTTATTTTTATTATTTACATTTGGCTCACCTAACTGCCTGCCTATGTCAGGGGATACACAACCTAACTGCCTGCCCGGTAGCTAGGTCTGGTATACGGGTATGCGACCCCAGCTTCCCGAGCTACTACAATCTCAAACCTACTCCTCCGAGGCAGTAGTATCCTTACACCTTGTTTTCACTTCCACGTCATAACTTCCTTTCTTACTCCCTCTTCCTACCCAGTTCCTTTCTCCTTCCCTCTCCGCCAATCCAAGGTCTGCCGCGCCGATGGATGCATAGCTAGGGGCGTGCCTAGCTTAGCGTGCCGATTTGCCCTGGGACCAGGTGACCCCAGATTACGGCTTACCTTGTCCTGGCATGCGGGGCTCTGCCAGGATCGACATATTAATTCCCTTGCTACTCGTGGGAACGCTATGATTTCTTTATCTAACCCAAATCAAAATGGCGGCGATGTAGGAGTTCGCGACTCATCACGTCTCGTTTCTATCGGGAGCGGAACGCGGCCTACGGAAAGCCGCTTTGCTACGATGAATGTTAGAGGAGGAATGGTAGATAAAGTAGACGAGGTATGTCAGGTGATGGATGAAAGGCGTATAGATGTATTGTGTGTAAATGAAACTAAGCGGAAAGGATGTGAAACGACCAAACATGGACCCTACACAGCGTATTGGTCTGGTGTTTCCAGTACCAATCGTGCATGTAAGGGAGTCGGCTTATTTCTTTCCGCGCGAATAGCTGAATGTGTGACTGAGTTTGAATGTGTGAGCCCTCGACTCCTCTGGATTAGGCTAAAGGTTGGAATTACGCGAATCTTTGTCCTAGGTATTTATGCGCCAACGGATTTGGGTACGGGTGGCTCCACAAAAGCTAAAAAGGAAAATGAGGAGTTCTGGGATAGTGTGAGAGAGGTTTTGAAAGGTTGTAAAACAAATGAAAGGATTATCATGCTAGGTGATTTTAATGGATACATACATACATACATACATATATCACGCCTATAGTCCCTTGCGGGGTAGGCAGAGCATAAATGGCCGTGAAAAACGGTAATTTACGCCACGTCTGACAAAAGTTCGAGGGTCAATCAGATAACTGTGTATCACTATAGTGACAGGTTGTCAGCCCATCGCCTAAAATTGCAATACACACCCTCGAGTCCCTTAGTCGCTTCTTACGACACCCACGGGCAAGAAATGGGGTGACGCTATTCTAAGCCGGCATCACACGGCTAATTTTAATGGATGGGTTGGTATAAAGCGTGATGGGTATGATAAGGTTCTTGGAGCGTTTGGAGACGAACGAGTTAATGAGAATGGAAAGAGTTTGTTAGAGATTTGTTTGGAGTGGGGTCTTCTTGTGTCGAATACAATGTTTCAACACAAGAAGATTCACACTTATACAAGAGCAGAAGGTGTATCAAGGACCATTATAGATTTTGTGATTGTGGATGAAAGATTGAAGAAGAAAGTTCTAGACACTCGTGCGTATCGCGGGGCCGGGATCGACACAGACCACTTCCTAGTGATATCACGAATAAGTGGTCTCTTTAAACGATGGCGACATAGAGTGCACGAAGCGACCAGTGTTCTGGAAAGAGTGAAAGTAGAAAATTTGCAAGATAAAGAGGTAAGAAAGGAATATGTCAAAAGGTTAAAGGATGAATTTGATAAGATAGATGAGATGAATGACATTGAAGATGGTTGGAAGGTATTTAAGGAAGGAATCGTCAAAGTTGCTGTTGAAGTATGTGGAGTCACTAGACGGGCGAAAGGTAATAAACGAAAGACTGCATGGATGAGTACAGATGTGCAAGAAGTTGTTCAGAAGAAGAAGAAAGCATGGTTAGATTTATTGGCTACTAAAGCTAACCAAAGATTGCAGAAAGCGACAGATCAGGATGTAGAGAAAGCACGAAAGGAGTATAAAAGTTTAAAGAATGTAGTAAAGAAGACAGTGGAACGAAAGAAAGAGGAAAATAAAGATGAGTTTGACAGGAGGCTATCAGAAAACTTTCGCAAGAACTTAAAGGTTTTCTGGAAATCTATAGGAACAACTCGAGGAAAAACAGCACAATCAGAGTTGAGTAGGATTCGGAGCCAGGATGGTAGTATAATAAAAGGTGAGGAATGTGTGTTGAAGAGATGGAAGGAATATTTTGAAAGCTTGTTTGAAAAAGAAGAAGTACAAGAGGTGAACATACATGAAGAAGATGACAGTGAAAACGAAAGCGAGATTGAAATGGATGAGATTATGAAAGCTCTGAAAAGTATGAAATCTGGTAAGGCTGCAGGGTATGATAGAGTATCGGTTGAGATGCTGAAGGCTGGCGAAGGCGTAGCAGCTAGTCAGCTGTACCTCCTTTTTAACCTTTGTTGGCGAAGCGGTCGAGTGCCAAGTGATTGGTGCAAGGCTGTAATAGTGCCATTATACAAAGGAAAAGGGTCAAAGCTAGACTGTAAAAATTACCGCGGTATAAGCCTTCTCAGTGTCGTCGGTAAACTGTATGCAAGGGTACTGATTGAAAGAGTTGTGAAAGAAACTGATGAGAAAGTCTGGGATGCTCAAGCGGGATTTCGAAAGGGGATGGGATGTACGGATCAGGTCTTTTCCTTGCGGTACATAGCGGAAAAGTATTTGGCTACGAACCAAAAAGTCTTTTGCACATTCGTGGATCTGGAAAAGGCCTATGATAGAGTTCTGAGGAATGAATTATGGTCGGCACTATCCGTGCATGGGGTGAGCAGCATCTTGGTACGAGCACTGAAATCCTTATATAAGGATTCCAGTGCTTGTGTCAGGATTAACGGGGCCTTCACTGAACTGTTTAACATCGAGAAAGGTGTTAGACAGGGATGTGTTGCGTCACCATGGCTGTTCAACCTATTCATGGATAGTTGTTTGACAGATTTGAAAGAGTGTGAAAATGGACTGGGAATGAATGGGTTACTCGTCAAATGTCTTCTCTATGCTGATGACCAAGTTATCTTTGCGTCGTCGGCTGAAGAGTTGCAGAAGATGGTAAACATTATGAATGAGGCTTTGAAAAAGAAAGGAATGAAAGTGAATGTAAGTAAGACGAAGTCAATGGTTTTTGAAAAAGAAGAAGGTATGACGGAGTGTAATATTATGATAGAAGAAGAGAGGGTGGAGCAAGTGAAAGAGTTTGTATATTTAGGATCGAAGTTTACATCAGATGGAAAGTGTGAAAGTGACATTGAAAGGAGGGTAAATGCCGGCAACATGGTGAATGGAGCGTTGCATACTTTTATGAACAGCCAGACAGTGTCTAATATATGTGTCTAGGTATGGCAGAAAAAGCATGAAAGTAGAATAAATGCGGTAGAAATGAGAGCGCTAAGAAGTATGATAGGAGTGAAATTGAGTGACAGGATAAGGAATAGCGTGATTAGAGAACGTTGCGGTATAAAAGATGACATAGTGACTGGTATAGAAAAAGGAATGCTGAGATGGTTTGGTCACATTGAGAGAATGAATGAAAGAAGATTAACGAAACAGGTGTATATGGCGAGTGTGGATGGGAACGTTGGAAGGGGAAGACCAAGACGCACGTACTTGGATCAGATCGGGGACGTTCTAGAGAAAGGTCAGGTCAAGAGTACCCTAAACCGACTAGCATGTATGAAAAGATTGATGCATGTTGAAGAAGCGAAAGAGGTGTGTCAGGATCGTAGCAAGTGGAAAGATGTAGTCTCTGCCTACCCCTACGGGAAAGAGGCGTGATTATATGTATGTATGTATGTACATTTGGCTCAGATTGGAAATACGCTTTGTGCATGTTATTTTTATAATTATACATTCACAGCAAATTCACAGAATGCTTTTCTTTATCTCACTAAGAGGTTTTAAGATGATTCCCAACATTAATATTCATCTCAAGAAACGCGTCCTTTACTGCCCATAAAAAATTTACTGTCATAAAACATTAATAACACAAACAGCCACACGAGAGCTGGGGATAGCGTCTCACAAAGGTAAATTATGCCATAGTGTTGTTTTATGAATTCGCTGTATTCGAAATTTAAATTCATTTGGGAACGAGGTTTAAAACTAATGTGCCAAGATAGACGCGTGATAAGAACGCAGTTTTTAAATTCTTTTAAAAAGAATATACGGGCGCTTCGGGATACATTGCTATCTCAAAACAAGCCCAGAGATAGAACGCTTTAGGGAGCAGCAGTGTATTACGAAAGGTTACAAATCACACGTCCCAGGCGGAGTTATCGTAAAAATATCTGGGCTAAAAAAGCTTAAATGCTAGCGGCTTCTAAGAATATTGTGTGCAGTGAGAATGCGTTTTTTTTTTCAAAGATAAACGGAGGCGTGAGAATATCTTTGTTAATTTGTGGAAAAAATGCGGTTCCTTGATTCCAATCTGCGCAATTGTGTTTCTCTACTTTTTGCGTAAAACTTAACTACAAAAACCAGCTTCAATATTATCACAATAATAGACTTTTCAGGATGCCATGCTGCAAACAAAAAAAAAACCCTTCAGATAATTATTATTACAAATCTGGAAAGAGATACCAATTGCTTACAAAACTATGTTCAGTTTAAAAACGTCTTCTTCATAGTCCAACGACCTAATGACCCCTGGTGTCAGAGTTTTTGAACCGCTTACTACTAGTAGGCCTCTGGCATAGTTGTGTTACGACCGCCGTCTAGGTCGGCATAGACAGCAACCGGGACCGACGGCTTAACGTGCCCTCTGAAGCACGGAAGCAGTTTAGAAGCTGATTACGTAATTTAGAAATGGAATTAAGGACGAAAATCCTTCGAATTGTCGTCAAGATACTCATGAGAGTGAGACCAATGGCTTGCAGATTTGCATCGATGGTTCATCTCGGACACAAAACATCCAAAAGACACGTGGTGTCACCCCTCGCGCCTGAGTTCTGTAGTCTGTGACCTTGACGCTATCCAATAAACTTGTCGTATGGATTTTGAGCATGATGAGCTACATGGAAAGCGGAACGATCTGTACCTTTCGACTTTGGTACTTTGTCCAACTTAGATTGTGGCGGAATAATCTTACCTACGTTGAAAAAGGCCTTTTACTGTACTAAGGTTTTATTCTGCACTCACAGTGCTATATTACTTTCATAAACTTTTTCAATTTCTTATTTTCATTTATGAAGGTCTTTTACTCTCAAATGTAACTGAATTTGGTACCTTGGTAGGTACTCATCAGTTCAGCTTAAAAACTCAACGACTACAGTCAAACTTACGTGCGGTTAGACACTCAAACTGCCAATGTAAGTCTTTGCGTGGCATAAGAATGGTCTAAAGTCCAAACTTTCTAACCCAGCCTGAACTTGACTGTACATATCTACATCTACATTAATATTATAAAGAGGAAAGATTTGATTGTTTGTTTGAATTCAATAGGCTTCGAAACTACTGGACCGATTTACCTTGTCATTATAATGTAGGTACGTAGCTTTATAAAACGTTGCCGACATAGAGCTAAGACACATGTATTTAGCTGCAAATGACTGCAACGGACGCCGAGAGCAAGTTAATGCTCTCCACAATAGGATTGAAGCACAAAGCCGACTCCGTCGCGTTTCTAATCCTTTCTCAACGATGGCACACAGACGATCTGCTTTAATTAGCCAGTTCTGCTCTCAAAGATAGAATAATCTAGAATGTTCTCCACTTCATAGTTCTCTGTGATCATTGTAGTTATGTTACTGGCGTAGGTAACTAAATGGGCATTTTAAGTAATTTGTACGCATTAGCCGGTGGCAGACCGTTGATGTGGCGCAGTGGTAGTGCAATTGTCTGCGTAGCAGATCCAAAGGTTCTGGGTTCGATTCCCAGTAGGGCACTCACAAAGTCGATATTATCACTTTGTGAATTTGTTTCCAGTCTGGTAAGGGCATTGCAGGCTGAACCACCTGATTGTCTGTAAGAAAAATGGGTGCGTGCTTCGCAGGGCACGGTCGGTCGTCCGTCGGTCCTGGTTGCTGTCTATGATTACTTATACGGCGGTTGTTACACAACCATGTCAGAAGTCTATTTGTAGTAGTAGCCGGTTGAAAAACTATAACACCTGGGTTCCTCGGATCGTTCGTCGACATGGTGTCCCATAAGAAAGAAGAAGAAAAAGCAGCGGCAGATTCAAAATTAACAGTTTCACCCGTTGCTATCTATTTTCCCACGGTTATAAGATATTTGAACATTTAAGTGCTTACTTCCAAATTGAGCTTGAGGTAGCTTTATGATAAAAAACAGATATTCATATTTCGAACAACCAAAAATAACACAACGACGACAGTTCCGCGTGGAAATAATATTTCAAACGATACAAAATCCACAAAGGCAAAACGGAACGACATTGAAAAGGCGCGTTCAGAAACCTAACCACGGAGGAAGTAGGCGTTTTCAACTCCGCAGATCGTCAGCCAGATACGACACGGGGTAATAATTAAAACCTCTGACATGGCAATAAAACAGCGAGACCTACTTTTTGAACGGGACCACAGTAGTTATAAACGACAGATAGACGTTTTCAATTCTGTTCACTTATAAGCGACTGAAACCATTGAAATCGACCGGAAATCACGATGTGGCCAGTAGGCCGTCACATCACAACCTCAAACCCTTTTGTTTAACAGTAGTTGTGTGGCGAGTTGAATAATAATTTATGACTTCTGCCATACCTACATATATACTCATTTCTACAATAAAATTATCAGTACCACTAAAGATTTAAATTGCAGAAATCCATCCTCTGGGTGAAGTAGGTTTAGTTTAGTCAACCACTTTAATAATTATAATTAATAATAAAATCTAAACTTTTATCAGACAGAAGGGTACCGCTCGGCTGATGTGGCCATCGTATTATACGTGTCATTAACACGCAATGGTACGCAATAAAGTCGGGATGTTCGTTATGAATTTGTTTATCGTCTGCTCCATTTATTTACTGTGACAAAACGGTAGAATGTAGATTCCAAGCGTTCCAACCCTGCTTTTTTTGGCGCGTGGATTTTGTATTTAGTTCAGTCCACTTTTTGGTTACGTCGGTCAGTAGGTATTCACTTTTTTCGACGATAAAATGTTTTAATAAAACGCAACAATTCGGTACATACAATAAAAATCCTCTAGGACCGCTAAAACCACCGAGAGGAACCACAAACGGTTCTAGTGGTACAAATCACCAGTGATCTAAATTAAAAAAAAAACATTAGCAATGTAAAGTCGGTTATAGCACATTAGATACCAGGGGTACTCCAAAAGAACTGGATTATTTTTATCCCCAGTCAATACATAATTAAAATTTAAAGTTATTCTGATAAAATAAGTCATTTTCTACTTACAAATATTCATGTCAATAAAAAAAAATTGCTGGGTACAAAAATAATTCAGTCCTTTTAGAGTAGGTACTCCTGGTTCCTTATGTGCTACAACCGAACTGTACCTGAACTAGAACCACTAGTGGTACTACTCGGTGGTTTTTATTGTTCTACAGGAACTTATTTTTATTGTTTTATGTAACAGTAACAAATAAAACAAAAAATGATAGATAATATAAGTTTCCATTTATTGGTTTCAGAACCTAATTTCCTGAAAACAAAGGAATGAAAATCGAAATAATGATATCGCATTGAAATTCATTTCGTGAAACAAACCTTTTCGTAAATGGACCCCGACCCGCGGCCAGGTTCATATTCTATTGTTTTCTATAACGTTACGGGTTGGTATTACCCTAGTTTAGTCTTAATCTAATAAATATTAAATAAAATAAAACTAATTTGGCTATTTGGTGTCCCTAGACATTCTGTTACGTAATATTATGGTTTGTACACAGGAAAATAAAACCCAATTTAATTCTTACAAACATCAATATAACTCGTCTATATCCCTTGTGGGGTAGGCAGAGCATAAACGGACATAAAAACCAAACATTTACGCCACGTCTTTTTGGGGTGGTATGGGATCTACCTCCTAGCGGTCCACCCCGGGCAACGGAAACACAGGCTTGCCTGTGGATAAGTCCGGCTGAACGATCCCAATAAGCGGTGGAAGGCTCCGTAAGTTGCCGCCTGGCTCGCGACCACCATCCCACCGAAGTCTGGCGCCAAGTAGCTTGCTGCGTTCCGTCAGTGTGTGGGAGTGCCAGTGCCTTAACAGGCTTCTTCTGGGTGAGCTCGCTCCATCTTAGACTCTGTCTCTGTCTTATGACCTAGACTAGAGTCAAGAGCAAACCCATCACTAATAAAAAAAAAAAAAAAAAAAAACGTCTGACAAACATTTGAGAATCATTCAGAAAAATGTGTATCGCCATAATGACAGGCAGGAGGGACATGTGACCCTCAAGTTTCTTAGTCGCCTCTTACTCACCCACGGGACAGAAATGGGGTGATTCTATTCTAAGCCGACATCACACAGAAAAATACTATGTGTTTTTTTTTCGGTGCTTCTTACTTTTGTAGGTAGGTATTGCATTTTTATCAGCAAGGACATTATTTATATTTTGTGTCGTACTATCTCAGTGCGTATATAATAAAAATCTAGCCAAACAATGGAACAGCCAAGTGTACCGGCGGCCCTTTGTTAACATTCAAATATCCCGCTTATATCCTTTGCGGGGTAGGCAGAGCGTAAACGGCCGAAAAAACAGTCTCTTACGCAACGTCTGAAAAACATTAGAGGGTCATTCTGATAATTATGTACCTATCACTATAGTGGCAGATTCTCAGCCCATCGCCAAAAATTGCAAAAGATATGTAACCCTCGCGTCCGTTAGTCGCCTCATACGACACCCACGGGAAAGAAATGAGCATCACACGGTCCTTTGTTAGAACATAGATATTCTTCACCTTTTGATTCGTTCCGTAATGCGGCGCGATCTAATTTGTTATTAAATGGGTCATTATGCCCTTATTTAGATTCGAAGGGCGGTCTTTGGAATCCAATGAATTTTAACTTCTGTCATTGGAATCATTTAAATATTTAAAAAGGGGATGAAACGTTTCCATTCCTTTGTAATCGGAGTATTTACCGTTTCAAAGTTATTTTAAAAACGGCGGAATTTTCCAACGTGACCTCAATAATCTGGTTTTTGTTAAGGCGAGTGTAGCCGTCAACGACTTTGACAGTGGCGCCACTTCAAAAATATAATGTTTTCTCTGTATACAAACAATCAATCAGAATTTCCGTTGCCCATGTTTTTAGTATTATCTCTAAGTAAAATTAGAACCTGCAAATAATTCTATAAAATATTAGCTGCAATAAAAGTTATGGAAAAAAGTGCCTAAACCTTCTGGTATTAACTAACATAATTTTAATTACAAATATTTACATTTACGAATATTTTATTGAGTTTGCAGGTTCTAATTTTACTTAAGAATAATACTAAAAACTTGGGAACCGGAATTCTGATAGATTGTGTATAATATAGAGAAAACTTTATATTTTTGAAGTGGCTCCACTGTCGAGGTCCTCGACGGCTACACTCGCCTTAAAATGGAAGTATTTTACCTTTTTAATCTGTTGATAAAGCTATGCGACAGAAAATAATTAATATCGTATTTAGAATCTACAAGCAAGGGATGTCCATTAATTTTTATTATTGCATTAAAAAGGGAGATTATATGGTCTATAAAATGAATAATCTGAGTCTACCTGAACGTAAGGCAGATTAAGTTCAGTATCATACGGGCGAATAATGACTCTTTGCTAAAGCAGTAAAAACATGACCGGTATTAATGATATGCCTACAACATAGCCACACAACTTGAAGTATCATATAAAAGATTGTATGACACACATATCACGCCTATAATCCCTTGCGGAAAAAACGGATATTTACGCTACGTCTGACAAATATTTGAGGATCATTTGAAAAATTATGTATCGCCATTGTGACAGGTTGTCAGCCCATCGCCTAAAATTGCAATACACACCCTCGAGTCCCTTAGTTGCCTCTTACGACTCCCATGGGCAAAAAATGGGGTGATTCTATTCTAAGCCGGCATCACACGGCACGGCGAATAATGACTCTGTGCTAAAGCAGTAAAAATATGACCGGTATTATTGATATCCCTACAACATACCCACACAACTTGTACCATATAAAATATGACTTTTGTTTTAAAATAATAGAACAAAGACCGTTTTAAAAAGCGATTTAATGTTATAAATATTAAAACGTTTAATATAAAAACCAGCCATATGCTAGTCGGACTCGGACACCGATGATTCCTTAACATGTACACGCAAAGAGATGGGGTTTAGCTAGTCTAAGCCGGCATCACACGGTGCTGCAATAATCATATTAAAAAATGTACTTGAAATCTTAGCCAAAGGATCACAGATTAAGAGAACATTCTAGAACATAGATCACAGAATATGAGAACATTCTAGAACATGCCTGTAGTTAGCCCGTGCTGCCGACTCGCCACACGAACGTTATCTCCGCCGCATCGTACGGAGATTAAGGCTGCGGTGGAGGCGAATGCATCGTCATGCCTCCGCTTGTACGGGACAAGCTTAAGACTGAAGCGGTTTCTATTCAGTTTTTAATTTATTTATTTTTATACTTTATTGCAAATACCTAGCCCTAGTGCCACGCGGCATTCTTTAACGGTCAACCAATGGGTTACCAGAGAGAAAAAGACACGGGTGCACTCTGGTGTGAAATCATAATAGTGGAAGATAACAAATTAAACTGCTACGAAAGAAATAGGTATATAAAATACACATCACTCCTAAAATGTACCTCTACATACACTTACTACAAAAAATTACTTATGTTAATATACATATTCTAAAGTAAACAAAAACAAATTAATTTTACTTAAATAGAAAACTACTTTTCTTAAGAATAGATTGATGATTATTGAGATGTTCGTTGTCGCTTACGAAGTTTTGAAATGAGAAAGTTTACAAGTAGATATTGAAAGAAAACGATTAAATTTTCACTATTTTATTGGAAAATACGAAAGTGAAAATGTAACAATGTCTTCGCTAGTTTTTAATTTCTGTGCTTAATATAGTAGGTATTTAAATTGATCAACGTCAATTACATTCGAAAGCTCATGACTTGGACAGTTTCTTTAAGATGCTCTAAGCCTTAGGGAATGGACAAAATAAAAATGAGCAGTCTCCTTGTTGGCTTATCGGAATAGATTACTTTTTCAAAATGTCCTTAAGGGGAGTTTTGGCCACGAGGGATTTTATTTTTTCTAAATCGTTAAACTGTTGGACAGGTTCCTAAGACCCGTAAAGAATCTTTTTCTGGTTTCAGCGGCATTGCGACAGGAAAACGTTTGAGTAAGCTAGGGAAGGTTGATTAGTGGTATTTCCTTTAAAGGTCATATCAAATTCTTTGCGCGACGGGTTTTCTAGTTCGACAAATTGTTTTGTTCCTTTTTCTTGTGTTATTTTTTCTGTTATAGCACGTACGACGGCCTTTGCGTGTGGGCGCGTTAAAACATAATAACCTCCTATTTTACGAATGACTTCGACTGCGCCTACCGCACGCAGTGAACCGTCACTTTTTCAAGTATCAACTTAAAAATGCTGTGGTTATTTTTAATACTCTTCGTGTTTGGGCGGCCATTGTTTTCTTTGGGACATATTTATTTTTGTGGTTACAAGTTTATTCTGTTTTCAAGTACTTTTACTGATTTCATTACTCATGCGGTTCTCAACTTGTCGTCCGTCGCTGCGTATTTTTAACGCACCGTAACGCATGCGTCTGTCAGAATAAAATCAGATGAAAGGACATTGCGAATTCTGATCTTATTCCCATATCGATACAGCTACGGTGCGTTTACAGTGCGTCTGTCAAGTTTGACGAAACGTCTGTAGAAAACGCATTGACGGACAAGTGGGAGAACCATATAAGTACTTTGTTTTGTTTTAATGTTGTCTTCTTGCCGTGTGATGCCGGCTTAGAGTAGCATCACCCTATTTCTTCCCGAGGGAGTCGTAAGAGGTGACTAAGGGACTCGAGGGTGTGTATTGTAATTTTAGGCGATGGGCTGACAACCTTTCACTATAGCGATCCTCAAGTGTTTGTCGAACGTGGTGTAAATATTTGTTTTTTGCGACCGTTTACGCTCTGCCTACCCCGCAGGGATTATAGGCGTGATATGTCTATGTATGTATTAAATCTTCCGGATATTCTGCTTACATCATTGTGATATCGATCGGATGAATTACAAATTCACGTTAGAAAAAAAGTAGTAATAACATTGGCAAAACCTCTTTTAATTGTATTGAATAGTTTTTATCTTACCATATGTTGATATTGATAGAAACATGATAGCTTCATTCGTATCAGTCCTTTAGAATTCAAGTCATTATGATTCGCGGTGGGATACCTCGGACGGAATTGTCTATTACGTTCCAACAAAAGCCGCTACTAAATTGTTTTAATAGACCTACAAAATTTGAGAGTCACTGTTCATTGTTGCTATTGATACTTCTCAACCCTTAGCACCTGGTTGTATGAGATTTGTATCACGAGTGTTTTAATTATTGAGTTTTGATGTATGTTCTTGGTTTGCTGCGATGATGACTCGCTTGTTATTTTTTAGAGGTTTACATCTGTTTCCACTCTATTAAGCTAATTTAATAAATACAATTTACGAGTTTCAAAAAGGTTTAGGCTTCGAAGCTATTCAGTGGTTTACCTTACGAAACCTGTCAAAAATAACTATGTAAAAAATAATAAGTGTGTAACATTTTTCATTTATTGCTGTCTTCTACTTTTTGTATGGAACACCCGAGTCGACGAACGACCCGATGAACCCTGGCGTCAGAGTTCTTTCACCGGCTCATACCTAGTACTAGAAGGCCTCTGACATGGTAGTATAATGACCGTAACCGGGACCGACGGCTTAGCGCGCCCTCTGAAGCACGAAACATGTTTCTTACACAATCAGGTGGTTCATCCTGCAATGTCCCAACCAGACTGGGAACAAACTCACAAAGTGATAATATCAGCTTTGTAAGTGCCTCACGGGAAATAAAACTCGGAACCTTCGCGCAGCAGACACTTGTATTACCATTGCGCCAATTCATCCGTTGCTATTACTGACTAAATAGCAATGCTAGGTTTTTTCAAGTTAAACGTTCAACGGATTTAAAAGTCCCTCTATTATTTTAAAACCGCTGTCCTTAATAACGTCGAGTGGTTTTATTTCGTCGTAATTTGTCATGAAAGTGTTGAGGTTTTCTCGCTTGGAGACATTTAGGGTCGGATATTTTTTCACCTTTTTTAGAAAATGGTGCCATTAGGTTAAGAAAGTGTTTTTTAGACTTCAGTAGATCTCATTGAAAAATTATGTTTGTCATCTCTGGACTTATCAGCAGCACTTCGAGTTACCCTATTAGAGATCAATATAATTCTGGATTTTCATACACTTTCTTAGAATAACAATTGTAGGATGATCTATAAAACTGAGAGAATTAGGTGCAGCTATTATTTAATTCTTTGGCTCTAAATAACTTCAGTATATTATGCATTATACATACATACATGAATTACACCTATATCCCTTACGGGTCAGGCAGAGCATTAACGGCCGTAAAACTGATATTAACACCACATCTGACAAAAGCTTGAGGTTCAATCAGATAACTGTGTATGACTATAGTGACAGGTTGTCAGCCCATCGCCTAAAATTGTAATACACATACACATCCCTCGAGTCCTTTAGTCGGCTTTTACGACACCCATTGGTAAGAAATGTATATGCATTATACTGAAGTTATGTAGATGGCCGTATGATGTAACGTAGTCTTTTATTGATATTTATGATAATACGGTTTATTTTAAATTGCAGATTGCTTTTCCGATTATACTAAATCTAATCATATAGCCGTGTGATGTTGGCCTAGAATTGCATCACCACAGTTCTTTCCCGTGGGTGGTGTAAGAGACGACTAAGGAACTGCGGGTTACTGCACGTGTATTGCAATTTTAGGCGATGGGCTGACAATTTAATGTCTGACAGACGTGGAGTTCGTTTATTTACGAGCTTTCACGCTCTGTCTACCCCGCAAGGGATTTATAATAGGCGTGATATATGTATGTATGTGCGTAATCATATTAATCGCATTTTGAATTGTTCAGGGAGGGTGTGAATTGCAATATAAGGCGATCGGCTGACAACCCTCAAATATTTGTCAGACGAGGCGTATATGTCCGTTTTTTGCTGCCGTTTACGCTCTGCCTACCTCGCAACTTATTATAGGCGTGATATGTGACATGTCGTATATGTATGTGTGTATTGTTCAGTTTCATTATAAAGTAAGAGCGTTTACCCTTCCTGTTTAATGTCATTAAGTCATTAATTATTTAAAGACGTACTTCATTCATCTCATTACAAATTAATACCTACCTACCCCCAAATTAACTTTGAAGCTCCTGACAACGGCAAGTCTTTAAATATAGCTGTTCCGTATACTGTTTTCACCTAATCGATATTCGATAGTAATTATTTTAGTCTACCTATCTAATAGTTTATTCAAAATACTTTTTTTAATTGCCAAGTGAATTTGGCTTAGAATAGCATCATGCTTTTTCGTGGCTGTCCTAGGTAGCGACTAAGGGACCCGAGGATTACATGTATATTGCAATTTCAGACGATGGACTGACAAGCTGTAACTATGGTGATTCACAATTCTCTGAATGACCCTGTAGTTGTGTCATGAAAATGTTAGTATTTTAAGGCCGTGCACGCTCTGCCTACCCCTAGGAGATATGCGTGATATATGAATGTATGTATGTAGGAACAGCCAAATTTGACAGCATTATGAACCTAAAATCAGAATTCACAATACCATTGTTGTACAGAGTGTATTTGTGTCGGATGTTGTACATCTTGCATTACAAGCTCAGTATCTACAAAATCATAAAGAAGCCAAGTTTCAGCGACAAAAACTGCGATGTACAGTATGCGTCAATCTATACGCATGTAAATAACACCCTTTGAAAATCTTGACTTCAATTTGAAACAAATGTCGTTGACAGATGGTGGTGGCGTAAAATTACATGTCGTGTAATTAGCCTGGTCAGCCCCGAGGCTGTGACTTTTGTTTTTATATTTTTATCCAGCCCATGGTTTTCTATTAGGAAAATACAAAATTGTTATAAAAATAAGAAAATTGTGCTACCCATAAAAAAATTACAATGACGGATCATGACGTCAATAAGTTACAATACTGTCATAAGTTGAATATTGTTTACCCATGAACAAAATGTCTGAAAAGGCACCAAAACGTTCACGATGAAAATAAAGCAATGGATACCTGAGCTGGCAATCTCGCCGCCACTACTCCTCAAATAAATACCAAAGGCTTACTGTTTCCTTTACAAGGAACCAGTGGATGGTGAAATTGCTCGCAGACAGGTAGCTGTGAAGTAAGCCGCTTTCTTTGATCGAACCTGTACGAAGATTCGAAAGGTCAGACCCCAAGTAGATTGTATGGATTTAGAAAATACACTTTGACGTGTATTGGACGAATATTGGATCGGATGTGCTCCGAGTTTTCACAGACAGGATAAAGAGATTCGGCAATGAGATTTTCTAATCGAAAGTTTGGGCTGCATCAACGTGTTTTGCAGTGGCGGAATTTAGAATGGAAAAAATCGTACTAAATAGAAAGTAATTGTGTAGAATAACACGCAAACTCTGAAGAGAAACAATAAACATGGTTCTCTTTAAAATGCATTGTTCGATGACGTCCCGCTAATGATTTAGTCTCGTAAATACGTAAAACGGCGATTTAATGCTGAAAAGTCCCTAAGTACAGTTTTGTTCTTTGAGCAACGCGGTTTTGCGTCACATTCTGAAGGACACGATAATCGAAGGTTTTGTACTTGGTGTTATTGTCATATATTTTTGACTTAAGAAGAACCTGCCTACTTATTATGGTGTGATCTACTCTAAAACAACCACTTGCATATTTACTACTGACTAAAGCTTTTCAAGTTCATTGTTGGACGAAAAAAAAATTACTAAGGTTTAATGTGTGGGCTAAAATTAGAAACAATTCTCTTCCCTTCCCATTAAACTAACATTTTAGAGCCACGACCCACACGAACATTAGATACGTCGAACTTTACCTTCCTATTCTCATTAAACGTAGACGATAATTGTATAAATCGATCCATATATCAGTTTAAGAATGGTAATGTAACTAAAACCAGCGCAGGAGGCGTAAGAGCAGAACAAACAAATCCCATTTAAGGATCGAGCAAATAAAATCGGAAGTTTAACAGTGACTGAACGGGCATAATATCGCCTACACGGAAGTCCAACTGATATTTGCTGTGCTAGTATACTCAAAATCTGTAGTTTTGTCACTGTACCTATTTATATATTTACATTTAAGTTTTTTGAAACTTGCTTGAAAGGTAAAAAAATGGAAGTACGTTAAGCTACGGGTTGATGGGATCTATACTATTGAGAAGTAGTTTAGTCCTATGGGTATTCTTCTTCTCTTCTTATTCTTTTCTACAAATATTGTAAGTATGAGATAAGAAGATACATTAATTAAGAAAAAATGCGCGAACATATTTTCTAATCTCACCGTACTTGTTTACCTACAACGTTCCGCCAATAGGCTGACTGCAAAGTTACTAGCCAACACTCATCACAATTCTAGAGTATCGTCCACATAAACGGAAAAAGAGAACGAGTCGAGTACGGCCAACTATTCTGACGTGAGAAAAACAAACAGTGTGCCATAGGGAATGGATGCCGGGACTGGTAGGGATGGCAAATGGAAACGCTATTGGTTTTCCTTTTCAGCTTGCAATATGCACACTCGCCGGTAACTGGAGCTGGTATTGCCAGAACCGTTAAAATAACTGGCCTCAAAAAATACCTATGTCGTTCAAATTTTCTAGTACGATAATATTTTTTTTCTTTATTACTATTTATTTTCCACGTCATACATCTGCTGTTTAAAAATGCATGTTTTACCATCTGTGAAGCTCCTGTGCCTCCAGCTATTCTGCTACTTAATGTGTCATCTCTCCATCAAGACTGTGGTCAGCCTTTAGACAACAGTTGGTAACAATTTCCAACACGCATAGTATAGTAGTTACTTGTTTCTGCATTCAAAGTGTTGCTTGACACAAAATATTTTCGGAACATCTACTTATTCTGTTGGAAAAAAAAGAAAAAAGTTATTTTAATTATGTGTAAGAACTCTCTGAGTAAAAAGTATTATTAAATTGGCAACACTAAAGGGACTCGATAAAACTGTTACGATCTCTTTTACACTGAAATGTTTGGGTGTAACGTTGATTGATAGATAGCTACGTTTCTACGCCAGGCTTTGTAGCGATACACGTTACGTGCACTGTAGAGAAAAATAATCTGAAGTTGACTCTATAGAAATAGAGAAATATTTTTAGGTATAGAAATTGAAGAATAATTGTGAAGATCAGTTGTCAGAGAGACTGTTGATACATAAATGATAGCACCTAAGTTTAACCATACCGAAAACTACTTAAATTTTTGCAAAAGACTCGTGGAAGACATTGAAGTGAGCGATCTCCAAAGAGCTGGGAATTGGCCGTTGTCTCTCTAGCAAAAAAAGGTGCCATTACTTATTCTTAACTAGCGGTTTCACCCGATGCTAACCATTTTCCCGCGGGAAAAACATGAATTTCACATCAAAACTTTTGTCTTGTATTACTCTGTCTATCTTGTAAAACTGCATTAAAATTCGTTGCATACTTTTAAAGCATGCATAGAGACATGGGAAGTGACTTCATTTTGTTATATTCAGTTTCTTCCACGTTTTTAGTCGTGTCTAAAATAAGATAAAATGTTCTAAAAAACAAGGAATTAGAATGGACTGGGCTTTTTTTATAATATGTGATCAAACATTTTAAGTACAGTATCAGCGCGTTGTATTGAACATAATATTGCTTCGGAGTAATGACCTAAACTGTTACAGGCAATCCAGTCACCCGTCAGCCTACTTGCCATGTCACTCGCCATTATTGCTGCCGACGCGTCGACGATTGGATTGTATTGTTTCATCGATTGCACCTATTTATAGTGGACAACGTCACTATTATGTGTGGTCTAATTTGTAAGCGAACGTTTCCTCCTTGATTAAATGATTATGCATACTTCTTCTTATCGTTTCGATGGCAATAGCGTACTGTGCCTTATTTTTGAACAGAAAAGATGAAATGTGCAATTTTTTTTCTATCATCCATCTTTTTTCGATAAATAAAATAAGTATATTCTTAAAACATAATATTATCAATTTAAAGTGTGGAATTACGAAACCTTCTTTTTCTACAAAGAATTTCACTTCCAAATATTCTTATTCCTGCGAAAAATTTCGTAAGGCAAATGGCCTAAATCAAATTTATATTCGAAAGAACTTGGTGCGTCTGCACTTAACTCAGATTTCCGATAAATAATACATTTTGAAAAAGAAACTGCTTGCTCCATTTTATTCTACGTATACTTTTTGAAGTATTTTCTTGGGGATTTCATACACCTATTGGAAGAATATTAGCAGAATTTGCAACAGATACAAAATTAATGACTTTTGGAAACAATTTAAAGCCCTTGTAACTTGCACCATGTGGGAGTGTAGCCATGATTGTATGCTCCAAGTTACATACGCCTGTTCGACACATGGTAGACATGGGTGGGTCTGTAAGATTTGTAGTTGACAAGCTGAATAAAGAATCTCACTTACTGTTACCCGAGATGCAGGCAGGATTTATTTGGATACGGCTTTTGTCTCGGGGAATTGATTTTGGGGAGATAATAGGGCCTACGAAATTAATATAGAAGAGTCGTTCCGTGTTTCGTGCCACAACGATTCGGCTGCAAAAATATTATTTCCTTTCTGACAGTTATATAGAAGGTTGGTTGTTCTGGACTTGGCATGGACTAGGATTGGCCCCTTGGCATGCCTTTTATGAGAAAATTACTTTTTACTTGTCAAAATTTTACTTCCCGGGGGACATGAATGAGTAAAAGTTCAATTGTATGCTTGTCCAAAAAAATGCAGTGGTCAAAAAGTTCAATAAAGTAGATATGACTAATTATATTACCTATCGTCAACTCACTCACTTATAGAAGAAAGTCGTCTGCGCATTTGTGGGATTTTAGATTAAGAAACTTCCCGCGCAATCTTTCATGTCATAATTGAAACAGTATTAATCTCCAAACATTATCAAACAGTAGTTATCACGTGATAGCTTTGATGTCATATCAAATAAGTATGAATCTCCGGGACTGAATTACATGCGGTTGTGTTTTTTTGTATGAAGAAAGCTTTTAACGCGCGTCAAGTTTTTGTGGTCTTAAATTTAAAAATCCATATCGACACAAATAATAACTTTTAATTGGAAGCTATTTTAAATGTACAAATCGAAATATAATCAAGTATCCGAAGCTAATAGCTCCGACTTTTAAAATTGTATTCTATTTTTAAACTGTTAAAATAATAAAGTTCAAATTTATTTGCCGTGTGTTGCCGGCTGAGAATAGCATCACCCCATTTCTTGCCCGTGGGAGTCGTAAGAGGCGACTTAGGGACTTGAGGGTGTGTATTGCAATTTTAGGCGATGGGCTGACAACCTGTCACTATAGCGATACACAATTTTCTAAATAACCCTCAAATATTTGTCAGACGTGGCGTAAATGTCCGTTTTATGCGGCTGTTCATGCTCTGCCTACCCCGCAAGGGATTATGGGCGTGATATGTGTATGTATGTATGTATGTAAATTTATTTAGGCTTACAGTGAACTCTGAGAAGTTTGAAAATAGCGACACCAAAATAGAGTTTTATTTCTGATTGTGCTAAAACACTTTGATTACAGATTCAGCTACATAGCCTGGCACATCGCCGCAAGGTTGCCTGCTTATCGGTTTTTTACAGATTGTACTTCGGAGAGTGTGCTCAAGAGCTTCACGACCTTGTTCCACCAGCTCCCTTCTACCATCGGAAATCCAGACGCACCGCCGGATACCATCCATACCTGGTTGCCATTCCACCAATTCGGACTAAGCGCTTCCAGTCATCATTTATAATGCGCACTGCTAAAGAGTGGAACTCACTACCTGCGTCTGTGTTTCCAAACGCATACAACCCTAATCTCTTCAAAGTAAGAGTGAACAGGCTTCTTCTGGGTAAGCTCGCTTCATCTTAGACTCTGTCTCTGTCCTATGACCTAGACTAGAGTCAAGAGCAAACCCATCATTAATAAAATAAAAATAAATAAAGGGGATTACCTACAATTTTATTATTTATATCCGTCATTGTATTTATACTAGTAAAAACACACACACATACACATATCACGTTTTGACTCCTTGCGGGGTAAGCAGAGAGTTAATGGCCGTAGAATTCTAGTCGCTATCACCACGTCTGACAGAAAATGATTTATTTTTAAACTAGCGGCCCGCCCAGCGGTTTCACCCGCTGCTTACTGATTTCCCACTCTATAGAATTTCTCTAGAATCACTCTATCTTTTAAAAAAACTTCATCCTTTTAAGTGGTTTTGAAGATATAAGCATACAAACAAACAAACAGACAGGGACAGACGGGGGAAGCGACTTTACTTTAAATTTCGTTTTTTTAATCCCCCAAGGGATGAAAAGGGGGTTAAAAGTTTGTATGAAAGTTCGTTGTTTTAAGTGTGATCCGTTTCAAAATAAGTGATTAGACTTATGACTTAAAATAATTAAACACGTGTTTCAGCATATTTGAAATTTTAACCTGTAATAGGGTCAAAATGGGGTTTAAAGTTTGTATGAAAGTTCATTTTTTTAAATGAATGCGATCTGTTTCAAAATATGTGTATAGACTAATAACTTAAAATAATTAAACACGTATTTCAGCATTTTTGAAATTTTAACCTTTAAATGGGTGAAAAGGGGGTTAAAAGTTTGTATGAAAGTTTTTTATCTTAAATGTGATCTGTTTCAAAATTTCTGATTAGACTCATAACTTAAAATAATTAAATACGTGTTTCAGCATTTTTGAAATTTTAATCTTTAAAGGTGTCAAAAGGGGGTCAAAAGTTTACTACCAGTTGGGCTACCCGTTTTCCCATGGGAATGTGACAATTTCCCGGAATAAATTATACTTATAAACCTTCCTCTCAAGTTACTCTATCTAATAAAAAAAACCGCATCAAATTCCGATGGGTAATTCTAAAGATATAAGGAGACACCAAACGGGAAGCGACTTTATTTTATACTATGTAGTGATGACAAGAAAACGTACAGATAAAACTAGCAATGAATACCGAATGACGCTGTCAGCATTAATTAGTTGAACTTTAATTTATCAAAATAGTGTGGCGATGCGGCGATAACATTTTTATTGTAATTTGATTGAAAAAATAGTTATTCGTAATTTTCAACAACGACACTACAGCTTAATATTTTCTTTACAAGGAACACTTTCATAACTTTTCTGCTTTATTTATTATTCTGTAACACGCGGTTATTAATTGTAACTTAAATAAGTAGCACTAGTTTGCTGATAGTACTATTCTACTTATAAGATCAATCTAAACTAGTTTGTATATGATTTTTAGATGTTATTCTATGCCCCATTTCTTGCCCGTGGGAGAGGGTCTTTCTTCAGCACCGTATAAATCATTGTCTTGGCCTAAAATATGCACATCTTGCTATAATGAGGAACAGTATTTTTTATATGATTAGTACGGCTATTATTACGATTGGAGAAGCATTTAAAAATTATAGGGATATTACACTTTTTTTATAAAAAATATAAATGCCCCCCAAATTGATGCTCTCTGGCGTGTCCAAAAGTCGACTTGCTACATTCATGGGTTTTTATTTCGATAACTATTTATGATACGAATTTGTGACGATGTTCACAGACCTTCTATATGTTCTAGTTTAACTACAATTAATATCTAATCATACTTATAACAGTTTAGCGAGTTAGAGAATAAAATGACTTTGTCCGCGTAAAATCCTAGGATTCTCTGGCGCATAAAAAACATCGCGCACATCACTTCTTTGTAGACGTACGCTATGGGCATCCCGGCTGCTCAAAAGAGTCAGTAGAGCCGCAGCAGGGGGAGTGTGTGCTCGCGTGACTCGCTGTTACATTTTGAATTCATCGAGGCAAGCAAGTATTTCTCTGGCTTTGGTACACCTATACATTTGAGTTCTCTGCCAAAGTTAATAATTGATTGACCAGTCATAATGTTGTGATTTTGTTCAAGAAATGTAGCATTTTGGGTGGTTAGCTGGTTGTGTAATTACGATTATATTCGCTTTTACGGTTTAAGGGTTATTCTAAATAATCACTACTTTTCGTTTTCTCTGGCATTGATTTCTCTGGATTCTCTGGCGAAAATGCCAGAGAAATCAAAGTAATTGCCAGATAAATCAATCTAAGATATTTTGAATCGTTTATTTTTTACTAATATTTTATTTGACAAGAAAAATAATAGTTGTTAATTATACTCATAGAACTACATGTTAAAACAAATAGTTATAATATGAATATAGATTATAAAAAAATGAGAATAAGATCTCCATCAATAAAGGCTGTTCAATAAATAAGTTGTTAATGTTAGTAATAGCTTTAGATTTAAATAATTCGTTAATAATTTTAAGAAATCATGTTGATAAATATGTAATGACTGACATTAATAAATGATACAAATAACGAAATTAAAGTTATGAGTTTGATTTCTCTGTCCTATTTGATTGATTTCTCTGGTGAGATTTTTTTAAACTTATTTTTCTCTGGAACTATAAGTGAGAAACGAGGGCCAAAGGTATAATTTTTTATCTTTTTCGATATATTTTAAATATCCATTGGTATTAGTTCAATTAACTCAAAATTCAAATTCGCCAGAGAAATCACATGAATTTGCATGATCCGGAGAAATACCCGAGGTCGTTAGAGGCGACTAAGGGACTTGAGGGTGTGTATTGCAGTTTTAAGCGATGGGCTGACAACCTGTCACTATGGAGATACACAATTTTCCGGATGACCCTCAAATGTTTGTCAGACGTGGCGTAAATGTCCGTTTCATGCGGCCATTTATGCTCTGCCTACCCCGCAAGGGATTATAGGCGTGATATGTGTATGTGTGTATGTAAACTAGTTTTTAATACGGTTTATAACAAAGATTTTTGTGCTGCTGATACGAGTACAATGTCATTTATTTAATCGTAGGTATGGCCAAATATCAAATGTCTTGAGTACCAAATTTTTAAAACACTTCCCGTGTTAGGTATACAATTTTTGAAAACTTGCAAAACACTTGTTGAGCTGCGGTAGCCCAGATGGAAGAGGCGTCGCCACTAGTAATGCGAAAGTCGCAGGTTCAAATCCTGCCCGCACTCGAAAATTTTGCAAGTTAAAAAAAAAAAAAACGAATGTCTTATTTATAGCATTGTCTAGGTTCTTGATCCAATCAATCACGTCATTTTCTAAGGTAAGGGACTCGAGGGATGTGTATTTAAATTTTAGGCGATGGGCTGACAACCTGTCACTATAGTGATACACATTTATCTGATTCCCTCAAGCTTTTGTCAGACGTGGTGTTAATATCCGTTTTACGGACGTTAACGCTCTGCCTACCCCGTAGGGATAAAGGCGTGATTTATGTATGTATGTAAGATTTTTGTGCTGCTGAAACAATATGTCATGACCCCAAGCCGCATATCATATCAAATACTATAAGACAAACAGTTTTTCGACTCGGCTCCTCAAAGTTGTCACTTTCTTTGATCTGTTCCACTCCCACTTGGCCAGAAGTTGCTTCACATGGGAACCACGTTTTGACTTATTAAACTGTGTTGACAGTTTCTTAATTAGTAATTATAATTTATGATATTTTTAATTTATTGGCAGTGAACATTCTCATTTATTTTATAGCCAAAGGGGCACTAATGTGTCGTATTGAATGTTCTAGGCACTAAAACATGTTTATGCTTCAAATCCTCTTTAAATAGCCACTAAAGTTCTTGGTAATGAGAATATCCTATACTTAGGGTCATTGGAAGACTAGTTCTAGTTTTATGATCACAGAAATATCTTTCTACCTTCTTCAGCCTTTAAAGAAAGTTCAATATTATTTGATTGATCAGGCAGATTTTAGTAGACGTCTAGTGTTATGAATGAGTATTATAATAACATACCTACCTACACACCAGTAAGATAATTAACCATAATGAGATCTGCCTATCTAAGCTAAGACGCTTTTCAAACCAAAGAATCTAACTTTAGGAACTTTAAAATCTGATGCAGCAACATTTGATTGATGAACGACACTGAATAAATAAGCATAGATACAATCTTAACTTACTATATAGTAAATGAAGTCGCTTCTGGTGTCCAGATGTCCCTATGAATGATCTTTCAAATTACGCAACGGATTTTGATGCGGTTTCTTAAAAAGATAGATTGATTCAAGAGGAGGGCTTTAATGTATAATTCATGCCGGGAAAACTGTTAGCAGCGGATGAAACCGCTAGGCGGGCCGCTAGTATTATAATACATATGAAAAAGATGCCGTGTGATGCCGGCTTAGAATGGCATCACTACCTTTTTTACCCATGGGTGTTGTAAGAGGCGACTAAGGGACTCGAGGGTTAGATGTGTATTGCAATTTTAGGCGATGGGCTGACAACCTGTCACTATAGTGAGACTCAGTTATCTGATTGACCCTCAAGCTTTTGTCAGACGTGGTGTAAATGTTCGTTTTACGGCCCTTTACGCTCTGCCGACCCCGTAAGGGATATAGGCGTGATTTATGGATGTATGTAAAAAAAGATACCTACAGATCTACTAAGTACTGAAAAAGTCCTTATCCCTGATCGTTTGATTCAGTCTACTTTCAGAGACCATTACAGCTCAATTATTTCACATTACGTAAGTGCTTGCAATTTCACCGATCACAACCTAATCACCCATGACTGATTCTAATGCAAAACACCAATTACATACATAACTACAACATCCATTGCGGGTTAGCTTTAGCGGTATCGTCAACTGCGTAGTGTTTAAGCAGCAATGAATAACGAGAAATGTATCTTTGAAATGTGTTTTAGTAAAGCGTTTGCTAGAAAGCCAATGAGCAAAGTGCTGTGACTCAGTGGCATACTGGTAAAGGTTGTCAACTGAATAATTAAAGGTAAAAGTGCAATAATACATATGAAAAAGATGCCGTGTGATGCCGGCTTAGAATGGCATCACTACCTTTTTTACCCATGGGTGTTGTAAGAGGCGACTAAGGGACTCGAGGGTTAGATGTGTATTGCAATTTTAGGCGATGGGCTGACAACCTGTCACTATAGTGAGACTCAGTTATCTGATTGACCCTCAAGCTTTTGTCAGACGTGGTGTAAATGTTCGTTTTACGGCCCTTTACGCTCTGCCGACCCCGTAAGGGATATAGGCGTGATTTATGGATGTATGTAAAAAAAGATACCTACAGATCTACTAAGTACTGAAAAAGTCCTTATCCCTGATCGTTTGATTCAGTCTACTTTCAGAGACCATTACAGCTCAATTATTTCACATTACGTAAGTGCTTGCAATTTCACCGATCACAACCTAATCACCCATGACTGATTCTAATGCAAAACACCAATTACATACATAACTACAACATCCATTGCGGGTTAGCTTTAGCGGTATCGTCAACTGCGTAGTGTTTAAGCAGCAATGAATAACGAGAAATGTATCTTTGAAATGTGTTTTAGTAAAGCGTTTGCTAGAAAGCCATTGAGCAAAGTGCTGTGACTCAGTGGCATACTGGTAAAGGTTGTCAACTGAATAATTAAAGGTAAAAGTGCAATAAGCAAGTAGAAACAAAGGTCTTAGAGCTTGATTTCCAAACTACTCGCAATTGTAATCACGCACGCAATGACCCATTTTGCATGCGCACTAAAATTGCTATTTTCTTCTGGAATTCCCGTAAATTCGCAACTAGTGGCCTTACCACTTATATCACACCGTGAACATTTTTCACTACTCTCCAAAACAACCGATTGCTTAAATCAAATGACAAGTTAAACATTCACAACAAGACTTCAATTTGACGCAATAAATTTATAAATTATAATTTGTTTCACTGTAGGAGATTACTGGTTTTTAAAATCAATAAATTTTGTTAGGTTGGTGGTAGTGGGTGGTGGTATCTTCGTATATCGAAAAAATTCATAGATTTTAATAAAATGGTAATACAGATTTCCACTGTTTAATTAAAATGAAAAAACTGGAGTAAACGAATTAGGTTTTGAGAGAGGCTGAATTGCGAATGTGAATGTTAGTCAAAATTCTACTAGTTAAGTAGTCGAGCTCCTATTCCTAAGTAACTTACTCTTGAAACTCGTATAATTTTGCGAAAAGGAGATCTGATTTCTGTAGCAGGTATAACATTACACCAATTTACGTTCTACTTACTGTTGTATACTGGAAGTTACAGTAATTGCCATAATTGTATTTGCCGTGAGATGTCGCTTTAAAATAGCATCATCCCATTTCTTTCTCGTGGGTGTCGTAAGAGGCAACTAAGGGACTCGTGTATCATGTAACCATACATGTATATTGCAATTTTATGCGGTGGGCTGACAATCTGTCACTATCGCTATTCATGTAAAGGAATCTTAAATTGTTTGTTAGATGTGGTGTAAATGTCCATTTTATACGGCCTTTTACACTCTGCCTATCCCGCACGGGATAAAGGTGTTATGTATGTATGTATTCCAAAACATAGGTAGCTAAAACGTTTTAAGTCTTACCTATTACCGGGTTATTACAAAAAAGTAAGACGTGGTTTAAGCTCTTTTGACAACGTCAAATCCTATGGGAAAATAATTTGAACACTGTTTAAAAGTTCGTCTTACTTTTTTTTAATAATGCCGTTAGTTTCCATCATCATTATCATATCAGCCTATAGCATTTCATACCAAGTTCCTACTAGTTCGAAGTAATACATCATTTACGTATTTATTTTTATAAATACTTATATACTCGTATTATGTATCTATGTCACTGTGACGACATCCACGTCAAAGAATTTTAGTCTGGAAAATTTTATTTATTGTAAACTGCGCCCATTTTATTTGTGTTGGGTTTTTCCGATTATAAAATTTATTTCTTCCTCACGACTTCTGATAGTAGCAGTTTACCACAACATGGAAATCGAAATAAAATGTCACTTCACGTCCCACTTATTTTAGGATTTTAATGAACGGTTGAAAGATCACATTCATGCAGACAGTTAACATTAAAATTAGAAGTCATTAGAAGTTTGCAGAAATTATTTTACTGATTTAGCATCTATTGAATAGAATAGCGATAGTTGGTACAAAAGGTTAGGTGAATATGGTCACAATATACCAAGACGCAGTAGTTTAACTAGCTACTACTATTTAAGGGATCAAGATAATACAGAATGTAAAAATATTTGCTGCAAAAATTATAAGGGCCATGCCCATGAAAAAGAACAACTTTACTAAAGGAACATAATTTCGAGAAATATAGTGTACCTATGATCCTCACATACAAACGGACATATTGTGCATTTTTTTCAGTTTCAACTTGATATTCTTAAGCGTTCCTGAGATTAAGCTCGTGTCAGACTGACTGACGGTCAGACGAACGGACTACAAAGCGATTATTAGGGTCCGGTTTTTTTCCTTTTAAAGTACGATATCCTAAAATCTATCGAAAAACTATGTCAACGTGCATCGAGAAGTTTGACTCAATGTCTTATGAGACAACAAGTAGAAGATACAAAACACAAGCGAAGCCTAGGGGCGGAACTAGTATGTTTTGATTGATTCAGGTGCACTTACACAAGTGTGTGGGAGGAATAATTTGTAAGTTGCGCTTCTGGGAAAGCATAATTTTTGTAGATAGATTATTGTGGATGTGCTGAGGTTAAAAGCCGTTTAGTTTTTTAAAAGTTATGTTTCTTTACATATTTATCAAATTAATGTTTAATATTTTGTTTTATTGAATCAAGTCATGAAAGTTTCAGAGAAATACTGTATTTTGTTCTAAATTTTTCGGGACATAATTTTTATGTCAAATATGAACATCAAAATTGAGAGGGCAGGTACTTAACTAATTGAAACTTGCATTACCAAGTAAGTACTGATGAAACTTGAAAACAACCCCAGTATAAAAAAGGATTTTTATGTAGAGCCTACTAACTTAAATAAGGTTTATTCACGGAACAAACTTCATCCAAAAAAACCTACAAGCAACAATGATTTTTGATCATACACGCAGAACAAACGCGGCATCTCGCATTATTTGAAAACACCGTTAGATATTTTGATGGACATCTGACCCATCCACACTAACCTAACCTACCATCATCAATATCGTTCATAGTGTACCAATCCACTACAGTATTATGTCAAGTCATCTCAAGCCTTCGGAGAGACAGGTTTACATTATTCAAATGCATACATTTCGACCTCTACTCTTACACTCTTAATACCATCGTCAAACTCTCGACATTTCTTTTTAAGTCCAGTTGTCTTGAGAATAAGAACTGATTTTGTATCCAATGCTGCTTTGTAAAAGAAAATGAACTGGATATATTTGTATGGACACAACCGCTATTCATAACAAATCTAAGTCCACGTTGAAACACAACGCTGGAAGTTTGTAATAAGATGGTAATATTCACTTAGACTTTCTTGTATGTGGCGGGCTGATCTATGTCTTTTATTGTCGAAACAGTAGCACGATTAGATATGGACTTGTAGGAAGTCTATGGGTGTAAGGGACAGCCCTCCGAATACTTATAGGATGCATGCAGACCATGAAAGTGAACTACTTTCCCCAAGGCACATAATGTCAGGAAACGACAAAAAATGCGATCTCCAATACAAAATCAGATCAGCTTGTTACATCCCTGCCTACCCCGGGAACCGCTGACGCCGTAACCTACTTGTCGCCGACAACACGACCATCATGCGTTTGCGCAAGACTTTGGAACACGAGGCGCCGACGCTGCAGTTTACACCATTTCAACATTATTTCCGTTCGATAGCTTTGCTGTCACTTCTAGACCTACCATCGGCTATTAGACACCTATTATTAGGAATAAGTTTTATTTTATAAATTACTTTGTAATTTCTTTTCCCCAATAAATAAGTTAAAAGTTCTTGGTTTTTTTTACAACTTCTGACTGCCGCACACTTGATTAGCTGACTGCATTTACTGTGAGGTCAATTTGTTTTTAATTTTTTCCTGAAATATATTTTACGGGAAGTTGTTCAGATTGCTGGTCTGAATGCACCCTATAAGTATTCAGAGGACTGTCCCTTACTCCCGTATAAATTCATAATTTTGGTTCTAGAAAATTTATAGATGAGTAGGACCTTGAGCTAACAAACTCTTCAAACTCGTCGGAACGAGACGGAAGACCGTGTTGCTCGAAGAACAAACTAATGCGGTTTGTCAAAAACATCAAATTATAATCTCAATATTTTTTTTTTATGGTTAGTGCGTTTTAATCTCGGGAAAAAGTTGATTGATCCCTCATACATACAAACCAAAAATGACGTGCCACGTCGTGATTTGCATCAGTTTGTATGAGGGGTCAATGATCTTTTTCTTGAGTTTAAAACACACTATCGATAGTATGAGTACGATTTTCAAATACAGTCAGTCGTATTTCTTACATTTCAAAAGTGTATGAGTAGACAGACGTTTTTATTTGATGCGCCACATTAAGCAGACCAAATTACCTTTAGGCTAAATCTGTGCTTTTGTACATAAATAAAATGCAAATTGGACCACCGCGACTAAACGGAAATAAACAAATATTTTAATCCAGATAGCAAACTGCAACAGTTTAATGCTAAAAGCTGCAATTTCACGAATTCTCCTTTGGTTAAATGGCTCCCTAGCGATAAGTGACGCCTCCTTACAAAAAAACATTATTTGATTCAAACGTTTTCCTTCGTTATTCTTAGCCACATTGAGATATATATAATGCAACTACAGTTAACCTCTAATATATTCGGAAGAATCCTTAAAGTAAACTTTCAATCGATACCTATTCTTTAATCAAAATGAATTTTTCATAAATTATATTTTCATCGAGTAGTGAATTCAAGTTTCTAGCGGCGCTAGTTTAATTCGGGATCCCCTTAATGAAAGTATATGCTACTTTCTCTTAACTTAATTGGTCATTACCGCTTAATCTCGCTTTTAGTTCGGGAACACCATAATGTAGGGTATTTACCTTAATACCTTGCCGTATTTGTGCATAGTTTGTGCACTGGCTTTATCTAGAACTAATGTGTGTTTCCATTGTTAGGGCATACACGAAAATTCAAACATACGAAAAGTTATTCCAAGTAGGTATTTAAAAAAATTTAAACAAACTAAAAAAAGAGGGACACCATGAATCATATAATATCCTGCAATAGAAAGGAACAGAACATAATAGCTGTCACTCAGTCTAAGTAAGATTTTTACAGTTTACATTCTTTTATATACCTACTTGGAACAACTTTAGGCAATCAAACGTATAGATGAGATTCCTCATCCAGTATTACTGTAAAAATTTGAATGTTTTTGGAGTGCCCACCTTTCTAGGAATAAATGTACCTATGCTCTCTCGCTAGGATTGCTGTCTTATCGAACCTGACATAATGGGTGGGGTTATCCATGATATGTTTACACACTGCAGACTGTCTGTCACGACGGTTTTTTACATCGGCAATATGTTCTTTGAGACGTGTAGATACATTTTCTCTTTGTTTCTCTTATGTTTGAGAGTCCACAGTCACAGTCAAGCTTAAAAACACCAGGGTCTTGTTGAAGGGTGTTGCATATGACTGATTTGATTTAATGGCTGACCTTCCTCGGCGGCTTGAAAATAGTCTTGATCCGATTCGCTTCAGAATTCTACCGATCTTTTCAGTTACTCCCTTCAAGTATGGTAAGTACGCTGGTTGTCGTTCGACTGTGGATGGTTTGGCACGGTTTCTGTGACGTTGTCGGGGTGGTTTAGGTCATTTTCATGGAGTACTTATCTCACATGCTTGAGAAAATTGTCTAGGTGTTGGGGTCACAGATACCACGTGCTCTCTGAAACAAAGACGTCCTATTGGCAGCTTATTGGCTCGGGTAACGGTGGGAGTAACATTTAGGTACCTTTCTATGTGGGTTGGCTTTCTTTAAAGATGAAGTCACAGATTGTACCATTGTGTTTTTAATTATTACATACTTACATACACATTTCACGCCTTTTATCCCTTGCGGGATAGGCAGAGCGTAAACAGCCGCCAAAACGGACATTTACGCCACGTCTGACATATATTTGAGGGTCATTCGGAAAATTGTGTATCGCCATAGTGACAGGTTATCAGCCCATCGCCTAAAATTGCAATACACACCCTCAAGTCCCTTAGTCGCCTCTTACGACTCCCACGGGAAAGAAATGGGATGATGCTATTCTAAGCCAGCATCACATGGCATTTAATTATTTGAATTTCTAAAAATGTTAATTCCTTATTTTGCTCCGATTCCATTGTTATATATACAGGGTGGAAGGGACAGTCCTCCGATAAAAAAATATTGAATGAAACGTAAAAAATTTTGGACTTCTCTTAGTAAATGTAGTCAGCTAATCGTGATTTTGTATGGGAGGTCGAATATTTTTGGTCGTTTCATGAAAAAATATCCTAGGGAAAAGTTGTTCAGTTGCATAGTCTGCATGCACCTTATCGGTATTCGAAGGGCTGTCCCTTTAACCCCGTAAATTAAGCAGTTTTTTTTTTTTTAGAAAAACAGTAAATACATCTATGTATGATGAAAGTGTCGTCTACGTACCTCATACACATCACTCACTAACTAATTATAAGTACCTACTTACTTATATCAAATTTTAAAAGAATAACTGACAATTAGAATAGTTAGTAAATGGAAAAGCACAATATTCTAGGCAATTGTAATAATTAGGCCTAAAGCTGTTAAGCCACCGGTAGGAATTATTAGAAACCAGTTCGGATTTTGTAACTTAAATAGAACTTAACTTACTGACGGTTACTCTTTGAGGAACTTATTCTACTAATCCAAGCTACGTCGTACTATGACGAAGTAAAATTGATATTAATAAATTCCTACTTAGAAATAAATGATTTGAATAATATAAGGTTCCGTTCCGATATCTTTTGATTTTGTTTGGATGAATCTTAGTGCAGGCGAATGTCAGAATATCGTTTGCATAATATGAGGCCCGGATTTTGGTTTTGATATGGGTTGTTGGAAGTCCTAACTAAAGTTTTAGAGATGTTGCCAAGTTGCATTGTGGTCCGTAGGGCTTGGTGAGTTTCTTTTTTATCCTGTCGTATGGGCAGTCAAATAAAAGAGCTTTACGGGTCGATTTCACAATTATACCTATCGCATTTAAACATTTTATCTACATGTCATAAAGAATGAAGTAAAAGAAGTTAAAATAGAGGCGTAACATGGCAGTTTTGACTACTTTTACTTAATTTTATTTTTTACAAGTTACAGCAGCGTTGTTTGTGAATACACCTTGCACTGCGCGCGCCAATCCGCCTTCCAAGCGTGGTGAGTATGGCAAATGCTCCGGCAAATACGCGACCGGGGGAGGCCAGTGTCCAGCAGTGGACTTTTGTGGCTTTTGAAGTGAAGCGAAGTGAAGTATGCGACATATTTTTGTACACACATGACAGGTTTAAAAAAACATTCTGCCGTCTTTGTTTTTGCCAAAGTTTTTATGTTCATTGCATCTTAACAAGGTATTATGTATATTACATTCACTTAACTAGGAGGTCAAGTTACGCTGGTCGGACACCTACATAGTAAGTGACCAGTGTACCTGGACCTCCCAGTTAGTCTAATCGCACCGCACTGTATAGAGTGAAATTGTACTAGCAACTGATAGTGAAAACTCAAGACAGTTTGGTAAAAAGAACCACTTTTCCCAAGAAACAGGTCGAAATAAGCAAACAAAATTATCTACATAAGATATGATTTATGTATGTATGTACATACATACATAAATCACGCCTATATCCCTTACGGGGTAGGCAGAGCGTTAACGGCCGTAAAACGGATATTAACACCACGTCTGACAAACGCTTGAGGGTCAATCAGATAACTCTGTATCACTATAGTGTCAAGTTGTCAGCCCATCGCCTAAAATTGTAATACACATCCCTCGAGTCCCTTAGTCGGCTGTTACGACACCCATGGGTAATAAATGGGGTGATGCTATTCTAGGCCGGCATCACACGGCTTAGTTATCTCCCGTAGCAAATTACCGATCAGCCGATAATTTTTGTTTTGACATATTTCAAACTAGGTATGTTCCTTGGGGAAAGTTGTTCCTTGTCACCAGTCCGTTTTGAGATTTCGCTATCGGTAACTTTTTCCATCCTGTTTTAGTAAATAAGTAGTAAATAGAAACATTTCAACGTATATGTAAAAATAAGCTTAAAAAGTAAAGGGTAGAGTACCTAGGTACTTACATGGTGGGATTAATTATTTGCAATATTTTCGTTCATGCATATAATAATCACTTCAATATAGATTCAAAGATTTATAAAACTGTTGTGGTTGAACCTGTTCTTATAGTAAACTACTCCCTTTACCACACCACGTTCAAAGTCTTATTAGAATCGACTTTCAACTAAACGACGTTTAAAACGGGTGTTATCTGGTTTATGTCTGAATAGGAATTCTGTATCGACGCCGAGATTTAAAAATCGAACTCCCAAACGTTCAATGAGGTTGATTAAGGCGTTTACGACTTTTAAATGATGGCCAGTATCATTAAGATTCTTTTGAAGATTCTTGTGTGGTGTAACTTTGAATCACCTTAGGATGTTAAGCAGTGCCTATCTACAAAATTAACTTAGTGAAACCTGTGATTAGCTTAGGTTTTATAAGTGTGATCTGCCTTGTTATGTAAAATAGCTGTTGGTTTTCTCAATAAATAAATAAATTCATAAAATTTGTCTCTTGTAGTTTTGTGAAATTATTTTATGTTGCTCTTGTAGGGTCAGGGCAACATAAAAACATTTTTTCAGTAGCTTTTGAGTCATTCAATAAAAACAACAGTCAAAAAAGTAGCAGTTCCAAAACAGCCATAAAACAACGAGAAAGAAATGCGAATACAATAAAAATAAATCAATATAAAATACCCAATAAAGTACTACAGATTCTCTTAAGTAAAAGTTAACAGCGAGCTACACCGCAAACACTTTTTGTCGATCGATCGAGAAAACCGCAAAAAACGTAAACAATAGCTGTCGGAGCTTTTTTAACCCTTTATAAGGCAATGGGATGAATGTTCCCACCTAAAATTGAACCTTAACTACCCGCAATAGATTTCAAAACCAATGAAAAAATTTATCATGCTCTGCCCGTTAAAGGGTTAAAATATTAAATTCGTATTTGGAACACGAGAGCCGATAAACCGATGACAGTGTTGCCAACCGCAGAATACTAATCGGGAGATTTGCTGGTGACCGCAGGCAGGGAACTGTCGAATGGTGATGGGCCCGAAGCTCGTAAAAAGCTTAACGCAAAATTTTACTACGATGAGATGAAATAGTTGGGATAGTAGCTGTGTAAGGAAGAGCTTGGAAAATGCAAAACATCACTTTGCCTCAGTACTAACATGGTACGATTTTAGGCTAAGGACACAGGCTGGAAACAGTAATCCACAAATGACCAGAGTAAAACATAAATTTTACAAAACAATTAAACTTGCTAAAAACGAGCATACGAGTACAAAGTTGGTTCGTCCTTTATTCCGGAAAAACATTTTTTAAAAGTTTTCAATAGCTAGGTTTTAAACGGCGCTTTTTGGGTGATATTCGAGATTTTGATGTATTTCTGTGGGGGTATTTGGTGTTCTATTTGCGGAGAAAAATAAAAGAAAATACATAAATGAGAATGCAATACTCAGCTTTAGAAGCTTTATAAAAGCTGTGCAAAATGGGACTAGACCATATACGACACAGGAAGTAGTGTTCTTTTGCAAGGTTAGCTGTTAAAAATCGCTCAATGTGAATTGCATCTGAATCTTTACTTGTAAGACTTAAGGCGTGGCACAAAATAAAACTACGGTTATAAACAATGGTTGCCTACTCAACAAAATAGACGGTACTATACTCGAAACCATTAAACATAATACGGGAGACGATCAGATAAGTGTCTCACAATAGAACCAAGACATAAAGACATCATATCATTCCGTGACAATAAATTTAGAAAAGGGCGGTTTGATATAACACACAAAAGGTTGAGGTTTGGGACTAAACCAAAGTTTTTTCAAGTGAATACAGAAATCACAATCCCTTTTGAGCAATGTTCTGGGAACAAGAGCAGTGATCACAACATGGAAGTTTTTAGTTGTGTAATTTATGGCTTTTATTTGCGAAAGTTTTTTCGGTCAAACAAAGTTTCAGAGCGCCAGCAGCGTACCTACCTACCTATCTTGCATTATACTGTATTGTTTTTGATAGAATATTAGGAAAATTGTATAGTATTTAGTTAGAGACGCTGCGAGATTACATAGGTACTATACCTACGCAATCTTAAATCAATCAATAAATATCTCGTAACCTCTCGTGAGTTTACTTACTCAGAGTGGATCATAAACTAAACAACGTACTTACTTTCTATAACTTCAGTAAATAAATTTATTTCGATTTGCCGAAAATCATCTCTGACTACATAGGTTGTCTGATTACCTGTATTCAATCAACGACCACAAAGGTCTCATATACGACGCACTAGGTAAATACTTTCTGGCAACACGTCAGACCTATTAGTAAGATGTCAAAACGCGCGTATTGGTTAGTTAGTGGTCATTTATGAGATGCCGTGACCACTGATTAATCAGCATGCACGCCCCCGACCTAACCTCAACTAGTTCACAGAATTTTCTGCTTGGAAAAATGTACACAACAGGCGTCTAGGGCTTTGTGGTTATTGAGTTGAGTTAACCCTATTTACTTACTCTCTTCTACTTACAATGGTACTTATACCATTGTTTCTTGGCGACATACTTACTTGCTTTATCTCCTTCGTTTAAAGTGTCATAGAGATGACCCTACGGTAACAGCCACATTTGTTGCCCATGGTATCTGATGAAGCCATGCCAAGGTACAAAAAAGTCAATGACCACCTCATAGATACAGTCGTAGATACTAAAATATTGTGACGGCATCCCGCTGGGGTATATTTGCCAAAATGTGGGTAGTGGGTACCTTATGGGTGTTTATCAAGCTGTGGCATCAATCGATGCAGCTGATGGCATTGTTAACGGCACACATTGCAGTTCCCTTCGTAGAAATAAAATATGTTTTGATTTGGTATTCTAACACGACAACCAAACAATGCTAGTAGTTTATCAATTTTATTGTTTAGGTTTTTTGAATGAAACCCGTTACTGCAGCCATTAAATTTTATTTTGACGGCTTTATTTGATAAGACAAGTGAATCGAAACATACTGGTGTAATTTTTGTAAAACTTGCGCCATTTATGTGGGTGCCTATTTCATAATTTTTCAATCGTTTTTATTGTTATGGCCTCTAGCATTTTTCTTTGTGGTCACAGTTTTATTGCATCACACGTATTTCTCGGTAAGTCACCTCATTAGTTACTTAAAATAACACCAACTTTTATCGTTATCATTTTCTTCCCAGACCTTTTAAAACAGATAATACCAAAAAGCGTTGAGTTTCAGCGTAGGTACGTGTAAGAATTTCTGCCTAGAGCCGCCGCGATGTTGAGATAAAAAACATTATTTATTGCACCTGTCCTCTGCACGCGATCTAGACAAATTAAACGCGTAACATGATCAGCCGGGACGGCGAGAGTAACTTTTGGAAGGACATCGTCTTTCTTAGAAATAAAATTAATCTCCAGGGAGGAAAACGACATTAATTCCAAACGTCTTAAGTATAATGTTGATAAGCTCCAACCAGGCGAAGTAGCAATCGCTCTCGAGACTCCACTTACCGCTCTCGAGCGTCGGGCAAAAACTGAATACACAACTCGAGCATACTTCAGTGACGGGAAAAAAGTACCAGGTGCCAACCAAAAGCTTCATTGTTCCAGTGAACGAGAGGGATTAATAAATCTTAAAAGAGAGGAGTATATCTGCGACCGATCTTGCGGGATACGAGCTTTGGGCCAGGACGCGTTATTGCAAGCCTATTCAGATGCCACGGTTGAGGCCAAACAGCCCCCTTTGTCATGACAAAGGTGTCGCGCAAAGAAAAAGGGGCCCTATCGACGATCTGCCTTATCAGATCCAGTTCCCTTCCTCGAGGTCTCAATAGGATAGCCGGAGTTTTGAATGCGGCGGATCTAATTCCCTGGGCCACAATAACGTACACGAATACCAATTTAGTTGGGACATCAAATGCACGAGCAATAAAAGAGTCCCGCAGCCGGGATGTTATCAGACATCAGCGTGATAGCGCTCGGCGTTTCAATGGTGTTCGTGCTACACTGTTGTTATTTTTGATGGGCCTTTCATTATGTTGCTTTTACGGTATTATACTTATTGGAATACCTGACTTGATGACTAATTATATTGTCATCGTTTTATTTCAAATATGCAAATCATCCGCTTTGACATGGCTGTGCGCAAAACGACAAAACAACTAATTTTGATTAACAAGTGTTTTTATTCCAAGTTCAACTAAATTAACCCGTGTCCGAATATAATCCGTAGGGAATACGCCTGTCAGTCAAATAAATGCGAGCGCAAAAAGCAGTGACATAGAAATACACAATTCCTCATTCTCATTACAAACAATTTCCAATTGATCATTCACGCATTCGAAATCAGTAGATTAACCGAAAAAGCAGACATGTCTAACATGATTGATGTTTGTCCTCCGACACTAAATTCCACACGCTGATGCTTATTAAGCTTGATTTTTTTTGCTTTCTAAAAATCGACAGTAGATAAACACAATACAAACAAGTGGTCCGATCAAACGGAATATTAAGTTCGCCTGTCATTTAACGCTACACCTCTCTCGCTTCGTCTTAAATCTCTGCAATCGATTTCATATCTTAAAACATGTATGGTAGAGGTATATTTTTCTTGCAAGTACCTCGTTGCCTAGGAAGCGTTGTGAAAGAAAGAAGGTTATTGTCAGTCGGGTTTTATGGGTTATGATTTATGACCAATGACTCCCAACGGGCTCTAGCCTCATGATAATCTTATTCAAACGCACCTCTTGTGAACCTCACAATGCTACCTAAATTAGCTTTGGGCGTATCAAGTCTTAAGTTCGTGTGTGGTTCACACAAACGAGGCGTGTTGTCATTCTGTTTGGCTTGTTGCCTTTTTCTACCGTGCTAACAATAAACAATGACGTAAATGCATGTTTTGCTGGGATTGATGGTTTTTTAATAAAGTAAGAGATAACAGCTTTTCTATAGATAAATGAGAAGATCCGTTTTTAACGTTTCTGTTATTTACACAAATTAGTATTTTTTTGAGAGAGAAATGGTAGGTAGGTACTGGTTTTAAAACAAAATCTACCATGTAAAGAAAAAAACATACCTACCTTAGGAAATATATATATTTTTTTAAAGTATTTTACCTTTGTTTATTTATATTCAAAGAAGAAACCGTCATTTCTACTGACGGGCACAAAATAAATAGACATCGACCGAGTAATAAATCCTTGTAAATAGCTGGAGAAACGGTGGTTCCTTCCAGCGACAAACTTTTTGTCTCGACGCGACCCGATCCGTCATGCGAGACACGGTCGTCCCTTGAGGTTACATAAAATAGTAAAAAAAAAACATAATTCAACCCTTCCATTGTAGTGGTATCAAAATTCGTCGGGACTACAGATTACTGCTCGTTGAAGAAGGATAAAATCTTAACGATGTGGCACGGTACGGTAGGTAAGACTATTCTTCATACACAGATTTTTCGATAACGTTATTGGAGTCATCTATAAAGAAGCTTATGGGTTGCGCAAGGCTTAATATTATACCACATGTTTTAACTTTATGTACTTCAACTTCAACAGTCACAACAGTCGACTGTATGACATGGGCCTCCCCAATTGGGGGTATTAAACGTACTCACCACGCTTGGCAGGCGGATTGGCGAGCGCAGTGCAATGTGTTCTATTCATAGATACTGCCTATTCCCTTGATGTACCCCTTAGTCGCTTTTTACGACACCCACGAGTAAAAATTGAGTGTTGCTATATTGCTATACTTATGTTTATTAGCTAGATTTTATTGGCACCAGGGTTCATCGGGTCGCTGGACTACTCGGTGTCCCACACGAAAAAGAAGAAGATTGGCAACTTTGTTGAATTTTTGTTTGAAAGTGTAGGTATCATTATGGAAATATTCCTAACATCTCTATGTAAAAATATACATAGGTACTTAGATGATTCTTTCTCAAATTTCACAAAGCAAAACAGGAGCTTATAAACATTGAAGATTACTTTTATCCTCCCCGGCACTGTTTTAATTAATTTCTGTGTAAAACGGATGTCTTAATTTACCATGAGTAGAATTTTCTTTTTTGGTTTGTTATTTGTTCTTCCTTGTGTTTATTTAGGTGCTTCTTAATAGCTGGCCAATAAAGTGGATTTTGAAACTTTGTGGATATTACCAGGTTTATTGGTCCGGATCATTGAGCTTGAGGCTTGCTTTAATTTATTATTAAATCAAGAATATTTCTTTTAATTTACTTTTAGATCGAAAGGGAAACAGTTTAGAAACTCTTATATTTAAAGGTTACTATGAAACTTTTCACAATGAATAAATTTATCGTGTAGTGTAGGAGATAATATTTTTTTATACTTTTTTCTTATTATTTTTTCTTTTTTGAAATTGTCTATTGTAGGTAATCCCTATAACTGATACACTCAACCAGGTCCCAGCACTTTTGCATCGAATAACCTCTGTAACTGCGAATTAAAAACCTCATTTTCTGGGATTTATTTTTGTATCATTTTTCCCATATCTACCTCCATAACTGAATCATAAAGCTTATTAGCCTCTGTAATTGAGACAATTATTCATATTTTTTCCAACTTTTATACATCCGTCCTTGTCTTGCAGTAGAAGTTTCAGTTTTATAATAATCGCTGACCTCTAGAAATGAGACATTATTAATTACACACGTCTCTACTTCACGGGCGATTTGGTTAATTCAGGGAAGTTATTAACGCTTTTTCAAAAAAAATATAATATTCTTTAAGCGATAAATCGGATAATAATTACCTATGTAAGTGAGAACCTCTATAGGTACCCAAATGAGATAATTTTAATCTTATACATCGCTAATTGGGAAACTGGGTAAGTGATTAACATCAAGTGACAAACAAGTGAGAAATAATCGTATGCACCATGAGATCTCTGTTACACAGGTTCCACATATTTGATAAAGCTTCCTCACTCTTTTGTGGAATGGGACTGGGACATTAATTCATCAAATCCAATAATCATATCTAATCTTCTGTCTTTTCGTGTGGGACACCGAATCGTCCAAAGACACGATGAACCCTGGTGTCAGAGTTTTTTTAACCGCCTACTACTAGTAGTAGGCCTCTGACATGGTTGTGTAACGACCGCCGTCTAAGTAATCATAGACAGCACCTGGGACCGACGGCTTATCGTGCCCTCCGAAGCACGGATCTTATCTAATAATTTATAAAAAAAACTGTATTGCACATATATAATTTGTTCATGCATCTCATAGTAGTTAAATGCGTCGTATCATCTTCCCGGTAGCTCGCAGGCAAATAGTGCTTGTAGGAGCGAACGTATATTGAACTTGGCTAAGAGCATAACTCCACTTATCTCGCGACCGCTGCTACCGGTTCCAATCCTTGTGTAGGTCGGTCGTTTCGTATTGGCTCTGGAGTTTCAAAATACATACTCGTAGTCAGTTATGTTATTTTTACTTCAACTAAATTACGTAGCGTTTACGTTTTTGGCGTGGTTATCGATTTCGGTCAATTCATTTGCTTTAGTTGAATCTAATCAGAAGCTACCTATAGATAGAGGTACTTTTAGCAAAAAGAAAAGTGAACGTTCATTCAAATCACTTAAGGAATAAGGTCTTTGATAATCAATCTACCTGTCAGATTTTGATTCAATGACTACAACCTAGCAACGGGCAAGTCACAGAAGCCAATGCTAACGATCCTTGCCACATAAACATACCTAAGTACACATACTCACATAATCTCATCTCGGGTTTCTCACTGCGACTGGACGGAGGTTGGTATTACACTGCACTGCCAACGGAGCCTTATACTGCATACATTGCTTTTTATTTCATGGACGTCATCAGAATAAACTCAATATGATCAGCAATGTACGCCGAATCGGGCTCTATTGGCAGGGTAGTGTAATACAAACGAGTGGACGGCGAGATGAGCGCCGAGATATTGACTTTTTATTTATTGACATTTTCTAATGCACCGCCTAGGCTATTCATCATGGGTGATAGTACGGCCACTGATAACAAGACTCATTGTTTGGCGTACACATAATGGATTATTGATAATACGTGGGTGTTCCTAATCTGCTCGGGTAGGGAAATCGAGGCGAAGAATCTTTTGGACTACAGGATGTGCTGAGTTTTAAAGTTCAAAGAGGTTAGATTACTGAAAAATTAAATGAATTTGTTACAATAGATAATGTAACAAATCAAGGGAAGATCAAAAGAAAGATAAATACGGAAACATATGTAAAATATGAAAATAAAGATATTAAAGTAAAAGTTATGATGAAGTTAGCTCATTTTCATCAGTAAGTAAGTAAGACGTATGAGTGAAATACTTAAGAGATAATTCGTAATTTTACTAATTTTATCATAACTGTATGTATGAAATATTTTATTACTATCTCTGTTTGAGTTTTGTAGTTATACAATCCAGCCAATCAGCAAGTAGTAAGTAGTAAAGACTGCTTGGTCGGAGTGAAAATTATTTGCAGGTGCAAGGTGGTTGAGGATTTAGTAGCATGCTGGAGGTATATACTTACTTTTCCACGTAATTATTGTTCAACTTTCTTCCACTTTCTCTAAGATCCTGTATATTTTAGTAATGTTCTAATGAATGATCACGGCCAGATATTAAATGGACACGATTTATCGTTGAAATTTCTTAATGTGTAAGCTCTGATAGCGTGGCTGCCCAGTTAAATGGTATAACAGTAATCTACCCAACGTAAGAACGTATATGAACACATTAGTCAGTGTAATGACATCGGCTCTCTTAGATTAGCCTACCGGCATTTCAAGCCGATTTGTATATTTTTTATACTTACCATACACTTAACCAAATGGCAAAGGTCGAAATTTGTCTTTTCAAGATTTATCTAAGTAAATAAATGTTCTAGGCGTATATGAGTGTAATCTTTTGAACGAATCGCTGTTTATACTATGTATGACTATGTATGACTATGATCCTGTTTGTCACGCCTTTAACTGCCTACTGGTATGCTTTGGAACACACCTATGTATTTGGAGCTAGTGCAGCCGCGGAGTTTCAGATTGTTCTAAAATGACATCATCATTATCATTACTACTTGCGTGAATAATCTTCTCATATATTTCTAATAAATGTGCGATTAACACAGATAAGTTCTGATTTCCGACCCTTAAACGCACTACCAAAGTATTCATCGAAATGGAAAGATAAACTATGCAAAAATTTAAGAAAACTGGAGAAAAAGAGGAAGAGCCAATAGGTATAGCGGAATTGAAAATGGTTAAAGTTTAAAGCGAACTCGGTCGGACTGATCGTGGATTTCCCTGGAGCAATTATTGAAACAATAAACCTAAAATTGGTGCAGTCCTACAGCGGTCACCGATCCCGACTTTGCAGCAATTACGCGACTTCCCGACGACCCACTTCGCAGAATGGAAATTCATTAAGAGCTATTCAACTTATCACAATATGACTATTAGAGCTCTATTCATTTTTTAATTAGTCGCAACGACGGAAACCCGAGTGAAAGACGCAGTCGCCCGCGCAACTGTGTTCAATTTTCAATAGCGGTCCCCCAGAACTTACTCTTTGATGTTTTCCCTTTATTGCTGGAATCGCGTAGTATTTATGTCTCATTTCATAGGAATTTATGTGCGAAGTGAGGCGGCGGGCTTGTTACGCAAATAACGGAGCCGAATGTCAAAGAAGTTTGAAATAATGAACGCGTGACCGAACACTTTGCATATAAAGACAGGAAGAAAGCAAGGTGGAATATCATAGTTTGCGTAACACCCGTAACACGATTACTTGTAGGTTGTAGATCAAGACAGGCGATGCTATATTAAATTGTACACAGAATGATTGCTATTTAGATAAACTGGAATACATCGTTGGTGAGGAATAATTAAAATTAGATTATAACGGAAGTGTCTGTATGGTGGTTTTGTTATTAAACACACATTGTATTTTAGACGTCTTTGTTTTTCAACTATAGGCTTTTATCAATTCCCACTGTTACTAGTAGCAGTACCTCTAATAACGCATTGAAGGGATCAAGGCATATTGGTGTTGTGTTAAAATATAAAGAATATATTGTATAGGTTGATCCCTTAAACGCGTAGGTTTACACACAGTATATATTCCAAAATTGCGTGCAACTTATAGTTATGTTTGCATTCGATACTTACCTATAGGTATTATTAAAATCAATAATGACGTTCCTACAATAAAACTTTTCTACTCAGTATATTCTCCCGAACCCAATGACGGTGAACCTGAAACAATAACCGAACAGAAACGAGAAGCAAAAGCTAATGAAATTTACAATTTCATTCCATTAGGAAGGAAATATTTCAATTTAAAATTGGTTGCTCCAGATGTTAGCGAATAACTTACACCGACTAAAATGAACCCTAAATCTTTCTCGGCTGGATGCTCCGAGCAAGAATTGAATTTGCCTCCTGTTCTCTCACGTTTGTTATCTAATATAATGTTATATAGTTTTATACATGTTCAGGCATGTATGCACTTATATTAATGTTAGCATTCGTGAAATGAACCAGCCAGTGGATGGCGCCTGATATCAATAACTTGACTTTGTGATTTTTTTCTGAATTTATCAAAGATATTATTAATTGAAAAGAAATACATTTATTAATACAGACCAAATTACATACGTATATTTTTTACAGAGCGAAAGTATCCGTAGCTACCTTAAAATATATTATTTTTGCCCTTTTAATTTACACGATATAGAACAAGTCTAGACTCAATTACTAACATCTTTTGTCTCTAACCAATGAAGTAAAAAAATATTAAGTGAAAAAATAACACACATAAGTACGTTGTATGTACATACATAAACATATCACGCCTATTATCCCTTACGGGGTAGGCGGAGCCCAAACAGCCGCAAAGAACAGACATTTACGCCACGTCTGACAAATATTTGAGGGTCGTTCACAAAATTGTGTATCGCCATAGTAACAGGTTGTCAGCCTATTGCATCGCCTAAAATTGCTATACCCTTGAGTCCCGTAATCGCCTTTTACGACGACCAAAGGAAAGAAATGAGGTGATGCTATTCTAAGCCTGAATCACAGGGTATAAAATAATAACCTAAAGTTATAATTCGAAATCTGGCTATGCAGACGGGCTGTAGACTAAATCTTTAAATTAAATAATAAAATTAACAATATCATAATAAAGCTCATTATCATCAATAAGTAATATAAAGTTTCTATTGCTACAAAAGTCGTTTCAAATATTTTCTAAATGAAGTCTTCAGTACTTTACTGCACAACACTGTGCTGACTCTTGCGTCGAATTAAGCAGTGCCTATTCACTGAGGATGTTAATTAAGCTCTGATGAAAGCATTTACTAAAAAGATAGTCAAGTTCGAGTCTCAATTTTACGACATTGCGGTTCTTTATAAAATGCAGCCAGCTTTGATTGGTTGTTAAAAAAATAATGAGTAAGAACTACGCAATGGTTGGATTTTTTTTATAGCTTTTGTATTATCTTTTTTTCGTGTGGGACGTTGAGTTGTCCAACGACCCGATGAACCCTGGTGTCAAAGTTTTTCTATTTATGTACGTATTAATATCGTAAACAAATTATTTTGAAGTTATTGGGATTATTACTTAACAAAAACCAAGATCGTAGAAAGAGAACATACGGAACGGAGTATTTGTTTGTGATCAGTATCAGATCCTATAAGGTATAGTGAAATCTTTGACGCATATTCATTAAATATCAGAAATGATATGCACACTTAAAAAAATATATGATAAAAACATTTGGTCCGACGATATCGTCAAGTTAACAGGATGGCACTGGACAAGGCTGGCACAGGACCGTGAGGATTGGCGCTGTAGAGAAGACGCCTATACCCTGCAGTGGGTGGATGTGGGCTGAGGATGATGATGATGATGATGAAAAACATTTTGTATACGTAGATGTCAGTGACTATCCAAGCCAAAAATGTTTAAGATAATAAATTCTGTATTCAATAAACTTACTTATAAATAGGTACACTTATACAAAATAATTATGAGGCTTTCCTATTTCCTAAACTAAGAATGTGAATTCCTGTATCTCAGGTAAACAGATGGCCAATATAACTATCTTCAAATTACATGGATATAGTTACTCCATCTCTAATGAGTTTGACTACGAAACCCTAAAAACCTCGAAAGCTCTGGCCTTTGAACGAAGCACTACTCTTCACTGGTCTTCGTATGTTTAAAATTGATGAAGCGCATTTTAAGTGCATACTGCACTTTTATATTGAGCTCAGAGGCGGTATTTGCGCTGTTTTTCATTTCCTGACAGCGAATCGTTTGAGAAAGGAGAGGAAATAATTTAAAACTGCTTGTGCAGTCCTCATAGCTTAGCATTCATGTCTGTGAAGTGGTGTGATGCTTCTTAGGTCTATTTTTCATTTGTTGGGTGGTTGGTATTAGTCTTATAGCTTTTTTTCTTATAAGAATACGCAACGGGTTACTTTAGGTTTAATCTCATACCTACTTTACAGAATTACTAAAACGATTTTATTATTTGATTCACTATGACGTTCAAAATACCAATTGAAAAATATCAACGCATTCAATTCATGTACGAAAATAGGTTAAGTCATACCCTAGTTGGCTTCAGATAAATTGGTTTCACTTGTCTCGAAGGAAACTTGTTCATTAGAGTTTAAATAAATTCATTAATAAACCAGAAGAAGACAAGCAGTCAACGTACAAATCTATAAATCAAATAGTGAGGGAGTGGCAAAGACAAAAGAAGGGAAGAGTGACTTGAAAACACACGGATTTGAATCACACTGAGCATTTTACAAAAACACAAATACAACAATTAAAAACACATAGTAAAAGAAACAGTAAAACAAGGTGACCTTAATGCTAGGTAGCAATCTCTGCCAGGCAACTTTTGCGTGATGAGAGAGTGCGACCACGAAAGCGGGATAGTGCAGATACCTATAACATAAATAATATGTACATACATATATATCACGCCTTTATCCCTTTCGGGGTAGGCAGACCGTGAACGGACGTAAAATACGAACATTTACCATATTATTTATTTTGGTCAAGACATATGTGTATCGCCATAGTAACAGGTTGCGAGCACATCGCCTAAAACACATGTAACCCTAGAGTCGCTTAGTCGCCTCATACAACAGCCACGGTAAAGAAATTGGGTTAAACAAGTCTAATTTTGCTAGAGACGCAATATTGTAAGGAAATATTTAGACATCGTTATGTAGGTACATAAAACAAAAGATTTCTGTGCTACTAGATAACTGATAGGTATATCCGATCAGAATTAAAATCTTATAAGTATTTTTATAAAAGATCTTAATTCTCGAACATTTTACGAAACAGTCACACTTTCTTATTTTATATCTACCCTGCTGCAACTTTCTTCCCCGTATGTGTTCCAAAATTTCACTCTATTCCCAAAAGCGGTTCCCACAAAGATCTTTCTTCACATTCGATGTGGCACGCACATTAATCTAGGCAACAATCGCGTATGCGATGTACGTACATACTTCCTACGCCTTTACATATATTGTATCTTTTGTTGTTCGAACATTATCGTAAATGATTACTTCGGTTATGTACATATGGCTGTATCATTTAGATTCGCTGTCTTGGCATCGGCTTTAGCGTCTTCTTTGGTATGACGGATGAAGATTTAATGGCCTGTCTCTTTTGTATTATCAGCTGTAATATATTCATTTCTAAATATTCGACGAGTTTCATTACCGCATTGAACATTAAAGTTCTTATTAGAATGAAAGGGTGCACTCGTCTCATAATGTTCGGATTACAAATTTGAAAACAGCTGTATAAAGACCAGCTTTATGCATTCTGCCTTGTAAATTACAGTTTCTTCTCAAATGTTGTATCATTACTTGTACAAATATTGTGTGCGATATCGATAAAATTGAGATTTGAAACGAATTGTTTTATGCCAATACTCCAATTAGCCGCCGGCTTCCGCCATACCTTTCAGATGTTGCTGTATGGTTCTTGTTTAGCTGTTGTCCAGTTGTTGTTTAATTGTTGTTCAATTGTAATTTTTCAATATCTGAAAACTTGCAAAATTTTCAAGCGCGGGCAGTTTTTCAGCTGTTGGCGAGTAGTTGTTCTAACGTTGTTTAGTTGTTGTTCAGCTTTTATTCAATTGTTATTCATCTGTTTTTCAGCTGTTACTCAATTGACATTAAGTTGATGATTTCAGCTGTTGTTCTGTTCTGTTGTGGCTAAGGAACTGAACAACAGCTGAACATCAACTGAAGGACAATTAAACAACAGCTGAACTATTGAGTTTAAATTTTTGTACATCAAGCCATATTACGTTTTCGTATTGAACTTGACCTTGTATTAGATCTTGCAATTGCCGGTGCGGAGGTTAAGAAAAGTGTGTAACTTGAATTTCAATTTTTGTGGAGTGTAGACAAACAGTGTAGGTATGCATCTGCTTATAACAAGGAATATGAAGCTCCTATCAAACTACTATCTTGGCTACGCGTCGTCGCAACTGAAAAAACAGACTGAAACAGACATGCTTTATGATAATACCTAAACTCAATAAACTGAGGTAGCACGAAAAATGAGAATTCCCGAATATCCTTGGCCTTCAAGAAAGTTGTTACCTTACACACGTCGAGATATGTCTCTTGGGAACAATTTTGTAAGTGTTCAGAGACAAAAGTTATGGAAGAAAGCACCATTATGAGTGGCTCTTTTCTAACCTAAATAATAAAAAGGAGAATAAAACGTTATTTAGGTCGTTTAATAAAAATACCCTCTAATATTAAGGTGAACTTAAATTGTCTTTTTAATAATTGAAGACTCTTGTCTAGCTTTTTTCTTTTTTAAAACAATTTATCTTTCAAAATATTTAGACTGACTACACTTAGTGTTTTCTGTCGGCTAACTAGCAATCTTTAAATAAGTTGTGGAGGGCATTTTTAGGGGTTCTCCCACTATGACGGAATGACGGATGTATTTTGACGCATCCGTTTGTCAGACGAAAGGATATTACGAATGCCCATAAAGATGATGATTCTATTATAATGATGATGTTTTTATACGGAAGAAAAGTGTGTGATGGGTACATATGTATTTTGCATAATACATAATTATGTACCCATCATACAATAACAAATACTAATTATTGTGAGATGAGTTCGAGTTGTATATATATGAGATTTTTAACCGACTTCAAAAATAAAAGGAGAAAGTTCTTAATCAGACGTGATTTTTTTTACTTTGTTGTTATACAATCATGTCAGAGGCGTACTAGTAGTAGTAGGCGGATGAAAAACTCTGATACCAGGGCTCGTTAAGTCGTTTATCGACTCGGTGTCCCACACGAAAAGAAGCAGTAGTGAAAACCATGATGTTGGAATTTTGATATTGGCGCAGTTTTTATTATTTACCGGTTTATGCTAAAAGTAACACCGTTCGAAAAATACATTTTTAACCAGTTGCAAAATTTACACGACTTCAAGCTAATTCTAACATCAGGCTCCTATGCCAACCTCAAGACTGACCTCATGAAGATGGTGGGAGTTGACTATCTACACAAAATATAATTTCATGCCAATCGTGCTGAAATTTTAAGGGCAATACTTTAACCAATTTATAAATATTGGTCCTTAGAGGCATATAACGCGTTTGATTAACAGCCTCTTGGGAAAATCGAACATTTATAAACGTAATTCTCTATTATTATTCCGTAAATATCAATTTTCTTTTATTAAATATTGAATAAATTGAAATCGGGTTGTATTGCCCTAAAAACCTGATTCCGTATCTGATCCGGCATTGTTTGAATGTTTCAAATAAGTATAAACTTTATTCAATCTCTACTTATTTCTACGGCAAGGCGACCTGTCAAAACTTTTGTATGAGACTTTCAAACTTTACCTTGTCTGTGCTATCGCGCTTTGTTTACCTATTAATTATTCCGTGCGATGACCCGATACACATATACATAATGTTTCAATATACATACGTTTATCTCGCCTATATTCCTTGCGGGGAAGGCAGACTGTAAACGGCCGAAAAATTGCACATTCACGCCACATCTGTCAAATTTTGGAGAGTCATTCAGAAAATTAGTGTCAGAAAACCATAGTGTCAGGTTGTCAGTCGTCGTCATCGCCTAAAATTGCAATACACATGAAACCTTTAGTCCCCTAGTCGCCTCTTACGACACTTGCAGTAAAAAATAAGGTGATGCTATTCTACCGGCATCGCACGTTAAAGACCCGAAAAAACCATAATATTCTGTCAAAACTTCTCATTAATATAATTTTGAAGACTCATAGTCTTATCAGGGCCTTTTTTACGTTTCAACATCAGCTAACATTACCTTCGAGAAATAAAAGGGCGTGGAAGAAAATCACCTTAAGGCGAGTGTAGCCGTGAACGACCTCGACACTGACGCCACTCCATAAAAAAAATATCTTTATACAAACAATCAGAACATGAATCTGAAATCAACAATGTATTACAATTGACAATTAAATGGCTAAGTAATAATAATTTGAATTTAAATATTAATAAAGCTGCGCCTGTGTTTCCAAAAGCATACAACCCTAATCTCTTCAAAGTAAGAGTGAACAGGCTTCTTCTGGGTGAGCTCGCTCCATCTTAGACTCTGTCTCTGTCCTATGACCTAGACTAGAGTCAAGAGCAAACCCATCATTAATAAAAAAAAAAAAAAAAAAATAAGACTAATTTTATAAATTTTAATGACATAAATAATTTAAGAATAATTTTCAATGACATTGCTATTAATAAAATTGAATGTACTAAATTTCTAGGCATTGATATTGACAATAATCTGAATTGGAAAAAACAAGTAGAACGCGTATGCAACAAATTAAATAGGTTTTCATTTGCTCTTGGAAAATTAACTAGAGTAGCTAGTAGGCAAGCGGCGATTACAGCCTACTTTGCTTATGTGGAATCAGTGCTTAGATATGGTGTTTTAATGTGGGGTAGCAGCACAGACGCAGGCAAGGCATTCATTGCGCAGAAAAAATGCATACGGGCAATTATGATGGTGGCTCAAGATACGTCTTGTGTGCCATTACTTAAATATTTAAAAATAATGCCATTGCCTTGTTTGTATTTATTGGAAGCATCCACATTTGTTTTTCAACATAAAAGCCTTTTCAGAATGACAAAAGATAACACGTCAAGGAATCTGAGAAATCCTAACGCATTGGTTTTTGATATGATACCTAAAAGTGCTAGATTTAGAAATAACTATTATGGTATGTGTATAACCATATGGAACAAATTACCCTGCCATTTAAAAATCATAAAGTTAAAACATAAGTTTAAAAAAGCAATAAAATGTTGGTTAATGCAGCATCTTTTTTATTCCATGAAGGATTATTTGGATCACAAAATTAATAATTGCGAACATTGTAGCTATAAATAATACCTTTACTTTAACTATTTGCATGCTTACTGTTAAATCTAAGCTAGAAATGTGAAACCTTTTATTATGTGCCTTACCATCTGGATTTGTTACTAACCATATTTAATGCAAATAAAGTATCTTTATCTTATCTTTATCTTTATCTTTAATCTATCAGAATGTCCGTTGCTAAAATTTTTGGTATTATCCTTAAGTAAAATCAGAAACTGTGAACTTAATTATTTTCATATTTATTCGTTTTAATTGAAGTTATAAAAAAAGTGCCTAAAAACCGCCTTTATTTGCCATTACATTAATTACAGCAATATTTCATTAAGTTTGTAGGTTCTAATTCAAAAGTTTTTTTTGGGAATTGGCGTCATTGTCAAGGCCGTTCACGACAACACTCGCCTTAACCCTAAACTGATTTGGCAAAGGTCGTTAGGGAGGGCAATGTAGCGATCCTTCCGACCGATTTATCTGTGTTAGCGTGCCATCTATCGGTGACGTTAAAAATGTCACATTGACACTTTCGGAAGAAAGGTGATTTTAAAAAGATACGTTATATTTTTGTAGTAAATCTTACAGAACTCAGCCAACAAGTAAGTGAAAAAGAAGAGTAAAAACAGGATATTAGAAAGTATAAAAATGAGAATTACCATCTGCATGACAATCGTCGTCATACATTTTATTATAACAATCTATGTAGGTCACCCTAAACAGCAATTCAATAGCCTCAATACTGGGGAATAAAAACTTAACGTACCCACGAAATATATAATAGTACTGTATACCTTTAATTGCCGCTGTCACTTTCAATCTAATAGGTTTTGAAGCAAACAGGAGATATCTAAATCATTTAATGACTTATAATTTGATGCAAAATAAACGTCATCTGTCAAAATAAGATGAGGATGAAAACAATAGCGTCTAAATTATTTAATGACAAAAAACCCATTGACATTTTTAAACACGACAGGACATAGTTCAGATACCTCATATCCTATGCTAAACCTATTTGACGGAACGTGACAGCGCAAATGCAAGATACGTTAAGAGGGCTATCACCTTTTTCTAGCAAATTACCGAAAATAGGCGTTATAAAGAAGCGTTTTTAAGTTAAACTGTTTGGTAAAAAAATAAAATTTCTGGTATATATTGTCAAACATATCTTTAACTAAAAATTGTATTATGAACATTTTGATATTTTAGATTGTAACTTATAATATAAAAGCGAAAACTAAATCAAGTTACTGAAAATGAAGAAAAAGACCTTAAATTAGGCCTGGGTTTTAGATCTATGGTACACTGTAGCTAAATACTAATTTTACATATAAATAGAGAATATCCTTGAGAACAAACTTTATTTTGTACATTTTTCAAATTCATTTTAAAACATAGTTTAAAATTTCGTTTTCTCATTCACATTTCGTTGAAATATCTTGCTGTTTGAATGGCTTCTGTAGGAAAAATTTGCCATAGGATTACTTCAAAAAAAATTATGTGTTAGAGGAAGGTGTACTAAAACAAATTGTAAAAAAAAATATATTTTTTTTACTTGAATTTTTTTGTTAAAAATATTCAAAAAATCCTATATATTTCGCGCAACAATGCTCCGTACCTCAGTATCGCGCCAGCGCTTATAGAGGTAGGATCTGTGTCGTTCGTGCTCTTCCCGACACGCGGACGTATTTCGACAGCTGACGCGACGTTGACCTGTGAGTATTTATCAAATATAGGGAGAATAATGTGGTTCTATGATTTCGCTGTGTTGCTGTGCATTCGTTCTAATTAAAAAAAACCTTTATTTCCAGGGAAAATAAAATAAATGTTTAATTGGATCGTAAACTCAACAAAAAAATGATTTTGTAACGTCCCAGGTAACACACTAGCTGATTAATTGTCTAATTTTTCACCTACTTGAGGTTAAAAGTGTAATTAAAGATGTATAACGGTTCTGGCCGCTACTCAAAGCTGATAAGAAGCATTCAAAATATTTATAGATTCAATAGTCTGCTTAAGACACTTCAAAAATATTAATATCAGCTTTTGGCTGTTTAAAGGATTATAATTACTTTTTATTAAAGTATTTTGCTGTTCAACGGTGAAAGACAATTCTTTTGTAACATCAGCTGCTTAGCAGTGTGACCGAAGAGTATTTTAACGTTAAAAGCTGTTAGTAAGCATTGAAGGAAACTTTTATACAGTTGTTGACGTACATGTGGTGTAATTTGGAACCACTGTAGGGTATTTTGCTTAAAGGTGTGTAAAAAATACTTATATCAGCTTGCAGCTGCTTAAAAGACGCCTAAGTAGAAAATAATAATTCCTTTAGCTGAAGACGCGTATGAAGTTGTACCTTTAAACAGCTTTGTTTGAGAAGTTTTTTAACGTTATTTTACAGGTGCTTTGTAATTCTCAAAGAGTTATAGTGTATTTTTTTAATACAATTAAACAGTTTTTTATATCTGGATACACCACATTCAAACTCGTTGCTTTTATTGACAACCTATTACAGCTTTTTTAAGCCAATTGTTAAAATGGTTGATCAGAATGCAGATCCTGCTAACGTATCAAAATAAATAATAAAGTTAAAAGGCCGTTATTCTACAATTTTTACATGACATTTTATAAATCTAACTTATATTAGCACTTAATAACTTATTGACTGGTCTTAAATCAAATTTACAATTTGCTTTTGCTTGAAATCCCAATTTTGCTGCGAACAATAGGTATTATAATACAATATAACGCTGAAGTCATTAAAACTGCATTATCCAATGCCAACATACAACTAGAAGTATGAATAAAAGTCTCTTAAAGTAACATAAGAAGTCAATGGCTGATTAACGGTATTTTGGTCAGCCAAAAACGTCACAAAATATTTTTTCTACGATATAAGCTGAACACTGTATGGAAGCCATATCTAGCCTAAAAATAATTAGTTTTGTATTTTTGTAAATAAAGAACATTGTATGAAATCACATTTTTAAACGTTTATTTAAACATCAACTGTATAGAAAATAATTTCATAAGGGGGATGAATATAACTTAAGTTCGAACACGTAAATAATTATAGGTACTCTTTGTATTTCTAAACATTTTTAGATTAAAATCTTATTATTTGAAAGGCGCATGAAAATTTAGTTAGATAATTGGTATAAACTACACGATAAAGTAGCACTCGCATTATGAACGCACAATGATCACTTGCAATCACTTATTCAGCACACGATAATATTATTTTATATTAAAAATGGAGTCTGCTTCGATAACGTCTAAGATGGATGTTCTTTTAAAATATTATTATTAAAAATAATAATTGTCAAAAAAGCTGTAAGAAAATATAAAAACAACGTTGCAAAGGTAACAAGCTGTACAAGAGCTGAAGATGGGAGCCTTGTACAGAATTAAACATATCATAATACCATAATAAATCTCTTTTAAAGGCTATGACAAGTCTTATTTCAGCTTGTATCCAGCCTTTGTGATACCAAAGGCTGTATAATTTGGGGCCATTTTTTGAGTTCACAGTACTGCTAACACCTTATTAAGGGCAATCTCTACACCTTTATACAGTTTTGGGTTTTCATGGCAGCTTTATTTAAGCGCTTTTGCAGCAATTTGTGCTACCTGGGGTGAGTATTTATTGTATAATTAACATACCCACTAAATAACATCTTGAAATATTTTGATTAGAGTAAAGTAAGTAAGTTAGAAGCTGAGTCAGTAGGTAATATAGTAGAAGAATTAGATTTTTAGAAGCTTAAAATGCTGTTTAAATGAAGCTAATCTGATGTAAAGTTCAGTTGATCAAATGTATATGTCGCAGTATTATGGTAGAATTAGGATTTCGGCCGAAATCCTAGGATTTTGGATAAAACCCGGATTATGGTAAAATCGTAGACTTCATTCGACCATCGTCCTAAGTAGATCTAGGATTTCGGCCATAATCCTAGTGTAGCGACCTCTGGGAGCTACGACAAGAAGCTCACTCAAAGTGGTTCACGAGCAAGCAAGTCGCAACAAAAGTTTCAACATAGCTGCAAGATGGCGCCACGTGACAGAACAAAGAGCCTGAAACGCGGTATTGAAGTGTTTCACCGCGCAACGCATATATACAACTTCCAATTCTATCCAGGTGGACCAGTCGGTCCCCTGGCCACAACACCCGGCCAGGCGGGTAGCTACCCTTTTCCCGACACCACCTGGAACCCTCCATTCTGCCTATTGGCATCACTCCTGCCACCCGCCATATTGGTGACCCCTACCTTGGACTTCGCAGCCTTCAACCACGCACCAACCACTACAGCATGCAGCCAACTACTACGTCATCAGCACCCACCGCAGTCACAGCACGGCAGCTTCACTGGTCTTCCATCATCGTCTCGACTCACCGTAGACGTCCCGACTCACCGTGGACATTGGAACCAGCACTGCTTCGCCACGCCTGACTGCATCATCACGCTATATGACGTCATCAGCCCCACTTCGCTCGCTGACGGTATCGACCTCCGGTCTTGAGGGGGAGTACTGTAGCGATCTCTGGGAGCTACGACAAGAAGCTCACTCAAAGTGGTTCATGAGCAAGCAAGTCGCAACAGAAGTTTCAACATAGCTGCAAGATGGCGCCACGTGACAGAACAAAGAGCCTGAAACGCGGTATCGAAGTGTTTCACCGTGCAACGCATATATACAACTTCCAATTCTATCCAGGTGGACCAGTCGGTCCCCTGGCCACAACACCCGGCCAGGCATGTAGCTACCCTTTTCCCGACACCACCTGGAACCCTCCATTCTGCCTATTGGCATCACTCCTGCCACCCGCCATACTAGGATTTTGACCGAAATCCTGGATCTACGTAGTAATATGGTAAAACGAAGGCTTCAGAACACTTTTTATAAATTTTGTAGTGACTTTACACATACATACATAAATACTTGCGGAGTATGCAGAGTTTTAATGGCCATAAACAATTTTGAGGGCTATTTTGGATAAAACGTGAATGACTTTAGAAAAATAAAATGGTAATACACATGAAAACTTATATCCGTTAGTCGCTTCTGGGTGTCGTACCCGCGGGAAAGAATAGGGGTGATGCTGTTTTAAGCCGCCATTCACGGAATAGTGACTATCGCCATGCATTACTATTTGTCTTTACTTTAATTTGTATTCTTATTATGCTTTTGGAGAGAAAAATAAGAACTTAAGAAAATTTTATGAAACTAAATAAATGACACAAAAAATATTTATAATAATCACATCAGTCTTTTATTTTTATTGATTCCAGGTAGAATGTTCTAATCACTATCATTATAAGGTATCTAGTCTCGATATAAAAATTAACCATTTTTCATAAACATTTAAGTGCTAACCTCTTCTAACTATGGTTAATATAACAAACATTAAATAATTCGTTTTTCTGTCATTAACATAAACTTTTGATTATCATTTCTTTCATTAAGGTTTTGCAAGTAGTAAAAACAATATTTTTTAGATAATCACAATATAAGTAACTGTTTATAATATTATTAGATGAGTAATAAAATAAACATTTGGGTGTCTTCTCTTTTACAAAATATAACAAGGTAAACAGAACTTCCTGTTATCATTTGCATCACCTAGTATCTATCGTATTGTTCCCTCCCCGCTCATAGATTCCCCCGAATCGCGATTAATCCCATAATACTAAGCAGATCCAGGATTTCGACCAAAATCCTAGGAGTATGATCGAAATCCTGGATCTGCTTAGGACGATGGTCGAATGTAGTCTACAATTTTGCCATAATCCGGCTTTTGGTCAAAATCCTAGGATTTTGTCCGAAATCCTAATTCTGCCATAATACTGCGACATATATAACACGTTTCATCTACAGTATTTTTGATTTATCAGTTATCTATCACCATGTCTTGATTTTTTGTTGAACCATTCAATAAAACAAACTCATACACTTTACCTGTTATAGACAACCAGACGAGATACAACATAATGAACAATCAACTTCTGCATTCGTCTCACTAGTGTGAGTACGCTCGTATTTCTGAACTGTAATTTATAAGAAGGATACAAAAAAAATTGTGGCTGAGTCATTAATTGAGTAGCCGAGTCACATTCTTAGAAGCTAAAATGCTGTAAAAAGAAGCTTGTCTGATGTAAGTTTCAATTCATCAAATGTTTAATAATACGTTACAAATGCCGTTTTTTTTATGTTACCTATAACCCTGTCTTGATTTCTAGTTGATCCAACTAATAAAACGAAGAAGTATACTTCTCGCGTTATAGATAACTGGGTGAGAATCAACATAATGAACATTCAACTTCTGCAGTACGGATCAGTAGTGTCAAAATCATCAAGATTCAGAAAGATATTTTAAATATCCCCAAACACATATTTGGCGGTCACGGAGATTGTGAAGCTTACTACTGCACCGAAGATAGGAAAAAAGAAGAGGATAATATTTTCTTGAGTTTGCACAACTATTACTCATCACAATAAAACAATTTTAAACGGATTTAAGTAGTGTTTATTTTGGATTTTACAATTCCTACGTTTCGAGCTCTTTACAGAGCCCGTGGTCACGGATGACTAAGGTGTTAGACGTCATTATAATAGAATAGAAATTATTTTTGTTCTACTGCCATATATTTCTTAATTGCCTAGCGTAACGTCCGGGTTCCACACCGGGTTATAGTGGGTCTTACAGAATGTTGGATCTGGTTCTTCTGCTGTGTAATCAGCGGAGTCTAAGTTGATGAGATTCCCCATCCAGTATCTCTGTTGAAATTCGGATGTTTTTGAATTTCTATGGCTTCCCGTACTTTAATTATGTTACCTTACTATTAATCTCAAAATCGGTTTTTATTTTTCTTTTTTTCATATAGTCTGTAAAAAATAGCAAAAACCACCGAAAGAATCACTTCGATACGATAAGTACTTTCCGAGATATAATTTTTTAAAAGTCGGCAAGGCATGCTCGACCGCGCTCGCATGTGTATAATAATAACGGTACAGTTATCTACACTAATATTATAAACAGGAAAGATTTGATTGTTTGTGTGTTTGAATTGAATAGGCTCCGAAACTACTGGCCCGGTTAAAAAAAAATCTTTTACCATTAGAATCCTATACATTATTCCTGATGAACATAGGCTATATTTAATACGAGAAAAAAAAAGGGATCCACATGAAAATTTCGATGTAACCCAATGTGTGAAAAATGTAGCAAAAAATATCTTATATCGCGTACGCTGTGGAAATTATTGACAATAGAGCAAAGTGATATACAGTTTTATAGAGGACATCAATATAAAGAAGAGGAAAGATTTGATGGTTTGTTTGTTTGTTCAAATTGAATAGGCTCCGAAACTACTGGACCGATTAAAAAAAATATTTTACCGTTAGAATCCTACATTATCCCTGTTGAACATAGGCTATATTAAAATGTCTTATTCCCCGGGGAAAATTGTTAGCGGCGAGTGAAACCGCTGAGCAGGCTGCTAGTGTCAAATATATATAGGGGTCTTACTTACTTTTTCATTTTAACTCCTCGCATTTCAGCGGCAACAAAATCACCTTTTTTCGAAAAAATATTGAGCCACCATCAAACTGTCCACCCTCGGCAAGTTATTTGATTGCCCTTTTTGACAACCTTCTTCCATATTTTTATTAAATAACAATAATCTGTCGGGAGAAGAACTCATACAGCGCGCGGTGTGAGTGGGTGGAGCCTGTACAATTACGTCACACGCAAAGCGCGCGCGTTTACAGAGATCTGAATTTTTGTTCAACTTCCAATGTCCATAACTTCAAAACTATTTGGAATTTTCGAATGAATCAAAAACAGTTGTATTTCGTAACACCTAAGCACCATAGCTAAGAAGTTTCAAGTGATTCTGCCCACCTAATAATGTCCTTCATTTAGCGACAACTTTGTTTGTGGCTGAGTTATTAATATTGTGCTGAATAAAATACTGGTAGTATTTTGCAACAAATCATTTGTGGCTAATTTATTAATTTTCTGCCTTAGATTCTTAGAGGCCAATTATGCTAATATAAAAGGTTGTTTTATTAGTAAGCCTAGAAATTACGTACCCTACCTGCTACTGCCTACTTTTGACATGTTTAAAAATAATACAAAAGTTATCCTATCTAAGGTGTATATATTGAATTAAAATTTCATATTTTTACCATACTGCATTATAATTATGAAACTCAAAACACCAATATAAACCACAAAGAAAGCGCAGCGGCGCGGCGGCGACAGCGGGTCAAGATAAGTTGGTTCTGGTCGCGCTGGTCGCACGGATCGCGGGCTGGCCACCGAGTCGTCAAATACCTACAATGCGGCCGGGCAAATTCTTAATAGGACTCTTAAGAAAGTGAACTTATTTCCCAAATAAGGTCAGTATCAATGTAGAGGCATTTGCTTAAGATGAATTGCAACAAGGCTACCAAAAAAGATTCACTTATGTAAAACTGCATGCATTCAAGAGGTTCAAATAATTGACGTAAATCATTAAGGTCCCAAAGACCACCGACACACACACATGTCGAACCATATTTTTAACATAGGGCTGTCGGATGTACTGCAAATTTGGCAACTAACGGTTTGCGGGATGGTCAACCACAACAGTCATTATTTAAGCATTGCGGCATGCAAACTATCTCTAATGTAAAAGTTATACAATAAAAAATTGTAGCAAGTATTTTGTAGTTTAAATTGGTTTCTAAATAAAACGATAAAGGCTGTGTGGTGCCAGTTTAGAATGCATCACATCTTGTCTACCCATGGGTGTCGTAAAAGACGGCTAAGTGATGAGTTCAGGAAATGGACAGCAGCATTCTCTTCGAATATGGGGTGGTATGGGATCTACCTCCTAGCGGTCCACCCCGGGCAACGGCAACACAGGCTTGCCTGTGGATAAGTCCGGCTGAACGATCCCACTAAGCGGTGGAAGGCTCCGTAAGGGGCCGCCTGGCTTGCGACCACCATCCCACCGAAGTCTGGCGCCAAGTAGCTTGCTGCGTTCCGTCAGTGTGTGGGAGTGCCAGTGCCTTAACAGGCTTCTTCTGGGTGAGCTCGCTCCATCTTAGACTCTGTCTCTGTCCTATGGCCTAGACTAGAGTCAAGAGCAATCCCATCATAAATAAATAAATAAAAAAAAGAATATAACGCCGTGCAATGCGCTCGCCAATCCACCTGCCAGGTGCGGTAAGTATGGCAAATACTGATTGGGGGTGGCCCATCCTCATCAGTGGACTGTAGAGGCTGTTGGAGAAAAACATGACGCCACCAAAAATTTATATTTTTCAAAAATATTGTAAAGAATCGTTTTCTGTTTTTTTATTGTAGAATTACCTAATAGAAAAAACGTGACTTTATCATTAAAGGCGACGTTATCATTAGCTTCTAAAGCTCAAAGTATTGAACATTTTTCTTGTACAGTCTCAGAGGTAAGTCTTAACTAGACTGTCAACAAAATAGCAACTTTCTTTAAGAATGTTTTCTTTCCGTGAAACACGCTCGAGCGAATGAGGATTGGAGCTTCGGATAGTTCCAATGGTCCGTTTAAATTTAAAATAGAATGATCATTCTAGCAAACGGGACTTAACTAAATTGAGAAAACTATAAAAGGAAAATGTCGCAAAATATAACGTTATGTAAGAGTCCAAATACTTTGCAAATTGTACAATACTAGGTACTCAAAGTTTCTCACAGTCTGCAGAAATTTTCGTTTATAGAGTTTAGATTTCTAATTCATTTCGTTACAAAAGCTCATCCGATAAGCGAATTTAATCTAAACTCGTAACAGCCACACAACTTTCTCACAGCCAACAAAAGATGTTGTTACTAAAACAACGACAGCCGTCTTAGTTCACAACAAAACACTGTCGGCAACAAAAAAGTCAATTGTGTAATAAACGAACGGTTATCCTATAATCTCGTCACGATACTAACAAGGAAACCCTTAACATAGAAACACCTCCAACAATGACTGGACAGTTTGCAGCGATAGTTTGTGATATCAGTTTTATGTAACACCCCGAGCTGACCTGAGACACAGTAAAAGTAAAACAATCAGTATATTGGGTGATATTTTACTAGTGACCGATAGCGAAAACTCAAGTCGGGCTGTTCATAAGGTACAATTTCTCCCTAGGAACATGTTAGGTCGAAATACGAAAAAAAGGTCCCTCTATACAAATTATCGATAAGCTGATTTCACTAAGTATGAAAACTTAAAATATTTTTGTCATATTTCGAGTTTCGAGTTCCTACGAGAATGTTCCTCGGGGAAAGTTGTTCCTTAACCTTAACAGCCCGTCTTGAGTTTTCGCTATCGGTCACTAGTAAAATATCACCCAATATACAAGCAAGCAATATAGTGCAAGCTTTGTTTACTTTGGGGCTAGATGGCGATGTGTGTGCATTGTCCAGATTTTTTTTTATAAACTCCTGCACTGATTGTGCAAGATACTCGTGTGCGTGTCAAGCTCGTCTTTGGCAATAAAAACACAGTTTTCGCCCATTTCCATATGATAGCCAATACTCAATAATATCTAGGACACTTGGCTCGTTTAACTGTGATCTTTAAAATTTTACCGTCCAAACAGACTGTGCCCAAAGAACATCAAAGCAACGAAACGTGATAAAGAAAGTGAGTTTACGCCCGAATATCTTTATGTGGATCTTTAAATCGCTGGGCACAAAGAATGCAATTTCAGAAGTTTGGTTAACGAAACGGAAAGTCAATGAAATGATGGTAGCAGTCAAAAATTTTAAAGATATAATGGTCACGTTCAGTTTGGCGCGTGCTAGGTGAAAGTGTTTTTTTTACAGCTTGCACTACGAGTATATAATGGCAGTGCATTTCAAATTGTTATACGGTTTTAATAGATATCGAAACGCAGAAAAAGAAGTGATTGTTAATGTCACGATTCGGATCTGATTCAATTCGATAGAATGACAGAAACGATATCGATTAGATAGGCCTTGATAGATTAAATTGCGTTCCGAAAATGTAAGTATTATAGTACCGACAAGAATTGAATAAATTCATTATTTGCTTGTTCCTATAGCACAATCCTATTGAAAAATGTACTGCAGATACCCGTAGTTAGCCATGTGATACCGGCCTAGATAGCCGCGTGATGGCGGCTGAGAAAATAGCCGCACCCCATTTCCTTCCCGCTGGTGTCGTAAAAGACTGAGGGACTCAAGGGTTTTATGCGTTCTACCATTTTACTTGACAGGCTTACAACCTGTCACTATAGTGATACAAGGTTTTTCTGTAATAACCCTTTAACCTTTGTCAGGCATGGCGATATAGACCGTATTTTTACGGCCTTTAACGCTCTGCCTACCCCGCGAGGCATAAAGGCGTGATTTTTTGTCTGTGTATGTATGTATTTATATATTTTATCAAAGAAAATATTGCTTTTTATTTTTATCTTGCATCCGCCATTTTATACAATTTTTGAATAAAGTGACTTGAAGACGTGAAACTTCATAACGAAGCAGGCAAGCCGTAAACAAGACGACAAAGGAGAGACCTATATATCATAGGTATTTTTATTATGTCAATGATTTATGCAGACGGCGAGTATGCAAAGGACCTATTGGTGGCACCAGAGGTCTTCTTGCGCCTCCATGATTTATACTGTGAACTCGAAAGAGGTTCCGCCATCCCGTTTAATATCTTTGATTTACGATAGAAACTACTCGCATAAGTGCCAGTTCCCCACGATGATATGTGGCTCGCCTGTTACGATTCACTCCTTTTTTTGTTTCGAGAATAATGACACAGTGTTGCTGTTTTAATAACCGGCCATAGACGTTTAACGTTCACAGCCCGAGGCAGGAATTTTACATTAATTCGTTTTGGAGTTTTAAGTTTGCTTCAACAATATTTAGTTTAAATAACAAAAGTGCCTTTCAATGCATACAATCTATGAATAAGGAATAGCAGAAAATGACCAAAAATTACATAACGTGAACTTAGTGATAAAAGCGGAGCTAAAAAACTTTGTGTTTCGTGTCACCAGTCGTATTCTAAAAGGGGAAAAATATTCATTCTAATTTCTTAAATACTAATTCTGCCTGATTAACTCCAATCACCTCTAAATCCTCTACAACTTCAAAAAATACAACTGATTTTGAATACGATTTTTGCGAATACGATTTGATTTTGAATAAGTTTGATCGGGGCGGGGATCAAACTTAAAATATTTGAAACATTCTACAAAGTTCACAAAATTACGACTCAAAATACTTCAGAAAAAGTCATTTTTACTCCCATAGCAAATGCAGTAAGCTGATTGTGATTTTTTATGGGAGATCAATTTTTATGTCGTTTTCTGACATATGTATCAGTATTCGAAGCCTTCCAGCCGCATTCGCAACCAAGTTTCGTAACCAGTTGCCAAAGTAGTATATAATCTCTTTCTTTGCAAACAGTTGCCGAAAAATATGTTTTGTTCTTATGTCACAACAACTGGATGTAAAACAAGAATAAAACATCTGCTGTCCCTTACACTGCGTGTATACCCATATTCCATTTTGTGAGTTGATTGATTCAACTCCAAAGAATTTTCAGACTGATCTGTTATCCTCGTGATGAAGGAACGTTGTCGTGACTTTACAGACGCGATGCAGTGTTAGAAGGGGATATCGCAATAACTCATATCTCACCAACGTTCCTAGAGAAAGTCACCAAGTTATTTCTAAGACAAATAGTTTTCTTGTCACGACGAGGGGACCATCGATTGAAGAGCTTGCCATGTGCACGCCCTGTTTGAAATCTCCTTCAAAGACAAACATAAGAAAAACATGGTTATTATTCTACGCAACTGTTACTCCCACCATCCAAAAAATGCGTTACAGAATTTCAACCTTACGTTCATTCACTTAAAGCTCAATAAGGGGTTTTACATTGAAAAGCTATCAAAAACTCTTTGTCGAAAGGCTCTTATAGTACGTACCTACATAACTTGAACACAGATGAGATTTTTCGATAACTCAAAAATATTTTCCTGTCAGATAAGCCAGTAAAAATATTTTTAAGGAAATGGAATACCATAGTGAGTCCATTAATGCAGCTCTTATCAAGACAGCTAAGAAAACGAAAGCTGTATTTATTTTAGCCAAACAAAATAATCTGATTTAGAAATGCTAAGGAAGGACTCGGATGACAGCTCAAAAGGCAATTTGTAAAGGGTTGAAATGTTTACACAAGTCAACTATGTGCAAAATCTTTCTGCAGATTAAGTTTACTTTTAACAATAAGGTTGTTGATTCAGAACCAGCGAGGTACCACTAAAAATACATCATCTTTAGTGTGATAGAATATGAAACATTTTGCTGTTGGATGAATAATGAAATAGCTCTTAAGGGTGCTGAGCTTAGGGTTCAAAAATAAAAACCGTTCGACGTTTTAGCTGAATTGGTGGTAAAATGTAAAATTGCACAGCAACAACGTAATCCTTTTTGTCATTTCGTAATGCTTGTCAATATTGCCAATTGTTTACAACTCTTTTTCGGATAAAGAGACAATGAATGAGGTTCTTTTGTGCTAGCCCTTGCGGAAAATAAACATCGTAAATTTCGTTTTGTCATACTTTTGTCCAGCTTTGCCACACAAATTGAATTTTCTATTGTAGATGGACAAAATTTTTGTGACAGACATGTTGGATAGGTAGTAGGAAATATTATGAAGAAGGCTAGAATAGAATAAAAAGCTTAATTGTACCTTACTAAGCCTATTTTCTTTACTTTAAACTTAATATTTTATTTGATTGGTTTCAGTAAATGAGGCTCTGTCGGTTTGTGGATCATATCCACATTTTTAAGGAAATTGTATTATTGTTTCGAACTTACGTTCCTTCCTAAATACAACCATGTGATGTGATAAAAGTGTCAAACTTATCGCTTTATAAAAAGAACAAGACACAATAGGAATAAATAAATCATAGTAGGTAAACCTTGAAAGGGGAATCAAGGAAAGTTTTCTCGCCAAATCTTTGATACAAAAATATCACAAAAAAATCAAAGGGTATAAAACGTTCTTTATATGGCTTTAGTAGCAATACAATATTATAGGTATGAACCCGGCGATATGGTCCGTATGATCGATAGGAACCTCTGGGTTTTGATCAAAAATAAGGAAAAACCGAATCACTTTGATAGTTGGGTAATAGGTTTTTGAAAGGTAGAAAAGTGGCAAAAACACTTGCCTCACTGTATTAAGTGGTGCACAAGTGATTCCTAATTAAAAAGGCGTGGGATATCTTCTCATAATATGTGATTAGTCGCTAATTTTGCTTTTATTTAGAAAAATAAATATGTCTCTATACAAAGTAAGTAAGTAAAAACACTTAATTGCACAAAATAACAAACAAAAATATCAAGAAAAATTATTGCTGACATGCGCAAATGCGGCCTTATCGCTACAAGCGATCTCTTCCAGGCAACATGGATGGTCAATATGATGTAATAATTTATGAAATTAAGTCTGTGCTAAAATCACTCTACAGCTCCAAAAAACACAACTGAGTCCAAAAACCTAGCCTTGATCAAACTTAAAATCTTTGAAACATGTTGCCAAATTAACAAAATGACAACTAAGACGAACCCCAATAACAACTTCCAAAGCCACTAAAAGTTACAAATACAATGAAATGACCTATGAGACCCGATCAACTCTAAACCCCTGTCCAAATTAAATACATGTTTACTGATACCACAACGTCTCCGCTGAATATATTTTTTCAAAAACTTAAAATAATAGAAATAAATTCTTAGAGTTAGAAAGGCTCTCTTTTGTTATATACACTTATCAACTGTTTTCATCTTAGGGCATTTGACCAATCTAAAGGATTTAATGAACTGAAGAGTGATCCTCCCTTTCGTTCATACGTCTAGCTTTCGTACTATCCTAGTTATAATTAAATATAATTTTAGTTATATTTCATTCAGGTAAACTTCTAGTAGGTACTTAGTTGTTTTTATTACATTTAAATTCGTTACAAATGCCAGTTACTCTTCTATTTGTACTAATTACCTAAATATTATCACGGTTTAATACTTAAATTATATATTTTTTTAAACTGAAAAAATAAAATGAAGTAATAAAAAAAGTTTAAAGGTTGTCGTAAATCTGTCTGGGAATATCACTCATAGACAGAAAATATAAAAAATGCCTGCAGTACAAACTAAACAAGTCGAAAACTTTTAAAACATATCGGCAGCCAAAATTGTGTTACTGATTCTCAAAATACACCTGAGAAAAATGCACACATTTACATTGGCTGTCTCCCTTCAATTCAAGCCTCGGGCACTCTAGACGGTAGGAATGACTAATGACTATAATCCGCTTGCGGTGAGCCTTAAGCGAAGGGTTAAGGCAGGAGCAAGCTATAACTTTTTTATTTATTACGGCTAACTTGTGTAGGCCCTGTAAATCCTCAGACCGGACGGCACATAAAAATTCTACGAAAGTATCTCGATCTCGTTATCAATTTTAAGATAAGCTCGTTTGAGTAGGGCTTAGGGCTTACACTGGTATCAAAATGTCAAGTCGTAAGTTACTTAGTGCTTATTTCATTGGTTCAATTAAGTCAGATCGGTTTAAGGACAGGTGACGGCTATAATTAAAATTGCAATACATTTAAATTATTTGCAAGGCAGTATTTATTATACCTGCAAGCTAAATTGAATTAAGTATGAACTTTGAGTCATCAATTGAACAGAATGTGTACATGAATCTAAAACGTATAGGATATAAACAACAGTACGAATCTAATGATGACCATTACTTAGCCTGCGGCTGAGAACGCAAGAATATGTAGGAAAGAGCAATGACCTCTAGAATATATAACCTGCATTATTGTTCTTAGGGCTCCTAATTTATATATATGGAAGTTTCTCGGTGATAGCTATGAATAATTGTTGATAAAGATAATATATGACCAGTAAATACTGACCTTACCAACTATTACCTATGTGCAAACTGTTTTAATAATTTACTAGCTCTACATAATATAAGCACTCGCAATAATTTTAAAAAAAGTTGCATTAGAAAAAACTTAAAAACAAACTTTTGGTTGGAATTCGCCTGCATACATACATCAGTTGCAGAATTTTGGAGAGTACAAGATATACTATTTTTCGATTTTACATACAATAAAAAATTCTGCAACATATTTGGACTTAGGCTACACAGGTATGTTTGGAGACTATTAGGTATGACAAATCAATTGGAATGTAATGAAATACAAAAAAGGAAACAGTAAATGTTTCGCTACTTGATAAAATTTCTTTGACAAACAAAAACAGCAAAACAAGTAAAATCAAGATCGAGCTTCTGATAAACCTTTGTGTACGAGACGACATTCTTGCAAATGCCAACCAAAATGGTAGGGCACATACCAACGATTTGTTAGAAAAGGCAGTGATTAATCCAACGTCTTTCGTTATTCCAATCGAGTTAATTTTACCCAGAAAGCGGACGATAAATAAAGGCCACTGCGCGACATTTGTCATTTTGAAAGATTGGTAATCTGATTCAGTAGTTCCGGGACTTTTTTGTAATAGATATGTGGTTGAAAGAACGAGTTTTAGCGAGGTAAGTGATATTTATTATTAAAAGAGCACCGTTTTTTGTGTATCCAGACTTTAAACAGTGAGATTAAATAAAATTAAAAACGCATATGGTTTACCACGCATTAAAAAGCAAATTTTCTAATTAACATGAACAACATTCTTCTATCTATCTTAAACATTACAGCGCAAGCATTTTAATGCGGTGTATTTCATTACTTTATTAATCTAGTCAGCACTAAGTTGCTTAAAAGTATTGCTTTAATCCAGTGATGGTGTTTTAGATAGAAGGAATGTGATATAACAACCTCGGAAAATATCTGTTGTCATTATCAAACAATCCGAAAAAAACCGCGACTTTCTTTGTCGCATTTTGTGTGTTATATAATTTTACCCAAAAGGGCCATCAATGCGTAGTCCAGTTAAACTTATTTTCGTTGAGCCATTGCCGATATCGATTGAATAAATTATTCCCCTAATGTTTTGGAAGGTGTCAGTTTGCCCGGCTTGTGTTGGTTTATTATAGGCTCCACTTCCGGTCCATTTAAACTAACATTACCTATTAATACCTGTTGTAAATTAAATATGGGGCATTGACAAGTACAAAGATTGAGGTAGCTTTACTGCAACGTAAAATTTTAATGATTTATTTGTTTTAGGAATACAGCTATTCTTATGTATATTTTTGTATTTTTAAATGATATAACGGATTGAGTTGATCGAAACAATGCGGATATGTGGCTCTAAATCATGCATTCCTGACGCGTTGAAAACTATAAATTCTCTTTTTGATTAAAATATTACGCTCTCTAGATATTTACAGGCTATAATAAACAAATTAATTTGTTAAGAATTTCATTAATTGGGCAACAAAAGAAATCAGATCGGAGAGGTCAGAAATTGTTATTAGTGCTTTGATGTATTTTTTTTAATAAAAGCTCTAGGCGTCGTGAATTATCCAACAGCGGTTATAAAACGTTTAATTTATACATTGTATCTTATAGGCCGGCAAAATTAATTAACATTCGCTTATTTTTTAATTAAAATTAGATTTTATAAAACGGCCGTCGTCGTAATCCGTAATATTTCATAAAAGATGGAAATTTTAGTGGCGCCATATTGTGAGAAAAGGCATTCATTTCGGCTATATTTTGCATCTTTGAGTGAATTTATTTCCGCGAAATTTGGCCTACTTTCTTAGCTTTTCCTACGATTACATTTTAAATTTTATTTTGGCCAATGATAAATCTCCTTAAACAAGCTTAAAGTGCCTTTAATGTATCAACTTCGACTCGTTTACTTTTCTCAAAAAGGCCCTTATTTAAATTGAGTCTGTTGGAAATAAATATCTCAATTGAACGACTTACCTAAGTAAATTTTTGTTGCCTCCGTCTAGCAATTTGTAAACATTGGTTTCATCTTTAAGACCAGCTGCTTCAGTTCAAATTCAAAACACGGAGAGGCATCAGAAACCCAATCACTTAGTAGGTCATATCGGCTCTCTCAAACCAACTGAATTAACATATTTTCCCTTATCGTCGAATATGGACTCGACCCGGGGCTTATCAAGGATGTTTTAACCGAAATATACAATAAGGGTGGGTATCGAGCTCCATTCTTTGGTGAATCTTTGATGAAGGAAATTCAATCTCATGCAAATGGGATAAAGCGTGTACTTATTTGAAAGAGACATGGGGATATTCGTTGTGATCAAATATGACACAGAATTGGGTAGAATCTTGTTTGAGGAAGCGGTATAGTCAATTTTATCAAATGTCTGTAGCAAGACGTCTCTTCATCCAGTAATCTTTATGAGTTATTTCCGCGGAAGTCTTTGCTAAGCACAACGGTTCTTATATAAATGAAAAAAATCGTTATAAAGGTAACGTAAAAGTAAAACAAGTTGCCTCCTTGTAGGTTTGTGTACTCCAGCTGCTTGGTTTTGAACAAATGCGCCCACGCCCACCGCAGACAAGATTACGGCATGTTTGGGAATAAATCTTGTGCCGTGCATTGCATGGCTACAATACAACCACAAATAAATGTCGTCGGCGCTCCCCCAGTCTGGTTTCGGCCAACCGCACCCCAAGTCGTAGAGCTGTAGACTAACAGTACAACGCCAAAACGCGTTACAGCAAGCCATTTGTAAGACGTGCCTTTGTTGATGCAAAGAACGTAATACAACCGGAATGCAACCACTTTATTTCTGTGTGAGCGCGATCTCGTACATCAAGTCAATAGCTTGTGGTAAGGGGATGATGTTATTTACTACACACACTCTAACCAAAGAACTATGTTTACTTTGTGAGCATCGAAAGAACTATGTGTACTTTGTGAGATTCTTAAAATAAATAAACTGTTTGTTACCCTTAAATTCGCAAAAATAAATCATTATTCACAGTGGAAATTTTAATAGCTTCAAAATACAAATTCTGATAGGAATCTTATTTCGAGGAACTAAACGACCAGTGAAATAACCATAACTGTTCTCATATTTTTCAGGCTAACAAATAGGATAGCTGTATTTTTCACAGTACAAAAGCACAATCAAAATTTTTATCGACAGAGCCCGAAGCGCGACCTTTTCACAGCCTTTTGATTTATGTGTCTGTCGCACGATAAAGTGTGGATAAAGGGTATCTTTAGTACACGAATAATGCTTTATTTTAATGTTACAACTTCTCTTCTTACACATTTGTTGTCCTATAGCTGAGGGTCATGGACATATTTGTAGATTAGGAATTTGATTTCGGGGAAGACAACGAGACGAACGTAATGATAAATGCATATCGGCAAGTTTAATGTTATATCGAAACCTAAACTTGACAACGGAGTAATAGGTGCATACATACTCATACGAGTAGAAAACAAGCCCAAATAAATCACTCATGGAATAATACACGTCAAATGAACAATTATAAATTAAAAAGTTTATGTCGTTTCAAAGGCAATTATGGCGGCCTTTGCCCGCAGTCTCAAATGGATTTATCATTGAATAGTGACTATAACAATAATTTGGTTGTAGCCAATGCAATTACGTTCCGTTTTACCAAATCTCCCCACCCCCGAAATCTCATTGGCGATGATTGCACCAATTGTCTGGATGCGGGTGCCGATGGCTTGTTGACGATATAAATTGTAATAAAATTATGGAAAATATATGGGAGACGTGATAATATTCACACCGTTATTGGCCACATGGCGCGTCAAGTGGTGTTTTGAATGGACCGCAGATGAATAGATGCGATAAGTTGATTATTTTACTGTATCAATGTGTGTTATAAATCAATGCCAAAATGACTTGTGTGTTTTTTTCGTAAAAGTCAAGCTTATTTAAAAACATCTTTTTTTCCTATTTTTCCTAAAAAAATTAAAACTCATCAAAAGAAAAATAAATTTTGAACAAAACGTAGATGCTTAAAATGTTTTGATCACTCATCATCACCTCATCAATACACCTACCACACCATAATTTTGCGAAGCAACAAAAACAATTAATCGAAATAACATTCCATTATGACTTCGACTCCACAAACTCCACATCTTGTTGCTAAGCCTCTCACGTGACTAGAAACGAGATTGTAAAAACATAATTCGAAAATAATTGAAATACTTTTCTTGTCCTAATGGATTAATGCTGAAAATGGCTCATCGGCTTATCAAATGACAGGGGTCGTCATCTCCAAATGAAATGTCCCGTCCTAATGCCCATTTTTATTATACGACTCTCCCTTTCATGGATATTACGTCTTACAAGTAAGACAGAGAAAGAAAATTATTTGAAGAAAAACATAATGCAGGGTTAGGAGCGGGTTTCGTGTCACCCCGCAGCAGGTAGATCAATAAAAATAGCTGTTTCATTAACTTTGTGTCAGACATCACTTATAAAGACATTAAAAAGCCTCCATTCGGGCGCCTGTTAACGTTTAGCTGCGGCCTATGAATTTGTCCCAATGTTTTATCTTTTTTTCCCCTTATCTACAACACGATATGCTTGTTAGACTGCACTACCGTACAGTATTTCTGTTGTATCTGAAATTGAATCTCCGCTGTGATCTTCGCTAGGGTCTCAATCTTGTCAATTAAAAATAGATATGAGAGAGTCTTTGGAGAAATTTTATATGGTAAGGTTGCGTTATCGAGGAAGGGCTTTGCATTAGATACTCTGCATACGTTCTCTAATGAGACGCTGTAAGACATAAAGCTCTGTTAAGTAATGGGAGTATAGAAGCATAATAAATATCATTGAACAAAACGCGATGGAGGAAGTACTTCGTTGCATGGAGAAACGGCTCGCTGCGCTCCTATAAACAAGGAGGCTAGCATTCTCCAGCCACGAAATTGACTTGACATCGGCAAAGGAGGTATTTAGGAGAGGATTGGATACTTACTGAGGTTTGAATAGACCTGTAACTAGGTGCTGCCAGCCTATGATGAGAAATGCTATTCAATCCTAATACCTGCAGCGTTATATTCTTTTAAATTTTGTTAGTATTACACAAAACTTATTTAACCAACTTTTAAAACACTTCCCGTGTTAGGTATACAATTTTTGAAAACTAACATCCTGACCGCGCTTGAAAATTATGCAAGTTTTCAAAAATTATTTGCAAACTATTGCAACCTCCAAAAGTAGCAAACATAGAAATTGCAAAAGTAAACACTACTACTGTACACAAAAACAAAGTTAAATTTAAACATAACTCCAAAGTCCTCTTTACAGATCTGCGAGTAGTGTGTTCTATAATACTTTACCTTTCACCTCCAGCTAGTTGAAGCATGTTAACTCTGTAATTGGCACGGTATCCCACTCTGTCACTAAGCCTCGAAGGACTCGGCTTTGTGTTGAGACAATACTCCGCTTTGACTTGAACCGTCTTAAAGCTGGAGCACAGAAGTAAGAAATAGTACATTAAACTATATAAATTTCAATTTCTTATTGTTATAAAAGTGTAATAAAAACCGGCTTAGTGCGAGTCGGACTCGTCCACCAAGAGTTCCGTAACATACACATCAAGCCCTTTCATATAATAAAAATCCAACTTTAAAAAAGAAAACTATAGGAAATATAGTTTTTTTTTTAACAATACTACTTGCCAATTTTCATAGTTCTAGATTCACGGAAAGTGACACTATTTTGATTCATGACAGGGTTAAAAACGCGCCTCTTTTACAGCATAAACGGTCATATCTTTTACAACGTTTCGTTAAAGCGTGGTATTTTTATAAATACAAGCAACTATAGACCTAAAAGTATATAGTTTTAATTTCAATGTAATATTTTCACGAGATCCCGAGAAAAAGAGTCGTGACACAGAAACAAAGGTTTACGTATTTTTCCTTTTGAAGTAAGAAACTTTAAAAACAGTAAAAATTGGTTTAAGTGATACAAATTATTATGTACGACTTAAACCATGTAAATATACTCCTGCTTACCTACCTTATAAGACGCAGAAGAAATTTATAAGACATGTATGGTATCTATACTCATGCCGGGTTTCGTTTCCGTCAGTGTCTTAAACAGGAAAATCGTTCAAGACACTTCTTCTGGGTTTAGTTTTTTGTGGCAATCGCGCCATAGTTCAAGATTCTAGAGCTAAATGATGAATGCTGAAGACGTCGAGTATTCTTTGCCTATTTATACAGAGTCTTTTGTCTTCAAGTTCATGGATAAGGTCGTAGTGAATAGGCTTAGCTTGGACCCGGTGTAATTAATCTTTCTCAGTGTAATGTTTCTGTGTAGGTAGACTGTTTTGTTCTTAACTTGAGACAATATTAATTTTCAACCAAGTAATGCATAAAGCCTGTGTTGGATTGAATTTATTGTTCAGTTATGTAGTTTTTGTTTGCATTAATCTTAAATTCAGCAACTCGAATATTTTTTTATTTTCCTTCTTTATGATGTCCCTAGTACCAATTAAATACCTAACTGTCATAACAAAATGTGAATTTATTTGGATATCAATATCTGGTATAAAATTACTGGTCCAATAAATTTCATTCCTTGAGTGAATTATGCGAAACTGCTCGTGATTTTGATTTGAATTTTAATTAAGGTATTGTAACTAAAGACATCGATTAATTCAAGTAATGTGGGTGGGTTCCTCTGTCTTAATTCATAAAAAATTGCAGGTGAATTTATCGAAGAAACGTCACAAGTCAAGTTTTTACAATAATTTACGAGTAAATGTATTAATTGGCCATGTAATGTCGGCTTAAAAAAGCATTACCTACCCAATTTCTTTTCCGCAGATGCCGTTAGGGACTCGAAGGTTTCTTGTGTATTACAATTTTAGGCAACTGACTAACAACCTTTCACTAAAATGATACACAATTTTTCTAAAATGGCCCTCAAGTATTTGTCAATTACCGCTACCGCATTTACGGGCCGTTAATTCTGTGCCTACCCAGCAAGGGATAAAAGCGTGATATGTGTATGTATGTCGTTATGTAAATGTATAAATATGCCAATCATTTTTGAATTATAATTCAAGCTAAAAAACTTACCTTATTAAACTAAGCAAATTTGATTTATATAACTGTTTCTCAAACTAAGTACTATAATGCCTAAGCAGTAACTCTAATATCTCATTAGTGTTTGTAGATGAGGTACAAAAACATACAAAGTAACTTTGAATTTAAATATGAACGTTATAATTATATTTTATGCCTTTTGGCCAGTTATTCCTGAATGTCTAAGTAATTTTACTAACTTTCATGAGAGCAACATTTACCTTATATTTTGGATAATTGAACAAAAATTTCTAGTCGTCTAACTTGATTGTTATTACAATTTCAAAAAAAAGATTGCTTAGAATTATTTTACTAGTTTAAAAAAAATTACAGGTGAAAGTAAAAATATAAAAAATCTAATTCCAATAACGGTTTAATTATGTAAGATGGATTCCACCGAAATAAGAACCTATGTTACATGTTACAAAGATATATGTACGACACATCAACTCATGTAGTTTTGGTTTCAAAACGCAATTTTACTTCTTGGTGGAACCAGGCCTAATGTATATACTTATTTAATTATTTCTATATCGGTACTTAATTTAATTAAGTTTATGTATGTATTCGTTTATAAATATATTATTCAGAGATGAAAATGTAGCTGGATATTTTTTGTTTTGCAGAATATATTGTAAAGGAGATTAACTTTGCGAAAGTCAGCTCACTGCAAATATAAAATACTTATTTATATTTAAAAAGTACAAATCTAGAAGCGACTTAAAGACGACATCAAAATGGAGATTTAAAATCGTTGTTATAGGACTAAGCTTTTACATATACTATAATTTTCAATATTAAGGCAACAATTTACAGAAATAAAAGGTGATGTATTTTTTAAATGTAGTTCTGTTCTGTGTCCCACTGCTGAGCAATATGGTGCAAACGAGGAGAGGCCTTTGACCAGCAGTGATTCACATAACAGACTAGCATTAAATATAAATCCAATAAATACAAAAAAATACTAAAATAAATTGTTGATGTCGACAAAAAAAATACGTTCAGGTTTACGTAAGAAATCATTTAAGCAAATAATAATCACAGTCCTTCCTGTTCCAGATTTTTCTCCTTACAACCTGTTGCTGGCAGGAATTCTAAACACATAATAACCCACAGTCAAATTTGTCTCCAATTATGTCGATTCTTGTAAGAACTGCATTCCGTGCTTATAAGGCTTTTTACTCTTTTATCGCCACCCACATTTCATTACTGGGTAGACCTCACAGCATTATTTTATATACATTCGCCGAGATATCCAGTTTAATAAATCAAGTAGGATATCGTGTAATGGACACCGGTGGAGGACCGATCGTCCCCGAGGACACATAAATTTGTTTTTGTATGTTTTTTAGTAAATCATTTGTTGTGGATACCTGTGATATCGCTGACTAATGGGCTTTTAATAAAAGGCAGTTTACACGTATGACCCGTGTTGGTGGGTCATTATCGGGTTCCATCTGTTTTTAACGGTCAATCGAAAATTGTGGTGTGATGTTAAATAGCTCAAATATTGTTACTTTTTGTGCACTCGCGATTACATTCACACATTTAAAGTATTAAACTGGGGCCCCGATTCTCTTACTTTTTTGGCATTTTACTTTCATCGACACTCAACTGTCTAACTATTGCCACTGTGATTCTCTATAGTTTAAACTGTTAGTTGAATACGAAACGGCCAAAACCATTCAACTGAAACACAACTCAGACGCCTTTCAAATACCGGAATACGGTCCCGAGTATTATTTACGTATATAGTATTAATATACCTTGTGATGCCGGCTTAGAATAGCATCACCCCATTTCTTGCACGTGGAAGTCGTAAGAGGCGACTAAGGGACTCGAGGGTGTGTATTGCAGTTTTAGGCGATGGGCTGACAACCTGTCACTATGGCGATACACGATTTTCCGGATAACCCTCAAATGTTTGTCAGTCGTGGCGTAAATGAACGTTTTATGCCGCATTTTATGCTCTGCCTACCCTGCAAGAGATAATAGGCGTGATATATGTATGTATGTAACATCTTGTTTAAGTTATTGGATTGTACTTCATGCCCAAAAAATCCTCTGTCTTTTTCTTCTTCTTCTACTTTTACCTAAGGGTCGTTGGCAAGACTATTGGAATTTAGAAGAACCCAAAATGATTTCAACTGAGAGGGCGCCCGGTTTAAATTGTCATCCGCATGGAGTCAAGTCATTGACAAGTTGAAACCGCGCGATTTATCATCGGAATGACCGTCGGATACTGTGAGTGCTGTGTGCCGGCCTAGTGCAGTGCTTACAAATAATTAATAACGTATTGACATTTTTAGGGTAAATATGGGTAGCAGAACATCTCGTCACCCACCGCCTAAACGACAACTCGCTGTGACTTCAGCCAACACAAATAAATTAAGTTAAAAAAGTATAACCATTAAAGTTAGTTAAAACATTAATGGTTATGGGAATGATTTCTTTTCTATTTCTACAAGAGTATTAAAATTGAAATTCATAATTGCAGTTTTATAACGTTTCACTTACATTAACCATTTTCTATCGAATTTTAACTCCAATTAAATATCCAATCAAAAACAATTTTAGTAACTACACTACGTTAGAAAATATCTTATCTTTATTAGTTTCAATCTTCACACGGCCGCATGCCATATCTTTATTTATTGCAATATTATATTTTCCTCTCTGTCCTGCATCTTTATCACGTTTCTATCAAGTTCATCCACCTCATCTAGGGAATGAAGGAGATCACTGACTTTACGCTCATCTAGTGCATAATTATTTATTTGCTATTTCTTTAGACAATTTCCTTTTGCGTCAACAAATTAAAGATTAACTCCTTTAATCATAACACCATAAATATCTACACTGGTATTACTTGGAATGTTGGAATGGTATAAACATGGAGTCTTAATGTTATTCTGTTGAATGTTTGTTACTTAAATATAATTATTGTATTCTTGTCTCGTTCAAATATTCGATAGGGTCGACAAGCGGATTGGCGAGCGCAGTGCAAGATGTTGCATTCACAGGGAACGTTGCTGCCCATACTCTAGATTAATCTATCCCGCACTTGCTACTTACGACACCCACGGGGAGAATTGAAGTGATGCTATTCTAAGCCTGCATCACACGGCAAGGCAGTCAGTAAAACTTAACAACTTTCCTAATAAAAACTATTTGGAATGATTGTTTAAAATCCTCCTCCTCCTTTCTTGTTCAAAATGGTTTGACTAAACAATTAATAGTGTTTGAAAGGTTTTATTAACATTCCTTGAATCCACTTTATCTGGGGAAATATGTTCAGTTTAAATGGGCTCGTCCACTTCTTAAAATATTTTGGTATTTTTTTAAAACCTTGTTAGACATTGTACAAGAGATTGAATGCTACCTTGTGTAATATTACCGTCGTCGAAAACTTCAAAAGGCAAAAAAGTGATAAAATTGGTGTAATTTACTTAGCTGATTTCGATATAATGATGGAGTCCAACGGATGTAGTGTGCTACTTATGTTCAAGAGTAGTGTGGTGTGCTACTTATGCCCATATGTTCAAGAGATAGATGTCAATTGCTAATTTGACTTTGATAAATAGGGCGCAACATAATAGGCTGTGATGTTACGAGTTACTATCAGTGCAGAACTCATTTTGAAACCATTTAAAACAAAATCAACTAACACTCGATACCACTTTATAGTTACTTGATTAATCTATACTGTGCTTTTATGAAAAAAAAGGGTATTTCTATTTATAACTCTTATAGGTAACCTTTGAAATGACTCAACCAAATGTCCATCTCTATTTCCTTCTTATCAAGTAAAAACTTTTTATAAAGAATTTGAGGCTCTGATTTACCTGAAAAGTTTGTCCCTTTCATTCGCGCTGCGCCAGAGAGAAACAGACTTTCATTTTGAAAAAAATTGCAAGATTTTATGTTTTTTTTTATAAAGAAACTAGAGAAATACCGTTAAAATGTCCAATTCAGGTATTCGTACTGGAAATGGTATTTATCTAAAATAAAGCATACTTGTATTTTATAATATTAAAAAAATAAATCAAATAGAGGTTACTTTGGATATTTTTCTATCGAGTAAAATAGAATAAAAATAGTTTGTCAAGTTGTTTAACTGATAGATATGTTATTTGTTAGATCCTCGACAAGAATGTGTACTTTATTAAGTTTTTTAAATAAAAATGGTTTAAAAATCTTGCTCGCGCTATATCCCTGCCTCTAAAGTCTATGTTTTGACACGTTTTTGGGATAAAGACTTATCTGCGAAAAGTAGTGTCGAAATAATTTGAAATCGTATGTAATTTTGCAATAGAACAATCGGCAGGTGCGTTGGGACACAAACCTAGGAGATATTAAACGACTTTAGCAGATTCCATCATATCACTAGTAACATAATTAAGTGCAGTGAAGAAGTTTGTAGTTTGAAAGTAAGATATCGTTTAGGTATCGGTACAGCTGTGGTCTTGATTACAGTTTTTTTCCAAATATATTCGTATATTAAATAATTTGTTCCTCACTACCAGATTGAACACTGTAGTACGGGACCCTAATATAGTAATTCACGCTCAGAGCACATGTTTAACGTCAGACTAGCTTCAGCTGATTGACGTGTAGCTCCAAAGCTCAAGTTGTCTACTGTTGCACTGGCTCTCAAACTGAACGTCATATTGTGTATCGAATTCGGACTGTGGACAGTTTAACAAAGTTTCCAATTTTGAAAAACATTTTGTGACTATTAGATGATCACCCAGCGGTTTCAGCCGCTGACACTAGTTTCTTTTCTATATAGTTCGGTTTGCCGCTGGAAACGACAGTTTATTTTATCCGGGGATAATAGAGCTTCTCAAAAGTGAGATTTTTATTTTATTTGATATAGCAGTTTTATAAATTAGCCATTACATAAAAATAACAACAAATATCTTGTACATATATATATTTTTCATTATAATGCACTGAGTATGATAGCATGTACATAAATAGTAGGGTACAGGTAAAGCTATAAAAGAACAATATATAAAATACACTACCTAGAAAATTTAGTATTTTACTTTAGGAATCACTGGGCTATCGTTATGCGCTATGACTCCGTTGTTATGACTCATAAAAATAATTACCATTAAGTGTAGTTCTGCTTTTAAGTGTACTAAATGCTGTTTTAAAAGCATCTTCCTTCATTCTTAATAAGCAGAATTTGTTACTTACTAGTTACTCATCATCGTTTTAATACGTACGTTGTTAAAATGACACACAAGAAAATTATACTAGCAGGGTTAACTCCCACGCCCTAAGGCGAACATAATGCAAACTATTTTTGTTCATGATAATATTTTAATTTTATTTTGCTATTTTTGCCATTTTTGTTTGCGAAATTTGACACCAGTGAACGGTAGCAAGAAAATGTCAGTTGGATGACTGAAAGGGTTAACTAAAACAAACGTAGTAAAATCGTTCTTCCTCGAACATGCCCCATTCCTAGCCCTATTAGATATTAAAGGATCGATCTGAACGATCCATCATGTGTAAGCAAAATAGATACTGCCCTATGAATCCTGTTACGACATAGGTACTCGATCACAAAGTAAAATAATCTTCATCCAAGGAATACGCGTTTATCTTTCAAGGAACTCAAGTTCCTATAAGTTCCACTTGATATTGTATTTTGAAGAAATCTTCTTTTTGTGCTTTTGATTCGTTAGAATTTTACAATTTATTTGATTACACAGGTAGTAATGTGTGTAATGAATGATAGAAACATATTTTGAAATAAGCAAGCACATAATTAAATAATCTTCATCCGAGGGATACGCGTTTATCTTTCAAGGAACTCAAGTTCCTATAAGTTCCACTTGATATTGTATTTTGAAGAAATCTTCGTTCTGTGCTTTTGATTCGTTAGAATTTCACGATTGCTTTGATTACACAGGTAGTAATATGTGTAATGAATGATAGAAACATATTTTAAAATAAGCAAGCACATACTAGAATAATCTTCATCCGAGTAATACGCGGTTTTCTTTTAAGGAACTTAAGTTCCTACAGGTTCCACTTGATATTGTATTTTGAAGAAAACTTCGTTTTGTGCTTTTGATTCTAAAGAATTTCACCAGTTTTTAGATTACTTAGTTAATGCTTTCTGATAGAGTCATATTAAAAAATAAGCAAGCAAATGTCTGGTGGCTGGGATACAATGTAGGGTAATTTAGGGGGTTATCGGCCAATCTTGCGAATTTTTGACTTGAAGATAATATATTTGTATCAAATATTTAGACGAAGCTAAAGCATAAAATGATTTTGAAATCAGTAGATATTGTAGTTTTAGTTTAAAACCCCCCTATTATTCAAAAATGCTTTAAAAATAAATAAAACGATAAAATATCTGAAATGAGCGAATTAGGGGGTTATCGGACAGAACATTCAGTTTTCGCCCGCTAAAACAACTACTTTTCGGCCACCATGTAATGCGTTGAAAAATAAGTCTTAGTGCTGTCAAGTAAGGATGGGTTTTCAATAAAAAATTGACATGATCATTTTCTTATTCAATATTTATGTTTTTGCCATAGTTCAATACATGATAAGCCATTATTAATAATCAAAACTAAGTAGAAAATAATAATCTGCTTCGTAAAATCTTCTTGAAACAAAACTTACTAATAAATTGTAATAGTAACACTAATAAATATATGGCCGGAAACAAAAAAAAAGGTTTTTGGTTTCCGGACACATTAGTAAACTCTATGCCGATAACTAAAATGTACAAATTCAGCTGTCGGCCGTCAATTTCAAAATATTTTAAAGTTTATTTATTTTAAATTATTGTATGAAGGTGCATGGCCGCCTGTTAACTAAACCGTTGCCTTTGGATATTAGAACGCTTGAAATTATATAATACGTCTGAAGCTTTTCAAAATGTAATGAAAAATAGGATGTAAATTGAATAATTATTAGCTAGCTATCGACCAGTAGGCCGATAGCTAAATTTCCCCGAAAATTGCTTCTAGTTATCCGGACATCTAATTTTAATGCTAAATATTGAAAATTTCAAGCTTTTTAATGAAATTAACGTAAATTAGAATCACAAATAGTCACACTATGTCAATATTTATATCCAATAAATTATAAACAACGCTGTATCTTACCTCGAAAAATGCATAGCTCCAAGATTTTTTCACTGTATGTGCAAACAACCGAACTCGCAAATTTTAAGAGGTCAATTGACGAGACACTGGAGCAGTTATAATGCTAGCTAATTAAAATGTGATGGGAATAGTCGAAAAGTTTTAAAAGACACTGACTTTTCTAATAATTTACTTAAAGTTTTCATCTTCGGCGCAAATAACTGGGCTGTGTCCGATAGCTACTGGTGTCCGGTCAACCAGCTAAATTACCCTATGTCTCGACGACTTCAAATAACTTAAATTTGGTATACGTGTATTGAGGATATGATTTTTGGAATTATTAAGTACTCAATGTATTCTAAATACAAATCCCTTCTCGTCACAAACGAACTAAAAGTCCGGCGCCGTATTTCCTTGTCCACTTAAAGGCATTTCTCTTGCAGATGTTGACTTGCGTGTGCGACCACTAACAAAACCATCAGGTGGTCCGTGACTTCCACAAATAAAATGTCACACACACACACATATCACACACATCCCTTGCGGGGTAGGCAGAGCGAAAACGGCCGCAAAAAACGAAGATTTACGCCACGTCTGACAAATATTTGAGGGTCATTCGGAAAATTGTGTTTCGCCATGGTGAAAGGTTGTCAGCTTATCGCCTAAAATAGCAATACACACATTCGAGTCCCTTAGTCGCCTCTTACGACTCCCACGGGAAAGAAATGGGGTGATGCTATTCTAAGCCAGCATCACACGGCAAATAAAATGTACTTCTTTTAAAATCTATCATTTTTCATAGTTAATATTTTCTATTCAGTGATCATACGATATCTCAGTGATTATCGTTACTTTAGCCCAAGCATGCTTGTTTTTGTTTGGAGGTCATATTTACGCTGGTCACTGAACTATTTTTTCTATTCCCATTATTAGATCAGTCACTACTCACATGCTTCGCTCACGCACAACAATGACGCCCTTAAACGTCAACCTGTCAAACAAACCCGCTCATTCGCATAATCCGATCGTTTAACTTCTGCCACTGTTCGTTCTTCCTGTTCTATAACCAGGGGCGTTGCTTTAGTATTACATTAGCAGTCAACGAGAAGACAATAGCTCGTAGAATATCTTGGAATAGGCATTTTGGAAACTGAAGATATGTTACAAACGGTGACCTAAAAAGTTTTGTAAACAGCAAATTTGAGTTGTGATTCAATTACTTATATTGCTTGTCTTCTAATAACCAAAACCCCAAGGGAGACACTTAAAAATATCCCAAATTGGTGCAAACGCCTGATATTCTTCTTTTTGTATCAAAATAAAATTAAAGGGAAACTGTTTGAAACTTTCGTGGTCACACATAATAACCCAAAATACTGAAACGGGGTTCTTATTGCGATACTTATTTTTTTTAATTGTCCGATATTTCGACCCATTTGCATGGGCCATGATCATGGAACATACATATAAAGTATTTTGAGTTATTAAAATTAAAGGTGCCCAAAATTCATCAACTGGGACAAACTCTCGGACACAGCTGCATATATAGGTAGATATGCACCTACCTACTTAAGTACCTAGTTACCCTTCATCATGATTGGACCCAGTGATCAAGTACAAAATGAAAAGTGAGTTAGTAAAGACACCCGCCTCACACATCTCCAATTCACCGTATTCCATACAAACACGTCTAGAACACCGTGGGTGGGCGATGCACCTTGCACAACGGCGCATTCAGCGGTGACCCTGCTTATCCTAAAGGCATAAACGGTGCTAATTCTGCCATAACAATGTGCCACTGTGGCTTCATTATCTGCAAAATGATGATCTATACTGCAGATGTACATTTTATTCCGGACATTAGTCTATTAAGGTATTTACCCGCCTTACTGAAATTGGCCACTTAAGCGGGCAAGGTCATTACATATTCATAATCATGTCAATGTGCACTAGTAATCAGCTGTGTATTGAAGATATAATTTTTTTTCATACATTGCTCTGTCAAATTTCTGCAATAAGTTGCACAGTTATTGAGGTATAACCTAACTTTAATTGGTTTTAGGTATTTATTATTTGGACAAAGAAGCGGTGACTCTATTGCTAATCCTAAAGGCACGAAAGGTGCTAATCTGTCATAACAATGGGCCACTGTGGCTTCATTATCTGTGATCTAATTGATCTTGAGGTACGTAAATAACCATTTATTCTAGATCCATTAGTTGTTAAAGTAAAAAAAACTTGTTGATACCTTACCAGCCAAGTATCCATCTAAAATCAAATGAACCACGCAACATGTTTAAACTTACTAATTATATTTAAGAGGAGTTTTGTCCGGTATAGTCTAGTGGCTAGGATACCTTGCTCTCACACAGGAGGGTCGGGTACAATTCCCGGTACCGGAAACACTCTTTTCTTGTCCCTACATTAATATATTAATCTTTGCATCGAGGTCAAAATTGCGATTGTTTTTGCTGATAACTTGTTAAGAACACTTTTTCTGCCAAATTTTTCTTCAACGTCAAGATAAAAATGCAGTGTTGAAATAATACGCAAATACAATAGAAAAGGCGATAACACGCGAGAACTGAAAACACTTTTTGCGAACTTTGTGGCAGCATTGTTGTACGCAAATGACGCATTGGGCTTAGAGAACTTCTTGAATGGCCAAAGACTTTTTCCCATCACTAATCTCAGGCTTAGCATGTGCTAAAGCTTTATCTTTACAGGAAGTATTAGGGTAAACGTGGTCTTTATGGTCCAGACGAGTCATTAGCACTTGCGGCGACGACTTACTTACTTGCAGAGTGAGTCAAGGTGTCCAGTTTTTTGTACGTCTTCCGTTCTGGCGCCAGATCTATTCCGGCCATCAATACAATATTCAAACACCGTCTGCCGTAAATTTTGTTAGGTACCCGAATGCATTATGCTAATGCCGCGATTTCCTGTTAACATTTATAAGAGAATCGAAAATTCTTTGCGTGTCGATTCACTATTGTCTCTACATCGCGCTTTTTTAGAAGCCTTTCTCGGAACCTCGGCAACAAAACAAGCGTTAAATTTGCATGGAAAATTTATCGCCTCAAGATTAGATTCGGAATATTTTTCGCTCTCATGTCAAATTATAATTTAGATCGGTCCCTATTTTTATGGAGACATTATTTTAATATGGATTTCAAGGAATGTCCGCGCTCGAAATGATTTATAGTTATTAAATATTCGAATACCTTAAACGAATTTCGACGATATCCTTAAATCTATGATTAGTCATTAATAGGTTTCTGATCATATTTTATAAAAAAAAAACAATTAATTTGTTTATCATCATGGTTGGTTATTTCAATTCAGTTTCCACAGTTATGATTAATTTTGTAAATGAGATTATTTGTTTCTCTACTCGTATTTATAACTAGGCAGTACTTTCGCAAAACTTTTATATGCAAAGGATGATGGGCAAAAATGTATGAACCGTGGGCCCACTTCCAATAAAAATGTGTTATATATTAAATTAAAGGTCTGTTTACAAGCAACCATTATCAGAAAGGCGCATGCCAGAATTCGCTGTGTGGCTGGAGTTATTTGATATAAAAAAAAACTTTTTAGGTTACAAATAGAAGTTTGATTGATTTAGTAAGCTATTTTTTGCTGTCAACCAATTATTACAAATTCATCTATTACATTATTATTTTGAATAAGTTAAATGAAAAATAAAAATATTTATATGAGAACAAAAATACTTAAAAATATCAACTTTTCTAAATCAAACAACTCCAACCACACAGTGAATTCTGGCGTGAGCCTTTCTGATAATAGTTGTATGTAAACAAACCTTTATTTTGACATACACGTCATTCTTATTGGAGGTGGGCCCTAAGGTGGGCCCATTTTGCCCATTGTCCAGCGTTGAATCATCTAATAAGAAAATAATTTTATTTTGCATTGCGTAAAAACCACAAATTAAAAGATATATGAGATGATTATTCAGCCCGTCAGTTACGTGAACTCAAAATGTAATGATCACCAATTGTGAAAATGTCACCTTAAAACAAACTGTACTTACGCCGATGGTCGCTATAATTTCTTCGCCAAGTAAACCAGATCACAGTCGGGCGTTCCGAGTAAATCTTTATCATTTTCTGCACGCATTTCCTCCTAGACCTGTTCCAAGTAATTATGGAGATATTTTCTGTATCTGATGTTTGCTTTGCGCCTTCATTAAGAGCCTTTCTTGCATTGATGCTATAGATTCTATCAATTTTAATTGCTCTTGCATAGAAATGGTGCGAAGCATTTCTTTGACATTGTCAAAACAATTTTTGATTTTGATAATATACTGTGCTCCGAAAAGAGTACAAAATGAATACAAAAAATACCTCAGTGAGGTTTTTGTTCAAAATTTAACTAATATGCGAGAAAAATCGCGCGTCAATGTCGTGTCGAGCGCACCACGCGTCCTATTCATCACGAGCAGGCTTTTTTCGGAAAACGAACAAAAGCTTGACGCTAAACATTCCCATTATTACTTCCATAACAGACAAAGCAACTTTGTTCTAGACAAAAGAGCTGTATAAAAGCTTGTCGCCATTAATTCTAACACTTTTGACACTCTTAACGGTGCATCTTTTGTGAGTGAAAGAGAGGAACTTAACCCCGACAAGGCGAAAAATTAGCGCCCAGCATGTGAGCAGTCGGCAAAACCTAATGAAACGCACAAAGGATTCGGAACTATTTTCGATTACACGTTTTGCTCTCCATACACATTTTTTGTAGAGATCCAAATTAGTAACGCAGCGATGTCACCTGAGCCGAAAGGGAAGACCGCACAGGGAACAAAGATGCATATTTTGGTATCAGTGAGCGACCATTCACTACTTATAATAAAATATTGCCGTTGGACCCCACGGGACAGTATGAGACCCACCAAGTAAGGTTTTTTATGTCGTGCCTCACTTTTATAATTGTGAGATACGATGTTCTTGTAATTATTTACGACCTTTCGAGAGCATGTATTACATGAGTTGGGTCTTGTTGCTTTAATACAGAGATTAATAAGTCGGATCTTCAAAACAAGTTTTATTATAAATGATGTCAGCAAGACATGTAACCTAGCCAAATTGAAACAACTTCTTTACAAATATAATAAAACCGTGGCATTTTTGAAACACATCACGTGAAGACTTTATTTAGCTACTTTTGAATGCTACCTAGTGGTGACCTAATGGGTTCTAAGGTTTATGAGGTGCCGTGCTTAGACACGCTTCTACCCTGCGATAGAGCTCGTAAGTCTCTTAACCCTACCGACGTGAACGAGCTCTTTGCACGTAATCTTTTACTACTACACGACTACAAATTTACTCCTTAAAAAGCTTCTACAACCAAGAAAGAATCCATTCAGAAATATAACTTGTTCAAGTACATAAAGTAAGAATGATCCCGCGAGCGCCCCGTAATGGATCCTAGAGTTTACGACGTGCTAAACTCCCTAGATGTGGATGGAGTAATGTTCATAACACTCTACTCTGTCAGAGCTAGAATGAGTTCCAAACACTTGACACGTTTACACCCTCACCTCGGGTTAGGCACTTTCCAAAATTTAACACCGAGTTTCCCTCTGTTGTTTGAAAACAAAGTTGAGCACTCCAAAGTCTGCAACATTTCATCGGTTACAAAATTATGTGATTTAGAAACTTAATTTGCGCCGATGTTGAATCTTCTTTGTCGAATTGCGAAAGGGGAATGATAACGAATTACCCTTGCTTTATGTTTGCATCCCGCTGGGTGTCGTTGGTGATAGTCGTGTCGGTACAAGACGCACACAGAGCCGACACAAAGCGTAGGAAACGCTTAACACACACATTCTGGAGATCAAAGAACGCGCAATCTGTGTGAAAAAAATAACGTTTTGGTCCCCAAAGGGCGGACCCGTTTACGCGACCCAATTCACGCGAACGATTCGGACGACGAAGAAATTGAATTGAAGCCAGCCCGAACAACAAATTCAAACGCGTATCGAATTGTTTTACGTTTGACGAATTCGCTTTTCGAAAATTTTAAATTCGTTACAATAGGCTATAATGATGCAGGTCTGTTTCTTTGTCAGTATCTGAATGCAGAAGACGCAGGAATCCGCGCTTTGGACTTTAATGGAAGGGATTCTGTTTTGGAAATGTTGTTAGCGATCGTGTGGCGATATCGCAAATAAAATCGTCTGCATTGTTTTTATTTCAAGCTTGTCGCTAAATTCCCTGCGTATCGATGTAAATTCTGTGTTTGGATTTCAAATTATGCCAAAGAGTTCTGTAACAGGTTTTAAATCGTGTCTGAGTTTATTTTTATCTACCAATCTTATTTTGTGGCAGGATTCTGAAAACATAAGTGGGCACAATAAAGACGTAGTTGAGTTGCGACAACATTAATCATACCAAAGAGAAAATTGCCTTCAAGATCAGCGTTTACTTCTAACGATGTTATCTCGCAAAGCTTACGGCTACCATTTGTTAGTGTCTTGTTTAGAAAATCACATCTGCTGAACTTTATTAGGTTGCCTTTTGACAAAAGCCAAGTTGATGGAGGCGCGTATCAAATCGCGCGATTCAGCGCGCTCCTTAACGCAGCTGGTTTGGGCGAAACGAATCATTCTATTTATTGTTCAGAATCTTATGCGTTATTTTATTTATGAAAATCCGAAGTAATTCGATACGGTACCCGTACCTACCAGGCAGTTTCTCTGAAAGTGTGTCACCTTGCCTAGATTTGATACGCATTCCCAGCTGATGCATGCCCTTCGTTCAAATTGAGAGGCTTGCTTTTGCATTTCCTTAATCAGATGAATCATTCCGCTAATCATACTTCAGCAGCTAAAGTCCGTGGTTTATGTAATTATGCGATAATGCGATGGTTATCTTTGCGTTGAACTGCAATCGTAGCGATGGCGTGCACGAAACTGAATATTAGGCATGTGTTGTCAATAATTAAGTAATTTGTTGGAAAATACACAACATTAAGTGAAAGCTTCGATGTGGGAGTACGGAGCTCTCGTCAGCCACCTGATTACGCGGTGGTACCTACCTACGCTGGCACTGGGAGTACCGACGCGGCCCGTTATCCCGCGCAAGCCGAAGCCCAGGTTTTTTGCCGCACGGTAGCTGCACCGATTTGATTGCTCTGCTTTTTGCTCTCCTTCTCAAATAAACCGAAGTAATTGTTTGTTTTAAGTCCCGTAGATTGTGTCCGCGGCACGGATCTGCTACAGACAATTCTGTTTTAGAAAATAGAGACTTTAAAACGGTCGAATGACTCGGACATTCGGACGCTCCTAATCTCCTGTTGGCTGGCTTTACCGAATGGATTTCTGTCTATTCTTACGACGGAATTAAATTTTAATTCCAACAAACAGTGTTTTGATATTTGAAATGTGAAATTAATTCAGAATTACTGGGAGCGTCTGCTTTTTGCTCCGGAGCAGGTAAGAGAACAGGAAACGGGTTGTCTGACGTTAATCCCACAGAAAACGCGTGTGTGCGTGTCGTGTTGTGTAATCATAGCTTTTAGCCCTACGTGTGTCGACGTCGCCTGCTTTTTATTAAACCGAGCCTCAGACCTGAGGGTTATCAACGAGCTCAACTAATCTCATCGCAACCCATCTCCCTTGCACTTGCAAAGCGTGAAAAGGACGATCACTCATTTCTGTTAGGGCGTGAGTTAGTACCAGTGAGACAACGTATGGCAAACCTGTTAGTTGCAAGTTGGTTTAGGTCGTTCATCAGTTCAGTGCAGTGTTCAGAATGGGCTCCTATGATTTAGTTGCCTAGAGGCTTGTAACTAGGATGAGTTTCTCAGGCTACCGGCGACTGGTTTATTTCCGACAAGGCTATATAAGGTGTTCGTATTTTCACCTCATATCTCCTGCTGGACACGGAGCGAATATGAACGATTTATTTTCATTGAAATGCGAGCCAACCTCGTGCAAATGAAAATTAAATTTAATATGTGAAAGACACGTTAACTAACAAAGATATTTAAATAGAGCAGGTTTATGAAATGAATGGTTAACTAGGCTATTTACAACTTGACGCCCACGAATATTCTACGGCATATTGATTCTTAATGTAGAAAATTCAGACCGATTTATCGTAATCAGAAGCCAAACATTTTGAAATCAAAATGCAGTTTTGCGTGTTGGTGGGATTGGATCTTAAATGCTTTCACTAGACCACTTATTCATTTGAAAGTAGGGAAAGTGAAGAAAACTTTGCACCTATCTGTTTATTATAAAGGATGGGATAAGTACAAAGCTCGTTTTGACTAAAGGCTGTCACGAGCGGGGTAAACATAATCCTAGCTAGAGGGTCATTGACTGCCATTCCACATAATAATTTCCATAATTAATTTAATAAGTTGGTTATCAATTATTTTTTATTATTAATATGTACGTTTCACTTTTTAATGTAGCAAGTGTAAAGATGTAGTGATTATATATATGTATTTCACATTAGTTTCACTTTTTATAGAATACTACATTTAGGAAAACGAAAATTACGAAAATTGTCTAATATGAAATAAGTAAAATCACCTTAAATAAAACAGAAAATCTTTACTTAAAGTTCGCAAAGGTAGTCTTATCGAAAACGATTTCTTCCAGACAAGCTGTATAAACTAGGAAGTCAAATATTCACATTTTAGATACTACCCACAAATACTAGGTAGGTATGGCATTCAAAAACATTTGTACCTACCATTGTATTGCACAAGTTTTCAACGTTAATGCCAATATAACAATACAGAAATGTTGTCAATTTGCTATAAGTATTAAGTAACAAAACAACAACGGTATCAAATTTTGGGCAGTTCCCATAGTTTCATTCATAGACAGGTAGATGAAAGTTTCAATAATAATATTAGTTTATATAAAAAGACACAAAATTGCTTTCAAATTGGCTTGGACGTGTGTTTGATCTATAATTAAAGTAATCATCCTAATTCTGGGTAAGTTCCAATAAATTCACCTTTTTACCTGCTTTGGCGTGATTTGCTAATGATTGGAGTGTTTTTTTTAATGCTGTTTTGGGTTCCGTGTGGCTACATCCATGACGAGTTTTGAGTTCTGAATGGATTTTCATAGCACCAAAAACAAATTAGAAAAAAACACAAACACAAAATAAAAATATCTTCAAGTGCGAATTATTATGTTAGCACTTAAGTATTTAAGAAGATAACTATTCAAAGTGACCGTGCCAATATCCATCTTAAGTTTGTTCCAAATACATCTTTAGTTTTTTTTTTCATACTGGACAAGTATAGGTATCTATGTATTTATTGTAGGCAATCTATTAAAATTAATTTAAAATTAAAATTAATTAAAATGTAAAAATCTAAGGGAGTGGGAGTCGTAAGAGGCGACTAAGGGACTCGAAGGTGTGTATTGCAATTTTAGGCGATGGGCTGACAACCTATCACTATTGCAATACACAATTTTCAGAATGTCCCTCAGGTGTTTGTCAGACGTGGCGTAAATGTCCGTTTTTGCGGCCATTTACGCTCTGCCTACCCCGCAAGGGATTATAGGCGTGATATATGTATGTATGTAAAAATCTAAATGTTTGTTTTCCTGTCACAGGCTCAATGACATAATCAAACGGAACCCTAACATTTTGAACTTATATTACACCTGTTTCATGTTTAAACTTTTTAAAGAATAACCATTTGCTTAAACATTCCCTCGGGTTTGTTGTTTCAATGATTACGAACAGTTTCGTGTGTGTTCGAGAAATATATGCAGATAAGGTTCAGAATTAAGTAAATTATTTTTTTTTTTCCGATCGAAAATACTAAATTGTCTAAATATAAGCCAAACAGCTCTTTTTGATGCTAGTAAATCATTAAAAAACAGATGAATATCAAATATCTATGTTGATTTAGAAATATAAACATTTTGGCGGTGTATTTTTTTTAAGTTGTGTGTGAGTAATCCTTAGATTGGCGGAAAATATTAACACACACATATCACGCCTATAATCCCTTGCGGGTTAGGCAGAGCGTAAACGGTCGCAAAATACGGACATTTATGCCACGTCTGACAAACATTTGAAGGTCATTCGTAAAATTGTGTAATAATAATAATATTAACAGTTACCATCAATTAACAGCTTCTTAGTTTATTCTGACATTTTAAGGGGTAAACATAATCTATAAAATTGGAAAACTTCTCTCAAGAAACACAAAGTGCAAATGGTGTGTGGGAGATCTGTTTTTTATACATATTTATATCATGTTCAATGTTTTTGGCAATGTTGTTCAGTTCCACAAGTGGAAAATCAATCCATTCAAAAACGACGCAGTTTTTTTTCCAAACACCATTGTTTATGTTGAGTTCTGTATAGTTAACCTATAGGGTCAATAAGAATAGAATCAAAATTATCAAAAGCGTATTAAATAAAAAGAATATATATTATTTTATAACCAAATATCTCCCTATATCTATTTAGAGCGTTTGTGTGACTAAAATATAAAGGGTGCATACAAAAAAGGGATTAAATAGATTGAATAGGTAACTACAATTATTACTGAAGAGAATCAAAATATTGAATCGACCGTTTTAAAAGGATTTATATTTATAAAGACACTGGACACAAGTTGGATTATACCTTTATTTGATAAATAAGAGTTTCTTTATTGGATTTAACTGTTGTAACTATAGGTTATACATACATACATATACACACATCACGCCTATAATCCCTTGCCGGGTAGGCAGCGCGTAAACGGCCGCAAACAACGGGCATTTATGCCACGTCTGACCAATATTTGAGGGTCATTCAGAAAATTATGTATCGCCATAGTGACAGGTTGTCAGCCCATCGCCCAAAATAGCAATAGGTACACACCTTTGAGTCCCTTAGTCGCCTCTTACGATAACCAATGGAAAGAAATAGGGCGATGCTATAAGTAATAACTATAGGTTATAGCTATTATAAACAACGTATATCATGTAAGAGAAAAGAAAAGGAATCTTATTAATAAACTTATTTCTAAAAAGGTGTATTTACCTATCTGTAAATAAATTTATTAATAAGATTACAAGTTTATTATGAGACTACTTTTTATCTTGATAATAATATGTTTATATAACTAACTGATACTACTTACTCATCTTTTAATAACGATTAGGTATCTTAAGAAATTTCTGAAGCTTGAATTAGTAATTTTAATTTACTTCCCGAAACATCAAAATAAACTACAAAAATTAACAAATCCTGAGAATCCCAATAATTTGGAACAAAGTGAGGTAATTTTCTTGCATGTTACGTTGATGCCTAAATTGTAACATTAACATAATCGATCGAAACCTTACGAGTTAGTCAGCCACAAATTCTTGGGCTTCGAGACGAAAAAAAACAGACGTCAAAAAAATTTAAACAACTTAATGACAGACGCAACGAAACGCGACTTCTACCCCAAATAGTCCGGATTAATGTCGATTTAATTAAACCTGTATAATTTAGATCCCTAGCCGTCCAAGAGACGAGAGGTAGAAACGAAAGAAGGCATGATAGAAAATTTACCCTACCCCATTCACGGTAAATTATAAATCTAAACATTCTTTGGTTGATAGATTTGTAGCATAGTTCAATTTTGATTCATTCTATCCAAACGACAGATTCGCGATTTTATTAAGAACTGTTGGGGCAGCAAAGTATAGGTATTTAGTCGGTGAACCATGGTTTTGACTGCGCCATTGTTGTCGGCTGAATACCCTTAACTTATGAGTACCTACCAGTCCAACGCTCTTTTATATATTCAAAACTTTTAAAAGTAACGCAAGACGCTTCTAGACCAAAAATATAATAAAAATCATCGTATGTTTTCTAACATCCTTGTCATAGATTGAAGGTTGCGTGGGCAATCCCTCTATGAAAAGGTCCAACACCGTAGGCGGATCGACGTTATCAAATTACAACCTGTGCCGTTTTGTAAGCCGACAAAGGAAAGGGCCGAAAGGGCCGATGTTCCGAGGCCCATCTTTTGAACCCGAGCTTGACCCGACACTAGCTTTGAAGATTGTTTGTGTGTAGCAGTATTGTGACAGTCATATTAGCATAACAATCTAAGTGAGTATGTAGATAACAATTTTTCCTTGTAAGGAAACCGTGAATCAGATTTTCTAAAAAAAACCGTCTTGTAGATATTTCTGTCCTGACCAACTCCTCTTCCGTTCTGTCAAGATGATAAAAAAGTAAATTTCGCAGAGTCATAAAATGAAGATATTGATTAATACTAATAATTAAACAATTTTGAGCGGGATATGATTTTGATATCGTTGGTACTTCCATGAATGTACTTAAACGAATGACAACTTGCGGAGAAATCTTCGATGACATATTCAAACAATCCGATATTCCGCGACTGAACTGAACTTGACGCAGGTGTTTCAACGCTAATATCCGGAAGAGAAACGGGCGCTATAATTTCAAATCGTTGACGCGCGGATAGCGTGCGCACGAGCCGCCAGCTCTGCGTGTCAATAAGAACAACTCTTTAAGAACGTTTATTGTAAAAGTTTATATAATAAGTATCGTAATGAATGGTTCAGATACTCATCCTTTGACGAGATCAAAAAGCAGTTACCTACTCACTTGAACCAATGTAATCTAAGTGACCAAATACTTGTTTGAGCTGGCCATTCTCAATGGTAGCGATAGTCTGGCTGAGGATTTGTTATTAATCAATGTTGAAGTGGAAGAAGTGAGATTGGCATAAAATTAGAGAGGCAAAATGTCACAGAGAGAAACATATTAAAGTCAAATATCATTATGTATCAAGCCAGAAAATTATCACATACAATTTTTCCATTAAAATCACTTCATAATTATATCAAAACTGAAGCAACAACTTCAAAACCATAACTTCAAGTTTTATGGTATATTATTTAATTAATAATAATAATCATTAAGACAAAATTTAGTAAATAATTACGTCATAAATAAAAAAGTACTAACATGCAGAAGGTTCATATAAAGAATACCAAATTAATAATACAGCGCAAGTCGCAGGTTCAAATTCTGTCCGCGGTAGAAAATTACGCAAGTTTTCTAAAAAAGATCATTTTCAGATCTACTAAAATACACGCGTTGCTCCCACAACTATTCCACGGTATACGATCAGGTATCGATATACGATCGCAACGTGTAGGTAATCAGTCAGTGATGATGAAAATTATATCAACTACATTGGTTCAGTGGCAATTGGCTTATCATGGATGGACTTACCCCCTTTTAAACTTGCCGCGCTCTCCCCTATTTAATAATAATAATAAATTGTTTTTTTTCACAAAAAGAACACACAGGCAAAGTACAGTTAACATTTGATAACAAAAAGAAATAACGTAAGAGACAAAAAGGAGGTACGTATTTTCCTGTAGATTTGTAAAGTACCTATTGATTGACACGATCACGATCGACCTAATTCTGTTTTTGTTGGCTTATTTTAGCTAATTGGTATGTTTAGTAATATCTTTTATGTTATAGGTAAAAACTATGTAAAAAAGACGATTCTCATTTTCAACCAACTTCAGGAAAAGAAGAGGTTCTATTTGGAACTAAACAAAAAACATTGAAACATAATAACAGTTGTCTTACATATGTTTTTTTTTTATAATGGTGGTGCTCTTCTGAGGACGAACCACAAAGACCCCACAAATTCAATAAAAACCATAGCGGAACTATTAATAAACAAACAAAAAACGTTCACACCCAATTTCGACTTTTATTAAAGAATAAAGGATCTCTAAATTCGTTATTAAAACAGAACGTTCACAAAAAGTTCTTTATACCTGTGTTTTTGACAACGTTACAAATGCCGTTGAATATAAGCCTTTCACGCACACTGTTCTTGTTATATTTCTTGTACCATCAGCAAATGATACTTGGTTTTTCTGTTGACCAACGTTTTATCTCATCTCTTATTTCCTGTGAAATACTAATGTTTGTGCATAGGTTACAGTTCGTATGCACTTCAAACATACCAAATGGTAAACGCAGTATGCACATTCGTTTCATTGATGCACAAAACATGTGTGATGCGTTTTGATGTTGCTCTGAATCGATTATGCAGGACACGAGACAGGCCAATGACCTAACATTAACACCATGGATAGTAGCGATATTATCCAATAACTATGATAGGGTTTATAAATTAACTAAAATACATAATAAACCTGTTGATACAAAGTTCTACTTATGCTAAGGTTTTATACAATTATTTCACAATCATTTGGTGATTTTCTTACTGACGTCTGAGCCAATAATAATACCGTGTAATGAGTGGTGAATGACTTTAGGCAGTGATGTCTTAAAAATCTTGAACCACGTCTAATTTTTTTGTAATAAGACCGATACATTTTACAAAACTTGAGTAAGCGTACCTGTTGACTTGAGAAGAATATAAAAATAACCTAAAGAGTCATGTCTTAAACTGAGGAAACAGCCTACACATTAAGTATTATTATAAGTAAATTACCGTAACGACGAATCATCAAAAACAAAAACGGTCGACTCAAAAAACGACGAAAACAATCAAGTTTCATTATGTCTTATCTGACAGCCCACATGATACGGTATTAATTAAACACTGGCTCATGAATTACCATGAGGTTAATAGTCACCAATGAGGTTGGAGTAATTATGTAGATGAAACTGCGCGGGCGCCGAGTGGGGATGGCCGAGCGAGGGTCAAGGATAGCGCAGATGCGACAGTAGGCAGATGACTCTACAAAGTGTTAACAAAAAAACTTTGACTATCATACTATTTATTTTATAATAAAAATATACATACATACACATATCACGCCTATAATCCCTTGCGGCCGCAAAAACGGGCACTTACGCCACGTCAGACAATTTTTGAGGGTCAATAAATATATTACATGTCAAAATATTTAAATACATTTACATTAATTACATTACTATTTATTTACATTACTAAAATTTATTTACTGTATACCAAGCACCTTCAACATTTGATTTTTTTAAATTTTATTAATAACTTGCACGTTGCAGGTGATTGAGAGTAGATATATTTACGGGAATAACATTTTGTTAATTTGTCATTAACATCACATGTTGCCGTGTGATGCCGGCTTAGAATAGCATCACCCCATTTCCTACCCATGGGTGTCGTAAGAGGCGACTAAGGGACTCGAGGGTGTGTATTGCAATTTTAGGCGACGGGCTGACAACCTGTCACTATGGTGATACACAGTTATCTTATTGACCCTCAAACTTTTGTCGGACGTGGTGTTAATATCCGTTGAACGGCCGTTAACGCTCTGCCTACCCCGTAAGGGATATAGGCGTGATTTATGTATGTATGTATGTAATAACATTTTATCATCATTACATTACCTATCTGTTAAATGTAAAAATGAAATGCAATGGAAGTGCCAAGGGATTACACAAAACCAATCTCGATACGATTTAATTCCATTTTTAATTTTAATGTTTCAAAAATTACTTAACCTTTTTTTTGTTTTAGGTACTACCGGTAATAACTGCTTGAGGATCATTCTTATGGGACACATTATTTGCAAGAAAATTATATTTTTCTACATCTATAGATGAAAGTTCTGCAAAAAACTTCTTACTGCAATGCATATAATGATGTTACACAGATAATCTAAAGTTTTCCATCTGATAACACCTGCTCAGCTACTGAAGATCCGCTAAACAACATTATGAAAAACACCAGATTATGAAGTGTACCATCTGCGACAATAGTCTATGCCCGCCTTTCTTGCAAGAGGCGGGCCTCAGCGGTAGATTCTCGCGCTTGCTTGGCTCGCGTGCCGCCGCGTGCCACCCAAGTGAGGCTAAGCTACCGAAGATCCGCAGATTACCCCTCTGCCCTACGCATAGGATGATCTTTGCCTTTAATTTACTATAATTTTGTAAAAAGTCTACCTAGCAAAGTAATTGCGGTGTACCAAGGATGCTTTAATGCAAACTAGATTCTTCGGAAGTAGTTCTAAGGTGATATTGCTGGTGATGTACATCCTACAACTAAGTACACTAGGTACTATTAAACTGTGTCAAACTCATAAATAGTAGTAGAAAAGCTCGTGCTCGTAGTTTTAACCATTTGACGTTTTCTTTTATTTCATGAATGCATTAAAAAAATATTAAGACGTATCGCACGAGTTTTATTTGATTTATCAAAGACTAAAAACAATTAGTATAATATTAAGTGAAGAAATACATAATGTATGAAGTATTTTTTGCTTGCTTTGCAGTATATCATACCTTCAAGTAGCAACCAGCTGTTATTCACGACTTGTGTGGTCAAGTGTTCATATCGGTAATATCAATATTTACATTCAATTGGAAGCAGTAAGGTGACACCTGCCAAATGTGAGGAATGCGATCGAGGTGGCGAAGTATCAGGTTCTATTATCGGTGAACCGTTTCTATCAGTTCAACGAATCAAGCAGTTCGATGTCTGCCAGCCGTCCTTCTTTGCTTTGGTTTTCTAGAAATTTATTTTAGTACATAAATATTACTGTTGTAAGGTCTGTGTCAGATAGTGTGGTAGATTCTACGAATTCAGGCAGTCTGAATATATGTAGTGAAGCAGTAGATACACCAGTATACAAGGAGTAATAAAAAGGGTAAAACAAGCCGAAAGGAGGTCAAGATTCTCACAAACTGAACAACTTTTCCCATGTTACCTGGGTATGGGTATAGGTATATAAAAAAATTGGACCTCCCATACTATTGCCGATCAGCTGGTTAATTTACTATGAGAGGTCTAATTTCTTTTTTCTTCTTAAATCGTATTGTGTTCCATGGGAAAATTAGTTCAGTTTCATGAATTTAGGCTTGTTATACCCGTTTTGTTATTCCTTTTAGACTAAGCTCAAATCTAAAATATAGCGACCCATCTCCGAAAAATACTGGAAAACAACTTTTTAATGCCTAAATAAGTAAGACTCCTTAGTTCGGTCAGAGTCTAGCCGATGTTCGCGAGCATTTCCTTCTTAAAATCATTTTACGTTGCCGTTAACCCATCTAATCTTAACAACCGGGCACCATACGTTCAGCCATTATTATTATGTACCTATTTAACTTAGACTTATCACACGAAAGAGATCACTAGCTTCTAATCAATAAGCCGCAGGGTAAAACATGGAGCTTGGAGTAATTTTCGTTTAATCATAATAGGCGATTTACTTTAATGCCTTCATCGGGCACCTGTATTTGGCTTGGGCTGGCATAACCAGGGAGAAGTAGTGGTATTAGTAACAGGTTAGTATTAGAAAGGATAGTCTTTAGTATTAGGAATGAATAGGTATCACAGGACTTGATCATTGAAAAAATTGGGCTCTTTGCTTTTTGTACTCGACAAATAAAACCGTAGGTATAAATATGCTAAGCTGCTCTGCCAGCTAAACAATAAATAGTTAAGTAAAGATGCAGTCATTCTTATTTCTTTCTTTTCGTTTAGAAAACGAGTTGACAAACGACCCCATGAAAAACTAACAAGGAAAACTAATTATCATAAATTTCTATGCTCTTCATATTTCTACCTATATTTATTGGGAAAAAATTGTTTAGTTTTACACGTAGAACTCACTCTAAAAATATTTGCACTCAATTTAATAGGACTTTATAAGCATAACATATTTGTGAGACTACTCTACAGATTGTAGCCTAAACTTATCAACCCAATTCCGGTATCCGACCTGGTATACCTTACACAACACTAGCTTGGCTGGCTAGGCTAAGCTAAACTGTGGGGTGGTCTATACTTCAGATAAATCTCTGATGCTGTATCGAGTTGCATAGTGCATACAAAGACGAAGCTAGTAGCGGAGTAGGTAGTGCAGCCAGGAGGCAGTTATTCTATCAATATAGTACATGGAATGCGGCCTTGTATAGGTATAAGACATAATTTGTTAGTAAGTATGGGCAAATATTCCCAAATATGGGCAGTCAAAAATATGACTGAATTAAAGATCCATTGACACGATGAAGAAGAAGAAGAAGTATGGGTTGTATAAGCAAGATAAAAACAAAAAACAAAATGCTAATAGTATATCAAACTCTGCGAAAACACCAGCTATTCAGTACTAGTGATGTCTTCTACCAGGCTATCGCGGCTAAATCGTTGCCTGCGAAATTATGCAAGTATATCTTAAAGCCAATAAAGCATGGCGTGCGGTAAAAAAAAAACTTAAATTAAGAGAAATGCTATAATTTTGGTTTTCCACATAATCTCCTTGTTGTGCAAATTTGACCTAATCGGATAGCTTCACCAATTTGCACTACAGATACAAAGGTACAAACGAGATCGTGATGGTACCAAAGCTGTACTCGACTGTACCTATCAGTTACGTTCATTTCTCAATCTTGCACATGCATGTTTTGTTCATTATTTACGATGCATTTTACGATTATTAAATCTGTTTGCCATGAATAAATAAACCTCTTCGTGATCAAATCATTCAACAAATCTTAATAAAATCTAGCATCCAGATAGCTTGCATGTTAGATTAACTACCCTATCTTTTACCTGGTATTTATCTAATGTAAAAGTTATCTAAACATAGACAAAGTAATTTAAATTTTATCTGTTGATAATAAACACACTCTCAATATTTATATTAATTGTACCCAATGAAGATCGTTGTAATCTTTGGTCGCAAAATGACAACAGTATCAAAAAGTCTACGATATCAAAATAAACACTGTTAAAAAATTACTACACTAGTATCTACTAAAAGTAATTAAAAGTAAAACTAAATATCATCAATAAGAGTTGTCTCAATTTTTATATTCATATTTTGTGTTGTCTCAAAATTGTATAAAAGTGTTATATCATCTGAAAATACGCTCAAATTTGTATACAGGGAAGATAACTTACTTCCATTAAGTTTCATTTAGAATATTTTAGTCATGTAACTTATCTGCACCACTTTTCATGCACTTTATTGCAACATTTACCCTACAGCGGAAAGGAAGGCTCAACATAAACTGCTTCACTCTTAAAAACTAAAGAGCAATTTCCATACAGATTGCTCTAGACTACAATTTACTCTATTTCCCTCATAAACGGTATATCTTGCGCCGGTTGTACCGTTATGCACACTGCTCTGCGCGTGGGGCGATGCTAAATTGCATATCTATCTGGGGAAGATTAGTCTTGGACGACCAGCCGTTTTTTTTGTTGTAGTTGTATGGGTGGGCAAACTAGAAGAGGCAATTTTGATGCGATTGATGACCACCTAAAATAATGAATAATCAAAAGGGAACTTTTTCTTCTTCTTTTCGTGTGGGACACCGAGTCGACGAACTACCCGATGAAGCCTGCTTTCAGAGTTTTTCAACCACTGACTGCTACTAGTGGTAGTAAAATGGAACTTTTTTTAAATTTAATATTTTTTTGAGTTTGCACAACTATTAGTCACGCGGATGACTGCATTCTCTGTAAAGAGCTCAAAACGTAGGAATTGTAAAATCCAAAATAAACACAAATCCGTTTAAAATTGTTTTATTGTGATGATTCAATTATTTCTTTACGCAGCTTTACTGAATATCCGATGTTAAAACTTGAATAAACTTTCTTAAATTTCTGATTTACTATATCTGGTTGTTCATTGACTCCATAACCAATGAGTCAATTCGATGATGATTGTCACAAAAACCATACGGTAGTAGCACAGTGATAGTATTTGCAAAGAAGATTACGATTTTCATGCCGATTGTGAATGAACCAATCCGAACGTGAATCCAGTGAAATGTGATTAAATTCGATAAACCATTTTGTTCGCAGGGAAAAGGATTTTTCACTTTTTACAGATTGTTTCATCTATTGTCTATCATCATCGAAATAAAATTGCATCGTAAAGTTTTATTGGTATCATTCACTTTAAATTTCTAAATACGCACAGAGACATCGATTTTTTGACACAAAAAGGAAACTGTGTGGAAAATGTTTTGCAGTGTTTAAATTCATTCATTCACTTCCTACCTATGAAATTCCGTACAATCATTTTTAGAGTGTAACCTTTTAGTGTGTAATAACTTTCCCCAAGGGACAAAGGTCGAAAATATGAAAAAAATTACTAGGCATCTTGAATAAAAATAATTAAAAAGAAACAAGTTTGTAAGGAAAGAACAATTCTTTTTCAATTTTTTTAATCCAACAGCTGTGTCGACAAATGTTTCTGAGGGAAAGTAGTTCAGTTTCACGAGTCAAAATTGAATTTAATTTGACCTTATAGAAAGAACAGTAGTTATATCTAAATAAAGGTGCTAGGATAAATAGACTACTAGGATGTTTGGAGATGGATTTGTTTGACAACTAAATGCAAAACTTTGTATAAGTAGTCCCTCAATGCGACATTTCATTAATATGATATAATAATATTTCAAAACCCTACATTAATGTAAGAAGTAGCCTTCTGAATTCTAAAAAGGTGTGTTATACCATACAACTGAACAACTTTTCTTAGAAGGAAACATAAACAGTATTTTAACTTCCTAGTCAGCTGATTGTAATTTTGTATGGCAGGACGATTTTTCGTTGTTTCCTGATATATGTTCCTAGGGGAAAGTTCTTCAGATTCATGGGTTTGCATACACCCGAACAGTATTTGAAGGACTGTTCCTTACACTCTGTATAGTAGAAGAGTTTTACAAAAAGCTATGCAAATGTAACAATAGGTAATCATTATTTGCAACCGTTAGCTAGCTCAACTAGGAAGCATTCTTAGACACTAATTCCTTTTGCATTGTTAAAAGGCCACTGTGAAGAAAAATCATTGCGATTCTTTGATACGGATTGCTTTCTTTCGCCAGAGACTTGTTGTAATAAAATACATTGAGGGTATACGAAAATTTGAGTATACAAAGTGTAAAACATTTAGAATTCTTACACTTAGAGTACTAATTTACAAGTGACCGACACCGACAACTCTGGACGGGGTGATGATAAGGAACAATTTCCCCAAGGAAATTTAAAAATGATTATCATTTTGCGTATCGATACAGATTACGTAATAGTACTAGGGTAGTATCGGATTCCTTTTTTTAGAATTCTGATCACCCACCTATTGAATGTTCCTGTAATACATACATACATACACACATCACGCCTATATCCCTTGCGGGGTAGGCAGAGTGCAAACGGCCGCAAAACGGATATTTACACCACGTCTGACAAATATTTGAGGGTCATTTGGAAAATTGTGCATCGCTTCCTGTAATAAGTTTAAAAAAACTTAAAACTTTAACAGTTCACTACTAAACCAGCACGTCGTCGGTGTTTATGCACTAGTTAATAACCATAAAGCGTTTTACGAGTACCTAAGTACCTATGGCAGCAGTTTCAGAAGCAATTTCAGGGCATCCTATTTTGTTTGCAGCGTTTTAGCGTAAATTTTCCCAGAATCCTATAGCAGGTAGATATATACTTATTTCAGTATTTGAGCTAAAATAAGAATTATTAGTAGTTTGAATTTTTTAACTTAAGGACATTATCGCTTCACTTTTGAATCGACACTTCCCTAGCACTAGTACTATTTGCTAAGGTCTTTATATTCAGATTAAAAAACTTACGCTTCTTTATTATTACGTTGATTATCTGGGGGTTTAGTCAAGCAAAGTAATAAAATTAGTGTGTACTTCTACAGTGAATTGTTTTCTTTCTCGTAACCCTGCTTTTCTTTTTCGATCCGTAGTACTTATTCAGTGCTATCGATATCAAAATACGCTGTAAGAAGCGCCGCTTTCAACAGCTGTCAAAAAGGGATCCATCGCTTATCTATTCCACCACAGACTTCAACCCAGGACCCGAAGTCTGCTAAATGAAAATCGCTTCATCACGTTAGTGGCATAGTTTTGGGCGTTTCGTTCTGCTAACAGTTTGAAGTATAAAATATCACGGGGACAGTAAAACGACAGTTGAGTGTCGCTGGCATTGTGAGGTTAAAAAAATAAGAGAATCCAAGCTCAGGTGTGAATATACGTAAACGAAATCTCACCAAAGCCATTTTACCTTTGGCAAATGACACAATCGCCTGTAAACCAGCAACTACATTTTCACATGACACCCAATCTGGCTGTGAGATATCGCCAACCATCCATCGTAAAGGTTAAACGGGTGCTTAGCAGTAAACCTATAACACCACTTTACGATTTCAACTTGCGCTGTACTTTTCATTGCTGTTCTGCGCCAATACCTGTGATACAAGAGGCTTATAAAGCCAGCAATGTATAATGCAATGTAAGTTACCGTTGAAATAGAGGTCGAAAGTTTACTTGTAAAAAGGTCTGTAGGTACTGACTGCCATTATTCTGACGTGACTGGTATATCTGATGTGGAAGAAAGTAAGTGTGACCTGTAAAGTATTGCATTACACCTATGCAATAGAGTGTCTTTATGACTCTGTCAACATTGCCTCAAGTTAAAGAGGAACTTCTACCGGTAACGCGTTATTCTTGAATATAATACCAGTGTAAGTTAATTTAAAGATTGGCTATCTTGCGTTTAAAAGTGCAGCTCACTCTGCTTGTAACATATGCTGAGTGGAGACCTTTTTGAGTCACATAAGTACCTACATTTCAGATTACTATTTAAATTTACTATCTATTGAATGTGACTAAAATAAACGTATTTTTATCTTTATCTTAAAGGTCTCGCCCAAAAACATAAAGACGAATGCTTAGGTTAGTATCTGCAATTTACGTTTTAGGAGCTCACTCTACAAAGCAACTTCCTCAGGATACTTCCATTTTGTTACTCTCCAAATGTTTAAAACAGTGAAAAACTTTACCTCTTTCGCCCAGTAGTAAACGATTAAAAGCTTTTGTCACTCAGATAGTTAAAACAAGGTAATTTGTCTAAATACAATGTAGAACAAACTAGTTCTGAAGTTGTTCTACGCTTAGCTTTCCTGAGTGGACACTTGAGATAATACTGTTAAATCCAAGTTCTACTGCACTATTTATTTACAGGTAGATTTGTACAAGCATTTTAGATTACGTGAGTTAATGTTGGTAAGAATTGCAGCATTTCGAGGTTCACAATTGAAGGGATCAACCTTTGCTTGTTTTCCCCACAGTTATTAAGAATAACCATTAAAGGTTGATCCCTTAAGTTTTGGGAGTTCAAATTGTGCCCCCGTATAGACTTTGAGTCTAGGTATCTGAAAAGCTTATTATTGTAATTTCTAATTGAAATGAATAATGTTGTCGAATTAGGTATCACTTATCCATACTTTCCGATTAACTGACTTAGGTGGTCAGACTTACGAAAGTATATCGTCTAATGTGTATTTTTTGTACCACGATATTAGATCAAAAATAAAACAGGGACTTTTACCAATCAATTCTCATTGTAATAAATCATGTCAGAATACTTTTATTGATTAATGGATATGGCTAAGTACATTATAAGTACATCATGTGTGCAATGCTCAAGCCATGTTCGTATTCAGTTGGTAATCTACTGGACAATGATCCTTTCAGAACAGGAGCAATAGCAAGGCATAATAGGTCAGGAGATAGACGATGAAAATGGTACCACTTTTGGAAACTGTTTTTTTTAGCGTATCATTTCATTTCGGTAAGTACAATTTTAAGGATGCAAAATTAACATACTAAATAACACATCTAAATAAGTTTACAAAATATAAGCTGTCACAATAATATGTCTGCATGAATGTTAATAACACAAATAAATGAAAAGTGTAAAAAGTCACTTTTCTACATCCCAGTAGTTAAGCATGATTTTTTGTAACACATGTAATAATAAATGAAAAAAATATCCTTCAGGCGAAAAAGGTGTACTTTAATGACTTCGTATCCAGATGCAGGTAAATGTCAAGCGTAAATTATTCTTTGACTTTAGTAAAGTATTATTAGTTACATCTCAATTAAACTTAGTTTCATCTCAATTAAATTATTTTTCACGGCTTTCTAATAAAACCTAGCGTAACTTCCCGGTTCTACGCAGAATTCTGCCACCGTATCTTGGAAATCCGTTTCAAATTGTTTTATTGTGATGAGTAATAGTTGTGCATATATAAGGTTAAATGGGAAATTGCGTAGTGGAAGCGTGCTGGGCCTATAACCTATAAGGTTAAATGGAAAACTCAGAATAAACTCAATTTTATATTCCACATAATTTATAGTCTTTTATTAATTAAATATTTCAGATAGATATGCGTGCTCTCTTTACCGGGTGCCGTTCAGAAGACGTAAGGAACGCTGGTACCTATAAACTAAATAGCTATGCAAACAAAGGACTGATTGTTTTAGTTTACTCCATAGGTTGAAGTGAGACACATTTATTTTTGATATATTCCAACAGTGCAGACTCAAGAAAAATTATAAATTTCATGAATTAGTATCTTTTATTTTTTATTATGGAGGTTAAAGATGTATTAGCAGTCTGCGTAAAGTTATAACTCGTACTTAAATGAATTATTAATATTTCCACAAAGAAGTTTATATTGTGCAAATATGGAGAATATTATCCAGTGACACGTACATGGAAATACAAATTATTGTTGTTATTGTGGCGGCGCGGCATCGAGCTCCTGGCCTACTATCGTAATAACCGCGCGTCGTGTTTATTTGTAATTAACGACGCGAGCTCCTTGCCTACATTGTCTTGCAGCCGGACGGCGATTCGATAAATAATCACCTCTCGTTTCAGAGCAGATAGCTATTACAGAGGGAATAACAAACAACTACACTCGTTATTGGAGAAGATAAAGCCATGCAAATTTCATCGTAATCAGACCTGTCACAAGCTAAGACACAATTAAAATACACTATAATAAAAAAAACTACTGTAGTGAGTACAACAGTGGTTTTATACTCATAATAAAGAATGTGGAAGTTTTTTTGCAATTGACTTACTGAAGGATGAGAAAATATCGAAGTTCTACAATGCCGTCAGCATTTTTACCACTTACACTTGGCCGTATGATGCTGGCTTAGAATGGCCGTGTGATGCCAGCTCAGAATAGCATCACCCCATTTCTTTTCCGTGGGTGTCGTAAGAAGCGACTCATTGACTCGAGGGTGTGTATTGCAAATTTAGGCAATGGGCTTAAAAATTGTGTATCGCCATAGTGAAAGGTTGTCTTTCACTATGTCGATACACAATTTCTAAATGACCCTCAAATATTTTTTGCGGTTGTTTACGCTCTGCCTACCCCGCAAGGGATAATAGGCGTGACATATGTATGATGATGATGAAATCCTGTTATCCCTCAGTAGGAACATAGGGCTCTCCACTTCTGTCGATCTTCCGCGACAGATCTTCAATTCCTTCCAACCCAGGCTGGTATGGTGATACACAATATTTTAAATTACCCTCAAATGTTTGTCAGACGTGGTGTAAATGTCCTTTTTTTACAGCCGTTTACGCTCTGCCTACCCTGCAAGAGATGTAAGGCGTGATATGTGTATGTATGTTTGTAGACCACCTTAACCTCAATCTTCATACAAGAAGGAGTGACCAGAGAGAGAGAGCAGCGCGCTCCAAGGCTGATTGCTACGAACTTTTAATGGCTTCATCCTGGTTTATATAACGTTCGCACTGTAACATTCCCTTGCCCTGAGCCTCTTGTGTGGTATTGTGACGTCAGAAACAGGTACCTACGAGAATCGAACAATTGGTAGCTGTGACGTAAGTGAGTATTAGAATTCCTTTCTCGGGAAGATCAAGACGTAAATTGTGCTATAGATTGTCTCTATTATTATCTGAAATTATTACCAAGAAATGATATTACCCGAATCAGTTACTTGGGTATTTTTTTATTATTTTCTTCTTTTAGTCGTGTTTATATTCCCATGAAAACGCAGACAAGGACAAGGTAGGTATAATGTCTCTAGAACTCGGAGTTTTACCTGTGAAAATAATGGAGGGCAAGCTAATCCGTAAATCCAGTGGCTGCTCCCGGAATTGTCTCTGATAGTGCGAAGTGAAGAAGGCGACAGAGTTATTACAAAATATTGTGATGATGATGATGTAATATTGTGATGAAGCCGTGTGATGCCGGCTTAGAATAGCATCACCTCTTTCTTTCTTTCTTTATTGCAATTTTAGGTGATGGGCTGACAACCTGTCACTATGGCGATACACAATTTTTAAATGACCCTCAAATATTTGTCAGACGTGGCGTAAATGGCCGTTTCTTGCGGTTGTTTGCGCTCTTCCTTCCCCGCAAGGGATAAAGGGCGTGATATGTGTATGTATGTATGTGTATGATGATGATGAAATCCTGTTATCCTTAAGTAGGAACAATAGGGCTCTCAGAAGAATTCACCACTTCTCTCGATCTTGCGCGACAGTCTCCTTCTCCTTCCAGCCCAGGCTAGTGGATGCAGCCTTCTTGTTCACTGAGCGCCGCCATGTTGTTCGTGGGCGACCGCGCCTTCATCTGTCAGAGGACTAACAGATGAAATCTTGGTTCTCGGGCTTCCTAAGCACATGTCTTCTCGGTCGGAGCAATCTTATTTATTTATTACACTTTATGCACAAAAATGTACACAGGCGGACTTAACGCCAGTTATCTCCCAGTCTACCTTAGGGCATGTGGAAAGGGTCAAGACAGGTGCATTAAACAAAAAAATATTTAAGAATGGCTTGAATATATATAACTCAGTAATATGTACATACATAATCTTCAAAATGTTGTAACTCACAAAATTACCAGTATCATTTTCAAATAAAAAAAAATCAAAATATTATACAGGGTTTTTTAAGGTAAGGTAGAGCCTTCCGAACACTGATAGGGTGCATGCATGCCATGCATACCATGATACTTAACAACTTTCCCTAGGAACATAGATCTTATGAATTTTCGGATACGAAAACGACAAATAAACAACTCCCCATACAAGATCACGATCGGCTGACTGTCTTTACTATGTGACGTCATTTCAGTATAATTAGGAAGGCTGTCCCTTACACCCCGTATATCTGGGGAATAGGGGTGAGTAAGTAACAAATACCGACCTAATTATTCCTAAATATGAAAAACCCCATCACTGACAAATTATCATAATCCAATCGAAACAAGACACCTGTCGATTTATAAAACATTATGTCATCAATAATTTATGCCACCGCCGCTTTAGTACTCTTTTTGACGTTTTCATTACTTGCAAACTAATTAATTGCGAGATATGATGTTGTAAAGTGAAATATTATTGCAAACAAGAATTAATTAATGAGTTTTTAAATAAAATTATGCTATTTTATAATCATAATAATTATACCTACTCGAATATTAATCGAGCTATGAAGAGATTCGTCAAACTCTAGATGGAAAATCCATTTTTAGAAAACTTGCAATGGATGTGCCGCAGTAGCCCAGATGGAAGAGGCATCACCACTTGTGACGACGAAAGTAGCAGGTTCAAAACCTGCCTGCAATAGAAAATTTTGCAAGTTTTCCAGAACGGTATACCAAACACGGAAAATGTAAAAAAAAACGTATTCAATGGAAAATCCAGTTGTTAGGTAAGTGGTATAATTGAAATTGAAAGGACATGATACCCCGGTTTGTCATAAAAATTATTAAAATAACCAGTTCAAGGTGATCCCTTGGTGGACTTTTTTAATGTGATCAGATCCGTATATTTTAATCGAATCATATTCAGTATAGAGTGTATTAAAGTTATTTTTAAAAGTGGCTGCCTGTTAATAACTTACTTTACCGTGGGAAAACTCATTAGCATTGCAGTTGCGGGACCACCCACGTATTTATAACATTTAATCATTACAATGCCGTGTGATGCCGGCTTAGAATAGCATCACCCCATTTTTTACCCATGGGTGTCGTAAGAGGCGACTAAGGGACTCGAGAGTTGGATGTGTATTGCAATTTTAGACGATGGGCTGACAACCTGTCACTATAGTGATACACAGTTATCTGATTGACCCTCAAACTTTTGTCAGACGTGGTGTTAATATCCGTTTTAAGGCCGTTAACGCTCTGCCTACCCCGTAAGGGATATAGGCGTGATTTATGTATGTATGTATGTATGTAATCATTACAATTGACAAAGACTCAAGTAAACCAGGCTTATCATTTTAAATGCAGTTTTTGCTGCTAAAAGCTTATTCATGTGTAAGTGTCCTTTTAATATTGATAAATATTTGCGTTGTAATACATAATATTATTTTATTATCAACTTGGTAGCTACAGTAGATAATATCAGGTAGTTAGAAATGCTTCAGTTGATATGACGGTTTTTTTTTCGTGTGGGACACCATGTCCTCCGACGACCCGATGAACCCTGGTGTCAGAGTTTATAAACCGCCTCCTAGTAGTAGGCCTCTGACATGGTTGCAACCAAGATATGACAGTTTATGTAGGTAGATAATATTATGTAGCAAAGGTGAACCTCTGTCTTAGGCCACCTAAACGGTAAAACTGAGAATCTTTTTAATTTTAAAAATCATGTCTTATTATTTATATTGAAATATTAGAAAAACCATCTTGAACATCAACTGGAATCACATTTTTTCGGTTTCCCGCGGTTAAAGTAGCTTATGTATTATTTAAAGTGGTATTCTATCGGTATACATAATGTCATCCGAATCCGCCAAGGCCTTTGAGCGTGATAAAGTAACAAATACACACGCAGAAACTCTCGGATTTATGATAATGGTATGGATGGGATATGGAAAGTATTTAAAACATTTGATCGAGAGTATTTTATCCAGGGTATGGTATTTATACTCGTGGTGTTTAGGCTGATCGATAATTAAAGTGGATATGCATCCTATAGATACTAATACACAAAACCTCACGCTCTGAGCCGTCTGAATCTCGTATGGTAAATCTAGTATGAACATTGCCAACTAGAGTTTGCAAGATCTTAATTAATAAAAGTTATGTTACCAAACACTACGATTTGTGAGTGGCCTGAACTTTTTTACGAATTTGGATGACATTTGGTATAGAGATAGAATATCACTTTGAATCATACATAGCCTACTTTTTACCACGGGAAATCATAGCATTCCCATGGGAAACCGAAAAATTATGTCCTTTTGCAAATGAAAAGACTGCAGTGCGGCGTTCCTACGTATTTCTTTAGGTGACACCTAAATATTTATACATACCTACCTAAACAACCTACTACGAATGATATACGTACGTACAAAAAAACACAGCGACAAAACAGAAAAAAATATAGGCTTTTCTAAATAAGCATTTCAGTTAATGGCTATAATTAAAATCTACCAATTCAAATAATTGGTTTATTGCTTTCCTAATTATACTTGTACTTACATAATTATCAGTGAACTTAATAATTGAACAGTAATTTTCTTCATAGTTGTAAAACACCTACGCATCAAAATTTCAAAATGAAGTGATTATATCGTTGACAAATTTTCGACTCATCAATTCAGCTTACAACAGTTGTAGGCCGTTAACAACCTCTGTCACCAGGGTTTATCGAGTCGTTCGATGTCTACAGGGAGTAACAAGAAGTTTAAAACAAGCCAAAAGAAGGTCAAAGTAACTGAACAATTTTCCCCATGAAACATAGGTAGGAAAACAAAAGAAACAGATGGACCTCCATGGTAAATTAACCAGCTCATTGGCAATTTTGTATGGGAAGTACAGTTTCTTTTTTTCTTCATACTTCCACCCATATCCGATTGGGAAAATTACGTTTGATACCCTTGACCTCTTTTCGGTTTGTTATACCGTTTTTGTTACTCCTTGTGTACGTAAGAAAAAGATGAGAAAAATAACAGCTAAGAAACTGACTCTGGATGCTATGATTACAGCGCAGTTTTGGCGTATCATAATGTAGATGACGGAACTCTTACGAGTAGTCGTCAAGACACTGGCGTGTAAATATATACCAAGTAATTTAATCATAATCTGATAATAATAATATAATCATAATATGATGATAATAAAATTGTATTTCTGAGTAAAGTATTGGGGAATACAATTTAGACAGGGACACTGAACTTGATTATCCCCTTCCTTGAGGGTCTCGAGGTGGGAGATTGGGTAAAAACCGGCCTAAAAATCCGAGCTGTAAAAAAACTTACAACACTATTATATGATAATAATAATATAATCATAATATAAAATATAGACGTATCTCCAACGCCATCAGCATTGGCCGTATACAAAAGGTTTCTACAACAAAATGGTGTTGCCAGATCACAAGCTGTATTAATCAACCAACTTACATTATAATCAAGTATTCACGAAATAATAGCCTAGACAGGTAAAGAATAACACAGTTCGTCCTCCATGCAATAATGCGAGATTACGCGAAACTTGGGAGATTCGTCGCCTCGAATGAAGCGTTGATTGTTTCCATCTGAAAAACCTTGGCAGAGCTCAGAAGACTTGACGCTTCTCCGGATTTATGTTGTCAATCTTGTCCCCACAAATTCTCCCCAGAAATAGCAGAGAGACGGCATGCGTTGTCAAATATAAAATTTAACCATCCTACGATCGTTAATATACTATTATTATCCACATGATTTATCAGTAAAAATCTCAATCCGCGTAACGACAATTCATTTTCTTTATTGATTCCGTAAATGAGGCAAAAACTTAACCATCGGTGCTTCAATTTCATATTTTCACTTAGTAATCACATAAACTACTGGTCGACCTGCGCCTGCGCCCTAAATACCGGAGTGGACCTTAGGCGAACATGTGCGCCCACTTTCTTCAGGTAATATCTAGTATTACTCAGAACCAGGCTTAGACTAGATCGAAATGAGAGATATAAGATGAATTGTAACTTGTACTGAAAAAACAGGAATTACAATTTTCTAATAGTAAAATAAAAAAGAGAGAAACATACGACCTAGCTTAAACATAGTACCTAATCAGCTATGGAGGGTGAAAGTATTGTCATCGCTCAATTCATACGCATACCTTTTTATTATCTACCAAAAATTCACATACACATACTTGTCACGATAGCTAGGTAAATATTATACGGTTTTTGGTACACCATTCTCTACACTCCGTCAGGGACAGTGTACCGAAATTTTTACAGGCATGATCAGACCATGAAATTTAACAACTGTTTATGTGGAGGCTATGTTGATAAACGACAAAATATTCAATCTCCCATACTGAATTCCCGATCAGATTACTGATTTTCTATGGAAACTCGAAAAAGAAAATAGTTTCCCAACATAGGCGCCATAAAAACAGTTGTTCAGTTACATAGCCTGATCATGCCTGCAAGGTTTTCGGCACACCGTCTCTTACTTACAACCTATGGTAGGATACATTTCTTTTTGAAATTTAAACCTGCTTCAAAAATCCTTGCTTACAAAGTAACTACCACCTAAAATAGAAAACACAATCCCTACGTATAATTTTCACGACATTAAGTTCAACCATTTCTATAAACAAAATGGCGCCCGTCAACCACTTTTATAGATTAATCTTTTAGTATGCATCGCATGCGATGCCGTATCTGCTCCGGTTATAAATAATACCATAATGACAAGGAATTACCGTGCACTCCGCAACACTACATGGACATTCCTTTCGTAGATACCAGTTTATTACATGCTGTTAAAACTAGTGCGTACTAGGTGGGTATTTGACTAGGAGAAATGTGACGGATTGAGCATAAAGAATTACTGAAATTAACTGTATGGAATATATAACTAGGTACAATCAACCTCATGCGCGGTCAAACTCTCAAACTGCTTATTAAAGTCTTATGCTCGCAGCAAAAAAACGGTCAAAATTTCAAACCACCCTGATCTTGACTTTACGAACGGTTCACCTGAGAGAACTATGTAAGTCCTAAGTACACTGTAAATTTTTGGCTACCTATGCATTTTTGGATGATAATATTGACACTCAAGATTCCATCAGCTACACACACAAAATTTTTCTTACACCTATTGTCTCCCAGAGTAAAGACACTGTCAATGACCTAAAACCTTCAATTTCATATCTTTAAGATCTTTACACTTTTTTCTTTATCTTTCGAAGCACCATCGTAACGCCAGCGGCTACCCAACCTGTTTCGAGAGAGAGCCAGTCATACGTCATTGGGCCGACTTAAAAATTATTCCCGTATTATATAATAAATCATAGTAAACCAGTAATTAAGTCAGTCATAACCAGAACCAAAGAAAAAAAGAGTTGTGTACAATTTTTTCACATTAAATAACCATTTCGTCGGTGCCGCTTTGCTTAAACGATCATCGATAAAGGTTTTTTTTGTCTGTAGACATTTCCTGCCTGCATAATGAATGATTAGAAGACAATTTAGACTTAGTGCCTTACTATACCTTAAAGTGAAGCATTGGCGAAACTAGCGCCGCTTGATAAACAAATACAGTACTTAGCACTTAACTAATAGGAAAAAAAATGGTGACAATAACTAACCATATAAATTATTTGAAACCAATAAAATCTTACACAAGTTGTACGCTTTAGTTACAGGAAACTGGAAGTGAGGACGTATTTTTGGTATTTTCTATTTGTATTACCTATAGAACTCTGAACTTAAACCAAGCGTATTGGTAAGTATGCCTGAAACCTATGTCTGTCTTTTTTTTAGTCTGGACTTTGAGATTTTCACCCCGGGGGTTTTAAACCTACACCTGAATAGTTTGTTTGAAACTAGACTTACCCGGAGAATTTTGTGTGTCCATGTCTGTCTTAAGCAAGAAGAAATGACAGCAATCAATTTCTAAGATACCTCCATATCTTTCGTAAGGTAGCCCAGATTGCCTATTAACAATTATTCATTGAGATAAACATGATTTCATTTAATGATTCTGGTAAAACTCAGGAGAGCTTTTTGAGGTGTACTTTTTATTTTCTATGTAATAACAGGAGGTGTATTTTTAAATCACCCGGATTTTTTATTCCACATGTGCCAAGCTACGACGAGTAGGTAGTCTTACTTAGTATCTACTCCTATCCCACGTTCCACAAATCCATTTATTTCAAGGGTAGGTTTGAATGGATTTTTATAGTAGAACGTGTAGTTAGGCCACACGTCGCAGACAGGCGCATGCAAAATTTAATTTCTACTAATTCAATAATAAGGCTTATGAGAATTGACCACCAAAGTAGATAAATTGATTAATTCGAATCCGAATCCTTGATATCTTAATAAATGACTACTTTAGTCAAAAAAAGTTGATTAAATTTGTTGGAAGGTAATCTAACTTTTTTCCATATTGTCGTTCAAATTGATACGATTAATAAACTTAAATTTTGTTCCTTGAGCATTAACTTAAAGCTTACCGGTGGCCATTTCTGATAAAATATTTTAGTATCTCACTGAAATAAGTACAAACCTGTATTTATTGACTTCAAAATGCCATTTGTTGGAAGGTAATCTAACTTTTTTCCATATTGTCGTTTAAATTGATACGATTATTAAACTTAAAATTCGTGTTCCTTGAGCATTAACTTAAATCGTACCGGTGGCCATTTCTGATAAAATATTTTAGTATCTCACTGAAATAAGTACAAACCTGTATAGTTATTGACTTCAAAATGCCACTTTATATTATTGGCTGGATCATTGAAGCTAAAATGAATAAATCGAAAAAGAAAAGAACACATTCATCATGCATTCTACACCTTCCTCACTCAATCCTGCCCGAAACACCCCAATTTACGTTCCGATTGACGCAGAATCCTAATCGCTCTCCAATAAATCAAAACTAACACGCTGCAACTGGCACGGAAGCCACGGTTCTCGTATAATTTCTGGTAGCCCCGCACTAGGGAGAAACCTGGTAGCTCGCCTCGGCCTACCATCAAACATTACGCTTTATTGATCACCTCTCACACGGTTCAAAAGGTAATTTGCTTTAATAACTTCAAAAACTCATTAGGCACGATTTAAAAACTCCGTTTGGGCCTATTACGCGCCAAATGTGGGGCTACATGGAACATTTTAAATGAATTTTGTAGACGTCGTGAAAACGTAAGCGTGCAGCGTGCTAAACTTAAGGAAGTAAAAGACTGTCGTAATAACGTAAAAGCTATAAGAAAAACAAAATTTTTTTAAAAAATCGCTGGAATATGTCACAAATATTATTTGGCATTGGCATAGATTCGAAAGAATAAGAAAACGTCGCGCCAGCCGATAAAAAATGTATTCATTTTCAAAAGCTGTAATTTCTTTAGAGTAATATACATAGTTTAAAATTCCTTGGTAACTTTTATCTTAAACGAATATAGGTCTTACTTGAAAGAGAAATAGACTATCTGGTTGAGTCCTTTGGCTACCCACTAGGCGTAAGTTTTATGTCCTATACCACAACTATGAAGCTCCAAAAAATAACATCTGCATGTAAACTAAGCTTAATCGTAATTTTCATAGCAGCGTTGTAGTGTTAACGTTTCCTACGGAACCATTTCTTTTAACACACTTGCGCGTTATCTGCGTTACGGTTATAGAAAGTTGTGATGAGCAAGTAATTGTAGAATAAAATTTTATTATGAGACAACTAAATAGATAGGAATGTGTTTAGACTCGAACAAAATCACCTACTCTTGACTTTGGGCTTTTATTTAGACTGTACTTACTGAGACTAATATGTGATGCAAAATAAATATATTTATTGACGTACCTCCAACGTCATCTAGATTGGCCATATAATCTAATCTGGGAGGTCTCTTCAATAAAATGGTATTCCGAGATCACAAGCTCTATTCTCTCTCTTTTCGTTTGGGACACGGTGTATTAATCAACCAAGTTACTGTATAATCAAGTTTCACGAAATAATAGCCTACATTGGAAAAGAATAACACAGCTCGTCTTCCTATTCCGCTTTTAACATGATACAATGCGAGATTACGCGGAACTAGGGAGATTCGTCGCCTACGCTGATTGTTTTTATCTGAAAAACCTTGACAGCGCTCAGAAGACTTGACGCGGTTGATGTTGTTAATCTTGTCCCGACGATTATCTTCAAAAATAGCAAAGAGACGGTAAGTAAGAGTGAATATGCTTCTTCTGGGTGAGCTCGCTTCATCATAGACTCTGTCCTATGACCTAGACTTGAGTCAAGAGCAAACCCACCATTAATAAAAAAAAAATGACTTATCCGTACTAATATTATAAATTTCAGAGTTTGTGTGTATGTTTGTATGTTTGTTACCTCTTCACGCTCAAACGGCTTGACCGATTTGGATGAAATTTGGATCACAGGTACACACATAGGCTACTTTTTACTGCGGGAAAACAACTATTACCACGGGAAAATGAGTGGCAGCGGGTAAATAGTATGAATATACGATTTTACCTGAATTTTCCCAGTGAGTCCAAAGATGCAACTCTGCCAGCCTGTGGGTACTTTGGGGCGGGGTGCGTTAAATAAATATTAAAGTACAGTGTGTTCCGGGATAAAGAGCAAAAATTTGAACCTCCTTCCCAGCAAATTGACTCGATCGGTAGGTACATTTAACTATAATTTGTATGGAAAAGGTAAATTTAATTATTTTTTTTAAATACACGCCACGTCAACAAGCTAGTCATAAATATTTTGGTATCGATTCTTTCAATGAAAAAGCAATCTTAAATTAATAATATATAAGAGATCTAAAAAGTGCATTCTGATAATGAACTGAACTTGAACTACGGGCGCTGTTTGACGAAAAGTAATTAGGTATATGTACTTAACATCATCAAGATTAACTCCATAAACAGACATCTACACCCGATCCATAACCATTAGAACATTTATCGGCAATTCAATAGAGCAGTTAACACAAAGTCCGAATAATCGTAAAAAAAGGAAATGGGCCGACCCGTTAGAGAGTGGGCAAGTTCCAAGGCCAACCATTCAGACCCTGAATAAATTAGTTTCCGAAGCAGAAGGCCAATAAAAGTTTTAAAAGTTGTTAAACAAAAGAATCATAAAACGGTAGCAATAGGAATATCCCTGATTTACAACAGCCGAGGGACAATGCCCAAAGTTTTCAAATAAACTAGCCTATGAATGGTCCCGAACATGTGTTTTAAAACAACATTGTTTAGACTTACTCGTTTAATGGGCATAAAAACTTTGCTCTTAAAAGGACTATATAGTACCGCCGCCGAGAGAAGTCGGTTTTGACAGCTGTCATCTCCATACTAAAAGAGATGTCAACAAAGGAAAATGGAACCTCTGCCATAGTATTATCACGATTCTGACAGCTGTCAAATACGACTTCTCTCGGCGGCGGTACTATAATCGACCTACTTTTGAAGGACGGTCCGACGGACGGATATGGCTTCCGGAGTCATTTTAAACAAGAACAGCTTCTTGTTTATTATACGAGTAGGCTTCGCATAACTCAACACCTGCGTATAAATCACTCGCGGAAATTTAGTTGGGATATGACTACCCGCGCAGAAAATATGTGATGTCATATCCATACAACCCGTTATTCCGCAGCTAGGTTTCTTTCGACTCTAAAGTATCGCCCTATTATTCAAATGTAATCCATTTTGAATATTCCAAATAAATCAAATTGGCTCTTTGGCTAAATATATCAACTTATAAATACTTCTTGTAATAATTTTGTTGCACGCCCTACTAAAACGATACTTTCTTTTGTAGATGTTTCTCTCTACAAGCCTTTGTAAAACATAATTGCATAAAAACTTTGCTCCAAATACATTTTCTATTTTTATTATTCTATGTCCTTATGGGACTTCCTTAGTAAAGTACAAGGGAACGATAAGGGAAAAAATAAACAATAGGCGAATTAAATTTTATTTCTTTGTCGTCAGCTCCTGTGCAGTAGGATACGCTTCGCATAAACAGGACGTCACGACAGACTACTGGGCTATAAAAGCTTCATTATTTAGTGGTAGCCACAGAGCTAGAAATAGTACATTTTATTTCATACATACATACAAATATCCCTTGCGGGAAAGGCAGAGCGTAAACGGCTGTTAAAACGGACATTTGCGCCACGTCTGACAAACATTTGAGGTACATTCAGAGAATCGTGTATCGCCATAGTGACAGGCTGTCAGCCCATCGCCGAAAAGTGCAATACACATGTAACCATCGAGTATCTTTATCGCCACTTACAACACACACGAGGGATAGAAATGGGGTGATGCTTATTGTAATTCGACATCATACGGAAATTTTAATGCACCATTACACGGTATTTTTTTAACATAACAAAATAATTTGGCAGAGCCTTACACTCACCCCTTTGAGATGTAACCGACGATAATAATCCTTGAATAAGTCCTCCCTTGACGGCCAATGTGGCGCAGTGGTAGTGCGATTGCCTGCGACGCAAAGGTTCCGGGTTCGATTCTTGGTGGCGCAGTCACAAAGTTGATATTTATCTCTTTGTGAATTTGTTACCAATCTGGTTAGGACACTGCAGGCTGAACTAACTGATTATCCGAAAAGACAGCTGGTTCCGTGCTTCGGAGGGCACGTTAAGCCGTCGGTCCTAGATGATGTCTATTATTACTTAGATGGCGGTCGTTACACAACCAAGTCCGAGGCCTACTACTGGTAGTAGGCGGTTGAAAAACTCTTACATCAGGGTTCATCGATTCGTTGCACGACTTGGTATCCCTCTCGAAAAGAAGACTAGGAAAACCTTGCCGAAACCCATTGATATACTTTTCTAGGTGCCTCCCTCAATCAATATCCCGTATTGTCCATACCTGCCCAGACTTTGCTTTTCAGTAGGGTTAGCAAGCACAGTTCAAAATAATTAGCCAACATTTCATGGATCAATAGTACTTTTTATATTTGTAATGTCTTGAGACGTTGAGACGTCGGTAGTAATAGGAAAGCCATGGTATGATAAGTTAAGATCTGCTATCAATTAATAACTAAACGCTTTTTATACTCAACGGTTCTTGAAGAGTAAATAGATACTTAGGTTCATAATTAAGTGCCCAGTATCCTAGTTAAAGTTTATTTTAATTTCCTGTAGTAAGTAGAAACAAGGAAATCTAATAAAGTAATTATTGGTTAGCTAATGAAGGGCTTTTTGTATAAAAGCAGGAAGAATAATAAATAAAAGGGTAAAGAAATAAAAATATAGGGTTAAGTTTTACTAGTCACCAATAGCAAAATCTCAAGCAGGGATAAGTAACAACTTTCCCTGAGCAACATTATTATACTCGTAAGTTGAAATAAAACCAAAAATATTTTAGGTTTTCATAGTACCAACTCAAATCAGCTGATCGGCAATTTTGTATAGAAGGCCCAAATGTTTTTTCGTATTTAAACTATGTTCCTTGGGTTGAAGTTGTTCCTTATCCGCCGTGCCACGCGTTACTGGCATTAAAATACACTTGCAAAATTGGCGGGCAAGGAACGAGCTGCGGTAGCCTAGATGGACCATTTCTTCGGTCACCTTCAGCAACGTTAGGGAGTTACTGTTTTACGAGTAATGAGCCTTTTCTACCAATAATAACAGCTGTGGTGTTATTTCAAACATATTTATTACTAGTTTTATAAAATGATCATACTCGTATCAATATTCAATGTCGTATTAACAGCAGACTAGTCACCGATTAGGTTAGTTATTTAATTAAGATCTAATAATGAAGATAGATATTACAATTGTATGTTATGCTATCTTGCCAACAAACTGTTTTTGCAGTTTGGCGAGAATATTTAAGTAAATTATTGTAATATCCTTAAGTTCACAATAAAATAAAATAAAAACATGTTTCTCGCACCATGGTCTACCCGACTAAGTGCGAATGCAGTTCAGACTGTTCAGGTCTACTGGTTGCATGAAAACATGTGCAAACTGACGGTAAAGAACAAAAAATGCGATTAAAATAACTCCTTGCGTTTTTTGTTCGTCGGCGCTATCTTTCTAGTCTGGTGGATATAATAAGCGATCAACATAATAAAAATATGAACATGAGTGCTCTTATAATAAACTTAATTATTTGAGTAGATGAATGTAAATTAAGACATTTTAATATGAAATTTTATCCTTATTTCTAGCGAAATAATTAGGTAAAGATAGATAAATTATTATATATATTCAAGTAATTGTGCAGATTTAAAATCTTATATTTACTTACATTATACTAACATAATAATTTTATAATTAATGACTATATCCGACATATATTTTTTTTATTATAATGCATTTTGATTAAAATTTGTTATGGATTAGGCACGGAAGAATAAAATTTTAGATTTACTTACATGTTTACTATAATCATTATGAAGATTAAAGGTTTTGACGTCAGATAACATCGTCTGGCATTTCTTAACTTCAAATAAACGTTTGACTTTGTCTGTGGCTTATTTACTTTATACTGATCGTCTTAGCAAAAATAAATAAGTAACGACCTTATCAAAGCCTAAGTACTCAAACAATTCCGCTCAACTTACGAACCTTTAACAATGCAAATTCATCTTCAAACTCGCCGACTTTCAAGCAAACAATAACAAGGGAAATTTCAGAACAATATCACCAGCTCCTGTCAGCTCTTCATTATAAACCAGCAGTACCTCATTGTGCTACTGTCACAACTCACTGAGTGAGAAAAAATGCGCAGATGTGGAACAAAGTCGCAATAAACTTAGAAAAGCATTTAACAACCCAAATATTTCTGCGACGGTAGCTCTATGACTTTTGTCTTTGCCCGCGTTTATGCCTTTATGGCCCATTTCGCCTTATTCTTCCATGTTTTTTGTCGTGTCTTAAATAAGACATAATGTTCTAAGAAACGGGGCATTAGAATGGACCGGGCTTTCTCTTTTTGTGAGGGACACGTACGACAGATTTTATGGTCAATTGTTTCTTAGTTGTTGACGTGGCAAAAAGACGAACCGCCGGTTTTGGTAAATGCGCCTCGTTATTGGGAATCGGAAATTGCGAATTTGTGCAAATGAATATTCGTCGGTAAGTTTTTCGGTGATTTAACATTCTTTAGTCTCGTATATTTTATACAGTTTACGCATGGATAGCATGATAAATTTTATTGAACTTAGAAGAGATTTTTCTTTGAATACAACTTAAGTGGAGGATGTAAAGCCAAACTAAGTACTGAGTCTTGAGTGTAAAACAGCTCTGGCTGAATATCAATAATAACTTTAGGCTTTCCGCCTTGTTCTTTATAAAGAAGCTGTCACTTCTTTTCTCCCTATCTATAATAAACTTTTAAAAAGAACATATCTAAAAGTATAATTATAAATCAAACAACCATCTGATTTTATTTGAATGGTCCATGAGGCATCTAAACCGCACTGGTTAGTTCGATTCTTTATGTTTTGAGAACACTGAGGCAGTAAGTGTAAGTGATGTTTCTATCTCGTTAGGTTTCGATTGAATTAGCATGACAATACATCTGGCATAGCAATATCCCATTTATATCTGTAGTTATGCTGAGATAATCAAATGGCTATGTACGTAGGTATATGAACCTACTTACTTGTATATAGGTATATCCTTGCAAATTGAGATATGATAGTCTGGCCCGTCCCACGCAGGGTGAACCCGATTGAAAATTAAACACGTTACACGGTCCAATGCGTCCTTTGTGTTCGTGGCGCGATCATCGCCTAGCAAATTGTGGATAAGTATTGATTGCTTATTTAGGTGGCAATTATTACAGTTTTGATTTAATTTACAATTGACAAACTATCTGCAATATGTTATTTATCTATCCTGGGTTATTAAATTAACTTAAACGTAGGTAGTTTGCTACCTACTTACTTTCGGTTTTCTCTGATGCTCAATTTTAGGATCACCAAAATTATTGAAATTGTCAAGAAGTCAAAACGTAGAAGCAATAAAACCAAAAAGATTACAAATCGGAAATGGCTCAAAAAGAATAAAATTGTTTTTGTTCAGATACAAACGCCAAGATTTAAAGAAATACATACACATATCACGAGGGACAACCTTTGCGGGGTAGGTAGAGTGTGAATTGCCACGCATGACAAACATTTGAGGATTATTCAGAAAGTTGTAAATTGCTATATTGACAGGTTATCAGCCCATTGCCTAAATTGCTATAAATATAATAGGTATAACCCTCAAATCGCTTAGTCGCCTCTTACGACAACTACAGGAAATAAATGGGATGATGCTATTTTAAGCCGGCTTTATACGGCAAAGATTTCAAAAAATAGATATATATTTATTGCATAAAACGGTGACTTCTCACTTTAGATGCTACGTAACAGACCAACGGCAGTTTCGTTTCTCTCTCAATTGAGTTTTGTTTTGCAATTTGATCTCATTTTACGTAACATAGGTACCTAGGTACTAAATGCCAACCGTATCAAAATTTTATTAGTTTAAATGTAACATTTGCATGTCTCTATGCATAACCAAACTTGACTGCCTCTATAAAATCATTTGTTTCGTAATAATAAATGTTCTTCATTTCGTTCCAAATTTGAATTTTGATCCGTAAACGAATTTCGTCACCGTTGCGTCACAGTAAATACTACGTTTATTTATGAAAGTGTATAAAAATCTTACACTCGTAGATTTTTTGGTGAAAGTGAGACGGTGTTATGTTGTGTAAAGGTTTGTCCAAGATACCTACAGATGTCCAATTTGACAGCGCGCTACGTAATAACGACACGTGCGATTGCTGCTCGTTTTTTTAGTATTTCATACAAAACTGTGGCTTAGAATAGCATCACCCTATTTCTATGCCGTGTGGCGCCGGCTTAGAATAGCATCACCCCATTTATTTCCCGTGGGTATGGTAAAAGGCGATTAAGGGACTCGGGGGTTACATGTGTATTGCAATTTTAGGCGATGGGCTGCAAACCTGTCACTATGGTGATACACAAGAATGACCCTCAAATGTTTGTCAGACGTGGCGTAAATGTCCTTATTTTACGGACGTTTATTTTCTGCCTACCCCGCAAGGGATTTAGGCGTGATGTGTGTGTTTGTGTGTGTGTGTGTACAAAACTGTCATCGTAACGCGCTGTCAAATGTAGACAGCAGTATGCGATTGCTACCGCTGCTCGGACTAAGGGTTTAACCTTAATAGTCACAACTCATTTGCTACATACATAACAAAAAAATAACGGCCATAAAAGTCCACTACTGGACTTCTTAAACCATACTCAACCCCGTATTGCCATACTCACTACGCTTGGCAGGCGGATTGGCGAGCGCAGTGCAAGATACTGCTTTTACAGAAAACGCTGCTGCCCATTCTTTGGATGAATTTATTCCTCAGTTGCGTATTTCGACACCCACAGGTTTTATTTGAGTGATAGTATTCTATGGCGGCATCTCACGGCAACATCATAAACGAAAATAAAAACTGAACAAATTAATTATCATGAAGAGATAGATAGAAAGATAGATAGATGAACACTTTATTGCTTACAACATACACAACAGAAACAAAACAATACAGAAAACTTAAGACTAAAAGTAAGCAAAGGCTTGCAGCGATCTCTTCCAGGCAACCTTTACATTAAAATAGAGACAAAAATTAAAAGATTTGCAAGTAGTTGCATAAGCAAATTATCAGTCAAATTATTAAATTTAATAACAACACTTATGTACTAAGTACATTTACAATCATACATATATATGTCGCAGGAATATGATAAAATTAGGGACTTGGTCAAATCTCTAAGTGATTTGATCAAATCCCGGCAAATGATCAAAATATTTCAAGATTTTATCTTATCCCTAAACTAATCTAGTTATTTGATCGAATCCTAAAGCAAAATTTAGTGAATTGATCAAATCCCTATATGATCTATGTGAAATGACGACAAAACATGTCAGTTCTTGTTTTCTACCTCAGCCCTTTCTACACCCCACCGTACCCCCGATGTCGCGCGGCCGGCGCGGCGCACGCGACAGTCACATTTAAATTTTTCTTGCTGATATTGACTTGTGAAACATAATTTACCTTTTTCTTTGTTTGATTCGCTAAATATTACGAGTATTAGTGATTTTTGTCTTGTCTTGTAATTGTTTTTGTTGTATTGCTTTATCAATAAAAATGTTTATATAGCACACAAACATTGTTTTCGTCATTTATCTATACTAAGTTTCGAGATTTGATCAAATAACTAGATTAGTTGAGGGATAGGTATGATAAAATCTTGAAAATTTGATCATTTGCCGGGATTTGATCAAATCACTAAGGGATTTGACCAAGTCACTAATTTCAACATATCCCTGCGACATATACATACATACATAAACTGGTTTTTAATACAGTTTATAAGAAAAACCAGTATTATTATGCTGATTAGGTTGACATGCTACTGATAGTACAGAAATAATTTACGTACTGCTGTCATGTTTACTTTTTCACAATAACGTCTAAGACTGCGTATTTGCCAATTTTAATGGCAAGACATAAAATTTTATAGGGGTTGTACAAAAGTCATAAAACGGAAAACATTGCATTTGGTATGTTTTTTGTGAAAAGCATCTGTTGCAGCTCCTGAACTTGTAGACCATTTGGTGATTCTGCTTTTACGACTTACCCTTAAAATTTAATTTGAAAATACCTGCTTAACATATTTGAGTATAGGTAGTAAAACATATATGGGAAAATATCGGAAGTCGCCAACTTATAAAAAGTTAATTAAAAACTTTAATAATCAGCAAATGTCGTCTCCAAATGGTCGCAGGTGCCGTTTTCAGTAAAAAAATAAACGTGAACCATTTTAATTAGTCTTTTCACGCTACACGTTCTGGCATAACTCTAGAAAATGTACTACACATACACACACATAATATCACGCCTATAATCCCTTGTGGAAAGGCAGAGCTTAAACGGTCGCAAAAAACGGACATTTAGCCCACGTCTGACAAATATTTGAGGGTCATTCGAAAATAAGTGTATTGCCATAGTGACAGGATGTCAGCCAATCGCCTAAAATTGCAATACACACCCTCAAGTCCCTTAGTCGCCTCTTACGACTACCACGGGTAAGGAATGGGGCAACTAATTACAGCGGTATGAAAATGTACTGCACTTCATAAATTATTGTAAATTATTGGCACCAGCTAAGAATTGATCCAAGGACCTAAAACTCAGAAGCTAGATCACTTTATAGTTAGTTTGTCACTATACCATCTTTTTGACCTGTCTTTTCATACACTGGCATCAAGACCTCATCAATCGCCACCATATTTAATTTTGAACTCCTGACATTCCAGAAAACTTCAAATTTTTTTTATTTCTCAGGTGATCGTCGCTTCCAAGCCGACGACCGTCTAATGAACCAACTATGAGTCACATTCTATAAACCAAGTGTAAAAACGACGGCTGATGTGGCGTAGGCAGTGCAACTGCCTGTGGAGCAAAGATTCCGGGTTCGATTCCCGGTAGGCTTCTGAAAAAAAAAATATTATCACTTTGGTAATTTGTTCCCAGTCTGGTTAGGACATTGCAGGCTGAACCACCTGCCAGTAACAAACAATGTCAGAGGCCTATTAGTATAGTAGAAAGAAGATGAAAATCTCTATTACCAGGGTTCATAAGTTCCTGTCGACTCGGTGTACCACACGAAAAGAAGAAGTACTTAGTGTAAAAGTTAACAGCTAGGTGGTGGCAGCGTGGTTCTTCCTATAGTCTTTCAAAATAGGACTATCAGTCCGGCTTCACGGTAAGTTCCCCAGAGTCCTGTTACTCCAACCTTGTCTTGCTCACTATCACTGTTTAATCATTCTGTAGCATCAAAGTTGTATACACAGTTTTTTATTGTAAGTGTATATGCAGGTTGGCCGCTGCAAGGAAAACCTCCAACGATGGGGCTTTCCCAATGCTTCGACTTGTCCATGCGGCGCCGAACCTCAAAACATGGCCCATCTACTGGTTTGCCCAGCGTGCCCTGACACCTGCACGTTGGAGGACCTGTGGTACCCTTCCGACGAGGCCATCCATCCATCAGGTCCAAACTCATATAATACACCACCATGCATAATATTTGCTATCGACACACTAAAAGAAGTGTATATGTACTTTCTAGAGCTATTCCCCTTGCATTAATATACCTGCAGCACCATCCGAGTGTGTATCATTTGCCACATCCTGTCCTACTGGTGAGCAGGCCGTCGTAAGCTGGTAGTAACCGGACGGCGAAAGCGGGAGATCGTGCCTTATGGCGTAGCCTGGGGTATGCCTACATCTAGCAGTAGACTGATACCTATATACGCTGATGTGGTGTGATATGATGAGACCATGGAAACAGTTACGTGACGTAAGCCCCTGTGCAAAGTATTTGATTGTATAATACAGGGTATCAGGTATCAAAAACCGCAACGCGAACGGCCGTTCTAATCAGTAATTAAGTCTTTTGAAAGTGAGGGAGATACGGTTACCGATCGTCTATAAGTTGAATTATATGGTTCAAAGTTAATTTGCAGTTACGAAAAGGCAGGTACTTGTACATTATTATGACTAAATACTTATAAATACTGTATTTATATGAAGGTTTATATTTATATTATAAATTGTTTACTGTATTTATTGCGTTTATTTAAGCTACCATTTCTTTTCTATTCATTCATTAGTCTTGCAGTACTCTGTTTTCTAAACCTACTTTATCCTCCACCTAATAGATTGTTTGGAAGAAAACGATTTTAGCGATAGGGCCGCCGCCTTTGCACTTTTCCTTTTCTTTTTGTTTATTTTTCTTTTGTGCAATAAAGTGTTTTACTTAGCTACTACTTACTTACTAACAACTGGTTGTTCTTGCAACTTTTAAACATGTTGTTCTCTGTCATGGTATCATCAGTTGCTGATAGTACCTCAACCTACCCCTTTAAAGGATTAACTTTATAAGTTATACCCCTAGTAGTATGACAAACTAGTATAAATAGGTCTTATAAATGGGATGGCCACTGACCTCTATATGGGTAGGTACAAGTGCTGCCGTACTAGGTACTTACCTATGGTCAAATCTTCGTCAGGAAATATACAATATTATAACGTTTCTGGGATAAAATTATATAACATCCCTCGTCATTGTGCGTGACAACAGCGACCATTGATATTACTGATGGCTTAAAATCTTCCCGTCAAAGCGACACAGCTCTTTTTAATCCACCTGTTTGTTCGTCGCATAGAATAGACTACTCAAATATGTTCAAAGAAATTTCACACCCGACTGTCCCACGAAACGGCCAGCGCAATTTTATTTACCTTTCCGTACAAACATTAGCATTGTTAATACACAGCAAACAGTTGAAATTGCCTGTCATGGCGAATATTAATGACTTGTTAAAATAAACCTGCATTAACTAACAGGGCATTATGGTGTAGAATCAGTCCGAGGCAACTTATTTAAGGTTCTATTAAGGACCCTTAAGACGTGTCTCCACTAGACTCTTGTAGCAAGACTTATAATTTGTCGGACATAGATTTAGACGCAATCTTTCTACGAGTAATATTATTAATTTTTGAGTTTGCTTGCCAATGGGCATGTATGTGTTCCATTGTCGTCGGTAGAAGACTAAAATAATAATTTACAAACAGTCCTAGTCATACGAACAACTACGAGACGCAGCGTGGAAAATTACCAGCCATTTGGTTATAGACTGTGTTCAAGGACCAGAAAGAAACAAAAAATATACTGCCGGAACTGCTCAAGACAGATAAATGCAGAAGAATCAAGAACCACACAAGAAGAGCCAAGACTAATAAATGTTTTGCTAGAAGAATAATAAAAGTATTACCCAGGTATGTTGGCAACAACATAGAACCGGACTTATTTTCATCGGATGTTGGATCGTACTAGACCTGCAACAATGGAAACAAACACAAACGCCTTGCCTTCGCAGCGCAGCGGCTTAATTCTAGAATTATTAATGAACATCGAGCGAAGTCGTTGTTATTTATGCGTTAGTAATTATACAAGTACTGCTTGCTACGAAAAGGTAGAGATGGTGCGTGGAGACTGGAAAATAAAGTTTAATGTTGGATGTGAAAGACATCAATGTATAAAAGATTAAGTAGCAAATTGAAGTGGCGATCTGTCATAGAACCAAAGGACGGAAGAATAAGCGGGTTCTCAAGTGAAGGCCACCCCTCAGCAAGCCTCGCGTGTGACATCCTCCGGCCAGATGGAACAAAGACTTGAAGAAGGCGGCTGGTAGCAACTGGATGGGAAAAACGGTAAATCATACCTTATGGCGTAACCTGGCTGAAGCCAACGTCCAGAAGTGTACTGCTATACGCTGAAGTGATTTGATCTTGCACCAAGAATGCGACTGCTTTGGAGACCAGAAAAAGCCACGAAGATAGATTTTACACAACTTTATGAGTGGGCAGCCTAAGTTGAAGATGTATTGTTGGTATTGATGATATCCTGGGCACCGCACCGGTGTATGAGGTCTTCATTATTATTACTTTTTTTCCATTTCACAGTAATTTAGGCGTTTTGCAAGGATAAGGTATGTTTTAACATTTATTTTCGTTTCATAAACTTTCGATATAATCACACTAATGTCCTCAATTCGCTGCCGTTATCTTACCATTTTACAGCCCTATAGTAATTGAGATGGTATAACAATAGTTATCTTAGGCAGTAACTGTTTATGCTGTTACCTGAATAACTTCATTGGTAGTAAACAAGGGTCATTTGTGGCGCCAACGACCACACAACCAACTAGACGGAAGAGTAAAGGCAACTAACGGTGTTTAGTTTCTGGTAGGAACAGGTCTATTTTCCTGATGTAATTATAGCTCGTATTGGTTAGTCAGTAGTGGTACTGGTGATTTATGATATGACAGACACTTTATGATTTGGAGCCAATCTGCATGCACGCACTTTCCTGCCCAAGAACCGCACATCGCAGCTTGTTGACAGAATTGTATCAGCGCCAACGCTGCGTTGAGCGAACCGGCAGCGCGCGGGCTAGATTCGGTAAAATACAAGAGAAGCACTGTGTCACGCGGATCGCTCTGCTCTTGTATTTTACCGAATCTAGCCCGCTCGGCGCAGCGTTGGCGCTTAGGCATCTAGTAGGCTGAGAAGTAATTTTTGGAGCTCAATTTATTGGATTTATCTCGAAAAATCTAGACAGCCAGCTGTATAATAAATTCTTGATGAGCGTAATCAGTGTTGTAAATAATTAAATGTTGATCACGAAGGCGCTAGGTACATGATTAGTAGAGAGTGGCGCGTATAAAGTAATTAAGTACCTAGTGGGTGTCGTAAAACCAACACAGGGATAATCATCTAGGGAATGAGCAGCAGCATTCCCTGAAACACATTGCGAATATATTTGTACTGAATTTGAAATGTTCCTTTCTTAAATAGTTCAATTGCTTGATTTTTGGTTTATTCGTATATGTCGCAGAAATATCGCAGAATTAGGATTTCGACTGAATTCCTAATTTTGCCATGGTAATATATGACATGAAAGATTTTCCGTGTGAGTTGTCATATCAATTTCTTTCAAAGTCATCGACTGAAATAAACGTAACACAGACTTGAGTTCTACCGTAAGGTCAGCTGATGGGATGATGCTATGGTTCTACCTACCTTAAGTTGTTCGAAATATGTTACTTACTACCTACTGCTAAAAATCACGCTCTATCGCCAATTGTCTTTGATGCCTTTGACATAGATAAAAATATGAAATATGTTCTGAATATAATGCAAATTTAAAAGCACTTCCACAAAAATCTGAGCACTAAAATAAATTAAATATCTAGTTACTTTTCTATTGTGAGTAGATTTATCCATTAATAGATTCAACTTGCCGATGACTAGATGTAGATTAAACTTTGCTACTTGCAGAAAGTTTTTGCCCAACATTTCGAGATACGCATTGAAGGGATCAAATAATACTGTATTTTTAAGCTACTGTATTGAAAACCAGTACAAGTTGATCTCTAAAATAGGTAACTAAAAATGTATAATACCTAAATTCATTAAACAGTGGCAGCTTAATATTATTACGTCATTGACCATACAATATCCACGTTTCGTTCATAACTTCTTACAATAACCCTCATTGTAACCCCGAGCACACACAGAATGAACTAATAGTGTATTAAGCATGCTAAACCCTGGTTTGTACTAAGCCGCGGTACTACGGGTACCCAAATCACGTACTTCAGCGGATACGAAACGTCCGGAGTCGACGGGTTAAAAAAGCCGATGGTTCCACCGTAGATTGTGATTTATTGAGGCGTGGTCACTTCCTTGTAGAACAAGAAAAAAACCCTTGAACAAATAAAATACTAAACTAAATAAAAAAACAAGTATTCTACTCTTACCTCCCAAAACATACTTGAGCTTTCTGAAATTTATCTAAAAGCAACCAAGATTTGTCAGACTCCTAATTATCTCTTTTTGTTTGTATCCGATATATTGAACAGAACAGAAAATCACAATTTTTTACTTAGTAAGATGGTCGACATATAATTACTCAACTAACAAGTCATCAATGTAGAGCTTCAAAAACATTCTGCAAAATAAATATGACCGTAATAAAAAAATAGCTGTAGCTAAACTCAGGTCAGTTCATTTTAGGAAACCGTTTATCAATCTATCTGGTAACACAATCTAGGAAATTGATATCAGATAAATGTCTTCGAAGTCAGTGAACCAAAAAACTCAGACAGTTTCACTGTGAATGGTGATTTACTCAGGTGAAGGTAAATTTGAATTTGGGTTACTCCTCGACGTGACAAGTCTCTAATGTAGTGGTTCCCAAAGTTGACTAGCATACGCTCTATAACAGACTGGGTGAGACAGAGTGAGACCTCCAAAACTTAAATTATGCTTTCGGTGATTCATATAATAAAAAGCAGCAGATTTCAGATAATAAAAATAATTATTCTTTCACTGTTTTTAAGCGATCTTATGCAATCGGCTGATGAATACTGGGCATGGCGAGCATGTTTATGGAACAAGTAATTAAATCAAACTCCGAAAGCTAGACCATAGATAAAACGCAAAACAATACTTACGAGCTGTTGAAAAATGCGCTATAATGTCTGTGGAATCTGACCTAACGTTTTTATGCTTACTGAAAATATCAGTTTAGGTTCAAAGCCTCTATCAAACTATCCTTAAATCCACTCGCAAAAGTTTGGGAATCACTGGTCTGGCTCTGATGGATGACTGGACGTTACTAGGGCGGAGTATTTATGTAGATGACATCGTGAATTGTAATTGGTTAGTTTGTTTACGGTGCCATCGCTGCTAAGACTGTTTTCACTTGTGTAAACAGTTTCATCTTAAACAGAGACTAAGAAATGATGTTTGTTTGTTTGAACAATCTACATTCTCAAAAACTGTTGAATATTGACAACTTGAAGTTTTAAAAACTTCCGGAATGTTTAAGTGGATACATTAGATTTAAATTTTAAACTAATGCCACAACCATCAATTATATACCATAATCCTTTCTTTTCGGATTTTAAGATTTTCGTGCAACCTGCACTGAATCTGACCATAACTATAAGTCTACGCTACACTTTGCTATTTTTTTATTATCCTACTTTTACTATACATACAGTTCTCACTCAAGAGATATTAGGTCTATTAATATTCATATACAATGCAGCTTTTGAGCAAACGAAAATTTTAAGTAATACCTAGATTTATCATCGATTTTTCACATCTTATCTAAATTCACATCTTACTTCTATTCCGTTTTTTTTTCAGCCGTTTATTGAACACAGTATAGCAAAGGACATAAAATATAAAATACACAACGGATCAGCTTATTCCTTAAAAATAGTAGCTTACAACGGAAATAGAGTAGTAAGATCCTTCCTTTTCATATGGGACATTGAGTCGACGATCGACCCGATGAATGCTGGTGTCAGTGTTTTTTAACCTCCTACTACTAGTAGTAGCCTCTGATATGGTTTTGTAACGACCGCCGTCTAAGTAATCATAGACAGCAACCGGGACAGACGCTAATGAAACAAAAATACCAATAAAATAGTTAAATATTCTCATGTATATGTCGGTATCAGGTATTCGGCCGAGTTCCTAGAAATTTGGAAATCAGCCGGAATCGGCCCATTTCCTAATTTTGCCATATTACTGCGACGCGGAACAGGCCTACGCAGTAGACCGGTCGCTTTGTGACTATTACCTAGAATGTTCTCCCAGTCCTACCGCAGTACAATATTTTCAGCCAATGTAATACAGTAGCTGGATACTAAACAGGAAGTTACTAGACTGCGTACTACGTTGCTGGCTTTAGGCCAAAGTGGATTTCCGATTACAACGTATAACCGTGAATAGTAACGCACTCGGTGTGGAAACAAATTAATGTCGCCATTTGTTCTATTTGAAGCTTTATTGTTATTTTGTTTGTGCAGCAATTTGGTAATGGGAATCGAAATTGTTGTTTCCATAGTTTAAATTAAATGGGACATACTCGTACACAAGTATACATGTCAAATAATAATAAACTAAAGTCGTAATGGCATTGATAAGTTATGCCGTGTGGTGCCGGCTTAGAATAGCATCACCCCATTTCTTTCTAATGGGTATAGTAAGATACGATAAAAGGACTCGAGGGATACACAATCATATGAATGACAAAAAATTACGGCCGTTTACGCTCTGCCCACCCCGCAAGGGATATAGGCGTGATATAACGTATGTATAGTTATTTTTTTAGAGTAATGTGATACAGGTTGTCCAAGAATTTTATCATTATTTGATGACAGATAAGCCGAGGTAAAGCGTTGTCATTTTAAAGCTCTATTGTAATCAGCTTCAGTAAAATAAACAGTTCTAAACTGTGTCTAAACTATATTGTACATATAAATTATATCAATATTTAATCAATTGATAAGTTTTAATATCAGCTATCTAGTTCCCATGGTACAAGCTTTGCTTAGTTTGGCGCTGTGTGAATTGTCCAGGATATTTATATATTTAATTATACACAGAAAAATCAAACAATTCATTTTTATGTCAGTTCACTTTCTATTTTTACTTTATTAGACATTAGCAAAAATGGGTAAGCAAAGAATACGGTTTAAATAAAGTAATAAACACGTGAACTATATAGCTAGGTGCGCCCGGGCTGTACCACATAGTTAATGAAATAGAAAATTAAACTCAAGGTTACTACCTATCGTCCCTCATCTGAAAACCATTTGAAACTACTTGGACGGAATGAAATTCACTGGTATAAAACTAAAAGCACTAGTATTTTCATTAGGAGTAGCTCGCTAACTATAAAATTCCAACATAAAAGCTCAAATTATCTTTCTATTTGTATAAGAATTTGGTCTAAATTAGTTGTAGTTTGTTCAAGAGCACGTACAGTTTTAAGAGCCTTATAAAACTAACTCTTGCAAAAAAAACTACGTTATGTATCTACACACTTATCTTCTCGTATTTAGGTGAATTAAATTTAATAAATGAATGAATTTATTTACTAATCAGTACAGTATTCTTATAACTAATATATAGCCCCACAAAACCACAATTCGGGGTTATGTATAATAGTAGGGTTATTTATAATATTTATCTAGAAAATGTAAGTACTTACCATAATTATATTTTTTGTGTCCATTTCCAACGTAGTTTTCACCATTTAACTTAGCGCATTATTTTGTCATGTATAGGAACTTTTTATAGTAATATTTACGTGTTGTTAATTTAAATTATGTGTGTAACAAAGTTTCAATAATTGTATACCTATTCATCATTTAATTGTATTTGCCACCCATAGTAAGTACTGTTTACTCAGTTTTATGACATCGTCAGTTTTCATAACTATGCAAATTTAATTTACATTCACTGCGAAATGATTAATATATGTTTGTGCATGCAAAATTCAGGGTGTTAAAGAGCTTTAACCGACTAAAACCACATCGCTTTCGAGAGACACGGAAATTCAACATTATTTCAAGCAAGTAGTATACAATTTACCTAATACACGAATATTGTGCCATAAGTCGCTAGTAGCTTGTGTTAGGTACATATTTAAGAATTAAGTTTGTAATGTGGGAGTCGTAAGAGGCGACTAAGGGACTCGAGGGTGTGTATTGCAATTTTAGGCGATGACCTGTCACTTTGGCGATACACAATTTTCAGAATGTCCCTCAAATATTTGTCATAGGTGGCGTAAATGTACGTTTTTGCGGCCATTTGCGCTCTGTCTACCCCGCAAGGGATTATAGGCGTGATATATGTATGTATGTATGTAAGTTTGTAATTTTTTAAATGAATCCCATAAAAGTATGTCTGCTCGCACAGCTGGTGGAGGAAACTAATATAGTTTTAAGAAAGCGATTACTTTGCGACAGTTATGTTTCACAGTAATAATTACTGTCTTTCCTGTACTTTTATGCATCAATGTATAATAAACCACCGTATGTCATAATTTTTATACAATTTGTCACAAACAATAAGAAAAAAATATTATATTTCTGTATTTTCCTACATTAAATGTACATTGTACATCGAAATGTTTTACACCCTGTATGTTTGTTCCGAGCGACGATGCACAAAACATCATCGGGATTACCAAATATCCCATTATCATTTGCGAATGAGTTTCCTGTTTATTTACTAACTGTATGCTATGAGCCTATGAATAACATCAGTGTTGTATGTTGTGTGTGTATTCTTTTTAATACAATTCTGCGTGTATATTTCAGTCGCGTATTTTTAGGTTGCTTGAATATGACATGAAAGATTTTCAGTGCAAGTTGTCATATTCATGCATTCTCAAATGGTGCAACTTAACTATACGCGTTATTTTATTTATTTAGTTTTAATTATCTTTATTCGTGTAGGTGTTTTGTTTTATTGTTACTTTACAGAACTAAAGTATTTTAATTGATAAATAATTATTTAAAATATACTATGCAGTCTTCTGCAAGCAAACCTCAGATGTTTGATTTATTTTGTAATTTTTGGGTATAATTTGATAAATAAAAATTAGATCTTATAAATCTTCATCGTTTTTTATTTTTCATAGTGTATAAATAACGCCATATTACAGATATTAATATAGTTATGATCACTTGTTTTCGCTATTTACAATACTCATATACTACAGCAGTCTTTAAATTTTATTACGAAACTACATAATGTAAATATATTAGCTGCAAATATTTTAAGAGGTGATCCAGCCCTTGAAACTGAAAATCTTTCACCAAGGAACATACGTTGAAATATAAAAAATAAAATTTAGACCTCCCATACAAATTGACCAGGTCGGCTGGAATTTTTTGTATGGTAGGTCCAATTTTTATTCATACTTCGTTAAACTGAAAGTTGTTCAGTTTCATAGGCCGGTTCACACCTTGAAATATTTGCAGTTAATATTTCTACACCTTATATACACAGGATAACGAACAGGCAATAATAGTTCACTTATATTCATTTGGTATAGCACTTACGGTCTAATAATTACAATATTTACAGAGCAGCTAGCTAAAATCTACAGTATGTACAGTAATTGTGACTGGAAGTAGGCCGTGGGCCTTTCTAGACTAGGTAGGCTTGCACGGCATTGCCCGTGTCGACGAGGGGTGGTGGCGGTGGCCACTGTCTCATGTCCCGTCGTCGGCCCGGTGCCACGCCGTGCTCTAACGATGAATAATCTGAGTCTATTGAGGAGTAGATATGATCTGAGATTGGCCTGCCGTCCGGCCCGTACACGACTCCCTGAGTCTGCCTCACTACGGATGGCGAATGTCGCACCTCACTACTATACTCGGGCGGCGCGCTCGCTCCTTGCCTATCACCCATCACTGGTGATTTATCAGGGAAAGGCAATGTTCTATTCCCACCATTAGGAACGGAGGAATCTAACGTGTAAGTATTTATATTCTTTCTATAGTTATGACTTCTTGTCTTATGGTTCGAATGCGAGGAATCTGGCATCATATACCTGAGACGCTCCCAGAATCTTTTCTGTCCCCATCTAAGTCGTGACCCTGTTTTTAGGTAGGGTCGAAGGTCTGGGTCACATATTGCTTCCGGTACTACCGAACATTCTTCTATTAGCACTAACTTATAAATACTCCCTTTGAGCGCTTCGTGCAGCCCTTGTCGGAATTCGTATCGAGACCATTCTGTTTGCATGAAATTTCTCGTTAGAACGATTATTATTCGTTTCGATGCCTCCGCCGCTTCAACGACCGGCGGCGCGCATTGCATGTACTGCGCGCCGTGATGTGGAATGTCTCTGTAATGAAGGCAGAGGTGATATGCAGGATTCCCGTTTTCCAATTCACCTGCCAATGACTGCACGACGAATTCTTCGTCTTTCGGGCTGTAGCAAACGTAAGCGTCGTACAATTTCTCGCTCTCTTCAAAGGCGCCGGCAAATGAAAAAACTCTAATCCCACAATTTGTATAGAGCCATACTCGCAGCGAGTCTCTAAAAAGGAATAGTACGACAAGGCCCAATAAAATTAACATAAACCCGGTGAGAGTAGAGACCATCATGGGAACATAGTTCGACACCAACATGTTTCCGATGACTGAATTATCAGCATAATAATCGCTGCAGGCAGTGCCGTTTAAGTTGAGTTCTTTTTTCTGCGGTGGTTTGGCGTCTCCGTTCCAGCACCATACATCGGTTATGTCGATGATTTTTTGCGCATTTTCGGCCAAGTATGCAGTTAATTCCTGCAGGTAGCGGCATTTGCACGACCACAAATTGTTGCCCAGTGACAATGCTTTCAAGTTTGGGTTATTACTGAAAGTCCATACGCCAAAATCGACCAGTCTATTACCGTCTAGGCGTAATATTTCTAAAGATTTCAACGATAAGAAAGTTATGTTGGCAATGTGGCTAATGAGGTTGTTTTGTAGAAACAGGTCTTTCAAATTGCTTAGTTGATGGAATTCATATCCTTTCAATTCTTTTAGTTTATTGCTGCCTAAATGAAGTGTTTGTAAAGCGGTAAGGCCGGCAAATGTTCTGTTTTGTATGCTATCTACGTTGCTATTATTTACATACAAAGATCTCATCTTCTGTCTTCCAATGAAAACGTGGTTTTGTAATTCTTTGATGTTGTTCCCGTCGAGAAATACCTCAGTTGCGTCCATAGGAATTTTGTTAGGAATCTCAGCAGAGGATTGGCCTGAACAATCGACGACGTTTGTGTTCCACAATGGGTCGTGGTAACAGGTACAGTTTTGAGGGCAGGTCATTTCACAGTCACACGCATCGTAGTCACAGCAATGACATATTGCAAAACAATGAGTCTCATACTCACATAGAAAGTCCGTTGTCTTAAGGTTAGTTAAGGGCACATGAGTTCCGCTCCGAGTGTTTGTCATTTTACACAACACATTTTCCAGGTCCATCACTCGCGGGTACTGACGCATAGCGGTCATGTTGTTTATTATCGGTAACCACTCCATAGTACAGTCACATCGAAACGGATTTCCACCAATATAAAACTCAGGTAAGGTTTTATTTCCCGGCACTGTTGCTAAACGTAAACTATTCAGTTCTAAATGCACAATTTCATTCGCATACATGTCCACTCGCGTCAAGTTCTTTTTATCGAAAAACGTATTCACATGAATATTGTTCAGATAATTATTATTTATAAACAAAAGTTCTACACTATTAGGAATTGCCATCGGTGTAATTTCTGATATACGATTATGGCTCGCATCTAAAGTCTTTATACGTATTTCATCTTGTAACTTGTAATAGTTTCCCAAGTGTTCAATGAAATTGCCGTGAATGTCTAACCACTTTAGATTGCTGGGAATAAACGCGTAATCGAACCACACTAGATGATTTTCCGACAGGTTGAGCCACAAGAGACTCGACAACGTAGAAAATACTCCGTTGATATCTGACAAGAAGTTTCCGTCTAGTCGTATGGCTTCCAGTTGCATGTTTCTGCTAAACGTACCGCGTTCAATCGACAGGATCTTGTTTTTAGCAATATTGAGCACTTGTAAGTTCGGCAAATCCCAAAACATGCCGACGGATAGATTTCCGATTTGATTGTCAATAAGCCTCAGGCCGGTGAGTTGATTTAGGTTTTTGAATGATCCATTCCTGAAGTCGGATATTTGATTTTCACCCAAGTCAAGAGTCTTCAGGAAAGAAAGCTCCCACAAAGCTTCTGGTACTTCAAGCAGCTGATTGGAGCTCAAGTCAAGCTCCTTCAAATCCGAACAGTTCTTGAACGCTTTTTGGTCGATGTTCACCAGTAAATTATTATTCAAAGTTAATTTACTAAGAACAAATAATCCGTTGAATAAGTTTTCGTCGATCGTATGAAGTCGATTTTCCGCCAAATTTAGTGTGTGAAGATTGTACAAAGGCAGAAAAGCGTTGTCTTCAATGTAACCAATTGAATTGTTCTTCAAATTCAATATTTGTAGGAAGAAAAGATCTTTAAACGTTTTCCCGTCGATTCTGGTTAAGGCATTGTTCGATAAGTTGAGAACAATCAGTCGTATCAATCCCAGGAATGTTCCGTCATCTATGTGGTTACTTGTTATCTGATTACTAGAGAGATCCAACACAATTAGTTGTTCAAGACGATGGAAGATGCCTCGAGCTAATTCGAATAGTGAGTTATCATTTAGGTAAATTTCTCTAAGCTCTCTTGCGTTGGCGAAAAGTCCTTCAGGCAGTGTATGCAGACGATTGTGTGATATGTTCAGCACTCTCATAGACACTAGTCCGTTAAAAGCTTCACTTGATATGTCGGTGATATTGTTATTTTGCAGATATAAATGTTGCAAACTTCTTAATTTCAATAACTCAGACTCTTCCGGCAGCGATTTTATTTCATTATGGCTGAGATCTAAACTGTGCAAGCTCGAACCACATCCATGGCCAAATCCTAGTTGACCAACTGTTCTTATCCTATTGTGTGTCAAGTTCAGCGTGTTCAAGTTTTCCAGAGAGCAGAACACACCGGAAGGAATAAACTTGATGTTATTTTGAGCGAGATCTAACGACTGCAATTCCGGTAATCCACTGAATGCGTTCAAAGATATTTCTAAGTTCTTCGTAGGGCTCCATTCAAAGTTCTTAGAACGGAGTTTCAGCCTTTTTAGTTTAGTCAAATCTTGAAACGTGTTGTCTGGCACATTGAGCAATTTGCAATTGGTAATTGATAGCTCAGTGAGACTCAAAACTGAGCTGAAGTAGTGTGCCCGTAGTGAGCTTTCGAATAGCAGGAGATGGTTGCACTCAACGGCAAGGCGGCTTGTATCAGGCGTAACTGTTGAGATACTGCTGCCATCGCCATCCAGAGTGCGGATCTTGCAGAGAGTGCCGTCGGACTCCGACACCCGGACGCACTTGTCCGAGCCGTAAGGTAGCACCGTCCATCCGAGATGCAGCAGCGCACAAAACACAGCCGCTATAGCGTACATTATCACAGATTTTTCATTTCATTATAGAACGTCTCATAAACACCCCCTGTGGGTCGATATCACCATTTCCGAAACAAAGTACGTAAAACACTCCGAAGAAAAAGTTGATATCATTTCACTGCACTGTGGTCCTTGTATAAACTCGAGGTAAAGTCCGGAATATCAGCATGGGGTTGCGCTGTAACTTTCACTCATAAGAAGGATTTTTGTAGTTGGCGATCGGATTTGTTTAAATATTTATTGCGAGTAGTAGCGACCGGCGCGCGTTGTGACACGTCGTTTCTGCGGCGCGGTTGCGGTGCGACTGGCGGCTCCGCTCTCTCACTCGTGGAAGTGGCAGTTGTGGGACGCGCAAGCCCCCGCGCGCTGCCTTCACCCCTTACCAGCGAAAGCTCCGAGCTAACTTACATTTCTAACTCGTAGCGACATCTATCTTCGAGTAGCTGTAGCTTAAATGGAATGTTGTGCTTTTCTGTTCAAATTCAATGGGTGTTCTTATTTTACATCATTGATCTACAACAACCCTAGATTTAGCGCCTCATACAAAATTACGCTAAGATTTTGTCACCTACTGAACAATACAGTCATACATAGCGATTTATAGATTCATTGCGTCCGCCTGATTCAAAATATCACAACGAACCTCACCATAATCTATTGAATTCAGCCTTATTTGTTAGCCCGTACTTGGTCATGTTAACAGTTTCGCGGCCAGCCACGCACTGTGAAAAAAGGAGTGCTCGCTTGCAAATTGTGCACTACTTTACCGGCCCACCTTTTGAGCGTACGCGCGTAATCTAGAGTTGTTGTAGATCAATGTTTTACATTCAGTTTTTGTTTTCTTAAACGTACATTGCTATATTGAATCATAAAAATTCTTAGTAATGGACTATGATTAATTACTAAGTAGTTAAAATGCCTGAATGATTAGAAGATACTTTATATAATTTATAAACGATTTAGAGTACCCGAAGATGTAGAAATGGTCATTGCAAACAAAACGTTTAAGCTAAATCAAAACCATCAAACATAAAAATACTGCGATTCGGACATAAATTCATTTACGAAAATCACTTGTAGGTACCTACGTGGCTCACAAAGGCAGTATAAAAGGCACTTTGGAAATTTCAGTGTCGTTCATAACAGCTCGTTGGAACATTTGAAATTTCACTTGAATGCTTTATTGTTTCTGAATGTTTCCCGTCAAAAACTGTGTCTGTACACAGCGGGGGAAAAATGGAAAAGTCGTGTTCTAGTCTCACTAGAGAATATTTACGTCTTTATGGTATGTAGGTAGGTACTTAGATTAAGGGAAGTTCAGAGGGAACCTCTTGTCGCATTGATTGCACGCAGCAACCAAAATTGAGTTATTTTTTTGTGGTTGTTTACACTATTTCTGTTTATAAATCGTCAATTTACAATTCAGCGCTTACCTGTTGAAAAGATTACATAAATTTGGTGCCGCAATCAGATTTCATACGCAACGTGTAAACTAATTGTGTTTGCGTGTAAGTACACAGAAACTCAAAATTCTTCTTAGATCAAGTATAACAGTGCTCATTCAATAAACACTACTGAGATTTGTGTATAAGCAGCGCCGAGTGTGATTGCGACGAGTTTGTCGTGTCTTCATTTGGGTTCTTCAGATAGGTCTCTATAAAACACCTCATAGTTCTAAGGATATGTAGAATTGTACATGTCTGTCAAGTCAAAGCGCCTCGCTTCGGAAGTTTATTTGTGACATAAAGCCTCTTGGAGCAATGGTTTAAATTCTTTATTCAAAGAAAACTTGTCACCTAGGTAGATGCTTTTTTAACTTCAGTACGCGTTGACACAAGTACTTACTTAAAACAATTACAAAAAAATGATGTAAATAAAAATTTAAACTTTTCTTTTCAAAGAAGCAATATTGTTTTCAAAGGTAGATGTTATTTTGGTCAACATTTTTTTTAATTCCTCCTTTAACTGCAGGAAACAGGTATGACAAATAGGCATGTATTTTATATTATAATGTTTTTAGACCGTAACTAGAAATAGTAGTAGTAGGTTCCCAGTCTGATTAGGACATTGCAGGGTGAACCAACTGATTGTCCGAAAAGAAATGGTTCCGTGCTTCGGAGGGTACGTTAATCCGTCGGTCCCGGTTGCTGTCTATGATTAGTTAGAGTCGTAACACAACCATCACAGGTATAGTATTACCCGGAATAACACATTGGTCGCTTTTTACCGCGGGAAAACAACTATTACCACAATGAAATTGAGTGGCAGCGGGTGAAATCGCTAGGCGGAAATCGAGTAAACCATTATAGTACTCAATTTACTAACTTCCTTTTTTAAACAATAATCAGGCTCTAGATATAAATATGATATACACATCTCTTTACAATTACGATCCGATTGCAAGAATTCGACAAATATAATTTAGTCTCCTTTCAGTCCATTGTGTATTTTTTACAATTAACAAACTAGATATAGGTACTTAATTTATTATTTAAAACAGATCTTAATGTTTGAGACACCCAGTTTCTTTGTAGCACTATTTGTCACAACATTATTTTTTGAAAAGTTTATTAATGTTAAAAATACATAAACTGTTTTTTGTTACCAAATTATTTTCATAATAATCAAAATTCATTGAGAGTTTCAACGCTAGTGCCTGTCAAGTAAATTTTTTCAAAAAAGAATTACCAGTTGTCTTCCGTCTGCACACAGCCTTACTGTTTAACCTTTTGTTACCTATTGTAAACAATAAACTGAGATGAGTGTGTTCCCAGGAACCAATTCCGCTGATTAAGTAATTTGGAGTAAATTAGAATTAGATTCTGAACTATCGGGAAACTTTCTCTTCACTATTCTGTAATAGTTCGCCCAATTTGTTAACCGTTTGATTGAATTTCGTTGATTAGTTTGAATTTAATTTAAAACCGTTAGGGCTGATCCCGGTAGAAATTGAGCTAGATAAATCTAGATTTGACGTCTAAAAACACCATTCAATAGCTAGCTGTACTACCTATTTCAATATTTCTTGTCATATGTAACAACGAGTTGACGAAAGCTCCGATTAGTTTTTATTGTTAGTATAGTAGGCCTCTGACGTGAAGTTGTTCATGACAGCCACCATCAAAATGACACCCTGTGACAGCCGCAATTTGATGCGGCGACGACGTGTGCCATACTATTTGGTTTTGTTTGAGATTTCGTTATCTTTTATTCAAAAACCGGAGCCGGAAAAACACCGGAAAATCATGTGGTACGCGTGGAATCCACCTGATGATGGATATTAACAAAAAACGGGACATTTCTCACTTTCTAGACCACAAAACGCGGGCGGGCGGTCTTGTATCTAACCGCAGACAGAGACCACTAAACGCAAATTAGGGTACTTTGAACGAAAAAAGTAAAGTAAATAATGTGTAACAAAGTTCTGTTTCGACTTTGGAACGTACCTATCATATCAATAAATTTAAAGCCACAATACCATCACGCCTTCGGCACAGAATGAATACTTAATAATCTAGTAAATCTGATCAGTTGATCTGATTGATTCGGGATTATTTTTTATCACTTTTAAGATAACACTGAATAACAAATTACGGCAGATCTAGTTTTGTGTTTAACCGTGGTTCGGTGGAATAGATATATAAAGTGAACTGCAGTAAATAGGGAAGTTAATTAAATTAAACTTAATTTAATAATATCATTGCACAAAAAAAAATAAGATACAAGAAAAAAGTTCTACAAAAGAAAAATTTACGTCGCACCTCATTTGCACTTCCAATGATTGCTGATGTTTTTATTTAACGTCAATTTTACTTCGTTTCTAATACTTACAGCAACACTTACAATAATCTCTTTCTTCCATTGATTCTCGGCTTTGGTATAACGACTTAATACTCCATTAGCAAGCATCCGGTATTACGTTATCAGCTGTTCAGGTAAAAAGGCTTATCTCCCAAATGATAGTTTCGGAGAAAATCAATTGTTTTGACCAAAATATTTACGATGAAAGAATAGAGCTTGGTGAGACAGGCGCCAATACTGGGAGTGTGAGAAATAAGTGATAAAAAAAGAGACTGGTTACGCATTTAGTTTAAAACGAAATCGTATTGCTTTGTAATGAAGAGTTGGTATTACGTTACTAGGATTCCGTAGGTTTATTTATTTAAATGTCTTTGCCATAGATTGTTATTTAAATTGTTTAACAATGTTTGGCACACAGTTTCTTTATTTATTACACGTTTTGCTAGAAACATACTTAAAAATAAAACAAGATAACAATAATTATGAATTGAAAAAAACAGCGACACATTTTAATAAAATTATAATGTTAAGCTTAATTCCAGTAGTCTCTATATTATTTTAAGTACGTACCTAGTGATACAGTTATTTGCAATTTTAGCACATCCTTAGCAAATCTGTTTCGTAAAGATCTCTAAAGCTTATAAAAATAGGCGACCATGAATGGCGACGTCTCGGCTTAGTCTATGTTTGTTCAACTGATTGACGAAATTACAAAGGCTTTTGGTTAAAAGTTGAAGGGACGGTTCGGACAGATTTGACACTTGTGGTGGTCTCGTTACTCTACCTGCTTTAAAAGATTTTATATTAAGAACTTTCCTTTTTAGCTCCAATTTAGTTTAGTTTAGTCTCTGTCAAATGATGAAGATTGTGTTCACGTCATGTTCATATGTAATTTATGTATTTGACACCCACGAAACAGGCTCTGCCTAGTGTGGTTGTTAAAGTTATTTAATAATGCACATAACTGTAACTGTTAAATAAAAAAATATTATTATTATTATTATTTTATGCGATAGCATGTTTTTGCGTCACAAGAACATAGATTCTAACACAGTGAATACAGAGAAGCAAAACTACAGAGTTCATTAAAAATTATGCACTAATATACCGACCCAATACAAGTATATTGTTATTACTAGCTTAACATGTTCCACTGCAGGGCAAAGGCCTCCCATTTCTTTTTCCATCTGTCCCTATCATGAGCTGCCTCCATCCAAGTTTGGGTGTGTGAATTTAATTCGACTTCCATTCTTTTTCGTTAGGAGGGACCCAAGAAGTTGTTATTTGTCCATAGTGCATCCGGCATTCTGGCAACATAGTGTGGCTGTGAATAGTTTTGGAGACAATGGATCACCCTGTTTAACGCCTTACTGGATGGTAAACGGTGGCCCTGAACTTTGTAATTTCACTGATGCTGTACTGCTGTTGTAAATATTTTTGTTTAAACTGTATAGGTAGCTAAAAATATAAATCATTTTAAGTTAATATCTCTCAATCTTATTCTTCTTCTATATAGCAGAAATTCCGATTCTAGTGGAGAGTAAACAAAGTCATGTATTGTGTAAGTCGTATAGAAGTCGCAAGTTGTATAGTGGTTGCAGCCACGCCTCTAATGTGTCGACATCATTATACGGCCGCAATAACAGCACAATGCAGATAAGATCCCGGGGCTTGTAGGGTTCGGGGGTAGGTTAGTATGGAAGCTTTTTAGGTATTTCACATTCGGATTTTCTCACCACGTTTGCGATATGAAAATCTCCCGCATTTAAAAAATCAGCCTAGTGTGAGTTGGAAAAAAAAATTGGGCCCACAAGGCTAACGTGAAGTTGCTTTAAAATTAAAGAAAATGTGATGTAATACGTAATGTGACCTAATAATTTTTTCAAGCAGCTGCATTCGAAGTAATAATTGTTTTGATGACCACCTGAAATGTCTTCTTCGTTGTTTTTGTAATGTGCCGTACGATGCTGACGCGTTTACCGATGTAGGTAATTATTATTTGATTTTTATTGCATAATTTTAAACCACACAGTTCACTTTGCCTATTGTGGATCAAGATGGGTGCAGTTTTCTTGACCAACTTAGGTACTCCTAAAATACCTGCACCAACATCGTGACGCCACAGATTTTGCAAAAAACAAAGGCGCAGCTCTGTGTAGTGCTCAATATAAGTGTTATGTGTTTGTCACATATAACAGGGAGCAAAGAGGTAAAAAAGTCTTCTTTTCGTGTGGGACACTGAGTCGTCCAACAACGCAATGAACCCTGGTGTCAGAGTTTTTCAACCGCCTTCTACTCCACATAAGTAAATATAAGTTACGTCTCTATGTATTGTGAGGGTAAATTAGTATTTACGTATTTTTTCAACAGAGCAAATAAGACAAAAATCGTAAACTTAGCTACTGTGTGTTAAAGATTTTTTGTGTGCATCTACGACTAAAGAAAAAAAAACAAGGATTATTACTGCAGCTTTGTTAAGTATAACACCTTGCACCTGCTTGCTAAGCGTGGAGAATATGACAAACAGCCAACAGGAGGCCGATGTCCTCTGTGAATTGTTGTGGCTGTTGATGTGATATGATTTTATTTTACTGTAAAGTCGTTCTCCATACCTGCCAGACCAGAGAGAGACACCCTCCTTGGGGAGTCGGGAGTTTCCGGTTCCGTTCTAGCGACACACAACGCAATAATGGTAAGTTTGTAAGTTATACACTTATTGACATGGGGGGTTAAGGATGCTAGAGGCACGCTATGTCCGTTCCTGCCCTGGACATGACATACTTGATGGTAAATATAAAGGATCGGGATCCACCGTCGTGTATATTTCAGTCGTCGTAAATTTTACATAAGTTGTAAAATAAGAAGATATTAAAACTTTTACCTTTTTTTTAAACCTTTATGAAAATATACGATGTCATTATACAGGTTTTGAAATTTTAAGGGATAAACCAGCCTATGAAACTGAACCACTTTGTCTAAGGAACATAGGTCAAAAGATGAAAAAATTGGAATACCATACAGTTCCGGCCACGCGGATCAATTTGTATGGGGGGTCAAACAAATTCCCTTTTGACGTATGTTCCTAGGGAAAAGTTGTTTAGTTTCATGGACTGGTTCACATATTTTTACATTCTGTATATTCAAACTATCTAGTCCGTGAATGAATTACTTATATACGCAGGGTTTTAATACTTATTTCAGATATGAATAAAGGTAGAGATTATGGCTCAACTTGTTTTGTATCCTTCAAAAGTTAGGTTTTTCCACATTCTAGGTGTTTACCTCCATTGTGAATTCATGCTTCGTAAAGTAAAGTAAACATCCTAGCTGAATGTGTTTTGCAATAGAAAATATCTCTTTTTTAAACAACACATGTCTGGCACGTGAGAAAACTTGCAGTCTGAGAGGATAAAACGAAAGAATGGAGTAACGTTTTGATACGAGGGTGCATTGGATCGTTCTTCGACTCAGTAGTGGCTCAATCGACACTAAAAAGATAGTGGGAGATGTAGTTTTTTATTATCAGTATCACATATACTATGGTTTATTATGCACTCCCAGTGCTACTTATATTATTTACATAAATGAATATTAGAAATTGAATAAATGTTAGCGCCCGCCGGAACTTAAACCCGGGACCGTTGGGTACTGTCCCACTGCTCTGCCGTTCGTCTGACTGACACTTCCAAATGTTCAATCTCTATACGTCGCTTCATGACGATATACAATTTTCCGAATGACCCTCAAAAATATATGTCAGACGTGGTGTAAATGTCCGTTTTTGCGGCTGTTTACGCTCTGCCTACCCCGCAAAGGATAATAGGCGTGATATGTGTATGTATGTATGTATGTATGTATGTATGTACGTCGCTTCGAGACGAGTACCAAGAAATCGAAAATTTGGAAGTGTCAGTCGAGGCGCCGGTAGCTCAGTACTGCACGGTCCCGGGTTCAAGTCCCGGCGGGCGCTAACATTATTTATTATTATCAGTATCACATAGTTCAGAGGCAAACGAGGATAAACGGTGCGCCTGGTGCGCTGTACAGATTTAAGGTCTAGTAGGACCAAGAGAGAGTACTTTATACCGGGAAAAACAAAATGGGTAAGCTGAAAGGAGGTCAAGATACTCACGGAACTGAACAAAAATCGTAGATGTAGGTCAGAAGGCAGAATTTTTAAAATGGGATTGGGCTGGTCACGTAGCCAGGATGCTGGATGAGCTTTGGGCAAAAACATGTACAATTTGGGTCCCTCCCAATGCAAAGCGGGCGCGCGGTAGACCTCGGAAAAGATGGAAGGATGAACTACGTGCACACGCCCCTTTTTGGATGCAGGAGGCCCAAAACAGGGAAGAATGGAAGAAAGGGAGGGAGGAGTGGGACATTACAGGCTAGATTTAGAATTTAGAATACAAAATTGCTGATCTGTCTAACCGACAGATCTTGTAATTCTTTTAGTATATTTTTTTTCATTTTTCATAGAGAAAGTTGTTCAGTTTCATTAGTACCTTGACTACTTTTCAGCTTGTTTTGCCCTTTTTGTTACTTTTTTTATATTGCGGGGTAGGTGCTTACTCATGAATAGGTAAATTAAGTCACTAGACACGTTTCTATTAAGTATTTACTCATTCATTAAAAAAGTAGCATGACTAAATTCTTCACCAGGTAATTCTGTTACAAAGGGAATGTTATTTTATTAGACCTTGCCTACTACCTTGACCCTAGTTCAGCCCTTGTTAGAGATTGTTGTCGGTGGCCGGTACCCTAATTTAAGGTTACGAATTAGTGATACAAATAATTGTGGATAGTGTTTTTAGTAGGTTGATCCAGAGATGTTGTAAAATAAGTAAGCCCAAATACACAACCGATTCCAATGGAAATTACAACATTTTTGCGTAGAATCATGTCAAATTTGATTAATATACATTACCTGTTTATCTTTCCGAGAAGTCGTCTTTGAGTGAACTCTTTTTATTCAGCGTAGGAGAAATTGAACACCGTTATTGAATAAATTTATGAAAGTAATATCCTATCCCTTCACATAATGGCTTTAAAAATAATATGCTTTACATATATGCCATTCATACGCCACTCACGTCCCACCTTAATTTTCTCATGGACAGGTAAACAAATAGAAGGGAAGTTGTTTTTCTTTTCGCTCTTTGCGGTTAGGGTTTTTTCAGCAATTCGCAATCGTTTTATGTCGGAGTCGGCGTAGAACGCAACATTGCCTGCGAATTCAAACCTGACCAAGTCGTGCGAGTGGTAAACCCTCATATATATTTTGAACACTTCAGAAGCAGATATCTGTGCAGTGCATACTGGCTAAAACACGAATCGTTTTGTTTCTGTGGATGTTGTAAAGAAAAATAATAATAAAATATTTGCGGCAGTGTGTCCTCTGACTAAGCTGCTTTCAATGAACGCATTACAATGAATGAAAAATAAGTTAGAATCACACTTGTCGTCCGTCGCTGCGAATTTTTAACGCAGCCTAACGCATGCATCTGTCAGACGAAAGTAAATTGCGAATTCCAATCTTATTTCCATAAAACTTACCAGCGAGTTTTTGGCGACTAGATCTTCTGCTACATCGTTCATATAAATATGAAATATGTAAACCTCAAAACTATCGCGATAGACCGGTTTATTAACTAAAATGTATCGAAAATATCCATTTGTTCTTCATTATTTTATTTCATACAAAACCTTATCTTCTCCGCTAAAAACTTTGAAATTTTGGACGACAATCACAAATTAACGATAAATACAAATGACGAATACGCTGGTGAAATTTTTACAGTTTATGAAGTACCTACTTTTAATAAAACCTAACCTAACTTGACAGCGGCATTGAAAGTGTTGAGGAAACCAGTCTGCTACAGCGAACATAGAACAAACATGTTTTTGTAAAACAAATATTCCGCAGAACATTTTGTTTGTGTTTTGCGTGTGAATGTATTTGATAGAGTTCTGACTTTCAATTTGCAGGAGCAGAAAGGAGGCAAATATAAGAAGCGTAATTATAAAAATATATGGTGAAATTTTACTGCTAATAAGCTGCTGGTAATAAGGAACAATTTGCCTGAAGAAACTTACCTAAATCAAAAACAATAAATTGGACCTCCCATACAAATTGCCAATCAGCTGGTTTGAGTAACTATGGAATCTTAAAATATTTGTGCAATTTTTCAACCTATGTTCCTTGGGAAACGTTGTTCCTTATCGCCAACCCGTCTTGTGATTTCGCTATCGATATCAGTCAAATTTAACCCAAAATTTACACTAATGGGGTTTGAATCCACGTCTCTGGCATTACACTCCGACGCTCTAGGCTACCATAATTATTGTATAGTAATATCTATTTAGTTAAAAATCTAGCTCATTATACAACTGTTTCGATGTTTTATCTTATCCGTACAGTAAAGTTCTTGCTAGTTTTCACCTGAACGTTGAGAGTAAAAAGAAACGGAATTTCGTATTGTTGAATATGACATCAAAGATAACTACACCGGTTGTCATAATATGTCATCAACCTATATTGCGACATGCAAAGTTCAAGTCAGTAGAACGAAATAGTATTTGCATAATTTAATATAAAATAAGACCTTGATTAGATAAATTACCATAAACCTCTACACTAAGCTTGACTTGAAGTCAATTTAAGTAAAAACCTACCTTTTTTTACAAAAGTCTACCCTCCTTTTATTCGCAATACCAACAGCCTCATACATGAAACTAAATTAAACAGAACTTATCCAACACTGGTTCCCTTTATCTTAATTAAACAAACAACATTATACCAATCGAAAAACTTTAATTAATCAAGACTAATAGCTTGCAATTTAGCACTACCCTACGGAACGGTAATTAGGGCACAATCTTGCCCTGTTTTTTCGTAAGGGCACGAAACACGGTAGACGAAAACAAAGAAATTCGATTTGCAGCCAACCCTTCAAGGGTTGTAAGGGAGAGTATTAAATTTGCATTAGACGGAATTGAAATACGCCCTCGATGACTCGTTACAGTAAACCAATGTTGCCAGATACAAATTATATTTTTATTTACAGAGAAGTAATCCCCGCACGGATTTGAAGTTTTTGAGCGACTGTGATTCCCTGATACAATATTTTACCAGATAAAAGACATTTTGTTTTAACGTTGCATAGAATTTCCCAAATAGAAAAGATATATAGTTCAGTTTTTAGGCTGGACTGGTAATAGAGTACCGAAGTACCACAGACGCAGTTTCAGAGAAGGAATAATTTATCAAAATGCTATATGAAATTATTAGTTATTAATAGTGTTGACAATAATAAGTAACTAACCATGTCAGACAACTGTGATTTTCGGGTCTTTATCTTCAATAGCTTCAGGCAGGTCCTGTTTGAAATATTTAATCTTAATAAAAATGAATAAGAAGAATCATTGGTCCGTCATACAACTGATCTACCAGTCGGCATTCCCTTTTGGATAAAGATCTACCAAAGCTAGCAACACTGCAAGGGAAGCTAATAACGTCGTCAATATAGATCCCGAGACGTTCGGAGTCACGGTTGGTGTGAGCATTTGATTAATTGAATCATTTTTTGTATCCCCTCTTAGAGGCATCCGATAGAAATTTGTCAATTTGCATTGTCGGTCGTATCCTTTGAGATGAATGGGAGTGGAAGCTTCAAGACCATCTGACGTTCTTTTGAGAGTCGCTAATTAAGGGGGTAGTGTTATTGTGCAGCATTTTGATCGCTTAATTTTGTAAGTACTCATTAATATTTTTGTCGTTCATTGTCATTACCGACTATCTATAGATGAGACTACATGAGGCTTTCAATAATATAGTTTCTATGGCAACCCGTTTACGCTGAAAATTTAAATTTAGATAACTTTGCCACGAAACAGGTAAGTATATATTTATAGTTTATCGAAGTATCTAACCCCCAAACATCACAACTTCGTTTCATCAAAACGATTATAATTTTCTGGTATTTCAGACCCAAATTCTAAGTTAAACAAAGTTCAAAGAATAGCTGTTGCAATACAATGCTTACTATGTAACCTTCGCTATTGTTATGAAGTAGCTAGACACGTAGACACAGTCACGTCTGAAGCACGCGTCTAGTAATCTCTCACAACCTTCGTAATCTAGAGACCCATCTTTTTCTCAACCTCTAGTGTAACGGGTCCAGAGTCTTTTGAAATTGCAGTTTGTAGAATAACGTAGATCTCTGTTGACTCCTAGATTAATTATGTCTTCTGGGAATGTGAATCAAAATAGCTTAATGTAATAAAAATTGTAAGTTATGTCGTCGAGGCCTATTTGTAGTAGTAGGCAGTTTGAACACTCTGACATCAAGATTCGTTGGGTCAACAACGCCAGGAACCGAAATCTTCACGACTGACTATCAGCAGTGCGTAGAGTTGCTCATTCAAAGGATCAACAGATATGAGTACCTACCAGTATATAGAGTGGAATTTTACTAGTGACCGATAGCGAAAACTCAAGACAGACTGGCGATAAGGAAACAACATTCCCCTCTCTCTCTTCGTGTGGGACACCGAGTCGTCAAACGACCCGATGAACCCTGGTGTCAGAGTTTTTCAACCACCTACTACCACTAGTAGGCCTCTGACATGGTTGTGTTACGACCGCCGTCTAAGTAATCATAGACAGCAACCGGAACTGATGGCTTAACGTGCCCTCCGAAGCACGGAACCAATTATTTTCGGACAATCAGTTGGTTCACCCTGCAATGTCCTAACCAGACCGGAAACAAATTCACAAAGTGATAAATATCAACTTTGTGAGTGTCCCACCGAGAATCAAACCCGGAACCTTTGCGTTGCAGGCAGTCGCACTACCACTGCGCCACATCGGCCGTCAACAACTTTCCCCAAGGAACATAGGTCATCCCGCGTTTGCAGGATTCAACATTTGCAGAATTAGCTTCCCTGGTTTCTGTATTGCTGATCACGTCATCCTATTGCGGTCGACTGATGGACGTAGGCCTCCCCCTGTACCCCGATAAGGCTCGATCTCCTTCGTGTTGCTGATCTCACTAATCCCACTTTTCCCACTAACCCCACTTATATTATGAAGGCGGATGTTTGTGTGTGGTTGTTAGGGATTGGCGCGAAAACGATTACATACTTAGATTGATATCAAATTTTATCAGAAGATGCAATACTATATTAAATAGCATATAGGCTACTTGGCATCGCAGGAAAATGTCTTATTACCATGGGAACATGCATTTTCCAATATTTCCTAAAAACTTGGAGTCAATTCGCGTTTCAGAAAATTCACAGCGACATCTCTAAGTTGAGAGAGGCATGCCCCCTCACAGAGAAATGTTTTACCGTAATGTTTTGTTCTTATGCTTTTAACAATTTTGAACACCGTTTGACAGTCCACGTTATCATTCATACTTGATACTGGCGCAAATATTACAAGCGCAAGGAATACAATTAAATAGATTGTATTTAACTGACTTCAAGCAACGCATTTTTTTCACTTACGCTGCCTTTATTTTTATATTCTAATAATCTATTTAAACGCATATACTGAACGTTAAATCTTATTTTTGACTGATTGTATCTCCTTAGAAAAATAACTCACTCATTAGAAGACTCATTAAGCCACGGGTGAAACCGCGGTACGGAAAGCTAGAAGTGAAATAAAACTTATTCTTTATACCTCTCCTCAAATAGAAAACTAGATTTACAAAACATCATTCTTCCCAATCCTTTGCTTACTCAACCTGTCCATGACCTAAAAAACGTGCAATAAATTGTGAGCCTGAAATTGACATCTATTATTCAAAGCTAGATTGCCATCCGTCTTCCAACTACTGAACACACCTATATACGTATTTTCGTAAAAGTTATATGAATCGATGTAATAGACAAATCACATTACTAAGTTAGGTTGGTATTGCACATACATACATTACCGTTGACTGTTGTGGCTGTTAATGTAGCCCTATTGAGGAGGCCCTAGCCAGTACAGCTGTTTTACTCACCACGCTTGGCAAGCGGATTGGCGAGAGCAGTGCACGATACACAGGGAACGCTGATGCCCATTCCCTGGATAAATTTATCCTTCAGTCAATTTTTACGGCATCCACGGGTTGTATTGGGGATAATGCTATTCTAAGCCGGATTCACACGGCAACAACACTAAAACATTGTATAAATACTTAATTATGAAACACTATCATCACATGAATTAATAGAATCCTGTAAAAGTATTTTGTTATGATCTATATACAAAGTTTGGCTGTATTCAATTAACTACCTTAGCTTATTTTTGCATGAAATACTGCTTTAGGATCTACATTACAAGTTAAACCTCGTCTAAAATAAATTCCTTCTCTGTCAAAATCACGCACGTAGACGAATTTGTCATAATTTTTTCTCTACAATTTATTTCTGTTTCTGAAAAGTTCAAGTAATGATACTCATAAAGATGTCATATCTAACAGTTGGTTGGGGGATATTTGCATACGGTGTCTTTAAAAACTAGTTTAAAAGTCGTTATCTACGTATCATTTAACACGAATGCAGGCACCTGTTCTGTTCAAAATGATGACCCTCGGATTTTGCAAAATGGTTGGCTTTGTTGTGTCTACTTGGCTTAAAGAAAAAATTGCTGCGAAAAGAGAGCGTTTCTCTTTTTTTAATAATTTAGTGAGTAAGATGGGAACTTTGGAAGAGGAAGACCTAGACGAACGTTTTTGGATCAGATCTTCTAAAGAAACGTCAGGACAAGAGTGCCTCAATCCGACAAGCATGAATGAAAAGGTTGATGCATGTTGAAGAAGCTAAAGAGGTGTGTCAAGATCGTAACAAGTGAAATGATTTAGTCTCAGCCAACTCCTCCGTAAAAGAGGCGTGATTATATGTATGTATGTAGTAAATAAGTACTTTTACGAAAATCAGTAAGGCAAGCAAATTCAGAATTGCTAGTCCTCGTAAGATATTCAACATCAAGTAAGACCGAGGAACTTTACTCTTACATTTAATGATTATTCCTTCTCCAATTGAAGTTTCCTTGAAGTCTTAACTTTACGATTTTTATTGCTTTCTCATGTAGAAATTCGCGAATTGCTATTTACCAGCTATTACCCTTGGAATGATAAAGTATTTATGGACTATGTAACCTAAGAAGACTCTCCATAACTGTTTACATTATTTTTTCAAACATTAATATTTAGAAGAATGATATGAAATATATTCTGTGCCAGTTGTCATATACAAGTTAAATTCTACGAATGAGCATAAAGGGAATCATCCTTTCTTCACCTCCAAAACTAAGTAGTCTTGATATTTAGTTTGTGTCTACTATCCTTGTGATGTGACTTGTACAGGCTTCCCTTGCTCGTAAAACTTGTATCTATGATCCATCAGACTTTAGTGCACATATTTTGGACAATGTCAAAGGGCGAGGTCAAGTCCTAACCTTAAATGCGTACCAACTTCATATTTTATAGAGGTCGTCGTATTAAATTAAGATAGTTCTAATGTAATTTTTTATGCACTTTCTTTTTATCGAGTTGCTTACTATTTTCACTTTTCTTACTTATTAAAGGTCTTGTGGTATATATTTTTTATGAAAGCTTTTCCAACTTTTGAACGATTTATGTAAATTGACATATCTGCTTTGGAAACATTATTAAGTATACCTTAGCCATGCCTTTGTTTTTAAGAAATACAAAGAAATAAAATTAAAATAATACGCCAGCTAGTATACCTTTGTATTGTATTCAGTTCGGTCCCAAGTATGTATATAAATAGCTTTTCGTTCACCTTTTCATTCTAGTTTACCTACTCACATCGTATCCTCAGAGTTTCTCAAGGGTTTCCTGGAAGAGATCCCTTAATGGGATAAGTCCGCCTTTGTGTCATTTTTTGTTTTTGATTTAATATGTGTTTTCTGTATAAGTTTTAAGAATGCACAATAAAGAGATTATACGTACATACATACCTTGGCTAAAAAGCTGCTAAGGTTACACCACATATTGTAGTGAGGATTTCTGAGTAATAATATAAAATTACAGCAACATTACATCAGAACATGTCGTCTACATACATATCCACAAAACCATCGCGTTCTTTGATGTAAGAGACGCATTATGACGCTGGTCGTTCACAATCAGATGACCTGCTAACTGGATTTGTTTTATCTTATGCAATGGTTTGTTTGTTTATATGCTTTGTTGTTGTAATGGCACCGTACTTGGACGTATTTATCAGATGGTAATGTAACGCAAATGGGATGCATAATGGCTTTCTTAAGGTATAGAACAATATTTATGATACCATCAATTTATGAAAATACTTTGCCTGTGAAACCTAAATAGTTAGCAGTTCAACTATTTAGTTCTTAATTAGCTATATCGAATGTTCTTTCAGTACCACGAGTTACCATTTCACCATATTTAAATGTGTTAAAATAAAATCTAAATCATTATAACCTCTCTCTCTTTTCGTGTGGGACACCGAGTTGTCCAACGACCCGATGAACCCTGGTGTCAGAGTTTATAACCTAAACATTAATTATACTGTGCCTAAACCTACCCTAGTTTGAAAGGGGCGTTGCTGACACATAAACTTTAATCTTTATACCGACACATGACATAGTTTTACCTGGCTGGTGCTTTGGTCGAGGTTTTCATAAATTTTATTAATGTTCAGCTTGACCGATATTTTGATGTAGTCTAACCTTTTTAATTACACTGGAATTTTTGATTTCGCCAAACTCTTCATCTTTCAGACCGGAAAGAAACCGTTAATGTTCTTATTACTTGCCAGCTCAAGTGGCTCCACCTAGATGTGCTTATCAGATGACTTGCGCAAGGGTGTGTCCGCTTCGTCACGGATACGAACGTCACGTAGACAGCACGTGCCTTAATCACGTCTGCTACGTCACGCAACTAACTTAATTTGGTGACCGTAGGAAAAGTTGAAAGGTCATTGGCATAATGATGGTTGCTAGTTTTTTGTAGAATTTAACCGGGGTTAGAATAGCAAAGGATTTGCATCTGTCTCTTCATAGTTCCTTTCTTTTAAAATGTATTCAAGACCAACGAAATAGAGCAACCCTTTTTTGTTTTTAGTGGCCAAGCTATAGTCATTTATTCTATTTGTGGTACCTAGCTCCTCATCATATTGGATTATTAGGTAACGCAAGCATGTTTTCTCATTAAAAAACTTGTTAATCATCGCTGCTGTCTAAAGAACTAAGGAGCTCATAATAGAAGAAAAAAAACATATTGCCTTAATCCAGTCTCAAGAAAAACAAATTGACACTCACCCTCGGTGTTGATGCCTCGCTAATGAACTTTTATATTTTTATCCCCTTTTATATTTGTATCCCTTCAAAAAGGTCGTTTTGAGACAGACTTGAGTGACGAACGCTGCTGTAGGTAAGGTGAAGGGCGTTAGTTAATGACGCGTTCCTGGCATAATTCTCTTACTAGTAGGGTGACCATATTTTGGAAATAACAGTTTATGAGAGTCCAAAAACTGATAACAATTCGAAACTCTTGAAAAATGATGATGATAATCAGATACTTTCGTTAAAGAATTATGGGAGGGGTGGTGACCTCCATGATATTTATTATAAATCTGAGAGCTTATGTGTGTGTTTGTGTATGTATGTTTGTTTGTTACCTCTTCACGCTCAAACGGCTTGACCGATTTGGATGAAATTTAGAACACAGGTAGAATATAACCTGCAATAACACATAGGCTACTTTTTACCCCAGGAAAACCACTTTTAACACGGGAATATGAGTGGCAGCGGGTGAAACCGCTGGGTGGAAATCTAGTGTATTATAATAATTGAAGTATTACATTGCCTGTCCGTGACAAAAATGATTCCGTGCTGTGCGCGGAAGGACACGCTTATAATTATTTATATGGCTGCCATTCAGAGGCTTACTTTAGTTACCATAGTATAAACTTTGACACCAGGGTTTATTTAGGCGCTTATCGACTTTGTATCCCAAACAATATGAAATTACGGACACCCTTCTAAAGATGATGAGTCTGACAAACCGCCGATATAGCACCACAGCTTTCCTGCATTTGATTAATGTTTTCCGCTCTCATTTCATCGCCCACCGCATAAACTGCTGCATACAAAAACAAACCTACTTAGCATAACAACAAAACTGCAAATCGCTTTTAGAAAAGTAAGTAGAAAACGATTTTGCGGCGATAACGTGTCGTGTTGACTCTTTTAAGTTTTCTAGATAAATACCAAAGCGGTTCTCCCACTTGTCATTCGTTGTTGCGTTTTTTTAACGCACCGTAACCCATGCGTCTGTCAGACGAAAGGAAATTGCGAATTTCGATCATATCCCTATACAAATACACACACACACACACACACACACACACACACATATCACGCCTATAATCCCTTGCGGGGTAGGCAGAGCGTAAACGGCCGCAAAACGGTCATTTTATTTACTCCACGTCTGACTAAAATTTGTGGACCATTCGGAAAATTGTGTATCGCCATAGTGACAGGTTGCCAGCCCATCGCCTAAAATGAATAAAGAGAATAAGAATAAAGAAATTTATTTACCAAACACATATTACAGTTTTACAATTTTGATACTTGCAAAGAAAGACAATGTTTACAATTAGTAATACTGACGGTACCTGCACTAAGCGGAGCTTGTATCGCAGGCACCTGATAATGGTTTGCCAGAGTAGTTCTACTTCGTTCTACCATTCAGACCGCAGTATCAATAAACAACAGGATTGCAATACACACCCTCGATATCCTTAGTCGCCTCTTACGACACCCACGGGAAAGAAATGGGGTGATGCTAATCTAAGCCGGCATCACACGGCGCAAATACGATGCGTTACAATCGTCTGTCAAGTCGTTTGCCAAGCGCACCATAGCTGATTTATGGGAACAAGACCAGTATTTGCAATATCTTTCTTTTATTCAAATAATCAAATCCCAAAACTATTTCCTCCAATCCAAAGATGCAACTCCAGAAGAAGCCGAGCAGATATTTACAACTGCTGCTGCCTATAAAAGTCGATTGTAGAATCCCAACGCTCGCGGCCGCGCACTTACTGAAATGAATGGTGCAATGAACTGAACTGCACAAAATTAGAGCCATCTACATTGCAGCGGTAAAACCTTTAGCATTCGAGTTTTGAATGTTCCGATGTAGATGTAACGAGTTGGTGCAGAAATAAACAAGAAACTTAGTAATGTTGTACTGCAATGGGGAACTTTCGTACACTTATTTTTAATTTGCTGCTCAATTGATGAAGAACAGGGACAAACAAAACGACTCAATCCAAGCCTGCACTTAATTCCAGAACCCATGAAACCTATCTGGATGACAGTATCTTGTTGGACTTTTTAATCCTTCTTTTCGTGTGAAACACCGAGTTTGCGAAGGAACCGACGAACCTTTGTACTTGTAGACCTCTGATATGGTTGAGTAACGACCACCGTCTAAGGAATCATAAACAGTAACCGAGATCGACGGCTTAAAATGCCCTTCAAAGCACGGCACCATCTTTTATACGGACAGTCAGGTGGTTCAGCCTGCAATGTCCTAACCAGACTGGGAACTAATTCACAATGTGATAATATCAACCATGTGAGAGCCCCACCGGAAATCGAACCCGGAACTTTTGCGCCGCAGGCAGTCGCACTATCACTGAGCCATTTTGGCCGCTATTTAATTTTAATGAATATAAAGATTTGCTAAATTTTGTACCTAACATTCTTACGCCAAAGTAAAGTAAATATTTTAGTATTTTAAGTAACAATTTTCATACTAGGTAAATACGAGAACTCCCATAGAACACGTGTACACCCAATTTTCTTTTATGATATTTCACATTATGATGAATCAAGCCAAGGAGATAGAACGTTACCTGAAAGCACTTAAGAACTTCAAAAACTTTGTTTGCGAATGTAGAACATACAATAAAGCTTTTCAATACAAGGTTGTAATAAAACGCGAAGATATGTATAAGGTACGTTCAACTGTGATTGAATAGAAATTTTGATCAGTTTTAATGTTTATGTTACTTTTGCGTTCATCTTCTGTTGTATGGATGGGACACCGAGTCTACAAACGACCCGTTTAGCTCTGATGTGAGAGTAGGAGCGATTCTACGCCTTCTTACTTACTCGTTTTGCTCACCAACCAACGCGATTTGTAAAATAACTAGCTTACTTGCCGTGTGGTGCCGGCTTAGAATAGCATCACCTCAATTCTCGTGGGTGTCGTAAAAAGCGACTAAGGGATAATCATTCAGGGAATGGACAGCAGCGTTCCTTGTGAATGCAACTGCTTGCAAATCCGCTTGCCAAGCGTGGTGAGTATGGCAATACCAGGCCGCATGTCCAGCAGTGGACTGTTGTGGCTGGTTAGCTCACTTTACTCACTTGTGTCCATCTGCTTCAATAAGATACTTAACTACTTAGTTACATACATATATTCCGCCTTTATCCCTTGCGGGGTAGGCAGAGCGTAAACGGCCGCAAAAAACGGGAATTTACGCCACGTCTGACAAATATTTGAGGGTCATTTGGAAAATTGTGTATCGCCATAGTGACAGGTTGTCAGCCCATCGCCTAAAATTGCAATACACACCCTCGAGTCCCTTCATCGCCTTTTACGACACCCACGGGAAAGAAATGGGGTGATGCTATTCTAAGCCGGCATCACACGGCTAATTAGTTCATTATATCATTATCATTATAACTAGTAGTCCTTGTATATTTAGAATAAAGCTTCATATCTTTTAAAGAACAAAATTAACTTCTCAAATCAATCTACACTCAAACCTCAAACTTTTATGAACAGCAGTAACATAGTTCAAAATGTTAATCGAGATTTCTGAAACCTGGTATAAACTCTGAGCTTACAACCAGTTAGGCAGTAACTGAACGCAGACATTAACTGAACTGCAGAACATTAGAAGCATCCAGGTTGAAAGTTCCTTAGGCAGTTTTCCCACTTGTCGTCCGTCGCTACGTATTTTAAACGCACCGTAACGCATGCGTCTGTCAGACGAAAGGAATTTGCGGATTCCGATTTTATTCCCATACAAATACGGCAATGACGCAGCCACGGACGGTTATTGGGAGAACCGTCTTAGGGTTTTGCAATAGTGCTAGTGCTTAAGTTGGTAAGAAAATAAATTGCATGCTGGTTTCATGTGGAAATGTTGCAATGTATTTGAGTAAAGTATAGTCACCTTGTTCCTATATAAAAAATAGAAGTGATTGAAAATGCTAGCGACAAAGAGTAAGAAATGTTGACTATTTGTCTTTTGCTGCAGCTTTGAGACTTTAAATTGATTTCAATATGAAATATCGAAATTTGCCATCTGAAACAAGAGTTCATTAGGTTGTTTGTTGAGCCGTTCGAAAGCTATTATAACCTAGCCAGACTGGGAACAAATTTACAAAGTGAATCGAACCCGGAACCTTTGCGCCGCAGCCAGTCGCACTACCATTGCGCCACAAGAGCCGTCTACGAATGTATTGACCATCTACCTGCTTGCATCTGGCCGTGTTAAAACTTTTGCGTTGTCACTAATTTAATAGGGGCTGTCTCGTTTTAGGAAATGTTATAAAACCGCTCAAATTCAAAATCCTTATGATTACATCTCTAATGTTTCCATTTCGTTACAATTCTTATCTCTCCAAATGAGGTCGTTATCTCTGCGAGGTATAAAGCGACTTATTGTCTCGGTGATTGCCTCTTGGAACTTAGCAGTTACGACTGTACTCAGTCTTGATTGTACGGTTACTACGGTTACGACATGCCTAATGACTCCACGCTTATTGTTATTAAATGTTGTTACATACACTTAATATCTTGTTGGAGGATATTATTATCATTATACATACATACACACATACAAATATCACGCCTATAATCCCTTGCGGGGTAGGCAGAGCGTAAACAGCCGCAAAAAACGGCCATTTACACCACGTCTGACAAATGTTTGAGGGTTATTTGGAATATTGTGTATCGCTATAGTGACAGGTTGTCAGCCCATCGCCTAAAATTGCAATACACACCCTCGATTCCCTTAGTCGCCTCTTACGACTCCCACGGGAAAGATATGGGGTGAAGCTATTCTAAGCCGGCATCTGATCACACGGCAATTATATTATCATTATAATTGTTGTAAAAACATACGGATTTTGTTGCAACGACATATAGGTAGCAGCGGCAGCCTTTACAAGATGAATGAAAGAATTAAACAATAATTCTTTTGAAATCATTTTTGTAAAAGCATACTTTCTATAGTATGTAGGCTTCAAAGATGGAAGTCGTAGATTTTGTTTTCATTATTTCTGTCATGTAAAAATATTTCATTTCACATATAGGTATATTATCAAGAATATTGAAATAACTCAAGGAAAAGTATGTAGGTATTTACCTTTTTTCATTACTAGACAATATTACATACAATGTTTCATGAAATAACAATTGGAGGAAACATCTTCTAAATTATAATTTTTTATAAGAAATATACTTATAGCTTCAAAAGGATAATTGTTTATGTAAGTAGGAATTTCTTTATGTGTTTTCAGAGATGAAATTCACAGAATTAATGTTACGATGTATTTTGGTGATAATATTGCTGTTTATTGAGGAATATATTTTTTATATATGATCGGATATGTATGACACTTCATCAGCTGCATGCGTAAAATTCAATCGCGGAATTCTAGATTGTATGAGATATGACAGGTCTTACGGAAAGTCTTTGCAGGTGCATGTACTATCACCAGCACATCATTCTACCGTTTAAGGGTAACTTATACTGGTTAAGTAAATTTATGAAAAAGTAGTATATCTCGGTCTCGTAAATGGGTGAGTTCTTGTGCTGCTTAGAGTACCTCCATATGGATATGACATATATTCCCTCCATCACAGAATATTTGTTTCATTTCGGATCAAAGAGATCATACAACCTACTAATCTTCAAAGGAAAAACATTTTGTAGGCATGTAGGTAACTAGGTAATCCTCTAGACCGTGCTCAAGACGTCGGGACTCGTCCGAATGAATGGTTCAATTTTCAGTTCCCTAATCGAGGAGTGAATGGACCACAGAGCATGAAATTACTTCACTCTACTGCGCTGGATAATCTGTAGCTTTGTTCATATTCCTTTATGTGTTGCCTAGTGCCACTGTGGTCTGACGGTCTCAATCCAAGGATTGCGGCCGATGTTGCGCAGTGGTAGAGCGACTGCCTGCGACTCAAAGGCTCCGGGTTGGAATCCTGTGGGGTACTCTCAAAGTTGATATTTATCACTTTGTGAATTTGTTCCCGGTCTGGTTAGGACATTGCAGGGTGAACCACCTGATTGTCCGAAATAAATGGTTCCGTGTTTCGGAGGGCACGTTAAGCCATCGGTCCCGGTTGCTGTCTATGATTACTTAGACGGCGGTCGTTACACAACCATGTCAGAGGCCTACTACTAGTAGTAGGCGGTTGAAAAACTCTGACACCAGGGTTCATCGGGTCGTTGGACGACTCGGTGTCCCACACGAAAAGAGAAAGAGACTCACAAAGTTGATATTTATCACTTTGTGAATTTGTTCCCAGTCATATTATTATTAGGACATTGCATTCAGCCTGCAATGTCCACCTTATTGTCCTAAAAGAAAGATGCTGTCGGTCTCTGGTGCTGTCTATGATTACTTATACGGCGGTCGTTACACAACCATGTCAGAGGCCTACTACTAGTAGCAGGCGGTGGAAAATCTCAGACACCAGGGTTCATCGGGTCGTTGGACGACACAGTGTCCCACAAAGAAGTAGAATCCAGGGATATCTTCCATTCTCGGCGAGACACAGATCGGATATTTGTCGAATTGAAAATATTGTTACACTGCCCACAGTTTGGTTATGAGATTTGACAGATCGCACCTGCATTTTAGTCTCGATTTTTCGCGTCAGTTGTCAACGTAATTATTCGTCAGTTGCTACGTATTTTTTTATTTCAAGCCATTTGACAGACGATCCATGACGCACCGTAGCCAAATTTGAATGGGAGTAAGATCGGAATTCGCAATTTCCTCCTTTTGACAGATGCATGCGTGTGCGGTGCGTTAAAAATACGCAGCGACAGACGAAAAGTGGGAGAATCGCCTTTATAATAAAGAAACTTATGATTGTGAAGCACTTATAATAATTTATTCAAAAGAGTCATTTAATCTTATTAAACTAAGTTCTAAACAATATCATTTAAATTACTTCAGACATTCAGCTGTTTAAATATAAAATGTTATTTCTTTTTAGATTTTCGATCTATTAGATTGCATAAATAAGTATGTTCAAACTATTTGATGAAAACTTTAATTTATTTCAAAGGATTTTTTGGGGCACTAATCGTAAACAACCAATTTTGTTTGAGTATTAACATAATTAAGTAAATTTAATTAATACATACATACACATACAAAAACATATATACATACATACAAATATCACGCCTTTATTCTTTGCGGGGTAGGCAGAGCGTACGATACGGTTAAAAAAATACACTGAGGGCCATTTCAGAAAAAAAAACACGTGTCACTTTAGTGACAGGTTGTTAGCTTGTCACCTAAAATTGTAATACACATGAAATCCTCCAGTCCCTTAGTCGCCTCTTACGACACCCGCGGAGAAAAAATGGGGTAATGCTATTCTAAACCGGCACCACACGCCACAAACTAGAGTAAGAGTGAACAGGCTTCTTCTGGGTGAGCTCGCTCCATCTTAGACCCTGTCTCAGACCTATGACCTTGACTAGAGTCAAGAGCAAACCCATCCTTAATAATAAAATTAAAAAAAACGGTAAAAGTCATTTATTTATATTACCTAATACTAATCAATTATGGATTTCGATAGATATTACTTAGAAATTAGGATTTTTTTTTATTAAAAAGCGTATACCTAGCGATTATCTAGATGTATCTAGATATCTACTAAATTAGTAGGTACTTACAATACCAACCTGTCAAAACATTCCTGATCTGATCTGACTTCAACAGATTTGACATAAAATCTTACGTAAGTACTCATTCAATCTTTTTTCGGTGGGATACGGTTAGAAAAAAAGTACGCAATTTGAACCTAATCTGTTGAAACTATCACCATTACTCATAAAAAATAAACAACCAGAAGATTTTTATAAGACATTTTGACCTCGAAACGAGGTGTGGCAATCTGGTCCCGCATCGCAATGAGAGTAAAACCAAAACGGGGGTCCCAACATTGGCCCAATTAAAATTGAGGCCCTACGGTATTGCCAGTTTAGAAACAAATTTGTAGCTACAACTAGCAATTTACATAACGGACACAGACGTAGCTTTTGATTTTTTGAAGTTTGAAATTGCAACTGAATTTTTCATCTACGCATGCGTCTGTCAGCTGAAAGGAAATTGAGAATTTCAATCTTATTCCCATACAAATATGGCTACGGTAGGTTTACGGTGCGTTTCCTTTCGTCTGACAGAAGCATTCTGCATTCGTTACGTTGCGTTAAAAAATGGAACGACAGATGACATGTGAGAAAACCGCCATAGGTTAGCAAGCTATTAGACAGTGTTTACATTATTTTTCCTAAGGATTTCACGTTTTCAAAATAGCTTTAATAATGTCTAACTTTTTGTAATAACACGGAATATATTAAAAAATGAGGCTATAGGAAAGTATATGGCCCGAAAAAGTAACGGAGGAAGAGGAACCAAACCAATGCGTCTGTCAAGCGACGACGGACGACAAGTGAGTGAACCACGCCATGATACGCAACGATGATTTTATAAAGATTATTATGAAAGGGAAGGTTAAAGGAAAACGAGGAAGGGGAACACCACGGAGACAGAGCGGGCAGGTGTGACAACCTTCAGAGACCTTAGGGATGTTGTCCACAGAGGAGACGATTGGCGATCATTACACAGACAAGAGTGGAACTCTTAAATCATCCTCATATGAAAAGAAACCGGAAAAAGGGACCGCTCTGCCATCTGACCTACCGGAGTCATGACCGCTGCTACTAAATTATGCTCACATACGAAGGTATGCTATTACTGATGCCGTGTGATGCCGGCTTGGTATAGCATCACGCCTTTTCTTTTCCGTGGTTGTAGTCAGAGGGACTCGAGAGTGTGTATCGTAATTTTGGCGATGGGCTGTCAACCTGTCACTATGGCAATACATAATTTATCAAATGACCCTCAAATGTTTGTCAGACGTGGCGTAATGTCCGCTTTTGCAGTCGTTTACGTTCTGCCTACCCCGCAAGGGGTTATGGGGTTGTGTGTGTATATTCCTTGCTCTTGGTACGAGCTGGCAACACCGAAGTTGACACAGACAGCTCCCAAGCTGTGGATCACTGGCACGCGATTTGCGACACGCCTGTTAATCGATACCATTCATTTTATACCAACGGATTCTGTTTATTCGGAATAATTTGAATTTCGAAAAAAATATTGTATGAGACACCAAATCATGGATCTGATAAACCCAGGTGTCCAATGTTTTAAACCACCTGCTAGATACCTGGGGCTATATTCCGTTATATTGAAAATTTGTGGTTGAATACAGTGTCAATTGGATAATTTTGGCGGTTTGTATAGAAAATCAAAATAGCAAGAGAATAATATTCGAAATTCCATGGCTAGGCTTCTGTTTCAATAACTAAGGAGTTAAAGTTAGGTATCAGATACGAGTTTCAGCGTTTCGCGAGTAAAACCGCGAGCGGAAACGCTATCGAGTATTTTAAGGATTGAAAAATAATGTACCGACGGTGTCTAAGACTGGTATGCAGATGGTATAACCAAAATGTCTATTGTTGATATGTTGTTCACGATATCGGAAGTAGGCACATACATATACTTAAAATTGTTTCTGTCATTGAGTAGAGTCACTCTGCAAAGTTAACTGAGCATAGTGGCTAAAAATGTATCCCGTATATCAACCGCGCTAATCTCTTTCTCACTCTAAATTAATGAAACACTTCGAATTCGCTCAACAAACTAACCGTTCGAGGAAGTAGGTTTTTAAATTTTAATTTCAGAAGGGTAGATAAGGTGACGAATGTAGGGTGCGTAATTAAAAGAGACGCGTCGGCCGACAGTCGTGAGTCGCATGGTGTCTTATCGGTTTGCTTTTAATTTGAGACTGGCATGAAACACGCAAGGCGATCACGCGACCAGTTGGGGACCGATGCAGCCAAGGGGACAAGAGGTGTTCTTTATTTAAAAAATAAAATTCTTACTTATTCATTTCAATATCGTTATCAGCGAACTGCCGGCCAGTAACATGCAGTTTAAATTTAAATTCAGTATAATGCGAAGCTCGTCACGATTGAGCAGGTTTATCGATTGAAAGAACATACAAACCCCTTTTTTGTGTATTCAACAGTGTCGTCGGGACAAAAGTGAAGTTAGGAAATGAGATTTCACGTAACAGTTTTTTTACTGGTTGCGTGTCGGATTGTAAATAATTAGCCCATTCTGTCGCGCCTACCAGGACACCATAGAAGCCATTGTTTGGTTAGGCGCAAGAAGTCTTCGAAAAAATAATGTCTTCCTCCGACTCTGACGGGTGGCTGCACTCCGTATTACGCTGTCATAAAAAGCCTTGCCGGAAGTAGGTATAATTTCCTATCAGTTTAATTGAACAAATTGAAACTCTTCTGCCCTACAGTAGAACGCTTTGCCTATCTTTTGTATGGCCTGCGAAGCCATATATCAAACTCGTGTGTTAGGTATGTTTAAGTGTCGACTCTCCTGCGGAGGTTTTGCTTGCAGAAAATTAACTTGGATAAAAATTATTAATACCTACACAATTATTGCATTATGATAGAATGGATTCCTTTGTGGCAAATTTATCAAACTTTGTTTCAGTTATGAAGCCTCCAAATTGATCTTCGGCTTACGGGCAACTTGTTAACTTATCGGTTGATCAAAACTTGGCTATTTCTAAGTCGATGATTTAATTGGAGGCTCTCGGGCCTTGATTACTCCAACTTGGGTAATATTTGAGCCGCTTGTTTGGCGCTCCATTGGTTTATAATGGGTAACTTCATAAGGCCCTGTCAGGAACTTGATTGTTGGAAATCATTTGTCTTGATTATAACGATTATTGTGATTTGCTAATGGATAAACTTGATCGCAATATTAGCAATACAGTATGGGTTTAATACTTATACCAAGGAGCAGCAGTGCAACTTCATAGTAACGCCCGGTTTGCGCACTCACACATTAACACGTCCAATCGACCTATACGTGCACAACTACTACATAGAATCTCGTGCCGTTCGTGTTACAGCGAACTGTTATTCCACTGCGCGTTTTTGTTTGAGTATCAAGAAATCGGGAAAATGAATACCTAGAAACCTAATTATTCATGAAATAATAATGTAATTCATTGTATTCTTCCCCAAGCATTATGGTACCTAAGTGAGACACCACTTATATTCGGATACGGGAAACCGATTTGTTGACATTTCTGAAAATGTAGGTTAAGGCGGTAACTTTCTCGAGTTAAACTACTGTTTCTTTGTATATTGTAGTAAGTATGGGGCTTCTTTATCTGGGAGAGAACGAAATAGACTATGAACTTTTCTGTCGCTTAAAAGCCCTCTTATTAGAAACTTTGCTAATTATAGCAGCGACATCAATTTTATTTTCCCTTTGAATTGTTCTGGGTGTGATAATTCTAGCCTAGACTGTCCTTATCATTATCAACCAAGAATAGCACAAAGAGATTTCAGAAATTGAACAAGGAGGATAGACACATAAAAAAATATTGGTAAGTATTGCTATTCCGGGTAGATTATGACTTATTGCAGTGCGCAGAGGGTGTACGAGAACCTCATAAGCAAACCAAATAAAGATGATTTTTTGAATACACAATTTTAAGCCACTTCTGGTGAGGGCAATTCGCCTGCAGGCAACGATTGAGCCGCGGTAGCCCAGAAAGTGGCGTCGCTAGAGTCGCAGGTTCATATCCTGCCTGCGGTAGAAAATATTGCAAGTTTTCAAAATTGTATAGCTATTCAACACCAGGAGTGTCTTAAAATTTGGTTTTTCATTTGTCGCGGCTTTTCATCGCTTCGGCTACATACATTTTGACTGTCTCGATGGCGAAGCAGATAGTACCCGTGTCTGCTACGCCGAGAGTCGTGGGTTCGATCCCCATATGACACAAACATTTGTTTAGTTATTTTCACATATTTATCTGTCTGGGTATTTTCGATATATATATATATATATATATATATATATATATATATATATATATATATATATATATATATATATATATATATATATATAAAATAATTTAATTAAATATCAGCTACCTAGTTGGCGCTGGGTGTGAATTGTCCAGGTTATTCAATTCTTATCATGTGTTTATATATTATTATTGTTCAAACTGTAAACAATTATTTAGGCGGAAATTATTTACAAAAACAATGCCAATAGAGCTATTGGCATTAAGAATTTATAGATATAGAATAAGAAGATACTCTTGTATAATTCTGCAGAAAATTCGTTGAAGACTTTAGAAGTTTTCTAAAAGACATGTTTTTTTTCATATTTACTATGAGATGACTGTGGATACCAGGGAAAATTCAATCAATCTCCCCCTTGGCTCTCAAATGTCGCGTCTCATCCGACCGAAACTTATTTGTCACCGGTCTATTGTTTATTAATATAAAGTTATCGGGTTTAAGAGGACAGAGTAGGAGTAAGGTGAGGGCCATTAGCAATCCTTCAGAAAAAGTTAGTTTCCGAGTGTTGACTAAGATTTATATTTTAGCATACTTACCTTCAATGTACATTGGTTATTAATATTATCATGATTTCGGTATTCATGTTACGTACGTCATTACAAAGCATTAAAATATGAAAGTAAAATATGCTTAAATCTTAACTCAACATATTTCTAAGGAGAAATTACTTTTGCTATCTCTATATTTGTGAGACACTCAATAGAGCGGACCGTCACCCTAAGGGTAACGCGACCACGGCACCCTCATTCTTACCTACAGAAAATCAGGTGGTTTAGCCTATATATCAATTAATTCGTTTGTAATGTCTCAACCAAACTAGTTCTTGTTTGTTTCACAAAGTGTAAAATTTACAAAAATCAACTTAACAGCGCCCCAGAAACAAACAAGGGACCACAGAGGTAGTTCCAAGTACCTCCCTGTAAAGGTTATTAGTTTACGAGTGTATCAAACGCGCCCCTCTGTTTATTATTGACTAACCCCGTGGGAGAACGATATTACTTTTCTAACTCTTTCGGAAGTTTGCCGTCTTTGTTGACATCTGCCGTTCGATTATTGGAAAATTCTGCTAGTTATATCAACTTGGGACAATATTAATTTGTTTCAGCCGCTGGCGACGGGGTGGTATTGAACCTTTCGATACATTCGATTTTGTTCGGATTCTGAGAAACAATAACATTGAATGAATGTTGATGGAATTGTAATTAAGTCTCGTCTGGTGCATTCTCTTGCGGTTTTATTGAGGAATAATAATGTCTTTACTGTGAAACTGAATCAAGTTTTCAAAGGCGTTGTTATTAAGGTACCTAGGTACCTATCCTTATTTGAAAAAGCCATAAACTGAAATATTTTTTTATGTTTAGGAAGAGATAGGTTCATATGTCTTACCTATCTTACCAAGGTAGATATCTATTACGACTAGCTTACATTTGTACCGTTTACTTTTCGACGGCCCCTACGTACAATTTACGTACGCTTTTTAGTTACCAATTTTTTTGCTTTCGACTCGGTTTACCGTAGGCTACCTTCGATAAAAACAACAAGGTTTCAAATGGAAATTGACAACACTTAACTACATAATTCACACAATGTCAACGTAAAATTGCGATTGTGGTATTTAAAAACCCCCGTTACTACACATCTTTCGACGTAGAATAAAACAGTTGAGTAAGGTCAAGTAGCGTTATTTACGCTATAAACTCAACAAAAGGCAAAAACGCCATCTAAACATGCATCTGCCAGTCTCAAATTCCACCTTCACTTTTAGAGCGTGCGGAAAAAAATGCCGCTCCCGTATCGGCTTATACAGCCATGAAAAGTCTTGCCTCAGACACTGATTAAATCGTCTGTCACAGACGTGTGAGGCCAATGATGATGATGATGATGAAACTCAACATGCCCTAGCGCTCTCTTACTCAAACACTTCACGTTATTCCAACACTTTGTGTCATAAAATAAAAAGAACCAATTGTCTCTTCTCTTATTTTGTCATTCTCAGTAAAACCCGCAGCCAGCAGCTAATCAACCACAACTTTATTGCGGAGACGGTCAAAACAGTAAGTAATTCGACGAGTCAATGAACGACCCAATGAACCCTAATGTTATAGTTTTAAGACCGCTTACAAAGTTGTCTAACAACTGAGCCGCATGGACAACGCACTTGTTAATTTGGCCGCCTTAATCCAACACTTGGTCGGTTTCTAAAACATACACCACTAACTATGTCAACTGTCATTTGTCACAATCAGCAAAACCAGGAGCCAGCAGCTAAACAGACCCCACAACATTATTGCGGAGGCGCTCATAACAGTAATTCACGTTGCCTTGAAATGTGGCGTCGCGGGCACCCTCATAAACACCTGCTTGCTGACCGCTAGAGGTGCGCTTTTTGTAGGTATTTTTCGTGTTTCTTACCAGAAACTACTTTTTTACCAGTACTGACGGGTAAGTACTTTGTTGATAGCGAAGTTGCGCGTGAAAGTGACGACAATATCTGTCGAGGTGTTCATGTCAGACGGGCTGAATAGAAATTTAAAAAACACAACATACATACATTACATAAATCACGCCTATTATCCCTGGCGGTGTAGAAAAAGCATAAACGGCCGCAAAAACAGAAATAAAGTCACTCTGACATACATTTGAGTGTCATTTGGAAATTATGTATCGCCTTAGTGACAGGTTGTCAGTCATTGCCTAAAACTGCTATACACACCCTCAAGTCCCTTAGTCGCCTCTTACGACTCCCGCTGGAAAAAAATGGGGTGATGCTATTTTAAGCCGGCATCATACGGTACTGAATTGAAAAAACGATGCGCACAATTTCCAGTGTTTGTAAATATTACAGCAATACCTGAGAAAGTAATTATATTTTTTCGTTTGGGACAACAAGTTGTACAACGACCTGATGGACCCTGGTGTCAGAGATTATCAAAAGCCTACTAGTAGTAGGCCTCTGACATGGTTGTGTAACGACCGCCGACTTAGTAATCATAGCCAGCAACCGGGACCGACGGTTTAACGTGCCCTCCGAAGCACGGAACTATCTATAAATATTAACACATGCACGTGCTTTAAAAATATATTTTACGTGTTTCTCAGGCACCGTTTGAACATACTCGTAGTTGCAGCTTACAAAGAAACTAAATAATATGTACTTTTTAAATATTAAAAATGGCTTAGTAGTCATTAATAAGTAATGTTGTGTCACAAATAAATAAATAAAACTTAAAATCTATTCTACTTGGTATTGAACTGGATTTGTTGTATTGTATTATACTTATGTACTGTACTCAACTCTACCAACTACTAATCTTAGACTTATTGGCTTGTTAGCACCACACACCTTTCTTAAGTGTCCTAGTCCTATGGATTTATCGATATTATTGCGTTTGCTCTCAAACTACGTTTTGTAATCATTATAATATATATATTAAAGGTAGATAAGTAGGATGATTGTTTTTACCTTATAGATCTAAATTACTAGGTACAGTCAAGCTCATGTGCAGTTAGACATGCAAACTGCCAATGTAAGTCTTATGCGCGCTGCATAAGAACGGTCCAAAGTTCAAACTGTCAAACCCAGCCTGATCTTGACTGTACTTAGCTAGACAATATAAATAAATACTTTTTTATTTATTAATATAAAGCCTATATTCACAGTATTTTTATGAGTATGTAAGTGTAAGTCTTATTTGATTAAACTATTTCGACCTACACGCCATCTGGTATGTAGAAATCAAGTCATAAAATCCCTTTTTAATTAAAAGAAGCTACTTTACTACTTATTTAAATAATTAAAAGAGTATCAAACTGAGTAATAATTAAATCAAAATAGAGCATAAACTATGGTCTTAAATAAAACTACGGTTGAAAATCCAAACAAATTCAAACAACTGGAACATAAAAAGATCTTTAGCCAAAGACTGTTTATCATGTGAAGATTAAGCATTTAATAAACCTTAAAAGTATAAAAGTGATATAAAAAATCAGGCAAAGCTAAGCTTACGTGCGGTTAGCACTCAAACTGCCAATGTAAGTCTTATGCGAGCGGCATAAGAACGGTCCGAAGTCCAAACTGTCTATCCCAGCTTTATTTTAACTGTACTTTTTTTGGGCAGTAATGCAAGTAGGTACTTAAGTACCTTAATTAAGTGTCAACCAACACCCCTGTATAGTACAGCCACGAAATTTTTAATGGTTTTAATATGAAAAGCATCAAAGACCTAATCATGTTATTAAACTTTTGCCATTGACAAAACTCATAAAATCTCAATTCTGCGGCGGAACTTTACGCACGCCGACTTTAAGGCGGTTCACCCGTCCGACGTGACATCGTCTGCGTATCGTTAACGCTCCGTAATGCATGCGTCTGTCATACGAAATGAAATTGCGAATCGCAACTTATTTCCATACAAATTAAAAAAGGTTCATTTACGGATGCATCTGTCAAGTCGTTTGACGCACCATAAACGCACCATAGCCGTATAATTGTAATACTAGCGGCCTGCCCAGCGGTTTCATCCGCTGCTAACCGTTTTCCTGCGGCAATCAGTCATTTTAATATAGCCTATGTTCATCAAAGATAATGCAGGTAGTTATGTTCTAATGGTAATTAAATAAATATTTTTTTAAACGGTCCAATAGTTACGTAGCCTATTCCATTCAAACAAACAATACAATCTTTCCCCTTTATAATATTAGTGTAAATATCTTATGGTTTTTGACAAATTGAAGTCTTTACCTGAATGATAAGTCACATGCCTTCAACATAAATCGTTGTGGCTATAGAGTACTTCATATGCACTAAAATGGTAATCAAAGTGATACTACTGACCCGATCCTATAAACCCTACAAGTAGTCAACCCTTTTGAATATAATTAGAACCGTTTTTATGAGGGCCATAAAACCCTAAAGATTAATACGAAAACCTAGAGTTACACCGTAGTAGATATGTAGGGAAATAAAGGGTCTTACCTAGTAAATAAAACCTCTACAGTACGAAACAGGAGAGAAAAAAGTGCGCTACCTAGTAGATAGACAAGAGTGAATAGGAACCATCATCGTTTGCTTCGTCACTTACCATCCTGATTGTCCGTAAGAAAGATGGTTCCGTCTTTCGGATGGCATGATAAGCCGTCAGTCCCGGTTGCTGGTTACTTAAACGGCCGTCGTTACACAACCATGTCAGAGGCCTACTTGGAGTAGTAGGCGATGAAAATTTCTGACACCATTGTTAATCGGGTCGTTCATCTACACAAAAAGAAGATGAGAATGATATTCCATAAAAATCTGCATTTTCATGAGACCAAGAAATCATAAGCAGAATGTAAAAAAATGGCGGACTTTTCTCACTCTCTAATTAAGGCTGCAATCCTTTTTTATCGCGAACAAAGCTTCATCATTCTCAGAGCTAATGAAATGTCATAGAACAACCGCAGGCCTTCAGAGAACCCTAACCCAATTCCCGTTTCTTTATACATTCAAACTCTGCACTTCGAACCAAGAAAAAGGTAGATAGACGAAGTCTTGCGAAAAAATATCGAATCCCAAAAATATCTCCATGAAGGTCGCTTCAGGCGGGTCACCCACTTGTCCGAAGCTGCGTTTTTTTACGCATCGTAACGCATGCGCCTGTCCGATAAAGGAAATTTCGAATTCCGATCTTATACCCAAACTAATATGGCTACGGTTCATTACGGTACGTAACGGATACGTCTGTCAAGTCATCTGTCGCATGCGTTACGATATGTTAAAATACGCAGCGACGGACGTCAAGCGGGTGAACCGCCTCAGTTCACAGGCCGGCGGCGCGCGGCGGTGTCAGTTTTAAATTTGCTACTTGCCACTACAATTATCAGTAAGATTGGACTTTAGTATTGGCTTTGTATATTGTACCCTCAAGAGCAGCAAGGCAGGTTAGTCGCTTAAATTTTTCTTTAGTTTCACCTTATTTATAAAAAGACATAGGCAAAGTACTGAGATATATTGCAGAGAAGGCGTGAACCAGGTCATTCAAATGATAAATTTTACAAAATGAAGAATTTCTCACAACAAGGGACAGGTCCGATACATCAAAGCGTATATGAAAGAAGCGTCTCGTCGCTTCTTCGATAATGCTCCCCATCATAAAAACCCCTTGATAGTTGCCGCGTCCAACTACTTCCCCCATCCAACCTCGCGTTTTAAACACCGTCCGAGACACATCCTTACGGAAGAAGATGATGAAATCACAGTAGCCACTGCTGCAGCCATTGCGAGTAGATCACACTCCACAAGCTCCTCAAGCAACCGACGCCCCCGCCGGCGGGGGCGCGGAGGTCCCTCATTTGCTCCCCACTTTGGGAACTACCGGCACGTGCCGGGTAGATTCAGTCCAATACGTTCTTCCCAGAACAACTCGCGATGTTTGAACAACCACAAGCTTTTCCGGGTGAGCTCCAGCTCCCCACCATACAGTCAGGTGTAAATTAACAGCCCCTAAAAATCGTAGGGTCCAAAAAAAAAATACCAAATACTATGGGAGGCCTTTTGATATTGAAATTTATATTTCTCGGGGAAAGTTTGGTGCCTTGACGTGTGGTGTGGGCTTAGAATAGCATTACCCCATTTCTTTTCCGTAGGTATCGTAAGAGGCGATTAAGGGACTCGAGGGTTACATGTGTACCTATTGCAGTTTAAGGCAATGGGCTGATAGCCTGTCGATATGGTGATACACAATTAATTGAATGACTCTCATATTGTTAGTCAGATTGGCGTACATATCCGTTTATACGGCCGTTTACGCCCCGCAAGGCAGCGTTCAGTCTACCTTTTATTTTGGTTCTCGACCGTGTAGCACACGAAAGCGCTGTGGCTTCTTAATAAAGCAAAGGTGTTTAATTGGCTGACAAACTGCTAGCGAAGTAATTACGTCTTCGCTGGCAACGGTTCAAATAACGCGTCAATCCAGTACGCTAGGGGCAGGATGAGGTATTAGGATATCGAAAAGAGCTTACATGTCAGAGTTCCCAAAGTAAGAAATCAAGATCGCAGATACTTGCCGACATCGTCTTGTCAGTTGGTCCGCTATGAGTAAATAACAGAATGATACTCGTACATACATACATTAACAGCCATAAGAGTCCACTGCATGGGCCTTCCCTATTGGAGGTTATAGCTATACACACCACGCTTGGCAGGTGATTGGCGAATGCAGTTTAAAATGTTGCATTCACATGCTTGATGCCTGGATGAATTTATCCCTTTGTCGCTTTTTACGACACCCGGGGGTAGAACTGTGGTGATACTTTTCAAAGCCAGCATCACACGGCGAGCAGACAGACAGTCATCAACAGAATGATAAGCTTTACGGATTAACAAGCATTCCCGGAATGAACTACTTGGATCCTTGACCTTGGCGGCGCAGAAGCGGATCATTCAGGCTATTCGACAGCGCCTTACAAAGGGTTTTTGACCCCAGGAGTCAAGACTTTATCGATATATTTATCGTGAAGCCCTACACTATTTGCAGCTAAAATTCAGTTGTCAAAGAACAGCTTCATAGCGCCCGTGGCGTGCGGTTAGCTGCAGCTATTACGAGCTGCTTCGTTCAAGCTATTGCTGACGAGTGAACGGTGAGCTAGCATGTTCGGCTCCAAGCTGGCGTGTAGTTTTACATCGTTGGCAGTTAGTCCGTCAACGGTAAGTATTGTTTTTGTCGTCTGTTTCTACACCTGAAGTTGATAGAAATAAATAGCAACTATTCACCTATTTACCATTCTCATAAATAAGGTATAAAACAAAAATCCGATTGCAGCTTGTGAAAAAGACTTTTCAGTTATATTATTCGTTTAAGATTCAGTATTTTAAATTAATTAAATTTTAATAATTATAACCAGTGCCACTCGTGCTGCTGAGACTAACCTAACGTAATATATAAAAATCTGTCAAGCCATTTGGGCTGCAGCCCGTGAAAAATAATTAACTTGTCCACATACTTAACTTGCATGTAACAAAGACACTGATTAAATCGTCTGTCACAGACGCGTGAGGCCAATGATGATGATGAACAAACATACATACGTAGTCCCGAAAAACATCACATTTCTGGAGGCCGTCCAGTAAAAATTAAGATTTGATTTCTCTATTCCATATTATGGGTCGTGTGGGACTCCGAATTGCCAACTCGATGTACCAAAACATAACATACCCATAGGCATAATGATTGTGTGAAATCAAAATTAAAATAATCCCTTGGTACCAGGCTTTAAGCGCAGGATATATCTTATCGTAATAAAGAACATAGTATTAGTAGGTGCTTACATATTTTCTCTTGTCAAAATAATAAATATCTAGTCAAGGGTCTGCTATATTTCGAAGAGCACTATTTTAATCCTTCACATACATAAAGGTATACTTAAAGTCTTCAAGTGTGTATTTAATACGTCGACATCGACATTAATTAAACATTTTCTCGTACCGAATAGCAATGCACTTTTTAGCCAAGCAATACAGTTTATTATTGCACTACCTACCTAAATTAGTTTAGTCCTAAAGCTACCGCGAAACCTTCAATCGGCGATTGACAATCCCGATTGATACAATATCCTTTATGGATTATGATTATGAGTAATATAGATTATCAATAGGTACTATTACATACCTACAAATGAATAAAAAAATTGCCTTATTCAAGGAGTATTAGAGAAATAGTGCATTAACTCTTATCTCATGGTGCGGTTTCTTTCTTTATTTGTTCTTAGGGCTGCCCGTGCGCGTGCTAGATTTGGTAGAACACAAGACTCTCCGCCAACAAGCGGCGCGGGTACGGATAGTACCTACAACCCGTACGAACACGACATATTTCCGTATTAAAGCTAGGTACTTAGGCACGATGCGCCATTTAAATTCAGACAGGTCATAATGTCAAACCGCGCCAAATTGCAGTGCAGGCCGCTTAAGGCAGCATTGGGCGTAGGAAATTATTTTAGCTAAAAATAGTACGCGTACGTACTTATTAAAATTGGCAATTTTACTTGATCGTCAAAGTAACTCGTTGACACTTCTTTATACTTATTTTTGGATAAGTAAGTATCTGGAGGTTGTGCCAGTGCCAAATTAATTATTACGTTCTTTAAGTTACTATAGCTGTGTTCTTATTTGATTGACCATCGTGTTGTTTTGCCTCCTACATACAGCATTGCAACACATTTAAAATAGAAATCAAAGATTTAAATTTTGAAACCCCTTGTTTCTGCTCATTGAACGTTTCGCCGACGCTCTACGTCAATGTGTGTGACCGGCCCTAGTACTCGTATATCCAGAGCTTTCTCATTAGTCGTGTGCAAGTCCAACTTAGTCATATTTTTATTGCCATCGTTACAAGCGCAAGATTATTTATGGGAATTGATTTTATGGGGCACACGTTTTACAGCCTTGTTCTCTGAAGATGGACGAGTGAGGGTAATTTTGATGCGTCTATTTAAAGAGTTGACCTGGACGTTGCCGTGGTCCTGCAACAGATTGTATTTTCTTAACTAAAAGAGAATATAAAACTGTGTTGAAACTTGGGAACGCAGGTAAATTATTAATATTTATCTAAATTTTATTGCGATAGACCTGATCGAATATTTTAAAAAGGGAATTTAGGTTGAAATTTTTGTAGTGACCGATAGCATAAACCCAAGTCAGAAAGGTGCTATGGAACAACTTTTCCAAAGGAACATATGTCGAAATAAGACAAAATATTTGGATATGCTATACAAAGTTGCCGATCGGTTATTTTGAATAACAATGGAACAAACTCAAAATACTTGTCATAGTTCAACCTATGAAAAATTTTACCTTATCACCAGCCCGTCTTGAGATTTCGCTATCGGTCACTAGTTTACCCTTAGTTTAAAGTTTTACCCTTTACCTATAGGGTAAAATGAGTTATACTTAAAGTGTGTGAAGGTAATAGCGGGTGCTTATATGCAATTTTACATAGTATCTAACGCAACCTGTCACTTAGTGATACACGACTTTCTAGTGGATGTAATATTTTAATATACCAACGTAAGCTTTTCCCGTCCGACAGTCAATATTAAAATCGATGCATAGCGGGAATACCTTTATACTATAAAAAACAATGTTTCTTAATTACTTAATCAGCTTTTCCAATCAACATAATTTTATGACCAATAAAATTGATTATTCATCCATAACTATAAAAGTGTCTATACTCAGCAGGAGACTTTCAGTTTGTGATGGATATTAAAACCCATTCAATTTGAATTGCATTCAGTTATAATGAAAGTCTAATAATTTGATGTGCGAAGGTACCTATTATTATAATATGAGTATATACAAAATATCAGGAAAATTATTGCTAACATGCGCAAAGGCGGCCGTATCGCTACAAGCGATCTCTTCCAGACAACCTTTGGGTGGAGGAGAGAGTATTGAAAAATAGAGCAGTGCGAGAGTAATCAGGAAAGAAAAGGTAACTTGAATAATCGCAATAAATACAGAATACAAAACTATGTCAAAAATATAAACCTACATAATAAATACACGTATATTTATATATATTTTTGTTTGTTATTTTGTGCAATAAAGTGTTTTTACTTACTTACTTACTTACTTACTTACCTATGACTCAAAAGGCATACTAAAACTTTCCTTTCTTCTACGTTAAAAGATTCACAAACTTAAGACACTCGTTGGTTTAGGCATAATTTCTATAACACAAGCCATGTTAGCTCAGAGACAAGAACAAGAAAAGACATAAAGGCAGCTATAAAGAGCATCCCACACGTTTTTTTCGACAAAGATATGAAGACGTTGGCTATGCTATTCATAATGGCTTTAAATAGAGGAATGTAGATGAAATGAAAAGGATCATTGTTTTAGTTTTATCTCAATCTAACGTTATAAGCGCAGTGTGGGACGATGGAGAACAGGGGAACTGATAGAGTAATGTCAAGTGTACTAAGTGCTCATTTGAGCTTGAAACCGGGACGGTTTTTTTTGTCATTAGGTATAGTTATGATGCAAAATGTCACATAAAACGTGGACAGAGATAAAAAAAAATAATCACTTAAAGGAGTTTTTCTGTGTAAATCACGATGTGTACACGTTGGTGCAAAAGGGTATCGTCAAGGTATCAACAACGCTTTCAAGTTCTGACTTCCTGGTAGGAGTTACCTCTTTATTTTTTTATTATTCTATGAGATTATTCGGGCCGAATTAATTAATTATTTTGAGAGGGTCAGGATCAAAAAAATCGGATGCAATTATACTAGTGACTGTTGCTAAAACAGAGGATGGGCTGGTGATAAGGAACAACTTTCCCCAAGGAACATAGGTCGAAAAACCTATATAAAAAAATTAGCATCATAAATTTGTATGAGGGTCTATTTTTTTTCAATCTGCGTTCCCTGGGAAAACTTATTCCTTATCACCAGCCTGTCACAGCCGGTCACTATTGAAATTTCAGCCTTATCCTTTTCCTACAGAAGCTGTAATAATCTAGTTGATAACGTCTAAAAGCTACTCAACGTCCTCGCTGCGCCGGCGCGCGGCGTCACTTCATCGCGAGCGCAAGACGCGACATCTCTCGGTCGTAGTCATTAATTATACGAGCCTCTTTGTCCGGGAGGCTCCGGCCCATTGTGACAATATTTGGGTCGAGCCTTTCAAACTAAACCTGGCCTAGAAGATGGAAGTGGTAGAAGTGGCGTTAGTGTATCACTGCTGGGTAAGAAACGGAAAGCATATTTACAAAAGTAGGTATTAATTTCAGATTCTTTTGCAGAAATTTAAAAATCGCGTTTAAAAATAATTTTCAGTGTTATTATTACTAAAAAGTAAGAGGCGTATTTAGGCAGTTTTTTTATGGCTGGACTCTGCAATTTTAGCCCCGGGGCTTTGAAATTTATACCTGACTACTTGGGGAGCTTTTAGGCACTGGTCAAAATATTTTTCTAAACGATTTGACGCGTGACACGTTTTACTTTTTTGTAATAAGACCGTTGTTTTTTTCACCGAACGCTGTAGGTACTTAAATTAATCAAAAGTACAACGTCCGGTCTAAGTCTTTATGACTTTTCCTATGTTAGGCTAAATATAAATATATCCTGGACATTTTCACACAGCGCCATCTCGCCCCAAACTAACCAAAGCTAAAGCAATAGCTGATAGTATTACATATATACTTTATTTTTGTAAATAAATATATATTATACATAGAAAACACCCAGACTAAACACAAATATCTGTAAAAATTACTTTACAAATATTTGTCTTGAAGGGATCGATCAGCTACTATCCGCTATTCCATAGGGTCAGTCAAAAAGTGTTAGCCATTAGTTTTATATTTTATGTTTTGAATGGGTTTGATTTAGTAAACATTTTGTGTTACCGTATTTGCAAATTGATTCCAGATTCGCAATTTTGACAGTAAACAAGATATTCTTGTATTTTTTTAAACTGCAATGGCGCAGTGCATGCTGTCTAGGCATTTCTGTCTCATTTATTATCTATCGGTCAAGTCTTTTTAAAGTGAACTAACAATGAAAGTAACAAAGACGGATCATCCCGCCGATGGGAAAGCTCACAGGTAATGCTTTTAATAGGATTACTTATTCCAGGGTTTATTTAGGTATGACGTTTTGATATCATATCAACGAATTTTTCATTGGATAAATTTGACAGATTTTAAGCTTTGTTGTCAAATAACCACGTGTGTTAAGCCTCAGTGGTCTTAATTCGGGACACAAATTCTGTTTACCCACTTTAAATGAGCGCTGTTACTTTCCGTCTTATAAGTTTAGAAAAGAAGAAGAGATATCTTAGTCATGTCATATCTTAAATTTTGACTAGCCTTAATTCAAGAAAAAAAATCCCAAAATTCACTTTCCTTTAAATAATTTAATCTTAGTTATGTCATGTCTTATAATTTGACGCAAGATACGCGTTATTTGTCAAAATAAGATGACTGTGAAAATAATTTCAACTAAATTGAAAAGACTAGAAATAGAGATGAACCAATTCACATTTTAAACATGACATTCCCTTTTCTGAACCTATTTGACTGAAAGTTGCAACGCTAATTTAAGATATTATGTCAATTATTTCGTAAATAAAGCAATGGCAAAGTACCCATTGAAATTTTTAAGCATGACAGGACTTAGATATCTCATAACTTTTTCTAAAACTATAAGACGGAAAGTGACTATGCTAATTTAAGATAAGTTAAAAGATTTTCTCCGGAATTGAGGCCATTATCAAACAAAATTTCTTAGAGCATTTTAGTATACCTACTTTTGTATTTTAAGTTAAGCCACTGAAATCCAGATTCAGATTCATAATTTTTACAAGCTTCCTCACTTCTCGATTTAAATTTCTCTATTAAAGTTTCAAGTGAAATAAAAAGTACCTATGGCCTACACTTTATTTCTTACATACAATACCTATATAGAAATTGAATCAAACTCTCAATTCTGCGAAAAACATCGTGCTTGAAATGTCTATAGCTCTTGCATTCAAATCCGAAACCTTTTTTTCATATCGGTTGGAATCGAACTAGTAATTTGCTACCTATCAATTTATCTTATTCAGAATACCTTAGAGAGGCTGTTTATCAAAAATAATATTTCTCTTTTAAAGCAACTCTTCTTTTTTTATGTAGATATCTTTTGAAATCTCTTGAATTTCGAAAAGGCGTTCTTCTAAAAGCAGAATCTACATTTTCCAACAAAACGTGATCACCAAATTTTGCATGGAAAGTCTTTGTAACAAGTACATAATAAAACGGCAGATTTTGGACTAATCTCTCCGAGGTAAATTCCCGAATAAAATGGACGATTGAACAAACAATGGTGACAATAAACGCCCATAACAATTCGTACGAAATTGTTTTCTGAAGATTATATCAGTAGCTCCCAAAGTGTGGGGTCAGGACCCACCGGCGGGCCACGATCAAGAGTAAAAGTAGACTGATCTGATCTCAATTCGGTAAATAAATTCTTTTAGCTTACCTTCATTTAGTACCGTCGCTTTCCGTCAAATAGTTTTTAGAAAAGGATAGTGGATATCTATGTCTTGTCATGTTAAAAAATGTAGTAGCTATAGTTTTGATAATGATATTGTGTATTTTTCTCAAATTTTTAGGCATGACATAATTTATATCTCTCCTATCATTTTCTTAACCTAATTGACGGAACGTGACAGCAGTAAGTTAAAATAAATTAGACTTCCTTGGAATGTTTGGGGAAAAATTCCCCAGTCGTATTAAGGTTCTTCTATCGGTCACTAGTAAAATTTCACCATGTATAAAACATAAAAATTCCAATACTTTTTACTGGAATATCAAGCTCAGAAACATGAAGTATAACTTTGAGAGCCGCTGGATTCCGGGACTGCTCTGTCTAATGCCCTCGACAATGCCGGGGACTGTTTGTGTAAATACTCTGTCAGTTGCACGAATAATCTGACAATGAGTCTCCCACGTGGATGAAAGAATGACTCTACAGGAGGCAATAATGGTACGATGGACATCGTTTGTAAAAGACGAATTATTGTCTGCTAGTTTGTATAAGTGTCACTTATTTTTTAAGCCGTGTGATGCCGGCATAGAATAGCATCACCCCATTTCTTACCCATGGGTGTCGTAAGAGGCGACTAAGGGACTCGAGGGTGTGTATTGCAATTTTAGGCGACGGGCTGACAACCTGTCACTATGGTGATACACAGTTATCTTATTGACCCTCAAACTTTTGTCAGACGTGGTGTTAATATCCGTTGAACGGCCGTTAACGCTCTGCCTACCCCGTAAGGGATATAGGCGTGATTTATGTATGTATGTATGTATTTTTTAAGCCCCGCAGCGCCACTTGTGTTTCGATATTCTAATAAACAGGAAGGCAAATTTGTTTTTAAATAAAATTATTATAAATATATACCTAGGGTAAAATTTTAGTACCGACCGATACCGAAGTCTATCGATATAGATATCGATATAGATATTGGGCTAGTGGAACGACTTTTTCTGCTGATACTATGATTTGAGTTATAATGGAAGCTCAAAATATTTTGATCATATTTCGACCTATGTTCCTTGGGGAAAGTTGTCCTCTATCACCAGCCCATACTCTGTTTTCAATATTTGTCACTTTTAAAAATTCACCCGAAATATAATATTGTGACTCCTGTAAAACATTTTCTTGTTGCATAATTTGCGGTATATTTTGCAATAATATGTTTTACATCTCTAACAAGAGACAAGTATCGAGGAAGTCGAATCGGTCTGTTTGGCGATAAAATAGGCAGTGTGTTAGTTTAGGATGACAACGTCATTACTTGGCATGTTGAAATCTTGCAATGATTTCAGCTGCACGTACTTTCAAGACTAAACTGCTGTGGATTATTTAATTGAAAAAAGAATTAATGTCGTGTGATGTCGGCTTAGTTCCCGCGGGTTAAATGTGTATTAAAATTTAAGGCGACAGGTCAACCTGTCACTATAGTAAAACTCGATGTTTCTGAAACCACCCTCAAATATTTTGTCAGACGTGGTTGTAACTACCGTATTTTACGGCCGTTAAAGCTCTGCCTACCACGCAAGGGATTAAGGTGTGATGTGTGTATGTAAATAGAATAATCAAAGAACACAAAATGTTGGAAGTAGCCGCTATCTTTGTCCATGTCAGAGGCCTATCTAGTTTACGGTAAAAAGTTTATGTTATTGTGCAATGCAATGCTACTTGTGCGAAAGAATATTCGTACTATATCCAACATTCCTATTGGTAGGACTTTGGAGCAAGCAAAGGTATCAGCAGCACCTATTGAGGCACAAAGTTATACTAGTTTTACATACAGTTATTAAGATTTATCAGCATAAGTTGATTTTTTAAATAAGTGGGTTGCCATCCTGATAGTACCTGTGTTAATATTTTTCTTTTTTTACACCACTGCTCAACCAAAAAAGGAGTGTAATGTTTTTAGAGTTCATTTATGCAAGTATGTATATATGTGCGATTCTTTAAAGTACTGAAACTCGTTAATTACTGAACAGATTTGAATGGGAATTGTATTGGAAGAATTCTTACAGTAACCCGAGTGTCACAGGCTAGGCTCTCAAGCAGTCGTGTTTTGAATTTATTATGCTTGTTCTAGAATTGTTTTAAGTCATTGTCGTCGGCTTCCTAGAAAACTTTGATGTGATAGATGTCTGTTGTTCAAATCATCACTGCGTTCTCATATCTCCTGTCCTAACTAATTCGTCCCGCAGTTGTCGCAACACAACTAGTATGAAATGAGCCCTCTCCTTGAAACAACTTTCCGTATCTGGAGTCAAAGATAAACTGGTCAATTCATAAATTAGGCCAACTTGGTCATAGACTTGGTGGATTTAACTAAACGGGATATGAACCCTTAATCTACTTACTCGTATCTCACACAATTAACAATTAAGGCCAAAGAACGATTATTTTCTTAAAATTTAAAATTGTAAGTATATTAAGTCACAAAGGAGGAATATAAATACAAAAATAAAAGAGTTACCGTTAATATCAAGAATTAAGAAAGTAGAAAGCCCTAGTTATTATTTAACATTACATCTTTGATCTGACTAAAATCTGTACTTGTAGGTACCTATCTTGTCAAATTTGACACATGTTATACAACCAAATTATCAGTGTCATATTAGAGGTGACAATACGAAAGCATTGGCTCAAGCAGGTGTTTTATGATTCACTCTTTACGGTGCATAAATATTTTTGTCAATGGGAATTTGTTTAATTTCATTTCTTTTAATCGTATTGACAGCATGACATAATAAATACTACTGTTTGTTTGTATGTTTCGTTGATTAGAAATGAGTCTGTTTTTTTCCAAATATATTAAACTTTGCAGTGCAATAGAATAAATAATATCACTACCGTGTTAGTGCGTAGAAACTTGGAAAATAAAACACCTGCTTTCACTTTGACACTATATAATATCGTTTGTAAGTCTGTCTACAAACCAAATATAGGTACTTATTAATGTAAGCACGACACGAAAAAAAAATCTATCGTAAAAAGAAAAAGGCATTATTCTATCCTTTTTTACAAGTAATGTAATGACATCGTGAGTAAGTCCAGTGGAATTTCATAAGGCTCACAAAATTTCGAGGACATTATCATGATTTTGATCAGCTATGCGTCAAAGGGCGTACCATTGCCACACACGACGGCGTCTTTCAATTAATCTATCTGAATATCTCAGTTTTATACTTCTCTACGTGTAAGGACACCCTTAATGTTTCTGGGAAGAGAGGATTTGTCGTGAGACTAGTTTGATGACTGTGGAATGTCATGTCATGTCTTAGAGCAACCTTAAAGTGTTTCATGGAAATCTACTACCTCATTACAAAGAAAGTTTGACGTGGTTTAAGTTTTTTGACAGCGTTAAGTCGTATAGTAATATATTTTAAACACTGCTTAAAAGTGCGTCTAACTTTTTTGCTATAATACAGGTAATGTTACTTTTTATAACCTTGTTAATGAAATATCTCTGTCTCTCCTGCAGTAAGGAATACTTCGAGATATTCAAATTTATTATTTCTTCATCTGTAACTTGGAAAGCTGCATACGAGCATAGTTTTTGTCTTAATATTTTCTTGTTTTATATTGCTCATCAAGTCATCACAATAAAACAATTTAAAACGGAAAAATACCTCCCTTTAAAAAGCTATCTTCAAGCCGTTTTAAATTGTTTTATTTTGATGAGCTTCTGTCTTAATTTCTTTATGATCTATCTTTGTATTGCTTAACTACCCACCTTACTTACCTAAGGAGTCGTTCACAAATTATCTACACTAATATTATAAAGAGGAAAGATTTGATTGTTTGTTTGTTTGTTTGCATCGAATAGGCTCCGAAACTACTGGCCCGATTTTCAAAATTCTTTCACCATTAGAATCGTACATTATTCCTGATGAACATAGGCTATACTTTATACCAGAAAAAAATAGGGATCCGCGTGAAAATTTCGATAATGTAACCCAACGTGTGAAAAATGTACTAAAAAAATATCTTATATCGCGTACGCTGTGGAAATTATTGACAATAGAGCAAAATGATGTACTATAGTTTTATAGAAGACATCAATATCTATAATAATGTCTGCAATACTATTTGTCTAACTATTACAGTTAAGCCACAATAACCACTTTTTCGTTTAAAAATGTACAAATGTACCAAAAAAATATCTTATATCGGGTACGCTGTGGAAATTATTGACAATAGAGCAAAGTGATGTACTACAGTTTTATAGAGGACATCAATATCTATAATAATATCCGCGATGCCATAATGTTATGCTTAGTACTTTATTATAGTTGTATTATAGTAGTAGGAAAGTTGTCCAGTTTTATGTTTCATGCACCCTATCAGTATTGTTTCATGCACACTGTCCCTTACTCGGTATAAAAAAAGACGACAAAAAACATTAAATAATGCATTAAAAAAATCTACACTAAAATAATACATACATACACATTTCACGCCTATTATCCCTTGCGGAGTAGGCAGAGCGTTAACGGTCGCAAAAACGGTCATTTACGCCACGTCTGACATATGTTTGAGGGTCATTCGGAAAATTGTGTATCGCCATAGTGACAGGTTGTCAGCCCATCGCCTAAAATTGCAATACACACCCTCAAGTCCTTAAGTCGCCTCCTACGACTCCCACGGGAAAGAAATCGGGTGATGCTATTCTAAGCCGTCATCACACTAAAATAATAATAATACAATCTACATTAAACTTATCTACACTAATATTAGAAACAGGTTTTTTATTATTGTTTGTTTGAATTGAATAGGCTCCGAAACTACTGAACCGATTTCAAAAATTCTTTTACCGTTAATTGAAATTGATTTTTTTTATTCAATGTAGGATAGTATCATCACTTATTGACGTCATGAACCGTCATTCTAAAAAAATAAATTTGTATCACAATTTTTTTTTTTATTACAATTTTGTTTTGACCTTACAGAAAACTGGCTCGGGCGGGATAAAAATAAATAAATAAAGGCACTGCAATGGGGCTGGGCAGGTCAATCACACGGCATGTAACTTTACGCCACCAAAACGATAATTGTTTCAAATTAAAGTCCATATTTTTAGAATCCTACATTATCCCTGATGAACATAGGCTATATTAAACTGTCTTATTCCCGGGGGGAAATTGTTAGCGGCGGGTGAAACCGCTGGGCGGGCTGCTAGTGCAACAATAAATTTCTATTTCTGTTTACTTTCGAGTATGTAAGTTAATGTATTATTTATTGGTATAAGTATTTGTATAAGTATATTTTTATGAATAATAATTACGTATTTGTAGAAACTTATTTTGATAGTAGTGCGACATGTTGTTTTCCTTTTTTTCATTCTTACCTTATATTATAGTGCACCCGTTTCTTTGTCTCTTTGTTTACCCTCTGGTTGGCCAGTAGAGAAAGCCTTGTGGCATTAGGCCTGCCTTCTGTACGATGTGCAATAAAGTATAAAATAAAGAAAAATAAATTTACAAGTTTTTGACCTGGTCCTCCTTTCGGGTAGTATTGACGTATCGCCCTTTTAGTAAGAAAGATAATGCCTGGTCAGACGACCCGTTACATACCGTTATTTGAAGGCGACCATTAACTAGAATATACTATGTCGGCTTGCCATCTCTAAAAATATAACCCTCTTTCTGAGGGTTATAGTCAGATGACAAAAATCACATTATCAAAAGAACTAACAGGAACTAAACCGAGACCCTGGGCTTGCGAACAAAGTGGACAACTATTAGCAACATATCCAACTATCCTTTTAAGGGATCAACCTATACCTGTTTTTTTATAAAATGAATGATTGATCCAGTGATAGTGATGAGTCATAAAGAAATGTTTCTATCTTCACAAACAACCTTGATTATATCTTTCATTAACTAGTCGAGACACTTTTCAACCTACCTACCTAGTTTTGCTAGTTTAACCTGTAGCTTAACCTAGGATTACATCTGGTTTACAGGCTCCTGAGCTTACACCAGCATATTTATTTAACTAGAGGAAGCCATTAAAACAACAGGATATTACGTGATATTAAGACCTGTACAGTGACATGCAATTAAAGTTTAAATTAGGTTTTTTAGTCCCACCTGCTTTGCAATAAACACACACAGGGTTATGAAACTATAAGGATGACCTTTATATGATCTTAAATTTGGCAAAGATCTGTTCTAAACTTACGAATCCTATATAAATTTTACAAATTCATTGTATCAACATGTTGAAAATCATATCTGTCGCGACTTTTGTAAAGAACATCATTTTAATCGCGGAAGTTCAGATTATTCGAATATGACATCAAAGATTTCTACCGCGAATTGTTATATCTCTAGCATCAATAGTTCCGTCATATCCCTAATATTAATAGTTCCGCAACTAAAAGATAAATTTAACTCTATGCGTTTGTACAGTCAAGATCAGGCTGGGTTAGACAGTTTGGACTTAAGCCACGCGCATAAGACTTACATTTGCAGTTTTAGAGTATCAAAAATCCGCACGTTGTGTCCAGCTGTCACCATCACCACACCAATCTCAGCATTCCTGTCGTTCCTTTAGATAGCACCGGATAACATGTAGAAACCCGACAATAGAAGTGTGCCCGCGAATATACCTAAGTTTTGGTATTTGTGGTCGGAGGCAGTCGGCGCACGTGTTTGCTCTAAAGATTTTTGATAAGCTTATGTTACGGATAAGTTGTGAAATGGGTAGTTCTTGAAGTGACTAAGCTGTTGCTAGTTTTATTGGTTGCAAGTGGAATAATTGCTACTTACAATTGAACCACTACCTCTTCTTCTGCCGTGTGTGACATCTGAGTCAATGGATAATCCAATGAACCAGAGTTTTTAAACCGCCCATTACTACTGCTAGGTCTCTGACATCATTGTGTAACGACAAAAGAAGCGCTATTGATTTTAATTTCTTTCTTTTTATTATTTTCAATTGAATAATGTTTTCCCTTTTAAATTTGGTACAAGAATTATTTATTTAATCTGTTTTATATTTGTCGTGTTTTACTAGTAACCGATTGCGTAAACTCAAGATGGGCAGCTCACAAGGAAAAACCTTCCTCAAGGAACATATGTCAAAGTACGAAAAGAAAGATGGACCTCCCATGCAAGACTGCTCATCAGCTGATTTGAGTTACTATAGAAAACTCATTATATTTTTTCATATTTCAACCTATGTTCCTTATAGAAATTTATTCCTTATCACCAGTCTGCGGTGAGATTTCGCTATCGGTCTTTAGTATAGTTTTGACCCTATATTTTTTTTCGTGTGGGACACCGAGTCGACGAATGACCCTATGATCTACCTATGAGGAATGTTTCATGATCAAACTTGCTACTCACTCACAGAAACTGAACACCATACTTTGAAGTCACGTGCTAAATTAACCCAACAAAAACATAACTTGTTGCTATCTCCGAGCAAAACTAGACATTTCGCACAAACTTCCATATTCAAACTTGCAATGTGACCGCGCAAAAACTTTCCTACCTCTAAAGTGAGTTTATCAGCTTTAGATGTAGAATCTGTTCGGCACACATTTGTAAGTCTTTGTGCTCCTTATCCAACGGATTAATCGCCCGAGGAAAGTCTCCCTTACCGCAATTTTTTCTCTACAACGATTTTTTTAGAAGTTCCCGATGTTTACACAAGTAAAATGGGTGCCATTGTTAGTTTTTGAGTAGAGTACGACGTTCTTGGACGATCTTTTGATGACAAATTGGTCAACAGAAAAAAACAGACCAGATTGTATGAACTTACGATGAAAGACGACGTAGATTGTTTCCTCCATCTATTTTTATTTATCTACTTCTATATTGTGCTAAATCCAATCTTATCAATGATAAATCAATAACTCTACTCAGAATAAACTCTACAAGTCAGGAAAGATTAAGCGACTGTTTAATTTCAAAATAACCTTAAAACTCTTCTTAATTCTAAAATATTTGAAAAATGCTTAACTTTAAAGCACAAGAATGCTAGAATGTGTAGATTTTGATGGGGTTATTAATGTCATTATAGGTACTCAGATATAAATAATACTTACTTACTATCAAATTCTACAAAATAAAACGTATTAGGTGCTATCAATCTGTGGTCCATAACACCAAGCCGTGTCAGAGGTCTTGTAGTAGTAGTAGTAGTAGGCGGTTGGAAAACTCTGGCACCAGGGTACATCGGGTCGTTTATCAACTTGGTGTCCCATACAAAAAGAAGAAGAATACCAAAGTTCAAATTCCTGCCAAACGCAACGAGACTTGTTTAAATTAAATGAATGATCGCTTGTCATTTCGTGGGTCTGCAACAGTGCCGTACTACCGGCCAATACAATGGGCGCAAAGAGGCGTGTTTTATTTATAATGGTTTTGATCGTTGCACAATTGATGGTTCCAAAAAAAATCGCTTTGTGATCTTCCATTTGTCAAGGCAGGATGGTGGTGCCAAAACAAAAAATGTCACCAATGCGATCAAAACTCCAAATCATATTTTCTCATGGATCAAATTTAATATTTTTATAATGTAGAGTCATGTTATAAAGTTTCTAGTTACAGAACATTGTATCTTATCTCACAACAACATTATTATAATTCAAATTGAATTTGTTGGTATGTTCCCAAAAAATATCTTGAGATGTGAAATTTCATATTGTATGTTTCATGAGTAATGTTCCCAGGTGACAGTTTTCATTACTATGGTTTGCATACACCTAATCAGTATAGTATACAAGTTGAATTAACACAAATTCAGAAACTTTGCTTTTCAAAATAAGTAAACTGTGCAGCTACGTAAATTATACCGCTGCCGTCCATAATTTTTTGTAATATAAAAAAACACTAGCGCTTAGCCAAACTATTAAAGTTAAATAACATTCACAACTTTTACGGATATACGCTGGTAAGGCAGGCGTAGTTGGGATGGCAGAGCGTAAACGACCGTAAAAATTGATATTTTACGCTACGTCTGACAAACATTTAAAAAATTGTGTGTTACTTTACCGAAAGGTTATCAGCCGATCGCCTAAAATTCTTATATACATGCATCCCACGAGTCCCTTATTCACCTCTCACGACACCCACGGGAAAGAAATGATAATTGTAATATTCTACCAAGTATAACTACTGTACTGCATTGCATGTTATTCAGTGCTGCATAACACATACGCTACAGCATTTTATGAATGATTTCCAAATCAAATAGGCAAAATCCATCGACTACAATATATCGATACCGTCACGTTTAATATGGCAACGTCGTGTTCACAATGGATGCGTCTCGTTACGCAACCGGGGCATTCAGTCGCTCTAGGGTCTATCATTTAATAGACCCGGCTCTGCGATGTTAATAATGGCTATTTGCCATGCTTTTGTCGACTTTGAATGGAGGTGGGCGCATAGATGTGTTCGGGGTTGGTAGGGATGGGACGACTGACAGATATCGATAAGTTTAGGCCTATAATTTGATTTTTCAATGTATTTTCATTGATTAGATGTTATAGGTGACGTGACCTACCTACGTTGTCAGTTATACGGATGTAACCCTGCAAAAGTCTTCATTCGCAAGCGCAAATCAGTATGTACAAAATGCCTGACGTTATATTTTCAAACTGATTTATATTTTTATTAGTACCTTTAATGAATAATTCAGGCAGATTATGTTATAATGCGATAACGACCTTACATAGAGTCTCAAAAATTATGTTAAAACGGAGCCTCAGATTTATCAAAAAATTCAAAATGGCGGTTTTTGGCGAATTGATACTTTTATGTTGCAAGGATCCGGGCAGTCCTGAGCATGTTTGGTGTTTATTCAAAACAAATATCCTGCCCGCGCTTGAAAATAATGCAAAGTTTAAAAAAAAAACTATTAAAAAAACTTATTATTAAAACAATAATTGATTATTTGTTTTTTATTACAGTTTTAAAAAGCTGCCACCAGAAACCCGATAAATGACTTCAAAGAGAAACGTGGTGGTAACTATTATCTATTTATGTTTCGTACTCTACTTTTACGCTATTACTTGAAGATATATGTTGTTATTTTGCACGTTTTTATCAGACACTTGGCTAGGCAAGAGTAGTCAGTAGATATATTAATAGGTACGTACCTATAAAATACTTTCCAATCATTGCTGTGTACCTATGACAATTACGGGGAGATTCCCATTTGGAGAGGCCTACGACAAGCAGTGAATTCATATGGCTGTTGATGACATAATAATTATTTATACAAATACCTCAAGTACAAAAAAATGGATACATATTACTAGTGAGAAAAATGGTGATACACAATTTTCCGAATGACCCTCAAATATATGTCAGACGTGGCGTAAATGTCCGTTTTTGCGGTCGTTTAAGATCTGCCTACCCCGCAAGGGATAATAGGCGTGATATGTGTATGTGTATGTATGTAGAAAAATCGCTTTATCGACAAACCCAATCCCATCACTAAATTACAACACGATGTTTCCCACATTTTTTGCGTCGCAAGGGATTACCAAACAATGTAGAACGCGATTCGCAAACCCAGCGCCGTCTGCGCAGACCACACATCACCTTTAAACGAGCCATAGCTTTTTGCCAACAATTTTAATGGGATTTCGCAATTTATTGTGAAATGCTTTTATAAATAAACGACTCCCATTTCATGTGTGAGCGAGTGTTTTGAAGTTTTGATGCTGGGAGTGAGGTCAGATCGCACGTGTTTGGAATCCTATGAGCTGTTTATAGGGATGAAAATAAAAGTCATATAAGTGTGTAGTGCCGTGCCGTATGCTGTGTAGTGCTGGCTTTGAATAGCATCACCCCAATTCTTCCCATGGCTGTTGTAAATAACAGCTAAGGGATAATCATCCAGGGAATGGGCAGCAGCGTTCACTGTGAATGCAACATCTTGCTCTGCCTGCCAAGCAGCGTGGAGAGTATGGCAATCCCCCCAAAAGGGGGAAGCCTATGTCCAGCAGTGGACTGTTGTGGCTGTTAATGTATGTTATGTTAGGGTGTGTAAGTACCTAGTTGTCGATATAAGTAACATAGATGCAATATTACAGAATTTTCTAAATGACCCTCAACTGTTTGTCAGACGTGGCATAAATTGTTATTTACGACCGTTTACGGTCTGCCTACCCCGCAAGGGATATTGGCGTGATGTATGTAGATGCAATATTAAATTCTAAATTTAAACTGAATCCGTTCATCAGCCGCTTAGATACTGAAACCCAATTAAGTGTAGTTCCGCTAGCTAAGTCACTAGTAAGCTAATTCGTTATCAAATCAAGGTCCAGAAGACTCCGGTACTTATTCGAATTTCACATACTTTCAGTTGATGGTTGAATAGGTCATACATGATTCATACATGACTTGCAAATTTATGTTATATTTAAGAATGACACTATATTTTTGCATTTTAGTTAAAAAACAATAAGTAGCTACCTAATTAGGTTCTTCATCAATATCTTCCGATATCCATAAGTATAATAAATTACCTGTCATAAAACTTCCTGAATATTTCAGGAGTATTTTTCTACCTACTAGCAATGTTGCATAGGTTAAGATGTTGGTTACTAACGCAAATACAATTCTAAACTCCTCCACCCACGGCACCTACCACAAGAAACGCCTGACACAACTTTTCTGCAAAACTAAGAAGGTCAAGTATTGATTTCTTTGCAAAGTGTATTTTGGGTGTGGAATTTTGTCACGCAGCACCGCTCCTTAGAAGCCTTCTACGCTTACTCGTTCCGCCGCTCGAGCATAGATGTCGCTGGGAGGCTGTTTTTCGTTTAAGATAATGATGATTGAACTCGAGCTAAGCTAATGTACCGGTCTGATTTACTTGACTAGGCTTATAACCATAGTAGAAGGATTTACGAACCTATTTTATTCTGTTATCATCCTTTTACAAATATCAGCAGGCACTGACTTCAAATTTTAGCCATTTCGGGGATCAGTCATACACTATATCCTTATACGTTTTCGTGTCTGAAGAACTCGAATAAGTTAATCCCTTAGATAGTAACTCAAGGTGCTGCTCTATAGAACTATGGTGTATTGCAAGTATGATGACATAAAATCGTCCATGTAAAAAAAAAAACTTATTATTAGTACATGTAAATAAAGAGCGATAACTTAATTAGCAGCGGTGGTTTACATAATGAAAAGTTAAAGATAATAAAGGTGTGTAGGTATTGTAGTAAGTTGAACGTGTGATACTGCTTTTAGAAAATTCTTTGCAAACTTTCGCATGCCAAATGAGATCCATCATTTATAAATACACTCGCAACACATGCAGCCAAAACAGTTGGTTGGTTTGGCTTTATATGGGTCTCCCCTCATTTTGATGTTTGCCACACTTACGCTTGGTAGGCGGATTTTTCAGTGCAGTGCAGGGTTGTTGCGTTTACAGGAAGCGCTGCTGCCTTGTCCCCGGATTTATCCCAACACCTATAAATGATCAACTGGCCCATAAAACTGATCAACATTATCCTAGGAATACCATGTTCTTCTTCTCTTTTTTCGAGTTGTCGAACAACCCGATGAACCCTGGTGTCAGAGTTTTTCAACCGCCTACTGCTAGTAGAAGACCTCTGACGACAGCCGTCATAGTAATTATAGACAGCAACCTGCAATGTTCAGCCTGCAATGTCCTGCAACCAGAGTGCAAACAAATTCACAAAGTGACAACTTTGTGAGTGCCCCACCGAGAATCGAACCCGGAACCTTTGCGTCGCAGTGGTAATGCGACTGCACTACCACTGCGCCACATCGGCTGACAAAACAATGTTGAAAAGTAATCAAAAATTGCTCCTTGCAATAATATAATTATCAAAGAATGAGTAGGCTATTAGAGCCCAATTATTTTTCTTATTCTTATTTATAGCATAGTTATAAGAAGCGACTTAACATTTAAATTTGTACAGGCGTCCACTTACCTGCTTAACCTTGATACGTGATTATGATAAAATAATACGATAATTTTTTTGAATAAAGTACTTTGAACTTTGTCCGTTTAGCTACCTGTTTAAAATCTTAAAATGTGTAAAAAATGCAAAAGAGATCCGCAGTTCAAATATAAATTATAAAATTAGCAATAAACTTGCAGAAATATGGCTACGGTGGCTATATTTGAATGGGAGTAAGATTGGAATTCGCAATTTCCTTTCGTTTGACAGACGCATACGTTACTTTGCGTTGAAAAAACGGAACGACGGACGACAAGTGAATGAACCGCCTAATTATTTAAAAAATAAGTGTTTTCGTGGAGTACCTATGTACATTTAAATTTATTAAATTACGTGAAAAATGGTTAGTAAAATATAAAATAAGAAAATTAGTTTTCAATTCGGGCCAATATGTATGGAGAACCAAAATTAAATATGCAATTTTCAAACTTTTAGAAGTTTGGAAATGACAAAGTAAATTTTAGTTCGATGTTCAATCAAATAACTGTTTTTTTGTTGAGTTCGTACCTAACGAGAAAAATTGTTAGTAAAATGTAGAATAAGGAAATTCGTTTTCAGTTCAGGCCAATATGTAAGGAAACCCAAAATTAAAATGCAATTTTCAAATTTTTAGTGTTATAGAAGTTTGAAAATTACAAAGTAAATTTTAGTTCGATGTAAAACCAAATTCATAGACTGAGCAACTTCGAGTTAGGTTTTTGCGCTTAATTGATTGAAACCGTCAATCATTTTTTTTCCGCTTTGATATCTTATGCTGTACTATAAAAGAAAAATCACTGTGAAACTATTATCTAATAGCAGTCTAGTGTTCAAAGAATACGCACGTGGATGTCCGAATAGTTTAACTTCAAACTTAGTAATAAAGCCGTACAGAGGCCAGAAAAATTTAAGCAAAACTTGCACTTTGTACTAAATTTTGCATTTAATTTATAGAAGAAACACGGAGGTGCACAGTTTAGGCTGATTTGTGCTTTAATTTACTCGTACTTGGCAAATTTGTAAACAATGATTTTTATTAAATTCGTTTTCGTAGTTTTACTAGTTGGAGTTTCAGTAGGTGATCCAAGTAAGTACATTATACTAACGTACACATACATAAATCACGCCTATATCCCTAACGGGGTAGGCAGAGCGTTAACGGCCGTAAAACGGATATTAACACCACGTCTGACAAAAGTTTGAGGGTTAATCAGATAGGTAACTGTGTATCACTATAGTGACAGGTTGTCACCCCATCGCCTAAAATTGCAATACACATCTAACCCTCGAGTACCTTAATCGCCTCTTACGACACCCATGGTTTAGAAATAGGGTGATGCCATTGTAAACCGGCATCACACGGCATACATTATATGAATTATTTATAAGTCATTCCTTCTAAATTTAAATTTTGTTTTTGCGCTACAAATCGTGGAGAAATCTAAGTCCGAAATTTGTGTTATGTTACTTAACCCTATTCATGACGATTAACAGATGAATATACAAAATAACATATTGCGGGGTAGGCAAAGCCTAAAAAGCCGTAAAAAGCTGTCATTTACGCCACGTCTGATAAACGTTTGAGAGTCATTGAGAAAATTGTGTATCGCTATGGTGACAGGTTGTCAGCCCATCGAGTAAAATTGCAATACCACGTGTATTCTTATTCTAAGCCCTGCCGTGTGATGCTGTCACACGGCAAAAAATAAAATTATAGTTTCTATTATTTATAATACATTGTGCTGACGCGTGTAGGCACTTGAGTCAAATGTAAATTATAATAATTTTAATTTCTAGTTTTTCTAATTTATCTAAACTAAATGTACTCATTGAGTGTTATTTTTTTATCAGTTAGTATAAGCTAATATATTGTTTTATACAAGATTTTTATGAAATGATTTTATTAAAATTAAAAAGGTTGTAAAAATTATTTAACGACATAGAATGCGCAGAACCCAAATTCATTGGGTTAACGGCAAGGATGAATGCATGATGAAAGGCGATTATAAAAATTTAACCATTTTAAAGCATTTTCAGCATAGTACATCAATAATTATAACCGTTATGATATAAGGTCCTATTAAATTTAGTGCAAATATTTTTAGGGTAGAACTGAACTACTTCTCTTAGTAGGTAACTTTTATGAAATACGAAAAATACATTTAGGCCTCTGATACAAAGTGACATTAGTATTTTAGACCTATGTCACTTGGAGAAGGTTGTTCAGTTTCACTAGAAGAACTCACCCTAAAAATCTTTACACTGAATTTACATACATACATATATCACGCCTATATCCCCTGTGGCGTAGGCAGAGCGTGAAAGACCGAAAAAACGGTCACTCACGCCACGTCTCACAAACATTTAAGAGTCATTTAGATAATTGTGTATCACTATAGTGACAGGTTGTCAGCCCATCGCCCAAAATTGCAATACACACCCTCAAGTCCCTTAGTCGCCTCTTACAACTCCCACGGGCAAGAAATGGGGTGACGCTATTCTAAGCCGGCATCACACGGCGTTCTAAGCCGGCATCACACTGAATTTAATAGGACCTTATATTAATAGAACAATGGTCTAACAATTGTAAATAAACAAAGTAAATTAATCAGGCTGACATGCAATAAGATGATCTCATTAATTAACTTCCTAGAAATAACTAGTACCATCGAAGGGATCAACTCATACTTGTAGTGTTTACTCTTTGTACTCATTGTATTTAAGCACCAGTTCAAAATGTTGTGTTGGTCCAATAAATTTATAAATTGAGGTCCTCCCTAAAGTACCTACTGGTATGGCACTATTGGGGCGGACTACACTTACGTACCTTCTGTTATAAACACTCTATAAATCATAAGGTTAGGTGCTTATCTGTACTATAATTTAATTATGCACTTACAATGCTATATTATTTTCATAAATGAAAATAAGAAATATAAAAAAAATTAAAGTACCCGCCGTGACTTGAACCCGGGTCCGAACTTCAACCTTACAACCTTAGTCATCCGTGACCACGGGCTCTGTAAAGAGCTCGTAATCGCAGGAATTGTAAAATTCAAAATAAAGACTACTTAAATCCGTTTAAATTATTGTGGTGAGTAATAGTTGTGCAAACTCAAGAAAATATTAAGTTTAATTTTACTTTATTTTTCGCAGAATACACGGTAAATTCCGTATACAAAATATCACACATAGGTTTCTTAAATAGATCAACACTAAGATCATAAACGTTTCTTGCTGAGACATTGTTATGTGGATATATCCACATATGCATATATTATAATACGTAGTAAAAAAAAGCATTTTTTTAACTTGCAAAATTTTCAAGCTCGGGCAGGATTTGAACCTGTGACTTTTGCATTACTAGTGGCGACGCCTCTTTTATCTGGGCTACCACGGCTCGTTCCTTGCCCGCCAATTTTGCAAGTATAGGTATTTTAATGCCAGTAACGCGTGGCACGGCTCCATCTACCGGGTAAGTTTTGCAACTAATACCCGGTGACTAATTTTATCTTTACAGATTGAATGTAGTCTAAGCAACGAAAACCCGCGATTAATTGAATACCAAAACAACACTTCTCGTGTAATATGATCGAAAGATAAGAAATAATACAAATTCTATTCAGCACATACTTTTTGCTCTTAAAACCTAATCGGTGTACGCAAAAAACTTGCTCGAGCCAATGTTACGCAGATAAACTAAAAAGGTCAGCAGCATCCTAATGTCACCTGTATTATTCATTAATTACATTTACATTTGGTCGTATAACTGATCTGTGAAATTTAACAAGATAAGTACCTATCTTTGTGGATTATAGTGATATCCTAATGACCAACTTAAAGTACAGGTGGTTTAAGAACCCAGTGGCGCCTCCAAACAGCAAAAAAAACCCTGGCTGGGCACGGTAGTCAACCAAAGTATCAATTCGCGGCTATAATTAACTATAAAGATTATTTAGAATCAATAAAACCTTGTAAGAACTGTGCGATTACGTTACGAACTAAGTTATGTATTCCAAAAATGCCAGAAGTAACCACTTTTAGCAAAATTACAATATACAAGGTGAAAGGGACAGTTCTCCGAATACTGATAGGGTGCATTCAGACCATGAAACTGATTAACTTCTCATAAAAAATATTTCAGGTCATAATATTATTGACTTCCCATAGTGAATTCAGTCAGCTGATTGTGTTTTTGTATGCGAGGTCGATTTTATTATGTCATTTCCTGACATATGTTTCAAGGGTAAAGTTGTTCAGCATGATCTGTATGCGCCCTATCAGTATTCGGAGGGCTGTACATTACACCTCGTATTACTAAAACGCTTATTTTTAACAATATTTTATTGATTCTAAATCATCTTTGTAGTTAGATAAAGCCGCAAACTGATTCTTTGGTTTCCGGATGGCTAGCGTGTCTAGCCAGGGTTTTTTTGCTGTTTGGGGGCGCCACTGGGCTCTCATACCATTTTAGGCGAGTGTGGCCCTCAACGACCTCAATAGTAGGGCCACTTCACAAAAAAAGATTTCTCTTTATATAAAGAATCTATCAGAATATCCGTTGGCCAAGTTTTTAGTAGTATCCTTAAGTAAAATTGGGATCTGCAAACTCAATGAAATATTCTCGTTTATTAAAGTTATGGCAATTAATACCAAAAGTGGCCGTTTTTAGTCATAACTTCATGAACAGCAAATATTTCATTGAATTTGCAGGTTCTAATTTTGTTGAAGGATAATACAAAAAAAATGTGAAGTGGCGCCACTCGCCTTAACACTAACTTATACGTCACAGTTGAAGCAAGACGTGTTTTTCTATTAATGAAAATATTTTGTTATCTTTTCCAGCAAACACTATCATTCCCTGCAAGAAATCCGACAAGGCATGCATAGAAGCGTCTGCTAAAGCTGCAATGGGCAGGTTCTCCCAAGGCTACCCTGAGTATGGAGTGGACTCATCCGATCCCCTACCATTGGATGAGATAGTCGGTGACCTGTCCACGCTGAAGTTCAAGTTTACCAACACAACCGCGGTTGGGATAGGGAAATGTGATATAAACAAGCCTAAGTAAGTATAGGTATTTATTTGATGCTCGTGGTTTGGTGTCGGGATCAGATGATTGTAATTAAGATTGCCGACGCAAAGTTGGAATTTGTCAAAGTTCCTCTTTGCATAATTAAAGTGATGCCGGCTTTGAATAGCATCACCCCATTTCTTTCCCGAGGGAGACGTAAGAGGCGACTAAGGGACTTGAGGGTGTGTATTGCAATTTTAGGCGATGGGCTGACAACCTATCACTATGGCGATACACAATTTTCCGAATGAGCCTCAAATATAGGTATGTCAGACGTGGCGGAAATTTCCGTTTTTACGGCCGTTTACGCTCAAGAGATAAAAGGCGTGAAATGTGTATGTGTGTAAAGTTTGGGAAGCAAGTCGGTATGCCGGATAGTTTTTTTAAATGGTTTGTTTTTAAAGTATAGGCCATTTTAAGAAACTAAATTCATTATTTCAAAATAATACCTATTATTTATTTCAATTTTCTAAACTTTTGTGTCACAATTGTTGGTTTAAATTAAATGTTAAAATAAAATGACATTGCCCACAGAAAATGTTAATCATAGACAAAACAAAATGTCAGTTCAGAATATTTTGGTTTTTTTTTCCTATGGCAAAAGCAGTTAATCATATTCAGGTTATACAAAGGCGTTAGGCGTCATACGAAGGTCATCGAGATTTCTTTAAATGTATTAGTATTAATACTTTTTGATTATTATTTTAAGAAGATATTATAGATAAAGTATAAATCTTGAAATGGTTTTAAACTTTCCCTTGAAACCGACCATGTAAGCATTCCCAATTCTGTCCGCAAGATAGATAGTTTCGTAAATGATGAATTTCATAGCGCTTTCTCTATGAACAACTTGACCATTAAAGATACTAAAAAGACAAAATTTTTCGTTTCAGCCTGGATCTGGACAATTCTAAATTATCCTTTGAGATGGTTTGCCCGGATATCACCATGAGCGGACATTACGTCATTTCCGGACAACTTTTGATCCTGCCTGTGGAAGGAGATGGAGATTATTCAATAATTTCTAGTAAGTTCTGTAATAGTAGTTTATGCAACTGTCGTATAATGGGGGTCATTAGAATGCGAGTGCCTGTTTATCACACGAGGCGCAGCCGAGTGTGATAATAGTTTGACACGAGCATTCTAATGCCTAATTATAGCAGTTGCATACACTATTTTATCTACACTCTCCAAAAAACTCAGAAACACTTTTCAAAACGTACGCACCGGCCATTGCAAGGCCCGATACAAGGACAAATTCAATACGAGAACGTAATATGGCTTGATATGAATTTTTAAAAATCTATACTTTAGCAATTGTTTAGATGTGGAGTCTTAACAATAACTTAACTAAACAACTGAACAACATCTGAACAACATCTGAACAACAACTGAACAACATCTGAACAACATCTGAACAACATCGAAACAACAACTGAACAACAACTGTACAACAACTGAACAACATCTGTACAACAACTGAACAACAACTGAACAACATCGGAATAACATCTGAACCACGACTAATCAACATCTGAACAACAACAGAACAAAAACCTATTAAAACAACTGAACAACATCCGAAAAATTCCGTACAACAACAACTGTCAGGTGCGGCGGAAGATAGCGATTTGAGTATTGGAAAAAAAAACTTCGTTTCATTTCTCAACTTTATCGTATTAAGAGTTTTGTCATTAAGTCATTACGCTTCTGTAATTTATAGTAAACCCTAGTTTTTATAGGCAGAATGCATAAAGTAGGTCATTATGCATCTGTTTTCGAATTCATAATTCGAACATTATGAGACGAGTGTATATAAAATATCAAATTATAACCTGATTCGCTTAGAAAATGCCGCGACGTAATTTTGACCTCCACGCTCGATACACGCTTGTACTGGCGCGTACTGACAGTTATGCTGGTTGCAACACTATCTAAGCAAAAGAATTCTAGAGATCCTACATAAACGGGACGTCATTTGACATCAAAAATATGTGACAATGATAAATAGGGTTCCAAACCATACTGTTTTAGACAGTATTAAACTGATTGTAAGCCAATTGCCTACTGTTCAATTTACAAAAAATATTTAAAAATACTTTTTTAGCTCAACGTCTGTATAGCAGATCAAATTTCAATATGCTAGTCTGTATTGTAGATCAAATTCCGATTATATCCTTGTTTTTACAAAATACTGTTCTTTCTTCAACCCTGATATATTTTTGTGAAAAAAGTTGGCAACGTTTCGGATTTTGGTTGTACATAATTTATAGAACATCAAAGGTTTTGGTACATGACAATATAATGCAGTTGAGTTGCGACGCTATACTTCCAGCTACTAAACTTTGTTTTACGTCTTTGTAGGACTGATTATTTAGTCCAAATGTTTGAAAGTTGATTTAATTGTTTTTTTTTATTAGACAAATAAAAATAAAATATGTGAAGTGAAGTATAAATTGACCCTACATGCATCTAGGTGTATCTAATTAGTTGGCAAAGTAATTAATCATGTGGTAGGTTGGACTTTTCGATTTAAACATATCTTTAAGGCCGACAGTAATGTAAATTAGGCTGGCAACTAGTTCTGCCTTATGACGTTATTTTTATCATATGTTGAACTTTTGATATGATCCTTACTGGATTGAACTGGTAAAAATGTGATCGCGTAACCGATTTAGCAACAAATCTAAAAGAATTGTAGGAAATAAGTTTTCCATTTGCCAGAATTATATTTTCTATGAACTTATGTTTATGCGCCGCCGATTGCTCATGTATGTAGGTAGGTACGCTTAGACCGATTTATGAAATGGGGAGGTTTCTTTATAGAATATTTTTTGAATTAAAATAGTTTAGTATTCCTGGAAATCTGTAGATGGCTACTTTACTAGATGTCAAAGCCAAAAGGCATGATTATAAAAGTTATTGTTATTTCCGAATCCATCCTCGATTTTTGCGCTTTGTTATTTATTAATACTCTTTTTTGTTTGTACGTTTTTTTCGTTGTGGATTTCGTTAATATGCAGGGAAACCTACGAAAATTAATACTTTTGTGATGCAAGTGATGTAAGAATGATTGCAATCGTTTCGTTTTGCAATCTCATACGTCCAAGTGAAAAAATCGAAAAATCATGTGGCGTTCCGTTCCTTACGTTAACGTACCAAGTACTGCGCCATCTATCCAGCGACTTTAAAAATAAAACTCCCTATTCTTTTATCTTCAAGTGGACTTCAGTAATTTAGTTAGGATCCGGTGATGGAATCATGATCTAGAGCAATTTTAATCAGTTTTATTAGCCGTACCTCGAATTACCCATTCAAGTTGTCTATCTACTTGTACTGGCTTTTGATACAACCATGCAGGGGCCAGAAGATTTTTAATTTTAAACCTTTATTAATTTTCTTCTAGAAAAATACGTGTTCACTATCGACGCGGAACTAAAACAGGTCCAGGGGAGCGACGGCCGGCAACACCTCGCCGTCAAAAACTTCAAGTTTACGTCAGATGCGCAAGCGCCGATCACTTACGACTTCAAGAATCTGTTCAACGGTCAAAAGGACTTAGGTTTGTATTCGTACTTTATTTACAATCAAATACTTCACCATAAAATGAACGAGATATTATAAGTAAATAAAACATCTTTAAGGCGAGTGTAGTTGTGAATGGCCTCGACAGTGGCGCCACTGCACAAAAAAATACTCTTTAAACAAACAATCTATCAGATTGTCCATTGCCCAAATTTTTTGTATTATCCTTGAGTAAAATAAGAACCTACAAACTCAATGAAATATTCGCTATAATTAAAGTTATCGCAACGAATACTAAAAGTAACCGTTTTTAAGGTAAAAGTTCTCCAGTTACTCGGGTAAAGGTTAAGATGCACTACTTGCAAAAAATACTGTAGTCTTATAGTCATAGACTAACTTCAGCACGCCAACCTACCTATATAAGACTACCTACTTATACTGGTTATTCTCAGTAACTGTATGATAAAGTAATATAACTACGCGCTATACAGGATGCTTCAAGTTCAATGCAGCAAAAATATGGAATGATCTCCCACCTCCAATGAGGAAAAAAATGTCAGTATCAAGTTTTAAAGCCAAACATAAAAGAGCTTTATTAAACAGGCAACTTGCGGCAGAAAACTTGAAGCATGCTTACTGGAAACTGTTACCCCTAAAATATTATTTTTCATTATAAAAGCCCATCACTTACACACACACACGCACGCACACACACACACACACACACACACACACACACACACACACACACACACACACACACACACACACACACATGCACACACACAATGGAAGGGTTCAATTTTGTTTTTATTTCAAGATATAAATTTGTTTTTATTTAAACTTGTTATAACACCCAAAGAATATGACTGAAGTGTCACTTTTTGTTTTTTACTGTTTATTTTTCTATTGAGCTAGTTAAGTTACTTTTGTTTTCTAAAGGATGTTTAGATTTTATTTTGATATTGTGAAGTCCTCTCCTATCTACCTTTTTACCCCGCCACGATCTCAGGGAGGAGGCAATGGCTGAAAATCAGCGCTGAAGAGACAATGGTCTTGCCAGCAAATGCTGAGCCATTTCCTTTTGCCTTTTTTATGTTTAGTACCTGTCTAGATAATATGAAAGATTTGTAGACTTTAAAAAGGCAATAAATAATATTTTTATTTATTTATTTTATTTATATACTTTGGTTGGTGGTTAAATGGAAGTTAAATGGCCGTGTGATGCCGGCTGAGATGGCCGTGTGATGCCGGCTGAGAATAGCATCACCCCATTTCTTACCCATGGGTGTCGTAAGAGGCGACTAAGGGTCTCGAGGGTTAGATGTGAATTGCAATTTTAGGCGATGGGCTGACATCCTGTCACTATGGCGATACACAGTTATCTTATTGACCCTCAAACTTTTGTCAGACGTGGTGTTAATATCCGTTTAACGGCCGTTAACGCTCTGCCTACCCCGTAAGGGATACCGGTGTGATTTATGTATGTATTAAATGGAAGTTTGATGTGCTGCCTTTTATCGAAACGTAACTGCTTTCAGTCACGGAATTATTAGAAAATTACACATATTTTCTGTACCAATTGACATATAATCTTCACATAATCATAAGTGCGAATTAAAATAAAATTTAAAATTTCGCAACTGAATCAATGACACATTTACTTATTCATTAGTTATTACTATTGGTTGCTCAGTGAAGAATTTTTCATTTCAGCTGAAGGAGTCCTGAAATTCGCAAATGAAAACTGGAAGGAAGTGGCAGACTTCGTCCAAGAGCCTGTCATATCGACTCTTTTGAAAAGACTCGTCAAAAATTTAAACAAATTCCTGAAACTAGTATCTGTTGACGAACTCTTCCTTGCTGATTGATTAAAAAACTAAAACAATAAGTTTTGTAGTATTTGCTCTTGAAATCTCAATAATATTATATTTATTGATCTGACAACATATTTGGTTGGTTCCAATAGTCTTATAACTTTACCAAAGAAACAGGTCAAACAATGATAAAAAAATTGGGCATTCCAAACAAATTAACCAGGACGGCTGGAACATTTAATATGGAAGTTCCAATTTAAATTTTCATAATTCTTTCCATTTTGATTCAACAGTAGTGGTTATTGTACACAAAACATTACAAGAGACACACATACAAATTATAACGACTCAACAGGACAATTTATTTCTACTTAGAAATTATGTTTATTATTTATTAATTAACTGTTTCATGAGATGTCTAAATTGTTTTCCTATTCTTTACATACTGTATAAAATGTTTGTACCAAAGTACCTTATATTATGTTACAGAGGCAAATAATTACTAGTTTCCTCTTTTGGTCAAATAAAACTTAAGTGAGTACTTACCTACTGCGTACTTATTATATGCATTCATAATTTAATTGCACTGTGACGTCAATACTTAGATAAGGCTAACTTACAGGCACAGATTCACTATACAGGATGGCCCGAATAGTGACGTCCGAAGACAAAATTTAAATGCCTTAAACTGAGGGGTATGCAAATCACCAAAATGTATGATCCGCGATTTTTTGTAGTTTCCGAGTTATTCAACTTTTAAAGTGGTCTGGAAAAACTCGAATAGCAGCTTCTGTCCTTCTTTTTTTTTACTTCCGTAAAATGTCTTTTGAACCATTGTTTTCGTAGCGTCCTTCCAGCGTACAAAAAATGAGAAAAAGAATCTGCCAGTTGATTTTTCCCATACAACTCCACAAGTTGAATAACTCGGAAACTACAAAATATCACGAAACATACATGTGGGTGATTTGGATACCCCTCAGTATAAGGCATTCAAATTTTTTCTTTGGGCGTCGCTATTCGGGCCAGCCTGTATAGTAATGTAAGTATGTTTTACAAATGCGTGCGAGCGTGTGTGTTTGTTTGCTTACGTTTTGAACGATTATTTATGTTATAAAATTATACACGTGTTGAAAATAAAAAAAGGCCTAAATCAATGCAGATACAACGGGTGAAACTGGTAGATGTAGCTACCTATTTATTATAATTTAAATTCGTAAACCACTACGAAAATAATTTTGACAAAACAAATAAAAAATAGGCGATGACGTAAATAAATAGCCAGTTATTAAAATTCACACATTCTAGATTGATTTGGCGCAGTCAAACTCACATCCGGTTAGACACTTGATCCGCCAATGTAAGTCGTAAGCGCGAGGCATAAGATCGACACAAATTCCAAACTGTCTTACCCAGACTGAGCTTGACTGTACATTGCCAAAAATAGAGAAACTTGACTGTAGTACTAATTCAAGCCTTGATATATATTTTTTTATGGTTTTTTTCCTACAATCTTATTGCTTAAGGAAACGAACGTCCACTTTAGCAAATGAAATACATGTATACAGGTATATTGAATTATTTTGATAAAATGTTCGCTACTTAAAAATACTTTGTTTTCCACGTGTAAAAATCTGCAAAACATGCTGTCCACTGGCTTATACTACTATTTATAGTTTAGGAGTGCTTTAACCGGTACAGACTTAAACCGGTACTATGGTCAACTGTGCTGATTAAACCTTAAGGTTGAATTAATAATCCGTACTAATATTATAAATCTGAGAGTTTGTGTGAGTGTGTATGTATGTATGTTTGTCACCTCTTCACGCTCAAACAGCTTGACCGATTTGAATGCAATTTAATACACAGATAGAGTTTAACCTGGAATAACACATAGGCTACTTTTTACCGCAGGAAAACAACGATTACCACGGGAAAATAAGTGGCAGCAGGTGAAACCGCTGGGAGGAAAACTATTAGTTTTATACTAATGTTATATTTTAATTTTTAACTGAATTTAGTAAAGGAGTTTATCAATAAACAGTAAAATTTTCTCATTTCCAAATATTTTTAACTATATTTCTTAGTGCTTTTGTGCTGAAATTGAATAGCGTAGGTATCTATATAGGTATCATTAATAGTCAGTATTTAAATTTCGTCTCCTTGAATAATTATGTTCGTCTCTCTTTTTTTGCCTAAACAGGTATCGGAGTGCCTAGTGCTTAGTGCTCTTCAGAACACGACACTACCTGTTTTAGTTGCACAAGGTTGTACAACGCATAACTGTGACTTCACAAAGATCTCGATACAGTGAAGAATAAAAAGTTTTTGGAAACGGACCGTGATTTGATACTCAAAATGAAATAAATTGAAGAGTGCAATTCAATCAATCAATTTTTTTTATATTAAACGAAAGGGATTCATCTACTTGATTGACCAAATTACTCAAAATAATGCACAAATTAAAAAATACATACATACATGCATACAAACATATACATATCACGCCTATAATCCCTTGCGTTGTAGGCAGAGCGTAAACGGTGGCCGCAAAAACGGACACTTACGCCACGTCAGACAATTTTTGAGGGTAATTCGGAAAATTGTGTATCGCCATAGTGACAGGTTGTCAGCCCATCGCCTAAAATTGCAATACACACCCTCGAGTCCCTAAGTCGCCTCTTACGACTCCCACGGGAAGGAGATGAGGTGATGCTATTCTAAGCCGGCATCACACGGCAAAGCCGGCATCACACGGCAATAAGCCGGCATCACACGGCAAAAAAATGTGTGTTATTTTATGAGATATATGTTATGTTATGTTTAGTTTGTAATTTTTTTTTGGTAAAGGTCGTGTAGACTGCCGCGATACAGGTTCGTCCTAGTGCGGAGTCTATAAGTAATATGTTCTTTATGTAACTCTTATTTGGGAAATAAACAAATTTTTTTTTTTTTTTTTTTTATTTATTCGTACCAAATTGCGAAGACTACATCAAATTATGAAAGTGAAGAAATTAAAAATTTGCATACATTACGACTGGAAATAAATTGAAATAACTACAATATGGAGCAAGTTACAAACAGTTTATTCTGATTATGCAACATAAGAAATAAAAAAAAAACATTAATTATTTTAATGTACCCAATTAATCGAAATTTGGAATGTTTATCTCATGAAATAACACATTTATTTGGAATCTACAACTATTTAATTAAAACCGGGTTTGAGAATTTGGCGCATTATTTTGAATAATTAGTTCGACCAAGTAGTAGAATCCCGATACGTTTGGGGTCGGTTTGATTAAAGTTTAAGTCATATTTGTATTACGCATATGTTACATAGTCATTAAACAACACGCATAAACCTTGGAGCATAAATGACCAAGTCATATTGTCTACTACATACGCCTAGAAAAGCATGTTTGCGGCTTAGTGGACGGTGCTGTCATTCAACTAAAAACGCCATTAGACGTCTAAAAACTGTCGTTTGTATCCCACTCTAGTGGCATGAGAGGTTGTCAGCCAACACTACGACATCATCTACTACACCCAAATAAATGAAATGCAATGATTTTTTTTAAGGTACGACGAAGAAAACTTGCAGATCTGAAAGTCTTGGCTGTATAATAATAAGCCATACTACGCTTTGCCTAACCCGGAAAATGTCAGATCTTGTTAAACTGTCATTTTATTAGGACTATCTTAAAATGGTAATAATAATCGTAAGAAACTGTAAAAATCTCTTATAGAAATACTAAGAAAGTAAGTTGCACCGAATCCGTGATTTAATTTGTCTAATCCCACCAAAATCAGCAAAAATCCTTTTGATGACTATCGTAACATTTTATTCGAAAACATAGCCATCTATTTGTTACCACTGGGTACCTACTTGGTGACTCACATAATTGAAATAGCAAAAACTTTTCTAAGTCAATATTAAATTAGCTTATTGACAGGTTGAACAAGTCCGTTGGTTATAAATAATGTACGTACGACATGTTTATCTATAATGTAAACAACTAAATATAAGATAGATGTAGGAAGTTAAGTTCGCATATATTGCTAGCATCACGCGTAGATCAGTGGTGCCTTACGAAATAAATAATAAATTATTTTACTAGAATTATAATTATAAATTTTGCAAATATGACTGCACGGTGTGTCAGTTTGTTCGTTTGTTTGTTAGTGGTTGTTTGTTGCGTTGCTGACCCAGGTAATTGTAACTTTATTACTTATTTTATTATTTTTGTTACACTCATACAGGATGTAAAAATATAAAGGGTGAACCAACCCATGACACTGAACAACTTTCGATAAAGATCATAGGTCGAAATAAGAATAAAAAGTTTTGACTTTCCTGTTGGTTGTAACATTCTGTATGGGGGGTCAAAATGTTTATTAATATTTCAAAATGTTCTTTGGCGAATATTGTTTAGTTTCTCTTCCACCCCTTGAAATATTTGCAGTATTTTTTTTACATCTTATATACACACATTAAACTTACTATATCCAGACTACTATTACATATAAATAACATTTTAAGAAGTGCAGTCGAAATAAAAGATAAAGTAAAAGAAAAATGAATTATACAGGATGTAAGGGATAGCCCTCCGAATACTTATAGAGTGGATTCAGAACATGACTGAACAACCTCCCATGAGAAAATATTTCGGGACACGTAAAAAAATTATTTCCCAATATTTCCCATAGTAATTGCAGTTAGCTGATCGTGATTTTGTCCGGGAGGTCAATAATTTTTGGTGTTTCCTGACATATGTTCCTAGGGCAAAGTTATTCAGTTTCATGGTGTGCATGCACCCTATCAGTTTTTGGCAGGTAGGTAAAACAAAAAAAAATCATCTTAATCTACTACAAAATGCCAAGTGCCAACCTACTTACATCTTGTATCGAAATAACATATAATAAAAACAATAAATATATGATATACAGTCCCATTAGTTTATAATATTGGAGCAAAAGAAATCGATAAATTAATAAAGTACCATCTTCACAAAACTGAAAGAACCAGTTTATGGAAAACACCTACTGAAGACATACCGATAGTAGTAGGTTTCAATTTCAATTTCGATAATCAAACTTTTATCCCTTTGATATTTACTTAAAATTTCATATGGAGGAAAAATTTAGAATTAATATATAATAAATAATGACGTGTTACTCAACCTGTAAGAGGTAAGAAAGGGGATAAAAGTTTTGTATTTACGCGCTAGACGTACAGTCTTGAAATTTCATTTCAAAAGGCCAAATTATTAGAAGTAGAAGCTCGTTGGTATGAAATCCGAAAGAAGAGTGTATTGAAATGCTACCCTTAAGGGGGTAAAACAGGGGCAACCCCAAAAGGGAAAAAATATGGGATGAATGTTTGTATGAATTTGTTAAGTCCTTTGATATATTTGCTTCGAGTTTAGATTTATGAAGGAACTTTAAAAGTGATGATTGAGGAATTTATCGTTTTATGATATTCAACCAAAAAGAAGTTAACCCAAAAAGGGGTTTTATCAATCTACAAAAACTTTATTCGGGTGGATCACTAACTCTGTGCCGTATATGACAATCAGGCAAGTATGCAGGAAACTTGCCCCACGAAATGTTGAATTGCTTACTGTTGAATGATCAGAAATCAACAGAAGGATCAGATTCTTCCTGCGTAGAAAATCAGTCACGAAACTTTAGCAAAATGTTCATTGTTCATATTCAAGTACCTTTACAGCTTCAAAAACTAACTGTGAAATACGTTATTCTAAAGTTCTTTTGTTATATTATGTCAATCAGTCCATGTAATATAAAAGTGTAAGTTAACAAAAACAGTCTAACGTGCCGTAGGTACCACATTGACAAAATAATATAATCGTGTTCGAAAGAAATCAGTCGTTAAAAACAATAATCAAGTCGTTTGCAAATTTTCTAAAATTGTATACCGAACACGAGAAGTGTTTTAAAACTTGGTATTCACTAAGGAAGGTATGATAAAGTTAGTGTTTGTTACAAAGTAAAAATTTCCATAATAAATACTGACTCTTTTGAATATTAATTGACTGATTATGTCCACTTTGTGATAATCAAAACAAGTGGTTCTTGTGGAGAACTAGAAAATCTAGTTTATGATATTGACATTTTATGAATTTAATTATAGTCACATACATGATTCAAGCAAATGACGTGTGTGAAGCAAATAAAAGGAGATAAATATATTTAAGGTCCCCAGCTATTTGATATTTGGTTCGTTTTTTCTACCATTTTTTTTACAGCTTTACCAACTTTACTTAGGAACACACACTACAGGTTAGATGCTAATTTGCAACACATTAACCTACATATTTAGGAGAAAAACTCTACTAGTTACTCTTTATATGTATGTAGAACCCTTGTTTTAGCGATAGCGGTCATTGACATATCATTACCATTAATAAAAGATAAAATATCGTTTGTCGATAACCGCTGAAGAACTTATCTTTGATTTAGCGAAAATTTGACTAACCGACAACTCACTTCTACCTGTGATTTTGCCCATAAATTTTTATGAAGGCATAAAATAACTACTGTCGCTAAGGATAAGATTTTCATATTTTTTAAGGACGGAAACCACTACTGTTCATCATTTATCATCATCATCATTATTGTTCAGTAGCGGAATTTAAGATTAAATCCTAGATGTCCTCCTACTCAAAATCATTTACTGTTATTGGCAGCCTACGGCGCCGTCTACACAGACAGCTTCACAATTTCAAGATCTTTTTATACCGAGTGTTAATGAATTCAAATAGCCAGTTGTACCAATCTGTTCTTGTGTTTCTTTTCCGTGTGTTTATCTGTTGCGCAATAATTTCCTTTTTGATCAATGGATGAACATATTTATTTACTTTTGCGTATCTTACCTTACTCAACATTTTTGAATTGTTGTTTGAAATGAAATTGTAAAGTCCCATAACTAGGTAACATGTGCATATTTGGCTAACAAGTTCACAAGGATTTACGATTCATAGATAGACTTTTTGTTGTTTCAGTGTCGAATTTGAAAAAATGCCAACCTGCCGACGCCAACTGCATTAAAGAGTCTTCTCAGACCTTTCTGAAGACATTCCTAGCTGGTTTCCCAGAGCTAGGAGTACGGCAGTTGGAACCCATAGTCGTTGACAGAATGGACGTTAGTGATGCTGATCTCAAGCTTATCTTGACAGATGGAACATTCACTGGATTGGATACGTGCCGCATTAAGAAGATGTCGTTAGTATACCTTTTTTTTCCTTTGCCCTATCAAGTACATCCATTTTTATAATAAATAGTAACTTGGACATTGTTAAAGCTTCTTTAATTATTCAACCAAAATTAAATTTGTATTTAATTTTGTTTATTTAAATTTGTTGTAAGCTCGACTATGTGTAATGTAAACATCAATTTTATTCATTTTGTTTTAATGTCAGCCGTTCTAAGTACGTCTGCAGAGAAGTATGTATATTTGCCTTCGCATACGTCAAAAACTACATAATAAACTTCGATATGTGTAGTGAATTTGTAACCTCCAACACTTTTTTCTAACGCCAGCTAGTGTACGCACATCATTTTTGGAGTTCCATACCAAAAGGTCTAAACAGGACACTATTATTGAGACTTGGTTGTCCGTCTGTCGGTCTCTCAGTCTGTCACCAGGCTGTATCTTGTAAACCTAGATAGTTATAAAGTTGTTTTTTTTTTAGATCCCGTGTTTCTGTAGCCACTATATAACAACAAATACAAATTAATGATTATAATAACAAAGAGAGGTTCCTATTTCTTAATTTTATCTGTACTGGCTCGGAGGCAGTATCTTATGAACGATAATAGTCAAAGAGTTATAATTTGCACAAAACATGTATTAATGTAATATATATATATCCTCCGACCGATTTCGGTCATGGCGACTGCTTCATCTCCGTTGTTGGCGTTCGTGAGCTCGCATGTGGCTTATGTAGCCAATCTTTTTTGCAAAGATTCTCGCGCATTGCGGGCATGTGAGCACACCGTCTATATAATTATAATTAATCGCCGCTGGTGGTCGGGCTTTCAATTCATCGCGTTTGGCGTCAAGATCTAGTCGCCGTTTGTCTTCGAAATCAGAGATATTGGTTTTTACTATAGATCTCCACTCAGTTCTTTTGGCAGCCTGGCACTCCCATTTCGAGGGGCTGATGTTGCACTTTTTCATGTGCCGCTTCAGCACATCTTTATACCTGAGGAGTTGGCCGCCTTGGTTTCGCTTGCCCTCCTCAAGTTCCGAGTAGAATATGCGCTTAGCCACTCGCTCCTCAGCCATCCGCGACACATGACCGCACCACCGAAGTTGTCGCCGCATAAGGTAAACCTCGATACCACCTACATTGGCTCTACGCAGCACTTCAGTGTTCCGCACGTGATCCGACCATCGGATTTTAAGGATCTTGCGGAGGCATCTGAGGTGAAATCGGTCTAGCATGCGGATGTGGCGACGGTATACAGTCCACGTTTCGGCCGAGTACAAGATGTTGGGCAGCACGACTGCCATGTAAACAGCAATTTTGGTGCCCAGTTTCAGGTCGTGCGAGCAGAAGACCTTCGAGTCAAGCTTCCCGAATGCTGCTGCTGCAGCACCTATTCTGCTATTGACTTCTGCATCGAGGTCACACTTAGATGATAAAGCACTCCCCAAGTACCGGAACTTGTCAACCTGCTTTAGCACGTCTTCACCGAGCTTAATAGAAAGTTCTTCGCGACCATTAATGTCTAAGGACATGGTTTCCGTCTTTTTGACACTAACTTTTAATCCAAACTTACAGCAGTATTCGTGAAAGACAGTCATAAGCTGCTGCAGGCCTTCTGGGGTTTCTGCCATGAAACATAGGTCATCCGCATTTGCAATTTCTGCGATGATTGCATAGGACACTTTCGTGCGAGCCCGGAAACGGGCCAAATTAAAAAGATTACCGTCAGTACGGAAACGGATGCGTACACCTTCTGAAGTTGCTTGCAATACTTCCCGGACTACGACCGCAAAATACAACGCAAATAGTGTAGGTGCCAAAACACAACCTTGCTTAACTCCACACGAGACGAGGAAGAAGTCAGATTGTTGATTGTCAACGGCAACACAACACTGCATTTCATCATGCAGGAGTCGCAATAATCGCACAAACTTCTCTGTGCATCCAATTTTTTCAAGAACAAGCCAGAGGGCTTCGCGTGGCACACTGTCAAATGCCTTCTCAAGGTCAACGAAGCAGAGATACATATGGCGACTCTGCTCTCTACTTTTTTCTTGCAGTTGACGCACTGAAAAGATCGCCTCACATGTACCACGGTCTGGTCGGAAGCCGAACTGAGTTTCAGGTAAAATCTTTTCTGATAACTTCATGAGGCGGTTTAGAAGGACTCTGGCAAAGACTTTTCCAGGGACTGATAATAGCGAAATTCCACGGTAAGAATTGCAATCAGAACGGTCTCCTTTGTTCTTATACAGGGCCCTAATGCGTGATACTTTAAAATTAGGGGGAACTTGTTCTTTCGTCCACATAAGATCAAAGAGTTCCCATATAGTTGAGTGCAACTCATTACCGCCGTATTTAAGCAGTTCTCCCGGTATAGAGTCAATGCCGACCGTGCGCTTATTTTGCTGTTGTTTGATGGCTAGAACAACCTCTTCTCGCAGCAGTGGATCATCCAGCTCAGTAGCTGTAGGGGATTGAGGGATAGAGCGAACGTAGTCTAAGTCAACGACTCGATTCACATTTAGCAGAGTGTTGAAGTATTCTGCCCATCTTTTAAGCACTTCCTCTTTGCTTTTAAGAAGGTTTTGCCCATTATCAGACTTCAAAGGTACCTTTGCGAGGGAGGATGAGCCAATTAAATTACGAACCTCACGATAAAATTCCCCCAGCTGGTTGGTGTCCGCGAGCCACTGCATGTGACGAGCTTTATTCTGCCACCATTTATCCTTTGTCTCCCGGGATAGTCTACGGAGTTCCAGATCACTTTGTCTGGCCACCGATATGTTTCCACCTTGGTGTTTTTCGCCGCGCTGCTGTCGCAGGAGTTGCCGATGCTTATCTAATGCTTCTGACAGAACTTTATCATTTTCGTCGAACCAGTCTTCGTTTTTGTGTACTTTACGACCGAGAGTAGCTATAGCGGTGTTTAAAATATGTGAGGATAAGGTATCCCAGCTACCGACAACATTGTCAGCTTCGGAGGCCAAAGCAGAAGACATTTTAGACGTCAGCGTATCTACATACTCCTTTCGGGTCTCGCGAGCTTTTAAACCATCTAGGTTTAGACATACAGACTTGTTTGTAGCAGATCTGCGAGGACGGCGAAGGCGGAGACATAGTTTTGTCATTACAAGCCGGTGATCGGTCCAGCAGTGCGCACCACGCATGACACGGGTAACTATGACTTGGGAAACGTCTCTTTGTCTAACGATGGCATAGTCTATTAGGTGCCAATGTTTGGACCTTGGGTGCATCCATGTGTTTTTGTGCTTTGCGGGAAGCCTGAACATGGTGTTCGTGATCGCAAGCTGAAATTGAGCACATAAACTAAGTAGCAGCTGTCCGTTGCTATTCATGCTGCCCACTCCATGTCTGCCCAGAACACTAGGCCACGCTTCATAGTCTCTTCCTACCCGTGCGTTGAAGTCACCCAAAAGCAAGATGTTCTCTTTTGAGCGTATACTGCCAATACATTGAGTCAATTCGTCATAAAACTTGTCCTTAATATCATCAGACTTGTCTAGCGTGGGAGCGTAGACACTGATGATATTTAGGTAGTTGTCTTTCTCCAAGTGAAGGCGCAGTGTGGAAACGCGGTCTGAGATGTGTACTGGATACTCTTGTAGTTGTTTTACAAGCTGGTTCTTGATCGCAAAACCAACGCCAGACCTTCGGGGTTCAGAAGCAGCGAGCCCTTTCCAAAAGAAGGTATAACCTCCGCCATGCTCTACTAGCTCTCCTTCTTCTGCAAGATGCGTTTCACTGAGAGCAGCCACATCGACATTATAGCGAAGAAGTTCCCGAGAAACAATAGCAGTTTTCCTTTCTGGGCAGGCGTTGACATCGCGATCAAGGAGTGTCCGCACGTTCCACGCACCAAAAATCATGTTAAATGTTTTAATATTATTATTATATTTGTAACGTCGACCGCGAGTTTACAGATGCGGAGGCAGCCGCGGTTGCTACCATCCTAGTGGGTCGGGGTGAGCAATTTTTGGGACACCTTTTCTAGTCCGCTCCCCGGCTGAGCGGGGAAAGCAGTGCCTCCCTAAATAGGGCTGCTTTGTCACTCCAGGTGCTGCCGAATCCTATCTGTCTCCCCAAAGCAGATTGAAAGCGACCAGGGCATTTTAGAAACGCCCCCAGAGCCGCCCGCGTGCAGGCTTTAGACAAAGCCCAGTTTGCATCGAACCGGACCTCTACCTCAGCCCATCGCCACGGGACTTTAAATCCTCGGAGTCCATTTTTCGGAAGCAGTCAGGTGCGCAGGAGATATTTTGGTGCACAAACGTACGCGCAAACGCAGGTGCACACACTCGTCTTCCCCCTCCTTGATCCAGTGGAACGGAGAACCGTTACGACCGGAGAAGGGTTCCGATGATATGTCTGGCCGACAGTAACTGCACGCGCCCTCTACCGTCGCCCTTGGCCATTCACCTTGCCTTGCTGAATCGCCGAGTCCGCCAAGCTCTATGGCACTATCTGCTTTGAGTTGCCATCCTCGCCGAGACAGGCTTGTGTATGTTCAGCAGGAGGGAACTGCTGTTGTTGGATCTAGGATAGAGGAGGGAAAAAGGAATGGGAGGGGATGGGATATGGTGAAATAGGGAGAGGAAACACAGGTAGTAGGATACTACTGACTGGAAGATAAAACGAAGTCAGTAGAAGCTCGGGAAGCCGGGGTCGCGTACCCGTATACCACATCACAACTTTCGATCCAGAAACTGAGATGGGTACCCCTGGTTTCATAATGTAATATTATCGCTGTAACAAAAAATATTAAAAAAACAGAATTAGTATTGAAGGTGACTCCCATATAACAATAGTAATTTTAATGCCGTTATATGCTGCAGTATTACGCCGAATTCTTGGGAATTTGCCCAAACATGAAACAGTGCATAATCGTAGACTTTCATATTACCATCTTCCCAAACGTGGCAAAACGAAGTTAAAAAAGTACTTTTTTCCAATCAAATATTGTCAATATTATTTTGGAGTTCTCTTTATGGTTATTCTTTTTTCAAACCAAAGAAACATTAACTTACGAAAGAAATACATTAAAATATAAAATGTTTGTGCGATATAATCCATTAATTGATTCCTAAATTAAAGTAAATAGTTAATTATTGGCGTATAGTTGTAATGACCGGACCAGATGGGTTGATTTCATTCGCCAAATTTTTTTAAATTTGTCCCAATTCCTAGATCTGTACAAGAAGATGGCGGCATAAAACAGAATAAAATCACGATTTTGCTATATTCCGGCTTTTGTTCAATTTATCCGCATTCCTAATTTTGGCACTTTACAGCGAAATATAATAAACTGTCCTCAATATTTTTCTTAAATCGCTGCCTACAAATGATACAAGCGCGATTTTCTGTTTGTGTTCTTATATTTAGTATTTTCTTTTCAGCCGTGATCTGCAGAAGAAAAAATTGTTCGGTAAGGCACAGTGTGACCTCAAACTCGACGGCAAATACGACATGTCCGGAAGACTGCTCATACTTCCCATAGTTGGAAATGGTCCTGTACATGTTAACCTGCGTAAGTTTTTATGATCTTCATATAATAAAACTTAAGAGGGTCGAAAGTCTGTACAAGATATCCGTTTTTTTATGTGAAAACTTAAAATTGAGTGAAGAAAACATTTGATGGCAAGGAAGACCTTATGAAGAAGAAGAAGTATGTATTGTTTATAATATATTATATGCAAGTCCCTATCTGTATGTGTACACGGTTTTGTCATTCCCTAATATAGTATTTTCTAATTCCACTGTGCAGGTTGGCTGGAAGAGATCTTTTCATAGAGATAAGCTCACCTTTGTGACTACGTTTAATATTCAAATTTATTGTAATAATCTGGTACACAATAAAGAATATATATAATATATATAAGACCTTGAAATTGCAGATATCTGAAAAAACTCAGAGAATCCGGACTAACTCTTCAGGTGTCTACTAAAAAGAGACTAAAAGTCCGTTCGTATGTGCATTAGTAGATCTGAAGTCTAACTCATAAACAGTATTAACAATAACACATTAACATCACAACAGTCTGTATAGTATGCTGTCACTAGATTTTGTGACGGAACTACATTAGCCTAGTTAAGCAATAATATTGACAAAAAAACGCTTCCTTTATTGCAGGCAAAATTGTCATAAACATCGAAGCTGATATGGAAGAAAAGCCCGGTGCTGGTGGCAAAAGCTATTGGAACATCAAATCCTGGACGCACAGCTTCACCTTAAAAGAAAAAGCCTTCGTCGAATTTGGCAACCTTTACCCCGATAACAAACTCTTGGGTACGGTATAACGATTTTTGCACCGAAATTATCTCCATAAAATAAGTAATCAGGAGAATTAAAGTTTTTTGTGCGTATCTAACATTATTAAATGGTGTGATTTTACGAAAAAACTCAAGACTGGCTTTAAGTGATAAAATATTAAAAATAAATTGGACCTTCCATACAAAATTGCCAATGAGCAAATATTTTTAACATATTTATATGTTCCTTGGGGAAGGTTATTCACCGTAAAATTATACCAGATATGCGCCAACGATTATGAAAATATTACCAGCCAGTATCACCAATTTAAATGAAAATTTGATAAACATTATTGACTTAATTTTTTCAGGCGATGCAGCTCGTGATGTCATCAAGCAAAACTCCAACGATATCGTTTACTCCATCGGAGCCCCCGTGGTGAAAGGCGTACTCAACATTATAATTGACACTTTGAACAAATTCTTTCACTCAGTGCCATATGAAGACCTTGTCGATGTCCAGTAAATTAAGCAGTTCCTAATTATTTATGATTATCGATTATGCATTAAAGTTTAAAAATCTTTATTATTAAATAAATTTTTTAGACTTTTTTTGTTCTTTTCATTTATTCATTAAATATTACTAATAACTTTCGTCAAAACGCTACGTTTAACCCTTTTAGCTGGACAACTTTCCCCAAGAAGTAAAGGTGAAAGTATGAAAAAAATTGGCTCACCTCTACAATAAAATCAGTTAACTGTGCATTTTCTATGGAATGTAACGCTTTTTTATAATTTGATCTAAATTATAAATTTGATCTTTTATTGTCTGTTAAAAAATTTGATTAGTTTGGCTTATCTTACTGGTAGCATTTTCGGGAAATTCCATCGTTCGGTACCTCCATGTGTGATCAATATTTTGACATGCGAACTTATGATTGAACAACTAACGATAAAGTTGTCTCACATGTAAACATACGACTAAAAGCAGGCGAATTAGTTTAGCAAATTACTTACAAGACTTGCGAAACTTAGCTAGAACGACTTTATAAGTAGAGTACTTTTTCTCTTTGACCAATGACTTAGGTAGCATTTACTTATCCCAACATTTAGTAAAAAAATCTGAATACTACACGACTAACACTAATGATATATAGGTAAGTATCTGATAAAAAACAAGATTGAGAACGTCTTGAACCTACTACAATTGACTATTTTTCTTCAGAAACAATCGGGAATCGCTACTCATTATTACCCTAATAATCGTATTGTTGCAAAATAAGTCAAGGTAGAAAGCTATTGGTGCGACATAGAGGAACATGAATCAAACTATTTCGTCGTAGATTTCTATTTGGTACTTGAAGAAAAACACTACTGAGGAAGCCCGGACAGTAAATTTTCGATTGGGTAATATTTGCTAGGAAGCAAACGTCAGATATTGTTCTACGCAGGTATAATGGTAGAAGACAAAATTTTGAACAAAGGTTTTTGTAATTAAACTCAGTAAAAGGAGTAAATTTATGAAAAAGAAATCGAATAATTTTTCTTTGTATTTTCATGTTGCTTTTGTGGACAGCGTAGCAAGGTTTCCAAATTTGTAACTCATACTCCAGGTGACAACGAACATAGGCACAATAATGTTCTCTCTCTCTTTTTGTGTGGGACACCTATTCAACCAACGACACGATGAACTCTGGTGTCAGAGTTTAATTAATAAATAATTTTTAAGATACGCCTCACTAATCCTAAAGCTCTGTATGCCTTGTCAACTCAATGCTCAACTTGTTTATCAAATAGGAGCCTGTTATCAAGGATTACACCCAAATCCTTAATTGAACTACAGGACTGTAGGGACTAACTTTCCAGATTTATAATCGATCATATTTACTTTTCTGGAGAAGTTCACGTCAAAACATTTGGAAATATTTAAATCTAATTTATTGTTCTTGCAGTAAGTGTCGAGCCTCGCCATGTCGTCCTAGATCTTGGCATCGTCAGCAAAAAGAAGAAAATGAGAGTTATGAAAACATGGATCAATTTTATTTCTAAAGACTACAAATAATAAGGGACCAAGCAGTGAGCCTTGATAAAAATCAATTTAAAAATAACCCCAAATCATCAACGATCCCTTGAATTCTGTTCCGGTATCGATCATCAAGAATAAAATCAACTTTCTTCAAATCATCTACATTAGGGGGTTGATCGTGCTTAGCAAACAAAAATGGTGTAAAGTATAACAATTGTATCAGTCCAAACTCCAATGCATCTGCAAACAACCTATCGAATGCTTTTCGTGTAGTATATACATCAGTCACGTTCAAGTTAAAATAGCCCAGAAATTGTCCTATGTGATCATAGTACAAGTTTTTAAGGTCAGTGAGATGTTTTTTTCTGAACTCTTGGTCTGATCCGCTGAAAAGTAGCCACATGAGATCTTTGAGAGGAAATCCATAGTGCAACATTTGATAGTCCACTGGTACTACATTGCTGAATTCCTCTTCCTGCAACAAAATTTACATCGGAAGGGTCAATAAAGGTCAATCATATAACTTATGATGAGGATGGCGTTCCAAAAGTACCTAGAGAATGCCAAAAATGGTTGATAAGATTTCTAACTTGTCAGGCGAAACCCACACTATGACGGACTGACGGTTGCGTCTGTCAAACCCCTTTGCCAAATTGCATCGTTGCAGTCATAGTCTGTGCAATTTGAAATTTCTTTTCATTTCTCAGACGTATGCATCATAAATACGTCCGTCAGTCCGTCTTAGTGAAAGAACCGTCTTTTCTTAGTGTTTTTTTAATAACCCGATAAGTGTAAAACGACTCATTAAGACTATTTATGCCTTTTTTTTTCATACAATAGTTTTAATATGAAATTTTTGCAGGCCTCTGGTACCGTGAAAATGTTGACTATATTTATTATAATAGGTAATAGGTAAAATGGTTACTATAATAGATATGCCGAGTAATGCTAGCTTAAAATAGCACCACCCCATTTCTTTCCCATGGGTGTCGTAAGAGGCGACTAAGGGACTCGAGGGTTACATGTGCATGCAATTGTAGGATATGAGCTGACAACCTGTCACTATGGTGGTACACAATTTTGTGAATGACCCTTGATTGTTTTCCAGACGTGGAAGAAATTTTCGTTTTTACGGCTGGATGGATTCTCTACAAAGGATATAGGCGTGATATGTGTGTATGTAATACCAGATAGCAAAAGCTGGATAGGCAATCTATTGGTGAAAATAGAATAGATACTTAATTACAGAAAAAGTCGAAAGATAACCTTTCTTATAAAAAAAATATATTACCGTTTTTTTCACAAGAATATTGCCTACACAATAATCTCCATGACAAATTGTACAACCCATTGAAGTCGTATCTTTCCAGTACAATGGATATTTCTGCAAACTTTTTTGAACATACTCATCAACTTTTTTCTTCAACTCCCCAGTAAAAGCTGCACTTGTTGATTTGTAAGTATTAAGAACAAAATCATTCCATTCTTTATTAAAAAAGAAAGGCTGTTTCAAAACTTTCAGGTTATTATTGAAATAATGTTCCTTTTTTATTTGAAGCACGTAAAACAATCCGTGGAACTTTGCAAGTTGTCGGACAGCTAGCTCAGCAAACTGCAAAGACATGATTTCTATTCGAGGCAAAGATTTAAATCCTTTCTTTACCAAATTTTCCAAAAATATAGCTTTAGGATTTGTACTATTGTAGCTTTTAACCACATTAAATCTTTCTTTAGCAGGCACTTTGGCATCGTCTTGTAATTCAGTCAATAAACGCGATAATTCCTTGTAAAAGAACGCTTCTTTAATGTACATTTCGGCAATTGAAATAAATGTGTTGTTTAAATTCGATGGCAAGATCTTAACGAAAAGATTGGTTTCCTTACTGCCATTTTCAGTTTCACCTTTAATATTTATTTCAAACAATTGAGCACAATAGTTATCTCCTTTAGTATTGATATTAACTTTAGACACTTGATATTTCACATAACCTTCTTTTACAATAATTTCTTGGATAGATTGTAGGTGTATTTCAGGAAACATGTCTTTAACTACCGATTTTTGTCTTTTTAACTTAAATTTTCGTTAATTTTTGTTTAAAAATACACAGTCCACTTATTCATTTTAACGATAAAATATGACTGCTTGTTTAATTGTTATTTTAGTTTTAAGTATACATTGGTTTTGATGACGCACATTCTATACTGGAAATAATTTGACAAGTCAACACAGTTGTGCAAATACCTAAATAGTGGTATATGACCGAGTGCTTATCTGGGGAACGGCAATTTCCCCAAAAGTCAATAAAAAAAGCGGCACGAGGCATCTTTTTCTCAAAGAAAGTCAGGCAACTTTTGAACAACCTAATTTCCGTGTGGATGCAATCTGAAGCTTCTTGAGTAACAAAAGCAACTTTTTACGGTAATTTCAACGGTAAGCAGGGAGTGAAAATGCTAAGCGGCCACTAGTATAATAATCATCATTTTATAATTACAATCATACATTAGGTATATCATGATAAAGGTTTACGCGACGTATTTGATTATAATTTGGTGGGTTAAAACAGCCTTCTTCACGCGGAAAAGGTCAAAACGTAGAGGGCCACACTCTAGCAAAGTCGCGTAAAACTACATCCTGAGTGATACCCGTTCGTTCAATAGTAAATTTAGGATCATCGTTATTTAAGGCAATAAGACAGCCTTGAATGCTTATTTACTGCTATAAATTGTTTTGTACATACATACATACACATATCACGCCTATAATCCCTTGCGGGGTAGGCAGAGCGCAAACAACCGCAAAAAACGGCCATTTACACTACGTCTGACAAATGTTTGAGGGTTATTCGGAATATTGTGTATCGCTATAGTGACAGGTTGTCAGCCCATCGCCTAAAATTGCAATACACACCCTCGAGTCTCTTAGTCGCCTCTTACGACACCCACAGGAAAGATATGGGGTGATGCTATTCTAAGCCGGCATCACACGGCAAATTGTTTTGTCTACTACATCAAAGTACTAGTCAATTTAATTTCATATTCATTTACTTAATTTTACCTTAAGTAGGGAAGAGGTTCTAATAGGCGCAAATACCCACTTAGGGTCGATTAGCCAGCCCACTAAGTAAGTTATAAATATAACCCTGAACCTGCCCATTAAAACAGAACCATAAGAATAGATCATAATACTGGCGTATAGAAACGAAACTCCTTTGTCTGGGTCCCAAAAGCCGCGCTTTAAATACCTACTTCCCGCACTCTCCCGCGATTTAAGTCGGGGCTGTCACGTGCCAATAATTTTATTCCAGACTAGCGGCCAGTCAAGCGGTTGCGACCGCTGCTAACAGTTTTCCCGTGGGAACAAAATATTTACCCGTTTTAAAGTCTTACCTTACCATTTTATTGTTAATAGGTAGGTTTGATACCTACCTATTCGCCGCCTCGCCGATTGACCAAAATGCAATAATTTTAAAAGATTTGCGATAAATATTAATTGTTTGTTATACCTATTCAAGGATTTCTTATCAAAGGAACTTTTTGTTGCAGTCGAGCAGTGATAAGTAGGTACCTACTTACCTACGTTAAAAAACATACCTACGATACGAATGTGCTTATTTATCATTATCAGCTAACAATGACTTAGGCACCTAGGTAGTTTAAATTAGAAAATGGAAACTAGGTACCTACGTAAGTAAAAATAGGAGTACACACAACAATTACGTATAATAACGAATAGTAGGTACCTTGGCTCATCTTTATGCAAATTAAAAAAACTTAGATGCGGAGTCTTCTTTCCATCACTTTTGCAGCCATACACACCACAATAATTCGGCATTGCTAAATTTTTCACAAAAAATGAAAATTCGACCCGCACGACGAACGTTTCCGCGGCGAAGCGCACTCCCGACTGAATTGTTCTCTAAGAGACAGCCAGACGGATTGACCTTGAGCGCGTCTGGAGCGGGAGTGTCATCTCTATGTGATTTCTACTCTATGACAGAACCAACTTTCCAAACAACAGCGCGCTATAATATACCTACATATTTTATTTAGGTACATTTGTACGCAATGCATGTGTTTAAAATAAAAAATATGTGTATCAATAGCAAAATAATATATATAACAATAATAATATTATTATAATTATATGATTAACGTATATGTGTAGTATTTATTATACGTATGATAAATTATATGTACATATTACTGAGTTATATATACTCGTATTCAAGTCATTCTTTAAAACATTTTTTATTTAATGCACCTACCTTGACCCTTCCAACATACCCTTAGGTAGACTGGGAGAAAACACTTTTGGCTTTTGGCGTAAAGTCCGCCCGTTTACATTTTCGTGTATTAAGTTAAATAAATAGAAATAAAATAAATAAATATAAAACCATCATCATAATGATAGTCGTCAAGGTCATCATCATCACCAGCCATAGTAACCATCGCTATCACTATATTCATCCTTTTCATCACACGATTTGATGATGGTAATCGATGACTATGATGACGATGTCGACGACGACTATGATGATGATAGCTATGATGGTGACGATAGTGGTGACTTCTTCTTCGTCGTATCCTCATGACTGAGGGACGTGACTTTTCTGGGCTATAATCGTCACCAGCTTCCTCCAAACTTCTCTGTCTTGAGCCATGTGTACGGCCGCCTGTAAGGTGGTGTGAGTGGCGTCTTGTACTATATCACTCCAACGTGATGGTGCTCGTCCTCTACTCCTAGTACCTTCAACACGGCCTGTTATAAGGACCCTCTCTAGGCTGTCTGGGTCTCGTCTGACTGTGTGTCCGAAGAATTTAAGTACACATTGTGTGCAGATGGTGGAGAGCCTGGTTCTTATATTTAGTTCTTCAAGGATAGATTCGTTGGTGCGGCGTTCCGTCCAGGATATTTGGAGCATCTTGCGCCAACACCACATCTCGAACGAATCTATCTTTTTCCGGACGCAAGCCTTTAATGTCCAGGTTTCGGAGGCGTACAGAAATATAGAGAAGATAAGGGTCCTCATTAACTTAACTTTCGTTTTGCGGTTAATACCCCGGTTACACCATATCTTCTCCAGCCTCTTCACAGCTGACTTAGCCATTTGGCCCCTTCTGACGACTTCCTGCTCGCAGTCACCATCGTCGCTGATTTGCGAACCCAGATAAACGAATTTTTTCACAGTGCTGAGGTCGCTCAGCTCGTTGGTACGCTGTGAAATTCCTTGCCTAGCGACAAACATCAACTTTGTTTTGCTTCTGTTAATATGGAGGCCATACTCTTTGCTGATGGTGGCAATTCGTTCCAGCAGTACTGCTAATTCGGACTCAGAAGCGCCGACGATAGTGGTGTCATCTGCAAACCGCAAATTGTTGATCAATTGACCGCCCACGCGGATACCACCTTCCCAGTTGTCCAAGACCCTTCTCATAATATGTTCACCGATGAGATTGAACAATCGCGGTGAAAGAATGCAGCCTTGGCGCACTCCACGCTCTGCCTGAAAGAGGTGTGATACGGCTTCCTCAATTCTTACCCTAGATTTGCTGTTGAGGTAAAGATTTTGCACCAAGAAGGTGAGATGCTGTGGTACTCCCATTTCGCGCATAACTCTGAACATTATACTCCAATCGATGCAGTCAAATGCTTTAGCATAGTCTATGAAGCATAGTGCAGCGTTGATGTTGTGTTCTCTGCATTTTTCGATGAGTTGGCGAATGTTCAAGACCTTGCTTGCTCGCTCTGCTCTCTCGTACCTTTGCCTCTAACAAACCCAGCTTGCTCTTGGGGTATTTGGCTGCTTATATATGGCTCCAGCCTCTTGTTTAAGATGTGCAACAAGACTTTACTGGCATGGGAGATGAGCGACAGAGTTCTATAGTTTTCGCATTTCCGGGTAGAGCCTTTTTTGTGTAAGGGAACCACGATAGAGTCAGTCCAATCGTAAGGCCATTGCCCCGTTCGCCAGATCTTTAAACATATGTTGTGCAGTATGTTTATGCCATCATTTCCCAAGTTACGGAGCATCTGGGCGGAGATGCCGTCGCTGCCGCAAGCTTTGGGTTTCAGTCGATAGATTGCAGACTCCACTTCGCGAAGGAGAATATCGGGTTCCTTTTCAGAGTAGTCAAACCGGTCATATTCTTCACCAGTATAGTTTTGGCTATATAGCTGCTGACAGTACTGCCTCCATCGATCAAGGATCGCTTCTGTGTCCAAAAGTGTTTCGCCAGTTTCGCTCTCGATTGTCCAGTGTCTGGGCTTGAATTCTTGCGATAGCAATTTCACCTTCTGGAACATATCACGCGTGTGGGCAGTATCCGAACACTTTTGTAGCTCCGTGCAAATATTTTCGATGTAGACATCCCTATCAGTTCTACACTGCCTCTGGATTGCGTGATGGAGATTTGCGTAGCGACTACTTTTGTCCGAGTATAAGCCTTGTAATTTAAGGGCTTTTCTCTCCTCGATCAATTTCCATGCTTCCGCACTCATCCAATCGGCTTTGGGGATGGTGATTTTGTTCGTGACAGCAGCTTTTTTGGCTACATCAATGATGGTAGACTTTAGGTTTGACCAAGATGACTCAGACGACTCAAATGGGTCTTGCTCAAAGATTTGGAGCTTTTTCTGGATCTCCATTTTATATGTTGCGAGAGCAGCTTCATTTAGGACGATCGGCTTATTCTTCCTCAGTTTGATAGGTGCTTTTAACCGAATTTTAAACTTAGCTGCTAGCAGCTGATGGTCGCTGCCGCAGTCCGCTCCTGGTCTCGTTTTCGCACAGAATATAGCAGACCTCCATCTTTGGTTCACCAGTATAAAGTCAATCTGGTTTTTGTATTGACCGTTTGGTGACGTCCAGGTGAACAGGCGCCTTGGATGTTGCTGGAACCAAGTGTTCATGACCGACAGTTTATTCTCTGCACAGAAATCCAGAAGTATCTCACCGCGTTCATTTCTCTCGCCTAGTCCGAATTTGCCAACAATATCCCTCAGGTGGTCATCATCGGTTGTAGCTCCAATTTTTGCATTGAAGTCTCCTACAGTTAATACCGGTTCTTTATTGGGAATATTTTTTAGGGTCTTCTCTAGCATGTCGTAGAAGTCTAAAATTTCGTCATCTGTAGATCCTGATGTAGGCGCATAGACAATTATCACGTTGAACGGGTATGGCCTGGCATCGAACTTGACTTGCAGTATTCTGTCATTGATACAGTCATATCCCAGCATCTTGTCAGATAGGGGCTTGGAAATCATAGCAGCCACTCCACTATAGCTATTTTCCGGTACTCCTGATACTATGACCATTTTTCCTGCAGCACTAGTGTAGTGACCTGTTTCTTTGATGTGGGTTTCCGTGATTCCAAGTAGGTATATCTACCTTGTACCTGTCCATTTCTTTTTCCACCACTGCATAAGTTCCAGGTTTTGAGAGTCCACGGACGTTCCAAGTGGCTATCGTGAGAGTTTGGAGGTTTTGAGTCTGTCCCTTGGTGTTATTAGGAGGCGCCTGAGGTGCAGCAGTCGCATAGTTTCCACAAGGAGCCTGCTGCCGCACAGCCTTGAGGCCGGTAGCATAATTATTTAACACCAGCCGTCCCGGACGCAGACTGGCGCCGGGGGTCAGCCGGATCGCCCGACAGAATCTTTCTTTTCACGACTTTGCCCATAAAGTTTTCTTGGGATGAGTGTGAGCGGTAGTATCCCCTTCCTTTCCGCCTTAGTCTTTTTGAGGGCATTTAATCCTCAAGGCCACTGTAGCCTCCTGGTTAGCCAGGGGTCGGGTTATCACGTCCGCCGCCCGATGCTCGGCGTTGACTGTTTTACGATTGGAAATGTCACCCTCTAATCAACCCTCCTCTTTTTGCATCCGGGCTTGGGACCGGCAAAGGCAGAGTTAAACTGTGGTGACTACTGCTCATTATTATTTCCCGTCAAACTAACAAAATATGATTAAAAACTCGTTTGGCTTACGTTACGTTATGAACAAGACGACACTAACGCCGCGGTGGTTGAGAAACATACTAAATCAGTCAAACAGCGGCTTTTCAGTCAGTTATTACGTTGGATATTTAACATACCGCGATATTCAACAAAACTAGGTGTGCAGTTGAACATCTTTTTTAACAGTCGGCTGCGACATTTACACCAGTAAAAATCAAAAATTAAATTATTTTTAAGAAAAAAGAAACTATTCAGCCTTCAAGTTATTAATACCAACTAGGGCACTAAAAAGAAAAATAAATCGTTTCTTTATATAACACGAGATTTGCTACCCAAGTTACTTAACTTCTTAAATGAATACTATAACTAAACCTAGGTAGCTGAGAAACCTATATTTTTAAATTATTATTTAGAAATTACCTTCAGAATAGAACACAGAAAGTTGTGTCAACAGTATTTTGTCTTCGGTTGCTACAACTGATATTAGCGTCCCACAAGGATTAATTCTAGGTCCTGTACTCTTCTTGATATATCGATCATCTTCCTTATTGTTTACCAGGCTGGGCTAAGTTTATTTACTGATCATATCCACGTAGGCGTAAAATATAGAATCAAAACGGAAATGAAAAAAGTACAAGACGTTTTGGATACACAACAAAAATGGTCTGTCGCAAACGGCATTATACTAAATAAAGAAAAAACTATATTTATGTCCTATGTTACCAACAAAAGAGGTTGCAGTAACACAAATGTATCGGCAAAATCTTTTTTATTTCTTGGTTACACCATTGACTACTTAATACTTATTATACCTACAGCCTACACATAGAGAAGGTTTGTGACAAAATTCCTTCAGCGAACTATGCAATTTATATAATAATAAATAAAAATATTTTTATTGCAGTATATTGAGCCTATATTTATTCTATTTTAAATTACGTGATCACGATTTAGGGAAACAGCACTGACATTTTAAAAAGTAGGTACTTGTATTGCAAAAAATGGCGAATAGAATAATAGCTGGTGTACATAGGAGAACCTTATGCTAGGATATATTTAATTGAACTAAATGTTATGACCAAAATGTTATAATTTTTTTACAAATCCATATTAGAAATACACGATGAAAAAGACAAGATGAAAGGGAGAAAATACTTACTGAAAACTAAAAATTATAATATTAATATCTTGGACATACACACATCGCAAGCTAACAACAAACTAAGCAAATTGAAATTGAAATTTTGAAATTGAAATTCTTTATTCAATGTAGGATAGTATTATCAGATCACTTATTGACGTCATGAACCGTCATTGTAAAAAAAAGAAATTTGTATCACACAATTTTGTTTTTTTATTACAATTTTGTAATGTCCTAATAGAAAACCGGCTCGGGCGGGATAAAAAAAATATAAATCAAAGCACTGCCACGGGGCTGGCCAGGTTAATCACACGGCATGTAAATCTTATATTATGGGAACTAAATAACTGATTTTACACAGCAATACTTTTTTGTAGGTAAATACATGTAATACATACAAAAAACCCAGTCTCAACAAAAAAATTTGATAAGTAGCATAAAAGCAATTGTGCTGGGTGGGGATCGAACCCACGACAGTCAGGAGTACTATCCACTACGCCATTGAGCCATTCAATTTACTTGAAAGTGAAAAAAAACGCTATAGTAAACGCTATTGACTGGGCCGATGGCGTAGCGGATAGTAACCCTGCCTGCTACGTACTATTATATTATATTCTGTGCTGCTACGCCGAAGGTCGTGGGTTCGATCCCCACAAGACACAAATATTTGCGTATTAATATCAACTATCTACTTCCCATTGTAAAGGATTTGCTTAGTTTGGGGCTAGATGGTGCTGCGTGAATTGTTCAGGATATTTATTTATAGTATGGTTTTCACTTCGATATTTTTTCGTGGTCCCGAGATAAAGAGTCGTGATGGACGAACCACAAAGTGATCCTATAAGTGTATTCTTTTGACATATGGAACCCATCAACCCAAAAAAAAATACGTGAAATCGAAAACCTTGACAAATTATTAGTTATGCGAATATCGATAGATAGATAGGTAAAACACTTAACTGCTTATATAAAAACACAAAACATATTATTGGTAGATAGAATATTAATACAAAATATTCTAAATAACCTGATTTGAATAGGCCTTTTTAATTTTTTCCATTTATATTAAATCAGTTTTGTGAAAAGAGGTTTGTGAATTCAACTCATGATGTAGATTTAAAATGTTTAAAATTCTATAATATCATTGTCTTCGCATGACTTTAAGTGTTTGAAATTTGTAGGCAAGTTTTTGTGATCGTCCTCGCAAATTTTGAATACCTTCCTGCTACTAAATATATTCCGACATCTTTTTTAGTTCAATAACGTATTTCTTTTTTTATAAAAATAAAGTAAACACTTTCAAAAAAACAATTTATTAGATTAGTATGCATATAATATTTTATTGTTGTGAAAATAAACTGTATTCTGATTCGTGGTTATTATTTTTGAATACATTAGCTATTAAGTGTTTATTGTAAAATCGGTTAAATTTCTGCCAAGTCACGGCTATTTATACCTAGAATAACTTACCTATTTTTAGATGTTGATGATGTTTTGGCCTGAGAAAGCTTATTTTGAATTAAACAGGATGGGTGAGACGGCAATAGTATTCAATATAAAAGCCACTGGACACCTAGAGCCATTCTAAGCACAACATTTTCAGTAGCAAATTCCTATACACAATTAAGAAAGTCAATATAGACTGGAATGATCCAAAGTCCTTCAAAGTACGCTTGTATCAACCCACCTACTGTAATAACGACTGCATTGAAATAACTAATTGAAACTGAGTATAAAAAGTTACACCAAATATTTCAAGGGGTAAACTAGCCTATGAAGCTGAACAACTTGTCCCAAAAAATACCTTAACCTTTTTTTTTATCTAAGTACCTCTCATAAAAAATACTCATTAGGTCGGCTCCACGTCGGTCATACATTTTATTTATTTATTTTATACTTTATTGCACATGTTATACAAAAGGCGGGCCTCATGCCACGCGGCATTCTCTACCGGCCAACCAGAAGGTAAACAGAGAGAAAAATACACGGGTGCACTCGGGTGTGAAATCAAAATAATGGAAAATAACAAATTGAACTACTATGAAATAAATATAAATATATAAAATTCACATTTTATATGTGAGAAGTTATTTATTTTTAAGGTTTGCCGTGTGATGCTGGCTTGGAATAGCATCACTCCATTTTTTTCCCGTGGGTGTCGTAAGAGACGACTAAGGAACTCGAGTGTTATATGACGTGTATAGACATTTTAGTTGATGGGCTTACTTATTTACTTTCAAAAGTTTGTCAGTGTATAATGACTTTATTGTCCGTTCGAATGCGGAAAGATATCGACTTGAAATTAAAAACATTTACTCAAGTTTACGACCGCTTGTAGATGTGAAAAAATCAAACTCATAATATCTCGGAGAGAATCAAAATTCATAGGGGTACTTCATGTTGACCTAGAATTAAGATATATTGTCAAGTAGCTTCGTTTTGAATTACAAATCTAGGAAAAAAACAAAACAATAACTTGATTTTATCAAGCAATATTGTTTACTTGTGGCTCTAGGGGTGTATGATGTGTCATATGAAAATACTTGATAAGCATGTTACGGACCCTTCAGTGGGTAAGTTCGACTAGCGCTTGGTCATATTTTTCTTATTTTGGTGTTGCTACGCGCATGAATTAAAAAATATTTAAAAATGGACCTAGATGTGCGCTATCCTCGCCCTCACTGTAAGACATATTAAAATCAATTTATTTAATTTGAATAGCAGTTGAATTTCTTGTATATAAGGTGTAAAAAATGAACTACAAATATTTTAAAGGGGGGAACCAGCCCATAAAACTGAACAACTTTCCTCAAGAAACATAGGTCGAAATACGAAAAATTATTTAGTCCTCCCATACTAAGTGTGTTAGCCGGCTGGGTAAATTTGTATGGCAGGGACAATTTATTTCTCTCAAATTTCGACCTATGTTTCTTGCGGAAAGTTGTTCAGTTTCACGAACTGGTTCACCCCTTAAAATATTTGCAGTTATTTTTTTACACCATTATATTTTCATCGCTGATGACTTATAAAGACAAGATAGTTTTGACCTCGTAAAATACAATCTATTATTCAGAAAATAACAAACCGTCTTACAAGGCGTTATTTTGACTAGATTGTAATAGAGTGACAAAAATACATTAGATTTGTGCGTTTATCACATAAACATACTTGAAAAATATGGTTTATTCGTGGCAGGGGATGAGGCAGTAACCTACCATGCCACACTTTGCTTAACCCCTTAACACACGGGGACACGGTCCCGGGGACAATTGAAATCCATCATCAGATCAATGTTGACAATGTTTACAATACTATTGAGATCCTAACGATATCATACATGCCTAGCGGCAAAACCTTGATGTCTCCTCCAATTCAAGTTATGATTTTAGTTGGACTGTAAGAACAATTGGTTGTCCTAATACATATGTACCTACTTATTATATTATTAATCAAAATAAAGTATTCCTAAAACTTAAAGTTTCTTTGTCTCTCTCTCTCTCTCTCTTTTCGTGTGGGACACCGAGTCATCCAATGACCCGATGCACCCTGGTGTCAGAGTTTTTCAACCGCCTACTACCACTAGTAGGCCTCTTTGTCTATGAACAAGTAATATTATTTTAGTTATAATTAAATTAATAGACAAACAACAAATTCATAATCACCCAAAGTTATTTTAAGCAAAGTGGATAAGGAAGGAAGTACAGAATTTAGGATCCTTTGATTTGCATATATCGGATGATACACAAAAAATACTCTATACAAAATTCTCAAAACATCCGGTAAATATCCATATCAAAAATAAACAATCGGCAAAAATGCCAACAAATGTTGATTCTAAGAATAAAACAACTACAGTGGATCTTTAGGGCAATAATCCCTTTGAACCAAAACAAAATAACAAATGCGATGACAATGACGCATAACAATTTCGTCTTAACACGTTTTGTTTTACGACATATTTTTGCAAATCAACGTGTTCAGTTCGCAACATGTTGTAAAACCAGTCCGGAAGACGGAATCTCGATGGATAATCATTCATTAGGCACCTATATATATTTTCCCTTCGCAAACTTAAAACCAGAGCTTTGGATCATTTTCGCTTATTCCCAAGTCGTGCTTGGCCTCGTGAAGTTGTAGCAAAAATTGCTATATTTAGTATTTAAATTTAATTAACTTATTTTTATAATAGTTTCAAAAATGTTGGCCAAGCTTTTACTAGTGGCGTGTTTTGTGGCGGTCGCCAATGCTGCAGCAGGTAACGAGATTAATTCATTTAACCAATGCTTACTTATTTATCTTCACTAATAATTTGTTTTTTTTATTTTTATTAGAATTAATATTTATTAGTTAAGAAAACAATAACTTGTGATGTAAACCTTTTTGTTGAAACATCTTGCACCAAGATATAACAATTTACCGAAAAAAATCCGACATTTCGAAAGTGCAGTCACCAAAAACTTTTAATTTGAATAACATTTTTTAATGTTGCTTTTATTTTATTATGTAATATTTTGCAAGATGCTTAAGTTTAAGTTCCAAACACTGTTTTATAAAACTTATGATTTAATTTATCACTATTTTCAGTATCCTTCATAAACAAATGCAAAGTAGACGACTACAAATGTCAAAAGGAGTCGTCACAGGCAGCGCTGCCTATTTTCACAAATGGCATACCTGAATTTGGTATTGACACACTAGACCCTCTTCACTTTGACAAAATTGACGCGACATCAAAAGAACTGAAGCTCATCCTCAAGGATGTCGACATCACTGGAGTGAAAAACTGCCAAATCAAGAAAATAGTGTAAGTAATTTTCAGTTTAATGTCATTATCTATCATCATTAGCAGACAAACTGTGTTCAGGCCGAAATTTTTATCCTAATCGATACTGAAAATTTAGGAAACCAGTGATATGATAAGGAATAACTTTTCTTATGAAGTATTAATCATAAAATGAAAAACCGTTTTTTTACCGCCCATTAAAAACTGCCATTGTTCTGATTGATTTATCTACCATTAATCTTGGGGTTAGTCGTTCCTTATCATTAGTCCTGTGCCAATTTCATCATTGAGATCCCGTCGATTGAGCGATGTTGTCGGACAAACGCGGTGCGCCTGATGGTCTCTTTTTTTGTCCTCCTCCTCCGCCATATCTGTGACTGCTATAATTCACCGTCTTCCAGGTTAAATTCATCATCTTCTATAATTTAAGTTCTTTTTTTGCTCCTAATCCTTGTCAATACACTGTCGTTCACGGGAAGATTTTCCATAAGGACTGCTGCCATATTCTCATATACTTTTTGGGTATAGATTTGATGCTATCCTGTGCAACGAGATTCTCATAATCCGAAATAAATCAGTTTATTCCCATATTTCATTTTGATTGTTCGTTTCAGGCGCGATGTTGCAAACGACAAATTGTTCGCCAAAGGCATGTGCACAGTGGAACTACACGGCCACTACGAAATGGACGGCAGGCTATTGTTCATCCCGATCCAGGGCAAAGGAAAACTTTCAGCTATACTTAGTAAGTCCAATTTTACGCTAGCAGATCAATCTAGCTTCTTTTGTCAATCAGTTACATCAATCTAGATTTTGATGCATCTTAATTTTAATTGGTGAGTTTATTTTGTAGCCAGATACAGTGCGTAATAACGGACCAATTTGAATTAAGTGATAGGATGATCTAAATTTAAATAACGTATGCGTCTATTAGAGAAGAGTAAATTGCGATTTTATATATTATGTTATTCCTATAAAATTACGGCTACGGTGCGTTACTGTACATAACTAATGCGTCTGTCAAACCACTTGACTGTAGCGTAAAAGCACTATAACCGATTTGTATGGGAATAATATCGGCATGGCATTCGCAATTTCCTTTTGTCTGACAGACGCATGCCTTACGGTTCGTTAAAAAAACGCAGCGACAGACGACATGTGGGAGCCGCCTTAGGACCAATTGTAAATATAATCCCTGCAAATATCGTGAACTGAAACCACGAGGCAAAATGCATATGCTAGCTCTACATTAACTTCCGTGTTTTTAAATCTGGTTAAGAATGTTCTAGAATAGCCAAAAAATCAGATACTCCGGTTGTTCACCTTTTACCTTTAAAGTTATATCATTATTCTTGTTTCCGTAAAATATTCGTATTTTCAATATGTGCTTCATATCTGTGATATTTATTAACTTTTATGAATCTTAATGGGATTTTAAATTACCAATTACCTTTTTTTATTGTATTCTTAGACTTAAGATTTTAGTGACGTAAATCACGAAATTTTTAAATGTTTTAGTTAATATTATTATAAATACTGGTAATTGCTTGCCTGGATGGTTTTAACTTTATTGTTTAGTAAAAATATGCGTATCAAAATGTTATTGCTAGAAGGTTTTGCTAGTTTTATATCATGCTCATAGCAAATTGTATGAAAATTACGTCAAAGATTTTTGGTATCTAAACTGTTATTTTTTAAACAAATCAAAAATTTCGCCAGCCCAGCAGCCAGTCAATTCAGTCGCGGATTTTAATGTTTCGTATATGACAACTCGCACAAAACTTTCATGCACCTTTGATTCACACTCTTACAACTTTTTGACTAACCAACTTTCGATATTTTGATCATAAGGGACATTAATTTATTAATCTTGATTATTTATCAGGAAAAGCAGTAGTGAACGTCGAAGCTGATGTTATCGACAAAGTAGGCAAGGACGGCAAGAATCACTGGGATGTTAAGGCCTGGAAACACACCTACGAGCTCAAGGACACGGCTGAACTCGACCTGGAGAACCTGTTTCCTGGAAATGAACTACTAGGTAGGTGTTTCTCTTTGATTAATAAGGTTTTAGCCAAAATTTAGATGAGGATCTTCTTCGTCTATAATAAATTAACCGATGACCTAAAAATATTGCCAAAGAAGTTATTTAAGCGAAAATTATTGATCTGGTTAAAAAATAAGCAATATTACAGTTTGAAAGATTTCTTAATGTAATTGTTTTGTCCTGGATTACCTATGGACATAAATTTTTATATTACAATTATTTTATTGGATTTAAGTAATTTTTATATTATATTTGACATTAAAATTAAAATTTAGTGACTCTAATTGATATTTATATAATTGACTTTAATTTATTGTACTATTTTATGTTATTGTTTTTTTTTTATGAATGTTTAAATTTACATGCCATAATTGGTAAAATATGTGATTCTAATTATATTAATGTAACATCTGTAATTTACCATGTTTTATGTGAATAAAGTTCTGTATTCTGTAATACAGAAGTATTCATTCAGGAGTAAACTAAGCCTAAGTTAACAGACATTACTCCAATTAGAAACATCAAAACTAATGTCACAACTACAATAAGTCCACCAAACATAGTGAAGATTTTTTGATATCAAAGGAATATTGCACATAATATTGGTTTGTCGGAAGAATATATGTTTCAACAGGGACAAAGCAAGCTAGCAAAGAGGAACTTGAATTTTTTTGTGATAAACTCATCCTCCATAGGGGTTCTTTCTATAATAAGGGTTGTAACTTGGGTTGGGTTTGGTCATCCTGCCTCGGTGCGCCGCTCTAGAAGCTCTTAATTGGCATTTATTGTATTTGTTTGTTTTAATATACAAAATTTGACTTTATATATATGTAAACTTGGGTTGTAACCTTGAATAGAATTTCATATCCTTTGATAGAATTGTTTGATAAACACGCATCAGCAGTTGAAGCCTGTCCAGACTTCTCAATATATTCCTTCTCTTTTTTCAGGTAACGCTGCCCGCCAACTCCTGAAGAGTAATGCCAACGATGTGATCCATGAGGTAGGAGCCCCCATCATCAAGGCCCTCCTCTCGAAGGTCGTCAAAGTAGTTGACAGGTTCTTCAGAGAAGTACCCGTCGAAGATCTCGTCTTAGAATAAAGTTCCTCATAAATATTTATTAATAGTGATATTAGTCTACTTTAGTTTGTTGAAGTATTATAGTGTTAAGAATAAAACGTTGTTCTACCTAAACTATAACATATCTTTTTCTTAATCATTCTCTTGGTAAATATTTACAAACGCAGTGACTTTTAAAATCATATATTTACTATATTAAATCAAACAATATAAGCAACAAATATTTGAAGGGGTGTACCAGCAGCTCATTAAACTGAACGAATAACCCTAAGGAACATAGGACGAAACATGAAAAAAATATATTTGGACCCACCATACAAAAAATCCTAAAAAGTCGCAGGTATTGATCTTGGGTAGCAGATACATGTATAAGCAGTTGGATTTTTGCTGTATCCCACCTGTCATTTACAATGGAACCGCCATTGCTTATACTAGTACCGCTAAGAATCTTGGGGTTATATTTGATTCCAATCTGACTTGGATCCCTCACGTCAATGAGCTCAGCAGGAAAATTCATTACTCTTTTCACTCGCTTAAACGACTTCAAAGTCTCTTGCCCCTAAAAACTAAAATCTCTCTGGTACAATCTCTTCTCTTTCCGGTACTGGACTATGCCGATTCTTGTTTCCCTGATGCCACAGAGGAGCTCTTAAATAAGCTTGAGCGTCTCCAGAATCTGTGCATACGGTTTGTTTTCGGACTCCGTAAGTATGATCACGTTTCCCAGTTTCGCAAACAGCTCAAGTGGCTCCCGATTCGATTCCGCAGGAATACTCGCATTCTTTGTTCGCTATACAACATTTTATATAACCCGTGCGCCCCTACCTATTTGCGTGAGCGCTTTAAATTCTCTCGTCCACTGGACAAGCCTTGTCGTTCTAATGTTAGAACGGTTCTTGCCATTCCTCACCATCTTACTGATTTTTATTCATATTCCTTTACTGTTCATGCGGTTAGGTTATGGAATTCACTACCACACATTGTTCGGGACAGCCCTTCCATCGCTGTCTTTAAGAAGAGAGTAAGAGAGCACTATCTTTCACTATCCGAGTAAATTAGGTATATTATAGCTATGTATGTATTATAGTTAATCATATGTTTAGTTCAGTTTAGGTAGTATTCATATAATATATGTATGAAATATATTATGTATGTTTATTTATGAAAGTATTTATATATTTTTATTGGCATTTATTTATTTAAATAAGTAATTGTGCACGCCCAATCCGCCTGTCTTGTAGAAGTCTCACTTTCTGTAGGTCAGCTGGAAGAAATTTCTTAGTAGAAATAAGTTGTCCTGTTGTGTCGTCATTCTTTGTATATTGTCTCTTGTAATGTTTCTTGTGTGCAATAAATGGTTAATAATAACAAAATGTTCCAGTCGACCGGGTCAATTTGTATGGAATATCTAAGTTTTTCTTTTTTACCGAAGATACATTAGCACATACGAGTAGCTAGTTTGACCTCATAATTAAACAAAAAAATCCATCTCTATGCTAAAATCTAAATCAAACATACAGATAGTATAAAACTTGATTTGATTAAAAAGAAATATGAAACCATTCAATAAATTATCAATATCCGCCCACACAGAACGAATCTCACTCATGAGTAGAACAAAAAATATTCATCAAATCAAAATATGGTGCACCCAAACAAAGATAAAGATTATATTTCTAAGAGCGTTAAGTCGTATAACAGCTCTTTCAAAATTATCTCGCTATAAAACCGTCAGCGCTGCACAGCGTTGGTCATATAATAAAGCTTAAAGAACAATTATTTCAGAACTTCACACGCGAGTAAGGGCGAGTTACACCTTCAGTGCAAACCGAGATCAGAACGCTTTATCTCAGTACAGCACAGATTTTTATCGTAGTTTGAACTAATAAAATCTAAATTAACATTAGAAGACAAATTCTAAATGATAGATAATTATTGTTCTTCAACTTTTTAAAACGGAAAATATAAAACTGATTAATCTGCAGTGTGATGCTGACTTAAAAAAGCATAACCCAATTTGACCCACTCACGTGTTAGAAAAAGCGTGTAAGAAAATCGTCCATTCGTTTATGAAATAGGCGGCAGCATTCCCTATGAATGTAACATTTTGCACTGCGCTCACCATTCCGCCTGCCAAGCGTTGTGAGTATGGCAGTAGGTACCTCTCAATAAAGATAGGCCTATGTCCAGCATTGGACTGTTGTGACTGTTAATGTTCAATGGATTGATCTCACGAAAATTTGCTGTCTGATAAAAAAACGGCGTACCTATTTATACTTTTGAGTCACCCTGCATTCTTTTCAATCTATGTAAAAACAGGCAGGTAGAGTACTAAAAAACAATACGATAAATAAGATAATGCCTCACTTAACCGTCTGCTAATTTGAGGAATTATCAAATTCCATTTTTAACATTTTTGGATGCTTAATAACATATATTTTGCAGTAATACTGCAAAATTCAAGAATTCCTGAATATGTTTATTTCAAATTAAAAAATATAAAAACGTTCTATTCAATAAATGAGTTTTGAAATTAAATCATTATACTATTCCTAAATATATTTATTATATCAAGAAAAAAGATTGAGTTTACAATGTTTCGTCCGACAAACGGCGTTTTAGTGCATCTGGGCGCGAGTTGCAGCTAAACGATATAAAAACGTCAACAGCATCGGGGGTATTTGTAACATGTGGATGCATTCTTTGTTTATTTAGAGACAAGATAATCCCCCTTCGTCTTCGCGGTGAAGGTAAAAAGCGATCAATGGGTACGCAAGTATATGACATGATTGCAGTATTTCTTTTTTTCTTGCAAAATTTTCAAGCTCGGGCAGAATTTGAACCTGCGACTATTGCCATTACTACGCCTCTTTCATCTGGGCTAACGGCTTCCACAACTTATCCCTTGCCCGCAAATTTCGCAAGTGATTCTTAATACTTACCAGTAACTCGTGGCACGACTCCACCATCTACCGGCATATTGATTGCAGTACTCAGTCTCAATCATGTTCTCTGCACCTGGTATTTAGGTGTATATAAACTTGAACTTCCCCCAGGGTACGCCATAGGTACCATCTGTCATTTTCGTCATCCAGTTGCTACCAGCCGCCTTTTTTAAGTCATCGGTCCATCTGGCCGGAGGTCGTCCAACGCAACGCTTGCCGAGGCGTGGCCTCCTACTTGCTTCAGTGTCAATCGATTCTTCGACAAATGTGACCAGCCCACTGCAACTTCAATTTACTACACTTCTAGAATATAACCGTTACCATGTACAACGACCACATGATCACATGTTGACCGAGGTGGCGGCCGACGTGGCGCAGTAGTAGTGCGACGCAAAGGTTCTGGGTTCAATTTTCGGTGGGGCACTCACAAAGTTGATATTTATACATACATACATACACCTAACACGCCTATTATCCATAGAATTTTGTTATAATTTTTCAGCTTAATACACAACAACACTAACATTATCTACTGAAATTACCTTTACACCTAATTATTCAAAAGATATACAATTAAAGAATACTGCTTTAAGCCTGCAAAAATTACAGCCTCGCAGGTAACACACTAGCTGATTAATTGTCGAATTTTTCGCCTACTTGAGGTTAAAAGTGTAATTAAAGATGTATAACGGTTCTGGCCGCTACTCAAAGCTGATAAGAAGCATTCAAAATATTTATATATTCAATAGTCTGCATAAGACACTTCAAAAATATTTATATCAGCTTTTGGCTGTTTAGAGCATTATTATTGCTTTTTAATAAAGTATTTTGCTGTTTAATGGTGAAAGACAATTCTTTTGTAACACCAGCTGCTTAGCAGTGTGACAGAAGGGTATTTTAACGTTAAAAGCTGTAAGTAAGCATTGAAGGAAACTTTTATACAGCTGTTGACGTACATATAGTGCAATTTGGAACCACTGTAGGGTATTTTGTTTAAAGGTGTGTAAAAAATACTTATATCAGCTTGCAACTGCTTAAAAGACGCCTAAGTAGAAAATAATAATTCCTTTAGCTGAAGATGCGTATGAAGTCGTACCTTTAAACAGCTTCGTTTGAGAAGTTTTTTAACGCCATTTTACAGATGCTTTGTAATTCTCAAAGAGTTATAGTGTATTTTTTTAATACAATTAAACAGTTTTTTATATCTGGATACACCACATTAAAACTCGTTGCTTTTATTGACACCCTAGTACAGCTCTTTTAATCCAATTGTTAAAATGGTTGTTTAGACTGCAGATCCTGCTAACGTATCAAAATAAATAATAAAGTTAAAAAGGCCTTTATTCTACCATTTTTACATGACATATTATAAATCTAACTTATATTAGCACTTAATAACTTATTGACTGGTCTTAAATCGAATTAACAATTTGCTTTTGCTAGAAATCCCAAATTGGCTGCGAACAATAGGTATTATAATACAATATAACGCTGAAGTCATTAAAACTGCATTATCCAATGCCAACATACAACTAGAAGTATGAATAAAAGTCTCTTAAAGTAACATAAGAAGTCAATGGCTGACTAACGGTATTTTGGTCAGCTAAAAGAGTCACAAAATAATTTTTCAACGATATAAGCTGAACACTATATGGAAGCCATATCTAGCCTAAAAATAATTAGTTTTGTATTTTTATAAATAAAGTAGATTGTATGAAATCACATTTTCAAACATTAATTTAAACATGAACTGTATAGAAAATAATTTCATAAGGGGGATGAATATAATTTAAGTTCAAACACGTAAATAAATATAGGTACTCCTTGTTTTTCTAAACATTTTTTAGATTAAAATCTTATTATTTGAAAGGCGCATGAAAATTTAGTTAGATAATTGGTATAAACTACACGATAAAGTAGCACTCGCATTATGAACGCATTATGATCACTTGCAATCACTTATTCAGCACACTATAATATTATTTTATATTTAAAATGGAGTCTGCTTCGATAACGTCTAAGATGGATGTTCTATTTTAATATTATTATTAAAAATGATAATTGTCAAAAAAGCTGACAGAAAATGTGAATACAACGTTGCAAAGGTAACAAGCTGTACAATAGCTGAATATGGGAGCCTTGTACAGAATTAAACATATCATAATACCATAATAAATCTCTTTTAAAGCCTATGACAAGTCTTATTTCAGCTTATATCCAGCCTTTGTAATACCAAAGGCTGTATAATTTGGGGCCATTTTTTGAGTTCACAGCACTGCTAACACCTTATTAAGGGCAATCTCTGGTCCTTTATACAGTTTTGGGTTTTCATGGCAGCTTTAATTAAGCGCTTGTGCAGCAATTTGTGCTACCTGGGTCACCGCTATTCCCAAGCTATACACTTAAGTTTTTCTTAGAAGCATACAAAGTAGAATCCCGAGATTATTTTGCTCTCCCCACACTAATAATAACACATCTTTATTTTGCCCTGTTTTAGTTTTATAATCATACAATTACTGGCGTGTCAATGTGATATAATTAATATTAATTATCGTTTGAGTTGCTCCCGATCCGGGTGTTCTTCTCGACGGCCGCGCAGCGGCCGGCGGGGAAACGCCTTCGGGGCTGGGCCCCATGGGCGTGAGGTCAAAACGCCACCTGCGACTACAGGTGGGGCGATGGGTGGTCACTCAGGTGAGCGACGGCGGTTGTCCTTGGGCAGGCGAAACTTCACGCCGCGGCGAGGTCGTACCAGCCGGGTGATTCCCCATTGGGGGAGGCCCAGCTCGTGCCCATCAGCCAGCGGCGGCTCGTTCCTCCTGATGGGTCATGTCCGGTTGGGAGCTGCCTCGTCCTTCTCGCGGAGGGTGCCTCGTCCTTCTCGCGGAGGGTCCTTCTCGCGGAGGGCGTTTGAGTCGCAAGCAACCGGCGTATTCTTATACTCCGCGCACGTAAGGACATAATAAGGTCCAGTGTTGCCAGTTAAAAATGATATTTCAAAATAGCTCTAGCTGTAGATGCAGCTTGAAATAAACTCAAATGAGTTCATGTCGTCTATTTTCTATGTGTTGAAGAACGTATACCTACTTACGCACTCATGCACAGTTAATCCATGACAACGGGGTCTGCAAATGGCCCGAAACGTCTATCAAGAAACACTAGGTACCGAAATCCGTGAAAATAGTTTTATTGTTATTGATGAGTAAAGTTGTGCTATCTAATTTTATTTTATCTAGCCGTCCCACTGCTTGGCAAAAGCCTCCCTCTCCTTCTTCCACTAATCGCGATCCTGTGTCTCCGCATACCAAAGTTGTGCAATATACAAGAATAAAAAAAAGATAACTATAAGCTAATGATGACTTAGAAATCTATCATCATCAGCCCACATCAACTGCAGGGCATAGGGCTCATATATAGCGCCGTGCTGATCTCATCCATAATAATGACTCTATCGACCGATTCTGGCCAAGGCGACAACTTCAAATTTTAGATAACTCCAAGTCAGAGCGTCGCTGATGCGCTCGGAGATGGACAGACAGACAGACAGACAGAAACACTTTATTGCTCACATTAATAATTATAACATATACAAGAACAAAAACAAACAACACAATATAAGCAAAGGCGGCCTTATCGCTTTAAGCTATCGCCTTATCGCTATAGGAGATGGCTACTATAGACAATTTTTGATGCGCACTTTCATGCGCAATGTGGGCAGGTGAGCTTGTCATTCACATAAATGTACCTGTTGACTTGGAGATGTCATCAGACCAACGGTCTGATGGGTCAGCCTACTGACCTTTCTGCTCCCATTGGTCACCACTCTGTGACTGCCTTTGTCCACCGTCCGTCAAGCTTCCTAGCCAAGTTTTAGCAATTACAATTGCTTAAAAATAGACAAGATGGCAACATTGATATAAATTCCGATCTGCAGATCAACAATAATAATTACTCAAACAAAAAACCACCGATCACTTTGTTGGACAAGGTGCATAAAGGCGAACTTTTTACGCGGTATCGACTAGAGTCTACGCCACGAAAACAGACGCGATGCTGTCGTCCAAAGTACATCTTTATGGCGTGGAATGACACTGTTCGACGCTTTATGTTACTCGACATAAGGTGCATTATTTCAGGCTCTTTATGTATTTTTTCTCTGACTCATTTTGTATCGTGGAGTCTATTATTATGACAAATGAATGATTAACTCCCGATGTGATTTTAAAACGATTTGTAAATGACTGAAGATGACGCTGCAAATACCTGCGTACAGATTTTTTGTTTCGTAAAACCCTTATAAATACTTTAATAATATTGTGTTTTGTTTTATTGTGTGTAGATAGTTAAAATATGTGCGGGCAGCCGTTGAATTCATGCAGTCAGCCGAAATCGTGATCGGGATTTTGTTGATAATAATGGACGAGTCTGCGTATAAAATAGATTTCGCCGAAACCCCTTTTAAATAATTTTATGTAATTGTACATACATACATACATACACAAATCACGCCTTTATCCCTTACTGGGTAAGCAGAGCGTTAACGGCCGTAAAATGGATAGTAACACCACGTCTGACAAAAGTTTGAGGGTCAATCAGATAACTGTGTATCACTATAGTGACAGGTTGTCAGCCCCTCGCCTAAAATTGCAATACACATCCAACCCTCGAGTCCCTTAGTCTCCTCTTACGACACCCATGGGTAAGTAATGGGGTGATGCTATTCTAAGGCGGCATCACACTGCCTATATATATATAATTGTAGATAAAAAAAATCAATACCTTTGCCTATCAGAATCCCAGGGTTTTTGAATTCACACTATACAAGCGATAACAAACTAAGACTCTTTTTATCTTTTAAATACTCGTACTATAGGTACTCATGCTCAAAAAAAGTCTCCCACATACATTACCATAAATATCTCCTGACCCTCGAATCTATCCACAAATTACCAAGTTTGGCTTAACCAGGGCGGAGCTGAACTACCAATCAATAACTCTGTGATTTATTCCCTAGGGTGAAAATGTATCGATAGAAATATTAAAGCAGAATTGATGGTGTATTATATCGACGAGAGATACGCAAAAAGAAGATTTTCAAGTTTTTTAAGTGAGCAACTGGTTTAAAAAATATGCCTATAAATAGCATATACTACACACTGTGCCAAAAATATCAAGTTGTCAATTTTACAAGTTAAATCAGGTTTATTTTAGTTTAATTCAAATTAGGTATTTCCGTGCCTATTTTAGTATTGTCGCATATCAGCTATTTGGTACGACTCAAAACGGCGAGTCCGCTTATTTTAAACTTTGCTTTATTTTGTTAATTTAAGTGTTTTTATCACATTATCTACCCATTGTACAGCGTGTGAAACGGTGATTTTGAACCTTACTGTCCTCACTTAAAGTTAAAAACCTATGAAAAAACACAACTCGCGCAACACAATAATGCCGAAATGTCAACATTATTATTGTCTTATGAACTTTCTGTATGTCAGCTGGTAGAAATGTGTTGTCTTATTGTACCTTTATTCTTTATATGTGTGTCTTATAATGTTTTTGTGTAAAATAAACGGTTAATAAATAATCGTAGTATAAACGTGGGAAATAAATAATTGTTCATTTTATTATAGAGACCTATTTCAGGATTCATTCTTGATGTGCACGGTTTATAGAGGCTCAAAAAATAGCAACACCAAATAAATAACTGTGTCTGCTACATCCCTACACCACCCTATTGCTATATATTATCCGGTACATTTGTAAAACTGCACAAATACATTTTCCAGCAATCTGTGGAGTTTAGACACGTGCCGCGGCAATTCGGTTGACATTTGCCGGTTTGTAAACTACTAACGAATGAGTCGGGCATGAGGGAGCCGTGGTACCATTATATTACATAATACCAGCCTATTATATCTACGAGTCCTACCATAGATTAAAAAAATACTGCTAGCGTAAAATGTAGAAAATAGAACAGTTTTAACAAGGATCCGGAAAGAAAATCTGCATCACATTTTTTATTCGCACGAGCAGGGATCATGAAATAAGGCGTTTTTTTAACGCAACGTCACACGAAAGTAAATTGCAAATTCCAATCCTATTCCCATACAAATACGGCTACGATGAGTTTACGGTGCGTAACGGAGGCGTCTGTCAAGTTGTTTGTCACAAGTACTTACGATGTTAAGGATAGAATATGTTCAATTTGATGTCATATTTATACAAATTACAATTTCGTGGCTAGCCAATTGTACAAATTTTAAAATCTAGAGGGTTTTCAACACGTTTCCACCCACTACCACACGTTTTCCGCGAGAATAACTCACTTTACAGCTAAATGCAGTTTGAAATAATAGTTTGATGCACCTACTCCTAGATATGTAAATGCGGAAGTATGTTTCAAATAGTTTAATTACAAACGTCATTATACAGGGTTATTTTTTATTCACCCCGGAAATTTTACAGGGTGATTCTACTCATGATTCTGAACAACTTTTATTATAAGGTCACCTGCGAAATCGCGAAAAAAAACCAGCTGCTCGTTATAAAAATTCATACATACTCGAACAAAATGTATGGATGGTTCTTTTTTTCGCGATTTCGCAGGTGACCCCATACTAAAAGTTGATCAGAATCATGAGGAGAATAGAACTGTAAAATTTCCGGGGTGAATAAAATATAACCCTGTATGGCTACATTACTATGCCACATCTGATAATTATTTGTTCTTTGACCACAAACTTGAAGGGGGATTGTATCGCACTATCAAGGAAGGGATAGATTTCCAAAAATGAAATTTTTATTTATAACCGTAAATAGTTATGGGTAAACAGCATGCGAGGTGACGAATGCCTTACATTCTTTGAATGAGTTATACCTACATTTTCATAAACATTTCAGGGGCAACGTCATGGACAAATTTTAATGTCATATTATTTTTATTTACTTGAATAAACTATTAGTAATGTACTCGTACTTAGCATTATGCGTGCACATACTTCGGTATGTCAATGGGATTTTAAACTTTAGTTTTTAGAAAAGTTTCTTTTTTTTTAAATAACCGAAGTTCCCATTTACTTCTAACTACTCCACAGGCACTATCATGCTCTAAAATAAACAGCCACAACAGTCTAATGCTGGAAATGGGCCTCCCCTTATTGGGCGGGTATTGCCATAATCACCACGCTTGGCAGGCGGATTGGCGAGCGCAGTGCAAGATCTTGCATTCACAGGGAACACTGCTGCCCATTCCCTGGATGAATATCCCTTGGTCGCTTTTTACGACACCCATGAGTAGAATTGGGGTGATGCTATTCTAAGCTGGCACCAGACTAACTATCCTGCTTCGCTCTTACATTAATTTGCATATTTTATATCTTATCAAAACGTATCAATAATCAACCCACTATATAACGTATATAGTGTTCATTTTTCAGTAAAATATGTTTAAAATTTGATTAGATTAGAGCATCAATAGTCAGCCTATTCAATATTCAATATCAAACTGTTGTACAAAAAATTGCATAATAAAGAGTAAATTAGCTTTTTTACATGTTTTTATAATTAGCGACTAAACAATTACCGTAACAGCTTTGTATCAAATCACGTGACGACAACAATTTGCTTGTCGTTTGTTTTTTCATTACACGCCGCCACGAAATCAAAGTATATCACAAAGGGGTTTTCAATAAAAGCGTGGGCTTCGGCAAAAATAAATCTTATGAGGTGTGACATAGCCTGTGATGCTGGCTTAGAATAGCATCACCCCATTTCTTTCCCGTGCGTGTCAGAGACGACTAAGAGACTCGAGGGCCACATGTGTATTGCAATTTATACGAATATTAAAATGACCCTAAATTGTTCGTTTTTTGCAGCCGTTTGCCCTCTGCCTAACCTGCAAGGGATATATGCGTGATATATCTATGTACGTATGTAATTTCATTACACGTAGGGGTGCGTAATAACAGCTTGTGCTTAGGTGTGTAGGGCTGGTATAAAATCTGTTTGAGGTGAGACAAATAGCTATTAGTACATGATGTGTATGACTTTAAAAATCTTTTTTTTTTTTATTAATGATGGATTTGCTCTTGACTCTAGTCTAGGTCATAGGACAGAGACAGAGTCTAAGATGGAGCGAGCTCACCCAGAAGAAGCCTGTTCACTCTTACTTTGAAGAGATTAGGGTTGTATGCGTTTGGAAACACAGACGCAGGTAGCGAGTTCCACTCTTTAGCAGTGCGCATTATAAATGATGACTGGAAGCGCTTAGTCCGAATTGGTGGAATGGCAACCAGGTACGGATGGTATCCGGCGGTGCGTCTGGATGTCTGATGGTAGAAGGAAGCCGGTGGAACAAGGTCGTGAAGCTCTTAAGCACACTCTCCGAAGTACCTAAAATGTGTAAAAAACCGACAAGCAGGCAACCTTGCAGCGATGTGCCAGGCTATGTAGCTTGATGTCCACCAGTTTTATGTCGCCTATGAGCCTCTTGGCCCTGCGTTCCACCGAGTCATGAGCGGCAGGTTGGTATTTGGCTGAGCCATTCCAAAGGTGACTGCAATACTCCATGCAGATCGGACTTGTGCTTTGTAAAGAGTTAAAAGCTGTCCAGGCGTAAAGTATCGCACTTACAATGTAAACTTGATAAATTTTCCATCGCTGGCCGGATTTAAACCTGCAATTTTCACCATCACTTGTGGTGACGCCACTTCCATCTGGGTTATCGCGGCTTATCCATTGCCCGCGAATTCTGCAAGTCAAACCTTATAAAACCTTAATATTTCTTCATGCTAGGTACGCCCCGGAGTAGGTATGTATTTAGTCAGTTCAGCGACAGATTTTCTCCTAAACACAAATATATCTCTCGGATACACTAGATAATTTTAGTCTTTAAAAAAACAATCTCTAGAATCGATAGTTTGGAAACTGTTTTCCGATTACTTTTATCGCCGCCGGTTTATCATGGAAGTGATTTTAATGCTATTATTTTGAAAACTTTACAATTGTAAATTAAAACACGCACATAGCTTGTGGCTGGGTGTATTAAAAATACACAGAAAAATTATAAAACAGAAAGTGCCTTTCATACAAATTGACCCGAACGGCTGAAACATTCTGTGGTGGGAGGTCCAAATTACGTTTTCAAATTTCGACCAATGTTCCATGGGCAAAGTGGTTCAATTTCACGGGCTGGTTCACCATTTAAAAATGGCCTAATGCGTGCCAACTCTAGAACCTTCCGACCCTTTCGATGCTAAGAGTTAAGTTTAAAATTTATAAAATAGAATGTCAGGTATATTACCATGAAATAAAAAAGGGGTATTTTAAATTCTTAGTTCCTAACGAACGGATGGTAACAATTATTTTTTTTGCTGCAGGACACCGCCGCATTGTCTTGGAAAACATTACAACAACCAACTGACTTGAAATGCTGCAATTTTTAAACTGTATCCTGTGTAAAAAAATTACTCCACATTCCCTAACTAGCTGGAATTTGTTGAGCAAAAATACGAAATTTGTGGTAAACCTTGATTCTTAAGTTCCTTGGCGATTGAGACTATAGATAGAAAAAAATACTCACTGGTTTATTCCTGAGAGTTTACGATATATTCTTGGTTCAGTTCAAATCCCGAAGCAAGATGTTTCCGTGCTTCGGAGGGCACGTAAAGCCGTCGGTCCCGGTTGCTGTCTTTGATAACTTAAACGGCGTTCGTTACTCAACCATGTCAGAGGCCTATTACTAGTAGTCGGCGGTTGTAAAACTCTTACACCAGGGTTCATCGGGTCGTTGAATGATTCGGTGTCCCACACGAAAAGAGAGAGTGTTCAAATCCCGCTTACGTGAAAAAAAATGATACTTGACTTTCGTGCATAGCTAGATTCCCTACAATAAATTGGCCCTGATAATTTTTAGTGCATATATGTATTTTAATATCGTATCTACCTGTTTAAAAATACAGTTCATTCAGCAAGGTGAACAACCTAGACAGATCACTACCGGTATTTGAACCTGCGACCTTCGGGCACCAAAACAGCCAAACAGCCATGTCAGTCAAAAGCATAAAAATAGAATACTTTGGATGGAAGGGTGAAAGTACTACGCACAAGTCATGGACTGTCGGTGAAATCTAACAATATAAATTATATTTTATGTAGTTTAGTTCAGTTTTTACGCTGAACTAGTAAAGGAAATACAAAAGACGAAAAGTTTATTTGCAAAATAAGTCAGCAACTGTTTCGCTTTCTATTCAGCTCATCAGGTAAGGTAATCTGCCTTACTACAGTTTGTATGAAACACCAGCTTCCGTAGTCCTTATGGACGCAGTTTCATTAAATATTTTGCGTTGGAATATTTTTTTAGTTAATATGTTTGGGTCGTCCACAAATAAATAATGCAAAGTTCAACCCCCAGGGACGTAATGCCCTTTTAGTATGTAAGATAAAGTCTATTCTACCTATTGCGTTACGAATTTGTAGGCGACCCCAGGTCTTTTTAACTAAGGTTTTAAAAAATAAAATAAAAAATGTATGGCATTTAAAAAATACTAGTTTAGCACTGGTACGTCGGTAGGTAGTTAAAACAAATCCACTGTCGTAAATTTTTTACCCTGACGAATACGGCATATAGCAGAAATAAAACATATTTTTTTTGTTTTGCCAATTCTGATTTTGTTTGTTTAAGCCGATGTCCTCTGAGAGTCATTAAATTTATTCAGTTGTGCTTATAGCGTTATATTTTGTTTGTATATTTTTACTGGTCTGTTTTTTAGTTCTTCCTTTTTTTAGCTGTAGGTACATACTATAACCTACAGTAATTATCCATTGTAAGTTGATATTTCCAAACTTTATTCGCATTTTTTTTGTGGCGTTGCCGCGTCATGCCGGCTTAGAATAGCATCACCCCATTTCTTTCCCGTGGGAGTCGTAAGAGGCGACTAAGGGACTCGAGGGTGAGTTTTGCTATTCTAGGCGATGGGCTGACAACCTGTCACTATGGCGATACACAATTTTCCGAATAACCCTCAAATATTTGTCAGACGTGGCGTAAATGTCCGTTTCATGCGGCCGTTTACGCTCTGCCTACCCCGCAAGGGATTATAGGCGTGATATGTGTGTGTGTGTGTGTTGGGCCGGTGAACAACTAGCGTCATTTGGCGCGAGACATATTTTATTTTTGTATGGAATTGGATACGAACTCTATCGTAATTCGTTAATATCGTCTTTATTTCAAATTCATTCACGTTCACAAAAGAGCAAGAGTTCTAGCAGATTTGACTGGCAACTGTGCCCACTGTCGGTATCTTTACGAACCGCTTCTTTACTTTGCTAAACATTTAACTTTGTTTCTAGAATGGGTTCATAGACGAACACTTTGTTAATGCTAGTATATTTCCAGTCACAAAATGCTACCATTTTCACACTTTCATGACTTGCAGTAACAAAAAGATCAATAACCCATTCTTGAACCAAAGGGTTTGTCAAAGTTGACAAGCGGTTGGAAGAGTTCATTTGTGATCACTAGTCTCGATTCGTTATTTGAGAGTCCAACTCAGTGGGTATTTTAGATATTTAATTCGTTGACTCGGTGTCAAACACGATGGCAGAAGAAGAACTTTGTACTTTCTGTGTAATAAAGTTTAATAAATAAGTAAAAAGTAACTGTAAGGTTATCTGATAGAAACAGCTACCTAGCTACAACTTGTATCTCTTTCTTCACTGTCTGTATGTCCATGTCTTGTTTTTGTGCAAGAAAGTACTTTTATGTTATGTAATGTAAGGATAACCAGTTTGTGCTCATCCCCTAAACGAATAGCTCGAAGTGTTGTATCTTTGCGAGAGCAGCATGGTGGCACCTAAGCCACTTGATGACAATGATGCATAAGCAAGACAGCGATATGAATGCAGCCGTGACTATAAATGAACGGCTATTAGAGCAGTGCCGTGCTGCATGCAATCAGTTACCCGACGTAAGTGATTGCTGCAAACTTGCAAACTGCCATGCATTGTGCATGCATGGGCCGATAGCACGCTTGCCAGTGTACACTCATTTGTTTCTATTTGCGATTCTCAGTTTTCAGTTTTTTTCATGGTTCCGGCAGTAAATTATAAATTCTAAGAGCCAGCGCACATTTAGAGCACTATTTTCTGCGAGACGGTTTTTGTACCTGGTAAGAAGAAAATGAGAACTTTACTTATATTGTAATTGAAATAAAATTTGCCGTGTGATGCCGGCTAAGAATAGCATCACCCCATTTCTTACGCATGGGTGTCGTAAGAGCCGACTAAGGGACTCGAGGGATGTGTATTGCAATTTTAGGCGATGGGCTGACAACTTGTCACTATAGTGATACACAGTTATCTGATTGACCCTCAAGCTTTTGTCAGACGTGGTGTTAATATCCGTTTTACGGCCGTTAACGCTCTGCCTACCCCGTAAGGGATATAGGCGTGATTTATGTATGTATGTATGTAATAAAATTTGCATTGTGTGCTTTCAAAAGACAGAGAAAACTGGCGGAAACTCCACCGACAAGAGCAATGCTCTTAAAATATAAGAAGTACTAAATTTAACGAGGTTGGACTGAAGATGAATATGTCAAAGACTAAGGTCATGACAAATCGTACTGAGCAAATTGTGGAAGTGGATGGGGAGACAAAAGCATATGTCTAAGAGTACCTTTACTTAGGCCAAATAATTTCTTTCCAGGCGAGACAAGATAAGGAAGTCGAATGACGGACTGAGAACGCCTGGAAGAGCTATTGGGATAGCCCAATAGCTCTTCCAGGCGTTCTCAATCCGTCTTTTGACTTCCTTTTTCCTTCGTCTGAGCTCCGTAGGTAAGGATGGGAAGAATGCACATGTCCATAAGCTTGCGTTTCAAAGATAGGGCCAATTCATTAGGTCTTTCCTATGAAAGCCCCTATCTTTGAAACGCAAGCTTATGGACATGTGCATTCTTCCCATCCTTACCTACGAAGCTCAGACCTGGTCTTTGACTGATATTCAGAAGCCCAGGCTTCGGGTTTGCCAACGTAGTATGGAACGCAGCATACTTGAAATCAGACTGATCGACATTGAAAAATTCAGGACGTAGCTCAGAAGGCTGCCTGCTTAAAGTGGGATTGGACTGGCTACGTAACCCGCATGCTAACTGCTTTATGGGCCAAAATAGCAACCGAATGGGTGCCAAAGAATGTGAAGAGGTGACGTGGACGTCCCCGAAAGAGGTGGAGCGATGAACTCAGCGCCTATCTACCGAACTGGCAAAGCCTAGCACTGGACCGAGAGACGTGGAAAAAGAGGAGAGAGGCCTTTGCTCTGTAGTGGGACAACACGGGCTCTTAAATAAATAAACTAAATTTAAAACACTTTAACGTATTTTGTATTCAATTTCGCAATTTCCTTAAAATAAATATTTATAAGGACACCGGAGCCTTTTGCCCGCCAAAATGAATTTTATTTTTACGATAAAGTAAATTTTCTACCAAAAAAGGCTCGCGCCAATATCGTCTATATTTTCACCGGCCTTTAAATAATACTTTCCAATGCAAGCTTTTCCCAATGTCCGCCAGTCCAACATCCTATTAAGAGATTTAATTCTGTACACAATGTATGTTGGGCTATTCATTACGGTCAGTTTTTTTTTCATCTGGTTCGTTTAAGTTTGAATTAAAGGCGTTGATGAGTCGGCGTTTGAACTAACAATGCTTTGCTTGGATTGATTTCCGAAGCTTTGTCAGCGTAGGGTTGTGAGATATTTATTTCAAATTTGTAGTGTGTAGAAAATAAATTAAAATTATCGTGTACGATTTTAGGCATTAACAATTAATAGTCTAGTTTTTAGTTACTAAGGAACAACAATATAAGATGGTCCCTTCAATAGATAAGTTATAGTGCTGTAAACATGTTGTCTTCAATTTCAAGAAAAATTGCCCGTGCGGCATTGAATCGCAGTGCCTTTAGTTTTATTTCTATCTGTGTAGTAAAAGGAGCATAATAAAAATCTATGAGACTCTTTGTACTGCACTTGCAAGTCTTCCTGCCAACTATAGGGTTAAAGTAGGGAAAAAACTTCCCATGGTGGATAAGTTCTATAACTACGATAGGATTACTAAGATTGCCAGCCCTGATTGTACCCCAAAGGCAACAGCAACGCATCTCTGTTATAAGATGTACATACTTATAGAACCGTCAGCTTGTGTTGCGCATTGTAAAAGCTAGTCGAACAATTAATGTTGATTTCGATACCGCTATCCGATAGGTATCTTTGGACGGGTGTATGGGAAATGGACCAATTAGATTTCTACGGAACAGAGGTTGTCAAAGTGTAGGCGCACATTGGTGAACATGAAACTAAATAATTTCCCAAGAACAGTCGATGGTAAAAAAAGACTTACCATTCAAACAATTTTATTCCATCCAGTCATTCTAAAGATGTTCAATGAAAAAAAAAAAACAATATCAGTAAAACAAATATCTACTTACAAGTGTATTAATAGCGTCAATGACATGTAGGCACAAGTGTATTATTATGAACCACAATGTCAGTAAAAGAATGCCTTATTTTGAATCAAAGGTTATCTAACATACCTCTCAAGTAAATAGGTACATATCCCTAATTTAGTCATGGTTTTATTTACACAAAAGTATATAAGTATAAAGGGACAAATAACAATTAATACTAAGCTAAACTAGACTAAATTTAAGCTAAAAAAAAAGTCGTCTCGTGCGCCTCCATTAGACATGGTACCCAGTACGCTAGCAGCGTTCCCTCTTTGGATGGCCAAACTTAGTCGTTGGTCGAGAAAACTGCCAGCTCTTCGGTCACCAGTGGTCTCACTGAGGCGCGCTGACACCTCGTTTACGAGTTTTTTGGCAGATGGGCCCCAGGGACCCATCGTCTCAAAGCCCATGGGTGAGAAAATGTGGCTCCCAGAAATCTCCTCGTATTTGCGGGACTTCGCTACCTCAGCACCGGCAGCTGCGGCACCTGCACGGGCGCATGTGGCATGTATGTGCGAGGGCGCGAGGGTGTCCACACACGTGGCATCCCAAACCATACACTTGCCTCTCTGCCAGGGGATGAGCGTTACCCCGTCGGGCCTCTTGCCATCAGAACGAACGATACCGTTTGGTTCTAGCTTTGCCGGAACGTTCGCTGAGACAAGGGCCCGACGCAGGACGTCATTGAGGGCTGCGTGGCGTGGAATGCGACCGGCACTCATGCGGCAGGACAGCCGGTGGTGGCCAAGTTCGTTTACAGGCGCACCGCATCTGCATTGGTGGGGGTGGACCGTTTTGAGACCCAACCGGAGCGCGATGATGAGAGAGAGTGTGCAGCTGTCGAGCAATGTGCCAGTATTTGCTGAGGGTATGGCATTCAGCCAGAGGCCAGACTCTCTCTCAAAAACAGCTAGAAGTCGGGCGCGTTGAACCGGACATGAGTTCGAACTCATGAGGTCCTGTTGGATTTTTTCGCAAAACGGTTCATCCCACCGTTTCTGTAAGTGCATGGCATCAGGAGGGTCGCGGCAGCAGAGGGATTTCCATGTGTCGGCAGCCTCCGGAAGATGGACAATTTCAGCAACCCCTAAGGAGGGACTAACAATTTTGCTGAAAAGTTGGTGGCAGCTGTAAGCGGATGACAGGTAGGCCGGGAGTGAGACTGAGGCCACTTTGCGAACCCCAATACCCCCAAATCGAACGGGCAGGGAGGCTTGCGACCAGGCATCAACTGACAGGTCGCAATTCATTATCCTCGACAGGAGTATTGAGATTCGATCGTCTACGCCCGACAGTAGGCCCGGAAAATGCCAAAGGGGACAGCACCGCAGTACATAAGTAAACTGCGGCACGAAAAGGCAGAATTTTATAACGGTCAGGGCAATGTGAGGGTTGATATTGAGCAGACGATCGAATGTGTCCTCAAACTTGGCTACCTGTTCTTGGATGAAGGGTGAGATGCCTTCGTCCAGCAGAGGAGCTCCTAGTAGCCTTAACGAGTCCTGGGTGATGGTCCGGATGTTAGGGGCAGCGTCGTTAAACTTTTGGTGGATGTCATCTCTGCACTCCGGAGCTACGGATGGATGTATGTACAATTCACATTTAGCGAAATTCAATTCTAGGCCTATTTCCGAGAAACGGCTAATAAGGATTTGTAGATCATTCAGGACTACGTCGGGCTGGCCGCCGAGGGTGCCATCATCCAAGTACCAGACATTTAGTTTTGCCTGTAACGAAGAGATTACAGGGTGTATGCCCAAGCTGAATATGGCTGGTCCAAGGGGGTCTCCCTGTTGGCAGCCCACGGTGGAGTGTAGGAGATGGCTCTTGTAAATCAGCTTGGATGGCTTACTATAGCATTGCCACAGGAATGGAAATATGGTGGGACAGTGTTCTTTGACCTGGGTTAATAGAGCTCCGCGATCTATGGAGTTGAACGCGTTTTTGACGTCTACTTTGAGGAGCACCTGGATAGCGTCGTTTTTAGTCATACTTATCTTAGAACTGTAAGGTATCTTCTACTGCGTCGTAGTAACTACGAATGACGGCCGATATGGCGCAGTGCTAGTGCAACTTCTTGCGACGCAAAGGTTCCGGTTTCTATTCTCGTTGGTGCACTCACAAAGTTGCAGTTGCAAGCTGAACCACCTGATTGTCGGAAATGAAAGATGGTTACGGACTTCGGAGGGCATGTTACGCCGTCAGTCCCGGTTGCTGTCTATGATAACTTAGACGGCGGTCGTTACACAACCATGTCAGAGCCTCAGAGGCCTACTACTAGTAGTAGGCGGTTGAAAAAAGGTCTGACACCAGGGTTCATCGGGTCGTTGGACGACTCGGTGAAGTGTGCGAAAAAGAAAGACTACGAATATGTAGTAGAAAGTTTTATGTAAACTTTAAAGCTACATAGACCTGAAAGTTTGACAACCAGCATGGAGCAATTGGCAACGACGACACGGTAATACTATCTATACAGTATTGTAACTCGGCCGTGTCCTTGAAATAAGTGCCTACAGCCGCGCGGTACGTAAGCATGTGATGGGGTTGTCACTGTCGCCCCGTTCACTCGTGTTAATCACTTTCCTTTACTCTATTCTATTTATTAATTCAGAAATAACCACATAAATATAATAAAAAAAAATACCCCAACCAGATGCGTCAAACCTATAACACGGTTGTATAAAAAGGAAATACAGGGAAATACCTATCTATTTAGACACAAGCCACAAATTACGTAGTGGGTACCTACTTACCTAATAGTAAGTAAATTTAATTTATAGGCTTACCTTTCAGAGTTTCCAGGTAATCTAAAAAAAGTTATATTCCTCTGGGTGCGTTATTGAGGAATTCATGCAACCAAAAACAGCACAATATACCTATTCTACTTGTAATTTTAAATACTATTTGTACTTATTTCGAGTGAAAATTCGTGCGGTTACTGATTTAAAACCTGCACACCGTCCATTCGTCACTGCGCTGCGGCATACCCACCCGCCCATTTCTGTGCACCCGCCTCACCCGCGACTGTTCGCATGCCGAGCGCATGCCGAGATCCGAGCGCGTAGGTATAGCTCGCGCGCCGTCCGTTTGTATGAAGTTAGAATACTGTATAGATAATATTACCGTGACGACGAGCTATCCTATAGCGATCGAAGGATCAAAATCGAATGTAAACAATAAATAGTTAATTAGTGCACGTGTGTGTAGGCGTGAATGCCAGCCTAGGCATGAATAAGCCCTTATACTGGTGCTAACTTTGTGGTGCCTGGGTAGAATGCACCGCCTTATATAGGGCGAAATTTTACTAGTGACCGATACTGAAACCTTAAGACGGGCTGGTGATAAGAAACAAGTTTCCCCAAGGTATAAAGGTTGATATACGAAAAATACGATCATAAATAAATATTACAGCATTTAAAAATAATAAATGTTGACTTGCTGTTATATTTATTACTTTGATACTCGGGATAATGTACGGATTCTTCCAATACAATTCCCATTCAAATCCGTTCTGTGGTTAACGAGTTTCAGTCCTTTAAAGAATCGTTCATATGTATACATTCAAACTCATGCACTCTAAAAACATTACACTCCATTTTTGGTTGGCCAGACGTGTAAAAATGTTCGATACTCAAAATAATTTTGACATAATTTTAACCTATGTTCCTTGGGGTAAGTTGTTCCTTAGCACCAGCTCGTCTTGAGTTTTCGCTATCGGTCACTTGTAAAATTTCACTTTAAGGATAAGGCGACCAAAGGATATCCAGAGAATGGTCAACAGCGTTCCTAGAAAACGCAAAGGGCTGTGGGCCGTTCAACACGTGTCTAGCGTTTATCTTGAATTAAGAAATTTTTAAACACGCGTTCAACCCGCGTCTAACTTTTTTGTGGTAAGGCCCTGCGTCCAATAATGCGTTCGTTAATTTAATATCTTACCTAAAGTTATGGTAGTAGGTAAGGTAGTAGGGTAGGTAGTAAGGTAGTAGATTCCACTTTCCCCTTTCAGTCGTGTAACTAATAACTTTTTGACAAAGCTAAATGAGGTGCATAAAGGTTGCATAGCATTAGAGGTAAAAGAATGTTCCAAATATTAACTCAGTAAAAAGAATTTTTATTTACGCAAATCCCAAACTATGACGGATTGAAAAATGCGTCGGTCAAACAACATGGTCAAATCGCATGCGTTAGTGTGTCATGGTATCCGTTGTTGTATGGGAATTTGAAATTTTCTTACGTCTGACAGACGAATACGTCAAAAATACGTTGTGGGAGAACCGCCTCAACATTTGATGACCACAATAAATAAAGATTATAAAATTATGATATGAGCAGTATAAACAAAACGCATATCATTTTAATTACAATGAAAAACTGGTCGTTAAAACAGAACTTACTTCTGACAGGGATGATAAAGATAGGAGCCGAGAATGTAAAGATAACGATAGATATAACTTTTGTACGGTTACCCCTAAAGGCATAGCCGGGTATGTTTATGTGTGTAGTTTAACTCATCCATACTTAACTGCTGAGCTTGTTACACTGAAGCACGCGTTAGGCATTTCGCCCGCGGGAAAAGTGTTTGCTTACGACGCGGACAAAGACTATGACTGGAACTTGTGGATTATGCTGCTAGACAGCAACGAGAGAGCAAAGTTGATGTTTGCTTCGAGAGCTTATTTTGAATCCTGGGGTAGCGAAGGATACCTACTAAATTTTTTATCCTGGGTATTCAAAAGCACGAGATGCGAATAAATTTGCTCTCGATAAGATAAGTAAAGAAAAGTAAAATAAATTTAAAGAAGGTGCGTTCAGAAATGTCACATATGTCTCAATATTCGGAAATGACAAATATAATAGAACAAAACGCTTTCAAATATAAATCAATAACTGGTGGAAATAATTATCAGAACGCACCGCCGCAATTGTTATGATAAGTTTTGATTTAATGAGAAGTTCGAAATTAAAATAACTTTCTCCATCCTATGAATAAAAACTACTTTTGCTCACTGGATTTAGGCTGCAAAACGGTCCTTTTTAAGCTGAAGAGGGGGAAAATATTTGGCCCGTGAGTTAGCACATCGAGGCAGTTTATGTCTGTCATATTTTTGAATTAAAGAAAACAGGCGACATAGGCAAAAGAAGACTAAGACCTCTTGCACTTAATGGAAATACAAAAAATTACGATCGTCTGCAATGTCATCTAAAATAATGCATGCAACGCTATATAAATCACTTTTACTTTTCAAAATTATTTGCGTGTCCACTAGCGTCTAGTTATACCTTCGAACTTTAAAAAGCTCAACTGATGTTAAATTTCATCCGATTTTTTACGGCTGCATTTTTGCGTGTTTTTTACTTTAGCAAAGTCTACATGCTAACTAGTCTAAGTAGTAACAGGACAACAAATGGGCTGTTAACGATAGTTCCAGGTAGTTAGTCGCTGTTAATGACTCCTGTCAAAACGCATATCTCATATGCCCGCTAGTTTCTTTACGTGGTAGGTTACCTACAGTACAACGGACAAAGGAAAAGTTAGATTTTAGGTATGCCTAGTAGCAAGCTAGTATTATATCTATTTAGTACATCAAAAATAAAAAATAAATTCATTTTATTTTTGCAAGTTTTTATTTCAATGCGCTTATAATGAGAATAAATATAATTTTGTGTTAAACAGTATAAGTACTACTTTCACGTTTATTAAATTTTGAAGGAAATGATTTTAAAAAGAAAATTTACGTTTGGTTTAAACGGTCTCTTGCATAAGTGTATTTTACTCTTTCGTCCCCTCTTTTGCAGACGCGGTCAGAAACTGCGGTCCTTGGTTGGACCAGAATGCTATCTGTGGCATAATTGCAGTAGTCAGCAGTTCTATATTCCAGTTTGCAGGATAGCCAGGAGAGCAAGGCAAGTGGTAAAATTGCTTGCACTCGTGTGCCATATAATCTTGAATTCCTAGGCGCATGGCTCTCTACCTACCGCAACTCTTCTTTACTTTTATAGAAATGCTTAAGACTCGTAGTTGGAATCTACTATTGTACCTACTCCGAAATTTTGCAAGCCCCCCCTTTTTTAAGTTCTATCGTTTGGTGCTGGGTTCATTTTCAAACTGTTGTACCCTTCATATTTTCTGTGATAAGGGCAAGCAAAAGCTCGCTAGTAGATAAAAGATTACATGCATTTAATTATTTTAGGTGATATACATGCATATATATTAATACGTAATGAAATATGTATGTACATACATATAGCACGCCCATATACCTTACGGGATAGGCAAAACGTAAACGGCCGTAAAAAATGGTCAATTTCGCCACGTCTGACAAATATTTGAAGGTAATTCAAAAGATTGTGTAGCACCATAATGATCAGCCCATATCGCCTCAAATTGCAATATAATATGTAACCTTTAATTCTCTGCCACGCCTCTTACGCACCCACTGGAATGAAATGGGGTGATGCTATTCTAAGACCCATTTTAGCACCACCTTTTTCGAAAATGTTGGAAAATGCGTTTTTTTTTCGCGATAAAAAGTAACCTATATTATTACGTTGGTCTAGACCAACGTAATAATATAGGTTACTTTTTATCTAGATGCTATTCCATCTTCGTACTAATTTCATTTTAATCTAAACAGCCGTTTTTGCACCAACACACAAACTTCCGCCTTTATAATATATACTAATCTGCATTATTGTCAAAATACTTACAATAAATTTTGTTCCAATTTATGAACAAACAAAGTAAATCTAAACTGATCTTTATTTTACGAACTAGCGAAATGCTTTGTGGTACTGCAAACCCTCCCTTTAGTTACATCCAAACCGGACCCTACCCAAATGTCAGTTCTGATGCTCAGTTATAAATGACAGCGGCATTAGGGAAGATAAGGACACAGGGCTATGTTGATGCTATTAGAAGTTATATCTAGTTATGTTTGTGAGTATTGTATGTGTGAGCCATCGTTTGATGTTTGCCTCTTAGATCATAGCTAGTCAAGCAGTGATGCGCAACCATGACAAAAGTTCATACACTCCTACAGTAATGGATTATGATGGTATACGATTTGCACTTTAATAAAGCACTAAATAGTCACTATATATAATTAAGTCGCTTTCCGTGTTTCTATGTCCATATGTTTGCTTAGATCTTCTCAATGCATTCTGATGCGGTTTTCTTTAGTAGGTAAGCTGATTGAAGAGCACATTTTTGTGTATAATTCATGCTGGAGCAACGTCTTCTTCTTGCGGGAAAACGGTTAGCAGAGGGTGGAACCGCTAGGTAGGCCGCTTGTATATTATAAAATAAAAACAGCCAATAAAATGTATCACTTTATACATATTGAGGCATTTGCCATTGGTACTTACCACGCTTGACAGGCGGGTTGGTGAGCGCAGAGTAAGGTAAGTATTTAATTGTTTTTCACAGGGAATGCCGCTGCCCATTCCGTGAATATATCAAGAGACAAGGGTTAAAATGGGGTGACGCTATTCAAAGCCAACACCACAGTAAAACTTTATATCTTAATTTATAATCTTTTAATTTCTTCACATTCAGAGAGTAAAACTTGTTGAAAACTGATGTGTATATTACCTAACATTTTACAATCTTACAACTAAATACCTACCTATTACTTACGTTAAAATGTGTGTCTGTAAACTTGGTAAGTAAAAAGTTTTTGTACTTGTTTTGAAGTGTGGATCGTCTGTGAAGTTATGTCTCGAACGCGAATCTTTTCAAACATGTTTGGAAATCGATTCAATAACAACTTTGGAATGTAGTCAAAATATGAAGATTGATGGTTTGACTTTTTTGCGTTTCACTCTAGTAGCAGAAAAGATGTACCTCTAGTGTAATGTTGGCTTAGAATAGCATCACCCTAATACTACCCGTAGTTCTCGTAAAAAGCGACTAAGGGATTAATTCATCCAGAAAATGGGCAGCAGCGTTCCCTGTGAAAGTGGAAGCAATATCTTGCACTCCGTTCGCCAAGCGTGGTGAGTATGGCAATACCCACCAATAGGGGGAGACCCAGGTTCAGCGGTGGATTGTTGTGGCTATAAAGGTCAACCAAGTTTCTTTTTGTTTTGTTACTTGGGCTATCCCGTAGAACTGATGATATACTGCTGGAATAGAACATTCTAAAGTGACGGTTACACATCGGAAAGCGCAGCCTGGGAAAGCCAGAGCTATCAGATAGACGACCTTGCAAGGGTTGCGAGCAGCTGGGTGCAGTCGGTCCAAAACAGCTGTCTAAAGAGGTACGTGGAGAAAGCCTATGTCAATCAGTAGGCGACTTTTAGCTGTGTATGACGTTGAAGAAGATGATGATGATGATGATAAAAAGATTAACATGTGCCCAAGGAAGAATTACATTTTCAATACCTACCGGTATATGAAAATTAGCCAAAAAAAAAAACCGGGATTGTGGTATTGGAAGCCGTAGTGGAGCAAAACCTTGAAAATAAATGTCAGTATTACTTAAACTATATTAATTCATCGATTCAATCTTTATTTGTTCCGTATAAATTATAGTATGAAATCAGCTATAAAATCGAATAATTGTGATATTTGAATGAATTGCTCATCTCATCCCACTGATTCGCAATACACCGCAATTAATTACAACCATTGGCCAATCAGAAGTAGTATCCATGCAGTGTTGCCATCTCTGCGGATATAAAAAGGAACAAATTTTAATAGCTCTAGATTTTTTTCAGCAAAACTAAACAAAATTTATTTCCCAATCTTGCCTGCGCACTATCACCGTCCTCAGAGGTGACCTATTAAACTGACACATGTCAGAAACAAAAAAAATCTGCCTGTCTGGCACAATAATTTTATGGAAGTTGTTCATAAATGAAAATAAGGAATTGAAAGAAAAATGATATTCCGTTTTATATGTAGTTTTTTTACATGTATATGTCAAATATAAAATAGACGTAAAAAGCTTTATTTTATTATCAACTAGCGGCCCGCCCAGCGGTTTCACCCGCTGCTAACTGATTTCCCACGGGAAACAGACCTTCTCCCGACATAAGTCATACATAAAAACCTTCCTCTTGAATCACACTATCTTTAAAAATATATATATCCAGATCCGTTAAGTGGTTTTGAAGATTTAAGCATACAAACAAACAAACAGGGACAGACGTGGGAAGCGACTTTACTTTATACTAGGTAGTGATAACCCGTCTTAGGCATGAAGTTTTTTATATAATAAAGCAACTATTAAAGATAAATTTCAGGGTTTTTTAATCCCCCAAGGGATGAAAAGGGGGTTAAAAGTTTGTATGAAAGTTCGTTGTCTTAAGTGTGATCCGTTTCAAAATTAGTGATTACACTTATAACTTAAAATAATTAAACACGTGTTTCAGCATATTTCAAATTATAACCTTTAATAGGTGTCAAAAGGGAGTTAAAAGTTTGTATGATAGTTCATTTTTTTAAATGAATGTGATCTGTTTCAAAATTTGTGATTAGACTAATAACCGTTTTCCCATGGGAATATGACAATTTCCCGAAATAAATTATACTTATAAACCTTCCTCTCAAGTAACTCTATCTAATAAAAAAAACCGCATCAAAATCCGTTGAGTAATTCTAAAGATATAAGGAGACACCAAACGGGAAGCGACTTTATTTTATACTATGTAGTGATGATGATAACGGAATGATTGCCCAACTTCTAAATGTTGCACAAATACACAGAAATTGGCATTAGCCATGCCATCCTGCCAAACTGCCACTTAACAAGACATGTATCGCGAATCTGCCCTGAAAAGTATTTTAATGCTCCTCGTTGTTATGATATATTGCCCGTGTAAATATAGGCAGGGTTATCGAAACGCTGTAGTACAGTTAGCAAAGAAAGTCTACTAATTTAGATTGGTAATTCAACGGACAATGGACGCCAATAGCCAGCCAGTGAACACGATCCTCGGTTAGGACCTTTTTATTTTCCAGTCATCCAGCAAAATCATCACTCCACCTGGCTTGAAGGCGTCTTACACTTACAATATGTTTTCCATACCCAGATACCTACTGCAAAATTCAGAACGGGCAAAATATTTTTTTTTTTTTTTTTTTTATTAGTGATGGGTTTGCTCTTGACTCTAGTCTGGGTCATAGGACAGGTATAAGCAAATGTTATCTATAGTCGGTACGTGTAGGTACTTGTCTTGTCAAATTTGACAGAACGTTTATACGGTTAATTATAATTTTATTGTAATGAGTATTACAGGTGACATAACGAAAGTACTGACCTTTTTAGTTTAGCCGCTTTTATCATAGCAACTTGTAAAAACTCCGTTTTTTTCTTTTAAAGGCCGATTACTTTAAATTGAACATTGTCAATCGTTTTTAGACCAACCGTACTTACCACCAAGACGTTGTTATTAATCATCTGTAATAAGCCCTAAATGCCGTCTTGCAATTTATGTAAATGCATTTGTGATTTGTTCAAGAATAGCAGGAGAATTAATAAACGTCCGCTAAATAAATTTATTGACAGACTTTGGGATTTCAATGGAAATAGTAGCTTTTAGAAGAAAGTTATCAAATAATCTACATCTACATCTACACTAATATTATAAAGAGGAAAGATTTGATTGTTTGTTTGTTTGCATCGAATAGGCTCCGAAACTACTGGCCTGATTTTAAAAATTCTTTCACAATTAGAATCCTACATTATTCCTGATGAACATAGGCTATATTTTATACGAGAAAAAAATAGGGATCCGCGTGAAAATTACGATACTGTAACCCAACATGTGAAAATGTACCAAAAAAATATCTTATATCGCGTACGCTGTGGAAATTATTGACAATAGAGCAAAGTGATATACTACAGTTTTATAGAGGACATCAATATCTATAATAATGTTCGCGATACCTTATGTCTAACTATTACAGTTATGCCACAATAACTACTTTTTCATTTAAAAATGTACCAACTACGCCACATTATTCGTACCAGTGTAATGATTACATTTAATCATTAATGTATTAAAGGGTGTCAAGGATAGCCCTCAGAATACTAATAGGGTACATGCAGACCATGAAACTGAACAACTTTCCCCTAGGAACATATTTCAGGAAACGTAAAAAAACTGACTTCCCATAGTGAATGCAGTCAGCTGATTGTGATTTTGTATGGAAGGTAATTTTTTTGGCGTTTCCTGACATAGGTATGTTTCTAGGGGAAAGTTTTCCAGTTTTATGTTTCATGCACCCTATCAGTATTCGAAGGGCTGTTCCTTACTCGGTATAAAAAGACGACAAAAAACATTAAATAATGCATTAAAAAAACCTACAATAAAATAATACATACATACACATATCACGCCTATTATCCCTTGCGGGGGTTTCAATTAACTGTAAAAGAATTTTTTAAATCGGTCCAGTAGTTGCGGAGCCAATTCAATTCAAACAAACAATAAATAAAATCCTTTATTCTAATATAAGTGTAGATTATATAATTATTACTTTAGTGTGATGCCGGCTTAGAATAGCATCACTCGATTTCTTGCCCGTGGGAGTCGTAGGAGGCGACTAAGGGACTTGAGGGTGTGTATTGCAATTTTAGGCGATGGGCTGACAACCTGTCACTATGGCGATACACAATTTTCCGAATGACCCTCAAACATATGTCTGACGTGGCGTAAATTTCCGTTTTTGCGGCCGTTTACGCTCTGCCTACCCCGCAAGGGATTATAGGCGTGATATTTGATATGTGATACCAAGTCAAATCACATATGTTTTGATTTTACGCAACTCAATAACATCGTATTTAATAGAGACGACAAAAGGATCGGGAGGACCAAAGCAGTTTTGGATGGTAAAACACTTTAAAATATTATTTGTTAACTCCTGTATTCTGAAAATGTAAAATTGTATCAAACCCATGTTTTAGTACATAAAAACTTCATTTTCATAATGCGAGGGGCGGAAGCTATAAAGAGAAATTGTTCTTTTTCCGACGCGTTTTTCAAGTTCCGCATGAAAATCTGCATCAAACACACCTAAGCTTTTCTTACTGTAATTTTATTCAGCGTTTGTTGTCTCTACCTATCTTTTCTCTAAACAGCGTATAAAATAAAGCCGCTGTTCGCGTTTTGTTGTTTATCGTACTTAACCACACAAAGGATTTTGATGTGGTTTTCAGTATCAGAGATTTTCAACGGAAATGTTGACTAAATGTAAATACATTAATTTAGAACTATCTAAGCTGGGGAGGGCGGGTCACTTTATCAAAATTTGCGTTTGTAGATTTTATTTGCCGGTCTCCGGCTGTCTGCTGTTGGATGTGTGCAATGAATCAAAATTAAGAATTATGCGATAAATCTTTTAAATCATCTGCTATCCTTTTGTGAGATCTGGTATTGGCGTAGGATGAAGGGAATGGTACCGTGTGATGCCGGCTTAGAATCGCATCACCCTATATCTTTCCCGTGGGAGTCGTAAGAGGCGACTAAGGGACTCGAGGGTGTGTATTGCAATTTTAGGCGACGGGCTGACAACCTGTCACTATAGCGATACATAATTTTTCGAATGACAATGAATGCAAAAAAGTCAAGATAGACCCTGAAGGAATTATTTTAACCAAATAAAATTATTGTCTATTGTTTCGTCTCAAAACGTGAAGACATTGGTGGAGAATAGAACCAAAATATTATAAGTGATCTGAGAAACCAAATGACGTATGATCCACTGACAAGAGCCACGCACTTAAATAAAGGAAAACAGGCTATCCTTTGAGATAGTACAGTAGAGCCATCTCTTGTACCCGATCTGAACTAATTATTTCAGTCTGGAGGAAGTACAGGAGGCAAGCAATACTTTGCTAGAAGTTTAATTTCGTTGTCCGCTTCCCTTTCACCTGGCTTTTTGCCACAGACCCACTCACGCATGACCTAGTTAACTCAAAAATGACAATTTGACTCATAGGGCATTCATTGCAGGTTTTTGTAAATCCCTGAAATTGAACCATTGCGTCCATGGTCATCCCTCACAACGAATATAAGTAAGTAAGTAAAAACAATTTATTGCACAAAATAAACAAAACATCTAACAACTTTTGCCACGAATCATCCATAAAGATGATTCAGTTTTGTTTAATATTTCACTCATGCTCTACATTTATTTTTTGTCATGAATATAGTTCGTAAATAAATGAAAGCAGGCAGATACAGTCTGCATAGGTTGATACCGCTCATTCGATGCGGTCTCTATATGCCATTCTTTCTAGAAAGAGCGTCTTTAAGTTAGGTAGTCCGTGTGGCTCTGCAATATTAAGCGAGTAAATCATTTTGCCTCCTGACCTTTGAGAAAAAATGTTCAAACTGCTACCGTTTCCGCATACTTGAGAACCTACTTTGGATACAAAGTTGCGAGATATGAAATTTTCCCTCTAACAACTTCACCTTCTTGGGCCTCAGCGATGTTGAAAAGTTTTAAATTGTTTCAGGTCGAAGGATTTGAAGGTAAGCTTAGGTAATTCAATGTTAACTAGGTCATGGTTAAGATTTGCCGAAAATACTAGTTTAAACGACATACTTTTTGTGCACCAGTGGTTCTGTGTGCTGTTTATTTCTGTTTTTACTTGTATGAAACCTACTTACACGATTTTTCAAAGATGCTGCGGTAAGTATATAGGGTAAAATGTTACTAGTGACTTGCTAGTGACCGAATTTCAAGACGGGAACAATTTTCCCCAAGGAACAGGAAACTTTCCACTATTTTTTAACAATGACGGATCATGATGATCAATAAGTGATTACTATCCTACACTGAATAAAGTAATTTCATTTTCATTTTCGAACATAACGTTTATATATGACATAAATTAAGAGTTTCCATAAATATTATTCATTATTCCAAATCAGCTGATCGAAAATTTTTTAGGTCCAAGGGTTGTTTTTGATATTTCGAACTATGTTCCTTGGGGAAAGTTACTCCTCATAACCAGTCCATCTTGAGTTTTTGCTATCAGTCACAAGTAAAATTTCACGCTATACTAGAAAGATAATAAATAATTAATGCATTCACAAACATCGTTACCTTAATACTTGTCATAAGTTTCTTACACCACTTAACAGATTAAACAATAACCTAATATATTAATTTTAAGAATCTCTTAATTTTGTTCTCCGCAAAAGAACTCAACTAGAAAAGCGAACGGTTTTCCGACTTCCATGTCCAATTTTTTGTCCGCGTTGCTAACGAATACCAACATAATTTCCTATTAAAAATCTAACAAGAAGCACACAGCCATTATACATTCTTGTTAACAACATGGCGGAAAGCAATACAAGTGTTGGTAATTAAAACTCTCATTACAGAGGAATGGCGGCTACTATCCCTAAAATGTTGCGCAAAATAAAAAATAATGTAGCCTATTTTAATACTTTTCTCATACGTGTAACACGGGAAATGTTTAAAGCTACACGCGGACTGACGAGATTAGCAAAGAGCACGAAAATCAGGAACTAGATGGCGCCACTCGCGACTGTTATTTTTATCTGTAATTGATTGGTCGAAAAGATGAATGACAAAGTAGAGCGAGTTCTTATTGGTGCATTTACAATAAGCATTGAGTTTTTCTCTCAGTTGCTATTTATTTTCTCCCAATACAATTTTATTAAACTTACTGGAGAAATGAAAGAAAGAAAGTTGTTCTCACATCATCAACTCACAGTGAAATAACAGGATCTTATCTGATTTTACAAAGTTTCTTATAAGCAGAATTTTTTATGAAATGATGCACTAGTCACGCCGTCTCATTATACAATTTTGCTGGTAGTAACTGGATGGAGAATACGGGAGATCGTGCCTTATGGCGTACCCTGGGGGAGGCCTACTCGTACTTCGGCCAGTGGACTACTAAAGGCTGTAAATTTGTGTCTGTGTGTGCAATAGATATGAATTGAAAATTTAAGCTTTAGAATGCATAGTTTGAGCTTTTGGTCAGCTGACACGATCAGTCCATGTTTGACTCACTGTTGAGTAATGTCAGTCAGGTTCAAATATCTCTCCCACAGTGTAGCGTCTAGAAATCCTACTAATTGCGGTGTCTCGGCCCAGAAGTAATTGCAAGTGTCTTCACGCAGCTTTCCTGTCAAGTGGACGAATAATACATAACAAACTAAGAAAGAATAGCTATAAATGTTTGTACATTGAACCAGTAGTCTTCTTCGTTGGTCTTATCTATAATAGAGAATGTTTTTGGTCTGGTTGTGGGGTACTTTTTTAACATTTTGTATGATTGACTTGTTGTTTACCGTCTTCTACTCGTCATGAATGTATTTTTGCCTCGTAGCACGAACACACTCACTGTATGCCATTGATAGACAGAAAAGCATACACACACAGAAAACCCAGACTAGAGAACAGACATTTGAATCCATCATCCTTAGGTGAAGCCACACTATGAACCCTAGGCATCGCATGTGTTACAATGTGCCATGATATCCGTTTTTTGTATTCGAAATTACCTTTTTTATCACAGACGGATGCGTCAAAAATACGTCCGTTAGTCCATCATAGTGGGAGAACTGCCTTCCGTGGGCAAGCAGACTAAGTTAGGCCATTCAGATCGCAATAAAAGCCTAGGTTATTCGTCATATCTAAAAGCACCCAATATGTTTCTTCTTGAGTGATATGGCAAGAGCTTTCCATTTCATTACCATTCGAATCATATTTCATTTGATAAAATATTCTATCAGCTTTTCAGACAAACCTAAAGAGTGATATGGCCAATTTCCTTGACTATTAATCACATACTTGCCCAAAGGGAGGTGTTTGTGCTATTTCTTTTGTTTACTAATTTCAAGCTTCCCGCGCGCACCGTATTTGGTCATGTACCTTACTTTTAAATTAATAATCATAGTTGCGTACGATTCAGTCTGCTACTTCCTTTTCCCTTTCCTTGTCCCACTCACATACTGGAAACTAAGAAGAAAAGAGAAAAGAAACACATCAGCGTATCGCACGTCAAGTTGGCAAACCTGTCAATACAAGAAATATTGGCAACACTGAAGACGCCGTGAGCGAGTTCCTGTTCTCTTCAAAAAAGCATGGACGCCACTTAAGTGTGAAAAATAAATCAAAATTAAATACCTGTCGCGACGAAACGAAACAAACTTACTCTCAAGACAATAAAATAAACACGTTTAAGTGTTGTGCTAATAATATGTGTATAAACCTACATAACGGTATTCAGTGATAGCCAGTTTCTGAATCACGAAGCCAAGGAAGCTTAAAGAGTTCGGATTGTCTCCATCCATGCGAGGCCTGCCCAGTATTTTCTGGTGAGTTCCATTCCTTTATCTTGCTGATCTTTTTTCTTACTCCATTCAGCAAGACAGTTATCCGCCCAGCAGACTGAATCCAGCAGGAATGTTTTCTGTTTTGTCTACCGCTCTCCGCCCCGTTTTTAGTTATGTTTCTTTTCGCTAAATTTTCATTCATATACAGTCCATTTGCATTAAACCTTAATTAAAAAAAACCGCATCAAACATTTTGGTCACTTCGTACCGGATAATCAACCGCATTTTTCGCAATTCGCATTACATTGCATTATTAAGTTACGCTAACGTAAACCGCCATCTTGTTAGTTCGGTTTCGGAGCGTCGCATGCGCGTCTTCTACGCTGTCGCACGTAGCGAACGTAATTAAATGAAACTTTACCGCTTTATTTGATAGCTATTTTCAAACCTACATAGACACCGCTTTCTTTCTTAATTACGTCAAGCCATTATATTGACTCCCGCGTTGCATTTAGGTATATTCCTACTCTAACCGCTTACCGCTTCACTTTATAGTGATATGATAATAATTTTCTTATTCTAACCGCTATTTGTTTACCGCGTTACTTGTGGATTCCGCTACGCCGCTCGGTACCTAATTTAATTGTTTCTTGTACCTACTCTATTAAGTACTATATAGACTACGATAGGATTCAATTGTTCATATTTGTATACGTTTCTATTTGTGCTACGAAATAGTAAAGAACATATTACCTACCTAATAATAATATCTTGAGTTGATTAACGCACTCTCACATTTTTGCCAGGTTTTCATTTATTTATCATTTCTACTGTCAACTATTTTGCATTCATCCGAATTTATTTAGTACTCACTATTAGCTACAGTAAAGAATACCTATAAACATATATTCTAACCACAAAGGTGTTTTACCTATTGTTTGTTATAATAACAAGAATTAACCGCATTAGTAGGCTCTGTTTGTGAAATTTGTGTATATCTATATTATTATTATAATTAGGTATATAACTGTCTTGTGTCTGTGCCATTGGTTCTATTCATTGTTAATTTTCTGATAATGGAGGCTAAAATTGCTTCATTACAAGCCAAAAACAATGCAATATTTGAGCGTATAACTACTCTTTATGAATTGTCTCAAAAGATACCTCTTGCTGTTACTGATCTTAGATCTACTGAATTATTCATGTCACAGACTGAAACATTACAAATAATTCGCCAAGACTTTATCAACAATTTAGATAAAATTAATGAGCTCAACTTCAAAGAAAACTCGGACTATGAATTTAATTACCAGTCTCTCAATTCATTTGAAGACATTTTTGCTAGCATACAAAGAGTTCGTACTCGTATTTTGGCTAAATCGCCACAACAAAACCCAAATCCTGACAATGATGGTGCGCGTCCACATGTGAAATTGCCACCCATAAATATTCCTTCATTTGATGGAAAGATGGAAAACTGGCCAGTATTTTATGAATCATTTAAAACAAATATTCATCTAAATAATTCCCTAACAGATGCTCAGAGAGTACAATATTTAACTGGAAAATTGACTGGAACCGCTTTAAAAATAATTACTGGCATTATTCCGTCTGGTGAAAATTACTCTTCTATTTGGGAAAGTTTAGTTAAAAAGTACCAAGACAACAGAGCTTTAGGGTGTCATTATTTATCAATTCTTTTTAATATCAAGCCCTCTACAAACAATTCCTCATCTTTGAACAATTTTGTTGAATCATTTAATGCTGCCGTGTCAGCACTCCAAAATCTAAAAATTGATGATCTGGAGGACTTCATTCTGTTGAACCTGGCCATGCGTAAGCTTGACACAAGCACAGCTCAAGCCTTTGAATCACATGTGAGAGACAAGGATATGCCTTCTTACACAGAACTAATTGAATTTATTAAAACTCAAGTCAAAATATTAGATAGAACTGCTTCAACTTCAAACCGCGTTTCCATGCTGGTTGAACCTCAGCATAATAGCAATGTTAAACGAGCCCAACGCCATAATTACCAAACTCAAACCTTTTTAGCTAATAATGGTAAAGTGGAACCTTGCCTTATGTGTAACAAGAGTGAACATCAACAATTATATAAGTGCCCTGAGTTTAAATCTCTCACTGCTAAAGGTCGTTTCGATTTTATTAAATCCAAACGTGGCTGTATAAATTGTTTATCCATGACCCATACCTCTTCATTCTGCAACTCAACTTTCTCTTGTAGACAATGCAGACAATTTCATCACACCTTATTACATATGGATATAAATAAAAACCATGCGCCTTCCGCACCTCATTTGCAATCCACGAACGCAGCCGCTGGGAATGACGCTACCGTGGCTTCGCAGCTGTCACATACAAAGTCTTCAGAAAATGCCTCGGCCAATGTGCGTTTATGCGCACATGCTTGCACTCCAACAGATTTGACAAATAATAATGATACTATTTTGCTTTCGACTGCGCAAGTAAATGTCCAAAACAATTGCAAACAAAATGTTTTAATAAGATGCTTAATAGACAACGCCTCGCAAGATAATATAATAACATCTGCATGCTGTGAGCAGCTTAAGTTAAAAATTATTCCGCTTCAAAATTCATGTATTAAAGGAATCGGATCTGCTTCCCAACCTGTGCGGGGATACGTTCAATTATGCGTGAGCTCTAAAGATAAGAAATATTCTTACAACATAGTCGCTTTGGTTCTTGATAAATTAACTGACCGCATGCCTTCCGAATACATTGACAGTTCGGTAGTGCAACATCTAGTAAACCTACCGCTGGCCGACCCACTTTGGCATATTCCGGGTGAGGTCGAATTGATCCTTGGTGCCAGGCTATTCCCGCATTTATTACTAGGACGCAAAATTATGAAACCTTCAGCGCCATCTGCGATTGAAACCGTGTTCGGCTTTATTTTGACTGGTGATGCACCTAACACCGCAAATAAAAATAATTCTGCTTTTCAAAAATTAACCACCTCAACTTTCTTTACATGCTCGAGTGAAGGGGGGTTAGTTGGCCGCTATGAAGAACTACACATTGATAAAACTCTCACGAAATTTTGGGAAACGGAGGAAATGCCCTCCAAAGTGTTCCGTAGCCCAGAGGAGACTCAGTGTGAGGAAATATACAGTTCAACCGTGTCTCGCGATTCTAATGGACGCTATTGCACTGCTTTACCTTTCTGCCGCGATCCCTCTGAACTAGGTGACTCTCGCTCCGTCGCTGTTCGCCGATTGTACTCATTGGAGCGTAAGCTGCAAGATCCTCAGCTGAGAGCAAGCTTCAATGAAGTGATACAGGACTATCTGGATAATGATTATATCTCCGAAATTCCACCGGACAAAATTGATTACTCGACAGGTTACTTCATTCCAATGCACGTAGTCGTTCGAAGCGATAAAGAAACTACGAAAGTTCGTCCGGTTCTTGACGCAAGTACTAAATGTCATAATGATATTTCGCTTAATGATATTCTTCACACTGGGCCAAATCTACAAGCAGATATTTTTGTTCTCTTGCTTAATTTCCGCTTGTTCGAGATAGCGCTAGCTGCCGATATAAAGCAAATGTATCTCAGAATTTTAATAAAGCCTGAGCATCGCAAATATCAAAAGATTTTATACCGCTTTGATACGTCGCAACCTATACGCGAGTTTCAATTCAACAGAGTCACCTTTGGCTTAAAATGTAGCCCTTTCTTAGCTATGCGCACTGTGCGACAGTTAGCTAATGATGAACGTGATAGGTTCCCTCGCGCCGCTGATGTGGCTTCACACGAATTATATATGGACGATTTGACTACTTCTGTACCTTCCGCACACGAAGGAAAAGCACTCGCTATAGAACTCATTGAGCTATTCCAGGCTGGTGGGTTTCATTTAACTAAATGGGCAAGTAATTCGCCTGAAATTTTAGAGTCTGTACCGCAGTCGAATCGCGCCGCGATTGAATTTTCTGATAATGCAAACATGAAAGTTTTAGGCCTAAAATGGCTTCCCGCCCAAGATGTATTTACTTTTTCAACTTCTCCTACAAAGGAAACCTTTACAAAACGGACCATTCTTTCCACTATCGCCTGCTTATGGGATGTATTGGGTTTCGCTGCCCCTGTGATACTGTTCGCCAAACTCTTAATAAAAGAGTTATGGTTATTAAAGGTCGGATGGGATGATCCCTTGCCTGAAAATATACTTTCTTCATTTCGAATATTCAATGAGCAGTTGCCTCTTCTTTCTTCATGTGAGATACCGCGTCATTTAGGTGTACGCCAAGGTTGTAGCACCAATATAGTAGCATTCGGAGATGCTAGTTTAAAAGCGTTCGGATGCGTAGTTTACTTACACGTCACGGACAGCACAGGAGATGTGCAGGTTAATTTAATTTGCGCGAAATCTAAAGTTGCACCTGTTAAAGTAGTGTCACTGGCTAGACTTGAGTTATGCGCTGCGGTTCTTATGTCGAAACTCGTTCGCTTGGTTAATGAAACTTACAGCATTCGCACCAAAATTGACAATATTTTTGCATTTTCGGATTCAAAGATAGCCCTTTCATGGATTAATTCATTACCGCATAGATGGGATATTTATGTTAGTAATCGCGTTGCTCAGTGTCAAGAAAATCTTGATCCGCGTCATTTCTATCATGTCAGTGGTATTGAAAATCCTAGTGATTGTCTTTCACGAGGTCTCTTACCTGAGCAATTATTATCTCATGCATTATGGTGGCATGGCCCTTCCTGGCTTACCTCTCCAGTGTCAAGCTGGCCGATCACACCGTTCGTCCCTGAGCCATGTGAAACTTTACCTGAATACAAAAGCAAGACACTTGTTTCCTCCACACCTAGTAGCGAAGTTTCAGGTCTGCTTTATGACCTTGCTAAAAATTACTCTTCATGGAATAAAATTCTGCGCATCATTGCTTATATTTTGATATTTGCAAAAATTTTACCTCACAGTGATCAACTGACCGCTTCACAGCTTACCACAGCTGAACGATATCTAATTCGTGATGTACAAAATATTAATTTTACTCAGTTAAAGCAAGATATAACAGCAAAAAAGCTCATTTCTTCACCGCTACGTATGCTTGATTTGTTCATCGATGAACATGACATTATACGTATAGGTGGGAGACTTTCCAATAGTAACTTACCTTTTGAAGCTCAACATCCTATGCTGTTACCAAAACATGACCGTATTACTCATCTTCTGATTGACTATTATCACCGCTCACATTGCCACACTGGTGCCAATGTTTTAAGTTCTTTGCTACGTCAAAAGTATTGGATTTTGTCTGCTCGAAATGTCATAAGGCAAAGGATACATGCTTGTAATGCTTGTTTCAAAAACTCGCCATCTCACCTGAATACAAAAATGGCAGATCTTCCGTCTTATCGGGTTCAAGAAACCAAAGCGTATGTTCACACAGGTGTAGATATGGCTGGCCCTTTAAATATAACTGTCAAAAGACAACGAGGACAAAAAAGCCAAAAGGCGTACATATGCTTATTTATATGTTTAGTCACCAAAGCTGTTCACATTGAACTCGCCGTAGATCTTTCAACTGAGGCTTTCCTTTCCGCTTTTACACGATTTATATCTAGACGAGGTCCCGTAGCTCATATGTACTCCGATAATGGAACAAATTTTGTAGGCGCTAAAGCTAAAATAAATGAACTGCTTACGGACCATCACATTGAATGGCATATGATTCCCCCTCGCGCTCCTCATTTTGGAGGTCTGTGGGAATCAAATATCAAAAGTGTTAAGCTACACTTATATCGCGTAATTGGGTCTCAAATATTGACATATGAGGAACTATTAACTGTATTGATCCAGATAGAAGCCATTTTAAATTCTAGACCGCTCTGCATTCTATCGGAGGACCCTTTTCCAGAGCCACTTACACCCGCCCATTTCATTATGGCTTCACCATTGACTTATTTACCTGCTGCGCCTATTTCCGAAGAAACTAGAACCCTGCGCTGTCGCAAAGAATTACTCGATCAAATGGTGCATAGTTATTGGAAGAGATGGCGTTCTGAATATCTCCATTCGCTGCAAATGAGACAAAAATGGCATACTGATGCGGATAATGTTAAACCCGGTACTGTAGTGCTGGTACATCTAGATGATGTACCCCCTCTTCGGTGGCCTTTAGGCATTATACAAGAGGTTTACCCGGGCAAGGATGGTAGAGTGCGAGTTGCTTTAGTTAAGACTGCAACCACTTTTTTGAAACGACCTATCGTGAAACTTTGTCCTTTACCTTCACAATAATTTAAATACATAATAAACCTTATTGAGTTAGTTGTAGTGTAGGCACTTTAGGTAGTAAATAAATAATTCTTAAAACTTATATTTAGTTTGCGTAACTTTTTATGAAATTGCTTTCTTTTGAAAATACTGCGTATTATCAAGGCCGGGAGAATGTTTGTGCTATTTCTTTTGTTTACTAATTTCAAGCTTCCCGCGCGCACCGTATTTGGTCATGTACCTTACTTTTAAATTAATAATCATAGTTGCGTACGATTCAGTCTGCTACTTCCTTTTCCCTTTCCTTGTCCCACTCACATACTGGAAACTAAGAAGAAAAGAGAAAAGAAACACATCAGCGTATCGCACGTCAAGTTGGCAAACCTGTCAATACAAGAAATATTGGCAACACTGAAGACGCCGTGAGCGACTTCCTGTTCTCTTCAAAAAAGCATGGACGCCACTTAAGTGTGAAAAGTAAATCAAAATTAAATACCTGTCGCGACGAAACGAAACAAACTTACTCTCAAGACAATAAAATAAACACGTTTAAGTGTTGTGCTAATAATATGTGTATAAACCTACATAACGGTATTCAGTGATAGCCAGTTTCTGAATCACGAAGCCAAGGAAGCTTAAAGAGTTCGGATTGTCTCCATCCATGCGAGGCCTGCCCAGTATTTTCTGGTGAGTTCCATTCCTTTATCTTGCTGATCTTTTTTCTTACTCCATTCAGCAAGACAGTTATCCGCCCAGCAGACTGAATCCAGCAGGAATGTTTTCTGTTTTGTCTACCGCTCTCCGCCCCGTTTTTAGTTATGTTTCTTTTCGCTAAATTTTCATTCATATACAGTCCATTTGCATTAAACCTTAATTAAAAAAAACCGCATCAAACAGGAGGACTTACGACGAAAAGGGAGAATTTAAGGAGGAATCTTTAAAATGCTATCTTATAAAAACCAGAAGTGTTAAAAGCAGGCAAAGTTTGGTGTGATACCATTTATTAATAAACATACACATATCACGCCTATCATCCCTTGCGGAGTAGGCAGAGCGCAAACAGCCGCAAAAAACGGTCATTTACGCCACGTCTGACGAATATTTGAGGGTCATTCGGAAAATTGTTTATCTCCAAAGTGACAGTTTGTAAGCCCATCGCCATCGCGAAGAAGAAGAAGACGAAGCTAAAATTGCAATACACACCCTCGAGTCCCTTAATCGCCTCTTACGACTCCCAAGGAAAAGAAATGGGGTGATGCTATTCTAAGCCGGCATCACACGGCAAGCCATTTATTAATGCTATGTTCAAATTAAGGTCTTTATGATTGTAAACGTCTCACAATACCGACGCTCCCTACGTATACTAGTCAAAGTGAAAAAAAATGCTAACTGCACTGGTAATTGCATTACAATGTACACATCAAAACACATCTAATGACATTTAATTTTTTTCTAAATTCGCTATATTTTAGGTTTTAAATTACCCGTACAGTATTCGAAGTGCATTCTAAGTGCATTAGGAAATTCAAAAGTATTCGAATTGCCGCTTATCATAGTGTACCGCGTATCGCCATCTCTTTCACTCACTCGCACACTACGATATTTGCCAGTTCGAACATTTATCGTTGGAGCACGTCACTACGGGTTTCCGTTTGAGTAAAATGTTTTGTTTTGGTTGTTTTGCGCGCAAAAAGTGTTAAAATATTTAAATTAGGTTAAATTACACATATGTTTAGTGTCTACGTGCATTTAAGATGGCAGGAAAACGACGGGAATTTATGGACGATTTGAAAAAGAAGTCTCAAGTATCGAAAACACAGCATGATCACTTTTTAAGAAACCGTCATAACGATCACAGTAATGGTAGGTACCTAATCAATATAACTTAACGTTATTTTACCTTCAGTTAAACTGTGAGTGCTTTTCCTTTTGTGTTTTGTTTCACAACAACGTATACTATTCTAATTAGTAGATCGAACAGTATTCGTTATAGGGTCTTAATGAGGAACCAATGTACACTATTCGATCTGGTAGATTGAATTGTTTACCTTATAATTTCACAAGAAATAAACAATGTACAGTATTCTATCTGGTAGATCGAATAGTTTACGTTTTTGGGCAGTTACAGACGAGCCAAGTACACTATTCTATCTGGTAGATTGAATACTATGCATCGGAGGATCATATTTATGAAGCCACGTAAGCTATTCTAACTGGCAGATAGAATAGTTTTAGGTTATCAGGTTGTAACAGCTAGAATAGTATACACCGTGTTTTGGAGTAAATGCATTTTGATTAAATACATTCTAAAGCCTCTACTTCCTCGGCATTTGGGCATTTAGGTAGCAGGACAGCGGCGGCAGCGTGGTGCGGCGCGGCTGAGGCAGGATCTTATGCGTATACTATAATGCAATAGACCGCAACGGGTAACGAACGGTTCACGGTAACCGACGGCTGCATTTTATTGTAGTCTTGTGCAATTTTATAGTGACGTGTCAAAATGACTTTGAACTTGCAAGAATTTGTTGTTCAAACATTTCCTTTGCAAATAAAAACAAATATCTTGACGACACAACGACAAGCCGCTGCCGCCCCGCTCCCCACAAAATATGAGGTTGAGTCCTGAGCATCGTACAAAGGAACTGTCAATATACCTGTTATTATCTGAGATGGATGCGTGTATGCATTAGGGTTTCGTGGTCAACTAAAATCCTTTTTATTTAGTAGTTGTTTATATACCTTTGGTTTCTAGGAAAAAAAAAATAGTATTGTCTTGATGTTATATATTTGATTATAGTAATTTTTTTCAGGATCTTTTGAACGTCAGCGTTGTAGTACGGAAGAAGACACTAGCGCAGAATCTCCTGTGAAAATGCAAGAAAATATCTTCAATGAGATTCCTGTGCGTATGCCGGAATACCATTGCGAAGAGTCACCTTTGAGAATGGAGGAAACTATCTGTGAAGAACTGTATTCGCAACTAGGTAGTGTCCTTGATAACACAGATGAACCCATAAGAGATGTGTCTATGGAAACATCTGCATCTTGTAAATTTGATGTCAGTAATAAAATTACTACAAATAATAATGATCCAACTCTTAGGTCTGCGCAGCCAATGCAGCTGGATCTATCTTGTGACTGTAAATCTTTAGAAGATTCACAAATGATTTCTCCTAATGGATCTGAATTTGCACCAAATATAAATGTACAAACAACCACTAAATTTCCTCGCCCAGTTGTGACAAATGAGTTGACCTGTTTTGAAATACTCGATATTTCCCTAAAGAGCCCAGAAAGAAAAAAATCTTCTTTAAGCACAAATGAACATAACGATGACCTCGGTATAATAAAAACAAAAGACTATGATCCAAACTTGAATGTTGCTGCACCTCCACCTTCTGCTAAATTTGATGAAGTTATTTTTTCTCCCGTTCCTCGAACGCCTGCAACTTACACCAACAGCACAAGAAATAATAGCCCTTTGCCAAATTTATTTTCTGACTTAGACAGCCCAATATCTTTCGAAAAACAAATTAAATCAATTGCTACTATGGATCCAGATATCTTCGCAGAAACCCCGATGCCTTCCGACGAAAGTGATTTTGGCGATGTCGTGCAAGAAGTAAAAAATAAAAATAAAAATAGCACACTGAATTATAGCTCTTTGTCAAATTTATATTCTGATTTAGACAGTCCAATATCATTTGAAAAACAAATAATATCAATTGCCACTAACAATCACGAAATCGACACAGAAACCCCAATGCCCTCCGATGTAAGCGATTTTGGTGGCAATTTCGTGCAGAAGACAAAAAAAGATAATAAAAAAAAGTATTCTATCAAGCGGTTTCTAAAAAAGAACAGAAAAAATTATCAGAACAAACATGAGAATACCTCAAATACTCCCCAGAATCATTTAATTACTGACAAAAACTGTACACAACCATTGTCAATAAATAATGAAAATTCTCAAGGACCTTCTAAAGGAGGTAAACGTCAAATGACAAAAAAGGAAAATCCCGGTAAGAAAAGAGAACGAAACGAAAATAAATGGTTGGATAAAGTTCGTAAGGTAAGATGTAACCTAGGAAAATCTTATAAATCTAGAAATGGCACAATTAAAGAAGAAAAAACTATGAAAGAACCTTGCATATGCAAGCTACAATGCTTTAAAAAATTTCCTGAAATTCTAAGGAAGAAGATATTCAAAACTTATTGGTCACTAGGAGATCACGTCCTGCAATGGAATTTCATTATAAAATATGTAAAGCGAATGGAAAAGAGACGTGATACTACAGAAAACAGACAATTTTCAAGGCGTTCATTTACATTCAAATACTTTTTGCCGATAAGTAATGTTTCCACGCCTGTATGTCAGGTAATGTTCTTAAATACACTAGGTATTAGTAAAATGATGGTGTACACAGCGCTTGACAAAAATCAGGACGCTAAGGTCACGGATAACAGAGGCAAACATGGCAGTCATAAAATTGTTATATGCCAAGATATGGTAGAGACTGTTATAAACCACGTAAACGAGTTTAAGCCTGTAGAATCACATTACGTGAGAAAAGATACAACAAGAAAATATCTTGATTCGGATTTGACTTTTCAAAAAATGTTTAAGTATTTTAAAGGATGGTGTGATGCTAAAGCCATACCAGAAAGTATACGAGCAAAAACATTGAGGCAGTACCAGGACATTGTTAATACACATATGAATATAGGTTTCTTTGTCCCTAAAAAAGACATATGTGACGTGTGCCATCAATATAAGAACATCGAAGTTCCATCAGACAAACAAAACCTTGCTCATGCTCAACATTTGGAAGCAAAGAAAATTTCACGTGAAATCAAGTCAGGTGAAAAAGAACTAGCGAAAAAGAGTCCTACAATCGTAGTCGCTACTTTTGATTTTCAAAAAGTCTTGACTTGCCCCTACGGAGAAATAAGTGTTTTCTACTATAAAAGAAAATTAAACCTGTATAATTTCACAGTCTTTGAGTTAGCTTCAAAGACGGGTACCTGTTATATGTGGCACGAGGGCACAGCCAAACGCGGTTCAAATGAGGTGGCCAGTTGCCTCTTTGATTTTGTGAATGAAAATGCAAAAAAAGGTGTGATTGACTTTAGATTTTGGTCAGATAACTGTACTGGCCAAAATAGGAACCGCATTGTCTTCTTCATGTATTTATATGTGGCTAAGAAACTAAACGTGAAAATAAGTCACAAATTCTTAGAAAAGGGTCATACCCAGAACGAAGGTGACTCAGTTCATGCACTAATCGAGAAAACTGCCAAAGGAAAAACTATTTATTCTCCGGATGAGTGGTACGCTCTTATCAGATGGTGCAAAGTCAATGAACCTATGTACATAGTTAAAGAGATGAAACAGACAGAAATTTTTGATTTTAAGGCGCAACTTGATACAAAAAATTGGACGAAAAACACGGAAAATGAAAAGATTATGTGGACAGAAATCAAAGAAGTATATGTGGACTTTACATTAAATGAAAATGGATCTGAAAAAGAAGATGCGATCTTTTATAAGGTGAACTTGAGTGACAAAGAGTACAAAACACTGAAATGTGATTCTGGGAGACCTATACAGACGAGAAGGCGTAATGTGACTTCTAGCGTCATATCCAACAAGGAGCTTGCTCAAGCTTACACAAAACCTATTCCGCTGCCATCGCCCAAAGTTAAAGATTTGCAATCACTCTGCCAGACTGGTACGATTCCCGATAGGTTTCATCATTTTTATAATTCACTTAAATCAAGCCAAGGTGCTACAGCATGTGATTCAGAAGAAGAAAATTAAAATAATCTATTTTTATTAAGTTTTTATGCAAGAATCTTTTGCTATTATTATTAAAATAGAAATTACTAAAATATGTTCCTTATCAGATCTCAATACAAGTAAAAGTTATGTTACGTTGATATACTTATATAAAATTAAAAGCAAACTGTGAATAACCAGTGCTAAGTTTTGTTATTTTTAAACATTAAGGGCCTTACCGCAAAAAGTAAGCCGTTGTTAAACTCGTTTAGTTAAATAATTTCTTTATACAAAAAAAAAGCTAGACACGAAGTAACTTTTTTGTGGTAAAGCCCTATAAGGTCTTAGATACTATAGTTACGTATTTAATCAAACCACATAGATGTTGTGATTTGATGTTTTTGATAATTATTTTTATATTTTTTACTAACTGTACTTTTTTTTTAAGCTACTGTGCTGATAGGTCAGTAACGTATAATATGTTAATACTCAAAATCGTTTTTCAAACATTATGTTATCAATGTTTAAAATACTAAGGAATACTTTTTGGCATTTTTAATAACTATCCTGTTTCTCAATAATCACTAATTTGAATAAAAGTTTTGTAATTATGAATGTAAAATGTTTGATTTTATTAAATATCCTTACCATTTACCTTTGGATTCAAACAAAATTGTTCTTTTTCTTCTTTTCGTGCGAGACACCGAGTGGTCTAACAACCCGATGAACCCTGGTGTCAGACTTTTTCAACCGCCTACTACTAGTAGTAGGCCTCTGACATGGCTGTGTAACGACTGCTGTCTAAGTAATCATAGAGAGCAACCGGGACCGACGGCTTAACGTGCTCTCCAGAGCACGAAACCATCTCTCTTTTCGGACAGAATTGTTAGCATCGTTATATTTTTATTGTTTGTTTCAGCGTATACAATTCTATTTTTAGGAATTATTAGATTTCTGCGTATTTGAATTAAAGGAAAAACTTTAAAATGTAATTAAGTTTACAGATTTTCATTATTATTATTACATTTTCATGTAAGTAGAAAACGCGAGTTGAGCCCAAAGTATATCAGTCTACATGGCACATTGAATAGTTTGTCCAATAACACAGTAATAATTATTCAAAGAATACTATTCTTTGTGGTAGATAGAATAGTTTATCTAAAAAGAGCCACAATGATATTCTACGTATATCATGCTATATGGTAGTTCGAATGGTATACGTGTATTTTACTGGCTTTGAAAATATTCTATCTACATTAAATCGGTAAATTATAAATATTTTTAAAATTTTACAATGCCATTCATGAGAAAGTAATTTTATGTACATACTGTATAAGTTTCATGTTTATAGGTGCAAAACAAAAAAAATTGTGACTCTCTTACGGTTTTTTGGCTCTCCTGTAAAGTGTCAATTTTTCAGTTAGCATAGTGTGCGTAGGGAGCGTCGATACGATCAATTCTCTCTAGGCAAGTTAATAGGATTATTATTTGAAAAACATATGGCACTTGCTCATTAATTTCTTTTATCATAGTTTTCCATTTACCTTATTATTTGATGGCGGACAGGTTGTTATGCGTACAAATAAATTTTTAGTTATTGTAGCTAAAATTTGTAAAAAAAATTACAATGCATGTGGAAGCGAGTAAGTAAATAAAATCATATTAGATCAAACTAGGTACTATCGCAAAATAACGTTTATTATAAATTAAGATATTGTTTCACGAAATGTAACTTTGGCGAATGTTTGAAAGTTTACAATAGTTTATTTTATAAATAACCAATTTGGTGCGTGGCGCGCAGCCGCCAATACTTACTTTGTGATATTACTATGTCTTGCATACGAATATAATAAATGTGCCCACGAAAGTATCGATACGCGTACTATTTTTCATTAACCACGCAACACTACTTGCAGGTCTCGCATCGCATTTCTTTCTATTTTTAGCTTCTTCCCCTTAAATTATTAATTCTACATATATAATGAAAGCTACAAGCATGCCAACCACAAATTAACTATATGGATGCCAAGTTTCATGCTTGCTTCCGGATAGACTAGAGTCCGTGCGGAAAGAGAATAGGTATGGAAATTGAGGGCGCCTCTTTGCCTCAGAAATGTCATATCAACCTATGAAAAAAAGATAATTTCACTTCCTGGCCTGCGCCTATAATTCTTTTTCCGCACAGACCACAGATGAATAAGATAAGCACAGACTATGGCTCGGACCAAATTTTTTCTGTGTGCTGAGGACCCATCTCGTTTAACATAGTTCTTACTATACCTTTTTAGAATTCATTTTTGGACTGGCAATCAATGAAAAAATCGTCTATCAATCAAGCCAACCACCTGTCAAACACAGCCACACACGAAAGTCAACAACGTCAAATCCAAAACATCCTATTTTAAAATTTGTTTAAAATTATTCTGGGACGAGTATATAGTATTATTTGATTCTAGCAAAAATAAATTGGTCAAACTATTCTGGTTCAAAATCTATGAGTTGAAAACGTTATTTTCTTTAATATTTTTACAACGATAATGGTTACGGGTTTGCTAGCTGGCGACGCGGCCTTAAAAGCGATCTCAGATAATGATGCTGAAGAAGGAGACGGAATGGGTGAGTGTGCCACAATACTGTTCCTAGCAACCTTGCCTTCCAACGTGAGAAGGCGCATCCGCAGCCTGCGCGCGCTGCAAAAACAATTTCTCGATATCCAAGCCCTCTACTATAGTGAGATACATGCCCTCGAGTGCAAATACGAGAAGCTTTATAAGCCACTATTCGAAAAACGCTCGCTAATCGTCAATGGTCAATACGAGCCAACTGATGAAGAATGCCGCAACCCGTGGCTTCAGGGTGAAGAAGAGCTCATTGTGGCTGTTCAAGCCAAACGTAAAGAGCAGAAAAAAGAAGAAAATACCGAGGCTATTGAACCCTCCATGGACCTTGACGTTAAAGGCATCCCTGACTTCTGGTTGACGGTATTCCGTCATGTGCCCGTGTTGGCTGACTTGATGCAAGAATACGATGAGCCTATCATCAAGTACCTGCAGGATATCAAAGTAAACACACATGAGAGGCCGATGGGTTTCAAGATTGAGTTCCACTTTGCCCCAAACGAGTACTTTCATAACGCAATTCTCACTAAAGAATACACCATGAAGTGTAAGCCTGATGAAAAATTCCCGTTAGAATTCGAGGGACCTGATGTATTTACGTTTAAAGGTTGTGAGATCGCTTGGAAAGAGGGAAAGAATGTCACAGTTAAGACAATAGAGAAAAAGGTAAGAAATAAAAAGAACGGTGCGGTTCACAAAGTCAACAAGACTGTGGAGGTCGATTCGTTTTTCAAGTTCTTTTGGCCGCCCACATTGATCAACGCTCACCTAACTATGGAACACCCTACGAGTAGCCTCGTCTCGGATATTGAGAGTAGGGTGGTTGAATCATTCGACATCGATCGCTTTATGGCTGATAGCGTGATTCCGCGCGCCGTACAGCTCTACGAAGGACCCACAGACGACGAAGACGACGACGATTTTGATGAAGAGGAGGATTCACCTACAGAAGAGGATTCAGGGACCGAGGAGGTTTCTGATAAAGAGGATGATGCAGCTGAAAACAAAAACTAAAAGCTAAATTTTGCCGAGCAAAGAGATACACTATGATGACTAACAAATTCTTTACTACACTTGAATGAACTCAAAAGGTACGATTTTATCTCTAACTTGATAAAAATAATGATAAAGGTACAGTGCAGATTAAATTTTCTAATTAATAATGATTTAATATTCAAGAAAAAGTTTTATTTTTGTAATTTATACTGCATGATTAAAATGAATACCAAAAATATTTGTTTTGTTTGGTAAAGTTTATTTGGATCGATAGATTTGTGATGTTCTAATTTTTGCAGTACAGTTATTACATTCATTTAAATAAACTTTATTTTTAAGAGTATACGTACGAAATACCAATTCATTTTAAACCGTAGGTACCAGCCTTTTTAAAAACCGTTATGTAGGGTTCTAACCTACGACTAGGTACGTATCTGCTAAAATTGAATATTAGGCATAGTTAGCAACATAAACATAACTTCACTTCGTTTTTTCGATAAGTTACGGATTCATCGATTGATAATTTTTGAAAAGCGATGAGGGCGCTAGTTACGCTCCGGAATCCCCTTAACAGTACATTCACGATCTAAGTACATTAGGGCCAGCACACATTTAGCGTCATTTATCGCGTGCTGCCAATGGCAAGCAGATTGGAATAAGCCCAAATAAAAAAGCACATTCTTAAATTCGTATAAAAACGCTCCCGCTGACCATTAAAAATATATTTAGTCTCCATTATCAAACAAACAAAAAACTGTAAGTTTGACTGGTTGTTTTTAACTAAGTAGTTCCATTTATCAGCAGCGGGATCTATTTCACCTAATAATGGAACCCTAATTAACATCTCACAGGCAAAAATACCACGTACTTATCAGATACAGAACCAAAACCTACAATGTGTTTGTTTCGGTTTCGTTTTAGGGACCGATAACGATACACAGTAAAAAGAAGTGTAAAAAACAACTGTTCACTGTCACTTACCTGTGAAAGCAGGTGTGCGTGCAACTTTTGTAGCAAAGACTTGATATATAAACAGAAGGGACACACTTATCTTAAGCGCCACGCACAAAACAGTTCCTGCGGACGCAGCGTTGATTGTTGACCTTGATTCTAACAGAACACTTTCTTGCAAGAGATGGACGGATTCTATAAGGTGTAAAAAATTAGCTGAGAATATTTTAAGCGGTGAACCAGTACGTGAAACTGAACAACTTTCCCCAAGGAACATAGGTCGAAATATGAAAAAAATATTTGAGCCTATACTTACGTTACTTGGCCGGAATAATTTGTATGGGAGGGCCAATTTTTTTTATATTTCGACCTATGTTCCTTGGGGAAAGTTGTTCAGTTTCACGTACTGGTTCACCCCTTAAAATATTCTTAGTTAATTTTTTTACACCATGTATAGCCAAATCACCCGACTTAAGACTTAACATAACAATACCTTACAACGACTTGACTGAACTAACCTGACTTATATGGCAAAATACGTCTCAATCGACGAGATGCGTAAGCAGTGGCTTTTCCACATCCAATAATAACATATGCGAAGTATTTTTATTGGGTCTGATACACAATTTTCCTAACGACTCAAATATTTGTCTGGCGTGGCGTAAATGTCCGTTTTCGCAACCGTTTACGCTTTGCCTACCCCGCAAGGGATTATAGGCGTGATATGTGTATGTATGTATTAATTCTGTTTTTCGTAGCTCATCTTTGTCAATCAGTAATGGCGTCCCAATGGCGGCGTCCACAGTTCCACACATCCCGCAATCCTGTGAGGAGTAGCACCTCTATCAGGGTGGTGACAGTAAGATGCTCCTGGCACACCCTTATTCACTTATATTTAGTTTAAGGCGGGTGTACTCGTGGACGTCCTAGACAGTGGCGTCATATAACAAAAAAAAACTATCAGAATGTCCGTTGCCTAAGTTTTTAGTAGTAGTAGTTAGTCCTTAAGTAAAATTTGATCCTGCAGTTTTATAGGGTGAAACTTCACTAGTCACCGATAGCAAAAACTCAAGATGGACTGATGATGATAGATAAGAATCAATTTTCCTCAAGAAACATAGGTTGAAATATGACAAAAATATTTTGAGTTTCCATATTGTAACTTTAAACAGCCAATCGGCAATTTTGTATGGGAGGTCCTAATATTTCTTATTCGGACCTATATTCCTTGGGGAAAGTTATTCCTTATCACCAGCCTGTCTTAGAGTTTTCGCTATGGGGCACTAGTAAAATTTCACCCTATACCTAAAAGTAGGGTGCAGACACGCTGGGCTTATGAACGCTCATGAAAGCATAGAACTTACTTCAATATTATTATTTAACCATTACCATAACAGCTAAAAAAAAATTGTGGAGCTACGTGACACTAGCGCCACTTAGAAAAAAAAACACTGAATATGCAATTGATTTTGATACCAATTTATGATCAACGAGAATCACTTGCCACAAAGTTTATTTAAAATCAATAAAACCTTGTTAAAACTGTGCGCTTCAGTTATGTACGCCGAGATTTTTAAAAGTGGTAATTTTGAGCAACTAAAGCGCACGGTTTAACAAGGTTTTATGGATTCTAAATAATCTTTGTGGCTATTGATTGTCATGTATTCATAATTTGGTTTTTTAACCAATTGCGTATTTGGGCGATGGTGATCTTATTTCTCTAAGCGGCGCCGATATAATCATCATCATAACGAGCTTATCATGACCCTAATCGCTTTTAGGTTCAACATTTTTCTTGAATATTGACCTGAATTTAAAGCATATTTATTTTGAGCAAGGTAAAATGCCGATGTTTTTGAGGAAATTGACATAAAAAGAACATACTTACGAAAAGATACAATTAGCAAAATGATAAGGAATAGCCGGCAACGAAACCCTAAAAATATAACAACCAGCGGACCAAAACTCAATCCGACTGCCGCAGAGGCTTGATAAAATCAAAATGTATTTCCGATCGTTTCTGAATAAGACCGTAGCGCTCCACAGAATCGGCGTGACCGTTTTATCTTCATTACTGGTTTTTGTGCGGCCCTGTATCAACACACCTTGCTTCATTCCGGGTGTCACAGAACACCCGTATGCTGAAATATTTCCCTGTCGATACGCTTCATTTGTGATTTGTGGGATCGGGTTTTTGTGGCCAACGGTGCGTGTTCGTTTTGTTTAGTCAGCTTTTGACGGGTGTCGGTTTAAAACACTGGATATTTTGGTATTAATGTGAAAGAGGGAGGAACCTACGTGAAAGGGTGCTGTCTTTCTTTTTATGTGCATAGACAAAACAAAAAAACTTTTCCACCAAAAGGTAAGACAAGAGTTAAACGTGTAATAAAGCCTATAAACTTATTAAACTTACTTGAAACTCTATATGCGCGTGCAACATCTTTGTGGTAACGCGGTATATAACTAGAAGTTCGTAGGTTTTGCTTCACTTTCATAATTATTATAACTAGAATAAATAAATGGGGAATAATTCAGGCTCGAGGATTTTTGGGATTTTAAAATTTATCTCATTACAATTAGCTATAGCTTAATAAAATAAAAATCGTTTCTTTCGGACACCCATATCCATGATTAAAACGTAATCAAATAGATAACTGATTAGGATTTTTGCACTTGTAGATACTAATCACGAGTGGTTCAACTGTGGTTCAACTTGACCCACTATAAGGTCGGAGTCGAATTAGTGAAACTTCAAAGCTTAACATAAAGAGGAATATTTATTTTATCACAGCTGATTACTTTCTTACCGAGCTACTTTAACTACCAAGCTCCCGCGGCCTGTCTATTCTAATTATGAAAATGACCAGTTTTAAAATTAAATTTTATTTTTATTTCTTCCGTATTTTATTACTTCATCGCTACCTGATCATAGGCTTGATCGGTCGTCAGATCGCTATCTGGTATCCGATTACTAAAACAGTCACGGGTTGTGGACAAAAAGTGCCGCCAAAGAGGAGACGACAGTGGCGGACACGACGGTTTTTATTGAAAGTGCTTTACATACAGCGCTGAAGTTTGATGAGCTTGATATTGTTGTAGGATTTTTGCACTAACAGTCAATTCAATGAAAATGATATATCCGACTGTGGCTTGGATTAAAGCCTCAGTATAAGGAGGAAACCCAGGACCGTGCCGTTCCACCGCTCTACCAAATGAGCTACCGCGAAGCCTATGAGTTAAGAGCGCGTCTAGTAAAGAAAGTCAATATGTGAGATGAAGGTAATTTTTTTTTAAAAACAAGGCAGTAAAAATGTAGGGTAAATTTAGAAAAGTATATAATATAGTGTTTTACATTTAGTACGCTGTGTATATAAATTAATAAATTTTATTAAATAAAACAACATAATCAACATGCCATTTTTTAACATAATAATCTGGTTTTCACGATTCGTAGCAAAGCCATTTCCATAAGTCAGACATAAACAATGAAGAGGCTATGTCAACTGTACATTACCTCGCGGTCCATCCCTGCCTGTGTGTCTCATTAATGTATAGGGGCGCGTTGTCTTAAAACACACCTGCTTTGAATCTTTATATTGAAATCCCAGACAGTGGAACCAGCGAAAAAGACCTGCCATTCTTTTGTAGATGCCTTTACTTTCTGCAAAAATCTAAGCTACTTTGAATATGGCATGAGCCATTCTGTTCTGGTTGAAATTTATCTCAAAGTATCATTGGAGAAATGTTTGATTCTGCGAAGCAATTCGTTTGAATGCGCTTTTTTGTGCATAAAAATTCATTTTATTTGTAAGAATTTTCATGGAAGTAAAGAATCGAATTCTAACAAAATTCAAAGAAATTCAAACACTGAGCTGCAATGCTTTTCGAGCTGATTTTCCAAGTAAACTTTAGATATCTGAGTATAAAATTTTGCTTATCAATGGAAACTATTTTCTTTTTATTTTTACTCATAGCGAAAAGATATTTCAGTTGGCTGGGAAATACGGAGAACGAACTTGACTGTGAATTCTGATGAATACTGCTCGAAAACGAGGCAAGTAATGCCATCTACGACTGAGTAGATGAACCAAAAGTTCTTTTCTTTGACACTTTTATTTGAACATAGCCCTGCCACTGGATCGTTGTGAGCAGAAACAATAAGGTTTTGCGCGGGAAACGAGAGTTTTAGACGTACCTAAGTAGCTTTTATTTCTTATTTTTCTTAATTGGTTTTTCGCATTATTGTGATGAGATTAACTTAATAATTTGGCGGCAATCAAGAACAATGTACTGAAACTGGGAATTAAAGGAATTTGTTCGATTCGTCTTGATATTCCCGTGTAAAGTTCTGTGAGCATTGGAACGCAAGCTTCACTATCGCATTCCCATGAGGTTAAGACTAAAGAAGAGTACTAACTGAAGACGATTCTGTATGGTTTTAAGACCTTTGCCTGTCCCATGGACAAAAATAATAACATAAAAAGAAACAATCAGTAAGTATATTCGCGTAACTCCAATAGGTTAATTTTGGCAGATGCCAAAGTCATGCTAATGCTTTGACATAAGGTCTTTTTTCCTTTGTTGACATATGTCTTTTTTTTTTCTTCTAGTATGAGGTTGACAGATGCCGAAAATAGCCAATTAGAGTGAGTTCACGCGTAGGAAAGACCTCTTTTACAGCAGTTTGCCCACTGCCCATTTCTTCACACACTTCACAAAGGCGGGACGTGTATGCAGATTCATAGACGCAATCTTTGTAACACTCACAGTCAGGTATAGATTTCATATCCCCGGGGCTAAAGTTGAAGAGTCCAGAACTAAATAAAAAAGGAACAAGATGTATGCACCCAATATCGTATGAATGGCGCCGGACGTGTTCCGGCTCCCAATATTACTCGGGGCATTATAAGCAGCTGACCGGTTGAGCGACGCTGCTGACGAACAGAGCGCACACGATTCTATGTCGGTTTACATACGTGTGATGCTGGTAGAATTTCATCACCCAATTTCTACCCGTACATACACATATCACGCCTATAATCCCTTGCTGGGTAGGCAAAGTGCAAACAGCCGCAAAAAACGGTCATTTTCTTTTCTTTAAAAACAAAGTTTAAATTATTCAGGAATTTATACTTGAAAATATTATTTAGTAACCATTAGTGACTATATATTAATATGTAAATCATGTGCTGTACCTGTACGACAAGAATGACATTATTGACTTCCCTCCCTGTTTTCAACCCCCTTTTGTTTTTCTTGATTGAACATATAGTTACATACAAACGATAACAGGCACAAAAGTCTACTGCTGGACACATGTCTAGCAGTCCGAATGTTAATGTATGCGGCTTGTTAATGCATTGCCATACTTGCCACGCTTGAAAACGCATTGGCGAGCGCAGTACAAATTATTTATTTCACAGGGAACGCTATTGCCCATTCCTTGGCTGAATTTATCCCCCGGTCGCTTTTTACGACACTCACGTGTTGTATTAGGGTGATGCTATTCCAAGCCGGCATCACACAGCACATAGGTACATAGTTGCATTAAAACAGCAACTGGAATCGGCCTCACTGGAAACTAGGCCAGCAAATTGATCGAGTGATATTATTCGGGCGATTCCTATGCATGTGCCGATCGGCTTTTGATGCCACCGCTGTTACAATGCAATACAACGTAGTTGGAACAATGGGCAACAGTAGGATTTTAAAACGACTGAATGCACTTCTGATCTGACTAATGTTGATGGGCATTTTTATAATATGGAGCTCGTACAGTGAAGCTCACATCCGTGATACTCGAACCGCAAATCTGTCCAACTCAGCCTTAGGTTGGCTGTTCTTACAATTTTTATTTTTTTATTTTATTAAGGATTTGTTTGTTCTTTACTCTAGGCTTATATAAGTAAAAGAAATGGGTTGAAGCTTCTTCCTTTTCTTCAAGAACATTTCCAAATTTTGGTTCTATCACCTTCATTACCTACAAAAATGACAAAGTTGAGCAATTTTAAAGTTCCAAAACTTTTTCCATAATGCCAAAGTCACAAAGTGCTAAGTTTCAGGAAATCACATGGGACAAAATTGTGGAAGGTCAACGTGGCTTTTCAGTATTAAAATTTTCCAAGTACCTACACTACAAGAAAATAAATTTTCCTACCTGATAGTGCCAAAAATTTTCATTACATTTGAAGTCTCTTGACCGAGTTCAGCCACAAAGGGGTCCAGCTTACTCTAATCTCTTTAGTAGCGCATTTTATTGTAGTAGGTAAAAAGGTCTCGGCACATCAAAGGTTAACATGAAAATGTCTTATTGAAAAGTGGAGTCCCCCTTATTTGTGAATGGCAACTTTCATGACGGTTGAGACTTGTTAAATACGGATGGAATATGATAAAAGAAGACATACCAACATGAACAAGACACGAAGGTATATCCTGGGCTGGAGTTGTATAACCGAAATTATTACGGTTAAAATGGTGAAGGTTATGATGTCATACCAAAATATTACGATATTATTACGTTTTGGTACCAAAATTTGATGTTTCGCATCAGTTAGTTTCTTATTCGGTTCGGCCAGATAGTTGTAATTGTGTTACTTTTAAAAGAGTGTAGTAACTCTTTCCATGAAATCCTTTGAATCACACGAATAAAACTACTGATAGAGAAGAGTAGCAGTTTTTCATTTTCTGTGCTACATACCTATGTAGCACAGAAAGATCGAAAAAAAACTGTTTGTGGTGGCTGCTAACAACATCAACATTTGAACATGATGCAAATACATTATAATTAAAATGGCTGCCTCAATGACCCGGGTCGCTAATTGAACAATGATCTATACGTAGAATGATCTAACTCGACCATCGCGAGTGATTCACAGCTCGTTGAATAAAATATTGACAGATGTTAACTACTGCGTTTGATGAAAAATGCATTAGATGATAGAGTGCATATTAATTAAGGTCAATGAGAGTTCAGTTCAGTTTATATTGTCATTAGTTGAAGTAGCGATGGCATTTTATAAATCACGAATTTAAGTGTTGTATGAGTTTTATTTCTCGATAGTCGATAGTGTCTTTTTGAACTACGATTTTAAACTATCGAACGGCAACAATACTACGACATGGCTACGTATATGGCCAGCTTTTAAATGTCGTTATATTGTTGTCGGAGGATAGAAATAAGGTTTATAGTATTTATTCATGGTATCAAAAGTTGTAGTAGTTATTAAAGCTACGTGGCGTTTTGCACTATTTTCCTAACATCCGTTATATTTAGAGAATTTAACAGTTCCAAATGAAATTTTGTACGAAGATTGAATACTAAGCCGGCATCACACGGTACCGTGTTATGCCGGCTTAGAATAGCATCACCCCATTTCTTACCCGTGGGAGTCGTAAGAGGCGACTAAGGGACTCGAGGGTGTGTATTGCAATTTTAGGCGATGGGCTGACAACCTGTCACTATCGCAATACACAATTTTCAGAATGTCCATCAAATATCTGTCAGACGTGGCGTAAATGTCCGTTTTTGCGGCCGTTTACGCTCTGCCTACCCCGCAAGGGATTAAAGGCGTGATATATGTATGTATGTATGTATGTTGAATACTATCTAGAATGTTATTTCTCCCATCCCATGCCACTGATCCCATTGAAATATTATAAAAGGAAGTTTGTTTGTGTATTTGTAAGAGTTTGGCGTGAAAGCGGCTTCATAGATTCGAATGATATTTTGTACGAAGATGGAATGCTATCTAGAATAACATAAAGGCTACTTGGTATCGCGGAAAATGTGTTATTCCTACGAGAACACGTATTTTCCCTAAAACGCTAGTTCTATTATATACTCTTTGATTTTCCCCAAAAGGTGGCGTTAGTAAATTCACGTTTCAGAAAAACTAACAGTGACATCTATCGAGTAGCTAAAAGAAGTTTGTCATATTCCTAGAATGGAAAATTGTGTAGCGAATCTTCAAGTGGACAAGATGGCGCTGAGCTACTCTGAAAAAGTTTCCTTGCATAAAAACGTATGTACCTAACATACAAACATTGACAGAAATTTCCAGTTCATTGCTGGACATGGGCCTTCCCTAATGGGAGGTGGGGGAGGGTATTGCCATACTCACCACGCTTGGCAGGCGGATTAGCGCGCACAGTTAAAGATGTTACATTCACAGGGAATGCGGCTGGCTGAACGAATCAATTTACCCTTAGTTGCTTTTTACGACACCTACGGGTAGAATTGGGGTCATGCTATTTTAAGCTGGCATCAAACTTATGTAAATAAATAAAGTGTATTTACGCCTCAAATGTCAAAATTTCAACTTAACACAACGCCATCTGGTATGACATTTAAAAAATCTTGAGGACTGTCTACTATACTTCATACAAAAATGACATTATTTTTCAGTCAAATATATTTTATTAAAATATTGAATCAGTAAGAATTCTTATTACCTCTGGAACACGTATTTTTGAATATCTCCCAAAATGGTGGCGTTACAGAGTCAATTCGCGTTTCAGGAAAACCAACAGCGACATCCTCTGTCGAGCAGCTAAACCTAGTTTGTCACTGTCGTATTCCTTTCTACAATACATACTGCTTAGATGTGTGAGATCATTTATCGCCATGCCGCCGGTCAAAAACATTTCATTAAAATATAGGATCCAAAAGTTTCCGTATTCTGCAAACATACTAAATTACATAATTTTCCCTTCAAAAACTTTATTAAAATACGGCTTTCATTTTATTTTATCAGCCAGTTTTCTGATTAACTTAATATTTATCAGGCAATAATCTTGCGGTCCCTAGAAGGATACCGGGGTAGCAGCTGTACATGAAAGTGTCTATCTTGATTACTCGATGGATACAAATTTAATTTGGTAGGGTAGTACCGGGTTTCCGATCAGCTGCGCCACTTGTCACAGATAACAAGCTTAAGATGCGTATTGAATATCTAATTAAATCTGTTTATTTTGAAGCTTAGGTACGAAATGTAAAATATATAGGGTGATATTTTACGACCGATAGCGATAAGACAGACTGGTGATAAATAATAACTTATCTCAACTTAAGGTTTAAGTTGTGTTGATTTTGGATATTACAATTCCTACCTAACACCTTAGTCATCCGTGACCACGGGCTCTAAAAAGAGCTCGAAACGTAGGAATTGTAAAATCGAAAATAAACACAACTTAAATCCGTTTAAAATTTGTTTTATTGTGATGAGTAATAGTTGTACAAACTGAAGAAAATATTACTTAACATAGGTTGTAATACGAAAAATACAAAATTGCCGACCAGCTGATGGAACCTCAACATATTTTTGTCATTTTTCAACCTATGTTTCTTGGGGAAAATTGTTCGTCATCACCAGCCCGTCAGTCCAGCCCGCCAGTTGGTCACTAGTAAAATTAATCCTATTTATTTTATTCATAAAGTTCTCATGCACGAAACAATGTACATGGATAGACTTAATGAATTAATGAATTTATTTAATAACCAATTAAGTATTCTTAAAACTAAAACAATAGCCCCACAAAACCACTACTCGAGGTTTTCTGTGGAATCTTCGAGTCTGTATAAAATTTGTGCATAGGTATTCCAATCAATACCTAGCTATGTTAGGTACAATATAAATGTAATTGTCATTTTACAAGCTGCTTAACAAATACTTTTTAAGTTTGGATGCAAATCCGTTTTTATTAGTTTCTTGTCTTGCTTGTGGCATTATCTATTGGTCTACCTTAGGACATGTATAGGTACAGTCGGTTGTAGCCATAAGGTACCAGGTAACTGATTTATTTTGGTCCCCAGCAATATTTTCTTCTTGACATGAATATGTATTCGTAGAAAATCACTTATTTTATTAGAATAAGTTTTAATTTGTATTATGTATTAACTAGGGATAAAAATAATTCAGTTCTTTTGTAGTACCCCTAGTACCTTAAGTGCTATAACCGACTGTACATAAAGTTTTTTTTTGTAGCAAGTTAAGGACAAGTTCCAATTCGGATGGGTAAAATGTTTAATTTTAAGTTTAATTGTGCGAAATTGCAATCATAAAACAAGCCTCAGCTAAGTTGATGTAAATAATGTAGTCAACAAATTAATGATAGCACTCGTCTATCAAAGTACAAGAAATTCTATTTACTCTTCTCCGACTTAATTACTTTCAACATTTCCTTGAGTTTCAGCATTTTCGCATAGGGCGTAGTGCCGTGGAACTAGCGCCACTTTAAATTATTTCTTATCGTACGAGAAATAAGTACCTTAGAACCTTGTATTGCACATCCCTTTGCCGCATTTTAGCATTATTTTATCGTGTAAACTAGTCGATGAAATATTTGGAGTACAATTTAATTCATGTTTTGGAAATGCTAATACAGTCACTTTTGTATCAATCGTAATTATTTAATTTAATCCAATATTTAACCAAGTTTGCAAGGTTTTAACTAAATTATAATGTGACTAATAGACATTGTGTATATAATAATGCCCTCAATTCGGAATATAAATTCTCCTTACTTGCCTTAAATTAGTGCTGTCACTTTCCATCAAATAGGTTTAGAAAAGGGTAGGAGATATCTAAGTCCTGTAATTTTTACAAACGTGAATGGTTTTTTGCCTTTTCTAGTCAATTAAGTCGCCAGTGTTTTGGTCGTCGCCTTATTTATATAACACGTATTTTGCATGAAATTATAAGACATGACACGACTAAAATATCTCCTATCCTTTTCTAAACCTATTTGACGGGAAGTGACAGCACTAATTTAAGGAAAGATAAGAGAATTTATATCCCGAATTTAGGCCAATTGTCTGCGTAAAGGAAGTGTTCGATGGAGGAAGTGTTAATTTAATAACCAGCGCTGTACAAGTTTGGTCCGTCGTGCCTTTATTCCATCAAGAAAAATCGCTGGTGTAGTGTTGTGTGCGCGGAGAAATACCTACCTACTATATTAGGTATAGGTAAGGCCTAGGTTCTCCTATTGAGATTGTGCCTATGCGTCGCATGCAATCTCCATTGAAGTTCATCGTCTACAATATTGGACAACTATAATGTGAGCTGCAATATTTTTCTACAGCGATTGGAATGCGGTGTTCGACTATAGAGGACACCCAAGGACATCTTACGTAATCTGCGATTCGGATTACATTTTTGATCTTCAATAAGGGTCAATTATTGATGTGTACATTAAATAATAGCTGCAATTAAGCTATATTTTGTGTTTTCTTCAGTTAAAAACAGCAAGATTTCAAGAAAACCGTAACGTAAGTGACGAAGTTCCAGGTACTTGTGTTGGCGTATTTCTGCTTTATTTTCGTGTGCGATCAAGAAAAACCCCGTCCAGTGTTTACGTCAATGTTTCAAGGTGCGTCAGTGTTACTTTCTTCTATTTTGAAAGTGAATTTTATTGTGAAATAATTCGTAAACAAACATCAAAAGGTATTGGACTTGCGTTGCACGTAATTTTTCCCGTGTTACAAACTGTTGCGCATTACGGATTGCATTTGAGTTGCGCTTGCGCTTGGATTCGTCGATTTGAATTTACGTCAATCGTCTGCACTCCTATTGGTGGAAAGACTATTGCTGCGTAGTGGCAGGACTTGTGATTGGTTACTGATTCGCACCGGCCATTTTGTGAAAATCTCGTGTGCCACATGCTTTCAGCTTTCGTTGCGTTATTTTCTGTCTTTGCTATTTTTTATTGTAAAAAGAATTTACATATTAAGTGTTATTCTATAATAACAAGATGGAGAATAAATCTGAATTAATAGCTGCAAGAGGCGCGGCTAAGAGTTCAATAACTCGTGTAATCGAAGGAATCTGCGAGGAAGAAGATCTGACGAAAGTCACGCTTGTTTTGCTTGAGGTAAAATTGAATCATTTGCATAACACTTTTACTGAGTTTAAAAACTTAAACATAAAAATTTCTACTCTCTGTGACGAACCAAAGGCCACTAGGCGAGATTCAATTGCTGTTTTTCAGGATTATGAGGAGAAATATTTAACTGCAGTGTCTTTGCTGACTGCCGCTATACGGCAGAAGAAGCCTAATGAGGCAAAACAAGCGTCCCATTCTCATGATCACCCGCGTACCTCTACGCTTACTACTCGGCTACCAAAAATTAAAATAAAAGAATTTGATGGCAAAGATGGTGAGTATTATCCTTTCATCAATTTGTTCAATAGTGCATTTGATGCTGACCAAAGTCTCACCGATTTAGAGAAATTGTACTTTCTTCGCCAGTTTTTGGTAGGTGAGCCGCATAACCTAATTAAAAACTTAGCTTTGTCCAATGACAATTATGAAAGAGCTTTAAAGATCTTAGAAGATAGGTATGACAATAAAAACAAAATTCTAACTCAGCATGTCAATGCAATAATTGACATAGCTCCAATAAGCAAATGCACAGCTGAGGCGTTGAGGTCTTTTGTATCTCAGATAAGGCAGAGCTTAAGTGCGCTGGAAAGTCTTGAGCAACCAATTAATAGCTGGGATGGTTTGTTAGTTCCTCTTTTGTTTAGGAAGGTTGACCAGTATTCAGTTAGGGCATACTATTTAGAGCAGGAGAACTTCAAGGAACAGGCTTATGATGTCAATCACTTTTTGAACTTTTTAGAGAAAAAGGCTATGGCCTTGGAAGCTACTGGCATTGAGAAGAAGTCACCCATCACCAGCGGATATGGTGCTTCAACCACACGCTCAGGTCGTGCTAGCCTTGTGATAGGCCAGAAGCAGCAGGATTCCTGTGAGTATTGCCAGGTTGCTATACATAAATTACACAAATGCCCGAAATTCAAGACTGCCTCATTAAATCAAAGATTGCAATTTATTGCCAATTCGAGGAGATGTAAATTGTGCTTAAATTCACATTTAAAAAATGATAAATGCTTTTTCAAATTTAAATGTATTAAATGTAAAGGCTTGCATAATTCTTTACTTCATGAGGATCAAGCTTCCTCACCACAAATGCAGGATGAGGAAGAAATCCCTCAAGTATCATTACTAAATCATAATAAAATAACTAATAAACAAATATTATTTGCTTCAGTTCTATTAAATGTAGCTACAAAGAACGGCAGTACTATGTCTGTCCGTGCAGTCCTTGACTCATGTAGTGATGTTTCTATGATAACAAAAGAAATAGCAGATAAAATTGATTGTTCTCTATACAGACAATCTCATACTGTTGTTGGAGTTTGTGAAGGTTCAAACAATTTCGATACAATTGCTGAGTTTAGTATTCATGCTTCAAGCACATCATTCACTTTGCCCGTCTCTTGTTCTGTGGTCGAACACATCACTGGCTCTCGTCCTCAACAGCTTATTGATGTATCAAAGCTTACAATACCGTCTTACATTATGCTTGCGGACCCCACCTTTCACGTGCCAGGTCCAGTGCACATTCTATTGGCTGCTGACATATTCTTCCATGTGTTGCTCCGTGAACGCATACCACTCGCCCTCAACGGTCCCTACCTCATCGAGACGCAGCTAGGCTACGTGGTTGGTGGTGGCATCGCTGAGGAGCGGCTTCAGAGACAGGCAAATAAATATTTTTGTAATTTTACTCGCATTACATCACCTTCTAACAATGACTCGTTTATTGCACCCTGTGCATGCAAAAACAATATTGATTTACATTTGCAATCCCTTTGGGAGTGTGAAAGGGTCGATGAGACTTTCTCAGAATCTACCTCGGAGCAAATATTAGCAGAAAATAGCTTTGTTGAAAATGTTCAATTAACTAACAACAAGTTTCAGGTTGCTTTGCCATTGAAGTTACCCTTGCAAGATATTGAATTAGGTGATTCTTTAGATAGTGCCCTATTAAGATTTCAAAACTTAGAAAAACGATTTTCTAAAGATAAAAAATTATTTGAAAAATATAGACAATTTATTCATGAATATATACAGCTTGGCCATTGCAAGTTGATTGATATTTCTCAATATGATTTAGAAAAAGACCAAGTTTATTTTCTATCACATTTTCCTGTGTTCAATTATAACTCAAAAACTACACAAGTGAGACCAGTTTTTGATGGAGGAATGCTTACAAAACTAAAGAAAAGTTTAAATGATTTTCTCATGAATGGACCTATAGTCCAAAATGAATTATTTGACATTTTGATCTTATTCAGGTTAGAAAAGTACATTTTAATCTGTGACATTAAGCAAATGTTCAGAAATATTAATATAGTTCCAATTCATTGTCCACTTCAAAACATCTTATGGAGGGACTCTCCAGATGATCCTATTCAATGTTTGCAGCTTCAAACAGTGACATATGGTTTAAAGAGTTCTTCATTTTTGGCTACTCGTTGCTTGATTGAGCTGGCTGAACGATTTGGTGACAAATATCCCCTGGCTGCTTCTGCTTTGAAAAACAACTGCTATGTAGATGATATTAATGCAGGGTCATCACAAGCGGATAAGTTGGTTCAGCTAAAAAATGAGTTAATTGAGCTGTTGAGTCTTGGTGGTTTTCAGTTGCATAAGTGGTGCTCCAACGTTCCAGAGGTGCTGAAGGACATCCCTATAGAAAAACAACAGCTTGATAACATTGATTTTTGTCATAATGACAACACATTTGTAAAAACATTAGGTTTGCACTATAATGTGCAGTCTGACTCTATAAATGTCAGCTTTCCAGAGAAATCTTTGAAACAAAACTATACTAAGAGAGAAGTTTTGAGTTTTGTTAGTAAATTTTTTGACCCAATGGGTTTAGTTGGTCCTATTTTAGTGACTGCAAAGTTGTTCTTACAAGACCTTTGGAAGTCGAACCTAAGTTGGGATTCTCCCTTGCCAGATAATTATGCTAAAAAATGGAACGATTTTGCTTTAGGTTTGATTAAAATGCCTACAATTTCTATTCCCAGAAACATTGATGTCTCACAGTTCAGCAAGGTTGAATTGGTTGGGTTTGGCGATGCTTCCAATCGAGCTTATGGTTGTTGCTTATACCTGCGGGTGGTGAGGCCTGATGGTGAGGTTTTGGTTGATCTATTAGCTTCCAAGTCCAGATTGAATCCGCTCCACTCCCAGCTAACTACTCCTAGGCTTGAGCTTAACAGTGCACTTTTGCTATCAATATTAGTCAAAAGAGTGTATCAAACGCTTTCAATTAAGATTGATAAGAACTCTATTGATGTTCATTTATATCTCGATTCACAAATTATTTTATCGTGGCTAAAAATTAACCCCTTACGCTTAAATGCTTATGTGGCAAATAGGGTAAAAACAATTCTTCAAAATACCGAGAGTTCTTACTGGCACTATGTCAAAAGTAACTCCAATCCATCTGACTGCCTTTCGAGAGGTGTCGATCCATGTACACTGAAAGACAATAAACTTTGGTGGAATGGTCCAGAGTTTTTATTACAATCTGACTATGATCATTCAAGCTCTAACATTGAACTATGTTATTAAAAATTTAATCTTCCTGACGTAAAAAATGTATCATTAGTATGTACTGATACGGATTCTGGAAATGATTTGTATAGATTCAGTTCTCTTTGTAAAACCCAGAGAGTTTTTGCTTTTATTTTAAGATTTTACAACAATTGTAAAAAGTCGAAAGAACAAAGAAAACATGAGGACACTGTTCCTAGCCTTACTGTTAAGGAATTAGATAATGCAATGAAGGTTATTTTAAAATGTGACCAAAAAATATGTTACAATGAAGAATTAAAATGTATTGCCAATAATAAGCCAATAAAAGGAATGTTGCTAACACTGAACCCTTTTGTTTCAAGTGATGGCTTACTGCGTGTTGGTGGAAGATTGCAAAATGCAAATCTTTCTTATGCCCAAAAGTACCCTATTATACTTGCTAGAGGTTCACATATTACTCAATTAATAATACGTGATGCTCATATTAAGCTAATACATGCAGGACCTAAACTCATTTTAAGTTATCTAAATCAGAAATATTGGCTTATTAATGGAACTAGAGAAATTAAGCATGTCACATATAAGTGTACAACATGTTTCAGATTAAAAGCTCATCAAGCTTCTCAACTGATGGGATCATACCCTGAGCGAAGAGTTACAGCATCACGGGTATTTGAGGTCGTGGGAATTGATCATGGAGGCCCTTTCCAAATAAAGCAGTCACGTGCTAGGAAAGTTTTGATTTCAAAGGGGTATGTTCTACTTTTTGTTTGTTTCGCCACTAAGGCTATTCACGTTGAACTTGCATCTGATTTAACGACAGAATGTTTTTTAGCTTGCCTAAAAAGATTTATATTTAGACGTAATAAACCCTCAATAATGAACTGTGACAATGCTGCAACTTTTCGTGGGGCAAACAATAAATTAAATAAATTGTATGAGCTATATAATTCTAAGTCTCATGTATCTCAGGTACAAGATTACGCGTCCTCATTAGGAATTAGTTTTAAATTTGTACCTAGCTATAGTCCTCATTGGGCTGGAATTTGGGAAGCTGGCATCAAAAGTGTCAAGTACCATTTGAAGCGTGCAATAGGCGACAAATGTTTAACATATGAAGAATTATATACTGTTCTAGTACAAGTCGAAGGCATTTTAAATTCCAGGCCATTGACCCCTAAAATTTTAATTGATATAGATGATATGAATTATCTCACGCCAGGGCATTTCCTTACTGGTGCTCCATTGTGTTCTTTTCCTGAACCTGATATCACTGAGGTTCCAACCAATAGATTAAAGTTTTGGGAACAATGTACTCAAATACAACAATCATTTTGGCGCCAATGGCACAAGCAATATTTGGTAAATCTTCATAGTCGCCTTAAATGGCAGACTCCTTCACCTAATCTACAAGTTGGTACTATGGTGATAGTTAGAGACAGAAATATTAGCCCCTTATCTTGGCCTATTGCTAGGGTGGTAGCCGTGCACCCAGGTATGGATGGTAGAGTGCGAGCTATAGATATTAAGACTAGAAATGGTTTAGTTATGAAAACCAGTTTAGCTAAGGTTTGTGTTCTCCCTATTGATGGTTGAGGTTAGGTATTTAATTAAAATAAATTAAGTCGTAAGTACTTAAACTCTTTATTAGTAAATAAGTATTTTCTACTAGTAGTATGATAACAAAGGTATTATATTTTGAAATAGTTGGATGGCTATTTTTTCTATATATATTTTCTTATATAATACGTCTTGTAGCTATGTAATTTATTCACTACTTAAAATTGTATCCTATGTATGTCAAATGACCACTGGACTATAGTACTCCAATTTGTATTAGCTTTTGTATTTTTTCAGCTAACTTATTTGATGTATATTTAGCCTGAGGCCCCAACTATGTTCGATTCCTAATAGAACATTAGATGAAATTGGTAACACTGTTGTTATTACGTCACATCCACATCCGAGTAGGTTGTCGCCATTATTACCTATGTGATCTAGTGTAAGCTATTGTTACCGTTTATTTTAATAATTAATACAGTCCACTCTTAGTAAATTCCTTGTGCAGTTTAATTTAATAACCAGCGCTGTACAGGAAGAACTCAGTTTTTTTCGTAAAGAGGCGCTAATGTCACGGCACAACTCGCTTTAATGGTAAGAAAACTAAAGAGAACCGGAAGGATTATTTGGGTGCATTTCTTGGCTTAATTACCTTCTTAGCTCGGCTGTGCATATAAATGCTTGATAATGAAGAGTTAAATTGTGTGTGTCGCACGGTCACAGAATACTAAGCACAAACACGACTCGTTGGGACAACTCTCGGATCCAACTTCACAGTTAAATTAAATTTGCTTTTGTTCCCTCCGAAGAATTTACCTGCATAAAAATTTAAGTCTCCGACGTGTCGTGTGATGCCGGCTAAGAATAGCATCACCGAATTTCTTTCCCGTGGGTGTCGTAAGACGTCGTAAGCCCATCGCCTAAAATTGCAATACACATGTGATCCTCGTCGCCTGTTACGACAACCATAGGAAAGAAATGGGGTGATGCTATTCTAAGCCGGCATCACACGGCGTACCTAACATGTTGAAGTACCTATTAAGAAATTTCATTTCAGGATCAGGTATAATTCTTTCTTTTCCTTTTCAGACATTCTTTTATCAAGCATTTATTTTTATTTTAACCATGACTATATTCTGCGATAGATGAGCAAAAACATGATTGCACCATTTTAGACTGCCGTATTTTTATAAAGCGACTCAGGCAACGTAACTTTCTTACAGTTTGGCTGGATGATGCTGGAAATCACAAAAAAAGCACCCTTAAAATTACTAAATTACTTGATGTATGTGTATAAATTTAAATATATAATTTATTTATGTATTTATTAATAAGTATGTATTGTTAATAATATATTATATGCAAGTCCCTATGTGTATGTGTACACGGTTTTGTCATTCCCTAATATAGTATTTTCTAATTCCACTGTGCAGGTTGGCTGGAAGAGATCTCTTCATAGAGATAAGCTCACCTTTGTGACTACGTTTAATGTTCAAATTTATTGTAATAATCTGGTACACAATAAAGAAATAAACTCAAATTAGTGGAGGTCTATAATTATCCGAGACCGCCGAGACGGAACTATTTTACTGTGGATGTTTGTAGTTACCTACCCGACATTTTGTGAACAACAACCTTGTTTTTTTTGTAGATGTACGACGTGTGTAAGAAAGTAAGTTTAGTCTAGAATCTGGTTATGAATTAAAGCTAATTAATTTTGTGGAACAGTTTTGATGTACTACGTGCCTAAGTAAGTAAGTTTAGTCTAGAATCTGGTTATGAATTAAAGCTAATTAATTTTGTGGAACAATTTTGATGTACTACGTGCCTAAGTAAGTAAGTTTAGTCTAGAATCTGGTTATGAATTAAAGCTAATTAATTTTGTGGAACAGTTTTGATGTACTACGTGCCTAAGTAAGTAAGTTTAGTCTAGAATCTGGTTATGAATTAAAGCTTATTAATTGTGTGGAACAGTTTTGATGCACTACGTGCCTAAGAAAGTAAGTTTAGTCTAGAATCTGGTTATGAATTAAAGCTTATTAATTTTGTGGAACAGTTTTTTGAATCAAGTACTACTTCAAATTAAAAGCATTCATTTCATAATTTATAATGTCTCAAGCATGCCAATTTACGCAGCTGAAAAAAATTGGGTGCCGGATGATGCCGACTTAGAATAGCACCCCATTTCTATCCAGTGGGTGGGTATCGTCGACTAAGGGACTCGAAGGTTTCATGTGTATTACAATTTTAGGCGACAGGGTGACGACCTGTCACAATAGTGATACATGATTTTTCTGAATCGGCTCCCAAATGTCTCTCAGACGTGGCGATAGCGACCGTATTTCACGCCCGGAAACGCTCTGTCTTGTGTATGAAAAATTATGTTGCAAGATACGATGTTCATTTTAAAATTCGAAGCGATTTTTAAATATTTTTTTTGGAATACGAACAAACATAAAATGGCTGATTATATTTCGTCTTAACATAAGGTCCGAACTTTGGGAAAAGGACGGTCATCCTATTCCCGCCCCAGGGGCTACATAAAGGACGAACTCTCGCTGGAATCTTTTCACAATCCGGTCACAATGAATAAAGATACTTTTTAAGGTTCCGTAGGTTAATAAGTACAAACCCTCATTTCGTGAACTCTGTCTGTCGGTCTATCTGTCCTTGAAAATGTCTTTTAAAGCTAAGATAAGCTTTCTTTGGAACACAGGTACAAAGTCTAGAGATATCATGTCTCGAGATATTTGCTTTGAAAAGAGCATTTTTCAGTCCTTACTTGTTCCAGCTCTAAATTTCAAAATACAAATGCAAAAAATAATAAAAAAGAATATAGCTCTCAAGAATCTCACAAAAATCGTAGGACTTATAGACTCTTGGTTTAATAATTATGTAAAAAATGAATCTTTCAAATTAGTAACAAACCTGTATAATATAAAATGATATGTATGCCGTGTGATGCCGGCTTAGAGTGCCGTGTGATGCCGGCTTAGAATAGCATCATCCCATTTCTTTCCCGTGGGAGTAGTAAGAGGCGATTAAGGGACTCGAGGGTGTGTATTGCAAATGTAGGCGATAGACTGACAAGCTGTCACTATGGCGATACAGGATTTTCCGAATGACTCAAATACTTGTCTGACGAGGTGTAAATGTCCGTTTGTTGCGGCCGTTTACGCTCTGCCTTCCCCGCAAGGAATTGTAGGCGTGATATGTGTGTGTGTGTGTGTGTATATTTATGTCAAGTATAAGTTTATGTTATTTAATAACTACGAATCCCTATATTTGAGCATGTCCGACATGGTCTTGGCCGGTTTTTTTCTCCAATCCATTCTGCTTGTTCGTCTTTCATTTTACAATGATTGAAAATCTGCTAATAATCCACTTTGTGAATATTACCCCTTGATTTAAATAATAAACTGCATAAAAGGTAGTAGTCTGACATGCGTAGTCTCAAACACAAACGAGGGGCTTGAATTTGACAACTTCCTCTTATAAATTTTGCGCACGAAATTACGATGATAATGATGATACAGATTGGTAGGTAGGGTCACAGAATAATAACTAGTAACTAGCGTTAGTAGGGTACTGTTTTTTTTTTATACAAAGTTACCTTGTTGTTTAATTGTATTTGGTAAATTATGATTAGAGTTTACGTTCATTGTACGGTTTATTGAGCCTCCAGTGATTTTTTCGTTTATTTGGCCTCAGGTGATTAGATTTTCTGCTTATTAGGCTTTTATTTATTGGTGCTCGTTAGGCCTTTTGTTCATAAGGTCTTCCGTGTATTTTTTTTAATTTTAGATATTCAGTATAGCACTCAAATCACAATACTTAGCAAAAGCAAGGTTATGATAAGAGCGGATTCAGACGTAGGCAGACTCAAAGCGTGGTCTACGTTTGTAGCGTCGTCAGTACAAAGTCACCCACGCAATCCACTTGTTTCACCCGCGCGTAGAGCACGCATAAAGTTCGCGTAAATCTGAATCCGCTGTAATAATGCCTTTAGTTGTTAAGTTTCGTTACCTCTGATTCCTTGCACATAAATTTTAACACCAAATTGGCCTTTCCATAGCATAACAGCATAGCACAATACAAAGGTTTAGTAAAATTTTAGTTAACTCATACAAAAAAGTACTATCAATGTTCAACAGACCAGCATTTCCAATCAAAAGTTTTATTTTGATTCAAAATGTTGATTGCCGCGTCACAGCAACCAGCACATAATCCTGAAATCCGCAGTTCAATACAATCGCTACGAAAACGCAGACAGTTTACTAAGCGCTTTGCATTTATTTACAATATGCAAGGATTTGTTAGCACAGGGCAAGGCGGCAGAATCGCGAGGAAGCTCTGCCGCCTCACGATAAAACGCTTAGTAGCATAGCTGTGGTTCCTTATTTTCAGAGGAACAAGACAGGAGAGACAGGTCATAGGCGGAGCGACAAGCGGACGCAACTTTTTTCATAGTATGGGGATAAGGCTGGATTGGCGTCTGGTGGCGGCTAAAAATCCTGCTACCTCTTCACCACTCAGAATGTATTGTAAAAGGTGTCTTAAGTAAGGTCAGGTCAAGAGTACCCTAAACCGACGAGCATGCATGAAGAGATTGATGAATGTAGAGGAGGCGAAAGAAATATGCCAGGATCGTAGTAAGTGGAAGGAAGTAGTCTCTGCCTACCCCGCCGGGAAAGAGGCGTGATTTATGTATGTATGTATGTCTTAGAGTGACCTTGGCGTAGATCTTGCCCACCATGGTCAACCGTATGGTATAGCGCTGAATCAGTCAAGCAAAAGCCTGATTTTATGTACAAATTTATGTTACGCTGACCCTAAATGATTTGGCAAAAGGGTACTTAAAGTTTTGCACTATTCAGTTGGCTCCTGTCGCTTACACCAGAAGCAACTTTACTGCACCATCAGTTTGCTGGCTCGTAACCGTCCTTCGTGCAGCAAGCGCATAACTTTCTTTTGACTTAACATGGTCGAGATGCATGGAAACGCTAAATGATATCATCGCAGTATAGTAAAAAATACATATTAGTTAGGAGTATCTCAAACTCCTGTCACTTACAGCAGAAGACACGGCAGCTCTTCACTACACCAGCTTTGCTGGCTCGTTACCGTCATTCGTGCAGCAAGCGAGTAAACTTCCTTTTGACGTATTCTCTTCATGACACATGCCGTCGCGATATGCCGGCATCGTGGGATGTAGTGCTGCACTTTACTCTAATTTCTGTCTACTGCTAGTGAAATGGGAAGAAAATTGTTGCAGGTACAATCGATAACAAAGGTTTAAGTTGATCAAGAAAACACTAACTCCCATTCGAAACTCCTGATAAGCTGACTGATTTTTAATGAAAAAACGAAAAGTTCGTTTCCCAATGCAAACTCCATTGTAAAGGTTCTACGGTTACATGGTCTGATCATGCCTGCAAAGTTTTCGGTACACCGTCCTTTTTTACACCCTGTATGACTACGAAATTCACTTAGTGGTACCTACTTAGATCCACTTCAAAAGTTGTGGATAGCTTGCGGCTTTTGTTATCTTCAACACATTCGAGGAAGAAGAACTTGGTTCAATCAAATGGTCAAGACGAATAGAAAGGATATCCATTATCCCAAAACATCTTGATTTTAAAACTAAAAACCGCAACAGTGGCGGACGAGGTTGCCCCTTAGTACAAAGTAGGATCCTAAAAATCAGATAAACTTAGTACTTGTGAGCAGACTGGTGTAAGTGATAACAGTGGTCGTTTCTCCAACGTCTTTATCGGGGAACTTACTAACAACTTTCTCTAAGTTTGTTGCTACCTCTCAGACTGAATTTTACAAATTATGTCTCACTCCACATTTTAGAACCTAACTTCCAGCTCAACGATATTTCGGGCAGGTACAAATGTTGACTAGACTCGACCTGAGTTTAAGCAATTCAGTAAATAAACTCACATTTAATATTTCTATTAAACATTTTAATAAAATATGAAGTTGATAGCTTTCTACTGTAAACGGCGAAAATGCAATAATTAACAACGCGCTTAAATATTAAATAATACTAGCTGTTACCCGCGGCTTCGCCCGCGTACTCATAGAGTTTTATTAATTAGTTGTGTATTCTAAACGACACATCGTAAGGCGAACAACTGTGTAAACTGGGAGGGCACTAAAATCACTATTCACCGATACACAGACGACACTACACTGGAATGGTTCACTTCCTTGAAAAAGTATATAATTTGTGGTACCTGGGCGCTACCATCACTAATACAGGCTATTGTAAAATCAAGTAATGAGGCGCAAGAATGATCCTTGAGTTCTTTTGCCACTTTGCACTCATGATCACTGGAAAAGTCGATGGCAAACGACCAAGAGGTTTCAGTACAATTTCATCGGGTCGTTGGATGACTCGGTGTCCCACACGAAAAGAGAGAGAGTACAATTAGGTGGTCTCATTAAATACACTCAGCGCTCTATGTCGCCAAAGATACGCAGCGATGGAAAAGAATCCTGAATGAGAAAAATATTTCCCATCAGGGGAATTACGACCTTCAATAATGAAGATATTACGACGCTAGAAAGAAGATTATGACACATTTATAGTGTAAGGAAAAACAGGCATTTAATGTTAAAAGTAAAGATAACGTAATTTTAATAGAGACGCAGTCACTAAACCGGAAAAATTATCGTGAGTAATATGGAAGACATATCTTGATGGAGAGCGCGTATACAAAAATTGTCTTTCAAAGGGTAGGGATTTATGCTTTTACAGTGTTTCGGAGCGTTTGTTTCCAGAAGAGTGTTAAAGACATAGTACACAGCTTAATGGACACAGAACAGAGCACTATTTTAATACGCTATTGTAAACGATATTGTAAGTTTTACCATCTGGGGATAAAATGAAGAGGTTCTGAGCATTGGACACACGCGAACATGCTACATATAGCTGGCCATGAGAGACGCACGGTTTTTCCAAGTGGACCCCCGCTACCTTTAAAGTTTGTCCCTGCGCTTTGTTGATTGTCATTGCGAAACTAAGCTTGATAGGAAATTGCAGCCTCTTGAATTGGAATGGAAGATCTGTGGGAATAATTGGGATCCGTGGTATTATTACATTTTCACCCTTGCCAACGCCGGTTAAGATGGTGGCTCCAATTATGTTCCGTCCTAGTTGTGTCACACGAAGTCTCGTTCCATTACATAATCGAGGGGCATCTAAATTTCGCATAAGCATGACTGGAACGCCTACTTTTAATTGCAGCTTATGTGAGGGCACACCTGACAACTCCAATGAATTTAAAAACTCGACGGGGTATGAAGTGCTCTGTTCTGTGTCCATAACCGTGTCTACTTGTATATAGCTTTAATTTTTTTTTAATATTCCTGCTATTTTGAAATTTTTATTACATACAAACATGCTCCAAGAAGACATGAAAGAAAGGAGTGGGTATGTAATCAAGGATTTGAAAACCTATATTAGCTCCAAACCAAATTAACTTGGGGATGGATGTTCTTGGATTGGAATTATAATAATATGAATACGCAGTATAATGATTTTGCCTAGTCTTCAATTTTCAGGACTATGGTACCAAAAAATTTAAGTTTATTATGTGTCTTCGCAAGTATACGCAGGGCAAACTTACTGTGCTAAAAATGGTTATTATTATAGAAATGGACTTTCAAATCATGTTTAACTGTAGAAATTAACTTTACTACTGTGGTAAGAAGTATCTCAAGTACATACCCACATCACCCTTAAAGCCACATTCATATCCCAAAACTCATATTCAAGAGACATTCTCATAGTAGTGCTATACAGGGTGTAAGTGACAGCCCTTCGAATACTGATTGGGTGTATTCAAACCATGAAACTGAACAACCTGCCATAGATTAAATTCTTTTTTTCTATATCCCATACAAAATCACAATCAGCTCACTGCATTTACTATGGGAATATCAGTATTCGGAGGGCTGTCCCTTACATCCTGTATATACATCTTTTTTATGTGGTATGGATGTATTCTATGCTACACAATAATCAGTTTTCCGATGGGAAAAATATGTTTTTCCGAGATAAAAAGTAACCTATGACACTCACCAGCTTTTCATCTAACTACTTTCCAAAAAAAAAATGCTTTACATCGCTGCATGATACTCATTTATGTATGTAGTATGGATGTATTCTATTGCTAAACATTAATCGGTTTTCCGAAGGGAAAAATATGTTTTTCCGGGATAAAAAATAACCTATGTCACTCACCAGCTTTTCATTTAGCTGCTCTCAAAAAAAAAATGCTTTACATCGCTGCATGATACTCATCTATGTTCGTAGTATGGGTGTATTCTATTGCTAAACATTAATCGCTTTTCCGATGGGAAAAATATGTTTTTCCGGGATAAAAAGTAGCCTATGTCACTCTCCAGCCTCTCACCTAACTGCACACCTAAAAAACACTGCATGATATCGCTCTGTTGTAACGTAAAAGAAAGACAAACAAACAAACAAACAAACAAACACACTTTCGCATTTATAATATTAGTATGGACTAGGATCTTAATTTCCGAAACGGTATTTCAGAACGGAAAGTCTGGCCTAACCATTTGGATTACACTTTATACTACTCGTTTTTTATATCCAAGGTATCTGTAAAATTATGAGGGTACTTATGTGTGAATGGATAACTTTAGTACGCAGTACTATTTATATTATCTGTGGTAGAGTCTGATACGAATACGAGGCGAGACTTCTTCATGCGAAATTTCAAAAACAGAGCTCCTTTTATTGACGTGAAAGTATATCCGTATATAATACAATTAATTATTAATAATTACCTATCTACGTGTAGGTACATAACATACTTACTTACCAAGTTATTTTCTAGACCATTTACCTATTCTACTGACTACAAACCTACTAAGAATTCTTTTTACCTACCATAATAGGCCCAATTCCGAAATGACGAAACAAAACGATTAAGTTATACCACAGATAATATAATACTACTCTGTATAGTAGGGTAACACGGACTATACCTAACTCACAGATAAATATTTTTCTCACCCATCCAAAGCATTCTGCTCTGCTCTTAGAGGCCTATTGATTTGTTCCTGCCCCAACTAGGGTTGCTAAATACAATGTGTCTTACTGAATGCATCCCTCTCATGAGTTTCGACATGGTATACGATTCTGGATAGTTTTTAATTAAAGTTGCTTTACTAGATGTGACATTGTAATGTGAGACTGCTGATATAAAAGTACCCAACGAGGGTTAGTTGGTAAAGTTTCCGGCGTGCGTGGAAAATTATACATGGGGTAAAAGTTCGCCTTATGTCTTCTAAGAAGTTAGTTACGAAGAAATAACCATAGCATAAGGGTTCGGACGATAGAGTAAGTAAATATATAAAAACTCTATTGATCGGAGAAAGGTTCGCCGTGAATTTGATGTAATTTCCGTACAAATTTAAAATTCTTCGACAGAACCACAGTGGTAGTTTCAACGCAGTCAACTTTACATACACATTTCACGCCAATAATCCCTTGCGGAGTAGGCTGAGCGTAAACGGCCGCAAAACGATCATTTAAATAAACGATCATATCATTCGGAAAGTTTTGTATCGTTATAGTGACAGGTTGTCAGCCCATTGCCTAAAATTACAATACAGTCCAGTCCATTGGTCGCCTCTTAGGCATCTTTCACGACTCATAAGGGAAGAAGTCATGGAGAAACCACTGCCACATGGATTGATGATCTTGCAAGATCAATTCCAACCTTCGCGTGACGACGGCTAAGGATAGCTTCATCCTAATACTACATCTGGGGTCTTAAAAATTGACTGAGAGATAAATTCAACCAGGGAATGGGCAGCAGCGTTTCCTGTGAAAGCATATCTTGTATGGCGCTCGCCAATCGGCTTCTAAGCGTGGTGAGTATGCCAATACCGCTTAATAGGGGGAGGCCCATGTCCAGCAGTGGCCTATTGTGGTTATATATGAATGTATATTGGGCTGACAACCTGTCACTATAGCGATACACAATTTTCCGAATGACCCTCAAGCATTTGTCAGACGTGGTGTAAATAGCCGTATTTTGCGGCTGTTTACGCTCTGCCTACCCCGCAAGGGATTATAGGGGTGATATATGTATGTATGTATTCTAACCAGGTATAAGAGTGCCGCATCCAGTCCGATATACCTCTAACGTCCACCTCGTCATTATTCTAGAGTGCACTTCTCGCGTCGATTCTACTACGGTGCACTGTAATTATTCGGAAAGTTTTCTGTTTGACTTAAACAGCGTTCCCTGCGCTCCCCTATCCGACGTTATCAAAGCCAACTTTTATGAGTCACGCTTAGAACTAAGTGGTCTTTTTGCAACCTGAGTTGGAGCAAAGAATACTCCGAGTTTCAAGTATGTGCAAGTTTCAAGAGATTTTGAGTGTAAATCTTACGCTCAACTTACACTATCTTGCACTACTTGGCTACGTTTTGTTCTAGGTACGTCGACTTGAAGGTGATAAATACTCATGGTGTAAGATCAACGTTTTTGAAAATGTTTACAGTTTTTTTTTAAGAATTATCTTGTACTTAATATACCTACTTATGAATGAACTGGCTTTTCACCCGGCATTCGCTTAGCTAAAATATTTTCTCAGTGTTACCTATAACATGTTTGCCATATTCAATCATTTATATTTATAAATGAGCTGTTTGTCATAAAGGATGTCACTTTTTGTTTCATTCAACAGTAAACAATGCGTTTGTCAATATGTGATGCAAAATACTCGGTAAGTAAAAGAAAACCACAATACTGTAATGAGAATCACTTAACATAAAAATAAAGAACCTTAAATGACATTGTTGCGCCCAAAACGAGTCAACGAAACAACGAGTACGCCGAGCAAGCTAATCTTATTTGCAATAACAACGAAATACGGCTCTGCACCTTGGAGCAAGAAAATGTTGCAGAGACAATCCTACGAAAAACCAGAATGAAGCCACGAAAAACTCAGCGCAATTAAACTTGGCGCGTGCTATAACACGACTAAATACGTCAACTCTACACAATAAACACGCATTAATTTATATTCTGTATAATGTTGCTGTTTAATTTAGCGTTGCTATGCTGGGGTAAGTTAGGTATTAATGACGGTCTATGAATGCGCCGCGATACTCGCTCGCATGCATTCGCTCTGGGCATATGTTGTCCCTTTCTCACTCGCGGGGCGAGGGTGGCGGCGTGCGCGCGGGCCGCCTGGTAGGCGCCAAGCGGTGATTTCTGCACCGCACTAACAGTCACTCGAAAACCGTTCGGACGGCTAGTATCGTGTTTGTGCGGATTTCCCGCCACGAGTTTTGTGATGCCGCGTGTAATGGACGATTCAATTTGAGATCGCGCGTGTTGATGCATCGTATTATTGCGTTTCTCCTGGGTTATACTAGAATACCAGGCTTAGTGATTGTTGGATGTCTCGACGTCTTCCACATGAGCGTCGCGTTGAATAGGCATCAAGTGGCCATATTGGCTCGCGTTTGTACGGCCCAAATTCGTGTTGGGTCACGCGTAATGACTAATATCAAAGTGGAATACGAACAGAAGCTGTGAGTGGTTTGAAGTGAATAACGCGCCAAGGCTGTAGTGGAATGCTGGGTGTCGATATCTTTTCCACCCAGCCCTGTAAGTACCCACGGAATCCCTATTTGATCCATTCCCTGAACTTCCTTTCTCCGTTGGGTATTTTATGCATTTGGACCGGCGACGTGACCGTAAGTGTTGAACCTAGTTGTTTTAGTATAAAACTGTTTCTTCGTGTTAATGGTGTGTTCCCTTTAGTCGTATTTGTTGTACCATTATCATTGTGACTCCTTAGTACGAATTGCGGAATTCGTGGGGTGATATAATTTGGAGGTACTTACTTATAATCTAGTGCTTATACGTGTGACGTAACGCCAGATCGGCAGACGGTATTTACTACAGAATTAAGTTATGTAAAGGTCAGAACACATCATTTGCCAATTTCACTCAACTTAGTTAATTAAGTTAAATAGATTTAGGTTCACGTTTAATTCATAGTATGCGCTGCTATATTGTGCAGCGTATGCTATTTAGCGCTGCGTAACGCGGCCATTGTCTGCCTTCAGTTGAACTCCTGGTATTTTACTAGAAATTTACCTGTGTAAATCGCTTCCACTGCGGGAGTTTAGCTTGGAATTAGACAATTTTTGGTAGCAGAGCGTGGTTCAGAAAACCACTAGATTTAAGATTATTTTAGTATAAGATTTTTAATCTACCTACATAAAAAAAAAATATTTATTGTGATTGTAGTGTGTGCCCTGTGTAGAATATCCTATCGGTAGGATCAGGGCCAATCAATTAGTGAATTGCTTGTTATTATCGTTGTGTTTACCCTGTGCGGATATCCTAACGGTAGGATCAGGGCTGATTGTTTATTATTTTTTTTTATTGTAAGTTTCGGTGTTACTTTGAGTTGGTACCATGGCTCCCACAATTACACAGCTTCAGGCAAAAATTAGAGCGCACCTAATGTGGTTCGCGACTAAGCAGGCGATGGTCGGTCGCGGGGACCGAGAGGACGCACTCATCGCTTGTGCGCAACGGATTGACGAACGGGTCGCGGAGGTGTTGGATTGCCTCACTGGATGCGAGGAGTTATTTGATGGGACGCCTGATGAGGAGGTCAAACTTACGGTCCGGACGAATGTGACCCAGTGCATGGAGATGGGGCAGGAGATCCAGCAGGCGGCTGCTGTGATCACCAGGCGTAGAGCTGGGGAGCCGGACCCACCCCACGGTCCGCGGGGACCGGGGGTGCAAGTGCCCCTGCCGGCTGTGGCGATTCCGGTCTTCCACGGGGACTACACGGATTGGACCCGATTCCAGGATCTGTTTGACAGTGTGATTCATAACCGCACTGACTTGCAGCCGGCATATAAAATGGCACAATTGATGGCCAAGCTGCAAGGTGAGCCCCATGAGCTGGTAAAGCATCTACCAGTCGATGATGCAAGTTACGAGATGGCTCGCGGCTTGCTGATCGAGAGATACAGCAACAAACGTCTCATGATTGACCAACTCTTGGAACAGTGGCTCACCGTGCCGACCATCACACGAGGGACGGACCTCAGGGCCAAGGTCCTCAACCCTGTCTGCGTTGCAGTGAACGCTCTTGAGAGACAGGGGATGCCGGTGTCAGGCTATGATTATATCCTGGTCCACACGTTGTTGCGCCGCCTGCCGAGCGACATGGCCGCTCGTTTTGAACAGTCACACGGAGGTAAGACATCTGATTACCTCCCGACCTTCGAGGAGCTCAAGTCCTTCCTCGAGGCCGAGTGCAGGCGGGTAGATGCCCAATTTGGAGAGTCGCCTCACGCGGAGTCTGCGGCCGCTCGCCGCCCGGAACGGCCGGGTGCACAGGCGCGAGACGGTAAGAGTAGGCCACCCAGGCGATACAACGTCGCTAATTTGGAAACGAGGTGTGCCTACTGCAGAGAGGCGGGGCATCAGGTGACTGCGTGTGAGGAGTTCGCTGCACAGCGGGTGCAGAAACGTCGTGGTGTGGTGCAGCAACGGCGTTGGTGCTTTAGGTGTATGGGGCCGCATCAGGTGCGAGAGTGCCCATCAAGCACCAACTGCAGGTACTGCCAGGGTGCCCACCATCAGCTCCTATGCATGAACCGCAGCGGAGATTACGGAGGCAGAGCTGACGCGGGTCAGCGGACGGAGTCTGCCCTACCTAGACGGGAGCAACGCTCCCCACCCCCTCCAAGGAGGAGTCCTCTTCCACCAGGGTTTCAGGGACGAGGCCAGGGACATCAGCAGGTGATGCCCCCTTCACCACGCGCGAGACAGTCACCACCTCGGCAGCAGGTGCCGGAACAGGGTAGGTGGTCACAGGTCCAAGGTCAGGGGCACCCATCACAAGTACGTGATGCTACGGGCGGGTGCCAACACCAGGGCCAGTACATGCAGTACTCGGCGGGTCTGAACAACATGGTGAGTTCCCATGACCCACGCATGCCTCTCCCCTTGGCTGAGCACCCGCGGCTACAGGCGCATCCACGGTACGCGCGCCTGCCGCAGGGTTACTATAGGCTGCCAGCCATGGCGTACAGGACCAGAGGTCCCTATCAGCAGGAGTGGGACCCACTCGAAGGTGTACGGAGAGAGGGGACCCCCCCGCAGGACGCGGACACTCCGCGCTTAGATTCCTGCTAGGTAATCGCCGCCTACACGCCAGCTTCGGCCCCCCGGCCAATTACGGTATTGTTGCCTACGGCAATGATTTGGGTATGGGGATACGGTGGCCGCAGCATACAGGTAAGAGCCTTGTTAGATACAGGGGCTCAGGGTTGTATTGTGTCTAGTAAGCTGGTGAGTAGGCTACGCTTAAATATAAGGCCCACAACGGATGGGGCTGTAGGTATTGGAGGTGTAGATGTGCCTGACGTTCGGGGTCAGGTGAACTTCGAGTTTACATTAGGTAATACAGGTACAGGGGTCAGCTATCATGCCTCAGCAGTGGTGCTGGATGAAGTGGTAGGGAAACTTCCTCAGGTTCGGTTACCGTCAACGGTACGAGGGTTAACCACAGGCTTAGAGTTAGCTGATCCTGAATTTGATACTCCTGGTACGGTGGACGTTCTCCTCGGGTCAGACGTCCTCGGGAGATTCTGGTGTGGCAGAAAACGGGTACTTCAGCAAACTGGTTTAGTGGCCGTTGATACCACAGGGGGGTATGTTATTTTTGGCCCAGTTTGGAGACCTCAGGACCTACCAGAGGGCGATACGGTTCTCTATGGTAGTGTGTTGTCGGAGGTGCTGCAGAGGTTTTGGGAGTCTGAGGAGCCACCCACAGCGGATAGACGGAAGCCAGAGGATGACGAGTGCGAGCTGTTCTATCAGTACAACACTGCACGAAGTTCGTCAGGTAGGTTTGTTACCAGGCTGCCATTTCTCCCAAACCGCCCCTCCTTAGGTAGTTCGCGACAGATCGCGGAACGGAGACTACTGGCTATGGAGAGAAAGATGAAGCGAGATGCAGCACTTCGGCAGAAGTATATCGAATTCATGAGGGAGTACCTAGAGTTAGGCCACATGTCGGTGTCCAGCATAGATTGGAGGTGTGTCGAGCATTACTATATACCACACCTGGCTGTTTTGAAGTCACCGGAGGCGAAGATACGGGTAGTGTTTGACGGTTCTGCTCCTACATCGAATGGTGTGTCTGTGAACCAGTGTCTGCACGCGGGTCCCAAGTTGAACCGGGACATTGTGGACATCCTCACAGATTTTCGGTTGCACCAAGTAGCGTTCGTCGCAGACGTCAAAATGATGTTTTGCCAAACAATTATACACCCGGATGACCGTCGGTACCAGCTGATTTTGTGGCGTGAGAGCCCTGACGAGCCGATGGTCACTTATGAGCTTAACACGGTAACGTATGGTCTGAAGCCAAGTCCGTTTTTGGCAGTACGCACGCTGCGAGAGTTGGCCGCACAGGAAAGGGTAAGATTCCCTCGGGCCGCAGCAGTACTGGATCGCGACGTCTACGTGGATGACATCTGCACGGGTGCAGATAGCGTGCAACAAGCACTGCTACTACGAGACGAGCTGATCGCGATCATGGAATCAGGAGGTTATGAGTTGCGGAAATGGCTGTCCAGCTGTCCAGAGCTTCTGGCCGGGTTGCCAGGTGAGTTCCAGCAGGACCCGCACCTTTTCGAGAACCCGGACAATCCAAATACGTTGAGCATCCTAGGGGTGCAATATAGGCCAACGCATGATGTATTTACGTATCAGATCGAGCCAGACCTTATGCAGAAGACTTGGACGAAGCGTTCGGTATTATCGACGATCGCCAGAACTTTCGATCCTAACGGGTGGATCGCACCGGTGACGTTCATGGCGAAGTGCTTCTTGCAAAGGTTGTGGATAGCAAACTTGGGTTGGGACGACCAGCTCTCCGGAGAGCTGTTGAATGATTGGACCAAGTTTGTGACCACCTTACCAGGGATCGTACGCATCGCCATACCTCGCAAGTTGCTCCCATCGGTGGGATGTAAGGCTACCCTACATGGGTTTTGTGATGCCTCGGAGCGAGGGTACGCGGCAGCTGTCTATTTGCGGACAGTCAGTTCAACGGGAACTGTAGACGTGCGTCTAGTTATGGCCAAGAGTAAGGTGGCTCCGGTTAGGACAAGATGGACCATTCCAAAGTTGGAATTGGCGGGAGCAGCGCTTCTCACGCGCTTGCTACATCATGTCGCTAGTAATCTACGCGGTACCATCAATTTGGATGAAACGGTGTACGCATGGACCGACAGTAGGATAGTTCTGTGCTGGTTACAGACGTCGGTACATACTCTTGAGGTTTTCGTGGCAAATCGGGTGTCACAGATTAAAGGATCGGAAACTCCGTTGGTATGGAGACACGTACCGGGAGAACAGAACCCAGCGGACTGCGCCTCACGGGGATGTAGGGCCCCTGATTTGGTAGGTCACTCACTGTGGTGGGGACCTCAGTGGCTGACTGAGTCACCTGAGAGATGGCCATACAATGAGTGCGGGTCGCCGCTTGGGCCACCTGATCGAGGTTTGCGAGTGAACGTAGGGCAGATCGTACCTAAGCCTAGTGCGGCTTTCTTGCTGGAACGATACAGCTCCCTCGACAAACTTCTAGGGGTGACAGGTTGGATCAAACGGTTCGTGAACAACTGTAGAAAACCTCAAGCAGAACGGAACTTGGCACCTGTCCTCTCGCCTGCGGAGCGGAATGCGGCTCTAAGTTTATTGGTTAGGGTCGTCCAGGCGGAACATTTTGAGGAAGAGGCCAGGCTGCTCAGGGATGGCCGTGGAAAGCTGAAGGGAGGTCTTGTGCGCCTCAACCCGTTCGTGGACGAGCATGGAATGCTCCGGGTTGGAGGTAGACTTCGGAACGCTAACCTGCCCTTTTCAGCACGGCATCCGCTGTTACTCCCAAAGAAGGGACCTTTGGTAGAACTTATAGTTAGGGATCGTCACCAGAAAAACTCGCATGCGGGCTGCAATGCACTTTTGGCTATTCTGCAGCGCGAGTTTTGGATCTTGTCTGGACGACGTACGGTACGGAGCATTGTGTTTCGGTGCTTGCCTTGCTATCGGTTGAAGGCAGCCACAATGCAACCTCAGATGGGAGACCTCCCACCGGACCGGGTGACGGAAGCCTGGACGTTTGCGGGTGTGGGAACGGACTTTGCGGGGCCTTTTATGGTAAAGGCATCACGCCTTCGCAACGCGAAGTCAATCAAGGCGTATTTGTGCGTGTTTGTGTGCCTAGCAACCAAGGCCGTCCACTTGGAACTCGTGGCCGACCTCACTACGGAGGCTTTCTTAGCAGCTTTAGATAGATTTGTGTCGCGAAGAGGGCGACCAGCGCTGATCAGGTCGGACTGTGGTACCAACTTTAAGGGCGCTGATCGATGTATGAAAGAAATTATAACGTTTTTATCGGAAAACGAGGAAGCTATCGGCACGAGCCTCTCCCGTCAGGGCATTAACTGGGTGTTCGATCCACCAGGATGCCCCCACTGGGGTGGTATATTTGAAGCGGTTGTAAAGTCCGCTAAGACGCATTTGATGCGCGTTATAGGTTTAACGATATTAACCTTTGAGGAGCTAGCGACCGTGTTTTGTAAAATTGAGGCCGTTCTCAATTCACGTCCTTTGTGTCCGCTTAGCTCAGATCCGAATGATCTGGAGGCCCTGACACCAGGGCATTTCTTAATTGGCCGACCACTTAACGCCTTGCCAGAGTACCCCTACACAGAGGTCAGTAGCAATCGTTTGACGCGTTATGAGTTGCTGCAGCAAATGTCTCAGAATTTTTGGAAGCGATGGTCGCTTGAGTATTTGCACATTCTGCAGCAACGCCTTAAGTGGACGGACAGAACTGAACCCCCTCGCATCGGAGATCTCGTTCTGGTTAAGGATGCCAACCTGCCGCCACTGCGATGGCGCAGAGGGCGCATTCTCAACTTGTTCCCAGGTATAATGGCACTCCTCGAGTCGCGACAGTTCAGGTAGGGGATTCAGTTCTTAAGCGAGCAATAGCAACGCTATCTCGTCTCCCCAGTAGTGAATAGGCCTAAGGGATTCGGCCTAGGGCGGGTGAATGTTTAATTTAGCGTTGCTATGCTGGGGTAAGTTAGGTATTAATGACGGTCTATGAATGCGCCGCGATACTCGCTCGCATGCATTCGCTCTGGGCATATGTTGTCCCTTTCTCACTCGCGGGGCGAGGGTGGCGGCGTGCGCGCGGGCCGCCTGGTAGGCGCCAAGCGGTGATTTCTGCACCGCACTAACAGTCACTCGAAAACCGTTCGGACGGCTAGTATCGTGTTTGTGCGGATTTCCCGCCACGAGTTTTGTGATGCCGCGTGTAATGGACGATTCAATTTGAGATCGCGCGTGTTGATGCATCGTATTACTGCGTTTCTCCTGGGTTATACTAGAATACCAGGCTTAGTGATTGTTGGATGTCTCGACGTCTTCTACGTGAGCGTCGCGTTGAATAGGCATCAAGTGGCCATATTGGCTCGCGTTTGTACGGCCCAAATTCGTGTTGGGTCACGCGTAATGACTAATATCAAAGTAGAATACGAACAGAAGCTGTGAGTGGTTTGAAGTGAATAACGCGCCAAGGCTGTAGTGGAATGCTGGGTGTCGATATCTTTTCCACCCAGCCCTGTAAGTACCCACGGAATCCCTATTTGATCCATTCCCTGAACTTCCTTTCTCCGTTGGGTATTTTATGCATTTGGACCGGCGACGTGACCGTAAGTGTTGAACCTAGTTGTTTTAGTATAAAACTGTTTCTTCGTGTTAATGGTGTGTTCCCTTTAGTCATATTTGTTGTACCATTATCATTGTGACTCCTTAGTACGAATTGCGGAATTCGTGGGGTGATATAATTTGGAGGTACTTACTTATAATCTAGTGCTTATACGTGTGACGTAACGCCAGATCGGCAGACGGTATTTACTACAGAATTGAGTTATGTAAAGGTCAGAACACATCATTTGCCAATTTCACTCAACTTAGTTAATTAAGTTAAATAGATTTAGGTTCACGTTTAATTCATAGTATGCGCTGCTATATTGTGCAGCGTATGCTATTTAGCGCTGCGTAACGCGGCCATTGTCTGCCTTCAGTTGAACTCCTGGTATTTTACTAGAAATTTACCTGTGTAAATCGCTTCCACTGCGGGAGTTTAGCTTGGAATTAGACAGTCGCAGGTTTTTGATCAAATTCGTTATGGTTTTTGATCCAAAACTTGAACTAGTCTAGGTTAATGATCTAATTGAGTTCAGATTTTGTCGTCTGCCAATATTTGTTAAAAAAGCCTGATTTAATCAAAACCTTGCGTTATAAGTACAGATCGAATAAGCACTCTCAATAGATTTAAATCGAATTTTGTTGTTCGAAGTATTTAGATAGATCGCACACAGGCGCACGATATTGCGGTTCATGCCTGGCTGGCAAGGAAATGACTGCCTGTGACAGCCGCACGATGATTCGATGCGTCGTGGTGTGTCATGGTACGCGGCTTCTTCCTTTCTTACTTGACATGATGGCAAAATTGGATCTTCAAGGTTGATCAACCCAAAACGTACCATTATATTTTTGGCGCTGAAAAGGTCAACCTAGGTACGGCTCAACGGGTGGTATACGGCTTTTATATTCTATTTCATAATATTACTCCTGTTACATAAAAACGATCCTACAAATTTATGCGATGCATAAGAGAAATGTCTTCATTCTGCAGGTTCAGTCTTTAATTATCCTTTCTCTGAGCTATGCACATGTGTTTTACGCTTACAAGGTAAAAGCCTGTTACTTAGTTAAACTAAGAGGAATCTTCACCGCAACGCTAGGAAATTACTAGCACAGCCCATTTAGTATTTGCTGGTTATAAATTCATTCGTTATGTCTGTGGCTAGGCTGTTGCTCGCTCATAGGCTAATAGGTTACAGTTGACATGGAAAATGCACTTACCTGTTTTGAATAGAACCATATATCACGCCTATAATCCCTTGCGGGATAGGCAGAGCATAAACGTCAAAAACGGTCATTTACGCCACGTCTGACAAACATTTGAGGGGCATTCGGAAAATTGTGTATCGCCATAGTGACAGGTTGTCAGCCCATGGCCTTGCAATACACATCCTGGCGTCCCTTAGTCGCTTCTTACGACACCCACGGGTAAGAAATGGGGTGATGCTATTCTAAGCCGACATCACACGAGATAGAACACCAAGTATAATTAAAAATTACCTACTCAGATTGCTAAACCATTCATAAGTTTCGTCAAACCCGATGTTCAGACCGGTTGCTTTTTCGCCACAAATAAAAATAACACGAGCTTGTGTTTTTCTTGTGTTTTTACACCTTCTACTCGTTCTTCACAATATTTTTTTTTTATGGGATTTAAGTTCTGTTTATTTTGATTTACAATTCTTTACAGATCTTGTGGTCACGGGTGGACTAAAGTGTTAGACGTCATTGTAAAGAAATTAAATTATTATTTAAATCCAAAATAAACAGTTAAACCCGTTTAAATTAGTGTTTTGGCGATAGCATGAAGTCATTTAGGGGGTCTTATTAAATTCCATGCAAATATTTCTATGGTGTGTTCTACTCATAAAACTGAATAACTTTTCTTGTAACTTATTTTCGAAATACGATAAAAAATTTGACCTTCCATACAAAGTGACATGATTTTTGAACATTTTTGTATGAGTGTACATTTTTTTCTGATATTTGGACCAAGGTATGTTACTTCGAAATAGTTGTTCAGTATCATGAGTAGAGCTCAGCCTAAAAATATTTTCACTGAATTTAATCTAAACCAATTTTAGCTCCTTTTATTGAATATAATTCCTAGAATGTTCCTCCTATTTTTTTCTAGCCACGACACTAGCTGGTACTTACATCAGCCAGACTTTACTACTAAACACTATTTAAACAGAGTGTCTGTCTGCGTATAAAACAAATGTCCACCTCCGCCACGCCGCGCCCCTTAGTCCAGTCAACAGAAAACAAACAATTAATTCAAAAATACCTAGTCTATTGCTACAAAAATATTCATTAATTTTTCTTTATTAATGATGGGTTTGTTCTTGACTTTAGTCTAGGTCATAGGACAGAGACAGAGTCTAAGATGGAGCGAGCTCACCCAGAAGAAGCCTGTTAAGGCACTGGCACTCCCACACACTGACGGAACGCAGCAAGCTACTTGGCGCCAGACTTCGGTGGGATGGTGGTCGCGAGCCAGGCCAGGCGGCCCCTTACGGAGCCTTCCACCGCTTAGTGGGATCGTTCAGCCGGACTTATCCACAGGCAAGCCTGTGTTGCCGTTGCCCGGGGTGGACCGCTAGGAGGTAGATCCCATACCACCACATACATACACATACACATATCACGCATATAATCCCTTGCGGGGTAGGCAGAGCGCACACGGCCGCAAAAACGGACATTTACGCCACGTCTAACAAATATTTGAGGGTCATTCGCAAAATTGTGTATCGCCATAGTGACAGGTTGTCAGCCTATCGCCTAAAATTGAAATACACATCCTCGAGTCCCTTAGTCGCCTCTTACGACTTCCACTCCTACAAAAATACTCACTGGTAGATAATAGACTGCATTCTCGCTGATAAATAAAAGACTGCGATATGAACTCCAGCATGTAAAATCAAGGAATATTTATTTATAATTTATATTTAATTATATCATATTGATATACAATTAAACTATGAAGAAGATATTATAATATAATGCCATACAATAAATAAATAAATTCAATTAAGTGCCTACTATCAGTTATTCTTTCACTTTTGTGCATGCTCTGAGCAGCAGGAACTCAACAAATTTAAGCCTATACTAATTGTTTATTTTTCAAGTCTATAATATTTAAATTCAGTATAAATTATACGGAGGTCTCGATATACTCGTATAACTCGTAATAGAATAAAATTATTGATCACTTTCGTGTTACCTCAATGTTGTCTCTGATATTTAGTTGACTGGTCTATCTGCTACCCCGAGCCGCTTGCCAAGTCACAAGTTCATATAAATTCCACCCCGACATCAGAGTTTATTGTTTGACGATGAAGTAGGTAAGTAATACATGAATGAAAACAAACATAGTAGGTAGACGATTTAAATTGTAAAACACTTCGTTTTATTTCCATTTTATTATCCGTATTGCTATTTTTGTTAGCTTTTGGCTTTGTTTGATAATTTTTTTTTTAGTTCTTGACTCTGCAATTTAAGCCCCGGGGCTTGGAATTTATACCTACATTTTTTAGGGCTCACCCGGAGAAGTTTGTGTGGTTGTTCAAACAACGAGCCCAAATCGCGCCCTTGTTTGCGGTCGTCTGCCAAGCCCCCTTAAGCTAAAGCGTGATTATTTATATTTTAGATGTTACACCGGCCTTTACCTAACAAAAAGCAAAAAGGTTAATCAAAATAGGTCCAGCAGTTTTTGCGTGAATCGCGTACAACAGACATACAGTCATGTACAGAATAGACCCCTGCTACTGTGCTTTTATGAAAAATAAAAACTATTTTAAATTTATTTATTATTATTAATTTATAATTAATTATTATTAATTTATAATTAATTATTATTAATTTATAATTAATTCTTATTAATTTATAATTAATTATTATTAATTTATTATTAATTATTATTAATTTTTAAATTAATTTTTATGTACCTATAAAAAATTAAGATAAACACGTAGATAAATTGAGATTGAGTTTATACCTGTCCTATTTTAAGGTAGATATATATTTTTTTTAATAGACGCTTCAATGATAAAGGGCGGGGCACACCGGCTCCGTATCCAGCTCTCGTCCGTAGTCACGCACGAACTGATGACGTTGTAATGTATGGGACTGTATGAGATACGGCACACCGCTTGCGTGCAGCACGGTCTGCCCCGCCCTTAAACACCGTTATATATACATATATATAAATATGTATTTATACTTATGTATTATAATCTGTATTTATTTATAATATTATATATTGTAGTATATTATAATATGGTATGATTTAGTATATTTATTAATGTACTTACACTGTCTGATCTTACCTTTATTTATGCACTACTCTCTTCTTCCCTTTGATTTCTCCTCCACTCAAAGGTTGTCTGGTAGAGATCGCTTTCAGCGATAAGGCCGCCTTTGCGCATTTTTAGTTTAAGTTTTCCTGTCTTTTATTTGTGTTTTAAATGTGCAATAAAGTGTTTTTACTTACTTACTTACTTACCGTTATTTGACACTAATAATAGGTATTACAAAAAAAAATTCACCTAGAATACTAACTCTGAATAGTTTTGTACGACTTACTGGCGACAATAATGTGCTAAGAAATATTTATTCTTTTGATAATTTAGGATATTATTCAGTGATATTTCAGTGAAAGTATACTTTCAGATGCAACTAAAATAAACGGCTATTTGGGCTGACAGGTAGAAAACTGTTAGGTATCTCCCTCACGGGACGGAAGGCCGTGTTGCTCTAAGATTTTATTAGATGATCTTGAAAAATAACAACAAGAAATATTCATAATAAAAAAGACTTAAATCGTAGTGGACGCGCCCAAATATAGGGTCTCGTCGGCAATGGTCGGCTGGAGAAAAAGCACAATCAGGCATGCCTTAAGGCTCTTAAACTAGAAAGCTTTACTAAATTCTTACTCATATCTGTTAAGAACTTAGCTCTTACCATAATGAATCTAGCTGTTAACTACGTGTACATATCTCTCCTTCTTAGCGTTCAACTTATTCAGGCAACACTTTTGAACAACTAGGCAACTAGTTCAGCATTCTAACCATAATGCATCCTCCATCTATTCCTTTCCTAGTAGAGGAACAGTAAAGTTAGATACGAGTAGGGTCGACGACGTCATCGCAAACCAATTTGTTCCAAAACCAAATTTATACAAATAAAAAAAACTTATCTTCAATAACTATAAAATATACCTACAGGATGTAAAAATATTACAGCAGTATTATTGAGCACAGGTTTAATAAGAAAATTGACATCCCATACAAAACGTCCAGGCGACCAATTCAATTTGTATAGGAGGTCCAAATTTATGTCCAATTTCGACTTTTGTTTCTTGGGAAAATGGTGTCTTTTATAGGTTGGTTCACCTCTTAATATATTGCAGTAATATTTTTACACCTCATAGATGCTAACAAATAATTATGAGTCTCCTTGCAATCATTTACCAACTGTGTTTGTTGGTACCTAAATACAGATCTTTTTATTTTTTTATTTATCATATAATAATCCTGGCAGGAGGCTCTGCTTCTCCACATTGTTTGGATAATCAAAGCTTATTCTAAAAAGATAAGAAAACTAGGTACTTATTAATAAAAATTTAAATATGACTAGGTTTTTTGTTTTTAATGCAAAGTTTCCAATAGAATGGCATCACAATTATTACATTTATTAAAATTTATTATGTATGAGTAATGTTTGCACGCCTGCGATCAGGTAGAATACGTGGACAACTATTATGTTAAGACCTTTATAAATACTGTATTCATGCAAATAAAGAATTTACTTACTTAATTACTTACAAAGAAATACTGGAGCAAAAATATGACTTCATTATAAGCGAAATTGGTCCATGACTGGTTCGCGACGGGTACGTCCACCCTGCTCGTAAGTCTCCCAACATCAATGCTCCCAACTCTATAGAATATTCATTCATACTTCGCCTGTTTCGGGCTCAATTCTAGGTATTAATTACATAGGGAGCGCTCCGGTCTACTCCTTAACAAAATAGGCATGTTGCATGGTACAGGTATTGTCTAGTCTATTATTAGATGGTTGTAACCACAGAACCAGATGCCGGCTTAGAATAACATCACCCCGATTCTACCCGTGGGTGTCGTAAAAGGCGAGTGAGGGATATATCGAGGGTTATTCAGAAAATTTAATATCTCAATCGTGACAGGTTGTCGGCTCATTGCCTGAAATTGCAATACCTACATCTGTACCTACCCTCGAGTCCCTTAGTCACCTTTTGCGAAACCCCCAGGAAAATGGGGTGATGCATTCGAAGCCGACATCACATGGCAACTACGTAAAGTCGGTCAGCCTTAAATTACAAAAAAAGATAAATAAATGTTGAAAAGTTGCCAGTGATTGATACTAAAAGCTGAGTGGTGTAGTGATAAAGAATAACTTTCTCAAATAACATCGACAGCATGACCAAAAGTAAGTAAAATATTGATCAAATATTAGTATTTGACGGCTGATGTGGCGCAGTGATAGTGCAACTAATTGCGGCGCAAAGGTTTTGGGTTCACTCACTAAGTTGATATGATCACTGAGAGTTTGTTCCCAGTCCGGTTAGGACATTGCAGGCTGAACCGTCGGATTGTCCGTAAGAAAGATGGTTCCATGCATCGAAAGGTGCGATAAGCCGTCGGTCCCGATTGCTGTCTATGATAACTTAGACGGTGGTCGTAACACGACCATGTCAAAAGCCTAGAAGTAGTAGTAGGCGGTTGAAAAACTCTGACGCCAGGGCTCATCGGGTCAATCATCGCCTTGGTGACACGAGAAATTGAATATTGACCTATGGAAAACTGTTCCTTTACCAGTTTTCAGTATCGATCATTAAAAACTTTAAAAGCTCTACCTAACAAACACAGTAGTTGTATTGAATTCCTAACTATTAATTTCATATAATGGAGGAACTACAAAGCAAGTGAGTCAAGCTTCCCATCTGCCTTTATAAACTTTTACTTAATTCAACACCTGCTCTATTAAACTTGAATAGTTGTTTAACTGAATTTCGGATGGTGTCCCGAAGGAGCCGACTTTGCCTGGCTTTTCTCGTAATTTTAAGGAAACTTTGTATAATGTTCATTATTAAAACATGCTTATACTCTGCTAGTAAACCTAAAAGCTCCAGTCATGATGTCCTCATGCTCACTCAGGCATGTTTCTGTTTAACAGTATGACTATCATAGGTACGTGTCACACCACGCAATACCATTGGATCACAGTTCAGTTGACAATCGAAGGTCTTCATTTAAAACTAGCGGCCTGCCCAGCAGTTTTACCTGCTGCTTATCATTTCCCCGCGGGAATAAGTCATTTTTATATAGCCTATGTTAATCAGGGATAATGTAAGATTATAATGGTAAACGATTTTTTTAAATCGGTCCAGTAGTTCCTGAGCTTATTCAATTCAAACAAACAAATCTTGCCTTATAATATTTTACTAGTGACCGATAGCGGAATCTCAAGACGGGCTGGTGATAAGGAACAACTTTCCCCAAGGAACATGAGTCAAAATATTTAAAAAAATGGATCTCCTATACGAAATTGCCGATCAGCTGATTTGGGTTACTATGGAAGCTCAAAATATTTTTGACATAATTCGACCCATGTTTCTTAGGGAAAGTTGTTCCTTATCACCAGCCCGTACTCTGTTTTCAATTAGAAATGGGGTGATGCTATTCTAAGCCGGTGTTATAATGTAAGTATTAACACAGGAAATCCCTTTCCCTTTAACGAAGCGGTCGTCCGTATTCAAGAGGTATTTTTAATTAGTTTTAGTATTCTTACGTAATTATCAAGTTATGTTAACTAAAATGGTAGTGCCATTACAAGTGCTACCGTAATTACACCTCCATTATTTCACACAGGAAATATGAATTGTTCAGTTTAGTTTTTGTTGGAAATAGCTTTGGAACGATCTTGGGATAGATTAGTTGGGTTGCCATGTGCCATACAAATAGCTGTCTTTATGGTCTACAGGTTTTTGGTTGGTGTCTGGGGTCTCGTTTCGGATGTGGTGACTTCGTATTACATTATGTACCTATATCACGCCTATATCCCTTTATTTTTTTATTTTTTGAGGAATGCTAACAGCACTAATTAACAATAAAATTATGTAAAAAAAACTTTTAAAACAAGCTTTTATTTAAGTGCTCTGAAAAGATGAAAATAAAATTTTGAATGACATTAACCACATTAATTTATGACTTTACAGAAATGAAAATATAATAAAAGCTTGTCGCGATGCCTAGAAGAACTACCTAATTACAGTTAGGTTAGGTTAGGTTAGGCGTACCTTATTACAAAATTTCAATCACAAATTGAAAGTTACGCGACAAGCTTTTATTATATTTTCATTTCGGTAAAGTCATAAATGAATGTGGTTAATGTCATTCAAAATTTTATTTTCATCTTTTCAGAGCACTTAAATAAAAGCTTGTTTTAAAAGTTTTTTTTACATAATTTTATTTTATATTTTTTAGTTTATGTTACGTTAGTTATTGATCAATACGAAAGTCTTTCTATAAAACGGAGAGACCTTCAATAGTAAAACTTAAGGCACGGGGAAAACTAACATTAGGATAAAGTATAATTATCTCTTTTATATTCTATAGAAGTAGGTTGGTACCTACTCCTCCGGCATCCCTAATAGAAGAATTAGCTTGTAATATGTCTTAGTCTTTTCATTTCATTGATGGCGTCATTATTACATGGCCGAGTCCCAGTTAATTTCGAACAGTCTAATTCTTCTATCAGGAGGCCTTCTATTGACGTGACCCTAATTCATGGTGGGCCTACCAACTGCCTATCATGAACGAATTCGTATACAAAATTGCAAGTCCCAGCAGTTGAATATTGAGGAGTTCCATAGTTCGAAGACAACCCTGGATGTAGCGTCTAATTCATGGTGGGCCTACCAACTGCCTATAATAAACGAATTCGTATACAAAATTGCAAGTCCCAGCAGTTGAATATTGAGGAGTTCCATAGTTCGAAGACAACCCTGGATGTAGCAGCGTCTAATTCATGGTGGGCCTACCATTTGCCTATAATAAACGAATTCGTATACAAAATTGCAAGTCCCAGCAGTTGAATATTGAGGAGTTCCATAGTTCGAAGACAACCCTGGATGTAGCGTCTAATTCATGGTAGGCCTACCAACTGCCCATAATAAACGAATTCGTATACAAAATTGCAAGTCCCAGCAGTTGAATATTGAGGAGTTCCATAGTTCGAAGACAACCCTGGATGTAGCGTCTAATTCATGGTAGGCCTACCAACTGCCTATAATAAACGAATTCGTATACAAAATTTTGTGTCCCAGCTATAAACCGCTGAGGAGATCTCTCGTACGGAGCCGATCCTGGCAGCAGCATCAGGTCAAATTTATGATTAACATGCATTGTCATCGGTTCTGGACCAACATGCAAAATTTCAACTCAATCGGATACCGAGAAGTGGTTCAAATTAAACTTGCAAGATTTGCACCGAACAAACATTGTTACTTACTTACTTACTTACATACTTACATACACTGCAAGTTAAATAAAAGCTTTTAAAAAGTACTACGAGTTTAGGTACAAACAGGCTAATTCGAAGCATCCACTAAATATGGTACTAAAAGTATATAAGAAAAAAAACAACATAAAAAAGCGCAAAAAATACATCGACATAAATGTAGGCACCCCAGAGGTAATCAAGGGCAATGTAAATGACAAACAATTCGTTAATTGATGATATGAGTAGTATTCAATCATTGGTCCTTGCGCACATTAAAAAATATTGCAATTTATTTATGAAAAACAACTTGAATGTATTGATGCTGGAAGAGAAAAGGTCAATACTGTCGTCCTGAGTACAAATGTCTTTGAATAAGCGTACGGCTCTATTTATGAAGATATTTTTTCTGTAGTTAGTATAATTTATATAAGAACGTGATACTGCAAATATAGGTCGATTACGAAGCTCTCTGCCAGGTGCATGAAGTCCAATTTTCAAGAGCAGATCTGGGCAGTCAGTTGTACCACGTGCTATTTTGGCCAAGAGAATAATGGCAAGAAGAATCGACAATATCCCTGCGGGGTTTCAAAGGTAAGAGATGTACTCGGGCACAACGGTCTTCGTATGAAACTTTGGGTAATTTGAATTTAAAGCCTGGTAACGTGTAAAAGTCTGTCAATATGCCCGTTATAGCAGGGTAGGCAGAGCGTAAACAGACGTAAAAAACCTGACATTTATATTACATAAATATGTTACACTCGAGTGCCTCAGTCGCCGTTTTCGACATCCTAGGAAAGGAATGGGGTGATGCTATTTTCAGCCGGTATCACACGGTGTACTAAGCCTGCATCACACGTCGTAGTGTATCAATGTAGTAGCACCTTTAAAATTTCTCCTTTTTTGGTTGCCTCAATAATTAAAGCTGGAAAAATACTTTTGACTGGCAACCCTACACCTAGAACAATTACGTCCGTAATTAAATGCGGTGAGGGATTACTCGTGGATTCTCTAGTATTTGTTATTTTTCTGGAGCAGCAAAGAAGAGGTATTTGCCATTGAATAAATAATAGTGCTGTCTCCTCTTACATGTATCTATTTGATAAAAAAAATGCTGCAAATATTTAAAGGGGAGGCCTACGTCCAGCAGTGGACTGCAATACGCTGATGTATGTATGTATTTGAAGGGCTGATGTATGTATGTATTAATTTGACATTAACATGACTACCTATACGTAAAACTAGAACGTGAGTTGTGAGTAACAACTTTTTTTTTAATTGAAAATAAGCGATAATAAATATGGAACTGACATAGTTTAATTTTTTTACTTTGTGGGCAATCTTATCCCTGCACGTATTAATTTCATACTCAGTTTTACGATTAGGCTGGAAAAGATGTTTTTATAGAGATATGCCTTTGTGAACGATACTTTTAAGACAAGTTTTATTTTGTGGTTGATGCAAAATAAAGAATTTAATATACTTACATATACAGAATGCAAAAATCATCATCTGCCTGCCCTTATCCCAATTTATTTGGGGTCGGCACAACATGTTTTTTTCTTCCATTCATCTCTATCAGCTGTCAAATCTTCGTTTACACCCTTTTGCTTCATATTAATGGAATATAAAAAAATATTAACTGCATATAATTTAAGGGGCTCAGTTGAACCAGCTCATGCAACTGAACAACTTTCCTCAATGGACATAGGTCGAAATAAGAAAAAAAAGCCTATCTTGTAGTGCCTTTTCTTTTTTTCCGAAAAAGCACAGGAAGCTCCCGTCATTCACAAATTGTATTTTTCTCCACTTGTTTATATCCGCAGTATGATATACTTGGTCTAGAATGTTCGCTATCAAGCCTTCGTGAGAAAATACCTCCATTGCACGCGCTTAAAGCAGCATCATAAAGAGCAACCAAGCACGCACAGAAACCGATAAAATGTCGAATAGAAGTGTATCATGCCTTTTGCCGCAAAGTGTTAAATGAAAGCAGAAGTGTTTTGCCTGGACGCCGTATTTTGTTTGAGTGTTGCGTTGTGATAAATGCAATAGGTAATAAATTTTACACTATTTGTTATCTAACACTAATATTTTTTTAACCTTTCGATCAGTGCTGTGCCCTACCTTCTGAGCATTATTATTAAATGAAGTATGTGCATAATTGAATACCAATTTTTAAAATATAATATTCTTATTAAATTTTTAATTTTTTTGAAAAATAATATTTGCATCATTATGCAAATACTTGATTTAATAATAATGGAAATGAATTTCCCATTGAAAATAGATTCAATTCCACCGCGATGCTACATACGTATTAAACTATAGGTAGTAGGGACCTACCTTCCTAGAAGCTCATCAAAGTCTTTGCAGTCATAGAAATACGGATCCTATTATTAATGCTAGTTGATAAACTGGAAATAGAGTTAACCCTGTATAATAATGTAGGTACATAATACATAGTAGTACTAAAATTAAATAGGTACCTACCAAATACGTACCTGCCGAAGTACCTAAATATGAAAAATTCACAAATAAATTAATATGCATGGTCCATTCTTCGGACTTACGTGTTCTGTGGCACAACCCATTCGGCAGAAATGCAAAGGATTTTCTACAAAAAGTGTTTTTCTACCCGGTAACGAGCGTAATTTTCATTACAGAGAGCATTTCGAGTCTAATCGTCAGTTTTATAGCTCCGAACAAAACTAGAGTAGAAAAGTTTTAAAAAGCAACTGCTTCTGTCGGAAAAAATCGAGTGAACGAGAAGTTTTTGAAGTTGCTCTATTTCATAGACCTAAAACATCTTTGCACTAAAGGCGGTTCTCACACTTGTCGTCCATCACTGCGTATTTTTAACGCGCCTTAACGCATGCGTCTGTCAGACAAAAGAAAGTTGCTAATTCCAATCTTATTCCCATGAAAAATACGGCAACGGTGCGGTTATGGATGCGTCAATCACACGACATGACAGACCCATCCGTAACGCACCGTAAACGCATGAGGCCTTATTTGCATAGAAAAAGGGACGGAAATGGTAATTCCTTTCGTCTGACAGACGCATGCGTTACTTTTGAGGGACAACACGTGGGAGAACGGTCAGATAGTTTTCACATTTGCCGCACGAACAATATGACGCCGCACTGCTTCGAAGAGCTGGCTGGCCTGTCTAATACCGAAACATTATGCGACTAGTGAAAAGACTGAACTCCTATTTCGACCAAGCAACTTTCACGATCATGATCAGAACAACAGATAACTTTAAGTCAACAGATTAAATTTTTCAATATTGGAATCAAGCCTGTGAAATCAGGCGTGGGCACGCACACTCTGTTTGAACATATTTCTCCCTGTTATCTATCGGGGAAATAAAAATAAACTTCTCTACGGGTTTTATGTTTTTATATTTTTAACTTTTAACACTGTTGTACATGGATACATGCATATTTTGGACGGGATGAACGCTTATCCAGAGTTTTTAAAAGGTAAAAAAATATATTTAATCATTTATACATATTGCAGGCGCTTTATCTAGTTTATAATAGTAGTTTATGCAACTGTCATATAATGGGGGTCATTAGAATGCGAGTGTCTGTTTATCACACGAGGCGCGAGCATTCTAATGCCTAATTATATGCAGTTGCATACACTATTTTATCTACACTCTAAAAAATTTACTCAGTTGAACACTTTTCCAAACGTCCGTACCGGCGATTGCAAGGCCCGATACATGGTCAAATTCAATACGAGAACGTAATATGGCTTGATATGAATTTTTGAAGATTCTTCATTAACAGTTGTTTAGATGTCGAGTCTCAACAGCAAATAACTAAACAACTGAACAACAACTGAACAACACTGAACAACATCGGAAAAACATCTAAACAACTAATCAACATCTGAACAACAACTGAACAACATCTGAACAACATCTTAACAACAACAGAACAAAAACCTATTAAAACAACTGAACAACATCCGAAAAATTACCGTACAACAACAACTGTCAGGTGCGGCGGAAGATAGCGATTTGAGTATTGAAAAAAAAACTTCGTTTCATTTCTCAACTTTATCCTATTAAGAATTTTCTCATTACGTCATTACGCTTCTGTAATTTATAGAAAACCCTAGTTTTTATAGGCAGAATGCATAAAGTAGGTCATTATGCATCTGTTTTCGAATTCATAATTCGAACATTATGAGACGAGTGTAGATAAAATAAGATTATGTGCGCCTAGTCAGTTCTGCTCACAGGGTGACGAGGTTTCGACTGATCTGTCGGTACATCACTCCCTTTCTTTCGGATTAGATGCCATTTTAATATTGCCCCAAAGGCGTGATTGGGTTGGTTGTTTGACCCACCACAAAACTATTACGGGTGAGCTCCTACTCCCCACCATTTTTTTATTTATTAAACTTTATTGCACAGAAAGTACAAAGGGCGGGCCTAATGCCATGCGGCATTCTCTACCGGCCAACCAAAAGATAAACAGAAAGAGTCAAAGCGGGTATACAGTCTACAGTCAGGTGAAGATTTTCATAGCCCCGGGGCTAAAATCACAGGGTCCAGAACTAAACAAATAAAAATATATTGACTGCGCTTGTTTGGCAGTTTTGCGTAGGTACTTATTTTATTTTCTATTACTTTCGGTAGACTATTTATCACAGAAGGAAGGATGCATCTAGAGGTACAATGTCTTTCTCCATATTGGAATTGGAATACTGTTGAACAGTTATCACATATTTGCAACTTGGGTAAATTGAAACTTTATACCTACATAGTGTAAAAAAAATACTGCAAATATTTTAAGGGGTGAACCAGTGCGTGAAACTGAACATCTTTCCCCATGGAACATAGGTCGAAATAAGGGGAAAAAATTGCACCCCCATACAAATTAATCCTCTGGGATGACCAAATATTTTTTCGTATTTCGACCTTATGTCTTGAGGCAAGATGTTCAGTTTTATGGGCTGGTTCACTTCTTGAAATATTTGCAGTTGATTTTTTTACACCTTATGTAGGTATAAGGTGTAAATTTTTAGAGCCTACAAAAAAACCCTGTATGCTCGAGGAATTCATTATTTCAAGTATTTCAATCAGTCGTGTTAAAAATTATAAAATTTCATCACGTTAGTTAAAAATTACAATCGCCACAAATTTCCCCACTTTGCATTATTAAATTAATACTTGGAATCAGCACCGGCCACGTGCGAAGTATTTTCTACTTCGCGGAATCCACTTTTAATTCCGAACTGGTTCAAATCGTTTCCGTTTCTCTTAACTCATTTGTGAATCTGACACAAAAGTAGCTTTTTATGTTTCAGTTCCCCATCCCTGTACATTTTTAGGACTTCAATAGGGTATTGAACTGTGCTGGTGCGAATAAAGAATACCTTATTTGGAGGTGTAAACTAAACTTAGCAACAACATAAGTGCGACATGATATGAGGTACCTAGTAAGTATAATTCAACTTTTGATTTTACTTGAAACACACTTGGGTTATACTTCAGTCACATTATAGTATGGGGAAGATAATCGCGCAGATGTTTTTTAGGGCCTGTTCCCACCGAAACGAGGCGAGACGGGGCACGACGCGACACGACGCTGAAGACTATTAATTTCTTTGAGAAAATTGTAAGCCTTTACGAGGTCTACCAAATGACTGCTGCAAAACTGCTCGGAAACTATGCATGCCTACCAGTTTCTTTGGGAAATTTGTAGGTCTATAATTTCCCCAAAAAAACTGATAGACTATTATGTATAGTTTTCGAGATTAATGCGGTTTAAGTTTGAAGGCTGTCACCTTAACACGCTTGGCACAAATCCAGTGTAGTAATAGAGGACATCTAGCTGATATTTAACAGATGACATCCCAGGTCGCACAAATTGCTGCACAAGCGCTTAATTAAAGCTGCCATGAAAACCCAAAACTGTATACAGGTGTAGAGATTGCCCTTAAGGGCGTCTTAGTGTGAAAAATGTCGAATCGACCTATTTTTGGTTGAGTTTTAAAGCATCATATATTATTTTATTTGAACCAGAAAAAATATATGTTGTTGTTAATGAACAGTTCTTGATTATTTAATGGACAAAAACACGATATCTATAACTTTTCTCGATCATAAAAAAATGCAAAGATACGTAAGTTTATGACAATTTTTCAAGTATTACTCAAAGATTATTAACACTAAAAAAAATTAAAATATGCCAAAATGTAGGAAATTACAAGATGTAAATAAAATAATGGATAGATTTTTTAAATTGTTTTTTGTGATTTTTTGAAACCACATTATTCCCATTATATAACCAAACGACGCGCGCGCTGCGCTTCAGACGCCCGCCGGGCATCATCGGAGCAGGACCTATGCCAATTTTTCGACCGCGGCGTTCCGCAACCTGCTTTTTTCATCTTGTCGCGTAATATTAATAAGATATGAATTTTCTGACATCAAATGTGTTGGCTAGAAGAGATCTCTTCTTAAGAGATAAGCTCGCCTTTGCTACTAAGTTTTAAATAAGTGTTGTATATTTTTGACTGTAAATATTTTGTGAATGTGTAAATATTTCGTTAATTTATTGTAAATAAACGTGTACATAGTCTGTAAATAAGTAAAAATGGGAAATAAAAATAAATACAAGAGGGTACCTATATGTCAAAAGCGAAAAGACCGGCAAACAATATCGTAAGTATCTGAACATAATTCTAACCAATTGTTGACCTACCAAAGTAACTACCAACTTTGAAGTAAGTATGTATAGGTATACATTTTAGTGAATAGGTAAGTAGACAAAGAAATTGTATAGCTGATCTGGGTAACTAAACCAGAAGCAGTTTTAGGTTTAACAACAACAGACAGTAAAATTAAATAGTATTGCAACCACAGTATCTAACATTGTACCAACCATTTGATCTAGTGTCATTTTATTTATTATGTAGTTCATAAGCTGTTGCCATATTAAAAGTAAACATCATAATACATACATAGTAGAAATGAAACCAGTGGTGCAACCACAGTTCAAATCATACGAAGAGAATGTACGATTTTACATAATGTAATTTTATTATTTATTAGTGAGCCATGCTATAAGTAATTATCAAGTACATACACAGTAAAACAAAATCAGTAGTGCAACCACTGAATTTGTTTGTAATGTAATAGTATATTTAATTAGACGGTAAATATTGTACCGATAACCTTGGACTTCTAATCCTTGCAGTGCTTCAATACTAAGAGACAAAGGTATTAGACATGCAAACAAATTACTAGGTACTGAAAAGTAAGTATAATTTAGTGAAACAGAAAAGGTAAGCCTGTTCAAGATTAGTGTACTTTTGATAAAAACGTTCCAGGACTTCAAGCCGTCATGACGATGACCAACTTTCTCTGCAAGTTCTGGAGTTACATACATCTCCAAAACAACATAGTCAAACATATCGCAAACTGCGAGGTTGTCCAATCCTACGTTTATCTGGGAGCGCTGATTTCCAACAACGGTGGTTGCATAGACGAGGTAAAAAGACGTATGGCGATAACTAGATCCACTATGAGCAAGCTTCATAAGGTTTGGAAAATCGCAATATCACGAAAGCCACCAAAACACGACTCGTGAGAGCACTCATATTCCCCGTGTTCCTCTATGCTGCAGAGACGTGGACTTTGCGGGAAATTTAAAAGAAGAAGATAGACGCACTGGAAATGTGGTGCTGGAGGCGAATGCTTAGAATATCATCGATAGAATTCCCCACCAATGACTCCATTCTCAAGGAACTCGGCCTCTCCTCCATCGTGCAAGCTCGCATCCTTACATTCTTTGGACACGTCGCCCGACGCGGGGACATATCTATCGAGCGGCTCGTGGTCCAAGGGAAGGTCGAGGGTGCGCGCCCTCGAGGAAGATCAGACGGACCAAATTAAAGCTGCTACACAAGAAGGTTCCGTGACGGAGTGCACCAGAAAAGCAGTCATCCGTGAGGAATGGCGACGGATTGTAAAGCGTGCCACCAACCCGGATTGACGACCACGTCCGCTCTGTTAAGAGTGTATTGATGAAGAAGAAGACATCTCCACGCCAATCAACTCTCCAGTCTAATGAGTAAGTTACGAAAATTAAATGTTTTATTATTCAGCTAATAAACAGTTGTTTTTTAATATGACTTTGAAAGCATTAATGATATTTTTCATATTTATATATAGATTTTCACTTACTTATACATACATTTTTAATGTAGTTCTATACAGCAGCCTCACCATGTAGCTATTACCTCCCAAGCAGAAAAGGCAAGATAGAAATACGTAATTTTATAAACAAAAAGTGGAAATGACGATTCTTAATGTTATTTAAATACTGCTCTGTGTGAATATTGATGTTTCAAACATGTTTCAGAGCTTCAAGCATATGTGATGATCAACCCTTATTGCAAGTTATGGACTCCCATACATTTCCACTTCAATAAACTTCTAAATCTCATAAGTAAGTAACGAAAATTCATTCATTAGCCTATTACAGTCCACTGCTTGACGTAGGCTTCCCCCTCGGTATGCCATAAGGCACGATCTCCCGTTTTCGCCAGTCAGTCGTTACCAGCCGTCTTTTTAAGTCATCGGTCCATCTGGATTCTGGCTGGAGGACGTCTAACGTTACGCTTGCCAAGGAAAGGCCCACTCCCACTTCAGCTTGCTACACTTCCAGAAAATGTCCGTCACTGGTCTTTTTTGCGGATAAGGTAGGTGATGACTGGTAGGACACATTGATCGAACACCATGGTCTTGAGGCATTGTGGCAAAGATGATTCTAGGATATGACGCAGCTTCCCATATGCCGCCCAGCCCAGCTGCACTCTTCTGGTGCTTTCAACCTCAAAGTTGTCTCTACCCAACTGCAACGTTTGCCCAAAGTACACATACTTCAACAACTTTAAAGGCTACACCTTCGACGGAGACTGGCTTGGGGATGATTTGTTGAGTGAATTTGACTTTTGTTTTGTCCGAGTTCATCCCGAGTCTGTTACTTCTCGAGGCTGCCTTAAGACATGGATAGCATTTTTGCACACACTCTTCACACACACTATATATAAAATTAGTACGGATAGTAAGGATTATTTGTCATTGTCCTTCGATTTTCATTGTTTCGATGATTATAAGTAACTAGTGAAAAATTTCAGATGTACCGACGGTGATGATATTGAGGTGGATATCTCCCGCTAGTAGAAGCGGAAACCAAGGAAGACGAATTTCAAACTGTTACGGGACGCCATATTTTAAATGAATTACAGGACAAAGCTCATCATATTGAGTTATTCAACTGCACATTACATAATACTAACATTACTATTATTAATTAGTATATAATTCAATAATTAAAAATTAATAATATAAAAACACATCTTCAATGTTTAATTTTATCAATCCTACAATTGTACCAACATATTTTTCCTAAGTAAATTACGTAAACAATAAAATTATTATCTATATCTTGGGGAGTTATTGACCTACTGCCATAGTTTTGTATACTGTAACGCGTGCGCTCGCAGTGGAAGCTGCGCTTGCCGCCCGGTCCGCACCGCAGGGTCAAGTGAGTTCACCGCAGACTAGCTCGCGCGATCTTTTCTACGCGACGGGCGGAAGGCCGTAAATGCCTACTTTTCAGCACTAAGCTGCCCTTAATAAGGTGTTAGCAGTGCTGTGAACTCAAAAAATGGCCCCAAATTATACAGCCTTTGGTATTACAAAGGCTGGATAAAAGCTGAAATAAGACTTGTCATAGGCTTTAAAAGAGATTCATTATGGTATTATGATATGTTTAATTCTGTACAAGGCTCCCACCTTCAGCTCTTGTACAGCTTGTTACCTTTGCAACGTTGTATTTACATTTTCTTTCAGCTTTTTTGACAATTGTTATTTTTAATAATAATATTAAAAAAGCACATCCATCTTAGACGTTATCGAAGCAGACTCCATTTTAAATATAAAATTATATTATCACATGCTGAATAAGTGATTGCAAGTGATCATAGTGTGTTCATAATGCGAGTGCTACTTGATCGTGTAGTTTATACCAATTATCTAACTAAATTTTCATGCGCCGTTCAAATAATCAGATTTTAATCTTATTAATGTTTAGTAATACAAAGAGTACCTATAATTATTTACGTGTTTGAACTTAAGTTATATTCATCCACCTTATGAAATTATTTTCTTTACAGTTGATGTTTAAATTAATGTTTGAAAATGTGATTTCATAGAATCTACTTTATTTATAAAAATTCAAATCTAATTATTTTAAGGCTAGATATGGCTAATATTTTGTGACTCTTTTGGCTGACCAAAACACCGTTAATCAGCCATTGACTTCTTATGTTACTTTAAGAGACTTTTATTCATACTTCTAGTTGTATGTTGGTATTGGATATTGCAGTTCTAATGACTTCAGCGTTATATTGTATTATTATACCTATTGTTCGCAGCCAATTCGGGATTTCTAGCAAAAGCAAATTGTAAATTTGATTTAAGAAAATTCAATAAGTTAAATTTATAATATGTCACGTAAAAATTGTAGAATAAAGGCCTTTTTAACTTTATTATTTATTTTGATACGTTAGCAGGATCTGCAGTCTGAACAACCATTTTAACAATTGGATTAAAAAAGCTGTAATATGGTGCCAATAAAAGCAACGAGTTTTAATGTGGTGTATCCAGATATAAAAAACTGTTTAATTGTATAAAAAAAATACACTATAACTCTTTGAGAATTACAAAGCACCTGTAAAATGGCGTTAAAAAACTTCTCAAACAAAGCTGTTTTAAGGTATAACTTCATACGCGTCTTCAGCTAAAGGAATTATTATTTTCTACTTAGGCATCCTTTAAGCAGCTGCAAGCTGATATAAGTATTTTTTACACACCTTTAAACAAAATACCCTACAGTGGTTCCAAATTACACCACATGTACGTCAACAGCTGTATAAAAGTTACCTTCAATGCTTACTAACAGCTTTTAACGTTAAAATACCCTTCGGTCACACTGCTAAGCAGCTGGTGTTACAAGAGAATTGTCTTTCACCATTAAACAGCAAAATACTTTAATAAAAAGTAATTATAATCCTTTAAACAGCCAAAAGCTAATATAAATATTTTTGAAGTGTCTTAAGCAGACTATTGAATTTATAAATATGTTGAATGCTTCTTATCAGCTTTGAGTAGCGGCCAGAACCGCTATACATCTTTAATTACACTTTTAACCTCAAGTAGGTGAAAAATTCGACAATTAATCAGCTAGTGTGTTACCTGGGATAATTTTTTACTATTTCAATAGGTTGCTCAAATACAGACGCTTGAACTATATTGGTGAATTTATTTCTATCAAACAAGTTGACAAGCTGCAAACCGGAACTGACATTGCAGCGTCGCGTCGCGTCTCGTCTTGTTTCGGTGGGAACTGACCTGACTCTTAAGTCATTGAAGTAGGTCGGTATATTTCGACGCTAACATGGAACGCGAATCTTCATCAAAACAAAAATAACCATTACTCGTCCCCTAACCAATCGATAACTTATCTCCACACATGCATCAATACAAAAACCACCCATAAGTTACAATGTTTTAAGTTTAAAAGCCACAGACAAACCACGAGTTATATCCGTCACGCACGCCACACATCCATCCTGGTTATATTTTTGATTTGTAACCCAACTGTCACTGTTATTGATGTGTAGCGGAATTGGAAAGTTCAGACGCACTTATCTCGCAGATTTAGATAGCGAGGCAATTTATAAAGCGGGGCTCTTCCCCCTAAAGTGTCCTCTTGACGGCGGGGGTTGCCAATTTCTACTCATTATTACAAAGTAGGTATAAGTTGCGCAGATGAAGAACGGATCCCGAAATGGAAACATTATTGTTGACATCCGCCTCATATATCAAATATTTAATAAATATATATTCAATTAGTGATAATACTATTCGACATTGAATAAAGTTATTTTATTTTCATTTAATAAAGAGACAAACAATTTTGTTGCCATTTTGGAATCCTTTCTTTATCTGCGCAAGTAAAAGTAAGGCGGGGAAGAGCGGATATCCCACTTGACGTCTGACGCATCCCTTACACATGTAAAGACAGTCTGTCTGACAAAGGAAAGTGCGAATTTCCACGGTATTCCCATACAAATATGGCGACGGATGTTTCGGTCAAACGACCACCAAGGGAAAAATTCACCTAACTAAAGACACATACATACATACATAAATCACGCCTATATCCCTTACGGGGTAGGCAGAGCGTTAACGGCCGTAAAACGGATATTAACACCACGTCTGACAAAAGCTTGAGGGTCAATCAGATAACTGTGTATGTGTTTAGTTAGGTACTGTGCAGAGCAAGAGACTTTTACAAATAAGACATTTAATTTCTTTCCCCGAAGGGTAGGGACGTCCTACTTATTAATGATGTCATAAATACATACCTGATAGCAATTTTTCGGTATGTATCTCCTGGCAACACCGATTCTCAAAAGGGACGTGTGAGAGCCCGCGGCGGTATCGTTTGCCGTCTGGAGCATTATACAACACCAGCTAAATTGGATATTTGGATGGTACAATCACTTCCTAAATAACGTCGATAGTGCGGATTGACAAATTGGAAAATTGAGTTTCTGATAAAGTTAGATTGGTTTATTATTGTTCCGTGGTTTTATGTACTACGTTAAGGAAAAAAAATGAGTAAAACGGAAGAATGATACTGGAGTAGAAGACGGAGGTTCTCCCACTATGACGGACTTCCGGACGTATGTTTGACGCATCCGTCTGTCAGACGAAAGGCTATTCAAAAAACGGATACAATTGAACACTGTATGTAACCTACTTGGGTACTATATGCTCTAAGACTGTAACGCTGCGATTTGACCAAGGTGGATGACAGACGCATCCGTCAGTCTGTCAAAGTTCGGGATTCGCATTAGCAAAAACAAAAGCTAAAGGGAAAACCTAAGGATCATAGTTAAACTGTATGATAGATATGAATTATTTTTTTCCAATACACATTGACTCAAGGTTTTTTTAAAGGAGGATCATCTCTATTAACTACACTCCGTCTCCACATATAGGGTGAAATTTCACTAGTGACTAATAACATAAATTGAGATCGGGCTGGTGATAAGGAACAATTTCCCTCGAGGAACATAGGTCGAAATTTAAAAAAGAAAAATTTGGACCTCCCATACAAAATAACCGATTAGCTGATTTGAATTACTAAGCCCAAATATTTTTGACTTATTTCCACCTATGTTCCTTGAGGAAAGTTTTTCCTTATCACCAGCCCGTACCTACTCTGTTTCCAGTATCGGTCACTATAACTAGTAAAATTTCACGCTTTATTGTTCATCACACTACTGGGCCATTATAAACTCAGTGCCTCAGTGAGCACGGGTCGATCGTGCAATATCACTGGTGTCGTGTAATGGCCCTTCTGTACCGTACCTAGCGATTTCATTGCGGGCGATATGGTATGAGAAACGCGCAGTGTTGCCGTTACAGGAAAAAGAAAAGCACCAGATTCTCGTCAAGAGCGTTATTAAAGGTACCTACTATTAAATTCAGTGTAAATATTGTAACGGTGAGTTCTACTCGTAAAATTCAACAACTATTTTCAGTAAACATAGGTCCAAAATATGAAAGAAAAAATTGGACCTCCCATAAAAATATGATAAAAAATGTGTCACTTTGTCATGAAAATCTCGACGAACATGTCACAGGAGACAACAAAACAGTGAAATGGAGAAAATATAAGCTAACCAGCAAAACACAGCTTCTTCGTGTAAAAAGAAGAAGATTGAGCTCGGCTTCGAATATCGTCACTTTGTACTTAAGCTTTGTTTTTCCACCTAATAGTGCTCTTCCTAAAGGCAATAGAAAAAAGAAACACTAAAAAAATACCGATAAAATTCTACGTAATTTTGTGTTTATAGAAACTAAAACTGATAAAAAAAGAAACAAACTATAAGGCTGAGGTCTAAAAGAATGTGTTCTTACTTCTCATAAGCATTAATCATAAGCATTAATCGTAGGACGGCCGATGTGGCGCAGTGGTAGTGCGACTGCCTGCGACGCAAAGGTTCCGGGTTCGATTCTCGGTGGGACACTCACAAAGTTGATATTTATCTCTTTGTGAATTTGTTCCCGGTCTGGTTAGGACATTGCGGGGTGAACCACCTGATTGTCCGAAAAGAAATGGTTCCGTGCTTCGGAGGGCACGTTAAGCCGTCGGTCCCGGTTGCTGTCTATGATTACTTAGACGGCGGTCGTTACACAACCATGTCAGAGGCCTACTACTAGTAGCAGGCGGTTGAAAAACTCTGACACCAGGGTTCATCGGGTCGTTTTTTTTTTTTTTTTTTTTTTTTTAGTTGTGGACCCTACGATTTTTAGCCCCGGGGCTGTTAATCTACACCTGACTGTATGGTGGGGAGCAGGAGCTCACCCGGAAAAGCTTGTGGTTGTTCAAACAACCCAACCCTTGGGGCGCGATTGGGCTTACGAGTTGTTCTGGGAAGAACGTATTGGACTGAATCTACCCGGCACGTGCCGGTAGTTCCCAAAGTGGGGAGCAAATGAGGGACCTCCGCGCCCCCGCCGGCGGGGGCGTCGGTTGCTTGAGGAGCTTGTGGAGTGTGATCTACTCGCAATGGCTGCAGCAGTGGCTACTGTGATTTCATCATCTTCTTCCGTAAGGATGTGCCTCGGACGGTGTTTAAAACGCGAGGTTGGATGGGGGAAGTAGTTGGACGCGGCAACTATCAAGGGGTTTTTATGATGGGGAGCATTATCGAAGAAGCGACGAGACGCTTCTTTCATATACGCTTTAATGGTAGGGAGGCCTAAGTCAATGTGGAGGTTGGCGTTACGCATGTACCAGGGCGCCCCGGTAGCTTTGCGCATGAAACGGTTTTGGATGACCTGCAGCATTTTCAGATGTGAATCGAAGGTGTGAGCAAAGGCTACGCTGGCGTAGGTCATAATAGGCCTTACGCAGGTGGTGTAAATTCTCACCTTATTTCTAAGGGAGAGTTTGCTCTTTTTGTTCAACATCGGATGTAATCTGCCCAAAACGAACGCGGCGCGGTCGCGGACTCTCATAATGTGGCTACGGAAGCTAAGTCTTGAGTCGAGGGTGACTCCTAGGTATTTGGTCTCGTTGACCCACGGGATGGGTCGGCCGAAAAGCTTTACAGCGGGGACGTTTAATCGGTACGAACCTCTACGAAAGTGCACGGCTGCACTTTTTTCCGGATTTACCTCGATTCTCCATTTACGGAACCAGCTCCCGAGGGAGTCTAGAGCGTTCTGGAGAATCTGAACTAATTTTAAGTGGTTACGGTGGGACGCGTAGATGGCAGTGTCGTCGGCGAACATAGCCAGCTGTGACATGGGCGATTTGGGGATGTCGCTAGTGTATAGCGTGAAAAGTAATGGAGATAGGACGGAGCCCTGAGGGACTCCTGCCTGTATGGTGTGGGGTGAAGACAGAGTGCCTTCCACCCTGTAACGAAATCTTCGATCCGACAGAAAGTTACGTACTAAAAGCACGAGACGATCAGGCACAGCGAGCTGGTGTAGCTTGTACACCAGCCCGTTGTGCCAGACCTTGTCGAAGGCTTTCGCCACGTCGAGAAAAACTGCTCCTGTCGGGGTCGGTTTGGACGAGACATTTAGCTTAAGAGCGATGTGTTCGACAATGCGGTGTACTTGTTGGGTACAAGAGTGCTGTTGTCGAAAGCCAAATTGCTCATCAGGTATGAGATTGTTGGTCTCTGCGTGGTCACGGAGTCGGGCATAGATCATGCGTTCGTAAAGTTTGGCGAGAGGGTTCAGTAAGCTGATCGGGCGGTAGGAAGTGGGCTCGTTCGCCGGTTTACCCGGTTTGTGAATGCCTATGACTATTGCTTCCTTCCAGCAAGCTGGAAAGGTGCAACTAGCCATAGCGGCATTCAAAATCAGGGTGAGGCGATTGATCAGGTGATCGGGGAGAATCTTCAGGACACGGTTGGTGATGCCGTCCGGTCCTGGAGCCTTTCTGGGCTTGAGTGCCTTAAGGGCGTTGCGCACTTCCATCTCAGTGATGACTCTGAGTGGAGGGCCCGATGGAGGTAGTGAAATGAGACGTTCGACTTCGGAGTCGACCGTTGAGACGAAGGTCAAGTCGTAAGGGAGTGTGCTGGAGGCATTCAGCCTTTTCGTCGTCGTCAAAGGCTTTGGTCTGGTCAGGTCTGTTAAGTACCGGCATCACAGAGATGGTGTCAGATTTCAGCGAGCGTTGCAGCTTGTAAAATGCGAGATGGGATGGGTTCAGCTCCTCCATTCAGCTGCACGCTGCCTTACTTCCTTCTGTAGGGCGCGCATGAATAGTCTGTTAGATTCGATTGGGAAGGATTTGTAAGCGCGGATCGCGGCGTTCTTCTCTGTTATCATTTCAAGAAGGTCATTTGGAGGTTTATATTTACTGTCTTCAGTGATTTTAACCGTCCGTGAACAGCTGTTCACGACGCTGCTAACGTGATTTGTGATGGAAGAGACGGCTAGGTTGATGTCGGTTTCGGTAGTCAGTCTAGTCGGTATTTGGTCCAGGTGAGTAGAGCTGGGAGCGTTCAAGCCTAGTTTCGGCCAGTCTACTATAGTTTTGGTCGGGCCGCATAGACCTGAGGGGCCGGGGATGTCGGTTCGTGGGTCAAGTTTTAGTAAAACTGGTCTGTAGTCAGAGTCGCAGAGCTCGTGGCGTACTTCTATAGAACTTAAACGAAGGTTTACGTTCTTTAGAAGGGCTATGTCGAGGATGTCGGGTCGATGAGTTACTGTATGGGGGTAATGAGTTACCTCTGTAGGGGCTACTAGGTCAAAGGACAGTTCGTCCTGCCACTCAAAGAGAAGATTGCCTCTAGGGTTGTTGGCGATACAGTTCCACGACATGTGCTTGGCATTCAAGTCACCTGCTATGATAACTGAGTCACCGAGATTAAATAATGACTCGAGCTCACTTTTAAGAAGTGGCTTTGTCTCGCGATTATTGCTCGGAGATAGATATACCGACACTATCGTAATGGGTTGGTGTCCCGTCATGCTTAAGCGGCAAGCGGAAGCCTCCATATAGCAGAGGGGCGGGGTCTCTATGGGTGAGCAGTGAAGCGCTCGCCTGTAATGAATGAGGGTGCCTCCCTTGCTGCCCGATACGCGGTCATTACGTACCGTGTTGTATTGCGCGATTCGCGGGGTACGCATATGGGGTTTGAGAAACGTTTCTTGTACAAGGAGGACGTCTAAACCGTGATCTTTCAGGAAGAGGCTAACTTCCGTCTTTTTGTTGCAAATACCATCGGCATTGAAAAAACCTAATTTAAGTGACCGAGGCTTGGTCCTACCACTGCTGGATATCCCTAAGTTAATAGACCTATCCATAATCAGGGTTTGAAGTTTTTGAACGCGACTACCAGATGGTAGTATTTGGCGGCGGTTTGGATGAGCGCACTGGGGTTACCAGCGTTGGCTCTGATCTCCTTAGAGTAGGAGATTATCTCTTCGATGTCGAAGAGGCTGGTGAAATTTGAGACTACAGAGAGCGCGTCGGCTAAGTCGCCTTCAGCACTCTTGCTGTGGGAAGCGGGTTTGGGAGGAGAAGGCGGCGGAGGCGCCGGCTTTTTGGGGGCGGGTTGGAGGGGCACCACCGGTTTTGGTGCGACTTGGGCGGGGGCGGGGACTGGACCCATTTTGAGGGCCCATGCGGGGTTAGGCCTGAGGGGCGGGAAGTTTGTGTTTTCAGCAACACCTGGAACGACCGCAGCTGGTTTTTGAGAGCCAGCTAGCCTATCGGCATACGTTTGCCTCGCAAGGGTGCGATGAAGCACTTTGGGGTTTGCCTTAGGGGCACGGGGGCAGCCGCGGTAGTTGGCTGGGTGGCCACTTTCGTTGCAGAGGACGCAACTAGGTGGGAGTGGGGGAGAGGAGCTGTCTGCCGAGGGCGTGTCCGTCTTTTTAGGACGGGCGCACTGGGCAGTGCTGTGACTCTCCAGGCACTTAACACACCGCGGGGTGGCGTGACAGGTGCGTGAAGAGTGACCGTAAAGTTGGCAGTTGTGACACTGGCCAGGGATCCCAGTCTTCCTGGGGGCTTCCATGCGGATGCCTGAAAGCATGCACACGGATTTCAAACCGTAAATGGCCTTACCAGCTTCGCTCCTCTCGAGCGTGACATGGACCATGTCGAATTGTCTCTTATTGCGATGAGACGAAATGCGGTGTACTTTACGTACGGGGATATTTTGGGCGATAAGGTCGTCATAGACTTCCTTTTCGGAAATCTCTTTCGGGATGCCTCGAATTACTACGCGGTGTAGTTTCTCCTCCTCCAGTGCGTACGTATGGTACGGGAACTGGAGGAAGTTCAGTAATTTTGTGAGCGCTCTGTGCGCCGAAGAGGTCGGGACTTGAATTTTGATTCCGTCCTTGGTCTGTGAAGCAGTCAAGAACGGAATCTTATTCTGGGTCATCTGACTGGAAAGGGACGACCACTTGGCGTTGTCCCTGAGAATAATCGGGGGGGGGTCTGCGCTCTGTAGCGGGAGAGACTTTAGGGATGGCGGCGGCCACCTTGCGGTGGTTGCCATCGGGCCCTTCGACGCGGACTGTTTTCGCAGCCTCGTCGCTATCTGAATGAGCAGCCTTACGCTGGCGCTTCTTGGACCTACTGACTACGGTGTAGTCGTCGTCGGAGTCGGGTTCGGGGTTTGAGTCATCGGACGGGGGACCGGCAGTGTCCATAACTTCGACGGTTAGGTCGGAGTCCTGGGCATTGCCGACTTGGGACGATGGGTCAGGGGATAGCGGTGACTCATCGTAATGAGTAACCGCAGGGGAGGGGGCAGGTGCCGACTTAGCGGCGGACGCTTCGTCGGCGGATGGGGCTGACTCACCGGTGGTCAGGGGATTGGGCGATGACTCATCGCGGGCTAGTTTGGCGAAGTAATCGTTGATTCCGGGAATCCGTTTCGCGACGCGGGCTCGGAATTGGTTGTCCTCGAAGACAACTTGTAAAAGTTCTAGGAGAACGGACTCTAGGGGAAGGGCTTTAGCCATTGCCTAATCTATAGCTACCGCCGTTTCGGAACCGTTCCGTGGGAGAGAAACGGCAAGAACTCCACGGCAATCGGCCTAGCTAATATGCTAATCGCGGCCCTCAGGCGGGAACAGCCTGAGGGTAGGACGCCGGTGATCCTCCCCGCCGGGTGTAGGCAGGGAGGGTGTACTTAACTAATGTAGCCCTAAAGTGTATCCTACGCCAATCTTATTGTGCGGGAGGTTCCTAACAGGCCCGAGCAAAGAGGAAGTTGGGGCCGGAGCCCTTCTCCCAGACAGACTCTGCTCGGACAGGGGAAAAGGATGGTACCAGGGTCGACTTGGGTTCACCCCCAGGGCCGGTGGTTCTGGCACCCGTCCGATTGACTGCGTTGCCCTGAAGGGGCAAAGCTGGTGTATCGGGTCTACACCCCCTGCTCGGATCGTTGAGCACCGTTAGGTATCCACCGAGCAAGGACCGCGTAAACCGGCGGTTTTCGGGCAAAAGACGTAGTTAAATAAAATACCACGGAATGTGCCTTGAAAAAGACACAAACGGCGGCGGAGGCTGCGTGGGACAAGTGATGCTTGTCCGACGCAGGGCTGGAGTGTCGGTCGCGGAGCGACGGCGAGGGGCGGGGCCACGGGAGCGGCCAGGTAGTCGGAGCGTAGGCGACCGTGCGGGACGGCTGCTGAGCGGCGACTCTGTGAGTGTCGGTCGCGGAGCGACGGCGAGGTCATCGGGTCGTTGAACGACTCGGTGTCCCATACGAAAAGAGAAGATCGTAGTAGCTAATATTGATTCGGATTAGTTGGACTGCTAAACATTACATTAAGATTAATAGCCAGTTGACGGCTGATGAGGCGCAGTAGTAATTCGACTGCCTGCGACGCAAAGATTCCGGGTTCGATTTTCGGTGGGGCACTCACAAACTTTATATTTGTCAGTTTGTGAATTTGTTCCCAGTCTGGTTAGGACATTGCAGGCCAGTGAGTATAGTATTCTTTGTTGCAGGCTGAACCACCTGATTATTATTATAGTCAGTTTTGTTGTTTTGAAAATTGTTTTTTCAGAATGTAAAATAGATGTGAATTTTTGAAATAAACGGTTTATCTATCTATCTATTTATTTATGATTGTCTGAGAAGAAAGATGGTTCCGTCTTCGGAGGGCACGTTAAGCCGTCGGTCCCGGTTGCTGTCTATGATTACTAAGACAGCGGTCATTACACAACCATGTCAGAGGCCTACTACTGCTAGAAGTAGGCGGTAGAAAAACTCTGACACTAGGGCTCATCGGGTCGTTGGACGACTCTGTGTCCCACTCGAAAAGAAGAAGAAGCCACGCCATACTCACCACGGTTGGCAGGCGGATTGGCGAGCGCAATGCAAGATGTTGTCCACGCTGCTGCTTATTCCCTGAATAAATTTTACTCAGACGGCATAATGAAATATACTGATAGTAAAAATAAATCACTTTACCGATATTTGAACCATTTTCGCCAACGATGCCGCGATAAGGGCCCTTACGCGTGCCCTATCGTGTCTCAAGAAACACTTGACTTAAGCTGCTTAAAGAATGTCCTAAAAGAAGACTATTTAGGGCAATCAAATACGTGACCTGACCTGATGAGAAAACCATACGATGACAGGAACTATGCGACGAACATTCTATGGCTAAGTGTTAATAGAAATAATACAGGGAATGGAAACTCGTCAAGTAGTTCGATACAAGATAAGTTTTTAAATTAATTTCTTGTAACTGTAAACAATTATTAACAGTTTTCAAACCAAAGCAATTGAAACTTCCCCTCGCTTGCGGTTCCGCTGTCGCTGGATTTGGGCAAAACCATAAACCAATTTCAGTTTCGACAATTAGAACATTCCGGATGTCTCGGTAGCCGTATTTGGGTCTGCATTATCCGATTACGTCATCAATAAAATTTGTATAATCTCGCTCTCACTGTTTCGGGCTAGGTTGGCACACAGGGTAAGCGTGAGAGCATTGGCTAGTGGTGATGGCCAAAGTGGCACAGTGGTAGTGCGACTGCCTGCGACGCAAAGGTTCCCGGTTCGATTCTCGGCGGGACACTCATAAAGTTGATATTTATAACTTTGTGAATTTGTTCCCGGTCTGGTTAGGACATTGCAGGCTGAACCACCTGATTTTCCGGAGAGATGGTTCCGTGCTTCGGAACGCACGTCAAGCCGTCGGTACCAGTTGGCTCAGCTGTCTATGATTACCACATGATTACTTAGACGGCGGTTGTTACAAAACCATGTCAGAGGCCTACTACTAGTAGTCGGCAGTTGAAAAACTCTGACACCGGGGTTCATCGGGTCGTTGGCGATTTGGTGTTCCACAGGAAAAGAGAGATTGGCTAGTGGTAAGGAATAAAACACGGAAATGCGAAAACTGGATACGTATTTTTGAAATATCTGAAATGTAATTCCGCATGACGACATGAGTGGTCAAACCACTCGTAAGTATCACATACACGAAATAATTCATGGTAAATAAGATAAGATAAAAACTTCTATAGGTTTGCCTCCGAAAGTGAAACTAAAAAACTGTAGGGATGTTCAGTTCAATAATACAGAATGTAAAAATATAAGCTGTAAATATTTTAAAGGATGAACCAGACCATCAAACTGAACCACTTTCCCAAACGAACATTAGTCTAAATAAGAAGAAAATATTTTGGACCTTCTATACAAATTGACTCGGTCGGTTGGAAAAATTTTAAGGGAGGACCAATTTGAAATATTTGCAGTTATTTTTATACACCCATTTCGTTCCATATCTCGCCGAATTCTTGGCATTAAAACGATATTTCAACCTAGTCAGATGATGGAAATGTATGCATGAATGCCTCAGTTTAATTACTGTTTCATCGGGTAGTTCGTTGACTTGGTTGCCCATTTGACAACAAGCGTAATAAATTAAAAAAATTAATAACACGACTGCTTTCTGAGATAAAGCCTAGCATATGACACTTCTTCCGATACAATTAATTGATACAATTCCCATTCGAATCTGTTCAGTGGTTAACGAGTTGTTGCAGTCCTTTAAAGAATCGCACATATATACATACATGAAGTCTAAAAACATTACACTCCTTTTTTGGTTGGGCAGTCGTGTAAAAAGAAAAAGATTGAGCTCGGCTTCGAATATCGTCACTTTGTACTTAAGCTTTGTTTATCCACCTAATAGTGCTCTTCCTAAAGGCAATAGAAAAAGAAACACTAAAAAAATACCGATAAAATTCTACGTAATTTTGTGTTTATAGAAACTAAAACTGATAAAAAAAGAAACAAACTATAAGGCTCTGAGGTCTAAAAGAATGTGTTCTTACTTCTCATAAGCATTAATCGTAGCTAATATTGATTCGGATTAGCTGGACTGCTGGTGAGGATTTAATATTTAGTACGAAAACGGATTTATGTTTGCTAGAATTTAATAATCGGTACACACGAAAGTTTGTTTCGTGTGTGAAAAACAGGGGCTTCGAAAACCGATGGTGCGATGCGAACTAAAAGTTGTGGATAATGCAAATCCGTTTGAAAGTTGGTTTTTGTGGGAAAAGTTAAGGTAAACCAGTCTCAACGCGACTTAAAATTTTACAAACGCTGCTTAATCCAGTAGTAGTAAGTACAAGTACGTACGTATTAAGAATTCTTTATTGGTTCAATCGATGCTGGATATTCTTATTAACTGCATACAGGACCAGTTTTTGTTGATCCCTTGAATTGGTGCTGCTGGTTTTTCTATAAATGAACGTGGCCTAAAAATACTTCTAAAGGTTCTGAAACAGGAAATATTTTTTTTACTATCGAGTAACAAAAGGTACAATATAGCTCACATCCGGTTGGACTCTTGAACAGCCAATGTGAGTCTTATGCGCGCCGCATAAGAAAGGTCCGAAGTCCAAACTGTCTAACCCAGTCTGAGCTTGACTGTACCTAGCATTTTGAACTCAATATTTGTACTCTATTCGTCTCCTATAAATCATCAAATATTTGTCAGACGTGGCGTAAATGTCCGTTTTTCGCGGCTGTTTGCGCTCTGCTTAACTTAACCCGCAATGGATTATAAGTAGGCGTGATATGTGTATGTGTATTCTTCTCCTTAATTACTCCTCCACCCAAAGGATGTCTGGTAGAGATCGCTTTCAACGATAAAGCCACTTTTGCGCATTTTTGGTATAAATTATCCTGAATTGTGTTTTGAATGTACCTACAATAAAATGTTTTTACTTCTTTACTCACTCAGTGAAACAGGCTTCCTATTTCCTATCTCCAAGTAAACCAGAAGTTGTCAAAGTGCAAAACTGAACATCACAAAGGGGAGTAAAGTGCTTTTGTCTTACAATTTTTATTTCATCGTAAGAGCAGTCTGCCCTCGAACTTTTCACTTTAACTGCTCCAATCCGACATGTCAGTTCGACTTTATGACTAAACTTTAAGGTACGTATAGCAATTTTGTACAAGTTTCTAGTCTTATTTTGAAAGGTTTCTCTTGCTTGCCTTAACATCGTCTACTAAAGGCTGTATCTGTACAAAATAATTAATAAGTTTTCAATGAGACAGATCATCAGGGGCACATCGATAGGAATTCAACATTTTAGATCGAAAGGTAACTATGCCGTAGCCATGCTATCCGGATTTGTATGGGATTTCATAATTTTTTTTCTTCAAACAACAAGATCCGGCAAAATCTTAAAAAACATTATGTGCGTTTGAGATCCACTAGTGTTTAGCTCGAGTTTCTGATAGAAAAAATAAACGACTAATTTTAGTGTAGTATCTAAATAAATTCAAAAGGCTATTAAATATTAAAATAATGTCTATTAACTTTGTTTTTAATAGGCTAATGAACTCTGAATAATAAAATAAGTAACGAAGCATGCGCAACTAAGATATTATCGCTATTAAAAACTTAGTACATTCTGCGGTCGGCCGCTTTCAGTATCTCTAAATTACCATAAGTTACTTTACGAGTTTGTTCTTAAAGTTTACTTTACGAGACAAATGAAATCAGCTGGTTTGTTATTTTTTCTTTTTATACCAGTGTGTTAAGTTTACGACTATACACTTGTAACTTTCAGACGTTCTAGACTGAAACTGAACAACTTTGCTTGAGAAAAAATTTGGTCTTCCCACGTAGAATGACTCGAGCGGGAAATAAGTAAGATAATTTATTATGTAAAGATGTTCAGTTTGACGTCTAAAACAAGCCCATAAAGTTTGTACAGTCGGAAACCAAACACTGTTTCATTTGGCTGCTAAATTACCACCCAGCGATTTCACCCGCTGATGCTGCCCATTTTCTCGTGGGAAAGTCGTTTTCCCCGCGGAAAAAGGCAGCATATGAAACCTACTCAGGGATTAATTACTGTTTGCCCGATACCCGGGGGAATCTTCCTCCTAAAAACTATACCTGATTTGGACCAAATATTGACAACGTGAAAACTCTTGAAATGACACCATACTATCATCAGATGCACACCATACTATCATCAGATGCACACTAACTAATCATTTAACGGATCGGATCAAACTATACTGGTTCCTTTTAATGACGGTATGAAGAACCAGAATAAGTTGATCCCTTTAACGAATGACTTTTGGTGCTGCTGGTGGTACAGTCAAGCTCACATGCGGCTAGACACTCAAACTGACAATTTTATAGAGATTTAATGTATCACATATTATGTGCGCGTCATAAGAACGGTCCAAAGTCCAAACTGTCTAACCCAGCCTGATCATGACTGTACTTATGAATACTTCGCTCTCCATTCAAATTATTCCATCGCAACTCGAGCCACGTACAGTCGGCAGCGGCAATTGCTGTCGATATTACAAGTGCCATTTGTCAGCCGTCACTTACATTGCCAGCATCATTCTAATTACACTTCACTTTGACTTCAGGGTTACCATTTTCATCGCATTTTCTCACAATATTGCAGTTGTTTGTTTGTGGTTTCTTTCCGTTTTTAAGTAGGTATTTTATGGGATTCCGATTCTTAATATGAGATGGTTTCTGGATTGGCCGATATCACAACAATTTAAAATCATAGACTACGATCATAATTCCACGCATTTTCCTTATGTCATAAAAACTCTATGTATAAAATACTGAACAACTGATAAATAACGATTAATGAAAAGAAATATTTGTACTATAAGTATAGAATATATTATATCATCTTATATTAAGTACATTTCGTACAAAAAAACTTGGTGGGTATACGTCATAGGAGGGCCAAATATGTCGTAAGTTTGGTTAGCTATAATTTCTTTTACATCCCGTTTAACAAAGATAGTAATACTACGCTAGTAATATTAATTATACTGTGGTAATACGCAGTAAGACAGTGCAGAAACAAGAATCATTTGTCTGCCCCGTCTCCCCATTGGCAGTGTCATCCTAATTAAACTCCGCTCTAGTCGCATAGGGTTGCCAACTGAAGAAAAATGAAAATAAAATTACTTAGTAACAGAATGTGCCGTGTAATGCCGGCTTAGAATAGCATCACCCCATTTATTTCCCGTGGGAGTCGTAACAGGCGACTTAGGGACATGAGGTTGTGTATTGCAATTTTAGGCGATGGGCTGACAACCTGTCACTATGGCGATACACAATTTTCCGAATGACCCTCAAATATATGTCAGACGTAGCGTAAATGTCCGTTTTCGCTCTGCCTCCCCACAAGGATAATAGGCGTGATATGTGTAGTAAAAAAAAAACATAAAACAGAAATGGGTTTGTGTACCATAAAAGTAAATGCTAGCGGAAAAATACCTAATCAATCCATTCACTCCGCCTCGAGTTGACCAATCACAATCGCGAAAGCGACTCAACCCCCACCAACATCGATTAGCTTTTCTTGATCTTGATTATGTATACCCACATTTTATTGGTTTTAAAACTAGCCCGAGGGCGTAGCGGATAATACCTCTGCCTGCTACGCCGACATTGTGGGTTCGATCTCAACAATACAAAAATATTTGATTAGTAAATTTTCAGATATGTGTGTTAAGTCTGGGTAGTTTTCTATGTATAATATGTATTTATTTACAAAAAAGAGTATTTAAGCTATCTAAGCTAATATCAGCTATTAATTTCCCACAGTACAAGCTATGCTTAGTTCGGGGCTAGATGGCGCTGCGTGCATTGTTCAAAATATAAATTTTATTTATAATAGGTTCATACATATATCAGCCTATTGAAGTCCACTGCTGGACGTAGGCCTCCCCCAGGGTAGACTACAGGACACGATCTCTCGTTTTCGCCATCCAGTCGCTACCATTCGCCTTTCTTATCATAGGTATTACGAATTATAGTAGTCACGCAGCAGCCCTATTTTCAACTGATATTCGGAAAGTTTAGTGAACCATGGAGAGCGACAAGGGATGTCGATTGAGCGCTCATGAAAATAGATACCGATTTAGGTGACTAGCTATTCGGGTACCATACTCTAAACTAATTCGGATTAGCTCTATAGCGTACATTTAGCCGAAAATGCTTGCACTAATTTACCATTTGATATGTACATACTATCTACAATACCTACTGTAAGGCCATTCTAATATGCCATATTTGACGGCTGTCATGTTCGTGCTAATGTTGGGGCAGAGAGTTCATTTTCCTGCCGTGTGATGCCGGCTTAGAATGGCATCACCCTATTTCTTTCCCGTGGGAGTCGTATGAGGCGACTCCCAGGGATGAGGGTGTGTATTGCAATTTTAGGCTATGGGCCGACAACATGTCACTATGACGATACACAATGTTCCGAATGACTCAAATATATGTCAGACGTGGCGTAAATGTCCGTTTCTGCGGCCGTTTACGCTCTGCCTACCCCGCAAGGGATAATGGGCGTGATATGTGTATGTGTATGTGTGTCCATTTTCCTATTTTGACATATATTTTAGTATAATACTGACAGTTGTCAAATATGTCTTATTAGTATGATCTTACTTTAGAGTTATTCTAAGTTTCTCATGCACTTAGGAAAACTCAGTACCTAACTATAGGTTGATGCTTAAATATTGGTTGACTTGAGTTTATTTCTGCTTATAAGTGTGCACGATCCATCTTAACAATTGTGTTCTGGTTCATAGCGCAGTGGTAGTAGGATTGCCTGCAGTTCCGGGTTCGATTCTTGGTGGGGCAGTCAAGATTGGGTGATTTCAGTCTGGTTAGGATATTGCATGCTGAAACACTTGATTGTCTTTTATATATACCTAGTATATTTATGTATTAGTGTATTATAGATATGTTTGTATATTTATATATGTAGATAATAAACGCATATATGTAGTAAGTATTTATTGTTGTTGTTATTATACGTATGTATGTAGATATTACTGAGTTTTATATATTCAAGCCTTTTCTTTTTATTTTGTTTTAATGCACCTGCTTTGACCCTTTCCACATGCCCTAAGGTAGACTGGGAAATAACGCCAAGGCGTTAAGTCCGCCCGTGTACATTTTTGTGCATAAAGTTAAATAGATAAATAAAAAATTACCGTGCGAAAGATGTTTCCGTGCTTCGGTGGGCACGTTAAGCCGTCGATCCCGGTTGCTGTCTATGATATGATAACTAAGATTGCGATTGTTATACAACCAGGTCAAAACTCTGACACCAGGGTAGGTACATCAGGGAGTTCGTCGACTCGGTATCCCACACGAAAATGAAAAGAAAGAGGATGTTAAAAATTTATACCACCGCAATCCGTAATATGCATAATTAAATACAATTTACGTACAGTCATATTTCATTCATGGACATAAAACTTTATGGCTACCGTGCAAGCATGCATCTCCACCAAATTTAATTAAATTGTAAAGGGAACTATCGATTTTTATGGCTCTATCAAACTATCGTTAATATCGATATAGGGTTTAAAAAAAATACTTAGTTTTTTTTGAGAATATGGAATTCAATTATTAATTAAATGTATGTGTGTCAGATTTCTGTTCAGATACTAACATACATCTTGTAATTTCGAAGATTAGCGTGCACAAACATACAGAGATGTTTTTCTAATTGGCAACACCATGGCCCCTCTTTTATTTTTGGAGCAGACTTTTTATCAAGAAAGCTACAGACAATATAAATCGGCATGTTTTATCGTCCGTAAATGGACAGTTTTCAGGTTTTTGCGCGGGAAACGAGAGGTTTCGGACATAACTTTTGTTTACTATTTTTCTGAATTAGTATTTGCCGATATTATTGTGTTACAGTACGGCCATCCAAATAAGTCGTTTTTGACAGCTGTCAGATTCGTGCTGATGCGATGGCAGAGGGTCCATTTTCCTTTTGACATCACTTTTAGTATGAAGATTACTGGGATGGCCTTACTTTAGTGTGATGAGATTAACTTAATAATGTGCTGTCAATGAAGAACAATGTAGGAAAAGTGAGAAATAAAGGGAAATTGTTCGATTCGTCCATTCTCGTGTAAAGTTCTGTGAGCATTGGAACGCGAGCGTCACTACCGCGTTCCAATGAGTAGGTTAGGTTAGGTTGAGACTGAAGAAGAGTACTAACTGAAGACAAAGCTGTATGGTTTTTCGAACTTTGCCTGCCCAATGGACAAAGAGAATAAAAAAATGGTAAAGGCAAATCGAACCGCAAAAATTTCTTGATAAATCCACACTGTAAGTATAGTATTTTCATATGTGAGCAAGCATTTTTCTGCACTTTTCTCATTAGTTATGATTATTTTAGCGGCTTCTTGACCATGTTTTATGATTGAAGTTGCAATTTGCAATAACAGACCCGTTACAGTGTTGTTATTTGTATCATGTACAGGGTGGTAGTAAGAAAAATCTGAGCAGGCCTGTATAAGCCCTGTAAAAGGTCATGGTAGGCCTCAAGGTGTAAAAATTAACTGCAACTTTTTCTAAGGGAGAGCCAGCCACAGCGGACTTCCCATACAAAATGTTTAAGCCCACCAGGCCAATATGTATGGGAGGTAATGTATTTTTAAATTTTTGGACCTATTTTCCGAGGGCAAAGTTGTTCAGTTTCATGGACTTGCAGTTCACCAGCACATGGGTCTTTACACCAAAATTTACACACATACATCCACATATTACGCCTATTATCCCTTGCGGGGTAGGCAGAGCGTATATTTGAGGGTCATTCGGTAAATGTTGTATCGCTATAGTGACAGGTGGTCAACCCATCGCCTAAAGTTACAATACACACCCTCAAGTCCCTTAGTCGCCTCTAACGACTCCCACGGGAAGGATATGGGGTGGGGGTAGAGAATTAATAATTAGAAATACCAAAATGTATATCTAATTATTAATTTTATCGCTCTACCGCCACCGACAGCGCGTGAGGCAGGTTGTAAATAATCGTTTAAGTAGTAGGGATAAGCGGGATTTGGACCACTCGTGACCCCCCTATCGAGGCTGTTTGGTGGTGCTTGCCAAAAAGCTCGTCACATATGATTCTTGATCCGCGATTTGATATCAAATTTATCCGCGTATGTAATAAAATTGATCCGCGGATTGATATCAAATTAATTCGCGGTTTGATATCAAATTAATTCGCGGTTTCATATCAAATTAAGTCGCGGTTTGATATCAAATTAATTCGCGGTTTGATAGCAAATTAATTCGCGGTTTTTGTACAAACTACTTGCTCATTGAATAACTTATCATGTTACATATTTTGATATCGCTATCAATTTCACTTTATACCTACACTTATACCTATCAATTATCAACATAACTTAACCTAACCTAACCTAACACCTCTACACCGATTTACCTGCTGCTACCTTCGTAATGAAATGTTAATCAATACCTATCGCATATCATATTTTGATATTGCTATCAATTTCACTTTATACGTACTTTTATACCTATCAATTATCAACATAACTTAACCTAACCTAACCTAACACCTCAACACCGATTTACCTGCTTCTGCGTAATTAAATGTTAATCAATACCAATCACATATCATATTTTGATATCGCTATCAATTTACTTTATACCTACTCTTATACCTAACACCTTAACGCATGTTTACTCTACTAAGCATGTCGCTACAAGTTACTTCTTTTGAATTGGGAACAATGGCTTAGCCTGCCGCCGGTCTCTTTATCTCTTTGACTATTTCAACAACAAAGCATTTTTAAGTGTTTGCCCTGCCTTTCTTTTGCACGCACCGCCTGTTGTGAATATTTCTAAATTTATTTCTATGTAAATGCAATTTTGAAATGTTTTTATTATCCTTTGATTGTAAAACCTTCCTTTCATAAAGCCGTCTTCCGCTTAGGCATACAATGGACACGATTTTAACTTGTCGATACATGCTTACTAGTGTATCAGGCTCGGTGGCGGTTAACAGTATTACAAAAAAATGCCACCGCGGGCGGTGGTCTTGCTATATAAGCGGAACTTACGCGTCAGTCTTCACAAGTTGTTTCGAGTTGTGACGTATAGTATTAAAAAATTTATCTAGTGTTTGTGAACGCCGATTATAGTATAAAAATAAACCTAGTGTTCGTGTTCGGAGTGAAGACTTCTACCAAACGCCATGTCCCGGTCTACAGCTAGCTGCATAGGAAAAATGGAGGTAAGAATAGTTTTATTTTATTTCTCTTATTTGTTTTATACTGTTTCAAATTTATCTAACATGCGTAGTACTTATATGTAAGGTAAATATTGAGGGCTACGTCCATCAGAGGACTGCTACTGGCTGTTGTGATGTGTGTGACGTGACATACTTATTTACAGTTGTTCAGGAGAAATATTGTTGTAATTATGTGATGATGTTGTCTAAATAATATAGATATAATATTTTCTTCAGTTTGCGCAACTATTACTCATAATTAAAAGTCTTTTTATTAAATTCCAAATAAACAAAGCTTTAAATCCGTATTTTTTTATTAATTTTATTATAATATAGATATGTCAGCGTAAGTCATTAACCTGAGTTTTATTAAAGTAAATTTTATTTCAGCATTGTTCTCGTTACCATCAATAACATATATCCGTGTTTTGTTTTAGGGATCGACAATTAACGTTGATGACTTACCAAACACATTCAAGAATTACTACTTTGCCGCATCAAGCGATGATGAAACTGAGAATGCATTTACTATTGTCGAATCCGATCAAAAATCACCAAAGCGAGCAGGCAGCGATAATGGCATCGATCAATTTTTCGACACACCGAAAATCAAAAAACAAAAGAAAGTGCAATCTTCCACAGTTGGGATGGCGCGAAACGGTGGTGTATCTTATATATCATCAAACACTAATGACGCAGCAAACGCAACCCATCTGGTTAAAGTGGAAATCTACGATCTCAAGAAATTAGCCAAAGTGTCGTCAAACAACCACTGGAAGCATGCAGATGTTCGTGCCAAATACTACACAAAGGTCACGGACAATGTTTACGATCGCAGCAAGGAATTAATATACGACATCACGAAAAACGTTTCGCAATCACAAGATTGTAAAAAATACTTTTTTGATAACTAATTTCATAATTCTCAAGCAGCTAAAATAGAAAAAACAGTAATCACCAACACGCTTAACAATAGAGCAAATCCCTTTCTACCTGAGGCATATTTTCGGCGTTCACGAACACAGGATTTTAATACTTTATTACGCATGACAATGGGTTCACAATGCTCCTTAAACCAAGGATGGAAATGACAAAAGAGTCGAATTCACTACTTAAGCGAGTGATTTCAAGCTTCGCAAAACAGTCAGTATCAGACTTGTGCTTGTGCAGTACACATTTATAACCAAAAATGTCTTTTCTTACTAAGAAAATCATCTCAACGATACCTAAAGATGTCATTCTCGCCGAATACGCAAGATACATCAGGTTTTGGTATATAAATAATCAATTACCCGAAGCATTAATTGAAGACAGTGATATCAAAATGTTTTACACCCCGTGCGAAGGACATTCTAAAAAGTTCAGTGAAGTGTCAGAAGATACGATTGATGGAGTATTTCGCATGAAGGCGTATTGTGGAGAGTGTCATATGTCATACTCGAAACCTGTAGAGACATGCAGTGACACCATACATCCACTCAAAATAGATTGGAGCTACGAGGAAGAGAAAGAACTTGAAGAAATAATGAATAGCGCCCAATCGGATGACTATGTTTTACCATCATCGACATATTCACCTACCTTGCAATAATTTTTCTGTTTTTTTTTTTTCGTATTTTAGTTAGGCTTCTTAGTTTGTATTATTCCTAGTTTGTATTATTCTCAATAAATTTAATTGAATTATTATTTTATGTCTCTTGTTTTCTTTCTCTTTTTTCTAAAACACTACATGTTACTTCTCACGTAATGCTAATAAAATAAAAGACCTGTTTATAAGCATATACCATTTATTTCATAAAACACACATTGACATAGCCGTTTCTTAAAGCTAGATACAATTTAGTCTTATTAGCTAAATTATAATGGTAACATTCAACTTAAAATACTACTTGAACGAGGCTTTAAAGATTTCGTTTAATAAAAAATCATTGTCAAATGAATCCTTAGTAAACATGTTATTAAAATCTTTAAGACTTAGGCCTCTGTATTTTAAATACAAATACACTAAACAATATTCACCACATAAAGATGAAAAAATGCTTTGAATAGCTTTATGGTTGTATTCCCATCTGCGTGAATTTCTTTTTAAATAATTTAAATGATAACCTTCAGGTTTACGACCATAGCTGTCGAAATATTCACCAACACCATTTGAATGAATAACAATTGCTACCCAGTGCGAACCCGGTTTTGTATCAGGATCTAAATTACTTATCAAATACACCGGTGAAGTCATAAAAATAGGTAGACGATTAGCGGGGAACACATTATCAGCCAAAGAATGATGAATCATTCGCAAGTATTTTTTTATGGCCAAAGTATTCATATTAAAGTCTAATTTACACAAAAATAAAAATGCATCTGAGAGATATTGACAGTCCATCATCTTATATACTACTTAACTACTAAAGTCTACACTAACATTTCTGTTCTTATCTATTTCAATTAAATTATTAAACTCAGCATACACAATACAATTAATTGTTTCAGTTAAGGCGTTTTCAAACCTTACTTCTAATCTGACACTTCCATGTTTAATCAAGTTCCAATGTGATGAAGAATTAGCACATAAATCGGGTGTTAAGTCAAAAGCCATCAAACAATAACCTTTTGCATATCTATCCTTATTTATGCCATTTCCTTCATTTAAAAAATGAATACCAGTTCCAGAAAAAAGTGTATGATACATAACAGTATGCAACCCACTACTGAATTGTGGTTGTAATGCTTTAGAAGGAATTTGGATTCCGTCAATATACAAACTAAACGTATTTAAACCATAGTTGTCGAAATCATACGGATTTTTGCTAAAACTACCATTAAAAGCTGTATTATTCACAAATCCTATAATACAGCGTTTAGGTATTTGACCTAGAAAAACATTATCTAGCGTTTTGCCTTGAATACCAGACGGAATGGTTAAAACTTTTACTTCAGCCCGTGTGATCGGATATTTAGCAGTTGTAGTAGCTAATACTTTTTGATGAGCGAGAAGTACACTTGGATTTATTCGAGCTTTACGCAACATTAACGTAGCATCAGTGATAGCTACTTTGACTTTGATATCATTTGTTGGTGCCATCAAGTTAAATGATTCCCTGGAACGTATTAGTTTGATACACATGTCAACACCATTAATTAAAAACTTTTCTTGATTAAAAATATCCCCGTGTAAGTGCCCTATCATTTCTACCTCTTTGCTATCTTTAGTATATTTCAGCCTAGATGAGTATCCTTTATTATTTTCATCAGTGTTATTCATTTTTCCTGCAGTGTCTTCATACCACATGGCACATGTAAGATGGGACTCTTTTGCTGCAGGCGCATAATTCAATAATGTTTCAATGTATGCACGATATCCATATGTGTTATTTGGTGGAGATATGAGCTTTTGATTTAGATATACATCTAACTGACTGAACATTGAATGAAGCCAGTTATTTACTGGTGCTACGCTACTGGCGTTTTTTCAGTTTCAATATTAGACAAATCTTGATTTAATATTTTAGCCTTCACATGAAGCAATGTATGTGATAAGTCAATATAATCATCTCCGGAACCAGGGATTTGAAATTCTATAGGTCCATCGTCGCTAAGAGATGAGATGGGTTTGTAATAAATCCATTGACCACTTTCTATACTTGTTTGTGTCGATGGTAAAGCGAATAAATCTAATTCTGATTTTGCACATTCACATGAATGATTATGTAAAAATGACATCGTTTATATTATTTTTAAGAGAAAATATCATTAACGGATGAACTTTTACTTTTCCTCCCCTTTTTCACTGTTCTTCCTTTCAAATTCTCTGAGTGAATGAGAGCTTTAAGGTTTCGTTTTCTATTTTTATACCCCGAGCCACTCATAGCTCTCACAATTTTATCATCAGCTTTTCTTTTGAGATTAGAAGTGGCTTCTTTAAAACGGTTTGTTAGAGATTCTTCTAAAGGCTTGGCACTCACTATATCTGATAAAAGCCCTACCCCCGCACTCAAAGCTTCTTTTCCAACAACTTTGGCTCCATTCGACAAAAGTGGTAGGACAGATCTAAACAAACCACCTAAAAAGCTTCCTATACCATGACCACGTTGATGTGATACTCCTTTATAAATTACCCCGATTCCAGTTCCTGCTTGATGAGAATAGTAATGTTGATATGGGCATAATGAATTATTTTGTTTTATGTACATACTGTTTTATCTTTTCATAAAATGTAGTTTAACACAGCTCGTTCCAAATTGGAATGGTACTTTATCTCCTGTGTTCGATCTTATATCTATTTCAATTGTATCAAACTCTCTACGCATGACTGGTACATAATGCGGTGGTGAAAAAATATGCATTTTGTTTGATCCATATACATATTTCACAGGATCTAATGATGTTATTCTCAATAAAGGGCACATGACATCTCCAACCATCTGAGGTTCCACAATATCACAATATATGTATAGTTGTGATGGTAATCCAAGGTATAAATTAGCTGGAAACTTTCCAGTTGTTTGTGTTGCAACGTTTGTATTAGGATCAAAACCAAGTTGAAGGCTTAAAACAGGCGAAAACTTCAAAGATATCAGATTATTCACATCGCCTGTGAGTGAGACCAATTTCGTTAATTTGTCATGTCTTAATTTGAAGCTTTCTCTTGAATTTAGTGCAGTTATAACATCGTTAATGTTTTCATAGCTGGAAGTAGGTATGTGACTTTTGTATGTTACTGTACTAAGTTCTGGTTGGTCGGGTACTTTCATACGTTTTGTTATATACATTATATTATTATTATCCTGAACAGTAAACATAGTGCATGGATACTGAAATTCAACTAATCCTACTGACCATTCCCCATCCAACTTTATTGATTTTGGTAGTTTTGTGGAGAAGTTAGTGGTTTTGTTACTTGGAAAATATGTAAACGAGCTATTACTAGGTAAAGTTAAGTAAAAATTTTCGGTCCTCATGACTTCTCTAAATAAGATGCTAAAATCCAACTATTAAATTTATCAGGATAACCTTTTCACTTCACTAATAGTTCTTTTCTGCGACCTGAATAGCGGGTGCGCAATATTTTATCTATTTTGTATGTAGCGGTGGGGTCATATGTCACTTTCTGTAGTTCTTTTTCATAAAAAGTTCCAATTACATTTTCATTCTGCAAATCTTTTATTGTGTATACAACCCATGGTGATCTGTCTATAATCGAAGTTATTAAAAATATTTCATCACTCCAATTTGTTTCATAACCTTTTTGAAAAATGTGTTTGTACTTAGTTATTCTAACATGATCACCAACTTTAAACTTGGGTTTGCTTTTAATGTAAGTTTCTTTATTATTTTTTCGTTCATACAAATTGCGCCAAACTGTCATAATATTATTAAAATTAACATCGCAAGGACGCATTTTAATACTTCTATGAAAGCTGTTATTATATGAATTAAGTAAATCCTGCAAAATATCTATATATCGATACGTATTATTATGAGTAAAATATCTCCACATTTTCATTTTAAGTGTACGCTGGAATCTTTCAACTATGCTTGCTTTAATATCAGGATTATTGGTGGTGTAATAGTTTATACCGTTACTTTGGAGAAAAGATTGAACATCTTTTGCTATAAATTCAGTACCTTTATCTGATTGTAAATGTCTCGGTGTAGCTTTAGCTTCTAAAAATATGTCCCTAAAATTTTCTTTTATAGTTGCCGAATCTTTCTTTTTAATAGGTCTAGCAAAAGCATACTTACTAAAAACATCAATTACACATAAAATGTATTTAAAACCGTCATTATATTCGCTGTAAGTCCGCATATCGCTTAAATCAGCTTGCCAAAGTTCATTAAAATTTGATAAAATGTACTTATTTCTAGGGAAGCGACGACGCACTGGTTTATGTAGGGTGTATGTTTCTTGAGATTCCAGCCATTTCTTTGTTTCTTCTTTAGTCATTTTATTTTTCATAGCTGCTGTCAATTTACTGAGACTGCTGTAACCGGCTGGGTTAGATACATCGTAATAAATATTATGAATTTCTAGTAAGGGGTCCATTTCTCCCAATTAATTTTTTTGGCTGGTTTTACTTTTGATCCACTGCTAGTTAATTTTGGCGTGCTAAAATAATCAGGAGTACTGTTTTCTGCCTCTTTTGAAACGTCTTTTGTTGTTCTAGCATTAGCTGGGCTCTGAGATAAAACTCTTATGTATGTGGCTCGTTTTGGATTGCCAATAAAGCTTAAGGGGACTGATAGATCTTTGAGCACATGAGCAAAATCTTCCCAACCATATGGTGAACTGTTTTTTAGAGGTCTCAAGATGTCACTCAAAAGGTCAACGATATTACTTTTACGCACTTCTCTATTGCGGACGAACACAGTGCCTTTTTCATTCCAGGATATTTTATCTTTATTTTTCAAAAGAATATCTATTAATAATTCACCTCTTAATTTGTATGTCTTTGGAATAAAAGCAAGTAACTCTGATTTTGTATAACCATTATAGGTTGTCTCAGTAGACGTCTCTTCGTTATCTGGAGCTTTCTCTGACTTTACTGTTTCTTTTATCTCATTTTCTTTTTCATCAAAATGTAGTATAGGTATCTGTAACGGTTTTCGATCTTCTCCAATGAAATGAAGATATCTCTGCAATGTTTGCAAATAAAGTGGCCACTTTTCCCTGTCATCTATTTTAGTGTTTATTACTTTATGCATTTCTTCATCTAAACGTGATAAATTTTTAGTACTTGCATTATCGGATTTCAGTCTTTCTATGACTTCAGGCTCAATAAGTATCATTTTCTTTGCGCTTTCCATATTTATTTTATTAATGAACCTAACAATGTGCTAAGAACAGACCCTAGAATAATAGGTAAAAAAGCCCCACCTCTTTGCACGAAAATTTGTTTCCTTTCTTTACTTTTTCCTTTCAAAACAATTTTCCTCAATAAATCTTTATGTTTTTTTAATTTACGTCTCGATTTATCATCTAAGGGTACTTTTCCTCTTAAAACATTGAAAATACATTCAGTTATACAGTTGATTTCATCATCTCCACAATTTTTTAACAATGCTTCTCTATGTTTTGGTTTTAATGTTAATATTGCTCTTAATAAATCTTTATGAGGTGTTATTCTTTTAATCATTTTTTTTAACGTTAGGACGTTACGATCTGATATTCGATTTTGTTCAATGCATTTACAAACTAAACAGCATCAGATGAAACGAAACAGTTAAATTTACATATATTAAACACAGATTCGTTGTTTTCTTTTATATGAATTTTTTCTTTAAAAACGTTTATTATACACTCACAAATTTGTTTTATCTCATCATCATTACAGCATTCTAACAAGGCTTCACGATATTGTTCTTTTATGATACTTAAAGCTTTTAAAAAGTTGTTTTTTTTAGATGTTTCTACTTCAGACATTATTTGTAACTGACATAAATTATTTGCTGAGCATCGTATTTATACCCCTTTTTAGGGACATAAATTGTACACTGCTCATCGAATGGAAAAAATTTACTTTTAAATCGACATATTTCATTTGTGTTTTGCTTAAGATCAATGAATAGATATCCATGAGCTTTTGTCGTTGCATCTTTGTAAGCTTCTTCAACGAATTTAGCATTTTCTGGATAAACCTGACGAGCTAAATGTCGTATTTGTGTTCTGTCTCGAGGGTTTTTAAAATAAGTTATATAACTCGAATTTAGAGAAATATCTCTTTGACCTTTTCCTTGATGAAATATGTTTTGAGTTATGTAAAATACACTGAGATTTCTATGATGGCTTCCCTTTGTAAAAATATCAACGATACGACCATCTGACTCTCTCATAAGATCATCGATTATAAGTAGTCTAGGACATTTTCCATCAAACATACTTAAATCAGGGATACCTTGATTGTAATTAACATCACTCAAATTGTACAAGGGTTGCATTTCATCATAGCACCATATGATTTCGGAAAATTCTTGACTGCATATTACTTTACAGTGCTTTAAAAAATTTGTAACAAAATTTGATTTTCCACACCCGCTAGGACCTGCTACGATTGCAGTAAAAGGGTGAATAAAATGAATCATTGCGACGTGCAAGTTTGAGCTGGTAGTATAAACGAATGAAAGGAAACACATATATTTGTCATTATATACAAATTAATATATTCAGATTATAATATGTACAATAAAAACAGCATGCATTTAAAAATCATAATCACTATAAACCTAACAAATACATATTATTTTTAAAACACGTTCTTATGTTTAAATATCCGCAGAACTGAAGTTACTAAAATGAAGTGATTGAACATATTATAAAAAGTAAAACTCATAATATTTACAATAAAAATACAGTTTCATTTTATGACAATCTTACTTAAATACACACATAAGTAGAAAAATTATTAAAATTATGCTATCTTAAAAACGATATAATTCCAATAACACTTTTATGTAAATATACAGGTAGATGTAAAACAACCTTACACCTTATAGTATCCTGAATCTTACAACTATTATTTTAATTATTTCTTATGCTATAATGCCCCCATGCTAAGGTGTCAGTGGAGTTTGGTAAAATGTATCTCTTACTATCACTATCAGACAGACTTACTTTATTCAGTTTTTGTGTAAAAACCACATGTTTAATCGATCTAAATCTATACATTGAAGCAAGCTGTACATTTTTGTTCAGCAAACAAGATTTGTAATCCTCGATTTTCATTTTCTTCGTAACATTTTTGTTGACACCCTTAGCTTTTGCAATTACTGTATCTTCCACCTGAATTGCATACATTTTTGATCGCAGACCGACAAATTCTTTAAAAATTCGACCGTTATTTTCATCTTTAAAATACCCAATCTTTTTTTTATTTACATTAGGATAATTGAATATATTGTTTATGGGATAATCTGAAGTGTCAAAGTATTTTTCCAAATCAGGTCTTATATCATCATAATAATCATCAGTAAATATCTGATAAATGAAACTATCAGTATCAGTATACAACAATTTTGCATTGTCATTGAATTTTTTTTTAATATAATCATAATGAAAATCGTACATCAAGGTTTTTGAAATGTCTAAAATGCAAAATCCTAAGTAGATAGGTTTATCGTAAAATAGTTTAGTCTTATTTAATTGAACAGCTACTAAATTTTCGGAAAATACAGATAAACTGTGAAAATTCGGACGAGCTATTAAACTTTGTGCCCCCTCAACTTTACCATGATTTTCCCAATGCGTTCGTAGTTTTACATTTACACGTTTTTCTATATTCTCCATAGTTTTGCCGAAGACAGCATTATTCATGAGCTTATAAAAATCTTTTTCGAAATCTGTCTTTGCTTTTGTTCTTAACTGTGTGTTTAGCTCAATATATTTTCGCATCCAACAACTTTGCTTAAATTCCAAAACTCGATGAATTTTTACCAGTTTCATGCCTTTTTCTAAACACTGCATTAGGTTTCTATAATGAATAATGTACTTTCTTTTATTGTTTAGGTTTGGTACTAGCTTAGGTTGTGTACTTCCTCCAGTGCATATATTTTCCGGACAAAATGGTAGATCAGAATGCAAGTCATGCAAATTATCTGGATAATCAAGATCTACTTCTAGGATATACCCTATATCTGATGTGGGGGAGACTTGAAAATTTACAGTCGGTTCAACCCATTTAAAACCACCGTATGGGAGATACTGTGACTGCGCCCAACCATACATATTATTCGCATCCAAGTAAGCTAAAAAAGATTTGCGATCCTTTGCATTGTAATCACATAAATATTTATTATTAGCTTTCGCATGTCGGTTGCTACATACGGACACTCCACCTCTTATACCTGATTTAATAAACGCTATCATATCAAAATCTACCAACAAATCTAATTCAATTTTTGTGCACTTCAACATAGCATCCCAGCTTAGACCAGGTGCAGTATAATAATGTGCTGGGTCTAATCCATATGTTTTTAAACATACATCTCTGAAATTTTCAAAGATGTCAGCCAATAGTAAAACATCAGTTTTTAAATAAAGGTTCGAATAATCTCTCATATTCTGACATTGAAAATGCTGCCAGACATCTTGTGCATGTTTATAGTCTTCATCAGAAACATGCGATCCTGTTAAAGAGCTGTAAAAATCCGATTGGTTTGGTAAAAATGTAGCATTTAGTGATTCATGTGATTGAATAAATTCATAGGGAAAAATACCTTTTCTGATCAGACGGTTAAAATCGTCAACTTTAGACACTTGTTTTTTTAACTCTCTAAGTTGATCAACTTGGAGATTTTTGGACAGGTTGTCTAAACTACTTGACAAAAATCTGAAAGAATCTAAAAATCTTAATTGCACATTATGTCCATTAATATTTATGTTTTTGGAGAATGATATATATTTTTCTTTATTTTGAGGAATAATTTCTATTTCCCCTTCTTTTAGATGCAAAGAATGTACAAGAAAATGAGCATCATAGTTACTCAGATTGTGCAGAAAAACCGGAACAAAAAATGGAGTTCTAAATTTAGATTTGCAGACTGGATGTGCCACCCCTCTAAAGAAACCTGTATGCCAGTCAAAATCTAAAGCTGATTCTGACTCGAGGTCTTTTAAACAAATATGGCATGTTTTTGTTTGAACAACATCAGCCTCTTGCCAATCTTTTAGAGGAACCGGTGGTTTCTGTATACAATTTTTTTTATGAATTTCCCTAACATCTTTACACAGATTATCCATAAAACTTTGAGTGCAATCAGTCCCTGTATATGTTTTATAAGTTGATAAATTATCGTCAAATGAGCATTTAATGTAATAACCATAACTATAAATTTCATGTTCATGTACATTAATTGTATGTGACTTATTTGGATCCGCATCACAGCTAGAAATAGGCTTGAGAAGTGCTTCTGTGTCAGCATAAACTACAAAAGGCACCCTCATCTGTTTATGATAATTGTTAAACCGTATTTTATCCGTACGTTCATTATTACCAAACCAATCTTTTTTAGTTTTTGATGGGCTGGGCAATTCTGTAAAAACATGACTACAGTCGAACTTTTGGTGGTTATCCAACCTCGCTTTTGTGGTGAAATGCAATAAGCACTCATCACATAAAAAACAGCCTGATTTTTCCTCGATAGCTGCTTACTTACTAATCGCGATAAGTTTTTAATACAACAATAATGCCCATTACTGCCATTAGAAATATACAGCAAATTAACGTGTTTTTCACGTTTATTTTTAGACCAATAAAGTGGTCCCACTACTGAATTCTTTCTAGATATCTCGTCATATTCTAACCCAAAAACATTAATGCTAATATTGTTGTTTTCCTCAACCTTGACAATGTCCTTTAACTTAACTGGAAAAGGAACATTATCAAAATTCAGTTTGTTTTGATGTCTAGAATAAGATGAAACCCTATCTTTATGGTAGTTTACAGGATATAAAGCAGAGAGTAATGCCCACTTCAAACATTCATGATCATTATTTTTCACGTTTATTAAAGCTCTTTTGTTTTGGATATCTTTTGGCAATTTTACATACGTTGACCCTTGAAGAGGGTTAAACTTATTAACGTTCATTTCCAAATGACGAACAGATTTAAATGACCACCCGCTGTCTTTTTTTTCGAATTCACTAATTTTTGTGGAAATAGTTTCACATAATGTTTTGAAGTATGCATCCAACTCATCACCCATACAAATGTTAAAATTTGATGTTTGAAAATCGAATATATTATGCAAATTTTTTGTCTCTTGCACAAACTCAGCATGGATTATGAAATTTATTTTGATTATTGTGAGCTGTTTTAGATTCTCATTTATCAAAGTGGAAATCGTACCTTTAACTGAGTTGAAGAATTCAACAGGTGTTTGTAGAGTTTCGTCGTTATTCGGTGAAGTAATTTTGTAAGTTATTATTCTACAACCAAATGCAGTATTTATCACACTTACATTATTATCCCTACTTAAATTTAAAACCTTACTTTTATGCGTAGAGCTCCGAATATGGTTAGAAAAATATCTACGGCTTACCAGTATTTGACAAGCATCGCACTTAATCATATCATTACTTGATGCAATGAGATCATTAGTAGATGATGAAGGTCCAGGGACAGCTTTCGCGTAGGAGTCACCATCATGTGATAATTTTCTTTTCAGGCCTCTCCCAGTTTGCAGCACATTCCTAAATAAAAAAATAGAATAAAATACAACCATAAATTTTAATATTAAATCATGAATAAATAAAACAGGAATGTTAATTTATCAAAATATCCATAACATAATATTTTGTTTGTAAACTTACGTTTGCTGATGCTTCATGTCGAAAGAGTTTTTAATAATTGCGCCATCATTTTGATTTTCGATCTCCTTTTCTCCCCCAGTTTGTATCGCATTTCTGAATAATAGCAAAGAAAATGTTAGAACAATTATATATAATATGTTATCAAACAGAATTACACATAAAAATCTGTAAGAAATAGTTTGATGATAAACTTACATTAGCTGATGTTCTATCTTAGATGCAATAGCACATAAAGCACCATCATTTTCGGATGAAAAACTATTTACTGTTAAGTTGAGCATGTCAGCATTATTCTGTTCTAATATTTCACATTGTTCCAACACTTCACTGTTGAAGAAATCACTAAACGGAAAGTCTTGTTCACTATTTTTGAAGAAATGACTAACAACACGTTCTTCTCCCATTTTTTATAGAAATAATCGAAATATTTTCGAAACTCTTTTTTCAACTGATTGGCGAGCATAAGTTATCCGAGCTCCAGTCTTGAGCTGACTGTTTTGCGAAGCTTGGTATGGTTGGTTTAAGTAGTGAATTCGGGTTTATTGATGTACACGTTTTTAGTTAACGAGCATTATGAACCCATTGTAACGGTGCATCATATAGTAGAGTTTGCGAAAATATGGTTCAGGTAGAAAGGGGAGTTGCTCTGTTGTTGAGTGGCGGGCGTGGTAGTTTTTTGTTTTGTTTTAGCTGCTTGAGAATTATGAAATTAGTTATCAAAAAAGTATTTTTTACAATCTTGTGATTGCGAAACGTTTTTCGTGATGTCGTATATTAATTCCTTGCTGCGATCGTAAACATTGTCCGTGACCTTTGTGTAGTATTTGGCACGAACATCTGCATGCTTCCAGTGGTTGTTTGACGACACTTTGGCTAATTTCTTGAGATCGTAGATTTCCACTTTAACCAGATGGGTTGCGTTTGCTGCGTCATTAGTGTTTGATGATATATAAGATACACCACCGTTTCGCGCCATCCCAACTGTGGAAGATTGCACTTTCTTTTGTTTTTTGATTTTCGGTGTGTCGAAAAATTGATCGATGCCATTATCGCTGCCTGCTCGCTTTGGTGATTTTTGATCGGATTCGACAATAGTAAATGCATTCTCAGTTTCATCATCGCTTGATGCGGCAAAGTAGTAATTCTTGAATGTGTTTGGTAAGTCATCAACGTTAATTGTCGATCCCTAAAACAAAACACGGATATATGTTATTGATGGTAACGAGAACAATGCTGAAATAAAATTTACTTTAATAAAACTCAGGTTAATGACTTACGCTGACATATCTATATTATAATAAAATTAATAAAAAAATACGGATTTAAAGCTTTGTTTATTTGGAATTTAATAAAAAGACTTTTAATTATGAGTAATAGTTGCGCAAACTGAAGAAAATATTATATCTATATTATTTAGACAACATCATCACATAATTACAACAATATTTCTCCTGAACAACTGTAAATAAGTATGTCACGTCACACACATCACAACAGCCAGTAGCAGTCCTCTGATGGACGTAGCCCTCAATATTTACCTTACATATAAGTACTACGCATGTTAGATAAATTTGAAACAGTATAAAACAAATAAGAGAAATAAAATAAAACTATTCTTACCTCCATTTTTCCTATGCAGCTAGCTGTAGACCGGGACATGGCGTTTGGTAGAAGTCTTCACTCCGAACACGAACACTAGGTTTATTTTTATACTATAATCGGCGTTCACAAACACTAGATAAATTTTTTAATACTATACGTCACAACTCGAAACAACTTGTGAAGACTGACGCGTAAGTTCCGCTTATATAGCAAGACCACCGCCCGCGGTGGCATTTTTTTGTAATACTGTTAACCGCCACCGAGTCTGATACACTAGTAAGCATGTATCGACAAGTTAAAATCGTGTCCATTGTATGCCTAAGCGGAAGACGGCTTTATGAAAGGAAGGTTTTACAATCAAAGGATAATAAAAACATTTCAAAATTGCATTTACATAGAAATAAATTTAGAAATATTCACAACAGGCGGTGCGTGCAAAAGAAAGGCAGGGCAAACACTTAAAAATGCTTTGTTGTTGAAATAGTCAAAGAGATAAAGAGACCGGCGGCAGGCTAAGCCATTGTTCCCAATTCAAAAGAAGTAACTTGTAGCGACATGCTTAGTAGAGTAAACATGCGTTAAGGTGTTAGGTATAAAAGTAGGTATAAAGTAAATTGATAGCGATATCAAAATATGATATGTGATTGGTATTGATTAACATTTAATTACGCAGAAGCAGGTAAATCGGTGTTGAGGTGTTAGGTTAGGTTAGGTTAAGTTATGTTGATAATTGATAGGTATAAAAGTACGTATAAAGTGAAATTGATAGCAATATCAAAATATGATATGCGATAGGTATTGATTAACATTTCATTACGAAGGTAGCAGCAGGTAAATCGGTGTAGAGGTGTTAGGTTAGGTTATACCATTTACGCGTTATCATGGCAATAGCGTACATTGACACGACCGGTCCCAAAAACAACATTTTTAGGCGATAATTATCGCTCTCCATACAAACTATCGCTAGAATTCACAACGCTAAAGTATCATAATTTCGGGTATTCCCCCGGCACAACCCGGCGTCATTCCACAACCATGTATATCCAAAATTTTTTAAAAATGAGTGTACTTGTAGCCCATTTGAAAAGTTGTTTTTTTAACTACTTATTACTTTTATATGTCGATAATTTTCGCTAACTTTTGAAATGAGTTCAATTCTATAACATACGTTTTAAAATATTGCCCAAAATGTATTCTCTATTATAGGTATAATACCGTAAAATAAAAATGATTCTGGGTTGCAATTATAATTTGAGCAAATAAGAAACCAAAAAGCTTTACAAAATACATTTTTACCATAAATAAATATAAAACAAAATTAAGTATTAGACCGGGTCTATCGCGATAGTATTTAGGTAAATATTAGTAATTTACCTGTGTCCCGACGTTTCAACACAGTTTCGTGTATTGTGGTCGCGGGTTGACTGATATTTAATTACTAATATTTACCTAAATACTATCGCGATAGACCCGGTCTAATACTCAAAATGAGTGAAAAAAATCGCGAGTGCTTAAAAAGTTATAAAACAAAATTGTTGACACTAAAACTAAAATTTTTGAGTTACGTTGTTTTGTAATGAGCCCCTAGCTGGCCAGAGGTGCGGTCCCGCAGGCTCAATTTTGTTTTCATTTTGATCGATCGTCGTGAAGTGCGCTTGCGTTCGTTCGTGTTTGGAAGTCTTTCTTGCTGTTTCTCGGTGTTTTGGTTATTGTTTGTTTGTTAAGTTTATTTTTGTTACATTACTTGTTAGCCAGTCACGTTTTGTTATTGTAGCGCGGCTCAAATTATACCCATGCATTTGCGTACTACCCAGATGTGTGTGAATAAACCTTTAGGCTTGGAAAAATTAATTTTCTCAAATTAAATTAGATTTTTTGGTTTTTTCTTTGTTTTTTTGTTTCACATTTTTAAATTTTTTACATTTTGGTCACTTAGAATCAAATAATAAATAATAAAAGACTAAACAAATAAAATAATTACTACAGACGTGTTTCAGCGTTTTCTAATTTCAACCCACAAGGGGTAAACAGGGACTTGAAGTTTGTATGAAAATTCGCGTTTTGTATGAAAATACAGTTCATACATCAGAATAACACACACATCATTGGCTACTTTTAACCACGAGAAAATAATTAATTTTCATGGCAATTTAAAGCAGACAAAAACTAGTAGAATTACTTACAATAATGATCTAAAATATGGTCACAAATAAAAATGTTTCTGATCCCTGCAGCGACCTTGCCCTAAGCTCATGTACTATAGCGATATTCATGTCGCTAACTTTTTCAAGGAAATACGATGTATCGCTATCGCAAATGAGAGTACAGTGGTAGTTAAGGTCAATGCACGCTATCGCCATGATACAAAAAAAACAGTATAGGTTAAGTTATGTTGATAATTGATAGGTATAAGTGTAGGTATAAAGTGAAATTGATAGCGATATCAAAATATGTAACATGATAAGTTATTCAATGAGCAAGTAGTTTGTACAAAAACCGTGAATTAATTTGATATCAAACCGCGAATTAATTTGATATCAAACCGCGACTTAATTTGATATGAAACCGCGAATTAATTTGATATCAAACCGCGAATTAATTTGATATCAAACCGCGGATCAATTTTATTACATACGCGGATAAATTTGATATCAAATCGCGGATCAAGAATCATATGTGACGAGCTTTTTGGCAAGCACCACCAAACAGCCTCGATAGGGGGGTCACGAGTGGTCCAAATCCCGCTTATCCCTACTACTCGTTTATGACTTGCTGCCTACTTTAATACTATTTTAATAAGTTTTTTCAATGTAACTAAGTAGTAAACTAAGTTAGTTTAATAATAGCAACTTTATGGCTGTGGAGTAACCACGGATAATTACCTATTAATATTGCTATTTTTTATTATTCTGCTCTGGCCCAAACCAAGCATCATTATAAAACCAATAATTTCAGTGTGTACCGTTATCAAACATTTTAACATCATGTTACTTTTTTTGGAAGATTTTAATACTTAGATCAAGTTATTACTGGTTTGTCCTTGTAACTGTATGGATGACCAGTTTACAGGGTGTAAGGAAAAGAACTGCGTTCCTTTTAAGGGATGAACCAGCCCATGAAACAACATAAAAATTAAACTTCACATACAACCAGACTTTGTCGGCTGCTACATTTTGTATGAGATTTTTTTTTATTTTTATTTTTCGACTTATGTTTTTTGGGGAAAGGTTTTCAGTTTCATGGGCTGGTTCATTCCTCGAAAGGAACGCAGTATTTTTCCTTCATCATCATTGGCCTCACACGTCTGTGAAAGACGATTTAATCAGTGTCTGAGGCAAGACTTTTCATGGCTGTATAAGCCGATACGGGAGCGGCATAATCATTTTTCCTTACACCCTGTATATTGATTGACTCCTTAATTCGATGCATTTATAGAGATTGATTTTAAAAAATTGTGCCGTGTGATGCCGGCCTACAATAGCATCACCCAATTTCTTGCCCGTGGGAGTCGTAAGAGGCGACTAAGGGACTCGAGGGTGTGTATTGCAATTTTAAGCGATGGGCTGACAACTTGTCACAAGGCAGTCCACAATTTTCCGAATAACCCTCAAATATTTGTCTGACGTGGCGTAAATGTCCGTTTACGCTCTGCCTACCCCGAAAGGGATTTTAGGCGTGATATGTGTGTGTGTGTAATAAAAAATATTTTTTTTAATACAAAACAGTGTAATATATTATTTCTTCTCCTTCAATTTCCCTAAGCGACATATAGCTCTTCAGCAGGCACGGCTGCTAGGAAGACGTTAATGTCGTCTTTGGCCTTGTCAATGATCTCCTTGATGATGGGCTTCCCGATCGACAGGATCACCTCCTTCCAGCTCTCGTTCAGGATCGTTAATACTGGCGCAGCTGTGGACAAGAAATCAAAATTTAAACTATTAAATCATCGCACTGCGTCTCTTTGTGACTGGTTTTATAGAAGTTTGCTGGTGGTGGCATATCAGTGTGTCTAATAATCAGACCTAGTTGATTTTATTTTTCGCTTGTCATGTGACCAATGCCCAGCCATATGCCCAGTTTATTTTTATTGTATACCTAGTATTTATCTTTTGTTTCTAAAAATAAATAGCTGTGTAAGGGATATAGCCGTGATTTATGTATGTATGTGTCGGCTGTCCGACTGTTTACTTACATACACAGGTACATATAATTATCGTGATATTTGTACGTATGTATGGTATGTCTCTGTACCAATTTGGTGATAAAGCAAAATAGTTATGTACTTTGGAGTTCCAAAGCTCAAAAAGTGCTCAGTGGCATTCCCACAGAACAACATAAAAACACAGTAAGCTGTTTGACGCCATAATTCGTAGGGCGGTTAATTATTATTGTTGCTCGATGGGGTCTGTTCGGTCATCTTTTTACCTTTGAACGGGTTACTCAAGTGCAAGTGGACTGGTCTTGTAAACTCATACTAGGCCAGCTAGCTGGTTGCGATTGCTAATTTGTTTTATAAGCTATAATCCTCACCTTTTGATTCATCTCCGCCGAACAGGTTGGTCAGCTTGAAGTGGATCCGCTCTTGAGGTTCATAAGTGTGGTCGTAGCTAGCCACGTGCCAGTGCGGCTTACCATCTCCTCCGGTGACAGTCTCCACTTTGGCATTCAGCTTGAGCAGGATTTTGTCTGCAGAATGAGTATTGATATGAACATTTAACCATAGCCATGGCAACACACAAGTAACTCCTGGAATATAACTGTGCATCCTAGGCATGCTTTCTTATCACTTCAGAAAAATATCAATGAGATAGCATGTGGTAGCAGTTAAGGATTACAACCACATGACGTCAGTGTAGGACAGACGTAGATTTCTCCAAGCTATTAAAAAACTTCTGCAACTAAGAGAACACAAAATGTTCTTCCCATAATCTGGTTATAAATTTACTTTAAATCTTTGCACAGACTTCAAGCAAGTTTAAAAAAATAATCGTACCGGTCTTAACTTCGAGGTCACCTTCTCCTTCGATGGGGACGAAGAGCAGCTTTCCTTCAGCCTTGTACTGACCAGTCACGGTGATGGGGCATTCCGCTTCGAAGTCCAGGTGGGATACATCAGCTCTGTGTACGAATACAACAGGGTTATTGTGAAAAACTCGGTTTTTCTGATGAGGTTAAAGGATATCTGTGTGAAAAAACATGGCTGCTAAATATTGCGCTAAATGCACCAAATTATTTAAATTAGCTCCTGTCCTATAGACAGGGTTATTTTAGTCCTTAAGACCCTTATAGCCACCTACCCCATTGTGACCCTATTAAACTTGCAGTTACGTGGCCCTGCGACGTTCAAGTTCTTGAAGTGCAGCTTCAGATCCCCTTCGGTAGACTTGAGGTCCTCAAGCACGAGGGGGTCCATGGGGGTGACTCCAAGGTCTGGGATGCCGTCAGCGAAGAATGGGACTGCTGCCTGCGCGGAGTTTAGGATGCAAGCATCGTCACCGACTTTGCAGGGTTTGATGAAGGAAGCTGTAAGAAACATTTTTGGTTAGGACTCTATTAAAAGCTCAGGGGAAGAAAGGTTCATTGGTTTATTAACTAACTCAGTATCTACAAACTAAACTTACTACGTACAAACACAACATTTTAAAAGTAAAATACTGCGTTTCTTTTCATATTAAGGGCGAACCATCCAATAATAATTACTTAAGAATTTTGCTACAAATAACTTTTCATGTATAGGTCCAGTTTATTGCTGCTTATAGGAATCAGTTTCAAGTTAACATTCGGATTTCGATCATAAAGGTACCAGTTATTTCTTCGAAGTGAAGTAGTCTTCAATTAAAGGGCGGGGCACACCGGCTCTGTATGAGATACGGCACACCGCTTACGTTGCGTATCCGTTCCGTGCTGCACGCAAGCGGTGTGCCGTATCTCATACAATCCTATACATTACAACGTCATCAGTTCGTGCGTGACTACGGACGAGAGCTGGATACGGAACGGATACGGAGCCGGTCTGCCCCGCCCTTTAGCGTCAAAACAATCAGATCATCATATAGTTCAAATATTAAATTACCTTTCGGAGTCGCTTGAGATCCGGCTAGCAGCCAACTTAAAAGGCACAAAGAAAGCACTTGGATCATTTTGGATAAGTGATTAGAGTCACAGGTTGTAGTACACTGATGATACGAACCTAAGCAACTACCTATTTATACTACTCATGGTGGGACTTCTTTTGTTTTCATAGTTTTATTATTGTGGCCAACGTACTTGACGTTTTGAATAAATTAAACCGATGGTAGCTACCTGCTTATATTTTTGAGCTAGTTTTTTGTGACCATATTGTTTTGGTTGTTATATAGAAAAGTTTCAAACAATTAAATTAACAGACAATGTTTTCCTAATCATGAAGCTTTAGTAAGGTATGGGATAAATGATGATTATAAAAATTATATAGTAATTATTTTACCTTGATTAACGCCTACTATATTTTTTTCATTCGTTCATACATTATAATTATATTAAAATCGCATAAATATAAAAATACTAATAATTATTATAATAAGCAGCTTTTTGAGTATCTTAAATATGTCTATTCAAAATCAGGCTTATTACTGCTTCCTTTTTCCGCAACAGGTTTTTGTTTTTACTAAGTGTATCAGCGTAGTTTTTTTTTTAAATATTCAAGACTACTAAGCCAACATTTTGACTGAAATGTAGAGATTGTGTAATTTCTAGTGGTGTCCACCAAGTCTCTACTCTTAAGGACGTTTAGATTTAGCAGCATGGGTCTACTTGAGATCTAATGTATCAAATAAATTAAAATAACCGGGTGGGCGTTATGCTCTCGTCCGGCGACATTTTACATGAAACTGTTGTTGGTGGGATCAATACTTAACCAAAATATTCGATAATTCGATTGTTCAAATTAATCAAAAGTAAGCATGTATTTGCGAGTATAATTTATTATCAGTGTATCATGACGTGATTTATGATTAAAACAGCTGCAAAAAATGCTTTACTAAAGTACAGTCCGCTGAATAGGTCCACGGTGACCAAAACGGTAAACAGTAAACGCATGAAAAGAACAGGTTTTATAACTGTATCTACATGAACAGCCACAACAGGCCACAGCTGTACATGAGCCTCCACCTATCGCTTGGCTTAGCTTGGCGAGCGCAGTGCAATGTTGAATTTACAAGGAACACTGCTGCCCTTTACCTAAATATTTTATCCCTTATTAGCTTTTTACGATGCCCACGGTTAGAATTGGGGTGATGCTATTCCAAGCCGACATCACACGACACGATTGTATTGAAAAAAGAGACATGAATTTTAATCATGCATTCTAAAATTAATAGAATTCAATTCAATTCAAAAATACTTTATTGTACACAGGAAATACAATAAAAGCAAGTTAAAATAAAAAAAAGGGTACACAAGGCGGCCTTATCGCTTAGGTAGAACTTATTTTTATTTACTAAGTGCTTCTCTATTTGTCTTCCATCGCGCAGAGCTTACTGGTCAACATTAGTGCAAAGATAACATACTAGTTTAACTAAGTGTTTAGATACGTACTACACGGCTAGACACTGTTTTACAGAATCTATGCCAGGACTACTTTAAACAATCTAAAATAATTTGCAAGGTATCATTAATAAAAGCGTTGTCTTTCAGCTTTCAAAAATGTATGGAAAACAGAAGTATTGTTCTATATTGCCGCGTGATGCTGGCTTAGAATAGCATCACCCCATTTCCCGTGGGAGTCGTAAGAGGCGACTAAAGGACTCGAGGGTGTGTATTGCAATTTTAGACGATGGGCTGACAATGACACTATGGCGATACACAATTTTCCGAATGACCCTCAAACATTTGTTAGACGCTCTGCCTAGCCCGCAAGGGATTATAGGCGCGATGTGTGTCTGTCTATCTGGTTTTTACGTGGATATTTTAATTTTTGGCAGTCCTGTGTAGTGAGTCCGATGTTTATATGGCCGAGTGTACCTACGCACCAACTCTACTGAATCTGTCCTAAGAGTGGCTAAGGTTGCGGTGACCCAGTGCAATGAACTCTCAGTTTTATTAGTCACAAAAATGAATGCCTTTGAAATATTTTATACTAAGGCATAACTCAAAACACAAATTAAGTTCAAGTACCTGCTGACGTCTATTCACTTGATCGACAGGCACCAACAGGCACTTATGTTTTTTATCTTAATTTTTAAGCAAAATTTATTCTGTTTACTTTTGAAATAGTCTAATTTGCATAGTCAGTATTAATTAGCACCTATTTGTTTATTTTACGTATTTTATATTTGCCTTGTGATGCCGGCTTAAAGTAGCATCACCCCATTTCTTACCCATGGGTGTCGTATGAGGCGACTAAAGGAGTCGAGGGTTAGATGTGTATTGCAATGGGCTGAGAAACTGTCACTATAGTGATACACAGTTATCTAATTGACCTTCAAACTTTTGTCAGACGTGGTGTTAATATCTGTTTTACGGTCGTTAATGCTCTGCCTATCCCGTTAGGGATATAGGCGTGATTTATTTATTTTTATAAAAAGATGGACCTATTTTGAGTAGTTTCCAACTTGAATAAGGATAGGAGTCGGATCCATTTCACGAGGAAATTCTTTGAAGAAAATATAACGTTACGTTGCCGTATCTAAAGGATCCACGTCTGCATTTCATGCAACATTCATAGGTTGGTTCAAAGCACCCAAACGAACTTGATCTGAAGTCCTAGATCGAATGTTTCACCTTTGATTGAGAACTGTACAACTAGGACTTATATCTCGTTGGTAATTCAAAGATACGGGGACCTTACCTAGGCTTGGTTTAGAGAGTCTGAGAACAAAAAATCCTTGCACGTTATAGTACATACATACATACATAAATCACGCCGATATCCCTTACGGGGTAGGCAGAGCGTTAACGGCCGTAAAACAGATATTAACACCACGTCTGACAAAAGATGAGGGTCAATCAGATAACTGTGTATCACTATAGAGACAGGTTGTCAGCCCATCGTCTAAAATTGCAATACACATCTAACCCTCGAGTCCCGTAGTCGCCTCTTATGACACTTATGGGTGAAAAATGGGGTGATGATATTCTAAGCCGGCATCACACGGCAACATATATATAATTATTCATTTATTTATTATTTCTTTATTGCAAAAACAGTGTTCAAACTTATTATATAAAACAGTGTCTCACAAAACTGCACAAACAGTTTGACTGTGGGATGAGACGATACTCGCTTTTAACTTATATTATATTTCACTTGTTGTAAAACTTAAGACTAATTAACTTGAAGTGCCTTAATATTATGAATTTAGATAGAACTTCTTTAATTTGTTTTATGTATGTTGTTAAATAACGATTTTTTAGGTTCCCTACGTATGTCCTCAGATATACTATTTAATAAATAAATACGGTAGACGTTTCTTCTTCGTCCTCTGTAAACGGTATTGGCTTGATTGTGCCTGCAAACGAGTACTTACCTACCTAAAGTGCCTAAAGTACATTTTTTTTAAATAAAATAAATAAAAATAGCCGTTATTGCCATTTTACATTTTTAACTTAAATATACAAAAAAAATAATACAAGTATTGAAATATTTCCCCTTTTTTTCTATTCTTTAATGACTTTTTCATTTTAGTTTATAGCTTGTCTGTCGACATAGGCCTCCTCCAAGGTTTCCATGTTGACCTGTCTTCAGCACTTTTTTATTTTTAAATATCATGCCCTAAATTTTTCTAAAACAAGCTTCCTTACAAACTTACTTAATTATTTTTTATGTTTCAGACATAAAATGCATCATATTTTAAATAATATACTTTAAAGAATAATAAAATAAGTATATAAAAATGTTGTCTAGTTTCATGAGCTACTCATTTCACAATTTCACCCCTTGACGCAAAGAGAATATAATAATAGAACTAGCGTTCCTTGACGGGATCGTGATGGCTTTCCTCAGGGCATTCTACCTCTTTATTTCAAACTTGGTTTCGAACATGGAACTCTTCGAGCAACACGGTCTTCCGTCTCGTTCCGACCATGGAACTATACAAAGAATACTTTACTCACTTATAGATCAACCTTCTTGGTTTCAAACAAGTAGATTGCTTTTGCATGGAATAGACAAAATATTTAAAGAAAAATAGAGGATACCACGCTAGGCTAGTTCTATTCACAGATCTCATAAGTTCTATTTAGATTTCCTTTGATGATATCTGCCAAAATCAAGTCAAAATTCAAAAGAAATAAATAGCCAATGAATCAGCATCACAAAATATCCGTAATTGTACCAAGATAAATAAAGCAACTTTGTTGTTACTGGAATTGTACCTACTCGATATTGAAAGAGAACCGAAAGCACTATAATGCAACTTTAAAGAAATTTAGCTCGCAAGCACCAATAGCAGCAGGAATATGGGATAGTGTTGTAGTATTCATTCACACCATTTGCCTACAAAATCTAGTTCATTCTGAATTTCTCCCTCCACATCTACTATGTACTACAGTTACTACTGCCACATCTAACAACGGGTTAAAAATGTGGTGCGGAAAACGTGACTTCCTTGTAGATCCAGATTTACTTCTTGAGTCCGACTACTGTCAGGCAACTAACTGGTACCTAACTTTCTACTTTGATTTCTCATTTCTGCACCGAGACATGATAATTCAGACGACCGTTTTTCTGGTTTATCTTTTTAATTACAACTGTGCCTTTGTTGAATGTTTGGGTCTAAGCCCTGGTTTGCCGTGTGTTGCCGGCTGAGAATAGCATCACCCCATATCTTGCCCGTGGGAGTCGTAAGAGGCGACTTAGGGACTTGAGGGTGTGTATTGCAATTTTAGGCGATGGGCTGACAACCTGTCACTATAGCGATACACAATTTTCCAAATAACCCTCAAATATTTGTCAGACGTGGCGTAAATGTCCGTTTTATGCGGCTGTTTACGCTCTGCCTACCCCGCAAGGGATTATAGGCGTGATATATGTATGTATGTATGTATTTATTGGTTCCAAATATGTTCCTTGTAATATTAACCACTTCTAATCTAACATTATTCCTTAGATTGCCGTAGATTGAAAATCTACAGGATTCCCTACTAGTAAAGCAACTTTAGTCTCGTTGCAAACGTCTTTGCTGTTTTGTTTGCAAATATATATTTTACTTAGGCATTTATTGTTGCTCAGCTCAAAACACTGGGAGTTACGATGGCAGCAGGCAGAACAGGATATAAAAACGGCAACTCAGGCAAAAGAGATGGCCACGGAGGCCAAAGCGATGGCAGTTACAAAAAGTGATCGAAGGCGTGCCAGGCTGGAGGAAAACGCTGCTACAGTTGCCTTACAACGAGCCAGAGACTCGAAAGTCTCTATATGGCTATCCCAACACCTGGCCACTAAAGCTTGGATAAGCAGAAACAACTCCAAAGCGGCTGATGAATTAAAGAAAAAGAAGAACAAACAAAAGGAATGCATACAAGAACTTGCGGAACAGGCGCGTTGTGCTTCAATCATAAAACGGTAAGAAATGTTAATCTTGATCCTGATGAATACATGATTAACTAGCGACCCGCTAAGTGGTTTCACCCGCAATACTCGATTTAAATTTTTGTATCACGATCCGTTGCTTCTTTTTCTTGTGGTACACCAAGTCGTCCAACGCTCGATGAACCCTAGTGTCAGAATTTTTTGACCGCCTACTACTAATTGTCTTCTTTTCTTGTGTGTGGGACATCGAGTCCTTCAACGACTCGATGTACCCAGGGTTAGTACCCATAGTAGACGGTTGAAAAACTCTGATACCTACAACTAGAAAAAAGCCTCTGACATGGTTCTGTAACGACTTCCGTTTAAGTAATCATAGTCCGTTAAAGCAACCACCGGGACCGACGTCTTGGCGTGCCCTTCGAAGCACAGAACCATCTTTCTTTTCGGACAATCAGGTGGTTCAGCCTGCAATGTCATAACCAGACTGGGAGTAAATTCACACAGTAATAAATATCAACTTTATGAGTGCCCCACAGAGAATTGAACCCGGTACCTTTGCGTCGCAGGCAGTTGCACTACCAGTGCGCCTCATCGGCCGTCAATCTGGTCTTCGTTTTGAAGATCAAGGGAAACAGAACGCGACTTTATTTTATAATATGTAGTGAGGATAGCTTTCCTTGTTACGTTTTTTAATTCGAAATGGGTGAAAAATTGCTTGCAATAACTTAAGCGCTTAACTAGCTAATAAGTATAAGAATTATTTATTGAGATCAAAGTTTAACAAGTGTACATGATAAATAAAAGTTCATAAATCTTAACCACTTTCCTCTAGTAACATTGATCGAAATAACAGATAAGGAATAGTCAAGTGACTTGAGGTACATAATCTTGATCACTTGTCGACTGGGATGTGTTGAGTCTAGGGGTTTCTATGCAATTAATTTATTTATTAAAAAGTGTGTAAGTATTAATGTCAGCTAACTAGTTCCCATATTAACAGCTTTGCTTAGTTTGGGGCAAGATCGCGCGGTGTGTAGTGTCCAAGTTTTCTTATCTTATTTTTATGGGAACACCAAACTTTTTCATTTTACGCTTCATTAACCCCTTGTCTGTCACGTACCGGGAGCCGGACAACAATTTTGAACCTTAACTACCCACAATAAAATTCAAAACCAATGAAATTGTTATAGTATGATGCGACAGACGAGTGATTAACGGTTTCAATTCACACCTTATGAATAATTTCTTTATTTATTTGCAGCCTCAAAGAATATGACAAAGAGGCAAAAAAAAGGGAAAAATACTCGCAATCCAACAGCGCAGAACTTAACAGTCCTAAAGAAATGGTGTCATCAAAAACATATTCTCCAACGTCATCAATAAAAGCGTCAGATAGTGGTGCTAAACCTCAATCCGAGGCGGTGTCGTTACCGGAAACTCAAATTTGGTCAACTCCAACTCCAGCGAGTCCATCTCCGCAACCTCCGTCAACTCCGGAAGTTCCAAGTTCTATCGCTCCGCCAACTACGCAACCTTCAACTCCGACAACTCCGCAAACTCCAAAAAGTCCAACTCCGCAATTTTCATCAACTACTCAATATTCAACTCTAACTACTCCGATAAGTTCCACCCCGCAACCACCGTCAACTACGCAGCCTTCAACTCCGACAACTCCACAAAGTCCACGAGGGACGCCGAAACCTAAAAGCCCACCACCAGAGAAATAAACAGGTTTCTATAATAAGAAATAAACAGGTTTATATTATAAGAAATAAACAAGTTTCTATTATAAGAAACAAAATGTTTAAGCCAACCAGACCATTCTGTATGGGAGGTACAGTTTTTTTTTTCAATTTTTATGCCTATACTCCGAGGGAAAAGTTGTACAGTTTCATGGACTTGCATTTCACCAGCAGATGGATCTTCACCAAAATATACACACATACACATATTACCCCTATTATCCCTTGCAGGATGGGCAGAGCGTAAACTTCAGCAAAAACGGACATTTACGCCACGTCTGACATATATTTGAGGGTCATTCGGAAAATTGTGTATCGCTATAGTGACAGGTTGTCAGTCCTTCGCCTAAAATTGCAATACACACCCTCGAGTCCCTTAGTCGCCTCTTACGACTCCCAAGGGAAAGAAGTGGGGTGATGCTATTCTAAGCCGGCATCACACGGCTTTGGCTTGCTAAAATTGCTTGCTAAAATGCAAATGTTTTATAATATATTATATATAACATTCGTTTGAAAAGCTTTTTGTCACAGGATTAATATTATTTTGGAGAACTCTATTCGTTCTCGTACGAGTAATTAAAATGTGTATTTCTGATTTTAACTCATCTAAAAAAATCTTCTTTTGGTGGTACTAATTTATTTGGGGTATGGGATGTTTAGTCGTTTTTATTTTTCTGGAATATTACGATAAAACAAAAATTGGAACAGAAAATATACAGGGAGTAACAAAAAGGGTCTAACGAGCTGAAAGGAGGTCAAGGTACACATGAAACTAAACAATTTTCCCAGTGGAACATGGGTCGAAATATTAATAAAATAATTTGTACCTCAAATCAAAATTGCCGATCAGACCCCAAAATTATAAAACAACAGGTCAAATTCTATTTACGGGTCAAATTCGATGTTCATTGCGTAGTCAGTTAACCATTATGATACCAAGGGCCTGATTCTTAATTTTTTTTCCCATCTGATGTCATTGACATTCAACTGTCCTTCTATTTCCACTGTGATTTTTTATGTTTCAAACTGTCAGCCGAATACGAAGCTACCATCCAACTGAAACAAAACTGGTACCCTTTTTAAATAGCGGAATACGGGCCCAGGATTATTAACTGGCTGCGCAATGAACTAAGAATTTCACCTGTAAACTTGCAGCATGTAGTTTTATAACTTGGCACAGCTGGTTAATTTACTTACTATTTGGAGGTCCAATATTTTTTTAATATTTTGACCATTTTTTTATATTTATTTTTTTATTAATGATGGGTTTGTTCTTGACTCTAGTCTAGGTCATAGGACAGAGACAGAGTCTAAGATGTAGCGAGCTCACCCAGAAGAAGCCTGTTAAGGCACTGGCACTCCCACACACTGACGGAACGCAGCAAGCTACTTGGCGCCAGACTTCGGTGGGATGGTGGTCGCGAGCCAGGCGGCCCCTTACGGAGCCTTCCACCGCTTGGTGGGATCGTTCAGCCGGACTTATCCACAGGCAAGCCTGTGTTGCCGTTGCCCGGGGTGGACCGCTAGGAGGTAGATCCCATACCACCCCAATGTTACATGAGGAAAGTTGTTCAGTTTCACGAGTACTTTTACCTCCTTTCGGCTTCTCCCTTTTTTGTCAATGCTTGTATAATAATAGTTTTTCTATAAATTAACTTGGTAAATAATCTATCTACAATATTACACTGACATCGGAAGCGCGTTTAATTTCAATAATGCATCGGACGATGAATTATGAAACTGCACTTTCGTATCGTGAAATAGGTCATCGAGGATGTCACTGTAAAACAACAAGGTTTAGTCAAATTGAAACTTACTGACGACCGATGTGGCGCAGCGGTAAAAGATCTGCCTGCTACATAAAGGCTCCGGGTTCGATTCCCGGCAGGGACAAACATTTTCGATGATTTAAATATCTGTTCGGGTCTGGGTGTTCTATTTATATATTTATGTGTGTTTCCATAGTACCTCAATACAGGGAATCCTAGTGAAGGCTATGTCTGTGTTCGTGTTTGAAAAGTTCCTGTTGTTGTGTTCAGGAGGTTTTCATCAATTCATCAAAAAAACACGAGGGCGCGAGGCTTGTAAGGGCGCCTACACACAGGACACTCTTACTAAACCTACTCACTCACGCTCCAGGGCTCACCGGCACTTTACGCCATCACCTGCGGTTACTCCGGTTCCCTGATTGCCGGTGCCTCTTAGAACCCAAATAACATGACAATCATTCTTCTTGTCGCATATGATACCGGGCTACCGGCTGTTAGACCCTGGTGACAGAGTTTTAGGATTTAAGTCTGTGTTTTGAACTTTGCCAGCAACAAAATGAATACCGATCCAGCGCTCACAGTAAATAATGCATTATGATATTGCTCGTTCAATTTTTGAACGCGGGAAATGGTAAATCACAATCGGAATTGTTTACTTTAATGTTTTGTGTAAATGTAAATAGTGACGATATTGTTGTGCAAATCCTGGTTTACCGGCCTTTTTTATGATACAGACATTACAGACTGTATAGCGAATGAAGACGAAAGCGAATGAATTGTTATTTTAAAGCAACTTCGAGTATAAAATGTATATCTGAAACCTATAAAAAAATGTGAAACTGCGTCCATATGGACTACTGGTGCGAATCTGCGAGGCATCGGTCTCATGAGTGTCTTACGACAACTCGTGTATGAGTTTCGTCCTCTACGATAAACTTCTTGTACCCGAGCGGGGCAATCGCTGAACTTTATGTAGTTTAGTTCAGTTTTTACGCTGAACTGGTAGAGGAATACAAAGACGAAAAGTATATTTGCAAAATAAGTCGGCAACTGTTTCGCTTTCTATTCAGCTCATCAGGTAAGGTAATCTGCCTTACTACAGTTGGTATGAAACTGCGTCCATATGGACTACTGGTGCGAATCTGCGAGGCATCGGTCTCATGAGTGTCTTACGACAACTCGTGTATGAGTTTTGAATAGAAAGCGAAACAGTTGCCGACTTATTTTGCAAATATACTTTTCGTCTTTGTATTCCTCTACCAGTTCAGCGTAAAAACTGAACTAAACTACATATAAAAAAATGTGTATCACGGTATTGACAAGTCAGCCGTCGCCTCATGAAACACTAGAGAACTTCCTTAGTCGCCTCTTACGACACCCGCAGAAAGAAATGGGGTGATGCTATTTAAAAGTAAATAAAATTTTACATAAAGTAAAAGTCCGTTCTTAACCTTAGGTATATACCTAGGTATTTTTTTTTCAATTCAATTACAAAAAAGCTGGGTTAAAAAACCAAATTAGTAGGTAACAGTTTCAACATTTTTTGTTTTAAGGTAGTGTTGCACTGCCAAATAAAAAACACTCTTATAAACACATTTAGATGCTTCTAAACATAAAAGTTCTATAAAGTAAACCTTATTATTTACTAATAGCACACACACAATGCTGATGATAATCCATTAGCCGATTGCAACGCTCGATTGCAGACGTATTCAAACGCATCACTGGACCGTGGCAAGATTAATGCTAATAGATATAATATAATCTATACATATAATAAAACAGAAACGAAACCAATTCTGTACATGAAATAGATTCAAAAAAGGGTTTTTGCTTCTAATTGTGTTCAAGATACAGACATCAAAACAGAAGTAAAATTGATTTTTGTCTGTTTGTCTGTCGGTATGTTTGTTATTCTTTAACGTAAAAACTACTGCACAGATTTCTACAAAATTTTATACTGTGGTAGCTTATTACCCGGGTCAACATCTAGGATACTTTTTACCGCGAAAAATCTTTCATTCCCATGGTAAAACACAGTAACTGGTTCCGCAAAGCGAGTTCCAAATTTTTTTCCTAAAAAATAATATAGATGTCGCTGTTAGTTTTGTAAAACGCGGTATTGACCACGTATTGACATACGATCTGAACATCTAAACGACCCCGTGAAACGACCTAAACAAACAAAAAACAAACAAATCACACATTTAATCCTTGCGGGGTAGGTTGCGCGTCAACGGCCGTAAAATACCATCGCTATCGCCACGTCTGACATATATGCGGGCCGTTCTACCTATTACAGAAATGTTTCGGACTTTTACTTTGACCTTTGGTCATGGTCAAGGTATGTGTTGGAAGACAGATGAATTATTATATTTTCTTGAGTTTGCACAACTATTACTCATCACAATAAAACAATTTTAAACGGATTTAAGTTGTGTTTATTGTGGAAACGTAGTGAAATCCAAAATAAACACAACTTAAATCCGTTGAAAATTGTTTTATTGCGAAGACAAATTGTGATTTGTGTTAATTTTTTTACCACTACAAGAGGCCGTAGGCCTGAGTTAAAGGTTATAATACTTTTAATTTTAACTCGACATCTCTACGTGTACCTAACCGAGATAGTGAGTCTTGAAAGACAGACAAACGGACAACAAAGTGAGTGAACCTATAAGGGTTCCTTAATGCAGCCGGCCCTAAACCTATTTGCCTATATAGTTTTTATTTTAACTCGATATCTCTACGAATTCCCGAGATAAAGCGTCTTACGAGACGGATGGACGGACGGACGGACAACAAACTGATCGTATAAGGGTTCCGTTTTTTGTACCTTTCTTTTTGAGGTACGGAACCTTAAAAAATATAAATACCTTCATTAGTTAAAATCAAAAATGTTAGAGTAAAATTTGTTTAAAATTACTTCATAGATGTCGCTGTTAGTTTTGTGAAACCCGCTAATGAAATGTTTTCTCCAAAATTATATAACAAAGCCACTGACAGGCGGCAAGTTTTCTAAAACTAATATTATAGTATTGTAAACTATGCCGTGTGATGCCGGCTTGCAATAGCATCACCCCATTTCTTTTCCGTGGGAGTCGTAAGTGGCGACTAAGGGACTTGAGGGTGTGTATTTAAATTTTAGGCGATGGGCTGACAACCTGTCACCATGGCGATACACAATTTTCCGAATGATCCTCAAATTGGCGTAAATGTCTGTTTTTTCGGCCGTTTACGCTCTGCCTACCCCCCAAGGGATAATAGGCGTGATATACATGGTGTAAAAAAATTAGCTGAGAATATTTTAAGGGGTGCACCAGTACGTGAAACTGAACAACTTTCCCCAAGGAACATAGGTCGAAATATGAAAAAAAAAATTGGCCCTCCCATACAAATTATCCCGGCCGGGTAACACACTAAGTATGGGATGGTCAAATTATTTTTTCATATTTCGACCTATTTTCCTTGGCGAGAGTTGTTCAGTTTCACGTACTGGTTCACCCCTTAAAATATTCTCAGCTATTTTTTTTACACCTTATATGTACCTATGTAAGTATATACTTGGGCAACGGATATTCTGATAGATTGTTTCTTTAAAAATAAATCTTTTTTGTGAAGTGGCGCCACTATCGAGGTCGTTCACGGTTACACTCGCCTTAAACATTTTTGCAGATATCAGAAGGCAAGGAAGGATTGCACTTGCTGTAGCATCTTCAAGTATCGCTGCCACACTGCTTCCAGGAGAGAAAACGGCGCATACAACTTTCAAAATACCAATCGATTTGGACACAAACGAAACTCCAATATGTGCTGTATCACGTAACAGTTACAAGGCAAAGGTTTTCTGATTATTGTTGTCTGGTAGTTATGTGACGAGTGTACGATGGCCAACAAAAAAACGGTAGAAGCTATGGATAGGACTTTGAAAGACATACGCAGAGATAATAGGGCCATGGGCCATATCACTGTTCTTTTTTTACAGTGACTTTCGCCAAACACTTCCAATTGTTACTGGAGGTACCAGGGCTGATGAGGTGAATGCCTCACTAAAATCATCGGCTCTTTGGCCGCAAATTTATAAGCTGACCTTGACGGTGATCATGCGAACCCGTATCGGAGGTAATCCACGGGCTGAAGAGTTTTCACAAGCTTTATTAAAACTCGGCAGAGGTACTTTACCAGAGGATAACGGTCAAGTAAGTCTGCCTGAAACGCTTCTTCTGTGTATGACGAGCCTTCCTTCCTTCAAAAGAAAGATTCCTGGCTACGTGGAAGAGCTATTTTTGCACCCAAAAGTTATCAGACTGCTTCAATAAACTATACCATTATGTCACAAATCACTGGGGATATGGTGGTATACACGTCAATTACCACTGTTATGAATCAAGACGAAGCCACTAACTATCGAATAGAATTCCTTAACTCCTTGAGTACAAAATATGGTCTTCCTGCACACCAAATATTACTTAAAGTTGGTGTTCCTATCATGCTTCTTCGCAATCTCACTACGCCAAAGCTGTGCAATGGAACCAGACTGAAGATCTTAAGCTTAAAGATGAATGTATTCGAGGCGGATATTTTCACTGGTTGTGGCGCGTATACCACTCATTCCCAACAACTTTTTATTCCAATTTCAGGGCATTCAGTTTCCCGTCAGCGTTTTCTTTGCAATGACTGTAAACAAATCGCAAGGACAGACGCTGAAAGCCGCAGGCGTAGGTCTTACGATTCCCTGTTTATCACACGGGCAGCTATATGTCGCTTGCTCTCGAGTCAGTTCTCCTGAAAATTTGTACGTTTTAGCTACCGATGGTAAACCTACCAAAGTAGTTTATAATGATGTTTTGTAGCTGATGTCCATAGTATCTAAACCAAGTACCTAACCGAAAAACAAGTTAACCAGTACCTATTCATTGCACGTCTTAAAGACTTTATAAAAACTTTATACAAACATGATATTAATATTAAACAATATGCATACATCAACTTCACTAACTCACAAGTCACTACACCATGCGTACGAAGTCGCGGGCAACAGCTAGTACTAATTATATAACTACAATTGGGATGGCCGACCGAATATGGAGGCCCGTTATTACGTTTTCATCAATGGATTTCCAGATTCTGAAGGGGGTTGCAAAACTCTGATACCAGGGTTCATCGGATCGTTCGGCGACTCGGTGTCACACACGAAAAAAAGATCAAAGGATTCATTTTGGAACCATGCCTTTATCACATTTTGCAGTGTGATGCCGGCTAAGCATAGCATAACCCTATTTCTTTCTCTTGAGTGTCGCAAAAGGCGACCAAGAGACTCGAGGGTTACATGTGTATTGGAATTTCAGGCGACTGTAGCTGTAAATAGTTATTACATGTTCAATGTGATATAATTATTCAGATTCATGAGTTGGTTTGGGTGAAATATTTTCAGTTTTCAAAATGAAAAATTATAAACAAAAGCAATAGAGTCGGTTTGTATGCGAGATTCCTGTCGAGAACAAGAAAGTTTCTGACTGTTGGCTAGAAACTAGAGAGTCTACGCAGCGTGATAATACGAGTAATAATGTATCTACTTACTCTATAAATTTACATCCAGGGCATGCGATTCTTTTTTTTTCGTGTATCGCTGTCGCTGTCCCCTAGCACTACTACAGGCACTACTAAGTAGGCCTCTGACATGGTTGTGTAACAACCGCTGTCTAAGTAGTCACAGCAACCGGGACCAACGGCTTAACGTGCCCGCTTTCTTACAGATAGTCAGGTGGCTAAGCCTGTAATGCCCTAATTAGACTGGAAACAAAACAAAGTGATAATATCAACTTTGTGAGTGCCGGGAATCGAACCCGGAACTTCAGTGCCGCATGGAGGCGCACTACCACTGCGCCACATTGGCCGCGTATAATATAAATCTGAGTCTCTTAATGTAATGGAAAAAATCTCTGAAAAGCTCAGACCAAGATTGACGAACGAGCTAATAAAAAACAAATATTTATTTTTGAGCTTTCTAAACAGTGAAAGCTAGGGCTTTTGTTGCCGCTAAAGCCACCGAATAAGAAGCTTATAGAACATAAAAAAATACATTTTGGAAGCCGACCTGAATACATATTAGCTTATCGCTGAAAAAATATATCAAAATTCATTGGCTTTTATAACAATATCTATCGCACAAAGAGCTTTTATTAAAAATATTCGAAATAGTTGCGAATTTCTGTTATTACGTAGATTTTAACTTTGTATGGATTTCTATCAAAGTAAATCTTTGAAGAACCCAAATGGAATCTACTGAATATAGGTAGGTCAGGTCAGGAGTAGGTATAAGCAGGGTGTAACTGGTGGGCATTCTGTACTTCTTTCGAAATAAAAAGATTAAATTAGGAGCACACTTAACTTGATATCAGCTTTTCTGGTCAGTTGAGTAACTAGACTTTTACAGATGGCTCATTTAGTACTTCGCGAGAATTTTGCTCACACACGCATACACACCAACGTTTACAGGAATGACAGAGGAAAAATTCACTAAAGGTAAGGTTGTCACGTCCGCCATATTACGTTCTTGTTTTGGAATCGGCTTAAAACCAATTACTTTCTCGTATTGAATTAAGCCGTTTTACGTTATCATATTGAATCTAACCATAAAGGGCGGGGCACACCGGCTCCGTATCCAGCTCTCGTCCGTAGTCACGCACGAACTGATGACGTTGTAATGTATAGGACTGTATGAGATACGGCACACCGCTTGCGTGCAGCACGGAACGGATACGTAACGCAAGCGGTGTGCCGTATCTCATACAGTCTCATACATTACAACGTCATAAGTTCGTGCGTGACTACGGACGAGAGCTGGATACGGAACGCATACGGAGCCGGTCTGCCCCGCCCTTAAATAGTTACATATTACGTTCTTAGATTGAATTGGAAAACTTTAGGTACATTTGTAAATATCAAAAACTATGCATGCTAGATAATTAGTTTTTTAGAGGAAGTTATAGGTCTTGATAAGATCTACATATCAGATGACAGCTGTCAAAGTTACAACATGTTCATCTCCGAACTAAGTATGCATTTTTGGATTCAAGCTTTTTTGAGGATGTTGTAACTAGGGCGCACGAAAAGTTTTGCACGACTGGTCCCTAATAAATGTTTGAATTTCGAATGTTACGTACCTATATTTTTAAAAAGATAATTCACTTATTGATTTAAAAAAGAATGGGCGGGAAAACGCGTGTCAATTGTTTTTTATTATTCATTGAATTACGCCATCCGCTATCAAAATTGACATAACGCGGAAAGATTTTTGGGTGATGAATTTTTACGATTGTTAATGTTGGCTCTCACCGCAAGATTGCTACGCTCGTCTTCAAAATGCTTTTGGGACAGAAGCACCTCATTTGAGCACCGTGCGTTAGGCGTTCGTACGCAGAATTTAATCGTGGCCGTGTTTCTCTCTATACGCTCTCTAAATGCTCATACCATACCATGGTCTGTAAAATGCTATTTATAATAATAATGATTGATTGTACCCTTGACAGTTGATGACTCTATCAATGGTATCTTTTATATTTTGGCAACGTAAAAATTTTACAAAGTTGACAATTTTCAACAATAACATTTTGCGAAGTAGTCATTTGGCGACTGTTTAAAAAAATGATAAATTGAATACAGTAAGCGCCGCGTGTCTCACGTATTGTGTGACAGTAGCATATAAGAGATCTGTGACAGTAGCAACCCTTGACAAAGAATACTATACTCACTGGACCCTCGAGCTTATTAACAAGTGACAATCGCGGAAAATTGAAAAGGCTCTGGTGAGCTTTCTGTAAACCACTCTATTTTATGGTTAGACTCTTTGCTCAACGGGGAGGAAATCTAAAGGCGAGTGTAGCCGTCAACGACTTCCACTTCTACTTTACAAAAAAAAACTCTTTATTTAAGCAATCTATCAAAATAAAATAAGTACCTAAAAACGGCCAGTTTTGGTATTAATTGCTATAATTTTAATTACAGCGAATATTTCATTGAGTTCGCAGGTTCTAATTTTACTTAAGGATAACACTGAAAACTTGGGCACCGGATATTCTGATAAATTGTTTGTATAAAGAGATTTTTTTTTTGTTAAGTGGCGCCACTGTTGAGGTCGTTTACTTACCCTAAAGGTTATTTCAGATGGCAGCAGGTGCGACTGTGCCATGCCTAAATCGTAGTCTCTGTGGCCTGAACGTAGGTACCAATAAAATGTAACTGACTCAGACATTAACACATTTACGACCAATCACAGAAACAAGCTTAATAAATTTAAAAAATTTAAATCACGACTGGTTTTTGAGACAAAGCCTAGCCAATGACACTCGGAAAAATTTAACGATTCTTCCGATACTATTCCCATTCAAATCTGTTTTTTTTTTATTATAAATATATGCATTTGTCTGCCATCTCACCTGATGTTAAGTGACGATGCAGACGATGTTGGAACATGCTCAATTGCTCACCTGTCCAGTGTTTCTTCATTTCAGTCATTTATAGAATCGGACATATACATTGAACTCTAAAAACATTACACTCCTTTTTTGGTTGGCAGTCGTGTAGAAAGGCACATTCGACAGTGGCGCCATTAAGTTCCCCAGTTTTCTACCTCATTGAACATGGGAGTACAAGAGTCCTATTGTAAGTACGAAAACGCCTGATGGAAAAGTTTCTCAAAGTATATTATAATAGCCTTTTCATAAAAAGCTAGTAAATGCGGTTCCTCAACCGTCTGGCGTTTCTCTGGTAAGTACAGTAAGAAGGTATTATACGTAGATTAAAGTCTGATGATGCCGTTTGATGCCGGCTTGAATAGCATTACCCTATTTCTTTCCCGTGGAAGTCGTAAGGGACTCAAGGGTGTGTATTGCAATTTTAGGCGATGGGCTGACAACCAGAGCTGTCAGACGTGGCATAAAATATGTATGTTTCTTGCGGCCGTTTACACTCTGCATACCCCGCAAGGGATTATAGGCGTGATATGTGTATGTATGTATGTAAAGTCTGATTAACAGCCACAACAGTCCACCACTGGACATGGGTCTCCCTCTGCCGGGGGTATTGCCATACTCACCATGCTTGGCAGGCGGATTGGCGAGCGCAGTGTAAGGTTTTACATTCACAGGGAACGCTGCTGCCTATTTCCTGGACGCTTATCCCTTAGTCGCTTTTAATGACACCTACAGGTAGAATTGATGTGATGCCATACTAAGTCGGCACCACACGGCATAGTGTGACAATTAGATTGATTGACTCTTATGGTGCTTATAAGACACTGTTAATGTATAGTACAGAATGTAAACCAATGAAGCAAGGAGGTAAAAACCTATGATTACCTGGGTACCTACATCATTAGAAATAATTAAAAATTAGAATAAGCACAATAGTAGTTACTTATTGAAGATTTTTAGACTTAGTTTGTAGTACTTAATTTTAAACTTTCGCAGTTGTTTACACTATTCATAATTATAATTTTCTCAAACATGCTAGGAAATGTGTTCATTTCTTTCAAAAAAAGAAACCGCGAAGTTTCACATTGTTTGTCACGTCTCAGATCACGCCAGCAAAGTTGTATGGAAATCCTTTGCTGGTGTCCATTAAGATAAATTCGTTATACGCTAAACCCACATAATTTGATTTCAAAATTATCTCGATGACTCTCATAGAAACGGAACGTAATTTTGTATGAAACAGGTAACTAAAGACGAGGCTGTATGATGTGAAGACCCTTGCCTGTCCAGAATTAAAAAAGAAAAGAATGAACTAAACATTTAGTATGGCTGAATATTACGTAATACTGTGCCTTACAGGCGAATTTATTTTAAAAAATTACAATTGGTGGGAAAATTGTAAATTTTTATTTGTTTCGTTGTGTTGTGGTCGCTAGCTAACTTTTATAAGAAGTACAATCTTTCATTTCCTAGCCTTTTTTTGAGAAAAGCACTATGTAAGCCTCGGGGAAAATTACTTTGCTTGACTTGTTTATTTGAAGTCCAGCAAAGTCTTATTTTCCATACCTCGACAACAATGTACTATTAAACGGGTTCTTACCAAAGAATAATTTTAATGCCATTTCCTGATATTTCGACGCTGTTGCAAGCGTCATGATCACGATTAAAGTGAAAAAAGTTTACCCGTGATCATGACTTTCAGCGTCAGCTTAGAATAAAACCTACAAAACTGTAACAATTAGACCAATATTAATTAAGTGCCTAATGCAAGCAGCCAATCACCATCCCATTCAATACATCACTCTAACCCGACGAAAGAAGGCGGGAACAAAAGGGAACCACTAAATATCTGTTAGTTTAGTTTCATTGGACAAAACCACAGATCAAATATCAAAGACCAAACAGAAATTTTAGCAGAAGATAACCATCGAATCGATATGTAGCCATCTCGCAAGGCAAGCTGATACGGTTACTATAACGATAACAAAGAATACAGTTCAAAAGTTTATAGTTTTGAAACGTGGCAGGTATCAAAATCGATGTTCGTCATGAATGTATCTAGCTCTCTTAAATTCCTGAATATCAACTTTAAAAAATTATTTTATACTATGGTTCATTATGCACTCTTTAATGAAAATAAGAATTTAAGGTGCCAGGGCAGTGGAACGGTAGCCCACGGTCCCGGGTTCTAGTCCCGGCAAAAGTTTTTTTTTTTAGAAATATATGTTTATGTTAACGGAGTCTTACAGTTTCCTAGTCTGTGCCGTTTATGGTCATGGGTTAGGCTCGTGGCCGATGGAGCGAGCGACGCAAGCACCGGAACACGAGCCCGTTTGGGGAATAGCTTGTGGTCCTGTTCCAATAAATAACCTGCTTATTGAAACCTTGGCTGGGAAAGGTCTTGCTATAACGCAATATAAGGTATTAGCGCACTAGTATGTTGCTTAAATGGCAAACGATAAGCTGTCCTTGTAGTCTTAGTGGTTTAGTTATTTTGTTTGGTAAATAAATGCACGGTATTTTTTTATAAACTAACAGTTTTCCGTTCATCAGGTATTTTGTCGACTCGGCGCCCAACGCGACAAGCAAGCATAAAATGATACATACATACATACATAAATCTCGCCTATTTCTCTTACGTTTAGTTAGAGCGTTAACGGCCGTAAAACGGATATTAACACCACGTCTGACAAAAGTTTGAGGGTCAATCAGATAACTGTGTATAACTATACTTACAGGTTGTCAGCCCATCGCCTAAAATTACAATACACGTCAAACCCTCGAGTCCCTTAGTCGCCTCCTACGACACCCATGGGTAAGAAATAGGGTGATGCTATTCTAAGCCGGCATCACACGGCATAAAATGATACGTCAAACTATTCACGGTAACATTCAAGTCATTGAAACTTTTCATTTAAGTTATACAATTTTCGTTTCAAAATTATTATTTTAATAAGTGTTAAGGATTGGTTTGCTCTTGACTCTATTCAGGTCTAGGACAGAGACAGAGTCTAAAAAAATTGGTAGATTCCCGAAAAAAATGTCTCTTAGTGGTAGCATCTTTTGCGAGTGTAAAATATTGTAGAGGTCACGGCCTAATACATAAATAACTACTAAGCAGTAGAAGACAATAACGAAAGCATTATCGGCCATTTTGTTTTATTGCAGACTCATTTGCAAACAATGTAATCATCCGAAAGGCGATCTCATCGCTGATCTTATCTTGGTGTGGACCACATTCTTTGTGTTTTAATTTTAAATTGTGTTTTGTATGGGTCAGTGGAAAAAACTACTGGGTATGATTTGAATAGCCCGATGGCGTAGTGGATGGTATCCTTGCCTTCTACACCGGGGATAGTGGGTTCGATCCCCACATAGCAGTTGAAAGTCCTTTTCAAATATTTGTGTTGAGTCTGGGTGTTTTGTATGTCTTGTACATATTTATTTCCTAATAAAAGTGGTTAGGTATGCGTTATATCAGTTATCTTGTTACCGTAGTTTGGGGACAAATAGCGCTGTGTGAATTGTCCAAGATATTATCGACGCTTGAAAGGCAAAATGATCTAAGCGACATTTTTGGCCATATTGAGTTATATACATTGTTGGAATCGCCTGATTTTTCTGCGTCGTTTGGTCCTACTCACGTCTCTCTACGACGACTTTTTTGGCGCTTAGATATTTGAGGATTTGCGAATTTCAACAAAAAAAAATTAACTAACCGACACAATTTTTGACCCTTTTTTGAAAATTTGGTGGTTGAGTAATCATGTAATGGTAAATTTGTATGTGGATAACTTTTTCCTTTCTGTCCGTAGAATATTTTTGCATTTAGTAAATTTTTCCAGGATCTGGCAATTAAGTGTTAGGAGCTTAGTAAATTTTTTCTTTACAAAGGTTTTATCTTTTTTATAACTTAGGTAATTTTTACTTATTCGTTATTTTTACATTATGGCGTTTGGTTAAAATTGCCTGTTTTTTATTTTTTTTATTTATTTACTTCAGCATATATTACCTGCCTAAAAATACGACTGACTGTCGCTTAGTAAATTTTTGCCTGCCGAAAAATGAAACCGATTGTCGCTTGGTCAAGGTTTACCTGCCGTTTTCAAGTGTGATTTTATTATTTAGAAAACTTTTACTTCAACGGTCATAATTATCCAATGTTGGTTATTACCTACGGTAGTGTCAAGTAAAGGCGCAAAGAGTATTTTTACCTACAGTAATTCACATAAAAATGTTGTTTAGACCTGCGGGCGACACGCGCGCAGTCGCTAGCGCAAACATTAAAGTTAGTTTCAAAGTCACTAAAGTACTGTCGCCACCCGAATAGGTCGTATTTGACAATTGTGACCCCCTTTAGGGACCATTGTGATATGTACATGAGCAATAAATGTAAGTAGCATTTACGTTTACATACGTAGTATCACTCTTCTTCCGGCGATGAAGACGAAGTTTCTTCGCTGTCACTGCTCGTGCTGTCTTCAAACAATCTGAATTTCATTGTCTACATACATACAATACATACATAAGCCTATTGCAGACCACTGCTGGACGTAGGCCTCCCCCAGCGTACGCCATAGGGCACGATCTCCCGTTTTCGCCATCCAGTCGCTATCAGCCTCCTTTTTAAAGTCATCGGTCCATCTGGCCGGGGGTCGTCCAACACTACACTTGCCGAGGCGCGGCCTCCACTCGAGAACCCGTTTACTCCACCGTCCGTCGGTTCTACGACACATGTGCCCAGCCCACTGCCACTTCAGTTTGCTACATTTCCAGACTATGTCCGTTACTTTGGTATTTTTGCGGATAGTCTCATTCCGGATTTTATCCATTATAGAGGTAGAGATACCGAGCATAGACCGTTCCATAGCTCGTTAAGTGACATGTAACCAGTGGGCCATTTTTACTGTCAGGTTCCACGTCTCGGCTCCATAGGTCATGACTGGCAGGTCTTGAGGCATTGTGGTAAGGGTGATTCCAAAATATGACGCAACTACCCAAATGCTGCCCAGCCTAGCTGCACTCTTCTGGTGATTTCAGCCTTAAAGTTGTCTCTACCCAGCTGAAAAGTTTTCCCAAGGTACACATACTTTTGGACAACTTCAAGGGCTATACCTTCGACGGAGACCGGCTCGAAGATGATGTGTGATGTGCAAGTTCATTCCGAGTCCAACTTGTCTCAAGGCGACGTTGAGACTTGTCAGCATGTTTTGCAGATCCTGCAGCTATTCAGCCATTATGACTATATCATCGGCAAAGCGGAGATGTGGGAGATATTCGCCGTTGACGTTGAAGCCTAGTCCATTCCACTGCAAAGTCTTAAAGATATCCTCCAGCGAATTGGTGAAGAGTTTCGGGGATATAACGTCACCCTGTCTTACACCTCTGAGTAGTTTGATGGATCCTGTTTTGTGGTTTTGTACTTGGACGGACATGGTTGCCATTTGATATAGGCTTCTTAGCACTTCCACATATTGCCAATCTACTTGGCACCGCTGCAAGGAGTCCAAAATAGCCCAGAATTCGATGGAGTCGAAGGCTTTTTCGTAGCCCACAAAGGCCTTACACAGCGGCTGGTTATTCTCTTCTGACGTCTGTATTACTACACACCAAGAGAAACCAAAATTATGTGTTGCCTACGCAGCATTCTATTATATGCTGACATTCCATTTCAAGATAAAATCATATGCAAACAAAGCAGATAATATATCATTCGGACATTTGGAAATTGGACTTGGAAAACGCTCCCGGTTAAAACATGTTCTAAGATTATAGTAAGTTTCAAAATAGGCATATAGTATGAATTTTGCTATAAAATATATTCCAGAACAGATCAGCCTATTGAAATTCACTGCTGGTCATTTTACAAAATGATTACCAAGAAGCAAAGAAAAATGTAATACCTAGCTATGCTACTTCTGTGTGCCTCAGTGTTGATTTTATAGTGATAATTGAAACTGAAGACAGTTTTATTTACATTCTTCAAAAAAATAATTGATCCATTTTAGGTGAGAACATCATTTATGACAAATATACAGTCAAAATAAAATACGAAATTTAGTTTAGGTTGTTTTGACTCAACTTTTAAACAGTCTCAATTTAAGTTAGATAATTTTTACTCGGCAGCAAATTGTTTAAAAAAGCATGTATTTAAATTTTACCTTATCTTTCTTAACCAATAAATTTAATTTAGGTGGTTTTGACTCAACTTTTAAACAGTCTCAATTAAAGTTAGATAATTTTTACTCGGCAGAAAATTGTTTAGAAAAGCATGTATTCAAATTTTACCTTACCTTTCTTAACCAAACCTTGTCGGTTAGTCAATTTTTCCTGTCGCTACTTTTAGGTTAAATTTGACTAAGCGACACTAACTTTCAAACTAAGCATTATTTTTAATAAATTCATTTACCAATACGTACCTCAAAAATTCATGAAAAATATATCTAAGAACTGCGCAATTATTTTAATCACACGAATTTACACGATTTTTTTTCTAAAATTTCAAACTTTAAACTGCTCTACTGTAAAGTTAGTCAGATGTCGCTTAGATCATTTTGCCTTTCAAGCGTCGTTATTAATATTATTATTTATATATTTCATAGGTTTTGTTGTCAACAACCATAAAACGTAACTCGGGCTTGTTTTATAATCTTTTAGAGATTTCTAGAACCAATCAAGATTTGATGTGATAAATTATATCTAGGTAAGTTCCTACTTTATTCAAGAACCAACACCACTCAGCTGAAAATACGGACATAATAGGTAGACTAAGTCTCATTTAGAACTAGATTTCCGCCCAGTTATTTTTCCAACAAATAGCCTATGTGTTATTTCAGGTTATACTCTACCTGCGTTCAAAATTTCATCCAAATCGGTCAAGCCGTTTGTGAAGAGGTAACAAACATACATACACACACACACACACAATGTTAAGTATGGATACACGAAGGATTTGAAAACAACATTATTTTGCGCTATGTCGTGTGATGTCGGTTTAAAATAGCATCACCCCATTTCTTGCCCGTGGGAGTCGATGGAGGCGACTAAGGGACTCGAGGGTTACATGTGTATTGCAATTTTAGGCGATGGGCTGACAACTTGTCACTATAGCGATATACAATTTTCAGAATGACCTTCAAATGTTTGTCGGTCGTGGCTCAAATGTTCTTTTTTTTTACAGCCGCTTACGCTCTGCCAACCCTGCAAGGAATATAGGCGTAATTATTTTCATATGTATGTATTTTGCGCAACCTTGTTGTCCTAATTTCTAATTATGTAAGTACAGACGCATTTCAACATAAATAAGAGCAAAAACTTGAGCAGTTCTTGAAAAATGGTCTGTAAAGTCCAATTAGGTGCAAACAGATTTTACGGTTGTCTTAGCAATCTGAGTTAGCAATCGTCGCTATCCTTACTCGTGCGTTCTGATGTTGTAATGGCTGTTTTGGGTACAATTAATACGAAAGTCCTTGCCACGTGTGTGTATGTGACATCACTATGATTTCAAAAGCTACTGAACAGATTTTCTAGCAGTTTGTTTAAGCAATGTGTTTGTGAATTAGCTAAATAACATGCCGATAACTGATTTGACTACAATAAAGTCTATTTTACAGATGAAAAAGTTTCATTTTTTACGCTATTATATGGAGGATTCACAACTAGCTACGCAAAGTAATAAAATAAGTGTTAAGTTAGTAGTGAACTTTTTACTTCCTCGTTACTTTTTGCCGGCGTATCATTTTCGGACCCGTAGACCTTATTTATTGTTAGCGATACCAAAACACGCTAAAATAAGCGCCATTTACCGCGAATATATTATTTCCAATCTTTCAATTGACTCCAAATTATAACTTCTTTATAAATATTCAAGAATGTTCCTTGGGCCATTCAACGATTCGGTGTCCCACGCGAAAAGAAAAAGTATCAAACTCCCCAGCAAATCATGCCCACCAAAAGTTTAACGCCATCTATCGATGATTTTTTGTACTTTATTCTTTTGTAAATAGCTGTCAAAAAATAACCATTGATATGTTTAAAAATAAAAATGCATAATATCGCTTCTCACTCGAATGTTACGTTCAGATGTCAAGCAGCAATGGATATTGATATTCAGGTATACTGTAAAAGCAAGTGAAAATCGCACCAGTGTGGTTGGGTCTAGCAAGATTTAAATCTTAGCGCGATACAAATTGGCCCTTGTTTCTTCAGAAGGCCTGTATTCGTGATTAGAAACGCTTTCTCTTCCAAATAAACTAATGCGCCATTTTCTTAATAAGATATTCCCTTGTTGTACGCTGGAGGTGATTTTGTATTCCTTTTGTTGTAACGAAAGTTATACTTATAATTTTAAAATTATATATCATTTCGAACTCTGACATGAATGGAAGTTACATGGTTCCGTTTATTTGTTATTTACTGTAGCCGTTCATATTTTCCATGGTTTTTTTAAATTTCACAAAATGCTATACCTAGCTATCCATACAAATACTAGTTTTATCACGGTGGTACTAAACTGTATAATAATGTAGGTAAGTACTCGTTTAAGATAAAGGGTTCAGAATCATACCGAAGGTTTGGTTCCTTCTTATACTTAGGTGGTGACCAGGTTTAGTAGCTATACACCACAAAAAGTTTCATCGTAAAATTTACTGTACAGTTAAATTTTCTACCGCGGGCAGAATTTAAACCTGCGAGTTTCGCTATCACTCGTGGCGACGCCGCTTCCATCTAGGGTACCGCAGTTCATCCTTCATTATTGGCATCAAGATACACTTGCAAAATTTGCGGGCTATGGATGACCCGCAGTAGCCCAGATGGAAGAGCCACTGATGATGGCGAAACTAGTACTAGGTTGAAATCCTGCTTGTAGTAGAAAATTTTGCAAATTTTGCAAATTTTCTAAGATAACGAAATTATACTATCAAGTCTACCATAATTTAATGATAATAATTAAAATAAAGAATAAAAATTATTTGTTTGATTGTGTCGTTAGTGTTTGGTTATTCGTAGAACCTTAAATCTCTGCTATAAAATTATACAAAAGCAAGCTTACAAAGCCAACAAAACATCAAGTAATTATTCGCAGACAAATGGCCTAGTCTTTTAGTTCTAAAAACATTAAACCTTCAAGACGAGTATGAATTATGGAGTATTAGTTGGGCATGCGAATGTATCGTATGAGTTATGTTTTCCAGCGTTGTTTTATAGATGTCATAAAACCCTGAGTCGAGCTGGATTTGTATTATTTTGGATCATAAAAGCTATGAATAATAGCACGGATTAAAATAGCACGACATATTTTTCTGATTTCATTGATATCAATAAATTGACTAACCTACACATTTAAGTAGTCATATTTTTTGTAGGTTGAAACATTTGCTTCCGATTGTCAATAATTTCCTACTTGTGGACAGCTTAATCACAATAAAAAGTTGCGTACATATCCGCAAATATGTACGCAACTTGTGACTTTTCGATCAATTGATTGCACAACTTTTTAGAGGGTACCTGTAGCGACCTCTGGGAGCTACAACAAGAAGCTCATTCAAGGGGTTCACCAGCAAACAAGATGCAACAGAAGTTCCAACATATCGGCAAGATAGCGCCACGTGACAGATTGGCAACGAACAATGTTCCTGAAACGCGGTATCGAAGTGATTCACCGCGCAACGCATACATACAATCTACCTCTATATAAATTAGTAAATTCCAATTGAGGACTGTACATTGTGTTACACCTTTATTCAAATCAACATAAACAAGGTCTTCATACTGTTGTTCAGAATAACCGGTAAAAGTTGACCTCTTAAATGGTAAGAAGTGCTGTAATAAGTATTACCTAGCTTATTTAGATCACTGAAATAAACTTGTAGGTTTTATAGCTTTAAACCATAAGCGCTCATCATGGTAAATGAATCACCATGAATCACGACCCTACTGTCGTTCACAATTCGTATTGTGCCTAGTAAAGTATGATAGATTGCTTAATCACTCTTGCGAGTAATAATACAATGGTTTGAGTACCTACCTACTCTATTCATTAGAGATGGCAGATGAGTTACTTCATCGCATTTTGTTTTAGGTTAATCCTAAGGTCACATTTCGTTGGCATAGAAGCTTTCATTGTATAAATTATCATTAACAAGTGTAGGTATACCTGTCTATTAGACTGAGTAGGTACCTACAGACCTTAAACCAATGGAAACTATTTGAAGAGAATATTAGTATCAAAATCTCTTTAGATAGGTAAGCATTTAAATTTAACCTTCGTCTATAATTAGATACTCAATAATGTGAGTAAATGGCTCCATTAATTATTCCTATCGCTTTCTTTTGCAGAATTAAAATTGAGTTTATTTCCACGCTATAAATATCCATAATATTAAACTACATGTAGGTCCTGTATTTAATTTGTGCTTTCCCTTTACCATAGGGAGATATGTTATATATTATGGAGCTGTGTTATGTATAAGTTTGTGGATGATACACTATCATCAATCAAAGTCTGTATTTAAGGGTGCTTTACGAAAACATAGACTGGGCCTGAAATTCAAAATAAAGGGTGTGCAAGGACCCTTAGGAACCCTTCCTGTTTACGAAGAGATATGGGTATAAAACTATAACTTTAGCTATAACTATACACTTATTAGAATACAGTACCAGTGGTATGATGAGGTGGAAGCGGATCTTCGCGAGCTTCTGGCAAGTGATTGGCGAGAAACCACACAAGACCAAGTCAAGTGGAGAAATCTCGTATCGGAGGCCAAGACTCACTTTGGGTCGTCGACTAAGTAAGTATTAGAATACATGTTTTAATCTATACATATAATAAAACAGAAACGAAACCAATTCTGTACATGAAATAGATTCAAAAAAGGGTTTTTGCTTCTAATTGTGTTCAAGATACAGACATCAAAACAGAAGTAAAATTGATTTTTGTCTGTTTGTCTGTTTGTCTGTCGGTATGTTTGTTTTTCTTTCACGTAAAAACTACTGCACAGATTTCTACAAAATATTATTCTGTGGTAGCTTATTACCCGGGTCAACATCTAGAATACTTTTTACTTCGAAAAAATCTTTCATTCCCATGGTAAAACACAGTAACTGGTTCCGCAAAGCGAGTTCCGATTTTTTTTCCTAAAAAATAATATAGATGTCACTGTTAGTTTTGTAAAACGCGGTATTGACCACGTATTGACTGACATACGATCTGAACTTCTAAACGACCCCGTGAAACGACCTAACCAAACAAAAAACAAACAATCACACATTTAATCCTTGCGGGATAGGTTGAGCGTCAACGAGTATTTTATCGCTATCGCCACGTCTGACATATATGCGGGCCGTTCTAACTATTACAGAAATGTTTCGGACTTTTACTTTGACCTTTGGTCATGGTCAAGGTATGTGATGGAAAACAGATGAATTGTGATATTTTCTTGAGTTTGCACAACTATTACTCATCACAATAAAACAATTTTAAACGGATTTAAGTTGTGTTTATTGTGGAAACGTAGAAATTGTGAAATCCAAAATAAACACAACTTAAATCCGTTGAAAATTGTTTTATTGCGAAGACAAATTATGATTTGGGTAAAATTAGTTAATTTTTTTACCACTACAAGAGGCCGTTGGCCTGAGTTAAAGGTTATAATACTTTTAATTTTAACTCGACATCTCTACGTGTAACAGAGATAGTGAGTCTTGAAAGACAGACAAATGGACAACAAAGTGAGTGAACCTATAAGGGTTCCATATTGCAGCCTAAAACCTATTTACCAATATAGTTTTTATTTTAACTCGATATCTCTGCGCATTCCCGAAATAAAGCGTCTTACGAGACGGATGGACGGACGGACGGACAACAAACTGATCGTATAAGGGTTCCGTTTTTTTGTACGTTTCTTTTTGATGTACGGAACCTAAAAAAAATAAATAACCTTCATTAGTTAGAATCAAAAATGTTAGAGTAAAATTTATTTAAAATTACTTCATAGATGTCGCTGTTAGTTTTGTGAAACCCGCTAATGAAATGTTTTCTCCAAAATTATATAACAAAGCCACTGACAGGCGGCAGGTTTTCTTAAAAAATAATAATATAGTATTGTAAACAATGCCGTGTGATGCCGGCTTGCAATAGCATCACCCATTTCTTTTCCGTGGGAGTCGTAAGTGGCGACTAAGGGACTTTCACATGGGCGATGGGCTGACAAACTGTCACCATGGCGATACACAATTTTCCGAATGACCATCAAATATATGTCAGACGGCCGAAAAAACGGACATTTACGCTCTGCCTACCCTGCAAGAGATAATAGGCGTGATATACGTATGTAAGTATAAACTTGGGCAACGGATATTCTGATAGATTGTTTCTTTAAAGATAAATCTTTTTTTGTGAAGTGGCGCCACTATCGAGGTCGTTCACGGTTACACTCGCCTTAAACATTTTTGCAGAGATCAGAAGGCAAGGAAGGATTGCACTTGCTGTAGTATCTTCAAGTATCGCTGCCACACTGCTTCCAGGAGAGAAAACGGCGCATACAACTTTCAAAATACCAATCGATTTGGACACAAACGATACTCCAATATGTGCTGTATCACGTAATAGTTACAAGGCAAAGGTTTTCTGATTTTGTTGTCTGGTAGTTATGTGACGAGTGTACGATGGCCAACAAAAAAACAGTAGAAGCTATGGATAGGACTTTGAAAGACATACGCAGAGATAATAGGGCCATGGGCCATATCACTGATCTTTTTTCCAGTGACTTTCGCCAAACACTTCCAGTTGTTACTCGAGGTACCAGGGCTGATGAGGTGAATGCATCACTAAAATCATCGGCTCTTTGGCCACAAATTCACAAGCTGACCATGACGGTGATCATGCGAACCCGTCTCGGAGGTAATCCACGGACTGAAGAGTTTTCACAAGCTTTATTAAAACTCGGCAGAGGTACTTTACCAGAGGATAACGGTCAAGTAAGTCTGCCTGAAACGCTTTGCCAAATAGTTTCTGGTCTAAAGAGAATCATATCTTCTGTGTATGGCGAACCTTCCTTCCTTCAAAAGAAAGATTCGTAGCTACGTGGAAGAGCTATTTTTGCACCCAAAAATGATCAGACTGCTTCAATAAACCATACCATTATGTCACAAATCACTGGGGATATGGTGGTATACGCGTCAATTACCACTGTTATGAATCAAGACAAAGCCACTAACTACCTAATAGAATTCCTAAACTCCTTGAGTGCGAATGGTCTTTCTGCACATCAAATATTACTTAAACTTGGTGTTCCTATCATGCTTCTTTGCAATCTCACTCCGCCAAAGCTGTGCAATGGAACCAGACTGAAGATCTTAAGCTTAAAGATGAATGTATTCAAGGCGGATATTTTCACTGGTTGTGGCGCGTATACCACTCATTCCCAACAACTTTTTATTTCAATTCCAGGGCATTCAGTTTCCCGTCAGCGTTTTCTTTGCAATGACTGTAAACAAATCGCAAGGACAGACGCTGAAAGCCGCAGGCGTAGGTCTTACGATTCCCTGTTTATCACACGGGCAGCTATATGTCGCTTGCTCTCGAGTCAGTTCTCCTGAAAATTTGTACGTTTTAGCACCCGATGGTAAAACTACCAAAGTAGTTTATAATGATGTTTTGTAGCTGATGTCCATAGTATCAAAACCAAGTACCTAACCGAAAAACAAGTTAACCAGTACCTATTCATTGCACATCTTAAAGAGAAAAAACTTTATACAAACATGATATTAATATTAAACAGTATGCATACATCAACTTCACTAACTCACAAGTCACTACACCATGCGTACGAAGTCGCGGGCAACAGCTAGTAAATTAAATAAAGAAAAGATTTTGCCTTGTGATGCCGGTTTAGAATAGCATCACCCCATTTCTTTCCCGTGGGTGTCGTAAGAGGCAACTAAGGGACTCGAGGGGCTGCATTGTAATTTTAGGCTGTGGGCGACAACATGTCACTATGGCGATACACAATTTTCCAAATGACTCTCAAATGTTTGTCAGACGTCTCGTAAACAAATGTCTGTTTTTCCGGCCGTTTACGTTCTGCCTACCCCGCAAGGGATTTTAGGCGTGATATGTTATGTATATAAGAAAAGATCAGTGTTATCCAGGTTACAAAATAATTTAATTATAGTTATTTACAATACTATTTATATGTGTATATACTTGATATCAAAAACTAGCCCTGAAAATATTCTTTAATTTTCTCAGAGCCGTATATTACGAAGCTTTTGTTTACAATGAACAATAGATCATACAAGTAATATGCGAATGTATAATTAGGTAAGTATGTATAGATAGATAGACGCATAATTATACTTGCGTAATCCATCATACTTCATTTGGAAACCATTTTAGTAAGATTCTAACACCTCTCACGGTATGCATTATTAATTTGATGTAAGTTACATATGACTTTGAACTTTTTTGCAAAATCATCTCGAGCTTTTTCAGTGATAGGCATGTAATAGGTTGGTATTTACAGGCATACGTAGGTATTTCTGCCAAAATAAATCTGCTGAAAGATACATAAATCATTCAGCATTTTCTAAAATACCCACAAAAAGTTTGTTAGAGGTGGCATAAATGTCTGATTTTTACAGCAGTGTACGCGCTGCCTCCCCTGCAAGGAATTATAGGCGTATTATATGTATGTGTTTGATGACTCTGTAGAAGGACCTGGAAGGACGAAATCATATTTTCTTTAATTCAAGCGCTATTGTTCAGCCTTTATCATTTCGTGTGGTACGCTAAGTCGTGCAACGACCCGATAAACCCTGGTGTCAGAGTTTTTCATCCGCTTACTTAGTAGGCCCTACTACTAGTAGGCCTCTGACATAATTGTTTAACGATCTCCTTTTAAGTAATAATAAATATACAGCAACCGGGACCGATGGCGTAGCATGCCCTCCGAATCACGGCACTATCTTTCTTTTCGGACAATCAGGTGGTTTAGCCTACTATGTCCTAACCAGACTAGGAACAAATTCACAGAGCGCTAGATATCAACTTCGTGACTTCCCTCCAGAAATTGAATCCGAAACCTTTTTACCGCAGGCAGTCGCACTACCACTGCTCCACATCGGTCAATTGTTCAGTAATCATGTATGTAATGCGTTGTATTGACTGTATAACATTTCCACGCGCGGACCGTACGTTTATCTGTCACTCTATGATTGATGGCTTCCAGTTCCGTGTGCCGCTGTGTACTCTAAATTGGACTAATGTGTTTGGGCTCAAACTAGGTCGGATTGTTGCTAGTATTGTCGGTAAAAGTCCCTTTACAGTTGAGTTGATAACTATCATTCTGGATCGTCAGCAGGATCACGTATGAGTCAGAAATACTTAGTCAAGATTCTGAATCTTCGAGCAACGAGAACCCTCGGAAAACTATAAACTAACTAGTAACACGGTCTTCCGTCTCGTTTCCGGGTCGGAACGAGATGGAAGACCGTGTTGCTCGAAGTTCTGAATACTTAAGTATAGTTTTTCGAGGGTTCTCGTCATCTAAGTGTATATCAAAGGTCTCCACTTCTTTCCTTACGCGCAGGATACTTTCTCTATCGTTCTCAGTCTTAGTCAAGTGGCCAGAGAAAATTATTTATTCACACACGTCACCTGAAGCTAAACTAGGAACTTATACTTACTAAAACCATGCTAATCGTTTTGACTTGCCGTTGTGGCGCAGTGGTAGTGCGACTGCCTGCGACGCAAAGGTTCCGGATTCGAATCTCGGTGGGGCTTTGTGAATTTGTTTTCAGTCTGGTTAATAAGTACATTGCAAGCTGAACCACCTGATCGTCCGAAATGAAACATGGTTCTGTGCTTCTGAGGGCACGCTAAGCCATCGGTCCCGGTTGCTGTCTAAGATTACATAGACGGCGTTCGTTACACAACCATGTCAGAGGCCTTCTACTAGTAGTAGGCGGATGAAAAACTCTGACACCCGGGTTCATCGGGTCGTTGGACGACTCGGTGTCCCACACGAAAATAAGACGACGACTGGGCCCTGTAAGTGGCAAACAGCTAATATCAATAACTTTAACTCCAAGTTTGCGCCATAAGGTACAGAGCTATTTTCCGACACACTTTTGCAATTGAACTAATTACGAATTTTCCAGTTGTGACCCAATTTCACTTTAATTTCCGTAACGAAACTTCGTACTAGGCAGGTAAGTAAAGGTACTACAAAAATGAAATAGAAAAGTTAAAATCACTTTTGTTCAAGTCACCCCTGGAGCGTTTCAAAGTTGTTCCAGCTGATCAAAGCGGTCGATACCAACTTTCAACTGAAGATAAAAGAGTTGAATCGTTTATGGTAAAGCTAATTTACGTTTTCGTTTAAGTTTGTTCCCTTGTCTGATATCGCACTTCGGCAATCTTTCTTTGAAGCTGAAAGAGTTGGGAAAACTTTGTTTGCGCCTGTGATGTGGAATCCAATGAATTCCGAATGTGTTTTCGTTGTTACGAATCAAACAGCGTTTTGCCACATGGCGCCAATCCGCTTCGCTATCCTGCCTCATAAAATTACCATTCACTATACTATTGAGTACTTACCTACATATTTGTTTTGGAACCTGGAGCAATGTTTTTTGTAACTAGCTAACTTTTAATGCAGTGATTATGATTATACATTATACTTATGTATATGCATAGGCAAAATACATTTTATTTTATTATGTTTGGGGAGCTTACAGCCTTAAAACAGCCTTAAACAAGGTGAAGTACCTTACCTACTTATTCGTGTGTAAGTTTTCCTCACTTCCACTGACCTATACTTATCTATTTTTTCCGTGTGGGACACCGTGTCGTCCATCAACCTGATGAACATAAGTACTAAGTTAGTAGGTATAAATTATACAGAGAACAGATACTTTTTGTAATAAGTACTTATCAGTCCAAGATCAGGCGATAAGTCTTCCGATACGAAATAAATAACACCTGTAGCTGTCATGTATAAATACTAGGTTGTCGGATAGCAGCATGCATGTAATGGCAATTATAACAAACAAACAAAAGATGGCGGTATTAGCATAATGCGTAGGTAGCATAGTGAGCATCCTTGGCAACGACTAGACAGCCTACTAGACGGCACACAATGGAACTATAGATGAACCTGGAAGCCGTACTCTGTATTGAACAGTGAAGTTAGATTATTTGACCAATGCTTAGCTCAGTTACGCTTCTCTCTTTCTTATTTTCCCAATTTACCCCGAGAAACTCCCAAGTGTCACCAACGTTTGCCCATGATACTAGGGTGACCATAAAGACGGTATGTATGTATTATGAAGGCGCGCATTGGTCAGTCAGAGATGATTTATGAGATGAAGTGACAACTGGCTAATCAGCATGCACGCTTTACTTTGCCCCTGTGCACCTCAGCTTGTATACAGAATTCGGTATGCCTAACCATTCCTTATGGTTTGTTTTGAAAATATAGGTCAGTATAAGAAACTGATTTCATTATTTCGAAATAATTTTATTCATTTATATTTTTAATGTATTACTAAAGTTTTGTGGATTTGACGTCACATTTTTTGGTAAAGTGTTCAAATGCCTTTGGATGCACAAAAAAAGAGTCTATCCTTAACATGTTTTTTTTATTATAGCAAAAGCATTATCCATTATCATATTATGCGTCATACAAAGATCATCATGGGTAAAGCCATTTTATTAAATATATTAGTATTGATACACTTTTTTATTATTCTAATAAGTACATATTATAAATTAGGCACAATTCTCGAAATGGTTTTAAGACTTTTCTTGAAATCGACCATCTTAGTATACCTAATTGTTTGCTTAGAGAAATTGGCACATCAGGCGTCTAGTAGGCTGTGTGGATGTTGATCCTTGGTCAGCTAAGCGGTTCCCATTCCCATTACATTGCTCCAATTATAAATCGCATTCGAATTCAATATTTAGTTATAGGTAACATTGATTAATTATGATGAATCTCCATTTTTATACGTTGTTGTTTGTGAATTTTATCTTTGTTTCTTTGACTGCTCCTGAAGTTTTGCATAAAGATCTTCAATTTCTGATAGTCAATTAAACTATAAACAACACATTTCTTATAAAAAAAAATGTTAACGCCCGCCAGGACTTGAACCCGGGACCGTGGGGTCTCACTGCTCTTACTTTCCTGTAACACATTTTTTTCCTGTAGTTCATCAACTTTTCTTTATAAATATCCGTTATTAATAAAGAAAAAGTAGTGGCTCAGTGGATTAGTGTTAGATGCACCCATCTATTCAATAATGAGGAATGTATTCACCTTATTTTTATAAATATATCCGGAATATTTTAACGTCCTGTATTTATTCAATACCATGTGTCAATCATTCATATTAATGTAAGCAATAAATTTAGTGCACCAAGAAGCTTACACCTTAAAATGGCATTAATACACTTGCATGAGCCGCAGTCGCCCAGAAGGAAGAGGCCACAGAGTATCATATATATTGTGAAGATGCGCCCGAACTGATAGCAAGCCGTAGGATCAAGTCCTGTCTGTTATAGGAAATTTTTAGATATCTTAAATTATATATACCCAACACAAGTGTTTAAAAAATAATGTATTCAATTAATCGCTGATTCTCCTCGTTTTGGCTAATGGCCTTCAATCTGTAAACTATGAATTAGTCGCTGAAAATTTGTTGCAAAACTATCCAGGTAGATGGATGCCACTCGTTATTGGCAACAATACACACTTGCATAATCTCGCAAGCAACGATTGAGCCGCGGTAGTCCAGATGGAAGAGGGGGCGCTAGTACAGATAGCGAAAGTTGCAGGTTCAAATCCTGCCTGCTCTTTTGCAAGTTGAAAAAAAAATCTTCGACATAATTAATTAATAATAGCATTAATATTTTTGTACTGAGTTAGTTTCTTTATCACTGGTGCTCAATATACTTACTCAAAAATATATATCGTGTTTCAGCTGAAAAAGAAACTAATTCAATTAAAGCAGCATTACTATTACAAAAAAATGGTTAGCAGTGGTCGTAAACATTTTAATTACTTATGAACAAAAGCATTAGTCGGAGGGCTAGCATTTTTTCAGGTCAGCGGAGATATTATACAAGCTTTTATACAAGTTATACAGCGACAGGATTTATGACGGTTGGTGTCGCGGCAATTAGTCTAATTACCAGTGCACACGTGAACCGGAGGCTTTATGACGACTTAGGCCCGATTCGTCACATTCCTGGTCAATTTTTTTGTCCATATTATGACTCTCGGTTCTGTACTCTCAATAATTACTGGCGGTAGCGTAGATGGACGAGCCGTCGCATGTACTGATAGCGAAAGTCGCAGGTTCAAATCCTGCCCGCAGTAGAAAATTATGCAAGCTTTCTTAAATTGTATACCCATCACGAGAACTGTTTTAAAATTTGGTATTCTATGGTAGTAATTTATAGATTTATTTTGAAGTCCCAGCTCGTCGAAGCTTTAATATTTGCTTAGTATCTGACTGTACTTTAGAAGCTTTAGGTAGATTATAACGAACCGGGAGTATTTATTTTTTTGTGAGAACTTGCAAAATTGCACCGTTCAGCTACTTTCAGTATCAATACTACCGACGCCTCTACCGACTGGGCTACCGCTGCTTACATGCCGTTGCTGAAAATATGCAATTATAATATAATGCTTATAAATAGTTCTGTGATGAATAAGGACCCATCATTTATGTTATGTGTGTTGTGATGAATAGAACTGTGACAAACCGGGACCTGAGACTTTATGACGCTTTTCATAACTTTTATATTGCAAATAACATAGACGTTGTGGGTGGGTAACATAACTACTAACTAAAACAGGGCGTACCCACGTAAAAGGTGAGAACTTACTCGTGGCATGTGATTTTTGTGTACTAATTGATACATATTCAGGAAGTACATAGGTATAATGGTAAACAAGTAATCACAGATCAAATTGCGCCTCTAAGATACGGAAATAGTTAAATTTATTAATTTATAGACAATAAGTCTAAATATTTTACAGAACAAAACAACAGTACACGTTACATTTTGTACTTTTAAAGAAAGTGGAAACAAACTTCATACAAATGTTTTGTATACTGTTTTCTTTGTATCATGGCGATAGCGTGCATTGACCTTAACTACCACTGTACTCTCATTTGCGATAGCGATACATCGTATTTCCTTGAAAAAGTTAGCGACATGAATATCGCTAGAGTACATGAGCTTAGGGCAAGGTCGCTGCAGGGATCAGAAACATTTTTATTTGTGACCATATTTTAGATCATTATTGTAAGTAATTCTACTAGTTTCGTCTGCTTTAAATTGCCATGAAAATTAATTATTTTCTCGTGGTTAAAAGTAGCCAATGATGTGTGTGTTATTCTGATGTATGAACTGTATTTTCATACAAAACGCGAATTTTCATACAAACTTCAAGTCCCTGTTTACCCCTTGTGGGTTGAAATTAGAAAACGCTGAAACACGTCTGTAGTAATTATTTTATTTGTTTAGTCTTTTATTATTTATTATTTGATTCTAAGTGACCAAAATGTAAAAAATTTAAAAATGTGAAACAAATAAAAAAGGAAAAAACCAAAAAATCTAATTTAATTTGAGAAAATTAATTTTTCCAAGCCTTCAGGTTTATTCACACACATCTGGGTAGTACGCAAATGCATGGGTATAATTTGAGCCGCGCTACAATAACAAAACGTGACTGGCTAACAAGTAATGTAACAAAAATAAACTTAACAAACAAACAATAACCAAAACACCGAGAAACAGCAAGAAAGACTTCCAAACACGAACGAACGCAAGCGCACTTCACGACGATCGATCAAAATGAAAACAAAATTGAGCCTGCGGGACCGCACCTCTGGCCAGCTAGGGGCTCATTACAAAACAACGTAACTCAAAAATTTTAGTTTCAGTGTCAACAATTTTGTTTTATAACTTTTTAAGCACTCGCGATTTTTTTCACTCATTTTGAGTATTAGACCGGGTCTATCGCGATAGTATTTTTTATTTTTTTTATTTTTTTATTAATGATGGGTTTGCTCTTGACTCTAGTCTAGGTCATAGGACCGAGACAGAGTCTAAGATGGAGCGAGCTCACCCAGAAGAAGCCTGTAAAGGCACTGGCACTCCCACACACTGACGGAACGCAGCAAGCTACTTGGCGCCAGACTTCGGTGGGATGGTGGTCGCGAGCCAGGCGGCCCCTTACGGAGCCTTCCACCGCTTGGAAAATATTAGTAATTAAATATCAGTCAACCCGCGACCACAATACACGAAACTGTGTTGAAACGTCGGGACACAGGTACATACATACATATATCACGCCTATAATCCCTTGCGGGGTAGGCAGAGCATAAACAGCCGCATAAAACGGACATTTACGCCACGTCTGACAAATATTTGAGGGTTATTTTAATATTTACCTTAATACTATCGCGATAGACCCGGTCTAATACTTTATTTTGTTTTATATTTATTTATGGTAAAAATGTATTTTGTAAAGCTTTTTGGTTTCTTATTTGCTCAAATTATAATTGCAACCCAGAATCATTTTTATTTTACGGTATTATACCTATAATAGAGAATACATTTTGGGCAATATTTTAAAACGTATGTTATACAATTGAACTCATTTCAAAAGTTAGCGAAAATTATCGACATATAAAAGTAATAAGTAGTTAAAAAAACAACTTTTCGAATTGGCTACAAGTACACTCATTTTTGAAAATTTTGGATATACATGGTTGTGGAATGACGCCGGGTTGTGCCGGGGGAATACCCGAAATTATGATACTTTAGCGATGTGAATTCTAGCGATAGTTTGTATGGAGAGCGATAATTATCGCCTAAAAATGTTGTTTTTGGGACCGGTCGTGTCAATGTACGCTATTGCCATGATAACGCGTAAATGGTATAGACCTGAAACCAACCTGAAACATTCACAATCACTCAGACGTTTTATGTTTTGACATTTTAATGTGCTCTTTCGTAGCAGTTTAATGCCAAACGCTTTTGTTTGCGCAGAAATTTATGTTCGTCGAATGGAAATTTATTGTGACACTTTTTTTCCCGACCCTCCCTTCTCACCTTGAACTGAGTATGCTTTAGCTGAAATGCTGAAACAAAGAAATTCCACCGTCTAAATGTCAGTCGTCTGACAAATATTTGTTAAACAACACTAGTGAACATTTAGAGGGTAAGTTATACTAGTGAAACTGAGCAACTTTTCTTAGCGGCTTTTTGACGAAATATGTAAAAAACTATGAAAACGAATCTCTTTCATGATCTTTTTACGATAACCATGGACATAAGAAACAATTCCTAGTACGTAGGTAAGTAAGGACATTATAGTACTTCTATACTATATATTACGTAAGTCAACGTTCAGTGTCAAATACCTATATGTACACAAAGTCATAAATAAAATGGATTTTTTACGAATGGAGTTGTTCTTTGCAATAATCGTTCCCAAATTACGTCATCAAACAATCTGTTTTAATGTAATATAAATTTACGAATAATCAAATAAACAAAAAACTAAGTTAGTTTCTTAAAATGGTTTATTCTTTCAGAAAAATATATAAATATTTAAAAGTGCTTTTTCAAGTTTAAAGTTAATTTATTTCCCATCAATATACCTACATTATAACGATATGCACATGTGTAAACACGACACGAGTTCCTAGTTATCATCCAATTATATTTCAATTCAAGTAATCCAATTAAAGTATAATAAGAACAAATTCATTCGAAAACAATGCTAAGATCACAAAACACTACAGTACAAAATTACAAAATACTATATGTATATAATATAGATATGCCAAGTATTTTGTAGTTATTTTTGAAAATAATATTATATTTGTGACTGAAAATTTGAGCTAGCGAGCGATCGTTACTTGCTAAGACAATAAAGTAAATTAATTAAGTAAGTGCTAAGAAAGGGCGACACATGACCTTGGGCCTAGGATGGTTAAGACTGCTAATACGTCACTGCTCACAAACCTCAATTTTATTATTATTTATTTGTATTATTATTATTATTAATTATTAATGGGAAAACCAATAGCGCATTTGAGTTACATTACCCGTGATCGTCAAGTTTATAAGGTAAAGTTGTATAGCATAATATCTGAGAGAAGAGAGTTTCAGAAGAAGACTACAGGTGCATTGGTATATAGAGTTCGGAATTAATACTAGTTAGTGGTATAATTAGCCAGGAATCGAACGCGTAATGAGCCGTCGGCTGGTAATTGCATTCGCCGGATAGATCTGGATATATCCGCCGAAGATCAACGACCGCGCCCGATGATACACGAATCGGTCTACACATTCTGTAAGAACTGCATAGACCACAGATCACTTACATACAAACGGCACAAAGTAATTATTTGCGGATGCAAACGGACTGCACCGGAATCATAAGAGCCGGTGCATATCTAGCGCTATCTGACGCGAGCGGTTTTCAGTGTTTCAGAACCAGCGAACCAGATTAGGATGAGGATCTTCGAATCACCACCTTTTCAAATGATGAAAGATGATTTTAACATGGAACTTGTAGTAAAATCCTTGGATTTGAAACCGACTGTATCTCTTTTGATATCGCTGCCATAATATTTGACAATGTAATCATAATTCAATTCTTTTTTTTTGTAATCATAACAAAATCAAGAAGTCAATATGCCATGATTTCAAGTCAGTGTCATGTCAACGCAACAATAACAAAGAATACTGTAATAATTATTTTTGTACATTTAAATTATCTTTACTGCAAATTTTTAATGTGCTGTGATCACCAAAACAGTTCTTAAAAAAAAAAATTATCATGTAGACAAGAAGCCAGCATTAAACAGAACTCACCATACTTACCTCAAAATAACCTAAACTTCCATTATAGTTTTATGGATACCAATCCTTTAAATTAACTGACCGTCAAAATGGCAACAGGACGTTAGCTAACCAGAAGTTGACTCACAAAGCATCAAAACATCAAGAAACAGAATGGTACCTCCGTTGGACGAGTGCAGATTCTGGTAAGTTGTTAGAATATTTAGCAGAGGAGTAGCTCTTATCACCTCAAATAACCTAAAACAACTACCACTGCATGACCACACAAAATTGAATTGAAAAAAAAAAATAATATCTGCCTATTTAGCTAGCAATAGTACCTAACCTAGCAGTGGCTCAGTGACCTAAAGAAAATATGAGTCTCCGACACGGGAAAAAGGCTGGCAGTCCTTGTCCTTGTCAGGGCATTGAAGCTAGAGGTGATCTTATTTCGTTTCTTTTCTTTGCCATGTCTACACCTTTTATATCCTTAAAACCCCTTTACAACCAATACAGATATGATATGAATTTGACTTTGCAGCGTACGCGAGTTCTGGCAGCCGTGGCTTCAACAGCTACTTGATATAGAAGATGAAGCAAGAGTGGAAGAGAGGAAAGCAACTTTTGGTGCCCGAGATGCCTTGTCCAAGTCGGAGCGTGATTTGGCTCTCAGCTTACGACTAGTCGCAGCCGAAGCAATATTAGCAGTACGGGCTGCTAAAAAAGATGTCATAAGAGCTATAAATACCATTGAAGCCGAGAAAGCCAAGCGCAAGTCTATTGATAAAGAGAAATATGGAATTGACATACCGCGAAATAATACTTATACTTGTTACAAAGAGGCGATGGCCAAAGCATTTAAGTCCAAGCAGATGCAAGAGCATAGATTTGAAATAATGAAATTATGGTGCGTAGAGTGTGAAAATTTTATATACGGTAAACATTTAGTAGTGACCAATAACGAAAACACAGGATGAGCTGGTGATAAGTAACGACTTTCCTTAAGTAACATGGGTCGAATATGTAAAGAAACTGGACCTCCCATACGAAATTTCCCATCAGTTAATTTGGGTTACTATGGAAGCTCAAGGCAATATCAGGAGTTCAGCCGAATTACTTGGCCAAAAGCCGGCATATAGCAAAATCGTGACTTCATTGTGCCATCATCTTAAACAGTTGTTTAGGAACTCTAGGGTTTTATGTGTAATACGATTTTAGGCGACAGGCTGACAATCTGTCACTAAAGTGGCACACATTGTTTCTAAAACGTCCCTAAAATATTCGTCAGAAGTGTTTTAGTTTACGGCCTTTAAGGCTATGCCTACCCTGCAAGGGATAAAGGCGTGATATGTATGTGTTTAAGAAGATGGCAAAACGAGGTTCAAACAATACTTATGAGTATATCTCATTAAAATCTAATTTAATGATATTCCTTTGGTAAGTCATTGTTACTTTGTTAAGAAACAAGGAGTTACCATAATTGTGAACAAAAAATATTTATGACGACATTTGATGGGAAAAAACTAGGTACTTTTTGAACTTCGTTTTGCCATATTCCCACAGGTTAGAAATTCGGCCCAATCCTAGGGATTGGTTCGAGTTTTTGGATTTGTTTAATAATATCACAGAATATATAATAGTACTAACGTAATAAGATAGTAGAATGAAGTCTATGATTTTGCCATGTTTCGCCTAGGAATTCGGCCGCATTCCCAATTCTGCCACGTAACTGCGACATATACGTCGCGTGGTGCCGGCTGAGAATACATACATAATACCACATCCCTTGCGGCTTAGAACAGCATCACCCCGATTATACCCGTGGGGGTCGTAAAAAGCGACTAACGGATAATCATCCAGGGAATGGGTGGCAGCGTTCCTTGTGATTTCAACATCTTTCACTGCACTCGCCAATCCGCTTGCCAAGCGTGGTGTGTATGGCAATACCCTACAATTGCGGTAGGCCCATGTCCAGCAGTGGACTGATGTGGCTATTAATGTATATGAAGAATTTTGCCTCGGTCTGGGCGGTCTAGATCGCAGCGGTAAGATAGGTGACTCTTGCGGATTCCTAGCCAATAATTTAATGAATGGTTCATTCGATAAACTTTTATTAGTCAGATGTACATCACAATTAGTCAGATGTACATTAAAATTATTTCACGACACATCCATGCACGCGCAAAGTCGGTGACAGATTCATTCGGCGAACCCACAGCGAACAGGCTAACGACACACGGGGAGGTGCACTTTATTTGCGCGTGACGTTTTTTTTTTAGTTCTGGACCCTATGATTTTAGACCCGGGGCTATTTAATCTACACCTGACTGTATGGTGGAGAGAATTTTTTTGGTTGTTCAAACAACCAGCTCAATCTCAGTCCGAAAGGACGTGTCTCGGACGCGAAAACGCGAGGTTGGATGGGGGAAGTAGTTGGACGCGGCAACTATAAAGGGGTTTTTATGGTGGGGAGCGTTGTCGAAGAAGCGACGAGACGCTTCTTTCATATACGCTTTAATGGTAGGGAGACCTAAGTCGATGTGGAGGTTGGCGTTCCGCACGTACCAGGGCGCCCCGGTAGCTTTGCGCATGGAACGGTTTTGGATGACCTGCAGCATATTCAGATGTGAATCGAAGGTGTGAGCAAAGGTTACGCTGGCGTAGGTCACAATAGGCCTTACGCAGGTGGTGTATATTCTCACCTTATTTCTAAGGGAAAGTTTGCTCTTTTTGTTCAACATCGGATCTAATCTGCCTAAAACGAACGCCGCACGGTTGCGAACTCTCATTATGTGGCTACGGAAGTTAAGTCTGGAGTCGAGGATGACTCCAAGGTATTTGGTCTCGTTTACCCAGGGGATGGGTCGGGCGAAAAGCTTTACAGCGGGGACGTTCAGCCGGTTTGTGCCCCTACGAAAGTGCACGGCTGCACTTTTTTCGGGATTGACCTCGATTCTCCGTTTGCGGAACCGGCTCCCGAGGGAGTCTAGGGCGTTCTGGAGAATTTTAACTAACTTTAAGTGGTTACAGTGGGACGCGTAAATGGCAGTGTCATCAGCGAACATAGCCAGCTGTGATATGGGGACGTCGCTGGTGTGTAGCGTGAAGAGTAGTGGGGACATAAGGGCCACAAATTATTGAGTTTTTCGCCTCATAGGGACAGTTATATTTTTGTAAGAGTCATCATCATTGGCCTCACACGTCTGTAACAGACGATTTAAACAGTGTCTGAGGCAGACACTGCGTTGCCTGGGACGCAATTATGGAAAGCGCAGGGCTGCCCAGGACCTGCGCCACCCTCTCGGCCTTCCTGGCTGGATCCGCAGGAACGACTAGTCGATACGTGCGGAGCCAGGTCAGCTGCAGGAGTCTGCCGCGCGGTAGAACTCTGTCACACGCGCCTGACGGAGACCCCGTTCCGGGTTTAATTGTGGAGTTGGCCTCTCCAGGACCGTTGTGCTTGGGTCGGATTTATCCCTCGGTCGCTTCTTACGACCCCCACGGGAAGAGATGGGGTGGTGCTATTCTACTCTGCCGGCACCACACGGCTAAGTACAACTAAGTAAGAGTACAACTACGGAAAATAGTAAATTTTCTGATACTTGAAATTTATCTTTTACCCCGCAAGGGATTATAGGCGTGATATGTGTGTGTGTGTATGAAATTTATCATTATGAGCGTGGACGTCGACCTTATTTTGTTAATTAATATTGCCATAACTTTTCAATTATCATATTCAATACACAATGATGCAGTGAAATACATTATAAAAATTAACTTAATAAATTTTCATTTCATTTATCAGGAGCAAAAAATGGGAAATTCGACAAAAAAAACGACAAGAAGTGGAAGAGGAAAGGCCTACACCCAAACCTAAACCTTTAACGGTCGACGATACGCAATGGCAAGGGTTGAACGAGCTGAAATCTGATGAAGATTATGATGACGATGATGAAAGACCGCATTCTAAAAATTATTTCAAGTCTGCTCTCAAAAAAATAGACAAAAAGGAACCTCAAAAGAAGAAAGAAACACCGACCAGCGAAGGTACGGAATCGCCTAAGAAGAAAGAGCAGCAACTCAGTGAAGGTTTAGAAGCACCAGATAAAAAAGATAGTCCGAGCCTTAGCGGTAGCACTAAATCACCAGATAAAAAGATAAGCCCAAACACTGACGTACGTACTCATTCGCCAGATAGAACTACAATCCCTAACAGAGGTACTCAATCGCCAGATAAAATTACAAGCCCTAACAAAGGTACTCAATCGCCAGATAAAATTACAAGCCCTAACAAAGGTACTCAATCGCCCGATAAAATTACAAGCCCTAACAAAGGAACTCAATCGCCAGATAAAATTACGAGCCCTAATAAAAATACTAGTACTAATCCTAGTGCAACAGGAAACGACAGTCCTGGAGCGAGTAGCACAGCTTCACCAGAAAAAAAGACACCACCCCCACAAGACCCTGACAAAAGTTAATAAACATCTAACTACGCAGAAATCTATATCTATAACAACGTCAACTTTAAATGCTTACTTTCATCAAGTTCTCAGAGTACGATCCAATATGCCAGTAACTCCTTGCATCCTTCAACGAACACGCCAAGAATTCTACAGGGAGTAAAAAAACGGTATAACAAGCCGAAAAGAGTCACGGAGACATATCTCAACCTATGTTACATGGGAAAAGTTGTTCAGTTTCAAAAGTACCTTGCCCTCATGCCCTTTTTGTTACTGCTTGTACACTGAAATCATTTGAACTTCGTGACATAATTAATCATCTTTATAAAATAAATAATTCTTTGAATTTCGATGCTTGTTTACTATGAATTACAGCTACCAAGCTCGAAGGAAATCGGCTGGAACCACATATCACCGCCCACACTAACGTATAAATCATATCGACCAAGCTTCAATACATGGCAAACGGCAATTTATGTATGTTGTGTGCTTTCGACAGGGTTTTACCGAAGTAATATCCTTTGTGCGAGAAGCGGTTAGTTCCTTGATCACGGAATTTGTTTCAAGGAGTCAAAGGCGGATTAAATTTGCTTATCCCGATATTGGTCATCTATTTAGTTTTGTTTTGTAAGTATTTTTAAGTGCTTGTAAGGAATTTGGATTCTAGCATCACCGCTTTACGTCTACCTGGAGTCGCCAATATGCCTGTCAAGCGAATTTTAAAGGTATTGATTGTTCATAAGATGCAGACATGACTGCATGTTTTGGAAAGTTATTTCAACAAATGCGTCGTTTTAACGACGAGATAATTTACCTTTTTTGCAATAAATCAGAATTTTCACTCTAATTTATTGCAATATAATTAGTGTAACTATAAAATATTGGTAGGTATATCGTTAACACCTGGTGTTTTAGAATCCACATCACGTTCAAAGAAGGCATTGTCTGAGATAGTTTTTGTGCGGTCCTGTTGGAGGTGGAAACATGCTACTAAATATTAATTACATTTAATTGCACTTAAAGACATCCATGGGCAGGTGATGTAGGTGGAGGTAAAAACAAAGCTCTTTATTTATTTATTGATTTATTTGTAAGAATACAGTAATAATAAAGATGGTACAATAGTTGTAAAAGATTTATACAATATATCGTTTATACAATAGTTTCTTGTATGCTTACAGGTATGCAAACTTTACAATATCAGTTTATAATTTAAAAATTATTTTACAGTATTAAAACATTTTCTATTAAGGCGGCGCCGACCGTCCAGTGGCGCCCCCACATGTTTGAAATTCATTCCTTTTAATCTGAAACAAATATCAAAAATCTAAGACTGACAAATTGTTATCCTATACGATAAGTTTATTTCAAAATACAACAATGAGCTTTTTCTTGTGTTTTCAATTTTTAATCAACTTAACGGTTTTTGGTGGCTACCACCGAAAAAGCTCATTGTTGTATTTTAGAATAAACTTATCGTATAAAACAAAAAAAAACGTTTTAGATTTTTGATATTTTGGTCAGATTTGAAGCAATTACCTAATAAAAACATGTGAGGGCGCCACTGGACGATCGGATTACGCTCGGTGCAGGCTTAACCAATTAGTCAATCGTTCTTTAAATACTATCTGTTTTCTTTAAATCTTCTGGCAGTTTATTAAATATTACAGGAATCGTATGAAATACATTATTTTTATATATTTAAGTACGTCCGCGTGGCTGATAAAGATTATAAAAGCAAAGTGATCTTACTTGTCTAGTCTGAGTATCAGAGAGTTTTTAAAAGTACATCGGATACAGTTTTACATTAATATTTGTATTTTTTTCGACGAGTACATATTATAGAGTGAAATTTTACTAGCGAACTCTCCAAGACGGATTCGCTGGTGATAAAGAACAACTTTCCCCCAGGAACATAGGTTGAAATATGACAAAAATATTTTGAGTATCCATAGTAACTCGAATCAGCTAATCGGCAATTTTGTAATGGAGGTCCAAATATTTTTCGTATTTCGATATCTTATCATATTATGGTGAACGGTGAACCCGTCTTGAGTTTTTGTTATCGGTCACAAGTTTCACCCTGTATGTATAAAAACATCTATTCCGCAAGGGATATAGGCGTGATGTTTGTATGTATCTGGTAGGCAGCCGTCAGATGTTGTACTTTGCCTTACACCACGATGACCGCTTTCCATCAGGTAACTCGCCTGTCCGTCCGTACGCTAGGCTGATAACGTGTTCACCTATTTGGTAAAAAAAGCATTTACCATCAACATCAATTTCAAGGGAAAAATTTCAGAGTAGCATGTTTTTGTGAAGCAAATACAAGGGGTGGACCTATTCCTGATGTTTTAAATTACGTTCTTTTATTAGCAAAAGGTCAGTTCCTAATTTAAAATACATCTCTTTAGCCCACACTGAGTCAAAGGAACTTTATTTCAGGTCTTATTTGAACTCTAACCTTTTTATGTAAGAAATATCCCATCTAGTCTTTGTAAGACTTTGTAAGTGTTGAAGACCTACTAGAGTTACGGACAAGCCCTTATCATAGTTAATATTGTTACTCATTAGGCTTCAATTATATTTAATCTATGTGCAGCTTCAGAAAGTCGAAAATATACAACAAAAATTGAAATCTTGACTTCAATTTGAAACAAATATCGTTTTGGTGGCGTAAAGTTACATGCCGTGTGATTAACCTGGCCAGCCCCGTGGCAGTGCCTTGATTTTTATTTTTTTATCCCGCCCGAGCCGGTTTTCTATTAGGACATTACAAAATTGTTATAAAAAAAAAGAAAATTGTGTGATGCAGATTTCTTTTTATTTACAATGACGGTTCATGACGTCAATAAGTGATATGATAATACTATCCTACATTGAATAAAGAATTTTAATTTCAATTTCAATTTCAAAAATAAAAATTAATACAATATCGTGTGTAAAAAGTCCAGAGTTTTTCTTAACGGTTGAATCATCTTATGAAACCGATTAACTTTCCCAACAGAAGTCACATCGAAAAGTGATAAAGATTTTAGGACTTCTTTTTAATGTTCTTAATAATAGTAATTTATTTTAATACACCTTAAAAAATTACAGGACTCTTTTTTACACACGCGTATAACATTATCATCATTCTTCACAAAAGTCGTTTGGTGATCTGCATTCCAATTCAGGTCACTAGCCTATGCTATAGCAGATTAGTCCTAACAAATGCGGCCCATTTCAATATCCTATAACGAAGTATCGTTTGAGTGTATTATCTACGACACACTTACACGAGTAGCAGTCCTGTTCGTATGCAACAACAGCTTTCTAATCAATGCCCAAATCTGAGCATGGTACTGCCGCGGGGTAACGCTTGTCGTCCACTACTTGCGTGTTTGCTGTTGGAACAAGATTATTTGTTCTTCCAAGTCTATTCAATTTAAATACTAATGAGGAGGCTAGCTTTATGAAATTATCTGGTGTTAATAGAATTCTTACACATATCACGCCTATATCCCTTGCAGGGTAGGCAGAACGTTAAAGGTCGTAAAAATATGGTCATTACCGCCACGTCTGACAAATACTTGATCGTCGTTTCGAGGGTCAGCTGGAAGAAATTTCTACTTAGAAATAAGCTGTACCTGTTGTGTCGTATTTCTTTATGTTCAATAAACTGTAAATAAATAAATCAATCAATTAAGTGTATTACCATAGTAACAGGTTGTCAGTCTGTCGCAAAATTGTGATACGCATGAAACCTTCGAGTCCCTTAGTCGGCTCTTACGACACCCGCGGAAAAGAAATGGGGTGATGCTATTTTTAGCCGGCATCGCACGGTTTCATTGTATTCTTAATATGGTTAAAAACCGGTACGGCTTACGGTTTTTGTCTTTATGTGAATATAGGGTGAAATTAAACTAGTGACCGATACCAAAAACACAGGAGGGGCTGGTGATAAGCAACAACATTTCTCAAGGAGCATAGGTCGATTATGAAAAAATTAATTGACCTCCCATACAGAATCCTACCAACTGACCAAGTCAATTTGTATGTTTTTTTATATTCCGAACTATTCATCCTTTCGAGAGCCTTATAGTAGCAATGACAATGGTTTCGCTGCAGCAGTCCCACCAGCTTTACAGCCCGTGGCCATAACGAAGCCGCTGGAATTTGCATAGAAATGAGCCGGCCGGCCAGCTAACCGACATTTCACACAGAATAAATAACTGGCCGCTGAACTAGCCACCACTAGACACGAGACTGGCTCGGCCATACCAGGTGCGACGGATTTCAGCGAGGATTTGAATTAGGCTTATACAGCCAGATCTACTTTGGTTACTAAAACTGAAATAGGACGAAAATGATTTATGTTATTGTGATGGGAAAGTTTTTCCTGCCATCGCACGAGATTGTAGTATATGTACAGTCGGTTATAGCACATACGGTACCAGGGGAACTCCAAAAGAACTGAATTAATTCTATCTCCAGTTAATACCATAATAAAAAATTAAATTATTCTCATAAAAGAAGTGATTTTCTACTAAATACATATTCATTTCAAGAAAAAAATCTTGCTGGGGTCAGAAATAATTCAGTTCTTTTGGAATACCCCTGGTACCTTATGTGCTACAACCGACTGTACACCGGAAAGTCACAGACACTTTCTTAAATTAAATAAACCATTACAATTCCGACTCGTACTTCGACATCTTGTTCCTCACTAAAAAAGGAAGTTTCGGAGAACTGACTCGTCTAGCCCATTTTTCATTTTGACGTCTCCAATATATTATAGTATTTTTTATGGGGAGTAATAAGTAACAATGCACAAGATTTACTCAGTTTTTTATCAAATAAGAAGTTTTTCCTTTTTTGTAAGTACTCTTTTATTTACCACTTTTATCTTGACGTATGAAATTCTAGTCTTTCAAGATACAGACATCAATCCTCCGGAGGGAAAACAGCACTTTATACCAAACAAATCTATCTTGAAATCCTTGTACCAAGAAAATAGCTCATTCTTTTCAATATATTCATAACATCTTTGTCACAACATATCAGCTATGAAAATGATATGCCGTATATATATGCGTGTAGTAGATCCATCCAGGAGATAAAACTGCACATCTTTCCCCTAGAACATAAGTCAAGATTTGGTCAAGCACGCAGCCGCCAATACTTACTTTGTGATAACAAGCTTTGACAGCCAAACAAAATGAGTCGGTAGGCTAACACATTTTGTATGCATATTTTGTTCTGTTTTTCATATTCCCCGGAAAAAGTAATTCCGTTATATGGGTTGTTTTAACCCAAGAAATATGTATTTTTAGCAACTTTTTACAATCTGTATATCGGGGGAAATTATGGTAACAATAAAATTCTGCTGTCTGTCTGTCTATCGCAGTCCCAGTGGACGCCCGTCGGCTCATTGCCGAACTGTATTTTCCGGATGTCAGCATTTTCCTCCCTTAGCACTTAGCAATAAAATTCTGCCGTCTGAAATAGTCTCATACTTCAGATTATTTTGATGTTGTGTCATATCCTGAATTGAAGAATTTGACACATTAAAAGTCATCAACCATTAACAGTCCACTGTTGGACATCGGTCTTCCCCTATTAGAGGGTGCTTGTCATACTCACCTTGACAAGCGGGTTAGCCGGTAGATATCATTGTGTACCAGCAGGTCAATACACTAAACATACATACATTAACAGCTACAACAGTCCACTACTGGACATAGGCCCTACCCCAATATAATTGGGGAGTATTGCCGTACTCACCACGCTTGGCAGGTGGATTGGCGTGCGCAGTGCAATATGTAATGTTCGCAGGAAACGCTGCTGCTTTATGACACCTACAGGTAGATTTAGGGCGATGCTATTTTAGGCCGGCATCACACGGCGGGTCAATATATTTACCAGAGCTAAAGTTAGAGCTAGTTTAGACAGACGACTCGAAGCTACCTTAAGTCCCGTAGTAAATATTTAATGAGATGAGAACAGGGTACCTAGTACCTACTTCTGCTGAATAATTTATGAGGCTCAAAAAACATTTCCTTGAAGGAAGTTTGGGAGCTCATACCAAGTTTCTATGTTCCAATGCTTGCAAGTCTGGCTCAGAGAGTGTTGCCAGACATTTTGACAGATAAACATGCAACAACTAGAATAGAAAAATGGTATAAAAAAGTAACGTAGAACAAAATTTTCCGGGGCCCAGCATTGGTTCAAATAATAATATTATGACTTACATAGGATGGGGACATCTGATATACCTACGCATTAGCAATTTTTTGGGATTCTGTACATCAAAAGGAAAACAACGGAACCCTCATAGGATCACTTTGTTGTCCATCCGTCTGTCACGAGTTACGAGTTCACGACCTTTTATCTTTAAAACGCGTAGAGATACCGATTTGAAATTAGAACCATTTAGTCAAGTTAACTACCGCTTGCAGTTGTTAGAAAATCAAGCACCTAACTTGACTGGGCCGATGGCGTCTTGGATAGTACCCCTGCCTTTCTTTGTGGGTTCGATGCCCACAAAACACAAATATTTGTTAAGTAATTTTCAGATATTTGTGTTTAGTCTGGGCGTTTCTATGTATAATATGTATTTATTTACAAAATCCATACTAATATTATAAATGCGAAAGTGTGTTTGTTTGTTTGTTTGTTTGTTTGTTTGTCTTTCTTTCACGTTACAACAGAGCGATATCATGCAGTGTTTTTTAGGTGTGCAGTTAGGTGAGAGGCTGGAGAGTGACATAGGCTACTTTTTATCCCGGAAAAACATATTTTTCCCATCGGAAAAGCGATTAATGTTTAGCAATAGAATACACCCATACTACGAACATAGATGAGTATCATGCAGCGATGTAAAGCATTTTTTTTTTTTGAGAGCAGCTAAATGAAAAGCTGGTGAGTGACATAGGTTATTTTTTATCCCGGAAAAACATATTTTTCCCTTCGGAAAACCGATTAATGTTTAGCAATAGAATACATCCATACTACATACATAAATGAGTATCATGCAGCGATGTAAAGCATTTTTTTTTTGGAAAGCAGTTAGATGAAAAGCTGGTGAGTGTCATAGGTTACTTTTTATCTCGGAAAAACATATTTTTCCCATCGGAAAACTGATTATTGTGTAGCATAGAATACATCCATACCACATAAAAAAGATGTATATACAGGATGTAAGGGACAGCCCTCCGAATACTGATATTCCCATAGTAAATGCAGTGAGCTGATTGTGATTTTGTATGGGATATAGAAAAAAAGAATTTAATCTATGGCAGGTTGTTCAGTTTCATGGTTTGAATACACCCAATCAGTATTCGAAGGGCTGTCACTTACACCCTGTATAGCACTACTATGAGAATGTCTCTTGAATATGAGTTTTGGGATATGAATGTGGCTTTAAGGGTGATGTGGGTATGTACTTGAGATACTTCTTACCACAGTAGTAAAGTTAATTTCTACAGTTAAACATGATTTGAAAGTCCATTTCTATAATAATAACCATTTTTAGCACAGTAAGTTTGCCCTGCGTATACTTGCGAAGACACATAATAAACTTAAATTTTTTAGATAATTTTTCCGGTTTAGTGACTGCGTCTCTATTAAAATTACGTTATCTTTACTTTTAACATTAAATGCCTGTTTTTCCTTACACTATAAATGTGTCATAATCTTCTTTCTAGCGTCGTAATATCTTCATTATTGAAGGTCGTAATTCCCCTGATGGGAAATATTTTTCTCATTCAGGATTCTTTTCCATCGCTGCGTATCTTTGGCGACATAGAGCGCTGAGTGTATTTAATGAGACCACCTAATTGTACTGAAACCTCTTGGTCGTTTGCCATCGACTTTTCCAGTGATCATGAGTGCAAAGTGGCAAAAGAACTCAAGGATCATTCTTGCGCCTCATTACTTGATTTTACAATAGCCTGTATTAGTGATGGTAGCGCCCAGGTACCACAAATTATATACTTTTTCAAGGAAGTGAACCATTCCAGTGTAGTGTCGTCTGTGTATCGGTGAATAGTGATTTTAGTGCCCTCCCAGTTTACACAGTTGTTCGCCTTACGATGTGTCGTTTAGAATACACAACTAATTAATAAAACTCTATGAGTACGCGGGCGAAGCCGCGGGTAACAGCTAGTAAGTATATAAGTATTAATATCAGCTATATAGTTCCCATAGTACAAGCTTTGCTTAGTTTGGGGCTAGATGGCGCTGTGGGAATTGATCAAGTTATTTATTATTTATTTATAACTTAAATAAAAACAAAAGATACGGCCGTCTATTATGCAAAAACGCGTGATTCTGACCATCTCAAGAGAATCAAAATTCATTGGGTACTTACCGTAGACCTAGAATAGAACTATGTAATTTGGCGAGTAGCATCGTTTTGCAGTGCAACTTTAGGGAAAAAATTATAGTTTTTAGGGGCCGAAAAAGAACACAATTTTAAAATTGAGGTTAATACTAGTATGTACTTCAAGTGGTGTAGTAATAAACGAAATTACGGAACCCTTTGTCAGTGAGTACGGCTCGCATTTGGCCTGTTTTTTCACTGTCCTTCCTTTAATAATTGTTCTATTTCAATTTAAACCTTTCCACAAATTTTAAAGTAAGGCTAGTTGGCAGCACCGACGACACTTGGAGTTATGAGCTCACTATGGTTCGTTAAATCAATAGTTCATGAAGACGTGACTCGGACTAACTAGGTCGTAGGTTGCGGCCCCGGCCACGGCTCCTCGGGTGGAACTTCCTACGGACTGTTTGTTTACAGGTTACCTGACTGCAGGAAGACGGATAGATCTGACTGATTTGCATGTGTGGTGCTAGCCTGCTAGGTTAGATACGAAAACTAATCTAAGGCTTATTTCACCTAGGTAGCGACAATCTCTTTTTTTTTTGTTAATTATGGGTTTGCTCTTGCCTCTAGTCTAGGTCATAGGACAGAGACTGAGTCTAAGATGGAGCGAGCTAACCCAGAAGAAGCCTGTTCACTCTTTCTTTCTCTACCAATAGATAGATCTTCGCGTACATGGTGTTAAATTAAATACGTGGCATATCTCTAAGGTGTGTTCATTATCGATATCGTGTCGTTGGACGACTCGGTGTCCCACACGGAAAGAGAGATTATCGATAAAGGGTGCCGTAAATATTATTTAAAAATCCTAGTCAAAAAGTTTTTATAAAGGACTCTTCGTCCTACTTAATCAATTTTAAGTTTGGACCTTGGCTGAGTTATAATCAAATTTTGGCTAAGACAGAAAACTATATTTTTGTTCAGGAATAATTGAAATATTTTATATGGCGTCTTCTATCAATACTGAAACTACCCTTATGCTATGGCACGCATTTAAATGAATACATTTTATATTACCAAAAACCTCATTATCCACCTACTTTAGTCCATATAAATAGACCCTTGTTAAACACAAATTGAACTTAAGATCCTTGAATCGTAAGTAAATTGTTAAATTTACTTAATTCGTGGATGAATAAAGTATTTTGAACAATGACCGATGAATTAACGTGAAAAATTAAAAATTTAACCTTTGAATTCACCATTACTCCTACACGAAAAATTATAAATAGTTTAGTTTAACAATTGATTAGACTATTTCGGAGCAATTTAACTTATTGAACATTAGGTAGGTTGAAATGCTAAAAATAGTAACCTACAAGAAATAGCAAATTCTAGGAATACTCCCATTACGCATAATCAAATTCAGTATCATCATCATCATATCGCGGGCCGAATTCCGTTATATGAATTTCGTCCCAGTTGCGTTTCAATACAGTGTCAGTTGGATGGTTTTAGCCGTATTCTATTCCGCTAACAAATTGAAGTATAGAATATCACAGTGGCAATAGAATGACAGTTGAGTGTCGAAAAGAGAATCGAGGCCCAAGTAAGATTAAGATGTCACAAAAAACGATGTTTTCATCACATCTGTCCGGAGCTTATGAAAATAATAACCAGCTCTACATTTCTGCAAATAACAAAAATCTGCCAGCGCCCGTTTTCAGACTTTCTTCCTGATTAAATTTAGGTCATGAACATAAAAAATAATAAGATATTAGTAAGTACGTTGGAGTTTCTGAAGCATGTCAACGTGCCCTACTTCTTGATACTTTTCTTCTTGAAAAAATTATAATAAGGATCACTACTTCCATTGGTCTAGTGACCAGCGGTCAGAGTTAGGTCTTATGCAGTACTAAACATACAGATATCACGCCTATAATCCCTTGTGGAGTAGGCAGAGCGTAAACGGCCGCAAAAACGGTAATACCATTCGGAATTGTGTATCGCCATAGTGACAGGTTGTCAGCCCATCGCCTATAATTGCAATACACACACTCGAGTCCCTTAGTCGCCTCTTACGACACCAACTGGAAAGAAATGGGGTGAGGCTACTACTTTAATCATAATTGCGCGAATGTCGCTAATGTGGCAACATTGTGCGTTGTGCCACACGAATCAACATCGGCATGACATTACGAAGGCGAAGATGGTGCCATCAATTCTCTTTATTGGCACTCTCGTCGCCATCTATACACTATCAGCAGCGGGTGTCGCGTTAAATTTTACGGCGCCGACTCATTTGCGGGCCCTCTGTCATTTTCCACGCGAAAATTCGATATTTTCCAGTGCTTCAACCTTTCGGTTGACTTCTCGCATTTAAATGGCGTATCGGGTTTTTGGTTCATACAAACGCAAAACTGAAATTCAATAGGCTTGTACATGCGATGAAACGCATTTTTTATACAAATGCATATACGAAATGATAAAGGCCCACGAAAGTTTGGCGCAAAGCTACTTTTGGTACAAAGATAGAGAGTGTTTCGTCCACAATAAAATCAAGTTATTTCTTTGCACCATCTATTTGTGTAAAGTGGCGAATCGGTTTTAAAAACCGTACATTTACACGATGTCTGACAAACATTATTGCAGAAAATTGTGTATCGCCATAGTGACAGGTTGTCAGCCCATCGTCTTATTCGGCTCATATGACGCCCTCGGGAAAAAAATGAGGTGATACAATTCTAAGCCGACATCACACGGCAACTAAGCCAGCCACTTTGATAGCAAGCTGACTTGAAACGTTAGTACATACATACATAAATCACGCCTAAATACACGGGGTAGGCAGAGCGTTAACGGCCGTAAAACGGATATTAACACCACGTCTGACAAAAGTTTAAGGGTCAATCAGACAACTGTGTATCACTACAGTGACAAGTCCATCTAACCCTCGAGTCCCTTAATTGCCTCTTACGACACCCATGGGTATAAAATGGAGTGATGCTATTCTAAGCCGGTATCACACGGAAAACGTTTGTTTCCTGCTAAAATCATACACACATTAGGTACATTGCTGTACAACATCCATGGCTGCGGTATACAAGTTTCTGTACAAAATAATGTGATCAGAGCGATGCATCAGATAAAATTGATAACATTGGTTGTCATCATCATTTTAGAGGCCCGCAGTCGCACAGATGCGGTCATAAAAACCCCCTCACTGCGGACCCATTAGCAATTCCCTCTTAATCAACTTTACTTGAACATTTGCTACGCACATAATAGCTGGGATATCTCTCATCTCGAGGCCTAAAGTAGGGCAAGGGAAGGATTATCTGGCAAAATGTGGACACCACCCTTCTTTAAGAAGATGGCAGATAGCGTTTTAAACATAACTTCCAGTAGGAAACAAGTTCACAGTTCAGTTCCACAACCTAAAAAAAAGACAAACAAAACATTTAAGAAAATCGTGTTTTAGGTATTAAGAGCATTAGCATTTTTGTTATGGATTGAGGTGCGATGCTAGCTTAGAAAAGCATCACCCCATTCTATCTCGTGGGTGTCGTAAGAGGCGACTAAGGGACTCGAGGGTTCAATATGTATTGCAATTTTAGGCGATGGGCTGTCAACCTGGCACTATGGTGATACATAGCTTTTGAATTGCCCTCAAATATTTTTACGGCCGTTTACGCTCTGCCTCCCCCGCAAAGGATATGGACGTGATATATGTATATATGTATGTGTAATATAAAATCATTCCGGTCCGATAAAGTAATATTCTAAATATCGTTCACACATAGAGAAACGGAAATGACGAAATATTTTCGGGAAACGGATAGAATTGGCTTAACTTTGCAATAATGCAGAATATATATTAACTTTGCGAAGTGGGCACATAATCCTCATAACTTTAGCAACGTCCAGTGCTTGCAAACACGACTTGTCCCTTTCTGTCGGGCAAAATTCGCGGAATGATTTAAAACGCGGTTGTACTCGTCACACCCCATAAAGTTTATCTGGAACGAACAGGCCTTAACGGTAATCCTAATTAATTAGCAGACCCAATGTGCTTCGAAACATTACAAACTTAATACAAGCACGCTTAAACAACATGGAAATATGGACCCTATTGCTATAGGGAAAGGATGCCTTGCGAATCGTCACAGCGTGTTACTTTGAAATAGAGTAATACTGTAATACTGAGCTTTATGGTCAAGAGAAATTTACGTTTTACGTTTGGTGGAATATTAAATTAATCTTGACTTTGGTGTCAACTTTGTTTACATTCAAGTCAGATTTAAATATAATTAATGTAAGTATACGTTTCGTTTTATATCAAAGTAAAGAACGTGATTCAGCTTACTTTGTTAAAATCACTGGTCGGATAGTTCAGTAAGGGCCACTGATTCAATAGAGCGAGTCCTCATCAATCTAAATTCTAAGATATAGCCACTCTCTACTCTACCGCTTAATTTCTTTCACGTACCTAATGTGCTTATTATTTTTAAAGGAGCCATACTCTGAATCATTTAAAATTATGAATAATGAAATGAATAAATTTGATCAGGCTTATATTCAAAGTCCAGTTCTAAGAATTCTAAAACTACTTTCTGCAATGCAAATTATAAATTCTAATTTTATTTTAAAAGTTTTGGACGGTAAAATGGGTCCAAAGACAAAAGCAATTAAAGTTTTTGTGTAATTACTGCAGACCCTGGCTTATCTCGGTTTATTTGGTGTATAAAATATGTATTTATAATTGGTTTAGGGCTGATCCTACAATAGTAAAAACCTAGTTTAGACGTCAAAAAGAAAAGGTAGCACGTAATTGTTCATTGTTATTGTTACCCATTGGGATGAAACAAAAAATTACCTTGACTGAATCAACTCTGAGTCCCAGTGGTCCAAAAGTTATATGACAATGGTGGGCCTGAAGATCAACGTTAAATTGATAGTTTATAACATACATACATACATAAATCACGCCTCTTTCCCGGAAGGGGTAGGCAGAGACTACTTCCTTCCACTTACTACGATCCTGGCACACTTCTTTCGCCTCCTCTACATTCATCAATCTCTTCATGCGCGCTCGTCGGTTTTGGGTACTCTTGATCTGACCTTTCTTTGGTACGTCTCCGATTTACACCCAAGCTGTCCGGTGACTAGGTTTGATATTAAGGGTATGCGGCCTCAAACCTTGTCCTCCCAGGCAGTAGTACCCGTTACCTTTCATCCTTTCCCAAGTCACAAAGTCCTATCTCTCTTCTTTCCCTCTTCCTTATTCTTTAACTCTCCACCAATCCAAGGTCTGCCGCACGGGTGAATGCATAGCTGGGGGCGTGCCTAGTTTAGCGTGCCGATTTGCCCCGGGGACCGGGATAGTTTTTTATTAATTATTATATTAGCCTAAACTGTCTCACAGCTAGGCTTAGAATGTGTGTGTTTTTTTAAAAGTGGACTCTGCAATTTTAGCCTCAGGGCTTTAAAACCTACACCTGACTGGTTGGTGGGCAGCTAGGCCTCACCCGGAAGAGTTTCTGTGGTTGTTCAAACAACTAGCCCATTGCGACCGTGGGGAGTTGTTCTGGGAAGAACGGATCGGACTGAATTGATAATGTGGGTTATGGTCATTGTAAGTAGATTATCCTTTTCTAGACGGCGGTCGTACCCTCCGTCAGTTAATAGTAAGTTAAGTTCCTTCCGGAAATTGACCATGTATCTATTTCCAGAATCTAGATGAAAAGCCCACGCGTGTTAGTAAAATAGGTTGATTTCACTTGAACTCAGTTCAACGATTCCGCCTAATATATTCCCCCTAGAAGGCCTCGGATTATTTTTCCATCTATACTAGAGGTAGAAACTTTAGAATTTTAAAAGACCTAGGTGTATTACCAAAATCCAAATAATGGCACATTACTTTTCTATGCGATTTGCTGGTATTACACTTTGTTGTGATAAACACGGAGGATGTTTTATTTTTCGCGATATGGCCATTAAGAGCGCGTTAGGCAGTCATTAAGCGCGCTACTTGAATTTGTGGCTAACACAGTTGTGGCTTACTGCTTTACGGCTACTACGGCCAGACATTAGGTTCGACGACCTCTCACTGGGCTACACGAAATACCACAGAACAAAAAAGTTAAAATATTCGGGACCTTTGTAAGTTTCATTTCGGAGTCTATTCTACTTTCGGCGTTTTAGCGTAAAGAGTATGTTTTTGTTCAACGTACCTATTCAAGCTTGGCAAACAAATTATTGAGAATATCTGAACTTTTTTCAATCATCTTAAGAGCACGAGACTTTGTTCTGACAACACAATTAATACACAAAAAAACAGCTGTTTACTAGAATCCTGAAGTTATATGTTTGACACAACTTATTTAGAAAAAGATAGTGAAAGCGCATTTTATTTCATATTTTATTGTAAGTATATTTTATATGTATGTAAGTATTATTATGCAATAAAAAAAATGTGTTAGTTTTCAAAATCCCAACAATAATTTCTGATTTATTGGTACACTACTTCTATCGAAGGTAAAATCAACGGTTGCAAGTTCCATCTTTACAAAATTTCCTGCGTCTGTGCATTCACCCACACACATTAACAGATGGAGGCTTAAGTCAATACAAATGCATTGTTTGTTTAACAATGGTTCAACGCCAGGTGAAAATGAAAAGAAACTTGAGTAAAAGTTGCTGTTTTAAGCCGATGGATCTACTGAATCATTACACAAACAGAGAGGCGCTAATTGCTGGATTTAGATGTTGAGGCACGATTTTGAAGAGTATTTGAAAACAAGTTTGAAACATTTAAGTAATTCGCAGGTTCGTCATTTTATCAACGGCTGCGACAGTCCATTGCTGGACATGAGCTTTCCTCCTAATGAAAGACCTCCATGTTTTTTGCTATACTCTCAATGGGAAATTTTCTAGGCATTCTCGAGTGTCATGTAGAGGGCGCTGAGCTTAATTGAAATAACGTTTCTTTACACGAAAACTGTACCACTTAATAAATTATTTTTTATTTTGTGTTTATTGAATCGTTCAAAATTTCTTATTGTTTACTTACATGAATGACTCTCAATACAATAGCAAGACGAAAAGTTTATTAGGTAGCAAATCAAACCAACACAATTAATAAGTAACGAACACAACGTGAAACGGAACCTGTGACAAAACTATGGCTGCCGCCAGCCATATTGAAACTTCAGAATTTCAGTTTAACACAGCGCCCTCTGGTTTGACATTCAGAACTATCAACTGAACTGTCAACAGAAAAACTCCCATTCATGGCGAGCACATTGCAAGTTGTGACTTTTACAGACTTACTACCTACTACCTATATTCATCCTTCAGTCGCCTATCTTTATACAAGCCAAGCAGTGTAAGGATGAGTTAATGCAATCAAGGTTGAAATTGCAATTAAATTGAGTATGGTATGCCAACACCCCCTTTTAAATTACTTATTACGTTAAACATTTAAGTGTGATATTATTATTATTATTAAAAATTTGTTATTAGTTAAGGTGAGGTACATTGAAACATCCTTAATAATCTTAATACCAAGGCTTTTTCTTAAGTTTGTTATATTAAATCCGTCTTATTGTTAATATTGCTTAATAAAAAGCGTAACGTAATACGGTCTGATTTCGTTCCGCCTAAAATTTAAAGTTTCAGCTGTAATCCTAAAAGTTCTAGTTTATCGATATCGTAATCTAAAGAAAAATATGCAGCAGCTTCCCTGAGTTCCGGTTTCCTGGTTCACTTAGTTCATGAGACCGAATTCCAGCTGGCATGATTCCAAAACCAAATATTATGTAGACCAAGACTTTGCTGGGAAAAATGAAAATATTTTACCACTGCAAGCCTGTGTCATCTAGATACATAAAATAAACTTGTTATGTTTAGTATTGTGTCGTTCGTCGACTTGGAATCCCGCATTAGACAAAAAAGGGTATGACGACACTACACTACACACGCTACACATGCCTATAATCCCTTGCTGGGTAGGCAGAGCGCAAACGGCCGCAAAAAACAGATATTCAACGAATGGGGTAACCACGCCTTGCACTGCACATATTTGAAGGTCATGAAAATTGTGTATCGCCATCGTGACAGGTTGTCAGCCTATCGCCTAAAATTGCAATACACACCCTCGGGACCCTTAGTCGCCTCTTACGACTCCAACGGGAAAGAAATGGGGTGATGCTTTTCTAAACCGGCATCATACGGCGTCTAAGCCGGCATCACAAGGGTATGACTGATGCCACTAAAATAAGATCTCCTAGGTCACAACATATACTGTGAGGTGCCGACTAAGGAAGCATCACCCCAATACTACCCGTCGGTGTCGTAAAAAGCGACGAAGGGGTAATCGACCAAGGAACGGGCAGCAGCATTCCCTGTGAATGCAACATCTTGCACTACGCACGCCAATACGCCTGTCAAGCGTGGTGAGTATGGCAAAACCCCCCAATAATGGGAGGTCCATGTCCAGCAGTGGAATGTTTTGGCTGTGTATGTATGTAGGTAACAACATAAGCACAGACACAATACATTTAAGCCAAGAATTCTAGAAAAATCTATAGGTAGTTTCCGCCTATAAAACGTGGTTTTAAATTTTATTAGCGTTATCGGACTGTCTTTTTACCACGTACCGTACTACCGTACGTGGGTAAGGTTTGAACACCTTATTAAAGTACCGCCGGCACCGCCGGTCCGATAAGTCGTATTTGATAACTGTCAATCACCATACCAAAAGAGATGTCAACGAAGGAAAATGGACCCTCTGCCTTAGTATTATCACAAATCTGACAGCTGTCAAATACGACTTATTGGAACGGTGTTACTTTAAAACAGAACTAACAGAAATGAAATGAAATAAGGAAGATGAAACAATAAGGTAGTATAGTCTAAGTACACGAATACATTGCCAAATCAGCTGAAATAGTTACTTGATAGACTATTCAGATTGTCTATTTACCCTTAATGAACATAAGCACAGATTAGGTACCTAATAGTCACTAAATAACTATAACTATCAGTTCCCGTTTCGCCATTTATTGATAAGCCATAAACTTAGAGGGGCTAAGTTTATAGAGTTGTCGTAACAACCAAACAAACTATGACTCACCTTCTACATTTCTACAATGGTGACTCATTTCATTACCTGATAACGACAACATGATTAAATCACCAACTTAGCTTTGCCATCAAAGTTTACCCAAAACTCATTAAGTCGTCGAGGTACGGTTCAAAATGGAACGCTTAGAGGCGAGTAGGGTGACTACACGGTTGGTGGTAATCAGGGCTTTAGGGCTGTGTATGGGGTTCCATGGGGTTCCAAACCGGGACGTCACGCGAGCATTGGCGCCAGGACATGGTTTACCTGTCCTATAGGGTTACCATTAACAAGCGGTACAAGAGACTGGTCAAACCTATGAAAAAAATTATTACTTACGTACATACAAACATTGCAACGTAAATAGAAGTTTGATTTGCTACAAAACTCAATTTATGAATAATTTCCCTAATGTCAATAATAATTGTTTGTCCGTTATAGGTATTTATGTATGCACTGAACTTAATGCATTAGATACCCAGTTATCTAGTAAGTAGCTTTTTTCTATTTATTATTTATTAATAGTTTGACATACATTCCCATTTATCAAAAAAATATGGCTACCATATACTCTAATTATGAGTAAAAGAATAGGGTTATTCAATTGATAGGTAGGTTACCTTAATAGTATTATATTATTATTATATAAAATAGGCCCGCATTTGTCTGCTATCTCACCTGATGCTTAGAGACGATGCAGACGATGATGGTACATGCTTGCCTAGATAGTAGTTCATATTCTATAGTTTAGGCAAGTACCTAGTAGGTAAGAAATTGTAAAAACTTAGGTCTTGAAGAAGAATGGTACGAAATAATGGTAACCTAAATGTTTTATGCGCACAAATCATTAATGTGAAATTGTTAATTCACTTATCTATAGTACCCAGTAAGTATTATTTTATTACATTTTATATTATTTATTACAAGTAAATTTTTCGCCCTGTTTACCCCCTGGCCGATTGCCAGGACGCTCAGCCAATAATTTATCTGAACTAATGGGTCGGAATGACCCTTATTCTGTGGAATGACCAGTGTGATTATGACACACTGTTATCTGCCTCTGATCTAGTCATCTGAACGTAAGACTCTTGATCAGTGGTCGTAGATTCATTGCACACGTAGGACATACAAAGTTGCTTTGATATAGACTATTTATGAATGTGTAGTCTCAGTAGCCATGTTCTGCTAAACAAGGCCTGATAAAGAGGGGTTTGAACATCATCAACTACTACCATCACTGCTGGAGGTATCACCCATTATTGGTAGAACCGTACCTAAAGGACTATGTCCAAAACAAGAATGGCGAAAAAGTTTTTTATTTTTTTTCAATAAAGAATGTGACGGAGCCGGCAGGGCGATGGCGTTAAAATTTAGTTATATTAAACATTTAGAAAACTACTTATTCTGCAATGTTAATACATATTTGTAATATTTTTTAGATCGAGAAAATTTTACCAATATGTATTTTTGCTTTGATGCCGGATTAGCTCATAATAATATATATCCAAAATAGATATACCTGAAAATGAAAATCCATATCTTTGTGGTTCTTTACTTTTCAATACTAAGAACCCAAATGTTTGAACATAGTCTAAATAACCCGTAAGATAGCTCTCTACCCCACATAGGTAAAACAAACATGTATTTTAAATTCAGATTAACGGACACGACCATCCATAAGGTTTGCTCAATGCTGTTGTGTATTTCTATGTTGTGTTGTTATGTGTTATGTGAAGAATGAGAGTAATAAAGATATTTGTATTTGTATTTGTATTTGTATTTGTATTTAAGGTTTTGTTTTAATGTAGTTTAGTTCAACATCGGAATGGGCACAGGGCAGAATTTCACCTTTGTATAAATTAGTGAAATGTAGACCCGAACACCGTTAAGGTATTTTGTATTGTTAAGCCGTTTAGAGAGTTCAACACTTTGTAGATACAAATTAGAATATCTGTATTGAGGAGAAAATATGTTTTCTCTCTCTCTCGTAAAGCGTTAAATTACTAAATAGTATAAAATGAAGTCGCTTCCCATGTCCACACACACACACATATCATGCCTATAATCCCTTGCGGGACCGGCAGAGTGTAAAAAGCGGATATTTACGCCACGTCTGACAAACATTTGAGAGCCATTCGGAAAACTGTGTATCACCATAGTGACCGGTTTTCAGAACATCGCCTAAAATTACAATACACGCCCTCGAGTCCCTAAGTCGCCTCTTACGACTCCCATGGAAAAGAAATGGGGTCATGTTATTCTAGCGGTATCACAAGGCATTCTTAGCCGGCATCACACGGCCAACACTTAGACTGGGTATTTTATTATGTAAGTAGTAATTAATATAATATACAATTACAATATCAAATATAATTCTTTCGATTGTCGTTGACCACCCATGAAACCAAGACCACCTATAAACCTGCGATTCGCCAAATTCGTGCATTTCAACTAAAACGTACGCAAATTCCGCAAAACCCAGTTACATAACTCAAATAACTAAATAAATGGCGTTGTGATTCGTTTGTGATTGTTCGTGAGCAACGTGACTACGCAGGTGGTAAACACAGAGCAAGAAAAAAATAAGGATATGAATCAAACTTGTAGTTTTGTGATTTCATCGGTTGTGTAAGATAAGGAAGGAAGTTTAAGCGTATTCTAGAAACTTGCGAAATTTCAAAACTATAGACGCAACGTCGATAGCAATTATTTACTTGCAATGTACTATGATTTTATTATGCACTCACAGTGCTATATTATTTTCAAGTCCCGGCGGGCGCTGACATTTTTTCAATTTCTTATTTTCATTTACTTGCAATATTTTGCAGGGACCAAATTGTGTTCGATATTATAATTATAATACATACAAAACCCCATTTCTTTCCCGCGGATGTCGTAAGAGGCGTCTAAGGAAGGGAAGGGACTCAAGGTTTTCATGTGTATTACAATTATAGGTGACAGGCTGACAATCTTTCACTGTAGAGATACAGGTTTTTCTGGAATGGCCCTCAAATATTTGTCAGACGTGGCGATAGTGACTGTATTTCACGATCCTTAACGCTTTGCTACTCCGCAAGGAATTAAGGCGTGATATGTATGTGTGTTGTATACGTAAAGTGTAATAACCACAATCTAACGCCTTGTGCTCTTTATGCAAAATTTTACGCAGATTTTTTACTGGTAAAACGGGAAAAGTTTCTTACGGGAAAAGCCCGTAAGAAATTTACTTTTTTCTATTTCGTAGGATTTAAAAAAGAAACTGATTCAGTCAAGAATTTTATAACAAAATCACGTTCCCCGTAAGGAGGTAGGAATTCGTGCAACTCGAAGACAATAGGCCCCTACATACAATTAAAACATAAAACACCTAAGTACTGACACAGAAATACGCAGACGAAACATTACCCACATTATAACGACTTGTACAATGAACTATGTACTTTAGTAACACGATATTACGGCTGCTAATTGTGCATTTGAAGACGTCGTTATGAACCAATGGACCACCCGGGAGACGTAGCGTGGATAAGGATGGGTTTTCATATTGCTGTTATAGCGATATTGTGATGATTTTATGGAGAGCAGACAGCTGTTTATTTAAACTTACACATCCTTGCTACTCAATATGATATGATAGAGCGTTAGCGTGTATGTTTGTTATTAATTATACTTAACTGAGCGCCTAAATGGCTGCATAAATTGAACAGATATGAAATTGTACCCGCAACTTTATGTCTCATCACTCACCGCGGAAAAAATATGTTATTATTATTTACCACGGAAAAACTATTTTTTCAATTTTGCTAGGTGGCCCCACAGACCAAAGATTTCGCACTTCGATGCTCCGTAAGTGGCCCCTACTACTGATTTGGAAAATCATGTTTTAGGAATCTAACAGTGGCATCCTCTGTCGAACAGCTATACTAAGGCCTAATGACTGCCTGACTTATCCCAGCTCAACATTTTGACAAATAGTACAGTCAAGATCAGGCTGGGTTAGACATGTTTGGACTTTGATCATACTCAACATAAAATTTACATTAGCAGTTTGAGTTTCTAACCCAGCCGATCTTGACTGTGCGTACAGGAAGTAAAAAATTACACTAAATTTATTTCAAAGTGTTGAATCAGACCGTTAAACAGATTTATTTTTTGCATGAATTTGGGTCAAAATGTGAAAGAAAATTGGATCTCTCATGCAAAACGTGTTAGTCAGGATTATTTAATAGTATTTAATAAATTAAAGAAAGCACATTAATCAAAATATTGAGCACATAAACAATATAAAGTGGCTCGGTCTAATAACGCGTGAAATCTCCCAGATCGTAGGCGTTACTTACAAAGCCCTTTTCTATATTCTCACTTGTGCAACATTCTTATTGAGCAATTATTGACTAATCTTACATGTGAGATTGTTAAAACCAGGTTATGATAGGCCCATTGAACACTGTCAGACGTGTAGTGTTTGTTTACCTACTCGAATCGGCGGGCTGGCGCTAACATTATTTCAATTTCTTATTTTGATATATGAATGCAATATAGCACTGTGAGGTAATCGTAGGTACCTACCGTTCTATAGTTTTTATGGAAATAAACCATAGTACGGTTAATACTACTGTTTTTTAAAACAAAATATTGATCAAGACGGTCAACAATAAAGCTTATCCAGATTCCTCTAAAGCACTGGTGGTACCACATACCAGTAGGATTGCGCAGCTAGGCAACTATAGTAGGTGCCTGGGACAGTATTCCGCTATTTCAAAAGCGTCTCAGTTGTGTTTTAGTTGGATGTCAATTGGATGGTTTTCTCCGTTTCGTATTCCGCTAACAGTTTGAAGTATAGAAAATAACAGCGGCAATAGAGACTAGTGTCGATGGCATTACAATGGCAAACAATAATAGAATCAAGGCCCTGGAAGGAGGATTAATGGTGTTAATTAGAAATTGATTGTTGGTGGCGTGAAGCAAGTTGAAAACGCACAAGTGTGCACAGGACCATTCAAAACGGAAACTTCAGCTGTTCTTTATAAACTCCACGGAATTACTCAACCAATTAACGCCCTTTTATGTCCTTACATCCAATTTCCCTCGTTTAGTTCAGACGACACGTAATGTTCTTAAGTGAGTAAATTAGTGCTTTACACTACAGTCAAGTAATTACGCTTTATTTTGTGTACTGGGTATAAGTATTAAAAAAAAACACGGCTACAAAAACTCTAGCAACAAAGTGGAACTTGAAAAAGTTACCACACCATGTACAAACTTACCTTTTATGAGCCATTAAATATGCCTACTCTAGTTTGCGTTGGTAGGTAGGTCTGTCTGTTTGTCTACACTAATATTATAAAGAGGAAAGATTTGATTGTTTGTTTGTTTGTTTGTTTGTTTGTTTGTTTGTTTGCATCGAATAGGCTCCGAAACTACTGGCCCGATTTCAAAAATTCTTTTACCATTCGAATCCTACATTATTCCTGATGAACATAGGCTATATTTTATACGCGAAAAAAATAGGGATCCGCGTGGAAATTTTGATAATGTAACCCAACGAGTGAAAAATGTACCAAAAAAATATCTTATATCGCGTACGCTGTGGAAATTATTGACAATAGAGCAATGTGATGTACTACAGTTTTATAGAGGACATCAATATCTATAATAATGTCCGCGATACCATATGTCTAACTATTACAGTTATGCCACAATAACTACTTTTTCATTTAAAAATGTACAATCTACGCCACATTATTCGTACCAGTGTAATGATTACATATAATCATTACTGTATTAAAGGGTGTAAGGGATAGCCCTCCGACTGCTGATAGGGTACATGCAGACCATGAAACTGAACAACTTTCCCCTAGGAACATATTTCAGGAAACGTAAAAAAACTGACTTCCCATAGTGAATGCAGTCAGCTGATTGTGATTTTGTATGGAAGGTCATTTTTTTGGCGTTTCCTGACATATGTTTGTCGTGTGATGCCGGCTTAGAATAGCATCACCCCATATCTATGCCGTGTGATGCCGGCTAAGAAAAGCATCACCCCATATCTTTCCCGTGGAAGTCGTTAGAGGCGACTAACGGACTCGAGGGTGTGTATTGCAATTTTAGGCGATGGGCTGACAACATGTCACTATGGCGATACACAATTTTCCGAATTACCCTCAAATGTTTGTCAGACGTGGCGTAAATGTCCGTTTTTGCGGCTGTTTACACTCTGCCTACCCCGAAGGGTATTATAGGCGTGATATGTGTATGTATGTATGTATGGAAAGTTGTCCAGTTTTATGTTTCATGCACCCCATCAGTATTCGAAGGGCTGTCCCTTACTCGGTTTCAAAAAAGACAACAAAACCATTAAATAATGCATTAAGAAAATCTACACTGAAATAATACATACATACACATATCACGCCTATTATCCCTTGCGGGGTAGGCAGAGCGTAAACAGCCGCAAAAACGGACATTTACGCCACGTCTGACATATGTTTGAGGGTCAGTCGGAAAATTGTGTATCGCCATAGTGACAGGTTGTCAGCCCATCGCCTAAAATTGCAATACACACCCTCAAGTCCCTTAGTCGCCTCCTACGACTCCCACGGGAAAGAAATCGGGTGATGCTATTCTAAGCCGGCATTACACTAAAATAATAATAATATAATCTACACGAATATTAGAAACAGGATTTTTTTAATTGTTTGTTTGAATTGAGTAGGCTCCAAAACTATTGACGTCATGAACCGTCATTCTAAAGATAGTAATTTGTATCACACAATTTTCTTTTATATTACAATTTTGTTATGACCTAATAGAAAACCGGCTCCGGCGGGATAAAAAAATAAAAATAAAGGCACTGCCATGGGGCTGGCCAGGTTAATCACACGGCATGTAACTTTACGCCACCACCATCTGAAAACGATATTTGTTTCAAATTGAAGTCAAGATTTTTAGAATCCTACATTATCCCTGATGAACATAGGCTATATTAAACTGTCTTATTCCCGGGGGGAAATTGTTAGCAGCGGGTGAAACCGCTGGGCGGGCTGCTAGTAGGTCATAAACATATTCAATTTTTTTTTATGCATATGGGTTTGCTCTTGACTCTAGTCTAGGTCATAGGACCGAGACAGAGTCTAAGATGGAGCGAGCTCACCCAGAAGAAGCCTGTTCACTCTTACTTTGAAGAGATTAGGATCATTTCTATCAAAATATCTTGAAATAGGCTGTTGTTATTCAGGTAAATAATGCCGTGTGAGCCGGCTTAGAATAGCATCACCCCATTTCTTTTCGGTAGGAGTCGTAAGAGGCGACTAAGGGACTCGAGGATGTGTATTGCAATTTTAGGCGATGAGCTGACAACCTGTCGCTATGGCGATACACAATTTTCCGAATGACCGTCGAATATTTGTCAGACGTTGCGTTAATGTCCGTTTTTTGCGGTCGTTTACGCTCTGCCTTCGATCTGATCTGATTATAGGCGTGATATGTGTATGTGTATGTATGTATAAAGGGACAAACAACAATTTGATACTTGCGCCCCCAGGAGACATGGTACCCAGTAAGCTGGCAGCGTTTCCCCTTTGGATGGCCAAGTTTAGGCGATGGCCGAGAAAACTGCCAGCTTTCCGGTCATATACCTACACATACATTATCCTCTGAGTCTCTCAAAGGTTGACTGGAAGAGATCCCTTAGTGGGATAAGTCCGCCTTTGTGCCCCTTGTTTCTAGATTTATTTCTGTAACTGTTCTTTTAAATGTGCCTGGTGGTACAATAAAGTTATTACATATACATACATACACTAAGGTACACATATCACGCCTATAATCCCTTGTGGGGTAGGGAGAGCGTAAACGGCCACAAAAACGAACATTTACGCCACGTCTGACAAATATTTGAGGCTCAATCAGAATATAGTGTATCGCCATAGTGACAGGGTTATCAGCCCATCGCCTAAAATTTCAATACACACCCTCAAGTCCCTTAGTCGCCTCTTACGACTCCCACTAGAAAGAAAAGGGGTGATGCTATTCTAAGCCGGCATCACACGGCACCGGTCACATAACCTACTTTAATTGAGATAAGTAGTTTTTCAAAATTGACTTAAAGGCAGTATTAATGATAAAATAATTGGTACACTTTCGCAAAATACATAAAGCACGTAATCGAATAATCCTTATGTCTACGCTCACAATATACTAACGCCTCAAAAAGGAATATTAAAAAATCTATAATTTAAGAGCCCATTAAATTTCGGTTAGGACCGAACATAGAACATCTTGACTATTACTTACCGCTTTACCCCGCCGCCGGTTGAAAAGCTTGAAAACATAATAACATGTCATTATTTCGTCTTTAATTTCTTTTTTCTAGAACCGTTGCCGGACAGACGGACAAAACAAGTAGTGTTTTAACGTCAAAATAATTGTTGTTTTTGAACGTATCGCCGATCTACATTACGATCTTTTGTTTTTCTTTCGTGCATTGAATTTAAGTTTCGAAGGCCCTTCGAAAGTGTTCGAAATACGTTACAAATTGTACTGTCATTAAACACCGTTGAAAAACCACAAAAATAATTAATGCTAGATAACAGCATAGTTATTATGAGATATAAAAATCTATCCACCGCTACTGCATTATTAGTTTTCCAAAATAACTTTTCAATTTTTAACTTTTGCTTGAGTTCTAAAGTAAAAGTTTCCGTAAATTGTGTCAGTGGCTCTGAGAAAAAGTGTCCTTTTTGAATATTCCCTTTTTTGACAAAGCCTCACATCAGTTTTTTTTTACATACATACATACATAAATCACGCCTATATCCCTTACGGGGTAGGCAGAGCGTTAACGGCCGTAAAACGGATATTAACACCACGTCTGACAAAAGCTTGAGGGTCAATCAGATAACTGTGTATCACTTTAGTGACAGGTTGTCAGCCCATCGCCTAAAATTGTAATACACATCCCTCGATTCCCTTAGTCGGCTCTTACGACACCCATGGGTGAGAAATGGGGTGATGCTATTCTAGGCCGGCATCACACGGTAATTTAATGTCAGTCAATCTATCTTATATACATACATACCTCCCCATAACACGCCTTTATCCCTTGCGGAGTAGGCAGAGCACTAACGGCCGTAAAAATACGGTATCGCCACGCCTCACGCCTGTCTAATATTTTAATGAAAGCCGTTTCAGAAAAATCGTGTATTCCTAGTGACAGGTTATCATTATCACGTTATTAGCCTGTCGCCTAAAATTGTGAAACCCTCGAGTCCCAAAGTCTCATCTTACGACACATGCGGGAAAGAAATTGCCTTGTGATGCCGGCAGAATAGCATCACCCCATTTCTAATTTACGTCTCTGGTAGTTTAGTGACCATTGGTAAGGTGGACTCTACCTTGTTAAAAAAAGCATTATTACATACTAGCTGTTAACCGCGGCGTTGCCCGCATAAAAAAAACTATCTTCTCCGCCAAATTTCATTACAATCGGTTCAGTAGTTTTTGCGTGAAGAAGTATCAAACAAACAAACAAACATACAAACTTTCGCATTTATAATATTTCTAGGAATACATTATTTCCTCCTATTCTTATAATTTCTCCTTTTCTAAATTTCAAAGAGCACTGCCCTCGTAAAATTCAAATTTAAAGCAAAGCTAATTTTGATCAATTGCTAATTCAACAAAAATTTACGAAATCGAATTAAACAAACGAAATTCCAAGATCTGCTCCGGCGAATACGATAATTAGCTAAAAGTCTTCATCATTAAGTTAGGCCCTTATTGATTTGGCGTGAATTTAGTTAATTGGGATTTAGAGATTTTTTGCTTGCGCGCTAAAATGACGAATCTTGCAACTGTTGTCGTTTGGCGTCCGTATTCTGATATATTAGATTTGTTAGACTTCGAAAAATAGGAAGTAAGTAGAATAGTATGGGTAGTTGATTTAATTTCGTGAAAACGGGCTTTGGTATAGAAAACTTAATACTTGGCTGTTATTAATTTTACTCTAGGGCGATGGCGGCGGTTTCAAAGGATCTCGATTGGCATGGCAGTATTACTTAATTTTGTTTATTCATTATGAAAAGTCTAACACTAAATTCACGTAATATATTTTTTTATCAATCAAGTTAAATTAAAGACTTTATCTTCTATCTATTTAACCCAATATTTAACTAAAATTGTGTGGTTTATGATTACGACGCGTCCTATATACTCCTTTATGCCTACGTAACCTATCCGCATACTCTATGTATAAAACTCTAGGTTGCTTGACCTAAAATGGTAGCTAGTTACGAAAATGGCTAGAGTGGTCCTTCTGTAAAACTCTTTATTTTGTGGCATGGGAGTGAATGAGTGAATCAAGAGACCGACCGACCGTGGTGAAATCGAACCTAATTTGATGTAACATCGGATAACTAATCAGTAACGGCAACCGTAATAGGAAACTACAAAAAACATGGTAAATACGACCAGTTCCCATAAGATCAGGTTGGTCCGATTTCAATCCATGTGATTTGAATAATATCTAGCTGACTACTTAGGAATGAAAATTACTCATTTTTATGTTTAAAACTTTCGCGGTCACACAATTATTACGTAGGTAAAAGAAGCACGTTTTAGTTCACAAATTCAATAAACTTTTTCTTGTGTTGAAGTAACCACAAACTAACTTTGGGTTTCCACCTACGTATAATTCAGTGGAAGAATTAACGCTCATAAAGGAGTACTAACCAAAACCTTTGCAGGCATAATCGGACCATGAAACTGAACAACTTTTTCTATAGAGCCTATGTTACGAATTTTTATTTCGTGTTTTCTTAAAAAGTCAGTCAGCTGATTTGGGATTTTGTAGAGGTAGTTTTTTTTTCTCATTTATCATCTTTATAACCTCCATAGAAAAAGTTTTTAGTTTCATGGTCTGATCATGTCTGCAAAGTTTACAATACACCGTCCCATACGCCCCGTATTCTACACTTATACACCTGCACTAAGGGTGTATTTGTTTGGTGTATTTTAGCTAAATTCTGAAACTACTGAGCTGATGTTGTCAGCGGTTCTCAGTCCCTCTGTTTGGAAAGTTAAATTCTCCTAAACCAAACAAGAACAAGACGTAAGATGGAGGACTAGTTTGATGCGATTCACAACGTCTGTTACTTGTATATGTACGACGTATGGTTTTGACATTGGCTGATTATCCCCAGCATGGTCTACCGTATCGTAACCCACCCTCCTACAAAAGCATTCTTAAAGAGGGTTGACTTCAGGCATCCAACTGTTGGTAAAGGTAAGCCAAATCATTGCAACATGAATTTGTAAGACATGTTGCGCCGACCCCAAATAAATTGCAATAAGGGCAGGTACATGATGATGATTGCCTCAGCAGGCGAAGAGGGGTTGGGTCGCTAGCAGTTGATAATAAAAACTATCCAGGTCTGCTTAGGTCACTAGGGAGCCCAAACCTGAGATTGTGGTAACTCGATCGTATCTAAATAATTAAGATAAATAGAGAGTGATACATTGCCCATCGAGGGATCGCATCTGCATATTCAATGCGTATTAATAATGTATTCTGAAAACCGATCAGACTTTATACATTTCAATAAATATTGAGTCTTTGTTGACACACTTACTCTAAATTCATAAGGTTTATTCAAATACCGTAGCAGAGTTTCAAAATAATCAGAGTAGAGTCCATGATAGAGTTCGGGAGATCGTAAACCAAATGCATGAAACTGAACAATTTTTGTAGCTACTAACTCCCTTAAAAAGTCACATTTCTACAAGCACAATCTAATAAAGCTAACAAAGCTCAGATATAAACTCCGTTCAATTAAGAATTGCATACATACATACATACATACATATATCACGCCTTTATCCCTTGCGGGGTAGGCAGAGCGTAAACGACCGAAAAAACGGCCACTTACGCCACGTCTGACAAACGTTTGAGGGTCATTCGGAAAATTGTGTATCGCCATAGTGATAGGTTGTCAGCCCATCGCCTAAAATTGCTATACACACCCTCGAGTCCCTTCGTCGCCTCTTTCGTCTCCCACGGGTAAGAAATGGAGTGATGCTATTCTAAGCCGGCATCACACGGCACAAAAGAATTGCAACTGTCAGATTCATACAAAGTTTGTTTACATTATAGGCAATTCTTAATTGAACGGAGTATAGGTATATCTAGGGAAAAAAATGTTTTAGAAGTCGTAAAATTAAAGTTATTTCATTTCATGGTCTGAGTTTTTCGCGATTTCAATAACACCCTGTATAAACCTCACATTATTTTCAAGCCGCTTAATAAAACTGTCTCGACTTGGACATTCAATTTTTTAAACGATAAATCTCGAGTATTATGGGGTAAAAGCCAACTCACGGTTAAAATATTGAGTGTTATTTTAAAATTGTTATTGGCAGCACATATAAGTACCACAATGGCGATGTAAATCTTCTTCAATTCTTCGACAAGTCAGTGGTTTATCCCTGGATATCTCAAAAGGTGACTAAGGGTATGTATCCAGGGAATGAACAGCTAAACTCCATGGGTAATACAACACCTTGCAATGAGACCTGCCAACCCTCATGCGTGGTGAGCATTATGAAGAGGCCCAGCAATGGACTGATGAGGCCGCCGCAAAGCAAGAACAGTTTTAAATATTATCAAACAAAATTCAGACAAAGGTACCTTATTGACATGAATTTTGTTTGATAATATTTAATTTAGTTAGATTTTAAGATGAATTGTCGTATTTTATTTTATTTATCTTTTTTAATGACGTAACTCAACTTAATTTATATAATCTTATTTGATTAATAATCCGACATTCAAATTATGACAATAATTTCAAATTTTATACGTACTTTTAAGATTGTTGTTGAGCCCTACTGGGTCCGTATGAGAAGCTTTAATATTTGTACCTAACATCTTTTTAAACCATGGAACAATAAACACTTTGACTTTGACTTTGCGAGCTCGAGCACTTTTCACAGGAAATTCGAAAAGGAACTACTAATAAAGGTGACATCTGCTAGAATGACAATCACCGCCGGTTGCCACCGTGAGTACCTTTATTTCAATTTAGTGCGGCTCTTTTTCGAATTTCTATGAAAAGTGTACGTACGTTTGGTCTGCGGCACTATGATACGCCAGGTGAGTATTATGTACCTTGACTACGATGGACTGAGAGACGTATTTTTGGCCTATCTGTCTGTCAGATGCAAGGAAATGTCGAATTATCATACAAAAAAAACGGATTATATGGCACGACGCACGCTGCGATTTAACGTGGGTGTTTGACAGACGCCTGCGTAATTATGCAAGTATATTTTAGTGCCAATAACGCGTGGCATGGCGCTATCTACCGATATAGTTTTTTAACTAATTTCTAGCAACTTATATTATACCGCTTATTTCCGCACTTGCATAATTTCACAGGCAACGATTGACCCTCTCGTCCACCATCGGACAAGTCGAAAGGCACGACATTTGAGGCTAGAAAATCGAAAAGTCTTTTTATATCTGGACACCCAGAAATACAATACCTCATTAACATAATGTAGGAGAAGGTTATGAGTTCATTTTAAACAGCTGTCGAGCATTGTCTTAATTTAGCTCTCATTTTGCTCTGTTTTTTTTTCTGACTTCGTCGACACTTGCATATGCATGTTGCGCATGGCATGTTCCATTGTTCCGAACAAACCCAAATAAAGATGTCAGAGATGAACAACACGACAAACTTTTTAATTTCTGTTCTGATTAATCTTTTACACAATAACATTATAACAAAGTTTATCTAATATTTTCTCGAGTTTGCACAACTATTACTCATCAAAATAAAACAATTTTAAACGGATTTAAGTTGTGTTTATTTTGGTTTTTACAATTCCTACGTGTCCAGCTCTTTACAGAGCTCGTGGTCACGGAAACGTAGGAATTGTAAAATCCGAAATAAACGCAACTTATATCCGTTTATTTAAAATTGTTTTATATTGATAAATGTTTATCTACCTAAGCATAGGCCTTTATCGTGAACACAAGTAAGTCCACTACTTACTTATTTCTAAAATATAAAACATATTTCATAAAGCAGTTTTTTGTATGATGAAGTATTAATGGGTATGAATTTGATTCGACTAATCATACTCAAATGTGAATAAGATTCTACGCATAAGCTTGTGAGAAAAACAAATCATTCCCACGGGGAAACGTATTTATAAAACCAAGTAGCAGAAAACCACTTCGTATTAGTTACAAAGTAACAGTCAAAACAGCTTAGTCAGCCTTTCCAATTGTTGGAGGCATTTGTAATATCGTAAATAACTATCACATAATTTTCTCAATGTGTCAAAGCGCCGTTACTTGAATATAACAATGAAGAGTTTTGCGTGTGAATGTGTTACCAGTAGCAGGTTTTACATTGCAACTACTGGCTGTGCTACTAGTTTCTATAAAATCTAATGTGAATAGCATCACCTCAATTCTACTCTTGGGTGTCGTAAAAAGCGACTAACGGATAATCATCCAGGGAATGGGCAGCAGCGTTCCCTGTGAATGCAACACCTTGCACTGCGCTCCGCCAATCCGCCTGCTAAGCGTAGTGAGTATGGCAATACCCCCCTATGTCCAGCAGTGGACTGTTATTTCTGTTGATGTATGTACGTGCCAGCTGCTTTTCTTTTTGTATCCTCCATTATAAGTACCATTATGTACATTAAGCCCCTAAACTTATTCGTAATGAAGTCGTAGGTGGTATGCAGCATATTTGGCCGCAGGGAGTCGTTTTTCGCCGCTTCCGAGGGAAGCTACCGCTCACGGCTTCACCGTTAGAATAGGTTTTAGAAAAGTAATATTTTAAAGTGTATTTAAGTTTATTTTACTTGTATAGTCGTATTTTATTTTTATATTTTATTTAGAACAGTTATGTTGGCAAACTGTTTACCTAAGACACAGGAATGATTATTCTTAGTATAGGAAATAGTTAAGCCTCATAATTGTTTTGTATAGTTTTACGTATTAGTAATTATGTTTATTAAATAAAGAATTTGATTTGATTGATTTTATATCTCGTAGATTAAAAAGATGCTTAGAATAAATATACTGTGGCATAAATATAAATGCCTGAACTAATTTTCTTTCTATTACTTATTACAAAATCCACGTCACAATCGTAACATTATGTCTCAACATTGCAAAGAGATTTTCGGCTTAATCGTTTCCTCCTACGAGCTCAATCAACCGTTTATCCATAATGATGACTGCTTATGAAATCGGCTCAGCAATTCGATGTAAGCAAGAATCTTTTCAATCAATGGACGCGGCTTTTCTGGGCTATACCTACTAAATGATAGTCCTGTAATAAGACAATGTTCTGAAATATATGGAAAAAATTTACTAGTGAGTGATACCAAAAACTCAAGACAGGCTTTATAGAAACAACTTTTCCTACAACTAAGGTATATACAATATTAAGAATTCGACCTCCCATACAAAATTTCCGAACAGCTTATTTGAACTACTATGGTAACTCAAAATATTTTTGCATATTTCAACCTATGTTCCATAGGGAAAGTTGTTCCTAATCACCAGGTTTTAAGATTTCGCTATCGGTAACTAGTTAAATTTCATCCGATATATTTGGCGGTTCCTCACCACGCCATGATTAGAAATATAAGAAGTCCCAAAGCCCACGTAAGTTTGTCGCAAAACTACTTTTGGTTAAAAGATAAAGATTATTTCGTCTACATAAAATCAAACTTATTTTTTGCAGCAGTAACTCTATCTATTGGCATAAAGTTCCACAAAATCAAACTTATTTTTTGCAGCAGTAACTTCATCTATTGGCGTAAAGTGGCGAATTGGTTTTAACAAGGGAATCTTATGGTTTACAATTTATTTTATTACTAGCGGCCCGCCCAGCGGTTTCACCCGCTGCTAACTGATTTCCCACGGGAAACAGACCTTCTCCCGACATAAATCATACATAAAAACCTTCCTCTTGAATCACTCTATCTTTTAAAAAAACTTCATCCAGATCCGTTAAGTGGTTTTGAAGATTTAAGCATACAAACAAACAAACAGACAGGGACAGACGTGGGAAGCGCTTTACTTTAAATTCCGTTTTTTTTAACCCCTAAGGTATGAAAAGGGGGTTAAAAGTTTGTATGAAAGTTCGTTGTCTTAAGTGTGATCCGTTTCAAAAGTAGTGATTAGACTTATGACATAAAATAACTAAGCACGTGTTTCAGTATCTTTGAAATTTTAACCCTTAATAGGGTCAAACGGGGGTTTAAAGTTTGTATGAAAGTTCGTTTTTTAAAATGAATTCGATCTGTTTCAAAAATTGTGATTAGATTAATAACTTAAAATAATTAAACACGTGTTTCGGCATTTTTGAAATTTTAACCATTAAATGGGTGAAAAGGGGGTTAAAAGCTTGTATGAAAGTTTTTTATCTTAAATGTAATCTGTTTCAAAATTTCTGATTAGACTCATAACTTAAAATAATTAAATACGTGTTTCAGCATTTTTGAACTTTTAATCCTTAAAGGTGTCAAAAGGGGGTCAAAAGTTTACTACCAGTTGGGCTACCCGTTTTCCCATGGGAATGTGACAATTTCCCGAAATAAATTATACTTACAAACCTTCCTCTCAAGTTACTTTATCTAATAAAAAAAACCGCATCAAAATCCGTTGGGTAATTCTAAAGATATAAGGAGACACCAAACGGGAAGCGACTTTATTTTATACTATGTAGTGATTATTTGCGAAAATGCTATATCAACACGGGACTTCCTATTGAGTTTTTTAATTAAGATGTTGTCTCCTTTATAGAAATGAGTCCATTTAACATTTGTATGAAAGACGTCCCACCATATATAATTAATTAGTAAGTAATAAAGATTTCTTATTGTTCCAAGAGCCGTTTTTTGCTATTTGAAAAGCGTTTCAGTTGTGTTTCAATATGGTGTTAGTTGGAAAGTGTTGGCCGTTTCGTATCTCGCTGACAGTTTAAAATATATAAGAAATTGGCAATAGAATAAAACGATTTTAAACGGATTTAAGCTGTGTTTATTTTGGATTTTACAGTTCCTACGTTTCTAAATTCCAAAATTCAAAAGTTGTTTAATCCATAATAAATTGTGATGAGTATTAATTGTAAAAACTCAAGAAATTATTATAATTGGCAATAAAATTATAATTGAGTGTTAGTATCGATGGGATTACAATGGCTAACAAATAAGATATTCGCGGCCTTGAATGTTGTTTGGGACAAAGAATACTATACTCCAGTAGCGTGTTCGGTATACCAAGCCTGGTCTACAAATGACAGGTCTCTGCTTGTAACCGGATCGGATGTCCTCTTCAGCCATGGCCCGTGATGGAATGGCGCCCACGCCGCCGGATAATGTATCGGTGTTATGTCTCATTGATGGCCTGCAGAGCAATTGAATGTACTATCAGCTGCACTAAGAGGTACCTCGTTTATGGAGGTCAACACATTCTGGTTCTCCGTAAAGTTTTAAATGATAACTAGTACCTATAGATTGAATACAGTGGTTTGTTTTGTACTCACAGTGCTATACATATTATTTTCATTAAATGAAAATAAGTAATTGTATAAATGTTAACGTCGGCCGGGATTGAATGAACCCGCTACCGCTGACCGCTAGATGTCGCTTGTATATCGCTTCAAGAGATTGAAAATTTGGAAGGGTTCGGTCGGGGCGCCGCCGTTAGCTCAGTGGCCGAGCAGCGGGACGGTACTCCACAGGTAGTGGGTTCAATAACCAGCCGACCAAATTTTTTAACACTTCCAGTGCTAGGTATACAATTTTTGAAAACAGGCAGGATCCTGCCCGCACTTGAAAATTTTTGCAAGTTATCAAATATTTTTCATTTCCTTGTTTTCATATCTGAAGTATTTATAGATTTATCCCTTAATGTTGGTAAGTCGATGTGCTGCTGATTCTACAATAGCTTAGCTAATGCATTCGAAGCAAGCGGTTAGTGGGTATTGTGATTTGACTGGGCTGATGGTGTAGCGGATAGTAACCCTGCTCGCTACGCCGAGGGTCGTGGATTCGATCCCCACAAGACACAAATTCATTTTCAGATATTTGTGTTTAGTAAGGGTTTTCTATGTAGGTATTATATGTATTATTTTCGAAAAGTATATTAGTATATTAATATCTGCTATCTAGTTCCCATAGCTTTGCTTAGTTTGGTGCTAGCTGGCGCTGTGTGAATTATCCAGGACATTTTATGTACCTATGTATGTATGCTTTATATGATAAAGCCTATGATACTCGGGATAATATAAGGATTCTTCCGATACAATTACCATTCGAATTTGTTCAGAGGTTAACGAGTTACAGTCCTTTAAAGAATCGCACATGCATAAATACTTACATACATAAACATTAAAAACATTACACTCCTTTTTTGGTTGGGTTAGTCGTGTAAAAACATTTCACTGTTACTTACGACTAGCGACTAGTCTATCCATTGAGTATTACCGACATGTCAGCTGTGAATGCATCTGGTGACTTTATTGTCTTTCCAGCAGGCAGTGAGTCAGGTTCGTTTCCATTCTGACTAAGTGACTAATAAGCCTGCATGATAACTTGATAAGTAAAACACAGGTGGTTCACGTACGCACTCGGTATCAATTCATGCAACTGAGTTGTATTTTCACAGGCGTAGCTGTTGCTTTAGATAGGGCCCAGTTTGTCTAGCAAGGCCACGCAAAATATTTTTTGGGCTTGTTAGGTAATAAACTTAAATTATATTTTAATTATCTCTGCAGTGAGTAATAAAATTCATATTTAGATAATAGAACTCAAAAGGTCCAAATAAACGGCGCCAAATCACTGGGGTCTCGTGTTAAAATTGGTGTGCCTCAAGGCTCTATTTTAGGACCATTTCTATTTCTAATTTACATAAATGATTTGCCTTACATGGTAGAGAATTTGTCCAAGATTGTACTATTTGCTGATGACACATCCCTTATATTTAAGGTCGATAGACATGCACATAACTATGACGAAGTAAACAACACTCTTGGACAAATTCATAGTTGGTTTACTGCAAATAATTTAGTTCTTAATGAGAAAAAAACTAAATGTGTATTATTCACTTTACCTAACGTAGTACATTCTTTGAATAATCATGTCGTACTTAATAATGAAAAATTAGAGTTTACTACCAGTACAGTTTTCTTAGGGATTACTCTCGACTCAAGTCTCCAATGGGGCCCTCATATTACATCTTTGTCGGGAAGATTAAGCTCAGCTGCATATGCGGTACGTAAAATTAGAGAGATCACGGATATTGCAACTGCGCGACTTGTTTACTTTAGTTATTTTCATAGCATTATGTCCTATGGAATTTTGCTGTGGGGGCGCGCCGCTGATATTGAAACAATTTTTATTCTCCAAAAGAGGGCCATTAGAGCAATTTATAAACTTTGCAGTCGTGATTCCCTAAGGGAACTGTTTAAGGAAATTAATATTATGACTGTACCGTGTCAATATATTTATGAAAATATCATGTATGTTAGAAAAAATATAAATACTTTCACTAGAAATTGTGACAGGCATAACCGCAATACAAGGAGTAAAAATAAAATAGATCAACCTAAGCATAGACTCGCTAAAGTTAGGACTTCATTTGAAGGTCTAAGTATAAGATACTATAACAAAATACCGGAAGATATATTGAGTTTATCAGAAAGTAAATTTAAGTCTGTTATCAAGAAAACATTATGTTATAAAGCTTACTACAAGTTAGATGAGTACATTAATTACAAAGAGGCATGGAGCTCTGAAATTCCAGCGCAGCACAAGAAACACGCACTCATTTTTAATACCAAAATGGGGCGTGCGTGGAGTTTACAACTGACATAATTTTACAAATCTGCATGGATGTAATTTCAATTGTTTAAAGTAAATATTTTATAAGTTAAAACTGGTAGATTTATCTACTTCAATTTTTACAAAAAAAAATATGCAGCCATTTTTGGTCTATACATATTTTTTTTACTTACAGAATTAGCTAGGGTAGCTTAGGGGCTAGTAAGATTGTTAATTTAGAGTAGGAGCACTTCTGGGCAGGTTTTTTGGTGGGTTTTTCCTGTTCAGGAGGTCCGATTAATTATACGCATGTAAACTACACGCTTTAAAAATCTTGACTTCAATTTGAAACAAATATCGTTTTCAGATGGTGGTGGCGTAAAGTTACATGCCGTGTGATTAACCTGGCCAGCCCCGTGGCAGTGCTTTGATTTTTATTTTTTTCTCCCGCCCGAACCGGTTTTCTATTAGGACATTACAAAATTGTTATAAAAAAAAGAAAATTGTGTGATACAAATTTCTTTTTTTTACAATGACGGTTCATGACGTCAATAAGTGATATGATAATACTATCCTACATTGAATAAAGAATTTCAATTTCAATTTCAATTTCAATTTCAAAAAAGGGTATAACAAGCCGAAAGTAGGTCAATACTCATGAAACTTAACAATATTCCCCATGGAATTTTGTATGGAAGGTCCATATTTTTAATATATCGAACCATGTTCCATGGGGAAAGTTGTTAAGTTTCATGATTACCTTGATCTCCTTTCGGCTTTTTATACCCTTTTTACATGACTGCCCAACCAAAAAAGTGCATGTATGTAAGTATGTATATACGTGTGATTCTTTAAAGGACTGAAACTCGTTAACCACTGAACAGATTCGAATAGGAATTGTATCGGAAGAATCCTTTTATTATCCCGAGTATTCCCAAGTGTCATAGGCTAGGTTTTATCTCAGAAAGAAGTCGTGTTTTTAAATTTTTAAATTTATTATGCTTGTTGAGACTCCTTGTATAATAATGACCTACGTTACGTTTGGCAAAATGAAATCTGTTCTTATCCTGAAAACTTCTTTTGCCTTATTAAGTTCTGACTAAGCAATCTATTTAATAGGTAACAACTATGATAACAAGATACGATGTTGGTATCGGTCGTCTGGTTTACTTTACATTACATACCAGCCACATTAGTCCTTTGCTAGACATGGGCTTCTCCTACAGGGGGGTATTGCCATACTCACCACGCTTGGCAAGCGGATTGACGAGCGCAGTGCAAGATATTGCTTTCACAGGGAACGCTGCTGCCCATTCCCTGGATCAATTTATCCGTCAGTCGCTTTTTACGACACTCACGGGTTGTATTTCGGTAGGTAATGCTATTCTTAACCAGCATCACTCAGCGGTTTTCCAATAAAATTCCAATGTGACCAATATAATTCTTCCTGCGAACACAAACAAGCAAAAGTTTCTTGCACAAAAACAAACCAGACTGAAATCGTCGCTGCATAATAAATCGCAGCCGTATCTTCTAATTGGTCAGCACTCGCGTTGAGGACTGCAGCAAATTGCACTACTCTTGCAGCAATGGTGCTTGACTCCATAACGGGGCGAAGCTGGGTGCAGTTATGGGAATGCAGTACACTGCGAAAATCATAGTCAATCATATTGTTACCTAATATAATTTTTGCTACCAAAACAATTTGCTGTGCCTGTACGAGGTGCTACATGCTGGACTTGTAATAGTTTAAGATCTATGTAACCATGTGGTAATTCAAATAAAAACTTAAAACATAATCCAAGTTATTAGATCCCCGAAAAGGCGTCCCGCGCACCGTTTTCATAATTTGTGCCTGTGTGATACCGGCTTAGAATAACATCACCACAATTCTTTCCCGTGGGTGTCGTAAGAGGCGATTTAGGGACGCGAGGGTTACATATGTCTTGCAATTAAGTCGGTGGTCTGACAACCGATCACTATGGTGATACACGTTTATCTCAATGACCCTCAAATATTTGTCAGACGTGGCGTAAATGTCCGTTTTAACGGCTGTCTAAGCTTTGCCTACCCCGCAAGGAGTACAGGCGTGATATATGTATGTATGTACTTAGGTCATAACCACAGGGCACCAAAATGTCATGCTTCTTTGGTCTGTAGTCACAACGAGTTCCCTACGTGAAACCTAATGCCATTTGATCAAACGTTAATTGCTCACTTTTAGCGGTACACTTAAAGTATGCTTAAAGACAACCGAACACTATCCTTCCAACAGCCTCTTTCAAAACAGAACTGAAACTAAGATGTTGCTCAAAATAGTCGAATCCGGGCCCAGAGTGTTCATGCCACACAATGGCCTCAATTTAGGATAACAATCTCTTAACTAACTTGAAATTAGCGCTGTCACTGTCCGTCCAATAGGATTACAAAAGGATAGATATCACAGAGGAGATATCTAAGTCCTGTAATTTTTATAAATGTCAATTTCTAGTCAATTTAGTCACTATTGTTTTCAAAGTGGCTGTATTTTAACAGATAGCGCGTATTTTGCATCAAATTTTAGAACATGATTTAGATATCTGCAATCCTTTCGAAACCAAGGAAAGTAAATACTAATTTACCTAAGGTAAGATAAGAAAATTTATTACCCGAATTGAGGCCAATGTCTCTGCTCAAAAGAATCTAATAATATTGTACTTATTTTTTTATAGATGTGTATTATATTAAAGTCGGGATGCGGAGGTCTAATTAGAAATTAATTTGAAATGAAACTGGCCATGTTGTAGCTACTTTACTCAGCCACAAAACATAAATATTAAAATTAATTTAGGTATTAACATTTCATAATTAATCTTCGGCGAGGGCACTTTGAAAAAAGCGCCTCGTTTTTTTAGGCTTCACTAGACTAGACAATAATAATTACTCAAATTAAGCCGAGCTCAGACACTGTACTTTTGAATAATTATCGTATTTTTTTACGTAAACATTTATTTGATATCTTCTAAGAAATAATAAAACAATTCTAGTGTTCTTGGTATAACGAAGCTTTCTTTACATATAATATGACTGTAACAGGTTGCTGTCTGTACATTTGCAAATAAATGGAAGAAACTTTTTGTTTAGAAACGCATCAGGACCCAAAACAAGCTTTTTTTTGTTTAAATGTTACTTAATGTGGAACACCAGGAGTCCAGAATTCTTAACAAATTGGTGCGGCATTACATTACATTCAGTAAAATAATAGTCACTACACTCTATGGCAAAAGTTGTCGTATCACCTGGGGGCGGTCTATGTCCAGCAGTGGACATCTCACGACCGTCAATGATGATAAAATGAATGATGACGAATAAAAGAAGAGTTAATATGCCACTGGTTTGATTACTAAACATCACAAAAGAAAGTATTCCTATCCATTGTATAAATTGTACCGAACGATTAAAATTTTGATGATATTTACGCTTTATACAAAAAGACGTCCGTGGAAATAAACGTTCGAGGAAATTGATCTTAGACTAAGAGGTAGGCACCTCGTAAAGGAATCCGAGTCCCTAGTCCAGATATGACACTCATTGGAACCTGTCATTGGTTTATGTGTGTTTAAATTTATATTCCCGATACGATACTAAGGTAAAAGAGTAAGTTCAGTCAGACCGGCGCTCAATTCTCGTGTTCCTTTGGAAAGTGCGCATGTGGAGTGTATTGAAGAAATTGACCTAAGGCAGTCATGGTGGCATGCTGTTGGTTAAACAGAGCCGTGTACGGTTGGTTGTAGCACATAAGGTCCTTCAAAAAAACTGAAATATTTTCATCCCCAGTGGATACATAAATAAAATTTAAGCTTATTTTCATAAAAGAAGTAATTTTCTCTTAAAACAAATTCATGTTAGGAAAAAAATATTGCTGGGGACAAATATATTTTAGTTCTTTTGGAGTACCCATGCTACCTTATGTACTACAACCGACGTGTACATAGCTCAGACGAGACAAAATCGATATTAGGGGCCTAGAATTCACAAAACTAGAGTCGAAGAGCACCAACCTATGTTAATCGAAAGTTTGGACTACTGACAAGTGCAAAAGTAGTTAAGTTTCAATTAAATTCTAGGTAGAGCGGTGTGGTACATTTCTAATGTAATTGGAAAACTATTCAAAACTAGGTGGAATGCCAAAATACAGAGTACATATTGCATTGAAACCACTTTCTTTGTATCTCGTGCTCGTGCATGCTTCATGTGTCAGTTTTGTGTCTGATAATATCAATTTAGTATCAACGGCCTTACCTATTTTATTTCACTGAAGAAGCCCTTATTTTTCAGCTCGCAGGCCTATCGGTCTTTGATTTAGTCATGAATAAGGCAAACTTTTTAACTTTTTAAGCACTTGCGATTATTTTCACACATTTTTATAACTTCACCAAGTTAGTCTCCCCGCCACTACAACTAATGAAACTCAGATGATTTTTAAAAAAAAATTCCCTCAATATTATCGCGTTAACTACTATACAACAGCCACAACAGTCTACTGTTGAACAGAGGCCTTCTTCTATTTTGATAGGCGGATTGGCAAGCGCAGTGCACGGTTACAGAGAACGCTGCTGCCTATTTTCTGGATTCATCCCTTATTCGATTTTTACGGAATTCACTGGTAGATATGATTCTATTCTAAGCCGGTATCACACGACAATCGCGATAGATCCGTGTAAATTATATAAAATCTATATTGTTGTTAGTTGCCCTAGACATTTGCCTATTCCTAAATGAGGCAAATGCCTTACATTAAAACATTTCAACTGACGACGTAGGTACTTATGTGTGCTATAAAGTAATTTATTACAACTTGCCTTGCATGAACGTGGCAGATATAATCAATCAACCTTACGTAAAATATTAAAATAGTTTGATGGATTAAAATTTAGATTGAGTGCTGTGATGGATTCAAAACATGTTTAAAGTCAATGATGTTAATACTTTAATAAATAAACAATTAAGAGCCACAATAACAGTCCACTGCCAGACATGAGCCTCCCCCAATTAGGGGGTATTGCTATACATACCACGCTTGGCAAGCACTGCTGCCCATTTCCTAGTTGAATTTATCCCTAAGTCGCTTTTTACTATACCCACGGGTAGTAAAGGGGTGATGCTATTCTACGCCGGCATCACACAGCTATGAATGCTGTTCATGCCATAACATTTCCTACTAATATTATAAATGCGAAAGTTCGTATGTTTGTTTGTTTGTTACTTCTTCACGCAAAAACTATTGAACCGATTGTAATGAAATTTGGCACATAGGTATATAGAAGGTAATATGGAACACAGAGAATAGTTTATATCACCACTTATGCGGGCAACGCCGCGGGTAATAGCTAGTGACCAATAAACCTGAAAATCTCTATGTTTTTGTGTTTTATATCGCAGATTTTTAAGGCAATTTTCAGGCAATTGTTCTTTTTCATCATCAGCATGGTTTCGCCTACTTATCGCGACATATGCATCTCCTTATCTATAAGTGATTTGTGTATTTATCAATCTCAGTCAATATTCAAGCAACCATCCGTGTTATTCGTAGACATACGTCAGTATAATTAAAAGTCTATAGTGTTATTAGATATTAGAAATAATTAGAAAAAAGTAAGCTGCGCATTTAGACAGACGGTCTAAATTATTTTTCCGACGACCTAGACACTGTTTAACCTTTTTGTAATAACACCGTTTATGTCTGTAATAGTTATAAACCAACAAAATGAAATGTGGACAAAAATATCGTTGTTGCTTTGTCCTCTACGACGATACCAATTTTTCATCCACGTAGAGGACGAAAATCGTGCCAAATTGGCCAGAAAGGACGTTCATTATTAAATTGAACAACAGTCTCAACCTACCAAATTACGTCCCGTGGGTGAACACGGAAGTCATATCTTTTCCATTTAGTTACCGCAGTGTTTTGCTGCGGTGTTTGTATGTAGGTAGACAAATAGTTGTATAGATAAGGTGCTTACTATGGGCCAACATTTTTAAATTCACTACTTAAAGGTAGGGCTGCTACCTGCTACTATAGAAACTACAACGATAGAAGTAATACTATTACCTGATCTGTGCCATAATATCGAAAATTCTTTTATCAACGCGGAACAGGAAAGAAATGAAAAATTCCGTTTCTGTCCTATGAGAATGCCTGAAGTTAGTCCGTATTACAGGCGCGCCTCACTGTATAGGTTTTTGGTGTAGTTACGTAGAATTTGCACCATGCCCTACATTGCTTTGTCTAGACCAGCCATAGCAGTGGATGCAAGTACATAAATAGCAAAAAAACGCACGAACAATGTTCTATAAATAGGTAAGTAGAGTTGCTAACTGATTTGCTACGGCGTAGACGTTGTAGGAGTAGACCTGCTGTTACAGTATTGTACATGTAACATATTCTACGAATTCATAAAAAAATGCTGTGATTTACTGTAGCATAGGTACTTGTACTACACTATTTCTGATAATGAGGTCTACCATCCTGACATAAACCTAAGAAGAAATGCGGTTGGAAACATTTTTGCGTGTAATTGATACACATATTATTTATTTGTTAAAAAATATTTCAGAATCGAGGACAATTTTATTGCCGTCTTGTGACATAACTTGGAATTTCATCACACCAAGGTATTTCTATTTCCGAATTCACTACTTCGAATATAGGCACTACTGCTTCGGAATAAAGATTTTTGCAGCCAAAGGGTGTCAGCTGAAGTGCCTTTGACTGTACCAATACCTCGGGTCGTAAAGAGGAACGATTTTCATATATTGTCGTAACATAAATCGTATAAAAATGAAACAGAGTGGTCGCGGGCGGGGTACCATGAATATCTCAACGACACACCTGCCTGGGGGAGGTGATGTTTGAAATTCCTGGCTTTATTTTACAAACTGTTCAATAAAGATATTTGAGAAACCGTAAACGAACCGTAGCCGACTTTGATAAGATAGGAATTCGCAGTTTTTCTTCGTCTGACAGACGCATGCGTTACGGTGCGTTAAAAATTCGCAACTACGAATGACAAGTGGGTGAAGCCACAGGCAAAAAAAATTACCAATACTCTCTACCGCTAAACAATATTCGCTTCGGTTAATATGGATTATCATTTCCAGCGTATCGTATAACGTATGATTTTTTAGCACGATAAGTAGATGATAAAAATGCAAATCTAATTAATAAAACCTACATAGACCTATCAGCTAATCAATTATCAGTAATTCCCTATAGTCAATAAAATTAAAAATGGGCAGTTATTTAAACCAGAAAATGATTACCTATAAGAATTACAAATATTGCAACAAAGAAACAAGATTTGAGATCATGATTCAAAATGCAGTAGAAAGAAAATTATAAATCGTATTTTCCTAGGTATCCGTTTTCCTGGAAAGTTTAAAGCTCGATACCAATAACACGTGGATTATACGAGCGTGAACCTGCGGCGTAGACTATGGTTATTCCTCGAATATTATAATTTTTCACACCATTCACCATTGCAACGTTAGTAGTACAATGAAATTCTAAATCAGAGTATTTTCCACCTGGCTCGATACTAATACGATAAATAACACGTGGCTTACACGAGCGTAAACTGTGATAATACCTCCTATTAATAGTAGTGTAAAAAGCTTAGCTATCTATCGATTGCCGTGCGTCGTGTAGTTTTGTCGCGTGGGTTTTTAAGTCAACGCGGGATTTACCAAAACATCGCTTCAATAATCACTGTTACTCAATAGTATAAAATTGGCCGCTATTAATGCTGCTGCCCATTTCCTGGATTATTTCCTTTGTCGTCTTTAACATTGTCATCATTTTGCAGACGTTCTGTGTACCCTGTAGGAGTCAAAGTCACGGCCGTCTAGACATGGGTCGCAAGTTTGGCTCATCTCATACCACCAGACCGCAAAGGCAGTGGCGGGTAGCTTATAGTTAGTATTCTTTAGCAGTGTCTCGTGTATTTCAAAAATCACCCCCATGAATATTACCCTATCTGTTTACTGAGATAAGAGTTCCTATTCAAAACAAAGATTTCCACAATTTCCATATCGATTTATCAGTTGAGGCGTATTTTCGTGGGTTGTGGGAGGGTAGGAGAAGGATCTCGATACATTTGAGAAGAAATGTTTCTAAATTAAAACATGAGGTTGTTTAGACGGTGTAGCGTTCTTTTTCGGCCATGTGGTGTAGGCTAAGTTGGATTAACTTGTCATTAGGCATCTACTTACGAGCAATGCTCTGAAACACCTTCATTTATTAGGGTGGACGTACCGATCATGAACCAATTTTGTTCATAACTTAAAATATCAAGATTTTACTTCAAATGTTTGAATTTTAAACCAACGAGTGTGCATGAAAAGATTGATGAATGTAGACGACGACGTGAAAAAGTATGTAAAGATCGGAGTAAGTTGAAGGAAGTAGTGTCTGCCTAATGAATGTTTTTATTATAATATTGTGTTTGTTAAAATTTTTGCATTATTAATTCAAAACAAATCGCATGCTGTACATTTTGGTTTGGCATTTAAACAAACTGGTTTAGGACTGGAACATCAACCCTGGCAGGCAATCGATGATTGATTCGTTATAGCTGGCAAGATGTTTAAATCCGCCTGGCTCGCGACCACCATCCCACCGAAGTCTGGCGCCAAGTAGCTTGCTGCGTTCCGTCAGTGTGTGGGAGTGCCAGTGCCTTAACAGGCTTCTTCTGGGTGAGCTCGCTCCATCTTAGACTCTGTCTCTGTCCTATGACCTAGACTAGAGTCAAGAGCAAACCCATCATTAATAAAAAAAAAAAAAAAAAAAAAAACCAATTATGAATTTCGAAATCGATGTCTAAGCTTAATTTTTGCTAGCTCACCGAATTGCCTAATCAAATAAAGCGAGCAGCCTAAAAGGATCAAATTATGCTACGGATCAAAAGATTTGTATCGCAATTGCAAATCAGCATAAAATAATCGTGCTGTCTGCCTGACTAGGCACATCATCTATGCCAATGACTATAAATAGTGTTTGTTCGTTAGACAGAGTAAAGAACAATTTTCTCTAATAAATTATGATATTACATACAAACATCAGCCTATTGCATTCCACTGTTGGTCATAGGCATCCCCCAGGGTATGCTATAGGGCACTACCAGCCGTCTTTTATTTGTTTTATGTCATCGGTCCATCTGGCCGGAGAACCTCCAACGCTACACTTGCCGAGGCGTGGCCTCCACTCGAGAACCCGCTTACTCCACCGTCCGTCGGTTCTAATTCTAAGACAGATGTGCCCAGCCCATCGGCAAATTACGATATTGCATCATACCAAATCAGATTACTCGGATACGAATATTACGAGATGTGTCTATATACATGAAATAAACTTAAGTAAATACAGGTAAGAATTTGTTTTTTTAATTTTGCAAGTTATCAAAAAAATAAAAACGGTCTAACACAGTTTTCTGCGAAATTTCTCAGCTCGGTTTTTACTTGAAATATGTCTATAATATATTTTTAGTTAGTATAAGTCGCAAGCAAAAACCCCGGGCAGAAAGCTAACAAGTAATAAAATAAAAGAACAGCTAAGGACATTATTCAGTTCTGCGAAACTAGTTCCTATAGCGTTTGTAATAAGAGCGAAATAAAGCTATCAACTTGGCAAGCTCCCAACTGCTCTAAGTACTGCCTAATCGAAAGTGATGGGCCTGTATAATACGGCTATTTACTGATCCAATTACACTTATGCGGTTATTCAGAAAACGCCAGACATCAAAGAAGTATTGCGACTCTTAGAAATGTAGTAAAAAGGCCCTTATAGTGTTACTTAATGTAGCTTTGTGCGTAAGTAAGAAGTTGTATTACTTACTAGAGTAGGTAGGTACAACAACTGGTACATATATACGAGTATTGAATACCAAATTTTAAAACACTTCCCGTGTTAGGTATACAATTTTTGAAAACTTGCAAATTTCTGCCCGCGCTTGAAAATTTTGCAAGTTTTCAAAAATATACGAGTATGATTATGACATCAACCTTTTAAACTTTGATAGAGAAAACCTAGTTTTATTGAAAACTTGCAAAATTTACAAGCGCGGGCAGGAAGAACCCATAGTACTTAAAAGTACGGAACATGTAAAAAGTACTGTGTCCGATATTATCAAACTACAGGTCAAATTCTATATTCATTGCGTAATCGGGTAGTCATTATCATACCAGGTCCAGAAATATTAAGAATGCTGCCAGGAATATTGCTACGCAATGTATTAAGAATTTCACCTGTAAACTTATAGCCTGAAATTTCATAACTCTGGTTACCTTTCGTAAGCACTGGGTTTCGCAGAAGTTGGTAATTGGAGTATTTGCTGCAAAACATACAATTCAACATATATGTGCGATTAGGTGTAAATCGCCTAAAAACAAGTACCGTGGTTTGTTCTCACCTACTACTACTATTATAACAGCTACAACAGTCCACTGCTGAACATGGGCTTACCCCTATGATAATGATAATAATTTAATTGAAAGATATTAAATTGGTAAAGAAAATTGTATCTACCTTCACACACACCAGTCGACCATGGGCTTACCCCTATGATGATGATAATAATTTAATTGAAAGATATAAAATTGGTAAAGAAAATTGTATCTACCTTCACACACACCAGTCGACCATGGGCTTACCCCTATGATGATGATAATAATTTAATTGAAAGATATTAAATTGGCAAAGAAAATTGTATCTACCTTCACACACACCAATCGTCCCTAGAACGCTAAACGGCCTAACAGTTTGTTGACTCCATCGCTGCGACGCCATGGGCTATGACCAGGTCTTAAACTAGTTTACAGAACATGATCTAGAACCGTTTTAGCATCCTGTCGAGCTTGCACTGAGGTAAGTGTTCTCAGAGAAATTGTATGTATTGGAATTAATTTACGAAGACACATTTATTTTCGGAGAGTGGTAACGTTTGTAACTACATAAAAGTAAGGTACCTACCAACTTAAAACTACGTTGAAAAGTTACGAAATTTTTAGGTTGAACATCGCTGGGTTGAACACCGTTCTTCTGAACTTAATTGTTAATAAGGTTCGATACCTAGCGTGTGATGCCGCCTTATAACAGAATCACCCCCTTCTACTCGTAGGTGTCGTAAAAAGCTACATTCACGAGTAGAATTGATCCAAGGAATAAACAGCAGCGTTCACTGTGAGTGCAACATCTTGAACTGCGCTTGCCAAGCGTGGTGAGCACGTGTCCAGAAGTTGGCTGTTGTGGCTCTTAATGTAATATCCGAAACGATAATAGTCTCAATTTTCATTGTCATGCGATAAATGATGTAGTTGATCTCCTTTAATCTTTAATGTAAACAAGGGTAATGTAAAGGGACAAATAACAATTAATACTAAGATAAACTAGACTAAAATTAAATAAGGATCTGTAACTAAAATCTCCCTTTGCCTATAGTAATTAATAAATGAAGCTATTATGTATGGCCAAAGAACATATATTGTGATCGTCTAGATTTCTGTCTACGTTGTGGTTTTTTTAATCGTATTAGAGGATTGTACGCTTCTATTATTTAACGAATTGCTGAAATGTAACAAAACATAAAGGAACACAATAATAAGTTTAAGAAAGATGCCACTTAGCTGGAAATATCCCGGATGTTACAGGCACTCGCGCATGTCTGGTTCCGTCCTCGTGGTCCTCCCTTCTAGCTCTGGATATAGTAGGTACCTGTATTATGAGAGAAGAAAAGTGGACACAATTTGACTGTAGATCTGTAGCTGCACCATGTCTCATGTGCTGTAAAAGAATGGACTCAAATTCCAGGGAATAGGAAAGATATGTTTTGATTGAGACTTTAAGTCTAAAAGGGACCTAGCAGCTAAGAATTTTATGGACCTCCCAACACACCATATAGTCCACCCAGCACGCAAAACCTTGAAAGTTTAACCCTAACCAACTATACCTACTCTTTCTAACTTCCAAACCTTCACGCTAACATTTCGATCACCTTAGATCACAAAACCTTTCACAAACTTTTCATTCATACTCATTTTCACACACCTTTCACGCTTAATTTACCTATGGTCTGCAAACCTTAGATTTCCACCTGTGACGGCGGCTACGTTTGGGCTCCTTAATAACATATAAAAATTCAAGTATGCACTTAAGTGATACCTATAATAACATACTGCACTACACTTTCAGTTTGTCCAGGAACGCTAAGTCCTAGGTCCGTTAGCCGTGACTGTGTAGTTACATAGGCCACATGCATAGGTCAGTAATCATATATCACTAAGTCACCCAGATGTGTTCCTATTCGCTTGTTTCTGTATAGCTCCATAACCAACGGCTACTTCGTCCTGATTATGACAATTATACATTTGTAATGAGTGTTTGTAAGTGTAACGCGGACGAATGATTTTAAAATTATAATATAAAATATTTATAAAAGAAAACCTCTTTAATGTTCCGTACATTTTTTATGTGTCAGCACCAAACATGAAAGAGTAATAACGAATGTAGTTTATTTTTCTAATAAAATAACACATTTCATACAGCATTCACACTTCTAATATGCACTTCACAAGTCATTCGCCTAACCCTAGTCTACGAATAAATAAATAGTACACCCCTATAACATTCTAACCACGACGCCCGTCGGTCGCTCCGCTTCCCATACCTATTGAAACAATAAAATATGACACAACAATAAGCTGATAACTAGCAACTTCTAAGCCCGGAGCCCCGCCGCCAGTCGTCCGCCGAACAGTATCCCTGCGAAAGGAAAAACCCTAACGAAAGACTAGAAGCTCGCCGAGACTCTGAGAAAAGAAAAATTAGGATTAGTAAACACTTTCACATTTATGCAAGATAGTTTTCGCGCGCGTCTATCTCGCTGGGCCACTCGGGGCTAACTTCCCAAATCTCTATCCTTACATATCTAATAGAAGGATACCAAAAAAACGTATTCAGTCCTTTAAGCAATATCAAACCCTATTACTATTATTTTAACTACCGATGCAATCGCATCTGTTTTGTGTCAAAGAGGCGTCCGTTTTTTTGCACATGGTTCCCTTTTTTTGTAAAGAATGTCCTTATGACTTTGTATCAAACTACTTATTTTTAAAATCATGAATTCATCATAACACGTAATGCATTTTCTGATTTTATAAACTGTACGGGTTAAATATCCGTTACAGTCGCCCCTACGAGTCTGAGCAGTTTAAATATTTGTAAAAATGTTAGAAACTGTGAAGAATCGAACACTAGGAATTTTAAGGTAGATATAACTCATTATTGAGTAACTAAATTTCATTTTTTTAAGACTTAGTTAAATTCTGCGCCCCTAACACTTTCTAAGCATCCTTGCCTTCAAATAGTACTTACTTACTTTCTTATATCAGTAACCTCACAGGAATTTAAAACTCTGTCAACAGGTTTTTCGTTCAGTGAAAGTATTGTAGACTCCTTTTTCCACCACATCATCTTCGCATCACATCAGCCCAAAGGCGTTTTTTTTTTCAAATAAACCTTTGTAGCATGTCTTCCCTTCAATAAACAAAAGCATTGTTTGTACGTAGACATAAAATATTCGCCCCTAGGTTATTGAATTTCGTTCCCATCTATTTATTTTTAAACTGTCAAGTGTTTCAGTTAACCTTCGCTTATAAGCTTCATCCTAAATCATGACATAAATAACCTTTTGTCGTTTACTTAAGTGTCTTAAGTTGAAACTTCAAGTAAAAATTTTTAAACTCTTATCTCAAATTCTCATGATTTCTCAAGTGCATCATTTATTTGAATGTGTCAAGCTTATAGTTATGACACAAGTAGATACGACATTTGAGAAGCAATAAATATACACCGCTTAAACTAGAATTGCGAGAAACGAAACTATTGACTGATAATATGTTATGGCCCTCTTACATAATGGCAACATTGACATCTTATACACATTTTTGAAAAAAAACACCCTTATACACTTCGAACCTATTCTAATTTATTAGTTTAACAAAAACAAAAATGGTATTTTGACGACTCTTAGAACATGTGTTAACGATTTATACCACAAACCGTCGTCAGTTTCGTCTCCTACCGAGAACAATAAAAATTGGGATAAATGCAAAAATAACAGACAGCTGACAATGCGCCTACAGAAAAAGCAAGTTTTAACAGCGTGCCTTTTCTATAATGTGATAATAGATTTAATTTGAAACGTCTCGACAATTCTTGTATGGTTTCAAAACTCCAACCTTCTCATTTGATACTAATTAATGACACTTGTTTCTCTCACAAGAATTACACGCCCCTAATCATCAAAAGTCATCATAATATGTTCACTTCTTCTTCTTTTCGTGTGACACACCGGGTCGTCCAACGACCCAACGAACCCTGGTGTCAGAGCCTTACAACCTCTCTCCAAATAGCTATGTCCACTGCCGGACAAACACCTCATAGGAAAAACATTAAGCCAAAACTTCGTTCACTCAGGTACGTATTTAATAAATGTTCATACATTTGTCCGTACCTCAAACCAGAACCATAGGTCTAGGCTCCCGTGCAATTGTAATATAAACCCTAACTCCTAATTTCTCGCTAAAAGATATGACCGTTTACGCTGTAAAACACGTGGTGTGATACATACATATATCACGCCTTGTGGGGTAGGCAAAGCATAAACGGCCGTAAAACGGTCACCTACACCACGTCCAACCATCATTTGAAGGTCATTCGGAAAATGATCCCTTCAATAAAATCAAAAACCCTATATCACGTCTGTGAATGTAGAAATATGAAACTTAAAAATATTTGAAAAAACACAGGTTAAGGGAAATCTAAACTTAATTGTGATAAAATACAGTTTTCGTAGGGGGCCGAAATCTAAAATCAAAGCCATACACGATGATGTTAGTGAAACGTCACATAAAAAAACCTGATTTGCACGCCACGGAACCCTTGGTGAGCGAGATAACACGTGTTAGGTGTTCATCATTGTATCTTTGTTTACTAGAACTATTATGCATCCTTTATGGCTTCTTTGCCAAAACTCATAATCTTACTTTTACGACTCTCAAGTTCCGGGTGACATAGACATAACCTATTTTTTTTTTACCCACAAGCTACTCACTATAAACGACTGATAAAGATACGGAATTACTTTAAGCAAATCCTTTTAATCTTTAACTATGGCTAGATTTTCTTCTTCTTATTGTGTTAATGGAATTGTTTATGGCCAAAATTCAGGCATCCATACTATACCATTACAATACATACATACATACATCACGCCCATATCCCTTGCGAGGCAGGCAGAGCCCGGACAGAGGAAAAAGGAAATCCACGCCACGTCCGACAAACACTCGAGAGCCACTCCATGTATCACCACAGCGACGGATATCAGCCCATCGCCCCAATTGCAACACACATGCAACCCTTGAGTTCCCAAATCGCCCTTCACGACAACCGTAGAAAAGAAACGAGGCGACGCCACCAAAGGCCGGCATCACACGACAACAATTACAATCTATAAATTTAATCAGCTCAGTAGTTTCTTAACCACTATTTAATTTTGTTCTCAATAATGATTTAAAACTCTTAATATTAGGCAATTGTTGCGTAAGGTCACCCAAAGGGAAGAATTATTTTGAGAAGTTACACTCTTTTTTTTTCTAACAACCAAACATACTATTCCGGATATTTACTATACCTACCTACTTATAACAAAAAAATATTAGTTGTTCCCGTTTTACGGTCTATTGTTCTGAACACACTTGACCCACTGCGGGCCTTTATTGCTCGGCACATCTTTTTTCTTTTACAATACAATGTACCAGAGGCATTCGAAAGGTATTTTATTTGAGATAGTAACTTGCTCAAAATAGGTTAATTGATTATTAATTACAACTTACTACGAACTTATTATGGATATAAAACATTTTAATCGCTTAACAACCCTACTACATGTTTCTATCCTGATTTTATACTTAAAAAAAATGCGTAACCCAAATTCATTAAATCCGTGTTCAAATCAAAATGATTTGCCCTTTAAGACGTTTTAATCCTATCACGGTACCACTGTAACTAAAATCTCCCTTTGCCTATAGTAATTAATAAATGAAGCTATTATGTATGGCCAAAGAACATATATTGTGATCGTCTAGATTTCTGTCTACGTTGTGGTTTTTTTAATCGTATTAGAGGATTGTACGCTTCTATTATTTAACGAATTGCTGAAATGTAACAAAACATAAAGGAACACAATAATAAGTTTAAGAAAGATGCCACTTAGCTGGAAATATCCCGGATGTTACAGGCACTCGCGCATGTCTGGTTCCGTCCTCGTGGTCCTCCCTTCTAGCTCTGGATATAGTAGGTACCTGTATTATGAGAGAAGAAAAGTGGACACAATTTGACTGTAGATCTGTAGCTGCACCATGTCTCATGTGCTGTAAAAGAATGGACTCAAATTCCAGGGAATAGGAAAGATATGTTTTGATTGAGACTTTAAGTCTAAAAGGGACCTAGCAGCTAAGAATTTTATGGACCTCCCAACACACCATATAGTCCACCCAGCACGCAAAACCTTGAAAGTTTAACCCTAACCAACTATACCTACTCTTTCTAACTTCCAAACCTTCACGCTAACATTTCGATCACCTTAGATCACAAAACCTTTCACAAACTTTTCATTCATACTCATTTTCACACACCTTTCACGCTTAATTTACCTATGGTCTGCAAACCTTAGATTTCCACCTGTGACGGCGGCTACGTTTGGGCTCCTTAATAACATATAAAAATTCAAGTATGCACTTAAGTGATACCTATAATAACATACTGCACTACACTTTCAGTTTGTCCAGGAACGCTAAGTCCTAGGTCCGTTAGCCGTGACTGTGTAGTTACATAGGCCACATGCATAGGTCAGTAATCATATATCACTAAGTCACCCAGATGTGTTCCTATTCGCTTGTTTCTGTATAGCTCCATAACCAACGGCTACTTCGTCCTGATTATGACAATTATACATTTGTAATGAGTGTTTGTAAGTGTAACGCGGACGAATGATTTTAAAATTATAATATAAAATATTTATAAAAGAAAACCTCTTTAATGTTCCGTACATTTTTTATGTGTCAGCACCAAACATGAAAGAGTAATAACGAATGTAGTTTATTTTTCTAATAAAATAACACATTTCATACAGCATTCACACTTCTAATATGCACTTCACAAGTCATTCGCCTAACCCTAGTCTACGAATAAATAAATAGTACACCCCTATAACATTCTAACCACGACGCCCGTCGGTCGCTCCGCTTCCCATACCTATTGAAACAATAAAATATGACACAACAATAAGCTGATAACTAGCAACTTCTAAGCCCGGAGCCCCGCCGCCAGTCGTCCGCCGAACAGTATCCCTGCGAAAGGAAAAACCCTAACGAAAGACTAGAAGCTCGCCGAGACTCTGAGAAAAGAAAAATTAGGATTAGTAAACACTTTCACATTTATGCAAGATAGTTTTCGCGCGCGTCTATCTCGCTGGGCCACTCGGGGCTAACTTCCCAAATCTCTATCCTTACATATCTAATAGAAGGATACCAAAAAAACGTATTCAGTCCTTTAAGCAATATCAAACCCTATTACTATTATTTTAACTACCGATGCAATCGCATCTGTTTTGTGTCAAAGAGGCGTCCGTTTTTTTGCACATGGTTCCCTTTTTTTGTAAAGAATGTCCTTATGACTTTGTATCAAACTACTTATTTTTAAAATCATGAATTCATCATAACACGTAATGCATTTTCTGATTTTATAAACTGTACGGGTTAAATATCCGTTACAGATCCTAGTCTCAATTCCATTTTACTGACTAAAATCTCTACCTAAAAATATCACGCTCCCTTTCTGCTGAAATAGGCTTAGACAAGGATAGAAGATGATCGTCTCTCAAACTGTTTATGGTAATACGCATTTTGCGCGGTCAAAATAAAGCAGCGATTAAAAATATGGCTGTTAAACATACAGTTAACTCTTCGAAATGGCCAGGAATACATAGACTATTGTAGAAAAAATATACCAAATCTACAATACTTTTCTCAACTTATTAAACGGAAAGTGACAGTGCTATTTTAAATAGCTTTTCGAGACAAACAGATACTTATTCTAAAAGAAGGCCTAAAACTTACTTCGCAAAAACTAAGTAATTGTAAGAGGCATAATCTTCTCTCTAACAGCTTAAAATTCGCAACTCGAATATTAGATTTTGAAGTTAAGACTTGGACAGATTTACGGTACTTTTGTAAAGTTTCATAACTTGAGAATGGCTCGAACTTTCAGTCATTAAATAGGCTTCGGCTGAAAAATCTAATCATGTAAGACGTTTTATCGATGATAATGAAATTTCAAACAAGGCTACTCAGTCAGTAGTACCCATTTTATTCACGAATAGGTAGAACTGCGCTTATTCATGAATAGATACTAGCAGACGAAAAATCTATTTAATGATTTTGTTCTTTCTTCTTTGATTACAACAAGGGAACGAAAATGCAATATGAATTTACTTCGTTGAAAAGAATAACAATACATTGAATAACAATGTAAAACTAGTTGAACCTAAATAAAATTTCATCAAAGGTAAACAAATAAATGATTGTCTACTGAGGCACATCAGTTATTTACATACCTATGCCAACAGTATCCTGTGGCTTCACTCATGTGGAAATTTTAATCAGTGGGATTGCCATAATCCAATCTGTTGCAAAAGGATTGATATTTATTTGCAAGTATATGCTTGTACGTCTGTCTGTAGTATTTAAATTCGTATTGAAAATCTTTTTAGTATCTCAAATTTCAAAATCAAATGATCAACTAAAGTCTTATTGAAGATTGATTTCATGAAGACGCATACTTTTTACTTAAGGCAAAAGGCACTGTTAATTTGTTTTCAAATTTCTTATAGCAGGCACAATGTTTGATGTAGCTAAGTAGTTATTTTATACAAAACAAAATCCCGCATGCCATTTCAATATAAATTAGTGAAAACTATACACTTTGTACGTCTCGTAGACTCCTTAGTGGAAAAATAAACCTCAGTCTAGACTGAACATCGAGATTCTTGTCAGGCCCTCATCGATTATGATTCAGGGCCTTGCTACCGACAGCCTGGTGCCTATATTATCAAACTACAGGCTACAATTTTACAGGTATAATTCGATCTTCATTGCGTAGTCGGTTAGCCATTATAATATAATAATTATAATACGCAATGTACTATGAATTTCACCTGTAGACTTGTAGCCTGTAGTTTCATAATATAGGCACCTGGCGGGCTGTGCGTTTTTCTACGTGCAGGAAAAAAAGAAAGGCGCTCTTAAACTTCCGTGAACCTTCAGAATTATTCGTTAAAAATACTAGCTAGAATCTAGCTGCTGCTGCTACAAGTTTTTTTCTTATTGAGTACAATTTTTCTATCATCATTCTTTTGGTCGTCGGCTTCCCAGCGTTTGGAAAATTAAGCTACCTTTAAAGCGAAAAGGAGAGTTTCGATTTTATTGTCAGGTTTGATTTGTTAGGTCTGTCCGTTCTGTCCCACCACTTACAAATCAACACAAAATTACCGTCGGCTTAGAATAGCATCATCCCATTTCTTTCCCGTGAGTGTCGTGGGAGGCGACTAAGGGACTCGAGCATTACATGTATATTGCAATTTTAGGCGATGGGATGACAACCTGTCACTATGGCGATAAACCATTTCTTAATAACCCTCCAATGTTTGTCAGATGCAGCGTGAGTGTTTACGGAGGCACCTCGGGAGAGATCTGTGACCATAAGTATAAGACGACGTTGATAGCGAAATTCTTTATAAAACCTATCATAGATCAGTATGTAAATTATAATGAATAAAACGTTAAAGTCGCTGGCATATATACTATAGCATAAGGGTATAAGCCCACTCATTCGGATTTTCGGCACGTGCCCGAATTCCGCGTGTCTTTACTTAGTGCGTGGTGGTTGGCCGTGAACCGCCTATAAAGCTTAGGGTACGCACACCTCATAAACGACGCGTTTTTCACACGAACCACAGAATAACCAAAACTATGTACTATATTATACATGTCATGAACTCACAATATTTTAATTATTAACCCTAGCTCGCCCATACCACATACACACACGAACAAATGTTTGCAAGTAAAAATTATAGTTGTCTAAAAGTTGCCCGTGGGCCCGAGTTCCCTAAAGAAACGACACACTGTGTTGACTGTGCATAAGCGAGGGCGATTATACAACATACAACTCGTTTACTATTCGTGAAATCATTTATTGTTTATATATTTTTAAACAATAAAAGAAGTGGCAGTGGAGTAGAGTGAAAAATATAATTTAATTTAATTTTAATATAATATATGAAAAATGTGAATTAATTATGATAATTGTATTACGAAAACTGTATAATGTACTGATCTTTAAAATTGTACTTGTATTGTAACTGCAACTCGGAAATAAAAGGCTAATTATTATTATTATGTAGAGAAGTAATGCAAACCATATATCAGTGATTGAGAAATGGGGACTTTTCGATCTGACAGTTTTTGAGCTAAATAATTAACTTTAAACCAGTAAACCAGGTGACGTGATGTTACATTTTTACATTTAAATAACAAATACATTACATCTATTTACTTAAATTTCCTTGGAAAGAGACTTTTAGTTTAACTCAGCGTCATCCATGTACTACACTAGAAGGTTGGGTGGAAATTTTTCCATTGGACTTGGTTAGACCTTTTATTTGATAAAACTTTGTTTTCATTTAGAATAATGAATGCAAAGATATCTTCGTAAGAATCCGCGCTAAATCTTTTATGTACTTAGAAGCGACCCTATAAATTCCATTACATTTCTGAGGAAAGTTGGCAAGTTTGCGTAGAGTTTAATGGTGGCTATCTCATCTGTCTATTGTCTGCTTACATAATTCAATGTCATCGCAAACGGTACAGTCAGCAGCGATACGTTGGGGAGAAAACTAAGATTAAAATAACTATAGTTTTATGGTTGTTGTCTCTTTTCTGTTGCTTATTTAAGAAAGTGACAAGATTACCCAAAAATAAGGAATTACGAAATGTCATGTCAAAATTTATAGTCATAATTTTTGCATAATATGTTTCAGATATTTTATTTAGCTTCTGTGGAAACAGCCCAAAATTACGTATTTTTAATTAAACTAAATATTTTTTTTCTGAATTCTCTTTGTAAGACTCTACAACTGAGTAACTACCTACTAATAAAAGATTTCATTTTTAACAGCTAGAACAGTCCACTGATAGACTGGGCATGGTTTTCCCCCTACTGTTCTGTAATGTACTGCCATACTCATCACACTTGGTAGGCGGATTGGCAGATGCATTAGCAAGATGTTGCGATCATTCCCTGACACCCATGGGTAGGATTCGGGTGATGCTTTTCTAAGCCGGCATCTTACGGCTACACGTTTTAAATATATTATATATTAAATATTTCAAAACTGTTTTTATTGGGGGTTTTCACGTTACTAAAACTAAGTACCAACTAATATTCCAACCCAACCACATTCACATAGGGATATATTCCGAGAACCATTCGCAATAATTTCGTATTCGATAAACTTGACACCGACCGAGTGGCAGTAAATTGGCACGCGTCTTGTACGTGATTCGATTTAAGAATGCATTTCGCATTAAAACAATGTCCAAAACATTTTGCATGCAAAATTTGTACGGTTTTGAATATACTCTTACGTATTACCTAATGAACAAATATTATGTAAAGGGCTTCAAAATAAGCCTATTAAATCTCAGACAAGTACCTAGGTACCTAATTTTAGAAGACATATACTTATACAATAAAATTTACTTATTTATATAAACAAAACTTTTCACATGTATTCGATAGTATGTTCTACGCATCGAGGGTTGATACATTCTTTGATTTTATTATACTAGCACTAGGACTTAGCTGAAATTAACAAGTAACTAATAAAAACTTTAAGTCGCGTACAATACAAACAAGAGACCCACTATTTTAAAGGCCAATAAAAATTTCATTTCAAATTATTTCGCTGTTATTCCTTTTCATATCCACCCTCTGAGTTTTACTGCTCGGTAATAAAGTTTGTTTTTGGTGGTTATCCACATAGGCGCGTTGTAGCGTGGCACACCCATGGCGCCGTTCGCACTAAAATAGTTAAGCTAACACAATAAAATGTAGCTCTAAATTAGCTCCTCGTTTTACAAGCAATAAATATAATTGGCTCCTGCAGGGGGTGCCACCGTCACGCTCGAAATTTAAACTCGGCGACAATTTGGTTACGAAAAGGGTGTGTGTCAGAAATCAAGTGGCCTAAACGAATTTTCGAGTTGACAGAATAGGCCCCCGTTAGCAAACATGAGGGATATGATGAATGTATCAATTTACTTATATTGATTAAAATGTAAACTAGTGACGGCATATTGCAATTTTCAATCAACGGGAAATATTATTCAAACACTCGTTACGGTACAACAATATCACATCAAAGTGAAGGACTTCATGTGAATGTGTCACTCTACATTAACCATTTCAAATGAGACGTCGTATTTCTATGATCTTTAAAATAGATCCCTTACATTGTAGCAAATAGACATTTAAAGAGAGCTACAAACACACATATCGCGCCTTTAGCTCTTGTGGGGTAAGCAGAGCGTTAACAGCCGTAAATAAACGGTCGCTCTCGCCACGTCTAACTTATACTTATTTGAGAGCCGTCTCAGTAAAGCGTGTATCACTGTAGTGAAAGATTGTCAGCCTGTCGTCGCTTGTAATACTCATGACACCCTCGAGTCCCTTTGTCGCCTCTCGCGATACCCGCGGAAAAGAAATGGGGAGATGCCCTTCTAAGCCGGCATCACACGGCTGCTTTGAACAGAGCTGCTTGGCTTAGTATATAAAGGGTTATCTTATTTAGGTTCGGTATACCTTGTCGATAGCGATTTAAAGTTTTTTCAACGATCTTTACGATCTTCAGGAATGTAATTAAGTACTGAAAAGAAACAAAAATTGCTTTATTGTCTAACCTATACCTACGCATCAAGGAACTTCTGGAAAACCCCCAAAAAACGGAAAAAGGAAAAAGTGAAAAAGCTTGTTAAAGATTTACTGAAACTTTTTATATATTATAAATTATTACGCACACACATATCATACCTGTATCCCTTGCGGTGTAGGCAGAGCGAGAACGGCCGTATTAAACGATCATTTACGCCACGTCTTAATATGAGGGTCATTCACAAAATTGTGTATCACCAGACAGGTTGTCAGCCGGAAAGAAATTACAATATGGTCTATGCAATAGACCCATTTCTTTCAGGATGATCAAAAATAGTAGCGGCTTAGAATACTAATAAATAGAATAGAGGCAAATATTATTGATCTAAAACTTTCAGTAGAACATACCGAGCGAAAATATCTGTGACCAAACAGCACCGAACAAAGTTGACTCCAAAATCTCGAGCAAGCGGTAGTACACACACACACACACACACATATCACGCCTATGATCCCTTGCGGGGTAGGCAGAGCATAGACGGCCGCAAAAAACGGCCATTTACGCCACGTCTGACAAATTAATGTTTGAGGGTCATTCGGATAATTGTGTATTGCCATAGTTAAAGGTTGTCATCCCATCGCCTACAATAGCAATACACACCCTCGAGTCCCTTAGTGGCCTCTTACGACTCCCACGTGAAAGAAATGGGGTGACACTATTCTAAGCTGGCATCACACGGCCAGCAGTAAGCGGTGGTAGGTAGTGCTATTTCGAACACCAGCAGCAACATACATACATACATACATAAATCACGCCTCTTTCCCGGAGGGGTAGGCAGAGACTACTTCCTTCCACTTACTACGATCCTGGCATACTTCTTTCGCCTCCTCCACATTCATCAATCTCTTCATGCATGCAACCAGCAGCAAAATGCAGCATAAATGCAAATTCCGTTGTTTCATGCACCGCAGATGTGGCACTTTCCTAACACTATTTATCTTTTATGATGAAGTTGCGTTGAAAAGTAAAACATGGTTCATGTGAATAAGGATGTATTATAACAATGTTGAACATAAATTGCAGAAACATGGAGAAAATAGAACAGGGTGAATGCATTGTCAGAGAAATGAAATGTGTTGTTTTATAAATAAGATTTCTCCCTTTATTCCTTATCCTATACCTTATATTCAGTTACATCGTTATTAAGCTCGTCATTGCTATTCTCAATTCACTGGTGTACCTACTTTAAATTTAACTTATCGCAAGTTTTTATCGTTTCGGCTACATTCAATATGTAAAGAATGAATTAGTCGCTGGGAATTAATTGCAACACTAACCCGGTAGATGGAGCCCTTGACGCGTTATTGGCATCAAGATACACTTGCAAAATTCGCGGGCAATAGATGAGCCGCGGCAGCCCAGATGGAAGTAGCGACGCGTGAGCGATAGCGAAAGTCGCGGTTCATATCCTACCCTACCTGCGATAGAAAAGTTTGCAAGATTTTTAAATTGTAGGTGTACCTAACTCAATTATTAGTATTCAATTAATCGCGGGTTTTCATCGCTTCGGCGACATTCAATTTGTAAAGAATGTATTAGTCGCTGGGAGTTAGATGTTAACCTAACCTGGTAGATGGAGCCGTGCCACGCGTTTTTGGCATCAATATAAAATTACTAAATTCGCAAACAGTGGATGAGCCGTGGTAGCCCAGATCGAAGAAGCGTCGCTACTAGTGATAGCGAAAGTCGCAGGTGCAAATCAAATCCTGCCCCCGGTAGAAAATTTTGCAAGTTTTTCTAAAATGATCTTATACATATACCTAACTCGGAAAGTCATTTACAAATTTAAATTAACATTCTGAAGTGTACCTACCCAAACGTTTTATCCATCCCGTAAGTACTTACCAACTTATAGCCAAAAGCATTAATTTATGATTTACTCACGCAAATAGTTCTATCTCACACTTTGTTACATTAGATACCAAATGGTGACTTAATGTAGCCCACGGTCGCCACTTCCGTTCCTGAACTCATCACCACTCTGGCCCCGCAGCGGACCGTGAATAGATAACAAGCGGACCCATTATGGTATTTGTTGAATAATACAATTATAGGCAATATCACCCAGTTCACTGTGCCTCCTTTGTGAAAAAAGCAGTGTTTGCTCAGTATTAGTACGGCAAGGGGTCATCGAGAGAAACGTCAAAAAATATTGTAGACTACGAATTGTATCTACCATCGTTTCGCCATTATAGAGTAGAATACCAAAAATTACAATGCCATAAGAATTGTAGTTCATTGATTTGCTACCTTACTGTCAAAGTTTTATTAACAGAATACGAAACAACTGAAACCATCTCATTGGTAAACGATTTCAACGATTTTTAATTTAGCAGACTTCGGGTCATAACTAGGTGGCAAGAAGTAGGTGGAAGCGGCCAGTCCGGCTGTCTACACTCACTGTAGGTATTTAATTTTACAAAGGAGTAATATATCTCAAGATGGATTAATTGAAAAACTAATTACGTGTTTATCGATAGATTGTGGAATTGTTGTTATCTATGTGAACTAGTAAGCCGAACAAATGGTTTGCTACAAATAAATATTCTTTTTACTATGAGTAGTCTATTGTCTGCTTACATAATTCAATGTCATCGCAAACGGTACAGTCAGCAGCGATACGTTGGGGAGAAAACTAAGATTAAAATAACTATAGTTTTATGGTTGTTGTCTCTTTTCTGTTGCTTATTTAAGAAAGTGACAAGATTACCCAAAAATAAGGAATTACGAAATGTCATGTCAAAATTTATAGTCATAATTTTTGCATAATATGTTTCAGATATTTTATTTAGCTTCTGTGGAAACAGCCCAAAATTACGTATTTTTAATTAAACTAAATATTTTTTTTCTGAATTCTCTTTGTAAGACTCTACAACTGAGTAACTACCTACTAATAAAAGATTTCATTTTTAACAGCTAGAACAGTCCACTGATAGACTGGGCATGGTTTTCCCCCTACTGTTCTGTAATGTACTGCCATACTCATCACACTTGGTAGGCGGATTGGCAGATGCATTAGCAAGATGTTGCGATCATTCCCTGACACCCATGGGTAGGATTCGGGTGATGCTTTTCTAAGCCGGCATCTTACGGCTACACGTTTTAAATATATTATATATTAAATATTTCAAAACTGTTTTTATTGGGGGTTTTCACGTTACTAAAACTAAGTACCAACTAATATTCCAACCCAACCACATTCACATAGGGATATATTCCGAGAACCATTCGCAATAATTTCGTATTCGATAAACTTGACACCGACCGAGTGGCAGTAAATTGGCACGCGTCTTGTACGTGATTCGATTTAAGAATGCATTTCGCATTAAAACAATGTCCAAAACATTTTGCATGCAAAATTTGTACGGTTTTGAATATACTCTTACGTATTACCTAATGAACAAATATTATGTAAAGGGCTTCAAAATAAGCCTATTAAATCTCAGACAAGTACCTAGGTACCTAATTTTAGAAGACATATACTTATACAATAAAATTTACTTATTTATATAAACAAAACTTTTCACATGTATTCGATAGTATGTTCTACGCATCGAGGGTTGATACATTCTTTGATTTTATTATACTAGCACTAGGACTTAGCTGAAATTAACAAGTAACTAATAAAAACTTTAAGTCGCGTACAATACAAACAAGAGACCCACTATTTTAAAGGCCAATAAAAATTTCATTTCAAATTATTTCGCTGTTATTCCTTTTCATATCCACCCTCTGAGTTTTACTGCTCGGTAATAAAGTTTGTTTTTGGTGGTTATCCACATAGGCGCGTTGTAGCGTGGCACACCCATGGCGCCGTTCGCACTAAAATAGTTAAGCTAACACAATAAAATGTAGCTCTAAATTAGCTCCTCGTTTTACAAGCAATAAATATAATTGGCTCCTGCAGGGGGTGCCACCGTCACGCTCGAAATTTAAACTCGGCGACAATTTGGTTACGAAAAGGGTGTGTGTCAGAAATCAAGTGGCCTAAACGAATTTTCGAGTTGACAGAATAGGCCCCCCGTTAGCAAACATGAGGGATATGATGAATGTATCAATTTACTTATATTGATTAAAATGTAAACTAGTGACGGCATATTGCAATTTTCAATCAACGGGAAATATTATTCAAACACTCGTTACGGTACAACAATATCACATCAAAGTGAAGGACTTCATGTGAATGTGTCACTCTACATTAACCATTTCAAATGAGACGTCGTATTTCTATGATCTTTAAAATAGATCCCTTACATTGTAGCAAATAGACATTTAAAGAGAGCTACAAACACACATATCGCGCCTTTAGCTCTTGTGGGGTAAGCAGAGCGTTAACAGCCGTAAATAAACGGTCGCTCTCGCCACGTCTAACTTATACTTATTTGAGAGCCGTCTCAGTAAAGCGTGTATCACTGTAGTGAAAGATTGTCAGCCTGTCGTCGCTTGTAATACTCATGACACCCTCGAGTCCCTTTGTCGCCTCTCGCGATACCCGCGGAAAAGAAATGGGGAGATGCCCTTCTAAGCCGGCATCACACGGCTGCTTTGAACAGAGCTGCTTGGCTTAGTATATAAAGGGTTATCTTATTTAGGTTCGGTATACCTTGTCGATAGCGATTTAAAGTTTTTTCAACGATCTTTACGATCTTCAGGAATGTAATTAAGTACTGAAAAGAAACAAAAATTGCTTTATTGTCTAACCTATACCTACGCATCAAGGAACTTCTGGAAAACCCCCAAAAAACGGAAAAAGGAAAAAGTGAAAAAGCTTGTTAAAGATTTACTGAAACTTTTTATATATTATAAATTATTACGCACACACATATCATACCTGTATCCCTTGCGGTGTAGGCAGAGCGAGAACGGCCGTATTAAACGATCATTTACGCCACGTCTTAATATGAGGGTCATTCACAAAATTGTGTATCACCAGACAGGTTGTCAGCCGGAAAGAAATTATAATATGGTCTATGCAATAGACCCATTTCTTTCAGGATGATCAAAAATAGTAGCGGCTTAGAATACTAATAAATAGAATAGAGGCAAATATTATTGATCTAAAACTTTCAGTAGAACATACCGAGCGAAAATATCTGTGACCAAACAGCACCGAACAAAGTTGACTCCAAAATCTCGAGCAAGCGGTAGTACACACACACACACACACACATATCACGCCTATGATCCCTTGCGGGGTAGGCAGAGCATAGACGGCCGCAAAAAACGGCCATTTACGCCACGTCTGACAAATTAATGTTTGAGGGTCATTCGGATAATTGTGTATTGCCATAGTTAAAGGTTGTCATCCCATCGCCTACAATAGCAATACACACCCTCGAGTCCCTTAGTGGCCTCTTACGACTCCCACGTGAAAGAAATGGGGTGACACTATTCTAAGCTGGCATCACACGGCCAGCAGTAAGCGGTGGTAGGTAGTGCTATTTCGAACACCAGCAGCAACATACATACATACATACATAAATCACGCCTCTTTCCCGGAGGGGTAGGCAGAGACTACTTCCTTCCACTTACTACGATCCTGGCATACTTCTTTCGCCTCCTCCACATTCATCAATCTCTTCATGCATGCAACCAGCAGCAAAATGCAGCATAAATGCAAATTCCGTTGTTTCATGCACCGCAGATGTGGCACTTTCCTAACACTATTTATCTTTTATGATGAAGTTGCGTTGAAAAGTAAAACATGGTTCATGTGAATAAGGATGTATTATAACAATGTTGAACATAAATTGCAGAAACATGGAGAAAATAGAACAGGGTGAATGCATTGTCAGAGAAATGAAATGTGTTGTTTTATAAATAAGATTTCTCCCTTTATTCCTTATCCTATACCTTATATTCAGTTACATCGTTATTAAGCTCGTCATTGCTATTCTCAATTCACTGGTGTACCTACTTTAAATTTAACTTATCGCAAGTTTTTATCGTTTCGGCTACATTCAATATGTAAAGAATGAATTAGTCGCTGGGAATTAATTGCAACACTAACCCGGTAGATGGAGCCCTTGACGCGTTATTGGCATCAAGATACACTTGCAAAATTCGCGGGCAATAGATGAGCCGCGGCAGCCCAGATGGAAGTAGCGACGCGTGAGCGATAGCGAAAGTCGCGGTTCATATCCTACCCTACCTGCGATAGAAAAGTTTGCAAGATTTTTAAATTGTAGGTGTACCTAACTCAATTATTAGTATTCAATTAATCGCGGGTTTTCATCGCTTCGGCGACATTCAATTTGTAAAGAATGTATTAGTCGCTGGGAGTTAGATGTTAACCTAACCTGGTAGATGGAGCCGTGCCACGCGTTTTTGGCATCAATATAAAATTACTAAATTCGCAAACAGTGGATGAGCCGTGGTAGCCCAGATCGAAGAAGCGTCGCTACTAGTGATAGCGAAAGTCGCAGGTGCAAATCAAATCCTGCCCCCGGTAGAAAATTTTGCAAGTTTTTCTAAAATGATCTTATACATATACCTAACTCGGAAAGTCATTTACAAATTTAAATTAACATTCTGAAGTGTACCTACCCAAACGTTTTATCCATCCCGTAAGTACTTACCAACTTATAGCCAAAAGCATTAATTTATGATTTACTCACGCAAATAGTTCTATCTCACACTTTGTTACATTAGATACCAAATGGTGACTTAATGTAGCCCACGGTCGCCACTTCCGTTCCTGAACTCATCACCACTCTGGCCCCGCAGCGGACCGTGAATAGATAACAAGCGGACCCATTATGGTATTTGTTGAATAATACAATTATAGGCAATATCACCCAGTTCACTGTGCCTCCTTTGTGAAAAAAGCAGTGTTTGCTCAGTATTAGTACGGCAAGGGGTCATCGAGAGAAACGTCAAAAAATATTGTAGACTACGAATTGTATCTACCATCGTTTCGCCATTATAGAGTAGAATACCAAAAATTACAATGCCATAAGAATTGTAGTTCATTGATTTGCTACCTTACTGTCAAAGTTTTATTAACAGAATACGAAACAACTGAAACCATCTCATTGGTAAACGATTTCAACGATTTTTAATTTAGCAGACTTCGGGTCATAACTAGGTGGCAAGAAGTAGGTGGAAGCGGCCAGTCCGGCTGTCTACACTCACTGTAGGTATTTAATTTTACAAAGGAGTAATATATCTCAAGATGGATTAATTGAAAAACTAATTACGTGTTTATCGATAGATTGTGGAATTGTTGTTATCTATGTGAACTAGTAAGCCGAACAAATGGTTTGCTACAAATAAATATTCTTTTTACTATGAGTAGAGGCATGGGCCTTTACATTTATGCTTACATCTACTTCTTGCCCCACGAGTTATCAGTACCCGATATTATCAAACTACAGGCTACAATTTTACAGGTTAAATTCGATGTTCATTGCGTAGTCGTTTAGCCATAACGATACCAGGAAAATGAACCGGCTACGCGATGTACTAAGAATTTCACCTGTTAACTTGTAGCCTGTAGTTTAATAACATAGGCACCTGGTTTGCCTATAGATATTATTTGGAGTGCCGTTCTTGCCGGTAGGTAAAGCTGTGTTGTGTGGTGCCGAATCAGAACAGCATCACCTCCTTAAACCCTTAGGTGTCGTAAAATGCGTTTAAATGATGAATCCAGACATCACAATGGGCAGCATATTTCCTGTTACGTACAACGCCTTGTACTATACTCGCCTGTATAGTAGGTATGGCAAAGCAAAAGGCCTCTACAAGGAGTAACGAAAAGGGGTGCTCTTGAAATTGAACAACTTTCCCAATGGAACATACGTATATTATAAAACGAAAATTGGATCTCCCATAGTAACCAGAGTGGCAATTTTGTATGGCAGGTCGGTTTTTTTATATATTTCGACCCGTGCCGTCTTTCATGGGAAAGTTGTTGTTTCATGCGCACCTTGACCTCCTTTCGTCTTGTTATTACCCTTTTTGTAAACTGTAAACTGCAAGGGATATAGGCGTGATAAACATATGTATGTATGTATGAAAGTAGTAACAGAACAATCCAAGTTACGACTAAACCGCGATCGATTTGCGTAGAGCATATTATGGCCGAAAGAGCCGGGAAAAGTACTGGGGTTCGTACCCAGTACTTTTCCGCTCATCCTAAAACAGCAACATTTACCTACCCAGTCTCTCTCTCTCTTCGAGTGGGACATCAAGTCGTCCAACGACCCGATGAACCCAGCTGTCAGAATTTTTCAACCGCCTACTACTACTAGTAGTGGACAGCAACCGGGACCGACGGCTTAACGTGCCCGCCGAAGCACGGAACCATCTTTATTTTCGAACAATCAGATGGTTCAGCCTGCAATCTCCAAACCAGACTAGGGAACAAATTCACAATCTGATAAATATCAACTTTGTGAGTGCCTCACCGATAATTGAACCGGGAACCTTTGCGTCGCAGGCAGTCGGACTACCATTGCGCCACATCGACATTCCTACCCAGTAATGTACCAGTGTTATATACCACTTCCGCCTTTTGCACTCTACGCCGCCATTGTCCTCTGCATACCCAGCAATGGCCCTGCAGCGAACCGTGAACACCTAACAAGCCGACGCATTATGTTTTTGTGGGTTAATAGAATTAGATACCTGTACGTACTGTACTGTAGGTATATGTGATACTTTAATTCAATTTAATTTAAAGCATTTATTTCAAATAATTACAACTTATTTAGGTAATTTTACATCATAAAATTAAAAATGGAAGTAATAAAATAATAACATTAAATAAGAATCTTTTAAGTATTTTATTTGATAAATTTATTTTTAATTCATATTTCATTGAATTGTAAGCATCCAATGATCATAACACAGGCTTCATTCGAGTGCTTAGCGTGATCATTGGTTTACCTACAACCTTTTTTCATATTCAGCATAATTTTATTTACGACGAACCTAATGTTATTTATCATGTACACTTGTTATACTTTGATCTAAATAAATTATTCTTATTCTTATAAAAAAAAATATATGGTAGTTTGTTTGATGAAATTTCTTACCGTTTAGAGTAATAATTATAGGGAACGAAAATGTGGAAATAATTAAAATGCTTATGTAAACACAAAAAACTAAATGTTATGATGTAGCAAGGCAAAGCTTTGTGTATGCCTTTGTGTTTAATTGGTTCAGGAGGTCAGCAGAAGTAAGCTCACTTTAAAAAATTTAAACTTAAATACCTAACCAAGAATAGATCTCAATAAAACAATTTTAAACGGATTTAAGTTGTGTTCATTTTGGTTTTTACAATTCCTACGTTTCGAGCTCTTTACAGAGATCGTGGTCACGGATGGCTAAGGTGTTAGACGTCATTATTTATAATATAAATAATTTTTGTTCCACCACCATCTTAATTGCCTAGCGTAACGTCCCGATTCCACGCAAAATGCTGAAACTGTATCTTGTGTGGTAAGTCTTACAGTATGTTGGATCTGGTTCTTCCGCTGTGTAATCAGCGAAGTCCAAGTTGATGAGACTCCCCATCCAGTTCAAATTTCTCTGTTATAATTCGGATGTTTTTAATAGATAGAATAGATCGTTGCGCAAAGATCGTCACCGAACAATGGGTACCTCATAACTAGTCCAGACGTAAAGGTAGACCCCGAAAACGTTGGCGTGACGATATCGACGCCTATTTATAGGAGTGGATAACGGTGGTATTAGACCGCAGGTACGCCAGTATTATTATCTATTCTTATGCCGCAGGGAAGAGAAGATTGCGGGGAAATCCTTTGCCCAACAGAGGGATCATGTAGGCTAATTATTAATAATAATCAATAATAAGAGAATTTCGCTAAAAATTTATGCTGTTTATTTACCAACAAACATTTTGTTGAATACAAAGATAATTATAAACTGAGACATACTCAAGCCGTATACAGAAGGATTAACTAATGCAAGCTAACAAACGAACAGAAGATAATCGGTAAGAGCAGGCGAGGGCGACAATAGCATTAACTTCAATGTATTTATTGTCAGAATAGTCTAGTAGAAGTATAAATTCACTTGTACTTTACAGAAAATGTGCAAGTCCCTTGTTAACACCGCGGTATTTCTTCATGTTCATAAACAATTTTCCATAGGGACCATTACGTTGGAATATAAGATAAAACTCATACGTATTTGGACTGCTTTGCGGTAATTTTGTGTAGGCCAAAAAATACCCTAGTTTGAGCCATTTCTTGGGCAAAGTTGATCATAATCATGAAGATAAGTCGTGGGTTAAGAGATTTGCACCTTTGCAGATACTCCTATCTATCGTGTAGCGGTTCTGGCTTAGAATAACATATAACATCACCCCAATTCTACCCGTCGGCGTCGTAAAAAGCAACCAAGTGTTATATAAAACTTATCCAGTGAATGGGCAGCAGCGTTCCCTATGAATACAACATCTTGCACTACGCTCGCCAATCCGCCTGCCAAGCGAGGCAAATATGTCAATGCCCCCAATAGGGGAAGACCCCTGTCCAGCAGTGGACTGTTGTGGCTGTTAATGTATGTAAGTAGGTAACTACTAAACAATTTAAAGCGATTTAAGACCTTTTATAACTTGCCCTAGTATCCTATTGAAAACTGGAGAATACCTTTACCTAAGCTGTCCTTAAGTTGTGTACCTTACTTAAGCCCTTTTCTGTTCCGCCCACTAGCTTCAAAAGGAATATTTTAGTACAGCTGTCGGCAAAGAAACTGCTCTACATTTAAAGTTTTATGTGTCGTGTATTGAAGTTTTATAGAACGTTTAGGTTGTGATATGATGTCTAGTCTGTGCCTTAATTATTTTAATATTAAATTCTTTCTAATTCCCACATTTACTAGCAAAAGAACGGCGAAATTTAAAAATTATAGCGTGCCGCATTCTTGTAGACACCAGCTACAGCGTAGTAAATTTTCGAATTTTTCATAAGTAGTTTATTTTTATGCCATCGTATGTATTTAAATCCAACGACAACTAATGAATGAATGATAAAAAATCCTAATAAAAAAACTTTCCCCACATCAGTGGCATAGAGCTAGGGGTGTCACCATTTTTTTGTGAGGTTCTCCTTTAGTGTTGCTTGCATTTCACCACTTTGAACGTGAAAATTCGAGCTCGCTTCGCTCGTAATACGTTTTGTGTCGGTGTGGCGCCTTACTCGCTTTCCCTTAGTGCTGCTTCAACAAGTATTAACCTGAAAAGTTGAGATCGCTTCGCCTGCAATACGTTTTAACTTTTGTGTTAATGAAGCGGCTCTCGCTCTCCCTGAATGCTACTTGTACTATTTACACCACTATCAACGTGAAATTTCGACCTCGCTTCGCTCGCAATACGTCACATTTTGGGGGCATTTTCTTGTACGTGTAGTCATTACTAGTCATAGAACTCATATCAGCTGGGCTGAGGCCCCTCATAATATATCGTTGCGTGTAGTGATATGAAAAATCGTTCGGTCACATACCTAACTCCTACTTTCTTACGTTACTTACATTTTTTTTTATTTAGTTGTCTATTTTTTGTTTGGGAAAAAATATTCAGTTTCATGGTCAAAGTCATCCCTTCTTCTTCTATCGTGTCGATGGAAAGCCGATCGCCTCAAATTTCGTTCGACCAGTATTTCGCCACTCTCACAGCATTATCATTGGCTGTCGTCAGCTGCTCCTGCGTACAGGTGCTTATGTTATGAAACTACAGGCTACAAGTCTACAGGTGAAATTCTTAGTACATTGCGTAGCCGGTTCGTATTCCTGTATCATAATGGCTAACCGACTACGCAATGAACATCGAATTTCACCTGTAAAATTGTAGTCTGTAGTTTGATAACATCGGGCACAGGTGGTAGGACACGCAGAGCACGATATACCTAAGGTGGACCGTGGTTTGTGGGTCAACCCCGCATTTGTACCGAAGATTGGGGTCTTGCGTGAACCCCCACCTGGAACGTAAGTAAGTAAGTTTAAGTCATCCCTTAAAGGTAGGGAACACAGCAGCACTTTTAGTGACACCCTGTACAGTTTACAGATAAGTCGAGCAAAGTCAGACGGAGCATACTATAAATGCGAAACATTACCCCAGTTGTTACTCCGCGCAGTCGGTTGAAAAGCCAGCGTTTGTACAGCAAATACTCGCTGTAATCGTATTAAGTTTAATCTTCTCTTAATCTGTTCTTTACACACTTCGTACCGCGCCTCGGGTGCTCTGTTTACACTAACGCCCTGGCCTAAACTGGTGCTGATTTTGTACCTACACTATGCTACAAACTAGACCCAAATACTCCTAAGAGAATCGCCGGAGCTCGCATAGTTTCAAAACGGCCTACTTGTTTCACAGGTGCGGGTAATTTTGCCTAGATTTTCTGTTGTACATGAATCCATACTTATTATAGTAAGTATCACTATCCAAAGAAGGACTCGGAATCAAAGAGCGATTTTATAAGATTTCATTAATGGTCAAAAACAAAAAGGTGTTAATCATGTGAATTTTGCAAAAGGGAGTGGATAGGGGATTGTTTCCTACATTTCATCGCAGATCATTAGGAAATTTTACTAGTGACCGACAGCTAAATCTCAAGACGAACTGGTGATAAGGAACGACTTTCTCCAAGGAACATCGATTGAAAAAAGGTTTGAGTTTATTTTGAGAAAAGTTATGGGAGGTCCTTTTCTTTAGAAGTTCGACCTGTATGTTCCTTGGGGAAAAATCATTATCATCAGCCCGTCTCGAGTATTCGCTGTCGATGGCTAGTAAAATTACATACATACATAAATCACGCCTATATCCCTTACGGGGTAGGCAGAGCGTTAACGGCCGTAAAACGGATATTAACACCACGTCTGACAAAAGTTTGAGGGTCAATCAGATAACTGTGTATCACTATAGTGACAGGTTGTCAGCCCGTCGCCTAAAATTGCAATACACATCTAACCCTCGAGTCCCTTAGTCGCCTCTTACGACACCCATGGGCAAGAAATGGGGTGATGCTATTCTAAGCCGGCATCATACGGCATCATCCTGTATATTATGTCCTAACATTTTATAGTACTTGTTATTCGGACTGGGCTGTTGAGGCAAGGCAGTGGAAAATAAATTCGGTAGAACGTCCACTCAATGCACAATATTTCGCAGCTGCAATGCAAAATTGCAAGAATTTACGTTCGAATGAGTACACTAAATGTTTTTAGATATTTAAAATCAAAATTCGATTTTTCTGTAACGACCTTCAAATATTTGTCAAACGTGGCGATAGCTACCGTACTATACTAGCAGTAACTCTCTGCCTACCCCGCAAAGGATAAAAGCGTGATATTTGATGCACTAACAATTCTATTCCTAACCCCAAGCGAGCTAGCTATAGGAAGCCTAGAAAATAATTAAAATCAATATTTACCTACTTACTTTAATTTTTTCTGCACAATATGTTTGTAATTGAGTATTAGATTACGCTCCCAAAGATATTTCTGGCTATTTCCTTTTACCTAATCCATCTTGAATGCTAGAGCTTCCAACGAGATCCAGGCGGCGGCCCACTAATCTGACTAAAGTCCTCGCTCGTTGAGGTATAGTCGGACTTTTCCAGTTTAACCAATGAGTTTACCCGGCACTCGGTAGCAAAGGAGGTAGATCTTTCATAAAAAGATAGGATGAAATTTTACTAATGACCGATAAGAAGAGCTGGTGGTAAGGAACAACTTTACCCAATGAACATTGGTCGAAATTTGAAGCAAGAATTGGACCTTCCATACAAAATCGACGATCAGCTGATTTGAATTACTATGGAAACTCAAAATATTTTGTCATATTTCAACCCATGTTCATTGGGGAAAGTTGTTCGTTATCACTCGTCTTGAGATTATTATGTAGTTGTTCTAGGACTATTTACCTCTCAAAATGTTGTCTAGCACAAAATTACGACCGTTTGATTCTACATCTGATTGATTCTAGCATCATTCTTTCCCGTGGGAGTCGTAAGAGGCGACTAAGGGACTTGAGGGTGTATATTGCAATTGTAGGCGATGGGCTGACAACCTGTCACTATGGCGATACACAATTTTCCGAATGACCTTCAAATATATGTCAGACGTGGCGTAAATGTCCGTTTTTGCGGTCGTTTACGCTCTGCCTACCCCGCATGGGATAAAAGGCGTGATATGTGTATGTGTATGTGATTCTACATACACGTGAATCCAAACAATCATCAATCGATAGGCGTCTAACTTAACACTTACCCGCTCGACCCACTCTTAACCCATCCGACCCGGTCAACCACTAATCCGGGAAAACTCCTCTCTGTGGTTGGAAAGATAACAGAGTAGACATTCCCATTCCACAACCATGTTTATGTTAAGGTTTTAGCTAAAATACATTCGGCAAGTATTTTTTTGAGTTAAAAGCGTGATTTAACAAGTACCAACGGAAAAAGGATTTACATGTGTTTTTTTCTTTTTCCACCCGCGACACTCTATCCTTTTAGTTATATATGTATCAGCCTATTGCATAGCAGTAGGCCTTCCTCAGGGTATAGGCACCCATAGGGCACGATCTCTCGTTTTCGGGTCGCTACCAGCCGCCTTTTTAAGCCATCAGCCCATCTGGCCGATAGACGTCCAACGTTGCCTCCACTCGAGAACCCGCTTACAAATGTTTTAAGAGGTGAACAAGTCCATAAAACTAAAGAACATTCCTCAAGGAACGTTGACCGAAATATTGAAAAAAATGTATAATGTGCCCCACTAAGTCACTTTGTATGGGAGATCCAAAATATGTTTTAATATTTTGACCTACACTCCTGGGGTAATGTTATTCAGTTTCATGGACTGGTTTTAAATAAGTAATTGTTGGAAATATTGTTGTTGTTTTTCTGTTATTGTTTTCACCTTGTATAAATTAACTTACTAAATGAAAATAGGAAATTGTTTTTTTTTGCGTCGGCCGGGGCAGTAGTATTTCTTATTTTCATATATGTATAATACAATAATTAAATAACCTACTGCTGAAAACTGCAAAGGAATCTTATCTACATCAGCATTCGCAATGAAGCCTTTAGAAATCTGAAAAATGAGAATGTAAATCTGTACGAAGGTATCATCAAGGGAAGCAAATAACAAAAGAAATATTACTACCAAACGTAATATAAGGGGACGTCGTCGCAAATACCTTGACTGCGTGGCTGTTGTTCCATACTGGAGTAAGGAAAGTTTCAAAGGGAAACAACAAACTACAGAATGAAGCCATGACAACTCTACATGTTAAATATTATTAACGTAACGTAATATAATGGGACGTCGTCGCAAATACCTTGACTGCGTGGCTGCTGTTCCATACTAGAGTAAGGAAAGTTTCAAAGGGAAACTACAAACTACAGAATGAAGCTATGACAACTCTAAAAAAATAAATGTTGCTACCTAAAGTAATGAAAGAGGACATCGTCGCAAATACCTTGACTGCTGCTGTTTTATACTAGAGTAAGGAAAATTTCAAAGGGAAACAACAAACTACAGAATGAAGCTTCATGGCTGTCTCTAATAAAATAAATATTGTTACCTAACGTTATATGTAAGGAGACGTCGGTCGCAAATACCTTAACTGTGTAGCTGCTGTTCCATATTTTAGAGCAAGGTGGAGGATAACCTACAAACAATTAGAATTACTTATGAAAATCTTGTTCGGACCAACTTCAACTGTTCTGCATGTACTTAGATACAATTTAATCGAGTTCTTACCGATGAATTTTTATTATTTTTATTAACTTTGAATAGAGTTAACAACCGCTTAAGTTTAAAATGTAGTGTTCTGCATTGTGTCTATGGAATTTGAACTTTCTTCTATTTTTCCAGGATTTCATCGTCACCATCTTAAAGAGAAGGTATACGTTTTTAACCAAAAAATAATTTTTCTAATCGGTTCAGGCATCTTTCAGTAATCGGTGGAAAAATTCTCCATGGAATTAAGGACCTCTCCTATTCAGACTGAAAAGCACGAAGGAACTGTCTGACTGATAAGGAAAGGAATTCTACCTACATGCATTAAATTAAAAAATAGGGAAATCTTATACGTAACTGAAGGAGTATTTTGTTGTCATGTATTTGCGCGCACCAAGTCAATTTGTACAGTAACCTCTAAAACATTTCCATAGCTATGAGCACTATACGCATATTGATAACGAAACGTCGGCTCCCAAACAAGAAATAATACCTTCCGGTGCGTAGTCATTATTTATTGCGTAGAGTTTTTCAGGCTTCACTGACTGTTTTGTTTTTAGAGTTACCTCTGAAACATACCTTGCTGAGAGCTCCATACGTATATTGGTAACGAAACGTCGGCTCCCAAACAAGAAATCGATACCTTCCGTGGGAAGACCATATTATTGCGTAGAGCGAAGATGGTTGCTGTTTTGAATGCTATAATAAGTACTTATTGTTACCTAACTTAGAACTTACGTACATTGTATGATTATTTACGTATATAAAGTCCTATTTCTATGCAAATAGAAGTAATTCAGTGCAAATATTTTAGGGTGATTTCTACTCGTCAAACTGAACAAATTTTCCCTAGGAACATAGGTCGAAGTATGAAGAATAAATTTGACTTCCCGTACAAAGTGGAACATGTTTTTTTTTTATTGAATCGGAGATAAATTTTTTTTATATTTCGACCTTTGTTCCTTGGGAAAAGTTGTTCACTTTCACAAGTAGTACTCACCCTTAAGATATTTGCACTGAATTTAGTAGGACCTTAAATTATAAACTTCTATGCATCTTAATAAAAATACCTATAAGAATACCAAACTGATGTAAAAATAGAAACACAATCAAGAATCGCTTAACGCCTCAGCACGCGGCATAATAGCATCAGCGGATACAAGGTGTCACAAAAAGGCCTAAGAATGGAATGCAATGTAGACCGTAATAATAATAATATACAAGATGAAAAAAACTGCTGAACTTACTTCAAGCGCTAAACCAGCATTATGAAACTAAACAACTTTCCCCGAGGAAGATAGTCGAAATATGCAAAAAACGGCTCTTCCATTACTAAATGTGTTGGCCACCGAGTCATTATTAAATTTAGTCAATTTTTTACTACATACTGCCTTACCTGCTCTTTTTATGTTGTTGATGTTCTGTTATATCGGCTGGTTGACACTTTAAATTATCAATCACATTGTTACTCACAAATACAACCCCAATCCGCCTGTCTTGCAAAAGTCTCACTCTCTGTAGGTCAGCTGGAAGAAATTTCTTAGTAGAAATAAGTTGTCCTGTTGTGTCGTCATTATTTTGTATATTATGTCTCTTGTAATGTTTCTTGTGTGCAATAAATGGCTAATAATAATAATAACTCGTGCCTCAAAGGATTCGGAAACGTACCTACCAACATAATAATATTAATAATAATACAAGGCATTTTGGGCCACCATGTACAAGAGTAACATTAAGCCTATCAATGTAATAAAATGAATGAAATACTGCCCCGGCAGCTGCTACGCCACTTGTCACTTGCAGCTTACAAGTTACAGCTATGGCAGTCGCTTAGTATGCAGGAGATATCGTCATCATATCGTGTGGGACACTGAGTCGATAAAAGACCCGATGAACCCTGGTGTCAGAGTTATCGCCAACTTGACCCTTAAACGTGATTGTGAAAGACCACCGTCTTAGTAATCATAGACAGTAACCGGTGCCGAGGTTAGCGTGCTCTCCGAAGCTTGGAACCATTTCTTACTGACAATCAGGTGATTCAGCCGGTAATATCATAGCCAGACTGATACATACATACATACATACACATATCACGCCTATAATCCCTTGCGGGGTAGGCAGAGCGTAAACGGCGATTGCAAAAACGGACATTTACGCCACGTCAGACAATTTTTGAGGGTTATTCGGAAAATTGTGTATCGCCATAGAGACACGTTGTCAGCCCATCGCCTAAAATTGCAATAATTTTGAAATTTGTCTAAGGGACTCGAGGGTGTCCCTTAGACAAATATCATAATTTCAAAATTCCTTAGACGTCTGTCTGATACAAATTTCACAAATACATACATATATTACGCTTTTGTCCCTTGCGGGGTAGGCAGAGCGTTGACGGCCGTAAAAATACAGTCGCTATTGCCACGCCTGACAAATATTTGAGGGCCTTTTCAGAAAAATGGCATAAGTATTACTATAGTGATAGGTTGCCAGCCTGTCGCCTAAAATTATAACACAAATAACCCTCGAGTCCCCTTGTCACCGTTTACAACACCCGCAGGAAAGAAATAGGGTTATGCTTTTCTAAGCCGGCATCGCACGGCAAAGTAATAAGTCTAATTTGTATGTCCCCCTGCGAATCGAACCTAGGCCCTTCGGATCTTAAGATCAAACTTAGACCACAAAACCATGGAAGCAGTTAAAGCCAGTTATAATAGAACCTGCTTAGTATGCAAGATAGCCACTCGAAATCGCTGAACGAACTGACATTTATAACTTTCTACCTAGGGACTGATAAACAAGATAAAAGTAAATAAGTTACTTTGTAGATATAGCAAGACTTCAGACTTCTAACTAATTACTTGATTGTAGCGCTGGGACTTTTGATCAAACACAGGTTTTGAGATATTACAATATCAAATCAGATTGTCATCTCAGTAAGTATTAAAGATAACACTGCACAAGTTTCATTTAGTATCGAGCCTAGATAAGTTAAAATACCTAACTAAAGTGAACCGAAAAGTTCGAATATACCTCTAGAATTCGTAAGCGCTTACCACAGATATACTCGTAGTGTACCAAATCTGTGGTACTTACTTTTACTTAATTTGGTAGAAAACATGTAAAAACGAGTTAGTTTGAGGTAATTAATGAGGTTTTAGTCAAACAGTTGTAGTTTGACAGTTGTGATCCGAAATGAAGATCTCTCCAATACCTCTTCCTCTAAGAATCTGTTAGTCTACCATGCATAGTTTCCGAGAGAAATGAGGTTTTACCTTGACAGCTGTCATCTGAAATGAAGATCTCTTTAAAAGCTGCAACTTCCTCAAGAGACCTCATGATCGTACATAGATAGTTTTCGCGTTAAACAAATTTTGAGTGAAAGCTGTAGCCTAAAATGGCGAGTACAAAGAAACAAACAAATTAAAAAACAGACATAGTAAGAAAATGGTAAAGTCAAAAGTGACGAATTAGGAAAGAGACGAGTTTACGAAACAGACCAAGTAAGAAAATGGCGGCGTATAAAAGAGACAAGATAAGAAAGTGTCTAATTGAATAAAATTACGGAGTCGACCTGCAGGGTTTTATGCTACAAGGGATGCTTAAGTACTATGTTGTTAGATAAACAAAGGACTATGTGCAATTTATTCGTTTGATCAATCGTTTCCTTCTACCCTCCGAAATTAATTTGGGTTCGGCCCTTCCAACACACTTCCTCGTTTCCTTCGGATTGTACTTTTTAATTTTTCTCAACGGATCCTCCCTTTGTAAAATGTTGTTTTGGAGTAAAACAGAATATTTAAAAAATAATAAAAAGTGCCCTTTAAAAATGTCTAATACATGTCTAATGTTATTTTCGCTAAGCAATATGCTTCTTGGCTGTGTGATGCCGGCTTAGAATAGCATCACCCCATTTGTTTCCCGTGGGAGTCATAAGAGGCGACTAAAGGACTCGAGGGTGTGTATTGCAATTTTAGGAGATGGGCTGACAACTTGTCACTATGGCGATACACAATTTTCCGAATGACCCTCAAATGTTTGTCAGGCGTGGCGTGTAAATGTCCGTTTTTTTTTTCGGTCGTTTGCGCTCTGCCTGTATGTGTGTGTGTTCTGCTTCTTCTTCTTTTCGCATGGGACACAGAGTCGACGAACAACCAAGCGTTAAAATGTAAAGTAGGTACTTAGTTTTGCAGCATGATGCCGGCTTAGAAAAGCATCACCCCATCCAGTGGGTGTAGTAACGACGACTAAGGGGCTCACGTACATGCATCACAATTGAAGCCGAGCCTATCCACCTAACGTACATTAAGGACCAATTTTTCCTGAAAAGTTAGTCCCTCTTATTCGCGCTGTTCGCCATAGAGAAACAGAAAACAGCCAATCATTTTGCGCTCAATTTTTCGCGAAACTTTACGGTTCTTTCGACATAAACCAGTTACAGTGTTACTCAGCCATTTTGACAACAATAGGTATGTGTCTAAATTACAGCATTAAAAAATCGGTAATGTAATAACTGTAAAACTGTAGACATAATACTAAAAAATGTATCAAATAGAGGTTACTGTGGATTTTTGTTTCTAGTATAAGTAAAGTTTGTCAAATCGTGTATGTGTTATTTGTAAGATCCTCGACAATAACATAAATATAGTTATTGGAATGTTATGGCTGTAATTGTTTAAATAAAACCGGTTTAAAAGTCTTGCCCATACGCTATAACCCCAACCTAAAATATCTGTCAAACGTGGCAATTAGCGTTAACTTTTACTGCAGTTTACGCCCAGCCTACCCCGCAAGGCATAATGGCGTCGTGACGTGTGTGTAAAGTACCGTCTATGTAAATAAATAAAAATATACTAACTGAATTTTCCAGTTCCAATAATGCTGATTTTACATTTTCGTTCCGCTTCTGTGATTCTGTGGTTGACTTTGACAGCTCGTTTATGAAACGAGAATAAGTCCGTTGGGTACAATTTGACAAAGTCACAGTACCAGCGTAATTCTGTGGTGGCAGCGTGTCGCTCGCGAGGCCATGCCACCCTATTGTACAGTCAACGGCAAGTAACAGTTGACATTGACACACTTAAAATTAGTACACTCAAACGCCCAGACCAAAACTGAGAAACTAAATTGTGAGACTATCGTAATAGGTATGTCAAAATTATTGATTTACTAATCTAGCAGAAATACGGACACAAAGTGACCCGGCTGCTCCTACTAATACCACAGTATAATTAATAGTACTAGCGTACTAATACTTAAAGTGTAAAGTCACATTGGCGATGAATTTAAAAATCTTTGCGAACCTTAGGCAATCTAATTATTCATCTATATGGAGCTTTTTTGCCCTGAAAGCGGTAAAGTTGTCGTCCCCCTGAGTGTACCAGTTTTTTTGCTTTGTCAGTTCAGTCTGTCGGAGACGCCATTTGTTATGGTTGTACGACTGTGGACGTGTCCTTTACGACGTTTTGAATTTCGAGTCGTGCTAGAGTTTAATAAAACGTTATACAGAGTGAAAAAAATGCTGGACTTATCTTAGAAGGACATGAACTTGCTCATTAAACTAAACCACTTTCCCGTATGACTATAACTTGAGATACAAAAATACTTGTAAATTAGACCTTCCTCTCCCGTACAAAATGTATCTAGGTCGGCTGTCAGCGTTTTGTATGGGTGTTGTTCGACGTTCTTTGGGGAGAGTTGTTCAGTTCCGACAGAAGGTTTCCTTGGAAGCCATTTCCATTTTTTTACACTGTAAATATATATTTTTCTGTGATAAAACGTGGTTTCATGTTTATACCGTTTCGGATATAGAGCGTAGCGTGTGGTCTATCTATGATCTACTTTAACTGTAAACTTTTGGAAACTTGGAAAAGTTCACTACTTGCTTACGAGTGGCAACGTATTTATAGCGCTTTCCAAAGTCAAACATTTGAATTTACGAGTATTTGCCTAACATAGAGCAGGATAATAGGAAAATTGCACAAAATTGTTGGTAGTTCAGCCCACGCAAACGAATATGAAATTTTGCAAATTCTGTTCATAATATCTAAAGAGATAAAGGAACCAAGTTTTACTACTAAGTACAACACAACGCAAAGGCAAAATAGATTGTTGTACTCATATTGTTTTTCATAGTTATATATAAAAAGTAATCGATCTTGAATATAATATTACCTACGTAATGCTCACCGCCACAACTCAGTTTGTGCTCAGTGCTTATGAAACTAGTAAGAACAATATCTTAGGAACACAGCAAACACCTGCTCTACTCTACGAAGAGTTGTAGACTTTCCACGTTCCCAGTGAGAAACTAGTCAAACTTTTCCACTTTAGTTCGAGTCGTATGGGAGGCTAAATCAACGTTCGCCCAATCAATGACAGAAACCTTTCCAAGTAACGCGGTCACGAATTGAATCTCGATCTCGGCTCCTGGTGGATACAAAACTAATACCGCTGAGCATTTGGGCAGCCTCAAGTAATTCCACTTAATTACCCGTTTTCTGATCTATGTAGGCATTTTCCGCTCAAACGGACGTAGTTACAGATGAAAACGATATAGTTACAAGCATGGAATAAGTAGAACGCAAAGTAATCATACGTTTGCACGTTACTTTCTAAGTTTCCAAAGATATGAGAATGCAAAATATGCGTTATAAGAAAACTCATACGAAGATAAATGGTATTGCAATCGCAAGATATGTTTATATGGATGGAGTATATTGGAGCAGACATGGCCTCTGTTTCGACTCATTCTTATTCTGTTTACAGAGAGCAGCTGCTGCAACTCTAGCCGCTCGTAAAAACTCAATTGGAAACAGAATAAAGCGTGCATTTTTAAAGCTCGCTCCAGCGTTTTTACAGCCCCATTGACATTAATATCCTACGAGTACGCAGGAAAGAAGACATTAAAAATCATATATTATCATTCATAAAATTCTTTAATTACTTTCCTATACAAACATCAGCCAATCAAACTTCACTTAAATACTACACAATAATTTACAGTCTTTCCAATTAATACTTAAAAGATTTTATTAAAAAAGTAATAAATACGACGAAGCAATTTCTGTAGAAGTGCGAAAATTTGGTATCATTATTGTACAAAAGTTACACGGCTATAGAAATAGATTACACGTTCTATTATTTACAACATTGGACGATTGAATTCGTCTACAACAAAACAATGCTTAGTCAGCGAACGCCTACGGCATCTAAGTTTAACAGGTCAGCCACAAGAGATCGTTTACAATTCATACGAGGTACGTTTGGACTGTGTGCTGCATTACCACGGACTGTGGCGGGTGGTGCCTGCCGTGGTAGTCGTTGGACGAATAGTCAGAGTCTATAGTCGAATAGATATGCTCGGAGAGCGGTCGGTCGCACGGGGACCGCTCCGCCGAGTTTGCCGATTTGCCACACAGCGTTTGGCAAGTACTATTTAGCACGGAGGCATCTACCGTATAAGTATTAGAGTTCCTCCCATAATTGAGTCTCTTCAACTTATGCCCGTGCCTCTTCGAAGACGGCATAGCGTATCGTAACCTTTCCCAGAAACGTTTCTCTTTCCACGTTATCTCCAAACCCGTTTTGAAATACGACTTTAATTCCGGATCTCGCGGGACGAGCCCTACGGCGACTAATATTAATTTGTGTGGATTCTTTCGAAGCGCTCGCTGTAGCGCTTGGCGGAACTCTAACTGCGACCACTCGGTCGTGATAAAGTTCTTTGTTAGAACTACTACGATACGCCTCGACGCCTCCGTGGCCTCGACCACCAGGTCGGGAAACTGCGCGTACGTCGCCTCGAACTGCGGCACGTCGCGGTAGTGCAAGCACAGGTGGTACGACGGGTACCCGTTCTCCAGCTCGCGGGCTAAATTATCTACGACAAACTCCTCGTCCTTAGGACTGTAACAAACGTAGGCGTCGTAAAGCTTATCGGCGTCCTCAAAACCCGCTAAGGGAGAGAGCTTTATACCGCAATTCGAATACAACCACATTCTACAAGCGTATCTAAATGTGAATACTAAGGCTAGTATTAATAAAATAAGCATGAAGCCAGTCAGCACGGAGGCTAGTAATGGCAGGTTGTGCGAGACGAAGAACGCGCTTATCATGGAACTGTCGTTTATTTCGCTGCAAACTGTCACATTTAAATTCAATGGCTTTTTCGCCGGGCTCACGTTGTCGTTCAGGCACCATAAGTTTTGGACGTCGATAACCTTTTCGACGTTTTGCGACACGTAAGTGAGGAACCCTTGTAAATATTTACAATCGCAGGACCACCGGTTATTACCAACGTATAAAGTTTGTAGCCTCTTGTTATTGTCCAAATGCCACAGTCCGTAGTTCACGAGTCGGTTCCCATCCAGCCGCAAAACTTCAAGTGCTCCCAGATACGAAAAAGTTTTATTTGAAATATACTCGATTTCATTACTTTGGAGATACAATTCTTTCAAATTGCTCAACTTGGAAAATTCAGAGCCTCTTAATTGCTTCAGTTTGTTATTATCCAAATGAAGTATTCTCAGGTCAGTGAGTTTATTAAAAGTGTTATTATTAAGATTTGCAATATTGCTAGAATTCAAATATAATACAAGAGCTTTGCGCACTGGATCGAAAACAGACTCGTTGAGTTCATTATAATGGTTTCCATCTAGATAAATATGCGTAGCGTCTATAGGCAAATATTGAGGTACATGTTTTAGTTGTTTTACAGAACAATCGACAACATTTGTCGTTTTCGTGGAATCGTGATAACAAGAACAATTCCTGGGACACACAGTTTTGCAAGAACAGATATGGAAATCGCAACAATCACAATCGTCGGGGCAGTGATGGTCGTATTTACATAAAAAGTCTTTGATATGTAAAGAGCTGACGGGGAGGAATTTAACGCCGCGGACATACGACTCCTTACAAATTACATTTTCCAGATCCATGACCCGGGGGTATTGTCGGGAAGCGACCGAGTTTATAAGTAGGAGCCATTTCATTGTGCAATCGCAGCGGAAGGGATTACCGCTAATGTAGAATTCTGGCAATGCTCGCTCGTCAGTCACTTTTGAAATGCGCAGACTATTTATGTCTAAGCTTTCAATCTCATTGGCATACATATCGACGCGAGTCAAGTTACCCTTCTCCAAGAACGTGTCCGTCTCTATGCTCGAAATAAAATTATTGTTTATAAACAAAAGCTCTACGCTATTAGGAATCGACAGGGCGGATAGTGCCACCAAACGGTTATGGCTCGCGTCCAACGTTTTGACGTGGAGCTCCTTTTGTATCTGATAGTAATTGCCTAGTATCTCTATAAAGTTGGCGTGAACGTCTAACCACTTTAAACTTCCCGGTATGAATGCGTAATCAAACCAAACCAAATGGTTTTCGGATAGGTTCAGCCATAGCAACTTTGTCAACGACACGAACACACCATTTATATCTGAAATGAAATTGCTGTCCAAACGAACGGCTTCCAGTTGCGTGTTTCTTTGAAAGGTTTCCGTTTGGATCGACTGTATTTTATTTTTGGCCAGATTGAGCACTTGAAGATTGGGCAGCCCCCAGAACATGCCCGCTGTCAGGTTACCGATCTGATTGTCTATTAGTCTCAGTCCAGTCAGCTGTGTTAAATTTTGAAACGAACTATTCGTTATCTCAGTAAGTAAGTTCTCTCCTAAATCTAACGATTTCAAGAACGGTAATTGCAAAACTGCTTCGGGAACTTTAGTAAACTTATTAGAACTTAGATCTAACTCCTTCAAATCGGAGCAATTTGCAAAAGCATTTTCACCGACGTGAGACAGTAAATTGTTGTTCAAACTGAGCTTATTCAAAATGAATAAACCATTGAATACGTGGTCCTCTATAGATTTTAATTTGTTTTGACCCAAAGTTAAAGTGTGTAAATTGAAAAGAGGTGAAAATGAGTTATCCTCTATGGACCCTATGGTGTTGTTGTTTAAATTAAGGATCTGCAAAAAGAACAGATCTTTGAACATTTTGCGGGTAATCTGGGTGACCGAATTCTGGGACAGGTCGAGCACGATTAATCTTATTAGACCCCCAAACGTTTCATCTTCTATGTGGTCGCTCGTCAATTTATTCGCCGAAAGATCTAAAACGAGCAATTGTTCCAGCCGATTAAATATTCTCTTGGGTAAGGTTTCCAACTCATTATTCTGCATGTAAATTTCACGGATTTCTCTCGTATTGTAGAATAATCCCTCAGGCAAGTATTTTATTGCGTTATCGGAGAGGTTCAAAACCTTCAGTGAGAGTAGGTCGCTGAATACTTCAGCCGGCAGCTCGTTGATTTTATTGTTCTGCAAAAACAGCTGCGTTAGGCGTCGTAAATGCAGGATCTCGGAATCCGCCGGCAGCGACATGATGTCGTTGTGGCTCAGGTCGATGGTCTGCAGCGTGGACCCACACTTGTGCCCAAAGCCCAACTCGTCGACAAACTTGATCTTGTTGCGCGTCAAATTGAGCGAAATTATATTTTCTAGAGCACAGAACAAGTCCGACGGGATCTTTCGGATGTTGTTGTGGGCCAGGTCGAGCGTGTGCAACTCCCTCAGGCCATTGAAAGCGCCGAGAGAGAGCTCTAGCTCTTTGTTGCTGCCCCATGCGTCGTTCATGGAGCGTATCTTTAAAGTCTTTAGTCCTCGTAGTCCTTCGAAAACGTTACCGGGCAGTCGAAGGATTTTGCAGTTGGTGATGGAGATTTCTGCGAGGCCGTGCATTTTGGCTAAGTGGTGGTCCCGGAGCGAGCTCTCGACGAGCCGGGGGGCGCAGCGGATGGCGAGGCTGGCCGCGCCGTCCGAGTGCGTCGAACCGACGACGTCGCCGTCGGCAGACAGCGCGCGAACATTGCACTCCACCGCACCGTTCTCAACGGACACTCGGAAACACGTATCGGCATCGGGCGCTTCCGTAAGCGCCGCGCCCATCACTAAACAAAAGAGTATCGCGTTGGTTATCATTTTAAACACTGCGTCCATGTCATCTTCACCACTGTCGAGTGATTCCTGAATGAAATGTTTATGAGCGCGCGTTCGCTCAGCTGTTGACGCGGTTGATGCGCGGGGGTCGTCGTGTGGTCGCGCGGTGTGCGCGTGTGGGGCGCGCGTGACGCATGGCTACACTACTGCTCTGTGCGCGCGATCCCCCCGCGGTGGCGCGGCCGCGACTGCCGTACGTTCAGTCAGATGCCATGAATGCGCGTCCCGCAAGTAGAGTTGCCAGTCGTACATATAAAGCCAGACTGCGTACGATTTAAATTGTACGTATTTTTTTGTTTTCTTATTTTAGCCGTAATGAGTTAGTTTTGGCCATAATGTGCAGATAAGGATGAGGACTCGATTGTTCTAATACCCAGCGCGGCGTCAATATCAAGTGCAAAATGGAGATATGCAATAGGAAAAGTGACCAATCGGACACAAAAAGTTATCTTTAACAAAACTGTGAATCCGGCAACTGCTAACTAGCGCTCTGTCAAAAAGAACCTTTCGGATTCATTTATTGAAACCCCAACTCGCATCGCACCAATTATTAGTTTTGTCTGCTCTAAGACCTGGCAACATTCAGCTCTTGCGAAGGGCTCTACGCGGGCCCTACCATCGCGTTTCTATCGCCGCATAAGTACCCCTCGTAGTTTCGGACTTGTACGCAACGGAAACCGTTACGTGACTTTACTTGCATTAATGTTATTAGTTGAGCCACTCAGTTAATGTTATAAGGAAACAGAATATTTGATTATGTATATTAAATTCGGTAGTTCGAGCTACCTGTTCACGAAATAAGTGCAATAAGTGAGCGTATTGACAAAACAGAATAGATAACAATGAACTATATTACATTGCCGAGTAATGCCGGCTTGGAATAACATCACCCCATTTCCAATCACTTAGGCGAGTAATGCCAGCTTGGAATAACATCACCCCATTTCCTTTTACTTTACCGAGTAATGCCAGCTTGAAATAACATCAGCCCATTTCTTACTCGCGAATGTTATTATATATTGAAGTGTACGCAATTTTTTGAAATTATCATTTGTAATGCCGTGTGATGCCGGCTAGAATAGCATCACCCCATTTTTTCCCGTGGGAGTCGTAAGAGGCGACTTAGGGATTTGAGGGTGTGTATTGCAATTTTAGGCGATGGGCTGACAACCTGTCTCTATGGCGATACACAATTTTTCGACTGACCCTCAAATTTACGTCAAACGTGGCGTAAATGTCCGTTTTTGCGGCCGTTTACGCTCTGCCTACCCCGCAAGGGATAATAGGCGTGATATGTGTATGTGTATGTATGTATGTATCATTTTTTACATGTAGCGGTAACGGCCGTTTACGCTCTACCTACCCCGCAACGAACATAGGCGTGATGTGTGTATGTATAAAATGAACCAATAAAAAAAGAACCAGCAAAAACAAACTTCGAAATCTCGTAAATTGTTATTAGTTAATCAAGTCATACTTGAGAATTTCTTGATTCATTTCAGGTACAGTAAGTGGAATTAGCATTTACTGGCAACTTTGCGTGTTATTGATCAAAACTTTGTGAATTAATTATAATTGGTACTCCTCGACAGAAGCAGTGTAATAAAAATAACTTGGCTGTGAAATTGTAACTCAGTAATTTTTTAAATTGGTCACGTTTAAATATCCCACTTCTGACACAGACTGATCTGAAATAGACCACTAGCTATTTAAATTTTTCGTTTTTCAGAATTTTCGTGGCAGACTGATAAATGAAAGATTTTTGTTACTTTCATTAGTTTTATTTACTGACAATTCTTAAATACTAAATCTAATAATAAATATTTACATTCGGTATTTTGTTTCAAACGCGATACATACATAAATTGAACTGAAAAGACGCGTTAACGAACTTATTCTAATGATATTATTATGTAAGATAATGAACTAACATGTTTATTCCATAATAGTTGATCGTTTTTAGGGATAAGAGTAATGAGCCTTTATTATATTTACTAAAATAACTAAGTATTACAACATACATTCAATTCCTTCTTCACACCTTTCATAACCTAATAAATAATATTGTAATCAATCACATCAATAACTTTCAAAGTAGAGTAGCTACTAGTATTCATAGTTAAACATGAAATATCATATCAAACTCACTAAGGTTAGTAAATGGAGAACATTTCACAACAATATCATTAGAAAAGGGACTTCATTCCGTCAAAAGCAAAAATATTTACAGCTGAATTGAATATCTATTTACAAAAGAATGACCGTTATTACCTAAATTCGATGGTTTAAAACTTCTAGTTAAGATAGCCACTGGGTAACTTAATAGAAAAGCTATATTTATTTTATAACAGTATTTGTCGAATATTTGAATGTCTAGACGCAAACGAGAAGACAAATTATTAGTAGTTTCGTCTTTACTGTTATAAAAATAACCTTATCAACTTTTGTCTTAAAGCATAGCCATGTCGTATGATACTATCACAATCACTTATAAATACTTGAGTTAAAGACTACAGCGAGGGAATTAACTAAGAATTGAACTAATGAATTTAATTGTCAGCTGGTTCTAGCAATCAGTCTTACTTCGGTCATTCACAGTTTAAACTCATTCAAGGTTTCCATATGATAGAAAATCATTAATGTATGTAACTTGTCAGCAGTTAGTTGAAAAACCATGCTAAGTTCATACTTTATACACTTAAACTTCAACTTGTACTGCATTTAATAACATTTTGGGAATATGTAGAAGAATAAATTCAGACAGGAATTATAAGTTGGCTTCACAGTATTGAGCTGAGCTCAAGTAACTCAGGAAACAGTTTCCAGGTCAAATAAGATCGATTGTTCAGCTTACGAGTATAAGGACCAATGTTATTAAAACAGTAATAAGATGTATTGTACAACAATGGTATTTGAAATACAAAAGCAATCAACAAAAGTAGAAAATCAAGGTTCTTTTTATTATTGTAATTAATGTCATTATTACTGCAGAATATAAAACTACAAGGCCACATCACATGTTTAGAAACTTCTATTGTTAGTATACCTATTTATTGCTTTTAAAATATACCTTGCACAGGCAAAGCTAGGGAAGTCATAGTTGAAAATACTTTAGTATTGACTAGAAATAATGTAATTTACTACCAGAGTGAAAGTAGTCAAGGATTTAAAGTTAAACAACATTTAAAACTTTCTAGTTTCCAGCTCAATTGAATACAATGTTGTACCCTTTTATAACTGGTATCATCATCATCATTAGTTCAATATAACCAACAATTATTTCTCAATCTATCTACCTTCAAAATATATTCTTAAACTCATTAGGTTAAAACAGGTACATACACGACGATACTCGAATACCGGCTAAGAAAAAAGTTATTATAACTATTAGGGATTTGATTAACAAGAAGAGAAGCTACCTCATCTGAAACTGGCAGTGTTTATATCGACTTGCTAGTAAAGTTCAAAATACAGATGTAAACTATGAGAAAATCCTTCAACAGAATGCAATAATAACTTTTCATCTCAGTTTGATATAAGACATATTATATAGCAACAGCGAATGTCGTTTACAACAAGTAAACCAGACCAACCACTGTTGAAGTTAAAGATTTTAACTTGGTACTACAAAGTCTTTTGTCACACATTGAGTATCAAAGTGTACTTACCGAAGTCAATGTTTACTTTGTTCGTAACACATAGTATGTTGTGACTTGCACTTATATTGCTTCTGTTCAACTTTTTCAGATCCCACTTCTGATATCGTCTTCGAGTTTCTAAACATATTTACTCATATTTTCAATGAGGTTTACATTTAGATCTTATCTGATTAATTATCCGACACGTGGGTAACACAATAAACCAGCTTTATATCAATGTTAAATACGAGTTTCTCAACCACACACACAACTAATTTGTCAAACTTATTATTAACATTGCAGAATCATCCTTGCTTTGAAAATTTTTGTTGATGATAAGATCGCAAACCATCCCTAACACAAAATTCACTGACCGTCCTTTTTCGATCGTTTTAATTTTCCGCGCGGATCGATCGTTTTCACATAAGCCGTCACTGTTTGTCTTGTTTGTTAGTCGCGAAAACACGAAAGATTATCGCGTACTGTCACTTTTCGCGGGATAAAATGATATCACTCACTACGGTCGCCCCCCATTACTAGCACCGGCGGCGCTTATGGCCGGGGGGTTGGGAGGCCTACTTGTCCGTGGCGGCGATGTGGTCGGGGCGCTCGGAGCGCGCGTGGCGAGCCCACATGCGCGCGTACAGCATCTCGAGGCCGGTGGCGTAGGCCTTGCAGTCGAACAACGGGGACTCCACGCGCGCCGTCCACACCTTCGCGCGGATCGCTTTTAAACTGGAAAAGAGGAAAAGTTTATTACAAATAAGGCTAGACATACCCAGGTTGCCGTATGATGCCGGCTTAGAACAGCATCACCCCAATTCTATGGGTGGGTGTTGTAAAAGCGACTAAGGGATTAATCCTGGAAATGAAAAGCAGCGTTCTGCATCTTAGATTTGACTCGCCAATCCGCCTGCCAAGCGTGAGTATGGCAATACCCCTCGATATGGGAAGGCCCGTGTCCAGCAGTGGACTGTTGTGGCTGTTGATGTAATGTAATTTAACCCATATTTGCAAAATCATGTGGCACGCCAAGAATTTTCAATATTCCTAGTGCCTCAGTGGTCGGCACTCGGCAGAGTCACATTAGACAAATATTTTCTTAGTAATACGAGTATCAGTTTAAGGCAACCTTTTGTTCGCGAGAACTTTCTCACGTTGTTCCCAACGCAAAGTGAATGAATGTAGAATTGTAAATTTTCACCCGACTACAGCAGATTGTTATGATTTTGACCGGTATGTACGTTTATTTCCATCAACATAACACTACATACTTTGCCGTGTGATGCCGGCTTAGAATAGCATCCCCCATTTCTTTCCCGTGAGAGTCGTAAGAGGCGACTAAGGGACTCGAGGGTGTGTATTGCAATTTTAGGCGATGGGCTGACAACCTGTCACTATAGTGATACACGATTTTCCTGAAACGGCCCTCAAATGTTTGTCGAACGTGGCGGTGGCGACCATATTTTAACGCTACCCCGCTAGGATAAAGGCGTGATATGACATGTGTATGTGTAACATAACACTAAACGGTTCACTCACTATTCTCTATCAGTGCCGAGCCTGACCGCGATGTCCTGGTACTCCTGCCGCGTGCGCGCGATCAGCTCCGGGCAGCCCAGGGTGTTTAGTTGGGACGCCGCCACTCTGCAAATAAAAAAACGCAATTAGATTAGTATTCAGAGGCTCAAGTAATACTTGGTCTAATATTTAAATATATGCCGTATGCGAATATGAATACATACATACATACATACATAAATCACGCCTATATCCCTTACGGGGTAGGCAGAGCGTTAACGGCCGTAAAACGGATATTAACACCACATCTGACAGAAGTTTGAGGGTCAATTAGATAATTGTGTATCACTATAGTGACAGGTTGTCAGCCCATCGCCTAAAATTGCAATACACATCCCTCGAGTCCCTTAGTCGGCTCTTACGACACCCATGGGTAAGAAATAGGGTGATGCTATTCTAAGCCGGCATCACACGGCGAATATGAATACGTATTCTTTTTCCTGTCGTCTATTGAAAATTAACTTTATCGTAATCAAAACTTTGATATTGGATGGCATGTGCAAAGTGCCCCGACGTCATACCAAATTGTGGTTTTTACCAAAACAATCAAATAGTAGAAGTGTTGGTGGGTTGGTTGTTGGTGCTAGAAACTACATTTTCTTTTGCATTCATATATCAAGTTGGTACGATTTAACAATGTCAGTTGCGATTTTGATTGATGAGAAAATTATGCTATCTTAAGGTGGTTCGAGGAGAAACAAAACTGAATTTTTCAAACTAGATGGCGTTAGTGAGCAAAATTTGGATTTTTACCAATTATTTCGTAATTTAGATAAGTTTGAAACAAAATTGATATGTCCGCGAGCCCTTGCATTTAACTTTTACTGATTTAGTTATATTATACCGTTAAATATTGTTTTATTCGCCCGGGTATTGGTCAAATGTGATAAATACTGTTCTCTCGCACACAAATACACGCGAAATGTGAGTGTGTGCGTAATTCATTCATCAAAAATTTGCGTATCATCCGTCATTTTGCCGATATACGGAAAAACTAAATAGGAATATTTGTGAAGAACTAAGTAAGGAAATGCCTGAATTACGATTTTTATCTACACTAATATAATAAAGAGGAAAGATTTGTTTTTTTGTTTGTTTGTATGTAATCGATAAACTCCGAAACTACCAGACCGATTTCCAAAATTCTTTCACCATTAGAAAGCTACAACATTCCTGAGTAACATAGGCTACTTTTTACTACGGGAAAATTCCTCATTCCCACGGGAAAGCGGTTAGAAGCAGGAAAGCGGGAAATATAGCGGATATTACCCAAATTAGCCAAACCGATTTAGTGGTATATTGAAAACGGACTTGGACTACTTTTTGTCAGCACTTGAGGATCTAGAGTACCTGATGGAGGGCACCAGGAGCACAGCTAAACTATAAGAGATACGAAAATGGCTTCATAGTAAAAGTTGTTCAGCATGACGGGGCGCTTCTGCTGACACATGGTTATCGAGGATCTGGAGTACCTGATGCAGACCACCAGCATCCCATCTAAACTATAGGAGATACGGTAATGGTTTCAAAGTAAGGTTGTTTATCTTGACGGGCCGCTTTTGTTGGCACTTGGTCATTGAGGGTCTGGAGTACCTAAAGCAGACCACCAGCATCCCATCTAAACAACAAGAGATAAGGTATCGGCATCAAATAAAAAGTTGTTTAACATGACGGGCCGCTTTTGCTGGCACATGGTCCTGTTATGTCACTTCTGCTGGAACGGGGTAAAGAAGTAAACTACTTTTTACTGCGGGCAAAGATCCAATTTCTACGGGAAAACTGGTACGTAGCAGCGGGTGAAACCGCTGGGCGGGCCGCTAGTGATGAATATTTTAAGATTTGGGAGAAAAATAAAGAATTTTAATTTCTTTTTATTTTATATTTTGTCATTTTGTCCTTACTTGAAACAATTAGTGATACTTACCTAAAACCTCAATAGATCTGGGGAATTGAAACTACGATATCCGAGCCGGAACAACCAGGGTTCAGTCGCTTTACATTTAGATTTATTAATTTTAGGTAGGTATCATTCTTTATAGGATTTATAGGGGATACCTACTTATTGAAAAAATAAATAAATACATATCAAAATCATTTTTAGAGACAAAGGTTTTTATTTCTTTTAATTTATGTATATACAATACATAGTACCTAATACAATAGTACCTACACAGGTGCACGCTTGTAAATTTACACATGTATAATAGAGCAAGAATATGGATTGGAAAAATATTCTTCACGTCCAGTGGAGCTGTGTGTTTGCAAGCCTGTACTGTAGTCATGACTTCTGTGTTGCTGACACTATCTTCAGACCGAACTTGTACATGCCTCGTCAAGACCCGTCTTCAGCTCTTGTTGAAAACAAATTATGGATATGATATCAATGAGGCTTTTGTCTTTGCTCCTACGCTGGCTTCTACTTTTCCTATCCTTTTATTACGCGCAAACGTAGGAGGGTCCCTGCACATGTAATTTGCTGGAACACGTCGTAACAGTTTCCGGCAAAACACATGTTTTGTAAAAATCCACAAGTTTTTCCAGCATTTGTTTTATAAAAGTCTCGTCCCTTTTTATTTCTAATTTACTAAAGCATATTCATAAAATCAAAGCACAGAAAAAACTAAAAACTATTCTAAACTCTTTGAATCGGCCCGACGCCATCAAAAATTGAAATGTCAGATGACTGACAAATGTGTATTCAAAAATCATTAGCGCATTTTTCAAAACTAAAAAAACATGAAGTATCTTTGTATTTGCTTTGTGTAAATAAATGTCTGTATAATTTTTAAAATGTTTCTACCCATAATTGCGGCGTAATTAATTAATATAAACATAAGATATTGTACTTAAACAATTTAAAATATTTTTCACAAAACACAAATAAAGGAGTATTTCGTTTCAGAACACGCTGTTCACGAATAGCTTTACGTGGACTTACGTATGCATGTTGTGTAAAACTAACGCACACAAACTTAACAGGGACATAATTTCATCAAGTTTTTAGATCAAAATAACTTTGTTATTTATAGATGTATCGCGAATCAGATTTGTTTCGCGAGAACTAGATTTTGTAAAGAATTTTTCGACATACTTTGATAGCATAAAACTATAACACACACAGTGTATATTGGTCAAACGTTTTGTATGGAAATGTCAGCTCTCGAACCACCTTAACAGTATCACGAGATATTTTTATTATTTTTTAAAGATTAGTACGTGACTACTTCTAATCTTGTACCTAATCAATCAATCAAAAAACGCTTAAGTTTTTATAGTGTGGTTTCCAATGTTCGATTACACGTCTCTAAACGATTTTAACCAATGTTAGCTCGGCCCTACCGACAACCGGTATGTATTTATTCAGTACGTTTTCTTGAACATGGAAAGTGCGGTTGTAGCACCTAAAGTGGAAGTGGGGGGGAGTTATGACGTAACAAAGATGGCGGCCGGACCAACTCTACTAAGCGGTTTTTCTAGATAATTACTGGGCCGATATACATAAATGAGGTGTCAAATGAGAGAACATACAATGCCCTTTATTTTATTTCATACATTTATGTACGTGAAACTAATAGCAAATGAAATTTTTCAAAAACATCACATTTTATAAAATTTCAGTTTTTTTTTCTTGTCTATATCTCGGTATCCGTCAGAGTTATCAAACTTTTGACAGGTACAAAACATTTTGCAATTTTAATCAACTCTCTAATGAACCCCCAGTTATTGAGATCAGAAAAGAAACAACGGAGATACAGCAGTTTGAGTGGTCGGAGACGTAGGTACAAGTGATCTAAAATTGACGAAGCTTGGCTGTGTGTTCATTAAAAATAATAATATAGTTTAAAATATAATGATAATCTTATATTGAACACGGGTCTTCTCCGATGGGGGGTACTATGTGTAGTATGCTATACTCACTAAGCTTGACAGGCGGGTTGGCAAGTGCAGGGCGGGTTGGCAAGTGCAGTAGGTACAGGGTGTTAATTTACTTATTTTCGCTGGTTTGAGGTTAACATCGGCTTTAAAACACCCCCTACGATGAAATGAGAAAACACTGTGGTACTTGAATAAATAAAACTAGAAAGTCAATAACAAAGTGCGATTGTAATCATTTTTACATTAATTAAAATAAAATAAAATGATGAAGAAAAATAAACTACTTAATTATGATCATCACATCATCATTGTGGATCAGTCATCATCATTTTCCTCACACGTCTGTGACAGACGATTTAATCAGTGTCTGAGGCAAGACTTTTCGGCCGTATAAGCCGATACGGGAGCGGCATAGTTTTCCGCACGCTCTACAAGTGAAGGTGGAATTTGAGACTGGCACATGCATGTTTAGATGACGTTTTTGCCTTTTGTTAGCGAGACCAGAAAACCAGGCATTATCGTGTGTATTACGCCCATCAAACACACGCTTACGCCATTCGTCCCTATCCTCAGCAAGCTTCTTCCAGCTTTGATGGTCAATGTTAAACGCAGCCATGTCCCGCTTGGCGCAATCTTTGAAACGCAGCATAGGTCTTCCAACCCCTCTTTTAGCCTTTGCTACAGCGCCAAGCAGAACACGCCGTAGTAGACGCGAAGGTTCCATCCGGTGCACATGCCCTAGCCACCGCACTCGTCTCTGCTCTAGCAGGGCGGTAAAACTAGGCAGCTGCGCAATTTCTAGAACTCGCTCATTTGTGACTCTGTCTTGCCAGGTTATATGCAAGATATTTCTTACGCAGCGCATAATAAAATGTATTGAGTCGACGTTCCTGTTTTGCATACGATGTCCAGGTTTCAGCTCCGTACAAGAGTATGCTTAAAACGCAAGTTTGATAGACAATAATCTTGGTTTTTGTGGTCAGGTGTTTATTGTTCCATACTCTGGTACTGAGCTTGCCAAACATGGTCGCCGCCTTGCCGATTCGCGTATCGATCTCAGCATCGAGCGTGAGATTATTCGACACAGTCGACCCCAGGTAGCAAAACTTATCGACTATGCTCAAGGGAACACCGGCTAGCATGATGTGTGGTGCATCTGCGCCTTGAGCTAGCACTACTGTTTTTTTGGCATTAATAGTCATAGAGAACAGAGTACACGCATAGAAAAATTTATCGACAATGACTTGAAGCTCACTTAGAGAATTAGCAACGAACGCTGCATCGTCAGCAAACAGAAGGCTATCGACGAATAAGTCATCGCGGTTTCGCTTAGACTTAAGAAGCGAGATATTGTACAGCTTCCCGTCAGCCCTCGTGTGCAGGTGGATACCCTGTTGGTCATCGCCGAAAGCTACTTTAAATAGCAATGAAAATAAAATACCAAACAGGGTAGGAGCAACACGCAGCATTGGCGAACACCTCTACGCATTTTAAACGGCTCGGATGTTTTGCCGTTAAAAACAACAGATCCTTTCATGTCCATATGGAAGAATTTAACGAGGCTTAGAAGTTTTGGCGGGCACCCGATGTTTACAAGTGCAGTGTAAAGGCCCTCTCTGCTAACGGTGTTGAAGGCTTTGTTAAGATCTACGAACGCCACAAACAGAGGTGTTCTCTGCTCGCGGAATCCACATTGCGATTCGGGATATACACGATCAGCTAGTTTCTGGAGTCTTAATAAGACTAACCGAGCAAATAATTTACCAACTATACTTAAAATGGATATACCACGATAACAGTTACAGTCACCGCGGTCACCTTTGCCTTTGTATATGGTAACGATGTTAGCATCGCGCATATCTTGTGGTATATATCCCGCTTCCCAACATTTACACAACAGGTTGTGCAGGATGAGTAATGCACTTGAGCCTGATGATTTCGTCATGTCATTGGATCAGTAACATATAGATAATTAAAATGGTTAAAACATTTGAATCCCACATGGCATATCCCCCCCCAAGCATTCTGTTTTTTGACACTACACCCACAACGGGATGAACGACATCCAGCTTTGCATTGACAAGATATCAATTCAAGAGCTTTTAATGAAATCAAATTTACGGATGATGTTATTTGCACTAGGCATCCCGTTTCTTCAATCTTCCAGCCGCTGTCCGTGGGTGCAGGTAAAAAAGGCTCTGCCACGTCAGCATGCAGCCAACAAAACGTCTGGTAATTGGCTCTTAAGGCATGTTGGTTTTAAACTGTCTGAGGATTATTTTTTAACAGATCGTGTTATTGAAAAACAGACAGATTTTTACAGCCCTTTAAAAAAAGTAAAACCAAAAACATTTAAACACTTGCACGTTGTAAACGTAGCTGGTAAATCTGAAAATATAGTAAACACCGTTGACACAAATATGTTAGTCCGTAACATGTTTTCTGCAAGAAGTGGACGTCAAATAGATCTCAAAATTATTCTAAAGAATGAGTTACATGATCCTCCACCATCTCTTTTTGACACTAATGGCCTTATCAGATCCACACGAAAAGCAGTTCTCGGTAAACAATGAAACAGATATGAAAACTGCCACTCTAATTCAAACAAAAAGTCAAAAAACTGAATGCTTGAGGGGGATATGCCATGTGGGATTCAAATGTTTTAACCATTTTAATTATCTAGATCATACTGATCCAGAATGATTATGATCATAATTAAGTAGTTTATTTTTCTTGATTATTTTATTTTAATTAATGTAAAAAGGATTACAATCGCACTTTGTAATTGACTTTCTAGTTTTATTTATTCAAATACCACAGTGTTTTTCTCATTTCATCATCAAGTGGTTTAAAGGCGATGTTAACCTCAACACAGTGAAAATAAGTAAATTAACACCCTGTACCTACTGCACTTGCCAACCCATACTACACATAGTACCCCCCATTGGAGAAGACCCGTGTTCAATATAAGATTATCATTATATTTTAAACTATATTATTATTTTAAATGAACACGCAGCCAAGCTCCGTCAATTTTAGATCACTTGTACCTACGACTCCGACCACTCAAACTGCTGTATCTCCGTTGTTTCTTTTCTGATCTCAATAACTGGGGGTTCATTAGAGAGTTGATTAAAATTGCAAAATGTTTTGTACCTGTCAAAAGTTTGATAACTCTGACGGATACCGAGATATAGGCAAGAAAAAAAAAACTGAAATTTTATAAAATGCGATGTTTTTGATAAATTTCATTTGCTATTAGTTTCACGTACATAAATGTATGAAATAAAATAATAGGCATTGTATGCTCTCTCATTTGACACCTCATTTATGTATATCGGCCCAGTAATTATCTATAAAAACCGCTTAGTAGAGTTGGTCCGGCCGCCATCTTTGTTACGTCATAACTCCCCCCCACTTCCACTTTTGATGCTACAACCGCACTTTCCATGTTCAAGAAAACGTACTGAATAAGTACATACCGGTTGTAGGTAGGGCCGAGACAACATTGGTTAAACTTGTCTGAAAATCTTCGGAGCCTATACTATTAAGTATTTTAAGAAAAAGAAATTAAACTTATCCTCTGTTTAATCAATATTACAAAAGTTCTTTTAAATTGTTTTTAAGTTATTTACAGAAAATAACCACTTATAAACCAGTGAAACAAGCTTTAGTACTTAAACTGTAAATTGCTTTTTGATTGTTTAAAACTTTGATCTAGACTGGCATCAGACACAATCGAGCAATGACGTAACTCTGAGCCTTGATGAACTTTATAGCCCATTCATTAGCCTAATAGCCAAAGAGATAGCTACGTGAAAAGCTGTACTATTGGACGAGTAACAAATTGTGATTGTTTAAAACTTCGATCTAGATTGGCATTAGACACAATCGACCAATGATTTAACTTTGTGCCTTGACGAACTGTATTGCCGTTTCATTAGCCCAATAAACGAAGAACTAACTACTTAGAAAGGTAGGTCATACTTGTGTGTTAATGTACATGCACATTGCCTTTATGTGCCTTGACCGAGACTGACAGCTCCCGAGCCTACACACACAAAGACAATGTGCTTGTACATTACACACAAAAGTATGGCCCACCCGCTTTCGTGAAATAAAACATCTGTACAATTCGTCAAGTAACAAATCTTAGTATCTGGTGAGCCATCTTAGTGGGAAAGCCACGGGAAAAGCAGTGCTAGGCCACCTCAAAGTTTTCAAATTACCAACGACGCCTTCTTAGCTAATATGCGCGTTACGAAATACCTATTACGTCATGTAATGTTCAATATGAATAAAGTCCTAAAACCATTTACAGTGAAGTGAGCCACACGCGAGATGATGCGGTTGCAATATTATACTAAAGCGTGTACTTTATTATTGCAATTGTGGAGGCCTATGTCCAGCAGTGGACTGTTGTGGCTATAAATGTAAAATGTCCATTTTAATCAGGTAGATGTTGCTTATCAAATTGTATGACTTCTAACGTAACCAGCTCTACGGCTCTATTAAATGTCTACTAACTTCAATAAGCCCTGTTCTAGAAACGTAAACTGCCACAATTACTGATGAAGGATGGCACCGATTAGTGACTTCTGTTTGTACATGAAATTGGTTTGAAGTTGTTAGCTTTTTTCCTAGTCTACTGAACAAACCATGAAACAAAATGTAGTTTTTCAGCTAAGTATATTTAGATAGGTGAGGTGACATGAAAAATGTTGCAAGTTGGTTAACTATGTTGACTTTCCAAACACGTTGTGAACATGAATTGACCCGATTAATGAACAAACAAAACCATAACTATGTATAATTTAGTAAGCGCCGGGCGGTCCCACGCTGCGCTTTCTGATTCTGTTATGGCACTGAAGAACTTTTAGTGCCTTAGACTACTATATAGCGAACGAAATTCAGTGGATAACAATAAAAAAATAGCAGAAATGTTAAGCTGTTCACCTTTTTATCCATATTTTGTATACATTATGCATGTCTGTATAATTTGTGTTTGCTGAATAATAAAGATCATATTAATATTATGTAGTAGAGTAGAGTAGTAATTGCCGAGAAACGTCGTATTTTTTATAATAACTACACTAATACCTGCAGGTAATACTCACTACCTGCGTCTGTATTTCCAAACGTATACAACCCTAATCTCTTTAAAGTAAGAGTGAACAGGCTTCTTTTGGGTGAGCTCGCTCCATCTTAGACTCTGTCTCAGTCCTATGACCTAGACTAGAGTCAAGAGCAAACCCATACTTGATAAAAAATACAAATAAATAAAATATTTCTGGGTAATTGCTTTATGATTCGTACGTCCAACCTACAAGTATCTTACAGGATATCCATAGATGTTGTGTGTCCTTTACATAATGGTGTGTCCAAGCAAACATCAGCCATATACAAATCTCCTTATAGACTGATGAATGATGAACATAGATTGAAATATGACAAAAATATTTTGAGTTTCCATAATAATTAAATCAGCTGATCGGCTATTTGTATCGGAGGTCAAATTTTTAGCGTATTTCGACCTATGTTCCTTGGAAAAGGTTGTTCGTCTTGAGTTCTCTTGTCTTGAAAAATGATTTTATCAAGTATCAGAATCAGTTTGGATTGTTATTGATTAAATGAGATCGATCTTGCTCTTGCAGTACATTTAAATTTTTTAAAGGATTTTTTCATTTTATTTTTTATTTCTTTATCGATACTGAAACTGCCCTGAAGCTATAGCACGCATTTAAATTAATAGCCTGTATAGTGAGACATATAAGTTGGTAGATCAGTTGAGTCATTATTCAGTTATTCTTGGACTAATTTAACCTGATGAGGAGTGCCTGGTGATGCCGGCTTAGAATAGCATCACCCCATTTCTTGCCCGTGGGAGTCGTAAGAAGCGTCTAAGGGACTCGAGGGTGTGTATTTCAATTTTAGGCGATGGGCTGACAACCTGTCACTATGGCGATACACAATTTTCCGGATGACCCTCAAATGTTTGTCAGACGTGGAGTAAATGTCCGTTATATGCGGCCGTTTACGCTCTGCCTACCCCGCAAGGGATTATAGACGTGATATGTGTATGTATGTATGTATGATGAGTACAACCCACCTGGAAGCCAGGGTCTCTCCCGGCAGTGTGACAACGGGCGTGCCGGTCCACAGGATGTCCATGGACGTTGTATGTCCATTGCACAGAGGCGTGTCCAAGCAGACATCAGCTAGCTGTCCCCTTCGCACGTGTTCCTCTTTCGCAGCGACGTTCGAGAAGATTATGCGGCCGGGGGGCAGTCCTGTACGAAAGAGATAGAGACAGTAAAGTATTGGACAAATTTTCTGACATCTTTCCTAATGGAGGCGTCAAAATGAACTTTACATGCCGTGAAGTTAACCTGGTTGGTACGAGGCTAGGGACCTTGTATTTTTATTCAATGTTTAATGTTAATTGTTCAATATCATTTACTTATGTGCGAGGCAAAATTAACAACGTTATTAATCCACTAGCTATGTTACCCGCGGTATTGCCCGAAAATAAAAACTATCCTATGTGTTAATCCATGTTACCTTCTATATGTGTGCCAAATTTCATTACAATCGGTTCAGTAGTTTTTGCGTAAAGAAGTAACAAAGAAACATACAAACTTTCGCTTTTATAATATAAGTAGGATCAGGTTCTATTGGTTGGTCCTTAGTGAATTTTCTTATATACCGTCCGGATTCACTTTCAGGCATTAGTCATATTTATATCTACTAGCAAAACTTGATATTTTTTTGGAGAATAAAAATTGTTTCAATATCAGCGGCGCGCCCCCACATAAAATTCCATAGGACATAATGCTGTCTTCTTCTTTTCGTGTGGGACACCGAGTCGTCCAACGACTCTATGAACCATAATCCAGGAGCTCACCTAAAGCTTGCGCCGTAGCCTGCAGGTTGGGTTCACCGACTGCCGGGAACCTCAACAGCCACAGTACAGAGTTGGGCACATGCTTCAGTATGTACACCCACATGTGCAACGTCAACGGGTCTATTTTGTACAGCTGGTTGAAGTTGCAGTAGACAACCGCGTCGTCTGGTAGCCCGTACTGCTGTCTGGTCGTGATTACGATAGTCTGTGGCACTTCCTCGCCGGTCGCGGCCTTGTTGTTGGTTTGTGTGGTTGCGAGCCCGTTTTGGAGGACTACGCCGTTTAGTGTCGTCTGTAAGAGACGAAAACATTTTCGGTATACAGAAAGAACAATAGATTGTGGACTAAGGAACTGTCTATGGAAGTGAACGACTTTGCCATGGAACAAAGGTTGAAATACGAAAAACATGGGGATTAACGGTGGCTTCTGGGTGACTCAACAATGGCACTCTGATATGCCCTCAACTTAAGAGTCACATGATCAGCCTATAACAGTCCACTGCTGGTTGTAGGCCTCCCCCAGGATACATTCACTTAATCCCGATCAATAACCCTAAAAAGAAAGCAGTAACCTATCGCTAATAAAAATAATAACAGTATGAATATTTCTTGCTCACCTGAATCTGTCCTGAAGCGATCATAGTTTCAATAGGCGTCGTGGTCGGCAGCTCGGCCACTTTCAATGAAATCTCCACCGGCCTCGCCGCGCGGACCACTTCCTTAATCTCCTTGATATCAGTGTTCTCAACAAGAGGGGATAAGTCCGTTGCGTTGATCACTGCTACATTGTCAGCTACGCCGCCTAAGTTGTTGTGGGATTTGATTTTGTCACTGACGATCAGACGCTCGGATAGATGAGGGAACATCTGTTTGTGGTCACCGACGAAGTACGTATGCGGCATGTAGGCGAGTTTCTCGCTGTATTGGTTGGCCAGTTCGATGGGAGATGTGACAGCGTCTGTCACTAAGTAGTCCATATAGCTCGCTCCGCTGGTTCCAGGGTAGCCCAGCCACATGACTTGAACTGGGGCCGGTCGTAAAGCGAAGATTTCGTTCCTCGCGCCTTTGGTGTAACCGTTCATGTTGACGAGAATATGAATGCCGTCGCCGTAGATTTTGTCAGCCGCTTTTCCGTTGCAAGGCATTTGAGATAAGTCAATGAAATGTTCAGCCTCTCTCGCGATCTTTGAGCGGAAGGTGGTCCCGTCATCGGGGCTCAGGGCGTAGCAGAATATCTCCACCTTGCTCCGGTCGTGTAACCCTGGCACTGATTGCATCAGGTGTGAAGTCGGATGGTTTCCGAAGTCGCTGCTGACATATCCGATACGTAACCGTCCGTTTAATTCGCGTGGGAATTTGAATAGCGGCTTGTGTAACACTTGCACTTTTTCCAAGCACAAGTTAGCGTGGCGCGCAGCTATAGCCTTTCTGAACTCATGCGTCAATGGATACAACATGGAATGGTGAGGGTGCACCGATGGCAGTCTATTCTTTTCTAACTGCTCAGCCACGATACTGACTAGCTTCTTCATGCGAGCTTCGTAGTCCGTCCAGTCGCAGACGATCTGTAGGCAGTGTGCTAGGTTGCAGTACGCATCGGGGAAGTCAGGTTTGAGTTTCAATGCGGTTCTGTATGATTGAATAGCTTCCGGGATGTTTCCAGAGTCCTTGTGAATGCTGGCGAGATTGCTGTGAGCATCGGCGAAAGCCGGATTAATCTGGATCGCTCTTGTGTAGCACTGTAACGCTCCGGCTACGTCTTGCATTTCTTTGAGGGTGTTACCCATATTGCTGTACGCATCAGCGAACGTGGGCTGGATGCGGATGGCCTCTTTGTAATGCATGAGGGCTTCATTGAGCTTGCCTTGTTGCTGTAGTACGGAAGCTAAGTTGCTATGAGCGGCTGCGAATTCAGGGAACACTTCCAGAGCCTTCAAGTATAGCCGCGTCGCTTCTTCAATGTACCCTTGTTCACGTTTTATATTCGCGAGGTTGTTCAGAGAGTCTGCATGTGAGGGGCAGAGTCTCAAAGCTGTGTTGTAGCATTCTTCAGCATCTGCCACTTGGCCTTTCTCTTTCAAGGCGTTGGCCAAGTTGCAGTATGCGTCAGGGAAGTTCGGTTGCAACTCTATGGCCCTTCTGTAGGTGTCGATGGCTAGATCAATGAGGCCTTGCTCGTAGTAGACGCAGGCGAGATTACCGTGTACCACGGCATTGTTTGGTGAGAGGTTTAGTGCACGGAGATAGGCAGCTACGGCCCTAGTGAAGATAAATCACAGTTATTTATTTCGAAAAGTCGTAATGAGAAAATATTGCGTAATACGATACTAATTTAATTAGTCTTCGCTCGTGATATATAGGTGATAATTAACAAGCTGTCTTGTATGAAATAATTATTGTTCTATAGAGATGAATGGTTAGCAGACGGAGTCACCTTGCAAAGTTTGTTTAATCATAATATGCAATATTCTCTCTTCAGACAGGTTTCATTTAGCAAACAAGTATGCAAAATTAACTAGCTTAAAGTGCTAACGAATGAAAAACTTTATAGAAATTATTACCTGTCAAAAATCCTCGCCTCTTTGAGCACATTTCCAAGGTTGATATAGGCATCCAAAAAGTTGGGGTCCAAAGCGACTGCCTTCTCAAAATGGTGGATAGCCAACCAGATCTCACTTTGTGCGTTAAAAACGCATCCCAAGTTGCTCCATGCCACTGCAAAGTCAGGCCTCGTTTCGATGGCCTTCAAGTAACAAGCCTACACACACGGAAAAACGCCATGTTAATATGAGAATAAGGTACAATATCACATTGATGAGATTCGGATGTGTTTACGCCAAAGTCAGTTACACCAGCGCGCGTCGATTGGTGCTGGGCGATCGAACCAAACATGCAGATATTGCGGATAGCCGAACACCAATCGCGGCAAATTAGTACGCAAAGAGCACCCTAACAACGACACTACGCCGAGAGCCAGCATCAGTAGGAAATGCAAACGACACAATCAACGCCAAACGAGAATTTAGATTTAGAACTGTTAAACAGTGAAATCCAATCAGAACAAAGCAAGTCCACGCTTCCACTTCCTAGCCGATGGGAGATGACACGACATGAGAAGTTCCCGGGCTGTCAACTATTGGCAAACCTGTTAAACTTTACCTGCGTCGCCCGCAGCGTCGGCGTGAGCAGAAGTACCAACCGTACAGCTACATACTGGCACCGGTCACACCTACTGTCTTACCAGACAACACCTTGTGAAAATATAATATTCGATTAGTCCATTTTGAGTACTATTTCTCCGGATAGTCGTCTAAATATTATAATTTCAAAAAAAGAATGTTCATGGTAGAGGATCATTGCCAGCTCAAGTCTCCGGGAGAGTAAGGCATGATGTGGATGACAAATACAACAAAGAAACATCTACTAGGGCTGCCATATCCTACGTATTTTATGGGTTACCATTCTTCATTCTTTAAAGTTTTCATTGTTCAATTGACCATCGATTTAAAAATTTGCATACACATCAATGGGTAAATTTTGCAAGGCATCAAAAATTAAATTTTGTTTAATTCATTCAAAAAAAGAAAAAGAAGAAATGTCAATTCTTAATAAACCAAATAAATCTACTTCTAAAAACTGTAGTAATATTTAAGCGATTCATTCAACGTATAATTAAGTAAGTAACGTCTTACCTAAGTACCTAGTAGTCGTAATACTGTAAAATGAAGATTTCAAAATATTACAGTAAGATTTAAGAGCCATTTTATTGCTTACCTCTTAACCTGTAAACATTCATACTACTTTTCAAATAGCAAATGTAATTTTAAAAAAGGAGTTTATTATTTTTAGGTACTACATTTTTATTATTTTCAAAGGGCAACCCTTAAAATATAGAAAAGGCGAGTGGTCGCCCTGGCTAGGTCATACCACTAGTGAACACACTACTGCCTTCTGATCCTCTTTAGTAATAGTAAGAAACACTACAAGCGCAATAGATGTGAACTAAATGGTTGAAGGAAACAGGACATTATGTGTTTGTTAATAGAGTTTAGTTTTTGACATGATCATTAGTGCACTCTCTCCGATTTTCCACATAGCATCACAATTTTGAAGGTATTGTAAAAGAATAAACAGTTGTTTGCTTAAATAGATAGCCTTGTATCGCCCTCGTAAACAGCTTGTTATGCTTAGTGGAAAATTTGTTAAATAAGTAACGCATACGCAACGCGCAAAATATTGCATCATGGATTCATTTACATTACTCATTATTATGATTTGTAATTCAAACTATAATTGGATAGAATTTATTAATGTTTAATTATACTACATCTTATCAAATCCATTGATGCGAACTAATCCAGTCGTCGTGCAATATTTTGCGATAAAACATATTGATAACTCAATAAAACAAGATTGATAACAATAAATACAACATGTTACTGTCTGTTTTCAATCTTATTCAGCCATGTCAATAATGGTTTGAACAATATTGGATATAAAAAAACATATTCTGAAAATTGTTAAAACCATTACAAGATTGTTATACTATCAGCAGTGCTTCGAGCTAACCAGGTAAGGAATCAACCTATACTGGTTATCCTTATTGTCTGTATGAAAATCCAGTTTAAGTTGATCGCTTAAATGGGTACCTCAAAGTGCTGCTGACGTATCTACGCAAATGCTTTGTGTGTTTTATCAATAAGATACTATGCTCAGTTTTGGAGCAATTATGCCTCTCATAGTTCCAAAGTAACTATTATAAAAATTCATTAACATTCAAAAGATATATTTTCATACTAAGATATCGTATAATACTTCAGCTTCAAGCAACCTTTTCCGTAAAAGTTCGTCTCTCCAGCGATTTGATATTGACAAAGACCATAATATCTCTAATAAAGCACACAGCAAAACTACGCTGACGCAAAATCCACAATACGCAAGAGAGAGTACACTAATTTGTACGGCACAAAAGAGTACTGCGCGAATCCTGTTAGCTTCGGAGAGTCGTTGGAAACAAACCGAGGGGTACGACAAGTGTGTATTTACCTTTGCCTCGTCGAGACGGCCAAGCGCCTTGAGCAGATTGCCCAGGTCGCTTCTGACGCAGTACAGGTCCTGTAACAAATGGAGACCTTATTGGATGCGGTGTCAAAGGTGACAAGTCTTGCGGAGAGCTTTGATTTGTCTAGGAAATGTAGAAAACGTTTTCTTTCTTGTGTGAAGCAACCTTTATTTATTTCGTTTCAAATTCAAAACGACGTATTTGCTACTTATGGAATCTAGCTAGAGTGACAATGGCCAACATTATGTGCATTGGTAGATTGCACAATTTAGGAGGTATGCACTTGAAGATGACAACGATTTTCCAGTAACGTGAAAGGCAAAAATACATTTGCAATCAATAATTATTGGTCTCAATTCGGGAATAAAATATACACAGACCGAATAAAATTCAAATTACTTAATAGAATGTGTCGTAATGTTTTAGGTCTATACTCATAGAAGTCTAATCTGAGATATTTCTATATATAAGTAAAATTATATTCACTAGGTCCAGGTCCTACCGACCTTATTAAAAATGCTGTTTTGTGTGCTAGTCTGTATTGTATGTATTTTAATGTATTTTAAGTAGGTAATACTCTGTTTAATAGACAAATCGAAACTACTATATTATTATGCAATCACGTAACATTGACTTACATCGGACTAAGTACACATCGTTGCATAATTAACGATTCTCTATTGTTCAGGGAAACCACACGGCTATTATGAAAAGTTAAACAGCTTAGGTTTGCCAAAGAAATCGTATATTATCAGTTGTACAGTCTAGAGCAGGCTGGGTAAGACAGTTTGGACTTTGGACCGTTCTTATGCCGCGCGTATAAGACTTACATTGGCAGTTTGAGTGTCTAACCGCACGTGAGCTTGACTGTACCCAGAAAATGTGTAGCAGCATTCCCTGTGAATGGCACGTCTTCGCCAGATCCGTCTGTACATGGAAAATTATGCTTCTACTTGGAAAGTTATAAAGTCATTATCATAACGCAATAATAATGTGTAGAATAAACCGTAATGGAAAACATGGTGTCACAAACAATAGACGAGCGCTAAACACGGAAGTTAAGTGTTACCAGCGTTAATTCAGAGCCAAGGTCTTATTATCTTATTCGACACACAAACATCGATCAAGTTTATATGCCAGAAGAATAACTCAGGTTGTGTACATTTGTGTATATCCAATATGATAAAAATTATGTTTTTATCAAACTTGAGGATGGATACGGTTTTACTATGTACTATATTGATTGTTTATATTGAAGTGCCGTGTGACGCCGGCTTTGAATAGCATCACTCCATTTCTTTCCCATGGGAGTCTTAAGAGGCGACTAAGGGACTCGAGGATCTGTATTGCAATTTCAGGCCATGGGCTGACAACCTGTCACTGTGGCGATATACAATTTTTCGAATGACCCTCAAATATTTGTCTGACGTGGCGTAAATGTCAGTTTTTTGCGGCCATTTACACTCTACCTACAGGTTTACACTCTACGTATAGGCGTGATATGTGTTATCACGCCTATACCCCCTTGTGTATTGTAAGATGTTTTATGATTTGATCTCATTAGTTTTAAGCATGATCTCATTTACCCTGTATAGTAATTAGGTTTATCCTGTAAAACTATATTATTGTAACTGATTAAATAAATGTGTATATTGCTAAGTTATAATCAGGCGCAACATTTGCTTGTTTTGGTGCAGATTTTTAATCTCCAATTTCTTTTCCCGAATAAAGCCTTTCACTCTTTCAATGGTACTTAGGCCCACGGTAAGACTAATACCGATCAGATCAAAATGGTAACTCGAACTATCTTAATCCTAGGTACGAATAGGTACGTACGTAGGTACGTCATATTTTCAGTTCGTAAGGTTGAGGAAGAGTCAGGTAAGTTTAGAGACGAACAAAAAAATGGACGCCATACATTGCACTGTTAAAAAGTGCGGTCCCTTTTTTGTATAACGGAGTATAACGGTCTGCTAACGCAGGTAAAATCACGAAGTTCAAGCTAACAATACCGACCCCATATCCAAAACACCGATCCTTACACCATTTCAATGTATTAAGAAATTGTTATGCTGTTGTTGGCTTGGCCAGATGTTTTTAACTTCACCTTGAACTTCATATCAAGGTTTCCCAATTTGAGTTTAATAAGTTAGAATGGTATTCATTTTTAGCCATTGTGACAGTGAAATATTGAATTATTTCGTGGGTAGGTAGGAGCCTGGGAACTTCTATCAAAGAAAGCGGAACTAAAACATTGTCCCTACTTAATCTCACATTTCGTTTAAAATTATTAACTCATCAATAATAAATAAATTAAATAAACTTAAATTATTATTTATTGGTTTTTTGTCGATTAAGTTTATTAAACTGTAAGCGCCAACGCTGCGTCGAGCGGGCTAGATTCGGTAAAATACAAGAGGAGCGCGGGCTGGGCGACCCGCGTCACGCAGCGCTGTTCTTGTATTTTGCCTAATCTAGCCTGCGCGCGGCCGGCCCGCGTGTGCTGTGCAACCCGCTAGACGCAGCGTTAGTGCTTCATATCTCCGTCAGTAAGAGCGCAGAACTTTGTTTGAAATAAATAAAGGTTTCAATAATAATTACGAAATTTTAATATGATTTAGGCTAAAGGTATTTATGGAGGAGGATTGAACACACACAATAATTCCTCTTTGGTATAACATCGGACACCCTAGTACGCGCAGGGTGGTACGGTTGTGGACATGTAGTGACAGAACGGCAGTATTGGTCCCATTGATTAACGTGAATTGTAAAACTCTACGCAGCTTTGGCGCTTAGACGGGACGTACAGGAAGATCAACAGAGTTGACGAAATGATGAGGGATTATAGTAAACCCTAATGAGAAAATAAAGTAGCTTAACATGTTTTGTAGTAGTCTTCCCAAGGAAATTTTACTCTACCTAAAGCAAGCAAGTTTAAAAAAAAAGTTTTTTTTTAATCAGTCCAGTATTTTGGAGCCTATTCAATTCAAACAAACAAACAATCAAATCTTTCCTCTTTATAATATTAGTGTAGATAACGGGAAAATAAATGGAATCTAATGTCCTCCCTCAAATAAATCATAGGGAACATAATATTATAGGTTCTATATTCTATTATAAATGTGTAAATGTGTAATCAATTCCAAAAGAAACACAAAATTTCTAGGGCTAACATTGGATGAAAATATAAATTGGAAAATTCATGTAGAAAATATTTGTACTAAAATAAACAAATTCGTATATGCTCTTAGGCACTTGACATCTATCACAAATATTAAAACTGCGCTGATATCCTATCATGCATATGTCCAATCGACACTCCGATATGGAATTATTTTTTGGGGAAACAGCACTGATGCAGAGAAAGTGTTTAAAGTTCAGAAGAAGTGTATCCGAGCAATGTGCAAAGTTAGTAGCGTGGAATCTTGCAAACCATTTTTTAAGAGCCTTGGGATATTACCACTGCCTTCATTATACATTTTTGAACTGTGTGTGATTGTACATAAAAATAAAATATTATTTAAGAAATCATGTGACGTGAATGCTCGAAATCAACGAAATCCAGAAAGATTTGTATTTGCTGACATCCCACGATGTATGTTGTACGATAAAAGCTGTCTAGCGATGGGAGTAAGAATATACAATCATATACCGAATGACATAAAAAATATGACCATAACATTATTTAAAAAAACACTGTTTAAATGGTTGAATGACAAAAATTATTACGACATAAAAGATTTTTTTTTACATAATTATTGATTTATGAAGTAGGAATTCTATACTTGACATTAATATTTGACGTTTTTTTGTTTAATTGTATTTGACATTATTATTATTTGGTTTTTTGTTGGATTTTATTTGACATTATTACAATTAATTCATACGTTTTTGGCCTGAGAATTATGTAACAGCCTATTTTAGCTTTCATGTATTAAAGATTTGCATGCTAATCGTTAGTTGGCAAGACATTAATGTACATATAAGAAAACCTGTTACCACCTTATTTACAAATGTTTTAAGCAAATAAAGTATCTTGTATCTTGTAATTTTCGTCATTAACAATCATGTAAAAAAAAGTGACATGTTGAGTAGGAGGTGGTATGTTTAAATAAGAAAAGCATCTTCTCCATCCATATAACACGCCTATATTCCTTGCGGGGTAGGCAGAGTGTAAACGGCCGCAAAAACGGACATTTACGCCACATCCGACACAATTTTTTGAATGACCCTCAAATGTTTGTTAGACGTGGCGAATATGTCCGTTTTTCGCGGGTGTTTGCGCTCTGCTTAACCCGCAAGGGATTATAGGCGTGATATGTGTATGTATGTACTAATTAAAAAAAAATACTCACAGGATTGTACTGCAATGCAGTGACGTAAGCTTGGACGGCCTGTTCCATGTCCCCGGCGGCCACCAGAGCGGCGGCCAGATTGATGTAGCCATCGATGAAGTCCGGCTTTAGCCTCACTGCGTGTCTGTAGTTTTCCAAAGCCTCTTGCAGTTGCCCGCGCTCCTTGTACACATTGCCTAAGTTGCTGTGAACAAAATAGTACAAATGATTACCTGCTTTTTACTATTAACTGTACATTAAGATTACCGTGTGGCGCCGGCTTAAAATAACATCACCCCCCCAATTCTTTCCGTAAGTGTCTACATACATCTGTACATTACCAGCCACAACATGCCTTTTCTTGTTGAGGGGTGTTGGCCATTCACAGGACAAGATGGGATGATGATATTCTTATACCCTTGTGGCGTAAGCAGAGCATTAACGGCTGTAAACATATAGTCACTATCGCCACATCTGATAAATATTTGAGGGCTATTTCAGTAAAATTGTTAATCACTTTAGTAACAGGTTGTCAGACTGTCACTTTAAATTGTAATACACATGAAACTATCTTGTTCCTTAGCCATCTCTTACGACACCCGCGTTAGAAATGGGGTGATGCTATTCTAAGCTGGCATTACACAGCAATTCAATTGAATCTTCCAAGTATTAGATTATTCACTGTGTGACTGTTGGAATTTAAAGTATCTGTTTAAAAATAACCTTATGATGTAGAGTAATAGGTCTTTGTCAATATGACCCATATTATAATGGTTATTTGGTGCCAAACTATTGTGGCCACATACTTTAGCTAATGAGCTTCTAGTCAATTATTGCTCAAATTGCTCATTCTTTATCTTCTATAAGTTCTCCATATGAAGCAGTTGGAGTCGGAGTTCACACTTTGAGGTGTTCAGGGCAAGAGTTTTTTTTTCATTATAATCAGTTATGGCGTCCTAACACAAGCACATTTCGCCCTAGAATACACCTAAGCCAAGACAAAAAAGGGACTTGAAAAATGAAAACATTTTTTTTTGCTGTTTTATGCCTTAGAGTAGCATCACCCCATATCTTTTCCATGGTTGTCGTAAGAGGCGACTAAGGGACTCGAGAGTTACATGTGGATTGCAATTTTGGGTGATGACCTGTCACTATGGTAATACCGTAATACACAATTTTCTGAATGACCCTTTTTGTTTTATATGGTTTTTTACGCTCTGCCTTCCTCACAAGGGATATAGGTTTGATATATGTATGTAAAAATATTTATTAAGTGACCATTCTATGTACAAAAATGATTTCATTAATACATCTTGATATTTCATAGGACCCTGAAGCCTATACTTTAACTCCCTCTACCCCAACTTGAAAGTATATGTCAAAGCTAATATAAAAAAATTGTGTTTTGACTCGGTAATTATGAAAAAAAAACTGCTAATACACAGTGAATAGCCTCCAGATAGCCACGTGAATAGCAGTAAGACAATAGTGATATCATAGCCAATCAGACTTCTGCCAATCTGTTGATCAACTGATCTTTGTTTTTTTCTTTTCTCTTAGTCCTTCAGGTTGTTTAATAATGTTTAGCTAGAGGTTAAATGTAGGTATAATAGTAGGGTACTTGTACGTAGCCTGGTCTGGTCCCTCCCATATACCCAGGGCTTTTATGGAATGTGTACTTGGCCTGGGTTGTAATTAAACTAGATGTTTATAGTGATGAAAATATTTTACACACTAAGGTTGGCCATATGTAATCTTACCTGTAAGCCTCTGCCAATAATGGGTTCTGTTTGATAGCCAGTGTGGAGAAGTGCGCGGATTTGTCCAGCCGCCGGCACTGGAAGTGGATCGACGAGAGTAACAGCAATACGCCAGTATTTGTGTTGTCCTGTCGCCATAACTGCATGCAATGCAGCTCTGCGCTGTCATAGTCGCCCGCCTGGTACTCACGGTGCGCTAGCTCTAGCAGACCTAACGACAAACATATTTTCGTTATAAGCATGCTACTTAGGTATTTCGAGGAAGATATCAAGGTCGCATCATTACTTGCGAGTTGTATAGCGATCAATCATTTCAACAAAGGAAAATTCCCATGTCTTTGTTTACAAATAAGGTTATTTTGCGTACAAAATGTAAAAGTACTCACCGACGGTAGAGATTTGCGTAATATCAGACATTTTTAGTATTACAGCATTCGCTGGGACTCCTACAATTTGTTGGGGCTGTGTCGTGACGGATTGTGGCACTGCAACATTAGCCTGAGATTGCATTTTAGTTATCATAGTTTAAAAAGCTACGTCCCCGACCGGTTTGAAAGACACAACACTTTTCCATTGATTGAATTTATAATAATTGTCCATATAATTTATTTTTCCATTCCATTACGGAAATTCACATCACAGCCGAAGCACTATTCACACGACCGACACGACGCGGATACCGGAAACAGATTTTGACGTTTGGGCGGCTGTCTAAGCTCAATCGTTCGTCAGTCATTTATACTTCCGGGGCGCGTTCAATGCACCATCGGATAATATATCTTTCGTCGCTCTTTTATACTTTGACAGATCGTAAAACCGCGTTTTGGAGCGCATGGTAGAAAAATTCCCCTGACTGGCTTGCTAAAACGCGGTTTTATGACCTGTCATCGGAGAAAATACCGACTAGGAGAAACAGCATGAACGTGCCCCCTGGTCATTTCGTGGGGTACATTTAGGATGTCCATGTCGTTGGCACCCCAAAGTATATATTTTGCAAAGCAAAGAGAGGCTCAAACGTTTGTGACAAATGGGTTAATACTTATTTCAAGACTAGTTTTCAATGTGACGCTATCTAGACTGAGATCTCAGGTCAATAAATGGGGGAGCGGACAACATGCTTTTAGGTTACAATTTCGGAGAAATCATCAGAATACTTGTTAACGGCACAATGTGCCAAAATAATGGCTATGCTAAGGAATTGTGACAGAATGTGTGACAGCTACAAGCCTATTCAATATGTGACTCAAGCAGGGATGACGACGGCCAGTGTGGCGCAGTTTTATGTGACTGCCTGCGACGCAAAGGTTCCGGGTCCGATTCTCGGTGGGACACTCACAAATTTGATATTTATCTCTTTGTGAATTTGTTCCCGGTCTGGTTAGGACATTGCAGGGTGAACCAACTGATTGTCCGAAAAGAAATGGTACCGTGCTTCGGAGGGCACGTTAAGCCGTCGGTCCCGGTTGCTGTCTATGATTACTCAGATGATGGTCGTTACACAACCATGCCAGAGGCCTACTACTAGTAGAAGGTGGTTGAAAAACTCTGACACCAGGGTTCATCGTATCGTTGGCGACTCGGTGTCCCACACGAAAAGAGAGAAAGAGTGGGGCTGAGAAATAAGCCATGATATGTTTCCAACCAATGTCATTAGCTCCCAAAAAAGTCTGAGTCCGATACCTTTGCTAATCTCACCTAAAATTACTAACCAAAGAGGAATTCTCGATCGTAATGCAGTAAATACTTGTTCATCAAACAATCGCCTCAAGTATTAGCACAGAATAAACAATAGTATGTATAAATTATACATACAGAACGGACACTCACCTCCCCGCACCCCAGCCCCCAACCCGCCCTCACCCGAGAAATGTCAAAATACCAGTGGAGAATTAAGTAGAAACTAGCGCTAGGCTTGTTAAATCCTCTTTGGTAGTTACTGTATGTAATCATCAGGTTAGGTATAAAATCAACCTGCATGCCAACCCTGCACTCGCACATCTGTGAGTGATCACCCACACATGCACATGTAGAAATGACAGTTTTCTATAAAGAGTCCATTGTATGGAGTGTCCGAGGTGTGGTATTAGCTTCGTTTTTGAGAAAACACAACATTTGTTTTTGTATGAGTATTTGGGTGACTACATTGTACAACTCTTTTTGTGGCAGATTCAGGTACTTCTAAGAAATTTTATGTTGAAATAAGAGTTAATCCATTTGTCACAAACGTTTGAGCTTCTCAGCTTTGAAAATATATACTTTGGGATGCCAACGACATGGACATCATTCAGGGACACGGAAATATGCTGAACGTACCCCTGTAAAAGAATTCGGTGCTTAAAGCCATTACTTGAATTGGCCAAGCGGAAATGAGAATGAGTGGTATGCTTTTATTACCCCTTAAATTTTATTGGCATTGTAGGCTATCCATTGCCGGTTTGTTAAAAATAAGATTGCGATTTCATTCGAGAAAGCGATGTACAACATCTTAATATTATTCTAATGAGTATCAAATCAATCAGTATCAGATCAGTTCGGTCGACTTCGACTGGACTGTCATCCTTGCCCTCTGGATTTGTGATTTAGATTGTTTTTATTTATTTTGGATTGATTTATTATTATAAATCTTTATAAATCTTTATTTGTGTTTTAATACAATGAGTTCTTTGGACGATAATTTTTCATATAATTCAACCGCTGGATCGACGCAAGGGGAAAACAATGCCGAAGTGATAAAAGTAAGAAATTACATCAAAGACTTACTGAAGTCAAGAATCTTCTTGGGGCGTTATATGGAACGAAGATTGAGTGATCCACGCGTTGGCTACCGAGACGTTGTAGTGCTCAGTCCCGCAGAAGTAGAGTTGAAAAGAGATTTAGCTGAAGCACAGTACAAACTACGTTCCACATCAGCGACCGTCTGGATAGGCATCACAGATGGAGAACTAATTGGACACCCAGGCTTATGTATTTGGACTGAAATTGATAATCAACCTTTCGGAGCTTTTTGGTTTCAAATTAGGAGTGTTAAGTTTAGAGAACATGAAGTGATTGTGACAGTGAAGTGCATTCGGCATATAAGTGAGTCATTTTTGGAAGTTGAACCTATTCTAACCGGATCGGCGAAGAAGAAAGTCACGGCTCCACAATCTGGTCAACCTGACAGCACAACAAACAGCAAAGAAGCTTTGGTCGAGACATACAATGAGATCAAAGATACCCTCAGGAGTGCGCTATCTATACGAAATGTAAAGGAATTCATTACATTCCTGTGCGCATTTGTAATAGCAGTTTTTACTGGCACTAATGCTTTTGTTAACTTTCTAGGTACTTTTATACTTGCTCTCATAAGAGAAATGTCCTTACTTATAAAGAATTCCACTCCTTTGTTTTTAGGTTTCCTTGACTTTTTAAGTAAAATTGTGGGTGGATTTTATATTTTGGTGGCAATGTTCTTTAAGCCGAGTAATCCTGTTCCCATGGACAGGCGAAGTATTGCATACAATTATGAACATAAGCGGAGAAGGTCTTTTAGTCCTCATGATTTTACTATTGATTAAAAATATTTATTTGTATTGTAAATAAGGCAGCCAGGACATAAATTAAATTAAATTACTATTTTACTAAATGATTCATGAAAAAAGCAAAGTGTGTGGTGAATGTGGTAATCACATCAAATCAGTGAGACATTTTTTTATTCTAATACAATTATGACACTTATCTGTCTGTCTGAATTATTTACAATGTATTCCAGTAGTTACTACAGAAGCCAAAGTTTATGCATGCTGCTAAATTAATAGTAACATTCCTAACATTTGATATGCATTTATGTGTGGTGTTATATTTAAATACCAAAAATATTGTGTAATTCTTGACATTTATTTATTTAAAACTTACATTGGGTACAAGATTTGATGAGATCTTTTTACTTTTAAGTATTTTTTATTATTATATGGATCTAATGGACTTTTGTTACATAATATTGTTTCAATTTTATTAAGTTTTGTTATTTGATTGGTCTTCCTTCTTCAACATGCAGCTCATATAGTCTGAAAGAAAATCGAATATAGTAATTACCTGATGAAAAAATAAAGCATTCCTATTGCTTTTCAATAATTTGATGTTATATTTTAAAACTAACTATGTTTATAGCCATCATACAGTTAGCCGAATAGCTGATGAGTCAGCTGTAATAACGACATTGAAATCTAAATATCTCTTGTGAGGAATTTATTTTCAACCAGTAATAATTATATTCCAAGTTTAACCAAAAAAGAAACAAAAAAGTGTACAGATGCATTTTTTTTCCAATGTCACCAAAGTAATGATGGGTTCAGCGGACTAGTGGGCCATTTTCGTAGTCAGCAGATAATTTGTCCATAGTCGGCTACCCAGTGCATCTCTTATGTTATAATTATTACTATACAGGGTGTTAGGAAAAGTACAGCATTCCTTTTTTTTTTGCTGGACTCTACAATTTTTGCCCCGGGGCTTTGTAACCTACACCTGAATATTTGGTGTAGAGCTAGGGCCTGACCTAGGTCCCGGAGCAGTTTGTGTGGTTGTTCATACAACCAGCCCAAACGCGGCCTTGGGGCGCCACGTGTAATAAGATCTATACATAATGGTGCAACCGCAGCTGAACTAGATTGTGAACAACGTAGGCTTGAACAATTTAATAAGAAGCTATTGTAAAATAGATAGGTTTAATTATAAGTATTTTTTTAAACCTACTTTGTTATACCTATAGAGTGTAAGGTGTAAAGTAATGCAATACTTCTCCTAACACTGTTCCTATAAACCATTATTTCTGTAGGTATAATATACGTAATACTTTGACTTAATGATGTGAAAAAAACTTTGGAAAAGAATGAATACCTATCACGACGTGCCGCGTTTTCTACTCTTGCTTCGGTGGCGTAATTTCACTCGTCCCATGTCTATTCTTGTTTTAACTTTCTTTTTTAATTCTGAGTTAGATGCTTGATTTAATTGATTTTTCGTTTCAGTTGGCTAAAAAACATACAATATCCGAAATAAAGTACTTAGGGCAATATCAAAAATGCGGATTGACGGCCGTAATGCCCACATATCTAACATTTGATATTAAAAAAATACATAAAAAAAATTACCTCTGTGGCAGTATCACTCACTACATAGCTTACGGGGGTATTTTCAGAAATCGGTTTAGCTGAAGAATTTTCTATGAGTTTGTTCAATATACTCGTGATAACTGCGTTCGTTCTGCTATCATTGTATTCCAAAAGCAATCTTTTGAATAAATTACACGCGGTGCTTAAAATATGGTTCATTTCTCGAACATGTTTAACATCATTGCACAGTTTACTGAGCAATTCTAAGTTTAAAACCACTTCTTCTAATGTCATGAACGGCCGGAAGAATAGCAAAGAATTTAATATCTTCTTTTCCATACCTAGAACCACAAAGTCATAAAAATAACGTATCACATAGAACACGTATTGGTTTATCTAAACAAACTGTAGGTACATACTGGATGCATAGTCCACAGCTGTGATTGCATTTATTCTGTGTAACTAGGTACTATCCTTGGCCGTTTTTTATGCATCGATGACATTGTTTCTAATCTCTGATGATCATTCTGTGAATTTATACTTTGACAATCCAATCGATTTGAACTTTGACTCCTTTCATAACGATACGGACTAACGTATTCCGTTTTTTTTGGGCTCTTATTTTCGTTAAGTTGCGCGATTTTGCTATCAACTCGATTAGAGGTCATACTTGGTCTGGGTGTACTTATTCTATTACCTTCGTCAGCTTTGCAGTAAAATATGGAAGTGTTATTTATTAGTGGCACTGCATTTGGGCTCAGTAAAGTCAAAGTTGAATTGAGGAAATCTTTAGTATCAACCATTAATTTCTTTGAGTAATTTTTAACCACTTGTTTTATATCATTCGATATTTTTGAATTAAAGGTAAGATATCTTCGGCCTTCTTCTATTATAGCGATTCGGTACAATACCCTTGCCACTAAACTCTGAAATGTAAGACAGGTAAGATTTTTGTTACAAATATTTAACAAAAAATTTAGCTCATGACATGACCTACATTATACACATAAACAGTAGATTTAAGAACAAACCTGTGTTGTCGTATCTACGGGTGTATTGTGTTGAATGGGATGTTTGATCAGTATCCTTACAAGCGAATCATTATCAAACACGTTGCATATATCTGCATGAGAGCATGCCAGTATTATGTCTACTTTCTCAGTGTGTGGAGATTTCGTCAGGCCCTGTTAAAGGATATTTTATTAAGTTAATGTAAAAATCCTAAGTATCCCAAATTAATACTGTCAATACACGGTAGGTACGAGTAGATAAAATTTGGCTTAATTCAACCAAACCAACCTACAATTTAACAGAGAATGTCGAGAAAAATGTTGACATGAAAACAAGCCTTCAAAATTAACATTTAACTTTTACATAGTTAAGTACAACTTATTCTAAAGTAAACACAAAATGTCGATGAATAATGAAAAGTAATAAATAACTTTAGAACCAACCAATCTCCAAATAAACACTGAAAACAACTTTGAAATCGAACAACTTTTCTTAGAACCAACCTGACAACAGTTGACTTCATAATCCTTACATAAAACCGACCTAGTAGTATGTAGGCGTTTAAAATACGCCAAAACCGACCTCCAAGTTAAAACAGAATGTTAGCAGACGTCAAAATACTTACATAAAACCAACATCCTTATTAGCAAAGAATGTTGACAGTATTCAACATTACAATCTTTACATTAAAAAGACCTCCTACTTTACAGATAATGTCTCAAGCAATGAACTCTACATACAAATATCTCAAATATTAACTTAATTTTTTGAACAAATTAAAATTTGTTGCATTGCAGAAATTCTATTTAAAACTTAACTCATTTTTTTTCTCGTGTCGATCGATGGGCTTACTCTAATATTAAATAAGTTTCGATAAATACTTACCTCATTCAAAAACATAATTGCGTTTTTGCTGTATTCGCCTTCCAGGTACAGGAACTTTTTAAGTATGCGTATATTTTTAATAATTTCGCCCAGATTACTTGTAGCATACTTCACGTCTTCGTTGAAATGTATAACAAAGTCCGTATACTCTTTTCGATTTAAACAGCTGCATTTTCTTGTAAGTCTTTCGTAAATAGAGCATTCGTGTACATTCTAGAATATAAAATAAAATTTAACTCTGGTTGTACGTTATCCATACTTCCATACTAATATTATAAATGCGAAAGTGTGTTTGTTTATTTGTTTGTTTGTTTGTTTGTCTTTCTTTCACGTTACAACAGAGCGATATCATGCAGTGTTTTTTAGGTGTGCAGTTAGGTGAGAGGCTGGAGAGTGACATAGGCTACTTTTTATCCCGGAAAAACATATTTTTCCCATCGGAAAAGCTATTAATGTTTAGCAATAGAATACACCCATACTACGAACATAGATGAGTATCATGCAGCGATGTAAAGCATTTTTTTTTTTGAGAGCAGCTAAATGAAAAGCTGGTGAGTGACATAGGTTATTTTTTATCCCGGAAAAACATATTTTTCCCTTCGGAAAACCGATTAATGTTTAGCAATAGAATACATCCATACTACATACATAAATGAGTATCATGCAGCGATGTAAAGCATTTTTTTTTTGGAAAGCAGTTAGATGAAAAGCTGGTGAGTGTCATAGGTTACTTTTTATCTCGGAAAAACATATTTTTCCCATCGGAAAACTGATTATTGTGTAGCATAGAATACATCCATACCACATAAAAAAGATGTATATACAGGATGTAAGGGACAGCCCTCCGAATACTGATATTCCCATAGTAAATGCAGTGAGCTGATTGTGATTTTGTATGGGATATAGAAAAAAAGAATTTAATCTATGGCAGGTTGTTCAGTTTCATGGTTTGAATACACCCAATCAGTATTCGAAGGGCTGTCACTTACACCCTGTATAGCACTACTATGAGAATGTCTCTTGAATATGAGTTTTGGGATATGAATGTGGCTTTAAGGGTGATGTGGGTATGTACTTGAGATACTTCTTACCACAGTAGTAAAGTTAATTTCTACAGTTAAACATGATTTGAAAGTCCATTTCTATAATAATAACCATTTTTAGCACAGTAAGTTTGCCCTGCGTATACTTGCGAAGACACATAATAAACTTAAATTTTTTGGTACCATAGTCCTGAAAATTGAAGACTAGGCAAAATCATTATACTGCGTATTCATATTATTATAATTCCAATCCAAGAACATCCATCCCCAAGTTAATTTGGTTTGGAGCTAATATAGGTTTTCAAATCCTTGATTACATACCCACTCCTTTCTTTCATGTCTTCTTGGAGCATGTTTGTATGTAATAAAAATTTCAAAATAGCAGGAATATTAAAAAAAAATTAAAGCTATATACAAGTAGACACGGTTATGGACACAGAACAGAGCACTTCATACCCCGTCGAGTTTTTAAATTCATTGGAGTTGTCAGGTGTGCCCTCACATAAGCTGCAATTAAAAGTAGGCGTTCCAGTCATGCTTATGCGAAATTTAGATGCCCCTCGATTATGTAATGGAACGAGACTTCGTGTGACACAACTAGGACGGAACATAATTGGAGCCACCATCTTAACCGGCGTTGGCAAGGGTGAAAATGTAATAATACCACGGATCCCAATTATTCCCACAGATCTTCCATTCCAATTCAAGAGGCTGCAATTTCCTATCAAGCTTAGTTTCGCAATGACAATCAACAAAGCGCAGGGACAAACTTTAAAGGTAGCGGGGGTCCACTTAGAAAAACCGTGCTTCTCTCATGGCCAGCTATATGTAGCATGTTCGCGTGTGTCCAATGCTCAGAACCTCTTCATTTTATCCCCAGATGGTAAAACTTACAATATCGTTTACAATAGCGTATTAAAATAGTGCTCTGTTCTGTGTCCATTAAGCTGTGTACTATGTCTTTAACACTCTTCTGGAAACAAACGCTCCGAAACACTGTAAAAGCATAAATCCCTCCCCTTTGAAAGACAATTTTTGTATACGCGCTCTCCATCAAGATATGTCTTCCATATTACTCACGATAATTTTTCCGGTTTAGTGACTGCGTCTCTATTAAAATTACGTTATCTTTACTTTTAACATTAAATGCCTGTTTTTCCTTACACTATAAATGTGTCATAATCTTCTTTCTAGCGTCGTAATATCTTCATTATTGAAGGTCGTAATTCCCCTGATGGGAAATATTTTTCTCATTCAGGATTCTTTTCCATCGCTGCGTATCTTTGGCGACATAGAGCGCTGAGTGTATTTAATGAGACCACCTAATTGTACTGAAACCTCTTGGTCGTTTGCCATCGACTTTTCCAGTGATCATGAGTGCAAAGTGGCAAAAGAACTCAAGGATCATTTTTGCGCCTCATTACTTGATTTTACAATAGCCTGTATTAGTGATGGTAGCGCCCAGGTACCACAAATTATATACTTTTTCAAGGAAGTGAACCATTCCAGTGTAGTGTCGTCTGTGTATCGGTGAATAGTGATTTTAGTGCCCTCCCAGTTTACACAGTTGTTCGCCTTACGATGTGTCGTTTAGAATACACAACTAATTAATAAAACTCTATGAGTACGCGGGCGAAGCCGCGGGTAACAGCTAGTAATAATATATTTTATGATCAAAATATAAAAACTACTGAATTTAATACTTAGCATATAGATATAACAGTGTTGAAGAAATTAAAAATATTTTACAAAAACTTTTTATTGAATTGTTTAACCCTTGGTCAAAACGTGACATTGCGTGTCGTTAACGTTACAGTCAAGTACAACTCTGATTACCTTGTTGCTTTCCTACGTCACACGTGATAAGACCTACAACGGTGCAACCGCAGGTTGAACAATTTAATAAAATGCTTCTGTAAAATACTTACATTTAATTTTTATTTTATTTTTAAACTTGCGTAATATGTGGTTTAGAGGAACGCAGTACTTTTCCTTACACCATGTAAAGAACCATTGTAAATATGTTTATAAAATCAGTACCTACCTTCAATGCAGCTTCATCAATGTCCCTGATTTGATTCTGTAATTTTGATATTGAACTTGTTTGAGGAAAATCGTCCAAGTGCATTGTCTGGAAAGGTTTGTAAAGTTAAAACTATGAACTATATGCCTTTTTTTTCATTAATTTCTGTAACATACCTATACTCCGTTCAATTAAGAATTGCCTATAATGTAAACAAACTTTGTATGAATCTGCCAGTCGCGAATTGCCTATAATGTAAACATTCATACAAAGTTTGTTTACATTATAGGCAATTCTTAATTGAACGGAGTTTATATTCTTTCTTATTCGTTTGAGTCGATCTTTGACCCGATAGAGTTTTTATATACCTATATGCAAACCAGACTTGACTTATTGATATGAATAAATAAATTGTGGCGGCGCGCATGCGCTTTACACACTAGAAACGCGAAACCTCTTGGAACGCGGTATAGAAGTTATTCCGCCGATCCCTATATACTATATAACTTATATCCAAACATGTTCGGTTGGAACAGTCGTTCCCCTGCCGACCAGGCGGGTAGATACCCTTTTCCTCACCGTCGTCACTCGGCCTATACTGGCCTCATCATCACTCCTACGATAATATCTTTATCAAAGTACGTAGGTAAGGAGGTACTGTCCAGTAGGCAGCGCACCTGCTAGATGGAAGTACGATCTACGTACGACCATTGCTGGCAGACATTGAATGCGGAACTGCGGGAGGGAAAAAGAGGCCCTTTATCAGCAGATAATAATATGGTGGATGTAGCCATTACAATGTTCTATGTGACTCGACTGGCCCGATGGCATAGTGGATAGTTCCCCTGCCTGCTATGTCGAGGGTCGTGGGTGTGATCCCCACACAACACAAGTGTGTGTAAGTTACCTACGTTTCAAATATTTGTGTTGAGTCTGGGTGTTTTCTATGTATTTATGTACTAAAAAAAGAATTCTTGTATTGTATCAGCTATCTTGTTTCCATAGAACAAGCTTTGCTTAGTTTTGGGGCTAGATTTCGCTGTGTGAATTGTCCAGGATATTTATTTTATTTATGACTGTATGTACATGCCACTGATAAACAACTTAAATATCACGATTTAGATTTGAGTTACGAATGTGAAAATGATTTTGTTTCTATTTATGGATCCCATTTACTTACAAGTTCCCGCAACATTGGTATTGCCACATCTTCTTCCTTATACGCCGAAGGTATAGGCCTGGTGGGGGTCGATTTCAGCTGAAGTTCCTCTATTAGGCATAGAAGTTGTTTTGTGCTGTCCTTTAGTCGCATAAGTTCGTCCTGCCAAATAATTCATAGTTGTTGGGATAGGTAGATAAATAAAGTTAAGGTTTGAAACCGCCGTTACTAAGTACCTACTTCTCGTCAGAACAAGTATGGTACAAGACCGAGGCCGATGGTACCGGTTCCCAAGAATGCTGGTATCTTAGGTACCAATAGATATGACACAGAACACAAATACAAAAATTTGACGTTGGTGGAATAGCATTAAGAACATAGTACCTCCTTTAATTAAATTATAATACCAACCAGTTTTAATTTGCAGGTAACTTCATCGTTTTTGGTTGGTTCTACTGCATTCAATGTAATTTGATTTTGTTTCGAATTCGAAGGCATTTCTACTTCAGCATCAGTAGTTTGTGCAGCAATACCATTACTTCGTGGAAGAGTTTGACAAGCAGTGACTGTAGCAGCTGTGAAATCTCCTAGCTCGTTATTGATATCTCGATCAGTATTTGTTTCTTCAAAGACTGTTACTGCTGCAGCAGCTGAGGTAGGCCCAGGTGTAGATCCTGTTTCTAATTCTAAAGTTACATTTTCCATTTAAAGTTCAGGCAGTAGGTTTGGGTATTCAGTGCAGTTTACATATTGGATATTGTTGTTGTTCATTCTTGGCTGAAGTTGTGGTTACGTTAATTTAAAGATATGTACGGATAAACGAGACTAGTTTAGTTATTTGATTGATTTATCATTTTTGAAATTTGTGCCAAAAGCCCAAAAATACGATTGTCAAGTCAAACGATTCCGGGAGTGCGTGCACTTGTTTTTAGCAAAGCAAAGGTTTTTCTTATACAGCCTAAGTAAACCAGCAATGTACGTCAAAATATAAGTGTTTAAGATGTCATCATTTACGCGAATTAGGTGACATGTTAAACGTTTTTTTGTTTACATTTTTAGTTTTTGCTTGCGTTTATTTTCTGGTTTATTTCGCATTTCATGAATAAAGAATGAATCAATACAGGCCTAAAGTGAACTACGATAGTCCCTGTGACTCAGATAACGACTGGACAAGTTCTTCAGATGCTTCGAAGTATTCTGAATCGGATAGGCAAGTTATAAAAATAGCGCTTATGTATCAAGTTCTTGGGAAAGTTTCGAATCTAATAGCATGAACTTCAATGTTTTTTACTGTGGGGAGGGGTTGGGGAGAACCCCCCCTAAAAAGAGGAGGTTGCGCAAATCAACGAACCCCGGCTTTTCCTTACCACTGTCATCCTTCCGACAATAAATGTTTCCGAACCACCTATTTGGCTATTTGATGAAAATAATATAGCACTGGAGTACATATTAAACCATAGTGTATTTGAATATATTTCATGATTGTTATCATATTGAATCTGCTCATCATAATATTTCAGCTCTGTGCCAGAATGGGACTCAGATGTCGGTGAGGATGGTGAACTGGTATATCTTAAACTAAAAAAAGATGCCAGCATAGAAGAAACTCAAAAACCACCTCTACTTGAAAACTGTGAAAATTTCAAGTTGAGGAACAACTTCAAAAGAACTTCAACAAGAAGGTCTACTAAAGGTACTAAGACTTCAGTACACTATGTGAAAAACAAAACTAAACTATACTTCCTGCTCCATAAAGTATACTCTGGGCTAAATTTCCACCTACTTATTTCTGTGTTTTATTCATTGAATTCACTATAGGCCGTCGAGCCCGCAAAGTAAGTAAGTATAATTTTTATAGCTTATTTTACTAGGTGAACCTTGAATTTCAGGCAGGATATTCAAAGTGCTCAAATCACGCAAAGCCAGAAATGATAATATTTTTGGGAGAAAAACTGATCAGGGCAATGGAAATGCAGCACTGAAAGTTTACCATGAACCAACTGATGACAACATTCAGTATGTTATGGTTCAGGTCAGTATTTATTCTAGTCCACATTTCTAATGATCTATATAAATATCTTAATTTACAAGGTATCTACTTTGTGGACAGAATTAGTAGTTAAATGCCCAAGATTAAAGCTGGGAGTGTTAAAGAGAGGAGGCCTTTTTCCTGCAATAATGGAGCAATATAGCAATACAAACCTTGTTAGTTTGTTTGTATGGATTGTTGTAATCTCAGAAACTATTCAACTGGTTTTGAAAATTCTTACACCACTTCAATAGAAAAGAAATATTATATTTCAATAGAAAGCAACATATTTCCTGAATATCAAAATATCACAAAATCTTTTTTTTATCATTGAAATTACCTTTTAATTATTTGAATGTATGATTGTGTGACTTATATTTCAGGTCAGCAGAAACATGATATTTCAGAGTGATAAAGGATGCCAAATTGAGAAACTATTTGGATTGAGTCTCGAGACACACTCTGGTGGTAAAAAATTAGTAGTAGCAGACTTCTTGGTTGAGGCTAAAACATTGTACACACCAAAGGTGAAACAAGGATATTATTTGAAGAAGATTAATAATATTGAAGTAGACTCTTATAATCTCAACAGTGTAATTCAAAGAGTGAAGGAAGATATTGAAAATTCAAGGCTCACATTCCAAGTAGTGAATGAGGAGGTAAATATAGATATAACAAAGTTATTAACATTGAAAAACTGCCCTGAAAATTCTATATCACAACTTATTAAAGATACTATGTGTTCTATAATGTACATATGTTGCAATGATATAGAATATCACACTAATGACGATAAAGGAGTCTTGTACTGCTATCCAAGGCCTTTCAACCAAAACTTCTTATACAACACACGAGGGGCCTATGTTACTCTAAATCATCTGGCTCCAAAGTCACTAGGAACTAGTGAACCATTCAGCTCTACAGTTCTACACAAAAACACCATGATAAATGTTGTGTATAAATCACATTACTCCGACTTGATGCTAGTAGCATTCCCAAATCAAAAAGTAGACCTGTTTGCTGCTCGAAAAATCCTGGATGACATAGTGAGGATTTTAGAATTCTTGTATGGCTCTCTGAAAGCTTGCTTCACAAAGCCAAATAATGTTGATAAATTGGATGGTCTGTTCTCCCGTATTTTTGTAATGTTGCTTTTCGAAAATGGTAAAGCGGTGGAGGGGAAAAGAGTGAGTGAGGCAGAATTTGAAAATGTCTTGGCGGTGCATACTGTTTCCTTGCCAGTGGAAGTTAAGGTTCAAGTGGATGATGCTATTACTGAGTTAGAAGCGGCTGATTATCGTGAATGGGTATGTTAATTATAATTACATCTGCTTTTACATTTAAGCTTGACTAAAAACGTAAACAAGTATGTATTGCTAGAGTATCCCTGAATAATTATTACCCTCAGTAAAAATTATAATCAAAAACTACAATTTCATTTAATTAAGTAAGTCATTAGTTTTTAGTGTAAATTAATGAATTACTTTTTAGTTAATGCATCAGCATCTCGAAAGTTTTAAGCTATGTCTCGTCGCGTTGCATTGTGATTGGACCCCTAATGAGTTTTTTTTCTCAGATTGACGATGTAGAAAACTTCCAAAGGCTTTACACCGTCATCGGTTCGTGTTTGTATTACTCCGGCCATTTGCTGAGCTCGCATCTACAAGACGACGACTTGAAAGATATCCACGCATATCTAAAATTAAATGGCATTCTCAAATTGAGTTCAGATAGAGAATTGGAAAAGCTGGTCATGTGGAAAGAAGTATTTATAAAGGAACATAGAGATAAAAAGAATGACGCTAATGAGTACAGGTATTTTACAATTTCTTTGACTATTATAACCGGGAATCACTCAAGGATTTTTCTTTACAAGCTAATCTTAGCCTTATTTCAGTAACAATTATTTTCAAATTGGCTAATGAAAAGGTCACGCTAGGTCACGCTGAGCCTTAAAGTCTATTGCCCCTATCCCAACACGGAAATATAGTTGCGTCATGACGCTAGGCAGGTGGATAAGTGAGTGCAGTACAATATGCTTCTGATGCCTCCACAGTGAATGCTTCAGCCTATTTACTGGATATATTCCTTCGTCCCCTTCATCATTACTTATTATGATACCTTCTGGAAAAGATAGGGTTTAGCGGGCGTGGCAACAGTTTGATTAGATTTCTACAGGCTTACAAGTTAGTACAGACTGTTTACAATTTGGTAAAATTATTCATATAATATTTTGTTTTCAGGATACCGGACGGTCGGTGGTTCCTGCTCGTTGTAGGCAAAGGACACTTTGTGCTAGCTACTATTATGGAAGCTGGAGGCTGTACGGAAGATGTAAGTACATAAATTTACGATTTTGTTTATTGACCGGGTCTATTGCGATTATTTTGAGGTAAATATTATTTACCTCAAAATTATTTAATTCTTTAATGCCGTGTGATGCCGGCTTAAAATAGCATCACCCCATTTATTTATCGTGGGAGTCGTAAGAGGCGACTAAGGGACTCGAGGGTGTGTATTGCAATTTTAGGCGATGGGCTGACAACTTGTCACTATGGCGATACACAATTTTCCGGAAGACCCTCAAATATTTGTCAGACGTGGCGTAAGTGGCCGTTGTTTGCGGCCGTTTGCGCTCTGCCTACCCCGCAAGGGATAATAGGCGTGATATGTATGTGTGTAAATATTATTTACATGATAAATCGATAAATATTTACCAATAACAAACATGAATTCAGTTGAATAGCGTTATCAACATACTGAAGTATTTTATGCGATAGGCTGACAACCTATCACTCTCGTGATGCACAATTTTTAGAATGGCCCTCAACGTTTGTAAGACGTGACGTAAATGTCCGCTTTTTACGGTCATTCACGCCCTGCCTACACCGTAAGGGATATAGGCGTGATATATATGTATTTATTAAAACGTTTTGAAGTAAACTGCTCAGAGAACAAAAATTCCCTAGGCGGTTATATAGTGAACTAGCGGCCTGCCCAGCGGTTGCACCCGCTGATAACCGTTATCCCGCGGGAATAAGACGTTTTTCCGTATAAAATATAGCCTATGTTCATCAGGGATAATGTAGAATCTAAATGGTAAAATATTTTTTTAAATGGGTCTAGAAGTTTCAGCGCCTATTCAATTCAAACAAAAAAACAATCAAATCTTTCCTCTTTACGGTTACGACTTTGTTGACGATGTTGTTTAAGCTGAATAAAGAATCTGAATCTGAATCTTTATAATATTACTGTAGATTTAATTTCACTCTAGTCTTACTTCATATTAACTTGAAAATATTAAATATACATTATGTAATCTCGTGTTGCAGCCGCGACGCTAAGTTTTTTAATCACGAACATCAACCCAAAAACTACTAAGAAAATGCATCTTGATTCAAATAATTGGCGCTAGCCAGCATAATTTGGAGATGCTTAAGGCGGCGCCGACCGTCCAATGGCGCCCTCACCTGTTTTTTAATCATTTCATAAAATCTAGAACAAGCATTCAAAATCTAAGACGGACAAATAGTGTTCTTGTATACGATAAGTTTATTTTTAGGTACAACAATAAGCTTTACATTGTTATGCGTCTTTGAAATCACTAAAAAACGAATTGTTGATTTTCGGCATAAACTTATCGTATAGGACAACAATTTGTCCGTTTTAGATTTTTGATATTTGTTACAGATTTAGAGAAATTTGGTAAAAGCATGGGAGGGCGCCACTGGGCGTAACGAAACGCCACAACGTTATTATTAAGAGAATATGTATTTGTCTTCCAGGCGACTGGCGTAACGCCGCCATCGCCGTTCTACGTGGAAGAGTGCGAGAGTTGTGTCGAGTTGCTATACTCTGTGGGTGTGGACAAGTACTTAGCGAGCTGGCTCATCGCCAACACGCAGCCGCAAGTGCAGACCGAGCCAGAAACACTTACCAAGCAAGGCTCGAAGAAAGACCGCGCCAAGAGTAAGTCCGTGAGGTCACAGTATAATTAATAGTACTAGCGTACAGTATGGTCACTCCCTGTCTCCCCCTACAAGCGCCGCCCACCCGCGCTCGGAGGACGCTCAGACACCGGCTAGCAAGGATGCGTAAACGAAGGTCATTTCATACTGCCGCACATTCCCGATTCGCGAACGCAAAATGGCGGCAACCCTGACATGTTGTCTCACACACACAAGCATGGTCCGCGTTCACCTACGCGAGCTTAGACTGTATGCGTAGCAACGCGTTTCTTTCATACATTTGAGCGTCAGTGTCCAAGGTGTGGTGAGGTGCAACTTCTTTTTTTTTTTGTCGTGTGAGACACCGAGTCGTACAGCGACCCGATGGACCCTGGTGTCAGAGTTTTTCAACCGCCTACTACCACTAGTAGGCGTCTGACATGGTTGTGTAACGACCGCCGTCTAAGTAATCATAGACAGCAACCGAGACCGACGGCTTAACGTGCCCTCCGAAGCACGGAACCATTTCTTTTCGGACAGTCTGTTGGTTCACCCTGCAATGTCCTAACCAGACCGGGAACAAATTCACAAAGTGATAAATATCAACTTTGTGAGTGTCCCACGGAGAATCAAACCCGGAACCTTTGCGTCGCAGGCAGTCGCACTACCACTGCGCCACATCGGTCGTGCAACTTATTAAATAACATTTATATTTATCTGAATTCCAAATTTTAAAACACTTCCCGTGTTAGGTATACAATTTTTGAAAACTTAAAAATTTTTCAAACGCGGGCAGGATTGAAGCTGCGACTTTCGCATTACTAGTGGTGACGCCTCTTCCATCTGGGCTACCGCAGCTCGTTCCTTGCTCGACAATTTTGCAAGTGTATGTTAATGCCAGTAACGCGTGGCACAGCTTTTTATCTGTCTCTTTCTAACATACCTACAAGAATAATACCAAACTGTACTAGAAAACTTGCAAAATTTTCTACCTTGCAAGTTTTCTAGAATAACTGGGACTTTCGATGTCACTAGTGGCGGCGCCTCTTACATCTGGGCTACCGCGGCTCATCCTTAGCGGTAGAAAATATTGCAAGTTTTCTAAAATTGTGTACCGTGGCGTACGAGGGAAGTGTTTTAAAAATTTGGAATTCCCGGGTAATAAACTATCCCTTTCTGATATTATGTACTACTCTACTTTTACCTTACAAAGCCAAAAGTGGCCTCACTCAAGTTAGCGGTCTGTTTCGTGCAGATAAGTTCGCTTTACTGGAACAGTATGGACACATGGAAACTCGTATCTGCGTGGAACAGTGTTTACCTTTGAAGTCACGTTTAATCAAATTCTATCTATACATACTACATATTACTAAATAGGTACAATATATCGTTGAAGGATTACAATTTTTTACCAAGTGTAAGCTGCGCATTGTGTTCTGCTCAATATGTTCATACAAGCAGTTTTACTGATTTTACATTCGCATTAGGAACTAAAAAAATATAATATACCTACGGTAATATTTTACTAGTGAGTTAGTGACCGATAGCGAAATTTCCGTCTCAAAGGCCGCGTTGATCGAAGGAGCTGGCGATAAGGAACAACTATCCCCAAGAAACATAGGTTGTAATATGAAAAACATTACCTCTTATACAAAACTGCCGATCAGTTGATTTGAGAAATATTTGTTTCGTTTTTCGACCTATGTTCCTTGAGGAAAGTTGTTCCTTATCACCAGCCCATCTTGCTTTATCACTATCGGACATTGGTAAAATATCACCCTTTAATTTTAAGCTCATTCAAATTATTCTAGCTCTAAAAGACACAATAAAGACATCGACCATAAAACTGTCGAAACCCGAAGTCCGTCGGCGCCACAACTCTTCAGAACAACTCAACGTGAACTCCAATACGATGGACAGCAGCAATTACGGCAGCCATCACAGCTTATACTCGCCCTGGTACAGCACCAAGTATCGCAGCAGTTTAGACGTCAGCTACTCGGAGGATAGCAATAGCTTGAAGAGCAATAGGTAATCTCGATAATCTAATCATGTGATCAAATCAGGGACGATGATTGATTGTCCCGATGGCGTAGTGGCTAGTACCCCTATCTGCTACGCCGGTCGTGGGTTCGATCACCACACAGCACAAGGACTTGTAAGTTAATTTTCAAATATTTGTGTTGAATCTGGGTGTTTTTCATGTATTTATTTACAAAAATTAAGTATGTATTATAGAAGCTATCCACTACCGGAAGTAACTACCGCCATCTTTCCGCCAGATCCTTTCTTCATATGCGGGGGGTTATTCCCATTTCTGACCTGCTGTCAGAGTCAAATGACGTCACAGGCTTATAGAATTGCTATACCTTTAAGATTGTTGCTAACAAAATAATTTGCGGTGCCTCTACGGGGTGCCACATGCAGAACTTTGTAATAATTTAAGTAAGATCTTGTCCATGTGGGCCTATAAAGTAAGACCATCTTAAAAAGCCCGATTTGACAGGTGTCAGATTTCGACTAATACTATGGCAGAAGGTCAATTTTCCTTTGTTGACATATCGTATAGTATGGAACCGACGGCAGGCAAGTCGGGCTACTCTTACTGTACCTTTAGTAGTTACTTTAGTACTATTTTTTGATTTCCGACTTTCTTTCAGCGAAAAGAGTGAAGAGCGAGTGCAAGGCAGGCGAGCAGACAGGGAGAGGAACCGCCGTGACTCGTCTGGCTCAGACTCAGACTGGGACAGACAGGTATACCTACAAAAAATTTAGAAATTGGACATTGCATTGAACCACCTGATTGTCCGAAATGAAAGATGGCTCCGTGCTTCAGACGACACGTTAAGTCGTCGGCCCCGGTTGCTGCCTATGAATACTTAGACGGCAGTCGTTATACAACCATTTCAGAGGCCTACTACTAGTAGTAGGCAGTTGAAAAACCCTGACACCAGTGTGCATCGGGTGGTAAGACAACTCGGTGTCCCACACGAAAATAAATTAAATTCTGGCACTAAAAAAACGCACAAGCAGAAGGTTATCTTTTATATGCTATAGATACCTCAGAAAGAAGATCAGTAATGAAGATTGTGGCTCAAGTTCGACATAAAATGAAAATGATTATACTGCCTCGGGGCCAGCCTGGTTAACCTCACGTCTTAAAACATTGTTACTTTTGATTCGTCCACCAGCATATAAGTGACGTCATATGCTTGAACTTTCAAGAAAATCTGTCCTGTTAACTGGGACCGTATTTCGCTACTTGAAAAGCCTCTCAGTTATGTTTCAATAGAGTGTCGGTTGGATGGTTTTGGCCGTTCCGTATTCAAGTCCAAGTACAGACAATCACAATGGCAATACATTGACAATGCGATGATGAAGTTAGCGGAATACGAAACGGTAAAAACCATCCAACTGTCACTATTGAAACACAACTGGGACGCTTTTCAAATAGCGGAATACGTCCTTTGTTTACGGGACAGATTTTCTTTAAAGTTGAAGCAAATGACATCACTTTTATGTAGTAGTAGTATTACGAATATTTTTGTATTTAATACACATATCACGCCTATAATCCCTTGCGGGGTAGGTAGAGCGTAAACGGCCTGACAAACATTTGAGGGTCATCCGGAAAATTGTGTATCGCAAATTGTATTTAATTATTAATGTAATTTTTTTATTTTAGGAGGGGAGCAGAACCAGCAGTAACATTGACGTTTCAGACATCCGGAAATCGCTTTTGAACGAAATAAATCATGTTACGGTTCACAGGTACACTAAACCATTCACTTATTTCATAGAATATATGGTGAAATTTTACTAATGACCGATAGGGAAATCTCATGACGGGCTGGTGATAAGGAAGAACTTTTCCCAAGGAACATTGGACGAAATATGAAGAAACAAAATGGACTTCCCATACAAGATTGGCAAAATTTGATTTGAGTTACTATGGAAACTGAAAATATTTTTTTCATATTGCAACCCTTCCTGGGGAAAGTTGTTCCTTATCACCAGCCCGATCTGAGTTTTAGCTATCTGTCATTAGTAAAATATAAACCATTAGGTATACACCTGTTTTTTGTGTAAATAATCTTATGAGGTATCAAAACCTATTTGCTATCTTACAATCGTAGGACAGCTTGAAAAAAACTTAAATCATAATTTCATATCATTAATCTGATACCGTGTGATGCCGGCTTAGAATAGCATCATACCATATCTTTCCCGTGGGAGTCGTAAGAGGCGACTTAGAAACTCGAGGGTGTGTATTATGAATTATACAATTTCAGGCGATAGGCTGACAACCTGTCACTATCGCGATACACAATTTTTCGAATGTTCTTTAAATATTTTTTTGACGTGGCGCAAATAGCCGTTTTTAGCGGCCGCAAGGGATAATAGGCGTGATATGTGTATGTATAAATCTGAAAACTTTCTCACAGAAACCGTCTGACATCTTAAAAATTTCCAGAGATACAAATGTTTCAAGCACGCGGAAGATTTTTTTATTATTCAAGAATTAGAATGGAAACTTATTCGAGGTAGAATTAAATATAAATATATTGTATCATGGACATTTTCACACAGCACCATCTATCCCCAAACTAAGTAAAGCTGTACAAGCTTTACGGCAAGTATGGGAACTAAATAGCTGATATTATTACATTTTTTTGTAAATAAATACATATTATACATAGAAAACATCAGACTAAACACAAATATCTGTAAAATTTACTTTAAAAATATTTGTATCTTGTGGAGATCGAACCCACGACCCTCGGCGTAGGAGGCGGGGGTACTATCCGCTACGCCATCGGGCCAGTCAATATTGCAAACGTTACATCCTGTATTTATTTATTTCCAGAATCACAGCAGGGGACCAGAATGTTCTATTCCACTTCGTACAACTAGAAGCTGAGAGAGGCATTCTCATAGCTCCAGTCAGAAGCATGGAGTCACGAGCCAATAATGCGATATATTCCTACATCTTGAAGACCTTTAGATCTGCCAGTAGAAGGATACATGAACTTTTGCAAAACAATATGAGGTAAATTTACATATGTATAATAATAATAACTTTATTTTCTTCTCTCACACAGAATATACACATTTTACAGATAAATCTAAACAAGTACATGTAGTAATAACTATACATACTTATATCACGCCTATATCCCTAGCGGGGTAGGCAGAGATTAAACAGTTGTGAAAACGGTCATTTACTATGGTTTATTATACATACAGTTAGTGCTATATTATTTTCGTAAATAAAAATAAGAAATTGAAAAAACGTTTGCGCCCGCTGGAGCTTGAACACGGGACCGTGGTGTACCGTCCCACTACTCTACCACCTGAGCCTCCGGCGGCGCCTCAACCGACACTTCCAAATCTTCAATCTCTTGGTACTCGTTTCGGAGCGACGTACAAGCGACATCTAGTAAAAGTTATTGTATTTTCATTTATGAGGTAAATTCTTCTAAGGTGCTATTTTGACAAATCATCTTAGCTATGTAGTTTAGATTTTTTTTTTTCGTACAAAATGATAATCAAACAAAAATCAGAAGAACAAAATGTTTATATATATTATTTGTATGCATGTTAAAATATTTTACAGAGTTATATATTCATTTATTTTGTTAAATTTATTTCGTATTGCCTATTTGCCCCAAAAGTTTAAATTCTCTCACAAGACATGGGTTGGCTGGAAGAGATCTCTTCTTTAGAGATAAGCTCGCCTTTGCGACAAAAATTGTACATTTTTTTTTCTGTGTATTGTTTGTGCAATAAAGAATATTATATATAATCGGTTTGGGCGATTTTTTTTCAAAAACTAATCAGTTACATACATATATCACGTCTATATCCTTTGCGGGGTAGGCAGAGCGCAAACGGCCGGAAAATACCGACAATCTAACAAACATTTGAGGGACATAAAAAAACACACTACAAAACACTACAGGTCATACCTAGCGATATGTCACATTCGAAAAATGTCACACTATCATTATAATTGACTGACTTGACTGCCCCGATGGTTTAGCGGATAGGACCTTTGCCTGCAACGCCGAGGGTGGTGGGTTCAATCCCCTTAAGACACAAATATTTGTTAAGTAAATTTTCAAATATTTGTGTTTGGTCTGAGTATTTTCTAGGTTTTTATGTACTTATTTTTAAAACGTGTTTGTATCAGCTATCTAGTTCACATAGTACCAGCTTTGTTTGGCGTAGATGGCGCTGTGTGGATTATCCAGGATATATTTATTTATTTAATGTTTCTTTCAGATTCAGAAGTAGTCAGGCGCCGACGAGTAACCTGAACAAAATACTGGTCGCCATAAAGGAATACGCGATGCTGTTCCAGGTGCCTTCCGAAGTGCTGAACCAAAGCGGCGTCGCCAAGAAACACACGGAACCTTACCAGTTTTGGGTTGTCGGGTAAGATCTTCTTGAGACAACTAATAAAGTGAGAAAAGTAGATGAACAAAAAGTTTTAAGCAGTCGTTTAGCTTGGTTCCTTTAGACAAAGCATTTTTATGGTCCACTGTCTTGAGACGAAAAACTATCCGTGCTATTACAAAGAAAATTCGACTTAGTTTAAGCTGCTTGACAACGTCTTCATCATCACTAGTAACATTTCATTCATTCAGTCATGATTTCGAACCTTACCTCATACCCCATACCTCATTCAATTTCGAGTACAGGCTTCTTCTGGGTGAGCTCGCTCCATCTTAGACTCTGGCTCTGTCCTATGACCTACCTTAGACCAGAGTCGAGAGCAAATCCATCCTTAATAAAAAAGAATACTTTTTGCAGTCGCCACTAGTGCAATTTTGGCTTTATATAAAATCGGATATATTTACTTTCAGCCGCGTATTTAGCGAGCCGGAGCCGCGAGAGCTGTACGTGTGCTACCACGAGTCCGTCCCACAAGATCTCACTGAAGTCGCATATCTACTTTCATATTTAGAAACTTAGTGATTATGATTATATTACTCGTATTCCGTCCAATTTTTAATTGTTAAGAGAAAATGTCTTCCAGATTATTTTTGTATTTACATGTTCATAATAACATTATTTTGTATTATTTATGTGTATTTTTTTAAAATTTAGTTTATCTTAATTATCACCAAGAAGAAAGGGGTGATCAGTGCATAGTATTATTAATCTACAGGCTATGCCATCAGCCATGTAATATTGTCGTTTAGGGATTTACTCATAAATGGGTTTTTATTTTTTAATTTTACCTATAGCCCACAGACCAAAGAACTCGTACGTAGGAGTGACAGCGCATGACATTTCGGTGCTGTGCTGTACCATGTAGTTTTATTTTAAGAAAGAAGTGGTGGCGAATGAAAATGAAATTTACTACCTCTATATTCAATGTAGGATAGTATTATCACTTGCTAGATTTCCGCCCAGCGGTTTCACCAGCTGTCACTCATTTTCCCATGGTAATAGTTGTTTTCCCGCGGTAAAAATGGTCCATGTGTTATTCCGGGTTATACTCTACCTGTGTTCCAAATTTCATCAAAATCGGTCAAGCCGTTTGAGCGTGAATAGGGAACAAACATACTTACATACACACACACACACACACACACAAACTCTCAGTTTGATAATATTAACTACGGATTGACGTCATGATCCAAATTAATATGAATAGGAAATAAAAACAACAAATTACAAAATTTGTACAATTTAATCGATAGTATTAATATACAATAAATTTGGAAAGGAATTGTGTACCATTTAGGTAGTAAAATATGTTCTGAGTATTTACACAACGATGTACCTAGCTATAGCCAATGTCTTTTTCTTGTCGAATCCAATTCGTATTCATGCCTTAGTTTGGAAACTTACTCGTTACAAATCGAATATGTTATGCCTTTTGTGCAAAAGCAAGGAATACTAAACTTTAGTAGAGCACTCTCTGTTAAGTTGCCAAGTTTTATCAGTCCAATCCAAGTCAAGAATCCTAATTACAATTTTATTTTACATAATTTATTAAATAGTAAAAATATCTATCTATTTAAAGGTAGATACAGGTAAGGAGGTAGTGAGAAAACTATAGTGATTTTGTAAAGAAAATGAATAATATATTCAGACACTAGGCCGTATATGGACTACTAGCTGTTACCCGCGGCTTTGCCCGCGTACTCATAAAAACTATCTTATGTGTAAATCCATGTTACCTTCTATATATGTGTGCCTAATTTCATTACAATCGGTTCAGTACTTTTGCGTGAAGAAGTAACAAACATACAAACTTTCGCATTTATAATATTAGTAGGATTTAGTTGAAAATCTGGCAGGAGCTCACTGCGTTTAAAGTGGTTTGGTCCGTGCAAGCGTTCGAGGCGGCGCCGACCGTCCAGTGGCGCCCTCCCATGTTTTTTAATAATTTCTTAAAATCTAGAACAAACATTAAAAATCTAAGACGGGCAAATTGTTGTCCTATACGATAAGTTTATTTTAAAGTACAACAATAAAATAAAGCTTTACATTATTATGCGTCTTTAAAATCACTAAAACGGAAAACGGTGGCCACCATTTTCCGTTCTAGGACTTCAAATTTAAACACAAGAAAAAGCTCATTGTTGTACCTTAAAATAAACTTATCGTATAGGACAACAATTTGTCAGTCATAGATTTTTAATGTTTGTTCTAGATTTTAAGAAATTATTTAAAAACATGGGAGGGCGCCACTGGACGGTCGGATTGCGCTCCGCGCAGGCTTAATGGCAGTGAGCCAGTGAAGTTGCGAAAATTTGGTAAAGGCTAGAAGCTTTTTTATAAAAGGAAACACGTACAAAGATTGCCAGACTCGTATCTTGTTGCTCTAGCTTTGCCAGACTGCAATGCAATTGCAATATCACTTTCTTTCCATCAGATTTTTTGCAACTTCAGCGGACCAATCCTCTTAAACGCAACTGCTCTTGGCTGCCAGACCATAAACCTAAGTAGTCCTTATTAATCCTAGATTCTGAAGATACTATTGATTTTCTATACAAATTATTTGCTGACAGGTTAGTATAATACATAGGCAGATTACTAAGTTAAGTAACAAATAAATGACAAGTCGTTAACATAAACAAGGGTCTTCAAATATAAAACTATGGAAGGAACACTTAATGATAAATTAACAATCGGTCACTGAATGTCTACTTCGCAAAAAAACTAAATGTCCTTGAGAGCATCAAGTCCACTTTTCGAATTCGTAGTCCTTCCACTCAACTCACTGCACTTTCCTACCACGCGAAAAAATAAGTAGGAGAGTTGTTTAAATAGAAAAGTAGATTATCCAGATTTTTTACGAAATAGACATAATGCACATAAGCCTTTTAAAAAGACTAGAAATTATAATTACTATATCAACTCGGCACTTTTTAAATCATTCATTTTTAATATTAAGATTGATTGTTTTTATAAATAGAGGAAGGTTTACCTATGAAATGGACTTAAGAACATAATTGACTCGGAAGAAACTACAAAGATCGAATATTAAGAGTAAAGTGAGAAGACTATTTACTTAGAATTACTTATTTAAAAAGACGGAGCAAAAACCTGCAATAAATAGAAGTGCTAATGTCCTTAAAATGTATGTAAACGTAAATGTTTACAGTGCTTATCGTAGTGTACCTATATAGTGCGATAAGTTATTTCAGACAATCTTTTGATACTTTTCTAGGAGAAATATAACTCCACGTAGTCGAGCAAAAATATTTATTCAAAAATATATAATGAATTTAGTGGCCATACTAAAATAATATGTGTAATAATACTAATAATAATAAAATAAAAACAGGTCCAAGTTACGACCATGATTAAATAAGTAATAACACTTAATTTCACAATAAGAAAAATAAAACAGAGTAAAGGAATTCGTTAACTAAAAATCCGCAAAGGCGACCTTATCGCTAAGAGCGATCTCTTACAGACAACTTTTGGGTAGAAGAACTACAGATAGAAAACAGAGCAGAGTGCAAGTGTAATAAAGAAATAGACATAAGCATTTGATAAATTAAGATTTTTTATTCACACGGGGTGATGATAGGTTAACCTACTGATTATTGCTGAAGCCTCACAGGCCTTGGCTAGAGTCTATCTGAATCTTGTTTAAGCTGCATAAAGAATCTGAATCTAACCATCTAAGGGCAGAGTTTTAAGTAGAAATGCACCGACTATGGCTTTACCATTATCATCTAGCCGACTACCGACTAATCGGCTTAAAATCGACTAGTCACCGAGTACAAAAATGGCCGACAGCCGATCATTACTTCGGTGACGTTTGGAAAAAGAAATCGCGTCTGTGCACGTTTTTAGAGCCTTCTACCAATTAAATCAGTTGTGGTTTCATTTGTGATACTTGCTAGTCAGAAGATTAGTCACCGACTATTTAGCAACTATAAAAATGCTTCTTAGGTTTTTAGTGCTTTTTACATCGCGTGATATTGGCAGTGCATCCCTAGTTTTTAGTGTTTTTTGTTTTTCTACGTGGGTCATTCATTATATCTGCGTAGGCATGCGGAAGACCAAAATAGAGATGGATGGAAGGAGAAGAGGGAGGCCTTTGCCCAGCAGTGGGCTGGTGTGGACTAGACAAGACAAGAAGGTTCTGAAACAATTTGTCGCACTATACAAGTCACATTTGACTAACTAGCTTGTATAAATAAGTACTAAAAGGTGTACTTCTCATTACCATCTAAGGATTAAATACCACAGCAGATTCGCTTCTGCAAGAACATTCACAACCGCATTCGAAAATTTTCCACACATTTTCGTTGTGAACTTAAACCTTACTTCGTACAAAACATAACATAATAGGAGATTGTATTACGTATTACCTACGGATAAATCTAAATTAAATACCCACATATTTGCGCTTTGGGATTAAATAAACATTACGAAACTTTGCAGGAGGATTTTACTTCTAAATATGAACAACTATAAATCGAGAAAAAATATGTGCTGATTCATACACACACATATCACGCCTTTGTCCCTTGCAAGGTAGGCAGTGTTAAACGGCCGTAAAATACGGTCGCTATCACCACGTCTGACAATTATTTGAGGACCGTTTTAGAAAAATCGTTCAAAAATATTATACAAATAAAGCCCCCGAGTCCCTTAGTCGCCTCTTACGAAAGAAATGGGGTGATGCTATTCTAAGCCACACCGCTGATCCATTCAAATTCCAATACACATTCGACTAAAACGTATGAAACAGCAGGCTTGTTTTGCGATTTCAATGATGAGGCCCCATAGTAAAAATGTTCATAGTAAAAAGTAGAATAATTCATACAAAAATAACCTTGTAATTCGATGATAGAGAATAATGAAATAGTCTCAGATCAGACGAGAAAAGAAAACATTATAGCCTCTATCCTGAGTACTCAACTACTCAGTAAACATAAGAAATACATTGTTTTCAATAACATTCTCATTAAATAAGTAAGGGATTTTTGGCAAGCCGATGTATTAGAAGTCGGAAAGATATGTTTATAAGTAAAAAGATATTTATGTAAATAACAAATGAGGATACACAGCTATTGGACTATCGAAGCACCCTGATTAGGCCTTAACTATAACAGAACAAACACAAGACAAAAATTAATTCGTTTTCACTGACACGATAGATAAGTTTAGTTTTAATTACTACAATTTAGCATTTTATTAGAATGGTGAAAATAGTAATAATCGCGATCGTTTATTCATATTTAGGCCAATCGTATTCTTCACCAGAAAATGGACACATAAGAAAACTCGACTAGAGATTTTTTTTAGAGCTCGTTATTGATCAATCATTATTATTTCTCAGTCAATCTAAATTTAATTAAACTGAATAAAACAGCTTTTCGCGAAGGGAAATTTCAAATATGGCAACTAGTATAAACACGAAAAATAACCATACAGTGTCCTATGACAGAACAAATTTAACAAATAAAATTCCACGATAGTTCATACAAAACGAATTCATAATATAATAAATTGTACGTTAAAACAAGTCTTGTCTCCATTTTGGTACACATACATATAACAAGCGCCAACATCCGTCCGTCCGACTCGGCGCGCCGCTTTCCAAGCGACTAAGCGTGTATTCCACAACATAAAGATTTCAAGCTTATTTGACAATAAGGAAGCCGTGCACGTTCGCTAGGAAGTTGTAGAAGTTGTCCTGGAAGCGTATCTTGTGTACGCGGACTCCGTCGAATATGACGGCGTTGGTGAGGGTGGTGAAGGCTTCCTCCAGCCGCGGCACGTTGGCGGGGTCGTTCTGCGCGAAGGAGTCGATGAGCTGCCGCGCCAGCCCCTCCAGCAGCGCCGGCTTCACGCACGTCAGCGCGTAGATCGCAGCCGCGGCCGCCGGGATCGAGTCCGGCGGGATTTCCTGTTTTATAATCATCATGAGCAGTAACGATGCTAGGGACAGTACCGACATGGAGTAGGGGTTGTTGTCGCCCAGGTTGCGCACTTTGTTGGCGATGCCGGTGATGGTGTCGCAGCACAGTGTGGACACGTCGCAGGAGACGGCGGTGAGGCCGACGCGTAACGCGCTTATCACCATTTGGAAGTCGTCTATGGGCAGGTTTGTGATCTGGGTACACAAGAAAATTATAAATTTAACTATTCAGATCGATTAGGAGTTGCAAAATCTTATAAGATCTATAGGGTGACGTTTTGCTAGTGAACGATAGCGCAAAATCAAGACGGACTAGTGATGAAAATCATTTTTCCTAAAGGAACATAGGTCGAAATATATAAAAATAAGGTATACCTCCCATACAAAATTGCCGAACAGCTGATTTGACTTACTATGGAAGCTCAAAATATTTATGTCATATTTCGACCTATGTTCCTTGGGGAGATTTGTTCCTTATCACCAGCCCGTACTCTGTTTTCAGTATCGAACACTAGTAAAATTGCACCCTATACAAGTACTTATAAGAGATACCTTTTGAGTCAGTTCTATTGGTTGCAAGTTATTTTCGGCATGTTAAATTTAAAATTGAACACGAGCGACTTTATCTGAGGGGGCCACACATTTGATCATGCCACATACACCTGCCCCCGAAGGGAGCTAAATACACCTCAGCGTGTCTTATGCCGTGTGATGCCGGCTTAGAATAGCATCACCCCATTTCTAACCCATGGGTGTCGTAAGAGCCGACTAAGGGACTCGAGGGATGTGTATGCAATTTTAGGCGATGGGCTGACAACCTGTCACTATAGTCATACACAGTTATCTAGTTGACCCTCAAGCTTTTGTCAGACGTGGTGTTAATATCCGTTTTACGGCCGTTAACACTCTGCCTACCCCGTAAGGGATATAGGCGTGATTTATGTATGTATGTATGTGTCTTACAAATCCTTCCAATAACATGGTAGGAACATTACCTGATCGGCGCCGAAGCTGTCCAGGTCGCGGATCATCCTGTACATATGGTGCGCCAGTGTGGGCAGGCTCAGCAGCGGCGGCGTCACCAGCGGCAGCAGCATGCGCAGCCCCGCCGCGCACACCGCGTCCACTGACACCCCCGCGCCCCCCGCACCACCCGCGCCACCCGCGCCCCCCGACCCGCAGCGAGCGATGGCGCAGATCAGCTCCATTAGGGCGCAGATGTCCTGCAATATAAACATTTATCAGGTACAAACTTTTTAAAGCCGACTATAAGCAGTGCGACTGATGAAGTGGACATACGTTTTGAGCTGAACTATGATTAAAATTAAAAGCAGTGTGGGGTATCCCACACGATAGGTTTAAGAAAAAAGCATCTTTATATTTTTGATTCCCCCTTTTAAACACAATACAACCTGGCAACATCTGTGAAATTAAATTAAGGCGAGTGTACCCGTGAACGACCTCGACAGTTGCGCCACTTCACAAAAAAAACTCTTTATTTAAACAATCTATCAGAATATCCGACGCCCAAGTTTATAGTATTATTCTTAGGTAAAATTAGAACCTGTAAACTCAATGAAATATTTGCTGTAATTAACGTTATGGCAATTAATACCGCCGTGTGATGCCGGCCTAGAATAGCATCACCCCATTTCTTACCTATGGGTGTCGTAAGAGGCGACTACGGGACTCGAGGGTTGGATGTGTATTGCGGTTTTAGGCGATGGGCTGACAACCTGTCACTATAGTAATACACAGTTATCTGATTGACCCTCAAGCTTTTGTAAGACGTGGTGTTAATGTCCGTTTTACGGCCGTTAACGCTCTGCCTACCCCGTAAGGGATATGGGCGTGATTTATGTATGTATGTATGTATGCAATTAATATCAAAAGTAGCTGTTTTAGATACTTTTTTCCATAACTTTAATTGCAGCGAATATTTCATTAAGTTTACAGGTTCTTATTTTACTTAAGAATAATACTATAAACTTGGGCGTCGGATATTCTGATAGATTGTTTGAACAAAGAGAAAACTCTTTTTTTGTGAAGTGGCGCCACTGTCGAGGTCGTTGACGGCTACAATCTTCTTAAGGGGTTACATCAACACATATCAAAAGCAAGAATTCTATCCTCATAATATGCAAATGAAGATAAAAAATGTCTTACCTCATAAGCCTCCTCTTCTGCGTCCTGCGGTATGCTGGACATCTTGCTTTGGTTCCAGCGCGCGTACACCTGGAACGACGCGTTGCAGATCTCTAGGAACCTGGAATGACAAACATTTGTTTTAGATAGCCATGTGATGCCGGCTTAGAATAGCATCACCCCATTTCTTTCCCGTGGGTGTTGTAAGAGGCGACTGAGGGACTTGACTTGACTTGTATTGCAATTTCAGGCGATGGGCTGACAACCTATCACTATGGCGATACACAATTTTCCGAATGACCCTCAAATATATGTCAGACGTGGCGTAAATGTCCGTTTTTGCGGCCGTTTACGCTCTGCCTTCCCCGCAAGGGATAATAGGCATGATATATGATTGTATTTTGTTTAAGAAATACTTACTATAAAAATTTTATACATATACTCGTAGGGTAGGTAGAGCGTAAACGGCCAAAAAAATAATATTTACCCTACGTCTGACAAACATTTGGGGGTCATTCGCAAAATTGGGTATCGCCATAGTGACAATTTGTCAGCCCATAGCAAATTGCAATGCACATGTACTCGAGATGCTATTTTAAGTCGACGTCACACGGCACACGCAAAAGAAAATAAATCTAAATTAATACACTAAGGTGTGTGTAGTGCAGGGGGTAAGACACAGTAATGTATGGTATATAAGGTGAAATTTTAATAGCGACCGATACCGAAATCTCAGGACTGGCTGATAACAAGAAACAACTTTCCTCAAAGAACAACAGTCAAAATATTTATAAAAATGTAGTCTTGATATACAAATTGACTAGGTCTGCAGGTACATTTTGAATGAAAAGTATTTTTTTTTTCAAATTCCAACCTTTGATCCTCAGGTAAAGTTGTTAAGTTTAATTGACCAGTTCACCCCTAAAAAGGAACGCAGTACTGTAGCCCGTAGGCCACAGGTAAATAGAAACAGGCGAGAACTTGTAGCAGAGACTTCTTTATTTCAAAAGTATAAAAATGCCACTAATCGCACATGTGTTATGCGGTATCTGCCAGCGGCAGGTAAGATTGGCCTTATGGCCAAAATAAAATGTCACAGAACTGAAAATGCCACAACTAAAATCGTCACACGATGATGGAAGTGCGTGCGTTCTATTAGGAGACTTGATATAGAATGCGTCAAAAAGATAAATACGTCTGAACGACATTCCAATTCTGTTATTTAATTTCAAATTTAAAATAATGTGAGAAAGAAGAGGTGACTTAGAAAGGATACCGACGTAGAGTTTTCACTCTGCTACAGTTCTTTTACTTTTACTTAGTGACATTCTGCGGCTGCACGGAGTTGAGCATTCTCTTGGTGCTCTTGGTGAGCAGAGTGATGGCTACCAGCACCACGGCTGGGTAGTTGTGGTACTTGAACAAGATGGCCGGGATCTTCTCCAAGGCACCTATCAGCATCATGATGATGATGATGATCATATACTTACTTAGTGACATTCTGCGGCTGCACGGAGTTGAGCATTCTCTTGGTGCTCTTGGTGAGCAGAGTGATGGCTACCAGCACCACGGCTGGGTAGTTGTGGTACTTGAACAAGATGGCCGGGATCTTCTCCAAGGCACCTATCAGCATCATGATGATGATGATGATCATATACTTACTTAGTGACATTCTGCGGCTGCACGGAGTTGAGCATTCTCTTGGTGCTCTTGGTGAGCAGAGTGATGGCTACCAGCACCACGGCTGGGTAGTTGTGGTACTTGAACAAGATGGCCGGGATCTTCTCCAAGGCACCTATCAGCATCATGAATTGTTCGTCCATTGAGCCCACCTGGTGGAAATTAAAGGTATTAGTTATTCAGGAAAAATGAGACGTTCGTGGACTTAGTGTCCCGCGCGACATGAAAGAAATAGTTTTTCAAATGCAATATGACGTAATGTGATGTGATTCGGTATAAATACGTTCTTCAGTTTTTTTTTTTAAGTTAGAACATTGGCATCCTCTAGGGTTGTTATGTCTTGTGGGGATCGTACCTACGACCCTCGGCGTAGCAGGCAGGGGTACTATCCTCTACGCCATCGGGACACAGTATAACTTTAGGCAATGTATAAACTGTCGTGTTCTACTTTTCGTTCGAATACTTTAAAGAAACTCAATATCTGGTATAATTATTTCGTGTAATATCCTTGTTACCTCGTGCACGCCCTCTGTGACGCCGATGAAGCAGTCCAGAGTGTCAGCGAGCATGTTCCTCACTGGCTCCGTGTCAGCCTCCATGTTTAGAATGTTCATCAGCTTGTCTTGCAGAGCCACCGTGCTTGACACCAGACGATTCCGCGCCTCGCCTGCAAACCAATTAGAACCGCACATTCAATATCTTCTTCTTCTTTTCGTGTGGGACACCAAGTCATCTAATGACCCGATGAACCCCATTCAATGTAACATGCTGAGTGTAACTTGCGCAAATAAAGAAAGTATCCCGAAATGGCAACATTCTTGTTTGTCTCTCTATAAAATTATAGGACATACATATATATAAGGAATTATAATGATGTAAAATGTCAACAATGTTGCCATTTCGGGATCCTTTCTTTATCTGCGCGACTTGTTATTAGTTAAGGGTGCGATATATTTTAAACAGGGTCGACCATAAATATGACGTCAAAAGAAAAAAAAGCCTTATACTGTGGGGTATCTCAAAACTCAAAAACTCCCATGTTTCGCGATTATTTGTAGTTTCCAAGTTATTCAACTTTTAATGTTGAAATGGAAAAATTCGACCAGCAGGTTTTTATTATTTTTGTTTTCTAGAAAGTAAGGTTAAATATTTGTCTCAATTCCATGTTGCCGACTAAAATCTCTAACTAATAATAGCATTGTCACTTTCTGTTATATAGGCTTAGACAAGAAAAGAAGATAATCGTTTACGCATTAATATGGCGGTAAAACTTAAAAGGAAATCTACGAAATGACGGGGATATCATAGACTATTCAAGACACGACATGACTTAAATTCACAGTCTATTATTACATACTAAGTTATAATACTATCTACATTGAATGAAGTAAATTTCATTTTTATGTTCATTCAAGACATGACATGCCTTAAATAGTCTATGACAGCTACTATCCTTTTCTAAACCTATTTAACGGAAAGTGAAAGTACGGTCGGGTCGGATTCATAAGTGGAGTCATAGTTAGACCACGTGACAGATTGCAATACGGGTTATTATCCTCTGTACTTACTTTACTAACTTACGCACACACGTAAGATTATCGACTGTAAGTAGAAAAGTCCACCTTAAGGCGTAGCATTAAAACTTAAACAGATTACCACCTATAAGCGACATCTATGTAATCTTTGAAATAATTACTCGGTGATAGCCTATTCGCCACCACATCACCACAAAGTATACATCACACTGGTTTGTCTAAAACTGTATTATAGTTATCCTTATTCGTTCACTTGTAGTAAAGCAATAGATTACATATCTTTATTTCGTCATATTGATCACAAGCAACCGTAGCTTAGCGGTAATAGTTCTTACCTTCTAATCAGAACGGAACCGGGTTCCCATCCGATCTCTGTATGTTGATTAATGTTTTTTTAAATGTTTTTACCATATTTTCTCCAGTAATAATTATTTTATATAATATTTTTCTATATATTCATCTATGTATTATATCTATAAATGTTTATTGTAAATTATGTATCAAAATATTATATCTAAAAACATTGTAATAAAACAGAAAGTAAGGTAAGAAATTATTTTATTGGTAGGTATGGTATTACTTTATGTAAATAACATAATGACATGAATGAGAACTTTTGGTAACCATAAGATACGAGTATGTAAAACTACATAAAATACTTGCTGTCGTAATACTTAGTTAATAGTTTTGTTTGAATGATAAAACACAATATTATGTAAAATGATATTAAGTGTTCATTAGCTGAAACATCGATAGGTAATCATCACTACATAGTATAAAATAAAGTCGCTTCCCGTTTGGTGTCTCCTTATATCTTTAGAATTACCCAACGGATTTTGATGCGGTTTTTTTTATTAGATAGAGTAACTTGAGGAGAAGGTTTATAAGTATAATTTATTCCGGGAAATTGTCACGTTCCCATGGGAAAACGGGTAGCCCAACTGGTAGTAAACTTTTGACCCCCTTTTGACACCTTTAAGGATTAAAATTTCAAAAATGCTGAAACACGTATTTAATTATTTTAAGTTATGAGTCTAATCAGAAATTTTGAAACAGATCACATTTAAGATAAAAAACTTTCATACAAACTTTTAACCCCCTTTTCACTCATTTAAAGGTTAAAATTTCAAAAATGCTGAAACACGTGTTTAATTATTTTAAGTTATTAGTCTAATCACAAATTTTGAAACAGATCACATTCATTTAAAAAAACGAAATTTCATACAAACTTAAAACCCCCGTTTGACCCTATTAAGGGTTAAAATTTCAAATATACTGAAACACGTGTTAAATTATTTTAAGTCATAAATCTAATCACAAATTTTGAAACGGATCACACTCAAGACAACGATCTTTCATACAAACTTTTAACCCCCTTTTCATCCCTTGGGGGATTAAAAAAAACGGAATTTAAAGTAAAGTCGCTTCTCACGTCTGTCCCTGTCTGTTTGTTTGTTTGTATGCTTAAATTTTCAAAACCATTTAACGGATCTGGATGAAGTTTTATTAAAAGATAGAGTGATTCAAGAGGAAGGTTTTTATGTATGTATGTACCTATGTATAATTTATGCCGGGAGAAGGTCTGTTTCCCGTGGGAAATCAGTTAGCAGCGGGTGAAACCGCTGGGCGGGCCGCTAGTTATTTATAAGATCATAGGAATGATCCAAATCTTGGATTGAATCTTTCAATAAAGTTATTTAAGTAATAATTTCGTTAGTAATTATTTTATTGTTCTATGTTTAACGATGATGCACTTTCCTCGGAAGTAAAAGTAATTGTAATAATAATAAATCAGTTATTTGCCTACATCTCAAGGTTTAAGCTTAAGTACTCGTTTTCGTAATGAAAAGATATTGAAGCAAGGCCTTAAGATAACTGACTAATAATGATCAATCTTATATAAATATATATCGATGTTTTAGCATAATTCAATTGCTAATGTAATGCTCCACAAATACCTACTGCAATAGTAGGCGGGTAAGCAGGTAAACAGAGGTTGAGTGAGCAACGATTTATCGGGCCCGCTTCGGCATACATTGCTGATTATTTTGTGTATATTCATATATTGTAATGGAATACACAAGATAATCAGCAATGTATGCTCGATCGGGTCAGATTGAAATCTTAAGTAAAAATCGCCGCTTACATAATTAGTATTTGGTGTTACCTCCGCTGTTTTCAACAACACTTAATAAACACTTAATAGACTCGACCAAATAAGTGCATAAATCTGTTCCTCTGGTATCCTCCCACACTCCCAGGCAGTGAGCCTCTAAAGCTTCTGTAGTTCTTTCATTGCGCATGTCCCACCTTTGCACCATTAAACCCCATAAATTCTCTATGGGATTTAAGTCCGGAGATTTTGCTGGCACCACGGCAGCTCGATGCACTGGACAATTTATCCTGGACAAATGCAAAACGAGAAACTTCACTAGCAGGATAAACAATTAAACATTTCGCACCGTCGTCGGTAGCATGCTTTCCTGTAGCATATCAACATAATTAGCGGCAGTTGCACGCCCTGTTTCTTGTGCTACTAATTCGCCTGGACCAGCGGCAGAACCATTTTCTTCATATTGTTACACCATCATCCTCCGCTGTGAATCATTAATAAGACGAGTCGAGTTTTTACGCTACCTTCCTCTTCAAAACGTGTAACCCAACGTTTAACAGCCTTCCACTAAAACAAAGTAGCATTATTAATAAAAAAGTTTATACTAATCGGTTCACAGCTACCAACATACTATGAGTCAAAGTTTTTAATATTTAAAATACAATTGTAATGAAATAAAACTATACTTACGGCCAGACCAGCCTGATTAGCAATTTGAGTTAAATTAAATCCAATACCATGCAGCGCCACAGATAATTGCAGCGCAACAATACGCTGCCTATCCTGCAAACTGATATTAGTATGCCATTCGAAGAAATAAACACTAAAGTTTAATAAATAAACTTAGGTTAAAAAAATCACTTAGCACACGCACTATCTCGCAAACGATCTAGCAACAACTAAAATGTAATTCAAAATTTACTAAATTTTGCTTCATTTGATAAAATAAAAACTACAACGAAGATATCGGGATTCGAACCATTGTCTCCACAATAACGGTCAAGAATTTGCTTGACCGCGCTACTGACCAAGCTACCGAAGCTTATGATTCATGTAGTGAAATAGTCAATACTACTCAGCCTATTATACAATGGTAGTTCGTCAAATTATAGTATGTTATACGTCATTTGTGTCATTGTGTGAGTGTCGCCGCGGGTGCGAGCGACTTGTTTTCTGAGGTTTGTGTTAACTATGACTCCACTTTTGAACGCGACCGTACATTTTTAATTAGCTGTTTCAGTCTGCGACGTGGATTTTTTTAGGTTACTCAAAAGGTAATAACGGAAACCCTATTACTGAGGCTCGGCTGTCCGTCCGACCGTCCATCCTACAGTTACGAGGCTGTATCTCAGGAGAAACAGTGGTTCAGGAACCACTATACCTAGACAGTTGAAATTTTCACAGATGATGTATTTATGTTGCCGCTATAACAACAAATACTAAAAATTAGAATAAAGTATATATTTAAGGGGGCTCCCATACAAAAACTTGTTTTTTTGAATGGAGGCTGTATCACATGAACCGCGAAAGACTTGAAATTTTTACACATGTATTTATGTTGCTGCTATAACAGTTTGGGGATAGATAGGGCTGTGTGAATTGTCCAGGATATTTATTTAATTAATTAATGCTACTCAAAATAATGCTACTCAACAATAAATATTTTTTTATATAAAAATAAATTTTAAATATTTATGGGAGCTGCCATACAAAACACGTGTTTTTTTGCGCGTTTTTATCGATAATTGTTTGGTAAAGGTATAACGGTACGGAACCCTTCGTCCGACTCGCACTTGTCCGGTTTTTTCCCTAATGATATCGCAAAGTAACGTGACCTACCTTCGGCATAAGTAGCGGCAATGGCGAAGGCCCGGTGCAGCTCCTTTCGCAACTCCCCAGGAAGGTTACTACCCGCCGCCTCCCATTGTACCAGCGCCAGGAATTCTTCACACGTCGCCAAAGGGTTATCTCTGGAACAGACGTATAATTACAATTCGGACTGCGCTTCCAGTCGTCATTTATAATGCGCACTGCTAAAGAGTGGAACTCACTACCTGCGTCTGTGTTTCCAAACGCATACAACCCTAACCTCTTCAAAGTAAGAGTAAACAGGCTTCTTCTGGGTGAGCTCGCTCCATCTTAGACTCTGTCTCTGTCCTATGACCTAGACTAGAGTCAAGGACAAACCCATACTTAATAAAAATAAAAATAAAGTTTTCTTTAAATAATAAGTTATTTATAAAAGTGATAATGAGAATGCATTCGGATCGTAAATAATTAGGTTTACCCGTGTTATCTATATATTGGGTGAAATTATACTAATGACCGATAGCAGAAACTCAAGACGGGCTGGTGATAAGGAACATAGGCCGAAATATGAAAAGAAAAAATTTGTACTCCCTTTTTTTTTTTTTGAAAACTTGCAAAATTTTCAAGCGCGGGCAGGATTTGAACCTGCGACTTTCACATTACTAGTGGCGACGCCTCTTCCATCTGGGCTACCGCAGCTCATTTCTTGCCCGCCAATTTTGCAAGTGTATTTGAATGCCAGTAACGCTTGGCATGGCTCCATCTACCGGGTTAGTTTTGCAACTAATAACCGGCGACTAATTCTATCTTTACAGATTGAATGTAGTCTAAGTCAATGAAAACCAGCGATAAATTGAGTACCAAATTTTTGAAAACTTGTTTTCAAAAATTGTATACCTAACACGGGAAGTGTTTTAAAAATTTTGGTACTCAATTTGTACTCCCATACAAAATTACCGTACAGCTGATATAAGTTACAATACTTTTTTATGTCAATCTATGTTCCTGGAGGAAAGTTGTTCCTTATCCCCAACCCGCCTTGAGATTTCGCTATAGGTCACGTTGTATTGTTTGTAGTGATAATATCTTAGTCATCATAAGTATATCTACTGATACGAAGAACGCCTAATGAGCGCTTGGCCACGGTATTGGCCTACTCAATAATCGGTACATTCATACATACATCAGCCTATTGCAGTCCACTGCTGGACGTAAGCCTCCCAAGGGTAATTCACAGGGCACGATCTCTCGATTTCGCCTACCAGTCGCTACCAGCCGCCTTTTTTAAGTCATCGGTCCATCTAGCCGGAGGTCGACCAACGCTACGCTTGCCGAGGCGTGGCCTCCACTCGAGAACCCGCTTACTCCACCGTCCATCGTCCTCCACCTCAGTTTGCTACAATAATTATCGCTATACTTTGATAAATATTGAAGAAAATTCCCTCACGTTTCGCTTGCGATGTTGCTTCGCTGTTTTATCTTCTGCGCGACGTAGCTTTCCATACAAAACTACCGAAGTAGAAAGGTAAACCGTGTAGCTTAGAATAGCATCACCCTATTTGTACCCGTGGGTGTCGTAAAAGTTACTTGCACCCCCTACACCGTACACTCACTTGTGTTGTGTGTGCGCGAGCGTAGTGAGTAGCGCCGATGCTTGCGAGGCGGCGGCGCGGCGGGCTGCCCGCTGTGATGACGCGAGCACACACTTGCACCCTCTACACTACACCGTACACTCACTTGTGTTGCGTGTGCGCGAGCGTGGTGAGTAGCGCCGATGCTTGCGAGGCGGCGGCGGGCTGCTCGCTGTGATGACGCGAGCACACACTTGCACCCCCTACACTACACCGTACACTCACTTGTGTTGCGTGTGCGCGAGCGTGGTGAGTAGCGCCGATGCTTGCGAGGCGGCGGCGGGCTGCTCGCTGTGATGACGCGAGCACACACTTGCACCCCCTACACTACACCGTACACTCACTTGTGTTGCGTGTGCGCGAGCGTGGTGAGTAGCGCCGATGCTTGCGAGGCGGCGGCGGGCTGCCCGCTGTGATGACGCGAGCACACACTTGCACCCCCTACACCGTACACTCACTTGTGTTGCGTGTGCGCGAGCGTGGTGAGTAGCGCCGATGCTTGCGAGGCGGCGGCGGGCTGCCCGCTGTGATAACGCGAGCACACACTTGCACCCCCTACACTACACCGTACACTCACTTGTGTTGCGTGTGCGCGAGCGTGGTGAGTAGCGCCGATGCTTGCGAGGCGGCGGCGGGCTGCCCGCTGTGATGACGCGAGCACACACTTGCACCCCCTACACTACACCGTACACTCACTTGTGTTGCGTGTGCGCGAGCGTGGTGAGTAGCGCCGATGCTTGCGAGGCGGCGGCCGGCTGCCCGCTGTGATGACGCGAGCACACACTTGCACCCCCTACACTACACCGTACACTCACTTGTGTTGTGTGTGCGCGAGCGTGGTGAGTAGCGCCGATGCTTGCGAGGCGGCGGCCGGCTGCCCGCTGTGATGACGCGAGCACACACTTGCACCCCCTACACTACACCGTACACTCACTTGTGTTGTGTGTGCGCGAGCGTGGTGAGTAGCGCCGATGCTTGCGAGGCGGCGGCCGGCTGCCCGCTGTGATGACGCAAGCACACGCCCGCGCGCGCCGCTATACGTGACACGAGCCAGTTTACTCCTCGCGAGCCGTGGCCGAACGCCACTTCTATTATTGGCGACATCTGTTGGCAAGATAAGTGGCAATAAGTGTGAGAAAAACACACTACTGTAACGCTAGGTTAGTTCGAAGATAGGTTTATATTTGAAGGAAAACAAATATCTAATTTCTAACTTTGTTACTCTGCAAAATTCACCGTCCAAACAGTCCACAGACTAAGTTACTATAGATCATCAAGTTATAGTTTACAATTACGGATACTAGCAGATTTAATCCGACAAACAAATTACAAAAAGAGCTCGATTTCCCAAGTATTCGTGATTGAAATCCCGCACGTAAGGGCCTTTTTCTCATGCGCATTCCCAAAATTGCTTTTATAAAACCGTGAATTTTACCGTGAATTCGAGTGATTCGCTACGAGTGGCTTTACCACTCGTATCAAGCCGTGAATAATTTTGACTACTCTCCTAAACAGCTGATTGTCAAAATCAAATTACAAGGTAAGCATTTGACCAAAGAGCACGATTTGCCGCAACAACATTTTAAATTACATTTCGTTTCACTGTCAGAGATTACCGGTTTTTAAATCAATGAATTTTGCCAGGGATGGTGGTTTGGGGGTCTCAATATTTCTGCGTATAACAAGAAAGTTCAAGAGGAAAAAAGAAAGTTAAATGGCAAAACAGATTTCTACTGATAAGGAAATACGAAAAAACTGGATTAAGCGAACTGGACTTCGTGAGAGACTGAATGACGAATGTGAATGTTGGTCAAATGTCTAATACTTAGGAAATCGACCTCCAGCTGCTAGATATCAAAGCTTATTTCGGAGAACTGTGCCTCCACAACATTTCAAATTTCTAACAAGACTTTTTTATATTTTTAATAGATAGTTTCACGCATCATTAAATAAAGGACAAGTTCTTTTTATTTTATTTTGTTTCATAATCAGAGATTTTAAATTTTAAATTACTTTAGTTTAGTTCCAACAACTAAGCTGTTGAAAACAATATTCATTTGCCTACCACCTCTATGACGTCTATGACATTTATAAAAAAAACTGATTGACATTGACAGATGAATGATTTTTTTTTACTCCTATAAGCAAAGGATTTTTTCAGGGTAATCCTAACTTTGGAAGTTTTTACATCTTTTCAAAATATTTCAGAAACGATTGCATTTAAAAATATGAAAATGTGTGTATCTTAATAAGCATCCCAAACACTCTAAACGATATATATATATTTTTTGTATCTAACGTAAAATGAAATGTTGTGGATTTTCCTTCTCATACTTCGCAAACGGTTTACAAACAGAGACTGATGAAAAATACGCAATAGCCACCAGTGGTCTACGTTATGAAACTACAGGCTACAAGTCTACAGGTGCAACTCGTAGTATATTGCGTTGCCGGTTAATATTCCTGGTATCAGAGTTGTAACCGACTGCGCAATGAACATCGAATTTCACCTGTAAAATTGTAGCCTGTAGTTTGGTAATATCGGACACTGGTGGGGAGGTATATATCATGTACTGGCATTCTACATATTCTTGTATGCGGTTATTCCAATGTTCTTTAAAGCTGTGTCTCTATCGGAAAATATCCCGATGGGAATGTGTCTCGATTGAACTAAACCGCTACCGGCACTTTTGCTGCTCAACTAGTTTGCATGGATTTCTATGAAAAACATGCCTTATTCTAGATAGATTGATTAAACGTTTATTGCATAATAAAAATCACACACATACATTCAACAGTATAAGTAAAACAAAGTGTAAATACATTTCAGAATAAAATAGGGTAAATACTTGCATAGTTAAACGCACATGTGTGCTGCAGCGATGCAAAGGGCCAAGGCTCAGTGCAAGGAATGCCCAAAAGAGGGCAGCACTGGTTTTCAGCCATTACCCCAGAGTGAGCGTTGCGAGTGTCTTTTTGTATCGTTTTTATGTGAGATTCTACAACTGACCTCGGAATACATGACGCTCTGGGGCATCAGGTACGAGTTGGCCCAGATCTTGAGCAGCCAAGATATGGTGGCTGATAGCTCCGGACTGAACACAGACCCCAGCCCGGCTTCTAAAGCAGCACACTCCCACGCGCTTATACGCAGTATCGTGCCCACTAATCTGAGGAACAAAAAAAATAAAATATTAATTACATACATATATCACGCCCATAATCCGGTACGGCTGGAAAAAAAATGACATTCACGCCACGTCCGACAGACATTTGAGGGTCATAAATGAAAATAAGAATTTTAAAAAATGACAGTCATTTATGAAAATAATATAGCACTGTGAGTGTGGTGATGCTATTCTAAGCCGGCATCACACGGCCAAGGAAAATATTAACTTTTATTAATGGCTGAGACTAGAAAGCTGAAACATAGTCGAAGCCTGAGATCATTTCCACACAGCAATGAAACAGATCAAGTTGTTTAGCCAGAATTCGATCCGGTATATGTAATGAATTACTTCGTACATATCCGTAACAACAGACACTGTACAGTATGTTTCAAACTAGCGACCCACCCAGCGGTTTCACTCACTGCTACCCGTTTTCCTGAAGGAACAACGCTTTTCGCGGTAAAAGCAACCTTTTTTTATTTTTATTTAAACATGTATAAACAGAGAAGTTTGGAGAAAGCTGGTGACGATTATAGCCCAGAAAAGTCACGCCCCTTAGTCATGAGGATACGACGAAGAAGAAGTATACATACAAATACAATTCAGTCAAATGCCTTCGATAAACCTCATTAAGTTTGTCTCGATGATATAATCCTAACGTGACTCTAACCTAAAATCCTGCCTCTTGGATCACTCTATAAAATATATTAAAAAGCCGTATAAAAAATGAATGAATATGAATATGATATCAATAAACTGCAGTATAATGCGTTTAACAGTATTTTATTGTAAAGAGAACACATTTGTTGAAACTGTAACTGCAGTGCATAATAATTTTCTGGGGCATCAAAGAATCTGTTTCCCGGGTTTAAAAGTCAAATAACTTTCAAATACGGAATTATTCATTACAAGCGGCCCGCCCAGCGGTTTCACCCGCTGCTAACCAATTTTTCGCGGGATACAGACCTTCTTCCGACATAAACATAAAAACCTTCCTCTTGAATCACAACACGGTTGTTTTTGTATGGAATACACGGATTGTAATTCATGGCAGAATTTTCTTAAACTACCCATCTGTTTTGCTCGGTGTTTCTATGGCGTATGCGTGGGGACAATTCTCTAGTTCTCTGTCTTTCTCTCTCTACTATATATCTGTCTCTACGCTGGCTGAGACAATCCACTTGCCAAACGTTTTCTTCTGGCTTTTACTGTGCTACGACCTATGTTCGGACGACGTCGTCTATCAGGCATTACATTATTAATAGTAGCGGCGTCTTCGATCTGTACATCCACGTTCATATCACAATAAGGCTGGTAAACATCGAAATGACCCTTAGAATAATTATTTTGCTGAGTACTGAAGTGAAGTCTTTGCACAGGAATTCCATCTTCACCGAATGGTGCATATAGCTCTCTATTGTTGTAAACCTCAAAGACGCAAAAAAAAATATGCATAAAACTCACACAAACCGCCATAAATATGCAGTAGGACCATTTCCGCAAAATATGCAGAAGAATAAGCGTAATTATTTCCATCTTCGTCGTGTGATAGGACGGAAAACTCGCTCCAGTGCTCTACAACGACTACAACATAAGCGATAATACTTTCGCGCACCTCCCGAGCCATGACTTGGGTGTCATACAACACAAAGGATATTGCTCGAAAAAAGCAAGCTCCGTCGCCAATAATTGGCACAACATCATGCGGTAATGTTTAGAATATCTACGACCACTTTGATCTATTTACCACCCTTTTTAATGGTAAAACTTTACAACTTGGATCGATTCTACACCCAAAAACAAATCTATTTGACAAAAAAAAAAAAATTACCAAAGGCCCGAACGACCAAACAAATACCAAACGACACCTATAATTTTTCAATTATCAATCGATTTTTTCAATCGATGAACGATAGTCTAAAGAAAGTTAGACGATTTTTCATTGAACACCTCGAACACCGAGAACGGAAAGGAACAAAATTAGAGAGATAAAATAAAATATTATAGATAAAATACATGTTGTTTAACCCAAGGGATGAAAAGGGGGTTAAAAGTTTGTATGAAAGTGTGTTGTCATACAAATTTTTCAATTATCAATCGATTTTTTCAATCGATGAACGATAGTCCAAAGAAAGTTAGACGATTTTTCATTGAACACCTTCATTGAGCACCGAGAACGGAAAGGAACAAAATTAGAGAGATAAAATAAAATATTATAGATAAAATACATGTTGTTTAACCCAAGGGATGAAAAAGGGGGTTAAAAGTTTGTATGAAAGTGTGTTGTCTTAAGTGTGATCCGTTTCAAAATTAATGATTAGATTTATGACTTAAAATAATTAAACGTGTGTTTCAGCATATTTGAAATTTTAACCCTTAATAGGATAAGGGAGTTAAAAGTTTGTATGAAAGTTCGTTTTTTGAAATGAATGTGATCTGTTTCAAAATTTGTGATTAGACTAATAACTTAAAATAATTAAACACGTGTTTCAGCATTTTTGAAATTTTAACCCTTAAATGGATGAATATGGAGTTAAAAGTTTGTATGAAAGTTTTTTATCTTAAATGTGATCTGTTTCAAAATTTCTGATTAGACTCATAACTTAAAATAATGAAATACGTGTTTCAGCATTTTTGAAATTTTAATCCTTAAAGTCAAAAGGGGGTCAAAAGTTTACTACCAGTTGGGCTACCCGTTTTCCCATGGGACAATTTCCTGTAATACATTATACTTATAAACCTTCCTCTCAAGTTACTCTATCTAATAAAAAAAACCGCATCAAATTTTGGGTAATTCTAAAGATATAAGGAGACACCAAACGGGAAGCGACTTTATTTTATACTATGTAGTGATACAAGTCTTTGTTTGCTGACATTCTTCAAAAGAGACACAACTGTAAATACCTGCCCAAGATAACTGTTATGAATGAGAAAACCATACCTTCGGTAATTTGTTATCTTTCTTTGTATTACAAGTAATATACATAATCAATACAAACTCCGCATATAATATGTACATAATATTTTGATGCATTGATAAGATTATTTATTTTTAGGAATACCACCCTGTATGATGAGATGCTTAATATTAATGTATACTTTTCTATTTTAGTATTAAAATATTCATTTTTACTCATACACAAAAAATTTATGTTATTAGATATAATGTTGTTTTTTGAGATTAAATTCTTATTATTTCTTATAATGTTGTTTTTTGAGATTGAATTCTTACTGTTTCTTCGGAAACAAATTTATGCTATAAGAAGGTTTCAGTGTTGTCACTTACAAGTGTATAGTCACTTACAAGTGTATGTCACTTACAAGAGTATAGTCACTTACAAGTGTAGCCGTGTGATGCCGGCTTAGAATAGCATCACCACGTTTCTTTCCCGTTGGAGTCCTAAGAGGCGACTAAGGGACTTGAGGGTGTGTATTGCAATTATAGGGGATGGGCTGACAACCTGTCGCTATGGCAATACGCAAATTTTCGAATGACCCTCAAACATATGTGAAACGTGGCGTAAATGTCCGTTTTTGAGGCCGTTTACGCTCTGCCTACCCCGCAAGGGATAATAGGCGTGATATGTGTGTACAAGTGTATAGTCACTTACAAAAGTATAGTCACTTACAAAAGTATAGGGTCGACGCTGTCTGTGCAAGTACTCTCCCCCACTAAGAAGCGCAGCGAGGCGTCCACGTTAGCGTTTTCAGTTAAACTGTAGTGCATTATTTCATTAGGGATCATCACTAGTTCACCTTCAGTACAGTCTATGGCTAGGAAGTGACCTGCGAACAAAAAGGTATTTGTATACGTGTTTCTTATGCTACGTTCAGACTATGCACCTGCTCTTACTTCTACCGCTACCGCGTAATTGTTCGAAATACTTCTGCGGAAGTATCAACGCGAGTGAGTATTCACACACTGGCGTCATACTCTTCTCGCAGCAATACGAGTGAGCGAAATAGCAATATATTTCATCCGCGTTCGTGCTGTCGATGACGAGTAGCAGCGCGAGTAATCTGTTTACATGCTCGCGCTGCTCACTTTACTTACTATTAATTAAAAACATCGATGGCAGTGTCGTATTTCGAGGCACTTTAGGGTAACCGCCTCATGTTTGTGCTACTCTTTCACGTTTGAATAAGTAAGACGGCCCTTACTATACACACATAATACATTATTACGAGTGAAACGTGATCTACGTTTAAAAAATAATTAGGATTGGTGATACACTATGCTATAGCAACAGACAGAATACGTGGATGAAAATAAGAAATTGAGAACATGTTAGGTAGAGCAGTGGGACGGAGCCGGAAGGTACCAGGTTCAATCCCCGGCGGGCGCTGACATTTTTCCAATTTCTTATTTTCATTTATGAAAATAATATAGCACTGTTAAAATAAATCATCTACACTAATATTATAAAGAGGAAAGATTTGATTGTTTGTTTGTTTGTTTGTTTGTTTGCATCGAATAGGCTCCGAAACTACTGGCCCGATTTTAAAAATTCTTTCACCATTAGAATCCTACATTAATCCTGATGAACATAGGCTATATTTTATACGAGAAAAAAATAGGGATCCGCGTGAAAATTTCGATAATGTAACCCAACGTGTGAAAAATGTACCAAAAAAATATCTTATATCGCGTACGCTGTGGAAATTATTGACAATAGAGCAAAAATATGTACTACAGTTTTATAGAGGACATTAATATCTACAATAATGTCCGCGATACCATATGTCTAACTATTACAGTTATGCCACAATAACTACTTTTTCATTTAATATTTTACAATCTACGCCACATTATTCGTACCAGTGTAATGATTACATTTAATCATTACTGTATTAAAGGGTGTAAGGGATAGCCCTCCGAATACTGATAGGATACATGCAGACCATGAAACTGAACAACTTTTCCCTAGGAACATATTTCAGGAAACGTAAAAAAAACTGACTTCCCATAGTGAATGCAGTCAGCTGATTGTGATTTTGTATGAAAGGTAATTTTCTTGGCGTTTCCTGACATATGTTTCTAGGGGAAAGTTGTCGTGTGATGCGGGCTTAGAATAGCATCACCCCATATCTATGCCGTGTGATGTCGGCTTAGAATAGCATCACCCCATATCTTTCCCGTGGGAGTCGTAAGGGGCGACTAAGGGACTCGAGGGTTTGTATTGCAATTTGAGGCGATGGGCTGACAACCTGTCACTATGGCGATACACATTTTTCAGAATTACCCTCAAATGTTTGTCAGACGTGGCGTAAATGTCCGTTTTTGCGGCTGTTTACGCTCTGCCTACCCCGCAGGGGATTATAGGCGTGATATGTGTATGTATGTATGGAAAGTTGTCCAGTTTTATGTTTCATGCACCCTATCAGTATTCCAAGGACTGTCCTTTACTCGGTATAAAAAAAGACTACAAAAAACATAAAATAATGCATTAAAAAAATCTACACTAAAATAATGCATACATACACATATCAGGCTTATTATCCCTTGCGGGGTAGGCAGAGCGTAAACGGCCGCAAAAATGGACATTTACGCCACGTCTGACATAATGTTTGAGGGTCATTCGGAAAATTGTGTATCGCCATAGTGACAGGTTGTCAGCCCATCGCCTAAAATTGCAATACACACCCTCAAGTCCCTTAGTCACCTCCTACGACTCCCACGGGAAAGAAATCGGGTGATGCTATTCTAAGCCGGCATTACACTTAAATAATAACAATATAATCTACACTAATATTAGAAACAGGATTTTTTTAATTGTTTGTTTGAATTGGATAGGCTCCGAAACTATTGACGTCATGACCGTCATTCTAAAAAAAGAAATTTGTATCACACAATTTTCTTTTTTTATTACAATTTTGTTATGACCTAATAGAAAATAGGCTCGGGCGGGATAAAAAAAATAAAAATTTAGGCACTGGCATGGGGCTGGCCAGGTTAATCACACGGCATGTACTTTTACGCCACCACCATCTGAACACGATATTTGTTTCAAATTGAAGTCAAGATTTTTAGAATCCTACATTATCCCTGATGAACATAGGCTGTATAAAACTGTCTTATAACCGGGGGGAAATTGTTAGCAGCGGGTGAAACCGCTGGGCGGGCTGCTAGTAGTATATATAACCCAACAGGATACGTATTGCAAGCAAGGCAGGCCTGTCGATTTGCCTTAACATAATTGAGAGAGACCGAAAGAATACTTGCGAACTAAGCGTAATAAGGACGGCCGATGTGGCGCAGTGGTAGTGCGACTGCCTGCGACGCAAAGGTTCCGGGTTCGATTCTCGGTGGGACACTCACAAAAGTTGATATTTATCTCTTTGTGAATTTGTTCCCGGTCTGCTTAGGACATTGCAGAGTGAACCACCTGAGAAATGGTTCCGTGCCTCGGAGGGCACGTTAAGCCGTCTCGGTTGCTGTCTATGATTTTTTTTTTTAATAATGGTGGGTTTGCTCTTGACCCTAGTCTAGGTCATGGGACAGAGACAGAGTCTAAGATGGAGCGAGCTCACCCAGAAGAAGCCTGTTCACTCTTACTTTGAAGAGATTAGGGTTGTATGCTTTTGGAAACACAGACGCAGGTAGTAAATTCCACTCTTTAGCAGTGCGCATTATAAATGATGACTGGAAGCGCTTAGTCCGAATTGGTGGAATGGCTACCAGGTACGGATGGTATCCGGCGGTGCGTCTGGATGTCCGATGGTAGAAGGGAGCTGGTGGAACAAGGTCGTGAAGCTTTTGAGCACACTCTCCGAAGTACAATCTATAAAATACCGACAAGCAGGCAACCTTGCGGCGATGAGCCAGGCTATGTAGCTTGGTGTCCACCAGTTTTATGTCGCCTATGAGCCTCTTGGCCCTGCGTTCCACCGAGTCAAGAGCGGCAAGTTGGTATTTGGCTGAGCCATCCCAAAGGTGACTGCAATACTCCATGCAGGATCGGACTTGTGCTTTGTAAAGAGTTAAAAGCTGTCCAGGCGTAAAGTATCGCTTCACTCTATTCAGGACGCCCAGCTTTTTAGCCGCCGTCTGAGCCTTGTACTCGATGGTCGCGCCGAAGTTTAGATTTGATGTCAACTCCATGCCTAGAAGCTCAAGCCTGTCAGTGACTGAGACAGATGTACCCCGAAAAGTAGGTGTCCAGTCGAAAGGACTCCTTTTTGCAGTGAAAAGACACGCCTGTGTTTTGGTGGCATTGAATGAGACCAGATTGTCGTCGCCCCATTGGGAGACAAGACTTAAGGTCAGATCTGTTCGCTCTACCATGGCCTTTCTTAACGAACGTATTTCATCCCCACTGGTCCCTGCGCCTGTCAAGTATCTCTCTGAAACGGTCCTATCATCTGCGTATCCAACAATACCATGCCGAAGGAGGTCATTGATGTGCAGCAGGAAAAGAGTTGCAGAGAGAACAGACCCCTGAGGAACTCCGGCATCAATGGCCATAAGGTCAGACTCTGATGGACCGTTCACTAAGGAAGTCTGAAATCCAAGTACAAAAATCAGCTGGGATGCCATAAGCAGGAAGCTTGCTGAGCAGACTTGCATGCCAGACCCTGTCAAAGGCCTTCGAGATATCGAGTGAAACGGCAAGTGCTTCGCCGTTTTTCTCGATGGCTTCGCCCCAGCAGTGCGTGACATACATAAGAAGATCACCAGTAGACCGCCCCCGGCGAAAGCCATATTGACGGTCACTGAGAAGATCATTGTCTTCAAGGTAGGTCAGCAACTTACTGTTAAGTACCCTCTCCATGACCTTGCATAGGATGGAGGTAATGGCAATTGGACGGTAATGGGCAGGGTCGGCACGGTCGCCCTTTTTGGGAACTGGTTGCACATTAGCAAGCTTTCAGGCCCCCGGCACCGTTCTTTCTTTAAGAGAGAGGCGGAACAAGCGTGTCAGCACAGGGGACAGTTCAGGCGCACATAGTCTTAATACTCTCGCTGGTATGCCATCAGGTCCGCTGGCCTTGTTCACGTCTAGACTGCACAATACTCTTCGAACCTCTTTAATGTGTACTGCGATCTCCAACATCGAAGAATCGCAACGAGGTACAGTAGGTGGTTGCTTGGAGCCAGCGTCCAGACGTGAGTTGCTTGCAAACAAGGAAGCAAACAAATTTGCTTTCTCACTTGCAGAGTGAGCCAGCGATCCATCAGGTTTCAGCATTGGAGGTAAGGTTGGACGACAGAAATTAGTTTCAACCGCTTTGGACAGGGACCAAAACTTTTTAATACCCGGAGGGTGTGATGCTAGTTTGGCCCCTATTCGTCCGACATGGTCAAAACGTGCCTTACGTAAAACCCGTTTGCAGGACTTGGTGGCAGAGTTGAAGGTTCTATTACTTAGACGGCGGTCGTTATACAACCATGTCAGAGGCCTACAAGTAGTAGGCGGTTAAAAAAAACTCTGACACCACGGTTCATCGGGTCGTTGGACGAACGGTGTCCCACACGAAAAGAGAGACCGTAAAAAGATAATCTAGTGTAATATGATAATGTTACCCGTGATCATGAGGATCCAATGCAAGTCTTCGAACAGGCTGACCAGCTGTTCGCCGCCGCTCACCGGCAACTTGCCCATATGCATTAGCTGTAGTTGCTCTTCCAGCCTGAAATATATACAAATACCCGGGTGTTATGAAAATGAAAATGAAATAACTTTATTCAATGTAGGATAGCATTATCACTTATTGACGTCACGATCGGTCATTGTAAAAAAAAGAAATTTGCATAACGCAATTTTCTTCTTTTTATAACAATTTTGTATTGTCCTAATAGAAAACCGGCTCGGGCGGGATAAAAAAATAAAAATAAAGGCACTGCCTCGGGGCTGGCCAGGTTAATTACACAGCACGTAACTTTACGCCACCACTATTTGTAAACGACATTTGTTTCAAATTTTTGTCAAGATTTCCAAAGCGTGTCATTTACATGCGTATAATTAACCGGACCCCCTGAACAGGAAAAACCCCCCCAGAAACCTGCCCAGAAGTGCTTCTACTCTAAATTAACAATCTTTCTAGGCCCTAAGCTGCCCTAGCTAATTTTGGAAATAACGAATAATATATATGTATAGCCCAAAAATGGCTACATAAAAAAAATAAATATATAATAATAACAAAAAATTGCAGTAGATAAATCGACTTGTTTCGTCTAATAAAATATTTACTTTATCCATTTGAATATTTAAAATCAACGTAAAACACACGATAATGCCTGGTTTTCTGGTCTCGCTAACAAAAGGCAAAAACGTCATCTAAACATGCATGTGCCAGTCTCAAATTCCACCTTCACTTGTAGAGCGTGCGGAAAATGAAGGACATTATTAGGTGGGCAGAATCACTTGAAACTTCTTAGCTATGGTGCTTAGGTGTTACGAAATACAACTGTTTTTGTTTCATTCGAAAATTCCAAATAGTTTTAAAGTTATGGACATTGGAAGTTGAACAAAAATTCAGATCTCTGTAAACGCGCGCGCTTTGCGTGTGACGTAATTGTACAGGCTCCGCCCACTTACACCGCGCGCTGTATGAGTTCTTCTCCCGACAGATTATTGTTATTTAATAAAAATATGGCAGAAGGTTGTTAAAAAAGGGCAATCAAATAACTTGCCGAGGGTGGACGGTTTGATGGTGGCTCAATATTTTTTCGAAAAAAGATGATTTCGTTGCCGCTGAAATGCGAGGAGTTAAAATGAAAAAGTAAGTAAGAACCCTATATATATTTGACAGCCTGCCCAGCGGTTTCACCCGTCGCTAACAATTTTCCCCGGGGAATAAGACATTTTAATATAGCCTATGTTCAACAGGGATAATGTAGGATTCTAACGGTAAAATATTTTTTTAAATCGGTCCAGTAGTTTCGGAGCCTATTCAATTTGAACGAACAAACAAATCATCAAATCTTTCCTCTTCCTTATATTGATGGCCTCTATAAAACTGTATATCACTTTGCTCTATTGTCAATAATTTCCACAGCTTACGTGATATAAGATATTTTTTGCACATTGGGTTACATTATTGAAATTTTCATGTGGATCCCTATTTTTTTCTCGTATTAAATATAGCCTATGTTCATCAGGAATAATGAATAGGATTCTAATGGTAAAAGATTTTTTTTTAACCGGGCCAGTAGTTTTGGAGCCTATTCAATTCAAACAAACAAACAATCAAATCTTTCCTCTTTATAATATTAGTGTAGATAACTGTAAAGTTATTATTATTTTAACAATTAATAAAAAGCAGATCGTCGCGCACGTGTGCTACGACTGGTGAACAACGAGCAACAAATCGAGTCGGTGGCGGGCGGCCGGTAGTGTTCAGTGACGTCACACATGCGAGCGCGGTCGAGCATGCCTTGCCGACTTTTAAAAAATTATATCTCGGAAACTACTTATCGTATCGAAGTGATTCTTTCGGTGGTTTTTACCTTTTTTTATAGACTATATGAAAAAAATAAAAATAAAAACCGATGTTGAAATTAATTATGCCGCTCCTTTATCGGCTTATACAGCCATGAAAAGTCTTGCCTCAGACACTGATTAAATCGTCTGTCACAGACGTGTGAGGCCAATGATGATGAAGGATGTTGACGCATAATGAGATCATGAAACTGTATGATTTTCCTGCAAATAGCTACTCGAACAAAATGTTTGGAACAGTCGTTTTGATTTCGCGTGAAATTGTTCATGACGGCCGATGTGGCGCAGTGGTAGTGCAACTGCCTGCGACGCAAAGGTTCCGGGTTCGATTCTCGCTGGAACACCCACAGAGTTGATATTTATTACTTTGTGAATTTGTTACCAGTTTGGTAAGGACATTGCAGACAGAACTACCTGATTGTCCAAAAATAAAAATGATTCCGTGCTTCGGAGGGCACGTTAGGCCGTCGGTCCCGGTTGCTGTCTATGATTACTTAGAAGGCAGTCGTTACATAATGCCAGAGGCCTAATTTTAGTTTAGTAGTAGGCGGTTGCAAACTCTGACACCAGGGTTCATCGGGTCGTTGGACGACTCGGTGTCCCACACTTTATCATGACTAGAACCAGCCAGCAAAGTTTGCGTACTGACTTAAAAATAAACCTGGTTGTATTCTTATACGTCTTGTTGCGGACAATGAGACGCGTGAACCATGACCACACATAAAAGGTCCTATTAACTCCAGTGCAAATATTTTTAGGGTAAACTTGTTAAAATAGGAAAAATAAAATACAAGGCCTCTTATTCAAAGTGCAACATTTTTTCAAAATTTTTGTATGTAAGGTCCAATTTTGCATATTTTGGTCTGTTCCTTGGGGAAAGTTGTAAACTTTTTTTAAATTGCAAAATTGTCAAGCGCGGGCAGGTTTTGAACCTGCGACATTCGCCATTACTAGTGGCGACGCCTCTTCCAATCTTCCTCTTGTTCAGTTTTACTCCTCCAGGTCGTCCTTGATGTGGTCCTCTGTGGAGCTTACCTCTTGCTGCGATCACTGAGCAGTGTGAACAGCACTCTACTGCAATGAGCCGGGGCCTTGCGAGCGATCGCGCCGATAGTAACAAGGACGTTCGCGTGTTGCTTGATGTGGTCCTCTGTGGAGCTTACCTCTTGCTGCGATCACTGAGCAGTGTGAACAGCACTCTACTGCAATGAGCCGGGGCCTTGCGAGCGATCGCGCCGATAGTAACAAGGACGTTCGCGTGTTGCTTGATGTGGTCCTCTGTGGAGCTTACCTCTTGCTGCGATCACTGAGCAGTGTGAACAGCACTCTACTGCAATGAGCCGGGGCCTTGCGAGCGATCGCGCCGATAGTAACAAGGACGTTCGCGTGTTGCTTGATGTGGTCCTCTGTGGAGCTTACCTCTTGCTGCGATCACTGAGCAGTGTGAACAGCACTCTACTGCAATGAGCCGGGGCCTTGCGAGCGATCGCGCCGATAGTAACAAGGACGTTCGCGTGTTGCTTGATGTGGTCCTCTGTGGAGCTTACCTCTTGCTGCGATCACTGAGCAGTGTGAACAGCACTCTACTGCAATGAGCCGGGGCCTTGCGAGCGATCGCGCCGATAGTAACAAGGACGTTCGCGTGTTGCTTGATGTGGTCCTCTGTGGAGCTTACCTCTTGCTGCGATCACTGAGCAGTGTGAACAGCACTCTACTGCAATGAGCCGGGGCCTTGCGAGCGATCGCGCCGATAGTAACAAGGACGTTCGCGTGTTGCTTGATGTGGTCCTCTGTGGAGCTTACCTCTTGCTGCGATCACTGAGCAGTGTGAACAGCACTCTACTGCAATGAGCCGGGGCCTTGCGAGCGATCGCGCCGATAGTAACAAGGACGTTCGCGTGTTGCTTGATGTGGTCCTCTGTGGAGCTTACCTCTTGCTGCGATCACTGAGCAGTGTGAACAGCACTCTACTGCAATGAGCCGGGGCCTTGCGAGCGATCGCGCCGATAGTAACAAGGACGTTCGCGTGTTGCTTGATGTGGTCCTCTGTGGAGCTTACCTCTTGCTGCGATCACTGAGCAGTGTGAACAGCACTCTACTGCAATGAGCCGGGGCCTTGCGAGCGATCGCGCCGATAGTAACAAGGACGTTCGCGTGTTGCTTGATGTGGTCCTCTGTGGAGCTTACCTCTTGCTGCGATCACTGAGCAGTGTGAACAGCACTCTACTGCAATGAGCCGGGGCCTTGCGAGCGATCGCGCCGATAGTAACAAGGACGTTCGCGTGTTGCTTGATGTGGTCCTCTGTGGAGCTTACCTCTTGCTGCGATCACTGAGCAGTGTGAACAGCACTCTACTGCAATGAGCCGGGGCCTTGCGAGCGATCGCGCCGATAGTAACAAGGACGTTCGCGTGTTGCTTGATGTGGTCCTCTGTGGAGCTTACCTCTTGCTGCGATCACTGAGCAGTGTGAACAGCACTCTACTGCAATGAGCCGGGGCCTTGCGAGCGATCGCGCCGATAGTAACAAGGACGTTCGCGTGTTGCTTGATGTGGTCCTCTGTGGAGCTTACCTCTTGCTGCGATCACTGAGCAGTGTGAACAGCACTCTACTGCAATGAGCCGGGGCCTTGCGAGCGATCGCGCCGATAGTAACAAGGACGTTCGCGTGTTGCTTGATGTGGTCCTCTGTGGAGCTTACCTCTTGCTGCGATCACTGAGCAGTGTGAACAGCACTCTACTGCAATGAGCCGGGGCCTTGCGAGCGATCGCGCCGATAGTAACAAGGACGTTCGCGTGTTGCTTGATGTGGTCCTCTGTGGAGCTTACCTCTTGCTGCGATCACTGAGCAGTGTGAACAGCACTCTACTGCAATGAGCCGGGGCCTTGCGAGCGATCGCGCCGATAGTAACAAGGACGTTCGCGTGTTGCTTGATGTGGTCCTCTGTGGAGCTTACCTCTTGCTGCGATCACTGAGCAGTGTGAACAGCACTCTACTGCAATGAGCCGGGGCCTTGCGAGCGATCGCGCCGATAGTAACAAGGACGTTCGCGTGTTGCTTGATGTGGTCCTCTGTGGAGCTTACCTCTTGCTGCGATCACTGAGCAGTGTGAACAGCACTCTACTGCAATGAGCCGGGGCCTTGCGAGCGATCGCGCCGATAGTAACAAGGACGTTCGCGTGTTGCTTGATGTGGTCCTCTGTGGAGCTTACCTCTTGCTGCGATCACTGAGCAGTGTGAACAGCACTCTACTGCAATGAGCCGGGGCCTTGCGAGCGATCGCGCCGATAGTAACAAGGACGTTCGCGTGTTGCTTGATGTGGTCCTCTGTGGAGCTTACCTCTTGCTGCGATCACTGAGCAGTGTGAACAGCACTCTACTGCAATGAGCCGGGGCCTTGCGAGCGATCGCGCCGATAGTAACAAGGACGTTCGCGTGTTGCTTGATGTGGTCCTCTGTGGAGCTTACCTCTTGCTGCGATCACTGAGCAGTGTGAACAGCACTCTACTGCAATGAGCCGGGGCCTTGCGAGCGATCGCGCCGATAGTAACAAGGACGTTCGCGTGTTGCTTGATGTGGTCCTCTGTGGAGCTTACCTCTTGCTGCGATCACTGAGCAGTGTGAACAGCACTCTACTGCAATGAGCCGGGGCCTTGCGAGCGATCGCGCCGATAGTAACAAGGACGTTCGCGTGTTGCTTGATGTGGTCCTCTGTGGAGCTTACCTCTTGCTGCGATCACTGAGCAGTGTGAACAGCACTCTACTGCAATGAGCCGGGGCCTTGCGAGCGATCGCGCCGATAGTAACAAGGACGTTCGCGTGTTGCTTGATGTGGTCCTCTGTGGAGCTTACCTCTTGCTGCGATCACTGAGCAGTGTGAACAGCACTCTACTGCAATGAGCCGGGGCCTTGCGAGCGATCGCGCCGATAGTAACAAGGACGTTCGCGTGTTGCTTGATGTGGTCCTCTGTGGAGCTTACCTCTTGCTGCGATCACTGAGCAGTGTGAACAGCACTCTACTGCAATGAGCCGGGGCCTTGCGAGCGATCGCGCCGATAGTAACAAGGACGTTCGCGTGTTGCTTGATGTGGTCCTCTGTGGAGCTTACCTCTTGCTGCGATCACTGAGCAGTGTGAACAGCACTCTACTGCAATGAGCCGGGGCCTTGCGAGCGATCGCGCCGATAGTAACAAGGACGTTCGCGTGTTGCTTGATGTGGTCCTCTGTGGAGCTTACCTCTTGCTGCGGTCACTGAGCAGTGTGAACAGCACTCTACTGCAATGAGCCGGGGCCTTGCGAGCGATCGCGCCGATAGTAACAAGGACGTTCGCGTGTTGCTTGATGTGGTCCTCTGTGGAGCTTACCTCTTGCTGCGGTCACTGAGCAGTGTGAACAGCACTCTACTGCAATGAGCCGGGGCCTTGCGAGCGATCGCGCCGATAGTAACAAGGACGTTCGCGTGTTGCTTGATGTGGTCCTCTGTGGAGCTTACCTCTTGCTGCGATCACTGAGCAGTGTGAACAGCACTCTACTGCAATGAGCCGGGGCCTTGCGAGCGATCGCGCCGATAGTAACAAGGACGTTCGCGTGTTGCTTGATGTGGTCCTCTGTGGAGCTTACCTCTTGCTGCGATCACTGAGCAGTGTGAACAGCACTCTACTGCAATGAGCCGGGGCCTTGCGAGCGATCGCGCCGATAGTAACAAGGACGTTCGCGTGTTGCTTGATGTGGTCCTCTGTGGAGCTTACCTCTTGCTGCGATCACTGAGCAGTGTGAACAGCACTCTACTGCAATGAGCCGGGGCCTTGCGAGCGATCGCGCCGATAGTAACAAGGACGTTCGCGTGTTGCTTGCGCTCGTCCTCCTCCAGGTCGTCCTTGATGTGTTCCGCGCAGCCGTCGCTGCTTTCAGTGCCTCTGTTATACGAAAAGGTTTGACGAATTATGAAACGACCTGCTAAATGTTATGTATTCACTTATTTTCTACGCTTTTGTTTTATTGTACTTGAAAATTTGAAAATGCGAAGACAGAACGAATTGTGTCAATTTATATTTCAGTTGTATTACCAATTCTTTTAGTACGAGAACAAATAACAGATTAATTTTATTTATATTTATTTATGCATTTACATGAAACTTAAAAAACACTAAAGGGTGTTCCCCGCCTTCCTGCGCTATGTCTTTACCGACAACATACTTTCATCCAAAAATAATGAACAAAACATAGAGAAAAAATGCAATATTACACACACACCCACACATACACATATCACGCTTATAATCCCTTGCGGGGAAGGCAGAGCGTAAACGGCCTCAAGAAACGGACACCTATACCACATCTGACAAATAATTGAGGGTCATTCGGAAAATTGTGCATCACCATAGTAACAGGTTGCCAGCCCTTCGCCTAAAATTGCAATACACGCCCATGAGTCCCTCAGTCGCCGCTTACACGACAGTAAAGAAATGGGGTGATGCTATTCTAAGCTGGCATCAATATTAAATTGCATTTAAAAACTGTAAATAATCAAAACCTTACTTATATTTCGTAAACACAACTCTTACTACTTAAGATAAGTATCTATGTTTAATAGTTTGTAAAAATATATATTCCATTCATTCAAAGATCTAAAAATACATTTTCTGTAGCTGCCCCGTTATATCTGATAAACATGACACAACAAGGAAAGCATTACTCAAAAGGATTAATCACCTGGTCCCATCTGGCGGCGCCAATCTGCATTGGAGATAAGTGTTGAACACCTCTATGCATGGATTCATGAGTACTTCATTTGAATATCCGTCGGCGTCGTGCACCAGAGAGCTCCAGGTGTGAAGGAACTTGTTGAGGGACTCTCGCCATACTGTGTCGTCGTTCACCTGTAGATGAAGATGTCTATCCAGTTGGCAATTTTACAAGGTTTCTTTGTTCACTAGGAAAATTACAGTACATACAAGTAAAATACACTTGCACATCAAATTTGCATTTTATAAAATAGAAAACAGACAAATATTTGTTTACAAATTAGTTAAGTTAATTGGTGCTTTTATCAATGCAAGTTACGGGAAAGTTTGTCTAAGATTGCATTATATTTCTTAAGTGAATGTTAATATAAATTTACTAAGATCTATTAATTATGCAAATGAATTAAATAAGTAGTCTGAATGGACACAAAAAATAACTTACACCTTCTTCTATGACAGCACCTCTGATGCAATGACAAGTTAGCCTCGTTAGGTTCTCCAAAAATGCTTGTGGCGTATTAGCAATCATAGCCGGCGAGAAGAACTGCACTAATTTGCGGTATATATCAGATATCCCCAGCATCTCCCTCTCAACTGGTTGAATATACTGCATCATCTTCAAAAAACTATTTACATAGTTGTCTAAATACTGCTGCTTCAGATTTCCAACAAGAACAATCCCACACAAACTAGCCAGCTGAACTAAACATGTCAATGATGGACTAGCCAAATCTGGATTGCATCTAACATACATGTGGATTTCAAAGAATAAAGCTATAAGTTCCGGTTGCATCATAGTGTCTCTCCAATTCTGACTGAGACGTAAGGCTGGGGTGTCGCTTTCGAAAATAGCTTCAAATGCACCGATAAGCCTTTTTGATAATAGTGGAGACACATGGCTCCAACATAGTACAGTCTCGGCAATGGTGAGAAGCTGCTTCGTTAACGCAGCCTGCTCTCCTTCTGGACGGTGGCCTGATCGGACGATTTGTTCCAATACTCCAACAGTAAACCTAAATATCCTCTTCAAATCTAGAGCTTCAAATGACTTCTTTAGTCGGAAATGGACCTCCCATATCATTCCAACATCAGCTGATTTCACTGTGACGGCATATTCTTGCATAATTGCCAGTATTAGTGAACAAGCTAATTTTTGATGGTTTATTGGTGAGCTGAGGATTATCTTTTCTAATTCAGTCAGTAAGGCCTTCCTTTCTCTTCCACCATCATCTACACTACCTCTTTTTATAATAATCGCAATTGTCTGAAAAATAAAAACATTATAAACAAAATGAATGCAACAGTTGACAGCCCAGAAGCTACACTTTGAGTACAATGTTTCCTATTTCAATATTTACCTGTAAAAGTTTCTCCCGCAAGAATGGTGGAGCTTCTTTTCTCAAAAGATAATTAAGTAGATATTCTCTTAGAGAAGAAATATCACTATCGGAAAGCAAGCTCCATTCCCTAATGAGTGCCGATTTCAACAATCCAGCAGCTTCGAAAAGAACATAATCTGAAGTTGACTTTTCCATGATCTCTCTACATAGTGCATATGGATTTTTAGTTGTTCTGAACTCCAGGAACATGCTCTCTGCTTGGTGCCGCTGCTCTGACGATACCATGGTCGGTGGCGCCTGTAGGAAATGGGAAAGTAGAACTATTTAAAACACAATGTGCACAACAAAGTTATATAAAAATTGGCGCTACGAAAATTTTACTACACAAGTATAGGTACTTGTTCATACTATTGCTTTGTTAATTGAATGGTATTTTTCTTTGTTCTTAGAAAGAACTTTTCTCACCATCAGTATTTGGGCAGCAGCCTCCAGTGTTTGTATAGCGAAGTTATCCATTGTCCTGGATCCCTAGAAGGTATGTTTTCGTGGAAGATGAATTACAAATCGCACATGCACTATTGTTTCATAATATTGTTAACGAAACAGGCGTAAAAGTCACATAATTATCGAAAAAACAGTAGAATTTACAGTGAGTTTTTCAGAAAAATTTCACTTCGCCCATCACTTTGACAACTAAGCAGTATTGCCAAGCTGCTCTTCGAATTTCAGACGATATAAATTAAAAGCTAATTAAAATCATACGCCGTGTGGTGCCGGCCGTCTTAGAATAATCATCCAGGGAATGGACAGCAGGCGCGTTTCCTGTGAATGCAACATTTTGCACTGCGCTAAGAATCCGCCTGCCAAGAGTGGTGAGTATGTCAATACCTCCCAATAGGCCCATATCCAGCCGTGGACTGTTGTGATTGTTAAAGCAATGTAAATTTTGAAAAGGAGGGATGGATAATTTGGTCCTGGTGCCAATTATGATGCTATAAGCAATTGTTTTTTAATGTACCTGTGGCGGCGCGCATGCGCTCCACATACAAGTCCTGAAACGCGGTATCGAAGTTATTCCGCCGATCGCTATATATACAACTTCCAAACATGTCCGGTTGGAACAGTCGTTCCCCTGGTCACAACTTCCGACCAGGCGGGTAGCTACCCTTTTCCTCACTGTCGTCACTCGGCCTTCTGGCCTCATCATCATATACTTACTCCAGCAGAAAAAAGTGAATATCTAAAGGGGGGGGGGAGAAATGAATAAATTTTGCCAAGAAAATGAATTGTCCAAGACCCAAGTACTCTTCCTGCAAGTGAACTTGTCATATCGCGGGCGAAGCGAACACAATAATAATATAATTACAAATGTTATATCGCGAGCGGAGCGAGCACGACTATTCACGTCGCTGGCAATCATATGGTGGGTAACAGGAGTGTTGCCACCAGGTAGAATGGAGGCTTCCAGATGGTCTGAAAAAGGGTAGCTATCCTGCCTGGCCAGCTGGCCAGTTGTTGTGGGCAGGGGACCGGCTGGTCCTTCTGGTTAGAATGGGAAGGTGTATATTTATTTATTTTATTTATATGTATCATCCATCATCCAGCGGCTTACAACCACCCGTTGGGGTGCAGTTCCCCACGTTCTTCGCACGAGCTGTTTAGCACTATGCTATTCAGCCGGCGAGTATGCTTGCCCCGTTTGGGCGCGCTCGGCACACGCAAGGAATGTGGATACTGCCCTAAATGAAACGTGTCGAGTGGTTACGGGTACGCTTAAACCAACACCCCTCAGCGCCGTGTACTCTTTGGCTGGAATAGCACCGCCATGCGTTCGGCGGCAAGTTGCTTGTTCGATTGAAAAGAAGAAACAAGAACAAGACAGTAGGCATCCGCTCCACGGACTCGAACACCCACCCCCACGCCTCAAAAGCCGACACAGTTTTATTCGAAGCACCAAGCCTCTTGAGTCCGAGCCATCTAAAGCCAGAGTAGAACTGTGGTCAAAAAAGTATCCCGATTCATCCAGCGCCATTGCCGAAAAGCTGCCTCCAGGACACAACCTTCCCTGGTATATTTGGAAGGCGCTGAACAGACTTCGGTCAGGAGTCGGTAGGTGCAACGAACTCAGGAAAAAATGGGGCTTCTCTGAGAACGACAAGTGTGAGTGCGGCGCTATACAATCTATGTCGCACTTATTGTCGTGCCCCACCTCTCCGTTCACCTGTACCCAGGATGACCTTTTCAGCGCCAACCAACGAGCCATCGATGTGGCCACGTTTTGGGCTGATATACTCTGAACTGAAGTATCCATATTTTGCCATTGACCCGACAAGAAGAAGAAGAAGAAGAAGAAGATTTATATGTATTGCGCGGTGAAACGACGGCCGATGTGGCGCAGTGGTAGTGCGACTGCCTGCTACGCAAAGGTTCCGGGTTCGATTCGCGGTGGGACACTCAAAAAGTTGGTATTTTTCACTTTGTGAATTTGTTCCCGGTCTGGTTAGGAAATTGCAGAGTGAACCAACTGATTGTCCGAAAATAAATGGTTCCGTGCTTCGGAGGGCACGTTAAGCCGCCGGTCCCGGTTGCTGTCTTTGATAACTTAGACGGCGGTCGTAACACAACCATGTCAGAGGCCTACTACTGGTAGTAGGCGGTTCAAAAACTCTGACCCCAGGGTTCATCGGGTCGTTAGACGACTCGGTGTCCCACACGAAAAGAGAGAGAGCGCGGTGAAACACTTCGTCGATACCACGTTTCAGGCCCTTAGTTCTCTGCCAATAATAAATACTTTAGAATAAAAGTTGAGGTAATTTTGAAAGTTTTCAAGGAATATTTTAATTCATTATCGTGGGTCAGAACAAAGGTTGGGGCAAGCGAGCCACATTGCCCCTCTGTGCGTTGCGTACGCCTTTAAGCTAGACGGTGGTGGATTGGATTGGAGCAGATAAAAATGGGACGATATGTCGCAAAAAATTAGTGAAAGCCATCTTTTTTGGAATAGTCTGGCAACGCTGTATCTTTGCCACAGATAAAATGCTTTGCCATTTGATGACTGCCTGAATTTAAATATGGCAGCACTGAAATATTGTCATGGAACATGCAACTTTATTGCATTGAATGATAGTTTAAAATACACCAGTGATCTAAGAAAGCAATGTTACCTTATTTAAAAAAAAGTAGACCAATGACAAATTGACAATGATCGTTCGTAGATTCCCGCGAAATATGTATAACTTTGATCATTCAACTTGCGCGACAACACTTGAAAATAACAACGTGCCCACCGAAGCACGGAACCGTCTTTGTTACGGACAATCAGCTGTTTTATAGTTTTAGCCTGTAAACAAAATCACAAAATGATGAATTTCAAAATTGACATCAGCATAGTATTGTTATTTAATTGTTTAAAAAAATCGGAATAAAATCACATAATCCGGTTATGTAATAATAAAAGTCATTATACAATCAATTAATTAGAAGCAACGTTATTAAATATTACTATAATATAATCGATTAATAGGGTTCGTATAGGCAATAGAGTCAAATCAAATGTCGGCATGTTGGATTTTGGCAATCAAGTCATTAATAAACACAGCTAGTTAATTAATTAAAACGCTAGTTCCATTAGATTCTCTTTGGAGCGCAGTAGCTCTTTGTGTGGGAAAGCATGCTCTATGTTTCGTAGCTCTTGGTAAGTTCTCATGTAAGAATCGAACTAGGGACCTTCATCCCAACATTCAGGCCGTGGCTCAAACTGCTAGACCAGAATAATAAACTTTAAACAACAGTTGCATTTATATCATACTGGATTTTAATTATGTTTCTTCGCAATTTATATTTAACGTCACGTGTTTTAATTAACGGTCATCATGTCATCATCACACGTTGTCGACGTGCGGCAATTAACGTAAAACAAACGCATTCTTATTTTGCAGTTAAAGATCACAGAAAATTATTTACTCGTATTTACCTAGAAACCACAAGCCGTGTGATTCTGGCTTAGAATAACATCACCCCATTTATTTTCCGTGGGTATCGTAAAAGGCGAGTAAGAGACTCGTGGGTTATGTGTATTGGAATTTTAGGCGATGGGCTGATAACATGCCACTATGGTGATAACACAATTTTCAGAATGACTTGGCGTTAATGTCCGTTTTTTTTACGGCACTTTACGCTCTCTCCCGCCCACAAGGGATATAGGTGTGTTAAACAATACGATTTATGTAAGTATGTAGAAAGAAACCACAATGCTATCAAATTAGTAGGTATACACAATTTACAAATTCGGATATTCAAGGTTAACATGTTTTCTGAGTATAACTTTAATATATGGGATCTACTATGGCTAGTCAAACTTCTTATTATTCTTAAATTACTAACAAAATTATAGGTACTTTAAAAAGTTCAGAAGTTTCATAATATGAAACTTCTGAACTTTTTAATACTATATTATAGTATATTTAAGAAACTTCTAGACTTTTCAACCTTCTCTCTAACAGGTTCTTATCCAATCTATGCATACAGAGAAATTGACCGTTGAGGAATAATACTGGAATATCTATTCTATAGAGTCTGAGCCATCTCAGATTCTCTTTCTTCGTTATATCCACTTTTTCGATAATAATTCTATCTTTGTAAGGTTCTAGTTCTTCTATCGCTATATCACAGAGCTGACAAGGATCCTTAGTGTAGAAAGTTAACACTGGTGATGTTTGAATGCTGTTATCTCTGTAAATAAGGAGAAAATAGAAGAAAAACAATTAGAAATATTATGTAAAATATATTTATTTCATTCATATCATAACAGAATATATACAACCATTTACCAAATCAATAATGTTATAAACTTAATATTTCTGAACATAACAATAAAACAATATGTAATAAATTGTGCTTATAACTATCTATCTATGTATTACTGATAAAATCTATTACAAAAGCAAATTATTAAAAGGCACAGTTGGACATAGATTTAAAGGTAACAAACACAATCATCAGAACACACAATTTTCCCTATAGTTTAGGTTTTCCACATAAACAGAAGGGAAAATTTAAATTCGTTTTTGCATGAGGTAGAAACATCCTACTTACAATTTCTCAATCATGATGGATGAAGCACCACCCCCACCATTGCAAATGGATGCCACACCCTTCTCGCCCTTCTTCAGGGCATGGCACAAGTGGACCACCAGCCTTGCACCAGACATGCCAATAGGATGACCAAGACTTACAGCTCCACCATGGACATTAACCTTAGCCGGATCAAGATCTAAGATTTTCTGATTGGCAACTGCTACAGTACTGAAGGCTTCATTAATTTCCCAGAGAGCTACATCATCTTTCTTTACACCAGTCTGTTGTAAGAGTTTAGGGATAGCAATGGCCGGTGCAATGGGGAAGTCAATGGGATCACATTCACCGTCAGCAAAGCCAACAACACGTGCCAGAGGCTTGACATTTAGCCTTTGAGCAGCTTCAGCGGTCATCAATACTAACGCTGCTGCACCATCATTCAAGGTTGATGCATTACCAGCTGTCACTGTTCCATTCTCCTTTTGGAATACTGTTGCAAGCTTCTCAAACTTCTCAAAGTTTACTCTGTGGTATTCCTCATCAGCTTCAAATATTTTAGGAGGTGCTCCTCTCTTTTGTGGTACGGGGACAGGCACTAATTCATCAGCAAATGCTTTAGATTCATATGCAGCAGCTGCTCTTTTATAACTGTTAATGGCATATTCATCTTGCTGTTTTCTTGTGATTTCTAGTTTCTTGGCTGTGTTCTCTGCACAGTTTCCCATGTGGAACTTATTGTAAACATCAGTGAGTCCATCAAACACAATTCCGTCAACTAGTTGCATGCCACCATAAGTAGTTTCACCTCTTTTCAAGTAGAAAGGCACATTTGACATAGATTCCATTCCTCCAGCAAGCATGACATCTTGTGCTCCGGTTTGTAGGCCTTGAGCGGCGAGCATTACTGACTTCATACCCGACGCACATACTTTGTTGACAGTTGTGCAGATAGTGCTCTTAGGAAGACCGGCGAAAATTACTGCTTGCCTCGCTGGAGCCTGACCCATACCTCCTGAGCACACATTACCAATGTATACCTGTAAATGACCACAATATTATGAACTTAAAATATGTAGCATTTAACTTAAATATTTGTCATTAAAATATTTAAAGCCCTTTCTATAATTTGTGCAAAAAAGATTACTAACCTATTTCAAAAGTTACTTATTTTTGGCTGACAATCAATCTTTAAAGATAAGATTAAGTCACAATTAAACAAATTACTACACCTAACAACAGTTAAAGCAACAGAAAATCAAATTTTTCTAGTTATGGGGCTAATCAAACAGAAAAAACTAGAGTGAATAACTGTACTTCCAAGGAGAAAGTAGGTAAAATCAATTAACCTCTTTGATTTCCTCCATAGGAATGCCGGCTCTTTCCACGGCGGCTTTCACGGCCACGGCTCCGAGTTCTGAAGCCTGAAGGGTGGCCAGGCTTCCTCTGAAGGATCCCATCGGAGTCCGCACTGCTGATGCTATCACAACCTCGTTGAGGGCAACTTTTGTGGAGTACGCTGCCATCGCTCGCAGGAGCTGATAACACGGAGAATTGATTATAATTTGTCACTAAAACTCGTCTTGATGGTGATCGTGATCACCAGAAGCCGCAATGCTGTTCACCGGATGTCACCGGTCCAACAAGCAAGACACCCAACGAACGACTGACAGAAAGAAAACCACGAACAGATGTTTATCGAAATACGAACCTTCGCTGGCTGCATTTTGATGCTAATTATCCTACTTCCCGTCAAGAAAATCATAATTAGTGAACTTAGAGTAAAATAATATAAAAAACACTACACTGCAAAAGCAAATTGAGTGACAAAATGAACAAATAAAGTTATTCTTATCGCATATAAAATGATAAAACAACATTTACATAAACTTATCTTCTATAATATACCCCAATAATTGTTGTAAAATAAACCTTATACTTATATGCCATAAAGTAGTTTATGAACCTACTAATTATTGAATAAGATTCGGCGAGGAAACTTTGACCTTTCTTACTGTATTTTTTTAGGATTCCGTAGGTATTTGGAATAGGACCAGGTTTAGTAATTTACTACGTGCGGTGCGGTGGTTGTTTTAATGAATTAATGGATGTTTTTTAAAACGTCTATAACACTAATCTGAATACTGTGCATAAATCTTAAGTTTATTGTAGTGACTCCCATTTAGTAACCAGCAATAGCCGTTTGAAACTTTGAAGCAACAAATATATAAAACTCTATAATGTGTGGAAACTTGGATAGTAAAACTTGCTATAGTTTCCTCAAAAAACGCCCATTTTCTTTGTGATTGTTCTGTTCAACCTCCCCGCTCGTCAAAGCACACATGTGTACATTAATGGCCGCCTACCGTTCGCTCGTCGAAGCACACATGTGTGCTTTAAGTATGGCGTCAAGTTTTTCGCGCGTTTTCGGTCCGTCAAAAATGATTCATAGACGAAACTTAACATTTTTGGTGAATGACACGTGCATAGAACTGTTCAGAATAAAATTTTCATTATACTAGCAACACAAAGTGTAAAGCGTTAGAAAAAAAAAGTAAAATAACAAACTGTCAAAGTTATTCAACCGCTTTCGCCCGTCGGAAATTTTTGGTGGATGATGTTTTTAGTGCTTTTCATATGAAAAAAATATGTATGTATAGACAAATGGAGAAATGTATAATTGCATCACATATTTATTACAGATTGTGCTAAAATAATTGAACTTTATCGGTACATCATAAATTTTTTGTAATTATATTATATACTAGCGGCCCGCCCAGCGGTTTCACCCGCTGCTAACTGATTTCCCACTGGAAACAGTCCTTCTCCCGACATAGATCATACATAAAAACCTTACTATTGAATCGCTCTATCTTTTAATAAAAACTATCCAGATCCGTTAAGTGGTTTTGAAGATTTAAGCATACAAACAAACAAACAGACAGGGACAGACGTGGGAAGCGACCTTTATACTATGTACGGATAACGCATTAGGCTAGGATGTAGATACAATTTTGTATGAAGCCCAGATAAGAGGTAATTTAAAGACTTTACCTATATTGGCAAGATGCATTGACGGAGGTGGACGCTAGAATTGTATCACACTACATAGTATAAAATAAAGTCGCTTCCCGTTTGGTGTCTCCTTATATGTTTAGAATTACCCAACGGATTTTGATGCGTTTTTTTTAAGAGATAGAGTAACTTGAGAGGGAGGTTTATAAGTATAATTTATTCCGGGAAATTGACACATTCCCATGGTAAAACGGGTAGTAAACTTTTGACACCTTTAAGGATTAAAATTACAAAAATGCTGAAACACGTGTTTAGTTATTTAAAGTCATGTCTTATCACTAATTTTGAAACAGACACTTAAGACAACGAAATTTCTTACAAACTTTTGACCCCCTTTAAAATATTATTTTTTCTCAGTTTTCGTGATAGCATAAATGCTAAACTACTGAAGCTAGAGAGATAAAACTTAGACATGAAGTTTTTTATGTAATAAAGCAACTGTTATAGATAAAATCCCGTTTTTTTTTAATCCCCCAAGGGATGAAAAGGGGGTTAAAAGTTTGTATGAAAGTTTGTTGTCTTAAGTGTGATCCGTTTCAAAAGTAGTGGTTAGACTTATGATTTAAAATAATTAAATACGTGTGTCAGCATATTTGAAATTTTAACCCTTAATAGCATTGATCTACTACAACCCTAGATTACGCGCGTACGCTCAAAAGGTGGGCCGGTAAAGTAGTGCACAATTTGCAAGCGAGCACTTCTTTCCCACAGTGCGTGGCTGGCCGCGAAACTGTTAACATGACCAAGTACGGGCTAACAAATAAGGCTGAGTTCAATAGATTATGGTGAGGTTCGTTGTGATATTTTGAATCAGGCAGACGCAATGAATCTATAAATCGCTATGTATGAATGTATAGTTCAGTAGGTGACAAAATCTTAGCGTAATTTTGTATGAGGCGCTAAATCTAGGGTTGTTGTAGATCAATGCTTAATAGGATCAAAAGGGGGTCAATAGTTTGTATGAAAGTTCGTTTTTTTAAATGAATGTGATCTGTTTCAAAATTTGTGATTAGACTAATTACTTAAAATAATTAAACACGTGTTTCAGCATTTTTGGAATTTTTACCCTTAAATGCGTGAAAAGGGGGTTAAAAGTTTGTATGAAAGTTTTTTATCTGAAATGTGATCTGTTTCAAAATTTCTGATTAGACTCAAAATTTAAAATAATAAAATACGTGTTTCAGCATTTTTGCAATTTTAATCCTTAAAGGGGTCAAAAGGGGGTCAAAAGTTTACTACCAGTTGGACTACCCGTTTTACCATGGGAATGTGTCAATTTCCCGGAATAAATTATACTTATAAACCTCCCTCTCAAGTTATTCTATGTAATAAAAAAAAACCGCATCAAAATCCGTTGGGTAATTCTTAAGATATAAGGAGACACCAAACGGGAAGCGACTTTATTTTATACTATGTAGTGATTGCGACGTCAGCAAAATTTCTAGACATGCAACTTCCAGGCCCAGAAAATAAAAAACAAAACAACATAAACATGCCGAAAATTTGTAAATAAACCGGTAATATATTTCCGCACTAGTATTTAGTAGTGGATTGAATGTAAACCGTAAAAAATTTAAATAATTTATATTTTTGCAACCATAGTCCTTGCGAAATTAGTCGCCATTTTTGTTTGCGAAATTTGACACCGGCGAACGGTAGCTGGGATATGTCAGTTGTATGTCTGAGAGGGTTAAGAAGAGTTAGATCTGCCTTGGTCAAATGACTGGTGTTTCATTGACCTTTATAACAAGTAACTAGATCTTTCATACTCGGTGACACTCTGGGATCTCTGACCTTCCGAAAATTGCACTAATCCAAACTGATTAGAATCGATTATAATCCTATCATTTGAATTTGACAGTTACGTGCTTTAAGAAACGGCTTTATAAATGGAAAATTAAACGCATTTAAAAAGCGTGCCTGGAATAAGGCCTAAATTGCAGAAAATATCGATAAGTTTAATTGACAACAAGAAGCATTGACAGCACTATTTTTGTTACATTTGGTTCCATTCCGGAAAAGTTAGATGGCGCTTCAAATAGGCCCTATAATGAACTGTCATATCATTTGCAGGGTAATTGTTTGTCCAGGGTCCAGCATAACAAAAAATGCTGCATAAATTCTGACAAAATGCACATTTAATACGTATAGTAGGTATGTGCTTACTATAAAGGCGTGACTTTTGTACATGTTTTTCTCAAACAAAACACTAAACTAAACATTCCTTTCTAGTGATCGCGGAAGAAAAATGTCTATGGCCACACCACAATGTATAACAATATATTTGTTCGGTTTGAGAAAACAACAGCTGCAAGAGACTCGAATTGAGATTAATTTACTTCGCTTTATTTCTACGGAACCTTTAGTGCATGTTAATCAAATTCTTACTTGACAGCTTATTCTTCGTAAGATTCGATTAACAAATTGTGTAAAAATGATAGCGCTATACAAAATTGTATAGTTGTGTCCTTTTCTTGTATTTTGCTGATGACAATTAGGCAGTATAGAGTCCAAACCATAATCTACACGGTAAGACAATAAAAAAGTAAAATGACAGCTAACAAGTGCTGCCATCTACGAAATTATATTAAAAATAAGTTTGAACTAGTGTTGCTATTTGAACAGAAACGAGCTTACTTCCGTGTTTTAAAGAAAAGCCTGTGCCATGTATTATCATTGTACAGGTACAGGTCCACATTTACAGGCGGAAATCTGCCTGTAACGCACTTGTAGTTACAATTTACAGGTTACAGGCGTTTTATGAAGACACTTGTAAAGCTACCACTGTCAGTACCGCTCCAAAATCTCGACTACAGGTAAATTTTACAAGTCGCTGTACAACACTATCGATTCATTCATTTCATTCACTCAAATTCAACGTCAATGTTATAGCACAGATTAAATAATGTGAAAGTATGTAAACACTTAGCTAAATATTTAAGACATTACACTGAAAATTATTATTTTAATAAAAAGGAAATTACAAAAATGAAAAATCAACAATTTTTCTAATTAAAATCATATTATTGATAGAGTACGTTAAAATAGTACTGTTGTGAATTAATAATAATTTTTGCTTTATTTAACGCCTCAAGCAAAATAATTTGGCAAGGAACGCATTTTGAGTACTTTTGAACATATTGAATAGATTTTTATGCAGAAATCTTGCACTTGTAAAATAATTACCTAGGTCAGACGACCTGTAAAATTATTCACAAGTTGTAAGTTTGTACAGTTGTAGTTTACAAGTCTTTTGATGAACACCTGTAAAAACTTGCTCGATTGTGTTTTTAAAAGCAAAATCTACATTATGGTTTGTCGATGGAAATCTACAGGTGCCTGTAGCTGTGACTTGTAAAATTGTAGACCTGTAGCTTCAAAAAACGCCTGTAGTTGTAATTTTCATCAGTGTTGCTATTTAAATATTAATTTTGGCACGATGTTGCCACTTTTTCGCCTGTAGAATTGTAGTTGTTCAATGATAGCACAGGCCACTGGTGATGATATCGAAGTGCATCACATTTTACAATTATTTAAACGTGTCGAAAAAAAACGAGTAGTTTTGCGCGGGAAACAAGAGGTTTCAGGCGTAACTTTTACTTCTTATTTCTCTAAATTAGTTTTTCGCCGTTATTACTGTCTTTGTGCGGTTAAATTAACTTAATTATTTGGCGGCAGTGAAGAACAATGTAGTAAAAGTGAGAAATAAAGAGAAATTGTCCTACGACCTAGACTAGAGTCAAGAGCAAACCCATCATTAATAATAAAAAAAAAAGATTTGTCTTGATATTTCCGTGTAAAGTTTTGGAGCATTGGAACTACGAGCGTCACTGTCGCGTCCCCATGAAAAGAGGTTTTAGGTTAAGACTAAAGAAGACGAGGGTGTGGTTTTAATACCTTTGCATGTCCAATGGACAAATAAATAAAATAAGAAAAGAAAAAAAATTATGTTCTTGCACTCATTGTTATTGTGTGTGGCAAGCATCACTAAGGGAGATTGAGACAGCGACTCCAACATAAAATTAAGCGCAAGCGAAACGAGCTCGACTTTTCACGTCGAATGTAGAGTGGTGTAAGCCTCACTAAGGGAGAGCGAGAGGGGTGCGGTACCCAGACAAAACGAATGAGCGAAGCAAGTTTGATTTTTTACGTTCAAACTGGTGCCAGTTATTTTGTTGGATAATACTTCAGTTCCCTTAAAAAAAAATGTTGTGTTCGAGGTTGTCCAAGTGAATCGTATGTATGTAAATTTCCCTATCTTTATGCTCATTGTAATACAAAATATTGATGCCCTATTAGAAAGAGACGAAAGGCCTCGGTGTGTGCGGTCTCGCTCGGCTCGTTTTTTCTGCAACAGTTATCAGTTCTGTTTAAATAATACGTCCATGCACTGCACTTATTGCGAGCGAAGCTAGCTCGACATTGCACGTAAAAAAGGCAAAGGAAGCGACACACTGAATTTCACTAACACTGCACGCAGTGGCGGATTTGCAGGCCTAGCCACTCTAGGCACTCCCCCTTGGGCCGCCCCCTTATCAGCAAGTTCAGCAACCATCATAATATCATATAGACTAGATTCATAATTAATGAAATAGATACTTTAATGTCTATTACACGACTGCCCAACAAAAAAAGGAGTGTTTTTAGAGTTAACTCACGCTCATTCATAGGAAAATCATTTTGGATGTTTTGATTAGCTCCGTTCTTACAAATGTGATCACGCGTGAACTTGTCGTTTGTCCATTTAGCTGATTTTGTATTTTTAGAAACGAAACCAATTTTTATTGTAATTTTTTTCTCATTTAAATCTTATTATCATCAGTGAAGTGAGTTCTTTTGCCACGATTGGCCGCCCCTAATATCTAGCCGCCCTAGGCTCGTGCCTACTGTGCCTTAGGGCAAATCCGCCACTGACTGCACGTATTGCAAGCGAATTGATATCAACATTTACATTACAATTGGTGGTGATGATCACCTGATAGAATACGTGATGATGTGGAGGAAATCGGCTATACTAGTAGTATAATTCCTGCAAATTCGAGATTTCCAGTTATTAGAGACCATAAAAACATTCCCTCGCAGCACGAACCCAGCGCAATTCACTACTCCACTTGTGTTATTCTTTGTTTAACTATTCCTCCCGACACCACACCACCTCATATCACTTCCCAGTACGAACGTCTCTCTAAATGAACAAACAAGAATGTTTGCTAAATTTACAAGTTTACTATTATATTAACCGATACCCTGAGCACTGAGCGCGGAGTGAGACGTGCTGCACGAACATTTACATTTATTTACACACTATTATATTCTCTTTGGTTTACTATACTTTCATGTAACTACGCTGGTAACCCTAAATGCAAAAAATAATACTTTTCAATGTGCTATGGTGCGAGTGGTTCGAGCTGTGTGATTTTTAATTAGATTTTTGTGATTTTAAATGTGTTTGTGTGTTGAATGGATAGCTTGAGCTTCTGCTTTTAAATTGTTAATTTTCTATTAACAATAAAAAAAATATCAAGTGTGTGTTGTGAGTCAAAGAGTTGAGAAATTGTGGAGTTCTTAGCTTCGTTGGTTTCGTGTCAGGTTTGTACCCCACATTCATACTTTTCTGAAATTTTATTATAACTACTTGCAACTTTACTAGAAACGATTGATTTGTAAGAGCTTATCGGGATATATTTACATAAATACTTTCGTTCTTTGTGATAAAACTATGGACCTTAGTGGGTGTGGGTCCATTCTTGCAAGGCCTCATTTTCGACAGTTATTTCATACTAATATTCTAAATTCGAATGTTTGTATGTTTGTTTATTTGTTTGTTACTTCTTCACGCAAAAACTACTCAACCGATTATAATGAAATTTGGCACACACATAGAAGGTAACATGGATTAACATAGGATAGTTTATATGAGTACGCGGGCAAAGCCGCGGGTAAAAGCTAGTTTCATATATCGACGGAAACTAGATGATGCTGTTTTATTGTTCTAATCTTGTTTGACAAGATTTTGAGCACTAGTTCTTATATATAAGCCTTAGTTGCGGTGTAAACTATTTTGCAAACTAGTAGGTAGGTACTAGGTACCTTTCAAGTAGGTAGGTTACAAACAATGCTTATCGAATTACGGTATTGGTCAGAGTATACTTTTCAGGGTGGTTAATTACACTAGGTAATTCGGTCAGACCTATCTAAGTAATATAGGCAAATAATAATAATGCTATCTAATAGGAATTAATAAGACTTATTCTTTTACAAATATTGTTTACAGTAAAGTCTGTCAGTCTTAAATTTGTGTTGATTATAGGACTGCATAAACTTCTAATTCATCTTTGATAAGAATGTGGTATATGGCTACAATTTATTTCTTCCTACTGGAATTGACCTATTTCAAAATGCCTGCCTTTATGTTGGCCCCAATTCTGATGGGACACTTTATTTGTTTTGAAATTAATGTTATTTAATCAACTTGATGTTGTTTTATTAACTTGGTTTAGTAAATAATTGCACAACGATTTTCAATATTTTTTTAATAATTTGGTGTTGGATGTATAGAAAAAATATTTTTATTATAATAAAAAAAAATACAACTAAGCAGTACCTGCTGTACCATCTTCCCGTATGAGCTGTGTTTTGTATTTTCTTGTGTGTACAATAAATTGTTAAATAAATAAATAAACTTTATAAATGCTTTGCCATTGTGCCAGTGGCATTTTGGGGCCTCATAATAAATCTGCTGCATCATCAAATCTGTCCAAGTTTGGACTCTTATGATCCACACTTTGAAAGCATTTTTAGAAAAATAGATTATTTCAATACCAAAATTTTTTTGGCATTTTCTGTCACACATGCAATATGCAGTGCATGATGACCTAATGATGACAAAACATAATACTCAGCACATTATTATGTAATGAACATACTTTATCTGTACTATTTAATCAGATTGCTTGATAAGCATATCATTGCTAAACTGCAAGTGCATGTTTTCAATGCATATTCTATAAATAGATTTTGAAATTCAAAGCTATTAATGCTCATATTATGGACAATCCTTTAAAATGAAATTAATATATAACATGCACAATTTTGCAGCCATAACTAATCTAAATCCTAGCCAAAAAATATATTTTTTTGCTATGTGACATAATTTTGTTCTGTACATTTTCTTCATCTTGAACATATCAACTATTTTTAATACCTTCCTTCCATACACCATCTTTGGTCATAACATGACCTTGGAGAGAGAAAGGAAAATCTTAGGTGGTCCTAATAAAAAAAATCTCACAGCAATTTTTGACCAGACAACAATAAAATGATTCATACATTGCTATATCTAGTCCAGTAGGTAGATCATGGGTAAATCTAGCACAACATAAACTGTGTTTATAATAGAAGACTTTTGGTTTTATTGGTGTAAAAGATATTCATGAGGAAAAATTTGCTGTATTCAATATAATCTTTATGGTCAGTCATGTTCCATACAACAGCTTCATACTATAAGGTGAGGTGTATGTTACACAAATTGTCAGTTAACTGCTAACAGCGTCTTTCACAGGATGTGCTACTAATTGCTCTTATTAGTACACTAATGTGCTTGTCAATATATGTTAGGAGTATTTTCTGAACATCACCATAATGTATAAACCTTGGAAAATTGTAACGTGGAAATATTGTGCGTGTTACTATTTAAAATTGTGCAGATATTTTGTGGGTAGTGATTAAAAAGGATTTGTTTGTTGTAGGGTTATCACCAAGGAGAGAGGGATATGAACTAGGAAATGCAATTAGGATGGAATCAGTCACCGACTGTGAAGGTCGCTATGAGCATAGAGGGAGCATACCGAGAAGCAGTTTCGATAGCGACGCGTCCAGCAGTGCCTTGGAGAGCAACGATAGCGAACAATGCAGCGAAGAGTATGATCCCACAGATGATGACGACGACCTGAGAGAGGACCTTCAGAAGACTATCCCAGAATGCTACAAATCAGACTCAAACTTCGCATCACAAGCCTCCAGTGACATCACAAACGATGAAGACTTTCAAACATCCGCCTTATGCCAATTTATGGATATTTTAAACGATTTAGACGAGGTTTTAGATAAGTCTCTGCTGGCCTGCCTCGACGATCCTAAACCTTTCGACAGCGACGAAGATGACCTTATTTGTAAGATCAATCAATGTATCGGGGATCCTCAAACATCACAAGCATCACAATCACAAACCGAGGAAGTATATTCCGAGGATGACAATACTCAAGTTATATGCGCGGCGACGCCGTCGGCGCCGTCGCTCGAAGATATCACAGAGGTTTCCGAAAGGCCTAGTTTACTTTTAGGCAGATCGAAAAGCTTCTCCGATTTGTCCGAAACACGGAGACAGATTCCTTTAGAGCGTGCGAGCACGACGAACGATAATTTACGCAATTCGATGCGTAGATTGGATCCGATAGTGCTGCCGGCATTGCAAGACGCGGAGCCGCTGACACTGCCAGTGATATTGTTCCTTGAGCATCACGTGAACATGCGTCCTACTAGCGCGCCGATACAATTACAAGTGACGGCGGCAAACCTTAGTGCAGAAGGTGCGTCGGGGCCGTTGATAGTCGGTCGGCGGGCGCTGCTGATGAACCGTGCGTTATCGCTGCCGTCCCCTGGCGGGAGTGACGTCACCGGCGAGTGGACGGGCAGGAATACCGCCAGGAGCACGGCCAGGAGCTCCAGCTCAAGTTCCTCGAATGAGTCTTTGGCTGGAGTGATGCCCGTCAATCAAACTTTGCCTACTGCACCAGAAGAGAGGTGAGCTTGTAACTTTATTTGTCCATAATATTGAGTGGATGATTCGATGTTTTATATGATTATTTTTACTAGTGCTGCTAATATGCATGAAATCCATCTTCTTGGGCGTCATGACGGTAACTCGTATGAGTTTCGTCCTCCGCAAGTAGCTAGCTTCAAACCATTTTAAAACAAAAACCATCCGTCCTTCAGTACTTTAACAGACTTAAGTAAAGCAAAGTTATTTTCCATTTTTGGAATGTGCTCGCAAAATACATACAGTTTTTATGCGTATACATATTCTTGTAAACTAATTTGCAAAAGCGACTCTATTAACATCGCAGCAGCGATGTGTCGCAAACAATTTGCTTATCAATACAAAGAAAAAAAGTAGCGAAGCAACATAATTAGTAACGGATGATTTATCTACAATGGTGTAGGTAGGTAGATATTCAATAACAAAATCTTCTTACTTTCTCACTTTATATTTTCTATTCCTATTTGAATATGTCTAAAGATGACTCAATGTCTGCTTAGAATTCTGGTAATCTGTACACAGTTACTGGGAAAGTTTTGAATGTTGGCAGACATATTAGCTTATTTAATTCAGATTTTAGATTAAGCACGCGCAACAAAGATAATGTGACTGTGCAAGGTTTAAGTTTGGTTGGAATGCAAAATCCCGTGCAATAAGGTACGTTTTTGTGGTACGAAGAAATTTTTCTTAAGTACAGATTGAATACGAAAGCGCTTATCGTTTCGTAATATACTTCACGACTTAACTAGAAATCGCAATGCACACACTCGATCTATGGGCAGGGAAATAGTAAGGGAAGTGGGTACCGCGAGCATGTAAACATGATACTTGGCTGCTACTCTTCATGCCGCTGCCATTTCCCGTGCTCCCGTATTGTCGGTTTTTCGTGCATGAGTCAAAGGACCAGCAGCACGAGTGGAATATATTGCTATCTCGCTCACTCTTATTGCTGTGAAAAGAGTATGACGGCAGTGCTTGAACACTCACTTGCGTTGTTACTGCCGCGGAAAAAGCGGTCAATATTCGCGGTAGCGGCAGGAGCATGGTGCGAACGTAGCGTAGTATATGGTTACTTACATGGGCTTATTTATTTATTAATTTTATACTTTATTGCACATCGTACTAAAGGCGGCGGGCCTTATGCCACCCGGCATTCTCTACCGGCCAACCAGAGGGTAAATAGTGAGAAAAAGCTTATACTGAATATCACTATGGCGATACACAAATTTCTGAATGACCCTCAAAAGTTTGTCATACGTGGCGTAAATGTTAGTTTTTTACGGCCGCCGTATACGCTCTGCCTATGTATTTACTGAATAACCCATGCTTTCACAGAATCGAAGAGACTGACGCACCAATAATGGGCGTATGGCCGCACCGCATGAGCTCGCTGCTGGCCTGCCTCGGCTGCACACTAGGCGTGTTCAACATCTCGCGCTTCGCCATCACCAGTGTGCACTTCGGAGGTGAGTTCCAAATTCAAATAGTTGCACAGTATGAGACTGACGCACCAATAATGGGCGTATGGCCGCACCGCATGAGCTCGCTGCTGGCCTGCCTCGGCTGCACACTAGGCGTGTTCAACATCTCGCGCTTCGCCATCACCAGTGTGCACTTCGGAGGTGAGTTCCAAATTCAAATAGTTGCACAGTATGAGACTGACCCCCCAATAATGGGCGTATGGCCGCACCGCATGAGCTCGCTGCTGGCCTGCCTCGGCTGCACACTGGGCGTGTTCAACATCTCGCGCTTCGCCATCACCAGTGTGCACTTTGGAGGTGAGTTGTTGTATTTGCTACAGATTTGCTTTAGCCTAGAGTTGTCCATAATAAAGTCACTCGACCAAGCGCTGATGCTAGAGATTGTAAAATTCGAATGTGTAGGTACGAGAGAACCTATAGCAACGTCCATCATTCAGTGCGCAATTTGTGCCGAAATAGGGTAGGACTTAATACTGACTGTGCTGATAGGGCATTACTACAAAAAAGTTAGACGTTTAACGTTTCTCAAAAAAAAACTTATACAAAATAACTTTAAATACGCGTTCAACGCCTGTATAACTTATATTGTCGAGTATTGTAATAGTTAGTTTGTTGTAGTTGTTTACTAAATGGCGGCTTAACAGCGGAGGAACCGTGCGAAATGGCACCGAAATCGTCCTATCTATTTATAACCCTATATTGTACTGAAAGTGACATCATAACAGTGCAATACATTTTTTTAAAATCTTAAGACAGTGACCCAGAATTAAGTTTTATATACGGGGTGTAAGTGACAGCCCTCCGAATAATGAATGATAGGCTGCATGCAGACCATGAAACACACAACTTTCCCCTAGGAACATATGTAAGGAAACGATTTAAAAAAATGAACTCCCATACAAAATCAGGATCATATTTTTTTTATAGAAAGCTGTTCAGTTTCATGATCTGAACTGAATGCACCCTATAAGTATTCAGAGGTTGTCCTTGACACCCTGTATAATTTTTTTATATCTAAGACGGTGACTCACAATTAAGTCTTAATATCTATAAGAGCGCGACGTAGTAAGTCTAAAATCTATTGTGTATAATCTGAAGTTTGTATGGCATCATTATGAATGGCTGTTACATGCGTAGATACGTCAGCGAAACGTACGCGTTTCAAATCCCATGCCTCGTGCCGAAGCACTTTAAAGTTTATAGTGGGCTACGTCAGAAATAATCTGACGCAGCGTTGCAAAAAAATAATCTTATGATAGAAAATAGAAAGTATTATTTATTGAGATTCAAATTAAAAAATATATAAGGGGTGTAAGGTACGGTGTTCCGAAAACTTTGCAGGCATGATCAGTCTATGAAACTGAATACCAAATTCTAAAACACTTCCCGTGTTAGGTAATCTTTGCAAAATTGGCAATTTTTTTTAATTGCGGGCAGGATTTGAACCTGCGACTTTCGCATTACTAGTGACGACGTCTCTTCCATCTGGGCTACCGCAGCTTGGAGAGGCGTCGCCAGTAGTAATGCGAAGGTCGCAGGTTCAAATCCTGCCCGCGCTTAAACATTTTGCAAGTTTTAAAACACCATGAAACTAATCAACTTTTTCTATGAAGGATCTGTTGCCTGCAAAATTTTCGGTACACCGTCCCTTACACCCTGTAAATTATTAGGTACTAGCTGTTACCCGCGGCGTTGCTCGGACCCTCGAGTGGTGATAACATGATCCTATGTATTATCCTATCCTATGTATGATCCATGTTACCTTCTATATGTGTGCCAAATTTCATCATAATCGGCTCAGTAGTTTTTGTGTGAAGAATTAACAAACATACAAACATTCGCATTTATAATATTAGTAGTATCCTAAGGGAGAATCATTCACCAATAACGACTTGAAAAGTACATGAAAATAGTTGTTGTGTCTCGAATGTTTCAATTTCTTTTAGTTATACCTACGTATGTTTTTCTCACGGTTTTTGTCATTTTCGGAAATAATTCCTGTCTAACCATTGTTCTTCACTATAAGTAACTCGACCCACTTTATTTTAGACAATGCTTAAACGTTAATTCGAAAGTGAACGTTTCAAGTCCTTTTCTCAATTTTCCATAGTTTCAACAAACTTGTTTATACCTACTATTTACCGTAATGGAATTGGTACCTAATCGTCCGTGGGTTTAAAATAGGACAGTTCAGTTCAGAGGTCATACTAACACCTGTGTAACGTTTACGTCACTAAGTCAAGCATATTTTATGTCAATACGTCTACGTCACGAACTTCTACGTTTATATTTTACCTATATTTTCCGTGTGATGCCGGCTTAGAATAGCATCACCCCATTTCTTTTCCGTGGGTATCGTAAGAGGCTATTTAGGGACTCGAGGGTCCTTTCCAACCATTGTTCTTCACTATAACTAACTCGACCCACTTTATTTTGGACAATGCTTAAACGTGAATTCGAAAGTAAACGATTCAAGTCCTTTTCTAAAATTTCCATAGTTTCAACAAACTTGTTTACACCTATTATTTACCGTAATGGACTTGGTACCTAATCGTCCGTAGGTTTAAAATAGGACAGTTCAGTTCAGAGGTCATACTAACACCTGTGTTACGGTTACGTTAACGTCCCTACGTCAAGCATTATGTCAATACGTCTACGTCACGAACTTCTACGTTTATATTTTACCTATATTTTCCGTGTGATGCCGGCTTAGAATAGCCTCACCCTATTTCTTTCCCGTGGGAGTCGTAAGAGGCGACCAAGAGACTCGAAGGTGTCAATTGCAATTTTAGGCGATGGGCTGACAACCTGTCACTATGGCGATACACAATTTTCCGAATAACCCTCATATGTTTGTTAGATTTGGCGTAAATGTCAGTTTTTTGCGGCCGTTTACGCTCTGCCTACCCCGCAAGGGATTATAGGCGTGATATGTGTATGTGTGTGTATATTTTCCTCAATATTGTGATAGGCTTGCGACGTTTCCGTCATCTTCACACCACATAATATGATTCAAGTGGAAATAGAATTTTCTGTGGGAATCTTCCTTTTGACAATGTTGTGGTTAGATTGAGTTGAATCCACACTAATATTATAAATGCGAAAGTAACTCTGTCTGTCTGTCTGTCTGCTACGCTTTCACGGCCAAATCGCTGAACCGATCTTCATGAAACTTGGCACAGAGATTGCTAGCATACCGAGAACGGACATAGGCTACTTTTTATCACCATTCCAAGGTCTGAAGTATAGATGTAGACCACCAGGTGTACCACCAGGAGCCCAGCTAAACTATTAGAGATACAGGCATGGTTCCAAAACAAAAGTTGTTCAGTATGATGGGCCGCTTCTTTTCACAAGGACATTGGGGCTCTGGAGTACCTTACGTAGACCACCAGGTGTACCATCAGGAGCCCACCTAAACTATTAGAGATACAGGCATGGTTCCAAAACAAAAGTTGATCAGTATGATGGGCCGCTTCTTTTCACAAGGACATTGGAGCTCTGGAATACCTTATCTAGACTACCAGGTCTACCATCAGGAGCCCACCTAAACTATTGGAGATACAGAAATGGTTCCAGAACAAAAGTTGTTCAGTATGATGGGAATAAGTTGAGAAAGGACATTGCCTTCTTTACCGAGGACAGAAAAACAAAAAATGTGGTATAGAGGTATAAAAATATATTACAGTAACTTAAATTACCTTTTTATCTGTCTTATCTACTTATGCTGACCATTTTAGTGTGCTCAAATCGGCACCTCTGGAGTAAGTACTCTGTTATCTACTGACTTTTGTATTCAATGGTTATAAATATTGATCTCAAATTTTAAATTGTCCCTTTAACAACAGAAGCAAGCAAGTCATCTTTAAACAGTTGAGATAAGAACTGTTCTAATATACACTAACTATGAATACACATACGCACTTTAGAACTTCTGCCTAAAAAAACTATCTAACGCGGACGAAGTCGCGGGTAAAAGCTAGTGGACTATAAAAAGCTATTGATGAAACTTGCTCATGGAAGTAAATCAACAATTAATCAGGAGTTTCATATACACTATCACAAATATGTATATTTATATCACATACATACATACACATACCACGCCTATAATCCCTTGCGGGGTAGGCAGAGCGTAAACGGCCGTATATAACGGACATTTAGGCCACGTCTGATAAATATTTGAGGGTCATTCGGAAAATTGTGTATCGCCATAGTGACAGGTTGTCAGCCCATCGCCTAAAATTGCAATACACACCCTCGAGTCCCATTAGTCGCCTGTTACAACTCCCACGGGAAAGAAATGGGGTGATGCTATTCTAAGCCGGCATCACACGGCCTCACAAATACAAAAGATACATTTTGGAATATCTAGGGAGCTTTAGTTTCGCGACATTGTTTCACAACAACGAGAAACAAGTCACGTCAAAAATGGCGGCGAATTTTGTATCTGAAACATGTATCTGAAAGAAAATTCCGGTGATTATGATTCGGCAACATGTATCTCGTTGTCGCGAAAAACCCAGGAACTTGTTGCGAAACTAAGTCGCGAAACAAATGTTCTCGAATTAGTACGCACCTTAATACAGAAGAAAGATTAAAGGTTAGTGCTGCATTTACTTTGAGTAAAATTGACTACTTTTTTACAGCGAGAAAATCGGAAAACGGCTAGCTCTAGTTCACAATAATATGTGTTATACTGTTTACATTTAAAACTGTTTAAATAAGTATTTATACTTTGAATACCTAGGTACTATCGTCTGTGCGGAAAAACAACCGGCGGCGTGAGATTTGCACTTTTTTGGGCGTTTCTGTGCCTCGCCTCAGTATGAGTAATGAATAATGATACAGCAACCTATGCCGTGCTATATAATGCCGTGTGATGCCGGCTTAGAATAGCATCACCCCATTTCTTTCCCGTGGGGGTCGTAAGAGGCGACTAGGGGACTAGAGGGTGTGTATTGCAATTTTAGGCGATGGGCTGACAACCTGTCACTATAGCGATACACAATTTTCCGAATGACCCTCAAACATTTGTCAGACGTGGTGTAAACTACGCTCTGCCTACCCCGCAAGGGATTTTAGGCGTGATATGTGTATGTATGCAACCTATGAAAAAAATATTAGTTAAATTTTGCCCACGCCTATTCTCTTTCCGCACAGACTCTATCTTATCGACGTACGTAAATCATTCACCAGACTTGCGGTTGCAATACCGTTTACGAACCCACGGCGAATTCATTAGCATTGTTATGCCAACGTGCATTTCACGAAAATATACTAATTTCCATGCGCGATCAACCAATCTAATTATAATTAATGCCTTACTTTTCTAGTTGTTGTATTCTTACCGAAGTTTAAGTTGTTACAATCTAGAGAAGCGTTGCTAACAATGTTACAAAGGCCAAAATAAAAAACCCTCTCTTTCCAGCATAGGACATTTGGTAATTTTTCATGTAAGATAGAGGTAAAATCTCCATCAATTATTTTTCTTTTCGTAAAAATCTCTCAGTTGGTTGATTTGATTGGCGACAAGTACAGATAGACAGTTAGTTACACATTAATAAATATACTTTGATCAATTATGGGGTTATCCAGAAATATAACATTTAGGTAATACCTAGAACGGTGTTTAGTCTGTACAGCGTACTTACTATGCACCTCGTTACAACATATTTTTCAAATGAGGTCATTTTGAAAACAATAAATGTTGAGTGCTAGAGTCCAATAATAAATCACTGTCATTTAAAAGTAGAAGTATACAAAATCTTCACTTTCAATGCCCAACAAAAAACTCATTCAAAGTTCCCATCCTATTGTTTACAATGACCTATTTTTTGTTTCAGCGAGCTTTATAATACAGTTTTTTATACTGTCGTTTTTGATCGGCATACCGCTGTTGACCCTGCATCTATGCCTCGGTCAAGTGCTGAGATCTGGCCCCGTGGACATGTGGCGGATATCGCCCATATTCCAAGGAGTGGGCGTGGCGTTGCTGCTCATACAAGCCGTCATCGGAATGTACAGTATCGTCGGAGTGTCGTGGATCTTCGTGTTCTTCAGGGATTCCTTCATCAAGTCCAATGAAAGATACAAGTGGGCGTTGCCGCCTGAGTTCAGTTTTGATGGTGAGTACAAAAATGTCTTAACTATGTTGTGTAACATTTGTATATGGCAATTTTAAGTCGATCTAATAGTTTTAGTCAGATCCATAATAAAGAGATGTAATTGAAGGAAAATTGCATTGATTTTAGTTTCCACGAGTAAGCGACCAATACTGTCTAAATTCTACATGAGAATATCTATACTTTCTTTATTTTCATAACCCTGATATGACATAGGATTTCCCGTGTCATGCAGTTCAAAACAGTTACAATCAAGTAGGTTTATCGCGAGGCGCTAAGAAATTACCACAAGCAAGGTTACTGTTACGACACAATGCAGTGATTAAATGCGGGTGAAGAATTTCTACACTATCGCGATAACTATTGTTTGCGGGGCTGCGGTTATATCCGATTTATACCAGTCAGCAGTCACATTAAAAATGGTCACTCAACTGTAATTTGTGTTAGCTTACATATTTCAGCTTAGTTTTTGCCTTCCGCGGAGAATATTCTCCTATTAAATTCGAGGATTTACCACGTCATTTTACGACCCTACCACACTACACGAAAGAAAAATGTACAGTCGTATAAACATAGAAACATTATCTGGAAGCGCATTTTTGTATCAGCAGATTTCGGATGCCCTAGTTTGCGAAAAGTCGTTTTACTACTCGTGTCACACGTTTTATTGTTCTCTAATCTATTCATGTCAAATATATTTGCTAACGGATTTGTGGTAGAAAGCGTAATACGAATTAAACCACATGTCTCAGACTGGCGCATGTGAAATGGAATGAAATTAAAAAACCTTAATTCAATGTATGATAGTACTATCACTTATTGACATCATGATCCGTCATTGTAAAAAATATAACACAATTTGCTTCTTTTTATAACAATTTTGTATTGTTCTGATAGATAACCGGCCCGGGCTGGTTAAAAAATGAATATCAAGGCACTGCCTCTAAGCTGGCCAGGGGGCCAATCGCGGTAATTTATAACGTAAATACCAAAACAAAACCAAACCAAAAACGCTACGTTACGCACTTTTCGTATCGCGGTAACCGCATGAACGGAAACGTTTCGACTTTTGTTTGGAAGTTACGCTGGAGCGGCGAACGTTCGATCTTTTAGTACGCGTTTGGTATCGCGGTAATGTTTTGACAGCGTTTTAAACCACTAACGTTACGTTGGGAAGGTCTCAGACGCTGTCAAATGAACGTTTTTGTTGTAGTTCGTCGAGAGCAACTTTTGCTGAGACGTTGGCCGTTTTAAATACGTTTTTGATAAAAAAAAATGCTTGAGCTCTATCTCCACACCCTCGATAGGGCCCATGAGGTGGACGTGGCTGAATAAAGAGCCTAGAGCCGCAGGAAGAATACCACAAGTGCCTTAATCACACGCAGCGAGTGTAGTGGACAGAGTGGCAAGTCAGTGCTCTTGGCTGTGTTTGTTTGTATGATTGCCTTGACCACATGTAGCGAGTACATTGGACAATAGAGGAAAAGTCAGTGCGCTCGCCTCCTACTCACCAAAAGCCTTGATCACACATAGCGAGTGCAGTGAACAGAGAGTGGCAAGTCAGTGCTCTTGGCTGTGTTTGTTTGTATGATTGCCTTGACCACATGTAGCGAGTACATTGGACAATAGAGGAAAAGTCAGTGCGCTCGCCTCCTACTCACCAAAAGCCTTGATCACACATAGCGAGTGCAGTGGACAGAGAGTGGCAAGTCAGTGCTCTTGGCTGTGTTTGTTTGTATGATTGCCTTGACCACATGTAGCAAGTACATTGGACAATAGAGGAAAAGTCAGTGCGATCGCCTCCTACTCACCAAAAGCCTTGATCACACATAGCAAGTGAAGTGGACAGTGAGTGGCGAGACAGAGAAATATTTTTAGCCTAGCTGAGGGAGCGAGCGATGGTGGAATAAATTTGTAAATAAAAGAAATATATATTTTAATATACTTTGTTTATTTTATTTTTCTTTAGCTAGTTTACATCCATGTTGTGGCTGTTTAATTCTTTGGGGATCCCCTGCATCAGATGATGGTAGCTGTAACAATATAATAATAGTGTAAATAGCTACCCCATGTCCCATGCAAATGGGATGTTTTCCTGCTGTAAAAAGAAGCAACTTTTATTATTATTGATATCTATATATTATTTCTATCTTCCCCGAGACTACATACATACAGTTATGACCCTTTATCTCAATTCTTTATTTCTGCTTACATCAAGAAGATCTTAAAATTTAATTGGACACTAACATGCACCTTGCTAGGGTATTGCAGTTTAGATAAAAAACTTAATAAACTAGCAAATTTTAAATTAAAAATTATATTTTACATATATTACCTGCCGGGTAGGCAGAAAGAAAACAGCTGCAAAAATACAGTTGCTATGGCGCTATGGCCATGTCTGATAAATAAGTGTGGGCTGTATAAGAAAAATCTATATAGTGATAGGTTCTCAGTCTGTGGCCTAACGTGGTAATACACATAACACCTTCAACTCCCTTAGTCACCTCTGACAAACTACATACATGGGAAAGAAATGAATTGATGCTATTCTAAGCAGTCATCACATGACAAAATTAAATAAATTAAGTAATATTAAATTCAAATGCATATGTACCTGTAGGAATGGATCTTCAACAACACTTGGCCTTGACATCTTGTCCTATTATATTGCCACACTCAATTCCATTGAAAAGGGTGACATTTACTGGAGTTCCACGTCTGGTGCCATGTTGAGACTGGATGAAGCTAGATAATTTAGACCTCATCCTGTCTTACGTTGTTCCAAACCTGAAAAATAGTACATCATTGAGACAAATTTAACAAGACATTGCGGTTGGGAAGAGACAACTTTGAGGCTGAAATCACCCGACAGCTAAATTGAATCATAAAACCATTGAATCATACGTTCTTTATTTAAGTAATATATTATGTACTTACTGAAAGGCCAATAAATACACGGCGGCAATCCAATTTCTTACTTTCTTATGTATTTCATCTTATTTTCATACTTCACATTTAAAAATAGTACTGTACATTACGCGACATTATGGGGTTTAGAAATCCCATGGATCTTTAAATAAAAGTAGATGGCTATCTAATACACTTGTTTTTTTAGTGATAACTAAATAAAACATAGAAATCAACAAAACATGGAAAACCACAGATCACTTGTACAGTTAATATTCTTAAATCTAAGAAAAGGCCTAGAGCCTGAGGTCATTATTGCTATACAGCCGTTTTACACTCATAATCGATCATCGATTATGAAAGTAACACCTAGTATTTTGGAATACTCATTGCAATCTCTTAACGTTTCAAGTTTGGTTTTACATTGGCAACGTTAACGATTAATACGTTCAGAAAAAATACCGCGATAGCGTTTTTGACATTAACCATTGCCAAACCATTTCCGAACCGCTAACGTTACGTTGAAATGGTAAAACCTTTGACAAATACCGCGATTGGCCTCCTGGTTTAATCACGCGGCACGTAACTACGCCAAAGCACAACTACTACTTTAAAAAAATCTTTTTTGTGAAAGCTCTACTGCTAATGATTCAAAAATACGCCTCCTGTCCTCATGTCAACTATACTTAAAAGTACCGCCGTTCCAATAAGTCGCATTTGACAGCAGTCAGATTCGTGATAATACTATGGCAAAGGGTCCATTTTCCTTTGTTAACATCTCTTTTAGTATGGAGACGACAGCCGTCAAATACGACTTATTGGAACGGCGGTACTTTAGTTCAGTATCGATCGATTATCTTCTCGGTTCGGTGTCAATATGAACGGTTGGTGAAATCCGTATCACGGTGAGATTGCAGGAAGTTCGGAAGGTCAATGTCGGACGATTCAGCCAATTAGTTTTTCAATGACGAGGAAATTGACCTGGCTGCCGCCGATGGCACGAACAAAACAATTCGACGTGATTTTCGACCGTTACTTCTTATTCAGATTCACGCTTTGGTTTAGTGAACTTTTTTTCTTATGGATTGCTATAAACATTTTTAGAAATTAAATAAAACTTCATCAATATTTCAGAAGAGATTGGGAATTCGGTATCTACTGCAAGTATTTGGGAAATAAGGCAAAATCTCTCGTAACCTGTCCCAATAAACACAGAGCGACTTTAGTACTTAGGTACCTACTACGCCTATTTTTTGATAACGAAAAAGAGAAAGAATGACCGGACAACGAGCCGATCGTCACATTGTATGACAATAAAAATACTGATTTCAAAACAATTACTAGTATTTTTGAACTCATTTAATAATACAAAAAATAACTAATTTAATCCCGGAATCAGACACATACATACATATATATGTCGGAGATCGATCAAACTCTAGTGGGTATTGGCTGAAATTATTTGACAGCTCGTATTATTTTCTTTCGTGTGATTGCTATTTGATTCTTGCAGAAACGAAACGCATAATCGCTGGCAACACTCAAATAGGCGATGCGCTTTATTTGCGCGCAGTTAGCTATCGACTGTCAGATAGACTGAAGTGACGTTAGCGTCGTTGTAGTGCGTTCTCACAATTCATTGTTGGCTGCGTTCGTGATGGAAAAACGGAACTCAAATGGGCTATGGAGTAAACAACTTTGACAGTTCCGGTTGGTCTGTCGTTCGAGGTGGTCGTTTTGAAGTTAGGTTTAGAATCTGGTAAAATCTTGGGAATCCTGGAGTGTTTGGAGAAACTGTAGTCATCTAGCGATGGCGGAGCCCTAGATTCGTATTGCCAGTGGAATATTTGTGGAGATCATGAAGTGTGTGTTGGTTATTGTCGTATTTCCCCGAGGTTGTAGCCGAAGTTGGTGAAATGCAGAGATTGTACGAGGTTGGTGACAGTTGCTGCTGTGGTCTCTTTGTAATCCTGCAGGCTGTGGATTCCAATAGTGTTCAGTGTTGAAGGTTAGTGTCAATCGGTATCTTTGGTGTTGTCATGACACGTTGACGTAGATCAGCGTGTGTCTAAGGTTCTTAGGTTGGTTTGGTAGACAGGTCGGTTGTAGTACGGTTACACCGTGCCTGACGATGACCTGCCAGGTCGAAACAACCTCACCGTGGGAATTGACTGCGTAATGGTATCGACGTTGTGGCTTATCATTTCAGTGGCTGGAGATAGCATTTGACGATGCAGTATTCTACAGGGTTCGATGATTATACGCCCACGACGTGTTGTTCTGTCTGTATCCTAACGTAAGGTTATACTTCCTCAGTGTTATTTCATATCCTGACGTAAGTTTGATGATGATGTGATTTTTAGTATCATCCAGACTTGCTGGTTGATTAGTTTTAGGGTCCATCCATTCTTTATTGTTTTCTACAAAGGACCTGATGCAGTGTGATCTTGATTTAGCGGCATCCTGATGTTAACGGCGTGTGTCCCTGTATGTATCCAGGATCTCATCCTTTTTCGTTGTGTTCGCTTCTTTTCTCTTTTCTTTTCTTATTTTTTTCTTACTATCATCGACATCAGAAGTGGGATAGTGAACCATTATTTGGACTAGCGTTAGAGGTTTTCTAATGAGACGGTGGACCACTGTTTTGTCGGTTGTGATTGTGAGTTAAGGAGTTTTTTTGAACGGTTGTGAGAAGTATTCCAGCGAGATGGTGTACTATCGTTTTGGGCGGATGTGAAAGGTATTCTATAGTGACGATAGTGGACTTTTATTTGAACGTGTGTGTGATAGAGGCGTTGTAATGTGATGGTGTTCCATTGTTTTATTGGTTGAAACCTCCATGTGCTACAGTTTTCTTATGGGATGGTGGACCATTATTTGGACGTGCGTAAAAGGTGTTGTAAGGGGACAGTAGACCATTATTTCGATTGGCGCAAGAGGTTTTCCTGGTGGACCATTATTTTTTTTTTGTTTGTTATGATTGTGTGACTTGATTGTGAGTTTTCTGATGAGATAGTGGACTTTTATTTGACCGGCTATGAGAAGTATTCTAGCTTGATAGTGTACCATTATTTTGAGTGGTCGTGAGAGGTATTCTAGTGTGACAATAGTAGACTTTTTATTTGGACTTGTGTGAAGAGGTATTCGACTGGAATAGTGTACCTACCATTGTTTTGTTAGTTGTGACATAATGAGTTTTCTTATGAGAATGTGGTCCATTATTTGGACGGAGACAGGTACTTGGTAAAGGCTCTGAATTTAAACAGACCGCGTACGAAGGGTGTCAAATCAAAAGATTCTAGTTGAATTAAACCTAGTAGTGTAATGATGATTCTAACGATGAAAAGTAATTTTAAAATTTAGTCTCACTGACGGGATTGGCGGGTAGCCTGATAACTTGGTGGTTAGCCGAGTTGTTTTTTCTTTGGTGGGTAGCCAAATGGAGTGCGTTTATTTGGTGGGTAGCCAAATAAACTGAGCGTGTTTGTTTCTCCTGAGCTCGGTGGGTAGCCGACTCTGTTCGTTTGGTGGGTAGCCAAACTTTCTCGTTACGCTCGGTGGTTAGCCGTACGTAACAGCAGTAGTTCCTAAGAGCGGAAAAACGTAAATTGCTATCATCATATGGCAGTTATGTGCTTCGCGAAGATTGGGAACTCTGTTGAGGTTGTGTTGAAACCGTACTTTGAACTAGTGCGTCATGTCCAACACGGGCATGCAGACCGATGGGACTGGTCAATGTGATTTTGTGAGTGAGCCTTAACTTTCCTGTTTGTTTGTTTTGATGTTGAAATTGTGAATTCAAAAAACCTTTGAGAACCTATTGATTTGAGTAAACTTTTGATTTGACTACCATTAAGATTATTGATGAGCTTTAACGATTTGATCCGTTACTAATTTACGCAAACATTCCAGATTTTGATAGTTTCTGGATAAGTCTGCGTGTAGGATCGTGGGGGTGTTTTTGGAACTCAATAGTTTTGTTTGATCAAGTTTCTATGAAATGGAGACAGCCGTCTCTCTTCTTTAGATTGGAGCGAGGTTCATTGAGTCAACGATGCTAGATAGGCTGCGATATGGCTTCAGCGAAGGATATTCGTACGGGAACGTGGAACTGGTGCAGGGATTTTAGACTGTAGGTACAGACATCGCTGGAGAGATTATTCATTTGAAATTTTGACATTTATTGGTTGTTTAATGTTTTCAGTCAAGTGAGTTGATTCAGTTTGTTACAGTCAGAATGGACGAGCGGTATGTCTAGGCATAGTTAGTTTCTTTCGATAAACGTCAGCCGAGGACGTCTGACTTGTCAGAATGGCCGTGTCGGAGATCGATCAAACTCTAGTGGGTATTGGCTGAAATTATTTGACAGCTCGTATTATTTTCTTTCGTGTGATTGCTATTTGATTCTTGCAGAAACGAAACGCATAATCGCTGGCAACACTCAAATAGGCGATGCGCTTTATTTGCGCGCAGTTAGCTATCGACTGTCAGATAGACTGAAGTGACGTTAGCGTCGTTGTAGTGCGTTCTCACAATTCATTGTTGGCTGCGTTCGTGATGGAAAAACGGAACTCAAATGGGCTATGGAGTAAACAACTTTGACAGTTCCGGTTGGTCTGTCGTTCGAGGTGGTCGTTTTGAAGTTAGGTTTAGAATCTGGTAAAATCTTGGGAATCCTGGAGTGTTTGGAGAAACTGTAGTCATCTAGCGATGGCGGAGCCCTAGATTCGTATTGCCAGTGGAATATTTGTGGAGATCATGAAGTGTGTGTTGGTTATTGTCGTATTTCCCCGAGGTTGTAGCCGAAGTTGGTGAAATGCAGAGATTGTACGAGGTTGGTGACAGTTGCTGCTGTGGTCTCTTTGTAATCCTGCAGGCTGTGGATTCCAATAGTGTTCAGTGTTGAAGGTTAGTGTCAATCGGTATCTTTGGTGTTGTCATGACACGTTGACGTAGATCAGCGTGTGTCTAAGGTTCTTAGGTTGGTTTGGTAGACAGGTCGGTTGTAGTACGGTTACACCGTGCCTGACGATGACCTGCCAGGTCGAAACAACCTCACCGTGGGAATTGACTGCGTAATGGTATCGACGTTGTGGCTTATCATTTCAGTGGCTGGAGATAGCATTTGACGATGCAGTATTCTACAGGGTTCGATGATTATACGCCCACGACGTGTTGTTCTGTCTGTATCCTAACGTAAGGTTATACTTCCTCAGTGTTATTTCATATCCTGACGTAAGTTTGATGATGATGTGATTTTTAGTATCATCCAGACTTGCTGGTTGATTAGTTTTAGGGTCCATCCATTCTTTATTGTTTTCTACAAAGGACCTGATGCAGTGTGATCTTGATTTAGCGGCATCCTGATGTTAACGGCGTGTGTCCCTGTATGTATCCAGGATCTCATCCTTTTTCGTTGTGTTCGCTTCTTTTCTCTTTTCTTTTCTTATTTTTTTCTTACTATCATCGACATATATATCACGCCTATAATCCCTTGCGGGGTAGGCAGAGCATAAACGGCCGTAAATAACGGTAATTTACGCCTCGTCTGACATACATTTGAGGGTCATTCAGAAAATTGTGTATCGCTATAGTGACAGGTTGTCAACCCGTCGCCTAAAATTGCAATACACACCCTCGAGTCCCTTAGTCGCTTCTTACGACACCCACAGGAAAGTAATGGGGCGATGCTATTCTGACGCGATGCTCGGAATCAGACACGCGTCCTTCAAATCGAGAGCTCACTTAAGACATTACATACCTAGTATAATGTCAGTTGACTCTTATTGGAAAGTGACCTACATCAACACGAGATTCCGTGAGAATGACGCTGTGACTAAAATATGAATCATCTTAATACGATTCTGATTGTTTCGAAACACTACTTACATACATATTTGGAAACGTAACTACATAAACACGGCGACTGTTTTCTTAGCAATAAACCGGCCAGCCGTATAATGTTGTATACTCATTTAATCATTATTTTATTATTAGCAGAACGGTAAATAACTATCTTTACATCTAAGAAAGCACCTGTTTGTCATCATTTATTATTTAGTTCATCGACAGAACAACCTATAATCATTTTGTTGTACGACAAAATATTTGTGACAAGTCGATTATGTAGAATATCATTAGTACGAGATAATGCTGCTTGCTGATTCTGGCTCATACATTCCTTACGTTGGTTCTACTTTGTTGTCACTTTCATTATAAATCAGCGTTATTTTAGGAATCAAACTTTTCGTTGTTTCAAAGACTATCGGAGTATTAACTGAAAAAAATTGATTATTTTTTTGATAGAAGTACCAACAGCGAATACATCAGAGTACTTAAAAATTAAACAAACAGCCAATTATAGGTTTCCACAGATTGAAACATAATTTTTTTACAGCTATACAACCATATTACCACATTATAAAAATATATCTTCATTTTGTTTGTATGTTAAATTACAAAGAATTATTATTTGTTCACGACAGTTAGCACTGTGCTTTAGAACAATACGAAACAATTTTATTTTATTTCTCTTTTGCTTGATAATGGTTTTTGAAAAGACTACGCGGTGTGTTATGGTGTTTAGTAAAACACTTTACAATAGCAATACTAATAACTAGAGTTAAAATTTTAAATGCGTGTAATACAAAAATTATGTTAACAGGCATATTTTTAATTTTTATATTCGTTATTATGTGAGTGTTTTAGTAAATGTAATTTCTTTGAAAAATTGTGCAAATGATCATGCTCTTAGGGTCGAATTATATTGAGCGACTCAGCCGCCGCGGCGCTTAAGCGGCCAGGATTTTTGTCGCGAATTTACAAGGAATTTTTGCAATTAATTTCATTGTGTATCAATGGTATCATATATTAAAATAATCTCGCGAGAAACGTCCGCAGCGGCCAAGCCGCTCACGATAATCCAATCCTTATAATGTCTTTTTTACTATGCACTTTTAACTACCTAAGTCTTTTTTACGTATGTCTTCTTCTTGCTCGGGTTGGGACGTCTGCGTAGCTAGCTGACGGGTGATCAGCTCCGCTAGGCGGGAACTATTTCACCCAATTCCTAGGAAATGTTATGTATGTAGTAGTGTAGATACGCGAACTTTTAGGATATAGCCCTAGCTTGGCAATATATTTATTAAAATTGTTTATATTCATAAGTAGAATTACCCTGCAATGTTTGCGTACCGTATATCATGTAAATCACACATCACACGACATAGCGGGGTTATTAGTTTCAAAGAAGAGCCCCAAGTTTGGTCATCGAGTTAGGGGGCTTAAATTTGGCATGAAGGTAGATTTTGACCTACTGAGAAAACTGGAGTTGCCAAGTAGTGCCCGCAAAGTTAATAACGCTAACAACCTCGCAAATACTTATAACTTCCTTCCAAAATCTCCGAAACTTCGGTTTTTATAACTTCTTTCACTGGTATAAGAGAAACATATTCTGTTTTCTGTTCGGCAAAAACAAAAGTAAGAGAATTTAATAAAACTCGTAATTGAAAAAAGCATAGCGTCCGCCGGGACTTAAACCGGGACCGTGGGGTACTGTCCCACTGTTCTGCCAACTGAGCTTCCGGCACCTCGACTGACACTTCCAAATTTTCAATCTCTTAGAACTCGTCTCGAAGCAACGTACGGTCGCATTCAAAAGTGGAGTCATAGTTAACACAAACCTCAGAAAACAAGTCGCTTGCACCCGCGGCGACACTCACACAATGACACAAATGACGTATAACATACTATAATTTGACGAACTACCATTGTATAATAGGCTGAGTAGTATTGACTATTTCACTACATGAATCATTAGCTTCGGTAGCTTGGTCGGTAGCGCGGTTAAGCAAATTCTTGACCGTTATTGTGGAGACAATGGTTCGAATCCCGATATCTTCGTTGTAGTTTTTATTTTATCAAATGAAGCAAAATTTTGTAAATTTTGAATTACATTTTAGTTGTTGCTAGATCGTTTGCGAGATAGTGCGAGTGCTAAGTGTTTTTTTTAACCTAAGTTTATTTATTAAACTTCAGTGTTTATTTCTTCGAAATGCATACTAATAACAGTTTGCAGGATAGGCAGCATATTGTTGCGCTGCAATTATCTGTGGCGCTGCATGATATTGGATTTAATTTAACTCAAATTGCTAATCAGACTGGTCTGGCCGTAAGTATAGTTTTATTTCATTACAATTGTATTTTAAATATTAAAAACTTTGACTCATAGTATGTTGGTAGCTGTGAACCGATTAGTATAAACTTTTTTATTAATAATGCTACTTTGTTTTAGTGGAAGACTGTTAAACGTTGGGTTACACGTTTTGAAGAGGAAGGTAGCGTAAAAACTCGACTCGTCTTATTAATGATTCACAGCGGAGGATGATGGTGTAACAATATGAAGAAAATGGTTCTGCCGCTGGTCCAGACGAATTAGTAGCACAAGAAACAGGGCGTGCAACTGCCGCTAATTATGTTGATATGCTACAGGAAAGCATGCTACCGACGACGGTGCGAAATGTTTAACTGTTTATCCTGCTAGTGAAGTTCCTCGTTTTGCATTTGTCCAGGATAAATTGTCCAGTGCATCGAGCTGCCGTGGTGAATAATTGGTTTAGCCAGCACCCAGATATCCAAGTTATTCGTTGGCCAGCAAAATCTCATAGAGAATTTATGGGGTTTAATGGTGCAAAGGTGGGACATGCGCAATGAAAGAACTACAGAAGCTTTAGAGGCTCACTGCCTGGGAGTGTGGGAGAGTACCAGAGGAACAGATATATGCACTTATTTGGTCGAGTCTAATAAGTGTTTATTAAGAGCGCCTTTTACCTCAAATGCCGTTTTTCAAAACGATATTACTCAATAGAAAAGAGTCATAAAATTTTGAAAAAAATATATATTGCCGTTGAGGATCTAACAGATAAAAATTCGATCTCAACTACACAATCAGATGAAATTCGCTCGATAGAATAAAATGCCAAAGTTGCCTCTATTCAAAATTTCATTACGATATTATGCTTAAAATATTAATCTTATTGAGATAATTTTTATACTACTCTTTAGATAAATCAATTATCTAGTAAAAATCGGCAAGTTCAATGTTGTAGTGCTACTTTATGAATTATGATGTCTAAATACCTACAAAAAGGCGAGGGGCGCGGCTCCGCGGGCTTCGTCAGTCGCGCGGTGGCGCTTACGGAGGCTGGACCTGTGCTGGTGCTCTACTCGACGTGCGACGTGATTTGATTTTTCGATTTATTTGTTACCATTTAGTGCCACAGTATAATTAATGCAGTATAACAACGGAAAGAAAAAGTAAGGTCGGCTACTAGATATTCCAACTTTTTAAAAAGGGTCTTGTAATATTTGGATATTAACAACATCAATAACTACAACGGTCCACTGCTGGACATGGGCCTCCTGGTATTAGAGGGTGTTTTCCATGCTCACCGCACGCTTGGTAGGCGGGTTGGTGAGTGCAGTGGAATGTGTTGTATTATATGTAGCAGAGAAATATTGAAATCCCACCAGATGTCGAAATGATTGATTATTATTACATCTTATTACAAAATATTAATAATTTTATACTTAAATCTATCTACTGAAATTACGCCATCCAGGGCCAAACACAGGAAGTTCAACAAAATTCAAAACTCCGGTCACCCATAGTCCTTTATAAAAGACTTTTGCTGAAAAGTTCTTGGGGCCAGATAGTCTGGACGAAGGACTCGATTTTGAGAAAAGTCGTCGTCACCTCATACGCGATAGCTATAACACGTTCCATTTGATTCATCATAATCTCCTAATGATGGATCAGACTGTTTTGGTACACTAGGTATCTGTGACGTCCGCATAGATGGCGGCTTTACTATTTAGTTTTATGCAATAATACCGTTTGCCGTGTGATGCCGGCTTAGAATAGCATCACTCCATTTCTTTCCCGTGGGAGTCGTGTGAGGCGACTAAGGGATTCGAGTCACTATGGCGATACACAATTTTCCGAATGACCCTCAAGTATTTGTCAGACGTGGCGTAAATGTCCGTTTTTTTGCGGCTGTTTACGCTCTGCCTACCCCGCAAGGGACTATAGGCGTGATATGTGTATGTATGTATGTATACCGTTAGCCGTGTGATGCCGGCTTAAGGTGCTGTTCCGAACCACCTTTTCCGACGGCCGATGGCACATGCCGCGGCTATCGGCCTTCGGCAGTCGGCCGTTGGCCGCCGCGGCAGATGTAATTCCGAAGGCAGCGGCCGACGGCCGACAGCACATGTCAGAGTATAGTTTTCAGGACTTAGTTATTATGTTTATTAGGTTATTATGGTTCATCGGGTTATGATGGTTCATAGGGTCGTTGGGTTCATCTTGTCGTTAAGGTTCATCATGTGGCCAGAGTTCATCGGCTTGCTAGGTTGGTCGGGTCATCATGGTTCATCGGGTTATTATTTTTCATACATGCATACATACATAAATCACGCCTTTATCCCTTACGGGGTAGGCAGAGCATTAACGGCCGTAAAACGGATATTAACACCACTTCTGACAAAAGTTTGTGGGTCAATCAGATAACTGTGTATCACTATAGTGACAGGTTGTCAGCCCATCGCCTAAAATTGCAATACACATCTAACCCTTGAGTCCCTTAGTCGCCTCTTACGACAACCATGGGTAAGAAATGGGGTGATGCTATTCTAAGCCGGCATCACACGGTATTATTTTTCATCGGGTTATTATGGTTCATAGGGTCGTTGGGTTCATCTTGTCGTTAAGGTTCATCATGTGGCCAGAGTTCATCGGTTCACTAGCTTCATCGGCTTATCATGGTTCATCGGGTTATCATGGTTCATCTGGTCGTTAGGTTCATCTTTTCGTTAGGGTTCATCATGTGTCCAGAGTTCATCGGTTCACTAGCTTCATCGGCTTATCATGGTTCATCGGGTTATCGTGGTTCATAGGGTTATCATGGTTCATAGGGTCGTTGGGTTCATCTTGTCGTTAGGGTTCATCATGTGGCCAGAGTTCAACGGTTCGCTAGGTTCATCGGGTTGTTGGGTTCATCGAGTCCTTGGGGTTCATCATGTGGCCAGAGTTCATCGGGTCGTTATTGTTCATCGAGTCGCCAGAGTTCATCGGTTCGCTAGGTTCATCGGGTTATCGTGGTTCATTGGGTCGTTGGGTTCATCTTGTCGTTAGGGTTCATCATGTGGCCAGAGTTCAACGGTTCGCTAGGTTCATCGGGTTGTTGGGTTCATCGAGTCCTTAGGGTTCATCGTGTCGTTAGGGTTCATCATGTGGCCAGAGTTTATCGGGTCGTTATTGTTCATCGAGTCGCCAGAGTTCATCGGTTCGCTAGGTTCATCGGGTTATCGTGGTTCATTGGGTTATATTCAAATTAGTTTACTTAACTGTCCTTCCAATATCCTAACACACATAATAAAATAACTAACTAACCAACACAATGACCAACTTAGTTTGCCTACTGCATAATTTTATACTGTGGCGTTATCGCCCGCCGCGTAAGGTCAGCGAAGTTCAATTCAAAACGGCCCGCGCGTAAAGCAGAGGCGGGTCGCCTTGGCGCGTAAAATACCTAAAGCTCCCGAAGAACGCGCCCTTAAGTGTTGTTGAAAACAGCGGAGGTAACACCAAATACTAATTATGTAAGCGGCGATTTTTACTTAAGATTTCAATCTGACCCGATCTAGCATACATTGCTGATTATCTTGTGTATTTCATTACAATATATGAATATACACAAAATAATCAGCAATGTATGCCGAAGCGGGCCCGATAAATCGTTGCTCACTCAACCTCTGTTTACCTGCTTACCCGCCTACTATTGCAGTAGTAGGTATTTGTGGAGCATTACATTAGCAATTGAATTATGCTAAAACATCGATATATCTAACTTATATAAAGCTATATAAGATTGATCATTATTAGTCAGTTATCTTAAGGCCTTGCTTCAATATCTTTTCATTACGAAAACGAGTACTTAAGCTTAAACCTTGAGATGTAGGCAAATAACTGATTTATTATTATTACAATTACTTTTACTTCCGAGGAAAGTGCATCATCGTTAAACATAGAACAATAAAATAATTACTAACGAAATTATTACTTAAATAACTTTATTGAAAGATTCAATCCAAGATTTGGATCATTCCTATGATCTTATAAATAATTACCTATCGATGTTTCAGCTAATGAACACTTAATATCATTTTACATAATATTGTGTTTTATCATTCAAACAAAACTATTAACTAAGTATTACGACAGCAAGTATTTTATGTAGTTTTACATACTCGTATCTTATGGTTACCAAAAGTTCTCATTCATGTCATTATGTTATTTACATAAAGTTATACCAGACCTACCAATAAAATAATTTCTTACCTTACTTTTTGTTTTATTACAATATTATAGGTTTACATACACATACATACACATATCACGCCTATAATCCCTTGCGGGGTAGGCAGAGCGTAAACAGCCGCAAAAAACGGCCATTTACACCACATCTGACAAATGTTTGAGGGTTATTCGGAATATTGTGTATCGCTATAGTTACAGGTTGTCAGCCTATCGCCTAAAATTGCAATACACACCCTCGAGTCCCTTAGTCGCCTCTTACGCCTCCCACGGGAAAGATATGGGGTGATGCTATTCTAAGCCGGCATCACACGGCAATTATAGGTTTATGTTTTTAGATATAATATTTTGATACATAATTTACAATAAACATTTATAGATATACTACATAGATGAATATATAGAAAAATATTATATAAAATAATGATTACTGGAGAAAATATGATAAAAACATTTAAAAAAACATTAATCAACATACAGAGATCGGATGGGAACCCGGTTCCGTTCTGATTAGAAGGTAAGAACTATTACCGCTAAGCTACGGTTGCTTGTGATCAAAACGACGAAATAAAGATATGTAATCTATTGCTTTACTACAAATGAACGAATAAGGATAACTATAATACAGTTTTAAACAAACCAGTGTGATGTATACTTTGTGGTGATGTGGTGGCGAATAGGCTATCACCGAGTAATTATTTCAAAGATTACATAGATGTCGCTTATTGGTGGTAATCTGTTTAAGTTTTAATGCTACGCCTTAAGGTGGACTTTTCTACTTACAGTCGATAATCTTACGTGTGTGCGTAAGTTAGTAAAGTAAGTACAGAGGATAATAACCCGTATTGCAATCTGTCTCGTAGTCTAACTATGACTCCACTTATGAATCCGACCGTACAAGCATTTTCATGTATGAAAATATTATAGCACTGTGATTGTATTATAAACCATAGTACATTAAATTAAAAACTCATAATAATTGTTTTAGATTTGTCGACGAGAAACGGCACATTCCGGATAGAAGAGACGATACCTCAATACTTCAACGGGGAAGTGCTACAAAGGAACAACTCATATTTCGGTACAATCAAGTTCCAAGTCGCGTTCAACCTCGCCGTAGTGTGGATGAGCGTGTTCGTCGCGCTTAGCAAAGGACTGAGGTCTTATGGCAAGGTAAGATTTTAAATATTTGAACATTTGAACTAATTACAATGGCTTATACAGAGGGTTATGCTTTTAGTAATCCAAGTAAAAAAATCAAGATTTTGACATCCTGCCTGTTTAGTATTTGAGAAGAAAAATTAGGCATTCCAGACTGAATACTTTAGTCAGCATATTTAAAATTGAAGTTCCGATTATTCTATTCATATTTTGCACTTGGCTTGGAAATCCAGAATCTAGACTTTTTGGCATCTTTTATTAGAATCCGAAGATCCGGATCTGAGCAACTTTTATCCACGAGAAGAGAATGGGCCATGCCAGTCTATATAACACGGAACCACAAAAGTAAACTGACTATTAAAGTCTCTATCATTTCATTATTTAATAATTGGAATATCGATTACTAGGTATCGATAAAATGAAACAAAGCTAGCATTTGCAATACAGCATATCACTGACCTTCATACAAAGAAACACGAGTCTTTGCACTAGGGTTGTCAAGTCTTGAAGAAAAAAGCTGTCAGGATTTGCACTTGGACAGACCACTTCAAACGTCCATATTTCAAAAAGTTCTTTCGACCTATCAGTGGAAAAAAGAGTCTGAGAAGAGAAGAGCGATTCGAATCTTTCGGACGTAAAGATGTACGTTTAATTACATCACTCTTTTCGCTCAGTAACTCTTTGCGATCTTGGGAAGATATATATTGGTGTTTAGGATGTGTTTAGCTTATTGAAGCAGATTTTTTGTATAAATCAATGGATGTAGGCAATTATTTTCTTCAATCAATCAACAATCAGTCAGATTACTCATCAGAAGAAAAGTCCAACACAATAATGCCTATTTTAATAACCTCGCGAAAGCCCAAAACAGCGGGATAAATAAGGCGCACGAACCTCGCGACGCCTGCAAAGGTGGCACTGAACTGAACTGAGCGCAAGAGTGACTTAATTATAAGAACGCTTTTCGTGAGTTACCCGCCTCTATTTCGAACACGTCGCCTTCGACGCCTATACAGAAAAGTCTGATCTGCTGGTCGTCATGTCAATGGAAACTATTATCTGAACAGGCTCCGCAAAACTATATCCCGTACCCAGACGTGTGGCAACCCTTGTACACAGCCGACAGTCAATTGTTTTGTTTTGAAACATCGCTTCAGTTCAGGGTCACACATGGCATTGTGCAAACAGTAGCAGTTTACCTTCGTGAGGTAAACCAAACCTAGACATAGAATTAAACCCTAGGGATAACAGGGTACCCAACTTTGGTAACCAATTTAATGACTAAAGTAATAATTAAAAATCTTTACCTCAAACGCTTTGAAACCCGGCTTTTGTTATGTTTTAAATAGATTTTGAATTTTAAGCGCAGGTAGTTAACGTATGTTTATTGCAATAAAAGTATAATAAGTATGGTTTCTATGGTTTATAATTATGTAGTTGATGAGAACTACTAAAAGTCAATGGGTAAACCTATTACAGGTAATTTACTTATACCCATACCCAATCAATACAAAAATTAAATTACAGTCTTATGTATAACATTGGTAGGTACTACATTAGACTTAAATGTTTCTTATCATCATTAATTCGACAGTATTTTCTAGAAGTAGTTTTCTTTCTTCTTTCATATTCAAAAACAATAAAAACATATTAAAGAAAATTTTCAAGTGTGATTTGTTGTGTTGTGTAAATGTGGTTTAAATAGCCATTACCGTTTATGACAGGTGTGACTAAACCTGTTATACGTAATGGCATACGTAACTTGAAATAATGAATAGGTTTTTGCTTGGTTTTTGTTACCAAACACAATAATGATTAGCGGCTATTTAGCCTTCCTGACGTAGTATACATTATCAACGGAACCGACTTCGAATTAAAAGGTTGTCAATTTGACCCGTACGTCATGTTATATCCTCACTTTTACAGGGAGTAACAAAAAGGCTATAAAAATCCGAAAGGAGGTCAAGGTTCTTAAGAAACTCAACAACTTTCCCCATGAAACATGGCTCAATATATTAAGAAAGAATGGAACCTCCCATTAAAAATTGCCGACCAGCTGGTTAATTTACTATAGGAGGTCCAATTCTTTTTTTTTTATTTCGACATAAGATCCATGGGGAAAGTTATTCAGCTTCACCGCTTCACGAGTACCTTAACCTGCTTTCGACTTGTTATACCCATTTTGTTACTCCTTGTATGTAAAATTTGCTATTTTGGTTTCTTCGGAGCAAATGTGAAAAATACATTTAAAAAACTTGAGACATGCATGTATGTTTGTTTGTCATTGCTTAAATAATTGTCAAAAATTACGAGACCGATTTCCCAATTTCGCTTGAGTGTGACGTAAGAGTGACAGTTTACGGTTTGTAAGGGACAGCCGTCCGATTACTGATAAGGTGCATGCAGATGAACAAGTTTCCCTTAGAAACATATGTCAGGAAACGACATAAAATACTTGACTCCCATACAAAATAAAGATCAGCTGACTGCAATTACTCGGAAAAGTAAAAAAAAAGGTGTTCCCTGAAATATTTTTTATGGGAAGTTTCATTTCGTTCAGTTTCATGGTCTGAATGCACCGTATAAGTATTCGGAAGGCTGTCCGTAACACCCTGTATATTATCAAAAAATTGTTTAGTAGTTTCCAAATATTTGTTCTTTTCTGTAAAACCGGTTAAATTTCGACTTATTATACGTAATAGAAATCTTGAAGTCACCTTGTTCACACCTTTAATTTTTGAAACAGTAACATCAGCTGATGTTAAGTAATGATAATGCATGTCACTATGTAGTTTTGATGGCTCAAATTTTTTTAAAATAATTTTCAGTTATTGTCGTTTTGACCTACTTACATGCATTTAGCAACTATTCTACTTCACTCCTGCGAGTTTCTGAAAATCATTTTTAAGGGTCATTTCACTACCTATTCATGACAAGTCGTCATTGGCCTCAAATCGGGATATAAATTTTCTTAACCTACTTAAATTAGTGCTGTCACTTTCCGTCAAATAGGTTTAGAAAAGGATAGGAGATTTTTTTGTCATGTCATGTCTTATACTTTGACGCAAAATACTTGATATCTGTCAATATAAGGCGACGATGAAAACAATGGCGACTAACTTGACTAGAAATTGCGAAGGACCTATTGTAATTTTTAAACATTAGAAGACTTAAATATCTCCTATCCTTTTCTAAACCTATTTGACGGAAAGTGACAGCACTTATTTAAGGTGAGTAAAGAGAATTTATGTCCAGAATTGAGGGCATTGTCAGCCTAAAATTGTAATACACATGAAACCCTCAAGTCATTTAGTCGCTTCTTACAACAATCACATGAAATAAATAGGGTATTGCTTTTCTAAAGCTGGCATCATACGGCAGGCAAGTTACAAATATTAATTTCTATATAATATTAATTTGCAGGCAGTGTACGGGCTAATATTCCTGCCTCTCTGCGGTACGCTGGTGCTGTGTACGAAACTACTCACTCTCATCCCGTACGATGCCGTCACCAACATATTTGAAGGCACCGAGTGGAGCGAGTTCTTCATCAATAGCAATGTAAGTCATGTCGTTATAAAAGCGGTTTCACCCACTGCTAGCCGTTTTTCGGAAATTAGGACTTTCCCGGGATGTATTATAAACTCTACCTATTTAAAATCTGTTTCGTAGTTTTGAAAATCAAAGCATAAACGGGACACCACCCAGCGGGAAGCAATTTCTTCTTTTTTCATCGAGTCGATGGTAACATTTCAATTATTCGTGACCAATATTTGGCAACTAAAATGCCCCTGGAGCTCGCCTCTTGCAAGTCCTGGAGCGTACAGGGTTTTGGGCAATTGGAATATGCAAGTACACTTATCGCTAGCCGAAAATGCCCACTTTGCCATGTTTTCGTAACACCTCCCAACACCAGCCCGAAGTTACACCAGCCTTTTCGGGTGGGAATAGCTTTTATCATTGCCCTAACCGCAGGTTTGAGTATCGTCCAGTGCCGGGTAAGGGATTTTATTTTATACTATGTAGTGACGACCTATAATCCTTCGGCACAGACAGACTGGGCTCAGCCATGGCAGATATTTGAATGGTAAAGTTAATATTAGTTGTTGGTTCTAGGTTGTATTAATGCGTTTTTCTGTGTATGTCCAATACTCAAGATTCTGTGACGTGGAAATTGAGGACGCTTCTGTGCCCAGTATGAGAAATGTCATAGAAAAAATGATGAAGTTCACTTTTCCCCACGTCAATTCTCTTTCCGCACATACTACAAGTTGTTGTCCTAGTATAGGTCTGGTATGGGCTTCTGTATCGGGTTTTTATGTTATGCGTAGTCCACGCACAGGGTAGGGTATTACATAATTTTAATCCGATAAAGTGACATCGACTTACGTGAGTTGTAGCTATTTTAAAACGCTGTCTAGTTGTGACTGTAGCCTCACCCTCAGTGTTACGTCGTAAAATATTATGTGAATCAATGGGCATGCTATCGTTTCGAATTGATAAACGTTTTCTCGTCGAAATAAGCAATTTTCCCACGGCAAAAAGTTGGCAATGGTACTCGCGGATAATATACCTTTCTTATGGTGAATGATCGTTCAAATAGTATCCTTCATATATAATACATACATTAACAGCCACAACAATTCACTGCTGGACTTAGGCCTCCCCCTATGGGGGGGTATTAATTACAATACTCAACACATATGGCAAGCGGATTGCCGAGCGTAGTGCAAGACATTGCTTTCACAGGGAACGCTACTGCCTATTTCGTGGACGAATTAATCCTTTAGTTTGATTTATACGACACCCACGGGTAGTATTGGGGTGATACTATTTTAAGCCGGCATCACACGCCAATATCCAATACATAAACACAAATAAAATCCAAGAAACGTATCATCTTTAAAATATTTGTAATAATTTTCTGATCGTTTATGCCGTGTGATGCCGGCTTAGAATGCCGTGTGATGCCGGTTTAGAATAGCATCACCCCATTACTTTTATGTGGGAGTCTTAAGAGGCGACTAAGGGACTGTGTATTGCAATTTTAGGCAATGGGCTGACAACCTGTCACTATGGCGATACACAATTTTCCGAATGACCCTCAAATATTTGTCAGACGTGGCGAAAATTACCGTTTGTGCGGCCGTTTACGCTCCGCCTTCCCCCAGGGGTTTTAGGCTTGATATGCGTGTGTGAGTGTGTTTATACTTCTGCAAAATGTTCAACCTATTTTACAATTTAGTTTTTCCTGTTTATTCCAGAGCTGGGCCGCAGCCACACAAGAGACGTTCCTGACATGGGGCCTCCTGGGCGCCTGCATCATGCAGCTCACCTCGCACAAGAGCTCCAAGGACATCTCCACGAGCCTACTGCAGAAGGAGAGCGCTTGTATAGTCGCGTTCACTTTTGCAGTGCTGTGTCTCGGCTCGCTGCTCGCCAACACGTGTGTGCAAGTGCTGCATAGCAGAGGGTTCAACTACGTGCCGGGCAGCTATGGTAAGTGTCCCCATCGTGAGTGTCATCGATCAACGATTAGACTGGCCCGATAGCGTAGTGGATAATACCCTTCTAAGCTGATGGTCGTGGGTCCGATCCCTTCACAGCACAAGCATTTTTAAATTGTCTTTTAAATATTTGTGTAAGTCTGGGTTTTCTATGAATTGTATTGTATGTACTTATTTACAAAAAAAGATTTATTATATCAGCTATGTAGTTTCCATAGTACAGTCAAGATCAGGCTGGGTTTGACAGTTTGGACCGTTTTAAGTATTAGACCGGGTATCGCGATAGTATTTAGGTAAATATTAGTAAATTACCTGTGACCACAACCCGCGACCACAATACATGAAACTGTGTTGAAACGTCGGGACACAGGTAAATTACTAATATTTACCTAAATACTATCGCGATAGACCCGGTCTAATACTTGAAATGAGTGAAAGTGATCGCGAGTGCTTAAAAAGTTATATAGTTTGGACCGTTCTTATGCATAAGACTTACATTGGCAGTTAGTGTCTAACCCAACCTGATCTTGACTGTACAAGATTTGTTTAGTTTGGGGTTAGATGGCGCTGTGTGAAATGTCCGAGTTATTTATCTATTAATTCCAAGGGCTACATGTCCCACCGCCCACTGCCATTTCATTTTGCTAGACTTGTATGATATGTTTTACGTCCGTTTATTGTTTATATCAAGCACTAAATTGAAAGTAGGTACAGCATTAACCTGCAATACCCCGGTTGATGGAGCCATGCCACGCGTTACTGGTATTAATACACACTTGCAAAATTCGCGGGCAGGGGACGAGCTGCAGTAGCCCAGATGGAAGAGGCGTCGCCACTAGTAAGGTGAAAGTCGCAGGTTCAAATCCAAGTCTCGCTTGAAAATTTTGCAATTTTTCAACAACTCTTCTTCATTGTACAAAAATATGAATTCCTGTATCACTTGTTACAGAAACGGTAAAATCATCTCAGTTTCTATGGCGGATATCAGAACCGATGCCCGGCAGCCAAGCGTCGACGCCGGTGCGGTACCTGAGCCAGTACGGCAGCTTGGTCGGCGTCACAGTCTTCAGGTATATTCAGCTTTCTAACAACATATAAAAAAAAAACATAAACCACAGTCCACTGCTGACATCGCTGGTCCCTTCTTGTCGCACCTGTTTGTTTGACGTCAAACAGTAACAAATGTACAATGTAATTTTTGAAAGTGCACATACTTTATGACTATCATCATATCACGCCTATTATCCCTTGCAGGAGTAGGGGTAGGCAGAGCGTAAACGGCCGCAAAAACGGACATTAACGCCACGTCTGACATATATTTGAAAGTCATTCGGAAAATTGTGTATCGCCATAGTGACAGGTTGTCAGCCCATCGCCTGAAATTGCAATACACACCTTCAAGTCCCTTAGTCGCCTCTTACGACTCCCACGGAAAAGAAATGGGGTGATGCTATTCCAAGCCGGCATCACACGGCACGTGAGCGTATTCTTGACATGACATTGAACTATTATTTTAGTAACTTATATCACACTGTATTTATTATTTATAACATAACCAGAAGTGGGATGACGTAACCTAGATTTAAAAAAAGACAACCACATTACAACTATACTTGAAATGTGAATATATTTATATATTTTTAGGAACAACAACCCCCGTGCAGTGAGTGGATGGCAGCCATTACAGCTGGCCACGCAACTGGTGCCCGCTGCGCTCGCCGTGCTCGAGGAAGGAGAGGTAAGCGAACACAACAAAAAAATGAAAATTTTTTGAAAACATGCAAAATTTCATTATGCATTGTGCAAAGAAAATTTTGCAAGTTTTCAAAAATTGTATACCTAACACGGGAAGTGTTTTAAAATTTGGTAATCCAATTGTCAGAATGTGTCGTCTCTATAATGGAGTATCTTATGATAATGCAGATCTCGATATATACGATTCACGATCTAACGCAATTAAAAAACTGTTTTACACTGTGAAAAATATATTTTTGTTTTGTTTAGTTATAAGTTTTCAGTACCTGCCCTGCATGCTATTATCAAGCTGTGTAAATGCGTTTAGGGTATCAGTCTAGTTCTAAACAATTTTTGTATCCATAACAGACAATGTTGATTGTTACCTGTTGTATTTACCTAATAAACTAAAATAAAAAATAAAATTCGTATTGTAAATTTATGTGACTCGGCGTTATAAAAAAAATATACATCTCATGATTGGAACAGTTTAACCAAATTAAATGCAACTCCGAAGTGCCTATAATAATCAAATAGCCCTTTTTAAGGAGTAATTTTAACTGCGTGTGTTTATTAATTTGGGATTCTTCCCTAGACCATGAACTTTGACACCCGACATATTAAGTCGTCATAAAAAAAATCTTCACGATTATTACTGAGATAACGGCGAAATAATAATAGATTAGAATTAACGACTTACACTAATCAACACCGATTTTCCTATATCCGATATGCAATACCGTAGTCGTCGTGGCGGGTGACGAATAGACTACTTATGTATGAATGCATTGCGCGGCAGACAATTTGTTGATATGTTTGAGTTATCATTAACGATCTACCTATCATCTTGTACAAATATCTAAATAAACAGTCAACATAATGGAGGTCTGTAATTGGGTTATGTTTCGTCAATATTTTTGTTGTTGTAATATACTTCATGTAGTATAGCTGTAGACTTCAGTTTTAAGGCGAGGAGTATACCCGTACCGTGAACGACCTCGACAGTGGCGCCAATTCACAAAAAAAAAATCTCTTTATACAAACAATCTATTAGAATATCCGTTGCCCAAGTTTTTAGTATCATCTTTTAATAAAATTAGAACCTACAAACTCAATAAAATATCCGCTGTAGTAAAAGTTATGGCAAATAGTACCAAAAATGGCCGTTTTTGGGTACTTTTTTCCATAACTTTAATTGCAGCGAATATTTAATTTATTTTGCAGGTTCTAATTTAACCTAAGGATAATACTAACAACTTGGGCAACGGCTATTCTGATAGATCATTTGTATAAAGAGAAAACTTTTTTTTTGTGAAGTGGCGCCACAGTCGAGGTCGTTGACGGCTACACTCGCCTTAAATAAAAATAAAATGATACTTGCAGATATCCCCCGCGTGGGCAGTGATATTCTACTTCATCCTGATAATGTTCGGCGTGGCGCAACAGCTGGCCGTGTGGCACTGCGTCATCGCCGGCATCCTCGCCGTACACCCCACCGCGCTCCGGGTCTGGGAGACCACCATCACATTCCTCAGCTGCGTCGCGGGGCTGGCAGTCGGCTTGCTGCTCACTACTGATGTATGTACTTTGATTTATTGTCTTTTTGCCCGTATAAGTGGTGATAAAAACTATCCTATGTTACCTTTTATATGTGTGCCAAATTTTATTACAATCCGTTCAATAGTTTTTGCGTGAAGAAGTAACAAACATACATACACACACAAACTCTCAGATTTATAATATTAAGTACGGATTGCCTAGCGTAACCGGTTCTACGCAGAATGCTGAAACCGTATATTGTGTAGTGTAGTAGGTCTTGCAGTATATTGGATCTGGTTCTTCCGCTTTGTTATCAATGGAGTCCAAGTAGATGAGACTCCTCATCCAAAAAAAGCTTGAAGAGCTCGAAACATAGAAATTGTAAAATCCTAAATAAATACAACTTGAATACGTTTGAAATTATTTTATTGTAATTAACTTTTTTATTCTCCAACAGGCGGGCATAAAGATCATCCACTTCATAGACTACGTGTGGGTGGGTGCGTGGTGGCAATGCGCCATACAGGTCGCCTTAACCGTCGGAGTGTTCGTGGTCAGAGGCCGCCCGTACTCCCCTGACGTGGTTGTGGCCGCCTTGTATAACGCTCAGACTAAGTTATCTATGACACTCGCTGCTTTGCTGAGCTTCACTTGGACTGTTATATTGCCCGTGTTATTGTGTGTAAGTAAGACCAATTCCAATAAAATTATCTGTTACCGCCTTTTGAAAAGAGTCGTCTGGCTTGTGACTACGCTTCCTTCGAAGTCAAGCGTCAAGCAGTTGTTAAACCGAAGGGTTCCGTACCATTATGTATAAAAATTACATGAAAATGGTTGGATGGGAGCCCCCTTTAATATTCATTTTATTCTGTTTTTTAGTATTCATTGTTATAGCGACAACAGTAATACATAATCTGTAAAAAAATCATCTGTCTAACTATTACCTACAGCCTCCTATCTATTATACGTATATATTAGATTCAATATAAAAATACACGTTTTTTAAACACGGCATCTGTGAAAATTTAAATTCTCTATCAAGGTTTGAATAGCAAATTTTAAAACACTTCTCGTGTTGGGTATCACTTTTTAGAGAACTTGCAAAATTTTCACTGCGGTTCAATCGTCGCCTGCGAAATAATGCAAGTGTATCTGAAATAACTCGTGGCATGTCACCGGCCAACGGTTTATAAGATACAGCCTGGTGACAGGCGGACTGACAGACATCGAAGTCTCAGTAATAGGGTCCCGTTTTGAACATTTGGGTACGGAACCTTAAAAAGTTATGAGTCGTAATTCGGACCTGATTACATGCGATGATAGGTTATGTTATATGCTCCCTAATTTTTTACAGCCTCTTCTTCTGTTACCAGGCTATCTGTGTGGTTGATTTCCGCGTCGGCCAGCAGCGACAACTGTACACGTGGAGGAAAGCCTCGAGCGGGTGAGATTTTCATGTGCTATGCCGAGTGTTAGGAAAATATGTATGACAAAATAAATTTTAAGAATTTTCTTTTTCGTATTCTTCTTCTTTTTCGTGTACATCCAGTCGACGAACGACTTGATGAACCCTGGTGTCAGATAATTTTAATATTTAAATATTTTTAAGACAAATCAAGTTGTAACTATTTAGTTTGCTGTCTGATGCCGGCATAGAATAGTATCACCACATTTCTTACCCATGGGTGTTGTAAGAGGCAACTAAGGGACTCGAGGGTTAGATGTGTATTGCAATTTTAGGCGCTGGGCTGACAACCTGTCTGTATAGTGATACACAGCTATCTGATTGACCCTCAAACTTTTGTCAGAAGTGGTGTTAATATCCGTTAATGCTCTGCCTACCCCGTAAGGGAAATAAGCGTGATTTATGTAATGTATGTAACTATTTAGTGTACTCTTGTCATCTCTTCGAATCTTGATGATTTTGCTAATGATTGCAGCTACTGGTCGGTGTGGAGTCGGCAAGTGGCGGTGCTGATGCAGCAGGGCTCGCTGCTGCTGGTGCCGGCGGCCGCCTTCGTGCAGACGTGGCGGTACATGAGCAAGGGACCCCCGGACATACTCGATGTAAGCTCACCATTCATTTTATCTACACTCGTCTCATAATGTTCGAATTATGAACTCGAAAACAGTTGTATAAAGACCTGCTTTATGCATTCTGCCTATTAAATTACGGTTAAATGGAAATTACAGACGGCTCTTACTTCGAAAAAGTTGAGAACTGAAACAAAGTTTTTATTTGCCAATACTCATATCGCCATCTTGCGCCGCACCTGTCCGTTGTTGTTGTTCAGTTGTTTTATTAGATTGTTGTTCATTTGTTGGTGAGATGTTGTTCAGTTGTTGTTTCGATGTTGTTCAGTTGTTGTTAAGTTGTTATTCCGATGTTGTTCAGTTGTTTAGCTAAGTTGTTGTTCAGACTCGACATCTGAATAACTGTTAATATAGAATTTTCAAAAAATCATATGAAGCCATATTACATTCTGCGGAAGACCGCTGTTGTGTTCGGACGTGTTATATTTTGCTTTTGATAACCAGTAAACTAGAGCCATTGCTTATGTGAATTAACACAGTTATCGGTGTCTCGCACGCTGGTCACAGTCTGCGCCTTTCACTTTTCTGACTACCAGCGCTTGACCTTGAAACACACTCGAGGCGTACATCGGACCCTCCTGCTCGCGCTTAGTGCTTGAAGACATATGGTGCCCCCCCTCGGGGATCGTGCGAAAGAGACTGCACGCCACAAGGTGCTACAGTGGAGCGGAGGTCGCTACAAGCTACGATCTGCTACGCGCTACGTTACTTGCCGTCATCTAACGCTACGTACGCTGACTATTCAAAGTACTGGGTTGAATATTTGAAGTGAGTACCCACCACTTTACTGAGTGCCTTGACAAACAATACAGATATAAAAATGCGGGACTGCGTGCTCTGTTTGAAACATATCAATACCGCAGACGACCTTACTTGTATAGTATAGGAGTATACACAAAAAGAAAGATTTCATGTATTATGTCTATCAGAGACCTGGATCACTCACGAAAAGGAACCATACATCCACCTAAACGATTATGAACTTGCCGCCAAGTTTCACCGCAGTCAATACAAAGGAGGAGGCGTGGCGATCTTTGTGCGAGAAGGTACAGACTACGTAGAACTCCCGGAATTTTCTAAACTATCCATTGAATACACAGTAGAGTGTTGTGCCATAGAGCTCACAAAAGAAAAATGTGTAATAATTAGTATCTACAGACCGGATCGAAACATAAAGACATTCTTTGAATTTTTATCTAGTCTAACTGATAAAATTAAACCGCTGGCTAATAGAAAACAAATTGTTCTCGCGGGCGATTTCAATCTAGACGTGTTATCATTACAATTACCCGAGATGAATAATTGTATTAAATTATGTAACCTACTGATAGAATGCAACCTGCGACAGATTGTTAGGTTGCCAACGCGAATAACATCCCACTCGGCTAGATGTATTGACCTACTATTTACAAATAATACTAAATGCAAAGTATCAGTCGCCGAGAACGGAATTTGCGATCATAAAACCTTGATTTACGAACAGGAACTAATAAATAAACACAAAAATAACATCAATAAAACCTACTATGTTACACAAAGAATATATAATAATAAAAATAAATTTTTGTTTAAAGAAAAACTCAAAGACTTAAACTGGGATACAATATTAAAAAATACAAATGATATCAATACAAATTACAATCTATTCGAATCAAATTTATCACAATTATTAAATAAATACATACCTAAAAAACGCCTAAAAATTACCCCAAACATAAGAAAGAATTACCTACCAAAATCATTAAAAAAATGCTGTCGTAACAAAAGAATTCTTAAAATGCTCACAATTCATTTCAAAAATGATTTCCTTAAAAAATATTATAAAACATACGAAAAAGTATTAAAAAAGTGCATAAAGTCAGCCAATAAATTACATCACATAAATAAAATGAGTAAATCAAAAAATAAAAACAAAACCATGTGGAAAATAATTACCGGCTTAAAACACAAAAATAAACATCATAAAATAATAGACAATAACATTGAAATTCGCAATAATAACAATAAAGTTTCGTCGCCCCTACAAGTAGCAAACCTATTAAATGATTATTTTCTTTCGGTAGGGGAATCTGATTTAAACCATGACAGTTCAACCCATGGCCACCCGGTATTAAATCCACCATCAAATTCTTTGTACCTGGAGCCTGTTACAGAACCGGAAACGCGAGCGATCATTACCACAATGGAAAGTAAATCTAGTTTTGGAGCAGATGAGTTACCGCCAGCACTAATTAAATTTTGCTCGCAAGAACTGGTGGAGCCTATCACAAAGCTAATTAATCAGTCTTTTAATGATGGTTTTTTTCCAGAAAGACTCAAGGTATCTAAGATTAAGCCGTTACCAAAAACTAAAGAAAAATTACGCGATCCCAGCTCATTTAGACCTATAGCCCTATTATCTACGATAGCTAAAATATTCGAGACAGTAATGAATAAAAGAATCAGTAAATTTCTAGAAAAGTACAATATCTTGAACCCAAACCAATACGGATTCCGAAAAAATAGATCAACCTCGTTAGCAGTCTACAAATTTATTAAAGAAGTTTACCAGTCAATCAATAACAAAAAATATGCATTAGGTCTGTTCCTTGATATGTCTAAAGCATACGACAGAGTTTCCCACAATATATTATTAAACAAGATCTACGGCTGCGGAATAAGGGGCCGGGCGTACCACTGGCTTGAGTCATACCTATCAAACAGGAAACAATACGTTCAAATAAGTCACTATGACAAAGAAACTAACCAATTATTTGATGTACAGTCAGAGGTAAAACTTATGAGTAACTCTATTCCCCAAGGATCGGTTTTGGGATGTACACTGTTCCTATTGTACATCAACGACCTCCCGGAAACACTTAACGTACCGAGTATTTTATACGCCGACGACATATCACTAATATTTGAATGTAGTAGTGTTAGTATAGAAAAAAACTTTACATATATTGAAGAAACTTTCCATAGAACCCGTAATTGGCTGGAAGAACACAACTTGCAATTAAATGTGGGTAAAACTAAAATAACACAATTTAAAACCTACAAACGAGCTAAACTTGACCTCGAAAAACTTACACAAAAGATCGGTATATCAGAGACTACGGAGTTCTCACTTTTAGGAATAACTATTGACTGCCATCTAAGCTGGACACGGCATATAGACAAAATAAAATCTAAGTTGTCTCAATTTGTCTACGCACTAAGCGCCCTGAAGGCCAACACTGACTACCAAACTGCATTATCTGCATATTATGGTTACGCCTTTTCATGGCTAAATTACGGATTGATTTTGTGGGCGGACAGTGTTGACTTTTTGGACCTATTTGTACTCCAAAAGAAATGCCTACGCATCTTAGTTAACATAAAACAAATCGAAAGCTGTAAACCGCACTTCATTGAGAAAAAGATTCTAACCTTGCCATGTATGTATATATTACAAGCCTGCCAATTTCTAAGACGGAATAGACATTTATTTAAATCAAATTCTGAATTAAATCCGGAATATGGACGACGTGCACTCCGTGGTCAAGAGCACCTGGTTCAACCAGTAAAACCTAGACTAGAAATAACTAAAAAGAGCCCTAACTATAGAATCATCTCCATCTATAATAAGCTACCCAACTATATAAAACACGAAGAGAAAGACTCGGCATATAATAGAAAACTTAAAACACTTCTATTAGAAAAGGCGTATTATACAGTTGAAGAATTTATGAGTGACAAATTGTAATAAATAAATAATAAATAAATATTATATGATAAAGAAATTAAGTTATTGTATAGAAAAATTGTATTGACTAATTTTAAAATGATGATCATATTTGACACTTTATGACATGAATGTATCTAACTAATATGAAACTGCATGTGCTATAATTATATAACATTTATATGTGTGTGTCGTGCCTTAACATTACTGCGCCCTTACAGGGTGTCACATCTGAACTGAAATGTATTGTTAACATCTTTTGTACTGTGACTTGCAATGAATAAATGAATCTTGAATCTTGAATCTACGTTCTCGTATTGAATTTGACCTTGTATCGGGCCTTGCAATCGCCGGTGCGGACGTTTGGTATAAGTATAACTGAGTTTTTTTTGGAGAGTGTAGATAAAATAGTGTATGCAACTGAATATAATTAGGCATTAGAATGCTCGTGTCAAACTATTATCACACTCGGCTGTGCCTCCTGTGATAAACAGACACTCGCATCATAATGACCCCCATTATACGACAGTTGCATAAACTACTATTATTACATTCACTACACTTATAACCTGAACTTGGACCAAACTTTAAAATATTATGGAAATTTAAATAGATTTTTTATTCAAACAATAAGGATTCTGTTGTAAAAGTAGTGTATGTTTGTTTTGCAAATTTACATTCGATTCCGACAAAGTAAATAAAATTAATTTTGTTTTTTACGCTTACAAGGATTATGGAACAAGCGAATGTACTGAAGAATTGGTAAGATATTCTAGCAACTGTTGATCATATTTTCGCATAGAGAATTTTATCATTGTGACACTTTGCCACTGCCAAAGTAACTTTGACGATTTTCGTTTTGCAGCGATGTCTATTTTAGGCTTTGGAGAATAACGTATTGGTTTTGTCAAGTCTCTTATCAGATTTTACAAATTGAGTATCGTTTAAGGTTTTTGTCCCGCATTACGGCTACTCCCCTATCCTGTACCCTAAGGTTGCCTGGAAGAAATCGCTACCTAAGCGATAAGGCCGCCTTGTGTACACTTTTTTTAATTTATATCTATAAGTATAATATAAAGTATAAAGTATTTTTGAATTTGAATTTATCGCAATTTTTAAAATAGGGCTACTATAATAACTCGGTATTTCGCATTTCAGCGCGTCCAAAACCTCTACCGGCCGCGCTTGGGCGCGCCCAGCGAGACCCCCCCGCACTCGATGTTGCCGCGTGACCCCCCCCGCCCCGCCGCGCCCGCGCCCGACCCCCCGCCCAAGTACACCCCCCCGCCCTCGTACTCCACCGCCACCGGGGCCAGGCTGCTCAACACCATAAGGAGGAGCTTCAGGACTCTGAGGAGGTAGGTTCAGTGCTGGGTTGTGCAACGAACTGACGTGACGATACAAATCCAACGACCGAATGTAATACGGTGTCTTTATTGATGCCGAGACACATCAGATATAATGAGATTACATACATATGTCACGCCTACATCCCTTGCGGGGTAGGCAGAGCGTAAACGGCCGAAAAAACGGTCACTTACGCCACGTCAGACAAACATTTGAGGGTCATTCAGATAAGTATGTATCAAGTCACAGGTTGTCAGACCATTGCCTAAAATTGCAAAACACATGTAACCCTCGAGTCCCTTAGTCGTCTCATACGACACCCACGGGAAAGGAATGGTTACCGTGTGATGCCGACTTAGAATAGCATCACCCCATTTATTTCTTTCCAATGAGATTATAAATAAATAGTATTTTCTACATAGCACTTCCTATACCACTTCAGAACTATGCTGATCGTGAATCGACCCGGCAAAAGACGCCGTAGTAAAACTCAGTGTCAGATTTTCGAGGTTCTACGAAGTGGGACGTTCTACATGCTAAAAAAAGCTTCAATGGCCCACTTTTACATTCTAACGATTAAGGAATCAAACACGCGTGTATTCTATATTGTTAACAACTTGAAATAATATCTCCAAGACACGACAGAATGTTTGAACTAACTACAATTTATCAAGACTTTTCTGAGTTTTCCCACTTCCCACTAGGAGGAACCTAGTGTACTACTGCCGTGTGATGCCGGATTAAAATAACAGAACCCCTATTTTCCCTGCGGATACCGTCAGAGGCGACTAAGGGATTCGAGGGTTTCATGTGTGTTACAATTTTAACAGACTGACAAGCTGTCACTATAGTAATACACTATTTTTCTGAAACGGCCCTCCTTTATTTGTCAGACGCGGCGATAGTGACAGTATAGTGCCTATCCCGCAAGGGATAAAGGCGTGATCTGTGTATTTATGTATGTACTACATCACAATAATTACATACATACATACATAAATCTATATCCCTTACGGGGTAGGCAGAGCGTTAACGGCCGTTCAACGGATATTAACACCACGTCTGACAAAAGTTTGAGGGTCAATCAGATAACTATGTATCACTTTAGTGACAGGTTGTCAGCCCGTCGCCTAAAATTGCAATACACACCCTCGAGTCCCTTAGTCGCCTCTTACGACACCCATGGGTAAGAAATGGGGTGATGCTATTCTAAGCCGGCATCACACGGCAAACATCACAATAATTTTTGTATTTTTTTTCCTTTTTGCCAGTCACATGCTGATGGTGCTCGTGTTTTATTTTATGCATTTTATTCTATAACATTGATACTATAACTTATTTCGTTCCAGAATACGTACGGCGCGCTCCGAGCCCTTAACCGACGACACCTCACACACGCCCATCACCCTCAGCGAGACCGTCGACCGGGAACCCGCACACTCGCAACCCCCCTCCTACAGCGGAGTGTTCCCCCCCACCCCCACCGTCACACTCACCGACGAGACCGACTCGCGACAACGACCCAGGTCGTCCACCTCGAGAAACTCTTTATCCCTAACTAGAGATTACCTCCGACGATCTTTCGTAAGGAAAAGTGACTCTGTGAAGTCGATCCGGTCGAGTCTTCGTAGGAATTTCAAGTATGGCGGCCATCTGACGACCAGCCACGAGCAGCTGGTGCGCGGCGCCGAGCCGATGTCCAGCACTGTAGCGATGGCCGCCATGTTGGATGCTGGGGACGCGCCGCATAGTCATAGCCGGGCCTCTGTCATATGATCTTTGATACCTCAGCCTTTTCATTATTACTGATAGAAATGGTGCATTTTCCGGTGTCAGTACCGTGGTGATCGTGGTGCGTAGTGGATCAGTTTTGTGCTGGTTTCAAAGAATAACGAAGTCACAAGTTATGCTGGTCGCTAAAGTATTTGCTCCATAACCAGCATATGCTCACCGCTACGCGTGATGCTTGGGAAGTCTTAATGGGGATATTTTACGCATACAGCCCCAAAGTGAAATCATCTGGATTTAAAGGGTTTATTAGTCAGCGTTGCCAATTTTAAATCAGCTCAATATTTGATTTGAACATAGTTAAACCAGTTCGGAAGCTATGTGAGATTTTAAAATTAGAATTGGTACTTATTTCTTCAATATACATTGTAAAAAAACGGCAATACAATATTTAGAAATGCCTCGCATTTTATCAACATGTACTATGGCTAGCCAAATGTTACTTAGGTGATTGTTCACAATTTATGCTGGTCACGTTACAAAGTTGTTTTAGGTGATACATGCGTGTACAACGATAGTTTTCTTTGACCAGTGTTGAAGTATATTTTTGTACAAAACAAAGCAATAATTCCTATGTAAAGGAGTTAGGATTTCTTGACTGCAGAATGTAAAAGTGCTGGAAATGGTAGCTATTTTTGTGGTCCATACGTTTGGTACTTAAGTGCCTTTGATTTTTCATTAGTACTTATTGAAACTTCTATATGTTGTTTCAGAAAACCAAATAGAAGTAGAATCTCATGTTATTAAAAACATTTAACGTATAATACGAGTTTATGTAAGCACAATAAGAGCCATGTAGGTAGCTAGTTAAACAATAAAATATACTTAAATAGTTTAAGGGAACGTATACTTAACGAAATAATAACCTCAGAGCTTAAGGACGTGTTTAACTTAGGATGTAACGTAAAATGAACGTAAAACCACATAAACAGAGTTGCCACAAGCAGTATTAATGAATCCTATATTATTTAAATACAAGTAAAGAAGCAGTCAACATAAATTTCGGTGAATTTTCACCGAAAAACTGAATGTCCTAGTAGCTAAATGCCACAAGTAGCATTTTACCATCGCCAAAATGATCATTTTTGGGTGCAAAGGATTGAAATGCAGTTTAACGGCAACTCTGCTCATAAATTTTTCTGGAATCGTCAGACTAGATATGTGTTCTCAGTAGTAATAAGTATTATGTTTTGTTTGAAATATTCGATGTATTGTGTATATCTATGGCATAATTGTATAGCGTGATCTGAACTGAAGTTGTATTTGATAATTAGCTCACAGAGTGATTATGATTGTGGAACTACACGTGTTTTATTGAACGTTTGTAATGTTTCATTACATAAACGGCTCTAAGGGTCTACAAGGAATATTTTGACAACAAAGCGTGACTATAAAATGTAACATACGCAGAATGTCATGTGTATGTGGTGATATTTTGCGAGCGTGACATTGTGCGCCCATATGATATATTGACCATGATAAAATTTGGTGCTACGTTCAAAACAACAGAGTCGTTATGTAATGCAACAAGTGATTATATTTAAGAATTGATATTGTCAAGTACAATGAACTTATGATAATGACCTTATTTGGTTGTATGAAATAGTATTTTAGTTGTAATGTTAGTTCCTTCGTGCATTTAATTTGTGTGCTGTTCAAATGATGTGTTCTTCAAAATTTACTTAGCTCTAGTCACTCGCTTCCACTATTTTTTATTAACATCACATATTTTAGTTTTCGTGAATTATTATCACATCACATTTATGGCACGATTTTTGTCCCGACTGCGGCTGGCTCCAAAGAAGGGTATATTTTTTCTTTTAACTTACCTTTTATTTTTTCTTTACATTCCACTTTGTTGCAATACTTATTTACAAAAATTATAGCGATAGTAAAGATTTTTTTACGGATTTACTTGTTTTATTTTTGTCAATAACTGAAACAATAGTGGTTATTCAGAAACCTTTATTAACCATACATTTAAATTACATAAGTCAAATTCATTCTTAAAACAATAAACAGTACACAATTATAAGTCCTTAAAATAAGGAAGCCGAGGTAATGAAATGGTATTTAAAGCTAAGATGGAGTAAAGTTCAATAAGGGACTATATATGTATAAGTAAGAAGTTGTTTCTAGCAGTCGCAGAAAACATGGGTTATACAAGAAAGGAAGGATGGAAGAAATGATTTATAGCCGCTAAAGTGAGGCCATCCTAGTAAGCCATATTTGACAGCTGTCAGTTCCATAATAAACGATATGGCAACAACGGAAAATGGAGCCTATAGCATTAGTACGAATCTAACAGGCTTATTGGGATGGCTGTACTGTATATTATTGTCACAATGTCGAGTCTTGTGACGTAATGCGAGTGTGACAATGTGCTACTAATGAGAAACAACTACTCTTCATAGAGAACATGATCAGAAAAGTCAGAAATCGCGAAACGCATTTAACGACCTCAACTTCTCTCACTTTGTCGAAAATTAAATAAGATGTCAAAAATATAACGGTGAGTATCACGCTGTTTGTATACGCAATACAAAAAATACAGTTAAAGATTTCAATCGTTTGAAAATGCGAACAATTCATGTATACCTATTATGTTAAAAAACATAACGATCTATTGTATTAGATAGTTATAGGGCTATAATTCAAGAAAATAAGAATTTTTGATATAGAAATGAAAATTGCAATACACAAAACTCAGACTTGGTTTCTAATATTTGAAACTACAATATTGTCAAAAATGAAGGAAAATCAAATCAGAATTTGGTACATTGAAATGAGTAAACATTCTAAATAACTATCCATACAGAATCGACCGAACCTATTCTAATTAACTAGGAAAAGATCACAACTTTCAGTCAAAATATTACGCGAATATCAAAACAGCGAGCGTATTGGACAAAAGGGACACACTTCATTAAATAACCTTTAACAAACCGGTTTTTAGAGAATACATACATCTGTATGTTTAACATTTTTTACAAATCGGTGTATAATAGCATGATTTCATAATAATCTTTTGATTTAACCAATAACACAATATACCAAGAAGCAGTAGTTAAAATCGAGCACCTGAAACTACCTACATAAGCACAGGGATGTCAACAAATTGGTTTTGTGATCCCGAATTTAAGTGATGTCACACTTAGGTACCATAATACGAGGTTAAAATAAGAAAACAATGATTTATATCATAATTTAATGAGTTAATAGCTTTCTAGGTATTTATTAATTATTAGGTAATTCCTGATTTCCCGATACTCAAGCAAAGCCGCGCCGCGGCGGCAGTGCGGTTCTTTGTGACACGAGCGGCACGAGATTTTATGTAGTAGTCGTGTATGTACAGGTCGGTCGGGCGTGTGCATGTGTGAGTGCGCGAACCGGGCGTTTACTGCTCCTTGGTATATTGTGCCAGTAATTACCGGCCACTGTTTATACGGCCATTTACGGTCTGTCAAATCCGTAGCATGTAAAGCAATAAAAATGTAAACAATGGTCTGTTAGTAAAAAAAAACAATTCTCACATGTGATATGGAGGGGCCCGTAAATACAGATAGTACTTGGTATCCTACATTATTATGTTTCGGTTGTCCATGAAAATCGGTATGTAAGTAAAGCAGTTGAACCGTAAACAGTGGTATCTTATGTAAATAAAAAATTTACATATGATATGGAAGGACCCTGAAATACATATATAGAACTTTGTATCCTACATAATTATGTTCCGGTTGTCCATTCATACTTGAACACATTTGGTTGTGTCATACAGGGCGTCAACGCTTTCGATAGCTGCTTGTAAATATCTCGCGTAAGTCATTATAAAATGAAACATAATTGTTTGTATGTCATGTGCAATGTGCGCGACTACCACAGGGCAGGTGACTACCAAAGGGCAGGTGACTACCACAGGGCAGGTGACTACCACAGGGCAGGTGACTACCACAGGGCAGGTGACTACCACAGGGCAGGTGACTACCACAGGGCAGGTGACTACCACAGGGCAGGTGACTACCACAGGGCAGGTGACTACCACAGGGCAGGTGACTACCACAGGGCAGGTGACTACCACAGGGCAGGTGACTACCACAGGGCAGGTGACTACCACAGGGCAGGTGACTACCACAGGGCAGGTGACTACCACAGGGCAGGTGACTACCACAGGGCAGGTGACTACCACAGGGCAGGTGACTACCACAGGGCAGGTGACTACCACAGAGCAGGTGACTACCTGATGAGCGAGTTCATGTTGAGCAGCGACTTGGCAGCCTTGGTCTCGGCGGGCTTGCTCTTCTTGGCCGGGTCCAGCATGAAGCACTTCCACAAGCTGGAAACAAAATGAAAATCACAATGTCATGCTGTTAAAAACACGTCGATAATGCAGAATGTCACACTGTTTATAAAGGGTAAAACACACATATCACGCCTGTAATCCCTTGCGGGGTAGGCAGAGTGTCAACGGCCGCAAATACGGACATTTGACAAATATTTAAGAATCATTCGGAAAATGGTGTATCGCCATAGTTCAAGGTTGTTAGCACATCGCCTAATATTTCAATACACACCCTCGAGTCCCTAAGTCGCGTCTTATGTCTCCCACAGGAAAGAAATGGGGTGATGCTATTCTAAGCCGGTACGTGGTGTTAAAAGTGTACAAAACTATGAAGAAAATCGCTTAAACCAAAATAAAAAATTTCGCATAATAGAAGAATTTCGTAGGTTGGATAATTATAACCTAACCTTCTTTAGACTGGTTGATTGATAAGCTTGTTTGATTATTCAGTTTAGGTGGTAGATTTTTTATTTTGGTTATTTTATTTTCATTGATTAGTGAGGTAAGTTTGTCAAGTTCTTCTGACGGATGAAGCTAAACAACTTCCAGATGCTCAGCTGGTATACTTGTGTGAGCTACCCTCACCGCAGCGTCTCGTCGGCGCCGGCAGACACGACCGCCTGTCCGTCGGGCGACAGCGCCATGTGCAGCACGCGCGCCATGTGCCCCGTGAGCTCGCACACGCGCGACATCAGCGGGTACTTCCAGATGCTCAGCTGGTATACTTGTGTGAGCTACCCTCACCGCAGCGTCTCGTCGGCGCCGGCAGACACGACCGCCTGTCCGTCGGGCGACAGCGCCATGTGCAGCACGCGCGCCATGTGCCCCGTGAGCTCGCACACGCGCGACATCAGCGGGTACTTCCAGATGCTCAGCTGGTATACTTGTGTGAGCTACCCTCACCGCAGCGTCTCGTCGGCGCCGGCAGACACGACCGCCTGTCCGTCGGGCGACAGCGCCATGTGCAGCACGCGCGCCATGTGCCCCGTGAGCTCGCACACGCGCGACATCAGCGGGTACTTCCAGATGCTCAGCTGGTATACTTGTGTGAGCTACCCTCACCGCAGCGTCTCGTCGGCGCCGGCAGACACGACCGCCTGTCCGTCGGGCGACAGCGCCATGTGCAGCACGCGCGCCATGTGCCCCGTGAGCTCGCACACGCGCGACATCAGCGGGTACTTCCAGATGCTCAGCTGGTATACTTGTGTGAGCTACCCTCACCGCAGCGTCTCGTCGGCGCCGGCAGACACGACCGCCTGTCCGTCGGGCGACAGCGCCATGTGCAGCACGCGCGCCATGTGCCCCGTGAGCTCGCACACGCGCGACATCAGCGGGTACTTCCAGATGCTCAGCTGGTATACTTGTGTGAGCTACCCTCACCGCAGCGTCTCGTCGGCGCCGGCAGACACGACCGCCTGTCCGTCGGGCGACAGCGCCATGTGCAGCACGCGCGCCATGTGCCCCGTGAGCTCGCACACGCGCGACATCAGCGGGTACTTCCAGATGCTCAGCTGGTATACTTGTGTGAGCTACCCTCACCGCAGCGTCTCGTCGGCGCCGGCAGACACGACCGCCTGTCCGTCGGGCGACAGCGCCATGTGCAGCACGCGCGCCATGTGCCCCGTGAGCTCGCACACGCGCGACATCAGCGGGTACTTCCAGATGCTCAGCTGGTATACTTGTGTGAGCTACCCTCACCGCAGCGTCTCGTCGGCGCCGGCAGACACGACCGCCTGTCCGTCGGGCGACAGCGCCATGTGCAGCACGCGCGCCATGTGCCCCGTGAGCTCGCACACGCGCGACATCAGCGGGTACTTCCAGATGATGAGCTGGTTCTGCGCGTACCCGTGCGACGAGATCAGCTCCTTGTAGTGCGTCGACCACAGGATCGAGCACACCTGAACATAACCAGAAACATACCGCATTATACACACAGTTGCTAGTTACTATGGTAAGGCAGCTCACCAACTGGCTGTAGAGTTTCGATTAGGGACATCACTAGCAAGGTGTCTCCTCTCTATAGGGTGAAATTTTACAAGTGACCAATAGTGAAATCTCAAGACGGGCTGGTGTTAAGAAATAATTTTTCCCAAGGAACATGGGTCATGGGTCCAAATATAAAAATAATTTTTGGAACTACCATACAGATTGACAGACCAGGCTAGTGCATTTTGTATGGGAAGTTCAATTGTGTTTTCATATTTGGACCTATGTTCCCTGGGAATAGTTTTTCCCTATCACCAGCCCGTCCTGAGTTTTCGGTATAAGGCACTTACTAAATTTCACCCTTTATAATACGTCATGAGACAAGAGCGTCCTTTTTTGTATTCACCTGTATAATTGCAACTAACAATTCTGTTTATGTGAGGATCAGAGCGCCCAATTAAAATTAAACAAATGCCTTATGATAACATCTAAATTAGCACGGTAAAAAATTGCACCAGTGCTCCATCATTTCTGAGTAATGCACTTTAAAAAATAAAAACCCTAGTAACTACTTTGTATTAGAAGAGAAGGAGAGACTATAAAGACAGGTGTTTGTTTCGTATGAAATACCTATGAAAGAAAATCACTATAAAGTATAAAATTAAGTCGCTTCCCGTGTTCCTATTTCCCTATGTATGTTTATATCTTTAAAAGTACGCAACGGATTTTGATGCGTTTTTTTTAGTAGATAGTGATTCAAGAGAAAGGTGTGTGTGTAATTCATGCACAGGCCTTTTTCCACAATAACGAAAACCCACAATAATGGAAAACGGTCATTTATAATGCGCACTGCTAAAGAGTGGAACTCACTACCTGCGTCTGTGTTTCCAAACGCATAGAACTAATCTCTTCAAAGTAAGAGTGAACAGGCTTCTTCTGGGTGAGCTCGCTCCATCTTAGACTCTGTCTCTGTCCTATGACCTAGACTAAAGTCAAGAGCAAACCCATACACAAAAAAAAAGCAGCGGGTGAATAAAAGAAATGTGCAGTTGGTTACCTGTGACTTGGTGTCGACAGTGTTGAGGTTAGCTCCGGTGTTGACGTTCCATATGCGTATGGTGCGGTCGGCCGTGCCGCCGCCTGACGCCAGGATGCCGCTGCTCCACGGACACCACGCCAGGCCCTTCACAGCTGCCAGGTGTTGGCTGTTGAAGTAACGACGTTTACATATCATCATTGGCCTCACACGTCTGTGACAGACGATTTAATCAGTGTCTGAGGCAAGACTTTTCATGGCTGTATAAGCCGATACGGGAGCGGCATAGTTTTCCGCACGCTCTACAAGTGAAGGTGGAATTTGAGACTGGCACATGCATGTTTAGATGACGTTTTTGCCTTTTGTTAGCGAGACCAGAAAACCAGGCATTATCGTGTGTTTTACGCCCATCCAACACACGCTTACGCCATTCGTCCCTATCCTCAGCAAGCTTCTCCCAGCTTTGATGGTCAATGTTAAACGCAGCCATGTCCCGCTTGGCGCAATCTTTGAAACGCAGCATAGGTCTATACACACATATCACGCCTATAATCCCTTGCGGATTAAGCAGAGCGCAAACAGCCGCGAAAAACGGACATTTACGCCACGTCTGACAAATATTTAAGGGTCATTCGGAAAATTGTGTATCGCCATAGTGACAGGTTGTCAGCCCATCGCCTAAAATTGCAATACACACCCTAGAGTCCCTTAGTCGCCTCGCCTCATACGACTCCCAAGGGAAAGAAATGGGGTGATGCTATTCTAAGCCGGCATCACACGTCAACGTCATTTACATTTTTGTAGAAATTCATTTGGATGCCGTATGATGCCGGCGTAGAATAACATCACCCCATTTCTTTCCCGCGGTTGTTGTAAGTAAGAGGCGACTAAGGGACTTTGATGGCTTTATGTATATTACAATTTTAGGCGACAGGCTGTCAATTTTTCACTAGTGATACACGATTATTCTGAAACGGCCCTCAAATATTTGACAAACATGGTGATAGCGGCTAGCGGCCGTAGTCTACGGCCGGCACCGCGACATTTAATTTATTTTTTTGTTTATTAAAACATTTATAAAAATTACAAGAACGAAAAAAAAACCTGTCAAGGTTTGCCCGTGCGGTCTGATATCGCCAATAAAGGCGTGATATGTATGTATATGTATGTATGTCATTTAGGGGACATAAATACTTTAGATTGAGACAGTGCTTCATTTAGAATTGATACATTATATAAATTTAGATGCTAAAGATGAATAAGATCCAAAATATTAAAACGGGGTTCTTCCCGCGATACTAGTTTTCATAGAATTGTCCAACATTTCGGCCCATGAAACATAATCACAGAAAAACTGATATTTTGTGCCAAAATATCGACCAATTCAACGAAAACAACTATCGCGGTAAAAACCCCGTTTAAATATTTTTTGTCGTTATGTGTGAAGGCGAAAGATTAAAAAAATATTAATTAAATCTACAACATTATTTTAACATTTGAGAGCAGACCCACTACCAATCATAGAAACAGTCTTGTAATCTGCGCGGAACGAGAAAAGGCGTGATTAAAAAGTGCACTAATATTTTTTTCATAGGTATGGTGACTATATGACTATGACAGAGGCGCCCTCAATTTATCTTTCCGTACAAACTCTAGAACAAATATTTAAATATTCAATACAACTTTACTCATTCCTAACTTACTTGAATGAGTAGATATATTGTGGTTGCGAGTAGTGCTGCCCCTGCGCCACCGGCCAGATGTTAAGCAAGTTGTCGTTACCGCCCGAAGCCAGGTAGCGGCCGTCTGGTGACCATTTCAACCCACAAACCTAGAAGATACAATGTTTCTTACACGACTGCCCAACCAAAAAATTCATGTAATGTTTAAGAGTTCATGTATGTATGTATGAAACCTTATAGGATCACTTTGTTGTCCGTTCAGCTGTCTGTCATGACCATTTCTCTCGGGATCGCGTAGAGATATAGAGTTGAAATTAAAGCCATATACTCAGGTCTACGGCCGCTTGTATTTGTAAAAAATCAAGCTCCTAACATCACATAAAAATATACCGGCCATCTATGCTGTACATATGTACGATTCTTTAAAGTACTGCAACTCGTTAACCACTGAACAGATTCGAATGGGAAGAATATCGGAAGAATCCTTACAATTATCCCCAGAGTCATAGGCTAGGCTTTATCTCAGAAAGCAGTTGTGTTTTAATGTCTCTTGTTACATGTGTGAACGGTTTACATTGAATCTAAGTGGGTGTAAGGGACGGAATACCGAAAACTTTGCAAGCATAATCAAACAACTTTTTCTATCGAGGCTATGCAAGTAAACGAAAAAGAATATCGTCCTCCTTCCATTCATGGTCTCAATGCACCATATCAGTAATCGGAGGGCTGTCCCTTACACCCTGTATTTTAAGATCTTAACAAGAGAAGAAATTAACCAACTGTTTCAAAAATATTTTATGTAACAGTACAACTGTCGGACCTAAAACATCTTCTTACTCATGGCTTCTTTTAGATATTTTTACCTATTTTTTAGATTTATTACTATTTCAAAGAAAGAAAATACGTTTGTTTTAAGTGTCACAAGTATACCAATATTTATTGAAAAATGTTGTTCAGTCACATAGAAAATTTATCGATTCAATACTTATTTTCCTTTTCGTATGAGACACACCGAGTCGACAAACGACCCAAGTTCATCGGGTTTGAACATAATAGCACACAATGCCAATATGGGTAGGGAAATAGGTAAAGGAAGTGGGCAGCACGAGTAAACAGGTTACTCGCGCTGCTACTCGTCATGCCGTTGCCACTTTCTGTGCTCCCCTCGAATGTCGGTTTTTAGTGAACGGCACCACTGCAGCAGCGAATGGAATGTATTGCTATCTCACTCGCTTGTATTGCTGCAAGAAGAGTATGACGGCAGTGTGACGACACTCACTCGCGTTGATATTTCCGTGGAAATATTTCGAGAAATATTCGCGACAGGGGCAGGAGCAGGAACAGTTGCATAGTGTGAACGTAGCATTAAAATTAGACCCAAATCACGCGAAGACGTTCGAAGTTTGAAAATACGTACCTCCTGCGAGTGCGCGTTGATGGTAGCGACGGCGTGGTCGCGGGCGCGGACGTCGTGATGCACTATACTGCCGTCGCGCGCGCCGCTCGACACCACGTACAGGTTCCACGAGAGCGAGCCGACGCGGCCCGTGTGACCGTCCATACACTGCAATCCAATGGAAACCCATTCAAGCTGGGGAGTAAGACACTTCTTCTTCTTTCGTAAAAAGGGTCGTGACCTCCAAAATCAGCTTCACAGGGACTCTAGGTAGGCGTTAAGTCACCTATATAAAATAGTTCTAGGCTACATATTGACTTAAATCTGGTTAATCTTATACAATGGTTCCGAACTTGGATTAACTATCCCGGCGGGGGAAACCAGTTATTTTGTTGGGGTAGCCAGATTGTGTGTTTTAAAAGAAAAAATATTCGGAATCCGATGACACAAACAAATACTTTCTCGTGTGTGTATCGTCGGTCAAAAAAGTCATACTCGCTCATGGTGAAATTTTACTAGTGGCCGATTGCAAAAATTTAAGACGGGTTGATGATAAATAACAACTTCCCCCAAAGAACATAGGTGGAAATATGGCAAAAATATTTTGAGTGACCACAGTTTCTTGCATTAACTGATCGGCAATTTTGGGAGATCCATTGTTTTTCGTATTTCGGCTTATGTTCCTTAGCGAAAGTTGTTCTTTAATACCAGCCGGTCTTGAATTTTTACAATCATTCACTATTCATTAAATATAGCTTGAGCTCTGTGACTGATGTCAGATTCATACAATTTCTCTTTTGTCCTTTTCACCCTCACTTGGTTTCCTATTTAGCTACTTGTTGTCAACATCATCCTTATTTTTACAGAGTATAGTCAAATTTCACCCTATAATATTATTTTATTGTGTTTGTTGACAACTTGCGCGCTCCGATGCTGTATATATGCCTGTATCTTCTAACATCAATAATAATGTGATAAACAAAACGATACCCTCAGCCTCTTAAGTTTCTCGCAGTCCCACAGCTCGACCGTGGCGGCGGAGGTCCCGACGGCGAGGTGCGAGGCTCCGCCCTGCACCCACGACACGGAGCACACGGTCTCGGAGCCCTCCAGAGACAACAACTGTTCTATTTGTCCGGTGCCCGCGTTCCACAGGTACACAGAGTTGCCGAGCGCTACGGCTAAGATGTTGGATGGACTCCAGTCTACTAAGTTTAGATCTGAAACAATGTTGGATAAGGTCTGCTGTAAGAGATTTCTTTTTAGAAATAAGCTGACCTGTTGTGTATTGTTCTATAAGTTATGTCCTTTGCGTTATATTGCGTATAATAAACGGTTAAATAAATTGGAGTAAAATAGCAGTTTCATCAGTTGCAGTTTTAGAAAGTTGCATATTTTTCTACCGCGGGCAGGATTTGAACCAATTTATTGCAGGTTTTCATTGCTTAGACTACAGTCAATCTGTAAAACTTATCCGGTAGATGGAGCCGTGCCACGCGTTATTAGCACCAAAACAAAATTGCTTGCAAAATTCGCCGGCAGGAGACAAGCCGCGGTAGCCCAGATGGAAGAGACGTCGCCACTAGCGATGGCGAAATCGCAGGTTCAAATCGTGCCGGCGGCAGAAAATTTATCATTTTCTAAAAACATTATACCCAACATGGGAAGTGTTTTAAAATGTTGGTCTTAAATTGCAGTTTTACATGTAACAGTTTTGAATATCTTACTTTGCTTTTAAGTGCTTAAATATATATTATGCCTTTTGCAAATTTGACATGTTTGTTTTTGTCATTAATGTTTGTAGCATTTTACAACTGGGACATTTGCCATGCATTGTGGGACAAATTATCTTTGGAACTTAGAATGGCAATAGCACATGTTTTGAAGGATTTTACACTACATTCAGTGGAAAAACTTACAATAATCATCAACTAGGTCAGGAGCATCGAGTATTCTCTCTGGAGCTTGTGGGATGTATCTGGATGTGTTCTTCACTGATGAAGGTACTTTGGCCTGAGACATACAATTTGGTTTAAAGTCTTACAAACAAGAAGTTGCTGGTTCCTGAAGTAAATGTACGATCTTTTTATTTGTGGAATATTGTAACAATTACACCCAACACTATTCAAGAAGCTATAGCTTACACCCAATATACTTAAATAATAGATGTTGGGCTATATATTAAACAAAATAAAATTAACACACACTGATAAATATTGAAAATGTGTATAAAGAACATTTTTTAAAGAAGTTTACTATTACAATATACTTAACAGATAAAACTAACTAGAAGAAGGTGACTAGAAATACCTGTGAATACACAACCCTGAGTCTGTTCTGGTAGCCCTCTGGAGCTGCGGGTGCTTTGCAGGTGTACTGCAACAATCTTCCGGGCTCAGTGTCAGTGAGGGCGCGCCCCAGGGCTTCGCTGGCGGCCGTTTGAGCCACCACCTCCTCGCCTTTGTCATCTTCACGTGTCAACTGCAAGTTATGTTATATTTAGAGCAATTGTCACAAGAAAGATGGCCAATTGAAAATGTACTGTAATATTTATAATCAACTGTTTTGAAATTTGATAGTTTCAAGCATGAGGAAACTAGTCTGGACTCTGTACAAGCCTAGGTTTAAAGTTTATAATCTGCTTAAAAAAGGGCTTGTCCTAATTATTTCAGGACAATCAGGGGGTTTGCCCTGCAATGTCCTAACCAGACTGAGAATAAATTTACGAAGTGATTAATATCAACTTTGTGCGTGTCCCACAGGGAATCAAATCTGGGACCTTATCATCACAGGCAGTTGCACTATCAGCAGTCACTTCTGCACTAGCCATATCAGAGCCTACTTTTTTTCTTGGAACAAAGGAACATTGCACCAAAAGCACTATGAGGCTTACCATATAGTGACACAGGTCATAGTTGGAGTTGCTCCTGGATGGTATAAATCTATCAGCCTTGTTTGGTGTCTTGGATGCTTTGTTGGGAGTAGGGGTTTTAGACCGGCCTGCAATTTGAATAATTCACATTTAACTTGAAATTAAATACAAATAAAAGCAGCAATGTTGATGTAAAACTTGTCTTTCCAAGCTCTCTTTTATGTACAGACATGACAGAAAGCTTATAAAACACAGTTAGTAGTTGAAACAAAAAAGGTAGGTAGTAGAGGCCAGTTAAGAAATTAAGTTTAGCTGTCTGTAATAATGTTATTTACCAGGAGATTTGTTCTTAGATGGGGTCTTAGACTTAGTCCTCTTGTTGTCGCCCCTGGTAGGAGTCTTATTCAAGGACAGGACACTGTTATTGCAACTCTGGTTGGCTGACACAGACAACTTTTGCATGGACTGGTTACACGCGGAAACGCTGATGTTATTCGAAATGTTCTGTTGAGACGCGTTGAAATTCGGGTTGATATTCTCATTCCCTGATTTCTTAGCCCACCGCTGTAGCGGCCCGCGAGTTATCGGGCCATCCATGGTAGCTAAACTCTTGATTTCATTCAAATAATTGAACTGTGCCATACTACACAAACAACACACAATAATTACACTACTATGGAATGTATTGTTGTAAATCAAATTGATGATGAATAAGTCTTATTTCAAAAGATAAATATCGATCATTTACATGAAATATAATTATTTGCGAGGAGAAAATAGGCTCCAAAAGCAGCGCACTTGACAGATTCAAAAAATCCGTTGAATTTTGAAATAGAGTTGTTACCTGCTCTCTTCCAATCTAGTAACAGGTACGGAAAAATTATTAACGGTGAAACTGGCAAGTGTAAGCTCCCCAAAAATAATATAAAAAATCGATGACATCTGAATTTTAATGAAAATAAGCTCGATAAAAATTAAATAAAAGTGTTTTGTCATAATTTATCGATAGTTCCTGCAATAGGATAGGTACACCTCTAGCAGAGAGAGATTTTATTTTTTAATAGAATTTCGGACTGGAATATAGTAGTTTTGCCAATATCTTTAATCAACGCAAAATTAGCAAAAACAAAGACCTAAATGTCTCAAGTTGCTCCAAAGGTCCAAAGTTGGATCCGAGTCCTAAGGTCGTATGTATACGATTCTCAACTAGAGAGCTATCTTTGGAGAGAGATTGGGTTTGGTACGAAAAACTCTGACAACAAGGTTCATCGAGTCGGACGACTCAGTGTCCCATACGAAATGAATGAATAACTATGACCAAAGCTAGACAGATATTATCAAACTACAGGCTACAATTTTAAAGATGAAATTTCATGTTCATTGCGTAGTTGGATAGCCATTTTTATACCATGATATTACCCAGCTACGCAATGTACTCAGAGTTTCAACTGTAGACTTATAGCCTGTACTTTCATAACATAGGGCAGATATAAGCGCTATGGGCTTCAGAGGGCAAGTTTATTTTCACAGATTTTTTGTTTATAATGGCTAGTCAACCAGTACAGCCAGGGGATATTACATTTAGCATGTGTAATGTCCGTGACTACGTGTGTTTTGTACAGCTACTATTTTCCAAACTATGTGAAACAAGGACACCAAGGTAATAAAATAAAAGCTACAAAATTAGATTTATAACTTGTATATTTCGTATGTAAAAAAAATTATCATAAAATAAGTATTATCTAAATGATCTAAAAATATTTTAATTATTATTGCAATATGGGTAAAACAATGGTGATTAAACTATGATTATGAATGTTCTACAACTGAATAAAATTATTTTGATGTCTTAACAATAGGAATACTTGGAAGAACGCACACAAAAAAATATAATAAATCCAAGGAACAGATAAAATGCATAATTTGAGCATTATGGTTTCATGTCTGCAAATACATTAGTAAAAAACTTATAATTTTAGGTATAAGTATGTAAAGAAATATTCTATTCCAAATTGCGACACACTTTGTGAGAAAATAATACTTTCTAGGTACATGTGGAAACGAAATTATTCTATCTGAATTAATAAGCTCATCACAATAAAACAATTTTAAACGGATTTAAGTTGTGTTTATTTTGGATTTTACAATTCCTACGTTTCGAGCTCTTTACAGAGCCCTTACAACTTAAATCCGTTTAAAATTGTTTTATTGTGATGAGTAATAGTTGTGCAAACTCAAGAAAATATTATAATTAATAAGCTTTTTGTATGATTTAGACTACATGGTTTTATAAGTCCACTTAAGTCCTCTTGGGATTAAGTCATAATTTCAAATTTAATATAAAATAGCACCATTATAATAGCTTAAAATTTACGATATAAAATACATAGAACTAAGGAGATCCATCCTAGACTTTACACAGCTTCAATTATTAACCACAATTATGTACAAAAAAGTAATGGCACATTACCATACGAAAGATAAAGTATAATAGAATATACCTATTTGTATTAAAAAATGGCTTGACTGTACAAATTCTTTGCATTAAACGATAAGTTGCATTTTGACACACATGTAAACACCTCACATCAGCCGCATATTTCTAGACAGAACATATCAATCAATACATTTTATAATTATGCAAGACAACGCAGATATACAGGGTGTAAGGGACGGTGTACAGAAAACTTTGCAGGCATGATCAGGCCATGAAACTGAACAACTTTTTCTACGGAAGATATGTTGGTAAACGAGTTTTTTTTTCGACCTCCCATACAAAATTCCCGATCAGCTGACTGACTTTCTATGGAAACTCGAAAAAAATATTTCGTTTCCCAACATAGGCTCTATAATAAAAGTTGTTCAGTTTCATGGTCTGATCATGCCTGCAAAGTTTTCGGTACACCGTCCCTTACACCCTGTATTTTACTACTACCCGATAGCGATATTTGAAGACGCGCTGGTGATGAGGAACAACTATCCCCAAGGAACATAGGTTGAAATATGACAAAAATATTTCGAGTTTCCATAGTAACTCAAATCAGGCAGACCTTTTTTTTTGTTTTTTGACCTATGTTCGTTAGGAAAAAAAAATCCTTATCACCATCCCGCCTTGGGTTTTCACTATCGGTCACTAGTAAAATTTGACCCTATACTCAGCATCCAGATCTATTCCAGTTGAGTTAACAATGAAAATCGCCCCGACGTTCACATTTGTTAAAAAAATACCACTGAAAATTAAGCAGAATTAAGATAAGATTTAACATAAAGCTGGTGGGATACGTATTAAAATCTAATCATTACTTAAGTCTTATTACAATACTTTGATAGAAATTGCGTTAACATGCCATGGAAGTATTCCCAACAAGGTGAGAGACAGCTCCTATACAACCGGATGTACACCCATTTTCCATGATAACTTAGCTACATAAACTTAATTAAAACTTTATAAACAATCTCACATTTAGAATTTTGTGTGTTTTCGCAATAATACCACAATAATGACGACATAAAATGAGCAAATTTTTCGTTGCGCCGTTTATATAAAATGTACGAAATATGTGTCATACGATCAGGTAAATTATGTAAAACTTTTATTTAAGACGCCTCCTTAGGCTGGGTGCTGCCCTGACTCGATAGAAAAGTTATTGAGCCAATTTGCGGTAAGTACAAATACTGTTACTTAAGGTTTTTTATACAGAATTACGATAAATTACGTTTTTATAGAGTTTATATTTTTTTTATTGATGAGCGTAGCCTAGGAACTTAGCCTAGCTAGGGAAGCGTCCTAAAAAACATAGTTTACAATTTAGGTACTAAATGAGCTAAATTAAAAAACTAGCATAATAATGGCTTTCTAAAATAATAAGCAAAATCTTGCAATAAAAATTGAACTAAAAAATTATCCTAGTATCTCAAATAACCTACATTATTCATTTCAAATTAATCAAATAAGTATTATATGTTTGCTCATAATCAGCACAAGTAAATTGTTCAAATAAAACTGCAACATTGTTGCTTTGAATGTATACTACGTTATTAATTGATAGAAAATGCGCTTAAATGAGCATAATTTTAGTTACAACAGTTTTATATCACTCGTCGTTTACTAAGCATAAATGCAGTTGGCAGTTTTTTTTATCTATTTGCCGAACAGAGTTAAAACGAGACAAAACGATAGAAGTCAAATGTCCCTTTCATTTACATACACGCTTGAAGGAACGCAGTATAAACCTGTTCGGCGAATAAAGTATGTATAACTATTTCATTACAACTGTGTGCGTCAACTTTGTGAATAGCACCATCGGTTACTGTATATTTCCGATCACTTTTGGTCCACAGACTATAAAACCCCATTATCAAAAATTTTATTAATTTACATCCATCTATGTGTACGTGTTTATTTAGTCTGTGTCTGTGTCGCATCATAACAGTATTTTTTTACTATCTCATATCTCTATCCATTATGGTTATACTTACTAATTTAGGAATTTCATTATCAAAAATTATTATAGCATCAAGAATATATTTTATAGGAAACAATTTCTTTTGACCTCATTTCATTTTTTTATATATTTTCGTACATGAGGTCATCTACAGCGCATAATATATGTTTCTTAAAGGCATTGTACATTCGAGGTCACGTCCCGTAGAACTAGAACTATCACTGTAAGTTTTATACGCCCGGCATAAGAACGGTTCAAAGTGGAAACTGTCTCAGCCTGAACATGACTTTGTGACCGATCTCAAATACATTAAATATGAAACACAAATTTTCTCATTATCTCAAACCTGATCAAACTCCACATGCCACCTTCGCTACGTGTTGGGTTTCATGACGTTCATGATGTGTATGTGTCCCGGGTTGTCGACGGTCACGAAGCAGGAGAACTTGTCGTCGTGGCAGAGCTTCTTCGCGGTCATACCTGACAGCTTGATGCACGCCAGGATTTCCTTGCGCTTTGAGCCTTCCTTATACCTGAAACGAAAAGAACTTTAGTATGACATGTTACGTTTAAATGATTCCTAAGAAATTTAAATTTCGAATGGTCCCGGCCGGCGTCAGTACTTTTTCAACATGGCGCGGGTGTAAATCTTAGCAATCAACAAAGTTTTCATATTCATTTTATGCATTAATTAAAAAGTCTTTTTTGCTTAGCTCTGCAGGAAATAAGTTTAATATTTTTAAAGATGTTTCTCTCACGGCATTTTCCTTATTGCTCCGTGCACGCCAAGCCGTGTTACAGCCCTAATATGAAAAGTTATTCCTTAGTATGACTTCAGTGACTTACGTTTTGTTTTTCCAGATGGCCTTCCAACAAGTTTGCGAGTTGAAGAGTCCATCGCCGAAGAAGAAGTTGTTTTGCGGCTCCAACGACAAGTTGTTGATATGTGACGTCAGCTCGCTGCGGCCCGACTCGGTCAGCGGGCTCGCGACCGGCGTCACTACGTTGCCGTAACCGATCCTAAGACAAGGATCATTTTTTAGACATGAAATTGTATTGCTTCCATATGCTTGAGAAAGATATCGTAGTGATAAAAAATACTGTTAATTAGAGTCTGTGCGGAAAGAGAATAGGCGAGGAAATTGAGGGCGCCTCTGTGCCTCAGTATGAGAAATATCATAGCAATCTATGAAAATAATATTAGCTCGCTTTTTGTCCACGCCTATTCTCTTTCCGCACAGACACTATGATAATTTTTTCCACCACCTAGTGTGTATGTCTAAAATTACTACTTAATTTTCGCTGTATAAATAAATAAGTGCAAATAGATCAACTCTCACTAAATTTCTGCTTGATAGAGCTAAAAAATATTTGAGAGGAATAAAGTAAAATCGAGGCGTTTAATAAATTACAAGAAAAAGTATGTGTTACCTCCAATAAGCCTTATTAGCTCGCATCTTGATGAGGTACGTGACATTCCACCACACGATCTCCGAGGCCATCGTCACCAGCACCAATGGAGGTTGTTCTTCCTCCGCCCCATCCGCGTAGGAGGGCATCTGAAAAGACACATTATACAAAATGGTTTCTAGAATATGTTTCGGAAATTTTAAATATGATTCGGAATTGAATACCAAATTTTAAAACACTTCCCGTGTTAGGTAAAGAATTTTCGAAAACTTGCAAAATTTTCAAGCGCGGGTAGGATCTGAGCCTGCGACTTTCGCCATTGCTAGTTTTCGTCAAGTTACTTCTCATTCGTGAGTGTAGGCACAGTTGCGCCTGCAGCCATCTGCAATAAGTGTTGAGTTTTCTTGGGCATTTGCACGCTTGTATGATTATTTATGAAGTAAAAGTAGTTCCTCCAAAGTGCTTTATCTACGAGATTAAAATCAAACTCATTCCACGAAAAATCCAAAGCAAATGCAAAATGCGTGAAGCGTTAGAGTATTTTTTTAAAGCAAACGCAATAAGTCCATTCAGCTAAGTCTTCCATTCTGTCTGCAAAAATTTTACGTTCTATTTTACGAAAGTTTTGACATTTTCATATTGACTCTTGAGGCGAGAGAGATAGGGCACTTTCTACGTAGGTGCGGTATATAAAAATCATTTTTCTTTGATTTTTTTTTGCTATTTTGTTACTTTACCTGCGGGCTGAGGGCGGGGGCGGGGGAGTGCAGCGAGGTGTTGAGGTTGCCGGAGCGAAACAGTCTTTCAGGCACAGGGGAGAAGGAGCAGAATTGTACGCGCGTCTTGTGATGCTTCAGTAGGCGGAGTTGTCGTTTGCCCGGGACGTTCCATAACTGCAAAAACGGAAATTAGATTACATTTCAATACTACGTGTCGACCAAGACGGCCGATTTTGATCAGTGGTAGTGCGGCTGCCTACGACGCAAAGTTCCCGGGTTCGTCTCTCGGTGAGGCACTCACAAAATTGGTATTTAATCATGTGAACTGTTTCCAGTCCGGTTAGGACATTGCAGGCAGAACCACCTGATTGCCGGATAAGAAAGATGGTTACGTGCTTTGGAGTGCACATCAAGCCGTCGGTTCCGGTTGCTGTCTATGATTACTTAGGTGACAGTCGTTACACAACTATGCCAAAGATTTACTTCTAGTAGTAAGTTCATGTTTCATGGACGACTCGGTGTCGCAAACGAAAAAAAAGAAGCATGATAGCCCGATTCAATAGATTTTTAAAGCCGTAGTAATAGGGGCTATTTTGCCTCGCTGAAGTTATTTTAGTATGGGTTTGACACCCATCCAAACCGATACAGTAGATGAGATTACGTACGTACAGTCATCAGTACACGCAAAGGAAGCAATGAAGATAAAAGAACAATTGCAAGCATAAGATACGTACATTTTATCAATATTTCCTATAGATATAAAGGACAGGTTATACGCTCTCTTGTAACACTCGACAAATAAATATTCCTCACCACAACATCTCCAGAATCCAGTCCCATCGCTAGTATGTGCCCATCTCCGGACAAATCACACGATATGATTCGGTTGTTCAGTTTGTATTGCTGTATCAAATGCAGGTCCGTTCTCGATTCATTGTTGCGGAGTTCGAACGTCTGAAACAAGTCAAGTTTAAACTTTGTTGGTCACACACAATGTCTCAAAATATTTAAAAAAGTACATACATATATCACGCCTATTATCCCTTGCGGGGTAGGCAGAGCGTAAACGGCCGCAAAAACGGTCATTAACGCCACGTTTGACGTACATTTGAGGGTCATTCGGAAAATTGTGTATCGCCATAGTGACAGGTTGTCAGCCGATCGCCTAAAATAGCAATACACCCCCTCAAGTCCCTTAGTCGCCTTAGATGCTATTGTAAGCCGGCATCACACGGCAAAAAAAGTATTTGAGTATTAATGACAACTATCTAGTTACCATAGTACAAGCTTTGCTTAATTTGGGGATAGATGGCGCTGCGTGAATTGTCCAGAATATTTATTTATTTATAGGATGGGAATGTTTAAATAAATAAATAGGGGGTTGTTCCGTGATCATGGCGCACGAAATATCCGACAATTCACAAAAATAATATACTATGTTAAGGAATCCCGTGTTTAATATTTTAAAACATTTAATTTTGTATATTTGATAGAAAAAGAACTAATATTTTGGTTATTTCATGGGCAATTTTAGACGTCATGTAAAATGAAAATGAAATAACTTTATTCAATGTAGGATAGTATTAACTTGATTAACACTTATTGACGTCATGATCTGTCATTGTAAAAAAAGGAAATTAGTGTAACACATTTTTTAATAACAATTTTGTATTGTCCTAATAGATAACCCGCTCGGGTGGGACAAAATTATAAAAATAAGGGTACTGCCTTGTATGTATGTGGTATGAACTGGTTTGGGTCATCTATATTTCACAATATACAAGGAAGAACAAATGTTACCTGGAACCCTCTGTTGTCATCACAAATAACTAGAACATTCTTCTGGAAAGCAGCACAATTGATCTGTATGTCTGTTTGTCTGCCGTTCAGTACCGACGCCAGCTTAAGGTCCATGTTCCATAGCTTGATAGTGGCGTTGCCTTCTATTGTTATCAGTCCTGTAAACAAATGTATGGGGCACTCGTTACTTCTCATACATGCAAATTTTAGCAAAATCTTGTTACTTTTTACACTGCTGATAGACTTTTTACAGTCCATGTATGTATGTACATATGTGCGATTCTTTAAAGTGCTGCAACTCGTTAACCACTGAACAGATTCGAATGGGAATTGTATATATATCACGCCTATATCCCTTGCGGGGTAGGCAGAGCTTCAATGGCCGTAAAAACGGATATTTACGCCATTTCGGACAAATATTTGAGGGTCGTTCAGATAATTGTGTAAGACCATTAGTGACAGGTTGTCGCCCATCGTCTAAATTGCAATACACATATTACCCTCGAGTCCCTAAATCGCCTCTTCCGATACCCACGGGAAAGAAATGGGGTGATGCTATTCTAAGCCGGCATCACACGGCACTTTACCTTACATATTTTGCCTTATTTAAAATTGGGATAACTTCTGGTATCACCCCATTTCTTTCCTGTGGGAGTCGTAATGGCGACTAAGGGACTCGAGGGTGTGTATTGCAATTTTGGGCGATAGGCTGACACCCTGTCAATATGGCGATACACAATTTTCTAAATTACCCTCAAATATTTGTCCGATGATTTATAATGCGCACTGCTAAAGAGTGGAACTCACTACCTGCGTCTGTGTTTCCAAACGCATACAACCCTAATCTCTTCAAAGTAAGATTGAACAGGCTTCTTCTGGGTGAGCTCGCTCTACCTTAGACTCTGTCTCTGTCCTATGACCTAGACTAGAGTCAAGAGCAAACCAATACTTAATAAATGTAAAAAAAAGATGTGGCGTAAGTAAGTGTCCGTTTTTTGCGGCCGTTTACGTTCTGCCTACCCCGCAAGGGATTAACTCCCAGTACGCTTACCTAGTTCTGCGAGCCAGAAGCAGTCGACAAGTTTGCTGGATTTGGCCAAGTTTCTGGTATCGCCGTTGGGGAACAGCCGGTCCTTGGAGCTGATGCTCGCCTCACTGTCCGAGTCTGAGAAACGGTCCGAAGATGGCTTCTTCTTACCTGTAATGTGGTGTCACAAGGTATTACCAATAACTTATACTTGTTATAACAATATATTGTGCAGAGGTGGCAGAGGCACACCTCGGACACTCCATACAGCGGACTATTTATATACAACTGTCATTTCTACATGTGCATGTGTGGGTGATCATCATCACAGATGTGTGAGTGCAGGGTTGGCATGCAGGTTGATTTTTATACCTAACCTGATGAATACATACAGTAACTACGCTACGCTAGCGCTAGTTTCTACTTAATTCTCCACTGGAATTTTGACATTTCTCGGCTGAGGGCGGGTCGAGGGCTGGGTGCGGGAAGTAGAGTGTCTGTTCTGTATGTATCATATATAGTACATACTATTGGTTATTCTGTGGCAGAGGTAAAAAACATGGACTTCGGTCCATTTATCTCTTATTATTTTGCTACAAGAGTGAAAGAGAGGTCCAATTCTGTATCCTATTAAAAACAGAGGCAAAGTTGATTGTAAAATTTTCTAAAGAATGCATCTGAAAGCAATTTATTTATAAGGAACACTGCTCCTATTTTCTGGATTTATTTGCCGAAACAAATAGAGTGGCATCACATAGAATATTATAAAATGAATTGTCATATATTTGAGGTTGAAAATAATATAGCACTGTGAATGCATAATAAAACAAAGTACATTTAAATAAGCAAAGTTTCAACGTGGTTTAAATTCCTACTCTTATTGTGGATTAACGTACAAGCGATATAAGTTATTGTTCTATGGCAATAACTTATATCGCTTGTACGTCGCTTCGAGACTACCAAGAGATTGAACATTTGGAAGTGTCAGTCGAGGCGCCGGCTCAGTTGGCTGAGCAGTGGAACGGTAACCCACGGTCCCGGGTGCTATAATTTTTTCAATTTCTTATTTTTATTTACGAAAAAAATATAGCACTGTGAGTGCATAATAATAATAAACTAAAGCGTCATATATTTTTCTTTTATATAATCTTACCTTGTATATCGTTCAGAATCTCCTGCGATCCCAAATGCGTGTCTCCGCGTTGCATCATCTCGGGCTCCCAGCCGCCCCCGCCCCCCGCCGGCCGGTACGCCATCAGGCACCGGTTCCTCCCCGCCACTATCAGCAGGGTAGGCGTCACGTAGTGCAAGTACTGCACTGGGCTGTACACATCCATTATAGCCTTGGACTCTTTGGTGCGAAGCGTGTATTTAATGACGCTGCCGTTTTTGAGCCCGTACAGTATGTATTGGTTGCAGGGGGATATCTTGATGGTGGTTATTTGTTCGTCGGTTTTCGCTGGGATTTCTGGGAGGACTTTTCTGCCGCGCATTATCTGGAAAATTTCAAAGAATTGATTCTTCTTTTCGTGTGGGTCGACGAACGACCCGATAGTGTCAGAGTTTTTCAACCGCCTACTGCTACTAGTAGGCCTCTGACATGTTTGTGTAACCATCGCCGTCTAAGTATTCATTGAAATATTTTATATTAACTACAGATTAGACAAAATTTGGTTGAGAACTTGTTCCTATTTTGATCATTACCGTTTGGGACAACTTTGTACTTCTATAATTTTCGTGATAATTACTATTAATTTGTTGAAATTCTGACAGCAAGTTGCACCTTTTTCAACTAAGGAATGGAAGTCCAAAACACTAGATTCATAAATGAAAATAAGAAGTTGAAAGAATGTGTTGGCCGGAGATTGAACTCGGGACCTCTAGAGTACCGTCACACCGCTGCGCCACTGAGCTACAGGCGCCCCGATCAAACCCTTCCAAATTGTCAACCTCTTGATATTCGTCTCGAACGACGTACTTCTTATTTTCATTGAGTGCAAAATGAACCTACGGCGGGTGACAAGGAGTGATGACAATAGGCAAAACGAAGGGGTCCAGGTGGTGTCGGGAAAAGGGTAGCTACCCTGCCTAGCCGGGTGTTGTGTGCAGGGGACCGATTGTGGATAGAATTGGAAGTTGTATATATGCGTTGCGCAGTGAAACACTTCGATACCGCGTTTCAGGCTCTTTGTTTCTCTGCACATCTGTCACGTGGTGCCATCTGCAGAAATGTTGAAACTTCTGTTGCGTCTTGCTTGCTTGTGAACCACTTTGAGTGAGCTTCTTGTCGTAGCTCCCAGAGGTCGCTACAAACCATTAGTTTTTTTTTTGTTCTGTTTAGTTATAAGTTTTCAGTACCTACCCTGCAGGTACGACTTTTTTAATTGTTCGCTGTAATATGCTATTATCAAGCTGTGTTAATGCGTTTAGGGTATCAGTCTAGTTCTAAACAATTATTGTATCCACAATAGACAATGTTGATTGTTACCTGTTGTATTACATACATATATACATAAATCACGCCTATATCCCTTACGGGGTAGGCAGAGCGCTAATGGCCGTTCAACGGATATTCAACGGTCAATCAGATAACTGTGTATCACTATAGTGACAGGTTGTCAGCCGGTCGCCTAAAATTGCAATACACACGCTCGAGTCCCTTAGTCGCCTCTTACGACACCCATGGGTAAGAAATGAGGTGATGCTATTCTAAGCCGGCATCACACGGCAATCTAAGCCGGCATCACACGGCAATCTAAGCCGGCATCACACGGCAATCTAAGCCGGCATCACACGGCAATCTAAGCCGGCATCACACGGCAATCTAAGCCGGCATCACACGGTACATCACACACACACATAGTACATTCAATCACTAGTTTGATAATAAACTCACTTGTATATTGTTTTGGTCGTCGACAACGGCCAACAAGGGCTGCACGCCCTCCTCGCCGCTGCCGTTGCAGATGCCCTTCAGCATGAGCGGCTTGAGCATGTGCCGGTCCAGGCTCATGGTCGCTTTCAACACCTGCCAAGTATACAAGTATCGGTCATAATGTTTCATGGTCGCTTTCAACACCTGCCAAGTATACAAGTATCGGTCATAATGTTTCATGGTCGCTTTCAACACCTGCCAAGTATACAAGTATCGGTCATAATGTTTCATGGTCGCTTTCAACACCTGCCAAGTATACAAGTATTGGTCATAATGTTTCATGGTCGCTTTCAACACCTGCCAAGTATACAAGTATTGGTCATAATGTTTCCTGGTCGCTTTCAACACCTGCCAAGTATACAAGTATTGGTCATAATGTTTCATGGTCGCTTTCAACACCTGCCAAGTATACAAGTATCGGTCATAATGTTTCATGGTCGCTTTCAACACCTGCAAAGTATACAAGTATTGGTCATAATGTTTCATGGTCGCTTTCAACACCTGCAAAGTATACAAGTATTGGTCATAATGTTTCATGGTCGCTTTCAACACCTGCAAAGTATACAAGTATTGGTCATAATGTTTCATGGTCGCTTTCAACACCTGCCAAGTATACAAGTATTGGTCATAATGTTTCATGGTCGCTTTCAACACCTGCCAAGTATACAAGTATTGGTCATAATGTTTCATGGTCGCTTTCAACACCTGCAAAGTATACAAGTATTGGTCATAATGTTTCATGGTCGCTTTCAACACCTGCAAAGTATACAAGTATTGGTCATAATGTTTCATGGTCGCTTTCAACACCTGCCAAGTATACAAGTATTGGTCATAATGTTTCATGGTCGCTTTCAACACCTGCCAAGTATACAAGTATTGGTCATAATGTTTCATGGTCGCTTTCAACACCTGCAAAGTATACAAGTATTGGTCATAATGTTTCATGGTCGCTTTCAACACCTGCAAAGTATACAAGTAATGGTCATAATGTTTCATGGTCGCTTTCAACACCTGCAAAGTATACAAGTATTGGTCATAATGTTTCATACAACAAACTCATTGCCGTGTGTTGCCGGCTAAGAATAGCATCACCCCATTTCTTGCCCGTGGGAGTCGTTAGAGGCGACTTAGGGACTTGAGGGTGTGTATTGCAATTTTAGGCGATGGGCTGACAACCTGTCACTATAGCGATACACAATTTTCCGAATGACCCTCAAATATTTGTCAGACGTGGCGTAAATGTCCGTTTTATACGGCAGTTTACGCTCTGCCTACCCCGCAAGGGATTATAGGCGTGATATATGTATGTATGTAACAAACTCATGAAAACAGGTATCGAGTGTAATCTTTTACACACACACATATCACGCCTATTATCTCTTGCAGGGTAGGCAGAGCGTAAACGACCACAAAAAACAGACATTTACGCCACGTCTGATAAACATTTGAGGGTCATTCGGAAAATTGTGTATCGCCATAGTAACAGTTTGTCAGCCCATCGCCTAAAATTGCAATACACACCCTCGAGTCCCTTTGTCACCTCTTACGATAACCACGGGAAAGAAATGGGGTGATGCTATTCTAAGCCGGCATCACACGGCATTAAAAGTATATAAGTAATAATATCAGCTATTTAGTTCCCATAGTATTAAAGAAGAGACAGAGGCCATTTAAAAAAAATATAATTTAAATTGAATTAAAGAAGACGATACTTTTTTCTGGATATTTCACACAGCGCCATCTAGCCCCAAACTAAGCAAAGCTATGCTTAGTTTGGGGCTAGATTTATTATAATAGATTATATTTTTTTTAAATGGCCTCTGTCTCTTCTTTAATCGAGTCGAATGGTATCTTTTTAGATAGCTGAACATTATTTGGGTATAAATAAGAGGCCGATGTGGCGAAGTGGTCCCGGTTGCTGTCTATGATTACTTAGACGGCGGTCGTAACACAACCGTGTCAGAGTCCTACTAGTGGTAGTAGGCGGTCAGAAAAACTCTGACACCAGGGTTCATCGGATCCTTGGACGACTCGGTGTCCCATACGAAAAGAAAGAAGAAAGAATAAGACTTACACTCTTATCGTGTTCCTTATGATGGTTGACGAAGGACTGGTGTCGCTTCGGCGCTGTGGCCGCCCCCTGCCCCGCGGGGGCCGCGCTGGGAGTGTGGGGGGAAGACGCGTGGACGAAACTCACGTCGAATTTTGTCGTAAGCCGGCATTTGCTGCAGATATATTAATATTGTATTAAAATTAAGTGTTGTTATTATAATAATTAGCCTATCAGATTCACTGCTCGGCAAAGGCCCTAAAATTAAGTGTACATACATACATAAATCACGCCTATATCCCTTGCGGGGTAGGCAGAGCGTTAACGGCCGTAAAACGGATATTAACACCACATCTGACAAAAGCCTGAGGGTTAATTGGACAACTGTGTGTCACTATAGTGACAGGTTGTCAGCCCATCGCCCAAAATTGCAATACACATCCCTCCAGTTCCTTAGTCGGCTCTTACGACACCCATGGGTAAGAAATAGGGTGATGCTATTCTAAGCCGGCATCACACGGCTAATTCTTAAATTAAGTGTACACTAGAGTATTTCTGCTATCACTAACCAATATAAGTTTTTAGGTGCTTGATATACCCTGCCTCTAAAAGATGCTATACAGATTTATTATTATGACTATATTTAGTTTAGAACTTATAAGTATGTTACACTTTGTGTTGTGATTTCTTGATGGAACTCCGTATTCTAGGTAAATTAAAAACTTTTTATACTAGTTCCATAACATATTATTTTAAATTAACTATAATGTGACCGGTTTCGTTACAACATTATCAGGCAGTAATATTTAAAGTAGATATAAGTAGAACTAGTGTATTTTTTTAATTTACCTACAAAACCTGAGACGGAAGACTGTTTTCCGGAAAGTCCAAAACTAATAAAACAAGTTGACATACCCGTTTTTAGTGGTTCTCGAGAAGTACCCGGCATCAAGATACCACACTTTGACAGCCTTCTCTATGGTGCCGGTGCCGGTCAGCAGCACGTCAGAGCCCGGCATCAAGTCGTCTAACACCTCGCTTACCGCCATCGATACCACATTCCTACAAATAAAATAAATTATTAGTTTAGAATAACAAATAATAACTAAACTTTATGACTGTTTTGTGTTGCTTTGGGAAAACGGGCAGCAGAGTTCGCTGTTAATATATCCTACGACTGGGCCGATGGCGTAGCAGATACTGCAAATACTGCCGGCTACGCCGGGGGTCCTGGGTTTGATCCCCACAAGACACAAATATTTGTTAAGTCATTTTCAGATATTTGTTTTTTTGACTGGGTGTTTCTTGTATATTATGTATTTATATTAAAAAAGTATATAAGTATTAATATCAGCTATCTAGTTCCCATAGTACAAGCTTTGCTGAGTTTGGGACTAGCTAGCGCTGTGTGAATTGTCCAGGATATTTATTTATAATTTGTAACTGCGGCCGAAACCTCGCACGTCAAGCGTTGTGAGTATGGCTTACACACCCCAAAAGAAGGAAGCGCGTTGTTCCACATAGCAATCAACATTTATAGTTAAGGGCGCGCCGTGAGAAAAATGGGTAATTTTGGATGCACGCTATTTTGTAGGTGAATACGATAATCATCTTATTTTTATGTATAATGATTTTTCATTATATTATTTAGATTCTTGTCGCAGGAAAACACGATTAAAGAAAGTTTGCTCGATAGATTTATTTTTCAAAGCTTGGTCTATTTTAACACTTTTTTGCGTAGTGTTTAGCAATCTTATGAACATAACACATAATATTTCCCGAATAAGATACGTCTTTTACATGACTAGATTCTTGTCGTATACTTGTTTATTTGGCAAAAAAAATCCAAAAGAGTGAAAAATCGTCTAAATATGGCGATTCCGTTCTATTCTCACACACAGGATTTGCCATTAGTGGGAAAGGGTCGTTTAAAAGTTCGAGGCAGGCCCTTAAGAGTCCTACTTCGCCGGAAGGAACGAAATTCAAATGAAATTCGGAAGTCATGTCAAAGAGTATATTATAGAGGTGTCACCATTTCATATAATGTTAGTCTAACTGGTACTGATACAATACTTGACGACTAATGATAGTGCGACTGCCTGCGGCGCTAAGGTTCCGGGTTCGATTCTCGGTGGACTACTCACAAAGTTGATATTATAACTTGGAAGGAATATTAACCTACATTATATCATAAGGACCATATTTTGGAATAAGCTGAACCATTCGCCAAGACTTAGCTGAACGCATAGTAGGTATCCATATTAATTATGAACTGTATAAACTGTACTGTATGTTTGTTTGTTATTCTTCCACTTTCAGTACATGAAAAGAATTGGTCTAAAAATAAGGGCTTAATCAGTTCACAAAACACTTATCTTCATAACATCTCAAATCATATTTACAACTTTTTAGTTTTACGTTATTTCAGAAGAAGCAAAGTCATTAAACTAAATAAAGCCAACTTATTAGTTCAGGTTTAAAAATGCAAGTGGCCAGTATCATGTTACGCACTTTGCGCGAACATATTTTTGTTTCGTTTTTGTCCATCCTGGTATTGTACATTTTTTTGCGAACTTCGACATTAAGAAACTTTTTTTGGATATTTCTTTGTCATTTTCGTCATTGCGTGCACCTTAAGCGCAACTAATACTGTTAAATTTCAATTTCAATTTTAAACGTTTATTGCATAAATCAGTATACATAGATGTAAGTTCAAAATATAAATAGCAAAAACCAATTAGCGACGGCCATTATATATTCGAGTATGATATTATGATATGATAATATATAAAATAGCGGTCGCATTCTCGCACCGTTCATTAGTTTTTGAACAATATTTGTTGACCATCAGACAAACACAGAGCCGCATGCCTTAAAAATTTCATACCTTCGAACACCTTTTACAATCTTTTTCCTTTAATCACCGACACCAGTTGAATTGCTTCATAGTTAAAAATTATCATACATTTTGGTGGTATATATTAAAGTAACTAAGAAAAATTAAAATCGAAGATGCTTCTAATTGTTTGTTTGACTAAGGTTTTGAATCCATTCCTATCTGGATATTCCTGTAATTTTTGGTCTTGAAATTGGTATTTTTAGAAAAGGGATTTATAGCCCTATACAATGTTTGGTATATTTCGGTGTTACCAACGAACCAGGGTGACCACAACCTTTAATATAATGATACCCTCGACCTTCCCGAAATGATAAGTACCTACCTGGAAATTTATTTTTACATTAGTATTGGCATTTTGTTCGGTGACACTCTAGGACTTTCCAGCTAGGTATAAGTCTAGAACCTTTCAACCCAGTGTTACCCTAGCATGAACATCTTGACCCAGTGCCACTCTAGAACCTTTCTACCCCATAACACTAAAAACCTTCCGAATCAATTGATCCCACTCTTGAACTGAAATCTGACAAAAATCTTTTACTACATAAATAATACTTTTGTATACTAGGTACGCAAGTTTCAAGAGATATGGGCGAGATATGTGTATGTATGTATGTACGTAAGTACATGTACATAATTATTTTTCTCAAACATGCTAGGAAATGTGTTCATTTCTTTCAAAAAAAGAAACCGCGAAGTTTTACACTGTTTGTCACGTCTCAGATCACGCCAGCAAAGTTGTATGGAAATCCTTTGCTGGTGTCCATGAAGATAAATTCGTTATACGCTAATCCCACATAATTTGATTTCAAAATTATCTCGATGACTCTCATAGAAACGGAACGTAATTTGGTATGAAACAGGTAACTAAAGACGAGGCTGTATGATGTGAAGACCCTTGCCTGTCCAGAATTAAAAAAGAAAAGAATGAACTAAACATTAGTATGGCAGAATATTACGTAATACTGTGCCTTAAAGGCGAATTTATTTTAAAAAGTTACAATTGGTGGGAAAATTGTAAATTTTTATTTGTTTCGTTGTGTTGTGGTCGCTAGCTAACTTTTATAAGAAGTACAATCTTTCATTTCCTAGCCTTTTTTTGAGAAAAGCACTATGTAAGCCTCGGGGAAAATTACTTTGCTTGACTTGTATAATTGAAGTCCTCGCCTGCGGCTCGGACTTCAAACTATACTCGTCCAGCAAAGTCTTATTTTCCATACCTTGACAACAATGTACTAATACTTGCTTTCTTATAATTTGTCCTAAAACTGTGGTTGGTGGTGACCGTATGCGCAGCGCTCCATATATACATTTAAAAATTTCCGCCGCGGTTAAAAAACTGCTTTTGTGCCGCCGTGTCGCCGTCTAGTGTTGCATATAAATCGAACCTTACTACTTCATACTAATCTGCACTAACAACCACGTCATCCTATTATTTGATCGTAAAAATATTTTAATACCTACGTCTAATCGGTTCATATTTTGCGTTTCGTTCGATGTACCAATCAACGTAGTATTGACATTGGCAAAATTATCCATAGCGGATAGAATGCCGTTGTTGTAGATAGTTGATATATTTTACGGCAAAATTCTAGCTACAATAATTTTTCACGGTCAAAATATCGAACAAATGTACAGTGTGTCGCGTCTGCATCATATTCCGTTTATCTATGATCAATTCCACGTCAGTTTTGACAGCAGAGGAAACACATCAAAACAAAAACCTTTTACTCCCAAGGAAAGCAGCCGGAAACAGTAAGTGTTTTGCTAAATTTCTTAATAACTAAGTTGTTTTGTCAAAAAATAGCCGCCCGGGCGGGTTCAACGTGAAATTGCCATTAATAATCATACTAAGATCAATACAGATCGATTAGCGCTGGCGGAAGATATCTCTTACGCTACGCTTCATCACTGAAAAATAGAGGTAACTTCAAATTTTAATTTCTCCGTTATTAAATATAAAATGAGATTTTGCGCTGCCCTGGCTTATTCCTCATATCTTGAAGAATAAAAAACAAAATTTTGTTGACAGTGATGTTCCTTAGAATATGTATAAAATGCATTCTCGTAGCTCGTTTTCACCTCACTACATGGAAGTAGGCCCGTTAATCTGTGGTTCAACAATGTAATGTTCTTTGAGATTTCCGTTAGTCTTCTGTGTAAGTATGTATTTTTTTAAAGTATTTCTCTTACCCTCTCCGATTCTCCAGATCGAACAAGCGACTGTGTGTTTTGAGATCTATGCAGATGACCCTGCTGTCGTCGGTGGAAACGAACAGGAGGGTACCAGACTTGTTCACCGCTATCGACAGGAAACTCAACTCCGGCTTTATGTCCTCGCAAGATATCACCTAAAAACACAACAAAATACATAATAAAGCAGCGAGGAAGTCAACAAATTGAAAACATTTTTATTCTTAACTAGAATTTGCCGTGTGATGCCGGCTTAGAATAGCATCACCCTATTTCTTGCCCGTGGGAGTCGTAAGAGGCGACTAAGGGACTCGAGGGTGTGTATTGCAATTTTAGGCGATAGGCTGACAACCTGTCACTATGGCGATACACGATTTTCCGCATGACCCTCAAATGTTTGACAGACGTGAAGTAAATGTCCGTTTTATGCGGCCATTTATGCTCTTCCTACCCCGCAAGGGATTATAGGCGTGATATGTGTATGTATGTATGTAGAATTCCGCCCAGCGTTTTCACCGGCTGTCACTCATTTTCCCGTGGTAATAGTTGTTTTCCTCTGGTAAAAAGTGGCATATGTGTTATTCCAGGTTATACTTTACCTGTATTCCAAATCGGTCAAGCCGTTTGAGCGTGAAGAGGTAACAAACATACATACACATACACAAACTCTCAGATTTATAATATTAGTACGGATTCTTACTGGTTTATGGTTAAATCTTTAATTGCTATTTTATTATCATTATTTACTATTGTTAATTACTTACATAATTGTAATTCAATTATTTATTCACAATTGTAACGAATTCAATTCGAAAAAATAACAAAGAGTGTGTCAACGAATAGAATAGAAATTCTTTATATGTTAAAAATGTGGGGCTATAATGATATTTGTATCGCACATTTTACCAGAATCTGGCACTCAAAATAAAAATAAAAATTTTGAATTAGAAACCGCGTACAGCATAAGACGGCCGAGCGCACAGTCTCGACCATCATTCGCTCAATAGTGATAGGTTGTCAGCCTTAAATTGCAACACAAATGTAATCCTCGAGTCCCTTGATCGCGTCTTAGGACACCCACGGGAAAAAAATGGGGTTATGCTAGTCTAAGCCGGTATCACACAGTAAAAAAGAACAAACTCGATTTAAACCAGCTGTCTTTAGAATTAAGTAAACAACTTTATCGTCTGGATTCCGCATAGCTGAGCTAATCCTTAGCATTCCCTTCTTGCATTTAAAAAAATAAGTGATACAGGAAACGGGAAAACTTCAAGTATCATTTGTTTTCTTAAAATGGCGATTCTTAATATAATATAAAAAACAGAGCATATTCTATCATTCAATGTAAAATTTCAAGGTTTTTTTCTGCTTTTGCTTATTTTATTAAAGAAACGGAAACGCACTGGCCCGATGGCGTAGCGGATAGTACCCCTGCCTGCTACGCCAAGGGTCGTGGGTACGATCCCCACAAGACACAAATATTTGTAAAGGAGTGTATTTATTTATTAATATCAGCTGTATAGTTCCCATAGTACAAGCTTTGCTTAGTTTGGGGTAGATGGCGCTGTGTGAAATGAACAGGATATATTTTATTTAGATAAGCACTTACTTAGAAAAAAAAAAGAGATAAAAGTACTCACCTTCTTACAACGGCACATGTTCCAGTTAGCAAAGCCTGAGTTGTGTTTGAACTCATGCTCCATAACTTCTTTTTCTTTAAGGGTAATTATTCTGTTTTGGCCTGTAGAACAAGCATTCAATAAGATACTATAGTCACTAAAATATAAAAGGTCCTATTGAATTCAGAGCGAATATTTTTAGGGTAAGTTCTGCTCGTAAAACTGAACAACTTTTCTTAATAAACATAGGTAAAAATATGGAAATAAATATTGGACATCAAAACAAAATAACACATTTTTAAACATGTTTGTATGGGAGGTATTTTTATTTATATTTCGACCATGTTTACTGGAAAAATTTGTTCAGTTTTACGAGTAGAACTCACCCTATAATATTTGCAATGGATTTAATAGGACCTTATACAATGCAAATTTAAACAAAATCACTGTTCACGAAAAAACTCTTGATTACTAGTGGAATTTTTAATTACTTCCAAAAATATTTTTACACATTTATCAAACAAAATATCAATTGAATCTGTGGATATGAATACTGAAACGTTGATTAAACTTCTAAGTTCCCATTTGAACTCGAAACTTGTTCTAACATAGTTTTTAAACTCACCAGGTACAGTAAGAATATCCATTACTATATCACTTTCTTCGTACGCCAACACTTTTTCTTTCGTAATCAAATCGATGACTTCCAAAGTCTGGATGTTATTGCTGGTGGCGACTATGACGTTGCGGTCGTTGTTGCACGGGATGCAACACAGAATTTCGCGATCCCTTTCCATGTTGTCGATTACCTATGGAAAGAAATTGGATTGGTTATGGCTATGGGAAAAAGATGAGATTCAACCTTTCCCGGAAATAATTGTACATCCATACATATATCACGCCCATATCCCTTGCGTGGTAGGCAGAGCGTAAACGGCCGTAAGAAACGAGATTACGCCACGTCTGACAGACAATGAATTGAGGGTTATTCAGAAAGTTGGGTATCGCCATAGAGACAGGTTGGCAGCCCATCGCCTAAAATTGCAATACATATGAAACCTTTGAGTCCCTTAGCCGCCTCTTACGACACTGACGAGAAAGAAATTGGGTGATGCTATTCTAAACCGGCATCACACAACATAATTTATACAACTTCAAAGACTTCTAAAAATAAGAAGGTTCTTAAATTCCGTTAAAGTTTAATATTTATACAACTTCAAAGACTTCTAAAAATAAGAAGGTTCTTAAATTCCGCGTCTAATTTGCTTTTCTTAAATGTTTTATGTCTGTTATACGTATTTTTTGTTTGAAATTGTATACTTTTCAGATGGTCCAAAAGTTATCAGGACCTCTTTCTTATGGTGAATTCTTACGACGCTTTAATCTATTGGCATTACGCGAGTGTGACATTTAACTACTAGCAAAATGTCTCGATTTCAAGCGGGACATTTCGCTACTGTTACATTTCGAGGCGGGAGGGCTTCAATACCTAGTTGTTGTAATTGCATTCTTCTCTTATTAGTGTGGTATCCAATGTTCGATTACACGTCTCTAAACGATTTTAACCAATGTTAGCTCGGCCCTACCGACAACTGGTATCTACTTATTCAGTACGTTTTCTTGAACATGGAAAGTGCGGTTGTAGCATCAAAAGTGGAAGTGGGGGGGAGTTATGACGTAACAAAGATGGCGGCCGGACCAACTCTACTAAGCGGTTTTTCTAGATAATTACTGGGCCGATATACATAAATGAGGTGTCAAATGAGAGAGCATACAATGCCCATTATTTTATTTCATACATTTATGTACGTGAAACTAATAGCAAATGAAATTTTTCAAAAACATCGCATTTTATAAAATTTCAGTTTTTTTTTCTTGCCTATATCTCGGTATCCGTCAGAGTTATCAAACTTTTGACAGATACAAAACATTTTGCAATTTTAATCAACTCTCTAATGAACCCCCAGTTATTGAGATCAGAAAAGAAACAACGGAGATACATCAGTTTGAGTGGTCGGAGTCGTAGGTACAAGTGATCTAAAATTGACGAAGCTTGGCTGTGTGTTCATTTAAAATAATAATATAGTTTAAAATATAATGATAATCTTATATTGAACACGGGTCTTCTCCAATGGGGGGTACTATGTGTAGTATGCTATACTCACTAAGCTTGACAGGCGGGTTGGCAAGTGCAGTAGGTACAGGGTGTTAATTTACTTATTTTCGCTGGTTTGAGATTAACATCGGCTTTAAACCACCCCCTAATATGAAATGAGAAAAACACTGTGGTACTTGAATAAATAAAACTAGAAAGTCAATAACAAAGTGCGATTGTAATAATTTTTACATTAATTAAAATAAAATAAAATAATCAAGAAAAATAAACTACTTAATTATGATCATCATCATTCTGGATCAGTATCATCTAGATAATTAAAATGGTTAAAACATTTGAATCCAACATGGCATATCCCAAGCATTCTGTTTTTTGACACTACACCCACAACGGGATGAACGACATCCAGCTTTGCATTGACAAGATATCAATTCAAGAACTTTAATGAAATCAAATTCACGGATGATGTAATTGGCACTAGGCATCCCGTTTCTTCAATCTTCCAGCCGCTGTCCGTGGGTGCAGGTAAAATAGGCTCTGCCACGTCAGCATGCAGCCAACAAAACGTCTGGTAATGTTGGCGAAATGCTTCTCGTGTTGGCGGTAATTTGTCAAGCTCCCTTATATTTTGGAATATCGCAGCTCTCAGATCGTCTAAATTATTTGAGTCTTGAGGGCCCGGCTTCTTATTTGTGTACATAAAAATCACAAATCTCTCAGCATTTCAGAGCTGCACTTCCGTAGGGTGTGGGCTTGTACTAAAATCGGATAATAGATTAATGTGCCGTTTAAAAATAGGCCAGCTTGATTTTTTGTGTGCCCAGACAGTGCACTTGTGGTATCACACCTAGTTTTGCTGTGATAAGCCAACAAAGCTTTTCATCCTTTCTCTGACGCTAATAAATCATTGTTTGCGTTTATATGTTTTCCGTCAATGATTTTTTGTTTTTTGGTAGTGCCTGATTTAATCCAGACAACATTTGGTAAACGTTCATAAAAATGCAAAATGAGTAGTAACACGTCAGTATCGCGACTATTAACAATTAATCTCTCATAACCGGATTGTTTGATGTCAATACCATGTAAAACGAATCTGGTATCCGCTTCTTCTTAAGTACTTCGTAAATGATCCACGTTTCTCAGAGCATTTGTGCTGACTTCTTTCGAGTCCAAGTAACCACCAGAGGTCAAAAGTTCTAGTCCAGCTGGGAGCATCGATGCATGCATTGCAATTTCTTTTGAAACAAAATCAAACAGACGGGCTTTGTTTTCAGAAAAGTGTATGAATCTGTTCCATTTTGCAGGAAAAACTGTCTCACGTCCTGCTATTTGATGTACTATTGGAGTGATAGTATGTCGTCTCTGGTCACGAGTACTAGACTTGATGGAAGTCATCGTATCGGTCGAAAACACTATAGACTTCAATATAATTTCACTTAAATCTCCAAATGTTTTATCACTTTTCGGTTTTCCACTACTCTGCACCAAAGCTTGACCATCAATTAGAGTGGCAGTTTTCATATCTGTTTCATTGTTTATAGTTTCAGATATGGATTCGCCTGCTACCAAATTACCGAGAACTGCTTTTGGTGTGGATCTGATAAGGCCATTAGTGTCAAAAAGAGATGGTGGAGGATCACGTAACTCATTCTTTAGAATAATTTTGAGATCTATTTGATGTCCACTACTTGCAGAAAACATGTTACGGACTAACATATTTGTGTCAACAGTGTTTACTATATTTTCAGATTTACCAGCTACGTTTACAACGTGCAAGTGTTTAAATGTTTTTGGTTTAACTTTTTTTAAAGGGCTGTAAAAATCTGTCTGTTTTTCAATAACACGATCTGTTAAAAAATAATCCTCAGACAGTTTAAAACCAACATGCCTTAAGAGCTATTTACCAGACGTTTTGTTGGCTGCATGCTGACGTGGTAGAGCCTATTTTACCTGCACCCACGGACAGCGGCTGGAAGATTGAAGAAACGGGATGCCTAGTGCCAATTACATCATCCGTGAATTTGATTTCATTAAAAGTTCTTGAATTGATATCCTGTCAATGCAAAGCTGGATGTCGTTCATCCCGTTGTGGGTGTAGTGTCAAAAAACAGAAATGCTTGGGGGGGATATGCCATGAATATCTAGATGATACTGATCCAGAATGATGATGATCATAATTAGTTTTTTTTTTTTTTTAATTAATGAAAAAATGATTACAATCGCACTTTGTTATTGACTTTATAGTTTTATTTATTCAAATACCACAGTGTTTTTCTCATTTCATCATCAAGTGGTTTAAAGCCGATGTTAACCTCAACACAGTGAAAATAAGTAAATTAACACCCTGTACCTACTGCACTTGCCAACCCATACTACACATAGTACCCCCCATTGGAGAAGACCCGTGTTCAATATAAGATTATCATTATATTTTAAACTATATTATTATTTTAAATGAACACGCAGCCAAGCTCCGTCAATTTTAGATCACTTGTACCTACGACTCCGACCACTCAAACTGATGTATCTCCGTTGTTTCTTTTCTGATCTCAATAACTGGGGGTTCATTAGAGAGTTGATTAAAATTGCAAAATGTTTTGTATCTGTCAAAAGTTTGATAACTCTGACGGATACCGAGATATAGGCAAGAAAAAAAAACTGAAATTTTATAAAATGCGATGTTTTTGAAAAATTTCATTTGCTATTAGTTTCACGTACATAAATGTATGAAATAAAATAATGGGCATTGTATGCTCTCTCATTTGACACCTCATTTATGTATATCGGCCCAGTAATTATCTAGAAAAACCGCTTAGTAGAGTTGGTCCGGCCGCCATCTTTGTTACGTCATAACTCCCCCCCACTTCCACTTTTGATGCTACAACCGCACTTTCCATGTTCAAGAAAACGTACTGAATAAGTACATACCGGTTGTCGGTAGGGCCGAGACAACATTGGTTAAACTTGTCTGAAAAGCTTCGGAGCCTATACTATATAGACTTGACACTGGCAAAAATGTCCCTAAAACTTGCTGGCATATTAAAAAGTATCTACCTTAAGCACGTTTCCGCTAGGATCGTACAAGATGATCAGTTTGGCTGTATGCGCGATCAGCGTTTCCTGGTTGTTCGCCCACCGGCAGTTGATGAACGCGCCTCGCTTCGGTTGGATCGTCACGTTGCTTTGGTAGTTGTTGTTGTACGATTCTTCTGGTTCTGTTCAAGTGAAGTACTTCTTTAGTTTATTTTATGTAACAGATGACATATTAAAGATGGTCTATGAATGCATTTCAATTGTCAGCTAGGTAAAATTAGATCTGATATACGGGGTGTAAGGGACGGTGTACTGAAAACTTTGCAATCATAAAACTGAACAACTTTTTCTATGGAGGCTATGCTGGTAAATCGACATACAAAATTCTCGATCAGCTGACTGACTTTCTATTGAAACTCATTTTTTTGTTTACCAACATATGCTCCATAGTAAAGTTGTTCAGTGTCACGGTCTGATCATACCTGCAAAGCTTTCGGTACACCGTCCCTTACACCCTGTATGTTAGTTTTGCCGTATTATCATTAAAAACTTCTTTTTTAAACACGAAAGCTTCAATAAACTTTTTACTACTTTTGCCATCTATGGGCCTATCGAAGTCTTAATTTAAGTAAAAACATTTTTGAAAAGGAATGTATTAAAATCATAGTTTCTTAAAACATCATTGACATAGATCTTCGCTTTTTGTTTAATTCTAAAACAATTCACAAATTAACATTAAGTATGGGTAATACTAAATTCAGTACAAAAAAAAATAGAAACATAGGTGGGATATAGGTGGGATTAAGTTTAAGTATTTAAACCACCCATATAAAAATGTATCACTGTATGGTAATTTTTCCATATTTCGACCTATGTTTCTTGGGGAAAGTTTATCTGTTTCATGGGTTCATTCCTTGAAAGGAACGCAGTACTTTTCTTTACACCCTGTATACTAGTGTGTCTCTATCTGTATCACATACCTTCTTCAATGACATCGTCTGTTTCATCTTGCCCCAGGTCGTCGATGTACCAGACCTTGATGACTCCATCGTAAGCCAAGGCGGCGACTATGGGCGGGTTGGTCGGACACGCGCACACCTGTATACTAGTGTGTCTCTATCTGTATCGCATACCTTCTTCAATGACATCGTCTGTTTCATCTTGCCCCAGGTCGTCGATGTACCAGACCTTGATGACTCCATCGTAAGCCAAGGCGGCGACTATGGGCGGGTTGGTCGGACACGCGCACACCTGTATACTAGTGTGTCTCTATCTGTATCGCATACCTTCTTCAATGACATCGTCTGTTTCATCTTGCCCCAAGTCGTCGATGTACCAGACCTTGATGACTCCATCGTAAGCCAAGGCGGCGACTATGGGCGGGTTGGTCGGACACGCGCACACCTGTATACTAGTGTGTCTCTATCTGTATCGCATACCTTCTTCAATGACATCGTCTGTTTCATCTTGCCCCAGGTCGTCGATGTACCAGACCTTGATGACTCCATCGTAAGCCAAGGCGGCGACTATGGGCGGGTTGGTCGGACACGCGCACACCTGTATACTAGTGTGTCTCTATCTGTATCGCATACCTTCTTCAATGACATCGTCTGTTTCATCTTGCCCCAGGTCGTCGATGTACCAGACCTTGATGACTCCATCGTAAGCCAAGGCGGCGACTATGGGCGGGTTGGTCGGACACGCGCACACCTGTATACTAGTGTGTCTCTATCTATATCGCATACCTTCTTCAATGACATCGTCTGTTTCATCTTGCCCCAGGTCGTCGATGTACCAGACCTTGATGACGCCATCGTAAGCCAAGGCGGCGACTATGGGCGGGTTGGTCGGACACGCGCACACCTGTATACTAGTGTGTCTCTATATGTATCGCATACCTTCTTCAATGACATCGTCTGTTTCATCTTGCCCCAAGTCGTCGATGTACCAGACCTTGATGACTCCATCGTAAGCCAAGGCGGCGACTATGGGCGGGTTGTTCGGACACGCGCACACCCATTTGACGGCCGACCCGGTGCCCGGCAGCTCCTTCTTCAGCTTGTTGGTTGATATGTGGAAGAACTGGAAAAATAAACATTGTACATGGTACTGGAAGACGGCTGATGTGGCGCAGTGTTAGTGCAACTGCCTGCGACGCAAAGGTTTTGAGTTCTATTTCCGGTGGGGAACTCACAAAGTTGATATTATTACTTTGTGTTTTTATTTTCCCAGTTTGGTTACGACATTGCAGGCTGGACCATTTGATTTTAAAATTGAAACATGGCTCCGTATTCAGAGGGCACGTTAAACTGTCGGTTCCGGTTGCTGTCTGATTACTTAAACCGTGGTCGTTACTCAACCTTGTCAGAGGCCTACTAGCAGTAGTAGGCGGGTGAAAAACTTTGACACCAGGGTTTTTCGGTTCGTTAGTCGAATCGGTGGCCCACACGAAAAGAAGAAGAAGGATACTAGAAAAGTTATTCTTGCGGCATTTTTTTCGAAAATATCAATATATCTACGACTATGATTTTGTTCCTGTTTACACAGATACTTTTTCGCGATAAAAAGCCAAATTCTATATTCAGTTCTCCAGCTATCCCAATGCAAAACTTCCGTAAACGAGAAGAGATTTATGACGGCAATAGAAACTATTCATTCAATATTTTTAATTATACGTAAAATTCGTGGGCAATGAATGAGCTGCGGTAGCCCAGATGGAAGACGCATCGCCACTAGTGATGGCGAAAGTCGCAGGTTTAAATCCTGCCCGCGGTAGACAATTTTGCAAGTTTGCTAAAAGTATAAGTTTCATCATTGACATAGATCTTCGCTTATTGTTTAATTCTAAAACAATTCTCAAATTAACATTAAGTATGGGGTCTTACTAAATTCAGTACAAAAAAAAAAATAGAAACATAGGTGGATATAAGTTTAAGTTTTTAAACCACCCATACAAAAATGTATAGTATAAGCACAGTATAATTAATAGTACTAGCGTACAGTATGGTCACTCTCTGCCTCCCCCTACAAGCGCCGCCCACCCGCGCTCGGAGGACGCTCAGACACCGGCTAGCAAGACGACGCGACGACGAAGGTCATCTCATACTGCCGCACATTGCATTCCCGATTCGCGAACGCAAAATGGCGGCAACCCTGACATGTTGTCTCACACACACAAGCATGGTCCGCGTTCACCTACGCGAGCTTAGACTGTGTGCGTAGCAACGCGTTTGTTTCATACATTTGAGCGCCAGTGTCCGAGGTGTGGTATAAGTTTTGTATACCTACGACGGTTATATGAGTTGAAGACATAAACTAGAAACAAAATGATTTCCTGTTTACCTTGATCATGCCCTGCATGGTGCCCACGAGCGCGTAGTCTCCCAGGAACCCCACTGAGGTGATGGTCTCCTTCACGTCTATATTGGAGGGCGTCAGCTCTTCCACGTTTTGTTGATGGCTGGAAACCGATACAGAATATTATATTCATTTACCTAACTAGCGATTATAAAACACGATATATAAGGTTATTTTTTAGTCAGTGAGCAAACTTTGCAAGGTGATTCTAGTTGTGAATCTGAACAACTTTTACTATAGGCCCACCTGCGGAAACAAATGACAGAAAAATGAATACCTACTCGGCCAAACTGTATAGACCAGTTTTTTTTTTTTTTTTTAAATAAATGATGGGTTTGCTCTTGACTCTAGTCTAGGTCATAGGACAGAGACAGAGTCTAAGATGGAGCGAGCTCACCCAGAAGATGCCTGTTCACTCTTACTTTGAAGAGATTAGGGTTGTATGCGTTTGGAAACACAGACGCAGGTAGTGAGTTCCACTCTTTAGCAGTGCGCATTATAAATGATGACTGGAAGCGCTTAGTCCGAATTGGTGGAATGGCAACCAGGTACGGATGGTATCCGGCGGTGCGTCTGGATGTCCGATGGTAGAAGGGAGCTGGAGGAACAAGGTCGTGAAGCTCTTGAGCACACTCTCCGAAGTACAATCTATAAAAAACCGACAAGCAGGCAACCTTGCGGCGATGTGCCAGGCTATGTAGCTTGGTGTCCATGTCCACCAGTTTTATGTCGCCTATGAGCCTCTTGGCCCTGCGTTCCACCGAGTCAAGAGCGGCAAGTTGGTATTTGGCTGAGCAATCCCAAAGGTGACTGCAATACTCCATGCAGGATCGGACTTGTGCTTTGTAAAGAGTTAAAAGCTGTCCAGGCGTAAAGTATCGCTTCACTCTTTTCAGGATGCCCAGCTTCTTAGCCGCCGTTTGAGCCTTGTACTCGATGGTCGCGCCGAAGTTTAGATTTGATGTCAACTCCATGCCTAGAAGCTCAAGCCTGTCAGTGACAGGGACAGAGGTACCCCGAAAAGTGGGTGTCCAGTCAAAAGGACTCCTTTTTGCAGTGAAAAGACACGCCTGTGTTTTGGTGGCATTGAATGACACCAGATTGTCGTCGCCCCATTGGGAGACAAGACTTAAGGTCAGATCTGTTCGCTCTACCATGGCCTTTCTTAACGAACGTATTTCATCCCCACTGGTCTTTGCACCTGTCAAGTATCTCTCTGAAACGGTACTATCATCTGCGTATCCAACAATACCATGCCGAAGGAGGTCATTGATGTGCAGCAGGAAAAGAGTTGCAGAGAGAACAGACCCCTGAGGAACTCCGGCATCAATGGCCATAAGGTCAGAGGAGCAGCCGTCAACGACTACTCTGATGGACCGTTCACTAAGGAAGTCTGAAATCCAAGTACAAAAATCAGCTGGGATGCCATAAGCAGGAAGCTTGCTGAGCAGACTTGCATGCCAGACCCTGTCAAAGGCCTTCGAGATATCGAGTGAAACGCTTCGCCCCAGCAGTGCGTGACATACACAAGAAGATCACCAGTAGACCTCCGAAACGTCAATACGGCGAAAGCCATATTGACGGTCACTTAGAAGATAATTGTCTTCAAGGTAGGTCAGCAACTTACTATTAAGTACCCTCTCCATGACCTTTCATAGGATGGAGGTAATAGCAATTGGACGGTAATGGGCAGGGTCAGCACGGTCGCCCTTTTTGGGAACTGGTTGCACATTAGCAAGCTTCCAGGCCCCCGGCACCGTTCTTTCTTTAAGAGAGAGGCGGAACAAGCGTGTCAGCACAGGAGACAGTTCAGGCGCACATAGTCTTAAAACTCTCGCTGGTATGCCATCAGGTCCGCTGGCTTTGTTCACGTCTAGACTGCACAATACTCTTCGAACCTCTTTAATGTGTACTGCTATCTCCGACATCGAAGAATCGCAACGAGGTACAGAAGGTGGTTGCTTGGAGCCAGCGTCCAGACGTGAGTTGCTTGCAAAAAAGGACGCAAACAAATTTGTTTTCTCACTTGCAGAGTGAGCCAGCGATCCATCAGGTTTCAGCATTGGAGTGGAGGTAAGGTGGGACGACAGAAATTAGTTTCAACCGCTTTGGACAGGGACCAAAACTTTTTACTACCCGGAGGGTGTGATGCTAGTTTGGCCCCTATTCGTCCGACATGGTCAAAACGTGCCTTACGTAAAACCCGTTTGCAGGACTTGGTGGCAGAGTTGAAGGTTCTTTTCTTCGCGCGAACCCTACGTGCTCTTAATTTGCAGTCGCGAGCCTTGACCCAAGCTTGGTATGCAGATTCTTTACGCGCCTCAGCTTGGGCGCATTCTGCGTTATACCAAGGCTGGGCTTTGTGACCGAGCGGGATGTCAGAGAATGGAATAAAATATTCCATCCCCTGCCGAATCACGTCCGCAACCGCATCTGCACAACACGAGGGGTCACGTGAAGAAAAGCACAGTTGCCGCCACGGATAAGATGCAAAGAAGTGCCGCATCTCTTCCCAATCTGCTGACTCGTATCTCCAAACTCGCCTCGTGCCCCTGGGGCTGTCATCCAGAGGAGAGCAGGTCGATACGGATTTCACCAGACAGTGGTCGGACGTTCCCAGCGGAGCTGAGACCGAAACAGAATGACTGTCTGGATCAGTTGTCAGCAGCAAGTCCAAGCAATTGGGTGTATGGCCGTCGATATCCGGTATCCGCGTAGCTACATTCACCAGCTGGGTCAGATCTAGCGATAATGCAAATTTGCGCGCCTCTAGCCCAGCATGGTCAGTTTTCTGGAACGGGAACAACCACTCCTTATAGTGGGCATTAAAGTCCCCCAGAAAAGTTAGCTTCGCTGTCGGGTATCGTTGCTGTGCTACGTCTGTCGTTTCAACGAGGTAATTGAAAAGCGCTGTCGTCTCCTGGTCACCGCTGTGCGATCGGTAGACGCCGACATATAGAGTTTTCTCCACGCCAGAGTCTTCCAGTAGCCAAATGGCAGAAAAACCCGATTTCTCAAAGCAACGGAGACGACGACAACAAATGTCATCGCGGACATACACACAGACCCCAGCTTGCTTCTTGAACTTATGCTCAAGAGAGTAACCCGGGTAGTTGAGGTACGCCACGTCCGACGGTGTTGTTATCTTCGTCTCCGTTAGGAAGAACAGTTGCGGCTTCTCGGTCTCAAGGGGGTGATGGACCGGATCGAGATTGGAGTGCAACCCTCGGATGTTAGTGAGGTGCACTATTTTTGGGAGGAAGTGCAGCCGTTGTATAAACCTATTCTTCTTTTTTACTTTTTTCATAATTTGAGTGTTTGTGGGGAAAAAGTTGAATTGTCGAGGCGCATTTCAGTTAACCACTGGAACACTAGAGCTAAACCGACCTATGGGAAACTCATTTGTAGACTGCGGGGACGCCCGAACCCCCCCGAATATGGCCACCGGGTCCTCCCATCCAGTCGCCGGCTGGCACGGTGGAGCATATCGCGATTTTTCGCGAGTTGGCGGGGCAGCCTTTGGCACGTGGCTGGCGTGCTACTTGGGCCCCCCTACTGACTGCGGTCGGCCAACGGCTGGCACCGTGCTTCGGATCCCGCTACCCTCCAGAATGAGTTACCCGGTACAGTATCGCCCAGAGTCCAAGACCGGTTCTGAATAGCGCAACTGACATCCTCCGATTCCCCCATAGGCACTGGCACTCCCACACACTGACGGAACGCAGCAAGCTACTTGGCGCCAGACTTTGGTGGGATGGTGGTCGCGAGCCAGGCGGCCCCTTACGGAGCCTTCCACCGCTTAGAGGGATCGTTCAGCCGGACTTATCCACAGGCAAGCCTGTGTTGCCGTTGCCCGGGGTGGACCGCTAGGAGGTAGATCCCATACCACCCCAAAAAGCAGATATTTTTGCGCAGGTGGCCCCATTATAACAAACTATCAGAATCATGAATATAAACGACCTGGAAAGTTTGCGTACTGACTAAAAAATAACCTGTATACAGCATGTACTGGGTGAAAGGGACCTTATACCGAAAACATTTTTAGCTACTCTTTTCCTAATAGACTCATGTTTTCATATGTAGGGGTTAAGAATAGCTTAGGTTTTCATGTGATTTTCAGAAATTTTTACACTCTTAAAAAAGGCCTTTTTGGAATATTGCCACTCTGTGTTTCACACGAAAAAAAAGGGGTTACCATCGTAAAAGTATATTAAAAATATAACTTACAGGAACTCAAAATACAGTTCATTCTTCTCACACTGTTCGTTAGCTATCTGCAACGCTTTTGTATACAGATTGCCTTTAACCTAAAAAAAGGGAAATAGGTTTTTAGTTAGTGTTGTATGCTCGGCTGACTGTTTTCTAAGATACAGAAATTTCTATTAATTATTTAAGAAATAGTCTTAAAGCATTTTACTTATTGTGATGTAATATTTGTTAGATCTTATTTATTGTTATTTGATATTTGCAAATTAATTTCCCGCTTTATTGGGTTTACCAAACAATTATAAAATAAAACCTTACTAAATATGTAAGTAAACTTGAAAATTATTGTATGGACCGAACCACAGATTAATCCGTACTAATATTATTAATCTGAGAGTTTGTGTGTGTATGTTTGTCACCTTTTCACGCTCAAACGGCTTGACCGATTTGGATGACATTTGGAATACAGGTAGAGTATAACCCGGGATAACACATAGACCACTTTTTACCGCAGGAAAACAACTATTACCACGGGTAAATGAGTGGCAGCGGGTGAAACCACTGGGCGGAAGTCTAGTTGTTTATATTTATTAATACTTGAATACCTCGTGTTGTAGTACGCTCTGCACTAGGTCCGTGCTTGGGTAGCGGTATAGGTCGCTGCCGTGGGAACTCAGGTAGCTTCTCATGCTGTATAAGAACTCGCGGTCGAAGTCCTAGAACAGAGATACAATATAATAGCGGCGTGGTTTGAGATATACTCTCAAATAAACTATACTAGCGGCATGCTAGCGGCCCGCCCAGCGGTTTCTCCCGCTGCTACCCATTTTCATTGGGAATGTGACGTTTTCTCGATATGTATTACTAAATTTCCGCCCAGCGGTTTCACCCACTGCCACTCATTTTCCCGAGGTAAAAGTTGTTTTCCTGCGGTAAAAAGTGGCCTATGAGTTATTAAAGTTTATACTCTACCTGTGTTCCAAATTTCATCTAAATCGGTCAAGCCGTTTGAGCGTGAAGAGGTAACAAACATACATACATACACACACAAACAAACTCTCAGATTTGTAATATTAGTACGGTACGGATTCATATATATCTATCTTTTAAATTACATCAAGAAACGTTGCGTGGTTTTAAAGTGCTAAACATATAACGGGACATCGAGACACCTGGATACGGTAACAGACTTTATTTTATACTATGTAGTGTTTTTGGCAACAAAAACATTACAAGAAGCTTTTGATTTAAATGAGTCACCCCTATTAGGATTTGGAGTGAAACTGAAAACTGAAACTCTATGACAAACAGTCTCAAAAACAAGCATGATAAATAAATAAAAACACAACTGCTTTCTGAGATAAAACCTAGCCTATGACACTCGGGATAATGTAAGGATTCTTCCAAAACCATTCCCATTCGAATCTTTTCAGTGGTTAACGAGTTTCAGTCCTTTAAAGAATCGCACATATATACATACTTACATAAATACATGATCTCTAAAAACATTACACTCCTTTTTTGGTTGGGCAGTCTTGTAAAAAATAGAATCTCAACGCATAATATCAATTACTCAAAAAGATCACTGTATTAAAAAGTCACACAGCAAAAAATCACATTCACAGACACACATGGGGTGGTCTCATCTACATAGTAAGCCAGTGAATTGGAAAGCTGGTTGCGTTTCTCCAACAACCCTTTTTACTGAACAACACATTATATGTCTGCTTGTGTTCGTAAATCCGTACTAATATTATAAATCTGAGAGTTTGTGTGTGTGTATGTATTGTTGTTACCACTTCGAACAAACGATTTGAATGTAATTTGGAACACAGGTAGAGTATAACCTGGAATAACACATAGGACACTTTTCACTGCAGAAAAACAACTATTACCACGGTAAAATGAGTGGCAGCGGGTGAAACCACTGGGCGGAAATCTAGTATTTCATAAATTGGCCGACTTTTTCAAGGAATACAAGTTCAATAAATTTAAACTATCAATCTCGGAATAGTTAGTGGCGAATTGTTTTTATAATTTAATAATACATTGTTGTCGAGGTATGGAAAATAAGACTTTGCTGGACGAGTATAGTTTTCAATTATACAAGTCAAGCAAAGTAATTTTCCCCGAGGCTTACATAGTGCTTTTCTCAAAAAAAGGCTAGGAAATGAAAGATTGTACTTCTTATAAAAGTTAGCTAGCGACCACAACACAAAGAAACAATTAAAAATTTACAATTTTCCCACCAATTGTAATTTTTTAAAATAAATTCGCCTGTAAGGCACAGTATTACGTAATATTCAGCCATACTAAATGTTTAGTTCATTCTTTTCTTTTTTAATTCTGGACAGGCAAGGGTCTTCACATCATACAGCCTCGTCTTTAGTTACCTGTTTCATACAAAATTACGTTCCGTTTCTATGAGAGTCATCGAGATAACTTTGAAATCAAATTATGTGGGTTTAGCGTATAACGAATTTATCTTAATGGACACCAGCAAAGGATTTCCATACAACTTTGCTGGCGTGATCTGAGACGTGACAAACAATGTGAAACTTCGCGGTTTCTTTTTTTGAAAGAAATGAACACATTTCCTAGCATGTTTGAGAAAATAGTACATTACGTCACAGGCCGAGTATAAAGCAAGTTCTGGTGGAGTGGCATTGGAAGGCCGAGACGAAGTCGAGGCCTTCTAAAGTAAACGAGACCAGAAATTGTTATTTCGGCCGTGGATTGTACAATACTTTTCTCTCATTTGCAAGGAAATAACAATAATAATAGTAATTTTAGAAAATAATTAATTTAAAACCAATTTGGCGCCAAAACAACCTCGCACCGTCGCACCGCGCATGCGCGCGCCCAAGCGCGTTCCATTTTGGTAGAATTTAAAAAATGGAACGCGCGCGGTATAAGTGTTCCTGAACATGGTATTGTGTACCATAAAACACCTAAACACGAAAGTGTGAAGTTAAAGAACCTTTTTTTTCCGGCCTAGTCCGGCAATTTCTATTACAGTCCTCTGCGCCTTGACTACATAAATGAGCCCATTGACGTATTCTTTTTTTAAAATAATGAAGCCATTTCCGAGCAAATTGGAGAAAAGAATATTTTGACTGCAAATGATTGCTCTGTGATGTGAAGTATTATTATTTTATAAAAGTATAACTTTAGCTTGTGAGTATTAGTCATGAATTTTTATTGGTGATCTTTTATTTAATTTGACATTGAAATTGTATCTAATTTTTAACGCATTTATTATGACGAATGATAATTATAAATTTCGACTAAGCGTAAGTATAATTTTTATTTAAATAGTGTTAATGCCCGAAACGGCAACATTCAATGTGTCGCTTTATGTACAACTCCAACCGCAAATGTAATTGCTTGACTGTTTAACAATATTTTTTTTTATATTAAGGATGGGTTTGCTCTTGACTCTAGTCTAGGTCATAGGACAGAGACAGGGTCTAAGATGGAGCGAGCTCACCCAGAAGAAGCCTGTTCACTCTTACTTTGAAGAGAATGGGGTTGTATGTGTTTACACTAATAAATTATATTATATAATATTTTCTTGAGTTTGCACAACTATTACTCATCACAATAAAACAATTTTAAACGGATTTAAGTTGTGTTTATTTTGTCATCCGTGACCACGGGCTCTGTAAAGAGCTCGAAACGTAGGAATTGTAAAATCCAAAATAAACACAACTTAAATCCGTTTAAAATTGTTTTATTGTGATAAATTATATTATATTATATTCACAGCAAAAAATCACATTCACAGACAAACATAAAAAAGTGATACTCACATCGTCAGCGATATAGTTCTCATATTTGTGCAAGTCGTCGATGACGTCGGCCGGCCCCGCCAGCCGCACCTTGTTGCCGAGGAACTTCAGGTCCAAGAACAGTTTGTTGAACAACCGCCACTTCTGGTTCGTGTTGCGCGTGTTCAGTATGTGGTAGCCGATGTAGAATGCTATGTAGCTGAGATATGAGAATGTATTTTTAGAAAACTTGCAAATTGATAAGGTTGTTTAAGAATTATGCAGGGAAAGGATAAAGACATTTATTTAATTTCTCATAAGTTACGATTGAATCCATAAGTAAAATGATCTTGAACAATTTGAGTCAATAAGATTAATTTTGAACAACCGCCACTTCTGGTTCATGTTGCGCGTGTTCAGTATGTGGTAGCCGATGTAGAATGCTATGTAGCTGAGATATGAGAATGTTTTTTAGAACACTTGTAAATTGATAAGGTTATTTAATAATTATGGAGGGAAGGGAAGGATATACATATATTTAATTTCTCATAAATTACGATTGAATCCATAAGTAAAATGATCTTGATCGATTTGAGTCAATAAGATTAATTTTACTATGGAATTATGGACTCAACATTTAAGGCCAAAAACAGTTTATTGAACAACCGCCACTTCTGGTTCATGTTGCGCGTGTTCAGTATGTGGTAGCCGATGTAGAATGCTATGTAGCTGAGATATGAGAATGTATTTTTAGAACACTTGCAAATTGATTGAGGTTATTTAAGAATTATGCAGGGAAATGGAAGGATAAAGACATTTATTTTGTTTTTCCTAAATTACGATTGAATCCATAAGTAAAATGATCTTGATCGATTTGAGTCAATAGAATTAATTTTACTATGGAATTATGGACTCAACATTTAAGGCCAAGAACAGTTTATTGAACAACCGCCACTTCTGGATCATGTTGCGCGTGTTCAGAATGTGGTAGCCGATGTAGAATGCTATGTAGCTGAGATATGAGAATAAGGTAATTTAAGAATTATGGAGGGAAAGGGAAGGATAAAATGATCTTGATCGATTTGAGTCAATAGAATTAATTTTACTAAGGAATTATGGACATTTAACATTTATGGAATTATGGACATACAACATTTAAGGCCAAGAACAGTTTATTGAACAACATTTAAGGCCAAGAACAGTTTATTGAACAACCGCCACTTCTGGTTTATGTTGCGCGTGTTCAGTATGTGGTAGCCGATGTAGAATGCTATGTAGCTGAGATATGAGAATGTAATATGAGTATGTTGCAAATTGATTGAGGTTATTTAAGAATTGTGCAGGAAGGATAAAGACATTCATTTTGTTTTTTTTAAATTACGATTGAATCCATAAGCAAAATGATCTTGAACAATTTGAGTCAACATTATTAATTTTACTATGGAATTATGGAGTCAACATTTAAATGTAGTAAAATTATCAGTTTACTATAGTTTATTACGCACTCACATAGCTGTTTAATTTTCATAAATGAAAATAAGGAATTGTAAAAATGTTAGCGTCCACCGGGACTTGAAAATTTGAAAGTGTCGGTCGAGGTACCGGTAGCTCAGTTGGTAGATCAGTGGGACGGGGACGGTAGCCCTCAATCCCGGGTTTAAGCCCCAACGGAGGCCAAAATTTTAACAATTTCTTATTTGCATTTATGAAAATTATCAGTTATTCATTCAAACGTCTTGATCGTAATTTATGTTTTTTCTATTAATATTAGGACCTCTATATCAAAACAATATAACATTTGCTTACTAAAAGCCCTGTTTAATAGATACATACCCGTCATCAACAATATCAACCGGAGCTTTCGTAATACTATCATAGTTATAGCTCTTCAAGAACTCCCCATGCAATTTCTTCATGTCTTCTTCACTCGTACACGTCCTCAAATAATTCATTATAAGATCGTGAATCTCGTAGATATAGTTCCTTTGCTCGTGATCGTAGAACTCTATAATAAGCGACTTGCTTCTCAGCTGTTTCATTATCGATTCCACTTCATTTACTTCTTTGTTCCATAACTTGCTTAGAACTTTAGCGGATACTTTCGCGTTGTCCGGTAGGACGGACAGCATTTTGAAAAGGGTTAGAATGTTGGATTTTAAAGAGTTGATGCAAACTTCTATGGTCTTCATTGGGTTGTTGTTGTTTCGGGTCAGGCTGGAAAGTGTTGCAAGCTAGTACAGAGTGTTCTAAAGGTCAAAATGTTTTACAAGTACAAACAGACAGCTAGTCAAGTATTGCAAGTTAGTACAGAATGTTTTTAAGATTCTAAAGTTTCATAAGTCAATCTGAATGGAAACTTGGACTAATACAATCTTGTATATAAATAAATAACTCTAAAAAGATAATAGATCTATTCAAAAGCTCTTTGCGCAAAAATACTTAAAATGATCAAATTGCCAATCACCCTACCTGCATCATGGTAGTTGCTTTGGATTATACTAGTGACCGATAGCGAAATCTCAAGACGGACTGGTGATAAGGAACAACTTTCCCCAAGGAATATAGATTGTAATATGACAAAAATATTTTAGTATCCATAGTAACTCAAATCAGCTGATCTGCAAGTTTGTATGGGAGGGCATTTTTTTTTCGTATTTCGATTTATGTCTCTTGGGAAACGTTGTTCCTTATCAGCAGCCCGACTCGGTCACTAGTAAAATTTCACCCTATTTTTCTTTTCTCTTTAAGTCATTGGTGAATATTAACGGTTTAGGTTTGAGCTCAAAGCATACTTAATACATACACATATCACGCCTATAATCCCTTGCGGGGTAGGCAGAGCGCAAACGGCCGCAAAAACGAACATTCACGCCACGTCCGACAAACATTTGAGGGTCATTCGGAAAATTGTGTATTGCCATAGTGACAGGTTGTCAGCCCATCGTCTAAAATTGCAATACACACACTCAATTCCCTCAGTCGCCTCTTACGACTCCCACGGGAAAGAAATGGGGTGATGATATTCGAAGCCTGCATCACACGGCACGGCGTACTTAATAAGTGAATCTAAAACACTTACAAAAAGAACTCCTTTTTCTCCAACCGATTCAAATAATAGTTCCAAGCCCTCGGGTCGTCAGTCAATCTCTCCTTATTCTCAGCTAGCTGAGCTCCCAACAGTGTGATATGGAACGGGCTTCCCTTGCAGATCTCGTGAAGCTTCTTGGCTTGCCTCGGTAGTTTGTTGACGTTTACGTCGAGACAAGACGCGAAGAATTCTAGGGTTTCGCGTTCGGTGAAGTTGTTTTCTATCTGAAATGGTTCGAAATAACAATGGATATAAAATAGTGTATCGAAGGTGAAAATAAAGATTGATCAAAGCTAACATCGTACAAAACTTAATAGAGTGTGTCTTTGTTATGCAGAAAATGTGTACATTAATGTTATCTTGTTCGTTTCATAGTGTAGGCTTCTGTTCTCATGCTGTGAAATGTATTTTTGAATAAATCCTATTTATATTATGTATGCGAAAGTTTGTTTGTTTGATACTTCTTCACACAAAAACTACGAAACCGATTGAAATGAAATTTGGCACACACATAGAAGGTAACATGGGTAGTATAACCACATAGGATAGTTTTTTTAGTTTTTTGATCCTAGCATTTTGTAGCTTGTATAGTTTAATAGTTGCTAAGATATTTAATCACTGCAAAGTTAGCTTTTTTGTGATTTAATGGAAAGTTGCCTAAAAAGGATTTCAGTTACCGTGTTAAATATTTGCCGTAAATAATTAATGTGGTGCGTTACAGCCGTTAATAGTAAAGTTTAGACTTTAGAATAGCCTTTAAATGTTATATGCCCACTTCTTGCATACGGGGTGTCAGGAACAGCGTACTGAAAACTTTGCAGGCACAATCAGACCAAGAAACTGAGAAACTTTTTCTATTGAGGATATGTTGGTAAACTACAAAAAAAAATCTCCTCCCATACAAAATTCCTCCTATTAGCTGACTGACATTGTATGGAAACTCGAAAAAAAAATTTTTTTGCAATATAGGCGTCATAGTAAAAGTTGTTCAGTCTTATCATGACCATGAAACCTGCAAACCTGCAAAGTTTTCGGTACACCGTCTCTTACACCCTGTATAATGATGCAATAGAATGAGATGGTTAAAATTGAATTAGCTATAACTTTTACTGAATGTAACATATTATTCCTATCACCTAATTTAACTTACCTTGATAATCTGCGGGTTAAAATTGGCCACGACATCCGTATCGCCCGTAGTTATCAGAATCTTGCATCCAATATCGAAAGCCTCAACACATTTCTTTTGTTTCACATCGTCTAGCACCAGAAGCGCTTCCTTGAGCGTCGGCTCTGAGAACTGTTTCTTAAGTTTGTCTCTAAGTTCCTGCCACGTCCAGTCGTAGCTGGAGAGGGATTGCGTGTCGGCGTTTGAACCGATACTGGACATCGATATCGAGGAATTCATGTAGGAATTGTGCGTGTATATTGATGACGTTTTGCGGTAGAGTCTGGAACCAAGAAGGATTTATTGAAGTTTGATAGTAATAAAGTATCGAATGTTCTGGTTGTTTTGGCTCTGAAAAGTGAATTTAAATAAACACAATATGTTTTGTCTAAAATCCGTAACTGTTACTGCGTGTGAAGTGGCGATAAATTTTATGCTGATACATACATTACATTTACTGCCACAACAGACCACTGCTGGACATACACTTCTTCCTATTGGGAGGTATTGCCATACTCACCACGCTTGGCAAACGGATTGGCGAGCGCATTGCAAGATGTTGCATTCACAGGAAACGCTGCTGTCCATTCCCTGGATGATTATCCTTTACTCGCTTTTTACGACACCCACGGGTAGAATTAGGGTGATGCTATTCTAACCAGGCACCATTCAACAAGCTCATATATTACATAACTTTAAGAGACGCCTAAGTAACAAACATAGTAAACGTAAGTAAGTAAAAACACTTTATTGCACATTCAAAATAAAATAAGTAACAGGAAAACTTAAACTAAAAATGCGCAAAGGCGGCCTTATCGCTGAAAGCGATCTCTACCAGACAACCTTTGGGTGGAGGAGAAATCAAAGGGAAGAAGACAACAAAACATGGGTACCTATGACATTCCTTAGTATGCAGTTCTTATCTTTTTTTATCAATTACAATGTATTTTTTTTACGTAAAGTATGTATACTGTGTTTTGGAGGAAATATTCTGTTCATACATTCAAATTACTATTCACCAAACAGCCTCGAGTGTTTACACGTCGCGAAACGAAAATAAAGACGTTCGGGCCTCACAGCACCTCCAAACGTCGGCCTTGATACTTGAACTGACAGTTGTGAGTCAATTATCACCATTACCTCCTAATTACCATACTTTACGCCAGATTTTGGACGTCTTTATCACAGAATGTTTATGCTTTGTAAAACAGCCAGGGGCTCGGATTCCTTATTTAAAATTCCGGCGAAATCAGCTGCGATTGTGCATATTTCCATTCTCTCTATGATATTGCCACTATGTCTCATTTTAACAAAATACCATTCTACAGTTTTGACACTCGATCGGTACAGAACTGAGATGGTTTTCAATCGTGTCCAGTTAAAATATATGAATAACAGTATTCTCGGAAGTGATTTTAAATTCGACGATGAAATGATAATTTCCGACTCGACTCTTGAATTGATACATCACAAGCTGTATAATCACAATCAAAGCTGGTTTCGGTCGGGTACACTGTTATGTTAATGTTCGCGTGTAAAAATTCGAGAGTACTGAATGAGGAGGAAATTAATCGAGGATGTAAGAAATGATTCAGGTTTAAAATTGGGTCAAACGAACCAGTGTAGTTATACGTAATTTACCTGAAGTTTATTAATTGTTTTATAAGAGTAGGTATTTCGCGTAGCATTTAATACAAATATTCTGTAGTCAGGCTTTCTCGTTTTGCATTACAATAATACAATCAAATGATAATTTAATGAGTTTTGACGTACCGTCCTTGATAGCGCTAGACAGGGGTCAATTTTAATGATCAAACGAAACGTATCTTACTTGCATACAAATTACACTAAACTTACGTGATCGGAAGTGTTATTTGTAAACCTTTCATCATCAAAATAATAATTAATATCAAGGAATAGCGTCTTGAGATTCTATCAAAATAAATAAGACACAGCAATGAAGCCCTTAAAAATTTTGGTACCTTAAATTAGAAGAGCACCTATCATCTGTTTTTCCAAACGCATACAACCCTAATCTCTTCCAAGAAAAAGTAAACAGGCTTCTTCTGGGTGAGCTCGCTCCATCTTAGACTCTGTCTCTGTCCTATGACCTAGACTAGAGTCAAGAGCAAACCCATCATTAATAAAAAAAAAGTAATTAAAATATCTAATCGAAAAAATGGTCAATGGAATAGATCCTTTTCGCCTACCTACCAACTGCGCAAATCAATTATCAATCAGTTTACTAACAATCTTCTCAAACCGACGTGAGGTAACATCTAGTGGAAGCTACTACTAGTATCACAACTCCACTTTCATCGTTCGCAACTGTTCCAAGGCAGGCACGCAATTTTTGTTTTGTTACTACGACAGACAAACTAAAATTTAAATAAACTCACTTGTTTTGTTGAGCAATGATGTCGTCCTCAGTCTTGGTGTCATCCAGGTTCAGCCAGAACACGGCCCCGTTGAAGTGAGTGGTGATCAGTTCAGAGTTCCCTCTCAATACTAACTGATTTTTAGTTACCATAGTAACTGATCAATAGTTACAATACTAACTGATCTATATTAGATGACTCACTTGTTCTGTTGAGCAATGATGTCGTCCTCAGTCTTGGTGTCATCCAGGTTTAACCAGAACACGGCCCCGTTGAAGTGAGTGGTGATCAGCTCAGAGTTCCCTCTAAATAACTGATCTTTAGTTACAATACTAACTGATCAATAGTTACAATACTAACTGATCTATAGTAGATGACTCACTTGTTCTGTTGAGCAATGATATCGTCCTCAGTCTTGGTGTCATCCAGGTTTAACCAGAACACGGCCCCATTGAAATGAGTGGTGATCAGTTCTGAGTTCCCTCTCAATACTCCGATCACTACGGAGGTCTTGCCGGAGCCTGACATGCCGTGGAGGACTAGGATATTGTGTCGGGTTAGCAGCTTTAGTTTCTCGGCTACGTTGTGTTCCTGTTAAAGGCAGGAGTAATTTAAAATATTATTTAATTTGTGCAGTTTGCCGTGTGATGCCGGCTTAGAATAGCATCACCCCATTTCATTCCCGTGGGAGTCGTAAGAGGCGACTGAGGGACTCGAGGGTGTGTATTGCAATTTTAGGCGATAGCCTGACAACTTGTCACTATGGCGATACACAATATTCCGAATAACCCTCAAACATTTGTCAGACGTGGTGTAAATGGCCGTTTTTTGAGGCTGTTTACGCTCTGCCTACCCCGCAAGGGATTACAGGCGTGATATGTTTGTGTGTGTGTATTTAATTTGTATCCGAGTAGAATAACCCAGATTTAACAAGAAAATAATAGAATACAAATACACGTTTGGTGACCATTGAGATATCGTGTGTTTACATGCTGAATGTTACCTTATTTTTGCATCAATGTGTAACAATTTTTCTATAACCGGTCAATTGATTTCAACAAATATTTCACAACAGAAAGCATTGGCTATCTCGAGCAATTTTTCCGTAATCTTGGACGAATCAGTAATTTACGAGGCTTTCATTACTTGTCGTGTGACGCCAAATAAATTCTACCCATCGGTGTCGTAAAAAGCAATTAAGGGATAAATTAATCCAGCGCATTGAAATGGTATGCTGTGTGATGCGCTGAGAATAGCATCACCTTATTTCTTTCCCTAGGGTGTCGTAAGGGACGAGCAAGGTACTCGAGGTTTTCATGACAACCTGCCACTATAGTGATACACGACTTTTCTGAGAAAACCCTCAAAAATTTGTCAGAAGTGGCGACAGCGATCGAATTTTACTAGCGTTAACGTTCTTTCTCAGGGATCAAGGCGTGATTTGTGTGTGTGAATGGACAGCAGGCGTTCCCTAGGAATGCAACATCTTGCACTGCGTTTGCCAATCCGCTTGGCAAGTATGGCAATATCCGCCAATAGGGGGAGGCTCATGTCCAGTAGTGGCTGTTAATGATATGAAGGAATGACACTTACCACAGCGACTCTCTGCACATAATGGTCGGGCAGACGCGGCACATCGCCGCGACTCAGGCTATCTTCAAAGCTATCGTTCATCATATTCTCGTTGTTGTTCACAGCCAGTTTCTCCCACAACCATCTGTAGTCTTTTTGGAGACTGTCCAAGAATGCCTCGTATGTTTCATTGGTGCCGTTCTGGGCTATCGTGTCTATTAGGAAGCGGGTTCGGTCTACACGGTTGCTCTGAAATTGAAAGGATAGATTAGGAATAGTAGGCTCAAAATGGAGGACAAATAATAAATGTCTTAAAAAATTATGACTATAAATATTTCATATTCTAAAATCCTGATCTCTTCTATTTTCGTGTGGGACACCGAGTCCTCCAAAGACCCGATAAACCTTATCGTCACAGTTTTTCAACTGCCTACTACTAATTATAAACAGCAACCGACGACTTAACGTGCCCTCCGAAGCACGGAACCATTTCTTTTTCGGACAATCAGTTGGTTCATCCTGCAATGTCCTAACCAGACCAGGAACATAATTCACAAAGTGATAAATATCAACTTTGTGAGTGTCCCACCGAGAATCGAACCCGGAACCATTTGCGTCGCAGGCAGTCGCACTACCACTGCGCCACATCGGCCGCCTTTTGGTGTGGGACACTAAGTCGTCCAACGACCCGATGAACCCTGATGTCAGAGTTTTTCAACCGACTACTACTAGTAGTAGTAGGCCTCTGACATGGTTGTGGAGCGACCACCGTCTAAGTAATTATAGACAGCAACCGGGACCGACGGCTTAACGTGCCCTCCGAAGCACGGAAGCATCTTTATTTTCGGTCAATTAGGTGGTTCATCCTGCAATGTGCTAACCAGACTGGGAACATATTCACAAAGCGATAAATATCAACTTTGGGAGTGCCTTTACCTTTTGTGTCACAGTCAGTCGCACTACCACAGCGCAACATCGGCCATCAAATTTCAGATGTCTTTGCGGAAACAGATTTTGTTCTAAAGTGAAATCTACATAAGGAAGAAAGCTGACATGGTTTTAAGTAGGTATTATTTTAATTGCTTATTCGTGTGATCGTAAATAATGTGTCATCGTCGGTCCACCCTTGGTTCCAGGCTACGTTATCTAGTACTGTCTTGCTGATAAAATGTGGTTTCGCAATGCTAGGTATAATTTTGTATCAGTATCGTTATGCTCCAGAAAACCACATTTGTATCAGCATTTACTTAGATTTAAACTTCATACCGTTGCGATTTAACAAAGTCTTAGTATGCCCTCCGAAGCATAGAACGAAATGAGTTTTTTTTATTATTATCATCATATTACATAAACAATCCTTAAACTAAATAAAAGACACCGATAATCCCTATTTGGGTTTGTCTCGATGTCCACATTCCGTTCCAATCCCAGCGTACCAAAACGAATAGATTTAACTACAATACATTCTATCAAATTTACATCGCAATATAGGTCAAGTCGAACAAGTAAAAAGGCACCTGTGCAGTGCACCTCATTCTTTCACTCGAGCTTGAGCCAACCCTTTCTTATTTATTTATTTAACATTTTATTGTATCTACACAAGAAAATACAAAAACACAGAACATACGGAAAAATGGTACAGCAGGTACTGCTTATTTCTAAAGAAATTTCTTTCAGCAGACCTAAAGAATCGTGAGTAGATTGAGGATAAACGGATAAAACGTGCACATATAACAGTTTACTTATAATTTTATCATGATCAAAACACAAACCAAATAAATATATGACTAAAAATAAAAATACACATATATAACCACTTAGACGATGACACTTTCCAGTGATACCTTGGAATTCTTCACCAAATCGTGAACAATCCCACTACGTGCAAAATAGGTGACTCTAGGCAAGCAGAAGCAGCACTCACCAGGGTAAAGATGTGATCGAAGTCCTCGTTGCTAATGGCGTTCCTGGTGAAGAGATCGTCTATGATGAAGTTCACATCCAGGTCCTGCAGAAGGGAGTTCTGGTGGCGCAGCAGCAACGTCCTTTTCCTATTGTCCATTTTGGTGGCTTACAGCACATCTGGAACAATGGTTTCCCTTTATTACTACTTCAATTACGGCAACCCTTGGTGATTATGCACCATAGAAATCTTATCAGCTAGGCGGATATTAAACCCTGAAGGCAACGGATATAAAACTCATATATTTAGAATTTTAGAGGAACTTCCGTAGTATTTTCTTATTTTAGTAATTTTATTTATAAGTACTTGAACATAAATAACATAACAAAATTCTTTATTGCACATTAAATTAATAATACAACAATAGCTAAACACAAATAAAAGAAACAGTACAACCAGGCGGCCTTAATGCTAGGTAGCATTCTCTACCAGGCAACCTTAGGGTGAAAAAGAGAGTGCTATAATGGAACTTTAATGTATTTACAAAATCAAAGTCCAGATTTCGTCTAATAAGAGGTTACTTTCAATCTGAGTATGGACATTTCTAGCTATGACTCGTTCCGCCCAAGGCCACTGAAAAGTTTTTCATGTTTGTAGCTTATTTTCTCATAGATCTGTATACTTCATTTTAAAATTGCATGTATACAGGAAAGTTCCACTTGTCGTAACCTCGAGACAAAAATATGTGAACGAGATGCAAAAAATACTTGCATCTTACTACGTTGCGTAAACAAGTTTGAAGCCATGCCAGAAAAAAATCTAAACATTCGCTTTTACTAAGCTTATGCTTATATTTTCGTATTATTGTTGAGGATAACGGATTATTATTGGAGATGAGCTGTATGGCAAGGTGACCGCAGGACTCGAGCTCCGCAGCGGAACGCAGCGCTAGGCAGACGTCATGACATCATGGTCATCACTGGATGAGACTCGCAAAAGACCGCTGGGGGTAGAAGGAAGGAGCAGAGACCTGTATCAATGAATGGGTCGGTGCCGTCGGTGGCGATAAAATTCGGATATGGTCGCTTTCTCCGACAAATTGTAGGAAAAACCTGAGCTCAGAAGAAATCCGGTGATTCTTTCTAACTTTTTAAAACAGTGCGGAGTGCGGGCCAGCTCAATTATAAAATATTTTTTAACTCTACCTGTTACAAATGTATCCAACGTGTTGAAACCGTAGGTAATCTGTCTCGGTTGTTTACATGATAATATAAACTAAAAATAATACTGACCGTTGCTGATTTCCTCGATCACATAATAATATTCACAAATCGCCAGATCAAATTAATGTTTTGAAAATTAAGTGTCCGTTTCCACTTAAACACTTGTTCACAACCACACGAAAGAGTAAATTATAAATATCCAAAAATCAGAGATACAGCTTGTTAAATAATCGTTATTAAATTAACACACTACCGATCTCGACGACGTTATAATTCGAACTGTGTTCCTTCATTCAGTGTTTTGACGACCTTGCCGATTAGTGCCACCTACATAATTCAATACGAAAACTAAGATGAGATCGTTGACCGCTAGCCAAGGCCAAGGTGATGCTGCGAACAACGTCACATGAGGCCTGAACTTACGTCATTTGGGGTCAGTTGACACCCTGACACTACGTGGCGAAACGAGATAAGAAGGAAAAATGCATTGACAATACGCAGTAATACCATTTCAAGCTGCTGCGCCAGCTGCCAGCATCAATATCCTCATTCTCACATCTAGTGGTGCATTCTGAATTCTGTTTGACAGAACTCTATTTCTAGGTCACCAAGATGTATAAAAAACACAAACAAGAGCATCGGCATCGAGATGACCTTTCCACGACTGCTTCTGTATTTTTCAAACAGATTCTTAATTTATACATGGTGTAAAAAAATTAGCTGAGAATATTTTAAGGGGTGAACCAGTACGTGAAACTGAACAATTTTCCCCAAGGAACATAGGTCGAAATATGAAAAAAAAAAATGGCCCTCCCATACAAATTATCCCGGCCGGGTAACATACTAAGTATGGGAGGGTCAAATTATTTTTTCATATTTCGACCTATGTTCCTTGGGGAAAGTTGTTCAGTTTGTAGCATTCTGCTACAATTACTACCATTTTTCTAAATATTTCCTGAAATCCATTTTATTTTATCAATTTGTTTGTTTACTTTCTTGATGTTATGTCAACCTCTCAAAGTTGACGGCTATCTATGCATCATAGAGCCGCGTAGCTTTCTACTAAAAAGTTATTATACATTGATCTACCTCTTCGTATTTTCTGACCTCCTGGTACTTGTATCTAAATTTACTACGCCTGGCACTCTCCCTCTCCCTCTCCCTCCGGAGGAACTGAGGTCCCGAGCCCTCCAGCGTGCCTCGGAGCCATCCTCATAACCACCTCATCATCAAGCTAACATGAGATGCCAACAGATCTCCATGGACAGCGACGACTGGCCACTGACAAGTTCCATGATCTCAAAATGACGGCTGACGAGGTCGACGATCGTCGAAGATTCTAGAACCGAAGAGGATGACGATCGAAATGAAGAGCGCGATCGTCATCGAAGCTTCTGGAAATGAACATGACTATCGAAATGAAGACTGTGACAGTCAGCGTCAGACGAGGGTATAAAAGCCACGTCAAGCAGCTAGGGGATCAGTTTGGTCTGGACTCTAAGTTGTGATCTCGAAGACTCCCAGTATAGTCTCTCACTGAGTAACCACTGTAACAGTCTATTTTAGTCCTAAAAGTCTCCCCTCAAGTGACGGAAGCTTAAAAGTCTCCCCTCAAGCGCCTACGCCTCGTCGGATTGAAGATACAGCTGCTGCGAAGACGCTCCTCGCGCTGGACACGCCGCCGTTACCTTCTGTGTGAGTGGCCAGGTTATAATTTTGGTTTTCGTATCAGGAGGTGGTTATCTGTTAATTCTTTAATAAAGCCTTATCGTTTACGTTCCCTCTTTTACTCCCTCGGCCCCTCACTTAGCGTGCGGGCGCGAGGCTTGCTAGGGTGCCTACACACAGGACACTCTACCCACACTTACTCACTCACGCCCTCCGGGGTCACAGGCACTCGTGTTCGCGAGACCACTCTACAAATACTTAGCTATAAGTATTCACCTGCGGTTACCTTGGCTCCCTGAGCGCCGGTGCCTCTCGGAGCCTAGATAACACGACAAGTTTTACGTACTGGTTCACCCCTTAATATATTCTGAGCAAATTTTTTTACACCTTATATAGCAATTGCAGCGCCGTATGACTTAAATAGTATAAGCTAAGATCTTGTTAAATAGTAGCTAATAGTAAAATTACTAAATAAAGTTTCAAAGTATACCAATAATATTACGTGTTTCAAAAGCCAGGTCGCCGCGTCACAGATCATTCAAAATAGTTATCAGAGATTGCTCAGATGAGTGGAGGCTTATTAATCATTTGCATTTTTTTTACACAAGGTAGACCTTGTTTTTGCAACAGATAATTAGCGAACTCTTCGCGAATAATTAGGAAAGCGATAAGGTGTCGTTGGCCGGCAGTCTGAATGTCAAAGGTGAACGACGATGATGATGACTAATGCAGGCATACATCAAAAGAATCCACGCTATGTAATTTGCATTTACGGTAAAAAGTGCATAATCTGCAGCGGCATATTGCTTTGATATCATATGAATATGACACGTCATTTGAAACTCAAACGAGTATTAAATTTTGTTTTTCCGGCGAAATATGACAAAGAGCATTATGGATACGATTATTATTTGAATAATGTCGTTGAACTTTCTACTGTTAATGAGGTTTTCGATCGTCTTACGAATCGGTACTTTGTTCGCGGATCGTGATCTGAAAATATGTTTGGTGTTAAACATGGGAGCCAAGAACGGAAGAAGCTATTCTTATGACGCAGCAAACTATTGCAGTGGGAGTTGATGTATGATATTCTGATAAAGACCCATTACTCGTTAACCATACTTTTGTGTAGTAGATAAGTCTCAAGTAGGTGAAGTAGGTAGAAAGGCACCTTATTCTGTATATTGTGGTTAAAATAATTACCTAAAGTTTTGTATAATTTAAAATGGTTTTCCGTGTACAACAAATATAGTAAAATAATAACAGTACCAAATGTGCCTACTTGTACTTAACGACAAAGATTTTTTTTAAAAATCAGAATGTTAAAACTCAATTGTGATGGTACTCTTAATGAATTTACATTTACAAGCTATTTGCAATCCTACCATATATTTCCCTACTCATTATTGTAAGAAATATTAATTAGTTGAGTATGGTCAAGACTTTTATGGTAATTAGAGGTATTTTTAGCCTAGTGTTAGCGTTCACTGAGCATTGCGTATGTAGATAAAGGATACAATTTGACTAAATAAAAAAAAGTCATCATGGTATGTTCCTAAGAATCACGTAAATATACTCGGAGATTTTATATTAATGCCGTACATTCAAATCACAAGCTCAAGTTCCGTACATACCTCAAGTTAGGATTATACATTTTATGAAGGTTGATTAAAAAGATAAACTACTTGAAGTTCAGGTGGGGTTCAGTTATTTTTTTATCACTCCATTTTCCTTTAAAGGTGGGTCAGGTCAGGGATATACATGCAGGCAGGTACATATCTAGGTCGAAATATTATGTTTATAATTAGTAAATTAGTCATTGTTTACCATTTGCTTGCATTTTTATTTTCCTGGTATTTTGTGTGTGCTTCTTTAATATGTCAAGGTCTGGTCAATACTAATTAATTGTATTGATAACTAATTATACTTGTAGGTTAAAATGGTAATTTTATAAATTATCTCTACCATTGTTATCAATGAACAGGAAGCAACAGATAAGAACTGTCCATTAACTTTAGTTAAAGGTACCTATTTAAGTATCTATGTACTGTTAATACAACATTCATTACATACACAAATATCATGTAACCTACTTATTTACTGACACATTGACTAATAAAAGAAAAATAAAAGGCCAAGTGCGAGTTGGACTCACCCACCGAGGGTTCCGTTACATGCAAGCCTTTTCATATGATAGATACCCCACTTGAAGTACTATATTTTATTTAGTTTTAAGGCTCTCAAAAATACCAAACTTCAAAGTAAAATAAAACAAAAAAGTTTTTTTCCTTCACTTCTGATTTCTTCTTCCTCAGGTAGGGATGTCTGTGGAGCCCGCAGATGGGTGATCAGCTTCACTTGTTTGGAACTATTTCAGCCAATTTCCAGGTTTACTTCTTCTTTAAAACAAAGCTACTTGCAATTTTTTTTCGTTCTAGTTCCTCAGAAAGTACCTACCTTATGAATTTTGATTCCTTTTTTTTAATGTTAAGTAAGGTTTTTACAACTACAAGCCTTAGTATTAGTGGATGGTTTTAATTTTAACTCAATATCTTTATGCATGGTCGGATGGACAACAAAGTTGCCCTAAAAGGCTTAAATTTTTTTCCTTTTGAGGTATGGAGCCTTAAAAACTAGAAGGTACCTATCTATCTCCTGTTCAGAGTCTTCCAAGGGAAACTTAATATGATTCTACAAATTTTAATTACCTCTATCTAATTTTACAGTTTTAGCTAAAACAATATTTTAGAAAATTCTAAAAACAAATTCAAGCCAGCTCTAAACATAAATTAAATGGCAAAGATGAACTAAATCAACTTACTTCTAACAAATTATTACTTGCTTCACCTTATAATTACAAACTACAAAGAAAACAACATTTTATTGTACAAAGTGCTCACACAAGTGTTTTGTTATCATAATTGGACCTGTCCAGACTTGTCCCGTAAAATTATCATTGTGTGCATTTAAAAATGTATTAAATATTGCCACACTATCAGAGAACAAGTTGCCTGATTCTAGGAACCGTAACAAAGGAACAACAGGTGAGTCATGGCCTTAATGGGTGCAGGTGATAGAGAGATGGTTTGTGAGGTTTTGCAATAGTTTTATCAGTGCAGTCAGTAATTAATGGGGATGGTAGTAGAAATATGAAATAAGAATTAATTTTTGAAAATATATTTACATATTATTTAGTTTTTTTTATTACTTCCAAATTATAAGTTAACCTGCCCAGCGGTTTCACTCGCTGCTAACCGTTTACCCGGCAGAATGCGACATTCTAATATAGTCTTTGTTCATCAGGGATAGTGTAAGATTCTAAAGAAAAAGATACTTGTTGTGTTGTATGAGTCTAGTCACTAGCAGAGAAGAGGGAAAATTGGAAGTTACTCCACTGACAAGAGTTAGACTCTTAAATTTGAAGAAGAAAAGTTTTGGAGCCTATTCAATTCAAACAAAGAAACAATAAAATAGTATTTGTCTTAAAGTTCATTAGGTACTTTAATTAATGTATCACGAAAATTCTGACGGGGTTTATAGGAATCAAAACTAACATGTTCTGCAAGCTGAAGTTAAGTCAAATATTAGTAAGCAGTAGAACCTCCAGGTCATAAGTTATTAAATTTATAATATTGAATATGAATGATAATTTCAAACCACACTTTGTAACATTATGCATTTTAAGTAAATGTAACATTTATTCATTAACAAAAGGAATTATCAGTAAGTAAACAAATTGCCTTCAACATGCCTGATATATGTTATGTATTTTTATTGTTATTTATGATGTTGGTGATTTTTAAATAAATAAACTTCAAAGCTTATACAAGATTTGTAACTTTTTAATGCAAAGAGAGCATTGTAAGTCTAAAGGTCTTTCCGGTGCACAGTATATCTTGCTTCACAGAGAATAGACATAGTTAACATTTGAGCTTTTAATAAGTTCTTTCATACATAAACCAACTTGAAACTACAGGCCCATTGAACATAGCTTTCTGATCAAAACACACTACAAAATTGTGTAATAATCAGGTAAGAAACCAAGCTTTCACAAAAGCTCAGGAAGTTATAAGATATGGAGATTATGAATTAAAAAGATTAACATAGAAATTGGTTTGAAAACAAGTATATAGCACAGGAAGACCTTGAAATCTATCAACCCCTTTGTCTAAGTAACATAGCTAAATGCTTGTTTGAATAGAAGACTTTGTTGAGCTTTTGTGCTTGGGGTTTAGAAAACAAGTATCATCACTTATCGAACTTGAAAAGCGTATTCACATCTAAACATGTATCATTTCGTTTCATACAAAATTCGCCAGCAATAAATTACGAATTCGCAAAATGCATTTTTAGTTACTAACCGTCAGACGTTTTGAATTATACACTTACCCCATACGAAGGCCCAATTTGCTAGCTGGCAGGCATTTTTGCAGATATCATTTGACTCAATTTCACTAAAATTGTATATAAAATCACAACATTTCACATATAAAACTGCTAAAATAACCATAACACTGAAAATAACAAAGCAAACAAACAACTGCTTGCATTCACTCCCTCGCTCGTGCATCAAAAGTGCATTTATTGGTTTTCTTTGGGAGGCACTGTCACATTAAGCTGTCAAATGGAAGAAGCTTATTGGCTAAACTTAGCATTCTGATCTGTGATTGGTGGAAAAGAATGCGGTGGTACTATGATTACGCACTCGGATAATAGGTCGATATCTCGCTCCTTGTCTAACTTATACTGTTAGAAAGAGGCAAATTGATATGATATTTGTTGGAACTTCTCGAGTTCTTTGCGATATTTTGACAAGTATGAATATAACAACATAAGTGTACAAAGAAAACATATAAAACTTTGCTTTGGCGGCAAATGGCGGCGGCGCTAGTTTTGAATTTTGGTACTAAATAGTTTGTTGTTTAACGGGCCTACTTCCATGAAGTGAGGTGAAAACGAGCTACGAGAATGCATTTTATACATATTCTAAGGAACATCACTGTCAACAAAATTTTGTTTTTTATTCTTCAAGATATGAGGAATAAGCCAGGGCAGCGCAAAATCTCATTTTATCTACACTAATATTATAAAGAGGAAAGATTTGATTGTTTGTTTGTTTGTTTGTTTGTTTGTTTGTTTGTTTGTTTGCATCGAATAGGCTCCGAAACTACTGGCCCGATTTTAAAAATTCTTTTACCATTAGAATCCTACATTATTCCTGATGAACATAGGCTATATTTTATTCTACACTAATATTATAAAGAGGAAAGATTTGATTGTTTGTTTGTTTGTTTGTTTGTTTGTTTGTTTGTTTGTTTGTTTGTTTGTTTGTTTGCATCGAATAGGCTCCGAAACTACTGGCCCGATTTTAAAAATTCTTTTACCATTAGAATCCTACATTATTCCTGATGAACATAGGCTATATTTTATACGAGAAAAAAATAGGGATCCGCGTGAAAATTTCGATAATGTAACCCAACGTGTAAAAAATGTACCAAAAAAATATCTTATATCGCGTACGCTGTGGAAATTATTGACAATAGAGCAACGTGATGTACTACAGGTTCATAGAGGACATCAATATCTATAATAATGTCCGCGATACCATATGTCTAACTATTACAGTTATGCCACAATAACTACTTTTTCATTTAAAAATGTACAAACTACGCCACATTATTCGTACCAGTGTAATGATTACATTTAATCATTACTGTATTAAAGGGTGTCAGGGATAGCCCTCCAAATACTGATAGGGTACATGCAGACCATGAAACTGAACAACTTTCCCCTAGGAACATATTTCAGGAAACGTAAAAAAACTGGCTTCCCATAGTGAATGCAGTCAGCTGATTGTGGTTTTGTATTCACCCTATCAGTATTCGAAGGGCTGCCCCTTACTCGGTATAAAAAAAGACGACAAAAAACATTAAACAATGCATTAAAAAAATCTACACCAAAATAATACATACATACACATATCACGCCTATTATTCCTTGCGGGGTAGGCAGAGCGTAAACGGCCGCAAAAACGTACATTTACGTCACGTCTGACATATGTTTGAGGGTCATTCGGAAAATTGTGTATCGCCATAGTGACAGGTTGTCACTCCATCGCCTAAAATTGCAATACACACCCTCAAGTCCCTTAGTCCTCCTTAGACTCCTACGACTCCCACGGGAAAGAAATCGGATGATGCTATTCTAAGCCGGCATCATACATACATACATACATAAAATTATCCCTTACGGGGTAGGCAGAGCGTTAACGGCCGTAAAACGGATATTAACACCACGTCTGACAAAAGTTTGAGGGTCAATCAGATAGCTGTGTATCACTATAGTGACAGGTTGTCAGCCCATCGCCTAAAATTGCAATACACGCCCTCGAGTCCCTTAGTTGCCTCTTACACACCCATGAGTAAGAAATGGGGTGATGCTATTCTAGGCCGGCATCACACGGCAACTCAAAATTCTTTTACCATTAATTAAAATTGAAATTCTTTATTCAATGTAGGATAGTATTATCACTTATTGACGTCATGAACCGTCATTCTAAAAAAAGAAATTTTTATCACACAATATTTTTTTTTATTACAATTGACCTAATAGAAAACCGGCTCGGGCGGGATAAAAAAAAAAAAATAAAGGCACTGCCATGGGGCTGGCCAGGTTAATCACACGGCATGTAACTTTACGCCACCACCATCTGAAAACGATATTTGTTTCAAATTGAAGTCAAGATTTTTAGAATCCTACATTATCCCTGATGAACATAGGTTATATTAAACTGTCTTATTCCCGGGGGGAAATTGTTAGCAGTGGGTGAAACCGCTGGGCGGGCTGCTAGTATTTAATAACGGAGAAATTAAAATTTGAAGTTACCTCTATTTTTCAGTGATGAAGCGTGGCGTAAGAGATTTCTTCCGCCAGTGCTAATCGAACTGTATTGATCTTAGTATGATTATTAATGGCAATTTCACGTTGAACCCGCCCGGGCGGCTATTTTTTGACAAAACAACTTAGTTATTAAGAAATTTAGCAAAACACTTACTGTTTCCGGCTGCTTTCCTTGGGAGTAAAAGGTTTTTGTTTTGATGTGTTTCCTCTGCTGTCAAAACTGACGTGGAATTGATCATAGATAAACGGAATATGATGCAGACGCGACACACTGTACATTTGTTCGATATTTTGACCGTGAAAAATTATTGTAGCTAGAATTTTGCCGTAAAATATATCAACTATATACAACAACGGCATTCTATCCGCTATGGATAATTTTGCCAATGTCAATACTACGTTGATTGGTACATCGAACGAAACGCAAAATATGAACCGATTAGACGTAGGTATTAAAAATATTTTTACGATCAAATAATAGGATGACGTGGTTGTTAATGCAGATTAGTATGAAGTAGTAAGGTTCGATTTATATGCAACACTAGACGGCGACACGGCGGCACAAAAGCAGTTTTTTAACCGCGGCGGAAATTTTTAAATGTATATATGGAGCGCTGCGCATACGGTCACCACCAACCACAGTTTTAGAACAAATTATAAGAAAGCAAGTATTAGTACATTGTTGTCGAGGTATGGAAAATAAGACTTTGCTGGACGAGTATAGTTTGAATCAATTATACAAGTCAAGCAAAGTAATTTTCCCCGAGGCTTACATAGTGCTTTTCTCAAAAAAAGGCTAGGAAATGAAAGATTGTACTTCTTATAAAAGTTAGCTAGCGACCACAACACAACGAAACAAATAAAAATTTACAATTTTCCCACCAATTGTAAATTTTTTAAATAAATTCGCCTGTAAGGCACAGTATTACGTAATATTCTGCCATACTAAATGTTTAGTTCATTCTTTTCTTTTTTAATTCTGGACAGGCAAGGGTCTTCACATCATACAGCCTCGTCTTTAGTTACCTGTTTCATACAAAATTACGTTCCGTTTCTATGAGAGTCATCGAGATAATTTTAAAATCAAATTATGTGGGTTTAGCGTATAACGAATTTATCTTAATGGACACCAGCAAAGGATTTCCATACAACTTTGCTGGCGTGATCTGAGACGTGACAAACAATGTGAAACTTCGCGGTTTCTTTTTTTGAAAGAAATGAACTCATTTCCTAGCATGTTTGAGAAAAATAATTATGTACATGTACTTACGTACATACACATATCACGCCCATATCTCTTGAAACTTGCGTACCTAGTATACAAAAGTATTATTTATGTAGTAAAAGATTTTTGTCAGATTTCAGTTCAAGAGTGGGATCAATTGATTCGGAAGGTTTTTAGTGTTATGGGGTAGAAAGGTTCTAGAGTGGCACTGGGTCAAGAAGTTCATGCTAGGGTAACACTGGGTTGAAAGGTTCTAGACTTATACCTAGCTGGAAAGTCCTAGAGTGTCACCGAACAAAATGCCAATACTAATGTTAAAATTAATTTCCAGGTAGGTACTTATCATTTCGGGAAGATCGAGGGTATCATTATATTAAAGGTTGTAGTCACCCTGGTTCATTGGTAACACGGAAATATACCAAACATTGTATAGGGCTATATAAATCCCTTTTCTAAAAATACCAATTTCAAGACCAAAAGTTACAGGATTATCCAGATAGGAATGGATTAAAAACCTTAGTCAAAAAAACAATTAGAAGCACCTTCGATTTTAAAATTTTCTTAGTTACTTTAATAGATATCACCAAAATGTATGATTATTTTTAACTATGAAGCAATTCAACTGGTGTCGGTGATTAAAGTATATTGTTCAAAAACTAATGAACGGTGCGAGAATGCGACCGCTATATATTATCATATCATAATATCATACTCGAATATATAATGGCCGTCGCTAATTGGTTTTTGCTATTTATATTTTGAACTTACATCTATGTATACTGATTTATGCAATAAACGTTTAAAAATTAAATTGAAATTTAACAGTATTAGTTGCGCTTAAGGTGCACGCAATGACGAAAATGACAAAGAAATATCCAAAAAAAGTTTCTTAATGTCGAAGTTCGCAAAAAAATGTACAATACTAGGATGGACAAAAACGAAACAAAAATATGTTCGCGCAAAGTGCGTAACATGATACTGGCCACTTGCATTTTTAAACCTGAACTAATAAGTTGGCTTTATTTAGTTTAATGACTTTGCTTCTTCTGTAATAACGTTAAACTAAAAAGTTGTAAATATTATATGATTTGAGATATTATGAAGATAAGTGTTTTGTGAACTGATTAAGCCCTTATTTTTAGATGAATTCTTTTCATGTACTGAAAGTGGAAGAATAACAAACAAACAGACAGTACAGTTTATAGAGTTCATAATTAATATGGATACTATGCGTTCAGCTAAGTCTTGAATGGTTCAGCTTATTCCAAAATATGGTCCTTATGATATAATGTAGGTTAATATTCCTTCCAAGTTATAATATCAACTTTGTGAGTAGTCCACCGAGAATCGAACCCGGAACCTTAGCGCCGCAGGCAGTCGCACTACCATTAGTCGTCAAGTATTGTATTAGTACCAGTTAGACTAACATTATATGAAATGGTGACACCTCTATAATATACTCTTTGACATGACTTCCGAATTTCATTTGAATTTCGTTCCTTCCGGCGAAGTAGGACTCTTAATAGTAAAAATAAGTATATGAAGTAAAGACGATAACAGTCAGCAGTGGGCCGGTGATTTGATTTTTCCAGTCCACCCAGGCAACGACGGCATGACGCGACGCTGCTAGTGGTACGACTTCATTCATCCGACCCTAATAAGAACCATTGGCTGAAATAGCTAGTCTACATAATAATAGTTAATTTGTGGACTGTGGAAGAACGTCATGTCGTGTATGTGACAGACACCGACAAACGACCCGTTCTATCCGTGTCCGACTTTTTAAACTGCCCTTTACTAGTAGAAAGCCTAGTTTGGACATGTTTGTGTGATGAGATGAGAGACGGCTTTGAGTGCCTTCCGAAGCACGGAACCATTTCTTACGGAATATCATGCATGTGTATTAGCTTGCTCATTCCTACCCCATAGGTTGTGAATAAGTTAGATCACTTTGTTTTATCTGAAGTACCTATCCACATTTTGCGATTGACCCGACAAGAAGAAGAAGAAGACTGTTTTCCCGCTCTTCCGTGGCGTGGTATAGCGGTTTCACCGTTGATCTCAGATGCGGATCTGGTCCTAAGTTCGATTACCGAGGAGGCACTCACAAAGTTGATAAAAAAAGAGAAATGCACAAACATTTTTCATTATTATTGCCACTGTTTCTAAAATCATCAAAAATTAAACAGTTGTCTAAATGGAATTGATGCTGTATATTAAAAAAATATATAGCGTGTCTAACAGAATTTCATTATTATAGAAAAAAATATCTAGCCGAGCGAAAGAGATAAGCGTTCCTATTATATTATTTTTCTTTTCATTTTCACAAAATATGAGGAAAGTTGTCTAAATATCCCCTTATAATGAAATGATTATGTTTCCGCAGAGAAAGAACAGAATCGTAGTATATTTTGACGTAAATGAAGTAAGGGTGTAAGGGACAGCCTTCCGAATACTGATAGGGTGTATTCAGACCATTAAAACTCAACAACTTTCCCCTTTTCCCCTTTCCCCAACTATAAGTATTTGAAGGGCTGTTCCTTACATCCCGTATATTTTCACCTATTTGTTACCAAGTCAACAAAACAATAGTTTCATACAAATGAAAAATTATCAATTTAGGTTGTTTGAAGTTATAATTATTATCATAATGTTTTTCATTTTTACTTTTTATAAAATATGAAACAGTAGTTATTTTATTATAGAGATCAGAAAAATAAAACACAAGAACTTATAATGTGGAACAGTAAAAAAAAGTTTTTTTTTTTATAAATTGTAACGCATTGCATTCTGACATTTGCTAACAATAAATAAGGACAACGGGTTTAAAAAAGGAACGCCAGCAACGAGGAAGAAAACAGTTTTATATTACTTTTCGTGGCTAGTTAAGAAACCCTAAAAAGCGTTTTTTTTCTGTTAAAAAACATATAAGTCCTTTTATCTACACTCGTCTCATAATGTTCGAATTATGAATTCGAAAACAGATGCATAATGACCTACTTTATGCATTCTGCCTATAAAAACTAGGGTTTACTATAAATTACAGAAGCGTAATGACTTAATGAGAAAACTCTTAATACGATATAGTTGAGAAATGAAACGAAGTTTTTTTTCCAATACTCAAATCGCTATCTTCCGCCGCACCTGACAGTTGTTGATGTATGGTAATGTTGCGTTTGTTTTATTAGGTTTTTGTTGAGATGTTGTTTGGTTGTTGTTCAGGTGTTGTTTATTTATTGTACCGTTGTAGTTCAGTTGTTGTTCAGATGTTGTTCAGTTGTTGTTCAGTTGTTGTACAGATGTTGTTCAGTTGTTGTTCCGATTTTGTTTCGATGTTGTTCAGTTGTTGTTCAGATGTTGTTCAGTTGTTGTTCAGATGTTGTTCAGTTGTTTAGGTAAGTCACTCCATATCTAAACAACTGCTAAATTACAGAATTTTCAAAAAATCATATCAAGCCATATTACGTTCTCGTATTGAATTTGACCTTGTATCGAGCCTTGCAATGGCCGGTGCGTACGTTTAGAAAAGTGTTTCTGAGTTTTTTTTTGAGAGTGTAGATAAAATAGTGTATGCAACTGCTATAATTAGGCATTAGAATGCTCGTGTCAAACTATTATCACACTCGGCTGCGCCTCGTGTGATAAACAGACACTCGCATTCTAATGACCCCCATTATACGACAGTTGCATAAACTACTATTTTTGTTAAGCTTCGAACATTATGGTCAAACAGAATCTTACAGATACTTTTATATGAATTGTTTATCGAATCAATACTGCCACTATCTAAAATTGAAACTCTAAGAAATAGGAGAACATAAAAATCTTCTCAGGTAGGGCAGCTGCTAAACTAACCACAAAGGAGCACTGTAAACATTCTATTCTATTCATTTTATCCTAGTTTCGGGCTCGGTCATATCAATGGCGGTGTGTGGCTTACTTTTGAGGCATTTAATAAGATTTATTGTTACCGATCTTGTTTTGACAGCGACAATGGCGGCCGCGGTAAACGATATTCTTTGTGTGGTCTCGAGATAGCATTGTTGGTGTAAAGTCAAAAAGTATATTTGCGATATAACACCTGGACCATAGGAAATGGTTGATATTTTAGATGGAAAATATACCAAGACAAGATTTAAATAATGCCCATTATTTTATTCGGTTGACTCTACACTTACTTCAGCAAAGATATTTTATTAAGTTGATTCTACCTAATTACCAGCTTTATAAAACTGTTATTTATTCAGGTCTATAAAGTTAATATAAAGGGACAGATAACTAATTGAACTAAGCTAAACCAGACTAAAATAAATTAAAATTACCTAAGTACCTAAACTTGGTATTTCTCATTTTTATCCATAGGGATATAATAATGGGCCCAAAATTTTTCTTTCAAGCAACTACGACTAAGTACTTTTGTTTTGACTGACATTAAAATTTCAAGTGCCATAGTACCAGCTTGTCTGTACTATGCATAGTACTATGCATAGTACAGACAAGCTCACTTTCGGTTAGACCAGCCATACTCAACCTTTTTTTTACTAGGGCCAAAAAAAGTTTCGCTCATGGGATCCCGGGCCGCAAGCGAGAAATTATTAGGTCATAAATAAATATTCAAAAATCAAAGGTAACGATGTATTAACTTTATTGATGAGAAGAAAATTGAAATAACTATATTTTAATGCGAATGATATTTGATGCCGCCGTGTGATGCCGGCTTAGAATAGCATCACCCCATTTTGTTTCCCGTGGGAGTTGTAATAGGCGACTAAGGAACTCGAGGGTGTGTATTGCAATTTTGGGCGATGGGCTGACAACCTGTCACTATAGCGATACACAACTTTCCGAATGACCCTCAAATATTTGTCAGACGTGGCGTAAATTACCGTTTTGCGGCCATTTACGCTCTGCCTACCCCGCAAGGGATTATGGGCGTGATATGTGTATGTATGAATGAATGTATGTATGTATGTATATTTGAAACTGTGAACACTTTTTCACAATTTTTTCAAGATCTGGCTTCTTGCTACATGCTACTCTTATTACATCATCCAGATGAGAATCTGTGATTTCTGTATACATTCTTTGTATATTTCATTTTAGAAAAAGAAGATTCGCACACATACGTAGACCCAAAGAATGTTAGTAAGATTTGAGCGCATCTTTGTACGTTTTTATATTTTTGGGACACAATGCTCCAAAACTCGACATATTCTCTGTTCTCCCTTTTTTCTTTAAACACGACTTCTAGGTTGGTGTCGCTTTTAAAATAAATAAATTCATCAAACAACTCTGCGTAATTACAACTTAAAACCTTCAATATGGCTTTCGCCGGGGGCGGTCTACTGGTGATCTTCTTGTGTATGTCACGCACTGCTGGGGCGAAGCCATCGAGAAAAACGGCGAAGCACTTGCCGTTTCACTCGATATCTCGAAGGCCTTTGACAGAGTCTGGCATGTAAATCTGCTCAGCAAGCTTCCGGCTTATGGCATCCCAGCTGATTTTTGTACTTGGATTTCAGACTTCCTTAGTGAACGGTCCATCAGAGTAGTCGTTGACGGCTGCTCCTCTGACCTTATGGCCATTGATGCCGGAGTTCCTCAGGGGTCTGTTCTCTCTGCAACTCTTTTCCTGCTGCACATCAATGACCTCCTTCGGCATGGTATTGTTGGATACGCAGATGATAGTACCGTTTCAGAGAGATACTTGACAGGTGCAGGGACCAGCGGGGATGAAATACGTTCGTTAAGAAAGGCCATGGTAGAGCGAACAGATCTGACCTTAAGACTTGTCTCCCAATGGGGCAACGACAATCTGGTCTCATTCAATGCCACCAAAACACAGGCGTGTCTTTTCACTGCAAAAAGGAGTCCTTTCGACTGGACACCTACTTTTCGGGGTACATCTGTCCCAGTCACTGACAGGCTTGAGCTTTTAGGCATGGAGTTGACATCAAATCTAAACTTCGGCGCGACCATCGAGTACAAGGCTCAGACGGCGGCTAAAAAGCTGGGCGTCCTGAATAGAGTGAAGCGATACTTTACGCCTGGACAGCTTTTTACTCTTTACAAAGCACAACTCCGATCCTGCATGGAGTATTGTAGTCACCTTTGGGATGGCTCAGCCAAATACCAACTTGCCGCTCTTGACTCGGTGGAACGCAGGGCCAAGAGGCTCATAGGCGACATAAAACTGGTGGACACCAAGCTACATAGCCTGGCACATCGCCGCAAGGTTGCCTGCTTGTCGGTTTTTTATAGATTGTACTTCGGAGAGTGTGCTCAAGAGCTTCACGACCTTGTTCCACCAGCTCCCTTCTACCATCGGACATCCAGACGCACCGCCGGATACCATTCGTATCTGGTTGCCATTCCGCCAATTCGGACTAAGCGCTTCCAGTCATCATTTATAATGCGCACTGCTAAAGAGTGGAACTCACTTCCTGCGTCTGTGTTTCCAAACGCATACAACCCTAATGTCTTCAAAGTAAGAGTGAACAGGCTTCTTCTGGGTGAGCTCGCTCCATCTTAGACTCTGTCTCTGTCCTATGACCTAGACTAGAGTCAAGAGCAAACCCATCATTAATAAAAAAAATATAAAAAAACCGAAGCCAACTCTGTGATAGTAGTTGTTTCTAAATGCCATGGATTTTCTATAAGCAACAAAAAAAATATATTTTTCTTAGATCAAAGGTAATGTTAACAGTTCTCTTCCTAAATGTTGATACCATCTTCTGTGGTTTTAATAACAGTTGGAAAATTGTGCAGCTGTTTGTTCTGGATTACTCTGTGATAAATACTTAGTTTTTCCTCAAATGCAAACACTTTATTTGCCATATTAGAAACTATGTTGTTCCCGGCCTGCGTTCTGTCTCGCTCTCGCAACCATAGACTACAATAATAGGCTACGTTAAATTTTTGTTTCGAATCACTCGTTCTCTGAAAGGCGCGAAATTTTAAGTAGAATGGAGTATAGAAACTTCAAGTGGGCCAATCAAAAAGGCCCGGCGGGCCGCATGCGGCCCGTGGGCCGCAGGTTGAGTATAGCTGGGTTAGACACTCTAATACCGCCAATACAAGTCTTTTGCGCACGGCATATTATAAACGGTGCACGGGCGGGTCCAAAGTCCAAACTGTCTAATCCCGCCTGATTTTGACTCTACCAAAGGATTTGCCTGGTCTGGTCTGGAGTCATAATTAGCTACTGTCTTTGTGGGAGTTTGGGAATATCGAAGAGGAAGACAGTCGCGGACTGTAGAGTCAACCTTTCCCTCTTATATCTATCGAGCCGGTTTTCTATTAGGACAATACAAAATTGTTATAAAAAAAAGAAAATTGCGTTATGCAATTTTTTTTTTTACAATGACCGATCATGACGTCAATAAGTGATAATACTATCCTACATTAAATAAAGTTATTTCATTTTAATTTTCACTGTATGGAAATAAAGTTTTAAAATCAGGCCCTAATCACTGTTAAGACATTTGACTTCGCATCACAGACGATACCTTTAGTTTCGGGTACCGATGAGTCCCGGGAGGTACCACACCTTACAGCCGTTACGATAGCAGCGGTGAAACTCTGTGAGTTATGGTAATGCACCTGACCAGTACCCCAGGACTGTGACGTCATGCGTTCAGCTAAGATACGAGTATCTAAGCACACACAAGCAAGTATTAGATATTACAAAGCAAGTAAGTTTAAGCTCTTACCTAAGAATGTTTAAAAGAAAAATAATATAGCAGAGAATAATAGAAAAATTATATATGCTGGCGCAATTTTGATTGCAACTTTGATTTAAAACTCGATTTAACTTTTCGCGATTTTTAAGTTAGACAATTTCGAAACTACCTACCTAACACACTTGACTGAGGTTGACTGGAAGAGATCCCTTTGCGTGATAAGGTCTCTTGTGCCTCTTGTTTTATTCCATCCTTTATTGTACATAAAATACAGAGATTACAATAACGTTGACCACAAAATTATAATTATGTACTAAAAGGCACAGGTTTTAAACTTAGTTTGGGAGTCAGGGGTGATCAATTTGTTATAAACAATCGTAATGATTACTAAATGACAATTGTATTATGTATGCTATTTTTTTTGTAACAAAAAACTACTTTTATTATTAGGTCCTTACATATGAAATTGGCGTTTTGTAGGAGGAGGAACAAAAAGTCGATTTTTTTAATATAGTATATTTATTTAATCAAAGTATGAGCCATTGTAATCTATGCACTTTTGCCATCTCATAGGTAGTTCATTGATCCCTTTACTAAAAAAACCATTCGGACGGGAATCAATAAAATCTTTGAAGGCGATTTGGACTGCCCCATCTGAGTTGAATTTTTTCCCTTGCAAGAAGTTATCCAAATTCCGAAAAAAATGGTAATCTGTTGGAGCAAGGTCCGGGGAGTACGGTGGATGCCTTAGACATTCCAATTGAAGCTCTTCTAATTTGCTAGCCGTCTGTTGTGCAGTGTGTGGTCTAGCGTTGTCGTGAAGCAACAGTGGCGTAGAGCGATTGACCAACCTCGGTTGTTTAGCAGCTAGCTTTTCCATCATGGTTTGCAATTGCTGACAGTAGACATCTGCCGTAATCGTCTGGCCAGATTTGAGAAAACTGTAATGAACGACACCGGCGCTAGTCCACCAAACGCTTACAAGTAACTTTTTATTGGTCAATTTTCGCTTGGAGCAGGCTTTGGCTGGCTTGCCAGGGTCCAGCCATTGCGATGAGCGCTTCCGATTATCGTAGAGAATCCACTTTTCATCACAGGTAATGATTCGATTTAAAATCCCTTCGTTATTGTGCCGGTCAAGTAATGTAACGCAGCAGTTGACGCGCGTTTGCCGGTTTGCTTCACTCAATTCGTGAGGAACCCACCTTTCTAGTTTTTTAATCTTTCCAATTTGCTTCAAGTGGATTAAAACAGTTTTGTCACTAACACCGAAGCCTGCAGCTAATTCGGACGTGGTTTGCGATGGATCCACTTCCACAATAGCCTTCAATTCTTCATTATCAACTTGGGTCTCCGGCCGTCCACGGGGCTTGTTTTGCAGGTCGAAATTTCCAGAACGAAAACGTTGGAACCAAAAACGCACTGTGTTTTCTTTTGCGACACAACCGCCATACACATCATTAACCCTTCGAGCCGTTTCCGCAGCACTGGTGCCACGGTGGAACTCGTACTCGTAAATAACGCGATATTTCAAATTTTCCATTTTGTAAATTGAGCGATGCATACAGAAAAAAGATAAGTAAAAAAACAAATGAATGACGGTTTACGAAACACAACTACATGTGGAAATAGCTGTATAAATTTGAATTTCGAATTCCTAACCAAATAGGAGAAATTTGTGATCAAAGTGGCCAGTACGACAAAACGACAATTTCATATGTAAGGACCTAATATTATTATTTCAGAACAGGTTACCAATAGATTTATTCTATACATACATGCATAAGTACTATGCTCTGACTAAAATAGTGTATCAGCTATCGTCAAAATGTTTTCATAGTCCACTTCATCAATAAGCTTTCTCCTAAGGTTTTCTGGTTGTACTCGTAAAGGTACTTATGCTTTAAATGTGGTTTTAATCTTAACGAACGTACCTATAAACATAAAGATGTCCACTAAAAGGAGATAGTTGTTAAATTTAATGACACATAAAATAAAAACTCACTAGCGTTAATTATAGACCTTTCTACTGGACAACTGACGATGTACCTACTTATATAGATAAATTTAAAATTCATTGACGTTAAGTATCTAAGTACCTATTCGCCTTATTGTAGGTATCTAATTGTAATTTTGAAAATTAATTGATATGGACGACCGCTTGTGTATAATTCAGTAGTGGAGTTTTCTTAAGATACAATACAACTTACAGGGAAAATCTGTTAAGTCATTTCATACTCAAACAATCCAAAATCCCGACTTAACTATACGGAGGTGTGTGGAAAAGTGCCTATGGTTTGGCTGTGGCGGTAAGTCAAGAAAACATTGATCAAACGTTTTATTCAGGCGTAGTACACCTTGATCAGTCAAGAGGTTTGGAACAGCCACAATCAATTTAAATGAAAGTATAATAACTTTATTCAATGTAGAATAGCAGTATCACTTATTGCCGCGTCATGATCCGTTATTTTTTTTAAATAAATTTCTGTAAAACAAGTCTGCTTGATGAAAATCGTTTCAGTTGTGTTTCAAAAGAGTATCAGTTAGATGGTTTTGGCCGTTTCGTATTCCTCTAACAGTTTGAAGTATAGAAAATCACAATGGCAATAGAATGATAGTTGTGTGTCAATGGCATTACAAAGGTTAAAAAAAAGAATCGGGGCCCAGGTTAATCACGGCATGTAACTTTACGCCACAACTACTTGTAAACGACATTTGGTAGTAGGTAAGTAGCAGAAAGTAATTTCTGTAGTATTGTAAGTTGCGTAGGTGTAGCGCTTCTATGATTTAATTTAATCTGGAAATCAATCTAGGCATCTGGCGTTTAATGGCGACTGTAAAACCTTATCTACTTCACTTACTGAAACTAGCGGCATCCCCTGAATTTTTGTTACGAACATTTTGACTCCATTATCTGATCTCTTCCGAGGATCCTTTCAAGCTTTGGGCAAGCAGGAATAAGAATAAAAACTAAAAGCGTTGTAAGTATCACTTTTATACATGTAGCGTTTGGGGGAATCACATTAAACTAATGGACATAGAAATAGCCGATTTCGGGGCAAATGTAACTATCGAATCGGCCCGCGGAAGCTTTGCCTGGATTTTTACACCGTTGTTCTATTCCGAACCGCAAAATAGCTAGCTCTTTTTAGGTATTTGAGTGTTTTGCAAATTAAGTATCAGTTATTTTGGCAGTGTGGTGCCAACTTAGAATAGCATCAATAGCATCACCCCAATTCTACTCGTGGGTGTCGTAAAAAGCGACTAAGAGATAATTATCCAGAGAATGGGCAGCAGCGTTTTCTGTGAATGCAAAATCTTGTACTGCGCTCGCCAATCCTCCTGCCAATGGGGATTATGGCAATACCTCCTAATCCTAATACGGGGAGGCCCATGTCCAGCAGTGGCCTCTTGTGGCTGTTAATGTTAATGTTATTTCCGAAAGATTTAATTGATTCTTTCGATTGTTTGATTGTTCAATCCGTAAATAATGAATTAGTCGCTGGGTATTCATTTTAAGTATTAGACCGGGTCTATAGCGATAGTATTTAGGTAAATATTAACCCATTATTGAGTCAACCCGCGACCACAATACATGAAACTGTATTGAAACGTCGGGACACAGGTAATTTACTAATATTTACCTAAATACTATCGCGATAGACCCGGCGATATAACCTTGAAAAGTTATATCGCTGGGTATTCGTTGCAAAACTAAGGCGGTAGATGGAGCCGTGCCACGCGTTATTGGCATCAAGATACACTTGTAAAATTCGCGGGTAATGGATAGGCCCCGGTAACCGAGATGGAAGAGGCGTCCCCACTATTGATGGCGAAAGTAGGTAGCAAATTCAAATGCTGCCCGAGGTAGAAAATTTTAACAAGTTTTGTAAAAATGTTGCGATAAATCGATTAATTTAATCCGTGCGAAGTTTGACATTTGGCTTGTCCTTCCATCAAAGATGTAATTTTGAGAAATTTCCCTACTTCCTTTGTTTCATCGTTTTTCTACTACCAAAGAAACCAAGTTTTCATGCTATCACTTTTGGCGTATATTTTCAATATTTTTTATAGGGCGAGGATAGCAACGCATTAAATCTTTAAAAAATTGTCTCTACATTTTATCTGAACGGTGTAACTCAGCAACCCTGGTGCGGTAAACACCGGTGTTGCCACACAACTCACGTCCGTGATTGGTCATTTCAGTATATCTCTGTTAGACGCAGAGCGAATCCCGAATGAATTACAGGAATTGTTTATGTGCTCGATACGTCGATTTTGTGAAAGAAAAACTGGTAATAAGGAGAGGTTGATAGGATAGTTGAAATATCAGTGGAAAAGGTTTGTTTGAAACGTACGATATGTAGGTCGTTGCAGACGCTTACGCGAAAATAAAAGTAAAACTTGCTATTTTTCTTGATCGTTAGGGTTGAACCGTTCAGTACATACATACATAAATCACGCCTATAATCCCTTGCGCGGTAGGTAGAGCGTCAACGAACGTACAAAACAGATATTTACGCCACGTCTGACAAACATTTGAGGGTCATTGGGAAAATTGTGTATCGCCATAGTGACAGAATGTCAGCCCTTCGCCTAAAATTGCAATACACACCCTCGAGTCTCTTAGTCGCTTCTTACGACACCCAGGGGCAAAAATTGGGGTGATGTCATTCGGCATCACACGGCACTATTCAGTATTAGTAGATAAATTGACGCATCTAGAAATGTAGATAATTAATAATTAATGCTTCAACTCGTAAACATATAAATCAATGGGGTGCAAGAGAGAATTAACTAATACCTGATCAAGCATTCACAATCTATAAATTTAGCCTCGCGGGCAAGGGACAAGTTGCGGTAGTCCAGATGGAAGAGGCGTCGCCACTAGTAATGGCTGAAATCGCAGGTTCAAATCCTGTCCGCGCTTCAAAATTTTGCAAGATGAAAAAAAAAACTTTTCTTAAGACTTATGTCGCATTTTTGGATATGTCTGGCGTCAGTTAGTTCACGAAACGTAACGTTCAAATAACTTTGAGTCGACTTTTATTAAAAAAGTCCATCTCAAAATTTGCCACTTCAATAAAACTATTTCTTAAACGTATTTGGAAATGTTGTTATGGCAAAACATCAATTTTCCCACCTTGGTTTAACCGTATTAGTCTCAAATTTTATAGAAATCCATATTGTCCGTAACCACTAAAGTTTATTAGTGCCATAGATTTTATTATTCGGAATCGTTTATCATCGTGGCTCTACAACTATAAATCCGCTATTAACCTGGCTTATACGATTTGATTTCCGACTTACCCTCAAATTTCATTGACGGCCTAGTCTAATCACTGAGACAAGGTAATCCCCTAATTTATCGCCCATAACAACTGATACTGTCGTCATATACTGGACACAGATTTATAGATTTAGTAATGATAAGCTTAGTAATGAAATTTCATTGAATTCCAATAAATTATGTGGACAATGATGGGTGTTTACAATTGTTGGTCAGTGTGGCCGTAATATTGTGGACCACCCTAATGGTATTCACTGTATAATGTTGGGGGCAATGCAAGATGTTTTGGGCATTGAATACTGGTGAATGAGGTATAATTTATAGGGGCAATGCAATGAAAGTTGTTGTGATGGGTGGGTTGCGAATCCGGGGTAAGACTATGGTCTTCAATAGTTGTATGTAACTATTGAGCAATAGTATATTTTAAAGATGTTGGATTTACTATTTATTTATTCCGCCGCTTCCGAGGGAAGCTGCCGCTGCCGTCTCCAAATAGTTAGAATAGGTTTAGAATATATACTGTTAAGTCTATTTAAGTATATTTTTATTGTATAGTATTAATAGTTCATTTAAAATAATAGTTATGTCGTCTATCCGTTTAACTAAGATACAAGAATTCTTATTCTGAGTATAGGAAACAGAAGCCTCATAATTATTTTTTATCGTGTTACCTATTTGTAATTAAGTTTATTATTAATTAAGAATTATCTTATCTTACCTACTTTTTGTCGAATCGAATGCCGTTGCTGACATACACATAATGTTTTTTTTTTTTACTTTAACAACAGCCACAACTGACCACTGATGGAAATGGACGTCCCCATATTTGTGGTTTTGCCATATTCACCACGCTTTGGCGGATTGGCGAGTTCAGTGCTAGATGTTGCATTCACAGGGAATGCTGTTCCCATTCCCTGGATGAACTCTCTTAGTCGCTTTTTTAACGACACCCATGGGTAGAGTTGGATTAATGCTATTCTAAGCCAGCATTACACGGCACACTTTATTTTAATAAGTACTAAAGGAATAATAAAGGAGGGCTAAAGTCTGTACCAAATAATTAACAAGTAAGTCGCGTAAATAATATTTTCTTGAGTTTGCACAGCTATTCACATCACAAAAAAACTAAATTAAACGGATGTAAGGGTTCATCCGGTCGTTGAACAACTCGGTGTTCGATACGAACTTTGTGCCAGACATATTTTACTTACGACATATAGATGAGATCATTATGTATTCCATTCCATGTGTTTGTTTTCATTTTAACGTTGTCATCGGGCCAGTCAAGTAATTAACACAAGATTAAGATCTTGAGAATACAAGAATCACTCGTAGGTACATGTACCTACGTAACATTTTCTATTTAATAAAATAGTTATGTTTCTTCACATCACACAGTATCACGCCTAGGTCTCTCAAATATTTTGCTGAGTAATGTTACAAATTGTTCCCAAAACTTATAACCTTCGAAACTGCTTCCGAGGTATGCGTATAATTGAAAAATGAGGTTCATCTCCAATTCATAATTAGAATAACATTTTTATAAGTCACCGCTTATTCTCACGGGGTTCTTGTAAGATGTCGACGTAATATTTGGTTCGTGACGCGACTAAAAATTCTTGTGGACAAAAGACCAATAGAAGCCAGGAGCGTAGGTAGCTCGGGACTCTTAGCCGTCAGTATCGAGACAGCGGGGCACCTTTGTCATTGCGGACCATTGTACGCCTGACGCTGCATCGCTGACCAAAAATCATTAATTTTGTATCACAAAGCGGGAACCCACAAATTGAAGCTCTGGAAAAAATTAGGAGCCATTCAGGACCGGCCGCCGGCACACGGTAGGACGCACGCCAGGATAGTTGGATTCCAACTTTAATTAAGAAATGGTATGATTTGATAGAGAATGTTATTGTTGTAAAAAAAGAGGGTGGTTTAAAATTCGAAGCAAAATACGCATATCATACCTACTGCAATGTAAAAATATTAGGTATAATAATCTTCTCTCTTTTCGTGTGGGAACACCGAGTCGTCCAACGACCCGATGAACCCTGGTGTCAGAGTTTTTCAACCGCCTACTACCACTAGTAGCCCTCTGACGTGGTTGTGTTACGACCGCCGTCTAATTAATCATAGACAGCAACCGGGACCGACGGCTTGACGTGCCCTCCGAAGCACGGAACCATTTCTTTTCGGACAATCAGTTGGTTCACCCTGCAATGCCCTAACCAGACCGGGAACAGATTCACAAAGTGATAAATATCAACTTTGTGAGTGTCCCACCGAGAATCGAACCCGGAACCTTTGCGTCGCAGGCAGTCGCACTACCACTGCGCCACATCGGCCGTCAGGTATAATAATTATTCTCGTTTTGATAATATAATGGTTGCAAGTAAAATAATATGCTAACATTTGTTTATATCATAAATTTTATAATATAACAAAGAATTTTCATGTATTGGGCACACGAGTTCACACGACACGTGCCTACTGGCAAACACTTAAAACAAAAAGTTGTAAATTCATAACAGGCTTCTTTGTAGTTAGCACGGCCACTAAATTATAGACTAAACACCATTTCGATACGTGTTTCATAAATAAATCACAAGCTCTTTTGTTATTAATGTCGACGTAAAAGCTAAAGACTCTTATTTAGGACATTCCTACGACGACGTCCCCTAAAAGCAAACTTAAACATATGGTAATCGCGGGACTTCGTGACGACAAATAAAAATTGGCTCTAAACCTCTAAAGACCCGTGACGAGCAAACCGGATTAACTAGATCTATAAATACTGTTAAAAAATAAAAGTTTCAGCTTACTGTTTACACACCTATAGGTAATTATTTATCGAAATCCCCACATAAATTAAAATTCATCCGACTAGATAGATAAAAAACTTTGGGGTTCCGCGGTTGCACAGTGGTCTATTTTTGTAATATCATTCTACCGAAATATCTTTTTGTCTCCATTTGAAACGCAAGCGTGCGAACATTAAATGGATAAATTCGATTCGGAGATTCATGATACAACTCTAAAATGAAATAATCATCTCGTAAACTGTAGTTATCCAAAAGTATTCTAAGTCGAAAACTAGGGTGCCAATACGTACCTAAACTTTCTAATAGCTATTAATTTACTGTAAGAGCTAACTTTTCTAAATAATAGGCGTCGAATAGGCTCTATCAGAAAAAAAAGTTGGTGAACACTTATGCCTTCTTTGTATCTCATGCTCTAATGTTTGAGACAAACATTATTTCAAGTGTTTTCAGAGAACATGCAATGCAACAGCTTCATAAAAACATGTGTTCTCATATAATATATATCCTATATTGCACAAAATTAATAAAAGTTTTACAATAAAATTTGAAGCAAAGGCGAGCTTATCTCTTAAGAAGAGATGTCTTCTAGCCAACCCATTTGTTGTCAGAAAATTCATAACTTATTGAGTAAGTAGGCAATAAATAACAAACGAAAATAGAATAACAATTACAAATATACAGTCTACTGAACTATATCTACATACAATATATATATATATACATCTATACTCATCTACTTGTTCAGGCCTTTTCAGTACCAAACCAAGCTCTATCGTATTGATGGAACCCATGAACTATTATAATATAGGGTGAAATTTTACTAGTGACCGATAGCAAACATTCAAGACGCGCTGGTGATAAGTAACTTTCTGTTGCAACTTTTGATAAGGAACATAGGAATAAATTTGCACCTTCCATACAAAATTGTCGATCAGCTGATTTGAGTAACTATTTAAACTCAACATATTTTTTCCATATTTCAACCTATGTTCTTTAGGGAATGTTGTTCCTTATCACTAGCTCGTCTTGAGATTTCGTTATCGGTCAGTAGTAAAATTTCACCCTATATATATTTTTTATAATAAAAACTTTCAAGATACCCCGCAAAGCTGAAGTAGGCATCTTACCCTTGTTATTGATCAACCGAGAATATTTAAACAAACCATTGAGCTATAAAGACATGTGGCGTAACAAATACGATTAAGTTAGAGCAGCCATAGTTCGATATTCAACAGATGTTGGGCCGAATTAAAAACCGCGGCGAAAAAACCGCCGCTTTGTTCGCGAAATTCGCTTTATCTCGTAAACCGGAATCCACCGCCCCTCAGGACTATACACACTAAGGTAGGAATGTTATAGGAGAACACGGGTCCAAGAAAAAATAATAAAATTGGCCAAAACTTTCCGCAAAGCTTTCAATATACGAAGCTTAGATTTTCCAAAAGCTTAGTCTCTGAATATAACCTACCTAGGTATACCTAGTTAGTATAGCTACCTACTAGAATTTTCAGCACTATTCTTTCCATCTGATTAAATCTTTTTCAAATGAACTTAAACACTGTTTTGAATTTGATCATGAATAACTGTTGATCTATCTGACTTAACTATCACAAGTAGACGTCCAAGACCAAATCTCCCTTCTCTTTCCCCGGTCAAAATTGTCATCTTTCTTTCTTCGTAATTGGCTGTTTCTGTTTCAACTATGTTTTCTCCTCTTGCATCGTTTCACCTCCATACATCAAATAATGCTAATCATAATGGCATTACATTCATTCGTCGGATTTTGTAAAGTTGAGTCTTGGATTCTCATAATTTTTTGCGTTCCGAGATTTTCGGTTTTTCTCATTTGTAAACCACTAACCTAATCAGGGGCGATTGTGTCTGCCAATTACGAAACAAGATTTTGGAAAATCTGCTAATTGTGCAAATGACGTTAAGATGCGGCGGTGGCTCTTAGACATCTTTTAAATCGTTTTATCGAATCGCAGGAAATTAGTTCCTTAGATTGGTTTGCACCTACTTAAGGACTTTTGCCGTCTGTCGGTGGGCTTCTTATAATTGACTTAGGAGAAATTTCCTGCATAGAATTGCCTTTTACGAATTACTAGTCTAGATTTAGTTTCATATCCGATTGTTCTCTAAGTTTATCTTTGGTACTTAAAACCAAATTCCATGCAATTTTTATTCTGGAATTTATAAAAGTGATTTAATTGAGGATCAGTTTTTATAAAATCGGTATTATAACCTGCTATATGGTGTTACCCCACCTAATCAAATATGTACAGTTCATACGGTATTTTATCTGGCAAAAACTTACCTACCGCACATTTGGCCGAAATCTCCCCGGATAACAACAATATGACATTAATGCCGATTCGCAGACCATTAGCGCAGATGATACCACATGGAGACCACAGAACAACAATGCTAAATATTTTGACAAACGCGACTCTATGGGTCTTTAGGGACCATTACAGATTTCACATCCTACTGTGACAAAGCTAAATGTCAGCCAGGAAGATCGATTCGATTTATGCGTTTTTTTGCGTAAAGCAACAATAGAGTGTATTGTATTTATCGATGAAGTCAATGGGTGGGATCGGGAGACAGTTGGGTTCCGTAATGTGGTTAGCCACGCCGATCAGAATCACATGGCCGGTGATGTGTCATGTGCAGTTGTGGCTTAAATGAGAAGTGATTGTTTGAAATTTTCTGAGGGAGAACTAAACTTAACATCTTATACTTAGTGAATTCAAAACCATCACTAGCGAAGCAATTTTCTTTATATGGCGGAGGTAAAACGAATCGGGTACGAGGTAAACGTAACGTTCATATGTTTTAAATACCAATCAAATTTATGTGATTTGGATTATCAAACATCAATACCTGTGACTTGCAGCATGTATGTAAAAAATGATGTAAATCATGTGACAGAGAATGGTGCAAAAAGGGCGAACTACAAGAAAACTCTTTTTCAACTCCAGTCTAAACCAAATTGTCTTAAATTTCAAAAATATGATAAACCTCTAGTTGATAGCTATTTGATCATTAATGAGTAAGCCTGTTGAAGTTATTTACCATTACCAGAAATGCAATCCATCTCTATTTTACTACTTCTATTTTGTGATACAAAGCAAGCTAGTCGTCAATCTCAGTCCGATTTGGCAGTTTCCTTTGAACACAGAAGCTACAGTCTCTGTCGTTTTTCCTAAGAACAGACTATAAAACTAAAGATAATGTGCCACCGCGTTATATGGTTCCCACACGTGCCGGAAGACTTTGCGGCATTTTGCCGGTCGTAATCGACGAAAAGAGTTGTATTAAACCGCATTTAGAAGCACACACGATGGCGAATCGCCGAGCGGACATCACAGGCTGTCACTTGCTGGCTGGCTGTCCAATACCGCAAAAATGTGTGGGACGTGTGAAGACAACCGATGACAGATTCGGAAACAGTTTAAAGACGTCACTCCTCAGATCTTCAGTAGTAGTAGGAGTAGTTGGAGAGGAAACGTGTAATAAAAGTTTGATTTTTTAAATTTTAGTAGCTCACGGCCATTTTTTACTGATTCCTGACGAATCTTCATGATCAAAAAGATTAGGTATGTTATCATACATACAAACATACTCGTTTTTTCTTGTTCTTAAATCCGAATGAATAAATAATTATTGTTTATAATAATATCATGCTGTTTAATTATAAATATTGGAGCTAAGACTTTTGGAGGAAAAATATACGTAAATTTAGTTTCTACCTATACCAGTATTCCCCAACACAGGTTCAATAGCTTTCTAGCGGTGCCATTTGTCTACCAAGAAATTCCCCATCATTGACCTTTGTTTCAAAGACACTGCTTCCCTGTCCAAGCTCCGGCTAAAGTGGCAGTCGCCAAGAATCGGCTGACGAGTTGCCGATGTGATTTACAACTTCCTGGCTGGTAGCTGCGATGTGGCCATTAACTGTCTTGAAATATTCTTCATCATAATTTTCTCCTCACCCGTCTAGGCTAGGAGGTGGTGCCCAAACAAAGTCGTTTTGTAAAGAATATGAATAATATTTTTTGAATTGGGGCTTAAAAGCAAGTGGTGCCGTAGAACTAGCACACTTCACGAAAAATATCACATTTCTTCATGCAAACAATACGTCATCGGCGCGCAGCCGCCAATACTTACTTTGTGACGTCAGTCCAAGTCCGTAGCACAAGTTTTTGAAATTACCTTTAATTTAAAAATCTATTATAATTATGTAATAGTTCAAATACTGACAGATAAGAAAAAAAATCGTACTAATGTTGCCATTGCCAAACCCGTATCTTGTTGGTGAAGCCTTGTCAGACTGTGATGAAGCTGTTTCATGATGTAGGTTTGTATTTCTTTTTTGTAAATGTTTAAATAAAAAAAAATACGTGACTTGCTTGTTTTTATTTAATAGTTTAGTTTAGCTCTCTACGTCTCGGCTGCTTAAGACAGCCTTCTTCACGGAGGTTGACAAATCACATACGCCCGTCCGTCAGCTGTGATTGCCGAACATAACATACGTACAGCGCACAACTTTCTTCCAAATAAATACCAAGTAAGTCGCGCATCATGAGTGATTCTTGTTCGGTTAGTTATAAAACGTTCTTTTGACCTAAATTTTTGCAACTTCAGCGGGCCACTGCTTCAAAACACAACCACTCCCAACTGCCAGACCTAAGTAGTCCTTCCTTACTAAGCCCTGATTCAGTTTTCTTAATTTTAACAATCTTAGAAAATTGGTTACTAGCTCCTTGCTTAAATTATCTCCTCAATCGTCGAATAAGACGTTTGAACCGTCGTCAGGAAGCAGTAGGTTGGTCGCTGTAGGCTGATTGCTGCTATTGTTAGTTTTAATTAGTATTTTTCGGTTCGCCTCTGCTGTCAATCTTTGATGAGCTTGTTTGTTTCTTTGGTTGTTGCTCAATTCGGATGCACCGAGGCTACTAAATAAAAATCGTTTCAGTTGTGTGTCAATGGCCTGTCAGTGTGATTGTTTTGGTCATTTCGTATTGTGATTAAAGTATAGAAAATCACAGTGGCATTATAATGACTGTGGAGTTTCGTTATCATTGCAAGGGTAGAAAATAGGAGAATCCGGGCCGGTCTGTTTCTGAGTTCTGGCGGCCTGTCTAGCGGTTTTACCTCTTGTTGCCCACTTTCCTGCGGGAATATCACCTTCTCCCGGCGTAAATTATACATAACATACCTATGCTCTAAAATCACACAATCTATTGAAACCAAATCAAATAATCATATTACCAATAAACAATGTATTTATTATGCCTAATGTCAAAATCCATTGCGTAGTATTCAAGATGTAAGCATAAGTACATGAGGTAGGGTACATTTTATACTATGAGTAGTGATTTACACAAGCGCAAAGAACGCGTAAATTTCCTTCAACTGGGAGAGGTCTTCGTCCAGCACCAAGTTATTGTTATGAGGGACTCGAGGGTGTGTATTTCAATTTTAGGCGATGGGCTGAAAACCTGTCACCTATGGCGATACAAAATTTTCCGAATGACCCTCAAATATTTGTCAGACGTGGCGTGAATGGCCGTTTTTTGCGGCCGTCTACGCTCTGCCTACCCCGCAAGGGATAGTAGGCGTGATATGTGTGTGTGTATAACTTACAAAAAATCTACGGTCTTAATAAAAAATAATTTACGTGGTTTAATCATTTTGACAGCGTGAAATCGTAAAATAAAATATTGGCAGGTAAGTTATGCCCTGAAATAATGCCAGCCGTACCGGTCTATAATGTTTCGAGTCCACAATTTGCTCTCGTGACAGGAAGCGGTCCTCGCACTCTCATTCAATGATCGACTCTTTTTGGAACAGTTTTTAGTTTGCCGACAGCAGCTAATATAAAGCTGAGTACCCTTTGCATGTGCCGACAATATTTATCAAGCCAACCGCTTTCAAGCAAAACACTCAAACCGCTCACCGCTGATTGACTGATAAAATATTTCGTCGCGTAATTTCGAAATTGGGGTGACTTTTAAAAAGTATTACTCGTTTCACATTCCCGCGATTCAGCTACAATTTTGCTAATAAAATGCTCAGCGGTACCAACAAGCGAAGCATATATAAAAAATGCACTGTGCTACAAAACAAAGATGAGACCGGAATGATTTTTTCGAAAAGCTGCAAAATTTTCAAGCGCGAGCAGGAAAAAAAATTGCAACTTTTCGGAAAATTTGTATTAATTTTTTAAATTTTGGCATTCAATTTGGAATACCTACTTTATTTTAAATGGATTTCTTCGAATTCTTCTTATCTTATCTTATCTAGCCGTCAGGATCCCACTGCTGGGCAAAGGCGTCCCTACCCTTCTTCCACTGTTCTCAATTCTGTGTCTCCGCATATTTTGAATTAAAATTAAATATTTTAAAAAAGATTATGAAACGGTATGCCGTGTGATGCCAACTTAGAATGCTTAGCATATCCCCATTTTTTCCCGTAGGTGTCATAGGAGATGACTAAGGGACTCGAGGGTTACAGGTGTATTGCAATTTTAGGCGATAGGCTAACAACCTGTCACTATAGTGATTAACAAATTTTCTGAAACGGCCCTCAAATATTTTTCAGACGTGGCGATAGTTACCGTATTTTACGGCTCTGCCTTCCCCGCAAGGGATAAAGGCGTGATAATTGTATATATGCTCCTTGAAATTCTTCTTTCCTCGGAGTCATCTAATAAGATAACCCTTATTGGGAAAAATAAATTTAAATCTTTAATTAATTATTAAGAAATTTCTATGATTAATTAATAATTAATCATAGAAATGTAATTTTCCTAATAACTCTAATAATAACTAGGTACGCACAGCACAGCACCCATTAATGTTTTACACACTAAATATATCTAGCTGTAGGTACTTGGCCTAAGTTTATTTTTATGCGCTAAGTTTCATCATTTTATGAAAGAAATTATTTGCAAGTAGTAAAAGAGGGATTGAAAAAAAACTTACAAAAGTATAACCCGACGATAAATTTGATGATGATTTTTTTCATACCACACTGAAAAAAATGTGTTCATTTGTCATTGTTCGGATAACCATCCGAACCAACTTTTCAGTTTTTTTTTCGTATAGGACACCGAGTCGTCCAACGCCGCGATGTACCCTGGTGTCAGAGTTTTGCACGACGTCGTTTGACGTGGTTATGTAACGAGTGCTGTCTATAAACCGCAACCGGTACCAACGGTTTGACGTGCCCTCCAACGCATGGAACCATCTTTCTTTTCGGACAATCAGGTGGTTCAGCCTGCAATGTCCTAACCAGGCTGGGAATAAATTCACAAAGTGATAAATAAACGTTGTGAGTGTCCCACCGAGAATCGAACCCGGAACCTTTGCGCCGCAGGCAGTTGCACTACCACTGCGCCACATCGGCCGTCCACTTTTCAGATGCTGTCGGTAGATTTTAAGTTGTTTGCTGTAACTAGTTACTTCAGCGAGGTTGGTTTGCTGAACGGAGTCAAGCAACAACAGGTTTTAATAGTGCAGATATAGTCCGATACGGCTGGCATTATTTGAGGGCATAACTTATAAAAATTCTAAATTAATTTGTGTCACTTTTGACGCTTGCTTAAATTTTCAATTAATTGTTTGGTAGCTCGTTTAATAAATAAAAAATTTAAGTGTATATTATTAGATAAACATTATAAAATGTACCAGTATTGTCAATGTGACAGTTAATACAGTGTACGAACCCAGTTTGAGTCGTTTTTATCTACGGCAAACGAAAGTATGTTAGCATATACCTAAAATGACACAAAATAATAAATTGGGTTCGGCCAATGGTCTAGAAACTATAAGCCAAAAATGAACGACTTTAATATTTTTGAAACCTGAAAAGCTATCCATACTGGGCTAATAGGTACTTACTTTATATTAATAGTTATTTCAAATTACATAAGCATTATGAGTAATGGTTCATAATTTTCAAATCATAGTTATTATGTATGAGTTTATGGGAGTTGGGAGGAAAGTGATTAAAAATAATTCGCTAAAGGTACCTCTGCATGCTGGTCTCGATTCTGACATCGTTACTATTCTTGTCATTTACATAAATAAGCATGTCTGAGCCTACAAATGAGCAGAGAATATAGGAAATCTACTGTCATTGTAATTTCTTTTGTTTATTGTGCAAGTCACTTTTAAGTAAGTACAAACATTTGCATTACGATAAACAAGCATAATTTCGCCAAGGTTAGCTCGGCCATGGTAGCCCAGTCGGAATGGGCGTCGCTACTAGTGATAGCGAAAGTCGCAGGTTCAAATCCTGCTTGCGGAGTGCGGCGCAATTTTGCAAGTTCTCCAAAATAGTACGAACATCCTAAATATTATCTACATCAGATAATTTGTGACACGCAATCATAGCAGCAATGTAGGAGAGTCGGTATTATTTTTTTATACTTATTCTACATTTTATTATCATACTTAGTCATTCGGTATTTTCAGAAAATTACATGCCATACATGAGTAACAGCTACTCATTTTTTTAGCGAGTTCTAATATTGTATAACGTATATCAAATTCTTTGTGCTTTTAGAATCTTCCAGTAAAACTCCTTTTGTTATCTACCTGATAACACTATCAGCATTGTGTGAGCATTAGAAAACCTTTTTCACCTAACCTCAGAATGAAATCATCAGGCGATTTGACGCGTGGTTTAGCAGATAAGCCTTATCGGAACCAATAAGTGAGTCATTACAACAGGTACTTAGATAGGAAACAAAGGAAACAGCATAGTAATTTCACGGGTTTGTGAAAAGACTGTCTCTAGCGTCACGTCTTTACTGTGGCCGTTATCTGTGACGATCTAAGATGGGTGTATGAATTGTGAATTTGCAACACACTGCTGTGAAACAATGATAAGAAATAACGCTCTTAAGCTAGCATATTTGTCATTAATTCATTATGTTAGAATCGTTTGAAATTTGATGGAAAATTTAAATCGTGATGTATTCACACGTTTTTTTTTAACTTAAACTACTAGATGCGCTATTGAAATTTTATGATTACGGCAAAACAAACAAAGTAAGCACCGCCATGTTTATAAAAGCTCGCGAAGCGCGCTCCTGTTCATGCCAATCTTGCGGCGAGCAACTTGTTGCCGTTGTGAACTTTGGAGAAGAGCGAGAGCGCGCTATCGGTCGACCCTGTCGGGGGAGGAGCGAGCGCGGGGAGCGTGCCAGCCGGTCGCTCAACTTGCCGCACGCCGTCACTCACTCAGTCGCTTCCCACAGCTCGCCGAGACCGGTGTGTGCTTGCTCCGCATCGCCGCACTCGCCCCGTTATGTCGCGTACTTCGGAACAAGTTTGACGGGAAATTCGTGAAGTTTTCCGAGCGCGCCCCGGACTGCGTTAGCGATGTCCGCGATAACGACGGACCAAATAGTGACGATTTGAATAAAGTGACAGTTAAAAAGTGTGCGTTCGAGATGTTATCGATGGGATTATTGGCTGTGTGGTATGCGGCCTGGTGCTGGATGTCGCTCGGCGCCGGCGGCGCGTCGCTGACGAGCCGGGTGGCGGAGGCGCCGCAGGAGTGCGAGTGGCAGCGCGTGTCGGGTGGCGCCGGTGAGCCCACGCGGGTGCAGCTGGCCTGCTCGCTGCGCACCGCCGCCGGAGCCACCGACTTGCTCGCTGGCCTCAGCGCCTCCCAGGCGCAGCGGATCACCGCGCTCGACCTACACTGCACTGACGTTCTCTTCTTTGAGAGCTCTCTCGACGTCGGTAGAAGAAAAGAAGAAGGGACAGAGCTTTTGTCCCGTTTCCACAATCTCAAGGAACTCAGGATAGAATCATGCAAGATTCGATATGTGCCATCAGCTGTGTTATCGCCACTGAGTGGATTACGCACTTTGAGTATCCGAACCCATAATACAGATTGGTCGGCGATGTCCATGGAATTCCACAGAGATACATTCCGAGGATTGACTGATTTGAGAAACTTGGATTTAGGAGACAACAACATTTGGATTTTGCCATCAGAGATATTTTGTCCTTTGTACAATTTGAAAGAACTAAATGTTACTCAAAACAGATTGCAAGACATATCAAACATGGGGTTTTCCGACTGGGGCAACGGACCAACTGCACCCGGAAAATCTTGCAATACCGTTTTGGAGACGCTAGACATGTCATACAATGAAATAAGCTCCCTTCCTGATAACGGTTTGTCGAGCTTGCGTGCACTTCAGAAACTGTTTCTGCAAAACAATAGGATATCTAATGTGGCGGACCGCGCCTTTGTTGGTCTCAGTGATTTACAAATGCTGAATTTGTCTACGAACGCTCTAACTGCGTTGCCTCCAGAAATGTTTCAGTCGTCACGGGACATAAAGCAAATATATTTGAACAACAACTCGCTAAGTGTACTCGCGCCGGGACTGCTGGAAGGCTTGGATCAACTGCAAATATTGGACTTGTCTGTGAATGAATTAACTAGTGAGTGGGTGAATAGGGACACGTTCTCTGGATTAGTTCGTCTCATCGTGCTGAATTTGTCGCACAATAGAATCACTAAGATCGATTCGCTCCTGTTTCAAGACCTGAATAACTTGCAATTTCTGAGCTTGGAATACAATAACATTGCTCGTATTGCAGACGGTGCATTTTCCAATTTGAAGAATTTACACTCACTTTCTCTTGCACATAATAATATTATTGAAGTGGACACGAGCCATTTTTCAAATTTGTATGTTTTGAACCAATTATTCCTGGATGGAAATCGAATAACAAAAGTTGACCTGCGCTCTTTTGAGAACATTACCAAACTCCACGATTTAGGTTTGAGTGGTAACCAGTTATCGGAGGTACCGGAAGCTATAAAAACATTGAGATTCTTGACGTCTCTAGACTTGGGCATGAACAGAATAACAAAGGTTTCGACAACCCAATTTGAAGGCCTGGATGACTTATACGGTTTACGTCTCGTGGGGAACAAAATAGAGAAAATATCAAAGGATACATTTGCAGGTTTGCCGTCTTTACAAATATTGAATTTGGCTTCAAATAACATAGATCAAATAGACGACGGAGCTTTTTCTTCAAATCAACAGTTGAAAGCTATTGGATTGGATGGAAACAAATTGGTGGATTTAAAAGGAATCTTTACCAACACCCAACCGCTTGTTTGGTTAAATGTGTCAAACAACGAGTTGCTTTGGTTTGATTACAGCCATATACCTTCCAACTTGGAATGGTTAGATATGCATGAGAACAAGATTGAGAAACTTGAAGACACATACGGCGTAAAAGAGTCGTGTAACATAAAAATGCTCGACGTCAGCTACAATAAAATACGAAGTATAGATGAATTTTCTTTCCCTAGCAGCATTGAGACTGTTGTTTTGAATAACAACCATATCGAAAAAATAAACCCGGGAACTTTTCTACAAAAATACAACCTCAATAAAGTTATACTTTATGCTAATAAGATAAAAACATTGGAAGTTGGGGCGTTCGCTATATCGGCGTTCCCCGAAGAGAAAGATTTACCGGAATTCTATATCAGCGAGAACCCATTTGCCTGCGACTGCACAATGGAATGGCTGCAGAGAATTAACCAATTAAGTGACCTCCGGCAACGCCCTAGAGTAATGGATTTAGAAAGTGTAAGGTGCTCTTTAACCCATTCACGGACCAAATCAGATGTGCTCTTATTGGAAGTAAAATCCTCCGAATTTCTTTGTGAGTACGAATCACATTGTTTCACCCTTTGCCATTGTTGTGACTTTGACGCGTGCGATTGCAAGATGACTTGTCCAGATAGATGTTCGTGCTATCATGATCTCACTTGGAACTCCAACGTTGTCGATTGTTCATCTGCCGGCTACGATCACGTACCGGACCGAATACCGATGGACGCGACCGAAATATTCTTGGATGGAAACGATCTCAAAGAATTAGGAAATCACGTTTTTATTGGTAAAAAACGGCTACAAGTTCTGTTTCTCAACAACAGCAATATTAACACAATACAAAATAGAACATTTAACGGTATTGAGTCACTGAGGATACTCCACTTGGAAAACAATAACATTGAGGTTTTGAGGAACACCCAGTTTACGAGGCTACAGAACCTAAATGAGCTTCATCTTCAAGACAATAAAATAAAAGTTATAGAAAACGACACTTTTAATTACTTGCCTTCGCTGGAGTTTTTGAACCTTAATAATAACGGTTACGTTGATTACATGCCGTGGAGAGTCATTACGGACAACAATCCCCGCACGCGTGTCTCTGTAGATGGAAACAACTGGATATGTGATTGTAAAGACGTGGCTCAGCTGAATCAATGGCTAATAAAAAAATCTAAAGATACCGAGACCATGATGTGCTACTTTGCTCATGGCCAGCCAATGAATAAGACCATAGCAGCCGTAGCGAAGGAATGTAAAACAGAGACTACTACCGAAGAAACCGGCACGGAGACTTTAAAGCGATTGTTCATCGAATCGAATGACGGTGTAGAAAATTATATCCCTTACATCGCAGTCGTGTTGATAATAGCAATTATTCTCTTACTTATGTGTGCTCTACTGTTCATGTTCAGAGAGGACTTTAAATTGTGGATGCATTCTCGATACGGCGTCAGAGTATTTAGTTCCACGCCGAAGGACATGAACGACAACAAAAACAAACGATTTGATGCTTTCTTCGTGTACAATCCCCGGGACGAGGACTTCGTGACTCGCGCAGTGAGCTCCGACTTGGAGAACTCGGGGCATTCCTTGTGTTTACAACACAGGGACTTGCAGTTGATCGAAAGACGCTCCAGTGATAGTTTAGTGAGTGCATCGGAAAGTTCTAAACGCCTCATAATTGTGCTATCGATCCACTTTTTGCAGCAAGAGTGGTACTCGCCGGACACTAAAGCTGCTGTGCAAAGTGCTATAAACTCTGTGAATATTAGGCATAGACGTCAAAAGGTAATATTCTTAGTGACGACGGATCTCAGTGCCATAAATATCGATCCGGACCTAAAAGTGTTGCTGAAAACGTGTACAGTGATAGTGTGGGGTGAAAGAAACTGTTGGGAAAAGCTAAATTTTCGGTTACCGGATGTGGACGTGACTTTACCGAATCGGACGCTTCACAATGCGAATAATTTAAAAATTGGTAATAGAGAGGGGTTTGGGAGGCATGGCAATCTGCGGTACACCGCGCCGCCGACGTCACACGACCCATGGTACAAGTATGGGATGGCTCCGCCTATTTTGATGATGTCGAGTCCTATGCACTCGACGAGTGCGAGTGCGGAGGTCTCGGCGCGGAGTACGGAGGACGAGACTTGCTCGGTGGCCAGTAGCGACGGTCGTCCCGACGACCGGCTGCCTCACCACCACAGCTACGTCTCTATAGACAACCACCAGTGTGAGGAACGTCCTCTCAGGCCGGCACAACAGATTCCCATGTCTAACACAAGACCTAACAATATGAGAAAAACTTACTTTGTATAGACTTTTGTGATTATGTAATTAGACTGTAAATATAGGATAGTTTTTCGAATTAACCACCGACGCACGTAGCATATCAAAATTTTCAAAAAATGTTTTTATTGTTGGTGCTGATGCTATACGGCCGAAGTGATAAACTAAACACAGATCTTTTGGAATTTATGTAGTGTAGGATATTTTTTTCCAAGATGTATTCTAAAATTGTATCTATTTGAATCTATATACGTAATTTTGTACCTGTTATAATTAACGGACTTCGAATCTACTGCCCTTTTGAATAATAATAATGTAACAAACCAATGCATTCCTTTTCTGAGTTTAAAGAACGTAACTGTTATTATAACGTTCCTTATAATGGTCCCGTGGGGCTTGAGGTAAATAATACTAATTTGTGATAAAGTACTTATATTAAAGACTTTACGAATCGAAGTGAGAAGTGTAGATTATGGCAAAGTTGTAAAAATTTTAATAGGAAAAGTCGATGAAGAACTGAATTGTATCCTAGTCAATTGTAAATAAAATATTTGTAAACATAAGTATATTATTTGTGATGTAATTTTTAGTTAGAACATGAAAAAAATGTATTTATTACGCTTCCAAGTGCAGAGTACGAATAAATTAATATTTTTTCTCTATAATGCCGATTTTTATTCAAACATTGAATCATCATTACACCGAAAGAAAAATTGTAGTTAATTGCTGATTATTGTTGCTTGCATAATGCATGCAATCATGCAGCAAGCAGTGAGAAAATAATTGCGAAAAGATGCAAACTACTGATAAAAGTTATGTTTCTACAAACGAAAAGTAATTTTAGAGAATTATTTGAATAGTAACGGTTATAGCGCCTCAAAGACATATCTATAGATCTTAACAAGACAGGTGATTGAATGTGGACTAGTGGGTAGTGGGCTGAGCGTCAAAAATTCAAAATCGATGTAATCAATTTACCGAATCGCTTTGTTCAGTCTTCGCCCATCCACGATCAAATGTATAAATATTTATTTTATCTAAATTGATCGGCCGGATAAGATCACGCCTGGCCCCGTACGATTTTAATTTAAAAACTTGCCGCGACAAGAGCGCGTTTAAAAGTTACATTCCATGCAAAAGAAAAGTTTTAAGATTCAAGCCAGTGGGAGCGGATTCCACCTAACCTGCATATAATTTCAATCACCGAGATTTGAATTTTTGCTAATCTTTATTATTATTATTTTAAATAGAATAAATAGGCGAGCAACCACAAACTGATGCGCCTATATCCAAGCTGGTGTGCATGAAACAGTTGGTTAAAAGTTTGTTGTTGTTTTAATCACAAGTTCACTTGTCCTTACTTTATTTTTTAACCACTGGTCGAGTCTGTTTTTGAGGCAGTTTATTTCAGAGTGTCAATACTCTGTTGTTTAGAAGATGATTGCCAATGTTGGTGTTGGATCTCCAACGAGCTAGTTGACTATTGACTATCTTTTTTATGACGTGCTTGCTGAACATCACAGGGTCTAAAGATGGCAGGAAGGTCTAAACAATTGTTTTCATGCGAAAGGATCTTATATGATCTAATAAATTCACCACGGATACGTTAGTCCTGAAGAGATGGCAGCCCAAATTTACAATCTTTTTTCATAAATACTTCTTTTTCTTAAGGCAGTATAAGGTTATTTTTTTCGCTTTTGTTTGTTATATTACGTCTTATGACTTGTTTAAAAATAGCTATATTTAGACAGTGATTTCGTAGATGAATCCGTTAATGAAATATTAAAATATATTATACAAAACAAATAGTGCCTAGATCAATGTTCTCCTGAAATAGTAGCCCATACCTAAAACATATTTCATGATTTCCGCAAAACTTACATACTAAAATATGTTTGTCGAATCATCGCAAACTTTATATCCGAAACTTTATACAACTCTGAACGTACCCTGCGCTCGCGCACGCCCGCTGCGAAACTATAAATCATCTTCAGCCAGCACTGGGATGAATAAACACTACTTTAATTGACTCTCGATTGCGCTCCGATGTCCCTTCATTGATAAGTAGCTTAAAAATGCAGTCTTTGGTAGACTGAGAGCGAAACGAAGTATCCATATTTTTTTAAAATACATTAGAGTTGTGCGACTATACGTGCCACAGTTGGAATTGGAACGCACAGTGTAAAATCAGTTAGTGTAATTTCACATTGTATGAGATAATTATGTCATATTCCTATAATATTCAAACGATTCAAATTTCTGCAAATTGCGCAATACCTATTTGATTATCAAGATATAAAATTGGTATTATTTGTTACATTAGGTACTTATCATTTATTTTATCACTAATCACTAAATACCATATTCCAATGAATATGGTATTTAGTGTTCCAATTTAGGGTACCAATGTTCTTGAATAGTGCACCTCCTCAAGAATTAAATCTAATATTCCGGTGGCATATAATTTTGATACGCGCTCTTTTTTGGAATAAGAACAAATTGTTCAGAACATAAAACGTCTTTGCTGCAAAACAAAAATAAGCGTAAAATGTTCCAATTTCAGATTTTTTCCTTCTCCTCATCCCGTGTAACTTTAAGTCGAATTAATGCAAACACTCAATAAATACATAGTTATTTAAAATACTCTTCTGTTCTTCGTTTCACACTCACCAAAGCCATCAATTTCTACTTCTGCCACTGCGTATAATGACACACACAAATAAGACACTTTTTCGTCACCGAAGAAGCTTTAGGTAATTATTATTAATATATTTGCGTTTCTAGATATATATTGATTTGACGTTTTTGCACAAACTAGTAGAATAAAATATTTTTACAAGAAATGAGCTCACTTCGTTTTGCCAAGGCGCAGCCGTGATCTCAAGTAATCGATTATGATGCCTCCGGTCGAACATATCACATTGATATATCGAGGCAAATACATTTCTAGAATGGTAAACTACTTCATTTATCTTAAAAGGTTCCCATCCTTCTCGTAAAGTAATTCTTAAGTTTGTTTATTCGCGATGATAAACAGAGCGTTGTAGCCTCGCAGATGAGAATTTATTGAATAGCCTGTCCGTATAAAGTCCGACAGTTCTGTTGTCTGTACATGTTAGTACGAGACTACGAACTGTAACAACGACGGTTTCATTTACTTTATCTTTATTTATTTCCAAGTTTCTCAGCGCCTCCTTGTCGCTAGCAATCTATCAGATAGAGGTAGATTTTTCAGAAAGATACGTGTGTTTCGCGTCATTAGTTCCATTGACTAATAGTACCCATTGAATTAACTCACGGTACTAAAAAAGAAACACGAAACACCCTTAAGTACACAACAAATATCTCAATATTCATTGTAACACAATCCGGATAGATTCAAATATCGAATGTGGCTGGGATTTAAATCGCCACGTCGTGGCCCATGTCACCGCGCCGTGGGCCATCTATTTGCGCCAACACCGGCCTAAGACCAACACTCATCACCTTTTTTCTCGTGCAATACGATACCCCGATCGTTTATAGGCGACGGCTATCCCAAACCCGTTCTAAATGGATTCGAAACATCTTAAACTTAGGCGGGAAATATTCAAGGTGACAATTGATTATGTGGAGACAAAAAGCGGAATAGCTCGATTAGTTATGTCGTCGGAACGCGTAGGTCGAACGGAAACAATGGGTTCTGCTTTATGAAACTATAAACGTTTATGTCCCTATAAACGGCCTTTTAGCTTTTGGATGAGTCAAGATTGTGATATTATCGGTTCACAGACAGGTTTATTACGAAAGTGTTGATGGAAGCCCTCGGAGAAGTGGTGTAACATTATGTTGCTAATGCATTTAATATTGCAAAATACAAACGAATACAATGGTTAAAAGCAATATACATTTCAAAGTTCAAGATATCTAATCATTTATTAAGTGGACCACACGCAACCAGTTTCTCTTAATGACTAAGATTTATTTGTGGTTGATTTTTGTGCCTCTATATTAACAAGATTTTATCAGAAGTGTCAAGATTTCTAAAGTTAGCTTTATTTAGGATTTGCTACTGTTTATTTTTGATGGCAATGAATTCAAATGATGAGGAAAGGGAATCGTTGTTCAAAGTGATTTTGGGAGCCTCTGTTTGCCCGTGTGTGGGTTGATTACGGCCAATGACCATGTTTCTAAATTATACAACTTAAAATCAGTCAGTTAATGAATGAGATCATAAAGTTAAAGTCCTAATCGTGCTCACTCATAGCTATCTCGAGTCGTAAATGTAAATATCGAAAAGCAATCAAATCTATAACGAAATTTTTAAATAGAGTAGGCTGCTTGACTTTAAAACCTTTGCGTGGGACTTCAGCATGTCATAATAAAAGTTTTTTAACAGCTTTATTTATTAGTCAAATATATATTAAGATTTATTCGAGTGATAATTTGTAATGAATATTAAAGTTAATTGAAAGCCCGGTTTCCTTTCAAAAGCTTTTAAGAGCAAATAACATCCAATAGTTAATTAAGTTGTACCTGAACGTATAAATATTATGAGTACCTAATTACAAGACTGTTGTTTAAATTTATGACAGACCTAATTTTCTTAGATTACCGGATACAGTTTACTTTTCGCTAAAAGCCGAAAATAAAATAGAGAAGTACCGTTTGAATTAGTAATTACTACTTTTGATAAAGTTCAAATGAAATCCAATTTCAAACCAAATAACAGGTTCCTATTCAAGATTGATGTCTATAGGCAACGGCTAGACGTCTGTAGACATCGAATGTTCAGGCGCACGTTTGTAATTATTAGGGCTGCAGCTGTTTCCTGCGATGGGTGGAGTCGGGAGTTTTTTTAAATGAATGTTCCATCGTTATTGGTCGAAAGGAAGACATGTTGTTCGGAATTACAAATTTAAATTCGCCAGGGGAATAGTGCGGGTGTTGACGGCGAGAATGTTTCACATGTGTTGTGTTCATAATGAGGCCGTTAGGTTCTTCACTTGCACACAGGTGGTTCTCATACGCATCCTACGATTGCGGTATTTTGCCAGTTTTATTGAAGAAAGGAGCCCTTCAACCCCATCATAGTCCAAATATTAGTCCACCTATTGAGCCACGGAAAAGTCCTTAGAAACGCTGCAAATAATAGCCGCGATATCGCATCGCCGTCCGGCTAGCACAAGCATTCACTTTGCTACCTTGTTGTCAAAAACCGTAATATCGTGCGGCACGTGTGCGATCCTTCATAGGTTTTCGTTTAATAGTGTGTTTACAGGAAACAGTGACGGTCGAAATCCAAGGTAATTAATGATGTGTGGATGCCTTTCCTAATTTTTTGCACTAGCATCTCATAACATCCAGATGTTAGAATGCTCGTGTTTGAAATTACTGTCAAACAGTTTTGGGACTCGGTTTTTTTTGCTAACGAAATGTTTCACTTTTCAATCAAAACAGCTACGAAAATATCCATTGAAATTAAATTCCTACTTTTCACAGTTTTCACATGCTTAGTACTTGAACAGTTGAACTTCTTCTACTTGTTGAGTCTTCTACTTATTATTAGCGACCAGCCCAACAGTTTCACTCGCTACTATCCGTTCCCCTGTAGGAATATATTCCGCTTTGACTCTTTCTGTTTATCTTTTGGTTGACCGGTAGAGAATGCCGCGTGGCATTAGGCCCGCCCTTTGTACTTCCTGTGCAATAAAGTTTAATAAATATATATATATAAATAAATAAATATATATAAATAAATAAAATATACCTAGATTATATCCGCTCTAAAAAGTACCTAAAAACCTACCTCTTGCATCACTCTTTTTATGCAAACAACCGTATGAAAATCCGTTGCGTAGTTCTAAAGATCTAAGCATACAACGCCACCACGCATGACACGGAAAGTGACTTTATTTTATACTAGCAGCCCGCCCAGCGGTTTCACCCGCTGCTAACAATTTCCCCCCGGTTATAACACAGTTTAATATAGCCTATGTTCATCATGGATAATGTAGGATTCTAAATATTTGCAATTTTAGGCGATGGGCTGACAACCTGTCACTATGGCGATACACAATTTTCCGAATGACCCTCAAACATTATGTCAGACGTGGCGTAAATGTCCGTTTTTGCGGCCGTTTACGCTCTGCCTACCCCGCAAGGGATAATAGGCGTGATATGTGTGTGTATGTATGTATTATTTTAGTGCAGATTTTTTTAAATTCATTATTTTATGTTTTTTGTCGTCTTTTTTTTATACCGAGTAAGGGACAGCCCTTGGAATACTGATAGGTTGCATGAAACATAAAACTGGACAACTTTCTATACATACATACACATATCACGCCTATAATCCCCTGCGGGGTAGGCAAGGCGTAAACAGCCGCAAAAACGGACATTTACGCCACGTCTGACAAACATTTGAGGGTAATTCGGAAAATTGTGTATCGCCATAGTGACAGGTTGTGAGCCCATCGCCTAAAATTGCAATACAAACCCTCGAGTCCCTTAGTCGCCCCTTACGACTCCCACGGGAAAGATAAGGGGTGATGCTATTCTAAGCCGGCATCACACGGCATAGATATGGGGTGATGCTATTCTAAGCCGGCATCACACGACAACTTTCCCCTAGAAACATATGTCAGGAAACGCCAAGAAAATGACCTTCCATACAAAATCACAATCAGCTGACTGCATTCTCTATGGGAAGTCAGTTTTTTTACATTTCCTGAAATATGTTCCTAGGGGAAAGGTGTTCAGTTTCATGGTTTGCATGTACCCTATCAGTATTCGGAGGGCTATCCCTTACACCCTTTAATACAGTAATGATTAAATGTAATCATTACACTGGTACGAATAATGTGGCGTAGATTGTAAAATATTAAATGAAAAAGTAGTTATTGTGGCATAACTGTAATAGTAAGACATATGGTATCGCGGACATTATTGTAGATATTGATGTCCTCTATAAAACTGTAGTACATCACTTTGCTCTATTGTCAATAATTTCCACAGCGTACGCGATATAAGATATTTTTTTGGTACATTTTTCACACGTTGGGTTACATTATCGAAATTTTCACGCGGATCCCTATTTTTTTCTCGTATAAAATACAGCCTATGTTCATCAGGAATAATGTAGGATTCTAATGGTGAAAGAATTTTTAAAATCGGGCCAGTAGTTTCGGAGCCTATTCGATGCAAACAAACAAACAAACAAACAATCAAATCTTTCCTCTTTATAATATTAGTGTAGATGATTTACACATACACATATCACGCCTATATCCCTTACGGGATAGGCAGAGCGTTAACGGCCGTAAAACGGATAAGTATTATCACCACGCCTGACAAAAGTTTGAGGGTCAAACAAATAACTGTGTATCACCATAGCGACAGGTTGTCGGCCCATCGCCTAAAATTGCAATACACATCTAACCCTCGAGTCCCTTAGTAGCCTCTTACGGCACCCATGGGTAAGAAATGGGGTGATGCTATTCTAAGCCAGCATCACACGGCAAATATGACGTAAAAAAAAATCTTTTTTCAATGTAGGATAGTATTATCACTTTTTGTCGTCATGATCCGTCAATGTTAAAAACCTAAATTTGTAGGTATAACTCAATGTAGGTATATTGATATTGCCAATAAAAATAACTCTTTACTTTGCTTACAAACAATGTCCTATAGAATGTATAGTTACTTTGCTACTGTGTACAAAAATAACTTATATTTCATTCACGGACACATTAATTTGCCGTGAGTGGAGTCACCTGGGTGGTGCGATCGTAGATAACGTTTTTAATTTTATTTTTTAATTGTTAGCTTTTATCTTTAAAGGGCAGGCAACCCCTAATTTGATAATTTCTATTTCTGATACATTCCGAAACATCTGTAGACGATTACTCATACAAATCTAGGGATTTAGAGGTTGAAACTTTTTTTCTTCTTGCGGTTATGAGGGTAGAGATAAGATATGAGGGGGCACACTTTAGTTTTAGTTTTTAAATCTGTCGTTATGGTTGTAAATTTGAAGGTAAATTGGTTTCGAAAATAACTTTTTTTTCTTTATTTGATGGAAAAGTTTACAATTATACATACATACACATATCACGCCTATTATCGCTAGCGGGGTAGACAGAGCGTACACGGCCGCAAAAAACGTTCATTTATGCCACGTCTGACAAATGTTTCAGGTTCATTAGGAAAATCTAGCTAGATACTATACTAGTAGTGCCCCATTCAAGAGATCAACTTTTTAAGCACAACCCTTAAATAGGTAACTAGAAGTGCTAGTATCAGAATTGCCCTTAACCTATCCGACGATACATCATCATCCACAGATTAGAGATGACAACTGCTGGACTTCTTCAGGCGACTCTATAGATTGCGATTTTGGGTCAATTGTATCCAAGGAAACATGGAGAATGGGAGTTTTTCTGTTGACAGTTCTCTTGAAAGTTCTGAATGTCAAACCAGATAGCGCTGTGCTTAACTGAAATTTTGACGTTTCAACATGGCTGGCGACAGCGTTTAACGTTAACGTTTACAAATAACGTTTCTTTACATAAAATCTGTACCACTTTAAAAATTATTCTTTATTTTGTGTTTATTGAATTGTTCTACATTTATCATTGGTTATTTGTTTACTTACACGAATGACACTCAATATAATAGCAAGGCGATAAGTTTTTTATAAATAAATCAAACTAACATAATTAATTTGTAACGAACACAACGTGAAATGGAACCTGTGACAAAAATTGCTATTATATTGAGTGTCATTCGTGTAAGTAAACAAATAACCAATGATAAATTTAGAACAATTCAATAAACACAAAATAAAGAATAATTTTTAAAGTGGTACAGATTTTGTGTAAAGAAACGTTATTTCAATTAAGCTCAGCGCCCTCTACATGACACTCTAAAATCTCTAGAAAATTTCCCATTAGAGTCTAATTTCTAGGCAAGTGATACATACATATGGAAGTACCTACATGTGATTCAATATCTTTTCCTTAGACGAGAATAGATAATCTACGTACGAGACGTGTTTCAAGTCGCCACCGAAAGATAAACCTCATTGTGCATAAAGTAAATATGGCTAATGCCTTTGTTAAAACGACTGACTCATAAAGGGAAGCTGGTTTGCTATTTGTATTTCGAATACTTGAAGATCAGCGTTTTTTGTCTTAAAGCTTTTAGTGAAGGTATTTATGGCGAGACGTATCGAAAGGGTGCAGTCGCAAAAAACGCTTCCGTTGAGACTTTTTAAAGTATGATTTTACTAGATTTCCCGTGGTTATAGTTGTTTTCCTGCGGTAAAAAGAAGCTTATGTGTTATTCCAGGTAATACTCTACCTGTGTTCCAAATTTCATACAAATCGGTCAAGACGTTTAAGTGTGAAGAGGTAACAAACATACATACACACACCAACTCTCAGATTTATAATATTTGTATTGATAACCCTTCTATACCTTACACCATCGCAACAACACCACCACTGTTCTGAAATCATAGTTCTACATTTTGATCGTTGACTCGACAAAAGTTGATCCCACTACGATTCAAAGTGATACAAAATCCCAGTACAGCCCAAATATAGGCTACAACTTCTCCGGGTGAGCTCCTATTCCCCATAAAATAGTCAGGAGTAGATTTCATGGCTCGGGGCAAAAATTGAAGAGTCCAGAACTAATTACGAATTACCTTTTAGATTGAACTTTTTTTTTATTCATCTCAAATGTAATGTTTATTATTATTCCCTTAAATTTTAATCAAAATCTATTTAGATAAATTAAGCGAGTGTCATGGCAACTTTGAGGCTGGTGTGACCCGGAGTGGTATATTCGATTGACCTTCTTATTTCTAGTTTTTGACTATGGGTATTGTGATTCTGACATTATTTAATGAATATAATTAGTTTAGATAAAACACATAAATTAACACCAATTATTTTAACTTACAAATACGTAATTGAAAGACGGCTAAAAAGTTAGCCACATATCTATCATGATTAGCCTATTGATCGTGTAAATCGCCTTGTGGGAACCTCGGACATCTGGCTAAGCACGCGCCATTTTTACTGTGATCGATAACAAACCTATTACTGGTACAGACGTACAGTATATTACACTTCATTTTATTTAAGGGAACTTTAATATGAGCCAGCCTACAAAGCCAGTTCTCCCACTATGACGGACTGACAGACGTATTTTTGAGGTATCCGTTTGTCAGACGAAAGGAAAATTATGGATTCATACAAAAACGGATACTATGGCATACTGTAACGCAGTGATCTAACCAGGGTGTTTGACAGACGCATCCGTAAGTCCTTCATAGTGTGGGATTCGCCTTACCCGCTGAAGAATTTCTTAGTAGCTGTAGTATTAAATAAGTTAGTATAAAATAAGGTTCACAACCTCACAAAATAGACTATCTAAGTAGGAACACACTAGTTGTGTAGTGAGTTTATTCAAAATTCAAACGATTGACGGTTTTTTTTCGTTGTTGATCTTTGAAGAATCTAACTGAATTTGACTTCTATCTATCATTTCAATAAAAATAAGAAACAATAAACAACAGATAATAATAAAATAAACATCTTTCAAGAATGTTGTCATAGTAATTGGAAAATAACGAGCAAACCTTTTGCCAAGAAATAATAATATTTTTCACTGAAATCTCGAATATCTTTGCTCTATATTGATTTCAAAACCCTCTTTTTAAACCACGAACCAACCACAGACACTAACAAAAGTGTCTAAAATACAACATGTGTTGCAATAGGGTTGCACTTGTCACAGTAATATTAACTAGATGGGATTGAATAATATAATATTATGCTGATCAGTGCAACGCATTACAATACCTAGTTCGTTAAAACCGACCCCACGGTGAATGGGAACAGAAAATGCGTGGAGCGGCTTTAGTTATGAAGTATTTCACCTCGCCTGTTTGGTGCTGTTAATAGGTGTAATTACATTTTATTATTATTTGAGTAGTATTAAGACAGTTTGAGAGTATATGTATTTTAGAAGTCTATTGTGTACGTATTTTAGGAGATTTTATATATATATATATTTTTGGAACCTAGGGCTTTGTAGGGCAAAACAGTAGGTTGGACAATGTCTATACAGCGCCACAATCGCGCCTATTGCTACTTGAGAAGAGAAATACCAGCCCGGAACAATGAAATTAAATTAAAATAAGTTTATTACACGTTAAAGAACTTTACAGACTATTGTTACATCTGCCAAACTTTTAGTAAAGTTTGTCGGCAGTAAGTAGGTGCTCCTATTAAACTAGGTTTTTCATAGCATAAGGTACAATGAGACTCTTGAGCGGCTTCCGGAGAGTTCTTTATAGTAATTGTTCTATAATTGAAATATTTGCTGGCATAATGCTGTCAGAGCCAGAGGAAGAGCTATGGCACAGTATCTCGTATACATACATATATGACGCGATTATCTCCTGCGGGGTAGGCAGAGCATAAGCGGCCGTAAATACACGGTCGATATCGCCACTTCTGACAAATACTGTACAGGTAAACAAAAAAAACACAATAATACAGCTTTTGCTTATATTGAAAACTAACAAATTTTTTAGGCGCGGGTGGGAAAAAGAAAAATTGCTAGGTTAAAAAAAAAATAGCTAACAGTATTTCATGTCCCCTGGAAAAGGCACGGATATAAACTATAATTTGGTGTCATATCATGAATGACGTCCCCTCCACGGCTCTCGGCCGCGTCCAACTTCTGGCTCTGCGATGGTCTCCCTTTACATTTTGCCGCAAACTAGCTGTAGGGTTGTCCTGAGCAGTTGCATTTTAAACTTACAAAAAATAAAATACCAAATTTTTAAAACAGTTCCCATGTCACAAAGGTAGACAATTTCTATTACCTAGTGTCGCCACAAAGTGATGGTGGATTTTGTGAAAGTCGCAGGTTCAAATCCTGCCCGCAGTAGATTTTTTGGCAAGATTTCTAAAAAAATACTAAATAACACACAAACATCACTCCTCTATCCTTTAGGGAGTAGGCACATATAAGTGTCTGTAAAAGCGTGTGTAATAACGTGTTTGCGGAGTTCCAAAAAGTACATATTGTAATAGGGCGCTTCCACGGATTATTAAGGTCTTTAGGATTTTGGATGGCTTTATAACTAACTAGCAGCCCGCCCAGCGTTTTCACCCGCCGATAACCGTTTTCCTCGGGAAAAAGACCTTTTCCCGGCATATCTATCTACTAAAGTAACCGCATCAAAATCCATGGCGTACTTTTAAAGATCTAAGCATACAAAGGGACACAAGAAGCGACTTTATTTTATACTATTTAGTAATAGTAATTTATTCACAATATAAGACAGGAAAAACCAGTCCCGTGCAAAATAATCTTCCTAAAAGTGTGCAGTAGATGTTATGTCAGCCCTAACAACCTCTAGGTTTCCATGTATTTTTTTTAATTCTGGTCACGGTCCTTGAATTACGTAATTAGCGGTAGCTTATTGGGAACTGGGGTCCTGTCGCTTCAAACGCGATAAACTATAAAAGAATAACAAAAAAAAAATACAATTTCAACTTTCCACGTCTAATTATTCTCTAATTTCTGTGCTTATTTGATGTGACCTTTGAAAATTTGTGAATCGCACACGCACCAGATGATATGCGGTCCGTGAAAGACACCATACAAATGACAAACTATGACAGCCGCAGTTTGATGCGACGGCGTGTGCCATGGTATCCTGTTTTTGTATAAACTCGTCTTGTCAATAAACTGAATCCGCCAAATCACCACTGGTGCGTGTGTGATCCGCATTTTTTGAGCGTTCATCAAAAAGACCGCACGCGATTTTCTCAATCGTAACAGCATTGCGTGCACTTGTTGTTGTTATTAATAAATAAAAACCAATTAATAACAAGTGGTCACAAGTTCACAAGTGGCCCCATCGTTCATTTGGTAACTTTTGTTGCGACCCCTGATAAAAACCACCCCTATAAATAAAACGCACATTCGGCATCTGAACACAAAAGATTAAAAAAGCAACTCGTAAAAACCATCCGCGGTTATCTATTAGTATCTAGTTAGAGTTACACGTACAGATGTTACAAAAATAATAATCCGGCCGTGTTGCGTTTCGGCACGAAGATTTGTAAGCCACAAAAAATTGCCACGATTATGGCGAATGCATTCTATATACGAAAATTTACGGAACTACTTGGCTCTCTAGGCAAATGGTACAGTGCATCGGTTTTTTGGCGCAAGTAATTGTTGTTTATTTTAGGTTCTAGTATCCACTTTAAATTATATCTGTAGGTAACTAAGGATTATTAAATTGAGTTTATATAATAGACGTATACTTTAAGTTTGTAAGTAAATTATTGTGTGAGTGCGTAGTGGACATTTATTGTTGTGTAACACCTATCTGCTTCCCTGTTACCAAACTTCTGGGTTAAAAATTTAAACTATATTAACAGTTTAAGGTTGTATGTTTACATGGCGCATGTTGAAGAAATAAACATTGCATTAAATATTTTATTACTTCTTAAAATAACATAAAGCAAAGAGACAGAACATCTGTGATTCTTAAAATAACGTTATGGTATTATTACAGAGAAAACTATATAATTTGAAAAATCTTACATCATTCATCAAACAGATTGAAGATTTTTCTGTCTCCCAAGAAATGCGTTCGTCAGAATTGCTATCGCTGTTCGTTTAAAAATGTTACCTGGGGATAACGCGATGACTTTACAGTAGGGATTAGTTCCGTTAAACAAATACATGGAAGTTGTATCTAGTGGTACTGGGACTGACAGATTGCCACTGGAAGGTAAAAAAAACGTGTAATAGAAAGCAAATAGCGAATTCGGATCTTATTCCAGTACATATAATATGGCGTTTTTGAGTGCGTCTGTTAAACGACTTGACAGCTTCCATTACGCACCGTAGCCGTATTTGTATGGGAATAAGATCGGAATCCGAAATTTCCTTTCGTCTGACAGACGGATGCGTGATCATGACAAGTGGGAGAACCGCCAAATAGGTAGAGTCATCCTCCAAACGAGTAGTAAAAGATGAAGGACTTACAACCTGTCACTATGATGTGATGATACACAATTTTTTGAATGACACTTAAATGATTAATTTTTTTTTTTTAGTTAGCACAACTATTACTCATCCATCACAATAAACAATTTTAAAAGGATTTAAGTTGTGTTTATTTAGCAACGTAGGAAATATAAAATCTAAAATAAACACAACTTAAATCGTTAAAATTTTTATTTTATTTTATTGTGACTTAAATGTTTGTCAGATGTGACGTATATTACTCTACCTACCCCGCAAGGGATACAGGCGTGATTTAGGTATGCATTTACAGTATGTAGTAGGTTTCAACGATAGATAATCGCATAAAATTATTTTTGATAGGTGTGTGTATGTAAAAACTGAGCGAAACTTTTGGAAAAAGTTTCGCAATCACCTGCAGTATTTAGAATTTGAAATCATTGCTTACCAAGTTTCTTAGAGAAACACAACTGGCTGTAAAAACGTTCTTTTTCGAATACATCCGACTGCTAGTATACGGTTGGGATAATCTAAAAGAAATCAATATTTTGAATTTAGAATAAACTCATTGTAGTTCGAAAAGCGCAACCGCCCCTTCCTTTCATCAAGTCCGGCAATTCGGAATCGCAATACCTTATACCTACCATGCAACACAGGTGGGTTGTGTACTCGCACGGCGTCGAGTTTCAATCATTGTGCACCGATCGAACCTTTCCGGTCGGAACTGTAGGGACAATCCCTACCCACATTAATTGGCCCCAAACGGCCTCAACCTCAGACATTTAATATGGCTGAATAAAAAAAGAAATACAGAAAAAGGCGCCCAAAGCTCGCGCATCCGCGCTTCAATGGCTGTATACAAACTGTAATACGATATTTTGGTTTAGTAAGCGATTTAGCAGATGGGTGTCACAGGAAGCAACGAATTTGTAGCTACTGCTCAAGACAACACTGTCTTTTACTGTTTTTTTTCTAACCGTCATTATTTTTGGGGGCCGCGAAATGAAGGGGCCGACCCAACTAACAAATTTTGAGTATAGCGTTCCTTCCTTCTAATGAGTACCTTTATTAAGGTATTATGTAATGCGAATTTATATTATCTTGGTTACATACATTATGACAAGTTTTTTACTATTATTTAGTAGTTAGGTACTGATTTATTACTTACAAGATGAGTACAAAATTAAAAAAAGTCTTCTGTGCTGGATATACATACTTAGAGAACTTGCAAAATTGCAGCGCAGGCAGGATTTGAACGACCTTCGCTATCACTAGTAGCGCGGCCTCTACCGACTGGGCTACCGCGGCTCACCTAACCTTGGCGAAATTATGCACGTGTATCTTAATGCCAGTCACGCGTGGCATAGCTTCATCTACAGGGATAGTATTTGCAAATCCTGCCTGCGGTGCCATTTTGAAAGTTCTCCAAAATACTTAGAAAAGGTATTTGTTTCCATGACAGACAGTATAACTAGGTAGATAGGTACTAAATGTGGTATTAAGTTTGCACACATTAGAAATAGCGGCTTATATTCGTAAAACATAAACTTCATAAACATAATAAGATTTATTATAATAAATACCGAACCCAGATTGCGTAAACGGGGCTCGCGTTTTGAAAGACCTTATTGAGAACCACAATTCTTTGAATTTATTGAAATATTGCTCGTGTACCTAGTTATTATAACGCAGGTGCGGATCTAAGTTCGGTGTTGTGTTTCAAAAACAGAACATGCTACAATCCACAACATAATCAGGAACAACTTTTACTTCCAAACTAATCTCTAATGCTAATGTAGAAAGGGACACACGGTGCAACTCTACATAATAGTTGACTGTATGTAAGTTAGTCTAATACCTACAGTACGGAAAGTATCAAGTTTATTTCCTAGTATACGGCAAAGTTGGTAGTTTTCTAGAGTGAATTCAAATTTATTCGAAACAATGTAGGATACGATAATGTTCCTCGTGGAATAAATCTGCTGTTTTGGGTGAAAGTTGGTTTAACAACACGAGGCATACTTATTTACCTACTCTCTTCCTAGACCTATTTGTATATCAATGAGATCTGCCCACTCAATATTTTTACCCAACCGTTATACATTTTTACTCATGTTCCAATATGATTCGTAAAATACGTAACTACGAATCGAAATAAATATCCATAAAAAATTACTTAACTTATGTTTTCATCCATCCCGAATCCCGATGTAACTACAAAATATGAAGATTGAAATTGTACTACAAGTGAACGAAATGGAAACCTCAGGATGAACTGGTGCTCAAGAACGACTTTTATGAGACAAGATTTTTTTTTAAAGATAATACAATTTTTATGAAAGTTTTTCACTTATTAAAGCCAAATTGGTACTGCAATCTCCATACTATTACGTACATACATATATCCTTTGCAGGTTAGGTAGAGCGTAAACAGCCCTATTAACCAACATTTACGCCACGTCTGACAAACATTTGCAAATCATTCAGAAAATGGAGTATCGCTATGGTGACTGATTGTCAGTTCATCGGCTAAAATTGCAACACTCATTTAACCCTCGGGTCCCTAAGGTGTCTTTTACATCATACAAGGGAAAAAATGGGTTGAAGCTATTCTAAGCCGAGATCACACAATATTATTTAGCGCATATAAACTTGAGTTAGAACCCTAAGCCTCAGGGTTTCAGTTTCAGCGGACAACATTGTTACCAGGCTCGATACTAGAGGGCGCTATATCTAAACCGTCTGAAGTCAAGTCACTAAAAGATGTAGAGATTAACAGTTAATTTTTGTTGTGGCTGTTTCTTAAGAGAAAGTAGTTTTTTTGAAGAGTAAGTTCGTCTCGCTTATTTAAAAAGTATACAAATTTTTGAATCTCCGTATAATTATACAAATTTTTGAATCTCCGTTTTCCTCATTCAAAAAGTTTCAATTAAGTACATCCCAATCAAATCACACGACTCGCTAGTTACTTCAGTGTCGAAGATAAAAAAGTCGATAACAGTTTTTTTATAAAACTTGCTAGATTTTCAACGGCGGGCAGGATTTGAACCTGCAACATTCGCCATCACTGGTAGCGCCTCTTGCATCTGGGCTACCACGGTACATCCATTGCCCGCGTATTTTGTAAGTGTATGTTAATGCCAATAACGCGTTTATATTTTATGTTGAAAATGTTCTGCAACACTCAAGTATACCTATTTATGAGTACTTATTTGTGTTGTACCTAACAAAATATTACATTAGAGGTTAAAAATCACGGTCTCACGATGTGACCATTGCGCTTTTACCCTGCCTTGTGGGGGTCTAAACAAATAATTGTGCTCGTTCCACCTCCATATTTTACACTTTAATAGCTCCCTTAAAAGAACTGGAGTTTAATTGCCTAATCTTTTACAACGGCGATAGGTGGCCCTCGGAGTAAACTCTATAATAGCCACATGATAGCCTACCTTTATTGGGCTCGATGGTATTGGCAAATTAATTAAATTAATCTTTTATTTTCTTTATATATGCGGTTCGTTCGATACTTTTGACAGTGCGAGAAAAGTTTTTCCCTGATTTCTTGTTTTTAAGTATAAGATGAGAGTACAGATCTGTATTTAAGTGTCACCATGTCATACATTACGTTGATCAGCTAAAATCAGGCTAGATATTAAAACTGTATACTCATTGATATAATTGTGGTACGTCACTATACTTCCTTACTTTCTATGAAATGAAATATCTAAGAACACCCATTTGTGATTATACCTACTAGGGGTAAGCTTAAACCCAGCAGTGTGCTACACCCATTTCAGCTTTTGTTGTCTATTTGCACTGTATTTATTGATTGTGTACCTAATGTATGTGTAGCGAAATAATATATTAGTATTTGTTATGAATTTCATCTTTTATTTATTTATACCAACGCATGATTTCAGTGGTTATTCTGCCTTGCGTCTTGTCTTGATAATGCAAAATGGATGAGACGATCAAATAAAACATTTCCTGAACATATCATATCTTATTCTACATGTCCAAATTAAATTGAAATCGGACTTTTATGACACACATCTATTTTGTTATTAAATTAGTAATACCGTTCGGTACCTCCGACTTTACCTAAAAATACTCGGACATAAATTCTAATCATAAAATCAGTAAACATAAGATTATACTAATACTGTGTTCATATTAAAGACTGTTTTGAATAGATTTTGAAGACATTATACAACTTATTAGAGGTGAAATTCATTAAAATTCACTCCGGGCGACTGAGACATGTAGGCCTAGACGCCTATAATAAACAGGATTGGGACGTTCTGTCAGAATAATAATAGTATTTTAGTTAATATTTAAATTTATACTTTTAATTTGTCTTAGTCCATAAATATTTGGAGATCACTGTGCCTATAAATGTCGTATTTACGGCGAGGTGTTACAAATACACAGTGTATATTTGCATTTTAATTTATGTGTATAAATAAAATAGTTGACACATTTGGAACTTGTACTGTTCTAAGATCTGTTTAAAGTGTTATGTAGCACCCCCCGTGGCGCCCTCTACTACTCGAGCCACCATAATGATGAGTTTATTACAGTTTTATTAGCATTCCACGAAATGTTTATTTAACTTTTTTCTTTGACAGAGTTTATGAATGACAAACTAATTTATGTATGCTGTTTGATTGCTAAAATATACATACAGAATCAATATTACTAAAATAGGATTATATTTGTTCAGTCGCTTTCAACTGTGTATTTCTTTGACATTCAAATTTAGTTGCGTATGTTATCTAATCGTGAAACGTAACAACAAACAACTTGACGTTTTGTAATTTTTACACCAGACTGCGTACTCACTTAGGGACTCGTCATTGCCGACGGAATTTATGAATTACACTTAAATATATCACTTGACATACAAAATCTTGTATTGAAAATAAGGAACCTCGCCCACTGCGCGAGCTTATCTCGCAACATGCCAAGAGGGGCATAAACCGAGGAGCGTTTTGTCGTCGTGTGTTGCGCGGAGCCGCAGCAGATAACTGCAATGTGAAACTGATAAAACGGACATATTACTTAAGTGATATTTTGATGACCCATAACGCAATGACGGTAAGAGGTCGCATTTACCTACCGATGTTTTAAGGCTTGTATCTTTAGGAGATAACAGACGATGCTTTTTGCAAGGCGCCCTTATGTCGTCTACGTATAAACGTAATGATAATTCTTTCGTAGCACTTTGTGTAAGCAATTTTACAGTGATTTGAAAGCCATAGTAATGGACCATCATGCTTCAATGCTCACTCAGTTAAATTATAGATTCCATAGCTACTAAACTTCAAAGTACTTCTAAAGTAAATTGTCTAGGTCTTATATAAAAGCTAGAATATTTTTCGTAGCAAATTGCTACAAACAATCTTTAGCTGTTGTGGAGCTTACAATACTCACGATTACGATACATTCATTGTTCTTTTGAGTTAAACAAGTATCAAACTATAAAGTTTCAATCTGTGATCTCTTTGGAAAAGAGATTATTTGCGAGAAGACCGCGAGTAGGACGCACGCGGCCGTTCCCGCGCCGCCGCCGTCTCGACTCAAAGCGCCGCCATGTTTGCATTTCGATCCGCAAGGAACCTGTGTTTAAGTTGACTCGGGAATTATATCGCAGCGATTAGTGTAATAACTGGTTGGCTCGCGAGCCTTTTTCTTGTTTCACCATGCGCTTTCACTTCAACATCCCTCGCGCATCGCGGCTCGGCGAGCGCTGCGATGTCGATTGTTCCAATCGGCCGCATTGTTTTCTGCGCCATAAAATTTGCCCAGTTATTTTATGATTGCTTCATTTTTTTTTGCTTTTTTGTAGGCGCAATTAATCTTTCATTTTACTCTTGCACTCGTTGCTCTGACTTATACTGGTATTAATTGAAAATTATAATAACCGCAAAACGTTTAATGACCGCCCGTAATAACTGAACGGGTTGCCCGTTCGTTTGCAATAAAGACAGCGTTCCATTCGGCGCCGATATTTGTGGCAAACATGTTTGAAAAACTGAACGGCTCATTTCAAATGGCCGAAACGATAATGCATTGCAATATCATTAAGTTGGAAGATTGCATGTTGTGCGCGATGTGAGAGGCTCCTATGCGCCCTGTATGTACCGAGCTTTATTTAAATCGTTGCTTTTACGCCGAGAGCGAAATTTAGGTATAAGGATTGATTGCTCGCTGTAGCACCTCGGCGCGGCGGCGAAGCTGCGCGCGCGCAGTAATGTAGTAGTGCGTGTTGCATTGTCTCGCAGGGGAATAAATATTGATCGTACCGCATAGTCGCTTGTAATTGCATGTGCGGCCGAACGGAGCCTTTATAAAACTCGTTGCAAACCGCACGGAATGTAAACCAGAATGCTCTGGGACATTAATGTGTATTTATTGAGAGCTCCGCGTAATGTTTTTATCGGCTGTGTTTAAGCCTCGAACGTGGCGACGCGCCGGATGTAGGCAAGGATTAACGTCTTTAATTTTATTTACATGTTTAACGTTACACTATTTTGCATTGACACTTTAACTGTAACGTATATATTTGCAATTTAATCTGTGGAATAAACGTCATTGGGACGATAGTAAAGCTATTGCGGGAGTGTATTGCTTTTACAGCCGTCGACGTGGAGTTGATTCATAAGATTTGTTGGATTGAAATGTTGCAGTAATTATGTTCCGAGGCAGCTGCAAGGAGTAACAAGTATGTGCGAGTAGGCTCTACAGCGCAAGCACCAGTGCCTCGGGGAAATTAAAAAGCTAACAACGAGAACTTGAGGAGGAATTATGTTGTTCCGCTGACGGCTGATGTTTGTTGAAGCTAATTTTAGTAGCCAAGTAAACGAACGGTGCCCAAAGAAATTCTTCGGTATTTCAGTATTTCGTATTTTCTGCGACACTGAGTTATTTATTCTTGGATTCGCCTTTTCGTTCAATTTTAGATTTCTTTTCATGACTAATTGTGGAATATTTAAGCAAATTGCGTCCTCCGATGAGCGATGTGAATTCCTTTGGCGGCGAAGTTTTTATTCGTTCGTTTGAAGTTTCTGTGGAAACAGTGCGTGTCCCATGCTAATAAAGTTACTAAGTTTGGTGGTTCACACACGCACCGCGTAATTTTGTGGTATTTTGCGGTCCACTTCATTTGAAGAAATCAAGGAGTTGTATGTGTTCGCATAGAATGCTGCACGCCATGGCACCCGCAACGCCGCCGTGCGCCTGCCACAGGGTGCTAGTAGCTAGGTGGTTGCAAAACCCGCAATATCGCATGGCACGTGTGAGATTCTTCTTCGGTGCAGTGATTAATATTGAGCAGAGTATTCCGCGAGGTGAACTTGAAACTTTACGAGTTGTGAAACTTGTGAATGTAAATAAATATTGAAGCTTGACGTAGATTGCAAGTGTATTAGTTAATAATTGTGTTTTCCATAATTAGGCAAATAGTTTAGTTTATAGATAGTTCGGTAATTAACTAAGTAAAGTGCTCGTTAGATAATATATTCCTTAGTTAAATCTAAGGATAAGAAAAGATAAATATTATTGAAAAGAGAGAGAGAGAGAGAGGGAATTGATAACAGCTCGAAGGAAGTAAAGATTTGTTCAAAGCTTGCTCAACGTGGAGTTTACTACCATTAGTACCAAGAAAACATAATAATTTGGCAGGACTCCCACTTGTAGTCCGTCGCTGCGTATTTTTAACGCACCGTAACGCATGCGTCTGTCATACGAAAGGAAAATGCGAATTTCGATAATATTTACCTACGAATACACGACTTGACATCTGTTATGCACCGTAGCCGTATTTGTATGGAAACGAGATTGGAATTAGGAATTTGCTTTCGTCTGACAGACGGATGCGTTAAAAATACGCAGTGACGGACGACAAGTGTGAGAACCGCCTTTGAATACTGACGTATTATCTGCATACAGCTGTATTAGCAAACATTGTAGCCCACCCAACCACGAACTCATCAAGCCTCAAGGATTCGAACCCGCTATAGTGGCGCAAGAGTTCCACCATTCCACCATCGGAGTCATTACCCTTTCCTTTCAGATTGATCCACTGTGTGCCAAAATTGTATAACCGCGGCGTCCAAACGCACCCTTCATTACGCATTTTTTATTCCTGAAATACGTAATAGAGTTATTATTAAGGTTTTTTTTCATTTCTTTCTATGCAGCTACGCCACCACATTGTTCTATCAAGTTTTTTTCATGTATTGTAATGTAGGTACGTTCGACTCAAGAATATGTCTAAGTATTAGTGAGAAAATGTAGCTCTAGCCGTCCAATGATTTCACTTGCTATTTTTTTGTCCTTTTCGTTCTCTTATAATAAGTTAAAGGAAATCCATTTTTCTTCTGTACCTCACACAGCACCTCAATGCATTTGCTGATAGTCCAATCGTGGATAATTTAATTGTTTGAAATGACATCCAAGATTTTTTGCGTGACTGCGTGAGTTGTCACATTTCAGTATGCCATACAAATTATAAATTATGCAACAGATTTTTGTTTGTGCCGGTATATTTAGGCCCAACGCTCCGCGTCTTGACATTATTACCCGTCCGAGTAGCTATAATACGGCGAGGTAGTACTTCGCTGAATCAAGCCGACGCAGCGTTGGCGCTTTAACTCCAAAGTGTAAAATGAATAAATAGATACTTACTTAAGTTGTTTCAGAATCAGGATAAGTTAGGTTGGTATGATTGCTATTATTATTTATTGTTGTTTTTTTAGTGAAAACCAGTAATCGACTTTTGGTTGTTGAAATTGAGCCTTAGAGCGCTAAGGAACTACCTTTTCAGCCGCGTGGGTAAACATTGATTGAGTATAACTATAAAGCCAATGATGTTTCGTAAACCGCGAGCTCAACCATTTTGTGCGCTTTATTATATTATTGAGCGAATTTGAAGGTATTTGAAGGTTCGAAACAAATACTCGCACTTACAAAAAGGTCAGGTTTCAAGAAATATGCGCTATCGGAACAATACTTTGAGTCAAATACGTTACACAACCATGTCAGAGGCCTATTAGTGGTAGTAGACTGTTGAAAAACTCTGACAGCAGCGTTCATCGGGTCGTTGGACGACTCGGTGTCCCACACGCAAAGAGAGAATAATGCATCGTGTTAAAATAAAATGCATTTGTACCTATTTGATAAATTCTAGTGTATATTGTAGCAGTTTCCAAACCATTTGAGATCATCTTACACTGGTTTTCTTAATAAAGTGTATGAAAATCCACAATATGTAGGTCCCTTAATGGGGTGACTCTAGATCAGCAGCTTATTATTACTACGACACTACTGACATTAGCATAGTTTTTAAGTACTATGCATTTATAGATGATAATTTCTTTTAATTAGGTGCTTTTGTCAGAGTCAAAGACAAACGCTAAAAAATCAGGAGTAGATATTTAAATGCACCGTTGAAATAACAGTCTTGTAAAGAAGGACACACAATAAACAATGTCCAGGCAATTGTGTCAATTAAATCAATTCGCTACGCGGAACGTCCTGTCTTGTGTTTACAGGCGAGCTATCTAAATAAGCCCGATTTGACATCTGTCGGATTCGTGCTAACACTAGGGCAGTGGGTCCAATTTCCTTTGTTTGAATCTTTTATAGTATGGAACTGACAGCTGTCAAACATAGCTTATTATGATGGCCTTACTGTACGCAGATTATTTGCTTCGATGGTGCACTGAACAGAAAGAGACGGACTTGTTTCATTTACTACTTGTGTTTTTTTCCTGTGCTTTAAAAATGCCTAGACACTAGTAGAGAACGGAAGAAATGACAAATCTATCAAAAAGCGAAAAACTATCACTTTTGGCATTAATTGTTATAATTCAAATTACCGCGAATATTTCAATAGGTTGGTTAGGTCTAATTTAACATTAAGATAATGCTAAAATCTTGTATTGTTTGCATGGAGCTATGATTTTTTTGCACAGAAATTCAAATAAAACAAAAATATTAAAGTGATTCGTTTCTAGGATATTACTCAGAACAGAAGAGGCGTAAAAAGAATAGAGGAATGGCTATGATTATGACGAAAGAAGAGAAAATCATACTTGGTTTATACATACATACATATATCAATATCACGCCGTTATCCCTTGCGGGGTAGGCAGAGCGTAAACGGCCGCAAAAAAACGAACATTTACGCCACGGCTGACAAACATTTGAGGGTCATTCGGAAAATTGTGTATCACCATAGTGACAGGTTGTCAGCCCATCGCCTGAAATTGCAATACACACCTTCGAGTCCTTTCGTCGCCTTTTACGACACCCACGGGAAAGAGATGGGGTGATGTTATTCTAACCCGGCATTACACGGCATTACTTGGTTTATAAACTTATCATATTACTTATTACCAACAATTCGCCTGAGAAACTGGCAAGTGGTTTTCTTTACCATTTTCAATTTAGCCTCATCAACCCAGGGTTCATCGTCAAATCGGTGTCCCACACAAAAATAAGAAGAAAAGTAATGTAAATCCTTTATGTGATGATGTTGATGCAAAGTCTTTACCGCCACCGCTCTGTGTATGGAAATTATGACAAGTTGACGTCTCTCCTTTTAATTGATCCCGAATAAATCAGTCTGTTAGTGGGTCAGCTCAATCAGAACCAGCTGATCGTTGCCATGTCAATTGAAGATCGTATTTCAAGTATTGAAAACTGATTTATGATTTCCTTTGATGTTTTGTGTTTAAGATGATGCTGTATTTACTTTGACATTACTGTCAGCGTGAAAACACACCTTTATAGCGTATCTTATCCGTATAGTTCAGTCGCACAATTTCGGATTGTTTGAAAATGATAGCAGAAATTTTCGCGTAAGTCGTCATATTTCGTATTGCCGCAGTTGTACGTGACTTTTACAAAGATGACGATGGAGTATTATTATTGGGTCATATTTCAATACAAAATGACAAATACATGATAGATAATTGAAATATGTTTATAACAGGTACCTTCTTAATACTGTAAATAATAAGTAAAATTCATTGTGCCTACACATTTTGTCTCAAGTAAAACGCAAATGTCGTGACAAAGGCATATTTAAATGTATGATAGGTATGGGAAAACAAAAAGTAGGTACACCCACTTTCACATCTTAACAAGTGCTTATAAACCCACGATTTGTGTTCCAAACCAGACGAACTCGGGTAATCGTAGGAAACGATTATTTCACTATTTCTATTTCCAAAGTGTCTCCGGACAGTTTTAAATCCATTACCTTCGGATGTCGTACGGCAATTTTCCAGTAGCTGGTTTTCGTCGCCCACACGCGAGCCAAGCAAGTTCACAACCCAAAACAGCTAATATCCATTATTAGAGTAAAAAGTTTATCAGCGGAAGCCCTGCGAAACGAACAAAGTGAAGCTTGAAAACTGGTCTCTTCTAAAATTTTACTTTGCTGACAAAAATGAACAATATTTTCTGTCTTTCTGATTAACAGAAGACGATGCAAAGACTGCATGGAACCTTGTCATGTTGGTGAATCTTATATGTGGGTACACAGGATTCCGATAATGTTTACATGAAATTGTGAAGTGCGTATATAATATAGTCTGTGCGGAAAGAGAATGGGCGTGGACAAAAAGTGAACGAATAATTCCACGCCTATTCTCTTTCCACACAGACTATTTGCCTTCAGGCCTAAAAATTAAAAGTCTTATGTTTTGGGGAAGTGTCGCTTATGTTCTGTTGGCTTCATTTTATTAGCACGAGAGGCTACTTCTATGTAATATAACTCTGATTAACTTTTCTATAAAATAGCTGGCTGAGTGAAAATTATGATTAATATCTGTTTAGGTAACGGGACTGGATCTGAGTGAGGACGGTCATCGTTTCCCATCAAGCGCTCAGGGTTGGCAGGTACTCCGTGAATAGCTAAAGAAGACTCAGCCACTTAGTTTAGGGTTGTCACTGACTTTTACCGATAGGAGGCTATGCTGACAAATATTTTGCGAATATGTGAAAGTATTCGAGGACTTTTGTAATGTAATGAGTCGGCGAGAAAAAAAACACGTAAGTACTTAGCTATCACTTTATAATAGCTACTATGTAAGAACTATCCGAATCCGTAAAAGTTACTTCTATAAATGACCAATGTAACGTTCTGTAAGGAGGTAAAATAAAAGACAAAAAAGGTACACTTACGAAAAAGAAACGCAATTATACTATAGAGCCAGGTTTTGTAAAAAGCTTTACAATTATAGTTCTAAAATAAATAAAAAATTACAATTCATTGGTTGCACTGAAAATCTTTTCGCATGCTAGCTAAGCTTTTATTGAACTACATTAGCGCTGTAAGCAACTTAATTTTCGTGACTTGTAGAATAATGTCCTAATGATTTTAAAAGACGATCAGTCATGATCGAATCTAGCCGCTAGGTGGTTGATCCCAATAAGTACACAGTTCTAAATTATCTGTGGTGTAAGAATTCTACGAATTTTACAAAAAGAAATCTGATTTTAATGATAAAGTAGCGAAATTAACCTAAAAGCATTAGCTTCTATAGCCAGTTATAGCGTAAGTTGGTGTGACCATACCTATACTTACGTACGGAACGTTTGGTTATATTTTTTATGGAATGAGAGTTTGTTTTTTTTGTGAGCTTTGATGAGCCAGTCACCTCCAGCGCTCGAGATTTCGTCTGCCAAGAGTAGTGACTATGGCAAACACCCCCTCAAAAAGGGGGTTCACATCCAGCAGTATGGTGGTTGATAGTGTTTCTGTGGTTCTTGGTTTACGAAGGTGCCAGCCCTATCCGCTGGTGGAATCTCGCACGCTCGCTTATTGTCTTGCACATCTATTGAAATGTTTAAAGGGCATCAATTAGTCGATCCGTATCGAGGTGTCCCGACGCGTTGATGAGAGGTCTTCTCGTTCTTATGTTTGAGTTTCTATTCCACTTTCTATGTGTTTCTTGTTTGGCAATTCTGAAATAATAATGAGGTCTGTGGACTATTTTCGCGCTCGTTTTCTTTTCAAGGTTTTGATTGATGATATCTGTACCTACTTACGTGCTTATGAATGAATGAATTTATTTATAATTTAATAAAGTATTCTTAAAACGAATACAAGACTAACCGATTCTCAGTTTAGTGGTGCCAAGATGATTAAACAATATTGTTTTTTGGTGAAAATATAAATAAATAAAGAAACAAAACCACTATTCGAGGTTTATACTTTAAGCTTCTTTCAGATACGCCACCGTTTTCGGTGACGCCGCCAATTTTGTCAGCTTTGTATGAAAATGGAAAACTCGGTCGAGCACCTATTTTATTTCAACTTCGATGTTTTGCCTTACCGCTACACAGTAAGTACCTATTTCTACAAAAAACTTCAACCTTACAATATTTTTTTTGTGTATCAGCTCAGAATAGTATTTTCTTGATAAACATCTGAATAACCAGTTCACGATGTTCCCTGAGATAGGTAACTTGAAGTGCCGCCGTACTGACAGAACGCTGCATGTACAACTTTGACAGCGAGGGCATCGGGAGATGTAGCGAGGTGACTGGTATGGCGACGAGACGGTGACATTTTGTCGCTGACAAAAGAACTTCAACATTATTAGATTTTTTAAGTGCATCAGCTTAGAACAGTATTTTCTTGATAAACATCTGAATAACCAGTACACGATGTTTCCTGAGATAGGTAACTTGAGGTGCCGCTTAGTGACAATACACTGCATGGACAACTTTGACAGCGAGGGCATCGGGAGATGTTGCGAGGTGACTTGTATGGCGACGAGACGGTGACATTTTGTCGCTGCGTCCATAACTGAACTTCCAATCGCATCTTGAAAATGGTTCGTGATTCGAGCGCGGTTTATCTGTGTAAAGAGAGACGGTATTTGTTGCAAATATAAAAGTAAGTTATATTATTTTTATTGTTCTTCCAATATCTTATTCTATATTCAATAAATATTTTAACATAATGACTAGGTGACTCAGGCGCTTCTTACACGAACCCCGGTGTTTTACCGGATCCAGTTTTTTTTAAAGGAGTTTACGAAATCTCATACAAAAACCTATCCGGTTTTTCATATCATGGCGCACGCCGCCGCATCAAAGTGTACCTGTCACTGGTTGTCATTTGTACGGTGGGTGTCACGAACCGCAGTATAGAAATACATAACTTCATTCACATAAAACCATGGAACTAGCACAGAATATATAATAGTACTAACGGAACTAGTATGTACTCCTACGTCATACCATGTAAAATCCTTGCATTCAACACATACATACATATATCACGCCAATATCCCTTGCGGGGTAAAAACGAATATTTAAACCATGTTTGTCAGACACGTTTAAGGGAGGAAAATTGTGTATCGCCAAAGTGACAGGTTGTCAGCCCATCGCGTAAGATTGCAATACACACCCTCGAGTCCCTTAGTCGCCTCTTACGACTCCCACGGGAAAGAAATGGGGTGATGCTATTCTAAGGCGGCATCACACAGCCTAAAACACGATTACGTAATATCGTCGGATGCGTGTGCGATTCCCCTGAATTCGCTTACTTCCCAGCGTCACCCTCAGGCTAGTCTGAGGGAGCTGGTTGCCAGAAGGCGGCCCCGTACTAGACGGCTCTACATTTAATACCAGTCGATCGAGATTATCTGCGACGAGTCCGTACTTCGTCGTACGATTTGATAGGCCAGGATCCAGAGTACAACTCGTAGAGTAGTTAAATAAATTATTATTATGAATAAGCTACTACTTTACGAGTTCTCTAAGCTAAGTTTAATGTAGAGCAATACTGAGGCGTCTTTTTCAATAGATAGCTCATATTTGAAAGCGGTTTTAATTAATGTTTATAAATGTCTAGATATCCTCTACATTAGGTACGTAAATGTAATGAATATTTCTGTAATAATATACTTACTATTGTTGGCGTTGCAAAACACCTGCCTTGAGTAAGCATAGTTCGTTCGCGATATTTAAGATAAAACTACAAACATACATATGTCACGCTTATATGCCTATGTGCGGGGTAGGCAGGGCAAAAACGGACATTCACGCGACGTTTAATCTAACAAGCATTTGGGGGTCACTCAGAAAATTATGTATCCCGGTATTGACAACCCATCGCCTAAAAATGCAATACTCATTGTAAACTTCGAGTCCCTTAGTCGCATCTTACGACACACACAGGAATAGGGTGATGCTATTCTAACACGGCATAGATAATAGGATGGGATAGGATATGATGAGCTAGTGCGGAAAACCTTCGGTGTCATATTCAAACAATTTAAAAAATACGCGACACTGAACTATACGTAGATTTGTTTCATTGCAATTTTTATTAATAGATAATCAACTTACATGCTTGTACTCAATTACGCAAACAGGAGTCTTCAGTCTAACATGTCATGTACTTACCTACATTCTTGTAAGTACTTTAATATTATGAAAGGTATTTCCAAGGCAGGATCCTGATCTAGGATTTGTGTACAAGCTGGTAGCGTAGTCGGCTGTCGTTACGCAATTGAAACTTAGTGAATTATTACGCATGATAATAATCTTCTTATAAATAAACGGCCGCTTGGAACGTCGCTGGCATCTGCTGTGTTGCTAGACTAGTATCGGGTTTAAAAAGTTACGCAAGTGGATATTTCTGTATGATTTTTGAAAACTAAAAAAATTTTCAAGCGCGGGCATGGCAGAAAAATTTTGTAAGTTTTCAAAAATTGTATACCTAATACGGGAAGTGTTTTAAAATTTGGTATTCAATTTCTGTATTAAACTACCGTGTGATGCCCGTCAACCTATTTCCTTCCCGCGGGTGTCGTAAGAGGCAAATAAAGTACTTGAGGGTTTCATGTGTATTACAATTATATGCGACAGGATGACAACCTGTCACAAAAGCGATAATCGATTTTTCTGAAACGGCCCTCAAATGTTTGTCGGATGTGGCAATAGCACCCGTATTTTCACGGCCGTTAACTCTCTGCCTACCAAGTAAGGGGTAAAGACGTGATATGTGTATGTGTATGTAATTACCAATGAGAACAAAAATGATTAATTCGCTTTAAAACGGTAAACAATCTTTTGATTTCATAAGAACTAAACTTTTGATGGTTATAATTTCATTTCTCTTTACAGAAGCTGCAAGTTTTTTTAATTTTCCGTTTCTAACTTTACTATTGATTTACTATTCTTACCTAATGGGTTTTGTTGTACTTATGAGACATAATAGCAGAAATGAAATCTTATCTTAATGAGATCTGTTTCTTGTCTTTTTCATTCGCGCTGCGCCAGAGAGAAACAGCCAACAATACTGTTCACAAATTTGCGAGATATTACTGTTTTTTCGACATAGAAACTAGAATAATACCGATAAAATGTCTTGTTTAGCCATTTTTACTAGAAAAAGTATGTATCAAAATTATTATAATTCAAAACTTTGGAAAATATGTTGAGAATACTTAGAGTTTTTTTTTAGATCAAATGAATGTTGTCAAATTGTGTAACTGATAGTATCTGTGAGATCCTCGACACTAAATTACATTTCTCAAAATTTAATTGCTGTAATTGTATAAATAAAACCAGTTTAAAAATCTTGCCCGCGCGCTTTTCCCGCCTTCAGTACCTAAAAATATTTTACACAATATATAACTAAAAGCAATTGTATGTTCAAGTTTAACTTTTATGATTCTTTGTCAGGTTTCGTGGTTTGAATTCGCTATAAATATAATTGTTTTGAACATTCAGGCATTTATATAATTTCGTCTTTCTTAAAAAATATTTCTTTATACCCTTTAAAATTTTCGTGCGATACACGGATTTATGTACACGGGTAATAACAGCAGCGCCGCCATTAAGGGATAAACGTATACTTTTAGGTATTACTTGCATGAAAACCAGAACAGTTATGTCGGCTTAGAATAGCATCATCCCAATTTTTCCCGTGGGTGTTTTAAATGAGGCGGCCAAGGGACTCGAGGGTAACATGCGTTTTTTTAATTTAAGGCGATGGGCTGACAACTTGTCTCTATGGCGATACACTATTTTCTGAACGACCCTCAAAACCCTTGACAGACGTGGCGTAAATTATCGTTTTATGGCCGTTTACGCTCTGCCACGTAAGGGGTTATAGGCGTGATGTAAGTATGTAGAATCTTTAGATAAATAATTGGTTCGCTAGGCGCTACAGCGAGGACCAATCTTTCATCTAAGGTAGAATCAGAAAAAGTTGATCCCTGAAATATGTACCCCAAAGTGTTGCTGATTTTACTAGCTAATTTGCATACTGCAACAGCACTATCTGGGTGGTTGTAGTTGTATACTTCCTGATCTTCCAAGAATCCTTTTAGACTTCAGGCTGTCAGGGTCTCGCTCAGTGTAGGCTACTTGCCATATAGCAAGCCTTGTACAATGCTCCACCAAGTTTACCTCCAATCAGTATGAAACTACATAGCCCACTCGGATGAACTTGTGTGGATTTCTTTCTACGATACGTTTTATGAGCTCCTTGTAACTTCTGGTTCCTGGGTGGCTAATCGAGTAGTAAGATATTATGCACTGTAATAGAATCTATTAGGATCTGAAGTCATTCTATCGTCACGCTGAAATAGTGCGCTCTTGGCAAATGATGTAATATTGAATAGGTTTGTAAAGGTTATTTATTATTATATTGTAAAGGCCAGTAGTTAAATGAGGATAATACAGTAGTATTATATTATCTGTGATATTACCTACATACATTTTATCATATAAATTGCACTTAGAAGCGCAAATTGACGAACTGTACACATCAAATAATACAAATCCGTGGATATTGGAAAACAAGACTTCATTTCTTGGGAAATGTTGTTCAGTTTCATAGACAGACTCACTTGTCGAAAGGAAGGCAGTACTTTTTCTTACACTCTATAAGTTAAGATAAGAATACTTTATTTGCACACTAAAGAAAAACAGTAAAAGACATAGATAAAGAGTCAAATTAGGACTAATTAGCCTTCAAATAGGAGGCCTTTTTGCTTATAGGTAATCTCTTACAGGAAACCTAGGTAGGTACAGGAAATTGTTTATAATAATAATAATAATAATTCTTTATTTCAGGCAGTAAAAAACCCATAGTTACATAGTTACATTAAATTACAACTTAAATACAATACAATGATACTAATTAATAAAAATTATGAAGCAGCTGAAGCAGCGCATAACGTATTTGATTAGAACTTTACATTTACGACACAAAGAACACATTACCTATACATACCTGTGTCTATACCTACTTATTTACACAAAAATATATAAATAAAAAAAATCATACATTTGGTAGAGACAGAGCGTGCTGGTGGGCGCTTCCAACTGTTCACATTGTTTGCGATATTGCTTCCTGTCGGTGCACCAGCAATGCTCCAGTCCCGGCACCGGAACAATGTATGTGGTCTTTTAATTAAAAAACAAAAACACCCTATCCACACAACACACGCCCAATAAAACGCAGCTTGCGTTAATTAATATTTACGGTACAAAATTGACTCACGATCAAACAAATAAGCTTCAATACGTACGCAATACAGGTTCACGAAAAAAAACTTTAATTACTAATCACTATAAAGCAAACATTCAATTTACAAGCCAAGTTAATTGCGTTGGCCCGCATGATGCTTTGTAAAAAGTCGGCTAAAAACTGTATCTTAACTTATTTCTTAATTATAGACCGATTCTTGGCGAGCCGGGTGAGCACGACGCCAGCGAAAAGTTGACGGACGGCGCTCATTAAAGCTCAAAATAGCCTTTATGGCCACGCTACTTGCGTCCAGTTTCACAAAACAAATAGTCCTCTATACTAGCGAGTGGCCCTCACGAATGCTCTCCCAATAATTACCAACATGCAGAGGTTATGTGCCCGTGTGCCCCACAATTTAGCGCACAGAGCACTTTGTTTATCTAAAAATCTGCGCTAATTTCGCAACCACGAGCTGGCTTCATTAGCGATGGGAACAACCGAACAGGATATTATGGCCTATAAGTGCTCGCAGCGGGTATTTTTTGCGAAGACCACGGCTGTTCTCCTATGATAATGACCACTTATGTAAACCCGTAATGGCTGGATAGAAAACACACTTAAATGACTTTATGCCGGTCGAAGTACAGTGCAGTATATACGAGTATTTGCACATGCGATGCTCTACAGAACTTATTTGCATGCAGGCATAGTATACAATGTAACAGTACCTAAAGGGAATATTCTATCTTGAAATACATACATACACATACATATACATATATCACGCCTATAATCCCTTGCGGGGTAGGCAGAACGTAAACGGCCGCAAAAAAGGGACATTTACGCCACGTCTGACAAATATTTGAGGGTTGTTCGGAAAATTGTGTATCGCCATAGTGACAGGTTGTCAGCCTATCGCCTAAAATTGCAACACTCACCCTCGAGTCCCTAAGTCCCCTCTTACGACTCCCACGGGAAAGAGATGGGGTGATGCTATTCTAAGCCGGCATTACACGGCATTCTAAGCCGGCATTACACGGCATTCTAAGCCGGCATTTCACGGCATCTTGAAATAAATAATAGCCCACACACTTTTTAGGTAGGAATAGTAGATTCACAAATTATGGCTAATATATACTTTTGGTGCAACGTACCTATACTGTAAGTACCTACCTAAGATACTTTTCCATATCATATCATTTATCAATATTCTTTTCAAAGTGTAACTAGCCTAGCAAATTCACAGTAAAATATAACATACTAAACAAGAAACTATAACATACCATACTAAAAACATTTCGAATATTTTTACTACTCTACAGCCTTTTTTACAAAGAGACAGCAAAAGCAATTCTAAAACGTTTTGCAGTATCGTACTTTGTCTGCACATCCAGAGCCACTTTTTAACCCCCTGGAATCAGCTGGCTTAAGCCTAACCCCTATTGTAGGGATAGACCTCGCGGACAAACGCCTCTTTATCCTCAGACAGAATAAAGGCTTAGACACACCAGACGTTAAGCATAAGAGAAACGTTGCGCATAAATCGGACTTTGATTGATAAACATTAAGTAGGTGGGTATACTGTTGGTATATCGAACTGAGTGATAAAGATATTAAAAAATAATATTAAGGCTTAAAACAATTTTCTTTAACTAGGTATGTAGCATTCTGCTACAATTACTACCATTTTTCTAAATATTTCCTGAAATCCATTTTATTTTATCAATTTGTTTGTTTACTTTCTTGATGTTATGCCAACCTCTCAAAGTTGACGGCTGTCTATACATCATAGAGCCGCGTAGCTTTCTACTAAAAAGTTATTATACATTGATCTACCTCTTCGTATTTTCTGACCTCCTGGTACTTGTATCTAAATTTACTACGCCTGGCACTCTCCCTCTCCCTCTCCCTCCGGAGGAACTGAGGTCCCGAGCCCTCCAGCGTGCCTCGGAGCCATCCTCATAACCACCTCATCATCGAGCTAACATGAGATGCCAACAGATCTCCATGGACAGCGACGACTGGCCACTGACAAGTTCCATGATCTCAAAATGACGGCTGACGAGGTCGACGATCGTCGAAGATTCTAGAACCGAAGAGGATGACGATCGAAATGAAGAGCGCGATCGTCATCGAAGCTTCTGGAAATGAACATGACTATCGAAATGAAGACTGTGACAGTCAGCGTCAGACGAGGGTATAAAAGCCACGTCAAGCAGCTAGGGGATCAGTTTTGGTCTGGACTCTAAGTTGTGATCTCGAAGACTCCCAGTATAGTCTCTCACTGTGTAACCACTGTAACAGTCTATTTTAGTCCTAAAAGTCTCCCCTCAAGTGACGGAAGCTTAAAAGTCTCCCCTCAAGCGCCTACGCCTCGTCGGATTGAAGATACAGCTGCTGCGAAGACGCTCCTCGCGCTGGACGCGCCGCCGTTACCTTCTGTGTGAGTGGCCAGGTTATAATTTTGGTTTTCGTATCAGGAGGTGGTTATCTGTTAATTCCTTAATAAAGCCTTATCGTTTACGTTCCCTCTTTTACTCCCTCGGCCCCTCACTTAGCGTGCGGGCGCGAGGCTTGCTAGGGTGCCTACACACAGGACACTCTACCCACACTTACTCACTCACGCCCTCCGGGGTCACAGGCACTCGTGTTCGCGAGACCACTCTACAAATACTTAGCTATAAGTATTCACCTGCGGTTACCTTGGCTCCCTGAGCGCCGGTGCCTCTCGGAGCCCAGATAACACGACAGGTATAAATAATTTCAAAGACTATTTTAGACTATTACATTACTTTAACTTTCAAAAACCTTTAAAAAAGGTTTACCCCACACAGCAATACACAAAAAACAGCTTAATTATGCGACGCGACTGATAGAGATTTCGATTCTAGTTTTTGGCTAAATAGATGCTGAAACAGACGACGACGAATAGCTGAGTGGCTGAACGGTTTCTGGAACTGGTGCTGATCTTTGATTGGTCAGGTTCTTCGGGAATTTAGAAGTCATCGCCTCCAGAGCGAGACAACTACGCACATCTCATCGTTCCATCGATCATTTAGACTAGGGGTCGTATTCCGCTATTTAAAAAGCATCCCAGTTGTGTTTCAATAGAGTATCAGTTGGATGGTTTTGGGTTTCGTATTCTACTAACAGTTTGAAGTAAAGAAAATCACAATGGCATTAGAATGACAGTTGAGTTTTGATGGCATTTCTATTGCAAAAAATAAGATTCGGGTTCTTCAGATTTTTATCTTTGGTATTTCAACAGCGAACTCTTCTTACTTCAATTTACGCTTGTCGCATACGTAGTACGTTTGGCGTAACCTTAAAGCCACAGGCCATCTAATTCGAAAAAGCCAGACATATAAATTTGACTCTAATCCCACAATTGTGTGAGGGGGAAATTGGTCTATTGTACGCACTGGTTGCCCTTTTAGGCTGCAAATTGTCCGGTTTACTACATAATGAGTGCAGGAGCCGGCGAAAGGCAGTTTAGATATAAATAAACACGGATTGGTTATTCAGAGGATTGTGGAATTGTGGGTATGGGAAGGACAAGATGTTTGAGGCGTATTTGGGCTTCGATGGTGGGTGTTGAATTTCTTTGGGGATATTATTACTAAGTAAAATATGTTTTGGACGCGATGGGTCAGTTCGTAATACTACTTCGAAATCCTTTACACCAGTCGTGCAGTAGTAAAAACTAAACGTCCGTTATATGTTAAAGGAACTCTTTTATGTAGGAAGGAAGATAACGTTATAGTAGGTTCTTCAAAATATAAAATATATATGTTTTACGAGAGTACCTAAGATTTACCAAAAAATTATTTTTTACAAAAGTCACTTGTACTCGTTTCACAGATTTATTGCGGGGTAACCCGACCGGTTCCCCCATGATTAAGGCGGTTCCGTCACCTCACGTTCACGTCTCGTCTGTCGCTGCGTATTTTTAACGGATGCGTCTGTCAGATGAAAGGAAATTGCGAATTCTGGTCTTATTGCCACACAAATATGTTTACGATGCGTTTACGGATGCGTCTGTCAAATTACTTGTTACGCACCGTAACGCACCGAAGATTTGTATGGGAATAAGATCGGAATTCGCAATTTCCTTTCGTCTGAAAGACGCACGCGTTACAATGCCTTCAAAATACGCAGCGACGGACGACAAGTGAGAAAACCGGCTAAATAAAGATGGATATTCCAATCGCCGACAATCGCAAGTATTAACTGTTGTACCAAACACCTTATTCTTAAAAGAAAGTTTGCATCGTAAATCGTACAAAATGTTATTCTCTTCACATCTAAATAATTAAGCTACTGACATTTCTCTACAAAATCGTAACCGTATCCGCGATATCAATTTTACCGGTAATGATGAGTGCTATGCAATTCGATACACTTTTACACCGCTTCGTTGACATAGAATGTGAAATTGTGAACAATCACTTTTTATATGACCACCACTTCACACAAGTTTATCCAATCCTACTATGAGTTTATAAAGAATTCAGTAGACAACTTGTGTGGAGTGAACCGTCAGTACAGTAGGTAGAGTTATTTGATATTCAGACTGGCCTAGAAAATGAAGATTAGGTTTAGTATGGTTTATAGTCACATTGGCGCTGTGTGGAAAGCGATTTGCTTCGGTTTCTCTATCGTTAAAGGTTCATTCTACCTTGATTGTTATTGTTTATTATTAATTCTTAAGAAAAAATGTCTCATTTAAAGTACGCAATAAAAACAATGACAGTTATGCTCAAATAGGTAGGATATTACAGGTAAAATTGTCTGTAAACAATATATCAATAGGTAGATAATTAACTTAGAATTTTGACATGCCTGCGGCTTCAATCGCGTTTTAGCAAGGGCGCTGGGTTGGGTTAGGGTTTGATATACCTAGATGTTATGTTTGGTAACTATGAAAAAAAATTTGCTTAGCTCTCCAGTAGATAGTTCCACTTTACTTTATCATTCAATAGCTCCTTTCAAAGTAAAAGAAGACAATACAAACTTACACTTCATTTATTTCATACATTCACATACAGCCACCTATTGCAGTCCATTGCTAGGCGTAAGCCTCCCCCATGGCTTGCCATAGGGCACGATCTCTCGTTTTCACCATCCAGTTGCCACCAGCCGCCTTTTTTAAGTCATCGGTCTTGAGGACCCGCTTACTCCACCGTCCATCGGTTCTACGACGAATGTGCCCAGCTCACTGCCACTTCAGTTTGGTACACTTCCAGACTATGTCAGTTAATTGATCTTTTTGCTGATAGCCTCGTTCCGGATTTTATCCATTATTAGGATACCGAGCACCGACCTTTCCAATACTTTCCTTATATTTCAACTGGATTTCAAATCGAAACAGCTACAGTAATTACGAACCAAATCCACTCGCATAATAGTTTAACCAACTTCGTATCCAACGTATTAATGTATTTTTGTTTAGCTTAAGCCAAATCAAAGACTTTTTTCTTTTTTATTCTTTACCGGCGTGTTTATCCAGGATCTCCACCATTTGTCGGCGCGAAGGCCCACTGAGTGACAAACAATGAGGAATGGCGGACATAATGCGTACCCAAGACACTGACTCTACTGTCTTTAAAGCCAGTCTACTGTCTTTTGAGACTACCGACTACTTGGCTTGTAATGTTTTAAGGGGCTGCGGCCAAGTGTGCGACATTTTCATCTTGTATGTAGAGCCTTTATTTTATTTGTCGTTAAGAAACTTGGACATAATGAGCGCTCTCTATATTTACAACTAATACTTACCCGACTTTTCATGTACCTATTTAGTTTCCACTTCGTAAGAAGCACAATTTTTTTTGGGAAATTTAACTCATTTGTTAAATATCCGGCTTAGCATAGTATCACCCCATTTCTTTTCCTTGGGAGTCGTAAGTGGCGACTTGGGGACTCGAGGGTGTGTATTGCAATTTTAGGCGATGGGCTGACAACTTGTCACTATGGCGATACACAATTTTCCGAATGACCCTCAAATATTTGTCAGACGTGGCGTAAATGTGCGTTTTTTGCGGTCGTTTAGGCTCTGCCTCCCCGCAAGGGATTATAGGCGTGATATGTGTGTGTTAAATATCAACATTGTGTCCCTCCATAGAATCGAACAAACCAAACTCAGTCCGCTTTACCACGGAGGCTAACTGTAAAATATTGACAGGATATATCTTACATTCATCTATTACGTAAGCAAGGAGTGGTTTGACAGCTGGGCATCAAAGAAACGATAAACTACGACTGACGGTTTCCAGGAATTGATTATTTCTCGATTGTGCTTACACAAGTAGAATTCTACTTTGTATTTTTTTTTTTTTTTTTTTTTATTAGTGATGGGTTTGCTCTTGACTCTAGTCTAGGTCATAGGACAGAGACAGAGTCTAAGATGGAGCGAGCTCACCCAGAAGAAGCCTGTTAAGGCACTGGCACTCCCACACACTGTATTTCTATCAGATAGGTACAATAAGCAGTAGGTAGAGTTACCAATTTAAGGGATCAACATATACTGGTTCTTTGTACAAATATGGAGTATAACCGGTTTAAGTTGAAACCTAAAGATGGTTACTCGAAGTGTGCATTATATTATATATTACTATTATTAATATTTTATTATATTATATTAGCATGATTTTTACATTAGCAGCCACCACAGTCCACTGCTGGACATTGGGGGGGGAATTGCCAATATTGCCATACTCAAAACGCTTGGATTAGTAAGCGCAGCGCAAGATGTTACATTCACTTCACAGGGAACGTTGCTTTCCACTGCCATAAAAATACACTTGGTTACACTAACTTATGTATTGGTCTTTCAACTTTTGCTTAACTTGTCACAGTATCATAAAAAATACAATTTTAAGTGTGAAGATGTCATTGCCATTGCTAAAACTTAGTTGTCAATGTGTTTATTGCCACCAATATCACAATACAATAGTTTTATTGTGATAATAAATGATAATAATACACGTTACGTAGTAATAAAATTTAAATGATGAATGTTTTAATGATGTGGCGAAAGTTTTTTATATCCACTATACGAAAGACATCAACGCGAGATGCTCGCGTGAATATTATTTGAAACTATAGTCTGTAATCTTAGGTACATAAATCTTTTTGTACACAAATGAAAGCAGGTGTTTTATTTTCTAAGTTTTTACGTTCTTCAGAGTCTTATATTATTTTTATAAATGAAAATAAGATATTTTTTTTTGCGGCGGCCGGGGATTGAACTTACATTTTTTCAATTTCTTATTTTTATATCTGAAGATAATATTGCACTGTGAGTTTAAAATAAACCATAGTACACGATATTTTTTTAATAATACGAGTATTTCTAACTAACGGAACATACAACAACAGTAGAAGTTGTTATTTAATGCTTTCAAATACAATCAAATTAAAACAATTTATAATTGAGAAAATAATTAATAAGACGCAAATAGTGAATAATAAAACACCTGCTTGAGCCCATGTAATGTGGCTAAACGAAAAAGGTCGGTGCTTACGTATTGTCACATGTAATATGCATTACACAAATATTTGGTCGTGTAACTGATTTGACAAGAAAAATATCTGTACGTACAGACTAAAGATTCTCAATAGAATATAAAAATTTTCAATATCAAATTCAATATTAGTACCAATACATAATTATTGTGATTATGAGTACTGTGATAGAGTGTGTGCGGAAAGAGAATAGGCGTGGGCAAAAAGTTTACTAATATTTTCTTCATAAGTTGATATGACATATCTCATACTGAGGCACAGAGGCGCCCCCAAATCTCACGCCAGTTCTTTTTCTCTATACACGAGTAATTTACAAAAAGTATCTTGTTTGAAATTGGCTTAATCAAAAAATACCTAGGTACCTACTTATCCAAAATTCGTACAGCACGTTAGTAGTTCCTTCTGAAAGACATCTTAGCTGGTTAACTATCCTTATAAAGGCCTACAGGCTGACAAGCATGCTCCCCGCGAATATAATGGATTGTAATTGTGTTCCCATAAGCCCTCGTAGTCGAATCCAACGATTGAGTCAGCGATACTCCAACTATTCTGTAATTGACATTTACTTAGGTTTTGCTCAACACGGCGCCTGTTTTTACGCATTATTGTTCCCTAGATTTATACTCAATGCTGCTCCATAAGTACTCAATGGATTAATAAAAAGTCCATGTTGAAGTAGAGCCGTTTTGTAGGAAGTTTTTGCAGGGCCGAAGGAGACATTTTATTTGAGCGCTCCTCCATAAAAACTCGGTTATCTTAACACCTTACTCTCAGTAAATGTGTCTCGAGCTCCAAATAAGAACAAAAGTTTTAAGTATAAGAGTCGGAACACACCTGCGTATTGTAAGTATGACACATCGATCTGGGATTCCGCGACCGAACTATATTTACTGAAATTTCACTAGTGACCAATAGGGAAATCTCAAGAAGGGCTGGTGATAAGGAACAACTTTCCTCAAAAATGTGAACCTCCCATACAAAATTGCAGCTGATTTGAGTTACAATGGTATCTCAAAATATGTTTGTCATATTTCAATCTATGCTCCTTGAGAAAAGTTGTTCCTTATCACCAGCCCGTCTTGAGATTTTGCTATTGGTCACTACTAAAATTTTACCCTATATGCACAGAGTGTTGAGAAGTGTCAGGTCATACTTACGAATATAACTTTTGACCACGTCTCCCATTACCGGTCCCAGCTTCAGTGGTTACCCATATCCCGTAGGCGGGGCTGCCATATCCTATCCCTCCTTTACTGCGTCCTCTCCAATCCCAATACTCCTCCCTACCTTAAAGAGCGATTTGTCTTTCACTCATCAACCCTTGCTCGCAATCTGCGAGCCAGTGACAGTCTTACGCTCAATATTCCTCCGCACAAGACCGACTTCTACGCAAAGTCTTTCACAGTGCGAGCAATCAAGCTGTGGAATTATTTGCCTGAAGTCGTTGGGCGGGCTCCATCCGTAACAACATTTAAAGATCGGGTAAAAACACATTTCTTGTCAGAAATTGTTGTATAGAAACTTATCCCTCTAACATTGTGCTGAACTGTTATCTGTCTCTTATCTTTGTTTATTATTTATCTAGATTGGCTATCTATATATCCTATCTGCCATAGTTAAGTTTATATTTATTAGTCTATTTAAGCTTATTTATTAGTTTATTATAATATATATAGCTTATGAATGTATTAGTGTGTACATTAATTTATGTAGTTTATGTTAGTATATGTCATGCACTATCCCGCTTATCTAAACGCACTTTCCTTTCACCCAAAGGTTGCCTGGTAGAGCTTGCTACCATAGCAAGAAGGCCGCCTAGTTGTACTTTTTTTCATTCTTTTTTATTCATTTGTAAACTTACTTTGTGCAATAAAGAATTATATTATTATTATTATTATATTATTATTAACTTTTTAAGCACTCGTGATCACTTTCACTCATTTTAAGTATTAGACCGGGTCTATCGCGATAGTATTTAGGTAACGATTAGTAATTTACCTGTGTCCCGACGTTTCAATACAGTTTCATGTATTGTGGTCGCGGGTTGACTGATTTGATACTTACGAAATATCCATCGCAGAACATTCATCTCGTAATTCTGAAGATACATTTGACCTACCTCAACAATCCTATTCCATTGCAAGTCTAGCAGCAACAACTCAAAATTCCGTCGCGTAGAATGCCGCTGGTGTGGCTTAACATTAAGAGATTTAGGTTTATACGGCATGCAAGCGTTGCGTGCAAGACGGCGATTTACATGTTTTTTGAGGACTTCTAATGCTAGGCTACTGTCTTGCTGGCTCAGTTTTTTCCTCCCGTTAATAAGACTTGTTTGTTGTTTGGATCGTGATGAAAGAATTTATAATATACCAGTAATTTCCTGGAGGATGTGATGTTAATGATTATTTTCTTGTTCTTTTTTAATATAAGAGGATATTATAAGATTACGGAGCGGATCTGCATAGAGTATAGAGATAAAATGCAAAAGTGGACGTTAAATATTCGCAATGTGATACGGGAGGATTCTCAGAACATTCCACAGTGAGAAAGTACGGGAAATGTAGCGTAAAGCTAGTAGTTTTATCAGCCTTAGGAGTCTTATAAGCTACTAAACTAGCACCAAGTATTGTGAATTACTCACACACACATACACACATATTACGCCAATAATCCGCACTTTTTCACGAGATTAAATCATGGCATAATTTTGTTTTACATTCATGCAGTAAAGAGGCAACTTCAAACTCTGCGTGAATATGCTAAGTAGGTAAGTAGGCTAATATTATATTTGCAGCTAAGTACGGCCTTTCATAATGTTAGAATTAGATAAGGTTTTTTACTAGATGTTATTACATTATATTAGGCAAATTAGAATGTATAACTCTGTGGTTACGTCATTCAAAACACGCTAGTTTATTGTTGTGTAGGTATGCAGTATATTGTTGATTTATGTCACCCCTATATCCCTTGCGGGGAAGGCAAATCATAAACGGCGATAAACAAAGATCATTCACGCCACGTCTAACAAACATTTAAAAGTGAAAACATACATAATTATTATTTTAATTTACTTTATAAATACAGCCACAATATTTCACTGCTGGACATGGGTCTCCCCCTATTAGGGGGACTCACCACTATTTTATAACCGGGGTAAAAAAAAGTGTGTAAACAGTTCGAGTTTAATTTTAATAAATTAGCACATATCACGTTTATATCCCCTATGGGGTAGGTAGAGCGTAACAGGCCGTAACTAACGAACATTTACGCCACGTCTGGCAAACTTTTGATGGTCATTCAGAAAATGGTGTTATTAGTAATTATTGAAAATGTTGAATATCACAGTTTTTGCTTAATAATGCGCTATATTTCTTTGCATATCTGTAATTATTACTAACATCACTTTGCAAATTGGCTGCCATGTTGCTGTTAGTCGCAGAGCTTCGTATCACCTCTGAAATCAGAGGTCACCGTATCTGACCCCAACAAAAAACTAGCGAAACGTTCCAAACCAGTTCATTTAGTTCATTAAAAGCTCAAAATTATTATGATTTTGTTTTTATTATGTAAAGCCCCGTTCACACCGAGGTTAAACTCGGAGAGCATCGGAGCGTTAATTAAATTAAATCGGAGTTATTGTCGGGAGAGCCGGCACGCCGCGATTTGTCACAGACGTGCTTCTACGGCCTTCGCAGCCTTTGCGGCGACACACGGACCGGTGTGAAAGGGGCTTAAGGAATAATAAGATAAAAGATGCCGTTAGTATATCATACGATACTTATTGTTACACACGTTATGTAGTGTGATGCTGGCTTAGAATAGCATCACCCCATTTCTTTCCTGTGGGTGTCGTAAAAGGCGACGAAGGGACTTGAGGGTGTGTTAATGCAGAAATGCAAACCCTTCAAAATACTCCATCTTCTACCTACCCACAAAACATGAACAATTTATTAAAGAAACCGCAGGATTGATGAGCTAAAAATTGTCCTAGGTCAAATATCGGATGCCGCGTGATACCGGCTTAAAATAGCATCACCTTCCCGAGGGTGTTGTAAGAGGCGACTAAGGGACTCGAGGGTTTCATGTTTATTATTATTTTAGGGGACCGGCTGACGACCTGTCGCAATAGTGATACACTATTCTTCTGAAACTGCCCTCAAATATTCGTCAGACGTGACGATTGCGACCGTATTTTTACGGTCGTTAACGCTTTGCCTTCCCCGCAAGGGAAAAAGGTGTATATACGAAATATGTCTGTATGTATGCATGCACAAATCGTCTACTCGTTTTATATCATTTAACAGTACATATATGTGTACGTATTACAATTAATAGAAATTTTCTATAATTTACAATATCAAATTCACAAAGATACTAAAAAATCAAGATAACTAATGAAAGTAAGAATAAAAGTATAATATAAAAAGGTTGTGAGATCTTTGTTACTGCTCTCGTCAGGCTGTGTGTATATCTAATTGTTTCTTGTGCTTTACTCGAGTTCTCAGGTTCCCGAGATCGCGCGGCTATTCATCACGACATCGATTCAACATCGATGTTTGACGTATCGATTACATCGCCACGCTTTTGATGCATCCACCACGCACACCATTGTGACACCACCGCCAACTATTCACGGATTCGAAAAAGGAATAGGCGATAACAAACAATTTCTCGAATCTTTTTGTTGTGCAGACCCAACTTTCACGTGTAGTATTTTCTCTACGCTCGAGAAATGAAAAACATTTTGAATCATAACAACGCTCCACGCTCGAGAGGCTCTCAGCTCGCTACAATATTTTACATTGGTATACTCATTTATTTGTACAAGGGAACTCGTTCCGTCTAAATGAATAAAATTGATTGCTTATACAAACTGTGCGCCCAAATACTCGGCCATCACAATAAATAAGGGCTTTTGAAGAAAAAAAGTAAAGAGTGGAGCGGCGGCGGCGCGCGGGCATCGGCGGGCCGACCTTGGCGTGCTCAGTAAGACAAGTCGATTTTGTTATTTGTTTATACACAACACTACCTGTTCGCGTTCACGGGGAGAGGTGTGGTGCACGCACACACGCTTCCTCTGCGCCCGCGCAGCCCGGCCGGGTTGCCTCACCTCGCCTCGCCGCGCCGCCGCGCCGCCGCCTCGCGCGCGTCCAACTCGAATCGCTCAAGCATTTTACGTCGATTTTCGTAATGAATATCGATTTATTGCACCTTTGGTATGCCGCTCGAATCGACTTTATAGACAAAACATATCACAATCATCTTTATTGAAACGCGCACGCAGTGTTGAACCAACGCTTCATCCGACTCTGGTCCAATTAAAATAAAAACCGTAACAATGTTTACGATTAGTAATGTAATATTTGTAGCAAAGTTTATAACAAATATTTATGGATACGGAGCGTTATAAACTTATAATCTTAAAATTTCATCGACTTCTCTTTACGACATTGTTTAAATTTCTGTCGAGATATGCAATAAAGGTAGCGCTGTTGTTAGGAATATGTAACAAGATCCTTAGAGTCTTGAAAGACGGAAGCCGCCCCAAACGCTATAAAAATATTTCACCGCAGGCTCCGGGCTACCTAATAAGGATACGCACCACAGATACGTATTCATTTGTAGTAGCCTCTTGCTACACGGCGACCTTTATAATCAACAACGTGTAAAATACTGTCAGCAGTTATCAGACTAATGTGTTCGGAGACACTTCGGAGAGATATCGACTCGGAGTTATAAAATGACAAAGGTTTTTTTCCCGACCACCTTCTGATTGTCTCGACCGCGCCGTATTTGGATCGGCCCATTAACTTCGATTGAGACAAAAACACGAAACGATGTTCAAATTAGTTTCGTGCAATTGGAGAGATTGTCATCAAGTCGTCATCAAATTGACAAAACGAGGACTAAGGGCAAGGTGCACGTAATTTTAAAAATTGGAAATTATGGACACAAAACACGATGTCATCACTATGTTATGCCGCGTATCATTGTTTAGAACCTTTGAACGCTAGTTTTTTAAGAATATTTTTATCAGATCACCAACTATTATACTTAGATAGTAGAGCTTGAGTTTAGTAACACCTCATCTCAACAGCTGTATGATACTCTTAAATAACGTAGAAAAATCTCCATCGGAAGGCATTGCACGGCCCCTTGCAAATCGTGTTCTGATTCAATCTTCAAAAATCCAAGCACCGTGATGATAAACAGCTCGGCGCTAATAAATGGCTCTCATCCGAGCCGAACCTTTTTTGTCTTCGTAAATACTGTAACTTCGTGACCTCTGTTAAAATCACTGTTGCGATTATATCCAGTGATTTAGATGGCCATTACTGGGTCGCCACAGATGGGTCGTCGTTGAATTACGGTCTTCCCATTGCTTTGTTGGTTTTACCGGCGTTGTAATTATGAGATCATGTTTCGTGGTTATCTATTGATTTAGAAGTCGAAGTCTCAATTATGAGTCATCGATTATCGGCAGAATAATGTGAAAGGGGACTATCATCATGGTTTTCTTACACACGTTCATTGACCGATCATCAACATGTTTAAGTTTTATAATTATATCAATTTACATCGCAGCAATAAATCTCTAGAATCGAACATGTGTGGGTGGATGCCATTCTTAAATAAGGTTTTATAATAGATTGTCTACGATTCTGTTGTCATGTGCCAATGTTTGTTTTACTATAAATAATTGAGTATCTTCATTTGTATTCCATGACGAATACGTTGTTGCAAAATAACTGGTCCCAATGCTCCGGTCCAATGTAAATTCTAATGCGGCTCGTCCTAATAGCCCTCGGGCAGAAATTCTTGGCTTGTGCGCGGCAGGCCGGCGGCGGGGCAGTGCAAGGGTTGCGAGCTGTGAGGGCCTTGCAGCCGCGGTACAAGTGTAGTGTAGCGAGTGTTCTGCGCAAGCGCCTCGCGTGACCGGCCGCCACGAAGCGCCCGCGTCTCCGCCCTGACGTTCTCACGACATATTCTGACATTTCACTGAACAAATATAGAAGCCATTTTCCTACAAAAACTAACAAGCGGCCCAAGAATGCGAATAGCCCGCCGCTTGATTTGACAATCGCCAGTGTGTGAGTGGGATTAAAAGGTCGCGTGTTTATGTTGATTTGATAAAGATAAAATTTTACAGTTACCATGGATTTTTATAAGCGTTTTATCAATGTCGGCGCGGCGTTGCGATGATAGTAGAATAACAGCCGCTCGTAAAGCTGACAAGAAAGCGACCGTGTCAGATTTTAATATCGCTACCGGCATACGTCTATTTTTCGGAGTCTGTATACGAGAAACTCAATCAATGCCCATGAAATTTACAAGGCAGATAAATTTTAATTTAATGTTTTATCGATGAGAGTGCGGATGTGTGCGTGCGTCTGTACACAGTAATTATGCGGCGGATCGGCGCGGGCGCAGCGCCGGTGGTCCGGTGCCCCCCTCCCCCGCCCCGGCGCTTCGCCGACGCCCCGCACGCCTCGCTACAGCTTGCTACACCTGGGAACTTGCGGCCGGACACTCCGTGAAGGATACTACTCCGCTCCTTCGCAGACTCTACATATTTTACGCTGTTTAACCGTATTGTTTTCTTTGAAAAAAAATGTAGCTCTAATTTCAGTCGTGCTCACTCTCTGATTTGAAGTGTGAGAAATATCTGTAGCAGATTTCTGGTTTGTGTGCTTGGCGGTGTGCTGTGGTCCTTTGTCTGCTTTATTTGCCTGTCAGTCAAGGCACCTCGGTCGGACGTGTGTTGAGGCACGACAATGTAACTCTTTGTCAGAGGCTTTAGCGACTTTACAACAGTAAATTTCGTTGTCATGCATAAAACCATGTGTTTATATGGACCGATGGTCACCATTGTTGCGGGGATAGACTCGAGCTCTCAGTGAAGAATAATTAGCTTTCCTTCGCTATTTTTTTTGTCTTTAGTTTGCTTTTGTATGGATGGGCTTTGCTTACGTTATCTTAAAATCGAAAGTTTGTTTGAACAGCTTTTTAGTATCTTGCACAACTGGACAAAGTTGGTAGTTCAGATCGGATTCTTCGTTGTGTCTGTGTCGTCTTATGGCTGAATCCAATTTGTACCGATTTGTAGCCGGCTCTACATGTAGATCAGTACGTAAATTTTCACAAATAATCTCTACATCCTCATCTTATTAACAGCAGTAACTTACAAGGATGGGAAATGACTCAGCCTATTTGAAACAACTATTTATGAAAAATATTTCCAAAGTTTGACTTAAAATTGCATTCAATAAAGGCAAAAAGAACAAGACCTTGACTATGCTTCATAATTGTCAACAACTAGTAGCTTCCATGAAAGGGCTGTAACTCTTTATTTACATTCATATTTTTTGTTGACATCTTAAAGGTTTGCAAAATCAACACCGTTATTCTAAGTTTTATTGTTTCTGCCTAAATTGGCGAATCCTTTCTTCAAACTTCGCAGCTTCTAAGGATTTATATAGGGCAATAAAATGGCCGGTACCTTTTAAGGGTTTTAACGGTCCTACAAAACAATTGGCAATACTTTCGTAACGGGCCCTTTGCTATTCATCTTTTTGTTCTGGAATTTTGCAACTCTTTTCGCTTATTGTTTGTTTCTCTGACGTAATGTAACGGGTAGGTAGGATGAAAGCTTTTGAAATCGGGTGTTTATTTTTATTCTACGGCTTGCGACTAAAATGGCAAGGTTACGTATTACATTGTTTCAAGAAAGGGTGGCTACGTCACTTCGTAAAAGTCCAGTTAGGAGGAACTTTTGTGTTTTGTACGAACGTGTTGTTCTGGCAGGAGAAATTAACGTGACCGAAGTTATTGTAAGTCAAGTGCATCCTCTCCATGACGCGGGCGTTCATCAAGCTAAATATGTGTGCAGTTTAGATTATATCCAACTTCTTTCCTCGCTTCCGATATAGCGAAAACATATATCAACATCCCACTGAATACAAAATCAAAACAAGTGCGTTTCCTTCCATGGTCCAGGAATGCGGTGTCGGAGATGGGCTGATAAGGGCGCGTTCACAGGCTTTGTAAGAGATTCGTTGCGAATTGACAGTGTCTCTAGTGCAGCCATAGGCTGACTGGTGTTGGCTCTGTACGTCCTACGACGCGCCTTTGCAAGGGCCGCGAAGGATTATAGACCTAGAGACTTTCACATTCATATATTGTTTGTATTAAGATCCTTATTTTTCTTTTTTATTGAGTTTGCTTTGACTGGACTAGATGGGGTTAAAATTAAGAATCAGCCCAAAAGATCCACTAGGGCTCATGGCTTAGGTGACTGCATGCTTGATTATAGTAACCCATTTCTATAAGATTTAAAAAAAACGATTGATAAGCTTTTTGGTGTTTGCATGATAACGATAATATGTCTAGGTACATATTTTACTGCCTTTAAGTACTTAAATTTACAGATCTCTGTCAGAAAATACGTTAGACGTCATCACGATTCAATAGTGATGATTTTGTTTTAATTGATACAGCAAAATGCACTCAATTTTAGTACGATTCTCTACTTAAATAATAAAACTGTCTCAAGCTCCTCGGCTATTCCTATGGCCGCTTAGAAAACAAGCTCAGATGATCAGATTAGATCTTCATAGAGATTTTGCTCCTTTTCAAACAGGTTTGAAGATTATAGGGGGCATGGTTCATAGCCATCTCGCTATTTGTATATAAATATTTCAAAGTGATAATAATTTTTATTTAGACTATAGAGTCGTCTTAAATTTGCCCAGCAGTGAGGCACTGTAGGCTAATATAATAATAATAAAAATAGAGTAATTTTGTCCTTTTTATTGAACTAAACTGAGCTTAAAACCATTTAAAATGTGAAAGCACTTTCAAACACAAACTACTACTTCTTGAAAAGTATCTATAATGAAGATGAATTTTAATTGTCATATTACTTATAATAATTCATTAACATCTTAGCCACTTTAATACTATTTGAAATTTGTTATTATTATTAGCGACTATTTTACTGATATAATTTAAATTCAATAGCCGAACTCAATTTTTGGTTATGAATAAAATGGAAATAATGAATATGAATGATTAGATTTCGACCGGTATGCAGTTTCTTTGTGTAAGTAATTGAATTGGGATTTAACGCATTGATGACTCATATTACGTTACATATTATTATGATAATGAAAAAGTATAGGTATACATATTGATGTGTGTTCAAGTAACGTACGTTGAATTATTAAATTTTCATACGTTGAATTATAAAATTTTCATTGAAATAAAAAATACGAGAGCTGTTTGTCCTTTCAGATAAATAAATAAAACATAAGGTATTATATTATTTGCGTCAAACAAATTTTATATTGCAAGTGTTATTGTCATTTATCCTGTACTTATTTAGACTGTCTTTTTCTCAAATAGTTATCATCCAAAAAAAATTTGAAGTAAGTAAGTCAAAAATGTTGACCAATGTCGGCAAGTATTGGTAACAGTTTACTGTCAAGCTATTTAAAATCATCTGGAACACATTATCAGCGACAACAGTCCACTGCTGGACATGGGCCTCCCCTTATCGAGGGTATTTGCCATACTCACCACACTGGGCAGGCGGTATGGCGAGCGCAGTGCAAAATGTTGCGTTCACAGGGAACGCTGCTGCCCATTCCCTTGATGATTTTCCTTGATGTTACATATGATTAAAATTGGGGTGATGCTATTATAAGCCACACGGCATCTGGAATATCTTTATACAATTATCAAGATCTTTTTATATTTGATTGATCAGTCTCGGTTCTTTCAAAATAGTACCAATCTCTCAAATCACATTCCGTATAAAAAAGTAAAGTCATTTTAATTTCTCTTCTAAAATCCAAAATAGAGTCTCGGATGGGATCCTCACCACGGGGTCATAAAAAATTTAATTGTGCTCATCTATATCTGTGTTTTATATCCTCTTGTGGTAAACTGGGTGCACTCAGCGCGTCTCCTTCATGGTACAGTCAGGTGAAGAAATACATAGCTGGTTTGGACAAAAATATGCTACCAAAATTTCGTAATAATTAACGCCTCAAATAATACAAAAAATTGTATTCTTTTAAAGAATTAAAAGCTAATGGTCTTAATTTATTTATAGAATACTAGATTTTCGCCCAGCGGTTTCACCCGCTGCCACTGATTTTCCAGTGGTAATAGTTGTTTTCCCGCGGTAAAAAGTGGCCTATGTGTTATTTCGGGTTATATTCTACCTGTGTTTCAATTTTATCGAAATCGGTCGAGCCGTTTGAGCGTGAAGAGATAACGATACAAAAATACATACCTACACACACACACAAACTCTCAGATTTATAATATTAGTACGGATTAACAGTCCACTGCTGGACTTGGGCCTCCCCCTATTGGAGGGTATTGCCATACTCACCACGCTTGGCGGACGGATTGGCGAGCGCAGTTCAAGGTGTTGCATTCACATGGAACGCTGTTGCCCGTTCCCTGGATAAGTATCCTGTAGTTCACAAGTGGAATTGGAGTGATGATATTTGAAGATCCGGCTTCAAATAACACACATACATTCACATATCACGCCTATTATCTCTTGCAGGGTAGGCAGAACATCGACGGCCGCAAAAAACGACCATTTACGCCACGTCTGTCAAATATTTGAGGGTCATTCGGCAAATTGTGTATCGCCATAGTGACAGGTTGCCCATCGCCTTAAATTGCAATACACACCCTCGAGACCCTTAGTCGCCTCTTACGACTCCCACGGGAAATGAGGTGATGCTATTATAAGCCGGCATCACACTGCAAAAAACACACGGTAATAAATATATTATTTAGTATAATAAAAGTTCTAAAAACTGCCTTAAATGCTCTGCCTACTCCGCAAGTGAAAAAGACTTGAAATTTGTATGTTTGTATCCTGAAGATTTTCCTAGAAAAGGTGTGGTGCCTATTTTATTGCCAACTGTACTCAAACATTAAACGCTCTACAAGAAAAATAGACCGTGATTTCAAAGAGTATTATCATAGCATGTTTTGGTTTACCGTTTACCTTTCCTGTTGGTTTTGGTTGGTTCATTAAGTTTATACTGAACGGTCGCTCGGCTGCGAAGAAGCTTTGGCAAACAGTTTGAGAATGGGATTTGAAGATGTCGTCAATATAGAGGTATTTGTTCTTATTCTTTCGTGTGGGTTGACGATGAATGGACCTACAAAATGATGGAAAAGATATTAAAACGCTAGATATCGTTTCAGTCGTAGGAAACGTTTCAGTTGTGTGTCAATGGCCTGTCAATGGGGCGGTTTTGGTTATTTCGTTTAGTTTGCTGTATAGAAAATCTCAGTGGCATTATAATGACAATTGACATTCGATGGCATTAAAATGACTAAAAAATAAGAGAATCGGGACCCTGGGACAGCAAATGGGACGGTTCAAAAGGTGGTCCTTTTAAAGCATTAACGTCTTTTTTTGTACAAGATTTTTCCTTTTTGTTTCGTTGCTGACTGTAGATTACATGTCCCCATCATTATGTTCCAAGTTATGCAAAAACCAACAAATTTTGGATCAACAGCTTATATCTCGGAGACAACTATAATAGCATTTCAACGAAGGCAGACAAAGACTAATGCACATAATGTCTTTGTAGCTCGAAGTGATTTGTCTATATTTTCTTCTAGTGTTTATACTCTCGAAATCCAGTGCGAACTGTTGCCAGGGTCCGCCATTAAATCTGATCTTTTATCACAATGACTAATTCTTGTCCGTTTCGCATACATTAGCATTTCAAGCAGAGGGCTGAGCTGAACACTCTGGCAAAGAAAAGAGATTTGTCCTGTAAGAGATATTTGTTTCAAGAGTTATTAGATATTTTACCACGGTACAGTTGGTTACGTCTTGTTTAGTTTTTTGTAAAACACTACGGTAGTGTCGGTTACGCCCTATTTACCAATTGAAACCACCAGTGACCAGTTGAAAAATTTACTACGTATCTCATCTACACAATTCTTTTAGTACCTGTGCGTGCACATTTAAGTTGGTTTACGATAAGGTGAGGCTGAATTATTTCAGGTAGCTACTTATAAAATATCGATTAGATTATATATGAGATAATGACGACACGCGATATTTAGACAAAGATATTCCATATCTTTCTGTCTGATCTGAATTTCCGCGAATAGAATTTACTAGGTAGTTCATCGGTGTACGACGTAGGAGTACATGCTAGTTCCATGGGTAAAATATCATACCAATGAGATTTTGGACATGAAAATTACTTTCAGGATTAGTGGTGTAGAACAACCTCCATCTTTTCATTGCAAAACTGCCGCACTCTAACCACAGATTTCATGAAAGTAGCTATCTGCGTAGTACAAAATCCTAGCCGTGCCTGTACCTACATGCTGAATGCTTCGGGGCCGCACCGTGCAATTACGCAAACAATATAATAGTAGTTGTCAGCCAGTGATGTCCAGTCGACTTGTTTACAGCCGTACGCGAAAAGAAACGTCGAGACATCTTCCTGTGGCGATTATAGTGTCGGCGGAGCGGAGAACGGAGCCTCCTGCGAATCTGGCTTTAATACAATCAAGCCGTGGAGTAGAAGCACTTAACTTACTGTTTCTTGTAAGGTTCTCGTTGAGGTAGTTTGGTTTCGCTGTGAGCGTTTTGTGGAATTGTGTTTTGTTTTATGTTAGTCGTTTGTTTCTCATTCAAACATACTCACAGCCCCATACGTCTGGACATGATCGCATGGTAATTATGATGTTTACGAAACGAGTAGCTTCTGAGAAAGGTATCTAACAAGGAAGACGGTTTTTCAATTAACTCATCCTGCACTGCTGAAGTATATCCCCGGGTAACCGCTTTTTGCGGTGAGCCGCAAATATGTTAATAGCTTGTGCCGCATCATGTTTATACAAGAGCAGATTTCTATTGAAAGTAGCGTTAGAAGATTTTCAATTACTGGCAGTTGTAAGGTAGGCTGGGCCACATTGAAACAGGCCCATAAAGTACCTCCGGGGAGGTACGCGATTACATAGAAGCTCGCGGAAACTTAACTCAAATATTGCGTTTAACAGCCTTTGAACGAATCGATAGAGCCCCCGTTCCATAGAAAAACCAGTTTCTGATAAATGATGAATCACTCATTGAATGAATACCTCAAGACTTATGGCATCTAGTTCTGTCACACCTAATATTTCTCCCGACCATTCAATAAACAGGTTCGTATTTTCGCCCCATTTCCATTTCCAAAGCGGCCGCCCGTCCTATGAAAGGCTTTTCGAGATTTTAGCGTATCACGAAGACAAATCTCGCAGCGGATCCTAGAGCGGGTCTCACCGGCTTCTTTATCCTTTCCACAAAGGACGTAATAAGCATATCAAACGGGCGTGTCCCTTTGCCGTGTTGCATACATATCGCTCCGGACGCCTCTGTCTGGTTCTATAGTGTTTCGAAATGAGTAAAGAAATGCGTTTTGTTTCCGCCGGTCGCGGCGGTTGTTGGCCGTCCATACCTAATGGCGTGCCTCGTTGCTCCGGCCCGTTCCTGACGTGTTCACAAATAGGATCGCCAGACAGCGTATGACTTCGACCTCACATTTCCATATCGGGAAGCCGTTTAGTTGGAATTTATCTGCTTGTTTTGCGTGCCTTTATTTGTACTTGAATTGTATATGGTGAAAAAAGGCGCGGGTATCGCTCGTGAAATGAAATATTTATTGTGCGGTGGATCCAGGTTAACAACTGCATTACCATGGCAGGATTGTTATTTATATTTCTACTGTACAAATTTTAATTTGAGTCCAATTTAAATTCCTGAAAGTCGTGATACTTGAGCAATATAACTGTAACTATTTTAGAGCAGTCACAACAATGCCCTTAAAAGCTTGGCTCTTGAAGGATTTACTGCATATCTCGGTAGCGATCGGCCCATAAAGCTAATGGCATTCTATGAACGGGTCATTATTTTGGAGTTGATAATATTTAAATGTCGTACACGAGTTGTACCCGGGCCACGTCACAGGCAAACTTACGTGATGGGAATAAGGAATAAGACATTGAGAACGGTTTCTCGCGAGTAGGTAGGTAAGCTTGTTGCCTGGGAAGATATTTTTGTTTTGTCTTTTTACGTTACAGCATTATCAGTATAAAAATACCCCTCGATAGGGGGAGGCCCATGCCCAGCAGTTAATGTTACACTGTTGTGGCTGTTAATGTTACAGTATTTGAGGGATTCTGAAAAAATTGCAAGTATAAACTAAACATTCTGAAACCTAATTATTAATTTAATTTAATTATCTATATATATTTAATAATTAATAATGACCGGCAAAAGCAGCTGAGTTAGTTTCCCCCATGGCTTCAGTGATTCTTAATAATAAGTAAACTACTCTCAACCACTTTTATCAATAACAATTTTTACAAGCTATGATTGTAAAAATCATTGATTTTTATCAGAAAAAATATAGACATGGTTTTAGCTATTTGACAACGTCAAATCATGTGGAAAAATAATTTAAACACTCACTGTCTAAACGCGCTTAATGTTTGATGTTACAGTAAGTACTTTGTTAATAAACAAAAATACAAACATGTTTGTAATTTAACAATATAATAAATAGTTCAGACTTTCGGACGAGGTCAATTTATTTTTGTGACGTTTAATAAAAATGTCCTTTACAACTGTTAACGTGAAGGCAAATACGTGAGTCGCATGAGAACATTGTTCAACATAGATCGACCCCGCACATAATTTCAGCGATCCTTTGTATCTCGTCTTTGTTATTAAAGTAATCACAGCGCCCTCCATCGGGTCCCGATTCTAAGAGCATTGGCTAAGATAGACGCAGCCTTACGAACAACTAATCGAGAGCTAATAAAACTAGTCTATTCAATGTTTGCCTTAGCGTATGTCATATAATTAAGTATGACAACAGTGTCAACTACAGCTGTTATGATAGGAAAGTTCTTAAGCAGCGGAAGTCAGAGGCTTCACAAGGTAATATGGGGATCTTTGAAAGCTGCTGAAAGTCGTTTGATGCGGGTAGCAATAAACAAGCCTAAGGGTTGCTTTTGTCCTGCAGATGCAACTATATCAGCGGTGACTTCAAATAATACATGGTACATACAATACATCTACAGTAATATTAATATTTTCTTGAGTTTGCACAACTATTACTCATCACAATAAAACAATTTTAAACGGATTTAAGTTGTGTTTAAGAAATAGATGACGGTAGAACAAAAATAATTTCAATTCTAAATAATGACGTCTAACACCTTAGTCATCCGTGACCACGGGCTCTGTAAAGAGCTCGAAACGTACAGTAATATTATAAAGAGGAAATATTTGATGTTTGTTTGTTTGATTTGATTTGCTTGTTTGAATTGAATAGGCTCCGAAACTACTGGAACGATTAAATAATCTTTTACCATGAGAATCCTACATAATCCCTGATGAGCATAGGCATATATTGCACGATTAGCAGTGAGTGAAATCGCTGGGCAGGCCGCTAGTACACAATTAAGTCCTATAGTCACCACCACAATCTCTTACCGGGCATTGCATGGTCTTCAAATATGATTGTAACTATTTGTTCGCAGCACTCCATCCACCTTATGTCACGATTCTAATCCCCAATCAAAACATTATGGGATATAAACAAAAGAAACCAAGAATTCAATGAAAAGCCATTATGTCGCCATGGAGGGCACTCGAAAAGGCCCACTCGCCCCGCTCGCTTGTTGTCTCAATATTTTCCTTCGTGGATTGAGTTGACGCGTCATTCTTTTCGTTCAAAAACACCGAATGGAATTCTGAAGGGCCCTCGATAATGGCCGATATTTACGGCCTTTAGATAATGTTATTTAAACGGATTGAGGCAGCATTATTGAAATAAAATAAGATGAATTGTCACTTTGTCATCTTTCCAGATTGCCGTTGCATCAGACTTTTGATTGGAAACTATTGGAAAGTCGACTCAATTGGATTTAAACGAGTCTCGATTGGATAGACGTTGTGTTTGTTTGGATTTGGTCTATCAAATTTGTTTTAAACTCAAGCGCTGTCATAAATTTTAGTATTGTGTAAAGCTCTTGGAAATAACAAAATCAAAACGGTTCTTAAGGTTATCAACGGAACGGGCTACCTTTCATTATTTCATATAGTTGTTTATGCAAGCTAAAAATAGGAAGAATACCTTCTAAGATTATTAAATGTTGGGTAAGTTAGAATAATACTTATTTATTTTGATGAGCATTTGCTAATCAGTTAAAGTGGATAAATCAGTTTAAGAAGATGTATTTCCGGCTTGGGCAAATGAAAACTACCTATTATACTTACGTGTATCTGTTTATAATAATAAATAAATAATTAATAATAAATATCCTGGACAATTCACACAGCACCATCCAGTCCCAAACTAAGCAAAGCTTGTACTATGGGAACTAGATAGCTGATATTAATACTGAGAGGTATATACTTTTTTTTTGTAAATAAATACATATTATACATAGAAACACTTAGATTAAACACAAATATCTGAAAATGTCTAACAAATATTTGTGTCCTGTGGGGATCGAACCCACGACCATTGGCGTAGCAGGCAGGCGTACTATCCGCTACGCCTTCGGCCCAGTCACATCAGGACTTGCTTGACTTTCATACGGATTTTTTAAGCTTTTCTTGTCTGAACGGGCTACTGTTCCCTCTTGTGCTTTCATTGAGCTTTCTTTTACCAATTCTATGCTGCACAAGCCATGAACTAGCCCGGTCAGCTCGTGAAGTGATAATCAATTAGATTTGTAAACCAAACCTCCCCAGGTGTGACAGCCATTAGTGCGCCCTATTTACGATGCAGCTTAAATCAAAGAACTTTGCCTAATTAATAATTAATTAAACCTCTATCAATTATTTTGAAATGACCCGTAAATTAGAACGTTCAAAACGAGGAAAGAAAGAGCGACTTTACGTTTAAGGCGGGGATATAGTGCAAGCAAGATTTTTAAACAAGTTTTATTTAGACAATTACATCCATAAAATTCTGAATAAAAATATACATACATGTTATTGTCTAACAGATGGCATATACCTATCAGTTACACAATTTGACAAACTTTAAACAATTCACGAGCTAAAAAGGAAAAGCAGTTAAGCTGTTAGTGAAGCTTCTAGCCACATTCTTTTCTTTCGTTTTCATGCGGGACACCGAGCCAACCAACGAGCCGATGAACCCTGGTGTCAGAGTTTTTCAACATGGTTGTGTAACGACCACCGTCTGAGCAAATTATCATAAATAGCAACCGGGACTGACGGCTTAACGTGCTCATCGAAGCACGGTTCCATCTTTCTTACGGACAATCAGGTGGTTTAGCCTGCAATGTCCTAACCAGGCTGGGAACTTACTTTGTGAGTGCTCCACCGGGAATCAAACTCGGAACCTTTGCGTCGCAAGCTTTCGCTCTACCATTGCGCCACATCGGCCGTCCGAGCCATATTCAAACTAATATATTGATCAACTTCTTTTGACATTTCGGTCCTTTCGGTCGTCTAGGTCCATTCCGCGACAGTCCAAAACCGCGAACGTCCATTCCACGAATGTCCAGTTTCACTTAATTAGCATTTTCGATAGAGATATGTATATAAGTACTTTGAATTTAACAGAAGGCAGTAACAGTAGCACATATATACTTTTGCTAACCTTGCAAAAGCTTTTCCACGATAGAGTTTTACCGTTAATAAAATTTTATTCGATATTTAAACTTCTTATCATTAATTAAGAAATGCCTCGTAAATCGTAACTTTTACCGATAATTTCCGAAGAAAGATGCTATGATGCATTCTCATGATTCTCCCAAAGCCTAAGTCGGCTGAACGATACAATCTGAAATAGTTCGGGCCCAATTTACGATTCAGGTCTTCACAAAGCATTCTTTTGGGAACGAGAACGAATGGCATTCTCAAAACATTCACAGGGTGTCTGACTGTTTGATAATGTTGAAATATGTTTATTTTTTATTCAAAATCAAAAGCGGATCAAATAAGAACGTTATTGGAATCCCATGGGAATAGTCTTGTGTAGGTCCGTACTCGCCGTATGATGCCGGCTTAGAAAAGCATTACCCTATTTCTTTCCCGCGAGAGTCGTAAGAGATGACTAAAGGACTCGAGGGTTTCCTGTGTATTACAATTTTAGGCGACAGGCTAACAACTTGTCACTTTAGTGACAATATTTTTTTCTGAAACGGCCTTCAAATAATTGTCAGTCGTGGCGATAGTGAACGTTTTTTACCGCCGTTAACGCTCTGCCTACACCGCAAGGGATTATGTCGTGATATGTGTGTGTGTATGGTCTATACTTGCTATTCTAGTAGTGAAACTAATGAATGATAGTACACACTCGTCAATTTAGCCATCTTTTGTTGACATTCATCAAAAATTTTGATTGATTGTCAAATTCATAAGCTCTCGAATCACAAAGTAAATATTGGCGGCTGCGCGCCCCGCTCGAATCGTCTACATGTCATCAAAGTTGGCTTGATGTGTTTAAAATAAAATGTGGGAGCACTTTTAGACTAACACAATTCTTTAACTATCTTTTTTGTATCCATGGTAATAATACAAATAATTGAAATGTATTTAGCAACGAAGTAGGTTTTTCAAATCTACATGTTTAAATACATAGTGCATGTATTATATGTAGTCTTCGAATATCTGTAACCTTTATCAGATTAAATGACTGATTGTTAACGTAATTTTTGTAATTTACAGAAGTCTAACCGCAGGGCACATTTAGTATAATAAATACCAGTAACTGACTGAATGTACACATTTAAATAAATAACTTTCCCATAGTAGGAAGGTACACGAGTTAAAACCCGTTTTATATTTAATTCCGCTTATACAAATTACACAGATAATTAAATTTAACAGCCTCAGTACTTAGTATGTAGCATTTATGTAAGTAGGTTTTGTGTAGGCATTTATAAAATTTTGTTTAGGTTTTACAAATGATGATACAAACAAATACGTCAAAAAATTATTATTGATGCTTATTAAAAGTGAAAGAAAAACAAATCGCTCTTTGCCGTATGGACTACAATATTGATGAAGCGGTGTCAGAGATTTTTAACAACCCTCTGATGTGGTTACCTTAAGACCGGCATCTAACCCACAGCTTTTCATGCCCTCCGAAACACGAAAAACCAGTAGGTTAAGATATTTTTGAGACCTTGCAGAATTGCACTGCAGTTAGGGTTTGAACCTGATGAAGTGTTTTAAAATTTAGTTCAAAGTTGAAACATTTCAATGACTCTGCTACAACATGTAACCTGATTACTTTTCATATACGACCAAACCATTCAAATGTAACCTTTGACACCATAACTGTTCTACATTTTATTGTAGCTGGTGCCCGGCGTATTCATATGCGCGGCGTGAATTCGATATTACAATTTCCCGTGAGATTGATAGAACTTCCTGCGGTAAAAAGTATCCTATGTCCTTTTTTAGGTCTCTGCCTATGCTTATGCCAAATTGTATTAAAATCGGTTCAGTGGTTTAGGCGTGAAAACGTAACAGACAGACAGAGTTACTTTCAAATTTATAATATTAAGTATAGAAGTATAGATTTCTCGTTTTAGGCGATCATGTTTACGTAAACTATTTTTTAAGCTAATAAAATGCTAGATGCATGTCAACAACCTTAAAAAAACTATAAAAGTAATATTGAAATCCTTATTTAAATTAGGCGTCAACATCGAAAGACAACATCGTATATCTCACTGGGAAGATATGTCGTAAAAGTTGTCTGATGGATAAATTCGAGAAAAAATAAACAAGTTTAAATTCAGGAAAGGCCTGCAGTGTTCCCTGTACTATCTAGAAAATGTCTCGACATTTTGCCAAAGTTAGTCCGATAATACTGGCATTAATTGAGGGCAAAACTTATAAAAATTCTAAAGTCACTTTTTGTAAGAATGCTTTATGTGCGTCTGTAAAGCACATACATTTTGTGTAATTTTTGACGCTTGTATAAATTGACGATTCAATGTATAGTAGTTCATTTATTAAATTAATTTTTTAAGTGTATTAATATTATAAAATATGCCAATATTGTCTATGTGACAGTTTACATAATGTAAAAACCCAGTTTGAGATATTTTATTCACTGCAAACGAAAGCATGTTAGCATACATCTAAAATGACATAAAATAATAAATTGGGTTCGGCCAATAGTCAGGAAACTATAAGCCAAATAAAATATAAAAGACTTTCATATTTTTGAAACATGAAAAACTAGCAATACTGGGCTATGTTCCTGCCACAGAACAGTGGAAAGTAGCCAAAGTAGGTTCTACTAGCTGAGAGTCAATCCGAAACTAAACAGCGAAATCACTTCCGCATCTGCTGGTATTTCTTCAAATCCTGGTTCAGAGATAAATAAATAAATATTTATACCAAGTAAATTGTGAAACATAATAAATCCTTAAGGTCATTCACTAGCGCCATAACTACATAAAATTTCGTCATAAAGCTATGAAGACGATGTTTTTTGGTTTGTTTTTGGTTTGGGATTGCTACTCTCCTCTAGTATATATCCCTCCATAGTATTTAGCCATACCAGCTATATGCAAGCCATCGTAGCCTTTTTTGTAGTAGTAAAAATTATTTACATACTCCAATAAGCAATAATACAGCGTTCAAAATCAATCTTAGACAACTTAAGGGGATAAACTCTAAAAATATCTTTAAGGTTATTAAATTTGTTGGCTACAAAACGGCGTATTCAATTAATAACAATAATATTGGTCGCATACCACACGGCTTATCACGGCTCGGTGTCACTCGATGCGGCGGCTCCGGGTTCTAATCCCGGCCGGTCCTCTTCTAATGGAAGCGTAAAGACACCGACCTAAACGCATTAAAGTGACTGTCGGATCGGGGATGCAAACTCCAAGGGATTAAAAGATACTAAAGTATTAAAAAATTGCTACTGATACTGATTACTAGTGGAATTTCATTAAAGTACAAACTTTTTGGCAAAATTAACAAATTTGTAGATTCAATATGGTACTCATCTAGGCTTATTAGAAGTGTCAATAACCATGCAGAGGCCTACTAGTAGTAGGTTCATCCGGTCGTTCGTTGACTCGGTGTACCACTCGAAAAGAAGAAGTAGTGACAAGACAATAGATTTTGATCCCACGTACCTAAAATAGCTCTCTCACTGCAAATAATGATAATAAAGCCTGTCGCTTTGTGGATATACGAAGTAAAAGAAAATTGAACGGACATTGAAACGTAGTTACTTATTGTGTTCAAAAACACCTATATACATGTCTAATAGTTCTGTCGTGGATTTTCGAATTGATTTTTGGTTGAAAATATATATTTTTTATTTATATTGTACAGCAGGCTTTGCAACATTATTCTTCAATGTAACCGATCACAATATGAGAATAAAATATAACCGATACAAATAATAAGCTTTAAAATACACCAGAGATTAGGCTCGTTGAGCCAGGGCTTACGATCGAAATTGTCTGTAAGAGAAGAACTTTGATAGTATTTTTATTGTATGTGTAATCAAAAATAGTGAAGTTTCTAGAAATAGCATTAATTTGTGCTAATTCAAAACAGATAACGCCTTGTAACCGTAGGCGTTTAAAGACTTGACAGACGCATCCGTTACGCACCGTAAACGCAACGTATCTGTATTTGCATGGGAATATAAGTGCCGTATTTGACAGACGCATGCGTTTCGGTGATTTAAAAATAGGCAGTGCCGGACGACAGGTGAAAGATCCGCCTTGTACTTACTTTCTTATCCATAGTTAGATATTCACGGTTTTGTTTGTGGCAGTAACACCATACAAGTATCACGCTTCGTTACATTATTTACACCAAAGATACTCTGATTTACACTATGCATTTGAAAGTATCATTATATTACATAGAACCAGTCCAATACGCAATTAGTATTTATGCACAATTCATGATATTAAAATAGGTAGGTAGCAAAATATAGTAACTTTTCGTTTGCCATCTATTTCGTTGCAAACATTCAGTACCATTGTTTCTTGGATCCTGAGTCATCGTTGCAAAAGCAATACCAAACAGACAGTAGCCAAAGATTCACTTTAATATTTTGTAAGAAGTACAACAACCCTTTGTTTGTACGATTTCTATGAATAATATTCAAAGGGTCTTGTTTATTACGAAAGTTGCGAACTGTCAAAGAGTTGCAAAAGTTGTAATAAAATGAAATAAAAGTGTTAAAGTAATAAAGTGCCATCCGTCAGACAGTTACTTTTATTTTGTTACTGCTTAATTTATGGTCCTCGTAAAGGAAAAAAAATGTCGGCGTCTATGGATAGCTGTACAGTAAGATTCTTGGGAACATTTTTAACATGTATTTTATTTATTTATAAGGCATGTCAATAAAATAGTATCAAACTGACTTTATTCATAAATTAGTTCATTTAAGATGAACAAAAGAGATTTGTCAAGGGTTTTGTTCTCTTGTCTTGTCTAGCCCACACCATCCCACTGCTGGGCAAGGCCTCCCTCTTCTCCTTCCATCCATCTCTATTTTGGGCTTCCGTATGACAGTTTCGTTTCTTTGTTCTCAGACGGATAAAAACTTTTATCCATACACCTTGGGGTTTCTATCGTGTTGCAGCTTGAATAATAATTATTTAACATGAATAATATGGTTTATATACCCATCTCAATTTAGATTTAGAAAATGAAGGAAAAAACAAACGCAGTTATTTCGTATTTCTATCAACGAAAATGTCATTTTTTTTAATTTTATGCTTTAATGATATAATTTGTCTCAAATTTCAAGGTCTTTATACCGTTCTTTAAGGTGTATAAAATTGTCTTTTAAACATCATTCTTAGCTTCCGAGATTTTTTGGACTCCTTGAGTGACCCTAATTGATAGCACTTCAGTGCATTAAAAAGTTCAATTTGCATCAACCGTATTTTTTCTTTGTAACCTTACAAACTTTACTGAACTTTAACGACAATAATACCGGATGTCTTAAGCCTTTCTAGATGTTTTCCTTGCGAACATATCTTAAGCTTTCTATCTAGGCGTACAATTATCATTGCATGCATCATGTGAACCATAGGCAGTGTCTTATCAACAAGCATGATCGACTTGTCAAACAATGCTCTAAGTTGTTTTATACATTTCGACTCCACCTACAGCCTGTATGTCTAAAATAATACCCACAATATGATAAGTGCCTAATGTTTCTAGTCATCATTTATTATGATCAACAGTCAAATTTGAAGTTTGTTATTTTGTTTGGACATTTTTTACGTTGTGCGCTAATGCATAATGCTTGTTTTTTGAATATTGAACACGTGTAAAAATTTGTTAGTTTGGGTGTTGACCATTGTTTAGTTTTTAAGGAGAACTAATAACAGATGTAGGTAAAAACAGTTACAGTACAGAATATTAAACTGTCTTATAGTGTATGTTGAAAATTGAGAATTAAAATATTAGGGGGATGACTCAACATAATAAATCGGGGTTCATACCGCGATACTTGTTTTTTATTGGATTTTCCGATATATCAGCTCAGTTGCATGGGCCATGATCACGGAGCAACTGAGGTTTTGCGGGTGGTTAGATGGTACCTTCATATTATTGGTATGCATTTCTGCATACCCTCTTCCAACGATTTTGTCGATCACTACCAGAAACTTGAGTGAGTCACTACAGTACGAACTTACAGTATCCTCGCGTTTAATGATTTTATTTTATGTATTTGTTTTTGGAAGATTTAATGTCACTATTGGCACCATCACTCTTTTTGCACAGTTCGATCACTGTAAAATTTTTGGTCTTAGAACTTTCAATGACTTCTTTTACCATTAAGAATCGCTTTAGAAGCCCGTTTTAATATTATGTGTCATTATGTGTGACCGGGAAAGTTAAAAACATTTAATTATGAGGAGGGATGCTGAGATTTTTATATTAAATTCGAGTGCGGACCTAATTACACGGTACCTATAAAGCGTAATAATATTGCTTGTAATAAAATAACTCTTTACCTAATTATATTGATTAAAACCACACGAAATAAATACCGCCTCCATATTAGGCTTTAAATCAATATAATAATAGCCGTCAGCCGTTTTAGGTTATCTAGCTATCTCTTGAGGCCACGTAACCTCTTTCTTATGGCTCCAGAAACGTTAGCTTACCGCAGAAACGCTTCGGGCTACTAAATGCTACTATAGACATAAAACGTAATGCTTTTTGTGTCTTTACTATGAAATGGGACATCCGGAATTTGTACTTTAACGTGTCGAACATAAGGTTAAGAAGACGTTATTGGTAGTTGCGGAGGAACATTCAATTTGTAAGGGTGCGTTTGCACAGGACGCGAAGTGCAACGTCGTGGCAAACATAAAGCTTTGTTGGTCATGGAATGGGTAAATATTGGTCCTTTACTTCGGGGAAAAATGTATCTTCACCCGACAACGGCAAAGTACAAAAGATGGCTGTGATGTAAGTTACCAATGAACGTGTGTAGATATTTCGAAATGATCAGGCTTAAAACTCAAGCTTATGCTCCTCTTTAAGTACATGAAAATATTTTCTGATTTAGTCTTTGGACAAAACGTTATTTTGGACTAGATTGTGATAATCTTGCATTAATCTACCTATTGTTTTCAGCAAGTCAAATTTAATTTTGCAGACGAGGTACAGTTTTTTTTAGAAGCAACGTCTATTCATCATCGTTATTATCGGCCTTGATAAGTACCCTTCTCGACGTGGGCTTCTCCAATTCCTCAATTTCTTTTTGATTTTTCGTTAGACTTATCCAGTTTTTTCCAGCCATTCTGCGAAGATCATCCCTCCACGTAACCTAAGGGGGCGTTCCTTGCCTAACTTTGCGTATAAGCTTAAGGCGCGCTTACATTTTGTATAAGTATGCTTTCTGCAGTCGGGTTTTACTTTTTATTGTGTTCCAATTGAAAGTGGTATTTTTTAAGGTACACGCGAGCTGCCGTGTGCTGTTTTCGTTATAGGAATTAGGCGCGGGCGCAACAGAACGCGGTGGGCTTTGTTACACGCGGTGGGCTTTGTTACCAACCATTATAATGTGTTGTTTAAATTTGGTGTGGGTTTTGATAGAAGCCGCCACTTTGTGCCTACAGGGTCTTAAAGTTCAATCAGTAAATGTAATCAGAACCTAAGGGCGTTTTCTATTGTAACGGAAAGGGTGAAGAATAAAAATAACTGTGATTGAAATTGAAGACCAAACGACTCGACGAACCTGAAGAACCCGTTTTGTAAAAATATAGCCATATCTATAGTTTGTCTATAGCCAAAACCAAAGTCAAAAGACTTTACAGTTAAATACAGCAAAAGTCAAAAAACGGGTCATGTGACCTCTGAAATAGCATATTTGCTGGATATACATTTTTTATTCCATTCTATAAGTCAATTTGGCCGTTTACGCTCTGCCTGCACCTCCCTGGGGTATGTGTGTGTGTATATTATATAAGTCAATGTTATGAAGAAAATGCAATTTTTATTTCATTCAATATGAGAATCATTTGCTATTTACCTTAGTATTTTGAAATAATCCGTAATGCATCGTAGGATACCAAACCTAACAGACTTTGTTCAGTTAACCTTATCAATGTCAGGTTTGCCTTCTTACAAAGGTCGCCACTTGTTCAAAATGTCTGCAGATCCTCACGAAGCCTCAAGATGATGCTAATTACCCTCGTTCTCATGAAGAATGAGATTAGTATCTCCATGTGTCTCCATATTGACGTAAAAGGGCTGATCAGTATGGTTCCTAATAGCTTTCCGCTGTAGGACTTTATGTCTAGAATAATAATTAGCTTCTCAAGTACAGGTTTTACTCATTACACTTAATGCTTTGGAATTTCTATCAGATTTGTAATGGCTTTTTGTTCTACTTGGTTAAGCATGAACGGTCCTATATACGTTATTATTGTTACAAACATTATTGACAGCCAATGCCAACATTCCACTTTGGACATAGCCTCTTCCTTTTTTTGCGTTTGGGACATAAAATTCGGTATCTTAATCATAAAAGTCATAAAAGACGTGGTTTTAATTTTGAGGGTGTCAAACATCTCTTATATTTATTTTGTATTTTTTTTGCAATGCCTACTTTCTTATCGATTTCCGTATCTCTTTTTCCCTTCTAAAGACATAATATCACACTCTTATCATATAAAAAACTGCATAAACCTTCGTATTTTTCATAATTATCGCCCTAAGACCCGGTATTTCAACCGCATTGCTACACCACCACCACTCGATACAGAACATTGATAGCGCATTAATTTTCAGAGCAATAAAGGGTGTTTGTTTATTTTGAACGGTAGTCACAGAGTCCCGCCACTGTCGGCCGACGCCGACGATGATTAGTTGCCTTGTGTTAAATGATTCCATCAAAATTTTATCATTTTTGGTTTTTTTTTGAGATATGACTCATTCTATCTATATGAATGTCGGTTTTTGGTCACCGAAAAAAGTCAACTAACAATATAAGTATAGTAGGGATCACTTGACGTCCGTTGCTGCGTATTTTTAGCGCATCTGTCTTACGATACAACCGTTATTTTTTTTATATTTAGCCCCGGGGTTAAGGTTTAAACCTACACCTGAATGACTGGTGGGGAGCAGGAGCTCTCCCTAAGAAGTTTGTGTGGTTGTTCAAACAACCAGCCAAATCGCCCTTGGGGTGCGACGGGGCTTAGATGTTCTGGGAAGAACGGATCGGACTGAAAGCATCCATCAACGCACTGGAAACAACGTATGGGAATAAGATAGAAATTAGCAATTCCCTTTCGTCTGACAGATGCGTGCGTAACGGATGAGCTAAAGATGCGCAACAACGGACCTCAAGTGTGAGAACTGCCAACAGTATATGATTTCAACCACATGTATTGTTTTTCGTGTCTGCGAAATACATTTTGCAATTTTTTCTATTATCTTACCGAAATTTTTATACGTGGGTAAATATTGTCCAACCAAAAAATTTATCGTTCCTTGGCAGTGCTCAGGAGACATTACAATAAAGCACAGATTTCTAGGTAGCGCTTACATTCAATATTAAATCCTTCCTTAATTTGTTTCAGACTTAAGTACCTACAGCAGAATCTTCAGGAAGTATAATAAATTCACTGTTTACCCCGCATAACGTCCAACTTTACGATTTCTCATAACAATATTCCTTACAACTTGAAACTTTACTTAACTGCCACCTGTTAATCTGATACTAAGTACAAAAAGGCATTAGGTATAAAATGCCAACTTCTAACAACTTTATCTCGAAACTTAGACACGAATTTCTATAGTAACTTGCCGCTTAGCATTCAGGTGCTATTTTGGACTTTATTGTGTGGTAATAAAGATGGCCATGGGTTTGCTTATGCCTACTGCCTCCTCAATGTGTAGGGTAGCCTGCATAAAGATGCTAAATGGTTGAATTGTTTCCTATGTGAAGTAGGGTGACTACAATGTTAGAGGTGACATTGTAAACATAAGGTAGGGTCCCCTCTTGTAGGCATTTTATGGTTGTTGTAAAAAATTAAGGACGTGGTCATCGTACTTGCTATTGCTACAATACATTTTGGAATTTTTTAGACCAGTTAATTCCTTTAAAAATTATACGTTTATAACGTTACTATTACTTATTACTAAACCTAACGTGCTTTCCTTGCTACAAGCCTGTCTTTTAGAAAAAAGCCAAGCTCAAAGTTAACAAACGCTTCATCTGACATAATTTTGTTGTAATGTTGTAAATAAATAAATAAATGTTATACCTCTAATGTTGTTTAAATTAACCCACCATTTGTAACTTTTATTTTTTTCTGTATTTATTATTAATACATTTACAAAAAAGAAAAATACTTATTAAGTTTGTATCACCTAACTCGTAGTATCTCGATGGTTAAATTATATCTCTAATATCAGATTCAGGGTCAATCATGTCATTCAACGACTCAGTCCCACACGACACGACACGACGAAGGTGTCACCCTACACACACAAAGGCCGGGGCTAAATATCTCGCCCATAAACCTGGTCAAGCGGGCAAGGGAATAAAACGAACTGCCTCCATTCACACTTGCATCCTAAAATATTTATCCTTCGCGACACTCATATTGTGTAGGCAAAGAAGACATTGGACATTGTGCTGGTCTACAAAGGACACCACTTTACATAAAATCGGAAGCATAAATACTTCGTATGTGGAGGAAATTGTTTGTTTTGTTTGGATTACATGTTGTGGTCAACAAACTGTTGTGGTTGTGGACTATGTTGCAGATTGCAATGTTTTGTGTCATATATTTTATGTTGGAATGAATTTCACAGTACTTATGAAGTCAGTTCTTACTTTTACCTCAAAAGATTAATAAAATGTTTGGCGTAATCAAAATTTTTGTGGTTAAAAACAAATTTTTTTTAATGGTTAAAAACTCATTTTTGTGATTATACTGGTCTGTTAGTTATGGTTAGCAGCTAAGGTAAAACGTTACCAAAAAATATCACGATGGTGAATGACTCCTTAATTTATTAAAATGAGTGAGAATAATAAAGTAAATGCTTAATAAAGTTACCTATTTTACTGGTAACAAGGAAAGTAATAATACGAGAAGCGTCCAAGCAGTCTAAATAGTTACAAACGAAATCTTTTCTACTGTCCATCAGTTAAAAACGCTCCTTTAAAAACCCATTGTAACCCATTGCAATGTTATGTGTCATTTGTTTTATGTTGGCATGAACTGTTTTTCAAAGTACTTATGTAGGCATTTATTACCATGCCACAAAATTATATACAGGTTATAAACAAAATCCTGAAAACATTTCAAGGGCCGAACGAGACTATGGAATTGAACAACTATCCACACAGAATATAAGTAGAAGTGTGTATTCAAGTAGGTCAAAATATAGAAAACGTTATTTTATCACCCATACAAAACAAATGACTAGCTAGACAATTTTTTAAATGTGAATGCAAAAGACTTTCGTCCTAATTTTAACTGATGTTCCGTAGGGAAAGTTGTTCCAATTCATAGGCTCGTTCAGCTAACAAAATTGTCAGCGCCAAAACTTCTGGGACTTAGAAATTAGAAATGTTCAATTATGGGTTCCATTGAAGTTTGTAGAATAGTTTGTTATTTGTCTCACACGATAAAAAATGCAGAGCACGACAAATATAATTCAAAAAAATAACCAGTCTTATTCAATTCAAATAATGTCCATTGCACAAAGGTATAGCAAAAGTTCGTAAGTAGGTACTAAACTTTAATAGCATTTTTAAATAACGCAGCGTGTGAAACCACTGTGCGGAAAGTTTTCGTTTAATAGGAATAGATATTGTTGCGAAGACTATTTGCTATGGAATGTAATTTTTTTTTAGGAATCCGGTTTACAAAGTTAATTTAAACATGGACTGGAATATTGACTCGACAACTAAGAACAATCAAATGGATTTTTCGTTTCAACTGTGACAAATAAATTTCGTTTTACGGCCCCAAAGCTAAGAAACGACCAACATGGCACCAAATAACATACCATTTAAATAATTTGCATAACACAATTGTTCTTGCTATTGACATTGCAATGCGTCGTGGACAACATTTGAAAGCAGGGGTATCAGGTTACATACATACATACATACATACATACATATATCACGCCTTTATCCCTTGCGGGGTAGGCAGAGCATAAACGGCCGAAAAAACGGACATTTACGCCACGTCTGACAAACGTTTGAGGGTCATTCGGAAAACTGTGTATCGCCACAGTGACAGGTTGTCAGCCCATCGCCTAGAATTGCTTTACACGCCCTCGAGTCCCTTCGTCGCCTCTTACGACTCCCACGGGTAAGAAATGGAGTGATGCTATTCTAAGCCGACATCACACGGTTTATCAGGTTACAGAGGTGCTAAACACTTTTAGTAACTCAATAAATTCAATTCAGACACTTATAGCTACATTTGCATACAGAAATTTCAAAACAGCTATCTTAAAATGACTTTTTGTAAAGATTTTACTATATATACCTTTCTGATAAGATCCATAAAATACAAGAGTTACGCCTTTAAACGGCATTAAAAGGAAACACCTTGTTAAATTTAGTAAATGAAGATATAAATTTGTCCGATTTTGTTATGCCTTAATAAATTTTATTAGTTTATGCGGTAAATTTTTTCATTATTATAGACGTCGTAGTCTTAACTGCACGAACTATCGTAGCAAATTGTCCTCCCTGTTTATTTAGACGCGCTAATCTGTGGCTAATTGTGACTTTCTAATTGGAAATTTAGCTTATGTTTCTGTTTGTAATCTTTGATAGTAATTTTACAAATATGACGTGATTTGACGTCATTTTAATAAAGCTGATCCCATCATCATACTTTAATTTAATCTAGATTATCGGTGAAAAATATACTATGTTGAAGCTAGATTTATGAATTTAAACACGATTTATTAAATTTTGGTATTTAAATTATGGTAAGGTTAGAATGAATTAATTGAACCAAATAAAGTAATATTAGAAATTGTGCTATCCAATGTTTTTCGCCAGTCAGACACTTCTAAACCGCATTCCTTTCAGCAATAAAATAGAAATGTAAACTAAGTAGGTATATGAAACCATACAGCTCTGTTATATGACTGTTACACCCACACGACAAGGTACAGTTAATTTGCAGTAAACCTCAAACTAGGACTTTGCCTGCGACATCGTAAACATCATAATACAAACTGTTTACTAGTTATAAACTTTTCATCACATATATGTAACAATTACAATGGGTGTCGTAAGAGCCGACTAAGGGACTCGAGGGATGTGTATTGCAATTTTAGGCGATGGGCTGACAACCTGTCACTATAGTGATACACAATTATCTAATTGACCCTCAAACTTTTGTCAGATGTGGTGTTAATATCCGTTTTACGGCCGTTAACGCTCTGCCTACCCCGTAAGGGATATAGGCGTGATTTATGTATGTATGTACAATAAAACTTACTCAGGAATTTGAAATATTATTTATTCATAGTTTTGCTTTTGAGTCTATTATTTTTCCCCAGGTAAACATGAATATTTATAGAAGGATGAAGCGAAATTATCCAAAAACATACATATGAATTAGAATTAGGTTCTCGTAATAAAAAACTTTGTGGTGGAATTCTGGTGGTAATTACTCATTTTTATGATTTTACTGGCAGGTATAGTCAGCAAATAAGGTAAGACATGGTAAGACGTTGTTTACCAAAAAAGAAGTGTTTTTAAGCTACCTACTCTACTTGTAGCAATGAAAGTACGAGTATAAAGTTCCAGCAGTATACATAGTTCCAAATTTAAAACGATTTTTTTCTACTATCCATCAGTTAAAAACGCTCCTTTAAAAACCCATTCCATTTCAGCTACAAATAAAGCGCAGGGTTGCCGTTAGGGTACATTTTACACATTTGACGTACTTTTTTGGGATTCCATGTGTAATGTGTAATCTTGCCAGTACATGTGTAATTTCCTTGAACTCACCGGTAAAATATATCAATCATAGAAATGCATGAAAAGAAACGTAAAGAAAGCTAACACATTTTATCTCCCTTGCTCTTGCAAAACTCCATATTAAAGTATCTCTTTCCCTCACCACGGATACATACTTTTTCTTGTTCTTAAATATTAGCTTGAATATTAGTTTAGAATACACTGCTGGATGTCTGTGAAGCCCGCTTCACATTTCTGCGCTACTGTACAACAAGTGCACCGCATTTTCGAACATATCACTTTCAAACTGAATGTTTCGTCCAAACAGACCTCGACAGGAGCAGTATTTTTCGACGTGGCGAAAGCCTTCGTCAAGGTCTGGCACAACGGGCTGGTATACAAGCTGCACCAGCTCGCTGTGCCTGATCGTCTCGTGCTTTTAGTACGTAACTTTCTGTCGAATCGAAGCTTTCGCTACAGAGTAGAAGGCACTCTGTCCTCACCCCACACTATACAAGCAGGAGTCCCTCAGGGCTCCGTCCTGTCCCCATTACTTTTTACGCTATTCACAAACGACGTCCCCAAATCGCCCATGTCACAGCTGGCTATGTTCGCTGATGACACTGCCATTTACGCGCTCCACCGTAACCATGAAAAACTAGTTCAGATTCTCCAGAACGCTCTAGACTCCCTCGGGAGCTGGATCTGCAAATGGAGAATCGAGGTCAATCCCGAAAAAAGTGCAGCCATGCACTTTCGTAGGGGCTCAAACCGGCTGAACGTCCCCGCTGTAAAACTTTTCGGCCGACCCATCCCCTGGGTTAAACAGACCAAATACCTAGGAGTCACCCTCGACTCCAGACTTAGCTTTCGTAGCCAGTATATACTGCAGTATATACTGTGTCGATCCATATCCCGTATTACTTTTGTCATCGATTAAAATAAAAAAGTAATGGCATTTTCTATCCAAAAAATAGTACTATTTGGCGAGAAGAATATGTAGAGAAAAGCTGTTATGAGTGATTTGCGAAAATAATGGTCATGTACACTTTTATCACAATATGTACACTTTTAGCGGCGGATATGTGTATTTTGGAACCTCGGTTGCGGCAACACTGATAAAGCGTTAACTTTGCGTGTTCACTCCAATCTGTCGGCCGATACTTTACGTCGCGCCTGTCGCTTTGAAGATGAGTTTACAAATGGCGGCGGCGCTGCGCAGTGACATGCGCTAAAGCATTGTCACAGCTGCGCAAGAGATGTTTCACAGGGTGTATCTGTTGCAGTGAAGAAAATAGACGGCACAATTTTATATTTTAAATTGCACTAGATATAAAAACTTAACAATTACAACAATAAAATAAAAAACATGACTGCGTTCTGAGTTTAAACCTAGCCTCTACCGATACAATTCCCATGCGAATCTGTTCATTGGTTAACGAGTTGTAGCACTTTAAAGAATCGTAAATACATGAAATTGAAATTGAAATTGAAATTGAAATTGAAATTGAAATTGAAATTGAAATTCTTTATTCAATGTAGGATAGTATTATCATATCACTTATTGACGTCATGAACCGTCATTGTAAAAAAAAGAAATTTGTATCACACAATTTTCTTTTTTTTATAACAATTTTGTAATGTCCTAAAAGAAAACCGGTTCGGGCGGGAGAAAAAATTAAAAATCATAAAAATCAAAGCACTGCCACGGGGCTGGCCAGGTTAATCACACGGCATGTAACTTTACGCCACCACCATCTGAAAACGATATTTGTTTCAAATTGAAGTCAAGATTTTTAAAGCGTGTAGTTTACATGCGTATAATTAATCGGACCTCCTGAACAGGAAAAACCCACCAAAAAACCTGCCCAGAAGTGCTCCTACTCTAAATTAACAATCTTACTAGCCCCTAAGCTACCCTAGCTAATTCTGTAAGTAAAAAAAATATGTATAGACCAAAAATGGCTACATATTTTTTTTTTTTGTAAAAATTGAAGTAGATAAATCTACCAGTTTTAACTTATAAAATATTTACTTTAAACAATTGAAATTACATCCATGCAGATTTGTAAAATTATGTCAGTTGTAAACTCCACGCACGCCCCATTTTGGTATTAAAAATGAGTGCGTGTTTCTTGTGCTGCGCTGGAATTTCAGAGCTCCATGCCTCTTTGTCATTAATGTACTCATCTAACTTGTAGTAAGCTTTATAACATAATGTTTTCTTGATAACAGACTTAAATTTACTTTCTGATAAACTCAATATATCTTCCGGTATTTTGTTATAGTATCTTATACTTAGACCTTCAAATGAAGTCCTAACTTTAGCGAGTCTATGCTTAGGTTGATCTATTTTATTTTTACTCCTTGTATTGCGGTTATGCCTGTCACAATTTCTAGTGAAAGTATTTATATTTTTTCTAACATACATGATATTTTCATAAATATATTGACACGGTACAGTCATAATATTAATTTCCTTAAACAGTTCCCTTGGGGAATCACGACTGCAAAGTTTATAAATTGCTCTAATGGCCCTCTTTTGGAGAATAAAAATTGTTTCAATATCAGCGGCGCGCCCCCACAGCAAAATTCCATAGGACATAATGCTATGAAAATAACTAAAGTAAACAAGTCGCGCAGTTGCAATATCCGTGATCTCTCTAATTTTACGTACCGTATATGCAGCTGAGCTTAATCTTCCCGACAAAGATGTAATATGAGGGCCCCATTGGAGACTTGAGTCGAGAGTAATCCCTAAGAAAACTGTACTGGTAGTAAACTCTAATTTTTCATTATTAAGTACGACATGATTATTCAAAGAATGTACTACGTTAGGTAAAGTGAATAATACACATTTAGTTTTTTTCTCATTAAGAACTAAATTATTTGCAGTAAACCAACTATGAATTTGTCCAAGAGTGTTGTTTACTTCGTCATAGTTATGTGCATGTCTATCGACCTTAAATATAAGGGATGTGTCATCAGCAAATAGTACAATCTTGGACAAATTCTCTACCATGTAAGGCAAATCATTTATGTAAATTAGAAATAGAAATGGTCCTAAAATAGAGCCTTGAGGCACACCAATTTTAACACGAGACCCCAGTGATTTGGCGCCGTTTATTTGGACCTTTTGAGTTCTATTATCTAAATATGAATTCAAAAATTTCAGAGCTGCGTTTCGAATACCGTAGTGTTCTAATTTTAGCAATAAAGTTTCATGATCTACGCAATCAAATGCCTTGGAAAGATCACAAAAAACACCAATAGCATCTTTTGATTCTTCCCAAGCATTAAATACATGTTTGATTAGAGCAACACCAGCATCTGTGGTACAACGTCCCTTTGTAAAACCGAATTGCTGGTTGTGTAACAAATTGTTCTGATTAAAATGGGACAGCATTTGATTTAGTATGATCTTCTCAAACACTTTGCTGAGTACTGGCAGAATTGATACAGGCCTATAGTTACTGGGGTCTTGTTTGTCACCAGCTTTAAACAGCGGAACTACCTTGCTATGTTTCATTAAATCAGGAAAAATGCCGTGATCAATACATTCATTGAAGATATCTGCTAAGTATGGTGCTAATATTTCGATTACTGATTGACAAACTTTAACTGACATCCCCCATAAATCTTCGGTGCTCTTTACTTTGATATCTTTAAAAGTTTTTAAAATATACTGGGGACTTACATGAGTAAATTTAAATTCAGAATTGCAAACATCTACATTTTGCTTCAGCAATGAATATGAAATTGTAGGTGAAGATCTTAATGACTCAGTAGTTTTTAGAGGTATATTTGTGAAAAATGTCTCTAACTCCTGCGCTACATCTGAATTTAAACTAATCACTCCTTTGTCGGTTTTAAGTGAAAAGTTATTTTCGCGTGGCTTAGTTTTACCTGTTTCGCTATTAATAACTTTCCAGACAGCTTTTATTTTATTATCTGAAGACTTTATCTTAAATTACTAATAAAGTTTGCTTTAGCAATTTCACAAGCTATTTTGAAGGTTTTAGAATATTTTTTTACTAGCTCACTAAAACTTACATCGTTTGTCATGTTTTTAAGCTCGTAAAGTTCAAAAAGCCTATCTCTACTAATCCTAAGACCTTTGGTCGCCCAATCACTAAACTTAAATTTCGTATTAATTTCTTTCGTTTCTAAGTTAAAAATGATTTCGAATTCTTTGCTTAACAAATTGAAAACGTCTTCGTATACATGATTTGGGTTTTCAAAATTATAATTATGGACAGGCAATTTCTCGATTAACACATTTTGATATTTTTCCAACCTGCTTGCAGTGATGCGCCTGGTTTCTATTTTGATCGTTTTAATATGGTTTTTGAATGGGAATATTACACTTTGACCCTTGTGATCTGATTGAAGAGAATTTATAATGCATTTTTGTACCGGGTCACAATCGCTGAATACATTATCAATACATTTGGCAGAAGTAGGCGTCACACGAGTAGGTTCAAAAAATATATTAAATAAATTGAATGATTTAAAAAGACCTAAAAATTTATCACTTAATGCATTGATTTCTAAAATGTCTATGTTAAAGTCACCTGCAACAATTACATGTTTATTAGTTTTTGTGACTAATTTGAGTACATCTTCCATTATTTCTAGGAATTTGGTAAAATTTTTTGCTATTGGCGGTCTGTATACGCATACTATAACATGACTTTCCAGCTCAACACAAGATAATTCAGTACAACACTCAACCGACAATCCGACAACATCCTTACGTTCTTTGAATTTAATGTTGTTTCTAATAAGTATTAAGGAACCTCCATGTATCGCGGATTTTCGGTTGAAAGAACTGGCAATACAATAATTTTCATAATTTATCAAAATGTCAGGATCTTTGTGAAAATGTTCCGTTAAACAAACTATGTCATGTATGTATATACATACAAACATATATACACTCTGAAACATTACACAACTTTTTTTGTTGGGCAGTGGTGTAAAAGGACAAGGAAGGCAGGAACAATCACGGATCATGACAACAATACGCGATAAAACTATCTCACATTGGATAATTGACATTACTGAAATTTCATTTCAATTTCTTAAAGAGATATTTATCATGAAATCAACCTATCACGAGAATCTCACCTATCTATGGACGTACCCTGTATATTACTTCTGTGGCAGGAGTACTGCCGTAGACGGTAGCTAAATATACTTGAGATGTCAATATTGTAGCCGATTGGTTTGACATTACTTTAATTTCGTTAATGTTTCCAAAATACAGGATTAAATGAACAAAACGTTTTTAGAAACTGCTTTTTTGAATTTAATTCTACTTTATGAAAGATATGATAATAATGATGTTTATATTGTAAAATAATTTGCACAAACACCCTGAATAGAGTTCTGACTACACAGAAGTACAATATTACTTCATCTGTAATTTTAAGACATGGTCATATTGAGCCTCCTAAAGAATTTTAACGTCTGCCACATACTAGGTACCGTACTTTTAGATTCAGTAATAAGATTTTATGACCTAACTTGTTTTATAGCATATCTTACACCATTTTATTAGGTAATAAATTACCAGTGTTGCCCTCTGCCGCTTTTAGTACGTACTTGTCAAAATGGCTACCTGTTTCATATTCCTCGTGACGTGTCTGTAAAGCCTCTGCAGCGACGACGAGGTCTGACTCGGTTATTAAATGAGTTCCATATTATATGAACTGAATTCTTTGACATTGTGGTTGCTCCAAATATTTAACTTAGGTACTATACTTGCTTTTTTTTCCTGTTCGGGGCATGGAATGGAAACAAACGTTATTGTCATTGCGAAGAAAATATCTTTCTATCAGTCAACCCGCGACCACAATACATGAAACTGTATTGAAACGTCGGGACACAGGTAAATTACTAATATTTACCTAAAACTATCGCGATAGACCCGGTCTAATACTTAAAATGAGTGATATATCTTTCTAGACTTAAACGTCACTATAGACTTGCATGTGGTTCAGACAAGGAATTCCATATTGTTTAAATATGACATCAAAGACTTTGTGCACGAGTTTTTTTATCCCATACTGTCCAAAATGACTCAGAGGTAGTCAATGATCTCTTAGCAAGTGATAGAGTTCGTTTTCACAGAAAAACTAGAATAGAACTGTAAGTGTAACATTTTGATACTTAGTGATAGTGACCGATAGCGAAATCTAAAGACGGGCTGGCAAGGTACAACTTTTCCTATGTAACATAGGTTGAAATATGAAAAATCCATTTTGACCTCCCAAAAAAATTGCTGTTAAGCTGATTTTGGTTGCTATGGAAGCTCAAAATATTTAAGTCATATTTCGACCTATGGTTCCTTGTGGAAAGCTGTTCCTTATCACCAGCCTGTCCTCTGTTTTCAGTATTGGTCACTTGTAAAATTTCACGCGATATAGTTTAGTTTAGTTTATTTATTTCACATTATAAGTTCTAATAATTCCTTACAATTAATAAAATCAATGTTCACCATAATGTGATCGTCAAGAATAGAATATATCGTGAAGTATAAGAAACTTGCAAAAAATGCCGTGTGATGCCGGCTTAGAATAGCAACACCCCATTTCTTCCCGTGGGAGTCGTAAGAGGCGACTAAGGGACTCGAGGGTAAGTATTGTATTTTAGGCGATGGGCTGACAACCTGTCACTATGGCGATACAAACGTGGCGTAAATTTCCGTTTTATGCGGCTGTTTACGCTCTGCCTAGCCCGCAAGGGATTATAGGCGTGATATGTGTATGTATAAGAAACTTAAAAAGACTCCATAATAGTACCTACCTATCCAATTCAAAGTTTATAACGAGAAAGCCCCTTTCGCTGTTGAAGTTACTAGCACATTTGACTATAAATATTTCTCATGAATAAAAAACTAAGTTGACCGGACGACCGAGTCAGCCCGACGGGATAAAATAATGGAATGAGAGAGAATTTACAATTCCTAAGCCCCTATTTGCCTTAATGTTGTCCCTATGAAGTCTATTGTATCTGTTTTGAATTTCAATAAAATCACCGACCTTTTTTTTGTTCTCGAAGACGTCTCGATGCGATGTTCACCGGATGTATAGGAGATTTTATAGTGCGCTTTATAAACAATTACATCGTTCGCGTTATCTAAATATTTCCTTAATCGATTTAGACAGCTTTTTGCTTTTAGCGAACGGTAGCTGGTTTCCCGGACAGCTGTTGTCGTGAACTACATAATTTACTAGCGCGTTTATTACCGTCGAACAAGTTTGGCTAAATCCCGCTGGAGCCTGACATATTTCACGTCAAACTTTAAATTAAAAAGTTGACGCTTAAATAATGGTTGCGTAACGTTAAAAAATTCGACATAATAACGAGTTTAGTCTTTCTACGCTCATTAATTACGCAGTCATTTATGCATATACAGCTGAACCCGAGTCAGCCAGGCCATCGTCGCTGCTCTTTAATGAATTTTTAACAAAAACTTAATTAAAAATCGTATCTCGCGTGTTCGAAGGAAATGAACTCATTCTTCGGACTTGCTGACTGACGGCAAACTGACGGGCCCGTGATTATAAACATCGGCCAGAATCGAAAGGTCTTCGATCTCTTAAAATCCCACCTCGGAGATTAATCGCTGCCTCGTCTCGAAAGCTCTCCGCCGGCTGGTCTTGTTGTGTGTTTTCGAAATTTCGTAGTTGACGGAACGTTGTAAATGCTTATTAGGTAATTAATAATTATTGTCTCATCATACGTTAATTTCGACGGGGTTAATAAACGTGCGCGTGCGTGCACGGACAGGCGTATCGGAGCGGGCACGGCGAGCGGCGCGGGCGCAGCGCACTCGACGTGTAATTGTAGTTGTCAATTCGTAATATCTTTCCGCGATCGATGAACTGCGATTGGACATGGAGCTTAGTCTTTTTACACTGAACTTGATATAGATTACATTCACTGTCAATTTTGATACGTATAATACCCGAGATTTGAATCGAGCAGGTTTTTTTGTTACAATTGACTCGCTGTAGGTATCAAGAAATGACTGCAGTTGTTCATTTTCATTCCAATTGCGACACTGCAGGAATGAGAACAAGCGCACGGTCGTTGTAATTTCAGGCATTCCAACCACTTAAATGCTAGACGAGCAACACGATTGAAATTTCAACTACGCTGTCGGAATGCACTTGCAGCATTTTTGTGTTGCAAAAAGTGTAAAAAGCGTGAGTATGAAGACGCTGCTTGAACAAAACCAACATGGGGCGGCGGCCGGCCGCAAATTGGCGGTTCACTGCGGCGGGCACGTCGTGACTGCCCCGCGCCTTGGGCGCCACAGGTGACGCCATGAGCGGAGCGGGAGCGGAAAGCGGGCATGGTACATATCCGCAGACTCACTGCCACTAAGAGCGGAGTAAAGCCGTAAAACAGACAGCTAGAAAGCTACAAGTTTATATTGGTGGACACATTACAACCAAATTTAATACACAATACCCGCTATATAAGTTTAGTTGCTAGACTTAGAAAAAACTTTGAGATTATTTAAGATGAAGCAAGACGAAAAGCGGCAAAATTTTTATAGAGTAGTTTCATTTTTCAAAAATGACCCAAAAACTTATATAAGCTTTTTAAAAATAAAAGTTTTGACGCTAAAACCTAGAGAAGTTGTCAGTATTTGACAAAGCTAAAGCATAATAACATAACATAGTAACATAATGATGCCAAAAATTTGGGAATCATTGACGATGCGGACATCATTTGTGACTTGCCGATGCCGATATCATTTGTGAGACTGGCAGCCTGAAACAAAAAAAAAGAACCCATTAACAACATAGCTCTTGAGAAAAACACAAAAGCACGCAGATATGAATAAATAATCCAAAGGCCGTCAACTTGTCCACACCCTTACGCTACAGTACGATTATTTGTTCAGTAATGGTAGAAATCCATTAAACAAGGTTCTTTTAGTGATTGAACAACTTGAGCGACCAGAAAGTCAGGGACGAGAGATGCATTTTTCAATTGCACACAATTTGCAGCCTCGTTTGTGTTCCGAGCTATGTAAACTATTGATATATAGGGTGTTAGGGTAATAGTGCAACACCGCTTGTGGGTTTATTCAGCCTATGACTTTGAGAGCCGTGTGATGCCGGCTTAGAATAGCATCACCCCATTTCTTTCCCGTGGGAGTTGTAAGAGGCGACTAAGGGACTCGAGGGTGCGTATTGCAATTTTAGGCGATGGGCTGACAACCTGTCACTAAAGCGGTATACAATTTTCTGAATGACCCTCAAACATTTGTCAGACGTGGTGTAATTAGCTATTTTTTGCGGCTTTTTACGCTCTGCCTACCCCGCAAGGGATTATAGGCGTGATATGTGTATGTATGTATGTGTATGACTTTGATCAACTTATCTCCGACGACTTAATGAAAAATTGGTTTTCAGACAAAAAGATTGTGTCGGGCCGATTTGTACGCGAAACAACATAATGAGGTCAATTCGGGATTTAAATTTTCCTTACTTGCCTTAAATTAGTGTTGTCACTTTCCGTAACATAGGTTTAGAAACGGATAGAAGATATCTAAGTCCTGTCATTTTTAAAAACGTCAAGGGTTTTTTCGCTTTTCCTAGTCAATTTAGTCGCCATTGTTTTGATTGTCGCCTTATTTTGACAAATAACACGTATTTTGCATGAAATTATAAGACATGACACGACTAAAATATCTCCTATCCTTTTCTAAACTTATTTAACGGAAAATGACAGCACTAATTTATGGCAAGTAAGGAGAATGGACATCCCGAATTGTGGCCATTAAAACAATAATTTTGTACCTCTGTTGGATAAACGACGAAACCTACCTGCGTATAGCAAATAACCCAATCGCGGAATTCTGAATTTTTTGTATAGATGACACCTTTCCAATTTTCAGCGTTAGCTGTCATATCCCATACTATCCGAACTTTGGCGTTTGAGCTAAAACGCAGGTGAGTTGCGACTAAGATGGCTAACATTTCACATTTCTTTTTCTACTAAATCTAGATCATTCAGATTTTTCAAAAGTTGTACAGCAATAGTTGTTCAGTATGGAAGATTAAACCTACATGAGTGTTGTGATATATCTCTCACGTCCTGTAGTTCAATGTAATAGTAATGGTGATAATATAAGATCAAACGAACTTCTCAAGTGAAGTTCGATCATTATTATATGAATCGCTTCATTTGAAGATATAATATTCACAACGTAGTCCCTTAAACCTACAGGTGACATTTGCACGCATTTTAAAGACACTCAATTGATTTCTTGAGTTCCGATCGTTCCGATCGGCTGTTCAACCCCACTACGAGTCGGAGGGCGGGGCCGGCTGGGGCCCGCTACCTGCTCGATGCTCATTCTTTTTAGAGTAAATAGCAAAACTTCTTATTTAGGGCCAAAGCTTGAACTTGGGTGGGTGGGTAATTAACTATATCTTCAAATGAAGCGATTCATATAATAATGATCGAACTTCACTTGAGAAGTTCGTTTGATCTTATATTATATTTCATCGCTTCATTTTTCAGATATAATATTCACAACGTAGAATTTTAGAGAGATAAGTTTTGCTATTTTGATTTTCTTTGAAATAAAACAATAATTTTATAAGAAAAAATATATACTTTTATTTTTTCCTCATAACATGCTATAATCATACAGAACGTATACTAACAATAATTGGTATTATACCACTGAGATTCAAATGTTATTATTACTAGAAGATATACATACTGATCTTGCAAAATCACCGTCATTTACTATGACTCTATTATAAAACCGAGCAAAGCTATTTGAAGCGGGTGTCCAGCCCGCAGCTTTGCGGATGGTGTCGACACTGAGGCCCGCACAGTGCGCGGCAGAGGTGGCGGCGTGCCGTGTGCTGTGCGCGCCAAATATCGACACGTCCACGCCACTCTCTGATAACACTTGCTTAATCCAGCGACTGATAGACTGGGTTGAAGCTGGTGCATGAGGAAATCGATGCGTTAGAATAAGCCGACCTTTAGTGTCGGTTCTTTTGTTTTGAGTAAGAGAAATATAATCTTTTAATGCCGTTACAGGACAGATGTTTTCATTTTCTGTAAAAAATGGCAATATCAGTACAGGTTGATCACGCCCAGGACCAGAAGTTTTAATCAAATCTGTAATCATAATTTTAGCACCACTACCGGAGAAAGAAATATTTTCAAGTCTTATAAGTGATAACGTTTGTACCCTATGAGCGGTACAAAGAGCTAATAAAATGACTAGCTTTTTAGTTATTTTTTCAAGCGATAATGTGTTATTCGGGAACCATTGAGAAACAAGATTTAACACAAGTTGGGGATCCCAGGTTTGTGTGTATTTAGGCATATTTGGTTTTAATCTGTAAACTCCTTTGATTAAGCGTTTTATGTACTCATGGGACCCAACGTTATCACCCAGAAGAAGAGACAACGCTGAGCGGTGGGTATTAAGACTACTATATGAAGAACCCGCATTAAAATGTTCGGTAAGAAATGTCATAACAGCTGATACAGATGAATGAAAAGGATCAAAATTGTTATGATGACAAAACCTCCACCAAAGCTTATAAGAGGAACTGTATTGCTTTACCGTGTTATCAGAGAGAGACGCTAGCATTAAAGCGAGGGACTCTGGCGGTGAGCCTCGTCGCACAAATGCTTTCCGCAGAGCCTCGCGACCCCCAGGGTAAGGCTCTTGTGAAGGGGGTGAGCTTCCCTGGAATTGGAGCGTAAAAGATTATTACTTGGATTCAAGAATAATATATCTGATCTAAGTAACTTTTTTAAGAAAGGAAACCAAGGCTGAGCAGGCCAATATGGAAAAACTAGTATGCCATCAGCTTCGTCATCCATAATTTTTCGTATACATCGTAATATGACCGAAAACGGGGGGAAAGCATAAAAAAAGATGTTTTGCCAACTAACAGTAAATGCATCTATAGCAGTTGCATCCGGCTCGGGTCTCCATGACACGAACGTAGAGCATTTGGCATTGCTGCGAGAAGCAAATAGATCGATGTTGGGCTGGCCAAACTTTGAAACAATGGTTTGAAATGCGAATTGAGATAGTTCCCATTCAGTATCTGGATTGGCTATTCTCGATTCGAAATCTGCATAGTTCTCTCTAGTATTGACGTAGGATGCAAAAATCCATAAATTACGCTCCTCGCACCATTGCCAAATCTGACGAGACAACTCATTAAGGTGAGGAAATTGTATTCCTCCCATACGGTTTACATAACTGATTGCTGTAGTATTGTCTACCCGCAGTAGTATCGAGCAATTTGTTTCTTTGCTTGCCAAACTTTTGAGGCCAAGAAAAACTGCTAGCAACTCTCAATAATTAATATGACGTTCGCGTTCACTTATTGACCAACCTCCGTGAGCCCGATTTTGGTTAGAAACTGCCCCCAACCGGAATTAGACGCATCAGTGTATATTTCATACTTGAAACCTAAGCCTCGCATTATATTTGACGTAGACAAGATATTTTTAGACCACCAAGACAGATCGCTAAGGATTACATTGGGAAGTTTTATTTTTGCGTCATAATTATTATATTTTAGTAAACTCAAGTATTTCTGACGTTCTAGTATTTTGGTGTACAACCAACCATACTTGACGGCAGGACAAGCGGCAATTAAAGCACCGATTAGCTGTGCGAATTCGCGAATTGTACACTCTGAAATGCTTGAAAATTTCTGAACCAATTGTAGAATACTACTACGCTTTTCGTCAGGAAGAAAAATAGATAAATCTTTCGTATTAAACATGAATCCTAAAAATTTACACAATTGTTTAGGTTGTAAAATACTTTTGTCAAAATTCACCACAAAGCCCAAGCAATTCAGTAATCTCAAAGTCTCACTCACGTTGGAGGCGCATTCATCATATGTAGCACCGATACAAAGAATATCATCCAGAAAAATTACCGAACAATACCCCATATTTCTCTAAAAACTTACAACCTCACGCATTATTTTTGTAAAAACTCTTGGGGCAACCGAAAGCCCGTAAGGCATGGAAGTAAATTCATAGGTCACCATTTTATTTTCTGAGCTTTTAAACTGAAAACGTAAGTATTTCGTATGCTCCTTGTGTATCGGTACTAACAAATAGGCTTCTTTTAAGTCTATAGTAGCTAAGTATCCATTTTGAGGTATTAGTTTACAAGCTGTTCTGTAGTCCTCCATCTTGAAATGAGACTTTAAGATATACTTATTTAATGGCTTTAAATTTAAAATAAAGCGCTTGGTTCCATTGGATTTTGGTGCAAGGAAAATTCGGGAAACAAACTGGTCTTTGCAAGGTGTACATTTCTTTACTGCACCTAAATCTAGCAATTTTTGGATTGCGCCTGACATTTCTATATGTTCAGATGGTGCGAAAACACAACAAGGGGTTTAAGATTGAAAAGGTTCACTAGCAAAAGGTATTAAAAGACCAGTTTGTATCCAGTTTAAAACAACATTATTAGATGTTATACGTGACCAGCATTGTATAAAATGGCTTAATCTGCCTGCATGTACCTGGGTTACTAGGTTGTTGGTGCACGAGGCTTGCTCGCAGTCGATTGTGGCTTCGTTGCTGGTGGAAGCTGGTTCGAATGCCCGTACTGACGGTGGGTCTGTGGTCCCGACTTCCTCGGCCCTCCTTGGCCGCCTCGGTTCATTTGGTAACGAGGAGGGGCACTCCAGTTTCCCGAGAAGGATGCTCTAGTGCTAGCCGAATGAGAGGCGTTGGATGCTCTTGGCGGATTAGACTTCCTAATCTGCTGACCCTGTCTTTCAATCGCTTTGGCAGCTTTAATTTTGTCTGACAATTTGGTGCCAAACAAGGTTTCATCACGCTCTGAATCCTGGATAACATGGAGAAAGTTCTTATCCAAGTTCGATGTTATTAATTTAATTCGATTTTTGGTAAAAGTAGCGTGAAGGTCTGAAAGAATACGACATGCGTTACTGAGATGCTGTATTGCCTCCTTCTTACTGTCCCCTTTTAAGAGCAAATCGAGTGTTCTATTAACAGCAGTTATCCCTGAGCCAAGTTGCTGTTGTTGGAACATCATTCCCTTGTCTCTGTTCCTGGCTAATTCAGGAACGGCGGCAGAAATTTCAGGATTTAGTTTGGGAGATTGCAAAAGACGACAATTGTCCGGGATCAAATAATCTTTTAGCATCTTTTCTTTATTATCTTTGGACATACCTTTGCGTAGTAATGGTAGCCACAGTTTAGCTAAATTCTTATGAATTTTCGAACCATACTCTGGGGCATCACAAGTAGACTCGCCGAGAGCCTCCAATAGTTCTGGATCCAATTCTGGTTCTGTATCGTTACTTACTTGAGTTTGCACTTCCGGCATTATTTCAGAAGATGCCGAGATATCACCCGGCTCAAGGGTCATATTTTCCAACACAGGACCAGGAACAATTTCTGATGGGCCTGAATCCGCCATCGCGTTATGTTCCACAGTAGGTGACGGATTGTGGACTCCCCCTGGTGGGTCGCAGACTTCCACTGGTGGGTTGCGGACTTCCGCTGACGGGTTATGGACTTCCGCCGTTGTCACTGATTGTCTGCCACCAGCGGCACCTAAAAATAATTATTTTCTAGGTTAATATACTATAATTGAAGCCAAACAATTGATACTCCTCAACAGGATTTTATCATTTGTTTTACGATACTTCGCAACGGAATTTTATCGTAATTTTATTCGATACTCCACATCTGGATCTTATCGACAATTAACCCTGATACTCCACACATAATAATACTACCGAAAGTTTATGAAAAAGAAAAGCAAATTTACCTTCATTGTCAGAAGAATCACTAAATATAACGCGCACTCTGCGTCGTTTGTTGCTGTTATTTTCACGTAATTTCCGTATTTTTCGCTCATAACGTGCGATTTCTTCTTCCGCACTTCGTTTTGACATGATGAACGAATACTTTGACACTTCACTTCTAGACAAAAATGTAAAAAAGAAAAAACTGGACGCGTGCTATCGTCACCGTGCACGAAAAAGGAATGAGCATCGAGCAGGTAGCGGGCCCCAGCCGGCCCCGCCCTCCGACTCGTAGTGGGGTTGAACAGCCGATCGGAACGATCGGAACTCAAGAAATCAATTGAGTGTCTTTAAAATGCGTGCAAATGTCACCTGTGTAGGTTTAAGGGACTACGTTGTGAATATTATATCTGAAAAATGAAGCGATGAAATATAATGATGATTGTTGCTCTATTTGTGTCTCGTTGAGGTAAGAGTTAGGTAAACGAACTGAATTGGAATAACAAAATTGAAAATGAGAAGACTATAGAATATTATATCATGCTATATACCTTTTCTTACTGCCGTGTGCTGCCGGCTAAGAATAGCATCACCCCTTTTCTTCTCTGCGGGTGTCGTAAGAGGCTACTAAGGGACTCGATGGTTTTGATGTGTTTAGTTATACACGATTTTTTCTGAAACGGCCCTCAAATATTTGTCAGGCAAGGGATAAAGGCGCGTTATGTATGTATGTGTTTGTTTATGTCTCTTGTTTGCTTCAAAATAATCGCGATTTACACACAACGCTCAAGTAATCATATGTTGTCCTGATAATAAATATAAATAAATATTAAAATTTTGTATTTGCCGTTCACCCAAACCGTGGACGACATAGATGTTCTGACCAGTATTAAGATTCATAAACATAAACATATCACGCCTATAATCCCTTGCGGGGTAGGCAGAGCGTAAACAGCCTCAAAAAACGGCCATTTACACCACGTCTGACAAATGTTTGAGGGTTATTCGGAATATTGTGTATCGCTATAGTGACAGGTTGTCAGCCCATCGCCTAAAATATACACACCCTCGAGTCCCTTCGTCGCCTCTTACGACTCCCACGGGAAAGATATGGGGTGATGCTATTCTAAGCCGGTATCACACGGCACACAATTAAGATTCAACACGCGTCACACTTTAAAATTTCATCAAATTGAGGTTTCATGCACCTTAAGGGTCACTGCAGAAATACGAAGAAACAACCTAATGACCCTAAATTATCCTAATTCAGGTATCAGCATGTTTTAACACAAATTTTCTTGGACATAAATGCCATAAGCACCTGCTTGCACATCGTATAATTTCATAACTTAATCGAGGAACATTCACGGAGGTGCAATTTCATAACCTGTTTTATACCAAGATAGATAGATTCTTGTATATCTTGGTAGCTCGTGTCTATGGAAAGAATGCTACTTCACAATTTTCACAACAGCGTTTCATCCACTTGTCGTCCATCGCTGCGTATTTAAAACGTTCCGTAACGCGTGTGTCTGTCAGACGAAAACGATTTGCGAATTCTGATCTTATTCCCATACAAATACGGCTACGGTGCGTTTATAAAAATAAAAAATAAAAAAAAATAAAAAATAAAAATGTTTATTTCCTTCAAATACATTTAAAGTTGACAAAATACGCCGATGTCTCTCTTTAAGCTTAGCACCTGTGTTGAGAGACACCGCTCTTCCTTACCACATCAATTGAAGAAGACAATAAAAATAAACAAAAAATAAACTATAAAACAAATGAAAAAGAAAACTACATGTTCGCATCACAAATTCAAAAGTGTTTAGTGTGTGTGCATGTGTGTGCATGTGTGTGTGTGTGTGTGTGTGTGTGTGTGTGTGTGTGTGCGTTTGTGTGTGTACGTGTGTGTGTAATAAATATCGTTTTCATTACGTTAATCTTTTAATAAATTTTCAATATCCTCATAAGATTTTGTTGCTAGCGAATTTAGTAATAGTTTTTTGGTTTCAGATTTAGTTTTAGTATATATGTTTAACTCTTTATTTAAAGTATTATAAATATGAACTACGCGTCTATTGAATTGTCTAGCAGCAAATGTAGTTTTAGTTTTGGGTCGTTCAGCGACATTGTATTTCCTTCTTTTATTTAAGATATCAGGGTTAAAGGGTAAGTTTTTATGTAGTCTGAGTGTACTAAATAGAACGTACAGTTTACGTACAGATAATAGCTTAGTAAGATGATAAAGATCGTTTGTGGGAAATCGTCTCTTTTTAAAATACATAATTTTAATTAAATTTCTCTGTGCCCTTTCAATGTCAAGGAATCGGGTTTTTGCTGCTCCACCCCATATTGGAATACAGTATGTGATTATGGATTGAACTAGTGCTACATATATTTCTCTAAGGATATCTCTATTTGACTGCTCAGTTAATTTAGGTACCACAAATCGTAGAGTTTTAAATATCCAAGTCATCTTTCTAATTCTCAGGACGACATGTTCTAGGTGTGAGTACCAAGATAGTCTTTGATCCACAAATACGCCAAGGTATTTGGTCTGCTTTACTTTCTTTATTTCTGGACAAAAACATGAGTTTGCAGATAAGGGGCAATGGCAGCTATGTATCCTTAAGGTAAAATTAGTAGACCGTTGTGCATTGTCGTAGATACTGAAGCAGATGAAGTTGGTCTTGTCTGTGTTTAGAGTGAGTATATTATTATAAAGCCATTTTTTAATTTGTCTAAGACCAAGTTCAGCCGTCCCAGCTGTCTCTTTCCATGTGTCAGCGGAGAATACGACAGCAGTGTCATCGGCGTACGAAAATATTTGGGTATTTCTGATTTCCATGTTGCATAAATCGTTTATGTAGATTAGAAACAAGCGTTTACAGTGGGTAGCGGACGCGTCTGTTTAACGACTTGTTTCGCACCGTAAGTATGTATGGAAATAGGATCGGATTCCGTCTGACAGACGCATGCATTATGGTCCTTTAAAAATATGCAGCATCGGACGATAATTGGGAAAACTGCCACAGGTACCTAAAATGGACGGGAAAACGGTCTAGAGCGTGAAAAACCGTTGCGCAGGCAGAGGCAGAGGACTAGAGAGTCTAAAAAAAAGAAATCCAATGTTGAAGTTACTTCGACTGAACAACACCATTATTAATCATACAATGCATCAAAAAATTGCTAGTTCATTAAAAACATACAAGGATCAATATAATCCCAGCTTACATGAAAAATGTTTTTAAGACATTAAACTGACATGAGCAAATATTGATAGTAACCAAATGAACTGGGTACTCTGAGCAGATCAACTTAAATTGGTTCTTTATACGGTTTATACGAAAAAACCAGTATAATTTGATCCCTAAAATGGGTAGCTTGATATGATGCTGATAGTACGAACAAGCTAGGTAGGTCTCATCGACTGTCAGCGCCCCTAATTTGCATACATCGGACATAAATCCTCGTTTGTAAGAACACACTGGCACTTTTATTGTGTGGCTTGGGCGACGGCAAAAAGTTTACTATTTTTTATTTACTTAGGTAATTGGTATAGAACAAAGGTCGAGTGTAGAGTCACTACTCTATAACTATCGCTACCTGTGAGATATTTTCAAAATTATATAAAGGTTTTATGAGAAAAAAATTCTTTTACCTTGATTTTGATGCGTTACTTTATTTCTTTTTCATCTCTAGCTTAAACAGTTTTGCCGCGTAAATCCAGTGGGTAAAGTGATTTGAATTTCGAACATATAGTTTTATTATTTCAGCTAGTAGTTATTTATACCTTTTTCTAAGCGTGTTGGTTGTTCTATTAGAATAATTGACATTTCTGAACGCACCCTAAGCAAATGCAGCAGAAATCTGCCGGCAAAAATTTTTGGGTAAGGAAGGGCACTAAAGAGCCGGGAAACCGTCTACGGTGTGCTTAACCTTAACCTTACTGATAAAAGGGCACTAGAGAGCCAGGCATCTGTCTGCAATGTGCTTTACCTTACCTATTGTCTCATGCTCTCTGTTTATGTACTTAAATGGAAAACACAACGATAGCGCGTTTTAAAAAACTACTAGCGCTATCTATTGGTAAGTAGCGTTACAACACTATTTTAACCGATAGGTAGCTATATAATTGCTAGAATAATATAGTGTACCAATAGGTCTGATTTATACTACTATAGATCAAAAGCAGTGTAATCAATAATTTTAAGTTCATAGTCGTTGTAAAAATACATACAAAGGTACACTTAGCACGTCTTTATACCTTACGGGGTAGGCAGAGTGTTAAAGGCCGTAAAACTATGGTCGCTTGACTTAGGTAATTTAAGCAGCGAATGATTGCTCAATTGTCACAAAATTATCGGTTTCGTTGGTCATTCGTGACTGGTATCTACGTGATAGATAAAAAAAGAATAATCTGAACATCTGTTATTTGTCTATCTATTTGCATATCTACCTTTGCAAAGATTTTTTTGTTCAAAAGTCTGTGTGGTACAGCTAGTTACGTGGGAGGCGTATTTACTATGTCAGATTACGATGGAAGTATAATTTATCTATAGATAGAAATCGGATCCGTAATTTATCTACAGGCCACGATACTGTTGACGATGTTTTTAATGCTCTTTACCTATATAGGGAAAACGGACCATTTATTCCTGGCGTTGAAATTTATCTTAGGATCTTTCTTATTGCCACAATAAAGAATGTTTTTATTTTCTCCATCAAAATGTTCGTGAAAACGTGTGGGCTTTGTTCTCTCGTTAGTATTGTACTTGTAAATCTTTTCTGATCAATAAATTCGGCGTTGATCATTGATGATAATGATTGAGTTGTGTGTCAATAATTATAAAATGCTAAGATTTAGTCTAATAGTGGAGGTGCTTCACTCCAGGGTTGACACCAGGGTTCATCGTGTCGCTCGTGGATTCGGTGTACCACACGACAGAAGGGAAGAATGATTCCCATACTAAATCCAATGTTCCACACTATGTCTTGAGTTGGAATATAAACAAATGGAAGACCATAGAAAACAGGAGAGGGAAGATGATTGGCCACTTGCTACGACACGACAGCTTCATTAAGAATATTATTGAAGGGAAGGTGGAAGGAAAGAGAGGCAGAGGTAGACTTAGATGCACTTACTTTACCCAGATAAAGGAAAAAGTCAATGTCGTGTCGTATCAAGAGGTCAAGTCACTGGCGGAGAGGAGAGAAGATAGGAAGTTACTCCACCGACAAAAGTTTGACTCTTAAATTTGAAGAAGAAGAAGTTAGGTATAAGTATGTATAAATGGTTGTTTTTCTTTCTGGTTGTCAATGGAATACCTACTGGCAACTAACTCAATTCAAAGTTCAAATGCTAAGTAAACACGGATTACAGTTTTGAAATTATTCCTTAAACTAAAGGTAATATAAATTCTGCATAACTAAACAAATATTAAACTCAGAAAACAAGTTAAATTAACTGGTTACACACGATGAAAATAATTGCCTTGAATATTATATAAGAGGTGATTCAGTCTATGAATCTGACTTTTTCCCCCAATAAACATAGTCCGAAATACGAAAAAAATTTACCGAGTCAAATTGTATGGTCTCATTGCGGTCCCATTCTTCTTTTCATATTTAGATCTATGTTCCATGAGGAAAGTTGTTCAGTTTCATGGGCTGGTTTACTTCTTACAATATTTTTATTATTATTTTGTTTTTTTTTTCGTATGAGTATGTCTGAGCAATATCTGCAAAACTGGTCAGACAGAAACCATAGCACAGGCGGTCGTCCAGAATCTTATACAAAATAATATGGTTTACGAGGCATCATTAAAAACGAACTAAAATTGATTTACGGTTAAACGAAAATGACGTTCGATTCAAAATTCGAACGCATGGCACAGTATGTGAAGAAACAGTCAAGTGTATGAAGTGACCTTGAAATTGGTATGGTGACTAACTAACCAATCATTATGTACTCTTGACACCACGCTAACGAAAATCAAGATTTGTGGACGATAAATTTGAAATAATGTGCCATGTGATGCCGGCTTAGAATAGCATCATCCCACTTATTACCTGTGGGTGTAATAAAAGGCGACGAAAGGACTTTAGGGTTCCATGCGTAGTGCAAGTTAAGGCGATGGGCTGACAACCTATCACTATAGTGGCGTAAATGACCGTAGGCGTGATATATATTTGTAAATTTTAAATAAGGAAGGGTTTATCTGGTTGTTCATCGACTCGGAATCCCACATGACAAAAGAAGGGGGAAAGATAACTACGACGGTAAGGATCGCTAATTATATAGAATCTGTGACGTATAGAATGCTTAGGGCCGTTGGATTTATTTCAGCAGTAGACGTTCCACCAGTAAGTTCCATTCGTTTGGGTAGCACCTACTCGTTCCTTACTCCTACTGTGCTCAAAAGGCCGTAGGGGTTAAAATTGAAAGCGGCTTCAATGAACAGTCATTCATTTGTTAATTTTGTTCTCTGCTATAATATTTAGTGCTGCTGTAAAGATCAGCAGTAAAACGGTAAAAGCGTTCAGACGTTATTGCCGGTCGAGATATACAAATATTTTGAACGTGTCCAGAGGCGAGAGTTTTGAGATTTATGAGTCGAACGCTCAAGTTGAATCGTAGGATTGTGCTTCACGTCTCTATCTTAGTGATTGAGTGAGTCTGAAGTGTTCTGGTGAAAGTATGACACAAGGGTGTTTTCTAACAAAAAACAGTTTGGAAATTGTCGCAAAATAAGAAATCACAAACCAAGTCTGCACAAACACAGACTGGCTCGATGGCAAAGTTACTTTTCAAATATTTGGGTTGAGTCTGGGAATATTGTATGTATTTATTGTCAATAAAGAAATAATTTCTGTGTTTATATCAGCTATCTAGTTCCCAAAGTATAAGCTTTGCTTGGGGCTAGATGGCGCTGAGTGAAATTTCCAAGTAAAAAAAGTTTAAATCGCAAACCAACAAAAAGTATCTTAGTGGTAGAGGAAAAATTATTGAAAAGGGTTTTGTTTAGCTGTTCAAAATACTTTGAGAATATGGACTGATTTTCATCATTGCAGATGTTGAGGATGTTCTTTTTATTTGAGATCTGATATGCTGTTTTTACAATCTCTGTACAAGTAAACTTTTAACGTCGCTTTTGTAAATATTTATGCTTGAAGTAACAAACATCAGGAATTAATGATCTCATGATGTTGAATGTTTGGATTAATGATTCATGTTGATCTCATTAAGTTTTATCTTAAGTCTGGAAACAAGATAAGGTTGTGGTTCTTACACTTAGCATTATGTACTCTTTTTGAGGAAGTCAATAGATCTTTTTTACAACGAAATCAACATTTTTTGCAACTGAATGCCCTCACACCTATTAAGTAGTTGCCAAAATATTGTTAAGCCAAATATTGAGGATGCGAGAAACATATAATGTAATTTTAATTTTCCGACCTATGTTACTAGTGGAAAGTGACAACCTTAGTATAAACCTAATCACCAGCCCGATCGAAGTTTTCGCTATCAGTCACTAGTAAAATTTCACCTTATATACCTACTCTCAGAGACAATTCAGATTTCTGTACACGTAAACATTTTGATACAACATCTCAATAACGGTTTCGCGATGGACGTATTATTTCACCACGTCACGGCTTAAACATTATGCATGACCTGACACGACAGGGCCGCATAAAATAAATCCCGTTTACACCAACATTCACAGTCACAGCATTCCCTGATCGATAAATTCTCCTCAAGCAGCTACATCGCAGTTCTAGCGCCATTCTTCTTAATGTTTATTGTCTAAGCTGTGGGGACATTTCACACCGTTCACATTCACACCTACACGATCGTGAAACCGTTCACTCCTGAGGGTGGGCCATAGGATAACAGTTAACTCTACTCCACTCCACAATTATTATTTTCTTTATAATCTATCATAAATATTTCATTTTATTGAACAAAAACACACAAAATATCAAAACAAACTACGATTTTCTGCAAGTTTCATCAAAACACCAAAAGAAGACGGTAGTACATACCTACATTAAGTGATTTCTATTTTTAAATTTAAACTTGCGAAAGGAACACTAGTAATGCGAAAGTCGCAGGTTCAAATCCTGCCCGCGCTTCAAAATTTTGCAAGTTTTTAATAATTGTATACCTAACACGGGAGGTGTTTTAAAATTTGGTATTCAAATTTTAATTTATTATTGGATGCTATCGTCTCATCTCAGCAAATATAAGGTAATAGCTATGAGTGTGGATGTGGCAGCTATAGTTTAGGCCGATACAAGTAACTATGATAGAGTTAATTTTTCTGCTAGTATTGTCCTCCCGAATAATAATAAAGGTAAACTAAACGAAGGACATAAAATCTAGAGAATTTCTATCTATAGGTTAAGGTCGTATAAGGTGACCGCTTCCACACAGAAATACACGAGATATTTTAACGTAAACAAGTACCTACCTGAAACAAGATAGTTCCTCACCTAAATCGCTTTGCTAGGTCTATGGGCGACGCAGACTGGACAGATCGCTGAATATTTATGCGCTCATAAACGGTGCGAAACAGTTGCGTGCGCCCCGCAGACGATTATAATAAAAACATAGTATTCCGCGAATATATTTCGATGATAACGGTACAGGAAGAATAGAAGATGGTCTTATGTCACGAGAACTTGAAGTCAACTTTAAGGCGTGAATATTGTCTGTGATAGAGTCATAGTAAACGTCTACACGAACTTTGTTATTATGAAATTGAAATAAAATGTTTACTATTTACAATTGGTGAATTTTACATTCAATGATTAAATTAAAAAAGATAAAGACAAAATACGTTTATTTTAGTTACATTCATTTTGATAATAAATGAGGACTTGTCCTATCCTATCCTATTTATAAATAGGTAAATTTAACTTCAAAGCGAAATCGCAAGATGGGCTGATGGATGGATGGGTGATAAGGAACAACTTTGCCCAAGTAACATAGGTTAAAATATGACAAAAATATTAAAAATTTCAATAGTAACATAATTCAGCTAATCGGTAATTTTGTACGGGAGACCCAATTTCTTTAGTTCTCCTTAACACCAGCCCATCTTAAATTTTCGATATCGGTCACTAGGAATCATTTTATCTTACATTTAGCCATAAGGATCCCGCCCATTGCTTGGCAAATACTTCGCTCCCCTTGTTTTAGTCTAGTCTAGTGTTTGCAATGCTGTGTTTCCGCATGCCAATCTTTGCAAATTCGTCTTCATCTTTTAGAGAGATCTTAGATCTTTTCCAGATATGACATCCTATTCCTACATATTATAAATGATACTCTTTTTATACTAGTTGTGTTATAAAAAGTTTACGTCAGACAAGAATCATTAGCAAGTGTAACGACCTTCGTCAAAAAGCCGTCATCAAAAAACAACAAAAAACTTGCATCGTTCGAAACTGATAAATTATTCATACAAATATTTATAAAACGATGAAAGTAAGATCGTAATGGTCATAGTCTCATCAAAGCGGGTCATTTAGTGGGACTGGGCATATCGGGAATTTACGCAAAGGTGACCACGGGTGGCCTGACCGCCTGATGGAAATACAGGTTGATGTTTAGTTGTGTGATGCCTGCACTGCGATCACCAGCCCGCTTGCCAACTGAGGTGAGCGTAGCAAACATCACCCAATAGGGGGTGGCCCATATAATTCACTTGATACCTTAGTCGTTCTTCTAGCTAGGTAAACGTCGAAGCTTACGCCTTTGTGTGTATTTCAAACCATCCTCTTGTCTGTATTTATCTGATAATAAAAACATTTATTTTTCATTTTCATGTCGGCATCAAAAATATAGGTAGTTGAAAAGGGATAAAAATGTTTTCTGTAGTATCCCCTGATGAGTTGCTTGCTTAAAACCTAGCTTAGAACATGCTCCAATATAAATACAGTATAAAATAAAAACAGTATTAAAATTGGACCAGTGGTTTTGGAAATAACGGTTAGGTACATTGATTTGCCCAAACAAACCAAACGCATGTACCGTCTCCGTCGGTCGTGGGTAAAGTATCTTAATATAAAGCCATAAATAAAAAATAAACAGAAAAAGCATGGAATTTCAGATTATTAAAACAACTGTACGTCCTGTATTTAAATAGCTGCACTGGATTGCTCCAAAACTATAAGAAATTATAATTTTCGAATAAAGTGGAGGAACTTGTGGGCGAGCCGTCAAAACACAAAGAGATTTTCGTCATAATCACCGATAAATAAAAATTAAGCCGCTTTTAGTACAGAATTTTGTGTAAACTTTCGTAAAATAGCTAGTGGCGGTGTTAAGAATCAATTGATTTTTCGTGTATGTGTAGTTTAAGTAGAGCTTTTAAAATAAGTTTTTATTTTATTTGTTGATATACGCTTTACATAAAAGTTTACATGTTACCTACAAGTACTAGCCTAATTGTTTGTTTGTATAGAGGCAATAAGCGAGTCAATAGGCCAAGTAACACAATGTTAGCAATAACATGTCTGTTTGAAATTTTTTCTCAAAAATTAATCAGAAGGTTATTTTACATGTATACTTATTTATTATTAAGTACAGTTAGGTTTTAGTAATTTGTGAATAATATATGATATCCGCTTCCAATTTGGCTTCTTGTTTTCATTATTTTGATGTTTTAGTATGATTGTCCAACCTTAATTTCAACCAAATTATGAGTCCGTCCAAAACTGTCACCATAAAAAACCCTGACAAGTGCAAAAACGTATTACTTAAATTCTGATCATGGTACGTTAAAAGCTTTGAATGCCTGCGTTTATAGTCGAAATAAAAATTCATTAAACTGACTGAGAATGTTATTTAGTTTCGTCGTCGAATCATGTTTAGGGATTGAATTTACTGTTTTAAATAAACTTTAATGGTGATTCACAGGAGTATCGGCTCCATTTTATTTTACGGCTAGGATAACTTTAGTTTTTTAAAGAATTTACTTTTAGAAGCGCCACAGTCAATTAGGGAGGGAGAAAGCGAAGTTACTTTAAAAGACATAAATTTGGACAATCTTATCTTAGACAAAACATACTTGCCGCATAATGACGCACTTAGTATGTATACGAATAGAAGTTTATGAATATAACAGCAATAAAAGCTCTAATGATATTATTAGGTTATTATACAAACAAGACGCGGGTTATTAATGTTTGGGGTTATCTACCTTAGTGGCAAGAAGCCCCGTAATTGCCGCCTTTGCGAGATAAAAACCAAATTCAGAATACGATTGTTATTACTGCTTGTGAGATTTTGTGTTACGAATGGGGCGGGGTGGTCGATTTTATAAACATTTTATTTCTTGTGATTTAGATTTATATTAATTTTGATTTCACATTATCAAATTTATAGTTGCAGTAATCTTTCACATAGTAGGTATCAAATTCGAGATAATAGCGTTGGACGACCTCCGGCTAGATGGACCGATGACTTAAAAAAGACTGGTAGCGACAGGATGGCGAAAACGAGAGATTGTGCCCTATGGCGTACCCTAGGAAAGGCCTACGTCCAGCAGTGGACTGCAATAGGCTTATGTATGTATGTATATTAGGGACATAGAACAAGCTACATACAAAAATTATAGCCAAGAAATACTTTAACATAAACTTTTGTAATAACCACATTAAAATTACTTGTAAATAATTAGATTGGTAAACAAAGTCAACAAAATAAATACAAATAACTAATAATGTTTAATGATATACAAATGGATTGGTAGGCATATTGAGCAAACATCATTATGTCTAAGTACTTAAATGCTGAATTAATTTAAGTGAAAATTGATTTTTGTAGAATTCTCGTTATTTTATCTGTGCATTTTTTAATGCCGAGGAGTGATGCCGGCTTAGAGTAGCATCACCCCATATCTTTCCCGTGGGTGTCGTAAGAGGCAACTAAGGGACTCGAGGGTGTGCATTTCAATTATAACGTTTTTTTACATTTTTGGATTAGAGAATAGAAAAATATTAAGTTAATTATAGCCAAACGAAAGTATACATAGAAGTTACATACATAAACCACGCCTATATCCCTTACGGGGTAGACAGAGCATTAACGGCCATAAAACAGATATTAACACAACGTCTGTCAAAAGTTTGAGAGTCAATCAGATAACTGTGTATCACTATAGTGACAGGTTGTCAGCCCGTCGCCTAATATTGCAATACACATTTAACCCTCCAGTCCTTTAGTCGCCTCTTACGACACCCATGGGTAAGAAATGGGGTGATGCTATTCTAAGCCGGCATCACAAGACAATAGAAGTTCAATTTAATTAAGTAGGTAGAAGCAGTTGGATTTGGATTTTTATCAATGTTGCAAACATGGTTTGACCGCTATCATAATATGTGGTACCTAACTGATTAGGTATCCATCAATCAATCATTCAATCAAAACCAATCAATCAATACTTTATTTCAAAAGGTTGTCTGAAAGAGATTTGTTCAGATGTCGAGTCAATAACTGAATAAAAATTAAAATAAACAACTGAGCAACATCTGAACAACAACCGATAAAAACTGTACAACTACATACATCTGATACTTGCTGCGGAAGATAGCGATTTGAGTACCTATTGGCAAAAAAGACTTTGAAATTGTTTGCTATTAGTAGGTTTAAAAAGTTGAGAGTATGTATGCAAAGAATCTGTTCTCAGCGTTCTCAGTCGTTCAAAAGGTCGCGATTAATTTAAAACTTTGACGCATCATTGTCCGCTTTAGTCTCACGCGAAAACCACCTATAATTTTGAATAATGATCGTTGTATCGTTAATACATCACCCGTGGACAATAACACGGTTCGTGGACAATACGGACGAAATTACATGTGGCCAGTGACCGCGGCCGCAAATAAATATTTTCAACTGACATTTTGGTAGTTTTTGTCGTTTTGCTGTTAAAAACAAAGGCTCGATACACCATCCACCCACGGGGTCCGAAACACCGAAATTATAGCGAGTGATTTCCGAAGGCATTCCACGACTAATGATTTCGAGAGATACCCTCCCCTTGAATGTAAAACGACCCCGCCCATAGAATGAATTGAAACACTGGCAGGCTTTTTTCATATTTATTTTTAATTGTTGTTTTTCGACGGCCGGTGGCCAGAAAAGGGAACGTAGCAAAAAGTTTTATTTCTCCGTTTTTGATAGAATTTCGTTATTAGTATTTGAGTTTAAATGAGAAAATATGAATTATTGTTTAAAATAAAAACGGTTTGTTTCCGTGGGATATTTTAAGGATGAAACCTTTAAAAGGTTCTTTAAATTTTGCAAAGAGGCGATACACTTATAAAGATCATTTTGAAGCCATGAATTAGACTTTCCTATCCTATCATATTTCATAGTCCTAGTAAGTCGCACAAAAAGTCAAGACCACTCTTGAACGTTGATAGAGACAGTTTTTATTACATAATGTGGATTTTTCTATCTGACAGTTCTGCCGCGTGATGCCGGCTTTTTTTTTATTTATTTTTTTAAATAAATATGGGTTTGCTCTTGACTCTAGTCTAGGTCATAGGATAGAGACAGAGTCTAAGATGGAGCGAGCTCACCCAGAAGAAGCCTGTTAAGGCACTGGCACTCCCACACACTGACGGAACGCAGCAAGCTACTTGGAGCCAGACTTCGGTGGGATGGTGGTCGCGAGCCAGGCGGCCCCTTATGGAGCCTTCCACCGCTTAGTGGGATCGTTCAGCCGGACTTATCCACAGGCAAGCCTGTGTTGCCGTTGCCCGGGGTGGACCGCTAGGAGGTAGATCCCATACCACCCCATACCGGCTTAGAATAGCATCACCCCATTTCTTACCCATGGGTGTCTTAGGAGGCGACTAAGGGACTCGAGGGTGTGTATTGCAATTTTAGGCGACGGGCTGACAACCTGTCACTATAGTGATACACAGTTATCTGATTGGCCCTCAAACTTTTGTCAGACGTGGTGTTAATATCCGTTGAACGGCTGTTAACGCTCTGCCTACCCCGTAAGGGATATAGGCGTGATTTATGTATGTATGTATGTATGCAGTTTTGACTATTAAAAATATCAAAACAGATGGCGTTGTGATTAGATGAAGTTTGACATATTTTGTGTCACAAGTACATTTAATCTATTTACTTAGATTTCCATAGAAACTAACTTTTTAGTTTAACTTAGCGCAAACTATGTTCACTTGAAGATGCTCTGAAAATTTCCCATTATAAAAAATTACGCTATCAATAAACGAATGTTAAACATATGACAACTAGTTATTTTGGCATTTATTATGTTTAAATACTGGTTGGTGGCTTGATTACATGCCTTAGTCGCCCACATGATAGTCAAATAGAAACATTATACCATGTAGTCGTTCAGTCGTAAAATAGGGCAAATTATAATGAGTGGTTTTAAAGTTGCTGAGTATGACTTTTTACATTGCAATAATTGTTGTTATACCACATAGGTAGCCTACCTATTTACTTTATGTTATGTCGTGAGAAGTTGAAGAACTTGCAATTTTATCAAACTTTTAAATTTTAAAGACTCATATGTCTTTGTTGGCTTCATCGTCTCGTCATGCAGGACACAGAGTCAATAAATGACCCTGTCATGTAGTTGAAGTTGTGAAGACCTTACCCGATATTATCAAACTACAGGCTACAATTTTACAGGTGAAATTCGATGTTCATTGCGTAATCAGTTAGCCATTATGTTATGATTATCATACCAGGAATATTAACCGGCCACGCAATGTACTACGAATTTCACCTGTAGACTTGTAGCCTGTAGTTTCATAACATAGGCCACTGCTAGGCGTATGAGGTGTTTTATTAAATAAGGAACAGCATAATTCGACTTTTTATCACACAATTTTCTAAATGACCCTCAAATACTAAAATTTGTCAGACGTGGCGTAAATGTCCGTTTTTGTGACGTTTTACGCTCTGCCGCAAGGGATTATAGATGTTATAGGCGTGCGTGATATGTGTATGCATGTATGTGTATAATTTTTTGAGTAAACAGTGGTATGGTATTATCAAGAAATTGATATACCAAGAATACCTTGATAGGTATATATCTCTTTATCATCATCAGCCCTAATCAACTCACTGCAGAATAAAAATATATTTTCAATTTTTTTTTTTTTTTATTAATGATGGGTTTGCTCTTGACTCTAGTCTAGGTCATAGGACAGAGACAGAGTCTAAGATGGAGCGAGCTCACCCAGAAGAAGCCTGTTCACTCTTACTTTTGAAGATATTAGGGTTGTATGCGTTTGGAAACACAGATTGCGCCAATCCTTACGTTCCTGTGCTAATCTCATCCAAAGAGATCTCAGCGACTTAGTGATGTCATCGGACCACCGGGCTATAGTCTTTTGACTTTTTTGCTCGCCTTAGACACTTGGCTAGATATATCTAGTTTTGCCCAATTCGTTGAGGAAACTACAACATAAAATCATCTAATCGTATTCAATTAAAATTAATATAACTGTTTGTATCTAATATTTCCCTGTACAACCTACGCTTAGTTTTTATTAGGAGTGAATTTCCTATGGTTTAGAAGTGCACGGTAGGTCATTGGAAACTTATTAGAAATAGACACGCGATGTTAGGATTTATTGGTTATGTTTGAAAGTTAGTGAAAAGGCAATGGTTCTTCCTTATACAGTTTGGATAGGTTGTGGCTGTATATGAGTAAATCAGTCAAGATTTACTACCTACTGATCGTTGATCATTTCATTACCATCAGCGGTACTCCAATATACTCCTTAACTATGCTGATTTTCTCGTGAAATGGATGAAAAACCAGTTTAAGTGGATAGGGTTAAGTTGATGTACCATCAGCAGATAACAATTTCATTTGCTAAATACCATTTTAGTATCAAATAATGTATCGAATAATAATAAACATTTGCCATAAAGTTAATAATTCACTAGAAGCGTGCGCGCGAGTCGTACGAAGAGATTTAAACTACTTCCGTTCTGATATCGACATCATTGTTTGTTTATTCCCGTTTCCTAATCAATGATTTTGTAGAAGTAAAAGCTGAAATTTTGTTGAAATGATTTTTTTCGAAGGCTTTTTGTTAACATACCTACATACATACACATATCACGTCTATTATTCCTTGCGGGGTAGGCAGAAGAAGACGGCCGCAAAAACGGCCATTTACGCCACGCCTGACAAACACTTGAGGGTCATTCGGAAAATTTTGTATCGCCATAGTGACAGGTTGTCAGCCCATCGCCTAAAATTGAAATACACACCCTCGAGTCTCTTAGTCGCCTCTTACGACTCGCACGGGGAAGAAATGGGGTGATGCACATTATAAGCCGGCATCACACGGCCAAGTAGTACCTAGTAATAATTGAGATAAGGATCAGAGTTCTGAAGAAATTCATCATACAACGTGCTCGTGAACGGAACTCGTGCTTCGGAGAGTCAACCGACTTCCGCTGTTGTGACGTCATTGTGCTAACGAGATAATCTGCGTGTGACATCATCGCTATGTGCAGGGCAGATGACAGCAGGGGCGCGTTCAATGGACCACGGACATATCTTTCGTCGTTCTTTTATACTTTGACAGTTCATAAAACCGCGTTTTGGAGCGCATGGTAGAAAATTTCTCCTGACTGGCGTGCTAAAACGCGGTTTTATGACCTGTCATCGGAGAAAATACCGACTAGAAAACAGCATGAACGCGCCCCTTAAGGCAAACGACGTGGCAGATATGTGAACTAACTCTGTATGTGAAAAGCAACATAATTTGACTTTTTACATTCCCTACTCAGTCATCCCTTTTCTTTTTGATACATACACATATAACGCCTTTATCTCTTGCGGGGTAGACAGAGCGTTAACGGCCGTAAAACACGGTCGCTATCGCCACGTCTGTCAAATATTTATGTGACGTTTCAGAAAAGAGGATCCTTAGTTAATTTATGTATTTTCGATGTAATAAATAATTACAAAAAAACCGTGTAACTAGCCCAAAAGTGACAAATTGCCTGTTGCCTAAAATTTTAATACACATGAATCCCTCGACATCCTTAGTTGCCCCTTACGACACCCGCTCGAAAGAAATGGGGTGATGCTATTCCAAGCCGGCATCACACAGCAGGATTTTGATTGACAGTAGATGCAAAAAAGACTGTAGATCCAGAACAGAAGTTCAAGGACAAAGTGCAAGTTCAAAACTGAACAAATTCTAAAAGTGTAAGCAACCGGCAGAACAAACATCTGCCATAGACAAGACACCATAGAGTAAATAATTCATAGCGGCGTGCGCGGGAGTCGTGCTCGGGAGAGTTGAGCGACTTCCGCGTTGTATCGTCTTCGAGCTAATGAGTTAATCCTTCTGTGAATCATTGTGAGACACAGAGATAAGATTACTGATAGGATACTAGATTCGTAATGCACAGGAGATTATTGTAAAGTATCGCAAAAAATGCATTAATTGTCCATAACTTGTAAGATGAAGACTATACATACACATATCACGCCTGTAATCCTTGCGTAGACGGCCGCAAAAAACGGACATTTAGGCTACGTCAGACAAATGTTTGAGAGTCAATCGGAAAATTGTGTATTGCTTTAGTGACAGGTTGTCAGCTTAAAATTGCAATACACACCCTCGAGTCATTAAATTTAGTCGCCTCTTACGACTCCCATGGTAATGAAATGGGGTAATGCTATTCTAAGCCGGCATGATACGGCCAGAAGCATGTGGCCTGTTAATGTCCTTATTTAATCTTAGACCAAACTAAGAAGGTTAAGGCTTCTAAAGTTGGCCTTAAAGATCGAATAGATAAATAAATACAGTTATATGCTATGAGATAAGGATACAAATATTTTGCTAATTAAAATACCTTACAATGTCTCATTTAAAAGAAGTGCGAATTTTTTACAAAATAAAATATTATTACCATAAAAATCTGCTTTAACTATGGGAAAACCTGCATAAACTTCTTAAAAACAGACGTAGCTAATTGGCTGTTGATACAGCAAATAAATAATACAAACACCATCTCATAAAAAAAACTAACATAATTTTATGGCTATAACAATACAGTTTATCACGCAGAACTATCGCATACCAGTCTTTTGTTTTTAGCAGGTTTACGTGTGACCGTGCGAAAAGATGCGCGGAGAATCTCAAGGTCTTCACGGAATAGGATAACTCATTTGTCTTCGCTTGACATATAAATGGTTGGAGACTTTATTGTAGATGTGTCTAGAAATAAAAGATTTGAAATAGAGCGAATTGTTTTGATTGCGATTTGAACTCTCAGGTATAAGGAATTTTGCGTAGCGACTGGACGGCCAAAACGGGTGACGGTGTTATGTGGCGTACCCTGAGAGAAGCCTACGTCCAGCAGTGGACAGCAATAGGCTGGCGTGAAGGCTGCCTAGAGTGCAACTTCTTTATTTCAAGATTTTGTATAATTCTTGCAACCCAAATCGCAAGCAGTCTCGCAAGGTATTCAAGATTACATTGCCCGTGCGAATCAGGTGGGGTAAATGGCACCATCTGTTGTGGTAAGTGTATCATTGGTACCTACGGGTGACGAGGCTGCACAGGCTTTGATTTGTTGCTGAGTATAAAAACTAAAATATCCTTGCACTACGGTTTATTATGCACTCACAGTGCTATATTATTTTCATAAATGAAAACGTCGCTCGTCGTCGTCTTTGTACGTCACTTCGAGACGAGTACCAAGGGATTGAAAATTTGGAAGTGTCAGTCGAGGCGCCGGTAGATCAATTGACAGAGCAGTGGGACGGTACCCCACGGTCTCAAGTTCAAGTCCCGGCGGGAGCTTACATTTTTTCAATTTCTTGTTTTCATTTATAAAGTATCCTTGGTCGGCTCACTGACAATAATCTCGATTATGTAGGCTAGGCATAGATAGCGGTTTATGCGGACGATACTCTCGATATGTGATAGGCATTCGTGACGGTCCATGCAGTTTTCGATGTTAAATTCTCCTTGAACCTAGAAGCCATATAGCTACAAGAAAGAAGATTGTTTTAAATGAGTTTTGAATTCCGTTGTGAACCATTGATTTACAATGTGTGGCCGTCCCCTTATAACCAAGCAGGAACGCGGCAATTATCCAATAAAGATGAAATTACTTCCTCTACTGAGATGGAAAAACTGATAAGGCAAAGTGGGGCTTAGCTTAGATGACAACCCGTCATTAAAACGGCATAAAATAATAATTACGAACAAAAGTCTACCTACATGGTAGAGTATTTTTGTAGTGAAGGTACCTTAAGAGTCTGTTTAGTTCTTACTTATAGGATCACCACGAGTTACCTATTTATAGTGGCCTTTCAAGCAGTTATTATGAAGAACTTATATAGTTAGATCCGTTTTGATAGTACGTTAAAATTTTGACGTTTAAATAATGTGCAAAAATAATAAAGTGGTAAATAAAGAATGACGTATCTAAAGGTTGAGTCTATTAGATTGTAATAAGTTTGGAAGGCTGATTATAACGTGTATAATAGCGAATAATATAGTAAATAAAAATATAATGACATTCGAATGTTTATTCAATGCATTTACGTATTGTATGAATCAATCGCGTAATCGAGTTGGCTCATTACCAGCTAAATATTAATATTTGCAGTGGCGACCAACCTTTTTCTATTTACATTTTACTAATTGTTAAAACCTAGTAAAAGCAGTCCAACTTAATAAGTAACATACTAATTTTAAAAAACGAAAACCCTTTTGTGGCTTGTGAGAATGAAATTTCCGAGTGAGTAATTAGTGAAATCTCAGTCGCTTAGCCAACGAACTTTCGTCAACTGATTATGTTCAAATTATCAATTCACCATTCATCATCAATCAGAAGACTTTATATTATACCTAGTTGTAGGCATAAATTCCCGTTTAGCGCTAATACCTTTGCGCTCAGACGGTCTAGGTGTATCCAAAATCCTATAAATCCGAACCACAAGTTCTCAATCTCTGCCCCACCGCGTCCGGCGGTCTTAGCTCCAGGCCAAAGGTCCAACGTTTGATTACTGGCTTGCTCAATGCACGAAATTCACGCTTCAATCCGATTGCTCAATCAAATCAAGACTGATACGACCTTTCTCGCATTATTGTGTAGTGCGAATGCCGGTGTTAGATAAGACCACAGAGCAGAGAGTACAAGACTGCCTTTGCATGTAAAGAGATGTGGGTGTGTACTGATTTGGATTTTGCATTAGGAACATAATGACCAAAACTGTATACCTACATGTAACATCTTAAACTAACGCTTTACGCTTTGATTAAGCTATTCTATACACTGTTTTATAAAAAGCAAAAAAAAATGAGATACAAGAAATCTGCAGTCCTCACTTTAGTAGGTAAATGACCTGTGGATGAATGTAATTCCTATCCTATCTCTTTCCTTTTGCTTATTTCAAAAAAATATGCTATGAATATGTTAAACTGTAGGTGCCAACTAGAATCTTTTGTATGAATATTATGTATATGCTTTTAGTTTTGTGACTGTAGTCTTGTATCTGTGTCAATTGTCTGTCCCAAAAAATAATTATTTATGTTATTTTCATACGTGTATTCATTGTCGAGTCTAGGTTATAACTATTAACTAGTCTATGTCATTGCCCAATAAAAAATTAAAAAACGGTGCCTTATTCAGATTGGCCACTGGCCCAATCTTAAACAATAGCACCAGAATGCGTATCGTGATTGGCCAATAATTATTTTGATTCTCGCCATTCGACATTTTGGCAATTAATCACCAAAATTCCGGTTTTAATCGCATGTAATCGTACGGCCACAGTGTAAATGTGTTGAAGTGATTAATGGGCGCCGAAACAAATTTGATTATCTGAAAAAGTTTTATGCACTTGTAGGTTCAATGTTTTATTAAGGCGAGTGTACCCGTGAACGACCTCGACAGTGGCGCCCCTTCACAAAAAAATATTTTCTCTTTATTTAAACAATCTATCAGAATATCCGATGCTCATGTTTTTAGTATAATCCTTAAGTTAAAATTAGAACCTGCAAACTCAATGAATATTCGCTGTAATTGAAGTTATGGCAATTGATACCAAAAGTGGCCGTATTAAGGTACTTTTTTCCATATCTTTAATTGCAGCGAATATTTCATTGAGTTTGCAGGTTCTAATTATACTTAAGAATTATATTAAAGAGAAAACTTTTTTTTGTGGAGTGGCTCCACTGTCGAGGTCGTTGACGGCTTTACTCGCCTTAAAGCAAAAATCGATATAATTTGATTGACTTTTATTTGTATTTATGTAGATGATGAAATTTAGTTGAATTACGGCTCGCTCCTGAGACAATCAAACTCTGATCATCGTCAGAGACGACCACTGCTGGAGAAAAGCCTCCTTCAAACGCCGCCATACCTATACATGGCATGTAGCCTTAACCTTAACCTGACTTAGTCGTGTGCAGGCAGTCCCACGCTGCGCTTTCCACTGTGTTCCAATTTTTAGAAAATTAACATTAAATTCACTAAAATGCACTAGCCCGTTTACCTTTACGCACTTTCCTATCACCCAAAGGTTGCCTGGTAGAACTTGCTGCCATAGCAAAAAGGGCGACTTTTGTACTATACTTCAAATATTTCTAGGTTAAAGATGTTATTTGCTTTTTTATTATTATTATTACTTCCCAATAGAATCTCTTCGCAGAACCGTTGAGTGTTTGTGGTTGTAATATTATTGCCTATTGGCCATCTCTGTGGGTTGCCGAGATACAGACGTACGCATACAATCTTCTCTATGAAAGTGAAACGGATTTTGAACAATATGTGCTTTCATGGTACGATTCAATGCGATTACTATTACTTGGTTATTGCGTCAGGGTAGTCAGGCAAACGTCCTTCCTTGCGGCTTGGGTATTGGTCTCAAGTCTTGCAGTCGTATTTGAAGATAATTCTGGATTTATATAATTCAAAATAATCTAGTAAAGATATCCCGTTTGATGTCGGTTTAGAATAGCAACCCATTTCTTTTCCGTAGGTGTCGTAAGAGCTTAAAGGACTCGAGGGTTACATCGTCGTCCACAAAACGAAGAGACGTAACTAGCAAATGGCAGGTTGTAATGCTATAAATACTGTTTATACATCTGAAGTATCTATTTTAACTTGTTGAGTGGTTTACCTAGTTTCTTTCTATACATACAATATGTGATTACTACCAGCAGATTTCAAGCAATTGTTCTTGTTCTTTTTTTAAAACTTGAAATTTCAAGTTACGGCTTTACGTGTTACGTAATTTTTTTTAAACAGTGTAAGTTAGGGCGGTTGTTGTGTAAGTTAAGACTATTCGTGTTATTTAAAATTAAAAATTAAAACAAGTTACGACTCAAGAAAAATCAACATATTTATTATGAAAACTGAAAAATCAACATATTTCTTAAAGTTTTAACTCAAAAATGAAAAATAGAAAAATAGTTTAATCATTGTGTGGAAGGGACTGATAAAATCTGATAGCTATAGCTTGATAGCTACAGTTATTTGTCCTTGACTGAAAATGCCTCCAGCGTTCTAATGGCAGTGCTTATTGCACTGTGGGCCGAGTCTCCTTTGCTTTGTCCGTGGTGTGGTTCAAAAAACTTAAGAGAAATTTCATTAATATTTATGGAGTTTGTGACTGTATAAAGTAGCATAGTAGCCATTATCGAATTACGGTTTTGTCCGCTACATCCATCTGCAAATAAATCTACAGTTTACTTAGACTTACATAGACGTAAGTTAAGTTACAACTTGATTTGGTTTAAAAAATATTGTATTTGAGTTTAACGTATAGACGAAAGTTAAGTTACACTTATACGTGTTACTTTAAATTTACATCGAAGCTAGTTACGGCTCCCCCTATCTCCTTTATAATAATTGATACAGTTAGGGCGATTCGTGAAAACTGTAGAACTCAAAATTCTAAGAATAACTGTATACATAACTAGTTTTGGCATAAAATGTTAGTTACGTCTCTTCGTGTTGTGGACGACGACATGTGAATTGCAATTTTAGGCGATGGGCTGACAACCTGCCACTAAAGCAACGCACAATTTTCTGCATGACTCACAAATGTCGGTTTTTTACGGTCGTTTGCGCTCTGCCGCTAGGGATAAAGGGGTGATGTATGTTTGTGTGCGAATGTAGTAAAGAAGAATAGAAAAGAACAGGAAAATGTAATCTTCTTTGAGGGTTTAATAAGGAAGGATCCCAAAAGTGGCAATTCTCTCCTTAAAATCTCATTTTGTTTTGTTTTTGAGACTCTAGAAAGCTACTGTCATTAGTCTAAACTTTAGGTGACTAAGTTTAGTCTTTTTTTAACGCGTCCGTAGACAAGACGAGTGTATGCCAAAATCTCATTTTGTTAAATGTATTTTCAAATGAAACTTTTTGTAGCAAACCAGTTACAGCTGCAATTTCTCAACGGTCTTCCATTGGTTCTTATAAAATAATACAAGACTATGTTATGTATGCCAGAATTGGCACCACGCTGTAATCTATGGCTTTATCTTAACATGTGTTTTTCCAATGAGTCTTTCTAATACTGCAACAATGTTGATTTCGCACGAGTAAGGATAGAACCCAATAGGTATCATATCAGGTTAAAGCAAAGCTATGTAACCTATCTATAGGTTTGCATTTCGTATAGGTAACGGCGTAGGCAATTAGTTTGTGCAAGCGTTCACAGGAGGATCTTCAATAATCCTCGTGCTGAGTCAAATAACTAATAATAGATTTGTGAAAGCCTTTGCACAGACTATGGGTATGAATCAATCTGTACTTTTTCGTGCAGGACACTGAGTTGTCCAACGACCCGATGAACCCTGGTTTCAGAGTCATTCAACCGTCTACTGCTAGGAGTAGGCCTCATGGTTATGTAACAACCGCCGTCTAAGTAATCTTAGACAGCAACCAGGACTGAAGGCGTAACGTCCCCTCAGAAGCACGGAACCATCTTTCTTTTCGAGCGATCAGGTGATCGGCCTGCAATGTCCTTACCAGAAGAAGATTACAAAGATGATGGTGGTTCCATATTTAGATCCAACACCTTCACCAAGAGATCGAAAGTTTCAAGGCTATGGCCAGAACTCCGGTAGCTCAGTTGGCAGATTGGTGGAACGCGGTATTTTACCTGTCCCATGTTTCATTTTTACTATTTTTAATTTTATAGCACAGCGAATTGCAAAACATTTAGTACCTACAAACATACTATACTTATATCTTACTTTTAAACTTCTGTAACTGTGCAGGAGAAACCATCCCAGTTCCCACAAGATCACCATCGCAACTTAATAGAGCAATTTCTTATTAACAAAGATCTTGTTGTATCAACAATAAAAAGGGCCTTTATTTGTGTAATTAGTGATTACAACGGAACACACAATCCAGATACAAGTTGATTCTATGTCACGGGTATAATTTGGACGGAAACGATGAAAAAAAGCTAATAATTATATGGGATGGCCAGAAATAATAACGGATCATTATATTCATTTACGACGGAACCCGGGAATGTTCGGTTAATGAGAATTATGTTTTAGAATAACATGGATACGGTGAGTGTACAGAATATAAAAATAGAATTTTCAAGCCTATTTATTTAACGTTTTAAAAATAACAAGTTCTTCTTGGACTGCTTTTTATTATCATGTACATCTGCGCTCTTTTTAAGGGCATGTTTTGCCATTATGAATGGAGGTTTTAATTATGTCGCCCTGAAATAACTTACAATTGAAGGAGCCATATGTTGCAAGCTACTTGAGGAAGCAACAAAAACACAATATTAAAGCCCTTATCCTTTCACCTCATTGCATCCTTCAAACCAACTGCTTAGCTTGTACAAAATCCTATTCATTCCATAAAAAGTTTCTACTCGAGGGCACCACAAAGAAACCGCCCGCAGATTAAAAATAATATAATAGTAATAGTCGCATCCACAAAACTATAATCGTATTGCTAACGAGTCGGGCAGACAACTAATAACGAATAATTCACTCGCCACCGCACTCGAGAAAAAACTAAAATAAACCCCGGGCCAAGTGAAAATTGGCCTAGGTTGACAGGAGTTCCGTAATAGTTTTTAGTTTATTTCTTGTACTCTTTTAAGGGTGATTTTGTAGGTTGAATATTCCTAGCCTTTTTGGGACATACCGACGACAAACGACCCTTTTACCCGATGAATCTTGACACAAGAGTTTAAACCATAAACTGCTGGTAGGGTCTATGTGACTTAATGTTAGCGTCTAAGTACCTAAATTAAATGAATTATTTTCTAATCTCTCAATAAGGAAGATACTAGAATTTTAGTCTAGTGTTGCTTAGTTTAAATCATTGTTATTAATACGTATATATAACCTTTATTTACCTAAATAAATAAATCTCTTTAGATACTAGGATAAAAATGGACTTACGCAACCTAAAAAGAAGAAGGTACTATAGGGTCCTCAATTCTTTCAAACTGGTACCTACTGATGAATAAATGTATGTAGTACAGTTATATAAAGCGGTTCTCCGACTTACCGTCCGTCGCTGCGTATTTATCTCAAACGACTTGACAGCCGCATCCGGAAACGCACCGGAGCCGTATTAGTATGGAAATAAAATCGGAATTCGAAATTACCTTTCGTCTGACATACGAATGCGTCTCGGTGCGTTTTAAATACGCAGCGACGGACGAAAAGTGGAAGAACCGCCGTAATAAACAACCACGCACTCTATAACCAAATGAACCGCGACGTTTGCGGAACACTAAATCAAATAGACCCTTTCTAGGATAAAACAACATATGGATGTCCTCATATTTCTACCTTATTAAAATCAGCAACAGGTATACACGCTGTTCACCTATTGTATGTTTTTTAATGCTACGGAAATACAAATAGACTTAAAATTCGATTTGCTACCTGCGCCCGAGTGCGCATTTCGGAATTTCGTTTTTGGGAAAAAAATATGCTCACCGCAAACATTGTTTTTGTACATCTTCAAAAGAAAATGCGCTGGCAGAGTTAAGAAACCTTTTAAAAGATAAAGCTTTTAAAGAAATAATTCGATTAAACAATTTTATAGTTTATTGGCATGCGTTTGGGGGAACTTAGGATAGAACCTTTCAACTCGGTGCCACTCTAGAACTTCCCGCCACAGTGCCATTCTAGAACTTACCAACCCAGCTGGTGCCACCGTAATATTCCAACCCAGTACCACGAAACTAACAAACCGGTGTCACTCTAGAATCTTCCGATCAGGTGCCACTTTAGAACCCTTCGAGGACTCTCCGATCTGGCAGGAAAGCAGACGAAAATAATATAATTAATACTGTGGTACTTTCTAATATTATATTTTTTTCCAGTAATTTGCCTTAAACCGTAGTAGTGACGATTGCACGGCAATTTAGCGCGCGCTGCTATAAAATAGATTCCGCGCAGGTGTGGCCGCGCCGCCAGAATAATTCGACCCTTAGCGACCTATCTATTAGTTTGTTGTATATACAACAACTTTAATGTTATGAACTTTTATATTAATTTATTGATTTAATCAACGTGCAAATCTGTATTTTATTATTCAAAACTATAATCGATAATAATGGCTGTGTGTGTGGCGGCTGCAGAAAACCAAATTGATTTGAATTTATGATAAATTTATTCAAATCCTTAGAAGGAAATATGGGCAGACAGAAATATTGTATTGCTAACATTTGCAAGACAAAACAATAAACAACAAAATATTACAAAGGTAGCATTATTGCTTTAAGTGATCCCTTTCAGACCACCCTGCTACTAAAACACAAATTAAATTAAAAATTGTATTCATTTATTGTCATTTTGTTGTGAAACTTTCAAGCAGCTCCTGGTAGTTTTGGAAAAAACTCAATCTGAATAATATTTTAAAGTTCATGTTGTGAAATGCTGACAACCCCTGACTCTCACGGCAGGATACCACGAGTATAATAAAAGTGATGTTGCGGATCCTCACTGTATGGTGCATCCAGTAACGATTCTCATTTTTTTCCCTTAAACATACGCTGTCCATTGCTGGCTTGCTTTGCATTATGCTGTACCTGACTGGAGATAGCAAGCAATGTTTAAGAAACTGCGATGTTTGGTGTAGAAATTGTAATAATAAATCTTCAGAAAGGCGGACGTTGATGCGCGGGCACGTCATATGGCGGTCCTTCTGAGTTTTTTTTATTGATATTTACGACTGTTAATAATTAAAGATTGTTTTTGCATTGGCAGCGTGTTTTTTAGTAATTTATAATGACACGTTAGATGGCAATGATTACTACGATTTCAGAAATGATAAATTTTCGTTTTATTATGTTGCCCTTGTAAATTGTTTCTCCATATGGCATAATACTACTCTAGTTTGTACTTTTATTTATTATGAGATAACACGTAAGAAAACATACAGGGCAAAACTGCAGGGTAAGAAATTGATGCAACAAAATATGGTAGGTAATTATGGTGAGGTCATTATTTAAAATAATTAAAGTACCTACCCGCAGACGTACCTACCAGCTTTAAGGATTTTAAGTACCACCTTATTTTAAGAATTTACAATCGCCGACTTCCGAACAAATACAGAATTCTTATAAGTACATAATTTAAATGAAAAATCATTTCTTTTTAGTGCCCACGGAAATTAGTAAAAATAACCACATTTTACAAGACGTATGCAAAACTCCGCCGTCCAAACGAGACGGTATTTCGGAAATAATTGCTGCTGGTACTCTTGTACGTTCAGCACAGCTTGAGTTGAGGGATCAACATTAAATAGTTTATCCATACATTCATTGAGAAAAACCAGTTTAGATAGATCTTTTAAATGTAACTCAAGTTGCGTTCGACTGTACAACTTAATGGAATAATTATAATTATTGTAGAGGCAAAGGAGCCGGCGGCCACCCGCCGCTGCTCATGACGATTGTTGCCAGAAAAAGCAATTAAAAAATGAACCAGAAAGAAATTGCTTCGAATTTAAAATAAAAATTCTTTGGATGACTTTTTCTCTCAGTAAATTGAGTGACATGTGAGGACAAAAAAATCTTTCATTTAATTTTAATATGATTTTTATTATGTTATCTGTTTTCAAAATTATTGACCTTTTAAGTTTTTAAGAGAATAGATAAGGTATTTCAAACTTACGGCACTTTTATACAGGGTGTAAATACAGCCCTCCGAATACTATGCAGACCATGAAACTGAACAACTTTTGCCAAGGAACATATTATGTCAGGAAACGATAATTGACCTCCCTTACCAAATTAAGATCAGCTGACTGCAAGTAGTATGGGATGGGATGTATTTTATTTTGACGTTTCCTGAAATATTCTCTCATAAGAAGTTATTCAGTTCCATGGTCTGAATGTACCCTATAAGTATTCGGAGAGCTAGCCCTGTATACATAGTTTGAATGTCTTACATAGTCACAGTACGTTATTATGGTCTAAACAGTAACGAAACTCGAACCGTTTTTGAGCTATTTGCCAACCGTCAATTGGCTTATCACTTTCGGTTATTATAATGAACCAACTTTTTAAAAAATCTTTCAGAAGTAAAAAGTTGCATTATCCTTGAGTAACAAAGGCTACTCTTTACTGCTTTCAATAATAACCGGTTATCTTTGTAACTACAATGCGAGTGCAATGAGTGGGCTGCGCGGGTGACTTAATAGGGAGGTTTAGATGTAGTGAACATACGAGTATTTAGGCGTTCAGATTTAGGGCCCGTATTTTCTTATTTTTTACTCTAGCAATGCCAGAGTTGGCAGAATACAAAATGACCAGAACTGTCACACTGACAGGACATTGACACACATTTGAAAAGATTTTTATTTGGCAGACTTCGTGCCCAGTAAAGATGACGGTGAATGGTAGTCTACCAAGCAATCCATCCCACTATCCCACTAAAGTACCCTCGTTCCAATAAGTTGTATTAGAAAGCTGTCAGATTCATGATAAAAATATGGCAGAGGATCTATTTTCCCTTGTTGACATCTCTTTTCGTATGGAGATGACAGCAGTCAAATGCGACTTATTGGAACGGCGGTACTTTGGCTACTCGGATCTTCCTGCGTGCTCTGTGGTCATTCTAGAAAACTGTGAACGTCACGATGAAAGGCGATGTATTTTTTTATATGTCATGTCCCACGGAAACTCGGTTGACGAGGTGGAAGCGTGGAAACCTTATCCGAGAGCAATTTCGGAGCGAAGTGACATTCAAAATAGGATCACGTGCCGCCTACAAGTAAATCCACTCGGCGCCGTGACGCGAGTGCTAAACCACTTGCTTACTAGCACTAGCTACATGAGCAACATGAGCGAGAGTTTGATGATCTTGAAGATATAAGAGTATGGTAAGAGGAATGTAAGAACGCGTGACAGTTACTGGTACTATACAGGTAATCAAAAGGGATATAACGAGTTTAAAGTCGCCCATCGAATACTTATAGGGTGCTAATTCTGACCATGAAACGAAACAACTTCCCATGAGAAAATATTGCAAGAAACGTCAAAAAAATATCACTTCCCATAGTAATTGCAGTCAGCTGATCGTGATTTTGTATGGGAGTTTTTTTTGTGATTTCCTGACATAAATGTTCCAAGGGGAAAGTTGTTTAGTTTCATGGTCTGTATGCACCCCATAAGTATTCGGAGGGCTGTCCCTTTTACCCAGTATATAAAAAATTACGTCCTATACAAAATTTCCGAACAGCTGTTTTATATACTATGGGAGGTCCAATTATCTCTTTCATATGTCGACCTGTGTTCCATGGGGAAAATTGTTCAGTTTTAAGAGTGCTTTGAACTCCTTTCACCTTATTAAACCTTTTTTGTTACTCCTTGTAAAATATGTCGCAGTAATATGCGGATGAACTCAAATGTTATTTTTTTCTAATCAAATATCGTCATGACTATTTTAGAGTTTATGTTTATTGTAGAGCCTTTTATATTAACAATGAAATAATAACTAACGAAGGAAATAAATCATTAAATAAAATTTTGTTGAGATAATTATATTCTAGGAATTGATCCCTAAATTGAAGTGAGTAGTTGGTCATTGGTGCATAGTTTAAATGAAAGGTTCCAGATAGATAGACTTCCTACTGAAAATCTTCAAAAACTGCTGAAAATTCTTTCAATTTGCTGTTTGCGAGTTCAAATATCAATCACTAACAGTCGTGAAGTATTTTTTTTGGTTTCAATCTTTGTAAAATTGTATGTTACCATTTATTTCTTTTGTGAGGTATTTTTTTTAAAAGTAAACACAAAACTAGTCATAACGACAATTTATAAAAAAAAAACGTTTTCATCTTCCTAAATAACTTTAGGAATTAGTTTGAAAAAAAAGGCAAGCATATAAATGCTTTACAGACACACAACGAAATCGTACAAAAAATAAGCAACTATAGAGTACTAGATTTCCGCCCAGCGGTTTCACCCGCTGCCACTCATTTTTCCGTAGTAATAGTTATTTTCCTGCGGTAAAAAGTTGCCTATGTGTTATTCCAGGTAATACTCTTCCTGTGTTCCAAATTTCATCCAAATCGGTCAAGCCGTTTGAGCGTGAAGAGGTCACAAACATACATACATAAACACACACAAACTTTCAGATTTATAATATTAGTACGGATTTGTAAGTTTTGCCCTCAAATAATGCCAGCCGTACCGGACTCAAATATTTTACGTCAAATATGAACAAACTCTTCAAATAAACTATAAGACTATAGTAAGTATTCTTTGACTATACTTACCTACGTAGGTGTAGAATGGTCAGACCCTTAGGATTCATCCATAAACATTCGGACATGAATCATCCGAAATTATTTTACTTATTGCCCTTTTTCTGACTACTGCCACAGTAAATAAGTTGCAATGTCATTGATTAATATCTACATTTTACATTACCTACGGCAATTTTGCGTCCCAAAGGCCCAAAAAAAGCGCAGGTAGAACCTACATAAACTAAAATATGCAGTTCTTACACGAGCCGCACGAATAAGCGGTTTTTTACCGGATTCGTTTTTTTTAAAGAATTTATGAAAAGCCGCATGACCAAACGTCGGATTGCGTCTATTACAGGCTGTCATTTGCTTGCTGGCTGTCACATTCGGACTGAGCGCTTCCAGTCATCATTTATAATGCTCACTGCTAAAGAGTAGAACTCACTACCTGCGTCTGTGTTTCCAAACGCATACAACTAATCCTAATATCTTCAAAGTAAGAGTGCACAGGCTTCTTCTGGGTGAGCTCGCTCCATCTCAGACTCTGTCTCTGTCCTATGACCTAGACTAGAGTCAAGAGAAAACACATCCTTAGTAAAAAAAAAACGCAATATCGTGTGGCGCGTGTGAAAACCACTTAAACGTTATAGTTTATTAATATTCATAGGCCCTATTCGTTAATACTACACGCGGACAGCTCAATTTAACCCGCAATCTAGTTTAATTAATTTACTATGTGATCTATTTCGGGTTCGATAGCTATTGTTATTGCCAATGACCCGTCTAGTCTATTCTTTTTTTATTGATTTGAATTTTTGTAGCTTCGTTTTTTGTAATATTATTTTAGTATTTTGGTTGCTATTCTCACAAGCGCAGTTTTACCCACTTCTAAAGTTTATGGGGGACTGGTCGAAACACACAAAATTAGGTCACAAAATTTTGGATTTATTAAGGTAGTTAGTAAACTTGAGTTATAAGTTTGCAGTACCTGCCCTGCAGGTACGACTTTTTAAATTGTACACTGTAATATGCTATTATCAAGCTGTGTAAATGCGTTTAGGGTATCAGTCTTGTTCTACACTATTTTTGTAACCACAATAGACAATGTTGATTGTTACCTGTTGTATTTACCTAATAAAATAAAATAACAATCTAAGAATTTATCTTTGTATGGATTGATTTTGATAAACAATCTTCTTTTTCTGAGTGTGTTTTGTCATGCCCCATTAAACATTTCGCGACTGAACATTACGCAAGTAAGTTCCGAGTCCCATTCCAACACTAAGATGAGAATCATCTTCAATAAATCTGAAAACGCAAGGCGATATCAATTGCAATATCGTTCAACATTCATAATTGAAGGCATAAATTGCAATCTGTGCCATCCGAAACAATTACACCCTGAGATATGTATCACGGCACATGATGTATCGCATCTTCGTGCACAACAACACAAAACACAAATATTTTTGTTCCGTTGTGTTTTGTTGCTGGGAATTGAGAAGGTTTAGGGACATTTACGGTGTCTACTCACTCATGTTCTTTTTAGTTCTAGCAATGCTTTTACTACCCAAAAAATAAGCCCGTGTTTTGAAGGCGAAACTAAAGATTTGTAGGGCTTTAGCAAAGAAATACCCATGCTTTAAACGCGCTTTTAAATAAATAAAAGCTCCATAAAAAAGCTTTAGACACGCATTCAACGCATATCTAATTTGTTCGTGGTTAGTTTATATATGGCCTTATGTAGTTTCAACTAATGGCAAACAGCAATTTATTAACAAAACACCTCTGCGAGCGTTTAGTTATACACATTTCCAATCTTAAATCTACGCAAAACAGATCACATATAAAAGAAATCTACCCATCACAAGCCTAACCCATCCTGTCCATACAATACAACTAAGATGTTATAATAACAAACAATTTAATTAATTAGTGGATCACGATAGCTTATTAGTAGATTAAACTTAAGGCAGGTGCCTAACCACGTGTCAAACTTTCTATTTAATAAAAACATACCTACGACTAATTATAGAACACAGCATGTTCAAAATGGTACTATGCACAGTGGTCTCTCTTAATAATCGTTATGATAATTTTGTTCGACATTGATCGAAAGAATGGGTTTCGACAAACACATATTTTTAATTGAGATTTTGCTTCCCTCGCCTTCAGACGATTATTCTGTCAGAGTCAAGGTCAAAGAAAACAATAGATAAAAATAAAATTACATCAGATACGACAATGGTATTATAGATTTTCAAAAATGATTGAATATGACATCATAGACTTTCCGCGCAAGTTGTCAAACTTCATACATATCGAAGACACCGCAAAAATTTCAAAAGGTTTTCTGTACCTACTATAATTTAAAAAATAACTTAGCAAAAAAAAAGGCATTCGTTTCTTGCGTGAACATTTTCGAATCAAACTGTATCATTCAAACTAAATGTTCCCAAACTTTCACTATCAGACACTACTATGATACGAAATGAGTTTTTCACGCACGGAAGCAACGATGAAAGGCAGAAATCAATTTGTTTTGTCAGAGATCTTGGCCAGTCAGACATCCATGGCGATAGTATTATAATTGCAATGTCAGAATGGTTTTGAGGGTCACTTTTTGTAAGTAGAGAGTTCAAATACGAAGAGAAATTTGACTAATAATCTGAGTATATAACCAGATATAATTTCAACTAGTTGCAGACGCATGCGTGACGGTGGGTTAAAGATATGTAGCAATTGACTACAAGTGGGAGAACGACGTTAGTTGTTCCTTGTAGAGTCGTTTAATTTTGCTCCGAAAAGTGTTATAGTTCGAACCATCATCATATTGAAACCAAAGGACAGTCTAGGCTCTGCATTGACAAACCTAGCTTTTTCCAGGGAAAGAACAGCGATGGCAGAACAGTACCTACTCTTTTTGAGGGCAACTGGCAGTGTCAAACACACATGCCGGTCTTAATTCATTTCGATTTTGTAAATAAGTGAAAGGAAAGACAAAATGTATTGGCATAAGCTAAAATTGAGGCCTCTATTTTACAGCCTCACCAACCGCGAAGTGTCTAATAATAAATGAAAAGACAAATGCCAATATCTACAAACACGTTTTATGAGTCGTAAAAGACGTCTGTCAATTTGTCGAAGTGCGATCGATTTATCTATTACCATAAAGATAATGCGAGCAAGTTCAATAAAACGATCGATAAAGATGATACAACACACGTCAATAGACGTCATTGCCCATTTACGACCATAATTGATTATGCATTGCGCCCGCGTCGCATCTCGCACTCACTAACCCATTTCCAATGCTGCCAACTATCAAAAACTTACTTATTCAGAAGAGGTATAGGTGATTCAATACATGGTGATGACACAAAGACCGATGCCATATTATTATTTTTTAGTCGTGCATTCAAATTTAGAGTCAAGAAATTTTAAAATTGGTGGTTTTTCTTTCCGTAGACAATCAATGGAGTGATCTGTGTGCAATATTAACTGAAAGAGAACCTTAGGTTGTTTTTGAACAACTTTCCGGAATAACCCGGTAAGATTATGTTAGACAGAGTTAACCGAAGCTAACCTAGATGCCAATAAGCACAAAAAATTTATAATAGAAACTGAAAGCTTTAATTTTATTATATCAGTAACTTCTTCCCTTCATAAGTCATTTTATTTTGGTTGTTTTTACTATACTGCCTCGAAAGTAATAATTTTGATTTTTCTCCACTTTTTGGTACTTCATTCTAATAAACTGGCAACACTGGTCAATTCATTCAGTGTCCACAGCTGCTTTTACCAAACGCGTCGGTGCATTGTCGTTAATTCAATGGCGGTTAAAAAGGTCAACACAATCTAAAGTTCGACCAATGATAAACATTCGATGTTTAGGCGATTGATTAGATTTAAAAATAATTGTAGGTTGAGCCAGAAACTGTATCTAACGTCGTCGGTACAGAAACACAAGGTGTATATAGTTTCCCTCCGAATGCTTTAGGGGTGGATTCTAGGAATATATTTCTAATTGGAAACTTAAAATAGTTTACCTTCCCATATTAAAAGGAGTCAGCTGAATGTGATTTTGTAGATAGGTGTGGTTTTTTTTCGTTTTGACGTATGTTCCTAGACAAAAGTTGTACAGTTTCATGGTCTACATGCACCCTTAGAGGGCTGTCCCTACTACTTGTTGAATAGGACTAAGCCGGCGCTTGGTACATCTTCACTTCATCTACCTTCATTATTTTTTAGTCTATGGTGATATAATTCTAAACGTTTGATTTTGAGGCGATTGTGTCCGCTTTGACAGCGAATCAATTTGAAATGCACAAGAAGACCAACCGTCACTTCTATTCCGAATTCAAATGCGTAAAATCTATGAATCCTTATTGCTCCGATTTACGTTTGAATTTCGAATGGTTTTAACGGTTATAGAGTTTAGGGCGGGCAAGAACTATATTGTTAGAAAAGTAACAAATAAATATCGATCGTCCGCAAGATAGCTCGCGATGTTGTTTCTGTTAATTCCACTGGGATCTCAAAATACCCTTAAAGTAATGTACTATGGTTTTATTTTGCACTCACAGTGCTATATTACTTTCATAAATGAAAATAAGAAATTGAAAAAATGTCAGCGCCCGCCGGGACTTGAACCCGGGACCGTGGAGTACCGTTCCACTGCTCTGCCAACTGAGCTACCGGCGCCCCGACGTAAGCCGACGAAATCTTCAACCTCTTGGTACTCGTCTCGAAGCGACGACAAGCGACATCTAGTATAAGTTATTTGAAACTAATACTATGGTCAGTCCACTTAAGAGTGAAATTCGAACCATGCGATGAAGCTTTGCTTACTTTTAATGTACTATGGTTTTATTTTGCACTCACAGTGCTATATTACTTTCATAAATGAAAATAAGAAATTGAAAAAATGTCAGCGCCCGCCGGGACTTGAACCCGGGACCGTGGAGTACCGTTCCACTGCTCTGCCAACTGAGCTACCGGCGCCCCGACGTAAGCCGACGAAATCTTCAACCTCTTGGTACTCGTCTCGAAGCGACGACAAGCGACATCTAGTATAAGTTATTTGAAACTAATACTATGGTCAGTCCACTTAAGAGTGAAATTCGAACCATGCGATGAAGCTTTGCTTACTTTTAATGTACTATGGTTTTATTTTGCACTCACAGTGCTATATTACTTTCATAAATGAAAATAAGAAATTGAAAAAATGTCAGCGCCCGCCGGGACTTGAACCCGGGACCGTGGAGTACCGTTCCACTGCTCTGCCAACTGAGCTACCGGCGCCCCGACGTAAGCCGACGAAATCTTCAACCTCTTGGTACTCGTCTCGAAGCGACGACAAGCGACATCTAGTATAAGTTATTTGAAACTAATACTATGGTCAGTCCACTTAAGAGTGAAATTCGAACCATGCGATGAAGCTTTGCTTACTTTTAATGTACTATGGTTTTATTTTGCACTCACAGTGCTATATTACTTTCATAAATGAAAATAAGAAATTGAAAAAATGTCAGCGCCCGCCGGGACTTGAACCCGGGACCGTGGAGTACCGTTCCACTGCTCTGCCAACTGAGCTACCGGCGCCCCGACGTAAGCCGACGAAATCTTCAACCTCTTGGTACTCGTCTCGAAGCGACGACAAGCGACATCTAGTATAAGTTATTTGAAACTAATACTATGGTCAGTCCACTTAAGAGTGAAATTCGAACCATGCGATGAAGCTTTGCTTACTTTTAATGTACTATGGTTTTATTTTGCACTCACAGTGCTATATTACTTTCATAAATGAAAATAAGAAATTGAAAAAATGTCAGCGCCCGCCGGGACTTGAACCCGGGACCGTGGAGTACCGTTCCACTGCTCTGCCAACTGAGCTACCGGCGCCCCGACGTATTTTCATTTATGAAAGTAATATAGCACTGTGAGTGCAAAATAAAACCATAGTACATTAAAAGTAAGCAAAGCTTCATCGCATGGTTCGAATTTCACTCTTAAGTGGACTGACCATAGTATTAGTTTCAAATAACTTATACTAGATGTCGCTTGTCGTCGCTTCGAGACGAGTACCAAGAGGTTGAAGATTTCGTCGGCTTACGTCGGGGCGCCGGTAGCTCAGTTGGCAGAGCAGTGGAACGGTACTCCACGGTCCCGGGTTCAAGTCCCGGCGGGCGCTGACATTTTTTCAATTTCTTATTTTCATTTATGAAAGTAATATAGCACTGTGAGTGCAAAATAAAACCATAGTACATTAAAAGTAAGCAAAGCTTCATCGCATGGTTCGAATTTCACTCTTAAGTGGACTGACCATAGTATTAGTTTCAAATAACTTATACTAGATGTCGCTTGTCGTCGCTTCGAGACGAGTACCAAGAGGTTGAAGATTTCGTCGGCTTACGTCGGGGCGCCGGTAGCTCAGTTGGCAGAGCAGTGGAACGGTACTCCACGGTCCCGGGTTCAAGTCCCGGCGGGCGCTGACATTTTTTCAATTTCTTATTTTCACCCTTAAAGTAATTTCTTACCAGTTTTTTTTTTGTTCAGAACTCTTGAAATTTCCAGCCCCGGGGCCATGAAATCTACACCTGACTGTTTGGTGGGGAGCAGGAGCTCACCCGGAGAAATATTTCTTCTTAGTAACTGTTTCTGTGTAAGATGGTTACTCGAATCGGATACGTACTCGTCTGACAAGCTGCACGCAGTTTGCCTATAATGCCTGATACCTATCTTTGTCGGTTATACGGAAAGAAATAACGTGATGCTATTTTTTAAACCAGCATCAAACCTTAATGATGTGCCGTGCCGTGTGCCATTTCTTTCCCGCGGGCACAACACAAGCGGGTGTCGTAAGAGGTGACTTAGGAACTTGAATTTTCATGTGTACTTTAATTTTAGGATTTGTTATTAAGTTTATAAATAAAGAATTATCTTATCTTATGTGCATTACAATTTTAGGCGACAGTGTGACAACTTCTAACTATAGGCCCTCAAATGTTTGTCAGACGTGGCGATAGCGACCGTATTTTTACGGCCGTGAACGTTTCGCTACCTGAAAATATAAAGGCGTGATAATGGGAGTTTTTCTGTTGACAGTTCTGTTGATAGTTCTGAATGTCTAACCAGAGGGCGCTGTGCTAAACTGAAAATGACTGAAACTGACGTTTTAATATGGCTAGCGGCAGCGATAATTTTGTCACAGGTTCCATTTCACGTCGTGTTCGTTACTAATTAAATCTGTTGGTTTGATTTGCTACAAATAAACTTGTCGTTTTGCTATTTTAATGAGTGTCGTTCACGTTAGTAAACGAAAAGCAATAACAAAATTTAGAACAATTCCTTAAACACAAAATTAAGAATAATTTATAAAGTGGTACAGTTTTCGTGTAAAGAAACGTTATTTAAATTAAGCTCAGCGCCCTCTACATGACATTCGAGAATCCCTGGAAAATTTCCCATTATGTGTATGAATGTACGCATCACGCGTATAGACCAGTGTGGAGGAACCCATTGTTTCTGTGTAACATGATTACTCGATTCGGATACACACTCGCCTGACACGCTGCCCGCACTGTTGCCTATAATGTCCGATACCTATCTTTACCGGCTAGATGTCGAATCGGAATCACTTGAACGTGGTACGAGAATCGAACATTATCAATTCATGTCCAGCAATTGATATTACTTGTTGTCTAGCACATAACCGCGACTTTTATGTGATTGGTTGTATGTATGGACTCAAGCATTTTATACACGGGTTGTTCGTCATGAATAATTAAATACTTAAATGCCGTAAATGATGTCGTGTGATGTCGGCTTTGAATAGCATCACCCCATTTCTTTCCTATGGGAGTCGTAAGAGGCGACTAAGGGACTTGAGGGTGTGTATTGCTATTTTAGGCGATGGACTGACTACTTGTCACTATAGCGATACACAATTTTCCGAATGACCCTCTAATATATGTCAGACGTGGCGTAAATGTCCGATTAATGCGGCCGTTTACGCTCTGTCTACCCCGTAAGGGATTAAGAAAAAGGTTCTCAGAAAATACCTTTCTATCTTTGCTGGGGACTTTGATTCTTCTTCTTTTCGTGTGAGACTCCGAGTCGCCCCAATAAACGTCCTTGAAATTTTATTAAAAAGTTGTTATTGGAGTTTGATTGAAAGTTCGGCCATAATACCTATTTGTGGTGCTAGTAACGCTTTTTTAAGCGTATTTAGATATCGTCGGTCGTTCAATTTTTTTTTTTGACTTTCCATAGTAAATCCAGTTATTGTGATTTTGTATGGGTGGTCCTTTTTTTTGTCGTCTCCTAACATGTGTTTCGAAAGTTGTTCAGTTTCATGGTCTGCATACACTCTATCAGTATTCGGAGAGCTGCCCCTTACATCCTGTATAACTCTTATAAGAGTCGATGATTATTTTATTTTTACTTTGGTGTGAAAGACTGTGGAATCTTGTGTCGTTGGCAAACTCAATTAATGTTTTAATGGCACTTACCATCATCATTTGGATAAGTATATATTATTATTGTAACAAAATGAATAAATAAAAAATACTGGCGTAATAATCGGTAACTTTTTAAATCTGTCTCTTTGCCTTGTTTAATCGTATTCGCCTGTACTACATGACCAATTCGTGTACTGCAATTGATATAACTAGACGGCTAGCACATAGACGCGGCCTTTATGTGTTCGAGGCTAAGTGGATTGGGAAATGTACGTACAGGGGGATTACATATGTAAACTGAAATGAACGCATTGTGAAACTCACGATTGTGAATTCATCTATGTCATGTGGGACACTGAGTCGACGAGCGACCCGATTAATCTTAGTGTCAGAGGTTTTAAACTGCCTACTACGTATGCTCGAAATAAGGTGACTGATACATAGAAATTATATTATAATTATATTGATATAACTATTATGCTACGAATATATTTTATTTTCTTTTATTTATTTTCGATAATTAATTTAAAGCCTGAAACATAAAGTTATTATGTAACTCAAATATTTAACATAAGACCGTTAAAAAAGTTTTTGCTATGAAAATTTAGCCATGATATAGAATCATTGCATTAACTTTTCAATCAAAATTCATAAATTTTGTGCGTAGGTACTGTCATTGTCATCAAAAAATTTGCTAAACACTACTAACATGTAGTATGAAATTAAATACCTATATTTTGAACCATTTTCGAAATCTTGGTAAAGTTCAATTTTCATTCCGTGTGATGCCAGCTTTGAATAGCATCACCCCATTTCCTTCCCGTGGTGGTCGTACAAGGCGACCAAGGGACTTGAGGGTGTGTATTGCAATTTTAGGCGATGGGCTGACAACCTGTCACTATGGCGATACACAAATTTCCGAATAACCCTCAAATATTTGTCAGACGTGGCATAAATGACCGTTTTTGCGGCCGTTTACGCTCTGAATAGCCCGCAAGGGATTATAGGCGTGATATGTGTATGTATGTATGTATTTTCGTGTAAAATATTTCGTAATGTTTTCGTCACACTTATCGAATTTCTCTACACTCTATAAGGTGTAAAAAAAATAGCTGAGAATATTTTAAGGGGTGAACCAGTACGTGAAACTGAACAACTTTCCCCAAGGAACATAGGTCGAAATATGAAAAAATAATTTGACCCTCCCATACTTAAGTGTGTTACCCGGCCGGGATAATTTGTATGGGAGGACCAATTTTTATTTTCATATTTTGACCTATGTTCCTTAGGGAAAGTTGTTCAGTTTCAAGTACTGGTTCACCCCGTAAAATATTCTCAGCTAATTTTTTTACACCATGTATACTTACTGTTGAACACACAAGCTTAACCAAGACGAGCAATAAAAGTTAAACGGAAATCGTAAAGCTGGCCTCAACCTAAGAAGAAGCGCACACGTGCCACACGATATTGCGGTTTTTAACAGCCAACAAGTGAATGACAACCACATGACGATGCCGCGCAACATGTGCCATTTTTGCGAGGTTTCAATGAAATTTCATACATTTCCTGTCGTCAATAAAACCAGCCGCGCGTTATACAGCAATATCGTGTGGCGCGTGTGAGAACCGTTCTAACATTATTTAAGTTTTACTGTAGAGTATACAGCATTAGTCTTATATGAGCTTTCAACTTGCTGAAATAATGCCACCCATACAGTTATAAAACCTCGCATTCATTCGTTTTAATGGTAAGTGTACCTACCTTTAAGGGATGTAAGGGTCAACCATTCGTATACTGATAGGGTGCATATACAGATCATGAAACTAAACAAATTTTCCCTAGAAACGCCGAAAAAAAAATCGACCTCCCAAACAAAATCACGATCAGCTGACTGCATTTACTATGGGAATTCGATTAAAAAAAAATTTACGTCTCCTGAAATATTTTTTATGAGAAGTTGTTAAGCTTCACTGTCTGAATGCACCCTATAAGTATTCGGAGGTCTGTCCCTCACAGCCTGTATATTGTAAAAATAATTGTTTAGCGTATTGTACCAGTACTTTCATAGTATAGAATTTTATAAGGGTAAGCCCTTTATCGTATTTATATGCCGCCTAACTATAAGGCAGTTCTCCCACTAGTCGCCCATCGCTGCGTATTTTAACGCACCGTAAAGCATGCGTCTGTCAAACGTAAGGAAATTGCGAATTCCGATCTTATTTCCATACAAATACAGCTACGGTGCGTTACGGTGAGTTACGTTGCGTAACGCTACGTATCGAATGCATCTGTCAAGTCTTCAACTTCGGAATAAAATCGAAATTCGCAATTTATTTTTGTCAGGCACTTTTTTAGGGCTGGACTCTACAATTTTAGCCACGGGGGTTTGAAATCTACACCTGACTATTTGTTTCGTCTGACACACGCAAATACGCAGCGCCTTTTGTTTGACCTATTTAATGAATATTTAGCTTTCTTATCATCATTCCTATGTATTTGTGTATGCAGTTTATACGGCATAAGGCAATCTTTAAAAAATGTCTCAACATGACGTACCAAATACATCAGTCTCGCATTAAAATAGTTCTTGTTAGCATTCAAACTGCCATTGCATGTTTGTATTCGTAACTATTCGTAAGTGACCCATTACGCAAGCCGATCACGTGGAGCCCAAATTGACCCACCTCTGAAAGAGTTTAATAGACTGAACAATGTAACCAAACTCGAACCTTGTTCAATACAGTGCCGCCCTGTGCCGCTGCACCGTCAATCACCTAAATCACAACATCATCGACGTATATCCCATTCATTGCTGCGTGACTTTCAACATCAAAATTCTTGCCTCTTTTCGCCTCAGCATTGGAAGAATAGCTTGAGATGTTATCGCTAAAGCTCAATTTTAAATACGTCCATGAATAAAGGTCCACCTGGCTGATTGTTTGGACATTTTGACAGCTGACCACGCTCGTTACCACTGTCCTCGTGAAAGGTATCGGTAATCTTAATGCAAGGCTAATTGAATACAAAAGAAGCAATAATCCAGGAATGCACTCTATTGACGGTTGTGCAACCAAAGTGAAAGATTGAGCAGACTAATAAACAGACACTTAGATATTACAAAAGGGCATGATGGCAGAATTGTCGCTTTAGGTAAGTAGTCTCCGAGTACAACAACAGACAAACACTCGTAAGAACCCGTCATCACCAAGACCTAAAAACGAGACCGATGGCTCAACATATCTCCAAATTAGGATTACTTATCTATCATATTATTTTTTTATTTATAAAATAACGTCGACGTAACACAACTACGTTGTTAGGGTTGTTTGATAATTAAGTATATTAATGATTACTTATTTTAAGAGGGAGGGAGTCGTAAGAGGCGACTAATGGACTCGAAGGTGTTTATTTCAATTTAAGGCGATAGGCTGACAACCTGTCACTATGACGATTCACAATTTTCCGAATGGTCCTCAAATATTTGTCAGACGTGGCGTAAATGTCCGTTTTTAGACCGTTAACGCTCTGCCTACCCCGCAAGGGATCAAAGGCGTGATATGTGTATGTGTAAACTATCTACGATATCCTTCTCGACCCTTTAGTTAGTTTAGCTAGCAATTTTCCAACCAAACTAGAACAATTTCACAAGTGACAAAGGTATGTCCTGAAAATCGGATTCGGGACTTACGAATCGTGACAAGGCATCCAAGCAAGGCATAGACTAATCTGTTTATATCTTATCACCGCCACACTAAGCCCACTTTACCGCCACAAAAGTGCGTAACGAAATGACAGAGTTATCGCTCATTTGCGGCTTATTTTTACCTTTGTTTAGTTAAAAGCTCACGCTGAGCCTACACGGAATTTATCAATTTTTTACAAGACAATGAGCATTCTTGTGAGAAAGTCGTTACACTGGCTGCAGGCTAGTTTCGTGAGTAGGTTTTAATTTTAATTCACACTCTGTCGGCGACAAAGAAGGCAGGAAGCTCGAGGCGGTAGCAAGCATGACGTTGTTCCGCTATGCTCCAAAAGCAAGCTGATCTGAAAATTTAAATAACACAGGAAATCATGAGACATTAGTCTAGAGTACGCTGAAATATTTGGAGATGATATTTTGTTAAAAATAGTATTTATATGACTTGTCTTAGGATGGGCATTGGCAGAAAATCTGGCAGTTGGAACGTAAAAAATTCTTCGAACCCTATGAATAATTTAAGGAAGTTAAAAAATGCATACTTATATACATACATTAATCACGCCTCAAACGGATATTAACACTACGTCTGACAAAAGCTTGAGGGTCAATCAGATAACTGTGTGTCACTATAGTGACAGGTTGTCAGCCCATCGCCTAAAATTGCAATACACATCCCTCGAGCCCCTTGGTCGGGTCTTACGACACTAATGGGTAAGAAATGGGGTGATGTTATTCTAAGCCGGCATCACACGCAAACATTGAAAAATGCGTCTCAAATAATTTTCTTTTCGGGTCACTATAATGGTTAAGAGATGGCGTTCCTTGCGACGTTATTAATTACACACGTTACAATGTGACGTTATTAATTAAACACACCACACCAGTTCTGCTTGGTGCTCGCTGTGGATCATATTTAAAGAGCAAGGTGGAACAATCTAAAGGCTCGTGTCCCTCGCAGTTAATGACGTCGTTAAATATGAACCGATGTGCGCTTTGCTGAGCCTTTTTGAAGCTGTATTACAATGAGCAACTGCTCCCTGAGGCTTGCTGTCGCCTCGTATCACCTTGTGCTGTATTACAATATTGTTTATCTACACTCGTCTCATAATGTTCGAATTATGAATTCGAAAACAGATGCATAATGACCTACTTTATGCATTCTGCCTATAAAAACTAGGGTTTACTATAAATTACAGAAGCGTAATGACTTAATGAGAAAACTCTTAATACGATAAAGTTGATAAATGAAACGAAGTTTTTTTTCCTATAGTCAAATCGCTATCTTCCGCCACACCTGACAGTTGTTGTTGTACGGTAATTTTTCGGATGTTGTTCAGTTGTTTTAATAGGTTTTTGTTCTGTTGTTGTTGAGATGTTGTTCAGTTGTTGTTCAGATGTTGATTAGTTGTTGTTCAGATGTTATTCCGATGTTGTTCAGTGTTGTTCAGTTGTTGTTCAGTGTTGTTCAGTTGTTGTTCAGTTGTTTAGTTATTTGCTGTTGAGACTCGACATCTAAACAATTTTTAGCAAAGAATCTTCAAAAATTCATATCAAGCCATATTACGTTCTCGTATTGAATTTGACCATGTATCGAACCTTGCAATCGCCGGTGCGGACGTTTGGAAAAGTGTTCAACTGAGTTAATTTTTTAGAGTGTAGATAAAATAGTGTATGCAACTGCATATAATTAGGCATTAGAATGCTCGTGTCAATCTATTATCACACTCGGCTACGCCTCGTGTGATAAACAAACACTCGTATTCTAATGACCCCCATTATATGACAGTTGCATAAACTACTATTATATACACTCGTCTCATAATGTTCGAATTATGAATTCGAAAACAGATGCATAATGACCTACTTTATGCATTCTGCCTATAAAAACTAGGGTTTACTATAAATTACAGAAGCGTAATGACTTAATGACAAAACTCTTAATACGATAAAGTTGAGAAATGAAACGAAGTTTTTTTTTCCAATACTCAAATCGCCATATTCCGCCGCACCTGACAGTTGTTGTTGTACGGTAATTTTTCGGATGTTGTTCAGTTGTTTTAATAGGTTTTTTTTCTGTTGTTGTTCAGATGTTGATTAGTCGTGGTTCAGATGTTATTCCGATGTTGTTCAGTTGTTGTTCAGTTGTTGTACAGATGTTGTTCAGATGTTGTTCAGTTGTTGTACAGATGTTGTTCAGTTGTTGTTCAGTTGTTGTTTCGATGTTGTTCAGATGTTGTTCAGTTGTTGTTCAGTTGTTGTTCAGTTGTTGTTCAGATGTTGTTCAGATGTTGTTCAGTTGTTTAGTTAAGTTATTGTTAAGACTCCACATCTAAACAACTGCTAAAGTATAGATTTTAAAAAATTCATATCAAGCCATATTACGTTCTCGTATTGAATTTGTCCTTGTATCGGGCCTTGCAATGGCCGGTGCGTACGTTTAGAAAAGTGTTTCTGAGTTTTTTTGGAGAGTGTAGATAAAATAGTGTATGCAACTGCTATAATTAGGCATTAGAATGCTCGTGTCAAACTATTATCACACTCGGCTGCGCCTCGTGTGATAAACAGACACTCGCATTCTAATGACCCCCATTATACGACAGTTGCATAAACTACTATTATACCCGTGGGTGTTGTTGATAAGGGATCCAAGGCAGGAGCAACAGCATTTCCTGTGATTGCAAGATCTGCCACTGCGGTTAGCAATATGCCTGCCTCGCTAATAGAAGAAAGCATATGACCATGCCTATGCAGTTAGCACTCAAAAGTAAATCTTCAGTCACAAAATATACACCTACGGAACTAATGATTGGAATTCGTTCGCAATCGCAATCTTTAGGAATGTCAAAGGTTGCCAAAAAGGAAAATAGAATTGACTTGGACTCTGCTAAGCAAAATGCGATATCCATGTATGTATATCTCTTTCATTGCTTTCAATAATTATTTTAGCATAAAGACAGCCTTCAAAAGCAAACGGATACTTTATAAAATATGGGTTCCTTGACTAAACTAGTGGAATTGATCAATTTTGTGTCGCATCATTTTGATTTTTTTACACGATTGTCCAATCAAATAAGAAGTGTAATGTTTTTAAAAGTTCATGTATGTATGTATATAAGTGCAATTCTTTAAAGCGCTGCAAATCGTTAACTACTGAACAGATTCTAATGGTAATTGTATCCGAAGAATCCTTACATTGTTACGAGTCCCGAGTGTCATAGGCTAGGCTTTATCTTAAAATGTAGTCGTGTTTTTATTTGGTTTAACGTCTTATGCTTGTTACGCTTTGCCTTCCTGCAGAAGTTGAACGCGTTCGATATGTTTATGTCGTTTAGGTACATAATGTCTAATTTCCAAAATGTCCAGAGTTCAATTACCGGAATGTCGAATGCCCACAATGTCCAATTCCCACAATGTCCAATTCCCAAAATGTCCATCAAGTTTTACATACATACATACATACATAAATCACGCCTATATCCCTTACGGGGTAGGCAGAGCTTTAACGTCCGTTCAACGGATATTAACACCACGTCTGACAAAAGTTTGAGGGTCAATCAGATAACTGTGTATCACTATAGTGACAGGTTGTCAGCCCGTCGCCTAAAATTGCAATACACACCCTCGAGTCCCTTAGTCGCCTCTTACGACACCCATGGGTAAGTAATAGGGTGATGCTATTCTAAGCCGGCATCACACGGTAAATCAAGTTTTACCTATTTAATTATTGACAATTCAATAAGAGTATTATTGAGCTTCTAATTTCTTACGCAAGCCCAACCCGCCCACGGTAAATAAGTTCAAAACTTTCACACAAAATGGTCGCGAGTGGACATCTGCCACTTAAACTTCTAACAAATTAGTGGTCTCAAAAGCAACTTTTTAGCGTACTTAGAGTATATTTTCGAGTGAAAGTGTGTCAACACTATTACTATTCATAGTAACCACCAACTAGGACATGATAAGATATCATGTTAATACAAGCGGGGACATCTGGAGTTGCATTTAAAAAGTCAAATATACCGCTTGTCTTCTTCTTTTCGTGTGGGATACCGAGCCGTCCAACGACCCGATGAACCCAGGTGTCAGAGTTTTTCAACTGCCTACTTCTAGTAGTAGGCCTCTGACATGGTTGTGTAACGACCGCCGTCTAAGTTATCATCGACAGCAACCGACCTTCTAGGAATAAATGATTCACAAAGTGATAAATATCAACATTGTGAGTGCCCCACCAAGAATCAAACCCGGAACCTTTGCGTCGCAGGCAGTCGCACTACCACTGCGCCACATCAGCTGTTATCTAAAAAAAAGGTTTCTTTAAAGAATATTGGTAAAAATATACAAAATGCAAAATTTCCAATTTTGGTATTCAATGAAAAAGTATTAGTTTCCATGCTCAATGAGTGCTCTATCCGACCGAGTCCGCTCCAATTATATTTTTTCATATCTTAACTTGTGGCCAATTTCAGTTGAAACATTTTCTTATCTTAACTACTATTGGTAACTAAAATGGACAACTCAAACTGCTGCTGAGTGTACCCAATGAAACAATGATTCGTTTTTCAGTACGCGGTAATCTTATCGCTTCCTCTCTAGAACACTCACTTTGTTGTACGGAGATTAGGTAATGAGTCAGTGGGCGTGACCCGTGGTAAATTTTTGGATGCAATCACAATTCACTATCGCTGGGTAAATGTTCTTGGTTGATTTCCGCCCTCCGGTTTCACCCGCTGCCACTCATTTTCCCGTGGTAATAGTTGTTTTCCCGCGCTAAAAAGTGTCCTATGTATTATTCCGGGTTAAACTCTACCTGTGTTCCAAATTTCATCCAAATCGGTCAAGCCGTTTGAGCGTGAAGAGGTAACAAACATACATACACACACAAACTCTCAGATTTATGATATTAGTACGGATTCAATACCCGTCTGTGGTAAATTTTTGGGTGCAATCACAATTCAGTTCAATCGCGTAGTTAGCTTTTCCTTGTTTGATATTTGAGTCGTTGTATTTTCCGTAAAATTTAGAATTATTAAATGTGTTATGCTATGTTTTAAAAATTGCATTCTGAAATAGTAATGATATAAAATTTGATCTTTGATCAAAGGTAAAAACAGGAAGGTAGTAATCAAAGTTATACAATGCACTCAAAGATCACCGAGGCAGAGGCACCTACTTAAGTGACGTGTCTTCCTTTTTGGTTTTCAAAATATTATGCCTATAATTTTGCATAGATAACCTTAACATTGTGTGGGAATCGGAACTCGGGCGATTATCCAATTTTCGTCATCTTATGCGTGGTCCAAGTTTGACCATCAAATCCTACCCAGTGTTGGCCGAATAAGGTATTGCAAACATATTGGCCGTTTGGCGAACGTTTACCTTCAAGTGTACACAGATAGCGAGTCTGGTAGAGCTGGCATGATGTACAGTGGACATCAGGTCAACCTGCCCAAATTTGACTAACCGGGCTATTTCCCACAGGACCACTAGTACCATGTAGTATACAACTTGGACAAAATTCTTACAACTGCACCATGACAAATTAAACTATGGTTACTAACACCCATCTTTTCTTGCATTTCGAAGTATGTAAATGATAGATAAGCTAAACGAGAAAGTTAACCAGCAGCAAAATACGCCCCACACTTGTAAACGCAGAATTTGTATTACTGCAAAATATTAAAATAAAATACGGCTAAAGGTCAAGAACTCTTAAAAGAAAGTGATTTGTACATATCGCTTCATCTTACACCGTCGTAGAAAGAGTAAAGAACACACAAATCTTTATAAGAAGTCTTACATTTTCAAGCACACCACCTATTCATATCATAATCGTCACATCAGACCATTTCACTATCAAAAGTAGTGCGACAGATCCAATCAATCTCATCATAAAATATTCAATATAAGTTGCCGTATCTAATCACTTCTTTCTCTTCAATGTCCGTTCCGTTCGTATGTGTGGCATCGTCTATCATTGCTTAGCAAAACGTTCGAGAGCTCGCTCCAAGTGTTTCAGATAATAGCCTTTAAACACTCGAGCGATTCGAGTCACTGAGAATTATGATTAATATCTCGCTAGTTAACGGTACTGCCAGTTGAGCGGTGTATAGCAAGCATGGCAAGTAACTTATTGGTTTAGCATCAAAGATCCGTATATTATCGGGTTTCGGAGCAGCTGTTGCATTTCTTGCTGTGATAAGTTGGCAGTTGTCTTTGCCAGTTGTGCGAGCTTCAGTGTTAATTTTTTGGTCAGGATTTAAATAACTATCGAGAAGGAATCGAAGATTTATTTTTTGATGGGCATGAAAGTAAGATTACTAAGACTCTAATAGTGAAACAAAATGCGGACGATTAGGTATTGCAATGCTCCCGTAGCCTTAAACTGCAACATAAAATCCTTTCAGGATCACGCCTCGAGTAATACAGGTGTAAATAGGCATTTGAAGAGCTGTATGTGTACCTACTACATAGCTGATAGGTACATACTACATGCATTGGGGAGCATGAAAGGAGCCTCCCCGCGGTGCATCCTGGAAGCAGCTATGCCTGGTAACACAATGGTGAAAAATCTGTTCAATCGATCAAGAATACTAAATACTTTGCTATCAGAACCTGCCTTCACTAATATCTATCAATGCAGAGGGATTTTTTAACGATAAGGCTGACTTACTTTTCTAAATGAGCATGGTCTGGATACAAAATGCCACATTTTTAAACAGGGGCCATCGAAACAGCCTCCTGATAACGATAGCCCTAGCCTCCCCGCACCTTGCACCGTGGAAGACCCGATAGCGACAAATGTACGTTCACGTCACCAACTACTGGAAATCAATCATGTGAGTCAAACCATTGATACGGAAACAACAGCAAGAAGTAGACATAACTAAATCCTTTTTAGTCAATAGAATGGGAACACGTCTAACTTGTGTACCTCCAGCTTTATACTGAGAGTACCGTCAGTGGCCGCGGGCAAGACGCGTCGGACGTCCGTATCTCCCATCATTTGTTTGCCCAACGCATCAAACCAGCCAGTCGCTACCGCTTTAAATTCTTAATTTTTCAATGCGTCTTTTTGTATACCACCGCTGCTGACAACTGCTTATGGCGAGCCAGATAAAATCACTAGAGAGCCATTAGCCAAAGTGATTGACGTACTTGGTTTGTTGTCAGTAATTTTGTTTGAAATCTAGAGCGGCGTACCGGCGTACTCCTTTTTTGTCGTTCCGATATGTGTAAAGAGAGTGATGTTGACATGTGCGGCCGATTATTTTACAGTATCGGCTATGGCTGTTTTACGAATGAGTGCGAAGCGATTTCGAGATAAGCAATCGCTTGGAGTATGGCCAACAGTCAGTCAATTAAGACAAATGTTAATAGTGACACGACAGACGTGCAGTTTATCTTGCCTATTGGATGGAGCATGGTGAAATTGCTAAAAGCAAACCTATTTCCATTAACTATCTATGTTTCATCGATAAATTGGCTGCCTTCGTGGGTAGTTAGATAGCACTATCAGTTTTACTCATGAAATACGACTTGTTCTAATTCTGTATTGGTTGTTGTCCATATATAAAAAAATATACCTAACTACCGAAGTCTTCTTCTTCTTTTCGTGTGGGACACCGAGTCGTCCAACGACACAATGAACCCTACTGAAGTTATGACATTGTAGAATTGAATCACGATTGTCATAAGGAATCTTAACCATTCACCACGTTCCTAAAAATAATTCTCATTTCTTGATTATTTTAGACAATGTCTCTTACCAGTCCATTTTTGATTTGTACCAAGTATCTTTTTCATTACAAGAAGCCGAATATTTTACATACTTTCTTGTGCAAAAGTCATTTCCTTTGAGGGTTATATTATTGTCGCGTTGAGATCCTGCTCAATACCCACGAAATAACGAATAACATAATGACTAACAGCCAAGATTACCTAATGTAATAATAATTTAAAGCCACGGAATCAAAGCTGTGTTATCAGGGGGCTATAAACAACAATGAGTCAGAGTAATTATCCGACGACACCATTGCGTAACTACAGACGCGGAGGGTTGCGCTGTGCTGAACTGGAAAGATCTGGAGTCTTGGCTTGCCAAATAAGGCCATTTCCTGTGCTAGTTTATAAAGAAAAAGGTTAATAGGCATGAGCCCTAGCTCCCCACCAAATAGTCAGGTGTGGATATCAAAGCCCCGGGGATAAAATTGCAGAGTCCAGCCCTAAAAAAACCGACGTAGATTTTGGCTGACAGAATATCAGCCAACCATGATGGTCTGCCGCATGATGACAATGATACGATACGATAAATCAACCAAGTTGCGACGACCCTAAATGAGTTAGTATCAGGACAGTCTACCACTTTAGAACAGTCATTTTATTAGACCTTCTAATTCGTCATTCATTAAAAACAGTGGACAATATAGCACATAAGAATTCTCACGGTCGACAACCCTACACAGTGAACGTTGAACGTTATCTGTTGAATCGTGAAACAATGTCCGTCGGACTAAACGGTGGCAGTCGTGACCGAAACCAAATGGCACGAGACGAGAGCTGTGGTACTTACCAACTGCACCAACTAGGCAATTTGGAGCGGACGCGGGAGCGACGGTTGTGGCCAAATTGGTGGACGAATCACATCACTGGCTGATGATTTTGATCTTTGAATCACTGTTTGATATATTCTCAATTTATTTATACACATACACATTCACATATCACTCCTATAATTCCTTGCGGGGTAGGCAGAGCGTAAACGACCGCATAGAACTGACATTAACGCCACGTCTGACAAACATTTGAGGGTCATCCGGAAAATTGTGTATCGCCATAGTGACAGGTTGTCAGTCCATCGCCTAAAATTGCAATATACACCCTCGAGTCCCTTAGACGCTCTTACGACTCCCACGGGCGTGAAAAGAAATGGGGTGATGCTATTCTAAGCCGGCATCACACACAATTTAATTATACAGAGATGATAATAGGTAATCAAAAATAGGTAATCATAGTTAAACAATGTTTGACATCTATATTTGAAAAAAAAAACGTACAATCCTTTTCAAGTCTTCAACATTGCTATTAATGTCATCTTTGCACTTTTAACGTATTATGCTATTATAGACAAGGAAATTAAGTGGCGCCGGCGCAGTGTCATTTTGTCGATGGGATCAGCCTCGGATTAGCTTTTCATCTACATGTTTCTATTGACATTTGTGCCAGTACGTCTAATTTCCACATTTTCTACGCGGGTTTATCATATTCTTATATCACAGGAACAGATCTATCTCCTTCTTTTTAACTTGTAAAAATGCACAGCAGGCAGGATTGAAACCTGCAACTACTTTCTTGACTAGCACAAAGATTTCATTCCCGCACAACATTTCGTGTCGTGCCCCTCATGTCTCAGGCAAATCTATGACAGTCTGATAGATGCGTCTGTCAAACACCATAGTCAAATCGCATGAGTTTAACGTATGCCATGGTATTCGTTCTTTTTTTGGATGGGAATTTGTCATTTTCCTTCGTCTGACTGATGAATGCGTCAAAAATACGTCCGTCAGTCCGTCATATGAGAAGAAACGAGTTTGCGTTTCTGAACTGAAATGTGAACTCAATACTGGACTCATGAATTGATTTGCAATGCTGTCAGCAAAAAGAAAAAAAAAACTTCATCTACTGCCGAACTGCTGGGCATTAGCCTCGTGCTACCACGAATGGTTTTCAGTTGAGTAATCTGCGCAATCATTGCGTCTGGTCTGACTACTGGTTCATTCACGCACGATTCCAAGCCGATGCGATTTCAGAATCGACTGTTCCTATAATTCGAAGATCGTACTGACCTTTATTTTCCAAGGTTCTGTTTGCACCTATTATAGATTCATTATTCATCACAATAAAACAATTTTAAACGGATTTAAGTTGTGTTTATTTTGGATTTTACAATTCCTACGTTACAATCCAAAATAAACACAACTTAAATCCGTTTAAAATTGTTTTATTGTGATGAGTAATAGTTGTGCAAACTCAAGAAAATATTAGATTCATTATTTTTATTTACTCTTGAGTTTACTCATCTAGTGTTGTAGACGGCGATGGAGTTGCTCAAGTAGGTACTGTACGCTTGCTTCTTCACTTGGGAACTAACTGATTTGACCAATTCATTTCGCCATTCATCTCAATGCATTGTTCGTTCACTTTTGTTTCAGATCATACCTAGTTTAATTTGTCGTTGTCTGTAAAAAGTATTTCTTGTTAGAAGAACATTAAGGAACCCTAAAAATAAATCACCAGCAACTTTATTGTTTTATTTGTTGCGATAGTTCACAGTCGGTTGATGTTGTTAATTCGATTACAAGATGTTTTGGCATGGCGGTGACCACGCACGATTCTCATCCGATGCGGTTTCGGAAACGCTCTTTTGTTTCTCGGGTGTCAATGAACAGACCATCAGTGGTTTTGCTGTGGTAAATGAATTGCATTGCGGTATAACGGTGTATATCCCTTGCGGGGTAGGCATAGAGTAAAAAAGTTACGTGTCCAGGATGAAAACGTGGTGATATCTTACAGATATTATTACGAGATTTTTTCCCAAGATACATGAAACATGGACCAAAATGAAGCCACGTAAATAAAATTTGTACTGTATTTAATTATTTTGATGAAAACTTATTAGTAACCAAGTTCTAGTTTCTGTGGCTTCAATACCTTTTTTGCAACAAATTCACCTCTCAGGACAATATAATCTAAATAATGTAAGAAAATTCATTCATTCAGAAAACTGTGCATCACCATATTGACAGGATGACAGCCCATCGCCTCAAATTACAATACACACCCCTCCTACCCTCGAGTCCAGACGCCTCTTACGACACCCACGGGAAAGAAATGGGGTGATGCTATTCTAAGCTGGCATAACACGGCACCGTGTAGCACAGAGCACTTTAATATATTGGTGCGTGAAGTGCTACGACGCTGTGGTAGGTTAGAAGGTACAATTAGTGGCTTTTCGTAGAGGACAAAACTCTCTGACTCGAGTTATCATTTGACAATCCCGATGTCAACGCCTCACATAATTTGCATCTGCAAGCTATCTGGAAGATATCTAAAAGGTTTCATATACTAGGGACACTTCCTTATGTGAGGATTCGAAATGAAAGCGAGACAACATTTACTATTTAAATTAATCTTAATATATTTGAGAATTTGCAAAATTGGAACGCAGGTAGGATTTGAACCTGCGACTATCGGTATCAGTAATACCGAAGCCTCTTCCAACTGGGCTTCGATAGTACTTATCAATTAGGTATTACTTAAAATATTTGCATTAATGGGTCATTCTCATAATGACACGGAATTTTCTCACTTCCATGTCATTTTTAAAATTTAGTTTTTTTGGATAATTGAATATACGTTATCAAAGTTTTCGTCATTACAAACACTAGATTGAAATTGCCCGGTTCTTGGACCACTAGTTTCATAGTTATTTGATGTCCACTATTTGCGGACATGGAAATGAGAGAATTCCGTGGCAATTTTTCTTTTATTTTATATTAAAATAATTAAAAATGTTTTTTAATATATAAGTAGTCAGTAATGTTTGCTAGAGCTTAAAGAACATATTTTTGTAAAAATAATTAATATATTAAAATTATAAATATAAAAAATGGAGGGCCACTATTTTTTGTCATGGAAATGAGATGTCCACTACTTTATTTGTAGGAAATATAAAGAAAATAAGCTTTATTTACTTAGTTAAATATTTATTTAGCATCCCACGAACATGAGGGTGTGGATACTGATAACTTTTACATAGTGACCGACTGCAGAATGCAACAAACAGTTTTATAACACTTTGTATTAAAGTAACTTGTGGCCAAGATAGAAAAGAGTACCAACATAATATTAATATAGGCTCGCCCGACTGGGAAGCAGTTTGAAGTGGTCATCAACTGGATACGCGCGCTTTATACTAGTTTAAAGTGCGGTGCGGTTTCGGTAGCCCTAGTCTTGGCACGCACATATATACATGTAGGAGTTTTGCTTTTAAGCGGTAGCCATTATTATGTATTCTTTTCTATAAGAGATATTCTATATAAAGCATGATGGACTACTTTTATTGGCGTACAGATATCGCGGGTTTGCAGTACCTGGCATAGAACCACTTTTTTCTATAGAATGTCTCTTATAGAAAAGAATACATAATAATGGCTACCGCTTAGAAGCAAAACTCCTACATGTATATATGTGCGTGCCAAAACTAGGGCTACCGAAACCGCAACGCACTCTAAACTAGTATAAAGCGCGCGTAACCAGTAAATGACCACTTCAGACTGCTTCTAAGTCGGGCGAGGGCAGGGCGGTGAAATATCAGAGAGCGGGTGGGAGTGCCGCGTCTTAGCGGTATCTTGTTTAAAATGTAGCAAATGTCACTCGCGCTGATGCGCTGCGAATCACATGACACCCCACATGTCAATATCCATCTAGCCGTTTGGGCTGTAACCCACGAAAAACAAATTGCATGTCCACATACATACATACATAATACATAAACACATACATAATACAAACATAATACATACATACATACAGACAGACTCCCGAAAAACTCTAACCCTCCTTCTGAGACATTCGGTAAAAAGACATATACAATTAACTACAAAAGCTTTCATTTCATAAAAATAGGTAATAATGAAAAATACCCGTACTTTCACATATTTACGATTAAAACAGGCATTGGATTAATTTAAGAATAAAAAATTCATAATTTAAAAACTTTGTCTAACTGTGGACTGCAAAATTTTAATCATTCTCGCATTTCCATGTCACTTTCTCATTTCCATGCCATCTCGAACCATGGAAAAACATGGAAATGAGAACATGGAAATGAGAACGAAAGCTTATTTTGCAGTTTAATTAAAACCTATTCGTTAAAATTTAATACAGTACCGCCTCTTATTTTAAGCATATCAAAGGTATTCCTCAGAAAAAATATCGATAATACCTAATAACTGAATAATTGGTAATCGACTAGCATGGAAATGAGGTTGGTACTGGACAAAGTCGTAAATGTGAGAAACTTACCCTCGCCATCGAAGATATAGCGGCGAGTGGAGCCTGCGTCCCCCACGACGTTGTCGGCGGTACTAGCCGCTACGAATTCGTCAGTAAAATCGACAGATAGCTTTTACCGTCATGAATATATGAGTGAGAGAGTAGCGTGAGGTAATTGTGGGCTGATTCAGGGCTTCAACGCAAAAATCCGTGTTCACAAAAAAGTTTCTGCCGTTGTGGAAACTAAAAACATGTTAAAAGATAGAAAATATAATTGTTTAAAAGATAAGAAAGCTTAACACGACATAGACTTGTAATTTTAGGATCTATAACAGTCTATTTAGCGCAAGGTAGCAAAGAACCATGCCATGGATGTGAGAGAATGCATGTTTGACAGGAAATTAACAAAAAACTGACCACATATTTGATGAATTAAATGTTTGACCATATGTGAGAAGTGCTGAAGTATTTTGAAGTAAAATTTTATAACGCTCGTCCCAGAGGAAGCAGCACTTTTTAAGCGGAACGTACGAAAAACGCGGTCGATGAGAACAACCCTAATCATAATCATACGTTTATTTGCAAAGAAAATGGTATTACAGATGATAGGTTTAAAATTAAAGTTCTACATTTTCAGTCACTTAAATCGTAACATGCAAATTATAATGCAAAATGTCAATAATATCTAATCATTTACCTACATGCCATTAAAAGATAAACAAATATACCCAACAAAGTCAAAATTTAAAATTTAAATATTCATTTATACTATAGAACCTCCTCTCTAGTAGCAGCTTATACAAAGTAATTTTAAATTTGTTAAGAGGAAGCTCTTTTATTTTATTTGGGATTTTATTATATATACATACTGACATGTAACTGCAGTTATTTTTAAATCCAGCAGACTTCGGACGATCTCTATGTTCAATTCTGTTGGAATATCAATTAGGCCGCCAATTGTACAATTTTTATTATTAATTCACCTTTTGTTTTTTAATATGTTTCTTTTGTGCAATAAAGTATATTGTATTGTATTGTATTGTAATATCTTGTGCTCCTAGAAGGGTACAGATCAATCGTAGTCCTGTACAAGTGGCTATTCTTCTTTACAAACAACGACATTTCGTATATATATAAACAAGGGAAAGGCAGAATTCCTAACTTCTCAAATAAAAGCTTGCAAGAATCAGTCGGTGCTGCTCCACAGATTGCACGTGCACATTTTTTTTAGCAATAAATACTTTCTTAATATTTGTGCCATTGCCCCAAATAATTATACCATACCTAAGAATCGACTCAACGTATGCGTAGTAAGCTGTCATAGCAGCATGTCGGGAGGCAACTTTCTGTAGTTTATATATGTTAACGTTTGTTAATGTTAATGATTTACTTATTCAACAATCTAATCCACATCTAATGTTATCAATCCATTGTCCACGTAAATATTTGTACTTATTTTAAACTAGCGCGTGTCAAACTCAATTTTGTTCAAAAATATTTCTCCGAATCCGTTAATTTGTGAAGCCGCGACACTCATTTTGATGTACTTAACCTTTTTTTTGACCCAAAGATACTGTGTGGCATCGTTATGTTGTTTATTTTGTGCCCCGATGAGGACTCTAATTTACCACATGGCGTTCTTGTTTCCCATAAAAAATAATACACACATGATTTGACGTAATTCGTCTTGTACTATCAGCAGCACAACAAGTTACCTATTTAAGGGTCCAACTTATATTAGTTCTTCATACAGTTATTAGGAAAAACCAGAATAGCTGGGTCCCTTAAAAGGGTCAGTTAATGTGCTGGTGGCAGCCGGTTTATGACGAAAGGTTCGTGGGTTTAGAAGTTTTTTTTTCTACCGTTATTAACTGGTGAACGAGATTTTTTTGTTAGAAACCTTAACGAGGATTAGAAACAGGGAGCTTGTTATTTTATTTTTTATTGTTAAATAGGAAAAATGGAGGAAATAACTAACCGTGTAACAAGCTAAACCAATTAAATTTTCGATAACCTATTGTTATTAAATAACCTACCCTCCAACCTTATTTTCCAAATGTACCATTTTTTATGGGTGTAGCTTCTGTACTTGTACTATTCCTTACTGAGTCAAGAAAAGACTCGATGAATCCATCTTGCAGTCGGTATTTAAGTATATCATTTATTGAATTAGGACTAGAATCAGCAAGTACCACAAAACACAGTGTAATAAGTCTCCAAAAAGCTTTTTGGCATCAAAAGATCATTTTTCTATGTTAGGTTAAAGGTTATGTTAGCCGTGTGATGCCGGCTTAGAATAACATCACCCTAGTTTACGGCTTTAACGGTCTGTCTACCGCGCAAGGAAAAAATATGTGATATGTGTACGTATCTATTTAGGTTAAAGATGGCTCATGCCTTTTTAAATCCTGTTTATATTATTGACACAAACGTCCAGGTATGCGACTTTTAGATGATTCGTAGGTATATTAGCGACAGATTCTTTGTTAGAAATCAAGATCACATCTCAAATACTAATGCTATTTCGCAATACACGAGAGCAGGAATGTCGATCCGATTGTAAAATATTACACCATTTGACTATAAATCGAATTGATCTGCACATTATTGATAACAATATCTTGCAAATCGCCCACAAGCATTCTAGAATCCATCGACAATCTTTGCAAAACGATAATTCTCTGAACTCGGTAGCTATATCCATTCGTTATAACAAATTCAAATGCTAATGAGTAGGTATTTGAGTCGAAAATAAGATTCCACAGTTTTTGTTTATTTGCATTTCGAAAATAGAATAGACTTGTGTTTTACCGTTATGTCTTTTTTCTAAATAACTTGATCCTTATCTTGTTTTTATTAAAATTCTTGGTCCAGTTACAACTTACCAAGAATGCATTATAACTTTTACCTATGCTCCGTGTCCTGAAAGCTATGCATTAAATTGGACACTTTGTTAAGAGCATGTACAGGACAATTTTTAATATGGGGCTAATGCTGGAAGATGAGAAATCATTTCGGCCTCCCATAAAAAATCAGTCAGCTGACCGTGAATCTAGTATGGGAGGTCGATTTTTTTTTTCGTTTTCCAGCATTGGTCACTTGATGAAATTGTTCAAGACGTTGCCTTAAACTACGAGTTCAATTTAACCCCTCTAGCATTTCCTTCGAAACACGGTGTATGAGTCAATACTTTACTAGTGGCTTTACCTACTGTCTTATTGAGACATACGACACATCTAGACACAATACATTAGATACGTCATATTGCCTGTATTTCAAATTGTTTAAAATACCTACTAATTTGAATTTCAAATGATGGACTAACTTACGCGTCTTATTCCCAAGGAAAATGACACAACAGGACAACTGAGTAGGAAGGAAGCCAGTTAAAAATAAGTATTTGTGGTAAAGTTGTAACAATGTCACTGAAGGGGTCGTAAATACATCTTGTCATACATAAACATACATGTTTACAGTCCCATTAAACAGTTTTTAAATGGCAAACGTCATAGGTACCAATTTGTTTTGCAGTCAAAATGGGTGCTTTAAAATTGAAAGTTAGTTTGTGCGTGTATTATGACCGCAGTTTGTGTGTACTCTTGTACTGACAGTTGGAAAGTGGTTTCTTATTCCTAAAGTGATTAATGGTCACCTGTGCTGTGTTTGTATTAGAAAATGCAATTTTCTTATTTTGACAAGCAATATGTTTTTAAAGGAACATCTTATTTGCGTTAAAGTTCAAAAAGGTTGAAAACTTTTGGAATGCATCTCCGAAATCGATTTTGTCTGCAACTTTTTTCGGTTTTGTGTTTATGTGACTAGAAACAAATTTAAAAGCTAACCCTATCAATTTTGTGTATATTTTGTTTCCTAATCAACTCGAGACTTCTGTTTAAGTAACAGAGTAGTATGTGAGCAACAAAAGTATTCAGAGATATTTACATACTCCTAATGAACATTTGCTATGATTAGTTAATATTACACATCGCTACGCAAGTATCTAACAGCATACGTGTAACTTATTATACAATTAAGATTTCATCTCCATCTTTAAAAAAGTTCTCTTCAAAATATCAAATGACAACTTTTGTTGTCGCCACCACGCGTAATAATGCCGTAACACAATTTCGTTGTTTAATGTTGAATAGTCATTATATGTAAATCGTGTCGTGATGATGGACGTTCTGATATGACGGCCGGGTTTCGCTAACCCACGGAATGATAATTGTTTTGAAAGCTCGGGGTGGGACGGTAAACTATTACGGAACGCTTTTTTGGGCATTTCTTTTTCCGAAGTTGGATAGTTTTTCTGGTAGTAGATATCTATGGAATAAACCTCGCTATCTCTATCCATGACCAGGAAGTAAGTCAAGTATTCAATTACTTTGTTGGAAATACGGAGTTAACTATTTACTTGATGTCATTGTTCTGTGGGGTTTACCATAGACGAAAATTAGTTTTGTCAAAGGATGACTTTTATCAGCAATCAGATGACTAAACTTGTTTTCGGAGGACCGTTTTAATAATTGATGTCGCATGGTTCAGGCTCACTAAAAATGTCTGTAGGTTCACTAGGGTAGAGCACAGAATAAACACGCACCGGTGCCTGGTGCCAAACAGCTTTTGGCATTCCGTCGTAGTTGGGCGGGATTCCAGTGCATCTAGGTGATGATCACCTAGATCGAATCTATTCGCTGTGTTCGTCACGACAGCACCCCTAGCGTTATTCGGGGCTCGGACCTGAGGAGTGTTTTCGAACAAGAGTAGGTCGATGTTAAAATTATACTACACAAGCTGTAGGTGAAACATAAACGTATAATTTTTTTTCGTTTCAAATTAAAGTCCGATATTGTTAAATGCCTACCACAGCTCACAGTCAATGCAGATTTCTGCCGCATCGCGCGCCGTGATTATAATATCTCTAATTTCAATTATATTCATAATTCAAATATGAATCATATTCCATGGTGAGTGAACAGTGCTGTGTGTAGCGGGCCGTGTGGGTGCGCTCGGCGCAGGCGCACCTGCCCGTATAATGTCCCAGAGATTACCTCCGTTGATACAACTAGACTTAATATTTCATGAACGTGATCTCCGGCCGCCACGTTCCCATGAATTCCAACTTTTATACGTTTTTACTGCGAATGTAGTTTGTGTTTAAACGATTTCTTTGAATTAAGAGAGAGATTTATGTTTCTGGCAGGACAGTTCCTTAGCTAATTCTTAGCTGTAACTGGAAATCTTATTCATTCATAAGTGGTTTCCTATCCATAACATTCTTTAAAAAAGAATCGAAAAGAAAACATCAATCTAATGATCCTGTGTAAAAATGTACATTAAAAACCTAAGCTTTCGGTTCTCCATAATTTGAATTTGATGGAAATAGCTATGCACTAGGTTCATTAGATAAGACGATGTCCTAATATCAATTATGCTCGTAGATCGTTGCTATGATTACGCTTATTTGGTATGCTAGTCGATTTCCAGGAAAAGCTCAAAGCTATTTACGAGATTTATACTTCATCTTCAATATCTAGGTACATAAAATTAGATAGGAAAGTATATTACTACTATGATATTTAATAAAATGTCTTTACCCATAAAATGCATTATAAATTGCCTTTGCCATAGCTGAGATTTTTTTTTACCTAAATAACATTTGTCTGGTCTATTTTATATGATTCACTTTTCTAATTTCGAAGTAACAGCGAAACAAGCTAAAAAAATTGCCGGCATACCGAATTGTTAGTTTTCTACTAGAATACAAGCAATAGGTATAAGTAACGTATAAATAACAAGTATCAGCTGTTTTCCCCAGACGGGTTGTGAAAGATACTTACTAAAATGTATTGTGCTTAATAAGGCGATAAGTTTACCACCTGTCACTATTATAGGTAAATAAATACTACATAGGTAATTACATGAATTGCATGCACACGTGTTTTCTTAAATGATCTTGCACTACAAAGAACAAGTCATTACTTGAAAAGGTCTTTCTTGTTTATACAAGGTGTTAAGTGAAAACCTTTAGTGTGTTTATTCAGCCTATAACAGTTTTTTTAGTCTATCACAACTTTTGAGAATTGCAAATGGCTGGCATATCAAGGATGTTCAGTACTGGCGTTAGCCAAGGTACCTATGTATGGCAGCATCAGTAGACCTTTGTTAATAAATCTAAAGAAAATAGGCGGTATATTATAGGCCTAGTAAACCTACGAACCGTGCGGTTTTGTGCTACAAATTAAAAGCCTACACAATTTCACTTACTATCCATTTAGCCTCTACTTAACTAGATAAAACCTTTGACCTACATCTGGAATTCTGGACTACGAGATAACTTAATTACAAACTTGGCTCACTCCATGTTTTTGGCTCCATCCACTGCACCAGGTGTCGGTTTTGTTGGCTGTCTGTCGCTGGACTGTTTGGCTTCCTCCGTAGTGTAGTAGTGTCAGCGTTGGTCTCACGATCCGTGGTCCCTGGTTCGGTTCCTGGGAACAAACATAGTTGAAATTAATGGCATTGTGAAACTCTACCTAGTATGGTTAGGACATTGTCGACTGAGTCAACTATGACTGTTCGTAACTGAGATGATATATTTGAAAGGCAGTAAGCCGTCTGTCCCGGTTACTAAGCCCATATTACTAACTAGATATTCGCCACTCATTTTCTCGTGGTAATAGTTGTTTTCCTGCGGTAAAAAGTGGCCTATGTGTTATTCCAGGTTATACTCTACCTGTGTTCCAAATTTCATCAAAATCAGTCAAGCCGTTTGAGCGTGAATAGGTAACAAACATACATACACACACACAAACTCTCAGATTCATAATATAAGTACGGATTATCTAGATGGCGGTCAGTTGCCTGGATGAAAACCGTAAAACTCTGAGATCAGGGTTTATGGGGTCGTTCGTCGACTTGATGTCTCACAAAATAATAGACTTTGCGTGCGTTTAGTTGAACTATTTGGCGATTTGGCTGAGGATGCTGCCCTAAATTAAATTGGCAGCCTGCTTTGCGTTGCGTCGAGGACTCAGTAGTAATATACCCTGCTCAATTTTGTCTGTTATTTATAAGTATAGGTTCCTTACTTATCTTTTTTTACACAATCTAAAATGGGTGTTTAATAATCCACGTTTCTACACACTACAGATTTTTTGATATTTTCAATAATACGGATTAATTTCTGCTAAGCAAAACTTGCAAAAACAGAAGTAGTTGTTACTTATAGCCGATTAATACGGCCAAAAGCAAACAAACAAAACAAATTCTTGTAAGCAAAAACTTTTTGCACTTAAAACGTAATCAATGAACTGTACCTAAATATTGTAAAACATTTGTTCGAGTCAATATTACGCGGCTAAACTAGACAGATCAGTACTTTCATAATGTCACTAGTTTTATTCATTACATTTATATTTTGTCGTATGACTAATCTGACAAATTTGACAAGATAAGTACTTTATACTCGTAGGGATTATTTACATGGGGTAAAATGTAGTTCGATACATTCTCTGGGGGGCGGTTATATCCAACATATTATTCCATAGAACTACTAATAATTTCTTCTCTGTTCCATCGGGTAACTGAGAAGGTACAAAAAAGTAACGGGTTTTCATAAAAATAATTAGCTTAAGAGGCCGTACATATTTTTGAGTAATTTTGTCTTGTTTCTTTAATTCTGTAGGACCTAGTTTAAAAAAACAGAATAACTAACAATGTGTTATGATATGTTTTATTGAAGATTAATTCAATATCTAAAAATTGGCCCAGACAAATTATTGATTTTGATTGTTCAGTTTGTTTTATAGTTAATAACCTGAGACGTGTTTTAAATTGTTTTCGATGCGTGACGTTCGTATCATTATTGTTTACATGAATTTTAAAATATGGAGTGGTTTATAAAGTATACAGCAATAAAGACATTGAAAAGTGCTAAAAATTGGCCGAAGAGTTTTTAGTAATTTTATTCAAAAATTCAAAGAAAAACTACGGTAAAATGGCCCTACTTTGAAGAAATTTTAAACGTATACAGCGTCGGATTTCACGTACAATACAACACGTTTAAACAAAAATCAATTTACACATTGAAAAATAGATTCATGCTAACACATTTGCTAAAAAAAAAATTGCAAATACGTATTTTAAGAAATTCATCGAATATTTTAAAGTTCTTCGGAATTATCAATTATATACGGGAGCGCAAATGCTGTTTCGGCAGACCGCGCGCCGCGCTCTTGGGAGAAGGACGTGTAGCCTGCTGCGTCACACTCACGCACACATACAAAATTACGAATGTGTGTCGTTCGCGCGCGTAGAGGACAGTAGATCACGCGTCACAGGCAGAATTATAGTGCGACCATTTAGAAGCTCACAACCATAACAATATAAAAATAAAATAAAAGCGCTAAAAAGATGACTAATAAAAATTATAAAGAAGAATGTAAAATAGTCTTGAATAAAAACCACAATTGGTATTACCAAGTACAGGGTCAGTTACACATAACAAAAAAAAAATTACTGCCTGTTTGGTGTCTGGACTGGCCCTGATTATGAAATTAAAACTGCATTAATTGAAAGGGATGATGATTTCTGGAATACCAAAATTAAAGACAGATTAGAAAATTTTTATTACCCTTGCTTACTTCCAGAAATCGTCGACTCGCGAAAAAATCGTTTAATGGTGCTAAGAGACACAAGTAATTAAAATAAATATATAATAGTGAATAAAAAAGATTCTTTATTTATGGCAAAAAACAAATTTGAAAACTATTATAGTATAATTACAATGGATAACCATGGTGCGTTTTATTTCTATGTCTTATAATTAATATATCTACAAAAAAATTACGAGAAAAACTGTGTTTTTACTTTTTCATATCTCAAAAAATGGCCGAGATATTAAAGTTCAAAGTGTGTAGTTTTGGGCGAAGGTTTTTAAAAACGCAGGCGGGCGCAGACTAGCCGATGACGTCACGGCTCGAGTCATTCGGCAGTCGCGCTTACGCTCGCACATCGTCGCGCAGTGAAATTAAATATTATAAAATAATTTTGCCAGGGAAATACTGTATTGTGCCGCAATGTTTAAACTCCACGGTTAAAACACCAAATATACTCTTCTTTTATGTGAAAAGAGTTGATTCAATAGGCCGTAAAATAGGTAAGACTACCAAGATTACCAAGCAGAACTTCGACGGCCGCCGGTGGCAGAAACTAATGTTAAAGTATACCTACCTACATATGGACGTACTCACGTACTTAGATTACTTGGCCATCCTGATTGCTGAAGTACCTACCTATGTAGGTACCACCTTGTCGTACCTACTCTACTTGCAACGGTACAGGCGAGTGTGTGTAGGTGAATAAAAGGGGTACCTTTAGGTAGATGCGTGGAGTAGACATGCGCCTCCTTGACCCACACTGTAGGTATAACAGTTGGCTAGAGTAGGTATGCGTATGCGCCTCCTTGTCAAGGAGGCCGCCGCCGTGGTACTGGCAAGTAGGTAGGTACGCGTGGAAACCCATAGGTAGGTAGGTAGGTACGTACTTCAGGATGGACGCTCATGCACTCGCCAGTTCCACGGCGAGTAGGTAGGTACGCGTGGAAACACATAGGTAGGTAGGTACCTACTTCAGGATGGACGCACATGCACCCGCCAGTTCCACGGCGAGTAGTTAGAAACGTATGGAAACCCATAGGTAGGTTTTAACGAGCGCAAACTGTAGGTACCTAGCCTAGGTTCCTTATCTAGTATTTTTTATCACACACATTTTGATTGAGTTGAGTGAGGGGAGTAGGTACAACTAGGAACCTTACGGGTAGGTACTTCAGGCAGGATGGTAATGAACACGCGAAACAAAATCACCGAAACGTGCAGCGCGCTGTGTTGCGGTCGCAACTTGTCCCGAGCCGTGACGTCACAGTCTTAGCGCTCGTAATCTCGGAAATTCAAAATTGGGGTAAAACTTCTCTTCGTCGTAACTTGCGAAATACTGCATGTATTGAAGTGAAATAAAAATGATCATGATCTACGCTCCAATTAAAAGTGTATATGAAAGTCATATTTTGACCCCTCAGGCTTATCCATTCAAATAGAAAACAATAAAAACATGACTGATAAACATACATAAAGGTAAGTACAGATTAATCACACCCAAACACCCCTGAATAGTAGTCGGTAATTAATCATTCCACAAATTCCAAAAATTCTTAGTAGGTACGCAATAATTTAAAACTTTTTTATACAATTGCCACAAAAAACTATAAATAGGATCAAAACTGATTGGTCGAACTATACGCTGCCGTCCGCCGCTGGGTCTGCATATCGCCGCCGCTCGGCTGCACGATGACGCGTTCTAATACTAATTACCTACTTTCGCCCAGCGCAATTTCATGTACGGCCTCTTAAAGCAGAAATCGGCGCGATACGATACAAAGCAAATGACTAAGACTTGCGAAATGTACGACAACATTTCGAAAAGAATGAAATGACCAACACTATTTTTCTTTTCATTTACCGGCCTATAGTTATATGGAAGAATCTGCAGGAAATGCATCGAACTTTCTTTCACTCGTATAAATAATAAAGACATACAGATCATGCCTATAATCCCTTGCGGGGTAGGCAGAGCGTAAACGGCCGCAAAAAACGGACATTTACGCCACATCTGACAAATATTTGCGGGTCATTCAGAAAATTGTGTATCGCCATAGTGACAGGTTGTCAGCCCATCGCCTAAAATTGCAATACACACCCTCGAGTCCCTTAGTCGCGACTCCCACGGGAAAGAAATGGGGTGATGCTATTCTAATTCGGCATCACAAGGAGGTATAAATGATAGTTGGAAATATCTGTTTGCAGAAAACCATCATACATCGAGTTTGTTGTCAACATGACAAATTTAAAGTAATCCATCATTACTAGCATAGACTTATCAATATCATATACTGATGTTGATTGTTAGCAATTTTATTAACATTATCTCAGTATATTTCAGATAGCTGCACGTTACTTAGTGTACGTCTTCATTTCCTAGAAATGGATTTTCATCTAAGAGAATAATCACCCATTATTCATCCGCATTAAAACGAGAAAATTCAAATATTCTACTTTTAATATTCCCCAAGAAGTCGTTTCCTAGAACTGGAACTGTCTTAGGAAATAAATTAAAAAACACAAAGCAACATGATAGCGAGACGATACGCGCCATGAATTTCCAAGACTGAGTCCAACACTGAGAAAAATCCTCATTATAAAGAGTATGCAAATACGTGACTTTGTGGAACATAATTAAGTCCGGGACATTATTTAAATAGCTCCAAGATTGTCATTATTCAGTTGTCTGTGCGCTGACAACGCCTTGATTATCTCGATGTGCTATCGGCGCAGGAGCAGTTTTAAAAGCTAACTAGTTGCCAATTCAAGGGATCAAGACTTTTTGGTTGTTTTTGGTAATTGTTTAGATTGTGTTGATCCCTTAAAGATTAGCCCTAACTTATTATACTTAATATTATTAAAGTCGGTAACAATATTTTGAAAAAACAAGGCGAAAAATAATAGTAGTTTATGCAACTGTAGTATAATGGGGGTCATTAGAATGCGAGTGTGCGCCGAGTGTGATAATAGTTTGACACGAGCATTCTAATGCCTAATTATAGCAGTTGCATACACTATTTTATCTACACTTTCAAAAAAAACTCAAAAACACTTTTCTAAACGTACGCACCGGCCATTGCAAGGCCCGATACAAGGTCAAATTCAATACGAGAACGTAATATGGCTTGATATGAATTTTTGAAAATTCTATACTTTAGCAGTTGTTTAGATGTGGAGTCTTAACAATAACTTAACTAAACAACTGAACAACATCTGAACAACATCTGAACTACAACTGAACAACATCTGAACAACATCGAAACAACATCGGAACAACAACTGAACAACGCCTGTACAACAACTGAACAAAATCGGAACAACAACTGAACAACACCGGTACAACAACTAAACAACATCTGAACAACAACTAAACAACAGCTGAACAACATCTTGACAACAATTTAATAAAACAAACGCAACATTACCATACAACAACAACTGACAGGTGCGGCGGAAGATGGCAATATGAGTATTGGCAAAAAAAAAACTTCGTTTCATTTCTCTACTTTATCGTAGTAAGAGCGTTCTCATTAAGTCATTACGCTTCTGTAATTTCTATTAAACCGTGATATCTATAGGCAGAATGCATAAAGTAGGTCTTTATGCAACTGTTTTCGAATTCATAATTCGAACATTATGAGACGAGTGTAGATAAAAGTCATTATGCAATATGTTCCCCAAAAGGTTTTGGTGCTCAAGACTTTGCTTACTAGAATTACGACAATAATCTTTGGAATTTGGAGGTTGTTAATGGTTAAGTTATAATATTTTCTAGAGTTTGCACAACTATCACTCATCACTAAAAAATAATATAAGACGGATTTAAGTTTAGAATTTTACTATTCCTACGTTTCGACTATTCCTACGCTCTTTAAAGAGCTCGTGGTCACAGATGGTTAAGGTGTTAGACGTCATTATTTAGAATTTAATCTATTTCTTAATTGCTTATAGCGTAAATACGGTTCTGCGCAAAATGCTGACACCGTATATTGTGTAGTAGGTCTTACAGAAGGGATTTGACTCTTCCGCTGTGTAATTAGTGGAGTCCAAGTTGATGAGGTTCCCCATACAGTGTCTCTGTTGTAATTCGGATGATTTTGAATTTCTATGGCTTCCCGTACTTTCCTAGGAATTAATATTTTGACTTTCGATAGGGTTGCAGCCTGATCAACCTGGCATAATGGGTGGGGTTGTTCATGATACGTTCACACACTGCAGACTGTCTATAACGACGGTTTTTCACATTGGCAATAATTATGTTTTAATAGACGTGTAGATAAATACATTTATTTTTGTTTCCCTAATGTATGAGAGACCACAGTCACAGTCAAGATTATTAAAACCCTCTGGATGTTGCATTTGATTGATCTGATGCACTGGCTGATCTTTCTTTGCGGTTTGAAAATGGTCCCGATTGAAGCTCCCTTCGAACTTCTACCGATACTCCTTTGAACTATGGTGAGTATGCTACTTGTTGTTCGACTGTAGATGGTTTGGCATGGTTTCTGTGATGTTGTTTATTTTCTGTCTCTGGTCATTTTCATAGAGTACTTGTCTCATGAGCTCATCGAGCTCATAGGTGTGATGTGCTCTCTGAAACAAACAGGGTTCCAACTGCAGCTAATTGGCTTGAATGGTGGTAGGAGTCACCAAATAAAGGACTGTTAAATTTTATCGGTTAGTGGTTTAAACCCGAAACATAAACGAATCAACATGTTTATTTCAACAATGTAAAGGTTTGAGGTAATTAGGTCACAGTAATTAAAATATTTCACAATTTTAGTAGTTTAGAATTAATTGAATTATACATGTTCTGGTTGGAAAACCGAAATATTCACTGTTTTAGGTTTATTTAAATAAATTAGGACAACCCATTTGTATTTTATGTTCCTAAGCATTAACTATACACAAAACTTGTTTACTATTAACGTCAATAACATGACGGCCGATGTGGTACAGTGGTAGTGCGACTGGCTGCGGCGAAATAGTTGCGGGTTTGGGTCTTGGCGGGAACTCGCATAGTTTATAGTATATCACTTTGTGAATTTGTTTCCATTCTGGTTAGGACATTGCAGGTCGAACCAACAGATTTTCAGTAAGAAAAATAGTTGTGTGCTTCGGAGCCTCGGAGGGCTAGTCAATCCGTCGGTCCTGGATGCTGTCTATGATTATTTAGACAGCGTTCGTTACACAACCATTTCAGAGGCCTACTGGTAGAACAAGGCGGTTGAAAATCTTTGAAACCAGGTTTCATGGGGTCTTTTGTCGACTCGGTGTCCCACACAAAAAGAAGAAGAACGTCAATTATTCTACATACACTAAAGTTCCATTATTAGGAACACTGAGTTTTGGCCAAATAATATAGTGGCAATAGACACCAGTATTGTCTAGTAAAATCACATTTCGTTGAACTCGCCATAGATCTTGTAGAATAACTTTACTTTGACTGACTTGCAAAGCAGGTTGTAAGAGAGAAGGCTTGTAAGTATTTTCAATGTCTATTTTGTTCAAGAGGCCTCTGTACCAAGATTTTAGCTTTATTATCGAAAAAAAAATCACTTACGACAAAATAAGTTAAATGTTCAAAATAATTTGATACTTGTATTATTAGTGATTACTTTTACTAGATAGTCTCTTGACGATTTTATATACGAAATAAAAAGAATGCGTAATGTTAAAAGCTGGATTAAAAATTGAACCATTTACAAGGCTACAATTATCGTAAATTGAAAGTAATAATTTTATCATAGGGACCTTTTCAAACAGCAATGTATTCGTAATTTTAGCGATAAAGTCTAGTTCTATAAGTGAGAAGGCAATGCAGCAGCGGCTCAATGGCTTTTATCTACACCCGTGAACTTTCAACTTGTTCTCGCAGACGTCTTTTGCCCATTTCATTTAAAAGGTTCAGTATTTTTATTTACATTATGAACAGTTTCTAAGTATCCATTCGTGTTTTCAGCAAAAACTTACGTTTCAGGCGATCATTTCCGGAGCCTTTCAATGCCTACAACGTGTTATTAGGTTAGCTAGTGTAAAAAAAAAAAACTATTAGCTCCATAAAATTCACTAGCAAGCTTACGATAACGTTAACCAGATCTGGTGACAGGAAGTAAGGAAAGTAGGTATGTCTCTTCTCATCCTACATCATTACAAATGCGTTGATGATATTTGAAATAAATACGGCGATGGTACAGCGTATTTTATTTTGGAGAGGGGGCATATATTAAGTTGCCTCCAGACTCTGAGTACATCACACGGTTGATGATAATGCAAGTTAAAAACGCACGAGTGTGGCCAAGGCAGATCGTCGCGATAATCACGATCGCGGGTCCTGACATTTATTTTCTTTTATCGCGGACGGTTGCGCCGAGATAAAGCTGCAATAAATAATCTCCGGACTCCGGGAGACGCTGGTACGTGCCTGCCTCCACTCTTGTTCGAGTCTCTAGGAGGTTTTTAGTTTGTTCATTAAATTAATTAATTGTTCCGCAAAAGGTAAAAGAATTGATGTGCTATGTGATGTGATCCCGGCTTATATAAATCACGCCTGTATCTCTTACGGGGTAGGCAGAGCGTTAACGACCGTAAAACGGATATTAACACCACGTCTGACAAAAGTTTGAGGGTCAATCAGATAACTGTGTATCACCATAGTGACATTTTGTCAGCCCATCGCCTAAAATTGCAATTCACATTTAACCCTCGAGTCCCTTAGTCGCCTTTTACGACACCCATGGGTAAGAAATGGGGTGATGCTTTTCTAAGCCGGCATCACTCGGCCGTATACGGAGATAATTATGGATGATGATGAACAACCTCGAAGAATGTAATTAGTCTCTAGGAACTTTATTTAGTTTTATTCGAGTTTGGCTTAGTTTTAATTGTTATTTGTTCCTTTATTTTAGCAACTTTTAAGACCACGAAAACTACTGATCGACCACCAAATCTGTATGCTAAAGAATGAATATTCTGCGCTACATTTAAACACGACCCGTTTTTGTATTAGTCGCGTAATTATGCGTTGCAAGTAGTGTTATTTATGTTGTCTCCGGCCAGACTAGTAATACGAGGATAATCGTTTGTTAATGCTTAATAAGGCGGCGCCGACCGTCCAGTGGCGCCCCCACATGTTTTAAATTTATTCCTTTTAATCTGAAACAAATATCTAAAATCTAAGACAGACCAATTATTGTACTATACCTATACGATAAGTATATTTTAAAGTACAAATTAAATGAGCTTTATATTGCCCTCAATTCGGGGTATAAATTCTCCTTACTTGCCTTAAATTAGTGCTGTCAGCCTGTCACTTTCTGTCAAATAGGTTTAAAAAAGGATTTGAAGGAGGGCATTGTTGTGCGTCTTTAAAATTACTAAAATGGAAAATGACACAAACCGTTAAGTTGATTAAAAATTGAAAACACAAGAAAAAGCTCATTGTTGTATTTTGGAATAAACTTTTCGTATGGGACAACAACTTGTCCGTTTTAGATTTTTGAAATTAGTTAAAAACATGGGAGGGCGCCACTGGACGGTCGGATTTCGCTCGGCGCAGGCTTAAGGGTTGTTACATTTAATTTATTTGTAGTGACAAAAGACTTATGGACTTCCTCTCCGTTGTGGTGGTTAGGACAATTTTTTAATGAAGTTATAAAATGTGATTTTATTTATTGTCATTTGTCACGGAAGATTTTATGCGATGATGAAGTATGTTGTAGCTTGGTTGTAGCGCTAGGTGGGTAGAGGCAATTTATTTACATTATGGATAAACCTGTGCCGTGTGATGCAGGCTGAGAAGTGCCGTGTAATGCCGGCTTAGAATGGCATCACCCCATCTCATGTCCGCGGGTGTCGGAAGAGGTGACTAAGGGACTCGAGGGTTTCATGTGTATTACAATTTTAGGCGACGGGCTAACAACTTGTCACTATAGTGATACACGATTTTCCAGAAACAGCCCTCAAATATGTGTTAAACGTGGCTATAGCGACCGTATTTTTACGGCCGATAACATAACAACAACGTAATTTTACGGTGATATATGTATGTGTATGTTTGGATAAACCTACAACAATAAATATAATCATATATAAAGTATAGAAGAACCCGTGTGGGTATGACATCGCAGTAGAAGTAATTCATTGTTCCATCATTAACTGTTTCTCTCCATTTGTCCCATAAATATTATGCTACATTCAAGATTACTCCAATCCACAAACGGAATCACACGAACAAACTCATAGCCATCAACATTTGCCTGCTTCTAAGAATTTGAAAAGAATATCGTAGACATTTTCGATTGCCGTCTTATGCTGCGTCGCGGCTCGTCTCTGTAGCAGTGAGTGCCGATTCCTGTCACGCGCTTCCTTCGGGATGTAGCCATTACCGATAGGGAGGCGGTACAGCGAGGGTTACTCTCAATTGATACTCGAATACGGGGTGTCTAAAATTTTGTAAGCCTACCCTAAAAAAGTTCCTTAATGACCAAAAATTGTATTTAATTTTTATTTTTTTATTTTATTTTATCCATAGTATTGATTTTGCGGGGCCGTTTAGCATTAAGTCCCCACGATACGTTACGCTTATGTGAGAAAGGCCTATTGAAGGCCCAAGGCCGTCTCTATAGCCATTACCGATAGGGAGGCGCTACAGCGAGGGTTACTCTCAGTTGATACTCGAATACGGGATGTCGAAAATTTTGCAAGCGGTACCCTAAAAGAGTTCCTTAATGACCAAAAATTGTATATCCATAGTATTGATTTTGGGAGACCATTTAGCATTAAGTCCCTACGATACGTTACGCTTATGTGAGAAAGGCCTATTGAAGGCCTAAGGCCGTCTCTGTAGCAGTGAGTGCCGATTCCTGTCACGCGCTTCCTTCGGGATGTAGCCATTACCGATAGGGAGGCGCTACAGCGAGGGTTTCTCTCAATTGATACTCGAATACGGGGTGTCGAAAATTTTGCAAGCGTTACCCTAAAAAAGACTGTTTAGTGACAAAAAAAATTATATCCATTGATTTTGCGGGAATTAAGTCCCCACGATACATTACGCTAATATGAGAAAGTGAGAAAGGCCTATCTCTGTCTTTACATTTGCCTCTAAGTCAAGGCAGTTAATTGGAAGTAACCTATGACTTTAAAACTGATGCCTTCATGGCCAGCTTTCAACGATTTGTCCATCGCAGAGGTAAAGTCACTGGTGTTTTCTCGGACCAAGTTAAATCTTTCAAGGCGCCAAACGCCAGCAATGCGAGGTTGATGTTTTTTTCTCACAAAATAGTCGCGCGCTATATGAAAATTGGAGTCCATACAATAAAATATACTTAAGTGTTTTTTGTGTGAGTAAGTATCAACTTGAACGACAAATCTATCAGATTTGTAACTTTCAAAGACGCATTACGTGTAGAAGATAGGAACAGCCTGAACAGTATTTAGGCGCATGAAAGAGCTCGGGCCAAGTATAAACGTACTGTTACATAGCGTAATGTACAAAGGTAATTAATACCTACTTGAAATATAATTGCGAATATTTGTGTTCTGCTGACAGAAAGAAGGCAATAAAAAAGTATCGTGTTAATGTAAAACTAGTCATACACATTATGTATTTATGTAACGATACGCCAAGCAAGGATTGCCATACGCCATGATGATGAGTCGATGTGTAGGTTATAGAAACTTGGCTCTATTTAACATTCACATATTTCCTTGGCTAACAGTATTTACGCGTCGAAACATGCATTATTGTATTTTTATGCGGTATTCGTATGCAGGCCAGGTTTTTGCGTCATCTGTTCCTTTCCAAGTTTTTAAATTGTGGGGGAAGACAACGTTTCGGTTCAGGATCGTTAAGTTCGCCAAGTTTTGGGGCAGAACGGATATTATTATGTTGATAGAACCTGTCGGTGATATGAAATATTGCTAATTTGGAATGCCCTTAATTTGAGTATATTATTAACTATGAAAAGGGGAACATGATTAATGAATTGCAACCGGCTAACAATGTTATGGTGTTTTCAGGTGCATGACAACTTTATTCATTAGTAAGGTGGTGTAAAATGTATCTACCAGAGCTACAAATACAAAAAAGTACACAAATAAAAAAAGTTTTATTGCCAAAAATCCTGTTTTGCTGTTGATCCCACACTAGGCACAGCCTGTATCGTGGGCATCGAATACCTACATAATGTATTGTGTCCTCTCCTTATTACTAATCAATATATATTATAAAATAAAGTTGCTTCCCGTGTATGTCCTTATGTTCCTACACATACGGAGTTTGATGCATTATTAAATCCGTAGAGTTAAGAGGAAGTTTTATATCTATACTTTATGCCGTGTGATGCCGGCTTAGAATAGCATCACCCCATTTCTTGCCCGTGGGAGTCGTAAGAGTCGTCTAAAGGATTCGAGGGTGTGTATCTCAATTTGTCAGACGTGGCGTAAATGTCCGTTTACGCTCTGCCTACCTCGCAAGGAATTATAGGCGTGATATGTGTATTATATATGTATGTATGCCGGGGAAAGGTCACATTCCCAAAATAAAACTAGTAGCAGCTGATAAAACCGCTGGACGCTATTCCTTTAACAGTGCGCAGGTTCCTATTTGACTTGATACCAAAATTAACAGTCTATGACCGACATAAGGCCGTGTCCACATAACAGCCTTTTACTTTAATCCGGCAATGCTACGCGTGGTACTATTATTATAAGCTGCGGCTACACTAATAGGAAGATTGTAATTGAATGTCAAAGGCGTCCGACGGATTAATACGTACAGTACAACCAAATACAGTGACAATTCCAAATAGGTACTGCTCTACAAATTTACATTTGCCGTTGGAAGTAGCGCCACTGTCACAACTATCCTATCTACTGCTATATGAAGCTTGTAGTTCAGAATTTCGCCACCAGCAGTAATAACTTTGTTGTTGTGAGTTTGATTGACGTTCGTGGTTTGGTTCGTTAAAGGTCGGTTTAGGATTTGATGTGATGATTCCTTAAATTTATTAAGGACGGTTGTTAACCTATTACGTAAGAAGTTTTCAGTACCTACGAGACTAGGACAAATTAATTTACTTATGTTTAGAATAGCATCACCCCAATTTTTATAGTGGGTGTCTTAAAAAACGGCTAAGGGATAATCATCCTGGGAATGGGCAGCCGCGTTCCCTGTCAAAGCAGAACAGTGCACTGCGCTCGCCAATTCGCCTGCCAAGCGTGATGAGTAGCGCAATACCCCCCGATAGGCTGGTAGGCAGGTAGACTGTTTTGGCTGTTAATATAATGTATGTTTGGTGATAGTACATACCGATTTTAGAAAAGACAACAATTTCCTCTCTCATAGTACCATAGTTGTTGAGTTTAATGGTCTGAATGCGCTATCAGTATTCGGAGGGCTGTCCCTTACACCTTGTATAGTAAACATGGTGTAAAAAAAATATCTGAGAATATTTTAAGGGGTGAACCAGTACGTAAAACTAAACAACTTTCCCCAAGGAACATAGGTCGAAATATGAAAAAATAATTTGACCCTCCCATACTTAGTGTGTTACCCGGCCGGGATAATTTGTATGGGAGAGCCAATTTTTTTTCATATTTCTACCTATGTTCCTTGGGGAAAGTTGTTCAGTTTCACGTACTGGTTCAGCCCTTAAAATATTCTCAGATATTTTTTTTACACCATGTATACTATACAAGGTGTAAGGGACAGCCCTCCGAATACTGATAGCGCATTCAGACCATTAAACTCAACAACTCATAGTTCAGGAAACGTAAAAAAAATACTTCCCATAGTAAATGCAGTCAGATGATTGCAACTTTGTAGGGGATCATAATTTTTTTGTCGTTTCCTGACATATGTTTCTAGGGAAAATTTGTTCAGTTTCATAGTCTGCATGCACCCTATAAGTATTCGGAAGGCTGTCCCTTACACCCCGTATAATATGATAATAATATAATAACAGAAAGAGTGTGGAGGTGCTGTTTATAGCTTGAAGTTGTGGACAACACCTGTTGATTTGAAATTCATAGACAATAGTGATTTACAAAGGACACAATTTTACGCACCCATTTAGTCTTCCTATTATTTCCTGTAGCACTCCAACGCCAAACGATATATTCTATTTTATTTGCCCATTGAGTGACGCAGAAATATATTTAGCCTGAACATATTCAGTCGTGTATGCTGTCGTTAAACTGAATTTCGCATTTAAACCTTTACGATCTTGGTATATCGTAAGCTTTCTTGATCGTCTCCAATCCTCAGTGATCTAAGCTCTCGGGGTTTGAACAGACGGGCTGTACTTTATACATACATACATACATATATCTATAATCCCTTGCAGGGTAAGCAGAGCGTGAATGGCCGCAAAAACGGACATTTACGCCATGTCTGACAAATATTTGAGGGACATTCTGAAAATTGTGTTCTTTATATAGGGTGAAATTTTACAAGTGACCGATACTGAAAACGAAGTTTGAGTTGGTAAGAAGGAACAACCTTCCTTGCCTAAGGAACATAGGCTGAAATAAAAAAAAATTAGAAGTCCAATAGTAACTCAAATCAGCTGATCGGCAAATTCCTTCCTTCCTTATCACCGCACCGATCTGAGTTTCTGCTATCGGTCACTTGTAAAATTTCAACCTTTATACGGTTCTACCTCCTACGGGCCAGAAGAAAAAATTCCCTAGAAACATGTTAGTAAACTACAAAAACATCGTCATCTTATTTCCTTATCGATCAGCTCATGGACGTTCCCTATTCGTTTCCGACATACCTACAAAGTTTCCGATACACCGAGGCATCCTAATTTAAACAATTATATTAATTGAAATAACATTGTTTTCTATTAAATCACCAACTTTGAGAATACCTGCGATAATGAAACTTGATAATCAGATTGTTTAATTTAGCGTTGCTATGCTGGGGTAAGTTAGGTATTAATGACGGTCTATGAATGCGCCGCGATTTCGCACGCATCGCTCTGGGCATATGTTGTCCCTTTCTCACTCGCGGGGCGAGGGTGGCGGCGTGCGCGCGGGCGCCTGGTAGGCGCCAAGCGGTGATTTCTGCACCGCACTATCAGTCACTCAAAACCGTTCGGACGAGAACGTATTGTGTTTTGTACGGATTTCCCGCCACGCGTTTTGTGATGCCGCGTGTAATGGACGATTCAATTTGAGATCGCGCGTGTTGATGCATCGTATTATTGCGGTTCTCCTGGGTTATACTAGAATACCAGGCTTAGTGATTGTTGGATGTCTCGACGTCTTCCACGTGAGCGTCGCGTTGAATAGGCATCAAGTGGCCATATCGGCTCGCGTTTTGTACGGCCCTAGTTCGTGTTGGGTCACGCGTAATGACTAATAACAAAGTGGAATACGAACAGAAGCTGTGAGTGGTTTGACGTGAATAACGCGCCAAGGCTGTAGTGGAATGCTGGGTGTCGAAATCTTTTCCACCCAGCCCTGTAAGTACCCACGGAATCCCCATTTGATCCATTCCCTGAACTTCCTTTCTCCGTTGGGTATTTTATGCATTTGGACCGGCACGTTGACTGTAAGTGTTAAACCTGGTTGTTTTAGTATAAAACTGTTTCCTCGTGTTAATGGTGTGTTCCCTTTAGTCATATTTGTTGTACCATATCATTGTGACTCCTTAGTACGAATTGCGGAATTCGTGTGGTGATATAATTTGGAGGTACTTACTTATAATCTAGTGCTAATACGTGTGACGTAACGCCAGATCGGCAGACGGTATTTACTACCGACTTGAGTTATGTAAAGGTCAGAACACATCATTTGCCAATTTCACTCAACTTAGTTAATTAAGTTAAATAGATTTAGGTTCACGTTTAATTCATAGTATGCGCTGCTATATTGTGCAGTGTATGCTATTTAGCGCTGCGTAACGCGGCCATTGTCTGCCTTCAGTTGAACTCCTGGTATTTTACTAGAAATTTACCTGTGTAAATCGCTTCCACTGCGGGAGTTTAGCTTGGAATTAGACAATTTTTGGTAGCAGAGCGGTGTTCAGAAAACCACTAGATTTAAGATTATTTTAGTATATGATTTTTAATCTACCTACATAAAAAAATATATTTATTGTGATTGTAGTGTGCCCTGTGTAGAATATCCTATCGGTAGGATCAGGGCCAATCAATTAGTGAATTGCTTGTTATTATCGTTGTGTTTACCCTGTGCGGATATCCTAACGGTAGGATCAGGGCCGATTGTCTATTTTTTTTTATTGTAAGGTTCGGTGTTACTTTGAGTTGGTACCATGGCTCCCACAATTACACAGCTTCAGGCAAAAATTAGAACGCACCTAATTTGGTTCGCGACTAAGCAGGCGATGGTCGGTCGCGGGGACCGAGAGGACGCACTCATCGCTTGTGCGCAACGGATTAACGAACGGGTCGCGGAGGTGTTGGATTGCCTCACTGGATGCGAGGAGTTATTTGATGGGACGCCTGATGAGGAGGTCAAACTTACGGTCCGGACGAATGTGACCCAGTGCATGGAGATGGGGCAGGAGATCCAGCAGGCGGCTGCTGTGATCACCAGGCGTAGAGCTGGGGAGCCGGACCCACCCCATGGTCCGCGGGGACCGGGGGTGCAAGTGCCCCTGCCGGCTGTGGCGATTCCGGTCTTCCACGGGGACTACACGGATTGGACCCGATTCCAGGATCTGTTTGACAGTGTGATTCATAACCGCACTGACTTGCAGCCGGCATATAAAATGGCACAATTGATTGCCAAGCTGCAAGGTGAGCCCCATGAGCTGGTAAAGCATCTACCAGTCGATGATGCAAGTTACGAGACGGCTCGCGGTTTGCTGATCGAGAGATACAGCAACAAACGTCTCATGATTGACCAACTCCTGGAACAGTGGCTCACCGTGCCGACCATCACACGAGGGACGGACCTCAGGGCCAAGGTCCTCAACCCTGTCTGCGTTGCCGTGAACGCTCTTGAGAGACAGGGGATGCCGGTGTCAGGCTATGATTATATCCTGGTCCACACGTTGTTGCGCCGCCTGCCGAGCGACATGGCCGCTCGTTTTGAACAGTCACACGGAGGTAAGACATCTGATTACCTCCCGACCTTCGAGGAGCTCAAGTCCTTCCTCGAGGCCGAGTGCAGGCGGGTAGATGCCCAATTTGGAGAGTCGCCTCACGCGGAGTCTGCGGCCGCTCGCCGCCCGGAACGGCCGGGTGCACAGGCGCGAGACGGTAAGAGTAGGCCACCCAGGCGATACAATGTCGCTAATTTGGAATCGAGGTGTGCCTACTGCAGAGAGGCGGGGCATCAGGTGACTGCGTGTGAGGAGTTCGCTGCACAGCGGGTGCAGAAACGTCGTGGTGTGGTGCAGCAACGGCGTTGGTGCTTTAGGTGTATGGGGCCGCATCAGGTGCGAGAGTGCCCATCAAGCACCAACTGCAGGTACTGCCAGGGTGCCCACCATCAGCTCCTATGCATGAACCGCAGCGGAGATTACGGAGGCAGAGCTGACGCGGGTCAGCGGACGGAGTCTGCCCTACCTAGACGGGAGCAACGCTCCCCACCCCCTCCAAGGAGGAGTCCTCTTCCACCAGGGTTTCAGGGACGAGGCCAGGGACATCAGCAGGTGATGCCCCCTTCACCACGCGCGAGACGGTCACCACCTCGGCAGCAGATGCCGGAACAGGGTAGGTGGTCACAGGTCCAAGGTCAGGGGCACCCATCACAGATACGTGATGCTACGGGCGGGTGCCAATACCAGGGCCAGTACATGCAGTACTCGGCGGGTCTGAACAACATGGTGAGTTCCCATGACCCACGCATGCCTCTCCCCTTGGCTGAGCACCCGCGGCTACAGGCGCATCCACGGTACGCGCGCCTGCCGCAGGGTTACTATAGGCTGCCAGCCATGGCGTACAGGACCAGAGGTCCCTATCAGCAGGAGTGGGACCCACTCGAAGGTGTACGGAGAGAGGGGACCCCCCCGCAGGACGCGGACACTCCGCGCTTAGATTCCTGCTAGGTAATCGCCGCCTACACGCCAGCTTCGGCCCCCCGGCCAATTACGGTATTGTTGCCTACGGCAATGATTTGGGTATGGGGATACGGTGGCCGCAGCATACAGGTAAGAGCCTTGTTAGATACAGGGGCTCAGGGTTGTATTGTGTCTAGTAAGCTGGTGAGTAGGCTACGCTTAAATATAAGGCCCACAACGGATGGGGCTGTAGGTATTGGAGGTGTAGATGTGCCTGACGTTCGGGGTCAGGTGAACTTCGAGTTCACATTAGGTAATACAGGTACAGGGGTCAGCTATCATGCCTCAGCAGTGGTGCTGGATGAAGTGGTAGGGAAACTTCCTCAGGTTCGGTTACCGTCAACGGTACGAGGGTTAACCACAGGCTTAGAGTTAGCTGATCCTGAATTTGATACTCCTGGTACGGTGGACGTTCTCCTCGGGTCAGACGTCCTCGGGAGATTCTGGTGTGGCAGAAAACGGGTACTTCAGCAAACTGGTTTAGTGGCCGTTGATACCACAGGGGGGTATGTTATTTTTGGCCCAGTTTGGAGACCTCGGGACCTACCAGAGGGCGATACGGTTCTCTATGGTAGTGTGTTGTCGGAGGTGCTGCAGAGGTTTTGGGAGTCTGAGGAGCCACCCACAGCGGATAGACGGAAGCCAGAGGATGACGAGTGCGAGCTGTTCTATCAGTACAACACTGCACGAAGTTCGTCAGGTAGGTTTGTTACCAGGCTGCCATTTCTCCCAAACCGCCCCTCCTTAGGTAGTTCGCGACAGATCGCGGAACGGAGACTACTGACTATGGAGAGAAAGATGAAGCGAGATGCAGCACTTCGGCAGAAGTATATCGAATTCATGAGGGAGTACCTAGAGTTAGGCCACATGTCGGTGTCCAGCATAGATTGGAGGTGTGTCGAGCATTACTATATACCACACCTGGCTGTTTTGAAGTCACCGGAGGCGAAGATACGGGTAGTGTTTGACGGTTCTGCTCCTACATCGAATGGTGTGTCTGTGAACCAGTGTCTGCACGCGGGTCCCAAGTTGAACCGGGACATTGTGGACATCCTCACAGATTTTCGGTTGCACCAAGTAGCGTTCGTCGCAGACGTCAAAATGATGTTTCGCCAAACAATTATACACCCGGATGACCGTCGGTACCAGCTGATTTTGTGGCGTGAGAGCCCTGACAAGCCGATGGTCACTTATGAGCTTAACACGGTAACGTATGGTCTGAAGCCAAGTCCGTTTTTGGCAGTACGCACGCTGCGAGAGTTGGCCGCACAGGAAAGGGTAAGATTCCCTCGGGCCGCAGCAGTACTGGATCGCGACGTCTACGTGGATGACATCTGCACGGGTGCAGATAGCGTGCAACAAGCACTGCTACTACGAGACGAGCTGATCGCGATCATGGAATCAGGAGGTTATGAGTTGCGGAAATGGCTGTCCAGCTGTCCAGAGCTCCTGGCCGGGTTGCCAGGTGAGTTCCAGCAGGACCCGCACCTTTTCGAGAACCCGGACAATCCAAATACGTTGAGCATCCTAGGGGTGCAATATAGGCCAACGCATGATGTCTTTACGTATCAGATCGAGCCAGACCTTTTGCAGAAGACTTGGACGAAGCGTTCGGTATTATCGACGATCGCCAGAACTTTCGATCCTAACGGGTGGATCGCACCGGTGACGTTCATGGCGAAGTGCTTCTTGCAAAGGTTGTGGATAGCAAACTTGGGTTGGGACGACCAGCTCTCCGGAGAGCTGTTGAATGATTGGACCAAGTTTGTGACCACCTTACCAGGGATCGTACGCATCGCCATACCTCGCAAGTTGCTCCCATCGGTGGGATGTAAGGCTACCCTACATGGGTTTTGTGATGCCTCGGAGCGAGGGTACGCGGCAGCTGTCTATTTGCGGACAGTCAGTTCAACGGGAACTGTAGACGTGCGTCTAGTTATGGCCAAGAGTAAGGTGGCTCCGGTTAGGACAAGATGGACCATTCCAAAGTTGGAATTGGCGGGAGCAGCGCTTCTCACGCGCTTGCTACATTATGTCGCTAGTAATCTACGCGGTGCCATCAATTTGGATGAAACGGTGTACGCATGGACCGACAGTAGGATAGTTCTGTGCTGGTTACAGACGTCGGTACATACTCTTGAGGTTTTCGTGGCAAATCGGGTGTCACAGATTAAAGGATCGGAAACTCCGTTAGTATGGAGACACGTACCGGGAGAACAGAACCCAGCGGACTGCGCCTCACGGGGATGTAGGGCCCCTGATTTGGTAGGTCACTCACTGTGGTGTGGACCTCAGTGGCTGACTGAGTCACCTGAGAGATGGCCATACAATGAGTGCGGGTCGCCGCTTGGGCCACCTGATCGAGGTTTGCGAGTGAACGTAGGGCAGATCGTACCTAAGCCTAGTGCGGCTTTCTTGCTGGAACGATACAGCTCCCTCGACAAACTTCTAGGGGTGACAGGTTGGATCAAACGGTTCGTGAACAACTGTAGAAAACCTCAAGCAGAACGGAACTTGGCACCTGTCCTCTCGCCTGCGGAGCGGAATGCGGCTCTAAGTTTATTGGTTAGGGTCGTCCAGGCGGAACATTTTGAGGAAGAGGCCAGGCTGCTCAGGGATGGCCGTGGAAAGCTGAAGGGAGGTCTTGTGCGCCTCAACCCGTTCGTGGACGAGCATGGAATGCTCCGGGTTGGAGGTAGACTTCGGAACGCTAACCTGCCCTTTTCAGCACGGCATCCGCTGTTACTCCCAAAGAAGGGACCTTTGGTAGAACTTATAGTTAGGGATCGTCACCAGAAAAACTCGCATGCGGGCTGCAATGCACTTTTGGCTATTCTGCAGCGCGAGTTTTGGATCTTGTCTGGACGACGTACGGTACGGAGCATTGTGTTTCGGTGCTTGCCTTGCTATCGGTTGAAGGCAGCCACAATGCAACCTCAGATGGGAGACCTCCCACCGGACCGGGTGACGGAAGCCTGGACGTTTGCGGGTGTGGGAACGGACTTTGCGGGGCCTTTTATGGTAAAGGCATCACGCCTTCGCAACGCGAAGTCAATCAAGGCGTATTTGTGCGTGTTTGTGTGCCTAGCAACCAAGGCCGTCCACTTGGAACTCGTGGCCGACCTCACTACGGAGGCTTTCTTAGCAGCTTTAGATAGATTTGTGTCGCGAAGAGGGCGACCAGCGCTGATCAGGTCGGACTGTGGTACCAACTTTAAGGGCGCTGATCGATGTATGAAAGAAATTATAACGTTTTTATCGGAAAACGAGGAAGCTATCGGCACGAGCCTCTCCCGTCAGGGCATTAACTGGGTGTTCGATCCACCAGGATGCCCCCACTGGGGTGGTATATTTGAAGCGGTTGTAAAGTCCGCTAAGACGCATTTGATGCGCGTTATAGGTTTAACGATATTAACCTTTGAGGAGCTAGCGACCGTGTTTTGTAAAATTGAGGCCGTTCTCAATTCACGTCCTTTGTGTCCGCTTAGCTCAGATCCGAATGATCTGGAGGCCCTGACACCAGGGCATTTCTTAATTGGCCGACCACTTAACGCCTTGCCAGAATACCCCTACACAGAGGTCAGTAGCAATCGTTTGACGCGTTATGAGTTGCTGCAGCAAATGTCTCAGAATTTTTGGAAGCGATGGTCGCTTGAGTATTTGCACATTCTGCAGCAACGCCTTAAGTGGACGGACAGAACTGAACCCCCTCGCATCGGAGATCTCGTTCTGGTTAAGGATGCCAACCTGCCGCCACTGCGATGGCGCAGAGGGCGCATTCTCAACTTGTTCCCAGGTAGTGATGGCACTCCTCGAGTCGCGACAGTTCAGGTAGGGGATTCAGTTCTTAAGCGAGCAATAGCAACGCTATCTCGTCTCCCCAGTAGTGAATAGGCCTAAGGGATTCGGCCTAGGGCGGGTGAATGTTTAATTTAGCGTTGCTATGCTGGGGTAAGTTAGGTATTAATGACGGTCTATGAATGCGCCGCGATTTCGCACGCATCGCTCTGGGCATATGTTGTCCCTTTCTCACTCGCGGGGCGAGGGTGGCGGCGTGCGCGCGGGCGCCTGGTAGGCGCCAAGCGGTGATTTCTGCACCGCACTATCAGTCACTCAAAACCGTTCGGACGAGAACGTATTGTGTTTTGTACGGATTTCCCGCCACGCGTTTTGTGATGCCGCGTGTAATGGACGATTCAATTTGAGATCGCGCGTGTTGATGCATCGTATTATTGCGGTTCTCCTGGGTTATACTAGAATACCAGGCTTAGTGATTGTTGGATGTCTCGACGTCTTCCACGTAGGCGTCGCGTTGAATAGGCATCAAGTGGCCATATCGGCTCGCGTTTTGTACGGCCCTAGTTCGTGTTGGGTCACGCGTAATGACTAATAACAAAGTGGAATACGAACAGAAGCTGTGAGTGGTTTGACGTGAATAACGCGCCAAGGCTGTAGTGGAATGCTGGGTGTCGAAATCTTTTCCACCCAGCCCTGTAAGTACCCACGGAATCCCCATTTGATCCATTCCCTGAACTTCCTTTCTCCGTTGGGTATTTTATGCATTTGGACCGGCACGTTGACTGTAAGTGTTAAACCTGGTTGTTTTAGTATAAAACTGTTTCCTCGTGTTAATGGTGTGTTCCCTTTAGTCATATTTGTTGTACCATATCATTGTGACTCCTTAGTACGAATTGCGGAATTCGTGGGGTGATATAATTTGGAGGTACTTACTTATAATCTAGTGCTAATACGTGTGACGTAACGCCAGATCGGCAGACGGTATTTACTACCGACTTGAGTTATGTAAAGGTCAGAACACATCATTTGCCAATTTCACTCAACTTAGTTAATTAAGTTAAATAGATTTAGGTTCACGTTTAATTCATAGTATGCGCTGCTATATTGTGCAGTGTATGCTATTTAGCGCTGCGTAACGCGGCCATTGTCTGCCTTCAGTTGAACTCCTGGTATTTTACTAGAAATTTACCTGTGTAAATCGCTTCCACTGCGGGAGTTTAGCTTGGAATTAGACACAGATGCATTACTTTGTCTTATATGAAAATAAGAAATTGAGAAAATGTTAGCGCCCGCCGGGACTTGGAACCTTCAATTTCTTATAAGCAAAATAAAAGTAATATGGCACTGTGGGGGCATATTAAACCATAGGATTACTGTCTTGAGTTTAACGAATTAGAAAAAAAAGTTACAGAAGTAACCATCTTGCCTTTACAAAGTCATGTATTTGCAGTTAATCTACACAGCCTCTCAGGTTTTATTCCAAGTTTTACTGATGTATTTACTGCTGAACCTAGCTTTTGTTCAGCGTATTCTAGGAATTGAATGTGAACTGAAATTGGTCCATACTATATACTCTTGATTTGTGTTTTCAATAAGTACAGTGCTTGTCGAACTAACGTTGAGACAGGACTTGTATTTATACAGCTCTGAATAAGTTTGTACATAAGACATAAGACGTTGTTTTGTTACTTACCTACTTTAAGTTTCCTACCTACTAAAAGTTGCTATGCATGTTGTGTACTTCTATACAGGGTGTAAGGGACGGTGTACCGAAAACATTGCAGCTTTTCTATGGAGGCTATGGTGGCAAACGAAAGAAAAATTCGACCTCCCATACTAAATTTCCGATAAGCTAGGTAACTTTCTATGAAAACTAAAAAAAAAAACGTTTCTAAACATAGGCTCCATAGGAAAATTGTTCAGTTTTATGGTCTGATCATGCCTACAAAGTTTTCGGTACACCGTACTTTACACTCTGAATGTGTCTAATCATACATCCTAGAATATGCTATAGTTTGTAATAATTTTTTAATCGTCAGATATGTAAGATCTTGATGTTCCTCATTAGTTAATAAAATAAATATTATTCAAAGAAATAGTTATCTAATACAAATGAAGTTCTTTTGAATGATATCTTGTAACATAGATTTTCAGATCTTTTATCGCCTCCACCTTTTATACTAAGTTTTATGACAACCAATCATGTTGTAAGTATTTTGCATTTTCCTATTTTTCTAGGCATCAAATATTATCTGGTAGGAGAAAAACATTTTTATTATCCAAAAAGCTACACGACGTCTATCTTCATAACACTTCGTCTCCTCAACACCTCAAGAGTTTTAATACGTTTTCACGGTGGTTTTCATAAAGCTTACCCGGAATTTTCCAAGAATTTAAATTCTCCACCGCTACAGTAAATTTCGACTTTTATCGGGTCTGTTTTCGCAATTCAGCTTGACTTACATGTTCCATTTTAGCTGGTATCAGATTCCAAGCTAACGGCTAAGGTTAGTAAATTCCACGCATAGTGGCTTTGTTTTGAGCTATTTAGAACTTAATAGCAATTTGGTAACAAAAACCTTAAAGAATAGTTTTGAAATCATTATGAGTCTAGCGTTTAAAACGTCTTCTTTAATCAAAAATACACACACATTTCTTTGTTTATATCAGACGGATTAAAATAATCTACAGTATGTTTGTCTACAATTTTGGTTCAATGATTAGAATATTAATTTCAAATACGTTCGTCGAAATCAAAACAGTCTCGTTAACCTTAAAGTTAAGCAGCTTAGATTCCTCAAACGTTGGCGTAAGGTTCCGTAGAGCGCTTGATCGAGAACACATCGCTTGCATAACTTTGGCTAAGCTAGTGCGTTATGGGATTGAATGGTCGTTTTGAAGGTTTTCATTTGAGAATATTGAATATTTAAAAATATAGGATCTTAGGATACCTTACTGTAATATTTAGGTACTTACCTAATAATATAGAAGTGCACACAGAAAAATATTACTTGGTAAAAATTAAATCTCATCATGATAGACACAACATTCCATTCCAATGCAAGCCATGGGCCTCTCTCAAGTTTGAGGGTGTTTGTCTAATCAGCACGCTAGGCAAGCAAATTGGCCCGATCAGTGCAAGGTTTTGTTCCATTTCTGTCCATTGTCCAGATCTTAACTTTGAAGAATAGAATCTGGATACGTACCTAAACGACCTCATGCCGTGTTATGTCGGCAGTGCCAGGCGAGACGCGCAAGCATGCAGCGGCACTCAGCCTGAGGAAGGACCACCGACTGGTCCGAATACGTCGCGATAACGCGCAATAAAAATAACAGTGAGTTTGATCCGTGTTCACTTAAATGATTTAGTTATGTCTCACTTAAGTTTAAATAGTATAAGTGTTATGTCCACTTTAAAAAAAAAAACGGTAATGTAGAAAATACGACTGTGGTCTAACCACAGCAGTATACATACAAACAGGCTGCGCCCGCGCTGCCGCCGACCAGTAGGAATTCAAGATAGTATCGTTCTACCGGGAGCTTAGGCCCGCGTGAGTTATGGTGTAATAAATAAAATGTACCGTTGCGACACCTACATACGTCATCAGTCGTGGGACACAGTAAATGGATTCGCTAAACTGTTTATTTTTCTTCAATCTTTTGTTGTTCTCTGCGATGGGTATCTTTAATATTCTCCACGTATCCCAATTCGTCGAATGCGTTGTAAAATACGTTTTTAGAATTTGATGTCTGTATGGAATTATGGAGTGATTATAAAGCGATAGTTGGTGTTTATGGTGTATCCAAAGATTCGTAGAAACGTAATATCTACCTACCTTATTTTGATATTATAATTGAAAATTCTTCTTGCTATAGGAACATTTTTTTATGATTTTTGATTTACCGTTTATTGTACACAAAACAAATACAAGACACACACACACACTCACACACACACACAAAGAATAACGGCACAACAGGACAACTTATTTCAACTTTGACAGACTGGCTTTAGATGTAGATTCATAATTATTTTCTGAAATAATGGTCAGACCATGCGCATAAAATCTGACTGATGTAAAGTGTTTCGTTTATTTTTAACAATCACCATTTAAAATTAACAATCAGCAAGCGGACGTATCAAATCATCAGATGTGTGATATCATCATTCAACAAATATATTTCAATTTAGTTGTAACTTATTTTATAAACTTAAGAATTAAATTGAAGAATAAGCGTGAAACCGAAAAGACAGCCCTGCAGTCCCAAACGGTTAAAGTCGACAGATGAGATGTCAGCAGAAAATTGGATTTCGTAAAATAAATATGTCGTATCCGCTTTGAATTAACTGCAGTATCTTAGAAATGTAACCTCTATGCTGTCCGATAAGGTGCAATGTTGCTGGAAGCAGCGGAACGCCAGACAATTTGACGAAAAGTTAATTTCAAGTGCGACTTTTGTACTCACAAAGAGATTAATTTTGTCCAGTATGGGACTGGAATCATACTTTGCAATTTTTAATAAGGCGTGCGGATTATATTTGCAATATCCTTCGGCTAAGTCTCGCAGGTAAACTACCTTGTTATAAATTTGAGTGACACGTCTACGATTTCAATTTAAATTTGACAAATTTTCGAGGCGAAAGTGAGTTTTAATCCTATTGTTTCCTTTTGTTCCGACGTTTAAGCCTTTACTGTACCTTTGATATCTTCATCGGATTTTGTCTGTTAATTGTTTGTAATTGTGTGTCTTTATTTACTTTCAATGTCACTTTTAGTTTCTATAATCTGCTTCACAAATTTCAAAAGCTCTGTTGGAAATTTCGCGTGAAGAATAAATGAGAACTCTTATTCACTCGAATCGGCCGTTTTATACGGCATGTAATTCAATACAAGACACTAATAAGCACCGATAATATAATTTTAAAACCTTTTAGTCGTCTCGTGTGGTCTGAATTTCGCAGGGGGTTGACGATTACCTCCAAATGCAGATTGCACTTCGTGGCCATCCGCTAAGTGGTTAAAAGAAAGAATTGGGATAATAAATACCTACTCAAACAATACGGGGAAATGTATTGGTGTTTTTAAAAAATTGGTACAACTTCTTCTTCTTCTTTTCGTGTGGGGCACTGAGTCGTCCAACAACCCAATGAACTCTGGTGTCAGGTTTGATACAACTGCTTATTTGCATTGATTGAAGAAATTATACAATGCTGTCAAAAATTTGGGATAACTATCTCATATCGAGTACCTAATCTTGCTATTATTACAAATTAGGGAGAGGGCACGTGGGCGGTATTATGTCACATAAGTTTTTAAAAACAATTCTACCAGGTATTAAGGTATACACCTACACTCATCCACAATATTTAATTCATATTTCGAATTAATTATTTGTAGGTATATAGGATGATAAAATTTATGTAATAGGATTCATATTCATATCATATTCACAATTCTAGTAACCAGATACGCCTGAGAAGACCCATCACAAACGAGCTTAATTATATTTCCAAATCAGATAATTAACAAATTAGGAGATTCGGCGAATTTGTTTCAAAATGGTTAAATTATTTATTACATTTATTAAATCCATTTAGTTCATTAGAATACTAAAGAAATGCATAAATTATTATCTTATGTCCGTTCTTAATCATTTTTGAATAACCTACAGTATCTTTTTTGGCATTATTAAGGTCGTGATTTATTTGACAAGCTTTGTGTAACAAGCGGAGGAGACCAATAAATGTATCGATTCGACTGGACCCTTGTTTTTAAAAGGCGAGCCCAATAAAATAAATATTATAAAACATACGGTAACTGACGTTTTGAAAAGAACACATTTTGTCTGGTACTAAGTATTTTACTTCTTTTAATGTTACGAGGAGTATTATTTTTGCATTTTTATCGCTTTGATGTTTAATATAAAATATGTGAGACGTGGCTGTATGGAGTTAATTGCAGTTGGGTACCAATTTACCGGTGGGATGTCTCTTGAAATTCTTTGAACAGGCGGACGCAGGAATCAACATATTGAAAATTTGATGTAAATTCAATGACTAAAATTAAAATTTAAATCGTTTCGGTTCAACTAATTAAACCTTCATTAAGATGATCCCCCAAGATTTTCAGATTCGAAATTTGATATCGATCTTCAAAAAACCTTCGGATTAAGTACAGTAGCTTGAATCTGTAACTTGAGATGTCGTGGGCGCGTCAAAGTATGCAGAATCAAAGTGACTCATGGCATTCATTCACTCGTTCACTTCCAACTTGGCTTTCAACTTTGAAAGACATTCATTGCTGCTTTTGTACATCGCGTTTTTGCAGTATCCAACTTCATGCAGCAATGAAAAGATTGATCAAAGTGGAAAACGCACAAGTGTCGAAAGATAATACGGTTTGCGTGATCACGGCTCATAAAGCCACACTGCATTAAGCCTTGTTCTCTCGTGAAGAGGGTTATATTATTATATGGAGAAAGCCAAATTTGATACAAGATTTATGCCTGGAGGTGTTAATGTGCGAGATATCAAACGGACTAAAGATTTAATACAATCGGCGCTTATAAGGCTAATAAGTCATAAATTATACCTCGACACAGAAAGTTGATGGACAGGCAAGTAGTAAATTTCAATAATATTTTTCCTTTTCATCTCAATATATGTATTGCCAATAAAATTGGTTCATCGGGTCTTCGGATAATTCGGTGTCCTACACGAAAAGTAGAAGAAGAAGTCTAAAAAAATGTTCTAATAAGATTATAGATCAGGCAAACTCTACACGAAAGTTTGGCGTAGGCAATCATTTTTGACTATTCTTGATAAATAAAATAGTTTTTTATTGAGGTTGAATGGTAGGAAAGGAAGTAAAAATAACATTATAAGTATAAAAAAGAGACAGGAAGTAGGTAGGTATGTGATACGAATTTATGACGACCACCTGACGATGACCAGGAACTTTGCGGTGATGAAAGGAAGGACGAGGAAGCACCAGACCACAGCACTATTAACAAACAGGTTATTTGCCATTTCAACAAAGTTTATTTTATCACAACGTTTATTTGCCGTGTGATGTCGGGATAGAATTGCATCATCTCACTTCTTTCCGGTGGGTGTCGTTAGTATACAATGTGTATTACAATTTTAGTCGATGGACTCGCAACCTACTAGTAGTAGGCCTCTGACATGGATGTGTGTAACGACCGCCGTCTAAGTAATCATAGACAACAAGCGGGACCGACGGCTTAACACAGAACCATCTTTATTTTCGGAAAATCAGGTGGTTCAGCCTGCAATGTCTCAACAAGACCGGGAATAAATTCACAAAGTGATTAATAAATACTTTGTGAGTGCCGCACACAACCTGCTACTATGGCAATACACAATTTTCTAAATGACACTCAAAATATGTTTGTCGTGGCGTAAATGGTTGATTTTACGTATGTATTTTTATTTCATAAACTTCATATAATGCTAATTGCCATTAATGACTGACATTTTCTTATTTATAAGGAGAAAATTTCCCTAAGGAACATTGGGTGAAATATGAAAAAAAAAAAATCAGCACTTCATACTTAATCCCCGATTAGCTGATCCAATCAATCTTAAACTCTATGAGAATGATTAAATAGTCAGCTTTATTGACAAGATTGTTTCTATACTTCTGTGATGATTATTGAATAATTGGCCTTGACATTTATAAATATAAACATCATGCAGTTCTCTTGAAGTTTATAGGTATTCAATCATTCACTTTGCTATAGGATATTGCGTCTCATTGCCAAATCGTGCTTTAAATCCGCCTACCATTGAGAATTTGTGTACAAATACTATAATTATAGTGTGTATTGATGCTAATAAATCCAAACATCGGCGTGTGTAGGTTATGAACAATCGGAGTTTCTAAATATTATGATAGCCGCTGGCTCCTTGGGTAGGCACCGAGGTATAGGGAGACTTTGGTGAGATACAAAATGAAGAAAATGAAAAGTAATTAGTCAAGTCGCTGCATTAAAAAAATAATAGGTATCACATGAGGTAGGTAAGTTAGTGATGCAATATGCAGTATTTATCTATTGTCGTCAGATCATCTAGAAAAACTCAAGAAAGAGTGAATTGCGTGCTGTCTGCTTCATAAGTTTTAGAAACCAAAAAAACAGTGAAATATAAAGCATGTAATAGGTAAGTAAGTGATGCAATATGCCGTGTATATCCATTGTCGCTGGATCATCTAGCAGAAAAACTTTTAAAAAAGTGAATTGCGTGCGGTCTTCTTCATAAGTTTTAGAAACCAAAAAACCGTCAAAATAGCAGACATTATAATATTAAGCATGTATCTACCTCTAAATTCAAGCATCTATTCAATATAAAACACCTTCATCATTGATTCAGATGATGGCAGAAAAACGATCATAATTAAAAAATCTGATGCACTGCTAAATTCTTCATATACGCCAAATAAAACAATCTCTGTGTCTCGGCGACTAAACTATAGACCAATAAATTGAGCAACATTCAGAATGCTCGAACCCCGCGGTGTATTACACAACAGACCATCAGAACAATTTAGACTGGCCAGAAACAATACGCCGCGAGCGCCAAGGTCGGCGAAAGTAGTTGTTTCGTTTTCATTGCCACCTACTGACCAGATGCACATAGAGCCATAGAGCATGTACGTATATCAGCAGCATGTAAACCTATACATTTCAGGGATCAAGTTATTCTAGTGTTTCGTACAGTTCGTAAGGATTACCAGTAAAGATTATTCCCTTAAATGGGAAGGCTGATGTGTTGAGTAAAGCTTAGGCTGGGGTTGACAGTTTGGACTTTGGACCATTCTTCTGCCACGCGTTGTAAAACTTACATTGACACTTCGAGAGACAGTACCTGTGATAGAGAAAATTTCATTAGCTCGAATAAGGGAACTGTTTTTGTCCTGTGGTGTTTTGGTTGAAGTTCTACGACGATTGTTTCCATGCTTCATGGAAAAAATAATTAGCAAAAGTGCTGCGTTTATAATGAAAATATACGAGTAGATTACCCACAACAAACTATGGAAAAAAAGACCTAAGCTACACATCACGCCTGTAATACCTTGCCGGCTAGGCAGATTGTAACAACCGCGAAAAAATAACAATAACGCCACTTCTGACAAATATTTGAGAGTCATTCGAATTTGTGTATCGAAATAGGGACAGGTAGTCAGCCCGTCGCCTAAAACTGCAATTCGCACCCTCGAGTCCCTTAGTCTCCTCTAACGACTTCCATGGGCAAGAAATGGGGTGATGCTATTCTAAGCTGGCATCATACGGCATGAAGACCCAGGCTTCAAATGCGATTTCATTAATGAGATTGTGCCTTAATCGAATCGGCTTTCCAAAATTTGTACACTGATTGTATTAACGTAAGAAACAAAGGGTTTATCGTTGTGGAAATCATTCTCCTGGAAATGCTGGAGCAATGTTCACTGAATAGCAAAATTCGTTTTGAAACAAGGTGGGCTGGAATTTTTACAAACGCGTGGATTTCTAACTCTAAAACAAAGGTCTATAGGTAATTGAAAAAAAAAAATCTTGGCGGTTTATAAATATGAAAAAACTAACTGAACAAAAGTTTAAAAAAATCCAAGGAATCCAGAATCCAGGTACACAAGACGAATATGACATGAATATAGGTCGACTATAAACGATGGTGAATTCATAAATCAAAAGTTCGAGGAAATTCATGAAAGTAGAAGCTGTAAATAAATGTTATTGTTCGCACTCCGACTGCGAGAGATACAGATAATTTATTCATAATTATATTACATTTCAAATGTAGACTCAGCTCATTACATTAATGCTTAATCATAATTATAAGTAAGTACCTTTATCAGAAATATATACAAAACATTTCATCATAATAGCAATACAGCAAGATAAATACGATTGATTGAAAAGCTTAGTATTAATTGTTATTTGTCCCTTTGTATTACCCTTTTTTACATTTAAAATAACTAAAAGTTCTTAAACATGCGTTTAAAAAACGGGTAGTGAGAAGGTGTTTACAATATCTTGAGGAAGTCTATTATAAAGAAAAGGTGCTAGCACGTGTGTCACCCTGTCAGACTTGGCTTATTTAATGTGGTATCTACTGTAGTTTTCCAGCCCCACGTACATTGCTGCTATCCTGTACGATATGATTATCTTATTAGACAAACTTTATTCTCTTTCCAATATTTTCCTACAAGACTTTGTCATAAGTTCCTTTTAATAATCTTGTTAATATTCACTACCAAATAGAATCTTTTGGGAACCACATGAAATAAGTACTAGGTCAAGGAATTGTAACTTATAATTGGTATTTTATAATTTGTTATGAAACAAATATTCCATTATGAAAGAACAGAATTATGGCATACAGACAGACTTGCACTGTATTGCGCGACACGTCAATTGATTATGAATTATGATTGAGTGTGTAGTTTCTAATTGGCAAATAATTCAACAACTGAAGATACGAATCTAATAGTAAAGATTTCATAAGACTAGTCTCGAAGGTGTTGAAAATTAATGATTGAAATTCAAGTTGCAATGACACCTACGCAGCATAATTGTTGGATTTTTATCTTTATTGACCAATCGTTGATCAGTAATTCGATAAAATCGTAATGCGTGACCTTATGGACCTAATAGTGTTTGGTGTAAGAATCAAACCCACAACTAAAGGGTCATCGAGAGCCCAATGCCCAGAGCATTTTAGACCACAGGTAGGTAAAAACGTTAAAAATTGAATAATACCGTGTGATGTTTGCTTAGAATAGCATCACCCCATTTCCTTCCCTTGGGAGTCGTAAGAGGCGACTAAGGGATTCGAGGGTGTGTTTTGCAATTCCAGGCGAGGGGCTGACAACCTGTCACTATGGCGATACACAATATTCCGCATGACCCTCAAATATTTGTCAGACGTGGCGTAAAGAACCGTTTTTTGCGACTGTTTGCGCTCTTCCTACCTCGCAAGGGATTATAGGCGTGTTATGTGTGTGTGATGTTTGCTTAGAATACCATCATTCCTCTCAAAGACTCAAACTATATAAAGATGTGTTTTTTTAAATAAAATAACGCGAAGAGATACAGCTAAGTTCTACAGGGCAATCGAACACAATGAAAATACAGAAAAATGTGAAACTTGCCTCGAAATGCGGCCCCATCACGTTGTGTTTATGTAAATTCGGACTTGACGATCGGGTCAGCACTTCAGGGCCGGTGTCAGGGAGCAGGTACTTCTACATGATACTTACATGAATGCACCCTGCACTGGGTCTTAGTATAAAAGTTTGAAGAATCCTAGACAAGTTCACACACATATCTTATTTAGCGTCAAAGCACACAGCATATGATTCAGTCGCGGAGTTTTAGGTACTGTCTAATAAAGTCTCACTTTACGTAGGTCAGATGGAAGAAATTTCTTAGTAGAAATAAGTTGTCCTGTTGTGTCGTTATTCTTTGTATGTGTTTCTTTTGTAATGTTGTTGTGTACAATAAACGGTAACTACTTTTAGATATGACAACTCGTGCGAGGATAATGACCTGTTTTGTAGCAACACGAAGACAAACTCATTCTAAAAGTAATCCGCAAATTACTTCTGTGACTTTTTATGTTCAATTGCTGATTTATCAAATATTCTCTCTTGATACTAGATATGTAATTTCCTATATCTATGTAATTTCTCAATATTTCTCAAACACCCAATTTGTATATGGTTAGGTAGAATCTTTTGATTGGCTATAATAATATATTGTTATATTTTATTACTGTTATTTAAGCTGTAAGTTACCCAAAGAAAATAAAACTTTATAAATAAATAAAAAGCAATCTGAAATATGGCTGAACTACTACGCAGGCAGGTGGATTTGGTATTGAGGTACTGCATAAATGAGGGAATAAAAAAACGACTGCAAAAACATGATGTCCATAGATTTTTCCTTCCACCATTCCTTCTTCGCAGACCTTGTATAGATAGGTATCAGAATATCTACGTAATAAACATCCGATGCTGTTACAATACAATGTTGTTACAGTGGAATATCTCAAAGGAGGATCCAGAAAGGATGTCATTTCTCGTGCTTCCATTTTTCCATATCCCGTTTGATGCCGGCGTCTTGTGAACCTCTGAAGCACTTTGCGTTGATGCTCAATTTTGATACACATTATGTTTTAGATTATATGGTTATTTTTTGCAACGATATATTGGACTATTGAATGTTTTATCAGATCTGTAGTTTCAAGCTTTATTGCGTTTGTCAAAATGCATAGTCAGTATACAATAACAATATTACCCATATGAAGACAACCTGTTAAGTCACAGCCATACATAAAACAAGACAGAGCCTTAATAAGAATAAATTCTTAATTTTTGGAAGCATGCTAGGGACTACGAAGAGGGACTAAATATTGGAGTAACAAGATTTTCTAAAACGGCTCAAAAACCAAGACAATAACAATTTTATTCGGTTCTTGCATGGGTAGTTAGTAAAATACGAATTATTGACTAACTAATCTCATTCAATGTTATCCAAAATATGCAAAGTTGAAATTAAAAGTATTTTTTTGACGCCATTGTTTAAATAGAATAATTTTAAAAAGTAGCTGATTTGACTAGTACGCAAGTAACAAATTATTTATCGACCTTTGTCGATCTGCTGTAAGTATACAAAATCTTTTTAGTTACTTAAAAAGGTACCCTAAGCCTATTAGTAGTAAAGATCTAAGCTGATGTATGTTAAGTTCTATTCAAACGATTTTGAATTAATGACCACCAAGGATAAAGGAATTTACAAATACAAAAATATATTCTTATCTATCAGTGGGTGCCGTTGTATGCCTCTCTAATTGGCTAATTGGTAAACGAAGATAGATCGACAAACGCGATCACTAAGGAGAAGATAGGCTGCTAGGTTGCTTCTGATGAAATGCTACCCTGATTGCTATCAGTTTGCCATTCAAATACAGTACAATATAAATGGGTAATTGTTTTGGTGTTGGATGGCGATGGAAATATTTGGCCATTGTTTTGATGGTCAAATGAAATTTATCACCGTAATATAGGATTAAGTCAAGGGTCAACGTACTGGAAATGATATTAACTTTATTCAATGTAGGATAGTACTTACAGGCGGCCGTACACATGGCTCCAGACAGAGAAGTTTGGAGGAAGCTGGTGACGATTATAGCCCAGAAAAGTCACGTCCCTCGTCATGAGGATACGACGAAGAAGAAGTACTATCATATAAAAAAGAAGTTAATTTAAAAACAGGAAAGAAAAGAAGGTACCAGTCGCGGAAAATTTTATACTGATAATTGATGGAAAGTTAAAACTTGTCCCAACGTTTCCTAGCATTAGTTTAATACTTGTTTTTTATCTCGCTGTAGATTTTTTATGAATTGAAAAGATTTCAAAAATTAAAAAGAAACTGCGCCATATCAAATACTTTGTTGTTTTTGTCGTCTTAAAATTTTTACTTCCTTTTCATATGTACCTACTGCACCAAGCTTTTTTGTTTAAATTTTATGCTATAATTTTATTATTTATCAGAAAATGTGTTGCTTAATCCAAAAGAATCGTCTGTTGAATTTTACTTATTCATAAAAGTAGATCCAACCACCCTAAACAAAAGATAACCTTAAAAATCTCCGAACAACAGACAGGGCAATATTTTGTCTTCTTAAATAATTCCTTTGCCGAATCGCCATCACGTCTCACTCCCGACGAATATATTTTTAAAGCGAGACATAAAAGAGAATACTCGAGTTATTCGAAAGTGCGGAAACGCGTACCATAGATCAAGTGGGGAAAATAGAAAAAAAAAATAGAAAAGCGGCAGAGATAAAACTGTGAGTACATTGCCGTGAAATGTTGCTACAATTTCGAAAGAGACAAATAGCCCTTTGACGGCGCCAGCACATTTTGTATGCATACGCGTGTTATTTACCCTTTATTCAGGCTGCAACGAGATACGGCGTATTCCCTAAACCCTTTTAGTGCACACTCTGTGGAGTGCAGCGGGAAATGTTGAAGAGAAAATGGCGCAGGAAATGAACACAACTACACAAGCAATATTTTTGAAACTGTGTATGTTGTCTCTTAAAACTTTCACGAATTTAATAATAATTAAGACAATACATTTCAATTATTTTTTAATTGTACAGACCTTAATTTATAGATAAAAAAACATTGAAGGGACCAATAAAAACTTAAAAACAGTCAAAAAACATAATAATTTCAGGTATCACATATCAGCATACCCCTTTAAGGGATCAATGTTTACTGGATTTTCTTCTAACCTGTATGAAAACCATTTTAAGTTGATTCCATAAAGATGTTGATTGATGTGCTGCTGTTTACATAGAGAATTCCCAAATCGAACGTAAAACGTGCTTTTTTTAATCACTTATCCGTCGGCAGAAACGATTTGTCTCGATACAACCAATTTGAACGTCGAATGATAAGCTTCTAAATTTAAATTCATAAACTGCTTACGAAAGATTTTCCGATTAGATAAGTGTCAGCTGACAGTTGTACAAAACGGTGTGTTATTTCGTTTCCCTTTTATGGGGTGACGTTATTTTGTGACTGCACGAAAGCCTTCAATCACAATGTTGAAGAAAGTCTTTGATTTGATCCGTGTTGGTTTTGAATGTCAGATTATAAATGGAGTGTGAGATCGTTGCGTGATACTTACTTTAACTACAGCATATATTTTGGTTTGATAACTACAGCATATATTCGAAATAATACTCAGTGAATAATACTCGTAGAATACCTACGCTGTCTTCAGGCCTGTCTTTAACCTCAAATTGACAATAATTAAATCTTACTATGTTTTTGAAACTAAGCTTTTGCATACAGCTCACTGCGTGTGAGAAGGAAGCACAAAGAAAAATTTGAAGTTTCGTTCATTATGTTCATTTGCAATTTCATAGAAGTATTTATCATCCCATAATAATATTTGCAGATTTGTGAAAAGCAGCGGTTGATCACATTTGTCAATTATATTTCTATTATAATGATTTAATGACCACCCAGGGCCTTAAGTCTGTTAAACGAAAATCTTTGCTGTTGTGCGTCAATGGCCTGTCAGTGGGACTGTTTTGGTCTGTTCGTATTCTGCTGTAAGTTTGAAGTTGAGATATTCACAGTGGCATTTGAATGTCAATTGACATTCGATGGCATTACAATGACAAAAATAAGAGAACTGGGGCCCTGTATTTTCAACAATTGATTTGTAATGTATAAGTTTTAGCTATAGACTTATTTTATAGATAAAATTTATTATTTCCATTGATAATCAATTTGGTATCGCGAATTCAACCCAAAACCTTAGATGCAATTAGAGATACACTACATACATACATTAATCACTCGTCTGTCGCTTCATACTATAACAATTTCATTGGTTTTGAATTTTATTGTGGGTAGTTAAGGTTCAAAATTGTTGTCCGGCTCCCGGTACGTGACAGACAAGGGGTTAATAGCCACAACAGTCCACTGCTGGACGAGGGCCTCCTCATTTTGGACCTCAATTGGCAAGCGCAGTGCAAGATTTGCATTCACAGGAAACGCTGCTTTCCTGCGAACACTAGCACGGCGCTGAAATAGCGACATCTATCTTTGTAAGGAATTGACGTTTCGTTTCTTACATAAAATTTGCGCTCAAGTCGTACAGATAAAACTGTATAAATTTTTATTTCAAGATATAAAACAAACATCTGAATATTTATAATATTTACAAAACAAGAAAACCTAAAAATTAAAATAAGCCTCCCAATGCGTCCCCACTAGACATAGTTCCCAGCATGCTGGCAGCATTCCCCCTTTGTATAGCCAAGCTAATACGCTGGGCAAGGAGTACCCATATAACCAGCTTGAACTGATCCAGCTTATATACCGAATCACATGGTGATAGGTTGTCAATCCCTGCCATACAGGGTATTAAAGCGTAGCGAGCTAAATCCCGTGTTAACGAAGGTTGGGATGCTAATCTGGGTCAGTACGGGACCGCTCGGCCGAAATTTATGAAGAGGCTCCCTGACTATTAGTGGCGCCACCATAACATCATCAATAGTCATCACAATAAAACGATTTGAAACGGATTTAAGTTGTGTGTATTTTTAAAATTGTTTTACTGTGATGAGTAATAGTTGTGCAAACTCAAGAAAGTATTATCATCAATAGTCACAACACTTTATAAGGCAGTTGGTAGGCGGGTTGATAAGCGCAGTGCATAGAGCTAAATCCCATGTTAACAATAGTTGGAATGCAATCCAGGACGGGACGGGACCGTTCGGGCACAATTAAGAGGCGCCCCGGTGATAGGTGGCGCTCTCATCAGTTAAACAGCGACAACAGGAGGTTGTCTGTATAATTCCTATATAATTCGGCTTGCAAGCCATGTGTTAGATAAGACATTAACAGCCAGAACAGTTTGTTGCTGGAAAAACTTAATACCAACCTCCGTCACATTAACTTATAAATCCATTAGAATACACAATACATCTTAAATCATTAAGGGTTTGAAACGATTGAAAATAAGATTAGATACTGAAGCTTATTTTAAACATGTCACATCGCAATAGTAATAAAAAGCGGGCATAAAGTTACATACACCAAACGTGCTAATAGTGACAGTTTTTCCAACGTTTGAATTTACCACTACACAAAATCATTGTTACTGATGTCAGGTTCTTTATTAACATTTACTGCCTTAGCTCTTATTAGATTAAATAAATTTTCTATGAACGTTTTTATCGATCACAAAAAAAAAAATAAGTGAATTCCGGTTTCAATTGTTTTAGTGTAATAAGTTATAGTTGTGCAAACTCAAGAAATTATTATGTTTTATCGACTTTTGAATTTAAAAATGGCGGCGCTTGTTTTGTTAGGGATCTTCCTAACAACCTTTAGCATTGTCTAGCCAACTTACTGTATTAGTAGATAGTTGGTGATTACTCAGTCAATTTCAAAAGTCAGTCTTTGATGTTTTGATAATATTGGATTTATCTAAATCGTCTTATTCGATTAAGGGATGATGTTGAATATTATTTTTGGATATCTTTAAAATCCTTTCAAAGCAACTTGCTTTGAAAGGATTTAATTAATTATTTTTCGAATGAAATAGAAAAGTAACTCATTTGAAAATACTTTAGTGAGATACTCATTTTTTTTCAAAAAAGCAGCGTTTTAGTTCTAAAGAATAGAAAACTTTGACTATAATTGTTTTGGGACATTTTCAATTTCCCTTTTATTATTTTAGGCAAACACAAGCAACGTTTATGATATTCTATTTGCATAAAACTTTAGCTTTTTGACGCTAAGCAATATAAGATTGAACCAAACGAAAGTCAAAGTTAATTTGGGAGGTAATTACACGTCACCAGCTTAACTACGATGACAGAAGTGCTGACTGTCAACGTAACGTGTTTTAATAATTTTCTGGGACTGGAGAACTTATATGAATAAGACGTCAAACTAATATTAGTACGTCATAATTATTGTACGAGTAAACCTATAATCGAATAGCAGCCTGATCTAAAAACGAAATGTTCGTCGGAATTGAATGGTTCGGCCAAGGCTAATCCGATATTACAATGTCGGGTGAAATTTTACTAGTGACCGATACTGCAAAAAGAGGATGGGCTGGTGATAAGGAACAACTTTCCCCAAGGAACATGGGTTTATATATGACAAAAATATTTTGAGCTTTCATAGTAACCCAAACCAGCTGATCAGCAATTTTGTAGGTAGGTAGGTCCAATTTTATTTTTCATATTTTGACCTATTTTACTTGGGTAAAGTTGTGCTATGTCACCAACTCGTCTTGAGTTTTCGCTATCAGTCAATAGTAAAGTTTCACCATTTTTATAAAGGACGACGTCTAAAATCGAAATATACGTCAGGATCGAATAGTTCGAAATTTTATTCGATATTACAATATGTTTGTTAAGCTGTGGACTCTGGGTCGCGAAAAATCACTATCGAAAAGTAATCCTAGACTCATTACGCATGATTAATTACCTATTCACTCCTAACTTTCTTATCAGAGGATCTTTTCAATGGGATGTCCTATAGAATATTCATCCCATACACGGCCTCCTGTATTGAAACATAAAGAGATATAAATACCGTCCGTGCTGAGTCCTTTAAGGCGTAATAGTCTTATCTCCCTCTATTTCATGTACATTTAGAGGCGTGCGGCAACCTTTGTATATTTTTTATCCCATTGTATAGTCTGTTAGTTAAATGCAGATAGGAAAATTGTACGACAAACATTTAATGAGGTGTTTCGTGAATATAAAGAAAGACAAGCATGTTCTGCATATTGATATATGGCAGGTAATTAGAGAAAATCTGGATATGTCATCCAAATGTATTATATCTACTATTTACTCTACTAGATACTAGAGATGACTGGCCCGATGGGGTAGCGGATAGTTCCCCTGCCTGCTACGCCGAGGGTCATAGGTTTGATCCCCACAAGGCACAAATATTAGTTTCGAAATTTTTATATATTTGTGTTTAGTCTGGGTGGTTTCTTTGTATGATATGTATTTATTTAAAAAGTATATTAGTAATAATATCAGCAATTTCGTGCACATAGTAAAATTTGGAGCTAGATGGCGCTGTGTGAAATGTCTAGGATATTTATTATTCTTTCATACTCACGACATGGGGTAAGAGGAGTTACTTCATCTATCTGAGGTTTGACTGCTAGGAGCGTTTGTCAAACAATTATTGATGCACGAAGAGCTCGGAGACCGCAAACCCTCTCAGTTTCTCCGGCATGTCCAAGATTTGGCAGGTCATGACGTGCCCGATGATTTTATTCGTACATTGTGGATGAACAGATTGCCAATTAACATTCAGACAGCGATAGTGTCGCAGCAAGACATGGCGCTGGATAAGCTAGCAGACCTGGCAGACAAAGTGCATGAAGCTGTTTTCATGGCCCCACGCGTGGCAAGCACATCGGTAGCAGGGCCCTCTTCGTCAGATTACCAACAGCTGACCCAGCAAATTGCCGAACTCACGATGGAGGTAGCAGCTTTAAAAAGAGATCGTTCACGCTCACGTTCGCGCCGCAGGTACGACAGCCCTTATGGTAGATCTCGATCGAATTCCCAAAACAGTGAGTATTGCTGGTACCACAGACGCTTTGGCGAGAAAGCTTATAAATGCTCGGCGCCACCATGTAAATTTTCAGCTAGAAAAGCACCGGGAAACTATGCTGGCAGTCAGATTTAGCGGCTCACGACTGCCACGCCGCACCAGGCCGCCTATTTGTCATGGATCAGAATAGCAAAATTCAGTTTTTAATTGACACAGGATCGGATGTTTGTGTTTACCCGCGGTCGGCATTGAGAGAAGCCAGGAAGCAAACAAACTACCAACTGTTCGCCGCCAACGGCTCAACGATTCATACATATGGTACGGTGCAGTTTGATTTAAATTTTGGCCTTCGACGCGCATTTGTATGGCGATTTATAGTAGCCGACGTTTCAAAGCCAATAATCGGTGTAGATTTTCTAGCACACTACAGCCTTCTAGTGGACTGTAGGAACCACAGGCTTATAGATATGCTAACTACGCTAAGCGTAAACGTACCCGCTAAAAAGCCTGCCGATAATGTTATGTCAGTAAAATGCATTAAAGGAGATTGTCCATACCACTACCTACTGTCAGATTTTCCAGAAATCACTCGTCCTGCTGGAATTCATCGTGTACCGAAACACAAAACTTTCTACCACATCCGCACCACTCCTGGACCTCCAGTGTCAAGCCGTCCCCGTCGTCTACCGCCGGATCGACTAAAAATCGCTCAGAAAGAGTTCGACGATATGCTTGCTAACGGTACAGCACGTCCTTCGGAAAGCTCATGGTCTTCTCCACTTCACCTGGTCCCGAAAAAGGATGACGGTTGGAGACCATGTGGTGACTACAGAGCCCTTAATGCTCGCACTATTCCGGACAAGTACCCAGTACGACACATCCAGGATTTCGCTTCTCGCATGTCCGGCAGCAAAATTTTCTCGGTTATCGATCTTGTCAAGGCTTACAACCAAATTCCAGTGTTCGAAGCTGACATCCCCAAAACAGCAATAACCACACCTTTCGGAATGTTCGAATTCCCGTACATGACTTTTGGTCTCCGTAACGCAGCTCAAACTTTTCAACGATTCATCGATGAAGTCCTTCGTGGTTTTGAGGATTTCTGCTACGGATATATCGATGATATCATCATCTACTCACCTTCCGAAGACCAGCATAAGGAGCACCTCACGAAACTTTTCACTCGGCTGAAGGAATACGGTGTTTTGATTAACACAGGCAAAAGTCACTTTGGACTGGCCGAGGTAACATTTTTAGGCTTCCGCGTTACCGCTGACGGGATCAAGCCACTTGACGCAAAAGTCACAGCCATTCAAGAGTTCCCAGAACCCAAGACGGTTAAGGAACTACGTCGTTTTTTGGGGATGGTGAATTTCTTCCGCAGAAACTTTGTCCCTAACGCCGCTGCTATTCAAGCTCCATTAAACGAGGCTCTGAAAGGACCAAAGGTTCAAGGTTCTCACGCTATTACCATGACAGCTGAGATGCTACAGGCTTTCAACACCTGCAAAGCGAGCCTGTCACAAGCAACATTATTGGCTCATCCGGATCCAGATGCAGAGCTTGCCATCTTCACGGACGCGTCGGACGTAGGTGTCGGCGCTGTTCTACAGCAGCGCAAAGGAGACAGCTGGCAACCGCTGGCGTTTCACTCCAAGAAGCTCAAGACTTCACAAAAGAAATATAGCCCATATGATCGTGAGCTGTTGGCAATATACGAAGCCATTCGACACTTCCGACACATGGTAGAAGCCAGAACATTTGTGGTATATACAGACCATAAGACACTTACCTTCGCCTTTGCGAGTCGACGTGACAACTGCGCACCAAGGCAATTCAGATACCTGGACTTCATATCACAGTTCACAACTGACATAAGGTACTTACCTGGCCAAGAAAACGTCGTAGCTGATACGTTGTCCAGGGTAGAAGAAGTTGGCTCCACTATTGACTACCAGGCTCTTGCGCGCGCTCAGGAAGAAGACCCTGAACTGCAAGACCTGTTACAGCATGGATCCTCTCTACAACTAAAGAAAATTCCCTTGCACGACTCACCATCACTGTATTGCGATGTATCAACTGGCTCGCCACGCCCCTTCCTTACGCCTGGATTCCGAAAAACAGTTTTCGAGGTGCTACACAACTTAAGCCATCCAGGATGTGCAGCTACAGTGCAGCTGGTGACACAACGATTCGTATGGCCAGGGATTCGCAAGCACTGTAGAGAGTGGTCGAAGCAATGTCTGCGCTGTCAAGGCAGCAAAGTGACACGTCATACTTCATCACCATTTTCCTCATTTGTCACACCGTCATCTCGATTCTCCCACATTCATCTCGACATCGTAGGTCCATTACCACCGTCTTCTGATTACAGGTACTGCCTCACGGTAATTGACAGATTTACCCGATGGCCTGAGGCGTACCCACTTAAGGACATCACTGCAGAAACCTGCGCCGCCGCATTAGTCTCTGGCTGGTTTGCTAGATTCGGCTGCCCTGAAAAGATGACAACTGACCGCGGCCGCCAATTCGAGTCAAGTCTCTTCAAGGCCATAGCATCATTGGTCGGTGCTCAGCATTTTCGCACCACCTCCTACCATCCCATCGCAAACGGCATCATCGAGCGCTTGCATAGACAACTCAAGGCTGCCATCATGTGCCACGCTTCACCTCGATGGTCAGAGGTACTTCCCATGGTTTTGCTCGGCATTCGCAGCGCGTGGAAGGATGACCTTAAAGCATCGGCGGCGGAGCTCGTTTACGGTGAACCCCTGCGACTGCCTGGTGAGTTCTTTGCTCCTTCAGCGGACGCAGAGACCGACGTAACCGACTTCGCATCTCGGCTTCGCCATCACATCGCTCGGTTATCACCTACACCTACAAGATGGCACACCAACAAGCCATTTTACGTCCCTAAAGGCCTAGCTACAGCAGAGTACGTTTTCCTACGCACAGACGCAGTCCGGAAATCGTTAAAGCCTCCATACACTGGACCTTACAAAGTGCTAGAAAGAGGTTCGAAAACTTTTAAAATCGAGGTCAAGGGAAAGCCTGAGTCAGTGTCAATCGATAGATTAAAGGCTGCGTATGTGGTCATTGATGATCCAGCAACAGCTCCAGAGGTTCCAGCGGCACTTCCAGAAGTTCCGAAGATTCCTGCCAGCCCTACGCCTGCACCAGCTCCCCCCTCCAGAACCCGAAGTGGTCGGGTGGTTCGGTTCCCTGATCACTATCGACCGTAGCCTGCTGCAACGGTCTCGGCGGGGGAGTACTGTAGCGGCCACCCTGGTCGCCCGTGGCAACCAGTTTTGTGTGGACTTTATGACATAAGGAGTGAATGATTTTTCGTCATATTTTTATATTCTTATAATATTAAAATCGTGCATCACATAGTTACCTGGACTACTTATTCGTGGCTATAAATCCATCCAGGTAATGGGCTGCAGCGTTCCCCGTATTTGTTCCCCATTTTGGGAACTACCGGCACGTGGCCGGGTAGATTCGGTCCAATCAGTTCTTCCCAGAACAACTCGTAAGCCCAATTACGCCATTGGGCTGGTTGTTTGAACAACCACAAAACTTCTCCGGGTGAGCTCCTGCTCCCCACCATACACTCAGGTGTAGATTTCAGAACTAAAATAAAAAAAGTGTTCCCTGTGAAAGCAATATATTGCACTTGGCTCTCTAATAGTGTGTTTAGTATGGCAATACCCCCCTGTAGGGGGAGGCCCATGTCCAGCTGTGAACAGTAGTGGCTGTAAATGTATGTTTTTATGTAAATGTTCGTCACACATCTATCTCTTTGTGTCATCTAATTGTGTGTCCGATTGTTTATAAATTATACTCAAGTGAATGGGGTTATTTGTTGGCTATGAATGTCAGTTTGTTTAATGTTTTTACTTGAATCATACTTGAATAAGTTATTCTTGCGTATTATTGTAATTGCATTTGTGGCAGAAGTATGAACAAATGTCATTCGTTTCAGGTGTTTTATAAGGTTTAAATAGATTGCCACGATTAGTTAAATTAAGCGTTCCGCCATTTTATAACTCTTCTTCCTTTTCCTCTTAATATCCTTTTTCAGATTTAGCTGTTCGTGAAATCAAGCATTTTTCATATAATAATGAATGGTCTTAATTCATTTCAACCAAAATGCGTGAAATTACATTTAAGTTGAGCTATCTGGTAACAAAAATATACTGTTTTCCGCGAGGATATGAAATTACACGTACACTACTTTAGTAGGCCCTTATTTAGATAATTAAATAAGATTAATAGGTATATTGATAAAATTTTAATCTAAATTACCTTTACGGTCAATTCAATGAAAGTGCAATTTATTTTATGGTCTGTATATTCATTAAAGCGGCTAAAATATACAATTTATTTTCCAAAAAGGACCTGGTTTCCGATAATTCCGAGCCTACATGAAAAAATTAAAATCGAATCAAAAAGTAAAACAATTTTAACGAGCAATAAACTTTTAAACATTCAGCAAAGATTGCTGAGCAGTGATTATTCCGGGTACAGTTATAAAAGACGAATTTCGATTGGGGGTTTTGCCAATAAATCATGTTCGGGTACAACCTCCCCATCTAAAAGCAGCCTTTGTACACCCTCTGCGTTGGTAATAAAGATGATATTTGCAATAACTTGCACATTGGATGACTGTATGTTGAGATTACATTGTATTTGCCCCAGCCTGAGTTTACGGCACATTGTTGCATGATCATTTAAATATCCCGTATAATGGTTTGTTAAGCCTCATGCGCACGTTTAAATATGAAAAACGCACAAAAATACTTCGATGGCATTTAATGCAGGACCTTTTGTAACCCCTTAAGAGCAGCTCATAAAATTTACCAACTTTCTATCGACAACTTTTTGAAAAATAAATAATTAAAAAGTTAAAGGCAAAATAGGCCGTATGATGCCGGTTTGGAATAGCATCACCCCATTGGTGCCCATGGAAGGCCGATGTGGCGCAGTGGTAGTGCGACTGCCTGCGACGCAAAGGCTCCGGGCTCGATTCTCGATGGGACACTCATAAAGTTGATATTTATCTCTTTGTGAATTTGTTCCCGGTCTGGTTAGGACATTGCAGGGTGAACCAACTGATTGTCCGAAAAGAAATGGTTCCGTGCTTCGGAGGGCACGTTAAGCCGTCGGTCCCGGTTGCTGTCTATGATTACTTAGACGGCGGTCGTAACACAACCATGTCAGAGGCCTACTAGTGGTAGTAGGCGGTTGAAAAACTCTGACACCAGGGTTCATCGGGTCGTTGGACGACTCGGTGTCCCACACGAAAAGAGAAGAGAAGAGGTGCCCATGGGTGTTGTAAGAGGCGACTAAGGGACACGAGGGTTAGATGTGTATTACAATTTTAGGCGATGGGCTGACAAACTGTCACTATAGTGATACACAGTTATCTGATTGACCCTCAAACTTTTGCCAGATGTGTTGTTAATGTCGTTTTTACGGCCGTTAACGCTCTGCCTACCCCGTAAGGGATATAGGCGTGATTTATGTATGTAAAGGCTAAATAATGAGAAAAATAATTCATTTGACGAAAGAACCATCGTCACTTTTTTAGTAAACACATTATTTCGGAACGGAACATAAGTTATCGCTACTTGTCATAAAACCCGATTGTATTCAAAAACACTTTGTTTAGCCGCTGAAGCATCCTCTGTGTTTTTTTTTTTTTGTCTCAAGGGTTTCTCAGGTGTCACAAGTCCAACACTTCCGCGCCGCTGCTTCACCTTTTTAACGCTTCTACACTCTAAATAATTAGACGCATACAAAAAACTAATTAATATTAATATATTCTGGACGCGGAGGTGACACGACGCTTGCATCGGAATCTATTCAAAAAGAAAAAACTAATCCAAAACACTTACCATAAGCGGGGGTCCAGCCTACATAGTTTGAATGTAAATTAGCAAAAGAATGTATAACTAAAAAAATCTGTTATTCATCACGTCAAAATAATGGTCAAAGATGGACAGCCGTGCCTAATAATGAATTTATGACCTCTATGATTGTTTTCTATTACAAGACAATAAAAATAAAATTTCTGAAGAAGCAACAGCGTGACTTATTTTCTAGATTCGATACGATATCGCTTTCGGATTATTAAAAGGAACTTACTGGAAGCAAAGCAATTCTTCTTAATATTATCAAAAGTAGACGGCCGATTTGGCGCAATGTTAGTGTAAAAGCCTGCGGCGCAAAGGTTCCGGGTTCGAATCCCGGTTGGGCACTCATAAAGTTGAAATTATCTCTTTGTAAGATTGTTTCCGGTCTGGTTAGGACGTTGCAGGCTGAACCACCTGAATGTCCGTAAAGGTGCTGTTCCAAACCGAGCGGCCTACGGCCGACGGCCGACGGCCGATGGCACATGCCGCGGCTATCGGCCGTCGGCCGTCGGCCGCCGCGGCAGATGTCATTCCGAAGGCAGCGGCCGACGGCCGACAGCACATGTCAGAGTATAGTTTTCAGGACTTAGTTATTATGTTTATTAGGTTATTATGGTTCATCGGGTTATCATGGTTCATCGGGTTATCATGGTTCATAGGGTTATTAATTTTCATCGGGTTATTGTGGTTCGTCGGGTCGTTGGGTTCATCTTGTCGTTAGGGTTCATCATGTGTCCAGAGTTCATCAGTTCGCTAGCTTCATCGGCTTATCATGGTTCATCGGGTTATCATGGTTCATAGGGTCGTTGGGTTCATCTTGTCGTTAGGGTTCATCATGTGGCCAGAGTTCAACGGTTCGCTAGGTTCATCGGGTTATTACGGTTCATCGGGTCGTTAGGTTCATGTTATCGTTAGAGTTCATCATGTGGCCAGAGTTCATCGTTTCGCTAGGTTCATCGGATTATCATGGTTTATCGGGTTATTATGGTTCATCGGGTCGTTGGATAAAGCCTAACGACAAGATGAACCGTAATAACCCGATGAACCATGATAAACCGATGAACCATGATAAACCGATGAACCATGATAACCCGATGAACCTAGCGAATCCATGAACTATGGCCACATGATGAACCCGAACGACTAGATGAACCCAATGACCCGATGAACCATAGTAACCCGATGAACCATGATAACCCGATGAACCTAGTGAACCGATAAACTTTGGCCACATGATGAACCCTAACGACAAGATGAACCCAACGACCCGATGAACCATAATAACCCGATGAACCTAGTGAACCGATGAACTTTGGCCACATGATGAACCCTAACGTCAAAATGAACCCAACGACCCGATGAACCGTAATAACCCGATGAATCATGATAACCCGATGAACCTAGCGAACCCATGAACTCTGGCCACATGATGAATCCTAACGACAAAATGAATCCAACGACCCGATGAACCATAATAACCCGATGAACCATGATAACCCGATGAATCTAGCGAACCGATGAAGTCTGGCCACATGATGAACCCTAACGACAAGATGAACTCAACGACCCGATGAACCATAATAACCCGATGAACCATGATAACCCGATGAATCTAGCGAACCGATGAAGTCTGGCCACATGATGAACCCTAAAGACAAGATGAACTCAACGACCCGATGAACCATGACAAACCGATGAACGATGATAACCCGATGAACCTAGTGAACCGATGAACTTTGGCCACATGATGAATCCTAACGACAAAATGAATCCAACGACCCGATGAACCATAATAACCCGATGAACCATGATAACCCGATGAATCTAGCGAACCGATGAACTCTGGCCACATGATGAACCCTAACGACAAAATTAATCCAAAGACCCGATGAACCATAATAACCCGATGAACCATGATAACCCGATGAATCTAGCAAACCGATGAAGTCTGGCCACATGATGAACCCTAACGACAAGATGAACTCAACGACCCGATGAACTATAATAACCCGATGAACCATGATAACTCGATGAACCTAGTGAACCGATGAACTTTGGCCACATGATGAACCCTAACGTCAAAATGAACCCAACGACCCGATGAACCGTAATAACCCGATGAATCATGATAACCCGATGAACCTAGCGAACCCATGAACTCTGGCCACATGATGAATCCTAACGACAAAATGAATCCAACGACCCGATGAACCATAATAACCCGATGAACCATGATAACCCGATGAATCTAGCGAACTCATGAACTCTGGCCACATGATGAACCCTAACGACAAAATTAATCCAAAGACCCGATGAACCATAATAACCCGATGAACCATGATAACCCGATGAACCATGATAACCCGATGAATCTAGCGAACCGATGAACTCTGGCCACATGATGAACCCTAACGACAAAATTAATCCAAAGACCCGATGAACCATAATAACCCGATGAACCATGATAACCCGATGAACCTAGCGAACCGATGAACTCTGGCCACATGATGAACCCTAACGACAAGATAAACTCAACGACCTGATGAACCATAATAACCCGATGAACCTAGCGAACCGATGAACTATGGCCACATGATGAACCCTAACGACAAGATGAACCCAACGACCCGATGAACCATAATAACCCGATGAACCATAATAACCTATATATAATAACTAGTCCTGAAAACTTTATTCCAACCCAACCAACGTAAAGCCGCCGCGGCTATACTGGTCTGCAGTTATGTGCCGTCGGCCGTCGGCCGTCGGCCGCCGCGGCAGATGCGCGGCGGCCGATGGCATGTGCAGTCGCCGCTCGGTTCGGATAGTATCCCATACAAGTCCATACGAACCAGTAGTGCCGCGGCGGCCAAGGACGGCCGCCGCGGCATATGCTGTCGGCCGTCGGCCGTAGGCCGCTCGGTTCGGAACAGCACCTTAAGAAAGATGGTTTCGTACTTCGGAGGACACGTTAAGCAATCGGTCCCGGTTGCAGTCTGCGGTCGTTACACAACCTATCATACGCCTAATAGTAGTAGTAGGCATTTGTAAAACCCTGACACCTGGGTTAATCAGGTCGTTCGCCGTCCAGAGTCCCACACGATAAGAAGAAGATTATCAAAAGTGACCTGCGTGTAGGTATTCTGAAAATAAAATGTGATATAGTGTTTACTTGGACCCTTATAATGGAACCAACATGCCTCGTGATGAGTTCGCTGGTATGAATAAGGAACGAAGCATTCCAATTGCAGCTACGCGCGAAACCTTTACACTTGGATAATTAACACAAACAAAGTAAAAAAATAATCCATAAATTAAAGCAAGCGGAAAGGGCCGTCGCATATCGGGGGACCTTTTAAGAAACCTGTACACACAAATGCCATTCCGGGGTCCATAGTTAAAATGCTCAAAGCATAGCTATTCATTAGCTGGTGCGAGAATGAGAATTCTTCAGGCACTCTGAATATTCCATTGGATCGAGGGCTTGTATTGTCTCTGGAAAAATACCGAGGCCGTCGTTGATGCTAAATTATGTTCGGAGCTTGTTGCAACGCTTGACAACTACACGGTGAAGGGAGTTGTATTACAGAAGCAACTGCCACATCGGCTGCCTTGATTTATTGGAGGGCCTTGTAAGGCTTCCACGGGGTAACGGTGAGTTTAAATTAACTAAATTTCTAAACCTTTTGAGGCTCTGTTTCTTGATGTGCTAGTAGCTTTCAATATGAAAGGTCTAAGTTGAAGAGAAAATACAAATCAAACTGCGACACATCAAGATATGAAATTGTTTGAAAGAAGAAGAATTTTTGTTAGTATACAAGAAGATGAACAAAGTGCGTACCTAGAAGCATAAAATAAATATTGTACAAGCTAAAAAGAAGAAGGTGCGTTAAAGTTGTGCGTCTTTTTGTGGGTAGGTATGTAACTCGTTTAAAAGGCTAATTATTATTATTATGTAACTCGTTTCATCAACCAGGGTATTCAGTGGGCAGCACATGTTCCCATCTCTTCTTTGCATGGAGTCGAGTACGGTGAATAGCTTGAAAATATCGTTGTTTTGTTTTTCTACATTTTTATAAAGAACTTTTGTACATTATGTACATGCCAGCCCTAATGTGTTCCATCATAATACTTATCTCCTCTTATAAATATAAAAATATATTCAAATATAAATTAGGTTCAAATAATCTGCACAGGGCGATTTACTTCTAAGTTTGTAACGTTCCATGTAAACTGTTAATTTGGAAAAATATGTTCCAGATTTGGAGTTGAAAGCAAAACATGAAAGGAGCTTACAGTGTTTTGTTTTAATGCATTTCACAAAATTTCCCTTCTTGAGTACATGGGTAGCATATTCTAGTTCATTTTTACAATCCGTGCAGTATGGAGAGTCAACTTTTCATTAAATAACCAAATAGCAAAAAAAAAATTGCAGTAAAAAAAGTCTACTTTACTACACACAAATTGAATGCTATGGACTTTTGTAGGTACATGTCTAACCACTTTACACAGACCAAAACTCTCATGTTTTTAAATCCGAGCTGCCTATCTAAGGATTATCGACGGTACAAAAGCTCATAGACATTGTACAAACCACTTCTCCTTGTCACAGAGTTGAGCGCGGTGAGCCCAGACTTAGCCTGAGAACATCCTAGTTCATTATCTAGTTAGACGTGTCTATGGGCTTTATTGCCTACCGCACAATAGACGGCTCATTGGTACTGTTTTAGAAGATAATTGTTTAACTGTTCCTATTTTACGATGTGTAACAAAGGGACAGTAGCCGCAGCCAATGGGCAACAAGTATTTTTGCGCGTAATTAATAAATTCCTATTGTAGAGATGCCTGCTTAATACTCAGCGCCTTAAATAACCACCAGCCATGTTTAAGACAAGCTGCGAGCACTGAGGATTCCGTATGGAGACGATCGAGTTGTTTTCTATGCTTCGTATCTACTATCGTTGTTTTATTTTGCTATTACACATAATAGTCTGAATTACCAAATTTTTAAAACACTTCCCGTGTTAGGTAGCCCAGATGAAAGAGGCATCGCTACTAGTGATGGCAAAAGTCGCATGTGCAAATTCTGCCCCCGGTAGAAAATTTTGCCAGTTTTCCAAAAAAAAGTCCGAAGAATTATAATTATATTTTTTTTTACCAGTATTGACCACGTTTTAAAAACACCTGTTATGTGTCTAATTTATTTGCAAAAGTCTTAGATATAATTTTGGACCCTAGAAATACTATGCTTCATACATTTAAAAGTCTAGTTCTAAGGATAACAAAGTTGGTTTAGTCACTTATGATTATTAAGTTTGGAATTGAAAAATAAAAGTTTGATGTAAATTTGTTTTTAAAATTCTCTTTGGAACCCCAAAACGGGTGATTCAAATTCAAAAGGCTCATTCCTCAGACCTCGTTAATTAAAGAGGCATATCTGTGTCACCGGCCAAAACGATTGGAATAAATCGACACGCAACATTAAGAGCGTGTAAAATTATTCAGCTTTATACTGCACTAACTTTTCACCGGTGGTTTTACCCGCTGCCATGATTTCTCTGACTTACAATCGCTGTTCGGCAAAAGTTGGCGTTATTTTTGCCGTGGAATTTTTATAATTTCCCGTGTGATGCCGGCTTCGAATAGCATCACCCCATTTCTTTCCCGTGGGTGTCGTTAGAAGCGACTTAGGGACTCGAGGGTGTGTTTTAAAATTTTAGGTGATGGGCTGACAAACTGTCACTATGGCGATACACAATTTTACGAATAATGTTTGTCAGACGTGGCGTAAATTACCGTTTTTTACGGCCATTATGCTCTGCCTACCCCGCAAGGGATTATTGGCGTGATATATGTATGTATGTTATTTATATATTTGTCAGATGATGCCGCTTTTAGTTTACGACAAATACGTGATTTTCTAACTTATACAGTAGGTACTTTTTAAAACTAGTATTAGAAATGTGTTTTAATGTGATAATAACAAGTATAAAAGCAGCATTTTGTGTTACTTTAGGTCTTATTTAAATATACAGTGGTAACAAACACACACACTTTTGCCTTTTAATAATACAGTATGCTGTCGGAAGGCTACCGCAAAGTTTGCACTCGGCATATTTAAACAAACACCCCTTATCTGGCTCATCGGCGATTCCGTTCACAGATATTCCGCCGAGGAATTAAATTTATCTTATGGAGCAGGATGTGTAGGTACCAGGGAAGTGCCGACGCAGCTACTGGTTTTAGAATAAGCAATGGTGCACCTGGAAGTTTTTATGGTTCAATCAGGAGGTTTTCTATTTACTTATTTTACCATCACGTGAGCTATATGATGCAGGTTACCAGAAAATTCCAAAAAGTTCGATTTTCAAAATGGCGGATGTGCTGCTTGGATTTAAGTTCTTAGAAAAGAGAAAGTCACATCTAATTTATTTTATCTACACTCGTCTAATAATGTTCGAATTATGAATTCGAAAACAGATGCATAATGACCTACTTTATGCATTCTGCCTATAAAAACTAGGGTTTACTATAATTTACAGAAGCGTAATGACTTAATGAGAAAACTCTTAATACGATAAAGTTGAGAAATGAAACGAAGTTTTTTTTTCCAATACTCAAATCGCTATCTTCCGCCGCACCTGACAGTTGTTGTTGTACGGTAATTTTTCGGATGTTGTTCAGTTGTTTTAATAGGTTTTTGTTCTGTTGTTGTTGAGATGTTGTTCAGTTGTTGTTCAGATGTTGATTAGTTGTTATTCCGATGTTGTTCAGTTGTTGTTCAGTTGTTGTTCAGTTGTTGTTTAGTGTTGTTCAGTTGTTGTTCAGTTGTTTAGTTATTTGCTGTTGAGACTTGACATCTAAACAACTGTTAGTAAAGAATCTTCAAAAATTCATATCAAGCCATATTACGTTCTCGTATTGAATTTGACCATGTATCGGGCCTTGCAATCGCCGGTGCGGACGTTTGGAAAAGTGTTCAACTGAGTTAATTTTTTAGAGTGTAGATAAAATAGTGTATGCAACTGCATATAATTAGGCATTTGAATGCTCGTGTCAATCTATTATCACACTCGGCTGCGCCTCGTGTGATAAACAGACACTCGCATTCTAATGACCCCCATTATATGACAGTTGCATAAACTACTATTATGACAACCCAGTAAAAGTTGATTCCTTCAATATGTTAGTTAGCGCTTCAGCTAAATATCTTCGAAAAGTTAGTAGTCATATCATTATGTTTCCGGACAATGTATCGGTAATACATTAACTGGTTTTTCATTCAATTTTTTATGGCTGGACAATGTGATTTTAGTCCCGGGGCTTTGAAACCTACACGTGAGTATTTGGTGGAAAGCAAGGGCTCACCTGGAGGAGTTTGTGTGGTCGTTTTAACAAACGGCCCAATCGCACCCTTATACTTTTTTGTACCTAAATGAAATAGATAGATAATAAACATAGAAAACATCCAGACAACAACACAATTATCAAAAACTTTTTTTTTTAACAAATATTCGTGTATTGTGGATCAGGGAATTACAGGGAACAGGTACTGCTGAAATGACAACGATAGTTTAGAATGTAAATAAAAATATTTTTTACATTTTTACATCAACTCTTAATCACTCTATTTTGGCTCAATAAATGAACAAAGTATCACCACCCCTTGAATTGTTTTTTATTCCAAACCAATAAAACAACAAAAACGCGAATCCTTATGCCCGCGCGCAAAATTAAGTGCTGTTATGTGTTCCAGTGTCGCATTAAAATGCCTATGGCTATTTACGCAGCCCTCTTTTGTGAAAATAAACTGATACTGCATAGCTATAGTGATGTTGTTTATCGATATTGTCGTGTCGATTACGTGTTTCAGACGCCTCCTAGTAGTAGGCGGTTGAAAAACTCTGAAACCAGGGTTCATCGGACCGATCGGATCATCACACCTAAATTACCTAACTGATTTTATTATTTAAGAAGGGTTAAGTTTTTCGTAGTGGTGTGTTGGTCACATGGTAGTTTAAAGCTGATTTCAGTCATCTGTTGGTAACAATACAATATGCTTTATGTGTCCAAAACACTACAAATGAATCAGATACAGTAAAACAAAAGGCGGTACAATTTAGACGGTCGTAGGCGTAGGTATTGCTGATGTAGCAATGTCTACCAGGCAATTTCTGGGTGAAAAGAAAGAGTATGTATAGTTAAGCGGCATAGTGTATAGTGCGTATCTAGAGAAAGAGTGCTATAGTACCGCCGCCGAGAGAAGTCGGGTTTGACAGTCATCTCCATACTATAAGAGATATCAACAAAGGAAAATGGACCCTCTGCCGTAGTATTATCACGAATCTGACAGCTGTCAAATACGACTACTCTCGGCGGCGGTACTATATCTTGTGAATTTGTTGTTCACAGAAAACCTGAGTAGAAGTAGATAATATAGAGCCGTATTTGTCTAATTCATCTGGCGGACCAAAATTATCTAAATTGTGGAATTATGAGGTTTGATTGAATACGGCGTCATAGATCTCCCGCGTGATTATTGTATTACACACAAATCGGAAATTTCGTGACCGTATAATACACTTGATAGAAACTCTGTAAGAGAGTGACTCCTGCGCATGACCCTCAGGATTCCTCCTCGTCTAGTCACTCAACCGTCCCCAGATTTAATTTGTCTCAATGGCTGAGACGAATTGACTCGACATGGATTTCTTTTGGGAGTTGACTCATCTCTGTCTGACTATTCTAATTTTGTACGGAATGAATAGATTTTGTTTTTAAGTTAGTTTTTAAACTTATTTGATTTGATTTCTGGGAACACTCCATTTTTATAGGCAAATAATTTTCAAGTGATTATCTAAGAAATAAACACAATATCTTAGTCGTGTTTAAATCTTAGACAGCAACCGGGACCGATGGCTTAGCGTGCCCTCCGAAGCTCGGAACCAGCTGTCTTTTCGGACAATCAAGTAGTTCAGCCTGCAATGTCCTAACCATACTGAGAACAAATTCACAAAGTGATGATTATCAAATTTGTGAGTGCCCCACCGAAAATCGAACCCGAAACCTTTGCGTCGCAAGCAGTCGCACTACCACAGCGCCACATCGGCCGTCAAGTGTTGATGCTGACGCAACCAAATCGGTAACATAGGGTCCATAGTCTGAAACTTTCCTAGTGACCGATACCGGAAATATAGTACGGGCTGGTGATGAGAAAAATCCATCGTACCCCAAGGAACATTCGAAATAAGACAAAACTATTTTCAGCTTTCATAGTAATCCAAATCAGCTAATCGGTAATTTAGTAAAGGGAGAACCAACTTTTTTTAAATAATTTTTTAGCCTAGGTTCTTTGGAGACAGTTGTTCCTAATCACTAACTCGATCTGAGTTTTTGGTATTGGTCACTAGTACAATTTTACCCTATAAAAATACAAGATTTCATTTACGTGTTGATGGAATTTGGTCTCTTACCTATAATGGCTATGTTAAGAATTTACCTGCCTGACTTGATCAAGATTGACGAGAATTTAACAAGCTAATATCACTTTACAGCTGCGATGCACTAAAATTTCTATTAAAAACACATTATATGAGAAAATTGCAAGTCCAGTGGCTACAAGTTGAAAGTGTGTAAGTAATATCAGTTATTTCCTGGGGCGTAGATTACCATCTTTATGCGTTCCCGATACTCGCTTGTGTCGGCAACGGTTTTTGCTGTTTATTGAGATACATGGTTTTAATTTACTCTGGGGAAAATGTCTAGTTATAATTAAAATCCATTAAGGTTGTATACATTCTTCGGAAAATGGTGTAGTATTCTTATTATGTAAATAGTAGTGGCATTGAAAATATGTTAGTAAAAGGTGTTCGTAATGTGTGTCACATGTCGTCCCTCTTCTTGCTAACTGAACTATCTGCCTTTTGATAGTTCGCGAGTGCAAGCGTTTTTCGGTTTGGCGCAGCAATGATAACGCTCTGGTAAAGTTAACTTTCACTTTATTCATGAAGTAATAACGGCTTACTATAGTAAAAAAAATACCCTAAATTTGCAAGGCAGCTTTAAAGCTCTAAAGGTTGATAAATTGACTTATACCTACTTGAAGCAGATAGTTCTCTTTGAGAGAACTTTGTTTTCTGTTTTTGTCAGATAGATAGTCAGCATTTGCCTAGAAAAGGAAATAAAATACTTATTATTTTGTAATTATTTATCAGTTATTGTCATTGTCCTTAAAAACAATGTTTTTTAACATTTCAGGAACTTAGTTCAAGTTTAACTTACTTGAAGCTAAGTAACCTAATAATGAGATCATCTTAATTACAGTCTCAAATATTATAATAAGGCACAAAAGTTTTACTTATTAGTTTAATAATAAAATAGGAACAAGGAATCAGTCTTACTTATTTGTTATTTTGTTATTAAAATAGAATCATCCGAATAACTATTAGTTAAGTTTAGTATCCTTTCCTTATAAAAAACAAACAGCCTTATTGACCATAGAAATTAAAATTATACAAAAAACATAAATTCTTCTTGACCATGGAAATCAAAATTACACGTAAATCAAACATTCTTCTTCATCATAAAAATCAAAATAACATAAAATACAAACAGTCTTACTATTAGTGCCCATTGAAATAAAGATTGAATAAACACCAAACGGTCTCATAACTATAGAAATTAAAATAAAATCAATACACTTTAACAAAAACTATCGGCCTGACAGCGGTTTTACCCGGTGCTGCTCATCTTCCCGTGGGAATAGTTGTTTTCCCGCAGTACCTAAATAGTAGCGCGTGCGGTCCACCCTCCCCCTTCCCCGCGTCGCCGCGCACGCACACCACCTTGAAATGCCGTTCCGCCGTTTAAAAAAAATATGGCTTAAGACCTAAATGCATAGATAAAAAGGTTCATATTTCAAAAAATAGGCTGTTGTTTCATACGCAAAATAATGACAACATTGCAGGCAAAAAATCTGTCTAACAGTCATATGTACATAGTACTCGGTTTTTAGAAAAGTATGAAATTTAAAAAATCTTGCTAACAGTGATATGTACAAGAGACGGTTTGCAAGAATATTTACTGCCAATTTGTGCAGATACGCTAAACACAAATGTCGATTATCTTCTAAACGGTAGCCGATACAGAAAAAACTGTTAGAGAGAACTTGTTAAGAAAAAATAGAGGATCCTGATGGCATGGTCAGTGCAGATAGTGCCGTTTGACAGATAAGTCTGTTAGCAAGAAGAGGGACGATGTAACGAACCTGTATTCTTTAGTCGATATTACGATGGATATTGATAATATTGCTGACGATGATGACAATACGATTCGTGGTTTGACATCCAAAATTACTATCATCAAATGGGTCTGTAATATATTCTATTCTATATCTTAGGTAGATACGTAGATGCCGTGTGACGCCAGCCTAGAATAGCATCACCACATTTCTTTCCCGTGGGAGTCGTAAGAGGCGACTAAGGGACTTGAGGATGTGTATTGCAATTTTAGGCGATGAGCTGACAACCTGTCACTATGGCGATACACAATTTTATTTTCCGAATGACCTCAAATATATGTCAGATGTGGCGTAGGTGTCCGTTTTGCGGCCGTTTACGCTCTGTCCACCCCACTAGGGATAATAAGCGTGATATGTGTATGTGTATGTGATACGTACGTAGGTAGGAATACTTGCAGAATGTGTCATGAAACTCATGAATATCAATGGACTTAATATTCATTGAATAATATATCCTGTTGTTCGGATCACACAGCGCCATTTAGTCCTTAACCAAGCAAAGCTTGTACTAATGGCTGATATTAATACTTATATACTTTTATGTAAATCTATACATATTATACATAGAAAACACCCATAAACAAAAATATCTGAAAATGACTTAACAAATATTTGTGTCTTATGGGGATTGAACCCACGACCTTCGGCGTGGAAGGCAGGGATACTGTCCACTGCTCCATCGGGCAGATTGTGCGTTCTGTACGATTTCTAAGCAAACCCTACCTGTTTCTTAGAAAGACAGTAAATACTTTCATTACACAGCGATATGTAGGTATGTAGCAATAGTGTATTTTCTTCCCAGTGTAAGTATCTAATCGTATAGCACTAAGCTGCAATTGAATTCAATTAATTGCCTCAGCTTCATACTTATCTTATTGGTTCCAGTTATTCAACTCATGTAGAGTTAGTTTTTGCAAACTTTCTTAGATTACTTGATTGGTGTTTACCAATTGTAGTATCAGTGAATGACGAAATTATATCAGTACCATAAGTTGTTATACTATGAAGGCAATGTTAATAATCTGTAAACTTTTCATAGTGTCGCTTTTCGGTAGAAAATCAACTGAACCTAAGTTGAATATTTCTAATGGTTCTATTAGCTTGATTCATTAAGTTTTTCCTTAACTTTCAAGCTAAATGAAACTATTTAAAGATTAATATAATTTAATACAAAATAAAACTGTGCATACAAATGGTACATTTACAGATATAAAATTAATGTAGTGCATACATTTTTAACTATACCTAAACTAAGTAAATACAAGATATATTTACTCGTATCTCAGGAAATTTTCTAGCAGGTTAAAATGTTCTAATTTACTCAAACAAAACATATCTTATATAAAAGCTCAAAATATTTAAACAAATAACTTCTTCAAACTAAAATAAACATCTAATAACTTGTTTAACGTTTTATATCTCCCTATATGGTTTACCTTTTAGCGAGTTAATGAGAGTCCTTGAATATAATTGCTCATTCATAGACTAGAAGTTTATTATATCAATCACACACCATCATCACACCTATAATCCCTTGCAGGATAGGCATAGCGTAAACGGCGGCAAAAAACGGAAAATCCGGAAAATTGTGTATCGCCATAGTGACAGGTTATCAGCCCATCGTCTGAAATTGCATTACACACCCTCGAGTCCCTAACTCGCCTCTTACGACTCCCACGGGAAAGGAATTGGGTGATGCTATTCTAAGCCGGCATCACTCGGCACAAATATCATGTTTATCTAGGCAGAACAGACGCAGCGGCTACCGTGCGCCGTGGTTCAACTGCTAATATAATTAATTATATAACGGTAACAGACGGTATCATCGTGCGCAAGGGTTGGCTCACTTGTCGAGACGTAAGGTTTGAAAGGTGACGGTAGTTCTTAAAGTGAATCGCACACACACCGAACTTTATTGCGGTTTTTCAAAGCTCACATACATATATCACGTCGTCTATAATCCCTTGCGGCCGTACAAAATGGACATTTACGCCACGTCTGACAAACATTTGAGGGTCATTCGGAAATTGTGTATCGCTATGGTGACAGGTTGTCAGTCCATGGCCTAAAATTGCAATACATATGTAACCCTCGAGCCCTCTAGTCACCTCTTACGACACCCACGGTAAAGAAATGGGGTGATGCTATTCTAAGCCGACATCACTCGGCAAAACTTCCCTACATATAAACTGTGACAGCAGCGATATAATGCGGCGACCATGATATTATACCAACGGCCGATGTGGCGCAGTGGTAGTGCGACTGCCTGCGACGCAACGGTTCCGGGTTCGATTCCCGTTGGGACACTCACGAAGGTGAATTTATTTCCAGTCTAGTTAGGACATTGCAAGCTGAACCACCTGATTGTCCGTAAGAAAGATGGTTCCGTGCTTTTGAGGGCACGTTAAACCGTTAAACTATCGGCCCCGTTTTCTGTCTATGATTACTGAGACGGCGGTCGTTACACAACCATTTTAGAGGCCTGTTACTAATAGTAAGCGGTTGAAAAACTTTGACACCAGGGTTCATCGGGTTATGGACGACTCGGTGTTCCACACGAAAATGAAGAAGAAGATTAAACCATACCATCCATATTTTGTGACCCGTGTCATTTTTCAAGACTAGTCTAAATAAAGTACTTCTATTAATAAAAAGGGCATGCAACGGGTAATCTGTGCCTATTCTATACTTTATACTATACCACCACCTAGCTCTAATTCAGTGATTTGCTAAGCTGTCTCTTTACACGACTCGGTGGTTGTGTAGCCGTATCAAACTATACTTTTCCGGTGCGAGCTGCTAACTTTGCGGCTCGCTAATCGATTCCAGTGCCACTTATACGCCGTTTCATAACAGTCCACATATTTATGGGTTAATCCACCTTGCCCCTAAATGAAATCTAAAGCGTTCCTTCTAAATCCTACTCATATTATAAATGCGAAAGTTTGTATGTTTGTTTGTTTGTTACTTCTTCACGCAAAAACTACTGAACCGATTGTAATGAAATCTAGCACACATATAGAAGGTAACATGCATAGGATAGTTTTTATCACCACTCGAGGGTCTGAAGTACCTAAAGTAGACCACCAAGTGCTCCTAATGCGGGCAACGCCGCGGGTAACAGCTAGTTATTTATATAGTTATAAAAAAAATTTGCAACACATTTTTTAATACATTTTATTTGAGACCTCGGGCTACCGAAATATTATATATGCTGGTGTTTAGAAGCAGCGATAAAAATCAAACCTGCTACCCAAGGAAATGATCTCAAAAGTTACGTACCCGAGTTCAGTCTGTCTCATTTTATGCAGTGATACAAAAACAATAGTAGGACTCTAAAAGGACTAGGTATATCTCCATACCTTGCGACAAAACTATCTTCAATATCAATTTTCCATACCTGTTTAGTAACATGTTTCAGAGTTCGATTCAAAAAAAAAAAAAAATTGGAAGCATTTAAGCTCTATTCGTTCTACAAGCATAATTTTTGGAACACTGTAGAATAAACCATTTTCACGTTTCCTTGAGCAAATACTAAGTACACGCTTCTATGCTTATTAGGACCGACTACTTATAATTACAAGCGATACAGCCCTGGTAACTGAGGCTGTGTTAGAGAATTACGAGAGATATGTGCAAATATTGAAATTGATATAACGGATTATTCTAGCGGTAGACATTAAGAGAATTTATGAGTATTTGATCAAATAGAAAAGCCTTGTTTGAAAGTATCAACAAGATACACTACATTAATTGTCGTCTGTCGTTGTGTTTTTTTAAAGGAAATTGCGATTGCCGTACTTATACGGTTACGGTGCGTTTACAGTGCGTTACGGTGCGTAACGGATGCGTCTGTCAAGTTGTTTGTAGCCGTATTTGTATGGGAATAAGATCGGGAGATGCAATTTGACAGACGCATGCGTTACGGTGCGTTAAAAAAACGCAGCGACGTACGAAAAGTGGGAAACCGCCGAACGCTGAAAATTTGAATTTTACATATTTTTGATGTTTAATCTTGGTTCTTATTCCGGTTCGCTTGCATAGAAAACTACGACGATCTTCAAATATTTTCAATAGGTAATGTTTTGTCTTTCAAAAGATAGTCATTATAGTTGTTTGTTCAAGCTCAAAACATTACTTGAAATTTAATTTCAACTGTTGCGGTTTTGTTTCTCGGAAACTAATGATCTGCTTTCAATTAACTGTTAGGTCGTCAATGTCGCATTTAAAAGGCACGTCTCACTATCCGCCATTTATTTCTGGTCTGTGGTTTCGAATTGTTTTTTTAACAAGTGATCTATTTTTGGAAGTCATTGGTTTTGATCTGCCACACTATTTTGTCATTTTAGTGTTTTTGATTTAAGTTTTAGTAGACATTGGCCTCGTCGGAATAAAATTTTGAGGGAATTGCCGACTTTCTGATGTGGTTTAATCTACTGCTTATATAAATAACACATATGATTTTTCTATCTATCAAAAGAATGTTTGTCGTATCCGGAACGAATAATGCTATTAATAATTACGTAAAGTAAAGTAGATAAAACGCAGCAATCGTGTTGGATTGTCTCAATATACAAAGTTTGGAATGGTCGGTTCCTGATGTCTATCATTAATGGTCTTCACACAACCGACAACCCTACTATGCGCCGTCCCGTCCGGCCCGTCAGCGAAAGTCATCTCTTAAGGATTGAGAATCCATAATAAAAGTACTATATTTTCTGAAATTTCAGAGCCATAATACAAATTTTTGAAGGTACTATACACAATTTCTGATCAGTAAGTGAAACAATTTTCTTTTAATTATTCATCTATAACTTTACGAGTTTCAAGAGCCAATCAAATGTTGAGAATAAGTGATTTAAATATAACTAAAATATGTTTAGCTACTAAATCCAGAATTCGGGCTGTTAAATAATCTTCTTTGCTCTTAAAATTATGGTGATATCAGATTTTAAAATTAACTCTCAATCCTGACGTACATAATTTTTCTAGGGCATCGAATCAAGATCCAGAACAAGATGGCTCTATTGGTGCATCACACACAAGGTTTTGAGTATTATTTTTTAAATATTTGCAATCCACATCTAATTACCAAGCTTGTGCAGATCCTACCGCAATCAAATCGATAGCTAGATAAGACTTTGAAACAAACCTCAGTTTTCATTTTTAAAACACAGCTTTAGCTTGTTGGTGGGATGGGCCCATGAACACTTATTGTAACTCATGTCTAATAAATATGAAATTGATGTTATTGATTGTATCCAAAATGTAAATGGTGCTTAATCCTTTGAAGACAAATATCATGTCGATTTGAATTCCTCATTGCCGGTAGGGGTTCCAGTAATAATTGCATTTGCAAACTTTTGCCATAATTCATGTCAATTCGATTGTAATTTATCACCTACTTATTTAAAAGTGTACTTTGCATTATCATTGTAATCGGTTTCCTGTTGATTTTTTTACCGTACTTAAGCGCAACAAGAAGTTAATTTATCTTTGATTTATGTTTGTTTATTTAAATTATTATTTTAGATCAAAAAGTTTCCGTACAGTTGATACAGAAGTATCATATCTATTCATTAATAATATGTTTAGAATTGGTGTAGGTGTAAGCCAATAAAAACTATGTTAATATGTCACAATATACTGCCTATTAAGTTTGTGTTCCTTTAAGATCACAGTATTATTATTGCTTTATTTATTAAATTTTATTGCACAGAAAGTACAAAGGGATAAACAGAAACATGTATACCTTAAAAGGAAATTTAGTTACTAATAGTACCGGAATTCCGTTACACAGAAAATTTTGTACAAAACCTTCCAGCTATCTATAGATTTTTTCTGGTCGTGACATTTCTTTTTCTACTGATCTCAAAGACTAAATACAGAGTGACCTCCTTAAATTCCATTAAGTACAAGAGCTCATCAACAATAGATCACTACCGCTATTCAAAACGTGAAGCTTATAATAATAACCATCATCTAAAATACTTGAGCGAATCTCGCTGAGTAAGATTGTGATTAATATCACTATTTAGTTAACGGTAAATATGATGGGTATGGAAACCGAAAGCCGTAGGGTCGAAACGGAACGCACTTTGAGTAGGTAATAACATCCAAGATTTTCTGCACAAGTTGTCATTATCCAATACAAGTGGTATCTAAAGTTCCGCGACTGAAATAGATATCTTCGTACTTAGGTATGACCTTGTACCTAAGATGAGTGTTGAAGACTCGGTTTCGCAACAATTCTGCCAAAATCAAGGTGCCTGTTGGAAACTGTTCCCATGGATTATCTTAGAAAGCTGTAAATTTTCGGTGACAAGGACAAGGGGACTTTTCTTCAGTTCAAGACCTGTTTTATAGTTTCAAACCAGATGGCGTTATGTTAAATATATTCTTTTAAAATTTCCTCTGAAACAATTTTTTCAGTTTAACTTAGCGCTATAGGAAATTTTCTAGCTAATCTTCAAGTGTTGTTACATACACTTGAAGATTAGCTAGAAAATTTCCTTCAAGGTAGTTGACTACTTTATTTTCTATCAAGCTTTTACTACTATGTTCATTTGCATTCAACTATGTAGATACTAGTAACTGTCAAAATGATTACCGCAGCATGACCGCAGCCTCACTACGAACTCAATTTGAAATTGGAATCCGATAATTAAAAGCAATCGAATAAAATGCTTTAGCCGCACACGCAAGTACCCCGAACTGTCAGATCACATTCATATCTATGCTTCTTAAAACTCACTGAGTTATCGAATTAACTCATCAAATCGACACGACGTTATCTGCAGATGACATCAGTAGCTCGCCGACATGTAGCCGACGCGTCCTGGTTTGCCACACTACCGGATCGCCACACATTTTTTAAACCACCTTTTAGCTTCCACTAGGATTTTCCTTTATCAGGGTGCTATTGACATACACGGAAACATACAGACCCAAGAATAAACAATACAATTCAATATTCTAATAACTGCCCCGGCTGCTTGAAATCAAACTCGCTGTGTTTTTTTTTAATAATAGTACCCATACTTAACAAATAGCGAGAGTCGAAAAAATCATGAGACCGATATATCACGCATTAGCAGCGCTGGACTAAGTTACTGGATGGATGCTGTTTCAAATTCCAACCGTCGTAAGAAAGAGCTGAATTGAAGGCGAAACAATTGCCTACTGTTTTTTTGCATAAATACTTTTACTCTTTTACCAATTCAGTGTTAAAACTGAACTAAACTATATAAGCAAATAGTACTAAGGTGTACAGAACTGGGGTATAAAAACGAAATTATTCTTCTTCTTTTCGTGTGGGACACCGAGTCGTCCAATGAATTTATTGTAATTACTGGAACTGGCAAACAGGGATTCGTTGTATAAGATGAAGTGTTTGATGACGGATCGGGACTATGGCGAATCGGGCTTAGCTCTTGCCGACATATCGCCGGCATTCCGTTAAACAGAAAAAGACTTTTACTAACCATTGGACAGACGAACAGACAGACAAACTGTCCACCGCATTTTACACGTCACGTCGTCTGACGCTGGCCCAAGTTGAAAGTTATTAAAATTATGTTTTAGTTGATGAGTTTTCTGGTTAGTTTTGCCTTTAGTCTCACCACGAGCGTTGATGTATGGAGCTATTGTACGACAGTGTTGTCTCAACGCATTCCATAGAATTGTTTTTACAAATAATTTTTTGCGGGCGTTGCGCTTGTTTTTGTTTTTACTTCACAGAGAGATATATATACGATATTTGTTTCTACTATAAAAATTGCCAATCACCATGCCAATTTAAATTTGAACTCTACGACAAAAAATTTTACTTTCTTTCAATCTCGTAAACGGACTGTCAATTGAAATACACCAAGATGTAAAAATAAATAAATTATCAGAAAGCTACAAGGTAAACGACTAGTCAACTTTTTGTCCAAACAAAGAACAGAAAGAAACATGAAATAAAGAAACAACCAAACATAACTATTCCAATGTGACTGCAGGCCATACGAATGAGAAATTGTTTAATAAGCCGTTGTGAACGTGCTATTGCAAAAACTATTTATAAACGTGGGTGGCGCACGGCAGTCACCAGGATCAATAAAAAATCAAACGTTTTCTTTAAAAGTTCTTTCCGACAACGCCATCTATAATCGCTCGCTCAATGTGTCGCTCCATTTTCGAAGAACTGAATTTCAGGAGTAGGTATCAAACACGTATCAAAGTTCCAAAGATGAAAAATATAGGTAGTTGTGTGTTTTTTTTTCAGTTTATCAGATATGAAGGGGTTTAACGACCACCTTTTTCATAGCGTCCTGAGCAAGACACATACAATTATGTAGGTACAGGGATTTAACTAACAACCGCCCAGCGGTGTCAACCGCTGCTACCCGTTTTCCTGAAGTAACAAAGCTTTTCCCGGCAAAAAGTACCTAAAAACCTGTCTCTTGGATAACTTCTATCTATAAAAAACCGTATCAATATCCGTTGCTCAGTTTAAAAGATCTAAGCATACAAGGCCGTGTGATGCCGGCTTAGAATAGCATCATCCGTTTTCTTTCCCGTGGGTGTCGTAAGAAGCGACTAAGGGACTCGAGAGTGTGTATTGCAAATTTAGGAGATCGGCTGACATCCTGTCACTATTATGATACCCAAATGACCTCAAATGTTTGTCAGTCTACGCTCTGCCTACCCCGTAAGGGATTATAGGCGTGATATATATATGTATTTATGTAAGCTAACAAAGGGACACAGAAGGCGGAATTTATTTTTATCTTACTAAGTAAGTTGTTCACGTCAACTGCCTCACTTTATGCCGTCTCAATACCCTAGGTCTGCTGTAAGAGATTTCTTTTTAGAAATAAGCTGACCTGATGTGTCTATTTCTATATGATAAGTCCTTTGTGTTATATTGTATACAATAAACGGTTAAATAAATAAGGCGACTCTATATTAAATATACAGAGATACCAACTGAGTTAATACGAATATGATTATCATCGTTATCAGGAGCCGCAATAATCTACTACTGGAGACGGTCTTCTCCCTTTAAGTATGTTTGCCGTCCCTATTCTAATGGTGAGAAACCAGCACAAAATAAAACCTAACCTCTTCTTTTTTGCGCATACAGGTAAGAATAAACTGGACAGGTTTCAGAACAAGATAGGCTATCAATAATTATATGGGAATCTATAATGGTGATCGCTATTGAAAATGCCATTAGGTTGTCAAACAGCAAATAAACTTATTATACCTAGTTTGATGTGTAACTTGCTTTGATGCATCGTCGCAAAGGAATTTGTGTCCAGGATTAAGGCGGCCCCGACCGTCTAGTGGCGCCTTCACCTGTTTTTATATATTTTCTTAAAATCTAGAACAAATATCAATAAACTAAGACGGATAAATTTTTATCTATACGATTAGTTTATTTCAAGTTCGACAATAAGCTATAAATTGTTTTGCGTCTTTGAAATCGACTGAACGAAAAATGATGAGCAACTAACCATTACATTAATAAAAAAAATAACATAATAAATAGCTTATTGTTGTATTTTAAAATAAACTTATCGTGTATGAGAAGTATAAAATTTGGCCGTCTTAGATTTTGAAATTGATATGATTGACATAACTTCAGACAAACTTTTAGTTGCGCATTATCGCGACGTTTTGTCTTATAAATAAGGTATATGTTTGATTCGGATTTTAATAAATTAATTAAAAGCGGGTGAGAGCGCCACTGGACTGACTGGCATGAAAGTAATGATTAATTTTGCTCCTGTAGTTATTATGACTTTGATTGGCCATTTAGTATGCAAGTATAAAACTCTCCTGAGGCTTTTTTTATTCCATGGTTAGTGCGAATAAGATGTCGGTCTTGTTCATCTTTTCCTGTGGGACATCTTGTATAGATTTTTATACAAATCATAGAATAGAATAAGTATGAAAGTGCTCTGTGATGCCAGCTTGGAATTACATCACTACTTTCCCCGTGGGTGTTGTAAGAGGCGACTGAGGGACTCGCGGGTTACATGTATATTGCAACTTTAGGCGATAGGCAGACAACCTGTCTCATTGGTGATACACAATTTTCTAAATGACCCTCAAATGTTTTTCAAACGAGGCGAAAATTTCCGTTTTACGACCGTTTACGCTCTGCCAAACAAATGATACACCCGTGATATATATATGTATGTATGGAACTTTAGGTAGAGCTTGAGAAAAGATATATACAGAAACCATTGCAAAGCTAAACCTAAACGATGCATTCTCATTGTAAACCGAGGGTATTAAATATTATTGGTATCATAACAATATCAAATACTCTAGCTATTCGTCGTAAAGGCGGACATACATGTTTAGCCTTTTATTCTTCCCTGTTATTGTAAGGACACAGCACTGGCCGTTTTGTGACCGTTCAGAGTGTGTTCGAGTTTTATGGGAGCATAAATATAGGAGGATGGGCAGGTCGTGGTCTCGATGGAATATTCCCGTTTGCTCTGGGGTAACTTAACAGCAATATTAATAGCAAAAGTCCACTGCTGGACATGGGCCTCCTCCAATGAGGGGCCATACTTACCACGTTTGGCAGACGGATTGCATTCACAGGAATCACTCTAGCCAATTTCCTGGATGATTATCACTCAGTTGATTTTTACGCCACCCATGGAAGGAATTGGGGTAATGCTATTCAAAACAGGCACCACATGGCAACCAAGGAATAGGGTACCTTACTAACCCAGGAAAGACGTTTCCGTGGCCTTTAAACGAATCACATGATATAATCCGACTCTACAGCGCGTTATCGAGTGACAGTTACAAAGACAATTATTTGTGAAAGTTTACAAATAATTGTCTTTGATGTTAAAACTACTTAGCAATTTCTACAAAGATCATCTACTGCAAAATAGCAACAAATATTAATGTCATAATCACAGCGTAACGTTTTCAGAGCTTTGAGTTTAAGCGGTCTTGGATCAGAAATATTTGCGCTAGCCTAGAATTTGTACAAACATTTTTGTCAACTCTGCACTTATACGAACGTAGAAATTTACAAACATGCATAGGTATTACTTTTTTAATTTTGCTCACTTCCTCAGAAGACAAATGGTCTAAAGTGTGGCATGCTAGTCTTATTCATATTATCTATTCCTATAAGTATGGTCTATGAAAGTAAAACGGGAGTGAACCGCGAGTCCGACCAGACTCCGGCGCAGACCGCGGGCGCACAAACCGGTCGTAATTTTTATTCGCCGGCCGGTGAACAATTTCGGTAAATTTGTTTGCCCGCTCCGGGTTTGTTTGGGCATTAGTGATCGCAAGTTATGGTCGCGGCGAGAGCAAAGCGTGTCGGTGTGTGTGGTGCTTTATAATATCTCTTTATTTTGTTATTATTTTGGTTAGTTCGGTTGAGATATGCGGTTTTGCGCGGGCGTGTGAATTGACTTTACACTTATTGCACATAGCATTGCTAGCATTGTCTGTGTTTAAAGATCATTCGCCAATCTCTTACTTAAGGTAGATTTGATATCTGTTCGGTGGTTAGTACAAACCTTTGTAATTTTCATATCGGAAACTTGCATATTTCGTAGATACCTTGTTTGGTATTTATATTCGTTTAAGTTTGTGGTTTTAATTTGTTCTTGTTCGTTTTACTTATTAGTTTATCATATGTTTGACATAAGGCTTCCATGTTCATCTAGTTTTTTTTACTTGATTGTCATTGAGAGCGGTTTAGATGGCTAATTGCGTCACAGAGTATTCCGCTGTTGTTGCTACTTTAACGATGAAGCAAATCATTTGCTGTGTGTCACTTTCAGTAAGCAAAAAATAAACTAAGTAGTTAGAACTGAGTAATTTAAACAAGAAAAAAGTAAACTGGGGGTTCGACAATCACAGATCAACCCCCGAGAAGAAGGCTTTCTTAACCAACCGAAACGTAGAGGGCTCAACTCTCTACCACAAAAACAATTAAGTAGCTTAAACTTACATCATAAGTGATACTTGTTCGTTTAATAATAAAAATTAGAAGTTAGAGTATAAAAAACGGTCTAACTTTATGTATCCCAGAACAACAACATCAAAAGACGAAACAAATTAGGTACCTATTTGACTTTCAAATGAATCATGACTGACTTCAAATATAATATCAATTTGCCGTAGCCGTACCAGATGAGTAATTACTTCGATCCAGTGGTCTTGACAAATGTGTTGTGAAATATGTACCGTATAAATTTGATTGGATCCGGTGTATGCAGTTGTACATGGATGTAGATTAAGCAGGAAGAGTTTAGTTCCGGTATAAATAATAACAGGAATAAAAATACACTGTAATTGAGGATATGACTGCTGATAGAGACAAATGAAAGAAGATGACATTTTGCGCCGATATGGTAGGCAGATCATGGTGATGGTATCGTAGAATAGGCGGTAGGTACTTACCTGAAGGATTTGATTGATGGAACAAATAAATTATGTCAAAACTTGAAAGCAACAAAATAATAATTGATGAAATCCTTTTTTTATTATTGATGGGTTTGCACTCGACTCTAGTCTAGGTCATAAGACAGAGACAGAATCTGAAAGGTAAACCACGGAAAGTGCAAGGAACCTAACTGATATAACTATTATTGGAAATTTGAAAAAAGATCATTTTGAGATCAAAAAGATGAACATGTGACAATTGGTAGTACTTAAAAATACAAACACAAAATAAATACTCTTTGGTAAATAAGGTAAGTGATATACTTTCATACATAAGTGGTTAACTTTTGAAAAATGAAAGTTTTTAGAAACTTTAATGCTAAGGCAAACATTTAAAATGTTCTGATTAGTAAAAAGTGTTTTGTATTGGTACATTCCTATTAAAATCAAACTTGAGACATTTTTGAGGGACCGATTTGATTTTTATTTGGCCAATCCATACTCAAAGTGATGTGAACAGAACAAATCAAAAATATTTTATAGGATTAGCATGGATCTTACACATGTCAAACTAAGCCTATAAAAGTATAGTACCTATAAAGTATTCCCAGTTAAATCAATTTCCTGTACTACTATATCAGTTGTTGCATCTCAACTTAACCAGTTCATAATTTTTGCTAACTTTTAACACCTTTTCTATAAGTAATCATTAAGAAACGGAAAAGCTCTTCGAAAACCAACGAAGCAATCCATAATACGCTTGCGGTTAGCACTTCCATTTCAACACGACTCTACGTGAACTGTAGTATGTGGGGCGTCCAAATCTAAGATCACGAAAGGTCCGCTAAGAGGTCTGGGACATTGTAAACATACGTTCAGCTTGATTAGGCCCTTAAATTCAAGGTTTCCAGGACAGACTGTGTATCTCGGGTGAAAGGGCAAAGGAATTGAAGCGCATTATAAGGGGTTAAAGGGCATCCTAAAGACTAATCTGTTGCAAGTGGTATTTTAATTTTCACTGCAGCAGGGATAGAAAACAAAGTGATCATACCATCTCTACTACAAACTTATTAGAATTCTGTCAGCCTAGTTCACAAATATGGTGACAGATTCGTTCAGGGCTGAAAAAGTAAACTATGAAATCTAGTTTAAACCCGGTTTAATCACGTTTTATTGTACTATAACCAGCTAATTTGGTTATTAATTTAAGATGTCAATATATAGGTACTACTTATTCTTAATAGTCCTATTAAAATCCAGTATTATCCCTTGGACGAATAACTTGTGGTGCTGCTTATAGTACGGTGTAACTTCAGGACATGCTTATTTTGAGCCCATGAAAGATTTTGCAGAATTTTGGACAATGATGTTTACGTAATTATTATTTTTTATGAAATCTCGGTGTCGCCTTGAGAAAGGAGAACGATAACTTGGATTGCCTATTTATTTTGTTTGTTTTGAGTCTTTAATAAACTCATTCTCATGCACCTAAAAGAAAATTTGGCATTACAATACACGCATCAATCTGTACGGTATTACGTTTATCGAAACTTCGATCATACGTCAAATATCATTATCATTAAATGATGGATGGCTAGGTCTAACCCTGTGAGTCGTTCACATATTATCAGACCCAATGCTGATTAGATCCAGTGCGTTTTAGACCCAGTGGGTCTAATTAGTGACATTGCTTTATACCTACTGAACTCGTCACAAATTAGACCCATTGACGAAATCAGGTAAAGTTTGGTACGTATAACACTTATTCAATGCAATTATATATATTTACATTTCAATTTTAATTTCAATTACAAAGTACATCTCAACAAAAAAACAAATAAATTTTTATGGGTTACAAAATTTCAATCCATTGAAAAGAAAAATATCTAAATTCAAGTAGATTTATTGTCGTCATAAAACTATATGAAATTTTCACAACATTTTGTCGAAAAATTTAGTATCGATTCGACATACTTATCTCTATTATAACTTACGGTATATAATTTTCTCTGCAGAGTTTTTTAGTTCGACATCTTTTTTCTATGCAATAAAATTCGTACTTGCCCGTTCGATGTTAAAAATAGAATTGCAGGGAACATTACTCGATTTTTTATATCAATTTGCAATAACACCCTATGCCGAGTAAAAAAGAATAGGCTTTTAATTTGTTTTAAAATAAATCTCTATAAATTACATAATACAAATTTACATGTCAATAAAATACATAGTCGATGATGACCCACTTTTGATAGGCTTTAGTGACAGTTCTATTTTAAAATTCTTGAATATACCTGGTTTGAAAACTTCCGTAAATCGTGCTTACTGCAAAGGGTTTTTCTAAGACATGTCCCAACTTGACATTCTTACTGTATCAAAATTTACTTGAATTTGCCAGTGAGTCTTGTTAAACAGTTTCAGTAGGTTAAATACAATGTCGCTAATAAGACCCACTAGGCCTAATTAGTAGTGGGTCTAATAAGTGAACGATTCAAACCTGTATCAGATTCAAAGATGCGTGGGACACTTCTTACAATGCATCGTTTAAGTATTGATGTGATTCAGATTTGGTGTACTTTTAAAGTTCACGGAAAGGGCTGTCTTGAGGTTTGTGATACCGTTATTTACAAAAAGGTCAACGTGGTCAGAGTATAGTCTAAGTTTCTTATACTAAGTCTACTCGAACAGTGTAGATCTATACAGTTTCATGTAATTTAACATTTCAATTTTAATTTCAATTACAAAGTACATCTCAACAAAAAAACAAATAAATTTTTATGGGTTACAAAATTTCAATCCATTGAAAAGAAAAATATCTAAATTCAAGTAGATTTATTGTCGTCATAAAACTATATGAAATTTTCACAACATTTTGTCGAAAAATTTAGTATCGATTCGACATACTTATCTCTATTATAACTTACGGTATATAATTTTCTCTGCAGAGTTTTTTAGTTCGACATCCTTTTTCTATGCAATAAAATTCGTACTTGCCCGTTCGATGTTAAAAATAGAATTGCAGGGAACATTACTCGATTTTTTATATCAATTTGCAATAACACCCTATGCCGAGTAAAAAAGAATAGGCTTTTAATTTGTTTTAAAATAAATCTCTATAAATTACATAATACAAATTTACATGTCAATAAAATACATAGTCGATGATGACCCACTTTTGATAGGCTTTAGTGACAGTTCTATTTTAAAATTCTTGAATATACCTGGTTTGAAAACTTCCGTAAATCGTGCTTACTGCAAAGGGTTTTTCTAAGACATGTCCCAACTTGACATTCTTACTGTATCAAAATTTACTTGAATTTGCCAGTGAGTCTTGTTAAACAGTTTCAGTAGGTTAAATACAATGTCGCTAATAAGACCCACTAGGCCTAATTAGTAGTGGGTCTAATAAGTGAACGATTCAAACCTGTATCAGATTCAAAGATGCGTGGGACACTTCTTACAATGCATCGTTTAAGTATTGATGTGATTCAGATTTGGTGTACTTTTAAAGTTCACGGAAAGGGCTGTCTTGAGGTTTGTGATACCGTTATTTACAAAAAGGTCAACGTGGTCAGAGTATAGTCTAAGTTTCTTATACTAAGTCTACTCGAACAGTGTAGATCTATACAGTTTCATGTAATTTAATGAATGTTATAACATTATACAGAATGTAGAAATATTTGCTGGCTCAAGAAAGTAAACAACTTTCCCCGAGGAACATATGTCAAAAAAGGAAAAAAATACCTCCCAAGCCAAATGTTCAAGCCGACGACTGGGTCAATTTGTATGGGAGGTGCAATTTGTTCTTTGTAAATAACTATACCTACAACCAAGCCAAGTAACAATGGCAACAGTGCACATGTGGCCGATAGAGTGAAGTTAAATAAAAAATATGGGTTTTGAAGACAAAAAACTCATCTATTTATTTATTATTTATTTATTTAACTGTTTATTGCACACAAGATAAAACACAGAACAATTACATTAAAGAAAAACAACACAACAGGTACTACTTATTTCTAAAAATAAATCTCTTCCAGCAGTCCTACGGTACTAGTCTACTTCCAAATTCAAGCGGATTAAATAGGTCAAAATAAAAAACCAATTTTAAACTTGATTTATAAGAAATTAAGAATGTTATACGACCGTGGAAAGTATTTTTTATTTATTTTTAAAAACCAGTTTTAACAACGTCCAAGACTAATGGAATTCCAAAAACAAATGAGAGAACAACCCTTGAGGCGTTAAAAAACGTAACCCTTTACGTCACCCGTTTCCGTTGAGTATAAAAAATTGTTTTTGGATCCGCCCTTTGTGTATCTCTATCTTTCTATCACTATCGAAGGGTACCCTTGTTCGAGGGCTATTCATTATAGATGGCTTGATTGATGCGTGCAATCAAAGAAATTAAAGAACCTTTTCACTTGCGTAAAGACACAGACAGATAATTTTTGTGTAGACAAACATGTGCATATTTTATCATACAATTAACAATCGCAATCCTAGCTCACGTCTATGTATACAGTAGGTATTAAGGTAGTTCAGTCGCGAAAACTAAGATTGAATGAAATTATATACCAACTTTCGCAAAAGATTTTTGATATAAAATTAAAACAATCTAGGTTTACATGACACGGTGGTGTATTTCATAAATAACTAGCGGCCCGCACAACGGTTTCACCTACTGCTAACTGTTTTCCCGCCAGAAACATACATTTTGTCCGGGATGAATTATACGTAAAAAAAATTCTATTGAATCACTGCCATCTACTTAAGAAAACTGCTTGTAAATCCGATTCGTACTTTTACAGATTTAAGCATACATAGGGGCATGGGAAGCGACTTAATTTTATACTATTTAGTGATTAAACACAGACATGTTTGTTACATGTACGAACATACAAACGGCAATTTATACCGTTATTATACCGGTAACGGTATTTAACATGACATTATTCATTATTAAGTGCTTATACATTTGTGTAAGTACACTACTGTTGTTTTATTTCCTAGTCTATAAGGTCCTTTACATCGCCCTCCTTACCAAAGGGCTATAAGCCTTTGAATTAATTATAAAGGGTTATGAAGTCGTCACAGAGATAAAACTTGGCGGTAACATTGCAGGTGATTCAGTGACAGATGTTATAAAATTTGCCTTTTTATTTTATAAGTGTTAATTTCATTTACAATAAATAAGCATTGCATTATCGAAGCTTTGTTGGAGAAAGAACAAACTTCTCAGATTAATATATTTTAGTAGTTTGCTATGTGATGTAGGTACAGTCAAGCTCACGTCTGGTTAACGAACGGGTCGTTTATCGACTCGGTGTCCCACACAAAAATAAGAAGAAGACGTCCGCCAATGTAAGTCTTATTTGCGCGGCATAAGAACATTACAAAATCCAAACTGTCTCACCCAGCCTGATCTTGACTGTACCTACCCAATAGTGTGTCAAGATTGATGTTATTTTAGTGAATAAAAAAACTATGACAGAAGTTTTAAGATTTTATCAGACTCTAGGTGAATGAAATCGTTCTACTTATTCAATACACCTAGGTACAGTCAAGCTAACCTCCGGTTAAAATTATAAGGGCCGTCGCAAAAGTTAGGATGTGTAAAAATGAACTATGCCTGTCATTTTTGTCAGTAGGTAGACGCTTTGCTATGATTTATGCTGAGATGATCTTAACTGTACCGTTGTGCCAAGACTTGACGTTGAAAGTCATCATAATTAAACAATTAACTTTAAGCAAACATTGCGGCTACTTTTATTATGTACTACTGGGTTGAGAGCGACCGTTAGTTAAACAAACAGAAATTTGACATTCTGTGAACCTACTGGCACCATTCAAAGATCAACAAAAAATACGAAGTACATAAATTTCGGATAACAGAAATAAGTATTAAAAAAATACTTTGTATGGGGAAATTAGTTGGAATTAAAAGAGTGATCCACGACATAGCATCCAAGCTGCCGAAAATAATACTAATGACAATCACAATTTTTACGGGATTTTAGCAATAATATATTAAAGATTCTCTGTATCACTGGCTGCATGAATAAGAAGAAAATGACAATATTTATTTTCAAACTTCATCCGTTAGTCGCGGTTGCTAGCTATGATTGCTAAGACAGCAGTCGTTACACAACCATGTCAGAGGCCTAAAAAAAGGCGGTTATAAATCTTTGACACCAGGTTCATTAGGTCGTTCGTCAACGACAGAAGAAGAAGAAAAATAAGTAACGGGACTTTAGGGGATTTTTCTAGCCAAACTTCAAGTACACCATAGATGGCGCTAAGCTAAATTTATAGTTTTTTTTTCTATGGGAATTGATGTAGAATTTATCCAACGTATATTTTGTAAAATTTTAGCACGTCGCCATCTGGTATGACACTAAAAAAAAGTCGAAAACTGTCAGATAGAAAAGTCCACATTACAATATTGTACATAATAGTCAAGGGGTTAGGCTAGACAGTTTAGACTTTGGACCGTTCTGTCCCGTGCAGCCGCGCATAAGACTTACATTGGCAATTTGAGTGTCAAACCGCACGTGAGCTTGACTGTACTCTCCGTTATAAGACCGTCCGTCAAACTGCATCTGACATTTCGAAGCGCTCTCGATATTTTAGCGCTTGGCTCATCCGTCTAGGTCCGAGCTACGCTCAGAACTAAATCCACGAATAAAACTGTCATAAATTGACTCCAAAATATGTTTTGCTCGGGGCATCAAACATTTTTTTCCATCTCTATTTGTACACGCACGTAAATTGTGAAGACCAAACATTATTTAAACATTAATAGAAGAATTTATAGTTAGCCTATGATCAATTTGCAATTGCTATTTTCTCTCGGAAACTATAAGTCTTTTTTCAAGTTCTGTTGAAAAAACTTACCAAGAAAAATTACAAATTTGCTAAGCATGACGCAAGTTCTGCACTACATGTTCAAGACGCATAAGAGGAATCTGTTGATTCTCGGCGTGGGAGCAACGTCACCATAAAACATTTATTGTTGGACAGAAACAGCCAAGCTAGGGCTTGTAAAATCGGAAGGTTGTCAAAACCAGTTTGGTTACCGATATTTGAACTAAACTTCCAAATTTTGGTTGTTATTCTGGTTGTTAGTGCCGGGTGATGCCGGCTTAGAATAGCATCACCCCATTTATTTCCCGAGGGAGTCGTAAGAGGCGACTATTGTATGTATATTGGACGGATGGACTGACAACCTGTCACTATGGCGATACACATTTTTCCGAATGACCCTGAAATATTAGACAGACGTGGCGTAAATGTTCGTTTTTTGCGGCCGTTTACAAGGGATTATAGGCGTGATTTGTGTATGAGTGTGTGTGTGTGTGTATGTATTCCGGTATACAAAAATTTATCTTTTTCAAATATTTTCTTAAATTCCGAAGTTTGCGCAGGAGTATTTAGTGGATTCAAAAGTATTTTTATTTACCATTCTATTTTTCGGTAAATCCGGTTTAAACGACTTTTAAATTCGAGACTGAAATTCCAGTATTTCGATCTTCCGGAAATAAGGTTATTCGATATACTGGAATTCCGGTCTTCTTACATACCGATTCACATCCTCTAGGTACGCCAAACGCCCGCGAACATGATTGAATTTTATCGCGCGTTTTAGGTACACTTGCTTGAATTTTGTATCGGATTAAAATTTATTACTTTCAACGTATTATGTTTACTGTCGCAGGTATTGCTTACGGATTGCGTATTATTTTTACTGTTGAGGTGGAGGTGAATGCGTTTTCATTCTTATTCAATTTCATTTGAAATAGATTTATTTACGTAGGTAAGTACCTATCTACCAACTCTATTAAGGTACGGGAGTCAAATAAGGCCCACTATTATTTATTCTAGTATAATCATATGTTTAGTCGAGCTTTTGAGAAAAACGCTTGCTATATGAACTCTTTTACTTAATTTATTTGTTGAAAAGCATACAAATATAGGAAATGTGAAATGTGCACTGCTAAAGAGTGGGACTCTCTATCTGCGTCTGTGTTTCCAAACGCATAAAACCCTAATCTCTTCAAAGTAAGAGTGAACAGGCTTCTTCTGGGTGAGCTCGCTCCATCTTAGACTCTATCTCTGTCCTATGACCTAGACTAGAGTCAAGAGCAAACCAATGATTAATAAAAAAAAATGTTAACGAAAACAAGCTCATTTCGTAATTTTTAACAACATTCATTGGCCTTATTAAATGATATAAGTACATAAGGCCCACTAAAGAATTGGAAATGTTGAGTAAATAATAATAAGTTATTTATTTTCAGACAATTAAAATCCATTATTTTTAGTAGTTTTTATGTTTATATGACTAAAGTACAGTTAATGTGACGCTTTAAAAAGGAACATTTACTTCCACAAAACGTGGTCAAATTATTTAAATGGCCGTACTTCATCAACTTCTACAAATACTTTATCTTCAATCTGCACATTATAAACTGAATACTTATTTTTTTTAAGTTGTTAAGAGTTTTCTTATTGTTATACATACATACATACACATATCACGCCTATAATCCCTTGCGGGGTAGGCAGAGCGTAAACAGCGACCGCAAAAACGGACATTTACGCCACGTCAGACAATTTTTGAGGGTCATTCGGAAAATTGTATATCGTTATAGTGACAGGTTGTCAGCCCATCGCCTAAAATTGCAATACATACCCTCAAGTCCTTTAGTCGCCTCTTACGACTCCCACGGGTAAGAAATGGGGTGACGCTATTCTAAGCCGGCGTCACACGGCAACTTCTTATTGTTATCCTTAAATATAATTCTTTAAAAAAGGTATTAAAAGAATGCGTCATATTTGATAAACAGTGAGGCAGGTAAAGTCATGTACACTTATTTAAATATTCAAGTACAAGTCCTTTCGACCAGATTGGTGACCCAAAGATTTTACGATCCAAAACAATTTCATCCATTTGACTGTGTTAAAGCCACATTTCGAGCCGGAATTTGTTACAGGACGGAAACGACCTCATCGGGCTTTTACTATTGACACTTCCCATGTAAATGCCTATAAAACCGACCCTACTGGTGAATAAAACACCATCCTGCCCATATGATGATACTTTGATATGCATAGAATCCATTTTATTTGAGGTTAACACTGAAATAGGTAGTAAAGAGGTAACGGACGTTTGGTTAGGACCGGACGTTGGACAGTAGAAGAGATTTTTTGAACAAAGTAGGTATCCAAGTTTACTAGAGACAAAAGAAAAAACACAATCGATAGGGTCTCACAAACTGCTTTGTTTGTTTAAATAACTTCTTGAAAAGAGGTAAGTATTTGATTTGTGTATATTCGGATTTTAAAAATTATGATTTCTATAATTTTTCGCGCAAGTTGTCAAACAAATCGAAAATTCGACCGTCTATGGCAAGTCAAATGGCAAGTATTTGAAAGACGCACAAACGCCAAAAAATCGACCGTCTGTCGCAACAGTCGCAAGTAGTTAAAAGACGCACTTTAATGAAATAATACGCCATAAAGAACATGAATGAATTTTATAGCTTTTGATGAACCCTACAATCTCTCCACACACCTTTACTCCCCTAGGCCTTCTTACATGGACACTGTCAATTCACCAGACAAGAAATTCGTTTCGTGTATTTTAGGGAGATGAATATTTAAAAGGGAAGGATGTTACGGGATTTATGAAGGGTGTCTAGGGTTTTAATCTTACGAAACGGCCATAACAAGACGTATGGTCAAATTACTGAATACGTTATGAAGCCACTGAAACGATCTAAAGGGCGGTCTGGATTTTAGCCCGGCGCAATTTTAATATTTTATTAGATCCAAGAAGGATCACGGTTAGCGAATCGTTTTTGCTAAATTGAGATAGTTTTTAAAATCTGATATATCGTATCCAAGACCATCGCGACACTTGAATGAACACTAACATACTGCTTAACATACTAATATATTGCCGGACTTATCAATAGAGTTTTTCTCCAAACCTTGCGTGATTGCGTAATGTGATGTCTCTAGCGAATTTCAATTTTAAGTTTATTGAATGTATACAAATATATGTTTGATTTAGATCTTAAGGCGGTTTTCTCACTTGTCGTCGTGTCGTTCCGTTTTTTTAACGCAATGTAACGCATGCGTTTGTCAGACGAAAGGAAATTGCGAAATCCGATCTTATTCCCTTTTAGCACTACCGTTTTGATATATATATACATATATACATATACATATATACATATCACGCCTATAATCCCTTGCGGGGTAGGCAGAGCACAAACGGCTGCATAAAACGGACATTTACGCCACGTCTGACGAACATTTGAGGGTCATCTGGAAAATTGTGAATCGCTATAGTGACAGGTTGTCAGCCCATCGCCTAAAATTACAATACACACCCTCGAGTCCCTTAGTCGCCTCATACGACTCCCACGGGCAAGAAATGGGGTAATGCTATTCTAAGCCGGCATCACACGGCACAAATATAATATCGTAAAATTTTCTCTGGCTACATTTTTGATTTCTCTGACATTATGCGCCAAATAAACCAAAGGAATCAACGCCAGAGAAAACTAAAAGTAGAAATTATCCAGAATAACTCTGAAATCTTTATAGTTAGTCGTATTTACACAGTGTAATACTATTTTAAAAACAAAATTACAAGATATAAACAAACTATTTTTTAAACTTTACCAGAAAACTCAAATATTTAGGTGAACCTATGGAGGAGAATCACTTTCTTATCACGATATACCCAAAATGACAAATACAGTCACGCAAGCGTTCCCTTTCGGTTTCAGCTCTACCATCTCTTTTGAGCAGTAACATCTATACTAACCAAATAAAAATAACTGTGGCTCTTATAAAGCAAAGTTTGCAAATTAAAGGCCAAGACAATGATAATTCCAGTACTGGATAAACATCCAATAGCACTCTCGAAGCAAACATTCATATATCCAAGAAACCTTCATCCTTGAAAAAAGAGCGTTTACTTCACAATAACTTTATCCTGAGCCATTTATCAAAAAATCCTTTATTGCGACAGTCGGTCTGGTTTTAAAGCTAAAAATAATATTCAATAAATGTGTGAGACATCACCCATAAGTCTGACATATAACTTGATTTATGTGGTTATTTATGGCGGTCATTTGTGTGTTGTAGAACTAAATGTAGAATTATCCTGTAAACTGAACCTTCGACGTAAATATGCAAAGGCAATTCGACGACAGTAGACGTTCTGTTTGCTACGCACTTATATAGATCGCTAGTGTCTGTGTCGTCGTTTTTGAGTGGATCAGGCAGATTTGTATGTACAGTCAAGCTCAAGCTGGGTTAGACAGTTTGGACTTTGGACCATTCTTCTGCCACTCGGATAAGACTTACATTTGTTGTAAGAGTGTCTAACCGGACGTGAGCTTGACTGTACCATACCAGGACCTACTAGGTAAGTATACAGAATGTAAAAAAAAATACTGCAAATATTTCAAGGGGTAAAACGAGCCCATGAAACTGAACAACTTTCTCCATGGTCAAAATAAGAAAAAAAATACGAAATACAAAATGTTCGAGCGGACCGGGACAGATTTGCTTTTCATATTTTGACCTATGTTTCTTGGGGAGAGTTGATCAGTTTTATAGGCCGCTTGAAATATTTGTAGTTTTTTTACACCTTATATAAATTAAACAAGAAAGTATTTTTCATTGTACTAGGATGATTCGAAAATTTTGCTACAGTGTCATAAAAAGTGGTAATCACTATTGATCTACTAACGATAATGAATCGCAGACTCACGGGAAGATGTTGCGGTTTGTGACAGCCTTTGTACTAATAACAACATGTCACGTATCCAGTATCGAATGGGATTTGGTAAACTCCTTTCGTCAAAAATCCCGGGTCCGGCAAAACACCAGGAAAGCATGCGGTGCATGTGAGAACCTGATTATGGATAAAGAATCCCTCGTATAAGCAATATTTTATGTAACAGATTTTAACATTTGACAGACGACAAACGAGTCAACACAACTAGTAATAACGTTAATCATCGGACGTCTTCACGAAATTGCTAACCTAAAGACCAGACTACAACGCAACATGTATACCTAAGTATGCACGAAGCCATGAGCTCAATAGTAACTGGTATCCAGTACCTAGATAGACACTCGTAAAATCTCTCTTATAAACATGTGAATGCGTTCATGAATTGATATACGACCATTGCTTTAGAGATCATTACGTTCAGACGGATTTGAGCTCCGGTATTACTGAGGGTATAAATGCAGAATCCTTTGCACTATATAACTTAATGCAAGGTTAGGGCTTTCAGATTGTTTTGTTTGCTTTGGGTGTGTGCTTTATTTACTTCTAGGAGTTGTTTTGCTATTTAATTTTTCTAGTATTCAATTCCGATTAAAAATTGATTTTATTATTTATAACTGCTGCAATATTATATTTGTAGTAATTTTTTCTAAGCTGCACGTTTCTAAAATTCACTTCATTGTTGATAAAGAGATCAGAGGGTTTAAAAAACTAATAAAGATTCTTCTCCAACTACTGAATTTTCTACATATAGAATGACACACGCGGGCTATACGACGCTGGGATTCCGACGAGATAGTATGACAAGTAATTTTTATAAACAAAGTTCTTCATGTCATCGGTTTTTTGTCACTTTCTACGATTATTTTGTCTATGTTGTTGAAAAGTAGTGAGCTATGTTAACCGAGTTTCTATCATTGTGCTTGTCACGTCCTCATTGGCAGAATTTTCCCTGTTGACAAGCATCGGCGCCCTGGGTTGAGGTAGTCCCAAGGTAGTCCTTCGTGTGTTTAGTTTTTAACACATCGCTACCGATCGGAAGAAAATCTCGTAAATAAGAAGAGGAAGTTGTGAGTGAGGTCGTTTATTACTTTACCAATACCCAGTGATTACTTTATAAAAATATCAATATAATAATGGGCCAGCAACATTGTATCAGTCTTTATGATCCACATCATTCCTACCACCCAGTAAGAAATTACGGTGTGAAGTAATAAGTAGCCGGTAATATATTACATACCCAAGACTTCTTTATTTTTCGTTTACCGTATCTTTTTTACATTATCATTGATACTTATCATAAAAAGCCACATGTGTTATGACGTTAATCCTGATAACGATCAGAAGGTTTGCTTCTTAATTTCCATACAACATAAACTTGCCACTAAAATTAAGGATTTGTATATTTTTTGCTACTTTATACCCAGTTTGGTACATTTTATTCGCTTTTTACTTTTGAAGTTTTATAATCCTCCTATGTTTAGTGTTTTTAATAACCATGAATCTAATTCTGTTTAAGATTTTTCGTGATCACAATGAAAATTTGTCTCAGCTTGGCTTATTGAACCCAATTCCACATTTTCAAAAGAAAAAAAAACAGAACGTATGAACCACTCATGAATCCTTTACAAAACAACGTTACAAATAAGCTAGCTAACATTTACTAAGTCTTAGAAAGTCGTCAGTAGACGAGGACAAAATAGAGATGGACCAAATACACGTTATTAATAAGGGCAGCTAATATGCCGCAGTCCGAGACGAACCTTGCGGATTCTCTTCTGGCGTTTACTAATAGGCGCCATTTGCTTTCGCCGTGATGGCATGATCTCATGAGGGCATCAACGGTAGGTATTTTAATCTGAATGTACAAATATATTTGCTGGAATTATGATAGTTGGAGCAAATAATCTTGAAATGTCAGAATCTAATTTTCCTGGGCAGTTCAAGAAAAACAGATAGACGAGTTAATTGACGGACCTGTGGGTAACCGTTGTATGTCGTGGGCTTAAAATCACGGTCTATGGCTGCGCTTTGGCAAGACCTAGGTTCAGCATAGGATATCACACGAGAAGGTTTCAATGATGTTGATTATAAATTAATTACAGAATCATCTACCTATTACAACAATTTTTGTCGCCAGTTTAATTTCCATTTTCCAATTTCCTACAATTTAAGTTAAGAAATTTTTCCCGTAACTCAAGGCAAAAATTCAAGAAGGGCTGGTTATAAGGAACTGCTTTCCTTAATGAAAACATAGGTCGAGATATGCAAAAGAAATTGGGCCTCCCAAACAGAATTGCCGATCAGCTGATGCGTGTTACTATGGAAGCTCAAAATATTTTCGACATTATTTTGACGTAAGTTCCTTGAGGAAAGTTTTTCTTATCACTAGCCTGTCCTCTGTTTTCAGTATCGGCACCTATTAAAATTTCCGCGATATATCCGACACTTTAAAAGTGTCTAAATTTACCTCCATTAATGAACCTCTGTTTTTGACTATTTAAACGTGGTACAATTAATTTGCCGTTTTTCAGGGTCTATACAGCTTCACATTTGTGGCGTAACTGACACCAAGTCACCAAATGTCGTGCATCGTCTAATTAGCTCAAGAAGCTCAACTCTGAACCTATGCCGAATCGTGACGTCACGTTTCTGACAATTTAGCCTTCTGTACTACACTACAGTTAAGCTAGATTTGGGTATGGCATGCTCTAAATGCGTGTGAATTTTTCACTTCTGTGGGATTTGCGGAGTTCGAGGTGTATTTTGTTAGAGAGTGAAAGTTTAGGCGAGAAAATATTTAGAGAACTGAAGTTCAGAAATGAACCGCAAGCAGGATTCGGACCGAAAATTAGGGAGGGTAAAATTGACAAGTTCTCTTTAACCTTACCTAACATGTTGAACAGTTTTAAAATTTCTTATTCGACAAAATGTTCTGTTTACTCGCTACTGTTTTAAAAACCTTGTTCCATTTCATTAATCTGGCTTATATCCGTACTAATATTATATATCTGAGAGTTTGTGTGTGTGTGTGTGTGTGTATGAATGTATGTTTGTTACCTCTTCACGCTCAAACGTCTTGACCGATTTGGATGAAATTTGAAACACAGGTAGAGTATAACCCGGAATAACACATAGGCCACTTTTTACTGCAGGAAAACAACTATTAACACGGGAAAATGAGTGACAGCGGGTGAAACCACTGTGCGGAAATCTAGTTTATAAATATTTTGGGTGATGGTCAGACTCAATTCTTATTTAGATATACTATTTTCACGAAGTACGACATAAAATGAATACTTAGGTTCTACAACTTTGTTACTGTTACTACTTCCTAGCAGATTATATTAAAACAGGGTAAATCACATTATCTGGGCCTTGGCCGACGAGACGGCTACATATTGACGAAATGCAGTAGCAATTTTATTTTATATCCAAGTAAATCTTACACGTTTTTATGACTAAGTATCATTATACATGTAGATAATCCGGACAGAAGCCCATTGTGGCTAGTCAGTTTATGGTCACATCAGTAGTCATTAGTAGTTTAAGTGTCTACTTACCTACGTTAGGATAGTTGAGTTAAATCGGGAGCAAAACTGTGGTTGGTTGTTATGGTTCTTGCCTGTCGTAAAGCAGTAAACCTGTTTTAAGAAAGTGAGATATGTAAGAGTGTGTTGGGAACATCCCATATTAATTGTACGAGTCTGCATCTACTATGACCTACAATAGAAAGAAAAAAGAAAACAATATATTTTTTAAATGTCTGTGCAGAGCCAAAAATTGGACAAGTTGGATTAATTTAAGTTTTGTCCTTACTATCTTTAAAAAAAAAAATAGATAGAAATTAAGTAAAATGTTTTAAAGAATCGGCTAATAATCTGGCGTAAAACTAAAGATTATTAAGTTAAAGCCACTGAAATAATTATAATGTTCTTCTTCTTGGTATATCTTGGTTTTTTTATTATTAAAAGAAAAAGTTTACACACACACACACTCATCACCCCTAGAATCCCTTGCGGGGTAGGCAAAGCGTAAACGGTCTCAAAAAACGGACATTTACATGTACAAGTATTCGAGGGTCATTCGGTTTTTTTTTATCACCAAATAATTATATCTAGGGTGAAATTTTACTAGTGACCGATAGCGGAAGCTCAGATCGGGCGATGATAAGGAACAACTTTTTTCAAGAAACATAAGTCGAAATATGAAAATAAAATATACATACCTCTAATATAAAATTTACGATCAGCTGATTTGAGTGACTATGGAAGCAAAAAAAATATTTCTGTCTTACTTCTACCTATGTTCCTCGGAAAAGTTGTTCCTTAAAACTAGTCCGTACTCTGTTAACAGTATCGGTACTAGCACAATTGCATCCTATATTATATTCCGATTTTAAGAATATAATATAAGTATTCTTTCATGACCTACGCCCAGCAGTGGACTGCAATAGGCTGATGTATGTATTTTTTCATTTGGTTTAATTCGCAAATACTTAGGTACAATTTAAAAGTTTAACTTTAATAAAATACCAATAAAAGGCATTATTGCCACGCTATCGCTATAGAAATCGCGCAAAACTGACAACTATGTCAGTCGTGTTTTGTTGTATGACATGAGTTATCTGTACTACTAGTACTATACCATCTCTAGCCAAGTCTTAACCTCGGTTTCGAGTTCTAAATCACACCTTTAGTAAACCTCACCATCTCAACGTAAATCAGTCCCTATACTTAACGACCCTCTTAAACGACCAAGCATTAGTAATTTACTCTACATAGGTCTTTGGGTTTGGTTGTAATATATGTCCTATTGGGTCTGGATGTAATATACGTCGCCGGTGAATTTAATTGCTAATTAGTACGGATTCAATACATCACGGACACAAACTGATTGGTTAAGGTATTGCAAATTAGGTGCGTGAGTATAGGTATATTAGCAGCAGATATCTATAGCAGGGAAACTCTCCTGAAGGATTTATGCACGTGCTGTTAATGTTGGATTCCCTCTGCATATAATTGTGTAATCAACACATTTATACATATATACATATAACACGCTTTTATCCCTTGCGGAGTAGGCAGAGGTTGCGGAGAAGGAGAGGAGAAAATGCGGTCGCTATCGCCACGTCCGGCAAATATATGAGGGCCGTTTCAGAAAAATCGTGCATCACTATAGTCGCCTAAAATTTTAATACAAATGAAACTGTAGCGACCTCTGGGAGCTACAACAAAAAGCTCACTCAAAGTGGTTCATGAGCAAGCAAGACGCAACAGAAGTTCCAACATATCTGCAAGATGGCGCCACGTGACAGAACAAAGAGCCTGCAACGCGGTATCGAAGTGTTTCTCCACGCAACGCATATATACAACTTAGCGCTGCTGCCTATTCCCTACAATCCCTCTGTCGCTTCTAACGCCACCCACGGGTAGTATTGAGGTGATGCTATTCCGAGTCGGCTTCATGCGGCGAATTTTTATATACAACTTCCAATACTATCCAGGAGGACCAGTCGGTCCCCTGGCCACAACACCCGGCCAGGCAGGGTAGCTACCCTTTTCCCGACTCCACCTGGAACCCTCCATTCTGCCTATTGGCATCACTGTCACCCGCCATATTGGTCCACCGACTGGTCCACCTGGATATAATTGGAAGTTGTTTATATGCGTTGCGCGGTGAAACACTTCTACACCGCGTTTCAGGCTCTTTGTTCTGTCACGTGGCGCCATCTTGCAGATATGTTGGAACTTCTGTTGCGTCTTGCTTGCTCGTTAACCACTTTGAGTGAGCTTCTTGTCGTAGCTCCCAGAGGTCGCTACAAAACCCTCAAGTCCCGAAGTCGTCTCTTACGACACCCGCGTCAAGGGCATGGGGTGATGCTATTCTAAGCTGGTATCACACGGCCGCTTATTAAATAACTTTCAAATTGTGTTAAATAGGACGAATCTCGTGGAATTTATTGACGTCATATCCTAATGCCAAAAACGAAATTCCAGACACTAACTGGACCCCTTCGTTCTGCCTATTGGCATTATTCCTGTCACCCGCCATAAGAACAATGAATATAAAGATGCCGACACCAAAGTCGACATAGAATAGTATCGACCTCGAATAGCCTGGAAATGGGCACCAGCGTTCTCAGTAAATACTACACCTTGCACTGCTCTCGCCAATCCGCCTGCCAAGCGTGATGAATATGGCGATAACCCTCCTAATAGGGCGATGCCCATGTCCAGCAGTGGACTGTTGTGGCTGTAATGCAAAGACAGGTGATAATATTTGCTAGCAACATTGTTAAAGAAAAAGTATTGCCAGCCAGTAATAATATTGCAGATAGGAAGAGGAACACAATGTGAGAGGGCGTGACCTGCGCGTAGGCATGCGTCGGTGGACATTGTTCTGATCTCAATCATACCAGGCCCAGTTACACCAAGTCGAGTTTATAAATTAAAATATTCAAAAAAATTTCATCTAATCAGAAACGAGGAGATCCGTAGACGAACCAAGGTCACCGACATAGCTAAGAGAGTCAGTAAGCTGAAGTGGCAATAGGCAGGCCACATAGCTCGAAGGACTGATAACCGGTGGAGCAGAAGAGTTCTTGAGTGGAGACCACGTACCGGCAGACGCAGCGTAAGACGACCCCCCGCGAGATGGACAGACGATCCGGTCAAATCCGCTGGGAAATGCTGGATGCAGGCCGCTTCTAATCGGACGAGGTGGAAATATTTAGGGAAGGCCTATGTTCAGCAGTGGACGTCCTATGGCTGATATCATGATGATGATGATGTTCATCTAATTCGGGGAGTGTTTCCTAATTTGGTATTTAATTTATCGGGGGTTTTCATCGCTTAGACATTTTTTTTTAGATAGAATTAGTTGCCGGGTATTATTTGCAAAACTAACCCGGTAGATGGACCCGTGCCACGCGTTACTGGCATTAAAATACACTTGCAAAATTGGGGGCAAGCAACAAGCTGCGGTAGCCCAGATGGAAGAGGCGTCGTCACTAGTAATGCAAGTCGTAGATCCAAATTCTGCCCGCGCTAGAAGATTTTACAAGTTTTCAAAAATTTATAAACTAGGTTCAGTCAGTCGAGTAGCTGTATAGGTTCCCTTATCGTGGTTTAGCGAGAATAAATAGAGGAGTGGTTAAACTATTGCGACATGTGGTGAACCTAGTGGCTCTTAGATTTTGCAAAAATTATGTAATGGTATCTATTTGGTGTTTTTTGTTGAGTGTTTATCCAAGAAATACCAAGTTAAGTTTATTTTTGGTAAAAATTTTCATCTTCATTTTTTTAAATACTATTGAGCAATGCTGTGTTTTCTTATTGTACGTATATTAGTATCGTAGCAATAGAAAACTGACGTTTTAAAACCAAAGTTAAAATGCAACCGGCCCATACCCACTGTTCTTATATTGAGGCCGCGATCCTATCATGATTATAATGTTCTTTTATTGGTATTTACTCAACGATACTTATGATATTATCGACACCGAACGGTATGCGTAGCTTTCTTTTGATAGATTCTAATGTGAACGGTTTATGATCATAATATTTGTTAAACTTGTTTAAAAACGCATCATGATGGGTCATTAATCCCATTTCTTAGAAGATAGTGTATAATTTACGAGTATATTGTGTGGGTGAGTAGGTATATTATGAAAGTTTAACTTAGATCAGTTCAACAAAAATTATACAGGGTGTAAGGGACAGCCGTCCAAATACTGATAGGGTGCAATCAGACCTTTAAACTCAACAACTTCCCTTTACTTCAGGAAACGTCAAAAAAATTTGACTTCCCATAGTAAATGCAGTCAGCAGTTGATTGTAATTTTTATAATAATATGGGAGGTAGACTTTTTTGTCGTTTCCTGATATATGTTTCTAGGGGAAAGTTGTTCAGTTTCATGGTGTGCATGCACCATATCAGTGTTTCGAGGGCTGCCCCTTACCTACAACCTGTACCTATAGATAGTTCTTTAAATTACTTATTTATTTAAACAGATTGAAATCTGACTACCAAAAGTTAAACAGCTCAAATCATCGAAATTGAGTACTGCGCCGACAAGTCCATGAAGATCTCTATAAGAAACTGAATTATATCTCTGCACATTTCGTATTCGATGCAGGCGCAAAAACGACTCCCAATTATGCGCAAACGCAACGTCCACTTAAAGTCAAACATTGATCTTTTATCGTAATAAATCGATACCAAAAACCTTTTAACACGCAAAAAAATAACAGCGCGTCATGAGAAAAACTATGAAAAAATTATTGGCCATGTACATGTTGATGCTCGATATTCTTACCGGCTGTGCCCTAACGTCAAAGAAAAGTAAATCCATATGTCATTGTGTCAAGAAAGCCAGATGCATAATGCATCGTTTCCATTACACTACGAATTTTAACATAAACCCGATGTTAACGTTTCTTTCATGTATAAAATGCAATTTTTTAGTTGGCGAGCCAGTCTTTTGCCTGCCCGGGCTTTGAAGGACTACTTTTTGTGTTTACTCTTGTTGCCAAGTTACCATGTGAATATTTTGATGATATGTGACTTGTGTTTACCCGGAGACATGAAAAAAAAGGAACAAATAGCTTTTTTTGGCAACACAACTTTTAATATTGTTACTCAGAGACTATTCTTACTGTACATGGTAATTTCTCATTTATATTATAACACAGTCTACTAAGAGCCGAAAATTCAAATGTTTTACACCTCTACGAAAATAGGTAAGCAGGGACTTAAGTACTTAGTTGCCTATATATTTGCTTCTTTGCAATTGAATTTTATTAAGACAATTTTTAACATAGATAGATTTTGTTAGGGATATTCCATCTGGCATTCAAGAAAGCGTATTTAACTTTCCACTGTTTGAATGATACAACCTAGTGATGTGACGCATTATTTCGACGATTATATCGTAAGACATAGTATTTGTTGCTTTGTGATTTCTAGGTAAATAAAGGTACGTAATAAGTATAAAGGGCCAAATGACAATTCAAATTATGCTAAACTAGACTATCTTCTTCTTCGGGTGGTTAGCGATCATCATAGCAATTTTCTCTTTGTCTACAGCCTCTCGAAACAACGACCTGGTAATAGACTAAACTATAATTAAATTTAATACCAACTGGCTACAAGAATAGTTAAGCTAAAAAAAGGTCGTCTAATGCGCCCCCCATTTGCTTTTGAATCTAACAAACACAAAATATCAATATTTTGATTACCCTTTATAAGTTATAGGAAGTATTATGTAGAGCTTTAAATAACGCCCGATTTTAATTCATACTAAAAAGTAAAGGCGATTTGTGATTTGGCGCAAAATGACGTTTGAATTTATTATACAGGAAGTAAACAATAACTAAAGTATCTGTTGACTATAGCTGTTATTTTTGTCTTGCTTTCCCACCACTTACGTAACTCACTACCCCAAATCTGCTTCGTCTCAGTTCGGAGTACGCTTCTCATACAAATACAGGGTGATTTGCTATTCCGCCTCGCTGCTTGTTCGGACCTAATATTTGTGTTTGTCACCGAAGACAAACTAAGCGTGCTCCGTCTTGTACTCGGACACATCCGTGGTACTTACACCACTCATATACGTAGCTAGTTGACGATGAATTAGAATCTAACTGGAAGGTAACAGAAAGATATTGTAGGTACAAAATTGATGAAAAGTTTAGCAAGAGTATAAAAGTTTATAAGTGATACCGGTACGCAAGAAGCTAATATCTATTCAAAAATCTAGCCCAGCTTGCAATCAATAATTTGTTTTAGTATTTTTTGCTGAGTGTAAAGTACGTACGAATTTACAATAAATTTTACAGCCATCCAACAAAATGTTTACTTACTCTGCTCGGAATTAAATTGTTCCGTTTAAAGCGTTTCTTCTAGGTTAGATCTATGTCGTTAATTTAAACAGTAGAAAGGAACGAACTAAGACCACCGGAGCAGCTTCTATAGCTTACAAACATACAGCAATCAAGATTCTAGGAAATGTCACGAACTCCAATTTGCTATGAATTTCTCACATTCTGCGAAAACGTAATAGATATGGCTTGTTGTTCCGGGCGTTGACCAATTCAAGGTCTTATAAGGATCTCAATTTGATTCCAGTTTGGAAGTTCATAACAGATCTTAGATAACAACAAGTGCTAGCCGCCGTTGCCCCCACAATAAATTGTCTACCGCCGTTGATTATACACCGCTGACGTTTCAATTTGATAGTTTCCTTATTCCTTATCACTTTCTAAGACCATTGATCGATTTAGTGGGACGTATCGTTGCGATCTCGGGGCGTCGTATAAATTGCCGGTCCGGTCGATGCGCCAGCGACTATTGTCAAAGGAAGTGCATCGGTTATTGTTGCAGTCTCGCTTTGCGTTTTATCAGTGCCGCTCGATCGAGACCCGACGTCAAGGACCGCAATTTATCCCGCCCTTTATTTGATCGTCTTATTTTACTATTGAAAATTATCTCACGGAATTGACGCATCACTGTAATCTTTCGAGCAATATCTTTTAGTAAACTGGTCGTTGAGTCCTTTGCTTTATTGTGTCCCATAATATTAGCGAGCCCGCAATTTTATTCACATTCCGTTGTCTTTGTGGTCTTGGACATCGGAATTTATTTCAAACTTGACTTCGTCTGGAGTCTGTCTTAATTCAATTAGAGCAGCAATGTTGTTCAATTGAGCCAATTTAGTGTTATTAGCATCTTTATCATCTTCAACAACTCATTAGCAACCAATCATGGCTCAAGTATCATGTTTATGGTTATCGATATGCGTCATTTCATATGAAAGCACAAAGATTATTTCAGTTCTATCCGACTAACCAAACTTTATAGGGATTGGCAAATTAAGTGACAGTTTTTTTATTGAATATGATAACTATTATGTAAATACGGTGAGTAACAAAAAGGGTACCTATAACAACCTGAAAGAAGGAATACTAAGGAAACTGAACAACTTTCCCCATGGAGTATGGGTTGAAATATACGAATTTGCCGTTTAGTTGGTGAATTTACTATGAAAGGTCCAAATATAAGTTCCATGCGGAAAGTTGTTCAGTTTCATGAGTACCTATATTCACTCCCTTCCGGCTTGTTATACCTTTATCGTTGTTCCTTGTATAAATATAATATCTTTCTTGAAATATTTATATAATTAGAAACAGGAAGGTACTTCGTTAAAACTTATATTAAAATTGTGTGAGTATACTTTCCTCAGGTCAAGTGGGACCTTAAGTAGTCAAACAAAGTATACAATTTCAGAACAACAGCTGACAATCTTCGATATTAAAGTTTATAAACAAGTAATAATGTCGACTTCACACGACTCTCTCTAAGAATCGTTTGATAAAAATCAGAGCTGATATCTCTCTTTTAAATCCATACATCGATTAGGATCATGTCAGATTGAGTGACGACCGATCAACATAATCGGTTTACAAGCTTCCTGTCCCAATTGTTATTGTAATACACATTGTACTACCAGTTATTAATGTCCCATACGAAACGTCACGGATAATTTATTTATATGAAATGTAATAATCATATAATGAAGACTAGTGGTCTCTGAGCCACGATTTGGAGCGCAAGTTTGAGCATTAATTAAGGTCTCCATTAGTTTTGTACCATGTTCAAGATGGTAACTTTTGGGTTATTTGTCTCAAGGCGCATTCTTGTTACTTGGTCACGTAAGGTTAACACGACACACCACTCTTCTTGTAAAATACGTGGACTTTGGCAACAATGTATACATAAGATATAAAACGACGATCTTAAGACAAAGCAATGTTGTTTTGTTTTTGTGTACAAAAAATGGTTAAACAATGTTCTACTCTGCTCCATCACTCATTTCAAAAATGCATACAAAAGAAATAAAAAAATTGTTTAATTTTTTATCACCGAAATTTTGGGTTTTTGCGACTATTCCGCGCGGGGTCGCAACTCTCAAATATGTCCGGTCGGACCAATTGGTTCCCAGGTCAGAACCTGACAGACCAGAGGGTTGCCTACCCTTTTCCGCACTTGGCCAACTGGCCTCATCATCACTCCCAATACTGTTTCTAAACAATAGCAGGTACCGTTGTAAACAGTACGATCATTTCTTGAGAAGCAATAGATACTACTTACTTATTCTTTGTAAAAGCTGTTTTTCAACTGTAAAAGATAGTGGCCAAAACAGTGAAGTTTGTACTTATTTTAAACTTCTAATAACTGTTTATCAACTGTTCTAAACAAGGATCTAATGTAAAGAACAATAAGAACTACTAACTAAACTAACTAACTAACGAACTAGTAACTGTTAAGAAATAGTACCTGACACTTACTTAACAGTTGTAACATCCGTTTTTTAACTGTAAAGAAAAGGCAAAGCTCACTGTCCTGTTGAGAAACAGACAGACAGACGAAACTCATTTCTTATAAGTTGTAACAACTGTTTCACATCTGTAACAGTAACTGATCTAAACAGTGACATCTACTGTTAAGAACAGTAACATATGTTGTGAAAAACAGTAATCAGACACAACAACTGTTTCTCAGCTGTTCTAAACAGTAAAATCTACTTGTAAAGAACATAAAAAACTAATATTTAGCAACAGCACCTAATACTTACTTAACAGTTGTGACAACTGTCTCTCAACTGAAAAATTACTGCTAAAAACAGTTAGATGTACTGTTGAAAACATTTTGATGTACTGTTGAAAACAGTTCGATGTACTGTTAAGATTGAGGACAGTTTAACGTACTGTTAGGATATTGAGAGCTTATTGTCCTACACATAAAAAATACTGTTCCATTAACTATTTAACAAGTATATTTTAAAAATCAGACAGTAGAATAAATTGCCTTTTTTCATATAGCTAGTCATAGCATAAATAGTTAAAGTAGCTGAAGTAGCTAAACTGTTTTCATTCAGTTAATTCAACTTAACCAAATTAAATTAAGTTTGGTTTTACATTAATATATTGGTAAATTAAATAGTAGTTCTATGCAAACGCTACTAAAGAGGTATTTAAAAAAGAACTACAATCGAAAGCTTTCCCATATAATATCACTAAATGTCAGCTTATTCAAATATTAGTCATACTCATACAGCCAATGAGTGGGACTCATCACAATTTGAATAATTTGGCAATTTGTCGATGCCAGTCTTTATGCCAGTTTGGATTTTGATGTTGACCCACACCTATCTACCACTATACAAACAAACTATTAGTTAAAGTATTTATTTGCCTGAGTATTTTTATAGTGATTGATTTAGCTGTTGATGGATTGATTGAATCTGTTCTTTTACATTTTATGATATCAGATTACGGTAAACTTAATTATGCCTATTAATTTACTGGTTTAAGTTAGTTACTTTGTAGTTAAAACACCTAATAATATCGGATGAAAGCAGTTATAAACATCATGTTTGATAGTACTATTTAATATTATGATTATGAACAACTATGTTATGCAAATTCTAAAATTGATTAATTCAGACACAAAGAAATTCATATTGTTAAGATTTGTTTACGTCAAAACTAAAAACATAAAAAGTTTGTTCAGGTAAAAGCTATAACCAAAGATGACCAAAGTATACCTTTGGTACAAATATTTTTGGATTCCAACAAAAGACGAGTGCCCAATCACTTATACTCTTACATATGTATTTATAGCACTCGCTGGTGCCCGCGAACTTCGTTACGGCAACTATAAATAACTGTATTTTTTATTTTGTTAGGTGTCTATGTACTTAAGCCAGACATCTGTATAGGTACCTACTTAAGCATGTAGAAGGAAGTCAAAAACTCTTATTTTTTCATGAATTCTATTTTATCATCAGCGTAGTTTCTTGCACTTTGAATAAGACAATACATATTCAAAAGAAAAACAAGTATTTTCTAATATTTAGCTGGTCATTTAAGTTCATCATCAATATCCTCAATTCTTTTATATCACCAAAAGCGGCTAATTACGCTGAAAAACTTTTCATGTGCAGCCATTTCCGTATCTCGTAGTTAAGGTCCTGGTGTGTATAAGGTTCTCCAAACTCTTGAAGTTTTATGTGCATGAAAAAGCGGTCCATTATGCTGAAAAACTTTTACTATGGCGCCTTTTTTGTATCTCTTATAGGTTAAGCCGTGTCTAAGCTGTTCTATATCAGGTACTTTAAACCCTCGATTTTGATGTGCTAGCAAAAGCGGCAAAGCATGCCTAACAACTTTTGCTATTAAGCCATTTCGACACGCCCAATGAACAACAACGTAACTTGAGTTACGACAAAAATGAGTTAATTACATACCCTTGTTCGTCATAATTTTGTCTACAAGTGTGTCCAACAAACGTATCTCTAAGTACAATAAAACCGAAGTTAGCGAGAATCACAACAACGTAACCTGTGGTGGCATTCTGAAAAAAAAATTGTTTGTCGGGTAAAACATGTTATATTGATTTACAATTTTGTTTTACGGATCAAATATTCTCCCTTTAAAAAATATAACAACTCATGTTTACTTACAATGATTGATCGTATTTTTTTTTACTAATTTACATGCAAATAGATTGCAAATTGAGTTACGTTGATTTTCTCCGTATTAAATTCATAGTTCTCCAATTGGACTAGGTACTGATGAGGAAGATACTGTTTCGATACACGAAAACCAACCATCCAGACTAAGTTGTAAGAAACAACTTAATTTTAGTTATTGTTTGTTATTAATAGGTTATATTAATAAAAAAGAGTAAAAGTATTATAGAGGTACATGCATACATATTTTTTTTATTAAGGATGGGTTTGCTCTTGACTGTAGTCTAGGTCATTGGACAGATACAGAGTCTAACATGGAGCGAGCTCACCCAGAAGAAGCCTGTTCACTCTTACTTTGAAGATATTAGGATTGTATGCGTTTGAAAACACAGACGCTGGTAGTGAGTTCCACTCTTTAGAAGTGCGCAGTATAAATGACGACTGGAAGCGCTTAGTCCGAATCGGTGGAATGGCAACCAGGTATGGATGATATCCGGCGGTGCGTCTGGATGTCCGATGGTAGAAAGGACAATCTCCGAAGTACAATCTGTAAAAAACCGCCAAGCAGGCAACCTTGCCGCGATGTGCCAGGCTATGTAGCTTGGTGTCCACCAGTTTTATGTCGCCTATGAGCCTCTTGGCCCTGCTTTCCACCGAGTCAAGAGCGGCAAGTTGGTATTTGGCTGAGCCATCCCAAAGGTGACTGCAATTCTCCATGCAGGATCGGACTTGTGCTTTGTGAAGAGTTAAAAGCTGTCCAGGCGTAAAGTATCGCTTCACTCTATTCAGGATGCCCAGCTTCTTAGCCGCCGTTTGAGCCTTGTACTCGATGGTCGCGCCGAAGTTTAGATTTGATGTCAACTACATGCCTAGAAGCTCAAGCCTGTCAGTGACAGGGACAGATCTACCCTGAAAAGTAGGTGTCAAGTCGAAAGGACTCTTTATTGCAGTGAAAAGACACGCCTGTGTTTTGGTGGCGTTGAATAAGACCAGATTATCGTCGCCCCATTGGGAGACAAGACTTAAGTTCAGATCTGTTCGCTCTACCATGGCCTTTCTTAACGAACGTATTTCATCCCCACTGGTTCTTGCACCTGTCAAGTATCTTTTTGAAACGGTACTATCATCTGCGTATCCAATAATACCATGCTGAAGGAAGTCATTGATGTGCAGCAGGAAAAGAGCTGCATAGAGAACAGACCCCTGAGGAACTCCGGCATCAATGGCCATAAGGTCAGAGGAGCAACCGTCAACGACTTCTCTGAGGGACCATTCACTAAGGAAGTCTGAAATCTACGTACAAAAATCAGCTAGGATGCCATAAGCAGGAAGCTTGCTGAGCAGACTTGCATGCCAGACCCTGTCAAAGGCCTTCAAGATATCGAGTAAAACGGCAAGTGCTTCGCCGTTTTTCTCGATGGCTTCGCCCCAGCAGTGCGTGACATACACAAGAAGATCACCAGTAGACCGCCCCTGGGGAATGCCATATTGACGGTCACTGCGAAGATCATTGTCTTCAAGGTAGGTTAGCAACTTACTGTTAAGGTCCACTGCTGGACGTAGGCCTCCTCCATGGTACGCCATTGGTCACGATCTTCAGTTTTTGCCATCCAGTCGCTACCAGCCGCCTTTTTTAAGTCATCGGTCTATCTGGCCGGAGGTCGTCCAACACTACGCTTGCCGAGACGTGGCCTCCACTCGAGAACCCGTTAACTTCACCGTCCGTCGGTTCTACGACAGATGTGCCCAGCCCACTGCCACTTCAGTTTGCTACACTTCCAAACTATGTCCGTTACTTTGGTCTTTTTTCGGATAGTCCCATTCCGGATTTTATCCATTATAGAGATACCGAGCATAGACCTTTCCATAGCTATCTGAGTGGCATGTAATCGGTGGGCCAGTTTTACTATCAGGTTCCACGTCTCGGCTCCATAAGTCATGACTGGCAGGACGCACTGATCGAACACGTTGGTCTTGAGGCATTGTGGCAAGGATGATTCCAAAATATGACACAACTTCCCAAATGCTGCCCAGCCCAGCTTCACTATTCTGGTTATTTCAGCCTCAAAGTTGTCTCTACCAAGCTGCAAAGTTTTGCCAAGGTACATAAGGTACTTCTGGACAACTTCAAGGGCCATATCTTCGATAGAGACCGGCTCTGGGATGATGTGTTGATTGAACATAGCTTTCGTCTTGTCCAAGTTCATCCCGAGTCCAACACGTCTCGAGGCGACGTTGAGACTGGTCAGCATTTTTAGCAGATCGTGCAGCGATTCAGCCATTATTACTATATTGTCGGCAAAGCGGAGATGTGTGAGATATTCGCCGTTGACGTTGATGCATAACCCATCCCACTGCAGACTTTTAAAGATATCCTCCAGCGAATTGGTGAAGAAGTTTGGGGATATAACGTCACCCTGTCTTACACACCGAAGTAGTTTGATGGATCCTGTTTTGCAGTGGGCAGTTGTACACAAGTGGCAGTGGGCTAGGAACATCTGCTGTAGAACCGACGGGCGGTGGAGTAAACGGGTTCTTGAGTGGAGGCCACGCCTCGGCAAGTGTAGTGTTGGACGACCTCCAGCCAGATGGACCGATGCCGTAAAAAAGGCGGCTGGTAGCGACTAGATGGTGAAAACGGGAGATCGTGCCCTATGGCGTACCCTAGGGGAGGCCTACGTCCAGCAGTGGACTGCAATAGGCTGATGTATGTATGTATGACAACGCTTACGTAAGTCTGTTACCGCAATAACAGCAGCTAAATATTAAGACTTATGTAGTTTGTGCTCGTCAAAAGCAATTTCAACTACATAATTATAATAACAAATTTTATACGAATTTGCCTGTTGCAAAAAACTATAATCGGCAAGATTTGAATAAATCTGATGATAATGATGATTGCTTATTTTATTTCCATTTCTTTTAATAATGACTACTACTATGGTAAAAAAAGAAGTTTTGTTTTGTATGACACATATTTGTTTTTTGTATAACATATATTGAGTAGAAAAATATTAAAATATAAGATTTTATGAAAGTGTTTTATTTCATTGCATTATAGTTAGTAAATTTCATACAAGACTTACAGTATTTGGATTACTTTGAGGTCAAAAGGTAATAAGTGCACAAGACAACTCAAACGTAACTCAGACATACACTGGATTTTACCGTAAAAAGGTAATAAGTACATAAGACAACTCAAACGTAACTCAGACATACACTGGAATTTACCGTAATAGTTCTATCTTTGAAGAATCACTATCTCAACTTACATTGTTATTGCAAGTAATATGCATCGTAGCCCTTCATTGTAAGTCATAAAACTCAAAGAAAGCAAATTATTATGTTAAAAACATATATAACAAAATATAAAACCCGATACATGTATTCTTTAAAACAAACAATCACTTAAATTAATAAAAAAGCAAAAGCGTGAGAATTTTTTTAAACCTTAAAATCGCTGTTCTGTAAAGTTTACAAAAATGAGATACGTTGTTGTTCATTGGGCGTGTCGATTTTCTTATCTATTACGAAAGTAATTCTTTCTGTCTGTTACGTTTTTACGCCTAAACCACTGAACCGGTTTTGGTACAATTTGGCATAAGCATAGACAGAAACCTAAGAAAGGACATAGGCTACTTTGTATCGCTGGAAAATCTATCAATCCCTCGGGAAATTGTAATATCGAATTCACGCAGCGCGTACGAAGACGCCGGGCCCCAGCTAGTATCTTATAACTAATAGAAAACCGGCTCGGGCGGGATAAAAAGAATAAAAATATAGGCACTGCCATGGGACTGGCCGCAGGGACCGGAAGCGCTTTCCCTTTAAGGGGTTTTTACCAGGGTTTGGAAGCAGAATATTTCTTTTATTTGATAAAAATACACGGCGATATTGCTTGATATCTTAATGACTATTCCTTCACACGGAAACCCAATGAAAGGCTTTCCCAACGGGTAAGTTAAATTGTTGCAAAGCAGAACAAAAAAGCCTATTGATCGACTGTCCTAATCCGCTAGGGAAACCCTTTGATAGCGCTTCACGCGAGATAATTCATGCGAGTTAGTGCCGTATGCGTAGTTAATATGAGTGAAATTGACTTTGCAATAGTGCCGCTTGGAGAAGGTGGAGGTTCATTATCACTAGACATTTTCTTTAACCAAATATTGAATAAGTACGACAGAAAACATATATTTATCAAATTTAAGAACAGGATATTATTTATGTACCGTCAGATTTTGAATTTTTCAAAAAACATCATTTCTAGTTCAAGTTCAATCTACCCTTATTTTGTTATAATTTATAATCAACAGAGTCCGTCCGTCCGTCCATAAATACCAAAAATGCTGGGTAAGCCTATGAAAGACTTTGGTTAGCGCTAATCACTTTGATTTGTTAAGTTTTCCCAAAATAAAAAGGGAAAGCTAAACATTTAGCTTGTATACCAACGCGGTTAGCAAACGTTGCGCTAGCCAAATGAGTGGGAAACCCCTTCAAAGGGTATTGAAAATTAATCCGCTCGTCCGGTCCCTGCTGGCCAGGTTAATCACAGGCATGTAACTTTACGCCACCACCATCTGCAAATGATATTTGTTTCAAATTGAAGTCAAGATTTTTAGAATCCTACATTATCCCTGATGAACATAGGCTATATTAAACTGTCTTATTCCCGGGGGGAAACTGTTAGCGGCGGGTGAAACCGCTGGGCGGGCTGCTAGTATCGTATAATTTAGCCAGGCTCCTGGAGTTCCTAATTAAAATACTCCAGGCCCTCGATGTATTATGGCAGAATCAGGAATTTGGTCAAAAGCCGGAATATGGCATATCTTCTATGTACAGACTTTCTACCCTCTTTAGCTTTATTATATGTATAGAAGATTGATAAGGTATAATGCACTTATAGTTTGATATGTACCTTACTAGGTAGGTAGATGTTTGTCTCCTGAGAGTCATGGTGATCTATTTCTGAACACCCTTCACATAATTTTTGATTTACGATAGTTTCCGAGTCTTTGAGTTGTAAAAACGATTTACAATCTGTGATTTATTGACATAGTAAAAATAACTTTTTATTTCTCACAATTTTTTTTTCTTGTAATTCGATACGCTTTAGATCATTTGATGTCATTTTTGGTATTGCTGTTGCAGATATTTTTTTCTGTTTTGCGAACCATTTATTTTGGTCCCTAACTTGGATTGACAAGCAATTTATGGACCCCATACCACTTTTAGAACCATGGGCCTCTTGGGGCATCTTCACTGGATAAACCCACATTATTTAATGACGACAGGTCAATCTGCTTATGCGAAAAACGCCCCCGCAAAATACGTTCCATCTCGTAAAGTCCAAAAATCGCATACCCATTAGGGCTGTCAGGTAGGTCATGTATATTTTATTTTAATATGTTATTATTGGTACAAGTCAAAAAACAGTAGTATAGGAGACACTTTAGTACAGAAGAATAAATTTAGACTTTAGGATAGATCATACGGTCTGGTAAAACCAGTTAGCTACTGGTATTCCATAGACGTACGGTTTGACTCGGCTCGAAATGCAAAAATTGCGTTTACTGTGTTATGTTATTCTAGGTTTTCTGATGGGAAAATGATAGCCCTGACACCAATCCAAAATACCCACAAGCCCGGCGTTCAAAGCACGAGTAATTACAGTGCTTATCCAATTTGGCGGGGCAGAAAAACGCGACCCCCCCTTATACAGGAAATTTGTTTTAAATTTCGACAACAATGGGGAGATCGCAACGTGGATAATTGCAAACGGGAACCGTCCGTGACGGTATAAGGTATAAATCCTACAGCAATGAACGGGTAATGATAGCTTGTGCGGGCAAAACGACGTTCTCAATGGGATCGCACGCAATCTGCGGATCGGCTGGATCCTGGCCGTCGGATCGCGAAACGCGTAATTGAAATGCAGGTAAATGGTTCATTTTCTTGGGCAACTGCCTTATGTGTTTACTTTAGCTTTTAGGGTGAACTTAAGTATAATTTGTTTGTTCTGAACAGAGCACCAAGTATTAACATAGTTATGATTTGTTTTAATAGTGGAAGCATACTATCTTATTTTCAATATCATCGTCATAATCATCATTATTGTTTTCAAAGTTTGCATGTTCATTAGAGTTGTATAAATATCAACATCTTTTTTTTTCTTTAATTAGGTTTTATTTACCTTTAACGATGAAGCTTTTTAGTTTGTGCAGAGTGTTATGACAACAAACAGCTTTGTGCAAAACTAATCCGGTAGATGGAGCCATGCCACGCGTTACTGGCATTAAATATACTTGCGAAATTAGCGGGCAAGGAACGAGCTGCGGTAGCCCAGATGGAAGAGGCGTCGCCACTAGTAATGACTAAAGTCGCAGGTTCAAGTCCTGCCCGCGCTTGAAAATGTTGCAAGTATTCAAAAAAAATTTACCTAACACGGAAACTGTTTTAAAATTTCAAGTATTTGAAAGCTTGTCAAACTAATCTTCTATTTGCATTAAGATTGTTTCCATTTTTAAATGTTTTTCATTTATAAAACGAACTAATAACTTTGTTTGCAACTTATCAACCTTTGTCACGTAAAACTAAAAAAAAATTAACAACATACCGAAGTGACGTCACTCAAACCGACATTCGTGGAGCCCTCGAGACGTCCTGACCAGCAGACGTCAGATTCTGACGTTTAATCGACAACTGACAAGCCAGACAGCCTGTCAGACAATACGGGTTGACATGAATACTGTATCCGTAATGAAATTAAACACTTTTTGTGAGAATGAAATTGTTCTGTTGGGCACTTGCTCGGTAAGTTTTGATCTTGGTATTTCAATAAATGCGTTTTTGCACCTTGCAAAGTGAGACAATTAATAATATTTATAAATCATTCAATGTACTACATACATTTAATATGAGGTTAAAAAATTAACTGCAAATATTTCAAGTCATAAACCAGCCCATAAAACTGAACAAGTTCTTTTTAAGAAATATAGGTCGAAAAATTGTTAAAAATTACCTCTCATATGAATTGATCCGGTTGGCTGAAACATTTTGTATCGGAGGACCACTATTTGTTTTTCAAATTTCGATTTATCCTTTTCTAAACCTATTTGACGGAAAGTGACAGCACGAATTTAAGGTAAGTTATGAGAATTTATATCCTTAATTGAGGGCAGTGTGTAAATTGTTTGACAATGTGAAATTGTAAGGAAAAATAATTTTAACAGTGTCAAAATGCGCATCTAACTTTTTTGTAATAAGACGGTATAAAATCTTCATCTGAACAGGAAAAAGATGTGAAATAGCCCTCTAGAAAAGTCGAAATTTTTATTATGAGACATCATATATTTGAATTTATCTTCTATTTATTACTCTCCAATAAATTTAAATACACTCTTGATATTTTATTCTTGAATACGTTGTACTGTAGCTATCTTATAGGGTAAAGTTTACAAGTGATAGATAGGGAAAACTCAAGACGGGCTGGCGATAAGGTACAACTTTCCGCAAGGAACATAGGTCGAAATACGAAAAAAAAGCATGGAGGAAAATACCCATTTCAATATTTGTCCTCGAGGAAAGTCGTTTCTAATCTCCAGTTTGTCTTGAAATTACACTATTGGTCACTAGTAAAATTTTACCTTATATAATAAAATTACACGTAGATTACACGGAGCTTTACGAGAGTCCGTTCCGTTATAATTTATGACAAAGTATTTACAATTTACTGGCAAAATCGCGTCAGCTTCTGTTGGTGCAGTATACTTTACAATTTCAAGTACTTGCGATAAATTTGCAGTAAAATGTAGCCTCTCACACGCATCGATCACTTTATAACGCGTATGGAGAATCGTAAGAGGTGTTGCGTTAAAATGGCGTAACACCGATTTTACCCACGGAAATACGGTAAATAGCGACTAAGGAATCACTCCTGAGTATAGGCACCAGCGTTCACTATGAATGCAATTTATATCTTTCATTGGTCTTCCTAATCCGTTTTTTTTCATTAATAATGGGTTTGCTCTTGACTCTAGTCTAGGTCATAGGATAGAGACAGAGTCTAAGATGGAGCGAGCTCACCCAGAAGAAGCCTGTTCATTTTTACTTTGAAGAGATTAGGGTTGTATGCGTTAGGAAACACAGACGCAGGTAGTGAGTGCCACTCTTTAGCAGTGCGCATTATAAATGATGACTGGAAGCGCTTAGTCCGAATTGGTGGAATGGCAACCAGGTACGGATGGTATCCGGCGGTGCGTCTGGATGTCCGATTGTAGAAGGGAGCTGGTGGAACAAGGTCGTGAAGCTCTTGAGTAGGACCGTATGAGTAGGTATGTCAGAGATGCGCCAAAAGGGATAGGCCAGTAGTAGACTGTTGTGACTGTTGACCCAGTAGGTACATAATTATATTATATAGGTTTCGAAAGCCGTCACGAACCTTAATATAGTCCTGTGCGATTAACCTTAGGCACAGAATATATCCTTAGGTAGGTTTACATATTCTTCATAGTTAGTTTATTTCTACTGAAATGAACAAAGAATTCAGCTTAATTTTGGTATCAAATTCAAACCTGTGCAAAGCAATAGGCAATTTGTCTAAACCCACCATAAATTGATTGAATCACAGCAGGGCGCCTCACTAACCGCACGATATAAATGAACCTATCTATACGTTAATACAGGTCTCATTTCGGTACCATCGCCAATAACTCTTGTAATATGCTATACACCTGTTGTGAGGAAGATTTTGACAATTTGTTAATCATTAGTATTTTGATAATTATCTACGTATATTGTTACCAATATTGGCACGTGCTTTGGATTTTCAAGCAAAGTTGTTAAAAAAATTGTTGGACCTCTAAATTACCTAGTATTGTCAACATTTGATTGATTGACTGCTCAAATCATTGGTGACAATTATCTAAAATTTTGGATTAAATGTTGTGTGCTGACCGTGTTATATGTTTTCAAAATCTAATTGTCTATATGGATTTGGATTTCAAAAGGAAATCCACATAATGAGCCCAAATCCCCGATCCTTAAATGATCCTTAACATAAAACCGATATAAGATAAAATTATTTCACAAATTAAATAAAAGAGAGGTTCAAAAGCATAATTTAATTAAATTGAAATTCCCGTCACCCTTTTGTATCCACTTATTTCAATTAAATATTTCTGTTTTGGGGCTGCCAGATCAATAAAAGGGAATTGGTGTATGAAAGGGTATCGGCCAATTGGTTGGACCGCTTGTCTAAGATCTTATCTGTGGCCTGTTCATGGCATACGGGCGCCCTTTTATTAAACGCCTATATCTAAGAGAACAGAAACTGTGAAGAGTCGTTGTATGACTATGAAAATAGCTGTAGTAAATCCAAAGGTAAATAAGTTCACATATTTGTTTTTTTTTTCTGAACAATCTATCAACATTTTTGAACTGCGTCCAAATGGTTTACTGATGCTTATCAGCGAGGTAATGCGTCGCATGAGTGTTTTTACGACAAACAGCCCAGTATGGCTAGTTTTTTTTTACATTAAAGTCGTTTTTTTTGGATGATTTATTATTTTGTGCCATTTTAGGTATACGCTAACATACTTTCGTTTGCAGTGATTAAAAACGACTCACAATGGGTTTGTTTGTACATTGTATTAATTTTCACATTAAAAATACTGGTACATTTTATCATGTTAATTAAATTAAAGACAATTAAAAACTTCATTTAATAAACGAGCCACCAAAAATTGAATTCAAAATTGACGCAAGCGTTTAAAATGACACAAAATATAATATAATATGTTTTACAGGCACACATTACGCAATCGTACAAAAACTAAGCGACTTTAGAATTTTTATAAGTTATGCCCTCAAACAATGTCAACTTAAAGTAGTATTGACTGTTGGAAATTTACAGAGTAGGAAGAAGGCGAGGCAGAGTCTCAAGTATCGCCATATCCATGCAAATGTACTTTTCGCCTTTCGTATTTTGTGACCCAACCAGCATTAAAGTATACTATTTAAAAGATTAGTTTGATTAATGTGTCTTTGATCTTGGAATAGTTAAAGAACTAATTGATTTTATTAATACGTTTGATTTAGAAGTGTAGGTATGTAATAATTGATACCTGCTAATCTATAGTTCAAATATTTTGAGGCGATTTGAACATATTTTTAAGTTATTGAAAACTCTATGCATTATTTGTTCTGCTGTAACAAAGGGGTATGTTTCAAATGAGTGTAGAATACAAACAAACGTGAATTTCATAACAAATAAAATATTTAACTACCTATAGTTTTTTTGCATGACCGTTGTCTTGTAAATAGGCAGGTATAACATTACCTTTGTTTACCTGTAGCCACTCGACGTTAATTTTAAATGAAAACAAGTACACCTTCAAAGGCTATTATCACTACATATTATAAAATAAAGTCGCTTTCCTTGTTCTAGAGGTGTTCCTGGATGTGGAGTGGGTGTTGTAAGCTTAAATTTTAAAACTACACAACGGATTTTGATGCACTTTTCTTTAATAGATAGAGTGATTCAAAATAAACGTTTTATTAAGGTAAACCTTCGATCAAAGATGCCTTCCGTACTGGGTCGGAACGAGACGGAAGAGAAGTAAACAAAGGGACAAATAACAAGGAATAAATACTAAGTTAAACTAGATAAAAAGTAAAAAAATGTTTATGTTTTTAATTTTTAATTAAGGTAATAAAGGTTCGATGTAAAATGTATGCTGAGATAATCACAATCACATTCCCACGGGAAAACAGGTAACAGCGGGTCCGCTAGCCAGTCTTATAATGCAAAAAAATATATACCTAATAACAGTAACACTTGCAGAATATGAATTTACAAACTCACGTTCGAACACAGTTTTCTTTTTCTCATAAATCCCAATGACAGTTGGGATGCTTTCAAACAAAGTAAATAGTATTGTATCTACAAAGTGTGTGTTTTGTCTCGATACAAAAGTAAAATAAATTTCTCCACCTGCAAGGTCATTGCCCCTGAACCTCTGACCTCGGGGCTGATGGCTGCCCACATCACTCTTCTGTCGCCCCCGTCACTGTAAGAGGAGTTAATTTTCTCCGCGCACTTAATTATTTATTAAAAAACATATCTGATCTTTCCGAATCGTGGTAGGGATGCGCGGTTTGGAACTGTTTGTTAGGCGGTAATCTCCATAAATTTCACTTGGGCAAAAGGTAATCAAGAGACAACAACTTAAAAGCAATATAATTAGAATTTTATAGTTGCTCGTGTCTATTATTTTAAAGTTCAAGTTTAAAAAATATATTCATTACATCTTGGGTAACTGATATGATTTATTCATGGCCCTTGTGTTTTGAATTTTCTCTTTAACGGTGCTCTTTTATACCTACTCGTTCTCCATGGACAAGAGCTGAGCTCTTAAATATAAAAAGAAGATTATAGGTACTTCATCGTCGAGTACATGTTTGTACTATTGTCTAGCTGTGCCTCTTTCAAAAACGTGCAGTAATCAGGCGCGGTCACAGCCCTCAGTTTCGGGGGGGGTCATCGTGGCCGGCGGCTGACCCAAACCTTGGAATTACGGCGAAACCATTTTTTTTAATAGTAGGAAAGGATTCGGCAGGCGCGGATCCAAGGTTTGGCTTAAGGGCATTTTGAGTACCTACCTACCTATTTACCATTTTGAAATGTCAAAATTTCAGTTTAGCACAGCGCTCTCTGGTTTGACATTCAGAACTATCAACAGAAAAACTCCCATTGCGAGCGAAGCGAGCCCGACTCTTCACGTTTAAACTGATGTAGTGCAAGCATCACTAAGCGAGAGTGTAAGAAGCACAACAACAAAACAACACTTATTGCGAGCGAAGCGAGCCCGACTTTTTACGTTTAGACTGGTGTAGTGCAAGCATTATTTAAGGAGATTAGTAGAGGCGCCCCATCAATACAAAACGAATTGCGAGCGAAGCGAGTTCGACTTTTTACGTTAAAATTGATAGGATACCAGAACTGTGAAGTTACGTGACGAGTGAGGTGATGTAATGAGCTATTTTCCTTGAATCTCGGAAAAATTGGGTGAAGCCGGTGAAAGGCGGTTCAGGGCAGTTTCTTTTTTTTGGTTTCGGGGGGGGTCATGACCCCAATGACCCCCCCCCTGTGACCGCGCCTGGCAGTAATTAAGAGTTATTTCTCATACCAGTACGATACAACCTTCCATCATACCTGTTACAAAGTTCCCATCACTACACCGGATTACAGACCTCCTTGCGGCGGACCTGTGCGCGCACGCATCAAACGTTGTTTATCTTTAATTAGTTGTAAGTTGCTGATTCACGCCGCTAGATGGCGATAACAGACGCACGCTTGTCCACCTACGCCGTGTTTATTGTTTGACGACTGTTTGTCATAAAGTTTGGTGACGGTGACGTTTGGAATTAGTTGAAATGTCGTTTCTGTGCTTGGAATGTTCTTTGGAAGATTTTTATAATGAATGTTCTATTACAGAACTTGATTCGATGATTGGTCCTCATTATTTGATCGTCTGTTTTGAGGGATACTAAAGAGCGGATTGGCAAGCACAGTGCAAGATATTGCTTTCACAGAGAACTCTTCTGCCCATTCCCGTGATGAATTTATCCCTCAGTCGCAGTTTACGACACCCACGGGTTGTATTGGGGTGATGCTATTCTATGCCGGCATCATAGGGGTAAAGCGTAGTGTTTGGTAAGTAAATTAAGCTCTACAATTGTTGGCAACATCTACCAAAGGTTCCCTTACATAGCGTGTTGGAAAACTGTGGCCAACAGTCAATGACATTCGTCATCATCAACTTGCGTCAAACTCATAGGTATATTTGGAACAAAAAAAATCATTGGTATTTGCTGTTAAATAGCTCCTACACCTACTAGATAACAATAGTTTTGGGGCTTACCTACGCAGGAAATCGTCAGCATAGGTACATACGGTTCCAAACTTTGCAATTAAATAGTTAGGTACAACTGGGAGTCAGTATGGAAACCACACTATCCAGGTAGTACTACGAGTGGGCTTACTACAAGGAAAGTAACCTCTAGACTTAACTACAAGAAGTCCAGTGTCCTACTCCGCAAGAGTTGAATGGCCGTCATGAATTTTAAAAGAATTTCATGTACTGCAAACTAGGCGACTATGAACTTAGATAACCCTGGATATCCGGGCACGGAATATTAAAATTCTTCACGAGCGCTGGAGGTCCTAAACACAATGCACATTGTCAACGGGTATAAAGATACACTGTTGCATTATAGTTGTACTACCATTGTGTAGCACCCTCGCAGTTTCTTAGCAGTTTTTACGGCGTATTCTAGTATTTTATTATTTATGTAACAACTGCTTTTCAGGCGCAGCTTTCTAAGGTTAAATAATTGAAGACTTCCGTGACGTGGCGATGGGGCGCAGCGTGAAGTTATTCTTATTTTAAGTTTTTTACACGTTGAAAATATTATGCTTTGGTGATTTTATCGCCCTTAGAAAGCTGGGTTAGAATATTATTTCCTTATTTCTATTCTTTTTCTTCTTTTATTTGCACCTATCATGATAGAAATATAGATTGAAGGATCAACCTATCCAATGGGCAGCAGTGTTAACTGTGATTGCAAACTCTTGTAGGTGCTCGATATTGAAAGGGCCTACGTCTATCAGTGTTCTGTTGTAGATGGTATTTTATATAATGATGATAAGGTTTTCGGTATATAAAACTTAATTCAAATTCTCCTTATTTTTATGCATATTATACCTACCTACTCATTTCACGGTGTAGGTAAATATCATCCTAAAGGTTCCTGAATTTATCCCGTTTCCGCTCTTCAAAATTGCTAGAGATATTTTTTTTGCTTTAGTTAAATAATTATTTAAAAGGTTTCTTATTTATCCCGGTAGATGGAGCCACGCGTATTTGACACTATTAAATAGGTACTGCATATTCAAGTATTTGGGACCTTTTTGCAGTCCTATTTTGTAACTCCGTGTGATACCGGCTTACCGGCTTAGAATAGCATCACCCAATTTCTTTCCCATGGGTGTCGTAAGAGGCGACTAAGGGATTCGAAGATAACATGTGTTTCGTAATTTTAGGCGAAAGGCTGAAAATCTGTCACTATGGAAATATACAGTTTATCAGACGTAGCATACCAGTTTGTTTTCACGGCGTAATATGTTTATGTGTACGTATGTATTTTATAACATTTGTTCTTTTATTACAGTGACTCGCAGCTCTAATCTATTTTGATACGTGCTGGCATTATTGAAATAAAGAAAGCCCCATTTCACAGCGAGTGTTACTCTGATATTATATTGCACGCATATTTATTGCACATTGTTCGAACTCGATATAATACTTAGCACCGCATTAAAATATTTCATTCAGCAACGCTCGATTTGATCAAGTGAAACAGCAAAGGTTATTATAATAACACTATTATTGCGTTGCGAACAATATACAAATAAAGTTTAAGGACTATGTTTAAAACATTATTAACTCCTATTAATATACATGGACTTATACGATATGGGGTCCACAACATGGGCAAATATTTTACGGGGCAAAATTACCCATGAAACTGAACGACTTTCCCCAAGTAGCCTATGTTGAAATATTTTTTTAAAATATCCATACAAAATGTACCAGTCGATTGAATCAGTTTGTATGGGAGTTAATTTTTTTTATATTTCGTTCTATGTTCTATGGAGAAAGTTGTATAGTTTCATGGGTGATTTGACCTCGTTTAATTTTTGCCCTTGTTGTGGGCCACATATTGTATGAATCTATAAATGGAAGGGGGTAAATTAAAATTATAGAACACCTTTGACACGAAGCGATAGAAAACATTTTTGCGTCATGCATGCAGGCAACCAAACTGCCAAAATAGGCAAAATAAGTACCTACAGGCTGAAATGTTAAAAATTACTGATACTTACTTGTAGCCTCATCTACCCCGCTACAGCGTATGTACCAGTGATTTTGAACCTATCATCCTCACATAATGTTCATAACCTATGAAAACATAACTATACTGGGTACACTAAGGGTTAAAACTCAAGTAAAACAGTGGACTAATTTAAATGGACCGATAATGATATTTTCTTGTAATACACATATCACGCCTATAATCCCTTGCGGGGTAGGCAGAGCGTAAACAGCCGCAAAAAAGACCGCAAAAGCTTTGAGGGTCATTCGGAAAATTGTGTATCGCTATAGTGACAGGTTGTCAGCCCATCGCCTTAAATTGCAATACACACCCTCGAGTCCCTTAGTCGCCTCTTACAACTCCCACAGGAAAGAAATGGGGTAATGTTATTCTAAGCCGGCATCACACGGCAAGTTAATTCAATAAGTAACGCGGTAAGGTAAATCTCTCAATGCCAATACATATTAAAATTTTATCAGTAGGTGAAATATAGATGTTTATAAACTAATTTAAAGTTTTATCAATACCGGTCTCAAAGTATTCATATACCTTTTGCTGATAATATTCAAACTATTAGAAAGTTATTTCACTAATCACGTTATTCCTAATACACTCATTAGTAAAACTGCTACCTAAAATACTACCAAATCAAATAAATCGTGACTTTATCATATTTAAAGTAGGTAGTATAAAATAGGATATTTGATAGTATATTTGGCTATGATTTAATACTGTCATGTTGTTATCGAGTCGTTCACATATCATTTGAATAACAAATTCCTTCTCTAATTGGGTGTTACATGTTTAGTTATACGCTTATCTGTGGTATTTATCTTTATGAGGCTTTTAAAATGCGACAGGTTTCTGTTGCAAAAAATCTGCAGTCATTTATCGCCGATTTTGAATGTCTCAGTGTCAATAATGTGTCAATAATGATTGCCGAAACGTTAATGTCTCGAATATAATTTTCAAACTAATATTACCAGGCTAATAAATATCTTTGGAAAAAACATAGGCGCTATAAAGTTTAATATTTTCTGTACAATTGGCAGAAGCGAAAGGCCTTATACTACCATACCATATCAGAAGGTACTGTACTGTCCCAAAAACATAAGACCGATATTCTTCCTGTTTTACACCCCATTATTTTCAGCCTGACTTTATCGCCACCTAAACTTAAAAAATAAAAAGGAAACTTAAAAGTCGAAAGCACTCTAGCTAACGGTGACACAAAATGCAAAGCGGGTGAAGTAGGCTATCACCATTCCATGGGCCTAGAACTTTTATCCAGTACATAGTTAGTCCATTTTCACAGGAAAACGTTAGTTTTTTTCTATTAAGGAGCTACCACGCTGTTTATTCTTTTATAACGTTGTATGGAACAATGTTTTTTTTTTTTTTTTTTTTTTTAGTTGTGGACCCTACAATTTTTAGCCCCGGGGCTGTTAATCTACACCTGACTGTATGGTGGGGAGCAGGAGCTCACCCGGAAAAGCTTGTGGTTGTTCAAACAACCAGCTCAATCGCGCCCTTGGGGCGCGATTGGGCTTACGAGTTGTTCTGGGAAGAACGTATTGGACTGAATCTACCCGGCACGTGCCGGTAGTTCCCAAAGTGGGGAGCAAATGAGGGACCTCCGCGCCCCCGCCGGCGGGGGCGTCGGTTGCTTGAGGAGCTTGTGGAGTGTGATCTACTCGCAATGGCTGCAGCAGTGGCTACTGTGATTTCATCATCTTCTTCCGTAAGGATGTGTCTCGGACGGTGTTTAAAACGCGAGGTTGGATGGGGGAAGTAGTTGGACGCGGCAACTATCAAGGGGTTTTTATGATGGGGAGCATTATCGAAGAAGCGACGAGACGCTTCTTTCATATACGCTTTAATGGTAGGGAGGCCTAAGTCGATGTGGAGGTTGGCGTTACGCATGTACCAGGGCGCCCCGGTAGCTTTGCGCATGAAACGGTTTTGGATGACCTGCAGCATTTTCAGATGTGAATCGAAGGTGTGAGCAAAGGCTACGCTGGCGTAGGTCATAATAGGCCTTACGCAGGTGGTGTAAATTCTCACCTTATTTCTAAGGGAGAGTTTGCTCTTTTTGTTCAACATCGGATGTAATCTGCCCAAAACGAACGCGGCGCGGTCGCGGACTCTCATAATGTGGCTACGGAAGCTGAGTCTTGAGTCGAGGGTGACTCCTAGATATTTGGTCTCGTTGACCCACGGGATGGGTCGGCCGAAAAGTTTTACAGCGGGGACGTTTAATCGGTGCGAACCTCTACGAAAGTGCACGGCTGCACTTTTTTCCGGGTTTACCTCGATTCTCCATTTACGGAACCAGCTCCCGAGGGAGTCTAGAGCGTTCTGGAGAATCTGAACTAATTTTAAGTGGTTACGGTGGGACGCGTAAATGGCAGTGTCGTCGGCGAACATAGCCAGCTGTGACATGGGCGATTTGGGGATGTCGCTAGTGTATAGCGTGAAAAGTAATGGAGATAGGACGGAGCCCTGAGGGACTCCTGCCTGTATGGTGTGGGGTGAAGACAGAGTGCCTTCCACCCTGTAACGAAAGCTTCGATCCGACAGAAAGTTATGTACTAAAAGCACGAGACGATCAGGCACAGCGAGCTGGTGTAGCTTGTACACCAGCCCGTTGTGCCAGACCTTGTCGAAGGCTTTCGCCACGTCGGGAAAAACTGCTCCTGTCGGGGTCGGTTTGGACGAGACATTTAGCTTAAGAGCGATGTGTTCGACAATGCGGTGTACTTGTTGGGTACAAGAGTGCTGCTGTCGAAAGCCAAATTGCTCGTCAGGTATGAGATTGTTGATCTCTGCGTGGTCTCGGAGTCGGGCATAGATCATGCGTTCGTAAAGTTTGGCGAGAGGGTTCAGTAAGCTGATCGGGCGGTAGGAAGTGGGCTCATTCGCCGGTTTACCCGGTTTGTGAATGCCTATGACTATTGCTTCCTTCCAGCAAGCTGGAAAGGTGCAACTAGCCATGGCGGCATTCAAAATCAGGGTGAGGCGATTGATCAGGTGATCGGGGAGAATCTTCAGGACACGGTTGGTGATGCCGTCCGGTCCTGGAGCCTTTCTGGGCTTGAGTGCCTTAAGGGCGTTGCGCACTTCCATCTCAGTGATGACTCTGAGTGGAGGGCCCGATGGAGGTAGTGAAATGAGACGTTCGACTTCGGAGTCGACCGTTGAGACGAAGGTCAAGTCGTAAGGGAGTGTGCTGGGGGTGCATTGGGCTGCGAGACTGTCAGCTAGGCATTCAGCCTTTTCGTCGTCGTCAAAGGCTTTGGTCTGGTCAGGTCTGTTAAGTACCGGCATCACAGAGATGGTGTCAGATTTCAGCGAGCGTTGCAGCTTGTAAAATGCGAGATGGGATGGGTTCAGCTCCTCAAGGTGCTGATCCCACCCGGCGTCACGCCATTCAGCTGCACGCTGCCTTACTTCCCTCTGTAGGGCGCGCATGAATAGTCTGTTAGATTCGATTGGGAAGGATTTGTAAGCGCGGATCGCGGCGTTCTTCTCTGTTATCATTTCAAGAAGGTCATTTGGAGGTTTATATTTATTGTCATCAGTGATTTTAACCGTCCGTGAACAGCTGTTCACGACGCTGCTAACGTGATTTGTGATGGAAGAGACGGCTAGGTTGATGTCGGTTTCGGTAGTCAGTCTAGTCGGTATTTGGTCCAGGTGAGTAGAGCTGGGAGCGTTCAAGGCTTGGCCTAGTTTCGGCCAGTCTACTATAGTTTTGGTCGGGCCGCACAGACCTGAGGGGCCGGGGATGTCGGTTCGCGGGTCAAGTTTTAGTAAAACTGGTCTGTGGTCAGAGTCGCAGAGCTCGTGGCGTACTTCTATAGAACTTAAACGAAGGTTTACGTTCTTTAGAAGGGCTATGTCGAGGATGTCGGGTCGATGAGTTACTGTATGGGGGTAATGAGTTACCTCTGTAGGGGCTACTAGGTCAAAGGACAGTTCGTCCTGCCACTCAAAGAGAAGATTGCCTCTAGGGTTGTTGGCGATACAGTTCCACGACATGTGCTTGGCATTCAAGTCACCTGCTATGATAACTGAGTCACCGAGATTAAATAATGACTCGAGCTCACTTTTAAGAAGTGGCTTTGTCTCGCGATTATTGCTCGGAGATAGATATACCGACACTATCGTAATGGGTTGGTGTCCCGTCATGCTTAAGCGGCAAGCGGAAGCCTCCATATAGCAGAGGGGCGGGGTCTCTATGGGTGAGCAGTGAAGCGCTCGCCTGTAATGAATGAGGGTGCCTCCCTTGCTGCCCGATACGCGGTCATTACGTACCGTGTTGTATTGCGCGATTCGCGGGGTGCGCATATGGGGTTTGAGAAACGTTTCTTGTACAAGGAGGACGTCTAAACCGTGATCTTTCAGGAAGAGGCTAACTTCCGTCTTTTTATTGCAAATACCATCGGCATTGAAAAAACCTAATTTAAGTGACCGAGGCTTGGTCCTACCACTGCTGGATATCCCTAAGTTAATAGACCTATCCATAATCAGGGTTTGAAGTTTTTGAACGCGACTACCAGATGGTAGTATTTGGCGGCGGTTTGGATGAGCGCACTGGGGTTACCAGCGTTGGCTCTGATCTCCTTAGAGTAGGAGATTATCTCTTCGATGTCGAAGAGGCTGGTGAAATTGGAGACAACAGAGAGCGCGTCGGCTAAGTCGCCTTCAGCACTCTTGCTGTGGGAAGCGGGTTTGGGAGGAGAAGGCGGCGGAGGCGCCGGCTTTTTGGGGGCGGGTTGGGGGGGCACCACCGGTTTTGGTGCGACTTGGGCGGGGGCGGGGGCTGGACCCATTTTGAGGGCCCATGCGGGGTTAGGCCTGAGGGGCGGGAAGTTTGTGTTTTCAGCAACACCTGGAACGACCGCAGCTGGTTTTTGAGAACCAGCTAGCCTATCGGCATACGTTTGCCTCGCAAGGGTGCGCTGAAGCACTTTGGGGTTCGCCTTAGGGGCACGGGGACAGCCGCGGTAGTTGGCTGGGTGGCCACTTTCGTTGCAGAGGACGCAACTAGGTGGGAGTGGGGGAGAGGAGCTGTCTGCCGAGGGCGTGTCCGTCTTTTTAGGACGGGCGCACTGGGCAGTGCTGTGACTCTCCAGGCACTTAACACACCGCGGGGCGGCGTGACAGGTGCGTGAAGAGTGACCGTAAAGTTGGCAGTTGTGACACTGGCCAGGGATCCCAGTCTTCCTGGGGGCTTCCATGCGGATGCCTGAAAGCATGCACACGGATTTCAAACCGTAAATGGCCTTACCAGCTTCGCTCCTCTCGAGCGTGACATGGACCATGTCGAATTGTCTCTTATTGCGATGAGACGAAATGCGGTGTACTTTGCGTACGGGGATATTCTGGGCGATAAGGTCGTCATAGACTTCCTTTTCGGAAATCTCTTTCGGGATGCCTCGAATTACTACGCGGTGTAGTTTCTCCTCCTCCAGTGCGTACGTATGGTACGGGAACTGGAGGAAGTTCAGTAATTTTGTAAGCGCTCTGTGCGCCGAAGAGGTCGGGACTTGAATTTTGATTCCGTCCTTGGTCTGTGAAGCAGTCAAGAACGGAATCTTATTCTGGGTCATCTGACTGGAAAGGGACGACCACTTGGCGTTGTCCCTGAGAATAATCGGGGGAGGTCTGCGCTCTGTAGCGGGAGAGACTTTAGGAATGGCGGCGGCCACCTTGCGGTGGTTGCCATCGGGCCCTTCGACGCGGACTGTTTTCGCAGCCTCGTCGCTATCTGAATGTGCAGCCTTACGCTGGCGCTTTTTGGATCTACTGACTACGGTGTAGTCGTCGTCGGAGTCGGGTTCGGGGTTTGAGTCATCGGACGGGGGGCCGGCAATGTCCATGACTTCGACGGTAAGGTCGGAGTCCTGGGCGTTGCCGACTTGGGACGATGGGTCAGGGGATAGAGGTGACTCATCGTAATGAGTAACCGCAGGGGAGGGGGCAGGTGCCGACTTAGCGGCGGACGCTTCGTCGGCGGATGGGGCTGACTCACCGGTGGTCAGGGGATTGGGCGATGACTCATCGCGGGTTGGGTCGTCGAAATAATTACCGATTTCAGGAAGAAGTATCGCGACGCGGGCGCGGGTTTTTTCGTCCTCGAGGACGACGCGAATAATGTCCAGGAGAAGGGACTGGGGAAGGGCTTTAGCCATTGCCTAATCTATAGCTACCGCCGTTTCGGAACCGTTCCGTGGGAGAGAAACGGCAAGAACTCCACGGCAATCGGCCTAGCTATGTTGCTAATCGCGGCCCTCAGGCGGGAACAGCCTGAGGGTAAGACGCCGGTGATCCTCCCCGCCGGGTGTAGGCAGGGAGGGTGTACTTAACTAATGTAGCCCTAAAGTGTATCCTCCGCCAATCTGATTGTGCGGGAGGTTCCTAACAGGCCCGAGCAAAGAGGAAGTTGGGGCCGGAGCCCTTCTCCCAGACAGACTCTGCTCGGACAGGGGAAGAGGATGGTACCAGGGTCGACTTGGGTTCACCCCCAGGGCCGGTGGTATGGAACAATGTAATTAGAGTTTGTGTGTGTGTATGTTTGTTACTTCTTCACGCTCAAACGGCTTGACCGATTTCAATGAAATTTGGAACACAGGCAGAATATAACCTGGAATAACACATGGGCCACTTTTTACCGCGAGAAAACAACTATTACCACGGGAATATTAGTGGCAGTGGGTGAAACCGCTGGGCGGAAATCTAGTAAAAAAAAAAAATTAGTAGTATACGTGTTATATATGTAATATTTTTTCTGGGAATGTGTGGGTATTAATGTAGATAGGAAAATTTAAAGGAGAAAGTCATAAATGGCGGAGAAACTAATCAAGTCATCTTACAGAGAGACATTTTATTCAAATACAGAACCGTAGGCACAAGTAGGTACCTAAATAAAAAACGAAGGCGTTCCCTTGCTTTAAATAAACATTAAGATATTAAAACACTCGGCCGATCTAATGGTTCTAATTAAGTTAATGCAATTTGGGGTATGAAAGCGCTACGAAAGAGCCTTAACGAAAATAAAAAAACTAATGTAATTTTGCCGTATTCACAATTAGGCCACACGCGATTGTGTAAGTAGGGAAAAGAATTTAAATTCCCAACATTCGAGGAAAAAATTCTCTGTGCAATACTTTCTACGTTCCGTTTTCTTGAAGAAAAAAACGTCTTTGAAAGGCATGCACGCTGTTTTCTGCGAAGTGTTTAGATTCAACGAGGGGAGTTTTTATTTGCAAGAAACGATCAAGTTTAGTTCGATTTACATTGCCAAGTTAGGTTCACAATCTGCCCTTCTTCTTCATCGTGTCAATGGATCATATAGCCATATTTCTGGCTGCCAGTATTTACATACACATATCACGCCTATAATCCCTTGCGGGGTAGGCAGAGCATAACGGCTGCATAAAATGGACATTTACGCCACGTCTGACAAACATTTGAGGGTCATCCGGAAAATTGTGTAAAGGGTCATGTAGAAGGTCATCTGGAAAAGCCAAAGTGACAGGTTATCAGCCCATTGCCTAAAATTACAAAACACGCCCTCGAGGCCCTTAGTCGCCTCTGACGATTCCAACGGGCAAGAAAGGGGATGATGCTATTCTAAGCCGGCATCCCAGTATTTGGCGACCGCAATGGCATTCTCAGTCGCCAAGTTCAGATCGTCTGCCCTTATTCGAAACATAAGAATGGGTTTCCATAAAAAATATTAGTAGTACAGTCAAGATCAAGCTGGGTTAGACAGTTTGGACTTTGAATCGTTCTTATTCCGCGCGCATGAGACTTAGCAGGAGCTACATACATTTGCAGTTCGAGTGTCTAACCGGACGTGAGCTTGACTGTACCAGTACGTGACGAAATTCAAGTCAAAGTTTTATGAATCCTGTACTAGAGCGTAATCATTAAAATGTATGTCAAATTAATAAAAAAAAACTTAGTATTATCGGCAACCAATCTGCAAAAATCTCGTCCTTTTTAAAAAAAAATATTGATTAAGACAAACACCGCAATGCAATGCAAACCTGTTATAAATCGTTCAAATCAAACAGTATTTCTCGCAACATTGTATCCCGAAGCTTGAAACACAATTTGAAGACGTGTTACATAAACCTCACGTTCCAAAATCAAACAACTTGGGTGGGCCCGATTTGATGGTCATTATGTTTTTTTGTAGAATTGACGATTGAACGTTGCAATAGAAACATTGAGCGCTTGTAGTTTTAGTAATAGTCCAAATTGTTGAGGTTTTTACTTAAACAACATAAATTATTTTGGAGTCTTTAGTCTAATTTAGATACTAGTGAAGTATCCTGTCGTATACCTACTTATCATTAATATCATTTTAGCTTTTCAAATGCTACTTTACTTTGCCATACTTTTATCATTTAATGGAATAAGCGCTGATTATATACGGACGTAATATATATTCACGAATTGTCACAATTTACAAAATTTGCAAGAACACATGGGATGACGCTGTTTTAAACAGGAATCCTAATTTATAAATATGTAGAATGTAGGTAATAGACGAAGAGTATTACCCTGCCCTGAGAAACAGTCACTCATATTGTGCTCAATTTTACGCGAGTTTTTACATTTTTTCCGACCTAGAAACTAGAGAAATACCGTTAGAATCTCAAATTTGGGTATTCGTACTAGAAAAGGTATGTATCTTATTTATATAATTTTTTTGTAATCCCTTTAAAACTGTAGACATGATATTGAAAAAATGATTCAAATAGAGGTTACTTTAGTCTTTTTCTTTCAAGTAAAGTTGCCAAATTGTGTAACTGATAAATATATGTATGATATCTGTTAGATCATCGACAATAACATATACTTTTTCCGAATTTTATGGCTGTGATTGTTTAAATAAAATTGGTTTAATAATATTGCTCGCGCTATATCCCGCCTTTAGTTATAGAACATAATGTCTATTTTTATCAATATTACTTACAAAAAAATATGGTGCTTAAACTACTATGATGCTGCGGTTCACACCGAGAATCCCTTAGTACACTGGATTATAATTGAAACAAAAGTCTCGACTAAAAATACTTGTGAACTGGGCCATGAAATCAGTGTAGTTACTGGTCTTGAGAATTTTCGGTATGTGGTGGTCATGAGGTGCGGTCTTATGGCTTAGGGTTTTTAAGATTAACCAATTAGAGAATACTGTACCACCGTGGTATCAGCCACTAGTTAGGTCTGGTTGGTTGAAGTTTGTGTGGGAGGTCGAAATATTTGTTTCGCATTACAACCCGCAGGTCCATTGAAAAATAAACTATAACATTCAAACATTTTTACGCTGATGGTTTAAAGATACAGATCTGTGTTTCTTTAGCATAAGTTCAACCACTTTAGAACATAACTACACACTCATATTCAAAAGCATCGTCTGTGTAGGTAATATGCATAGGTAAAAAGCAAGACACCTCTGTTTTACATCAATAATAATTCCAATTTAAAATTGTAAGGAAACTCGTTCGATGTAAGAAGGCAATTTTAATAGCGATCGCCCCGCAAAGTTCACATACCTTGTCTTGTAATGGTACCTAAGCTTTCCTTGTCTTGGAAGGGTGCATTTGTTTAAAAATATTGGATAGGTTAAGGTAAGGTTTCATGTTTAGCTACATTTAGCAGCTCCCAAACCAAGCTCACGTGGAAATGGTTGGCATGTAAACGAAAATTGTTCTAGGTAATGTTAAGTATTAAATGAATAAAAGTAGAGATCAGATTAACAATCAATAAATTTAGCATCGGATTCTAACTGCGTAGGTGTATCTCTGAATTTCGGCTTATTGTTCAGTCGCTGAATTTCGGCTTGTTTGACATCAATGATTTTCCACGTGAGTTTCATATTTAAGAACAAAGAAACTATATTGCGTATTTTTTTCTGCAGTTATCTTGTTGATGTGGGTTTACGCGAATAAAAAAAAAAAGTTATCTTGTCGTACCCAACCCTTAAAACACCATAACAATGATTCGTACAGGAATTGTCATACATGAACACTGTCATGCTGCTGGTATCAAAAACCGATCTTCATCTAACCGATACTGGAGTTTACAATTTTGCTACACGGTATCAGTTTTAAACCACCCTCGCTGACAGATGTTACTGACGGCCCGAACGTACGTGCTCGAAATCCGAAGTGCTGCCTTCGAGAATAGCACCACAATTCAAAAATACAACTACCTACATAGAGCCAAGTATTTTTTTAAACGAATATTTGAGTAGGTAGTTCTAACATTCTTGTTAGAATCCTAGCGGTCTCTTCCGCTACAATACGTTATTCCATGGGAATAAGATGTTTTTCATAAAGTCAGCTTGGCTATAAAAAGTCAAACCAATTTGGTAAAAGATCTTTATTTATTTCGGCCACGTTTCTGTCTCTTTGCAATTTAATGCCTGTCTTCAAAGTTCGTAAAAGTCAGCAAAAACCGCAAAACAAGCCAACTAAATACTTACTTACCCACAATAAATAAAAACCCATACAAATATCAAGAGAGACAGTTACAGAGGTCTTTAATTAAATAACACAAGCAAACAAACCGAGACGTAAAATTTTCGAAATTTGCAATGTTTTTTTAAAGTGCTCTCGTTTAATTTAAAAGCTTGTTGGTACCAAACCGGCAGTAAAGTGGGTCTATTTGACAGGGGTACAAGCAACTTCACTTTACCCTGCGCAGGAGTGCGTGTACCGCCACGGAACCATCCGAGGTATTCCGAGGCCCGCCGAATATTTCGCATACAATTTATTGGCCCTTTCTTGGCCCTTTGAAGCCGAAAAGGCGAAACATAATGGAAATCAGATTAAATTGCCGCCAATTATAAAACGAGATCTTGACGATTAAAAAGGTTAAAATCAAATTAATCAGCAGTAAAGTAATGAATGGTCAGTGCTTACGTTTGATTTAGCGGCGATTTCGGTTAGTAATGATTTTATTTTTAATCGTCTTTAGTTGAATCTTTCATTTTAATGTAATTTTTTTCGAAGGCTTTTATTCTGGAACCTAAGCTTTGTTAGAACCAGTTTAAGGTTAACCAATTTTGTATGAGAGGTCGATTTCTTTATATTATTATGTTGCTGGGGGATAGTTCTTTCATGGTCTGCATACACCCTATCAGTGTTCGGATGGCTGCCTCTTGATTCCCGTACTCGAATAGTTTTTACCTACCTATTTTTTACACCATCTCTATCAGGTAGGTGTACCTATGTTTCATACAATTTATTTGATAACATAATTTACCTATCCAGCGTGCAATGGCAAACACAGTGAAAAATAATTCAAATACCTACGTGTCTAGGTATAAAAGTTACTAAGAAAGGTCTCCCCACTAGAAGAGATCTTTGCATAGTATGTAATGTGGCTGTACAGCTACTGTACAGCATGCTTAAATAGGCGTGTCTAAATCCGCATTTTCTCTATCCTGGCAATGGAGCTAATCCGGATCATAGGAGCATTTGGCAAAGTGCTTGCACCGGGTGAGAGCTAGACACCCGCCATTTTGATCGTCTCAAAAACACATTTTTGCACTTCATTGTCCGTTTATCCGGCCCAAATCGAGCTTGAAACTGAACCGTCAAAATCTTCTCAGGCAAGGCCACGTTTTAAAGGTGTGAAAAAATTAAACTACAATAATTTTAAGACGCGAACCTGTCCTTTACTTACAAAGCACCCAGGCGTCATGCGCTGTCATATTAAACTGAACAGCATTTCCCGAGATACATAGGTCGAAATATTAAAAAAAAATTACCTCCTGCCTCCAATGTAAGTCTTCTTGTAGAACCTTTGTAATTTTTCAAAAAGCTTTTCAGCCTCTTTCACGTTGTAAAAAGAATATTCTTTGACGAGGAGCTGCTGCAGTTAGTGCGACCAAACCGACAAAATAAAGTTTCAAACCTTTCATTTTACCCCACTCGCACTAATATATGACCAACATTGGTGCGATCGGAAATAAGAATTCTTTTAGCGATATAACTTTTACGTTTCGTAATCGACAAAGACAAATGATGCCCCATATCTATAGTACAATGAGAACTATAATCACCCATCTGAGCTGCCTCTAATAGTTTTTAGATCGACCCGGAAAGGACTTCTCGAACTCCCAACGAATTGATATAAATCGCTTCAGCTCCATCTATCTTGTTTAAGACTGATACATGGGTAATAGCCCAACAGATTTTCTCACACTGTTACGCTGGCGACTACTTTGTCATCATCTTATCTCTTTCTGTTTCACTTCGACTGAGCGGTCCAGTTTTAAACAAAATACAGCAATGTATGCAAAAACATAGCCTATTTGAATTTGTAGAGGCTCTGTGTAAAGATTAGGTTGGCTCGGATTGTTGGCAAAGTGTTCCATGTCTAGTGATGTTTTGCGTTTGACTGGTTAGTTATTTTTGCACTGACAAAGTATTGTACAGCAAACACACCAAATTAATTTCAAATCATCAATCGTTGTGCCTATTGAGACCTCTTCTACGTCTTCTAAGTATGGAAAAAGCAAAAAATCATCATTAAATACTAACTAAGTACAAAACAGGTGATTCCTAGTTCCTTTTTGTTTTATCTGTATTAGTAACAATACAATACAAATATATTTATTTCGCATCACATCTTAGGCACAACAATCAATAAATTCAGTACAAGGTATAAAACATGAGCTAAAATGGGTGTAGGCACAGCACACTTCTGGTTTTAAGCTTACCCCTAGTCAAAAATGGATGTTTCATAGTTGGTGATTTTAATAAAATATGATGCCAAAACCTCAAACTGCAGGTAGAGTTAAAAACAAATGTACTTCTGTTATCCAGAACAGAAACAAGACATCTTAATCTTGCCTCAGAAGTGCTAATGTTTGTTCCAAGCTCAATTGGTGACATTAGAAAGGATAACATTTGTGTTATAATGGCGTTAGAAGGCAAACATGGGTAATCCATGGTTAGTTATATGGCGCCACAGTGTATAGATTCCTTATAAAGTAGGTAGTATCTTTAAACAGTGAATATTTACATCAAACTGAATAAAGTTAAACTCGAAGTTACCATTGTAGAAATGTTGGGTTGACTGTTTTTATATGGTGGATTTGCACATTTCCCAAGAAAAACAGTTCTTTTGTAATATTATAAAAAAATACTATACCTATTTTTATGTTTCATGAATAAAGTGGTTTATCTGTATGTATGTATGTATCTTATGTAATTACATGGCCGTGTGATGCCGGCTTAGAATAGCATCACCCCATGTCTTTCCCTTGGGAGTTGTAAGAGGCAACTAAGGGATTCGAGGGTGTGTATTGCAATTTTAGGCGATGGGCTGCCAACCTGTCATTATGGCGATACACAATTTTCCGAATGACCCTTAAATGTTTGTCAGCCGTGGTGTAAATTACCGTTTTGCGGTCGTTTACGCTCTGCCTTCCCCGCAAGGGATTATAGGCGTGATACATGTATGTATGTATGTTTTACATCATTATATGGCCAATTTGCTCTTTTTGTGGGCCACCTTAATATATAAAAAGATTGTTGATAAGATAAATCAGCTCTTTGTTTTTAAACTCATAAAAATAGGTTTAAAATGAAGTGAGCACTTGTAAGCTTTTAGATAATAGTTCTATTGAAATACCCTGACTACGCTAGGTTGTAATTAGCTGTAGTTAGGAATAAATCTTCAAAATAAACCTAGTTAAAGTAATCAGAAAATTAATCTTATGCGCTTAGACTGAGTAATTTATAAACAAAGTGATTCTCGAAAGTTAGTCGATATTGTTCGCATAAAGTAATCGTGAACTGCCAATATGTGGGAATATTGGTAAGTTAAGATTAAATATGGGAAAGTTTAGATGTGTGACAATTTAAGAAGTGACAATACACACACATACATCACGCCTTTATCCCTTGCGGAGTAGGCAGAGAAAAAAATACGGTCGTTATTGCCACGTCTGACAAATATTTGAGGGCTGTTTCAGAATAAATCGTGTATCACTATAGTGACAGGTTGTCAGCTGAATACTATATTAGGTTTACTAAACCGAATAAATTTGATTTTAAAAGATTTGTATGTGTTATAACAAGAACAAAAGCAACTCAATGATTATTTAATCCGAGGATCCTCCATCTTTCTTATTATTACATTGAGTGTCCTGCTTGTTTTTGTTTGTTCTTGTTTGTGTTTATGTCTCGTATTTAACAATTAATTCATAACGTCTAACAGACATAAGACACAGTCACCCAATAATTATTTGTAAAAACTCAATTTAATAGTATACGTTCAACAAATTTTGTGACATCCACAGCTTTATCAAGCTATCTTTAGTTATTTCATTATCAATATCGTTAAGTAAATAAGTAATTCAACAAATCAGATTTTAAGTGGCGTGCCTTGCAAGCTGTAATCTTAGTACTGATCAAATTAACTTAAGCACTCACTGGCTTATTTGAGTATAATGAGGTGTAATAACTAACTAGTTGAAAACGTGCAGGTATGGTCTGCAAAGGATTGAAGAAGAAGAACTCCGTACGAGAAGTTTTAAAGAAGAGCATAGAAATCTGTACCCGCTCTGGGGCTTGTATTCCGTTATTTGAAAAGCGTCTCAGTTGTGTTTCAATAGAGTGTCAGTTGGATAGTTCTGGCCGTTTTGTATTCTGCTAAGTTTTTTTTTATTAATGATGGGTTTGCTCTTGACTCTAGTCTAGGTCATAGGACAGAGACAGAGTCTAAGATGGAGCAAGCTCACCCAGAAGAAGCCTGTTAAGGCACTGGCACTCCCACACACTGACGGAACGCAGCAAGCTACCTGGCGCCAGACTTCGGTGGGATGGTGGTCGCGAGCCAGGCGGCCCCTTACGGAGCCTTCCACCGCGCACGTGGGATCGCTGAGAGTTTGAAGTATGGAAAATCGTTGTGGTACCTTATAGAATGACAGATGAGTATTGATGGTATTGCAAAAATATGAGAATCAGGACCCTGAACGAATAAATCATAAACTGTTGCTGAATTTAATAATTTATAGTATTTTTAGGAGTAAAGTTTTATATTCAGTTGGCAAGAATATTAGAAGAATATTATAAATTCACCATACACTTCTTTTATACTGATTTAGGCGGTTCGCTCACTTGTCGTCGTATCGTTCCGTTCCGAAAGGAAATTGTGAATTCCGATCTTATTCCCATACAAATACGTCTACAGTGGGTTTGACGGTGCGTTACGCTGCGTAACGGAAGCGTCTGTCACATGCGTTAAAAAAACGGAACGACACGACAACAAGTGAGCGAACAGCCTTAGAAATATAAACTTATTAAACAGATCTCTTCCAGGGTTGAAAATTAGCTACTGAACAAAAATTTTGGTTTTTCGGTGATGATCATTGATAAGATAACCCTATTGTAATTAATAATTAATGGCATTAACATTGCCACAATTGAAAATCTCTATAGAGCAAATTAAAACTGCGTATAATTTTGAACCAAACTGCAAAAGCTGCCTACAGTTAATCTAAAATTCTCTATATTATATTGATGACACGTTTGCAATACCAACCCAACGCTTTCTATACGTAGATGACATACTCGCAAACATGAAAAATACGCTCCGCCATTTCTTGTTGCTCTCTGGTCCCCTAGTTCCCATGCTATCCGTACAGGGCGTGTGATTAAATTTTAAATTGCTTGGCCCACACAAGCGTTCGCTGGACTGTTGTATCGGCTCGTGACGTAGACCAGCCCTTGAATAATCCAATTCACTATCTGCTTTAAAATATTCGCGTCGGCCTGTCTAGCGAATGCTTGCATCAGTTGCCTGGTAGTATGGTTGATTCGATTGATTCATTACACTCATGAACAGGCCTTTTGCTGTTGTCTTAACAAATTTGTAAAACATTATTCACCTGTAATCAATTATTTATACATACATATTTATATCACAGCACTTGCGGAGTAGGCAATGCGCGAAATTCCATAAAAAAACTATTATTAGCGCCACGTTTGACGAACTTTTGAGGGTCATTTAGAAAATTGTGTAACGCTGTAGTGACACGTGTCACACTCGAGTCCCTTAAATGCCTCTTACGACACCCAGGAGTATGAAATGGGGTGATGCTATTCTAAGCCGGCATCACACAGCAATCATTACTTAGTATCTCTGACCAATGAATGAAGCCAACAATTTCTGTTCAATTGCCAATAAAGTAGTAACTCGTTCATGAAAGTGGGACACTCTCAGGATCCAGTGTTTATTACCCGGTTTGTAATCGTGGGTGATATTCGGTGCCAGCATGCGAACCCGTAATGTCTAGTCACACCTGGCAATGCATTCGCAAATATTATTGACTAACATGCTGCGATTATGCCGTGTGATGCCGGCTCAGAATAGCATCACCGCATTTCTTTCCCGTGGGTGTCGTAAGAGGCGACTAAGAACTCGAGGGTGTGTATTGCAATTTAGGCGATGGGCTGACAACCTGTCACTGCGGCGATGCACAGTTTTCCGGATGACCCTCAAATGTTTGTCATGTCCGATTTTTGCAGACGTTTACGCTCTGCCTACCCCGCAAGGGATTGTTGGCGTGATATGTGTATGTATGTACTGCGATTTAAAACACTTTCCATCCATCAAACAGATGGGTGAAGTTTATGGACTCGAGGGTTTCATGTGTATTACAATTTTAGGGCTGACAACCTGTCACTATATCAATGATTGTTCTGAAGCGACCCTTAAGTATTTGTCAGACGGGGTGATAACGACCGTATGATGATCAGAAATCGCTACCTATTTTGTTTCGTCTGACGCCGACAATACGCAGCGACGGACGAAAAATTACAAATTTTGGGTGAACCACGGCAAACAGATCCTTATAGTAGGGTATGCGCAATGGGTCTAAGTAGCGTTATGACTAGTCGAATGGCTAAGTAAACATAAAGAGAGTTAGGCGTAAAGAGAGTTAGGGCTATTACTATTAAGGTCGGTAGCTCAAATGCCAAAAAAATACACAGACCTACTGAGTATCATGCTTATCTATGCTCACACCATTATACCTATTTTAATTCGATTCGATTCGTCTTACAAAATGTACATTCCGTAACAAAAACTCCTGAGGTAGGTATGACCCGACTCGAAAAGTGTTAAGTGCTAATGTGGGTGTAAGTGCTGGATGCTTGGGGATGGCTCGTTTGATTCAGCTTCCTTGTAAATGAACTGCTTATAAACCTTTACGTAGGTAGCGACAGTGATACAGTATTATCAGGCTGCGTACAGACTTAAGTGGAAACAATCAGTTCGAAATTGGTAACAAAAGTCCAATTTATTTGATTGCAAATAATTCTCAATAGAGAGTTTGGAGTTTTCTTTACTCATTAAAAAAAGTTTAGTATTCCAAGAGTTCTGTAAATGGCTTTGAACTGACAACGTTACTAGATGCCAAAGCCGAAAGGCATGAAAATTAAAATTTATTGTTCTTTCCGAATCTATCCTCGTTTTTAGCGCTTTGTTATTAATTAATAAATTGTTTTGTTTGTACGTTGTTTACGTTACAATGCAGGGAAACCCATAAAAATAAATAGTTTGTGATGCGAGTGATGTAACAATTATTAGTTACGTTACGTTTCCTATAAAAATCTCATACATTCAAGTGAAAAAAACTAAAAATTATGTGACATTCCGTTTCTTACGTTAGCATGCTAAGTACAGCGACATCTACCCAGCAACTAGAAAAGAGTAAAAAAAACACAAAAAAAAACTAAATATTTTTATCGTCATGAAACACTTTTTTTTTAACATTGTGTTGAATATTAGTTCGCCAAACTCGTTTTAAAAATATAATTTTTCTTTTCACGGTTTTTTGTCTGACGTCTTTATTCTTGGCAATTATCGTACCGGCCGGTTCGATATTGAAAGAAAATTTGATTTTAACAATCGAATCAAAATGACACCCAAACCGAGTAAAAAATAAAATAGAACAGGTTTTATTAGCTTTAATGACAGTTTTATTTTTTAATACCAGTACTTACCTAGTTTCAAAACCTCATCGGTAAATTGCACTTGCCGCAGTAGTTTTATGTCAGAAATTAAAAACTTATAATGCATGAGATATGTTTAATGCTTTGATGGCACCACTGGATTTCATTCTTGCAACTAACATGAATGACATTCTTGCAATTTGTTTATATTCAAAATAACGTTACCTATCAGCTGGTCGTAGACCCCAGTATAACCATGATTACAAATTGTTATCAATTACAAACCAATCATACAGCGATACACCCTGTAATTATGGAAATTAACCCTTTGATTGCGAACGTCTATTTTCTATCTTCGCACACTAATTGTTAATGACACAATTTAATTACTGCAATGTTTCTTCATTTCCTACTGCAAATTAAAATGCAATTATTGATGGTACGACTACGCCCTTTCATGTTAATTGATTGTCTTTATTAGCATGTAAATTGGTTGTCTAGGTGTTTCAGAAAGCATTATTTTTTAATACAGCTTGATAGATGAAGGAAATTGTTAATTAAATAGTTATGTCATATTATACACTCGAAATCAAAAACATATCACCTTCACAAAACTAAAAACGATCGTGTTGCAATCCGTCGAAGCCGTTTTCAGGGTAAGGGGGGGGGGAGTGTAACACTAGGTTATAGGTTAGTAAGCAACTTTGTTTTGAAGAGTGAATCATATTTTTAATTAAAGCTTTTTAAAGGAATCTTAATTTTTGGAAATTATTTTCAAATCCAATTAAAAAGAAATGAATAATTGTTTTTGCATTCTCTACAAAAATCTCTCTCTCTTTCGTGTGGGACACCGACCCGATGAACTCTGGCGTCAGAGTTTTCCAACCGCCTGCTACTACTAGTACATAGATATAAAATTCTAAGATGTAAAGAGGAGATATGTTAAAAGGTGCGATTTTTTTAGCTGAGTGTATAAAATTTATACATACTTAAACTGTCACTAAAGTACTGCCGTTCCAATAAGTCGTATTTGGCAGCTGTCAGATTTGTGATAATACTATGGCAGAGGGTCCATTTTCCTTTGTTGACATCCCTTTTAAGATGGAGATGACAGCTGTCAAATACGACTTATTGGAACGGCCCTTAACTAATGTCACTAATGTCTGACGTGGCGATAGCGACCTTATTTTCCGTCCGCCGAACAATTTAGAGGGAGAAACAAAAAGGGTAAAACAAGCAAAAAGGTGGTCAATTTACTCATGAAACTGAACCATTATTGAAAACTTGCAAAATTTTCAAGCGCGGCCAGGATTTCATCCTGCGACTTTCGCATTACTAGTGGCGACGCCTCTTCCATCTGGGCTACCGCAGCTCATTCCTTGCCCACCAATTTTGCAAGTGTATTTTAATGCCAGTAACGCGTGGGAAGGCTCCATCTACCGGGTTAGTTTTTGCAACTAATACCCGGCAACTAATTCTGTCTTTACAGATTAAATGTAGTCTAAGCGATGAAAACCCACGATAAATTGAATACCAAATTTTTAAAACATTTCCCGTGTTAGGTATACAATTATTTGCGAAAGTCGCTGGTTCAAATCCTGCCCGCGCTTGAAAATTTTGCAAGTTTTCAATAAATTGTATATATACCTAACACGGGAAATGTGTTTTAAAAATTTGGTATTCGAAACTTAACTAATTTCCCTATAAAACAGGTTCAAAATTAAAACAAATTAGACCTCCCATACAAAATTGCCGATCAACTTGTTAATTTTTTATAGGAAGTCCAAATACTATTTTCATTATTTAGCCTGAAAGTTGTTCTATTTCATAACTTGTCCTCATTTTGGCTTGTTATAGTTTTTTTGCTACTCCTTGTATGTATCAATTGATTTCGGTTCGGAAGATACATATTTTTCTAAAGGAAGTGCGAGAAAACCCACAAACTTAGTACATTAATGATCCCATGGCAACGAGTTTCATTAAGTGTCGAAACTCATTTAATCAGAAAATATGCAGCCAATTCTATAAAGTGTCCATTATGATTGCAGAGTTGATAAAACGAGCACTCAACACACAACAGGTCACATTAACACCATGTGACGGTTAATAACGCGCTTCAATTTGTTAAACGATTCTCATTTTTGCAATCGAATAACTTATGAAGCGGATTAATTAAATTATATGAAAGGATTGTGCAGTTTTTTATATTTATTTGGTAGAGTCCGGGCGTTGGTTGACTCGGTATGTCACACGAGCAAAAAAAATAGCGAGCTTTGGCGGTTCTCCTACTTGTCGTCTGACGCAGCGTATTTACGCACCGTAACGCATGCGTCTGTCAGACGAAAGCAAATTGCGAATTCCGATCTTATTCCCATAAAAGGTAGAAATAGGAAGCTTTGTGAGCATAGAAACGATTTATTAACAGCAGCTGAGCTATTTGAAAAGAGTCTCACTTGTGTTCCGATAGAGTGTCAGTTGGATGGTTTTGGTCGTTTCGTATTTCGCTAACAGTTTGAAGTATAGAAAATCACAATCGCAATGGAATGACATTATGAGGGTCGATGGCATTACAATGGCAAAAAAATAAGAAAACAATTTTCGAAGGAAAACATTAAAAGGTGACCCCCTGACATAGGTTACCGGAACGTCTCAGTTGTGTTCCAATAGAGTGTCAGTTGGATATTACAATTGCAATAGAATGACATTTGAGGGTTGATGGCATTACAATGGCAAAAAAATAAGAAAACTATTTTTGAAGGATACATTAAAAGGTGACCGCTGAGATAGGTTACCCAAACACTGATCAAATAACTCGTGACTCTAGGTCCCGATTTCAATAGGTACCTATTAGTAACAGGTAGGGAAGACACCTCCCACGAAGGAAAACATATTTATGCTGATAATGCTAACCAAATATAACCTTACCTAACCTAACCTATTCAGGCTAAGTTGTCGCTCAAAATAAAACTAGTCTTGTGCATTTGTATATTTTTTCTATTTTCTGTTCCCTATACAAACTCACATTATGTACCCCATAACACCATACTTAACCCTTACACATCCTGCTTGTACACTTAACCCGTTTGCTGCCATGGGCTCGTTCGTTACAGTTGGCTCGTGTCGATTTATAACGTCAATTAGTCGGAACGCGCCCGACGACAACTGACAAATAGGTTGCGACTGCCGACTGCACGTGGGTGGCGGGTCTGCATTTCTCTATGCCGATATCTAGGTACCTACTTGAATGCTGCAGTCCAGGGGTTAAATGGGTATGATATCTTTGAGCTAATTCATTGTAAGTTAAGGTGAACGGATCGCCGGTACACCAATTATAAAATGTTAATGTGCTATTTTTTCTGTTCAACATATCGATTAAATTGTGTAAAGCTAATCTAATCCCATTAGAATCTGAACATGATAAGGTTAAGCCCGGTTTATTGCGGATGTTTTTTCCAAACAAAACCAAAACTTCATCATAAACATATATACATTGCGCCGCGGCCATAGACATTTCTGTTTCCCGCGACCGATGGAAAGCAAAATTATTGGTTTTTGTTTGAGAATTTTTGAGGAAAATGGGCGCAAGAGTCACGCCTTGTGGTGATGCGTCTCAAGTCACAACAATGTTTTTTATTACAGTGGTTTCTTATAAAGGTTATTTGTGTAGGTATTGGACAAATCGAGCCTTAGAAGCTACCTGTACTTTTTCAGCCTTCTTCTTTCCCTTCGTTCATTTATTAACTAGCAATTACCCACTTACGAAAAAGCCAAAATATATTTCTTTTCTGCAGCATAAAACAGCACAAATACAGTATCTAAGCAGGTACGTGCGGTCAAATTGATGTGAACGAATGGGTGCCCAAACAGAATTATAGGTTAGGTTTGTTCCCAAAAGTGTAGGCCTATGGTGTGGGGTGAGGGAGCTTGATTACATTCCTTGTTACGTATTAATTTGATGAGGGTTAGTGTTTATGTGAATATCTTGGTGTTGACCGCAACCATGCTCATTTCATACTTCGCTGTAATTGTTGTTTACTTTGTTTTACTGCTGGTGCGTCGGAACTTACCTGCTGAAGCGGGTCTTCCACTTGTCGTCCGTTGCTGTAACGCATGCGTCTGTCAAACGAAAAGTAAATTGCGGATCCTGATCCCGATCTTATTTCCATAAAAATGCGGCAACGTCTATCCAACGACTTGACAGAGGCATCCGTTACACACCGTAACGCACCGTAAACGCACCGCGTTGCCTTATTTGCATGGGAATAAGATCGGAATTCCCAATTTCATTTAATATGACAGACGCACGCGTTTAGGTGCGGCATGCGTTACGATGCATAAATAGGTACGCAATTACGCAGCGACGGACAACCAGTGGGAGAACTGCCTTGTAGTGAAATAAGCAATAGTAGTCGGCGGTTGTAAAACTCTGACACCAGGGTTCATCGGGTCGTTGACGATTCGGTATCCCACACGAAAAGAGAGAGCAATGAGAATTCGCAAAATTATTTTGATGTCATATACCTATTCATACAATCCAAAATTTCACGCTAAATAATACGCTGGCGGGTTGTGACACTAAGTTAAGTGAAATTGCAAATGGAATTCAGGAATAAAATTGCCAACATATTCGTTTAAAATTAAATGCTAAGAGTATCTATAATTTATTTGAATGTCGCAGTAAAATGGCAGAATCAGGAATACAGACAAAGATGACAGAATAAAGTCTTCGACATATTCCGGCTTTTGGGCAAATTCCTAGGAATTCATTTTTGTAATTTGTAAAACTATTGATGCCTTAAAATAGGAAATTGTCACATAAATTTTCACCAAAGACTAATATCATCGGCGCAGAACAGACAACTAACAGATTCACAAAGGGCCTACCGCACAGGCCACAGTGTGTACCGTGCTATCCACGTCACTCAACGCATTATTGCAGCTCAGACACGTGCCATGATCGGCTGAACACAAAGGCACCTGAAATTACTGTTTGTCGTTCATTAATAAGGTTATATTGGCTGAAACTATGCGCCAAAGATTCAGGACACAGATGCATGACATCAAAGCTAATCTGTAAGTTTATTGTGGGTAGGCAGGAACGTAGCTTTCTTTTGCGTGCTCAAATGTATAATTGTAATAATGGGAGTCAGTATTGAATTTTTTAAATTAACATGCTTCGCTCTACTATTTTGTTATAAGGAATAAATGATCAAGATATATCCATTAGTTTTTCTAAGCACCTGTAGGCAGATATGTATTGTATTTCGCCTGCGATTTGAGTATTCAGTACTCAAACAAGCGAAAAATAAAGATACAAGCGAAGAATATTTTATGATTAACCAACATCAGAATAATTCAATTGCCGTGTGATGCCGGCCTAGAATAGCATCACCCCATTTCTTACCCATGGGTGTCGTAAGAGGCGATTACGGGACTCGAGGGTTGGATGTGTATTGCAATTTTGGGCGATGGGCTGACAACCTGTCACTATAGTGATACACAGTTATCTGATTGACCCTCAAACTTCTGTCAGACGTGGTATTAATATCCGTTTTACGGCCGTTAACGCTCTGCCTACCCCGTAAGGGACATAGGCGTGATTTATGTATGTATGTAGAATAATTCAATAAATTTTCAGACGAAACGCCTACCTATCCTAAAACCAACGTAAGTGTGATGCCGGCTTAGAATATCATCACCCTATTTCTTGCTCGTGGGAGTCGTACGAGGCGACTAAGGGACTCGAGGGTGTGTATTGCAATTTTAGGCGATGGGCTGACAACCTGTCACTATAGTGATATACAATTATCTGAATGACCCTCAAATGTTTGTCAGACGTGACGTGAGTGACCGTTTTTCCGGTCTTTTCCGCTCTGCCTACCCCGCAAGGGATATAGGCGTGATATATGTATGTATGTTCGCTCTACTATTTTGTAATAAGGAATAAATGATCAAGATATATCTGTACTCCATAAGCTTCCCTAAGCACATGTAGGCAGATATGTATTGTATTTGGCCTGCAATTTGAGTATTCAGTACTCAAACAAGCGTTTAGGAAAAATAAAGAATTTCCATACACTATGTTGGTTCTGAATTAAAATATCTTATGACTAACCGACATCAGATAATTCAATAAATTTTCAGACGAAACGCCTACCTAACCTAATATCAACGTAATTATTGCAATTTTAGGCAATTGGCTGTCAACCTGACACTATGGCCATACACAATTTTCTGATTGACCCTCAAATATTCTTCAGACGTGGCGCAAATGTCATTTTTATTCCGGCCGTTTACGCTCTGCCTACCCCGCAAGGGATTATAGGCGTGATATGTGTTTGTGTTTGTTTGTAAATTACCAGCACATCGACTAATTCATTTATGGGATCAATTTAAATTGGTTTGTTACTAGTTATTTAGTAACACCAAAAAAACTATTGTCTCTTTGGCTGCCCACACATGAATGCGATGCGACGTCACAGCGCATTCTAGTATCAGAAATCTCATACATTATGAAAAATTATAAATATGAAATGTATAGATATAGTATAGATGTTGCTTTGAACGTGGTATCTAGTAAGTAGTCTTTTTTCTTTAGTAGTTACATAACTAGATCGAGCAGCGCTAGCGCTATGGCTCACGATTTAGCTATAGTAAACAGTTTCTTTAAAAAAGCGCCTGAGCATCTGATCACGTACAAAAGTGGCCCTCATAGTACGCAGATAGACTATTTACTAACGAACAGGGTGGCCATCGGTCGAGTTAAAAACTGTAAAGTGATCCCAGGAGAGTGTGTTATCTCCCAACACCGTATTGTAGTCATGGACATGACCTTCCGTAAAAAATCCACACAACAGAAACCAGAAAGGGTACCTGAAATCACTAGGTGGTGGTTACTCAAAGGCGAAAGGGCAGAAGAATTTAGACAAGAGCTTGAAGGTTTGACTATAAATATGGAGGATGATGTCAACACTATGTGGAAACAACTTTCCTCAGGCATTATGAGGGCGGCAAATATGATTCTAGGTCGCACGAAACCCGGTAGACGAACATCTAAGGAAACTTGGTGGTGGAATGTCGATGTCCAAGCAGCTCTCAAAATAAAGAAGGAAGCTTTCAAGGTCTGGCAGACCACTGGCACAGATGAGGACAGAGATAAGTATAGAGCTGAAAAAAAAAATGCCAGGAAAGCTGTGGCCATTGCTCGGCACAGGGCTACGGGAGATCTCTACTCGGCACTTGAAAGTCGTGAAGGACAAAAGGAGATCTACAAAATATCGAAAACTCGGAGCAAGGCATCACAAGATCCAGTAAAAACCAGGGTTGTAAAGGGCACGGACGGGTCAATACTTTACAAAAACAAAGACGTTTTGGGAGCGTGGCACGCTTATTATGAACAACTTTTGAGCACGACCACTAGAACAGTTACTCTTTCTGAAGTGAGCAGTAACCTTGGTCTCGTACCACTAATAACACCACAGGAAGTCAAATCAGCGCTCAAAAAAATGTCTAACAAGAAATCGCCTGGGCCAGATGGAATCCCTATTGAAGTCTGGAAATGCCTTGGAGAAAAGAGTATTTATCTCCTTACACACTTATTCCTTAAAGCCATGGAAACATCCAAAATACCAGATGCGTGGAGACTGAGTACAATAATTCCTCTCTACAAGGGTAAAGGTTGCAGATACGAGTGCAATAACTACCGCGGCATAAAACTGATGAGTCACACAATGAAACTCTATGAGAGAATCATTGATGCCCGGGTGAGGTCAGAGAGTTCTCTATCTGCAAACCAGTTTGGCTTTGTTCCTGGCTTATCCACAATCGACCCGATGTTTGCAATCAATATGATAGGACAGGAGTGTCGAGCTAATAATACCCCGTTATACTTGGCATTTTTAGACATGGAAAAGGCATTCGATCGCGTACCTCGTCTTACTATCTGGTGGAGTCTTCGCAAGAAAAATATCCCAGATAGGTACGTCGACATTATAGCGGACATGTACAAAAATTTCAAGTCAATAATAAGAACCACGGTGGGGCAGACAAAGCCAATAGCAGTAACTGAAGGAGTACATCAAGGTTCAGTCCTAAGCCCGTACCTCTTCTGTTTAGTGATGGATGCCCTAACAGAAAAAGCTCAAGCTCTCGTTCCATGGACATTTATTTACGCAGATGATGTAGCCATCTATACAACATCCCAAAGTGAGTTAGAACATGCCCTGAATGAATGGAAGCGTCAGCTGCAGACGGGCGGTCTCACGTTGAGTGTAGCTAAGACCCAGTACATGGTGTGTAACAATCTTGGTGCTTCAGAAGACCCTCTCGTTATCGATGGACAACTAATTAAGAAATGTGATGAATACAAATATCTGGGCACTTTGCTGCATACCACAGGAGATCTGGAAGCTAATATTCAACATCGAATTGCGGCTGCCTGGCTTAAGTGGCGGGAAGTGACTGGCGTAACCTGCGACCGCAGAATGCCTGTCAAACTAAAAGGCCTCGTATATAAGAGCATGATCAGGCCTGTTCTAACGTACGGCAGCGAAACATGGGCCCTTACTCAACGACAAGTCCAATCCATACACGTGGCTGAAATGAAAATGCTGCGGTGGATGTGCGGAGTGACGAGACTCGACAAAATACGCAACGAGTACGTTCGTGGTAGTCTCGGCGTTCGTGACATTGCCGACAAGTTGCAGGAGAGTAGGCTGCGGTGGTATGGACACGTAAAGAGAAGACCTCCTGAATATATAGGCAACAAAGTAGCCAATCTAAACACCCGGGGGATCCGAAGAAGAGGAAGACCGAAGACCAGGTGGTTAGACGTCATCCGGAAGGACATGAGTTCCTGCGATGTGACTGAGGAAGATACGTCCAACAGAGCGAAGTGGAGAGAGAAGACCAGAAAGGCAGACCCCACCATCAGATGGGAATAATCATTGCCAAGGAGAGAGAGAGAGATAACTAGATCGAGCTTATCCTAGAAATTACGAGGATCATTCGTTATAAAATATAATTAATATTATCAGTTTCACTCGTTACCAATCACACCCATTAACACCAATCCAACGCAAGCCTGTAAACATTTTAGCAAAGTGAATTACCACAAATCCCCAAGTTTAGTTATTTACTTTAGTCGCGTTGCATATTTCTTCCAAAGTTTACTTTGCGTGCAGGCAGCCATATTGTAGTAGGAATAAGAACCAGCAAATAGTCTTCGGTGGAGAACTGGAGAAGCGTCGATATAGGTACATCAGTCAAACATACATACATACTTACATAATCACGCCTATATCCCTTTCGGGGTAGGCAGAGCGTTAACGGCCGTAAAACGGATATTAACACCACGTCTGACAAAAGTTTAAGGGTCAAACAGATAACTGTAATTTCAATCAGAAAACACGCAAAAGTAATTTCAATGTTGTTTGTCGACGCGGTGTCAAACACGAAAAAAGAAGTGTTTTTTATACTGCACACAGCAATATTAGCCTTGGGGCTTTGAAATCTACTTACATACATACATACATAAATCACGCCTATATCCCTTACGGGGTAGGCAGAGCGTCAACGACCGCAAAACGGTCATCAGCACCACGTCTGACAAAATTTTGAGGGTCAATCAGATAACTGTGTATCACAATAGTGACAGGTTGTCAGCCCATCGCCTAAAATTGCAATACACATCTAACCCTCGAGTCCCGTAGTCGCCTCTTTGAAATCTACACTCGACTAGTTGGCAGGGCGCAAGAGCACACCCAGAGAAATAAAAGAAGTGGAAAAAGTGTTGTTATAAGGGAGAATACAACTCTCTGAACTCCTGTAGTAAGTGATGTTGAAACCACTTAAACGAGATTGTACATTAAAATGTTTGACAATCCTGCTTTCGGTTAAAAAACGCATTTGTAAGGTTTTATTTCTTAGTAAGATCAGGCTGGATAAACACAGGGAACAGACTTAGTTTCACCAAGTAAGTGTGGATACGTCAAATCCTCCCAGCTTGAATATACATATACTGGTCTCATTGTGGCTGTGATGAATAGATCCACCAGCTAAACCGCTTTTATACTGTTTCTTTTGCTTACTGTGCCCGGGGTGTCAAGAAATACTATCACGTGCAGCCTACACGCGAAGCCACTTTACTTGTCTCCAAATTTATGCAACTTTCCTCACCGCAATGTAAATAGCCCTCATAACCCTCCCGAACCTCTCTTTGTGTCCCAATAGGATATTCCTTTCCTACCCTTATTTGGGGACTTTACGTTCTATTTGGTGGTATCTGCGCTGGGTTTAAATTTGAGGGTCGGAGCATTTTAGGGCGTAGCGGCAAATCTTTCTCTACAATTTTACAGGAAAAGTGCTTGTAAATCGAAGTTACTCGGTTATATGACAATACACTGACACTTTGTATCTTGTTTCAAATTAATGAAAATGAAAACGAAAACGAACAAAATGAAAATGAAATAACTTTATTCAACGTAAAATAGTATAACAACTTATTGACGTCATGATCCGTCATTGTAAAAAAAAAGAAATTTGTATAACACAATTTCCTTTTTTTATAACAATTATGTATTGTCCTAATAGAAAACCGGCTAGGTATATAATAATAATAATATGTTACTTTGTTCTTATTTTCATTTGACGAAAACGGTAAATTTTGATATTCTTGGCAACAAAAATGATCATTAAGATCGGATGAACGCTATAGTGTTATAAAGTAAAACAAATATTAAAATTCGTTTCAACTTTTAAAATTTCCAAGCCATCGCGTAGCAACACAAATTTTGCAGTCTCTCTGATACTTTTATCACTGGCACGCACGAGCGCGCAGCTCAAAGCAGGGGTACTACCCGCTCTCTGGTTGTGCTTCGTTATTTACATCGAACCACAGCAAAGCCTGTAGGGAAAACCTGCAACGCTTTTTTGGACCAAGCTCTAAAAGAAGTGCGAGTAAAACTAGGTGGTTCTGTTTCAGATTGCGTCCTTTGTAAAAGCCGATCACACATTTGAAATAACAATTCAACTCTGCATAGATTTGTCCATAAAATAATATTGGGTATATTACCTGTTTACCCAGGAAGACCTCTTAAATATTAATAAGGGACAGAGGATATACTATTGTGTACTCACAGAAACATATTTATATGTATTAAGAAAACTAGACTATTTTACGACAGAGTATAATACTAACTAATACATAATTAGAAATCGTATAGATAGAATGTTTGAGAAGAAGACAAGAACATCTCCATGGCATTCAACGAAACTTTCTCAACAATAAAACTTTTTATTTAACTTGGATTTCAAACATGATTTTTATTTATTTAGAATTATGTAACAGTTACAAAATGAAACGCCCAATGAACATACAAATCTGACCACTTTAATGTAAATTACTGTACTTCTGTGAGCTTAAACTGTTTTTGAATAATCCCTGTGTGAGCACAATACAAGTCACTATTATTTTATATTCTAGCTTGATGTTACTTTTGTATTGTAAGATTTGTTTAAATCAGAGTTTTTTAAACATATATGATAAGGTAATCTCTTTATACGTGACAGTGGTAAGTCAGAGAATTCTAATCTTATTGCCAGGGTCGAATCTCATTTAGGTAAAAGTTTATTTCAGAGTCCACAAAAAGTAAGCACATTAATTTTTGATATTATTTCAAAGGGTAAAGTCATGACTTAGATAAAATAATGTTGATATACATTTTATTAAGGTTGACTTGTATCACTAAGTATGTATGAACTAGCGGTATTAACAACAATTTATTACGACGTTGTATTTAAATTTGCTCTGCAGAACATTAAAATTCCTTTGAAGTAGATAACTTTCTAGTACATATTTATAAAACTTCTACAATCCAACGACATAGATACTATTCATAGAAAATCTAGGTAATACCCCCTTTTTTATAAAAGATGGAACACAGCCCTAACAAAGCAACACATGAAGATAACTTTTTATATTAAGTCCACTCATCAAGGGAAATATTTACCAAACACAAAATTACGACGCCTCAGCCGACGTCGACGCTGATAAAAGCGAGATTACATCTAATTAACCAGCGGTTTAATAAGACTTTATAATACAAGAGATTAAGACAAAAAGTCGGTGGGATTGGACCTTTAAACTAAAGTAAAAAGTTGTAGATTACCCAATCTGAAGAAGGAAGAGTTTGTCGTGACGAGTGATTAAACATACAATACAAAGAATTTTACTGTTTCGAGTTTTTAGACACATCATTTGAGTCTCTTAGCTTTCTTCACGGTCTAGCGGTCCGAGTCTAAACACCTAGGGACCAAAATAAACCTGTAAAATTTAATATCTAATCAATTTATAGCTTTGCGAATTTGAAAACATTTTCGTTAAAGTTATGCAATCTGAACCTGATCGTCCGTAAGAAAAGTCGTTCCGTGTTTCAGAGCGGTTGCTGTGTATGATTACTTATATGGTGGTTGCTACACAACCACGTCTGAGATCTACTAAACTAATCAACTTAATGAAATGAGTCCTCATTTACAATAAAGTCAAATTATAGTTCTACTGGGCGTGTGGTGCCGGCTTAGAATAGTATCACCTCAATTCTACCCATGTGGTAGAAAAGTGACTAAGGGATAACCATACGGGGAATGTGCAGCAGCAATCCCTGTGTTTGAAACATCTTGCACTGCGCTCGCCAATCCACCTGCCCAACATGGTGAGTATGACGATACCCCTCGACAGGTACATGTCCAGCAGTGGACAGTTGTGGATTTTAATGTTATTGTTATAATGGTTGAAAAGCTCTACTTAACATAAACATAACTATCACCATTCTGAGAATACCAATCGACAATTTTAGTTTTAAATGTGGCCGCTGCAAATCGCGAACGATCGCTTAAATGCCAGATTCCATTATTCGTACGCGAAACGCTTTTCCACAGATTGTTTCTGTTGCAAATATCACGTTGGCCATAAATAAACCGAATGTCTACATTCAAGTTGGATGTCTTCATTCAAACTCAACGATCGTGCACGTTATCGACAGTATAGTTACTGTTATAGCAATTACTGTTGGTGACTGTTCAACTAACTACGAAAGTGAGAGGGTTTATGTAAGTGCATGAAACTTGTGGAGTGCTTCAATACAAATTACACAACTTGGTTCAAGGAAGATGTATTAAATGGGACACGTTTAAGGCACCAGAGTAAAAAAATCCTAGAAATTTCCAACAACAGGTAATTTCTTTTTAATTTTCAGCCTAGTCCCAGACCTGAACAACGTGATCAATTTAACTTATTTCTATGAGGTGTAAAAATGTAGTAAATATATTTCAAGGGATGAACCAGACCGGACGGAGGCTGAACTTATTTGTCCATGTATGTTGCAATTTGTTCGATACAATAAAACCATCATTTTTTTTTCTAAAAAAAATTGTGAAGGATGACGTTGGTGCAATGATGAAACATAAGCTTACTCTTACTTAGCTCATAAGCTATGATGAAACAGCCAACCACCTCCCAGATTCACCAATGGAGCAATTTGCCGACGTCTCAGCCCAGCAATCAGCCGACGCAACAGCACTGCGCTTAGTGTACCCGTTGTTGTATAAAGCTATTCAGTCGATTGAATTCACTGTCCCTGGTCTAGTAGTCTAAGCTTAGATCTTAGCATCCGGAGGCCCATGGTTTGATTCTCGGACGAAACATAAAGTTGATATTTGTTGCTTTGTGAATTTGTTCCCATTTTGTTAAGATATTGCACTACAGAGTGTCCGTAAAATAAGATGGTTTTGTTCTTACGCACGTAAGGCCGTGAGTCACGATTGCTTCCTACAATAATTTTGATGGTGCCCTTAACTCAACCACAATATCAAAGGCCTACTAGAAGTCAGTTTCTAAACTCTGTCACTAGGATTTATCGAGTCGTTCGTCGACTCAGTACCCCACATGGCATAAGAAGTTTACGCAACAGCACTTACTGTCTCTTTGCTTTATAAACCTATTCAGTCGATTGAAACACTCACTGTCTGTGTTGAATGTTCGACAGATAGAACATTCACGTAATGTTCTGAATTTCTTGCAAGGAAGTCATTGATAGTCATTGCTTCCGCGATGGGTTTTGTTTCTTGATGCAGGATTTGAGGGAAAACAAGCGAGTATAGTTAGAATATAAATTTATTATCTTACGACACACACGATGCAATGGCTGCCTTGAACAAGAAGAAAGACGAGAGGGAGATACAGCATACTCAGTCACACATCTTTGTTCGTTTCATCATTCAAAGTATACCTACGTTCGTTTCATTACAACCAACACCCCCCCTTAATGAAACGCCTACAATACATTATTCATCTTAGAATTAAGCAGAGTTACAAACAGATTTTAGAATACCAATATAAATTTTACATTACTACTTATTTATGGAAACTTAGTAAGAAACTCCCCTTGAAAAAGATGCCGTATGAAACTCCCCTTGAAAAAGATGCCGTATGAAACTCCCCTTAATACAAAACAAAAAGCAGTACTTATAATACAGAACAACTTTGTCCTTATACAAAACAAATATGCAATGGTTTTATTACCAGAATACCTATCCCCCCCTTAATAAAACATTACAACATAACAACAAGTTAATAAATTACCTATAACTCCTACGTTCTTAGGTAATTTAAATAGTCTTTAAACCAATACACAGCCTCAGCTTTTCAAATCTAGTCTTACCCAGAGGTTTTGTTAGGAAATCAGCTAACTGATTTTCAGTACATACATAATTCAATTTAACAATGCCATTTAACACTTTTTCTTGAACAAACCGATACTTTATGTCTATATGCTTTAGACGTTTGGACTGTTCTGAGCTCTTGGCAGCATAAATAGCTGGTTGATTGTCCTCAAAAACATATACACATAAATCATCATCATTGAAAATTTGCAATTCAGAAATAACATTTTTTAGCCAACAGCTTTCAGCTACACACTGACTCATAGCAACAAATTCTGCCTCTGTGGACGAGAGTGAGATGCAAGATTGTTTTCTACTACACCAGAGTACCGGATTTCCAAGAAGGAACTGGATATAGCCTGAAGTAGACTTTCTTGTAATTGTGTCACCTGCCCAGTCTGCATCCACATAGGCTTGTAAAACTTTACAAGACTTCACTTTCTTATAAACCAATTTTAAATCTAGACTCCCTTTGATGTATCTCATCATATGTTTTAAACATTTCCATAACTGCTCACTGGCACAAGACTGAAATCTACTGAGAATACTAATAGCAATACATAAGTCAAACCTTGTAGCTAACATAGCATACATAATACAGCCTATAGTCTTCCTACATCTGTTCTCTAGCTCTGAGTTATCAGACTTTTCCTTGTGCAAAATAGTCATATCAAAATTTTGTTCTAAGGGTACGCTTACACTCTTACAATCTAACATATTGAACTTCCTCAATACTTCAGTTAAGTAAGTTGTCTGATCCATGCTGATATAGTCATCGGTCTGCTCTATTTTGATACCTAAATAATGAGACACTAAACCTAGGTCCTTTATTTTAAAATGTGCTGCCATATCTGATTTTAAGTAAGAAATATACACACTATCGGAGCCTGTAATTATAATGTCATCAACATATACCAGTATGTATGTTTTATGTTTTTTAGTGATGTTTGTGTACAAACACATATCAGATTTAGACCTAATGAAACCTTTGTCAAGTAGATAATTGTGTAGTGTGTTATACCAATATATAGGAGCCTTCTTCAATCCATAGATGGCTTTATTTAATTTTCCTATCTTTTTACTATCCTTATGACCCTCAGGTAGGTAAATAAAAATATCCTCCTCTATTTTACTATGTAAAAATGCACTACACACATCTATGTGATGCAATTTCCATCCAAAATAAGCAGCAATTGAGATCAGACTTCTTACCATAGCCAAGCTGGTGACTGGAGAATACACCTCCTCAAATGATACTCCTTCCTGCTGGAAACCTCGTGCTACCAGTCTAGCCTTATAGACTTGAACATTACCCTCTGTATCCTTTTTCTTTTTAAACACCCACTTTGTATCTATGGCCTTACCTTTACACTCATCCACTACATCCCAAGTCCTATTTTCTTCTAAAGCCTCAATTTCCTTCCTTATCGCTTCCTTCCACAGATCAGATTCCTGACTCTCTATGGCCTCTTTGTAAGAAATAGGCTCATCTAGTTCTCCAACAAACGCAAAATCGCATTCTTCATATAAATCATAATTTTCATACCTCACTGGGGGCTTCAACAGAGATCTGTCCCTTAACACTCTTGTGCTGGTACTGGCATTTTCACTTTCATTCGCCACACTTTGCATTTCCTTTCCACTTACCTCAACTTCCTTTTCCCCAACCTCACTTGAATTCTGAGTATTTCCTGACCCATCCTGCGATTCCTTACCTATTTCTAGCATATTTTCTTTATCGCCTTCAATTTCTTGGCCTTTATCGCGGCTACCTGTAGTATCTAGACTTACAGTCTTTTCCTCATCATCTCCACAGACTTCATCATCATTATGGATATAGAAATGACCTTCACTTACCTGTTTCTCATCCTCAGGAAACAGTTTTTCACTCTCTGGAATAAAAACCACATCTCTCACAGTCTCCACCTGTTTTTGTCCAAATAACACTCTATATCCTTTCACTTCATTGTCATAACCTACAAAAATCCCAAACTTACACTTTGAGTCTAACTTGAGCCGTTTCTGTTTTGGGATGTGCACCGAAACTCTTTGTCCAAATGTTTTAAGAAATGACACATCAAAAGTCCTACCTGTCCACAGTTCATAGAGGCTTTTATTTCCTGCTGGACTGCTGCTGCACCTGTTCAGAGTAAACACTGCTGTGTTCACAGCCTCTGCCCACAAAGTTTTTGGCATATTTACTAATAAAGTTCTAGCTGCTTCCATCACTGTCCTGTTTGCACGTTCAGCTCGACCATTTTGTTGTGGTGTATAGACTACTGACCTCTGATGTAAAATACCATAGCTATCTAATAATTTCTTTATGTCACTGTTACAAAACTCTAAACCATTATCAGTTCTTAAAATTTTCATTGTTTTGTTTGTCTGATTTTGAACTTGTTTTATAAAATTTTCTAAACACCTAAACACTTCACTTTTGTTCTTTAGAAAATATGAGAATTAATAACCTGAAAAATCATCTGTCAAAAGTAACAAGTACCTAGAACCACCAATAGAGTTGACCTCTAGAGGGCCTACTAGATCAGCATGAATCAGCTCTGACAATGAGTTAGCTCGTGAGTCACTGGCCTTGTATGAAATCCTAGTCTGTTTACCTGATAAACATTCTGAACAAAAAGTTTTCTTTGATGTGTACTTTATATTATGACAATCTAGATAATTTTTTACTTGTGTAAAATTTTGGTGAGCGAACCTGGTATGCCAGTCAAAAATATCTGCAATATTACAGGAATCTGTTTCTAGAACATTTTTTATGAAAAGTGTATAGAGCTTACCAGTTCTTTTAGCCATACATTTGATATTGTCTTGTGAGTCCACTATGTAATAATAAAATTTATTGCCTCTTGTAAAGTAACCCTTGTCCATGCACACTCCCGCTGAAAAAAGATTTAGTTTAAGTTTAGGTACAAATAGAACATTACTCAAGATAGTGTTAATCCACTTTTGTCCATTCCACACATTTACACGAACTATTCCAGTGCCAAGTACATCCAACTTGGTTCCATCACCGATTGTGACTGTTCTTGGTGTGGTCACTTCCTTGTACTCCTCGATTATTGTCCTGTCAAAAGTCATGTGTTCAGTAGCTCCGCTGTCCAGAACCCACCTGTTGCTGAAAGTTATGGTAAGGAAAGCCTCTTCATCATCTTCCTCTGTAGTTGTCATAAAAGCATTTGTGGTATCTTTCCCTTGAGTCTTGAGTAGGCGATGAAAGCATTTCTCAATTTTATGGCCTTTGCGATGGCAGAAATGGCAAACAATTTGATCAGTGCCACTGCGGCAATTTCTGGCATAATGTCCGAGCTTATTGCACTTGAAGCACTTAATGTTCTGACGCTGCTGATATGAAGGCTTCACAGTAGCTAATGCTTGAGTAGGATGTGTAAAGTCACTTGAGTTGAGCCTTGTTTCTTCAATATATAGCCTAGCGCATAGCTCGTTGAAAGTTTGTGATGCTTCAGCCACCGACTCCCATGCTGACACGAAGTGTTTGTACTGATCAGGAAGACTCATTAGGATTTTGGTATTTACCATATTGTCGGTTAGTTCCTCTCCTTTGGCTTTAAGCCTGGATCTCAGTTCTTCGATTTGACCAAGAAAACTGGCCACAGACCCCTCAAACGTTAAGCTGTAGAACTGCTGGTGTAACAGATGTTTGCTTACACTTGATGTTTGCTCATAGATGCTCAATAGTTTACTCCAAATTGCACAGGTAGTTTGACAAGTTGTTAGGTTAGTTATAATACTCTCGTCTAATCTTGAAATAATCATATATTGAGCTTTCGCGTCCAAGTCGACTTCTTTTTCATCATTGCCTTTGGGCTCACGACTAAGTAATTCAGAACATTTATTTGATCTGAACAAGACTGTAATATGGTACTTCCATACACTCCAGTTCTCCGCTCCACGGAGCTTGACCCCTGAGCCGCTGCACTTATCCATGGTACAAAAACAGTATTTTCCGTTTTCTCACTAACCTCTAGCTGAGTATATCGCTTCCAAATCGCTTCTTGTTCTGATTTTCGCAATTCTCGCACCGTTCTTCCAAGATGGCGCACCTACGCCACGACTACTAACCGCCGATCGCGTATTTTCTTTTTACTGAACCTCGTCACCTCAAACCCGCAACAAATTAGGGTCCTGGGCCCATAACCTGTTTCTTGATGCAGGATTTGAGGGAAAACAAGCGAGTATAGTTAGAATATAAATTTATTATCTTACGACACACACGATGCAATGGCTGCCTTGAACAAGAAGAAAGACGAGAGGGAGATACAGCATACTCAGTCACACATCTATGTTCGTTTCATCATTCAAAGTATACCTACGTTCGTTTCATTACAACCAACAGGTTTATCATAGTAATAGGTAACCATTGGCTAAAATGGGTTAAAAGATGCGGATCAAGGAACTTGGTAGTAATAGAATCATCGTAATAAATTTAAAAAAAGTATTCTTAATTATGTTCAATGTTTCTGTTTTTCCGGAAAATACGGGATGTAAGAGACGGTGTACTGAATACTTTGCAGGCATGATCAGGCCATGAAACTGAACAACTTTTTCTATGGAAGATATATTGGTAAACGAGAAAATATTTCGACCTCCATCCAATACAAAATTCACGATCACCTGACTGTCTTTCTATGGAAACTCGAAAAAAATATTTCGTTTCCCAACATAAACTCCATAATAAAAGCTGTTCAGTTTCATGGTCTGATCATGCCTGCAAAGTTTTCGGTACACTATCCCTTACACCATATATTTCTCATTCCCGGAAAAGGTTTCGTAAATTTTACCCATGTCACCGGGCACATTGCTATCACTACTATTTCGTTGACTAAGTACTGCAAATAAAATTCGAAACGCAGTTTGAATATCAACAATCCGGTGCGTCTTCAAGGGATTCGCTATAATACATCTGCATATCCTGACAGGACAAAGATTCCATACACAAAGGTCGGAATTCCCGAACAAATTATGTGAACTTTAACATTATTACAATGTAGTATTTACAACTGGCTTAGTTCGGTTCAATTCAAATTAGTAGCGAGTATGTTTAGAGATAGCCGGTAGTCGAACCGGCGACGGCACAAAGCCGAGCCATTCCCAGGAACAAGCTAACGAAGCCAGTTAGCATAACAATATTCGTGTCCCCGCCACACGAATGGGTACACTCCGCGAGGGATTAGTTCATATTAGTTGGAATTGTGGAATTAGCTGGAAAATGGGTATAATTGCGGACTACGTGAGGTTGCTTTTGATGGTCATAGTAAGTTAGCAAAATAATACAAATGTAAATCCTCTCCTGAGTTGCTAAGCTGATGTACTGAAGATAGGTAAAGGTCTTACGGCTATAAATGTTGTTAATGATGATAATATTAAAGATTGCAGATTATAATCTACAATACAATCAATATCATCAACATTATTTATATCCTTTATTATATTGAAACAATTAAACACACAGTTAAAACTTGAAATAAAAATCTTGAAATCTTGTAATTGGTCTAGTTATTATTTCTAAAGTATAAAATTATGTTAAAGAATGTTATCTAGAAAAAAGCAATTTGCAAAGTTACAAAGTTATATAAACAAAACAAAAGTTATTTTTATGTCGACAATTTTTAAAAATAGTGTTAATATTCTCAAAGGCTATTTGATACTTTTAAAAAGTAGGAATGTAGCAAAGTAATAAGTCAGTGACCCACAACGCTCACTACAAAATGAATATCCAAAACAATTCTTTTTCAAATCTTTAAAAATGCTTGCTTCTTCAGGCTAAATAATTTTAGTCACGAAATCCTGCCTCTGACTGTACCACGGATTGTTCTTAAATAAGTAGGTACGTGGCTTTTATGTAAATAACCTCAAGCTGCCCCGGGGTGTGTGTTGATATTAAAAACCTTTGTTGGGCCTCCGTCGGACAATCTACGAGTGTAAAAAGCGGGGGTTTGTCAAGTCTCAAGATTATTCTACTGTCGTGATGCAATTTCTTTAAAAGTCGCCAAGAGATTTTAGGTATAAAAAAGTAGCAAATATAAATGTGTGTCCTGATGTTGTAGCGGATTTTACCCCTGCCTACCACTCTGAGGGTCGTGGGTTCGACCCACACATGACACAAATATTTGCTAAAAAGTTAAGTTTGAAATATTTACGTTTAGTCTGGATGTATTCTATGTATAGTATGTATCTTTTTTACAAAAAATATAGACAATTATTAATATTAGTTATTCAGACAATTATTAATATTAGTTATTAAGATCGCATTGTGGGGGGAGACCACCGCACAAAACTTTCTCCAATTAAGGAGTAATTGAAGTTACTCCACTGACAAGAGTTTTTAAGAAGAAGAAGATCGCATAGTACTTCCTTTGCTTAGTTTGGAGTTAGATGGCGCTGTTTGATTTATCCTGGATATTTATTTAATTGATTTTGAAAATAACAAGCTCGGGAAATAAGTGCTCATATGAGTGAACGAAAAACTCGAAAGAAGCATGTTTGCTTAGTTTGGAGTTAGATGGCGCTGTTTGATTTATCCTGGATATTTATTTGATTGATTTTGAAAATAATAAGCTCGGGAAATAAGTGCTCATATGAGTGAACGAAAAACTCGAAAGAAGCATGTTTGCTTAGTTTGGAGTTAGATGGCGCTGTTTGATTTATCCTGGATATTTATTTTATTGATTTTGATAATAACAAGCTCGGGAAATAAGTGCTCATATGAGTGAACGAAAAACTCGAAAGAAGCATGTTTGACTGAACTATTAATAGATCAAAATTCAGTCGGAAAAGACATCAAACAAAATCCCTAATTTGAATAACATTTCAAAGCAGTATTTTCCTAGTCGCACGCATAATTAAACTTACTTAGTATTTATGATTTACGATAGCACAAACAATATGTTGTAAAATTTGTTCCATAATTAGAAACCCGTATTGTAGATATTTTCTATGTGAGCTAACATTTTATGTCCTAGATCATTAAAACTATGTTTCATGTCTTGTATCATAAATTAGAACTTTATAGGGCTCACATGGTTAAAGTTTCAGAGGGTACATAATAAACAAGGAGAAATACAAGTGGGTCTGTGTTTGTCCGAAAATGTTATTACGTTACTGAATTAATTTCCATTTCTTAATTACGTTTATTTAAGTAGGTATCTAAATGATCATATAGGGTTGGCGCATAATTTCCAGTAGCACGTTAAAATTTACTTAATCATAGTAAAAAAAGTCGATATGACTCTTTTCCAGGTATAATTTGTGCTGATGCTGTAGCTATTTGCTCATAATCAGCCAATATCGACTTATATTAAACCAACGTTTAATAAGTACACCAAGAAAACTAAATTTATGATGGTTGGACGTATACCACAAACAAACCGCTCAATTATAAAAGTCAGAGGCCAACCACTCGAAAGAGTGCAATCGTACAAATATCTCGGTTGTATCGTAAATGAACAATCAGACCATAGCATAGAAATAAAGTGCCGCATCGAACAGGCGCGAAGTGCATTTGTGAAAATGAGCGACCTTCTCTGCAACCGGTCTCTTCAAGTGTCTACGCGAGTCCGCTTAGCACGTTGCTACGTTTTTTCCATCATTCTGTACGGATCCGAGGCTTGGACATTAACAGAAGCTATGGCAAAGCGAATACAAGCATTTGAAATGTGGGTGTACAGACGTATGCTGAGGATATCGTGGACGGACAAAGTGCGAAATGACATAGTGTTGCAGAGAATGAATAAGAAGCTTGAAGTTCTCAACACTATAAAGAGGCGAAAATTGGAATACTTTGGTCACATAATGCGGAATGAAAAGTATAAACTCCTGCAACTTATTATCCAGGGAAAAATTCAAGGCCACCGACTACCAGGCAGACGTAAAATATCTTGGCTCAAAAACCTAAGAGAGTGGTACGGAATGAGTACCAGGTCGTTGTTTCGAGCGGCTGTAGACAAAGTGAAAATTGCTATGATGATCGCCAACCTCCGGTAGCGAGATGCCACCCGAAGAAGAAGAATAAGTAAGTACTTTACTAAAAACCTTCATAAAATACTCCATCTATTTCAGAAGCGCATCCAAATTTGTTACAACAGTCTACGGCTGAAAATGGACCTCCCCCTATTGGAAGGTATTGCCATAATCATCACGCTTGGCAAGCGGATTGGCGCACTACAAGATATTGCTTTTACAGGAAACTTATCCCTTAGTCGCTTTTAACGACACCCACGGGTTGTATTGGAGTGATGCTATGCTAAGCCGACAGAAAAATCGGTTGCGGACTTTTAAAGGTCTTAGCACACAACCCTCACCCGAAGTGATTTCGGAAATGTTCGATGTACGGTCGCGTTCTAAAGTGGAGTCATAGTTAACACAAACCTCAGAAAACAAGTCGCTCGCACCCGCGGCTACACTCACACAATGACACAAATGACGTATAACATACTATTATTTGACGAACTACCATTGTATAATAGGCTGAGTATTGACTATTTCACTACATGAATCATTAGCTTCGGTAGCGTGGTCAGTAGCGCGGTCAAGCAAATTCTTGACCGTTATTGTGGAGACAATGGATCGAATCCCGATATCTTAGATGTAATTTTTATTTTATCAAATGAAGCAAAATTTAGTAAATTTTGAATTACATTTTAGTTGTTGCTAGATCGTTTGCGAGATAGTGCGTGTGCTAAGTGTTTTTTTTTAACCTAAGTTTATTTATTAAACTTCAGTGTTTATTTCTTCGAAATGCATACTATTATCAGTTTGCAGGATAAGCAGCGTATTGTTGCGCTGCAATTATCTGTGGCGCTGCATGATATTGGATTCAATTTAACTCAAATTGCTAATCAGACTGGTCTGGCCGTAAGTATAGTTTTATTTCATTACAATTGTATTTTAAATATTAAAAACTTTGACTCATAGTATGTTGGTAGCTGTGAACCGATTAGTATAAACTTTTTTATTAATAATGCTACTTTGTTTTAGTGGAAGACTGTTAAACGTTGGGTTACACATTTTGAAGAGGAAGGTAGCGTAAAAACTCGACTCGTCTTATTAATGATTCACAGCGGAGGATGATGGTGTAACAATATGAAGAAAATGGTTCTGCCGCTGGTCCAGGCGAATTAGTAGCACAAGAAACAGGGCGTGCAACTGCCGCTAATTATGTTGATATGCTACAGGAAAGCATGCTACCGACGACGCCGACGGTGCGAAATGTTTAACTGTTTATCCTGCTAGTGAAGTTCCTCGTTTTGCATTTGTCCAGGATAAATTGTCCAGTGCATCGAGCTGCCGTGGTGTATAATTGGTTGAGCCAGCACCCAGATATCCAAGTTATTCGTTGGCCAGCAAAATCTCCGGACTTAAATCCCATAGAGAATTTATGGGGTTTAATGGTGCAAAGGTGGGACATGCGCAATGAAAGAACTACAGAAGCTTTAGAGGCTCACTGCCTGGGAGTGTGGGAGAGTACCAGAGGAACAGATATATGCACTTATTTGATCGAGTCTATTAAGTGTTGTTGAAAACAGCGGAGGTAACACCAAATACTAATTATGTAAGCGGCGATTTTTACTTAAGATTCCAATCAGACCCGATCTAGGAACATTGCTGATTATCTTGTGTATTTCATTATAATATATGAATATACACAAAATAATCAGCAATGTATGCCGAAGCGGGCCCGATAAATCGTTGCTCACTCAACCTCTGTTTACCTGCTTACCCGCCTACTATTGCAGTAGGTATTTGTGGAGCATTACATTAGCAATTAAATTATGCTAAAACATCGATATATATTTATATAAGATTGATCATTATTAGTCAGTTATCTTAAGGCCTTGCTTCAATATCTTTTCATTACGAAAACGAGTACTTAAGCTTAAACCTTGAGATGTAGGCAAATAACTGATTTATTATTATTACAATTACTTTTACTTCCGAGGAAAGTGCATCATCGTTAAACATAGAACAATAAAATAATTACTAACGAAATTATTACTAAAATAACTTTATTGAAAGATTCAATCTAAGATTTGGATCATTCCTATGATCTTATAAATAATTACCTATCGATGTTTCAGCTAATGAACACTTAATATCATTTTACATAATATTGTGTTTTATCATTCAAACAAAACTATTAACTAAGTATTACGACAGCAAGTATTTTATGTAGTTTTACATACTCGTATCTTATGGTTACCAAAAGATCTCATTCATGTCATTTTGTTATTTACATAAAGTGATACCATACCTACCAATAAAATAATTTCTTACCTTACTTTTTGTTTTATTACAATATTATAGGTTTATGTTTTTAGATATAATATTTTGATACATAATTTACAATAAACATTTATAGATATAATACATAGATGAATTTATTGAAAAATATTATATAAAATAATTATTACTGGAGAAAATATGGTAAAAACATTTAAAAAACATTATTCAACATACAGAGATCGGATGGGAACCCGGTTCCGTTCTGATTAGAAGGTAAGAACTATTACCGCTAAGCTACGGTAGCTTGTGATCAATACGACGAAATAAAGATATGTAATCTATTGCTTTACTACAAGTGAACGAATAAGGATAACTATAAACAGTTTTAGACAAACCAGTGTGATGTATACTTTGTGGTGATGTAGTGGCGAATAGGCTATCACCGAGTAATTATTTCAAAGATTACATAGATGTCGCTTATAGGTGGTAATCTGTTTAAGTTTTAATGCTACGCCTTAAGGTGGACTTTTCTACTTACAGTCGATAATCTTACGTGTGTGCGTAAGTTAGTAAAGTAAGTACAGAGGATAATAACCCGTATTGCATTCTGTCAAGTGGTCTAACTATGACTCCACTTATGAATCCGACCGTACACCGACATCCCTTCATTATAATTTATTGAGTCAATTTTGAAGGAAACAAAATCTTCTGAAGCTCAGTGAAAATAATTCGATCACTGAACAATAAATCTTCAATTCACAATTTCCTTTAAGTCATTTTATAGATATCGAAAATAACTGAGTGAATTTTATCTAAACATTAATTGGTAACTAACATGGCGCCACTGGGTCCATGCTTCTCATTCTAAGTAGTGTATTCACAACGTTGCACCTAATTTACATTTTGTGTTTTTAGCAGACATCAGCCTGTTTACACAACAAATCGAGGAGACAATATTGACAAAAGACCTTCGCTTGGCAATGCAAAATAGCTTCGATTCTGTGAGACATTTTCCAAACTCAATTCCAGCAATGGGGACTTTCCTATTTCACAGTTCTTGATCTTTTTTATCATTTCAAACCAGACTTTATAGGAAAGATTGCCTGGAAGAGAATGCTATTTTAGAATTAAGGCCACTTTATTGTACTGTGTTTTGATTGTTGTTTTTCCAATGAAAATATGTTTTGTATGCAATAAAATTATATTACTATTATTAACGGGCTGGACTCCACGACCAATCTTATGCGTGGTAGCTTGCCAATCGTGTTGGATACCAAATCGATAAACGACCAAGCTAACCCTGTTGTTAGAGATTTTGAAACTACTTGCAGTGTCTACTAGATCCTAGCAGGCATCTATGCTCTTGATGGAAAAAGCTTAAAAAATTCAAACTCTTATCTTTTCAATCTTCGAGAATAGCTCAAGGCTGTGATTCAACTAGCAAAAAATATACTTTTTAATAGAGAAATACTTCATAGGTTATATTTTGTCATATTGAACCAATATTTAAGCTCTTTTTTTGAAGCCGCAAGTGCGTTTGCGAGAATCAAGGCCTATATGCAAAACCAGTAGATATATACTTCATAAATTGAATTTAGACTTAAAGAAATATTTAAGCTTCTTTCTGAAAGCCGCAAATGCGTTTGCGAGAATCAAGACCCACATGCAAAACCAGATAGATCAATTTTGATCGCTGTGTGGTCCACGGAAAGAGGGATTTCCATAAAATGCATGTGAAAAATGTCGATAATAACGGATACGGTAATGAGTTTTTGCAAATAATTAATGATGAAAAGTCAATACTTGTATCGCAAATTGTCATTATCATTGTGGGAAACAAACTTTTACCCGTGACTGCAGCCAGAACATGATGTGTTTAAAAACTTGCAAAATTTGCAAGCGCGGGCAGGGTTTTAACATGCGTCTTTCGCTATTACTAGTGGCGACGCCTCTTCCGCAGCTCGCTCAATGCCCGCCAATTTTGCAAGTGTATTTTTATGCAAAAAACGCGTGGCACGTCTACCTTAAATTTAAGGTTATTGGCATTAAGATATACGTGCAAAATTGACTGGCATTGGACGAGCCGCGGAAGAGGTGTCGCCACTAGTAATAGCGAAAAACGCAGGTTCCAATCCTAACCGCGCTTGAAAATTTTGAAAGTAAAAAAAATTATACCTACTTATCACAGGAAGTGTTTTAAAATTTGGTATTCAATTATGTGTTTGTATGTTCTAATAGGTACCTATAAGTAGATCATCATCAACAGCCGTAAGTCATCGGCTGCTATAGTCTTTCCAAGTGTTAAATCGTTTTTTGACAGCTGTCAGGTGACAAAAACCATCTTTGTTTTTTCACGCTAATTTGGATTACTATACCTAATGGCGCACTACTTTCAAAATCAAATGAACGCTTGGAAAGACAGTCATAGACCCTACCAATGAACACAAAGCCCGGATAGATGCTAAATTTGTAAATTTATTAATAAATTCTGGGGAAATGCGTACATGCTGATTAGTCAATGGTCGCGTCATCTCATAAATGACCACTTACTGACCAATGTGGGCGTTTTTAGATCAGACTTATACGTCTGATGTGTTGCCAGAAAATATTCGCCCTTGGTGTGTAGTCTTTCCTGGGCTTTGTGAGCGTTAAGCCCCATAGACTACATCCAACGACGTGCCTTGTGGTCCTGTGTAGGGTACACAGTGTGATGCCGGCTTAGAATAGCATCACCCCATTTCCACCCGTGGGTGTTGTAAAAGGCAACTAAGGGATGAACCCAGGGAATGGGCAACACCTCGCACTCGCCAATATGCCTGCCAAGCGTGGTGAGTATGGCAAATACCCCCCGATAGAGGGAGGCCCATGTCCAGCAGTGCACTCTTGTGGCTGTTGAAGTAAAGTGTGTTGTAAATTAAATTGCAAAAATTATCAAACCGTTCAATATTGACAGATATACTTAAAAATTTCCGATTCACTGATAAAATCATTAGTACAAATATTTAATCAATGACCTGTCAAATTGTGAAATACTGACAGTAGGTATACCTACTGTTAAGTTTTTGATTTACTAATATTACTAGTTATAGTACCGCCGCCGAGAGAAGTCGGTTTTGACAGCTGTCATCTCCATACTAAAAGAGATGTCAACAAAGGAAAATGGACCCTCTCCCATAGTATAATCACGAATCTGACAGCTGTCAAATACGACTTCTCTCGGCGGCGGTACTATAATATTTTATCAATATCCTGTAAAACTGTTAAATACTGACAGATAACTCATGTATCTGATTTACTATTAGTGACAGTGGCGTCTCCAACCTTTTATTTATACTTTTCTCTGCAAAAAACACTGGAACTTGTACATTCCAACTGTCCACTTAAAAACCTAAAGACCTTTAGCGAATGAAGACTTAATTAGCATTTCTTGTCTTGGCTATTTTAGGTTTGACTGGTAACCGAGACTGGTAAGTACTTGAACCAGTACGTCATTATTGTTGTTTTATAGATCGTATATGGTTGTGTTATAGAACTATGACTAAAGTTATAGAACCAACACAATATTTAACTTTTAGATGAACAGAAATAAATATATCTTATTCAGTTTTGCGTCATAAGCATATGCAAGTATAAGCAAGATGCAAAATACTGTCTGTTTTTTATTATTTTCGTACATGTCACCAGTTTCAACCGGCCAAAATGGAGTCCCTGCCATTGGAGTCCTATAAACCAAACAATTTTAGAAGTAAAGTAAAAAAAAAACTCTTTGTAGTTTTAGCGCTTTGTTTCAAACTACTGGCGATGTGTTAAAGTGTTCGTGTTTGTAGGGCCCTTTATGTAGTTAAAATTAGCTAGTCTACATATAGGTAGTTAATTTGTGGTGAAAACCTCAGAAAAAGCACATTTCAAAATCAAAAGTATTTGAAATTGAAACAGACGAATGTGTACATTCGATAAATAACGTTTTCCTGGCACGCATGGTTGGCGGCAAGTGGTTCAACCGAGGTGGTCCGTCTTAAGCTTAGATCAAAGAATAAGACACACATGGAATACAAACTGGAATGCCAAAAGCATACACGAATTAATTATCTAGCTATCCAAAAAGTATTCATGCTCCGATATCTTTTAATCCTAAATTAACTCTATCAAGAATAAAAGTACGAATGAAATCAACACATCTTTTAAGATTGAATACCAAATTTTTAAACACTTTCCGTGTAAGGTATACAATTTTTGCAAGTATTCAAAAATCTTTTTAGATCTAGGCAATTTAGTAACCGAAGCCAGTGCTCTAGGTAATACGAGTAGAGCACATTTTCATAAAATTCATGTGATGCCAGTTTAGAAGAGCATCTACCACTCCAATCTTCCCAAGCCATAAATAATCATAAACGATAGGTTCAGGAATTTGCCGCTGTTTCTCAGTATGCGCAGCAATTAGCGCTTGCGCTGCTCTTACCAATCTATTCGTAAATTCAAGACATAAAGAAGAAGTCAATACAAAGAAAATTTGTTTATTTCATATTCAATCCAATACTAGAATTTATGAATTACTTAGTTATTTTATTGTTGTTGAGATATACCTTCATTTAAGTGTTTCCCATGCTCCGTCTTGCTTACGTTTGATCTTATTTCTGAGACTCCCGCGCAGGCACGTTTTGTTGTATTTCACGAAGTTCATTTTAAAATTAGCATCACTAAACAAATTGCTGCAAATCGCCCGCTTTCACCGCAGAATGAGGGGTAAGTGAATTTAGTGGCACTGTTGTAAGTAGGTGTGTCTTGTTAAATCGATAATGAACGGCTTCTTGACTTCTTTTGATGACTTTCTAATAAAAATATTATAACATAAGTATCATAATACGCTATACGGCATTGGGTAAGGCACATCAGCATCAACAGCCACAATAGTCCACTGCTGGACATGAACCTGCCCCAGGGGGGCCAGGCCTATTAAAGATAATTTTTAATATTTACCAGGCTCGGCAGTGCAATATTTTTTATTTGACACTATTGCGTATTCCCTATATTTATACTACAGATACATACATACATACATACGTATATCACGCCTGTATCTCTTGCGGGGTGGGCAGAGTGTAAACGGCCGAAAAAACGGTCACTTACGCCACGTCTGACAAACATTTGAGGGTCATTTAGATAATTATGTATCACTACTATCACTTAAGTGACAGTTTCTCAGCCCATCGCCTAAAATTGCAAAACACATGTAACCCGCCTCATACGACACCCACGGAAAAAAACTAGGGTGATGCTATTCTACGCCGGCATCACACGGCATTATAACACAGATAAGTAGTAAAAAAAATACTTTATTTGCAAGCATAGTGGGTAAATAAAGGCGTGATTATATATATGTATGTATACTGGGTAAAAAAAGTGAAATAAGTAGTGGAAGGCTGATGCTATTTGAATTACACGGCTACCCGACACTTCCAAAATCTGGCGAGAAGAACCATAAAATTGTATGGTTTGTTTACTAGTTGTCTAATTTGACCAGATCCACTGCATCATCCATTTTAATCTAATAAAGGATAATAACGTAAAGATAACTAACTATAGACCAGGCGGTACACGGAAGCTTCGATTTAATTACAAATAACCGTTATAACGACAACGCTAGTCGCATCGTCTGGCTTCGTATTAATCATACAGCCTTGATTTATGTGATAATTCTATGGGATACCACCACTTCCCTGATAGAGCGGGCGGGCGATACTTCAAAGAATTTTATTTTTATCATGTTCGAAATATAGTCATCAGCCAACTGTTTATTATTTTGTTAAGCTATGATGTTAATGAATTTGATTAAGAAATGACAAAAAAGTTTTTCTCTCAGATTTATTATTATTTATTTCAAAACCTAAGTGCACAATGCAAAATTAAATTTAGCTGTGCCTTCATGACTAAATTAGCCGCCTGACCAGCGGTTTCACCCGCTGCTATCCGTTTTCCCGTGGGAATGTCACCTTTTTTGGGATATATTACGACGCCTAACCTTTCTTGTGAATATCTATTAAAAAGCACATCAAAATCCTTTGCATACTTTTAAGATCTTAGCATTCATAGTGTCATAGGGAGACAGGGAAAGCGACTTTATTTTAAACTATGTGTGTAGTGAATTATATATTCTGTGGTAGTGATAATAAAACTTGAGTCAGATATGTAACGATATGAGTGAATTATCACATGGTTCAAATTAGGTACACAAAAGGTGCGATTTTAAATATTGTAAGCTTAAGATTTTAATTAATGTACACCTATCTTTTTTAGCTGCTTATTTGCACTCCCTTAACAATGATCTTAGTTTAAAATTGCCGCCTGGTCTACAAGATGTTATTAAGACGGTACTGCGACAGTCTCAATACCTCAATAGCGATACAAAGTTTCATTGAAGATTCTCAAGATAAATTATATTATTTATAGAGCAGATCATAAATTCTTCTTGTCATGGTAAAACGCATGAAAATTAAAGAATATTACGGAGGAAGGGTTTTTATGTAACATTTTCGTGAAATAAAATGTATTCTTATTAGGTTTTACGCTCTGGAGGTGGTCTATGCGGAAAGAGAATAGGCGTGGGCAAAAAGTAAACTAATCATTTTGTCATAGGTTGCTATGACATTTCTCATACTGAGGCACAGAGGCGCCCTCAATTTCCACGCCTATTATCTTTTTGCATAGACTCTACCTATATTTTTTCCGACCTGATTCGATCGTAAGGCCAGGAGGACCATCGACGTTTATTTACTTGTATTGCTACTGTAGTAAGAATCATCTTCGGGATAAACTCATCCAGGGAATGGGCAGCAGCGTTCCCTGTGAAACAAACACTTGTACGGCGCTCATTGATCCGCTTACCAAGCGTGGTGAGTAGGTATAGCAATAGGGAACGGCCCATATCCAGCAGTGGACTGTTGTGACTGTTAATGTATGTTGGTATGTATATTATGTATGTATGTACGTATCTATGGTACTGCTAAGAAAACGCTATGCTTCTTGTCTGGATTGACAGTACAAATAGAAATAATGTTTATTTTAATATAGTTGCCTTTCACTCTATCCATAAACCATAGGTATAAAAAGGCAAATTCTATGATATAAAAAATTTCGTAGCTACATTCTGGAATCTAATCATTATGGTAGCAACATTTTGGAAAAATGGGGCTAGATAGCACTGTGTGAATTGTCTAGGATATTTATTCATTTACTATTCCCATTTATAAGGTATTGCAATTTTAGGCGACGGGCTGACAACCTGTCACTATGGCGATACACAATTTTCCAAATAACCCTCAAATGTGTCAGGCGTGGCGTAAATGTCCGTTTTGTGCGGCCGTTTATGCTCTGCCTACCCCGCTAGGGATCATAGGCGTGATATGTGTATGTATGTGTACTATTCCCTAGTGAAGTCTTTTTCCCACGCAAAATCCTCACCAGCGAGACCGTGGGTGCAAATCTTGTAAGTTATTAGCCCGATTGCAACCACTTTTACTATCAAAGTAAATTATATAAATCAACGTTCACTGTTTACTTACTCCAGTTTCTATTAGTCCCTATCTGAGTATGTTCATGACTGCATTTATTTACAGTCAACGTCCTTAATTACCAACCCATGGTAGCTGCACATGCTAATTCGAATAAGAACATTTCGTAGGATTTGAATTATGATGTATAAGTATGAATTATCGCATTGTGTTACAGAACAGAAAAATAATTCATGGATACGCGAGAAAAGATACTAAATTTTTTCAAGGTATTGCTACATGAACTGTTTGGTGATATGGCAACTTGGCAACTACGGTCTTACGAAATTCGACAACATTTTTGATTAGCTTCCAAATCATTAATACTTATTCAAAATGTTGTGTATAAAAAATACAAAACATTTTGGAGGCAGACAGGTTAATTTAGTTAACATGCATTGTAAAAAATTGCTGTAGATTTTCTGATAAGTTTTTTATAATATTAGACAGCCGTTGGTAATCGTGGTCTAAAAATGCAAAGTTCGTTCTGCAATGCACACCTTACGACATGATTATAATAATGACGATAGCAAATAGCCTTGCCTTAAAACTTAATGCCGTGTGATGCCAGCTTAGAATACCATCACCCGTAATCGCATCGTAAGGGAAAATTTAGGGACTCGAGGGTTACATGTGTATTGCAATTTAGGCGATTGGCAGACAACCCGGTTCTATGATGATACACAGTTATCTAAATGGCCTTCAAATACTTGTCAGACGCGTGTGTGACGCGTAAATGTCTGTTTTTATGGCCGTTTAAACTGCCTACCCCACAAGGGATATGATCGTGATATATGTATGTCTAAAAACTTTCAATTAACCGAATAATCCCGCACTGATACAAGCGCGTGAATAACTTACTGGCTCCCGTTCGTAGAACCGCTGCATTTGGTTAATTCTAATTGAAAGTCGGCAAATCGAGTAAAACCCACATTCTGGCAAATGCTTTATTGCTAATTGATCGGGAATCTGGGACGAAAGGCGGAGACAGCAGAAAACTACGGTGAGATTGTTTATTGCTTACAATATTAGAAACTTAGTTTTCATTCGAGGTGTAATTTATTATTGTTGATGTTTCGTTTCACTATCGATTGGAAACTAAATCTTATTTATTTTATTGTTCTATCAGCAGCATCTCAACGATGATTAACTTAAACTGGTTTTTTCATACTTAGTTTTCATAGTGTACCCACTCTCATAAAGTATTTCATAAGTTTTATATAAGTTTATAGATACATATGATAGCGAAATCTCAAGACGGGCTGGTGATAAGGAACAACTTCCCTAAGGAACATAGGGTGGAGATATGACAAAAATATTTTGAGTTTCCATAGTAACTAAAATGAGCAATCATTTTGTATATGACTATTTTTTTTATTGTAATATTTTCTTAAAATTATGATCGTAATATTTTTTCATCGTATTTTGGCCTATGAGTTTTTGCTATTGGTTAAAAGTGAATTTCACCGTATTTTCATTTTAATATTTAAAATAATTTACAAATATTATATGTGTTATTGTAATTGCCTGAAATAAACGTTTTTTTTTTCAGTAGTGACATCTGTCCTGAAGTAAGGTTCAAAAATGAATTTTACTCACGCTGTACCGGAGAAGATGGGTCTTAATTATGTGACAAGCCAGTACAGGCTGTTTCTTTGAAGTGCTGCTTATATTACCTACACCTTAGTGAACTTTATTTATAAGGTCTATGAACATAAAACTAACACAATTTAATTATTTACAGAAAAAAATAACCTAAAACTAAACTATGAAAAGGTCCTCCAGTGCGCCCCCATCAGACATGGTCCCCAGTAAGCTGGCAACGTTTCCTCTTTGAATGGCCAAACTTAAACGTTAGTTGATTTCATTTCAAAGTTATATCTTAAAACAAATACATAAGTAAAAGTTGAAAATAGCAGTTTTGATCGTGATACTCATTTAAGGCGAGTGATGCCGCAAAACTAGCGTCACTTCACGAAAAAAATTATACCTTTTCTATGTCTGCCCAAGTTTAGGTTGTATGAAAAGTTAAATAAATAATGAAATGAAAACAAATAGCGATTTTCTTACAATCATGAGCTGCGGCGGTAAACAGGTGTTCCTACATATTATTGCAGAAATTACAAAAATTTGTGACCTAAATGCACCTGACAACCATTAAGTTTTAAGGTAGACAAACATACATAGTCATTACAATAGTTTGTACTTGTACAAATAATTACAAAGGGTAGTTATTACTAAAGCATTGTAAGAGTAGCCATAGCCACTAATAAGTATGATACAGTAGCATCATTCAACTGTCGGTAATCTTGTTTGAGCAGGGGTGTCGCAGGTTTGATTTATAAAGATCGTATAAAATCTACATGTTATCAGTTATCACAACGAGTGTATTTAATTTTATTGCTAATTGTCACACGAGTTTTGAGATGGTCATTATAAGGAAAGTTTAGTTAGCAAGACTTAATTATAAAAAAGGCCAAATTCGATCAGAGAAGAAATGAAAACACTCAGTTTAGTTCACATTTTAATGTGAAAAATCAACAGAAACTATATTTCTGCTATGTATCTGCTGAAGATCACTTGGAGAAAAATACGTCACTGTCTAATCAATGCAGAATATCAACCAACTTAAAACAAAACCAGTTTAAAACCTACAACATCTGACATCTGGCAACCCTGCACAAGTTAATCACCTCTTACCGAAGCGGTGCAAAACAAACACAGCTAGTGTAATGGGCAGCCAGGTACGTATTAACTTCGTGGCCCCGCCCCTAGAAGCTTAGCGCCGGATATGAGTAAGGAGAACTTAGTAATACCCAGTCATCATGTAGGTTTGGCCAGATAACTTGCAACAAGGTAAAAGCAGATTTATAACCTAGAGAAAACACTGCGAAAATTTGCAAATGCAAAGGTGTGAGACATATCATCAAGAAGAAGACAGAAGAAGGAGTGAGATCGCAGTAGCATTTACAGCTTCAGATTATCAGAGAAGGGGAAGGGTGTAACACCACGTATCATACACTACCATCGGGCGAAAAATATTATGCACCGTGAAAGAAGCGAGGTACACACTTCACATAAAAAAAGGCAAGAGATTTGCCAAAGAAACACTTCACGTATTGCGAGAAAATCGTGTCAGTTAGCTAGCGACCGCGCTAGGAGCGATAGCCACTGCAGTCCTCTTAGTACAAGTCTTGGCAATAGAGTGCAATAGCCGCCTGCAGTCCACACTGATGCGTGTATGGGCATATGAAAAAACCTGAAACTCGTTAATTTTTAAAATATACTGTAACTGAACATATTGGCGTTTCAGTCACACCTTTCAAAATAATTTTATTTTCTATCCTAGAAACTTGAAGTTGGTAAGATTCTACCAGAAAAAATCGTTCTAAAACATTTGTACTCGTATCTTCTCAAACTATTTCAGTGTAAAAATACGCAATGATACAACAGCAAAGGTTTAAAATAATAATATATCATTCTTCATAGTAACGTCCAACATGTACCTAACCATAGTATTTACAAGAGAGGTTAGATATGAAATGATATCAATGTAAATCATCTGGTACCAATAAATTACAAGGAGCAAATTGGTAATTCGTAATAAATTTTCTTACGATGACTAGACAAACCATAAAAATCACACAGCGTTTAAATTGCACCCTACTTCAATAAACTTGACTTCTCCGGTCAATTAGAGATATAAGAAATATAGCTCACGATAATAATATCCATAAATATTAGTCGGACAGGTGTACTGCCTATGTGGATTAATGAAATGGTCTTAATAAACAAAACAAAGAGTGAAATGATATCTCTCTGATGCGATTTAGTGAGGATTCCATCTTGGTGGTCTGAAAAATTGCTGAACTAATTGTGAAATTTGTCTGTTTGTTCTTGTAATTATCTATTAGACACCTTTTACTAAGGTATCTTTTTTGTCAGCTCTCACTAAAGCATTATGATTTTTGTCTTTATATTTACATAATTTCGCGAAATTAAATTTATGAGTATGTGGTGTATCTTGTTTTGCACCATTAGGTATACCTACCAGCAGTCAATACCATAACACGATCCAACCGCGGTCCGCGCTCATCTTCATCGGTTTTTGCGACGGCAGCTCAATCCGGTTGTGCTGTACAGACGCGCTTCGGTCACGTAAGTACTCCGACGAATCTCTGAAGCAATTTTTGTTATTACATAAGTCTAAAAAGTAGATAAAATGCTATTGGTATAGATTGTTAATTTAAATAAATACAAATTTGCGGTGATAGGTGCCTTTTTAGGTTGCACCTAATATGCGGTACCATCGGTGATAGAAGATTTCCAGTTTTAGAATTTTTGATGACCCACCGGCTGTATATTGCTAAGAGAGCTATGTAAAGGTCTATGCTCGGGATCTTGCTTATAAAAGTCCGGCATCAGATTATCTGACAGAGGATCAAAGTAATGGAGATTCTTGGAGATGCAAGCGAAGTGGCAGTGGGCTGAACACATCTGTCGAAGAACTGATGGACAGTTAAGCAAGCGGATTTCTGAGTGGTGGTCACATATCAGCAGGCGTAGTGTAAGGTTGATTGATGGAGAGGTTGTGTAGCCAGTAGGCTCAATGCTGCATGATAGAAAAGGGGAATTCCCGCCGAGCGAGGTGTTCAGCTCGGGGACCGCGGCTCTACTGGTAGGACGTGGATTTTGTATTTATACTAAGTCTTCGACAAACTTCGTAACCGCGTTTTAGGTCTTGACTTCTGATTGGCTAATCTTCTATGACGAGTATGACGTGTTGTGTTCACATTGTACAGGCAGCGTTGTCGTCGTCGCCTCGTCAGCAGTAGATGCATCCAGCGAAGTCAGCGCATTCTGTGTGCGGCGCGCGCTTCACATTTCTTTGCAATCCACGCCGCTACAGTAGCATTGGACGCCTTTCAGCCAGATGGACCGATGACTTAAAACGGCTGGTAACAACTGAATGGCGAAAACGGGAGATTGTGCCTAGTGGCATGCCCTGGGGATGGTCTACGACCAGTGGACTGCTATAGGCTATAAAACACAACCTCCCATACTAAATTGACGGTTTGATGACTTATTTTGTATGAAGGCTCAGACAGTTTTTTATTTATTTTCGGACCTTTGTTGCATGGAGGAAGTTGTTTAGTTTTATAAGCTTATTCACTCCTTCCAATACTGTCGTTCCGCACTGGTATTTTCGATTTATTTTTTGTGTTTTTTTATGTTTGACTAGATTATGAATCCAAATTCAAAAACAGTGTGGTTCAACCACATATGTGTGTTCTTATAAGTTGTCATTTTGTAACTTTATCTTATAGGAATACATTGTTAAGTTGGAAATTCAGAGTAGAGTTGGGTACCTACGTACTTTTCAAATGTTACCTCAACTCGTTTCTTAGTATTAAATTCTGCTAACCGTAAATATTACGGTAGGCTTGTATACTTAATGTACGGAAATAAAAACGCATTATCTTTCATAACCTTTGAATGCCAGTTCCGCGGTAATATATGCAAGTCTTCAAAATACCTCAGTTATTGGTGGCATCGCCTTCAAAAAATAAAAATTATATTTTAGGTACTAGATGCAAATATAATAATTTAGAAATAGCAAAAGAGAACGCACTGTTGCCCTAATTGTATGAGAATAAGATCGGAATTTTCTTTCGTTTGTCAGACGCATGCGTTACGGTGCGTTAAAAATACGCAGCAACGGACGATAACAGGGAGAACCACCAAATAAACTTTACCCTATAAACTCTACCTACTCTCAACTCAAGTCAAGTAATTTGTAGCAGTCATTCTGCTATTTGCTCTAAGTTCTCGGTCCCCAGATAACAAAGGCAATCTAACGTACGACTGTCACATTGTTTGGTTTTCTATTGTATTGTCCCTATGTATCATTGCAAGTGGCTACTGCGTGACCTAAGGCAAGCATAAGTTAGCCTGCAAAGGGCTAGTAATGTCTAAATACTGTATAGGTAACTATCGAAAGTTCTTTGTAGATACACAGTAGGTGCAGTCATGTTCGCGTCCGGTTAGACACTCTCTCTTTTCGTGTGGGTCACCGAGTCGTCCAACGACCCGATGAAGCCTGGTGTCAGAGTTTTTCAACCGCCTACTACCACTAGTAGGCCTCTGACATGGTTGTGTTACGACCGCCGTCGGTAATCATAGACGGCAACCGGGACCGACGGCTTAACGTGCCCTCCGAGGCACGGAACCGTTTATTTTCGGACAATCAGGTGATTCAACCTGCAATATCCTTACCAGACTGGGAACAAATTCACAAAGTGATATATATCAACTTTGTGAGTGTCCCACCGAGAATCGAACCCGGAACCTTTGCGTAGAAGGCAGTCGCACTACCACTGCGCCACATCGGCCGTCGGTTAGACACTGAAACCGCCAAATAACCGCGCGGCATACTAACGGTTTAAAGTCCAAACTGTCTAACCCAGCCTAAGCTTGACTGTACGGTCGCGTTCTAAAGTGGAGTCATAGTTAACACAAACCTCAGAAAACAAGTCGCTCGCACCCGCGGCTACACTCACACAATGACACAAATGACGTATAACATACTATTATTTGACGAACTACCATTGTATAATAGGCTGAGTAGTATTGACTATTTCACTACATGAATCATTAGCTTCGGTAGCGTGGTCAGTAGCGCGGTCAAGCAAATTCTTGACCGTTATTGTGGAGACAATGGATCGAATCCCGATATCTTAGTTGTAATTTTTTTTTATCAAATGAAGCAAAATTTAGTAAATTTTGAATTACATTTTAGTTGTTGCTAGATCGTTTGCGAGATAGTGCGTATGCTAAGTGATTTTTTTTAACCTAAGTTTATTTATTAAACTTCAGTGTTTATTTCTTCGAAATGCATACTATTATCAGTTTGCAGGATAAGCAGCGTATTGTTGCGCTGCAATTATCTGTGGCGCTGCATGATATTGGATTCAATTTAACTCAAATTGCTAATCAGACTGGTCTGGCCGTAAGTATAGTTTTATTTCATTACAATTGTATTTTAAATATTAAAAACTTTGACTCATAGTATGTTGGTAGCTGTGAACCGATTAGTATAAACTTTTTTATTAATAATGCTACTTTGTTTTAGTGGAAGACTGTTAAACGTTGGGTTACACATTTTGAAGAGGAAGGTAGCGTAAAAACTCGACTCGTCTTATTAATGATTCACAGCGGAGGATGATGGTGTAACAATATGAAGAAAATGGTTCTGCCGCTGGTCCAGGCGAATTAGTAGCACAAGAAACAGGGCGTGCAACTGCCGCTAATTATGTTGATATGCTACAGGAAAGCATGCTACCGACGACGCCGACGGTGCGAAATGTTTAACTGTTTATCCTGCTAGTGAAGTTCCTCGTTTTGCATTTGTCCAGGATAAATTGTCCAGTGCATCGAGCTGCCGTGGTGTATAATTGGTTTAGCCAGCACCCAGATATCCAAGTTATTCGTTGGCCAGCAAAATCTCCGGACTTAAATCCCATAGAGAATTTATGGGGTTTAATGGTGCAAAGGTGGGACATGCGCAATGAAAGAACTACAGAAGCTTTAGAGGCTCACTGCCTGGGAGTGTGGGAGAGTACTAGAGGAACAGATATATGCACTTATTTGATCGAGTCTATTAAGTGTTGTTGAAAACAGCGGAGGTAACACCAAATACTAATTATGTAAGCGGCGATTTTTACTTAAGATTCCAATCAGACCCGATCTAGCATACATTGCTGATTATCTTGTGTATTTCATTATAATATATGAATATACACAAAATAATCAGCAATGTATGCCGAAGCGGGCCCGATAAATCGTTGCTCACTCAACCTCTGTTTACCTGCTTACCCGCCTACTATTGCAGTAGGTATTTGTGGAGCATTACATTAGCAATTAAATTATGCTAAAACATCGATATATATTTATATAAGATTGATCATTATTAGTCAGTTATCTTAAGGCCTTGCTTCAATATCTTTTCATTACGAAAACGAGTACTTAAGCTTAAACCTTGAGATGTAGGCAAATAACTGATTTATTATTATTACAATTACTTTTACTTCCGAGGAAAGTGCATCATCGTTAAACATAGAACAATAAAATAATTACTAACGAAATTATTACTTAAATAACTTTATTGAAAGATTCAATCTAAGATTTGGATCATTCCTATGATCTTATAAATAATTACCTATCGATGTTTCAGCTAATGAACACTTAATATCATTTTACATAATATTGTGTTTTATCATTCAAACAAAACTATTAACTAAGTATTACGACAGCAAGTATTTTATGTCGTTTTACATACTCGTATTTTATGGTTACCAAAAGATCTCATTCATGTCATTTTGTTATTTACATAAAGTGATACCATACCTACCAATAAAATAATTTCTTACCTTACTTTTTGTTTTATTACAATATTATAGGTTTATGTTTTTAGATATAATATTTTGATACATAATTTACAATAAACATTTATAGATATAATACATAGATGAATTTATTGAAAAATATTATATAAAATAATTATAACTGGAGAAAATATGGTAAAAACATTTAAAAAACATTATTCAACATACAGAGATCGGATGGGAACCCGGTTCCGTTCTGATTAGAAGGTAAGAACTATTACCGCTAAGCTACGGTAGCTTGTGATCAATACGACGAAATAAAGATATGTAATCTATTGCTTTACTACAAGTGAACGAATAAGGATAACTATAAACAGTTTTAGACAAACCAGTGTGATGTATACTTTGTGGTGATGTAGTGGCGAATAGGCTATCACCGAGTAATTATTTCAAAGATTACATAGATGTCGCTTATAGGTGGTAATCTGTTTAAGTTTTAATGCTACGCCTTAAGGTGGACTTTTCTACTTACAGTCGATAATCTTACGTGTGTGCGTATGTTAGTAAAGTAAGTACAGAGGATAATAACCCGTATTGCATTCTGTCAAGTGGTCTAACTATGACTCCACTTATGAATCCGACCGTACATACCTATGCATATATTGATCAGCATAAAATGAAGAATTTACTTCACTCTTGCTATTTTTCTTGTTATTGCAACCAAATAATACGAATTTCATAATACTAGTGCGCAAAAAGTAATTTAGTTTGCCTTTAAACCCTTTGAGACAGTCTGTAAACTCAATGTGAAAGCAGTGTACCCAAAATTAATTTTTTTTTGTCATAGGTTTTGAACTAAGGTTAACAAAATTGCGTGGGTAGTAAGGTTCAAAATCACTGGTACACATGCTGTACCAGGAAAAGTAAGGCCTTAAGTAGCAGTAGTATTAAAAAGAATGACTAAGAGAGCCATCTGAATACTACCTCATGTCTACCTATATACTTAAGTTTCTGTTTGTAGTATATTTATCATTGCAAATACAATAGGGCATGCCGAGATGAATCTGCTTCTCTAATGACCTACGCATTACAAACAAAGATACAAACAATACAATCATTAACATTAAAATGTTATACAAGCTTCGAGAACAAATATTTTAGTGTCGAAGATGCCTTCAAATGATTATAGTACCGAAATGTTTGTTACTAGTGACAACGTTTTAACTTCGCTACTAAAAATGTATACTAGTTGAAAATAGGGGGAAATTTTACTAGTGACCGATAGCGAGATCTCAAGACGGGCTGGTAAAAAAGAACAACTTACCCTAACAAACATGGGTTCAAATACGACAGGCTGACAACCTGTCATTAAAGTGATATACGATATATCTGAAATAGCTCTCAAAAATTCGTCTAACGTAGTAATAGGGACCGTATTTTACGGCCGTTATCGCTCTGCCTGCCCAGCAGGGGATAAAGAAGTGATTTACCTATGTGCTGGCTGGCTTTGACGAACACCCTTTAAAATTTGATCCCACGGCTTAAGTTACTCTATTTCTACGATTTCTCCTATTACTACAACACTCGCACTTACTTCTCAAGTGTTTTTTTAACTACAATCTGACCCGGGTAGACCCAATTAAACTGAGGCAGACACAACTTGCAAGGCTCGTGCCCGCAAAGATTTCTGCATAAATTGTTCACAGCTTTACAGATTTGCCAACCGACTGATACTATACCAATATAACCCGGACAGAGTTTATCATATAATCATGATTACGGCTACAATTTTCCGCTAGAAAACACGAGAAACTTAAATCAAGTTTCTTCCAACAGGTTCTCAACGCCACCCAGAATAATTGCTACCTCCATGAAGATATAAAATCAACAAGAGCGAACTGGCCATGAATTTATCAGTAATATCTTGTCAACTATCGGTTCCGCAAGCGATTTATAATATTGGCCTCTCATTTGCACGAGGCGGTCGTAAATTCTCGTTTGCGGCATCCCTATGACACTTTTATGATAGTGCTTCATATAAAAAGGATAAAGGCCTATTTGTACAGCACGCAAAGCAAATCTTGTTTGGCTTCTGGCTCTTTGAATCGTTTTTCTTCGTACAATAGTCGGCTTACGTGTGATGGAAAATGGTACTTAACCTGTACCTATGAACTTGGTTTGTTTCACTAGGTAGCTAGGATATTTGACGATGTAAAAAAATGTGGATACTAACTACTTTTGAACATCAAAAACAGACGCAAATAATTTTAATACCAGTCCTAAGTCCTAATACTTCAGCAGCAACGGTACAACAATTTATTATTTAAATAAATCAATAATTATCCTGGACAATTTACACAGCGCCATCTAGCCTTAATCTAAGCAAGGCTTGTACTATGGGAACTAGATAGCTGATATTGATTCTAATGTACTTTTATTTCTAAATAAATACATATTATACTTAGAAACACAGACTACCTGAACAAAAATATCTGAAAATGACTTGATATTTGGGGATCGAACCCAACGACCCTCGGCGTAGCAGGCAGGGGTAATATCCGCTACGCCTTCGGCCCAGTAAAATTTCTACAAATATTACTCATAAGTAAACAGCCTATAATACTGTTCAAAATATAATTTACTAGCTTTTACCCGCGACTTCGTCCGCGTTAGATAGTTTTTTTAGGTAGAAGTTCTAAAGTAGGTATGTGTATTCATAGTCAGTGTGACAGTGATATTAGAACAGTTCTTATCTCTACTGTTTAAAGATGACTTGCTTGCTTCTGTTGTTAAAGGGACAATTCAAAATTTGCTATCCGGCCTGAGAGATCAATATTTATAACCATTGACTACCAAAGTCAGTAGATAACACAGTACTTACTCCAGAGGTGCCGATTTGAGCACACTTAAATAGTCAGCATAAGTAGATAAGACAGATAAAAAGGTAATTTAAGTTACTGTGATACATTTTTATACCTCTATACCACATTTTTTGTTTTTCTGTCCTCGGCAAAGAAGGCAATGTCCTTTCTCAACTTATTCCCATCATACTGAACAACTTTTGTTCTGGAACCATTTCTGTATCTCCAATAGTTTAGGTGGGCTCCTGATGTTAGACCTGGTGTTCTGCATAAGGTACTCCAGATCTTCAATGTCCTTGTTAAAAGAAGTGGCCCATCATACTGAACAACTTTTGTATTGGAATGATGCCTGTATCTCTAATAGTTTAGCTGGGCTCCTGGAGGTCTACATAAGGTACTCCAGATCCCCAATGTCCTTGTGAAAAGAAGCGGCCCATCATACTGAACAACTTTTGTTTTGGAACCATTTCTGTATCTCCAATAGTTTAGGTGGGCTGCTGATGGTAGACCTGGTGGTCTACATAGGGTACTCCAGATCCTCAATGTCCTTGTGAAAAGAAGCGGCCCATCATACTGTACAACTTTTGTTTTGGAATGATGCCTGTATCTCTAATAGTTTAGCTGGGCTCCTGGTGGTACACCTGGTGGTCTACAAAAGGTACTCCAGATCCCCAATGTCCTTGTGAAAAGAAGCGGCCCATCATACTGAACAACTTTTGTTTTGGAACCATGCCTATATCTCTAATAGTTTAGCTGGGCTCCTGGTGGTACACCTGGTGGTCTACATAAGGTACTCCAGATCCCCAACGTCCTTGTGAAAAGAAGCGGCCCATCATACTGAACAACTTTTGTTTTGGAACCATTTCTGTATCTCCAATAGTTTAGGTGGGCTGCTGATGGTAGACCTGGTGGTCTACATAGGGTACTCCAGATCCTCAATGTCCTTGTGAAAAGAAGCGGCCCATCATACTGAACAACTTTTGTTTTGGAACCATGCCTGTATCTCTAATAGTTTAGCTGGGCTCCTGGTGGTACACCTGGTGGTCTACATCTATACTCCAGACCCTCGAATGGTGATAAAAAGTAGCCTATGTCCGTTCTCGGTATGCTAGCAATCTCTGTGCCAAGTTTCATGAAAATTGGTTCAGCGGTTTGGCCGTGAAAGCGTAGCAGACAGACAGACAGACAGACAGACAGACAGAGTTACTTTCGCATTTATAATATTAGTGTGGATAGTGTGGATTAGTGTGGATTATAAGCAATCAGTATTCTACATAGCAGATAGGTATAATGCATGATTAGGTAGGAACTCGTATGTAAGTAATTGAAAATCTTTCGCAGACAGTCCCTGTCGTTAGATGGCATGTTTAAATTAAATTAACAAGGGTATGCGAGCCTCTTAGACCCAAATCACTTGTCTTGACCTTAACGGTACGCAATCGCGAAATGGCTCACTCTGTCACAGTAGGAGCATAAGAGCAGAATAACAACGATCGGTGTGGCGCACAGCGAAGTGGTAGTATCATAGCGTAGATAGACGATCTACGCTACTATGCAAAAGTCAAGAGTTGGATTCCAGCTACGGACAAATGTTTGGATCATGAATATAAGTGTCTGGTGTAGGGTCTTTGTGTTCTTTGAGTGTATTTATGGGCCAAACCCGACTCAGGCCATAGGTGTGTTAGCGTAGGTCAAATTTGTATATTTTTTTTAATAATTCAGAATTTAGTGATACAGAGAACTGTCGGGCCACTATCATTTCGCACTATTTAATGATAGCTTGACTATGGAAGAAAGATCGCCTTACCACCAACTTGTCAATCTAGTAGATGCTGGTGATTTGCTCAGTTTTCTATTGTAACCACGCGTGGCAGATCAAAATTATCCAATACAAGATATCTAATCAGAAATTAACAGGAAACACCGAAGTCTAAACCTTGCATTGTTGCCGTTACTGCATATACGCTACCAGCCGCTGGTTAGATTACGGACTTTTGCAACTCATCCTGCTGTTGTAGCTCTACTGTGGTCCTGCTCAGTAAATATTCTCAATATGCGACAGTTGAAATTTCCAGAGGACATAGGCCAAGAAGGTTATATGTAGGCGAGTGTGCAAGAATGAAAATGTCTGGGGTATCTACGATTTGCGTCATGTTTTGACCCTGACAAAGTGGCTTGGCACGCTAGTTAAATTACTTACTGCTTCTGTTGAAGTGAATTTATGTTTTCGTTATGTTATAGGTAAGATGATTGATATAATATACGAGGAAGTAGATAAATATAGTTCATAAATATAGGTACTTTTCTTTGGTAAGCAAACCAAAGCAGGTGTTTGATTTTCCAAGTTTCCACACACTACAGAGTTTGGTATATTTTCAATGAAACGGACTAATGTCTCATCAACAAATATACAAATACAGAAGCCGAGTAGTATGATCAAAAGAACAGAAATAACACTGATTCTATTTATCAAATACATTTTGTTTAAAAAGTAATCAACGTACTGTACAAAGCAAGTGTGCTCGCTCGAGTCAGTATTATTATAAGTCTATGCTTGAGCCAATTATATTTGGCTAAACTAAAAAGAACTTCGTAAAGTCACCTCTGTTTTCAATTACATTTATATTTAGTCGTATAACTGGTCTATCCAATTCCAGCAGTAGTGGACTGTTGGGAATATTATTTTTCTCCGTGCTATATTCGTAGGTGATTTCGTAATGTCGTTCGAATTGCACAGGCTAATCAGTATAGTTAGTACTTAGGCTACAATATAAAAAGGTGTTTAATCAATAAATTATGTTTGTTTTAAAATAGTAATATTGTGACTTATAAAACAAACAAAGCATATATGTCAAAGAACGAAAGAACATGAAGATACAATGTAAGGTCTTAATTGATCTTGTAACTTTTTGTGAAATTTTTAGTTAACTTTTTGTGAAATTGAGTGACAGGATATAGAATAGTGTGATTAGAGAACGTTGCGGTATAAAAGAAGACGTAGTGACTGGTATAGAAAAAGGAATGCTGAGATGGTTTGGTCACATTGAGAGAATGAATGAAAGAAGATTAACGAAACAGGTGTATATGGCGAGTGTGGATGGGAACGTCGGAAGGGGAAGAACAAGACGCTCGCACTTGGATCAGATCGGGGACGTTCTAAAGAAAGATCAGGTCAAGAGTACCCTAAACCGACGAGCATGTATGAACAGATTGATGCATGTTGAAGAAGCGAAAGTGGTATGTCACGATCGTAGCAAGTGGAAAGATGTAGCCTCTGCCTACCCCTATGGGAAAGAGGCGTGATTATATGTATGTATGTAATTTTTAATTTTACACGCGCATTTACATTTCATCATAATAAAAGGCCTAATTTTTAAATGGTAATTTAGTTTCAAAACTGTTTCAAATCTCAACATGACCTACCTGAATAGTCGTGTTACCACGTAAACCTATTACTTACCCCAATTGTTGGGCACTAAAACATACTGATATTGGTAATCGATTGCGTCATAAAAAACGAGTTTATTGTCCGATAAAAAAGGGGTTAAAAAGGGAATTGTGTCGAATGAGTATTTATTAGATTGGTCTATTGCATGTCCAATGGCAATAATGATGGCAATAGGACCATAACCGACAAAAGTAGGTAGTGGCGAATTAAAAGAGTCTGGCGTCAATTTGATAATTTTATTTTAACTTAAAAAAGAGCTTTCACATCCGTCAAATAGGTTTAGAAAATGATAGGAGATGATGGCAATAGTAATAACGATTTAAGAGAAGAAAACTTAATTATGTAATAGAAATGGCGACGAAACCATTGTCATTTTTAAACATGACATGAATTAGATATTTATACTATCCTTTTTGACGGAAAGTGCAGCTCGCTGCGCTCTCGCTTAGACGGTAGGTGGCGCTGCAGTAGCCGCAGTCAATGGGTTGCGGTGCTTGCGGTTGACTTGTAGAGGCTGTCACCGAAAAGTCCGAACAATATACACTAACCACATCATCACTTTTCACTTGGTTCGTTGACGCCGGTGATAGCTTCCTTAGTACTGGCTTTCATGACGGCGATAACGACTAACCACTACCTCTATTTTAAAATTCGGAAGGCGGCTTATTTCTATAGCTTTCCGAACGTTTCGGTTCGGTACAAATTTTCCCTAGACAGAAAAGCTGCCTTGTCGAACCAAATATATTTATCAGAATATTTTGATATCGCTAATGAATAAGAAATACGGTACAGGTCAATAAAGGAACGCCATTAAAGTTACGAGAAAGAATACATGTTTAACGCCATCTATTGGCGTAAAAAACGTACCTAACTTTGCTTATCTCTTTTTGACAACAATCTTGTCAGGTTTGTTTAAAAAAAAGTAGAGATAAAGTAGCACCTCGACGTATGAATTCAGTCTATATCGACATAATATCATAACAAAACTGTTTATTGTATTTCACAGAGACATACCTATAAGTATCTACAAGTAGGTGAAAAATAAGAACCAATGTACAACATTTCAATCTTAATGCCAGAAGATACTAAAAAAATATAAAAATGGGCAATACGTCATCTTCGTTGCTAATAAAAATGATACAGCTAGGTAAATTACTTACATCGACGGGTCAATCAGTTGACATCAACGAATTAAAATCGAAAACAGATTTGCATTAAGCTGTTACATTTAAAGGAAAATACTACTTTCAGGGCCAGTTTGTAATCATACGAGTAGGAGCCAACTAGAAAAACCAACATTGAATAAAAAGTTCATTTTAAATGTATACCCGACACAAAAAAACTGCCCGCGCTTAATATTTTGCATGTTTTCAAAAAAATTATACCTATAAAATATATTTTAAAAATTTGGTGTTCAGGTAGTGTCATGGCTGTAAACAACGATGGATAATATTTATGTTAAGACCAACGTCGGAACAACATTTGTTGTTCGTATCAGGAAATAGCTAATCTATCATATAGCGACAAAAAAGGTTATCAGTCCATTGGCAAACATTGTACTTCCTTGTCTCCTCTTTTACAACGTCGGTTAAAAATCAATTTTTCTCCAGCAAGACGTTGTAATTGCGCCCGAGCCGGCACTGACGCAAATTGCGGGCAATTGCACCTGGCTGCGTCTGCGCAACATAAACGGACGTAAGTTTGATTTATAAAGTTTTCCTGAGCTTTACTAGAAACTACCCTATACTATATGTACCAATGCGCCATGTTTGTTTAATTTTTTAAACGTTAATCAAAGTGCGCTCTAATTATTTATTTTCATATTTTACTCAATTCAATATTGCGGCAGGGAATGCCATACGAAACATATGTATTCCAAAGCTACGACAACAGTTTCTATCTTTCTATTAACTACCTGCCTACTCACTTCACTACAATGTCGCACATTACCTGGACTCTACTATTTATTATTATTATTATATTACACCTATAGCCTATTATTACTATTAGCCTACAGTGTCCCACTGCTGGGCAAAGGCCTCCCCTTACTTTCCAGGCTTTCCGGTCTGTGGCTGTTTCCGACCAGTTAGGCTTGTAGTCGACCAGGTCATCCCGCCAACGTTTTCTCGGTCTGGCAATGTGTGTTAGGAATATAATCGGGGCTTAGTTGAGCCCGTTCTTCCGGGTGCATTCGATCATAATATTATACCTTATTTAAAATAGAGTCCAGTTTTTACATAGCTGACTAATAGCCGTATAAAGTAACATTACACATAAAAGTGATATACCTAAAATAATTGCCAGTATTCACAATATGACACGTAATCAAAGTTAAGCACCGGCTAAAAGCAAAAGCGGAATATGCTGCAGTGGAACCGTATTTACAAACAACTCACAAAAATGTGAAAAGTTGAGATAATTCATTTTCATTTCAACCGGTGCGAGGCCGTGCGAGCTATTTACATTGCACTTTAAAGAATAAAACGAAAAAGTCAATAATATAGACGCTGCTGCACATTGCGAAGAAATATTCCAAAACTGCACTGGCGCCGTGTGATTTTGAACAATTTACTTTACTAAAATAGAACACTTTTAAGTTAGCCTTAATAATCTATGGAATGTCCTAAAGTGGCTACCCCTAGTACTAGTAACTGAATGGGAAACCATTATTATTGATCCATCCCATAAATAAATAAATCGAAGTGCCCTTGATACCTACGCGACAGACATCCAGAAAAAGATCAGAAAGCAGAACGCTTATGGGGGTTCTGGAGCGTTACTAGCGCACTCATCACTGAATTATTCATCACTCCATGAATATGCTAAAAGTGGCTACTTTAGCACTTTCTCTATCTATAACTACGGCGACACTACTTTTATAAATACGACATTCTGTTGATAAGCCTCAGCATCTGTACTTTATTCTGACGCTGATTTTCGGTAAATATCGTTTTCATCGAGTTATGAATTTTTAAGTGATGAAGGCGCTAGTTAAGCTCCGGGATGCCCTTAAGCTGCATGTTCTGATAGGTCAAAGATCGTCAACAGCCACAACAGTCTACTGCTGGACTTGAGCCTCCCTTTTTTAATTTATATCATACTTGGACACCACATTTACCTAGCTTGGCATGCCGGTTAGCGAGCGCAGTCGAAGGTTGAACATCTTCGACAGGAAACACTGCTGATCATTCCCTACATTTATGCCATTTTCGTCTTTTGTTACACCCACTGATAGTAATGGGGTAGTGCTATTCTAAACCGCCACCATACGGAAACTCTAATGATAAATACTAATTTATAAAAATTGCTGTGTTGATTGATTGCCCTTTTAGTAATTATACATCATGAAATAAATTGAAGCAAATGTATTGAGATTAGTACTATCAAGTTCTAGGGTATTTATAAAAACGAATTAAGGTATTAAAACAAAGGCACTGCTTGCTTATACAACTTAGATTATAGCAATAAGGAACAGTATTCAGTTTTAAGGGTACCACGGGCTCGTAGGTTTTGTAAGAGAAAATAAAACAGGCTTGGCTGGAGTTTAAAAATATCTATGTAGAATAGAATACTCGTAGAATAGCGTTTTTTTTTACTTTATAGTAAAAAACCATACCTACTTAGCGCCCCTCTATTTTACTCTTATCTACGAAACCTTTACTCCAAAATTGATAGTTCTGCTTTTGTAAGGGACACCGAGCCGACGAACTACCCGATCAACCTCTCGGAGTTTTTCAACCACCTACTACTACTAGGCCTCTGACATAGTTGTGTAACGACCGTCGTCTAAGTAACTATAGACAGCAACCGGGACCAACGGTTGACGTGCCCTCCGAATTACGGAACCATCTTTCATACGAACAATCAGGAGGTTCAACCTGCAATGTCTTAAGTTGATTGGAAACAAATTAAAATATCAACTTTGTAAGTGGCCTACTGAGACTCAAACCCGGAACCTTTGCGCCGCGGGCAGTTGCACTACCATTGCGCCACTGCGTCTAATTGCTACTGCTATTTACCATCAGACAAAGTCATTTTTCGCAAATTAAATACAGCATAAACAATCAATTAAGTATGCGACAGATTATCACTAGGCTTCCCTGTTGGCATAACCCCAGTCTGTAGTGATAGGTACATTGTTAGGTGTCTTATGTGTGTCATTACACAAAACCAGCAGGTTTTCATGAGAATATTGTACGTACATTGCTGTACCTCTATAATTTTCTTTTCATTCATTTCTTTTCCGTGGGTGTCGTATAAGGTGCCTAGTGGGCTCGAGAGTTACATGTGTAGGTATTGCAACTTTAGGCAATGGGCTAACTATAACTTTAACTATGGTGATACGGGTGATACACAGTTTTCTAATTGACCCTAAAATGTTTTACAGTTGAGGCGTAAATGTCACTTTTTTACGGCCATTTGCACTGTACCTACTCCGCAAAGGAAATGGGCGTATTTATTTATTTACTATTTATTGTACGCAGAAACAGTAATGTGACAAACAGATTATGAATACAGACACAATAGGCACTGCTTATCTCTAATAAGAATATTTTTACAGCAGACCTAGGGAAGAGTAATGGTATCAAACGAAAATTTTATGTAGTAGGTATACTGAATTGTCTAATAGGTACAGGTTTACTTCAAGCCGCCTTTCAATCATCTTGTTCGTTGGCCCTCGTTACCAGTTATTACAATACGCCTTCATCTCTGCGGTCACAAAACATTACACCCCACCGCATAACCCTCAGGCATAACCATCTGAGGTCTTGTTACGGAGACAATTTACTCTTACGGTTGTCTTTTTTGTAAAGCTACGTTCACACTATGCACCTGCTCCTGCTCCTGCTACTGTCGCAAGTATTGCTCGAAATACTTCCGCGGAAGTATCAACGCGAGTTGCCGCGCAACGGCAGAACGCACACTGCCATCATACTCATCTCGCACCAATAGGAGTCAATGAGATAGCAAGACATTTGAGGGAGCACGGGAAGTGGCAGCGGCATGACGAATAGCAACGCGAATAATCTGGTTACATACTCTCGCTGGTCACTTAGTATTTCCCTGCTCATCTTGGCATTGTGTGAACGTGACATTACGGTTGTCTTTTTTGTAAGAAAATTGAACCGGAATTGTCTTTTTGTGGGTTAACCTTAGCTACTGCTGTTACGTTGATAAGGTAGAACAGTTTTTGTTACAGTCAAGAGAACTTAAGATGTTGCTAATGAAGGTTTTTAAATTATTATTTTGTTTCACATTTAACCTTTTACAAATTATGGTTACAAGCATTTGTGTTATACTGTTATTTCCTTAAAACTTAAAGCGCAGCTATTTGATACTGGTTTTAAATTAATGAAGGTTTGGTGGTACCTTAATGAAGGGTGCGTCATATGTAATATTTTATATAAACACATTTGGCATATTTTCATTTTAATGAAAATATAATTTTATACCAAATGTTTTATATAACCACATTTTTAATTGTGTCATGCTTGTTTAACAGTCGTGGACATGTATGCATGCCTTTCTGCTTTTGCATGCATACATGCCCCCCACATTAAAAATCTGACCGTATTTTTGGGTAGGTTTGATTGTGTAAGGTTAAGGCGAGTGCACCCGTAAACGACCTCTAAAGAGGCGCCACTTCACAGATAAAATATTTTCTCTTTACACAAGCAATCTATCAGAATATCCGTTGCCCAAGTTTTTAGTATTGTCCTTAAGTAAAATTAGAACCTGCAAATTCAATGAAATATTCGCCGTAATTAAAGTAATGGCAATTTATATACAAAAAGTGGCCGCTTTTAGGTACTTTTTCCACGCGCCACTGTCGAGGTACTTGACGGCTACACATGCCTTAACACAACCTTACGCTCTGCCTACTCCACAAGCAATATAGGCGTGATATATGTTATGTTTTTAATAAAGTTATATCTTTTGTACGGTTTATAAACTATTGATGGTACTATTGACACAGATTGATGTCGCTAGTACCAATGATGGTGCTGTACAGGGTGTCCAGTAATTACTTGACGACATCTCATATAGGTTGGGAGGACTTCTGTGATAATCGGCTTGTACCCTAGCAATCCTAGAAGCAACCCTTAGGCTTAGGTATATACAGGTTCGTTTTGTAAGCAACTAAACTGAACTGACGATTTAAGTAAGTATTATAGGAATATACCGTGTGATGCCGACTTAGAATAGCATCTCCCTTTTCTTTCCTGTGGGTGTCATAAGAGGTGACTAAGAGAATCGAGGGTTACATAATATGTATTGACATTTTAGCTTATGGGTTGACAACTTATTACTACAGTGATACTCAATTTTCTGAATGACCCTAATATATTTGTCAGACGTTGCGTAAATTACCGATTTTACGGCCGTTAGATCGCCACAAGTAATAAGGGCGTGATATATGTATGTACCATAGAAATCGTATCAGCTGGCACATACCGATGGTAAGTACTTGCGTGTAACTTGAAACTCCCTAGACATATTGTTGAGGCGTTTCCAAATCCAACAGGAAACATTCCAGCCATTCCACCAGTCTGGTTGTATTCCCGACGCTGTCAGAGAGCCACGCGCGCAATATTCATAAGTAGCACCATCAAAGCGGCCCACTGGCGCTGAAATATTGCTTGGGAAATCGACGCGACGGCTGTCCACAGCTTATTTATACACGACGATACATCGAATTAAAATAGCCTAGTGATGTCTGAGGAAGATATCGATATAGAAGTTTTGGTTAGAATATAATATTTTTAAGTAACATTGATGTGGTTAAAATATCAAGCAAAGCAGCTTAGTGCTGAGTCTTGTTAATTGTTAGGATATCTGTATGGTCACGCCGTGTGATGGTGTGATGCCGGGTTAGACGCCGTGTAATGCCGGCTTAGAATAGCATCACTCTATTTGTTTCCCATGGGTGTCGAAAGAGGCGACTAAGGGACTCCAGGGACAAATAACAATTAATACTATACTAAACTAGACTAAAATTAAATAATGATCTAGCTTATTATTAGCTACACAATAATCGATAACTTCAATTCAAAAGTTACATGTTCATCACACCCCTAAAATAATCGAAACTAAATCTGAATTTCTTCAAATAGCCCACTTCGTTGGAGGCGGGAAACAAATGAAAGAATCGTTTCATTTGTCAGAGGCGATCAATTTTAGATGCTTTCTAAAAGTGTGATGATAGCTTTAGGCGGATGAGATGATTGGGGTCTTCATTTATGTCGATGATGTCACAATTTATTGCTTACACCCGCCATTTATGGTGAAATTTTACTAGTGACCGATACTGAAATAAGAGTGGGTAAATACGGGCTGGGTGATAAGGAACAACTTTCCCCTAGAAACATAGTTCGAAAATATGACAGTAATATTTTGAGCTTCCTAAGTCCATTTTTGATTTCATATTATTCGACCAGTATTCTAGGGAAAAAATGTTACTTATTACCAGCCCGATCAGAGTTTTCGCTATCGGTCACTTGTAAAATTTCATTACATACAGGATGTAAGGGACAGCCCTCCGAATACTGATAGGGTGCATGCAAACTATAAAACTGAACTAGATTTCATAAAAAATATTTCAGGGATCGTAAAAAAAATTTGACTTCCCATAGTAAATGCAGTCAGCTGATCGTGATTTTGTATGGGTCAAATATTTTTTGTCGTATGTTCCTGACATTTGTTATAAGGGGAAAGTTGTTTAGTTTCATGATCTGAATGCACCCTATCAGTTTTCGGAGGGCTGTCCCTTACACTCTGTGTATAGAAGAAAGAATAAAAATTCTCCCTGTAAATGATTATCCTTATTACCAAGAACCACAACATCAACACTTTGAACAATTCAGTACTGGACATGGGTCACCCTCTAACGGGGCGTATTTTCTTTATCTACCATACCACCACCGCATACACCACCTTATCACCTTACACATAGCTCAAATTGGTTGAAACCAATGTAACACATTCTCCATTAAACATTAACACATCTTCCAAGACTCTACAATTGCCTTAATAATCAATCAATGGGGTTGTTCGTGCATTGTTCCGGGGGATTTGTTCACCAGAAAGGACCGTCACAATGCTACCGTCTTCAGTGAGTTGAACTTTCACCTCCAACTTACTCCTTTTGTATGGAAAATTTATTTATAAGCTATGGAGGGAAATGAAAGTTCTATGTATCGTGTTGTATGTTCTAAAGAAAAGTATTTAAGCATACAAAACAACTTTCCTTAAGGAACATAGGACGAAATACGATAAAAAAGATTTTGGGCCTACCAAATATATTGCCGATCAGCTGATATGAGTTACTATAAAACTCAAAATATTTTTGTTATATTTCAACTTATGCTCCTTGGGGAATGTTGTTCCTTATCCCCAGCCCGACTTGAGTTTTCGCTATTGATCACTAGTAAAATTTCCCCTCTATCCCCGACGAGGAGACAGAGATTTCAACCTTGCTATGATTCTTGTACACTACTCTAGCTTCCTTTACATTCAGCGATCTTTTCATGCGTGAGTGAAATTATGACAAAGTTAACATCAAAATAATGATTTCATATTAGGTAGATGTTTTTTTTGCAAATCAAATATCTTGATGTCCGAATGTTTATGATTACTTAGACCGCGGTCGTAATACAACCATGTCAGAGGCCTACTACCAGTAGCGGTTGAAAAGCTCTGACACCAGGGTTCATCAGGCTGTTCCTCGACTCGGTGTCCCACACTAAAAGAAGAAAAAAGAAATATCCGAAAGAAGACTTTTATTTATCTATAGGTCTACAATCATAAAAGCGTTTGATGTAGAAGTGACCAACCATAGGTCGCAATTTATAGACCGGGCAACAACGTTGACCTTGCATACCATTTGAACTCCGAATAATAGTGATCGAAACACAACCCGCCCCTTAAAAGACCGAACTGACACTATACAATTTACGCCCATAAAACCAAATAAACAGTTATAAGTACTAACAATCATAGCCATCGACCCGCGACGACCGTTGAAACATGTGTCGAGGCGTGCCGTTTTCGCCCTACTAGTGCTTTTATACCGGGTGTATTTGCAAAGGTGAGAATGTGAATCCTGTCCAGTCTTGGTCATCTTTAGAGTTTTCATTGCTCGGTGTGTCATTCATTCCCCTTCTTCATCTTCCCTTACCAGCACAAGGAGACGTAAGGCAAGCACCCCTAATCTTGTACTCTAGTTAGCTTTTCAATAGTACAATGTAGTGGTAGGGCGTTTTTCAAAAAAGATGTACATAGCAAATTTGGCGTGTCCCATATGTTCAGATTGACTTTTTTAGTTTAGTATGGATCTGCCACTTGAAAGTTGGTCTTTTTTTGTTAAGAAATATAAAATAAATTAAGATTTTAACATAAAATATTACTTATTTATCATTATTTATGAAAAAACTTTAAAAAAATACAGCGGAAGGAGGTAAAAAAGTCGTGTCCCACCTTCATATTGGCAACTTTAAACCTTAATATTTCGACTTGGTAATACTGATCGGCATACTGTTTTAGGGTCTGTATATTAATGGTGGAGTAATAAAACGAATTCAAAACTCTAATACCTACTATCGCAATAGAATTAAAAATCACTTAAAAACCTACATTTTTATTGTCCCAAGAAAATGTAGATACCGGAATTCCGGTTATTGACACGGTAACGTTTCTCCACTTTAGACTAAAATCCTACCAGTGAATAGTCAGTTTTTGTGATTGGCAACATCATTATTGTCTTTGGATTACGCCATTTTGTAAACAAGAGGTCGGTGTCAAAAATATCGCCCAACGCAACAGGTCGCGTCACGGTGGTTCAAAAATCTAGTTCCAGATAGACACAGGACTTTATGGGGTAAGTAGCAATTTTTCGCATTAATAAGTGCTTAAAAGTTATTAGGAATTTTATAAACTTATGTGAAATGGCATGGCAAAAGCCATCAATTGATCAGAAAAGGTAAATTTTATATTTTAAACTGTTGTTGGTATGAATTTGTCACATCCGAATCGTCACGTGATGTACAGTCGGAACTTTTTCGTGACGCACTGGAATTGTTAAGCTTAGGTTACATAGGTAGCCGATATCATATTATTATATAAAACACTTCAAGTCATAATTTTCAGATAACAAATTTGAAAACAGTTGCCTAAAGATCTACTTCTTATCCATGTGCTTCTTCTATATTATATTCTATACAGGATGTGAAAAAAATTGTCTGAAATACTTTAAGGGGTGAACCAGCCCACGAGCCTACTAGTCCCAGCCCGTCTTTGTCTTCTTGTTATCGAATAGAACACCGAGTCAACGACCCGATGAACCCTAGTGTCAGAGTTTTACAACCGCCCAGTTTTGCAACTAGGCCTCTGACATGGTTGCGTAACGATCGCCCTCTAAGTTATTATAGACAGCAACCGGGACCGACGGCTTTGCGTGCCCTCCGAAGCACGGAATCATTTCTCTAACTGACAATCAGGTGATTCAGCCTTTAATGTCCTAACCAAACCATGAAACATCTTACAAAATGATAAATATCAACTTTGTGTATCGAACCTGGTACCTCCGGATCGCGTGACCAATGCTCTAACCAATAGACCACGGAGGCATTTGTGATTGATTGACTGATTGTGACTGATGCTAATTGTGACTGATACTGATTATGACTGATACTGATTGTGATTGATACTTATTGTGACTAGGGTTTCGTTCCCGGGACCCGGGAATCGGGAATTCCCGGGAAAAGCTTCGTTCCCGGCGACGGGAAATTTTTGTGCATTTCCCGGGAATTCCCGGATAATTTAAATTGTTGTTTAATGCTCTAAAAGCCTACATATTGATAACTATTTACAGACCACAAAATTTCTGAATATAAAATTAAACAATAATAAACCTTTCCTGCTTCCATGATCTAGTGATATGATCGTTTGTTTTAGGATCTGGAGGTCACAGGTTTGAATTTCAAAGGAAACACACTAAGTTGATATTTGTCAATTTATCACTTTGTGAGATCGTACTCAGTTTTGTTGGGATAGGGCATTGCAAGTTGATTCACCTAATTGTCTGTAAGAAAGACAGATCGGTGCTTCGGAGGGTACATTAAGCCGTCGTCCCGGCTGATGTCTATGAATACTTAGGCAGTTCGCCCACTTGTCGTCCGTCGCTGCGTATTTTCAACGCAACGTAAAGCATACGTCTATCAGACAAAAGAAAATTGCGTATTATGATCGTATTCCCCAACAAATACGGCTACAGTGCGTAACGGATGCGTCTGTCTCGTCGTATGATACACGCATCCGTAAACGCACGAATGATAAGTAGGAAAACCACCATACATGAGGTTATTAACCATGTTAGTTACGAATTCCTATTAAGATTCTAACCCCAAGGTTCATTGGGTCGTTTTTTGATTTGTTGTCCTTCACGATATGATGATAAAGATGATGACAATGGATCATAACCATTCTTTATTAATTTATTTTTTATTTATTATTGTATATCAATATCTGACCGTATAACTTAACGTCTGTATAAGCGATCTCTGTGAAAAACAACAGTTTGCCCTGCACTCGCCAATCTGCCAGCCTAGCGTGGTGAATATGGCAAAAACACAACTTATGGGGGAAGGCCCATATCCAGCAGTGGACTCTTGTGTCCGTTAATGCTAATGTTGAGCTATAAATTTCTGACCCATGGTCTCACAATCCGAAGATTTTGGTATTCGATTCCCATGGCGTTTATATTTGACAATTCAGGCTAATTGACCAGTTAATGTATGTTAACTTTTTAAGTATGTAATTAAAGCAATTAAATAAAGTGTTCAACTCCATTTCTTATGGAAACACAGCAAAACAAAAAAGTATTAAACTTTTCCCGGTTCCCGGGAATTCCCGGGAAAAGTGAAAATAAATTCCCGTTTCCCGGGAACTGAAAAGGGCCGGGAAAAACGAAACCCTAATTGTGACTGATACTAATTGTCACTGATTGTGACTGATTGTTAATTGTTTTTATGTATAATATTCCAGTGATCATGGCGCTGACGGCTGCGGAAAGAGCTAAAAAATATCGCGAGAGATTGAAGAGGACAGATCCCGAAAAATTTCAAGTTCAGCGAAATATATAATTGAATTTCGTTATGTATAATCAGTTACTGATCTCTCATTATTTTTGTCAAAGACTGAATAAAGACTTATAAATTATTGTAATAAGCTGTAATAATGTAAGTTGATGTGTACCTTGCCTTACTTTTTCCAGTTAGTCACTTCGTATTCCGGTTAGTCACTGTCCCATATTTTTTGGTTTATAAAATCTTTATTTATGGCGAGATTCTTGATTTCTTTAATTTAATTTCCATTTTTTTTGTGTGTCAGAAAGTAGACATTATTTTGTTAAAAATCTCTGTGCCTCAAACAACAAGAGAAAGGATTATTTTGTTAGTTTTTTGAGGTCTAAAGTTCCTACTGTGACGATCTCGATAGAAATTAGTGCGCTATGCGATAGTTATAGCTATAAAATACAATTTTACGCTTTGTTTTTATAAATATAGAAGTGATTTTAATAAAAAATAAAGCCAAACTTACCTATTTGTCGTAGTTTCTTTTGAAATAAATATTTTCTATTGTGACGAACCGGATAGAAATTGTGTGTACCCTAACATAAAAACGTGTTTATTGGCAATATTTCTTTATATTTTTATATGATTTTTTAACATTACATAGGAAATATTATAATTCATTGGAATTAAGCAAAATTTTATTTAAAATATAACATATTCCGGTGACTGTTCCGATGCGTCACGTGTACATCTTTTTTGAAAAATGCCCGGTAACGAAAAAAGCACACCAAATCATGTATTGCAACCTGAAAACATGTTAAGACGATTCGACTCCACATGAAACATTAGGTTTGATGATGGTAACGTGAAGGCAAGAATAGAAAAATTGAAAACATAAAATAATTCTTCAGAAAATGAAATAAAGTGTGCGTATGACATTTATGCGTTTTGACATTTCAATCATAAACTGAAAATGTTAATCTAAATGTTAATGCATGAGAAACTGCAAGTTGTTTAATCGCTTTAGGAAATTGTAACCTGTTGATTTTTAAAAGTCGATAAATAATGCATACATACATACACATCTACATCTACATCAGCCTATATTGCAGTCCACATACACATATAACGCCTTTATACCTAGTGGGGTAGGCAGAGCGTTAACATCCGCAAAAATACGGTAGCAATCGCCACGTTTGACAAATACTCGAGGTAAAACGAATCACATAAATAGTGAATGACTATAGTGACAGGTTGTCAGACTGTCGACAAAAATTGTTGGTAATACACATGAAACCCACCACTCCCTTAGTCGCCTCTTACGACATCCGCGGGAAAGAAAAGAGGTGATGCTATTCTAAACCGGCATCACACGGCATATTAAATAATACACCCAGTATATAATTCGGTACCCTGCATTTGAATTTGCATTTCTCCCACTCCTGAATATCGCTCTTATTACGAAGGGTACAATTACGCAAATTGCATAATGGAAGACTGTCAGGATTATGAATTTGTAGTGTGTGTAGCCTTCGCTAACAGGTTAAGCTTGGGAACTGAATAACTGAATATAAATCTGATTAGGTTGAGTAAAGATTAAAAAAACCCTAGTTTAAAAAGGATAACTTTTAATATTTCTCCAGTTTATGATAAGATAATCTGATAAATAAGTTATCGATATCTAAATATAATGTATTTTGTTGTCAAAAAGCTTCGTTGAAAAGTACAAGCTTAGGATAAAATAAAAATTAAAAGAATATCTTTTTGATTTCAAAATGTTTTTTTAGGGAGCCCAAAAAGAAAATTTGAGACTAGAAGTTCAAGTGGCGAATCATATAAAAGTGCTTGATGTTATGTCACGGAACCCCTAGGTGGGCGAGTCCAACTTGCACTTAGTCGGTTTTTTCAAATATTAAGCGCAAATCTGGAACAGCCTAGTGCTAATAAAGCATAGCTGAAAACCAAATCTATCATCTAGCGAAACTACTAAGAAAAGTTCAATCAAGCAAATACAAAAGATCATCCACATACAGATAAAACAACGCCCTATCAGTTGCCCTATAAGTACCGTACACTACACCATTCCAAACACATCAGAATCCCTCATTCGTTCACAACTTAGAAACATTATGTACAGTATCCGGCAAAATTGTCTGTCACAATTAATTACCTCATCCAACATGCATGACAATCTAATAGCGGTGATCTAGGCGCGACCCGCTTTCCGCTTTCTCTCGCACGAAGTCCTTACTGGCACTGTTAGCTATGAAACAAGCGAGTTCAAGATCTGATGAGCATCTTCATCGCTTTCAATCATCTTTCCAATGTAGTTCACTGTGAAAAACTACGATAATTATGATAATTTTCCATAAAATTCGTCAAAATCGCACGATTTCAAAATTAAAATTAGATCAGTGTATGCAATAACTTCTTAATTTAAGGTCCTACCCTATCATTCTCCGTTCAAAGACTCACAGTTATGTTTGACCTCAACACAAAACTTTAGTTTTCAACTTGACCGGGAATGTAAAGAGATTAGGTAGCTAAAGCCATATCTAATGGGACCTATGTAGAATCAACGAGACGTAAGTAACAATAATAAGACGACACAAACGGCATCCGTCAAGCAGCGTAACACGGCAAGTAAAAGCTTCATGCCCTTATATTGCAATTGTAGCCAGTTTCAGGGCCCAATGCCAGGGTCGTGAGTCGAACTTAATTGGGCCCCGGCCGGGTGACACGGAAAGGAGATGCATCGCCCGTTGTACGGAACGCATAAATTTCCAGCACAGAATTGGGCCCCTCGGCACTTTTGTTGAATAATTCTGCTTGCGATGTTTCACTCCGCCTGCGTTATTGGACTGCCATCTTGCACTTGTATCAAAAGTAAATTAAAGGATGCACATTATTAAAATAGCTAAACTAAATTTGTTTTTCGATTCCCTGTATGTGGTTAGTGGGATCGACAAACTTACATATCCAACATTTACACGTGTCTATTGTGCCCGCATATTTGGATGAATGATGTTGAATGGATATTTTGATGACATCATGATTGCTAGAAAACTACCGAGCCAAACGATCAAAATAACTTTTAGAGAACAGACTTGTCAGTCACGCGATAAACACAGCAATTTGAATGTCGTACAAAACTGAAAAGCCTTTTGGTGCCTTTGACGTGCAACTTAGGTAGTGTCATTATTGTTCTGATGACATGTGAATGTGAACCTTAAAGCATATACTTTGGCTCATTGTTAGCAGACACTTAAGGCTCAAAAATGATAAAAGATAGTACTAAGTTGATTATGTACTTATTATCATTTTCTGACCTATCCAATGCTTCGCCAATTTAATGACTCGTTAGTAATATAATTCGCCAATACGAAGCTCGTTTATGCTAAGAACATAGAACAATTAAATTATTTAATAACTTAGTGTTTCTTACAAATAAAGAAATATCTAAGAAAGAAAGAAAAATGAAATAGTTACCAGTACTTACTTGATAGTTGATATACTATCCAGAAGACAATTAGCATAACCACTATCAAAGATGAAGAAAATATGTCTAAAAAGGAATACAAACGAAAGAAAACAGCATAAAAGCAGGGGAACAAACATCCCTATTATCCGAAAGCTCATGCATCGAGACAGCGAGTGAAAAATGGCAAGGCTCCATAAGTGCTACGTAAATAAAAGAAAAAAACATCACAATAGACCGATAGTAGTAAGCGAGTTAGAGCGAGAGCTGTTGACACATTTGAAGATAATATGCGCATGTTCCCTCTGAAAAGGGTGTGGTTTAAAGAACAAAAACAACATTTACCAAATAGCCTAATCATAAACAATCAAAGAAACCTACTAAAAGATAGTTTTATTTCGAAAGATTGATGGGCAATTATGGCCTAGTTTCGTGGTCCATTACTTAACTTATAAATTGTCTCTCATATGAAACTAACCCTGCGACAAGACTTCAATCATGACTTTTCCGCTAGGTGACAGCCAGTCCCAGATTTTTAGAGTTATATTTCTAACTATTTTAAATTTGGATATTCCATCAGTCATTTATTGTAACAGACTCAACTTTCCTGTTATTCTTCGAAATATTTAGCCATGTTTCTTTGGACTTGGCTGGGCGGGGCAGATTTATCCTTTGTTTCCTTCATTATCTAAAACCCTGTCGATCTCTCATCCCTTGGACAGACCTCTCATGAATACGGAGCGGGCGGCGGGCGCCGCGTAACGAGTGCACATTTACATATCATCTGCTACAAATGACACGGTACGGTGCACAGGTTGCACTGAGTCGCGGCCACACTGACATTTGTATTGGAACTAAGGAACTGCTGACACCTGCTGACATCTTGAGGGGTCAAGTGGTGTCGACAGTGTCAACAGTTGCTACTGGTTGCTACTGTTCGTTCCTTGTAGACAACCATAATGTGGCACAAAAAAATATAATATGATGCCGAGTGGTGCCGGCTTCGAATAGCGTCACCCTATTTCTACGCGTGGGTGTAGAAAAGGCGACCATGGGATGAATCTAGGGAATAGCCTGCAGCGTTCCCTGTGAATATCTACAACACCTTGCAGTGCGCTCACCAATCCGCCGGCCAAGTGTGGTGAGTATGGTAAATATCTCCAGAGGAGGTCCATTTTCAGCAATGGACTGTTGTAGTTGTAGTATACTACTATATCTATAAGACTCCAGAAAGCAAAATATACTCGTAATAGATGCAGCAGTGTAGTGTTGCTTTAAAATTAAGTACCCTGAAATAAAATGTTTGGTTGCCAATCTTTATGTACGATGAAACACACTTCTTTCTTTCGTATGTGGCGCATGGCCACAATGAGCGAGCCTAGAAATAATATTTGAAGACCATGGAATATCATTGAATAATGGCAACAAACCTCGGTAGACATTTGCAGCTATGATGAAATTATTACGTAAAATGAATCTCACGCTCTGGGAAATAACATAAAGTGGTCTAATCTATTCAAAATCGACATCTGAACACGACCATTTCAGGGAAATAGTGTTACTCAATACATTGCTTAAAGTTGAAGTAAATAGATAAATTGGTACACAGAAAGGAGCCGACGGAGTTATTGAGGAAGTATTTGTTTATAGACATTGGGTAACTAAAGCAACTACCGCAGATAATGCTAATAGAGTATTGAACTTACTTTTGGAGTCGGTGTGGTTTTAGATGTATTTTAATGAAAAAGAAATACAATAATTCTTTTGTGGAAAAAAACACATATCCTAATAGTTATGCTTGTGATTGTGACCTCTTGGAATGCAAAATACTAATAAAAAATAATAATGTGCTGAGTTTACTCAAAATTTTTTTTTTACTGTAGGTACTATGAAAAAAAAATTTAATCCTTCCAGATATTGCATTGTTTTATTTTGATATATACGAGTAAGTGAAAACTGCAACATACACTATACTTAATGATGATTTCATATCCAAACGATGACGATCATTATTATTACGTGTTAGTTAGACGCAAGCTTGAAAACGGTTAATTGATTTAAAGTCAATATTGTATATTACAAGAGCTGATTCTGTTAAAGCAAAAGTGATTGTACAAAAGGAAACCACGCAACTGGCAATTAGCAACAAAATCAATCAAGAATGCGTACACGAATAAGATATAAAATCAATAGCCGTAGATAAAGTAACGAAAGGGCGATAAGTAAATAACACTAAACTTCGATAGATATGGTTTTGTATGTACCTAGAATAATTTATTTTAGATTTATTGCAGACTTACTACTGATAGACTTCAATGGCTGTTTGGTTTGCGAACAGCCTTAGTTACGCAGTTCATTGCAGTCCAAACTGAAGATATACTAGATATGGGATACGAGTGCATATTGGATTACCGGATGAGCTCGTTCTGTCGTTACTAGAAAAAGTCAATCGCAAACTCGTTGCCATTAAAAAATACCAAAAGAAGTACCAACGTACTTTAAAAACCCAAAATCAACAGTTCTCAACAACTGCCATGAACAAAGCCTAAAGTCTTGACCATATAAGACTGATATGTTAACCTGAATCCATCCGTCCATCTTAATAATGCAGACATAATTTACAGCAGAGAATGGCATAAAGATGACCATGACTTCAACATTGGGGCAGAAAATAAGTATTAGCTGCATACACTAAAACTCAGCATTTTCTAGTTCTTAATGTAAATTAAGCAGATTCACTATAAGTACTTACTTAGTTAAATACTCAAGTAATTTCTTGACCTTAAAATGGAGGTAGGGACATCTCTCAATAAGTAGATTAAACATTCCTAACTGGATCAGGCAAAAGCTACTTACATACAATCAATTTTGTCGTTACTTACATGTCATGCGTTTCGAAACCATCAGGTACTTATTTAAATAACCCCTTGGTCCGGAGTCTGCAAGAACGTTGTTGCATTGGTAAAAAAAACCCTTTGTACTGAGGTTACTAAAGGGAATCTACCTACAGCTATTTGGTAAAATATCTACATAGTAACTACACTTATACAAGATGTCGCTTGTACGTTATTTTGAGACGAGTACTAAGAGATTGAAAATTTGGAAGTTGTATTTCATATCCATTTCATAGTCGGTTAATAATGATTACCGTCGTTTGTTGACTGGGTGTCCTAAATTAAAAGAAAACGTATCAAGGTTTTCTATTTCATATGTGAGTATTTCGTTTTAGAAACATTTAATACCGTATACATTTGATTGACCTTGAGAGGGCGGCTGGTAGCGACTGGATGGCGAAAACGGGAGATCGTGCCTTATGGCGTACCCTGGGCACAAAGTAAGTATTGGCGGCTGCGCGTGCCCTGGGGGAGGCCTACGTCCAGCAGTGGACTGCTATAGACTGATGTGATGTGTGTGAGTGTGTGACATTTGAATGACCGTATACGAGTATAAAATGGCCTTGTCTCTAGTTCTCTACAAATTGACATCACTAATGTGTGCAGTACCAATCTGTGTGTAAAGCTGGCCCACAATTACCTCTACTTTGTTTTGTCAACGCTTTGCTACGAAAGCCATTGCGGCTACTCGTGCAGATGATTATCTGTGTACCGCTAGTTTTGTCAAAGTAGGATGCATTTCGAAATGGACATTTCTAAATTGTGGGGGCTCGAATATGGGACGAAATTTCATGAACGATATCCAGAACTTAGAAGTTGGGTTTGGCCAAAGATCTAGAAATTAAAAGCCAATAATAAACAACTTTGATATTATTTTTGAAACTTGAAAATTTAGCCATGCTAAGCTTTTTCTAGATAGGACTTTTCTAAAATATGGACGCTCGGGCATAGGTATTTTTGTTTAACAATCAGCAATTCGTCAGTTACTCAACCTACCTACATTTCCACTTATACCTACTTGATGTTCTAAAAAACTACATCTTGATCCCCTAAATAACTAACACTGTATAGTTAGTTAGGCATTTTCATACAAGTATTATTATGTTTGCTTTTTTGCTAGAGCTGGAGTAAGTTTTTTGCCCGTGGGAGTCGTAAGAGCAGGGGGGTTTCACTCCACGGTTTAGGTATGTTCCGCCGGCGGGTTCCCTACGGGAACTAATCTCCGCGGGTTGTCACTTGTCGTCGCCAGACCGCCAGTGTGCCGCTAGCCGCCGCACTGTTCGCACGCACGTGCTGCTCGCGCGCACACTTACTTGATTTTTTTCTGTGTTTTAGTACGTTTATTCGTTAAAAAATCGATCGGGTCGTCGACTCGGTGTCCCACTCGATACGAATAACAGTTAGACAAGCATAATTAATTGTATTTCTATATAAACAGTAGTCATTAATAATTTCGTTTAGGTTTATAAATATTTACAAATCTTACTATTCCTTCCGTAGATTAAGTGAACAAATAAGATATATAGCAAAATCAGTAACAAAAAATATTCGTGCACGAATAACATGATGACAAGTGACAACCTTTGGAGTTCGCCGGCGGCTCGGTCATAAAACTGCGACGTGCAAGGGAGATTGAGCGTTCGCGCGCGTTCATAAGTTTCAATTTTGTTTGTGAGCGGTTGGGTTCACCGAGCGTAGGTATTAATTTATACCTAAACATGTATTTTCTTAGGGAGTGATTCTTCTGTACGTTAGTACTATTATATATTCTGTGGTAAGAGGCGACTAATGGACTCGAGGGTGTGTATTGCAATTATAGGCGATGGGCTGACAACCTGTCACTATGGCGATACACAATTTTCCTAATGACCCTCAAATGTGTCAGACGTGGCGTAAATGTCCGTTTTGTGCGGCGGCTGCCTACCCCGATAAGGATCATAGGCGTGATATGTGTATGTAAGTATGTGTATGGAGTAAGTTAGTTTCTTCATAAATTAAAATGTATCGTTTCGTAAGAAAGTTACAACATTAACAGACGATATCAAATTGGTTCAAATCGTATGAACAAAATAAATAATTAGCATCAAGATGGCATGGCCAAGTATGAGTTAAATCACAACCGCGTGCCGTTTCCATTATTTGTGTTAAAATGTACCTATACTAGCTGATTACATACATACACATATCACCTATAATCCCTTGCAGGGTAGGCATAGTACAAACAGCCGCAAAAAACGACCATTTACTCCACGTCCGACAAATACTTGGGGTTCATTTGGAAAATTGTGTATCGCCATAGTGACAGGTTGTCGGCCAATCGCCTAAAGTACAATACACACCCTCGAATCCCTTAGCCGCCTCTTACGACTCCCAAGGGAAATAAATGGGGTGATGCTATTCTAAGCCGGCATCACACGGCGCTTCTAGCTGATTAAATTACAATAATTTTGCGATGTTCAGTAATCCATTTCTTACCCATGGGTGTCGTACGAGGCGACTAAGGGACTCGAGGGTGTGTATTGCAATTTTAGGCGACGGGCTGACAACCTGTCGCTATAGTGATACACAGTTATATGATTGACCCTCAAACTTTTGTCAGACGTGGTGTTAATATCCGTTGAATGGCCGTTAACGCTCTGCCTACCCCGTAAGGGATATAAGCGTGATTTATGTATGTATGTATGTTCAGTAATTTTTCTATTAGGTACATAAAATCAGCTGTTGTGCACAGCCATGGTTTACCGGATCGGCTGTTCAATAAATAAAAACAAATAAAAGTCAGGATAAGCGAAGAGTAAATAAACTCATTTCTCGTCGATCCTTTGATGAGATCTTGAGGGATGCGAAATAACCGGTCTATTTGCAATGTAGGGTGACCAAGTCGTCGTAATATTTAGGAAAGCTTAAAATACATTATACATGCAGTAACAAGAATGGTATAACAAACCGAAAAGAGGTCAAGGTACTCATGAAACTAAGCAGCTTTCCCGATGGAAATAAAGTCAAATTAAAAATAAGAAACATTAGACCTCCCATACATATTTGCCGATCAACTGGTTAATTTACTATGGGAGTTCCAATTTAAATTTTTATTTCGACCTTTGTTTCATGGGGTTTCATGATTACCTTGACCTCTTTTCACTTTTTATACCCTTCTTGTTACTCCCTGATAGTGATTAATAATGGGTTTGAAAAGGACATACTTATAAGTTTAAATAATTGAGCGTCGAATAATAGTAGGTACTTCATGGGCCTAAAATTTGCCAATAGTTCAAACCATTTAGGTAATCAGGTTTCCTGATTATGGTCGCCATTTCGTAGGAAGATGTTGGTAAATTATTATTAGGATAGGTTTTTACGTTTTAACACGCCATTTGTGCATTGCTTCTGAAACTGGTGACATACATAAATCAACCAAAATAATGGATTTTGAGGAGGTGTTGGCTAACAGATATTTATTGTTGCAGCCACATCTAGAAAAAGCTGCATAAAAAATCTCAATTTCATCTAAATCTATTGCCACTATAGCAAAAACTTGGACGCACGCTTCGGCCAGAGCAATCATCCAACATCTTAGCGGATTATGATGTATTTATTTTTTAAGTTGTTATCAACTAAATTACAGACAATTTTATTCGCTCAGCTTACACAAAGAACTATAACTGGGTAAGCACTTTATGATGACATTAATAAAACTTTCTTTTTCTTCTTTAGTTTGGGATACTGTAAGTACTTCAGTGTAAGATATATGTCATGTTTATAATTATGAAAATGTTAAAATAATACAATCCGTGACTACAATATTATAATAAAACTGAGATTTATTTCTGCCACTATAGCAATACACAGTTATCTGATTGACCCTCAAACTTTTGTCAGACGTGGTGTTAATATCCGTTTTACGGCCGTTATCGTTATACCTACCCCGTAAGGGATATAGGCGTGATTTATGTATTATGCATTTATTTCTGACCTACTACTTACGTACAATACATGTATCTTATGTCGAAAACAATATATATCTTTTAATTAATTATCTGTCGCATGAAATATATTGAACTTTCTTTATACTTTTCTTCTTACTATCCGAGAGTATTACTGTAATCTCGTAGGTAAATAATAGGTTTTCCATGTAAATCCTAATTATTAATTGAGACATGTCCTCAGCCTACAACTAGAGCGTATTATGTATCTGCTACAATGTTTGTAGTAATGTATAGTGTATCAAATCAGCCGTAAATCGGGACTAAGTAATTAGGTAGAACTACAAGATCAGAACATGAACATGTTATATCAGTTGCCTGAGGTAGACACATGGTGCATAAAATGTTTTATTATAGAACTAGATTTCCGCCCAGCTGTTTCACCCGCTGCCACTCATTTTCCCGTGGTAATAGTTGTTTTCCTGCGGAAAAAAGTAGGCTATGTGTTATTCCGGGTTATATTCTACCTGTGTTCCAAATTTCATTAAAATCGATCGAGCCGTTTGAGCGTGAAGAGGAAACAAACATACATACATACACACAAACTCTCAGATTTATAAAATTATTACGGATAACCAAATTTAACGTAAAGTTCTAAGGCAAAGGTGTGGTAGTCTGAAAATGTAAAATCTTTGCAAAAAAGACATTAGTTATTCCTGATATTTTCTAGATAAATTGTTACAAAAATTCTAGTTACCATTCCATATTATTGAACTATTGTAGTATAATTTGTATAACTACTCAAGATCTTAAAAGCAAGACTAATTTAAGCATGATAAAGGGTTAAATCCTTAGCTCTGTCAGTGGATACATACATATATCACGCCTATATCCCTTGCGGAGTAGGCAGAGCCGAAAAAACGGTCACTTACGCCACATGTGACAAATATTTGAGGGTAACAGATAATTATGTATCACTTTAGCGCCAGGTTGTCAGCCCATCGCCTAAAATTGCAAAACACATGTAACCCTTGAGTCCCTTAGTTGCCTCATACGACATTCTCGGGAAAGAAATGGGGTGATGTTGTTTTAGGCCGGCATCACACGGAACGTAATCCTGTAAAATTTTCCAATAGGAGCATTCAGTGCCAAAATGTAGTTGTTGCGCTGCGTCAGCTTGACGGCCTCAGCTAAGCCACACACGTAGTAGGCTGACTATAGATATCTGCAGCCTTATTCTGAAACAAGGAGTAAAATACCATAATAGTTCCCAAGATAGGACTTTAATTTTTTTTCACAACATTTAAAATTTCTAACAAGACTTTTTATTTTTAATATTTAGTTTATTGCAGCATTTAATAAAAGGCAAGTACTTTTTATTTTATTTTGTTTCATAATCGGAGATTTTAAAATTTTAAAAGTGCTTTAATTTAGCTCCAACAACTAAGCTGCTGAAAACAAAATCTATTTGCCTACCACTTATATGACGTTTATAAAAAAAACTGATTGACGTTGACAGATGAATGAATGAAGTTTTCTCCACAAACCGTTTTCTCTTTGGTCGACTTGGCGGATTGTGCACGTGTCTGTCATTGTTTTTTTAAATGGCTATAGACATTTTATTTACTTTGTGTATTCTGGACAGCGGAAGGTGCATCCATCTGTTTTTTTTTTCTACTACATGCAAAGTATATTTTCAGGGTAATAATAATTGAAAAAATCTGACACCAGGGTTCATCGGGTCGTTGGACGACTCGGTGTACCACACGAAAAGAGAGAGAGAGAGGGTAATCCTAACTTTGGAAGTTTTCAAATCTTTTCTAAATATTTCAGAAAAGATTGCATCAAAAATTAGGAAAATATGTGTATCTTATTATGCATCCCAAACACTCCTAACGATATATATATTTTTTGTAACTAACGTAAAATGAAATGATGTGGAGGTTTCTTCCCTTGTTTTCTCCTAATTTATTTTCCACATACCTAAGTACAAAATAAATGTTAATTATGCAAGTTCAGTGTCTGAAACATAATTCAAAGTATTAGTGTGTTGATCCGTCACATTTCTCGAATAGAGCACACAAACCTCTCTGAATAAGGGGGTAGACCCCTTAATTTCGCAGTCTTTGCCTGTGTCGGACAAAGCCGGCAAATGGGAGGTCTAGATTACAGGTGAAGCTGATATGAACCCGAAATTACCTTCGTGACCTCTTGCTTTTTTCGACTGAGGATTATGCTCATGTAGGGATTCATTGGAAAAAGATACAATTCCATTTTTACCAATAAGCTTGTGTTTATGTAAGTATAATGATACCTATTTATCTATAGAAACACAAAAACAAACACATATCATGCTTATAATTCCTCGCGGGATAGGCAGAGCAAAAACGGACATTTACGCCACGTTTGACAATTATTTGAGCGTCATTCGGAAAAGTGTGTATCGCCATAAATCAGCATAACTGCCCGTCGTCGCATATAATTGTAATACACACCCTCAAGTCACTTAATCGCTTCTTACGACTCCCACGGGAAAGAAATAGGGTGATGCTATTCTAAACCGGCATCACACGGTATCATTATCTCTAGAAAGCTTTAATAATTTAAACTCTTACACGTCATAGTTGATGATGATTTAAGGTTTGCAGACATTCAATTCCGTCTTCCCAAAATCGCCCAAATAATAATGACGTGTGGTAAAAATGAATACTGACTTGACTTATTTCTTGCCTTTTCCAGTTTTTAAAACAAATTCGTTCAAATTGCTGCTTAATTTAACCTTATTCCCCTAATTCGTCAAGACAATCAGCATTTTTTTCCAGAATCAACGGCTCGATTGTCAATTAGTGTCGTCCCTGCATTCTCCCATCGTGTTCCCGGTTTGAGTCCCGGCAAAACACGGGGCCCGCTAATGTGATTGAATTCATACATATTGATGACAGGCGGGACAGGTTTTTGCACCACGGGATATTGCTGGATGTTCAGGTTGAGATAAAGCAATCCTTTGATGGAATGTAACTATTTTTTGCCTGTCTATTGCATAGCATAAAATTGTGACACTTACAAAGTTAGGCGTTAGAAGTATCTCAACATCATAACCACAAACTGAAATGGAAAACCACGTACTTAGACTATGTCGTGGGTAGTAGGTACACAGTAAAAAAATATACTGAATACTCTATACACACCCACTTTATTAAAAAATAAAGTAAATTGATCTTAAATAAGTTAGTGATTAAAGTATTCCCAGTTAGTAAAATATCGAGCGACCTTTCAAAGCTCTTTACAACTCGTACGCATGAGGTTCCGCGCGCCATCTAACGCAACACAGTCGATCTAGCAACGTTCTCAGCTCGCTACACAGATGCCGCCACCGTTCAGTATTTTCACTTTTGATAACTTATGTAAGTAGAAGTACGCAATGGGTACCTGTGTGTAATAGAATAAATTTTCCAGGTTCCACATTTTGTTATTATGAAACTGGCGTATTGTAATAAGTGATTCGGTAAGTCACGCAATTTGAATAGTGAGTGTGACTGTGACTTACGTTTATCTAACTTGGTCTGCCTTTGTTGCTGCCAGGATGACTGAAAGCCTCTTACACCTACGTGTCCATTTACCACCCACGATGAGGTCTCCATAGTATTTATGTCTATAGTGAATCAAAAGTGTAACAATAACATTAGTATGGTTCAGGCATTACCTATTCAGAGTGTGATACAGACTCACAAATTTACAGATAGCGTGCTACCAGAGTAATAGAGTCTGTGAAGAATGAAAATAGGCGTGTGACAAAAGAGAAAAAGCTTTTTTTACAAGCAAAATTTTCAAGCGCGGGAATTATTTCAACCTGCGACTTTCGCCATTACAAGTGGCGACGCCTCTTCCATCTGAGCTACCGCACATCTCGTTTCCTGCCCGTGAATTTTGCAAGCGTATTTAAATGCCAGTAACGCGTGGCACGCATTGATCTACAACAACCCACGGTTGTTGTAGATCAATGGTGGCACGGCTCCTTTTACTTGGTTATTTGGCGACTAATACCCAGAGACCAATTCTGTCTTTACAGATTGAATGTAGTATATTATGCGATGAGAACCCGCGAATGGAGAAAGTCGCAGTTTCAAATTCTGCCCCCGCTTGAAAATTTTGCAAATTTTCAAAAATTGTATACCTAACACGGAAAGTGTTTTAAAATTTGGTATTCAAAATATATATTTTTTAGGTTGCAATGACATTTCTCATAATGAGACAGAGTGGCGCCCTCAATTTTCACGCCTATTCTCTTTCTGCACTCTACCAGAGTGATAGTTGGTTATTATTGTTTTCGAATATTACTTCACTTGATAAACATTTCAAAATGTAATATCAGGTATTTTCAATAAAAGAAATATTTTTTGTAGTTTAAATTTAAAGTACCTATTAAGTTTTTTTTACCTACAAGGCATTTTTTTACTTAAGAGTGTATTTTGATTGACTAGGTTTAGTTGAGTGAATCTTTTCGCTCGCTTGTGTTCTCATTGTTACATCGAGTCGACGAATTATACAATAAACACTGGTAAAAAGTTAGGTAATCTAGGTACTTAAGAGTTTTTGTGTTACACATCCCTGCTACTAAATTAAATGCGACTTGCACTCAAATACTGAGTTTTAAATAGAGCTTAAGGCGATGCACGTTCTAAGTGAACTTTTTTATTTAAGTTCCACACCTGAAATGAATTTTGTATTTCACCAAGTAACAAAAGCGTAACAAAACCTATTTTCTTACATTTCTTTGTATGTTGAAGACAGTTCGTGAATATTGTTTAGTTATAATGTATCTTGCCGAGTGATGCAGGCTTTGAATAGCATCACCCCAGTTCTACCCGTGGGTGTCGTAAAAAGCAACTAATGGATAAATTTATCCAGGGAATGGGCAGCAATGTTACCTGTGAATGCAACATCTTGCACCGCAATCCGCTTGCCAAGCGTGGTGACAATGGCAATACCCCCCAATAGGGGGAGGCCTATGTTCCGTCAGTGTGTGGTAGTGCCAGTGCCTTAACAGGCTTCTTCTGGGTGAGCTCGCTTCATCTTAGACTCGGTCTCTGTCCTATGACCTAGACTAAGAGTCAAGAGCAAACCCATCATTAATAAAAAAATAAAAAAAAATATCAGTGGATGTTTGTGGATTGAAAGTGCTATCTTGCACTTTATTGAATACTCGTAAATTTTTACTATGTATATGTATTACCTCCTTGCTGTTACCTATGTATACCTGTGATTAATAATCAGTTTTTAAATTACTCACTTACTAATAAAACTTGCTTTTGTTCCACAGCATAAAGCGTTTTATCTTTTGCATTGTATAATATTTTATTAACTTCAGTTTCTCCCATACACAATTTACTGAATGACTCTCAAAATGTTAGTTTTTTAACGCTTTGCCTACATAGGCTTATATAGGCGTGACAAATGTATATAAGTTTCTTCCGTGCATAAGTAGATGAGTACACTCCTAACAACATACGCACGCCATTTAATCATCTTTGTCTACTAATGATTTATATGTTATTTTTATTTATTTTCTAATCCTTCTGTATGCGCCTTAAGAACTACCATCATCAACTGATATACTCTCTTAGACGTTTTAAGAGTATCTTCTCAGTCAAAGTCGTTTGAATTAATTATCCTTAACGAAGAGCTGCTTAAATCATATCAGAGTGTAAGAGGGAGAGTGCCTTCTTCTAAACGTGTTATGTTTGTGTATCTTGACGACTTTTTGTTCCCGAGTTTGAAAACTCGCTAAAGAGTAAAACCACGTAAAACGAAGTAGTAGGTAATACCAACAACTGCTAGGCCTGATTTCACTACTGACTACCTATCTCAAGGATGATAAACTATAGGGAATTCCACTTGATAAGTAAAACATAATAAAAATAACAACAATTTATTTCAAAATCCTAAATCTCAGGTATTTTTTACTTGAACTATAACAGAAAAATGTAGGTGGTGATTAAATGTAACTTTTTAAATTGTAGTCACCATATATGAGGATAACCGTATATAGAAAGTTTACATAGCGTATTATAGTCAGCGGTCACCACTTAACAACTTTCTTACACCGCAAAGCGCTAATTTTATTCAAATTGTTAATTTGCTCATCTCCAGTAATGAGCCTCCAATAGAGAGAGAGTAACTACTCGAGCAGTTCCACTCAGTCACAAATTGCGACCGGCAAATTAATAGAGAACATTCGAAGCTAACTACTAATCACCACTTCACCACTTCAGTTGTGAAATGGTGTGAAATCGGAACATGGTTTTCAACTAGCACTAGTTGAGCTGTGCCCTTTCTCCTGGTCCCTTGTGGGTAAAGGTCTTTTGTGAAAGGCTAAACCCTACCTCTCTGGTTAAAGTCAGATAGAAGAACTTGACATCTGATGCTGATGATAATTATTTGTTATTGTGAATGGCGTTGCGCACTCCTGGTAACAAGGTCTATAGAAGCGCCTCGGGGAAGCTTCACTCACTATTTTTGAGAGTGAACGTCTCATGATGACATACATTGGTAGAGATCCACAAATCATATCAACGTCGAATTGAAGTTATCAAGGAATCTATAACATTTTTCTCGTCGTGTAGTGAGAGCTTTTTGATAGCAGTGCAGATTTATTATCACAAATGGATCACCAGGATTCACGACACCCAATGTTTAGATGCTCTCCTACACCGCTGAGACTCTCCAGACACTAAAACTTCTAATGCAGCATAGAACTAGCTGCACACAACCTATCTCAGGCCAAACTCGACTAATGGAAGGAAGAGGTACCCACACTACTACTTCCTCTAAAGGAAAGTCTTCATCCTGGACACGACTTGCCGAGGCCGACTTAGAAATTACGAAACAGACTGAGGACCCAAGTGAGCCGCTGAAAAAACAGTTTGGTCAGGTAGGGGTTATCGATAGCTCCAACAACAAGTGTGAGTGTGGCGCCTCCTCACAGACTAAAGCCCACCTTACTTTCTGCCCCGCGTACCCCAGCACTACAATGCGCATTTTTTTTTTGGTTGGTCGTTTTATCTTGAAGCGCACGCGTAAAGACGTGCTGGCCGGATGCGAATCAAGTGGCTGAAATTTGGGCTCGATAGATTTGACGAGATCAACATTGAATACCACAAATGAACATGTCGTAACATTTTCAAGTATATGTGTTTAGTCTGGATGTTATCTATATATAATATGTATTTATTTACGAAAAAAGTATATAAGTATTAATATCGGCTTACTAGTTCCCATAGTACAAGCTTTGCCTAGTTTGGGGCTAGATGGCGCTGTGTGAATTGTCCAGGATATTTATTTATTTTATGTAGCTGTATTTTCTTTCTTTATACAAATAACAAACTTATACGGATTAAATTCTTGTTCCCGAAACACTTAAGAGTATTAAGCACAATTTCATCATGTGTTTTCTTGCTAGAAAATAATAAATTAAAAAAAAACACAAAAGGTAAAGTCAGAGCTCTACTACAATTTGCTAGTACGAGGATGCGGTATCCACTCTTTGAGAATTGGCGGTTTTGGGTTTGGCGAGAGATGTAACGAGGGACGCGAAATTGAACGACAGGCGAAGAGTTTCTGACGCAAAATATCGAACCTTCTGCCTACAGATAAGAAAAAAGATACCACGCCGTTTCATAAGATAGTCACTCTAAAAATGTGTACAAAAAAGTCATTTAAGAAAACGCGTAGAAGAAAAGAATACATGCTCATTGACGTACCCAGTGACCTCAAAAATCCTCCATAAGCGCACCCCTGATTTGACCTTTTAGTGCACCGGTACAGATTTTCGTGTGGCCCACCTTTTGTAGTATCTTGGAATAAAGTGTAACTAGGTAAATAAAAAATTTGGAATGAAAATCTGTCCAATTTAAATAAAGGCTTGAACGAATGTAATATTCAGTCCTAAACACAACACGCACAATTCACAATGGTGTGCAATAAATTCCATCGTCAGGGCGGAATTAAGGCCAAGACTCGTTCACTTATTAGACCCACTGCCGATAAGACCCAGTAGGTCAAATTGGTGGCATTGCATTTAACCCACTAAACCTGTCACATATAACATATTATTGTAAAAACCAGGTATAGTTTGGTACAAAGTACGGTCCGCACCTCAATGGAATTAAAACAAAATATAAGCATCCATTAAAACCTGTTAACCTATTTCTTTTTAAAATATTAAGATAAGAGTTATAGACTATTATCTTCTTATTCCAAAGATGTGAGGCATGGTTTAGACTGCTTGACAACTTAAAATTTTATTAATTAATAATTTGAACACTGTCTAAATGCGTGTCTAACTTTTTTGTAATAAATAACACGTGCTATCTCTACCTAATTTCACCTGATTTCCAGTAGATCTATTAGTGACAGGTTCAGTATGTAAAATGTAACGTCACCAATAAGATCCAATGGGTCTAATCGGCAGTGGGTCTAATAAAAGATCGACTCAAAGCCAGCCGCCGGAGATTTACATTGAAACGCACGGAAGTTTATGGACAATCCTTCTTTATGGGGCATAACACCTACGCCACATCAACGCAGCACTCTGGTAAACTTTTATATGCCTGTTGGGGTAAATATAATATTTCAAGCAAGGTAAGGCAAGTGCGCAAACGTTGTCCTGCTTGTTTAGGTAAAATTTTACTAGCCGGTACCCAAACTGAGAATTTTCGAGTTAGTACAAAAAGGTAATACATGGTTTAAGCCGTAAGACAACTTCGAATTGTATGGGAAAATATTTTTACTACTGCTACACGCACCTCTAGATAAATCTTTTAAGTTATATCACCGTGTATGTCTAAAAGCAAGCTAGTTGACTATTTGATAAAAAAGGTTTCCTGGAGTTAAGAACATCATTGATTATAAAATTACGATATTCGATCTGCCTACTTCGCAAGACATTAAGGCGTGATATGTGAATAAACTTTGGAATTCTAAATAATCATAGACTTGGGACAATCAACTTAACTCACTTGCTAACTGTCCTGCCTATGCTATCGGACTTGCTCTTAGCTAAAACGTAGGTTTTTAACCTTTGTCTAACTCAGTTCGTACTTATATTTCAGTAAAATTAAAGTTTCACTACACAGACAAACACAAAATCCTAACTACTAGTTGGTTTATTTTAGAGAGTCCATCAAAATAAAACAATTTCCTAGCAGTATACTTACGGACGGCCATAACGTAATATTACGGTAATGTATGAAAATGGAATCCCGGTTTACAATGTTGACATCATAAACTTTTATTGGCACTTGGGGAGCAATTTTAAACTATTTGTATGACACAACGGGTGAAGGAAATAAAAAAGCGTTCAAAAGTTTTGCTACAAACGTTGTGAACTGTAGAGTCAGGGTTCATAAAGTTGACTCAGACGGTGCACTAAGATTATTATATTAAATATATAGCTTTGAATGTGAATGAACTGTATATTTTATGTAGTTTAGTTTTTACGCTGAACTTGTAAAAAGACTCAATTTCAAATTCGAACATACGTTGGTCAAGTTGCATGGGTTACAGTGTGATATGATATGCGTTTTTCGTATGAGAATTCAAATTTCCTTTCGTCTGACAAACGAAAAAATACGCCCGTCAGTCCGGCGTACTAGAAAACCGCCATATTATTTGTGTGCGTTTAGAAGGTATATAACATGTAGTTAATAATCTGTTTCTATTGCGACACAAAGTAACACGTCCTACTACCGAGAGTAAGTCAGTGGACATCCAACCCATATAGATAGAGTAGATAAGCAAAATTGAACGATAAAAATAGCTTATTACAACGTCAAGTTCTATAGGTTAATACCTAATGTCTCGGCGTTTTTCCGCAAAATTGGTTGTGCGAATTCCTAACAAGGATTAAATTATTGGACTAACAAGGTATCCGTTCATTTTATCGACAAATCATTATGAAACGTAATTGAATTGTTCACCGATAAATTGTATCTAGATTTTAAGGCCGACCTATTATTATAAAATACTTTACTTGATTAAGTTGCTTGTTAAAATATTACGGTCATATTTTCTGTTTTGATTAAGCTTCTGTTCAGTGAAAATTGTTTGAAACTAGAGATTTATGGGAGTGTAAATAACCTAAGGCAATTTAAAATATCTAGTAGTTAGATAGAATAAACTAACTAGGTTATTTAAACTATAAATTGTTTCACGGGTTTACTCTTGTTAAATACATTTACATTTTAAAGGATCGCACACGTAAAACACAATATTGCGGTTTTAAATAGCCAGTCAGCAAAAACAGTCTGTGACAGCCAAACGGCGATGCGGTGACCTCATGCGATTTCACACAACTCCTATCATAAATTAAGTAACATGGGTTATTAATATACATACACATACACAATTCTCACACATTTATCCCTTGCGGGGTGGGCAGGGTTTTAACGGCCGTAAAATACGGTCGCTATCGCCGCTATTCTAAGCTGGCATCACATTTTAATACAGGGTGTAAGGTGCCGTTTGCCGTGTGATGCCGGCTTAGAATAGCATCACTCCATTTCTTACCCATGGGTGTCGTAAGAGGCGACTAAGGGACTCGAGGGTTAGATGTGTTTTGCAATTTTAGGCGATGGGCTGACAACCTGTCACTATAGTGATATACACAAATATCTGCTGAAACTTTTGTCAGACGTGGTGTTAATATCCGTTTTACGGCCGTTAACGCTCTGCCTACCCCGTAAGGGATATAGGCGTGATTTATGTATGTATGTATGTGTAAGCCCTCATGAACATGTTATCAGAAAACGACAAAAAATATTTGACTTCTCATGCAAAATCAAGATCAGCTGACTGCATTTACTATGGAAAGTCATTTTTTTAGCCTTGCCTGAAATATATTTTCGTGGAAAGTTGTTCAGTTTCATGGTCTGAATGCACCCTATAAGTATTCGAAGTGCTGTCCCTTACACCCTGTATATAGATACCTCATTTAAATAACTCTAGTTCATTACATTCTGCATACAAACTAAAAATTCTCACACATAAAGCATCCTTATACATAACACCAATATATGGTTTAATGACCGAATCCACAGATGTAAATGCACAAGTATAACTAGGGTCTACGGTCGTTTATTGCCACGGGTCATGTGACGTTAAGTGCCAAGTTGGGCACTCGCCAAGTGGCACTCTATCGGATTTGGCAAGACGTCTGATGCAGGCAGCTGTCACATACACACCTGACTTGACGAGTTTTGCATTGGATTTGGCAGGTTTGTGAGTGACAGAAGATGGCTTTTCTCAAGTTCGAAAAGTAACTCAATCATGAGAACGTCTTTAAATATGGATTTGTCAGACTAGTCCTTTATACGAGTATTAATATAAAAACCGACCGTTTACTAATATAGTTTTTAGTGTGGTATTTACTCATACACTTTTTAAAAAGTTATTTTTCCTACGTGATACCTGATACCATCTGGTAACATCATTTCTGATAACAGATGTCTAACTGTCTGTCTGCAACTTTATGAAACCTAATACTAACCCAATTTAAAGAAGAAACGGAAAATCGCATTACAAGCTTCTTTCCTACTTTCTTTGTCTCCTTTGTTGACTACCAAAAGCAACTTATTTACATAAACTAATAACAGGCTACACTACCGCACCCCTTTCGACAATAAATCTCTAGTTCTGATTACTTTTCCCATAGTTTTGCTTGCGGAGTAATAATTTATTTGTATTGATAGATTTTTATCAGTTCTTTCCATAATATCTGCGGGCGGGACAGAGATTGCGATCAGTGAATCTAATACTCAGGGGTGCTTTTGATTTAAAACAGGAGAGGGCTGAATGCGGAAATATAAATTGAATTCTAATCTTGATTTTCATATTAGGGCCACTCGCGGCCAGCTCTGCTTTTTACCATACTGTACGTGTCAGCAATTTTATTGTGATAATAGGGCAAATTTGTTTTAGAAATGAATTTTGGTTCAATTTACTGATAAAGGTTTTGCAATATGACAAATTTAAAAAAAATCTCTAATACCAAAACCGCGCTCTATTTTTTTTTGCTTATAATCTTTGAGTTTGCTGTCCGTTACAGTATACATTATCCATTTAGGAACATGAACATGAAGACGTTCTTTACCAAGAGTAAAAGAGTCAGTGTATGCAAAGAGCGATTCAGATGCCAGACATGACTTCAGGCTTTCATCCTTATCCATACAAACTTCTTTATGCAGATTACATAATGCTCTTTACGACATGAGAGGGTTTTGCTTTGGAGTGCAGAGACGAAAAAGAGTGCGTATGTTTTCCCAAGAAAATGACTCCGGCATGGCTTGTGAAACAAAATCCATTCTGCACAAGATGATAATTTTTGTGTGTATTAGACCAAGAGTATTTGCTAACGCGTAAGCGTAGAGCATTTACGACATTAATGTGAAAAAAACGCTACTTCGTATTGATGCTTTTCTTACATCAGCTCTACCAGTTGTACTTATTCCACTGAAAGCAAATTGAGATTCAGTGCCTTTCCTATATTGTTTTCGTGTCAGCAAATTACCAAACTCAAAAGGCATACACATTTACATGTAGATAGTACCCAAATACTAAGTGCTGGTAACAATAGTTCTCCCTGTTTCCGTCACAAATACAAACTTGCACCACCATAAATTACCTCAAAAAGCTTTTCAGTACAATCTGATACCACCACTGTTTTGGGTCAAAGCAACTACTTGAGCTAGCATGCCTCAGCCGGTATTAAATTCTAACTAGAATTATTAAAGGAATACTTAGCGTGTTTGTTGGTGTAGTTTCGTGCAAACATTTGCTGAATTGTGCAAGTTGGATAGGCCACAGCAACTCCCACATGGATCTAAACTGACAGTTACTTTCAAAACAATTATGATTCAAGTTCCTAATGTAAGACACACTGTTGGAAAAGATGGTAAACAAAAGCACAGTTAAATACTGCACATACATATTTCCAGATATTCTTAAGTACCAAATATGCTGGCTCTCGTGCTCTTAAACAAACATGAAAAAGAGGTATTCAAGAAATTGATACAAGGAAATTAAACTACTATTTTTTTACTGCATCAAGTAAACCAATTTCAACGATCTGCGTGACAGAAATTTAATAACGCAATGAATAATCCTTAGTCGTAATCAGGCATTTATCAGAAACCGAAACCAAAACTGAAACTGTTTTCCCAAAACGAGAGGTCCTGGATGTCATCTCAAAATATCTGATAGCTATGAAGTCCACTACAGTGATGCTACAATCGATAATTATAAATATTTGAATCACACAAACGTACATGTCTGTGTGTGAACCATGCAGCGAAACATGTTCCATGCATCTAGTCTAGACAGACAGACATCATCACGATCCACCGATTTGCATATAATGACTACTTAAAAAGCGACTAACATGAGTTGTATGGCTGTTAAGTGATTGTATATCGTACGAGATGTCAACGGCTGCTCTGATTGCTTTATCGCCTCAGGACGATTCATGAATGGTAAGTTATTATTACAGGGCTCCTATACTCTCGTATTCATAAGCAGGGTTGTGTGCACTCCTGCAGTGTCCTTTTAAATGAAGTCTTTCAGTGGCGCAAGAGGTTGTCGAATTGAAATAGAGCACTGAGCCGTGCCGCATAGGAAGACGTGATAATAAGAAAATATTGAGAGTATAAAAATGACTCCTTTTTTAATATAAATTATAGTTGCTATTTCCAAAAATATACGAGTCTAAAGAGGCAACATGCGTACACATAGATAAAATCGAAATATTGTGGACTGTCATGTCTCCCTAAAACAAATTTTCGTCATAGGCTTGTGATCTTTATTTAAATAAAACCTTATTCGTACCTAGGTATACAGATGTAAAAATGTTAGCTGCAAATATTTTAAGAGGTAAACCAGTAAGTGAAACTGGACAACTTTACTCAAGAAACATATTATCACTACATAGTATAAAATAAAGTCGCTTCCCGTTTGGTGTCTCCTTATATCTTTAGAATTACCCAACGGATTTTGATGCGGTTTTTTTTATTAGATAGAGTAACTTGAGAGGAAGGTTTATAAGAATAAATTATTCCGGGAAATTGTCACATTCCCATGGGAAAACGGGTATCCCAAATGGTAGTAAACTTTTGACCCCCTTTTGAAACCTTTAAGGATTAAAATTTCAAAAATGCTGAAACACGTATTTAATTATTTTAAGTTATAAGTCCAATCAGAAATTTTGAAACTGATCACATTTAAGATAAAAAACTTTCATACAAAAATTAACCCCCCTTTTCACCCATTAAAGGGTTAAAATTTCAAAAATGCTGAAACATGTGTTTAATTATTTTAAGTTATTAGTCTAATCACAAATTTTGAAACAGATCACATTCATTTAAAAAAACGAACTTTCATACAAACTTTTGACCCTATTAAGGGCTAAAATTTCAAATATGCTGAAACACGTGTTTAATTATTTGAAGTTATAAGTCTAATCACTTATTTTGAAACGGATCACACTTAAGACAACGAACTTTCATACAAACTTTTAACCCCCTTTTCATCCCTTGGGGGATTAAAAAAAAGAGTGATTCAAGAGGAAGGTTTGTATGTATGATTTATGTCGGGAGAAGGTCTGTTTCCCGTGGGAAATCAGTAAGCAGCGGGTGAAACCGCTGGGCGGGCCGCTAGTGTCAAAATAAAATAAAAATTTGACGTGCTAAACTTCTTTCTCATCTTCGAACTATGTGTTTCTTAGGGAATGTGGTTCAGTTTCATGGGCCTGTACACCCCTTGAAATATTTGCAGTATGTTTTTTACACCTTATACAGTCATGTCCAATAACTTTTGTCGGAAAATTGTCACCTGTCTGTTTTGTCCAGTGTAATTGATAAGTTGTGCAATTATGCATAAGTTGTGCAATTATGGTGTCTGGACTAGTGTCTTGATAGGCAATTGTTTTGTCGTCGCCTCTTTAAATTTTCAATCGTCTTTTAAAATTACGTGAGCAGTTGTTGTCAATGATGGTATGTAATGTAATTTTTTCATTTTGCAAACACATACATGATATTTTAAATACATTCCCACATTTAACATTTAAAGATACGGAATAAAGTCATTTAATTTCGGTTTGAATGTTGGTTGGTATATCTTTTGGACAACATAATTTGCAATTCATTGGAAAAGTTCGGTTGAAATGGAACATGGCTCTTGTTACCATTATCATTGTTTACGTAAAGCCTGCTCATTTCCTGTGCCCGTTTAAAGTAATGCATATTTCATTTTGTTGCATTATTTTCGTACATCCTCTTAAATTAAAAAGGGTTCGTTTCGATCGCAGGTCGTGCATGTCGATTTCTTTTGGAATTTTAATTTATTGACTATCCTTTTTTTTATTTCTTTTTACTTTCAAGTAACGAGTTCTTCTGAACTAGCTAAAACATTGTGCAATAATAAAAATGATGCTGATAATTAACAATTTGATGAAGAATTGTTAATATTTTTTCCAAAGCATATCAATTAATACTTATGACGTGGGACAAAAATAATTGTCTAAAAGTCTACATAGAATTGGGCTACCAAGCTCTGCTGGCGATATTTAATCCTCTCTACTGAATCATAAGGTAAACCAGTTTGTAACCAGCGTAAGATAAGGTAATTTTTCGGTACCCACTTCCCTTTAGTCTCAATGATGGTAGATACTAGAGATGGGCTCCGTTTTAATTTTATGATTGGTATTTGGCATGTTCGGCAGATTTAACGAATATTTGTTTTTGGCCAAATAATCTGTAAATTTACCGAATATTTTTATGAATTAAAACAAAATGTTGTTTGTAGTATATTACGTTGAAAATCGTTATGTCAGGAGAAGGAGTAAAACAGTTTTTTATTATTTGTTATCAACGTTTTAAAAGATGTCTTATAAGTACTAAAAGTTAGAAGGGTAGAGAACAAGGAGATTTGATGCTTGTGCGTAAACAAGTAGACTCGAATATGTTTCACATGGGGATCAATTTCCGCTGAATATTCGATTCGACAAACTTTTAACCGAATATTCGTATTGGACAAAACCTATATCCAGCCACAGGTCCAGCTTGTATGGTTGGTATGGTAGTAAGGCTAAAGTATCGATTGACGAATCATCAATAGCAATAAAGCTCTACATTTTCAAGTATTTTCAGTTTCATGCAATTTTGAAATTCATATTTAACGAAGTGAAAATATAATAGAACTAATTTGTCTATTACGATATCCACACAAAAGAAATGGGATGATGCTATTCTAAGTAACATACAGCTTGTGACACGGTCGCTCTCAACTAGCCACTTCTATATAGCCCTACAATGTCTCCCGGAAAGCGAGCTCTTAATCCTTCGGTAGGCCTCAAAGGCACGGATGCAGTTGCAGTGCTTCGCGTAGGTTTAGTTGGGTATTCGGGAGAGGCAGTTAGGTTCGAGTCTTCAAACGTACGAGTATCATTGATCAGTACCTAGCTAGACGTTAATAAATTTTGACAAAAAACACTTGTACTCGTTTCACAGTTTTATTGCGGGGTAACCCGACCGGTTTCGCTCACATGAGCATTTTCAAGGATTTTATAAAACACAAATCATTATTCAAGAAAGAACATCACATCCACTAAATTATAATTATTTACATACTTATTTGTTGTATCTGTGTGATAAATGGTAAACCGTTAACTATTGTAGGTAGGACAAATAAAAATATTCGGGTTGCCTACCCAGGAAAATTTACCCCAAAGTGGGGAGATTTATAAAATTCAAAAATTGTGTACCTAAATTAAATATGTCATTAAAAATAAAATGTCATTAATAATTATGAATGTCAACTTAGTTTTACAAATGTTAATAATAATAATAAATAAACAAAATAATTTTATCATAATCAAATCTCAGGAATAAAACTGAGTACCTATAATATCCACTTGTTGCCAATCTAGATATTAAATTTAGTTACAAAAAACATGACATTTCGCAAACTTAATTATTTAAAATACATTAGTAGTGGCGATCTACTAAGTTCTACCTGCTCATTAAGTAGTCTGTCATTATTTTGACATGCAATTTTATTGATTTCAAGTGCTTCAAGCTTATTTAACTTGTGTCCTTTTTCACATAATTGCAAAATTTTAAAATTATTTGTGGGGTCAAAACTATGGTTTTCTGTAATAAGGTGTTGGGCAAATGTGGAGTCGTTCTTTTTCAACCTCCAGCTTCTGAGGTGCTCTTTGATCCTTGTGTCAAATGATCTCCCCGTCTGACCTATGTAGTTTTTATTGCAATCATGACATGTCAACTCATACACTCCACTCCTTTTACCCAATGGGACGGTACCCCGCAATAAAACTGTGAAACGAGTACAAGTGTTTTTTGTCAAAATTTATTAAACATGGAGTTTCACCAAGCGCCAACAATCGCAAGTATTAACTATATAGCTAGACGTTATTTGTACGCTCACTTCTTTACTTATACATGGTGTTAAAAAATTAGCTAAGATTATTTTAAGGGGTGAACCAGTACGTGAAACTGAACAACTTTCCCCAAGGAACATAGGTCGAAATATGAAAAAAAATTGGCGCTCCCATACAAATTATCCCGGCCGGGTAACACACTAAGTATGGGAGGGTCAAATTATTTTTTCATATTTCGACCTATGTTCCTTGGGGAAAGTTGTTCAGTTTCACGTACTGGTTCACCCCTTAAAATATTCTTAGCAATTTTTTTTACACCTTATAGATATTTTTTCGACCACTTCTATCCGCAGAATCCCCAATCTAAAAATCGGTCCCTAATTCAGTGGAATGATTGAATGGTCGAATAGCGCTCATTGTCTGCGGCATAGGGGCCGACTGGCCGACCATTAGTCAGGCGACATCGTTTGTCGTGCGTCGGGTACATAACTAATTGCGGTAGTAAATCGTCGCAGCACGCGGCGCGGTCGCGTCGCCGCTTGCGATATCGCCAGACGAGATGTGAAGCAGAGAGCCGAGAAGCAGTAGGTTTAGGAGACCATGTACTCGTATACGTCTTGAAATATAAGCAGAACATAAACGAGCTCATAGCAAAACTAAAAGCGCGTCTAGCTTTTTTTAAATAACATGGGAAAGCTATCTGATTTGAAATTTGAAATCCTTCTAGAGCACGGAGCAGAAAGGAAGTTCTAGAGTGATTAAATATGAGGCAAGTAAAAAAGAGAAAAACATTCAAATTTAACCAAAATAAATGATAGGAACTATTACCAACTTAGAGCTAGAAAGCTAGAACTTATAACCGCAGTATTAAACAGCATGAGAGCAAGCCCCTTTCATACTGTAAGATCTTCTACACAATATAAGGTGATATAAGTTAACTACACCATTAATCAATATTTCCGCATGACCCTCAAATATTTGTCAGACGTGGCGTAGATGACCGTTTTTTGCGGCTGTTTGCGCTCTGCCAACCCCGCAAGGGATTATAGGCGTGATATGTGTGTGTATGTTGTTATGAATATTCTGAACCAAATCAAAAGCGCCATATCCATCTTTCTTCAATGATCAGTGCCACCGATATCTTCTTCTGTTTTTTGCAGAGTCTGTAAATGGTGCAAGCGGAGCGTGCTGAAGAGTTATGATGAGTCAACGTAAGACTTTTAGCCGTTTAAAGTAGCCTCGTGTTTGCATATCTTAGTATCACGATACTCAAATTTATTTCTATAGATTTACATGAAATACAATTTTATAGATTCTGGAGTAGGTAAACTCTCAAACCTGTTTGTTACTAAGGGCAAAAAGATACAATACGTAAATGGAAAGCGGGTTTTTAATCGACATGTTTGAGATCCTTTCCCAAGAAAGAGTCGTTGCACTCGATTCGCAAGCAACAGTTTGAGTCTTGATTAAAGATTTTTCAACAACTTCTGAATATTCTAAAGTTTTGTGTTATTTCATGTTTTTTTTTACATTTCAAGACCATTTTAATATTAGGTATTGGAAATGTGTCATTTTTTCACTTGTTCTCCGGTAATTATTGCTGATCCAATATTTTGTCATCACTTTCAGCCAAAAATATCTAGTAATCCAAAAAAAGACACGAACTCTCCTCAATCAAAATTAAATCCTTATTTGGATCACTCGCACATGTTTCGACAGGTCGATCCTCTAGCATCGGAAATCGTGACAAATGAAGTGTACTCGCATTACCTTGAGATTGACGCGAGTAGGGCGGTCGTTGGAAGTAAAGAAAATTATAGATGCAGCTAGAAAAAACTTTTAAAGATTAGGGTTAAAGTCATACTTACTAGTGGTTCAAAGAAACTATATGAAAAACCAGTACTGACGTGTTAAAACAACACATACACATACATATCACGCCTATTATCCCATGCGGGGTAGGCAGAGCGTAAACGGCCGCAAAAACGGACATATACGCTACGTCTGACGTATATTTGAGGGTCATTCGGAAAATTGTGTATCGCCATAGTGACAAATAAATCATACATATTTAGTATCGCGATAATTCAGCATATTAAAAGATAGTTTCAGTCAGTGATCGTTCTTTTTTCCTTTAGTCTAAGGGCGCTTACTGTCGCGATGACAGCCGCTGATCTGATAATGGACGACGTGAGAAAATTTTCCTTTCCTTTTCCGCCATCGGAAGCGTCGTGAGAGGTGACAGAATAAGGATGCTTGGATACTTAGTAGATATTTGTTAAGAACACATCTATTTTAGAATATTCTACCTACCCCATATTCTGCTAAACAGGTTAGCTGAAAGATTCTTAGATTTCGTAGTATCAAGACATAAATAAGCTTTAAATATCATCACACCACGAGTAAAATAGTGTAGGTAACCGATTAAAATAATCATTGTGAAAACAAATAGGTAAAGTAGGTACGTTCAAGGTTGTTATGCTCAAGGCTTAAACTTATTACAAAACAGAAAACGATCTAACTAATTATTTACACCTACGACATCGTTTTACAAAAGTGCCTTGAGTTACCATAAAACACAAGTGAAAAGCTCAAACAAGCGTATTTATAACCACAACCTGAAATACTATTCTAAGAAACAACGCTCCATGAAGATTATTTCGTCAAAGCGTTTAGAAGCCGGCGCCGGCGTCACCAGATGAAATATCACTTAATTAATGAAAACATCTACCAAATTAAATAGTACACAGTCTCACGCCTTACTGTGAGCCAGTAAGGAACAATTTGAATTCGACGGATAACAATGTTGAAGAGTTGTGTGAACTACGGAGTATGTTAAAGCAAAAAGCTATAAATCAAATGGACCGTGGGTTTCGTCATTGAGACACTCAACTACTTTAACTTCTAATACGGCTTTTGCTTCCATTGCATCTTTAACAAATAAACTTTCATAGCCGTCGTTTAACAAAGGAGCAATCAATGTCAAACTAGGGAAAATAATACAAAGATAGTCATTCGTTCGCAAGGGCCAGGGAGTGGACGAGTAATTAACATTCCCTAGGTTGGTAAGAAGATGCAAACAGAGGAATTCTGCATTCATTAATATTTTGAAACAGTTGAGTGGTTGTATTAAAATAATCTCATGTTTGAGTTTCATTGTATGCAATGCTAAGTGTCCATTACGTTCATGAGTATGACCATAAGAGTTATGCTAATCAAATTCTTGTAATATTTTCCTGCTGAATTTGAATTTAGGAACCATCTACTAAATATCAGAACGTGCTGGACATTGGTACAGGAAACATAATAAAATTAGTACCTTAGTATTACTAAAACTAACTAATAAAACTTTCATCCTAAGTTTTTTGGGGGAAGTATTTGAGTCTCAAGGACTGGTTTTCCCCCGAAATGGTAGGTTATCAAATATATTTTTTACACAAAACTATATATAATTCAGAGAAACCTACAGAAGTAACCTTCAACTTAAGCGAAAGACTCAATTCTTCAGTTCAAAAAAATTTTATGGTTCTCAAACGTCTTAGTGTGTTTTTAAACCTGCCTCGTCCAGGAACCGAAAATGTCGATATCTGGCTATTCCCCCAGTTTACTCTTATCTCATGTGCCATCATAGCAATGTTAAGTCATCATCATTATTCATCATGCTAAATTACCGCGTCTATGCAAAACCGTCCGTCGGTCGTGCGTAATGTGTACGTACATTAATGCAATCATCTGAGCCAGTGATCCGAAACCGTAAATGTTTATGCAAAACCACGGCCGGGGCAGAGGTTGTGAGTGTTGCCAAGGTGAAATCGAAAATCGGGAAGAGCTCGACTTAGAAATGCGTGAAAGTATTAGACGCAGCACACAGTGGTTTTTTTTTATTTTTATTAATGATGGGTTTGCTCTTGACTCTAGTTTAGGTCATAGGACAGAGACAGAGTCTAAGATGTAGCGAGCTCACCCAGAAGAAGCCTGTTAAGGCACTGGCACGTGGTCGATTGCCTTATCATAAACGCTGTAGTTTTATGTTGCTGGTGCTGATTATACAAACATACACATATCACGCCTATAATCCCTTGCGGGGTAGGCAGAGCTGGTGCTGATTATGATGATGATTAACTCTGTGAAATAATGCAGTCCTTCAAAACTACATTTTTTACCTTTATTAAACTATCTTATTGCGCGGGACACAAATTCAGCCTGTTTAACTTTTTGACAGTTTTTGAATTGCGTGCAAGTCCTTTGTGTGACAATCTCTAAATTTTCATCTCAAGTAACGATATGCTATACTTAATTTCTACCAATCTGGTCTACGAATTTGCCAATACAATCTTATTAAAGCCTGGAAACCTACTTGGCCTCGTAGTGTAATACTATACGCGAAAAGCATAATTTTAATCACGGATTACTAATAATAGATAAGTTGACGATATATCAAATGGCAACATCGTAATGTCCAAATAACGGTTCGGTCTGGGAGCCAGCAGCTATCGCCAGACGAATCGGCAGACAGGTGCAGGGGTTTCAAATTATACAACCGATCGTTGTGATCGTCTCTGTATCGACACAGGGTCTTTTATGTCCTTAAAAGTCAACTAGTTCTTGAAATCTTCATGTTCAATATTTCAAAAGTATAGGTTTTTATTTAAAAGATAAAATTCATCGTCTCAATGTTTTATTTTTATATTTTCACTTTCCAATAGGTACAAAGCGACAATAATGGCACTGTCAATCAATAAGTTTAGCTCCTGCAAAAAACGGACAAAGAAAAAATTTGACGTAAGGTATGGACGTATAAACAAATTCAATTATTTGAAATTGTACACAGAAATCACATTAAAATAAATTTACTAACATCAAAGAGCCTTATTTACAAGACGTTTTAACACCGTATAACGACTACCGTTTTGAAGTAAAATGCACACGTCAAATAAAACAATTAAATAATAGACATGAAGATCCGAAACACAAAGGACCAGAAATAACAGCAGCTACAAGGAAAAGCGCAGACACTGAAACGAAATGAAAGCCAACATATAAATTGTAATTGCAATAAAACACACAGCCATGTTTCCTTAGTTGAATAAAAACAATAATTGGAGATGACAGTGATACACACAAATTCCTTCGCAAAATGGTTATATTAGGCAGAAAACACGCTCGCGGAACCGACGAGTAGTCATATCTCTTCACGAAATTGGGTCTTTCATGTTTTTATAACGCTGAAGACTGGCTAAAGATATGCCGTTTTATGTATTATTGAGACAGTAGTAACAAAGAGACGCATAACGTTATGAATGTCTACCTTTTTATGATAAAGGGGTTTTCATAACTTGCTTACGTATTGTAAGTAAATGGGATTTCTTTGTTGTTCGGGAACTCTCTGAAGAAATCTTAGGTGTACTACATAGAAAAGAAAATAACATTTTTACCAAAAGTAATTCGAAATAGTAAAATGTTTGTAGCTATATAGATGCTACGTTCTTTTTGATATGAAAAATAAAGAGGCACATTACAGATACGAGCCATAATAAAAATAAAGGTTCTTATTATTTTTAGAAAAGGTGCTGAAATGCATTTTAATTTAACCACAAAGCAAAGCTTTCGATGTTTGTAACATTTGAAGGATTTTTTAGTAGGTATACCTACTTTATACTATATAAAGACCTTTATTTCATGTAAGTAAGTACGAGTAGGTATATCAGTAGCAATTCAAGACTAGAAAAAAACATAACCAAAGGATAACATAATATACTGGCTATTATAAAATATATTTAACTAATATAATTACTGTATAAACAACCATTTAAAAACGAAGGGCTTTGAAATATTAAACTTTTTTTAACACAATGTTAAGTACTTTGTCCAAGAACCTTAAATATCCGAGGAGAATATCCAAAAAAAAATTAAAAATGGTCACACATAAATATGAACGTAGTAATTATTTTCGGGTTTGTTATATTTTTTGACGTCTTATCTTATCTATGTACATAATTCTGAGGATAGGAATAAAATGATAAAACATCGTTAATCTACTAAAAGTGTAACTTTTATGTCTTTGACGACAACATTCACAAGTAACTCTACAATCGACAGACAATGAATTGTTTGTGTTTTGTTCACAAATCGTATATCTCCATCTAAACAGTACTTTAAGTTGAAGACAATATTACTTAAAGGTGCAGTCGTTATTGCTATCACGATTTCATATATATAAGTTTAAACTAGTAGTAGGCGGTTGAAACACTCTGACACCAGGGTTCAAAGGGTCATTGGATGACTCGGTGTCCCACACAAAAAGAAGAAGAAGAAGTTTATAAAACACAAAAATGCACTGTGATAGCCAGAGTACTTAAATACAAGACTTAAGTTGCAACCTTGCAACAAAATATGTATATCTGTAAAAAAGTAATTTGTTTTTGAACTGCCGCAGCATCAATCATTTTCTGAATATTCATCAGCTTTTTGGTATTTCTGAAACATTCTCAACCTTGAATACCAAAAAAAAAGGTAAATACCTATGCAAAAGTCCAATTGGCACGTTTATCCTACCTCTTAAATTTGACTACTTCTAAATACAGGCGAATAAACCTTTTGAAAACATAGGTAAGAAAATAATGTGAAGGGTAGTCCAAAATTTCCTCATGGGCACGAATGGGCACTTTATCTCTTTAAATTCCCGATGAAATTGCTTAGATCCTATATAATGCAGTTTAATTAAGCTGCACAATCAACAGCAGTTGCCAGAGGAACGCCCCAGACATAGAATAAAATCTTGAGGGGCTTACTAAACAGCCTACGGTTGTGGTTGCATCTTGACCAATGTAAGTAGAGCTGTCTGCATTCCGTGTGTATAAGAAAATTCGGCAACTTACGTTATATACGAACCGCAATAAATCAGAAATCATAAAAATGTAGTTGGTGTAATTGTGCAAATTATTGGGCTGCTTGGTAGTGTACTACTGCTTGGCATGGAAAATAAATCACTAAGCAACTTGTAGCCAGAAATTTGAGTAACATTAAATCGTGTGAAAGCTTATGGAGTCCATGAACTCACGACGTAGACACAGATTAAGTAGCTGGAAGAAAGCAGTTTTTCTGCACTTCATTATGCCAAAAAAAAATCATTGCAAAGTCAATTTGCGGTTCAAACGTCGCCCGTCTACGTAGAACTTTAGAATCGAAAGAGGTCTACACTTATTTGCGCGGAGTTCTACTTGTTGTGGGGTTGACATAAGTCCCAAACGTTTAATTTTCTTTTAATCCCGCACCGATCTTGATCATTGGGGGGTTGCCGCGTAACGAATTAACCGGATTGCGTCGGTGTCGCAAATGAGGCTATTTCATTCCTCCCAGGAGATGTCCTGTCTGTTTGGTAAGCAAGGGGTAAGGGACAGACGACACAGATTGGAATACAAACGTTCATAGTTTACGTAAATGCTTGGAATCACAGCAGAGTGTTTGATATGGCATGGAAAAATTTTAAAAGTGAAATTCTAGAGTGACCGATACTAAGCGTTACTGTCTTGCCAAGGAGTATATAGTGTTCTGTGATACCGTCTGATCACTGATAGGCAATTGACTATCAAAAAGACAACTATAAACTGTCAGACATCACGTACGGTCCGTGTCTATGTTTATTGATGACTTGAATGATATGCAAGACTCATAGACTTATAATATACCACTAGACTACATTGCGCAGGAATATACATGGTGTCAGGGACAGCCCTCCGAATACTGATCAAGTGCATTCAGACTATGAAACTGAACAACTTCCCATTAATAAATATTTCAGAAAACGTAAAAAAAAACTTTTTATAGTTAATGCAGTCAGCTGATTGTGATTTTGTACGGAAGGTATTTTTTTTATCGTTTACTGACATGTTTTTAGAGGAAAGGTGTGCAGTTTCATGGTCTGCATGAACCCTATCAGTATTTGGAGGGCTGTTCCTTACACACTGTATATTAATCGGGTCGTTTGTCAATTCGCTGTCCCTTACGACAGATGAAGAAGAAGAAAATAAAAAAGTAAGTCACCCCATTTTCATATCATGCAAAAGCTATATAACTTTTTAAGCACTCGCGATCACTTTCACTCATTTTAAGTATTAGACCGGGTCTATCGCGATAGTATTTAGAATATTTTTATTTTAGCATGCAAAAGCTGTTACAAATATTGCTTGAACCACACGCAGGCAGTGCATGAGTACGTCTAGATATAGAAATATCTATGCTATCTGGTTACATATTTAAAACAACCCCTTCAAAAATCGATCACCTCAAACCATAGTGACTCTATAGCCGGACAATTACTAGGGGTGACAGGAAATCCCAGTCGAGTCAACACGAGTTGTTTGAATTTACACTAAGCTTGGTTATTATTGGCGTCGGAAACCGAAATGTAAACATTGTGGTGCTTACAGAAACTAGGAACGTTGTTGCAGTCGATTATTATGCAAATTTTTGATAATATTATTATTATGTTAATAAATTTCTATTTCGCAATTAGATACCATACAAAAAAGATAAATAAATGAGTCGTTTTATGTAGTCTTAATCTCATAAATTCTACATTTTGTCCATGTCTCAATTCTCAAATCGACCAAATATCAATCAGCCCATATCTCAAATGCTCAAATCATTGCATAGACTAGGTCGTAAAGTAAAATAAACTAGGCCGTAAAATTACTAGTTCCTTTATTGTTTAAGAACTCTAATAATTCCAGGTTTGTCGAATATCACAAAATGATTTTTATGAATTGATGTTTTGTTCTAAATTTTAAACGCTATTAACTTTTACAGTTATCCGAAATATACTCCATCAGCAGATAGGTAATTTCTATAAAATTTTAACTAAACATGTCTCCATCAATGGTGATTGCGAAACAGTTATTGACAAATTATCATACCAAAAATTGGTAGAATAAATATTTGAACAAAGTAATGAAGCTATTACCAATTCAAATAAAACGGACGACCGCACGCGACAACACTTTTGGAGGCGTATTTTTGAATAATTAATAGAAATATGAATTCGCATACGCCAGATTGCGACGGTTGGTCAAATCACTCGCATGGCACTTTTACTACTCGAGTCCATTCATGTTAATGATTATAATTATGTGAATGCAGTCTAGCTAGAAGAACATTCGATGTGAGTGGCAAGACCGCTCGTCGCAAACTGGCGCATACAAAATTAAATTTCTACAGATTCAAAAAACGTCTTAAGCCACTGTAAACTTAATACGCACGACAGGTTCACGACAAACATTTACTTTAGATGTCGACGTATTGCATGAATTGTAAATAAAACTTTACGGTTTTAAAATTAATGTGATTCAAGCAATGCACGCTACAAGATTTTTTTAATGGAATTGTATAAAGTAAATTTATTTCACTTAAACCATGAGTGAACGTGTTTTTTTCTTTTATGTATTCTTTTCCTTTTTCACTTACGGGAAGTCTTCAGCTTCATGGTCTGCTTATGCCTACAAAGTTTTGTGTACACCGATCAGTATGACCGTTATATTTGAGCAAAAATCTTACAATGTCTTTCAAAAACTGTTCTGTAAATGTTTGAATTGAAGTAGTAGAAACTCCAAGTAAGAAGTCAATATTTGCAAAGCTAAAGTGGGCGTAGGATGGCAGTGAATGGGCTATCACTCGACAGGTTTCTTATGTACACTTGAGGGCTTCTTCACAAACTGCTTGGTGGAGTATTGCAATGTTGATTTTGTGCATTGCGTCTATTGCAGCTTCCGCAGAAATATTTTTTTTGTGAGATGTGACATTTTACGGAACTATTTAGCAAAACAGGGAGTTTTTCTTTGGGGAATAAAAAAATATATTACGTTACTAAGCACTCTATAGATGGCGTTGAACTGACTATGTTACTAGGTGCCAAAGCCAAAAACATAAAATAAATAATAATTGTTCTTTCCGAATCTATTCTCGTTTTTCGCGCTTTGCTATTAATTAATACTCTGTTTTTTTGTACGTTGTTTTCGTTAATATGCAGGGAAACCCATTAAAATATTTTTTTTGTGATGCGAGTGATCTAACAATGATTGATTACGTTTACCACACGAAAAGAAAGAAAGAAGTCAAAATATCGAAAAATGATGTGCCATTTCGTTTTTTACGTTAACGTATCAAGTGCAGCACCATCTATTGAGCGGCTACGGAAAAGTAAAAAAAAATTAAAAAATCACTCCCTGTTGATAAGACGTCAATGATGTATTAAAACCTAAATATTTTGCCGGATTCGCGTTTTTATGGTAATACGGCGACTAGTACAATTAGGTAAAACATCACGTACGTACTTTATTTCAATAGACAAACTGTCTTTATATTCTTTACCTAATAATACTTTACCGCTGCCATGTAAAAAAAATTTTATATATACGACACCCCAAGCGTTTGATAGAAAACTGTAATATCCTTACAAATCGTCGATGAACTATGAACTACAGGAGGATGGATCTTGAGATAAGTTGCTATTCAGTAACACTATCAATCATAGTTTGGCGGGTTTTATATCAATATCCCAGAGTTGCTGTATCACGCACCTTTTATGAGGATTTTCTAGAATGATCTGCGATAAAACGTCAATCATAATCATTCGAGAATAATAGGAAAAACAGACCGACGACCTTTTTGTTGGTGTCTGGGTCAAAGAGGTTATAGAGTCAAGACTCAAAATAAAAATTAAAAGGAAAAACAATAGTCCACAATACATTATTGTAGAATGAGGTGATCGCATGCACATATAATTAAATACTAAATAAATAAAATAAATAATTATGGTAAAATTTTATTAGTTACCGATAGCGAAAACAAAAGACCGGCTGGTGATAAGGAACAACTCTCCCCAAGGAACATAGGTCTAAATATAATTAAAAAAATTGGGCCTACCATAAAAGTTTGCCTATCAGCTGATTTGGGTTACTATATAAGCTCAATCAATCCTTGGCATTTTTTTTCATTTATGACGTCTTTATATTTCAAGTCATTAACAAGTCACACAGCCTCTCAGATTTAATGATTTATTTGCATTATTTATGGGCAACTCTTTTATAAATTATATATAGTCTTTGTCATATTTTGACCTGTCTTCAGAGTCCGTCACTAGTAAAATTTCTTCTGTTTTCAGTATCGGTCACTAGTAAAATTTGACACAGAATTATTGAGATAGATAGGAACATAGATTATTATACACTAGAGAAATTAGACGTGTCCGGTAGCTAAACAGCGAAACATATCAGCGTACAATTTGAATTAGAATGTCATAATAAGTAATATGTCATATCACAATGTAATAATTTTGACATCAAAGAATGTCCGTGCAAGTTGTCAATATCATACAATCAAAAATTTTGTAACAAAACTATGCTTGAGTAGGTACGAAGTAAAGTACCAGCCCGTCAAAAAAACGATTAAAGTTCTGTTTGTAAGTATAGCTACAACAACTAAAACAGTTGTAAAATCAAGCTAAATAAGAGACAAACTAAAACTAACTCATTACTCAGTCCAGTTGGACTGCACAGTAAATCTCTTAAATGCCATTAAGATAACCACAACAGCCAAAATACGACGCAATGCATTACTTAAAATTCATAATCTACTACCGTATGTGGGTGAATTAGGCACAATCTCTTATGTTATCTCATCTCAGATGTTATACCGCCTCTACAGGTCGTTTAAGTAAATATACTCGTAACATAAACATGATAACATTATCTTAATGGCACCAAACTCACGGTGCATTTTATAATAACTTTATTGACGACAAAACACTCCTTGTTCTTCAACAACAAAGAATACGTTACGTAGTGAGAAGATAGGTAAGGCAAACGAAAATCATGTTAAAGTAATCATGCTTAGATTGATCAAAAAAGGACTAAGGGTCAATCACAACTTTAAATCAACAGACTTATTTTGAAGACCTAACAGAAATGAACAAACAATATGGTTGTCAGTTTTGTAAATTACGTTTAGTTAGTAAACTTGCACTTGTTCCAGTTGTAATGATGTCATTTATAGTCATTTTAAAATTTTTATTTAACAGTATTTTGAAAAGCCGCTACAGACATCATAAAAACTGGTAAAAACATTTTATAACGCTATTAATAATTTTACGACTATCTCGACTAGTTTCACAATCATCACCTACTGCAGAAAGAAAACTCGCATTAATGGCAATTTGGTCATAATATAAGCTTATTATGGCTTGCTCCAACAATGCACAATATTACACTGTCTGTTAAGACCACCTTATAATATTTTTATGAGTGTTTAAAATCTTACGTGGGCTGGCTATAAAATATTATCTTTTCTACAAATCCGTTGGCGCTGGCGCTATAACATAGGTAGGTATGTCAGCATTGTTTCTATGTATTTACCTCTATATACATCTATTAACAAAATACAATATCTAAATCTTTTTATTCACCACGAATTTGTCTGTCTCTCTGACGTTCTTGAAAATTTTGCATTGATTACTAAATGAAAATTTATTTGTAGCATTACATAGCAAAACGAGAACCTAAGCATTAGGCGTCAAAAATGAACCTAAGTTTACTTACTTTCTTAACTTTTCCTATTTCAGGACCTGTGTTTACGTTTTGTAGACACGAAATTACTTGTTTACTAAAAAAAAAACGATAAAAACTGAATTCTGATATTCTGGATACATATCAAAAGACAACCGTCGGATTATCAGTATAATCTATCGTTGACTTAAACAATCCTATCGGAAACGCAGTTAAATCCACCACTAATAGCAATAAACATTGTGACACATACGTGTGACCGCCGATGATCGTAAAACACGTCTTGATGCAATACAGATACAGGTAACATAAGGCGTCGTTTTCAACACTGCATCATAAAACTGTGATATGGCTGTAGACACGAGACGAGATAACTTTTGATGTTCGTTAGGCTTTGTTGTATGTATCTGTAAATTGAGTAGAGAAATGATCAAGACCTAATTCTGCCTTAGAATCTGAACCTGAATGTAGGTCTCCTTAGAAGTTTACCACAAAAAAGAGTCTCCTTACTAAAAAATACTTACAAACAAATATCACGCCTATACCCTTGCGGGGTAGGCAGAGCATAAATGGTCGTAAAAACGGCCATTTACGCCACTTCTGACAAATGTTTGAGGGTCATTCAGATAATTGGGTGTCACCATAGTGACAGGTTGTCAGCACATTGCCTAAATTGCAGTACACATGTAACCGTCGAGTCCCTAAATCGCCTCTTACGATACCCACGGGAAAGAAATGGGTCGATGCTATTTTAAGCCGGCATCGCACGGCAAGAATGCATTCATATATTATCGTGTAGGTATTATTAAGGGAGCCGATACTTATTTTTGGCTTTATTACAAAATAGACGCGCGTTGAACGCGAGTTTTATAACTATATCCGTACAAAAAACGCTAGACACGAGTTTAAGGTGCGTCTAACTTTTTTGTGGAAAATGTATATGCTTCCGGTGACGTAGCTTCCGGCAGCTCGTTCTCAATGCACTCAGTGCGGTTGTGAACTCCTTGCTACATGAAGTCCTAGCAAGTCATTTGTTGGTACTATTTAGGAGAACAGTTCAGGAGCATTTTCTTTAATTGTGATTGTATCTTAGAAGTTATTAAATAAGTATGTTTGATTACTTAGACGGCGGTCGTAACACAACCGTGCCTTTGTACATGGTTTAAAAATAAGTTATGTAATTAAGTTGAGTTCTGTTTTCTGTAATAATTCAGTGTGTATAATAAAGAATCATTTAAAACTTGCTCATACACTAGCACTAGCATTTTTAAAATATTTGTCACCAAAAATTAAAACAAGTGGAATATTTTTTAAGAAATTCACGATGGTGAAATCGTAAAAACAATCAATAGCAAAAATAATCATTAAAATCCTCATAATGACACGAAATATAAACGAGGTTCTTATTTGTTATCTCAAATGGACACACCAAGGTAAATCACACCTTGTTACTCATGCTACATTAGCAATATCTATTAAATAAAAAAAAATTGCGGTCGGACCCTCATTTATTTTGCCTTGTATCAATTTATTGCATTCCTTTATCTCCGGAAATGCTAAGGTAGTAAGGTGAGGAGGAATGTTTTTTTTACTTTCGGATATCGTAGGTTGAGGAAAATTATTTAAATTATAGTAGGATCAGAAAAAGATCACCAGGGAAAAACTATTAATAAATAAATACTTCTTGACCTGTGAAGCTTTTAATCTAATCATTTACGTAGATCACATCGTAAGTAGAGCGTTTTTAAAAGGATGTTATACTAAGATAAACAAAGGTAATATAAAAGCATAAGTAACAACTTAATACTAAACCAGAATAAAGTTAAATAAAGTATCTAGTGACTAACCTAAATTTAAGCTGTAGAATTGAAGCTATAGCTATATAGATAGTAGGTTTACATACAGTAATGTTTAGCCTTCAATCATCTAAAGCATGATTTCTTAGAAGCACCTATAAAGGTATAAAGAACACCGCATCTAATCAATTCGGTCAAACTTCTAACAAACAAACATTAATAAAAATTTAAGAAGCTTCTTGTGGCCAAGTTTGGCAGGATCACGGTGTGTGGTCACGATTCTCACAACCTTCAAAGCCTTCTATAGGAATACTGACACCTCTTCAAGATGGAGTAGATTGTGGTGACCCTAACAATGCTTATATCACGCCTTGTTAGTCATACTTACTGCTAATTCAATATCACTGTTGTGGTATTGTCAGATTTTTGGTTTTTCTGGGTAACACCAAGATGATGAAATTAGTATATTAATTTAGCATTGAATTAGATAGATTATCTTGTAATCCTTAAATGAAAATATTTTTCTGTAGGTATGTGACGGTTTAAAGCGTTACCTACATACTTATTTTAAAAAGATTTCATACTCGTCCGATCGATTTAGGCGAGTTGTTTATTTTTATATTATACTTTTATGAAAAATATTTAGAACTTTTTTATTTACCCTACAGCTTCAGAACAAGGGTAATGTTTCTCGGCAATATGTATGTGGAATGTGGGTTAATTCTTTTCACGGGACGGGTTACAGCCCAAACGCCTAGACGGATGTTGGTAAGATTCGTCTCAACATTCGCTTTAGCGGCTTTATTAAAATTTCATTAATTCGAAATGGGAGATTTTAAACGAAAAATATATCTTTGATTTTTTTTTCACGCGGCTTTCTTTCTTTTTTTATTGCTTTCTTGATAATTAGCTTGTTATTTACTTACTTAGTTTTACACCTAGGTATCTAGGTTACCTACAACTTCGATGTTAATTTTCACACATACTTAACAACAACCGATCCCATACATACATACTTACATAAAGCTAATATTCCTTGCAGGGCAGGCAGAGCAACAACGGCCACAAAATACAGACATTTACGCCACATCTGACAAACATTTGATATTTATTCAGAAAATTGTTGTAAACTTTAAATGTATCTAATGCACCTAAGTTGCCTCATTTAACACCCATGCTAAAGAAATGGGGTGATGCTATTCTAAGGCATCTAACGGCAAATTCTAAGCCAATCACACGACTGCGTATGGTTAACATTTTATTGCTTTACATAGACAGTTTAAGAAACCGTCAGGCGGTACAAACCGCAATATGTCCGGAATTCGAACTTGACCTACAACATCACTTTTGCGGTTAGATGAGGATCATTGTGTCTAACCGGAGCTTTTTGCGGTGATACCCGTTGCTAATTTATATTGTGTCTAAATATTAGTTCTGCGAATCAAGAAAACATATTTTTTGTTTTGACATCCGTTAAGTGTATCATTTTGTTTTATGTTAACCGATCAGAAGGGTTGGTTGAATCGCACACGCACCAGGCGATGTTGCGGTTCTTGACAGCTATAGAAATGCCAACTTGTGACAGCCGCAACTTGATGCGGCAATGTATGCCATTGAAGCTTGGTTGGGTTTGGGATTTTGTAAACTCCTTTCATCAATAACCCAATCCGATAAACAAACAGTATAAATCAAGCCAAAATCCCTTGCGGGGTAGGCAGAGCGTAAACAGTTGTAAATAACGTGCATTTACGCTATATTTGAAAATCATTAGAGGATCATTCAGAAATCGTGTATTACCATAGTGACAGGTTGTCAGCTCAGCGCCTAAAAATGTTATCTTCTATTCCCTTAGTCGCCTTTACGACACCCAAGGGAAATAAATGAGGTGATGCTTTTCTAAGCTGACATCACATGGCAAAACAGAAAATCATGCGGCGTGTGTAAAAACTGTATAAAATGAATCCAATTTAGTACATTTTCACGGTTTTTTGTTTGTTTGTCATGTCTGTTATAGCGTTAGACAGATACGCCGACCCATTTTTTGTTAATTTTGTATAATATTTATGAGAACACAATGAATTCTGATTTGATACATATTTTCAAAGGATTTAATATAGGGTTAAATTTTACTTGTGACCGATAGCGAAAACTCAGATCAGATGGTGAAGAACAATTTTCCCAAGGAACATATAGGTGGAAAAACTAAAAAAAAATTGACCTCCTATACTAAATTGCCAATCAGCTGATTTTAGTTACCATGTTTCAGGTAGGTACATTACTTTATTTATTTCTTTATTAGGATCGCCAACAGTACACATATTACATCACTTAGACAATAAACAATATTATAAGATACATCCTGATATGAGCACCAATAACAGGCGAACACCACATTCACAAAAAAATATACAGCGACTCTTTATAATATTACCTAAATACAGGAAATTACTTTTTATTATTATAATAAATACTTACAAAAGGTGAAAGCAATGAAATTACATTACATTATTATTAAATTAATTAACTACTTAAGTGATAATAATATCACAAATCTTTTTTTTAAACACCCCCAGACTGTCCGTTACTTACATCGAAATATAAAAATAAACATTGATCTGCGATCAAGTCACCTTGATTTCTAAAAAAATCGTCATATATTTTCTTGGTGCAAGTTCTTCTTCCGACGAGTTGAACACCAAGTCGACGAACTACCCGATGGGTTCATTGTTTTTTTTTAGAGATATTAAAAGTATCCTACTTACTCACTGCTGCTACTGTGCAGTGTGATGCCGATTTAGAATAGTATCACCCCATTTCTTTCTCATGGGAGTCGTAAGGGACGACTAAGGGACTCGAGGGTATGTAGAGCAATTTAAGGCAATGTACTGACAACCTGTTACTATGGCGATACTCAATTTTCCGAATAACCCTCAAATATTTGTTAGATGAGGCGTAAATGTTCGTTTTTTGCGGCCGTTTACGCTCTGCCTACCCCGCAAGGGATTGTAGGCGTGATAATGTGTATATATGTCTGTACCTACTTACTGGGCGCAACACATTTAAAAACATGTGAATCTTTCCTTATCGATTATTGATTCTGCAAATTTCAATAGATATTTGCCCTGAAGCTAGGAAGCATACTTGTTACCTCGTTTAAAGTTTTCTAAATAATTGCTGACTACTACCAATCAAATTCCTTGCTCAACCATCAACCAATCAACCGATTATTATCCCTTCAACCGTCGATATATTACCAATATTTGAATTTAGTAGTCATAGACTAAGTAGCATAAGACAACGCATTTTGTCAAATGTCTTGTAATAAGAGATTATAGATGAGCATACTCCTAGGTAGATCGTTTGCATCATCACTTTTAGCAACAGGTTTTTTTTGCCACAAGGTCACTGAGTCGACAGACAACCCGATGAACTCTATAATAAGTGATAGGCTGATGGTAGACAATAATTGCTTGCCAATTTTATGTGAAAAGAAATCTGTTTATAAAACAAAACCAATGCTATTGTGTTAATTACTGCTATGTTTTGTTGGTTTTGTATTTTTTTTTAAACTGTCTTAATCTTAAAAATACACAAGTAATTTATTTTAGTTTAGTATGTTTGAAAACACGCCTACAACATGTAAATAAAATTAATACTATTTTGTAAATTAAATACTTACTAAGGGACTCGAGGGTGTATATTGCAATTTTAGGCGACAGGCTGACAACCTGTCACTATAGTGATACACAGTTATCTGATTGACCCTCAAACTTTTGTCAGACGTGGTGTTAATATCCGTTGAACGGCCGTTAACACTCTGCCTACGGGCGTGGATATGGGCGTGGTTAATGTATGTATGTATGTAATACTTACCTTAATTTTACTAGTGACCGATAGCGAAAACTAAAAACGGGCTAGTGACAAGGAACAATTTTGCTCAAGGAACATAGGTCAAAATACAAAAAAGAATTAGACTTCGATTCAGCTGATTAGAGGGCTATGGAAACTCAAAATATTTTTGTCATTTTCGACCTATGTTCCTTGGGGTAAGCTGTTCCTTATCACCAGCTCGCCTTGAGATTTTGGTATCGGTCACTAGTTAAATGTCACCCGATATAATATGTAGGTATAGCGGAGTCTTCTCTTGGTACGTTGTCGTTTGCATTAGTAATTCATCTTTCAAAGCGTTGGGTATAGTATTTTGAAAATAAAACAAAGTTGAACGGTCAGTTGTTATTAATGTTTCAAAATGGATTTATTATGTTTGTTTCGTAATAAATATGGGAGGTTGTTAGTAAGAGTTTAACAGGAGACCTATAAAAATAATAACAGGAACCAAGTTTGGCCTGCGGAGACCACCCGGTGTTAACAGTCGGTGTTTTTAGCGCTCACTAATAAATTAAATTCAAAATAAATAAGTATTATAAGCATTTGGAAGTCATGTTCATTCATTTCAGTATAATCAACAGGTGTGTTGTTTATATGAAGGCATAATTATCTAAGTACCTACTTACATATAATTTTTGATTTAGACGCGCATATATACTAACAATAATATCACGCTTTTATCCCTTGCGGGGTAAGCAGAGGGTTAACGGCCGTAGAATACGACCGTTGTCGCCACGTCTTACAATTATTTGAGGGCTGTTTCATAAAAACCGTGTATCCCTATATAGCATATCGCTTAAAATTGTAATACTTACACATGAAACTCTCGCGTCCCTCAGTCACCTCTTACGACATCCGCGGAGAAGAAATTGGGTGATACTATTCTATGCCGTTGATACTATTCTATGTTTACCGTGTGATGCCGGCTTAGAATAGCATCACCCCATTTCTTTCCCGTGGGAGTCGTAAGAGGCGACTGAGGGACTTGAGGGGGTGTATTGCAATTTTAGGCGATGGGCTGACAACCTATCACTATAGCGATACACAATTTTCCGAATGACCCTCAAATATATGTCCGACGTGGCGTAAATGTCCGTTTTTGCGGCCGTTTACGCTCTACCTACCCCGCAAGGGATAATAGGCGTGATATATGTATGTATTCTATGCCGGCATCACACGGCAAAATTTTGTTTTACTGTAGCATAAAATGTCAAAACTCCTTTCGAAAACACTTGCTTTATTAATAATGCATACCACTCACTTCTGTTTAGTAAGTGTATTGTAAATGTAACGATAGAGGTGAAGCGAGAATGTTTTTTCGAAAAAATATCATTATAATTCGTAACAAAGTCCAAGCTCAAAAACTTCGAAGACTCAAGTTTGAAGAATGAACTTTCTAAGCACAACTTTACGCCTAGTAACGCCATCTATCCGGTTCATATTGGACTAGCACCACGCGTGACTAGGCCCCATGGCTTATTGGTTTCAATGGTGGAGCAGAGAGCTTTCTTATTGGAGCGAGCTTCAATTTAGTTAACATATAAGATTGTACTCACAAACAAATATAACTTAAACGCAATTTACGACGTATGTACAAATCATACACGTAAATAGAAAAGTTTTCAAGATATCAGCCCACTTTATAAGAAGCAATCTCATAAAATATAAAAAATGGAAAACTTTTAGGAATAATTTGAAGGTTTTGCTTTGTTTTACACGGTCACTCAGTAATTTTCTAAATAGGTTTATGTAATTAGGTATTTACTTTAGCACCTACTCATGTACAAAATATAAACATATAATACTTATTCTATTTGTATGCAGCATTACAATTAGATTAGCTTAATTCAATACCACCCAACAAATACGTAATGATCTAAGAAAGTCTGCCTTTGTAGGTACATTATCGCAAGAAGCGTTATTGCTAGTTAGTTTATGAAGTTAGACCTTTTTAGATACAGCCCTAATATTACGAACAAAACAAAACAAGTTTTAATTCCTAAAATTTATCTTTGACGTCCCAGTTTTAATATTGTTTGCATACACACATATATCAAAGTTATATCCCATGTGGGGTAGGCAGAGCGTAAACGGCCAAATAGCGGACATTTACATCACTTTTAGACAAACAGTTCAGGGTCATTCATAAAATTGTATATCAATACAGTGATGAGAAATACCGTTACAATGTATAATTTAGGTATTCCTACTAGAAAAGGTATGTATCTTAATTATAGCATTTTTTGTAATAACTTTAAAACTGTAGATATAATGTTGAAAAATGATTCAAATAGATGTTACTTTGGTTTTTTTTCCTATCAATTAGAGTTTGTCAAATTGTGTAACTGATAGGTATATGTTATTCGTGAATTCTCGACAATAACATTCATTTATTCAGATTTTAATGGCTGTAATTGTCTAAATAAAACCAGTTTTTAAATCTTGCTTGCGCTATATCCACCGCCTTAAGTGTTATTTATGTCAAGATAGTTATTCCTGCAGATTCTGATATAGTTTAACTAATACGCTTAGACGTAGCGTTGTCTGGTTCTTAGAAGATCTGACAAAGGCTTCCGTGCGGTATAATGTGACTAAAAGGTGGCATAAGGAACGATATCGTATCGCCATTTGCCAAAGCTTTATAACGGATGTGTGCATGAGCGGTTATATCATCTATAGATAGATATTGCATAGTAATGACCTGCATTTAAGCATCAGGTGCTATCCAAAAATGTTCCTGTTTTTATTATTTCAACTATGATTATTATTTTGTGGCCGTGTAATGCCAGCTTAGAATAGAATCATCCCATTTCTTACCCATGGGTGTCGTAAGAGGCGAGTAAGGGACTTGAGGGTTAGATGAGTATCGAAATTCAGGCGATTGGCTGACAACCTGTCACTATAGCGATACACAGTTATCTGATTGACACTCAAACTTTTGTCAGATTTGGTCAACCTTTGCGCCGCAGACAGTCGCACTGGCCTATGCCACGTCGGCCGTCCATCACTGAAAAAGTAAGTATTCTAATTAGCACTTCATAATCTGCCTTCATTCTATCCCAATTTATTTGGGGTAGGCGCAACGTGTCTTCCCCTTGTAGTCATTATAATCAGCCTTTAAATTATATCATACAGTATATCAGAATTTTTAATTTCAATTGAATTTAGAAACTTGGATTTTAGTCAAAATTACAGATATCGAATCAAACTGCTACGCCTCTTTTCTAAATTATAAAGTACCATCATATTACACAATATTACAATTTGCGTATTGCGAAACACGCTTTACAAGACAAGGATTTATAATAAACAAGGATATTGAAGTGTCCTGTGTCGTTGTATCGTATAACCCACTCCAGCCTTTGGAACCGGATCCGGACGAATCCGAGAATGATCAAGAGGGCGCAAGGGACCGAGTGGACGCGTGCTTTTCCGGTTGGGGCCTGTGAAAACATCCTGAAAAAGATTTTGTCGTGATATATAAACATTGAGTTTATTGCGTAGCTGCTATCGCTGCTAAAAAGCAGTTGTCAAATGAGTACTGGTAAAGATAAAAAAATATAAGTCTTATTTGCTATAAATTTTCATTTAAATCCATGTTCTTATTTTCATGAAATAAAGTAACAAAGGAATTTGATTTTTTGAAGAATATAAATAATAATACACAGTATATAAGCAGATAGATAGATAAATAGCGAGAAAAAGAACGAAAAAGATGTAAGTAGATACGCATAAAATACTGTATCAACTTTTCTTTTTCAATTCTTATCAACTTCAACTGATATCTTATTCATGTGTCCGGTCCGTAGTAGTCTAACTACATTTACGAGCAGCAATTATCATTTTTGAAAATAATTTAGCACTGACAATGCAAAATAAACGAAAATATATTTATAAGGAACCGTTCACAAGACCCAACCGCAAATCCCCAAGGCTCGATTGGTGGACTAAATTAGAACTCTAAGCTCCTCGTTACGTTGTTGAAAGCGAACAGATTAGGACAGGACAAACATAATGGTACTGGCACTACTCTCTAAGAGCTGTAAGGGTCGTGTGTAAGATTTCCCGGTAAAAGGTTTTATGGGAAACGGGGAAGATTGTAGATATAATGAAGATAGTGACGTCATTTGAGCGAAGCCCTTTGAAGCCATCCCAAAGACTGGAATAGGAATTAATTACACTGGTGACTGAAATAAGTAACATTATTAATAGCAGCACATGGAGCTCTCTTTCTTCTTTATGTAATCAACTTATACTGGTTTTTCGTGCAGTTGTTTATAATTACCAGTATCAGTTAATCCCTGCTCATAGTGGCTGGCAGAAGTTTTGCTCAGAATCGCAGCGGAGTAAGTATTTAAGTGTGTTTCTGTTACCTACTTACGCCACCCATTCACGATGTACTGAATACCAAATTTTAAAACACTTTTAGGTTAGGTATCTTTTTGTTTTAACTTGCAAAACTGTAAGCGCGGGCAGTACGATGTACTATTTTACAAGATAGTAACAAAAGTGCATGCCGTGTGATGCCGGCTTAGAATAGCATCACCCCATTTCTTGCCCGTGGGAGTCGTAAGAGGCGAATAAGGGACTTGACTGGGTGTATTGCAGTTTTAGGCGATGGGCTGACAACCTGTCACTATGGCGATACACAATTTTCCGGATGAACCTTAAATGTTTGTCAGACGTGGCGTAAATGTCTGTTTTATGCGGCCATTTATGCTCTGTCTACCCCGCAAGGAATTAAAGACGTGACATGTGTATGTATGTAACAAAAGTAAGGGGGAAGTCTACGTCCAGCAGTGGACTGTTATAGCCTCATTTGTGTATGTACGAGTCAGAATTATGAACTTTTTACTTTTCCTCTTTGCTATCGCTAAATAACTTACTCCCATGTGGATACGCAACTACATTAAAAGTTATTCCGTTGTAAAATTCTTCTTCATTTCAGCGGAAAATATGCTTAACAGCACTTTCATACGATACAAAGTACGTGCGAAGTGGATGAAGTTGGAATTAAATTAGCTTAAATAGCACCGAAGTGACCCGAAGAATAATTTAGCGAGGGCTCTCAGTGGCTAATGAAGAATACTACCCTCCAGACGGTTATTTGTACAAACTTGCCCCATTAAGATATTACAACCTTTGCTGGAATGGGTGAAACAGGAAGACGCTGTTTGAAAATATAAGAAATTCTGTATTTGGTTTTAGAATTAAAAAATTAAGTGAGCAGAATCTTCAAATTATTTCATTCGTGTGGTTATATATTTACAGATTATTAGGTTATGAATGTTTACGAGTAGGCAAAGCGTAAATGACCGTAAAAATACGGTCGCCATCGCCAAGTTGGTCAGTAGTTGTTTGAGGGTCGTTTCAGAAAAACGTGTATCACTAGTTGAATATTTTAAATAATGAAAATAAACAAATTTGTAATCAAGTTTGTATAACTGTGCTCGATATCACAAATAGGTGCAGAAAACCGTGTTTACTCACAGTATACAAAGGAGTAGTAGTCTACTTCATACTAACGCCCGGTACAATAAATATTTAAGGGGGCTGTATCTCATGAACCGCGAAAGTTAGACAGTTGAAATTTTTACAGATGTTGTATTTCTGTTGCTGCTATAACAACAAATACAAAAAAGTAAATATGGGGCCTGCCACACAAAACACGTGTTTTTTTGTTATAGATAATGGTACGGAACCCTTCGTACGCGAGTCCGACTCGCACTTGGCCGGTTTTGTTTGAGTATTAAAAGTCGCGAAAAATACCTTGTAACCTTATTTTACATTATAACAATGTTATTTACGGTTGTTTTACTGTAACTAAACATTATGGTCCCTGACTGTGACATCACTTAAATTCGGATTCACTAAACCAACTTGTTGGCATCCCTGCGAATGTAGGTAGTTGCAGGCGGAAAGGTGCTCGAGTTAAAGTACTGCTTCTTGGTTTACTGTGGTTTATTTTAGTTGAACTAGACAACCTACCCCTTGGGTTCATCAAACAGTAAACGTAAGTATTTTATAGGTTTTTATTCGTTTAATCTAACCTCTGATTTTGGTGGAAGCATCAAACTTGTTCATTGGAATTTTTAACCGAGTAAATTTCAATGATAATGTCGTAATCAGCATAATTAAAAATATTATTATGTATAAAACTGTTATCAGAGCATGCATCGTAAATACTTTTCTATCCTTATCGAACTCTATAAATCAAGTTATCTCTACAGATAGAAATAATTAGAAACTCTTAATTATTCCAGTTTCGGCTTCGAACTTTGTTGATAAAATAAAATAAAAATATTTACTTAACTAGCTTTTACCCGCGACTTCGTCCGCGTTAGATAGTTTTTTTAGAAACAGGTTAAGGTTTAGGTGGGCTCCTGATGGTACACCTGGTGGTCTACATAAGGTACTCCAGATCCTCAATGTCCTTGTGAAAAGAAGCGGCCCATCATACCGAACAACTTTTGTTTTGGAACCATTTCTGTATCTCTAATAGTTTAAGTGGGCCCCTGATCGTACACCTGGTGGTCTACATAAGGTACTCCAGATCCTCAATGTCCTTGTGAAAAGAAGCAGCCCATCATATTGAACAACTTTTGTTTTAGAACCATGCCTGTATCTCTAATAGTTTAGCTGGGCTCCTGATGGTACACCTGGTGGTCTACATAATGTACTCCAGATCCTCTATGTCCTTGTAAAAAGAAGCAGCCCATCATACTGGACAACTTTTGTGTTGGAACCATTTTTGTATCTCTAATAGTTTAGGTGGGCTCCTGATGGTACACCTGGTGGTCTACATAAGGTACTCCAGATCCTCAATGTCCTTGTGAAAAGAAGCGGCCCATCATACTGAACAACTTTTGTTTTGGAACCATGCCTGTATCTCTAATAGTTTAGCTGGGCTCCTGGTGGTACACCTGGTGGTCTACATAAGGTACTCCTGATCCTCAACGTCCTGGTGAAAAGATGCGGCTTATCATACTGAACAACTTTTGTTTTGGAACCATGCCTGTATCTCTAATAGTTTAGCTGGGCTCCTGGTGGTACACCTGGTGGTCTTCATAAGGTACTCCAGATCCTCAATGTCCTTGTGAAAAGAAGCAGCCCATCATACTGAACAACTTTTGCTTTAGAACCATGCCTGTATCTCTAATAGTTTAGCTGGGCTCCTGATGGTACACCTGGTGGTCTACATAATGTACTCCAGATCCTCTATGTCCTTGTGAAAAGAAGCGGCCCATCATACTGAACAACTTTTGTTTTGGAACCATTTTTGTATCTCTAATAGTTTAGGTGGGTCCTGATGGTACACCTCGTGGTCTTCATAAGGTACTCCAGATCCTCAATGTCCTTGTGAAAAGAAGCAGCCTATCATACTGAACAACTTTTGCTTTAGAACCATGCCTGTATCTCTAATAGTTTAGCTGGGCTCCTGATGGTACACCTGGTGGTCTACATAATGTACTCCAGATCCTCTATGTCCTTGTGAAAAGAAGCGGCCCATCATACTGAACAACTTTTGTTTTGGAACCATTTCTGTATCTCTAATAGTTTAGGTGGGCTCCTGATGAACAGTTCTTATCTCTACTGTTTAAAGATGACTTGCTTGCTTCTGTTGTTAAAGGGACAATTCAAAATTTGCTATCCGGTGTACTGCCCTGAGAGATCAATATTTATAACCAATATTACCATTGAATACGAAGTCAGTAGATAACAAAAAAATCCTCGGTAAAAAGTTGCCAATATCCATTTTCAACTTATTCCCATCATACTAAACAACTTTTGTTTTGGAACCATTTCTGTATCTCTAATTATAGTTTAGGTGGGCTCCTGATGGTACACCTGGTGGTCTACATAAGGTACTCCAGATCCTCAATGTCCTTGTAAAAAGTAGCAGCCAATCATACTGAACAACTTTTGTTTTAGAACCATGCCTGTATCTCTAATAGTTTAGCTGGGCTCCTGATGGTACAGCTGGTGGTCTACATAAGGTACTCCAGATCCTCAATGTCCTTGTGAAAAGAAGCGGACCATCATACCGAACAACTTTTGTTTTGGAACCATTTTTGTATCTCTAATAGTTTAGGTGGGTCCTGATGGTACACCTCGTGGTCTTCATAAGGTACTCCAGATCCTCAATGTCCTTGTGAAAAGAAGCAGCCCATCATACTGAACAACTTTTGCTTTAGAACCATGCCTGTATCTCTAATAGTTTAGCTGGGCTCCTGATGGTACACCTGGTGGTCTACATAATGTACTCCAGATCCTCTATGTCCTTGTGAAAAGAAGCGGCCCATCATACTGAACAACTTTTGTTTTGGAACCATTTCTGTATCTCTAATAGTTTAGGTGGGCTCCTGATGGTACACCTAGTGGTCTACATAAGGTACTCCAGATCCTCAATGTCCTTGTGAAAAGAAGCGGCCCATCATTATGAACCACTTTTGTTTTGGAACCATGCCTGTATCTCTAATAGTTTAGCTGGGCTCCTGGTGGTACACCTGGTGGTCTACATAAGGTACTCCAGATCCTCAATGTCCTTGTGAAAAGAAGCGACCCATCATACTGAACAACTTTTGTTTTAGAACCATGCCTGTATCTCTAATAGTTTAGGTGGGCTCCTGATGGTTCACCTGGTGGTCTACATAAGGTACTCCAGATCCTCAATGTCCTTGTGAAAAGAAGCGGCTCATCATACTGAACAACTTTTGTTTTGGAACCATTCCTGTATCTCTAATAGTTTAGCTGGGCTCCTGGTGGTACACCTGGTGGTCTACATCTGTACTCCAGACCCTCGAATGGTGATAAAAAGTAGCCTATGTCCGTTCTCGGTATGCTAGCAATCTCTGTGCCAAGTTTCATGAAGATCGGTTCAGCGGTTTGGCCGTGAAAGCGTAGCAGACAGACAGACAGACAGACAGACAGACAGAGTTACTTTCGCATTTATAATATTAGTGTGGATAGTGTGGATTTATAAGTTTATACTCGTAGATAGATAGATAGATAGATGAACACTTTATTGCTTACAACATACATAACAGAAACAAAACAATACAGAAAACTTAAGACTAAAAGTAAGCAAAGGCGGCCTTATCGCTTGCAGCGATCTCTTCCAGGCAACCTTTACTAAAAATAGAGACAAAAAAGAAATATTTGTAAGTAGTTGCATAAGCAAATTAAAACCGTTACAGTAAAATTATTAAATTAAAAAAATTGGAATAAAAATAACTCGTATTATCTTAACTATTGATACAAGTTGTAAGCGAGTGATGCAACAGGTTGAAATTTCCGCAAGGAATTAACATTTGGAATGAAATAAAATAAAAATTGCACGGAAAATCTTTCATTTCATATTGAAACATAAAAGTCCTGTGACGAAATGAAATATAGTGACAGATTCTACTCCGCTAAGTATTTTTGCGATAGGATAAATAGGACTTTACCTACCCGTGACACCACTTTATTATCAGCACATAAACATAATGTTGCCGTGTGATGCTGGTTTAGAATAGCATCACTCTAATACTACCCTTGGGTGTCGTAAAAAGCGAATGAGGTATAAATTGATCCAGGGATTTATCCATTATGAGCAGCAGCATTCCCTGTGAAGATAATATCTTGAAGTATACTCCGCTTGCCAAGCGTGGTGAGTATAGTAATACCCACCAAAAGAGGGAAGCCCATGTCCAGCAAAGGACTGTTGTAGCTGTTAAACATAATTTGGTAATTACCTATATCTGTGTCTTGGGATGGGGATAAAAGTATTTCAAAACTAGCTGTTACCCGCGGTGTTTCCCGTATAAGTGGCAATTCTTCTATTCGATTCGAGTCGTCGTAACGACCCGTTGAACCCTAAGTGGCAATAAAAACTATCCTTTGTATTAATCCAAACGCATACAAGCCTAATCTCTTCAAAGTAAGAATGAACAGGCTTCTTTTGTCTCTGTCCTATGACCTAGACTAGAGTCAAGAGCAAACCCAAACTTAATTTAAAAAAATGCATAACAATCAGTTCAGTAGTTTTTGCGTGAAGCAGTAACGAACAAACACATTTATAATATTAGTAGGATCAGTCATAAATAGCTTGCAGAATAGGTATATGTTGATAAAGTTCAACCAAACTTGTTTCGTTTTACAGGCGCACTCGAATTCAATGAAACAGAACAGATTTATTTATATCGGCCCATAACCGTACTGGTGTTAAAGGTATTAAAAGATCTCGAGTTACAAATCCAATTTCTTTCATACAGAAACAACCCCAATGTTTACACTTAACGCATATTCTAAAATATACCATGAACTGCCATTATTTATATCTGAAACACAAAGGAAAAGGAAATTGAAATATTAAACGCATTTATGGTAGGTACGTAGTAAAATATGCCACTGAAAACTGAATGCAGTTTTGTATTTGTTGTAATATAGGTAAGGAACCATTTTAGCTTTGAACGTTGCGACTATACAACTTCTTGGAATATGGTGTTTTGTATAATAAAAAAAGGCTTTAGACTAAAGCATGAGGAAACTAAGTTTTCGTATGCAGTATGCATCTACCGGCTTTAGTAAAATTTCAGTGAAGTCATATCAAAGTAAATTATTGACAACTTGAAACGTAGGAATTAGCCACAAGTTTAACTCGTTGCAATAATTTTAATGTTACAAAAACTCGCTGTTTCTAATTTTTATAATCAATTTGGTGGCATCTTAATAATATTTAATCGAATGATTGTCGCCTTCACGTCCAAATCAAAAATAAACCTAGAGGACACTATTTCAAAGAACATCCACACCGCACTCGCAGCAAATTCAATTAAATAAAGTAAATGAGATTGGCCGAGGAAATGGCAAATGAATTCTGAGACGCAGTCGGTAGGCACATATCCTGTTTCTCACTCACTCGTTGAGCTAACTTATCACGCTCTAAATAAATACAAACACTGTCTAACGAAGTGCCGAAGGAAAGTTAAAAGCGGCTGGAAAGGAAGGAGTTATGGCCGCTACTATGGTGTAGAGAGTCGATGAGTTGTCACTGGATCGTCGCGAAATTCCATACGCTGTCCTGTTTAAACGAGAATCCATCGACTTCTCATGACTGCGCATGAGTCGCAGTCGATAGGCACATTTCCTCTTTCCCACTCAGTCTTTGAGCTGACTTATCACGCTCTTAATAAATACAAACACTGTCTAAGGAAATTTAAAAGCGGCCGGGAAGGAAAAATTGGCCCGTAGTGAAGAGAGCCGATGAGTTGTCACTGGATTGTCGCCTTATTTCATACACTGCGTATTATCATGGTGCAGTGCAGGTAGACGAAGACTACTTTTTCATGGTTGATGTAAAATTTCTTCGCAAATAATTTGAATAGGTATTCACAACTTTGAAATATCTCCAAATCATTTCCTAAAATTAATAAATAATGTAGAATCATCCTTGGATTTTAGGTTGTCAATGTAACCAGTATCAACAGATAAATAAACATAATTAAAATATTTTTTACATTTGTTGATAAATCTTTGAAATATACTTGTTATTACACTATTTTGTAACAATTACAATAGTACACTGCTGGACATAGACTTCCAACTAAAAATACGACCGATGTGGCGTAGTGGTAGTGCGACTGCCTGCGACGCAAAGGTTCCGGGTTCGATTCTCGGTGGGACACTCAGAAAAGTGGATATTTATCTCTTTGTGAATTTGTTCCCGGTCTGGTTAGGACATTGCAGGGTGAACCAACTGATTGTCCGAAAAGAAATGGTTCCGTGCTTCGGAGGACACGTTAAGCCGTCGGTCCCGGTTGCTGTCTATGATTACTTAGACGGCGGTCGTAACAAAACCATGCCAGAGGCCTACTAGTGGTAGTAGGCGGTTGAAAAACTCTGACACCAGGGTTCATCGGGTCATTGGATGACTCGGTGTCCCACACGAAAAGAAAAGAGAGAGACTAAAAATACGATTAAAAAGAAAAAATACTCTTAACTTATAGGGAACCAATGGTAAGAGTTATGAATTTATTAATGTTAACGAACCTCTCGGCGCTCCATTAAATCATATCTGACCGAGCGGCTAAAAATTCGACCAAATGTCTATTTTTAGGGATAAATCTCCATGTCTTTTTGGTTATTTTCGTATGATGTATGATCGGCAATCTATTTTGGACCATTTGTAGATTAAGCTTCTTTTTAATCGTCGATAAATTTGTTTGTTAATTTAAAAAGAGATTTTTAACTTGCGCGTATAAAAGTGCTTTTTGAAATGCAAGTTTTACTTCATGTAAGATGAGATCATTAACGTTCCGTTGTCATAAACAAATGACGATTTTATTTTTCTTCTCCACATCCGACGAAATGTTTACGTTCTCCTAATTAACATTTTTGGGCAATGATTGAGTATGCCATTTGTTTTATGACACTAACAACTTTTACAACGTGTCTCCGAAATTTATTTAAACTGATGATGGTATTCATTGACTCTGTGGTCCTAATCGAATACGGCTCGAGTTGCATTCTTAATAAGGATGACAGGATCAACAAGAGTTGATCGCCCCGACTTCGCACGCTGATTGTTGTTCGGAATCTTAAGGTTAACTGATGTGACATCCTCTGGCTCCTTCTCGCCTGGTACTTCAGATTTCATCTATCTTGCTCGGTCATCAGTCTTAATAGCTACGAGATTGCAGATTGGCTTACGTAAGCATTTAGTAATAGGATTCAATAACTACTTTGATGTTGTGAGTTTTCAGTTGTGTTGCTTTTGCAAAATATTCGTTAGGATTTACGGCATGTTTATGTTTGTTGAACTGATAAAATCCATACGATCTCCTTTTCATCTTTGAAGTGTTTTCTTAACAATTACTATTGTTGTTCAGCCTTGGCCTGGTTCGTTGGTATCATAACTGTCTGCGCGTCGAATTTCTCAAATATATTTATTTATTCAAGAATTAGGCGATCAACTTGTGTAAACAGTCTTAACTATCAATACTCGACATTTTCGTTTTACTTTTGTTAGGTTCGTTAAAAGTTTCTTTGATATCTGTCACGATTTTTTTGAATGGCTCATCTATATTTTGAAATAGGTATCGGTAACGCATCGTCGCTTTATTGACTACCGAAAAAATATGATTTTGTTCAATATTACCTTGGCATAGTTTACAATTCATCCAATTGTGAATAAAATGCAAGACACAATGTGCTGATTATAAAACATGCAAAGATTAACTATCCGTCTGAAAGCAACACCGTTTTAATCTAGTAGTATTTAAAGTGTGTAAAACTCATATAAGAACAATAAAAAAAAAACTTCTATTTATTATTGCGTTAGTTTTTTCGGTGTCATTAATATTATGTGTAATATCAATTAAGTTTTGCTGTGTCTCTGTTCTGAGCATTTGGCTCCACGGAAGACCAGCGTTATATCAGCTCATCTCTGTTTGTCTAATTCCAAGCCAAACTCCCGCAGTGGAAGCGATTTACACAGATAAATTTCGAGCAAAATACCAGGAGTTCAACTGGAGGCAGACAATGGCTGCGTTACGCAGCGCTAAATAACATACGCTGCACAATATAGCAGCGCATACTATGAATTAAACGTGAACCTAAGTCTATTTAACCTAATTAACTAAGTTGAGTGAAATTGGCAAATGATGTGTTCCAACCTTTACATAACTCAAGTCGGTAGTAAATACCGTCTGCCGATCTGGCGTTACGTCACACGTATTAGCACTAGATTATAAGTAAGTACCTCCAAATTATATCACCCCACGAATTCCGCAATTCGTACTAAGGAGTCACAATGATATGGTACAACAAATATGACTAAAGGGAACACACCATAAACAGTTTTATACTAAAACAACTAGATTTATCACTTACAGTTAACGCCGGTCCAAATGCATAAAATACCCAACGGAGAAAGGAAGTTCAGGGAATGGATCAAATGGGAATTCCGTGGGTACTTACAGGGCTGGGTGGAAAAGATATCGACACCCAGCATTCCACTACAGCCTTGGCGCGTTATTCACGTCAAACCACTCACAGCTTCTGTTCGTATTCCACTTTGATATTAGTCATTACGCGTGACCCAACCCGAATTTGGGCCGTACAAACGCGGGCCAAAATGGCCACCTGATGCCTATTCAACGCGACGCTCACGTGGAAGACGTCGAGACATCCAACAATCACTAAGCCTGGCATTCCAGTACAACCCAGGAGAAACACAATAATACGATGCATCAACACGCGCGATCTCAAATTGAATCGTCCATTACACGCGGCATCACAAAACTCGTGGCGGGAAATCCGCACAAACACGATACTCGACGTCCGAACGGTTTTCGAGTGACTGGGTAGTGCGGCGCCGAAACCACCGCTCGGCGCCGTCAGGCGGTCTGCGCGCACGTCGCCAGTCTCGCCATGCGAGTGAGAAAGGGACAACACACGCCCAGAGCGACGCGTGCGATCGAGCACCGCGCCGCATTCATAGACCGTCATTAATACCTAAGTGATTCCCCAGCATAGCAACGCTAAATTAAACATTCACCCGCCCTAGGCCGAATCCATTAGGCCTATTCACTACTGGGGAGACGAGATAGCGTTGCTATTGCTCGCTTAAGAACTGAATCCCCTACCTGAACTGTCGCGACTCGAGGAGTGCCATCACTACCCGGGAACAAGTTGAGAATGCGCCCTCTGCGCCATCGCAGTGGCGGCAGGTTGGCATCCTTAACCAGAACGAGATCTCCGATGCGAGGGGGTTCAGTTCTGTCCGTCCACTTAAGGCGTTGCTGCAGAATGTGCAAATACTCAAGCGACCATCGCTTCCAAAAATTCTGAGACATTTGCTGCAGCAACTCATAACGCGTCAAACGATTGCTACTGACCTCTGTGTAGGGGCGTTAAGTGGTCGGCCAATTAAGAAATGCCCTGGTGTCAGGGCCTCCAGATCATTCGGATCTGAGCTAAGCGGACACAAAGGACGTGAATTGAGAACGGCCTCAATTTTACAAAACACGGTCGCTAGCTCCTCAAAGGTTAATATCGTTAAACCTATAACGCGCATCAAATGCGTCTTAGCGGACTTTACAACCGCTTCAAATATACCACCCCAGTGGGGGCATCCTGGTGGATCGAACACCCAGTTAATGCCCTGACGGGAGAGGCTCGTGCCGATAGCTTCCTCGTTTTCCGATAAAAACGTTATAATTTCTTTCATACATCGATCAGCGCCCTTAAAGTTGGTACCACAGTCCGACCTGATCAGCGCTGGTCGCCCTCTTCGCGACACAAATCTATCTAAAGCTGCTAAGAAAGCCTCCGTAGTGAGGTCGGCCACGAGTTCCAAGTGGACGGCCTTGGTTGCTAGGCACACAAACACGCACAAATACGCCTTGATTGACTTCGCGTTGCGAAGGCGTGATGCCTTTACCATAAAAGGCCCCGCAAAGTCCGTTCCCACACCCGCAAACGTCCAGGCTTCCGTCACCCGGTCCGGTGGGAGGTCTCCCATCTGAGGTTGCATTGTGGCTGCCTTCAACCGATAGCAAGGCAAGCACCGAAACACAATGCTCTGTACCGTACGTCGTCCAGACAAGATCCAAAACTCGCGCTGCAGAATAGCCAAAAGTGCATTGCAGCCCGCATGCGAGTTTTTCTGGTGACGATCCCTAACTATAAGTTCTACCAAAGGTCCCTTCTTTGGGAGTAACAGCGGATGCCGTGCTGAAAAGGGCAGGTTAGCGTTCCGAAGTCTACCTCCAACCCGGAGCATTCCATGCTCGTCCACGAACGGGTTGAGGCGCACAAGACCTCCCTTCAGCTTTCCACGGCCATCCCTGAGCAGCCTGGCCTCTTCCTCAAAATGTTCCGCCTGGACGACCCTAACCAATAAACTTAGAGCCGCATTCCGCTCCGCAGGCGAGAGGACAGGTGCCAAGTTCCGTTCTGCTTGAGGTTTTCTACAGTTGTTCACGAACCGTTTGATCCAACCTGTCACCCCTAGAAGTTTGTCGAGGGAGCTGTATCGTTCCAGCAAGAAAGCCGCACTAGGCTTAGGTACGATCTGCCCTACGTTCACTCGCAAACCTCGATCAGGTGGCCCAAGCGGCGACCCGCACTCATTGTATGGCCATCTCTCAGGTGACTCAGTCAGCCACTGAGGTCCCCACCACAGTGAGTGACCTACCAAATCAGGGGCCCTACATCCCCGTGAGGCGCAGTCCGCTGGGTTCTGTTCTCCCGGTACGTGTCTCCATACCAACGGAGTTTCCGATCCTTTAATCTGTGACACCCGATTTGCCACGAAAACCTCAAGAGTATGTACCGACGTCTGTAACCAGCACAGAACTATCCTACTGTCGGTCCATGCGTACACCGTTTCATCCAAATTGATGGTACCGCGTAGATTACTAGCGACATGATGTAGCAAGCGCGTGAGAAGCGCTGCTCCCGCCAATTCCAACTTTGGGATGGTCCATCTTGTCCTAACTGGAGCCACCTTACTCTTGGCCATAACTAGACGCACGTCTACAGTTCCCGTTGAACTGACTGTCCGCAAATAGACAGCTGCCGCGTACCCTCGCTCCGAGGCATCACAAAACCCATGTAGGGTAGCCTTACATCCCACCGATGGGAGCAATTTGCGAGGTATGGCGATGCGTACGATCCCTGGTAAGGTGGTCACAAACTTGGTCCAATCATTCAACAGCTCTCCGGAGAGCTGGTCGTCCCAACCCAAGTTTGCTATCCACAACCTTTGCAAGAAGCACTTCGCCATGAACGTCACCGGTGCGATCCATCCGTTAGAATCGAAAGTTCTGGCGATCGTCGATAATACCGAACGCTTCGTCCAAGTCTTCTGCAAAAGGTCTGGCTCGATCTTATACGTAAAGACATCATGCGTTGGCCTATATTGCACCCCTAGGATGCTCAACGTATTTGGATTGTCCGGGTTCTCGAAAAGGTGCGGGTCCTGCTGGAACTCACCTGGCAACCCGGCCAGGAGCTCTGGACAGCTGGACAGCCATTTCCGCAACTCATAACCTCCTGATTCCATGATCGCGATCAGCTCGTCTCGTAGTAGCAGTGCTTGTTGCACGCTATCTGCACCCGTGCAGATGTCATCCACGTAGACGTCGCGATCCAGTACTGCTGCGGCTCGAGGGAATCTTACCCTTTCCTGTGCGGCCAACTCTCGCAGCGTGCGTACTGCCAAAAACGGACTTGGCTTCAGACCATACGTTACCGTGTTAAGCTCATAAGTGACCATCGGCTCGTCAGGGCTCTCACGCCACAAAATCAGCTGGTACCGACGGTCATCCGGGTGTATAATTGTTTGGCGAAACATCATTTTGACGTCTGCGACGAACGCTACTTGGTGCAACCGAAAATCTGTGAGGATGTCCACAATGTCCCGGTTCAACTTGGGACCCGCGTGCAGACACTGGTTCACAGACACACCATTCGATGTAGGAGCAGAAACGTCAAACACTACCCGTATCTTCGCCTCCGGTGACTTCAAAACAGCCAGGTGTGGTATGTAGTAATGCTCGACACACCTCCAATCTATGCTGGACACCGACATGTGGCCTAACTCTAGGTACTCCCTCATGAATTCGATATACTTCTGCCGAAGTGCTGCATCTCGCTTCATCTTTCTCTCCATAGCCAGTAGTCTCCGTTCCGCGATCTGTCGCGAACTACCTAAGGAGGGGCGGTTTGGGAGAAATGGCAGCCTGGTAACAAACCTACCTGACAAACTTCGTGCAGTGTTGTACTGATAGAACAGCTCGCACTCGTCATCCTCTGGCTTCCGTCTATCCGCTGTGGGTGGCTCCTCAGACTCCCAAAACCTCTGCAGCACCTCCGACAACACACTACCATAGAGAACCGTATCGCCCTCTGGTAGGTCCTGAGGTCTCCAAACTGGGCCAAAAATAACATACCCCCCTGTGGTATCAACGGCCACTAAACCAGTTTGCTGAAGTACCCGTTTTCTGCCACACCAGAATCTCCCGAGGACGTCTGACCCGAGGAGAACGTCCACCGTACCAGGAGTATCAAATTCAGGATCAGCTAACTCTAAGCCTGTGGTTAACCCTCGTACCGTTGACGGTAACCGAACCTGAGGAAGTTTCCCTACCACATCATCCAGCACCACTGCTGAGGCATGATAGCTGACCCCTGTACCTGTATTACCTAATGTGAACTCGAAGTTCACCTGACCCCGAACGTCAGGCACATCTACACCTCCAATACCTACAGCCCCATCCGTTGTGGGCCTTATATTTAAGCGTAGCCTACTCACCAGCTTACTAGACACAATACAACCCTGAGCCCCTGTATCTAACAAGGCTCTTACCTGTATGCTGCGGCCACCGTATCCCCATACCCAAATCATTGCCGTAGGCAACAATACCGTAATTGGCCGGGGGGCCGAAGCTGGCGTGTAGGCGGCGATTACCTAGCAGGAATCTAAGCGCGGAGTGTCCGCGTCCTGCGGGGGGGTCCCCTCTCTCCGTACACCTTCGAGTGGGTCCCACTCCTGCTGATAGGGACCTCTGGTCCTGTACGCCATGGCTGGCAGCCTATAGTAACCCTGCGGCAGGCGCGCGTACCGTGGATGCGCCTGTAGCCGCGGGTGCTCAGCCAAGGGGAGAGGCATGCGTGGGTCATGAGACCTCACCATGTTTTTCAGTCCCGCCGAGTACTGCATGTACTGGCCCTGGTATTGGCACCCGCCCGTAGCATCACGTACTTGTGATGGGTGCCCCTGACCTTGGACCTGTGACCACCTACCCTGTTCCGGCACCTGCTGCCGAGGTGGTGACTGTCTCGCGCGTGGTGAAGGGGGCATCACCTGCTGATGTCCCTGGCCTCGTCCCTGAAACCCTGGTGGAAGAGGACTCCTCCTTGGAGGGGGTGGGGAGCGTTGCTCCCGTCTAGGTAGGGCAGACTCCGTCCGCTGACCCGCGTCAGCTCTGCCTCCGTAATCTCCGCTGCGGTTCATGCATAGGAGCTGATGGTGGGCACCCTGGCAGTACCTGCAGTTGGTGCTTGATGGGCACTCTCGCACCTGATGCGGCCCCATACACCTAAAGCACCAACGCCGTTGCTGCACCACACCACGACGTTTCTGCACCCGCTGTGCAGCGAACTCCTCACACGCAGTCACCTGATGCCCCGCCTCTCTGCAGTAGGCACACCTCGTTTCCAAATTAGCGACATTGTATCGCCTGGGTGGCCTACTCTTACCGTCTCGCGCCTGTGCACCCGGCCGTTCCGGGCGGCGAGCGGCCGCAGACTCCGCGTGAGGCGACTCTCCAAATTGGGCATCTACCCGCCTGCACTCGGCCTCGAGGAAGGACTTGAGCTCCTCGAAGGTCGGGAGGTAATCAGATGTCTTACCTCCGTGTGACTGTTCAAAACGAGCGGCCATGTCGCTCGGCAGGCGGCGCAACAACGTGTGGACCAGGATATAATCATAGCCTGACACCGGCATCCCCTGTCTCTCAAGAGCGCTCACTGCAACGCAGACAGGGTTGAGGACCTTGGCCCCGAGGTCCGTCCCTCGTGTGATGGTCGGCACGGCGAGCCACTGTTCCAGGAGTTGGTCAATCATGAGACGTTTGTTGCTGTATCTCTCGATCAGCAAACCGCGAGCCGTCTCGTAACTTGCATCATCGACTGGTAGATGCTTTACCAGCTCATGGGGCTCACCTTGCAGCTTGGCCATCAATTGTGCCATTTTATATGCCGGCTGCAAGTCAGTGCGGTTATGAATCACACTGTCAAACAGATCCTGGAAACGGGTCCAATCCGTGTAGTCCCCGTGGAAGACCGGAATAGCCACAGCCGGCAGGGGCACTTGCACCCCCGGTCCCCGCGGACCATGGGATGGGTCCGGCTCCCCAGCCCTACGCCTGGTGATCACAGCAGCCGCCTGCTGGATCTCCTGCCCCATCTCCAGGCACTGGGTCACATTCGCCCGGACCATAAGTTTGGCCTCCTCATCAGGCGTCCCATCAAATAACTCCTCGCATCCAGTGAGGCAATCCAACACCTCCGCGACCCGTTCGTCAATCCGTTGCGCACAAGCGATGAGTGCGTCCTCTCGGTCCCCGCGACCGACCATCGCCTGCTTAGTCGCGAACCAAATTAGGTGCGTTCTAATTTTTGCCTGAAGCTGTGTAATTGTGGGAGCCATGGTACCAACTCAAAGTAACACCGAACCTTACAATAAAAAAAAAACAATAATAAACAATCGGCCCTGATCCTACCGCTAGGATATCCGCACAGGGTAAACACAACGATAATAAAGCAATTCACTAATTGATTGGCCCTGATCCTACCGATAGGATATTCTACACAGGGCACACACTACAATCACAATAACTATATTTTTTTTTTATGTAGGTAGATTAAAAATCTTATACTAAAAATAATCTTAAGTCTAGTGGTTTTCTGAACCACGCTCTGCTACCAAAAATTGTCTAATTCCAAGCCAAACTCCCGCAGTGGAAGCGATTTACACAGATAAATTTCGAGCAAAATACCAGGAGTTCAACTGGAGGCAGACAATGGCTGCGTTACGCAGCGCTAAATAACATACGCTGCACAATATAGCAGCGCATACTATGAATTAAACGTGAACCTAAGTCTATTTAACCTAATTAACTAAGTTGAGTGAAATTGGCAAATGATGTGTTCCAACCTTTACATAACTCAAGTCGGTAGTAAATACCGTCTGCCGATCTGGCGTTACGTCACACGTATTAGCACTAGATTATAAGTAAGTACCTCCAAATTATATCACCCCACGAATTCCGCAATTCGTACTAAGGAGTCACAATGATATGATACAACAAATATGACTAAAGGGAACACACCATAAACAGTTTTATACTAAAACAACTAGATTTATCACTTACAGTTAACGCCGGTCCAAATGCATAAAATACCCAACGGAGAAAGGAAGTTCAGGGAATGGATCAAATGGGAATTCCGTGGGTACTTACAGGGCTGGGTGGAAAAGATATCGACACCCAGCATTCCACTACAGCCTTGGCGCGTTATTCACGTCAAACCACTCACAGCTTCTGTTCGTATTCCACTTTGATATTAGTCATTACGCGTGACCCAACCCGAATTTGGGCCGTACAAACGCGGGCCAAAATGGCCACCTGATGCCTATTCAACGCGACGCTCACGTGGAAGACGTCGAGACATCCAACAATCACTAAGCCTGGCATTCCAGTACAACCCAGGAGAAACACAATAATACGATGCATCAACACGCGCGATCTCAAATTGAATCGTCCATTACACGCGGCATCACAAAACTCGTGGCGGGAAATCCGCACAAACACGATACTCGACGTCCGAACGGTTTTCGAGTGACTGGGTAGTGCGGCGCCGAAACCACCGCTCGGCGCCGTCAGGCGGTCTGCGCGCACGTCGCCAGTCTCGCCCTGCGAGTGAGAAAGGGACAACACACGCCCAGAGCGACGCGTGCGATCGAGCACCGCGCCGCATTCATAGACCGTCATTAATACCTAAGTGATTCCCCAGCATAGCAACGCTAAATTAAACACTGTTTGTAACTTTAGCTGAGTGAAGACCTTTTTAGTCTCATAAATGACATTACTTTATTCAATGTAGGATAGTTTTAGAAATGTTTTTATTTTTATTTATTAGACAGATGTATTTTTTCTTTCTTTTATGTACTTTTTGCTATATTCGTTCACTTAGGTTGCAAGAACATAAATAAGTTTATTATGACGACTACCTAAAACCTAGTTTCATAAAATACGTCAAAATAAGCTTTATCTTCAAAATTAATGAATTCGTCGGTAAAAAGCACAGACAATCGTTTACCCGTTAGGAAAGCAAAACTTGCGATGTAGTAACCTAACCGGTCCATCGTAAAGTTAATCATAGGAATCATAAATTTAATAGTCTCATTTATACGTAATAAAACCAACTATAAAACTCCAATGTGCTGTCTCACGCGGCTTTTAGCTCAATGAGGCCTGAATCGGGCACAATCGGGTCTATGGCTCTGAAGGGACCGTGGAGAATCACCCAAATTGAATACGACAAAGGTCGCTTTAATGTACGTTTTTGAATTTTAATACATCCCTGTCAGCGATGAGACGGACATGATCAATAAAGTCACACTTCCGAAGATTATAAAAGGTTGTGGATCTTTGATCGTGGATGCATCGTTCAGATGGACCGATATTATCTACATCAGAAAGCCAAGGCCGTGCTGCATATGACTCATGTAAATCTCTGAATTCTGAGTTGTTTGGGGTAGTTCGTAATCACGGCAAGAATAAAGAGTTCGCGGAGATTGAAGAAATTTGGCGGCGCAGTAGCTCTCCGGGAAATATTTGCTTTCACAGGACATTTTTTTTTCTGTCTCTCCTAGTAAGGTCTTTAATTGCCTGTGATAATTATGACCACCTGACAATTTGTTGTCTGTAGAAAGCTATTGAAACAAAACCGTAACAAGCGCTTTTGAAATAAAGACACAATATAAACGCAACTTTGTATCCAGTCTTAATACGAGAACAAGAAAAAAAAAACATTTTGCGTTGTAATGATAAATGTTTTTTTGCAAAAAGCGGAACGCGTCCGTTAGGTAGGTAGGTACCTAGCAATTTGAGATAATCGTTATGTATAAAGAAAGCCTGCCCTTCAGAGTTGATTCAGAAACTCATTTGCGGTCTAGGTTTTTGATCTCAACCGTTTCTCTGCACCCATGGTGTAGGGTGACCATAAATTTTCTTCATTTGTTTTAGCCTTGCATGTAGCGCCAGTTTTTGGGATGTTTGAAATTCTTCTTCATGTGGCCTACCCTGGAAACGGTCCTATAGACTTACATCTGAATGTTCTGTTAAACATGAATGACGTCAATCAAGCCGCTGATTATCTCATAAGTTCACTTTGTAGTTTAATTAAATCCAACACAAGTTTGAAAGTAGTACCTAACCGTAAGAAGTTATTAAAACCCTGGATCACACCTGGGCTTCTCAAGTGTATGAAAAACCGCGACAACTTACACAGAAAGCTAAAAAAGTCACCAAATAACGAGACTCTTAAATTAACCTATAAAAGATATAGAAATTTTTGTAATCGCTTATTAAAAAAGGTAAAAATTGAATTTGATAGATCTGAAATTAACAAAGCTGGTAAAAACAACAAAAAAATATGGGAAACTGTAAAGACTATCACACACACTACAAAACAAACAACACAAGCCATCGATCTTATAACACCCTCTTCTCCTAGGCAATCGGTCAACAATGTTAATGCATTTTTTGCGAATGTGGGCCGATCGCTTGCTGAAAGAATTGTACCAACTTCGCCGTCTGGTAAAATTTCACCGCAAATGTCACCCCCAAATAGCTTTGTCCTCCTGGAAACAGATGAAATGGAAATCGAATCACTCATCATGAATCTTAGAAGTGATTGTAGTGTTGGACTTGATGGTATATCTGGAACGTTCCTGAAAAGATTTAAAAATCAATTAGTTCCACCCATAACGTTTATCTGTAACCTTGCCTTTAGAACTGGCATTTTCCCGGACGCATTTAAAATTGCTCAGGTTCACCCCATACACAAGAGTGGGAGCAAAGACTGTGTTAACAACTACAGGCCAATCTCAATTTTACCTACATTGTCTAAAATATTGGAAAGACTGTTAAATAAAAGATTATCCAAATATTTGGAAAAAAATAACATTTTGTCACCGTCACAGTACGGTTTCCGTTCAAGTATATCTACCAATGACGCAGTAAGAGATCTTACCAATTTAGTAGTATCCAAACTAGACAAAAAACAAAAGGTTTTGGGCTTATTCCTTGATTTAGCCAAGGCCTTTGATACGGTCTCGGTTCCCTCTCTAGTGTCCAAGTTGGAGGAAATAGGTGTAAGGGACTTGCAGTTGTCACTTTTTGAGAGCTACCTTACAAACCGTCGACAGCTTGTAAAAATAGACGACTGGATGAGTGAAGAGCTTCCTATAAACTACGGTGTGCCACAAGGTAGTATTCTTGGACCAACTCTGTTCCTGTTGTACATAAACGGACTCTGCAATCTCATTATTCCCCAATCAAAGATTTTCACATACGCTGATGATACAGCCATTATTTTCTATGCTGATTCATGGAGTAATGTCTTTCAATTAGCACAATCTGGTTTTAATACAGTAGCTACCTGGCTTAATAATAATGTGCTTACACTGAATGTTGACAAGACACAATATATAACATTTTCTATGAGATCACATACACAACCATGCTCAAACTACGCTATTAAAGCTCACACATGTAGACTTAATATATCCGAGAGTTGCAATTGTACTAACCTAAAAAAAGCAGAGTGTATAAAGTACCTGGGTGTTTACATCGACCACACACTGTCTTTTACAACGCACATAGACACTGTAAGCTCCAGACTGAGAAAACTTATGTTCATATTTAAAAGGCTTCGGCACATTGTGACTCGCAAACTTATAAGGACTATCTATCTTGCACTCTGCCAGTCTATAGTTTCATATTGCGTTTCCGCATGGGGAGGTATAGCCAAAGGTAACCTTCTGAAACTAGAACGTGCTCAACGAGCAGTGTTGAAAGTGGGTTGGGGATTACCTTTTTTACATCCTACTACTGACCTGTATAACACCTGCCAAGTTTTGTCGGTCCGTAAACTTTTCATCCTACACACTATAATCACAACACACAAATCCCTTTCGTACGACCCTGGCTCAACACAAAATAAACGTAGAAAAAATTTAGTTTGTAAATCTAATCCAGTTCGCACTTCATTCGCTCAAAACCACTTCTTTTTCCTGAGCAGTTTCCTGTATAATAAAATTAACTCAATAGTTCAAATTTACCACTCTAACACAGTCGAATGCAAATCAGTACTGACGAAATGGTTAAAAGATTTAGATTATGTTGACACAGAAAGGCTTTTTCACATAATTTCTTAATACCCTACGTCAAACAAACACCCGTAAAACACACGGCAATGCAAGACAAACACACACACACACACACACACGTGCGCACTTACACACACATACACACACACACACACACACACACACACACATACACACACACACACACACATACACACACACACACACATTCACACACACATTCAAACCTAGGCACCCAATTGGTTTACTTTTTTATATGTTTTTATTCTTTATTTTAGTTGTAAGCTGAATATATACATAAAAACAGTTGTACATAGTGAATAATGAGTAAATTTTGAGACTGAAAGTAAAAATCCATAGAGGGTGAGAGCCTGGTGATTTGTAATACAGGTCCCTCCTAGTACGAACTCCAGTCTCTCACAAAGTTACATTAAGTTTTACATACTCAAAATTGTTAAGTATAAGTTAAAACTCTGTAACATTGTGTTGAGAAAAATAAAGCTTTTTATTATTTATTATTTATTACATTATCGACAGTATACTTTCGTAACGGGTCGACGCGACGGTCTTGTGAGTCTCGATCGGCCCCATTGATTAGCATATTAATATAAGATACAAATCAATGCGAACATTGTGAGCAGTAGTACTCGTTAAACTGAACATCTTTTCCCAGTAAACATAAGTCTAAATATGAAAAAAAAAAAACTCCAATACAGAGTAACACATTTTTCAATAATTCTTGTAAGGGATGCTCACTCACTTTCTTCTTTTCATATTTCGACAAAAATTAATTGAAAAAAGTTGTTCAGTTTTACGAGTAGCACTTGCCATAGAATTTTATTTATTTGCACTGCATTAAACCTTACATATTTTAGTCCTAGTTTGACCCAGTACCAATGTTATATATATATCACGCCTCTCATCCTTTGCGGGGTAGGCAGAGCGTAAACGGTTATAAAAACGGACACTACGCCACGCCTGGCAAACATTTGAGGGTCATTCAGAAAATTGTTGTCGGCCCATCGCCTAACATTGCAATACACATGTTACCCTCGAGTCCCTCAGTCACCTTTACAGCACCCACGGAAAAAAACTGGGGTGATGCTATTCTAAGCTGACATCACTCGGCATCAGAACCAATGAAATTTCTTTAATCACCAAATTACCAAAACATCACTCCATTTCTTACCCATGGGTGTCGTAAGAGACAACTAAGGGACTCAAGGGTTCGATGTGTATTGCAATTTTAGGCGATGGGCTGACAACCTGTCACTACAGTGATACACATTTTATCTGATTGACCCTTAAACTTTTGTCAGACGCGGTGTTAATATCAGTTTTACTGCCGTTAACGCTCTGCCTACCCCGTAAGAATTATAGACGTGATGTATGTATGTGCTACAATATGGTCACCGTACTCTCCACGCTGGTCTTATTACAAGGCGCTCAAGCGCATAATTTTGCGGTCGCTGACGAGAGTTCGCCAGTTGGCCGCGCGACTGGGGTTTTGACCACTGTTGTCTTGTTGGACTGTTGGAGCTTCATTTAGCCTTTACGGTTATTTAGAATGCATTTTTTTCAAACATCTTGTTAGACGTGGTTGTTTGTTTTTGAAACCACAATTTAGAACTTCATAATGATGTTTCATGAATCATAATGCTTGTTAAAGGTTGTTACGGACATGAATAGGACATTTATAGTCGCCAATGCAAAGTAATATAGGAGCTCGCCACGCGTCTTAAAATAGTTAATTTTATATAGACACATATCTACAATTGTGGTGATATTTGTATTGGAGTTCCCATAAAGTCCCATTAAAAATATATGTTTCGACCTATGTGCCTTCGGAAAAGTTGTTTTGTTTAATGGGTGATTTGGCCGGTTAAGTACTTATTTGCCCCTGTTGCGGGCCACACTATGTATAAGTATTTAAAAATAATCAAAAAAGATACCTCCGAGTAAAATATACCACACCCTGCCTAAAGGTCTCTAAAACACTAGCAACATTGCCCCGCTAATTCGTGATTAAAATTCTTTGGGCAAGGTATGAACCGAAACGAGTATCACCTATTCTTAACCGTGCAAAGGTTTAAATTTTCTGCATATATTATTTTTACTTACTAGATGAAACATGAGCGTAACATATAAAAATAAAACAAAACACAAACTTGTATTAAATAAAATGTACCTTAATAATTTTGCCGTGTGATGCCGGCTTAGAATAGCATCACCCCCTTTCTTGCCCGTGGGAGTCGTAAGAGGCGACGATGGGACATGAGGGTGTGTATTGCATTTTTAGGCGATAGGCTGACAACCTGTCACTATGGCGATACACAATTTTCCGAATGCCCCTCAAATGTTTGTCAGACGTGGCGTTTATGTCCGTTTTTTTGCGGCCGTTAACGCTCTGCCTACCCCGCAAGGGATAAAGGCGCGATATATGTATGTATGTACCTTAATAAAAGAAAACTAAAATCTATTAGTATTTTTTAATCTATAAAATCTTACTTGAAAGTAACTTGATATCAACTGGTCAAAGTGGGTTGAAGGCATGACCGGTAGCTAGATTGGATGACATCCCCCCTGATGGCAATATCTGTTTTCACAGTTCTTTTCTTTTTGTTGTTTTGGTTTCGTGTGATGCCGGCTTAGAATAGCATCACCCCATTTCGTACCTATGGGTGTCGTAAGAGGCGACTAAGGGACTCAAGGGTTAGATGTGTATTGCAATTTTTGGCGATGGGCTGACAACCTGTCACTATAGTAACACACAGTTATCTGATTGACCCTCAAACTTTTGTCAGACAGACGTGATGTTAATATCCGTTTTACGGCCGTTAACGCTCTGCCTACCCCGTAAGGGATATAGGCGTGATTTATGTATGTATGTTTCTTTTTTTTGTGTAAGTAATAAAAAATAGAGCCATAGATCACTACGAGTTAAAACCAACCACAGTAAGGTATGGTCGTCGCTTATAGACAAGTGGCACACACACATATTTACCACGCCTATTTGCAGGGAAGGCTGTAAAAAACATTAGAGGACAAACATTAGAGGGTCATTCAGAAGATTGTGTATCACCATAGTGACAGGATGTCAGCCCATCGAATAAAAATGCAATAAACATGTAATCCTCGAGTCCCTTAGTCGCCTCTTACTACACTCACGGGAAAGAACTAGGGTGATGCTATTCTAAGCCGGAATAATACGGGAGAAGTTTCAAGAGATTGCTAATTTCATAATTAAGGTTACGCCTTTGGAATTTCAATCAGTAGAACGGTAAAGTCCCGGCCGGAGTAAAAACAAACAATTTTGTTTCCATTTAAAATAAAGATATTACCATTTAAGATAGTGCCATGTGGTGTCGGCTTAGAATAGCATCACCCCATTTCTTTCCCGTGGGTATCGTAAGAGGCGACAAAGGGACTTGAGGGTGTGTATTGCAATTTTAGGCGAAGGGCTGACAACCTGTTACTATGGCGATACACAATTTTCCGAATGACCCTAATGATGACCCTCAAATATATGTCACACGTGGCGTAAATGTCCGTTTTTGCGGCCGTTTACACTTTGCCTGCCCCGCAAGGGATAATACGCATGATATATATGTATGTATATTTCCATTATGCAACGATTCTCACCGTAGCAGTCTGTGCCTGTCTATCAATATCACGAGATCGCGTGAAATCTAACAATGCAACAACACTGAACCATCTATCATTATTTTGCTTGTGCTCGATACTTAAAGTTTCACAACGATTGACTTCAAATCTGCAAGACGCCGAGGAGTGCATGCAAATCTCTAGTCTGTCTCTATTTTTGTAAGCACAGAAAATAAATTTCAAGTAGAAATGACTAGGATTTATGTAATCAACTATTAAACGATATAATTCATAAAAAGTGTATACATATTTGACTGGCCCGATGGCGTAGCGGATAGTACCCCTGCCTGCTACGCCGAGGGTCGTGGGTCCGACAACTAACAAATGTCTGTTAAGTTATTTTCAGATATTTGTGTTTTGTCTGGGTTTTTCTATGTATAATATATTATTCATAATTAATAAATATTTTAAGTATTAATATCAGCTATCTAGTTTCCCATAGTACAAGCTTTGCTTAGACTGGGGCTAGATGGCGCTGTGTGAACTATGCAAGATATTTATTATTCATTATCATTTATTTATATATTTAAAGAAATACCGTACAAATTAAATTGAGTAAATCTATATCTGTTACTTTACTTTTGGATATCAATTACTCATACCCCAATATTACTAGATGTTTGTGACGCGGAATAATCCTACTCAATTTCTATATTTATTTACTGTTTGTTACAACTTGTTTTGTGGATTTGATGTAAGTCCTAGTATTAAGCTAGCCTGCTGATTTTTTAAAAACAACAGATTGAGAAAAGGTTCATTTCAGTTGACAAGATTCATTTCTAAGCTACGTAAGCAATCAACAGTTTGAAATACTGACTCGCGACCGCAAGCTCTATTTGCCCCGGCTTCCTCCATTTAATGACGTCATAAAAAGTAAAACCCGCTTTGCCCCTCGTTTCTCTACGCTCAGAAAAAACTGAGCATTTCTTTCCTCGCTCGGTGACGCGGTAAATTACAATTGCTGCATTTTTCATAAATACAAAACGCTAAACTGCCGTCTGTCTATAAATAAGGAAGTCAAGGCGAAATTAAATATGAAAAGTCTTTCTTCCAAGTGGCGTATTTAGAATTAGATTTTTGATGTTCTTTAAGATAACTTTGATGTGGTAGCAAGTTTTATGATGGACACAAAATAGAATAAGATAAGCTACTGAATTGAATCGTGTGCAGAAAATGATATTTTGTTGTTTTGTCATCATCTTTTAATGAACTCTAGCGTATTATTAAAATACAAATTTGTATAAAAGAAAAGCTTTTAGAAAAGGATATGTCCTTTTCTAGATTTATTTAACGGTATGTTACATATATATTTTTAATTCTCATCCTGTAATTTGTACTGTGGTTGAGTCTTATATCTTTGTCTTAGATTTTTTTTTTACAGTCGATAATCTACACTATTCTATAACTTATTGGAAAACAGTGTGTATTCTTATTCTGTGATGCAATCGTAACAACCATGAAAATTAAAGATTATTTTACTCGCGCTAGAGGTGGACACTAATCATTATTTATGGCACTTTGAGCAGAATAAGGGAAACAGAATTCCTCCAAAATAATTCCCGTAATATATGGAAAATTGAAATCATAAGACGATTTTTATGACCGATTTCTGAGAAGACGCGTGAATTAAATTCTTATAAGTCGATGTTATTCGCTTACAGAATTTGGTAATTGAATCTTTGATTCTAGAAAATACAATTTGGGATAAAGAAGTGTAAAAATACTTTATGAAAACGGTGAAAAAAGTGAAGTATAAATAGCTGAACATTAATCTCAATAATAACCCTTTATTGTTTTGGAAGTATGACAAAGTTCCTCTAATAGAAGTGGTTTTTGGACGGTAATATAAAAGGGGTCTTATTCTTTCCGGATATTGCGTATGTCATTATTTTTCATATGATGTGCATCGCATAGTAATACGATAGAATGTATAATTTAATATATTAATTAGACACATTATAAAACCACTGAATTTACTAATTCTTAGAAGTTGACAGAAAATAAAAATGTTAAGCTGAAGTAAATAGCATTGGGGTTCAGTATTGTTAGAAATTATTAATTTTTTCTGTGCAATAGGTCATTTTATAGAGAACTTTGTAGTTACGCTAAATTAAATAACACTGTACTTTGTATTGTAGCTTTATTAATTTATATACATGATCTAAATATCCCTCCTAAATACTAAGTAAACATGCTAGGTTAATAGTCTAGGCCAGCTAGAACAATGCCATATACTACGCATATCCCCCTGCAAGACGATTCGTTCCAGCGGAGCGTGACGAAACGCCGACGGTGGCTGTCAAGTCCGAGCCACGCGTGCTGTGCCTGACTTCGAATTATCAACATCACCAACTTACCATTGCCACTATATAACAACATACAGTACTGACTGTTCACACAGTGGAGAATTCACGGGCCGCAGCGATAACTTTGCCAAATTTGGTCAATACAAACTTAGTTTTGCTGCCGCAGTACTGGTCTACTTGCTAGAGCTTAAGCCACAAAAGATTTAAACAGCTGCAAATACAGAATAGGGAGTTTTGGTAAAAGCTGATTTAAGATACTATTTAACTAGAACAGAATTAGTCAGAGATGATGTATATTTATGATGGAGCTCAGATTTGGTTAAGCTTAGGGGAGATGATTGATGAGACAATTTTTTCAGAACTGAGGACATTCTAATGCGAATCCAAATAAATGTCCTGTTGGGAAAATATTATTTCTGTTTCTATTAGATTTTTAAAATGAAAAGTTTATTTCAAACTACTCGGTCTATACCATTGTTTACCAAATATAGAAACGTATTTTTGAGTGAAGCACAAACAGGGTTGTTAACCTGACTTTGCATTACTCAAACTAGGTTCGTTAACAATAGAAAATTAAGTAATCCTCAAAGATCACCGGAAAATAGGGTACAATTAACTCAGTCGTTTGATTTGGGTGCGTACCTATTTATTTTGCAGAGACCTCTGATGTCCGGGACAGGGGTCCAACCCACGTTGGAGGCACCATGCGTGTAGCAATTCGATTAGGGTGCATCACAAGGGAGGAGCTGACGATGCAACTAGAAATCACAAATACCACGATACACTTGCGGCCCGTAACATAGCGACCCAACACAACTTAACTGACAGTGACATAGAAGAGATGCAGAAATAAATTGGCAAAGGGGACGATCCAAAGGTTCAGTCGGTATGTCATTTCATTTCATACACAACACTCGCAAAATAGATCGGTGACGAGTGCCTCAATGCATGAATGCGTGTACCATTTCATAAAAATGAAATTGCTGTAGGGTGACATTTGGGCTTTTACTTTATGAGTTTTTTAGGTTCATCTTATTAGATTGCAGCATCTTTTTTATCTAATAGCATTCATATACTTTTTAGGAACAAGCGATAACGTGGGAGAATTGCTCTAGAATTTGAACAATCTCTATGTCACCCAAAAAACCAACTTAGATGTTAGTGATAATAGCCCCACTTTTCGTTAAAAGTAGAAAGCTGTGACAATGTGCCCTAATTGGGTGGGTGTCGATAATTTTAGAGATTTGCCGCGAAAAGAGGCTAATAGTGGTAATTTGTGCTGTCCACAAGCTAATTGCGTCATTACAACATGAGTAGGCACCTAGAAAATATTGTTTGCTTGCTTTGCTCTCAATTTTGACGGTACTTGTCGTGAGATGGCGCCATGGATACCTGCTCAAGAGTCACGATCGAGACGTTTGCGTTGGAAAACTTCACATATTGTGTGGGAGCGCCAGTGCCTTAACAGGCTTCTTCTGGGTGAGCTCGCTCCATCTTAGACTCTGTCTCTGTCCTATGACCTAGATTAGAGTCAAGAGCAAACCCATCATTAATAAAAAAAAAAAAAAAAAAAAACATATGACCTGCTAGAAATGGAAACAAGGGTTTTCAAGATGGCACTATCTTTGAATGAGCGAAAGTAAAGGTCGCATCTGTATTCTGGTATACTATAAATGTAATCAAAATTGAATGAACTTTAAGATCTGATAAGAAACTAATCCTTTGAAAATAATAACATCTGTCTTAACAATTTCACGTCGGGTGCTCTATTTCAATAGTTTATTATAAAGGTATATCCCGCAGTCACAAATAACAGATTAGTGAGTTATCAGCAAAGTTCATCTCTAGTTTTCTGCATTCAGAAAGAAAAAAATAATTTGTTTGCCACGAATTGAATCGTAATGAAATGAATGGTGCCCCCTTAGAACCAGAATACAGGAGGGTGTGCGGCAGAAAAATAAAGATGGGTGATTCTTATCTAGATGTAAGAGTAGAGAATCGCCGATTGTGAAACGGGGAAGGGTGAATGTGAAAAGGATATGCTTCAACCCAGCTCACTTCAAAGTAATTGAACTTAAATTTGTTCATTTAATTAGATTGCGGTATACCAACTTAGATCAATGTGATGAAGATTAATACCAAACACTCACGAAACGAAATTCTGTGCATCATATTAAAGTTTCGTGTTGTGGTGGCCGTGTGATGCCGGCTTAGAATAGCATCACCCCATTTCTTTCCCGTGGGAGTCGTAAGAGGCGACTAAGTGACTTGAGGGTGTGTAAGGCAATTTTAGGCTATAGGCTGACAACCTGTCACTATAGCGATACGCAACTTTCCGAGTGACCCTCAAACGTGGCGTCAAAGTCCATTTTTCGACCGTTTACGCTCTGCCTTCCCTGCAAGGGATATAGGCGTGATATATGTATGTATGTATATTAAACTTCAAATTGCGGGGTTGGAAAATAAAACTACTAAAATTTTGTGTAAAAACTTATCGCTGGATGCAATTACATTTTAGGGTCTAATAGGCAGTTGTGCCAATAATGTAAATTAATTCTGATTGGAACACCAGAGAATGGCTCTAAAATTTAATGATATCTAAAATTGCATAGTTCCAGTACAATTTAAAGACCGCATTAATACAGTATATGCGCATCCATGTTCAATGCAATTGGACGACCATAATTACCCACAGGACGTGTTAAACCGTTCCCATTACCGACTGTTTCAATTGTCCAGCGCACGTCCAATTTCGAATTAATAGGGACGAATTCAGATTAGGGTTTGAAGATGGGGTTTCCGCTAATCACCTCTCCAAATACACGCGCACTACATTTCCATCAATTAATCACGTTTCAAGTACAATCGAACTAGCAAAACCGTACGCAAAAACTAACGATTCTAAAACGCGCACTTTCTCGTTATTTCGCTGATGGCACTCGAGATTATCATACCTATAATTTGTGTTCCCACGAATGACAAGTTAAGTGCGCCCAGGAACACTATTATGGAAGAAAGTCCGCAAGAGTCACGTCTGCCTTAGTTTGCATCTCAAACTTTCCCACTATCCGGCTTCGCTGCATCTGTCACAGGTTACCTGATACCTTTGTCTGATCCAAGTCATTGGGTCAGTAGAATGCAGTACAATAGGCAATGGATGGGTGAATTTGCGACATCGTTATTAAATGACTACAGTAGAATGCCAAAACCAGGTCAATAATTTTTTGCGATTGCACAAGGATTTTCCACACGTGTAGGCGTGTGAATCAAGCCACAAAAAGTGTCACAAAAGCGCATCGCAAAATCCCTTGCGTCATTTCTCACAGTACCTTATCAGGTACGAAATCTTTAGATGCTCACTTTGACAATCATGCAATAAAAGTGAAAGCAGTGTATATTTCCCATTTCAATTGAAACCGAGTAAACTTTCGATTTTTTCCCACGTCAATCAAATCTATGGGAACGAAGCACAACACTTTATAAAAGTTTCATTCACATCAAATCAGTCTATTGCAGTCCACTGCTGGACGTAAGCCTACACCAGAGTACGCCGTTTAAAAAATCACTAAGTAGGTATTAATATGCTACTCTATTTGAAGTTTTAGTTGATATTTGATTACATTAACAGCCACAACAGTCCACTGCTGGACGCGGGCTCTTCCTATTGGGGGGTATTGCCTACTTAGTCACTACGCTTGGCAGGCGGATTGGCGACGCAGTGTAAAATGTTGCATTCACAGGGAATGCTGCTGCTAATTCCCTGGATGATTATCCCTTAGTCGCTTTTTATGACATCCACAAGCAGGATTGGGGTGATGCTATTCTAAGCCGGCACTGCATGGCGTCATTTGTTAAATAAAGCATATTAGGCACGATGCCCTTGGAAGTTGGTCAGGTGTTGGATCACACGCAATATGTTATGACAAACAACAGGTGACAATCAGAAGGTTTGGAGCCATAGACCATCTGATATGCAAACAAGACAAAAACTGACCTGCCACCACCACCTGCCATTTAAATCTGATGCAGATGTCAAGATCTATGTTTATGTTTGGACAGATTTTTCCAACTCAAATACTTAAAAAACTTGCAGCACTTTAAAACTTTGATTAAACATACCATTCGGATGATAATAACAAACGCCTTCAGCATTTATAAATTACTTATTTGCTTAAGGATAGACGGTTCGAAGAATTAAAATTAGGTTATTCGGAAAGGGGTTTTTCAGATACAAATAACCCGAAGCGACAATCCCTTAATGGTTTTGCTCATACATAAATTTGTAGGCCGTGACCGAGTAAAAACAAACTGCTGCCTTCGTGATAATTAATGATCATCCACATCTATTTTACGGTCACTTTATAAAAAAAGTTATTAACAAATCAGAAGATGTACCTACGCACCTGCCTTGTTTCTTGCGGCTTATTTTCTATTTGTTTTATGTTTTGGAGTTGGACATCCAAGTCTTATTTTTCTGTATAGTTTGTACAATATCGCCTTATTATTATTATTATTCGTTCATTGACTTGGTGTCTAACACAAAAAAAAAGAAGACTGTCTTCTTTTTTGCAAGACCTTCCTAAATTCTTCGGTTAACTATACGCATATAAAAAAAACTTAATACTTTTGAAAAAGTGGCGTAAAGTTACATGTCGTGTGATTAACCTGGCCAGCCCTGAGACAGTCCCTTTATATTTATTTTTATTTTTTATCCCACCCGAGCCGGTTTTCTATTACAATTTGTTATGTAAAAGTGAAAGTTGTGTTATACAAATTTCCTTTTTTTTACAATGACGGATCATAATGTCAATAAGCGATAATACTATCCTACACTGAATTAAGTAATTTCATTATCATTTTTTTCATTATTTTTGGAAATATTATAGCTTCACAGTTTTGACTCAATTAAAATTCCTCCAATGTTTACCCTACAGACAACGATTACTTCAAAATTGTTCCGGAACCCTTTCTATGAAGTCATCGCTGTGGGTGTGGCGGGCTATAATGATTTAAACAATGCTCTTAGTTGAGATGACGCGGCGTTCTCTATCGATTCAGTCTCCGGGGGCTTATTTACCAAGAAGGACTGGCGGAATGCGTCTGATGATTCTAAAGGGATTAAGTATTTTGCTGCTGTTGAAATTGTTATAGGTAGGTTGTCGTGTTGCCCTTAACTTATTTTATACAAAGATTAAAGAGGGTTTGACGCGCAAGGATAATACGTTACCTTTCTGCCTTAACTTGATGACTTACTGTCATCTACCAACCAACGAAAAACTTCATAAAAAATATGTCAATTCAAAAAGTCGGATCTCCCTAAAACATCAAGTAGCATCGGCGGTACCTTCCGCGAATTAAACTGTACACATCTAAATTGCTAAACAACCATGAAATAAAAAACAAGCGGGTATCTCTTGCTTTGCAGAAACAGTGCAGCCATTTTAATTTTACAGCTGTTTGATCTCGATGCTCTTAATATCAAAGCTTGCCCGAGGGCGGTGCTTTAGCTAATTTCGTTTTACCTGTGTATTTTTAAGTGCAATTTTCAACCCCTGTTTTGCGATGCTTAGTCGTCTTTTAAGATGTTAATTTTTATCTTTCGCTTGACGTGCTTTTTATTTTTTTCTTTTCATCTTTATCAAGCCCTCGGTGAAAATATAAACAGCCTTAAGGGGGATATTAAGCACTTACTTATCTGCAATTCTTTATGAACTGCAATTTCTCCTGCTATATCAATATTTAAAAAAAAACACATTAATGTATTGTCGTCTAGATAGTGGTTTGTAGTCAGCCACTGTCCCAAATTCTAGTCGCTAGGGACAAACCTACCCATGTTTCCTACGAATTATAAAATTCTTACCTAATAAAACATTGTCTCCAATAAAATAACAAACAAATCAGGGGATGATTATCCTTTTATTACTGAATTATTAATCAATTTTGTTCAACCCACCATAAACCATATCCGCAACTAAATCTCTAGACGCAAAACAAATCAATGGCCGTTCAAGAAGGGTCCGATTATGTAATATAGTATTAATGGATAACCAGAATCGATGGATCCCTTGAGGTGTCCCTCTCCTTTATTACGATGCTATAATATGTATGAGGGCCATTTTATTACTAGCCTATCTTGAAGGATGGCCCCTTTCGAGGTGTTGTAGGAAATTTATGAAAAGGCTTTTTGTGGACCCTCATGTGTACTCTTGTAAATTTAACATAGAATCTTTTTGGCCCATCCATGCCGTGACTTGTGATAACGGTTGATTTTATGTCGTTCACTGGGCTATTGGTTCGGTCGGTTTGAACTGTGCAGTATTCCACTCGACATATTGTTACTGTTATATAAACAACGTGTTGTATATCGGGGTGGCAAAACATCACATATGCATCTGAATAATTCATTTACACTTTATGACTTACATACTTAGTTTGAGTAATTGTTAAGTTAAAGTTTCACAACGAAAATGTATCCCTTCCGTGTCTCGTGCAAGAATGAACAACTCCAACATCTTTCAAACCGACGTTCAGGACGATGAACCGTCTAATTGTAAATAAGATACCTCACAAGACGAAACTAATTTCGAAACACTACAACATAATGTTCCAGACGCAGGTACACAATACCCTGTAAGTGAAACGTCTCTAGCCCGATACATATTTGTGAGTCAAACCAAACTGCATAACGGTAACGTGGTAAGTGCTAGAGCCAACAACATCAATACACTCTTAGGTGGATCGAGTGTGCCACCTACAGAGCGAGAAGCTAGGAAGCGGAAGACAGTTTTGGAGAGGTTCTAAAACATACATACATACATACATATATCACGCCTATAATCCCTTGCGGGGTAGGCAGAGCATAAACAGCCGCATAAAACGGACATTTACGCCACGTCTAAAATCTTAGTGTTTATTGTAAGAATGTACTCAGCTACATATTTTAATATTAAAAATTGTAATAGATTAATGTGACCGATAGATTGACGACCGATATAGTGCAGTGGTAGTGCGACTGCCTGCGACGAAAAGGTTCCAGGTTCGATGCTCGGTGGGACACTCACAAAGTTGATATTTATTACTTTGTGAATTTGTTCCCGGTCTGGTTAGGACATTGCAGGGTGAACCACGTGATTGTCTGAAAAATAATTAGTTCCGTGCTTCGGAGGGCACATTAAGTGGTTGCTGTTTATGATTACTTGCCTGCTACTAGTAGTAGGTGGTTTAAAAACTCTGACACCAGGGTTCTTCGGGTCGTTGAACGACTCGGTGTCCCACATGAAAAGAGAAAGAGAGAGAATAGATTTATGTTAGTTTACAAAATTACTTTTTCGGTAAACTGAACTATACAGAAAGCCATAAAAGTGAACGAGGTTTGATGTTGGTATTGTTCAATAAGTTTCTCATCATCAACAGCCACCAAAATCCACAGTTAAAAATGAGCGTCCCCCTTTTAGAGGTCTCATACCATTCTTACCACGCTTGGCAGGCAATTTACGCAGTGCAAAGTGTTCTATGCACATAGAATACTGCTATTCCGTAGATTCATCCTTTAGTTGCTTTTAATGACACCCACAGGAAGAAATGATACTAACAAATTCTTCCAAATTCAGAATTTCATCCTACTCTGCCACTTTACCAGCTCCTTAACCAACACATTCGCGCGTAAGAATTTCACACGGGATTTGCTTCTCATGTAAATTCAAATTTCGTTCCAATGCTAGAGTACTCGGAAATATCGAAAAGTCAGCACCTATTTGCTAGGATCGAGAGCACTTTTCGAAGTTATCCAAAGGATCAAGAAGCTTAAAGTTTGGTATACTCTCGAGTTTGCAGCGGATACACTCGTTGCGTTTCAAAAAACGAGATTCAGCAAAGCGACAGATTTCAGGAAATGTTCAAAAGTAGGTTTTCTTAGGTTTCTTAGATCAGTACTCGTTGTTGCAGAAATTGATTAAACTATTAAAAGGTACCTAAATAGTAGGTACGAGCATACACCATACTATGGTTAATTTTCCACTTACAGTGCTATATTATTTTCATTTACGAGTATATGCTAGGTAGAACTTTTATAAAAAAGATTATCAAACGTACAGTCAAGACTTTGACAGGCTATACAATGTTGAATTTGGATCGCCTTATTGCTAGGTGCATAAGATTTTGAGTGTCTAGCCTGCCAAGATCTTGACTGTACTGATAAAAAAAACTAAAGAAAGATAATGAAAAATTTATGGGTAAGTCGAAAAATTCGCCGCCTATTCGATTTTTAAACATAATAGGCTATGGTGACAAGTTTACTCTACATAAGCCAAAATATAAATTTAAATTCGTGGCACCCATCGATCAGGGTTCGGTAATTCATTTTTCATCTCTTATCTGCAAACACAGTAATGTATGCGGGTGACCTCCCATCCATTGAATCAACACTATTACCTCACTCTAGTACCGGTGACATTTTTGCTGAATACATTTTTTATTGCTGGCCGCATTCAGTTGATTGTTCCTGGTATCCAAAGGAAAACCGTAATGGATATTTAAATATTATGCGATATTATCGTCCAGCTTTTGCAAAAATGCATGTCTAAAAAGGACATGGACGGACGTTTTGCTCACCCCTGTTTGAACTAACTTTTTTAATTTTCTTCTGAAACACCAAATGGTCAATCGTGGAAAGTTTTTAAGTGTTGTTATCGAATCTTTGAATTGCTGTCAAATATTTAAACCGTGGATATTACCCGCAAAAAAATGACTTCAAGTTGGAAAAAAAAGTGTTTTAAGGCTTAAAAGTTTGGGTAGTAAAGGTGGTGGAAATACTGAGTCATCGCAAGTTTAAACTCCAAGTAGAGGTATATTTTCCTCAGTACTTATTGTCCAAAATATATCCTTTCCAGCAACTTAAACAATCCTGAAATTAAACTTCCTCCTTATTCAGAAGTCATGATAGGCTGTTAGCAGCATATCGAGTTATATTTAAGGGATACACCAATACTGGATATATTTAATAACTGTATGTAATATCTGAATAAGTTGGTCTCTTTATGGAATCTCGAAACGCATTTGATAATATGTACTTGAATTGCACCTCGCACCTTGGAATGCAATCTTATTTGTATGTGCAGTCGGCACGGCGTCTGTAATATGGTACCACGTATTAGCACAGAATGAACCGCACTTATTACAAGCTGTGAATGGAATAGCAAATGTATGAAATGACACCTCTTCGGTATGTATTGGCGGTGCGACGTGTGGTTCTCTAATTGCTGAAGATAATTATGAAGATCTTGCCTAAGATTCTAAGATGTTTGATATTACAGTTTCTACAAATGGCAGGGTAAGGCGGTTCTCCCATTTTTTGGCGGTTTTTTGAACGCACCATAACGCATACGTCTGTCAGATAAAAGGAAATTGCGATTTCTAACATGATCCCCATACAAATACGGTTCAGTGATGCGTAACGGATGCGTCTGTCAGACGAAAATAAATTGCCGATTCCAATCTTATTCCCATACTAATACGGCTACGGTGCTTTTACAGTGCGTTAGAAATACGCAGCAACGGACAACAAGTGGGAGATCAGCATAAATGTTATATCAGCATGGCTCTCGTATTGCGCTTTCTTGATTCTTAAAGCCCTCTAGCTACTGAAGTTTCGAGAAGTGTTATATAAGGTCTTCTATTTGCATCAATGTGTGATGCATTAGTTAGTGCCATTGCCAGAACAGTTTTCGTGACAATCCTTTTCCTGTTTTCGTTAGTTTTTATTTTGAGAATAGAGTAGAACAACATTTTCAAATTCCGTATTGCTTCTTCTTTATACCGTTTCAGTTGTTGGCTAAAATGCGTTGTTCGGTCCTTTGAACAGATTAAAATCACAGCAGAAATAATGATTTCCTTTGACAGAGTAGACCACGCCTTTCATACACATAACTGCTATTTATACCAGTAATACTTACACCTATACCACAATTGCTTTTATGGAAATAACCCATTTAGATGCGTTATCGAAACGTTTTCACTTTACGTAAAATAAAACTGTAGTCACGAGACATAATGTGAATAAAATTCGAATTAATGACGCGCTTACAAGAACAGAAAAAATATATTTTGACATTACACCATAAACATAATAACACGATTGTTTAGCTGTTGAATTTAAAAACCATACGATTATGACCCATAAAATCAAACGAGTAGAGTTTTACAAAGCGATAGCATTGAAATTTGTAAAATTATGAGAGCTAAGTTCTCAAATAGTCAAATAGGAGCAATAATGCATCATTATATTATTAACTTATCTCCTCACCCTTGACAGCAACAATGGCTGTTGAAATATTTTGATATCATTATTCGTGAACGAAAGCCTCTTTTAGGTTTTACTGCCCTTTGACATGCAATAGTTTAATTCAATTCGTCGAGAAACAACAGGTGGGGTGCAGGTCAGAAAATTTGTGTCGTAAATAGAAATTTTGAAATTTTTATACCGTTGTTGTATCCAAGTTTTATCCATAGAAACGTGAGTAGGATCGTATCTTAATTGGCTGTAAAGATTTGTAGGATGATAGCAGTTTTAGCTCTTACGGAAACAAGTAGAATTTAGAAGAATTATAAGATACTTTTGTGTATTTTCAAGTGAAAAAATAAGCACGTCATGAAAATGAAAATTAAATTTAAAACATCATTTTAACAAATAAAATTCTAAATAGTATAAAAAGGTCCTATCCGCAGTACTGTATTCAAATTTACTTGATAACACACATAAAAAGTCATATTTACCTAATCGACAAATTTTTCGAAGATACATACAAATTATTTTGTTTGAATACTTTTATCTCTGGCATTCTTTGAAGTAGTACATACTCTTTGGTAGGTAGTTATGTTCTCAAATCAATTTTATCGGGCTTCAAAAACGAAGTCTTACACTCAACCTATTTTAAAGATAGAGCACGTTTCCAGGTAATAAACTAGTTGCTAATACAAATCCTAGTCTATCGTGAGAATAAAAACATATCAACATAAGACACTTAATACTCATAGAGTAAGCATATTTTTGAATTCGAAACGCTTCGGAAGTATTAATTGAAGGCTGACAAATGCAAAAGGTAACCGCGCACGTGTTTCTTCTTTAATACGGCCAATTTAAAAGATACGTTAACCACGCATCTTTATCTAATATAGAATATCAAGGAAGAGTTTGCCTTTATAGATAAAAAATCAATTTTTGAACATAAACTAAACAGAATAAATGTATATATATTCTTTAAGGTAAAAAAGGTATAGCTTTCGCGATACATACATACATACATACATATATCACGCCTTTATCCCTTGCGGGGTAGGCAGAGCGTTAACGGCCGCAAAAAACGGACATAAACGCCACGTCTGACAAACATTTGAGGGTCATTCGGAAAATTGTGTATCGCCATAGTGACAGGTTGTCAGCCTATCGCCTTAAAATGCAATACACACCCTCGAGTCCCATCGTCGCCTCTTACGACTCCCACGGGCAAGAAAGGGGGTGATGCTATTCTAAGCCGGCATCACACGGCAAATTCTAAGCCGGCATCACACGGCAAATTCTAAGCCGGCATCACACGGCAAATGCGATAGGGTTAACATAATTAATAGAACTAAGACCAGCTGACGGAAAAATTAAATAAACGCTTATTTCAAGAAATACGAACCTCGAACTCCGAGGCAAAGTAAAAAGTAAAAGGAAGACGTATCAAATAACGGCCGCAGAATTTCTCAGGAGAATAGCAATAGCTGCACTTTGCGCTGAGTGGACAGTTATGAAAAATTTAATACACCCACTTTGAAGAGTTTCAAAGGAGCTTCGCCAAATAAACCTCTTAGTGAATAGTCGGAGATATGCCCGCGATTTGCATAAGAAGGCAGAACAGCCGAGCCTTGGGGCAGACGATCGTGTCTCGCATCTAAATAACGTCTTATATTTGCAAATATTGACTCTTGCCCGCACCCTTTCAAAGGGTTTCGATCCTTATTATCTTAAGATAGTTTAGTAAGTGCCAAGTTGCTTAACACGGGTCTGGGGGCTTCTTTCTCAGCAAAGTTCCCTCGTATTCGGCCCACAATGGAACCGTTCAAGAGCCGAATCTGATAAGGATATACGTCTTTCAACTTCGACATCTTTTCTGCTTGTTCAGGGTCAAGAAGGTATTAAGGCTCTTTTATTTGTTATCTGACCTGTTTCGTGTTGCGAATAATGTTATGATATTTTCCGTCTACGATGATAACTTTTTTTGAGTAACAAGATCAAATAACCATAGCGAAACATTTCAAACAGCATTAATCATCCAAATAGGCGCCATTTCATGATAATTTTTGCCAGTAAACTAAAGTTACTTATTTTATTTTGCACGACTTACCGACATCACTTAAATTCTTTCCATATAACAAATGTATCACTCGAAGTGATACACACATAATGAGCCTACTTGGTATTCAGAGGCTTAAAACAATAAATTTGCAAATCATGTGAAGTGATTCACCTGCGTTTTATCCTTGTCAAGCGTTATGAGTCGAGTATTTCCAACGAAAGGATTGGCTTGTGCGATGCTATCGTTGCTCTGTCATTATAGTAGTGAAATAAGCTTTAGACGGAACTCACGTTTTAGCAATGCATTCTTACACATTGTCATAAATGTCCATGCTTAGTCGCCAGTTTGTGGTTTTAAGGAACGAATGACAAAAGATCATAAACCCAATTCGATCTCAGCCTTATTCTTGACATTGATATCAACTTAAGCAACAGGAAATAGTTTTCATATGAGAATAACCTGTTCGGAGATTTGTCAACTTGGCGGCAGACAGTAAAACCAAAAATAAAGCGGTCAGGCAGATTGCAAGACCGGACTCAAAAGAGTTTTACTGTCATATAAAAATGTAAAAGGATTATATTATAAACAAATGTGGAATGATTTAACGAGATCTTAGGAAACCGATACAATAGTAATAAATAACTAAACCACAATCCTTGCCTCGTGTCACCCGACATGATTGTAAACGTGAATCGTGACACCACACCTAAACTTTCGCCCATCATTCGGTCTCCAGAACTTAGAAAACGAAGTCATTTATGTGACAAGGAAACTTAGTTTAAATCTACTTAAATACCGCAGCTTCACATTCATATATCATAGCGTGACAGCTATTGCATAATATTTAAATTTTCCTTGCACTTTTCAGGAAAGAAGAGACAATGAGTTTCTATGCTGTATGCAAGAGCTTAGGAAAGTAAAGTATATGTATGTTCTTCTCATTGTATTCCCTATAATACCTCTACAGGATGTAAATATATTAGCTGCAAAAGGAGGTAAACCAGCCCATGAAATTTTACAACATTTCTCAAGAACCATAGGTGGAAGTATGAAATTTTTTTCGACCTATATTCCTTGGGGAAAGTTGTTCAGTTTCATGGGATGGTTTACCACTTGAAATATTCGCAGATATTTTTTACTCCTTATTTACGTGTTTTTACTGTAAATATCAGAGCTGCTACATACTGGTTCTTTTAATTGCCTGTGCTTATCAGATGTTGGAAGAAAAATATTTACTGCGCTATGTTATCTCCGCGTATATATTATCTACGCATCTATCTATGATATGTGTCTTGACTAGAGCAGAAATTAGGGAGACTTATTCTGTGCCTAGTGACAAAACAAACCAACTGTGTTTCACTGAAATTGTCTTCAAAACAAAATGTTGGTGTAATTTTGAATTTACCCAATAATTACATCAAAAAAAGGTCCTAAAGTAGCATCATTAGTTAAATTGGCGGTTGGAATAGATAAACAAAAAAGGCTTCCTAATGAAAATAATTGGGATGCAATTTCTGGAAACATGTTCCGAGGCGGAAACATCAAATCATTCTAATTAAAAGAGTTCTAATAACAGTTTAAAGTTATCATTAACGCTGTAATAACCATGAAGTTAATAAACAAAACCAAGCTCCACGTTAGAGTTTTACAAGGCTTAGAGAAGTGGTGTGAAACGCTCGCATAAACTTTAAGGTTTACGAGGAAATAAACCTAATAAGTAAGTATCTAGGAATATAAAATCAACATTTGATTTAAAGGTTTAAATAAATAATTATTTTAAAGATAATGTAGGTTTACGCGACTTACTTGTTATTTAGTTGCGTAAACCTACATCATGAGTGATACTTGTTCGTTAAATAATAAAATATTACGATAAACGATGAACGAAATAAACGATGGAATTTCAATCAATGTACTAAATTTTTAAACCTACTTATATGTACCCTTTTATTAGTAGTTTACCATGTCCATTGACTGGCTCGATGGCGTAGTGGATAGTACCCCTGCCTGCTACGCCAAGGGTCGTGGGTTCGATCCCCACACAGCACAAGTATTTGTAAGTTACTTTACAAATATTTGTATTAAGCCGGAGTGTTTTTTATGTATTGTTTGTATTTATTTACAAAAATAATTATATTTTATCAGTCTAACTCCCATTGTACTACAAGCTTTGCTTAGTTTGGAGCCAGATGACGCTGTGTGAAATGTCTAAGATATTTGTATGTAGCAGCGGAAAACTTTGCAAATAAGCCAAACAGAAGGAACCACAGATACGCGTAGCTTGTTGCTAAGAGTTTTCTTAACATTTTGGAATAGAAACCCATACAAAAAAAAGTTTATCTAATTTTCTTACATTCTTCTTTTATTAAAAACAGTGGTGTTTTGTTGAGCTTGGTGTTGGATAATTTCATTCCAAACAAAGACATCATCGACGTAGGTGGTTAAAAATTTACGAGTGTGTACAATGAATGGTGGCAGGCAATCCTACTTATATATTACAAAATTTGGTGTTTTTTATAACGTTTCGGTGGTGAGAGCTAGGTGTATATTACTGTGATATTGCTTTTATTTGATGGAAAACAATTTAAGTAACAATATTTCGTTTTAATAATTTAATATTGGTGTAATTTTTCGTTAATATTTTAATATTGGTAGAGGCGCAAAACGAAATATTGTTATTTAAATTGTTTTCCATCAAATAAAAGCAATATCACAGTAATATACACCTAGCTCTCACGTGTATATTACTGTGATATTGCTTTTATTTAATGGAAAACAATATAAATAACAATATTTCGTTTTGCGCCTCTACCAATATTAAAATATTATTATAAAGGTTTGACGGATAACCAAAATCTGTAGTAAACGTTGCCGCAGACAATAAACTTAAAAAAAATTTGTTGCGATTGTATTCTATTATTCGTAATTTTTTTCAGTTATCTTACTTTTTGACGCACCGAATCACCTTACGATGCGAGCGAGAGTGAAACAATATAAGTATAGGTGCAGCTAGGTATTAGTATTTGTTTTTAATATGGTCTTTTAAGGGGCCGAAAAACAACAACATTTTATAATTTAGGCTAATAGTTTATGTGGGCTATCATATGAAAGGACTTGATATGCATCTCACGTTTTCTTTGATTACATGATATTCTTTCAAAAAATATTGCTAGTCTAACAAATTTTACTTAGTCTGCTGTAAGACCACTTATTAACCTTAAGTTAAACTGGCCTTTGTGCGTTAAAATGTATTTCTATTATTTTTTTCAAGTTTTGTGTATACTACGAAGAGATTAAGAATTTAATTTTTTCTTGACTCTATATTTGATTATACCGGACTTCGGTACTACCAGTAGAAAAAAGGGGCGCAAGACCGCGAGGGTTTCTGAAAATGAAAATGAAATGAAAATGAAATAACTTTATTCACTGTAGGATAGCATTATCACTTATTGACGTCATGAAAGTAGCATTATCACTTATTCTACATGCTGACCTCACAACTTCAATTTGAAGATGGCACTCCATGATGATGATGATTATATTTGATTGTAGAAATGTAGAATTAGTAGTCGCCTCTTAAAAGTTACACAGAACACGATGCCCAGTGTAACGCGATAGACCATAGCCGATGGAAACCGCAGCATTGTTCCTGCAAAAAGACTAAACCGCATTACCGCAGTCAGGTGACACGCGCCACTGTGGTGGGGTGTGCAGTGAGTCAAAAAACAGGTTTGATTTAGATGCTATCGATCTCAGTGAAATTTAAGGTTTACTGAATTTTGTTCCTAAGAGTTGATTTCAAGCAACTTAAACACTTTTGGAGAAGAAAAAACAGTCCCCACACATCACATCGAGGCGAAAACCTTGTAAGCAGGAAGGATTGCCTCTTAACTTGCCCCGATTACCCGGATGAGATTTTTCATATTTTCTGAAACGCAGTGAAAAGTATCTTTTAACACTTAAGTATAACCAAATTGTACTTTAAACTATTTGATCTCATGTCACTCCTTTTTTCATAGGTAGTCAAAGTTAAACCGGAAACAACTCGTTACACAGCTAACCCTACAATAAAACCACAGATTCAAATTGATCAAGACGAGCACTCCGAAACTCAAGAACTAGTTCTGTCAATATCAAATGATCAGTAAAATTGGTTCGTCCACAAAAACAAGCGGTGAGCAGGCACGTGACAACCAAGCTTGTTATATTGAGGATGAAGCGTGGTCACCCATCGCTGGCCACAGTCAACTTGTGGTCTCTCCGTGGAAACAATTGTGGCTACAGGATTACTTCACTTAGAAAATGAACACTTGCCTTGTGATGCCGGCTAAGGATCGGTGGCGGCACCTCATTTTTTTCCGCAAGTATTGTCAGCGATAAGGTAGAAGAGACTGTAAGCGCCCTTACACACGGGCAATTCCTTCCGGCGATTTCGCAGCGCAGGGATATCGTGGCGAGCACATAGCAGCCCGCCGAGTGCACGCAGCGATTTTTTTATCGCCTTGATTTTTCCCCGAGCTTGCCTCGCGGCGAATACGCAGCGTAGTAGTAGTAGTTCATTCCCAAAATTTACCCACACGAGGAGCTCCTCGTGTGGGTAAATTTTGGTAATGAAATATTCTGGCGCTGGGCACCAACGGAATAAACTGTTAGGTTTTGCTCACTCGTCGCGAGGAAGCGGCGGATTTGCAGCTTAAGAAATCGTAGCGATATAGCTGCGAGCAAACGGCGTGCCGCCGCGAGCTCGCCTCGATCACCGTCCGCCGAGAAATTGCTGGCAAAAATGACAGTGTGCAAAGGCTCTAAGCGTTGCGGTGATGAAGAGACTCGAGGATTAGCTGAAAACCAACCACTACATTGATGACTCTGATTATTAAAATTAGTCTACAAAAATGTACAAACCTGGCAATAATGACAGTTTTTAAGGCTTTTGATGACCTGGCTAGCTTGAAAAGAAGTGTGATTTTGTATCTGTATATTTACACTTTTGATAGAAGATTAAATAAAGGTGACTAGTTGAAGAGCGTCGTTACAAAGATACTTAATATCCTTAGATAAAATCAAATTGAGATAATATGTTAAAAGACAACTAAATTAGAAATCTAAATATGATTAAGAAACATCTGTATGCTACTAACTCTATTAACACCATCTTAGAAATCTTAATAAGCGTGCTCACAAAGAAACCTAATGAAGCAACATTCCCAAAACGTCTGTTTCGAAGTTCTGTTTGAACAAATCATCGGAAAGTTCATTACCTCGACAAATCTTACAGAAACCCACGTAACATGTGATGTAAAACTCAAACACTTGCTACGGAAGTGTAGACTTGAACCCGTAGGACTGGTTCATTCTAATTACCATAAAAACAAAGGTATAAATTCATTGAACGATTTCTCTTAAACATTCTTTGGTGTCCAACCACCCATCTATTCGATATCTGTCTCATCTAGCCTTAATCCTATAAATGACATCGAATAAGATAGCGCGCATGGTGTGCCTTTTAAGTTTTAAATGTCGGCAAACGAATTTTTTTTGGGTTTGAAGGTAGAAATACCTGTCTTACGATTAATCATTTGATTTAGATAACAATTTACTGTCAAAATGGGAACAAAGTCACAAAGTACATTCTCAATATAATCGGCCAAGTTTTACATTCACAAAGAATCGAACTCAAGCACCTACGGATCGTGCGACCGACGCGACGCTCAGACTACTAGACCGGCGAGAAATTAAAGGGCATGGCATAAAATGAGAATTTATGTAAGTATCCCGCATTTTAATTTAGACGTTTGGGAAAATACTCAGAACACACTTGCTGTGAGAGCCTCTCACACTTATTCAATTAAAGCGCTATTTATGCAATAATAAAATTATGTAAAAAAAACTTTTAAAACAAGCTTTAATTTAAGTGCTCTGAAAAGATGAAAATAAAATTTTGAATGACATTAACCACATTCATTTATGACTTTACAGAAATGAAAATATAATAAAAGCTTGTCGCGATGCCTAGAAGAAACTACCTAATTACAGTTAGGTGCGTACCTTATTACAAAATTTCAATCACAAATTGAAAGTTTCGCGACAAGCTTTTATTATATTTTCATTTCTGTAAAGTCATAAATGAATGTGGTTAATGTCATTCAAAATTTTATTTTCATCTTTTCAGAGCACTTAAATTAAAGCTTGTTTTAAAAGTTTTTTTTACATAATTTTATTTTATATTTTTTAGTTTATGTTACGATAGTTATTGATCAATACGAAAGTCTTTCTATAAAACGGAGAGACCTTCAATAGAAAAACTTAAGGCACGGGGAAAACTAACATTAGGATAAAGTATAATTTTCTCTTTTATATTCTATAGAAGTAGGTTGGTACCTACTCCTCCGGCATCCCTAGAAGAATTAGCTTGTAATATGTCTTAGTCTTTTCATTTCATTGATGGCGTCATTATTACATGGCCGAGTCCCAGTTAATTTCGAACAGTCTAATTCTTCTATCAGGAGGCCTTCTATAGACGTGACCCTAATTCATTGTGGGCCTACCAACTGCCTATAATAAACGAATTCGTATACAAAATTGCAAGTCCCAGCAGTTGAATATTGAGGAGTTCCATAGTTCGAAGACAACCCTGGATGTAGCGTCTAATTCATGGTGGGCCTACCAACTGCCTATAATAAACGAATTCGTATACAAAATTGCAAGTCCCAGCAGTTGAATATTGAGGAGTTCCATAGTTCGAAGACAACCCTGGATGTAGCGTCTAATTCATGGTAGGCCTACCAACTGCCTATAATAAACGAATTCGTATACAAAATTGCAAGTCCCAGCAGTTGAATATTGAGGAGTTCCATAGTTCGAAGACAACCCTGGATGTAGCGTCTAATTCATGGTGGGCCTACCAACTGCCTATAATAAACGAATTCGTATACAAAATTGCAAGTCCCAGCAGTTGAATATTGAGGAGTTCCATAGTTCGAAGACAACCCTGGATGTAGCGTCTAATTCATGGTGGGCCTACCAACTGCCTATAATAAACGAATTCGTATACAAAATTTTGTGTCCCAGCTATAAACCGCTGAGGAGATCTCTCGTACGGAGCCGATCCTGGCAGCAGCATCAGGTCAAATTTATGATTAACATGCATTGTCATCGGTTCTGGACCAACATGCAAAATTTCAACTCAATCGGATACCGAGAAGTGGTTCAAATTAAACTTGCAAGATTTGCACCGAACAAACATTGTTACTTACTTACTTACTTACATACTTACATACACTGCAAGTTAAATAAAAGCTTTTAAAAACAGTAAAATGACACAATAAATTAAAGATACTTGACATTTTCCTTAACAAACAAATTACTTACACAAAACGTGTGAAATTATTTTGTAAGAATTCTTACGATAACAGTCAACGGTTTTATAATACTCTAATTTATGTGCGATTTTTAACGCTTGCGTGAATAATACTTACTCTACATATTATATCTATCTACCTAAGTGTTGTTTTCTTGTAAACAGTGTCTATAAGGCGCTATTTATTTTAATGCAAATATTTCTGGGGTGCAAAATTGAACTACTATCTCCAAGGAACATAGGCTGAAAAAATTTAGTAGATTTCCCACACATAAAAAGTGACACTTTGTATGTGAGGTATTTTTTCTTATTCACCCTTGTGAAAAGTTGTTTCAAACTTAGCCTTTAGAACAATATTTGCATTTAATAATAATAAAAAATATAAAATTATTAGAGCCCTTCTCCAAGTAGATTTTTGATACAACAGCAACCGAGTATGTTGCTAGTTCTCAAATTCTATCTAGTGCAAGAGCTACGTCGTTTGATTTCGAATTCATTCATTCAATATGACATCAATGTGTACTGACATATTATTCCATACATTTACAATACCATGATGGAACTATACTACTGCGTCCCGCGCCGTCTCCCTAATTTGTTACTATACACAGATCGCAACTACCATTTTCCAAGTTGTAAAACGCTCATCCTACCTCTCCGCTTATCACCATGCCCGACTTTATCTTACGGTATCAAAGTCATCTCAAGCGACAATATAGGATCAGTGACATTCGAATTCGAATCTCTGAGATCGCTTTGAGACGACCCGAACTATCGCATTTAGCTGTTCTAATGTTTAATCCCAACAACGAGACGCGTTGAACGTATCTCGATTGATTTTGAAACTGATTTCGGTCATTTGGTATGTTGATTTAGGTATACCGGTAGCTTTAATGTGTGAATCTTTTTTGTAGAATTATAATGTTATACATTAATGGTAGGTATACTATAAAATAAAATGATGCCGTGTGATGCCGGCTTAGAATAGCATCACCCCATTTCTTTCCATTGGGAGTCGTAAGAAGCGACAAAGGGACTCGAGGGTCTGTATTGCAATTTTAGGCGAAAGGCTGACAACCTGTCACTATGGCGATACACAATTTTCCACATGACCCTCAAATATTTGTCAGACGTGGCGTAAATGTCTGTTTTTTGCGGCCGTTTACGCTCTGCCTGCCCCGCAAGAGATTATAGGCGTGATATGTGTGTATGTGTATGTATAAAATAAAATAAAATATGGCTAGAGTGGAGGCAAGTAAACCAACCCTTTATCCCTTGCGGGGTAGGCAGAGCGTTAACGACCGTAAAATACGGTTACTATCGCCACGTCTGACAAACATTTGAGGGCCGTTACAGAAAAACCAATCCATGATACCTATAAAATAAGTTTTCCTTAGGAACATTAGTCGTAAAATGGAGGACACATTTGGAGATAACATCATCCGAATATTTTTAGGTATGGGTTTCTGGTAAGATACGAGAATTATATTAAAACACTATTCAATCTTTCAGTAGGCAAGGCTAGTTCACTGTTTTATTAAACACATAATAAAGCTAAAGAGGGTCTAAAATTGGTACCTACAAAGAAGATATTCAAAATAGTATTTTTGGGGTACTTTTAATTTAAAACTTAACACGTTCCATCAGTTTTAAGATTATGTCTATTTTGTCTGTTTAGATGTTTATGTGAAAGCATCACGCAAACACAATAACGAATTTAGATGCAAATTTTACCTATACCTACGGTCGAGATTTTCTTTAAAAATATTACATTTAGTCTTTTTTATCAGTAATATTAAGTAGGTGAAACAAAGTTCGCCGCCACAAGCTAGTTTAAACTATTAAGAGACGTTTTTTTTCATTCAGTGTGAAATGTGGTTTTTTATTATACTCAACCAATTTTGTGAAAAAGTGAGTGACCGATTTATAATGCTATACCAATTAATTTGGTAACCAATCTTTTGAGACTTAATAACGTGATAATAACTAAGTAAGCCTCTTATTTTCTCAGGGATACCATAATTATGTTATTATTCTGTAACCTAATACAAAACTTAATCGTCTCAAGCTTAGCCCCAGACTGAAGATAATGAAATCAGTTGGAAATTGATTAGCAGACAACCTTCGGTCAGAAGCCAGATCGGTGCCGACGCAAAAACCTATATGTTCCTCGTAATTGCAAAGATGATGTGACGAACAGAAGCGTCGCTGTTTGTTCAGTCAGTATTAATAAAAATGTTTGGATCGTGCAGGTGCTATAGGTATTTCTTCTTTCCACCAGGAGTTTGTAAAGATTTACAAGAGTTTAATACAATTTAGATGTCGAGTACCAAAGTTTAAAGCACTTCAACGTGTTCGGTAGAGGCATCGCTAGAACTGATAGCGAAAGTCACAGGTTGCGGTGCGACTTTGCAAGTTTTTTACATAAAGATGTCCTAAAGATTTCTTGATACATAGCAATGCACATTATGATATTTTTATATCATTGTTTGTGTCGTAATCGCATGCCTGTTCACCACATCATCGTGAATGTGTAGTACCTACCTAGTGATACTTACAGATTGCTAGTTGGTAACAGATATACTGGAAACACCTTATCTTCTCCTTCTTTTTGTATTGGATACCGAGTCGTCCACCGATGAACCCTGGTGTCTGTGTTTTTCAACCGCTTACTACTAGTAGTAGGCCTCTGACATGATTCTGTAACGACTGCCGTCTAAGTAATCATAGACAGCAACCGGAACCGACGACTTAGCCCTCCGAAGCACGGAACCATCTTTCTTTTCGGACAATCAGGTGGTTCAGCCTGCAATGTCCTCACCAGACTGGGAATAAGCAGGCAGTCACACTACCACTGCGCCATACGGCCGTAAACACCTTATCATGTCTTGCATTAGAATGATTGTGTCTTTGGTTAAATTCAATTAACATCTAGGTCAAGCATATAAAAGCTATCTACATCCTTTTGTTGTTTATTCTCGTACTTGTCTCGTCTACACCGTTTAATCTATAACTGTGCACCCTAGTTCAAACAGCTGGCGCCAAAGTCACGCGGCAAAGCAAATAAACTGTTTACCCAAAGATATATTAAATTAGTTTAGTCCCTTTCCTTGTTTTTATAAATTAATTGAAACGTCATAACGCTCGTCAAAGTCCTTATGGCTTATTTCACGCACGTTTCGAATGTGGTTTTAGAGTTTTATGGATCACGCGATGTTCTCAAAACAGAACCACCAGTTCAACCTATCCATTTATAAAGAGTCAAAGTATACGAGGTGTAAGGGACAGCCCTCCGAATATTGATAGGGTGCATACATACCATGAAACTGAACAACTTTCTCATAGAAACATTTGTCAGGAAACGACAAATTATATCGACCTCTCATACTAAGTTACAGTCAGCTGACTGCATTTAGTATGGGAAGTCAAATTTATTTTGACGTTTACTGAAATATTTTTTATGGAATGTTGTTTAGTTTCATGGTCTGAATGCAACCTATCAGGAGGGCTGTCCCTTACACCCAGTATAGATGTTTCCTTAAAGTTGTATGGTTAACCAGTATAGTGTTGATCTTATAAACGGATAACTTAGTTTATTATGGCAAAATAAATATATAGTAGACATACACGTCAATATAGAATCGTCCATTACTTAACTATTTTTGAAAGGTACAATCAACTTATTTACAGATAAGTTAATAAAATAAATTTGTCATTTCATAGCATGATAATAAACATAAAAGTTAGTAAATAAATGAGTCAAACGAAATTATTTACAAAATTTATTTCCATTGACCGACAGTTTTCTCATAGTTCAAACGGCGAAAAATCGATATCTCGAACTATTTTCAACAGTACTATGCACTGCTGCAATGTACCTAAATCTGTGTCACAAAACTCAACTAAAACCGGCATTGTATGTTTACCAATAACCAAAGTTCCAGAAATAGTACCATAGAGAAACACGGAGAGGTACACGAGTGAGTCATAGCGAGGGAAACAAGTCATCTTTGTCTAAGTTGACACGTTACTTTGCGCTCTATTTACTAAGCTTTTAGCACACCCCCTGTTAGTGCGGGTAAATAATATTTGTTGAGGCCGAACTGAACAGAACCCCCTTGGAAAGGCCAAGTGTGCAGTTGTTCGCTCTCAGGCGACAAAAATTGTAGATGCGACAAGGTTTGGTTTTCAGGAAGAACGAAGAGCTTTTGAATGAAGAAGAGCTTTGCGACACTATAATTCTATTCTTAGCATAGGAAGTAGAGAATTACCGACTATGGTTTTGCCTGAATAGCCGAATACTGTCTAAACGTCCTGCACTGAGCCGGCAAGTCACTGACTAGTCGCCCATTTCAAAAATTGCTGACTAATCATAATATTAAAATTCAATGTCGTTATTACAGCTGACTAATAAACCATTCAGCTGAAAACTCGCTGACTATGAAACTAACTGACTAGTCGGGGAGCCTGCATCTCTAAGATTCCACCAAAAAACCTTTATCTTGCTTTTTGCAGACTAAAACTATTCTCTCTCTTGTCTTTACGTGTGGAACATCGAGTCGTCCAACGACACGACGAACCCTGGTGTCAGAGTTTTTCAACCGCCTACTACTAGTAGTAGGCCTCTGACATGCTTGTGTAACGACCGCCGTCTAAGTAATCATAGACAGACAATCGGGACCGACGGCTTAACGTGCCCTCCGAAGCACGGAACCATTTCTATTTGGACAATCAGGTGGTTCACCCTGCAATGTCCTAACCAGACCGGGAACAAATTCACAAAGTGATAAATATCAACTTTGTGAGTGTCCCACCTAGAATCGAACCCGGAACCTTTGCGTCGCAGGCAGTCGCACTACCACTGCGCCAAATAACAACCAATGAAACATGTAACAACACGTCCAACGAGGACTAAGACTTCATTGTTTTACTAAAAACTATGTAAACTACCTCTAACAACAGTTAATCTAAACTTACAACATTGTTATTGTAACCCGACTAATGTCAACATTATGTGACTAATCAGACTCATATCTATAGCTAGCTGTAAAAATTATAGATAGGTATATTTGTTTTCTTTTACATGTTCGAAAAAATGCTATAGGTACGCCTAATTGGTAGGGTTAAATGTTTAAACTAAAGGCAAATTATATAAACATACATACCATGACATGACGCCTCTATCCTTTGTGGGGTAGGCAGAGCATAAACGGCCATAAAACGGTGATTTATTAAACAGGCCACTTCTGACAAACATTTTGAGGACCATTCAGAAAATTGTGCATCAACGTTGTTGATAATTGTGTATACACATGTAACCTTTGAGACCCTTAGTAGCCTCTTTCAAGACTCACGAGAAGGAACTGGGGTGATGCTATTCTAAGCCGGCGTCACACGGCATTGAAATTACTAACATATCTAAAGCAAAACTAAGTATCTGCATGTAGCTTTGCTTGCATTATTTTATTACTTGACATTAATAACACATTTAGTTCGATTTTTTGGACAAATTTCCTTTTGATTCGTGTTTAAGTTAAAACTAATAAATAAGTTGTAGCACAGTACCTACCTTCATAATTTCAAAATCTCCAAACTTGTACTTAAATCTTCTACTATAGCAAAGCTATTCCAGAGCACCCTTTTCTACTACAAACAATCTCAACTACGGTTAGATAATCAAGAATAATCGACGTAAAAAGTATGACGAATCGGATTGAGAGTTATTCATAGGACCTACATGGGCCCATTGAAACAGCAACATAATATTTATCGATAAAAAATATATTTCTACTTTTTAAACGCACATTATAAATGACGTTTATTGAAATGAAGTACCCCTATGTTGTAAAATAGCATAAAGTTTAAATGACAATTTATACGGTATAGTGCCATGAATTTCTTTTATAGGTACATTTTAACAAGGACTCACCTACGTGCTACATGAAGTATTATTACACTGGAGTTGCCCGTGGGCTGGTCCCGTACTCTTTGTCACATATTATAGAAAACATCAGAAAATTGTAGTCGTTATTGGTAGCGAAATTCAGATACATCCTACGTCCACCCATATTTACTTTTAGGATGGTAGGTAGTTGTATGTATGCCACTATTTTGACGTGTAATTTTAATATAGCTGGGTGATGCTGGCTTAGAATAGCATTCTGCCGTGTGATGCCGGGTTAGAATAGCATTAGCCCATTTCTATTCCGTGGGTGTCGTATGAGGTGACAAGGGACTCGAGAGTTTCATGTTGTTACAATTTTAGGCGATAGGCTGTCAAAATATCGCTATGGTGACACACGTTTTATATGAAACGGTCTTCAAATATTTTTCAGACACTGACCACGTTTTACGACTATTAACGGTCTACTCTTCAAGGGACAAAGGCGTAATATGTGTATGTATGAATGTATGTAAAAATATATAGGTAGAATAAAAACCTAATGATCGTAACACACTTTCAAGCTAATTGGAAATTTTCATTGCCCACATTATCTATTCAGCTAGTCGAGGAACACGCGTCCACATTCACATGTCAACAGCTAATACAATTAAGCCTCCAGAACAGAGGTTGCCAAAATCATGTTGGATCCAGTCAAAAACGATAAGAGACCTTGCATACTCAGATTCCCATTAAAATAAGAAAAAGGAATGCAACGCAACATTGACGTTTAGGTAGGGGAAGACGAAACGGCCAAAACCATCATACTGATTACTGATACTCAATCTCCAGCAAAATTTGGGACCTAGAAACAGCTATTATTTCACTGCATATTGTAAGACAATAATCGAGATATAGTCATAAAGAGCGTGACTGGCCCAATCCAAAATCAGCTTTTTTCATACTCGCATTTCAAATTCAGGATAAAAATAACTTACCTAAAATTGGCGCTCTCTTTTTCTTTCAAATAGGTTTAGATATCGATAGGAGATATCTAAGTTTTATGTTGTCTTATAATTTGATGCAAAATACGCGTAATCTGTCAAATAACATGTCGATTAGAACAAAGGCGACTTAATTGTCTAGAAATGGCGAAGAACCCATTGACGTTCTTTAACATGACAGGAATCAGATATCACCTAACATTTTCTCAACCTAATTATTTGACGGAAAGATATAGCGATAATTGAGAGTAAGTGAAGAGAATTGTTATTCCGGATTGAGGCCTTTGTGACTTAAATTTTGAGAAACACTGCTCCAGGAAATTCCAGCGGACAGGCTAGTGGACACATTACTAAACTGGCCATTAGGTACGGGCGTATTCCTTTTTTCCGTTATCGCCCAATCTAATTAATTAATACCGGTTTTGTTAGCGTTCGGACTAGTTGTGGTGCTGTAACTCTGTCATCTGGAAGGGAGATTGGCGGGTACTGGTGTGTGGAAAAGTTGTTGGGGATGAGGGAGTTTTATGTAGTGTATTTTCATCTCGGTTTTTTAGTGTTTCTTCCCACTAAAATACATAGGTATAATAAAATTAAATTCTAGGCAAAAGTAAAATTATGTTTGCACACAAAATACTGTGTAATTAATGTGTTTTTTTTATCTTTTGCTATTTTGATTTCATTATCAATTTATAGCATACCATAAAGTCACTTCTCATGTCTGTCCTATTTCGTTATGTCTCTACGCTAAGGATTTTTATGCGGTTTTTTATAGATCACGTGACTCAAGAAGCAGGTTTATGTATACGTATGAAACATGCCGGAAAATTGACTTATTTCAGCGGGAAAACAGAAGCGGGTGAAACGGGCGGGCTGCTAATGACGAATACGTTGCAAATAAGGTAATTTGAATAGGTATTCTGAACTAAGTAGTAAAAATAAAGTCTTCAATATAAAAACGATTTTTTTCTGATTTTCTTTATAATAATTTGAAAATGTTTATAACTTACGAAAGTATTTAGTAAGACATCGTGTCTTACATGTACCCACAGATCTGAAGGTTCGCCCACACGTCGTAATTAAGCTTCAAGTCAGCTAACTGACTTAATGCAATCGGGCAACTGATAAACAGCTGTTAGATTTGCATAAAAAACCGATGGTCGGCTCCTGGACTATTAGTTGTGCCGGCGATTGGAGAAACTAGGATGTAATATAAATAGGCACTGGGGGCCAGAAGATGTGTCTCACCGCTGCAATAATGAAAATGGAGGGAGATACGTACTTGGTACTTACTTAGGAATTGTAATACTTTTCGCTCGTTTAACTAATCTCATCATCTTCATGGGGTGCAATCTTCAAATTGAAGTTCGGAGGTCAGCATGTAGAAACCTTCGCGGTCTTGCGCCGCCCTTTTCAACTGGTACCGAAGTCCGGTCCAAGTAATCTGCTCGGTGTATTTTTGCATTGCTTGAGTGGTTTTTGTTTTTTTTGGTTTGACTATATTTTTTTTAAAAACTTGATTTTTACTGTGGTTATTATTTATTTATGTTCAAATAGGTACGTATAATTTTTTGATCAAGTTTCATAAAATCGTCTAATTAATACATTGTTTGACTAATTTCAGTGGGAGGTTTCTGAAAACAGTAAATAAAATGTTATTCCATCAATACATTACCTTTCAATTCAGAGAATATTCAAATTGAACATCAGTGTTCTCTATTTGAAAACTACAAAAGATAAGTACGAGAGATCATCAGTTAACCTACCGAGATGAGTTCTATTCCGGTTTATGGACTGAGCTCCTCGAAAATTAATACATACATACATGTATCACGCCTATAATCCCTTGCGGGGTGGGCAGCGCGCAAACGGCCGCAATAAACGGACATTTACGCCACGTCTGACAAAATTTTGAGGGTTATTCGGAAAATTGTGTATCGCCATAATGACAGGTTGTCAGCCCATCGCCTAAAATTGCAATACACATGTAACCCTCGTCTCCCTTAGTCGATACTTACGACACCCGCCGAAAGAAATGGGGTGATGGTATTCTGAGCCGACATCACACGGCACTACGAAAATTAATGCAAGCATTATTTGGCCTACCTAACAAGACTTATCATGCGAGTACCAGTTTAAAAAAAGAATCTCACACAGTCATGCTTTGCCCGCATTTGGGTGCGATTCGTTACGTTGCCGTGGCGAATCCGCGCCGTCGCTTGCCGTCGTCGTGAACGTTGCGTTTGCGCAACGCACGCCGCCTCATTAGCCCGGAACAAAGTTATGTGAGCTTTGTTAGTAAAACTGTTGACCCCAGTCATTATTTAGTAGAAAAAAACAACGGTCTTGATATATCTGGGACAATCTGGGTCGGAAATAAGGTACCAATTCTACAAAAAAAAACTAATAGGCGTGGTGAATTCACGCGGCTGCTTGGCTGTCGTTGCGAACGCTGCGTTTACGCAACGCACGGGAACACAGTTAAGTGCGCTTTATTAATAAAACTGTGGACCTTATCTTATAAACATAGAAGCATGATTTAGTCTGGGTCGTAAGGATGTTTGGATTCTCGAGAAGATCTGTCGGTTTGGCGATTCTAACAGAGTTGAGGTACCGTTGCGTTTCGAAACTCACTACGCCGCAGTAGATGTCGTGTCTTCAAGTCTTCTCACTGTGTGACGACTGTTGGATAAGGTCGAGTTTTCTTGTATTTCGTAGAAATCAGTAGTGCCGCGAGAACACTAAGGTTCTGTCCCACAGCAATTTCAATTCACGTAAATATTGTGTATAAAATAACAGATATTTCTGTGTGGGTGGATACTTGTATAAGATAAAAAAACGATGCGGGGACAGTATGAAGTTTACCTGCCTTTATTTTGTTGACAACTTCAGGCTAATTTTTGCTTGTTTTTCGTAGTTAATCCTAGAAAACACCACCTACTTGAAGCGGAAGTACTTACCTTCGTATTAATTAATACAAATAAACATCAAGAGCGTTGCTCTAGATTTTCAAAAAGTTTACAAGCCCGCTGTTAAAGTGGACGTCCAATTCATAGTGCAGTGACCTAATTTCACATGCTGTGATAAAATACATCTCGCAGTCCGCAGGAAATGAGCGCGTTCAGATGAAATTCGTTGAAAGCAGCAAATAGTAACAAAATATACACCCTAATTATTGTATGAAAGTATATGAATGGATGTTAATGTTACATATACAAAATGAAACTAATTATATATTAACTGATGTGTCAGTAGGAAGATTTGGAATACGGAAATACATACATACATCGCGCCTTTAATCCCTCACGGGTTCACGGCCGTCAAAAATGGTTATTTACAAAAAAGTGTATCGCTATAGTGACAATATTTCAGCCTGTCGCCTAAAATTGCAATACACTCGGTTACTATAACTTTGAATCTTTAGTTGTCGTCTCTTGCGACACCCACGGGAAAGAAATGGGGTGATGTTATTCTAAACCAACATCAAACGGCCTTACGGGGGTCATAATGCTTGTTGGTCAGCCGAAAAAAATTGTTAAAATAAGTTGTCCTGTTGTGTCGTTATTCCTTGTATGTGTTTCTCTTGTAATGTTTTGTATACAATAAACGGTAAATAAAATTCAATAAAAATGCTGGAATATCTTCTTAAACCTAATTTACTAAGCACCTGAGTAACTGATGATGTCGAAATTTTTGAACCTTCAGTAAAACATTAGATAGAATGTCTCTACTCCTTGTTGTATTGAAAACTGAGTCAACGAGGAACTCAATTAGGTAACCCTGGTGTCAAAGTTTTCAAATCAGCTACTTCCACTACGAGTAATAGGCCTCTTACATACTTTTAAAAAGAACCGTCATTTAAACAATCATACGTTTATTGCAACCCGAACCGCCAAAAGCATGGAATCATCTCTCCCGCGGATAATCTTCGTAACACTCAGTAGGTATATAAGACCCACCCTTTTAATGCATGCATATGATGGGATAGCACTTTTGGCAGGAAGGAAGCGAATTTGAGCAATTTGTTCCAAATGAGAGGCAAATTATGTTGCAAAATGTACTTTGATGGTTATGTGTAAATCGGTGGATAAAAGCAATGCTTATGTTGTACTTACTACGTAAAGTACCTACTAAGTGTTTTATGAAATTGACGGTATTTATATACACTCAAAAAGTCGTAAGGATTAATTTTTAGGTTCCGGAAGGAGTCCGAAGGAGTCGTAAGAGGCTACTAAGGGACTCGAGGGAGTGTATTGCAATTTTAGACGATGGGCTGACAACCTGTCACTATGGCGATACACAATTTTCCGAATCCTCAAATATTTGTCAGTCGTGGCGTAAATGTCCGTTTTTGGATGCCGTTTGCGCTCTGCCTACCCCGCAAGGGATTATAGGAGTGATATGTGTATGTATGTATGAATGTGTATGTATGTGTATGTATGGAAGGAGTACGATTCATAAAAAAACCGAAAACATTTCGTGTAGATTAGGTGAGTAGGTTCTTAAATGCGGACAAAACCGAGCCTGAATATGCAAATCACAACATTGTTTGTGAATATTGCGAACTTACAACAGGAACGATACCTAGGGATATCAATATCCAATTATAATCAACCAAGTACCTATACTATAACTTCAAAGTCAAACATTTTATCACAAGTCAGTTGCCAGACGCCTCCTAATTGAACAGGACGGAGGAATCAAAGGACATGATTGCGTTCCCCTAAAATTTCTAGGGGATGTTGCGAGGGTAGTCCGCGATGCGTGGACAAAATTCTTTTAGGGGCGCGACATGGATGCATACATATTGGAGGAGACATTTATGCTAAAAATTACATTATTCTTGCAGGTGATAAATCAAAGCGAAAGTAATAAAAATTACACATTTCATTCTACATTTTTATACAAAAAATTTAAAATGTTTTATTTAGTATACCAGCTTAGCTTAATTAAAGTAGAAAGTATAATGATCCTCACACTAGGATACCCTGTGTTGTGAGTAATCAGCCTCTTCCTCGGAGGTAACAATTTTTTTAAACCGAAAGTTTAACTTAAACCTTATATACGTAAAACTCGTTAAAATATTTAAAAGTCACCATCAATCGCTTCATTTACGATATTTTAATGATGAGTCTGCATTCAGTCGGTGTCAATACGAAATAATAAATTAAATGGCAATTTTGTCATTTTATAACCTCGCTAAAATTCGACGTGTTGCGATCAGCTCGTGTGGGCATCAAAAACTTTATATCACTTTCTATGGCTTGAACTGTCTTTAAAATAGTAAGTATGTGATCTTTGGATCAAATAGTTTGCTTACGTTGTTTGAAAAATACATGTTTTCGAAAGCGTTTTGTTGATTCGTTTCGCCAACAATAACGTTTAAAGTTTTTTCGGAAGCGTTTGCTCAATGTATACCACTAAAGATAACTTTTATACGATTGACCTTTTCTATTGCTTTGTTCTAGTATAACACTTTTGTTATTAAAAGTAAAAAAATACAATTCGTGCTCTGGCAATTTATTCATTCGTAGATCACAGTACGGCCCATAGGTCTCACTAAAACTTGGTGGGTAAGATTCCGTGGCAGTAATGTCCTGGGTAAGATTGTGAAATGGAATTGGTCTAAGTAATTTGTGGGCTGGGGATGGACAGATCCATCTTCTGATGTCAGGGTGCAAGGTTCCGGTGTGTGGCCGTTAATAAGTAAAACTGTAAGGGATTGCTAGGTAATTGGTTGAAAAATAAGGGCGATTGGGAACATTGATTGCTGCATCAAGATGTAGGTAGTTGAATCAATCGATACAGATTCAGCTACAGTCAATTTAATTTCGCCAACAATATTTTAAAACTTTCTCTTGCTTTTGAAATAAAAGAAACAAATGCCGTCAACAAAATACACACACAAAACAACAAAAGGCAAGTCGAGAGCCATTATGAACTTTTAACTATAATTGAAACTGTAGTAACACGATATTTCTTCTGGAACATTTCCCAAAATAAAGGGTTAGATTTGATTAAACTCGAAAACAGGAGGGAGAGAATAAGAGCAGAAAATAGTTACATTTTACCGTTAAGGGCGGGGCAGACCGGCTCCGTATGCGTTCCGTATCCAGCTATCGTCCGTAGTCACGCACGAACTTATGACGTTGTAATGTATGAGACTGTATGAGACACGGCACACCGCTTGCGTTGCGTATCCGTTCCGTGCTGCACGCAAGCGGTGTGCCGTATCTCATACAGTCCTATACATTACAACGTCATCAGTTCGTGCGTGACTACGGACGAGAGCTGGATACGGAGCCGGTGTGCCCCGCCCTTTATCGCCACATGCGAGAGGGGTTGTGTAGCCAGAACACAAACCTACCTATTTAAGGGATCAACTTATAGTCATTTTATATATGGTTTCTAAGAATACCCACTTTAAGTTGACCCCTTAAATGGTTAGGTTGATGTGCTGCAAATGTACTTGTGTTTCTTTTCTAGAGTAGTAATGAATGGTACCCACTTCAAAGCGACTCGTATGGAGCATCCGACAAAGTAAACACTTATTTATACCTTGGCTGTTTTACGAGAAGTTCTTTGTGATCTTTTGTACCTATGAGTTTACTAATAATTGGTTGCGTTTTCCGTGTGTGTGGCTTTGCGGCCTCTTTAATTTTGGCTTTGATTTCCTGAAGTATTGAGACTTAGAGAACATATTTGAACAAAGTCCGTGCTATGTATGTTACATCAACCAGTCAATCAATGTAATCAATGAATACTATACCTTGTTATTATGACAGGTAGGTAGATATTAAATAATTTAAAAAACTTAAAGTGTCATATTTCAAATTTATCTACATACGTCTTCAAATAAGATGCTTAAACCTGATATTATAGAGGGTCAATAACATCAATTCCACATAGATCACAATTTATTCGACTAGCTTCATTCATAAACTCATTGGCACCTATATTACCGCTCTCGTAACTTAAACTTTATAGTCAAGTCATAAATTACCAAATATTCTCATTCCAAATAACAACGAAAATTAGATAAAATGTTGCAGCTGTTTAGTCATAAATTTCCTAAACTTTGCATAAATTTTGAACTGTTACAAGCAACTGATGCTACGAAAACATTGTTGCTTGCAATCCAAATATTGTGATGACACGCAAATGTGACCCATGTACTAATATTCGTAGAATATGCAGCCATAAAGCCAGGTAGAGGCGATTTAATTTTAATAGACCAAATGTGACCATAAAATGAGGCAGATTATATGGCACTCGAGATTTTTTGCGAAGATCGAGGTGCCCACGCGTGTTAAACTCCCTTTAATATTGCGATCCCATTGTATCAATGTACGCGAATGGATATTTCAACTTTTTACCGCGAGCACCAAACAAAGCTTATTTTCGAGCGTCATAAGAAAGGTTTATTTAGCCATTGTTGGTGCACCATTTATCTCTTGAAATTTATGGGGTGCGTTGCGAATGGTCGACACATAGCGTCGACGGATTCACGTTGGTGCATTGTGATGGCACTCCGGCCTTTTTGTATGGTGTTTTACTGGACTACCAACCTCCTCGATTCGTCACGAATGGTAAATGCCCACCATTATCCATTGTTTGCGGGTTCGTTATGCACCGGGTAATTTTCTTTGGTTGCCCGAATTGTCGCACTTGTGGTGCAAAGTTTCAAATCATTCATCAAACTTGACTTGCAGTAGGTGTGAACGTAGTTACAAAGAGTTCTATTGCGGTGAAGAATGCTTCTGTTTTATTAGCGGCGGCAGGATATGGATCGTTTAACCGGGTGGTCTGAAAACGGTTTACTTTTCCTCTGAGTCATTGGCAGTGAAAGATTTCGGTCGTCAATGTTAGACCTCCCTCCGTGCATCCTTTTCTAGAAGTAGAGAAATCAGTTGTTCAGATTACGAGAAATATAAGGTGAAATATTACTAGTGACCGATGGTAAAATCTCAAGACGGACGGTGATAAGGAAAACAACTTTCTCCAAGGGACATAGGTTGAAATATGGCAAAAATATATTGAGTTTCCATAGTAACGCAAATCAAATCGGCAATTTTGTATTTGAGGTCAAACTTTTTTTTCGTATTTCGACCTATGTTGCGTGGGGGACGTTGTTGCTTATCACCATCCCGTCTTGACTTTTCGCTATCGGTCACTAGTAAAATTTCATACTCTGCATTGAACTTATGTAGAAAGAGAGGGAGTGAAGATCATTATTTATAACTAAATATAAATTGAATAATAGATTCAGTAAAATGGTCAAATATAGGTATCTCATAGTTCTTTTTTTTCAGTAACCGTCAATGTAAATGTAATAATAAGTAAGTAATAATGTGCACCGTTGAAACTGATTACAAACAAATCGAACGCACTGCAGAAAATCATAAACCTAATTAATTTTCCGATTGAACTCAAATGCATTTTTATAACCTTTTCACGACATATTTTATGACATAATTTTTTTTATGGCTGGCAAAGTCATAGTCACTTTTTACTGTTATTTATCTCTACAATCAGATACTTTTATTTATCTCTACAATCAAATGTCAAAATAATGCAATTTGATTGTAAAATAATTGCACTAATCATTCAGATAATACAAGCAAAAATACTTTGGTCGAAACTCATCTTTGTTTTAAACATCATACATATTTTCCTGCAACTAACCACAACTTTGTATGGCCCTATTATTACCTCTGTTACAAACTTTAATCAGTTTCTCATGCACAATTTAAGACCAAACCAAAACATTAATGTAGCACTTCACCTAGTTACGCTATTGAAACGTTGAAGCTGGTCAAGACTGAGTCGGATTCATAAGAAGGGGTCCATTGAGAATAATTTTATGAAAATACATAAAAGCACTTTTAGTGAAAAACTAATTTATATAATAAAACAAACCGAAGTAAAAATAATAACACGATACACGATAAAATCAGTAACACTTAGTTACTGACATTTATTTCTACATACATACATTTATTACATAATATATCACGTCGATATCCCTTGCGAAGTAGGCAGACCGTAAACGGACATTTACGACACGTCTGACAAATATTAAGAGTTATTCAGATAATTGTGAATCGTTATTGTGATAGATTGTCAGTGTCAGCCTATCACCTAAAATTGCAATACACATGAGTCCCTTCGTCGCCTCTTACGAAACCCGCGGAAAGGAAATGAGGTGATGCTATTCTCAGCTGACATCACACGGCAAAAATTACATTTATTTCTTATCAATCTATTTTACGGAGTAAGGTGCTCAACTTCAACTAAAACTTATTGCACAATCAGGGACTGAGCGCGCAAATCACTTGCGTTATCAATAAGTCTGTCGCAAATTTTGAGATAGTAGGTTATCTTTATGACGACTTACACTGCAAATCTTTGATATCAGATCAAAACATATTTTGGTTGTTTCAATTGATTGGCAAATTGTTTATTTGTACAACTATAAGTTCATAAAATATAGCTTGAGCTATATTTTTTCTTTTGTCCTTTTCTCTCTAACTCAGTTTCCTATTCAGCTTCCCGGTGTAGAGAAAATCATCCTATAATTTACAGAGAATCTAAAAGGATTTAGACATCCAAACACTCCAAACAATCCGCATGATTTATATGCGAAAAAAGAGACAAAAGTAAATAATATTATAGTAATAAGTTTAGAATCATTATAATCATGTGGTAATTCTTACTAGTTGTTAAATCTAAAATAATTATAATGTAATGATCGATGTTGATGTTATGGATAAATAAATGGCTTTATTATTATTATTTATTAATGCTTACAAGTTGAATCAATCAATACGCATAATGAATAATACGAGTAATTCAATGAGAACATAGAATCACTAGAACTCCTAACCTCGAACTTACTTCTTATTTACAACTGGAGAGCTCTAAAAGCGGCTAATAAAACGGAATAATGCGCCACAAATCTCTGTGTAATTACTCAGGTCACGGTTGTATAAGTTCTAATTAATCGCTAAATTACAGACGTAGGTACTATTCGAGTTTAAGTCGGTTTATCGGTGAAGCCGACTTGTCGTTGGGCATTATGGGCTTGTCGAGACGTTTACGATCGAGACTGTTCCCATTACACTGTCATTCATAACATATCGGAATAAAAATATTTACAAAGAAAATATTTATTAAAACCTTTCAAACATGGCGTTTAAAGCCAAGAACAATATTTTACTACTAGTTTTGATAGTCGATAACAAAATCGTTATCATGACCATTTTTCTAGATATATTTTGAATATTTTTTATAATTTTTTTTTTTTGATATGATTAGGAAAAAAATATACAAAAAAATTGTGTGTATAAATATGTAATATTTGTAGTATATCGACATAGAGTATGTTTCCAAACTAATGTATATTTTATTATTTTGATTGAATTGAATGGGCTCCGAAACTACTGGACTGATTAAAAAAAAAACTATTAGAACCCTGAATTATCTTCTTATTCCCGCAGGAAAACGGGTAGATGCGGATGGAACAGCTTGGCAGGCAGGCCGCTAGTACGAAATAAAATTAAACGTAATATCAATTTTATTCGTGAGTAGCATATAGTATAAATGACATTAATATTTTATATTGACATAAAAGTCCACTTTTTCTGTCGCTATATGTCCAACGTAGATACGAATATTATTCTTATTCTTACGGGCAAATTCTTCATTTCAAAGCTATGGAGACGCGCACCCGTCATTTCTCGAGCAACGGGTGCAATCTGAATGTGTCAAAGATAGTTAGAATTAATGTCGCCGACAGCTTTTCTCTACTGACTACTCTCACAGTTTCATTCACGACAACTTAAGAGTCCTATTATGAAACCTTATTTCTGATTACGAAATTGAATCAGTTTACATTCTTCTTTTCGTGTGGAACACCGAGTTGTCCAACGACCCGACGAACCCTGGTTTCAGAGATTTTCAACCGCCTACTGGTCACAGGCCTCTGACGTGGTTGTTTTAACCACCAAGTTGTTTTGTTGTTTATGCATAAAATCTTCATGTAATTTACCTCATTCTCTCAAATAAGCTTACATATTTTACATACATACATACATATATCACGCCTTTATACCTTGCGGGGTAGGCAGAGCGTAAACGGCCGCAAAAAACGAACATTTACGCCATACCTGACAAACATTTGAGGGTAAGTCGGAAAATTGTGTTATATATTTTATATATTTCCTATACTCTATGCCGATCCCGTCTAAGTAATCATAGACAGCAACCGAGACCAATGGCTTAACGTGCCCTCCAAAGCACGGAACCATCTTTCTTACGGACAGTCAGGTGGTTTAGCCTGCGATGTCTTAACCAAACTAGGAACAAATTCACAAAGTGATAAACATCAACTTTTGTGAGTGCCCCACCGAGAATCGAACCCGGTACCTTTGCGTCGCAGGCAGTCGCACCACAACTACGCCACATCGGCCGTCGTTAGTTTACCTTTATGACGTGGTGACACGAAATCATTTCATAAAATATCGGCTAAGAAAATCTTAAATATCGCCGCAAGGTTGCCTGCTTGTCGGTATTTTATAGATTGTACTTCGGAGAGTGTGCTCAAGAGCTTCACGACCTTGTTCCACCAGCTCCCTTCTACCATCGGACATCCAGACGCACCGCCGGATACCATCCGTACCTGGTAGCCATTCCACCAATTCGGACTAAGCGCTTCCAGTCATCATTTATAATGCGCACTGCTAAAGAGTGGAACTCACTTCCTGCGTCTGTGTTTCCAAAAGCATACAACCCTAATCTCTTCAAAGTAAGAGTGAACAGGCTTCTTCTGGGTGAGCTCGCTCCATCTTAGACTCTGTCTCTGTCCTATGACCTAGACTAGAGTCAAGAGCAAACCCATCATTAATAAAAAAAAAAAAAAAAAATACGGGATGCAACAAATATACTGAAAGTTGCAATTAATTAAAAGTTTTTATTGCATTTTACTTTTTCTCATTTAACACGACAGCATTATTAAAACAAGTAGTGCTAAATAAAAAGAAAACAAGCGTTAAGAATACTAGAATTAAAGGCCTTTAACAGCCTCTTGTACTTGTCCTGTAAGTGTTCTTATAAAACACTTAGATAAGAAACTTTACGTCTAGATTGTGCTCATAATCTGTAAATTAAGTTTGTTTTAATGTGTTTTCTTATGCCTTTGTTATTGTTTTTCAAAAAAAATTGCAGCAGCAATAATTTATTCCAGGATATACTTACTATATTTTTATTCATAAACACGCCTATAATCCCTCGCGGGGTAGGCAGAGCGCAAACAGCCGCAAAAAACGGACATTTACGTCACGTCTGACAAATTTTTGAGGGTCATTCGGAAAAGTGTGTATCGCCAATATCGATCATTTTAATTTATCTTACTTAATGTAAAACGGCGTACATAATTGCCGAAGTTGTTCTCTCTCAGTCTGCCTTAGGGCACGTGGAATTAATATTTATATAAAAAAGATGATAACTGTGGATTCTTGCTGTAGATCTACCTATCATTGATCTACTCGTGTGCACATTTTTAAGTTCGTGAGACAATCTACGTTTTTCATTAATATCGTTGATCTTTCTGTAAAAAAGAATGTATTTTTCGACCTGTAATAATATAAAAATAATTTATCACCAGATACCACTGGATTTTGGACCTCATGTATCCAAATCAGATTCCAAAAGCAATGCATAATTCGGATATGCTATATCTAATAAGGGTCAAATGTCTTGAGGCGAGTGTACCAGTGAACGGCCTCGATAGTAACGCCACTTCAAAAAAAATATCTCTCTGGGTATACAAACAATCTATCAGAATGTACGTTGCCTAAAGTTTTTAGTATTATCCCTAAATAAAATTAGAACCTACAAACTCAATGAAAATATTCTCTGTAATTAAAGTTATGGCAATTAATACCAAAAGTGGCCGTTTTAGGCACTTTATGCGATAATTATAATTATAGCGAATATTTTATTGAGTTTGCAGGATCTTATTTTACTTAAGGATACACTCGCTTTAAGTAAAATATAGTCTAAACCTGCTGATATAATAATCTTCAACTTCGAAACAGCGTTGCGCCACACACCAACGTCTAGAGAAGTTATGGTCATCGAAATTCCGTGTTTTGTCGTTAAATCGCAGTAAAAACAAAGATAAAAATAATTGATTAACTTATCTCAGTTTGAAATCGATTATATTTTTATATACTTTTATAATGATGTTTTGCCAGAAATGCGATGTGTGGGATAGAACATATTTTTTAACGAGTTTTTGGACGGCTCATGTGGCGCAATGGTAATACGACTGCCTGCGACGCAAAGGTTCCGGGTTCGATTCTCGGTATTGCACTCACATATTTTTGATATTTATCACTTTGTGAATTTGTTTCCAGTCTGGTTTGAGCATTGCAGGCTGAACCATCTGATTGGTTTCGTGCTTTGGAGGGCACGTTAAGCTGTCGGTACCGGTTGCTGCCTGTGTCTACTTAGCCAGCGGTCGTGACACAACCATGACAGAGGCCTACTTCTAGTACTACTAGTAGGCGGTTGAAAAACTCTGACACCAGGGTTCATCGGATCGTTGGGCGACTCTGTGTCCCACACGAAAAAGCAAAAGAACGAGTTTTAGTTACTTTTAAAATATCCACTTTGGTAGGTATAGGCAAGCTGGAAGTTACTACCGTTTATTACTTTTCAGAGCCTTATAATATTATTATGTAACAATTTTCATTATTGCATTTCTTGCATTCATTCAAATAAGATAGAGATCTTTTCGTACAAAACTTTGACAGAAGATTTGCAGGTACTAAGAACTAGTAAACAACGTTCCATTGTAAGAATCCTTTTTTTATATCTTCTTTATTTCGTGTGGGGCACCGAGTCGTCCAACGACTCGATGAACCCTGGCATCAGAGTTGTTCAACCGCCTACTACTACTTTTTTTACTGAGTAAGTACATCTGATAAAGCATTACATTAACATATATTCTCAGACACAACAGTCCACTTTTGCACATGGGCCTCCGCCTATTGGGTACTCACCACGCTTGGCAGGCGGATTGGTGAGCGCAGTGCAATGTTTTGCATTCACTGGGAACGTTGCTGCCTATTCCCTGGATGACAAATATCCCTTAGTCGCTTTTTACGATACCAACGAGTAGAATTTGGGTAATGCTATCCTAAGCCGGCACCGGCGATAATAATAATTTACCCAATTTAAGTATTTGATAAAGATAAAAGTTCAAAGTTCAATAAGTACATGGTTTATCGTTATTATGAACTTAATAATACAAAACAAATGTATCGGCTTCTCAGAAAAAGATAATAAGTCTTATTCAACGTGACCTCGATTAGGTACCTACATTATGTTGATTAGATTAATCATTAACAAGTGAATAATATTTATTTTTAATTATGTATAAAGTCATTACTTTCAAAGCTGGAAATATTATTACTGGAAAGTTTTAAGAAAAGTAGTAGGTACGCTGTAGGAACCGAATACTTTATTTTTCATCATCATTCACGTCTCGTACCTATATGGCATAGCGGATAGTATACCTGCCTGCTAAGCCAAGGGTTGTGGGTTCGATCTCCACAAGACACAATAATTTTATTTACTACCTATTAAGTTCCCACAGTACAAGCTTTGCTAGGTTTAGGGCTAAATGACGCTGTGTGAGTAGTCCAGGTAATTCTTTTTCATTAATAATTGATAAAGATATTGTACGGAAAAAATAAGGAAAAAAGAATAAGTTGTTTCTTAATGCTATTAAATTATTTTCGCCCAGTTCATTTGCTAGAACTGTTATTAATAGATTATTATCTATTCTTATGGTATGTTTCACTTCTTCAAACTAAAGAAGTACATAATTAACTTAGTGATAAAGTATAGAAACCGGTACATACTTGGTCTGTCATGTGTTAGTTTTTAACCCCACAAATGGCTTACTTAACTACAAGGATTTTTTGTAAACCACAGGTTAACACGGTAATTTTGTACATTACCATCTCACTTAGCTTATTCTTGCAACTATTAGCGACTATGAAGAAAAAATAAACGTAAGCACATTTTCTTACAATTTGCTGGCAAGTTCAAGAAATCACCTATCTCATGCATGATATTACTGCCGCATACCACAATGTGTGTTCAACATAATTAGCTGCTCCTAGACTATTTTCTGCTTGTAAGATTACGCATTGGTCCTCAGTTCTCATGCATGTGTAGTATCTACAGCTTAGATGGTAAATACACATTTTCAGTTGTAAGAAAAAGAACAAACTCGTCTAATAAAAGTGCACACAACATAACGTATTCGAACGAAGTGATTCTTACCTATAGACAACATTCGTCAGTGAATATTTTTTACTTGTGTCAAACTAATACATTATTAGCTGATGGCTATCTAGGAGCATCGATTCTACTTTACCATGTAGAAAAATATGAGTACGCATCTTAAGAGCAACGTGAAATGAAAGGCACAATAAGATACCAAAGTCTAGGATGACATAAAATATTTTCCTCTATAACCTAAACATGACCTTTCTGGTATTCTCTGTGGAATTTTTCTTCAGACAAATCACGTAATCGTTTGTCAAAAGTAGCGTTGATAGATGACCGGCCTCGCAACTGTCAAGACCTGAAAACAATTTTGGAAATGTTTTAGATATTAGCCTTAAAGAAATTGTATTCGAAGAAAGACGAAACGTTCGTACCTTCTTGTAAAATACCACTTATTTTGATGCTTAATTTAATGACTTGCAAATGCACATTAACGGACATTACATTACTTACTCGCAAAATCACAAGCCATTGAAATTAGGAAAAGCTTAATATTTATAACGATGTAAGTAGTCCTTTTTACGCAAATTTCTGACAAACAAACTAGCTATTTTCAAGGTTTTGACGTTGTTCATTATTTTAAACAGCTGTTGAATAATTTGATGGATGACAAAAACTAATCAGTAACACGTGTTTTCTTCTCATAAATGCTTATCATTTCAAAAACAAAGACCGTTGTGTCAGCCATAATAACAATTAAATATAAGACACATAATCTTTCGTCAGGTATACTCCACAACGTCAAAGTCACTGTGTATCCCCGAGTATCAAACCAGAGAGTTCCGAATCCTAAGACCTAAATCAGACAAGACCACACATTTCCATTCCTCATTGAACCTATGTTTTAAATCTAGTTATGGATTGACAGCTCGACCGCTGCGGCGCTAAAGTGGCCTCGGCGTTTGTCGCGAATCGATAAGATATTTTTGCTACGAATTTACAACGGTTCTTATTATACGGTTCGTATAATTAGTTGCAAACAAGTCCTTGCAATATCGCGAAAAACGATTTGGCTGCTTTCACGCCGCGGCGGCTAAGCCGTTCACTATATTCCGAACCTTATGTCACCTATTCCAGTCGCAAAAAGTTGCCATTGACCATCGAAAGCAAAAGATAAAATAAACTTGAAGATTTACTATTGATAATGAATTTGGTGTTCCGCAAAAACAGCTGGATTAAAAACTTTGCAACTTTGGTACATTTCATACTGAGCTCACCTTCCAACATGGCAGATTCTTCCTTTCCCAACTGAAACAAAATGACATAGGAAGATATTAGTGCCATTACGATTACGCCACAACAATGAATCGCCTCCAATAATCACACAAAACGGAGATTAAAATCAAACAAATCAATTCTATTTGTTAAATTTAATGAGATCCAACCCGTATGGGTCGAAACTGATAGGGATCGTAGTGTTAATAAAATTTTCCCCTATTGCATTGTCTCTGTAGATAGAGCAATTTAGCTAATTAAAACCCACAGTACGAAAAGACAGTTCCACTTTGCTCCAGAACCCAACATTTATGGATCCACCGCAAAAATATCATTAATTTTCCTGTAGAATAGTGCACAAAATTGTAGAGGAACAGTTATCGAAAGATTATGTACAGGGTTTGACATGACGTGTTTGCTTATACCGTGCTAGGTTTAACATAAAGCTTACTTCCTGTATTTTCATTGACGCTGTTTGAAAGTAATCTGATATTATAAAGGATTGTTCTCCTTTTAGTTACCAGAGTACCTATCTATGCCAAGTACTGCCCAGGCGTTATCTAATAAGCAAATAAGATAAATGATGATACCCCACACACACTCACACTCATGTCACGCTTTTAACATTCACGCGAGGAAGGCAGGGCGTTAACGGCCGTCAAATACGGTCGCTGTCGCCACGTCTGACAAATATTACGGAAAATTACAGAAAAATCTTGAATCGCTATAGCGACAGGTTGTCAGCCTGTGAACTGTAATACAATGATACCCTCGAGTCCTTTAGAAGCCTCTTGCGACACCCGCGAGAAAGAAATGGGGTGATGCTATTCTAAGCCAGCGTCACACGGCTTATGTTGAGAACGATACTTCTTAAACACTGTGTTTTACACACCATGTTAGACACGTACATCGAAGTCACTTCATTATTTGAGCCTTATGGAACACAATAATAATTAAAGAGCGCTGTGGAGCTTGCCTACAAAAGCATGGTAACCACACGCTCAGATAAACTGAACTGTTATTAAGACATTAAACTGTTACAGTTTGTGACATTATCAGTGAGTAACGACCTGGTTTCTAGGGGTTCATAGTTGGTTGAAATTATGGAAAGGAGTAATCCAAGATCTACAAAGTAAATAAGAAATTTATATTGAAACTCACAACAAATAATAACTTAAGCAGTTTTCTTCAAAATCTTATTAAATCTTTTTGAATTTGATACTTGTTAGGAATCATCTGAGCCATATCTGCTGTGTTGACAGTTTTGAAGTAGAGTCAATTCAAAATGCAAATAATAAACTAGAATACCTAAACGATGATCGAACACATTAGATGTTTAACAGCAAACTACATACTACTACATTGGGGGGATCCTTTAAGCCCTTCTAAAGCCTACCGCTCGCTATACTTAAGGCGAGTGTACCCGTGAACGACCTCGACAGTGGCGCCACTTCACAAAAAAAAAACTCTTTATACAAACAATCTACCAGAATATCCGTTGCTCAAGATTTTACTCGTAGTATTATCCTTAAGAAAAATTGGAACCTGCAAACTCAATGAAATATTCGCTGTAATTAAAGTTATGGCAATTAATACCAAAAAACTTTTTTTAATAACAGATCCATACTCTACTGCTATACGATAAACTTAGCTTATATCTAACATAACATTTTTTTTTTCTAATATTTCCTACACATTAGGTATGTTGGCGACCATGTGATGCCGGCTTAGAATAGCATCACCCCATTTCTACCCGTAAATGGCGACTAAGGGATGAATCAGATGAATGGACAGCAGCGTTTTCTGGGATATTTATAAATTATAATACCTTGCACTGCGCTCGCCAATACGTCTGTCAAACGTGGTGAGCACGGCAAATAATGGCCTTTCAAAATAAGAGAGAGGCCAATGTCTATCTGTGGACTATTGTGGCTGTAGTGGTGTTGGTATGTAGAATATCTAATAAAACAAACTTCCGAAATTGGCAGTCAAAAACATGGCCGCTATAATTACAGAGTAATCGTTCGGCTATTTTGAAGCGTTCCAAATTTAAACATTTCCGTTAATTTAACATTTGAAATTCGAACCTATCTAACGTTTGAAGCTATAGTCGAACCACCCGAGTAGATAATTACAGGTTACCGGTAAAACAAACATTTGACTAAACGGATTTTTAATAGCGTTGCCTTTTTATGTTTTTATTGATCGTATCTGTCGATGGTTAAAAAGGAATCATGAGAAAATTATTTGTATCAAAATTGGTAAAACTATTATTTTGATTCTTTTTTAGTAAAAAAAAACTGTAGGTATTTGAGTATGTTACACTTTGTTTTGTTATTTTTTGATGGAAATCCATGTTAATTTATTAGTAAGTAAAACATTTATACCTAGTATTGACATACTCACTTTGCTTGGCAAGCGGATTCACGAGTGCAATGCAAGATATTGCTTTCACAGGGAACGGTGCTGCCCATTCCCTGAATGAATTAATCCCTCAGTCGCTTTATAAGACACCCACCACGGGTAGTATCGCGTTGAAGCCATTCCAAGCCGGCATCACACTTCCTAAATAATTTTGAATTTACGAGATACATTTTTTTCTTCTACGATTTTGTTATCGCATTCCTCTACACTTCAGAAAAAAACTACTCGAGCCCCGCAGTCATCCGATTTCAATTTCAAGTCCTTGAAAATATCCCCAAATCTTTATTAATTGGGATTCGATTTGCTCAAATGTATGGGTAAACGTTCCATGTTATGCGATTTCCTCTTTATTACTCACCCTTGCGATGTAGGGCTTGGGAAATCAATAGGTTTCTTTCCCCTTGTATGGAGTTCAATCGTCCATGAGCAATTTCGAAATCTGTAAAAATTCTTGCGAAGAAAATCATGAATTCGCAACTTTACAATGCTTCGTCATGATAAATTAAATAACGAATCTAGTCGAACGTTTTATTGGATTTTATAAACCTAATAGAATTTGTTAAAATAATACTTTCTATTTTTATTTATTTAATATTAAATTAACCTTCAGAATTATTTTTTCTTATAGTGAGTTTTTTAGACATAATCTTTTGAAATGCAGTATTAAAATATTAATATTACATGCTTTAATTTATATAGTCTAAATGAGATATAAAAATAACCTCCTAATTTTCAAGGCCAAATACCTATTTATATCTATACCAGCACAACCACAGCAGATCATGCGCCTCCCCTTATTCGGGGGGTATTTGCCATACTCACCACGCTTGGCAGGCGGATTGGAGAGCGCAATGCAAGGTGTTCCTTATGCCATTGGTTCATACCTTGGTCGGTTTTCGACACACACGGGTAACCTTTATATCACTATTATATATATATAGAGTATTATAGAAAGGAATCACGTAGATATGGTATAATAAAACAGAATCAAGCTTAATACTATCTCATTTAAATGTTTATTGTACGAAATGCATCATTACCAGTCATAACTATTATAGTCATTGCGCAATCGCTCCTAAACGGTGTCCAAAGTGTATAATTTATTCCTATAAAAACAAACATTGTAAGATATAAAGGTTGAAATCCACTACAATGCGAAGCGATACTATGAATACAGTAAAAAGTCGTGAGCATTAGCGTTAGCCTTAGAGATATCAAGGCAATTTCGGACTAGATATTGCCCATTTTTTTATTCTGGACTCTATGATTTAAGCCCCGGGGCTATGAAAATCTACACCTGACTGTATGGTGGGGAGCAAGAGTTCACCCGGAGAAGTGTGGTTGTTCAGACAACCAGCCCAAAGGGCGCGATTGGGCTTGCGAGTCGTTCTGGGAAGAACGGACTGGACTGAATCTACCCGGCACGTGCCGGTAGTTCCCAAAATGGGGAACAAATGAGGGACCTAGGCATAGGCTATGGTTAATATCGTTACAAAAATATAAAGTGTGTAAGGGACAGCCCTCCGAATACTTATAGGGTGCATTCAGTCCATGACACTAAAAAAACGTAAAAAATAGACTTATAAGGAATGGTAAAACAAAATTACCTCCCATAGTAAATGCAGTCAGCTGATCGCGATTTTGTATGGGAGTTCGATTTATTTTTGTCGTATCCTGACATTTGTTCCTAGGGGAAAGTTGTTCAGTTCTATGGTCTGCATGCACCATATCAGTATTAGGAAGGTTATCCCTCACATCCTGTATATTTTGGTGGGCGCGTCATTAGGTCTTGATCTATCGGGTGGGTCACCTTGTCGACGAAAAACCCGATTAACTCCCGTGTCAGAGTGGCTTCTTGATCTTGCTCGGTCTTCGGTGGTGTGTTCCAAATAATAGATTCATGAATTAAAAATTATTATAATTGTAGGTACATTAGTAGAATCTCGATCGCATTTTAATGTTTTACAGGGAGTAACAAAAAAGTATAACAAGCTGAAAAGTACTAATAAAACTGATCAACTTTCAGCATGGAACATAGGTGCTATGAAGCATAGGTCGTTTTTTTTAATTGACCATCTATACAAAATAGCCGATCAGCTGGTTAATTTACTATGGAAGGACAATTTTTTTAATATTTCTGTGTATGTAGAGACGAACTGGATGGGTTTTCCTAAGATTGGTATGCGGAGACACAGGATCGCGAACAGTGGAAGAAAGGGAGGCAGGCCTTTGCTCAGCAGTGGGATCTTGACGGCTAGATAAAATAAGATGTATGCTCCATGGAAATTTGTTCAGTAACATGAATTCCTTGACCTACTTGCGGTTTGTTATAAATACCCTTTCCGTAACTCCAGCATATCAGCTAGTGGATATAAACTTTACCTGCAAGTCAAAACTTCTCAATATAACTGCAATTCTCAGTGGATATAACTTGCCCGGTGTTTCTTTTGATTACAAAGTTGTTGAAGAATGTGGAATCTTTTGTTTAATGATTATTTTTCTCAGTAAACCTGGTCCGATGGCGTAGTGGATAGTACCCCTGCCTGGTACGCCGAGGGTCGTGGCTTCAATCTCCACGCAGCACAAATATTTGTTAGTCAATTATGTGTGTTGAGTCTGGATGTTATCTTTGTAGTGTATGTATTTATTGACGACAAAAAGTATTTAAGTATTAAAACTCGTATCAGCTATCTAGTTCCCGTAGTACAAGCTTTGCTTAGTTTGGGGCTAGATGGCGCTGTTTGAAATTTCTAGGATATTTTTATATGATTAATGATATGTTCATGTCATTTCATTCGTAGGTCATGTGTTTCTTCCCAGTAGTTTTTTGTGAACAACTTTTATTTTTTACCTACAAGCAGTGACATATTCAAAAATTTTAGTCCTTACCCTTCTAAAAAGGAAGGTGACATTAAAGTAATGAAGAAATTACTTTCTGAAACTAATTTATATTATTACTTGCTACGACAGCATTGAAATCAGTTGTAAAATAATACTACTGATTTAATTTTGAACAATAGACCGACAACAATAAATCTCTTTACCAAAGCATGTCATTTACAACAAGCTATAGTTATCAAATGCTAACAGCTGTTTTACTAATAGAAAATGTTTTATTAATCGACAGTTTATTATCACAACATTTAATTGTTTCTCACAGCCATAACCGATGCTCGATCACATTTCATGCAGCACTCTCAGAGGAAAGGAATGTTTTCAGAAGGAACTATACGAGCCGTGTGATGCCGGCTTCGAATAGCATCACCCCATTTCTTACACATGGGTGTCGTAAGAGGCGACTAAGGGACTCGAAGGTTAGATGTGTATTGCAATTTTAGGCGATGGGCTGACAACCTGTCACTATAGTGATACACAGTTATCTGATTGATCCTCACACTTTTGTCAGACGTGGTGTTAATATCGGTTTTACGGCCGTTAACGCTCTGCCTACCCCGTAAGGGATATAGGCGTGATGTATATATGTACTATACGAGCTTGTAAGGTAAATCCATAATGCTATGGCACTAAGTAATTTATTTTACTCGCATATTTTCGAATGGTAGAGTTTGTATTTGAGAGTTGTCATCATAGTATTTTAATTGCGACCAGGTGCCTATGTAATGAAACTACAGGCTACAAGTCTACAGGTGAAATTCTTTTGTACATTGCGTAGCCGGTTCATATTCCTGGTATCATAATGGCTAACCGACTACGCGATGAACATCGAATTTCACCTGTAAAATTGTAGCCTGTAGTTTGATGATATTTGGGAGTACCCAATACCAAAACCAGTAGGTTTTGAAAACACATAAGCGCAAAATAAATGTCAACTAAGGTAAGTAGGTTCCTAGTGATATTATGACAAGGAAAAGAATGCATAAGTTGTTCACTTCACAAAAGATACTTAGCGTGTTTGTGTGTATCTAGTTGAATTATTTGCGCACGTGATTTTCATGGATGCATTATAAGGAGGTTTTGCTGAAGCATTTCCTTGCTTGCGCCGTGTGATGCCAGCCTAGAATAGCATCACCCCATATCATTCCCATGTCCATTTTCTGCGGCCGTTTACGCTCTGCCTACCCCGCAAGGGATAAAGGCGTGATATATGTATGTATGTATGTATGTATGTATGTATTTCCTTGCTCTGAGGATGCACTCCATTGATTTTGATTGCTGTAATTTATATAATTGCTCCATACAGCCATGCAGTGACTTTCTCGTTGAAATGCCGCCGAATCTAATGTGTCCAATAAAGATTAAAAAAGTACCCATCTAATTTTATTCAACAATTATTTAACGAGCTTCTAAACTTGAATGAGTTGGTTCAATATTCGGAAAATTATCGACGTAACGAGATTTTTATAACGAAGTTTCTTGTCTGCGCAACTGTTACCTGTGCGGCTTATACAAGTATGTTTAAATTGATACATATGTTCAGTTGTATGTTGCTAATCCCAATAAATAGAAATAAAACTTTGATCGTGTAGGTATCACTATAGTGGAAGATAGTATGCCTGTCGCCTCAAATTGTAATACACCTGAAACCCTCGAGTCTCTTGGTCGTCTCTTACGATATCCGCGGGAATACATGGGGTGATGCTATTCTAAGTCGGCATCATAAGGCTCACGTGCTAAGCACACAGTGAATAAAAGGTGATAAATGTTTACAACTAAATCATTACTTACAGGGTTGTGTGAAAGGCGTAGTACTTACTTACCTATACTTCGCTTCGTTTGCACTTTCTTACAACTGTGTCCATTGTACGCTGAGGTCATCTGTCGGGAAACACCTGTTGAGTAATTTAATAAGCATACCAACAGACGTACTCAAATAAACATAATTACATTTACTGACCAGTCGGGGACGCAATTAGAAAATACCTGCACAGAAAACAAAATTACCTTATTATTTCAAAACTTCCATCGGAATTAGCAACGGTGTGTGGCCGCGAAGAATAAAAATTTTGTTCTCAAAAGAACTTTCTAAAATTATACAACAACCTAATATTTCAGTGGTCACGGTGCCATAAATTAGAAGTCACTCAAACAGAAACAGTCCATATGTCACCTCTTGAAAGCTCTTTCACGAATAAAATAAACAATATTTTGCTACCGTTCAAAGCAGCAGCAGATGGGAACAATACGCATCTTTAAGTTTTGTAACCCTATTATGTCCTGCTGGAGAAAACAAATGGGGTAGTAAAAACATGAGGTGAACAATGTAGTTCGGTAGCGCTTGTCCGGTTTCCGTGAAACATAATGACGGGGGGCTACTGGCGGACTATTGTCAATTTCTTTAAGCCCCATCACACCATGAGCTCTTTACCTCAATCGATGCCTACTGAGATTTGCGATTTGGATGTTCTCGGAAAATTGAACCTTTGTTTCGTTTCATTCGTCAATGTCTTTGTGTATGGTAGCTTATTTTGCATGTTCATCGCGTTTGGAAACAATTTCAAAGATGGAGCCGAAAACGCACATAGAAGATCACTTAAAACAAAATGTTAATCAATTACAGAGTATGAAAATACCAACATTATTTTATTTTGCTAAAATCTGTACGTGTAGAGCTAAGGAACTATCCTTATTTTACATTTAATAAAAGCATGCAGAAAAGATTGACTTAATTATTCAAAAATATATATAGTACTCAATATAGCCCATTTCAGCTCATGTTATCTATTTGTAATGTATTTATTGATTTTGTACCTAATATAATAATAATTTGTGATGCGAAATCATTAAACATTTTTGCATAAATGGATAAATGTTTAATCACTTATTCAAAGATCACAGATGTCAAATTACAATTAAAATATCCAACTAAGTTACCATAAGAATATCCAACTAAGTTGCCATATGATGCCGTCTTAAATAGCATCACCCCAATTAATTCAAAGGCTAGTTACATGACCACGCTGGATGGCTATAGCTTTTGACCAGGTAAAACGAGGTTTCCAGATTTGAGTACTGAGAGTACGAATTTATAATTCTTAATTATAAAATTTATTAATTAATATTACCGTTATTTTGGTGATGTTAGTTCAAATAAACTTGATACTCCATACATGTTTGATGTTTTACCTATGTCATAGGTAGAGCTGTCATATTTATTATTTTCTTCCTACTTCTCTCGTCTTGTCACAATTTTATTCGACAGCTAATCAGAAATCTACTTCTTTTGTGTACGTCTATATTCAGCAAAAGAATGGCTATGCAAGAAAAACATCAGGTATATCAGATATCAATACGCAATCTATCTTTGTGGGAACCAAAATGTATCTGTTACTGTGACAGAAAAACTGCGACAAAATTGCAGCTAAAACGCAATTGAATATTTTCGTTTGTGTATTGTGTTGTTTGAAAAAAATACACGGACAATTGGTTGTAACGTGAATACTGATCATTATCCAGATTTGGGAGCTTATCTCCGTCTCACAGAGGCCGATCGGTACTAATCTACTCTGTTCAGCTGTATAAATGTTTCCTCTCGATTGGTTGGTAATTTTGTACCTTAAAGAAGTGTACCATTAGTTTATTTTACGCTCACTTGAATAATAGCTATTGAAGCTAAATGAGGTAGCCGACAGTCTTACTATTTAAATTTTATTTTCTCAAAATATTCGAGATTACAGTTTTATGGAGTTAAAACATAAATAGGTACCCAGAATTCTTTGGCAGACTGCAGTTTGACATCTCAAAAATAAATTTCTCGGAAATTAAAAATAAACATTATCACTTACAAAAAAAAAACGAAAATACCGACATTGATTGATTGAGCACAGTTGGATGCACAATGGTATCGAGATTACGATATTAGTAGCGATCCTAAGAAAACACTATTACAACTTCAGATCTACTTAAAATTCCTTCGTGAACTGACACAAAATCAAAGAACGGAAAGATACACCTAAGATTTTTTATTTTACAGAAATATAGATAAATACAACAGCTGGCGATCGAAAATGGAGCTGCTTACTTGAAATCAATTATCAACCAACTGTTGTTCAGATAATTATGAATGATACCATGTCCAACCAAAGATATCAGCCCGTGGGTGTGATCGATGAAGCGTGACCACATGAATCGTAGAGAACTATTAAAAACCTCTTGGGGCCACAGAAACACAGGTATTGTCAGACATTGTTCAATAATCGATTTTACCGCCAAAGAGGCCGAATGCGAAATCAATGGCGCCTCCCATACGTTTAATATCGGTAGGTGTGGCGACTTTGCTGAGATCAATGCTAGTAACTGTCAAGAGGATTTAAATGAAATTCGTATTTTTATTTTCGTTTCTAACGGCTTTGTTGGTCCGCGTGCAAGTTTCACGGTATGTTAGGGCACTGACTCGGAAACTCTGCAGCTGTCAACTGTACCTCGGACCGCGACAGCCAGCCTTTGTCCTCTACCAGATACGACTTCATATAAATGCAGTTTATGTGAATTCCTCAAAAAGAATGAGCTCTCGAGATATACGTCCCACGAAAAAAATGTTTCGGCTATTGTTAATGTTGCATACAATACGCGTTGGTCGTATCGTTGGCACATTAAAAAGTATTCATGCGGTATCTTAAGGTCTGCCCTGTTTTTGTGTTGCATAGCATGGATCTTGACACTTGGATATTTGTCATCTTTCTTGCATTCATCCCTAAAACGACTCGCAATTTTTGGTTTCACTTAATTATTCTGTCCTTTGTCATGGTATTCATTTCTCATTTCAAAATCTTCACCATCTATTTTATAGAATTAATGTTCCTTCTTCAGTTCTACATCATTGAGAAGTCTTCATCAAATTTCAAAAAGAACAAATTTTAACAGGTCTGTTGGTACCATTGGTCACAAATTGAAGAAGCGTAAAAACAATTGCGAAAGTAGTAATGAGCAGGTAAGTCATTGGTTTTTTCACGGTTGAGATGCTTAGATTGTTGGGTTCCAATAGCGGGGAAATGGAATCAATGCTTCTGAGCACCGTGACGGCCATTGTCTCAATCAAACGGCAATGAACATTGAGTACGATGACCGCAATGCTACACTTTAGTTATGGCTCGTGTTTAACATTCCATCAATCTATTTCATAATTGGTGGGAAGTAGATAAGTAAAGTAACTAGTTTTACTTTTCTAGACTTATGTGTATCTATCAGATAAATCCATAAATTATTACTCTATCTGTTTAGATGGCGGTCTTTAAATACAACTACGTCAATAGTCTTCTAGTTGTCTAGTAGGTGGTATAAAACTCTGATACCAAATTTTTCTAGGTCATTCATTTGTCGCTCAGTCAGATTTTCGCTCGACCACAATATGAATACCGATTGCTAAACGATGGGGAACGATCGTTACTTGTATTTGTATGCATAGCGCGCATAGATGGTATCGCGCGGAAGTCGGGTTGTGCAAACCATGTGATTTTGTTTGTTATCTCATCGCATCTGCAATAGTCAATAGATTTGATCGACATTGCTGTTGTTTTGTTTCATTATGTAAGCAAAATCGTGGATACATACATGATATTACTTTTATAAAAACTGTAATCTTCGTCATGTTTACTATTCTTCGATTAAAGTCAAGAATAATGCGTTCTGCTTTTCTTGAAGAAATTGTAGAGCAATTCAAAATACTGTCACTTTTTGTTTAGTTACATTGAAAATAAAGTTATCGTTTCAAAAATACTTTATCCTGTCAGCCCCAATAAGCTCTAGAGCTGAGAACGAAAAATATTCAAACAGACACAAGGGCCAGTTTTAATCAAATTCTTTAAAAATAATCTGGCGCCAAGGAATTCTTTGTTTGAAGTAATAAATCTGTCATAGGCCTTGTTAGAAGAGACTTTGATTTCTGGACGATCAAAGGAAGGAGGATATTCCCTGTGACAACTAATTGGACCAAGTCATATCTAAATACGGAGCAAGAATGTCCTTTTGCCTTTTGCGATGAGGTGTGGTGTCATCGCTTGAAATTGAGTTTTATATTGGCCCTTCGTTATAGCTTTATCCAGTATAGGCTGGAAAACAAACGTCTGTGCGACGTCATTAGACCGGTTGATATTACGATTTCTCAGTAGCATTTTTCAGCTGAGCAATGTTAGTTGATCGGATAGCTAAATGACCAAAGACGGACACAATGTATAAGCAGTAAGAAAAGCGGGTTGTCAGGTCCAACGTATATTTAAAAACTAAGTAAAACTACTTAGTTTGAAAATTATATCTCCACACAATGAAAAATGGGAAAGTTGTGGAATCAAGGAAATGTATGAAAATTGCTTTTGAATCATACCAAATGAAACCTTAATTCACAGAAGTGCTTACTACTGAGAATTTGCTTGAATATTTGCTCTCAGTACACACACTACATGCTTAAATAAATTGTGCGCTTACGAGACTAATTTCGCTTTTAAAATGTCCCGTCACGTTCTAGCGGAGTGTGAATTCCAAACGCTGTATGTGAAAATAACGAGTGAAATGTATTTTGAAACCCCTCATTTGCTCCGCTTTGCTAGCAAAATACGATATAAGTGCAAAGTTTTCCGCTCTACTTTCTGGTGACTGAATTTTTTTCTTGTAATAAAAAGTTAACAAAACGTACCTATAGTCTTAACGCCATAAAGAAACCTTCAGCAACAGCTGTTATTAGTTATCCTGCCGAGAATTGTTTTGTTTTAAATACTATCGTGTCTGATACAGAATTAATACCTAAAAAAGGCGGCTGGTAGCGACTGGATGGCGAAAATGGGAGATCGTGCTCTATGGCGTACCCTGGGGGAGGCTTACGTCCAGCAGTGGACTGCAATAGGCTGATGTATGTATGTAACAGCTACCCAATCTACCTTTTAACTAGATGGCTGTGGATGTTTATGCTATGTGTTAATGCATTAGTGAGGCAGACAGAACATTTGCTTTTATGACAAATCTAAATGATGAGATAACACTGTATCTACCAAAAGAAGCTAAAGTGAATTATGTCTCCAATAATACAACCATAATGTAACCGTCACAATAAAACAATTTTAAACGGATTTAAGTTGTGTTTATTTTGGAGTTTACAATTCCTACGTTTCGAGCTCTTAAAGAGCTAAAAAGAGCATTTTGTGTGGAACCCGGACGTTACGCTAGGCAATTAAGAAATAGATGGCGGTAGAACAAAAATAATTTCTATTCTAAATAATGACGTGTAACACCTTAGTCATCCGTGATCACGGGCTTTGTAAAGAGCTCGAAACGTAGGAATTATAAAATCCAAAATAAACACAACTTAAATCCGCTTAAAATTGTTTTATTGTGATGAGTAATAGTTGTGCAAACTCAAGAAAATATTATAATATAATGTAACCGAATTTTTATGAAGTGGAATGCGTAAATTATAATTATAATCATTAACCACTAGACCGGTCAACGCATAAGTTTGTATAGGTAAATCTTCACTTGTCCATCTGACTGCGTGCCTGAGTTCACATGACTGAGTGGTTAAGGCTGTGGTCACTGTTGCAGCGATAGCGATTTTGTATTTGTATAGTTAGAATCATTACACAACCCATTTATCCTCTGTAAATTCAGTTGTTCGAATACTATTAAATGAGAATTGCAAATTTTTAAGTGAGTAGGAATGGAACCATAATCAAAAAACAGACACAAAGGCATTATATATTTTGTAATGACTGCGAGAAAAGGACCAAAGTTTTTTTAAATTTTTATACTTAATAGTTTCTATTGTGTGTCCCTTTTAAGTGGTCCAAAGAAAATAAGCGATGTTATTTACAAAAAGTAAGACGTGCATTTAAACGTGATTTAAACAACGTTTAAATCATTTTTCCATACGATTGGAAGATGTCATTGAAACAGCATACACCATTTCTAACTTTTTATGTTATTATATGGCTAGATTTTGGTCATCCTAAACTACCAATCTAACCAAAAAATATATATTTTTTTGGAGAAAAAAGTTTGGCTTTTCCACTCAAAATGTTTGTGTCAATCAGCATAATTAGATTAATTAGTATGCGAGCTTTAAAATCAATCATAAAACATTTAACTATCTTTAGCATATATTTTAGATATTTTAGGATTGGATGTCTGGAATCTAGAAGTGTTCTTAAGATTAATCTACATATAGATTGACGCCTTGTAAAACTTTAGCGCGTATATGGTGCGTCTTGAGCTAGTAACATTCCGATAGATTATTTTACTATTAAACGAACAAGTATCACACGTGATGTAGGTATACGCAATTTACTTGTTATTTATTTGGTAGAGAGTTTAGCCCTCTACGTTTCGGCTGCTTAAGACAGCCTTCTTCTGGGAGGTCTGACAGGTCACATATGCCCGCCCGTATACATAAATTAATACTTTTCCGTAACTCTACTTTTTACCCAGTAAATTTTCAGCACCAAGTCTATTTAGGCATAGGTGGCCTAATATGGTTTATGTTTTAGCCCCGCTTTCCGCTACATCTCCCACACCAAACCCCTCGATCCCTGCACGCGATCCTGCAGGAGCCACCAGCCACCAGGTCAATCCACTTTGTTTTTGCACCGCCCATAAAAACAAATTACCCACGCTTCATTTATCGATCGCTATAACCGCATGCGACTAAGCTAATAAGGGAAGCACGCAATGTACGTCACAGTCAATAGATAGCCGTAGACACGATTCGTTTGTGGTTGTGGAAAGGCTCGAGGGTATGTATTGCACTTTTAGGCGATAGGCTGACAACCTGTCACTATGGCGATACCCAGTTTTCCGAATGACCCTCATATTTGTCAGACGTGGCGTAAATGTCCGTTTTTTGCGACCGTTTACGCTCTGCCTAACCCGCAAGGGATTGGAGGCGTGATATGTGTATGTATGTGGAAAGGCGTACCTACCTTATAGGTTACCGTAACAGTAAAAAAAAATATTTAGACCAAGTTCATCTTTATAGTAGTAGTGTCCTGTAGGTATCTTATCAATTAACTAAGCCAATAGAATACAAAATTGGCGATTACATTAAGGGGACATTACCCCAAAATTTTGAATGAGAAGACATCAAAGACGAAATTAAATACAGAAGCTTATTAATTAATCAAAACCATAATAAATAAATACGTATTTTCCTCGAATTTCTCTAAAGGAAGTAATTACAACGAGGGAAACAAAAAGGCCATTGCTCTTAAGATTATACTTATTTAAATATATTTCGTAGAAGTTTAAAAAGATAGTATAATAATTATTAAACTCTTTTCATTATAATCATTCACATGATTTTGAATATGCCTACTTGCACGTGAAATCTCAAATGGTACTTGATAGTTCTATACTCCGAGAATTAAGTAAGTACCTACTTAGGTATATAAAGATGTGCTAACCAGTTTACATGTCACAACTGTTAAACGAAATCTTAAAAAGAAGTACTTTTCATGATTCTTATACACAACTTAAATCTGGTTACATAAAATATTCGATTTGAAATTTTATATTTATAATGTTTGTTTCGTTGGGTAAGCTATTGTAAATACATTCATTTATCAGGTCCATGTCCCCTGTAATATTTCTCATTTTCAAGACAACAGTAATTACTATTGTAGTAGCAGTACAATCCATCAATAATCACAAAATTTATTCAACTATTAATTACCAAAGACTGCTCCAGTAAATTTAGAACAAACTTTCAGTAATTAATGCAAGTTGATGTTCAAATAGATACGGACTCTTAATTTATGCATTTTATACGCCGTATTGTTATTCGGACGCGACCTCTGCTTCCATTAAAGTAGCTATTAGAGAAACAAACAAGGCCTCCCCAGCGATAAAATAATTATCACTTTTATCCCGAACCTTTGTAGCCCTCGGGCCCGAACGCAAACATAATATTAACGAAGAATTTCACAAGAAAACCGACCCATCACAAAAAAATCTAATCTAAAATCGGACAATTTAATGACGTCAGCTAAAACTGGCCGCTACGGGCGAAACACTTTTGTTGTTTATTATGAATACCGTGACTGACGCTAAACAAACTACAACCCACGAAATAACTAATGATAGTGCGGCCTACTTGACGAAAGAACACCTAAAAAGTGTCTTCAGACACCTGTTTACGTGGCACCTGCCGCTGACTGACTGTTGAAAAAAAAAAATCTTTTTACATATAGAAATTCGTATCGTACCCCATGTTCACAATAGAAACGTTTTTTAACCATAAATATGTATGAGAACCTTGTTTGTTATAGAAATACCTGAACCAGATTCCTGGCTAAAGAAAAACTGCACGGTCCATTTTGAGCCTTCGGTCGAGGCACTATTTTGCTGGCGGGCATAATTTTTTTACAAACCACATAAACGGCTCGAAATTAACGAGCTCGATAAAATACTATGCGATTAAATAGTCAGATTTTCTCAACCACATGTTTCTAGATAAATAATGAGGTATGGAGATCATTATTCCTTTATAAGTAGCTAAGAGTTAATTAAGTACATTCAAGCGGTACGGACCCCGAGGTATCATTTGCTATTGTGATAGGCTGATCGGCTCCTTCGGGGGTTCGGAGTATTGTTGTTCTATTTAATAGCAAAAATGATAAATGCCCCTTTTGGGAGCGGTATCCCGAACTAAAATTCAAAGGCAAGTTTTGTGTTCGTTTTTTTGTCAAATTCTAACAAATATTATAGTTGTGTTCGATACAGACACGATTTTGGTCAAAGTAAAGCTTTTAATTCTTCCCAATTAGGAGCGGAAGAGTTATATTACAGCGTTAAACTCTTGTGGCAAATATGGATAGAAACCACTAATTACAGGTCGAAACAAAACGAGTCGGCCCTTTATAAAATCTTTTAGAACCCCCACGAAGTAGAACCCTAAGCCAGCCAGATAGGTAACATAAAAAACATTACCCACACAGTATCACACGATCGACTCTTCTTAAGGCCCTTTTAAACGTGATTGAACAAAAAGCGCAACCCTTTTAAAGGGAAGTCATGGTTAAAACGTCTTAAGGCGGCCGCCACACTTTCCATAAACTTAAGTAAGCTCTTAGTGTAGATGATACGGCTACCTCCTTGTTTAATCCTCTTTTAAAATACCGCGACGCTCTTTTGTTATTCAGCGAGGTGGTTTAATCGTCCCTCTTGGACTTTTATAAACAATTGCTAAAGAAAAGAATTTTGTTTGGAAAAAGACTCTTGTTTGAAGACATAATTTGCTGTAAGTAACAAAAGAATATGGCTCCCGTACTTAATTTGGATATTTTAATCCTTTTTTAGCTTCGGGACCGGAAAACATTTTTGGAAACGTCGGCTTTGCTTTTGTTAACACAGAAGTTGATTTATCTGTATATTCGTTGTTAGTCAAATCTACAAAAGGGAAAGGAAATGGAAGGGTAGAGCAGTTATCAGATATGTCAATCTTAATGAAATTTATTAAAATGCGTTATTGTTCAAGCAGAAATATCACAGATCACCTCGCCTTACTTAAAATTACACAATGGCTCAAAACCACGTGTCTTTTTTGTCCCGACCGTTGTATGAAGATCCACTGTCCGACAAGGAAAGGGTTGGCTCAGTTTTTATCCTCAACCTATCATTGCATCACTTATTCTAATTCAAAATCTACTAATTTCTGAATCTTATCCTTAACTTCTAGTGAGATTCAACGAACCTGATTCTTAATTACAAAATGTAAATTTATTAATTGAATTAATAAGAGTTCTCATGGGCTGCTATGGTAAAAGGTATCGCGTTATGCCGACGACACAATTCGCAATGATCTTTAGAACCCGACACTGGCCGAGATATCGCTTTACAGTTTTTTTGGTGCACAAGCAAAATATAAAATGATCGCCGTCCGCCTGGACTTATATCAAAGAGCAATCGTTCATTCAAGAGTGTATTGAATAGTCGTTAAGAGGGAATGGGCGTGGGCCACAATGCTTCGTCGTCGATGCTCACCGGGCCCTCGACTGCCTCGACAATTTCAGATCACTCGCATACGAAAATGCATGTATTATAAATCTTTCCGTTGAGGCACGAACAACTGAACCACTCCCACTCAGCCCGCGGACCCAACTCAAAATACGAATATTAAATTCCACTCGTTCGAAAGTCTTTATTTAAGCAGCGGAACCAACAATTTTAGTTTGTATTTACATGCGTGTTGAGCGCAGTTTGAATCAACGCAGGGTTGTTCTTGAGTAGAGGATATTTCGTTTGAATGGGTATTAATAATTTTTATTGCAGGTTCATTGCATTGTGCCTTACAGATGAATTCTTTTAGATTTTCGCGACGTCAATCAATAATATTCGGACAGTTGAATGTCGGGCCGTATGTTTAACGACTATATTGGCCGGTCTTTAAAATTATCTCTCATCGATTGTGCATTAATGTGTTTTATTTTATGTAATTAGTCATTTCGTGCGTAAATTTATTACCTGTGAGTAAGTTAAAAGACATGTCTGCCTTATTTTTGATCGTCAAAATTGCTCAGGCAATTATGTTTCTTTCACGATCATCATTCAAATCTTGATTCAGTACAGAACAGGCAATGTAAACTTTGACTTTTGCAGATCATTACGTGAAATCGATTTCGTTTGAGTCTGAATAATACGAGTATTTCAAATAGAAAGTAGGCGATACTAGTATTCTTATATTAGTTGGAATAACACAGAACGAATGCACATCTATTGTCAGATAATTTAATAACAGTACAGAGAGGAAGCGGCGCGTCACAAGTGACAAGTCGTATCAAATCGGACTGACATTCAAGTTCAAACGATATCTCGATTCGACCCTATAGTACGGTATAGAATACAGTCGGAAAGATACAGTTTTTACACCTACTATACGAAATTTGTAATGCTTATTATGATAAACCTAAATAATTGTAGGTACAACAGTCCAAATTTTCACTAACCTATTAAAAAGCTTCCATAAAATTAATAAATAAAATAATAATAATTAAAAAATAATAAGAATCGTAAGTTTTTTATCAATAAATTATCGATTAAAGTTTTAAGTTTTTACCTCTTGAATTAATGTGTACCTACAATAAAACATATATATAAGGGATGAAATTGTACTTGTGACCGATAATGAAAGTCAAGTGATAAGTAAAAACTTTCCCCGAGGAACATAGGTCGATTAACGAAAAAGTTTTGAACCTTGCATACAAAATTGCCGGTCAGATGATTTAAGTTTCTATGGAAATTCAAAATATTTTTGTCGCATTTCAACCTAATGTTCCTTGGGGAAAGTTGATCCATAACCACTATTGGTCACTAGTGAAACTTCACCCTATACAATATAATTTGAATATCAAGCTCATATTATTATTCTCATAATATTACGACTGTACTAAGGTTACCAACGAAACCAATATTAGAATTGACGCTAGCTTTGTTTTCACCTGTAATATTTGTATTGCACTGACCATGGCCTGGGGTCTATTTTATATTGCCCCTTTGAATGGACAAGTTCACCGCCGTGTGGGCTTAGATCCACTCAGGAGGTGATTGTTTTTGACCTAGCTGTACGGTCGACGACCGATGTGGCGCAGTGGTAGTGCGACTGCCTGCTACGCAAAGGTTCCGGGTTCGATTCTCGGTGGGACACTCACACAGTTGATATTAATCACTTTGTGAATTTGTTCCCGGTCTGGTTAGGACATTGCAGGGTGAACCAACTGATTGACCGAAAAGAATGGTTCCGTGCTTCGGAGGGCACGTTAAGCCGTCGGTCCCGGTTGCTGTCTATGATTACTTAGACGGCGGTCGTAACACAACCATGTCAGAGGCCTACTAGTGGTAGAAGCGGGTGAAAAACTCTGATACGAGAGTTCATCGGGTCGTTGGACGACTCGGTGTCCCGCACGAAAAGAGAGAGAGACCTAGCTGTAATACTCTTTTGGTTTATACAGGGAGTTATAAAATAAGTGGGTGTAGCGTTGTTTCATTCATGTTAGTTGCGCAAGGGAGACTGTACCGAAACATTTGGAGGCATGACCGGAACATGAAACTTATTATTATACATTCATTGTAAGAACCTGGCATCAGCTAGATCTTATATTACCTATTTAAAGGGACCAACTTAAACTACTGTAAACGTGTAGAAACTGACCGATCCTTTAAATGAATAATATTTAAATAAATCATTAATGGGTGCATATTAAAACAAATGATTAATCCCATAGTCTATATCCGTACTAATATTATAAATCTGAGAGTTTGTGTGTCTGTAAATGTATGTTTGTTACCTCTTCACGCTCAAACAACTTGACCGATTTGAATTATTTTTGGAACACAGGTAGAGTATGACCCGGAATAACAAATATGCCAGGTGGTATGTTTACCACCAATGCTTTATTATTATGACCTACTAGTACATACATACATCTGCTTATTGCAGTCCACTGCTGGCCGAACGGTACGCCATAGAGCACGATCCCTCTTCTTTGACATCCAATCGCTACCAGCCGCCTTTTTAGGATCATCAGTCCATCTGGCCATAGAGCGTCCAACGCTACGCTTGTCGAGCGACGTTTTTCTCCACTCTAGAACCCGCTTACTCCATCGTCCCTCGACGGACTGGTAGAACTTCAACAGATTCATACGACACAGACACTTTATTTTCAGTGATATACCTAACAGATACGAGGTACTTTCTAAAAATAGGGCAAGTAATTAATTAAAAGTGCAATCACCTCACCTCAGATTAATGAGGAAGAGGAAGTCTGCTTCCGAAGTAAGTGTGAACAAGTCCAGACTTGAATCTATCAAGGATCTATCAACATAGATCACATATGAAATAAAATAGGGATTTTAAAAAGTTTATAACAAGCCGAAAGGAGTTCAAGGTACTCATGAAACTGAACAACTTTCCCATAGAACATGTGTGAAATAATTTCAAAACAAAATGACTGGTTAGTTTAGTCAGGGGCTCCATTTTATTTCATATTTCGACCTATGTTCCATGGGAAAATTGTTCAGTTTTATAACTAGCTTGACCTCCTTTCAACTTGTAAGTTTGTTTATCATGTCTAAGATAAAATTAACACCCATGAAAAGCACAAAAAGGAATGTGTCAAGTAAGGTCGTTTATTTATACAATAGACATTTTATAACAATTCACATTACACATACATGCATCTCATTTTATTATTTAGAACAATTATGTTGGTAAACTGTTTACCTAAAACACAGGAATTACTATTCTTAGTTTAGGAAATAGTTAAGCCACATAATTGTTTTTGTATAGTTTTACCTTTATGTTTATTAAATAAAGAATTTGTTTTGTATTTGTATTGCTGGACATGGGCCTACTCCATTTGGAGGGTATTGCCATACACACCACTTGGCAGGAGGATTGACAAGCGCAGTGCAAGATATTGCATTGACCATTGACAGGAAACGCTGCTGCCAACTCCCTGGATGAATATATCCCTTAGTCCCTTGTTACGAAACCCACGGGTAGAACCGGGGTGATTCTTAGCCGGCATCACACGGCGTTTCAGTATTTTATTAATTTCACATGATTGGTCTATGTTCAGGCATTTAATATCAGTAGTTTGAAATATAATGATAATGAAAACCCTCGCAGAAAATATTTGGTGTCAACCTGAAAATCCATGGACATGGGCACATTACATTTTATTAATAATCTACAAAGGTGCGTAAGAATCTTAGCAAATATATTAAACTTTTTGCATGCAACTCTTGCACAAACTTATCATACAAACATATTACCAACAAAGCATGTTCTTCGTCTGCAGTCACACAAAATCGGATAGTTCACATATGCGTTGTAGAAATAGAAAACAATGCGAGTTCGTGACGTTGTTTGGAAGATGCTCCCTTTACTTGAGAGCGAACGTGCATTAGCTTGAAGTGCTTGTCCTGTTCTCAGGCTCACGGGATTGTATTGCCAGACTCAAAGGCAAAAGTGATCGGACTGAAAATAAAATTTAAGAAAATTACCTTTTAGGGCAGAAAAAAATGAAATCACTATGCATGTTACATAATATTATGTTATTATATCGTCATAGTATCAATTGGGACACTGAGTTAACAAATAACTCGACTACCACATGACAGGCGTCAGATATGTTGAACCTCCAACTAGGTAACTAGTAGGTAGGGTTTTTAAGATGTTTACCATTTTTAATTGGAAACAAGCAATAAATTAGTTTCCATAACATAAACCTTAATAAAAAAAGCATATAGTTGATAAGCAAGTTGCTTGCTTGCACTTGCACCTTTTTTAACTTCTTGAACAATTTTCGAACAGGAAACTTAGTAAAGGATCTGGCAATACTATTTCGAGTTTACCCCTCGATATTGTTCCACAACCTTTAACTATCAGGTTATCGGTTCACGACCCCCACTATACCATAAAAACATATTATGGGATGCGCTCTTGTTTGGTAAATAGACTGTAGCGACTTTCAAGTTAGTTTGTATAGACTTTCATTGAACTACTTTTCTAGTAATATATAAATTCATTCTTCTTTTCGTGTGGGACACCTAGTCGACAAACGACCCGATGAACCCTGGTGTCAGAGGTTTTCAACCGCCTGCTACGACTAGAAGGTCTCTTACATGGTTGTTTGTGTTGTGAATTGATTGCCTTCTAAGTTATCTAATCATAGACAACAACCGGGACCAACGGTTTAACGTGCCCTCCGAAGCATGGAACCATCTTTATTAAGGACAATCGCCCAGTGGTACTGCCTGAAAATAAATAAAAATGAGTAAATTTAATAATGTTACACGACTGTAATTCGATTTTGATAGTTTCAGCGTACCGTGCCGAGGCTCTTAGCATAAAGGTGTTAGCAGCTTCTGTTTTCATCTGTATCGTTTTTTTTTTAAAGACAGTACTCTTATATTTTAGACCATGGTCTTTGAAACCTGCACCTGACTGATTGGTAGAAGTATGTGCCGTTGGTGCGCGACTGGGCTTAGGAGTTGTTCCGGCAAGAACGGCTTTGACTGAATCTTTGTCGTGCCATCATTATATAACATTTTTTGCCACAATTCAATTGAAAATTGTCTTATTTCGTTCGTGCGTGATTGTATTACTTTGTACTGATCTATAGTTAAATGTTTATTTCGAATTACCCTTTCAATGAATCAATTTCTTGAAAAACCCTTAAGACAAGTAGGAGTCTACAAAATTACCTACTTACATCAAATATTTAATAAATTATGAAATTTTGTGACTTCAAACGCTGTAACCTCCCACAACTGACAAAGCTAACTCAACTTATTTCAGTTAACGCACAGATATAGCGACAAGCTGTAAGTTGAACTTATATTAGATGTAATAAAACGCAAACCCTAGTCATAGCCCACCCGCTGCAAAGCTTAGAAGAAAACTAAAAATAAAGCATATTATAATCCCTTGCGACATAGGCAGATCGTAAACGGCCGCAAAAACGGACATATCTGACAAATATTTGACGGTCATTCGGAAAATTATGTATCGCCAAAATAACACATCGCCTAAAATTGCAATACACAGCCTCGAGTCCCTTAGTCTTAGTAATTAACGACTCCAACGGGAAAGAAATGGGTTGATGCTATTCTAAGCTGGCATCACACAGCTATAACTAACTTACCATAAAACAAGGTTAAATTCACACGATCAATCTTTGCTAAAATATTTTTTTATTTACCAACGAACATACTGTTATATAACTGCAAAGTGAGTGATGTTATCTTCAACTAGTTTTTCAAAGAAGGCTTTCACTGACCTCACGAAAAAATTCATTTTCTAAAGCGTTTCCAAGAGTGCCAGTACCTCCCAAACTTCGAAAATTATGAGTCTAAAAATCCAAGGCCGGTTTTATTATGCGAAAAGAGTTAGGTACATTAAAAAAAAAACAACGGGAACCAATTTGTTCGTCTGTCGAAGAATAGGGCAGTATAACAACGCATTCTTTAAAAACCGCCAGACAGGGAGAAGAGGTAGGCCCGGTTTGTCACAGTTCCGGTTCATCACACTTAAAAACGAATACCTATTCGGCAAAGAATAGGGACCCAGTAGTGCAGCACTGAACTTCGAAAGATAAGAACCAAAAACCCCATAAAGCGCTGTTATATCTACATAGTATATTTTTAGTACAATAATATTTAAAGTGATGTGTGAAGAGGTAAGGTCTAGACCCACAGTCATTCAGTCACAGACAGTCTCTCCAGAGATCCTTGCGGTCCTTGTGAATGCAGCATCTTGCACTGTGCTAGCTCATCCGCCTGCCAAGCGTGTTGAGTAGTAATGTCCAGAAGTGAACTGTTGTGATAATGTAAGCAAATATTAAAACTGTGATGAAACAGAACTTCAAAATAATGTAAATATGTATTTTTATTAACATGTGTGATAAACAGCAACTCATTGTATAGATAAAATTTTCGATGACAAATTGAAACTGTGGCAAACCGGTACTGAGTTCTTTAAAAACTACCAGACAGTTGAAGAAAAAGAGCAATAAAATCAAAACTGCACAACGCAAAGTCTATTATGGAGATTGCAATGTGCGAGGCAAAGCCACGGTGTTGCCAAAGTAGCCGAGAACCAGTTGATTTACAGAAAAACTTGACTCTTCTTCTACTACAAATACGGAAAATTAATGCGGAGATATCCTTCGACTCTGTCGGTTTTGTTTTTATCAGGTACGACCCAAACTCTACATTTAAAAAAAAATCTTATACTGGTTTCCGGATTTTTGTTAAACTCTAGAAACGATTACTTAAAGTGCTGCTACCACTGTTTTTTGTGTAGTGTAACTATTTAAACCATTTCAAACTAACCTGTTTTAACATGAATATTTTCTTTCCCTGTTTCAGATATCTGCAAAAAATAGCTCACTCCTGGTTGTTAATTACAAATTTTGATTTGAAGAAACAGGCGTTTACAACAAAAAGCTCCATAATTTGTTTAATCTGGTTACTTTTGGACCTAAGTTGGCAATACCAAAAGCTGCGATGATTGACAACTGGATTCCCACCCACAACAATGTTGGTGGCCGTTCGAACGAAATGTGATTTTTCCCTTTTTACCCCTTTTCTACAACTACAACCCCTTATTTGACTGGCAAATAAAAAACTTTAGACAAATTACTTTATTTCCAAGGGCTAATATTTTTAAATACTACCTTCGTATGAGTAATGATGATGCCTAAATGCTACTTTCCCTTAAGGTTGCATTCGTGTGTATAGTTTCTTCTTGTTGTAAGAGCCCTATGTTTTAAATATCTTCCTTTAAAGGTCACTAGTTCTTTGGTTTTATATTACTACCTACTAGACCTCTAACTAGTAATTAATTGATTGTGGGTTTAGTTCAGTTAGTTGAAGCGAGATATTTTTTGTAGCATAGGTAATAAAATCAACATGCGCATAGATTTGATCCCTTTTCTAATTCTTAGTATCCACAAGAAGTATCTAAGGGTCGGCTATCAGCTACAAAAAGTTTTTAGAAACAACTTATTTGAGATCGTCTGTGCAGAAAGTATTTGATGCCATATTTAAATAATCCATTTTGCGATTTTATACATGACTAGCGGGCCGCCCAGCGGTTTCACACGCTGCTAACTGATTTCCCACGGGAAACAGACTTTCTCCCGACATAAATCATACATAAAAACCTTCCTCTTGAGGCACTCTATCTTTTAAGAAAACTTCATCCAGATCCGTTAAGTGGTTTTGAAGATACATACAAACAAACAAACAGACAGGGACGGACGTGGGAAGCGACTTTACTTTAAATTCCGTTTTTTTTTATTCCCCAAGAGATGAAAAGAGGGCTAAAAGTTTGTATGAAAGTTCGTTGTCTTAAGTGTGATCCGTTTCAAAATTAGTAATTAAACTTATGACTTAAAATAATTAAACACGTGTTTCAGCATATTTGAAATTTTCTCCCTTAATAGGGTCAAACGGGGGTTAAAAGTTTGTATGAAAGTTCGTTTTTTTAAATGAATGTGATCTGTTTCAAAATTTGTGGTTAGACTAATAACTAAAAATAATTAAACACGTGATTCAGAATTTTTAAAATTTTAACCCTTAAATGGGTGAAAAGGGGGTTAAAAGTTTGTATGAAACTTTTTTATCTTAAATGTGAACTGTTTCAAAATTTCTGATTAGACTCAAAACTTAAAACAATTAAATACGTGTTTCAGCATTTTTGAAAATTTTAATAATTTAAGGTGTCAAAAGGGGGTCAAAAGTTTACTACCAGTTGGGCTACCCGTTTTCCCATGGGAATGTGACAATTTCCCGGAATAAATTATACTTATAAACCTGCCCCTCAAGTTACTCTATCTAATAAAAAAAACCGCATCAAAATCTGTTGAGTAATTCTAAAGATATAAGGAGACACCAAACGGGAAGCGACTTTATTTTATACTATGTAGTGATGATAGTGAAGTAACAAAAAGGGTATAATAAGCCAAAAGGACGTCAAGGTACTTATTTTTATTTTTTTATTAATGATGGGTTTGCTCTTGTCTCTAGTCTAGGTCATAGGACAGAGACAGGATCTAAGATGGAGCGATCTCACCCAAAAGAAGCTTATGAAACTGAACAACTACTCATGGAACATTAGGTGGAAATATGAAAGATAATTAGGCCTCCCATAGAAGATAAGCCAGTTGTTCAGCAATTTTGTGTGGGAGGTCAAATTCTTTTTTTATATTTCGAGTCATGTTCCATGGGGAAAGTTGTTCAGATTCATGAGTATCTTGACTTCCTTCCGGCTTGTTTTATCCTTTTTGTTACTCCTTGTATACGCATGCGTGATTTGACGCTAAGCTTTAAAGCAGGTCTACCTATACAGAAAAGAAAGCGCATGAGTTTCATACAAGTATCTCTAAGAATAATTTTGGTTAATCTAACGGAGAATTCAAGATAATGCCATCGTTATCATTTTAGAGCAAGAGCACTTTTTGTAACGACCATTTTCATTCGATTACGTACCGTTATAAAAAGATTCGTGTATGTGTTTAGGCGTAGTATGAACCATTTTAGACAGCCGATTGAATCGCCTTTGTGATTTTGGAGAGCTTAGTAGGGGCTTGGCCGAAATCGCAGAACTGCAGTTTTGAATAAAGAATTGTCAAATTAGGGTGGATGCTCGAAATTTAAAATATGTATATTGACTTCTATAATTCAAAGGGCTAGAATTACAGCAAATCATTATCACATTATTATAAAACATTAAATCGCCGTGTGGTGCCGGCTTAGAATAGCATCACCCCATTTCTTTCCTGTGGGTTTCGTAAGATCCGATTAAGGAACTAGGGGGTTATAGTGTATTGCAATTCTAGGCGATGCGCTGACAACCTGTCACTATGGTGATACACAATTATCTGAATGACCCTCATATGTTTGTCAGACGTGGCATAAATGTCCCTATTTTACGACGGATGTGTGTTACAAACTTAATACCTAATGACTTGCTATCTTGGATTAAACGCAAGAAGTGGACACCTTCTTCTGCTTAGCTTCATTGTTAAAAGTGATCAATAAATGTAACTAATCGCAAAAGTAAACAAAAGTTTCACCGTAAAAAGTATAATTGGAGACAGTTACAAACTGAAAAGTGTTTCGCACAATTTAAAATAATTCGTGTCATTACTTTGCCGCCTTAAGGCTATCGTTTTGTAATCATTACATGACAGAATATTGCGTGTAAAATGTACCTCCACCTATACGCAAAACACGAATATCAGATGAATAACTTAATTAACAAAGTCATAAAAACTACCAACAATTTGTCGGTCATCAAAAACTCTTTAGCAGCCCAAAGAAGAATACATGATGTTCAAGAAAAATCTTACGCAATGTTGGTACTATCATATTTTAAACAGCTATCATATACTGGTTGTTCTTGATAACTCCAAAGAAAACCAGAAAATGCTGATCCCTTAAATGAGTGACTCGAAGTGCTGCTAAGTACACGAAATTGACAGTCTTGAGTTCGAAAATTATACGTTGCACATAGCTTCCCAAATATTTTGAAAGCAACAATTTACATATTGCGTTGCGTTGGTAGATTTGGAAGCCGAGATTAAATTTTAGTTGAATTTGTTCAATACTTGGTTTATCTTTATTATTTTACTAGCTGTTGCCCGCGACTTCGTACGCATGGTGTAGTGACTTGTGAGTTAGTGAAGTTGATGTATGCATATTGTTTAATATTAATATCATGTTTGTATAAAGTTTTTTTCTCTTTAAGATGTGCAATGAATAGGTACTGGTTAACTTGTTTTTCGGTTAGGTACTTGGTTTTGATACTATGGACATCAGCTACAAAACATCATTATAAACTACTTTGGTAGTTTTACCATCGGGTGCTAAAACGTACAAATTTTCAGGAGAACTGACTCGAGAGCAAGCGACATATAGCTGCCCGTGTGATAAACAGGGAATCGTAAGACCTACGCGCCTGCGGCTTTCAGCGTCTGTCCTTGCGATTTGTTTACATTCATTGCAAAGAAAACGCTGACGGGAAACTGAATGCCCTGAAATTGGAATAAAAAGTTGTTGGGAATGAGTGGTATACGCGCCACAACCAGTGAAAATATCCGCCTCGAATACATTCATCTTTAAGCTTAAGATCTTCAGTCTGGTTCCATTGCACAGCTTTGGCGGAGTGAGATTGCAAAGAAGCATGATAGAAACACCAAGTTTAAGTAATATTTGGTGTGCAGAAAGACCATTCGCACTCAAGGAGTTTAGGAATTCTATTAGGTAGTTAGTGGCTTTGTCTTGATTCATAACAGTGTTAATTGACGCGTATACCACCATATCCCTAGTGATTTGTGACATAATGGTATGGTTTATTGAAGCAGTCTGATCATTTTTGGGTGCAAAAATAGCTCTTCCACGTAGCTACGAATCTTTCTTTTGAAGGAAGGAAGGCTCGCCATACACAGAAGAAATGATTCTCTTTAGACCAGAAACTATTTGGCAAAGCGTTTCAGGCAGACTTACTTGACCGTTATCCTCTGGTAAAGTACCTCTGCCGAGTTTTAATAAAGCTTGTGAAAACTCTTCAGCCCGTGGATTACCTCCGAGACGGGTTCGCATGATCACCGTCATGGTCAGCTTGTGAATTTGTGGCCAAAGAGCCGATGATTTTAGTGAGGCATTCACCTCATCAGCCCTGGTACCTCGAGTAACAACTGGAAGTGTTTGGCAAAAGTCACTGGAAAAAAGAACAGTGATATGGCCCATGGCCCTATTATCTCTGCGTATGTCTTTCAAAGTCCTATCCATAGTTTCTACCGTTTTTTTGTTGGCCATCGTACACTCGTCACATAAATACCAGACAACAATATCAGAAAACCTTTGCCTTGTAACTATTACGTGATACAGCACATATTGGAGTATCGTTTGTGTCCAAATTGATTGTTATTTTGAAAGTTGTATGCGCCGTTTTCTCTCCTGGAAGCAGTATGGCAGCGATACTACAGCAAGTGCAATCCTTCCTTGCCTTCTGATCTCTGCAAAAATGTTTAAGGCGAGTGTAACCGTGAACGACCTCGATAGTGGCGCCACTTCACAAAAAAAGATTTATCTTTGAAGAAAATCTATCAGAATATCCGTTGCCCAAGTTTATACTTACATACGTATATCACGCCTATTATCTCTTGCAGGGTAGGCAGAGCGTAAATGTCCGTTTTTTCGGCCGTCTGACATATATTTGATGGTCATTCGGAAAATTGTGTATCGCCATGGTGACAGGTTGTCAGCCCATCGCCCACGTGAAAGTCCCTTAGTCGCCACTTACGACTCCCACGGAAAAGAAATGGGGTGATGCTATTGCAAGCCGGCATCACACAGCATAGTTTACAATACTATATTATTATTTTTTTTTAAAAACTTGCCGCCTGTCAGTGGCTTTGTTATATAATTTTGGAGAAAACATTTCATTAGCGGGTTTCACAAAACTAACAGCGACATCTATGAAGTAATTTTAAACAAATTTTACTCTAACATTTTTGATTCTAACTAATGAAGGTATTTATATTTTTTTAGGTTCCGTACATCAAAAAGAAACGTACAAAAAAACGGAACCCTTATACGATCAGTTTGTTGTCCGTCCGTCCGTCCATCCGTCTCGTAAGACGCTTTATCTCGGGAATGCGCAGAGATATCGAGTTAAAATAAAAACTTTATTGGTAAATAGGTTTTAGGCCGCAATATGGAACCCTTATAGGTTCACTCACTTTGTTGTCCATTTGTCTGTCTTTCAAGACTCACTATCTCGGTTACACGTAGAGATGTCGAGTTAAAATTAAAAGTATTATTATTCTAACTCAGGCCAACGGCCTCTTGTAGTGGTAAAAAAATAACTAATTTTACCCAAATCATAATTTGTCTTCGCAATAAAACAATTTTCAACGGATTTAAGTTGTGTTTATTTTGGATTTCACAATTCCTACGTTTCCACAATAAACACAACTTAAATCCGTTTAAAATTGTTTTATTGTGATGAGTAATAGTTGTGCAAACTCAAGAAAATATCACAATTCATCTGTCTTCCATCACATACCTTGACCATGACCAAAGGTCAAAGTAAAAGTCCGAAACATTTCTGTAATAGTTAGAACGACCCGCATATATGTCAGACGTGGCGATAGCGATAAAATACTTACGGCCGTTGACGCTCAACCTACCCCGCAAGGATTAAATGTGTGATTGTTTGTTTTTTGTTTGGTTAGGTCGTTTCACGGGGTCGTTTAGATGGTCAGATCGTATGTCAGTCAATACGTGGTCAATACCGCGTTTTACAAAACTAACAGCGACATCTATATTATTTTTTAGGAAAAAAATTCGGAACTCGCTTTGCGGAACCAGTTACTGTGTTTTACCATGGGAATGAAAGATTTTTTCGAGGTAAAATGTATCCTAGATGTTGACCCGGGTAATAAGCTACCACAGTATAAAATTTTGTAGAAATCTGTGCAGTAGTTTTTACGTGAAAGAATAACAAACATACCGACAGACAAACAGACAAACAGACAAACAGACAAAAATCAATTTTACTTCTGTTTTGATGTCTGTATCTTGAACACAATTATAAGCAAAAACCCTTTTTTGAATCTATTTCATGTACAGAATTGGTTTCGTTTCTGTTTTATTATATGTATAGATTCTTGAAATAGTGAAAAATTACAAAGAAATCGTACCTGATGAACTTAATAATATTTAAACTACCTAAAGTTCAATATGATATAATCGTTCATTATTCAGGCATTATTACATACATAGCTTTTCCTGCAGCAAAGCAATCTGACTTATATCTTATAGGGTGCCTCGATGGTGTAGTGGATACTATCCCTGCCTGCAGTGGGTCGTGGGTTCGATCCCCGCATAGCACAAATAGTTATAAAGTTAATTTAAAAAAAATATTTGTGTTGAGCCGGGGTGTTCTGTATTGTAAGTATTTATTTACAAAAATGTATTTAAGTATGACTATCAGCAATATTGTTCCTATAGCACAAGCTTGGCTTAGTTTGGAGCTAGATGGTGTTGTGTGAAATGTCCTAATTATGAAATAACCACATCTTTTTTTCGATTCCGTAACTATGCCATTTTAAAAAGTTCCGCAGACGCAGCGCTGTCATATACCTTTGCGGGGAATTAAAACTCTATTGCACTTGACATAAAACACAGTTGCTTTTAGTTTGATAACCCTGCCGGTCTCTTCCATGGCGCGAACTCTACAACCATAATCCGATGTAGTCATTAGGGTACAGTCCAAACATTTTTTCTAGACAAAGCCCCAACCCCTTTGTTTAAACTTTATTAAAACCTCAATTGACGCCATTGTTTTACAATGTTTGCCTCATGCAAAGTTTAATATTTCAACAGTTCGTGCAATGAGTTCATTACTAGATAGTAAAATCGGTAGCACACCAACCTAGCCATTAAAAAGATCGTAGCTGTGGCTTGTTTCTGATCGAAATATATTTGAGTATTTATTTGAGTCATCGACAAGAAAGAGGAAGAAGAAGGGTGGAAATAGGAATTGGTGTAGGTATCCTTAAAATACCAGTGTTATGAACCAGTTTATGTAAAGCGACACTTTGAGTCTCCTCTTAAGGCGAGTTAAGTCTCTTTAGAACCAAAAGTGGCCGTTTTTAGGCTTTTGTCATAACTTTAACTACAGATAATATTTCATTAATTTTGTAGGTTCTAATTTTACTTAAGGCTAATACTACAAACTTGAGCAACGGATATTCTGATAGATTGTTTGTATGAAGGGATTTTTTTTTAAAGTGCCATCACAGTCGAAATTGTTCACGAGATCTCACTTGCCTTAAGATATCAACATATTCTGATTTTTGTGCAGGTATGAAGAATGACCAATTTAAGTTCTTGTTGCATATTATTAGGTACTGTAAGTTCCTACTTTAATGTAATAGTTTCGTATTGTTTCTTTTTTATATTAATAGCGGAATTATGTCATCGAGACAAACCTTTATGAGGTTTATCGAAGGCATTTGACTGGATTGTATGTTTATGTGTATGTACTATGTTTAAATAAATAAAAATAAAAAAGTCGATCGCTTAAAAGGCTAACTCTAGGTGCTGCAAGTAGTATCAGCAAATTTAGCCGCCGGCTTTCGTCCAATGTTAACTGATCGACGAGTAATTTTAAAACCATTCTACTGTTACAGTTTGCTGGCACAAATTTTTATGTTAATTTTATGAGCCGAACTATCCAAAATGTAAATAGTAATTATTGGCTGTTTACAAGACTTTGGCCATGTAATTGATCTCGTAACATGGTTTTGTTGTGATCATTGACAGAACAGTTAGGCATATCGGTTATAAAATTTGATTAAAATTACATGTGGGCATTTAATCAGGTAAGTATGTTGTAACTGTTGCAGTCTAGTATTTATGGCATAAGTAGGTTTTGAATTGAATTACAATTTCGTACTTTTTCTTTCGTATTTACCTACTCCTGTGGCTCAGAAACCCAAACAACTAATGCTAGTGTTAAATAAATGATTTGAAGAATAAGCAGTTTTAATTTAATTCCTAGTTTGAGATGGTAACTGAGGGTACAAGTGTTTCTCTTGTATACCCTTTTCAGTTAATAAATTGAAGTACATTGCATTCCACCATAGATGATGTAACGAGTTTCTACGTAAGTAAGTACTATTTTAATTTCATGTTTTTTACCCACTTTTACGACCACTCCCTGAGTCAAAGATTTTGTTGAATGAAATAGAGCATTGTCAAATTCCTTTAGGTCACGTTGTCAGAAATATTCAAAGACCAATGAATGAATGAGTTTTACTGCTCGACCATGTCAATGCGATGACCCAAAAAGACGAACTTTGATTTTATATGCGTCCGTTAGTTAACACGACTTGCATTTTAAAGCGTTATAAAAGTAAAAGTCTAATATAAGAGATGTGATAGCCAAGATAAGGCTGCGATACCAATGGATGGCACCTGCACTGTGACAGAAAAAATTATCGAGCTAATGTCGACTCTACCCCTTTCAGATTAGAGTCGTTGCATGCCAAAGAATCGGTTTAAAGAGAATATTCAATGAGTAATCTGGTATGCTGTTGCAACGCTATGGGGCTGCCTGGGTTACACAGTCCGTGTTCCGTGATGCCACTATTAAATATCAATATTTTATAAGGAAGGCCATACCCTCGATCTTATCGTTTGTATTAACACCTTGTTTGTTTATAGAATTCATAGTCGAGAGAAATATTTTTTATTGATCATTCGCTTTTTTGGCCTTTACAGCATCTGCGTGGCGGATGTTTTGAATCAATTGTGATGTTAATGATTAATGAGTTTTCGATATTATACTTTCCATTAACGAAGGTTCTGGGAAGGTTTTTAGTAATGATAGATCCATATTTCATTTGAAGGATGAGTTTATTAGAAATATTAATGTTGATTAGCAGCTGCGCATAGATTCGACAAGAAATGTGGTCAATTGATCAAAATAATATTAAAACTTAAGAATATTTAATACGTAAGTATCGTTCGATGCCTATGAAATCTGTTAGGTACCATGGAACCTATCCGGAGACCATTTGGGTACAAAAAATATTCCTAAATAATAGAATATACCTACACAAAACCTTATAATTCCTACTCTAATAATTGTGGACTAACCAAAGTATTCGTTACAATAACTTATACTAGATGTCTCTTTTACGTTGCTGCGTGACGAGTACCAAGAGATTGAAGATTAAGAATCGTCAGTCGAGGCGCCGGTAGCTCAGTTGGTAGAACAGTGGGACGGTACCCCACGGTCCCAGCCGCTTACCTTTTTTCAATTTCCTATTCTCATTTTTGAAAATAATATAGCACAGTGTGTGCATAATAAACCACAAAACTTTTTTGTTACCTATAAAAAAAAACGGTTCCACCCATTGGCAATTTACCTAAGTACCGTCTTGTTTGTTCTCTCATAAAGGTTACAAAAGAACAAAGTGCAAGACACACTTCCTCATACAAAATCCGTGTGCACAAATAATATGAACACACGACGGTTGTTAAGACATTTGACCCGCAATACAAACATGAGGCCCATTCGTACCGTCAATAGGAAGATCGGATCCGATACGCCGTGCTGACCTCTAAATGCAAAACAGAGGTCACAGCTAGTCATGAAATAAGAATTAAGTGAATATAAAATCATAAGCCTGGGATCTTCAAATTCAATTGATCAAGTCGTGTTTGCAGAAGCATACTTTTGGAAAGTTCTGTAGTGGATTTTACAGTCGTTTAATATGTTAGCAAAGATTTCACGTGCAAATCATCAAATAGAAAACTATGTGACTGAATATTAAATACATAGCTGAATTCTTTAGAGATAAACCTGACCTAAGGAATTAAATCGTTCATCAATATTTTTTAGATGCCAATAAACAAAACAGTTCTGTCAGATACTTACGCCAATAATGCCAATGTCACGAGCATTTGTTATGTAGAGTATTATCCTATGCCTATGAATTAATCAATTTGCTTTTTCGAGATGGATCAACTGAAGTTAGAAATCCCTATCCATAACCAAAATATAATTAAATAGACACTTTTACTTTTAACAACGTTGACAAATACTGACGACAACAGCAATATAAACTAATTCAGCAGGTAGGTAGAGCATTTAGTTTTAAACTTGAACCTAGAAAATAAAACATTCCAACCAAGCAAGTCTTAGCGAATCAAATACAAACTGACATAACAAACCATCCCTAATTTTGATCCCAACTTTTTGTTGATCACAATCTAATGCTTACCATAAAAACTGTATGACGCACTACCCATCTTCATCTGTCATTTTGGAATTATTAAAAAACAAAAATAAGGTCAAGCGCACAACAAGGAAAAAGCCGTCGAGCACCCGCTAGGATGATAGCGGCTTTATCCCATTTCTGACACAAACTTTAGATCGGATCTCAGCCACCAAAGAGCGTTCGTTTTTTAACCGAAATACTTATGTCGTAAAATTGAAAAGCGGACACTTTTTGTTGAAGCTATTAACTAATAAAATATTTCTGTTATTAAGGATAATATATCGCCCTGTGTCCATTAAAAGGATATTTTATAGTGTAGGTTTTGTAGGGCGAGTAAAGCCGACTCTTAATGTAATGAGCCATGTGAACGAATATATTAAGGTGAAATGACATGGGTGAAAGAGTATCTGTCATATTTAAGGGTAGTTCTATTATTTATTTTTATTTTTAATTGCATTTGAAGTTTTTTACTCCAGTCGTAAAAATTATTCCTACTTGGCAGTCAATTATCATTCTAACTATAAATTGTACCTACTTACATTTTAGCAAAGAAATTATTTTCATAATAGTCAAAACACTTTCTTCTAATACTTGAAATACTTACAATTTTATAAAATCAGGATTTGTTACAGTTAATTTACTTAACAAACTAGATCTTGTGTTTAATAAAATGTGTTATGTTTTCTCCTAAAAAGCCGAAACTCATTTGTAGGTAGGTATTATTTCACTTGATTATTTTAACCATTCTGTTACTACTTAAGCACGCACGGTACGTCATTAGCGAAAACTATATAAAGACCGTTCGAGTTCACGTTCCAAATTTGAAATGGTTGTAAACATTGGCGGTTTCTTTTAACACCTCAACTGTGAACCCTGAGTTTGAGCCACAATGGTCTGAGCGTATTCTTGTTGTTTTATGAGTATTTAAAGTCTTGTAATAGAAATACTACCTACTTGCGCTGTACCAAACTAAACTTTACTGTGGTTTTGTAACTAAAGTGGTATTTTCTTTGTTTGAAAGGTAGAATAGTTTGTTCTGTAGTTCTACTAAATATAAGTATCTTACTTACTTCATTTCACACTTATGTATTTTTATCTAAGGAAAATAAAGTAACAAAGTAAGTATGAAAGAGAAGGTGATTTAAAAACGCATTACTTTTCTCATGTCATTATTTGATCAAAAAATATGGTGAATTCTAAGTATCATTGTTTGTTCAATTAAGGAAAGGACTACGCCGATCCTCTACAAATTTATTTCCGTCAGCCTTTCTGCTACTTAAGTCACGAAAGTTCAGTCGAGTTTTGTTAGATGGCGCTGAAATAAAGACTAGATTTCTTTTAAATATTTTGAATGACAACAAAAATCTTCAAGAATACGTTTGTTTGAACTGATTTCTGCTGTTCGTAATCATATTGCCATATTTTTTTTCTTATAAAGCAATAAAGAAATTTTCTTGAGAGATAGTCAGTTGAGCAAAACTATTTTATTCTTCTTCTTTCATGAAGGACAACGAGTCGACAAACGACCCGATGGACTCTAGTGTATGCCTACTAATACTTAGGTTTCTGATATGGTGTGTATTATGACTTATGATTATGACCACCATCTAAGTATTCATAGATAACAACCGGTTTAACGTGCCTTTCGAAGCACGGAACTATCTTTCTTTTCGGACAATCAAGTGGCTATGCCTGCAATGTCCTGTCAAACTGGAAACAAATTCACGAAGCGATAAATGTTAACTTTGTAAGTGCCCACCGGGAACCGTACCTCGGAACTACGGATCTGAGACCAACGGTGACACCGCTAGACCACGGAGGCAGTTATTTTAATAATCTTGATATACAATTGATACTTATATTCCTTCTACAATGCTTCATATCTCTAAGCTATATAAAATCATAAAGTACCCACAACTTATTTTTTAATTTGAACGGTAAATCAATTATGTTTTTCATTTATCTCAGTCAGCCTTAATACAGACGCGATGGAGAAAAACGATCGTGATACTTTAGCAAAAATAAAGATTTTCTTTTTTCAGTTTTCTTTTAGAAACTTTTAACTGTGAACGAAATAAATTGGTTTAAAAAGATTATATGGATACATTCGTGATGTTTAAACGCAGTTTATATGTATTTTTGACTGCTAATGTTATTTATTATACTAGTATTGATTTATTTTTAAATGACAAATTTTGATGTAGTTAAATTTAATAAAGTAATCTATTCATTAGTTGTGACATGTACCATTTTAATGTAAATAATATAATATTGCAATTGCGTGAATATTTTGTTTTGTTAGATTTGTGACATTTACGGCTATTTAGATTATTATTTATATCAATGAACATAAAAATATTTGCATGCCAAATGGCTGGGCATGTTGAATCTAAAATGTATTTATATAAGTTCAATATTGTGCACTTGTTTCCACAAATAAATTGAATTAAATTATTAATATATTTAATGTTAACATAAATAAACATTTCATGGAGCAAATTCAAAGATTTTTTATTTGTAGATATAGAGCAGCTGATGTCAATAAAATTAGGTAAAACTTAAATACGTAAAAAATATTAAATTAAATTCATTAGTTTTCGACTGTGATGGTTCCATCGGGTCTTTATACATCATTTCCTACTCTACCTACGTAAAATACAAATTGAAATCCAATGAAAAAACAAACGTTATAATTTTTGAAAAGAGAACACAATGACCAGCCAAGACAGCCGTTCAAGGAGCGCTCGTTTCGAGGGTGGCAATGACTCAGCGAATTTATAGTATTGCTTTTTTTAAGTACCGTCGATTCAGGGGTATCGCTAATGGTGCCTCTGTTTTGTTTGGCATCCTCCATTCCTGGCAGCATGACGAAGTGCCGAATATTTTAAAAAGAGAATTTGCGATTTTAAAAGTTGATGGTTTTGCTTATCTTGCGGTGTGCTCTTCGCTATTTTTAATCAATATTTAGGTCATTTTACTAATAATGAGTTTTTTACCACGTGTTTCATTTCCGGTTTACTTAGTGTGATTGTTCTAACATTGAATAATACAGTTAATGTTAATCTAATTATTCTCAAAATAAGTACCTACTATCGTTCAAAACAAAGGAAAGTTTAGTATATGGTGTTAAAGAAATCACTTTTTTAACTTTAAGGACACACCTATTCTAGACGTAAAACTAAACAAATCATATCAATAGTAACATTTTCGATTTCGAAAAAGATATTTGACTTCTCATAAAGACTATTTTTTTTTTCGTATTTAGAAAAATAGTCACAAAGAAAAGTTTTGCAGTTTGTCTAGAACACGCTCTAAAAGTTTGAATAATCCCTAAAGAACTGTAAAAATGTCTTTACTATTTACCTAGATAAAAAACGGAGTTACCGCAGAATGAAAATCGAAAAACGAATACAAGCGTTCCATGAGAAATATTTTTGAAAAATACAACTTGTGTTTTCAGATTCCCGCAACTTTTGTAGCGTGGGTAGCTTTTTATACAACTTTGTATAAACAAGATCTGTATGCGCATATTGAACTAACTGAATATCAACTACTCTTTAAATCTGAACATGTTCGATGCTCTAGTAAGGCGGTTCTCCCACTTGACGTCCGTTGCTGCTTATTCGTAACGCATGCGTCTGTCAGCACCGCAAATTCCGATCTTATTCCCCAAACAATTACGGCATCGGTGAGATTACTCTTCGTTGACGGATGCGTCGTTTGACAGACGCAGTCGTATTTTTACGGAAATTAGATGGGAATCTGCAATGTATTTTCGTCTGACAGACGCATGCGTTATGGATGCGCTAAAATACGCAGAAACGGATGTCAAGTGTGATCCCTGCGCTAGTTCATGTTTCCTAGCATAGAAGGTGGCACGTGGAGACCATCATTCATTCTGTCTCTTATCTGATTCCCACTACTAGATGTGCATTTATGTATGAAAGACGGTGTGTAGGACTGCATGTAGTTTTTAATGCCAAGTGTTTTCAAGGAGTATTCATCCCGGTACATCAAAAAATTTAACAATACCTAATAATTTACTTTTTGTTTTGTTCTTCTATTTGTATATATATATATATATGTGTGAGTAATTATTGATCTTCTTATAATATATCTTATATATATGTGTAAATAAGGTAAAACCTCATTTGTCTTTAGTTTTATTTTTCTTTATAGTTTGTGGTGTTTTTGCACAATGAAGTTTCTTGTAAACTTCATTGTGAAAAGTTGAACTGTCATAAAATGTTAGTAAGTGTTTGTAAAATGTAAAAAGGTGATGAAAATAGCATTAAATCTAGTTTCTCTTATTTAGAGCAACTTTTGAGTTTCATTACCTACAAAATAATATAGAAACCCCAAATAACATTATAAAACTAGATTTCTACAGCTATAGCAAAATGGATAAACTGAAATTCGAGTTTGTAGTAAAGGCTGCAGATGACCCGAAATCAAACATAATCTGTATGACATCTATCAGCGATATAAAAAACCAAAAATACATACTCCCGGATGCAGTTCAGCCGACTAGATTTCATGAACAAATTACGGGAACAGAAATTTATAAAAAAGTTAAACAGACATTACAAAGAAGACATGAAAAAAGACAAGTTTGGATTACACTAACACCAAAAATACGTAAAGATTATATGGATGAAGATGAAAATATACAATGAAGAGGTTATCTACTAGAACAGATTTTTCCCGACCAACAAGGTGAAGCAATGATACTCGGAAAAAAATCTGAAACACAAAAAGATAATACAGGGTGTCCAAAAATTAACTTACGGCACTTGTCAGAGAAATTTGTCGTAGATAAATTCAGCAAGAAAATCACCAATGTATTTCAGTGGATGTCGGTTTTTGAAGAGGAATGTGTCCGCATGGGAATTCAAGAAGATTTACAAAAAATTGAGACTTTGAAACTATTTCTAGAAGACGGAGCGCTTGATTGGTATAGGTCTATGCTTATAAGACATACAGTGAACTCGGAATGGTCAATATGGAAGAAAAGTTTCTGTGAAACCTACGCAGACAAAGGGTGGTCACCAGTGAGATATGCGATCACATATAAATATAGACAGGGCTCACTAATAGATTATGCACTAAAGAAACAAAGACTTTTATTGGAGCTAAATAAATCCATGGACACGCACACTCTAATTGATTTAATCGCTACGGGGCTACCAAATTTTATAGCAGATAGAATTGATCGAGAAGATTTAAAGGAACCTGAAGATTTATTCAACAAAATCAGAGGCTTGGAGCACTTAGTCACTAAGAAGGTTTTTGAGCAGGATACTAAAAAAACAGAAAGTTTTGAAAATAAATTTAAAGAGAAGAATCCAAACTACTTACCATGCAAAACCTGCGAGAGAGAAAACAGGGGAGTCCGTTATCATCCCGAAGCTGCATGCTGGTTCAAGAATAAAAACTATGAAAAACCAAAAAGAGAGCAAATAAGAAATGTCAACAACTCTGTACTAGAGGTAGAACTTAACGGCTTAGATCCAAAAAACTAAATATTCCACCATTGATCAAAATAAAAATATTATTAAATGACACTTTGGAAGTTTCTGCCGTATATGATTCAGGTTCAAATGTATCCATAATAAATTCAAGGCTATTGTCTTTTAAAGAAGGTGGAATAAATATTGATAATAATACGGCAGACTTAAAAACGATTAATGGTGTGAAAAAAAGTAAAGGAATAGTGACTTTAAAAATGAAAATATTTGATATTGAAAAAAATGTTAGTGTCTTTGTGATAGACAATGAGAGCTATGAAAATGATTTTTTAATAGGATTAGATTTGATAAAAGAATTTAGACTAGTCCAAAATGAAGAATTGGTGATAAAGCAAATAAAGCAGAAAATTGAGAATAATACTAAAATAATAAACTTAAACACTAATAATCAAGATATTCCCGGTTTAACGGGTGTGAAAAATATTGATAGTGTAAATACAGAAAATGATAAAGAAGAGAGAAACAATTACGAAATTAACTTTAATGAGCACATTGATACAGAGGTTTTTAATATTTTAATAAATCATCTAGACCCTCAAAAGCAGACTAAAATAAATGAACTGATTGATAAATATAAATCAATTTTTGCAAAGGATAAAAATATGACGTTGGTACCGTAACTGATTATGAATCACGTATTGATTTACTAATAGATAAATACTGCAGTAAAAGACCGTATAGGTGTACTATAGAAGATAAAAAAGAAATAGAAATGCAGATTTCAAAATTATTAGAAAGAAACTTGATCGAGGAGTCTTATAGTCCATTTGCAGCCCCGGTAACATTGGCTTTTAAAAGAGAAGAAGGAAGAAAATCAAGATTGTGTATTGATTTTCGTGACCTTAATAAGATTGTGGTGCCTCAATCATCGCCGTTCCCACTAATTGAGGATTTAATGGTAAAAACCAGAAATTGTAAGTACTTTTCAACCCTAGACATAAACTCTGCTTTTTGGTCCATTCCATTGAAAATTGAAGATAGGAAAAAAACTGCTTTTGTTACCCAAGAAGGCCATTATCAATGGACATGTTTACCATTCGGTTTAAAGACTTCCCCGGCAATATTTCAAAGAATTTTAAGTAGCATTATTAGGAAACATAAATTATCAGAATTTACTGTTAATTTCATGGATGATATATTAATATTTTCCAAAACATTTAATGAACATATTCAGCATTTATCAATGTTATTAGAAGCAATTTTAAAAGAAGGTTTCAGATTGAAATTCTCGAAATGTAACTTTGCTCAAAATTCGGTAAAATATTTAGGACACATTATAGAAGACAACATCACTCCACTTAAAGATAATTTAAGAGCTATTAAGGATTTTCCTGTTCCGAAAACACAAAAGAATGTCAGGCAGTTTTTGGGTAAAATAAATTTTTACGGCAAATATGTGCCCAATATATCAATTATTTTAAATCCACTACATAATTTACTACGGAAGGGCCAGATATTTAATTGGACTGATGAATGTCAAGAGTCATTTGAAAAGATAAAAAACTTACTTTGCTCTAAACCTATTTTAACAATCTTCGACCCAGGTCTACCAATACACATTTATAGTGATGCAAGTTTACAAGGAGTAGGTGCGATTTTGAAACAACTACAGGAGAACGGAGAAGAAAAACCTTGTGCGTATTTTTCAAGAAAACTAAATGAGACTCAAAAGAGAAAAAAGGCTGTCTATCTAGAATGCTTGGCGATTAAAGAAGCAGTAAAATATTGGCAGCACTGGCTGATAGGAAAAAGGTTCACGGTTTTTACAGACCACAAACCTCTGGAAAAAATGAATATTAAGGCAAGACCAGATGAAGAACTTGGTGACCTGACATATTATTTGTCACAGTTTAATTTTGAAGTCATTTATTCGCCAGGTAAATATAATTTAGAAGCAGACTGCTTAAGTAGAAATCCTGTATTAGAATCATACGAAAATCAAGAGGAAAATCTGAAAAGCGTAAATTTTATTAAATTAAATGATATCCAAGGTGATCAAAAAACAAATGAAGATATAAAACATAATAAGGATAAATTGAAGTTGAAGGATTCCATATACTATAAGCCGGTTGGTAAAAAGGAGAAAATTGTACTGTCTGAAGCATTTAGTAAAAAGCTTATAGAAAATGTACACTACCATTATTGTCACATAGGAATACAACAGATGAGAAATAAAATTATGCCAATATACACCGCAAAAAATTTGACTTACAACATCAAAAAAATATGTGAAAATTGCGAGATATGCATAAAAAACAAATCCAGACAGAAGTGTAAAATTGGGGTGATGTCTCACTTGGGACCGGCTACATACCCTTTCGAAATAGTATCCATAGATACCATTGGTGGATTTGGGGGCTCACGATCAACAAATACCTATTTACACTTGCTGGTTGATCACTTTACAAGATATGCTTACATTTTAACTTCAAAAACGCAAAGTTCAAGCGATTTTATTAAATTAATTAAAAGGGTAATACAAATTGGAAAAATTGGCATGATTTTATCCGATCAGTATCCGGGCATAAATTCAAAAGATTTTAAAGCTTTTTTGGAAACGGAAAATATACCAATTATTTTCACAGCTGTAAATGCACCATTTTCAAATGGTTTAAATGAGCGGTTAAACCAAACGTTGGTCAATAAAATAAGATGTAGGATAAATGATAGTAACAATAAACTGGCTTGGACAACCATTGCACATGAATGTACTGAAAAATATAATGAGACCGAACATACTGTGACCGGGTTTTCCCCAAAATATTTATTGGATGGATCAAATATCGATCACGTGCCAGATGAATTAAAAAAAGAAATAACATACAATAACTTAATGCAGGATAGGAAAATGGCTCTACAAAATACTTTGAAATCACATACCTATAATAAAAAACTATTTGATAAAAATAGAAAAGAATGTGAATTAGAAGTAGGGGATTCTGTTTATGTTGAAAATGGAAATCGTTTAAACAGGAAGAAGCTGGATGAATTGAAAATTGGCCCATACAAAATTTTGGAAAAAATATCAAAGACAATTTATAGGATAGATACAGGGCATAGAAAATGTGAGTCGAATCTGTTTCATATAACAAAAATTATTCCGATACCTAAATAAAAAATAGAACGTAGTAAATAAATTATATAAGGAGATAAAAATAAACGATAATATTAAGAAGAAAATATGTAAAAAATGGGATTTAAAATTTAGTAAACGTTGGGGGGGGAGATGTAAATAAGGTAAAACCTCATTTGTCTTTAGTTTTATTTTTCTTTATAGTTTGTGGTGTTTTTGCACAATGAAGTTTCTTGTAAACTTCATTGTGAAAAGTTGAACTGTCATAAAATGTTAGTAAGTGTTTGTAAAATGTAAAAAGGTGATGAAAATAGCATTAAATCTAGTTTCTCTTATTTAGAGCAACTTTTGAGTTTCATTACCTACAAAATAATATAGAAACCCCAAATAACATTATATATGTAAGTCATTATGAGTTTTATTCCTCTCTGCGTCACTTCATTATACAGGGTGTAAGGGACAGCCCTCCGGATACTGATAGGGTGCATTCAATCCATGAAACTGAACAACTTTGCCCTAGAAACATATGTCAGAAAACGACAAAAACAATCGGTCTCCCGTACAAAAACACAATCAGCTGACTTAAATAAAATCGTAGTGAGTACCTTCTTAGTTTTGCAAGCTAGTGTAGTTAGTATAGTCACACTTTGACTGACGGATGCGTCTTTCAAACACCTAGATGAAATATCCGTTTTTTAAATGGGAATTCGAAATTTCCTTTTGTCTGACAGTCCGTCATATTTAGAAACGACTAAACTGATTATCTAGGACAGTCTTTGTTTCATAAAAATCTCGGTCACACTAGTACCAATAAGTACTCCCTTTTCACAACGAAATAACTCAAACTGAATGGTTCTACAGCACTGTATTTTAGAGGTCGTTTCGTCACAACATTCAATAGTCAAACTACGGCCATACATTCAATACAATGAGACCATACATACATGGAACGTGCTTCAATGGTTCAAACTTGACTGTCCCAGTTATGTCTACTGAACCCGTTAAGTAAGCAAAGGTAGAATATTGATGTAAGCCCAAATTAGAGTAAGTTATTCACTAAGTAGGTACAATTTGAAATAATTATTTACACAACGTATAGGTACTACTAGGTGTGTATAGGCTATATAAGAAGGAAGAAATAAGTAAGTACTGTGTAAGAAGGTATAATAATGTAAGTAGGAAAGTTCAGATTCATTGGTTGGTTGCAAAAACTCCTGACGTACAAAGACGATTCTCTCAATTGTAGTACCTACGTACCGTCCTAAACGCATCGTAGCCATATTTGTTTGGGAATAAGATTGGAATTCGTAATTTCCTTTCATCTGACAGAAGCATGCGTTACGGTGCGTCAAAAATACGCAGCGACGGACGACAAGTGAGAACTGGCGGTTCTCTATTTTCTTGATACATACACATACATACACATTTCACGCCTTAATCCCTTGCGGGGTAGGCAGAGCGTAAACGGCCGCAAAAACGAATATTTACGCCACGTCTGACAAATATTTGAGGGTCATTCGGAAAATTGTGTATCGCCATAGTGACAGGTTGTCAGCCCATCGCCTAAAATACAATACACACCCTCGAGTTCCTTAGTCGCCTCTTACGACTCCCACGGGAAGAAATGGGGTGATGCTATTCTAAGCCGGCATCACACGATAAATTATATTAATATTTTCTTGATGGTGTAAAATAATTAGGAACTGAACGTGTTTAATGGGTTAATTGAATCATGACCTAGGATTTTGGGTTCGAAATCTTATAATTTCTTTCCGCACAACGACCTTTCTTGTTTTTCATATATGCATTAAACTCACGTTTACACTATTGCTCAAAATACTACCGTGGAAGTATCAACGGGATCGAGTTTTCACACACTGCTGTCATACTCTTCTCGCAGCAATAAGAGTGAGCGAAATAAGAATACATTCACCTCGTGTTCGTGCTATCGTTTCTTTGACTTGCACACGAAAAGCCATCACTAGCGAGAGCAGCGCGAGTATCTTGTTTTCATGCTCGCGCTGCCTACTTCTCTTACTATTTCCCTGCCCACAGGCATTGTGTGAACGTGACGTTACTCGCAACTTTAAAACATAAAATCTAATACTTACTAAAGATCTTTAACAGCTTTTGTTTTGTCAGAGACCATTTTTTAAACAACTTTTGTTAAGTATTTTGCACACTATCACAACATTAACAGCATATCTTACTAGCGAGCATTTTATCGTTGTCACTTATATTGACATGCTTGTCCGTGCGAGATATCCCTAACTTTTTATACGGTCATAAACCTCTTAATTTTATTGCGAAAATATACAGGGTTCTTTCTTCAAAATGGTATTTAACAGAGCGTCCTATCAGTAATGAAAAAAAATATGCTCTAAATGCCAGATTGAAGGTATGTAACAGTGGTGCTACTTGACCGATTCGATTTGACTTATCTCGCGTAACACACACTTTTCGCAAATCTAGCGTCATTATTCGTAAATTAGTAATTTGACATTGAACTACAACATGTAGGTAAAAAGTGAAATTTTACTAGCGACTGATACCGAATACTCATGACATGCAGGAACAACTTTCCCCAAGAAACATAGAACGAAATATCAAGACAAAATTGAACCTCCTACAAAATGTACCATACAGCGGCAGGTCCAATTTTTTTCATATTTCACCCTTCGTTTCTGGGGGAAAGTTGTTCCTTGTCACCAGCCCATCCTGATTTTTTGGTATAGGCCACAAATAAAATTTCACCCGATAATTAAAATAAATTATTTACTTATTGGTGTAGTCGCAGAACGGTTCTCGAGCACTCAAGAGTCGATTTTAATTTATAACTATAGGGTTCATTTTCAATTGACTAGTGAAATAGGTTCGTGTTAAATGTCACTAGTATGAGGCATAGCAAAAATATAATATGAAAGACCTTGCATCTAAGCACTTCAGACTTTCTTATTAAAAGTCTGTTTTTAGTCCCTTGAAACGGGCTATAAAGTTTACAAATTAGTTAGATCCCCTCTTCCATAGACAAGTTGAAGCAATGTTTTTTCCTTAAACTGTTTAAGTAATTCTTATTATACTATTAATCGTTCTAAATTTTTCCCTTTTATGACCCCTTAAATTATGAGCCATACTCACCGATTACATTTTATTCCAAACTTCTTTACTGAGTGACCCAAATTTGCATCCACAAAATCCTTTTAAACACCATTATGACGCAAAGCAACAACTTCTCAGCGAAGATAACCGTTTCCGTCCCACGAGGATGTTTGGTCTTGTACAAACAGTTTGGAATCTCGGAATGCACAAATAGTTTTATTTCTCGCGCAACTTTCCGTAGATAAAAGTCAGTCATGCTCAGTCGGGCTGGGGATAATGAAATCGTCTTGCTCCCACTATCCCTGCTACCGGATATTTGGGGTTCCGTAACGTATGAAGTAAGACAGTTACCTAATACAGGAGAAAATATTTCAACAGTTTAACAAATCCATAGAATTGACTACATTTTATCTAGGCTATACCAGCGACAACATCAAATAAAGTTTTGAACATCCCGTACAATACGGACAATAAAATAAACCTTTGCTTGAATAATACTTATTCAAAGTTACAAATTCAAAAGGAGCTTAAAATTTTAATTTTTGGCTTTCTTTCTTTAGAAAAGTAGTTCAGTTTTGATGGGTCGCCGTTAAAATATTACGGACAAGCTTAAAAACTCTTTGTTTTGTTGTCTATAGGTATCTTACCTACTTAATACGAAATACACAACTCTAAAAATGCTGACATTGAATGTTAGTGATTCCCACGGAACCTTACTTTAAGCTCAGTCTCGATTCACTACGTGGACGACTTTTTTGTCCGTCGTGACAGTATTTTTCGATGTGATTTATCCGGACTCAGATTCCCATCAATTTACTTTCTTTTATTGAGGCGGTTTATCGGTGTTTCAGAAAAATAACAATAAAATACGGAAAATACGGAAATGAACTATTTATTCCAAATTTTTTATAATTTTTCAGATTATTCAGTTGAATACCTACTGAAATGTGTCAGATGTATAACGACAAACAAAATAAAACTTATTCTTCGAATTTTCTCATGGTAATGACCCAGAATAATAATTTGATATTTAACCTTTTCACCGCCACAGACGGGTATAGCCGACAACCCGCGACTTGCCGTCAGCGCCACGGTCGGGTACAGCCGACAAAACGTCGTTAAAGTTTATGTTCATAAACTAGCATTTTAAAACCGTATCTATCTTTTAATTTTTCGCATATTGCATTTATTGTACCCTCTACTTTGATTTATGAACTTTTGCGCTTAGATATTTATAAAATTTGTAGTATAAATAAGAAAAATACTGATTACGTTTTGAAGCTGTCAGAAGTACCATTCGCACACGCCATAGTCGGCCCTACACGACTGGAAGTGTTGTTCCTTACTAGTACAAATGTGAAATATCGATACATCTATAATATATTTACGGAATATACTATGCCTAGATATTTGTAAAGTTTGTCATGACAATAACATTTTCTTATTATTTTAATGTATATTGAAAATATTACCGACATCGATTTGTAGAAATACGCCAAGTGTTAGACATTATTTTCTTTGTTTGATTGAGTATCGACAAACCGGTTTCGGTGACTCGTGCACAGCGATAATTGCTTGACCATTGTGAGTGCATTGTACGCCGTAGTCGGGTAAAGACGACACGCTCTGACGTCATTGCAGTAGTGGCATAAAAATAGTGATGGCAATATGAGTGCCGACGAGCTTAGTTCAGCAGAACTTCTACAGATTTTAGAAGGCGTAGAGGATGACGTTGATCTGTCGTTTGAACCTGGATTACTCGAAGAAGAAGATTTAGAGATAAGTAAATACCTAATAATCATAAATAATAATAAATAAATTAGGAGCGTTTGGGAGAGTTTCATGTGAACTTAATTTAACGGGTCAAATTGTGATACAAGATTATTATTGGATAATAAGAGATAAGATAATTATTTATTTAATAAACGTAATAAGTAACTATCCATCTATCTAATTAGCCTATATTAGCCCACTGTTGGACATAGGCCTCTTCTTTATAAGTAACTATGAAATGCTAATAAATAACGGCTAATATAAGTACAATACCTTACGAAGGGCGTTATAAAAAGTAAATAGAAACAAACCGAAGAAATAATCAAATAAACCGGGTAGGAAAAGAAAAAAAAAATTCAAGTATTTAATAATATATCATAAATCTTAAAATAATAGTTATGTCGGTTTCCCATTTGTCTGAGATACAGGAATTCATATTCTTAGTTTAGGAAATGGTTAAGCCACAGAATTATTTCATATAAGTGTATTTGTTATTAAGTTTATTAAATAAATAATTATCTTATCTCTTATTATCTAATAATAAACTTGCATCACAATTTGACCCGTTAAATTAAGTTAACATGAAATTTAAGCCATTTAAAATCGTTTTAAATTAATATTCAACGTAAGTAAAATAAGAATAAGAAATGAAAAAACAAATAGTCACAATAAAATATTAAAATAAATACCAGTATAAATCCTATGATGTTCTAATTTTTTTCATCGATATTCTATATTACATCCTTATTTGTCCTAAGGGTTTGAGAATATAGAAATGCCACCGACGCCACAGTCGTCTATAACCGACAACGCGATATAGAGAGACGCGTAATAGAGATGCGCCAGTGCTGATCGAAAACTGAACTAAAAATAAACTTGTTGAATATGCCTAGTGTTGTTTACGAGGCCACCACTACTACCACTATCCTATATTATTATTTTGACCTATATGAAATCAGAACTGAAAAGTAGGGGGCAAAATAATGGTTTTAGATTAATTAAAACTCGGTTTAAAAAGTGAAGATTTATTATCGATATGAACTGTTGGATATCTCTATTTTATTGAGTATTTCTTTACCAAGAAATTGGTGTGGCGCTGGTTGCAATTTTTTACTCGAATGGCTTGGCGGCGAAAAGGTTGAATATAGTGGTTTGAAAGCAGATTTCAGGCATCAAAATGCTATTCGTAACAAAATTAGTCATTCGTTTCTGTTTACATCTGATAATAATTTTTACATACAAATTGCCTCTGAAACGACTACCCATACCAACTAGTAATACTTTATTTTACATGCTTATGTTATCATATCACGAAAGCGACACATTTTTTTCTCTGAATTATATCAAAGAACTATAGTATTTTTTATGAAACAATGACTTCGTTGTCCTATTTATGTGACCTAAAATTCAACTTTAACAATTATAAATTTGATAAGACGTACGCAGGTTCTACGCGGGTTGTGCATGTTTTGTATGATATTAAAATTTGTACTAACACGCACACAAATCAAACGCGCTTTGATTATGTTGACTAAATCGATTAATAAAAAGCCAGGATAACATTGTGATTGTTTTTTTTTTTCATTTTTAGTTATGAGCCACGAAAGCATCAACACAATTTGTTGCTTTGGACCGCTAACTAATTAAATAGTGCTTGCTTTAATTTGCGCCTTGACCAACTTATTAGAACTAATTGTAGTAAGGTTGCAAAAGTGGAGGTCATAGGTTCAATTTCCCATCCAGTCTGCTCTCTAAAATTACTGTCACAGCAATTATTCATCATCATCATCATCATCATTTCAGCCTTTATGCACCCACTGCTGGGTATAAGCCTCCTCTCTCTTGTTCCATAGATTCCTATGCTAAGGCTTTATCTGAATTATATATTTTACATACAAAACCCTTTATATCAGTTCTGTTGGCATGTATGTGTATGAGAATATAATGTATTGTTTTGATATACAAAAATGCTCGTCTTGGTCAACTCACGCCACCCGCTGGCCAGGCTTGACGGTTCACACTTCCAGCCGGTTCAGAGGTCACGTCCTCTCACTCAAATCTCGACCGGGAGCGTTCCGGTCGAAATTGGTTCGTGACAACCGAGAGATACTTATCATGATTTTCTGGCCAATTCCAATGCATCGCTGTTGTTCGGCCGGGTAATAGGAGCATGGGAACACGGCAAACTTGGAGCTCTAACTAAATTATTGTAAGACAAATAAGGAGATGTTTGCGATTGAAGCCGCGATTTTAGAGTTTGTTTGTTTATTATAATTTTGTTATTGTTCACGTTTATATTGTTCCAGAGCTTATGCAAAATATGCAAATTAGTTTTTAGGTAAACTAAACAGTGTGCATAGACACATGTTGGTTTCACCAGTCAGTTACCTAATTAGCCAATATTTACAACAAATGTTAAGTTTATTCTAGTGCAACAATTAGCCTAATTGAAGAATTACTAAAATAATCGCTTAAGTGGTTCATAAATTTGTCATTTTCTAAACCAACGTTGCCCAAAAACTTGTTAAATTTCATTCGCAAAAGGGAACGGTAAAACCAGTTCTAACAGTTTGATCCTCCACCTTGTTTAAGTTTTGATCCCATGGAATTCAAAGTGTTGTACATCTCTTGGATATCAAACGTCGATCAAACGCCACGAGAGAACACAAATCTATCTTGATTTGACCTTGAGAACTTGGATTAGTCACTGCTTTTGTTATGTGATGTTTGGTTAAAAGCAGAAAAAATTGAGCTCTCGAATTATTACATAGTCAAAATTTTCTTGTTTGATTGATTGGGATGTGTTTTATAAAAGCCGACTCGAAATCACAAGCTGTGCAACTAAATTAAGAAACAGGTTCAATTCGATAATTTTTCAAATAGGGACACCAAACTTTAATGAAACTGACAAAAACATGAATAAGGCAAGACTTAAATTGGCGAGTTTGATCTCGTAAAAGATTAAGTTAGACATCGACATTGCGAAGGTAATAAAAGCATTTCTGGTAAGATAACTGGTCAATTCCTTATCTATCTTGGGGACACATTGCGGATGATCGAGGGAGCCAATGGTGCATCTCACCGTGAAATCGTAAGATAGTCCGATATCCCCGGATATTGATAGCAGGTATTTTGGACCAAAAATAGATTTCGTGCGATAAAATTGGGGTGAGCAAAGAGCCTGTTTGTGTCACATTAATTTTTAACGGATTTGTAGTTCAGATATGAAATCGGATTTTAATATCGCGGATAATAATTGAATAAAATTATGTAGTACAGTAAGATGTATACCTACATCCAGTGATGCCAGTAACACCTCAAGTATATCAACTACATTACGCATAGATTGACCTAAACTTAGGGTTTCATTTAAAGAAAATGATGATGATTTTGATTTAAGAATACTTTTTACCCCTTATACTCGGCTAAAATTCAGGTATGGTACAGGGACTTTAAGGTATTTAACCCTGTAGACATTTTTAAGCATATTTGAAAAAAAATACTAGTTACATTATAGGCGATCAAATCACATGAAATTGAACAATTTTTTGAATAATATACGTAGGTATATGAAAAAGATATTGTTTTGAATCTGACACATTTTGTGTGGAGGTACAAATTTCTTAATTTCTTTAATAATTCAGCCTATGTTTCGTCAGTTTCGTGTTTTTGTTTAGTTGCAAAATTAATGATTTTTCATTTAAGACTATGAAACTAAAGCCTCAAATTTAATACAGGAATCAATATTCATCACAAAAGTTAAATAACAGCATACTTACTTCCAGCTACAACAACTGCCCAATTATCCGCTTTCACTCATTTTGCGTCTCGGTGGCTGCTGGTTGCGGTTTTCTGAAGCCTCTTTCAATATTGAAATACCTCCAAGGTTGCCATGCCATAATAAACGTTTTAAAACAGAGCCGGTTACGACACTGTATAAGATGACATGAAAAAGTTGACCAGGCGGTCATTCAAAGCATGTCACACCATATGCTACCCGCGCCGGAGCTTACACTTTGAAAAGTATTACAAAAAATCAATAACTGCTCCTCGGACCGTGTCCGACAGAAGGTCACATAAATACACATCTAACTAGCTACGAATATAGAATGTATTGTAAATCTCTTTTATAGCTACCATAGTGTATCCATGACGGTTGAAATATGACTTGGGAGCGTTCTCTACCTGAAAGGGACCATCATTATGGGTCGCGATGATTGTCGGCAAGCCGAAATTATTTCGGGTTCCTTTTTTTATGAATATAACGTTTTCTCAATTCTCAATACTTCCATGTAGAAACAACGAAGTTAACAGTTAAACCGACATTTGGTTTCGACACAAAAGGATCACTTTTTTGTTTTGTCTGTCGGCAAAATGAAAAGAGTAAGAAAAAATCTTTGTTCTAACAAACCACAATGATGGTCGGATGGTAATAAATGAGCAAAATTCCATAATGATTTAATGATGCCCAATCATGAATCCATACAATGTTTACTTGAGTAAACTTTATAAACTAACGAAGAGTATAATTACGACTAATAAAGAAGCCAATTTAGAGAGATAAAGGAAACTAAGTAAGTTTACTTTCATGATTTTGTTTTATTATAATTTAAGAATTATGTTAACAGTCGACATTATAATATTGTACAAATTGTTACATACAATTTATAATACTGTTTATCTGACGTTATCAGAAAATGACCTTAGCAGTTTACAAATAGACAGTATAATAAATTATAGAAGATCTATCTAATTTCAACAGTGTTCAACTTACCTAATGACTAGTAAACTATACGGAATTTATACATTTTAGACAAAGATTAGTCGTACTTTCATATCTATCTAAAAAACATTTGGTAACAGTGAGATAATATACTATATCAAAATATTATACAAGTTTCATCACTCCTGATACTGGCAAAAACTCGTTTATATGTATCAGTCTTATTAATAAACAACAAACTTTTGTAATATTTGTTGAGTTTTACTTATATCTAACGCTATACAAATGTTTACGAAGTACAAAGTAATAGTTTGATTACAAATCCCAACAATACAGTCTCATATCTATGTAACCTATCAAGGAACGAATGTATGTTTAAGGTTTTGGCCAAATACTAAACCACGCATAAAGTTAGTTCACGATTCAATAAGGCATGGCCAACAATACTAATGTAGGTACTCGGCTTACACATGTGCTTGGAATGTGAGGATCCATTAGAAGTATTTGTGAGATAAAGATTTGTTTCATTTCAACCTTATCATCTGTGCGCGGTTAAATGCGTTTGGGGTACGCACTCGTGCACAGACGATCGGGGTTGTAAGTAACCCTGTTCATCTAACATTGAAGGGGATTGAAGGTCGGGATGTTGATGATGTTTTCTCAATGTATTCGGGGGCCTAGGCCGTCCACCGTATGGCTGTTCGTAGTTTTGGGTGTCTATTGAAATATAACTATGATGCAAGTGCTCTCCGTCTTGAATCTGACTTGTCAATGTTGTGTTAGTCAACATAGATGTGTCATCTTCAATGTTTATTCCTACGTTAGCAGTGGTTGGCGTCTGCGGTGGTATAGCGTCATACTTGTACCAGTGCTCTGGTGCAGTGGGTGATGCAGTGTATCTAGAAGGATGCCTTCTAGCATTTGGACACACACCATGACTGTAATTCAGTGTGTCCTTGTTCCAATGTAAGTTAGAAATGTCTGGCATTACAAATCGAATCTTTTCCCAGAATTTCTTTTCACCCCATAGTAAAACATTGCAAGATTTTAAATATTCCTGAAAGTCCAAATCTAAATCAAGAGCACTGACATCTGTTGTTAAAATGAAAACTACTCTGTGGCGTCTAATGGAAGGGTGGATAGATGTAATCACATGTTTTAATGCGGCTTTGAATGAAGCTTTGGACCATTCATTTTGTAAAAAGTTGAAAGATACAAATATTAATAGCCTCTTTGAGGACTCAGCTGCGTTGGTTATTTGTTCAGCCAAATAAGTTTCAGGGGCATGTTGTAAATCCCTGTAATGAAAGCACATTGTGTAGCCAGAGTGCTCCATTTCAGGAGCAACTACTTTAGATACAAAATCATCGTCCAATAAACTATACACAGCATATCCATCGTAAAGTCTATCTCTGTCTAGCTCACTTTCTTGAATAGAAGCACTTTTAAACAACCGCACTCCATATTTAGAATGAGCCCAAAGGCGCACGTTTTGCCTAAAAGAGAATGCTAAGGCACCAAACAATAGAATTAGAATGACACTTATTAAAACTACGGCTAAAAGGGGCACAAAGTTCAATTTTATGGTGCTCACTTCATCGTACTGATAGGGTTGGTTCTCAGTAGGTATAGTATTGTCCGTTACACTAGAGTCACGACACTTATCAACCACGTCAAACACTGTTAGATTTGAAGCTAGTCCACTTTCATCACCACATAACATTTCAGCTGGGTCTTGATAATTCCTCTTGAACCAATTTTGCAGGGGTAGCACATTTTCACAAGTACACGTAAAGAGGTTTCCTTGCACATTGACGCTCTCCAAATGTACGATGTGCGCCAACTTTTTGTCAAGGTCAAGAATCTTGTTGCCTTGCAAGTGCGCAACTCGTAAAGATGACAAGTTTTCAAAAGTCTTGTTCCCGACACTTGTCAAGAGGTTATCGTTCAAGTATAACTCCCTCAAGTGTTTAGTTTGCGAGAATTCGCCTCCAGCTAATTCTGTCACATGGTTGTTTTCTAGATGAAGCACGTTCAGGGAATGTAATCCGTTGAAAGTATCGTTGTCGATTACAAGAATGTTGCTGTTGTTTAGGTACAGCTTATGTAGCTTCTTCTTGCCAATGAATAAATGACTGCCAAGGGAGTTGAAGTCGTTACCATCTAAATATAGCTCAGTGGCGTCCATTGGTATTTTCTCTGGCACTTCGGTGTAACCAACATTAGAACAATCGATCACATTAGAATTCCAATTGCTGTCATGGAAGCAGGAACAACCCTCCGGGCATGTCATTTTACAGTCACAGGCTTCAAAGTCGCAGCAGAAGCAGCTCGATGAACAATGAGTCTCATAAGAACAAAGGAACTGCGTCTCAGGTACATCCATGAGGTTAGCTTTCCCGCCATATTTATTGTTTACAACTTCACACATAACCGAATCTAAATCCATGAATCTCGGATACTGTCTCATGTGATTCCATAGGTTGATTTTTTGCAGCCAAATCATATGACAGTTGCAGACAAATGGATTATTTCCAATGAAGAACTTCGGCAACAATCTATGCTTTGGAATATGGGGCAGAGTAAACGCAGATAGTTCGACCGTCCTCAATTTATTGTCCGTCACGACAACTTTTTCTAAGTTTCTTTTTTGTAGGAAGGTACCTGGGTTGATCGTGTGAATTTTGTTGTTATTCAAGAAAAGAATCTCAATAGAATCAGGTATCGATTTTTCGTCAACGCTCTCCAATGCGTTGTAACTTACGTCGAGCATTCGAATGTTTTGTTGCGCATTGTGTTCATTATCCAACTTCGTGATATTGTTGCTATGAAGATCCAACCATTCGAGGCTGTCGGGCATGTAGCTATAATCAAAGTAAATAAGTTTGTTGTCAGATATGTTGAGCCATCCAAGGGTATTCAATTTACTAAAAACGCCTCTGATGTCACTAAGCCGATTTCCATCTAAGCGGATTGCTTTTAACGTCGGATTTGTTAAAAATGCGTCTTGCTCAATTGTCTCTATTTCATTCGAAGCTAAATTTAGCACTTGAAGTGAGGGCAATGTGCTAAACGTATCTTTAGGTATGCTGGTAATATGATTATCCACAAGACGTAAGCCGTAAAGCTCTTCTAATCCTTCGAACGAGGCATTCGAAACTTTAGTGATGTTATTCTTGCCAACGTCTAAAGACTTCAAAAACCTCAGTTTTCGGATTCCGTCTGGAATCATGTTCAAGTTGTTTCCATTAAGTCCAAGGTCTTGCAAATAGGTTATGTTTTCAAAAGAGCGTTCATCGATAGTTGAAATATGGTTATTGTCCAAATAAAGCTGACTTAGGACAAAAAGATTAGAGAAAATGTGTTCATTTAGTGATTTCAATTTGTTATCTGAAATAGACAGCTGATGCAGGTTTCTAAGTTCAGCAAAAGCACCGTTGCTTATAGTTTCAATAGCATTATTGTCCAAATTCAATACTTGTAGGTTATTCAAATCCTGGAAAGATTTCGGGTCTAAACGAGCTAGCGAGTTGTGTGATAAATTCAGTATGACTAACCGAATTAGACCAGCAAAAGTGTCTCTGTTTACCCAGTCATTTGTAAGACGATTTCTTGACAAATCTAATTTTTCTAGTTGATCAAGTCCTTCTAGTAATCCAGGGGCTAATACAGCCAATGAGTTGTTCGCTAATGAAATAGTTTTTATCACTCTGGATGATTGAAACAGTTCCGGCGGGACGGCAACCAACTTATTACCAGACAAGTTCAGAGTTTTTAACGAATTCAGTCCAACAAAGGCTCGGTCTCCGATCTCGTTAATCAGGTTATTTTGAATATTTAAAACTTCAAGCGATCTTAGGCTGGAGAATCCATTGTCAGGGAGTCGTAAAACATTGTTATGGGACAGATCAAGCATCTTCAATCCGGTGTTGCATGATTTACCTGGTGCAATCGGCCCTTTGCCCCAGTCAGAAAAACCAATCTCGGAAATATCTTGAATTCTGTTGTTTGTTAAGTTTAAAATTTCTAAGCTGAAGAGAGGGCAGAACACTTCTGAAGGCAACATGTAAATGTTGTTGTCTCCCAAATCCAGTGTGCGCAGTTCCATCAGACCACGAAAGCTTTCAGCGTGAAATTCCATTGTCATAGCAGGCCAGTCTGTGTTGTAGGAACGTAGAGTTAAGCTTGTCAAATCACGAAGAGGAGACAAGACAGTAGCGGGTACATATCTTATTTTGCAGTAATCAATGCGCAGGTCCTCAAGTTTCCGCAACTGTCCCAAAAAGTTGCCCGTGTTCATATGCAACGAACTCTCGAAGAAAAGCAAATCGGTGCAGGTAAGCTTCAACTTGTTGATATTATACGCCTGCGCAGTGGTAATGTTTTTAAACAAGAAGTCAGCAGATCCAATAGTTTTGATGTTGCACGTGAGAAAGTTAGATTCACTCAACTTTGTGTCCGAATAGTCCCACTGACAGCCGGCGGGGGCGGGCGGCGCGGATCGTGCGCGCGCACTGGCCACCACAACCAAGCACATCCAAACTTTTAACGAAATCATTCCGTACAAGTTCTCAGTCATTTTTTCACTTTTTCACAGTTCATTTGTCACAATTGTATCACTAAAAGTTCTCGAGGAAACTTTATAACACTTCACAGTCAATATAAAAAAGTTCGTGTTGTTGTAGGCAGTCCGTTCTATAGCGCATGTAAACATGGAGTGCGAGATCGCGGTAAAACTTTTGACGCAGCCATGCTCCCCTGCGGTCGGGCGGTAACTGACCTACGTAAGTTTGAACGAACGAAAGCCGCATGGGTGTAGGGTGCGGGGGGTAAGAACGCGCGGGGAGAGGCGGCTCGCTCGCTACAATAACGGGTGGGACCCGCAATGCATCGGCTTACAACAGATGGCACGCGTGTTTTAAAACACTTGAAAAATATTGGTTATGCTCATGCAGCGTGGAAGACTTAGTCCTGCGTGATTCGTTGGATGCACCTCCTCAAGTTTCATCTCAAAGGAGGTCGTTGTCAAGCCTGAAACAGAAGCGTTTTTCGGTGTAAAAAAGATTTACGCTTACTTAATTTTACACTGCTAACTAACTTACGTGGAGATAAAAAATAACCATTTCACATACCAATCGACTTTATGTGTAAGAATAAAATTATTGACTCTACCATGGATTGAATGTTGGTAGTATAGAGTAGGAACATACATACATACATACATAAATCACGCCTATATCCCTTTCGGGGTAGGCAGAGCGTTAACGGCCGTAAAACGGATATTAACACCACGTCTGACAAAAGCTTGAGGGTCAATCAGATAACTGTGTATCACTATAGTGACAGGTTGTCAGCCCATCGCCTAAAATTGCAACACAACCCTCAAGTCCCTCAGTCGGCTCTTACGACACCCACGGGTAAGAAATGGGGTGATGCTATTCTAAGCCGGCGTCACACGGCAAAGCAAAAGTAGAGTAGGAAGGTTGGCCTGTATCTACATCTAGATATTTATTTTCAGTTAAAAGTACATAACTTACGCAAAAAGATTTTCAAGGAAACAGGGTGTCAAAATTAACGGGACCGCGGAAAGCATTGAAAAAATATAACACAAAAATGCTGACAAGAAGGGCGGACACTTTTGCATCAGCGCAGAATAAAATGATTGACAGCACAGGTAAAATGTAAAGAGATTCTGATTCACCAACAAAAGATATTGTGGTGTGTAAATTTCTTTTGATTCATTTCACTTAAGTGAATGAACAGATGTTCAATAACTGCAATATTGTAAGTATAATAGCTCGATGACTGGTAATATTATGAGCTGTTTATTCAAAGGATCCGTTAGCTATAGGTATGTATTCGATGATCATGAACTTGACTTTACCGAAATATTAACAGAGTACCTGAGAAAAAATACCCGATCACTATCAATGCCACTTGACTCCAAATCTCTTGGGAGTTTTTCGTCGAGTTCCAATTGGGAGATCTCGAAGAATTTCTACGTTCAGCTAGTTAGTAACAAAAACACGTTCATTGAATAGGTTGGTGCTCGGGTGCGTCACCTCAGCCAGACTCTAATCGCAGGCCATCGGATGCCATAACACGTGCGTGTCGAATTGCGTCTACCGTGGGAGATGGGAGTCTGAGCCTCTTAAATCATCCTACAGACGACGTTGCGAGCCTTGAGACGTTTGGGGACTCTGAGCTTCGTCGTCAATCTTTGTCAAAAAGCTGTTTAGAATCTGAAATGAAATACACTCTCTCGAGTGTGACTGTCGTTTAACCGGTAGGTCTCTTTTAAATTAAATAAACTAAAGATACAACTTATTGATCCCAGCTATACGTCATAGATATTGATCATTTGGTCTTTTAATTTGATAGATACCATATTAAGATGTAGATGTAGATTAAGTTAGAAACATACTTACTCTTGATGTTCGTACCGGTATTGCACAAAAAAAGACTCATTATAAGATAAATAAATCAAAATAGAAATGTAAAAAAGGGGCAGTAAAGTAGGTATGGATATTATAATAAAATTAGGCACGGTGGTTATTTGTGATTATATAAATAAGTAAAACGATTTTTTTTCGTGTGGGACAACGAGTCGACAAACGACCCGTTGCACTCTCATGTCAGAGTTTTTCAACCGACTACTACTACTAGACGCTCTCTGATATGGTTGTTTAACGACCACCGTCTAAGCAATCATAGACAGCATCCGGGACCGACGGCTTAACTTGGCCTTAAAAGCAAAAAACCATGTTTCTTACGGACAATCAGGTGGTTACGGACAGGCCTGCAATGTCCTAACCAGACTAGAAACAAATTCACAAAGTGATAATATCAACTTTGTGAATGCCTCACCGGGAATCACACCCGGAACCTTTGCGTCGCTGGCAATTGCACTACCCCTGCGCCAAATCGGCTCTGGTCATTCGAAATTGGGTATTGCTAAAGTGACAGGTTGCCAGCCCATCGCCTAAAATTATAATTCACACCCTTAAGTCTCTTAGTCACCTCTTACGACTCCCACGGGATCATCACACGGCAAATGGTATTTTAACTAGGTATTGTTGTAGTAATAGGTAATTGTAAGTTTGGGTTGAGTTTTCATATTTACTGAGTTTTCTTTGATCGATTTGGAATGATTTAGATAAAGAATAGTCTCTGAAGGCAATAAAGAAAGGTTTATCTGCGGGTTGGTAATAAAAGCGCCAACTAGTTTTCCTAGAAACAGGGTCTGTCTGGGCAAGGTCGCTATTTGTATCAGAGCCCAGGCTATCGATACTCTCTGTCAATATTGAGAGTCAATATCTCACGTGCCTGGCATCCAAATATTGACCAGCCAACATCAAACACAATATTACCACTTATCTTGCAACAACTGGCTCCGAAAACATCTCCGAGCGATCTTCCCGTAGGAACGTTATATAACTTTGTTGACAGAATCTGATATCAGTTTTATTTGGCCGAGTGGTTCAGTTTGTCTTTGAATGACGATATTTGTGTTTCAAGAGGTGCTCTTCGAAATCACACAAGGGTGCTATGATTTTATGTGAGTTTAATGACGAACAGAATCGATTACTTTTATCTACAGTAATAACAAATGTTTGATAACAAAGCAATGAAACCATTTTCATAGGCTCTGTCGATCCAGAACGTTGGCCGCCTAATGCCTTCTAAATCGATTATAAAACTAACATAATACGTAGTTGATGTAGTGGACAACGGAAATGAGTCAATTACTATTAATTTGATTGATCAATTGTATGAACTGGAAGCCAAATCAAAACGTATCATAAAAGTATCGTAAAGTTGTATACGACAATGAGATGCATTCTGTGAACGGAAGCTTAGAAACATAATTGTGCCTTCTCAGCGTGACATTTTGACAGACAATACAAAACTGCAGCAAAAATGTAACCAAAACTGGAATGCGTAGTTACAGTACAATACTATTAGGCAAGCTTTTGTAGGGTTTCGTAGTCGTTCTAGAGACCTTAACTTTAACATTGTTTAACTATCCGTATAAGTCTTCGGCTTTAAAAACTTGGTAAGATCTTCAACTATTGACATAAAATGTTGTAAAAAAATATGTCATTAAGAAGTGAAAATTTTGATCTTTTATCAGCATTTTTTTTTGTGCAATTAAGTAAGGTATCGTTGATTTTGTCTTGTGAGAAAACCAAGATTTCTTTGGAATGCAATTATTTAAATGTTCCTCTCTTTATACCTCTAGCATTTAAATTACTACTACAGAACCCTAAACGCGGTATGCGAACAACTCTTAGCCACTTTTTGAATTAAGAAAGGCCGAACCGGCATGTCTGCAAGTTCTTTTAAAAAAGAAAGACAAAAGGTGGCGACGACCAAATTGACAATAATATAGAGGCCGTCTACAGCAGTAAAACTTTTAGAAATGTAGGATACTGCCATAAAAGTAGCGAAGGGCATGGTTTATGACAGACAAAAGAAATTTCACCACAAACACTATAGCGCCTGTAAAATCCTGAGACACAATAGTTTTAAACATAAAGCAATCGGTGAGTTTATGGTTGTCAGCACCGCAAAATAATGTTAGTGATATTTTCGTTATAAATCTTACACTGGCTATGTTTAGGCTTGTTGTTATTTTATAACTTTGTTTTTAGTGGCTATGCGGGTAAGATTCCCGGAAAATAGAACCCTTAAACCAAAACACAGATACGCACACAATTTACTAGCTTTGCCTCGTTATTAAAAACTTTCAAAATAGTAAGGCATTGCTGCTATAAAAATATAGTTTTTGTTTTATTATTGGGTGCCGAAACCCATATGCATAATAAGATTTCATGTCATCATGAACGAAAATTTTATATTGCCGCCAATCTGGATGCTCACCAAAACTCAGTCTGTTGGTAAATAAAACAGTCTCTACATACTTACTAGTTTAGGGCAAATGCGATGAAAATACAAATTAGATATTATCATGGGTTTTCTTAATAAGCTGGGTGATAAAGATATGAGTATTATTTGGTCCATGATCCACCTCTATGCGAGTGTAAATATTTTTGTAGAAAAATTATAACAAAGATTTGATTCATCATCATCATAATAATATGGTGGTTAATGAGTCATCAATCATGATGATCGTTTGATTTACAATATAAATGGATTGATAATTTGTCATTTCGTATTTATCTCCTCAACTTTTATTTGGCTGATGGTTAAAAGCGTGATTGCTATTTGTAAAATAAGACGTTGCATCTGTTAGTGAAGCGAACGTTGAACGTTAAAGGCGTAAAGATAATCTGGACGAAATATGGCTCGCGTCTTCGATAAAGGTGGTCTCGGTAAACAGGTACTTTCAAGGCACGTTTTGAGTCAAATAACCTGCAGGAACGGGTCCGAAACAGAAAACGCTTTGTGCTAAAAACGTCGACCCCTTATCTTACTTAGATGGGTCGCGGCCATAGACTTAAGGATATGAGAAAACGGCAGATTATCTACAGATACATAGGTATAAACTTAAGCTATACATATAAACTAAACCAAAGAACGAATATAAACATAATTCCTATAAGCCAAATTTGTTGCTAAGTTTAATTATAATATATTATAATTTAATTATTAATTTGCTAGTCACAATCTAATTACAATACATGTTTACGTATATCAATATTCATTATGATTTGAATATAGCAACTCAAAATGCAAGTAACAAAACATACATACAATTCACATAATAGAAGGCATTTAAAATATGTATTGTCTTCGAGCACATCGAATGAATAGAATCTTTCCGCAATCCTTCTGTAAAAGGAAGTCTTAAGCTGAATTTCCATATTCGTGCCATGTCTTTCGACTTCACGTCTATCTGTGGGTTGCTTCCAGAGGCTTAGCACGAAGTCATCATTCATACGAGGAGATATCATCGTCGCTCTCGTGGCCACGGCTTTCTGCTTGTTAACAATAAAAACTTTATCCGGCGCTTAAACAAAATGTGTCTCGAGAAAATGTCCAACCTCAGCCGCTAGTTTATTTTTGTCTTTTTACTTTCTCAGAGACTAAGTGCTTTAAAATATGTACGCTTTTCTTATCTTGTATTTTTGCCCATAGCTACTCATCTCTGTGTGTAGGCAGCAAATCTTTACAAACTGTAAAAGCAACGCTTTTAAATGGAAACTAGTAACCAGTGGTCAAACTTTTCTAGTTTGCAAAACTTGGATTCAATGTTTGCTGGTATTTCAATTGAATGAAACATTTAGCAAGATATTTTTAAATTTTATAGGTAGCCTATTCCATAAACGGTACATTATTTCATTGTATTATTTAAACTTGAGAAGTTAGGTAATCTAATTAAAATAAATACCTAATTAACAAATTAACTGTGTCAAATAGGGACATCGTTTAAAAATTAGACGTTTATCATGGTTAAGCGTAGACACACGCAAATGCCGTAACACCTTTTAATCCCTTAACCTAATTACTTAATAGCCTTAAAGCTAAACAGTTACAGTTAATGAGATTAAGCAATCCAATATAGTCGAAATGGCACCACAAATTGGCAATCAATAGCAACCCTAAGGACACATAATTAACAGGCGAATTACTGCCTCCATTATGCATGGCAGTGAATCTGTGTGACCTGTTATCTGTACATTCAGCTTACAAACATTTACATAATTACTCATGTACAACTCGTTTTGATTGAAAATGTATTGCGACAAGCTCTTGTGTACTGCTTTTGAATTTTTATTATATATTAAAATAATCCAAAAGGTTACTTTATAAGGTGAGTTCAGTTTGTTGGCACTCGTGTAGAAACAAATACCTTTAGTGTCCAGAATTCCACAAATAATTTTTTGTAAATTTTTGATGTAAAATTATTAAAGAATTTGTCATGGATGATTCATTAAAATAATGTGAAAAGTAGCAAAAAAGTCATGACAAATGTACATTTTGATTAAGTTTGAATTAACATCTTATGAGAATCTCATCTTTATTTGATTTGATTGACCTTTTACCTGGGTAGTTCAGAGCATAGGTTGATGCGTTTTTGTATCTCCCATATTGATGTTTGTTAATATCTTGAAATAAAAAAGTAATTGGTTATTAAAATAGATACACGTGTAGATGATGATTTGCGCCATTTTTTCTCTTTTGTTTTATCCTTTATACTTAAAGTTACATTATCTTTCACGTCGGGAGAACAGAAAGAATCTTATAAGAAGCGTTGGATGCAAGTTATTTACCACGTTATACAAAACACTTCTTTAAAAAACATAATGCTTATTACAAACCAGAATGATCAAAAGAGGGGAAAGATATTATGGTGGTCTTTGCACCTGACATGGATCTAGTCAAGGCAGGACGTATATTTACAATTATTTTAATCTTATTAAAATCTTGTTACTATTGTAGGTTAGTTTAAAGTGGATATGCAAGCTTATGCTCCAACTTTTTTGCATTGTTTTGTTTTGCCTCAATATGAATGATGCATGAAAATAGATTGAACGTATTTACAACGTACCATTTTTAATCAATAAGTTCAAAGCGAGTACTATTTCTGTTTCTTGTTCCGATATTTTACACTGATACTTATTCTGTTTATTTCGTCATCAACCGCCTATTCAACTGTGAGATGTTCGTTTTTTGTTTGACTTATCACAACAACAAGCGTATCCATACAAATCCAGCGTTACTTAAAGATAAAAACAGTACATAATATTCGGCCACGTTGCTTGTTACCTTGTTAGACAAACATGAGATCTCCAGATATCTCTGAACAATGCGAGCGTGTGGGTGAGACAGGGTGCTTAAAAAACCTTTGGTCCTCTCGAGATTTAAAGGATCAAAAATAACTCTCGCGTCTTGTAAGACAAATTAGTGATGGAAGTGATTTGAATAATAAATAAAGCCCTAGTCATATTTTAACAATGCTCGGAGATATAAGGTTAGCTGTTGTGTAAAGCACAAGCACCAGTAAAGCTGGTTTTTAATTTGTCGTTCGTCGTTGCGTTTTTTAACGCACCGTAACCCGTAACGCATGCGTCTGTCAGACGAAATTAATTGCGAGTACCAATCTTGTTCCCATACCAATACGGCTACGGTGCGTTTACGAATGCGTCTGTCAAACGACTTCAAACGAATAAGATCGGAATTTGGAATTTCCTTTTGTTTGACAGACGCATGCGTTACGATGTGTAAAAATAAACGATGAATATATATTCATTTATTTATTTCTTTCCGATTGCTTACTAAACTAACTATTTTATCCTTATGCGGTTCGTTTATTTTTACACACGTAACGCATGCGTCTGTCAAACATCCCAACTAGCAAAGTTCTCTTGAGAAAAGCGGGTTATAATGCAAAAAGTCTTAAAAAAGTCACAGAATAATTTTGGTAAATTTATGCTGGTTTAGTTTTGCACTGCTTAGTGCTTATCAAATGCCAAGAGAAATAATCTTCTAAACTCAGTCTCGAAAGCGCATTAGAGATTAAAAATTAAGATATTTTCAAGTGTCAGTCCTAGGGTAGCAAGATAGAAGACCTTAACTTTACGATAAGATTTCTAGTCTTAAAAAAGTCTTGACCAAAACTAACACAACTCTACAAAAGTGCGTCGTTAGGATTTGTACAAGACTCGTAGTCCTACTAACGCCATTATTGAACTCGCTGTGCTAGTGATCTCGGGAAAGCAAGGACGCTGACTCTTACAAGAGTAATAGTATGTAATTAGTACTCTATTGCTCTTAAAAAAGATAGGAAATCTTGAACTAATCCTGCATCTTGCATTTTCAAAATCTTAACTAATAAACAAGATGGACACGAGGATAAAGATTTTTTACGTATTTTACGAAATAAAACTATAAAGGATTTGAAAAAATGGACACAAATAAAGCGAAGTGGTGGGTTCAGAAGAAAAGTTATTGCTAAATATCAAAAATTGCAAGAAACAAGTGAAAACATGATTATCCAAAAAAGTGCGATATTGAAAATGAAACTAGTGGTTGCGTACGTTTTTCTTATTTTCAATATAAGGTTATACATAATAATATAATAAACATTTTTGACTGTAATTAAAATGAGTCTTTTTCCATGGCCATGTCTTTGAGTTTTGTAGTAAGCGGAAATCATCTTTGGTCAGAAACGTATCTACATCTAAATATTGTAATAACACCCATAATATTCCGGAACTTCCCAGAAACTGAAAAGATAAGAGTAAAAGCCTTAAAGCTGCTACACATCTCGCCACTGGCACTATGTGACTTTAACTAGGTAGGTATGCATCACCTAACAACCGCAATAACTCCATATCATTTTATTTAAATACTTATTACATTATATGTATTTTTAATACATGTAATTCTTATTTTTAAGAAAGTGCAGTGGCGGATTTACCTTAAAGCCCGAGCCTAGGGTGGCAAGAATATAGAGGTGGCAAATGTGGCGTGCTTGAAAAAAAACTGACTTCTGATATCAAGAAATAATTCAACCTATGATTATAATCTTCGTAAATCACACTTTTAGGTAGCCGTAGGTAGGTAGGAAAACCACAGATCTTAGATGTTACTAGCGTAACAAACACAACTACGTAACTGCCTGGTAAAAATACACAACTAGGTATGTGCCCATATATGCACACAAAAAAAAAAGTGTGTAGGCATATTATATAGTTGGACAGGTTATTTTTCTTTATTTATTTTTACAGCGGAACCCAAAATTATAATGGTATCGAAGTGTGGCAATCTGAATCGGAGCATAGGTCTTATCAAAGCAGAATCTCAGACATAAGATCTTGTAATAGTTTTAGTTTTATTTGCACATTAAAATTTTATAATTTTAAAGGCTTTAAACTGAAAAAATCAAGGGGGCATTGAAAGTTCACCACATATTCATATATAAATCCACGAAAAACTAACGTTCGTATATAAAATTGGTCACAGTAAACACTATCCCCCAATATCGCTGATGGCTGCTTGTTTTAAAATATAAGTTGTCAATATATTTTATAAATTTGTGAACGCATTTACCACACTGAGTTTTATTTTGGAAATAGCCGCAACTCTCAAAATAGTCTTAGTTTAGCAGAATACAAGATCCAAAGCATCATTTTGAGCGTTTTGGAGATTAAATTAAGAGCAAATTAGCATATTCCCTGGCGTATACAAAGCTAAACCAAGATCAGTAGTCCTGAACTTTGTGCCCAGTAGTACTCTACGTGGCTTATTTAAGACTTTTTCAATATGCCTTTAGTCTTTTCAAAAACGCATTGGTGACTTATTCAAAACCAAATTTTGATACTTGGTTAGTATGTGACTTTCCAAGTGATTAAATTACCTAAGAATAGAAAATGAAGCAGGAGCACTTGGGATAAATCTGAATAACGCCACTTAACTAAACCCTTCAGAAAACCGCTAAATTGAAGAAATGGGACTTCAGTTTGCTATCCTATTTCAGTTAATGAGAAAAGTACACCTTTCCAAATGGGACGACAAATTTGGTTAAGAGGGAACGCGATGTATCGAGGAAAAGGATCATCTGATTACTGACTGCTTTTACTTAGTAGACCCAACCCAAGTAATAATATTACCAAACTTAGGTTAAGTTTCTTGTGCACTTAGGATAATGCTTTGATTTTATTTGATTTGATTCCCGATGCAGTAATAAATAAGACCTAAAGAAAGCTTTTTGAATAGGTCCGGAAAAATAACAAGATTCATAGCTAATATTGGTAATGGATAGGGAGTAAGTCAAATCAAGATTATAAGAAACAGCAATATCTGTAAAATCCTTCTTTGCACACTGACTTGAACAAATTAATATTATGATGAAAAGGCGTTACCGGAATGAATCGAACATGGTCTTAGGAAATGATGACAAGGTTCAAATTAATCAAGACAAATCACAAAATGTTATGCTAATTTAACTATGGAGACGGCTTACACCGTAATTGTTGTACTTTGTACCTCATTTATTCATGTTAAGTCATCATCGTTTAATATTCAACATACTTTAAGAGATATCACATTCGATCAATCAATGGTTTTGTTTCTAAACTTCTTAAGACAGCTACTTTCAGATCAATTTGGGACCTTGTTGCCATTGATGTAAAGATCACATTATTTCTCTAGTTCAAGTTCAAATGCACGTAATAAACAAACTGGAAAGCTATGTCATAACGTTGAAGCAAGTTCTATGAACGCATCGAGTTGATTCACAGTCTCAAAGTCTTTTATAGACCGTATCGTAATAGACGCTACGACATTTTAGATCGGCTGTGCAATAGATGTTCCTTCGTTCCTTTTAATATTGACTTTCAAGATTCAGTCATTAGTAATGTAATGTATATCAAAATAATGTTTACTGGCACATTTGTCAAAAGCCCTCATGAGGTATGATGAAGTTTTTTACAGTATCAAATCTTAAAATTTTGTGAAGTAGCAATAAAAAAATTTAGATGATATAATTTTATAGAGTAAAGACAACTCGTTGTCCCACACGAAAAGAGAGAGAGAGTAAATTGAAAGGGTGTGTGCAGACAACAACTTGTTGGAAAGTATATACTCTCTAAATTAAAGAAGTAATGAGTAAACTAGGTAGCGTGGAAAGTTTGACTTAAAATATTGCCAGACATACCGCTTTCTTCCACTTCCCAAAAATGTGTTGACATGACAAGTTGATTAACTTTGATATATATGAAGCTCTGTCGATAATTAAAAGAAAAGTAAAAAAACTTGCTTTAATAACACAGAATTGACAAAAGTTTCTTGTGTTTTAAAGAGTCACTCGTATTGAGTAGTTAATATGTAAATACGACAGACAGAATAAAATTAATAAAAAGATAATGTATACAATGTAATAACTTTATTGTACCAAAAGAAAAAGTAACACAAGAAGACTAAAATAAACTATAGATGAGATTGTGTGGGCACAAAGGCAGATTTATTCTACTAAGGGATCTTTACCAGCCAACATTTGAGAAATCCAGAGGACAAAAAAGCGAGCGCAAAAAAGTACAAGTAGGTTGAAACAAATAAGAGTTATTAATTACAAAACTATGAGTTAGTACAATTGTGCAATGCGTGCGAGGTGTGCAAAGATTAGGTCTCGCTCAATAGCCGTTTCTTAATTTCTAAATCTAGAATTCTAGTATAAATTTCTTTGTAGCATCTTGTTTAAAGCAGAAACTTGACCACTAAGAACCTGTTCATTTATCTCCTCACTATTCCTCTATGCTCTTGCCTAAATGTGATAAATAGTATTTCCCGTAATTTAAACGGTAGCATCAATAGATTAATGACCAGCCGATAGCCAGGTCGGACTGCAGATAATGTATCCTTGTGACCAGCAATTAATCCAATGTGGTTACTTAACCTGATCAATTCTAATTTGTGGGGATACCATATATAAGAGAACTCTACACGATGTAAAATACTCGTACCTACCTAAAAAACAGAGTAAGCTGAATATAATAACATAATATATCCTTTATTGTAACGAAACAAGTAAACATACAGTTGAAACTTAAAATTAAAACAACAGGCGAGCTTATCTCTTTTAGAGATCTCTTCCAGCCAACCTAGCGGGGGTGAAAGATGGGAATACACGGGAACAGATACAAAGAATAAATAAAAGTTCAATATAATTACATACATACATACATACACATATCACGCCTATAATCCCTTGCGGGGAAGGCAGATTGTAAACGGCCGCATAGAACGGACATTTACGCCACGTCTGACAAACATTTGAGGGTCAATTGTGTATCGCCATAGTGACAGGTTGTCAGCCCATCGCCTAAAATTGCAATACACACCCTCGAGTCCCTAAGACGCTTCTTACGACTCCCACGGGCAAGAAATGGGGTGATGCTATTCTAAGCCGGCATCACACGGCATATAATAACTTAATATAATGACTTTCATAACAGTGTAAATTTTATAAATATTATTTGGTTAAAATAGAATTGATGCTCTTAAAACAAAGATAGGTCAGCTGAATAATTTATCCCTTGATTTAAAATTGTGACAGCGAAAAAAACTAGATTACACTCATTTATAAAATTTACACTGTTAAAAAAGTTATTATGTTTTTTTCCTACGCACGGGCTTTCAGGAGTATGCACACGTAAACTTCAAAAGTTTTCAGCAAAGTTTTATCAGTAGCTTAGATTTTAATTTATATTGTGCAATAAACGTGTAGCAAATATTATATTCCCTGATCTAATATTTATTCATTCCATTCATTATTGTCAAAAATAAAATGGTCGAAATTTCATAAAATAATTAAAATATGATGTTTTTCCTGATTTATGAATTAACATTTTATTGCAGATTTTCTAACTATGCCGCTAGACGCTAGACCAAACCCTAAACCTTTCAGAACCTAGAAGACTTGCAAATAATAAGGTCCCTATTGATCAGAGCCGAAACATCGTCTTGACTGTGATATATGGGAACATAAATTCGTATTAGTAATTGCTACGCTTCAATATTAATTAAGCAATGGGTCTTGACACCACAATATACATGTCGATTGAGAATAATTTACAACTATACACAATTTGTGTACCTATCTAAATCTACTCATTAAGATCTGTATCGTAATTTTATAAATCCATCCTTATGGGCACAAAATACCCTCCCATTCTTTTTATTCATTTTTGTCTTTCATTTGCTATCACAGTACCCATGATTGTTATCAAACTTGAAGCGCTTCGAAGTGAATTTATCACACAAATGTTCTGTAACCCTTTTCCCAGAGAAGCATCTGGTTGCGCATGAACCAATAAATCAATCGAACCATTCGAGATTAGACTCTTGGTCAATATCATTATAGTAATGACTGCACCAGATAACGTATTTGCATTACCCATATTAATGAAGGCGACAAGTCATAATCAATTTCTATCAATACCGCCAATGGTCCGTACTTGTTAGCAAGCATTAATATGAATTTTAACGTCAGGGCTGCCACTGATATGGATCAGTTTTGGACATAACAAAATACCTTTATTTTCGGTATCGCGACTCCATCTTTAAAACAATTGACAATCGATATTGGCGTATGATAACCAACAACCTTCGTGTCATACAAATTGCGGCAGGTTGATAATCTACGTGTAAATATCTAGTTCCAAAATAAAGTAGCCTTTAATGCATTTGTTTCCAGTGGCGAGATTACCATTTGATTTATTCAAGGTGTTAGTTTGTTCTCTACATTCGACTGGTAAGTTAGTAAAGTTATTAATTACAAGGCTTTTAATTAAAAATCTACATCCGCACCTTGCTCTGGCCTTTCAATCAATATTAGAGGCCAATTTTTGTCCTACACAGTACCCATGAACATTTGACACTATATTTTCATGCACTATATAACGCGTTTACTTCTGTACACGCTCCTTTTTACTTTTTTTCTTACTTTTATCCATTAAATTTTTTTTTCGTACCCTTAAACTCAACAAACCAAGGCATTTATACGTGTCCAGTGCCATATTTGCCAATGAAAAACCTACCTTTTTTCATTCCCACAAACGGCCGAGCAGCCAGCAGTTCCAGCCCTATTTGCCATCTATTCGAATTAAGGCAGACCATGTGTGGCATTCGCCTATATGCAGCCGGGCGGGTCCGTCGTAAATACTCGTATCTGGTTTAACAGGGACCGACTGTACCTACTGCCCTTAAAACGGCCATATTGTAGCCAGGACATGCTGACAAAGGGTAATTGTATAATTGGAGAGATGTTTACATTGAATTTGGAATTGGCTTTGAATATGTGCGATATGGGTGTGGTGGAATTGATGAGTGTGATATAATCTGAAGGGGAAATGCTGTATTCAGCTGATATACGCAAATCTATTACCAAAGCTACGAGTATAAAGGGTGAATCACACATAGGTTAAACATTATTATCGGTAATCAGTCCTAAAAACGAATCTTGAGATTTTCTTAGTTACACCAATAAGAACTAACATAAATATTATACATACATACACATTAGTCAAAGAACGAATTCGTATTTAGCTATATTAGTAACAACGGAACAAACAAAAACACCCAAGCTTTGCTTTTCATTATGGTATTTCAATGCCGAGGTCAGTAAACAATGCGAACCCGACAATGACTTAGAAGTCAAACAGTGTGCCAAGCACGTTCCCAAGTTCAAAGTCTCAACAGACAGTAATTTTTCGCTTATAAAGTGTACACTTTCACCAGGGGGCAAGGTCAGCCGCTGTTGCCTCCGGGAGGCTCATCAATTTTATGTAAATAATCTTTGGCATCCACTGCTTACAATAAACGTGCTAGTGATTGATTGTCGTATTTTCACGGCCATTTTTCTATCAATGACCGTTTTATGCGGTTTTTGTTGTCGGATGTACGCGGTCGCGGCGGCGGTGACTTTGCAAAGACTTTTTTATAGTGTGTGTTAGATAGAGATGACCTTTGAAATTAAGATAGATGGTAAAAATCGTGTTTGGTGTGGACAGATTCTTAATTGTATACTTTCTTTATTCAATCATTTGGATCTAATGCTGTGTGATGTCAACTTTCCTCTCATGAGAAGAAGGCGTGATTGTGTTCTGTATTTGAGTCTTCTAGCTTTATGAGTGGTGATTTAGCTAATTACCCCCTTTATCTTCTTTTCGGGTCAATGGCAGTCAACCCGTGATTACAGCTGTTGTGCCCAATAAGTAACGACGTCAATGGCATTTTCGGTAGCTTTATATAAGTCCTCCTGTGTGCAAGCAGCAGGACAGGTAGGGCATGACATTAGATGTGGCATAGATTGAGGGGCTCCACACTCGCATATGTCATCTTGAGAGAAGCCCCACCTCCTTCTGAGCTCCTTACACCTGCCAACACCCGACCGGAGTCTATTTAGTGCCTTCCAGGTAGACCCGGAAAGGTTGTGACCTGGCGACAACTTTTCGTCGATGGGACAGTGATTTTTATTGGGAGGGTATTTTCTGGACCACAGCTTTATTCTTGCTCTGGATGGGTCTGAATCGAGAGGCTCAGTGTGATGCTTAAAGCTTCGGCGATTTTTCAGGCGGTGAGGGGTTGTGGAGTGGTATCCCCCTTTAACCTAGCATTTAGCTAAATTTCCCGACTTTATCAGCCGTGTCGTAATACTACAGTTTGACATCAGAAACTACAGTTAACAAAAAATCTGTAAGTAAATTCGGTGTATTCTCGTTGTCCCCGATGACCGTGTGTTAAAGGCAGGTGAGGGTTTAATAAGGTTTGGCATGGTAAGGTACTGCCCACCCTCTGCCACGACTTGCCCCATCATGTACCACCTTTCCCCATCCTGTCCCACCCGGCGTCACGTTGCCTCACTCTCAACGGGGACACGGTCACCGTGGACAACGGGAATACACCAATAACAAAAAATATTTTATTCATTTATTAATTTATACTAAGTTAGCTCAAACTTAATGATTCTTGAAAAAATATACTATAGTGGCAATCCGGTAAAATCCGGCCGGATTAAGAAGCAAACAAACCCTCCTTTCAAAAAACACATTAAAATCCGTTTCGTAGTTTCGAAATCTTAGCATACATAGGGACAGATAGCCTATTATGTGTATTGAGATAATGGCGATTATCAATTTTCTAAATGACCCTCAGAATCTTCAGACCAGGCGTAAATGACAAATTTTAAAGAGAGTTTGCGCTCTGCCTACCCCATAAGGGAGTATAGGCTTGAATTATGTATGTATGTATTCATGTCTAAAAAGGTAAGTACAAAATAAAAATCGTACAATGTAGCTAAGGCTAAATTATACACCTACATTAATAAGGCATAAATATTAATTAGATATATCTCACATACCTATGTCTCAGTAATTAAAACAACAAGAAGACCTTCTGTGTCTATCCCGCAACAAATCAAACTTCACACAACGTCCTTTATTGAAGCAATTATTACAGCATTGTACACTGATAAATCAGTCACTGGCCTCGATCGTATTGATCAAACTGAATCTATCAAAGTACAATTTGACTTGTGTCAAACGATGATTGGTTGCAACACTGCTACGCCTAATTGGCTGAATGAATTTTGCCTGCGCGCCGTTGCGGTCAACACGAACTTCATATCCTGCATGGAATTCAGGTTAAGAACATGGAAGAAAAACTATTTAATGATAAAAACTTTAATAAAAGAACCTAACGGTAGAACAAGAAAATAAATAGAGCATGGGCTCGTAGAGCTCTCAGCCTTGTCATATAATCTAGTCTAGCTTACAGTTTGTCTTTGTTAAACATAGTTTTTCAAACCGTACTGAAAATATTCCAAAGAACGCAAATTTATTGGCAGAAAACGTTGCGCAATCTAATTTGATCGATGTTCTACTCTACATCAACAGAATCAATCCAACTAATCACTTTAACAAGCTCCTCTACATTTCCAAGCTTCATGTTCAGCTGAATAGACTAGTGATTGCAACTAACACTTTGGCCTTTGTTTCGTACGCCCGTCGCGCACCCATCTATCAATCCTCTCTAACAATTTGTTAGCTCACAATATTAAAGGTATTCTTACACCCCATGTTCCGAACAAAAAGATTTACAACCTAAGAAGAATGCTGCGATACTAATGATGATGGCAAATGGCTACAAATAAGGGTTTCTAGAAATATTGAGAGACGTATTAGGCGTCTTGATGGATGTTTAAAGTCTGAACTCGGAATGATCGGTAAGGAATTCACGTTGGGACGGATGCTGCAAAACGAGGAATACAAACAGCATAACAATGAACGTGCAAGTCTTGGAGCCGAGTAAATTTAAATTTGTTTCTTTTCAAGGTCCAAATTCTTGTACCCTTATCGGGATTTTTTTTTAGATGTGTTTGTTTACAAGCTGCAAGATTAAAACACCGAAATTTTGTTATTTTAAATATTCTAAATTTCATTGTGTGAGGTATATTTGCAATATAGATATTATTTAAAAAGAGAAGAAATTAATAATTTATTTGATGTAATCTTATATTGATTTAATTTTATTCATCTTTAATAAAATTAATACCTGTACCGTATCTTACACTCGCAGTATAACTCTTTTCTCTGATCACACAATTTTATTTCCAAAGCTATAATCGTAAAGATTTTATTGCTATTCATCCGAATCATACACTTATAGCTGAGAAAAAGATATGTTCGTTATAATCTGGAGAGGATAAACCATACCAATACCTCCAAATAAAATGTATTATCTGTTTGGTGGATATCTATCTGGACGATACTCTGGGTGTTAGCTTGGTGGATCGCACTGATGGCCAAAAGCTTTCCCGCTTTTCTCCATTTATTGCGATCCTATGCGTAAATTAAGATTGTTGCGGCATCGTTTTCGGGGTCTACTCATAAGAGTTATTCATATTAGGTGAGTAGTATGTATTTAATCTTAAATAAGTATGAATGAGTAAGTACGATACCTATAATTTTAAATAATAATGTCGTTTTGAACTACGCTACTATCATAATTGTAACTTTTTTTATTAGAATTTGACGCAACCTTGAATTGATTTGATAAAAAATTTCATGCGTTTCCTACTCTAATTATCTTAAATTATGTTACATATTTTGGAAATTATTCTCAGATTTGCCTTAGACCCTATATAGGGTCACACAGACATCTCCGTGTCAGTTGTGATTGTATGCTCGAGCTTGATTTATGTGTCAGAGTTATAAATTGTAGGGTCATGTTCTTCATTCGTCTTATGACCAGCTTGTAAGACTCACTATTCGTCTTATAAATTATTATTTAAATATATGAATCTATCGACAGATACAAATTTTGAACACGTGGCTGTCTTTACAATTAATTTAAGATGATAAATGGATTCATCACTTCGAATTTAGGTACGGAGAGTAATATTTACCAACAATTAACGTGAAATGTAACGTGCTGAGATTTCCTCTTGACTATGTACACATCATTATCATAACAATATTATAACAAATCAGTATAAGTTTTGAGGCACAAGTACATATAACACCATATGCCTCAAGATCTAGCTTACACAATGGAAGCAATACCTCCCTACTATAAATGCAATTCCATAAATAAAACATTTCAAGTTTTTCATTATACTCAACCACAATAATATTATACCAGTAATGTATTCCTTATGGAAGTCGAAACGATATGAAATGCGAATAACCAAGCAGTTTATACTGTATGAAACAAATACGATGCAAGACAACTACCTAACCAACATTATTAAAATCGATTCCGTAAAGTCTCGAGCCAAGAATACAGGGTATTGATACTTAGTATACATAACTTAAATGATCTGTCTGTGAGTACCTCATCACTACTGAACTGAATATTATATTTATCACTGCAACAAACCAATTTTTGCTATCGATCAACCCCATACTAGAAAACTTATCAACAAAGAAAAATAGACGCTATGTCAAAGCATTAGCATGATTTTGACAGTTGCCAAAATTGGCTTATCGGAGTGACGCGAACATACCTAACGAATATTTTTGATACGGCAACTAAGTTGCTAACCATCTCTGAATGGATACGCTACCTCGTGGCATGATATAACATTAACAGCTACAACAGTCCACTGCTGGACATAGGGCTCCCCCTGTTGAGGGGTATTGCCACACTCACCTGACTCACCACGCTTAGCAGGCAGATTGGCGACCGCAGTGCAAGAAGTTACATTCATAGGGAATTAATTTTACTCTCTGGACAAATATATAATCAAGTAGAAAAAAAATAAGCATGTACTTTAATTTGAATCGGAATCCTGTGGAGCTCTGTGGTAAATCGATAAACGATCAAATTAACCACGTTGCTGCGATTTGCATCGCATATTGGCCCATTGATATGGTTACTATGGGTGCCTGTATTGTAACAGCTCTAGTTTCAGAACACCCAGTATGCAGAAGTGCGTTCTCATTCGTTCACTCACAGCATCCACGTTTTATAGATGATTTGTTTAAAATGCTGCTAGCAGGGACCTCGTGATGAATATCGCAGCAGTATATTGGAATAATGATCCCGGCTTGCACTGCATTCAATGGCATTTTGCATACAATATGGGTGGATGGATTTATATTAAAATATGGCCAACGTCAGTGCCGGTTGCTCACAATAAATTATTCATTGCGCACAGACAATTTTTGTTTAAGTTCAAGTCTTAAGCCGGTAGTTCAGTATCACGGGATTTTTGCGAATTTCTTTGTGAAAAGTGGTAGTGTTCAAATAAATTCTTGCTTCGATATTTGTTTATTATTTTGCTACCAACACAAAATCATACAAACAAACATCTTATTAATACTTATAAAACTGTTTCATCAAGTGTTTCTCTAGAAAAATGTACCAACTTTATTGTAATTTTTTTTTTATAATATCATATCAATAAAAATTCTATTGCAATACCCTTCCAAATACCTATCAGAGGAACATAATTTTTTCTAGGGTTATTTCTGTCATGTAGGTACCTACTAAAGGCTCCCCATAGTGACTCTTTATGATTCGTTTACATTCATCTTGCGTACAGATGCAAATCTCATAAATATTCAGATTACATTATTATTGTTCTCGGTTGTCTCTAATTAGATCGCCCACTAAAGGAAGCTGCCTAATAAGTTAGTAGCGACAAAGTTCATAATAAATTACTTATGCGGCAAGGGTACACGCCTGCTCGCTTCATTCATATCATGGACCTATGCAGCGAAAGACTTCATTTTGTTATATTGGACAACACGTCAAAAATTTAATACAAAGAAGCTCAAAATATAATCTTTTCGGCGCATAATGTACCGTTCGCAAAACTTACCCTGTGCGCATATGTACCTACTATTTGCAAATAACCTGAAAATTTTGCAAGTTTTCAAAAATTGTATACCTAACACGGGAAGTGTTTTTTTAAATTTTTTTCGATTTAAATTTTCAGTGTTTCAGTGGGTTTTTAAGGTTTACCCTCAGGATTGTCTGGTTCTCCCTTTCAACAAAGAAATAGCTTTGATGCCGTATACCGCCCAGTCAAGCAAGAACGCCGAACAGTGTTGTCGTAGTCTCAGTATTATACTTATCGGACAAGATCTGAAGATTTTCACCGTATGCGCCTCCTGGCCTCCTTCCGCTCCAGAAGACCACTCCACTGAGTAGAAACGGACTCCCTGAGGGAATATCTTAATTCTTCATATATATAGCAACCAGTCGAAACACTTCAATACCACGTTTAAGAACGCTTGCTTGAATAGGATACAGCTTAATTGACTTATGTCTGGGAATGAAAGGCATAAAATAAGATACACAATGTAAAATGCTCATAATAGCCAAAAATAACCTTTCCCAAACGATCGTTTAAATCTATTGTTACAGGACAAGTGCCGAAGTAGTCGAATTAATACTTATCGATTTTTTATGTGCTAAGTGGGACAACACGGTCTCTCAAATAAATAAATAAAAATAATTTAGGTTAGGTTAGCGGTAACAATTACCTTTCTAATAACCTCATCTTAAATTGATAATAATATAAAAAATACATTTACATTTCTCAAATTATTGGCAGTCCATAATTTGTTTTTATTACTACTAGAATTCTCTAAATGTGTTTCCCTAAGCATAGTCTTCCCGTATTTCGCTCTTTGTGTTTCATACATGCACCTCATTGAGGTCACATTGAATTATGATAATCTCATGTTTGCATCCGAATATGGACATTCGCTCGACACCACAATGATTTCCGTCATTTGTTAGAGAAAGTCGAATAAACCTTGATGTTGGCCATGATGATAGAAATTGTCATTGTTCATTCTGCGATCAGCTCTGCCGACGCTAGTATTCTTTCCACCCATGGTGACATTAACTAATTCTATTACCTGCCCATTAGATAGGTTTGAATAAATACACGTGAATCTGATTTCTTCTGACATGCGGGATACCTAGTAGCATTAGCGTACGCACAGTGGACAAGATGGGGCGCCTGCCCCACCCTTTCCCATGACCCATGATATGGAAATTAAATATTCCTTGGTAACTACCAATAAGCCGTGTGATGCGGGCTTTGAATAGCATCACCCCATTTCTATCCCGTGGGTGTCGTAAGAAGCGACTAAGGGACTTGAGGGTGTGTATTGCAAATTTAGGCGATGGGCTGACGCACTATGGTGATACCCAATATTTCAAATGACCCTCAAATTATTGTCAGACGTGGCGTAAATGTCCGTTTTTTTTACAGCCGTTTACGCTCTGCCTACCCCGTAAGGGATTATAGGCGTGATATATGTTTGTCTTTATGTAACTACCTTTACATCAATTTTTATTCTAAATTATTTATTAATCTAATTTTGCGATACGAAGCATGTATGTAATTGTTTTAGTCCACCGGCACGTGAAAAGTAGAGTTCGCTTCGCTCACAGCGATATACAATGCGTGTATATTTTTCTTGTTCGTTCGTTTAATTTTTTCGGTAACTGGACTTTTTTAGAAATACTATGAAATTAATCGTACATCACACTCTCACTATCAAGCTTTTATCCCTTGCAGGGTAGGAAGAGCGTTAACGGCCGTAAAATACTTTCTAGACTACAGATACTTAAACGGGGTAAAACTATCTTGGAGTTGTGCATATCACATACGGTAACCTCGGGAGGTAGAAGCAAGAACGAGGGCAGGCAGGTTGACAGTTGTGTTAAATATTCTTAAACCTTTTCTTTCATTCTGTTCTTCGTCTCCAGGGCTACTGGAATTGCGTCAGCGAAAATGACAATAATTATTTTGAACATAAGCAACAAGCATAAAGTTGTTGGAAAAGACTCAAATCTGTGTTTGTGTTGAAACGAGTATCCGTTACTCAAAACTGTATTTCAAAGGAAAGCAAATTCGAAGAGTTAAATTAGAAATTTCGTTTCAGGATGATATTATTATGTGTCGATTGAGAGAGTTCCAGTTTGATTCAAAGATTTATCTCGTCAAAAGTTTTAAGATGTAAAATTATTAATTTAACTTGAAGGTTTCGAGTTTATTTTCCAATCCAATTATCATCCTTATTAAATAAATAACTTATTCAATTCAATCCTCAAATTTTTAAATACGTAATCATGTTATTTTTTAGATATATGTATACTACAAAATAAGGCTGAATTGCACTTCTCAATAGACTAGCTTGCAAAACAAACTACTGAAATTAATACATTTCCTTTCATTGGTTGAAGTTGGAAGTTTTTCAACTAAACGCGGAACTCGAATAGCAAACATCCATGATGGAATAAAAAATCTCCGTGTTTGTATTGCAATCAATCAAACAAAGCTCGCACCAGCTATTCCAAGAGAAATGAAGAGAGGTTTTTACTAAGGCTTATCTATCACGAAGTACAAGAACACTGCCTTAATGAAAATGAAAATAAAATTAACTTTATTCAAAGTAGGATAGGATTATCATTTTTTGACATCATGATCCGACATTGTAAAAAAAAAAAATTTGTTCCACACTATTTTCTTTTTTTGTAATAATTTTGTATTGACCCTAATAGAAAATTGACTCAGTGAAACACATACCTACCAACGATAGAGCTAACGCTGTGCTGTGAGTAAGTAGGTACACTCACTGTTTAAATCTCAATACTTTTATTATTTAAGACCTACTGAATGTATATAATGTAACATGGTGTGCAATAAATAAATACTAAATACTCATTATATACAAATGTTTATCAGACGTGGCGTAAATGCCCGTTTTTTGCGGCCGTTTACGCTCTGCCTACCCCGCAAGGGATAAAGGCGTGATATATGTATGTATGTGTATGTATGTAATTGTCTTACGCAAATCATTAAGTAAGTACCGCAAACTAAGCCTTATTGTTTTATTTTTTGTGCCACTAAAATCAAGTTTGTAAAGAATCAAATGTACAAACTTATGGAAGTCTTAAATTACAAAAAATATGGAAATTATATAGAAAAAAAAAACAACAGCGATACGATAATATTATTAAGTATGAGTACCTATCTAAAAGCATGTGATGAAGAAATTTTGTTTTAATACTAAAGAAATCGGTTAACATTGTGTCAATCTCTTTACTATACTACCGTCCAAAGCCAACTTTCCGAAACGGCTGCTATTATTTAGTATTGATTTTTGACGTCTATTTTTATTGGTTTTCCAAACGTTTCAGTGTTTATACAGATTTGCGACGGCTGTAAGGGTATGATTGGATTTTCATTTAAAATATATATATATATTTTTTTTGCCCGCAAGTTAACAACATACAGGGGTTTTACGGTGATAAACGTTTTAAATCCCATTGTTGTGGGAGTATTTGCAAGTACCAGCAGCTTTTTGTGTTATTATATTCATCACAATCCTGGAAATAAACCATTGTTATTGTAATCATTAGAATCTATGCCGTGTGATGCCGGCTTAAAATAGCATCACCCCACTTATTTCCCTTGGGTGTCGTAAGAGGCGACTAAGGGACTCGAGGGTTGGGTGTGTATTATCATTTTAGGCGATGGGCTGACAACCTGTCACTATGATAATACACAATTTTCTGAATGACCCTCAAATATTTGTCAGACGTGGCGTGAATGTACGTTTTTTTGTGGCCCTTTACGCTCTGCCTACCCCGCAAGGGATTATAGGCGTGATGTGTGTATGTATACCATTAGAATCATTGTATGTCACCGTTGGATACCAAACGACAAAAGCTTTTACCTACTTGCGTGTTGTTACAGACAAAATACTTAAAAAGTAACCTACTATTAGATGTATGTTTTTTTTGTAAATGTACAATACATACATACATCAGCCTATAGCAGTCCACTGCTGGACGTAGGCCTCCCCCAGGGTACGCCATAGGGCACGATCTCCCGTTTTCGCCATCCAGTCGCTATCAGCCGCCTTCTTCAGTCATCGGTCCGGAATGTACTAATAAATACGTTATTTACGTATTTCGAGTAATCCATTAAAATGGACTCCTTACTGGTTATTGTTATTAATTGAATAAAGAAACAGTCAATAATCTGTTGATTGAGAAGTAGGTACCTTACTAAATATTTCTTACTTAAAATTGTTGAAACGTGAAATCAGAAATAGTTTTAGATCATGCTATAAGCCGGTACTTGAGGTTTACCCTGAGTACAAAGAAAAACACGTTTTACACCGTAGTATGGTGTAATCCATGTAACCATCTTTATAAATCCTTTTCAAGATCATCTTAACCAAGTCAATGACCCCAACTACTTGCCTACGCCAATTCCATAACAAGATAACATAACCATAACTAAGGTAATTTGACATGAGAATAATTTGCAATAGCTACGCTCTTTCCGCTGATGTCGAGTAAAAACCATGATTTATTGTTAAGTTTATTACAGCTTTATTTATATGCTTGAACTTATAGTGAGACACACGGACTGAGAGGTTCATAAAGCACTTTTGTGTACTGATCTTTCGTAAGATCGAATAAGAGGAAATCCATCTTTTTCTTATTTTTTATTACGTGGGGAGGAGGCTTAGCCTCAAAACCAGTATTAAATTATATTCCAAGAATACAGCTATGGAACGCTAGTTCTATTTAGATTCTCTTTGCAGCTAAGTAGGAACACCTGCAATAACATTAACAGAAAAATCAAGATTTCTACCACTGGAGCCGTATTCCGTTATTTGAAAAGCGTCTCAGACTTATTTCATTTGAATGGTTCTGTCTGTTTCGTATTCCGCTAACAATTTAATGTACTAAAAACCATTGTGGCATTTGAATGATAGTTGAGTGGCGATAGCATAACAATGGCAATAAAAATTTGAGAATCAGGGCCCTTGTCTTCATCAGTCAATAATAATTTTACATAATTTATCGGGTATTTGTGTCGCAAGAACGGAATTTTCATCAGCCGGTGACTATTATTCGCCATTTTCAACACCTCTGTGTATCAAAACTTACCAATCTCTCACACAATAGGGTCTTGTTTAAGAATTAACTTTGAAAGCGGCCAATCAGTAAGGCATCGGTTAGCTGATCAAACACAACAAAAACCGGGGCCCACACTCAATCATAGCCCAACGAGGTGTTGGCCAGCTCTATCAATCATCCTAACCTAAGAGATGAGAGTATAGGGTGCGGTGGAAATGTACAGTGTCCAATTACTGAGCGTCATGGATTTAAGTACGAAAAAGGACGATCTAAATTTGTTTTATGCCGTGTGACGTTGGCTTAGAATAGCATCACCCCATTTCTTCCCGTGGAAGTTGTAAGAGGAGACTAAGGAACTTGCAATTTTAAGGCGATGGGCTGACAACCTGTCACTATGGCGGTACACAGTTTTCCAAATGACCCTCAAATATTTGTCTGACGTGGCGTAAATGTCCGTTTTGTGCGACTGTTTACGGTCTGCCTTCCCCGTAAGGGATTATAGGCGTGATATGTGTATGAGTAAATTTGTTTTAATGCAACTTTTATTCAATGTTAGTTTTATTTTTAAATACATACATATATCAACTCCTTATCCCTTGCGAGGTATGCAGAGCGTAATCGACCGTAAAAAAGAACATTTTCGCCGTATCTGACAAATATTTGCAGGTCCTTCAGAAAATTGTGTATCGCCATAGGGTTAGGTTCTCAGCCCATCGCCTAAAACTGCAATAAACATGTTACCTTTGAGTCCTTTAGTCGCCTTTTACGAGACGCGCGGGAAAAAAATGGGGAGTATTCTAATCCGACATCACACGGCAAATCACGTCCTTTTAAAATCTTGGGCCTAAAAAGTGACGGAGGCATCGAGCTTTCCATTTTGTGATTTGGTTTTCAACATGAGATTATTATAAATTTAATAAATACTAAATACGAAGTCAAAAACGGAAAGAACTTGCTAAGAGAGCAAACGATATTAATTCGACTAGTATCGAGGTACCTGTCTAGCGACAACAATAGATTATAAATGAAAATAAGAAATTGAAAAAATGTCAGCGCCCGCCGGGACTTGAACCCGGGACCGGGCGCTGACATTTTTTCAATTTCTTATTTTCATTTATGAAAGTAATATAGCACTGTGAGTGCAAAATAAAACCATAGTACAAACAATAGATTAGTTAAATGACCGTTTTAGGACAAGTAATGTTTGCCCATCATTAGCATTGTACTTGGTTTACCATAATCCGTCCCTTTCTTTCCTGGGGTTAGTCAATAAAGCTGTCTCTATTTCAACAAAAGTTCTAAAACGCGGTATTGAAGTTTTTGCAAGTTGTAGCTATATATACGAGGGATTGTCAAACTATCTCGGGGAGTCCGTTTCTACTCAGTGGAGTGGTCTTATGGAGTGGAGCCATTCTAATACCGCTCAGTAAGATTGAAACTGTGAGTCAGGGACCCGCTCACGGTAGATATCTTCAGACGTCTTTATAAACTTGTCCGATATGCATGTTATAGAGACGTAGCCATACAACGACAAGCAGCCAAGTTTGTCGAAAACACAATCAAATGCTCTTGCTTGAGTAGGCGATGTACTGCCTCAAAGCTACATTAACGAAGGAGAAATCTAAACAATTCTGAGGCCGAAACCTCGAATACCCACTGCAGTAGAAAATTTGACTCCCTTTTTGCTTTCTCAAACTATTTACAATATTTCTTATATGATATAGTCGCACAGTTTGCGTGCCAATATTTAAACTTCTTATTATTATTCTTTTAAATAAAACATATTTTTCTAAAAGAACCGTCAGTCTCGGTTGTTATTTATGATTACTTAGATGGCGGTCTTTACTCAACCATGTCAGTAGATCCCTCATTTGTTACCCATTTTGGTAACTACCGGCATTTACCGGGTCGATTCAGTCCGATCCGTTTTTTCCCAGCACAATTGCCAAGCCTAAGACGCGTCCAGTGCTAAGAGTCCAGTCTAAAAATATCAAACTACTATGTTAGTGGCCTACTATGGATTGTGTTCATCGGGTTGTTTGTCGGCTCGGTGTACAATAAAAAAAAGAGCAAGAAATGTAAGATTCATCGGGTCTTTCGTTGACTCAATTTCCCATACGACAATCAAACACAAACATACGTACATATCCTTACAGAACATAATGTAGAGCAACGCAACTTACTTACTACACTTTTGCGAATAAAAAGTAAGAGAACCCCGGTACGCATTATCGGAACACATTTTTCCCATCTTAGGAAACACGATAACATGAAGAAAGTATTTTATGTTCCAAGTTGCTTCCCCCCTTTTATGAGGATGCCCCTAATTAGATAGCAACTTTGCCGGGTGATTGCGTCCTATCGATTTGAATATGTGATTGGAGGAAGTCTTTGGTGGAATTATTCTGAAACTGATCGGCATTACCAATGCACTAAGTAAAAAGAAGTCCATACAAACCGCTCATAAAAACTATCAGGGCCTGAAGCCTGCTAATTAAAAATCCTTTCGGGTGTGTCTCAATGGCCTGTCAGTGAAACAGTATTTGTCATAAAATAACGTATTCTAAAAACAGTTTGAAGATCACAGTGGCATTATAATTACAGTGGATTGTCGCTGGCATTGCAAGGGTAAAAATATTAGAGAATCCGGGCCCAAAGTAAATACCAAGACAAGGCACGAGAAAGATACTTAAGTTTTATAGTAATTGTCTGTATTCTATGATATAAGAAAGTTTCATGGTCAACTTTATACCTGATTCTGAAAGAATGACACAGCAACTATAACTACACAAAGTTATTTTAAGATAAAGTCAAACATACTACATTGCACCCACAAAACAGAGCAAATAATTACGTACGTAACATTAAATAACATTAATTCCGACTTTACAACATACAGCCATGTACCACTCGTATGTTACTTTTTCTTGACAAGTCATACAATGACAATAAATTCAAGAACTAAATTAAAACGTACCGCAGTATCGTTCACAGTGTACACTGAAAGCACTGTTTAAACAATGAGCGGAGATTGCAGCAGAGATGACATCAGATTAAACAGAGCCAGCGTTTTTCCACGACTCATTAGGAACGATGGGTCAAAGATTATAGAACAGGGAGTTTTCCGGTAGATGGATCATGATAGCAAATATTTCAATGAACGATTATACCTATTTGAGAAAAGTGTTCACAAAAATTCAGTTAGTGTTTTTCTGTGACACATTAGGCACGGAATGTCAAAGATTATGGAACAGGAATAATCCCGGCAGAAGGCACGTGATAGATAATGAAGGCTACTTGATAAATGTGAACAGATCAACAGCTTTCAATATTTATCGTTAATGTAAACCTACGTAGGTTGACACACTAGCACTGCGCCATATCCAATTTTAAATAGTTACTTTACTTTTTCATTACTGAGAGGCATTTCATGTAGTCATGACTAGCGTAAGTCATACAACAACGAGAAACCTTCAAATAAAATTAGGCGATCTTTTGGCTTGATAACCAACAAGTAGTTGTACAAGGAGATTGAAGATTCAGACTTCTCTCGAATCATAACTTCCTACTAACGGTCTATCGGTCTAAACTCTAAACAGGATAACCACGAGTTGTATCTTCTGTGATTTAACCTACGAACTACTCTATGACCACGCTTGCTTTGCTCTATTTTCTGTACGCAACTTCCGTCGCAACGTGATACATGTTTACATTGCTTTTCAATATTTACGCATTTTGCTCCGTTAATTAAAAAATAACGTTACATTTTGTAGGCGAGTTTTATGTGGGATCGAGGTTAATTTATTAAGTTAAGTGTTACAAAAATGTAGGTTGGATTTTACCTGCGTAAAGTTCAGTTGCGTTGCGTTCGTAGACTATTTGTATTGCAATGTCAATTTGGGGGGAAATATTAGATGCCGACTTCGAATAGCGATAATAGAAGGTAAATAATTAGAGATGACTAAGAGACTAAAGGGCTTAGTGTGAATTTCAATTTTATGGAACAGCCTAACAACATGTCACTATAATGAAACACGATTTTTTCTTAAAAGTCCCTCAAATATTGGTCTTGAACTGTTAACGCTTTGCCTACGCCGTCAGGGACGAAGGTGTAATTATGTGTTTTTTTTTCTGGACTGTTCAGATTTTAGCCCCGGGGCTATGAAATCTACACCTGACTGTATGGTGGGGAGCAGGAGCTCACCCGGGTAAGTTTTGTGGTTGTTCGAACAACCAGCCCAATTGGCGCCCTTGGGGCGTGACTGGGCTTGCGAGGTGTTCTTGGAAAAACGGATTGGACTGAATTTACCTGGCACATGCCGGTAGTTCCCAAAATGGGGAACAAATGAGGGACCTCCGCGCCCCCGCCGGCGGGGGCGTCGGTTGCTTGCGGAGCTTGTGGAGTGTGATCTACTCGCAATGGCTGCAGCAGTGGCAACTGTGATGTCAACATCATCTTCCGAAAGACGTGTATTGGACGGCGTTTTAAACGTGACTTTGGATGGGGGAAGTAGTTGGATGCGTTAATTATTAAGGAACGTGATATATATGTATGTATGTACAAACAAAATTCCATTAGTGAACTCTACGTTGACGACCTTGGGTAAGATCTTTGAGTCAGGATAAATAAGTACTCGACAAACAAGGCCAAATCTATCACCTACCACTAATATCTCCTATGAACAAACCTTATTACATCAGAAATACAATTTTGAACTTAATGTTGTTTTTAAACCAAGCCGTATCTACAGAATATCTAGTCATAGTGTGAATTTGCTATAAAAGTGGAGCAAAACTTGAAATGATCATTTAAATTAAAATGTGTCTTGTCCGAGCTCAACTTGAGAATAATCCAACTGCTTATTAAGTCATGAATACTGCAAATTAAACTTCCAAGTACACGGCATGAAATTAAAATTTTCAAATGAAACTACAAAAAGTTAGTCCGAGTGCAAACTTTGCCGGGTTTTTTCGTTCTTGCCGGCACTGTCAGGGGCTGTGCTAATATTTGCTTTTGTGCATTATTGCATGCCCCGGTACAATGAAGCGAGAATTACCCCCGCAGGAGGAAACCTGTATCTGTATTTTCAGTGAAGGTTTCATTTTTAATTTGTACTTTCATGCTTTGAATGTATACGAAGACCTAGCATATCTATGACGGCCGATGTGGCGCAGTGGTAGTGCGACTGCCTGTGGAAAGATTCCGAGTTCGATTCTCGATGGGGCAGTACAATTTTGATATTTATCACTTTGTGAATTTGTTCCCAGTCTGTTTAGGACATTGCAGGCTGAACCACTTGATTATCCGTATTTAAAATTTCATTGTAACGCCGCCGGCTTAGAATAGCATCACCCCATTTCTATTCCGTGCGTGCCGTAAAAGGCGACTACGGAACTCGCGGGATACATGTGTATTGCAATTTTAGGCGACGGGCTGACAACCTGTCACTGTAGTGATACACAATTTTCTAAATGACCCACAAATGTTTGTCAGAAGTTGCTTAAATGTCTGTTTTACGCCCACTTGGAAGCTAAAGGATATAGGCGTGTTAAATGTGTAAATGTACAATGAATCGACATACATTTTCGTTTGAAATTACGTCTATAGTACGCACCATGTCCTCACAGCCTAAAAAACATTATTAAACATACATAAATCACGCCTATATCCCTTACGGGTAGGCAGAGCGTTAACAGCCGTAAAACGTATATTAACACCACGTCTGACAAAAGATTGAGGGTCAATGACAGGTTGTCAGCCTATTGCCTAAAGTTGCAATACACATCTAACCCTCGAGTCCCTTAGTCGCCTCTTACGACACACATTGGTAAGAAATGGGGTGGTGCTATTCTAAGCCGGCATCACACGGCAACTATTAAAAATACTATCAAATTCTCTAGAGAGCTTTGCTCATTGCCTATGATATAGCTTGGATTTGAGCTGAGTAAACAGACATCTAATAGCTGGATGCCGTGTGGCTTGAATTTTTTATGGCGCCCTTTCTGCGGCCCTTCAGTCAGTTTTTAGAACTGTGATACCTAAACCTAGCTGTTTCATTGAAAATTCTAGCTGAGAGAGAAAAACTATAATTTGTTGCAGATAATATTATCGTGACATTACATGAATTCTCTATCTCTAGTTTTCAAAACAAGAATGTCTTTTTCTTTAACTTTATATTTTTTCACAAGGGACAATAGGCGTGATATGTGTATGTATTACCGAAAACATACAACTCTTCATTGAAATGAATTGCTATTTTTATTGTAAAAGCAAAACATGTTAAAACTATTACCATTGTTTCATGCCCGTCATTGTTCTACTATCAAACTAGCTGGCAATTTGACATGTCAGTGAAAATTGAAAAATATATGTGTAAACTGTTCCTAAACAGAAACAATAAAACATGATATTCGGTATGCTGTGAAGTATCACACGGCTTTTGAAAACCTTCATCATTCATTGCGCTGTTTGCAGTATAATTAGCTTGAACATGTAGTACACTTGTTAGTGTATCAGTAACGACGTAGTTATATTCGTTTGCACGTTTAGCAGAATGCTTTTTCATTTTAATTGGTATTGTTCAATGAGAACGCACTTCGTTATGTAGTTTGAAGATAGTTTGAATTTAGAACGTGTGACAGTTAATTAAAATTTAAAGAAAGAATTTTTTATAGAGAGCTAATGTACGAACAAGAAAGTAATTTGAGGTAATAAAATAAATGTTCTTTACTCCTCCGCTAGAAAATATTGCAAGGTAGCTTTTAATTTGTAGAGAAAAATTTATCACTATCAGTTGTTTGTTTCGTGTATTTACTATCCATTGTCATTATGACACACATTTTGCAATAGTTAACTCCGAAATGAAACCCATTAACCGCGCACGCATAATAATATTGTGATGTGTGGAATGTAGGTCGAATGCTGATTGCAGACACTCGCGGCATAGTATAAGCAAGGAAGTACGTTATCTTCATACAAACGCACCGCGCGCGGCTTGTATGTGTGCGCGATAGTATCTACGCGTCGTCGCACGCACACGCGGACACATCTCGGGTGGTTTCGCACTGCGCTTCTTCGGGGCCGCTAGTCGACACCGCACGATGAGTCACGCGTCACGGCTTACTAGTACCGCGAAACCACGATATTGTAAAATGGTTGATTGTAGCAAAAGAAAGTACCTATTGCTGTGTCTAAATTATTCATCAATTCTTGATTTGTATCTTTTCAAATTACCTACTGACCAGGATGGGTACCTAAGTAATTCATTTGTTTTAATATGATAGATAATTTTTACTATGTTAAACTCGATGATGCGATTTATTAGTTGTATTTATTTGTCTATTTGGTGTAATTATTGGTGTTCTTCCTAGTAGGTATAGGTGCTTTTAATCTGCAAATTGAGTCTGCCAGTTGCTCACATTAGGTAATGTTAATCCTTTCTTGTCTTGTGAAGGGGCACCGAGCCGTGAACGACCCGATGAACCCTGTTGTCAGAGTTTCAAGCCGACAACGTAAATTAACTTTGTAAAGTCGGTTCGCTCAGATGCGATTGCGCGTTCCGGCATTTGTCAAAGGATGCCGCCTCCCAAACAGAGGACGCCGCGTGTAAAAGCAAAGAGCGATCATTGATGGATGAATGATCAATCATTGAATTAGTTATATTTTACAGAGATGACATGCTCAACCAACTCCGCCCCGCACGTCTGCTGGTCGTGCAACCAGATGCCACGCATTGTCTCATGTTTCCCAAACAATATTCTTTATTTCATTAAATAGGTTTCATCATCCTGTGGTTAGATAAAACTGACCTCAGACGCCTTGGTTGGACCCAAGGGTTAGACTAAAACAATTTAAAATGCAACAGCTCCCCGCTTGCCAAATCCTAGGCACTGAATTGAAATTTTGTTGAAAGTGACAACCCTGAGAGAGTAGGTAATTATAGCGCGGATTGGGCCGGAGTTGGCCTACTTCCCCCCTTCTTTATACTATGCTCGCGGCTCATATCGAATTCTCTTTTTTTCACCGAACGATCCCGACGGCGCGAAAAATTTCATATCGCGCGCCGTTTTGCAAGTAAAATCAGATAACTTTTGACACTTCAATTACGTAGTGATGGCCGCCTCTAATTTTTGGGCGCGTAAAAGCGGGAAACATGTCGTGTCACGAACACATAAGCCCAACTTCTGAGAGAACAAAAAGTTTTCAACTTCAGCGGAAGAGGGAGGTAATAAGAGGGAAAATTGAAAAGTTTTTCGCTTTTAATATTAAATTAAGTGGAGATCTCACGCAGGTGCCGTATCGAGTACCCAAGTACCCAGAGCTAAAGTTGGCTATCCAAAGAGCAGACTTTCTACCGCCGCCGGCTGCTTCTGTATTGTTTTATCTGTTTTAGTTTACGCTTGTTAATTTCCCATTAAGTTTAGCTCTGAAGGACTCTTTTATTAATTTGTTCGCTGTCTAGCAGAACTCTCACTTATAACTTTATAAAATTAAATAGCCCTGTCAGATGTTAGCGCCGTTGCAACACTGTTTATTACGTTTTGAAAATAGTTCGGAACTCGCGAAACGAGTTCAAAGCGGCAAATAAATTAGTCAAGTCACATTCCCTTTTTAGCGGCTTTAGGATGAAGAAGAAAATCTCTTTATGTAAGACCGCGCTAATACAAACGGACGGTTACAAATCTTCATTAATAGCTCTGACAAAAACTCAACAGCTGCCCAGTGGTGTAAATCTCACATAACCTGGTTTCCTCGAGTTAGTGAAGACATTAGAAACGAAAGTTATTCTAACTATAAAAAAGAAAATGTTAAGCGATAGTAAAACTTGTCAATCGTCCAATTATTTTGGCTACGTGTCATATAATCTTTGGATGGATTATCATTGATTAAAATTAATATCTGAAATAAAATTGTTACAACTTTCCTGCTTGATGGTGCGACATTTTGCGGCTTCCCAGAGATCGTAATGTTGCCAAATAAATTAATATCATCTGACCGCATTTTACACAGTGGCTGCTTGTATAGTGCCATCATCAAATTTACATGAGCGGAACGCATAAAAAATAAAAACGCACTCAATGACAGCGATAGAGTTAACCATTATTTATTAATATCGTCTGTAGAAAATAAACAAGCAGGCGACATAAAAGGGATCCCGCCCGGCGAAATTCAGTTCAGAATTAAAAAAAACTTTAACTGCCGTTCAGTAGATTTAGGGTTCATTTTTGTGTGAATGCAATCTCGTTTGGCCGTCGCCGGTAAGTTTTAATGAAGTTTAATTTATGGAGTCCCGCACACAAATTTGTCGCTTTTATGGCCGATTTCGGCTGGAGAGAATATGTGAGGAATCACAGGAGACCAAAACGTTCGATGTTTTGGTTTATGTAATCCTGGCTATAATTAATGTGGGATTTCATATGTTGTCACTGAACTATGTAAACTTCTAGCTTACCTATGCGTATTTTTAACCGGCATCCAAATAGCAAAACTTCAAAACACAAACAAACACATATCACGCCTATTATCCCTTGCGGGGTAGGCAGAGCGTAATCGGCCGCAATAAAAGGTACATTTAGGCCACGTCTGATTGCGGTCTGACATACTTGAGGGTTATTCGGAAAATTGTGTATCTCCATAGAGACAGGTTGTCAGCCTATCGCCTAAAATTGCAATACACACCCTCGAGTCCCTTAGTCGCCTCTTACGACTCCCACGGGAAAGAAATGGGTTGATGCTATTCTAAGCCGGCATCACACGGCATCAAAAGCAAAACTTTACTTGTAATTTTTTTTATGACCTAAGCAAAGGAATCATATCCAAGTTAGATAGGGTATTAGGAATAGGAATATTTTTTTTGAAAACTTGCAAATTTATCGCAAGTTTTCTAAAAATGAAAACCGAACACGGGAAGTGTTCAAAAAAATTGGTGTTCAGGATACCCATCATTAGCTTACTTTGAATATATTTAGTAAAAATTTGTTGGGTTTCTATATGATTAATCTATGAGCACTTTAAACTCTTGTCTTTATTAAAACATGTGTTGTCCCACTTTTCAATGAGATTTTAACATTATAATTAAAACTATTATTAATCACATACCTTCTAAACATCTATTTGAGTCATTTTCAACAAATGCATATTTTTGTCAATTTCGGTGGATTTTTTAATTTTCTGCTTTTTTGATGTTTTTTGTAGCTGTATAGCAAAAGATACTCATTTTGGATACAATATATTAACAGGGAAATATGTAACAATAGTATTTAGTGAGTTATTTGGGTCACCGAAATTGCCTTGTCACCGAAATTGAATTCATGCCACCGAAATTGGGTTGGTGCCACCGAAATTGCAATTGTGCCTCAGATCCTCCAATGCTGAAACCTGATGGATCGCTGGCTCACTCTGCAAGTGAGAAAGCAAATTTGTTTGCGTCCCTGTTTGCAAGCAACTCACGTCTGGACGCTGGCTCCAAGCAGCCACCTACTGTACCTCGTTGCGATTCTTCGATGTCGGAGATCGCAGTACACACTAAAGTGGTTTGAGGAGTATTGTGCAGTCTAGAAGTGAACAAAGCCAGCGGACCTGATGGCATACCAGCGAGAGTGTTATGACTTTGTGCGCCTTAACTGTCTCCTGTGCTGACACGCTTGTTCCGCCTCTCTCTAAAAGAAAGAACGGTGCCAGGGGCCTGGAAGCTTGCTAATGTGCAACCAGTTCCCAAAAAAGGCGACCGTGCTGACCCTGCCCATTACCGTCCAATTGCCATTACCTCCATCCTATACAAGGTCATGGAGAGGGTACTTAACAGGCGGTCTACTGGTGAACTTCTTGTGTATGTCACGCACTGCTGGGGCAAAGCCATCGAGAAACACGGCGAAGCACTTGCCGTTTCACTCGATATCTCGAAGGCCTTTGACAGGGCCTGGCATGCAAGTCTGCTAAGTAAGCTTCCTGCTTATGGCATCCCAGCTGATTTTTGTACTTGGATTTCAGATTTCCTTAGTGAACGGTCCATTAGAGTAGTCGTTGATGGCTGCGCTCTGACCTTATGGCCATTGATGCCGAAGTTCCTCAGGGGTCTGTTCTCTCTGCAACTTTTTTCCTGCTGCACATCAATGACCTCCTTCAGCATGGTATTGTTGAATACGCAGATGATAGTACCGTTTCAGAGACATACTTGACAGGTGCAAGAATCAGTGCGGATGAAATACATTCGTTAAGAAAGGCCATGGTAGAGCAAACAGATCTGACCTTAAGTCTTGTCTTCCAATGGGGCGACGACAAATTGGTCTCATTCAACGCCACCAAAACACAGGCGTGTCTTTTCACTGCACTACACTTTCGATTGGACACCTACTTTTTGGGGTACATCTGTCTCTGTCACTGACAGGCTTGAGCTTCTAGGCATGGAGTTGACATCAAATCTAAACTTCGGCGCGACCTTCAAGTACAAAGCTCAATCGACGGCTAAGAAGCTGGGCATCCTGAATAGAGTGAAGCGATACTTTACGCCTGGACAGCTTTTAACTCTTTACAAAGCACAAGTCCGTTCCTGCATGGAGTATTGCAGTCACCTTTGGGATGGCTCAGCCAAATACCAACTTGGCGCTCTTGACTTGGTGGAACGCAGGGCCAAGAGGCTCATAGGCGACAAAAAACCGGTGGACACCAAGCTACATAGCCTGGCACATCGCCGCAAGGTTGCCTGTTGTCGGTTTTTTACAGATTGTACTTCAGAGAGTGTGCTCAAGAGCTTCACGACCTTGTTCCACCAGCTCTCTTCTACTAACGGACATCCAGAGGCACCGCCGGATACCATCCATACCTGGTTGCAATTCCACCAATTCAGACTAAGCGCTTCCAGTCATCATTTATAATGCGCACTGCTAAAGAGTGGAACTCACTACCTGCGTCTGTGTTTCCAAACGCATACAAGCCTAATCTCTTCAAAGTAAGAGTGAACAGGCATCTTTTGGGTGAGCTCGCTCCATCTTAGACTCTGTCTCTGTTATATGACCTACACTAGAGTGAAGAGCAAACCCATCCTTAATTTAAAAAGAAATGCCCTGTTTGGCTGCTTACAAATTGATGGCATTGTGTTGAAGATAGCCGTAGACCCCGCTGTTATCCGCATCCGTCCACACCTATAAGCACCTGCCGGTCGACAAATCAACTGATACCTGCGACTACAAATAGTAGCCATGTCTTCGGCTATCGCTGACGGGTGTCAATGACTGAGCAGGAGGACTTTGCGGGAGCGCCAGGCTGGAGGACCACAAGGGATCGCCGGGCAGGAGGGCCACGAGGGATCGCCATGCGAGAGGACCTCGCGGGAGCGCCGGGCTGGAGGGCCACGACAAATCACTGGGCTGGAGGGCCACGAGGGATCGCCGTGCAGTAAGACCTCGCGGGAGCGCCGGGCTGGAGGGCCACGAGGGATGGCCGGGCAGGAAGTCCTCGCGAGAGCGCCAGGCTGGAGGGCCACGAGGGATCGCCGTGCAGGAAGGCCACGAGGGATCGCCGGGCTGGCTCAAAAATTCATTGCTGGACATGGGCCTCCCCCTATCAGGAGTATTGCCATTTTCTACACGCTCGGCTGGCGGATAGGCGAGCGCAGTACAAAATTTTGCATTCAGAAGGAACGCTGTTGTCCATTCCCTAAATGAATTTATCCCTTAGTCTTGGTTTACGACGCAGATTTTAGTTTTTCTGAAATAACCGCAATTTTTTTGTCAAACAAACGACCTAAAGCGACCGCATTTTACATGCTTTTTCGATCTGTATACCACGCAAGGAGTGAAAGCGTGATATTTCTAAATATGTTTGTAATTTACATCAATCGAGCAAATTCGGTGGAGCTTTGCAATTACGGTGGGCTTCTAGCAGCCAAAAAGGCCACCGAAATGTGCCCACCGAAATTGCAAACATGTCATTTATTTAAAAAATATACAAAAGTATCAAGGTTATTCCAGTTTGCAACTTATATCTCAAAAGTGTACCTAAAGGCTATTTAGAATGCATTACTGTAATATTTTTAAACCTTGAGGAAACATTTTAATCCCGAGCACCGAAATTGCAAAATTTTGTTCCGAGTAAACTGAAATAGTTTACTAAAATTTTTGGCGGGAAGACGCAAGGAGGTAGTGCACAACCGTACACACTGCGCGTGAGTGCTCGATTGAACCTAGCGGGGAAGGGGTTTTAGGTCTGGATATACTCAACAGTGTGAGCAGGGAGCGTCGAAACAAAATTGCCACCGATATTGCTATTTTTGCTGGGACAAATCTAGTTTTGACATAGTTCATAAACTTTTCGTCTAAAAATTCAATTTTTAATAATTTCTCGTAGGGTCACTAATCCTTAACATAATCAAAATTAATTTTCCTTAATATGTTGGACATAATTTTCCTGAGAGATGAATATGTTGTGAAAAACGGATTGGGGACAAGCCACCGAACATTGAAATTCGACACTTACTATTTTTTTTCTAAAAACATAATAACTGTCCAAACATTATTTATATGGCTTCATACCAGAACAAGTGTCTTATATTTTGAAAAAAAATATCATAGTCATAGCTGCAAAGCGTCACCTCGTTTTCAGCGAGGACAAGAAAAATTTCCGCTTGAGAAATCCACTCATTTACATTTCACACTTAATCCGCGAAAGAAAGTTATTAATATATCCTCCTCAGTTATATATCACGTTATCTTTGGAAGTTGATTCATTATAGTGATTCATCCCAGTCCCGAACGAATTTGTTAAATAAGGTTATGTTTAGACTATGATAGTGAAAGAGAACAGTAAGCGGCAGCCTGAAAAGCGGGCCTGCTTGTTTGCCAGTGATAAACTAGATAAGAAGTTGCTTGTTCACAGAAGAAAGACAACATTCAACTTGAAGACACAGTCAGTACCTACCATAAAAAAATACTATTATTTCAATGTTTCTTACGGAAGGACTCTTTTTGTCCAAATAATACAAATACTATAATACATATAAACTAGAATTAATGTATCGTAGTGACGCTTTAGCAAAAATATTATTCATATGCGAATTAATAAAGAAGTACTCAATGCTACTTGCCTTCACGTTATTTATGGGTAAAACACTCTCCAAACATAGCAAGTCAACTAGCCCGATATGCAACAGCAACTGGCCCAGTCAGCGCAGCCCCTTATATGCCTGACAAAATGAGCCATTACTTCTTACGAAAGCAAGAGTAAACACCAAATACTCTTGGCCGGTTCACAAGCTGTTGATTTAGTCACTTCAGGTTTGTTACAATTAATGAAGATGTCTCACACACAGACGTTTTTACACGCGCCGCATAGTTTTGCGGTTTTTTTCCGGGCTGATTTTAAAAGATAGGAGAACTACGCGTAGAAGTTGCACCGTCGTTTGCCAAATATGGCGTACAAACTGACCACAATGTGAAGACAACCATATTGATAGAAGAACTTGTAAGAAACCAAATAAAAAAATACAAATACAAATATATTGATTTCGCATCACATCTTAGGCACAACAATCAATAAATTCAGTACAAATATACAACGTGAGCTGAAATGGGTGTAGGCACAGCACGTTGCTGGTTTTAAGCTTACCCCTAGTCAAAAGTTCTTAAATATTTCATTTCATAGAAAGTAAGTAAGAATAGTTTAGTAACAAAATTAAATCAATGAGTAAACATTTTAATATCAAATAACACATTTTGACACTTTGGTGACTCATACCTACCATCCTTGTTAGCATGATTAGTAATGTATTGTACTCTACTCTTAAATACACACACACACGACCTACACTGCATCGCTGGACAGCCGTCACAGGTTGTCATCAACTGATTATGAAATATCACAATATCTTGTGGCGCGTGTGCAAATGGCCAACACACTTCAGGTTTGAGACAATTAATGAAGATGTCCCACAGGGAGACAAGTCTTTCGAGAGTGTGAACGGTTCCGAACGTTTGTTAATGAGAAAACATTACATGGATTGAAGGGCCTATCTGTTCTAAACAGGAAGATCTAGCTAGGTTATAAATAGTTTCCGTGGTTAAGATTCTCTTAGATCTTGACAGATACGGATAAGTGTCCAAAATGCAGTCGCAGTTCTCTATTTAATATTGGCCTAAAAATAACAAACATTACGCAATGGTAGAGTAGAACACAATAAATAAATATCTAGGACTTTTCACACAGCGCCATCTAGCCTCAAACTAAGCAAAGCTTGTACTATGGAACTTGATAGCTGATATAATTTATAAATTACTTTTTTTGTTAATAATTACACACAATACACAGAAAACACCCAGACTCAACACAAATAAACAAAAAGTAACTTACATAAACTTACACTGTGTGGTCATCGAACCAACGACCCTCGGCGTAACAGGCAGGAGTACTTTCCATTACGCCATCGGGCAAGTCAATGTTTGAAAGGTTTTTGCCGTAACCGTAAGCTACCTACAGAAATCTTAGTAGAAATAGATATATTTTTGTCAGAAACTTTCTCGTTTGTACTAAATATATATCCTCGTGAGATGACGAAAGGTATCCAAATTATCCAGCGCCAAGTCCGCCTTTAATACAAACTTAACTTGACGTGCATAATTAGGCCTGTCATGTCTATTTGCATCTTAGCTCATACGCGTCTAAAAGTCGTGTCGCCATGTCTATTCACTTTAAAGCTGCACAAACAAAACACGATGTAAGAAGACAAGGTCGATTACTATTGGCTCCATGCCTATTTTCAGTACCTTCTACCTGATTAAAATGTCTGTGCCTTGTATGCAGTTGAAATGAAAAATAACCAGAAGTTTATTTAGATTTCTGAATAACTCAGTTTCAATATACCGTGAATAGCATCAATACATTTCTTTCCCGTGGAAGTCTTTAGAGGCGACTAAGGGACTCAAGGGTGTGTGTTGCAGTTTCAGGCGATCGGGCTGACAACCTGTCTGTCACTATGGCGATATAAAATTTTTGAATTACCTTTAAATACTTGTCGGTGGCGATGTCTGTTTTTGCGGCCGTTTACGCTCTGCCTACCCCGTAAGGAGTAATATGCGTGTTATGTGTATGTGCAGTTTGAATACTTTTATACAACATTTCTCGAAATCGTCTCTTTATAAATACTAAGCGCTGCATTTAATTTATATGAAAGTATAAAATGGTTAAGTCAAAAGATTGCGGCTTGATGATAAAATGACAAAACAAATGTATATAAAAGTGAAACTTTTTTAAACTCAACCAAGTTTTGCTTTCGAAGATATCCTTAAACAATACTAGTCAAAAATTACAAGCTCCCTTTCAGTACATGACATTTCCTTGCATCAGTTGTAATTCGTATGCACGACGTCTCAAAATGGTAACGCTCCATAAAAAATTAAACAACGTCTCGCGGAAAGCCGAACCAGTGCACACGGTAGAGCAAATGCCAAGTTCTGCCAACACTACCACGCTGTTTGTTTTATTTTAAAATAATCTATATATAGCCTCCTAAGTAGCAGATAAGTATAGAAAATTAAGTACTGACAGCTATCATGTGAGAAAACATGTCTTTGTCTGATAAAAACTTTGTACCTTTACCATTTCGCAACCATCATTTAAAACTGCAGGTTATTGTTTCTGTGTTGCATAGTTTGTAATGCAATACGATAGCGTGGCTGAGAACCGCCGATAAAAGCTCAATAAGGTAGTCTTATCTTATCTCATCTTATCAAGCTATTATCAGCTATCAAGCCTTTGTCCAGTAGGATCCCACTGCTGGGTGAAGGTTTCCCTCACTTCTTTCCACGATCTCAATCCTGTGCCTCCATATTCCAATTTAATGGAAATCCACAACATTTCAAATTTCTAACAAGACTTTTTATATTTTTAATAGATAGTTTATCGCATGATTAAATATAGGGCAAGTTATTTTTATTTTATTTTGTTTCATAATCAGAGATCTTAAATTTTAAAAAGTGATAGTTTAGTTCCAACAACTAAGCTGCTGAAAACAAAATTCATTTGCCTACCACTTATATGACCTTTATTTAAAAAAAAATACTGATTCACATTGACAGATGAATGAATGAAGTTTATTCCACTATTTTTTTTCTAATAAAAGCAAAGGGATTTATCGGGGAATCCTAACTTTGGAAGTTTTCGCAACTTTTCAAAATAATTTAGAAACGATTGCATTAAAAATTATGAAAATATGTGTATCTTAATAAGCATCCCAAACACTCTAAACGATATATATATATTTTGTATCTAACGTAAAATGAAATGTTGTGGATTCGCCCAGTTCCTATCGCCATGTGCGTCTGGGCTGCCCGCGACTACGCCTGTCGTCTTTCGGTTTCCTATTGGTGGTGGTACAAAACCTATAACTTGTTAGGCATGTTTCAGAGATGACCGGCCCAATCCCATTTGAGTCTCTCTGCAGCATGTGCCACATAAGCAATGTCAGTCTTGGAACGCAGTTAAGAATTTCTGACTCAGTCTACTAGTCTCCGACCTGTTATACTGGGCTCCATTATCGCTGACAAACCTTAAGCCGGGACTTCTGTGCTTTTGCCAAGACCACAACCAATTAGGTGGTATTCTTAATATAATCTTCAGCAGCATATTAAGTTACACGTGTAAGGATAGTCAAATTTCAATCCAAAATTATAAAATTGCCCGTCGATGTCAACAAAAAAACCATTGAATATAAGTACAAAATGTGTAAAACGTAAACGCAGAACTTGATCCTATTTTACCATTCATATTTTTGCTCAGCCGACTTTTGCACAAATTGTTTTGTCTTTAAACAACTCTCTGTATTTGGCCCAGCTCTAGGGAGTTGCAATATTTATCATGCACTAGCCTCAGTGACTTTAAACGATGCATGTCCTGTTTTTTATTCCACATTTTATTTATTTTTATTCTCGCCTCGATTGCTGCCAGAGAGTAGTGTTTATTTGAAAAGCTATGCTTCTGTATGAGTACATAAGAAAATACTTGCAACTTCCGTAACTTTTTTTTACTTTTATAATTTCAATATCAGATTAGTATGCCTACAAAAAGATTGATGAGGTAAGTTTTAATTAAATAGTTTAGTATTTAGATATTGGTAAATTCACCTGCCAAGCGTTGTGAGTATGGCAAAAAACCCTTAACAGGCAAATGCCCATTCTAGCCTTGGACTGTTGCAGCTGTTGATAATACATACATAAATGTACCACGCCTACACCCCTTGCGGGGTAGGCAGAGCGCAAATGGCCGCAAAAACGGACATTTAAGCCACGCTTGAAAAACATTTGAGGGTCATTCAGAAAATTAAGTATCAATATTGTGACTAGTTACCAGCCCATTGCCTTCAATTGAAATACTTACACATGTAACCCGCCAGTCCTATAGTCGCCTCTTACAACACCCACAAGAAAGAAATGAGGTGATGATATTCTAAGCCAGCATCACATGGCTGTTGATGATGCAGGTAAAAATTTAACATTTTTACGAAGAAAGCATCGTGCAGAACTATGGAAACAACTGTAAGGAAGATTCAAATAACAGTTAAAACTAAATGAAACACATCGCAGAGTAACTTTCCAGTAGCGCAAAGCAGTATTCCAAATCTATCCGCAAGTGAAGCGCTTCAAACATTTATAACACTACAAAAGGAAGTTGTACACAAAACTATTCAACTTGTATCCTGTATAAGACCTCCTGAAACTACCTGGCGTACAACCCCGAACTACCTTGAGAAGACGCTTAAAGTGAAAGAATAGACAGATGTGTACCCTTTAAATAGAAGCCATCACCAATTCAAGATATGTTTTTTTGCAAAAAATACGTACTTACTTTTTTTCTCACTTACATTGATGAAAACAACAGATTTTAAGCTCAATAAGATTCAGTATCGATTAGATTCAGTATAAAGTAGTAAAACTCTATCAGTAGTATATGGTAGCGCAAGGTTATATCTGACTAATTGTAACAGACAGCAGGCCAAATAATTCTATCAACATTCTGTAGGTATAAATAGGCGTCAAAAGGTAAAGTACATTATACCATAATGAAACATAATATGTCACTATACTTCGAGTAAGCTCAGAGTTGCAAGAGTAGTATTTACTCGGTGGGGCACACCCGAAGTAGATATTTATCACTTGTTCCCAGCCTTGTTAGGATATCGCAGGCTGAACTACTTGACTGTCCGAAAAGAAAGATGGTTCCGCGCGTCGGAGGGCTCCTTAAGCCGTCGGTCCCGGTTGTTGTCTATGATAACTGAGACGGTAGTCGTACAACCATGTCAGAGGCCTACTAGTATCAGGCGGTTGAAAAACTCTTTGACACTAGGGTTCTTCGGGTCGTTGGATGACTCGGTTTCCCGCACGAAAAGAAGAAGAAGAAGACTTGGTGACACGAAAGGTGCTCTCTCTTCACATAATTTAGAGTCGTATTCTTGAAAAGTGTAGGCAGTAGTTTCTCATTCTTCATTCAGGGTTAACATCAACTTTACATCCGTTTTACAGCGGATAGTGAATACAAGATTTAATTGTTGCATACGAAATTTTGAGATTTTATTTTTGGTTATGTTCTACTACTAGCGGTTAATACAGTAGATTTTTGGTAATAAAAGTAAAAAATCAGAGTAGTAGTATATAGTTATAAAGTAAAAGAGAACAGGCTTCTTCTGGGTGAGCTGGCTCCATCTTAGACTCTGTCTATGTCCTATGACCTAGACTAGAGTCAAGAGCAAACCCAACCTTAATAAAAATAAAAACAATTAATGAGGTACCTATGGAATATAATACATATTTGATATACCTAATAATACAAATGGTATTGCTGAGACCTACTCTCCACAGTAAGCAAGAATGTACCAAAGAAATATTTCTGATATCTCTTAAATAAGAGCGCAGTACAAAATCTTACTTACCATAACTTACCGCAAAACATCTAAGAAATTGCCGTGCAGTGTACCTAATTTCCACCTAATTACACAACTTGTGTCATTGTACGCGTTATTAATTATTCCTGTGTCTGCTCGCGAGCGAGTGTAGCTCAAGCTTTGTGATTACGTCATACATACTCGATTTCCTAGTCGAGGGGGTAGTAATATTAAAATGGGGTGGGGGGTGAATGCGGTTACATCGTTAGTATGAATTGAATATCGAGCGTTCATTACTCGTCTTTATAGTATCATGTCATCGATATACATAAATATTCGCTTCGATAGGTGTAAGTAACATTTTTTTAAACCAGCAATCGTCTGTGCTTCAACGTTATTATAATAAAATACAAACCATTGCATGCATCCAATCTACACTAATAATAATATTATAAAGAGGAAAGATTTGATTGTTTGTTTGTTTGTTTGCATCGAATAGGCTCCGAAACTACTGGACCGATTTTAAAAATTCTTTCACCATTAGAATCCTACATTATTCCTGATGAACATAGGCTATATTTTATACGCGAAAAAAATAGGGATCCGCGTGAAAATTTCGATAATGTAACCCAACGTGTGAAAAATTTACCAAAAAAATATCTTATATCGCGTACGCTGTGGAAATTATTGACAATAGAGCAAAGTGATGTACTACAGTTATATAGAGGACATCAATATCTTTAATAATGTCCGCGATACCATATGTCTAACTATTACAGTTATGCCACAATAACTACTTTTTCATTAAAAAAATTACCAACCACGCCACATTATTCGTACCAGCTTAATGATTACATTTAATCATTACTGTATTAAAGGGTGTCAGGGATAGCCCTCAGAATACTAATAGGGTACATGCAGACCATGAAACTGAACAATTTTCCCCTAGGAACATATTTCAGGCAACGTAAAAAAACTGACTTTCCATAGTGAATGCAGTCAGCTGATTGTGATTTTGTATGGAAGGTAATTTTTTTGGCGTTTCCTGACATATGTTTCTAGGGGAAAGTTGTCCAGTTTTAAGTTTCATGCACCCTATCAGTTTTCGAAGGGCTGTCCCTTACTCGGTATAAAAAGACGACAAAAAACATTAAATAATGCATTAAAAAAATCTAAACTAAAATAATGCATACATACACATATCACGCCTATTATCCCTTGCGGGGTAGGCAGAGCGTAAACGGCCGCAAAAACGGACATTTACGCCACGTCTGACATATGTTTGAGGGTCATTCGGAAAATTGTGTATCGCCATAGTGACAGGTTGTCAGCCCATCGCCTAAAATTGCAATACACACCCTCAAGTCCCTTAGTCGCCTCCTACGACTCCCACGGGAAAGAAATCGGGTGATGCTATTCTAAGCCGGCATCACACTAAAATAATAATAATATAATCTACACTAATATTAGAAACAGGATTTTATTTATTGTTTGTTTGAATTGAATAGGCTCCGAAACTACTGGACCGATTTAAAAAAATATTTTACCGTTAAATGAAATTGAAATTCTTTCTTAAATGTAGAAAAGTATTATCACTTATTGACGTCATGAACCGTCATTCTAAAAAAATTAATTTGTATCACACAATTTTCTTTTTTTTTATTACAATTTTGTTATATATGACCTAATAGAAAACCGGCTCGGGCGGGATAAAAAAAAAAATATATAGGCACTGCCATGGGGCTGGCCAGGTTAATCACACGGCATGTAACTATACGCCACCACCATCTGAAAACGATATTTGTTTCAAATTGAAGTCAAGATTTTTAGAATCCTACATTATCCCTGATGAACACAGGCTTTATTAAACTGTCTTATTCCCGGGGGGAAATTGTTAGCAGCGGGTGAAACCGCTGGGCGGGCTGCTAGTAGCTTAATATGCAGAAGCCAGTTGGAATAAATCGCGGTCAATAAAGGCATATGGGGAGGCCTTTGAAGCAATTTGTTTATTCAGTTTATTATGATTATCTTAAAGACCTACGGTTTCAATAGTCTTTAACTAAAAAATATGTAAATATTGTCAGACGGTAGTGCTTTCAAGTTAATAGTAAATGTTTCACGGCTGATGTTGATGATGATGATGAATGGTGCTGCGAACTAACAAACACAAAAACACACAACTTGTGCAGTTTAAGTAAGAAAATTCACCCTACACTACGATTTATCGAACAATGCAATAGCCAATATTAATCAACAAGATCGATCCGTTCGTTAACACCATGATTGAACTGCAATTGAAGTATAACTTTATGGCACCGCACGCCATAACAACAAATTGTAATGTTTTGACAGAATTACGATCCCCGTCGAGTGAAATGTTTCATTTCAGTACTCCTGTGGGTGTGATCTCTTATTGTTGTAAACAGGGCTGATGAGAATGTTGTTTCATATTTGATAGGTATGGGCGAATTGCCAAAGGAGTGATAGAAGCTGCCAGTGACATCAATTTACTTTTGTGCTGACTAATTTTGACACAGTTATAGAAAGTATAACTCAAAGTAAAACTGTATGCTACACCGCTGTGTGGATACATTTTAAATTACAATAGTGCCAACACAACATAACTACGTAATAGCTTAGGTGCGGAAAATATATACTATATGAGAATTAAACTATATCTAATAACATCAAAAATTATTGTGACGTGACAACGTATGCATAAAATATTTGATGTCATATTCAAGCAATCAGAAATTTAGTTTATTTAGTTAAGACAAAAGTCCACTACTGTACACGAGACTTCCCCCATCGGGAGATCATCAGTTGATTTATACGCAAGTCTGTATTGTTGAACCTAAATTGTATTGTTATTTACATTTTTAAGTAATATATTTTTTTTCTGCCACTACTTCAGCAATAAATAAAGTAGGTCGCTCCTTGTTTCTTATTACTTCAAATGCTTCATCTCCTGAGTCACGTATAGACATACTCACGATTGATTTTTATTTACAAGCATGCGAAGACTTTTATGTATCTTTGTGAAAGAGTTTTTTACGATCTGCCTTTTTAGTTATTACTAGCGTAAATCAACAAAGTAACAAGGATTTCTTGGTTCAGTTTTGGGAATACTTATTTTGTTATCATAAAATGTTGTTGATTTTGAGAAAATGGTAGCTTAAAATTTGACCGCACGTCATATTTCTTGGATCAATGTAGAGTTTATTTACTGCGCCGAAACAGGTTAAATTTGCGTCTAGAAAAAAATCCACAACATTTTTGTGTTATTAAAAAATTGGCTACGAAAAACCGGACCTATACTTTTAAATCGCAAGCTCGCAGCTGCACGCTTTGTTATCAGGACTATTGGGTACTTGTTACCCAGGTTCTTCCAAAGCCAAGCTCAATAAAATAAAGATCGCATCTTTTCACTCAAATCCATTGCTACATTCAAATGAGCTGTAACCCGTAACTCAGCAGTTGCACTTTCAATAAAGCACTTTACATTTCAGTGAACTGAGCACGTGCGTAGACCACAAGACGCAACTTGTTGCCGACGTTTTTATTACGAGAGCTCTCTGGAAGACACTCGTAAAATGCTCTTAGGGCAATGCTGCCAGATTATGAGAAGAAGAAAAAAGCGGAAAGATGAGTTATTTTTGCTAAATTTTACGAGAATCTACGTAACAAAACTAAGCGGTAGGATTTCTTGTAATATTGCTTAAATATAAACGTATTAAGTAATGATGTTCTAAGTAGATGCTATTTAAAACAACCATAGATAATTTACTGCTAGATATAGGTACAGCTGCACATGTTTGTGGTATGTTTTAAATAGTATCTACTAAGAGCGTTATTATTTCATTTAATACGTTTATATTTAGGCAACATTACAAAAAACCCTAACGCACAGTTTTGTTATGCCGATTACCCGCAGTTTTGTTATGTCGATCCACTATGAGCTTTTCAGTTTAGTTTAGTCTAGTCTGGGTCTAGATGGCGCTGTGTGAATTATCCAGGGTATTTATATATTTAATGAACTATTCAAGACACCAAAACAAATATTCGGCATCAATAATCTGTTGCTATAAACAAAATGTTTCAGCAGGTATTGATGCATCTGGCAATTTTTCGTAAAATGCTCCCAAGGTGAAGTTTGATTGTTCTCGTAAGCTCTTACAGCTCAAATGCGGTTTTGAGGCCAACCTCTTATTTGCTTTTAACAAGATTTAAATAGGTCGAAGTACAAAAGGATAGGATTTAAACAGTCGGATATCGTTAAGAGAAAAGAGTCGGTATAGATTAAAGTTGTAAATAGGTTTGCGATTGATTGCCTTTGAAACGGTCAATGCTTTGTTCAAAAACTACCTATGTTTTTTTTTATCTAGTACCTACTTTTCGGTTCAATTATTAAAAACGTGTTTTAAATTAAGTCAGTCAGTGTTAATTAATTTGTGCATGTTTTTAAAGTTTTTTTTACTTCCTGTCTATAGTTAGCAACCCAGGTTAGCACTGCCTTCTGTTTTTGGTTATATGCTCGAGGTATTCAGGATGCGAACAGTAAATCTACAATTATTTCCAATAGAGGACGTTTAGTTTTTTTTAAATATTAGTGCCTAATGATGTTCACACCCCACTAGTGTTCTTAATTAAGACACATTTGCCTAAAAGGCAATTTGTATCGAAGACCCGGTGCCACCAAGTCACAACAGCTTCCAGATGTGAGCAAAAGACAGCTACCGAATTTAATGATTCCCTAGACACCAAACGAAAGAGCAAACATCAAATTTAAAGGAACAAATCGTCGACCGATATGAACGGAAATAGAAGACACATGATCCCGAGGGAAGTGATGAAAAAACGTAAAAGAGAAACATATGACCTCATTTGTCGCGGGACGGAATTATTTATTACGTTTGATACTTCTTGCGCCGGCTTACTCTTTGTCTCAGATTTTATTATACATTTTGTTTCAGCTTTGCGGATGATATTGTCTTAATGAATGAGTACATGTTACCCGAGCAGAATTGCGTTTCCTCGAATACGAAAATATGTTGCGTAATTCATATCAATAATGATAGCAATAAAAAGGAAAATTGAATCAAGGTTGATAACAATTTCAGAATTTCATTTTGCTTTTTTATTATTTTATTTACCTGTCATAAAATTTATTTTTATCACATTAAGAATAAATCGTATTTTGTTTCCTCCTTGTTAAACCACAAATTACATGCAGTACACATGCTCAGTTTTATTTATAGTACAAACACATCAAAGCTTGAGTGAAACAGTTTAAGCACCCCCAACAAAATTTAATATGGGCATTGATCATTCGAAATTTTATTGTAACACTCGATACATGAATGTCAAAGCACGTCAGACAGACTTAACTATTTGTTATGGTTTTGAAATTCAATCATTTCCAACACTGTAAAACTTTTCAACGCAATACACCGAAAACGATTTCAAACCAGCCATTCTTAACCTTATTTGAACAGCAAAAGAACCAAAGTTAATTTTGTGATATGAAAAAGAATGTTGGTAGAAAGTTTGGTATGCATTCAGCAGATGCGCATGAGCATAAGAACCGACGACTAATGACATTTCGGCGACGATGTAAACGTTCGGCGGGAGACACTGTCAAAACCATCACGAGGGTTGTTTTTAGAAAAAAGTAAGAGGGAATGCGTATGAATGATATGAATATATACACATACATACATACATAATGTATGATATATGATATGTTATATCCCGCCTATAGAGAGAGCGTAAACGGTTGTAATAAAACGGACATTTACGCCACGTCTGACAAACATTTGAGGGTCATTTGAAATATTGTGTATCACCACAGTGACAGGTTGACTACCGATCGCTTAAATTTGCAATACACACCCTCAAGACACCCACGGGAAAGAAATGGGGTGATACTATTCTAAGCCGGAATCACACGACCATGGTATGAATATATTATTATTTTATTTCTGGAAGAAGACATACAAGTTTGACCGACCATAAAGCATTTGAGTTTTGCATGTACTACAAATATGCTATACAACCATCCTTTGCCCGCAAAAATGCTGCATAGCCATCGTTTTACAAAATGTTTGTCTATAAAGTTGACTTAACCAAAACGGTGAACAAAGAAATTCTGTAACTCGATAGGATCGTACTAAATGTTTACCATCGCTTTATGTTGGCGGAATCAAACACGATTAGAGTGGCGTTCCACAAAAACACAAGGAAAGGAAGGCAGTAGCAAAATTGCGTGTAAACAATACTACAAAGTCGGGCCAAGATTATTGGAGAATTTGTTTTAACCCACTTGAGTTGTCCGTAAATATTTGTTATGCTTTCCTGCTAAGCATTCCAGCTTTTGTGTTACTTCACTTTGTTGTACTTCGGTTTTGGCAAATTCAGTATGTTTACTTCAAGGTAGTTATAATTGTTTTTACGTTTTTTGGTCCAACTTTTCACTTGCAAATACATATAGCATCTGCCTTGTACAAAAAGTTATTTATTACTTTAAATTGGTATGATTTCACAAACTTTTCATCATTTTTGTCATTAAAGATAGAAAATACGAAAATGTTATGTAGAGACACACATCAGACCACTCAAAAGACAATGTGTAAACCCAACCCTTTCCGCAAATCCCCGAATTTCGCTTTACTTTCGCTAATGGCAGCAAAATGGCGACAGAGAGGACAAACAATGTATAACTTCCTTTCGTGGGTCCGGATTTTAGAGAAAATGTTCGACAAATAGACAAAAATAACATTGTATTAAAATACGCTATGTTTTTGCAGGAAAAATATGCGTCCTTTCGTTCGACTTTGGTACTTATATGTAAAAACATCTAGGTACGTAAGTATAAACATTTGCGCTCGTATTCTGGTCAATTACAACAAGGTAGGTATTTGAAGCTCAGTTACTAGATAACATTTGAATATATAAATCATATTAGTAAACACACCGTACAAATTAAGCCGTTGCCATTAAAACAAATCATACCGAAAGTATTGCTATGACACGCTAAGCTTCAAGGCTAACATGTGTTATCAATCAGCTCGCATCGTCGGCGTTTTTGAACGCCGTTTATGAGAGTCAACGGACAGACAGACAGTCGTAAAACTCATACGAGTACTGATTGGTACCACGTTCCAGTATCATACGCTTGCGTTTAATTAGAGGAAACATAATACGCTGTGAAGGAAATGGCTGTTCAAGACCGTGACAAATAGGGATTTGCTAAAGGTTATTGGTGTATCTCACGGAAAGGTAAGGAATTATTTAAAAAATACTATTGAGCTTGTTACCAATTTTAGGGAAAGACGGTGAACTAACAGAAAAATACGCACGTGTCGATATTCGGACAAAAGAAAAAGAGAAACTTGGCACTTTTTACCACAAACAGGTGTACAGTTGCCATGCAACATGCTTCAGACATCCAGAATTTTAAAAACCAAACACCCCAATGTTACGGTACATGATTACGAAACAATCTCGTCATTTAAATTCGGTTTTTAACATAATGCCAGGCTATTCTGTCATGTCAGGACTCGAATTATGATGTCGATAATAAGTAATGTTTACCCCGCTACGGTTGACGTGTTATTACTGGCGGTACTACACAATCCGGCATCGGTTTCAGCGGACAAGTCTTAAAACCGTACGTAGCAATCATCATTACGAATCAATCGTCGAAAGGCAGATGTGTAACAGTTACACTTCATCACTTGTGCTAAGAATAAAAACGAAATGTCTAACATAACGAAAGAATGTCGCACGAATTTGACTCGAAACCACAGAAGGCAAGGCACAAAATGAATCGTGCAATAATTTGAAAACCGAACGGAAACGTAAAGGGTTGAGAGTACAACTGGCTATCTCGCCATCACCAATGAATCCCTATATTTAGAATGTCACTTAATAGCGCACAATTCTGCTGGCAATACCGACGATTGTGGAGGTGCATTCAGAGGAAAATGCTCGACGGAACGGAAAATTTGTCGCGGCTATTATTCGCACTGGCGCTTTGGACGATTAAATTCTGTACACGCGTGAAACCGACGTACCTCAATACAAAAGCATAGTCTTTTACACACAAATTCTAGGCAATCCCTTTGTTTCAAAGAGACGAAAATTGCCGGTCACTTCGAGATAAATTGGAACATAAATTTTGAGAATCACGTCCGAAATGGTCCTAAAGCGGTCTAATAAAATAATTTGTCGTCCCTGATAACACAGTTTGAAAACATTAAGTCAGTGAATAAAATAATCTTTTATGAACAAGATTTTCAATCTCCATTTTGTATCTTTTGCCAGATTTGAATTTAATACTTTGGCGCCGCGGTGGCACGTTTTGAAGTTATGGTTAGTGAGATATCACCTGTCTGTTGTAAAGACAAAGTGTTTACAAATGGTATGTCTTTATTTATTTTGGATTCTTCATCATCATATTTTTTTGAACCAATTTTTTTTTAATTATTTTTGTGAGACCAGAATAAAAACTTGAATAGAATAATTATTTCAGAATAAAGCTTTGAAAATATTTTGTGAATGTGATTTGATATAATTTATCGTGTAACGAAATGTATTATTAATATCTTCTTTCGTATATTATCTGTTATATAAGTATCTCCTTACTTCTTTTCATCTGTCGAAGCTATTGATCAGGTCCAAACAAAATGATTAGGTCAGTAACGATCCGGTAGTAAATAAAGAGATTACGAAGGACGGAAAGCCGGGATTCTTTCTCTGCCTACCTTTTTTATCCTAACAGACAATGGCAGACTTAAGTTCAGTAGCGTCGTCATTGCGGAACAAGTAAGAACTGTATTTATCTCCAAAACAAAGTAAAGCAGATAAGCCGATTCCGTGTAGAAAAATTAGCTCTCAGATTTATTGGTAATCCCTTGCGTTCTTTGCTTTTATTGTTTTTCGGTAATGAATTAGTTCAACTTCCTCTTTCAGTGTAGGCATATTATTTGTTTAGGCCGGGGTCATTCTGTTTACATTGGAGCTGCATTTCGAAGGGAGCGAAATGGGGTTAGCTAAAATGTTTGTGGGCGTTATGCGAAGGGGATTTTTGGATTTATCGACCTTTGTCTCGTCCGGTTTTTAAACAAAGGAAGTCAATATGTTGAGGTTCCCTCGAAGACTTTACTATCCTGTTGATAGTAATAAAGCATTATAAATGAATCTGGACAGATGTTGTTGTAATAGGTAATTCGGTACCATGCAACTCTCTCTCGTTACCCTCTAACTTAAAGCTTGGCTGCGTCTAAATCCTAATATCCGCGATATCAACTTTGATGTAAAAGTAGCGATGTTAAAATTCCAAGAGATGTTTTCGGCCGTTTTGATCACTAACAAGAAGACGCCCGGAAGCCATAATACTTTGTTGTTCCAAAATTAGCTACTATTTCACGTAAATTATGAACTCAACATAATAAAGACGTTTGAATTTTCAACGGAATTATGAAAAAGATTATATTAAAATTGACGTAAGAATTTTTAATTTTAGAATCAAAACGAAAGCCGTTATCGAGAAACAGAATTTTGTTTTCGAACTCGTATAAAGCTTTATGACGACGATGATGACACAATATTTTCTAATTTACTACTCGTGTTATAATCATAGAGATTTGAAAGATAATAAAAGTGAGATTAAGATCAATAGCTTATATTTTATTTAAGAAAATATAAAGTTTATAGTCAAAACATTAAAATTATCTCCGCGTGTTAAATGTCTTAAATTCAGATTTAGAAATAAAATTACAATTTCAAGAGTATTTTAATTAGTAATTTTGTAACTCCTACTATTTGTATTCAATTTAAAATCAAAGTAATATTGATGTCAATAAGAAGGTTTGTGATTTTTCACTAACTTCATACTAACCTATATTAAAAATACCATAATGAGTAAAAAATTAAAATGCAAATATCTTCGCTAGAATCAAGATCAACCATCAGAAAAGTCTACAATTCAATTCAATTATTTATTTCTGCTTACATGTTGTAAAAAGATCTTAAAATGTAATTAGACACAAGCATGCACCCTGCTAGGGTATCGCAATTTGGATATAAACTTAAATAAAGTAGCTATCTTATTAACATTTATATTTTACATATTATTACCATTTCGACATGAGCCTCTTCATATTGGAGAGTATTAGCCAGAATCACCACCCTTGGCGAGCGGATTAACGAGCACAGTGCAAGGTGTTGTATTTACAGGGAACGCTGCTGCCCATTCCCTGGTAATTTTTTTCCACCCACATAAGTAGAAATGACGGTTAATTTTAGTTGCAATAACTATTCAGACCACGTAAGAGCACATAAGCTACATCTCATCCAGTACTCTACATCTGGTTAATGAGTTCGCCTGATTTGCTCCAGTATGGCTGTCATAACGTTGCATTCCATGACACAAATGTCGGTCATTAGGGCTGGCAGTGCGGTAAATTTCGGTAAATTCACAAAATTACCGGTTAGTAGGCTAATGCGCGGCGTTTGTTTCGGTGAGTCGGCGAAGAATTGATGTTTAGAGCATGTGTACGGTTTAAATAAATTTGTAGAGTGTGTTTTGTTATGTAAGAAATAACATTTATTTAAACACAGAAGCACTCTTGAATACTTTATGTATTGCTCAGTATATTTTCGTAATAATAGCTTTGTGTAGACTAAGGCGGTTAACACACTCATCGTCCGCCGTTCCGTTTTCTTAACGTAACCCATGCGTCTGTCAGACGAAACGAAATTGGGAATCCCAATCTTATTCCCATATAAATACGGCTACGGTAGGTTTATGGTGCGTTACGGTGCGCAACGGACGCGTGTGTCAAACGACTTGCCAGACGCCTCCGTTACGCACCGTAAACCCACCGTAGTATTTGAATAAGATTGGAATTCGCAATTTATTTTCGCCTGACAGACGCATGCGTTACGTTGCGCCAAAAAAACGGCACGACGTATAACAAGTGAGTGAAACGCTTTAAAGCCAGATAAATCTTTTTAGCGTACAGAAAATGATCTTTAAATTCAGCGCCGAAGCAAACTTTTAATAAAACTAGCGGCTCTCACAAAGTAAGTACGTTAAAAAACAGACAATGTCCGTGGTTTAAATCTCGGTATCTCAGTTGTTGGTTAACTCAGTTAGACTCTGTCCGCGCGAAGGATCCAGCCTTTTGTCTGTGGGAGTGTTTGAATTAATTTTAAGAGGATCGTCTTATTTCCTTTTTGTTTTACAATTTCGATTACAAAAATAATTACAATATTATTGGTAAAATTAAATTCATTATTTTGATTTTAACGGATTCTTGCCGACTTCAAGATCCTACCTGATATTTATTAATACAAACCTCCTTGAAATTTGTGAGAATGAAACGAGAAAGATTGAATTTTGGTAAAATTGTAATTCGTTTTATATTGGTTAATACGAATAGAGCAGTTTTAGGTATCTTCGTTTACATATCATTATGATTGCCATAAAGAACCATTAACATTTACAGTATTCCTTTTTTTTCTATTGTTAATAAAGTTTCCTTCATCAACTTTTTATAAAATTACTCATACATATCAATGATCTATCTAATAATTATGACTAAAACTAGACACAAATTCCATGGCAGCTATAACTAACTGACTTCCACACCAAACACAGAATAGTTTGGTCTATCTCATCCGAACAAAAGATGCGTGGGGAGACGTGACGAAACGATAATTACTACAGATAATAATTATCTTATCAAAGTATCTGAGGTACAATCTGACTGCTCCACCAAACTGCAACAAAAATAACTTTACTGAGTGACAACAGTCGACTGCTATTTTCATGGCCATGATTGCAAATGTGTATGATAAGTTTAAATTTTTACATCACAGAGAATATTCCACAGGTATAAATAAAAATTGCCGTGTGATGCCGGCTTAGAATAGCATCACCCCAATTCTTACCCATGGGTGTCGTAAGAGGCGACTAAGGGACTCGAGGGTGTGTATTGCAATTTTAGGCGACGGGCTGACAACCTGTCACTATAGTGATACACAGTTATCTGATTGACCCTCAAACTTTTGTCAGACGTGGTGTTAATATCCGTTGAACGGCCGTTAACGCTCTGCCTACCCCGTAAGGGATATAGGCGTGATTTGTGTATGTATGTATGTATGTATAAATAAAAATTATGCCTATGTAAATAAGTTGATAGATAATGATTTTAACATGCTTTGAACTTTTACAATGAGAGGATTGCCAGGATGTATATGACTCAAGCTCAATAAACGCAATAATATTGTAGTTAGACCATCAGCAAAACATACAGTAAAAAAATGCAGTTTTGGTACAGTTGGTCTGCAGTCGATCTGTCGGGATTTCAAACAAAAATAATTTGTTTTGGTTTATCCAATGCAAGTTTAACTTCTTTTTCGTCAGCTGTCTGATTGATTAAACCCTATTGATAAATGATTTGTTTGATGTCATGGATGGTCATGGCTATTTATATAATGGTGATTTTGAAGGAATATCAAATTACTCATATGTTTTGGTTACTGCCATTGTAGTTATTGTTTTATTTTTACCTACACTATGACGTGGCAAATCAAAAGAAGTGGTCTGACAGTAAATGACATCGTCCTTCGTATAATAATGATGATGAGTAGGTATATAAGTTTACATCTACTTCGTCATATGCACTCCGAATCAAAATTTGTCTTATTTGATATCAAAACTATAACTTTAATGAAGACTAAGTATTGTGAAAAACCAAGCCAACCAACTCAGATGGATTATTTACAGTGGTAAGGTAGGCTTCAGTCTTCTTCTTAGTCGTTATCTTCATTACTGAAGGTCGTGTCCACAATGTTTCTCAAGCACGTTTGATGTTAAGGTTCTCCATTTTTTTCTGTTCTCGGCTTTTCTTAGGGCATCAGTTACAGAGGCTTCGACAAGTTGTTTCACTTGGTCTACCCATCTCGATGGAGATCGACCACATGAGCGTTTTCCTTCCACTTTTCCAAATATGACCAACTTTTCTAGGTTATCCAGTTCTCTGCGGTCTACGTGTCTGAAATAGCCTAGGATCCTTTGAAAGCATATGGTGGATAAACGAGTTTTTATTTTCAGCTGTTCGAGAATAGATTTATTTGTACTTTTGGCCGTCCAAGGAATGTGCAGCATGCGTCGCCAGCACCACATCTCGAATGCATCTATCTTCTTTCTTTCAGGCTTCAGTAAGGTTGGTTAAATGACGAATACGACCATTGCATTTTAAGGTGGCTGGAAGATAGTAGGTACATAGTAAGAAAATAGTACAAATCGTAAACACACCATAACGGAGGATAAACTGAACTTATTTTGTTGAAGGATCAGCTGTTATATCTTCTTATTCTTATATTTTAAACTACTTAGAAATCAGCAACACCAGTTATTCATATTTTTCACAAATTCGACATACCTCTACTTACTTATGTTTGTCTCGCTGCTTAGAAAAGGTAAGCAGAGTACTTAAGTTATTTACACATACACATACACACACATACATACACATATCACGCCTATAATCCCTTGCGGGGTAGGCAGAGCGTAAACAGCCGCAAAAAATGGGCACTTACACCACGTCTGACAAATGTTTGAGGGTTATTCGGAATATTGTGTATCGCTATAGTGACAGGTTGTCAGCCTATCGCCTAAAATTGCAATACACACCCTCGAGTCCCTTAGTTGCCTCCCTCCCTGAGATGTTTCCATAAAAAAGTATTTTTCACGCTAACTTAACCCCCGCAAGCGCCATCTACACTGTAGTAATAAAGCCGCCGTACCTTTACATTACTTGAACTCGTACCTAGCGCATAAAACTAACAGAAGTTACAAAATGGCGTTATAACTTAAACAGGATGTGACAAATATGTTTAAACACAGAAACAGGCCAAGGCTTTCACGAATAGTCGGCAACTAGTCGGTACATCTGAGAGTTTGTGTATGTGTATGTATGTTTGTTACCTCTTCACGCTCAAACGGCTTGACCAATTTGGATGAAATTTGTAACACAGGTAGAGTATAACCCGGAATAACACATAGGCTACTATTTACTGCGGGAAAACAACTATTATCACGGGAAAAGGAGTGGCAAGGGCTGAAACCGCTGGGCAGAAATCTAGTTACTAATAATAAACACTTTTAATATGAAATTTATTTATTTGACAAAGCACACATGGTCAAGTGTGCCAATTGCCCTTTAAGGCAATGACAACCGGTATGGATGCATGAAAAATGTAAATCAATCAATACCAAAGTCCTGTTTAACTCTTTTACTATTTGTGCCACTTAAATGTAGAACTATATTGCTTTTCATGAAGTATTTTTTTTCTGTAGTAGAATATCTCAACACCTATTGCTTGAATGTAAGAGACCTCTTATAAAAAAGTCTGATCATCTTGGCTACTCATGCTAAATAGCTCATCGTGTGGGACCCATGTGGGTCCCTTTAAATCTTGTTTCGGAGTAGGTACATCATTAAGGCGCTCTTTAAATTTTATTTAATAGTTTCAGTGAAATATTTTTCAACAGCCTGTATTTTAGCGCTATAATGTTCAACCTCGTTACTTACAATTAAGCCTACGACCTGAACTGAAACATAATGTTGGCTTCTCGTGATTTCTACAGTAATGAAGTTGACGGTTATGACTTAGAAACTGAAGTGATTGTGGTTAATGGTGTAAAACAATAAAATTACACTTTTAATATGACATTTACAAAAATTGTTACACTCTGATAGTTAAATACAGTTATTAAAAAACAATGAAAGAGATATCCTGGGACCAAACATAATTTTAAAAAAAAGTAGTAGTAAAGTAGTTTTCGCTGATTTCTCCTCCTATCCACTTAAAGTTGGGTTTTTTAGTTAGTAAGTGATGGCGATCAGTTACATGCCGTGTGATTAACCTGGCCAGCCCCGAGGCAATGCCTTTAATTTTTATATTTTTCATCCCGCCCGAGCTTTTTATTAGGACATAACAATAATAATATAAAAAAAAGAAAATTGTTTTATACATAAGTGATAGATAATACTACTATCCTACATTGAATAAAGAATATCAATTTCAATTTCTATCATAGGGTGAAATTTTATAAGTGACCGATAGCGAGATATCAAGGCGGGCTGGTGACACAAATAAGTATCGGCGGCTGCTATTTTGTGCTGGTGATAAGAAACAACATTCCTTATGAACAAAGGTTGAAATATGCCAAAAATATTTTGAGTTTCCATAGTAACTCAAATTAGCTGATCGGCAATTTTGTATAGGAGTCCAAATTCTTTTTTAGTACTTCGACCTATGTTTCTCAGAGAAAGTTGTCCCTTATCACCAGTCCGTCTTAAGTTTTCGCTATTAGTCACTAGTAAAATTTTGCCGTATACATATATATAAAACAACCATCACATTACTTCAGAAAATGGCGGCAGCGAAGTATTTCATAGACTGCGTTGAAACTCTTTTAAAACAGCATTTGCCGCTGCTTCACCGCCTATTTGTACAATCATTTCATTATCATCAGAGCCAGAGTCCACTGCTAGACCATCGAGGTGGATACTGTTTCACGCTGCGCTTTCCGGAGCGTGGTCTGCACGCTACTTGCAATCCTTCAACATACATACATACATCACGCCTATAATCCTTTGCGGGGTAGGCAGAGCACACACGGCCGTAAAAACGGTCATTTTCGCCACGCAAAATCCGCCAAACAAATGTTTGAGGTTCATCAGATAAACTGTATATCACTATAGTGACAGGTTGTCAGCCCATCGCCTAAAATTGCAATACACGCCCTCGAGTCCCTTAGTCGCTTCTTACGACACCCACGGGCAAGAAATGGGGTAATGCTATTCTAAGCCGGCATCACACGGGAACTAAGCCGGCATCACACGGGAACAATCAAGCAAGCAATCCTTCAAGTACTATTATTATACTGCGTCCAACATAATTTTAGTATGCTCAGAATATGAACAGGACCAACGTAAGTAAAACTTCTACACACTAATTTGATCAAAGAACAAACAGTTTGCTGTACAACACGACTGCAACAGCACACCGTCGAAATTGATAAAAGCAAACTCAGCAACTATGAAACAAAACTTTCTGACCGTCGTAGTTGCAGCGGTTATTTGTATTATCATCACTTCCTTAGATTGGAAAATAAATAAGATAGCGCGCATGCTGAAAATAAATCGAAGCCTAAAATACTCGGAAAACTGAGATACCTCCGGCCTAAACCTGGTCACTATATGTCGACGTGTACATTATATATATTCTTTATATTAAACGTAGTCAAAATGGTGAGTTTATCTCTATGAAGAAATATCTTCCATTCAGCTAATAATTAGAAAATAATATACCATATAAGGTAGCCTTCGCAAGTGTAGCGTAGGACGACCTCCAGCCAGATGGACCGAGACGAAAACGAGAGATCGTGTCCTATGGCGTACCCTGGGGGAGGCCTACGTCCAGCAGTGGACCGCTATAGTGTTATACTATTGCTACTCTTCCCCGTCCAAACAAAAGAAGAACGTATGTTGTAATTATTGTATTTTAGAATATAATTTTATGGCTGTTGATGACAATGACGATAAAAGTTCGAAAAATTTGCACGCCTGGCAAATCTCCGTGTCTCGTGTAAGTAGGTAGATATTCCGCGTTCAGATGGAATTCAACACCAGGCAAGCATTTCAATGGTGCTATCATTTAAGCTTTTTCGTTCACTTTTATAAGTCAGTTCTTAAGGCAGGCAGTATAGAGTAATACATTAATTTCAAGTTTACAATTTTAGATCATTTCGGACTTACTTCCTCTGTTTGCAGCACTCTATCTACCCTCGGTCTAACTAAGTTGTACCAGCTCTGTGTATTGTCACAGCGTCACAAAAGCGACGTTAATTGGCGAAGACGTGGTAGGCAGCATGAAATTAAACATGACAAAATTGTTCGGACACAAAGAGAAATTACAGCTCCAGACACTTCCACCTCCTAATTATCGTGAATGACAAAGTACAGAGAATCTACGGTGAATTTTGGCTGAATTTATGTTCAGAGATAGAAACTTATGTGTAACTTCGGTTTGTCATAGCGTTTGTTCTTTATTGTCATTTTTAGATACAAAATATCTGTCCTAGTATTAGTATATATGATATGTACAAATATTCACAAATTAGATTTAAGTTACTTAGCAAAATTACGTGTAGTGATTTTTTCAATTCAAACATGAAAAAAGCAAAATACACACATATCCAAGCACATGTCGAAAAATTAAATAGGCTGTCACTGGCAGCATTCTAATTTTCATACCATTCTTTTTGAGTATAAAATTCTTTATTGTTAAACTTCATCATTTACTCATCTAATAAAATAACATTCCCTTTTTAAACTCGCCGCTTTTTTATAAGTTCTAAAGTCATTTTTAAATCTAAAGAGTTTCCATTGTCGCTTGCTATTATGCGTTCTAAAATTAAACGTCAATCGTCGTGCCCGCCCCAGCAGGGTTGGTAGTTGTTATTTCAATTACCGACAAAATGTTACTTGCTAAGAAAATTATAAAAAAAATGCTATTGTGCCTTTCTTTTACTAGGTAATCGACAAAGGTGATTAAAAATTTAGAGGGAAAGGAAGAAACATTGAAAATTAACAGAATCACGCATAAATTAATGTTTACCAAAAAGTGCCAAGTGAATGAGGTTTGTAGAAATATTGTGACCATTTTTAGGGTTCCGTACCCAAAGGGTAATAACGGAAACCCTATTACTGTGGCTCGGCTGTCCGTCTGTCTGTCCGTCAGTCCGTCCGTCCTACAGTTACGAGGCCGTATCTCCTGAACCGTTATACCTAGACAGTTGAAATTTTCACAGATCATGTATTTCTGTTACCGCTATAACAACAAATGCAAAAAAAAGGTAATTATTTAAGGGGACTCCTATACAAAAAACTTGTATCTCGTGAAACGTGAAAGTTAGATAGTTGAAATTATTACAGATTTTGTATTTTTGTTGCTGCTATAACAACAAAATACAAAAAAAAAATTATGGGGGCTGCCATACAAAATATGTGTTTTTTTTGTGACTACTATCAAATATATCAAAAAATCCTACTTGAATATGTATATGGTACCCATAATTAAAGGCTATACCACACTTTACCTACTACCAGATCTTGATTGAACAATGTATTATTGATAATATTCAGCACACATGTAATCAGAAAAAAATTACTTGTTTCTTGTTTGTACAAGTAGGTAATATGCAGAAGATATTGTTTTCAAAGACGAAACAATTCCGGCGACAAAAGTAATAATGTGTAGAAGGAAAATGTTTTTTGCAAGTATATCTCTTGTTTTGCTATCCCTAGGGATGTGTTACACATTTTCTCTTTTAACTCTTACAAATACTTAATTTGATTCAATCATCTATCTTTTCAATGAAAGCATCTAACTCTAGACAAAACTACTATGGTGTAATAGCACGTTCACACTATGCACATGCTCATGCTCCTGCCGCTGTCGCGAATATTGTTAAAAATACTCCCGCGGTAGTATTAATGCGAGTGAGTATTCACACTGCCAGTATACGCGTTCGTGCTGCCGTTCCTTTGACTCGTGCATGAAAAGCCGACAATCGAGGGAGCACGGGAAGTGGCAACGGCATGACGAGTAGCAGCGCGAGTAACCTGTTCACAAACTCGCGCTGCCCACTTCCCTTACTATTTCTAAGCCCATATTGACAATGTGTGAACGTGCTTTAAGCGAAGGTACAACATACATAACATTAGTAGCCACAACAGTCTGCTGGACATGGGCCTCCAGTAGCATACCCATGGGTATTGCCATGCCAACCACACTTGGCAGGCGGATTGGCGAACGCAGTGCAAGATATTCACTAGAAATGCTGCTGCCCGTTCCCCTATCCACGGATATAATTGGGGTGATGCTATTTTAAGCTGGGACCACACGGTTTAACACAAGGCAGTTCAATTGGCTCTTCAATAGAATTGGTATATAGATAATAATAAAATACCTTGACATTCCTCACAGCACCATGTATCTCCAAACTAAACATTGCTTGTACTATGCGAACTAAATAGCTGATATTATTACTTAAATACTTGCTTTTTGAAAATAAATAGGTACATGTTATTCATAAAAAACACCCAGACTACAAACAACTATCTGAAAAATTTGCTTTACCAAATATTTTTGTCTTGTGGATATCAAACCCATGACCCTCGGCGTAGAAGGCAGAGTACGATCCGCTACGCCATCGGGCCAGTCAAATAGTTTCTGATAAGCTGTCATGAGCCACACTTTTTTATAAGCAAATCCTGTCTATATTTGAACTTAATTAGAGTGTCTTTCATCCTGAAAAGTTCCAAAAAATCGTGCCTCATGGATGATTTCATGAAAAATATCGTCGTCTACAAACAAACAAAAAATACTATAAAACACCTTACATCCTTACCCTATCACCTACCGATATAGAATCAATATTATTATTCAACTTTATGAAGATGTTCCGAACTCAATATTGTTTGGAATACTGGGAGCCAATCGCCGCGGGCAAGGGAAAGTACTAAGCAGCCGTGAATTCCAAAAGAAAATTAATTAAAAACTTTATTTTGCAATACTGAATTTTATTGATAAGTAGTAAGTAAAATAATTTGGTTTAATTTGGAAATATTGTTAATGGTATAATACGACCAAACCTGCCCGCTTTAGAAAAAGTTAAAAAACAAACAATTGTTTTCAATATATCACGGGTTTTCATCGCTTCGGCTATATTCAATATGTAAAGAATGAATTCGTTGCTGGGTATTAGTTGCAAAACTAACCCGGTAGATGGGGTCGTGCCAAACGTCATTGGATAGAAAGATACACTTGCAATATTCGCGAGCAATGGATGAGCCGCGGTAGCCCAGATGGAGGAGGTGTCACTAGTGATGGCGAAAGGCGCAGGTTCAAATCCTGCCACCGGTAGAAAAGTTTTCTAAAACTGTATACATAACACAGGAAGTTAAAAAAAAATGGTATTGTTTAAAACGTTCTTGGAGTTTCAGTTTCCTTGGGATAAAACGGCTATCCGGAAAACTATGTATGTAGGTTTTATTATTAATTCTGTTTAACGGCCACAACGCAAAAAGCCGAAACAGTACATCTATTTAGCATAATATGTACTCGTTCATACCTTTGTAGAATTAATTACTAAAGATATGCACAAAATCTAAAGTATGCGATCAAAACAGAAGCAACGGTACAAACAACAGCAGCTCGTGTTACAACTTAAGGGACACCTCACACTAGTTTTCCATTCGGATTCTACAAATAACAAGTATATATTGATCCTTTAAATGGTAACTCTTGGTGTTCACGATCGTACAAACAAGAATACCGGGTCCAAAATAATTGTTGCAAGGATCGCGGAAGTTACCCAGGAACGCTATGCCATTAAACTTTCCGGTCAGAATGGCTCTTTGCAGTTGGATAATTTGCATGTGCATTGTCAAACCGTATCGGGAGTTTGGAATGAACCTAGCTGAGTTCGAAATAAACTTTTGTCATTTCACTATTTTGCATAGGACGTATCTGTACCTGGTCCCTTTTGTGTTGTTCGCTCAGGTTGTCAGGTTGTTCGCTGAAAAATTGCAGTGGAAACGATTAAAGTTGGGTCTAAAGATTGAATGCGGCGGAAGACTTCCCGTGAACCGATTCCGTTTCGGAAATTGGACGGTGACTTGTTTCTTGTAATGTGACCGAATTCGTTTACTGTACCGGAGTTACAAGAAAGGTACAGGTAAAACAAAAATACTGGCCAGACACACAATCATCATATAAGGGATGAAATTAATGTTATAGTTTAGTAACAGACAATGTGTTAGGAAAATATCTCAATCTTTTTCCCTAAAACTTTATGCGTAGGTCGATCTTTTTGTGTTGTCTCAGTTGTACCAACCACCATCAAATGTATAGCTCTTCGTAATAAACATAGTTCAAAATCGATTGGTCTTTGAAACATAAAAAAAATGTATTGACGTTTTTTTATTCTATTCAATGCTAATTTAAATAAACGTTTGTTTGTCCAATGACAATCCATCAATACCTGTCCGTTTCCCTATCGCACATCTGGGAGGAAATGTGCCAAATTACGTTTGTTCTCTAATATATTATAATGAATGCGTCGAGTGGACGACTACTGAACCGAGAAATTGCTTAATCAGTCAGCTGTGTCGTGTCTGATGATTAGTTCGGTGTTTGATATGAAATTGTTGGCCAAAGTTTGGCGCACTGCACGTGCTGCAGCGTGGGAATCAAATTGCATTGACGCACTCGTTCATAGAGATAGCTTTCAAATAATTAAATTTTGTCGATTTACTTCTGTGTCCAAGTAATTAGAGCTATAGAAGTTAGGCAACCGATATGCTTTCCAAGTCTATCAGAATTGGCCGGTTATTCAATATTCTTCTAGTTTATTTCGGTCTGTAGTGGTGGTTTTCTTATTTAGCCAAAATGCCGCTCAGTCCACAGCATGTTTCTTCACAAAATTATTACATAGTTTTACTTACAATAACGATAACTTAAGACAGTAACCCCTTTCACCACCTATCGCTAACTATCTAATTAATCATATCTGTTTGTATGAGAATAACAGTGTGTCTTTATACTTACCTATCGTTGTTGCTACACAATGAGTGCTTTGTTCGAGATTATGTGTAGGTACTATTTAAATAGTTGTCCATGCGTACATCTAACCATTCCCTAGAAACACATGAAACATAAACTTATTAGAAACTTATTAATTTTGAACTTCAAAATTTACGTTTATTCAATTTTTCTGGAATATTAGGTACGACAGCAAATCGCTACTCCACTTAAAATGTTTTTGAAATTGATTTTTTTGTTCTGATCCACTTAGGACTTCACACTGTGAATGTTAAGTGGATAACGGCTGGAATGCAAAATTGCTTACGCCGAAATATTCAATGAATACTCTTTGTAACGTAGCTTATGCTTGACATGCTAGAAAAATATAAAACGCATTCAAAAACAGGTTTGACTACATAAAAGACGATAAAAAAAGTAAATAAAGTACGCAATAAAAAGAAAGAAAGACATAAATATTTAGAAAATGGTAAACATTATTTACCTGACATGAAAATAGGCAGGACAGAATCACAACAGCAGCAACAAATAATATTAAATGCAATTACCCAATAATCAGTTTTCGCATAAACCCTTACCTGACGTGGAAGCCAACGGATCCAAAATCAAAATTACGTCCACTGATTCAGAAAACAATCGGATATAGAATTGAATCGTTGGCGCGAAACATCCCACGAATGATTAATCATATCAGCAAATCATTGATTTAGCGAAAATTTATCACTATTTTGAACACATTTAGAATATGGTTTTAATTTGGAAGGGGTGCGCTTTAGGATAGAGAAAGAATTTAGCGAAAAAGTATATACATACCAACTCATTTTACGTTCGATGCAGCATAAAATTCCTACTGGACCATATTTAATTTATATATCTAGTGGTAAGGTCTTTTTACGAAATATGTAGACCTTTTTAAACTAAGAATACAAGTATTGCATATCTTTTCGTCCGATGCATTTTTCTATGGCAAAATAAGCAACTAATGCTAAGGAAGCTCGTTAAATATATATTCTTAGTTATCTTCTTCTTCATTAGTATAGCCCTTTTGTTCTTAAGTCCTTCATGAAACATTGACCTTGCATGGCTACTTTATACTGACGTTCTATCTAAGAATCTATACTTTGTTCTGTGACGTTGCTTGTTTTGCTGATTCTATTCAATATATCTTTTGTGACGGGGGGTGGTTACTATGGACTATGTTCTTCTTCAATCCTCTGACGAAGCGAAAACCGTCAAGGGCTATTTGTTTCTCACGCCTCATAAACTTGCGATATGTCAAGGGTTAATGTGAATCCTTCTATTGCCTCCTTGTAAAATTTTAAAGTGACCTTTCAAATTTTTTATGAAAATAATTAACAGGTATACATGACGCGCCTGAATAATAAAATTATAGTTAACCCACAATAAAAGCTAAGCGTATTTAGAAATAAAGCGAATAATTGTGTGTAGGTGGCAGAAAACCACCAAAACTTAATAAAAGTGTAGGATTTCTAAACAGATTTTCCAAAACATACTTTTTCTAGGACAAAAGTGATTAAAAATTAACACAGTATAACAATGAGTAAACATTTTGATACATAGATATGTGTTTTTACCTAAAATACACGCATTAAACTGTACTGGATTAAAAACCAACACACGAATTTCCATACTTCAGACTGAAAATAATTTCTTGTTGATTTTTCCATAGAAAATCCAACGGAAGCTATTTAACTTTGCACGTATTAGTTCATGGGGTTAATTTTTAAATCAAGAGTTTATTTCTGTTGATATTTTTTAACATTATCATTATTATTTATGGGTCTTATCCACCCACTTCCAAGCTTCATAGTCAACTTTGCACAATTCCTAAACACACACAAACTCACACATATCACGCCTATTATCCCTTGCGGGGAAGGAAGAGCGCAAACATCCGAAAAAAAAATGTCATTAACGCCACGTCTGAGAAATATTTGAGGGTCATGCGGAAAATTGTGTATCGCCATAGTGACAGGTTGTCAGCCCATTGCCTAAAATTGCAATACATACCCTCAAGTCCCTTAGTCGTCTCTTACGACTTCCAAAATCTCCAAAAGAAATGGGGAAATAAACAGTTACATAACATTTCCTCAGAATCAATAAAAAGCTCAGGTTCCGTCAACTTGATGCTTTAATTCGACCACCACCATCGTATTACTGTTTTGTTACTTTTGTCAGCCAACTAGTGTGTTCTTCTACCTTAGATGTTTTCACTGAAGGATTTTTTTTTTACAATAATTAGAGTTTACTCATTTGTTTCAAAAATCAACCCCGTATCGTATCGCGCTCCGATTTGCATGCGCGAATGTGAAATGCAACAGCGCCGCTGCAAAAAGTTATGTACCTACCTGCTTGTTACCGTACTTTTAATAGGTTTATGTACTCGCTTCAATAAAGCAAAGCAATTTGAATGAGTGACCGCTGCGATATGAGGGTGGAAATTTGAAGAGCGATTCGTGAAGCGGTGTTTTGAATAAAAGGTGAAAATACTATTGATGATTCTCAAAACTGGAAATTTTAAATACGAAAAAAGTAAGCATGAAAAAAATAGCTTTCATCAGATTACAATTTGTTTTGGCAGGAAGCTGAGCCGTGTAACGAAGAATGAAAACGTGTATGTACGTCAATTTTCTTACTATTTGATGATCGATGCATGTGTAACAATCCCAATCCTATATATTAGGAGATAATATATACTGGCAGGGAACAATAGGGCTGGCATGTACATTAGGTACAAAAGCCCTATGTAATAAAGTAGAATAGAAAAAATAAAAAAATCTATCATATATTTATACTCGTAATGTAAAAATCAGGCAAACGCTGTGCATGAGAAGATGTTTATTTCTGATAGTATTTTCTCAAAAAATATTGTTTATATAATAAATGAAATCATAGTTCAATTACAAAAAATCATCTAAAACGTATTTAAGAACACAGGAGAAGAGAGAGAACACATATTTGCTTTTACGAGCGAAAGAGTTGAGCAGAGAAGATGACCTTTTGGTCGTACTTTATTAAAGTACTTTGATATATTCTAATCCCGCTTCCATGGGAAAGATGATATCATCGTAAGACTAATAAATCTTTTACTGCGGATGCGATAAAGAAACTGGGCCATTGAGAGTGCTCAAGATACTTATAGATAAGGGCATATAGAAGCCAGTATTGTAATTTGATGGCCACTAACTGAGTGGACAAACAAACAACCCATCTCCTTTATATTGATGGAAGTTTTAAACAACTTCTTTTTTGATGACGATATATAAAACTCTCACTAATGTATGTACAATATTATGTTTGACCTATTAGCCAATATTTCCAATTAAACTAAATTACGTGCAGATAAAATCTAAAAATATTTAAAACCTTTTTCAACTTCTTATCAAACAGCCAATCCGAATCAAAACTTTTATAAATAAAGAGCTGAAGAACTTCAATGAGACCCAGCTCAAGAAAATAAGCGCCCGTCGATTTTCTCTCAATTAAAAACAATAAAGTTGTATTGAGGAACTTTGTAAAGGACCCTGAAGAAAGTGTTTTCCGTCGAACTTCCGTTCCGGATCCTTTTCAATACCATTTTGAATACGATGAATGTGCCTGCTGAATGCTAATTCATCGGCGAAGGCGAATAGATACTCAGTAATCACATTTACACCAGTTAGCAACGGGAGTCTTATTTAAATCTTACTCCTTGGGTTAGTCCTTTGAAGTATCTTTTGGTGTGTTTGGGAATTTGCAAACAAATTGAAAAATTAATACATGTTAATATTTCAAGACAGGAAGGAGAAAATATAAATATTCAAATATTTCTGACTGGTGGTTGCAAAAAGAGCAGTTTTCCGGGTGTTTGTGAGTAATTAGAATTTGTTAGAAAATATACTATTTCTGCAAACGATGTAAAAGACGACTTATGAAAAATTATAGAAAATAGTCAACAGTCCTATAATTATCTACTTTACATAATCTTTGTTAATACTTCTTTCTTACTTTCTTCCAGCAATGTTATATTATTAATAATTCGTTATAATAATTATATTCCAAACATATTTTAATTATGAACTTATATTCTTAGCACATATTTTACGCAAACTCGTAAACAATGTAATACACTAATAAACTGAGTAAAGAAGGGAAAGTCCAGTTAAGTATTTTAATATTAAAACTTGTGAAAACAATTCCTTCAATAATGGAGAACTGCTGCAGGCAAACAAAATAAAGTATTCGGACCGAAGCGTAGCTAACATACATATACAGGATGTAAGGGATAGCCCTCCTAATGATTACAGGCGCATTCAGACCATAAAACTGAACAACAACCCATTAGAAAATATTTGTAATTGTCGTATATTGTAATTTTGTATGGGATGTAATTTTTTTTTCGTTTTCTGACATATTTTCTAGAGGACAGTTGTTCAGTTTTATGGTCTGCATGCACCCTATCAGTATTCGAAGGGCTGAGCTGTTTGTATACATCTACATCCACTTGTTATGAAATTACTTAAGTAGGTAGCTATCGAAGTATATTTTTATTAAATCAATTCGATAAAATTAATATTTCAATTAAATTATTGCGTAAGAGTAGGTTTATTTTCTACTAAATTTACTGAGATACTAAAATGCATGCTATACATATACCACGCCTAAAACCTCTTGCGGGGTAGGCAGAGCGTTATCGGCCGAAAGAAACTGATATTAACGCCACGCCTAGCACATTTTTGAGTGTCTATTGGAAAATTGTGTATCACCATAGCAAAAGGTGGTCAGCTTATCGCCTTAAATTGCAATACACACCCTCGAGTCCCTTAGTCGCCTCTTACGACTGCCACGGGGAAGAAATGGGGTGATGTTATTCTAAGCCGACACCACACGACAAAATGCAATTACTAGTGTTTAGTCGAAAATAGTGTTTTTTTCCAACATTTTGTGAATGTGAATTGCTGAATTTGAGGTACAATATATTGGATGGGGTGGGAGTCAATTATAAGAATATTTATTTGAAAACTGTGACTTTTTCTACTGCCTTCTAAAGGTTCGCAACTAAAATGGACATCCAATTTCAGTTTCAAGTCCGCACTTTCAATAAATTCAATTGCCGGGAATGTATCGACTGCTTCCATAATCGATTTCGGTTCGTTTAAAAATACACCGCACCAAGTTTCAACTCTCGACCGGTCGGCCAATCTCGTCAATGCTTTGTAAAATATTCAGTTCCCATAACACCGGCCGAAGAACACGTAGTCATTTTATTATGCCCTAACACGACCTCACTTTTTCAATATAAGGGTAAACCGTAAAATTTTATTTCATACCGGTTACTTTGTCCATTGAATAGCAGTATTCACTGCCCGTGTTATGCTAATATACGCCGTCACAAAGCGAATGTGCATTGTGGTCGCCTACAAATTTGAATAAGTATTTACTGTAAGCAGGGCAAAAAGCATTAGCGTTGGCTTAAATTTTAAAAACGTCTCATAGAGTGTTATATATGGGTTCTTAAGCGCGTCTCTGAGATATCATTAGGACTGGAAGAGTGCTCTTGGGCGAGATTAAGAGTAGCACTGCTTGGGTTCTTAGCTACTACAATGCGGGTTGCGAGTCTTTGTTTAGGATATTAAATTGTAATTATGGTGGATTTAGTTTCTTTGAATGCGAGGAACGTGGTGGGCGATATGGAGCGCGGAAATAGGAGCTGGCTTTTTACGTTGTTTGTGATAGTTGGGCTTACAAAAGACAAGCTTTGGGCAGTCTTGCCAACTTTAATTTGGCATTCATCGCCTTTTTGTCGGGATCTGTTTTTTTATATAATTCAAAGCAGCGAAATTAAAGTGAGTAGATTGACCTGCAACTTTCCCTGTTCAAAAAGTGTTCTCAAGAAATGTTCATACTATGATCGATCATGCCAGCATGTTTTATCAAAACAGATCAAATAGAAAGTGTTTTTGTTAATACACCATCTTCTAAAGATCCTCATCTTTAGAGCAGTATTTATAATCCACTCAAATATCTACCTTTTGCCTTCTTGTTAAATATTTAGGCCATTTACACAAGATAATCTGGGATACTCCGCTCCAGAACTGAAGACGTACAACCTCCTTACACTAATCTTTGTAAGCGTTCTCAGTGTTTATCTTGCCTAGAAACGTCTGCCAAGTAATCCTTGTGTGCAATAAGACTAAACATTTTAAGGCATTAAGATGCATATTGTCTGTACCTAATAATAAGCACAAAAGTGGTACTCTCTGTCTATGCTATACAAGATGTTTCACAACACAAAGTTTCGGATGGTTTATACTATGAAATAATTGATTTTTTGCATAAGGATGTCGAAAATGAAAACACACAATACTTTGATGACTAGCTATTTGTAGGCCCGAGTAGACTCAATCGAGTTTGCCCCCACATACACTCCGTGGGCGTTTTACGCAGTGAAGAATGACCAATTTGTTACTACCACCTATAGAGCTTGGACAGACATGATGAAGATTTTATTGTAAAACACATTGTATGTAGACGTAGGTGTATGGGAAGACATTAAGTGGACTTGGAGACTTGGAGAGAATCACCGCTATGGTTAAGAACAAACTTGCAAGTTTTGCCTTGTATGCTTGCAGTAAAATTACAAAATAATAAAGACTTGTAAAATCGATATTATTTTAAGCGGCCAGTATATATTTTTGAAGAGAAACAAGCAAAATAATTTGCAAGTTTTCTAGTTGGTTGTGGGTCTTTAGCAATATCTTATGAAAGCAGATAATAGGCATCCATATTTTGGATTGCGCCGTACGGTCCTATGGAAGTCTTATCCAGTGAGGTAACGTTATTCAGACCATTAGATAAGTTCCTGGTTTATAATCCTCTTGGTGATTTTAAAGCTTCGTTTATAAAAAAATATTTTCATTCTAGGTTTAAAATAAACACATAGTTAAATAAATATTATACCAACTACTACGATTGTTACTACCTGATTGGCTGAAAAATATTGACACGTGAGCAAAAAGGCTGCCAATTGTATTTTTGTTTGTTATAGCCAATATTACATCTATGGTTATAGCATTTTTTTGTACAAAGAAGTATGTTGTATTGTATTGCACCTATTGTCAAAATGGAATCTGAAAGTGTCCAGTGTCTCACCAGTTCTTGAGATCCAACAAAAGGCCACTAGACGCCTTCACCCACGCTGATTGTCTACTGAGATGATAAGTCAAGTAAAGCCGGGTGTTATAATAAAGCGAGTCAGTAAGTAAACCCGTTCCGAACTGTATCGTATGAGAGGTTTATGAAACTATATTTTAAGGAAATGTTCTACATTCGAGTGATATCAATAGGGATTTAGGTCGGTTTGTTTTGCTTGTGTGAGTTTGTTGATTCATCGGATTTAGACATGTTTTACTGTAATTACTATATCGTGTGGAGCCGCCTTAAAATAGCATCACTCCAAATATACCTAGTAGTGTTGTGAAAAGCGCTTAGAGATATTCATCTATGATATAGGAAGCAGCGTTCCCAGGGAATGCAACATCTTGCACGCATCTCGCCAATCCGCCTGCCAAACGTGGTGAGTTAGGCAATATCGACCAATAAGGGGAGGCCCATGTCCAGCAGTGGAGAGTGAAAAAAAATTAAATCTACCTACTTTAGGAAGTGCAGCGTGGAACGACGTCCTACCAGTTCAACCGATGAATTAACAACTGCGTCAGCTGCTGTTGGCTAGTGACGGTCCGAAAATGGTGTAAAAATTAACTGCAAATATTTGAAGGCGTAAACCAGCCCATAAAATTGAACAACGTTCCCCAAGGAACATAGATTAAAAGAGAAAAAAAATTGGAGCTCCCATGCAAAATGCTCCAGCCGACCGGGTCAATTTGTATGGGAGGACCAAATTCTTTTCCCAATCTAGACCTATGTTCTTTTGAGAATGATGTTCAGTTTCATGGCCTGGTTCACCCTGTAAAATATTTGCAGGTAATATTTTTATATCCTATAGAAGTGCATATGGGAGGCGGGCCCATGTCTAGGAAGTGTTCTCCCACGGCTGTTGATGATTTTGATAGTGATTACTACCTACTTAAAAAAATCTTCATAATCAAAATAAAGCGAAAGACATTTTGTAAAAGACAATCCAGCGTAACAACATTCTAAACAAAGTCTCCGCAATTCCAGTAAACGCTTAATAATAAGCAACATTGTTTCCCATACGGCAACCGCGAAAGCCAGCTCGGGAAGTAAGCCAGTCTTTATTTAACAGGGATGAATATTATTACAATATCAAATGGGAGAAGACACGCAATCCGCAAGGTTCAATCCCGCGCAGCTTAGCTGGATATCGAATTGCAAATGGCGGCGGAAAATGAAGCGTTTAACGCGTCGCCAACTGCGAACGACTACCATCGTATTGCGGGCTTGCTATGCCGAATCGTTTGTGAGTTCTCGAATTATTGATTTCCGTTCGGATATATTTACGAGTTTATTAATTCAAGATAACTACGAGTACTTACTACAACTCATATTACTGCAAATAACACATTCATTTAATTGAGCACATACCTATCTTAGCACAACTACCTTCCGCAATAAGTAGTTCAGTTTTATTATTTAGGGTGATTTTTGATTAACATCCCATTAAGGGACCCAGTATATCCATAGCTTACTTTTATACAATATAACTAATTCTATACTTAAATATTAATTTTACGTTTGCATACATAATTAAATTGTCTTACTTGCTATGTAAGAGGTGAAAAACAAAAGGTATATTTTTGATTGGTTATATATCTACCAATCAAAAATATACCTTTTGTTTTTCACCTCTTACATCTCTTACATAGCAAGTAAGACCATTTAATTATGTATGCGAACGTAAAATTAATATCTAAGTATGCAATTAGATATATTGTACAGAAAGCTATGGATATACTAGGTCCCTTAATGGGATAGGTCCGCCTTTGTGCCATTTCTTGTTTTTGATTTAATATTTATTTTCTGTATTTGTTTTAAGAATGCAAAATCAAGAGAAATTATAAAGATAAGATACATACTTTCTTCTTCAGAAAGGTTACATTAAAAAAACAATGTGAAGGGATATATTTGGCCATTTTTAAAATTTTTAAAAGTAAAACTTACTAGATTTATGAAATCCAAGTCACGAGTCCTGCTATATATAATAAACAAGATATATAAAGTATATGTAATGGATGAAACTTTTGCATTTACGTGATTTTATATGTACTTACTACTGCATCATCTTTAACATTTATTTATATGACATTATATGGAAAACTGTCAAATATATTGAAACCTCTTTACGGTATGTGAATCATGATTTGCGAAGATTTATATCACGTACATACATACATATATCACGCCTATAACCCCTAACGGGGTAGTCAGAGCGTAACGGCTGTTAGAAACGAACATTTACGCCACGTCTGACAAACATTTGAGGGTCATTTGGAATATTATGTATCACCATAATGTCAGCCCATCGCCTAAATTTGCAATACTCACCCTCGAGTCGATTTTTACGACACCTACGGGAACGAAATGTGGTGGTGCTATTCCAAGCCGGCATCACACGGCTATTATATCACGTCATGATAATTATGTGTGATACCTATAGATTTATTTTATACCAAAACGCTGCAACAATGAATATAGTAGTCTACCTAATAAATATTTTTTTATCCGCATACATAACGAACATTCGCCTACATTCGTCCACTCTAACCCTTTCCTCAAAATTCGACGCTTTGCGCCCGCACGCAACCCATGCTTGCAATCAGGCGAGTCCACGCGACACTCTGCGGTTGCGACAGAGGCTAGCGCCGTTCCGGGGCGGTTTAGAATATCAACAATACTTAAGCGTACGTGCGGCTCTCCTGCGCCGAGCAAATGCTCTCCCTGCATTTACTAGATGAGTTTTCGAAATAGCGTCTCAACATTTTAGAGTAAATATTATGGTAGAGCGAGTTTCGTAAAGTAACAAAGCGAAGCTAAGAAACCAACCAAGCGTTTTTAAGCACTGATAGCGAATCGTATGCGATACACAAGTCAAAAACAATTTCAGACTAGCCCCTCTAGATGCAAGCAGTCCATTTAGCAATGGAAACTCGATCACCACTTTTAGATGCTACTGGATTTGTATTGTCTGTTTCAGTTTGAAATCTGCAGGACTCTCTCCCATATTTTTGACTGAAGGTTTTCAGAATAGCGCCTCTAAATGCAAGCAGTCTATTTAGCAATGGAAACTCGATCGTCACTTGTAGATACTATTTATTAGGATTGTATTTATGGCTTCAACTTTGCAGGACTTTCTCTTACTTATTTTTGACTGTAGGTTTTCAGAATAGCGCCTCTAAATGCAAGCAGTCTATTTAGCAATGGAAACTCGATCGCCACTTGTAGATGCTTCTGGATTTGTATTATTTGGTTCACTTTGAACTTTGCAGGACTCTCTGTTACATATTTTTGACTGGAGGTTTTCAGAATAGCGCCTCTAAATGCAAGCAGTCTATTTAGCAATTGAAACTCGATCGTCACTTGTAGATAATATTTATTAGATTGGTATTATTGGCTTCACTTTGAACTTTGCAGGACTCTCTCTTCCTTATTTTTTGCTGTAAGTTTTTAGAATAGCGCCAGCCATAGTAGCAATGGAAACTCGATCGCAACTTGTAGATGCTTTTGGATTTGTATTGTCTGTTTCAGTTTGAAGTCTGCAGGACTCTCTCTCCCATATTTTTGACTGGAGGTTTTCAGAATAGCGCCTCTAAATGCAAGCAGTCCACGTAGCAATGGAAACTCGATCGCCACTTGTAGATGCTCCTCAGTTTGTGTGGAAGCGATTTAATTCATTATCGTCTCGCTCACCGTATAAGTTGCTTTTGAGTAGAAAAATGGTGCATGCTTTGAAAACAAACTGTCCAAAACAGCGCAATTGGATAGCGAATAGCGAGGAAACGTTTTAAGGATAGTACATTGGTGGTTCTCCCACTTGTCGTATGTCTCTGCGTTTTTTTAAAAGCACCGTAACGCATCGTCTGTCTGACGAAAGGAATTTGCGAATTCCTATCTTAGGCAGTACCCCACTTGTCGTCCGATGCTGCGGATTTTAAAAGCACCTTAACGCATGCGTCAGTCAGATGAATAGAAATTGCAAATTCCGATCTTATATCTTATTATCGTAGCCATATTTGTATGGGAATAAGATCTGCAATTCACAATTTCCTTTCGTCTGTCAGTCGCGTGCATTACGGTGCGTTAAAATACATAGCGAACCGCCTAAGTTGATTGTGAAAAAGGTACCATAGAGAATGTTTTCATATATAAGTAAAACGACTTGATATAAAAATATATTAATGGAAAATTTGTTATACAACCAACCACTAAATAAAATGGCAGGATGCAGTCAAATCGCCGTCGACAATACCCCTCTTCTTGATTCAATTTAAGAGTCAAACTCTTGTCGGTGGAGTACCTTCAATAACTCTTTTTATGGGGAAAACTTTGTGCGGTGCCCCTACAGGTGCAATTATTTATTTTGTGCCTAGAGATGCACATGGGGTAGTGCAATTTTTTATGGCGGTACAAGTGGAAGACCGCGGGAGAGGCCTTTGCCCAGCAGTGGGATCTGATAGTCTAATTATAATAAAATAATAATAACTTGGTGATGTAGTTGCTTAACATAAAGATAAAGATATTATTTTTGTTAAAAAATGAGTAAAATTCAAATACAGATGTCAGTGTTATACATAGTTATAAGTCCTTCATGTTTGGTCTTGCGACATACAAATGTAAAATTTAAAGATTTACACACCTTTATTACAGTAACTGCACATACACATACACATATCACGCCTATTAACCCTTGCGGGGTAGGCAGAGCGTAAACGGCAGCAAAAACGGACATATACACCACGTCTGACAAATATTTGAGGGTAATTCGGATAATTGTGTATCGCCTTAAATTAATATTCAGTTACTGATATAATATAAACAACAAGATAAACAACAATAACAACAGGAACAAACAACTTTAGTGATTAAACTTTCAGCATAATATGGTAAACACAAGTAGTACATACAAAGAGTAAGTTTGAAGTGGAAGAAAACAATCCCAGAATGCAGTTGGTTGCCATTCGAATAATGGGCGTACCACGCCAGGGCCGAATCGAGGTGCAATAGCAAGGGTCAGAAAATAAATAAATTTAATTCTTTAATATATACGTTTTTATTTATTTAATATGACGGCGCTGAATAAACTTCTTCTTTCTTATGAATTACTTCTTGAATTTAAATAGTTTGTTTTGATGTGTTTTTGAAAATCAAAGCGGGCAACACTTATTTAAAGTGGGCAACCCGAATGGGTTTAGGGAGGGCGCTGCAGTCACAGTGTGAAGTAAGTCATGGTAGTTTTCGGATGTCATGGGGGGTTGCGATGGCGACCGGCGGTTTGTTGATATTTTGGCTTGTGATATAGTTGTCGAAAGAAAATGATAATTTATTCATAATTCATAATTCTGTGAACTGTGGCGGCTAAACTACCTCCATTAGCTTTGATTTACGTGTGGCGAGTATGCTAAGTGTGGATCCGACACGGATCGCTGGCAAGTGGATGAAGTGAGAGGAAATTCGACAAATATAATATTTAAAATCTAAGAATAAGAATATCCAAGTATTTCATCATAAAATAAAAGTTTAAATGATACTCGTAGTTTATTTTGATTTTATCGTGATCAATGTTCGTGGTTATTTAGGAACAGTTTTGCAAAATCAAATGTTCTACTAATAACTTAATCCTGTATAAAATGATAATTTTTAGTAAATATTTGGTGCTGAAAAGGTACAGTTTACCATTATCAAGATTTGTTGCCGAAAAGGAGAAGTCTACAGTCATTATACAGGGTGTAAGACTGTTCCTTACACCCTGTATAATGGTAGACCTTCGAATACTGATAGATAAGATAATTCTTTATTAAAATAAACTTAATTACAAATAAGTACACTTATATGAAATAATTATGATAGGATGCATTGAGACTATGAAACTGAACAGATTCAGATTCAGATTCAGATTCTTTATTCAGCTTAAACAACATCGTCAACAGAGTATAAATTAAATTAAATTATTCAAAACATTCACAATAATTTGATAAATAGTAATACATGTCAAATGTACTTATAAATTAAATTAAATTATTCAAAACATTCACAATAATTTGATAAATAGTAATACATGTCAAATGTACTGTCAAACATAACAACTTCCCATAAGAAAACATTTCAGGAAACGTTTTTTTTTCCTATAGTAAATGCAGTCAGTTGATGGTAATTTTGTATGGGAGGTAGATTTTTTATCGTTTCCTGATATTTATCTTTCAAGGGAAAAAATGTTCAGTTTCATGGTCTGCGTGCACCATCAGTATTCGGAGGGTTGTCCCTTAAACCACGTTTAGATTTGTTCACCAATCAGTAGACTCTACCAAAAAATATAAAAATTTTGTGCCAAATTGGTAGAGGATACCAATGAAAAGATTTGGTGGCAAAAATTACCAAATTTTGTTGTGTTTACAAATCTCGAAAAACTTTGAAACATTAGGAACAAATTACGTACGCGGAACTCTTTATGTTTGCCAATAGATTTAGGTGTATAATGTACCTATCACGATTTAATGTTGTTGAAACGGAACATGAGGCTTGATAAAAATACGTCCCTGATAAAGTCTGGTCCAACTGCGGTCATAACAGTTCCACTGAAAACTTCAACTTATACGCATTAAAATAATATTCTACAGCCGTGGATATGGCAATTGGCCACGAGATGGCGTTCACTGAGTCAAAGTTGAAATAAGATTGCAATACTTTAAACATTACTTTCTATGTCCCCACATACTTGAGATCGCTAGTGGACTTAGTTTAATTAAAGTAGATGATTTTCTTACCGCAAAGTTAAGATAGAGTTAGGTAAGTAAGTTCTAAAATACTTTAGGTGCGCTTTTTAAAACTCGCAAATATTGTATTTTTGGCCTAATGTTAACTCAAAGTGCTAAGCTCAACTATTTTACTGACATATATAAACGTAGATAAACAGAAAAATATGATCAATACCAATCTATAGCATTTAAATAAGGATATTGAAAAAGAAACCATTTTTGTCCAACAATTAAAAATATTTTTGATTAATAAAAGTTACTACGACATATCAGAATTTTTCGACGATAAAATAGAGAGCTATATCATACAATCAAAAAGCTAATAAACCTAATAGGTACCATAAATTTAGAATTAAGTGTATCAAATAATATTATAAAAATAAAAACGTAAATAATTATTAGCGAAATTAATATTCTGTTAGTATTATGTAAGAATTTATAAATGTGTAAATTAAATTAAGTTGACAGTTGTAACTAATATGAATATTTAATTAAAATTAAATGTTATTATTACTATTATTAAATTAGGAGTTGGGTTGAAATTTGAAATATTTAAGTAAACTAATGTTATGTTAATTTAAGTTAATTAGTACCCTCTCAAATTGCTACGCCCTTGCAGGGTATCACATATGTACTGGAAACTATAATTTACCACCACTTGTATATTATGTACCTATTATTGTGACTTGCAATAAATTGAAATCTGAAATCTGAAATCTGATAAGTAATATTATGATGGTAACAACAAAAGCTATGTTATGTGTTTTTTCTTCTATTCTCTTTTGTATTGTATCATAGGGTCAACTTTATACCCTTTTGTCGTACGTCTTTATGCAATGCTAAAATTTCGACATAAATAAGATCATTAAAAAAAAATTCAACTTTCATTCTGTACCTGGATAAAACGCAGAAGTGTCAAACTCAGTTTAACCTTTTTGCCGAAGGAAAAGAATTATTTTAAAAGCTTAATGAAACTAGAAACTTGCGTAGCTTCAACGCATCATTTTGCATAAGCAATAACATTGTCAATTCAACCGCATCTAGCCATCAAATTTCACCCATTACCGGCATAAAATTACACTTGCAATCACATAAACTAAATTTGCGTATTAAGACCATAATCGTTGGTAATATGCCCCTGGCTGTATCTGTTACGTCCCTAAATGAGCTTTTGTATATGATATTCATAATTTTGGGGGATATGAAAGTGAGGCCCCAGGGCTAACTTACTACATGCAATGGTATGTATGACGTAATCTGTCAAGTGAAAATTTTGGGATAATCAGGATAAATATGTAATGGCGCAATACTTTTGTAATGGCAAGAACAACATAATTTGTGAGGAAGTAATCTTGCAAACTGTACAAAATATAGAGCGTTTTCTTATTTTAATAATGATAACAATTAATTCTTCTAAAAGAGAGAATCTTATGAACCTCAAATCATTAACCTACAATTTTTTTACGCATGTCTAATTCTTCAGAAAGAGTCAAATGTAATTCATACAAAAAGAATGAAGGAGGTACTCTCAAAAGCAACCTTTTACACAAAGAGTAACAAAAAAGGTAAAGAGGTGAAGAAACTATGAAACTGAACAACTTTTCTCATGGAACATAGGTCAAAATATGAAAAAAAATTGACCACCCATAGTAAATTAACCAACTGATCGGCAATTATATATGAGAGGACAAATTTTTTTTAAAACTTAAAAAAGTTAATTGAGAGGGATAGTAAAAGAAAGAAAGAAAAAAAGGTAAAAAAGAGAAAGAGTCAAATGTAATTCATACAAAAGAATGAAGGAGGTACTCTCAAAAGCAACCTTTTACACAAAGAGTAACAAAAAAGGTAAAGAGGTGAAGAAACTTATGAAACTGAACAACTTTTCTCATGGAACATAGGTCAAAATATGAAAAAGAATTTGACCACCCATAGTAAATTAACCAACTGATCGGCAATTATATATAGGAGGACCAATTATTTAAATACTTACAAAAAAGTGTTTATTAGAAGGGACAGTTGATCAGTTTCAAGAGTATCTTGACCACCTTTCGGCTTGTTTTACTCTTTTTGTTACTTCCTGTATAAACATTACTCTGCAATTGCAAGAGAGCAGTGTTTCAGCATGCAATTTTATTTCGAATAGTTAGTATTCATTTGGAGCATTGAATAAGCAACAGCCTACTTAAAATGTGGGGTGTGTTTTTCATTCGATCTTTTCATCGAAAATACATTCAAACTGAGACAACACCGTGTTGTGCTTGTTTTAAGTTAAGTAAATAGAAAGGATAATTTGGCTTTTCCACCTAATTTTTAAAGACAGTATAATGCACTCTTCTCAATAATATAAAGAAGTCTTCATATATCGTAATTAAAATACCTTTCGATATTTCAAATTAAAAAGGAACTTTGTCACAAAGCTAACGCACATACAAATCACGCCTATATCCCTTGCGGGGTAGGCAGAGCGTTAACGGCCGTAAAAATACGGTCGCTATCGCCACGTCTGACAAATATTTGAGGGCAATTTCAGAATAAATCGTGTATTCTTAGATGAAAGCGAACCAATCATTTATTTAAGCGTGTATCACTTTAGTGAAAAGTTGTCAGCTGTGTGACAGGAAATTGAGTCAAAACAAGTTTTTAATAAAGCCGTCTCTGAACGCGGTCTATTATAAAAAATGCTTAATCTCTAATCAATCTGGGTACACCCTATATTTGATGCCTTAATTAATATTAAACCCTCTTGTTTCTTTAACCTCAAAGTTATCCGTTTGACTTTTATGAAATTCCGATACTGATTACCCGACCCTGTATAAATATTTTGTATAAAATTTAATCCGGTTACGTTCAGAAGAGCTTATGAAATACAATTTTTGTGTCGCCGAAGGATTTTTAAAATTATGTGTACGATATATTGTAGGTAAATATAGTTGTTTCATGGCTTGTAATGCACTCACAGTGTTATATTATTTTCATAAAATGTATATAAAAAATGTTAGCCTGCTCATACTCACTGCTCTGACAACTGAGCTACCGGCGCCTCTAATGACACTCCCAAATTTTCTATCTCTTGGTGCTTGTCTCCAAACGACGTACAAACTACATCTAGTTTAAGTTATTTTAACGAATACTTTGTTGGCAGAGCAGTGGGACGATACTCCACGGTCCCGGGTTCTTGTACCGGACTTGTCCCGGCAGGCGCTTAAAATTTTCAATTTCTTATTTTCCTTTTATAATTATAAATATGTTCTTTTATCTGTAGTTATCTAAACGGAGCATTATTTCACGATGAAAAAAATTCACCAGAAGTCAAAAAAACAAAGCAATCGCGCTCATAATAAAAAAAACAAAAATAAATAAACTTCCTTCATTAAACAGGTTAAAATATTTTTAAAATTAATAAATAATTTTATTGTCATAGCAACTACGCTTACCCTACCTTAATTATCGCCTCGTTTTTATAAAAGTTCTAATATGTACCTACCTTTCTGGATGTTGAAGTTTAATTGAAATAATTGGTGAAAATTTACTTAGGTACCCGAGGTACACCGTTTGCAAACACAAAGAAATTTTACTATTGCTAGGTATAATTTCAAGTAGATTTCGAGTGGCTCAAGAATAGGCCCCCAAAACCGGCACGTGCGTGTCACGTGGCGTACCGGATTAAGGCACAGTGCTCCGGATAATTAACTGCACAAAATACTGGCTATCGCCCACGATCGATGGCGTGAATATATGGACCCCCTGTGGGCCGAATTAGGGAGGTGAGATATGAAGTTTGACAAATTCTAAATAATAATGACAGGTTCCTACTTACTATCTCAAATATTTGAATCACATTGATAGTACGAGTAATAAAAATTGCTTGGTTATGAAACTTTAAAATTTTTGACAGAGTTACGTAAGTAAGTATCCAATGTATGTATTAGACTCTGTTATCAGTTACTTAATTTATGGGCTACTAATCTGTAATTTTTTATGAACTATCCCGGATCCGTAGTACCCGGTACTAGGTGGTCCATTTTACTGTTTCCTTTCATGGACACAATATTTCTAAATCAACACCCTTGGTTATAATGGGTGATGGAATGACGTGTTGTGGGCCCCTTTTTCAGCACTGTATCACCTGAATTGGGCACTGTAGTCCGCCCAGGGATTGGCTAGGCCCAATTTGACGAAGGGCAAGCGCCACGCACGCGATTATACTAATTATGCATGGTCTTTGCAGACTTAACTGACTTAATTACAAAGCTTATAAAGCTTCAAGAGTTATTGTGGCGGATTTAGGAGTTGACTTGCTGCTTGGTTGCAAAATGTAGTTACCATCAAATTTGCTAGCACTGTTCCTACATTGGTCGAAGAACTAACGATCGATGGAAGGAGGAAACGGAGGAAGATTCTAGAAAGGTGGATAACTTAGTGTAGGACCGACTACATACAGACTACGACTACGACTTTGAGAGTCGAGTGAGGGCCATTTAGTTGCAGTTGGCCCAATATCGCTATCTATGAAGACGATTGGTCTATTTTCCGCTGGGACATGTCAGCTTACGCATGTTATAAAAAATAAATATTAAATAATATCCTTGAAAATTCACACAGCGCCATCTAGCCCCAAACTAAGCAAAGCTTATAACTATGGGAACTAGATAGCTGATATTAATGCTTATATATATTTTTTGTAAATAAACATATAATACATGAAAAACATCCAGACTAAACACAAATATCAAAAAAATTACTTAACAATAAAAATAATTTGTGTAATATTTTCTTGAGTTTGCACAATTATTACTCATCACAATAAAACAATTTTAAACGGATATAAGTTGTGTTTATTTTGGACTTTACAAAGAGAAAGAAAGAGAAGAGAGTTTTCTTAAGAGCTCGAAACGTAGGAATAGTAAAATCCAAAATAAACAAATCTTAAATCCGTTTAAAATTGTTTTATTGTAATACTATGTGTCCTGTGGGGATCGAACCCACGACCCTCGACGAAGCGCAGGTGTACTAACCTTTACGCTATCGGGCCAGTTAGTATAATGATAATGTAGTTCATAACTAACCATTATTTTTATAATAAACGGGATCTAAATTAAATAATGTCTTAAAAATATATTTGACTGAATACCAAATTATTCAAACACTTTCCGTGTTAAGAAGATATAATTGCCTATAGAAAACTTACAAATTTTGTACCGTGGGCAGGATTTCTATAATTGTATACCTGACACAGAAAGTGTTAAAAAAATTTGGTATTCAATTAATCACGGAATTAGTTAATTTGTCGCATCTGTAAAGAGGGAATTAGTCGCTGGGTGTTAGTTGCAAAACTAACGCAGTAACGCGGCATCAAGATACGCTTGCAAAACTGGTGGGCAATGGATGAACCGCGGTAGCCCAAATGGCAAAGTGATGGCAAAAGTTGCAGGTTCCTGCCTGCAGTAGAAATTTTGCAAGTTTTTTATATCTTTGAGTTTCATACTGTCCTCCAAACTCAAAAAAGGTGCTTCACCTGTTAAAAGATTCCCTATATTTATCCACCCTCCAGCAGAAGACAGAATTTCGTCAATCAAGGGCTTTACCTTACACTTGACGTTGACAACGTTCTTATGTTACAATCCGAGGAGCTTAGCAATCCGACACGAGAAAATTGTGCGGAAGCCGGTTAAATTGTCGTGTTTCTTTTAGGGGAAGGCGTTTGACTTATTTCAGTTTACATATTTTGATAAAGTCGAAATAGAACAACTTTATTTTAAATTTCAATTTCAAATATGTATTCAATATTCAATTATTGACCTGTATAAGCTGGGTATTTTTTCAATTTAAAACTTTTCTATTTTCGTCATTTCATTTCAATTTAGTCGATAATAAAAAGTATTATTTTAGTAAGTCATTGTAAAAATGTAATAGGTATATTACACAATCGGTCAAGTGCGAGTCGGATTGGCGCACAAGGGGTTACGTAGGTACCATTATGTATAAAAATGATATAAAAATCATGTTTGTTATTATTAAGTACCTAATACATGACATGTATTACACATTGTGTCTTGTAAATCTTTTTCCCATCTAGATACAGCCTCCAAACCATTATAAATAAAATCGAGCAAAAAAGACACGGATTTTATACATGGTGTAAAAAAAAATTCTGCAAATATTTTAAGGGGTGAACCAGTTTGTGAAACTGAACAACTTTCCCCACGGAAAATAGGTCGAAAAAAGAAAAATTAATGCATATACAAATTTACCCGGTCGGGTTACATATTTAGTGTGGAAGGACCAAATATTTTTTTAGAATCCGCAAACGTTTCGTATTTCTATTTTCCTATGTTTCTTGAGGAAAATTGTTCAGTTTTATAAGCTGTGTAATACAATAATTATATATTTTTATTTTGTCTTAATTTTTTGGTATTTTGTTGCTATAACAAAAATACGGTATCAATATGACATATACAACAGCCTGTTGACAGACAGACATCTGAGGGTTTGGGTACGGAACCCTAAGAAACACGTAAAACTACAAGCGAAAACGTGAACAAAGATTGCAAACAATCATAAAAATGAAGACGCAACCTCATTCTATAAACTTCACAAACCGAGCGTCTGCCACATTTAACACGTTCATTTTGTGACACTATTACGCACATTCACAAGCTTTAAAACGACGCAAGGTTTACAACATTTACTCGCCATCAGTGTGACTATTAACAAAATAGCATTCATGCTAAATTTAAAAAAATAGCAACTTTCATTTGCATACCAATCTCCTGTGTAATATACAGATTGACATTTAATAATTGGCAGATTATGTATTGAGTGAAAAATCTATACAAGGTTTGATTATTGTATTAAAATCTGATGAAACTGATATTTCTCTTAGATTCTTTCATTTTATTAGAATATTAATTCGCAATAGTAAGAGCAGATGGCTCTTCAAATTCACTAAAGTACTGCTCTCTTTCGTAGTATTTGTCTTAACTTTTAATTCTGTTCCATTTTTGAAGATCAACTTTGATCGGCTAAATGGTATAGAAAAAGCAAAGCAGCAAAATTTAAAGAATGCTGGCACTTTGGTCACACCAACTACGCCTGCAGTAAATTGCAAGCAAGATCACAACGGCCCGGCGCCGTCTAGAAATGAACTCATAACACTTTTATGATACAGCCATAGCATTTGCTAGCACCTCGAAAGATATGGTGCCATTCTGGTGGCCATTAAATCCGTCTACTGCAATCAGACAGTTTATGATGCTGCCATTTTAATTAAAGCTTTTTCGCTTGTTTATTGGTGGTCTGTTGATTTTGAACTGAGGTTTTTCAGCTTTTTATGTGAGAAGGCGGGAATGGCATCTTTTAAATGGTTTGAAATTCCTCGTTGTGAGATTCTTAGTGCTTGGTAAGATGAAATGTTTTATCGTCTTCGCAATGCGTTCATGAAGCGTGTCATGCAGCAATTATTTGTGCTTCGTACCCTACAAGAGATTTTTTAATCAACACTAGTTCTTTAAATGCATGACAATTGCAGTTTTTTTATTATGTTATGTAATGATACACAAAAGAAATTAAGCAAATACTACTTTAAATTACTGTTTAATATTGCCGAGGTTAAATTATCTAATACACTCTTAAACAATACATTAATTTTCCTATTAAACGCACACTCATAAGTGTTAATCTTTACATCGACAATGAAAAATAATCTCTATCAATATTTTAAGTGTTTGAATACATAATTATGTTTTATCACATACTACTAAGTGTTATAAAAGGTTTTATTGTTGCTGTCGATAATATTTGAATTTATGTTACTTTTGAAACAATGTTTTTAACCTTTTCCTTTCTGAGTAGCTTAATGTTATTTTAAACTTGAAAAACTCCGATCTAGACACATTCGTCAAAAATCACGACTATGTTACCCTCAAATCAGTTTAATTTTTATGCTGTCGATAATATTTGAATTTATGTTACTAGTTGAAACGATGTTTTTTAACCTCTTTCTTTCTGATTAGCTTAATGTTACTTTGAACTTGAAACACTCCGATCTAGTCACATTAGTCATAAATCACGACTATATCATCCTCAAATCAGTTATAATCTGTTTACTTTTTATGCTGTCGATAATATTTGAATTTATGTTACTAGTTGAAACAATGTTTTTTAACCTTTTTCTTTCTGAGTAGCTTAATGTTACTTTGAACTTGAAAAACTCCGATCTAGTCACATTAGTCAAAAATCACGACTATATTAGCCTCAAATCAGTTCTAATCCTTGCTCTCCATTTTGCAGCATTAGTTCCAGCAACAACAGTAAAATTTACAAAACAAAGTAGACTAATAAATGGACAAAGCCTGCGTTTAGACGCTCATATTGGCTGTTTAGGTGTTGTTTACCTTTCTAAATGAGCATCAAACGAGAAATAACTGTTATTGGTGCGTTAACGCAGCGGTATATCGATTTATTAGGGAATGTAGGCGGAAAATCCTATGGTGCATTCGTGGGAAAAAGTAAATTAAGATCAACGTCGAACTGAGCCTGTGTTGAAGCTGCAGTTAGTAAGGTTTTACTTTTATTATTGAACATAGGAAACGCAGTTGTAGAAAAGCGGGTTGGTCAGCAATTAGTGGTTTTTGTACTATTTGAATATCTACTCAACATAAATACATAGACAGTCACATTCAAACCTTAAGGTAGTTGCTTGAAAACAGGTTTCTTTCAACCAAGATAATGAAGCTAGAAACATATAACCAGTTAGGAAATATTTCACGATAAAACACTTGCAGCTGAAATGCTATAAATAATCAATCTGTTTACGTCGATTGAGAAAAAGTAAACAAATCAGACAGTACTTATCCACGTTTAATATACCTAAAACTTGGCCTAATATTTATGATGAAATAGCTCATTTAAAACTCCCACATGTAACAAAACACGTCAGATTTAGTATAATTTACTTCGGAGTATTAAAAGTTGTTAACAATCTGTTAATACCGTATTGAAGTAAACCCTTTGAGAAGTTCCACAGTTTCGTAGGCTCGTCTTGTCTTGCGGAATTACGTAATCGGAGACTTTGGAACACAGGGGTGGAGTAAGTTAGTACAGCTGTTGAAACACTTATACGACAGATGTCGCTGTAAGTTTGGTCGAACGCGGTATAGACTTGTTCTCTTGAAAACTATATGTCGACCTGGATAATAGAGATCATTAATATCTCAGTAAAGACCAAAATAATATGTTTTATTATAATTATTAAAAGTGAAATGAAGTATTAGTATAAAGTAGTGGTTCAGGGCTTTTTCAACAGGTTTGATTTTTTTTGCCGTTTAAATCTGTCGATTCTGGCGGCAAATTTCTTTACGTATTCCTGTAGTTTTATTCAATAAGCAAAAAGGAGACCAAAATTCATGAGTATTGAAGTTTAGCTCTTTTCTTCTGCTTGTTTAGGAAAATGACGTGAACAGCTAAGAATTAGCTACTAAAGTTTTGTGATAGAATTGGGGCCATTATGTTTTGCCAACTTTACTTACCTCTAATAAACAAACATACTAAAGTAGACATGGGAAGAAGGATAGAGTCTGATCTAAACTGAAGTTATTAAGTTTAAAACCCTTTCCAAAGCGATTCACTTTAAAGCCACACGTTTGGCCTCAGCTCTATCATAGGCAGTGTAATGTCGGTAACTTTAGGAGCTTTTGAGCTTTAGGCTGTATGATGCCGGCTTAGAATAGCATCACCCTATTTCTTTCCCGTGGGAGTCGTTAGAGGCGACTAAAGGACTCGAGGGTGTGTATTGCAATTTGAGGCGATGGGCTGACAACTTGTCACTATGGCGATGCACGGTTTTCCGTTTTTTCGGGCGTGGCGTGAATGTCCTTTTGAGCTATGCCTACCCCGCAAGGGATTTTAAAGGCGTGATTTGTGTGCGTGATTGGCGTGAGAACAATAATAATTTATTAGTTTCAAAACTCTACCAGGCTTGCAGCACTTGAAATTGTTCCATTACAGTATTTTTGCAACTAATACCCATCGACCAAATTATTCTTTACAGCTTGAATGTACGAGTAGCATAAGCGATAAAAACCCGCGATAAATTTAATAGCAAATGTGAAATCCTGCCCGCATCAGAACATTTAGAAGAAGTTTTCTGAAATGGTATTTTATACTCCTGAAACCGACACTGTCCAAAGTAAATCCAGGGAATGACGAACTCCAGCCATTGTGCATATGTCAAGGGGCAGATAAATATATTACGTCTCCCCAAAAGCGTCAGAAATCCGAAGATTTGTAAAGTTTCCCCCTTTTATGATGGCTGAAGCGCCCTGTCGATGTTTTCTGCTTGAGTGATATGAAAAACTTTTACGTAACACAAGGATTTGTACGACATAATTTTGTATTTGAGTAAATCCAGATACATAAATATAAAATAGATAAATTCGTAGGTGTAGCTTTTCGCATGCCTGGGATTATATTGTCTTTAAATAATAAAGATATAGGTTAAGCTGGTGATAACAAACAACTATCCAAAAGTTACGTGACATTCGCCGTAATTACAAAATCAGAAGGTCGGCAGATTTTTAATTTCGCGTTGATCGCAACCTTAAGGCTCATTTTAGGTTGGGCAATGTTGCAAGCAATTTTCTGTGGCACGTCTTATAACATTACCTACCCTAATACTTCCTGAACTGTAGCACGTAGGAATTTATTTTTACAATTGTCCGATCCAGAATTTAGTTTGTTAGGTCACATAAAAATCATATTTATCTGACCTAAATGCAGATTTTTAGCGATGCAAGGTCAAAAACTAAGTGAAATTAGCGATGCAAGGTCAAAAACTAAGTTTTTTTTTTATTAATGATGGGTTTGCTCTTGACTCTAGTCTAGGTCATAAGACAGAGACAAGGTCTAAGATGGAGCAAGCTCAACCAGAAGAAGACTGTTCACTGTTCACACAATTTACACTATTAACCATGACTTTACTTAATTCGTCATTATATTGCCAAACGCAAGTTTTTGGCCATAGAGCAATTTCAGTTTATTTATGTTTTTTTGCAAAACTACCTGCCAAGGGCAAAGTTGTACGTAGAATTCTCATGATTTATTTGGTATAAAGATGTATCAATATTTTTAATTACCTACTGTTGCATCTATATAAGTTATTTAACTTGAAAGCGCAATACAAAATTTATTTTCCGACTTTTTCCTGTCCATCGCTTAACCTACTACCAACCTTAATGTAAATTCCGTAAAGTCAAAATTTTTCAAAATATATTTCTTTCAATATAAATTCACTGTGTTATTCAGGTCGTTTCCACAGTTTACGACTCGAAACAGACTGAAAGTAATTCAAGGAAATGTATGCAACATTTTCATTTCAATAAGAATGATAACCGCGAAAAAAAGCGTAAAAACATTTGTTTTTTTCTTTAAACTTACCATAAACTTTATTGCCGTGTGATGCCGGTTTAGAATAGCATCACCCCATTTATTTTCCGTAGGTGTCATATGAGGCGACTAAGGTACTCGAGGGTTACACGTGTTTTGAAAATTTTGGCGATAGGCTGACAACCTCTCACTAATATTTTTAATTCGAAAGTAACTCTGTCTGTCTGTAACATTTTCACGCCTAAACTACTGAACCGATTTTGATACAATTTGGCATAAGCATAGACAGAAACCTAAGAAAGGAGACCGTTTTTGCTCTACCTACCGCAAGGGATACAGGCGTGATATATGTATGAATGTTTAAACTTACTAGGAGACCTACTCGTTCCTCACTTGCATATTGGTCGGTGACGAAATTTGAGATTATAGTTTGATAGGATTTGAGTGGGATATGAGTAGACAACACATGCGCAAAATCTTTAATGTCAAATACTAACAATCTGAAATTCTGTGTTTAGTTCACGCAAGGAGAACCGTAGACGATGTGCAGCCGAGGTAATAAGACGGCGCAACCAAGAACCCCGTTCACTCGCTTAGAGACATGGAAGCCTTTTGGCGGCATGTTCTGGAGAAAGTGTCTAAGGCGAATAGGCCCACACCGGAGGCTCTGAAGGCTCTTAAGCTTCTTCTTCTCTTGGAAGAGCGGCACAGGGGTGCGCGTGACTATTCCAGGCTCTGAAGCCCTTTACTCTTAAGGAAATAAGGCGGGCCGGTATCGATCTGCAATCTGCACCACGTCCTGACAACTGGGGCAGCGTCTCCCTGGACAACAAGGCGACAATACTCAATGAGTGGCTCACTAAAGACGAGATACTCGTACCGATGCGACATTGCAGAACTATTTTTATTCCGAAGAAAGAGGTTCCCGCAGGTCCCAGTGCCTATCGGCCGATTTCGGTTGCGTCGATACCATTTTCTTTGCAAATAAACGTATGATTATGATTATGATACCGCGGTGGCATATGCATACCCCCTTAGCTCGGAGGTTACTGGATTGTTGCCCCCCGGATGTACACAACGTGGATTTGTCTACGCCGACGGCACACTGGACACTGGTGGAAGGATCGCGACTGCGAATTCATTTTAGAGCATGACTCAGCGTCACAACTTGCACTCTGTCTTGGCTTGGAGTAGACGCTTATATGTGGAGCAGAAGTCACTCCTCGGGCTGAAGAATCAAGTCTTTTGGCGGCTGCCAGCAGTAGTTTTGTGAAGCTCGTGCATGAATTAGACGCGGTTAAATCAGATGACTGGTATGCGAGCAGAGTGGGACCCTGGCTGAGCGATTTGACGAGCCTGCCTTCAGGGGTTGACGTCAAGCCCCGCAGATTCACCTGATGCCTGTGACTGTGGCTAACGAGATCCCTTTATTTAAAACCTTGAACCCCGGTTCAGCCACACATCGGCGAAATGTATTGCATTTTGACTTTGGGACCTTGAGCGCACTTATCCATAATGATTCATCTGTCCTGGGGAATTTATTTCTCAGTATGACAGGTCACAAAAATCAACGACAAGACAAGCGGAATATTATGCTTATACACTGGGCCTAAAGTCTGCTAAATAAAATCGTTCCAGTTGTGTGTCCATGGCCTGACAGTGGGACAGTTTTGATCGTTTCGTATTCTGCTTACGATTTGAACTATAGGAAATCACAGTGGCATTCCAATTGATATTCGATGGCATTACAACAACTAAAAAATAAGAGAATCTGGGTCCAGGTCTCCATATTTCTCTAAATATTTTTTTTAAGAGGATTGTGACATTTAATCTTAAGTAATCATGCGGAAGCAGAATGTAAGAACTGAATAAAAAGAATAAAGTAAAAGCAATGTGTTATTTCTAAACACCAGTAACATACATTCCCTGCAGATTTATCCTATTTAAAACTAAAAAGGTTTTGAAAGCCTAGCCCCAAAGTAATTACATTGATTAAATAAATACCGCGCAAACCTTTTTTACTGAAACCTGGAAAATACTTTTCAGGTCAAACGTATTGAAGATGAATTTACCGAAAGTCCAGTCAAAGAGTCGGCGGATCAAAGGAGCTTCTATGTACTAGATCAGGGGAGGTCAACCTGAGGTACACCTTATCAACTTATAATACATCTAATCTTCTATGGTTTATTTTTCTCCCACAGTGCTTATATTTTTTTCATTAATGAATAAAAAGTTTAAAAAATGTTAGCGTCGGACGAGGATTGAACCAGGGACCTGTGGAGTACCGCCCAATCGACCGACGCTTAAATTATTTCAACTTCTTATTTTTATTTACATGTTATCTAACTCATGATATTAATAGGTTTTCATTTACCTCGCAGAGTCATTTAATCAGTGAATAAAATCCGAAAATTAAAGAATCAAATATCGATCTATGTACGAGTATGTTGCAAGTAAGGTACTATAAACATTGAAACGAAATAAAAATATTACATTTTTAATGTGATCAACATAACTAATAGGTTAAACCATTGAATAAATTATAACACTAGCGTGGTTAACTATGAAAAACAATGATAATTTAAATTTCTTCATTTGTACCCTTTGAAAAAGTTCGAAAACTGTTTATTTTAATATAAAAATTCTCTTCTAACTCATAAATAAATAAACTCATAAATTCACTTATTTTAGTAATGGTTGACGATGTCTGCACTAGCCCGAAACCGAACTAAATGTAAATACCGGTCGAATGTCCCCAGTGAATTTTTGAGTGCAAGCGACGGATAAACTTTTGATTATACAAACTTATATTGAATTTTGCTGTTTCAAATAGCAATTTTGATTTTTGTTTCAGTTTATTTCGTGTTGTGTAGTTGAGTAACTAAACTACTATAACAATGGAATTTAAATTAAAAGTTGTAACAATAACGGGAATTGAAGAACAAAGCTCTTAGATCTAAAAAAGAAAAAAATATATTTTGTAAAGTCCTTTTGGAAGTCATAATTAGAAAAGAAACAAATGAAAACAAAACTTATAATGAGCTTTCAAATAATAAAAAAGAATATCAATTATTTCGATAACATTTTTTTTTGTTTAACAATGTGAACAAGAAGGTACCTGCGCGCCAGTTGTCGTCAACAATCTTATTTTAATGACTCGAGGGCACCCCTGGCGCGGAAAAACTGTGACTGGTGTTTTGAAGACGGTAATTTTTCACGTCGCGACTGCGATAACGCCCGCGGTCAGGTGTTAGAATGATTTGTGACCGCCGTCCGAGCTTTCTGAAGGTTGACAAACACTGGCCAGTATGACGACAAAATGTCTTTATATTTTTCTACATTTTTATAACGTCGTGCTGCCTGCGAGTTTGACAGAAACTCCTCTTTCTCCTCTTTAGAGGGTAAAACGTTTTATTAGTCTGTGTCATTCATTTTTCAGTCGCCCCGCGCATGAAAATACAGTTATACACCTCCATCTAAACTTTCAACTTTACAATAGTCATAAAAACAAATGTTAAACTAGCGAACAAACAAAACGGAACACTCGAGGAAATAAAAGGCTGGTTCTTTATAAAAGTGGCTTGCTTTAATTGGGGATGGAAATAGTGATTAATGCCATCTGATAAGGCTGTAGGGGCGGCACGGAAGAAAAAAGGGGTTTGAGTACCACACACATTAACCTAATTCGTTTTAATTGCCTAAACTAATCATTTTTAAACAGTTGTGAGTGAGTTCTCGAGTTAATATGGCATATTAAGTAGGCGTTGATTTATTTAGGGAAATGGTGGCCTTGCGTCACGACATGTGAAAGTGAAAAATATAATATTTTCCGAGTGCGTCAACACTATGCGTGGCAACCATTCCGTTAAGCATTTTTATGGTGTTCCACCTTGGTCTAACACGTTTGCTACATGCCTTCCTATATAAAGGTTTAATTACGCACAGCGTAAAATATTCTTTATACCACACCTACATAGTAAGCGCCCTTAATAAAACTTAGACAGGAACGTGAGCCATTGTTGACGTTTCAAATGAGCGGGAGACAATAACCCATACAAATCACATTTTTCCCTAGGGAAGAAGGCATGCAACTGTCAAAACATTTGTAAAACACAAAGCAAAGCAATAAGTACATTGAGACAAGTCTTGCATTCTGCCTGCTAAATATTAGAGAGAATATTTATGTAGTCAAAATAGTAGACTTGGCTGAATAGACTTAATTGCGTTTGCCTTGTACGAAATACATTTAAAAAGGGAATCACTCTAACGCGCCAATTCGAATTGAAATTTTCGTGAAAAAAATCAGGTTTATTTAATTGTTTCTTTTGTATTCCTGTTTTTTAATTGACGTAGGTGTAGTATAAAGCACTATGTATCACTCGGAAAAAAGTCCGATTAAAAACTCGTGTGTATTGAAGCCCTCAGCTGCGCTTCGGGCCTCAACCACACCTTCGTTTTAATCGGCTCCTTTCTCTCCGCGTGCACAATGTACTATTTCTTTAAAATTTACAGTGTACTTTTAGTCTTATATGTAAAAAGAAAAGGTATTAGTTAACATTATAATTTCTTAAGTGTTACTGCTAACAAATTTATATGAAAACACTAGTCAATGGGTCGGCGAGCAGTCCACAGCGTAAACGCAAACGATTCCATTCTTGGCCAATCAAAGTTATCTGTGTCTCACAGCTTTTGGGTATGGTTTTACAAATGTTTTATGTGAGCCACACAGTAGCTGTTACTAAAAGCACACATGATACGCACAAATGCCAAAGTAAATTAGGCTTCGACGAGCCGCATAGTATTTTCAAGCATAGTTCACTATTTTATATATTATGTATTTTAGTACAGAACAATATACATAAAACTGGAGTCTGTTGATGAAAACAATTGAACCATTTCGACATAACATGAAATTATACATTTTTTTTTCTGAGGTGGATCCCTCAACGGTTGCGTTTTTTTATTATTTGAAAATGCTTACCACGCAGCTAATTAGTTGGAATGAAAAATAATTGATTGGAACTTTACGAAATAGAGCGGGTGCTTTGGTACCCACACACACACATATCACGCCTATAAACCCTTGCGGGGTAGGCAGAGCGTAAACGGCCGTATAGAACGGACATTTACGCCACGTCTGACAAACATTTGAGGGTCATCCGGAAAATTGTGTATCGCCATAGTGATAGGTTGTCAGCCCATCGCCTAAAATTGCAATACACACCCTCGAGTCCCTTAGACGCTTCTTACGACTCCCACGGGCAAGAAATGGGGTGATGCTATTCTAAGCCGGCATCACACGGCTTTGGTACCCGTGTGAGAAAAATTACACAAAAACGCGCTTCTGTTGGTATAACTATAATTTTTATAACGTATCAATCGTACATTGCAATACGTTGCAACTATGAGTAAATAACGTGTAAAAATGTACTAATTATTAGATAAAACATGAAAAATTTAAACCTCTCGACATGATATTTTTGCATCAAAATTTTTCAACAATATCTATGTCTAGACACTTTAAAGGAAAACCATTTTATGACGATAATATTATGATGGAAAATAATTGGCAAAGTGCTGTGGCTGGCCATTAAAAAATTGAATAATAAATATTTTATGCGAATAGTCGAAACATTTCAAACGAGACATTCCTCGACAAAAGTAGAAGTCACGAAACTAAAATAAGGCTTGCTATTGACTGTGCTGCTTTTTGCAACAACAGGAAAATGTACTAAAATGTCTTCTTAGGCTTCTGGGTGAGCTCTTTCTTGCTTCGACTCTATCTTATCCTTATCTCTATTTCCTTTAGATCTATCCCAATATAAAGACAAGAGCATACTTCTTATCTTATCATTAGGAAGAAATATCGGTAACTACGAGTCGGGCTCGCACATGTAAGGTACCGTACCGCTATGTATAAAAAATCACGTTTGTTGTATGACAGCTCCCGTAAATATTTTTTTTTTTAGGATTTTAATTGTTATCTTTTAGTGTTAGATATATATACCCTTTATTGCACAAAATTTATAAAAGTTCTACAATAAAATTAGGAGCAAAGGCGAGCTTATCTCTTAAGAAGAGATCTCTTCCAGCCAACCCATTTTTTGTCAGAAAATTCATATCTTATTGGGTAAGTAGGCAATAAATAACAAACGAAAATATAATAACAATTACAAATATACAGTCTACTGAACTATACCTACATACAATATATATATATAATATAATTCGATACCATCTACTCAAATCAACTAGGTCATAATTAGGAAAAAAATAGTTTAGGCGTGCTTCAATGACACTTAAACCTACCGCCGACTATAAACTAACTAACTCAGTGTCAATAATCGCCACGTGCTGTACCTATGCAGACCATAGGTACAACGTATACTGGTTTACATACAGTTATTAAGAATAAGTAATACAGTTTGATCCCCTAACTTTCTTACTTGAAATGCTGCTGAAAGGTATTTAAAAATATAAATTGCTCACACAATCGTTTCATGAACAGCGCGCTGTTTTACTCGCTAGGCGTGCTACAATACCGCTTGGCTGCAAAAACCCTTGCGCCCGACGATATGCTAAGTGACCCGGCGTTGATAACCGTCACGTGCTGTATGTGGGACCCACGTAAAGGCACTCGGGACTATATCTGACTTCTACGATGTGAGTAGTTGACCATTTGAATGTATTTTACAATTAAATATTTTCCTTTTTGTACCAAATCGAGTAAAAAAAATAACTTGATAAAAATAGTTTTAATTATAAAAGTATCTGTATGTTAAAAATCTGCAAGCAAATGGTTTTGTTAAATTGACACTGGTAGCTGGTGGAGGCTTCTATCAAAATAAACCATGAGAACGTTTAAGGTGCCGTGTGATGCCGGCTTAGAATAGCATCACCCCATATCTTTCCCGTGGGTGTCGTAAGAGGCGACTAAGGGACTCGAGGGTGTGTATTGCAATTTTAGGCGATGGGCTGACAACCCGTCACTATAGCGATACACAATATTCCAAATAACCCTCAAACATTTGTCAGACGTGGTGTAAATGGCCTTTTTTTGCGGCTGTTTACGCTCTGCCTACCCCGCAAGGGATTATAGGCGTGATGTGTGTATGTACGTTTAAACTTTACTTACATATTGAATTTAGGAAAATCAGGTATTAAAAGAATTAGACGTGCATTTAGACGCTGTTAAAAAATATTTTCGATACGATTTAACGTTGACAAACGACTTAGAAACTTTTTAACTTTTGCTTGTAATAACATCGGTAATGTCTCCGACTGTCGAATCAAATATTTTCAAAAATAATTCAAGTCATTTAATTTGAATCATGGCAGCATTGAACCTGGTAAAGACTAGACGCATGCAAGGCGGTCGGCATAGGTGCCGTTCGTCACAGAACCTATTATTGACAGAACAAATCAATATATGGGTACATGCAAACAATATTTATGCAGAACCTATCTATTATTAACAGGGCAAACACAACGTGAAAACTTCGAGTAGGTACGTTAAAAGTGAACTCTAAAAAAGCTGTTCTAAGTATTTTTATCAGAAATGATAAGCAACACCACTATATCAGCCCAAGCTTTGAACAGATTAAAATTTTGATAATTTAACAGTTACTGAGCTCATTAATAATTCATTTAACCTTTCAAGTGTTTCGATAAACGTAAAGGGAATTAATTATAAAGCTCCACAATACATGCTAAGCTTACGTTAAGCCTCACGTGAGAAGTTCAGGATAAGGAAAATGCATAAACTTGGTAACCTAAAGATCAGTGTAAACTTAAATAAAAATAATTATTACTATTAGTTTATCTAATAATCAATCAAATAATTCTTTAATAACGGAATAAGCTAAAAATTTGGGAAAACTATTAAGAAATCTTAAGGCCGAATAAACAAATGAAAGTCAGCTATTAACGGAAAAGCTAAAAAACTAGGGAAAACTATTAACTAAACTTAAGGCTTAACTTAACTTAATAAACAAATGAAACTTAGAAATCAATGTTGATTTCTGAGTTTATTTCCAATAATCAATCAAATAATTAATATTTAACTGAAAAAGCTTATTTAACTGAAAAAGCTTAGAAACTAGGGAAAACTTTTAACTCAACTTTAGGCTAAATAAACAAATTAAACTCTTTTCCGTCTCATATATTGATAACCAAGTTTTTTTCTAATAATCAATCAAATTATTCTTTATTAACGGAAGAAGCTTAGCAACTAGGGAAAACTTTTAGCTCAACTTAGGCTAAATAAACAAATTAAACTCTTATCCTTCTCATACATGAGTAATTAAGTATTCTATATTCATGAGTAAATAAGTATTCTAGCAGTATATATTTTTATGTCTTTTATTTGACTGCAGTTAACTTTCTAATAGCTACAAACCTGAAGGAAGCCGCTATATGCACACCTAAATTTGGAACCATCTGTTGGCCTAGGCAGTAGTTCCTTTAATACATACAAACCTACTTAAAATTATGCCTCTTTTCCGTGGACAGATATAACACACTTTTACTGGCTATGATGCTTGGACACTTAGTTCGCTTCATTTACATGCTTAAATCTTTTTATACATGCTTGTCGATTTAGGGGATGGTTGAACAAGTGAGTGAAATCTTCCACATGATAAGTCTGTGGTCAAAGCTTTGTACCCTTCAACGTTATCAGCGGTTTCTAACTAAACAAAAGCAGTCAAATATGCACTCAAAAATGAAATAACTAATCGTAAGTTAAGCTTTGATTTTTATTTATTTATACTTTATTGTACATCGTACAAAAGGCGGGTCTAATGCCAGACGGCATTTTCGACTTGCCAACCAGAAGGTAAACAGAGAGAGAAAGAAGCGGGTGCACTAATAAGAAAAAAACACTAAAGGAAAACAACATGTCGTACTACTATCAAAATAAGTTCACCATTTTTCAACATAAAAATGTGATATTACTCTTAGTGATCGTCGATCGATAGAGTCGTCTCGTCATAGAATTTGGAACCTCTAACCGCCAAAATTTTATTTAAATTCCTAGGTTCAATATTTCTGACGCAAAATATACTCAAACTCGGTTAACTATTCGACTACCGCTGTGAAGTTATTCGAACGATTCGAACAAGTCATTAGACTGGAACCCTGCGGTGTAATAAGGCCCTGATTTGAATATCTGTATTTTTTATTCTTTAAAAGCTGCTAAAAACGTTTTAACGTTAATCGTGACGTGCGACACGTTTCCTGTGGAATATTTTGAACGAAAGAAAATGGATTGTTTTAGTATTACATTTCATTAGCGCGTTTAAGGAAATAATACTTGAACCTTAAGGGTAGGTTAGGTTAGCCTTACTCAGCGGAATTTCTGCACGCATACTTTACATGACTTCACATTTTAATACTTATTGCTGGAGTTGTACAAAAAATTGTCTCTATTCTACGTTACTGACTAAAACGGCTAATTAAAAGAAACATTGTCACTTTTCGTTTTAATTCTACTACTTATCCTTTTCTTAACAAAAAAGATTAGAAAAAGATAGTATAAGTCATAGACTATATTAGTCATGTCATGTCTTGGATAGTGTATGATTTTCGCGCCATTTCGCAGATTTATTATTATAAATGTTGAACCGCTATTATTTTTAATCGCCGCTTAATTTTGACAGATACCGCGTTAAGAGGAGGTTATCAGTAAGTGACAGTTATATTTTAAGTCAGAGGTTTTAATCGGTAACATGGAATTTAGATGAGTATGTTACTTATACTAGGTTTTTAAAATGCATACCTTCATAACCTGCTATTTGGGCTGCGACGCCGTCCAGACTTTGTCCACCAACTAGCCTGTCCCAATTTCTCTGTACGCTCCAGGACTTGCAAGAGGCGTGCCCCAGGGGCATTTCATTTGCCAATTATTATTAGTGACGGAAAATTCAACTATTACCATTGACTTGACGAAGAGGAAGAACCATTTTAATTAAAACAGTTACGCTGTTAACAGGTTGCAGGAACTCAGGTTGTAGGGTTACGGACAATATTATTTTTTCATTAACATTAGCAATTTTAACCCTGTGCTGTTTTTCGTGTCGAATCGTCCTTGTAGGCGCGTTTATAACTCTTCTGCTGTGGCGTGTCTGTTTGTATTACATTAAATTAAAAGGGTTTTATCTGAGTCGATCGAGTTTGTCCTGGTTTCAGAATTCAGTAGGTATATTGGAGTATAAAATCTAGTTTGATTCTACCTGCACCAGGGCCCGAATTCTCTTATTTTATTACCTTGCAATGTCAACCACACTCCATTGTCATTATAATGCCACTGTGATTTTCTATGCTTCAAACTGAATTAGCAGAATACGAAATGGCCAAAACTGTCACACTGACAGGCCTCACAACTGTAGCGATTTTTATGTAGCTTACTTCGGGCTAGCTAGTCTACATATAGTTAACTAGCTGTTACCCGCGGCTTCGCCCGCGTACTCATAGAGTTTTATTAATTAGTTGTGTATTCTAAACGACACATCGTAAGGCGAACAACTGTGTAAACTGGGAGGGCACTAAAATCACTATTCACCGATACACAGACGACACTACACTGGAATGGTTCACTTCCTTGAAAAAGTATATAATTTGTGGTACTTTGGCGCTACCATCACTAATACAGGCTATTGTAAAATCAAGTAATGAGGCGCAAGAATGATCCTTGAGTTCTTTTGCCACTTTGCACTCATGATCACTGGAAAAGTCGATGGCAAACGACCAAGAGGTTTCAGTACAATTAGGTGGTCTCATTAAATACACTCAGCGCTCTATGTCGCCAAAGATACGCAGCGATGGAAAAGAATCCTGAATGAGAACATCTCACCGCGGCGGGATAATACCATATCCCTGTGTCAAAATGGGTTATATTGGTGGTTAATAAATAATAAGAAAGTATAGATTGCTATATAGCTTTAATTTTTTTTTAATATTCCTGCTATTTTGAAATTTTTATTACATACAAACATGCTCCAAGAAGACATGAAAGAAAGGAGTGGGTATGTAATCAAGGATTTGAAAACCTATATTAGCTCCAAACCAAATTAACTTGGGGATGGATGTTCTTGGATTGGAATTATAATAATATGAATACGCAGTATAATGATTTTGCCTAGTCTTCAATTTTCAGGACTATGGTACCAAAAAATTTAAGTTTATTATGTGTCTTCGCAAGTATACGCAGGGCAAACTTACTGTGCTAAAAATGGTTATTATTATAGAAATGGACTTTCAAATCATGTTTAACTGTAGAAATTAACTTTACTACTGTGGTAAGAAGTATCTCAAGTACATACCCACATCACCCTTAAAGCCACATTCATATCCCAAAACTCATATTCAAGAGACATTCTCATAGTAGTGCTATACAGGGTGTAAGTGACAGCCCTTCGAATACTGATTGGGTGTATTCAAACCATGAAACTGAACAACCTGCCATAGATTAAATTCTTTTTTTCTATATCCCATACAAAATCACAATCAGCTCACTGCATTTACCATGGGAATATCAGTATTCGGAGGGCTGTCCCTTACATCCTGTATATACATCTTTTTTATGTGGTATGGATGTATTCTATGCTACACAATAATCAGTTTTCCGATGGGAAAAATATGTTTTTCCGAGATAAAAAGTAACCTATGACACTCACCAGCTTTTCATCTAACTGCTTTCCAAAAAAAAAATGCTTTACATCGCTGCATGATACTCATTTATGTATGTAGTATGGATGTATTCTATTGCTAAACATTAATCGGTTTTCCGAAGGGAAAAATATGTTTTTCCGGGATAAAAAATAACCTATGTCACTCACCAGCTTTTCATTTAGCTGCTCTCAAAAAAAAAATGCTTTACATCGCTGCATGATACTCATCTATGTTCGTAGTATGGGTGTATTCTATTGCTAAACATTAATCGCTTTTCCGATGGGAAAAATATGTTTTTCCGGGATAAAAAGTAGCCTATGTCACTCTCCAGCCTCTCACCTAACTGCACACCTAAAAAACACTGCATGATATCGCTCTGTTGTAACGTGAAAGAAAGACAAACAAACAAACAAACAAACACACTTTCGCATTTATAATATTAGTATGGATTTGTGTTTCGGGCCCTGGTGACGTGTGGTGACGTGTCGCATGTCAAATTATGCCTAAGACGAGAAAAATCACCTAATTACGTGTTAAGTGCTGGTACAAGTGGGGAATGCTAGCCAATTCTTTACGAATCGTACTAGAAACTTGTTTGTGTCTATTAATGAACTAAATACAAAATGGATCTTCAGCGTACTGGCAGCATTCTCCATTCGTATTGCCAAGGTAATCTGCTGGACGAGTAAGCTGCCAGCTCTGCAATTGCTATTTTTAGTAGCTTCTTGCGTCTGTGTTGAAATTAATACCTAATACAACTTATTTTTTGTGAACTGACTTTTAAACATAAACCTACTGTCAACTTTGGTACCCTTGTGTGCCAAAACCTAGAATCAAGCTAGAATCTTGATGTTGCAAATACCATAATATTTTGACGCAACTTGTCCAAGTGCATATGGCTTTGATCATGAAAAATCATTTCAATGTACGCAGGCACTACGCGTGTCGTCCACGCGTTGAACTGGCATGCAACACGCGTAAAGCAAGTGAACCAGCCTTTAAAATTCTTCTTTGACCCTACTGAAGAGATTGCAGCACTTACAGAACACTCGTATACTGTACCTAAAACCTACATGCCAGTTTTATTATTGCATCAACACTCATTTATCCATTTATTGTGTTTATGTTTACATGCTTTTGTAAACTTTTTGCTCGCCAATCACCGGCCGCTGAATTTTTTATTATCCAATTTATTACGTAATGAAGTTTACTTTTCCGTTGCTCGCTACACAATACTTTACAGTGTATCGAATTGCAATTCAAGCTTATTAAATAAACAGCTTTGTAAGGCGGTTCTCCCACGGTGACGGACTGACGGAAGTAATTTAGGCAAATTCGTCTGTCGAACGAAAATTAATTTTCAATAGTTTTAAAAAAACGGATACCATAGCACACTGTTATAAAGACGCATAAGTCAGTCCATCATTGTGGGGGATTCTGCTTTATATACTTTTTCAAAAGATAATCAAGCGGTTACAGCAAAACAACTTGTACACTGCGGTCCAATTAATCATTTTCGGATTGAGAGCACTCGAAACATAACATTTTGGATCGTTTTAAATTATAACAAATATTACCCTACTTTCCACGACTGGATCATTCTCAAACTAACTGAACCATTGCCAAACTTAATCCGTCAGAGAAAAAAAAACAACAATTTTTACCGCTCTAAAAATTCAATAGGCCACGAAACGCACACTGTCTCACCAAGTTTATTATTATTTGCGTTGGCACGACAACTATAAAAGCACAGATAAGTTAGCACCGAAAAGGGATCCAGTTTTAAGGAGGCATTATTTTGAATTTGTTTATCAAACATTTTATGGTTACCTCGTAAAGGGGGGGAAAATCTATGGGTAAAAGTTTAATATACATAGCTATCTAAGTATAAGTTCTTTTGTACCTATGGCTCGTGTTGTTTTTTTTTATTGTGTAATATGTTTTAGTGCGTTAGGAACTGAAAAAAATCTGTAAATGCCTTAATGCAAACTATTGCATAAGGTAATTTTAAATAAAGTGCAAACATTTTCAGTGTGTGTTCTACTCATAAAACTTCTCTAAGTTACTTTTTTCCTCAATACGGAGGTCCAATTTTTTATTTATAATTCGAAAAATAATAACAAAGAAAAATTGTTTAGTTTTACGTGAAGAACACACCCTGAAAATATTTACGCTGAATTAAATATGACCATAATAATATAGAGGTAATTACAATAACGCGATTCTCTAACTCGTTCAAACATGCTTACTTTTACAAAAGTAGGCAGTTGGTTTTTGCTACTTTGTAATTTTTACGTTGTTCTTTTCTACCTGCACAGTAATGCATTTTTTCTTTTTCAATAACACAGGTAGAAATTATCAACATTCTAATAATAGCAAACACACATTAGCCACCATGATTCATGTTTATCATAAAGTGTGGTTTGCATGGTCACCTCACTTTAATGCAGCATAAACTAACAGTTAACAGCTAACTGTGGTGTAAGTGTAACTCTATTGGATGGTTCTACATAGCTCCAAAGTTACATACATTAATTTAATATCCGGCTGGTATTGCTTAGCAGTTTCGAATAATAAAAAAAGCAAATAATTTGACAGACGGTGGCAATGTCAGAGCACTGTCATGTGTGTCGGTTTTCTACCGCTAGTATTATTCTAAGTCTATTTTTTCTACCAACCCTGTGCGATCAGATCATAAAACTATCTGTCAAAATTTATAATAGATTTCTATTATTTTTTTAATCCTACCGAATGAATTAGTTTTACTATTGACCTTTATCAGATTAAAAAATTAACTCAAGAATCAATAAATCGTTGCATACCAAATTTTCAAACTCTTCCCGTTTTAGGTATACAATTTTTGAAAACTTGCAAAATCTGTTTTTTAAATGATGGTACAGAATTTGCAGAAATTACTCCGCAGGCAGGCTTTGCATCTCCGACTTATTTCCACGATTACGCAACGTGGTTGTGTATCTGTCGTGACCATATTATCATGAAATGATCGAAATAAATTTTCACTATCTTGCCAATTCGTCGATATGGCGACGACATATCTAACATGTTGTGTTTTATATATTTTTAATCATTATCCAGCTAAAGACACACGTTTAGGTGCGCTTTAGAACCACCTGCTCTAACATTAACTAACTCACGTGGCACATTCCACTATTGTAGATATTTAAATGGACCATTAAGTACTGATTTATGAAACTAACTTTGGATTTTTGGTAATTTTATTGACTTTAGCCATTCGTTAGCGAATACCAAAAGGCTGGCTAAGTTTTTATTACGCGGAACTACGTTTCCGTTAGTTTTGATAACAGTTTATTTCCCAATTCAAATGAAATCACGTTTAAAAAATGCTTTACAAGGTTTAAGTTCTAGAGGACTGGGTGTAGAAGAAGAAAATAAAAAATATTCTATGAATTTTCTAAGAATATCAGTTATTTCCTATCAGAAGGAGACGGACAATTTCTCTTTTATTTTAGAAAAGTTGCAAAATTGCTACCGCGGGCAGAATATACACCTGCGACTTTTGTCATCACTAGTGGCGACGCCTCTTTTATCTGGGCAAACACGGCTCGTCCCTTACCCGCAAATTTCGCAAGTGTCTCTTAAAGCAGAAACGCTCCATCTACCTGCTTAGTTTTGCAACTAATACCCAGCGTATAATTCATCCTTTACGGAATTAATGTAATCTATGCGATGGAAACCCGCAATAAATAGAATACCAATTTTTAAAACACTTCCCGTTTAAGGTATACAAGTTTAGAAAACTTGCGAAACTTCTAGGATTTGAACCTGCGAATTTCGCCATCACTAGTGGCGACGCCTCATTCATCTGGGCTACAGCGGCTCGGTAGAAAATAAAATTGTATATATAACATGGGAAGTGTTTTAAAAAATGGTATATTCTTTTGCTAATGTTTTTCCCTTTAAAACTTTTTATTTCATTTTGAGTTCTTGATATTTCGAAATGTTGCAGTTTTTACGTCATGCCTTATTTGGAACCCAATTAATAATAAAAACAAAGCGTTTCCCCTATCACACCCACTCGACGTCACTATACCATGCAAAGATAAGGCCTTAAGGCGATTATCTTGAGTAATTAAAACGCCCTTTTTATGAATAATTCACACCTTCACCGAATTATGACTCAACACTTGAACGAAACAAAAGAACTTTAAATCATTAATTAAGTATTGTCACGGCAGAATTGAATTTTGGAAACGGAACTTCACCCTAAAAATGCCTATCGTTTGTCGTATAGTTATGATAAAATAAAATAAAATGTTAGTGTTGTACCATTAAGGGTTCAATTCAGAGATATAAACATTTTATCTGGTTTAGTCCAAATTTCCTTTCAGTATAATTTGGGGAAGTAAGTATTCTAGGTACCTACATTTAAGTTTAATCGGACACCTATTATATTATGCGAATGTTCTACTAATCCCATCAGCTTTGTCTACTCCATTTTTTGGCTATAAGTCAAGCATTTCTGTAAAACTGCCGTGTGATGCCGGCTTAGAATAGCATCACCCCATTTCTTACCCATGGGTGTCGTAAGAGCCGACTAAGGGACTCGAGGGATGTGTATTGCAATTTTAGGCGATGGGCTGACAACCTGTCACAATAGTCATACACAGTTATCTGATTGACCCTCAAGCTTTTGTCAGACGTGGTGTTAACACGTTCACGGACAGTACGTCACCCATGTTTGACACAAAAAAATGTATGGAAAATTGACGTCTTCTATAGCATCGACGTCATATTAAATTCATATCTGACCATTAAATGTGACAACTAAATGCTATAGAATTCGAATGCTATAGAAGCACCGTCCAGGATTAAGATCTTTCACCACAATATAGGACAAGGACTGCTATATCAGTCGACTGCTGTCACATCTCTGTCATGTCATAAATCAGCTTCTTCAACGCTAGTGCTCCGCCGAAGATCCATCGTCAGATGCTTCTATAAATAATTTCAGAAGCTTGCCTTCTTCGTTGACATTGGCAAGTTTTTGCCTTTTTAGCGACATCTGTGACCATAAACAGTAATATTTACGGTAACAAATCCTGATGCACGTTTGAGTAGTAAAATTTATATGAAATTCTACTGCGATAGAAATAAACACGATAAAATTACAAACAATAATAACTGAACATATTTTGACTTAGATTTAGAGTTGATAAATCAATCGTTTTGGTTCTAAGTTAGCACATCTTTTGATACCTTTATAATCCCGCTTTTTGTTTATTTTAGCAATGCAGTCTAGGCTATTTAGCAAATATAAAGTGAAATAAGATGTGTTTACTCATACTCCAGTCATAATTTTCACATAAATAATTCAAAAACAATACATATGGTGGTATGAATGAAGTAGCAAAATGGCGCCAGAGCGCGAAAATCACTTGATGTGTACGTGTAAACACTCCAGCGCACATGGCACGCGATTGAGCAAAATCTCATACAAACATGGCCGCTATAGCGTTCGTGTGCGAAAAAGGGGGCCACGGGGGGCGGGTTGGAACAAATTTTTAGATATGTGCAAAAGCTTATTTATGTGACAGTTAACGCATCCAGATTGAGCAGATTATGACAGTAAACTTTATACTACATACTTTTAGTAAGAAAACCCGCCTTCTTAAGCATTTCTGCCCACAACAAGCGGTCAAAGTTAGGATGCTATAGCAGTCGCGTCCAGATACGAGTGCAAAATCGACTTGCATAGAATTTCCGTCCGTGAACGTGTTAATATCCATTTTACGGCCGTTAACATTCTGCCTACCCCGTAAGGGATATAGGCGTGATTTATGTATGTATGTATGTATTTCTGTTAAAAAAACTGTTGTCATTAGTCACAATGAATCCAAAGTATTGAAACATACAGAACACAACATTCCACTCCCTGCTACCCACCTTTTTTCTTTCGCGTGGATGAACAATAATCTAAGGGCGTGTTTGCTGTTGGCGGCTAGTGGCGACAGTTCTTATGACACCCCCTTATCTGTGGCCGCACGCGATGGCTTGCTTACACAGACGTTTTGGTACGTACAGACAGGCTTGGGAATATTATATAACTACTAATTATTAGCTGAAAGAACCAGGCGCCTAATCAAGGCGAGTGTACTTGTGTACAGCATCGATAGTGGCGTCACTTCACAAAACAATCTCTTTATACAAACAATCTATCAGGATGTCCGTTGCCTAAGTTTTTAGCACTATCCTTAAGTAAAATTAGAACCTGCAAACTCAATTCAATATTCGCTGTGATTTAGGTTATGGCAAACAGTTTCTAAAAACGGCAACTTTTAGTATTAATTGCCATAACTTTAATTACAGCGAATATTTCAATGACTTTGTAGGTTCTAATTTTATTCAAGGATAAAAACTAAAAACTTGTGCAACGGTCATTCTGATAGATTGTTGGTATGAAGATTTTATTTTTGTGAAGTGGCACCACTGTCGAGGCCGTTCATGACTACAGTCGCCTAAAAGGACGAACAGAGACTTCTTTCGACCTTGTAAACCAATACGACAAGCAGATCAAGGCGTATGCTGCCAATAAAAAACTAGACAAAACTTGGTATTTGTCTGGAGGGCACATAGTTAAACTGTAAAGAACACAGCACACTTAAATATGTGTGATCCGGTCTTAAACTGTGATGAAAATAAAGATTTAATAAATACAAGTGTAAGCATACGTCAATCAATCTGAAAACATAAAAATGGACTGGAATGGATAGATACATTAATATGACGGAAACCGTTATTTTAATAGCAAAGAGAAAATTGTTACGTAAACGCTGTTGATCTTTTTGCCTAGTCGGTGAATACAAAATATATTTGTTTAATTAGAAGCCAATCAATCATTTTAGTTTGCTTACTTGAAGAATGAATTTTCATGTCCATGTCGCTGGCTCCCCAAAGTATATATTTTTCAAAGCTGAGAGGCTCAAACGTTTGTGACGAATGGGTGGACTCTTATTTTAAGACTGGTTTTCAATGTGACGCTACCTAGACTGAGATCTCAGGTCAAAAAATTTGGGGAGCCAACGACATGCTTTTAGGTTAGAATTTCAGAGAAATCATCAGATTACTTGTTAGCGGCGCAATGTGCCAAAATGATGGCTATACCAAAGAAATGTGACGGAATATGTGACAGCTACAAGCACATTCAATAGTTATGTGACTCAACTGGAGCTGAGAAATAAGCCATGGAATGTTTCCAACCCATGTCGCTGGCTCCCCAAAAAACCGGCATCTGAAATCTTTGCAAATACCACCTAAAACTACTAACCAAAGAGGAATTCTCGATCGTAATGTAGTAAATACTCGTTCTTCAAACAATCACCTCTAGAATCAGCTTCGTTTTTGAGAAAACACAACATTTGTTTTTGTATGAATATAAGGGTGACTTCATCGTTCAACCCTTTTCGGGACAGTTTCAGAAACTCATGGTTTCATGATTTCCGTACAGATTATACTAATTATTACCTTGAACAATGTCCGCGAAGGGCTCTTAGTGTTTATATTGTGCTGGTACTATTAGCAGCACATCAACTTACCTATTTAAGGTACTTAGATTTTGACGGTATTTCATACAACTACTAAGAATAATCAGCAATTACATTTATGGTACAAAATCATTGTAGTATGCCAATATGCTTGTATACACGATCTCTTGTTGTCGTTCGGGAGAAATCGTCAACGGCGCGGCCGGCGACTTATCGGGAGCACATCGAAAGTCCCTTTCATTTGCGTCGAAAAGAGATCTTCATAAGACAAAGAGGAGATTGTTTGAAGAACGAGTATTTACTACATTACGATCGAGAATTCCTCTTTGGTACTAACCAAAGAGGAATTCCTAACAATACCACCTAAAACTACTAAGTTTTAGGTGGTATTTGCAAAGATTTCGGATGCCGGTTTTTTGGAGAGCCAGCGACATGGGTTGGAAACATTCCATGGCTTATTTCTCAGCTCCAGTTGAGTCACATAGCTATTGAATGTGCTTGTAGCTGTCACATATTCCGTCACATTTCTTTGGCATAGCCATCATTTTGGCACATTGCGCCGTTAACAAGTAATCTGATGATTTCTCTGAAATTCTAACCTAAAAGCATGTCGTTGGCTCCCCAAATTTTTTGACCTGAGATCTCAGTCTAGGTAGCGTCACATTGAAAACCAGTCTTAAAATAAGAGTCCACCCATTCGTCACCAACGTTGAGCCTCTCAGCTTTGAAAAATATATACTTTGGGGAGCCAGCGACATGGACATTTTTTCTGAGTTAACATAAAACAAATGTTTCGTTAGAATAACTTACATGAAATCTAAGTACCTACCGATTACATTTTGAAAAATAAAAGATTTTGGTGATGTTGAAAAGTAAATAGTTACTTGTCAAGGTAAATTGGTAGTTCAAGAGAATAATCTAGGCTTTGGACTAGGAACCTAGGAAACTAGGTTTCATATTAACGTCACAGCCAAGTTGTTAAAAAACGCCGTTAAATTTGTTCCGCTTGCTTTTTGACTTAACAACGCCGTTTAACCACGCGCTTAGTTTAAATTCTATAAAAGTAATGTGTTCTCTTTTTTTATATAATACAACCTATGATCAAGTAATGATACATAATGAGCCATTATTCTAATTCTGGAGTTACTTTTAAACTTTTGACGTGGACATAAATACAGGATAAATATTCCAATCTGCTTATATTTTGGTCGAGTTATTTTAAATTGTTTATTTATTCATAATTTTAAAAACAAACCGTGAATTCACTACTACATACATACATATATCACGCCTATTATCCCTTGCGGGGTAGGTAGAGCGTAAACGGCCGCAAAAACGGACATTTACGCCACGTCGGACATATATTTGAGGGTCATTCGGAAAATTGTGTATCGCTATAGTGATAGGTTGTCAGCCCATCGCCTAAAATTGCAATACACCCCCTCAAGTCCCTCAGTTGCCTCTTTCAACTCCCACGGGAAAGAAATGGGATGATACTATTCTAAGCAGGCATCACACGGCAATTCACTACTACACATCTGAAATTAAGCAAAAGAACTACTTGCCGGTGAGTTCTGATACTAAATACCAAACTAAATCAAGATGTTTGTCTGGAAAATTGAATTCAGTTTAAAACTCTTTAAAACTGACGCAGTTTCCGAACAAAACTCGGACTCATTGTTAACGAAGTACTTATTATGATCGATTTTTAAACCGACCCAATTCTGCCACGAGTTGGGAATGGAAAAATAACAGCAAACTAATTGGAATACTCCTGGTTAAACCCTTTTCATTCGATTTTCAAGTTATCGATGCCTAATTTAAATGGTTTGCCTCGGAAGCTGTATTTTGTTCGAGACTTTTTAATGAATTGGCATTTTAATTGTTTTTGCAATCAGTTTGATAAATTTCAGAGGCTATGAAATTGTACTGTTATAATTTTGGTTGAGAATGAGAGCTCCTTCTTCCCCGTAGATGTCGTAAGAGGCGACTAAGGGACTCGAGAGTTACATGTGTATTGCAATTTTAGATGATGGCCTGGCAACCTGTCACTATCACTATAGCGATACGCAATTTTCTGAATGACGCTCAAATGTATGTCAGACGTGGCGTGAAATTTCGTTTTTATGGCCGTTTACGCTCTGCCTACCCCGCAAGGGATATAGGCGTGATATATGTATGTAATATGCGAGCAGACAAACTTTACCATGATAAAAAGTAAATAATCGAGGACCAAATTAGACATAATATTTTTTTTTATTACTTATTGATCTTGTATGACAGACAAAGACAAACAAAGACATAAATTGTTGTGACAAGTATTTTTTTATATATAATTAAAAGAATTACAATGGGTATATGAATACTTAATTGCATTTCGAAACTGGCAAAATTTCCAACAAAAATTGTATGCCCGACATAAGAAGTGTTTTAAAATTTTGTATTCAATATAATGTACAGTGCTATAGTATCTATGTTTCTATTATTTTCACGGTTTTAGAATTTCTACGATCCTTACTGTTTGTTTAGAACTTGTGTTTTATTTTGTGAGTTATCTTTTGTTGTAGTTTTTAATTACATTGAATAGAAAATTACGAACATACTCATACTATAAGTAATTTTTTTCTTAAGTTTGTTAAGGTATTGGCGGAGCAATCTCTTAGCTTAACGTCAGGCATCATATTAAGCTTTTAGCGAAGGACGTAAAAATTTCATAGCCCTATCGCTAATCCAGGTTATGTTGCACTATATCAGGAACCCTTTTAAGCATCGAAGAGTATAAAACGAAGAAATAAAGAGGGGAAAGAGCACACGGAAATACAGAGACTTTTAGAGCAGGTGATTTTGGAGCGTAAAAAAATATTTTTAGGTACGATAATCTGAATAAAATACACATTAATAGTGTCGTAAAAAAATAATGTTTCAGAAAAATTGAATGCTGTATTGATATCTTGGATGGATACATTTTGAGTTCATATTCATTCTACATAACTTACAAAACATTTTGCTGCCAAATTTTCAGCAAATTATGTCCCAAGATTTCGGTTCTATTGGTACAAATATTTATTTTACAGCTACTAGTAAAATAACAAGTTTAAAAAAATGAGAGAACCTGAAATAACCTTATAACTATACAAAAATTAAACTTACCAAGTAAAAGAACACTGCGATAAAATAATGCCTTTATCAAAAAGCCGACGTTTGACTGAGATTGCGTGCAGACTTCGAGCCCGAATTTATAAGATTTAGTCGGAAAATAAATTAGCTACGACGGAAAAGTTTTCGGTAAATAGGAGAAGGGGGAGTCGTGAAGTCAAGAGCGACATAAATTAAGGAGACGGTATTTTTGCGCAGATAGAAGGACAATCGGAAATAAACAGACTTAAACTTCCCATAATACCAGTGTTTAATATTTAGTGTTGCTATGCTGGGGTAAGTTAGGTATTAATGACGGTCTATGAATACGCCGCGATGCTCGCCCGCACGCATCGCTCTGGGCATATGTTGTCCCTTTCTCGCTCGCGGGGCGAGGGTGGCGGCGTGCGCGCGGGCCGCCTGGTAGGCGCCAAGCGGTGATTTCTGCACCGCACTACCAGTCACTCAAAACCGTTCGGACGGGAGGGTATCGCGTATTGTGCGGATTTCCCGCCACGCGTTTTGTGATGCCGCGTGTAATGGACGATTCAATTTGAGATCGCGCGTGTTGATGCATCGTATTATTGCGGTTCTCCTGGGTTATACTAGAATACCAGGCTTAGTGATTGTTGGATGTCTCGACGTCTTCCACGTGAGCGTCGCGTTGAATAGGCATCAAGTGGCCATATCGGCTCGCGTTTTGTACGGCCCTAGTTCGTGTTGGGTCACGCGTAATGACTAATATCAAAGTGGAATACCAACAGAAGCTGTGAATAGTTTGAAGTGAATAACGCGCCAAGGCTGTAGTGGAGTGCTGGGTGTCGATATCTTTTCCACCCAGCCCTGTAAGTACCCACGGAATCCCTCTTTGATCCATTCCCTGAACTTCCTTTCTCCGTTGGGTATTTTATGCATTTGGACCGGCACGTTGACTGTAAGTGTTAAACCTAGTTGTTTTAGTATAAAACTGTTTCTTCGTGTTAATGGTGTGTTCCCTTTAGTCATATTTGTTGTACCATATCATTGTGACTCCTTAGTACGAATTGCAGAATTCGTGGGGTGATATAATTTGGAGGTACTTACTTATAATCTAGTGCTTATACGTGTGACGTAACGCCAGATCGGCAGACGGTATTTACTACAGAATTGAGTTATGTAAGGGTCAGAACACATCATTTGCCAATTTCACTCAACTTAGTTAATTAAGTTAAATAGATTTAGGTTCACGTTTAATTCATAGTATGCGCTGCTATATTGTGCAGCGTATGCTATTTAGCGCTGCGTAACGCGGCCATTGTCTGCCTTCAGTTGAACTCCTGGTATTTTACTAGAAATTTACCTGTGTAAATCGCTTCCACTGCGGGAGTTTAGCTTGGAATTAGACAATTTTTGGTAGCAGAGCGTGGTTGTGAAAACCACTAGATTTAAGATTATTTTAGTATAAGATTTTTAATCTACCTACATAAAAAAAAAAATATATTTATTGTGATTGTAGTGTGTGCCCTGTGTAGAATATCCTATCGGTAGGATCAGGGCCAATCAATTAGTGAATTGCTTGTTATTATCGTTGTGTTTACCCTGTGCGGATATCCTAACGGTAGGATCAGGGCCGATTGTCTATTATTTTTTTTTATTGTAAGGTTCGGTGTTACTTTGAGTTGGTACCATGGCTCCCACAATTACACAGCTTCAGGCAAAAATTAGAACGCACCTAATTTGGTTCGCGACTAAGCAGGCGATGGTCGGTCGCGGGGACCGAGAGGACGCACTCATCGCTTGTGCGCAACGGATTGACGAACGGGTCGCGGAGGTGTTGGATTGCCTCACTGGATGCGAGGAGTTATTTGATGGGACGCCTGATGAGGAGGTCAAACTTACGGTCCGGACGAATGTGACCCAGTGCATGGAGATGGGGCAGGAGATCCAGCAGGCGGCTGCTGTGATCACCAGGCGTAGAGCTGGGGAGCCGGACCCACCCCATGGTCCGCGGGGACCGGGGGTGCAAGTGCCCCTGCCGGCTGTGGCGATTCCGGTCTTCCACGGGGACTACACGGATTGGACCCGATTCCAGGATCTGTTTGACAGTGTGATTCATAACCGCACTGACTTGCAGCCGGCATATAAAATGGCACAATTGATGGCCAAGCTGCAAGGTGAGCCCCATGAGCTGGTAAAGCATCTACCAGTCGATGATGCAAGTTACGAGATGGCTCGCGGCTTGCTGATCGAGAGAAACAGCAACAAACGTCTCATGATTGACCAACTCCTGGAACAGTGGCTCACCGTGCCGACCATCACACGAGGGACGGACCTCAGGGCCAAGGTCCTCAACCCTGTCTGCGTTGCAGTGAACGCTCTTGAGAGACAGGGGATGCCGGTGTCAGGCTATGATTATATCCTGGTCCACACGTTGTTGCGCCGCCTGCCGAGCGACATGGCCGCTCGTTTTGAACAGTCACACGGAGGTAAGACATCTGATTACCTCCCGACCTTCGAGGAGCTCAAGTCCTTCCTCGAGGCCGAGTGCAGGCGGGTAGATGCCCAATTTGGAGAGTCGCCTCACGCGGAGTCTGCGGCCGCTCGCCGCCCGGAACGGCCGGGTGCACAGGCGCGAGACGGTAAGAGTAGGCCACCCAGGCGATACAATGTCGCTAATTTGGAATCGAGGTGTGCCTACTGCAGAGAGGCGGGGCATCAGGTGACTGCGTGTGAGGAGTTCGCTGCACAGCGGGTGCAGAAACGTCGTGGTGTGGTGCAGCAACGGCGTTGGTGCTTTAGGTGTATGGGGCCGCATCAGGTGCGAGAGTGCCCATCAAGCACCAACTGCAGGTACTGCCAGGGTGCCCACCATCAGCTCCTATGCATGAACCGCAGCGGAGATTACGGAGGCAGAGCTGACGCGGGTCAGCGGACGGAGTCTGCCCTACCTAGACGGGAGCAACGCTCCCCACCCCCTCTAAGGAGGAGTCCTCTTCCACCAAGGTTCCAGGGACGAGGCCAGGGACATCAGCAGGTGATGCCCCCTTCACCACGCGCGAGACAGTCACCACCTCGGCAGCAGGTGCCGGAACGGGGTAGGTGGTCACAGGTCCAAGGTCAGGGGCACCCATCACAAGTACGTGATGCTACGGGCGGGTGCCAACACCAGGGCCAGTACATGCAGTACTCGGCGGGTCTGAACAACATGGTGAGTTCCCATGACCCACGCATGCCTCTCCCCTTGGCTGAGCACCCGCGGCTACAGGCGCATCCACGGTACGCGCGCCTGCCGCAGGGTTACTATAGGCTGCCAGCCATGGCGTACAGGACCAGAGGTCCCTATCAGCAGGAGTGGGACCCACTCGAAGGTGTACGGAGAGAGGGGACCCCCCCGCAGGACGCGGACACTCCGCGCTTAGATTCCTGCTAGGTAATCGCCGCCTACACGCCAGCTTCGGCCCCCCGGCCAATTACGGTATTGTTGCCTACGGCAATGATTTGGGTATGGGGATACGGTGGCCGCAGCATACAGGTAAGAGCCTTGTTAGATACAGGGGCTCAGGGTTGTATTGTGTCTAGTAAGCTGGTGAGTAGGCTACGCTTAAATATAAGGCCCACAACGGATGGGGCTGTAGGTATTGGAGGTGTAGATGTGCCTGACGTTCGGGGTCAGGTGAACTTCGAGTTCACATTAGGTAATACAGGTACAGGGGTCAGCTATCATGCCTCAGCAGTGGTGCTGGATGAAGTGGTAGGGAAACTTCCTCAGGTTCGGTTACCGTCAACGGTACGAGGGTTAACCACAGGCTTAGAGTTAGCTGATCCTGAATTTGATACTCCTGGTACGGTGGACGTTCTCCTCGGGTCAGACGTCCTCGGGAGATTCTGGTGTGGCAGAAAACGAGTACTTCAGCAAACTGGTTTAGTGGCCGTTGATACCACAGGGGGGTATGTTATTTTTGGCCCAGTTTGGAGACCTCAGGACCTACCAGAGGGCGATACGGTTCTCTATGGTAGTGTGTTGTCGGAGGTGCTGCAGAGGTTTTGGGAGTCTGAGGAGCCACCCACAGCGGATAGACGGAAGCCAGAGGATGACGAGTGCGAGCTGTTCTATCAGTACAACACTGCACGAAGTTCGTCAGGTAGGTTTGTTACCAGGCTGCCATTTCTCCCAAACCGCCCCTCCTTAGGTAGTTCGCGACAGATCGCGGAACGGAGACTACTGGCTATGGAGAGAAAGATGAAGCGAGATGCAGCACTTCGGCAGAAGTATATCGAATTCATGAGGGAGTACCTAGAGTTAGGCCACATGTCGGTGTCCAGCATAGATTGGAGGTGTGTCGAGCATTACTATATACCACACCTGGCTGTTTTGAAGTCACCGGAGGCGAAGATACGGGTAGTGTTTGACGGTTCTGCTCCTACATCGAATGGTGTGTCTGTGAACCAGTGTCTGCACGCGGGTCCCAAGTTGAACCGGGACATTGTGGACATCCTCACAGATTTTCGGTTGCACCAAGTAGCGTTCGTCGCAGACGTCAAAATGATGTTTCGCCAAACAATTATACACCCAGATGACCGTCGGTACCAGCTGATTTTGTGGCGTGAGAGCCCTGACGAGCCGATGGTCACTTATGAGCTTAACACGGTAACGTATGGTCTGAAGCCAAGTCCGTTTTTGGCAGTACGCACGCTGCGAGAGTTGGCCGCACAGGAAAGGGTAAGATTCCCTCGAGCCGCAGCAGTACTGGATCGCGACGTCTACGTGGATGACATCTGCACGGGTGCAGATAGCGTGCAACAAGCACTGCTACTACGAGACGAGCTGATCGCGATCATGGAATCAGGAGGTTATGAGTTGCGGAAATGGCTGTCCAGCTGTCCAGAGCTCCTGGCCGGGTTGCCAGGTGAGTTCCAGCAGGACCCGCACCTTTTCGAGAACCCGGACAATCCAAATACGTTGAGCATCCTAGGGGTGCAATATAGGCCAACGCATGATGTCTTTACGTATCAGATCGAGCCAGACCTTTTGCAGAAGACTTGGACGAAGCGTTCGGTATTATCGACGATCGCCAGAACTTTCGATCCTAACGGGTGCATCGCACCGGTGACGTTCATGGCGAAGTGCTTCTTGCAAAGGTTGTGGATAGCAAACTTGGGTTGGGACGACCAGCTCTCCGGAGAGCTGTTGAATGATTGGACCAAGTTTGTGACCACCTTACCAGGGATCGTACGCATCGCCATACCTCGCAAGTTGCTCCCATCGGTGGGATGTAAGGCTACCCTACATGGGTTTTGTGATGCCTCGGAGCGAGGGTACGCGGCAGCTGTCTATTTGCGGACAGTCAGTTCAACGGGAACTGTAGACGCGCGTCTAGTTATGGCCAAGAGTAAGGTGGCTCCGGTTAGGACAAGATGGACCATTCCAAAGTTGGAATTGGCGGGAGCAGCGCTTCTCACGCGCTTGCTACATCATGTCGCTAGTAATCTACGCGGTACCATCACTTTGGATGAAACGGTGTACGCATGGACCGACAGTAGGATAGTTCTGTGCTGGTTACAGACGTCGGTACATACTCTTGAGGTTTTCGTGGCAAATCGGGTGTCACAGATTAAAGGATCGGAAACTCCGTTGGTATGGAGACACGTACCGGGAGAACAGAACCCAGCGGACTGCGCCTCACGGGGATGTAGGGCCCCTGATTTGGTAGGTCACTCACTGTGGTGGGGACCTCAGTGGCTGACTGAGTCACCTGAGAGATGGCCATACAATGAGTGCGGGTCGCCGCTTGGGCCACCTGATCGAGGTTTGCGAGTGAACGTATAGCAGATCGTACCTAAGCCTAGTGCGGCTTTCTTGCTGGAACGATACAGCTCCCTCGACAAACTTCTAGGGGTGACAGGTTGGATCAAACGGTTCGTGAACAACTGTAGAAAACCTCAAGCAGAACGGAACTTGGCACCTGTCCTCTCGCCTGCGGAGCGGAATGCGGCTCTAAGTTTATTGGTTAGGGTCGTCCAGGCGGAACATTTTGAGGAAGAGGCCAGGCTGCTCAGGGATGGCCGTGGAAAGCTGAAGGGAGGTCTTGTGCGCCTCAACCCGTTCGTGGACGAGCATGGAATGCTCCGGGTTGGAGGTAGACTTCGGAACGCTAACCTGCCCTTTTCAGCACGGCATCCGCTGTTACTCCCAAAGAAGGGACCTTTGGTAGAACTTATAGTTAGGGATCGTCACCAGAAAAACTCGCATGCGGGCTGCAATGCACTTTTGGCTATTCTGCAGCGCGAGTTTTGGATCTTGTCTGGACGACGTACGGTACGGAGCATTGTGTTTCGGTGCTTGCCTTGCTATCGGTTGAAGGCAGCCACAATGCAACCTCAGATGGGAGACCTCCCACCGGACCGGGTGACGGAAGCCTGGACGTTTGCGGGTGTGGGAACGGACTTCGCGGGGCCTTTTATGGTAAAGGCATCACGCCTTCGCAACGCGAAGTCAATCAAGGCGTATTTGTGCGTGTTTGTGTGCCTAGCAACCAAGGCCGTCCACTTGGAACTCGTGGCCGACCTCACTACGGAGGCTTTCTTAGCAGCTTTAGATAGATTTGTGTCGCGAAGAGGGCGACCAGCGCTGATCAGGTCGGACTGTGGTACCAACTTTAAGGGCGCTGATCGATGTATGAAAGAAATTATAACGTTTTTATCGGAAAACGAGGAAGCTATCGGCACGAGCCTCTCCCGTCAGGGCATTAACTGGGTGTTCGATCCACCAGGATGCCCCCACTGGGGTGGTATATTTGAAGCGGTTGTAAAGTCCGCTAAGACGCATTTGATGCGCGTTATAGGTTTAACGATATTAACCTTTGAGGAGCTAGCGACCGTGTTTTGTAAAATTGAGGCCGTTCTCAATTCACGTCCTTTGTGTCCGCTTAGCTCAGATCCGAATGATCTGGAGGCCCTGACACCAGGGCATTTCTTAATTGGCCGACCACTTAACGCCTTGCCAGAGTACCCCTACACAGAGGTCAGTAGCAATCGTTTGACGCGTTATGAGTTGCTGCAGCAAATGTCTCAGAATTTTTGGAAGCGATGGTCGCTTGAGTATTTGCACATTCTGCAGCAACGCCTTAAGTGGACGGACAGAACTGAACCCCCTCGCATCGGAGATCTCGTTCTGGTTAAGGATGCCAACCTGCCGCCACTGCGATGGCGCAGAGGGCGCATTCTCAACTTGTTCCCAGGTAGTGATGGCACTCCTCGAGTCGCGACAGTTCAGGTAGGGGATTCAGTTCTTAAGCGAGCAATAGCAACGCTATCTCGTCTCCCCAGTAGTGAATAGGCCTAAGGGATTCGGCCTAGGGCGGGTGAATGTTTAATATTTAGTGTTGCTATGCTGGGGTAAGTTAGGTATTAATGACGGTCTATGAATACGCCGCGATGCTCGCCCGCACGCATCGCTCTGGGCATATGTTGTCCCTTTCTCGCTCGCGGGGCGAGGGTGGCGGCGTGCGCGCGGGCCGCCTGGTAGGCGCCAAGCGGTGATTTCTGCACCGCACTACCAGTCACTCAAAACCGTTCGGACGGGAGGGTATCGCGTATTGTGCGGATTTCCCGCCACGCGTTTTGTGATGCCGCGTGTAATGGACGATTCAATTTGAGATCACGCGTGTTGATGCATCGTATTATTGCGGTTCTCCTGGGTTATACTAGAATACCAGGCTTAGTGATTGTTGGATGTCTCGACGTCTTCCACGTGAGCGTCGCGTTGAATAGGCATCAAGTGGCCATATCGGCTCGCGTTTTGTACGGCCCTAGTTCGTGTTGGGTCACGCGTAATGACTAATATCAAAGTGGAATACCAACAGAAGCTGTGAATAGTTTGAAGTGAATAACGCGCCAAGGCTGTAGTGGAGTGCTGGGTGTCGATATCTTTTCCACCCAGCCCTGTAAGTACCCACGGAATCCCTCTTTGATCCATTCCCTGAACTTCCTTTCTCCGTTGGGTATTTTATGCATTTGGACCGGCACGTTGACTGTAAGTGTTAAACCTAGTTGTTTTAGTATAAAACTGTTTCTTCGTGTTAATGGTGTGTTCCCTTTAGTCATATTTGTTGTACCATATCATTGTGACTCCTTAGTACGAATTGCGGAATTCGTGGGGTGATATAATTTGGAGGTACTTACTTATAATCTAGTGCTTATACGTGTGACGTAACGCCAGATCGGCAGACGGTATTTACTACAGAATTGAGTTATGTAAGGGTCAGAACACATCATTTGCCAATTTCACTCAACTTAGTTAATTAAGTTAAATAGATTTAGGTTCACGTTTAATTCATAGTATGCGCTGCTATATTGTGCAGCGTATGCTATTTAGCGCTGCGTAACGCGGCCATTGTCTGCCTTCAGTTGAACTCCTGGTATTTTACTAGAAATTTACCTGTGTAAATCGCTTCCACTGCGGGAGTTTAGCTTGGAATTAGACAACCAGTCTTATAAAATAGACATTATTATTTTAATAATAACGCAAACTTGTACGTACCTACTCAGGGAGCATAAAATCTTAATATGAAACACCATTAAAAGAATCTCTTCAATACATTACAGCCTCAAAATACCTCTGAATCTAAAATTCAAAGAAACAAAAACTGGAATTTAAATCTCAATATTTTCATAAACACTGCCAAAGAGATCTAAGCCGATTATTGTCGTTGAGTCTACCTACATAGTTTTTTCTCAAGGCATAATTTTTGACAGGTCTTATCTAATTCTAGACTTACTTCTTACCTCCATGTTTTCCGTTGTCTCAGGGTCGGCTGAAGTTTGTACGTCTTAATCGCCGTCGGCTAGCTGATTACAAACCGAACATTTCTTTGGGCACTTAATGAGTTGCCTTTTGAACTTACTCGTTCACGAAGGATTCTCAAACATTTTTGCTCTAATATTCGAAGGTTATTAATCTTGTTATCTGTAACCATTATCAAGTAAATTTTAATCAAATTAGTTTGGGAAATGAGAATATGTAGGTTGAAATCTGTACATAATGTTTTAAGCTGTAGAAGCGTGTTTTACTTAGTCTGCTGTATCATTTTGGCAGACGAGTCTAACCTGGGAGCGTATGCAGAACCATGTACTGTGTTACATCCCAACACATTTAAAACGTTGTCGTTTCTGTTACATTTCTTCCTTACTTCCGACGCAAACAGTTGCAGTTCCACCTTGATCTGGTATTGTATCATGAAGTTCAGCAATGTTGTAAGATTACTACTGTTATCAGTTTATTAGTAAAAGGATTCCTCTTTTAAATGGCTTGCAGTTAGCTACTCATTACTCGTGGGATATTTGCATTTGAAAACAATACAGATCTAGTTCTTCTCGGTTGTTGGTTAAGATCTTAATTGCTTATGTATTCAGTTGCATTCTAAAATGTAGGGTAAGTAACGACAAATGAATCTTGTACAATGAAGCGATTAGCATTTGAAAACCAGTTTTAGGTTGATGTCAATGAGACACAATGCTCTAAATTTGATAGCTTAAAAAGTTTGATTAACTTAGTTTAACGTGAAACAACACAATAAAAAACAGCAACTTACACCATCAAAATAGCTAAAACCAAATTGACTTTTCAATATTATGATGATTATCCTTACAATCTTGACACTAATGAAAACCGTATCATCCATATAGTAAACAAAGTGCAACTATAGAATCATCTATTTATAGATAGCGCTGTGGGCCATACAAATTTAAATTCTTCTCTCTCGTACAAATCCCTAGAGAGGAACACTGTGAGGGTGAATAGGGGAGCTCGTGCTAATAAAGTAAATTAAAGATTAATAAAACATTGTCTAAATATAGGTTTTTGGGGATGCATGTATGCAAATTTGGCGTAGCCCCCGTTGAGCTCGTGAAATTCAATACAGCTGTGTTATTGAATTATGAATGACGTGTGACATGTGACTGCTATTTAAGTGATTGATAATAATAATTAATGAGAATGAAATATATTCAACTACTTGCATAACAAACGATTTGGTATTTCGTAAGCTTCTTCAATGAATAATTTGCTTAGCATAAAATGAAAGGTATACGTATTAAAGTATTATTAATATGCTTAAATTCTTATGACAACATTTTAAAATTTGTATATTACATTTCTTATCACCTATGTAGGTTATTTTGAAAAGACTTTTTTACTTTTGCGACTTGATTAGAGACTTGGATAATATTTAATAAAAAAAAAATAAAAAAATATTTTCTTCATAAATTTAATAAACTTTATAAAGCGCTCTTGGGAAATTAAATACTAAAAAAGATTGAGTTTAAACGCGAATAATCGTATAAAATTTTTGGTTCTTGTGCAATTCATTGTATTTAAGTTGAGCATCGTAACTGGCTTGTTTTTTTGGCTATAATTAGTTTTTGACATGGTTTACAAAAGGTTTGCGCAAAATTTTAATTTACGTGTATGCAGTGATAAAAGTAAAATTTATGCAAGTACATACACATACTTTCATAATACCTTATAGAAAATATTCCCAAATCATTGGACCAGTTTGTAGAAAAGAACGCAAAGCACTCACCTTTATCTCGAGTTCACATGTAAATTGAAAGATATCTTGACATTAAATTGACGTTATCAAAAACGACTAATCAAACACCATAATAGATTATAATAAAAGGGCTATTTAAGCTTGTTAAATACTCCATCATTCTTTCTTCCACTTTTTCCACGATCCTTTTCATGCTATACTGTATCCAAAAGTAAAAATACAGAGTCTAAAATAGTATAAAAGTTGGTGGGAAAAATAAAGTTTTTGTAACAGTTGACACGGTTGACCACCAGCAGACTTTGCACCTGTAGAATGTCCCTATCTCACCGACAGATTCAAAAGCGCGACCCATCCGACACTTTTTACGGAAAGGACCCAAAAAACCAACGACGTTATTTTAATTGACGTCGGGCTCTTTAAAAAAGGACCTTACTGAGTAAATTATTCGAAGGCTACCGGAATGGGAAATATTTGGACTGAACCCCGACTTTTGGTATGCAAATAATTCAATGTGACAGTTTGGTTAGACCAATGGCATTTAAACGGTTGATATACCCGGTAGCCGCCACGCCTTAAGCGATAAAAGATATCCTTTAATAAGGAACTGGACTTATCTCCGCGGTCATCAGTACCTCTAAAAGATATAAAAATAACATTGGGACACATAAAACAGAAGTTATAAAACACAAATAAAGTTGATCGTTTTCGGTAGCTATCCTAATATTTGTCATAGCTGAAATCAGTTCGAGTTTATTGAGTGGAATTAACAACCAGACATATTACCCAATATGTTAAGTATAACTATTTCTGCGAACTTATATCGTAACAAATAAAAGGGAATTGTCGTTTTTATTATTATTCGGTAATATATCCCGAAAAAGCAAGTGGGTCTAATCTCGTGGAGGTATTAAGAAAGTTATACGAATGTTATGGGCAAGGGGGAAGTTTACCATGATATTACATACACAGTAACTGTAAGAAAAATCACATCATAGTTTCTAAAATACATGTGCAGAAAATTACCATTATTTAACTTTAGGATAATGCAGGTACTCTAGTTTTTGATCGAAGTGTATTATGATAAATACGTTAGTACTAAAAACTAATTTTATTCTAAAGAATTATTAAATATTTTATGAGAAAAATACTAATATATTATCTGAAAGTTTCACAGATAGAACTCGTTTCGCATAATTTATTTGTTTCATACAACTATCACAGATTTTGCTGTTTGATTCATCCCATACTCTGATTCAGGATCTAAAACATGCTTAAAATATTTCAAAGGGTAAACTGATGGACAAATTGACTTTACAAATGTCACAAAGGAACAAAGATAAAAATATGATATGATTACTTACGTATACATGTATGAAAAGCTAAGTACAGAAAGTTTTTTTTTTGTAATATAAAATTGTTTTTTAGTGAACTGTTTATTTTCATATGCTGCGTTACCTCATGAATCTTTTTTCAGGTATTTTGGCTACATCCTATAATAGTACCAAGTTATACTTAAGCACAGCTAACTTTAGTTGCACCGTCGCCAGTCCACGCACTGCGCCCGTTGTCTGAAGCAACTGAACCAGAAACTCCAAGGGAAACTTTTAATAGTTTTTCTTTATTCAATCAACATATTTTCGCTCTTGGACACTTCTCTCGTTTGCCAACAATTTGTTTCGGGACTTTTTTCTTTCGCTCTAACTCACAGCGCTCCTAACAAATTTGATCTCGAGGGTGCTTTTGTCGAGTTTTTGTTACATTCCTCTCTTTGGTCTAGACGGAGCATTTTTTCATGGACTGATTTATCCCCTGTTAGTCTTACCTACGTTCTTTTTTGTTTGAGGTTTTGCAGAGTAGCAATTATCTTCTATAATGTTTTTGTATTCACTTCCTGAATCGTTTCTTCATGTAATACAGGCGTAATATTTACATACACGGATTAATTACAGGACCAATATAATTTTCGTTAAATTATGTCATGGATAATATTTTGTATGGTTCACCTCACATACATACATATATCACGCCTTAATCCCTTGCGGGGTTGGCAGAGCGCAAACGGCCGCACAAAAACGAACATTTACGCCACGTCTGACAAACATTTGAGGGTTATTCGGAAAATTGTGTATCGCCATAGTGACATACATACCTATCACTGTGATTTTAATATTGCTTACTAACTTCAGCAAGTGTAAAATCCAATTTGTGTTACTCCTCCTTAGCACTCAATAAATCATACAGTGACGGAAGTATGTCATGCTCCTTTCATGTTTTGATAAATTTTGTGAGCGTAACATGTTCCGTCAATTTTCCATGTTAATTTTAAGCTCCACTTACATTCGTCACATCGTCATGGTATCGTTAATATGCGTGAAAGTGTTAGTATGAAAATATGGAATTAAAGCAAAGTTACTGTAAAGTTGGGTTTTCAACATTAATATGCAAGAGTTTCATAATCGTAGAGTTATGCTTTCAGAGTTAGTAGAGAAATTCAAAACAAGAATAAATACCAAAATCGGCATTAATTAAGAATCTTATTCCATTGTGGGGTAGGCAGTGCGTAAACGGCCATAAAAAATGGACATTTACGCCACGTCTGACAAATATTAGTGGGTCATTTCGATTATTGTTCAACGCCATAGTGACAGGTTAGACAGTCTATCTTTATTCGCCTCTTACGATACTCACGGCAGAGTAATGAGGGGATGCTTATTTAAGTTTGCATCACACGGCATTGTTTTGTTAATCATATTTCATTGATCCTCTCTCATGATTTAAAAAATGGTACTAAATATCTGAAACAGACGTTAAGGAAGACATAGAAAGCAAAAAGACACTGTAACCTCATTTATTTCACAGTTAACATGCATTCAGTTGAATATGGAGACAAATTACCTGGTGAAATAGTGCAATTGGAATGGAAAGAAGTAAAAATCAGCGTCGGATCGCTATTGCGGATTCGTGACTGAAATACTGAACGTGTAATTTTAAGATTCTCCAAATGCCCCACACAGAGAGAGAGAGAGCAAAATGTCAGCATCTAATAGCGTTGCGCGCATGATACGGATGCCGGGCTCTGTATTAACTTTTTCGTTGCCAGTGTACAAAGTGATCATTTCCTGTTAAAGAGAAAGATCGACGGAATTCGAGGTATTTGGAGCAGGACTCCCATGACGACTCTCTGTGGGTTTTTTTAAAGCTTGAGTAAAGTTGTAAAGAAACCCGCGTATTCTTGAAGTTATACTATGATTGAGGTGCCGAATCAAAAGTAGTGTGATATCTGTCAACTCGTGCAGAAAAGAAAGTCTTTGATCTCAATTTGACAGGTATTCCATGACTTAACATACATACATACATACACATATCACGCCTATAATCCCTTGCGGGGTTGGCAGAGCATAAACGGCCACAAAAAACGGATATTTACGCCACGGCTGACAAATATTTGAGGGTCATTCGGAAAATTGTGTATCGCCATAGTGACAGGTTGTCAGTCAATCGCCTAAAATTGCAATACACACCCTCGAGTCTCTTAGTCGCCTCTTACGACTCCCACGGGAAAGATATGGGGTGATGCTATTCTAAGCCGGCATCACACGACTTAACGTTTTGCGTAAAGTCTTCAAAAAGAGTTGCATAAACTTTATTATGTTGCAACTCTATAAACTATGGGCAGGTTGCAAGTTCCTGCCATTTCCAAAGTTAATGAAAAACGTAACTAATGAGAGATTTACCCGTGTGTCACACACAACGTGACATTTGCACTTTCGAAATGAATATTTTACATGATGGATGTATCCAGACCATCTGTTACGTGACGGTAAGCAAATAACGGAACAGATTGTCACGAAACTAACAAATTTCAATACAAAAAATCTCTGGAAGTAAAATGATTTATAATGTTATTTCGGATACACGGAATGTTTGTTTAGAGCCGGAGGTAGACGTGCGTCGGTGTAAGGTTTCAGCAGACAGACTATAGTATACCAATACTACGTTATGGAAGCGAGTAGAATACATCCGAGCCTTTAGTGAACTAAAATTATACTTATGTGTTAGGTACTTAAAAAAACTTTCTGATACGCAAGCAAGTACACATTTCTACGACGGAATTCATTGCAGGATAATTTAAAAATATAGGATAGTTCTCACAAAATCACCATACTTTAAAATGTGACTAACGATTCATTGGGTTACGGGTTATTTTAGGAGACTTTTAGTGTCAAATCACACGGGCCTATACTACAGTTGCCTTAGTTACTATTCTTTGAATATAATGTCAACGAATTTTCGCGCATGTTGTCAGTATAGGTAATAAATTCTTTATTGCACATAAAAGAAATACTAGTTAAATAAATTAAAAAAGAAGAAGAAACAGTACACCAAGGCGGGCTTAATGCTAGGTAGCATTTTCTACCAGACAACCTTAGGGTGAAAGAGAAAGTGCGACAATGAAAGCGGAATTGTGCAAATATTACCTACGACTACTAAGTACACATAAATAGATACAAGTACACAAATATACAAAATTTCCAAAAAAACATGGTTGCTTTTTAAATAAACGTCTTCTACTGGTTTACCGGTCTATGTTTCTGAGCTACCAAGAGTGTTTGATTTCTAAACACATTAGCAATTTCGTTTCTACAATATGTTTTTGAATTACTTACCTTTTTCGAACAACTTGATTTGGTTGACTTGAATGACAAGTGCGTCAAGGTGTTTAAAGCAAAAACCTACTTTGGGATGTAAATAAAGTTTTGCAAACATAAGCAGCAGTTTTTATTACAAGTTTACAACGTGAAGAAAATGTGTAGTTTAAAATAATATTTTATATTGGTTTCATAAATATTTTGTATTTTTTGTGCATATTCTTACCAAAAATTTACTGAGAGTTTATCAAAACTACAAAAATATTTGACATGCGGTCTAACAATTAAAAGAAAAAAGATTGCAGTACCTTTTTATTTATTTGAAAATTTTACTGTTTTCGTATTTACATTAAATTTGACAAGTAGGATTAGATAAAAGCTAAATTTAGGTTCACTTAGGTAGTGATATATTTTGGAAATGCTACCGACACCTTACGACATTTTGTGACTGTACCTGTGTAATGTGTATGTACTTCTGTTTATTATGCTAAACAACCAATAAACAGTCTTACTTTATGGCCATATCTCAGCATGCGTCTGGCTACCGAACGATAGAAACGACATAAAATTCGAGAAATCTCGTAAAATTTGAGGCACATTCAATATGTATTTAATGATATATGAGAAGGTTAGCCACTTCGAAAGCAGTACAAATTAAATTTTGACGCATCGAATTTAAATAAATGCATTTTTATTGCTTATAGCTATTGAGATTGAAAAAGTACAATTTCAAGTTTAAATATATTTTACGTACAATGCTGTGACATTACTCGCAGTTCTTTTATCTGATTGCGTTCTAAATTTAAATTTATGAAAGGAAAGTACTTACAAAAAAAATAACGACTTTAGTTTATTCAGTAATATTCAGAAAATAATCAGGTACTAAAAAGCGATACTCAATTTAGAAACTAAGTAACACTTTTCGAGAGTATTATAAATGTAGTGTAGTATTACAAAAATATGCAACGATTTACCAAATTTTACCTGACGCTGAACTTCAAGAAATACAATCATTTTGTTGAGACTTGCTTCTGGTCTGGAGTAAATGTGCACTTACAACAGCAACGCACATCGTTGAATGACAACTAAACCAGCATCAATTTATTCAAAAAATACTAAAACGTTAGTTAAAATTCTCCGTTCATTTTGCCAAAACTTTCATAATCCCATCATAGCCAGTTTTGAGCTGGTTTAAAAGCTCTACAGAATCCAGCGTTTTGGAGGTAAAAATGAAAGCCTTTTCGACCTAAATCGTGTACGTTGAGCTAAGCTAACCGTGAACTTTTGGAAGTTTTAACGAGAACACGTTTGAAGCTTTAAAAATAGATTTCCTCGAACTTCCTAACTGTAGTTATTTGGCAGCTCTAGGAGTAACAGTTTCATAACTGCGGAACGATTTAGGGAAGATTTTTTTGAGTTTTGAATATGCTGTGTAAGTTTATTCAACCTACAATGTTGCTTTACACATAAAACTATTTTAAACTTTATTTGCGTGAAGTATTGTGAACTGAACAACAAGCTTAATTTAATGAACAGATAGTAAAAAAAGTAATTTTTTCGCAGACACCAAGTATGTTTGCTTTCCGTAACGAAATCTGCAGACATCGCATCAAAATATTTCACACATAAAAAGACGAAGAAGACTCGTAAAATATCGACGACTAAACTTCATTGCATCAACTTCTTATGCCTGATATAGTAAGGCTGGAAATAGCTTAGCTGAAAATATTTCGCATTAGTGTTTTAGTGTTGTGAGCACTTTTTAAGGTATCGATAGCTCTGATTTCGTGTAACATTTAACTTGGGTGTGTATATATCGATTAGATAAGTGACGGAAAATCATGGATCTTATGGAGGTGATTTTGATGTAAGGTGTTTCTCCCACTATTACGGACTGACGGACGTACTTTTGACAGACGTAAAAAAAATTCGAAGTCCCACACAATAACGGATACCATGGCATACCGTAACTTTGCTTTTTGACCAACGTGCTTGACAGATCCGCCAGTTCGTCATAGTATGGGATTCACCTTACCCAATCTAAAGTACGCGTAAAATTTTGCTAATAGACATCATTTAACCGCTTTTTCTTAATGTGTACGATAATATTAATAATATTCATTTTTATATTAAATTTATCAAAAACTAACTTCAAAAGTAGGTAGAAAGACAATCTTTATTAAAAAAAAACACGTAAGAAGCTATCAAATTATAATGTCAAAACAGGCGTTTTTGAAACTCTGCAGCCAGAGTTCATCAGGTCATTCGTCAACACAGTAACTTTCGCGACAGATGAAAAGTACGAATAAATTTATCTCCAAAGTGCGTTTATCTGTCGTCAATCACTTTTATCGATACATTAGGTACTGCTCTAAATACGCTCGCTTCACTAAATTGCCTCTCTATATGCAGAAAGGGGCGAACCGATTTTCATTAAGCGCTGCCGACAAAGGACAGCTCAGATAGTCACTTGGTCAGTTTCTCTGTGTCTAAAATTTTACTCGATCATGATCGGAGAATCGACTTTTGACAGAGTAAGAAGAGACTAAAGTGAGAGGCGTAGGTAAATAATTATTGAGGACCTTGAAATGATTACACGCTTCCAAACTCATGATCTAATGTAAATTTTTATGTCTAGCAGCTGATGCTGTATCTTGACTGGTGATGGTGACGCAGAATAACTACGAATGAAAGAATCTGAAATAAAAATAGAAAATCATGTTGAATTTATAATGCTCATTTTTACGCTTGTGTGGCACTCCTGAGCTCTATTTCAATTCTGGGTTATTTTGGCGGTGCCATATGGACGACTGATGCGAATCTGCGAGATATCAGCCACATGAGTTCTTACGACGACTCGTAAATGAGCTTCGTTCTCTACGATAGGCTTCTTGTGCCCGAGCGGGGCAATCAATAAACTATATGTTCCTTAGTCCAGTTTTACGCTGACTTGGTAAAAAGTACTGAAAGACAAAAAGTATAATTGCAAAATAAATAAATAAATAAAATAATATATGAGTACTAAGTCACAAACAAACTACAGTTGCCACAATAACAACTGTGGCACCAAGATAATGGTATGTCATAAATCAAAATACAAAAATCCAAAAATCCAATAAATATACATTTCTGCATGAACTTGCTCGAACTCAAACTATAGCGTCGCGTAAACGCTCCAGTCCAAAAGCAATTGATTGTCCGTCTTGTGCAACTACTAAAACATTCAGGGTTTTAATTAAGAAAATGTGCTTTGGGTGGCTGTCCGGCCAGAGGGCACTTGACCGCCCCTTAACTTGTAAACTGCGCTTAAGCAAATTAGCCATGCAAAATTCTACTGCCTTTAGACGTAAAATGTTTACAGGGTCTTTCCTGTTCGGTCCGCTTACATGCTTTGACGAAGAACCTAAAAGCCACGTACAATTTCACTTACCTAACTACTTTAAATTTACGTTCACACAAATTTAGTGAACATGAGTTCTGGTCACATTTTTTCTGCACATGTTATGATTTTTGTACATATCACACTTTTGTTACATAGACTTGTATTTCTCATGCATGTAAACTCCCAGTGGTAAGCCTGTATGTTTGATCAAAGGTTTTTATGTTATACTCCGACAATTTGAAATTATGATGTATTTAAGAGATATTATTAAATCAAGTTATCTTTCAATAACGCCATTTCAATATTAGTTCTTAAGTAGTAGTAGTAGAGTATTATATCTGAATGATGAATATTATTCAATGTTCTGGACAAAGAGCAATGAGAATAACCCACTCAGCTTATGAAGTGTTCGAAGAGACAGTAAAGGCAAGTTTAAGCAAGCAATTTCTATGTATTCCAGCGTTGTTGCATATTAATTTCAGAACAGTACGTCTGTCTGTACGATTACAGTTTACAGACATTGGTTTTTACTGGTTTCTAAGCGAATGAGTTTTGTGCGGACCCTTGTGTTGTAAAAAGACCGTAAAATCTGCCTCTTGGAAAGTAATATCATAGAATATTTTAGTAGGTAGACTACATGTGAGTCGTCATGAAATGCGCCAATATACAAAATCCATTGTAATGACAAGTTATTCTATTTGCAAACATCGATGTAACATCTATTACTTAGCAGCTGGTGAAGTACGAGCGGATTCTCTAAAAAAACTTTCCCGCGAGATTCGCCATCAATGGTCTCATTGAGGACCATGCACGCGCTTTTGTAAAAAAATCTTTCCATTGTCATATCAACCCCGTGCCAAACGTCCCATTGAAATAGCTGGGCCATAGTGAACCGTAGCCACTTGAGGGGGATTATAAACCCTATAAAAATCAAAACATGAACTGGTTTCACATTTCGTGCGCATGAATGATATTTGAGTACTTACGCCAGATATGTCACACCTTTCGATACTAATTTTGCTGTTAATACAAAGCGGGACCCTAAATCATGAATTGAACATGAGCAGAAGGGGTGACAGAATGACCCAACAAAATGTCGTTAAAACTGTCCCCCTGGAATCTACAGAGCAAAGCGATATGCCTACTTTAAAGTGCATGATGTAATGAATTATTTGGGGCTGATCTAAAAAATATAATAATTTGACAAATATTTAAAAGTTCTACCAAAAACGAAAACCCATTTTAATATTATACTCAATGTCCAAAATATACGGAAAAACAATGGTTTCACAATAGCTTTAAAATACAATATATTGTTACGGTGAAAATGTGTTTTGTAGGTTATTATCATCACATCTTGTTAAACAAGATTTTACTTTTAGTCCTCATTTAAGTGTGCTAGTTTTATTATAAAATTTCTTCTCCGAAATTACTTGAAATGGTACCAAATCTACGTCGTTTTTAAAAAAATGACTGAATGATAACAAGTAAGCTCTAATTCTATTTCAATTGTAATTACTTTGCAGGGACACAAAATATCACAACAAAAAAATGTCCCACAGATGTTTTAGTGCCACTTTCATGCTCTTCACCATACGTGCCTAACGACTGCGCAAAAAAAGCTTAGGGTGTGAGACCACCAGCATACAGTTCTAAATCAACCTAAATCCGATATAATCCGCGACACTGCATATTATGATCGCTGGACTTAAGCCGACAGCAAAACTTTTTATTCAAATACTGCACAAAGTAAAATCAGAGATTTTGTTAACCATTACTTTATTTCAAAAGACGAAAGCGATGTTAAAGGAACAAATGCTGACATGGATATCAAAGCAACTGAACAATCTTCAACGGTTATAGTTTTTATGGAGAGTTGTACATCGCTAATACTAAACATGTGGCTCGGATAGAAGGATGTAGACTACATGTGTCATGGATATGGGATTTTTTGAAAGACGTTTTTATTGTAGCAGTAGTATTATCTTTATGAGCTTTTGATGGGCATATTTGGAATTACCAACGACAAGATAGCTGTAGGGCGGTTTGTGGTGGAGTACCTAGTCTGGAGATAAGAGGATGCGAGGGTAAAAGTTTACTATCTTCAGAGAAATGCAAGACGAATGATCGTGTTATCAAGTATACTTTTATTTGTGTAGTTGCCCGTTAAACTTTTATAGTGAGCGATGTTATATGATTGTAGTATAGGTGTTTCTTCCTTATACTACACTATTTAAAAAAAAAATTGCATTCGTCTCAAGGAATAAACTAGCTTACAAAACAAAACAATTATCTGAGGAACATACTTACTTTGCCAGACTAAATGACTCAATCTCAAAATGTCTCTTTTTCTGACCAGACTAATATTATTAATTATTCACAGAACCGACTTTTTATGAGCCACTAAGCTCATAGCTCAAGGGCTGACAGTCACAAATAAAAAGTAACAAATAGTCGCTTCCGTTCAGTCCCTAGGCCTTTAAGATGGGTGACTTACAACTCGGGATAAATTGTTATATCCAGGCAATTTTTGCTATCAACTTAAAATATGTGACTTACAGTTTTCATCAGCTAACTTATGATCTCAGACATTTTGCATTCGTGTCTTTCCAATTTTGGCATTTGTGAACCCCATGCTAGAAGAAATGCCAAAAAATAAATATAAATAATGTCAAAGCATAAGCATGATTTTGACAGCTGTAAACATTACCATATTGGATAGAAGAATATGCGTTGCTAAATATTTTTCAACGTTTACAATAATTTTATTAAGATACTAGCGGCCCGCCCAGCGGTTTCACCCGCTGCTAACTGATTTTTCACGGGAAACAGACCTTCTCCCGACATAAAACATACATAAAAACCTTCCTCTCTTAAATCACAATATCTTTAAAAAAAACTTCATCCAGATCCGTTAAGTGATTTTGAAGATTTAAGCAAACAAACAGACAGGAACAGACGTGGGTAGCGACTTTACTTTATTCTATGTAGTGATAATCCGTCTCGCTTCATTAACGCATTAGGCTAGGATGTAGATAAAATTTTGAATGAAGCCCAGATAAGAGGTAATTTAAATATTGCTAGAAATAAGCAGGCGCTGTCGCCAATAATTAGCACAGCATCATGCGGTAGCATTGTACCATTAATGTTTAGAATCTCTACGACCATGTTCTATTTACCACCCTTTTAAATGGTAAAACTTCACAACTTGGATATATTCTAAACCCAAAAACAAATCAATTTGATAAACCATTTTAACCAAAGACCCAAACCGACCAAACAAATACCTAACGACACCTTCAATTTCGATGAACGATAGTCTAAAGAAAGTTAGACGATTTTTCATCGAGCACCTCGAGGGTACAGAATTCAACAGGAACGGGAACGTCAGGGAGAAGACTTAAAAAATGCAAATACCTTATAGTTTTTCAAAAAACATTACGATAGAGCGTTTGAAAAACTAACAGTGACATCTATGTTTGTATTGTGGAACTAAAATATTATTTTTTCTCAGTTTTCGTGATAGTATAAATGTTTAACTACTGAAGCTAGAGAGATAAAACTTGGACTTCAAGTTTTTTATGTAATAAAATAACTATTATAGACAAAATCCCGGTTTTTTTTAAAATCCCCCAAGGGTTGAAAAGGGGGATAAAAGTTTGTATGAAAGTTCGTTGTCTTAAGTGTGATCCGTTTCAAAATTAGTGATTAGACTTATGACTTAAAATAATTAAACACGTGTTTCAGCATATTTGAAATTTTAACCTCTGATAGGGTAAAAAAGGGCTTAAAAGTTTGTATGAAAGTTCGTATTTTTAAATGAATGTAATCTGCTTCAAAATTTGTGATTAGACTAATAACTTAAAATAATTAAACACGTGTTTCAGCATTTTTGAAATTTTAACCTTTAAAGAAGTGAAAAGGGGGTTAAAAGTTTGTATAAAAGTTTTTTATCTTAAATGTGATCAGTTTCAAAATTTCTGGTTAGACTCATAACTTAAAATAATGAAATACGTGTTTCAGCATTTTTGAAATTTTAATCCTTAAAGGTGTCAAAAGGGGGTCAAAAGTTTACTACCAGATGGGCTACCCGTTTTCCCGTGGGAATGAGACAATTTTCCGGAATAAATTATACTTATAAACCTTCCTCTTAAGTAACTCTATGTAATAAAAAAAACCGCATCAAAATCTGTTGGGTAATTCTAAAGATATAAGGAGACACCAAACGTGAAGCGACTTTATTTTATACTATGTAGTGATAGGGGTTCTTCTTCATAGTCCACAGTATTGGCAAATGTCGTCATAACGCAATATCATACGTAAAAATACCAACATTTAAAGCAATAATCCACAGCACACCAATAAAAGTGTGTCCCTAATGAAATGCTAAAACATTTAGGTACCAACGTTATAAGCAAACAATACACGTTCCTAGCTTAGGTATACGGGGTTATACGCGGTTCCCATTTTTAATAACAATCCCCAAGTTAATAACTAAGTAAACACAATCCGCGCTACGCAAACTGCAGCGTGGAAGCTATGGAACCGTGCAAATTGACCATAGATTTACACGAGAATAGAATAGATGTTTTATGTTTAAAGAAAATTAAAAACTGCTCGTGGAATGGTTGGATCCTTGAAAGTTGCTTACAACTAACTCATATGTAGTACATATTTCAAAACAAAATGTTTGTGCGTAATAATTCTTTACCTATTTAAGAAACACGTCGAAACACATCAAATAAAAATGAAACTGTACAGCCACAAACCAGATTAATTAATGCCAAAAAATCATGTCTTGGGTCTGTATGCGTTACTTTGATAAAATTTAAGACGAAATTTTAAAGTTATTATGATAATCAATTTAAATAAAAAATAAAAAAAAACTTCATGTTCAAAGGTATATTACAAGCCAGATTATCTTAGAGATAAAAGACGTCTGTTGTTCCTACACAACGTAAGAGATTAATAGATAAATCATATTTAAACATGAATTTGACATGAGTTTAATAAATTTGACAAAGGTTTAAACTTTGACGAGTATTTGTTTTTAATATTTCTGTAAATTTACTATTAAATTATGATATGTAGATTTGACTTTCTGAAAGATAATCTTGTAAATTCCTACTTAAAAATAATATGATTTGATATAGATTCAAAACAAAATGTTGTACGATCGCGAAAAAACTCGCTTGGACTACGGAGCCATTGCTCATGCCAGATTAGAACGATTGCTTTTAGATCAAACATTAATTATAAGCAAAAAATACATAGATAGTAGCAAGTAGCTGGTTAAACTAAAAATAATTGTATAAAAATTCGTGAATTCATAAAAAAAATTGTCGCAAAAACATTAAAAGTCAGAATTTCAACTTTTTATATCAGTTTCCTACCAAAACGTACCTGAGTGCGTGAACAAAACAGTTACTAATCTAGTTTAAAAGTTAGTTTGAGCCAACCAAACTAAGTGCTTACTTTGTCTACGCCACAAAATCAAATTACACTTTTCACAACTCTACTTTGTCTCGCCAAGCCAAACCTTCGTGTATCTTTACGTATCGCTTGTTTTTACCAAAAAAATCGTAGCAAATTATACTTCTCGTATTGTTTGAACGAACCCTTTCGAAGTTTGCATTCGAAAATTTATTCACCCTTCTATTGCGCAGCATCTATAATAAGTGTAGGTTACATGCCCCATTTGAAAGCTTCCTGTTGATTTTGAACATAAAAGATATAATCTACCGCATTGGTGTAAAATAACCGTATTTTTCTTTTGTGTTATGATTCCAACCCGCCCTTGCCGGTGGGTGCTCATTCAGATTTTGTGCTCCCAGTAAGCAATGAAGTGTGTGGTTACGTTACAATTATAAAGGGTTTATATGCCGTTTTTCGTTTATTTTATTTTGTTTAGTTAAGTACAAAAGTAGCGGTAAAATCAGTATCATGACGTAAACAGGGAGTTTTGTAGAATTGGTGTAGAATAGGTAAAGAAATGGTTAATCAATGGAATTTCTAAATACAGTGCACCTATGCAGCCCGAAGCACAAGCAGATTTCATTATCTAGGCCAGATACACTCATAAAATATTTCAACCCCCATGAATGTTCAGCTTTTGGGTATGTTTTCATCCTACTGTTGAAACACAGAGGACGTCTACACAGAACAACGATATTACAATCTACAATTCATAGATTCTGTGCCGGACCTCTGCAGAAACACAATCAACAAAAGGGGCACCTAGTCAAACACATTGTAGACAGGTAAGTCAATTTATTTTCCATATTAGACGACGCATATTTAAGTGCGTTACACCAAAGATGTTCCTTATCCTATATGTGTTTAGTAGTTAGCAACAGTGCGGATAACAATGACCACTCTGTGTGGAGAGCCACTAGAAACAAAAGACGATCTAGCTGCCGATCCTTTGAACACAATGCTCCGTTTGTTGTAGATGAAGCGAGGGTTATGGTCCCGGAGTCTGTGTGATACTATTTTTTTTGCTTGGGAATGCGTTCTATACCCAAAACTTGGGTACCACGATAAGATACTCGTATTACAATTTTTTGGTGCTGATTCCAATTATCTTTATTTCTAAGTTTGCAATTTTTACATGGCCTTAGTTAAAAATACAATTATTATTTTATATATACAACTGGCTGTAAAAAAATATTTTCCTCCCTATCTATTTCAGCTAAATTCTAGCTACTGGTGATACCTAGGAAAATACTTAGAAACAAAACGCTTCCTCACAAATATTATGTAACTGTTATGTTCAATAGACATCCACAATCACAATCGACGCATCACCAATCATGCATTATTATAGCACGTCATCTCTGGGTCTAAACGGTTAGCACGCGCTAAATCGGCGTCTAAACTCAAACGCATTTGCAGCAAGCACTTAACAGACGGTCTGAGTATGCACAACAACGTGTTATCCGATTATTGCGTGTGAAACACTTGCATAGAATTATGAGCGTCTTAAAACGGCTCGAGGAACGCTCATCGTATGTCTATCGACGCTTCGCAATGGTATTCTAAGTATGGAGATGGTTTTTGTGTGCGAATTTTTAGGGATGTCTTACTTGAATTTGAGTCTCACCCATGGTCTCGCTCACAGATGTCACAGAAAACGGGAACAAATCATCTTTCTTTTCTTAATCAGTTTTAAGTCAAAGCCATCACCGAGATCAAAATTATGCCATTAATTTTTAGATCTGGCAAGGAAATAAACTAAGAAAGTAAAATGTGATAATAATATAAGAAATTTTGATCTCTCTTTATTTTTGAGTTCTAAAACAAAATACTCTTCCCCTTCAGTAGGTAATAATGATAGAATATTTTTTATTTGTCTGCTATCTTTTTATCGTCTTGTTTTCGTGTAGGACCACGAGCCGACATATCTTTAAGTACCTTCCCACTATAGACTGAATCTGCAAATGGAATTTATTCGTTGTTGACATTTTATTTTGATGACATGTTCATGAATTCAGTCCCTTTTCACACCAGCCAGCCCGAAACGGAACAGCTAAGTGCGGTATAAGTAATTATTACACAATAACGTTCCGGGAATCTGTTCCGGGCTGTTTCCTGTTCTAACTCCTCTGGGAGCTACTGTTATGTGATGTGCTACTATGTTTCAGTTGCTATGATACTTGAGCCGAGTGTTTAGTATACAGAATGAGAGTAATAAAAATGAGGAGCTTAAAGCAAAAAACTGACCGAAAACCGTAGAAAACTATAATTAATCAAACTAAATGCCTCCGTGAATTTAGTGCATAGTCTGAGTCACGAATAAATAAAAAGCGAAAATTACACTAGTAGTTAATAAAACAGCGAAGAAGCTGTGAAAACAATTCTGCTATTACAAGAAGTTCCTGCGAATTCTATTAACTAAAGACATCGGAATAATATCTTCCGAGAATCTAACAGGATACAAAATTAGCAGATTGCATTCTGCGGAAGCACCACTTGAAAGGTGCAGATATTGACACTGGCCAAAAGCTTTGAAACAGGTCGTAAATTTTGCCTGTAAATCGAAGTGCTTTACTGGCTGTTTTTTTTATGTGAGTGTGAAATAATCGTAAGCTCTTGAGCTTTTTGGAAACATTAGTGCGAAAGATATAAGGGACACACGTGCTGGGTGCCATGTGGGCGGCACGTGTTTTGACAATCTTGTTTTGTATCTTGACGACTTTTTTTATAAATAAGTGATGTATTTACTTGGGGTCCATTAATTATACAACAATACTTTTGATAAATTCGTATGCATAATTTTTCTTTGTGTATTTTCTAACGTTTTTCTGATGTTCTGAGTCCTGAACTGAAACACTCAATTATTGGACTATGCGTGAGTTGAATCAAAAGTTTCATTCGCAGAGAGGATGTTCGAGTAAAGAGCGAGAACTGTCGATACAAATAAGTAATATCTAAGTTTGTCTGGAACTTCCGAAACAAACAAACAATAATAAAGGATCTCACATAACATACTATGTTTCTAAATATGCTCGATCTGAAAGATTGAATTGTTATACACAACGTAAGAATAACATTGAAAGTTAATAACTTTTTGGAATGTGCTTTTAATGCGGTGTGCGTAGGTGATTTGAAGAATTACCCTGAATGTTCTAGAATTCCATCATCAGATCTGGACTAAATAACTATGGTACCATCTGTTAAATATACGCTTTCAAACCATAAACGAAACTAAATAATAACAGGTTAGTAATATTTGATTATTCTGTAAAGATACCTTATATCCCAAAAAGCCAAAGTTTAAGTACAATTTAGTCTGTGAAAAAAAAAACAACGTTGGATAAATTTGCTAACCGCTAAGCTTTAAGTTATTTTGTAGTTTTAAATATTTTATATTTCTTACTTTAAAAGTACATCGACTTCCTCTCTTTTTTGTCACATTTTCCATAACAAAATTATCGAAGAAACTACCTAAGACCCCATATAAGTTGTGAATATTGTCTTGTTTATTACAACCGGACGCACCCTGCCCCCAGGGAAGGATCCAATATAATGGAATACTTCAACATTATTTGCACATATACGAAGTACCTACATATGCCTCGGATAAGATGATATACGTAAGGAAGACTACTCAAGAAATGTTATTTTAAACTTTGTTATTTTTATTTTATTCACATAGCACACCTTTATCATCCCTTTCAGTTTCAGGGTAGGTAGAGCGTTCTCGGCCGTAAAAATATGTTCGATATCGCCACGTCTGACAAATATTTGAGGGGCGTCTCGGAAAAATCGTGTCTCACTATAGACCTAATTTTATACGAATTTCTTGAATATACTGAGAATAGATTTGGATTAAGAAATGATAAAGCTAAAGATTACTACCCGCACTTGCGGAAAAACAGTATGTCGCGCAAAAATCCACAAAAATTGTGGTTAGTCCACAAAAATAACCAAATAAACTGACTTGCGCTTTTTTATTGGCCTTCTTTCTTTAACTATAAGTGTGAAAAGCATATTCATTGATTTTCGTATATTACCACGAAAGACAGTCAGAAACGGTCAGAAGAAATTTTTTGTTCAATTACTTGATCCGACTTTTTCAACCATTACTTGTACCAAATATTTAAACGTCAGCATCGGTGCTTGTGTCGAGCTAAACTGTTCTATAACAGAGGCTTCTCCTGCTCTTTTGTCAGTGCTTAGAGATACATGCGTACGCTTCCTCGTATGGTAGTCGCCTCCGGGCAGTATTAGTATGTGACTAAATCGCGTCGACACGAAAGGCCCAATGGATTAACCTAAGATGCTATTTTGTGTTGCCTTTCATCATTGTTGGTTTAACAAGGTTTAACCCTGCAGCGAGCTTAGTCTTTCTTTTGCTTTTATACAACCCTTGAGCATTCTCTAGCAACTGTATTGTATTTTTTTAAGCAGCTACTTTTTAAATATGAAACTGTTTTGTGCAAGATGTATTTTCGTATTGTAACTTTTTTGTGACTTGTTGATGTAAGTGCAAAAATATATATTTACAAAAATACTTATTTCAGCCAAGCTGATGTTTTATGAAAACAAAGTATATTCCCACGTGAAATATTCTGAACGTAGGAGGATATATAGCGGAATAAATGTTAACATGTAATCAGCAGCATCCCATCCAACAAATTTTAAGGGACTGTCCTATATTAGTTATTATTAATAATAACTCAATTTTAAAAATAACAACTTGTTTATGTTGAGCCGTAGCGGTGCTAATGACAATCCTAAATAGTATCTGAATTACCAAAAGTCTGGCTCTACGCATTTATAACTCGAATCCGTTTTCGCAGTTGCGTATTGAAACTGAATCGCCTGAGGCTGCATAATAGACAACAACAGCAGATGTACTGAGAAGTGAGCGTTTAAAATTGGCCAAGTCCTTAGTTCAAATTCATTGAAAACATTGTGTATTGTTTAATTTTGGCACATAGGGATAATTTGACAGCCAACCAATAGACGTGAGATCTCCCTTTATTACTAGTAGGGGGGGTATTTGCCATACTCATTGCGCTTGGCAGGCGGATTACCGAGCATGGTGCAAGTACAAGGTGCAACAAAAGGTGCACTCATAAATATGACCAATGCCTCGCAGATTTGCCTCAATACCTAGTCCACGTGGACGCTATCCTGGAAGGTTGTAGAATAGATACCCTGATACCTCAAAGAAAAAGGAAAGCAAAATAATCTACAGCTTTCGACTTTGCTTTTTCAGTTCTCAGCTTAAATGCTGACTAAGATTTGGTTTCAATATATTCTAGTATAAAGTTAATTGTTAAACTTAGCTCTTCACTGCCGTGTGCACAGACTGTATACAGACAATGTAGTCTGCGTAGTTAATGTAACTTTGTAATAAGGGTTACTCGGCCGGAGTCCATGCGGTTCCACGGTTTTGTAGTTTGGCTACTACATAATATTGTTATACCTTCTCTACTGAGAAATCTGGTGTTGGGTATACGTGAGAAGACTGTTTCGGAAATTTATTACAATTAGGGGGATAGTTCATTCTTTAGTAATGTAGCATAACGTACAGACAATTTATGCGCATGCATAGAAGTTACTATAAAAGAATTAAAACTGCCTCCGTGATCTTGCGGTCTCACCGTTGGTCTCAAACCTGGAGGTTCGAGGTTCAATTCCCGGGAGGGAAGGGGAAAAACTCACACTTTAAGAATTTGTTTCCCGTATGGTAGGACATTGCAGGCTGAACCGCCTATTTGACCTAAAATAAAAATAGTAACGTGCTTTGTAGGACACGTTGAGCCGCTGGTCACGGTTGCTATCTATGATTACTAGTGATCGAGACTTAAAAGGGCTGGTGGCAACTTTTACAAAGGAACATAGGCCAAACAATTAAAAACGCCTCTTTCATACAAAGTGTACCAGCGAGCCTAGTCACTTTGACAGACAGGTATTTTTTTTATTTTGACTTTTGTTCCTTTGTGAAAGATGTTCTTTATCACCAGCCATTTTTAATTTTCAGTATGGCTCATTAGTAATAGTCAAATTTCACTCTATATTCTAACTACCTAAACTACATGATAATTATCATCAGCCCTGTTCATAACTGAGAGGTATGAACTAACACTATTTTTCGACCATCTGGAAAAATCCTAGCGAACACTCCTCGTCTCATATCATATTCATTAGATTTCATTTGTCAGAGCCCGTTTCTTTGATGAATTATTCAAGGCACACGCAATTTGTTTACCAGTCATAGCGTAACTACTCCTGAAGTTAGACGGAGACGTATCTAAAGGTTTTACGTGGTTTCACTCGCTCATAACAAGTTTTCCTATCAAAACAGTTTTTGTATCTATATTAGTGACAGATATGTTGTATTATTTTTAGTTTTTCTCTCTTTCTTTTCTTGTTACACACCAAGTCAACAAACGACTCAATCAGCCCTGTAGTAACAAGAAATATCTAACTGCCTGATGCATATGCCTTTCAGGGAACAGTCTTTCAAAAATATAATATAAATCTAATATTCCATTGTGTCCCATTCCTGAGGAATCAAACCAGGGACTTTCGGATCCATACACCTAACAATGAAGTGAGGCTGTAATGTTTTCGACATTATTTTATAGTAATGTACACTTAATAACTTAAAGAAACAACAGCGTGCCACAAGAAATGTATAAATAGGTCTAGGTACTTACTTCCGGCATTTTCTTCTTCCCAATCACTATAATATTATTGGACATACAAAACCTCGCGTAATACGAACTTGATTCCTTTCATATTTTCATCACAATAAAACATCGAACGGACCAAAGGTTCTTTGTGAGCTAACAGGGTTATCTTCGCGGGGTTAGCTGTAAGATTTCAATAATCATTGACGGAATCCTTCATCGGACCCTGTTCCGTGTTTTTGATCAAATTGAGATGGCAACCCAGGTAAAGGATTTGGCCGTAGAGGCTTGCTCTGTGGTATGAATAGATATACTGTGTGTTTATTTACTTCCTTGATTTTGCTGCTATTGCTTATATTATTTTGATAATCTTACTTCGGGTGAAAGCATGCTAATCTGATGTCTAGAAATTACAACAACTATTGACTTTAAATAAACGAAATATTTATCATAAAAGACGTTTAAATCAAAACTTCATAATAAATAATGTTTTGTTTTATTTTAATATTATTTTGTTACACAACATTTTTAATGGATATGTAACGCGGTACTCTTAACTAGCTAGCCAAAACTCACTCACCTATTCTTTTATCACTCTTCTTCAATCTACAGCATCATCATTAAGGCTTCATCTATCCCGGTACAGCATGGGTACCAGTCATTTTGAATCCTACTACCCTCACTAAACGTTCAAAACCTATGAGAAACCATAACAATAGCGGATACGCTCGGGGTTGAGACTTTGTGTAACTTGGCATATTGGTTTTCGAAATCGGTATAATTAAAACTAAAACAAATGTACTTACCTATGAAATATAACATTGAACAAATTTTCTGCATTTAACATAAATTCAGCAGACTTAAATCCCCCCATACCTGGATGACATGCGGTTTTCAAAGAGTCTGCCATGCTCGGCCACGGGCACGAAAACGTAGATTGAACTCAATAAGTAACATATCAAAAGACTCTTCAGGAAAACCCGACTTGGCCTGTCCTGTGTTATCCAAGAGCTTTTCATAGTGATACAATGTTCACAAGGACATTCGGATTTCCTTTTGTTTTGTTTTCTTTCAATTCTGTTCCGGATAAATCCGGTTTAGGTACAAGGCAAATCAAAAGGTCTTTAATGTTTTTGTATGGAATAAGACATGAAAAAGTATTTGGATTGATGTTTCAAGTGTGTTTCAAGTGTAAATATATTTGTCGGGTCATTTATCGACTACGAAAACCCCATGATGCATACGGAAAAACAAACAGAATAGACACAAAAAACAGTCAGGCAATATTACATTTCAAAGTATGGTCGACGCCGATTATTTGTAGCTTTACACATAATTTTATACTATGTTGCGCAATAGGCGCAACTTCTCAAAAAAGTTTTACACTACCTTTGTCAACGGTACTAGGGAGGTACTGGTATTCTCTTCAGTGTGGAAATGGCAAAAAAGTAATTAGGCAGGTACTTAGTCTATCAAACAAACTTAATTACCGCCGCCAGACGTTGCAGTAAATTTTATGAACTCACAATAATTAACCGTTCGTCCGTTCAAGTTCCAGTATTTAAAACCGGTCAATAATTATAAATTCAAAATTTGAACGTCATAAAACTGGGGCAATAATGACCAGACGGCGCGCAGTAACTTGTCACCAGCCAATGGAGTTGCCTGTTTTCAGGACACTGAATTTCATGAAATTCTGTGGTTTATTTTATTTTTCATTCGCCCCTTTATTCACACCATTTATATATTTTGAACTAACATTAAAGAAAAATAGAAATATGAGAAATTAAGTTTTTAATATCCTATTGACTCACTAGTGCATTAATAAAGGTGCAAGACCTACACAATGACAAATGTCGTTATAATATAGAATTCAAATGTAGAATTCAGGACTTATTTAGCCCTTACTAAGTCAATTGGTTATATGGGTTAGAAAAATCTGACCGTCAAATCGATACATAAATACGATGTAAGCAAAATATATTAGATTTTACTTGATATACTTTTATCGTGTTTATGTTTATTGCGCCTGGCAACACTGGACGTCACAGTTAATATCGACCCAGACTTATTGGACATTTAGCTATTTGGCTCCACGACCAGTACTAAATAAAGCCAATGGCAGACCCATACACACTGCGTCCTCAATGTGAGTTTAATTTACAATCCCGCTCCATACAGGCAAATATACAATAAACAATCCTAAATTGTCACATTCAATACAAAACTTATTTAAATGGCGGCATAACTTACACTGCACGACGCTTTTTTCAAAATAAATTTCACCGATTGCCTTTAGATTCCGAATATTAATAAACAATCAAGTACTAAATGATATATCGAAGCGTAATTCAATTTGGGAGATAATTGTATTAGAGTCGTTTATGGAAATGTCGGGTCGGGTAATGTGTCTTCATAAAACTAGAGAGTAACCTATGATAGTGTTAATATCCCGGGAAGCAAGACTTATTGGTCGTTGCCAGAAAATGAATGGGACTGCTGTGTCGGTGTTGATCAGCATTTAGCTGGTAGAGCACTACTAGCAGAGACACTATCACAACAATGTTTTGTTACTAAATTAATAAAAAATAAAAAATTTGAATGAAACATAAATTAAGTTACTTTACCTTAAGTTAGGAAAAAAATGCTGACAAACAGAGACTCGAAGACGAATTTGTGAAAAACATAGGAAAATAGTGCAATTGCAAAGAAGTCATTTGATGAAAAATAATAGAAATATTTTTTCGTGCAATAGTTACGATTGACTTAATAATTTTCTATATTATGTTACAAACTTTACTGGATCGTGCTAGGCCCAGTATTTCTTAACTATTGTTATTAGAAACCGTGTTGTTATTAATTACCGTGTGATGCCGGCTTCGAATAGCATCACCCCATTTCTTACCCATGGGTGTCGTAAGAGCCGACTAAGGAACTCGATGGATGTGTATTGCAATTTAAGGCGATGGGCTGACAACCTGTCACTATAGTGATACACAGTTATCTGATTGACCCTCAAGCTTTTGTCAGACGTGGTGTTAATATCCGTTTTACGGCCGCTAACGCTCTGCCTACCCCGTGAGGGATATAGGCGTGATTTATGTATGTATGTATGTATGTTATTAAAATCCAAAAAATATATGTCACTAGTTTCTGACAATACTACATCTGTAGCTGTCTTTACTTTAATATACGAGTAGGCTAATAAAAGAAGCATTTTTGCCTGTGTTAACTTGTTTTTAAAACTTATAATGAGTATAACGATATAGGTCTAAATATGAAAAAAATTGATCACACATACAAAAATGATCAGAAAATGTGAAACTTTAAATGGGTGGTTCATTTTTTTCTTCATATTTACCTCATCCTAAAATATTTGCACTGCAATGACCTAAATAGGTATGCCTATTTTAAGCTTTGAAAACATGCTTACAAATAGTGAAAAGGAAAAATGTGCCACTTAGATTTAGCTGCAGTATGTGTTACAATAGGGCCAGCTAGATATACCTACTACAGATGTAGTATTGTCTGAAACTCGTAAGAAATAAATATATTAATTTTGTGTTTTCGATAACAAGCTGTCAAAAATTTGCAAGGCCTTATGTAATTAGTTCAGTAGGTCAGGTAAAGTCAAATCAAAACACCCTCACCAAAACCAAACTAATCAAAGAGTAACCTCCGAAACTCGATCCCACACCACGTGTAGGTCTTTATTAATTTCCTTAATTATTAACTCTTTACAGTATAAATATTTAACTACATTATTATACCGCGAACAGGAGTCAACACGAAACTCAGCTTGTTAATACAATATTAATTAATTAAGCTCATAAATGGAGAGCGAAACGCGAGTCGCTTACTCTAGGTTATTCTACTTACGACTGAGGCCCGATCCCACTAATACCTACAAAAAGTCACGCTTTGCTGCCAAAACTACCAGATGTAGGTATTTTTGGCACATCTTTCAATTAATGCCGTGCCGTGCCGTGTGATGCCGGCTCAGAATACCATCACCCCATATCTTTCCCGTGGGAGTCGTAAGAGACGACTAAGGGACTCGAGGGTGTGTATTGCAATTTTAGGCGATGGGCTGACAACCTGTCACTATAGCGATACACAATATTCCAAATATCCCTCAAACATTTGTCAGACGTGGTGTAAATGGCCGTTTTTTGTGGCTGTTTACGCTTTGCCTACCCCGCAAGGGATTAAAGGCGTGATATGTATTTGTGTGTTTCAATTAATTTGTTTATGCTTATTTCAGAATACTTCGTTTTTTTCTGTATAATATACTCATATTAGAATTTCTTTCATAATATGTACTATTGTTTTCAAGGGCTTCGATATAGGCTGGCATTATTTGGGGGCATAGGTAATTTATAAAAATTCTAAAGTACCGCTTTTATTGTACGATTGCGTAATGTGTATAAAGCACATATTATTGCATTTTGTGTCATTTTTGACGCTTGCCTTTTTTGATTCAATGCATGCTAGCTCAAATATTTTTTTTAAGTGTTTATAATTAAATTAACTTTATAAATGTACCAGAACTGTCAATGTGACAGTTAATACAGGGTACAAACCCAGTTTGAGTTCTTTTTATCCATTGCAAACGAGAGTATGTTAGAAATATACTTAAAATGACACAAAATTTCAAATTGGTTTTGGCCAATATAGCCAAAAATAAACGACTTGAATATTTCTTAAATTCCATATCATACTGGGCTAACAGTCCTTCCTTATTAATACATATTTTAATCTTGATAAAATAATATACATAAATTTAATAAATGTAAAGATACTTAACAGGGTGATCAATGTCAAATTCATTTTATTTTAAGTATTATTTTTACTTAACTTAACTCACATCATTTCGTAAAGGTGTCGTAGAAGAAGACGTTATTTCATTTTTGAACACATAAGGTTTATAAATGCTATGGTACCATGCAATTCGTTGCACAGAGTAAACTATGTAGCGCTGGTTAGTCTAGTTATTCTATGTCTAACTTCTCGGCCACACCGCAGACTGAGCAAAGCTTTAGGCCGTAGTTGCGCTAAATTTTGATTAAGTGTATTGTGGAAATATTTGACTGTAACAAAGAGCTAAAAACTAATGGTTGTCGCAAAAAGCGCTACTCCCACCTGTCGTCTATCACTGTGTATATTAAACGCACCGAAACGTGGCCGTGCGATGCTGGCTAAGAATTGCCGTGTGATGGCGGCTTAGAATAGCATCACCCCATTTCTGTCCCTTGGGAGTCGTAAGAGGCGACTAAGGGACTCGAGGGTGAGTATTGCAATTTTAGGCGATGGGCTGACAACCAGTCACTATGGCGTTGTACAATTTCCGAATGACCCTTAAATATTTGTCAGACGTGGCGTAGATGACCGTTTATGCGGCTGTTTGCGCTCTGCCTACCCCGCAAGGGATTATAGTCGTGATATGTGTATGTGTATGTATGTAACGCATGCGTCAGTCAGACAAAATGGAATTCCGATCTTTTGCCCATTCACATTTGTATACGGCTACGGTGCAAGAAATATCAACAAATACAACAACATCAACCGCCACAACAGTCCACTGCTGGGACATGGGCATTTGTCCTACGTATCACGCCTGGCAAGTGGATTGGCGAGTGCAGTAAAAGGTGTTGTCCCAAGGAACGCTGCTGTATTGCTGTATTCATTTCTTAGTCGTCACCTATGATTAGAAATAAGCTGGTCTATTCTAAGCCGGCACTACACCGCAAATAAGTAAAAACTTATGCATGAGTCTCAGGACAATACCCGGTGAACACAATAATCTACCAGCTAATTATGCACTTGCACCTGCAAATACCAGCTCAAAGCCAGCACTAAATAATTGAAATGCCTTTCTGATTCCTAGGTACGCACTGGAGATCACAGTTAAGAAATAAGCAGTAATACGTTGCTTAAATTCTATAGTTGGTACAAAAATAGAGCGCGCGTTATTTATAATATAAATCATTTGCACGAATTTGAGATGAATTGCACTTTTTTAGCCCTGATTGACTTAATACTGTCCAATCTAGAAACTACTAACTACGTTTAATATTTTTGAGGTGCAAAATCTTAAAAAAAATGCTTAAAGAAGAACCAGAAAATTTTTCTACGGCCTGGATTCAACCCGGGACCCACTAGCTCACTATCAACAACAACAAGGTCATGTCCATCTTAGTTAAACTTAACAATCTTTTGGTAAAACTGTAGGCCTTGCAGAAGCTGATTTTTTCAAGACTGTATTTAGCCAGGGGGTTAGGAATTTACACCTGACCTGAGTTGGTGGGAAACAAGAGCTCACCCGAAAATTTTGTGTGGTTTTTCAAACAACCAGCCCAGTCGCGCCCCAAGAGTGCGGTTAGGAGTTGTTCTGGGAAGAAAGGATCGGACTGAATTGGCAAAGTTGTAAGACTACTGCTCATTTACTTATACTTTGCACAGGTACGCAAGCAGACCACAGAGCATCTATTATTTGGAACAGGCTGATAGCAGCTTCAGAGCTAATTACTCTGCTTGACTCGCATCTTCGGACATTCTTCAAATGGTGTCAAGGAAGTGGTAAAGATATTCAATATTTTCTTGAGTTTGCACAACTATAACTCATCACAATAAAATAATTTTAAATGGATTTTAGTTCACAACCGTGACCACGGGCTCTGTAAAGTAAAATACATACAACTTAAATCCGTATAAAATTGTTTTATTGTAAAGATATTTAATTTTAACTAAATATGGAGACATATTAGTCCAAAAATCTCATTGTTTATCATGATATCACATAAAGCAGTTATGCTGGTGAGATAAAGGGGGGCTGAAGGATGAGTCCAGCGCTTGTTCTTCTTCTTCTTTCGTATCGATGACTCAAATATATGTATATTTCGACCAGAAAATAGCCACGGCTACGGCGCTGTCGGTGGCGCCATACAAGTCGGACAAGGACAAGTCGGCAGGTATTAGGGCACTGACTGCAAGACATCAAGTGTGGCATAGTCTGTAAGGCACACAACTTGTTGTGTTTCATCGTTGTACCTAATACTAGAACGACTTCGATTTTACTCTCGCTCGAACTAAAGTAGCAGAATATAAATGCTCAATTTGCTGCACCTCATCTTCCCACCACACTTTTTGTAAAAAAATAAATAAACTGCAGATATTTCATAATAATGAGTTCACTAACATTCCAACACTTCTAATGATGGTTTGTTCGTTAGGAAAAGATCAAAGCAAGGATAACGCATTCCTACCGATAGTTGTCATGGGTGACTGATGACCAGTCATCCGTAGGTGTTATTTTGAAGAATATGCAGTATTTTACATGTTATTAGTAGAAGGTAAGAATGAAACAAGATTCTTGTGATTTTTAAATGCAATTGTAAACATGTGAATGCATGCAATAAGAAAAGTGAAAACATGACTATTTTGATTAGCACGTGGCTGGTTATTACGGAATTATTGGAGATGACAAACTCTATTTTTAAATTCAGTCAAAACATTTCGACGATGAAGCACTATAACCTCCTATCTTACATTTTGGAAATTTTTACTTTTTCATGCAGCGTCGATTTACTAGTTTCCAAAATATAGTATCTATCCTGCCTTGTTGCAAGTCTGCCTATGGTCTGGTAATCTATTCCAACTTATCGTAGTGAAATAATTCTCTTCCTACATCCAAGTATTCCTCTACAGGTCTTGCTGAGAAATTGCGTAGGTTTCGAGATGAATCCTTGTTCAGCCGAGTGGAAAACCTTAACCCTTTGAAATATGCCTTTTAAGACGTTAAGATTAATTAAGCCGTATTAGATATTGTTGTGAGGTACGATAATCGTTTTTGTGAGCATTCTAAATGTTGATAAAGACTAATAACCATTATTTGACTGGGCCGATGGCGTAGCGGATAGTACCCCTGCCTGCTACGCCGAGGGTCGTGGGTTCGATCCCCACAAGACACAAAAATTTGTTAAGTCATTTTTTGATATTTGTGTTTAGTCTGGGTGTTTCTATTTATAATAAGTATTTATTTTCAAAAAAAGTATATGTATTAATATCAGCTATCTAGTTCCCATAGTACAAGCTTTGCTTAGTTTGGGGCTAGATGGTGCTGTGTGAATTGTCTAGGATATTTATTTATTATTATCTTTATTTTATAGGCAAGTAAGTAGGTAGGTAAAACATTATTTTAAGACTGTTAGCGAGGAAAACAGACATAGAGCCAAAGATAGTACGTCAGAAGATCCTTACCTCACTTTCAAGAATACAAGAAAAAAATTGTTAAATACTAAATAAAAGGACTTATTTGCCGACCCAAAAGATGAATAGTCTCATCAACAAAAATCATCAACATTTTAAACTTAGTGTGTGTTCGAATTCTTTATTAACCTAGTCAGTGAAAATTAAACTCCTTGACACAACATTTAACCGATCTAATACTCATCTAATGCAGACTTCTCACCCTTACTTCATCAATTTTCAGTATCGTTCAGCAATGGCGCCCCACCGCCCAGCAGCCGCCCTATTTACTGGGGCGTCGTTTAGCTGTCGCCGTCTGGACTGTCATAGTGGACACGAACTATTCTAGTACACGGCTTTATTAAAACTTTATTGTTAGTTTAAAAAATATGAATACTAACAGATGGTATGGTCGTCGTCTTTGGTTTGACCGAAATAACCTAAAATAGACCAACTGTTCGTTATGCTTTACCAATCGACATGTCATTTTGAAGCTACGTTTTAGGTACTTAAGTATTAAGTGTAATTTTACTAGTGACCGATACTGAAAAAAGAGGACGAGCCGAGGATAAGGAACAACTTTTCCTAAGGAACATAGGAAGAAATATTTCAAAAATATTTTGAGCTTCCATAGTAGATAACCCGAATCAGCTCATTGCCAATTTTGTAATGACCTGTGTTCCTTAGGGAAAGTTGTTCCTTATCACCAGCCTGGCTTGAATTTTAGCTATAGGACACTAATGAAATTTCATACATACATACATATATCACGCCGTTATCCCTTGCGGGGTAGGCAGAGCGTAAACGGCCGCAAAAAAACGAACATTTACGCCACCTCTGACAAACATTTGAGGGTCATTCAGAAAATTGTGTATTGCCATAGTGACAGGTTGTCAGCTCATCGCCTAAAATAGCAATACACACCCTCGAGTCCCTTCGTCGCCTTTTACGACACCCACGGGAAAGAGATGGGGTGATGCTATTCCAAGCCGGCATCACAAGGCAAATGAAATTGAAATTTCACTCTATATAAATATAACCTATACAACCTTCAGTGAAGTTTATAAACTCAACTATTCACTGCTTACTTTGTGATAGTTATGACTTATGACATGGCAACCTCTCAACGATTACCACACCCCTTCCTCCAAAGTCTTTACATATGCAATTAATTATATCTCCCATTATATTTAACAAGAAGGGGGCAAGGTTTAAAATATTAAACTAAGCTCTCTTATACTGTTGTCATGTCGCATCGTCATCTACTTGCATTCATTATAAATTAATGGTTCTGTTTAATGATTATTTTGTACCTACTCGTGTTGTATTTTAAGATAAATAATAAATACAAATGATATACAATTCTTACAACGACATCAAGTCCCAATCTAAGTAAAGCTTGTACTATGGGAACTAGATAGCTGATATTATTACTTATGTAACACTTTGTGTTGTTATTTTTGGATTATGTTTTTTTTTATTTTTGTTGTTATTTTTTGATGATGCTATAACAAAACTGGTTAGTTTATAGTTTAATTCAAATATATATTTATTTTATTTTGTAAATAGAAACATAGGAAACACCCAGACCAAACCCACGACCCTCGGCGTAGCACGCAGGGGTACTATCCGTTACGCTATCGGGCTAGTAAAGATGCACGTAGGTCCAAAACAAATTTTGCGATAAGAACCTGTTTCCACCTGTTTTATAACAAAAAAAATAGGTACTCTTTAACGAAATAACGTAAAGTAATTCATGGAATCTGACAGAAAAAAACAGGACATAGTTATATGAACTGTACTTTTTCACATTGGTTTTAGCCCTAGGTAGTAAAAAATTGATGCTAAGGCATAATATATCATTTCGTTACTTCAATTAGTGCACTATCATGTTCATACAACATTCATACAGCATCCGTGTGACTTCCGATTTCTTTGAAAAGACAAATTGCCAATTAACGAAATAAACCAAAGGAGGAAAAAAAGGAACACCATCGACATTATGGCTATTCGCACACGTGCCGCATAATGTTGCGGTATTTAACCAATAGATATGAGAGTAATTGAAGCTCGTTGATGCAGCGTAGTGTGTTTTCCTACAAATAGTTTATTGTAACTTCTTTTTATAGTTACACTGACCCGGCAATAAACCGAAAAATTGTGCGGCACGCGCACTAAAGACTACTATATAGGGGTTATCAAAATTGCATTAGTACGTGGATCAAAACGCCGCACCAACAGTGAGATCTGCGAAGATGCGGCTGATAGGCGTATCAACTTTGATGTAGAGTTAAGAATGTAGAGATATGACAACTTAACACATACTTACGTAGTTAGCTTCATCAGTTTTTACAGGGGGTGACAAAAAGGATATAACAAGCCAAAAGGAGGTCGAGCTACTCTTGAATTTGAACAACTTCCCTGTAAAACATATTATGTAGAAATATAAAAAATGGGCCTCCCGTATAAAATTGCCGATCAGCTGATTAATTTACTATGGAAGGTCCATTTTTTATTTTATGTTGTATGGATGGGGAAAGCTGTTATGTCCCATGAGTACCTTGACCTCTCATGAGCTTGTCATACCCTTTTGTGACTCCTTGTATATGTTCATGAGAAAAACAGAATCTGCCTCACGAGAAAAAAATTGCGTGCGTTCAGGGATTTTTTCTTAGTGTAGTTGTATTTTAAACACGCGCTTAACGCGCGTCTAACTTTTTTGTGTTATGGCCTTATTTATCGTTCCATTACATAGGTTACTGTGGGCGTAAATAATAATCACTCGTCTGTCGTTTCATACTATAACAATTTTATTGGTTTTGAATTTTATTGTGGGTAGTTAAGGTTCAAAATTGTTGTCCGGCTCCCGGTTCGTGACAGACAAGCGGCTAATTGAACAAAATGTCCTAAGATTTACTTGAAAAATGGTAGGTACTTTTATTTATTTAAAGTGGCACCTATAGTAAGGCAGTGCAAGAGTGGAGGCAAAAGTTCTCTAGCTGTGTGTCACGACTACCAGTTCAAACTTTCAGATGTTAAAATTAAATATAATTATCTGAAAACAAAGACGTTTTAACAAAAAATACTTTACGTATTCATTGTTATTTACTAACATTGAACCACTCTTAACACTATTTTTCTTTACTGCCACCTCTATTCCAACAAAGTCTACAAAGCTATAATGAAACTACTGTGGGAAGGTGTCCTATGAATACTGACTACCCACCCCCAGACGAAGACTTAACTTGTCAGTATAACGAATGAAGTAGATAAGATGCTCCGTAGGTACACTAAACTTTGAAGCAAGAGGTTATTACTGCAGAGCCTATAAATACTCAGTTGTTATTTTTGAGATCTTGCAAAATTGCACCACAAGAAGGATTTAAACCTGTGACGAAATTTGTAAAAAATGAATAAGTCTCTAGGAATGAGTTTCGAACTATCCTGCCTGGTAGATAGAGCCATGCTACACATTATTGGCATTAAGATACACTTGCATAATTTCACTAACAGCGCCCCGAGTCTCTTTTTTTAGCTTTTATAAATGCTAGCGACACTCAACTTACATTCTATTGCCACTGTGATATTCTATACTTCAGGCTGGTAGCATTATTTAAAACGACCAAAACCATCCAACTGACACGCTTTCAACACACAACAGAAACTATTTCCTTTTAGCCGACTTCAGGACCTGGTAAGCCGCGGTAGCCAAATCGGTACAGGTGTTGGTAGTACTGCTACTGATACCGAAAGTCGCTGCTTCAAATCTTGCCGAGCGGTGCTAGTTTTCAAATTTTCAAAAATTGTTTTCCCTACATGTTGAAGAGTTTTTAAATTAAGTACTTACATTACGCAGTTATTGTTGCTCAGGTATGGTTAATACTTGGGAGAATTTCTATTTACTTATTATCTCAATGATACGCTTCTTAGTTCATGGATTTTTAATAATGGCCTTCAAGCGGCCTAGCTAAAGTACAATTTTATCTATGTAAGTTATCAAATTACCCAAATCGTCACCAGGAACTTATTCTACTATACTCACACGTCATTGAAAGTTACGTATCACTACATCACAGGAATAAACAAAAATAAACAATTTCTTTTAACCTTGAACTCTCTGATATCTCAACATTCGCACGCATATCAAAACAGTAGTAAGTATAATGATACCTACACAAACGTATCAACTTTTGTGGTATCAAATTATGAATCAACACAGCAATCATGTTATTGCCCTAGATTGAATAAAGTAGCAGCAACCTCTCGAGTGAAGCCATGAAAAACTAGCCCCAATATATTTAGTTTAAAAAAAAGTGATTTAAACGAAATGTTTTGTTTTCTACAAATGTTTATGAAACGTAGAAAAAGTATTTCGTTTTTTAAATAGGTTAGACGAAAAATCTATAGAAACATTTATCGAACTATTTCAAAATTCGTCAACTATACTTTTTTTCCTTTATTTCTAGGGATGTCGTTTTCTATTGCGGACTAATAATTATTCAGCTGTTATCGAGTGGACAAATGCAATTTAGTGTGAAAATCGCTCACCTACTTGAAGATATTGCGGTTTATGCTTATCTTTCATTCAACTTACCTACAACCTTCAACAGCCACATTTTGATGCGGCAACGTTAGCCATGATATATCATGATATATTTGAACCTCCTTTTGGCATTAGACCTGATCCGTGACCGAGAGAACCGCCTATGACTACTCAAGTGCTATTCAATTTGCAAAGCTCTTCCTCCCTTTTTTCGACCTCCTCGGTAGTCCCGCAGTTGATACTCGCATCAAGCTCCTGCCGAGAACGACAAAGCAATACACAGTGTATTGCTATCCTCTGATGATGGTGTAACGGTCTTAATCCTTCGTGTGTATGATATGATTACTATACAACACCTCATTACAGTACTCTGTCTCCCATATTTCTAGCTCTGTAGTTATTACGTAAGCCTGCAGGAATATTAGGCTCCTGTCGAGTAGCACAAAGCAAAACACAGTGCCTCTGATGTCCCAGTCTAAAAACTTCTTGTGTGTAATATGATTACTTTACCACACCTCATAACAGTACTCTGTCTCCCATATTTCTAGCTCTGTAGTTATTACGTAGGCCCGCAGGAATATCAGGCTCCTGTCGAAAAGCACAAAAAAATACACAGTGCCTCTGATGTCCCAGTCTAAAATCTTCGTGTGTATGATATGATTAGTACACCACATCTAATATCAGTACTCTGTCTCCCTTATTTTTAGCTCTATAGTTATTACGCAGGCCCGCAGTTATATCAGGCTCCTGTCGAGTGGGACAAAGCAATACACTGTTACTCTGATGTCACGGTCTTAATCCTTCGTGCCTATGATTACTGGAAGATAAATTGAGGTAACCCATTTTAGATCACGCTGTGGTTTGAAGATGTGTGACGTCTAGTTCTTTTCGTCCAGATTCTGATGCAATTGGATTTTCTGTAACAATGTGTGATGTATCCACAATATCAAATTTGATTTTTAATGGTAAGTAGGCACCTAAACTAAGATAGAAGCCTAAACTTAGATTATATTTTCTCAAACATGAAAATATGTTTGAGTTTGCTCCTTTCAGTTTACAGGCCAAGTAGCTATAATTTAAGGTTATTCATGATTATGAGTCCATATACCTCTGTATGTTAATGTTTTACCGTCTAAACACTTCATTTGATCGCTGACCATGTAAAGCTGATTAAATAGTCGGAACTTGCCTCTGGCGTAAGACATGTCTTTTCGTCACTAATCGAAGGCGAACCGTAATAATTTCTCATCTAAATTAATGACAGAAATACCTTCGAGTTAGAATAACGTGTTATCTCGTATGATGTTCCCTTTTGATAGTACAGTATGTAGTCATATTTCCATTAAGGCACAGTCACTAGAGACAATCTGTTATCAAGGTGCCGTAGAATTGGGTTTCAGATGAAATTGGTTCGGATAGGTGGTTACGTTTAATTAGTAATTTGAATCTACCGTAAATAGGTAAAGGTGACACTACTTTCATATTAGCAATGTAAGTAAACAGTCATCAACATTTGCCAAAATTTAGCTTCGCTCAGATACTACATAATATCGGCTACTACGACTTTTGTGCCTTTCTACTTAGGTAGTTCTGTTTTTAGTTCATATGATTGATTCTTGCCAATATTTTACTTATCTGTAGTTCAATTGAAACTTTGTTCTGGCAAATCACCAAGAGCAAGCATCAGGTAACAAAATATAGCGTTTGCTCCTAAAAATATTCAATTCTATATTATTACTTACACTCTCTTGCCCGATTAAAACCAAATTTCATGCCTCAAAAATCTTTCTACCCCGAAGGGTGTCTTCTCTATACTATCTTCATTAATAATAAGCTTAGTAATTTGACCATTATATCAACGACTCCCTTCATTAAAGGGCGAACTAGAGCTTTTGAAGGTAATAACGCTTAACATATTTGACACGTTTCAATAATTTATTCTTACAAATTTTCATCCCTCTTTGTATTACTATCCCAACTACTTTGTCGTGTTTTGGAAAAAATAAGGTATTTAGGATGCCATTTCATTTGTTTACCTACGAAATTTAAAAGCAAACTGGTTAGAAAAATATTAATGAAGAAATTTCACGACTCTCAAGCAAATTACTGCCTAATAGACGGTCTGTATGCTTTGACCGATAATAATTTACTCGAATTTTTTTCTATTTTTTAATATTTATATATTGATTAAAATGAAAAGCAAATGGCAACACTCTCTCGCCCCCATTATTTCAACAATTCGATCCGCTTCGAATGTCACTGAATCATTACTTTCGCGACTCTTTTGTGAATAAGATATTATTGTATGTAGACAACGTTTGATCTCGAAAAGGTAAAAGAATTTCAATAGCAATCAATGTGCCTGTAGGCAAACGTGTTCCAAATTTTATTGTGAGATTGTTATAATCATCTGTTACAATCGTGTTGTTTGTTATCTAAATTTTTATAATGATACTAGTATTAATATAATTTTGTTGTGTTTAGTTTTGAAATCAAATTAATATAAAGGTTTATGTAAATCTAATAGGAACTTTTCTTTTCGAGAATTTAATAACAAGTTTAATACGCCAAGAACTCTGTAGATGGCGTCGAACTGATTACGTTAATAGATGCCAAAGCCAAAAGGCATTTAATAGTATATTTGTTCTTTCCGAATCTATCCTCGTTTTTAGCTCTTTGTTATTAATTATAATTTAATATAATTTATAATTTACCGTGTGATGCCGGCCTAGAATAGCATCACCCCATTTCTTACTCATGGGTGTCGTAAGAGGCGACTAAGGGACTCGGGGGTGTGTATTGCAATTTTAGGCGATGGGCTGACAACCTGTCACTATAGTGATACACAGCTATCTGATTGACCCTCAAACTTTTGTCAGACGTGGTGTTAATATCCGTTTTACGGCCGTTAACGCTCTGCCTACCCCGTAAGGGATATAGGCGTGATTTATGTATGTATGTATGTATATTAATTATAATTCAGATTTTTTTGCTCGTTGTTTTTGTTGTGGTTTTCGTTAATATGCAGAGAAACCCATGAAAATAAATATGTTTGTGATGTAACAATAATTACTAGGACTAGGAAAGGGTTGAAAAAATAAATTCTTTGCAATTCGCGGTCTATGGCTATGCCTAATAGTAGGCAAATATATATATACATATATCACTATATGGCTATGCCTAATAGTAGGCAAATATATATAAACATACATATATCACGCCTTTATATACGTTGCGGGGTAAGCAGAGTGTAAACGGCCGTTAAAACCTAACATTTACGCCACGACTGACAAAAATTTAAGGGTAATTCAGATTTTTTTTATTGCCATAATGACAAGTTGCAAGCCCATCGCCTTTTTTTTTTTTTTTTTTTTTTTTTTAGTTGTGGACCTCGCGCCCCTGGGGCGCGATTGGGCTTACGAGTTGTTCTGGGGAGAACGTATTGGACTGAATCTACCCGGCACGTGCCGGTAGTTCCCAAAGTGGGGAGCAAATGAGGGACCTCCGCGCCCCCGCCGGCGGGGGCGTCGGTTGCTTGAGGAGCTTGTGGAGTGTGATCTACTCGCAATGGCTGCAGCAGTGGCTACTGTGATTTCATCATCTTCTTCCGTAAGGATGTGTCTCGGACGGTGTTTAAAACGCGATGTTGGATCGGGGAAGTAGTTGGACGCGGCAACTATCAAGGGGTTTTTATGATGGGGAGCATTATCGAAGAAGCGACGAGACGCTTCTTTCATATACGCTTTAATGGTAGGGAGGCCTAAGTCGATGTGGAGGTTGGCGTTACGCATGTACCAGGGCGCCCCGGTAGCTTTGCGCATGAAACGGTTTTGGATGACCTGCAGCATTTTCAGATGTGAATCGAAGGTGTGAGCAAAGGCTACGCTGGCGTAGGTCATAATAGGCCTTACGCAGGTGGTGTAAATTCTCACCTTATTTCTAAGGGAGAGTTTGCTCTTTTTGTTCAACATCGGATGTAATCTGCCCAAAACGAACGCGGCGCGGTCGCGGACTCTCATAATGTGGCTACGGAAGCTAAGTCTTGAGTCGAGGGTGACTCCTAGATATTTGGTCTCGTTGACCCACGGGATGGGTCGGCCGAAAAGCTTTACAGCGGGGACGTTTAATCGGTGCGAACCTCTACGAAAGTGCACGGCTGCACTTTTTTCCGGGTTTACCTCGATTCTCCATTTACGGAACCAGCTCCCGAGGGAGTCTAGAGCGTTCTGGAGAATCTGAACTAATTTTAAGTGGTTACGGTGGGACGCGTAAATGGCAGTGTCGTCGGCGAACATAGCCAGCTGTGACATGGGCGATTTGGGGATGTCGCTAGTGTATAGCGTGAAAAGTAATGGAGATAGCCCATCGCCTAAAATTGCAATGCACTTATAACCCGCGAGTCACTTAGTCGCCTCTTACAACACCCACGGGAAAGAAACGGGGTGATGCTATTCTACGCCGGCATCACACGGCAAGAAAACGTCCTATAAAAATACTTGAAGATGAGTTAACTATTTATGTGATGATGTGATGACGATGTATATCTACAACAAGTACAAAATATTCAAGTACCTAATTATACGCAAATTCGCCAAATGATTCTCGTCAATGCAAAATTTGAAACAATAGGATACGTATGAAACGAAATTAAAGCCCAGCTAAAATCAGTGCGACGTTAAATTAAACGATATACCGCGGGATAATTGCAAATTAATTGCGTAGCGTAGTGATGCACCGCAGTTGATAGTTTAGCATATCGATAAATAGGCAACTGGTTTTGATTCTCTCGTGTTTTTGACAATTGTAATCCTGCAACAAACAACTGTCTCTTTTTAACTAGTATGCCCTGTTGCTGTCTAATTCAGGAATTGTTTACGATAACCACGAAAAGAATGTGACTTGAACCTTACCCAGTTGAAGACAAATTATTTTTTCGCCTACACATCTCTAAGTTATAGCTTCGAGAGATATAAAAGATGTCCATAATTACCCAGATTCCCCTAAAATTAATATAAAAATAAAACTGATTGCTCCATGTTACTAAAAATAAGTTGTACGGGGTGTAAAGAAACCGAAACTTTGCAGGCATGATCAGAATATGAAAGTGAACCTTTTTTTCTAAAGAAACAATATTGGTAAACGAGAAAAAATAATCGGTCTCCCGTACAAAATTGCCAATTAGCTTACTGACTGTCTATGTAAACTAGAAAAAAAAGCGTTTACCAAAATAACAACACAATAAAATTCAAAACCAATGAAATTAGTATGAAGCGACAGACGAGTGAATAGGCTTAATAGTAGATAAAAGTTGTTCAGTTTCATGGTTTGATCATGCCTGCAAAGTTGTTGGTACTCCATCCCTTATGTCTTACACCCTGTTTATAAAATAAGATGTTTTAAATGTATAAATGGCCCAGTACGTTTAAAGTTAAGGTTTTTCTTTTCTTTTGATAATATACCAACCTCACTTCACTTTAGACGTTGAAAACCCAAAACTAAAACATCCTGGGCCAATAATTTCAAATTAATTACCTTCAAATTGTAGTTTAGGGATGCTCATTTTCAAACTTTTATTCCTATCGATATCAACAATATTTATTTTTATTATTTTACGTCTACTTGATTTAATTAATCTTGCTATTTATTTATTATAACTCAACACAACATTGACGAATTAAAATGACAAATCTTTTAAAAAGTGATTTACTATAGATGTTCTTATTCTATCTCTTTGTTTGCAAAAAACAACTCTGAGTTCCTAGTCGACAAAATTTCTTAAAACAAACACGAAAGTTTAATCAACCAAAACTTTTTCATGCCGAACAACTGTTTTACGAAACTCGCAAAATCAAAACGCAGAACGGTTGAGCTATTTTTATAATAAAAAAAAGCCGAGCTTCCTAACAAAGCAGGGTTGCCCACTGAGAATTCAGCAGATAAAAAATCTGGCAGCAATTTTAATTTTCAATAGCCTGGAGCCACCGTCATGATACAATGTTTTATGCCTTTGAAATTTAGGGAATAGGTCAAAAGATGTTAGCGGTCTTCAGCTTTGTAGGGTAACAAAGCATTTTGAAGATAGTTATTAGACAATTCGGATAAGAGAACGATTAGATGAATACTAAATTTCCGTGTTAGGTGTACAATTTAAAAAAACTTGCAAAATTAAGTACCGAAAACTCGTCAAAGTCACAGGATCAATTCCTGCCCGCAATAGAAAATTTTGGAAGTTTTCTGAAATTAAAAAAAGTGTCGGTGACTGAGTTGGTCTCAAGTTGCTAACATACCTACTTAATGGAAATCCTATTCGAAAACCATTTTACTAAGAACAAAAACAGTGAATTGTATTTAATACTATATTAAGTTTACTATCGCTGACATCTGTAAAGTACTATACACCTTAGTTTACATGCGTTTAAAAGATAGACCATATTTTTTGATGCTGCATAAAAATTGTGTAGAAATCGCTTTATCTCGATATTTGCACTGTGCTAAATAAAAACGTAACGTAACATTATTTCGCGATCCGAAACGCTTACTTTATTCTACCTTTTTAAGCTTTCTTCCTTTATATGTTTAACTACCCTTACACCTGTTAGCCCCGGGGCATTGCCCCTTTACATTACTTTATACAATTGTTCTATGGCTTATAAGGGATCAACAATGTTAGGAGTAGTCTTACTTTGTAAACAAAGTTGTTTCGAAAAGTGTAGAGCTCTTTTCGTCAGTTGCCACAAAGAGATTTTTTTAGGTGATAAAAACAGTCTGATAAATATACACTCAGTATTTGTTATAAAATTAACTACTTACTGTTTTTTTATTTTTTTTCTAAAAATGTGGGATTTGCCAAGTGCATGTGGGAAACAAAAGTTTGATCTAGTTTCAAATACACATAAATATCTATTGTATTTATTAGTAAGTTTATCTTTTTATCAGCTATGATTTTTTTTTACCTTACGCGTTAGATTTTTGAAATATAAAAGCCACGGAAAGAGCGGGAACGGTTACTTTTCAACAAAGTAAAGAAAGGATTCCATTCCGTAAATTTTCCCAGGGTGACCATAAACTCGGCGTTTGAAAGGTCATACGCTAAGTTTTTACGCACAAAAACAGTACGTGAAGAAAATAAAAGTTAGCGAAAGTATTTTGGAAGGTTTTGTGGCAAAGAAAGGTGGTAAATAATTTAAGAACGACGTGCCACGACAGACGCACACCACTTACAGCTTAGCGCTATTTAAAATTTGAAGGCATTGAATTTTTCTGAAAGGACCTTTGTAAATTTTTTGTTTGTGAATAAATAACTCTGTTTTAGTAATTGTTTGACTGAAATACGAGTAATTGCATTATTGTAATCATTTATAAAATATTCATATTTTATTTACCTACTACGCGAATTTATACTGAATAATCCATTTAAACTATTTTTCTAATTTATGATTTACAAACCAGCAAGCTAAAAGCTTTTGAGTAGTTGAGTTTATCCGAGTAATTAAAGTAGGTATTTACATTCACGATTCCCAAAGGTTATTCCGGGAATCCTAGTGCAAGTTCTTTACACAAACAACGCTGTATCTATGGTAATAGCTTTTATGAAACGCTTTAAAGAAGAAAATAAACACTTAAAATATTTTTTGAAACAAAAATATTTAGGCATGTCAGCAAAGTACCTATATTTTTTTATTAAAATAAAAATTTAAAAGTTAATGCGTATATTTTTGTCAACACAATTTAATCCGTTATGACAAATTATCTGAAAAAAAAATGATACTTCTGTTAATATTACCTGCCAAAAACTGCATTGCCAAATAATTGAAATGCGTTGTTTTAGCTACAACATTTATAATAAAACGTCGTAAGTTTGCGCTTCGTAAACCGTTTATCATTAAAATTAATTTCCGACTTCATGTTACTCGCTTAGCTCCTTATTCATTTCGTTTCCTTAATTAAGCAATCTGTTTACAATGAAGCAATTAATTGGTCTTTCTATTGCTCAGACTTAAAAATTGCAAACCGAGCTTTGAGTGAATGCTATGAAACAAAACAACGTGGAGACTATAAGAAGAGCTTCCATTCTATGATAAGGCAATTCATGCGACAATTGCTATAACAAGCATAATAAGTTAAAAAATAAAATATAACTGCTTTATTAGATTAACCCTTACCCATGACACTTGGGATAATGTAAGGATTCTTCCGATACAACCCCTATTCGAACTGTTTAGCGGGTAATGAGTTGCAGAACATTAAAGAATCTCACATAATAAACATACATACATGAGCTTCAAAAACATTACTCTCCTTCTTTGGTTGGGTAGTCGTGTAGAAATAACGCACGTTATTCTGTTTTTTTTTTTGTGATATTTGCAATAGTTTCTCAGTAATATTCTAAGCCAACAACCTGGCTTTTGAAGTATTGAAAGGTAGAAATCTGTTTGTTCAGATCGAGTTTATTTTTAGCTTTAGTTTGTTGGATGCACTCCTTGTACCCAAGATTTCTTGGTCTAAGTAAATTGGTCTTTCCATTGTTTAAAATTTCGGGTGAATAATGAAACGGCAAATTCCGAATTCGAAATTCGGTGGCAATTTTACTGGCCAGTTGGCATCTTAAGAATAAGAATATTTGATTTAATAACGTTTCCAGTGTTGAATGAATCGCCTCTTAAAAATAGGTTCCACAATAAACAAAACAAGGAATACGAAAAAAATGTTTAAGAACTTCAATTAAAATTATGATCCGAAAATAATTAAGTTTTATTTCTGCAGAGCAAATCATGGATGATGTAGGTACGCCTTTAAAAAAAAACTGTTATCACAGCCTTCCAAGACAGATAATCATTTATTTACGGTATTAAGAGCTAAAACTGTTTATAATTTTTTTAAATATAACAAAATCTACTATGGTTTTATTATGCACTCACAGTTGTATATTATTTTCATAATTAATGAAAATAAGAAATTGAAAATATGTAAGCACCCGCCAGGACTTGAACCCGGGACTGTGGGTTTTTTTTTTCAATTACTCATTTTCCAGAACTTTCAGCATCCACATATAGTACCTAATGTAACCCTTCTTACTCACTTTTAAATTTTTTAAACAGGTAAAAATGTGGAACAAACACGTACTCGTAATGGGTAATTTGATTTACTTCAAAATAAAAGAGTAAGCGTCAAATGTAAATAAGGTGATGTAAAATAATAAATTTGTTTATTCAAGGTTCTATCCGGCGGCGTAGTAATTTTTCCACCCAATGACTGTGGTTGCATGCGAGCCGGCAATTTATTAACCTGTGGGTGAGAGCCCTTAATAGACCGCCGACAGCTAAATGTCACCCAACGTTTATTCGCTAACATTCACGGGCAATATTTTTACTTAATTTAGGGGGTTTGTAAGCTACGCGGTTTTGGTTTTCTGGGTGTGAAATAGAATTAAAGGTGGCACACAGAGACTTGCCATTATGTAAGGCGATATACTTATGGTTCTTTGATTTAGTATCATCCTAAAACAACGTACCTAACAAAAATAGCTTAAAGTTAATTTCACCTCAAAGAAACAAAAACTTTTCTTGAGTTTTTACACATTTGTTACATACGCGGTTTTTAATTTTAGGGACAATGAAACGAAATTAATACAATAATTTTTGTACAATTTAGTAATTTTAGAGCTTATAATATCTTCTAAAAACTACATGCAAATTAAACATGCAACTGTTGACCTAAGTGTTTTTTTGCGTAACTAACCCTACTCCTGCCAGTAAAACGAGTAGGTACCTAAATAAAAATGCCCACCCAAAAGTTATTTGAAGTTTTTATACAATGTAGTCAGCTATAAAAATCAACCTACTTCCTGGTTTTTTTACCTTGATCTATGACCACCTCGTTAAATATAAAGTACCTTTTTATAAATTATACTCTGTTTAATAAAATGGCCGAAAGTGTTATAATTAATGAAGTGAAAATGAATGCCTCTTAATCATTCACGCTATGAGAAGGTTGTACCATAAAATGGGTAAGTAAATATTACGAATTTCATATGTTATTTGGTCAATTAAGGTAAAGTTGTTGATTTAGCAATATTTAGATTCATTTTTTTCGTTGTGCATTGAAACATAACTGCGTTTTGTTCAATCACGCAATTTTGAATTGTTTGAATATTACAGACGGCAATATTTTGCATAAGTTGTCATATATCATACAGGTTAAGGTGGTTCTCCCTTTTGTCTGTTGCTGCGTATTTTTATCGCACCGTAACGCCTGCAAATTCTTTTTTCGTCTGTTAATGCAGCGACGAACGACACATGAGAAAAACGCCAATAATTTCACGGATTACTTATACCATGTTCCGAAACTTTGTGTTTGTGTGTACATTTGCAAAGAAACTATAATTTCCATATCCAAACTGTCCCAATGGTACTTTAACACATATTTTTACAGGGTTTGTATTTCATCACGTTATAAGAGTGGTTTTGAACTCAGTTATTCATATTATTGTTAAGATATTCATAAAATAACAGCTCATGGGGTTAATGTGAATCAATTCAGACTATATATTACAATATTGGCATTTTCATTTAGATTTCAAACATAAATTTACATTTTAACTGCTAATATTTAAACTCGAAGATATTATTATACGTTTTATACTATTGTAAAACAAAATCTGTCTCACACGTAGAACTATCGTTTGCTAACTACACAAAACTAGTAACTTAAAACAAGACACTTCAAGTCTTAAATTTACTCAATAAAAATTATAAACACGTAAAATGTTTTATCCTATTAAATAGACTCAGTGGCATATAAATTGTCTTCTATCAAAGGTTGCGCATAAAATCAAGATTCAACAGCTTAACGTCTCTTTAGATTTATAGTTCGGGATTTGAACTTCCTGTGAATGTTGTTTTTGATGACCGTGGAGGCGCCAGAGCGGCCTAACAATGTTTTTGTAAGAGCCGACAGCAACTGCTTGGTGCAAGTGGGAAAATAATTCGTCATCAAATGTTTAAATAGTTTTGTTTTGCTGGCTTTAAATAGCCTACCTTGGTATACACGCTGAACTTGTCATCATTTATCCCTGGCTAGGCTACAAGCTATTTAGCTAGACTACATAAATTGACGTTTTGTGATATTGCAACTGAGACATTTTATTATTTTATACTTTATTGCACATAGTACAAAAGGCGAGCCTAATGCCACGCAGCATTCTCTATCGGCTAACTAAAAGGATACAAACTGTAATAAATGCATTAGTTCTACCAGTAGTACTAGTGATACAGTTCTTTTTTACGTATGACCATTTTGACTACTGGTAATACTGTTTGGACGAGAGGAAAATTCAGTAATGTGGAAAAAAAAAGTTACAAAATAATGTTACAAAAAATCTTTTGCACACGGTTTGTCGTGATGTAACCATTGCCTTACTGTTTAGCTACGTAATATTTTATTATGCCGTGTGATGCCGGCTTAGAATAGCATCATTCCATTTCTTTCTCGTGGGTGCCGTCAGAGTCGATTAAAAAACTCGAGGGTTAGAAATGTTTTGCTATTTTAGGCGATGGGCTGACGTGCCACTATGGTGATACACAATTATCTGAATGACCATCAAATGTTTGTCAGACGTGGCGTAAATGGTCGTTTCTTACGGCCGTTTACGCTCTGCCTACTCCGCAAGTGATATATGTATGTATGTATTTTAGCTCGATACATTGACATAAAATTGCTTATAATTTATACCGTCTACTGTTCTTTCATCAATCTGACTTAATAAATATCAATTCCCTTTATTTTTGTACATTTAAGTTGATTATCCGAGTCGATTGCGATAGTTTTGAGGCAAATATAAAAGATTTAGATATAAAAGATATAGATCCAGAAGGGGATAAAGGCGTGATATATGTCTGTATCCAGAAGTTTCAGCTGTTAGCACGTGAAGTACTAGCGAGTTGTTGTCATCTGGCCGGTGGGCGACTAGATCTTCTGTTACCCACATATTGCCCTCAATTCGGGATATTCTCTTTTATCTTACCTTCACTTTCTGTCAAATAGGTTAAGAAAAGGATAAGAGATATCTTAGTCCTGTCATATTTAAAAATATCAATGGCTTCTTCGCAGTTTTTAGTCAATGTAGTCGCAATTGTTTTCATCGTCGCCTTATTTTTACAGATAACACTTCTTATTTTGTGTCAAATTATAAGACATGGCGTGACTACGATATCTCCTATCCCTTCTAAAGCTATTTGACGAAAAGTAACAGCGCTATTTTAAGGTAAGTTAAGAAAATTTTGTATCCCGAATTGAGGCCTGTCTGAATAAATTTATTTATTTGTAAACATTATACACTAGACCTGGACACAACAGTCACTATGTCTGACGATCGGTCTGATGGTTTATCACGCGTTTATATTTTGGACGACACAGTGTCCCACACGGAATAGGTAAGAATTTTGTTAATTATTTGTGTTGTTAATAACGAAGGTAAAAAATATTCGTAGCAACTCTTATGTGAGGTTCAAAATCGTTTATTCTATAAATAATAAACGCTCCTGATTTTTATCTCAGAAGTAACGCTATTTATAAAATTTTGCCACGTTTGTTATTATAAGATCCTATTAAAATCAGTGCAAATATTTTTAGGCTGAGTTCTATTCGTAACAGTGAAAGACTCTTTACAAGAAACATAAGTGAAAATAAGAAAAAAATGGACCCCTCATACAAAAATTTGTAATTTTGTATAGAAGATCCATTTTTTTTTATATTTCGACCTATGTGTCACGAGTAGACTTGACTCTAAAACTGATTGCATAAAATTTGATGGGCTTTTACAAATTTAAATCAGTTTATTTAAATACTTCTTTTATTATTTTACCAAAATTTAAAATTTTGTGTTTTTTATACCAACTTTTAAGGGATAGAAGACCTCATTTAAATATTTGTTTAAATGTTTACGTATAGTTCAGTATAAATTTAAATGTCTTAAAGCTATCCAAGATTCGCTATGACTAAATTATCATACAAATATCGTTTTTCTTTCTTAATGTATTTAAATTCGATAGCCTAGGTCAATGTTATGAGCATAAACTATTGATAGAAGTCAAATTTAAACCGTAAATTATAAAGAAAATCGTCCTCGAGTACAGACAAGCGGTTTACGTCTACTAAATCAAGATTAAGTACGAACATACGGGTCATACCTCAAAATCTGTCCAGCATAAATCAATTGTAAGAAATTCGCTCCATCTTATTCTTTAGGATTTCAAAGGAGGGTTTTAAACAGGATAGTTTAGGGAATTTTACTAATATGCTGTTTTATGACAAATTGACTGAAATTTTATTTTACCAAATAATTTAACAAAATAAACCAAACCTTTTATTTGTAATATACCTACGTACATAAAGTTTTAAGAGGACATTAAAATATTTTCTTATACCAATTTTAATATCATATACTTAATTCAAAGAAAAAGTGCATAAATAATATTTTAAAGCTGTCAAAGAAACTTTTGTGTAGTAACTGTGTTATTAACTAGCCTAATGATGGCAATAGAACCCCTTTCAGTTTCTCAAGAAAAGATAATTAAGTTGTAAGTTTTGAATCGCCGGAAGATGTTTTGAAATTAAAAACAAACCTAAAGGAAATGACAAACGACAACAAAAAGTAATATAAACTAACGACGCGTAAAAATATCGATTCAATAAATAATAAAGTCGTTTTGTCGAAAGCCAAAGACACTCTAATAGGAGGAGACAGTGAAGGCATAGAACACAAAAGTTCTGCAAAAATGATTTGTCTACTTTCCTGTAAAACTAAAGTGTCAAAAGTATTTTTTGTTGAAATTTATTTAAGGTTGAAAAAAGCACAGACTAATCAACTTTAGTTCATAATATTTGCAATGAATCACACTTTTGTTGAATTTCTTCGAAATAGACACATAAATATTTATTGCAAATTTATACTCATGCAGTGAGGAACTTAGAAAAAAAGTAATAATGAACTTTTATGTTTATGTAATGTTAGATGTCTACATGTTTATTCCGAGCCTAAAGAACACACATTTTTAAAGTAAAATTTGATATCTCTGCCCGGTTATGAGGTCTATGTAGTGTTGAAAGCTAAACAAGAACCCCGGTATCTTGTAATGGATCACTTAATTTCGATTAACTTGCGGACGGGCCAAGAACAATACACTGCCGGATATTACTCGTTTTCGCTTTTTGATCGTTTTGTGTAATTTTTGAAGCAGACCAGCGGGTTTGGCTGGACAAATGTTTTGAATTTTAGCCAGTTTTTGCAAACACCGTGAAATGTGTTCCTGTTTCAACGCAGATTTTATATGGATTTGACGCTAAGTTAAATAAGTTGTGAATACCTACTCTCTCTTGTACAGAATTGCAAATTCGTTTATAGTATAAAAATTATGTAAGTTGGTATAGTATTATGTTAAACATTATATTTTTAAACACGTAAACCGATGCAGGATCAGAATCAATAGATATTTTGTTATTGGCCGAATACCGTAGACTCACGTGTTTTATTTACAAAACAGTTGACATTTTCAAAAAATGATATTTTCTGTTCAGCGAAATGTTTTCGGTTCACAAAACAGTCGTTTATAATGATTTTTAAATAAAATTTCCCTATTATTTTTTAAGATTTAAAAAGAAGCAAAAGAAGTTAGTATTGTTTTTGTTCTTAATTTCATACTTTGATTATAGGTAATATTATAAATCCAAAAGTAGCATTGTCTATCTATCTGTCTGCCACCCTTCACGCCTGAACCACTAAAACTGATTTTGTCAAAATTTAGCATAAAAATAGATAAAACATTGAGAAAAGACATAGGCGTCTTTTTGCTGAAGGAAAATTTGGAAAATTCCGTAATTTTTGGTCAGAAGATAGACATTGAAGTTCTGGAGTGAATGATGTAGACCCTATTAAATAATAAGAAATATATAAATGGTTTTATAGCAAAAGCTTCTTAGCATAATGGATTCTTCTACTGGCATATAGGCAAAGAAGGTCTGATTTTCCTGATGATTTTACATTAGGAGCCCGGAAAAACAATACGAGATTAGGAAATGACCCTACACCAAAAAAAAACAGCATAGGAACCGAAAATCACTACGCGGAATTCAAAGGACTCAGATAATTTATAGAGATGCAGAGATGCCTTTTTTATGGAATGGGTCGACCAACTGTAATTAACTGTGGTTTAAATATGCTTCTTCATTTTCTTTGACCAGGGTTCATCGAGTCGTTCGTCGACTCGGTGTCTCACACGAAAAAGAAGAAGATGAAATGCTGATTCAGCAACAGTTTATAAGCGTAACAGACATTGTCTAATCAAATAAAATACATGAATAAAAACAAAAAAGTGCACACAAGTAGCGATTTCTTCCTGGACAACATTGAGTACAGGATAAAAGAGTAAATATAATGCGGTACGGGTGTCTTGCTACCAGAGCATGAAAATCAAAGGACACTTCTGTGAAAATAAAAATATTAAATGCTTTAAAGTAGGTGAAACCAACTTCATAGTACCAGCTTGTGCTTAATAAAGTAAATCTCAAATAACACTGGTTCTCTAGTGCCCTATAATATACCGTATCGCTCAAACTTGCTCCCATTATTTTGATAGTCAATCGATAAATTCTGTTCCACTCGGGTTCTCATGTACGATAATACCTACTAATTTAGATTGTTTGACTATTTGCTTTGCAGATTGTTTGAGTTGAAACATTATTAAGATTTTGATTGCGGATCCCTAATTTCTTGTGTTTAATTTAAGAAAGTATAGATAATATATATTTTACTGTACTTCAATAAGAATCATAAAATGGTAAAAGTATGTTCACTGTCAAAACGCGGCTACTCGTCTAATTTCCCAATTGAACTGGAGGTGGTAGGTAATTCATTAATTTATTCATCTTTAATTTTTTTGATGACTTAATAAGTACTTGCGTGTCTGGAGATGCGGCCACTGAAATTAAACAAAGAATTATAGTCAAACGAGTCCCTTTTCTGCCCATTCAAAGGATTTTTAGCTTTCCGGTTCACGTTCCACAGTGCCCGTTTCTTTGAACGCAAATTTTCGCATGTATTGAGTTAGCAGAGTCCAGTGTATGAGAGAAAAAAGTTCGTCCACCATGTCTGACCATTTCCGACGGCTATTATTCTGTCTCCCTCTATATCCGTTTCCGGCTGTCGCGAAATCAAAATATTACAGACAAAGTCCGAAGCTCGGTCTGCAGTTTCGTTTATTAGTCGAAAATCTTTGATAAAAAGATAAAACTGCTGCAAATATATATTATATTAGTTATTATAGTTTTTATGAAAAGAAACAAAGAATACTAACTATAGACTCAGAAATTATCAGTCTAGATTTCATTGCAGCACAACTACCTAAAAACTGTGTGTTCTTTTGTAGCTATCTGACTCCAGGAAAGATGAGATGATGTAGGCGACAACTATGGTGTATGCTATGAAGAGTATTTTATGAAAATAACCATTAAATTGAACAACTTGAAATATTAAAGTGGATATTAGTGCGACACGTATGCGCTGTGTCCAGTTGAAAGAATGAAGATAGCGAAAGAAAGATACAGTTTTTATTATAAAATTAAATAATAATGTTTGAAAAGTTCTATCCATAAAGCCCTGTTTCATTGACTCGTAGACCTTAAAGCTGAACTCTATAATTTTTGAGTTACGAGTATGTTTTTTAAATGCCCTAAACGAAAAAAAAGATGAAAATAATAATTTTTTTTTTTATTTATTTTACTCTACACGGTTTTCTTTACTTACCTGCTATATGCAAGATATTATTTAGCAAAATGGTCTTCTCTTTGTGTACAAAAATAATGTAGAAATATTATACATTCCATGTTAATTGATGATAAACCAAAAAATCATGTAGTGCATCTGTTTACCTATCTAGGCTGAATTAATTTACGTCTTTTATGTCTAGATATTTTGTTTATTTTATAAACTCGGATCGTAAATCATTAAACATAAAGAGGTTTGTAATTATGTTTAGGCAGCCTTTGTACTCTCTGAAAGAATAATTTATGAAATGTTACAGAAAACAATTTAGTACTTATATCTGCAATAAGATGAAATTCTTTGTAATTAGATGAAAGGCAGAGGCCATGTTAAATGAAGTGCCTATTATATTTATATTTTTCTGTAGGGTGAAATTTTACTAGTGACCGAAACTGAAAACAGAGTGGTGATTAGGTAGTAAGGTAGTAGGTAGGTAATGTAGGTATGCTCCTCCGGGAAAGTTGTTCCGTATCACGAGGCCCCAATCTGAGTTTTCACTGTCAGTCTCTATAGTAAAATTTTATTTATTTATTTATTGAGAAAACCAACAGCTATTTTTACATAAATTGGCAAAGCACACTTATAAAACCTAAGCTAATAACAGGTTTCCCTAAGTTTATCCTGAAGAATTCCGGTTGAGAAGCTTACAGCGATTATTAAAATCACTTTTTATCCAGCGTTCATTCAGAGCTTGTTTAGATTTTTATCTTACAAAGGCGTCTAGCTGGTGCCCGGCGTTTTCGTACACGCGGCGTGAATTCGATTTTACAAATTCCGAGTTAGTTTATTATATTAGTTTAGATTGTTTGAAATCTAAAAAAGCCAGCCCACAATTGGCTACAAGGAATCAAAAACGAATTTAGAATATCATATGATATAACTGTTCTTAGAACTTTTGGCGTTCATTTTGCTTCTAAAAGATTTTTAACTGTATTTCGTTTTGTCAAAGTTTAGATTGGAATAGAGTTGTTTGATGTCAGTGGTCCATCCGGCCGGAAGATCGTTCTTTTGATATGATTAAAAGGGTGAAGACTGTTTAATTTGGCAATTATCATGTTTATTTCGTTTTATACTTGTTGTAAGCGTGAAATGAAGATATTATAAATTCTATTGATAAAGTTTGCCTCCGCGTGAGATCAAGATTTCAAAATTTGTACGATAATCCTAAAAAAATATACTTTGATTTATAACCCAAACCAAATGTTTATCAAATACTTATCTAGGTATATTACTTAAACTTGCCCAACCAAATATATTTATTTCGCATTATTCAATTTGTTTAGTGTTTGCTTAGGTTATTATGAGATCCACCTTAAGCTTCATACTTTCATTAGAATAATAAATTTGTAAGTAGTAGCAACTAACAAAATACAATCTACTTAAATCCGTAATACGGAAAAGCTTTTATCCCATTCTTTTCTTACATGCTAGAAGAAGACAGAAACCCATAACTTATAGCAAATAGAAACTCATATGAATATAATACCGTTTATTGCATCATAAAGTTTACTTAGCATTTTATCATGCACGGCTTTCCAACACTGTACGAGACATTCATATATTAATAATATAAATCTACATATATAATAAAACTGAAATAGGTCGCTGTCTGTACATAGCAAAAAAATGCTGAAATCTATAAGGGGAGCTTAATAAACGCAAGAATACACCGAACAAAGACTTCTTTAAATTTTGTCTGTTTTTCTGATTCTCCAAAACTAAAGGAAGGATTTGAGTTAATTATGTGATGTATAGCTACTTCAGCAACTTAACATATAGGTCACTTTTTACCACGGAAAATAAGATTAAGCGTACATTTAGCACAACAGAAGTCCAGCTAAACTATAAGAGATACGGAAATGGCTAGCAAAAATATCGTGTTCAATTGTTCAAATGACACTGGAGAGTTGAGAAGGGCTTGGGCACACAAAAAAAAGTACAGATAGAATGTTTCAGAAGTGTAACTAGTACTAATCAAAAATACGGGGGGCTTGCAGAAATTACAATAATTCAAATGAGTGTGCTCGCAGTGTAACCAGCGTCAACCATCGGTACAGGGAAATTGCAGAAATTAAAGAAATAAGGAAAAAGTAGCAATGTTTTAGAGTGTAACCCGCACTTAGCATTGACACGGTGGGAATGGCTTGCCCCTCCACAGATAACTAACAATTCAGGGTTTCATATTTTATGGTTGCCTATACAGGAGCGGTTGCTTTACATAGGCAACCATCGCACTTAGCGCATTAAAGACCACCAACTATAAGACTTATTGCTTGGAGGGTCTCAGAACAAATACAATTTTGACAGGGCAAGGCTACGTTGTTATTCATATTCACTAGAGCTTATTACTATATATTTTAAATAAAGTATTAGAAAAAAAAACCTTGAATTAAAATTCATGCTGCGCACACGGAGCCGCGGGCACTTGCTATATTAATATAAAGGCATTAATTTTATGAGGCCTAAGAGGAGGAAACAAACAGGAGGTAAGTTAATATTTATGACCGCAGCTACTTCCGATGTATGAAATGTGTATGAAGAATGGGCTCTGTGAGGAAGAATTTTCCAACTTATTACTTTGGCCGCATGAATAAAGATAATTTTGTAAGTAACTAAAATATGTTACTTCCTGATGTAGCTTAACGCAACTTACTTGTTTATTTTTTGGTTGAGATTCTTATTCATTTTAGTTACTGAAACGTAGTGGGCTGAACTCTCTACCAAATAAGAAGTCGTGTAAACTTTCATCATGTTTTCTAATAATAATATTTCTTTTTTAAGATAAAGTAAAAAAAAAACCTTATAATATACGAAGTTTAGGATAATTCTACGTTTTAAATAAACAAGAATAATGTGAACGTGTCGATATAAAAGGGGAGCAAAAAAGATAAAAGTTCCAGACGTAAACTCGAGAGAAATAACGATGATACCCATTCATAACCCAAAATAATGCAAACTAAGCAAAATAAAAGTCAGAGTGTATGAATTGTGATGAATAAACTCTGAGAAGATATCATCAAAATCGAAAGTTTTTTTTTTCTTGAAGCTTGCGTAATATCGTTGTCATCTTAAAGTTTCTCTCATATTAGGTTTTGACAATTCGTTCACATTCACCAAGCTAATTATAAATATAATAATTATAAATCTTACTAGATTATACAACTGGAAACACAGGTAAGAAGGTAAAAAATCTTTCACAAGATAAACAACTTTACCAAATATAACTAGTATCTAAGTACTTGACGAGTTTCCTGCTCACCTACCTTGGTAATAAAGTCATCTGCGCTTAAAATAAAAAAAAAGTGTTAAAAAGTTAAAGTACATTTAACATCTCCATCCATGTGTCGAGTTATAGCGGGAAGGCGTCAAAAGATATGCAGATGTATCTTGTAATTATACTTACTTTAATTTTTTTCTCAGAAAAGGCAGAAAGTGCTGACATTTTTATGCTAAAATATGGAGATTAAGTCATTAGATACTTATTTTAATGAGAAAATGTCGCTGGGTCAAACAGTCAAACAGCCCTTCCTTCACCAGTCAGCGAAATGTTATCTTTTTTAATTTTGCGTTCACTTTTTCCTCTGTTTCATCTTTTATTAATTATTGGAACATTTCTTTAATAAGTGCTTTTAATAAATTCAAATTTAAAATCACTTTGAATTCATCCCTTTTCAATTTTTTTGAACCTCTCTATTGGTTATTTTTTTCTGTGAATGGCACTTAATTTTTACCGCTACAAAGGTCTTGGCTGCCTTTTTATTTTTGTTCCCGTCAATTTGGTTGAGCGTATTTTTGTCGGCTCGTTGCGTTGTTATTGTAGCATCCCTGTCGGATGACGGCGTCTCTTAATTTCCAGTGAATCGAGGTGCTCTCCACCAACGAGCCACATCTGAATAAACAGTGAGCGAGACGCTTAGGGCTGTTCCATGGCAAAGCAAAGTTATGTGAAGTCTAGAAAATTATTAATCAGTTCTTTACAATTTTGACAAAGAATACCACGAGAAAGAAATTTATACAAATAACCCTAGAAATCATAGTGAAATTTTATATTTTCAAAAATCCAAAGAACCCTGGAGTCAGAGTTTACAGCCAACCTATGATCTGAAATATAATTTCTTAAATAATTTTATTTTTGAAGACACTGCAGAACATATTTAATATTTATGCATAGCAATTTTGTCCACTCAAAGTTATCAACTGTGGAAGCATTCTTAGCAGATGGATCGAGTGGTGAATAATCTCACAGATAATATTATCAAGAAAGGCGAAGCTGTGTGAGTTGGAAATCATTATCGTATGAATATAAATTATTTACTAAACTGAAAAATTTGTACCTACTGAATAAATACGATCTCTTACTAATTATTGCGTATTATAGTATTAATTTTTTTAAAGTGTACGCAAACAGGTGATTTATTTGTTTACTGTCTCACAGATAAATTCAAAAGGACAAGTACTTAAGTAAGGAGTTATTACTTGTCTTGTGTTTACATTTGACAACTTCATTATCACCCACTCATGTGTGTGACACAACTATTGTAGGTAAACTTGATAACTACTTTAATCTAAACGATGCTCTTTGAGTGTTTAAAGTAGGTACGTACTTATTTGTATTGAGTCAGGCGATATGTGTCACTGGACGTGAACATGTGATACTAGAAGTAGGGTTGCTGCCGTAAGCTAACCTAGGAAAAAACACTCGTTAACTAAAATTTACAGCTTATGACTGTGGAGCAGATATTTTTTTTAAATGAAAACTTGCAAAATTTTCAAGCGCTTATTTTTTGCCATTACAGTGGCAAAGCCTCTTCCATCTGGGCTACCGCAGCTCGTTCCTTGCCCGCCAATTTTGCAAGTGTATTTTAATGCCAGTAACGCGTGGCACAGAATTTATGATTACTACTTACAATGAAAAATAATGAAAAAATACATAATATCACTACCTACACTACAACTGGTTCTTGACATTAACTAACACCAATAAACAGCTTATACACCTAACTAAATAATGAAATTGTACCCAATAATCCTACAATTGATCAAATTGGCTGCATTACATCTTCGAAAAATACTGTGTAATCTGTAGGTAATCTGCAAAATACGAAGAGTGTGTTTTTCAGGGTGCCAACTTGCAGGACAACAACCTTGTTAAAGTATTGAAACCCTACGAAAACTCTAGTACATATCTTATCCTTTCCCAGTAGTTTACGAGCACTTTAAATAATGACCGAATTCATTAAATACCTCGTAAGAATACCGTGCTTTACTTAGATAACAAAAGTTCATTTCCGAAATGGTATTGTTGCAGGTAAACAAACGACACAAGAGATAACAGAAAAAGAATGTTTACAGGCCAGAAAAGACGAGGATGAACTACTTTCTAAACAATTAAAAATATCTCTTTGTAAGAAAGGCGAATCTTGACCTAAGTTCAGGCGATGATTTCTGCAAAATGACTGATAAACTAGTTGACAGTAATCGAAGGTACACTGATAATTATGATGACTTAGTAGTTTGCAAACAATAAAAAAATACAAAAAGATTTGCAAAACTTAGATTTGTAATTTGGGTTAGGAGGTGAAATCCCCGGAATAATATTGATTGGCGGATATACCGTGTGATGCAGACGAGCTACTAAAAAGTGTTTTTTTTTTAGCCTTTTGATGCTCAAATAAATTAATCAGTCAGAGACTAATTCGAAAATGATTTTCTGCCATTTTTATTGATATCAATGAATAAGCTCCTATTTACCAACTTTTTACACTAGCTATACTATACCTATATCCGACCCAAGCGCCGGCTGTGAGTAAACGGTAATGCGATGAGAGAATACACACGCTGGTTGACAAAACGCACTCGCTAGGTGACGTTTTGATATATCTTGTATGCCGAGGTTCGTTGACTTTGCTTCCGTTAAAATTCCAGGAAATACGAGTATCAAATCGAAGTCTTTGTGCAATTAAATTTATACTCTTTCAAGGGTCAAAACACTTTTTTTACATAATTATAGTTTGTACGGCGGAATTTCGGTTTATTTGATCATATGAAATCAAGGATGTTCTTACTGTGTTGTCATGCTACTTCATAAAATGTAAAAAAATAATAGTATAAATAAAATAGATTTGATGAATAGAAACGACGTAAAATAACTTTGATGTTTAGACATGTGCATGTAAAACAACAATGTTAGTTTTGAAATAATACGACGACGTCTAGACAATAAGAAATGTCGCATAAAATAAACATTTCATACATTTACAAATATTATGTCTAGAAACGTCATGATAATGCTCTCAACTCGGAATATAAATTATACTAACTTACCTTAAATTAGTGCTGTCACTTTCCGTCAAATCGATTTAGAAAAGGATTAGAGATATTTAAGTCCTGTCATGTTTAAAAATGACAATGAGTTCTTCGCAATTTCTAGTCATTTTAGTCGCCATTGTTTTCATCGTCGCCTTATTTTGACATTTTGCGTCAAATTATAAGACATGACATAACTAAAATATCTCCTATCCTTATCTTAACCTATTTGACGGAAAGTGACAGCACTAATTTAAGGTAAGTTAAGAGCATTTATATTCCAAATTGCGGACAATGTTAACACATCATTAACCATGTAATAAAAAATAACTATACCTCTAGTTAACAAGAGATGATTAATTCTGATGATATTTCTCCCCTTACCAACATTTTAACTGTTTACGAAGATCAAACGGCTACAAGCAACCTTGTATTCATTCATAATTATGCTCTGGGCTTTATCGCTTTGAATACCTAAATGTATCTCGACTTTTTCATTTGTAAACAACTTTAATAAACAGTCATGTCCGTGTTCATCCCGTGCCGCTTTCAAAAGCAAGGGAAATTCATGTCAAAATGTTTTAAAAAGTGTGCCCGAATGTACAGACACAAGCAAAAGTACTTCATCCAAGCTAACCAAAAATGTTGTAGTAATATTTGGTGGTTTAAATATAAAGCCGCATTTAAACATGTGAAATTATTGTCAGTGTTTCTTTGTCTCCTTCCGAATGAATATATTCATTCACATAAAGATTTGTTTATTTTAATCCACTACAGATATTCATTCATTTGCCACCTCCGACAGATATTCATGGGTCATTTTAGTTATACATATTACTGTAATTTACACGGTACGCTCTTCATGAAAAAATAAAGTGATGCTATTTGAATCGGCATCTTATAGCAAATTTTCTTTGCAAAAAAGTAACTAATGCAGAAGTTATACTTTGAATTTTAATACGGAAGCAAATTTTGCAGGTGTATGTACCTATTCCTCTCTACGGGAACTTTTATGTGAAATTCAATGTACCATGTTTAAAGCTAGTGCACGAAATGGGTTATTGCGTATGCGTATTTTGTGTATGCATTTGCAATATTTTTATTCGGCTAGATGATATTGAGATAGCAGTTTTTTAATCACAGTTCGTTAGAACCACTAATTGTTTACATATTGACTTCTAGTAAAATTCATTTAATTTGTTTCCAAAATAATTTAATAAAGAATGTGGGTAAAAAATAAATTTTTCATACTAGATGTTTTCTCTCAGATCTAAAATGATCATTTTTCAGATGTTGTACAAATACATTTTAAGCCTGCATTAATAGACTGAAAACTAGCTATTTATAAAGAATGAAAATAAAGATCACTTCCACCCAAGTCACAAAACAATAACAAGTTCAAGATAAAACACAACACGTCGTCGGAGAAGAAATATTATCGCACGAGTCCACTATCGAAGAGAAAATAAAAAGTCCTTCCAATAAAGTCCCCATGTCACAAATCAAGACCATTGAGGTCAGAACAAGGAATAAGATAGAGACAGCCTTTTAATCCAATAATGGTAGGTAAGGCTAGGTTACGAGTGTGTTAATAAAGTTTGAAAGGTAAAGGTCTGAGTAAACCTTATGAGAGACGTTGCTGAAACAAGGAATCTCGGTCAAAAAAAATCTGGAACAAAGAATCTTAATCTGAAACATTATTGAATCTTAAAACCCTGATCTAAATTAATGCTAGTCCGAAAACCGTTGGTTTTAAAGAACGCTAGATTGATAAAAATAATTCTACTTGCTATAAAGCCAGAGACGGTGTAGTTGTAAACTGTAATAATTTTATTTGATTAATAACATTGCTTATAGGAAAGGTACCTTTACCTTAATTTGGGCTTCTAAGCCAGCTAAGACAAATTCCGAAAAGAAAACATTTAACGAAAATATCTCTGGCAAACGTTAATGGAATGAAATGAGGAACAATAAGAAATCTGATATAAGTGGACTCAATGTTATTTCTATAGAGACCGAAGCCGAAATATTATTGCAAAGTAGATGACAGGAATATAAGAGTGTCCTGTGCACATGGATCTACAGTCAATGACTTACAATAATTGGATTTATTTTGAGTAACCTAAAAAATATACCTGTATAAAAGGCGGTTTTCCCACTCGTGGTCCGTCGCTGCGTTTTTTAATGAACTCTACACTTTCGTCTGTCAGTTGAAAGGTAATTGCTATTTTTATCTTATTCTCATACAAATACGCCTACGGTGCGTAACGCATGCGTAGCGGCGGACGACAAGTGAAAGAACCCTGGAACGTGTTTAACACACATAGCAATGCACTTTTTCTGAAAACATACATTTGAGGATGTTTTCAGAAATAGTGCATTACTGTTGTTTATTTGCAAGTTGTAATAGAGAAGCTCAAAAAAGGTGATATTTGAATCCTTCAGCTAACCAGAAGATAAATTGAACATCAATTTAATTTAATTACTAGTCATCTATCGCCAAGATATAATTAGCAGGGAGCTTGTTGATGAAGCAATTCAGTCACTTAGTATACTGGTGCCTAGGAGTGTTGAAAGTATAGTAAGTAGGTGACTATACTCAACCGAACTGTCCAAAAGCTAGAATTATGGTTTAGGTCAAACGGTCTAGCACTGAACCGCGATAAAACTTGCTTCATGGCATTCAGTTTGAACGGCAGAAAAACGGTGCCGCTGAAGGTAAATGCCGGTGACTGCCAGCTGCTACAAGTGCCTACCACGAAATTACTAGGTTTCCATCTAGACAACACACTCTCGTGGGAGGCACATATTGAACAGCTATGCGCGAGGCTCGGTAGCGCCTGTTTCGCATTGCGGCGTCTAGCCGGCACTGCTTCGAGAGACGTGGTAAAATCGTGCTACTACGCTACGGTCCACTCTATCATCACGTATGGACTGGAATTATGGGGACGAGCCGCTGAATTCGAAAGAGTTTTCCGAATGCAGAAGCGAGCCGTCAGAGCCATGATTGGTGTACCGGATGACGAATCATGCCGACCACTTTTTGTGCAGCTGAAAATATTACCGTTGCCTTGTGAATTCATATACCAAATAGCCGTATACACGGTATCTAATATGGACAGGTTTGAACGCAAGGCAACTAATAAAATACACAACTTACGCAGCAACAGCGCACGAAATCAACTAGTGATACCAAGGCAGAAACTAAGCAAGTCAAAACGATCGGTGTATGTTTTAGGGCCAAGAGTATACAATGAGTTACCAGACGAAGTCAAGGATGCAGCTTCTACTCAAATATTTAAAAATAAACTTAAAAAATGGCTCCATGAGAAGCTGTTTTACAACTTAAATGAATTCGTTCGAGCCCCTATGATTTGAAAAATATAATAACATATTAGTTTGCTAATATAATTTTTTCTACTAATCAAATGACCTGTAATGCTATTATTATCAATAAAGTTATTGTATTGTATTGTATTGTATTGTGGGTCCTATTCAGAATTGAGTAAAGGGAACCAACCTACATATTTTTACACAATAACTCAAATACCATAATTGTGTAAAAGTCATTATACTTACATTTTTAAATATGCGACTATAAATAAACATCCAATAACATCAACATTTTTTGTCGCCCCTGAGTTAGGAAATAAGTTTTGGTAATCAAGATACTTAAAGTGCTGCGGCGACAAAAGTGTATAAAGCGGTAAATGTATAAACGAACTGCCAAGTCTGTAGATTGGGATAAGAATTTTAGCATGACTGGCAAAGTTATGAATAATGATGTTTTAAACTAGTAATAACAGACTAAAAAATATATTTTGCTAATTTATAAAAGAACCTCGAGATGTGGAGTCAGTAAAGTGCTCTTTTTATATTTCAACGAAAAAATATATTACCAAAATTTACAGAAATCTTATGTAAGACTACAATGAAAAGACCCGCAACATTGTGACAGTAACAAATCTTGCGACCACATGGACTTGTTGCAGGTTAAGGCATCTGACAAGTGTAATTATCGTGGCAATTTTTTTGCAGTGCTTCAAGACAGGCTTGGACACATCGCAGGCGGCGTACACGCAAATAGATTTGTGAGCACATGCTTATCCGACTTATAAACAGCTACTCAAAGAAGAAAGAAGTACAGCTAGGGATTTCATAGAATCAATAGATCACATTATCTGATCTTGAAGTTCATTGTACATAACATTGTTTTGGATCACTTTGGGTTCATGATACATAAAAGTACGTAAATAAGTAAGTAAAATGGCTAACGAGTAAGATGGTTATTTATATAGTTTTGGTTGAGGCATCTGTTTTTAAATTGTCTGATTTTTATTAAGTACGCCTCGTACATTAATGATAAAACAATGAAAGCTAGAGTTCTTTAAAAATTCATGACTTCTTTGCTTTGGTTTTCACTTTCTTTAATGGAAATCTCTAACGTCATCGACTGAGTCAAAACAAATACTAGATTACCACTTGACTGTAATAGTATCGTCGACACAGTTAAAAATTGTGAACTATGTATATATGTATAACTTGTAAATTGTATTGATAATAAAAGTTACAACACTGAGTAAATAAATATTCATATTCCTTTTATTTTATTATAATAAGAACACAAACAAAAAAAGCACACTTTATTCCAATAGAGTTCTTGCAAACCACCAATTATTATCCTAGTCGAAGAAAATTTATTTATGCCTTGCCTGGGAACTTGTTTGATACAATTCAAAACAGTCTTTTTTCTCATATTTATGGCCCTAGATTAATACGTTAGCCCGTGATCTCTTCCAAGCCTTAACAAGGGAATTATGGGTCATTTTGTCCAAAGTTCAAGAGCCCACCTACGGATATAATGAATCAAATTGTCCGGTGTGTGTATCGTTTGGTCATAGTCGTGTTTGGTCCGATGTGGTTGTTTGTTTTACAACAACAACCTGTATTAATTATAGTTGTCGTCAGAATAAAAAAAAGTTGAATTAAATATAGGTTAAAAAATAAAATGTAAAGGTATGTTTAGTATAATTAGATTTGAACTAGTATAAACAAATATCTAGTATTGGTTAAACATACAACATACAAAAAAGCACAAGTAAAAATGAAATATAAAAATAAGTAAATCGATCAAAGTTTTAAATATTTTAATAAATAAAAATGTTGTTGTTATGATAGGTTTACGACTTTACTTTTGGCAGGACCAAATGATACTATGATCAATCAATACTAACTCATATAATGGTTTGTTCAAATTGTTGGCCACCCGCGTTAACAAAATAGTAAAAATAGTACAAACAAACATTTGACTGATATGGTTTTTTAACTCTGTGGATGTATTATTATTTAATTTGGTTCTGAATTAACTCCTTGATTTATAAGTTCATGTCTTTATTAGACCAAGTCACGCTTTTAACTTTTGTTTTTAAATCGTTAAAAATTTTACTTGTATGAAATAATATTGTCAAATTGTACGTATTATGAGCTGTGCCGTACATAAAAATAATTTTAGCTCCTATGATTCAAGAGTTTGCTTTGCGAATACTATACAATTTAAAGCTCAACGCCTATTATGAAAACAAGTAGTTATTACCTGCATAATTCCTGCTATTGTCCGCACTAAGTGCCAATTAATTAACAGTGTTCCTAGGCTTTCATACGATAAAGCCTAATCTAGTTCTCGTGTAAGCTTAAACACGTGACCAATATCGACACCGGTGCAACGCAAAATCAAGTTAATTCTAAATAAATCACGTCACCAATGGTATTTAAATTTAGATCTTATTACCAAGTAGCAAACATGGCTGAACTGTGGTTGAAGTGGCGGTTATAACATTTTAGATTGGTAGCATTCGAACTCGTGACGTAAGTAATATTGGCTGGAAGGCGAGCTTCAAAGTTTTGATGTGGCGTATTAGCTTGCAAATATAGAACCCATACAAAACACTTATTGATCGAATGTTGCTGGTGCAAGTTGCAAACTGAAATTTATGAGCTAGCTGTAAGTAAGAGCTCTTGGAGAGCGGTTCACTTCAGTTCACTTGCCGGCTTTGTTTATTGCCTGGCTTCGCCTCAGACAGCATCTTTTGCTTTATGAATATTGATAGCGGGGCTGCTTCCCGTTTTAAAGTTTTTGAAACAAGTCTGCGCTAATATTCCGCTTAACCTTTGCGGGGGAACAGTTTTTACCGCTTGATTGGTCTGCTCAAGTATAGCTCAGGCCAGATCTAAGATTTTTTGTGACCGATTGTGCGACTCTAGTATTTGTAATAAATCATCACCAGACGTATTATTCTGCTAACACTTAGTTATACTGAGATTTTTTGCATTTTGCACTTAATTATCAATTTCCAAACGTGAGGTATTTTGCGTTTGTGGCGGATCATGTCTACACTCGCATACATATAAAATTATTTATGTGTATAAATATCGGTTGACATCCCATCAAAAAGCTGTATGCAAGAAGAAGAAGACTTATTTCCCGGAAGAAGTTACGAATTGATAGAATATTCCTATTCCTACACTATTCCAATTCAAAACCGACAGTAAATTCACACAGTTCAAATTTAAAAGACAAAATAATCAACTTTCTAAAGCTCAAGATGTAATATACTCTAAACACCCTTGTTAATATCTGGGTATTCTCGAATTACCAAATTTAGGCTATTTCATGTGATCCTGATGTTTTCATCAAATATTAAGTTAGCCCAAGGTTTTAAACTTGGAAAGGTGCGAGCTTAGTAGAAGTTACTCAAGGCTACAAGTGAGACCATAACCAATCTAGGGCTAGGGCTTGAAAACAGTTTAAAGTATCCAAAAGTACACAAAAAGAAAAAAACCTGATCCACCAAACAACTACAACGCAAATTCCAAGTTGTTTTTTAATATGACATCAAACATTTGTAGCGCAATCTTTGTCATATTCAAACAATAAAAAACCTGCATCGAATAAATTATCGAATCGAATATATTATATTATGGTGCAAACACTAAAATAAGCCATGTAATATTCGGCTTATAGTTTAAATATCGTTCATAGAAACTGCTGCTTTATTTTTATTATTTTTTACACAAGTGTGTTGTCTTCAGAAAGGAAAGATTATGTAGGTATTCCAACCTCAGTATTACTAAATAAATTCAAAAACAACTCCAATATTTTTTAAATAATTAAATTTAATTAAATTGTTCCTGCAATTTGTAAAAAATCTGGATTCATTAATGCAAGTGGACGAGCGAGTAAATTTGTTAAGTCGTCGTTAACCCAGCGTGTTACCAAGTGTTACCAGGACCGTGGGTCTATATTAGCCTAATTGCTACATTTGCATAGCACCCATGTGGGGTCCATACCCACTTATGGGCTCATCATCACCACCAATTATGGGTTAAGTGGAGGGGGTACTTATTTAAGAGGTTTTAGCTGACAACGTCGATAAAGATATAAATTGCTATGATCAAAAATCTTCTTATTCAATTTAATCATAAAATATAACAAAAGCCGGATTTTAAGTGAATGATTCATTATTATAAACAAAATATTCTGGAACCAGCTTAAATAGTTAACATTTTGCCATCTTAAATTTGATTAAATTGTAACATACTACAGTGAGCCAAAGTATCTCCGGAAAATGGAACAAACATTTCGGTCAAGTTAAAACTGAAGTTATTCCGCAAAAGTTTCCCGGAAAAAGGTTGAGCCTCGGATAAATTTATTTTATTTGTTTAGTTCCTCTACCAATGCTTTTAAGGGTAATAAAAGGTGCAGCAAGCTATTCAGTTGCCTCATTAAAAATATCACACGGGGAATAAAAATAAGGCTCGTGGTTATAAATAACTACAACCTCCGTATAAATCCTGGTTTGCAGTTTGTTAGGGCTGTCGAATGTTTGAAGATTTCAGCTATTCAGTTTTTTAATAAATAAAAAAAATACTACTGTAATCGTATCTGTAATGGTCTGTACCGTAATAAACAATTAAACATATTTTCAGATCGTTACAGAGTATAGATTTGGAGAAGGAATCGTCGACGAGATCGACCATGCAAACGATGGTGTTATGATCTCAATGCCTACCAAAAAGACTGGTGGGTGGGTGCTTGCACAGGAAAGAGATAAGAAAAACAAGGAAGGGGAGTCCTTTGCCCAGCAGTGGGATGCAATTGGGTAATTATATTAATAAATTATTGGAAAGTATTAAAATGTTTAATAGTGCTTATATTTTGTTAAGATGCAATTTACTGCAAATCGCCATTCATGAATTCAAAACACCACATTCAAAAAAATATTTATCTTTCCCTACAACTACTTGCACATAACAACTTAATTTCAAACTAGCTACGAATTCCACAAAACCTTGTCCAACGAAAATTGGACTAGCTGGGCCAAAATCCAAACGAGCAAATTTTGCTTTATTTTCGGTTTACCTGTCAACCCTCGATGCTTGGCTACCCGCAATGAATACTCCAGTTTTCCAGGGGTAGAAATGTACAGCAATATGGGAATAAAATCCAGGATTTAATCTTCGTGCAAGTCGCCGTTTAATCTTGCACCAGATATGGCAAGGGTAAATAATAAATGTATGATACGCAATCAGGTTAAATTGCCTTGTGGGGGAGCTCGGACGTTGGGGGTTAACTTAAGCTCTTGAAACTTTGGCCTGCACATTTGTAGGCATAAAGCTTGATGACTTTCATGGGATTTTATTAATATCCTAGCAGCAGAGGTCATAACGGAGACAATAAAGAGAGAGGGTTATTAATAGAAATGTGATATATTTACATGCATGCAAGTACACAGGTCATTACGGAGACAATAAAGAGAGAGGGTTATTAATAGAAATGTGATATATTTACATGTATGCAAGTACACATACACATATCACGCCTATTATTCCATGCGGGGAGGCAGAGCATAAACGGCCGCAAAAACGGACATTTACACCACGTCTGACATATATTTGAGGGTCATTCAGAAAATTGTGTATCGCCATAGTGACAGGTTGTCAGCCCATCGCCCACAATTGCAATACACACCCTCAAGTCCCTGCACGTAGATGATGCTTATTAACTAAGTCTTATGTTATTGTGTTCCACCAGTATTATATTCTGAAAGAGAGACGAAAATGAGGTCTAAAAAAGAAAACTGGATAAGTTGGCAGGTACAAAAGCATTTTATTTTGTTAACTCGCTGAAGACACAGATTTTAGATCACTGTTAAGACGGATTACAAAAAAGTCTTCAAGTAATACCTACCTAATGAGCAGCTACCCTCATTATCAAGACATCAGTAATCCAAACTCGTATCTCCGTCAAAGTATATCTTAAAAGGACTCTCTCTTGGACATTGATCCGAAGAGGGGAGATTAGCAAAAAATAAATGCCAGTACGAAGTTAGGCGAGAATTATCGGTAATTTTGTTATTTCTTCCCTTTTGTTTACTGTTATTTTGTAATTAATTGTGTTCTGACTTTCAACCCTGCTGGCCCTTAGCGGTGGCATTGTCAAGGGAAAAGGGAGCCTTAAAGGGAACTGCAATCTGCCTGGAGCGTTCTTGGTCTGCACAAAGGGTTGAGCGAATTCGAATGATTTTCTTGTAGGAATTAAAGTCTGTACAATAGAAAATGATTTTACAAACTCAATTGCCATAGCAGTAAACAAACTGTTACTTTAAATTCCTTTAAAAAATCTTCCTGATTCTCCGTTCTTTAAAGAAATATACATTAGGTGCTGCTGCTCATAAAACATACTTACATATTATTTTTGTTCTAGATTTAACTGTTTTCAGCACAATATAATTATATATTTTACATAGAAAAGTTTGAAATGTCAAATGCATTTGCATGTGCTATAAATACAATTAAAGTTGAGAATAAAGATACGTTAGATACATATCAAATCAAAGGTATACGTCTGCCTATGAAATCGAACATATAAAACACAACGCAGCACCAAAATAAATTACAATCACAACAACACCTACAAGCAACAAATCATCCACATAGCTTCTTATCAATGCAACCATTAATAAAAACGAGGTAACTAGCAAGAGAGATGTGTAAACTAAAATAATCATCAGAGAGGTTACTTAATGCCACGCCCACGTGGAGAAAAACAATACTCAATTACATTTGCCACCTACTGTGTTCTTGTTTTGTACAATCATCCGTAACATGAATGAATTGGTAGCGTATTTGTTATTCTATTCTTTTGTATTGTTTCATAAGGGTATACATGAGAATGAACTGTATTTGTGGTGTAACGGACTATTGACTGTTTTAAATTTAAGATTTGATCCTTTGAGCTCATGAAGCATTTTCTGAGTATAAGAATAGGTATAGTAGGTATTTGTGGCACAAGAGAAAAGAAGCTTGGTTATACCTAATAGTGGGTGGATAAAGGCTAAAACGATGATATTGATGAAGGTGTAAGTAGGCATCTTAAACTACTTTCTTTTTGTTTTACCATACCAAATATTTTATCGCACGTAACGTATGATATTCAGACCATAAAAATAATAGTAAACCAAATATAGATTTATTCTAAGTCACTAGACATTAAATGTGTGCGGCATACGACTAAGCGTAAATGTATTATAAAAACACCCAAATCTAGGATCAGATTACAAAAATCCATTAGTGGGAGACCAATAAAAATAGACACGTCACCGAACCTTTAAATTCAGTCATACGAATAAAAAGCCGATAGGAAAAATCGTCCACACTTTTTAAGATAATGAAAAAAATCGACATGATTTAAGTTGCTTTGCTTCGTTACTTGGTTCTTGTGCGACTTATGTTTACAGTGACCACTACTGATATCTACTAGTATACTTTTGTTACTCAAAGTTCAAATTAAAACTCAGACAACTCTGATGATCAAATATCAAAAAGTTTCGAAATATAAAATTTGTATACCAAAGAATTTTAAGTAGAGGCTAATAAACTTAAATGCTTACGATATCCATATTCAATTTAGAGACGAAAATCGCATTCAAACCAATAAGAGTGGACACAAAAATGAACGTGTGCCGTATACGGAACACAACAGTCGTACTTAGCATGTTGAAATTTCAATGTCTATTGGCAAAGCCTTATTCTGTAGCAAGAAATAATTTTTATCTACATTCGTGTGACGTTTAGATAACAAATACAAAAACCATTTAAAAAATCATTCTTTACTCATTAAGCTTATATAGAAATTACTTTTATTAACAAACGCTACATCATCAACGAGTAAGGATTTTTTCACGTTTTTGGCCTATTGATAAAAATGAGTAATGAAACGATTTTTTTTGACCACAATTTCCAATTTACAAATTTCCAGTTTCACTGTTTAACTAAATTTACTTATAATTTCGTTTTGTTAAGTTCAGAAATCCAGAATACGTCTTCAAACGGTCTGAATAACAGGCGATATCTTGAGAATCAACATGGCAACGCCCACATCTGGCATAATGTTCGAACAAGATCCAAACCCGTGATGGGTACTAAATTAGCCACAAGACTTTTAAGGCAAATCATTTTGTGGACGCTGACAGTGACTATCGAGGAGGGGCAGGGGAAAACAAGCGTGAACATGTCGAACATTCAATGGATGTGATTACACGAATGATGTGTGTGGTATTTGGGCAAGGAAAGTTTGAAGGTCAGGATTTCAATTACGGTCAACCAGGAAAGGTGACAGAAGAGATGGCATGAGATATAGTGTGAATAGTTGCAAGTCATTCGAGTGATTTACACTTAGTCATAAGTTAAACTTTGTCACAAGTCTAAATCCATTATCAAAGCTTTAAAGCAATAATCGAAGTTATTTTCAACCACTTAAGTTAAAGACCTAAGTAATATACATCAAATTGATAGAGCAGCATAATTGCGTTCTCTGTAAATGGCTTTCTCAAAAAAAAGGATCAAGTCATCATTTTCGGTCGCCGTCCATTTGAGAAATACAAAAAAAAATGACTATAAACACTCGAGTTATAAACAAATGTTCTAAGTCAGTTCTATATATATAGATAAAAATAAAACACAAAACTGTTCAGTTACCAAAAAATCAAGCCCTTTCTAAAAGTTTTACTAAATGTGGGGTATTCAGACCGTTAGAAAAAATTATCAAAACTTATATCCTGCAATTTTTTTATCACCGCCAGAATAAGGTACCAGTACACCATTATAAGCCTCTTAAGCAAGTGTAAATAAATAAATATGTTATTAAAATAATGATATAAATCTGCTATGATTTTTCTGCCAATTTTCCTTTCTGTTCATTTGACTGCTTTCGCTTCAAACAAATTTGTTATCAAAACATCGTTATTTTATCCTTCATCGTTGTTTATGCCAATCAGCATCATTAAATATAACCATTGGCCTTGTTTTTACGATTCATTAGGCATTTGTGAAGGACATAATTGGTTCAAATGTGTCGCTTTTGATGAAACAATTTTAGGTTGTATAAAGGCTTAATGGTAGTCGATTCAATTATGATGATATCTATCAATCCAATAAGGCAATACTTGATAAGAAAGTATTACAGTTAAGGTACAACTCAATACGTATTACACCTTTAAATTAATACTTTTTTTTACAGATTATTAATATTATTTTACAGAGTTTATGGGACAGCCCTCCAAATACTGATGTGCGTGCACACCATGAAACTAAACCACTTTCCTTACAAACATATTATGTCTGGAATCGACAATAAAATACACACCTTCCATACAAAATCACAATCAGCTGACTGCATGTTCTAAGAGAAGTCAAAATATTTTTGTCGTTTCCTGAAATGTTTATTTATGGGAAGTTGTTCAGTTTCGTGGAATGCACCCCTATCAGTATTCAGAGGGCTGTCCCTTACACCCTGTATATTGAAAGTAGGAAATTTATCTGAAAATGAACGAATGTCTTTACTGTCAATTTTATACACAACTGGTTTTTCTGCATGCAGCAGTTTCAAGACGCCCTCTTAGCTTTTTACTTCGATAACTTTAACATTTGCTCTATCAACGACTAAAATAAGGCAATTAGCATGCGCTAGCGCAACGAACATGGCGGCGGTGGGTGTGGTAACGGCGACGCGGTTGCTGATTGGCCAGTCAACGTCCTTATCATTTAATAATGATTGGAGTGGAGATCGTCTGATAATAATACAGTAGCCGGTACCGGTCATCGAACTTTGCACACCTATAAAACTTGTATTGTAAGCTTTTATTCATCACTTTTGTTGTAAGTTGTACAGTTTTTGTACTGTTATGGCAGCACTGGTACTAATTATAATCCATGAGTCTACATTTTTGTGAAGTTTTGTGGGAATTAATGGACTTTAATTTACCAACAAATTATTTTGATTTATTCTTCTGAAAAGTTTTTGTTTTCACATGACTAAGATGTAATTTTAACGAAAATAATATTGTATGGTGAAAAAATATTATATTGGTGCCGTGTGATGCCGGCTTAGAATAGCATCAGCCTATTTCCTTGCTTCAGGTATCGTAAGGGCGACTAAGAGACTCGAGGGTTTCATGTGTATTTCAATTTTAGACAACAGACTGACAACCTGTCTCTGATACACGATTTATCTAACGGATTACAAATACTTGTCAGACGTGGCGATAGCGCCCGTATTTTTAAGACCGTTACCTCTGCCTACCCCGCAAGTAATAAAGGCGAGATATGTGTATTTGTGTGTGATATTACTTCAAACAAAAGCATCTGAACAAATTTGATGGCTTTGATATTAAAAGACTATGGTAGTATTGAATAAGTTTAATACGGTCTCCTAGCAGGAAATTTAAGTTTTGTAGACAACTTACAGAAAACAACAGTTAGAGAAATCATAAAAATAACACTTATGTTTGTAACAAAAAACGAGCAATTTCAAAGACTATTGACTCTTACAAAAACAATGTGAAAAAAGTAAGTAAGAAAACTGTAAAATGCATTGCCGTGGCACGAACGCAAACAATTGAAGGTAAGCGAACCCTTATTAAAGAACTTGTTTTTCTTTTTTACTTAATATCTGATTCTACTTTTTCATATACAGCCTATATAAGTTAACTGTTTGATTTTTCCTCTATTAAATCTACATTAGTTTATGAACACGCAGATCTATAGATAGGTACCGAATAAAACCGTGCAAGAAAACGTTTTGCATATAGGACAATGAAATTAATGTAGCAAACATTCAAAATTGACGATAAATTGTAGCTATGACATGAGAAATATCATGGCTACTATTTGCTTGTAATCTGCACAAGATATTATTTTCATGCATGATATTATAAATAAACACTTTCTACAGCTTATCCTTATGCTTCTTTCTTGTACGGTCGCGTTCAAAATTGGAGTCATAGTTAACACAAACCTTAGAAAACAAGTCGCTCGCATCCGCGGCGGTACTCACACAATGACGAATAATATTGTAATCGGCGAACTATCATTGTAATATACTGAGTAGTAATGACTATTTCATTCCGTGAATCATTAGCTTCGGTAATCTGGCCAGTAGCTTGGTCAGATCAGATCTGGCGAACCAAACCAAAACCACTTATTCTATTTTGATAAAACTTTGGCACGGTGTTAACTAAAGGCCGATAAAAAATCACACCTTAACTTAACGGGCTTGGCAGACGACCACACATATGTAAAAGTTACAATGCTATTTAATGGGCGTGTAAAAAATATACACAAATTATAAAGTATAATTATTCAAAAAAGAAGTACAAAAGAAAAATAATACGGTTAATTTATGAAAAATGTAATGAGCATGAGCCTAAGTCACTTGTGTCGGCAACAAACATTCTACGACAGCACCATCTAAGCCATATCCATGGGTCGAAAATAAATGTCAATTTTTTCCATCATCGTGTTTGGTTCCTTTGACACGTTCGGTTCGGTTCGTTTCCTACCGAGTTTCACGGAAATATTCATGTAGAATAGTTGACCGTACGATAACCGTTTCTATGTTAACAGCATGCAACAAACTAGCTAACGAGGACACACTATGGCACACGCTGCTGGAGTTATTATAAAATTTATTTTCTTCATAGATTTTCATTCAGCGAATAAGCAGCAGCTTTCCCTGTGAAGCCAACATCTTCCACTGTTCCTGCCGATTTGCCTGCCAAGTGGGGTGAGTATGCTTGTACCTCCAATAGGGGCAGACCGATTTCCAGCAGTGGAATATTGTGGTTGTGAAGTATACACGATGTAGAATATTATCTATAAGCGGTGATCCAGCCCATGAAACTGAACAAATTTCCCTTAGAAACTTAGATCGTAATTTGAAAATATATTTTTATCATTGCCATACATTTAGTTTTTTGTATATTTCGACCTATGTTCTTAAGTTCAGTGTGCTGGTTTATCCTTTAAAACATTAGAAGTTAGTGTTTTAACATACATACATATATCACGCCTTGATCCCTTGCAGGGTAGCCAGAGCGTAAACAGCCGCAAAAAACAGACATTTACGCCACGTCTGACAAAAATTTGAGGGTCATTCGGAAAATTGTATATCGCCATAGTGACAGGTTGTCAGCCCATCGCCTTAAATTGCAATACACACCCCCGAGTCCCTTTGCTTCGTCGCCGTTTGCTACAACCACGGGAGAGAAATAGGGTGATGCTATTCCAAGCCGGCATCACACGGCACGGCAGTGTATTTACACTTTTTATAATATATTCTTTTCTATAATTCAACGCCGTCATAATTTGCAAAAAAGACTGCAATTTACGTGGATAAGTGGTGTGAAGATACTTATATTTAACTTCAACAACGATTATACTAGAGTTTTCATGAAAAGTGTAAGACTATCCACGACAAATAGATGCGACAGATAAAATGAAAGGTTATATGATTATACATCAATTATTACATGGTTTTGTTACCAAACATTTTTTCCTTTAAATATAAAATGCATGTTATTTTGAATTTTCTCTTTGGTCATTCGTTTGTTTGCATAATTAATTGCACGTGGCTATGAAACATTAATCAAACGTGGGCCATAGTGCGTACGACTCATAATTTCACGGATCAATTACGGGTATTACAGGTATTTGTTCTGCTTACACGCAGCGCATATACTGAAATGGATTCTAAATCAACAAACGAGCTACAGATAAGATCCGTTATGGACAATTTGCTGGAGTTGTCTGTTGTTACGAATTTAAAAAAAAATGTCTTTATCGGCTTTTCAGCACGCATGTTACGTGGTGTGTGTAGACATTTATAATTTGACATTCAAACTGTATAATGCAGTTGCTATTCATGCAAACAAAAAAAATAAAGTACATTAAAGTAATTTGATGTGTTCAGTAAGTTTATTTGAATAACATCATTTACAAAGAATGATTCAATATGATAATAAACAAAATAACAGAGCTTTGATTTTAAAAGTCGTTTACATGATAGAGTGATTATATCTGATATCCTTTTAGAGGACAGATAACGAGTGCAACGGACTCAATTATTATATCAGTAATTACTTTATTCCATGCAATGCTATGATGCTAATATTACTTGCAAACAAATTAAAAGTTATGATCGATCAAATTCTAATTTGGCGGGATTGGTATCAGAATTAAACAGAGTTTATTTGAAATCTGATTAGTCCCTAATTTCATGACTCAGTGACTAAGTAAATCCAATAGCTAACGAAACGAAACTAATGTAAGTTGAACCTGTTATACTTTCCAAGGTCGGACCGTTTTATTTTTTATAACAATTTTAATCTGACTTGGCTTGTTTTTAAGCCAAAGTATAAGAAACTCAAAAGGAAGACAATTAAGGTCAAAATTGAAGAGATATTTATAATTTCGAGGAGGTAGGTTACGCTAAGGCTTTCCAAAAACAAGGTTCATTCCGACCCTCGGGCGGAATTGATAATTTACTTGTAGGAAGGGCTATCATTATAGCCCATGTGGAGAATGATTACTGGTTCCGTACATGTGTTTATTGAGCAGACAGCACCGGGAGAAGAACAAACAATGTCTCGGGTCGTTAGAGACAAAAATTACGTTCCAACGAGGGATGATTATGAATATTATGACATAAGACCGGATGGGATATTTGGAATTGGCAGGTGAACTTTTTAAGACTGAAGAAGTTTACAAAACCAAATATAGATTTGAGAAGAATTGGTTAAAACTGCAGCTGCAATACTTTAGACTGCGTGATTTTTAGAATAAAATTGTATAAAGGCTTCATTTTTATACTATGGTTTTATTTTGCACTCACAGTGCTATATTACTTTCATAAATGAAAATAAGAAATTGAAAATATGTCAGCGCCCGCCGGGACTTGAACCCGGGACCGTGGAGTAGTATTCGTTTCAAATAACTTATACTAGATGTCGCTTGTCGTCGCTTCGAGACGAGTACCAAGAGGTTGAAGATTTCGTCGGCTTACGTCGGGGCGCCGGTAGCTCAGTTGGCAGAGCAGTGGAACGGTACTCCACGGTCCCGGGTTCAAGTCCCGGCGGGCGCTGACATTTTTTCAATTTCTTATTTTCATTTATGAAAGTAATATAGCACTGTGAGTGCAAAATAAAACCATAGTATATTTAATTAAGCAAAGCTTCATCGCATGGTTCGAATTTCACTCTTAAGTGGACTGACCATAGTATTCGTTTCAAATAACTTATACTAGATGTCGCTTGTCGTCGCTTCGAGACGAGTACCAAGAGGTTGAAGATTTCGTCGGCTTACGTCGGGGCGCCGGTAGCTCAGTTGGCAGAGCAGTGGAACGGTACTCCACGGTCCCGGGTTCAAGTCCCGGCGGGCGCTGACATTTTTTCAATTTCTTATTTTCATTTATGAAAGTAATATAGCACTGTGAGTGCAAAATAAAACCATAGTATATTTAATTAAGCAAAGCTTCATCGCATGGTTCGAATTTCACTCTTAAGTGGACTGACCATAGTATTCGTTTCAAATAACTTATACTAGATGTCGCTTGTCGTCGCTTCGAGACGAGTACCAAGAGGTTGAAGATTTCGTCGGCTTACGTCGGGGCGCCGGTAGCTCAGTTGGCAGAGCAGTGGAACGGTACTCCACGATCCCGGGTTCAAGTCCCGGCGGGCGCTGACATTTTTTCAATTTCTTATTTTTGCTTCATTTTTATTTTAGCCGTAGCTTTAATAATACTATTCAAATTTGCAAAACAACTATGTAACTACCAAAACAAATGCATTGACTTACTTACCTTACTTTCAGAACTTGAACCTAATTATAGCAACTACCATAATAACGGTAATTTAAAAAAATAAAACCCACCCCATTCGTAGAAAAGTTCCCACTCATTTCTTTTTGTAACTGTACGTGATTACTTTTTTGCTTTTCACTTAAAACTGCAAGTCAATCATGTTAAAAACATAATGGAAGCCTTCGTTTTGTTTACCTACTCGTATTTTTTATGAAGTTTTTAAAATACCAACGATGGCGGTATAGCTGTTTGATTTTCATCGTTGAAGTTTTGAATACCTAGATTAAAAAAGTAGTTGCGTACGATACTTTTTTATAGTATAAAGTATAGATATTATTATGTTATAACAAGAATATTATTTCATACAATATTTAGTAAGTTTGTCATATTTGGTATCAATATCCGTTTTACGGCCGTTTACGCTCTGCCAACCCCGTAAGGGATATAGGCGTGATTTATGTATGTATGTATGTATTTTTGGTACTAATACTAAATACTATTTTCTAACGTTTTCCAATAAAGAATTGGACTGCTCATTTTTGTTGTCTTTTGTACCTACTACGCGATCGTGATCCATTTTTGACAAATTTGCAAATGCACGAGCAATTTCAACATTCATAAGAATTGGACCCGCACAGAGATATTGAAATGAAAAATGTTAGCCGACACACGTGCAGAACTAGAATACATTTTTTTTCTTTGCATGACAAAAAATCGGAAGCAACACGAAACTTCGTTCCTCAAAAGTGCAATGCCGATCAATTTCGCTTGACGTGGAAAAAATTGCACAATAAAACTTTTACAATTGCTAATCTTTGTGCATTTCAAGAATGTCACTTTGTGGTTTTGATCGATTAGTGTTCCGTTTGTTGGAAAATACGGAATTCAATACGATGAAGATACCGAAAACTTCGCTGGTATTATGGGTCCATGAATCTGAACGAGGTATCTTATGAAGCATCCATTACGTCTTTTGATTACCTGCTATTCCTTGATGTAAGTGTTCTGGATTATCGATAATATTTAGCATAACGCGTGTTAGTGTCAAATATTTAACAAATAATTATTAAATAATAGGTTAAAGATACAAAACCTTTTTTAATATAATTTAATTTTCGCTTTGTAGGAGGTTCTGTCTTGCACCTTTAAACCTGCAAGATTTCGACAGAACCACTTATCTTTAAACTGTACTCTTAACTCCAACTAAAACCTTTTCCTCAAATTCCACCTCTCACGTCGACCTCTTATACCAAAGGAATAAAGTTACAAGTAATGTAACATTTTGAAAACGTATTCGATTCGCATTTGACATGAATGGTGCAGTTGTTACTACCGTCGCTTCCTGTAAAGCAATACGGGACCCAGTGGGTGGTACTTTCTGTGGTGTAGTGTCGGGTTGCTTAAGGACTGTCTTTGTGAATTTGTCTGTTATCTTTTTGCCAACATTTTGTAAAATTTGTGCAGTATGTAAATTCAGAAGTAGGTTTTTACTCTTGGTGCATATTGTCATACGATTTAAGCAACAACCTGCAACTTACCTACCACTTTTGTGTGTTTTCTAAAATAGGACGTTTTTTCCGCACTGACCAGATATCAAAACTTAAGGTTATTGATTGAAAGACTTCTTACATAGTTATCTGAGACAGTTTGTTTATTTCAGGAGCTACATTACAAGCTTCTTTTTTACAATATAATTGAGAATCGTATCAGAATACAATTGCAATTTTTCCCTAACATTTTTAATTACGTCTTCACTGGAAACGTATTCTTAAGCATGATCCTTACTAATCTAATGTAGTAAATCGATCTATGTTTGTTCAGTCCCATATTCAGCTTATGAATTAACTGCAAACTTGAAGAAGTCGTATTACTATGCAACCATTAAATTCATCAAATTACCTACAAATTCTAGTCGTTTCCTTACCATTCAACTTGACACAAAGGACCACAGTCGTATATGCAACCAATTGTCAATCGCTACAACTTAACCGGTTAAAGTCGCATATTGTTCAATTCCTGAACCGAACATTGTAACTACTTCAAACTGTTTCTGTTTCTGCAACTGCTTTCCAATATAAATTTTATTTGGTTTCTAACAAGAGTCAATTTTGACATGCGTAGATTGGAATAAGTTTCTCCTATATTAATAATATAGGAGACAGTACTTACTTACCAATCCGCTATAGCACCTCGACACCTTATATTTTGTAATACCTAAACAATTGCATCTACTTACTTTAAAACTAATAAGAAAAACATCTCCGATATCCATTATGTTTGCTACTAATGATTTTGGCCGAAGTGTAAACTTATTTTCAGTAAGCTTAAATTTGACATACATATAAAAATGTTCATACACAGGTAACGTTTTCATCCAGACCATAGACCATTAAATCCATTGCTGTAAAAAATTAAATATAAGTAATTGATACTTATTATTTTAACTGAATTACCAACTTAACTCATACAAACGCTTGCTCAGCATCTTTGGTATATTTTCATATTTAGTTCTCAATTTTATAAAGGATACAAATAAGGCACCCAAAGCCATCTTGTGGACACTTTCGTAACCTTCTCCTTTATTTTGCGAAGGGTACATTGATTGTAGATCGAGTAGGTGGAGCACGTGTGATTTGTGAACAATATTTCTCGTTAAGCATATCATTGGAAACTGTGATTTAGAATACTATTTCTAAATAATGCATAATTATAATCGCTTGCTCTGGATAAACTTCAAAGAGTTGTAACAACACAACAACAAATTTTAGTCCAGAAATTACTGAATATAAATTGATAGAAGCGTGTTTGACAGTAGAGTTTCTTAGTTCTTTCGTCTTTTGTAACGCAATACACGTGGATTTCGTGTCAGATAGGCAGTTTAATACAAAAGGTACAAAAGGTTTTAAAAGTTCTACTTCTTACAATTTAAGTATAAATCAACAAGTTCAATTAAACCGTGACTTTTTAAAATGACAGAATACTATAAAACCTTTTCCAATTACAAACCTAGATCCAATCAATCAAACAAACGACGATATTTATTTCTACAATCATTGTTTAATCTACAGCTCTACATCTTTCAAAAATGCAAGATGGATGCAATGCGATTGTATTTTACAATGACCGGGGACAATATTTTGAAAGCTCACAATATTGAATAGAATGACATGAATGGTACAATATGTGACATTCGTGTTCTTATACTTAAGCTCAGTTTTTTTTAAAACGGAAGTTGACATTTTGTGGTGTGGCAACTTGGTGGCAACATCACGTTGTCTTGCCTTGTTCCTTTATAGAACTTCCTTTGAAAAATAAAAACGATTCTTCGACATATTATAAAGGTTCTTTTATATGGATATAGGAAGAATAGGATTAAGGGATGCCGCAGTTCGTTATGCTATGGTCGATTTCAAGAGAAATTTCAAAACCATTCCGAGAATTATACTTAATTTACAATATATAATTATCATTCGAATAAGAAAGTGTATTTGATATAATATTTTCACCTTTGTATAACGCCTCATATCCTGAATATGAATAAGTAAATACTTTTGCAATAGTAAAAAATAATAACCGGCGTACCGACGGGTTCTTAAAATAGCATCACCCCAATTCTACCCGTGGGTGTCAAAAACAGCGACTAAGAAAATATACGACCGGGGAATGTGCAACAGCGTTTCCTGCACTGCGCTTACCAATCCACCAGCTAAGCATTGTAAGTATGAAAATACCCCCCATGTCCATCATTGGATTGTTGTGGCTATTAATGTTATTTGTGCCGCAATTATTTACAGGGAATAAATTATGCATGAAAGATAACAATAGGATAAAAAATAAGTTAAGGTCATATGCAATTTAATAAAAGTCAAGTTTAAGACGATAAATAAGACGCCTTTCCCATCGATGACAAATCACGGGGGATATCTTCGAAGTTTACTAGTGACCGATAGCAAAAACTCAAGATAGAATGGGGATAAGGAACTACGAAATATGAAAAAATAAATTCGGGTTACCATGGAAGCACGAACATTTTTGTTATATGTCGACCTATGTTTCTTTGAGAATTTTTTTTCTTATCACCAGCCGTACTCTGTTTTCAGCTTCGGTTACCAGTGAAATTTCACCCGATATTGAAATTTTAGCAATCCGTTATTTCGTGATAGATTGGTAAAATTAAATTTTCTGTTGTAGCTTTGACATTTTTTGGGGTAGTTGTAGTTGATTTTTTTCATTTCTTATGTTTTTTGTGAGGTGTAGAATCCATTTCTGAGTTTATATCTTCAGATTGTTCGATTTCAGCTTAAACTGGTGTTATTTCCCAAAATCCCTCTGTAACAAATTGTACTAGCAGAATTTTTTGTTTAACATACTACCATTTGTTATATAAAACAGCAGCAACGCAATCCAAAATGCAAGGTAATCAATCTGGAACAACTAACCATCCAGCGTATGTCAAACCACTACCCGAGGTGCTCCAATTTGACACACCTATCGGTTGTATCTATGAACGAACCAACTTACAACATCCAATCTGACTCACAAAAATGAATCTAACTACTTTGAAATAAAACGCTCGAACGAGAGAAGAATGTTTTTGTTACCATGTCACATATACGGGCGTTCATTCACTAGATGTGTCCAGAGATTGCGGACCATCCATCAAGCCGAATGTCAAAACTAATACTGTGGCAGTCTCGTGAGAATTTCCCAATCGTCCTAGTAATTATGCTTTCCAATGCAGGCAACGTCATCCAATTGAAATTGGCAGGCTATGGGGGTTGGGATTGACGAATTGGATTCCGAGGTGATAGGATCGGGAGAAATTAAAAGTGGTTCTCGTTGATTCATCTAGATAGAGTCAGGAGTCAACGCTACGTGACGAGATGAATGATCATGATCAATGTGTAGGGTGCACATGTACTTTTTTTGATATTGTAAGATAAGTTTCCATTCCTTCAACTAGGACTAAATCAGATGTGACTAATCGAACTACTATAATGTATGATTATCACCATGTGTGTCACCTATTTTTAAGGAACATTCATATTGTCTTTAAAATGTCTACCGTTCCTATAAAATTGAAGCTAACTTACTTCGATGTTTACTTATGCAAAAATTGTAAATGGTGAACTTTGGAAAGTTACTTCAACCTCATTTGAGTCCAGCTCGTTAGCAACTTCGAAGAAACTTGTCAACTATTTACCACCTTTTTCTAAAATGGTTATTTGTGTCAAAGCAATTTTCGTTCCCTCGATATTTATTGCGGTCGTACCAGTCCCGAACTAGATATTTCAAACTACAAACCAAATGTATAGCAGTATTTTATCGTTTTAGTTCCAAAATGTTATTGCCGATTAACGAACACTTAAAATACTAACGAACGTGTAGGAACCCAGTAATGAGAATAACTTGAAAATGCGATCTATTGGCACTATATCTGTAAGGGACGGTGTACCTTTACAGGAATTATCAGACCATCAAACTGAACAACTTTTTGTATGAAGGCTATGTTAATAATAGATAACAAATCGACCTGCTATACAAAATTTGCGATCAGCTGGCTGATATTCTATGGAATCTCGAAAGACAAATTGTCTCCCAAAATAGGATGCATAGAAAAAGTTGTTCAGTTTCATGGTCTGATCATGCCTGTAGAGTTTTTGGTACACCGTACCTTACACACTGTGTATACTATTCAAACATATCGCAATCAATTTAGCATAAAAATACACATTTAATTTGTGAGTTATACGGGATGTAAGGGACAGCTCTCCGAATACTGATAGGGTGCATGCAGATCATGAAACTGAACAACTTTCCCCTAGAAACAAATATGTCAGGAAACGACAAAAAAAATCGACATCCCATACATCACATCACAATAAACTGACTACCTTTACTATGATAAGTTAGATAAAAATTGACGTTTCCTGAAAAAGATTTTTATGAGAAATTGTTCATTTTCATGGTCTGAATGCTTCCTATCAGTATTCGGAAAGCTATCCCTTACACCCTATAGAATAAATATATATATTTTTAATTCACATCATTTTAGTTCTCTAGGTTATTTTCTAACTAATACCAACTAATGAGTGCTTTGTTAAATAACATTTACCACTCAGGGTGTAAGGAAAATTTATTCACGCATTCTATACCTATTGTTTGCATACAGAAAATTTCAGCCGACTGGCTCAATTCGTATTGGAGGTAATTTTCTTTTTTCACATTTTGTACTATGCTTGGTCTATGAGGAGTTTCATTTGTGTCATGGACATGTTTACCAGCAAATAGATACCTATAATACATTTATGTACCAAACTGGCTTTCGTTTTAATCTTACACTTTGATGCCTAATTTTTGGTATTCTCATGACGTCTAAGATTCTTACTTGACTCTTATTGGATCCATTAGAATTTCATGACTTTGTAATTCTGTTGCAGATTTTTATTGTTCGGTCTATGACTATATCAATTTGATTTAGTATGATTATTCGAATGATTTGAATGTTAGCAGATTTTAAATATCGCACATGACGCCGTAACAATAGCTAAAAGTACTGTTTATTAAAATAAAGATTTTGTATTCATAATAACCGTATAAACAATGGATTATACCCAAACATAAACATTGATACAACTGCGTAATTACCTCAATATGACAGCATACAGACAAGAGCATTATAATTGAATCAAACAATAGTTATTATCATTAGCTAACTAAATATTAATTCTTGATTAGTTTTTGTTTATATTCCTTGGGGCGATAGTTAATCAGTAAAATAGTATTCTAAGTAAATTGAAGATAATTACTCAACATTTAAATAATTATATTTTTTGTGTGTAGGTATACCTTAAAATTATGAACTGGAGTTTTTCAATCACCAATCCTTCATCACCGTGTATACTTTCATGCATTTGGTTGCGAAAGGATTAATCCATCAAAAAATACTATCTTTAGTATGAAAAATACTATACAATTGATAGTATTGATACTGTCAATAGTATTGATAGTTCAAGTAATAACAATACCATCGACATAGTCAATCTAATACTAATGCAGTCCTAGACTGCTAGTATGATTTAAAATTACAGTATTTATACTATCGATAGTATCTATACTTTTATGTGTAGAAAATTGATAATATCGACAAATTTTATTTTGAGCTATAATACTGTCCATTTTCTTATTGTCATATCATATTTTTAACAATTGATACTCTCGATAGATTTGACTATCGATTAATAATCGATTGTTGAACGACAGCGTGACTTATCGATTAACTATCAATAGTCCTCTATCTAGCGCTAACACTAACTATAATTTCGTATCCTGTACCCTGTAGAATCCATGTTTTAGTGAGCATAGTTATTCCCAAAAGAAATCCATAACACACATTTAAATAAACACAAAAAAAGAGAGAGAAAGAGAGAATATTTTACTATAACACACATTTAAATATTATTCGGTAACGGCAATGCAATCCAAAAAGAAAATACACGAACCAACTTACAATTTCATCATCATCATCATCATGAAAATCGGGAAAATCTTCAAGTTAGGGCCGATGCCATTTAACCTGGTTAAAGAGCGCCCTAAACTGCGCTTGCCGATGTTCTCCAAATACCTTAAATCCTGGAAAATGTTTGAACTCCATAAAAGATCACAGTGAATTGTCTACCCAAACTCTTGAGTAATGACAATAAACATGGTATTTTTATGCCCATTCAGAGCACATTATTTAAACGTTAAACCGTCCCTTGTGAAAATTCTGAATTTTGTTTGGAAGTCATAAAAGGAGAAATGCAAATGTAAACATATTAAAATAAAAATAGGGACTTAATTTTATTTCCAATTTAAGAAGCTGTAAAATTGATGACTCGAGAAGCTGTAAAAATGATGACTCGTAACTTCTAAGATTTTCAAAATACTTAATAATTCTTTTAGCCATTGAATACAAAAAAAAATCGTGTTTTGCATTTACCCAGCAGTGGGTTTAAACTCTTCTTATGTTAGGTATATAACAAGATCATTATTATTATAATAATAATAAGCCTTTTGTCTTATTATTATTATAATAATAATGATCTTGTTATATACCTAACATAAGAAGAGTTTAAACATGATTAGCAAACGTAGTCCAGATGGCAGAGGCATCGCCACTGGTGATGGCGAAAGTCACAGTTTCAAATCCCGCCCAGATTGAAAATTTTGCAAGTTTTCTTAAATTTCTAGCCATACTACACCGCGTTTCCATTTATATAAAGAAGTACTCTGTACGTCATATAAGCATGACACAAATCTAATAGGTGAATCAGCAGCATATCAACCTAGATGTATAAGAGATCAAATTGAATTCATTCATCATTCAGTTTCCTAGAAAAATAAGTATAAGTTAAACTTTAAATGATTGTTTATAATAAACATACACACATCACGTCTATAATCCCTTGCGGGGTAGACAGAGCGTAAATTGCCGCAAAAAATGGACATTTACGCCACATCCGACAAATATTTGAGGGTCATTCAGAAAATTGTATATCGCCATTGTGACAGGTTGTCAGCCAATCGCCTAAAATAGAAATACACATCCATGTTTGTTAATGTTTATAATATGATGCTGATATATTATGTCAAAAATGAAAGAATTTATTATATCATTGAAAGTACAATCTGGCCGGAATATCCTTGTTCTCAATACCTCAGCAAGTGTACCAACACAACAAAGTCTAGTGCCAACAAATACAACATGAATCAGTACGTAGATCCGTTTGTTCATCGATTATATCTTTATTGACATTACAATCGACCAATTAGAGTTTCCACACACAATCACCATTGTCGGCACTTGAAACAACACTGGATTAAAGCCCACATTAATGAAAAAATAAATATATATAAATCAATTAAAAATTTAAAACACGAATGCTTTCTGTGATAAAACCTAGCCTCGAGATAACGTAAGGATTCTTCCGATACAATTTCCATTCGAATCTGTTCAGTGGTTATCGAAATATAGTCTAAAGAAACGGATATACATGGTGTAAAAAAATAAGCTGAGAATATTTTAAGGGGTGAACCAGTACGTGAAACTGAACAACTTTCCCCAAGGAACTTAGGTCGAAATATGAAAAAAAAATTGGCCCTCCCATACAAATTATCCCGGCCGGGTAACACACTAAGTATGGGAGGGTCAAATTATTTTTTCATATTTCGACTTATGTTCCTTGGGGAAAGTTGTTCAGTTTCACGTACTGGTTCACCCCGTAAAATATTCTTAGCTAATTTTTTTACACCTTATATACAGTAAGGGACAGCCCTCCAAATACTGATTGGGTAAATTCAGACCATGAAACTGAACAACTTTCTCCTAGAACCATATGTCAGCAAAAATAAGAAAAATCGACCTCCCTTACAAAATCACATTCAGCTGACTTCATTTACTATGGGAAGTAAAAAGAAATACGTTACCTGAAATGTATTTTTATAGGAAGTTGTTCAGTTTCATGGTCTGAATACACCTAATCAGTATTCGGAGAGCTGTCCCTTACACCCTGTATACAAACATGATCTCTAATAATAATAACATCATACTTCTTTTTTTTGGTTGGGCAGTCGTGTAAAAAGATCGTCTGCGGCCAGGGTTTGAACCCGGAACCACTTAATAGAGAATTTACACAAGGACGGCTCGCCTCCTTTTCGATGTTTGATACCTACTCTGTTAGGGTTGCTATTGTTTTATTACTTCTTCCTTTCGTATAGGTTACCAGGTCGTCCAACGATTCGATGAGCCCTGGTGTCAGAGATTTTTTAACCGCCCGCGACTACTACAGATTGAGAACAAATTCACTAAGTGATATACATAAACTTAGCGAGTTGCCCCACCGAGAATCGAACCCGGAACCTTTGCGTCTCAGGCAGTCGCACTACTACTGCGCCACATCAGCCGTCGAATCTCTTATTTTGCTAAGGCACTTACCTAAAGCAGTAGTATTTTAGGAGCAATAAATTACCTATGTGAAAAGAAACCGCTCTATTTCTACTATATTTGAAGTTAAATGGAATCTTTTATCAAACAAAATGGTAACTTTTAACTTAGATTCAATTTTCTTCAATTGTCTTCAAATACAACATTTCTTTCTTTTTCCATAATTAGAGATATGCTGAATCATATTAATATAATCTCATTAAAAATATAAAATAATTAAATCGAATCAAAGGTGTCTCATTCTACTTCAAATAATAATATATTTTATTTTTGTAGCCGAATTTCAAATTGTAAAAACTATTAAAAACATCATTGAAGGTTAAAATTATTTATGATTGAAGTTAAGGCTAAACTAAATTAGTTAAAAACACATAGTAGGAAATAAATTACGTTATATGTATTTCTACATTTCAGAATAATACATTTTGTGATATCTAGACTGCTAAATAGCCAAATTCTCAAGGAATAATACAATATTTTAATAAAAAGCCCAATTAAGTATCAAAACGTCAGTATAATTTTATTACGATTTCAAGATATCTTTGTACATTTGATACAAAACAATAATATTCATTATAACTAATAATTACAATCCAAAAATTACATTTATCTTAAAGTTTATAATTATTTAATCTAATATCACGATTTATCTTAAATATTCAGAATAATTATTAAGGTACTGAAGCGATACATAATATTTAAAACAATAACAAAGCAGTTGAGTTATATATAATCATTTATATACATGAGTGTACTTAAATGTATAAGCATTTTATTGTTAGAGATATTTCAGAGAAATAAAAAGGTAAGTAATTTATATTGATTAAAATTTACGTCAAAAGAATTAAATATCGTATTTTGCAATAAATATAACTTTGTTTTCATAAATATGACTAAATTGTTAATAAATGCTAGTTTTACATATATACTAGGCCTTACAGTGAGTATGAAACTATTCAATAATCTTATTCTATTTGGTGTTGTTTTACAGTTTACATTTTGTGACCTCGCACATGTTTATAAATCTATGCTTTTTTATAGACAAGCATAGGTCAAAATAGCTTATGTGATATAATGAAACTAAAATTTGTACTGATCGACAAATACGGCCATTTAAGATTACGACTACATTAAATGAGTGCAGTAAATTCATTGACTAATAACTTTACAACACTTAGTTTAATATGTTATATTCGATGTTAATGAAACTTTAGTATGAAATAGATATTCCAGGTATTGTACAAAAAAAAAATTAAAAAATGTTTTGACTGTCTGTTATTCAATAAATTTTGCAATAGAATACAATGATTGCAATGACACTTTTCTAGTTTACAATTTGTTACAAAATCACCAATGTTTGACCTATGCTGTTCATTTTATTTACTTTACTCGACAAATTTGTAATCAACTTTTCTATACAACTTTTGTACAAAATATTGTTTGTCAAAATATTTGTATTGACGTTCTTTTTTCTTATATTACGTATGTGAGAAATTGACAAATACGTTTTGTAAGTTAGTGTTCTATTCACATCACATTGATTAGGAAATTAATAGCAATATTTGTGACAAGCTTTTATGTGCTAAGAAACAGTAACAAGACGAAGATGAAATAATTATAAGAACATTCATACAAAGTACGTACGTCCTCTGCCAGAAGTACTACCAGTTATAGAACGAGGAACGGTTGGAGACACATCATCTACCCTAGAATAAACGTGACCACTACTCGGGGATAGCCGCAGGTCATAATTAAACCGAGGACAAGTCCTGTTGTCGATCGACATGTAGCTATTGTTCGAGTTGTTCCCTTCCCCATATGTGTTGTTATCCGACGAAGGAGAGTTTTCCGACTGCGACGACTCACCATCGACCCTTTTGCAATACTGCAACGAATTTGTGTAATTCTGCTTCGAGCATGCATCGTTCGGTACTGGCATCGTTGTGTACCTCAGCGTAGGAGTCTGGCGTAATGACTTTTTGAATACGCTCTTATCCGAATCTTTTACCGTAATCATAGTATCAGTCGAATTTAACACAGAGACAAATCGCTCCCAAAACCGTGGATCGCTCCATGATATATTTTTGAACTTATCTAATAAGTAACTTAGTTCATCATTTATTTGGTTGTTATCTACTAATTTAATAAATATAATTTTATTTATATCGCTACGATTTAGAGATTTTAAGTAATTGTAGAATATGTTTTTAAAATGAATATCACACAAATCATTGCAAATAAATTGAGTTGTGAGGATTACAAGGAGACGTTTGGATAATTTTGATGATTTTGAGAAACTGTCTAAATTAAGGATATTGAGCGTCGGTTCGTGCGGGGAAAACTTTTTGGATGACATCTTTCTGAATTCTAATTCAGTCATTATGTTATGATGTACGAATTTCGTATCTTTGGTATTGCATATCACGTAATAGTCGTAAAAGTGGTTTTGATTTCCCTCAACTACGAGGTTGATATTTGGACAAGTTTGTTCTTTGAACAGAGGTACACCATACTTTGTATACAACCAGTCACTAACTTCATATCTGAAAGCATAGAATATAGCACCTATTAAACAAATTACTACAAATATAATTATAATGCCACAAATTACAGCAAAATAATTATCTGGAAGAAAAATAGACTTAGATACTATTTCGTCTTTAGACACGGTAGGGTCGCTAATGGATCCCATATACTCTTTACAATGACTTAGAACTGAAGCTATAGTAATTTTTGTGGGTTTTCCAGCACTGTCAGTGCAGAGCATTTTTTCAGGATCACCCGGATCTCTTCTGAGCCATGAATCTAATTCGGCTATACTTTTACAATCACACGAATACTGATTACCTTCTATTGAAACATGCGCTAAGCTTTTGGAAGACGAAGCTAATAATTTCCACGGAAAGAAATTCACAAGTTTGTTTTCATCAATTCGTAACACAGAAAGAGATTTCAGTGTGGAAAATGTGTTATTCGCAACATGTGTAATTGCATTATGATCTAAATATAACTCGTTTAAATTATTGAGGTGAACAAACTCATCACCTTTCAACTCTACCAGTTTGTTGTTTTCTAAATGCAAAACTCTTAATGAATCCACGCCCTTAAAAGTTTGATTATTTACTTCTTTTAACTTTGTGTTATTTAAGTACAACACTTGTAACTTCTTCTTCCCAATAAACACGTGATTTCCCAAATAGCTGATGTGGTTTCCATCTAAATATATTTCGGTTGCATCCATCGGAATCCTTTCCGGAACTTCTGTGTAGCCCGCGTTGGAACAATCTACTACGTTTGCATTCCAAGTGATGTCGTGATAGCATCTACAGTTATGTGGACAAATCATTTCACAGTCGCAAGCAACAAAATCACAACAATGACACAACGTGAAACAATGACTTTCATACGGACAAAGAAAGTCAGAAGGCGTCATATCAATAATCATCTTTTTCTCATTGGCTCGGGAGTGAACTAATGCACACTGAGCTTTATCTAAATCTAACACACGTGGGTACTGTCGGCTGTGGCTCAAATAATTAATGCGTTGAATCCATTCCATTGAACAGTCACAAACAAAAGGGTTACCGCTTATAAAGAACTCCGGTAGGTCACTATCTTCATCTATTTGATCTAACCGTAACGCATTCATGTCAAGCTGTACTAGTTTGTTATTATTTAATGTCACAGTTGATAGCTTTTGTTGTTTAGAAAATGTACCAATTTGAATGTGTTGTATACTGTTGTCGTTTAAATAAAGCTTTTCAACAGATTTGGGAATAGAAGTAACAGTAAGTTGACGTATGTTATTGAAACTTAAATCTAATAATTTGATTTTTACGTTTGAATTCATGTCATCATTAATAAAATTGTCAATGTTATTTTTATGTAAATTTAGCCATTCTAAACTATGAGGGAAACTTTTGAAATCGAAGAAGGTAATTTTATTTGCGGACATGTTGAGCCATACGAGGGTATCGAGGGTTGTAAACACACCGTCAAATTTTGTGATCTCGTTCCCATCCAGACGTAAAAATTTGAGATTGACATTTTTGCGTAGACAACCCGGCGAAATGTGTTGGATTTTATTAGATGCTAAATTAAGCACTTGTAATTGGGGCAAATGTTCAAAGGTATCTTCGTCTAAATGCGTTACCTTATTATCAACAAGCCGTAAGCCGAAAAGTACAGAAAGGCCGCGAAAGTTTTCTTGATTCAAGTGTGTAATATTGTTGTTCCCGATATCTAGCGACCTGAGAGAACTTAGTTTACTTATGGAAATAGGTACGGAAGATAAAACATTATTATTCAGTGCTAAATCTCCAATAGCCGTCATGTTATCAAACGCATTTTCGTCGATGTGCCCGATTCTATTGCTGTCCAGAAACAATTCATGCAGGACATGCAAATCTGTGAATATTTGCGAATGAATATGCACGAGGTTATTGTTGGAAAGAGTCAACGAGTGCAAGTTTCTTAACTCTTCGAAAGCGTGCTCTTCAATTGAAGCAATTTCATTATGATCTAAATTGAGTTTTTGCAAAGTGTTCAGATCTTGAAACATGAACCGATCTATTCTACTCAACTTATTATACGAGAAATTTAAAATTACCATACGCAATAATCCTACAAATGTATTTTTATTTATCCATTGACTACTAAGATCGTTATAAGAAAGATCTAATATTTGAAGCTGATCTAATCCTTCAAATAGTCCTGGTGGTAAAACATTAATACTATTATTACTCAAATTGATTTCTTTCAAGGATTTCGCATCAGCGAAAAGATCTGGCAGAATACTACTTATGAAATTGCTAGACAAATTCAAAACCTGCAAACTGATTAGTCCTCCAAACGCACCACCTTCAATGGTAGAGATAGCATTATTCTGCAAATACAACTTCGTTAGAGAACGTAACTTTGAAAGGCTGTTATCAGTTACTACAATCAAATCATTGTGAGACATATCAAGTATTTCTATCACTAAATTACAGCTTCTTACGCTTAAATTTTGTTCTCTTAATGTGTCCGAAAACCCAATTGTCTTCAAGTTTTGCAAGTGGTTTCTTGTCAGATTCAAAGTTTTTAAACTGTACAACAAACAAAAAGTCTCAGTTTTTGTGCTCCAAATGTTGTTGTCACTTAGATCAAGTTCTATCAGTTCGTTTAGGCCTGCAAAAGCTTGCTCGTGGATCTCCATTGTCATGGCGGACCATTCACTGTTGTGAGTTGTCACGTGTAAACGTTTCAGATCTTTGAAATTTTCAAACGCACGTGCCGGTATTTGCCGTATCTTACATTTATCAACTACGAGTTCGCGTAGCTTCGCTAGGTTCGCATGCTTGCCTGATCTTTTCTCCGTCTGAGCAGTTAACGTGCTTTCGAAGAACAAAATCTCGCTGCACTGTATGTGCAACGATATCACGTCGTCAAAATGCGTTCGGCTGATGTTCTGTAACAGGTGGTCCAAACTGCTTATCGTTCGGATTTTACAGAAAAGCACATTGTCTTCCGACGTTTCCGTCTCCGGGCTGCGGTACGCGCACTCGTGCGGCATTTCTGCCGCGGCGGGCCTTTCGATAACATAGCAGTAAAATATCACAAACACTATTATTTGATTAAAAGTTCGGCAATCGAGTCTTTTCGCGAAAGTTTGTTTTATTAGCATTTTACGGTTGTATGCAGTCTTCAGGAGGCATCGAGGCCGCCTGAGCCATTTAAGAGGATGCATAGATCGCGTCATAAATATTTTCGCGGTGAGACCGACATCGTGTTGCGCGTGGCATGTCGTGAGGTCACGAGTGTGGCGGCGTGTGGCGCGGACGGCGGCTGCCCACCGACTGAATGCCGCTGACTAACTCCGCCCCACGGAGTCCGCTACGCCCCGCGCCGCCCGCTTCGGCGCCTAAGAAACTTCATCTCATATTATCGAGGGTGCATAAGCCGCTGAATTATTCCCGTGCGGGTATATCAAGCATTAAATTATAAACAAACTTGAGATTGAGTTTTGCAAACTTTTGTTATTCATGACCTATTTTTGTAATACTCGTAACTTCTGGTAAACTTCCGAAAGTCTTGAACAAAAAGCTTTACGAAAAATTTGGCTCAATAACTCCAAAGCAAATTTTTTCGTTATGCAATTTTTTCTGATATTGAAACGGATAGATTATTTTTTGTTTCAATTGAAACATTATTTAATTTTTATTTTCGTCTGTTCTAATAAAGCAAACCTTTCCAATAAAGTGTAAAATATTTTCATATATTTGTAAAAACATGATAACATATCTTAGGAAACTCAAGTTCCACTTACATAAAACAGACGCTTTTATAAAGTTGCTAAAAATTTCACACCAGCACTCTCCAAGAAATTGTTTCTTCATTGAATATGAAGTTTTTTCTAAACGATACTCTTTTAAAAAGCTGCTAATACCGTCACATCTTAAACACCTGTTGTGTCTTCAAGAACTTTGCGAAACTTTTTACTCAAGCTCGATTTTCAGAAAAGAAAGATTAGGACAACATAAAACGCTTTTCACTTTTAAACGAATCATTATCTCTCTTTTCTGAATTACTAAAACTTATTCCTAATATGCGTAAGATTTTTGACAGTAAATAAAAAATATGACAACACGCGTGAAACACTATTTCTAGCATTCTAATGCCACACACATACACATATCACGCCTATAACCCCTTGCCGGTTAGGCAGAGCGTAAATGGCCGCCAAAAACGGTCATTTACGCCACGTCTGACAAATATGAGGGTCATTCGGAAAATTGTGTATCGCCAAAGTGACAAGTTGTCAGCCCATCGCCTAACATAACAATACACACCCTCGAGTCCCTTTGTCGCCTCTTACGACTCCCACGGGAAGGAAATGGGGTGATGCCACTCTAAGCCGGCATCACGCGGCATATTCTAATGCCTTATTATAATAATATGCAGTGCATACATTATTTGAAGTACATTCAACACAAAATCCACGAAACAAACAACGGCAAATGTAAGTTCACATCACATACAACAAGTTATTTCCCGAATGACATTTTCTTTTCATATAAGTACATTAGATTATTGTTGAAACGGGATAAAAAAGGCGCCAAAAATTCATTTAACTTCTGCATTTTATCAATAACTAAAAAGCATCACATACATTTTTGTACTGATACGCTTCAGCTTTTGAGTAGAAATGTACTTTTTTAAATTAGAATACATAAAACAGGGCCCCGAAGTCTGCTTAGTGAAAATCGTTTCAGTAGTATGTAGATACGTTTCAGTGGCATGTCCCACACAAAAAAAAGAAAAAAAAACATTAAAAGTGGCATGCTTCTGGGCGTTTCGTATTCTGCAAACAGTTTGAAGTATAGACTATCGCGGTGACCATAAAATGAGAGTTGAGTGTCGCTTGCACTGCAAGGATACAAAAAAAAATGTAAACCCAGGCCCCTTGTCTTATCATACAACTGTTTGCATATAATATATAATCAGAATAAGAAATCAGTAGAAAAAATCTATGATGTCATACTCAAACGCCTTCCGTAACTGATATAAAATGCAGAAATTTGCGACGCTAACATTGCAGTAAAATTTTGGATTTATTTAGATTCAACATAAAAATCTCTCTCTAAAATTATTTTATTTGAAACAAGATTTAATAAGACCGTTTTTGGCCGCCATTTACGCTCTGCCTACCCCGCAAGGGATAACAGGCGTGATATGTGTATGTATGTAAGATTTAATAAAAAAACTGAATATACCGTTGGCCGTAGTACGACCTTTCTTTACCAAGTCGTATCCCGTGAAAATGGGATAAAAGCCTTGCAAAATAGTTTTTTGGGACACCACATGTTTCTCAAGTTAACGTGTCCTTCCTTAGACTGTTTTGTCCAAAATAACTTAACGATTGTTTTTTATATTTCTATGAAACACTTATTCTTAACTTTTATGAGCGACACATAAAAATCATCCGTTAGCAGTCTACTGCTAGGCTGCAGGTTACGCCATGAGAGTCGATCTCTCGTTTTCGCCATCCTGTCGCTACCAGTCGCCCTCTTTAAGTCATCGGTCCATCTGGCTGGAGGGCGTCCAACGCTACGCTTGCTGAGGCGTGGCCTCCACTCGATTACCTGCTTGCTCCGCCGTGCATCTTTCCTACGAGAAATGTAATAAATATGGTCTAATCTTTTTGAACACAGTTTTTTTCTCTTACCTTTTCCAATGTAGATAATCGCTGAAACGAACAAACTATCAAACAGTTTTATAGAGATATAAAACCGGAAATTCATCGTAATTATTTCAACGATCTTCACTTTTTACTAAAGCCATAAATAATTCAATACCATAAAAAAGCACCCACGATCAAATTCAATGGCTAGTACGTAATTATAGTCTAGTTAGAATACTTGGGGGATTATCGTTCAGAGAGTTGAATTTTAGAGAAGTGATCTGATATGCTTATTCAGTCAGGGAACTTAAGTCACAGGTAGATGGAGCAATACAGTATTTGAACTTTTTGCAAAATTTAATAAGGTAACGATATTTTGTAGTAGATTATGATACTTACACAATTTAACATTGTGATGTAAGTTCTAGCTACATATCCCAATATCAAATTACTACTCGTTTTAGTATGAGGAGTTACTAAAAGAATGTTACTACAACAAAATCTAGGATGTTTTAGTTTACGTCCTTTTGTCCTAAATATTTCATTTTTAAACCAGTTGATTCAAAAAACTAAATTGATAAATCTAACTAAAATATCGAATCGGTGTACGCTGCTGGAAGGACCTTATGCATCAAACGACTAGTTAGTAATTTAGTATGCATACATATACGTATGTAGGTAAAACTGTTAGTAGATGTCGATATGACCAAACAAACGGGGAGCAATTTGTAGACCATGGACCACCCAGATCCTAAAGAATTCTGTAAAGGTGATTTTAAAGTGAGGGCAGAAAAGTGTAGGTACTGAATTTATTAGGTAAAGGAAAATCTTAGTATACTATTTGCTTTAACTTCATTACATATGAAGTAGAGTTTATATAGGTATAAGTAGGCATTTGATTTTACTCATCATAGGACTCTTAGTTGCTTTTTACGGAACCCACGGGTAGTATTGGGGTGATGCTATTCTAAGCACACGGCTGCCAGCCGTTAAAACGAGCTTTAAATTTTATTAGGCTTTCTATGTGAGTTTACCTTTATGCCTTACAAGTTGTAAGTACACTCGTATTCAAATGTGTTTCCGTCGCCAACAACATTTCCATTTATGTAGTCGGTTTTATACACATTCTCATATTTTATTTAGTCTAAATATTTCCTGTTTCAACGTAGATATTCGTGCATTACTAGGATATGGTAAATTGAATTTTAAGTGTATAATATTTCAGCTGCAATATTCAAATTGTTTTGTTTGCAAAAACACTGTAAAATATCTAAGGGTCTGATTACATCTGCGTTTAGGCACCATATACGCGTACTATTAAAAATATTCGTTAGTTATGATAGGCTGCGCGAAGAAATATCTAAGGTTCATGTGTCTAGCCGGACGTACGCTTGACTGTACGTATGATAGTTTAAGCAGAATTTTCAAATCATTTGAGATATGACAACTTTATGTGAGATATGACAACTAGCGACAAATATTTTTTTCTCTTATGACATTCTGTAACTCCGCGACACTGAATGCGCAGGTGTATTTCGACCAACTAGCGTTTTCTTTTCTATCCTGAAATATTGATGAATTAATGAGTTTTTTTTTATAATAAAAGGATAAAGTCCGAAGTAAGTAGATGTTTAATGATCAAAATAAGTACAATGCCTACTAAACTAAATCATTTTTTTTAAATTCACGTAAATATCTAACCTGCTTAGTTAGTGGGATCGGGCCTGTAACCCATGGTTAAATTGAAAAATATAGAGCACCATAAAAACCAAAGTGTTCACGGCTCGTCGCTCATAAACCTTCGAACATTTGGGGATCCATGGCTGAATTTCCCATGACTTGATTTTAAGGTAATTATGCTCTGCCAAGAATGCCGTAAAGAGAGGTTATCAAGTGTGGCCCCGCCCCTAGCAATAATCACCTTGTTAGCGCACCAGTGAGGCTCGCTGATTTATCGAGGTCGATAAAATAAGTATTTATTTTGTAAGGCTGATAGGTGAGTAACTTGTTAGTCAAGAACAGTACTTGGTGTTGTACTATCGAATAAACTCTGATCCAGTACTTGGTGTGGTATGAACTTGACAGAATAAAGACAGCAGGTATAATATACACAAGAACCAATATACTAGGTTGACAGAGATCTCTAAGCTACATATTTTTTTGTTGAAGAAGTAGAAGTGGAACAAAAATTAAACATAAAAGGTTTACACTAAATATTGTAGATATTTTTTTATTATTCAACTTTGGTTCCTTCGTTGAGCCGCTCAAAAACTCGACAATCTATTCAAGAACATCACTTACGAAAGTGACTTGAAAAGCGTGTATACAAAACTTGATTCGCGTGTTGAGTGTATTTTTTTAAACCTGGCAAGTAAGGCGGTATGTTATTAATAATGGAGCTTAATATTATAATGCTGTAGCTTAATATTTTTAGGATCCTGGATTATTATTTATTATTATTATTCGAGCGACAACCGATGTGGCGCAGTGGTAGTGAGACTGCCTGCGACGCAAAGGTTCCGAGTTCGATTCTCGGTGGGACACTCACAAAAGTTGATATTTATCTCTTTGTGAATTTGTTCCCGGTCTGGTTAGGACATTGCAGGGTGAACCAACTGATTGTCCGAAAAGATATGGTTCCGTGCTTCGGAGGGCACGTTAAGCCGTCGGTCCCGGTTGCTGTCTATGATTACTTAGACGGCGGTCGTAACACAACCATGTCAGAGGCCTACTACTAGTAGTAGGCGGTTGAAAAAAAACTCTGACACCAGGGTTCATCGGGTCGTTGGACGACTCGGTGTCCCATACGACAAGAAAGAAAGATTATTCGAGGAACATGTCGTCAATACCACAGTAAAATCATACTTTTGCACAGCAATAGGCTTGATGTATCTACTTTAGGGAAATAGTGTAAAAAGTTTCATGTTTTGCTCATGAAACCTAACACTTCGACTTTTTTTTTGCGCGTCTGAATAAACTTTTTGCATTTGCAACAAATTGGAAGAATTGAAATAATATTGTCTGTAACTAAGTTTGTTTTATGGTTTAGGTAAAACGTTTTTTTAGCCCTTTCCGTTTTTAAATGAATTTCTAGACTAATAAACTAAGGAATTTATAAAAAGAGCCAAAATCTAAATGACTCTCTACAATTCTTAAATATAACATAACAAATTCCACCTACAATGTGACAAAAAGGTATCGAAATTCACATTTCACCAAAAGTCTAGACTTGTTTTCAACTAACAAAATTTTCGCCCATCGCAAAGTTTTCGAAGCGCGCTAACTCTAGTATTCGCTTTTTACGTCTCACTCACCGTTAAAGGAATCACGGAACTCACGAAAACAATATTTCCAACATTTTCAAAAATAGAAACTTTCCCCTCGAACCGTTTGTTTACTTTGCTCTCGCGAGGATGAAAAATTGAATCATGTGTTGGAGACGAAGCTGAAATGACAACGTGCCGTGTGAGGATCCACCCCTGAAACAACACTGATTTGCAGCTGAACAAACTTCACTTCCAAACTTTTACCAAAAACGGTTCGCTTCACGATCGGCAAAACTAAAGTTGTAGTTTACAGAATAAACACAGTGTAAATTAGTGTTGGAGGCATTCGGAACAATTAACGTATAGAGGAGACAAGGCCATTATTCATGTTCAGGCGATAATCTCTGAATAACATAGTTTGTCATTTCTGTGCTGTTGTTCTATGGGGTGATTAGTCTGGGGAGGATAAGTCGATTGCTCCTAGTAAACCGAGTGATGTCATCTTTGAGCAGAGCTGTTGTGTTTGTATATATCTACTGGTATGATCCTACCCAATATTTTGGAATGCCATTATCGTTCATAACTGTAGTCAGAGTTACCATGCATGGAAGTGAATGGAGAAAAACCTCGACATGAAAAATAAAGTAGGTGTTGTTAGTTTTACATAATTAATTTGATTCGAAGACCAATGACGTAATAATTGTGGTCGGTCGTTTGGTGAAGTTAGACGAAAATCGTTATCTGGAGATTTCATGGCTGTTGACGATGATATTAAGAAAATATGATATCAAGTGCATAGGTTTGTAACAAAACCTAAACAAATTTGATTAAATATTCATACAAAGATGAAAATATAATGTATGATTGCGACGTCGTGTGCTTTTATGTGTGGGCGGCCAAACAGCATACACCGATTTGTTATTAATGAAAATTACTGCACACATTATTGACACAGCCAGCTTTAAGCCCAGATATCGATAATGTCAGATTATTACGCACAGGTTTATCACGAATATATTGACAATGGGAAACGGATTTAAATACTTATCGGTATTGTTCGCAAATACTCCTGAAATCCGCAGGTAATTTTAACAAAATTGGACACGGTCGATGCTCAATAACATACTTTATTTTATTTGGCTTGCCTTTTTAAATAATTGTACCTACCTACTGGTAAACCGATCTGATAACCTAGCTACTTTACTGCCTGATTTATATTTTGTGAAATTTTCAAGCTCATTTACCAACAGTACAATTAGATAAGTCGTAAATACAGAATTAATTGCAAAACGTCTAGTGAAAAGAACAAAGACACGTATGCGTCAGATTGAATGCAATTGTAAATACAAAATACAATTACAAATCATTTATTTTCCATTAAATAAACATACAGAAATAAAAATAAAAATATAAAGCACAACATTCCAATATTGAACTTAGGTACACAAAAATAACAATGGAAAAAAGGTATGGGCACAGCGCAGTGCTGATTTTAAGCCCACCCTTAATTGTACTAATTCCTATATGGTTTTCTAATGACTGTATAATTTTGTAAGTGATCTCTGATCTCCTCTCCACTTCATTAGAATGAACCTTTTAACATTAGGCGTTTTTGCAACACTATCATAAGTAAAATAGTGTTTATTCTTTATCTCAAACATTTTCATGATAATTTTTTATACTTATCAAATCGTTTTATTTTTAAAAGCACCAATAAAAAGCGACCATAGACTCAAAAACCTGCAATAAAAGAGGGTTATTCTTTACGTCGTAAACACAATCAGATTTCCATATTATTATGTGGTGATATAAAAGCGTAAACATTGTCCGATGTCGTTCACCCCTTAAAAGCTTTGAGAGAGCATAACAGCTATAATTTTGGAGTAATATAGGTCAAAAATGCGTCTTTTCCGCTATCATACAGACTAAATCTCTATTACAAGTATTTTTATTTGATTTTGTGAATAAGATATCGTAGACGTTTAAATCGATTTTTATTGCATGTTTATTTAAGTTAAAATCAGTAACTACTTATTAAAGTGCATTAACATATATTTAATGGTAACGGTACGAGTATAACTACTCCTACGTAAACTAAAACTGTTTAAGATACGGAAGTCGATATACTTACTATCAAATTAGATGTTTTGAGATTTTTAGGTCACATTCTCTACGATTCTTCATATAGTTCTATAGGTTTGTCGAAGAAAGAATAACAGATTATTGCATTTTTATAGGTAGTAAGTTTCATTAGTGTTTATCAATGTAGTTAGCAGATATGAGGAATATTACTGTAGCGTAGCGTATGTAGACCTACTACTTTAGGTCAGGAAAATAAGTTCAACATTTTCGAAAATTTGGATCACACGACGATAGACATTAAACGCTCCGTTTTTTGGTAACATTATCTATGCTGGGTAAAATTTTACTAGTGACCAATTCTGAAAACGAAAGATAGACTTGACATTACAAAAATTACCTTTATCAAGTTACTTAATACTTAAGTTCAAAAGTAGATTGAACTTCCTTGGAGAATAATCTTACTTTACACCAGCCCATCCTCAGTATACATACAATATCAGTCGCTATTAAAAACACTATCACTTTACGGTGTTTTATCCATTCACGTCCATCTGCGAATGCAATATGCGATTCAAAGGGCGTACTTCGGCTTAAGCTGGACTAGACAGGTCTACGCAGACAAGACACCATCTCACAATGAAATCGTTACCGAGCCCGGAGTCTTAAATTAACGACATTAAAACAAGCTTTTCTCGTTCCAGATAAGACCTCTGCAAGGGGGAGTAAATTGAACGAGCTTCTACAACACTGAGACAAAAGTAATAAAATACTAAGCTATAAGATGATTTCACACAAAAAAAAACATTTAAAAAAAAATAACCTATTTTTTTAAATCTTGTACAAAAAACAAGCAGTTATTGTGAGTAAGTTTCTTCCGGAACTTCCTAGTTACGATCAAACCCAAACCGAAGTTTATTATTCAGTGTCTCTAATGCCTAGATATTGAAATTAAATTTAACTTTTGATGTATTGCCCAGCTTTTAGGTGAAAATTATATCCTTTCTTCTTCACTCCTTCTAGAAAGTACGACTTTTAAAGCAAGACGTTTTATTGCAACTGTAGTTCAGTACTAAGGAGTATAAAGATTTAATTTATTATTCAACTCATCAGCAAGGTAGGTAATTACAAAGAAAGACTTGGTAGCTGCCTTTATTGATCAATTTTAAATAAAACGGGAAAGCTCAGCGAAGAAGCTTTTAGTTACTTCTGAGCTATCTATCTAGCAATATTCAAACATTACTTGAGCTTTTCAGAGTTGGTTATGTAGACAGTCAAAACTATTTTGAAGATTGATAGACTGGGAGAAGATAAATAGGTACATCGTCAGTAAATACGAAAAAAACATATAAAGCTGAATGTTTCTACGGCATGAAACCATCCACATTGTTGGTGTATGATATTCTTAGGGTCCTCTTACAAAATTACCCTCTACTTCGAGTCACGTTTAGGCTATTAGTTCAACGTACATACTGATATTGAAGTTTCATCGCAAAACGATCAATGGAGCCCACCATTTTGCAAAGAAAATGTTTTACAGGTCCACTGGTCCGTAAATTCTGATTGATCCCGACAGGTGGCTTAAGGGAATGGTAGCAGTAAATAATAAACAGATGGCGATGGCCTGCTAGAAGGTTTCAGTGTAGAAAATGGAATTCACGAATTAACCGGAGTGCGACAAAGAATTGAACGCGCCAGATTTATCATTGATTTATGTTATTACCAATGACAGAAATCACAAAGGCGCTTATCTCTCAAATTTTGGAATGTTTCAATGCATTATTAAAATATATTTTTCATGTTTTGAAGGAACAACAAGAAAACAAAAACTAGAAGATACACCTTAACCTTAACAGAAAGTTGGCAAACGTAGCTTCAAAGAATGTGAAGTAGTAATCAGAGTGGTCAGTCAAACGCGGAACATTAAGCACCTCTTGGAGGTCACTTTCAGGTCAATATTGAGGCACTGAGATGATTGCTGGGCGTAACTAAAATGGATCTAGGACGGTGAGAAAATAAGCGTTCTAGAGATTTGGGGTGAAAGATAAGTGTCTCCTGTTGACTTGATAGTTCTAAGATAATAGGTAACTATTGTTGTTATTGTGAAGAAAAAGGTTAAATATCCTACCTAACCTCTTTGAGAAAAGTACTGGATAGAATATTAAACCCGAAAAAGTGAATAATAAAATATTGATAAATATTTTAGTGAAAATAAATCAAAAACGTAATCTTCTCAAAAATTTTAGTTTTTTGTAAAAATAAGTTCGAAAAATATAAAACACGAATTTGCTAAGGGTATAGAGATAATCAATCACTGATTATATAACATATCTAAATATGTTTCTCCAATTTATTTTATAAAGGTTAAATATATATTGAACAAGCTTTTAATTAAGGCACAATCGATTTTATTACAACTTTACTCATCAAGAACCTCACCAGTAGAGTTATGCTTATCTTTAACAATGTTAACTCTCTCTTACCTATACATACTATTATTTAAACATTAATACTAACCCTCGCTCTTCAAATATCACTAACTATAGTTAAACATTTGAGACCCTTCAAAGGTCCTTTATCTTGCCCAAGTTGATACAAATCTCTCGTTAATAAAGCATGTTCCCCCCAATTAGAACGTATATCGGTGAAATTCCTATTTAACACTAACGATAAAACATTTAAGCTCATCAGCATCTTTTCTTGTTACTACCAAACACCATCAGAGATAAAATTCTATACATTGATATGTAAGGGTTAAGAAATTTCTTTAAGTAATTTTCATTTATCTTAAAGTTTCATGTCGACATGATTGGTATTTCTAAAAGGTATTTATTTTTCAACGTTTATCACTAAATTGAATTGGTATGATATCAGAAATAGAGAGTTTAAATCAGATTTAAAAACAAAGAAGAGCACATTTTTCATATTTCTACCCTCAATTGTAGTAGGTAAAAACGATGCTTGGTCTTTAGGATGAGTTGTCAGTGAAATCCGCTAACAACTTAGTTCCGTTGTATGGATTTGCCTAAGGGTTTTAGGTATAAACTCCTATGTGATAGGTCTAATCCATTACATATGCTAAGATTGCTCTTAAATGATAGGCAGTATTGTACGTTTGAACTGAAGCTTCAAATGTGAAACATTTTCGGAAACAGCACTATGAAGAAATTTATCCATTTATTCTTAGCTTTCACTAACAATAATGCTATCTTTTATACCTTGAGTGTTGTTATACTCCGACGGGGTGTCATAATTAAAATATGAGACCATTGTAATTATACATAATATTCGAAAGAATGTACGTTATTGATTGTGATATGCAATACAATTTATGATTTAACAAACCACCTTCAGGAAAAATAAGGCCAAGTACCCTGGCAAAAAAAAGAACTACATACATTAAAATTCTTTGGGTCGTTCATCGACTCGGTGTCCCACACAAAAAATAAGAATATAATAGATCGCCAAATCGAACAAACGAGTCAAAAGTACTAAGTTTTATTTCTTGACTGAACTTACGCTAGTCCAACAAGACAAGCTTCCCTGCTCTCGACTGTACATAACATTATAAATGAAGCATCTAGTTTTCTGTGAGCGTAATCGCTGTCATTCCAGACAACAGCTTTCCGCGGATGTGCAATTTGCAACGAGACGATGAACAGAAAAATAAGGGCGGCGATGCTTGCGGCGGTTGGGGTGACAATAGACATTTTACTAGAACCAAAAAATATGGTATGTACGCCATGTATTTTTGGTTGTGAGACGCTGGATTAAAATAAAAAAAAGTATTTTTTGCGGATTAGGTCAACATCGTAAATAAAGGATAAGTCCAGAATATGGGCAGCTACTGCAACGAACACAGTGAATCCAGTATTTTGCGATTCACTCGAAAATCTGCGTAATGTGAAAACCGAAAATAGGAAGAGAGGTCCGTATCTAGCAGTGGATTAGGTGGTTGTTGATGACATTGCCTTGAAAGGAAAATTTCACCAGTTGACTAAAAAGAAAGAATTGCTAATGGTATAGGTTGCTAATCAGCAATCTATATAACTTCGCCAGATAACATGTCCATCATTACAATTTCTGTGCCATCTTCGCATCATTTTTTGCATCGCCTATACTTTTCCCTACGTTCATTTCACGCCATAGCTCTGAATGGCGAATAAGTTTATGTGAACACAACCTAATACACATTCATAAAAGGGGCAATGTTCGGGTTAATTTTTGCGAAGAGCATTTATGATATTGGAGAGAGGAGAGATGGAAGAGGGTACTAGAAAAATGTCCTTTTCAAATAGGAATCACAAGAAATTATATTTAGTACTAGGTACTTCTTTCGTGGAAATACAAAATATAAATCAATCAATGTTTTATTTTCAGTTTAGAAATGTCAGAGGCCTATTACTAGCAGTAAGCGGTTGAAAAACCCTGACACTAGGGTTCATCGGGTCGTTGTACGACTTGGTGTCCCACACGAAAAGAGAGAGAGAGAGACTTTAGAAATAGAAGAAATAGATATTCCTATTAAATAATCGATAATCTATCCCATTTTCGATTGACAATTATTTAGATTTTTGGTTTATGCTCTTTCCTATCAGAATTCGTATCTTTTCAACCATATAAACCATTAATATTGATTGGGGGATGTTTTTGTCGGTCTGTCAATGACACTACTTTACCATGCAGATTTATGCGATCTCGAGCTTATCTCATGCATGGGTGGTTGGTTCAGTTTCGTCATGCCCCATATCTTCTTGGCCAGTGCATGTACGTTTCAATATAATGAAGTGTGTCTGGCATGCAGTTTATGTCATCTATGTAGATAGCTAGTACTGTGTAGGAGTATTGAACAAGATTGCTAGTTGTGTATATACAAAAAAAAACATTGTGTCAATCTGTAGGTACCACAATCCAAAAAGTATTAGTACGGATCAACCAGCTACCTATTTAGTTGTTATTACATACTACACTGTAGATATTAAGTCTAGCATGGGTATCTTGAAAAGTAGAATAACATTTTTTTTGAGTTCAATGTTAAGTATCATTACGTAAAAGAACCGAGACAAAACACAAAAGGGTGAAATTCTACTTGTGTCTGATAACAAAGACTCAGGTTGTACTGGTGATAAGGAACATCTTAACCAAACAAAAATACCTAGAAATATGATATGTTTTTTGGACTTGCCATTCAAATCGGCTTAGCCGACTTTTACACTTTGTATGGGAGATCCAATACGATTTTATATATTTCGACCTATGTTCTTTGGGGAAAGTTGTTCTTTAATAGCAGCCCATAATGAGTTTCCGGTATCCGCCACTAGTAAAATTTCACTCTATATACCTCTAGGTACTATGTAACATACTCAAATAACTAGGTATGTATGGAGTCACCAACAACACGCTGATTTGCGTTATGGTAATGTGTATTCAATCTAATTTTGTTGTATTATCCGGTGCGTTTGTCAATTTTGTACTCGATTAGTCGCTGTAGGGTTTTGGTTTATGTTGCTACCCAGCTTCGTTATGCATAGATTTCTATTGTATTCATTACCTAAACTAATGCAAAACTTGTATTAATAATTTGGAAAGCTTTAACTAAATGAAAGTCTTGCAACTTTCTTATTTATTGTCAAATTAATGTGACAATAAATATGTGTAGGAAATAGGATAGGACTGATCTGTGTGTGAGACATATATAACATTGTTGTCAAACTTAGAACGTTATCTGATACCAAAGTTGTCAAGTAGGATCAGATGTTTAAACTTGCGAATGTAGGGTTCCAGATATTTTGATGGAATCATTATCATAACAAGCATCTCCTTGGATAATTATTTTTATGACAATTATTGGCATTAAACTGAAGTAGTAAGCTACTTTGTCTTACCCTATTATATAACCTCTTGGTAGTCACCAAGATTTTTGAATTGTTATGTTTTTGAATATGTTTTGAATTTTAAGTGAGATAGTTAGAAAGTTACTGGTAAATTCACATGCTGCAACGAGGTAGATGAGGCCATACAAAATTTATGAATTACGTACTATCCAGATTTGGTACTATGCGATAAAAATAATAATATTACAACCCCTTTCAAATCGTCTTCCAAGAAACATCTTTTAATTTTGAAAATTGCATTAAAAACGACACAAAAAACTATGAATACTCAACAAACACTTATCTGCTGGAGTGCTGACATATTTTTTTGTCCAGCAAAACGAACAAAACTAATTTGTGAATCTGTCTGAGTCCAAAATCCTACTGGCTGCGCTTGTGGAATGTCGTTTGGGAATTTTCTAATTACGTTCTCAAAGACACCTCGTTTACTGAACATGTGACATCTGGGTGAAAAAGGTCACGTATAGAAAATTGGGAATTCGTCCGGGGCTGCTTGGTCTCGAAAATGGACGCTTCGGTTGCCAGAATTTGCCTTCTGATTTTCCTATTAACGAATCTCATTTGGTGAATCGCCGAAAACTGTCGAAATTCCACTCAGTGTTCGAATGGAAATGGTTGCTCTCGCCTTATTTTTAGTTCTTCTATGTTTGTCTACGGCAAACGTTAAATTCGTATTCAACTAGGCCGAGAAAAAAAAGAATTCATTCAAGCAATTTTAATGAGATATGAACATTATTTCGCCATTTGTGAAGGTTCTAATGATAGAAAAAGTCTATTACAACTACGTAATGTAGGTAACATACTCGTAGATTATACCAAAGCAATTTTAATTGAAAACTTCCGAAGTAACTTTGTTAAACGCTATACATTTTGTTTGCATGTGTCCCCAAAAATTTGTGTTCACCATCTGTGCGGCCCTACTGCAAAATAATTACTCCAAAGCGAATTATGCACCCTTTAAACTGCATCAAATTTAGGCAAATAAGTTCGCGTTAAAATATATATTAGAGGGATAGAGGCACGGGGCTAAAGTTTTATAATAAATTTTCTTCCAGACTGTGTCGCACTCTTGTCTATAAACTGAGTGGGGATGAATTTGATATAGGAAATTGGTTCCTATTCAACTAGCTACTAACGTACGTCGAATAGTAAATTACTAGGCATCATACTAAAATTTTGTTTTAAGGAGGATATAGTTCATTAATATTGCCTCACGTCCATCAACGACGACATAATTTATCTGGTTTGTGTAAATTGACTTGCATATAAATAGTCATATTCATTAGAATCACAAGTTTTTTCTTTTGAGTATTCATTTCCTTTACATTAAAACACGTTAATTATACAGTTGATCAATAAAGCAATTGTCACAAAAAAATTGGTACCATACCATATTATTAAAATATAAAGGAATATGGTGACATACGTCCAGATATCTTTGAACAAAAACACTCAAAATGGCACACGACACCATTGTTGTACCACAATTGCATCGCCCGCGGAAAGGATGGGGTGTGATGAAAAAAAGGAATATTCGTATTTATCTATTCATTGGATGCAATCGTGGGGAACGCTACGATTACTTGTTTCCATGACAATATGTTCTGCAAATTTCGCATCTTAATTTCAATAACGTACTGTTGAATCTTTTGATGTTCAACATTCGTGTACCAGAATGCCGTTTAGTAATCAGGTGAGAATAACATCAACCCTTTTTTGTAAAGGCTGTATTTAAAAACCACAAAAAGATAAAATTAAATAAAAATCAAACTCTTACACCGGGATTCTTCGGGTCGTTTGTCGCCTCGGTAACTCACACGATAGCAGAAAAAGTAACTGATTTTGTGTGCTTGCAATCCACTTTCTGCAAAGATGAAAAAACATCTTCCAATTTTAAAGAAGATTTTCTTCTGCAAGTAGATTTTTACAAATATTCTTGGCAATACAGATGATAATTACCTAAATATTTGAGCTACGACATTATTTTGTAGTTTGGTGAGTAGGTTTTTCCATTTTGTAACAGTTCTCATGAGATCCGCATTCCATCGGACCGATGGTTTTCCTTTTAGGCAAATTAACAAGCAACTTGTTACAGTGGAAATTCAATCCGGCCAAATTTGTATGTAAATGTATTGTAATTGTGGGCCGATATTCGAATTACAATTCCTATGTTGATTAGTCTTGTTGCTGTGAATTTTATGTTTGCCCCTTCAATGCATGTTACTCTTGCATAATTATGTTTGTGCTCCTTAGGTTATGATGATGTCTATTATTTTCTTATCTTTGATTATATTAATAAAAAAAAAATACTGTTCTCCAATTTTGATATAATGGGATTTTGATTTGTATTTTGAATCACATTATTACATTATTATCTGCCTAATTGTACGAAAAGTACATTTTTACAATTCGTTTACTAACGCCATTTTTCTAAACATTATTGTTTTTCTTGGTATAATTCTTTTATTATATCAAGTATTTTCAATATATTATCTGACTTTATATTCACAGCAGCAGCATATTTTAAAATTACAACATATTTCCTACCAGTGCCACGTTTCAATGCACTAGTGACATTGTACAACTGCACTGTCACACTTAAAATAAATTACAGTTCCAGCGCAATTTCACACCCCTTCTCCACTAATTGTACCAAAATACACTTAAATTTTCTTTGTGCCTAGTGTAATTTTAGCTCTGATGGGGTCAGCTGAACCCCATTGTAATTTAAGGGGCTGAATATTCTCAAATGACAATTTGCAGTTCCTTTAACTACTACCGTTAAAGTTCTTGAGTTTTGTTAGTCAAGGGTAGTCAAAGTTTATCTATCGATTTGAAAATAAATACACATTGTTTACGCCAGTATAGTATACTTAAAGAAAAGTTCCGAAAGGGTATATTATACTCTTTCCAACCTCATCGGTTCAATATGTTATTCCTCAAAACGTAGAAGCATATTTAGAATCTCTCGAGGATGATGAATGTATAATCTGTTAGGTTAGGTTATATTATCGTTGACTCCACAATCTCAATATCCAAATTGTCATAAAAACGTGCTGTTGAATAAAACACAAATTATAAATTCCGATTTGCAATTGTCCTCTGGCTATGCTGCTATGCTTGAACTGACAAAGAACATATCATGGAAAATAGATTTGTACAGTACATGATGTAGCACCAAGTTTGGAAACCTCATGATATAATTCCTTCACGTTACTAGAAGAACAAAACTTTAAAATTATAAGAAATGAGGCCAGATAGTTCTAAATAAGATAGAGTCTACGCTAAAACTAATTTACTGAGAAGTTCAAAAAGGTTCTAACAGTCGTGTGCACAATTGGGCATGACCTATTTTTAAATCATTGGCAATTGCTTTCTTTGACTAAAAAGGGCTCGTTATGGATTCTTGTCATGTCGATATTTTCGAGTGAATTTTGTTGTGCTAGATTGTGCTCACTGCTTAAAATATAGGCTTTGTAGCTGCAACAGGCGAGTCTTCAATAAACACGTGAAAATATTTTTTGTATTGTAGTGCAGAATAAATTCAGTTACCACGATAGGAACGTTGACACTGCTTACCATATGCACTGAAGCCTTCCGACCTCAATGCATACCATACCGACGACGACAATTATGCACGACATTATTTCTTTGCGACGTGTCTGTCTGTCCGCTTCCTACTGCCCCTTCCTACCATTCCGCTTGAAGAAATCGTAGAATGAATAATGTCTTCAGGCGAATTCTAGGCCGTCGTTTGCCATCGTGATGGAATTTTGTTTCTTACTACGAGCTAGAAAATAATTCTGAATATGAAATTCCATATCCTTATCGTCTTTTCTTTTCTTAATGTAAAAATTGTTAATAGAAACTTAGGTCATGCGATGAGCTGTAAATATTGATCTAGTGCAACTGTTTCATTATTATCTTTTATAAATTCGCGTCACCACATTTCTGTTTTGCGGAGGATATTATGGTACGCGTTGTTGGACAATGCTTCTTTATGTATTTAATTTAAACGCCAATGGTGCCGTAAATGGCGGCAGCATGTCGCCGCGGTTTGGCGAATGGGCAAGTGTGTTCCATACACAACCATAACGTGCCTACATTGAAGTTACCAACTTTGGTGTTATACTATCGGGTCTCGCTCCATTTAGTCAATTTTAGCTGCTGTCAAAAGCATGCTCATACTTAATAGTAGGTAGTTTATGCAACTGTCGTATAATGGGGGTCATTAGAATGCGAGTGTCTGTTTATATATATGATAATAGTTTGACACGAGCATTCTAATGCCTAATTATAGCAGTTGCATGCACTATTTTATCTACACTCTCCAAAAAAAACTCAGAAACACTTTCCTAAACGTACGCACCGGCCATTGCAAGGCCCGATACAAGGACAAATTCAATACGAGAACGTAATATGGCTTGATAAGAATTTTTGAAAATTCTATACTATAGCAGTTGTTTAGATGTGGAGTCTTAACAATAACTTAACTAAACAACTGAACAAAATCTGAACAACAACTGAACAACATATGTACAACAACTGAACAATAACTGAACAACATCTGAACAACAACTGAACAACAACTGAACAACAACTGAACAACATCGGTACAACAACTAAACAACATCTGAACAACAACTAAATAACAGCTGAACAACATCTCAACAACAACCTAATAAAACAAACGCAACATTACCATACAACAACAACTGACAGGTGCGGCGGAAGATGGCAATATGAGTATTGGCAAAAAAAACTTCGTTTCATTTCTCAACTTTATCATAGTAAGAGCATTCTCATTAAGTCATTACGCTTCTGTTATTTCTATTAAACCGTGATATCTATTGGCAGAATGCATAAAGTAGGTCTTTATGCAACTGTTTTCGAATTCATAATTCGAACATTATGAGACGAGTGTAGATAAAAAAAATATATATTTTTATGTTGCATTGTTTTAAAAGAGAAAAAATCAAAAAAAATTAAAATATAAACTTGAAATTTTAAATATTTTTTTCTTCTCTTTGCAAACTAAGAAGTGCAATTTGTCCATATTTAATTTTCTAGTGTAGAAATTTTGAATTAATACAATTTTTAAGTAAAACTATAATATTTAACTACTTATTGCAACGGGATCAATATTTATATTTTGAATAAAATTAGTAAATATTAGTAATGTATAAATATAGTGATAAGTTTTAATCACAAGCCTTTTTAAAACATATTATTTAATTATAAACCATTTTTAAAGGTAATTTGGAGGTCGTTATATTTTTAATTCATTATTATTTCTAAGAAAGCTTTTTATGTCAAACAGCAATATTCTTGGGCTAATTCAGCTGTTTTGACTTTTGCGTAGCGTTAGCTCAGTAGAATGAACCACTTATTTTTTAATTAATTCATCACTATACAGATAAGATAATATTATTATATTGTCGTGTGATGCCGGCTTAGAAAATCATCACCCCATTTCTTCCCGTGGGAGTCGTAAGAGGCGACTAATACACACCGTATTGCAATCATAAGCAATGGGCTGACAACCTGTCACTATGCCGTTACACAATTTTCCGAATGGTCCTCATATAAACAGGGTTATTTTTTATTCACCCCGGAAATTTTACTGGGTGATTCTACTCATGATTCTGAACAACTTTTATTATGGGGTCACCTGCGAAATCGCGAAAAAAAATCCAGCTGTTCCATGCATTTTGTTCGAGTAGGTATGAATTTTTCTATGGAACAGCTGTTATTTTATTCGCGATTTCGCGAGTGATCCCAAAATAAAAGTTGTTCAGAATCATGAGTAGAATCACCCTGTAAAATTTCCGGGGTGAATAAAAAATAACCCTGTATTTGTAAGACGTGGCGTAAATGACCGTTTTTGCGGCCGCTTACGCTCTGCCCACCCCGCAAGGAATTATAGGCGTGATATGTGTATGTATAAAGATATTGAAAGCAGGAAATTATGCTTTTAATATCTTTTAAAGGAACTTTAAATATAAACCTTTTTTTTTACATAATTATTATTTTTATAGGTCATTTGGACGTCGTTCATTTTTAATTCCTGTTTATTTAAAGGAAAGCTTTTTATATCAAACAATAAAATTCTGGGCTAATTCAGCTGTTTTTACTTTTTTGCGTAGCGTCAGTTCAATTGTTTATGAAACACTTATTTTTTTAATCAATTCATTTTAAAGATAAGATAAGATATTGAAAGCAGGAAATTATGCTTTTTATATTTTTTACAAGAACTTAGTAAGCAAGTCCACTGGACAACGTGAAAAGCATGCTTAGAATTTCCAATATGCGGAAAATTATTTCCATACAAGCTCCGAAAGAATTTTAATAAACTTTTTCAGTGTGTGAGAGCAAGTTAAAATGTTCGCTCCCCAATTAGTTACTGAAATAAAATCCACCACTTACTTCTAGGTATAACTTTAATGTAGGAGCATTTTGGCTGAGTGCGGGATATTTTTAATATTATCATTGGAAGCGCTGTCGCGGTAGAAACAAATTAATTAAACTGTTTAATGCACTTTTTACGCTTTGCGAGCCGGAAAAAAGCGACCAATTTCGATTAACTATCCATCACTTGTCGAATTAAATTATTGGCGGTTACAAAAAAGCATTGGAAAGGTCAATTATAAGAGAAACATTTTGGATTATTAAAATAAGGGGTTCGTTTTATTTCTTACATAAGTTCTTCCAGACATTTTATAGATTTTGTTTTGGATTTAGAATGTTTTGCTGATACAGGCTGATTGGAACATGATCTCAGAAAATAAATGAGAACTGTATTTAAATCCTTTTGTAGATACACTCTAAGGTTTAGGCAAGCATGTACCATCATCGTCTGCATCGTCACTTACCATCAGGTAAGATAGTAGACAAATGGAGGCTGTTTTATACAGAGTGTATGGGACAGCTCTCCGAATACTTATAGGGTGCATTCAGACCATGAAACTAAACAACTTTCCAAGAAAAAATATTCCAGAACATGCTTATAAAAATTTGACTTCCTATAGTAATTGCAGTCAGCTGATTTAGATTTCGTATAGGAGGTAATTTTTTTTTACGTTTCCTGACATATTATGTTCCTTGGGCAAAGTTGTTCATTTTCATGGTCTGCATGCACCCTATCAGTATTCGGAGGGCTGTCCCTTACACCCCGTACATAAACAAAAAAATCATAACATAAATACCAAGTTATAACCGATCCTGCGAAGCGTCTCCGTGAGGCATCACCGCATCAGATGAGAACAGATTTGACAACTACCTACCTCAGAGAATTAGTTCAGCAATTCAAATAGGTAATGTTGCCAGTATTTTGGATACTTTGCATGGCGGGGACGCGTTGGAAGGTATTCATTATTTGTTGTTTGTTTTAGAATTAAGTTGATATGTAACTTGTATTGTTTAATTTGGTATTGTTTTTTTTTAAGTTCCCGTGTTGTCCCACTGCAGAGCAAAGGTCTCTCTCCTCTTTTTCCACGTCTCTCGGTCCAGTGCTAGGCTTTGCCGGTTTTGTATTTATAAAAAAATAAATTGAAATTATTTATTCAATGTAGGGTAGTATTATCACTTGTTGACGTCATGATCCGTCATTGTGAAAAAAAATGTGTATAATACAATTATCTTATTGAACAATTTAGTTATGTCCTAATAGAATACCGGCTCGGGCGAAAGAAGTCTTTGATTAACTTTTAATACTAAGTAGATACTTGTAACCTGTAGGCGCTTTGGATAAGACTTGGTTGTAGTAATGGGAAACAAGATACATTATACCAAAAAGACGATTTCTTTGATACAGGGTTATAGTAAAGGTACACTGAAAATTAATTGAAACTATTCCAGTTTTATAACTGAAACTATGTTTAATGTCGCAACACAGCAAACATTCCACGTATCATCATAAAATTCATTTTTATGTCTCACAGTTAACATAAAGTTGATCTGTGTGACTAGCATGAGAGCATTTTTCTCTCTTCCTATTCCTAGTAGGACAAATCCTAGTCGAGATTTTTAAGTTGCAATAAAGTATTAAGTGGTTTAAAATTTTGAAGCATTCGGTCAAGACACCGGGAGCTGAGTAGAAGAGCGGTAGGACGGTACTCCGCAGGTCCCAGGTTCAATCCCCAGCCAATTTTTCAATTTAACACTGTGAGTGCATCCATAGTACAAGATTGATTGATAATGATAACTAATTAGATTTTTTGAATTTTTCATTTCATATTTTGCATTGCCAAACCCCTAGGCGTGGATTGCCAATACCTTTTATTACCTACGAGTATATGTCAACGATGACGTATGCCATGATATGCGGTTTTTTATTTAAATACTTAAACGGCTTTTATCTAAAAACGGCCGATGTGGCGCAGTGTTAGTGCGACTGCCTGCGACGCAAAGGTTCCGGGTTCGATTCTCGGTGGGACAGTCACAAAGTTGATATTTATCACTTTGTGAATTTGTTCGCAGTCTGGTTAGGGTATTGCATGCTGCACCACCTGATTGTCCGAAAAGACAGCTGGTTCCGTGCTTCGGAGGGCACGTTAGGCCGTCGGTCCCGGTTGCTATCTATGATTACTTAGACGGCGGCCGTTACACAACCATGTCAGACTAATAGTAGTAGGCGGTTGAAAAACTCTGACACCAGGGTTAATCGGGTCGTTGAATGACTCGGTGTCCTACACGAAAAGAAGAAGAAGAAGATCTAAAAACTGGGTCCGGCAAATAATCGCATACGGTTAAAATCATGCGTTGCGTTTGTTCCCCGCAAAGCTCATGCTAGGGCAACCAACTTTATCTCATACCGTCTAAATGCAATCCAAACGCAGTGGAAGTAGGAATTACACCAGCATTTACTTTCAACGATGCACTTGAGATATCCTAGCAGAAAGAGACGTAAAGTTTATTTAGCTTTTGCATTTCAGAAATCGCGACGCGGTTACAGTTTGTTAAAATGTATAACTGTTGTGAGGTTTTCCATGTAACTATTCCAAATTGCAAAATGATTTTGAATTCGTTTAGGTAGTTTTGTTACTTGTCTGTGGCTGCGTATTTTTGACACGCCGTAACGAATGCGTCTGTCAGACAAAAGGAAATTGCGAATTTCTTGTTCCCATACAAATACGGCTACGTTACGTTTGCGGATGCGTCTGTCAAAAGACTTGACAAGCGCATTCGTTACGCACCTCAAAGCACGATTAACATACCGTAGCCGTGTTTGTATGAGAATAGGATCGAAATTCGCAATTTTCTTTTGCTTAAAAAACGCATGCGTTACGGTTCGTTACAAATGCGCAGCGACGGACGACAAGTGGAAAAACCGTTTACCTGTAGTAAGGCCTGTAAGTAGGTACACAAACAACACTATTTGTTGTACCACATGTCTATAATGGACGTTGGAGAATACTAGAAAGTAGACGCACCATCGTCGTATTAGTATGAGAATAAGATAGGAATTTACAATAACCTTTATTGCTAAAAATCGCTGCTACGTACGACAAGTGGGAGATCTGCCATTATAAGAACTTTCTAGAAATTCATTATTTAAAGTCTAGTGCCTATTTACTCTAATCAACGATAAAACGTTTCAAAATGCTCTTAAGGAGTGTCCTGTACAAATTATTTCCTACAAACTCCCTACAAATTGATACTTTATATGCGGAGGCTGTTTCTTCGGGTACTCGTTTCACTTATTTCAGTATTGGACCCCACTAATTTTGTTTACTTATTCATTAAAATGGAGCGGTGGAGGCAGCCTGACTTTCCTCTATTAGATACTTTTTTATGGAAAACTGAATTCTTAAGCGCACTTAGGAAACGTAGATTTTTTCCTCTCTGAGGAGTAATGTGCGTATTTTTTTACTTACAAACCTTATTGCCGTGTGATGCCGGCTTAGAATGGCATCACCCCATTTCTTACCCATGGGTGTCGTAAGAGGCGACTAAGGGACTCGAGGGTGTGTATTGCAATTTTGGGCGACGGGCTGACAACCTGTCACTATAGTGATACACAGTTATCTGATTGACCCTCAAACTCTCGTCAGACGTGGTGTTAATATCCGTTTTGCGGCCGTTAACGCTCTGCCTACCCCGTAAGGGATATAGGCGTGATTTATGTATGTATGTATGTACAAACCTTATGTCTATGCTAACATTGACGGCGTTCGTTACTTAACCATGTCAGAGGCCTATATAATAACAAAAGGCGGCTTAAAAACTCTTGACACTAATGTACAGCGCGTTAGAAAATGACAGTACAACATTTCAAGGCATGTCTAAACAACATTACCTTGTACATTTTATCAAAAATCAAGTGGTCCTTCCTATACAAAAGTTGTTCAGTTTCACGAGTGGAGCTCACCAAAACGTTCTTGCTGAATTCAAAATTACCTAAAGCTTTTTCCAAGTCAGTTTCATAAAATCACATAACATCAAGTATGAAACTCGTACGATATTTTCGAATATCATGCCGGATTCGCTGCAGCTCGTTGCGTGATGGACTGCCAGATCGCATTCTGCATTATTCATTTCTAAGCTGTGCTTGCTGGCTGCTCCATCGAATATTGCTTTGTTTTATAGTTTATGAAGTTTTCCATCGTCTTTCAGTCTGTGTTTTAGGAAAGATTGTTTTTAAGTTACGTCAAGTTTAGGACATGGGCCTCTCCTCATCGGGGGCCATTTCCATACTAACCAAGCTTGACAGGCGGATTGGCGAACACAATGCAAGATTTTGCATTCAAAGGGCTGCCTGCTTAGTTGTTTTTATGGAAGTCACGGCAAAGAGTACTAAACAACCTGTAGCTACCCGTCCACGGGAATAATTGGGTTGATGCTATTCTTAGCAGGCATCAGTTGGCATGGTTATTATAAAACAAACATATTTTAAAATTATTCATTGTGTGATTCGTTAAAAGCGCTCATTGTTTGTCAAAATATTTGTGTTTTCTCTCTTAGTTCAGAAAATAGGTAAACTTCATACCTACTTACATTGTATAAGTGTAACTATCTAAAAATAAGGTAATTGAACAAGGAATTATCTTCTCTTTTATCTATTAATTTTTCCAGTATAATTCCATTGCTATCATCATTTTACTTACAAATATAAGGAAAAGATATCTTACTGCGATTCTTAATCCAAACATTTTACGTAAAAGAGCTGACCACCATTTTATACATTGACTACATAAAATTCACTAATAGAATAACGTATGAGCCAGTGCTTCGTCCAATAAGTCAGGTTGGACATACGTTCCAGGAAACGTATTTTTGAATCAGTAGTAATACGATTTCACATGCGCTAGACTGCAACGAGTGGTTTCACCACTCATTTCGCACGTTGAACTACTTGATTTCATTCATGTCATGAAAGGTATCATGTAAAAATGGAGCCGTGTGGTAGCTAGAACGTGAGATACCAACAGCGATTAGGGTAGGGTGTAGTCGTGAACGGCCTCGACCGACAGTGGCGCCACGTCACAAAAAATATTTTATTTTTATAGAAACAATCTATCAGAATGTCTGTTGTTCAAGTTCTAGTATTATCGCCACTGTCGAGGCCGTTCAAGACTACAATCACCGTGGCATGTATTTTTTTTTAATCATATACTCCTCCTGCTACAGTTTTGTTTATCGTAGCTTGGCGCAAGCAAACACAAATTTCTGAGTCAAAAATACGTCTCTTTACATTTGTTACTCGCTCACCGACGCACAAATCGGTTCGTTTGCGAAGACAAATGGTCTTCCTTGTGGTGCTAAGAAGGACATAAGAGGAGTAAGGAAGAATAAAATTAGGTTCTTTTACTTGAATACGTAAAAATTCAATTTTGAATGCTGTGCAACTGCAATGTTAAGAATTGACATTCATTATCATTTCAAAGGTTCGACAAACTAAGAATTCAGTCAATATCTGGGCGTCTGTGAAACAAAAGACACAGCCATTTCTATTATTTAACACTAACGTCACTTTTGTACAGGAATTAGGTCAAACTATAACCTTAATTTATATTGTATGTGGCTCTTTCGACATAAGTGCCTTTTCATAATTTTCTTCCTCAACAACCAGCTAAACTGTTTTACTTTTAATGAAATAACATGGAGGTCTTTTGTACTGAAGGTCCAGTTAGCTCGCTGTTCTCAAATGCTTTTTACACAACTTACAAACTTCGATTAAACGTGCTTTGCTTTCAAGCTTAATAAAACTTTACTATGCTCGTTTCTCTAGGGCATTTTCTGCTTCCTCTAAAAGTCTGGTGTATACACAGATTCCATTTTCAAAAATTACTCTAAAAAGAGTTGAAAATCCAATATCGGGTGCAGGCGTAACGAATATCTCATATTTTTTCTTTATGGTCTTATTTCCGAATTCACTCTTCGATACTGGCAGGCAAGGTAAATTTTTCACTGCACGTCTGAGGGAAGGCGGTAGGATGTAAGTCATATTCGCGTCTGCCTTGTTTTCTTTGAAGCATTTTTGGCTCGCGCGACTTAACCATGTCAACGAAGTTTTGTCACTGTGTTTTTATTAAAAGACAATAGAATTTTACGACGCTTCAACATTATGATTGCTATGTCCATTGTATGGTAAGGATCGGAGCCCTTCGTGTCTTGAAGAATCTGGTTCGCTATATTTAACACCGACGGTGGCATCGCAAGGCACTTTGTTAGAGCGTCGCTTAGAATCTAAATTGCAGTTTTAAGAGTAATTAAGATAAATTATAGTTGATAAGAGTTAGTACGTAGGGCTGCGGTGACCAAATTGTAATTACTACGCATATTGGCCTAAATGCAATGATTGCATTTGACCGTAGACAAAGTTGTCGCCAATAAAAAGGATTCAAACAAAAATCTATTCGCTTTGCTATCACTAGATTTAATAAATAAAAAGATAAAATAATGCAAACAAAGAACATGAATAGAATTCACTATAAAATCCAATAATATTTTCATAGGTACCTAGAAAATTAAATAATAAGATAAATTTCCAAAATAGAAAAAATATATTTTGGGTGTACTATAAAAAAAATCGTATTTGTTTTTTTTTAAATATTATATGTACATACAAATACAAATCATTTATTTTCCATCACAAAATGCATACAGGAAAAAAATAAAAATATAAAGCACAACATTCCAATATTAAACATGTTACTCTTATATTTAAACAGCATGTCTCAACCCTACAATTCGCTATGTGATCGACTCTATTGTATAATGGCCAGTGAGATAATTAACAAATAAAAACCGTATTTCTAAAAATGATGTCGGCGAAATTGCTACCAAGTTCCATACCATACCTCATTTGATAACTTCTTGTCCTGTAATTCTAACTAAGCGAACAATAATTTCTTCTTCTGCAATAACCTGCTGCAAAACATTGCTTTCAATGCTTTTTTAACAAAAATACCCTACATATTTTCAGATAACTAAGTTTCGTGTAAATTCCTGTTCACTTTTTATGAAGGCCTCTCAGATATCAAACGTGAAATCTTTTACACATAATTTTGTCCAAAACATTCAACCGGCTAGACGCATAAATCTCGGAGGCGCATTTTACAAATCATGGCCACCAATACCTAAAGCATTTTTATCAATACCAAGTAGCAAACACTAAAACAATTCCGTAGCCAAGATAGCCAACAAAAGTTGAGATTTACGTACTGTATCCGACAGTTGAGAGTGGGGAGACTTTATGGATGGGAAAACAAGTAAAAATACTTAAGAAAAAACCATAGCGAAAATAAATTTTAAGGACTTCCCTACGCAGGTTGGCTACGAAAGAAAACAATTAAATTACTTATTATTGGCGTGTGTCGAAACAGAAAAATAAAACACAAAACAAAAATGACTATGTTCTTATGTCATACCTCACTTTTCAAAAAATTTGTGAGTCAAATGACAGGGTTTCATGGTATTAAACTTGTAATATATTTTGTTGTTTAATATTCACGGTTTAATAGACACGCATATTGATATCATAACATGCGGGTTCACTTTATTGACAGCTAATATCTATTCGAATGCCTGTTAAACCCTCTCATTTGGGTGGTAAATCTTTGTTAGGTTGACATCAGTCTTCTTTCTGGAATATTTATCGTGCATGCAGGCCGCGGTGTTCGGTACAAAGCTACTTATTTTAAATAAGACTTGAAGCTTTTATATATAGAAACGATTTGTGAATTTGTGAAACTCAGAAAGTAATTTCGATAGAAGTGTAAATGTTAAAAATTCTACGATTAGATTTGATATAAATATTTGATAGCTGATCAAACAAGCAAGAAGTCATGCATAGCTCACAAAAAAAATATACAACACATTTTATGTACTCATATAAAAGTACCTAGTTGAGTTAATAATTTCGAAATTATAACCAACGTTTTGACATATCTTTGTATATCATTAACTATCTAGGAAAAATATCTTGTGTTGCTGAATTGAAAAACATAAATTTCACCCTATACTACTAAGGCCTAGAATTTCAAAGGCAAACAACAAAGATTAATAGTAGGCAGATCATGTTTCTGATCGGGTCGTGATCGTTTCATCTAAAGACAATGGCTTCGGAACTGTTGGCAATTTACCAAGTATGGGTGTTGGTTAACTTCACACTGTATCTATGGATGCCTATAGGTTGTATTATATCATATCTTTGCTATGGATATTCACAAACATTGTAGGCGTTTGTAGGTACGAGACGATGAACCCTAAATAATTTTTGGATCAGGTAGTAATTATGCAGGGTGTAAGGGACAGCCCTCCGAATACTGATAGGGTGCAATCAGACTAACTCTGAACAATTTTCCATAAAAATATATTCCAGGAAACTTCAAAAAAATTTTACTTTTCATAGTTAATGCAGTCAGCTGATCGTGATTTTGTATGGGAGGTCGAATATTTTTTGTTGTTTCCTGACATAATATGGAAATTTGATCAGTTTCATGATTTGCATGCTCTTTATATTTTTTAGAAGGCTGTACCTTACACCCCTTAGATCATCTTCATCAAATCAGCGTTTGACGGAATTGAATAGCTTTAAATTAACGTTAATTGTGTGCGTGGCAGTTTCTTTTGTAAAAAAATCTGTAAGGTACCTTTTACAAAAAAATTAGTTCAATCTGATTGGTAAATTATTTCGATCAAAGCTTTCCCAAAATTGGCTCAAATCCTTGTACAAGTGGCCATCCATTTTTATTCCGAAGGGCAATCCTGTGATCCCTGCCCTCTGGCCGAACCCTTCAAGTCATACATTCTGGCGGAACCGCTCCCAAACGGATCCGTCACGGTTGCAATGGCACTCTTGTTTCATCACAACCGTAGGGAAGAGAAAATTTGTCTCGTTATATTGACGATATTTCTTATTTTTTATTTTTCGCCAGTTTGATAAAGCCGTGGTCGATGTAATGAGCTCAATACCTTATCTGTTTAAAATGATGATGATGCAGTTTTGGATATTTTATTTTTAATTATAATTTATATCAGTTTTTAGAAAGTAAAAATGGATATTGTAACAAAGAAAGAATTAATTTCCAAATTTTCACCTTCGTTTTTTACAAATCATTTTGGTTCTAGTAACTAGTACTAAAGCATTAGTTACTTTGTACTGTGATTGGAAAATAAATTAAGTTTTATCTTATCAAAATTCAGCAGGTATTGTATGAAATTAATGTAGAAAATTAATGAGAGTAAAACAACGAACCAACATCGATAATTATGTGAAACGGCACAGCACTAAGGGTATCTGTGAACCTTTATCAAGAATGGTTGGCTTTAATTTGATTAGTAGACGTTGTCTCCAATCGGGGACGACTGACAAGAATAAGGGTCAGCGGTCAACATTTTAAAGTTATTATTTACGAGCTTTAAATTTTTTCAATTGAATTACAACCGCTCATGAGACAAATTCCTAGAAAAAAAATGACAATGTTATAAATTCTTACCCAGTCAAAGAGTAGAAAAAACCTCCTACTCAAATTTACCTACTTATTTGTGAGGCAAGCATTATAAATTAAAAAGTTTAACAACACGACTGCTTTCTGAGTAAATTTTGCTGTCTTGCTTTTGACACTCTGGATCACGTAAGGATTCTTCCGATACAATTCCCATTCAAATCTGTTCAGTGGTTTATGAGTTTCAGTCCTTTAAAGAATCGCACATATATACATACATAAATGAACTCTAAAATCATTACACTCGCTTTTTGTTTGGCCAGTCGTGTAGAAAAATAAATGATTAATTATTATTATTAGCTTTTGCATGAGAAGAGTACCTAAACAATTACCTTAGTAGAGGTATATGAGGCACCTCAACAAACAAAAGAGCGAAATAACTAAACAGACCTAAAATAACACACAAGGGTAGGTACCACATGTTTCAAGCACTGCAGTGATATATTAGAATGATGTTAATATATTTATGGCATCTGTCAAGCAGGTAATGGCATGAAAACACCACGGAATGCTGCTTGAGCAATAACTTTGCGAGAGAAAAACACAAATAAAAGTAATAAGATGGAAGCACCCCTCCGCCTGCATAAAATAAGAGTATACAATAATATGAAGGAGATGCATTTTGACGATTTGTGATCATAAATTTGGTTTACGCAATACGATTCTTGAGACAAAAGATTTTTTATTTCTCTATTTGGCACCTAAAAACACTCGCCAAATGTTTTCAACTTGTTCTCAACTAGCAACGTACAGGTACTTACTTTAAAATTCTTTAAATTTAAGTTACTGATTTTAATTTTGTGTTTTTGATACTATTTACTAGAAATGGTAAATAGCTGCAAATATTTGTAATTAAATTTTTAGCCATTTTCTAATAGTTTCAAGATTAATGATGATTACCTACTTTAACTTGAATAATATATTATAATTTTATATTGTTTTGTTCAGTTTGTACGCTGAACTGATAAAAGAGTACGAAAGACGAGAATTATATTTGCAAAATCAGTGAGCAACTGTTTTGCTTTCGATTCAGCACTTCCAGGTATTCTGCCTTACTATTGTTGGAATGAAACTTCGTCCCTTAGGACTACTTACTGGTAAGGATCTGCGAGGCTATAGAAAACGTCTAAATTGGGTTAAATTATCCGTTCACCGTCTTCTACTTTCAGCGCATTAATAATTTTAACTAAACCAAACATATACGTATCTCATTACTTATCTTCAAACACATCGATACGCTACATTTATACCATTCGAATGCCTAATCATTCGCTAAAACCAATGTAATCCTTAATTTCACCCTTCTCAAGTGCGATTTGACCTGTCTCAGCCGCATTTGTAATATTGTTGGCGAATGTCTAGTACTGTTCTATCACGTCAAAACAAGGAGAGGGAGAACAATGTATTGCAGTTGGCAATCTTAATGCCCTTTCCACAATATCTTTAGTGTGACGCCCCACTATATGAATAATGTGTCATAAGATCGCACCCTTATCTGCACTTTCGCGGAAAACGTGGAATTTTTAAGTAATGTGTTGGGGCAGGAAATGTTTTATGATGCCTTGAAGAATTTTGCAAAATATGCGACAATTTAAATCAATGTGGCTCTGTCTCTGTCTGATAGAGATTTTACATAAAGGAAATCTTCTAAATTCACTATACATACTAGTGTTTTAAAATACTAAGTATTGTACTTGAAATATATTTTCAGCAGGGTACCTGTCTTCACAAGCAGGTTTGTATACTTAAATATTGTTTCCTATTTTCTACGCTTTTGAGTAATATTTGCAGACGATTAAACCTAAAACCAATATCATAAAAACCATAAACAGGAAAAATGTGTTTACCAAAAATACATTGTTTCGAAAGGACATGAGTGAGTAGGTAACTTGGTTTCACATTTTGTAACTATGTGGTGATAATTTACCTATAAAACAATTTTTTTTATGTCAAATAAATAATATTTTTAGGTATAAGGATCTTTTACAATATCTTATATTATGAAATATCATAGTTACTTACTTGTTATTTTGTTACCCCTGGGATTGTGTTTGTTTTGAAATGAGTGATATTGTCTCATGAAGTTTTATTATGCCAATTCAGGTAGTAGATTGCTTTGATTGCCGTTGAATTAGTTTACAACTAAGAGGCAATATACTTTATAGGAGATTTAAAGGTGAAAAAAGATGTACCATAGGAATAACAGTAGGCATTTAAGTAGTTTGGAGTGGAGAAAATTTTGTTGCAGTAGATTTTGAACTAGCTAAGATTCATTTTATGGCGTTTTAGCTATTTAGTTTCCATTATAAAGTTGACTCTTAAATGGGTTGTTCGTTTGTAAACTACGCCTTTTTGGTTCAACCGATACGCAAATTTATTTATTACCAAACTTATTTTCGAAGCCAATAAAGTTATCGATAGAATTATTCAATGTCAATAATATATGACAAATCTATTTGACATTTATTTATTTAAATGGTGAATTAGGTAGCTATTGGACACACAATTTAAATACGTTTTATCTTACCTACAGAAATAGATCAAGATGTGCATATTTTTGATGACTTAAAAAATAACTAAAATCCTAAAATCTCTTTACAGTACTTAGGTCGTTTGCTCCGTGCTTGTGAAACTCAAAAATGTTAATTTGCTAAATTTATCTTCAATCAACATTGTAGTGGAATCAGCTGTAATAACGTTTATTCTACATTATTTGTAGCAGTCTTATTATAATTAAAATTATTATTTTTATATTGAAGTATAAAAAGGTACACCTTACCAATAGCTTATATTGCAGTTTTCGCAAATCAACTTTTTTTCGTTTACAGCATGAACACCTAAATATTTCAAATATTGTAGATATATACAAAATAGTGACATTACAAGTAGATAATATATCTTATAGATGATTATTCAAATGCCCTCTTATCGCTTTGTACAAAATTACTTGAAGCTATTTGAAAACTTTGATGTAATAAAAAGTCCCTCGTGTGTATTGTCAATTCTGTCTTAATATAGAGAAGATATGCCGCTCTTATTATAGTCATATTAAATTGAGAATTCTCTCCCTTAGGCTAAGAAAAAAAATGTGGGTACAAATACTTGTACGTGGGGTGATGTTTAGGGGTAAGAAAAGCCAATGTTTTGGCTCGGCACGCGCATAAAAAAATGCATGGGTCCAATATTTTAATATTAACCGTATAATAGGGTGCAGTTGCAATGGGCTTATAGTGAGCAATGGTTGGATTAAAGTGGATGTGGGTACGCTAGTAACATATTACGATAAAACAAAGACGGCATACTAAGGCTAGCGCCACATCTGCGGAACGTACGGCGCCGAACCTTCGGAATGTACGGCGCCGCACGTTCGGCTTTAGTTTCGCGACACATCTGCGGAACGTACGGCGCCGCACGTTGTTCGGCTAAATGCGGCGTCTTGTTCAGTGCGCTACGCGACGGAAAGTGACGTTGCCGCTCTTCGCTACCAACTATAGACCGCGCGCCTCAATCAGTGTTGCCAACTCCCAAATCTAGAATTATCGGATTTCGGCAACTAAATTATAGTACAAATCTTTTTCATTAATTTCAAATAAACATTTTTCTTAGGTGTTTATCAAATAAAAGGCATCGTATGGCTGTACAATTATTAACTATAAATGTTGTAAAAAAGTAAAATCAACGATAACAATCTAAATACATTACATATAAAAACAACCACTGCAGTAATAATCTAATGATAAAACCCAGTCTATCTGATGGCTGGCGGTCCCTGGTGGCAACACGCACGTTCAGTTACGCCCGCTGCCCGCCGAACTTTCGGTCGCGCAACGCGTCGCCTGATGTGTCGCTTGCTTTGCAAAATACATAAAATGCGTTTTGGCTGAAAGAACAGCCCGAAGGAAGGTTACGCACTACGTAGAACGCGGCGTAATGTGTCATAGATGTGTCATAGATAACTTGAAATACACTACGAGCGTATTTAGCGGAAGGTTCGGCGCCGTACGTTCCGCAGATGTGGCGCTAGACTAAGTACGAATACTCTCTGGCAACACATCAGACCAATAAGTCTGATCTAAAATTGCGCGCATTGGTTAGTTAGTGGTCATTTATGAGATGACGCGACCTTTGACCAATCAGCATGCACGCATTTACCGCCCGCAACCCGCGCTCCTTAGTTTGTAGACATTCAATTAAATTCAATTTTTTGATTCATTTATGTACTATATTTTACAATTGACAACGTCTACATGCAGAGTACCGAGGCGACAATGCAATTTTTTTCGATTTAAATATTTACTTATAATAATATCACATGAAAATAATATTTCATTTGTTTTTTGTTAGAAGTAATTGACACATAAGGCGTCTATCAGAGTTTTGTGGTCGCTGCTATAAAAATGAATGTCTGAATTGAATAAAAAAAATAAGAAATATGTGGCGTCAGTAGCAAATAAAATATTTTTAAGTAAGGCACGTTGTTCAAATTAGCTTCTTTCTTTTTTTGCAATGATGGATTATGACGTCAATATGTCATGGTACTTTCTAGTATCGGTTTCTAGCACATCCTTCATCTACTCATTCTCAAAATCACAAGCATAAATCCATTACAAAAAAAAACGATTAAAATAACTAACTGATTGATTGAAAATATATGCAATACGATCAAAATATGGTTTATCAACTAAAAAATTCTGCCATACAAGATTCCACACTAAGCCAACGTTGTTGCCAAAATTTCATGACATAAAAAACCTTCCATACACAGACTGCACACTGTGAGGCCAACATCGGTTTGCACTCCGATATTAGACTAATATCCGACCCACCCTCGCTTTATTAAAAAACCAAGGGCCATTTGTATGTATTTAATAGTGCCCACACGAAGGTCCTGTCATCGGGACTCCCAGTAGATTAATTTTCTTAAAACATTTCGGCTATAAATACTTCCTATATAGAACATACAGGAATGCACCCTCTAAAGTTCAGTGCCAATACTGTAATGGTCCAAATTTGCACTCTTTTATAAGATGCATAGACGCACTTGCTTTTGAAATTTTGAAAAGCGTATCTACTTTGTAGTATCGGGACCCTATTCAACACTTCTAAAAAGTACCCTTTGAATTCTTTCAATCCAATTTCAATACCAATCAGGTTATTGATGAAAATTTTGAATGTGTAACATGCATTAGCAAACTAAGTTCTGTTTAAAATAAGTAACAGTACCCGAAAAGAGGGTTGCCATTTGTTTATCAATGTAGACATAAAATGTAGAGATACAGGTAAAGAATAAATGTGCGTACTTATTTCACATCAAAATCTTTTAGATTTTTATGGGATTTTATCATTAAGATGATATCATCTCACACAATAAAATTGATATTTGAACTTAATAGGGCGTCATGACTGGAAACCTAGTTGAAACTTGCAGACACATTTTACTCACAGTCCATGAAAATAGCTGTGCTAGTAATTAAATTGATGTTTTTGCGGAATGTCCCTACACGCATAATTATAAGCTTTCTGTGTTCTAAACTAATGCAGATTCACAGTGCATTGTGGTGCGACATCCGATGAGGCGCAGTGGCAGTGCGACTGCCTGCGATGCAAAGGTTCCGGGTTTGATTCTCGGTGAGACACTCGCAAAAGTTGATATTTATCGTTTTGTAAATTTGCTCCCCGTCTAGTTAGAACATTGCAGGCTGAACCACCTGATTGTCCGAAAAGAAAAATGGGTCCGTGTTTCGGAGAGCACGTCAAGATACATTAAGTTAAGGTCCCGGTTGCTGTCTATGACTACTTAGACGGCGGTCGTTACACAACCATGTCAGAGGCCTTCTACTAGAAGGCGGTTGAATATCTCTGATACCAGGGTTCATCGGGTCGTTGGGCGACTTTGTGTCCCACACGAAAAACAAGAAGAACAAGCGCAGTGCTCTGGCATTCGTTCAGGACTTGGGAAAGGATCGGTCAGGTGTACCGGAGTCGCAATTTGGTGACTTATTATAACTACATATTTTTATCTGCCGTGTGATGCCGGCTTAGAATAGCATCACCCCATTTCTTGGTGTGAGGGTGTGTATTGCAGTTTTAGGCGACGGGCTGACAACCTGTCACTATAGTGATACACAGTTATCTGATTGACCCTCAAACTTTTGTCAGACGTGGTGTTAATATCCGTTGAACGGCCGTCAACACTCTGCCTACCCCGTAAGGGATATAGGCGTGATTTATGTATGTATGTATGTTATGCATATTTTTATCTTTTTTCCACGTTGTCATGGTATTTTACAGCAAAACTCATACCTCTATATTCTATACCCACAGTTATCTATGCTTAAATGTCTCACGACAGTTATTTACTTAATTTCAATCCCAGCTCGTGTCCAGATTTTTATCATATTTAATAATAGATGGAGTTGTTTTATGCTCGTTTTCACAATTTAACTGTTTGTTTTCCATCGTAAAAAGCACCCCGAAATGATGTTATTCAGATGAAAATCAACAGTACCAGAAGTATAAATGAATAGTTGTTTGACTGAGAGAAATATAAATTTGATTAAAACCTTATTGATATCTTCTCTTTTGACTGACTAAAATCTCATTCATTCACTCATTCCTTTTCTTAACGGGCCTACTTCCATGAAGTGAGGTGAAAACGAGCTACGAGAATGCATTTTATACATATTCTAAGGAACACCACTGTCAACAAAATTTTGTTTTTTATTCTTCAAGATGTGAGGAATAAGCCAGGGCAGCGCAAAATCTCATTTTATATTTAATAACGGAGAAATAAAAATTTGAAGTTACCTCTATTTTCCAGTGATGAAGCGTGGCGTAAGAGATTTCTTCCGCCAGTGCTAATCAAACTGTATTGATCTTAATATGATTATTAATGGCAATTTCACGTTGAACCCGCCCGGGCGGCTATTTTTTGACAAAACAACTTAGTTATTAAGAAATTTAGCAAAACACTTACTGTTTCCGGCTGCTTTCCTTGGGAGTAAAAGGTTTTTGTTTTGATGTGTTTCCTCTGCTATCAAAACTGACGTGGAATTGATCATAGATAAACGGAATATGATGCAGACGCGACACACTGTACATTTGTTCGATATTTTGACCGTGAAAAATTATTGAAGCTAGAATTTTGCCGTAAAATATATCAACTATCTACAACAACGGCATTCTATCCGCTATGGATAATTTTGCCAATGTCAATACTACGTTGATTGGTACATCGAACGAAACGCAAAATATGAACCGATTAGACGTAGGTATTAAAAATATTTTTACGATCAAATAATAGGATGACGTGGTTGTTAGTGCAGATTAGTATGAAGTAGTAAGGTTCGATTTATATGCAACACTAGACGGCGACACGGCGGCACAGAAGCAGTTTTTTAACCGCGACGGAAATTTTTAAATGTATATATGGAGCGCTGCGCATACGGTCACCACCAACCACAGTTTTAGGACAAATTATAAGAAAGCAAGTATTAGTACATTGTTGTCGAGGTATGGAAAATAAGACTTTGCTGGACGAGTATAGTTTGAATTTCTTCAATTATACAAGTCAAGCAAAGTAATTTTCCCCGAGGCTTACATACTGCTTTTCTCAAAAAAAGGCTAGGAAATGAAAGATTGTACTTCTTATAAAAGTTAGCTAGCGACCACAACACAACGAAACAAATAAAAATTTACAATTTTCCCACCAATTGTAATTTTTTAAAATAAATTCGCCTGTAAGGCACAGTATTACGTAATATTCTGCCATACTAAATGTTTAGTTCATTCTTTTCTTTTTTAATTCTGGACAGGCAAGGGTCTTCACATCATACAGCCTCGTCTTTAGTTACCTGTTTCATACAAAATTACGTTCCGTTTCTATGAGAGTCATCGAGATAATTTTGAAATCAAATTATGTGGGTTTAGCGTATAACGAATTTATCTTAATGGACACCAGCAAAGGATTTCCATACAACTTTGCTGGCGTGATCTGAGACGTGACAAACAATGTGAAACTTCGCGGTTTCTTTTTTAGAAAGAAATGAACACATTTCCTAGCATGTTTAAGAAAAATAATTATGTACATGTACTTACGTACATACATACATACACATATCACGCCCATATCTCTTGAAACTTGCGTACCTAGTATACAAAAGTATTATTTATGTAGTAAAAGATTTTTGTCAGATTTCAGTTCAAGAGTGGGATCAATTGATTCGGAAGGTTTTTAGTGTTATGGGGTAGAAAGGTTCTAGAGTGGCACTGGGTCAAGATGTTCATGCTAGGGTAACACTGGGTTGAAAGGTTCTAGACTTATACCTAGCTGGAAAGTCCTAGAGTGTCACCGAACAAAATGCCAATACTAATGTTAAAATTCATTTCCAGGTAGGTACTTATCATTTCGGGAAGGTCGAGGGTATCATTATATTAAAGGTTGTGGTCACCCTGGTTCGTTGGTAACACCGAAATATACCAGACATTGTATAGGGCTATAAATCCTTTTTCTAAAAATACCAATTTCAAGACCAAAAATTATAGGATTATCCAGATAGGAATGGATTAAAAACCTTAGTCAAACAAACAATTAGAAGCACCTTCGATTTAAATTTTTATTAGTTAATTTAATAGATACCACCAAAATGTATGATAATTTTTAACTATGAAGCAATTCAACTGGCGTCGGTGATTAAAGGAAAAAGATTGTAAAAGGTGTTCGAAAGTATGAAATTTTTAAGGCATGCGGCTCTGTGTTTGTCTGATGGTCAACAAATATTGTTCAAAAACTAATGAACGGTGCGAGAATGCGACCGCTATTTTATATATTATCATATCATAATATCATACTCGAATATATAATGGCCGTCGCTAATTGGTTTTTGCTATTTATATTTGAACTTACATCTATGTATACTGATTTATGCAATAAACGTTTAAAATTGAAATTTAACAGTATTAGTTGCGCTTAAGGTGCACGCAATGACAAAAATAACAAAGAAATATCCAAAAAAAGTTTCTTAATGTCGAAGTTCGCAAAAAAAATGTACAATACCAGGATGGACAAAAACGAAACAAAAATATGTTCGCGCAAAGTGCGTAACATGATATTGACCACTTACATTTTTAAACCTGAACCACAGAATAGATAATAGTAGTACCTACAGAAGCGACACTCCTTTGATGTTGAAGAAAGCCGCCGTTTTAATAGCCTACACTTTTTTTGTAACAATCAAGACACCGTGCGCTATCTAAATTAAACTCAAATGCACGCGCATAAGAGCACAAATCCTTTGCGTTCTCTGACTACCTACACGGGAGCTCTAACGCCAGGGCCGGATTCAGGATATACCTATGAAAAATACAATCCTGAACTGATTTGGTAGGTATATTAGCTATTTACACAGAATATATTATTGTAAGTATTTACAATATTTTTCAAAAAGTCGTGAATATTCTTAGTCATAATAAAAAAATACAAATAAAAATATAATTTACAATTACAATGGGAGTTTTTCTGTTGACTGTTCTCTTGATAGTTCTGAATGACAAACCAGAAGGCGCTGTGCTAAACTGAAATTTTGACATTTCAATGTGGCTGGCGGCAGCCATAGTTTTGTCACAGGTTACGTTTCACGCTGTGTTCGTTACAAATTAACTATGTTAGTTTGATTTACTACATAATTATATTATAGAGTGTCATTCGTGTAAGTAAACAAATAACCAACCAATAATAACTTTAGGACAATTCAATAAACACAAAATAATAATAATTTATAACGTGGTACAGTTTTTGTGTAAAGAAACGTTATTTCAATTCAATTAAGCTCAGCGCCCTCTACATGACACTCGAGAATCCCTAGAAAATTTCCCATTGTCCTACTTTAATATAATGTTGTATGTATTTCTTGCCGTCTCAGAAGTATAAATTATTAAACTTAAGTGTCGCGAAAATACGAAATCTTACAAATAATACCAAAAGATATTGTGCCGGAAAACATGAGCACGGTGTATGAAATGGAACATTTTCCAGCAGCGATAATAACGAGTTAGCTGGATTTCTCATCATAATTTAAATTATTTAAAAACAATCTCCAGCTCCTTCACGTATTTCGTAAAGCTTTCAGGGGGAACTTTGGTAATATAACAAAGGACAACTTGAAATCACTCTTTTTATTAAGACATCCGTCCACAACACCTAGTCCTATTTTGTCTCATCTCATCATAATAAATTGATTGGTTTTAAATTTCGTAAAGAAGCACAGCACAAACAATTTATTCCACTACCTGCACGACTGTCTCGTTAAAGAACGCGTCACAAGTGAAATGACGTCACCGCATCGATGAGCGCGCGCTCTACTAGCGAGCGCGATCCGGCTCTGGCCGAGTGTACCGTCGCGGTACACGACGGCGTAGGTACTTAACTCCGTAGGTATAGGCGAGTGTCGCAGGCCTGCCTGAACTAATAAGTTGGCTTTATTTAGTTTAATGACTTTGCTTCTTCTGAAATAACGTAAAACTAAAAAGTTGTAAATATGATTTGAGATGTTATGAAGATATGTGTTTTGTGAACTGATTAAGCCCTTATTTTTAGACCAATTCTTTTCATGTACTGAAAGTGGAAGAATAACAAACAAACATACAGTACAGTTTATACAGTTCATAATTAATATGGATACTATGCGTTCAGCTAAGTCTTGGCGAATGGTTCAGCTTATTCCAAAATATGGTCCTTATGATATAATGTAGGTTAATATTCCTTCCAAGTTATAATATCAACTTTGTGAGTAGTCCACCGAGAATCGAACCCGGAACCTTAGCGCCGCAGGCAGTCGCACTACCATTAGTCGTCAAGTATTGTATCAGTACCAGTTAGACTAACATTATATGAAATGGTGACACCTCTATAATATACTCTTTGACATGACTTCCGAATTTCATTTGAATTTCGTTCCTTCCGTCGAAGTACAAGCCTTAAGTACTTGGAAATGAATCCATTGCCAAAATTTTAATAAAGTAAAAAGAAAGATGGGTGCCGAAAATGGGACAATGAATCTGCACTTAGCGACCTGTTGACAAATTAGCCAATTATTTTGACTACCAAGTCTTCTTTTCATATAACCTTCTCAGTTTTAACTAAATCCTCATGGGGTATTCCTTTTATCTACCTACAGTAATAAAATCAATTACCTGTTATATTAATAAAGTATAATATTTTTGTGGAAAATGAATATTATATATTTTTTTTAAATATTTATACATCTTAGACATTTCACACAGCGCCATCTAGCCGTAAACTAAGCAAAGCTTGTACTATGGGAACTAGCCAGCTGATATAATACGTACATACATTTTTTTGTTAATGAATACATACCATATTATATAGAAAACACCCAGACTCAACACAAATATTTGAAAGTAACTTACAGATACTTGTGCTGTGTGGGGATCGAACCCACGACCCTTCGCGTAGCAGGCAGGGTGGGGTACTGATTTAGTTTCTGTTGCGATAGAATACTCTAGCCAGGCTACCTAGGAGTTGATTGAGAGAAGGGCCCGATTACACAAGCACGAAAAATCGCGATTGCAGCAAATTTAAAAAAAGTTTTTAAACGTATCGGAGTTTTAGTATTAGTGTCGATTACAAATTAAAAAGACTATAATTTGACCTACCTATAAACTTATTAAAACAAAATATGGTAGGGTAGGTATCATCAACCGTTGATCTAGCAAAGTCAAAATAAACTTCCGCAGCCAGTTCGTTGCTCTTGTATATGTTAAATACATACATACATACTTCACGCTTATTTCCCTTGCGGGGTAGGCAGAGCGTTAAATGTCCGTAAAAGACGAACATTAACGCCAGGTTTGACAAAGTTATGAAGGTCATTCAGAAAATTCTGCATCGCCATTGTGAAGGTTATCAGCCTATCGCCTAGAATTGCAAAATAGTAGTCATGTAACTCTCGTGTCCCTTAGTCGCCTCTTACTTGTTCTTATTCTAAGCCGACATCACACGGACATACGCGCACCTTTTATTAATACTCATACCGAAAATAAAAACAAAAAAAGGTTTTTAAACCGCCTAATGAAAACCACGTAGATTATTGAACCTGTGCCAAATGAACTGCAGACAACGGGAACCAGCCGCCTTATTACAGAACCTTTCCGACTCTTATTGACTTTAATTTTCTACGCTGTTGACGTTTCCAATGATATATATCTGCACTGGAATGGCGAAAATGGCCCTCCGCTTTTTCAAATAACAACCGGAACTCCATCAATCGTTCCTGTCATTCATTTGCACGGTTATCGTTCGTGAAATATTAGAGTTATCTATCGGGAAAATCACGCCTGCAAAAACTACTTGGAGGTCCGAAAAACAATCTTTCACTTTGATTATTTTTCTATTGTAAATAATAGAGGGCTATGAGAGGTTTGTTGATGGCAAACTCGGTGGCACGTGTCTCAGGGAAGTCTTTTTATTGTAGTCAAGGTATTCGAAGCCAATTCCTGTTTTTTTTCTCTAGGCTTTGAGTTAAGGCTTACTGATCAAGTACCTTCAGTTTGCTCCCATAGATTTAAATTATTTTCAGAACATAAAGTTTTTTTAAGGCGAGTGCAGCCGTGAACGACCTCGACAGTTGCGCAACTTTACAAAAAAATGATTTCTCTGTATACAAACAATATATCAGAATGTCCGTACCCAAGTCTTTAGTATGACCTGCAAACTCAATGAAATATTAGCTGCAATTAAAGTTATGACAAAGAATGCCTAAAAACGGCCACTTTTGGTATTAATTGTCATAATCATAACTTTAATTACAGCGAATATTTCATTGAGTTTGCAGGTTCTAATTCTACTAAAAACTTGGGCATCGAACATTCTGATAGATTGTTTGTATAAAGAGAAAATATATTTTTTGTGAAGTGGCGCCACTGTCGAGGTCGTTAACGAGTACACTCGCTTTAAATAATGGTGTAGTTTTATTAAAGTTAATAACCAATTATCCAACTAATACTTTTACTACGCAGACATAGCTTAATAAAAAAGATACATATTTCATTTCGATTTCAATATTTACTTTACGTTTTTATAGTTTATACTTTTACACAAGTGTAATGTTATATTTTTTCATAGGTTTTGATTTGTAAAGGAGGTAGTAGTAAGGTTCAAAATCACTGGTACGAGAGATTATTCACAACTATAAAAGCTTACAAAGTTTAAAATAGGTATACAATAATATTATACTTTTGTACCTACTTAAATATAAATTGTTAGAACCTGGTTGACCGTGCATTGCTCTGCTTATTTTGTTGGTAAAATGCATTTTTGGAAAATCTTCGTAGTCGACCTAGATCAATAAAAATATGCAAAAAATACTCGTATATAAATATTATTTTATTGAAATAAATTACAAACTTACCCGCAAGCTTTATTGTTATGCAAGCATGCATCAAAAACACAGAGCAAGCAAACCTCATGCAAACAAAAAAGCTTCAAAACTTTTTCCTAAAATACCATTATTTCACTGCCATCTATTTAACAGTGTTAGAATTTTGTACAGACAGAACGGGATTTGCGCCTTTGCGCCACTATACCTGTGACGGCTGGAGCACCTTCGGTTCGTGGCAGTTCCAAAACCAGTCACTAGGTGGCAGCGCATACCATACAAGATGCTGACCTCTATTGATTATTTTTCTAACTAGCTGCGAAGCGAAACCGCGCTGAAGCGCTATGGTGTTAGTAACGTAAGGTTTGTGTGTTCTAATAGAAGTTCAGTTTAAATTGAACAGATGGCGTGCAGATTTTTAATTTTTAGCCGGGCCAAAAATCTTCTTTGTTGTTTTGTAACTATACTTAGTTAAAGGTATTGAATAAGTACCTAGAGGCTTAAATTAAATCAAAGCTACCAGCTGTTTAACCAATTTTATCGTAATTCTACAATTTCAGATTAACTGTTGCGAAACTTTTACTGTTTTTGCCACATATTTGCGGGAAAGGTAAAGAAAAATTAAAATAAAACCGCCTGCCTACCCCGTACGTAAGATAATAATACAAGCGTGACTGCTTTAATGAGTCCATTCGTTGTCATTTCTCTTACATACGTACATACATATTATCACGCCTTTATCCCTTGAGGAGTAGGCAGAGCGTAAACGGCCGCAAAAACGGACATTTACGCCACGTCTGACAAACATTCGAGGGTCATTCGAAAAACTGTGTATCGCCATAACGACAGGTTGTCAGCACATCGCCTAAAATTGCAATACACACCCTCGAGTCCCTTTGTCGCCTTTTACGACACCCACGGGAAAGAAATGGGATGATGCTATTCTAAGCCGGCATCACACGGCATAATTCTCTTACAAATGATGTATTTTTATAGTACATAGTAGTAGGTTATTGTTAGTTAATATACGACCATACTTACGTCATTATAACTTAAGAGGCCTTTTGAGTTGTCCTGACTACTTAGTGTAAGTACCTACGTAACTCCCAAAATATTATTATAATCATGTAGTAGAGGATTTGTAAGTTATAGTCAGACAAATAAATAGTCTGACGGCCGATGTGGCGCAGTGGTAGTGCGACTGCCTGCTACGCAAAGGTTCCGGGTTCGGTTCTCGGTGGGACACTCATAAAGTTGATATTTATCACTTTGTGAATTTTTTCCCGGTCTGGTTAGGACATTGCAGGGTGAACTAACTGATTGTCCGAAATGAAATGGTTCCATGCTTCGGAGGGCACGTTTATCCGTCGGTCCCGGTTGCTGTTTATGATTACTTAGACGGCGGTCGTAACACAATCATGTCATAGGCCTACTAGTGGTAGTAGGCGGTTGAAAAACTCTGACACCAGGGTTCATCGGGTCCTTGGACGACTTTATGTCCCACACGAAAAGAGAGAGAGAGAGAGAGAGAGATATAGTCTGTGCCACGGATCTGCTGCGTCTTTAGTACCTAAACGTACCTATAACTTCTTTGGAAAAAACTTTTTTGATATAGGCAACATTAATTGTTTTGATTTAGAAAAAAAACATACTTAAATAAACTTCAGAAATGATTAGGTAAGCAGATCTTTAGAGTGTTTATACATACATACATATATCACGCCGTTATCCCTTTAGGGGTAGGCAGAGCGTAAACGGCCGCAAAAAAACGAACATTTACGCCACGTCTGACAAACATTTGAGGGCCATTCTGTAAATTGTGTATTTGTGTATCACCATAGTGACAGGTTGTCAGCCCATCGCCTAAAATTGCAATACACACCTCGAGTCCCTTCGTTGCCTTTTACGACACCCTCAAGAGTGTTTATAAGTAAGTACTCAAATTGTGCGAATAATATCTTTTAAATATTGAAATCAGTTTTCGAAACCAAAAAAGAGTCGAATTATCCACTGCAGCGGGTTTTTGAGGTTACCCTCAGGATTGTCTGATTCTCTCCTTCTATGTAGAAGTAGCTTTGCGGCAATAAACCCGACTAGTCAAGCAAGAGCACCGGACAGTTTGGTCAACAAGCATGGCTGCTTGTCGTGGCTTGGCGACGTCTCAATATTATATATCAAGATATCAAGACATCTGATGATTTACTTCGTAAGTGTCCCCAGTCACTCACGGTTCAATCGCACTGGGCGGACTTAGAATGGCTCCGCTCCAGAAGACCACTCCACTGAGTAGATACGGACTCCCTGAGATGCAGTTTAAATCTTTTTTATATATAGCAAACCGTCGAAAAACTTTGATACCGCGTTTTAGGACTCTTGGTTCAATAGAGACAGCTTTATTGTTTTGCCCCGTGAAAGGAAAGGGAAAGAATAAAGAACACAAAGTACAATGCTAATAATGGACAATAGTCACCTTTTGCAAACAGTTAATAAACTAAGCTATTGTTGTTTCAAGACAGGTATTAAAGTAGTCAAATAAGTAGGTTGGTACCACAGGAAGATATTTACAGATTTTTAGGGTTCCATATCTAAAAAGGAAGAAATCAGTACCTTTATAGGATAACTTTTTTGTCTGCCTAACTCGCAAGGGATATGGCGTGATATACCTACGTGTGTGTGATGTACGATTTATGGTATAGTCTTTTTGAAAAGAGTCTAGTAACAGAAAAATAAATTAAGTCCCTTATGTTAGTCTCTCAGGGGATTCAAACTATAGGGTACTTTCCGTGGAAATAAAATTTGACAAGTAGCTTAGTTTTGTTGTTCAGGCAGCCGAAAAAATCAATATTATAAATTTTAAAATTGGTTCTTATTTAAAATATTGTAGTAGCGACATCATAAGAAAGAGTTTGATGTGCATGTTTCGGAACTCCGGTGCGCGAGACCGACTCGCTCTTAGCTTGTTTTTTATTCTGTCTACTATATCCGTCTTTAACACTAATACCTATATCTTGACACATTTTCAACCACATCAACTTACTCATTGAAGAGATCAACTCAAACTTGTTTTTATACAGGTTATAAGTAAACCAGTATAAGTTGATCCTTAAAGGGGTAGGTGGATGTTTTGCTGATAGTACAAAACATTTATATCTCACGTCATGTCATTTTAAGATGACTAATACAATGACAATTTTAACGAAGCTGCTGTCAATAAAAAAAGTTTTTTAAGGTTCCGTATTGTAAGGGGTCAAAACAGGGTCGGGACCCTATTACTGAGATTATTCAAGTATTTATTATTCGCTGTATGTTTGTCTGTTCCTCCGTCCGTCCGTGCTTCTGTCATCATCAGGTTGTATTGAAGTTTTCACAGATGGCATTTTTTGTTTTTTGCTATAACAAAAACAAACGAATATTTTTTTTTGTTAATTAATATTAATAATCAAAAGGATGCATACAGCAAACGCGATTTTTATGCCATTTTTACATGAAATGGTACGGAACCCATTTTGAGTACAGAACCGAGCAGCCGAGTCCGACTAACAGAAACCCTATTACTGACGCTCGGCTGTCCGTCTGTCTGTCCGTCCGTCCGTCCGTCCTACAGTTACGAGGCTGTATCTCCTGAACCGTTATATTTAGACAGTTGAAATTTTCACAGATGATGTATTTCTGTTGCAATTTGAATAAAGTAAATATTAACGTAATATTTATGGGGGCTGCCATACATATAAAACACGTATTTTTTTTTGCGCGTTTTTATAGATAATGGAACGGAACCCTTCGTGCGCGAGTCTGACTCGCACTTGGCCGGTTTTTTTTTATTTTTAAATATTCAGGTCCATCGATTTTATTTGTCATGTGTTTCTTTATAATATGACTAACACTCGAATAATTTTAACAAACCCTTATTAACTATTCTTTCTTCTAAGTATTTCATTAATTGGACGAAATGACCGCGTTTGTCCCTAGAATGGTTTATACTCGTATAATCAGTGCATTTGATACCAAATTGATTCGCAGAATTTCCTGCATCAGGCAATGATTCATGGTCTCTGCGAATATCAGGAATGGAAGAAATGGTAATGAAACAAAATTTTCCATCAGTGGAATATCATTTTATTAGACTAGCTAACACAATGCTGTAGGTTATGATTATGACATAGTATATTATATGGATTCTTAGGTATTCCGAAGGTTCTACGTTGGTGTTAAAGTTACTAGATTAATGGTTCACGGTGTTAAGTACTCACAACAATATATCACGCATTTATCCCTTGTGGAGCAGGCAGAGCGTCAACGGCCGTAACATACGGTCGCTATCGCCACATTAGGGAAGTTTCAGAAAAATCATGTAGCACCATAATGACAGGCTGTCAGCCTCTTGCCTAAAATTGCAATACACATGATACTCTTGATCCCCTTAGTCGCCTTTTACGACACCGCCGAGAAAGAAATGTGGTAATGCAATTCTAAACCGGCATCCCACGGAAAAAGTTAGTACTATAACATTATAATTAAGTATACAGAGAAAAAAGGTTCAAAGAGAATATAATAGAAAAGGTTGACCACTTCCTGTTCTTGCCTATACGGTCAATCGACCTGTCACGTCAAACGTCTACTTTAATACCACGTAGTGGTATAATATAAGTCTATGCTTTAATACCTAAGCTTATCCTAAAATAGCATACCATACAGACTAAATGTGCCCTCATGATATTTGGACAGTAAGAATTCATCAATCCCGAGACTACTAATATGAATAAGTTACTAATAAGAATACTTAACAAATATTTGTTAAGTAAATTTTTATTTATTTCTTTTTAGTTCAGTTGTTTTTTGTGTATAACAAGTATTTATGATCAAAAAAAGTGTATTGATATTAATATCAGCTATCTATTTCTTATAGTACAAGCTCTGCTTAGTTTGAGACTAAATAACGCTGTGTAAATTGTCGAGAATTTCTTTTCATTCCCCGTGGGTATCGTAAGAGGCAACTAAAGGTCTCGATTATGTATTGCAATTTAAGGCGTTGGGCTGACCGCTGTCTTGATGATTATACACATTTTTCTGAATGACCCTCGAATGTTTGTCAGACGCGGCGTAAATGACCGTTTTACGGCCGTTTACGCTCTGCCTACCCCGTAAAAGATATACGCGTGATAAATGTATGTGTGTAAGTAATTTAATTTATACAACAGTAAACAACTTGCATAAGAAGCAATGAGCGCTACAGAAAATTAGGTTAGCAATACACGCCTGAATATGAAAGCATGTACTTGATACTACTGTTACTGTAAAACAAGCTTAATGTGTACATGCAAGATAAGTATGTTGTTAATAAACAGAACTCTTAGAAGACTCACCTGGTACCATACAAATGTGTGCTCTAAATTCAGCAAATTAAAGTCGAGATTAACAAGCCGTTAGTTTCCTTAGTAAAATTTACATATCATAAATGTAATATTTAGCTCTCAACTTGCTAATTAGAACGAGCGTCTTTGGGAGAGTCAGCAGAAAAACAAGGAAGTGCGGAAGTAGAACTGGAAACGTGAATTATATATCGGCTACCATTATAATAACGTAACGGACAATACGGACGGAAAGTAACGGACATGGAACGTTTTACCTTTAAGCTTCTTGGTTACGGACGTAGTTTGGAAGTGTAGCAAGCTGAAGTGGCAGTGGGCTGGGCACATCTGGCGTAGAACCAACGTACGGTGGAGTAAGTGGGTTCCCGAGTGGAGGCCACACCTCGGCAAGCATAGCGTTGGGCGACCTCCGGCTAGATGGACCGATGACTTAAGAAGGCGGCTGGTAGCGACTGGATGGCGAAAACGAGAGATAGTGCCCTGTGGCGTAGCCTTTTGGAGGAATTCATCCAGCAGTGTACTGCAATACGATGTATGTATTGAGTACATTTCATATCTTGGAGCAACACAGGTCGAAAGGCCGTATTGCTCTATGAAAGTTCCTACGAGACGTTGAGGCGGTTCTCCCAATTCTTGTCCGTCGCTGGAATTTCATGCACCGTAACGCCTGCATCTGTCAAACTTAAAAAAATGGAGTAACTTGTTGTTTTTGTATGGAGGCTGTATCTCATGAACCGCGAATGTAAGACAGTTGAAATTTTTACAGATGTTCTATTTCTGTTGCAGCTATAACAACAAATACAAAAAAAAAAATCGGTGCTGCCATACAAAACACGTGTTTTTTTCTGCAAGTAAATAATGGTACGGAACCCTTCGTGCACGAGTCCGACTTGCACTTGGCCATTTTTTTTAAATTAAACACTAGCGGCCTGCCCAGCGGTTTCACCCGCTGCTAACCGTTTTCCCATGGGAAAAAGACATTTTAATATAGCCTTCGTTCACCAGGGATAATAAAATAAAATAATGTAGGATTCTAATTGTAAAATTATTTTTTATCAACTAGTAGTTTCGGAGACTATTCAATTCAAACAAACAATCAAATGTTTCCTCTTTATAATAATATTCATGTAGGGTAGACTGGGTACGGTTGTAACAGGGTACGGTTGTAACAACTCGATTATTTCCGAAACTATACGCGATAGGGTTAGGGGTACAAGGGGAGAGTTACGCGCGCTGACAGTCCCGCCATTATTCACAGTGTTTCGTCGCACTCCGCATGCTTTAAACGCTTAAAAATAAGCCTTTTGTGTTTTGACAACAAAAAGTAAGTATTTTTTACCAATTTCTTTGTCAGATTATTTGATTTTCAGTGTACTTGCTGAATTCAAGTTCTAACATACGTTTTTGTGGTGTTTTTGTATTGTCAGAGACTAATTATTTTTTGCTTAGGGTTTAAAGCCATCTGACTGTGACCTTTATAATTCCGAAATGGGGGGGTGGGTACGGTTGTAACATTTTTTGTGGGGACGGTTGTAACAATATTCTTAATGTTTTTTTATTCAAAGATGCCTAGAAAACGCACAATAACTACTGGGAAAGGCGAAAGCGACATGTAGATGAACAAGCACGCGACGACAAGTTGTAACTTAACGTTATTTTTTAGACGAGTTATGGGGAATGGGCCTAACTGAGTTAAAAAAAATATTCATTTAATTTTGAAGGTGATAATTACTATTATTTTATTATTGTATCATTATTTTTACATTAAGATTCTGTTTGGGCATACAAAAAATGATTTTGCTACCAATTCTCAAGAAAATATTTTAAGATTCTAGGTTTGTTAAATTTTGAATGATTTTTGTTAAATTAAATTTATCAGTTAACAGTGTCTGAAAAGGTTAATAATATTTAATAAATATATTAAAAATTATCAAAATTCATTAATAACGTTAAACGTTTATTGTTACAACTGTCCCCAATCACTGTTACAACCGACCCTGGTATGGGTACGGTTGTAGCAGATGCACCCTGTCATGATATCGTCTTATTGCGGCATAACTGTATTACTTAGGCATCTGGATATGATCAGAATTTATAAAATAATGTCCAAGCTTTCATATAAAGTGCTTTACTCGTGGTTTATTCGCATGATGGATGAGCAATGGACAATCAAAGCAAAATTGTTACAACCGTACCCAGTCTACCCTACTATGATTTTATTATGCACGCACTGAAAATATTAGTGTAGATAAATTAATGTTTACAAAACCCAAATGTCAAAAGATTATCGGTATTACTTTTTTGCTGACGCTACTGCATCAAGGTAAGGAAAGGAAGCTCTTTTCCCCTGAGTCCGCGTCCGCGTTTAATTAGTTGCGAGTTGTTATTATTGTTACGGCAAATGCACACATAAAACTTACTCATATTTATTTTATTCTCCGACTTGGAAATTATGGGTGTAGTCCCGTTGTCCTCCGTGACCGTGTGTTGATGGTTGGTTCAGCAAGGTGCAGCAGTGGTCGCGGCAGTGGTAGGGCAATACCATGGTATTGCCCTACCACTGCCGCGACTTGCCCCACTTGCCCCACCCTCTTCCACAACTTACACCAACATGCCCTATCCTGTCCTTCCATACCCCACCCTCGGAGACACGGTCACCGGGGACAACGGGAATACACCAAATTATGCACGTGAAGACGGGTTCTACCGTTCAGCTCCTGTTTTCTTAAATGCTGAAAACGCTGGAACATTTTGCAGCCATATTGGAGGAATTGTTTGTGGAAACTTTACGTTACATTATCAACAAGCACAACAGTCCACTGCTACTTTTCTTCTTTTTGTATGGGAACAACGAATTGACGAACTCTGTGTCAGAGTGTTTTTAACCACCTTTTACTATCAACCCTCTAAAATGGGTGAGTAACGACCACTATCTCAGTAATCATTAAGAGCAACCTAACCGTCGGCTTAACGTGCCCTCCAAAGAACGGAACAATGCAATGTCTACAATGTCCAGACATAGCACAAATTGGTACCGGGAATCGAACCAGGAACCTTGAGCCACAGGCTGTTGCACTACCACGGGGCCACATCAGCCGTCCTCTGCTGGACATGGATTTCGCCCTTTTAGTACGTGTTTTCCATAGTCACCGTGTGTGACTGGCGCGTACAAAGGGTTGATCGGGTCGTTGGACGAATCGGCGTCCCACACAAAAAAGAAGACAGGTTCAAACACAAATACAAATTATATTTATTGTCTGCGCAAATTTTACAAATAATTGAATACTTACCAAATTTCAAAACACCTCCCGTGTTAGGTATAAAAAAATATTTTCAAGCGCGGTAGCCCAGATGGAAGTGGCATCGTCACTAGTAATGACGAAAGTCGCAGGTTCAAATCCTGCCCGCGCATGGAAATATTGCAAGTTAAAAAAATAAATATACAAATTATATTTATTACAGGCAGTCAATGAATAGTGTTAACTTAAATGTATTATTTTCATTGGAATCGCTGCTGACTATAACCTTGGATTTGTCCCTTAGTATTTTTTACGACACCTACAGGTTGTAAAGGGTTGATGCTTTCTCGATTAGCACCGCACTGTACGTTACATAACACAAATCAAGTAGATCTTTTGATTATAACCATAAGAAAAAAAAACATACTAAAGAGTGGTCCGGTCCCAAAAACATGCGAAACCAGGTTTTATTACTAAACTTAGTTTTCATGAGTCAAGCCTCGAGCTTGGTGCAGTGCAGTCATGAGTTAATTTTTTAAATTATTATTTAAAAAATGTTTTTTTCTTAATGTACATACATAGATACAAGTAGTTATAAATACAGGGTTATTTTTTATTCACCCCGGTAATTTTACCGTTTATAATTTATAATGGGGTCACCTGCGAAATAGCAAAAAAAATAACAGCTGTTCCATACATTTTGTTAGAGTAGGTACGAAATTTGCTGTATTTTTTCGCGATTTCGCAGGTAATTCTATAATAAAAGTTGTTCAGAATCATGAGTAGAATCACCCTATAAAATTTCCGTGCTGGATAAAAAATAACCCTGTACTGTCGTCACGTCGGTGTAGTCCTAAGAAGATAATTTTGGTTTCACTTCTACAGTTCAATAGGTATTACTTATTTCTGTTGTTACTATACTACTTTGAGCAATAAAGAATTAAATTTTATAATTATTATTTTCATCTCCCGGCATGGATTCACGCGACTATGCCCAGGCCTTATTTTTATTATTACAAAACGTGTAAGGAACATCTTATTACATTTATTACACTACAAATTTTACCTCCTTGTCACATAATTGGTGACAGCAAACATGTAAAACAATTAAACTTATCAGCAGCGTGATTCATTAATAACATTTTGGGGGCAAAAAATTGATATTTTGTTTACATTATTAGTCGAGTGGGGGCACCATCAATCACTATGAGGGATGAACGGAGGCAAAATGTCGTCAATCTCCGTAGATTGACCGTGTTTTGGTTCTTATAGCTACAAAATTTCGTTTTGTATCATACTAGGTAGGTACTTCATATTACACACTTACACATATCAGTGATAGTGATATGATATCACGCCTATAATCCCTTGCAGGGTGGGCAGAGCGTTAACGGCCGAAAAAAAAATGACATTTAAGCCACGTCTGAGATTTGAGGGAAATTTTGGAAAATTGTGTATTGTCATAGTGACAGGTTGTCAGTCTATCGCCTAAAACTGCAAAACACACCCTCGAGTACCTTAGCTCCCGCGGAAAAGAAATAGGGTGATGCTATTCTAAGCCGGCATCACATGGCAACTTATACTTCATATTGTAATAAATACACGTTTGCGAAATTCAAGATTTTCAGTCAATGTCACATTTCTGCGAAAGACGTCTTTGGTCTTATTTAGATTTTCGATTTATGTCAAAGTTAAAACAAATACATACTTGAGGGGCAACGTCTTTCGGTTTCCCAATCAATTACGTATTCAGGCACCATTTTTTTCACTGATCAACGCTAGGTTAAATCGCAATGCGGATCCCAACATTGAAATCTAAATTAAAAAAAGGAACTAGGTGCGTCATAAATCACTCAAATCTGTAGTTTCGGTTTAAGCTGATAAATGAACTAGATTTCTGCCCAGCGGTTTCAGGCGCCGCCACTCATTTTTCCGTGGTAATAGTTGTTTTCTTCCGATTAAAAGTGGCCTATGTGTTATTCCATGTTATACTCTACCTGTGTTCTAAATTTCATCCAAATTGGTCAAGCCGTCTGAGCGTGAAGAGGTAACAAACATACATACACACACACACACACAAACTCTCAGATTTATAATATTATAGTACGGATAACACAGGTAGGTGAGTACGTAAAAACTATACCAATAAGACAGTAAAGATAAAATCTGGTGGAACATTCCGTTGTAACAAAGGAATTCTAAGTGAAGCCTAATTAGAATTTCACATGAGATTTATAGCGGATCTGGCCCAAAAAATAGGTCATTATTAAAGAAAGCACGCTATCCGTAAAGCCATAATCATTAATCTCATCAACTTACTTATTTGAATAGTCCAAGAATTCTGATTCATTATAATTTATATGTATTTCATTATTTTGATTAATGTTTTTTTTTTCATCACGCGGATATCCTTAGCTTTGTATCTCGTATCCGCTCATTCAGGTGTTAATCAAGTTATTTTCAAAGTATCAGTTTCGTCAAGTGACATACAAACTAAAAAAGATAACCTACCCCTCCGAAACGTCGGAAAAAGCGAGTCACATTTCTAGAGTGCCATACTAACGTCTCATTATCAGAGGGCACATGCCTTTTAACGGCTTCTAAAAAATGCCACATTTTGTCCCCAAAGAGGGTAGAAAAAGTGCCAAATTAACTTTTTAGAGGAAACGATCTGTTTTTGGGCCGGCCACGTGTGAGTTTCAGTGATGGCGTCAAATTCTATTTCGAAGTCACCACATGGCGCTTTGTTGATACTTTGTCGTCGCGCATCCCTCATTTTAAGGGAACTCTATTTTTATCACAAATTGATGACGACATGTGTAAGAACTCTACTTGACTTTAATACCCTCTGATTTATTAAACAGCATTACAAATCTGACACATCTTAATGAATTCTCTTTATGAATCATTTTCTTACAAGGCCCTCTTTCATATTTTACGTAACAAAATTTCGTGTGATAAAAGAGAATCAAAAAGTAAACAGAATTCAAAATATAACGCCTCAATCTGTCTTTTATTTCATAAACAAATGTATTCAATAGTCTACATACGAAGACAAACAGTGTTATTTTGTTTTCTTCGCAGCAAAAAAGCCCTTGAGGAATGTATGCAAAAATATTACACGTACAAAGAAATAGAAAAGAAAAACTTATACGCGCAGAGAGTGTACAGTGAGATAAAGGAAAAAAAGGAACGGTCTTAACTGGTTCCTACATTATATTCGCATTTGGGAAGATCAAAGAGCATGTTGTGACACACGGGCGGGGAAAAACTTCAGCAGACCTCGGCGGTGAGGTGTACGTAGCTGGAGGGCTCACCAGTTACAACATCCTTGAGGGGGCTAGGCTTTGAAACAAAATGCGTTTGCATACATTAAACTGTAAGAATGTTTGAGATAGGGAGGGTAATAATACCGACGGTCCCAAGGGAAGTGTGTTTCGGCGATTACGCGAGCAGAATTTCTCAAGAACAACTCGCCATCTCAGATAGTTTGCACGTAACACTATCCTCTTTGCGCGTCTCTCTACACTCTAAGCGGCTCTCCTGAATACTTCTGTGTTCCGAAGTTTTTGAAAGGCAGATTAGGAACATATCTCAAGTCCCTTAAAAGCTTAGGTTACTGCGCGTATTCATGTAAATATTTGAAGGTAATGAAGTTAGAGAGGGGCCAAAACTCCGAAAGTTTAGCAAACTATTCTGGGATAGTTTTTTACGCATTTCTGCTTGTGTGAGTTTTGTAGAGGCGTGGAAGTAAATAGAATTAGTGATACTACCACTATTAATCCCGGTTACAAACAAGTGGGAGTAACGGAGGGCCAGGTGGGGTGGTAGACAATCTCGGGGCAATTTTGCGCAGTCCACCGGGAACAGGGGATGTGCGATGCACGTACTGAGAATCTGAGGATGAGATGAAACTTTGATTCTATTCTCTTCCTCTACTTTAAGATTATCTCGTAGGTAGACACATATTTTACTTGCCAGCTCTTGTATCATTGTATGAACTATAAGCATGACCTTAAACCATTGCAGATGCATTTTATTTTTATTCTCATCACCAGGAATGTTAAGGAGCTCCGTGACTGTAATCAAGATATAATGGTCAACATCCCTGCTAATTACTAGATTAAATTAAGGCGAGTGTAGACGTGAACGGCCTCGACAGTGGCGCCACTTCACACTTTTTTTTGCCCTAAATTCAATTAAAACCAATATTTTATTGAGTCTGTCGATTCAAATTTTACTTGGATAATTCTAAAATGTTGAGCAACTGTCCGTTGCCCGTTTGATAGATTGTTTGAAAAAAATATATTGTGAAGTAGCGCACTGTCGATTTACTACACTCGCCTTAAAGCTTATATTTTAAAATTGCGGTCTTCACTATTCTTTTATAGTCATAAGATCTTAACGTTTAAAAAAGTAACCACCTTTACAGATATGTTCTATTTTGAACCGTATAAAAACACAGCTACTAATAATCAAGCAACAAATACGTCACATAATTTTTATGACATACCCCATGCATCCTCCATGAAAATAATTTATGACCATGCAGAGATGGGTTCTGTTGTTTTACGGGATGATAGTAGAGGGTGGGTTTATGGTGCATCTTTGATGGTACAATGCAATAACGTCTAAACGCACTACGGTGATAAACTTTCTGGGACAAAGACGGTCCGATGGCCAATCTAAAGTAATAGATGTAGCTTTATCTATAGCAGGGTTATGAACAGGCTGAAATACTAGTTAGCGATAATATCTCAAGTAGGGCTTGTGACAAAGAGCATCTTTACATTACCAGCCACATCAGTCCATTGCTGGGCATGGGCCTTCCCCTATTGGCGGGTATTGCCATAGCCACCAAGCTTGACCAGAGGATTGGCGACCCTAGTGCAAGATATCACATTTAAATTTTACAGGAAACGCTGCTGCCCACTCCCTGGATGAATTTTAGCCTTCAGTCGCTTTTTACGACACCCACGGGTTGTATTGGGGTGACGCTTTTCTAAGCTGTCATCACAAGAGCCTTTCTATAGTCAAGGAAAATATGTTAAAATAAATAGAGAAACGTGTTGTAACCTTAAGTTGCAGATCAACATTTGAAGTAAATTTTCTTATATATTTTCAACGAACCTTCCAAACGATACAAACTTCTGTATTCTAAAGGGTTCAAAAATCAAGTCCGTATCGAAATCAAAAACTTTGCACGGTGCATATCACTATTATTATACTAGGTCAGTTCGTAAAATTTTACAACATTCTGTGAAAACATGAAAAGTGGGTAATACCTAACGTTCAACGTTTCCACCTGAACACTTTTCGTCACGCAAGCCGTAAACAACTTGCATAAGAAGCAATGAGCGCTACAGAAAATTAGGTTAGCAATACACTCCTGAATATTAAAGCATGTACTTGATACTACTGTTACTGTAAAACAAGCTTAATGTGTACATGCAAGATAAGTATGTTGTTAATAAACAGAACTCTTAGAAGACTCACCTGGTACCATACAAATGTGTGCTCTAAATTCAGCAATTTAAAGTCGAGATTAACAAGCCGTTAGTTTCCTTAGTAAAATTTACATATCATAAATGTAATATTTAGCTCTCAACTTGCTAATTAGAACGAGCGTCTTTGGGAGAGTCAGCAGAAAAACAAGGAAGTGCGGAAGTAGAACTGGAAACGTGGATTATATATCGGATACCATCCTCATAACGTAACGGACAAAACGGAAGGAAAGTTACGACGTAGTCTGGAAGTGTAGCAAGCTGAAGTGGCCGCGGGCTGGGCACATCTGGCGTAGAACCGACGGACGGTGGAGTAAGCGGGTTCCCGAGTGGAGGCCACGCCTCGGCAAGCGTAGCGTTGGACGACCTTCTGTCAGAGTGACCGATGACTTTAACACACAACTAACTATGACACTCAGGATAATGTTAGAATTCTTCAGATACAATTCCCATTCGCATCTGTTCAATGGTTTACGAGTTTCAGTCCTTTAAAGGATTGCACATAAATACATACATATTTACATACATACATACATACATGAACCGTAAAAACATTACACTCCTTTTTGGTTGACAGTCGTGTAAAAGTCTGGATGGCGAAAACAAGAGATCGTGCCCTCTGGCGTACCATGAGGGAGGCCTACGTCCAGCAATGGACTCCAATAAGCTGACGTACGTATGTATCGGATACCATTCATTATTATCTTGGAGCAACACAGGTCGAAAGGCCGTATTGCTCTAAGAAAGTTCCTACGACACGTTGAGGTGGTTCTCCCACTTCTTGTCCGTCGCTGCGTATTTAATGCACCGTAACGCCTGCGTCTGTCAAACTAAAAAAAAATGCAAATTCCAATCTTATTCCCTTACACATACGGCTACGACGCAAAAACTGGGCAAACCGCCTGACGATTACGGGTACAACCTATAGTACCTAGTACACAAGACTTACTTACCAACTTTTAATGTGAACTTTGTTTTTTTATCATTTCAGTAAAGATTTTTTAAAAATTATTTTTTATTATAATATTTTTATAAAATCCTAAACTGTCCCACTGCTGGGCAAAAGCCTTCCCTTTCTCTTTCCAGACAGTGCAGTAATTTTTATATAAAAACACTAGCTGGTCTACCCAGTGCGTCCACCCGCTGCTAACCGTTTTTCCATGGAAAAAATACATTTTAATGTAGCCTATGTTCACCAGGGATAATCTAGGATTCTAATTAAAAAATATATGTTTTTATCAACTAGTAGTTTCGGAGACTATTCAATTCAAACAAACAGTCAAATAATTCCTCTTTATAATTATATTAGTGTAGATAAATTAATGTGTACAAAGTCCAATAGTCAAAAGATTATCGGTACTGTTTTTTTGCTGACGCTACTGCATCAAGGTAAGGAAAGGAAGCTCTTTTCCCCAGAGTCTGCGTCCGCGTTTAATTAGTTGCGAGTTGTTATTATTGTTACGGCAAATGCACACATAAAACTTACTCACTTTTATTTTATTCTCCGACTTGGAAATTATGGGTGTATTCCCGGTGACCATGTGTTGAGGGTAGGTAAGGCTTCAGCAAGGTTTAGCATGGCCCTACCTTGGTAAGGTATTTGCCTACCTCTGCCACAAATTGCCCCACTTGCCCTACCCTCTTCCACAACCTAAACCACCTTGCCCTATCCTGTCCTACGCTGCCCCACTCTCTACGGGGACACGGTCACCGGGGACAACGGGAATACACCAAATTATGCACGTGAAGACGGGTTCTACCGTTCAGCTCCTGTTTTCTTAAATGCTGAAAACGCTGGAACATTTTGCAGCCATATTGGAGGAATTGTTTGTGGAAACTTTACGTTACATTATCAACAAGCTCAACAGTCCACTGCTACTTTTCTTCTTTTTGTATGGGAACAACGAATTGACGAACCCTGTATCAGAGTTTTTTCAACCACCTTTTACTTATACGTACTTTGTGCTTTTACTATCAGTCCTCTAAAATGGGCAAGTTACAACCACTATATAAGTAATCATAAGACAACAACCGAAACCGACAGCTTAACGTGCACTCCGAAGCACAGAACCATCTTTCTTACGGTCAATTAGGTGGTTCAGCCTGCAATGTCCAGACTTGGCACAAATTGGCACCAGGAATCGAACCCGGAACCTTTGAGCCACAGGCTGTTGCACTATCACTGCGCCACATCAGCCATTCTCTGCTGGACATGGGTTTCGTCCTTTTAGTACGTGTTTTTCATAGTTTACCGGCTGTGACAGACGCGTTCACAGGATTCATTGGGTCGTTGGACGAATCGGTGTCCCACAGGAAAAAGAAGAAGATAGGCGTGTCGGTAATTTGATAAGTGTTAAATGAAATGGATTATTTTCATTGGAAACGCTGCTGACCATAATCCTGGATTTGTGCCTTGTTACTTTCACGACACCTACAGGTTGCTTTCTCGATTGGCACCACACTGTACGTTACATAAAACAAGTAAAGTCGATCTTTATCTTATATTATTATAACCATGAGAAAAAAAGCAAAAGGTATTAAAGAGTGGTCCGGTCCCAAAAACAAGCGAAACCAGGTTTTATTGGTAAACTTAGTTTTCATATTTGAAGCCTCGAGCTTGGTGTAGGAGGGTAGGAGTCATGATTTTTTTTTCTAAATGTAGGTTGTTCAAAATATACAGGGTGTCGTAAGAGGCGACTAAGGGACTCGAGGGTTAGATGTTTATTGCAATTTTAGGCGATAGGCTGACAACCTGACACTATAGTGTTACACAGTTATCTGATTGTCCCTCAAACTTTTGTCAGACGTGGTGTTAATATCCGTTTTACGGCCGTTAACGCTCTGCCTACCCTGTAAGGGACAAGGGCTTGATTTATGTAGGTATGTATTTAAATACATAAAAACAAGTACTTATAAATATTATCGTCACGTCGGTTTAGTACTAAGAAGATAATTTTCATTTCACTTCTGCAGTTCTTTAGGTATTACTTATTTCTCTTGTTACTATACTATTTTGTGTAGGTACCTACTATTCTATTGCAAAATGCTATTGTTATTATTTTTATCTAGGCATGGATTCACGGGACTATGCCCGGGCTATATCCCTTGCGGGGTAGGCAGAGCGCAAACGACCGCAAAACGGACATTTACGCCACGTCTGACATAGCCATAGTGATAGGTTGTCAGCCCATCGCCTAAAACTACAGTACACACCTTCGAGTCCCTTATTCGCATCACACAGCTGCTATACTATTATTAGTAGGTACAAAACGTGTAAGGAACATCTTATTACATTTATTACACTAAAAATTTTACCCCCTTGTCACATAATTGGTGACAGCAAACATGTAAAACAATTAAACTTATCAGCAGCGTGATTCATTAATAATATTTTGGGGGCAAAAAATTGATATTTTGTTTACATTATTAGTCGAGTGGGGGCACCATCAATCACTATGAGGGATGAACGGAGGCAAAATGTCGTCAATCTACGGCAAGACCGTGTTTTGGTTCTTATAGCTACAAAATTTCGTTGTTTTTGTGTCAGACTAGGTTACACATATCACGCCTTTAATCCCTTGTGGTGTAGGCAGAGCTAAAACGACCGCAAAAAACCGTCATTTACGCCACGTCTGAGATTTGAGGGTCATTTTAAAAACTGTGTATTGCCACAGTGACAGGTTGTCAGTCTATCGCCTAAAATTGCAACACACATCCTCAAGTCGCTAAGTCGCCTCTTACGACTCACACGGGAAAGAAATGGGGATGCTATTCTAAGCCGACATCACACGGCAAGTTATACTTCATATTGTAACAAATACATACATACATATATCACGCCTATATCCCTTGCGGGGAAGGCAGAGCATAAATTGCCGTAGAAACGAACATTTACGCCACTCCTGACAAATGTTTGAGGGTCGTTCAGATCATTGTGTATCAACATAGTGACAGGTTGTCAGCCCATCGCCTAAATTGCAATACACATGTTACCCTCGAGTCCCTAAATCGCCTCTTACGATACCCACGGGAAAGATATGGGGTGATGCTATTCTAAGCCGGCATCACACGGCGATATTTTTCTCACAGCAAAAAAATATAGGTATAAGACAAGAAATACGGATCCTTTTTTTCGTGGCGGACACCGAACCGTGTTAACGACCCGATGAACCGATGATAACAAATACAGGTTTGCGGATATTCAGTCAATATCACATTTCTGCGAAAGACGTTTTGGTCTTATTTAGGTTTTTGATTGATGTCAAAGTTAAAAAAATACATACTTGAGGGACGACGTCTTTCGGTTTGCCAATCAATTAGGTACATATTAAGGCACCAATTTTTTCACTGACCGGCGGCGCTAGGTGTCGATGATAACAAATACAGGTTTGCGGATATTCAGTCAATATCACATTTCTGCGAAAGACGTTTTTGGTCTTATTTAGGTTTTTGATTGATGTCAAAGTTAAAAAAATACATACTTGAGGGACGACGTCTTTCGGTTTCCCAATCAATTAGGTACATATTAAGGCACCAATTTTTTCACTGACCGGCGGCGCTAGGTGTCGATGACGTTGCCCCTCAAATCGCAATACAGATCCTAACTCAGATGAATCTAAATTAACAAAGGAAATAGATGCTGTAGTGTTCGGTTTAAGCTTATAAATGAATAAGATTTCCGCCCACGGGTTTCAGCCGCTGCCACTCATTTTTCCGTGGTAATAGTTGTTTTCCTGCGATTAAAAGTGGCCTATAGGGCGGGGCAGACAGGCTCCGTATCCAGCTCTCGTCCGTAGTCACGCACGAACTTATGACGTTGTAATGTATGAGACTGTATGAGATACGGCACACCGCTTGCGTTGCGTATCCGTTCCGTGCTGCACGCAAGGCGGTGTGACGTATCTCATACTGTCCCATACATTACAACGTCATAAGTTCGTGCGTGACTACGGACGAGAGCTGGATACGGAGCGGATACGGAGCCGGTGTGCCCCGCCCTTATGTGTTATTCCATGTTATACTCTACCTGTGTTCTAAATTTCATCCAAATTGGTTAAGCCGTTTGAGCGTGAAGAGGTAACAAACATACTTACATAAACACACACACAAACTCTCAGATTTATAATATTATAGTACAAATAACACAGGTAGGTGAGTAGGTAAAAAATATACCAATAAGACAGTAAAGATACAATCTGGTGAAACATTCGGTTATAACAAAGGAATTCCAAGCGAAGGCTAATTAGAATTTCACATTAGATTTATAGCGGATCTGGCCCAAAAAATAGGTCATTATTAAAGAAAGCACGCTATCCGTAAAGCCATAGTCATTAATCTCATCAACTTAGTTATTTGAATAGTCCAAGAATTCTGATTCATTATCATTTATATGATTTTCATTCTTTTGATTAATGTTATTTTTTTCATCACGCGGATATCCTTAGCTTTGTATCTGGTATCCGCTCATTCAGGTGTTAATCAAGTTATTTTCAAAGTATCAGTTTCGTCAAGTGACATACAGACTAAAAAAGATAACCTACCCCTCCGAAACGTCGGAAAAAGCGAGTCACATTTCTAGAGTACCATACTAACGTCTCATTATCAGAGGGCACATGCCTTTTAACGGCTTCTAAAAAATGCCACATTTTGTCCCCAAAGAGGGTAGAAAAAGTGCCAAATTAACTTTTTTAGAGGAAACGATCTGTTTTTGGGCCGGCCACGTGTGAGTTTCAGTGATGGCGTCAAATTCTATTTCGAAGTCACCACATGGCGCTTTGTTGATACTTTGTCGTCGCGCATCCCTCATTTTAAGGGAACTCTATTTTTATCACAAATTGATGACGACATGTTTAAGAACTCTACTTGACTTTAATACCCTATGATTTATTAAACAGCATTACAGATCTGACACATCTTAATGAATTCTCTTTATGAATCATTTTCTTACAAGGCCCTCTTTCATATTTTACGTAACAAAATTTCGTGTGATAAAAGAGAATCAAAAAGTAAACAGAATTTCAAAATATAACGCCTCAATCTGTCTTTTATTTCATAAACAAATGTATTCAATAGTCTACATACGAAGACAAAACAGTGTTATTTTGTTTTCTTCGCAGCAAAAAAGCCCTTGAGGAATGTATGCAAAAATATTACACGTACAAAGAAATAGAAAAGAAAAACTTATACGCGCAGAGAGTGTACAGTGAGATAAAGGAAAAAAAGGAACGGTCTTAACTGGTTCCAACATTATATTCGCATTTGGGAAGATCAAAGAGCATGTTGTGACACACGGGCGGGGAAAAACTTCAGCAGACCTCGGCGGTGAGGTGTACGTAGCTGGAGGGCTTACCAGTTACAGCATCCTTGAGGGGCCTAGGCTTTGAAACAAAATGCGTTTGCATACATTAAACTGTAAGAATGTTTGAGATAGGGAGGGTAATACCGACGGTCCCAAGGGAAGTGTGTTTCGGCGATTACGCGAGCAGAATTTCTCAAGAACAACTCGCCATCTCAGATAGTTTGCACGTAACACTATCCTCTTTGCGCGTCTCTCTACACTCTCTAAGCGGCTCTCCTGAATACTTCTGTGTTCCGAAGTTTTTGAAAGGCAGATTAGGAACATATCTCAAGTCCCTTAAAAGCTTGGGTTACTGCGCGTGTTCATGTAAATAATTGAAGGTAATGAAGTTAGAGAGGGGCCGAATTTCCGAAAGTTTAGCAAACTATTCTGAGATAGTTTTTTACGCATTTCTGCTTGTGTAAGTTTTGTAGAGGCGTGGAAGTAAATAGAATTAGTGATACTACCACTGTTAATCCCGGTTACAAACAAGTGGGAGTAACGGAGGGCCAGGTGGGGTGGTAGACAATCTCGGGGCAATTTTGCGCAGTCCACCGGGAACAGGGGATGTGCGATGCACGTACTGAGAATCTGAGGATGAGATGAAACTTTGATTCTATTCTCTTCCTCTACTTTAAGATTATCTCGTAGGTAGACACATATTTTACTTGCCAGCTCTTGTATCATTGTATGAACTATAAGCATGACTTTAAACCATTGCAAATGCATTTTATTTTTATTCTCATCACCAGGGATGTTAGGAGCTCCGTAACTGTTACCAAAACTATCAAATATTCGATTTGAAAATATAATAGTAAACATCTCTGCTAATTACTAGATTAAATTAAGGCGAGCCACTTCACACTTTTTCCCCCCTCAAATTAGTTAAAGCTAATATTTTATCGAGTTTATAGATTCAACTTTTACTTTAAGGATAATACCAAAAAGTTGAGCAACGGACATTTTGATAGATAGTGTTTTTTTATTTTTATTGTTAAGTGGCGCAATATCGAGGCCGTTTACTACACTCACTTTAAATCTTACTATTCTTTTGTAGTCATAAGATCTTAACGTTGAATAAAATAACCACCTTTAAAAATATGTTCTATTTTGAACCGTATAAAAACACAGCTACCAATAATCAAGCAACAAATACTTCACATAATTTTTATGACATACCCCATGCATCCTCCATGAAAATAATTTATGACCATGCAGAGATGGGTTCTGTTGTTTTACGGGATGATAGTAGAGGGTGGGTTTATGGTGCATCTTTGATGGTACAATGCAATAACGTCTAAACGCACTACGGTGATAAACTTTCTGGGACAAAGACGGTCCGATGGCCAATCTAAAGTAATAGATGTAGCTTTATCTATAGCAGGGTTATGAACAGGCTGAAATACTAGTTAGCGATAATATCTCAAGTAGGGCTTGTGACAAAGAGCATCTTTACATTACCAGCCACATCAGTCCATTGCTGGGCATGGGCCTTCCCCTATTGGCGGGTATTGCCATAGCCACCAAGCTTGACCAGAGGATTGGCGACCCTAGTGCAAGATATCACATTTAAATTTTACAGGAAACGCTGCTGCCCACTCCCTGGATGAATTTTAGCCTTCAGTCGCTTTTTACGACACCCACGGGTTGTATTGGGGTGACGCTTTTCTAAGCTGTCATCACAAGAGCCTTTCTATAGTCAAGGAAAATATGTTAAAATAAATAGAGAAACGTGTTGTAACCTTAAGTTGCAGATCAACATTTGAAGTAAATTTTCTTATATATTTTCAACGAACCTTCCAAACGATACAAACTTCTGTATTCTAAAGGGTTCAAAAATCAAGTCCGTATCGAAATCAAAAACTTTGCACGGTGCATATCACTATTATTATACTAGGTCAGTTCGTAAAATTTTACAACATTCTGTGAAAACATGAAAAGTGGGTAATACCTAACGTTCAACGTTTCCACCTGAACACTTTTCGTCACGCAAGCCACGTCTAACTTTACCCGCTTTAAACTTTACCGAGTTGACAGCCCTGGCGAACCAATTTAATACTGTAAATCCACAGGGCACACTTACCTCCCTTCGAACTCATGCGATATTGCGTTTTTTTGTTAACCGCAGAGGGGACAAAGTCTTCGGGTTTGTATGCACGGTAATATATCACGGAATACTTTGTAACTTTGGTAGAGAAAGAAATGCAAGAGTTTGCATAAATAGGCTTTAGTTGACAGTGACATAAAACGAAGTATACGTGGTAAGTACTTGGAAGACCTAAGTTATCTCAACCACAAACTAAGGTTATCTAATCTAGGTTCACCTTAAAAAGAGATCAACCAAAAAAAACGGGCAAAATATTCCGTGTGATATCGGCTTATAGCAACACCCCATTTATTTTCCATGGGTATCGTAAGAGGAGACTAAGGGACTCGAGGGTTAAATGTGTATTTATAATTTTAGGCGCAATCCTATCTACTAGGCCCACCGGTGTCTTGGACAGGGAGTCAGTGTTTAACTCTGTACGGCTGGTGGTGACAGTATCCTAAAGCTACATTGCTACTCACAACTGAGCGAACAGTCTAGCTTTCACGGTGGTATTACCAAGAGCAACCGGAGGTACTCCTCGCTCCTGAGTCCTTGCAGCAGAACTGCTGGCTGGTGTGGTCACCGGAACGGGACGGGATGTGTTGACCACCTGTCACTATAGCGATACACAATTTTCTCATTGACCCACAAATGTTCGTCAGACGTGGCGTAAATTTTAGTTTTTGGGGCCGTCTACGCTCTGCCGATCCGCAAGGGATAAAGGCGTGATGTATGTATGAATAATACTTTAAAAAGAATAAATAATAATCGTTATCATCATTTTGGATTTAGGTTAATATCAGACTAAAATCCATTACACTTATTACTAGACAGTTTAAAATCTTGGGATCTTTTGCTCCGCGAATGATCCGAGGTGGTGTACTAGACTTAGGTTATGGTTTTGTTGTAATTATTTATTTTACATTATTGTATTGACATGTACCTATAATATATTTTTTTATAAAAAAAAATTCAGGAAAAAGATCAGAGAAGCCTTTGCCCTGTAGTGAGACACGGTCTCTTATATAAAATAAAATAATTGTCTAATAGCTTTTATTCCTGAAAAATGGCTCCAATGAACTAAGTGCTTCGTGGAAATATTTTCGAAACAAATCAAATTAATATTTCCCAGCCATTTGCTTGTAAATGAATTGTAAGGTTGCATTCACAGCATGCAATAAATTTTCATATCGATTCGCCTATCCGTGCAGAAACCCCTTTTTGAATAACTACGTCAGTATTCTGATTTCTGAATTCGGTATACCGGTTGGCCCAAATAGTGACGTCCAAAGACAAAACTTAACTTACTTACACAGCGAGGTATCCGAGTATTCAAGTTATTCATCTTTATGAGTTGTATAGGAAAAATTCGACTTGCGGGCTATTTTTCTTTTCTTGTACGCTAGAAAGATCAAATCGTAAAGATTATGATACAGAAACCACCGCTCGAAGAGCCCTATTATAAAATAAAGGAAAAAAGCTTGTCAGTCGAATTATTACCATACAACTATAAAAAATGATTCCCAGGATTCCCACATTTTCTTCTTTCGTCTGTCTTAAAATCGTTTGCAGGGAAAATAGATTTTCCATCTATTTTACCTGCAAACTTTTTGGGAGTAGAATATAAAACGATTCCAGCAAATCCCTTCAGGATTGAATTCAGAAAGTTCTCTTCTAAAGGTAGTGTATCAAAAACTTCCACCTAGCGTCTCAGAAGTCTGGTTGTATGAGATTTGGCCTTTCTAAATCATGAGTTCACTCAATCCCATGTTATCGACTAAAATGTCAAACTACAAATAGCACAGTCACTTTCTAATAAGCTTAGACAAGGATAGAAGTTGATTGCCTCTTAAATTGTCTATGATTTTACGCATTTTACGCGCTATCTGTCAAAATTAGCGGCGATGAAAAAAATGGCAGTTAAACATGTAGAGTTTTAAATAGTGCGGAATCCATAGACTATTTAACACGGAACATGATTGAATTATAGTCTGTGGCATCTACTATCCTTTTATTAATTTATTGAGTCGTTGGACGACTCGGTGTCCCACACGAAAAAAGAGAAAAATTTAACGGAAAGTGACATTGCTATTTTTAATTAGCCGTTTTAGTCGTTATCGTGGAATCGAGACAAATGGGTGATAATTTAATACAAGGAATAATGTTTAATTTGGTTTGCTCAATAGAATTGTAAACTGACGAGTAACATGGCGAACGGCACGTCAAGTCGTGTAAATCGCGATTGTACCAGATATGACAATGAAAATATTTGATGTCATATTTATTCAACTAATCCAAAATTCTAAAACGCGTACGCGACTTTGACTTATAGACGGTAGAATATAGTAGGTACGTAGACCCCTATACGTATTACTGAGGAAGTAGACGTTTTGGGAATGTAGACATTTTCGGAAAATAGACATTTTGGAAAGTGGTCATTTTGGGAAGTAGACATTTCGGGATAGTAGACTTTATGGGCAAAAAGGAGGCGGTTGTCTCACTTGTTCTTCGTCGCTTCTTATTTTTAACGCATGTTAGGTTACTTGTAACGCATGCGTCGTAGGTCACATGACTTGAAAGACGCATCCGTTACGCACTGCAAAGCGACGTAGCCCTATTTGTATGAAAATAATTCGAAATTCGCATATTCCTTTCTTTTGACAGACGCATGCGTGACGCACTGCAACGCCCTATTTGTATGAAAATAAGATCGAAATTCGCAATTTCCTTTCTTTTGACAGACGCATGCGTTACAGTTGCGTTAAAAAATACGCAGCGACGGACGACAAGTCGGAGAACCGCCTAAGGTCAATGTGCAAACGTAAGAAGAATTTCCATTGTATTAAGGAGCCCCAACTATTGAATCCAGTCTTTATTTATTGTGAGCGATAAAATAATATTAATCTCGAGGGGATTAGCGATGGATTTTATTCTTCTACCCGCAACTCAGAACTTTGAGAATAGCCCCTGGATTATAGTTAAGCGATAGAATTGAGTGGATATTCAAGATCTATTAACAGTGCTTCAAGTTTAATACCTACAGTTTACTACACGTTAAATTTGTAAATTGCAGCTTTACTTTTTCTAAAACTTAACTGTCGTGACTAAAGTGAGGGCATAAAATGATGTCAAATAACAAACCTAAGATTGAGGCTCGAAACACGCTTTAACATGTTAATAGAAAAGTGTTTGTCTTCAAAACCTTCAATTTTAATGAGCAAATAAGAGTTGGAGGGGATAACACCCGAACATGTATCATCCTCATCAACATCAACTGCAATGATTCGTCTACTGCTTAACATCGGTCTGCCCCAAGTGCCTTCATAGACCTTCATTTTAGACCCACTTGATACAACGGCTCCCTTTGGTATATAGGGTTAAATGTTACTAACAAATCTCAAGACAGCCCGATGATAAAGAGCAAGTTTTTCAAAGGAACATATTTTATTATGTCAAAGATATGTTGAGTTTCCATAGGAACTTAGCAATTTCCCATGGCAGGCCTAATTTTATTTTTGTATTTCGACCTATGTTTCTTAGGGAAAGTTGTTCCTGATCACCAGCTCGTCTTGAGTTTTCGCTATCGGTCACTAGTCAACCACCTTTTCATGTCCAACGGAACATCCACCATAAGCTATCCTCGTCTTATCGCAGGCAAGAAGTAATCAGCTGTGGAACTTTCTGTGCGTACAAGGATTATATTTTCGATAGCTCAGCTTAGGGTGAAGGCAATAAATAGAGGAAAGATAGAAAGGAGGGGCCAACCCCGTAAGTAATCTGGAAATTTGTTATGGTTTTAAGAGAAAAATAAAAGCAAAGGAAAGAATCCCGTGGGAACAATGCACTATTTGTCAAATGGCATGCGTTTGAATGGTTTTTGCGTAAGGGCACTTGAGGAGATTTCTTATTAAACGATTTTCTTTTTACTATCATCGTTTTTTCATACATTCAAAAAAAAAATGGTTAGGTAAGAGTTTCAATATTATCAATAATAAAGCACTGTTGGCGCATACATACATATATCACGCCTTGTGGGTAGGCAGAGCGTGAACGGCCACAAAAACGCGTAAGCTACTTTTGACAAACATTTGAGGGACATTTGGAAAATTGTGTATCAGCATAATGACAGGTTGTCAGCCCATCGTCTGAAATTGCAATACACATGAAACCCTCGAGTCCCTTAGTCTAATGATACCCATCGGACATTTTTTTTTAGTTCTTTCATCTGGAATTTTTAGCCCAGGGGCTTTGAAATTTACAGCTGACTGACACACACCCATCGGAAATAAATGGGGTGGTGCTATTCTAAGCCGACATCTCACAGCTTATAGCACTGTAGATGTTAACAATCCTAAAATGTATTAAATTAAATCTGGCATGGTTATTATTCTTGCATTATTATCTCCTTTTTATTACTTTTTTTGGTGACGGCAAAATGAAAAACAAGGAAACCATGGCAGATATCATGTCATGGCAGTTTGTAAGTACATAGACAAACGAATAGGTATCATTAGTATCCAACGTAATGCAAGCCCATGTGTACAAGCTCCATTTTGCATAAAAGGTGCTAAAAACAGGGTATATTTTAGGTACATTGTGAACCAGCCTATGAAACGTGAACATTCTCCTCAGGGATATTCTAACTTTATAATAAATAATTAATTAAAAAGCTATAATTCCCTTTATTTATCTCATTATTAGAAAATAAAAATTGATAACTGAAATTTCACAAGTGACCGATACCGTAAATTCACGATGGGCTGGTGATAAGAAACAACTTTCACCATGAAACATGGGTCTTCTTTTTCATGTGGGACAACGAGTCATGAACCCTGGTGTCAGAGTTTTTCTGGCGTCTACTTCAAGTAGTTAGTCCGACATTGTTGTGTAACGACCGCCGTCATCTATGAAGTACTCATAGACAGCAACCGGGACAGAGGGCTTAACGTGCCCTCCGAAGCACGGGACCATCTTTCTTTTCGGACCATCAGGTGGTTTTGCTTGCAATTCCCTAACTCAATTACGAACAAATTCACAAAGTGTTAAATATCAATTTTGTGAGTGCCCCACCGAGAATTGAACCCGGAACCTTTACATCGCAGGCAGTCGCACTACCTACACCAGACAACCAAGTCAATTTGTATAGCAGGCCACTAGTAAAATTTCATCCTGTATACAATCAGGTATAACAGACAAAAAATTAAATGTTTATAAAAGTAATTTTCGCAATTTACAACCTTTCCAGGAAGTTGTTTTCTAGGAGTGGTACACAAAGCCTTTCATACTTTTATTATGAAGAATTGGCAATTTTCACGTGTGTCTTACTTTATGTCTTCATAAGATTGAGTCATAAATTAGAGGATACGTTTCATTTGTACGTATCGTCTGAGCGGAAAATGGCGTCATTTCTTTTAAAAAACTCAGCAATTTTCGGATTATTAGCCGTATAAATTATTCGTGCCACTGAAAGTTATGTTTGCTCTTTCCTTTACGGCGTAATGATTCAAAGGGCCTTTACTTTGTCGCAAAGAAAATTGAGAAATTATTTAAGGCTGTACGTAATTCATTTAGCAATAACTTTTTTTGAGTAACAATACTTATCGTCGAAGTACGTCGCTTCGAGACGAGTACCAAGATTTTGAAAATTTGGAAGTGTCAGTCGAGGCGCCGGTAGCTCAGTTGGCAGAGCAGTGGAACGGCACCCCGGCACGGTCCCAGGTTCAAGTCCCTTCTTCATTTTTTTCCAACTTCTTATACTTATTAATTTATATGAATATCTACCCAAGTTCTTACTTGATTGCAAGCTTCGTTTTGTTCATATTAATGAAATAAAATTAAAAAACAACGGACACTTTCTTTTAGCTACTACACTAATAAATACACTAATATTCTACTACGATTCCGAGCATCAAGTTAGTTTTTCAGACATGTGTAGATATATCTCCTGAGGTACCTATACCTATTTATTATTTACTTATTGTAGTGTTGGGCACTGAGTCGACGTACAACCCGATCAACCATATCAGTAGTGTATTATTGGGCAAACTGGACCACCGAAGTGAAGCCAGGGTCACTTCGTTCCCCTGGCTTCACTTCGATGGTCCAGGTTAGCCCAATAATAAACTACCGCTTTGAATCATCACACAGCTGAATGCAAATGGTTCAAAATAGTCTGATACCTTCGTTCCCCTGGCTTCACTTCGGCGATCTCGATTGCTCAATATTACATTTGTTCCTTTCATCTGATTCAATCTTAGTGTATCATTAGTTGAAAGCACCATGGTAAGTAACCTTCTGAGAGTCCGGTAGGATCTTCTCACTAACAATACCTCTAAGGTTGATGGCTAACAAATACAATCAGTTGCAAGCCCCATAGGAAGTAACTTGCTGAGAGTCCGGGAGGATCCCCTCACTGATCATATTCATATTTTGACTACATTAGGTCTATCTATTCCATTTCTCTACAAGTTGATTCAATCTAAGGGTATCATTAGTTGAAAGCACCGTGGTAAGTAACCTTCTGAGAGTCCGGTAGGATCCCCTCACTAACAATACCTCTAAGGTTGATGGCTAACAAATACAATCAGTTGCAAGCCCCATGGAAAGTAACTTGCTGAGAGTCCGGGAGGATCCCCTCACTGATCATATTCATATTTTGACTACATTAGGCCTATCTATTCCATTTCTCTACAAGTTGATTCAATCTTAGGGTATCATTAGTTGAAAGCACCGTGGTAAGTAACCTTCTGAGAGTCCGGTAGGATCCCCTCACTAACAATACCTCTAAGGTTGATGGCCAACAAATACAATCAGTTGCAAGCCCCATGGAAAGTAACTTGCTGAGAGTCCGGGAGGATCCCCTCACTGATCATATTCATATTTTGACTACATTAGGCCTATCTATTCCATTTCTCTACAAGTTGATTCAATCTTAGGGTATCATTAGTTGAAAGCACCGTGGTAAGTAACCTTCTGAGAGTCCGGTAGGATCTTCTCACTAACAATACCTCTAAGGTTGATGGCCAACAAATACAATCAGTTGCAAGCCCCATGGAAAGTAACTTGCTGAGAGTCCGGGAGGATCCCCTCACTGATCATATTCATATTTTGACTACATTAGGTCTATCTATTCCATTTCTCTACAAGTTGATTCAATCTTAGGGTATCATTAGTTGAAAGCACCGTGGTAAGTAACCTTCTGAGAGTCCGGTAGGATCCCCTCACTAACAATACCTCTAAGGTTGATGGCCAACAAATACAATCAGTTGCAAGCCCCATGGAAAGTAACTTGCTGAGAGTCCGGGAGGATCCCCTCACTGATCATATTCGTATTTTAACTACATTGAACCTATTAATCTCAAAGTATACTTACAATATAATTCATATACTTACTCTCAATTTTAGTCAGATACCTTTACCTCTTTAAACCTTTACCGTTTTTAACCTTTACCTTACCTCTTAAATTATTATTACCAAGAATAGGGGATAATTTTAGGATATTAAGGACATTGTTTGGTGTCTAGTGAGAAATAAGTTTGAACAAAAACAACTCTACCAGTAGCTACATTCTTATAGCTCTGGTTTTACGCTTTTTTTTTCTTTTTTTTAAATCATAAACATTAAATAAATAAACGGTATCCTGCCTGGCTGAACATTTTTTCACAGTTGATGATCATGTTTATTGCAATCCGTTGGACGACTCGGTCTCCCACGCAAAAAAGAGAGATTATAACCATCTGTAAACAAAAAAATAACATTAAATGAATGGTTAATGAAGGATGACAAATATTTTAAAATATTTTTAATCTCACTTGCCTGTACGAACATTTTGAAGTTCTAAGGAGACTGCAGACTAAGCAAATTTTATGTTCCTGAAAACAAAGAAAATGCATATTCATAAAGCACATACTGTAATATTATTTACTATAAAAAAAAGTTTAACTAAAATATAGATATTAGAGAAAATATACTTTTTGTCAATTTTACTTTACCTATCTTCCAAGCACTTTTTTTGTTATGACCTCATGTCCATGCTCTAACGGAGTAACAACAATGTATTTGATATAATAAAAAAACATCTATAGTAAGAAAAAGTATGTGAACAAAAAGAGAACCTTAAAATTAAAAACCTTATTATATATTGTTTTTGCAGTTACTAAATATATCTATATGGTATTTTGATATTAATGCAATAAAATTAAAAGTATTTTTAATATAAAATATGGAATGCTTAATTAGTATTTAAAAGAAAATATGACCAACCTGTTCTGAATCTTGTTGATGACCACGTGTTGTTGTTACAAAATCCATGTCGTTGGATAAATTAATATGTAGAACCCTGAAAAAATATATATTTATAAATAACTTGAATTTTTAAACAAAGTATTAAATTATTTTATAAAATATTTTACAGTTATTTAAATGTAATTTTACCTAAAAGACATTTTATTACCTACTAATGTAGTAGTACAGATTTCTCTACGTTGTATTTTCTTTTATTTTATTTTTTAATCAACTCTCTTGTGAGGTAAACAAGAAATATTTATAATCAACTAAAATATTTCGTACATAATGTAAAAACAAAATAACTATAAATATTAATAAGTCATGAAAATAAATTTTAATTACTTAAAAATATGTAATTAAACATGAGAAATTGCTCACCTGTAGGTAACCTTATTATGAGATCCGTTACTTATATTCACTAAAATTTTATGTCATAAATTTAAAGCAAAAGCGTTTAATTTAGATTTATTTTAAACTTAAAATTTTAAATACACGTGGAGTGTGGAGGAGCTGTGCAAGCGCATCTCCTACGACGCGATACGTGACATGTGGACGGAACACTGCAAGCCCTTCGACCCACGCATTTTTTCCCACAATGGATTTTAGCTCGAGAGCTAACTTCGTTTTTTTTTTTTAATCGTTATCTTTGTTTTAAGAAACATTGTATGACTTCAATTATTAATTTCAATAAAGTGGTAATTGTAACATACAGTTTTATAATAAATGAAGAGTTTATGTAGGAACAGTAACTATAAAATTGACAACTTCATGTCATAGTTTTATGAAAAGCTCGTACTTTCAAATAAAATACCAAGTTAGATTGGGGATCAAATTTAAATTAATAAGATGAATTGAAAATTAAACATTGTACGTTATTCAACTTATCTTAGTAACTAAATTATTTAAGTGAAGCTGACATAGTCTTACCTATGTACCTATTATATACATATGTACTTGTTATAGTTTAAACAATACTAATGATAACTCAAATTAAGACCGTAAATCTTCAAATAATAATGTTATTATTAAAAATGTAGGTATATTAAAACATAATAAATATCTACAGAAAAAAAATATATATAAAAAAAAAAACAAGTCAGATCCTAGACTACACCTTTTATGTAGCAGTCATATCGCAAATTTTGACTTACTTCATCTATTTAAAAGTAGAACTTTTCTACCTTCCTTGCGGGGTAGGCAGAGTGTAGATGACCGCAAAAACAAAGTTAAATTTGTATTCTCTCTTCGTGTGGGACACCGAGTCATCCAACCCGGACCCGATGAACCCTAATGACAGAGTTTAACAACCGCCGACTGCAAAAAGAAGGCCTCTGACATGGTTATGTAACAACCGCTGTCTAAGTAATCACGACAAGAACCCAGACTGATGGCTTAACGTGCTCTCAGAAGCACGGAACCATCTTTATTTTTGAAAATCGGTCCGATAGTTTCAAGTTTATTAATAATAAACAAATATACAATTTTTTCTCTATATGATGTGAGCGTAGATGAAAATTTGTGAAGACAATCATACGAAACATATAATTTATGAGCAGCATCGTACACTGATTATTTTATAGTTTTACCGCAACATGATTGCAACATTCCATAGTATCAAATTTCTTCGTCCGGTACAGGCGGCGGTGATGTCGTAATTTCAATATAAAAATAATGCAATTTGTTATTTATGATAGAATAAAGTCCTAAGTCACTCCTTTTGTTTACATACAAGGCAACCCAAATGCATCATTAAGTATATGACATAGAGTTCACAATTACAATAATTTATTAAGTTTGTTACGTTGTTAATAAAAAAAGATAAGTTTTCCAAATTGAAAAATTTGCAATAATTTGCTTATGAATTTCAAAAAGACTTATGTCATATAATTTTCAAGCGAGTTTCATCGATTTTTCTTGTATTGTATTTTAAATAAAATTCAGATTGAGTTTTGTATCGTTTGTCGGTTATATAGTTTTCATTTATATGATAAAATTGATGAATTATCAATAATGGAAAATATATAAACCCGTTTCACACATCATTTCCACAAAATATTTACAGCACATAGCAGCTCTTGAAATCTTGAAGCTCAAGCTCTCCTCAAGTTTTTACTCAAGTGATTTCTTCAAAAGTTCTCTGCGCAGTTCTTCATAAAAATGTACGTGAGTATCTGACTATATTTTATTGAAATTTAAATAATAATCCAGATTTACTTTGATTATTTACCATATGTGCAAAATAGTTTTACTACGTTTGTTTATTGACTGTTATATTGTAACACTTTTAGGTCTGACTCGGAGTACTACTCATCTGATGCGGAGGTGACTGTGAGCAAGCCGCCGCCAGCTACTCAACAGTCAAAGAAGACTACCGCCGCTGCCAACAAGAACCCTCCAAGCGAGGCCGGAGGCTCCAAACGAAAACACGACGGTGGAGAAGAATCTAGCAGGTAACAAATTTGTAATTTACTTCTATACAGGGTGTTAATTTAAATGCGTGTCATAACTTAAGGACAGGTTAGGTATCGACAACTGAACAACTTTCTCCTAGAAACATTGGAAGAAATATAAAAAAAAATGGACCACCTATACAAACTAACCCAGAACCGGTACACATTTTGTATGGGAGGTAATTTTTTTTTTATATTTATATTTCGTCCTATGTTTCGTGGGGAAAGTTGTTAAGTTGTCGATACTTAACCCCTCTTAAGCTATTTCACGCATTAAAATTAACACCTTGTATATTTACCTACATTAGATTCAATACCAAAGTCAAAACTAGATTAAAATGTACAAACATCTTTCACACAAGTACTAAACCAGCACATAGAATAAAGTGTAGTCACTTTTTGCGTTTCTGTGTTTGTCTATCGTAGCATTCACTAACTCTTCCTAAACCACGCTTAGGATTTTGATGTGTTTTTTTTTTTACAACTCTTGCTAGGAAAATGACATGCAGCGGGTGAAACCGCTATCGGGTTGCTAGTTGTTGATAAGATAATTTAGCATCTGACTCTTTTCATTTATTTTCCTATTTTTACTAATTTCAGATCCCGCAAGAAGCAGAAAAAGGATCTGTTTGCGATTTTGGCTTCTGAGGAGACGCACACACCACCGTCGACGGTGACGCAGAGCCGGCTGGAGACTTCGCAGTTCGTGTCTCGCGTGGCGTCAGGGCATACTCGTCGCTCGCAGTCGGTGAACGGTGATTTTTTCATCGACTGCAAGGTTTATAGGACGAGCGACATCATACACGAACCCGGCGAGAAACGGTACAAAAAATCTCTAGCGAGCATCAAGCTCCAATGTAACCAGGGGAGCAAGGAGTGGGGCGCTCTTCAAGAATTTATTAGCGCTGCTAATAAAGTTTTTGAAAAGTGCGAGTCTGTATTTTTCAATTATAAATAAATTCTTTGGTATAACAGTAATGTCACTGTTAAATCAAAGAGTTTATTTATAAATAAAACATAATTGTGTTTTGGTTTATAAAATAATATACGACTTTAAATATATATATATTTTTTTGTTTTTATAGAAAGTTAGTTAGCAATAACTATTTCTGGTTTGATAATGCCGTTTTGTACAGTTTGTAATGTTTCCATTCAAAACAAATCATGGATAGGTCATTTACGCAGTACACAACATAAACAAAACAATACCACTGAACTACATAGTGATGGAATTGAAATTGTTTCGTCAGCTTTTCGTTCTCGTATTGCTACATTTAGAATTTTTGCGGACGAATCAAATCAAGGATCTTTAGAACTGTTTTTGAATTCAATTAAAAGTAAAATCCAATTACTTTTAGACGAAAACCTTAAAAAACATACGTGTTTAAAAGTAAATTTTGAGCTCTATTCATTATTTTTGTTGTTCAAAAATGACACTCAAGAAATAAAATCTCAAACCACAAAAAATATACTTATTTTCACTAACTATGACTTTAACACTTTATTTGAAAATCTTCTACAAAGTTTGAAAAAGAAAATTGAAGAATTTCAAGAGCGTGATAGTGGTTGGGCATTTGTAAATACTTCGCATTTAGAAGTCAACATAAACAAATATGAACCATTACGTGGTTCTTCTTTCATACCATTGCCTAAAGCTATCAAGAACAAGAAAGCGTGCGTAAATATTCGCAATAATGACACATATTGTTTCTTGTGGTCTGTTGTGGCTGCTCTACATCCAGCAAAAAGTCACCCCGATAGAGTGTCATCATACCCTAACTTTCAGAACGTACTTAACACAAAAGGAATGTCTTTTCCAGTCACATTTTCAGACATTAGCATTTTTGAACAAAATAATCCTAGTCTAAGTTTTATTATTTATGGTTTGAAAAATAATAAAACAATAACAGGACCCCTATATAAATCTGAAAATCAGAATAAAAATAAAAAAGTTATTCACTTGTTGTATTTAGAAAGCGGGTCGAAATCTCACTATTGTTTGATTAAAGATTTATCACGCCTTGTGAGAAAGCAGATTACAAACCATCATGGTAAACTTTATTTTTGTGACACTTGTTTAGTATTCTTTAATTCTCGTGAAGGTGGTGAAAGTCACAAATGCGGAGGTATTACAACAGTCTTACCTGAAAATGGTTCTGTTATACAATTTAAAAATTATGATCGTAAACAAGACGTTCCTTTTGTAGTTTACGCGGACTTTGAGTGTATGTTACAAACTTGCCAGGACGCTTCCGACAACTCCAACACTACAACGTTAAATCGTCACGTACCGGTTGCTTTCATGTATCATATTGTTTGTTCTGTTGATCCAAGCTTAAATAAATGTATATCATATCGTGGTGCCGATTGCGTTCAAAAGTTTGTGTCCACTTTATCTAAGGATGCTCGTGAAATTCATATTCTTTTATCGAGAAATACTCCTATGATATTTGATGAAAATGATGCAAACAATTTTCAAACTGCGACTTTTTGTTATATATGTGATAAACCATTACTTGGCGATAAAGTTAGAGACCATTGTCATTTAACTGGAAGATATCGCGGTGCAGCCCACAACTATTGTAATTTAAAATGTAAAGTTCCAAACTTTCTTCCCATTTTCTTTCATAATCTTTCAGGTTATGACTGCCATTTATTTATCAAAGCACTAGGTAACACTAATGGTCAAATCAAAATTATTCCAAAAACGAAAGAAAACTATATTTCTTTTACAAAATTCATTCAAATAACTGAAGACGAGTTTTTTGCTTTGCGTTTTGTAGACACATTTAAATTTTTGGGCACGAGCTTAGAAAAACTGGTTGAGACAATGAAAAAAGATGATTTGAACCATTTACGTTCTTATTATCCTGATATTTTTTTTTTTTTTTTTTTTTTTATTAATGATGGGTTTGCTCTTGACTCTAGTCTAGGTCATAGGACAGAGACAGAGTCTAAGATGGAGCGAGCTCACCCAGAAGAAGCCTGTTCACTCTTACTTTGAAGAGATTAGGGTTGTATGCTTTTGGAAACACAGACGCAGGAAGTGAGTTCCACTCTTTAGCAGTGCGCATTATAAATGATGACTGGAAGCGCTTAGTCCGAATTGGTGGAATGGCTACCAGGTACGGATGGTATCCGGCGGTGCGTCTGGATGTCCGATGGTAGAAGGGAGCTGGTGGAACAAGGTTGTGAAGCTCTTGAGCACACTCTCCGAAGTACAATCTATAAAATACCGACAAGCAGGCAACCTTGCGGCGATGTGCCAGGCTATGTAGCTTGGTGCCCACCAGTTTTATGTCGCCTATGAGCCTCTTGGCCCTGCGTTCCACCGAGTCAAGAGCGGCAAGTTGGTATTTGGCTGAGCCATCCCAAAGGTGACTGCAATACTCCATGCAGGATCGGACTTGTGCTTTGTAAAGAGTTAAAAGCTGTCCAGGCGTAAAGTATCGCTTCACTCTATTCAGGACGCCCAGCTTTTTAGCCGCCGTCTGAGCCTTGTACTCGATGGTCGCGCCGAAGTTTAGATTTGATGTCAACTCCATGCCTAGAAGCTCAAGCCTGTCAGTGACTGGGACAGATGTACCCCGAAAAGTAGCAGTATTGTGCAGTTTGGTCTTCTTTCTCGTAAAGGCGTTTTTCCTTACGAATATATAACTGACTGGAAATGTTTTAAAGAACAAACTTTGCCAAGTAAAGATAATTTTTTTAGTTCTCTTTCAAATGAAGATATTTCTGATGAAGATTATCGACATGCACAATCTGTTTGGAAGGAATTCAAAATTAAAAATTTAGGTCAGTTCATAGACCTCTATCTAAAAACAGACGTATTGCTGCTTACTTGTGTGTTTGAACATTTTAGAAAAACTTGCAAACGTGATTTTGACTTAGACCCAGCTTTTTATCTAACATCGCCCAGTCTCTCTTTTGATGCTATGTTACATAAGACAGGAGTTCAGTTAGAACTCATCAGCGATCTTTCAATGATCAGAATGATACAGTCTGGCATAAGAGGTGGCGTATGTATGTGTTCACACAGACATGTTACAGCCAACAATAAATATATGTCAGATTACGATACACAAGTATCTGACTCTTTTATTATATACACGGATTGTGTTAATTTATACGGCTACAGTATGTGTCAACCTATGCCATATTCCGATTTCAAATATTTAACACCTGAACAAATTAATGTTTTGGACATTCAGAATATTCAAGATAATGCTGAGACGGGCTATTTTCTAGAAGTAGATCTTGAGTATCCAAAACACTTGCATCGGTACCACAATGATTTACCTTTTTGTCCTGAAAAATGTATACCACCCGGAGGTAAAAATTCCAAACTAGTACCAAATCTGTATGATAAATTTAAATACGTTATGCACTACGTCCATTTAAAGAAATGTCTTAAACATGGTCTAATACTGAAAAATGTACATCGTGTTATCTCCTTTAAACAAGGCTCTTATCTAAAGGACTATATAGACCTATGTACCAAACTACGTCAACAGGCACAGTCACCTTTTGAACAAGATCTTTATAAACTATTTATCAACAGTATCTTCGGCAAAACAATCGAAAATAATGAAAAGAGGGTTAATGTCCATTTAACAAACTTATGGTCTGATGACCAAAACAAAACAAAAAAGAAAAATACTGCTGATAAATTAATAGCTAGACCAAATTTCCACGCCGCAACAATCTTCAGCGAAAATTTGGTAGCTATCCAACTTAAGCCTGAACGTGTTGTTTTAGATAAGCCATTGTACATAGGCTTTTCAGTGTTGGAAATATCAAAAGCACATATGTATGACTTTCATTATTCAATAATGAAACCATTTTATAACAAGCGCTTGCGCATGTGTTACACAGATACTGACAGTTTAATCTTCCACATTAAAACACGAGACTTCTATAAAGATTTAAAAGAAAATTTTACGGAGTATTTTGACACTAGCAACTTTGAACCATCAAACGTATATGGTATTCAACTCGCGAATAAAAAGATACCAGGATTGTTTAAAGACGAGCTTGGTGGTAAAATAATTCGTGAATTTGTTGGTTTACGTTCAAAGTTATACTGCGTAAAATCTGAAGACAGTGAAATAAAGCGTGCTAAAGGAATTAAGAAATGCTGTGTTCGTGACTTTTGTGTGGCAGATTATAAAAACACTTTATACACAGGAAACATAATACGTACAAAAAATATATTGTTTAAATCTATAAAACATGAAATATACACTCGCAGTGTAAATAAAGTTGCTTTGTCAGCAAATGACGACAAGAGATTAATATCACCAGACCTAATCTCTACTAAAGCTTGGGGTCATATCGATATACTTTCAATATGAATCAGTGCAATTACTCTTACTTATCTAATATATGTATTTTAAAACATATCTATACTTATGATGAATTTTCTATTGTATTAGGACTTTGGGCAGATATAGATTTCAAACCAAAAATAGTTGTACTAGAAAACGATAGTGAAGTTATGTCTCTGAGTGTTAATGATTTTAACTACTACTGTTATAAAACTTTGAATGAAAGATTTCATTTTTTTCTCTGTCATTATTTTTTTAACTTTGCAGCTATGGAACGAATTATTAAAGCAGTAGACTACCACATTGTTCGCATAACGTTATACATCAATTACCTATCTAGTTTAGACAAGACTGTACAAGAGTTTATTCAGTATTTAATAGGAATTATAAGATCAAATGTTTTGTTATCTCCAGAAGATGTTCAAATATTATTAAAAAATAAATGTAATATGAATTCTGTAATGGAATATGAGATGTTAAATAGTGGTTTTGAATATTTTTTACCATATATTATCTTTTCTAACTAAAGAAAATAAATACATTTTAAAGTCGTATCAACTGTTTAATTTATAAAAATACATATCTGCTTCCTATTATCCCATCTAAAACCCTGTATAAAATAAGACCTCATATTTAATACCTGCTAATTCAAACCAAAAACGCTGACTCTTTACGTCTGCCAACGAAAACATTAACATGTTAATACATGTCCAAAAATTGCTGATGGTGCTAACATCGTAGCACGTGTGTGAAGATGGTGCAATCAACACACCGCGGGGCGGAAGGTGTCAAATTAATAGTGTACGTAAGTATCAATTAAAATATTATTCATTTTTATTTGAGCGTTTAGTGAGTTCAGATCTCCACCATCTATCTTTCCACCATGTCAGCTTCATCCCTTACAAGTTTCATATCTTCAAGTGATAATAAAATACCAAAATATATTTTAAAACTAGAACTCTTAAAATGTGTAGAAAATGAAAATACTGTGGTAGCGCGATCGAACATTAAAACTCAATACGTGATATATGATGAAAACGATAATGTGTTGTATAAAATATCTCAGTTATTGTGGCAGATTGGCGCTGAAGTGAATCATCGGAATGAACAGTCGTGTGATATAGATATAACAAGGTGGGTTTTTGAATTATTATTATGTAATTATTTTATTCAATACTACTTTGGTAAGTTGTATTTTAAACTTGATTTTTATTTGTTGCAGACAAATATAACCTATCACCGGTTTCCAGCCTTGCGGCGCGATGTTCACGCCAACTACAGGATGTGGCGGCGGAGGCGGCGAAGATGGTGGAGATACTGACTAATATTGTTTTAATAAAATAAGTTTCTCATGCAATTAATAGACTTTGTTTTATTTATCTCTCTTAAAATAAAAACTTTTTAATAAAACAGCAAACTCTAAAATAATATAAATAATGTTGTAGACTCATGCCAGAGAAAATTAATTTAAAAGAGAAAAATAAAAAAACATAAAAGTATATATATATTTGTCGGACGTGGCGTAGATGTCTGTTTTTGCGGCCGTTTGCGCTCTGCCTACCCCGCAAGGGATTATGGGCGTGATATATGTATGTATGTATGTATGTATATATCATTAATTATTTTATTAAGCAAAAATTTTAAACTGATAAATATGATTATCATAATACCACTTAAACAAACATATAGCATTTTTAAGAGCACATTGTTTAACGTGATATACACAGTTTATATTACAATCCTTATATTTTTTTTGTAAAGTAAACAAATTTGGACAACCTTTTTCACCTATGTCAACTATTTTACAATTTTCACATAGTTCTTTGACCCATTTTACTTTCTCTAATCCTTTTACAATAATATTTTTATTTCTTAAATATGTAGGAACAATACGTTTGAACTCCCTATAATCAACGAAACCTTCACTCCATCGAATACCTCTATTTTTTTCTAGCCAAATGGCTTGCTTTTTTTCATCTTGCGTTAAAGTGGAGAACATATATGGAGGCTTTATGAGAAATGTTTGTGTCCAGTCAGTTGATGCTATAGCAATCTCTTTTATAATAAACTCATTCTTTGAATTTCTAAAACCTTGAAGATCTACAAAGATTGTTTCAGGTTTCATTGTGAAATCTTTCTAACAATGCTGCTTAAAGGTTTGTACTCAAAAATACAATCGTTGAGTATGAGACAATATGCTGAAGTACTATCAGGTATATCTTGATCTGCTTCAATTTCAAGCCTTACGTCAACTGAGCCCTTTAACGATTCTTGCTGACGACAGCAATCAATAACAAACATAGGAGCAATATCTCTAAATTCTTTTAAACTTAACAACGGTTCAGGTCGCCGTCCGTAGTATGACTGTTGAAATTTACAATATTGTTCATATAATAAAGAAACTTTATGATCAGAAAAACTGATGTTTAAGTTTTCATATGGATAGTAGGTTGAATTCAAAAACACTTTGACGTTTGTTAAATTACAATGATCGAATTCTGACATAGAACTCTTAGCATTTTGCTTTCGGTTTGTTTGTAATCCGATTATTACAAAGCGAGGTTTTTCAATTTGTGATGATGTTTTTATAGACCAAGTATGATTTCGGGTTTTTGGAAGTAATGGATATTCGTAAAGGTCCCAATTTCTAAAAGCTAATGTAATTGCACGGTCTCTTTCTAAATTTTTTAAAAGGCTGATCCTTTCACGATCAGATACTTTCACATGTGGAACGCGCCAGAATAATTTGTTTATTATTATATCATCTAATACTTCTTTATCTCCAAGTTTTAAGGCATTTAAATTTGTGTTACTTCTTAACAAAACTAGTTCATGCTTACAGTTCATAATGATCTTTTTATAATCTTCAGCAAAACCTAGAATTTTATCTAAGGGTATTGATACTGAAAACATTCCATTATTTTTTATTGTTATTCCGTTTACACACCATCCCCAAACTTTAGCAGGTTTTGAATCATTTTCTGTCATGGATAAATATGATTTCATAGTTGTTGTCAGGCCTGCGTTTTTTATTTTATCTATTTCTATTCCATTTAGTTCATACCGAATTTCTTGGAATAGGAATAATATAGCGTTATTAACGAAATTTATGGTTTCAACAGGTTGTTTTGTGTCACTTTTGTATATATTTACTTTTCCTTCTAAGTATATAGTACTAGCAGACGGCAAAACATACAAATCCTGTTGATTAATAGGAATGCGGATTTCATCATTCTTGTTAAAACTTGTTACGTATGGTTTGTATGAATGAAATTCGAAACTTTCAATGCTGCTGTCCAACATTGGAGAATCCATCACATTTAGAATACTCATGGTTTTATCAATCCAATTAATTTTAAAAATTGTTTATTATCTTTTGTAAGCCTTTTAATTATTTTTTTTGTATGTGTTGGTTTAATAGTAACTACTTTTGAACTGACATATTTCATAGGTGTACTCCTACTTTTATTATAATCTATCATTTTTTTTCTTTACATGTAAATATAACTGTATTTCTTCACCACGTAAATTGATCAAGTTGTTGTTAGCATCTAACAGTTTGATATTTATTTCACAAATAGATTGTTGGTTGACAGGAAAGTAAATTAAATTTTTGGGAATTTCCACAATTCGATATCCTGGAGGCACGTTAGGAACAAATTCGTAAATAATATGTTTTGGTTCACCGTTAACAAAGGAACCGCTGATAATATCACATTCAATCCGCACTATGGTTGTAGCTAAAATGCTTACTGGGAAGTGAGATTCATGCATTATATTAGCTTTCAATGTCTCCTTCCCAAAACCAAATAAATTACAACATGTATTGTCTTTTTCAAAATGAATATCTTTTGAACATATTAACTTTACCTTTAGTGTATTGTTATTTGGTATAATATTCAAAGTACAATTTTTTATATTAGTTTGTAAAAAATCAACAAGGTCTTGTAATTCATAAGATCCTTCAGGTATTTCCAATACCTCACCTTCAGCATAATAAAATTTATTGTTTTTTTCGTCTATATTTGGTATTGAATTGAAAGTTGAAAAATATAACAGCGCACATTCATATTCCGAGTTCAACTTTAAAGGAGGTGAATAATTTGTTGATAATATAGTATTTTGCCCAGTTATAGATAGGGTGAAAGCCATGGTTGAAATGAAAAAGATATAAGTTTACAGTAGCTTAAATTTATTTTACTTTTTTCCAAAAATTTCTTAAAAATCTCAAGCATAAATGTCCACAGATAACTGTATCAAATTGTTGAATTTGCTCATAATTATAATTAATCACAACACCTTTCATATACCTAACTAACTCTAGTGGAGGTTTCAAATCACCAAAACTATCAAAATATTCACAATAAGCATCATCTTTAACATAAGCTACCCAATGTGTGCCTGGATTTTTAGAGCTATCTAAGTTTACAATCCCACATTCTTTTCTTCTAGGCTTCTTTGGTAATGTATCTCTCATAAATACACCTCTAAAAAATGGTATATTTCGTGCGTGTTCTTGTAGATCTAAATTAGTCAGCGCACGATTAGGTAGCAGTTTGTTTAGTTTTTTGAACCCTTTATAAATATTCCAGCGCCTTTTTTGTATGGTTTAACATATAATCCTTTGCCTATTGCGATTGACTCCATCATTTTATTATGACGCTCTGACTCTTGTAGATTTTTTTGAGCTGTTTTATAGTCATTTACTGCTTTTGCAATACCAGCAGCTCCTCCAGCTAAAGAACCCAAAGCTGATAGCCCAGCAAATATAGGAATAAGTGGCAAAATACCTCCAGACTTGGGAACGGGAATCATTCGAGGTAATTTAATCCTCTTATTTTTATTAAAGAGTTTTTTTGCAGCAGCAAAAGCAATTTGTATAGCTTTACTTGTATCTTTACATTTCATTTTTTTTAATTTAGAGCGTATTTTACTAACTACTCCTCGAAAGGAACGAACCCCTGCTCCAGCTTTTAATTTAGCTTTCATAATGTTTTTTACTAACCAAGAATCAATCTTCTCCCTCTTGCTTGCATTTTTCGAATGAATTCTTTTCTTAGCCATATTCAATAACTCTAAATCTGCTTTATGACGATCGTTAATGTCTTCACTTGTATATGCAATATCGTGATACATACAAGCTGTGTCTAATGGATTAATACCTCTGTCACCTCTAATTAATCTTTTTTCTAATTTTGTACCAGGCCCACAAAATTGATACCCTGGCAAATGTAACTCAATCGGTAAATTGTTTATAATTCTATTAAGAAGACCAGTTCCCTTCATTAGAATCTAATTAATGAAGTATAATTAAAATAAACATATCTTATATACCTATCATTATTTTATAGAAGCTTATCAAGAGTAATCCAACTATTTTCTTTCTCACTAAGTCCAAGCCACTTAACAAAAAGTTTATTGTTTTTTCTCCTTATAACCTTTTCAATCAAAAAAATATCAGGGTATTTAGTTTTTTGTAACTCATGCTCATAAAATGACCCAAGTATTTTTTCTTTGTGCATATCCTCGATAAGGTAGGTAATCGGATTAGAATCATTTACTTTAATTATTTTAAATATTTCTGTTGACCAATTTGGAGTATAACCCTTTGAAAATTGGCTTTTGTATTTGCTTACACGAACTTTATCACCAACTTTAAATTTTCCTCTGTATGTTATAGATTTCCTTTGTGACTTTAAAATATATTTTTTCACTTTATGTTCATTGTCTGAATTCACATCAATGGGTTTAAATTTTGTTGTACGATGAACGGTGTTATTATAAGATTTAAGAATTGATTCTAAATTACTTCCAACCCATCGATAGCTACCATTAAGACTAAAATGTTTATATAGCCTTGTTTTCAAAGTTCTTATTAATCTTTCAACAATTGATGCTTTTTTAGTAGAATATGTGGAATAATGGTTAATATTATAATTTTGTACAAGTTTTTTAAACATAGAATTATAAAACTCTTTACCAAAATCAGTTTGCAAATTTTTAGGACAGCGCTTAGAATTTAATATTATAGTTTGCATAGCTTTTTGGATTTCATCTTTCTTTTTCGTTTTTACTGGTACACTCCAAGCAAATTTTGAAAATGTATCAATTACAACAAGTATGTAATTATTCCCATTGTTTCCTTTTGAATATTTTTGCATATCAATCAAATCCGCTTGCCATAAATCATCAATTCCTCTTAATACTACAGAACGGCGTTGAAAATTTTTTCTTGCTGGTTTATGAAGTTCATTAACCACACACAACTTACTCATGTTTCTTTTTTAATTTAAGTCTTCTTTTGAACTAATTGATTAATTTCTTCCTTTGTAAAGTAGTTCGCATCTAATACTACGTGTAGTTGCTGTGTAAACTCTTTTAGGTATGAATCTATAATATGTTTCATCTTTGTATCACATTCTTTTTTCGTATAAAACTGTCTTAGTGATGAGTCAACAAACTTTTTGTTTACTGCTTCGTCTTCTGACAAAGGGTCTGCTAATCCACGTAACCTATTGTTTTTTAAGTCATAGTGTCCTGAATCAGTCTTTTTTAATGTATTATTGACCACGTCGAAATAATCTGATATACGTAATCTTTTATGAACATGGTGACCAAATTTATCTATATTCATGTTGTTTTCTTCATTGATTTAAAATGTTGAATGACATTGTTTTCTTAATCCATTGATATATAAACTAGTGAATCACATGCGCTTCTCGCAATTCTTCAATAATAGATATTATTTCATTGTCAAGACCTGTGTTGCCTGCGTCTTTTGAAGCTATAAGTATTTTCAGTCTTTCTACTAATTCATTCGGGTCATCCCAGTAAATATAATCGGTATTCGCCTTTAGTTTTTTCAGTACTTTCATACCTTCGCCTTGAGCTAAGCTTTCATTACTAGTGCTTATATCACTTTTTGTTAATTTGAAGAGTGGTTTAACAACGTGATTATATTTCTGTCCTTTGTTACTTTTAATAGGTTTTTTAGGATCAAAATCACGTCTATGAGCATTAGTTTCTAGCAATACATTTTTATAATTTTGTTTGTCACTTTCAGTTACAACATTCAAATCAGGTGTATTTCGTGTTAATAACTGCATCAGACCGGGAGTTTTTTTATATCTATTACCACCAACATTAATACAGTCATCTTCATCGTAAACCCTTACATTGCCCATCAAAAGTTTTCCACGATCGGACCTAAGACCAAATGTTATGTTGTCTATATTATCGGAAGATAAAGACCATGACAATGAATTTTTATAAGGACTTTCAGAAGGAGCAGATGTAAAAGAATCTTTACTCGAATCATGGACATCTGACGAACTAGAAGAACGTGGTGAGGTAACAATGGTAGATTTCAAATATGTAGGAACAATGTTATCGTCCTTTTCTTGAAAAGTTTCGTTCATGTCTCTGTATGTTTCAGAATTCTCACCATCTGAGACATCGCTAATTTCACTATCTTCATCATTATTTCGATTGCATTGCGATGACTTCATGTGTTTATTTGTGTTTATTTTATTGAGCGGCTCCGTTATGGGTTTAAATATAGATTCTAAGACTTGATCACTTCTATTTTTCAAATCTTTCATCATTCGTACTTTCCTCTTTATATTTGCAGCTGATTTTATTATTTGTTTCTTAAATTGTTTTTCCATATTACTTTGTAAGCACCTTATCAACTTGGTAGCAAATATGTTAATGAATGATGATATAATTTACTGACGTATATTATATTAATTAAGTGCCTACTCACTCACTCAACATCAGATGTCATGGATTTTAATCAAGAACAATGAATGTATCAAAGTTTTTCCTATAACATCCCTTATTTTTTTCGCAGTCTTTATTAATTACAACATAGTTGTATGGATCCTTCCATACTTTGGAACATACATCACGAAATTCTAACCATGTCATATCGGAGCTCACATGTTCATCAAAAACATGTTTAAGATTGACGTCATCTTGTTTAAATAAAATAATTAGGTTTGCATTGTCTCTTATTAGATGTTTAGGTATCTTTGTATAAGTCTGATTTAAATAAAAGCAGTCTATATTTTTATGTCGACCCATAGCAAAGTAATCGCGAATATTGTTTTGGTTTTCACAAGCAACATCATCAAATATAATGATTGAATTTGGTTTAGCTTCACTGGATGATATAACTTTATCATTTTCACAAAATTTGTGTAGCGAAACGCTTGGCACCATATCTATAACTTTTTGTAAGAAAATGTATTTCGGTTGATATAGCGATTTAGAATATATGTAAAGGTTATTGTATCTTAATCCATTTTTGTGCAACAGAAGCCCAATAATCAAGTTTGTTTTCCCACAATTTGATGGTCCACATATAACACAGCGTACAGTGTTAGGTAACAATTTTTCATGACGTAAAATATGACTTCTCTCTTCTGAACACAATTTGTCAAGTTTTAATGTTTCTTTTTGTTTAATGAATTTCATGGTGTATTGTAATTAAATGTCAATTTTATATTAAGGACTTCATTTAAATGATATATTTTGTTATTGCGTTATATATTTATATCACCAGTAGTTACAGAGTGAATGGTAAGTGGATCCTCTTAATCATGTTGTCGAAATGTCAAAACGTTTCGCATGGTTATCAAATGCGTTGTAAAACGTTAATGTGACGTTTAAAATGTTAACAACATAAGATCAGACGAAAGGAACAAATGTAATATTGGGCAATCGAGATCACCGAAGTGAAGACAGGCTCACGGAGTGAGCCTGGCTGAACGGAGGTGGTCTAGATTGCCCAATATTACACTACTCATATCTTCTGACATCAGCTTAAATATTAGAAGCTCAATTTCACTACTCATGGTAACAACAAACATTTAACTTACAGGTCGTTCACCCTTTTAAGGCTATGATGAAAAGAGACATAAGTCAAATTATGTGCAATTATGCACCTAAGAATAAGTAAACATTTTATTCGTACAAAAACAAAATTCTCATTGTGTCTAATTAAACATTATTTTTGCTTGACGGCAGATAGTTAAACTGACAGTTCGTTTACATACCTACTTACTCGTACTTACTTAATTGTTAATTTAAAGAAATAATAACTAATTTATTGGCCCCAAAATTATAAGTCATAAATTATTTTTTAATATTACACAAATAACAAAACACGTTTGCCGTGTGATGCCGGCTTAGAATAGCATCACCCCATTTCTTTCCCGTGAGTGTCATATGAAGCGACTAAGGGACTCAAGGGTTACATGTGTTATGCAATTTTAGGCGATGGGCTGACAACCTATCACTATAGTGATACATTATTATCTGAATGACCCTCAAATGTTAGCCAGACGTGGCGTAAGTGACCCGTTTTTCGGCCTTTTACGCTCTGCCTGCTCTGCAAGCGATATTGGCGTAATATTTGTATGTATAGCAAAAAAAAACTCATAAGTAGGTAAATGATGATAAAAACCAAGAAAAAATATTCTTGTCATACACCCTTTTTCTTTTAGACCACGTAAATATGAAATGCACCCTCTGCAAGACAAATTATTTCATTTCCCCAGCCAAAGGGACACCATACGTGCCTTCAACACCCATAAAGTTGTGACTTCAGAGTTATAATGGGGCTATTTATCGTCAGCCTGTTAATGATAGAAGGTATCGACCTACTAGTACCTTAGTGCTTATTGAAATGTAGACATATGTATTTTTTTTGAAATAGAGGTGTCTGCAACGGAAAAACAAGTGTTATCAATAAATTTATCATTATCATTAAGCCGTCGGTCCCGGTTGCTGTCTATGATTACTTAGACGGCGGTCGTTACACAACCACGTCAGAGGCCTACTACTAGTAGTAGGCGGTTGAAAAACTCTGGCACATGGGTTCATCGAGTCGTTGGGCGACTCGGTGTCCCACACGAAGAGAGAGAGAGAGAGAGTATCATTTGTTTATTATCGTTAGTTTTCATCGATAACGTATGTGGCATGATTAGAACAAAATTACTAGGTAAATAACAAAAGTTGATTTTCCAAAATACTTTTCACAAGGGAATGCATATCAACGAGGGGTTGCATGAAAAATTATACGTCCTTAAATAATACGCGTGCTTGATTTGGGATTAAATTACATTACGTATGTATGAAACATCTATAAATTGTAATACACACCCTCGAGTCCCTTAGTCGCCTCTTACTACAAGCCTCTTATTTTAATAACGATATAGCCCTTGATCATGGGAAACATCACAACACAGCAAATACTAAATTTACGTTATTTCCACTTCTTATTAGCCAGCATCTACACAAAGGCAAATACAGCTTTTGTCAAGACATCTTGAGACGTACACTTTATCACAGCCGAAGTGAAAACGTCCAGGAAAATTAGACCACATTTCAAGTAGCAATAATTAGGACTGGCAAATGTCCCGGAAAAACAATTTCATAAAACATCTCATTACTTCTGGAGGGTAGCTCACCGCATAAAAAGAAATAAGGCACTAAATAAACGTCTGCTTACACGGGCCGCTACATCTTTATTTGGACGACACGATGAGAAATGTGCATTTTTCTTTTGTAAGGGAGATAGCGACAAAGATGTTCCGTTTTTCGTGAAAGAACAAATGGTTACTTTATTGGAGATGACAATGCAAATACTGACATCAAAGAGTTTCTTCTCGTCATATTTTATGCAAAATGAATATTTCGCGACTAAACTTTACTCAATTTTTGACCATTTTATATGAGTAATCAATCAAAACCATGATCGTGTTTAAGCCGGCCCTAGCACCCTGTGTCCTGTGCGTGTGCTGTGATTGACTGAAACAAATGATTACCAGACTGTGAAATGATACTAGGTAAATTCTGTGCAGAAAGAGAATAGGCATGGGCAACAAGCTAGTAAATAAAAAAAGAACACGACTGTTTTCTGAGATTTAGCCTAGCCTATCTAAGGATTTATTCAGTACTAGCAGCCCGCCCAGCGGTTTCACCCGCTGCTAACAATTTTCCCCGGGAATAAGACAGTTTAATATAGCCTATGTTCATCAGGGATAATGTAGGATTCTAAAAATCTTGACTTCAATTTGAAACAAATATCGTTTTCAGATGGTGGTGGCGTAAAGTTACATGCCTGTGATTAACCTGGCCAGGGCAAGGCAGTGCCTTTATTTTTATTTTTTTCATCCCGCCCGAGCCAGTTTTCTATTAGGTCATAACAAAATTGTAATAAAAAAAAATGTTTGATACAAATTTCTTTTTTTAGAATGACGGTTCATGACGTCAATAAGTGATAATACTATCCTACATTGAATAAAGAATTTCAATTAACGGTAAAAGAATTTTTTAAATCGGTCCAGTAGTTTAAGTTTAAAACAATAAATAAAATCCTGTTTCTAATATTAGTGTAGATTATATAAGTATTATTTTAGTGTGATGCCGGCTTAGAATAGCATCACCCGATTTCTTTCCCGTGGGAGTCGTAGGAGGCGACTAAGGGACTTGAGGGTGTGTATTGCACTTTTAGGCGATGGGCTGACAACCTGTCACTATGGCGATACACAATTTTCCGAATGACCCTCAAACATATGTCAGACGTGGCGTAAATGTCCCTTTTTGCGGCCGTTTACGCTCTGCCTACCCCGCAAGGGATAATAGGCGTGTTATGTGTATGTATGTATTATTTTAGTGTAGATTTTTTAAAATGCATTATTTAATGTTTTTTGTAAGTAATTGTATCAGGCGTTACTTACTTAATGTTTTTTGTCGTTTTTTTATACCGAGTAAGGGACAGCCCTTCGAATACTGATAGGTTGCATGAAACATAAAGCTGGACAACTTCCTCCTAGAAACATATGTCAGGAAACGCCATAAAAATGACCTTCCATACAAAATCACAATCAGCTGACTGCATTCACTATGGGAAGTCAGTTTTTTTACGTTTCCTGAAATATGTTCCTAGGGGATAGTTGTTCAGTTTCATGGTCTGCATGTACCCTATTAGTATTCTGAGTGAGGGCTATCCCTGACACCCTTTAATACAGTAATGATTAAATGTAATCATTACACTGGTACGAATAATGTGGCGTAGTTGGTACATTTTTAAATGAAAAAGTAGTTATTATGGCATAACTGTAATAGTTAGACATATAGTATCGCGGACATTATTATAGATATTGATGTCTTCTATAAAACTGTAGTACATCACTTTGCTCTACTGTCAATAATTTCCACAGCGTACGCGATATAAGATATTTTTTTGGTACATTTTTCACACGCTGGGTTACATTATCGAAATTTTCACGCGGATCCCTATTTTTTTCTCGTAAAAAATATAGCCTATGTTCATCAGCGATAATGTAGGATTCTAATGGTGAAAGAATTTTTCAAATCAGGCCAGTAGTTTCGGAGCCTATTCGATGCAAACAAACAAACAAACAAACAATCAAATCTTTCCTCTTTATAATATTAGTGTAGATGTAGACAATTCCCATTTGAATCTGTTCAATGATTAGCGAGTTTCAATCCCAAAGAATCGCATGTATATACATACATACATGAACTCTAAAATCATTACACTCAAGTCACCAAATAATTTTGTTCATAGACTGTTATGACGTTTCTCATAATGAGGCACATAGAGGCGACCTCAATTTCCAGTTCCACTATTATGCACCTTCTGCACAGACTCTTGTTGAATAATTTTGAAGAACTGGCGTGAAAATACAACGGTTAGAGAATCTTTATTTTCTACTAAAGAGTTGAAAGCTTTAACACCAAAATGTATCTGGTCGTTCAGCAACTCGAGTGTCTCACACAACAAGAGAAAGAAGAGTTATCAATAAGTCAACAATTGACATCATAATGGAGCTAAAAATGTCGTTGATAATACTCTACCAACAATATTTCAATTTTTATCTCATAGAATCAATATAATTCTGTACGTAACCAGTGTTTTTGATCATTTGAAAAGTTTCTAAAGAGTACTTGGGAACTTTTTTATTTCTTAGCTGCAAAAATGTATTCTCAATCACACAAAATAAAACGAACGCAAATTTTTTAATTGCATTTATGTTGTGCTATAAATTACTTCTTAATGGAATTACAGTAATAAAATTCGTTAGTACCCATTAATTATATATCGGGATCGCATGTTATCTTACTGGTTTAGATAACACACAACGAATAAGCGAAAACTTATCGGCTAGTGTAAAGGGGCCTCCTGCTGCTTAGTGGACTAGTTCTTTATACATAGTTTGGCTTCTTCGATCAAAAATGAAATTAATGGCTCTGCTGTATTACGAAAGTACTAGTACCTACACTGTGCTAACACTGAGGAATCCAAGAAAAGGGCAGTGAGATATTATAAATACGTTACTTGTATTTATTATTACAAAATATAATGTAGGTTTACATGACTTACTTGTTAATTATTTGGTAGAGAGTGGTTGGTGCGTTGGCTGGTTAAGACACCCTTCTTGACAGATCATATATGCTGCTGAACAACTAACAAGGAAGTCAAATAATTGACAAGTAAGTCGCGTAAACCTATATCATGAGTGATACTTGTTCGTTAACTTTTTTTTTGCAAACGTGTGTCATTTTTCTTTTACCTTCAGAAACCTTGTGTTTTGATGGTTTAGGTATTGTACATCGGCGGGGTTTCTATTAATTTGACACATGTTTTTCATCTTCATCATAGTCATATAGGCCTCCTCTCTACAGCGTCAATCCTCACGGTCCTGTGCCAGCCTTGTCCCGTCTGGTCCTTTAAGCTTGACGATTTCGTCAGATCATCGACGTTGCCTGCTCACTGACCTTTTCACTCCCCTTGACCAGTACTCTATGACTGCTTTTGTCTACCGATCATCAATAACTTCGTTTCGCCAAGTGTTCTGCCTATTTCCACCTAAGCTTTTTTTAATAACTTGCTTCTCTACATTTTCGACTTTCGTTTCCCATGATATTTCAACGTTTGGTACGCGATTACCAAGAAAGACCTAGCACAAAACGCTCCATAGCTCTTTGCGCGACTTTGATCTAGTTCATATTTTGCCAAGTGAGCGTCTATTTTTACGGCAGGTTATGCTCTACCAACCCCGTCAAAAAATAAAGGCTTGATAAAACGAGCGATCATGTCAGCTTTAGAACCAGGGCCACAGAAATACGTCAGAGCTCTTCTTAATTTTGTTCCGCGATTTCCGTTAGCCTTATTGGTCGAAATGGACCAATTACTCACCCTACCCTGATATGCCTGATAGACAGTCGAAGATTATCAGTAATTTGGTGAAATTGACCCATTGCAGTGCTGATACAATTAGCTTACATTTGGCTGATTAACTTAATTAAATTATTGTTTAATCATATCTAGATGATTACATTACCTAATGGTATGTACTATGCTTCATGAAAATACAATAAATGTCGTCGTTTATATTCAAAATCAGAGACTTTTATAAAATTAAACATTACCCTTCTTCTTTCCGTCCAGTCAAATAAATGTACGAACGCGTGACTAACATTGAAATATGCAACTGTCAGTGCCGGTGCGGAGTGGATGTGATGGCAGTCCAAATTACAAGAGACGTTTAGCCATGCTCGTACCCTATGGGTATTGTCCATAGTAGGGTACCGGGAGGAACGATTTGTCTTTTTCATAAATGTCGAGGACGGCGCCGATGTATACATTGAGGAACATTATTATTAAATTCAACCTGAATTTAAACCAAAGTGTAGCCCACATATTCAAATGAAAGGACTTATCCTTAGAGGGAGAAGTTAGATCATCTTTCTCATTAGGTCTCAATACATCTAAAGTTTTTGGCTTCAGAATCTGTACCCAATGTTTTATGCTAGTAATATAACATTTATATATTAAAACAGGTACCTAAAGTTTCTTCTTGACTTATAATTACTTAGGCTTACCTTGTAACTAATAGGCTTATCTGTTGGTCACAATACTCGTATAATAGAAAAAGTTTTCCCATTTCTATTAGTTCAGATAGGTTTTTGTTTTAATAAAGCTATGACAGGATCAGTAGCACTTCAAGACTTCAAGTTACTCATTTAGCTATGTTATCAAGACTGACATAATTTGCAGAATATTTATATTTTTTGGTACTTTCAAAATCCCAAGTCTACAACTCTGTACAACCAGCCCTTGCTTTAGAGAAATAAATTACGCAAACAATTAAATATCGGCAATAATGCGAACATGGGGTGCGACAATTTGTCCGGACCAGTCTGTTGGGGTGGCTTTCCCTTTTAGTTCTATAATACAGTGTGTTGTATTTGGAATAAAACACTTTTCTGTACCTATATATGGGGAAATTTGACTAGTGATTGATAGCGAAAACCCAAGACAGGCAGGTGATAAGGAACAACTTCCCCCAAAGAACATTGGTCGAACCTACAAGTATTTGATTTAGTTTTATGTATTGGATTTTTCTATATTTAATTAGCCTGCAATGGTCTAACCAGACTGGGAAAAAATTCACAAAGTGCTAAGTATCAACTTTGTTAAGCCCCACCGAGAATCGAACCCGGAATAGACAGGCAGTCGCAGTACCACTGCGCCATATCAGCCGTCACCTAATTGTCTGAATAGAATTATGGTTCCGTACTTCGGAAGGCACGTTAAACCGTCGGTCCCGGTTGCTGTATATGATTACTAAAACAGCGGTCGTTACACAACCATGTAAGAGTCCTACTACTAGTAGAAGGTGGTTAAAAACTCTGACACCAGAATCATCGAATCGTTGAACGGTTCGGTGTCACTCACGAGAAAAAGGATCCGTATTTCTTGTCTTATATATTTTTTTATAAATATCGCCGTGTGATGCTGGCTTAGAATGGCATCACCCTATTTCTTTCCTGTGGGAGTCGTAAGAGGCGACTAAGGGACTCGAGGGTGTGTATTATAATTTCAGGCGATGGGCTGACAACCTGTCACTATGGCGATACACAATTTTCCAAATGACCCTCAAATATTTGTCAGATGTGGCGTAAATGTCCGTTTTTGCGGCCGTTCGAGCTCTGTGTTGCTGTGTGTGTGTGAGAAAAATATTTCATTTTGTGAAAAAACAGCCTGCGCCATCATCAGATATCTTAATGTTTAATGCAGTCTACAAACAGAACACCATGTACCAAACAGTGCTGTAACACATGCATCGCGTAGATAATGTAATTATGAGGCCGTAGCGTAAACGGGCCTGACTTGTTGCGATTAAGCATTGTCTCCTTCAGGTGTGGTCAACATTTTTTAATTAAAAACCATTTTAATATACCCATTTGCGATGGCTTTACGACAGTGCACGTCGAAGATAACGTTTCGACTTTTATGCATGTTGTAATTTATACTGAAATTGCGTAATTTTATTAATACAATAAAGATATTTGCGGCTTTTAATTATAAGAATGGAATTTCATATGATATGTGGGAGTAATACCTAGACTTAATATTTTTTAAGTTAACGGTAAAACTGTCTCACAAATAATAACTTTGTATCACACCATATTTTACTATTTCTTGTCCTCATAGAGAACTGTTTTTCCCTTTGTTTCACCAAAACGTGTAAATAGCTATTTTTTTACTTCACACAAACTCAAAACAAATAACGAAACTCGGTGCTGAAGGTTGGTGACCAATGTAGCAAATTGGAGGCAAATGCTTGTATTCATTGGAAAAGTTAATGAAAGTCGCCCTAAGTCAATTAATTGTACTGTCCCCAGAGCTACACAAAGTACCCTTTTTTTCTAGTATGTTTTCCTAGATGGTGATGAACACAGATGATGATACGCTATTTAATACCTCGTCGTTTGTATAAGATGTAAAAAAAACAGAACATGAAACTAATCATCTTTACCTTAGAAATATCATCAGTATATTTTTGTAGTTATTTTCAACAGAATAGGGCCTGATTATTGACAAATAAACCAATTAGTCCGTTACGGCTGGCGCTATTTGAGGGCATAACTTATAAAAATTCTAAAGTCATACCTATATTTTTTGTACGATTGCGTAATGCGTGTCTGTAAAGCGCGTATTAAATTGTGTAATTTTTGACACTTGCGTTAATTTTTGACTCACTGTATGGTAGCTCGTTTAAGAAATTAAATTTTGAAGATTCTATAATTAAATTACAATATAAAATGTACCAGTATTGTCAATGTGATAGTTAATACAGGGTACAAACCCAGTTTGAGTCGTTTATATATGTCGCAGCCAGCTGGTTAAAAGCGCTGTTCAACTGCACATCTAGCTCGTTAGTCAAACGACGTCATTCAACTACACCTCTAAACGTTTATCAGCTAAGTAGTTGAAGGCAACGTTCTACACTACAGCTTAACGACGCCTAGCTCACTGGTTAACGATCAATTTGCAAGGGTGACCATCAATCAGTGTTAAGGTGGTTTCAGACGTACGCGGGCTCTATGCGTACTCTTTGCATGTTGTGCGTGTTTTAGTACATCTAGTCATTCGTGCAGACCACGTGTTCAATAGAGGTTATTGGCAAAATAAATAACTCCAGCCAGAAACACGACGCAGGCAGCCAGCTGATGTGACGCCTTAGCTAGCCAGAGAGATGACGTAGCAAGCCTCAGTGACGTCTCAGCCAGTCAGAAATGTGATGAAGCTGGTTAGAGAGATGACACTGCCAACCAGAGTGACGCCTCAGCGACCCGGAGAAATGACTCGGCCAATCAAAGAGATGACACAGCCAGCCCGAGTGATGCCTCAGTCAGCCAGAGATGACGCAGTTAACTAGAGAGTTGACGCTGCCACCCAAAGTAATGCCTCAGCCAGCCAGAGTGATGACGCAGATGACAGCTTGAGTGACGCTTCAGCCAGCCTGAGAGTTGACGCAGCCAGCCAGGGAGATGAGGCAACCAGCCAGAGTGACGCCTCAGCCAGCCACAAAGACGTCGCAGCCAGCCAGGGAGATGACGCAACCAGCCAGAGAGATGACGCAGGCAGTCAGAGAGATGACATAGCCAGCCAGAGCGAGGCCTCAGCCAACCAGAATTACGCCGACGCAAACAGCCAGAAAAACTACACAGCCAGCTAGACAGTACGTACATACTCTTGAAAACATAACCCTCCTTCTGAGGTAGTCGGGTGAAAATAAATAAAACACCATATACATACTAAAAGTTATATGTAGCCCATTTAGATGTACCCCAGTCTTCCCAAAAGTCTTAATAGTTTGTACGTTAACATCACTGTATTGAAATTACGCGACGGATGATTACGTTACAAATTATGTTTTATGGCAACAATTGTGCTACTTTGATAAACATTTACATACATACATACATACATAAATCACGCCTATATCCCTTACAGGGTAGGCAGAGCGCTAACGGCCGTAAAACGGATATTAACACCACGTTTGACAAAAGCTTGAGGGTCAATCAGATAACTGTGTATCACTATAGTGACAGGTTGTCAGCCCATCGCCTAAAATTGCAATACACATCCCTCGAGTCCCTTAGTCGGCTCTTACGACACCCATGGGTAAGAAATGGGATGATGCTATTCTAAGCCGGCATCACACGGTTTAACATAAAACAGATAACATTTAATGTCTCAGTTTTCATGAAATAATAACATAATTACCATTATGATTAATTTCATATTCTCGCTTCAAAGTGCTGCTTGAATGTCATGCATTTGGGTCGCCTGTAGGTGCCTCCATCATGTTTAATTGTTAAACTCCACAGAAATCAACTGTTTGGTATTATTTCACCCTTAAATAACAAAATACGTACAATAATTTTGTGCGGCTGACGCCATCTTGTAAACAAAACCACACTAGCGCCGCGGTGGCCGATAAACGTACTAATTCAATTAATCAGCGGTTTTTCGTTCAGTTGCTGTGTTGAATGTTTCAAAGGCGCTAATATTCAACCACTCAACTAGTTGCGTGGTTGAATGGCGTTGTTTGATGAAGGAGCTAGTTGTTCAGGTTGAACAGCGTTTTTAACCAGTTGACTGCGACATATACTCTGCAAACGAAAATATGTTAGCAAAGATTTAAAAGGACACAAAATTATAAATTGGTTTAGGCCAATGCAGAAACTATAAACCAAAAATAACTTTAATATTTTTGAAACATGTAATGCTATTCATACTGGGCAAATTTTTGTTACATCTTCGCAGAGAGTTTAGGAGATGAATGACCCTTCTATACGCAGATACGTATTTTGGCACCGATATTATTAAAAATACATACATACATTAGCATCCACAACAGTTCACTGCTAGACATAGGATTCCCCATTTTGGGGATAACGGCAAATCCTTTGGTACGATACCCTACTTGAACTACTAGCCTCAATTTTAAAATTTTGTGCTTCTTCAGTCCTTACTTAAACCATCCTTATTAATAGAAGAATGAATTATTATCTAAATTCTAATGATTTAATATTATTTCTGTTCTTAAAGAAAATATAAAGGATCCAATAACAATTGCCTCAATTTGTACTTACTATATTTCATAGTTCTAGGTCCACGGGAAAATTAATTTTGATTTCCCTTGAGAGGGTCAAAAAGACGCGTTTTTTGCAGCATAAGCATAGTTTTTTTAACCTTAAGCTTGACTTTTGTACTTATACAACCGACCATAGACTTTAGTATATAATTTTAATTTCAACTCGATATCTCTATGCTTTCTCGAAATAAAGGGTCGTGACAGTGTAACGATAAACCTCTACTATTGTAGAGATTTTCGTTCATGACTTGAATGTGTAGAAAGGACAACACATTAAATTATGAGAAAAGCAACTAGACAGTTAAATTATTAATATTTATCAAAATATTCTCATGAAAAAGGAATAAGAAATTAAAATATTTTCTTTTTTTAGAGGAGCTATTGAAGTTCTTGCCTTCTATGGAGATATGGTGCCCTGGTACTTTTACATAATACTATTTGCAAATATTTTGATTGTTAAAACTAATTGATAAATATCTTTCCTGGGAAGCTGGGAAGGGGCTTAGTTAAAGGGCGTCTAAGTAATGACTGCAACACCTTGCACTGCGCTCGCCGATCCGATTGTCAGGTGTGAAGGATGAGGCAAATGTTTTTCAATGCCCATGTCCAGCAGGCAGTAGTCTGATGTGGTATAGTAGTAGATAAATATATTTGAAATGTATACCTTCTAGAGAGATATGCTATCCTGGTACTTTTAGTTCCTAAACATTTTGGGATTTAAGATGAATTGAAAATATTCTTTAAAGCTTGTAGGACCAGAGATACCATCTATAGGGATATGCTGTCCTGGTACTTCAGGTACTTGGTTGACCATAAGAAAGATGGTTTTGTGCTTCGGAGGGTACGTAGGACTTCATACAGAACTTGGGAGAACTCTTATACCGGGGATCATCGGGGCGTTTGTGGTCACGATACTAGACAAAGGAATTCAGCTTGTACAGCCGTAGCTAAAAGATGAGATGGCTGTATGGCAGCATCACCATAGCATCCTTCAAGAGAGTATGGAGTGCAGATCGGGCGCAGTAGATGAGCGTGTTCCATTTTTGAATGCATTTGGGCCTATATAAGCCATACAAGGAAGACCGGGGGGTATTCTAGCTCTAGCTCGCGGGGGATAAACACGAACCAAGAATTGGACTTATATGGGTAAATTCCTTTGCTGGGTTTTAATCTTCTAGTGTCCAATGTTCCTAAAATTTTGTTGAAACGTTGTTGGGGGATTCAATAGATCGGAAACTGCTTGTTTGGGTACCGTATTCATTAGAATAACGAGTATCAGTGCAAGGGTTCTTGGTCGTAGTTGAATACCACAACAATTTGTCTTTTATCGTGTTTATCATTCCGATTAGCGTTCAGTTCTTGGGGTTTGCCTAACGGTGACAACAAGCCCTTGGAAACGAGCGCATAATCCATTAGAATTGTAGGTCTCAACCTTTGAAGAGGGGTTGGGAAGCGTTTTTATTTTATTTTACAAAACGCTGTTTCTCTTCACGTACTGGGTTTATTGACTTGACTGGGTGTGGCAATGGCATTCGATCTGATGTATCTTATGTTGCATTGAGAAACGGAATCCAGACCTGATCTCCCTTTCACCACATCTGTCATGTTCGTAATTCAGAACGGTCTTGTCCCTCTCTCCAGAAACTCTTGCCTACCCCTACGAAATTTTTATAAAATAAAGGCGAGTGGTTCTAAATAGGGTGGCACTAGGGGATAGTAGTAAATCGAACATTGCCAATTCGTACTCCCTTTTATTAGAATAGGGCCAACCATGCACTATCGGTTGGCATTCTGACGCCATACAAACAGACTGACATTTTGATATCAACATAGTAGAATAGAAATAGGAAAATCTTGAGCTATGGTAGTATTCCAAAATACATATTAAAGAGGGAATTCATATTTAGAGGGATTAAAAAAAGAAATATTTAAAGTAGGTGGGCAAATTAAATAATACAAAGTCACTTTACAGATAGTTCATCATATTTAAGTTTTCGTTTTCTTTAGAGCCTAAAATTTGAATCAAATTACAAATATTTTTTTTTATAGACAATAAATAATATTTATTATATTACTAAGTTAATAGAAACTCTTAGGAAAAGGGAAAGAAAGGCGGTATCGCATTTATCTAAATTTCAAAGAAAATATAGATCTGGAATGTTTTAATCTAGATTTAGTAAGGAAATTTAATTTGAATCAAACCAAAAATTTTATTTTAAATAGTACATGACATATTTTATTATTTGAAGAAGAGCTAGTCTTTAGCTAAATATTAAAAGCAAAATAGAAGCATTAAAGATTTCCTAAAGTTTTCAGAATTAATAATTTGATTTGGGAACAAAATGAATACCTAGCAAGTACAAAAGAACCTGTACTTAGGTATTCATAAATTCTTAGGTAAAAGAAAACCAGTAACAAATAAGAATCCAGTTTTATTCATAACAGAAATAATATTACAGTTTGCGAGGAAAAGCAAAACCTCTGTGATCTAATAGTCTTTCTAAGGAGAGATTGGATTATTAAAATTGTGATATTCAGAGACAAACATGCAAGTCTGAATGGAATTTGATTCTTTTGCTGACCTACTGAAGTGAAAAATGATGACTCAGTAGTAAACTTTCTTCCAAATTCTAAATCGTTTTATATGCATAAATTGTGTATTTTTGGCATCTCATTATTAAATAAAGGTGAGGCCGAGATAGAGTTCTGAGGGGCAAATGAATGGAGGACGAGAACTCCCGCCATTCATTTGAATGGCGGTTTTTTTATACGAGCATCTATTTCACTAAAGTAGTCATTTAAATACAAATAACTATACTTTCCATGACATTCAAAAGGGGTTGGGACTTATTCAGTTGAAGCTTATTTTTGATTATTCAGAGCTTAGATAAATATGTACAATCATTATGATGTAGGGCACTTCGCTGTACAGGATCTTAAATTCATATTTGAGTTACTTCGCTGCAATTTGATCGTACAGGTTAGGCGATGCAGCCGAGTATGCATCAGACTCTCTGGATAGTTGATAACTGGGTTTCCATCATCCTGCCTAAGGAAAGAAAGTACTCATTAGTCATAGTATAAATTTATGATAAAAAAATAATGGGAAATCGCTTTAATATTTCTAGAGGTATTCAGGTCATGAAGGAGTTTAGCCAAGCAGCAGTAGTCTCAAAACTGAAATATTCTACTTTCAAACTATTGAAAATATTTTTAAAATTTGACCTTACCCTGGTTTGGAGATAGCAACAATTCATGTTCTGGTCCTTCTGATCTTCGATCTGATTAGATGACTGGCATCATTTTATATTCATAGGCTGGCATAAAGTGGTAGACATGAGAAGTTCTCGCAGTGGCCATGTCAAGTACCTAAATATGAAGAATAAACTTTAGATTTTCTTTATGATAATTTAATGGAAAAGGGGGAGTCACATTGTTCTGAAATTAGTGAGGAAGTACAAAGATATGTTTAGTTCAGGTATAAATAGTCTCTTTGCTAATATAAAGATACATTATCACAAGAAATTAGTTTACTGAGCTAAATATAATAGTGTTTTGTAGAGGTTAATGTTACCTTGATAAAACTGGTAGTAAATTTATTATTCCACTCATTTGATGAGCGCAGTAGGAACAGTGGGGCTTCGCAAGGCGTCTTTTGAGATAGTTTATCAATCCTCGGTCCTGTAAAGTAAACTTTGTTGAAATTTTATCGTGTTGTATATGGAGACTAGAGGCGTACGGGGGCACGTCAATTAGACAAGCGGGCTAGCTTCATACTACTTTATTAGGTTAAAGGAACCGGTGCCGGCGCAGCGGCTACGCACACATCTAAATACCCAACAATTCCTTCCCCTTTATTTATGTACGAGGAATATTAAAAGAAACGCCTAAAATCTAAATTATATCTTTCACGCAAGACTCTTTCCGGTTGGATCGAGGATTCTGGTTCTTCGTTAATGGCATCAGCTTCGCTGCTATGGCCGCTCGAATGCGACGCTACATGTTCTTCATATCCGGTAGCAATCTCTGGCGGCTGGGTGTGACTTGGAGATTTCTCGCTACTGTTGCTCACTGGTGAAGATACCGAGTCTTCTACATTTTCAATCATCTGATCCGTCTCTCTCTCCTCTTGATTGACCAAAACGTCCTCTGAATCTGACATAGACACCTCTTGTCTTATATTGCTAGTTGTTGTTTCAGGTGTTAAATCTGGTACTAGATCAGGAATCCAACTACTACTATCACTATATCTTGCTAAAGTAGATGCTCCGTCCTGAGTATTAAGTGACCTGTGCAACAGCTGATCGACGTGTTTGGTGACCTCATTTTTTGTGTGCGGTAAATAAACCACGTATATCACTTTGCCAACCTTCTTTTTAATAATACCCTCGATCCAACTATACCTATTATTGTTTAAAGTTTTTTTAACCCATACATTGTCATTTATTTTAAATTCTTTACGCACTACACCACCGTATTGCTTAACCTGTGAGCACTGATTACGTTCCACTTTATGAGGAATCTCCGCAGGTGAAGGACATTCGTTTGAACTTGCTAAATCTAACCGCGAACGTAACGATCGACCAAAAACTAATTCTGCAGGTGATTTACCAGTGGTGCTGTTTTTAGAATTCCGATAGTCAAATAAAAACTTTGCTATCTTTTCTTTAACGGGAGTTTTACATTTACTGTCTAAAATTATTGACTTTAATCCTTTTTTAATAATTTTGACGAAACTTTCCGCCTGACCGTTACTGGAAGGGTGGAAAGCCGGCGAAAACAAATGTCTGATACCATTTAATTGACAAAAATGATCTAATTCGTTAGACGTAAACGACGTGCCATTATCGCTGACCAAAACTTTAGGTATTCCAAACCGAGACATGAAGTCACACAGACAATTGATTACAGCCTTCGAACCGTACGAGGACGACATATGATAGCACTCAACCCACTTCGAATACGCATCCACTATTACCAGGTACATTTGATTATTATATGGACCTAGAAAATCTAAGTGGATTCTATGGAATGCGTGAGGTGGATAGTTCCACACCGCAAGCGGCGCATGCGGCGGCGTCGGCCGCAGCTGAGCGCACACGGCGCAAGCGGCCGCCAGCCGCTCCAATGCCGCGTCTATGCCGGGAAACCAGAACCGCTTCCGAGCCTCGGCTTTCATTTTGACTATGCCGAAATGTGAGCTGTGTAGCTCCTGACACAGTCTATCGCGTAACCTTAAAGGCAAAACAACTTTGTGCCCACGCATAAGTACCCCGTTCTCCCATGCAAGCTCTAAACGACAGTTAAAATAGGGTTTTAGATTTAAATCGTTAACTTTACGTGGCCACCCATTGTAAACAAAATGTTTTATTTTGTTTATTACGTCATCCTGTTCCGTAGCCAGTCTTAATGACTGCATAGTGACCGGCAGCGTTCCCTCCACTACGAAGTTTACGTAAGCAGCGCGCTCCTCGCACTCGGGCAACTCCCCGCTGCACGCCGTCTCGCACGCTCCTAAGGGCGGTGCAGGTAATGGGGCACGAGATAAGAAATCCGCACTATTGTTACTACTACGGACGTATTCAATAACGTAATTATAGGCAGATAAAAACATAGCATAACGTTGTAACCTATTCGCTGATATTACTGGTATGCCGTTCTGCGGTCCAAAAATGCTAATCAAAGGTTTGTGGTCACTTCTCAATACAAAAGGATCAGCCCGTCCATATAAATATTGGTGAAAACGTCTTACTCCAAATATAATTGCGGTCGCTTCCTTTTGTATTTGAGAATATCTTTTCTCTGCTGAAGTTAAAGTCCGGGACGCAAACGAGATAGGCCGCTCGCAGCCATCACTACCTACCTGTGACAATATTGCTCCCAGCCCGCTTTCTGCCGCATCAACTGTTAGAACGATTGTTGCATCGGCGTTATAATGCACTAGGACTTGATCGGAACTCAAAATATTTTTAATTTTGTTGAATGCCTGCTCGTGAGTCGACGTCCACTCCCATTTGCTATTTTTGTGTAGCAGATCATAAAATGGACTCAAAATAGAGGAAGCATCAGGAACAAAATTACGATAGTAATTAGTAAGTCCTAGAAACGATTGCAATTGTGACACATTAGTGGGCCTCGGTGCCTCCAAAATAGCCTTAACCTTATCAGGTGATTTCCTGATTCCACTTCTATCTATCACGTGACCCAAATAGGAAACCTCTGACTTCATGAATTCGCATTTACTTCTCTGCACAGTTAATCCCGCATCATCTAATCTTTTCAAAACAGCTGATAATCGGTCTAAGTGTTGTTGTTTATCTTTTCCGGTCACTAGAATGTCATCCAGGAAAACAATAACACCCTCCAACCCGGCTAGTACACTTTCTATCGCTCGTTGAAATAAAGCAGGTGCACTCGCGAGACCGAAAACTAGTCTAGTATATTTAAATAGGCCTCGATGCGTATTGATGCAGGTAAACAACTGTGACTCATCGGACAGCACTAATTGATTATACGCCATCGATAGATCAAGTTTCGAGAACTGCTGGCCATTATGTAATTTTGTGAACATTTCTTCCACCGTTGGTAAAGGGTATTTAACTACTTCTAACTGCTTATTAATCGTCACCGAGTAGTCAACGCATAACCTAATGCTGCCATCTTTTTTTAAAGCGGGTACTATGGGTGATGCGTACTCTGAAAATTCTACTGGTTTTAAAATTCCTAAGTGTAGAAGGCGATCAAGCTCAGTATCAATTTTTTCTTTGAGCGCAAATGCTACCGGCCGAGGTTTAAAAAAAATAGGTTTTGAATCTGGTTTCAGATTCAATTTAATCTTATATTTATTAAAACATCCCAATTTCCCTGAGAACAGATTTGGAAATTTGTTGATTAATGAGTTGATTGACTGACTATCAGATTCTTTAACATAATTCACGGTTGTTGCTATTTCCCACTGAAAAGCTGAAATAAAATCTCGACCCAAAAGCGGTGGTCCACCATTACGAACGACGTACAAGTCGATCAAGCGCGATTTGCTACCATATGTCGCTTCTACCTGCAGAACTCCAACTGTCTCAAAGTTACTACCAGTGTAGCCTGATAGCCGTTTTGCGGTTGGTGATAATGGCACATTATGTAAAAACCTTGCGTAGTCCGCCTCTGATAGAACACACACGTCTGAACCGCTATCTATCTCGAATTCTAAAAGTTGACCATTGATAGAAACCCGCGCAATCATTGGTTTTCCTTTATCGCACTTAATATTGTAAACATTGAATAATTGCTTACCGTCATCTCCCTCATCAACCGAGCCCTCTATAAAGTGGATTTCTTTTTTATCACACATTTTACGCAAATGGCCTTTAAGGCCACACTTTTTACACCTATAGCCTTTAAAGCGACACCTATCGGATTTGTGGTTAGCATAGCCACAAATTTTACACTTTTCACTTTTAGCGATACTGAAAACTTCCTGCGGAGGAAACACGCTGACCGCGCCCGCGCCGTCGCTGAATCTTGCTGGCGGCGCACCTGCAGCCGCAGCTTGGCGCGCACAGCGCACGCTCTCCGCCATGTCCAGTGCCTTCGCTAACGTCAGTTCCTCCAGGTCCTGAGAATATAGCTTGTCCCGCTCCGGACCAGCTACCATACCCATGAGGAATCTGTCCACTAGTGCCTCCTCAAGGTTCTTAAACCCGCAATGGGCTGCCAGCCCCCTGATACGGGCCGCCCATTGAGTATGAGCTTCGCCTGGTTGCTGATAAGCCGAGTAGAAACGATGTTTCTCCGAAAACCCAACTCGCTTCGGAGTGAAGTGGCCACTTAATATGTTGAGAATCTCGTCATACTCGACATCTTCCAACTTTTTAGGCAGTACCAAATTACTAGCCAACTTGTGAGTTTCTTCGCTCAATGCGCTTAGCAGAATTGCCCTCCTTTTGACCTTCGGCTTGTCTGTGGCGTCGTTTATATCGTTGGCAATAAACCACATCAACAATCGAGATTTATAACTGTCCCAATCCTGCGATTTGTGATCGAAAACCGAGAGAATACCAAACGATAATCCGGTAGCCATTTTCACACGCGAATTCGTATCGTCACCACGTGTTGTATATGGAGACTAGAGGCGTACGGGGGCACGTCAATTAGACAAGCGGGCTAGCTTCATACTACTTTATTAGGTTAAAGGAACCGGTGCCGGCGCAGCGGCTACGCACACATCTAAATACCCAACACTTGTCAACTCACTTCTCAAACAAGAATTGCCAATAGAATGATGTATGCATCGTTGGCAGTACTTTTCTGCAGATATAAATAAAGTTTTGAGTCTAAGCCATTCTTATAAATATAATGAAAAGCAAGTAAAGGACAGAAACAGAGATTTTTACCTGAACTCAGTAAATATTTTCATGTCAATTCGCCATTTTGATCATTTCACTCGATCGAAGTAGTGAGGGGAATATTTTGGTAGAATTTAGTTATCGGTTCCAAAGTCGGTTCGCATTTCTTACATTTAAACATTACAGAATTTGATTAAAAATAACATATTTCGATTTAAGTTTAGGGAAAGAGAATAAAAGAATATTTGTAAATCCATTCCAAGGATTGAGGTAAAAGTTCGAAGGAAAATCGATAGCATCATTTCTACCAACAAGGAGATATGTTAATAATCTGTGGGTTAGGTAGGTTTTATTGGTAGATTTATTTTAGGAATTTTCTTTATGGAATAGGTAAAGGGTATTTAGATGATCTGCCAAACTTTTGTAATAAAATAATTTAAGTTCCTTAAACATTTGCAAAGTGCAATAGGTAGAGTCTAGGCTTACAATAGTAGTAACAATTGTTCAGGACTTAAAAAAAAATATATATATTATAGGTTACACAATTATCATTTAAATTATAGTAGATTAGAGTAGGTTCCTTGCTGATTTACTTCATTCGTGGGATACTTACACAAATTGTTAGGGTTCTGACTTCTAGGAGATCACGTTGGCCATAGCTGAGTAATAAAAATATTGATGTAATTTAAAGGGAATACTTTTCTTCAGTAGGCAAGTTTCGGAACTTTAGGTTTTTCAGACTAGACATATAGGTAATTCTAGGTATGAGTATAGATGTAGGGTGTAGTAGAGCCAGGTTCGTTACAATTTGGTGCCGTGACCAGGATCAAGAACACCACTGGGTTACTACGGGCTTTCATTATTATTTTGTGGGTTAACTTACTTGGTTTGTAGCATTCAATGGAAATAATATGGGTCCGTCTGATCTGTGGGAGCTTCACAGCTGTGTGAACAAGACCAGGGTTTTTAGCAATAGCTGGGGTTCTATGGTGTTCATCATTGTAGTTATGTAGGTCCGTCTGTGGAAACACAGACAATTTGGTAACCGTGAAATGGATAGATTGAATGAAGTAAAAGCAGCTTAATTGTGTTAAATAATTTGGTTTGGAAAAAAATATCATAAGATTTCTTTTTAGGCTTATACATGGGGGGCTGCAAAAAAAAAAAAAAAAAATCTTTTCTGTTGGTAGAATAGCTTTTTGTAAAAGAAATTAAAGCATTATAACGGGGAGTAGCAACATATGAATAAATATAATAATTATCAAGGAGAACAATAAAATTAGGTTAGCAGATTTAGATGTGTTTTTATGGGAGTAACAGGAAGTACAGAAAAAGATCTTAATATCATTATGTAAGAATGTACCTATGGTTCTTTTCAAATATGGGGTTGAGTTATTTTAGATAAATTTTGTGAGAAAAGCGATGTTAATGTAGCGGAAAAGGGTGTAAAATCTATATGGCGAAACAGATTGGTTTTGTACAATGTTTGATATGTACCTTGGTTAAGTAATTCTAAGTTCTTTTGGGGGCATTTTGCATCTGAGGGTGAGAATTTAACATAAAGTAAAGACGTTGCTTGTAGTTTTGTTTGGTTAGGGTAGGTTGACAACTGGATAGACTGACAAGAATCAAATCGGGTGTTTCCATTTTTGAAAATGGTAGAAAAGTAGTAGAAAGGACAAACATGTGATAAATAAATAGAATAAGACTAGATTTGCTCGCGGATTTGTTTGGTAATTTAAAGAAATTATATTGGATAGTGGATTTGGGTCTGGGGGCTGCAAGATTTTTAATAAGAAACGTTAAAATATTGATTATAAGTTATCAAATTCCACAGTTTGATAATTCTACTTCTATTTGATTACGTTTTATTACTTATTGGGGGGGGGGGAAACATTTTTCATAAATTCTTTTTATGGGGCAAATTATGAAGGGAGTAGAGTGGGGCATATTCAAGAGTCAAGTACTTCAATTTTATTAAAAGATCAAGCTAATATTTTTGTTATTTTTAGGGATCCGAAGGTTGCGAAGGAATTAATTAGTTTATCGTAATTATTTTAAAGCCAGTAAAACTTGTGAGATGCCGAGACAAAAGTCAAATAGAAAGCGTAGAGCTCCGGAAAGGTTTGAGGATGCAGATGTAGTGGCAGCGGCTAGAGCACCAGACGAATCAAATGTAGCTCAGCAAAATGCGGAACAGTCTGTGGCAAATTCGCCAAGTATTGAAGTAGTGCCGTCAGTGGGCGCGAATTTAAATGATTCACCAGCAGAGGTAGAGGGCGGTGCAACAACTAATCCAAATGTTAGAATGAGGGTAAAAGTCAGGAAAGATAACTCGGGAATGGCTTATCGGTTACTAAGGAGGTCCATTTGCACATTAACTGCAAAGATAAATGAACTAACTAAAGAAGTAGAACTCTCAAAACAAACAACTAATAGTGTAGCAGCAGACTTAACCCACGAAAACCAAGTGGAAGCGATGGGGGATAATCAGACTAGCATGGAAGTTATGAATACAGCAGACCCAGCCAGCCAGCCTGTTGAAAATCCAGCGGCAAATCAAATCCCAAGTGAATTACCAGGGAGTGCAGGTCAAAGCAAAATTGATCCGAAGCAAAATACTGGAGGCGACATTGATTACAAGCAGATAATTTACAATATAAGAAACATTAATTTAGAGCGTCCAAAATTTGAAACAATAGAAGGATCCATTCATCCAGTAACGTTTTTAGAAGAATTAGAAACGTATTTAAAAAAGGCGTTAAAAGAAGGACAGGGAGAAGTTGAATTGATTTTGGAATGTCTTAAAGGCGTGGCGAGGGACTGGGCACGCGTTTATTCTAAGCGTTGGAGCAACCTCAATGATTTCAAAAGGGATTTCCTGGCCACATTTTGGGGAGAAAAGGAACAAAATGAACTGCGACGAAAAATAGTGCATGGAACTTGGGATCGCCAGAACTCACCATCAATGCTAAACTATTTTTTGGGGATTACCGGGAAGGCGCAGATGCTGTCACACCAGATACCTGAGAATCAAATGGTATCTGATGTAATCAGACACTTCCCAAGGCATGTACAACAAGTTTGGTTTACACTACAAAAGGAGAACATCATTGAAGCGGCCGAGTTTCTTAGAGGGGTGGACGAGATTAATAAACAGGAACAACATGTTTACACTTCAGGAGGAACGAAGGCATCAACTAGGAATTTTGAAAAAAGAAGGAACGAGATTAAGCAAAATTTTAGAAATTGGCAAAAACCTGTTGCAGCGTCAAAGACAAAAGAAGTTAATGCGGTTGTATCAAAAGAGGCTGGAGGTTCCAATGTAGAGGAGCCAGTAGAAGTTTTAAACTAGAGGAGGTTGATTCTTCTATCCCCAAATCAACCTCAACTACAGGGGATATAGCGTTGCATATAATGTTAAAGAGTGGGTGGATGCCAGGTCAGAGTTTAGGCAAAAACAATAGTGGGTTACTTAACCCTATTGTAGGGAAGGTTACTTTTCGCAAAGAACAAGGACTAGGGTTTGGGAATAATGAGGAGAAGTTTTTACAAATACCAGAAATGATAGTAGATGTGCTAAAATTAAAAGCGGAACAACAAGAAGTAGAAGGGGTAGATTCTGGGAATATATTGACAGTATTTGAGGAAGAATCAGAACCAGTAGTCGAACAGAATTTCAAGTCGGAAATACTAGTGTATTCATATGATCTAGAAATAATTTGCTTAGTAGATACGGGAAGTGATATCACTTGTATATCTAAAGAGCTTTGGGAAGAGATTAGAAACAAGGATGATAAGTTACCTTTAATGCCCATAAAAACAATGCAGGTTAAAACAGCCGTAGGTCACAAAAGTTCGGATATACGGTATCTGACTATACTACCGATGCGTCTTGGTTCTGTTGTTCATGAGATAGCACTCTTTATAGTACCAGATTTGTTGGCACCTCTTATTTTAGGTTTTGATTGGTTAAAAACAAATAGAGTCACGATCAACTTAGACGAAGATAAGACGGGGATATCTTATTTTCAAAACGGAGTCAAGCATAAAGTCCCATTTTATGAAAGGGAGATTGAGGGGGAAAAGTCTGATATCGAGAATCTTGACAAATTGAATATTCAGGTTATAAATAATGCTGAGGAGGATGTGAGATTGGGAATGAATCTGGGTGAGAAAGAAAGAAAGGGGTTATTAAATTTATTGAATAAACATGAAAATATTTTTACCGCTAAGGTAGGAAGAGCAAATTGTTATGAACATGAGATTAAAATGGAACCTCATTCACCAATTGTGAGGAAAACTTATCCAGTACCTTATGCTTATCGTGAAAAGGTTGAAGCGAAACTTAAGGAAATGGAAAATCAGGGTATCCTTAGTAGAACAGCAACTCCATATTGCAGTCCATTGACTTTCACACTAAAAAAAGATGGGTCGGTAAGAGTGTTGCTGGATGCTAGGGAAATTAACAAATATATGATTGCTGAAACTGAAAAGCCACCATTACAGTTAGATGTGATAAATTCGTTCCATGGGGCAAATTTTATTAGCATAGTAGACTTGAATAATGCTTATTTCCAAATACCAATATCAGAGGATAGTAAGAAATACACAGGGTTTACATTCAATGGTAAATCGTATGTGTACAATGTGCTGCCACAGGGACTCAAAACGTCAGTTGGAAGTTTTAGTCGGGCTATGGATATAATATTGGGTCATGAAGTTCGAGAATACTGCGTAAATTATCTAGATGATTTGGCGATAATAACGACGGGAACTTGGGAAGAACATCTAGATCACATAGACATAGTATTGGGAAAATTGGAAAGGGCCGAAATGACTTGCAATTTGAAGAAATGTGAGTTCATGTGCAAGGAAGTGAAGATGTTAGGATTCATAATTTCTACTGAAGGACTAAGGACAGATCCTGAAAAGGTGAAAGCCATACAGGAGTTTCCAGTACCAAAGAAACTGAAACAGATTAGAGCTTTCTTGGGATTGTGTAATTTTTATAGGCGTTTCATACCGAATTACAGTATAGAAACACAGCCTTTGTGCGATTTATTGAAAAAGGAGAAAGCGTGGAGATGGGGAAGTAGAGAGCAGGAAGCATTTGATAGAGTCAAATCTTTATTTGTGGAAACGATTCAACTTCAGCATCCAGATTTTGAGAAGGAATATTATTTGCAGACAGATAGTTCTAGTATAGCTTTGGCGGGAGTTTTGTATCAGAAAAATGATAATGGGGAGGTTAGAGTTTTAGGCTTTCATAGTAAAATGTTTCGTGGGGCGCAATTAAATTGGACAGTGACTGAACAAGAATTTTATTCGGTGATAAATTGTTTGGAAAAATTTGAAACATACTTGAGAGGGTCAAAGGTGATAATTCAAACCGATCACAAAGCAATAATATTTGTCAAAACTTGGAGGCTCTACAATGCTAGAGTTACTCGGTGGATAAATTATCTAGAACAGTTTCAATACGAAGTTGAACATATCAAAGGGAGGGAGAATGTAGCGGCGGATATTTTGTCACGATACCCGCCTCAGAGTGAACTGTTGCAAGAAGAAAAGATTAAAGCTCCGGAAATCAGATATATGGAAACGAAAGCAAATAAAGATCTGTTAGAAAAGCTAAAAAACATAGCTGAATTGCAAAAGGATGATAAGGAAATTATGGAATTACGTAAGCGTGTAATGGAAGACAAAAAAAATAGGAAGCAGCAGAATCCAACTAAAGGGGAGTTCATTATAGCCGATGATATTTTATATTTTGCACCACCAGGAAGTGACATGAAGTCGGTGTATCTGCCGGAAAAATTGAGGAAGGAAATAATAATTCAGATTCATCTAGAAATGGGTCATCAAGGGATTTACAAAATGATAAAATACATTAAGGACAGATTTTATTGGAAGGGGATAACTAAATTGGTGAAGGCATTGATAAGAAGTTGCCATGTTTGTCAGATAACTAAAAGCAATACCATAAAGCATGTGGGGCCCTGTCAGTCAATCGTTACCAAGAACATAGGAGACGTTGTGATGGTAGATTTGTTCGGACCACTGCCAACAGGAGAGTTTGGAATGAACTATATTTTAGTAGTACAGGATTCGTTTAGTAAATTTGTGCAATTTTATGCGTTAAAGAAAGCAACTGCACAATCAGTATTAGGAAAGATGAGGAAATTTTTTGAGTTGATAAAGCCAAAGGTGATACTGTCAGACAATGGTTCACAATTCGCTAGTAAACTATGGAAGGATGAAATGGCTATGATGGGAGTGAAGGTTTCTTATACGACTGTGCGAAACCCCCGGCCCAACACGTGTGAGAGAGTTAACCGTGAGCTTTCTAAATTGTTTAGAGTTTATTGCAGACAGAATCACAAAGGCTGGGTAGCAGTTTTACCGAGAATAGAGGAGTTATATAATAATACATATCATCAGAGCGTTGGATTTACTCCTTGCGAAGTCATGTACGGAGAAGGAACGCGACTGTCTTTTGACGGAATAATTGCGAGGGATCACAAAGGGTCGAATATAGAGCAAATTAGAGCGAAAGTTAGAGAAAATTTATTAAAAGCGAGTGAATATCGTCAAGGCAAATTCAATGAAAGATATCGACTAATTCAATATCAAATCGGAGACTTAGTAAAAATAAAACGGATAAATAGGTCGGATGCAAGTCAAAAGATAACAAAAAAGTTTGAACCTCTTTATGAAGGACCATACACTATAGCTTCTAATCCTTTTAAAAATGTTTACGTATTAATGGACCCAAAAACAAAGAAAATCAGAGGAAAATTTAATACTATTCATTTATCAAAATATTATTTATAAAGTAGAAAAAAAACATGAGTAAATTTTAATATTTACAACAAAAAGAAAAAAAAACAGACAAGCAATGATTAATTAATAATAGATACTAGTGGTAGAAAATTTGTACAGGAAATTGAATTGAATTAAGAAATGGCAACACAGAAGTTTAAATTAGTCAGCGCCATCTCTGATCAAGTAGCTATTGATTAATTGTATTAGTATTGCTACTCGACAGTAGTCTGACATGACTTAGTAGCTACGAGAACTGCTAATAATTTTAGGGTGCATGAATACTTGCGGATAGATGGAGCCTCTGGTCCTCAAAATCGTCAGTAGTTGAGATTGGTTTGGGAATAATACTTTTGATAAAAGTAATAAGAATTTTTTAAATCAGTTTGACACCATAGACTTTGTAACTTTTGTATGTTTTATTACAAATATTATTTGATTCATTATATTTGATTTCTTATCAAATATTAGAGAACTAATTTTGAATTGAATTTATATTTAGGTACTAATAATACTAATATAGATGAAAAAGAAAGAAATTAAATGAGTTCATGGAACTATAAGAAAAAGATTATTGTAATATTATAATTTAAGGAGATAAATGTTATTAACAAGAAAAAAAAAAAGAAAAAAATACCTAAGAAATAATTTTTGTCATGTATAAAGCCATTGAGAGTGATGGGAGAAGCCGTTCTAAGATTATACTAGGGTTTTGTTTCTTTTGATTTTGACAATTTTGAAAATAGACAATAAAAAAAAAGGGGTAACTACATCTACAAAAAAAAAATATGTAAGAAGCTACTTTAATATGTAACAAAATTGCTAGATTAATCTTAGAGCGAGGGGAGGAGGCGGCTTCTATTAGGTTTAGGTTAAATATTAAGCTTAATAAAGGAAAGGAACAGTATATTCTATTATTTAAAGGATAAAGGTAATGGGTTATATGGTAATTATGTACTGAGGTAATGATAAATATATGGTAAAGGTAAATAGATGGTGTTCTAAGGTAATGGTAATTATATGGTAAAGGTAAAGGTAAAGGTAAAGGTGTTCTAAGGTAAAGGTATAAGGTAATAAATCAGACAGACAAGAGTGAGTATTAAAGAATGTTTAGTTATAGGTGAGTAAAATAGAGGTAACTGATAAAAAAGGGGCATGCATAAACAGAGGAAAAAAAAAAAAGCAAGTTTATAAAGTAAAAATCATAATATGTATATTTTTTATTAATTCAAGTATCACAATCATAATAATCAATATAATTAAAATTAAAATAATCAACAAAATTAATGTATCACAAATTAACAAATAATCAACAATAAAAAAAATAGGAACAAATAATCAACACAAAAAAAAATAGGAACAAATAATCAACAATCAAAAAAAAAAAAAATTAACAAATAATCAACAATAAAAAAAAAAAAAGCAAATTATCAACAATAAAATAAAATAATCAACAACTAAGGTAAGGGGAGTAGGATAGGATAGGGAAAGTTAAGAAGTAAAGTCATAAGGAATTGTTTAGGTTGTGTACAGTTAAGAGTCATATCAAAAAGAAAAAAAGAAGAATAGAGAAGAAAGTATTATTGCAAAGAAGAGAGTTGTTGTACATGGAGTAGATAGTTATGTATTGTTTGTTTGACATGGATTTGAAGGGAAGGGGGCAGATTGTTGATTAGTATGTCTAAATATTGTGCATAGGGAGAAGGGAAATCTGTTTGTGCGATAGGAAAGAAAGAAGTAGACATAAGAGGGGGGGGTAGAGTCGGAAGTAGTAAAGGTACAGTTGAAGGTAGTGAAGGTGCAGTCTGAGGTTGGGTAGAAGGTAGTGAAGGCTCAGTCTGAGGTTGGGTAGAAGATAGTGAAGGTTCGGTCTGAAGTTGGGAAGAAAGTATAGGTGCAGTCAAGGTAGAAGATGTAGCAGTGTGAGTTGTCTCAGGGGGGGGAAAGTCCGGGGTGTGGGGACGGAGAACAGGAAATTCTATAGAAAGGGAACGAAAGGGAGAGGGGGGAGAAGAATTAAATTTAAAATTGGGATCAATTAGTATTATCAGAGGTTTGAGTATATTTTCATAGTCTACAGGGTGCTGAGGATCTATTAGCTGCCGAGTCTGTATTTGAGCTTCCAGCGTTTTTCGATGGCATCGCCAAGCCGCTTTTATCTCTCGAACTGGAAAGATGAAAATTTTAAGTTTATTTGTTGTGATCCTAGGGTTGCTGTTGTATAAAACAAGGGAAAACTTATAAGAATTATAATCACATAAGGGATAGAATGGTTTGAAAAATGTTTATAGCAAGTAAATGCCAAATTGATTTGCGTGATAGAAAAATCAAGTCAGATTAAAGTTTACGATGAAATATTTTGAAGGTAATTTGAAAACTAAGTGACAGTAAAAACGAAACTTACCATCTCTGTCCAGCAAACGAGAAATGTCTTTCCACGCGTGCCCAACAGCCATTTTGTCTTTATAGACCTCGTCGTACAGACAAGGTCTTTTCATGACTTCAGCAATTAATGCTCTGGATCGTGAGCGGACGCTCGCGTGAAGCTTTACGTGACGCTCAGTCATGGTAGACTCTTGTTGGTTAAAATTTTCCCAATGTTAAAGTGAAGCAGAATCTTTTGCAATCCATCCAGGTTGGCGTCAGGAGCGAAAGTGGCGGCAGATAGGGGGCAATTTAAGGAGGAAAAGGAAATCCTGGTTTCTTTTAATAAAAAAAAAACGGCAAGCGAAAACAACAAGTATCCAAAAGAAAACCGGTAATGTGCGGGTTGCGTTGTGTTTTTTTTTTTTTTTCACAGTGCTAGACATTATAATGAAATTAGAAGAGTAACGTTTTAATGTATTGAACATATTAATAACATTTTATTTTCAGCTACCAAAGAATGAAAAAAAACGGTATCATATGTCAAAAATGACAAACTTGGGGTTTGGGGTTATGTTTATTTACTAAATCATCTTTAAATAATTCTAATTTATTTTGTAACATTCTCTGGGGGACTTTTGGTGTTTTGACTAAGAAGTATGAATCAGAGATTGAGGAGGGCTAAGGGAGAATGCAAGTTTATGGAATACATGAAATTGGTTGAGAGGCTCAGTCAGAACGTCAGGGGTTATTCAGTGAATGTGAAGTTATTGTATTTCCTTCTAGAAGGCATTACACTGTACAAAGAAATTGATATGAAAATTATATGCTTAGGTGTAAGACAGATGTCATAACTGTGTTTAAACAGATGTTTCATATTGATTTCAGACTTACAAGCAGCGTACAGGCTGAAAGAAAAAAACTATAGCTACTTTCCGCACACATCACTTATAGAGTACTATAAGTAACATACATTAATCTAGGTTTTAGTGAAGTAGATTTTGTATGAGATCTGGAGCGACAATTTGAAATCATGTCGGTTAGTTATCTAACAAAAGGGTATTGCACTTTTGAACAGGGCAGTATGAGGGTTCATTTTTCAAACAAGAAAAATAAACGAGGTTTGGAATGAAGTTTTATGCTGAGTCATTCTGACTGAGAAAACTCACAATTTTCTTTCTGGTGCAAAGGTGGGATGTAGCTCTAGAATAAATAATTGCATATTTTTTCTAAGTTGTTGAAGGTTCTGGATCTTGTGTAGAATGTATGGAAACTAATAATTTAGGTTATTCACACACCACACAGAATACATTTTTGGAAGGAAGTGTAATATCTTAAAATTTGGGGGATTTATAGTTTTAGGTAGACGCTATGTTTTCCAATTTGTATGCTCTTTTCAAACATAGCGGGGGGCTGAATGTAACGATAAACCTCTACTATTGTAGAGATTTTCGTTCATGACTTGAATGTGTAGAAAGGACAACACATTAAATTATGAGAAAAGCAACTAGACAGTTAAATTATTAATATTTATCAAAATATTCTCATGAAAAAGAAATAAGAAATTAAAATATTTTCTTTTTTTAGAGGAGCTATTGAAGTTCTTGCCTTCTATGGAGATATGGTGCCCTGGTACTTTTACATAATACTATTTGCAAATATTTTGATTGTTAAAACTAATTGATAAATATCTTTCCTGGGAAGCTGGGAAGGGGCTTAGTTAAAGGGCGTCTAAGTAATGACTGCAACACCTTGCACTGCGCTCGCCGATCCGATTGTCAGGTGTGAAGGATGAGGCAAATGTTTTTCAATGCCCATGTCCAGCAGGCAGTAGTCTGATGTGGTATAGTAGTAGATAAATATATTTGAAATGTATACCTTCTAGAGAGATATGCTATCCTGGTACTTTTAGTTCCTAAACATTTTGGGATTTAAGATGAATTGAAAATATTCTTTAAAGCTTGTAGGACCAGAGATACCATCTATAGGGATATGCTGTCCTGGTACTTCAGGTACTTGGTTGACCATAAGAAAGATGGTTTTGTGCTTCGGAGGGTACGTAGGACTTCATACAGAACTTGGGAGAACTCTTATACCGGGGATCATCGGGGCGTTTGTGGTCACGATACTAGACAAAGGAATTCAGCTTGTACAGCCGTAGCTAAAAGATGAGATGGCTGTATGGCAGCATCACCATAGCATCCTTCAAGAGAGTATGGAGTGCAGATCGGGCGCAGTAGATGAGCGTGTTCCATTTTTGAATGCATTTGGGCCTATATAAGCCATACAAGGAAGACCGGGGGGTATTCTAGCTCTAGCTCGCGGGGGATAAACACGAACCAAGAATTGGACTTATATGGGTAAATTCCTTTGCTGGGTTTTAATCTTCTAGTGTCCAATGTTCCTAAAATTTTGTTGAAACGTTGTTGGGGGATTCAATAGATCGGAAACTGCTTGTTTGGGTACCGTATTCATTAGAATAACGAGTATCAGTGCAAGGGTTCTTGGTCGTAGTTGAATACCACAACAATTTGTCTTTTATCGTGTTTATCATTCCGATTAGCGTTCAGTTCTTGGGGTTTGCCTAACGGTGACAACAAGCCCTTGGAAACGAGCGCATAATCCATTAGAATTGTAGGTCTCAACCTTTGAAGAGGGGTTGGGAAGCGTTTTTATTTTATTTTACAAAACGCTGTTTCTCTTCACGTACTGGGTTTATTGACTTGACTGGGTGTGGCAATGGCATTCGATCTGATGTATCTTATGTTGCATTGAGAAACGGAATCCAGACCTGATCTCCCTTTCACCACATCTGTCATGTTCGTAATTCAGAACGGTCTTGTCCCTCTCTCCAGAAACTCTTGCCTACCCCTACGAAATTTTTATAAAATAAAGGCGAGTGGTTCTAAATAGGGTGGCACTAGGGGATAGTAGTAAATCGAACATTGCCAATTCGTACTCCCTTTTATTAGAATAGGGCCAACCATGCACTATCGGTTGGCATTCTGACGCCATACAAACAGACTGACATTTTGATATCAACATAGTAGAATAGAAATAGGAAAATCTTGAGCTATGGTAGTATTCCAAAATACATATTAAAGAGGGAATTCATATTTAGAGGGATTAAAAAAAGAAATATTTAAAGTAGGTGGGCAAATTAAATAATACAAAGTCACTTTACAGATAGTTCATCATATTTAAGTTTTCGTTTTCTTTAGAGCCTAAAATTTGAATCAAATTACAAATATTTTTTTTTATAGACAATAAATAATATTTATTATATTACTAAGTTAATAGAAACTCTTAGGAAAAGGGAAAGAAAGGCGGTATCGCATTTATCTAAATTTCAAAGAAAATATAGATCTGGAATGTTTTAATCTAGATTTAGTAAGGAAATTTAATTTGAATCAAACCAAAAATTTTATTTTAAATAGTACATGACATATTTTATTATTTGAAGAAGAGCTAGTCTTTAGCTAAATATTAAAAGCAAAATAGAAGCATTAAAGATTTCCTAAAGTTTTCAGAATTAATAATTTGATTTGGGAACAAAATGAATACCTAGCAAGTACAAAAGAACCTGTACTTAGGTATTCATAAATTCTTAGGTAAAAGAAAACCAGTAACAAATAAGAATCCAGTTTTATTCATAACAGAAATAATATTACAGTTTGCGAGGAAAAGCAAAACCTCTGTGATCTAATAGTCTTTCTAAGGAGAGATTGGATTATTAAAATTGTGATATTCAGAGACAAACATGCAAGTCTGAATGGAATTTGATTCTTTTGCTGACCTACTGAAGTGAAAAATGATGACTCAGTAGTAAACTTTCTTCCAAATTCTAAATCGTTTTATATGCATAAATTGTGTATTTTTGGCATCTCATTATTAAATAAAGGTGAGGCCGAGATAGAGTTCTGAGGGGCAAATGAATGGAGGACGAGAACTCCCGCCATTCATTTGAATGGCGGTTTTTTTATACGAGCATCTATTTCACTAAAGTAGTCATTTAAATACAAATAACTATACTTTCCATGACATTCAAAAGGGGTTGGGACTTATTCAGTTGAAGCTTATTTTTGATTATTCAGAGCTTAGATAAATATGTACAATCATTATGATGTAGGGCACTTCGCTGTACAGGATCTTAAATTCATATTTGAGTTACTTCGCTGCAATTTGATCGTACAGGTTAGGCGATGCAGCCGAGTATGCATCAGACTCTCTGGATAGTTGATAACTGGGTTTCCATCATCCTGCCTAAGGAAAGAAAGTACTCATTAGTCATAGTATAAATTTATGATAAAAAAATAATGGGAAATCGCTTTAATATTTCTAGAGGTATTCAGGTCATGAAGGAGTTTAGCCAAGCAGCAGTAGTCTCAAAACTGAAATATTCTACTTTCAAACTATTGAAAATATTTTTAAAATTTGACCTTACCCTGGTTTGGAGATAGCAACAATTCATGTTCTGGTCCTTCTGATCTTCGATCTGATTAGATGACTGGCATCATTTTATATTCATAGGCTGGCATAAAGTGGTAGACATGAGAAGTTCTCGCAGTGGCCATGTCAAGTACCTAAATATGAAGAATAAACTTTAGATTTTCTTTATGATAATTTAATGGAAAAGGGGGAGTCACATTGTTCTGAAATTAGTGAGGAAGTACAAAGATATGTTTAGTTCAGGTATAAATAGTCTCTTTGCTAATATAAAGATACATTATCACAAGAAATTAGTTTACTGAGCTAAATATAATAGTGTTTTGTAGAGGTTAATGTTACCTTGATAAAACTGGTAGTAAATTTATTATTCCACTCATTTGATGAGCGCAGTAGGAACAGTGGGGCTTCGCAAGGCGTCTTTTGAGATAGTTTATCAATCCTCGGTCCTGTAAAGTAAACTTTGTTGAAATTTTATCACATACTTGTCAACTCACTTCTCAAACAAGAATTGCCAATAGAATGATGTATGCATCGTTGGCAGTACTTTTCTGCAGATATAAATAAAGTTTTGAGTCTAAGCCATTCTTATAAATATAATGAAAAGCAAGTAAAGGACAGAAACAGAGATTTTTACCTGAACTCAGTAAATATTTTCATGTCAATTCGCCATTTTGATCATTTCACTCGATCGAAGTAGTGAGGGGAATATTTTGGTAGAATTTAGTTATCGGTTCCAAAGTCGGTTCGCATTTCTTACATTTAAACATTACAGAATTTGATTAAAAATAACATATTTCGATTTAAGTTTAGGGAAAGAGAATAAAAGAATATTTGTAAATCCATTCCAAGGATTGAGGTAAAAGTTCGAAGGAAAATCGATAGCATCATTTCTACCAACAAGGAGATATGTTAATAATCTGTGGGTTAGGTAGGTTTTATTGGTAGATTTATTTTAGGAATTTTCTTTATGGAATAGGTAAAGGGTATTTAGATGATCTGCCAAACTTTTGTAATAAAATAATTTAAGTTCCTTAAACATTTGCAAAGTGCAATAGGTAGAGTCTAGGCTTACAATAATAGTAACAATTGTTCAGGACTTAAAAAAAAATATATATATTATAGGTTACACAATTATCATTTAAATTATAGTAGATTAGAGTAGGTTCCTTGCTGATTTACTTCATTCGTGGGATACTTACACAAATTGTTAGGGTTCTGACTTCTAGGAGATCACGTTGGCCATAGCTGAGTAATAAAAATATTGATGTAATTTAAAGGGAATACTTTTCTTCAGTAGGCAAGTTTCGGAACTTTAGGTTTTTCAGACTAGACATATAGGTAATTCTAGGTATGAGTATAGATGTAGGGTGTAGTAGAGCCAGGTTCGTTACAACAGACGGACGGACGGTCAACAAAGTATAAGTTCTGTTTTCTCCATTTAGGGTTTGGAACACTAAAAAACTGCATTATGTACAATTTTACGGCTCTATTTATCTACTCAACGATCTCTCGTTACTAAGATGCAGATTCACAAACACCACTTCAAACAATTAATGGGGTATTCTGGTACAGGGTGCATTTAGGCCACCGTACTCCATAATGGTACCAGTTTGGACTGCACGGGGCAATTACTTACACCAATAGTCCAATTAATATCGTAGGCGTCGATTTTGCCGGGCCTGGGTTAAAGACGTCTTCGTCTCGAAATATTATGTTTTGCCGAATATCTTGCCAAATTTGTTTTAATATAAAAAATATCACACGCAAAAATGTTATAAAAAAGTAGATATTTGAAACATTTTGGTAACTAGGATGGTAAGTAAGTTCATAAGTCCTTATTCTACTTAATTTAATTAAAGTTAACCTTACTTTTGAGTTCGTTATTTCTTTCTCAAAGTTCCTGTTCGATATATTCTTCAATAGATTTTATTTCTTATTATAGTTAGGTGCAGCATGCTCAGGTGAGTTCCCAGCATGATGCCGAGGTGTCCAGAGGTGCCATCAGCAGAGATGGCAAGTTGGCGACGAGCAGCGATGTCAAATTGAGCAGCAACGATGGCAGATCGAGCAGAAGCAATAGCGGTGGCAGCAAGTCACTCTTCAACTCCACTAAATTAGGGGAATTTTTACATAGAGCCCTGGGCAAGCAGTCCTCGGAAGAATGCTTGGAAAGCCCAGTAGATGAAAATACAATGACCTACATGGCAGAGGCATTGTTAGTAGACTGTGAAGTACCAACTACATTCCAGGAAGCAATGTTATCTCCGGATGTTGACCTTTGGACCGCTTCAATAAATGAGGAGCTAGACGCTCACAAAGAGAACAAAACGTGGGAGCTTGTAAGTTTACCTACTGGAAAGAAACCTATTGGGTGCAGATGGGTTTTTCGTATCAAAGAAAATAGTGATGGTTCCCTCAGATATAAATCTAGACTTTGTGCAAAAGGGTTTTCACAAATAAAAGATATTGATTATTCTGAAACTTTCTCACCCACTGTAAGGTATGATACAATTAGAGTAATGTTTTCTTTAGCTTCTCACTTGAATCTCAAAGTTAAGCAATTTGATGTAAAAACTGCATTTTTGTATGGGAAAATTTCAGAAGAAATTTATATGTTGCCTCCTCCAGGTTTAAATGCAAATAATAAAGTGTGTAAATTAAATAAGTCACTTTATGGCCTTAAGCAAGCACCAAGGTGCTGGAATCAAACAGTTACTAAAATTCTTGGAGATTTTGGTTTTACAGCTTGTGAAGTAGACAAATGTGCATTTATGTCGAATAAATACAGCGATTTGATGTATTTACTTTTGTATGTAGATGATGGATTGTTATTTTGCAGAAATAATGCTTTGATGAATGAATTTTTGTCACAACTGAAAGATAAATTACCAATAACTGTAACTGAAAAAGTTGAATGCTTTGTTGGATTACAAGTAAATATCAATGATGATTCAGTGTTTATTCATCAAAGTAAGTATATTGAGTCTTTGTTAAAGAAATACAATCTACAAGATTGTCATCCCATTTCAGTGCCAGCTGATCCCAATGTAAAATTGTGTAAACCTGAATTTCCTGAAACTAATAATTTGTATCGTCAGATGGTAGGGGCACTTATGTTTCTTGCAATAGTATGTAGACCAGATATAATGTTGGCTGTCAATATTGTCAGTAGATATGTTGAATGTCATGATAAAACTCATTACAATGCTGCTGTAAGAATTTTAAAATATCTAAAGGGTACTAAAGATCTGGGTATTTTGTATACTCACTGTGAAAATTTCACTGTAGAAGCATATTGTGATGCAAGCTTTGGTTCTGACTTGGACTCACGTAAATCAACAAGTGGATATGCCACAATGATAAATAATAGTGTTGTTACATGGGCGAGTCGAAGGCAGAGTTACATAGCATTATCAACCTGTGAATCAGAATATATTTCAGCATGTAATGCCACTAAAGAAGTTGTTTGGCTTAAATTTTTGTTAAATGAATTATGTAAATTCAATGAATCTGTTCCCTTGTTCATAGATAACCAGAGTGCAATAAAGTTAATAAAAAATGAAAGCTTGCATAAAAGAAGTAAACATTTTGACATAAAATTGCACTATGTAAGAGAAAAATTTAATGATAAAACGATAAGTGTAACCTATGTAAACACTAGGGAACAAATTGCTGATATTTTTACAAAGCCTATATGTAGAGAACAGTTTATATACTTAAGAAATTGTTTGGGTATCGTTTAATAATCTGTTTGAAGGTTCTTCATGTATTCATGTGTTATTGTTATGAACTGTAAACATGTAAGAAGATAGAAAGTTGTCATTTCGTGGGAGTGTTGGCTGTATAGCATTTAAAGTCTTAGCGTAGAATTTTATAAAATGACTATCTTTCTCTTTTCAACTCTCATCTCTCTCTTCTGTACATCGCTGCTCGTCCAACTAGCCATCTCTGCTTTTACATACATACATACATATATCACGCCTACAATCCCTTGCGGGGTAGGCAGAGCATAAACAGCCGCATAAAACGGACATTTACGCCACGTCTGACAAATATTTGAGGGTTATTTGGAAAATTGTGTATCGCTATAGTGACAGGTTGTCAGCCCATCGCCTAAAATTGTAATAAGTTTTTTTTTAATATATATATTGCTGGTAATAGGGTTACATGTCTTACAGCTGAACCTGTTGTATATTTTCGTTACACTTAGATACTCGTATCTTAAGTTACATTGAATCACGAATGATCGAAACTAGCTTATCCGAATTTCATTTTATTAATACCATCGACATAAATTTCAATTTCCTGAGAACATGAAAATCTAGAGATTAGGTACTTTCTAAATTGTAATAGTAAAAAATAATCAAAATGAAGGATTATGGCAAATAATACTAGATTTATTATGATTAAACTGTATTATATTAAATAAAAAGCAGAGATGCCGTGTGTTGCCGGCTTAGAATAGCATCACCCCATTTCTTACCCATGGGTGTCGTAAGAGGCGACTAAGGGACTCGAGGGTGTGTATTGCAATTTTAGGCGACGGGCTGACAACCTGTCACTATGGTGATACACAGTTATCTTATTGACCCTCAAACTTTTGTCAGACGTGGTGTTAATATCCGTTGAACGGCCGTTAACGCTCTGCCTACCCCGTAAGGGATATAGGCGTGATTTATGTATGTATGTATGTTATCTTTGAAATTGTTTGTCTTTTTATTTTATTTTTATTTTGTTTATCTGAGGAATGTGCAGTGCTGACATAAACTTTTCTAAGGTTTACAGCACGAAGTAAAAATTATGCTTTATATGTCTTTTTAATAAATAATAATAATAGATAAATATTTGGTTGAATAACTAACCTTCAAAAGCTGAAATGAAAAAGGTTTTTAACCAATTATGCCTACCTACTAACTTGAATAAAGCGTATTAAAAGCAAAAGACGAAACGACAGTTTACTCACAAAACTCGTATGCGTTGCGAGTTCATGAAACTTTAAATCGGCTTTTTGTAACTTGGCTTACTGCACACATACCAAACATAAACAACTACAACACACAAATAGGAGTTGCAGAATAGTGTTGATGAGGATTTCGCTACCTCGTTCTCTTAGTGCGGAAGTTTTGCATATTTTTTCAAGCGCCGAAAGTTAAAAATTCCTCTTCGACTTTCGGAAATATTGATGACTTAAAAAACTCTGGCTGGTCAGACTCTGTAAAACTTTATTGATGATCATTATAACTGTCGTTTTTTTAACCGCTTTATTTTCTTCATAAGGGACTCGAGGGTGCGTATTGCAATTTTAGGTGATGGGCTGGATGGACAACCTGTCACTATGACGATACACAATTTTCCGAATGACCCTCAAATATTTGTCAGACGTAAATGTCAGTGTTTTGCGGGCGTTTACGCTCAGCCTACTCTGCAAGGGATTATAAGCGTGATATGTGTATGTATGTATGTATGTATGTTTTTCCTTCATCTGCATCATTTTTCTCAAAAATAAATCTTTATTCTCAGCCGTACTCACAAAATTTTAACTTTTCACTTTTTTAGCTTCCTCTTCCTCAAAACTGCTTACACATCAGCCCTATTGCTGAATGAGATGCGTAGTCTCGTGCCCATGCCGGCGACTGTCACATTTCGGAGACTGATGAGAATTTTATGCAATCTCGATCTTAGATTAAGCCCCGAGGAGGGTGCTGAGGCCTAGATAGCCGGTTTATTTTAATGCCAACCGACAACAAATAACGAATAAATATCCCCTTTTTTTATTGTTGAATTGTGACGCGACGAATGCTTTGATTTAGGGAGAGATGAGAGGGGTGTAACGTTCCATCCACAACGAATTGTGGTTGCGATTATTCGGGATGGCAAAGGATTTATATTACAATTGTTATCAGAGACGCGAGTGTCGGGTTCCGTCAATATTTGGGGAACGTTGACCGAGGTTGTGTAAAATTTGCAACATCATTTAAATTCGTACCTAAATTATTTATTCTGTGATTGTTATTAAATTTTTAGTCATTTTGGTACGAGTGAATCTGCTGTGGAACTAAAACGATACGCTGTGTGTTATAGATCTTTGATATCATCTTAAGCATGTATACTTACCAAGTACTCACATTACATTTTAGCAGCCTATAGCAGTTAGCTGCTAGACGTAGGCCTTCCTCGCTACCGCCCGCCTTTTTTACGTCATCAGTCCATCTGGCTGAAGGGCCACCAACGCTACGCTTGTGAAGGCGTGACCTACACTCGAAAATCCGCTAGCGCCAACGTCCATCGATTCTATGACAAATGTGACAAGTTCACTGCCACTTCAACTTGCTTCACTCCCAGACTATGTCCGTTACTTTGTTCTTCTGGCGGATCATCTCATTCCTGACTTCATCCAATAGCGAGATCCCGAGTATAAACATTCCATAACTCTCAGAGTGATATCAAACTTTGATTATTTGATGTGCGTGTAACATTACTTTTACAAATTCTTTTCACATTGGCGCTGTCTACTACTTAAATACCTAGACACAAAAACCTCACTAAACATGATTCAGACAAAAGTAAGTTCCGTCAAAAAGAGGAAAACTTTCACTGTATCCCCTAATGTAGTTCAGATATTGCGTACACGTGTGCTAGATAGATTCAAACTTTAAGACTCTGCTCCCCCGAACCGATGGCTATAAAAACAATAAGTTCCAACCAACAGTGTGACCATGTGAAGAAAGAACTTGAAAAATAAGGCACGACTCTCAAATTCCGGTAAATGTGCAGTTATAAAAACATTACGATGGCTACATATAAATTTTATCAAAATGTGAAATCATATCATTGGTTGATGTCAAGCATTTTTGTGTAAAAACAGCTGAACCAAATGTCGAAAATAGGAAATATTTTGCAAAAACAAGTTATTTAGACAACATTTTAACAAAATAAACATGATGCAAGTTCTAGTATTTTAGGTGTATTTTTTCAAACAGATTCGACGACCTGTACTCTTTACGGGATTTAAATTTAAAAGATGGCCACACAGCCGATCAAGTCGGGGCGGCGCTGAAATAAGAAACAGAAGTCCACTGCACTCAGGAAGGGATCTAGGAAAGTTCACTTTTTATAGGGGACCAGAAAATTATGTTCGCTTGATATATGGCGACACTTCTGCTCCGGGAATTTAAACGTGCCGCTTTCCTACAGTTACTTACAGGGAGGAGGGAAGGCGTGAATGTGACCCTTAATAAATTTGGCATGAAGTAGAGGATTTTTGGAAAATTATTTCTTTTGCCGACCAAATTTACGCGAAGCGCTAACAATCAATTGGCCCTTTTTGTGCAATATTTTTCTCTCTATGAATTTATGACGTTCACGGCTCGTGCTTTTGTTTTGCGAAATTCACAGTGCAACGAAATTGTTGCACGACTTGAAAGTTATTATTTCAAGCTGTTTCATTTTCAAACAGTTAATTTAATTTGTATGAATAAAGATGTTTTGAAATCAGGATCATAAAATTGCTTTCATATACAACGCATCTCTTATCTAAAAAGAAATAATTGTCGACGAAGATTCATGTCTGTCAAATATCTGTGACCAATTTTGATTGTTTGATATTCAGAAACATATAAACACAGAGTACGAATGTCATCCTCGTAGGAGCGAGACTCAAGACGAGTTTTTCTGTGCGTCAAGCAGATGCAACCCTGGCATAGTTTGGCAAACCGACCAACTTAAATAACGACTATAAAAATGCTCGGTGTATATGAAAATTATCCCATTATAATAAAAAAAATGTTTATTATTTTATTCTCCTCTTGCAGATTAGATACCAAATTGGTGACAACAATGAAGCCAAAGTTTATCTTGATAGCCAAGTTAGCCATCTAATACCAAGTAGGTAGCAGATGTAGTGATAAAGATTGCACGACTGCTTTGAGCTGGCGTTGCGACCCCAACCTTATACGAAGTATTCGAAAATATTAGACCGGGTCTATCGCGATAGTATTTAGGTAAATATTAGTAATTTATCAGTCAACCCGCGACCACAATACATGAAACTGTGTTGAAACGTCGGGACACAGGTAAATTACTAATATTTACCTAAATACTATCGCGATAGAACCGGTCTAATACTTAAAATGAGTGAAAGTGATCGCGAGTGCTTAAAAAGTTATATACGAAAATAGACTCAACAGAATTCATGTAGGTCCACCCGTCTTAAATGAGTTGGTAACAATAGAAAAAAAAACCTGTATCTTCTTCTTCTTCTTCCTCGGGTTGGGACGTCTGCGGAGCTCGCAGACGGGTGATCAGCTCCACTAGGCGGGAACCATTTCACCCAATTCCCAGGTTTGGGGCACTGGGTTCACTGGTGCTCCGGCAGCGTCACCTCCTCGAATCTTCTTGTTGCCCTGCAGAAATGCAGGACATCTTTTAGAGATATATTGGTTAAATCCCTTTCTTCAAGTTTGTCATTACCTAGATATTCCCATCTTGGCAGCGAGTAGCTTGGACATTCCGCTAAGTAGTGGAAGCTACTTTCTTCCTGTCCGCACTCGGGGCAAGATGGGTCGTCTTTTAGTTTCATAGTATATAGGTGTTTGTTGAGATCGCAGTGTCCCGTTAATAGACCTATAATCAGTCTTGTATTTTTCCTACTTAGTTGCAGAAAGTTGCGCGTTCTTTTGGGATCCATGCTCTTAATAAAGAGTTTGGATTGACGGCATGTTTGCAACTCTTTCCATCTTTTGTTGCTTTCATTTTTGATTTTGATGCTGATGACACCTTTTGTTGACTGTCCTGGGATAGGTAGGCGGGGTTCGGGGCCAATGAAGGTTTCATCAGCTCCCTGCCTGGCCAGTTCGTCTGCTGCTTCATTGCCTAAGTTGCCTTGGTGTCCTGGGACCCATGCAACTGTAGTTTTTGCTTTGGTTGATAATTTATTGAGTGCCAGCTTACATTCTCTTACTAGAGCTGATGTGGTACTGGTCTTATTTAGAGCTTTTAGAGCTGCTTGGCTGTCACTATAAATTACCACCTCTGCGTCCACTTCTCTGGAGGTCAGTTCACTAGCACATTCCAGGATGGCCAGTATTTCAGCCTGGAAAACGCTTGCAAATTTCCCCAGTGGTATGACTTTATGTAGACTCGGTGGGTTTTGGATGTATATGCCCGCCCCCGATAGTTTAGTGCTTTCTTTCTTGGACCCGTCTGTATAGCAGGCCAATATCGGGTTGTCCGTTGTTACTTTCCAGTCGTTTCTAGGTCCAATGTGTATCTTGTATTTCTTGTCAAACATCTCTTGTTTCTGTATCAAATCGTTGTTTGCTAGGATCATGGAGATGTTTTCCTCAATTTTTGAGCTTATTTTTGCGTGTCCTTTGTCAAAACGGTTTCCTTTCCATTGATAAAAAGACTTCATTCTAAACCATTGCTCTAGAGCCACCTTCATCACTTGTAGGTCTACTGGGTGCAGGCCTAGGATCATTTGAAGGGCGGCGGTTGGTGTAGTTCTTATAGCGCTTGTTATCATGAGTCCAGCTAGGCGTTGTACTTGATCAAGTGCCTTCTTGTTACAGGTTATGGCGGCTCTGTGCCACCACACTATTGCTCCTTATGTTAGTCTTGGTAGGATAATTGATTTGTATATCCAATTTACTATGAATGGTTTTAGTCCCCATGTCTTCCCAATAGCCCGTTTGCATTGCATCAGGGCTATCTTGGCTTTGTTGCTAATGTTCTTTATATGTGTGTTGAAAAGCAGTTTGCTGTCTATATCAACACCCAGGTATCTTATCTCATCTACCACTTCCAGGTCAGTATTATCTATCTGGACTGGTACTCCTAGTTGATTGTTTCTTTTCTTGGTGAAGATGATTAGTTTGGTTTTGGAGGGATTTAGATTGAGACCTCTGTCCCTGCACCATTTTAGAACGGCCTTCAGACAGTCGTTCATTATTCTGCTAATCATGTTTAGTTCTCTACCAGTGACTAGTATTACTCCGTCGTCAGAGTATGCTTGCATGTATACTCTTGTTCTGTTGACGGTCTTAATAAGATCGTCTAGCAGAAGGCACCAAATTAGTGGTGACAGGCAACCACCTTGTGGGAAGCCTCTCTTAGCTCGAACCGTGTGGGATACGCCGCCCAATTCCGTGGAAATGGCGCGGTGTCCTAGTGCATTCATGATCCACTTTCCCATCATAGGTTCTATTCCTTCTCTTGCAAGGGATCCCGCTATGGCATCAGTGGTGGCCTTATCAAAGGCTCCCTCGATGTCAAAGAAGCACCCCATTGCATATTCTTTGTTGTCTACTGCTCTTTCGGCTTTTACTATAAGGTTATGAAGAGCAGTGTCCGTGGATTTACCCTTCATATAGGCGTGTTGATTTACATGCAGTTTGTCTCCACTGCAGCTTATCTTCATCCTTATGTATCTGTCTATGATTTTCTCCAGTGCCTTCATCATGTATGAGGATAAACTGATGCATCTGAAGGACTTTGCTTCCTGGTAGTTCTTTTTCCCCGGTTTGGGTATGAAGGTAGCTTTGACCTTTCTCCATGTTACTGGGATATATCCCGTCCTGAGGCTCTCTCTATATAGATGTATGAGATCTTCTTTAACGTATTTTAGTGCATTTTGTAGCATTTTGGGGAAAATGCCGTCGGGCCCTGGCGCCTTGTAGGGTGCGAAGGACATGATGCTCCATGTTACGGATTCTTCGTGTACTATGTTCTCCACTTCGTCCCAAATACAGTTCATATTGTAGTCGGTTTCTTCCTCATGGTATTCTGTGCAATCCGGGAAGTGTGTTTTCATCATTATATCCAGGACCGTTTTTGGTTCGGTTATAAGATCATCTTCGTTCCGGATGCTTCCTAGTTTACATGTGTTGTCTTTGGCTAGTGTTTTCATTAGTCTAGCGGCTTGTGGCGTTTTATTTATTTCTTCGCAGAAATTTTGCCATCCTTTTTTGCTTTCGTGGCGGCAGGAGTTGCGCATGTCATTTCTTGCCGATCTGTATTTGTTCCAGCCTGCAGGGTCCTCCTTGTTCTTAAGAGCTGTTCTAAGGGCCCTGCGAGCTAGTTTTCTCTTTTTCCTGAGTTCTTTATTCCACCATGTTTGCCCTTTTCCTTTACATATTTCTTTCAGAGGGCATGCTTTGTGGAACGCTTCTGTTAGGGCTGTATTTAGCCTCTGTGTGTCTTTTTCCATCTTCTCTGCCAGTAAGGTTTGATTTATCGTACTCGGGTTCCATTCTTTCATATTTTTATCGAATGTATCCCAGTCCGTCTTCCTGGCATTTCTTATTTGGGTTTTCACCATTTTGCATTCTAATTGGAAGGTTATTCGCCTGTGATCGGAGAAACTTTCTTCGGTGTCAACCTTCCAGTCTTCAACGTATTTACTAAAGCAAGAGGTCGCTAGTGTGATATCCAGGACCTCTTGTCTTGTCTTAGTTACAAAGGTAGCGGTGTTACCAGTGTTTATTATATCTAGGTTGTTGCTAACTATAAAGTCCAGCAATAGATTACCTTTTTTGTTATTGTCGGTGCTGCCCCACGCTTCGTGGTGTGAGTTTGCGTCACATCCTACAACGATTGGGATATTCTTACCTCGGTATAGCTGGACTGCTTCTTCGAGCTCTTTTGATGGTGGTTCAAAGTTTGTTTCGCTAGGAATATAAGCAGATATTAGCGCCACCCTCATTTCTTTGTCGTCAGCCATCTTGATGTTTAGTTCGATGGTGACAAGGTCTCTGTAACATATACTATGTATTAGTCCTAATTGTGTTGTCCTGCTGCTAGCATAAATGCATGTTCTGGGATGCAACTCATCACCGAGGTAGACAAGCTGACCCCCCAGGCTGCTAATGCCGACCACTTTCCCATTGTAGGAGTATGGTTCTTGCAGCAGGGCAATGTCTATGCCCTCAGCAATTACATATTGGCAAAGTTCGGCCATAGCCTCTTTGCAACGATGCAAGTTTAACTGGAGTACTTTTAGGGTATTTGTGTATAGTTTTGGTGTATGTGTGTGAGTGTTGCTGGTGTGTGTGTTTAGTGTGTGTGTGTTTTGGAGTGGGGTGTTCATTGTATTGGTGTGTGCTTGTAGCCAGTGCTGACAGTAGACGTGTGCTCAGGTTCGCTCACTGTTGAGGTCTCCATCTGCTCCAGCGTCGTTGTCTGCTCCTGGTCTACGGGTGCCTGTCGTGTAATTGTGCTTGGTTTGGAAGGTGCTCGCGGGGGGTCTGTCGGTGTCGCCTGTGGTTTAGCACCGCAGGTACACTTACAGGTGCAAGCCCCACTACTGCTCCCTTCCTGTGTTGTCGACATCTTTCTTATGGCTCGGGCTTGAACTTGTGTGAGTTGGAAGTTCAACCACACATAGTCCACCCCTGTGAACGCTTCCTCAGGGGCTCCTAACACCAGTCGTTCGCCCAAAGGGAGAGACTCTCTGGCGATCAGAGTCCACTCAGGAAGCCTCAAGGCCGTCTTTTTCCTGTTCTGGACGCGAATGGTCTTCATCACGTCTCTGGGTAGATCCTCTGGTATCCCGGGAATCCAGACTGTGACCTTCAGTCTATTCCATTTGAGGATCTCGAGCTTTACGCCTTGGATCTCGCCCAGGTCTCTTGTGAGGAACCACAGTCGCGACATCTGTGTCAGGGGTGTGACCAAGAAGTGACCCTCGGCCACAAGTCCCGACGCAGCGAAGCTAAGGTAGTCCTCGTCCATTTCAAGGTCTATCGCTTCGTCCATTATCACCTTAATGCGGCGACGGATGATAGCGGCAGCTTCTTCATTCAGGGCAACACCATCCACACGCCTAACAACGACAGCCAGACTGCTCTGCTCTTTAGCTGAGGGTCGTGGGGCCCCCGTGCGGGCTGGCTTGGCGGTTTCGGTGTTGTCCTTAGCCTTTGCTTTCTTAAAAGCATTCTGTTCCGTTTTTTCGTTCGGATCAGTGCTTTTCCTTTTTATTTTGGGTGGTCTCTTCCGAATGTTGGGTTCGACCCCCGCAGCTTTCAGTTTAGCGTACGCTTTCAGTTGACGCTGCTTTCTTTTATCCCCTTTGGACATTCTAACTTCAGGACCGTCTGCTCGGCTCAAGGCCTGCCGCGATCCCTCAGGCTCCCTTATGTCGTCTGCTCGGCTCGAGGCCTGCCGCGACGGGATGTTACTATCTGAAACGCGTTGATTCGCCCCCCCATAGTACGATGGGCGATGACCTGCGGTGCCATCAGCCAGCGCTTGGCTCGCTGTTGGCGTCGCAGAGAGGGATTCCCCAGCGGTGCCGGGACCCTCCTGGGTAGATACTATTATCTCCGCGTTGTCCATGATAATGGATTGTGTGCAGGGCTGCTGCACGAGAAGGTGTGGGTCACATGACGATGGTTCAGGCCGGTCTGCCTCTATGCACAACTGCGCACAGAGACAGGCAGGCAGGTCCATCGTGACATGCGCCCCGTTGCCCTCCACTTTTATCCGGGCTTGGGACCGGCACGTCAGAGTCTCCCGTACCCCCCTATGTCCTCCGAGAGACTCCGCCGAGGCAGTGTTAAAAAAACCTGTATACTAAAATATGACAAGATAGTTCACCAATAGTTTAAGTAATTGGAATGTACGAAATGAGTACGTATATTTCTTTATTAAATATTAGAAATCATTTTTAAGATCAACTTTTTTATTTAGGATAAGAACTATTCAATATTGTAATTTTTTTCTAATCCCGAAGGAACTTAAATGTATTCATAAAACAATGTCAGAATCACAATACATAATATCAGAAGTTCACTCAAATATACCACCCCTTGTTACACCAGCCGCAATCATACACATAATATATCACGCCTATAATCCCTTGCGGGGTAGGCACAGCGTAAACGGCCACAAAAAACGGATATTTACGCCACGTCTGACATATTTGAGGGTCATTTGGAAATTGTGTATCGCCGTAGTGACAGGTTGTCAGCGCATCGCCTAAAATTCAGCCGCAATCACATTTTCATAAAATCAAACATTAATAATATAACTTGTATAAATTTGCATTTTGTTAATTTTCTGTGCCTACAACAGGCGTCAAATGCGATATTTATCCATATACCAAACCTAAAAACAAATTGTACCATCTGAACGCGAATAAATTGATGACTATGATAAATGGGAAAAATGCTTGTTGTATATATAGGCAGAAAGTCTTATAGGACTAATATCATCTAGCAACTACTAGCATCGTGAATCGTCCCTTCTATCGATTGCCACGCCCTTCCCGTTACAGCCCCATGGCTAGGCATGTTAGTGTAAGTACTTATGCATTTTATTACATTTACCAATTTACATAAATTCCAAAGGCAGGAAATATGGCTGCGCTCAAACCTTTAGAAATGAGGTTAAAAAAAACAGTTATTGAAATAGTACACACAATATTTTTTGTCATTGCTGTAAATAAATATATTTATTTGTACCTACAGCTGGCTTTTACCTTTTAATACAGGATTTAAGGGGCAGCCCTCCAAATACTTATAGGATGCATGCACACCATGATACTGAACAACTATCTATGACAGGAAACGAAAAAACAATTCTACCTCATACCTATACAAAATCACAGGTAGCAAATTCCCTTTAATTTAAAATTCACGTTTCCGGAAATATATTTGAGGAAAGTTGTTAAGTTTCAAGGTCTGAATGCATCTTATTAGTACTAGGCTGTCCCTCACAACCGTTTACTTATAGCTCATGATAATTACAGTAAATAAATACATGTTCGTTAATCCTAAAAAGAAAACTAACAGTGAAATAAAAATCGATTTGCCATTAAAAATGCATTCCCACGAGACAAGTGCAGAAAAAATCGACATTGCAACCCAACCCTTAGTGGAAAGTTTAAAATGGGGTTTCTATATACCGTTGCATCGGACAAATGGACAGACGGAGTTTTGCATTAGCGGACTTTCAGCCCGAGGGCTGTCACGTGTCGCAAACAGTGCGAATTGTGTTAGCTATCGATAGATAAAAAAATACATAATGGAAAGAAGAATTAAAATAAAAGTATTAATGTGAGGAATTTCACCGCTTCTGTTTTTATACCGAAGTTTTAGCCAAAGCGTTATTTTGTTTCTTTTATTACCATTTCTTTGCTATATTGAATACAAAATTTTTTATAGAAATAAATAGTTTAACAGTAATCTGTTTATCTAACTGCACAACTATATGTGAGTTTTGTCTGCCTACTTACTGATTCAGATTCTTTATTCAGCTAAAACAACGTCGTCAATACAGTATAAATTATTCAAAATTTACTATAATTTAATAAAAAATATTACAATTCAAATGAACAAACTGTTTTATCTTGAATATATAAAAGGGCATCAAATCTGAGTTGCTCACGAAAAATCTGCTATAAAATCAATATTTGTAAAATGTTCAACTACCTACTAAAACCAATTTCCCAAAAAACACAGCCGACAAGCTTCATTTTTAAAGTTTTTGCATTACCCGTACAGTACACAAAATGGACGGAGAGACTTTTACATTAGTGGCTTTTAAGCCAGAGGCGTGTCACGTGTCGCAAACAGCTACGATTAACTTATAGTAAAGCAAAAGAAAAATGAAATACAAGTTAATTTTTCTAATTTTAAATGTGTATTTTGCAGTAATATGGCAGTCCTAGAAATTTGGCCGAAATCATTGTTATTAGGTCATAAATCGGAATATGACATAATTGTAGACTTCATTTTACCATATTACTAAACTGAACGATTTTGAAAATACAATTAATTAATTTCATTTCATATTTATTTATTTGCATTTATGTACAATAATTATTAAATAAAGGTCTTAAAATTAGTCTAAGTGATAGTACATAAACCCCGTAGGGGCACCGCAAATTACAGTAGGTTAAATTAAATCACACGAGCATTAAATTAAGTACGATATAACATTAAATTAAATACATTATACTAATTAATTATAAATTAAAAATTACTTTATACACTATTTATATTTACAGCTTATCATTTAAAAATTCATCAATTGAGTAATAACATTTAGGAATTAGCAGCATTTTCAGTTTGTTAGTAAATATATTAAGATTATTAGATTCTAATTTTAATTCAATGTAGGATAGTATTATCGACTGACCCGATGGCGTAGTGGATAATACCCCTGCTTGCTACGCCGAGGGTCGTGGGTTCAATCGCCACATGACACAAATATTTGTCAAGCTACATTCAGATATTTGTGTTTAGTCGGGGTGTTTTCTATGTATAATATGTATTTATTTACAAAAAAAAGTATATAAGTATTAATATCAGATATTTAGTTCCTATAGTACAAGCTTTGCTTGGTTTGGGGCTAGATGGCGCTGTGTGAATTGTCCAGATCTTTTTTTTATTTTTTTTTAATAAATGATAGTATTTTCTCAAGGATGTTCAGTTTCATGGGCTGGTTAACCCCATCAAATATTATGTTGAAGCTAATATTTTTGGATCCTAATTACTAAGCCAAATATGACATGACAACATTTTTTATTAATTTAGCATCACAAAACATACAAATTCGTAGTTGACCCGCATGTATTTAACACAAAAAGCAGTCAAATCCTCATTCAACAAATCCTTGACTAGCAAATTATTCAAACCCTTTGCATAACAGACCAAAAGCCAATGTAGCTAATGCATCCTGTAAAAACACTGATAAAATCCCAAATCTAATTCAGTCTGACCATCAATATTGTCCCATCGGGGAAGCAATCAAAACATTTATCTCTTGTTGTGATAATACATGAAATTAACCAAGCGCATAGATGCGGGTGCACTCTGCTATCAGAAGTCAGTATCTAATGTTCAGTAAGGGGACTGGGGGAGATTTGGTGAATCTACGGTAATATCTTTCGTATGAATAAATTGGTAGGTGTAGATAGTGACGTCATTATAAGAAAAGATCTGTGTAGCAGAATGTTTGAATTGCTGACCAGTGACGACCACTGGTTTTTTATTCAAAAATTCCAGAATGACGACAGAGAAACTATTTCAAGAAAGCTTTTGAAGAAAATATTATTTATACAGTCCAACTATTTCCATATTTTTTCTGTAAGCTCTTCAGGACAAACTATTTAAACCTGGCATTACATAGGCACACAAAAGTTTAAAAAGTATATCAATATGTGTGTATCTATAGTTAACTATTAGCTAGATAGCTAGTTACACACCCATCTAATTCCGAAAAGCTTTCAAATAAAACACTACACTCCACCAATGAGTAATTTTAGTTGCACTAATACCGCAGTCCATTTTCATACATAAAGTATTTACAATCCTGCAATTGGAGTGACACTCGGTGGACATTGCAGTGGGGTTGCAAATGGCAGGTGGGTATCGATTTAGATAATTACTAATTTAGTGTGGCCATCGGGATCATTGTGTAATGTTCGCGTGATTGGTTCGTACATGATTGAATATGTCATGAAGAATTGATCAGTTGATTAACAAAGGTGCTTACGTACATATATGAAATTGGAATGGAAACTAAGAAAGAGACGGCGAAACATAGGGCAGCCGACAAGATCGGAGGAAGATGTTAGCAAAACCATTGGGAAGACCTGAAAGAAGCAAAACCTTAACAGTCATAATCGAAGGAGACCTACACTTAAAATGCGAAGGAGGAACAAGGAAGTGACTCTATCAATCGTCTTTTGTCACCTTCTTATTTTCTCATCCTATTTTTGTGCAATTTGTCTTATTATACATGAAAGACATTTCAAACGAGGGGGGTTTGAACCAAACCACCTGTCTTTCAAATATTAGATCGGAAAGAAACGTGCTCATATATTTTATATTACTATAATATGTCGGAATATAACAGGATTTTCCTCCCCCTCTGTAACAGGACCAATTTAGTTCGCGACACGTCAACAGTGCCTATAAAAAGGGCTCGATCTTTGTCTCTTTTTGAAGCGTTGGAATTGAATTGATTCGATTATAGAGGAGGAAGTATTTTCCGTTTTATAAAAAAAATGTAGACAATTTTTTCTTATAAAAATGTGAAGAACCCGCACTTTACCTACCTTTTACAAGTTACCAAAATGAACAATATTAAATACCCGGAAACGTAAAAATGTACAATCGAATCGAACTATATAGCATGTTCATTAACAAGAGAACTATTTTTGGTAAAATCTAGTAATTTAATATCAACAAAATTACCGAGGGTGTGACCAATGTGACGTGTCGACAGCCAAATGACTACTTTTATAATGCTGTCAAATTGTCAATAGCATAAAAGGCATAAAAGGAAACGGAAGGGAAATGGCCACGCTCCCTTTTATAGTGTGGCCAGTAATAATAATAATCGTCTTTCCTGTCTGAATGTCGATCGGAAGCTTTTGCCATTGATTTTTCCGCAAATGACGTAATGTCCTTTTGTGTTTCCTCTCTATTGATAGCGGGACTGAGATCAGTTACTGATTGTAATTTTGAATAACCTGATGGGATACAATTCAGGTGACAAAGCACGTTTATTTTTTATGGAAGGTATATTAGAAACACATCTTAGAAATTTTCAATCATAAATACATTTTCCAGCATCCTTACCACCTTTTTAAATAAAAAAATATATGTCCGAAAACAGGGACCATTTAAAACCAATACTTTGGTGCTTGAACGAACCGGCAAATGAAAACATCGACGGCCCGCCATCGCTGGTTTTTCAGCGTTTTAAATAAATACAATCTAAAAGTTTAGAATGTTTCACGAAACAAACGGAATTTAATTAAGAACAACATTTTGATTGCTCGAACAGCTCAATCGAACTGAGTTCTCATCAAACTATTTAGTTCTGATTTAAAAATAAAAACGGCCAGAGCTCAAAGGCAATGGCACATTTTGTAGCCAAAATTCATGTGTACTGTTAAAAATGTTTATTTGCGTACGTTGTTAAAAAGAAAAAATATATTTGTGACTCAAATGTCAAATTTTCAACTTAACATGACTGGGGCTCATACAGAGAGTTTTTTTAAAGGTTTTTCTTTCTAAAAGTGAGTTTTGGTTTGGTTGACCGAAATAAGGTAGGTACACTTTAGAATTAGTTTTCTAGATGAACACAACAAATAAATTCAATTACATTCAACCAAAAATATAACTTGTAAATCAATCTAAAACACCATAACCTCTCTTTACTAATTCAATCACAAGCTTTTTAAACATTTGATTTAAGGCTTTCTTTCTCCTCGTTAAAACACACATTCTTTTTAAATAAGGTAAATTCTTTTCCGTGTTAATAAACTTTAGGCAAAGGACGAGACGAAAATAAAACTGTCACGTAGACAATAGGTGCGATTTTCGCAAATGAGCTGATCAATATTCACGAGGCACCTCGGGACGCCTCGACGTAACAACAGGACAAATTCGAAAGACGGAGTATCGAACAGACCCTTAATGTAATTATCATAATGGCGACCAATAAAAGAGAGGTTCGGAATTCGTGACACAGCTTTAAAAAGTACTATCAAAGGTGCCCGAGGCGGAAAACGTCGCAACTTATTTAGCGCCCTCTAGCTCCAGGGCGATTCTCCCTGCTGAGACTCTTCAGATCGGGGTCTCGCGTAATCACATTACCAATGAAAGAACTCAAGATAAAAGAAGACCCGAAACATGAACGTCATGGATTTGCATGGAACGTCAAAGTTGATTAAGAGTGCTAGTAAAAAGACTTTTAAATGTGTGAAATCGTATTAATCATTAACGACGTTTAGTATTAAATATTCAATTTCCGAAATACATTTTAGTAACTCTCTGAGACACTAAAAAATACTCGGATGCTTACTGCACAGGAGGTCGTTTCTTCTTCAATATATATATACGTTTTCTAATACTTGGTGAAAACCCAAAATTATCTCTTGCGTCGCCCAAAATCATGCCGGCGAATGAACGCCACCCCATCCAAATATCACACAATACTGGCAATTCCATTCACATTTATATCACTCTATATCGTGTCGATCAGCCGTGAAGTCTTTTATATTTGGAGTCACGTGTCGACCACCGTCCAGGAAACCAACAGCGATGTGTTTGAGCGTGTCTAATGCACTCAGAGGCATGTGACATGGTAGCGAACGTGTTGCGAATAGGGTGCAGTAGACAATAGGCGAGTAGATGGTGGCTGAAAAGAAATATTGGATTTAAGAAATTGTATCAGAAAAATCTGCAACTTGATCTGCAGCAATTTGTCGAAGCTTTGATTTTGAAGATTTAAAAATTATGATGAAGCACACTTTTGTAAAGTTGAGGTATTTATGTAAATTGCAAAGTGTATGAAATATTTGGAACGGAAATATTCCTTTAGTCGAAACAGACGTAGTTCAGGTAGACATGTTGGGTTTAATATATTTTCACATTACATTAGAATTCAATCCCCGCTATAACGTATCGTTAAACCAGTAGTGATTGTTGGTTCGTCTATCATATGCATATCAAATTGCACGCTCTCGATTGCTGTTAATGTTAAATGTATTTAATTATTAATTTATTAATAAATTAATTTAATACATCATAAAAATTAAAACATGACGAACTTACCCAGTTTAAGGAGCCATTTCACGCTTTATTTGCATCAAGATAATCTCCTTTAAATATACACTTGTACAATTTCGTGAGCAACGGACAAGCCGAGGTAGCAAAGTCGGAAGAGGCGTCGCTTCTGGTAATATTGAAAGTCGTAGATTCAAATTTAGCAAGTTTAATGACAAACAAAAAATACTTATCTTCATTGAACTGAACTGTTGAATAACAACTAAAGTATAAAGTCAACTTTTGAAATTCTGAAACAAGAAAAACCTGTAAACAGGTTCTAAAAGCATGTAGGTTACTACATCATCAATTTAATAAGTAACCATTGATCACCTAATATTTTTATAAAAAATTTAATTTTGTTTTCTTTTTTCATCGCTTAAGTTGTTCACAAAAACTTTTAAACTTCGTTTGAATAAAACAAGAGAACACAAATGAAATTTAAATTTTTGCAAGCTAGCTTAAGATTTAAAATTAAATCCATTGTGAATTTTCGAAGGTACAATATTATGAGATTGAATAATTATCTATTCTTAAATGACCCTTCTGTCAAAAGTATCTAAAAACATTTTCGTAAATCATTATTCTAAATAAAGAGAAGGTCGCGGTCGTACGGACAATAAACAAAATGTCCTCAACAAACAAACAATACTACTTACGAAAGAAGAGATGTTCAATTTAAGAAGCGACGTGAACTTATTATTCCTTATTCCTTCCTATTTTCCTCAACAAGGGAAACTAATCTAAAGAAAATTTTCGAGTCCCTCTGAAGAAAATAAGCTTATAAGGAAAGTGCACTTTGCTCGCACGAATTCCGCCTAGGAATACTGGCTGGGCAACAAACTTTAAATTAAAGTTTTTCAGCAAAATAAGGATTTTCATATTACTATTGATACCCTCTGGGGGTAAATAATTAAGTCTCAGAAAACGAAGTTGTTATTATCACCACTTGCGAGAAGGAAGGTAAAGAAAGTTTAAAGTTGTAACAACAAAAGGCTTTGGACAACAAACTGTAAGTATTTGCACTCATAATCAAAGTTTAGATCAGGCGTAAGCATTCGAGAATAGCTACAGTTTTCAAATATAATCAAAAATTTGTTTATATTCTTTAACAAAGAAGTTTTTAGGGATGTAAATAGAACTGCACATGGAATTATGTTACCTCAGGGATGCCAACTTTGCCCCAGTTTCTTCTTCATCTTTGGGTTCGGAGTTTCCATTGTGTAATGAGCTGCAGGTAACAGGGGCATAAACTTTTGCTGCCAATTTGTAGGTAGCTTTTCGATACATTGTTACATCTGTAAATGGAACGTTTTTATCGTTGAAATAAAATATAAGAACTGGGTCAAATTTATGGCCATCATTAGTGTTCTTTGAGTAATCTCATTCAGATCTGGTTTTAAAATCCTAATTGTACTTTACATTACATTAAATTATATGTTTGTTTGTATAATAATAATTAATTTTAAAAATTCTAACACTGACGTGAAGCAGGCGTGCGAAACTGGTAAACGTCGAAAAAATATTCACATCAAGTTTCTTTCCTACCCTAAAGTATGAAAATAAAATCGAAACCACAAAATAAAATACAAAAATCGCATAGAGAGAAACAGTATTTGCAAAAACTAATATTCCAAGTGCAGAAACGGCGTAAGTTCATGCAACACTGGTTTCCCTGCATCTCGCCAACATTTAATATCTTCTGACATTCACCATTAATGGATTGGCTGTTCCTATATTATTACTGTTCTTTGAGTGCTGTATTTGGATGTGGAAAGTATTTAATGTACTGTATTAATCGGGATCAATTTAGAAAATGAGTTATAGGCAGACGAGCATGTTTTTCTGTTCTAGTCTCATTGAAATAGAAAATATGTAATTCTTTTGAACCGTTTAATATCATGCCACACGAGAACATAAAATCATAACCTAAATTAAACTAAACTTTGAAACAATATATTTTAAGGTATAGCGGAATAAAAGAGTTAGAGATATGTTTATTTATAAAATCTGTATTTTGGCAATTTGAATAAGTGCTGATTGTAAAATTTATGGCGGTTCTCTCACTTGTCGTCCATCGTTGCGTTGTTGCACCGTAACGCATGCGTCTGTCAGACGATAGGAAATTGTGTTTTCCGCTCGTATTCTGTCAAGTAGTTTTACAGATGAACCTTACACGTACCGGAGCCCTATTTGTATTAAAATAAGATCGTAATTCACAATTTCCTTCATCTGACAGACGCATGTGTTACGGTACGTTAAAAATACGCAGCGACAGACGACAAGTGCTTGAACCGCCTTCCTGTAGTTGTGAGACCTAAACAACTGTCCTAAACTTTACCGAACACAAATAAACAAGTATGTTGAATACCAAATTTTTAACACATTTCCCGTGATGTATTTTTTTTTTGAAAACTTGCATTATTTTTAAGCGCAGGCAGCCTGCGTCTTTCGCCATTACTAGTGGCGACGCCTCTTCCATCTGGGCTACCGCAGCTCATACCTTGCCCGCGAATTTTGCAAGTGTGTCTTAATGCCAGTAACGCTAAGTATGTAGTTTTCTAACGTGTGCGTGTAAATAAGGGTGTCAGGGTAAGTATACAAAACCCACAAAGCCGAACACTCAGCACCAATCACGCAACGGATCAATAGGTACTAACCCACTTACAGGGTGAAATGTTAGTAGTAAAAATAGCAATAATCTAGATTAGGCTGGTGATAAGGAACAACTTTCCCCAAGGAACATAGATCGAAAAAAAAAATATTTTGTTGACCTCCGATTCACTATTTATTGCCGATCAGCTGATTAGAGTTACTACGTGAGCTAAAAATTTGTTTGTTTTATTTCGACCTATTTTCCTTGAGGAATGTTGTTTCTTAGAGTATCAGTCTCTTGTAAAACTTCACACTATGTAGCTGATTTACTGAGATATCCTCGATAACTTGACCTCCATGTTCGATACACGATACGGGCGCGTACTCGCACTTACGCTGGTAAGTGACACTATCTAAGCGAATGAACAACTTCCTGCAACACTGTGGTTCCCTTTATCACATCGTTCGCATATTCGAGCACGTTTTAACACTAAATTCTTACAGTGGCCCATTTAGTGGGCCGCCGTCGCAACTCGTGTTCGCCAGTGTACGTTTTACTGCTGAACCATGCATTATTGAAGTACACCCCACAGGCTAAGTACGGAATCTTAATACATCCGCGAAATTATGTATAGAGTTAGCTCAGACTTTGGCGCAGGTTTTTGACGGTACTTTTTGGGATTTCGGGATTCTTCAAATGACATTAATGAATGAATTAATACGATTTTCATTACACTACTTATATCTCAATTTCCACTACTAAAGGCATTTTGTGGCTTGTTTAAAAAATAAAATGTTCGATAAGTTTGATCAAGACAAATTTTAATTTAAATATTTGGAATATAAATACCCCGACTGACTCAACGGAATTAAAAAAAAAACTTTGGTTTCTATTGACGTTTTTCGAATTGTTGCCCCACACGTAAAGAGATACAGGTAAATTGGTATGATTATTTCCATTAAATGAGTTTTTTATCAATCTATTTTCTGCCCCATTATATATGTCGCAGTTAATGTCAGTTGACCAAAAGCTGGAATATGGCAATATCGTGATTTCATTCTGCCAAAGACCTAAACAGAACCAGGAATTTGACTGAATTCCTAAAGCTGTTTAGGAAGATAGCAAAAGATAATTATTTGCAAATAAATGTCGTCATGACTATTTTTGTGTTTATTTAAGAAAAATACGTACACAGGCAATAAATGATTAATAAAGTTTACAAAGATTGAAACAAAAAAAACGTCTGGTCTGATTGCAAATTGAAAGAATGTATAGTAGATTTTGATGACTTTTAAAAATATGGTGATGGAAATCAACCCATCCTGAACCTTTTATTACAATTCGTAAAATACATCTCATTAAATTGAATTTTTTGGTGTATTTTTTCGTAAGATATTGTTTCTTTGTCGAAAATCAAGGAATAACCATTAAAATGAACTCAAAACAGTCATAACGACATTTGATTGATCAAAAGTAAGGTTTAAACTTTGTTGTGTCATACTTCTTAATTAGATTAGGACTTGTTCAGGACGATGGTATAATAAAGTCTGGGATAACGTGTGCCATATTCCAGCTTGTGTCAAATTTCTAGGATTTTGGCCAGAATTCTAATTCTGCCATATTACTGCAACATTATATGCTGTCACAGAAATTTTTATGAAACAATTTCATATTTCGTTCCAACTCACAATTTTCGTGACACACGCAACCCCATGCGGCGTTCCAATAAAAACCTAGTTATTTTATCAATTTATTTCCATGTTCTCACGTTAACAGTGGCATGAAAGGCAAGTTTCATTAGTTTGTTAAGCTTGATTTCGGGAGCTTGTAAAAAAATCTAATTCAAAATTTTAAACACGTAATTAAAAAAATCTATGAGGCCCTGTTGTGACTCAAAAGTCCCTTTCATTCGCGCTGCTTCAGAGAGAAACAGCCTATCACTTTGCGACATTCTAATTCGGCCATTTTTATAAAAAAAAAAGTAAAAAAAATGGGAATAACTTTAAAACTATAGACATAATATGAAAACAATTTATTCAAACTGAGGTGACATTTTTTCTATTTAGTAAAGTTTGTCAAATTGTTTAACTGATAGTATCTATTATCTCTTAGATCCTCGAGTATGACAATTTTTTGTAAATATTTTATGGTTCTCTGAAAAAAACAGGTTTAAAAATCTTGCCCTTGCGCTATCCCCAATTTAACACAAATCATCATTGACGATTACGAGTATAAGATAAATCACACGTGCAATGCAAGATATTATTGCTCGTGACAGCCAATATGAAATTTAATTGACAATTAGATTCGGCAACTTTTGCCATGATATCCAGTTTTCTTTATTTTCTACTGATTTTGTCAAAAATCTGGATCCAGCTAAACACCGGAAAACAATGCGATGCGTTTGAATTCTTCCTGAAAGCACAAATATTTGCTAGTATATTAACCCAAATAGCTTCTAGTAAAGAACCACCTTAACTCCGATATTACTTTTTCGGGCTCACGTAACAGAAATTCTTTGTGGAAATGATAAGCAGCTAAGTTTGGAAGTTATACCAAAACTGTTTCATGAGGAAGCAGTTTTTCTCTAACTGTATTTACCTGTGTAATAACTGGCCAAAGTTTCGGCTCGTGTGAGAAAAATAATCTTCGCTTCATTTCCGCTATGAAACTTAATATTGTTAATGTGTTCTGTCATGTTACGTGCTTCAGTTTTGCGTAGACTTTTCCGGATATTACTGCTACGGATTAGCTACGCCGTAGGAAGTGTAGCAAAGTAGCCACAGCAAATGATTTTAATGTTCTATTCTAAGCATAACCTATGAACATAAACAGTTATTTTTAAAAGTGTTAGGAAAACTATAGTTTAAATTGATTCCTCTAATAGGTAACGCAAGAAGAGATGTCGCGATTTGGTTGTTATGCGTGGAAGTAATAATTGACATATCTAAGTTATACTATACCTACGGTTTGTTAAGATAATAAACATACATACATACATATATCACGCCTATAATCCCTTGCGGGGTAGGCAGAGCGTAAACAGCCGCATAAAACGGACATTTACGCCACGTCTGACAAAAATTTGAGGGTTCTTCGGAAAATTGTGTATCCCTATAGTGACAGGTTGTCAGCCCATCGCCTAAAATTGCAATACACACCCTCAAGTCCCTAAGTCGCCTCTTACGAACTCCCACGGGCAAGAAATGGGGTGATGCTATTCTCAGCCGGCAACACACGGCAAAGCCGGCAACACACGGCAAATAAGGTAAGATAAAAAAGAATTAGAATAATTTAATTATTTGTATAAATTGAAATAAATAAAATATAGCGTAAATTTGCCTAACAGTCTATACGAAAAGTCGAATGAAATAATAAAATCTGATTTTTTTTTCGTCTATAGGAAACCAGATGGACGAAACTTTTCCAATCCGAAAAGGTAGGGAATTTAAATATAAATTGGAGGTGGAACGCAGACTCCCAACCGCAAAAAAGCGGTCAGCAGTTAGTAATGGAAGTCGAATAGTACTTACCTGAGACATTTTCATTGCTTATTTTGCAAATTGTTTCGTACTAATTTGCAGTCCACAAGAAAACTAACTGGTTATTTTCCTTAACAACTTCGCTCAGGTCGAATTTTGCAACAATAGATTTGTATTGTACTTCAAGCACACATGTGTGCTGTTACGAGCGGAGTAGTTAAGGGCTAGCGACTATCTTGTGTTCTAGGCGTCACATCTCTTACCGACGAAAATTGAAAATGGAATATACACATTGGCAAGTGGTTGATGGCATAATCAAACTGAGTATGCGCGAGTTGTTTCGGATTAAATAAGACGTTTAGGATTTTCTCAACAAATGTCTTTTATAAACATGAAAAAGAAGAAATGTAAGTTAATAAAGATTTTATGTCAAATTAATAAAAATGCAGGTATTATATCCCTTCTTGATTAGGTATTATAACTTTTCGGTGTTGCATCATAGACCAAATCCCATACGTTACAAGCCGAGTTTTTCCAGCATTTTACCCGCTGTAATTTTTAAACAAAGCCAGCGAACACCCAGGCTCGCAATCACAATGAAAATTATTTCCCTTGGGCGCTGGTACATATGTGCTGACTCCACTTCCAGACAGGGCCTATTTGTTCAGCTGATGAGCTGAGAATGCAGAGGTGAAAGCTTCGCTGATAAAATTTTTGAACTTTGTTTAAAATTTGTTCTGCTGCCTGTAAATTTTCATACAATTGAAATACGTTTAACTACATCGAGAACCACTTTCTTAATAGCTCGCCGAGCCCAGAACCACAAAAAAGGGACGGGAAGCGAAGGGATTTTACAGAAGGTTCACCCAAGCTTTTTTCCGATTTCGCGATTGTCACTTGTTAAATGGATAGAGTTGCTACTGAAACAAATTAGGTACATGATCCGGTTTTAATACAATCGCTAATTTTCAACTCCGCAAAATTTTTATGTTTTAAACTGACAACTTTGTAAAATGTTGACGTTGCAAAATATTAAAGATACAAAAACGAAAAGGCTGCAAACTATTAAAGGTGCAATTATTATGTTAACGTTTCAAAATACCGTGTGATGACAGTTTAGAATAGCATCACCTTAATATGGCTATATTCAATACGAGAACGTTATACGGCTCACCTACTCCAATACGAGAACGTAGTATGGTTCTGAGCCAATTTCAATCCAGGAACGTAAACCTCACTCAATGCAACAATTTAAAGAAATTGTGGTTTGAAAGGCGACGATCGCGATTCTTGTATTTAATGTTACGTTCATGACGGAGGTCACTAGTAAGACTATAAAACTGTGACACCGATGCATCGGGTCATCTTGTTGTGTCACACTACACGACAGCAACGCAATCCTTCGTCTCTTTCCGAGGCCGCGTTGATCTAAGCTACAAGAAGAGTAAATATACATATATAAATACATTTATCATGCCTAGCGGGGTAGGCATTGCGTAAACGGCCATTGAATATTACATTATTACATATTACATTTACGCTACGTCTGACAACTTGTGTTTCGCCATAAATACAGGTCGTCATCTCATCGCCTAAAATTCTAATACACATGTAACCCTCGAGTGTCTTAGTCGCTCTTACGACACTCACGAAAAGAAGTGGGGTCATGCTATTCTAAGCCAACATCACACGGCTTATTGTTATTTTTGATTTTGTCTAATTATTATTGAAGATTATATCTTGTTTACAACACCATTAAGAATAAAAGTACCACAAAAAATACTGTTGAAGAGCTGGGTAATCATGCGACAATATTTTGCTCTACTCGCTCTGGAGGACTTATATTTACCACCGTCACTTTGGACTCAGTCCAAGTGGGTCTTAAATGCATTTTATATTGTGGCTATTCGTTTTGTTGAATCTTCTCGCTCCACTAGCCCCGGATGGGACTGAAGTTGTTTTATTGAAATAATTTATGGTTATACTGTTTTATTTATTTGGAAAAGTTAGACTACTAGGATACAACTAGAGCTAAGACCTAGAATTTGGAAATCCTTAAATATGATACGAGTTTTGTTTGAATATAAATAAATATCCTGGACAAGTCATCTAGCACCAAAGTGACCAAACTAAGCATGGCTTATACTATGGGAACTAAAAGCTGATAATTAAACTTAAACACTTCACTCGATTTTCGCCCAGTGGTTTCACCCGCTGCCACTCATTTTCCAGTGGTAATAATTGTTTTTGTGCGGTGGCCTATGTGTTATTTTAAGTTATACTCTACCTGTGTTCCAAATTTCATCCAAATCGGGGAAACCGTTTGAGCGTGAAGAGGTAACAAACATACATACACACAGATAAACTCTCAGATTTATAATATAATGTATGTTTATGTATTTTTATAGTATTAATGTAAAGTTTATTTATTCATGTAAGTTTATATATATTATTTGTTTGCATGTTAAAATATTTTACAGAGTTATATATTCGTTTATTTTGTTAAATTTGTTTCGTATTGCCTATTTGCCCCAAAATTTTAAATTCTCTCACAAGACATGGGTTGGCTGGAAGAGATCTGAGTACCAAATTTTAAAACACTTCCCGTGTTAGGTATACAATTTTTGAAAACTTGCAAATTTTTCAAAATTATCCTGCCCGCACTCGAAAATTTTGGAAGTTTTAAAAAAAATTGGAAGAGATCTCTTCTTTAGAGATAAGCTCGCCTTTGCGACAAAAATTGTATATTTTTTTTTCTGTGTATTTTTTGTGCAATAAAGAATATTATATAAGTACAGATACATAGAAGGACCCAGACAAAATGCTAATATCGGAAACTTGTGTTTACAAATATTTATATCTTGCGGGGATCGAACCCACAGTCTCGATGTAGCAGACAGGAGTACTATCCGCTACGCCATCGAACTAGTCACAGACAAAACATATGACATCATAGATATCCCTCCTCGTTGTCATATTCCATACAGTTAAAAAAAATTACAATGTGAATTCAGAGACGTGAAGGCTGGTAAGTTACATTCGTTTTTCAAATTGTTACTTAAATTGTTTTAAAGGCAAATTAAAAAAATATATACATTTTGTTTTGATTACTTTAATTTTATTCAATTTGTTTCATAAAAAATGAGAATAGATAGACCAGTAAAAAAAAAATGAAATCTCAAATTCACAATATTCGCTAAATCCACTTACCTCTGTGAATAAAACTATTCAGAACTAAATAAACACTGAACCTGTCTGCGTTTATGTTGACTTGAAAAATAGATAAATTTAATTTGGCATTCAGTTGCCATGGCAACTGGTGTTACCTGAATCTTCTTGAAGTTGCAGCAAGACACTTTAATTTCCCAAGGGATGGGGAGCTCATAATTCATGGCAAGTCCACATTTTGTCAGTTTGCATTTTGTTGTTTAAGCACACAGCTTACTTTAAAGTTTAATTGGTTTTGAATGTTACAGTAATTAAATTGTTTTCTTTAAATTATTCAAGGTTTCAGAAGTAACATGAAATAGCTAAACACTAATGTAGAATAAATAATAACAACTAGTTCATACTTTTTGAGAACCTAGCAACTTATAAGTAACTAGCAGCCCGCCCAGCGGTTTCACCCGCTGCTAACAATTTCCCCCCGGTTATAAGACAGTTTAATATAGCTTATGTTCATCAGGGATAATGTAGGATTCTAAAAATCTTGACTTCAATTTGAAACAAATATCGTGTTCAGATGGTGGTGGCGTTTTTTTATCCCGCCCGAGACTATTTTCTATTAGGTCATAACAAAATTGTAATAAAAAAGAAAATTGTGTGATACAAATTTCTTTTTTTAGAATGACGGTCATGACGTCAATAGTTTCGGAGCCTATCCAATTCAAACAAACAATTAAAAAAATCCTGTTTCTAATATTAGTGTAGATTATATTATTATTATTTTAGTGTAATGCCGGCTTAGAATAGCATCACCCGATTTCTTTCCCGTGGGAGTCGTAGGAGGTGACTAAGGGACTTGAGGGTGTGTATTGCAATTTTAGGCGATGGGCTGACAACCTGTCACTATGGCGATACACAATTTTCCGAATGACCCTCAAACATTATGTCAGACGTGGCGTAAATGTCTGTTTTGCGGCCGTTTTATGCTCTGCCTACCCCGCAAGGGATAATAGGCGTGATATATGTATGTATGTATTATTTTAGTGTAGATTTTTTTAATGCATAATTTTATGTTTTTTGTCGTCTTTTTTTATACCGAGTAAGGGACAGCCCTTGGAATACTGATAGGGTGCATGAAACAAAAAACTGGACAACTTTCCATACATACATACACATATCACGCCTATAATCCCCTGCGGGGTAGGCAGAGCGTAAACAGCCGCAAAAACGGACATTTACGCCACGTCTGACAAACATTTGAGGGTAATTCGGAAAAATGTGTATCGCCATAGTGACAGGTTGTCAGCCCATCGCCTAAACTTGCAATACAAACCCTCGAGTCCCTTAGTCGCCCCTTACGACTCCCACGGAAAAGATATGGGGTGATGCTATTCTAAGCCGGCATCACACGACAACTTTCCCCTAAAAACATATGTCAGGAAACGCCAAGAAAATTACCTTCCATACAAAATCACAATCGGCTGACTGCATTCACTATGGGAAGTCAGTTTTTTTACATTTCCTGATATATGTTCCTAGGGGAAAGTTGTTCAGTTTCATGGTCTGCATGTACCCTATCAGTATCAGGGCTATCCCTTACACCCTTTAATACAGTAATGATTAAATGTAATCATTACACTGGTACGAATAATGTGGCGTAGATTGTAAAATATTAAATGAAAAAGTAGTTATTGTGGCAGATATGCCATATGTCTAACTATTACAGTTATGTAATAGTTAGACATATGGTATCGCGGACATTATTGTAGATATTGATGTCCTCTATAAAACTGTAGTACATTTTTTTGCTCTATTGTCAATAATTTCCACAGCGTACGCGATATAAGATATTTTTTTGGTAAATTTTTCACACGTTGGGTTACATTATCGAAATTTTCATGCGGATCCCTATTTTTTTCTCGTATAAAATATAGCCTATGTTCATCAGGATTAATGTAGGATTCTAATGGTGAAAGAATTTTTAAAATCGGGCCAGTAGTTTCGGAGCCTATTCGATGCAAACAAACAAACAAACAAACAATCAAATCTTTCCTCTTTATAATATTAGTGTAGATAAGTGCCTGGGGTGAGTTAGTTTTTAGACTCGAATTTAAGAAGCTTAAATGCATAGAATATATAATCATTAATACCTATTTCTCGAACTACATTCCATGTTAATATGAAAGACACCGGACAAATGCGAGTCGGACTCGCCTTCCGAGTGTTCCGTCAGATGCAAATCAAGACCTTTTATAATAATATCCCACTTAAACTACTAGCATCTATTTATATTGTCATTTTTCGCACCCCTTAAAAACAAATAATAATTTTAGGATTTTTCCTAAAATTGTACCAAACGAAGTTACTTGCCAAATTTCATAGTCCACGGGAAGTGCTCTATGAATTTTGATTCCCTTGAATTGAAGGATCAAACACTTACGTTTTTATAGCATTAACGGCGCGACCGCATTTTTTTAAAGTTGACTCTCTTAACTTAACGTTAAAAATACGGTTGCTTGAATTTTTTACAATTACAAGTAGTAGCCGTAGACCTGAGAATAAGGATTTAATTTTAACTCGATATCTCTATGCGTTCTCGAGATAAAGAATGACAGACGGACGGATGGACCAGACGGACTACAAAGTGATCCTTTAAGGGTTCCGTTATTTTTCCTCTGAGATACGGAACTCTTAAAACAAAATATCAGGTTACTTTGTCAGGGATCGCAACCGCAGGTATTCCAACTAACAACCACCTGAATTTCAGTTCAACCTTCTCCCATTTTACAGAGTGTTTACCAAGTGTTTATCAATTCTGGTAACAACCTACGCTATGCAAGTAGGTACTAAGCTCATTGAATTAACTAATGGCAAAGCATCCACAAATGGTTGTTCTGGCTAATTAGTGTGCTCAGTCAGTGCTTACACACGGGAACAATTTATGATTCTGACTTTGATAGAGTTTACTGTAGTACTGTGAGATATAATTATGTTTATATTCAATTCATATTGAATAGATTTAATTTTTAACGTGTTTTACTATTTTATAGTTTACTTACACAAAAAGATAATAATATTTTATGATGAGCTTGAAGTGTCCCACTGCTGGGAAAATTCCTACCTCCCTTAAAACAATTAAGTAAAAAAAAAACAACTGTAAGGTTAATTGTTTTTTTTTATAAAACTGGTAATAAACCTACTACGTACCCTACACCAATCTAAATTCTAAACCTATGTTCTCTGCTCCAAAATGATTAAATGTGAAGAAAAAATAACCCAATAGAATTCTAAATATATCTAGTTAATTACATTAGGTACAGAATCACCCCAACTTTAATGCGGTTCCTCCACTTGTTGTCCGTCGCTGCGTATTTTTAACGCATCGTCACGCATGCGTCTGAAAAGATAATTGAGAATTTCAATTTTACACCTACAAAATTTTCGATGATATACCTACTAACAAATAATATGTACAATGCATTGTTTTAAATTTTATTAGATTTCTTAATTAATTACAGACATTGCACTGCTACTAAATGCAATGGCAAGTATCATCTATTTTACACATTTTGCAAATAGGTACAACAATTTTAAAACAAAAGACACCTCGAAACAATGCTTCCAAAAATTAAAACCAGTTCAGTAACTCGTGCTATTTTACGAATAGGCTATAAAGGGAGCCGATCCTACTAATTAATAAATCAGGGCTCGTCTGGGCAAACACCAATTTCGTCCTATGAATGAGCTGAATTTCTGTGATAGCTACGTCATGATATTTCTGAAGTTGAATCGAGTAAGAAGTTATACTTATTGCTGATATGTGCGTGTTTGCTATTATAGAATATAATAGAATAGAAACTGTTTGTTTCAGTGCTACAATGATAGGTAATACAATACTTACATACTATTACATGATCTGCAGTTGAGAAGGATAAGTAGTCAATAAGCAATAAGTATAGTCAAAAGCTTTGGAAAGATAGGAGAATTACCAAAAACGCAGAGGTCCGACTCATGAAATGTCTTGACTTTCAAATTTTTTCCTAGAGAGCTGAAACCTGTTCCTGCGGATGAAAGACCGCCGAACAATCGACGTGCTTGAGATGTTGTGATGGAGGCGCATGTTGAAGAAACTTTGGACGTATTTTCGCACTGACACCTTTATCCTTAAGGAACTCAAGGTCAAGGGACTGTAAAACTATGAATACTAAGATTTTTTGGCCATATATCCATCAATGAGCACTCGATTGAGGGACTGGTGGTGCAGGGACACCTAGAGGGTAAAATGTCCAAGAGGTCGATCACCCATGCGATTCACTGACATAATCATCGACTCATTCTACAATGGCAGAATGTTCTCGTAACGCAGCAAACCGGCGAAATTGGAAAGACATTGCCAGGAATGGTGTCGACTACACCAAAGAGACTGACAACGAAGACTTTCCATTCCAGTACCATGTCCCCACCTTGTACGCCATGGGAACAACCACGACCACTCTGTCAAGACAGCACGTCTGAGAAGAGCGTATTAGTTGAACCTTTGTATAGGTACCTCGAAGTGCTGAGGCTAACTATTTTTTAACACCCAAGAGGACACTTTTTCCAAGGCAGCGCTGCTGGACTGGAAGTCATCTCTCAAATTAACGTCCGCCGACGAGACCCTTTCAAATATCAATTACTGAGTCCTCTTTCGGTCTTTTCTCGTTTTGACCGATTAATAATTTTTAAACAGTATGATAAAAATTAAATATTCGGATGACCACGATAGATAAAAGAGCGACAACAAGTCTAACCTTAGCTTTATGAAAATAATTAAATTAAATTAAATTTTCCAAATCGCTCGATTACACCACAAAATTTTTGCTTTAGTTCCATGTGTGTGTGTACGACACGAAGTTGAGCTTGATATATATTTTACAACTTTTGTATAATCTATATTATTATGACCTTACTATTGAAATATTTTTATAAGCAGAGCCTATTTTGTCCATTTTCTTTTTGTGTTTATCTGATAAAAATAATTTAAAGCTTTTAAACTGCCCTTGTTTTAGCGCAAATCACCTTTTTTGTATTCTTAAATGGGAAGGCGAAACAGGAACGTACTTTTTGCACCATTGTCCTGAATGGCTGGTGATTAATTAATTAGGGGTTGGCTGCAATTATGTCCTACTGAAGAGCTGTTTTCAGGAATATTATCATTAAAACTGTTTGCTATAATTTTACGCATATTTATTCATAGTTCAGTTTGATGTTTAATAATTTAGTAATTTAAATCTGAGATCAAATGTATTACGTCAAATATTTCAGTGAAAGTTCAAAAATTTATAACATACCCAACCTACGTTTAATTTGAAAATCAGCTTTCTATGTTCACAATGTATCACGCTTCGAACACACGTTATAATTATAACCAATAGCGTCAAAATTTTGTATCCAATTTCTCTCAATAATAATCTGTAAAGTGCATTTATGGTGACATAGAAATTGTACCCTCTATAGTTACAATCAGAAATACATCAAATTACGTGTTTAAGGGATTAACTGGTCAATCTATGCTGGATTTTCATAAAGTTATTACGAACGACCTGTTTATCTTGGTCCTTTAAATATTAACTGCCTGTGTTTGCACCCTTCTTTTACAATATGCAGCAACACCCGAACATTTTCCGATAAACGCATTGTCGCAACATTGTCCTGCAAACGACACGAGTGTATATGACAGGATAATAACCTCACACCCCCTCCGTATGTCTGTATGGAATTGGTATTATCACTGTTATTTTTCCAAAATTGGACTATTATCTGACGTTCTGTCGGATTTATCATAACGCTGATAGCTTTGTAACGACTGAATGTGCAAGTATTTTTGTTTGCAACAATGTTGGTCGCGAAAAATCTTTTGATGCGTTTTCGCGCACCCGTTTTTTGCGTTTAATTCCAGCATTAAATTTTGTTGATACCTCTTTGTTCTTGAAAGTTTTGATAACTAAGTTAATAATAAACTAAATTTATTGTAATAAACATATTATAAATACAGTGAGCCTTTCACATTATGTAAAGGAAGTATTTCTTTTACATAGGCCAAGCTTTGACATTTATTTTTTACATGACTGTATTTTTTTTTAAGTCTTATGGTATGTAGATTGTGACCTCTTCTAGAAGAAATCTTGTGAATTCCTACTTAAAAATATGCGCTTATTTCATTTACGATAACAAGTAAATTATATATTTAAAGAGGAGTTTTGGGTTAAATACGTTCGAATGAAACAAACTATTGTGCATGTTTGTCGATCGTGTTGAAAGGCCGACACCGTGCCTATCGTAGTTTGAGAGAGATTTCGGGCAGGGCTGTTATAAAATACTGGACTACGGAGCTCTATGGCTTATGTCCAGCCCTGGCCGACCAAAAACTTTTGATTTACTAGGAAAAACTTGCGTAAAAATATATTATTTTATTTTATTTATATATTATAGGAAAAGTCTCAGCCTACAATACACTAAATACATAGTTAACATTAGAAAAATTACGCCATTAATAGTTACACACAAAAAGAAACAAATTAATAACTTAATCATGTCGGCGGTAAATATAAAATATATATATATATTATAATATATAAGTTATAGCAAAAACACTACACAAATACTGCACACAACTTGATTCTCACATTAACATACATATTATACAAAAACAAGCTGCGATCCATACAATTTTAATTGTGAGTAAAGTATTGGGGAATAAAATTTTTCTAGACAGGGATACTGAACCTGATTTTGCCTTTCCTTGAGGGTCTTGAGGCGGGAGATTCGGTAAAAACCGGCCTAAAAATAGAGATGTAAAAAAAATTACAGCACTCATTTTAAATTTTCATAAAATTTCTAATTATATTAGGGGGCCGCTTACGAAGTTACAAAGCTTACTACGTGGAGAGTTTATCAGGGATAGTATTAATCTGTAAGGAATAAAACTATAGAATCTCTTCCAAGTTATGAATAAAAATTGAGAAAATATTACAGGATCAAGTGAGGGAAAAATTGAGCAGCAAGTTCACAAGTGCCTCGTCAGCAAATTATACTTCAAGTCGAGTATTGCCGCAGAGACAGAAGTTTGCCCGTAAAGCCTAACTTTGCTCGATACAAACTTATGATTTTCATTAAATTTTGCCTCTGAGATAAGTTAGGCTACCTCCATCTTGATTAAGATATATTGGCTGGAAGAAAACTCTGTTATGAATATTTAAAGAGGTTGAAGTAGGTTGGTAGAATTTCAGGTGAAAGTTACGTGAGCTATATATTTTTGTCATTGCTGAGGATCTTAATCATTGGATTAATGATAATTAATCTGATTAATAAGTTAGACTTCTCTAACTGTTTGTGCTACAAAGCTAAGTGAATAGTTTCTTGTTTAGGAATCAGTAAATAAACCTATACACAGTTTTTTCTGAATCAAATCTTTTATTAGGTGATCAAAACACACATGCCACCAAAAGCTAGATATGAACAGCTCTAAAATATTTAAAAAATTCACTGTCGGCCACGGTTGGTATTTCACGGTCCAGGGTTCAAGCTTCAGCCGCAGTGAATACTATTAAATTTCTTGTGAAAAAGTATCTAGCATTAGCAGTTTGGGGCTAGATGGCGCAGTATAAAATGTCCGGTACATTTGTTCACGTTTTTTATTATGTTTTTTCCATATACATGGAGAGGTAAGTCAGCGTCGTTCATAAACAACTTGAAACTTGAAGAATATGCAATTCCCTTGAGTTAGTTCCTAAACGTAGGCAACTTGAGTTATCAGCCAACCGCACACGAAGCTAACAAACCGAATAAAACTTATTTAAGCTAAATTCTTAACGCAAGTCTTGGGAAATGTTGCTGAGTCCTTGTAAATTTAGTAAAAAATATGCTTTCTTTCTGTAAAAAAATTTAGATCGGCTTAGTAAGTATTTGGCGGGTTAATATACACCTCTCATCTGAAACCAACCGTGACAATTATGCTGTACCACAGAATAGATAATAGTAGTACCTACAGAAGCGACACTCCTTTGATGTTGAAGAAAGCCGCCGTTCTAATAGCCTACACTTTTTTTTGTAACATCCAAGATACCGTGCGCTATCTAAATTAAACTCAAATGCACGCGCATAAAAGCACAAATCCTTTGCGTTCTCTGACTACCTACACGGGAGCTCAAACGCCAGGGCCGGATTCAGGATATAACTATGAAAAATAGAATCCTAAACTGATTTGGTAGGTATATTAGCTATTTACACAGATTATATTATGACATTGCTTGTGGATAAAAATCAACGAAGCACAAAACAATCAATAATAGTAGGTACATTTACCTATTATTAACGGATTATTTTTCTTACCTTGCACAATCCTTTGGTAATGTAAAAAACTTGGGCAATCACTCTTTTTATTAAGACATCCGTCCACAGAACACCTAGTCCTATTTTGTCCCATCGTCATAATAAATTGATTGGTTTTAAATTTCGTAAAGAAGCACAGCACAAACAATTTATTCCACTACCTGCACGATTGTCTCGTTAAAGAACGCGTCACAAGTGAAATGACGTCACCGCATCGATGCGCGTGCGCTCCACTAGCGAGCGCGATCCGGCTCTGGCTGAGTGTACCGTCGCGGTACACGACGACGTAGGTACTTAACTCCGTAGGTATAGGCGAGTGTCGCAGGCCTGGCTGTACCTACTGAAATCTGTTTCGTGCATCAAATTAAAAAAAAAGTCTATTACATAATAAACACGGTGTACCGAAAGCTTTGCAAGCATGATCAGACCATGAAACTGAACAACTTTTACTATGGAGCTTATGTAGGGAAACGAGAATAAAAATCCGTGGTACCATAGAAAATCAGTCAGATGATTGGAAATTTAGTATGGGAGGTCGATTTTTATTTTCTTGTTTTCCAAGTCTGATCATGCCTGCAAAGTTTTCGGAACACCGTCCTTTACACCCCAAATACGGTAGTATCAAAACCTATGATGTATGAAATACTACGTAGAACTTTATACTCCCTATGCTTTTAGAAAAGCGCATAGCTCAGACAATGTCCTAGACTCGTTTGCGTTAGAAGCTCAAACATCCACAAGCCCGGATACTTACTCAAGCTCGCAGACTTTGCACAAGACTATCATATTGCTACCTACCTATGTTTTTATTGAATCGAACAGTCGATACTTAACTAGAAACAAATCTATAGACTATGGCGTCATATAAGTGATTTGCTAACGAGGATATCATTCACCTCTAAAAATTATTCGTTTGCTCGCTCTCAAAGTTCTTCTGCAAATAACGATACACTATTTATATATGAGTTGTAAGTAATTTCTGATAATATTTTATGTTATTTCTCATACAGACTGTCTGTTTTTTGAATAATTTTAATTGAATTGAATAAAGTTTTTCAGGGGCCTCAAACCGGGATATATTTTTTCTTACATTAAACTACCTAACAACAAAATAGTATAAAATGAAGTCTTTTCCTGTCCCTGTGTATGCTTAGATCTTTAAAAGTACGCAATGGATTTCAATGCTGTTTTCTTAAGTAAATAGAGTAATTCAAGATAAAAGTTTTATGAGCAGTTCATGCCGGAAAAAGGTCTTTCGTACACGGAAAATACGGTTAACAGCGGGTGAAACCGCTTGACAAGCCGCAAGTTACATCATCATCACCTGAATTTCATCTACGCTGTTTTGCGATAGATATGTACTACTTACACAAATAGTAAAACTTTGTTAAGTAAATGTTGTGTAGTACATTATGTGTGAAAACTGCTAATAACTGAAAAGGAGATAGCGTTATATTTCTATATCACATTTCTTTTTTAAACTAGTTACTTACCTTCATGAAGAACACAGTTTCAGTGATGCTCTTTTCATTATGTTCCTATGTTCCAACTACTCATAACTTACATGTAATTCCTTTGATAGTAAAAAAATCAAATTGTCAATAGTACAAATATAAAATATATGACGTGTGACACCGGCTTAGAATAGCATCACCCCATTTATTTTCGTAAATTTCATTGGTGTCGTAAGAACCAACTAAATTAGGAGAGGCTTTCATGTGCATTACAATCTAGGCGACAGGTTGACAACCTTTCACTATAGTGATACACGATTTATCTTAAACGGTCCCCAAATATTTGTCAGATGTGGCGCAAGCGACCGTATTTTACGGCCGTTTCCGCTCACAGTTTAGTCCCATTGTTCTACCGCAGTAAAACCTTAATCGGCAGTAAGATTTATTTTTTATTCAAAATTGATCAACCAATCGGGATCCCTGCTGGTAGATAGCAACTTTGAATATATTTTGAACAGCTTTAAACGCACTTTGTGCAACTTTCGTCGCATCAAATGAACATAAAAAAGCTAATGCCCAAACGGTACATACAATATAAACGTTTTTATTTAATTTATAGTGGAAATAGAGGTGGCTAATACTAATACAAATTTAATTGTGATGGGTGTGCCGTATGAATAAGATAGCTTTGTTCATGTTTTGTTTAGTCAAAAGAAACGCAGTTTGTGTTTAGTTTAACTTTTGATCCAAGGTTGTGAGCTAATTTTTTTAAGATGTTTTAAACATATCTGTACCTACTTCTTTTAAACTTTATGCGTTGACGTCATAGGTTGCTAGTTTTTTTTTTAGTTTAGATTTTTTTCTTTTTCATTAATGTCTTGTGTTAAGTTAAAAGGTAGGAGTTTATAAGTTTGAATTTCAGACGAATTTCTATGGAAAGTCAATGATTTTTTCCATATATCAAATCTCTAAAAAACGTGTTTTCAGAGTCTATATAATTCTTAGATTCACAAAGAGAAAAATCAAGTGTTAACGATACAAGACATAATTTTCATTCCTTCATATTAGGTGGGACACAAAATCGACGTAAGACCTGTTTTTAAATGCCAGAATCAAATCAATTAGAAACATAAAATAACCTGATTTCCCATGAACTCCACAGCGCACCACACCCAAACACCATTAGTACCCCGTAATCCCCATTCACAGTTGTACACGTTCATATTAGTTGTCCTTCTGGACATGTTGGTGATTTACCGCTCACCCAGTTGCAAACTTTCCTAATAAATAAACCTTATTCGTGCCGGTGTCTAACTCCATGCTTCCACAAGTATCCTTAGCATCGGACTTCGGGGCATAGAAGATCGAAATGTAGAACAATATTCAGTTAATAAATTATTATCATTAACCATTTATTGCACACAAGAAACATTACAAGAGTTAATATACAAAAAATAACGACACAACAGGACAACTTATTTCTACTAAGAAATTTCTTCCAGCCGACCTACAGAAAGTGAGACTTCTACAAAACAGGAGTGGTCGTGCACAATTACGTACTTAAATAAATAAATGCCAATAAAATGAATCTACATGCAAATATACTAAATATATTGAATCATCTTGCCGTGTGGTTCCGTGGTTAAAATAGCATCACCTAATTTGTACCTGAGTGTCGTGAACGGCGAATACGGACACAATTATTCCAGGATATAAGCAGCACCGTTCCCTGTGTATGCAAAATCTTGCACTACGCTCTACAAACCGCCTGCAAACAGTCAGGCCGGTAGGATAATACCACATTGCGATTCTGTCAAACGACTTGTGTTAAACATTACACACCGTATCGCTTCTTAGCTATATAAATATGGGTATAAGATTGGAAATCACAATTTCCTGTCGTCTGACAGACGCATGCCTTACGGTGCGTAACGAGAAGTGGGTGATCCGACAAACGGTAACGCTCAGATTCTATAAAGTGTAAACTAAGCTAAAACAAGGAAATATTTTTTGCCCTCTATATTGTACTTTTTTTTTATTAATGATGGGTTTGCTCTTGACTCTAGTCTAGGTCATAGGACAGAGACAGAGTCTAAGATGGAACGAGCTCACCCAGAAGAAGCCTGTTAAGGCACTGGCACTCCCACACATTGACAAAACGCAGCAATTTCGTTGAATAGTACCATTTCTACTACATTGTTCTTCTATATTGGTCACCAGCGGTCGGTTTTTGTGTCCACGGTACATAAATTTGTCCCTTGTACCCACACATGCCCACACACAACATATTCTATGAACCATTATGAGGAGGGTTTATCCTGCCCTACTTTCTAACTTGGATTCAGCCATTTGTCTCTTTTAATCGTTTGTTGATGAAGTTCGTGAATGTTCAGAAATATTTATAAATTTAGTGATATCGATATATATCAGCCTTAGTTATCGTAATAATTTATTATTATTATTAAAACGTTTATTGTACACAATGAAAACACTGTTATTTGCCGTGTGATGTCGACTTAGAATCGCATCACCCCATTTCTTTGCCGCTGGTGATAGCGAAAATATTTGCAGCCGTTGACGCTCTGCCTTCCCCGCAAGGGATAAAGGCGTGATATGTGTATGTATGTGATTATTTAGCAAGCAAGCTATTTAGATATATTGATGAATTGTGTCTGCTAGTGACGATACATGATGTGTTGGTGTTATAAAAGGTAAATTTGCTATTGAAAACCTTCTAACTACTCTTTCAACAAAAATTTATGGCAATCCTAAACACAGTTTTTTTATTGACCCGTACATTGCCTAACCTCACAATTAGTTAAAACTTATAGCCCACTGCACTTGCTTTTATATGTTACAATTGGTTTTAAGTAGAAACAACCATTTGTATCAATTTAAACCAACGGTTAATTTGGATAACTAGTTAAATACCAATTTTATGGTAGTAAAGGATTAAGTGCGGTTAACGGAGATACCCCAAATAGTAAAAGGATTTTTTATTACTAAGATCAAGATGAGTTGATGACTGTTAATTACTTTTCTTGCTCAAAATTTTTGAACATTTTCAAAATTATCGTGCCGTAATGTTTCTTAGATAACTAAATTATTGTCAGAGATATACGAAAACGTATATGTTGTTTCATAAGCACCTAATCAATAGCAATGAAGTGATTTTTTGGCTTGTATAAAATTGCAATAATTTGCTTTTTGTGTATAGGTGATAAAAAAAATGACTTACTGAGCTATTAAATATACTACAGAATATTATACATACATACATATATCACGACTTTATCCCTTGCGGGGTAGGCAGAGCATAAATGGCCGAAAAAACGAACATTTACGCCACATCTGACAAACGTTTGAGGGTCATTCGGAAAATTGTGTATCGCCATAGTGACAGGTTGTCAGCCCATCGCCTAAAATTGCTATACACACCCTCGAGTCCCTTCGTCGCCTCTTACGACTCCCACGGGAAAGAAATGGAGTGATGCTATTCTAAGCCGGCATCACACGGCAAACACGGCAGAATATTATAAAATAATCAAATTAGTTGAAAAACATCTCTATTATGCTCAGTCATTCTGATATTAAGTATGTTATGCATATGACTAAGACATAATCCGTATCAGTTACTAAACCAGATGTAACGAGTATCAGTCAAAGTCACATCACAACATTAAACGGCCACAAAATAAAATATAACAAGACGTGAGTCAGCAATATCCGATGTCCCATCGAGAGTCCAAATTGCCTTTTAAAACTGGTTCGGTATTAACAATACGTTTCAAAGTTCGAATGTTTATCAATGGGTTTCGCCCACCTCATCATAGTGTGTACAAAGGCAAAGAATTTAAGTCTCCGTATTACCATATAGTTGTACACGGGTTCCGATGGCATCGTCGCTCTAGCTATCGATGAGTATCACCGATACCGATCACTTAAAAAAAGGTCTCGACCCTCGAGTCCAAAAACTAAGATAAATTTACCGCTGAATCTAAAACAACACATCGGATTTTAAACTCTATTTCCTAGAAGAATACAACAAATACTTCTCAATACAACAGCATCAGGTGAAATGTTCCTGCATCGTATTATTTCATTTCAAATCACTGGTGACTCATTTCGTTTCCACTAGCTTTTTATTCAGGCACTCGGTTCAAATTGAATTCTTGAAAAGAAGGTATTCATTGAATTTTATTCAAATATTATTCTAAATAGCTGTTTTTAGTTAAAATTTAAGGAACATTGAAAAAAATCTCAGCAGCACTCTCATAAATAAATTGTAGTAGCTTACTTGTTTACTTTGCTGTAAATTGAACACAATTGAACAACAAACTTGATAATTCCAGAATAGTTAGATGATAATTCAAAATTCAAACAAAGATACTAAATACATATGAATTCTGCATACTACGTATTCAGTAATGACATAGAAGAAGAATATTATGAACTTAAAAAAGGTAATGCGTACCAACTTCAATACTACCCGTGATCCTACCTATGAAAGTCCGATAATATATGGTTACGGTTTACAATAAGTATTGCCTATAAACATTGCCAGGCAAGGTTGTTATATTGGTTCTCCATCTATCGGTGGACCCGTATTCTTCCTTTTGGGCAACACCAGGGGGCCGAATCTGAGGCCATATATCGAACGAGATATGGCGGTTCTGGCTTCGGTTACGCTTTTGACCTTATACATTACGGATTTTGTTACCAAAATCACACTGGGTTTCTTTAGAGCCAGCAATGTAGGATCATATTGTAAGCTATAAACCGCACATGCGAGCGGCTAAATATCAATCATAATCAGCTGATAATGTCAAAAACGAGATATGGCCCTATTCTGAGATTCTGGCCAGTATCTGAACCAAATTGTTTACTCCATCCCCTTCAGTTTTTATGGCAACAGAAGAAACAGAAAACATTTAAGCCTAATGTTTCAAATATCGTTCATTCCGGTCATTCAATATGTCAAATTTAAATAAAATATCCACGCCAGTGAGTATAGTATTCTTTGTAAAATATCAAAACAAACAAAAGGAAAGTAATTTTCACAAATTATAATAATAAAGAAGAATCAAGTGAATGGCTGCTTTTTTCTGGAAAAACCGACTAGCTTTGGGCTAGCTAATGTTCCAGCCGGCCCGATAAGACATCATATCATATTTTTCGCAGAAGAAGATGAGAAACTGTGCAAATGCATTTGGTTAAGGTACTAACAAATACTTTAGTCCTACTACGTTTTTACTATTTTCATTCGCTAATAAAATCGCTCCTATGCTAGGTTTATTTATGCATTCGTTGCAGTTCCCAGAAATCTTTGTGAATTTTTTAAAGTTTTGCATAATGTCTGTGTTTGTTACTTAGCTAATATTGTCAAACCCACGGTTTACTATTAAGATTTACGATACTTTATTTATTCTAGAACCTCAAACCTATTCCTCTGAATATGCTGTATACTTAAACAGACATAGCGCCACCAGACGGCCGGTGAGAAGTAGCTTGTGCATTGGAGTAACAGAAGCAAGAAACAGACACTCGACACCCACTGGACAACTACTCAATGTCTCGCGCTCGTTTGAAAAGCCGAAAAAGCTTATGAGGAATACATCTGTTACCAATTGTGGTACTCCCGTTGGCCGGCTCCTTCGTGGATAAAACGCGGACCAATTGAGACTGTGGAGCCCCATCTCAAACAAAAGCAGGGAGGATCTGAACCGTATTCAGATCCTCCCTAAAAAAAAAAAAGGCCACGGCACTTCTAGTTGCCGTCAACTAGGAGTGCCGTGGCCTTTTTTTTTTTTATGATGGGTTTGCTCTTGACTCTAGTCTAGGTCATAGGACAGAGACAGAGTCTAAGATGGAGCGAGCTCACCCAGAAATTTACAAAATTATGACAAAATATTATATAAAACTGAACACGAAGAAGAAGTTTTATTCTAGATAATTAAAATCTGAAAATACAATCCAAAAGAGTTCTAAGCAGAAGATGTATATCATTATTAAGGATTATATGTAAAAACAGAATAAGTTTATAATTGGTATGTCCTCTTTGAAAGAGTAATCATAATTCAATAAATTATCATCGTTTTTAGAGAGCGTACCTAGTCGTAGATTAGTTAAAAATATTGCGGTTTCGCACATATAAACTTCTTAATAGGAAAAATCCACTGTACAAACGTAAGAACTCATTACTATTCAGTAGATACGTAAGAGGTGACCAAGGGACTGGCTTCACGTTCCTAGCTACGCATAACAATTGGAGGCGATGGACCAACAATTTATCTACATCTCTACACAATTTTCTGAAAAAACCATAAAGTATTTAGCAGACGTGATGATGAAGGGGCATATTTTACGGTCTTTAACGCTCTGCCTCCCCCGGAAGGAATTGACATGATATGTGTGAATGTTGACTATCACAGTTCTTGTAACGTTTGACAGTCGGTTGCTTTACATACATATATATATCACGCCTATAATCCCTTGTGAGGTATGCAGAGCGTAAACGGCCGTAAAACGGACATTTACGCCACGTCTGACGAACATATGAAAATTTAGTATCGCCATACATAAATTATACTTAGCAGAATTACTACATATATTAGAATAATAATAATAGGAAACGTGATGGTAACTTGAAAAGAAATATTTTTTTTATATTAAAAGGTAGAAACAACCGTGAACGGAACTATTTTACCAAATTCTTTTTGGTAAAATCATGTCATGACAAAGAATCACAAAATGTCGTTTATTCAGTTGTCATTTTACATTGACGTTGACATAGTCTACAAAAACAAACGTGAAATAAAAATGTACGTGTTTCTTTTGCCTAAATAAACGTATATTGCCGAAAAAACTGTAACAAGGCATCATAAGTTACAAGGCTCTTAGTGAAAGCCTTGAAGCTTCCCCAATGCACAACATTCCAGCATTACCATTTTCTATTAGAAAAAAAAAAAACTGGTAGCCAGAGCGATATATGTTTTTACTTTGATGATGATCACACACAATTTAAGTTCCTACAATGTTTAGGAGGAGTGATTGTGTGTGTTAACTTGGCTCATTATATCCCAGATTTTGCCTACAATTCCGGCGGAATATTGGTTCACTTGTTTGATGGTAAGCTTATGTTTACCAGATATTAACTACTTTATGTTTTCATTGCAGCGCAGCTGTCTCCAGAAAACACTGTAATGATGCAAAGTATTGCGGTTTTCACACAATTTGCCAGCGTAATTCGTCCGAAAGTTTCGTTGCAAAAATTGTAGTACACGAGCAAGAAGAACACATCAGATGCGATAAAAACTCTCAGCCAAAACAGGATTTTCATACATTGACTAGTTATGATTTCTATTGGATAGATAGGTGTTATCAGCAGCACTTTAAGATATCAAATTAAACTGTTGATCCTTTTAAAAAGTTATTTTCTAGGAAAATTGATCAAATACAATTAACTAATTTGAAATTCGATTTGTTTTACTTTAACTTCCATATCGACAGTGGAAAGGCAAAATCGCTAAAGCGCCACTTTGGTCGAAAATGAGTTATATATATCACGAAGATCAGCGATTTTTTCTGCGTCGATCTGTTTAGATTTCGTGCGAATCTGAGCATTTTTGTGGCGCTTAAGCGGCTCAATTTTTCGTAAGTTTTGATAGTTCATATCGCTGAAGCGACGTAAATTTTTGTGTTTTTTGAACAATTGGCGTTTACACCCCTTCATGATTTGTTGAATCGAACGTTAGCGATCTATGATTCCCAATAAAACAATAAAAAAATAGTATTAGCGTTTTCTGATTCCTCTTTTACTACGTCACTATGGAGATAAGTGATTTTAAATTATTGTATTAATATGCTTATTAGCAGTTTAGCGATTTTTACTCTAACGCCAATAGCTATCAGACTGGCGCTTTAGCGAAAATGCTGGCAGCATTTTATTTCAAGTTCAGCAATGAGTAAAATTTACGAATGTGTTTGAGTTATGCATTGATATTTTAGCGAAATCAGAAGAGTGGTAAAAAAGTATTTTAGATAAATATGTCTTAATGTAACTGGCAATGCAAGCCTCACTTGCATTTTAGTGGTTTTTATGAACAATAAGATTATTAAGAAATTGATAGAAGCAAATACACCCGCACTTCCTCGCATATCCATGTGTGCGTTAAGTCACGTGATCGCACCGAACAAGTCACAACTCGTCGGTTACCCTACCGCTCAGTTCGCGGCTGCAGGCGCCACGGCGAGGAAGTGTGTGTTTAGTGCTCGTATTTTTTTGCGTTAATGCCAGATTTACAGCTTTTTTCTACTGGGATATGGTGAGGTAAGTAAAATATTTTCTGCTTTATCTCTTGATTTGAACATCGGTTATTTTGAACCAGTAAATTCACAATTAATGAGAATATGTTGAAGTTAATTTATATATAAGTTTTGAGGGCTTGTCGCGTAACATTTAGGCAGACGGATTAAGTATTTTACTAAGGCAATAATAATTATTATGTTGTGGTTGCTTTCTTACACTCCGCTGGGCTGGTAATTTGCGCTCGCAGCGTGACACCGTCGAGCTCATCGCATGCCGCCGCCGCATGTCTATAGTACATACAATTTCACACATATTATTATGTACTAAAATAGACCCGCGGTACGCTACTAGCCCGGTGCCAGTACTGCCTTTATAGTATAAATAAATAACCTGGACAATTCACACAGCGCCATCTAGCCCCAAACTAAGCAAAGCTTGTACTATGTGAAATAGATAGCTGATATAAATACATACATACTTTTTTTTGTAAATAAATACTTATTATACATAGAAAACACCCAGACTAAACACAAACATTTGCAAATTTACTTCACAAATGTTTGTGCCTTGTGGGGGTCGAACCCACGACCCTCGGCGTAGAAGGCAGGAGAAGTAGCCGCTACGTCATCGGGCCAGTAGTATATGTACTGTATAGGCCTCTCTCTATTGAGAGTATTTGCCATACTTAACAAGGTCGGCAGACGGATAGACGAGCACAGTGCAAGGTATTGTAATGACAGGGCATGCTGCTGCCCATTCCCTGGGTTAATCTCTTAGTCGCCTTCTACGACAACCACGGATAAACATGGGGGCGCTACTCTCAGCCAGCCCCACACGGCACTATAGTGTATTAAGTAAATTACAAATATCATGCAAAAATCTTACAGAAATTGGTACAAAAGAGTCAGGCAATTAGGTAGTGTATTTGAAAATTATAGTTTTACGATTTAATACCTACTTTCAGGTTGCTTTGGAAAGTCGCAGGAAAAAATATTATAAAAGCTACACAAATGTGGATGCTGAAAATGGATCGACGGCAAATCGAAAATCAACACGTCAAACTTCGGTAAATCGAAAACGCAAAGGAGAAAATACTTCAATACAAGATAATACCCAACGCGTTACTAAACTGCGTCGAGCTAATACTGCAGAATATGTGGCTACAGGGCTGCCAATGCCTGGCTTCTTAGGTAGGTATGGGTATTTGGTGCATGCACATGCACTCATTATTGGTATTTTAATTTTTAAAATAATATTAATAGTTATTTTTTTTTCTTATAGGTAACATCAATACACCACAACGTGTCAACACTCAACAATACTCTCATTTAAATCCATTTAATGAAACTCACCTCCCTGGAATATGTAGTTCCCTGCTAAAGCTCGATCCACCTGTCCAGGTAAGCTTGCGCTCTGAAGACCGTGGGAATTCATCGGCCTTGCAGCAATGTTTACCACCAAGACCCGCGCTTCAACCAGTTAACCAGGAAGACATGCAATCATTAAAGGCTTTTCCTGTTTTAGACGTGACCCTCCAAGCCAAAAATTACGAGGATCCACAGTCACAGACAGACACGCTTGCTCAAAGCGTTGACGCCGTAGGCTTTTATAATACAACAGCATTGGTCAATTTTCATCCCATTTCCACAAACTCACCGTTTGATTTAGGACTGGCCACCACTGAAGTACTCAGAGAGACTTCGCCAGAAAAACTAACTGCACTTGTAGATAATAGCAGAACAACATTTAACCCTGAATTATTTTCATCAAAGAATCCGGACCCATCCAACAAAGAGGGCGACACAAATGTTGACATCAGACCCATTTATCGGTGCAAATGTCTCTGTTGGAGCCTTCGAAGAGACTTTTTCAGGACCTAATTCACAAGTTTACAAAAGTTTTACCACTAAAGACCTTGAAAACGCTTTATTAAAACAATCAAATCCATCTGTTGATGACAGTCTCGCCACTGTGGGTATCAAAAGTACCTCACCAATGCAGTCTTGTTTCGAAACTGTAACATTTCAAGCTGACGTTCATGAAATACAGTTCAAACCTTCTGTAAAGACAAAAAGCAAATATTATAATAAACGTGTTACCACGGCTCCACTCGAAGAATCCCCACCAGAGAATGCAGAACCATCTATTGATGAAAGCTCCACCACTGCAGCACTCAAAGAGTCTTCTTTGCTTAGCTCAAACCTACCTGTTAATATGAGCTCTTTAACAGCGGAAATTAGGGATTTCTCGCCAATGAATCCAGATACACCTGTCAATGAGAGTTTCACAGCTGCAGCAGTCAAGGACTCTTCATCTATAAGCTCAGACCAAACTGTAAATGAAAACTCCTCCACTGATGGCATTCTATCTAAAAATGCAAAAAATGCCGAAAAAGAGAAAATATCTCGTGATGAAGAAATTGGAATTTGCCTACAAGAAATAAGAGAAGAAGGAATTAAAAAAGAAATACCTGAAGATTGTGTATTAAATAATATTTACGTTGAACTGGAACTTGAAGAAGATGAGGAGACAAATAAAAATAACAACATTGTGAATAAAAAAGTCACAAAGAAAAACAGACAAAAGAAGGAAAATAAAGAATCGAAGTACCAATATATAGATTTTCTATCTGATGATGAGTGTTTTGTTTGGAGTTCAAGTTCCTAGAATGACAGTGAAGTTAAATCAGAGTCATCAGGTGATCCCACAAGCAAGAAAAAACGCAAGAAGAAGAACGGAAAGAAAAAGAAGTCTAATAAGAAAAAAGAAAATATGGCGCATGGAGACATTTCTACTATCGACCAAGAAACTATCGATATACCAACTGATCGAGAAAATAGCGAAAAAGATATACGTAAAAGAAGGAAAAGAAAGAACAAAGCTAAAGAAAGAACTGAGTTAAGAAATTCTGGGCAAGAGTACCTTACCAAAACGGGAAAAATTGTAGAATCTAAAAGAATTCGGGATAATCCATGTCAGCCGGGAAACTGCTCCAACAATTGTTTTGAAATTACAGAAGAAAAACGACAGAGTATATTTAATTATTTTTGGAGTCTTGGAAGACAAAGACGCAGTGACTGGATAGTAAGTCACTCTAAAAGAGAACCAGTTAAACGCAAAAGAGTAAAAGACGCTGAAAGTCGGCGCCAATGGACTTATACTTATTACATCAATGACGGAGAAGGACAAAAGCAAGTATGCCTAAAGTTTTTGCTGAATACACTCGATATTCGCCAAAAATTTGTTCATTTTACAATAGAAAACTCAGTTGAAGGCGCTACAAAAGAAGACCGCAGAGGTAAACAAGTCCCTCATAACAAGACATCTGAAGATCTTATGAAGTCAGTGCGGACCTTTATAGAAAACTTGCCTGCTGTTCCTAGCCAATACTGCAGAAAGAACACAAAAAAATGTTATTTACCTCAAGATTATAAAAATTTGTCCAATCTGTATAAGATATATAGAGAAATAAAACAAAAAGAGAAAGCTTCATTTGTGGGAGAAAAAGTATTCAAAAACGTCTTCAATACAGAATATAACATCTCGTTCCATGTGCCTCGAAAAGACAAGTGCATGAAATGCATTAAATATGAGAACGAACAAAGTGAAGCACTTGAAAACGAAAAGAAACTTCATGTGGAGGATAAAAATGAAACTTATACTCGATTTCAAATGCATCAAAAAGCGAATGAGCAAGATCCATCAGTATTGTGTGTGACTTTTGACCTCCAAAAAGTATTAAACACACCTTACGGTCAAAGTATGCTTCTCTACTATAGCAGAAAGTTGGCTGTATATAACCTAACTTTTTATGAGTCAAAAACAAGATCAGGCTTTTGCTATACATGGAACGAGACCCAAGGAAAACGAGGATCGAACGAAGTATGTACCATACTTTCCAAGTACATAAAAATGGTAGATTCCCGAGGAACGATAAAACATCTACTATTGTATTGTGACTCATGCCCAGGGCAAAATAAGAATAAAGTGGTGCTGGCGTGCATTCACCAGAACTTACAGAAATGCACTTCCATCATTAGCATCCAAATTAACTATCTTTTGCCTGGACACACGTACATGCCAGTAGACTCAATGCATGCCGTTATAGAGAAAAGTGTCGCTAATATGATTATTTGGGCACCATCACAATGGACAACAGTATTTAGCCTCGCGAGAAAAATACCTGGACCTTATGAAGTATCGGTTTTAACCCATAAAGACTTTGAAACTTGGGATGCAGTGATTGACAAATATTTCAAAGGCAATTTGGTGGGAAAGATTAGTAAAGTACGTACAGCTATTATGAAAAAGTCTAAATTGGATACAAATTCTATCAAATACAGTATGGCAGCAGACGCAGAGACTGAAATTATAGACATTTCAGCAAGAAAGGAGTTGAAGCCCAAAAACTGTTACAAAGCGCCGTTACCGATTTCAAAACAGAAATATGCTGATCTACTTAAGCTTTGTACTAATAAAACAATACCTGAGATGTACCGTCATGAATTTATTGATTTGTCAAATGCTACAAGTGTACAAGATGTGCTGCCAGAAAGTGATATTGAGGATGAAGACTTAAATTAAGACTGTTAATTTACCCCGCAGTCAAAATTGCCTCGAAGTGTATATTTTTTGATTGAAAAGTTGAATCTCACTCAAATTACGTTTACAGAAGATGTTTTTTTTAATGTTGATTTGTTTTTTTTTATGTTTATAAAGAAATTTATCTTCGCTCATTTTTTTTTCTATGACTAGCCTTACTAATTTAAAGTTATGGTTAAATACATGTCATCATAAAAATCGAAACACTTCAATTTTAATTATTAAAGAAAATTCAAAACCTATGAAAATTTGATTTGTATTCAGAAAAATAACCTTTTGATTTGATGCACTTACACACCTAAACACACTTCTGTGTGAATCTTATTTTAAACTCGCAAGGTGTTTCGATTTTTTAATGCTGTGTCATAATAGCTTGGTGCTGAATTTTACGTACAAAATGCTGTGATTTATGATAAGTTATAAAACTGTTAGCGTGAGACTAGAAGATAAGATTTGTTATTTCTTCATACTACTTAGCTACTAATAAAACTAAGTCATACTTAATAAACTACTAGGTTATCATTACGTATAATAAGAAATACTGTGAGTTTTATGTAAACCGAGTGCTAAAAAATTTATAGATCAAAAGACTTTTGATTGAGACTGATTCGTCATTAAAAAAAAACCAAATAGGTTCCTGAATAAATGATTATAAGAAACATTTTGTTTGTTTTATTAAACTACTTTTATTACCAAATAACATAAAATATTGAAATAAATTTCACTTTGCACATATTCATTTCAGTTCTATAAAAAAATAATGGACAAAAGTCATTACTTCTGAAAAATTCCCAATAGTTTCATGTTGATAAGCTTTTTTTAGAGTCAAAAATAAATAATAATTGTCTTGATTAGTAATTATTTTAAATAATTTAAAGAAATATTACTTCATAAGGCTATTTTTCTTGTTTGAAATATACGTTATAAGTATTTATCAGTAAAATTTGTACATCTTTAATTTTTATATTAGGTTGCTTAGTAATTTTATATTACTATGAATAACAATATTGTTTTATATTAGTTATAAACGTTTTTGTGTTTGAACAATGTTTTGGTCGTTTAGCGATTTTTACCTGACTGTATATTTTGAAAGAATTAAGTAATTATCGCTTAAGCGACACCTAATTCGGATACCAACGATGCTGCGTACAATTGAAAAATAGTGATATATGAAACACATTATTTTAGAAATATAATTTTATTTTTATCTATTTAATGCCCATAGAAAAAAAGATATGATTTTTTTTGCCAAAAAAAAAACTTTAATCGTTGTTTTTCTAAAACTACCAAAGTGGCGCTTTAGCGATTTTGCCTTTCCACTGTCGATATGTTGCCACCGTAATAGATACACATAGGCAACCACAGTTTGATGATACCACTAGACTAGAACCACTGGTGGTTCTACACCGTGCCGGTGGTTCTCGTGGTCCTAGAGGAAATCATCGAGTACACTTTTTGTAAATGGCACTTGTTTTAGGTAGCACCAACACCGGATGTATTTAGCACTTCTTCTTCTTTGCGTGTCGATGGCAAGTGTTTTTAAATTGATATAGACCAATGAGCAGCCACACGTACAGCTTCATCGGTGGCTCTCCAGAGGTCCTCCAGCGAGCAGGTGTCGGGGCACGCTGGACATATTAATAGGTGGGCCATATTTTGTGGGGTAGCACCACATGTACAGGTGGAACTATTGCAATAGCCCTACTTGAGACCGCAGTCGGTTTAGGGATCTCCACAGAGGCCACTGCAAGTTTTTGCCCGGAGGAAGTCGTTCGTCTTGTGGGATAAAGGGCTCCACAGGGACTGTGTCCTTCCATCGCTTCACCCTGAACGCTGAAGGTTCCTCTTTGAGAGGGGCAACGCAGTTCAAAAAGCTCTTACGGCTTTTTAGCCTACGGGGGGCTGGACCACATCCGTACGCAGGGTGCCTTTCATCTGTCTCCTGCTTGGCTTTCTCGATAGAAGCCGCCGTCTCTCTGCAAACGCTAGGTGGAGCTATTCCTGCCAGTGAATACAGCTTACTAGTAGAAGTCGGTTTCAAGCAACCAGTTATGATTCTACAAGTCTGATTTAGATTTATTTAGCACTAACACTGGGAGGTTAAATAAATAAAAAAATATTAAAATTAATTTTACGCAAGCGGTTTCTCGAGTTGAGGCAAGCGTGGCGTTGGACACCCTCTATCCAGATGTAGGTACCGAATTAAAGACGGCGGCTGGTAGCGACTCGTTCATTGGGTCGTTGGACGACTCGATGTCAAACACGAAAAGAGGAAAAAGAAGCGACTCGAGGGAAAAACGGGAAATCGTGCCTTATGGCGTACCCTAAGGGAGGCCTATGCCCAGCAGTGGAATTTTGCCGTAGGCTGATGCGATGTGATGATGTGAAAATTAATTTTAAAAGTGTGTGTTTCATACTATCAAAATTTTTCAGTAAATATCAGTAAAAAATATTTTTTAAGTCCAAAATTGAATATCATCAACATTTTGCTTCGCAAACTACTTATTTGTAGGAATTTATAACGTAAAAGTTAAGCATTAGTACAAAATTGTTATAAAATATATAAAACAAAAATACCGTTTCGCTATGTCTGTTGCGCTAATAGAACGGCCAGCAGGATTAGATTAGATTACGTTATAAATTCTTCTTTTTATTGGTTTTAGTTGCGGTTGCTACGTCAGAATTACGTGTCTTGTCCAGTGTTTGCAGGAATACGTCTCCAATCCATTCAACGTAAACAATCCTGTCTTTCTTTAGCAATCTTTTAAGACGTTCTTCCACATTTGGGGGATAGATGCCTGATCTCCTAATGCCAGAAATTAAATTGATAGGAGTGTCTATGAATTTATTCAATGCCGTCTTTAACAAACTTGGAAACAGTTCTTTTGGCAATGGAGGGAGTTTTCTACCCTGCTGACTTTCTTTCCACGCCATCAGCTCTTTTTGTCATTTAATTTTTAAAGGGCGGAACCGCGGAAATAGGCTACATCCAACGGCTGTAATACGTGAGTGGCATTAGGAAGCAAGCAGATAAATCTAATGTTATGTTTCTCGCATGCTAACAAAACATTTTTACTAATGTGCGACGATTAGTTGTCTTCAATGATAACTTTTCGACCATCTTATTTTCTGAGTATCGGCAACAAATAGTAGAAAAACCATGCTGATTGAGCATGTCGACTGCTTCAGCATATTATCATATCCCAATTTTAGAATCTAAAAAGGAAAAGAAACATATTTTAAACGAAATTATATGAAATTCTAAACCTGTAGGTTACTTTGGCCCATGGGCCAAAGATACCTCCATTTGCGGGTCAAAGTACCCTGCAGTTTTATTTCTGCCAATTTAATCCTAAAAAGTTCTTAAAACTGAATAATATCTGTTAAAGCGCATCTCCTTAACATATTTGATACATCCAAGTACAAAAAGACGGCCAGACTTACCTTAAAATTTAGTAACGATACAAAGTTTGCACAGTCAAAATTCTAGCAATTTGCAGGTCCCAAGTTTTAAACACTACCAACCGGTAAAAACGAGCAACTGAGCTATTCGAAACTGTTTTACCGACACGCCGATATCGCCATCTATGAATTGTAGTACAAATTACTTCGGTATCTGTCACTCCAGAATAAAGGCGGGAATTCAAAATCTTTTTTTGATTTGGGCAATAGTAACCCCCTAGGGTTAAAGTAACCTACGTTTACGGTATGTGATGTAAAGTAAAAAATATGATTACAAAAACACGACTGTTTTAGTGGCAGAAATCGATCTTAAACCATAAACTCAGTTTAGGTCTTAGGATTGTGTAACAAGGAAGAAGCTACTTGGAATTTTCTGATATACAAACTACAATGCATCTATTTTATGTGTAAGTATTTAATAAATTTAGCATGTTTACAATTGCTATGCTTTAAATATTCTCTATACTTGGCCCAGAGACACTGTCGCCGTTCCTTCAATTTATAGTAAGCTCCATAGGTATTGAGGGCACATTCCATCCAGGCCAGCTGCAGAGACAGAGTGAAATGACCATAGATGGGTTGTCACTTCATCAGGGGGACACAGCAAGGCGGTGGGGTTTGGCTTGTCAGGGATCGTAATTGGTCTGGAAGGAGGTGGGTGCTTGTCTGAATGAATCTGCTGGAGCCACTCCGTAGTCCGACGTGAGGATTCTGCATGACCGCTCCTCTCCACTCTCCGTCATACACGTTCGTTTCATTTCTTTTTCACACTGAAATGGGTATGAAAAACTGGATTGACGAGGCCTCCAAGCAGAGAGGAGCACTGTCTACGTTGTGCTTCACATTGGTGGTTAAATAACCACTTAGTCTAGGACACTGAATGATGTGGCATGCATTTCTCTATTGTAGAGCTTCGTTTTTCAGCAGCTAAACATCAAGCACCTCTTGATATGTGCTTAAACACAGGGACGATAGCCTTGAGATGTGCGAGGTTGTCAAAGAGTGAGAAAGCTGCAGGGAAAGAGCTGTGCTGGGATGGGACTATGAGTCCGCTGTAGGTGCTATTGATATCATCTTGAGCAGGGGGGCGGTGTATACGTCCAGTGTGGCCAGGCCAGGCAGTAGGATGGCCAGACCATGGCTTTTCGTAAGTTTTGTTCGAAGTATTGGGGCAAAGCAAGCAAGGTATTTGAAATGGATATCTATTGGGTCCATATTGGCTGCTCGTGCTATTCATCCTGAGTTTTGTTCTCACCAGAAGCTTGAAACACACACTGAAAAACACCGAAAACATTCCAATTTCGTCGAAAAGTCCAAAAAATCAAATAATAATAAAATATTCTGTGTTGTTTATGTTGTGATTTGTTATTTTATGTCAAAAAGCTATATCTCGTATTTGACATAAAATAGGTATGGAAAGCTATCCTATTTTGACAGATATTTGGGTCCGTATTCTGATATTTCATTCGAATTTGAATGAATGATATCCATTTTTGGACATAAGATTTCCATCACTCACACATTTGCAAAATTTTAATTTAGTATACATTGATTGTTATGAAGCATTTTGTTATATTGTTCAATACAAAATGTTCAATGTATTTCTATGTTAGCGCGTTTTTTCGTCGTTGAGCCAGAAGCTTCCATATCTCGTGCTATATCTCGTCACTGACATTTCGTGAGCAACCCAGATTTGACGCCCAGCTTCGGCTTCTGTTTTGTTTTTGGAACTGACATTTTGTCAAGGAGGCTGACTAATAAAAATATAGTAAGAAAATCAATTGAATACCAAATATTTAAAACACTTTCCGTGTTAGATATACAATATTTAGAAAACTTGCAATTTTTTCTACCACAGGCAGGATTTTAACATGCGACTTTCGCCATCACTAGTGGCGACGCCTTTTCCATCTGTCCTACCACGGCCAATAACGCGTGGCACGGTTCCATCTACAATACAATACAAAATACTTTATTGCACAAGAGAAACATATTAAAAACAAAAGGTGAATTAATAATAAAAATTGTATAATTGGCGGCCTTTTTGCTCAGGTAGCAATATCTTCCAGGCAACCAGGTAGTAAGGAGTAAGCTTTTAAAAAGTGGTTGATGCGGGATAGTGCAACAAATATATATATTACTTACATCTAAATAAAGTATACCTATAAATTGCAATATAAATATAATCAAATAATATATAAAACATAATAATTATAAATAAATACATAAAACTATATATACATCTACCGGGTTCCTTTACAACATATTTTGTTGCATAATGCAACTAATTGCCAAAACGTCTTTCTGGTCTTTTCTTTAACTGTGGCTGTTGCACCAAACTGGAAAACGAAACAAAAGAATAACAACCACGTGGGCTCCATCCTAGAGAGAAAGGACGCCTACGCACTACTCGTGTCTAAATTTTGTTTAACAAGTCGAGGTGGGCAAGCTGTTTCACAAGCTGTTCTCTCTTCTCTCTTCAAATTTAAGAGTCAAACTCTTGTCGGTGGAGTAACTTCCAATCTTCTCTCCTCTCCGCCAGTGACTTGACCTCTTGATACGACACGGCAGAGGTAGACCTAGACGCACTTACTTTACCCAGATAAAGGAAAAAGTCAATGTCGTGTCGTATCACAAGCTGTTATCCTAGGTAAAATGAATTTTCCGGCGATAGCATGGGTATATTATATGTAAAGGAAGTTGGTACTTACAGTAAATTTAGCTTGCTAGAAAATGATCTATTGCTAAGTTATAACTTTTTAAGCACTCGCGATCACTTTTACTCATTTTTAGAATTTTTGGACCGGGTCTATCGCGATATTATTTAGGTAAATTTTAAGAATTTACCTGTGTCCCGACGTTTCAATACAGTTTCATGTATTGTAGTTGCGGGACTCAAGTTATTGCTTAGTTGTTTTGGAAATTATAGATTATAAAAAAATCGAAAAATTACCTGTGATAGGTATTCACTTCAAAAACATATCGTGGAATTTTATACAAAGAATACTTAATTTTCTTGTCGGTTTGTAATGTATGTTGTAATGGCTGTATATGTTTTGATTAATTAGCCGCTCCTGCATGGAAATTGTAAGCGAAAAAGAAACTGTCAAAATTCACAGGTTTCGCGGTAAGACAGTCTGTAGTGGAAAGTTATGCAGAAGTGAGAGAAGTATAACAAACCGCTGTATATGGATTTTGTGGACTACGATTAAGCCTTTGACTCCATCGAAACCTGGGCTGTTTTGAAATCCTTGTAGCGGTGCCAAGTCAACCGGCAATATATGGAGTAGCTAAGAAGTCGTATCAAATGACGATGTTGTCCGTTCGCGTACAAAAGCACAAAACAAGACCTTTTTTTAGGGCAAGACCCTGTAAATTTAGTCTCGGGTCTTGGAAATCTACACCTGACTATTTGGTGGGGAGCTAGGGCTCACCTAGAGAAGTCTGTGTGGTTGTTCAAACACATGCACCCATGTGGCGCGACTAGGCTTACGAGTCGTTCTGGAAACACTGAATTTACCCGGCACGTGCCGGTAGTTCCCAAAATGGGGAACAAATGAGGGATCACCGCGCTTTGCTTGAAGAGTTTGTAGAGTGTGATCTACTTACAATGGCTGCAGCAGCGGCTTCTGTGATGTCGTCATCATCATCCGAAAGGACGTGCCTGGAACGGCGTTTAAAACAATTAAGAGGTTTTTATGATGGTATATGTTGTGGAAGGAGCGACGAGACGCTTCCTTTATTATATAAAGGCTTTAATGGTAGGGAGACCTAAGTCGATATGGTATGGAGGTTAGCATTGTCGTAGTATTGCACATGAAACGATTTTAGACGATCAAAACAAGACCAATTTGGCTACTCCGAGGTGTAAGTCCAATGCACTGGAAAAAGCTTTGAAGATCATAAAGAATATTTCATTAATTTAAAACATAATTTGTTAAGGTGAAATAGGTCCGTTTTTTTTAATATATTTTCTGTAGTGTGTGGAAACTTGGATAATAAAACACCTGCTTTGGTTTGTTTACAATAAATATATATCATTATGAACTATGGTGTACGTCTTGACATTATATCAGTGCAAATATATTGAGGGTGAGTTTTGTTTTTTGTACGGAATGTAATAGTACCTTTATTTAATTTTACCTTTGAAGTTGCTGATATTTTCCAGCTTGCCTACCCCAACGTTCTCTTTTACATCTATTAAATTGTAATAGTTCCCCAATAAAAAAGCTTTTTATGTTTCCTTTGTGGAAATAGAAACTATTAAATTAAATTTGATATCTCGCTTCCCATCACAAATCGTTTATGCTAATGAACTTGTGTTTTGTTCACTAAATTACGGGTTCAGTATAATTTAAACTGTAGAATATTGTTTACATAAGTAAACTTCTAAATCGGAACGGAGAGTCCTATTCTGTGTTTCGTTTATAAAGTAACTGTATTTCCTACCTCTGCATGTCCAACACTGGTCTTGTCATATTGTCCGTCCACCAAGCTAGGCGAATATGTCTAATTCCTACCTACATGTTAAGCCCGCCCAGGTTTGTCAAGTGGGTACCTTAACTAATCATAAACAGCAAATTGAAACTGATTGCTATACATGCCTTTCTGGAAGACAGAACTATTTGAGGTTCAGCCTTCAATTTCTTAGCATATATTTGATAAATTGACACACACTTTAAAAGGACCCTAGATCCTGTGACCAAATTTAGACCGCTAGACCAAGAGGTAGGTTCCGACTTTTTATTTAAAATATTCTGTGTCCCCTGTGTCCAAAACGTACCTTGCTTTTTTGCTGCATTTTTTATTCTCATGACACCACATCGGGGTCGCAGTGACACCACATTTTATAGGTGTATAAATATCGATTTCGAAACAGCGGAAGTAAAGTTTAGTGGCGCGGAAACTGTCTTTTAGCAAAAAACCATAAAAGTATCGGGTGATACGATTTGACGTAATGATGAAGGTGGTTTCGTTGATCAAAGTATGGTGGTATGGCTCTTGCTTTTCTATACTTGGAAATTAAATTATTTTACATGCGATCACGGTGAGGTGAGACAAACAATCAAGAATCAAGATAATTTATTTGCCAGAATATGCGATATAGGTGCGACAAAGTCTTTTCCACCGTGGTTTGAACCACCAGAATTTATTTATAATAGGTGTCATCAGGTATCAGACTTAATGAAAAAATTTTATGCTCCTAGAAATCGTGTTCATTTCTAGGAAAATTAACAAATAATCGCCTGTTTTGCGACAGGATACACTTTTTTTCCTGACCATTTGCTGTGTTCAACTTAATCGATTGACAGACATATTTCTACTATTGGCTGTTTTTAGTTATAAGGCAACATTTGTCTACTTATGCTTGGGCATGTAAACTGAAAAAATAAAAGTAAAAGTACCTTCGAAAACACTACAAACATACAAAAAGGAAACCGACACTTCTTCAAGTCATCCTTGGGTGGATATTTAAACGCGTTCTCTCGGCGCTTTCTAAGGGTCATAATTAATAAAAAAATAAAACCCAGCGATGGCCCTAAAACGCATTTAATACTCGATAAGGGTAACAAATTGGATAAAGATAGCACGAATGTCAGAGACACCGAGATCGTAAGTGCATTGCCGTGATAAGTCACGTGGAAGAGGAAAGAATAGTGAGGATTTGGCTTAGTTTGAAATAAACCTGCGTTGGGTCAGTCGCAAATTGAGATTGTATTTTGGCACCAATTTCACCAAACTCCAATTTGGGAATAGTACCTTATTGACAAAACGCACTAAAATATTATGAAAAACGTAGCGAGACAAATAAGACGATGTGGAATCTAAGACAAACGTAAAAGAAGATGCAGATTTCTGCACACAAAACTGCACAACTTACGCAAAGACAGATCAGTCAAATGACACTAGTATGAAATTTAACAATTTTAAATCTATATCATGTATCAATGGAAGACCACATAGGTATTTTACATCCTCTATAAACAGGCCTATAATTATATAGGATTAACTAGATACAAAGTCTGTTTCTTTCTTCTTAGACTTGTAGGAAATAATCCGTTCCAAGGTCTTGTCCACATAATTCTATCTCTTGGCCTTCACGACCACTTTTCAATACTGTATCGGTGATGTTCGTAATCTCGAAATGTCAAAGTTATTTAATTTGAATATCACTTGTTATCTTATTCCCATACTTTAAGATATCGTTGAAACTTCTATGTCGAGATAAAGGCATTGTGAATAAAAAGGATTATTATAATGAAATACGTTGTAATGTAAGATAGAGATAATTTGTATGTAAAAGAACTTAAATGGTCAATTCAAATAATTTTGTTATGGGTTCCATGCAAATTAACTAGCAAATAAGCCTTTTAAGGCCCAGTTCCATCATAGGAAATATGAAAACTTATTTGCCTTATATATTTTATGTAGTTGCAGTTTTTATTTAGGTGAGTTTAATGTTATAACTGTAGAATGAAGCACAATATTAGCGATGGCTTTTGCTTTAGTTATTTAACTATTTTTCTTCCAAATAGCATCAATATTGAAATCTCCACACTGCAGAATGACACTTTAGCTAAAATTAAATTTATCCTTGGATTCTATAAATCAAAGATTCTGTCGCGTAACTTTCTGTTAATCAATAACACTTGGTACACATCATAGCCATTGCAATTCTCATAAATAAAATTTCTAGAGCTTTATGCGTTTGTGTCAAACCAGACCTATCACGGTCTACATCGAAACATCACGATTTGGACACACCGAGACTTATCGCCGAAGTCATTTGCCGGTAATACTAATGTGCCATTGTGTAGCCCGGGTGTGTCATGATCTTTATCTAGAGTACGGCCATCTATAAGAAGGTATTCATAGTGGCTATAACTGATGTAAAAGGGCCTTATTTTTTCAATGTTTCACAGAATTCTAAGTATTAATAAATATTTTCGGAAGGGCGATATTTGATATCGTAAGGTTTTGTAGCGTGTACCTTTAAAAAAAGAGTTAACAGAAAACACATTAATCAAGAATGCTTAAACATAAACGAGGTGTAAGGGACAGCCCTCCAAATACTGATAGTGGATGCAGACCATGAAACTGAACAACTTCCTAACTAACCTAACCATATCAATATTCGGAGGGTTGTCCCTTACACCCTGTATGTTGTGGTGTACCTCATAGCAAAATCCCTATCTGCCTATCGTAACAATTAGGAAATTTTGATGATTGATTCTTCTGTAGACGGTGATTTTCAGATTTTTTCATATAATAATTAGTTGATTTCTGTTTAATCTTGTAAATTGTTTATATCTAAAGGGCGTCCGATGTGGCGCAATGGTAATGCAACTGCCTACGGCGCAAAGATTCCACGTTCGATTCCCGGTGTGGCAATCACTTTGTGAATTTGTTACCAGTCTGGCTAGGAGATTGCAGGCTGCATCGAGGATGAAGTTTTGTGCTTCAGAGGGCACATTCAGGTCCCGCTTGCTGTCCATGATAACTTAGATGGCGGTCGTAACTTAACCATGTCAGAGGTCTACCAGTAGTAGTTTTTCGGCGGTTGAAAAACTCTGACAATAAGGTTCATCGGGTTGTTTGTCTAGTCGGTGTCCCACATGAAAGATAAAGAAGATGTTTAGCTGATCTGCAATTTTTTTAATACCATCTTATTATATTATTTGTAAATAAAATGTTTGCGTATGATAATAGGTACCATTGTAAAAGCCCCTTTACAATGCGTAAGTACCTTGTAGATACCCTACCCACTTATTGGTGCGATCTATTTCATTGCATTGCAAAGCTTTCTCGGCTATCTCTTACTTATCGGTTTAAGATTAGATATAGTTAACATAGTGTCATTCAATATTAAGATTGGCTGTACAAGAAATTCCTTTACTACTTAAACGGCCATTTTATTGACATCAGGCAGTTTCTTAAGTAAATAAATAAATATCTTGGACATTTTTCACATAGCGCCAACTCGCTAGCAAAGCTTGTACTATGGAAACTAAATAGCTGATGTAATACATAAATACATTTTTCTTGTAAATAAATACATACAATGGAAAACCCTCAAACTCAACATAAATATTTGAAAAATAACTTTCTAATACTTGTGCTGTGTGGGAATAATTAGAACCCACGACCCTCGGCGTAGCAGGCAGGGGTACTATCCACTGCACCATCTAGGCCAGCTAATATTCCAGAGATAAAATTAATATTGCAATTACTTTTATACGCCTACTCTCGCAAGTTGGCAGTAGGTGATTTCTTTTAGGTTTTCATTTTTATTTTCACTTCTGTAGCCCGACCAAATTCACATATCAAATAATTTTATTAAAATTTAAGTTACGGATTTGAACCTGCGACATTCGTCATTACTAGTGACGACGCCACTTCCATCCAGATACGAGCTGCGGTAGCCCAAATGGAAGAGGCTCGTCACTAGTAATGACGAAAGTCGCAGTTTCAAATCTACCCGCGCTTGCAAATTTTGCAGGTTTTCAGCTATTATAGTATACCTAACACGGGAAGTTTTGGTATTCAACTTATCTATAATATTTATTTCTACTTTATTTTGACCTAATATATATGTTTTTAATTACTGTTAACTTATGTGTATATTGAATACCATGAATTGTATATATAATTCGTAACCTTAATAACACAAAAAGAAGAAGAGAAGGAAAATAACTTTAAATGAAATGAAACTTAAAAATAAAAGACATTGCGTTGATAGAATTTAATTTTTTCATGTTTTATGGCTAAAGAAAAGGAGAAATTTTATAAAAAATATACTTTGTCGAGAATAATGCTTCTAAGATATTGAAAAAGCTAAATCTAACTTTAATACTATTATTAAACTTAAATTTTGACCTGCAGATTAGTATTAAGAAAATAGCTTATAATTTGCAATAGATAATTTATACAACAAAATAATATCCCATATAATATATACCAGCTGCTATCATTTATCAACTATGAAATTGGTTTGAAAAGTATTAAACCTACTTCATAGGTGATAAATGACAAAAATATTCATAATATTGTTCTTTTAACATGGTTTCCGATAAGATACTAATTTTATATAAACTAACATGTAACATAAACACGTTGTTACATTATACTGGAGCATTATATTGTCATATGTCACGGAAAGAAGCCGTAAAAGCCGTTATGTCATAAATTTCATTAAAATTTTCGGGAAGTTTAGTAAAAAAATGTTTTGCATATCACTAAAAGTTGTCGCCTTTGAATCCGTTGCGTGTGAAACCATCATAATGTTAACTTTATTAATGTTATTGATGAGATGGTTTGAATTTTTGACCATTTGGTGTTATTTGTTTATTTGGGTGAGAAAAATATTAGTTTATTTTATTTATATAACAGAATTTTCTATAAAAAATATAGCTTATCTAGTCTAATAGACTTTCTAGCTGCGTGATAAATTAAGTTTAAAAGAATTAAACTTAGATGAATAGAATAATGTTGTTTTCTAAACAAATTCAAGATTTAACAATACTTTTAATGTCCCTTCTTTTTCGAAGTATCTCTGAACACAAGTGAAGAGAAATATTAATTTGATAGAACCAGCCCAATCCATGAACCATCTTAAGTATCCGAGAAAAATGCTTGAATTAAACAGATTAAGTAAAATTTGTAGTTCGTCAACCACAAATAAAGTTAGCTATATAACATAATTATCCCATATAAGGCGAGTGTACCCGTGAACGACCTCGACATTGGCGCCACTTCACAAAAATCTCAATAAAAAAACAATCTATCAAAATATCCGTTGCCTTATCCTTAAGTAAAATTAGAACCTGCAAACTCAATGAAATATTGGCTGTGGCAATTAATACCAAAAGTAGCCGTTTTAGGTACCTTTTTACATAAGTTTATATGCGAATATTTAATTTAGTTTGCAGGTCCAATACTAAAAACTTGGGCAACGGATATTCTGACAGATTTTTTGTATAAAGAGAAAACAAAAGTGGCGCCACTGTATTGTCGAGGTCGTTCACGAGTAAACTCGCCTTAAGTAACATTTGTTGGCCGTCAACCACAAATAAAGTTAGCCAGACCCGATTTCCCCACATAAGTGTAAATTTCATGCGTTTTAGCGTCGACTGAAGTAGGCTTTTACAATTTTGTCCCTACGAAAACCTTAATGAGCACGACCTGTCCACAGTTTTGTACAACCATGTTAATGCGATTTCTGAGTAATTAGAGAGTTTTCCCTCTGATTTATGTGGTATGAACCTCCCCCTTTTTAATTTAAAAAGGACTGGGCACTGTCGGGTATATTTTTAATCTTTTTATAAGCGGTACCTACTGTTTCAGACCGTTTTATTTGCAAACGTAAATTTTTAAACGTTAGTATCTAATGAAGTTGATATTATGAGTTCTGAAAAAATAAAATATTTTTGGCTGATGCCTATTTACTCACCGAATCTCTCTCTTTTCGTGTGGGACACCATGTAGTCTAATGACACGATGAACCCTGGTGTCAGAGTTTATCAACCGCCTACTACTAGTAGTGGGCCTCTGACATGGATGTGTAACGACCACCGTCTAAGTAATCATAGACAGCACTCGGGACCGACGGCTTGACGGGCCTCCGAAGCACGGAAGCATTTCTTTTCGTACAATCAGGTGGTTCACCCTGCAATGTCCTAACCAGACCGAGATCAAATTCACAAAGAGATAAATATATCAACTTTGAGAGCGTCCCACCGAGAATCGAACCCGGAACCTTTGCGTCACAGGCAGTCGCACTACCACTGCGCCACATCGGCCGTCTAAGTTACAGAATAAGAGATTCCCCAGTTGAAAGTTTTAACTAAACATACTTCAAATTTGTACCTGATTATCAAACTTAACACCAAAGCTGATCGATCCACACCTATATGTTTGATTTCACGCGATTGCAAAGCACGTTTTGGTTATAAAATTGCACTTCATTAGATTGCAGAGTTATTGCAGTCTATGGTAGTTCTCACACGTGCCGCCGAGTTTTGCGGTATTTTGTCGGTCTAGGATAACTAAAGAAAGGAGTTTTATGAAACCGCATGTATAGGCACATACGACACTGCGCCGTGCGGCTGTAACACTGTCATTTGCATGTGTGAAAACTACCTTTCATTGCAGAATTATTGCAGCCTATCAATGTTCCACCCACGCGATTGATTTGCAACGCACCCCACACAGGAACTATAAATCATGAGTCGAACAAACTAACGAATGTACCTTCGGTTGCTGCACTTCAAAACATGGTAAACGATAATAAGATACCGAGTATAAAAATGATCGCAAGGACTTCTCTCGTAGATCTAGGACTTGGTTGTCATAGGTTTTCAGGCGACTTTTCAGGAATTTTTCTAAGCTTCATTTTTTTTTTATTAATGATGGCTTTGCTCTTGACTCTAGTCTAGGTCATAGGACAGAGACAGAGTCTAAGATGGAGCGAGCTCACCCAGAAAAAGCCTGTTCACACTTACTTTGAAGAGATTAGGGTTGTATGCGTTTGGAAACACAGACGCAGGTAGTGAGTTCCACTCTTTAGCAGTGCGCATTATAAATTATGACTGGAAGCGCTTCGTCCGAATTGGTGGAATGGCAACCAGGTACGGATGGTATCCGGCGGTGCGTCTGGATGTCCGATGGTAGAAGGGGAGCTGGTGGAACATGGTCGTGAAGCTCTTGAGCACACTCTCCGAAGTACAATCTGTAAAAAACCGACAAGCAGGCAACCTTGCGGCTTCGTTGTCATAAATAAAGGTTCAATCACTAGGTTTTCCCGTAATGATAAACCCAGGTACATTTTTCTATTTTTCCATTCCGGGTTCGATTCCCGGTGGGGCACTCACAAAGTTGACATTATCACCTTCTGAATTTGATCCAGTCTGGTTAGGACATTGTGGTTCACCATCTGATTGTACGTAAGAAATAATGGTTCCGTGCTTCGGAAGGCATGTTAAGTCGTCGGTCCCGGTTGCTGTCTATGATTATTTGGACGGCTGTCGTGACACAACCATGTCAGAGGCCTAATACTAGTACTAGGCAGTTGTGAAACTCTTCAAACCAGGGTTTATCGCGTCGTTGGACGAGTCGGTGTGAAAAGAAGAAGAAGTTAACAAGTTGAACGTCACAGTTACGTAACAACACGAAAAACAGTACAAGGTATCAAAAGTAAAGCACAAAAAAATTGTGATCAAATCAAATCAAACTTACAACGTTTTCGATTTCAGCCATGTTGTTCAGACTATTGAAATTGAGTTATAGCAATAAAAAAATTATGGAAACAAAGAGTCGGGGCTCGCACTGCCAGTTCGTCAAAATGTGTCAATGTAACGGTTTGCACTTCCTACTCGATATGTTCTTATTTCGAATCCTTTTATATTTTTGTAAACGATAAATGTATCTAGGTACAGTCAAGATCAGGCTGGTTTAGACAGTTTGGCCTTACTAGACCGTTCTTATGTCAGGCGCTTAAGACTTACATTGGCGGTTCGAGTGTCTAACCGGATGTGAGCTTGAATATACTATTAGCAGCACCTCAGTTACAATTAAAGAATTATTATTACATCATCATCATCACCACATCAGCATATAGGTCATTTATTAAATGAATTACAAGCATAGTCATTACTTAGAAAAATTACGATGCTAGCATGAAGAAGATCGGAGCTTGTCCTGCCCTAACACGTGCCGTACCACCTCCATATCACAAAGTATTAGCGGAGGCGGATTTTCTATTTTGTGGCCATAGTTGTTGCGCTATTTGACAGTTTATATTATGTCATAATCTATTTGGCAATGAATACCCTCAAAATGGTGCGTCGTCGTTTGTCGGCATTAATACTGAACCGGAAAAAAACTGTAAATCGTCCTACACGTGTGAAAACTAGCCTTTTGTTTACTGCTAAAATTGGATTGATTCTCATATTTTATTTTCTATAGTGCTTTTTACCATAAAATATGTGTATTTTTATGCCCCTTTTTCACCCTTTGTTCTCTTCACACTGAAAAAGTGACGAGATTAAATACACAGGCTTAGCTTCATTTGGAAAATATCACTATCTGTCACTGTGTTTTTTCATGCTCGGTGCGACTGGATTTTGAACGGTGCACCAATGCGTTTTTTTGCCAACGAAATATTTCATCGCAATAAGGCTAAAAATACGTGCGTGAAAATGGTTTGGACGATTTAGTCAAAATTATGGTGTGGATTTCCAACAACGACCACAAAGCCCTGATCGACGACACACTAAGGGCTAATTAATATTTTGTGGCAACACACACAGAGACTTTCAAGTCTGATGTAAAATCGCAAGCGTTTGTTAGAGATTTTGGCGGTTCTCTCACTTGTCGTCTGTCGATGCGTTTTTATTAACGCAACGTGACGCATGCGAATTCGCAATTTAATGTCGTCTGTCAGACACATGCTTTACGTTGCGTTAAAAAAAATGAAACGACGGACGACTAGTGAGTGAACCACCTTTAATGAGATGACGCGATCGCTGACCAATCGGCATGCATTCATTTTCCCGCCCCCGACCTGCTAGTTGACAGATTTTTTGCATAGAATAGTTGACACTGCTATTATTTTTTCTATGTATTATTTTCATTTAAGAAAACTGTTCTTTATAATATTTATTAACATGAAATTTGGGCAGTAGCTTTATTTTACTATAGGTACAACCGTCTGCAAAAAAAGGATTTCTAAAGAATTGGATGTGTGTATGAACGATCGTGGTGTTTGAAGTTATCTCTTTACAAATATGGGATTCAATTAAGGAAATACATAATCCAACAGGTTTTTTTTTTATTTTTTTGTTGTGGACCCTATGATTTTTAGCACCGGGGCTTTTAATCTACACCTGACTGTATGGTGGGGAGCAGGAGCTCACCCGGATAAGTTTGTGGTTGTTCAAACAACCAAGAGCTTACGAGTTGTTCTGGGAAGAACGTATTGGACTGAATCTACCCGGCACGTGCCGGTAGTTCCCAAAGTGGGGAGCAAATGAGGGACCTGCGCCCCCGCCGGCGGTGGCGTCGTCGGTTGCTTGAGGAGCTTGTGGAGTGTGATCTACTCGCAATGGCTACTGTGATTTCATCATCTTCTTCCGTAAGGACAGTGTTAAAAACGCGAGGTTGAATGGGGGAAGTAGTTGGACGCGGCAACTATCAAGGGGTTTTTATGATGGGGAGCGTTGTCGAAGAAGCGACGAGACGCTTATTTCATATACGCTTTAATGGTAGGGAGGCCTAAATCGATGTGGAGGTTGGCGTTACGCATGTACTAGGGCGCCCCGGTAGCTCTGCGCATGAAACAGTTTTGGATGACCTGCAGCATTTTCAGATGTGAATCGAAGGTGTGAGCAAAAGCTACGCTGGCGTAGGTCATAATAGGCCTTACGCAGGTGGTGTAAATTCTCCCCTTATTTCTAAGGGAGAGTTTGCTCTTTTTGTTCAACATCGGATGTATGTTCAACATCGGATGTAATTCAACATCGGATGTAAATCTAACAGGGTTCAGGTTTTCTAAATTATAACCCCTGCAGGGGTAAAAAGAGGGTAAAATAAATGTATGGGAGTTTGTGGTTTTTATGTGCGATCCGTTTTTAAATTAGTAACGAGACTTCTTATTTTTATCTAAATTAGCCAACATGGCACTCAGAGGCTAAGAGTAGAACAGGATGGAAAGAGAAGAGGGAGGCCTTTGCGCAGCAATTACGAGTCTTAGGATTGAGAATTATAAACACGTTGTTCAGCATTTTTTTGTATAACTCTTCGGGGTTATTTTTATGAAAGTTATTAGTCTTTGATGTTATCTGTTTCAAAATTGATAATTGGAACATGACGCTTAAATTGTTAAATAAGTACGTGTATAAGGGGTTCTTTGTATTTTATATTAAAGTTCATAATCTATGATATGATCTGTTTCAAAATTATTGATAAGAACACGAAGCATAAATACATGTTAAATTTTTTTTATCCTTCAAAAGGATAAAAGTTTGTATGAAATTTATGGCCCTTTGAGGCGATCTTCTAAGCGCAGGAGCTATAAGAAACGAATACGTGATTTAGGTTTTTCTAAATTTAACCCCTGCAGGTTGAAAAACAAAATAAAAAGAATGTATGAAAATTCATGGTTTTTTTAATGTAATCTGTTTAATTTTTTTGATAAAACTCAGAAGATGACTATTATGACATACTATTATATATACGATGATTACATTTTAATTTCAACAAAACTTAACTGTGTTATAAAAGAAAATATATAAAAGAATACTGTTTGTCCCAGATGTAAAGGGCTAAACGAAAAGCCAATGCAAAATGCACTATAGTAAGCGCCACTGAAGATTCATAATCTGACTTTACGAAAACTAGTATGCCACTTTGGCATGAACCCATGACAAAATTAGGAAAGTCCAATCTGCGTTTTTTTGAACCCGGTAAGTCAAAGACAATTTTGTTCAAACTCCGGTACATTTCACTTGAACAAAACCAAAACCAGTAAGTCCGAAATTATTTTCAAGAATTGCCAGTAACTTGATGGTTATTGTTGTGTATTCTGATACACATTGACCCTGTCTAAAAAGACCTTTTTTATAAAACCATAATAACAATAGTGTCTATAATAAACCAGTTTTTTTTTTCTTGCGTTTAACATTTTAACTTAGGCTGGACATACCGCAGTTTGAAATGTAACTACACAATTGATGTCTCTATTTTAATTTCACAAATCAAATCATTGTTACCCATTCAAACATTTTGTGAGTAAAAAATTGTTAAAAGATTGATGAAAATTGCAAATCCTGAGTATTCCCGAGATAAGAATTCTTTCAGACGAAAAAACGATTTCGTTTAGGGGTAGACTTGAATAAGTGATGGATTAATAAAACGCACGTTTTGACGTTAATAGATTTTTCTTTAGGGCGAAAAGCAGTGACGACATTATTAAATACATGAGATGCAGTTTTTATAATGACCATTTCGAATAGGGGTCTAACGATCCTATCCGCACCAGTGTGAATTAAGTAGACATACATACATACATACATACATATATCACGCCTTTATCCCTTGCGGGGTAGGCAGAGCATAAACGGCCGAAAAAACGGACATTAACGCCACGTCTGACAAACGTTTGAGGGTCATTCGGAAAATTGTGTATCGCCATAGTGACAGGTTGTCAGCCCATCGCCTAGAATTGCTATACACACCCTCGAGTCCCTTCGTCGCCTCTTACGACTCCCACGGGTAAGAAATGGAGTGATGCTATTCTAAGCCGGCATCACACGGTTCAAGTAGACATTCATCGCATTATTAGTTTTCTTCTATTGGTCTTCTGATCTATTGCCCTTGTATTTTCCTCATTTTACTACATCTTGCTACTTACAAATTGTTTCAGTTATTTTTATCAGTTTGGTTGTTTTTTATATTTATTTCTGTTTAGATAATTTTCATCAGTGGGCAGATTAGACATAAATTATTTTAAAACACATGTTTGAAAGTACAAAGAGGGGATACTTTTCGTACTGTGAGAAATCGTCAATATATTTCGACAATGTCTCTCCACCCTGGACAACAATCAGCCAGATGTGACAGATTTTATGAGTCACATTCAAAATGGCTGCTTATTTTATGAAGTGTTGTAATCTCGTGCTATTTGTTAGTAAATTGAAAGTGCATAAGTGAGTATAGGTCCATTTAAATTGTCCTGCTAATGTTCGCCAAATGACTTGGATTATTGACACGCGTATGAACAAACAGTGAAACGGCATTTTTGCTTTTATAACATTCAATTTGTGTTTGTTTTTGCGTTACTGAGGGTAAATACTTTGATAATTTTGAGATAAAAATGATTGATTCAACGTATCATAATATTTTTGAGTTTGAAGTGATATGATTAGTATTGTGGTTTTCTTAAATCGATGTACTATAAACTGGAATTTCTTTTTTAAGCGGTTAACTAACTCTAGCAATATAAAAAGTCTAGCAATATAATGCAGTGTAGAGTTAAGATTGAAAAGAAAAAAGTATTGCCTGTGGATGAAAAAGAGGCAGCACCGAGATGCATATTCAAGATATCAGTTTCTTGATGGCGAAGCAATTACAAAAACAATAGCTGATCGTAACCAAAACCCAGTTGCAATACCATAGAAGCTTTCTACGTTATCAAAGATCAAGCCGCCCACTACCTGTCAGGGGAACAAAATAAATATGTTATTCCTAATGCTTAAGTCAGTCACCATCTGATAACGCATAATCTGTGTTACAATTAAAAAGTTTCGGGTTCAACATGCCCGGCATGATATTCGGATTTCGAACCATTTAGTGGCCAGTGACGTGGTCGAATTTGTCTTTTTTTAGAACCACAACAATGGAGGGTAATTTGATATTGTTAGTATGCGTGCTAGTTGATATTCGTTTCGTTTTACGGAAGTGATGTCTGCAATTCAGGAGACGGGATCATGGATCTAAAACAATGGCATGTCTAATGAAGGGTATTTTCGGATAAACTTTTACGTTGGTGGGAAAACTATGAGTACATAATATCATTTACTTAAAAGATGTACCCAGTGTCTGTGCGGAAAAAGAATAGGCGCGGAAATTGAGGGCGCCTCTGTGTTTGAGTATGAGAAATGTCAGCAACCTATGAAAAAAATATTAGTTAATTTTTTGCCAACGTCTATTCTCTTTCCGCACAGACGCTACCTACTAGGTTAGTCTTCCTACTTGCTCACGTTCTTTCTTTATTGTTAATATCTTTTGTAAAATTAAATAGTGACTCAAAATATTTAAACGAGGTTCGTTCAACGATACTCGATTTTCTTGAATTGTTCGATTTTTTGTCCCAGTTGCATGGGCCATGATCAACGCAACAACTGATGTTTTGCGATGTATGTCTTCATATTATCAGACAATTCAACAAAATTGAGTATCGCGGTAAGTATTTTTAGTCATTATATGTGACCGCGGAAGTTTACAGCAGTAAAAAAATCTTTAAACTAACATAAAACAATTAACATTAATATTAAATATAAACGGCCAAACCAGTCCACTGGATCGCTGCTGCTTAATTTCTAGATGATTATCCCTCAGTCGTTTTTACGACACTCTCAAGTAGAAAAAGGGTTAAGCTATTCTAAACCGGCACTGCACGGATATAAGAAAAATCTTTAAAACCATTCACACAGCTTTATACATTTTTCCGTACCGTTTGAATTTCATAAAAATAAGCACCTCATTCAGAGCTATTGGCATAAATCTAAAAAGAAGAGTACTCCTCTTTTCGCTTCATAAAATAGACAATAGGACAAACAATAATGGCGAAAAATTTTGAATTCACTGCCGCCATTTTTCTACCATCTTCCGGCGGAGACGACGCAGCGGGCTCGCTTCATTAAATGCCAAATTATCAACACGATTCATCTCATAATCCTAAGCGAATATAACCTCTATGACCCGCCTTTCTATCCTTGCGAAATGAACTAGAATCAAGAGGGATATTTGATGACAATAAAGCGCATTTTTCAACGTACGCGTTTGGAATGCAAGCAATTGGTAGAAAAAATTCGTCGGATCATAACTCACGCCATTGAAAAAAGTGAGCGCACCTTCTTTTTTGTGTTCTCAATTTTCAAGTTTAAGGCGCTTGGAATAAGGAACATACTTCTGCAGTTGTTTTTGTGGAAATAATTTTCCGCACTCGAAGTAAAGAATGCACCCTCCGGTTTAACTTTTCTTCCTTGCGTTTAATTGTTATGATTTTAAATTGTGAAATGGGGTGCATATTGAAGTGGCAAAAGTTTTTTATTAATACTCTTTTCCTTTTTGCGTTTTTTCGATATTTTGTATTTGAATTGTTGTCGGCGTTTTCAATAAAAATGCAGATGTTGGATCGACACACATATTGTGTGAGCTAATTGCATGTCACTTTTATTGGAAAGCAACAAATTTTTGAAAGAGATTTTGGTTTGTTTGGTGGCAGCGGTATTGAATTTGGGAACAAATACCTAGTGTCTTTCAGTTGTTATGTTTCACGATTATTATTTTTTCTGCTGTAATTCATCATTAATTTTCATTGAATTGAAAACAAGATAAAAACAATAAATTATCCAAAATCCAATTGGAAATTAACGTTTCTCTGCCACCAAGTTTAAAATATGTTGTATTCTCATTTGAAGATACGGTTAACATCGGATGTCAAATTAAACTTCTGCTGGAAATATTCTTAAAAGTGGGAAAAATATTGTACTTGCCTGTTTAGCACTAAATAACAATCAACAAGGCATACTAATTCACTTCCTATAATAGAAACTTACTTATTAGAAGATTCAATCCCCAATGCACGTACCATGCTCGAGATATCCTCTTAAAGGATCCACACATAATGGTTTCTTTTATTATAAATAACAAAAACTAATTTAATCTGGTCCCTTCGAGGAGCTACCGATAGTACCTGGATTCGTTAAAATTCTAGTCCTGAAATTGAGTATGATCATAGAGAATTTCCCATATAAGGCGGTGACTATCGTTCAGAGAAAACAACGCAGTAATTGTGCACCAATGAATTGCACGATGCTAGTAGAATTTTCAGTGAAGGCTGCGTTTGAGTTGAGAATCGGGGGCTATGGTATTTTGTTAGATGTTCATTGCTAAGTTTAAAGATTTTTTTTATTATTATTATTTTAATAAAACAAAAAAGTAAAGTTAGTTTTCTGTGCTTTCGTTTTGTTTGGAGCTTCTAACACATTCTTTTACTTAAGCCTGCAATAAAATTATCCAGGTTGTAAGGGACAGCCCTCCGAATACTTTAGGGTGCATTTAGAACATGTAACTTAACAACTTCCCATGAGAAAATATTTCAGGAAACGTCAAAAAAAAATTACTTCCCAGTCAGCTGATCGTGATTTTGTATGGGAGGTCAAATATTTTTTGTCGTTTGCTGACATATATTCCTAGGGAAAAGTTTTTCAGTTTCATGGTCTGTGTGCTCCCCCCCCCCCTATCAGTATTGGGAAGGCTGTCCCTTATCCCAACCGATGCATTTTAAGAATGGATCATCCGTTAATCGTTAAAGATTACGACAGATAGGTATACATTTTGAACTCTGTAATGTGACTTATTTCCGTAAGTCCTAGAAATGAATGATTATTGAAAACTTGCAAAATTTTTAAGCGCGGGCAGGATTTGAACCTGCGACTTTCGCATTACTAGTGGCGATGCCTTTTCCATCTGGGCTACCGCAGCTCATTCCTTGCTCGCCAATTTTGCAAGTGTATTTTAATGACAGTAACGCGTGGCAAGGCTACCGGGTTAGTTTTGCAACTAATACACGTATTTATACTATAAATTTTGCAAGTTTTCAATAACTGTATACCTAACACGGGAAGTGTTTTATAATTTGGTATTTGTTGAAATCAAACTCAAGCGCAGCAGTGTATACGAAACAAGTGCAAAAGAGCAAATCAGTCCGTTCCCCGAGGACTTTTGCTCAATAGTATGTCGGACGCTTAATGGGTGCAAATCATTGCAAATTGCGTTCCGGGAATGCAACCGGGGACAACGTCCCGGAGGATGACCGTTTTAATCGTTTGTGATTGGATTAGATGATTTAAATTGTGGACGCGTTAATTGTTTTTATAGACTGTGACGTCATGGCTAAGAAGCGTGGGTGGTGGTAAAGTTTACGTTTATTTATCACTCTTGAGCAGTCTAAAGTTTCTTTTCATGTAAACGGTTTGGTCTTGCTTACCATTTTCTCGTATTTTTCTCATTTGCCATAACTATAGAGTCAGTCAGTGAACATATTTTTGGACTTGAACACTCCATAGAAAAGACTGCTTTAATTATTATTTTTATACTGATTTAATACCGAAAATAAAACCCATCCAAATAATGAACTATTCGCTTATAAGAATCATGCTACATTCTTATTTTATGTATGTTAAAATAAGTTCCAGAATCAACCAAACTCCTTACTAACAAACGGATCATGTTGTTTATTTTGACTCCAATCCAAACTGCATGCATAAAAATACATATTTTTTGCTATACCTGCTGATCCTCATCAAAGAACTGAATATATAAAAATGAAATAATTTCGATTCGAAAAAAGTTCGACCGGGCCCGCCTAATCAATCCCCTCTTTTAATGGCCTCTATTTAGAACTAATGGCCACGGCAAATACTTATTTTACAGAAGTACCACTTATTAACTCATACATTACCGGTTACGACACGACAAAAAAATATATTAAGAAAAAACATGTCTGCAAAACTATTACACTTCAATAGTCAAAGCAAACTTTTTTAGAACGAAAGTTAAATATAGACCACTTTGTTTTAAATAAATAATTGGGAACCAAATATTTTAAAAAAGCCAAAAGAAAAATCATGTAAAAGTATGCATCCAAGCAAAATAATTATTAATGGAATAAAACGAAACCACACCTCGGACACTAGCGCTCAAATGTATGAATCAAACGCGTTGCTAAGCACACAGTCTAAGCTCGCGTAGATGAACGCGGACCATGCTTGTGTGTGTGAGACAACACGTCAGGGTTGCCGCCATTATGCGTTCGCGAACCGGGAATGCAATGTGCGGCAGTATGAAATGACCTTCGTCGTCGCGTCCTTTGCTAGCCGGTGTCTGAGCGTCCTCCGAGCGCGGGTGGGCGGCGCTTGTAGGGGGAGGCAGGGAGTGACCATACTGTACGCTAGTACTATTAATTATACTGTGACGAAACTGTCACTATGGCAATACACAATTTTGCGAATGAAATGTCCGTTTTTTACGGCAGTTTACGCTCTGCCTTCCCCGCAAGGGATATAGGCGTGATGTACATACATCACGTTTCGGGCCTTTAGATAATATTCTTTGCTTTAGGTAAGCTGGAGTTATGAACTTGGGTTCAATAATACTTTACTCATGTTAGGTGCTTTCTGCAAAATAATCTTTGACATGCCAATACGTAATCAGGCAGATAGTAACTGTGCGGTTACTGATATGTTCATTTTGTAGAGGTACTATATTTGATTGAAAGTAGGCCACCAATCACCATATCATATCTAATAAGTACAAATTAATAGATTGGTTTCTAACAGTTACTGGTTTTAAGATGGTATTAAAGATATCACTTTACGAACATAAGTAGCCGTGTTTCGTGATATGATTTGAGATAAATGTTGATCCTCTTGTCCAATTAGAGAGTCATAAGAACTTTGTAACACATCAGATGTCGCTGTGTTTCTGAACCGCACTTACGTTTGTATCTTTTGTAAACTTTATGAGAGAGCGGAGACATGGTACTTGGGATCGAAACGTCTCTGATTTTGATACCAGTGGCAAATAAAATAAAAGTAAAGTAAACAATTTCACAGAATAGCCATTCGAATCACCTATGTCTGTACCTATAAGTATTGTTGGTAACTGCTTAGGAATGTGCCAACAACAGGTCGACCAAATTTTAAGTGCATTCTTTGAAAACTGAAGGCCTGCTGCTTACTGCAGAAGTTTTTATAGAGAAATAAATTAATATTTTATTCGCATCATAATACAGTGTTGGAAATAAAATGCAATTTATATTCAGCGAATTTATACTATTCATCTTACTTGAAGTTATTTTTCAATTAAACCAATGGATTTTATGTTGATTCATGATCGAGAGCCAGTGGGGTGCCTGTGTGGCACATGCGCTGACACGGTAAAGAGATCTTAGATCGCTATAACATGAATACCGCACACGATCCGGCATACGTTGCTGGTTATCTTGAGTTTTTTGAAATTACACCTACATATAACCAGCAATGTATGCCGGACCGTGCCCGGTATTCAGACGTAACGTAGGAACAAGTTATATTTTTAAATATTATGGCATTTTAAAAACGCTAATTTTAACACCCATACGTTACTATACATCGACAAAAGTTTGGCTCTTGCCAGTGCAGTAATTTCCAATCTTCCCTTTTCTGTGATAGAGACTAGAATTCCTGATACAACAAGACATTCACTTTCTTTATCTCCTTTGTTTGAGTGAAATAAGTGCGCCTGGGTCTTCCTCTGCCTCTCTTTCCTTTAACGTTCCCCTCTATTAGGTATTTTCTATACAAAGTTGTCGCGTCGCGGTTTGAGCATTCACGCAAATTTGAGGGAAAAATATATCTCGAACCAGATACAGTACAAACCTCTCGTATCTGACTTCCTCTACCACATCACAGGTTATAGCGTTACTTTTTAATTCTCTTTTGAAATAAGTGGCAATCAAATATAAAGGTTATTATAATATGCAGTAAAATGTGAAATCAATTTCTTTTTGAGTCATAAAGAGGCGTTTTAGTGGACTTCCAGTGAATCATTGTGGGTAGGTACATGGATGAATCCAAGGTATGATTTGTGGGTGTGAAGTGAGTAAGGTCACTTATGTAGAGGAAGATGATTTTATAAAAGGATATAACTGAATAAAAATGGAAAAATTATAGAAATGCCATTTGATAAGAATCTTTCAAAAAAGGTCAAATGAATTAACGCAAGTAAAGTGTAGGTAGACTTATACTTATATACACGTGTAACCGGGAAAAAAATTGCAATATAATACGGAACACAGGATTTCCGGGGTCATGGTCCATTCAGCTTAACAAAAAGTCCTATATAGTGATATCAGTGACAGTCCGCGAAAGTTTAAAACCGTTCCAAAGAAAAATGTTGGACTGAACCAAAACAAGAAGCTTTGTTCTCATGCCGTATCAAAAATTAGGGAGACGGCGCTATTATTAGGTATGTTACTTCACTCCATTTCAAACTCACTTTGTAATAAAGTCCACAAGTGCACATCCTGTGTTCTGAGTTTTCTCACAGCGCGACAAGTCGTATATCAGTTCATGTGACAGCCTTACGATTCCTACAGCGGTATGCTTCTCGAAAAATAGTGTCCTACGCTACCTTCTGCCTTCTGTACAATAAAGAAGGATTTTTGAATGTTTTATCAGTGTTCCGGCGTAGAAGGAGGATATTAAAAGTCGTAGATGTCGTATGAAATATGTTAGTAAAATATTTTTGTTCAGTTGTGCTTTTATGTATTATATTAATGATTTATTGGTGAGCTCTGTGGCTTTCTAAATGTAATCATAATATCAATTCAAGTTTGATACTACTATGCTGTAGATATTAAAAAATACTATGCCTGAGAAAACTCTGGCTTTAATTTGCCGTGTGGTGCCGGCATCACTCCAATTCTACCCAATGATAATCATCCAGGGAATGAGCAGCACTGTTCCCTGTGATTGCAACATCTTTCACTGCGCTCGCCCATCTGCCTGCCAAGCGTGGTAAGTATCGCAATACCCCCCGGTAGAGTAAGGCTCATGTCCAGCAGTGGATTTTTGTGGCTGTTAATTGTGAAATAATACTTAATATGCTGTATGTAACAGTAGCTGTGTCTGTATTTTCAATTTACAAATTTCTAAAGATAAATTGTAACGTCTCTGGGAAATATTTATCTCATGGTTTCGAAAAAAACACATTGGCAGCACGTATTTCAAATAGAATGTTATCTTATTATCCATTGAATATTTTGTATTGTGTATTTAACCGGTTTTGGCGAAAAAAGATAGAAGGGTGACCAGTTTTCCATACTAAGTGGAAGCAATGTTTCACCGCGACATAGACCCGACCACAATAAAGTCCTAATTCGTGTATTGAAGCCGCATACTTCAGATTAGTTTCATATTTTTTGTATATAATCTACGGTTTAACTTTTTTTATGTTCATCGAAATAACAGAACAGGTCAGATAAGTAAAGTAATTAATAACAAAATTGGGTGGCAAACATTTAAATATAAGTTCAAGTACCTACCTAACTTTACCTTTATTTGAATGGAATCTTTGATGATTTAAACAGCTATAAGCTAGAAAAGGGCGGGAACATAGCAAATGCAATTTGCTACAAACAAACCTGCTTTGTCTTAGAATTTGAACGATTCGCTAAGCGAAAACATTTGCTTCGGCTCAAAAGCGTTTCTCAGCAAATTGTACGTGAAATTCGACAGATACGCCTTCGGTTTCGAAAATCAGTGGGTGTTGCCAATTTAACCACGACAACGATTTATGCCGTTTGATGTCGGCTTAGAATAGCATCACTCTATTTTTTTCCATTGAGTTACATAAGAGGCGACTAAGGGACTCGAGGGTTATATGTGTATTGCAATTTTAGGCAAAAGCAACTATTGATTCATGGGCTAGTTCATGCCGTGTGATCTCGACTTAGAATTGCATAACCCTTTTTTTTACCCGTGGGTGTCATAAGAGGCGACTAAGGGACTCGATGGTAACATGTGTATTGTTATTTTAGGCGATGTGCTGACAACCTATCACTGTGGGGTTACCCGATTTTCTGAATGTTTGTCAGACGTGGCGTAAATGTTTCTTTTTAACGGCCGTCACACTCTGTCTACCCCGCAAGAGATATAGGCGTGATATATGTATGTATGTACGATTTAAGTTTATTTTCAGTCCAGTAAAATGTAAACAAAGCAAAGAATACTAACTATAGATAGTTACCCGCATATAAGTGTCGATCTTAATATTTTGTTCTACGAAACATCGTTGTTCTTTATGAAGAATGAAGAATAATTATTTTTTGTAATTGGCAAAGATTTTCAATAACTTATGTCTTTTACCTCCTATACAGTGACATTTTAAACCATTTTTATTTTTATTACCTTGCCCGTGTCCAGTAGTGGTATTAGGGTTGTGAATGTAAAATATGCACTCAGGAGGATCTAAATAAAGCAAACCAAACTAAAGTCGTCCTTGATAACTAGTTGTCAATGAACTGGTTTTGACATTGACACTTTAAGGAAGGACGAAGTTTGTAGGTTGAAACAGGTCACCTTATTTAAGATGTATGAGATTGATTTATATCTATTTCTATCTTTATCCTATCATTCAAAGCATCTACAAATCTAGGTCAACCGATGGGTTGAATCAAAGGGTGTCCAGATATAAGGTCTGGTTTTACACAGGACCCTCTTGTTTGACATGTCTAAAACCAATATCACAAACACGATTGCTTCAATAAGAACTATTCACGGCAGAGGGTCTCTGAGGTGGGCGTATCTAAGTGTTTGCTTTCATCTTTGTACGACTCAAAGTAAATACTTTTATCATTATTGACATAGTGTAGAGTTACGTCTACCGTTCGCTCGTCTAATGCTTTTTTATCATAACTTAGTGGCTCTTTAACAAATATGACTCCGGTATGGTCTTTAAACGTGAAGTAGGTTCAAGTGAGCGTATGATTGCGCACATTCTTTCATAGAATTCTAAATTTAAAACGGTTTTAAAGTTAATTGGTTTTCCGACAAAGGTTTTTGCTGAGAATTGTATGGATGAATAAATGATCTAAGATGACATCGCAATTTACAACAAATAAGAGTCCTTACGCACCATTTGAAAATAATCACATAAATATTAAGAAATTCCGTAAAAAAGTTCTTTTATTCCGAATCGAAAACAAATTGAGCTATCTTCAGAATTTACACAGCGGAAACAAATTTAATTTATTGACGTTTCATTCAAAATGTGGACATCTTTCTTGCGTCGACAATTAGTTTACCAACTTGCCTTCATTCTTCTTAACCTTCAAATCAGAGAAATAAGGACGATTTTGTCAAAATTTTAAGGTCGCTAACTTTGCAAAGGCGTTTTATTGAAGTGATAGAACTTAATAGGACTTTAACAAATAGCTAAACATTTTGTGATTCGAAGAACATCTTCAATGTAGTTTGGTTAACAAAGAGTGGGTAGTCTTCGCTCTTGTCCTCGTGAAAACATCTGCCCTTTTTTTCTTATGAATCTACCTGGCTTGAAATAGATATTTGTTCAACTAGCCAGAAAATCAGTAGCTATTGTGTTTCTTGCAGAAAGGTGGTAATCAGATTGTTTGGACAAAGACGTATAGAGACATTTGGTACGGTCAGTATTGCACATTTTAGCGCAACGTTTATTTTGATTTTGAATCATCTGTTCAAGTAAGTTTTGGTTGGCTTACTTTCAGATTATAATATTTTGGATTTTATGGTAAATTGCACTTCAATGATAAAGTTAAAATGGCTGTGCATTTCTTAATATAACATTACTTTCACTGAGAACTTCCTTATGGTCGTCAATCCGCTTGCTAGCATGGTTAGTATGGCAAAACCCCCCAATAGGTGGAGGACCATGTCTAGCAGTGAACTGTTGTGGCTTGTTATATGGATCATGATGTGCGTAAATTTACTGCATCATCAGCGTATACAGGGTGTGAGGAAAAGTACTGCGTTAATTTCAAGGAATGTACCAGCCCATGCAACTGAAAAACTTTCCCCAAGTAACATAAGTCAAAATTAAAAAAAGAAAATAAGACCTCCCATACAAAATGTAGCAGCCGACCAAATCTGGTTGTATGTGAGGTCTTATTTTTTTCATATAATGGTCTATGCTCCTGGAGGAAAGTTTTTAGGTTCATGGGCTGGTTCATTCCTTAAAAGAAACGCAGTTCTTGTCCTTACCCCCTGTATATTACTGCTGATCATGGGCTATAAGCTTCGCCAAAACTATCTAACTCCTGATTTTATGTATTTTATTTTACCAATCTTTATCTCTTTTTTATTGGTTTGATCAAAATTCAATTTTAAAATAAAATACATACATACATTAGGGTGTCCCAAAAAAATCAAAGTGGTTTTTTTTTAACGCATACCCTCTTATTTTGTTTGATTAGTCTCAAAACATCTTAAAATAAAGTTTCGTGTAATTTGAATTATGGCAACCCGTGCCGAGTTGCACGGAAACATGTCGGTACTTGCATAGTATGGCGCGCGCGAACTGTCACATTGATTGCGTGTAATTACTTGTTTGTTTTATTAGTGATCGCATTGTTTTTGTTTATTAAACAAGTCAGTGGAGTTGCGAAGTTCTAAAAAGGAGATATTTTTAATAGGAGACGTAAAACATCAAATTACCGGTTCGAAACTTCCCTCTAATGGACAAGTACTAGCCGTTCTGTTCTATAACATTCGTGAAGTAAATTTAAGTGTCAATGAAAGTGCCAATCTCACAATTCGTGAGTGTATTATTTACTGGGAAAAAGCCCGTGTACCGACTAAATCATTACCTAACTGTGTTAAGAAACTAGTTTCCTTATACCAAGTTTGGAGAGAATTACAAAAAAATGCGAAAAAAACTCAAGATGTGTTTGAACAGCGACGACAGGAGTTCCTTTCAAACTTAGACAACTTGTTTGATATTGCACATGCCGATGCTCTTCAATTGATTAAAATAAATGAAGATAAGATATTCTTGCAGCGCCAAAGAGAATCAGGTCGGCCTGGTCACTTAGCCGGAGTGGACAAAAAATTAACAGACAAAGAGGAAAAGACGCGCCTTAGAATCATCGAGGAGAAAAAGCGACGTGCTAAATATTTATCCTCCTTAGCTCCGTCAACATCATCATACGAGCCAGTACAAGAAAAGTCATCTTCTGATTCTGAAATAATAGAAACACAAGAAAATACGCCCAGCGCAAGAGAAGCTCCCATTAAAACTTCTATGCGGAAAAATATCATAACTCCCAAGTTAGTTGCCGCTTTAGACAGATGTCAGTTAAGTGTGAGGGATTCGGTTTACATAATTAAGGCTACCATTGAGGCGCTGGGGCATAATACGGATGAATTCCCGATAAGCAAGTCCTCCATCCATAGAGTTCGTACAGAAATGCGAAGAGAGCGGGCTGAAGCTATTAAAGTTGATTTCCAAAACAAGGTCCCGGATACAGTAACTGTCCACTGGGATGGGAAACTGTTGCCAGCTTTGGATTCACGTAAAAGTAAAGAAGACCGCCTACCAATTGTTATTTCATACGATAATAAAGAACAACTAATTGCTGTTCCGAAACTGGACAACTCGACAGGAAGCGAACAGGCACAGGCTGTTTGGCATGCTGTTACGGACTGGAATCTTGAAGACAAGGTGCAAATTCTCTGTTGTGATACTACTGCTTCTAATACGGGCCGTATAAATGGAGCATGTGTGCTTCTCGAACAGAAACTGGGTAGAGATGTGCTTATTTTTGCTTGCCGCCATCACGTCTACGAATTAGTACTGAAAGGCGTGTTTGAGGCAAAAATAAGCCAAGTAACTACAAGCCCTGACATCCCTTTGTTCAAAAAATTCCGTGAAAACTGGAAAAATATCGATCCCGAGAAAATTCAAAGCTGTACTGAAAAGCTGTCTCGTTTGAATGTTTCCGAAGTTGACAAACTGCTAGAATTCTACAGAACTGAATTAACCAAAGAAATAGTTAGAGATGACTATCGCGAATTAATTGAGCTTTCAATTATATTTCTTGGTGGAGATACGGACAAGAAATATAAGATTCGGCCTCCAGGCGCAATGCACCAGGCTCGGTGGATGGCGAGATCCATTTATTCATTGAAAATATCATTACTTAGCTCTCAATTCAGAATTTCAAACAAGGATAAGGCAGCTCTGTTGGACGTTTGTCTATTCATCGTGACTTCCTACGTAAAACCCTGGCTCCAGTGCATTTTAGCAGCAAAAGCGCCCTATCAGGACTTGAGTTTTTTGAAGGCTATGAAAGCATACGAAACAATAGACAAGACTATTTCAAAAGCAGCTTTGCAGAAGTTCTGCCAGCATTTGTGGTATTTGACGGATGAAGTGTCTATTCTGGCTTTATTCGATGATGATGTCAATCTAGAAACTAAAGTAAAAATGATTGCTAACTTAGCTAAAGAAAACCCAACAGCCCACAATAAACGTTACATCGCATCCAAAGAAGAACTTTGCGGCCCACTTTTTGGTATGTTGATTTACTAGATTGTGTTCTTTTACTTAGTTTGGTATAGGTACGTTACGTATGATTGATAATTGCTCTACTTAATTTCAGATAAAAACATTGATGACTTCGTTTCTGTCAAAAGTAAGTTTCTGTTTAATCGACTCCAAATTGATGACAGTTTTCTGAACAAGTGCCCCTCTTCGTGGTCAAATGATGATTCATATCAACAGGCTAAAAGGAAGCTGCTAAAACTGAAAGCAGTCAATGACACAGCAGAAAGAGCGGTTAAGTTAATGCAAGATTTCCATGGCTTGATCACTGTTCAAGAGGAGCAAAAACAATTTTTATTACGTTGCGTACAAGAACACAGACAGGTATATCCTGACTGTAAAAAGCAAACTTTGAAAAGAAAATTTGACGATTAATGTTCTTTTTGATATAAAAAGTAAATGAATATGAATTATGTGTTTTATTTTTATTCATTTCATTTATCTAATCATGTAATTCTGTTTTGCTCTAAAGCGAGTCTATAGCTTTCATACAAATTTTCAGTCTTAAACTTTGGCATCAAGTCGGCACGGGTTAATATCATCCGATCTTAACAATACTTCATATTTAAGTTTAAGAAGTCAAATGAAAAAAAAATAGAGGGTATGCGTTTTGAATTTCTCGAAAAAAAAAATTGCCCTTGTAGCCTGGGACACCCTAACATACATACATACATATATCACGCCTTTATCCCTTGCGGGGTAGGCAGAGCGTAAACGGCCGCAAAAAACTGTCATTTACGCCACGTCTGACAAACATTTGAGGGTTTTTCGGAAAACTGTGTATCGCCATAGTGACAGGTTGTCAGCCCATCGCCTAAAAATGCAATACACACCCTCGAGTCCCATCGTCGCCTCTTACGACTCCCACGGGAAAGAAATGGGGTGATGCTATTCTAAGCCGGCATCACACGGATGTAAAATAAAATACACTTTTTTTTTCTTTGTTGAATATGCAGCAATAATATGTAAGGGTGTACCTATATAAAACATGACACAAAACAACCAGAAATACAGGGTTTACTTAAACAGTATTCGTCTTGACAATAAATAGAGGGGGAACCGCAATATCTGTCCGTTGCATGGCGAATGCACCATTTGCATAGGAAGTGGCGAGCCGGTCTGCCTCACTTATTTAATAGAAATATTTCAACGCATACCTACCATGCAATGTTTATGAGTTTGAACTACTTATAAGAAGGATTATTCAATGCTTTTATTTTAATTTAAATACCTGTGTTAGGTAGTCAATTTTCGAAGTCGCAGGTTCAAATACGGCCGCGCTTGTTAAAATTTCGCATGTTTTCAAGAATTTAATTTTAATTGATCAAATTGCAAAGAAATTGTGCCCGTTTTACGTGAATTTGGTCAAGCTAGGTGCCCAAATTAAAATTCAAATATCTTGTTATATACATGATAGAGTACTGCGCTCGTGTCGGACTGAACACAACAAACAAACATACTATAAGCATAAAACAATTTATACTTAGCATAAATTGTTTGTTATATAATATATAATTATGCATCAGAGCGTAAACGGCCGCAAAAACGAATGTTTACGCCACATTTGACAAAAATTTGACGGTTAATCAGAAAATCGTGTATCGCCATAGTGACAAGTTATCAGCCCATATCGCCTAAAATAAAAATCCACTATTACCCTCGAGTCCCTTAGTCGCCTCTTAAGAAATAGGGTGATGCTATTTGAGCCGACAACACACGGCATAAACTAGCCCATGAATTTGAAAAGCTTTATAAAGCTTAATTTGTAGGCAGGTACATAGTTAAATAATTATTAATGGCTCCGTAACCTTATTAATTTCGTATAAAATGTACAAAATTAATTAAAAATGTATATATTTCTCGGTATACCCGAGGAATAAGTACTTAAGTTTGTTTCGACTGGTTTATCTTTTAGTACAAAATATATACTCTGTTACTACACGCAAAATTCGCCTATTCACTAAACATTTAGGTCAAAACAGTAACTTTTATAAACAGACTCGGGCAAGACTGATGTCGCCAAATGAGAGTGATATCTCACACAGAAATTAGCATTCATAAGCCAACTCAGACAACATTAATAACATCTAATATTTACCCTTATACGTAAGGAAATGGAGGTTTATTCGTCGTTGTTATGAGAGCTACTACGTACAGTATATAAACTATTCACCCTATATGAGATGAAGTATTGTACGTCTTATATAAGGTACATTTTTATAATATAGTCTGGTAAGGAACAACTTTCCCAAGGAACATAGGTTGAAATAAGAAAGAATAATAAGAATCTCCCATACTAAATTGCCGATCACCTGATTTTTGACATATTTCTACCTACATTCCTTCGGAAAAGTTATTTAAATCGCCAATGTAAGCCTTATGCGCGTGGCATAAGAACGGCCTTAGCCTAAAATATTTTATGATGAGATAAAATATTTAATTTAATTTAATTTTTATTCCAACAGAAAGGCTAAGGCAGGGTTCTTCTGGACTCAACGCGTCTCGCTGGCGATTCAAAGAGGGAACGCGACCAGCATAATAGGCACGTTTGGCCAGGGCGCACTATGCGAGATGCGCGTGGCATAAGAACGGTCTAAACCTAAACTTATGCCACGCGCATAAGACTTACATTGGCGATTTGAATGTCTAACCGGATGTGCTCTGGACTGTACAGAGAATGTTCCAAATAATGTCCGGTTAAACAAAGTCCATAATATTATTATGATTTTGGAAGATGTATGATTAGATTGCAGTTATGTTATTGAATATCAAATATGACTAACTGCAACAAAAAAAATATAGAGTGAAATTTTACTAGAGACCGATGGCGAAATCTCAAGACGGGTTAGTGATACTAAATTAAAGTTTATAAGTGATCTTTTGAAAAATAAAAGGCTTTGAAACTAGGGAAATCTTTTACAAAACTAAGGCGAAATTAATAAATAATTTATCTACTAACTCAATAAGCCTAATCAAAAATCTCTCGCATAGTGCGCCCTGGCCAAGCCAAGCGTGTCTATTATGCTGATCGCGTTCCCCCTTTGAATCGCCAGCGAGACGCGTTGAGTCAAGAAGAACCCTGCCGGCGGTCTTAGCCTTTCTGTTGGAATAAAATAAAATTAAATATTTAATCTCATATCCCTCCTACGCAAAAATATTTCATTGGAAGTACCAATGAAATATTCACTCCGTGAAGTGGTTAAGTATGGTTGGTACATACTTAACCACTTCACGGAGTTAAACAGAAGCTACGGAGTTAAATCGAAGCTAGTAAATAAATTAAGCTACAACTTAAATTGTTTACTTTCCATTCAACAAGATATCTACCTCCGAATGTAAGTCAATAATGACTGGTCCGCCCAGCTTGCAACAATGCTTATGACAATGATAGTTTAACGGTAAAGTTGCACACTCGTAAGCGTGCCACAAAATAAATAAGTATAATTTCTCCAATAATCAGTGTTGCCAAGCCAACGCGCAAACGTATTCTATTGATTTGCGGAAAATACTTACGAAAAGAAAAAGAATGTGACTTCGCGGGTGAAAAAAAATGTAGCATTTTACACTTTACTCAAACTTGCAAGAGGCAAATACGACCCTTTCATTCATGCTAGACATAAAGTTTGACTTTGGGATATTAATCAAAAAGCATATGGTATGTATATTTTATAATTTGCCCAAACATGGTGATTGGCTGCCAAAGACCTTAGTGTTCTTTTCCAAAAAATAAAACAGCTGCTTTGAGTTTTAAAACTTAAAGATTTGTGGTAGAATAAAATTGAGTATCTGGCAGCACTGCAAATAATATCTTGAACGTGGAGATGACTCTACATTTACTTCCACCCATATCTTTGAATTTATACTTATTCCTGCGGCAAAGCACGTAGGTAATTTAAAAATTCAATTTTCTGTTTCATATACCACCATTTCGCTTTTAGAATCAAATACATAAACGGAACGAACTCGGTAGTTTGACTGCAGGCATGTCCCATGTGGATATACAAAAAATGAGAATGTAACATTTTGATTTAGTAATAGGTTTATGAAACTAAAAGATCATCAAAATAGCATATCCAATAGTAGTAAAGTCGATTATCAAATCAACTAGAACAAGAACAACTTTTGGATATATATTATTATTCTCTTTTTATTGGGAGGATTTGCCATGCGCATCACGTTTGGCAGGAGGTTATCAAGCGCAAGGTGTTTTATTTAAAACAAAAGTTATCCCTTTACGATTTCTACAATTAGTAATGGTGTGATGCTATTTTGAGTCAGCATCACACGGCAAAACGTACTTATTATTCTTCACGGCACACGCTGAAGTATAATTTGCAATAAACTTGATACACCATCTCTCGTGCTCACTCATGCCCACCAACTTTATGGCTTTTCTGCAAAGCTCCTACTTTAGAAGTTTAATATTTCGTAGTTACTTATTTTTCTGCCAGATTTACCAGAGACCTTCAGTAAGCAGAAATAAAACATCTAATAAAATAATTAAAGAAAGTATTGAATAAATTTAGTACTGTGATATTTTGTTATGATTTTACGCGATGTAAAATATAATCACGCTTTTTACACGACTGCCCAACTAAAAAAGGAGTGTGATGCCCAGAGTTCATGTATGTATGTAGGTATGTAGTTTATATGTGCGATTATTTAAAGGACTGAAACTCGTTAACCACTGAACAGATTCGAATGAGAATTGTATTGAAAGAATCCTTACATCCCGAGTATCATAGGGTAGGTTTTATCCCAAAAAGCAGACGCGTTTAAAAAAATGTTTTAAATTTATTATGCTTGTTTTGTCTTTACGGCTGAAACTGTTCCCTTTAAATAAATTGTTGCTCCTTGAGGACTGATCGAGTCGGCTATAGGCAATGCTATCAAACTTTCCTTTGGAGCTTTTCCTAGCAAAACTCTGAATCTCCGAGCAATATATTTTTTTCTGAGAGAGTATTAAAAAATAAGAATAAAGTCATAAAAACTTGTCTCGATCAAACATTAGATGCCACTAAAAGACAATCGTTCCCATAAGGACATCAGTGTCTAAATCTTACTATGTAATCTTCTATCTTTCCATCTTCTGTATATAATAAAGTCTTTATATAGAAGGTATAAAAATAAGGATTCTTAAAATTGATAACAGAACACCCTTAATCAATTTAGATATTTTGTCTGTTTATTTGACTGCTAGTTACAGGATGGGAAAAACGAGACCTACGTTTATCAGTGTTATAAACTGATGTGCATGTGCTGACGCATCACACCTCTGAAACATTCACTGTTCTGATTTTTCCTAGCAAAACTTTGAATACGGAAATTGTTCGGAAGCTAACGAAGCAGTACGCTAAGCAACTTTTTAATACGCTCTCAAATGCTTTTGTTAATTCAGCGAGGCCCGTTTCAACTGCAAATTGCATTTAAAATAAAATTCAACAACAAACTTTCCCTATTTTAGTTTTATTTTTTGTTTCTACATGTGTAAATAAATGAAAATGCAAAATAAATAAACAAAATGAAATCACAACCAAAAGACTAATTGTAAGTATTTTAATAAAGGGCAACAGTATACTATAAACAAAATAGTAGGTACCTGAGTACTGCTTTCTGAGATGTTAATATTCTCTTTTAGTATTAAAAACGTGCATGAATGTGAGATCAGCAACTTTCTGAAACTTTTTATCATAATCATAAATAATAACATAAATCACGATTATTGTTAGCTTAGAAAAGGATTTTGAGTTACCTATTGCAGAAATCATTTGAAACTGGTTTCCATACAGTAATTAGAAATAACCACGGTAGATTAACCCATTAAATAGTAGTTAACAAAATTTAGTTTCAAATCTTTTGCAACCAAACCACTACCTTATCTGCCATCTCGTCTTCAATGATGAGTTCATCTTGACCAGTGGTGTTCAAAATCCTGCCTTATTGCCAACCAGGAATGCGGCTGAACAATGCACAAAGGTCCCACCAGCCCGCTGAGAACATTGTAGGTGGTTATCTCCACATCATATTGAGATACCGAAGGTCAAGTCCGGCACGCGAGTAAATACGAAACACAGATTGACGAATATGGTATTGAAGCATTGATAGGAAATTTTCTGGACTATACTTTAAACATACATACATAAAACATTTGGACATTTACCACGCTTACATTCCTTGCGAGGTAGGCAGCGCGTTAACAATCGTTTTTTTAAGGAGACTGCTTTACTGCCCATCGTTTGAAATAGCAATACACATGCAACCTTAGCGTCCCTTAGTCGCCTCCTACGATACTCACGGGAAAAGAGAAAGAAGGTGTCAAAGTGACCATATTTATCAGGGGGCTGTTGTGGCTGCTGATATCGTTAAAGCTGTTAATGATGAAATTTAGAAAATTTTGTATAGTGAATTAATTATTCAATTTATAAAAGCGACATTTATTATTACAATATTGGCATTACGGTGTAAGTTAATTTCTTTTCCATTGAAAATGTACTATTTCGTAAGCAGTATCCAAATATTTTATGGTCTGTGCATGGAAGTATTGCGAGTTACATACAAGCTGGAATCTATCGAAAGGTGAGCTGAATATTGTTTCTTGCGATAAGAATCGACTGAGCCATATAAGCTGAGTGGATAAGTGCAGACGCTTCGCAGGATTATGGTATGGAAATTTCAACCATGTTTAGCTTTATGGTATCTTTGAAACTGCATAGGATTTTGTCTACAATGTATTCAAACTTAATCTCAGAACAGCTTAAATCTTTTTCAGTCAAAACTAATAATTACAAAAAAAACATTTATAGAAAATTATTTATTTCTTAAGTGTCATATACAACTTCAAAACCCGATGCACACTTATTCTATTATGACACATTTTTACAAATTAATCTCCTCAATACACATAACTGTCGGATTTGTAGAAAAATATTTTGCTACAGTAATCTGACCCGATTCCCAGTCTACTTTCCATTTAACCACCGTAGAACGAAAATAAAACCCCCAATAGACAATCCGCCGAGCAGAATGGAGAAATGGCAATTCGTAAGCCTCTTCTATATGAAGGTATACTTGCAAAATGCGGAAGCACAATTTCCTTCCAATATTGCTCAAATACCGCAAGAAATACGTTACAATTCGACGGAGCGTTATAAAACCGCATGAGTTGCACTTTCTTCCAAAAGCGCTGAAAGTCTTCCGTTTTGTATGGATCTGACACGGTATGTATCATTTGACTGAGAACCCCTACTACCATTATGTATCTATAAAACTTCTGTAAGTACTTCCAGCTATTTTGTTTTCATCAAATGACTTAACCGGAATTTAAACATGGGAGTCCTGCAAGGCTACGTGTTAGATCTTCTTCAATTGATGAGTGATTTAAACTCTAAAAACATTTAAGAACGAAAAGTACTTGCAAATATATAGGTATAACTAAACTGGACCATAAAATACTCTAAGCTCAGTAAAAGTTCACAAAAAGCTGGCACAGTTCAAATAAATCAAAAGCCGATCCCACAATCAAAACTACAAATGCAGTGGTCGTATAATTGGCCACGCCAATTTCACCTGCAACCATAGTCCAGATTAATTAACACAATAGAGTTGTAATCGAGAAGCGAAACATACGTCCAACAGTAGAGGTCTACGGTCTTATTTAGTTGAACTGTTGGTTATGGCTACAAAAATTACGATTTGTACCATGGGGTTCTTTAAAGTCAGTGATTCTAGTGCCTGAAGAAGTACTACGCCTACAGGCAAATAGCTATATGTTGATCCTGCTAAAATGAAAAACTTCATAATCTATTGATTGTGTATTATATTTTAACACACATATATCACGCCTTTTATCCCTTGCGGGGTAGGCAGAGCGTAAAAGGCCGCAAAAAACGGCCACGTCTGACAAATATTTGAGGTTCATTGGAAAATTGTGTAACGCCATAGTGACAGGTTGTCAGCCCATCGCCTTAAATTGCAATCGTTTTTTGCGTGCCTCCTCTGCTTACATTTCATATTTATGCACATAATTATGGCTTACTTGAGTAAGTAAATATAAATAAGAGATTGAGTTTTTGTAACCTCCTAAAATACGTACTGGAAATATTTGTACTTAATACTTACATCGGCGTAGAAGAAATAGTACCTATCTACAAAATATTTAAATACAAATAAGATTACCAGCAGAGATCAATTTCTTTCTTTATTTCAAATTCTTTTAATTTTACTTTCCGCTATCTTCGTGGCCTGGCGTACACGGTATTCGTGACTTACATGCTGTAGAAAACAATTCTCGGACAAAGGTTCTGGCCACGAATAGGCAACAAAGGAACAATACGAGACGACGGGAGATGCCTTTGCCTCATTTCAATTGCGGACAGCCCACTGGGCTCCGACTGCTATATTTTTGCTGATATCACTTGACCATTCTATTTTGTTTCGAGGAGTTTTTGATATATGCATTGCGTGATAGTTTTCTAGCATTAACATTGTGTGCAAATTAACTGTTTAACCTATTAAACCTATAGTTTTCATCATAATCTAGATATCATATATTAATATATTTTTACTGAATATATGATGTATTATTTTGAGATATCATAAAAAGGTAAAATATTAAATTATTCTATTCAGATATTTCTGCTGCAGGCTGTATAACCTTTCTACAAGGATTTTCATAATACGACCAGCGTTACCTACAAGTATTCAGTATTCAGTATTTATTGCATACCATGTATCACTTATACATACAGTAGGTCTTATAATAACAGTCAGTCTCAAACACCTATTGAGTCTTAAATAGAATTCATTTATTTATGTTGACGATTTTGTTTGCACAAAAATATTTAGTAACAAAAACTACTCACATTATAATGTCACGCGTGTAATTGATGACTCAGATTGTGGTTTTGAAATTTCTATAAACTCCAAATAAACATTGTACAAAGCTGAATGGAAACGGAATAGAGAAGTTCAGAATCGGGACCTCAGAGTCAATATGTCAAATCGTCAGCATTTGCGGTTCACATCACAATGCTACAATTTTAGTGAAGTCAAACGGAGTATCGATATTTTCATAATTTTATTTAAGGTATCACTGGGTAAAAGAAATGTAAATTTATCAGAAATTTAGCAAACATTAGGTAGAAGTATAAGTTTTGACGAAAATTGTTATATATTGCTCTGTATAAGACAAATCAATCACTTCTTAATTTGGAGAGACCTAAATGCTAGGGTAGTAAGTGAACATTTACCGTTGATGACCTGAAAAATACTTGCTTAAGTAACATAAGTGACTTGATGGATTCGGTAGTTATATCTACTAATCAGTCTAACGTACATCAAGTTATCAAAAAAGTTCAAACCGCATTCATCGTTACCGCAATATAAACACACTGTAAGTGAGAATTAGGGTATGAAAACCGGAATGTCGAAAAACTGCAATATCGGAATCATATTTCCGACCTTTCAAAAAACGTTTTATTCTGATTTTCTTATTCAGGGCATAACTTTAAGAAAATAATGTAGTTTGCTACCACTTGCACCCTCTTTGCAAGCATTTTGTCACGCTAATACCTAAGAATTCCTCACGACTCCTACCTAACTCCTACCTACAAAAACTACCTACTATCCGAAAGACATTTTACTCTGTTTATTATTACTTACGAAAACCTGAATTAAAACCGGAATTCCGGAATAGAAAAAGCGGTTTGAGTACCTTACGATTGTACATGCTCTAGTGGGAATAGACCGCTGTCTGCTGTTCAGAATTTTGTTCATGTAAAATATTAAAACATTTGTTACATTACTAAATGCAAATAGAAAACACCGCTTAAACATTAAGTTACAACTATCGATACCCAAGAATTCAGCTCTAAAAGCAAAATGAGCTTCTATTATTTGCGGGTGGCCTGAGAAATGCCAGTCCAGGTACCATTCACGATAGATTCGTCACTTTTGTTCGGATTCATGCTGTGGTTAGGATTTATTGGGTATCTAACTGTTATTACGTTGTATTACGTAACGGATGCTCATATAATTTATTATTTTGCATAAGTTGGTGATAGTAGAAATAGTTCGATAAAAAAAAGAATTAGGACGCAAGTAATGTTTTGACCACATATTTTTTTTACAGTAGTAACCATAATCATTAATCAGCCTATTAGCATTTACGAGTAGGTATTGATTATGAAGGGTTTGATTATGGTTCTTCTTTCCTCCTTATCACAGTCCTAAAGTTTAATTTATAGGTAAACTAGGTCCCGATTGCTGGTAAGAAACATAAGTAACTTAAATGGGCGGGATAAAAAATTAAAATAAAAGCACTGCCTAGTTATTTTATTTCGGCCAGGTTAATCACACGGTATGTAACGTTATAACATCACATCAACCTATGACAGTCCACTGCTGGACGTGGGGCTTCCTCAGGGTACGCCATAAGTCCTCTTCAAGTCCATCTGGCTGGATGACGTCCAATGCTACGCGTGTAGATGGCTAAATAATAAAATGCAGTTGGAATAGTAAATTGATGAAGCAAACACTTTTAGAAAATTAAACATTCTATCAATGGAGGCGAAAATGTAATTGCGTCGCTGCGTCCACCAACCAACAAACATTGATCAATATTGACCGAACTCTTAATAAACGCTAATGGACTCTCTGTGGTCAAACTGTGTTGGTTGGATACTAAAGTTAATAAAGTCCTGAAAGAGTTTAAACAACGACATTGGTACGATTATTATAATATCGACAACATTATATTTGTGACTATTTTGTTGTACTGTGCGTAAACTAAAAAACTAAAAGTGCATTACAAAAAGTCTTTAATAGTAGTTTATGCAACTGTCTTATAATGGGGGTCATTAGAATGCGAGTGTCTGTTTATGCCTAATTATATGCAGTTGCATACACTATTTTATCTACGCTCTAAAAAATTTACTCAGTTGAACACTTTTCCAAACGTCCGCACCGGCGATTGCAAGGCCCGATACATGGTCAAATTCAATACGAGAACGTAATATGGCTTGATATGAATTTTTGAAGATTCTTTACTAACAGTTGTTTAGATGTCGAGTCTCAACAGCAAATAACTAAACAACTGAACAACAACTGAACAACACTGAACAACAACTGAACAACACTGAACAACCGGAATAACATCTGAACAACAACTTATCAACATCTGAACAACAACTGAACAACATCTCAACAACAACAGAACAAAAACCTATTAAAACAACTGAACAACATCCGAAAAATTACCGTACAACAACAAATGTCAGGTGCGGCGGAAGATAGCGATTTGAGTATTGGAAAAAAAACTTCGTTTCATTTCTCAACTTTATCGTACTAAGAGTTTTCTCATTAAGTCATAACGCTTCTGTAATTTATAGTAAACCCTAGTTTTTATAGGCAGAATGCATAAAGTAGGTCATTATGCATCTGTTTTCGAATTCATAATTCGAACATTATGAGACGAGTGTAGATAAAAACATTTATGACATATAAAACATGCTCTACCTTATCTCAATCATGTAAATAATTTGTGTCCACATTTTGAACAGTACGAACATTTACAAAACTACGAAATCATTCAACTTTAAAATTAGATAATTTTTTATCATAAAAGTAGTGACACAGGGCCAGTACAAACATGGCGACGCATTGCCTGCTCATTTATTTTAAAAGCAAAAAGAAATGATTGTCCTGATTAATTGACGAACATCAGGGTACACGAGAAATATTTTTATGCGTCATTAGCTTGATGATGCGTTCATGTGCTTGTATGTTGTCAAAGGAAAAAAAAACTTTAGTCTTTTTCTATGATTCTTATTTTCTTTTCTGCTTAAAGACTTTGCAAATGAAAATACTTACGTAGATAAAGCCAAACGCTACATTACGGTATAATTATTTATACATAATATATTACACCTATTTTTCTTTTTTGGGAGGTAGGTAAAACGAAATCTTACGCCACGTCTGACAAACATTTGAAGGCATTCAGAAAATTGTATATTGCTATAGTGACAGGTAGTCTACCGATCGCCTAAAATTGCAATACACACTTACGATACCCATGGGAATTAAATGGGATAATGCTATTCTAAACCAACATCACACAGTTAAAAATTATACATACATACATACACACATATCACGCCTATAATCCCTTGCGGGGTAGGCAGAGCGTAAACAGCCGCAAAAACCGGCCATTTACACCACGTCTGACAAAATGTTTGAGGGTTATTCGGAATATTGTGTATCACTATAGATAGTGACAGGTTGTCAGTCTATCGCCCAAAATTGCAATACACACCCTCGAGTCCCTTAGTCGCCTCTTACGACTATGGATAATATTAATAACATGTTATCTTTTAGAGAAGCAACTTTTATTTTAAGAATCTCTATTTTGTAGCCAATCCTCTCTTCATATAGAAAATATTTAGTCAAATATAAACTTAAAAATAAAACGACAGCCTCAAGGAAGAAATATGAAGACGTGACGTTAATTACACATTCTTAAGCGTGTGTGCATAGAAAAATGATTGTTTATTTTAATGATGGATCAAAACGAATGCTCGTTCTGTCCACTTGATTGATTGTAACTAACATTTTAATGATATTGTGTGGCTCTTGTTTTAAGAGGAAGAATGTTCATTATGATATTATTGCCTAAAAGACAAAAAATAATAAAAAATATTGTGGCTTTATTTTTTATGATGATGCTGATGCTCAAAAAGAATTATATGTGTGAGTACTTAACTATTATAATTACGTTGATAATAACCTTGTTTACATCAAAAATTAGGTACCTACACTCGGAATTTTTAGGTATTTAAATTACAACTAAAATCAATCACTTTATTCAAAATAAAAAAAATTAAAGGTATTATATTCACATACTTACTTTGTCATCAGTTGTAAAATAAATCCATACTTTACAATATTTAGTACACCAGCTATTGAATAAAATACAGCAATCTTATTCTAAGGTATTTTATCGGTGTGTCCATTACGGGTGTCCATAATGTGGATTTAATTTAGGATATTTAAATGTTGTTTCACATAATAGAGGTACAATATTATCTTATTTTCACTATTATTGTCATTTGGTTTTAAAAATATTCAGGTAAATTTAAGATTATTTACTGCCTAATAAAAACAGCACGGTTGTATAATTACAAAAACTTAAACGCGCTTTTAAGCAGTGCTAAACACATTTTTCTATACGATTTGATGCTTTCATAAAGCTTAAACCAAGTACTTTTTATAATAAGACCGAAAGAAACAGAATTTTGGAACAAAGTTCATCAAAAGTCTCCCCACTGTGCTGCAAAGGCTGCAAATATTCTTCAGACCGAATTTAATTCAATAAATAAATTGTCATATCCACAACATGTTGTTCTCTTGTGGACATCCCAGTTCAAGTCACCGAGATAAAGCTTTATTTAATAAGGTGACTAAACGCATAATTTCCAGCCGATACTGTCACCGACACTTGTTTAAGTGTAAACTGTTGTTCTTTTCGGATAAAACGACACATTTTGATAATTTAACACGCGGTCGGACACGGTGTTACTAACGACGACGTGTATAAGAATAAGATTATATTATTGGAACCAACAAGTATAGTTCTTTGTGAAAAATGTGTGCAGTTAAAGCAAATTTAGGCCTGATTGGCTGTGGTAAAGAAATACTTGTACAATCAAAACAAAGTGAAAATACGCAACTATGAAAACTAACAAAATAATGTTTTATCGACTGTTCCCCAAAATACAAAAATATACATACATACATACATAAATCACGCCGGTATCCCTTACGGGGTAGGCAGAGCGTTAAAGGCCGTTAAACGGATATTAACACCACGTCCGACAAAAGTTTGAGGGTCAATAAGATAACTGTGTATCGCCATAGTGACAGGTTGTCAGCCCATCGCCTAAAATTGCAATTCACATCTAACCCTCGAAACCCTTAGTCGCCTCTTACGACACCCATGGGTAAGAAATGGGGTGATGCCATTCCCAGCCGGCATCACACGGCCATAAAATATATTTTTGATAAAATGTGTCATTTGTGTCCGAGATGTAAAATCTCTGTTATTTGCCTTAGTACGGTAACCAGATAGAGAAAAAAAAAATATGAAGTTTGTTTTGCACAATCAAATCAATTTAAACTCGCCACTTTACATTCAAAAGGGTTATACAATATTGTTAACAAATGGATATAAGATTTTTACGATCCAATTTAATTTTTGAGTATGTGAAACAAGCATTTTGCATGTTCACACTTTGACAGTCATGAGTGATAGGCAATGGACAACTTTATTACCGTTTTAACTCGTTTTAAAATTGGGATGATGTGAGTATATTTTATTTCGGCTTTTTCATATTTTGACGCACGTGCTTCGGTATACCATAGTTTGAAAATGTGGTCGAGAAATAAAAACGATAGAGTTAAATATACTCAGAGCGAAAACAGTACAGAAAATTTTTACTCGTTTAAGTCAATACCCATTAGTATGACTTTTATCTTGAAATTTCTACTGATACTGATTTTATTAAAGATAAGCGAGAACTTTACCGTTTATTTAAGTTATTTTTATTTTGAATATATTTCCAGTCTTAAAATAACAAAAGATCATGATTATTTATGTCATAGTTGCATAAATAACCACATTATTAGGTTATAAATGACCCATTAATGTTTCAGTGCTACTTCAACATCAAAGAATAATAATCTACATAAAAAAAGTTCAGTTGTTCGAATGTTAAACAAAATGCCTCTGGCCAAGAATCCCATTGGAGGTGTTAAACCAGCTCTCGATAATTAGGTAATAAATATTTATAAACGAGCACTGGCGTCTCATCACCCGTGGTTTTTTTTTCTGTTCGAACGTCAAAAGAGTTCGTATCCTGAATGAGAAACATACATTTTGCACTGTATCTCTTCTACCTGCATGCAACTTTTAAACCAATGCCGAGGCCTTAAAACTTTTTCTAGAAAATACTTTTTTGTCAGTTACACCATTTGCGTCTTTCACTGCGTGAAGTGTGAATAATCACTGAGGTGCTTATTCGCAAATGCAGTAAAGGATATGCGAATGAGATTTCACAGTAAGCTAGTTAGACCGAAGTGCGGTTTCTTATATTCCTCGGGCACAATAAAGTAATAACTTGAGGGATCTGCCATAACAGGAGCGCGGATTTAAATATTACAACGAGGATTATTGGAGATACCAGTCGGCATACTCATGCAGACGGAAAAGGAAAAAGAATCGGATGGTTGTATAGGTATGTGGGTAGTATCTTCGTCTTGGCGATCGATTCCTAGTAAAACGAATGTGCTAAAAGTGATGATTATGTTCAATTCACATAATTGCAAAACTGTTACTATACCTAGGTTTGTGCGTAACCTAATTATATAAGATATGCCATATTTTCATTTCAAGTTGAATTTAGAACTATGTTATTGAACTATGCGTACTTTCCTTTAAATAACACCCAATTTGCAAGACTTATTTAAATTATTACAAATTAAGGTATTTTGTATACTTATTACTTCATATTTTAAATGAAATATTTCCACAGCAAATAGATTTAAAACCATTTATCATGAAAAAGACAAAATACGGTTCACTAACTAAAATGCTTCTGTACCAACGAGTCAGCGCCGTCTATAATTACTTTCCCATACAAATTGATGGCCAATAAAGCCAAACAGTAAAAGTCTCAATAAATTAAAAGAACGTCGAATAACAAGCTACATTTCGGGTAACTACTTTGACGAGAGGCATACTTATTGAAACAGTTGTAAGTGACATTCTTATAGCAAGAAACATTGCGCTATCTTTGTCTAACATAAAGATGGTAATTTCTAATATTACCTAGGTGCCAAATAACAAGTTGGGATGGCAACAAAGTATTTATTGTGAAAATACAATAGTCAACACTACGAAGCTGGGCAGGACAACATGAGTTCATACATACATCCATATATCACGCCTGTATCTACTGCGAGGTAGGCGGAGCGTAAAAACATGAATTCAAATTCAAAAGTAGAAGATAATGATACCAGAGGAACATCCAAACTCAACGCAACACACCAACAGCCTCTTCGATAGCACCGCTTTAGACGCTAAATTTTTTGGCTTTCTAGATGGCTGCAAGTTCCACTGCAATTGAGTTTCAATAAATCCACTCTTGTCTACCCTTCTTTGTATTACGGGAACCGAACAACAATCGCAGTACGGTTATACCGAGTACTATTATACGGAATGTAAGAGACAGCCCTACGAATACTGAAAGGATGCATTAAGACCATGAAACTGAACAACTTCCCATTAAAAAGTTTCCCATAGTAAATGCAGTTAGCTGGTTGTGATTTTGTATGGAAGGTCGTTTTTTTTGTCGTTTCCTGACATATGTCATAAGAATAGATAATAATACTGCGTAAACGAAACTCCTTTGTCTGGGCCCCAAAAGCCGCGCTTTAAATACCTACTTCCCCCCGCAGCCCGTAACGCCCCGCACTCTCCCGCGCTTTAAGTCGGGGCTGTCACGTGCCAATAATTTTATTCCAGACTAGCGGTCAGTTGAGCGGTTGCGACCGCTGCTAACAGTTTTCCCGTGGGAACAAAATATTTACCCGTTTTAAAGTCTTACCTTACCATTTTATTGTTAGTAGGTAGGTACAGAATTTTAAAATAGGTGGAAAACATACATACGATACGAATGTGCTTATTTATCATTATCAGCTAACAATGACTTAGGCACCTAGGTAGTGTAAATTAGAAAATGGAAACAAGGTACCTACCGAAGTAAAAATAGTAGGTATTTACTGTAAAATCATCACTTACCTTGGCTCATCTTTAGGCAAATTAAAAAAACTTAGATGCGGAGTTTTCCTCGCATCACTTTTGCAGCCATACACACCACAATAATTCGGCATTGCTAAACTTTTCACAAAAAATGAAAATTCGACCCGCACGACGAACGTTTCCGCGGCGAAGCGCACTCCCGACTGAATTGTTCTCTAAGAGACAGCCAGACGGATTGACCTTGAGCGCGTCTGGAGCGGGAGTGTCATCTCTATGTGATTTCTACTCTATGCATATGTTTCTAAGGTTGTTCAGTTTAATAGTCTGCATGCACCCGATCAGTATTCGGAGGGCTTTCCCTTACACCCCGTATTCTGTGGATATACAACCTATCGCCGACATCTTTATTGTGGTATATCCACAGCCGCCTTTGAATCGTATTTTAATTAGTTCCCTTGTTAAAGATATTGGCTCCAGTTTACGATGTGGTTGTTGGAGCTCTTTTTGAATCATCGTCCTTCAATAAGGTATTTATAATGTTATTCTGTAGGTTCAAACACCAATAGTTAATTGTTTCTATAAATGAACTTATTTTGCTCGAGTGAAAGTAATTTTTTTTTTAGAAAACTTGCCAAGTTGTCTACCGCGGGCAGGATTCAAACCTGTGACTTTCACCATCACTAGTATAATTATTAATAGAATTTTTGCATGTATTCTAAACAACCTAACCTAACCCGGCAAGTACTTAAAAATTTGGTATTATAGTCGTGGTGTTCGTTTAGCATAACTTGAATTTCGATCAATTTTAAGTTCTTAAATAGAGAACTTAGTACTGCAGATACATTATTGTTTTATAAACTGTACATTAAGTCAATGTCTTAAAGCGATTCTTTCTTTTATGTGTGGGATACCGAGTCGTCCAACGACCCGATGAACCCTGGTGGTCAGAGTTATTCAACCGCCCTCTACTAGTAGTAGGCCTCTGAAATGGTTGTGTAACGACCGCCGTCTAAGTTATCATTGACAGCAACCGGGACAGACGGCTTAACGTGCACTCCAAAGCACGGAACTCATTCTTTTCGGTCAATCAGGTTATGCAGGCTCCAATGTTCTAACCAGACTGGGAACAAATTCACAAAGTGATAAATATCAACATTGTGAGTGTCCCACCAAGAATCGAACCCGAAACCTTTGCGTCACAGGTAGTCACACAACTGCAGATTACCTTCTTGAATATGAGCTTCATAATTATCAAATAATTAGTTATTTTACGTCATCTCATTCTTCAATTATAAAAAGCGGAAAGGATTTCCAGTATAAAACAAGATGATAATAGTTAAGGTGATCGTGCCTGATATTAGAGATAGTAAAAAGAATTTATTGTTCATCAGAACGTCACAAATTCAGGCTCGTAAATATTTGTGTAACACACGTTGATCAATTCGAGATAAGTTCGGTGTTGATAACCGAAATAATTGGGAGTTTTTATGGGAAAACAAGTCCGTTTCGGAGATACATCTTTACTGTTTGTCTTGTCTCAATGACACACACAAATACATACAGATATCACGCCTTTATTTCTTGCAAGCAGTAACGGCCGTAAAATACGGACGCTATCGCCACGTCTGACAAGTATTTGAGGGCCGTCCCAGAAAATCGTGTATCACTTAGTGGCAGGTAGTGAGCCTGCCAACTGAAATTGTTATGCACAAGAATGTAACCTTCTAGCCCATTAATCGACTCCAGTAGATATCATTAGACAACTCAAGTTATTTACTAAACTTATACAAATAGATTGGTTTTTAAATTTGCATGAGCTGATTGCAATGGACGTTAACTCGAAATTCCACACGATAAAAGAAGAAAAAGAAGTTTTCATAGTTGCACACCGTCACCAATTGAGGAACCCTAGTGTACTTATTGATTAAACAATTTGCATTGACAGCCAGGTCTAAATATAAACAAACATTTCAACAAGATGAAAATTAGGCATCCAACATCTTTTTAAGGTTCTTGACATAACTGAATCAGAAAAATAAAATCTCATACGAATTGCTCTATCCTCTAACAAATTTTGATCTGGGTTCTTATAATGAGCTGCACGCTAAGACTTTAAATCTTACACAATCAATTTCCTTTACACAACAACATCAATCACTATATCGATACGTAACACCTAATTAAACTACTTGAAGGCAATTAAAGAGTACGAGATGGATTCTTTCATACAAAATATTGTTTCCTGTTTTGTACTTCGTGTTTGGTACAGTCCGGTTTGGCCCCTGCTGTTTCAATTAAGGCTCTGACAATACTTCGAATACTTGGCCAGTTTGGTACAAAAATATCACGCCGATGGGTTTTGAGATGGAGGTGAAGCAGTTTTGATACTTTATGTGTTTAATGTAAACTGTTTCCTCCTTTGGGTGAAATGGTTCCCGCCTAATGGAGCTGATCACCCGTCTGCGAGCTCCGCAGACGTCCCAACCCGAGGAAGAAACTGTTTCTTCTATTGCCTCTTAGTTATAAATACAAATAATTTAAACTTGATCAATGTGTCCAATATCTGAAATCTTGTTTTTAATGTGTAACTCCTGAATAAAGTATTGTGATGTAAAGTAATGTAGGTAATTCAAAAAAGGTATCTTGATATCTAAGGGGAAGACAAAATGGTTTTTGTCGTCTTCAGTCAACGTCGACTTTATTCTAACCTTGTTGAAGAAAATTTTCAACTAAATTGTTAAATTTTATTTTAAACCGTGTAAAATATACATTGGTAAGCGAGATGGTAAGGATCGTCTGACCTGCCGCAAAACAGGTCTGAGCTAGTGCGTATTTCATAAGTAACTATACTCATGTTGTCTGTTATCTTTGATTTTCATTAATAAAGATGCTTCCCTGCTTCAGGGGGCACGTTAAGACGAAGGTTCCAGCTGCTGTCTATGCTAACTTAGACGATGCAATGTCAGAGACCTACTAGCAGTAAAAGGTGGTTGAATAACACGGACACCAGGGTTCATTAGGTTGTTCGTCGATTCGGTGTCACACACGGGAATAGAAGATGAAGACCCTGTTATTTTTATGGCAAATAGCTAAACGTTTTTATATTTATGTAAGTATTTATTCGAATACATATTATGTTTCTGAAAACAATTCGCTTAAAAATTCGCCTATTTCGCCTATTTTAAGCAGTATTTTAATTTTTAAGAAAGTATCAAAACCTATCAGGTATCTGACAATCTTGTTACACAGCTCACGATTGAACCGTGTGCCGACAGAGATGTGATAACATCAAATCTAGATTCATCCACCACCTAATTGATTATTTCATAAAGATTAATATGATTCGTCATACTTGAAGAGGAAGGATACTTGACTCAGGCAAGAGAAATGCCTTCTAGAGGTTCCTAATGCTGAACAAATTTGAGGCGAATGTAGTAATAAGTCTTGCTTGTAGACACAGTCAAATTTGTTTTTTTTTGTGATTGTTTAATTTTATTTTATTTTTAGGTTTAAAATATAGTCTTCTTAATTTGTTGCATAAACTAAAGTTCTGTGTTAGTTGTGCATATTCAAATACAAAGGCTTTAAATCAGGATGATAATTTACATAACTTACCTTAACCTCTTCGCTCAGGTCGAATTTTGCAACAATAGATTTGTATTATACTTCAAGCACACATGTGTGCTGTTACGAGCGGAGTAGCGCTGTCACTTTCCATCAAAAAGGTTTAAAAATGGGATGGGAAATATCTAAGTCCAGCCATATTTAAAAATGTCAATGGTTTTTTTTGCGATTTCTAGAAAATTTTGTTGCCATTGTTTCAATCGTCACCTTATTTTGACAGATAATGAAAATTTTGCGTCAAATTATACTTAAGACATGACAAGATTTCAATATCTCCTATCCTTCTAATCCTTTTTAAAACTAAATGACGGTAGTAACAGCGCAAATTTAAGGTAAGTTAAGCTAAGGGGATGCACCGGGCGCAGGATAGAGTGTCATGGAGACAAACCATTTCTGGAGCTGTTTTTGGTGGTCACGACCCTCAGCCTTGAGGAAACGACGCAGAAGAAGGTAATTGATTCCTTTGAGAAGAGAGTTATTTGTGTTATCGCAACATTAACAGTGAACTTAAATATGTCAAAAATATTTGACAAAGCTGTTTCTGTGATGATGTTATGTGAACTATAATAAAAGCTTTTAAAAAAAATAGGCAGTTATTGGCCAAAAAACAAAATACTGTTATGCAGGATGTAAAAATATTGGCGTCAAATATTTTAAATGATAAATTAACCCATATACTGAACAATTTCCCTCATGAAACATAGGCTAAAATAAGAAAAAATATCAGATGTTCCATACACATGTTCCAGCCGACCGGTCCTATTTCAGTTCTGGTTCACCCCTTAAATATTTGCTGCTAATATTTAATCTAAAGTCAGTAGGTACAAAACAAAATTACCAGTGTCTCCAAAAATCCACGGACGTACGGATCATAAAATTTGATCATCAGTTGTTCCTTGTTCAAGAAGCATGACTTGTCAAACATTGATTCTCAAGACTCAATTTGTGACAATTGCAGTCAGAATTGAATATGTTATTATAGTTTAAATGGTTTTTATAGTCATTGACCGAAAGCTAAAGTTGTAGGTTCGATTTATGTGAAGTCATTAGAACAAAATATAAAAATAGTTGTACGTAAAATTTACCGACTGTGAGGAATCACTGACAACAAGGGTAGAAAATCATTCACTTTATATTCATACGATGTTGAATTCCGCGGACGAAATCCCCTATCCGCGCTATGTGAACTTGGACTAGGACGCAAAAAAAAATCAAGGATATTTTTACAATGTTTTCATTTCTCAAATAATGTGGATTGTGAGTGGTTGCCTTAAAAGCAAAGAATAAACCATTTACGCAAATATAATAAATAATAAAGTAAATTTAATTAAGAACATTGATTTAAAAAAATTCACTGAGCCTCTTTTTTGGGCTCATTATTGCCAACAAAAATATATTTAATTTCTAGAATTTCTTAATGAAATTATCATGTGTCTGGCAAAAAAGGCGGTGTAGGTTACATTATTTAAGTGAAATTATGTATGTTAATAGTTGAAATATAAGGCTAGTGGAATAGGCGATTGTCCTGAATTAACGAGCCGTATCAACAACTAATGAATTGAGCTCACAATCTTATCATCACATCAATTTCGGACTCAAATCTATTATATGACTGTTAATAAACAATTTATATGCGTATTGTAGAAATAAAAGGCCGGACAGTTACGTTTCACAGTGAACTGTTAAAGTCATTGCTTGTCAAGTAGTAAACAAAAACGAGACTTCAAAAAAGTCACAACAAGCACAGACTAAAATGTTGATCATAATTCGCAAGGAAAACGATTCAAAAAATAAATATCAATATAATAAATTCACACCCACTCATTTGCGACGAAAGCATATTTCCTCTAAAAAAAGTATTTTTGACTTATCCTGTGAAGGTTTGTTCAATAGCTGTTTTGCTCGAATATAAATATCTGACTCGTTCTAAAAATAGAAGGCACTCAAAATAAAAATGGAGTGTTATTTATTTGAAATCCAGTAAAACTATACCAAAATACTTTGACATCTTTAAATAGAAAAGGAACGTGACTTATCTCGAAAACACGAAAACCCTTTGATCCACCTATAGAAAAAACTCACCCACACATCTCAAAAGGTATTTTATTCATCAAACTTTGTTGTTTATCTCCGATTTCCATCAAATTACTACTCAGTTCTTTAGATAATAGGACCTCCGCGGTGTCACAGTAGAGCATGTCCTGGGTCTCCCCATGGGCCTTTATCTAGACATCTACACGGACGGAACACGACGTTAAAGACTACCGACATTGTACAAGCCTAAGCCCTATTGTCCGCTCTTGTGTACTCGGCTTTATAGAAACAGTGTAGCTTCTTGGTCGCATTTTATTGTTAAGGTATCCTGAGTTTGTACTAGGAATTAGTAAGATATATATATATATTGTACGGTTTAAGTTCAAATACATATAAATATTAGATTTTCAGACTTTTTTCTTAAGTATCTTTACTTTATAACTTGACAACACTGGAATTTTATTTTATAGTCTGGAATAAATAATTTTTTGTCTAGGTAAGTCATCAATTAAATAAAGACCCCAATAAATTCGTAGACCAAACCGAAGATCTCAATAATTTGTAAATAACTTGCTCACAAATTCGACACCTACGCTTCATACGATCCATTTCATCAAAAAAGGATATGATTAATCGTTGATTTATATTCATAGCTATTAACTTTGATACGGGTTAACCAATTTACTATAATACTGCATAGTTAAAAAATTCCTGCCCCATTTTCTGGAGTTTGATTTTCTGCTCGCAATACTCTTAAAGTTTTGGAGGTCTTTTCGTTTCATTCCTTATTTAATATACTTTAAAAAAGTTTGAAGCCTACCCTTGTTACTCAGGATAATTTACGACTAGGAAGAGTCTCTAAAAAATATTTAATGCACCTGTTCCGACCATGTCAAAAGTTTTAGTAACGTAAGTATTTTTTTCATGCTAGCGCTGCGACACCAGATTTGAAATTATAGATTCTTGTTAGTTTTTTTTTATTAATGATAGGTTTGCTCTGACTCTAGTCTTGGTCATAGTTATTAATGTAGTTGCGTAGCAAAAAAAGCTTTCATGTTGACAAAGTTTATGTCGCTTTGCTCAGTAATTTGAGGGACCATTGTTCATTAAACTAATTCACTATATTTGAAGATGGCGGACTTTAGTTTTTTGGCATGGCACAAAAATATAATTTTTCAAGAACCTCTTGTGTGAGGTATCAAATAAAGTGCTACATTAGGAAATTTCAAAAATATACAATATGTTGTGTAGAATCATGACGTGTCATTAAAGTTGTAAAACTTATCCCAGGGTCCATTTTACATGCGTATATTTCAGTCATAGACTTTTGAATAATTTGAAAATAACATCAAAGGTATTCTGCGCGAGTTGTAATATTTTAAAGTTATCATAATATAAAGTTGTAATTTTTTTTTTCTAACGATAATTTTGCGAATGTACTGTTAGATGTATTAAAAGACCTGTGACAATGTTGCATAGATATAGATCAAGAGTGGTGTATAAAGAAAACTATTGTAAATTTACACGATATTGTATTATTAATCGGTTCATGTAACATCAAGACGGCTACTGGGCGGATCGTTGTGTATAATGAACTGGATCCATTATATTTATTGGTGCTATAGCTTCGAGCTATATTATAAGTGAACAAAAAGCAACGTACTCAACGTTATTTTCTATAATAGAATCAACAAAAAAATCGTGTAGGATAGAAATAACTGAGCAAGCATACCCACAGTTTACCGTAAGCACTCGTATATTTGAAATTACAAGGATGAAGTGAAAAAAGCAAAACTTGAAAAATATTTTTTTTAATGTGATTTCGATTCAATTAATAAAATAACGAATAATTATTTCTACCTACTATTACATTAAAAACCACAATTTTAAATCTAAAAGACAAAAAAGAACAATCTTAAAAGCATTGTTTGAAAATTTATTAATTTAATAATTCACATAACAAAAGCATTTACCTTAGGTTTTTTATCTTGTTAAATTTAAGATCCCCAAAAATATGACTTTTAAAACAAGCATTTTGTCCAATCTCAAAGTTCTCGATTGTTATCTCAATCTTGTTTCGCAATTAAAAATATTAAAGTCATAAAGTCTACCCACACTTCTGGTCACTTTCCCTACGGAGACATAAAAAGTGAAATAAATATGGCCCTCAAAAGATCTCTGATAAGGTGATACCTGATGACAAAATGTCCACAGTTGTTATTAATTTGGGTCCTACCAAATTTATGTCAAACTGGCTGGGTGGACAATTCTCTGACCCAGCCCGGCAACTTCAAAGTCATTTTATAATACATTTTTAAGGCACTAATGTCTTAAATACAGAACTTAAAGCAAAAATGAAATTTACAATTTTAAAGTTCTGTCATATTTTTAATTATTGCTTTAAAGTTCAGATTGATTATTACCAGAAGATGTTGACTTGTTTTTGCGATTGATTGATGTTTAAGATAATTCCGAATAACTTTTTGAGAAGTTTTACGTCGTGTAGATTAACAGAAACAAACAGTTAGTTAGTAAATTATCAAATAATGTGTGACACGTCAGTACCTATACCTAATCCACTGAAATAAGAAGGTACTGTAGTAATATATTTCTATTAACCGAACGATATACCTAAAATTGGCAGTGATATACTTTTAAAAAAAGTACGTTCGTTCAGATTAACTAATTTATATCTTTCATCACCAGAACATTGTTTGCGTAAACTTAAACAGGTCAACCGTAAATAGACCGAGTTCAATCATTAATCACAGTCGCCGTAATCCCAAAAGAATAATATAAGAAATTATCCAGTTCCACCGAACAACTCAAAGAGCCTTAATTTGACACTAGACATCATTACCAATAACCAAAATGACGGCGCCATCTCGATTTGAAAATTATCTCGTACGAACAATCTGGAAAATATCGAATGACAAAGAATGGACTGTTTATAACGAAATAACGATCTAGGGAGGCACCCGAAAATAAAACGATGGACCGACGACGTATAATATAACAGACAAAAAATTGAGATAAAATCGAAGGGTATTTATGTGGAGGAAACGATAGAGGCGCGCTTTAGGTAAACGATTCCTATCAATTAAGGTTATGGGTGGACACGACAGGTCGGTGTTTGGGACCCCCACTGGGTCAGGATTTCGCACCTGTCCTTGCAGGTTTTGTTTTTCAAATCGCCGGCAACTAAAATCGAATACAGGTGCATGTTGTTTGGAAGTATTTGTAGAGTAACCATGATGTCCGTGTCGAAGACGTATATTACCAAAACAAAGTCTATACACCTGTACACTTCTGTAAAATAAATATTATACTTGGTAAGGAAATAATTTATACTATCAGTTACGATACAAAAATGCCCGCAGCCATTTACATTAGGCAGCTGTTAACTAGATCTTATTTAATATTTACTTGAGTTTGCACAACTATTACTCAACACAATAAAACAATTTTAAACGGAACTTTTTTATAAACACAACTTAAATCCGTTTAAAATTGATTTATTAGATCTTATTTTCGCAGATTCAGAAAAGCATCTGCAATAAAGAATTATCATAACATTGATCAACTGATAACTAATGAAGTATTGTGCCCGCGATTTATGATATTCTTAAATTGTCCGTCATTTCGATACAGCCGCACTGGTCAAAATCACGAAATAACTGAAGTGTGACTATTATGAGAAAACACACAAATTTATACCAGAGTAGTCTTTAAACCTAAAAATTACTACTCTCAATGTCATATCAAATTGTGGACACCCTATTACTTCCTTTATAATCTTAAGACAAGGTTCCTATTATTTACCGATATGATAATTTTAATGGAAAGTGCCAGTGCCCTACTGCGATAGGGTGGAACAAATAACCTTCTTGATAGCATTTGCCGTTAAAACAATTCATTTTGTTGTCACGCCGCCGTATTAAAATTAAAATTTTATGTCTATTTGTTCTCGGAAGAAGGCAATATGCTTAAAGAGATATTTGCATAATGGAGCCACGATCTACATAAGAATGGAACGTCTGAAATTCGTTTTTCAGATCTTGTAAGTGATATTGAAAAGCTCTATAAAGATCTTTTACTATTACTATTTTCTTTCTAGATGACTAAAACAGGTACTTTGGATAGTTTTGTAGACAAATAATACTTAATTATGTACCTCCGTACTTCATGAGATCGAAACGAAACGTTATTTGTCCAATTTTGTGTAGCTTTTGATTTTAACTATTTCTTCTTCCAAACTAACTTTTGCCGTGTGCTGCCGGCTTAGATGCCGTGTGATGCCGGCTTAGAATAGTATCACCCCATTTTTTTCCATGGGCGTCGCAAGAGGTGACCTAATTTACAGTCGAGGGTGTGTATTGCAATTTAAAGCGATGATCTGACTCTCCCTGTCGCTATAGTGATACATGATTTTTCTGAATGAAAAAAAACGGTCCTCAAATGTTTGTCAGTCGTGGCGTAAATGGCCGTTTTTGCGGCCGTGTACGCTTAGCCTACCCCGCAAAAGATTATAGGCGTGATATGTGTGTTTTTTTTCTAAATTTACTTAAGCCACATTACGTTCAGTTCTTTTTATTTTACGAGCACACTTATCTCAAAAACACTTATCTAATTTTTTCCTTCATATTTTTCTGAATTAATTGCCTTGACCGCGTTGTGGTAAAATCATTACGATCTTAGCAAGAAGTATACGGAATAATTAAAATCCAGTCTAGAATAAATAATTTTGTAGATACAGCACTCGAAAATACAAAATAAATCCCAAAAAGCCTTGTAAAATACGCACTGTAAGGAATGTTGTTTCATGCAATGTATAGGGATGATGGAGAAACATAATGTTGCAAAACGTTTATTTTTTCTCCCATTGGCTTCCCTACAAAATACACAGACGTTACGTGCAGTTAAATGTTGAAATTTTCGGAGTATATAATCATTTGTCGATTAGGAAAAAATACCGTCTCTTTCATTCAGAGCAGAGCATTTTCAAATCAAAACTTCTGTGTATTCCCACTGAGAAGTGTTCGATCGTATGCTTATTCTTGTCGGGTCAATGGCAAAATATGGATACTTCAGTTCAGAGTATATCAGCGAAGGCAGCACTTACTCTACTTTATCATTTTCTCTCAGCTCATCTCCAAGTTTCCCAGAAGTAGATTCGATTCAATCTTCCCTGGAGTCTTAATTTAAGTAAACACTCAGGTTTAATGAAGATACACTAAATAAGAGGCTCTTGGTGCTCTTCACTGACAGTTTTCGTTTGGTTTAAGATAATTGTTTCTTGGGAACAAAATTGACAGTGACAAAATATGGTGGCTCAAAAGAGTACGGATAAAGATACTAGACCAAGTTTACACTTAGTAAAGGATAATGGCCTTAATACTGGTTACATGTCACTCAGAGAGCTATGAAAAGGTTTTTGCTCGGTAGCTCTATAATGGATAAAATCCGGAATGAGACTATCCGCAAAAAGACCAAAGTAACGGACATAGTCTGGAAGTGTAGCAAACTGAAGTGGCAGTGGGCTGGGCATATTTTTCGTAGAACCGACGGATGGTAGAGTAAACAGGATCTCGAGTGGAGGCCACGCCTCGGCAAGCGTAGCATTGGACGACCTCCGGCCAGGTGTACCGATGACTTAAAGAAGATGGCGTACCCTGGCCGTCTTACGTCCAGCAGTGAACTGCTATAGGCTAATGCATGTATGTATATATGGCCTTGATATAATGAAGTTGAATTTATCACATCAGAATACAATCGAATCATAGACTACTATGATCATGACTCAATAATATGCACTGAAATGGGTCATGTTTTTTATGTGAACAAGTTGTTTCAATAATGGTTTTTCCATAAGTTTTAACAGTAGAAGACCGGTTCTCAAACAAAGTACCTAACTTTACTAATTTGCATGAAATAATATTTTAGAAAACGTTAAATTTTTTTTGACTTCCCATAGTAAATGCAGTCAGCTGATTGTGATTTTGTGTGAAGTGTCGAATTGTTTTTTGTCGTTCCTCGGAAAAAGTTGTTGAGTTTCATGGTCTGCATGCACCCTATTAGTATTCAAAAGTCTGTTCCTTACACCCTGTATAATTATTAAATAAAAACACACGTGTTAAAAACATAATATAACGAATTATCATCACACAAAATGAGAGCCTCAATACTTACTCATAAAACGCTTTAAAAGAGACATGAAAACAATAAAAAGTACCCAGTTTATCTATTTAAAACAGAGTGTGGAAAAAGCTTCTAAGTATGCAGGCGGTATTTCAGCCGTGTAAGGGCCCCGAAACATTTTTTCCAACTTTTACTCGTAATTTGCACTTAATATTTCTTCAAGAGAGTAGGTATATTAAGCGAAAAAGTTTGCAATTTCACTTAAAACGCTTTTTTCGTTGCTTTACTTGGGGTTTTTAAAGTTTTTTCATTACTTAAAAGCTTCCAAGCTTAATATTTTCTGTTAAGTAGTTTTTTGTGAATTAAAATCATAAGACATAAAAATATGATAAGTTATTTCTATATTTTTAAAGATATTCGATCTGAAATTCGAAACAAGGTCTATTACTTGCATTTGTACCTTCCATTAAGGCGAGTGTACCACAAAAACATGTTTTCTCATTATACAAACAATCTATCAGAATGTCCGTTGCCCAAGATTTTAGTATTATTGTTAAGTAAAATCAAAACCTGCAAACTCAATCAAAAATTCGCTATAATAAAAGTTAAGGCAAAAAGTGCCTCAAAACGGCCACTTTAGGTATTAATTGCCATTACTTTAATTACATAGAATATTTCATAGAGTTTAAAGTTCTAATTTTACTTATGGATAATACTAAAAACTTGGGCAACGGACATTCTGATAAATTGTTTATTTATAAAGAGAAGTAATTTTTTTTTATTGGCGTAACTGTTGAGACAGTTCACGTGTACACTCGCCTTAAAGAACAATCTTAATATTTTTTTGCAATATTTCAAGTATTTACAATACATGCCCTAGCCCTAAAGTCTTACTTCCCAAGAATGTGCAATATTGCGAACAAAATAGTTGCCTTGGGATTATTTAATAAAGGGATCGAATATCTTCAGTTTTGTTTCATACACTTTATTTTATATTGGAAATTGTTTATGATAGTTAATTAAGTTCTTTCTTGTTTGTTTTTATAGGTCATGCCAAAGCAAACTATCTCATTTCAAGTTTACACTTTAGGGCTACATTAGTTAAGTACACCCTCCCTGCCTACACCCGGCGGGGAGGATCACCGGCGTCTTACCCTCAGGCTGTTCCCGCCTGAGGGCCGCGATTAGCATATTAGCTAGGCCGATTGCCGTGGAGTTCTTGCCGTTTCTCTCCCACGGAACGGTTCCGAAACGGCGGTAGCTATAGATTAGGCAATGGCTAAAGCTATTCCCCAGTCCCTTCTCCTGGACATTATTCGCGTCGTCCTCGAGGACAAAAATACCCGCGCCCACGTCGCGAAACTTCTTCCCGAAATCGGTAATTATTTCGACGACCCAACCCGCGATGAGTCATCGCCCAATCCCCTGACCACCGGTGAGTCAGCCCCATCCGCCGACGAAGCGTCCGCCGCTAAGTCGGCACCTGCCCCCTCCCCTGCGGTTACTCATTACGATGAGTCACCGCTATCCCCTGACCCATCGTCCCAAGTCGGCAACGCCCAGGACTCCGACCCTACCGTTGAAGTCATGGACACTGCCGACCCTCCGTCCGATGACTCAAACCCCGAACCCGACTCCGACGACGACTACACCGTAGTCAGTAGATCCAAAAAGCGCCAGCGTAAGGCTGCACATTCAGATAGCGACGAGGCTGCGAAAACAGTCCGCGTCGAAGGGCCCGATGGCAACCACGGTGGCCGCCGCCATTCCTAAAGTCTCTCCCGCTACAGAGCGCAGACCCCCCCCGATTATTCTCAGGGACAACGCCAAGTGGTCGTCCCTTTCCAGTCAGATGACCCAGAATAAGATTCCGTTCTTGACTGCTTCACAGACCAAGGACGGAATCAAAATTCAAGTCCCGACCTCTTCGGCGCACAGAGCGCTTACAAAATTACTGAACTTCCTCCAGTTCCCGTACCATACGTACGCACTGGAGGAGGAGAAACTACACCGCGTAGTAATTCGAGGCATCCCGAAAGAGATTTCCGAAAAGGAAGTCTATGACGACCTTATCGCCCAAAATATCCCCGTACGTAAAGTACACCGCATTTCGTCTCATCGCAATAAGAGACAATTCGACATGGTCCATGTCACGCTCGAGAGGAGCGAAGCTGGTAAGGCCATTTACGGTTTGAAATCCGTGTGCATGCTTTCAGGCATCCGCATGGAAGCCCCCAGGAAGACTGGGATCCCTGGCCAGTGTCACAACTGCCAACTTTACGGTCACTCTTCACGCACCTGTCACGCCGCCCCGCGGTGTGTTAAGTGCCTGGAGAGTCACAGCACTGCCCAGTGCGCCCGTCCTAAAAAGACGGACACGCCCTCGGCAGACAGCTCCTCTCCCCCACTCCCACCTAGTTGCGTCCTCTGCAACGAAAGTGGCCACCCAGCCAACTACCGCGGCTGTCCCCGTGCCCCTAAGGCGAACCCCAAAGTGCTTCAGCGCACCCTTGCGAGGCAAACGTATGCCGATAGGCTAGCTGGCTCTCAAAAACCAGCTGCGATCGTTCCAGGTGTTGCTGAAAACACAAACTTCCCGCCCCTCAGGCCTAACCCCGCATGGGCCCTCAAAATGGGTCCAGCCCCCGCCCCCGCCCAAGTCGCACCAAAACCGGTGGTGCCCCCCCAACCCGCCCCCAAAAAGCCGGCGCCTCCGCCGCCTTCTCCTCCCAAACCCGCTTCCCACAGCAAGAGTGCTGAAGGCGACTTAGCCGACGCGCTCTCTGTTGTCTCAAATTTCACCAGCCTCTTCGACATCGAAGAGATAATCTCCTACTCTAAGGAGATCAGAGCCAACGCTGGTAACCCCAGTGCGCTCATCCAAACCGCCGCCAAATACTACCATCTGGTAGTCGCGTTCAAAAACTTCAAACCCTGATTATGGATAGGTCTATTAACTTAGGGATATCCAGCAGTGGTAGGACCAAGCCTCGGTCACTAAAATTAGGTTTTTTCAATGCCGATGGTATTTGCAATAAAAAGACGGAAGTTAGCCTCTTCCTGAAAGATCACGGTTTAGATGTCCTCCTTGTACAAGAAACGTTTCTAAAACCCCATATGCGTACCCCGCGAATCGCGCAATACAACACGGTACGTAATGACCGCGTATCGGGCAGCAAGGGAGGCACCCTCATTCATTACAGGCGAGCGCTTCACTGCTCACCCATAGAGACCCCGTCCCTCTGCTATATGGAGGCTTCCGCTTGCCGCTTAAGCATGACGGGACACCAACCCATTACGATAGTGTCGGTATACCTATCTCCGAGCAATAATCGCGAGACAAAGCCACTTCTTAAAAGTGAGCTCGAGTCATTATTTAATCTCGGTGACTCGGTTATCATAGCAGGTGACTTGAATGCCAAGCACATGTCGTGGAACTGTATCGCCAACAACCCTAGAGGCAATCTTCTCTTTGAGTGGCAGGACGAACTGTCCTTTGACCTAGTAGCCCCTACAGAGGTAACTCATTACCCCCATACAGTAACTCATCGACCCGACATCCTCGACATAGCCCTTCTAAAGAACGTAAACCTTCGTTTAAGTTCTATAGAAGTACGCCACGAGCTCTGCGACTCTGACCACAGACCAGTTTTACTAAAACTTGACCCGCGAACCGACATCCCCGGCCCCTCAGGTCTGTGCGGCCCGACCAAAACTATAGTAGACTGGCCGAAACTAGGCCAAGCCTTGAACGCTCCCAGCTCTACTCACCTGGACCAAATACCGACTAGACTGACTACCGAAACCGACATCAACCTAGCCGTCTCTTCCATCACAAATCACGTTAGCAGCGTCGTGAACAGCTGTTCACGGACGGTTAAAATCACTGAAGACAGTAAATATAAACCTCCAAATGACCAGATCTAACAGACTATTCATGCGCGCCCTACAGAGGGAAGTAAGGCAGCGTGCAGCTGAATGGCGTGACGCCGGGTGGGATCAGCACCTTGAGGAGCTGAACCCATCCCATCTCGCATTTTACAAGCTGCAACGCTCGCTGAAATCTGACACCATCTCTGTGATGCCGGTACTTAACAGACCTGACCAGACCAAAGCCTTTGACGACGACGAAAAGGCTGAATGCCTAGCTGACAGTCTCGCAGCCCAATGCACCCCCAGCACACTCCCTTACGACTTGACCTTCGTCTCAACGGTCGACTCCGAAGTCGAACGTCTCATTTCACTACCTCCATCGGGCCCACCACTCAGAGTCATCACTGAGATGGAAGTGCGCAACGCCCTTAAGGCACTCAAGCCCAGAAAGGCTCCAGGACCGGACGGCATCACCAACCGTGTCCTGAAGATTCTCCCCGATCATCTGATCAATCGCCTCACCCTGATTTTGAATGCCGCCATGGCTAGTTGCACCTTTCCAGCTTGCTGGAAGGAAGCAATAGTCATAGGCATTCACAAACCGGGTAAACCGGCGAATGAGCCCACTTCCTACCGCCCGATCAGCTTACTGAACCCTCTCGCCAAACTTTACGAACGCATGATCTATGCCCGACTCCGTGACCACGCAGAGACCAACAATCTCATACCTGACGAGCAATTTGGCTTTCGACAGCAGCACTCTTGTACCCAACAAGTACACCGCATTGTCGAACACATCGCTCTTAAGCTAAATGTCTCGTCCAAACCGACCCCGACAGGAGCAGTTTTTCTCGACGTGGCGAAAGCCTTCGACAAGGTCTGGCACAGCGGGCTGGTATACAAGCTACACCAGCTCGCTGTGCCTGATCGTCTCGTGCTTTTAGTACGTAACTTTCTGTCGGATCGAAGCTTTCGTTACAGGGTGGAAGGCACTCTGTCTTCACCCCACACCATACAGGCAGGAGTCCCTCAGGGCTCCGTCCTATCTCCATTACTTTTCACGCTATACACTAGCGACATCCCCAAATCGCCCATGTCACAGCTGGCTATGTTCGCCGACGACACTGCCATTTACGCGTCCCACCGTAACCACTTAAAATTAGTTCAGATTCTCCAGAACGCTCTAGACTCCCTCGGGAGCTGGTTCCGTAAATGGAGAATCGAGGTAAATCCGGAAAAAAGTGCAGCCGTGCACTTTCGTAGAGGTTCGTACCGACTAAACGTCCCCGCTGTAAAGCTTTTCGGCCGACCCATCCCGTGGGTCAACGAGACCAAATATCTAGGAGTCACCCTCGACTCAAGACTTAGCTTCCGTAGCCACATTATGAGAGTCCGCGACCGCGCCGCGTTCGTTTTGGGCAGATTACATCCGATGTTGAACAAAAAGAGCAAACTCTCCCTTAGAAATAAGGTGAGAATTTACACCACCTGCGTAAGGCCTATTATGACCTACGCCAGCGTAGCCTTTGCTCACACCTTCGATTCACATCTGAAAATGCTGCAGGTCATCCAAAACCGTTTCATGCGCAAAGCTACCGGGGCGTCCTGGTACATGCGTAACGCCAACCTCCACATCGACTTAGGCCTCCCTACCATTAAAGCGTATATGAAAGAAGCGTCTCGTCGCTTCTTTGATAATGCTCCCCATCATAAAAACCCCTTGATAGTTGCCGCGTCCAACTACTTCCCTCATCCAACCTCGCGTTTTAAACACCGTCCGAGACACATCCTTACGGAAGAAGATGATGAAATCACAGTAGCCACTGCTGCAGCCATTGCGAGTAGATCACACTCCACAAGCTCCTCAAGCAACCGACGCCCCCGCCGGCGGGGGCGCGGAGGTCCCTCATTTGCTCCCCACTTTGGGAACTACCGGCACGTGCCGGGTAGATTCAGTCCAATACGTTCTTCCCAGAACAACTCGTAAGCCCAATCGCGCCCCAAGGGCGCGATTGAGCTGGTTGTTTGAACAACCACAAGCTTTTCCGGGTGAGCTCCTGCTCCCCACCATACAGTCAGGTGTAGATTGAAAGCCCCGGGGCTAAAAATCGTAGGGTCCACAAAAAAAAAAAAAATCATTTCAAGTTTTTGCACTAGTTTCCTGATAAAACAATTTTAGAGGATTCTGTAAAATTAAAACAGATATGTTTGTGGATTCCACATTTCATTTTTAAATGAACATTCATTTTGAAACATAAAACATACAAATTATTCTAATATCTTCATAAACCCCAAAAAGAACTTATTGGGAGTATATTTAATAAGTAAAAACATACATGCATACATACATTAACAGTCACAAAAGTTAATGCTGGACATGGGACTCTCCCCCTATTGGGGGTATTGCTATACTCACCACGCTTGGCAGGCGGATTGGCGAGCGCAGTGCAAGATATTGCATTTACAGGGAACGCTGCTGCCCATTCCCAGGTTGAATTTATTCTATAGTCGCTTTTTACGACACACACGGTAGAATTGGGATGATGCTATTACGAGTCGTCATCACAAGGCAAAAACAGCAAGTAAAAACAATATGTAAAAATATTTATGTTTGGCTTAAACATCAGTGGAATTACATTAAAGATTTGTTATCGCCCACTTTGATCTGGCAACACTGGCGAGTTCTGGAGGGATGATGCTCGCACGCTGATTGGATAAGAGGATAGTTTTTGCATCCGCCACTAGGGGTCGCATCGGTTGCACTTTAAGCGGAGGAGTTGGCGGCGAGCTCAGTCAGTTTTTGTGTACGAGAGACGACAGTCGAATTATTACAGTGTATATAGAGTCTATTCAGGATCAAGGAAACTAAGTTATGTATATTTTAATTTTACTTATAATTTCTTGCTGGTTAAATATTAAATTGCTTGAGGATTTGCTTCACAAATTTATCTGTAGAGTTTTGTGCCTTGCAAGTTGTTGTAGAATATATTTCATGCTTAATTAAGTTTATTAAAATAAGTTAAGTTATTTCTGGAATAATACTACATTCTTGTGAATAATTAATAAAGCACTATTTCCATTATGTTAATGTTTATTTTTCTATCATCAGAAGTTGGTATTACATCGACGCCCACAAAGAAAAAAAAAATGGCACGTGGTCGAAAAAGGAAGTCACGGCCATCACGCCGCCGCAGACGAGCATCCACGAGTTCATCCGACTCTACTTCAACCACGAGCTCGAGCAGCGCAAGCACGTCAAGCTCGAGCAGTAGCAGTTCTGAAGACCGGAAAAGAAAGCGTCGCCGCAAGAAGTCACCAACCGTGAGTCAAAATGTTGTCTTATCTTCAGTGATTCCCGAATTCGACCCATTGGTAGATAATATTGACATGTGGTTAAACGTAGTCGAGGCAAATGCACGTGCTTTTGGTTGGTCAAATAACATGACGAAGTATCAGGCGTTACAGAAACTACGTAATACGGCTAAGACTTGGTTAGATTCTCTACAAAAAAACGAAACCAGGTGGACGTCTTGGAAGTGGAAAAAATGGCGCGATACTTTATCTGATACCTTTCAATCCAAGCGAAACATGTATACTTCACTCAAAGAGCTATTAGATGCAAAACCAGGGCCTAATCAATCGCTTTATGAATTTTATTTTGAGCAAAAATCACGTATCGACCGACTGCAGTTAGGCTTTCGTGAGCGCGATATAATATCAATAATTGTCGGATCAATAGGCGATGCGAATATTGGCACCGCGGCGGAAGCAGGAAACTTCAAATTATGTGAGGATTTAGCTTCCTTTTTACATGGAAAACGGCACCCCGCTTTAGAAAAATCGGTATCTCAAAATCAAAACAAGACGTTTTCATCGTCAAAACAGCCTCCTTCTCGACCAACTTATTCGGGTCAAACAAATGAGAATTCGAAAAATAGCAATATTAAATCCGAAATCTCAAATCACGCTGTGAGTTCCACAAACACACAGCCTATAACTTGCTATCGCTGCGGGGAAGCTGGACATCGTCGGAATACCTGTGGAGTTCAGGATTCTGTCCGATGCTCGGCTTGCTCTCGCCTTGGACATCTTGAGGCAGCTTGTAGAACAAAGTTGAAATCGGCACCAAAAACCGAGAAGGAGGCCGAGGTGAAAATGATCACGTCTCAAAATAAACAAAAATTTATAAAACAAGTTTACTTACATGATAATGAGTGTGAAGTTTTCTTTGACATGGGAAGCGATTGTTCACTGATCTCGCGGGAGTTAGTCACAAAATATAATTTTACACCGTTCACTTTAAGTGCTCCTATCAACTTAGTTGGATTCACAGATGATAAGATCACAACTGTTACTGAAGCCGTCGCAGTCCGTTTAAAAGTTGACGCAGTTGAACTGATAACAACTTTGTACATTGTTGACAAAATTGCTGGATCTAAAGTGCTAATTGGTCGCAATTTCACAGAGGATAGGTCAATAATGTATATACGAGTAGGTGATATATTAACGTTTCAACCAGTTGAAAAACTTGCAGTTTTAAATATCAATTCACTTTTGAATGACATTTCTAGTGAACATCAAACTTTGTTGACAAATATTTTTTCAAAGTACCCCCAGTGCATTTCGAGCGATCTAACTAGTTTAGGTAAAACCGATTGCGTTGAGTTAGGTATAGAACTGACATCTACAAAACCAATTTGCCAACGTCCGTACAGGATGTCAGAGTCAGAAAGAAGTATTACGCGGGAACTAACGAATGAATTATTAAACGCCGGTATAATTCGTCATAGCAATTCTCCCTATGCCAGCCCCGCGCTTCTTGTAAATAAAGCTTCTGGCGCGAAGCGACTCTGTGTAGATTATAGGCAGCTGAATAAAGTTACAGTTAAGGAAAAATATCCGATGCCACTTATTGAGGACCTCATTGACCGTCTTAAGGGTTGTAAATATTTCACTTCAATAGACCTAAAAAGCGGTTATCATCAAATACCAATCAAGGCTGAAGATGTGCACAAAACTGCATTCATTACCCCGGACGGGCATTTTGAATATGTTCGAATGCCGTTTGGCTTATGTAACGGTCCTGCGGTTTTTCAAAGATTAATGGATACAGTTTTGGGCAATCTGCGGTTTGGAAAAGTGATTTGTTTCATGGATGATTTACTCATCGCAACATCAACTTTTGAAGAAAATGCCGCTTGTTTGGAGGAAGTGCTGACCATTCTGCAAAAGCATGGTCTCACAGTAAATCTGGACAAATGCTCATTTTTTCAGAAGCAAGTCACTTTTCTCGGATATGAAATATCTGAGTCAGGCATTCGCCCGAGCTCCCGCAAGTTAAGAGCAATTAATGAATTTCCTACACCACGCACAGTACATCAATTACGTCAGTTCTTGGGATTGATTAACTATTTTAGGAAATTTATTAAAAACTGTGCTTTGATTTGCAAGCCTTTGACTCACCTATTAAAGAAAAATGTTGTATGGAGATGGGGTCCTCAACAAGATCGTGCAATAAATGAGATCAAAAGTGCATTAATCGAAAAAGCAGTTTTAAACATTTTTGACCCAAAGTTGCCCATAAATCTGTATGCTGACGCATCGCGTGACGGCTTAGGCTGTATATTGACACAGGGTACAGAACATGGAGAACGACCTGTCTATTTCTATAGTAGGCAGACAACAGATGAGGAAAAAAAGTACCATTCTTTTGAGTTAGAACTCTTAGCTATCGTAACAGGTTTGCAAAAGTTTCGTCATTATTTAATAGGTACGCGATTCAGAATTACGACTGATTGTAATGCAGTTCGGCATACGCTAGCTAAAAAAGAGATCATACCCCGGATTAGTAGGTGGGTACTTCAAACTCAGGAGTTTACCTTTGATATTGTACATAGGGCAGGTTCGCAGATGCAACATGTGGACGCGCTTAGTCGAAACCCGGTCGAGGATAACGATGACTCTATTTGTAGGTCAGAAGGAATGGATAATTCGGAAGCGACTAAAGAGACTGTTATGAATATAACAATTACAGAAAGTGACTGGTTGTTATCTGTTCAGTTGCTTGATCCATCTATTTGTAGCATACGGGAAATATTGCAGTCAGGAGAGGCCGAACAAAATAAAAAAATATTCAATGAATATGAGTTGCTCGGAAACAAAGTATACCGCAGGACGGAATATGGTAGACGTTGGGTAGTTCCGAAACAGTGCGTATGGCAGATAATTCGAATCAACCACGATGACGTGGGACACTTTGCTGTAGACAAAACAGTCGAACGTATACGCTCTAAGTACTGGTTTCCACGATTAAAGAAGGTCGTTGCGAAATATGTTAAGAATTGTCTTGATTGCATATACAATAAAACGATACACGGTAAGAAACCAGGACAATTATATCCTATTCCAAAATATGCTAGGCCGTTTCATACTTTGCACCTAGATCACCTGGGTCCTTTTGTTAAAACAGTACGAAACAATAGTTATTTATTGGTTTTAGTAGACTCTTTTACAAAATTCGTTTTCATTTTGCCTGTAAAAAACACAAAAGCAAAAGTAGTGATAAATGAATTGAGTAAAATTTTCAAAATATTTGGAAATCCTAAAAGGTTAGTTAGTGATGCAGGTAGTGCATTTACATCGAAATTGTACTCCGATTATTGTAAACGCCTGAATATTAGGGCTCATGTCGTCGCGACCGCTGTACCACGTTCAAATGGACAAGTCGAACGTTACAATAGGACTATATTAGACGCATTAAGAAGTTTAGGTGCGGATACAGATAATAACAAATGGGATGAACAAATAACTAAAATTCAACAAGGTATAAATAGTACCATCAATAAAACTACCGCTGCAGTGCCTAGTGAAGTGTTATTTGGGTATCGAATTCGAACTGATAATGACGGAATCACTGACGATGACAATGTCGAGAGTCAAATTGACTTGACGACTCTGAGAAAAACGGTTGATGCTAATATTAAAAAAGACGCGGAACGACAGAAGGCAGCATTTGATGCCAAAAGAAAGGAAGCACCAACCTATGAGGTCGGAGACTTGGTGGTGATCAAAATTCCAAGTCAGAGTAACGATGGTCAAAGTACAAAACTATTGCCACTGTTTAAGGGACCTTTTCAGATTACTGAAGTCCTTGGCCATGACAGATACAGGGTGTCTGACATGAGAGGCGCAGAAAGGAGTGCAAAACGGTACAACGGTGTCTCTTGTGTAGAAAACATGAAACCCTGGATCCACATTGAAGATGATAACCAATAGTTCGACCGAATGTTATCACTAAAGAGGTAGGTGTCGAATACAATAACATATATATATATTTTTTATTAACAATTTATTATTTACAGGCTTGTCATATTTGTAATAACATTTATGCACTTACGTATATGGTTTTTACACTTTATACATTTTATCAGAGTCTAATGAATTCGCTTCCAACAGTGGAATTGTGTAACATGTGTGTAAGACAAATAGTGGAAATCTGTGATGAACACCACTAATAGGGGGCAAGGTGATACACGGTCAGTGATACTGAACATCACTTGGCTTAAGCCTTGGTTCCACCCAGTCGTATGCAATGTTGTGCATTTTCACTAAGTGGATCGAACGTCTGCGAAAGCCGTTGGTTGATATTCATACAGGTTGACATGAATGGATACCATTAAGCTTCAAACTAATCACCAAGAATACCAAATACTAAATAAGGTGTCTGTTTTCAGCTCATTCATCAGACTAAACGCATCCGAGGACGAATACGTGAGCAGGACGGCCGAATGTTATCGCCCACTTTGATCTGGCAACACTGGCGAGTTCTGGAGGGATGATGCTCGCACGCTGATTGGATAAGAGGATAGTTTTTGCATCCGCCACTAGGGGTCGCATCGGTTGCACTTTAAGCGGAGGAGTTGGCGGCGAGCTCAGTCAGTTTTTGTGTACGAGAGACGACAGTCGAATTATTACAGTGTATATAGAGTCTATTCAGGATCAAGGAAACTAAGTTATGTATATTTTAATTTTACTTATAATTTCTTGCTGGTTAAATATTAAATTGCTTGAGGATTTGCTTCACAAATTTATCTGTAGAGTTTTGTGCCTTGCAAGTTGTTGTAGAATATATTTCATGCTTAATTAAGTTTATTAAAATAAGTTAAGTTATTTCTGGAATAATACTACATTCTTGTGAATAATTAATAAAGCACTATTTCCATTATGTTAATGTTTATTTTTCTATCAGATTACCTCGTATTTACTCTTCAGCCACGTCTTTTGGTAGGTAATGAAGCACAGGCGTGCAAATATACGGGTTTTAAGGGACAGCCCTCTAAATACTGATAGGGTGCATGCAGACCATGATACTGAAAAACTTTCCCATAGGAACATAAATAAGTCAGGAAGCGACAAAATTTATTCGGGATCCCGTAAAAAATCACGATGAGCTTTACCACGCGCCGCCGCCAATACTTACTTTGTTGCTTTACTATGGACAGTCTAAATTTTTTCACGTTTCCTGTTAAATTTTCAAATGGAAAATTATTTAGTTTCATGGTCTGAATGCATATCAATATTCGGAGAGCTATCCCTTACACCCTGTATACAAAATTTTTGTAACATTCTACCTTTTTTTATTTTGTGCACGTTGTCGTCATTATTATTTAATGCCAACCAGGAACACTGGTTGTATTCCACTAAAATGAGTTTATTTACGACATTATTCTTATAAAAGTACCAAATTTCGCCCCGGGGTACAGTTACAAGGGGGAAACCTTCCTATTGCAGTTCGGGGACATATTAAATTTTGAAGCTACAAACTTCAGAACAAAGATCAGAATAAGGCTCTCGAATTTAAATTAAGCACCAGATATTATTTCAAATTTAGAAAGAATTATAATACAGAAAGGGTTTACCGAAGAAGGTATTAAACGCACAAGTATCACTCATGATGTAGGTTAACGTGACTTACTACTACCGAAACTCTCAAACTCGCTACGTAATAAATAACAAGTACGAGTTAGTCGCGTAAACTTACATCCCAGGTGGTTGTAATTTGCACAATAAAATTCGTAGCTTCCCTATCCTCCTTATTTTTTTTTTGATTACTTGTGATATAAAATATACTTGATTTTCTTTCGTTTGACAGCTACTGTAATCAGCCGCTATAAAGATTTTGAAAAAGGAAAATGAAAAGAGTGACATTTTGCTGATTCGACAAGAACCTTATTAAAATTACCATTTAGATTCTTTGTACAAATACTTTTCAGCAGATTTTAAATCAAAGAGAATTTGTAACTGTCTGCAAAATTTTATGAGAGAATTTCTAAAAATAATATAGAAATAATTACGATGCCCAGTTGCAAATAATAGTTAGACCACTGTGAACTGCCTAGCCACATCCGGGCAAGCGGCGCCTAGTGGTCCGGTTTGCTCAAATGACAGGACATACAGGACGGTAGTCGCAAATGCTGCAGAGAAAGTAGTGAATAAATACATTATGGCTTGTACTTTGAATTGTAGAAGTTGGAAAATACTTATTGTATAAATTCAGTTATTATTTCGTTGTTACAAGTACCTCAAATAAGAACAAGATTTTAGTTTAGGACATTGATGCTATCTTCGGTAACATCATTTGGTTACATGTGTCTTTTATGTAGACCGAATGTGGACGCAGGTTTTAAATTAAAACAGCCCAGCTTGTAATCATTTTAATAACGATATACTCATCCAGCCAAATTTTTATTTGCAAGAATTAAAATCAAACGGATTTAAATAAATCATTGTTATTTGCATATTTCTTATTTCCGACGTGAATTCTAGCCATTATACATACATACATAATACATAAATCACGCCTATTCCCTCACGGGGTAGGCAGAGCGTTAACGGCCGTAAAACGGATATTAACACCACGTCTGACAAAAGCTTGAGGGTCAATCAGATAACTGTGTATCACTATAGTGACAGGTTGTCAGCCCATCGCCTTAAATTGCAATACACATCCCTCGAGTCCCTTAGTCGGCTCTTACGCTAGCCATTATAGTGTAGTAATAAGTAGGAAAAATATAACACGTACACACATCAGCCTATAGCAGTCCACTGCTGGTCGTGGGCTTCCCCCAGGGTACGCCATAAGGCACTATCTCCCGTTTTCGCCGTCTAGCCGCCCTCTTTAAGTCATCGGTCTATCTGGCCGGAGGGCGTCCAACGCTTTCCGAGGGGTGGCCTCCATTCGGGAACCTGCTTGCTCCACTGTACATCGCTACAACGACAAATCCCTCTCTCTCTTCTTTTTTCGTGTGGGACACCGAGTAAAAACATGAAAAAAACAAAATGTATTGGTATTTAAAAGATCTATTTTCGCCCACGACTCAGAGTGGTTGACGCGCTTTGGACAGTGCATTTCCGCGGTCAGCTGGGGCTTGGCTGGCTTTGTTTATTTCCGGTGCCAGCTTCTGAATTATTTAGTGCATTCCATTTTCAAGTTTCAATGTAACGTTCGTTTTTTTTCTGCAAGCACTGAGTAGGTAAGGTTTGAGGCACAATTATAATGATAATTATTCCAGCCGTGTGATTCCGGCTTAGAAAAGCATAGCAAGCAATACTATATGTAGTGTGTACGTGTCGTAAAACGTGACTGAGGGATAAATTCACCCAGGGAATGAGCAGCAGAGTTCCGCGTAAAGCAATATCTTGCACTGTGCTCGCCAATCCATTTGTCAAGCGTGGTGAGCATAGCAATCCTGGGGGTACTAGGAGGAGGACCATGTCCAACAGTAGACTGTTTTGGCTATTCATGTTTACGAACCAGTAAGAATCAAGATTATTTTATGTATCGTTATGGTATCGTACAAACCGTACGCGCTCTCACTGGCGTAGCCAGCTTACGAGCAATTATCATTATGTAATATACTCTGAAAAACTACCTTAAATAATTACCTGTCATTTTAATTGAGTCCATTTTCATTCATTGATGTCGGCCATTAACAATGAGACCTGATTTATTTCTGTTCATTACATTATTGACTGACAGCCAATGGACTAAAGATGCAATCATGTTGCTATATCAATTTAGTAACTTTATAACATTATTTAAAACATCGAGTCACCTTACTACAAAAACCTTAGATTAAAAGATAAAATACAGCTCCCATTAACCACAAATACATTTTTTTGAAAACCTGCGACTTTCGCTATCACTTATAGTGACGCATCTTCCATCTGGGCTACCGCGGCTCATCCATTGCCCGCAAATCAAATCAATTATTGCCCGCGGTAGAAAATTTTGCATCTGTTATAAATATTGGATACCTTACACGAAAGGTAGTTTAAACATTTGTCTCAATTGCAGTTTTATTTATACCAAAATAGAATTTCCATTGCTATTGTTGATATAATCGACACATTCCGTGTAATATCCGGCCGGACAGAATGATCCGTGAGGTTCCACTTCCGCCACGTTTCCGGATATTGAACGTGTGAACTGACCAAATGCAGAAATATCATAATAAACCATAAACTGACTGCCGCTGGACATTGGTCTTTCCATAATTGGGGGCTGATTATCATACGCAAAATATTCTACCGCAGACTTTCGCTATCAGTAGGTACCTGCGGTAGAAAATTTTGCAAGTTTTCTTAAATTTGTACACTTAACACGTCTATTTGTATTTGTAAGCGAGTTGTATTTATTTTACTATCATCTATCACCAACGAGCATTTTGATACAAAGGTAGTTTTTAACATTGAATAATAGGGTTAGTGGACAACTCGCACTAGCCAAAAACTGGCACATGTGCCATATGCCCAATAATGCCCACATGACTATTTTAATAACATGTTCAGTACATTTTGAGTTCGAGCATAAGAGCCATGTACAGTCGGTTGTGGTCCATAAGGTACCAGGGGTACTCCAAAAGAACTGAATTATTTTTATCCTCAGTTAAATATATATCCTTTATTGCATAAAAACAAACGAAAAATGTACAAACAGTGTGAGCAAAGGCGAGTTAATACATAATAAAATTAAAACTTATTCTCATAAAAGAAGTCATTTTCCACTATTACAAATTCATGACAAGAAAAAAATATTGCTAGGGACAAAAACTATTCACTTCTTTTGGAGTACCCCTGGTACCTTATGTGCTACAACCGACTGTACACATTGTGCCTGCCACAATGTTCAGAGGGTTGTAGTGACTGTATTTTTCTATGGTTGTAGTACCTGGGTCAATGTACCGCTTTTGCTGGGAAAGTTTGAAACTTGATGCACAAAACTATTCCAAGAAACATGTAAAGCGAGCATGGCTTGTGGCCATCTTTGAAACTATGTTCTTTGAGTTTCATAGCAGAATGCCGCAAGCATTTTGTATACTATCTTACTCATTTGTAAGGTACTGCTTTCATAAAGTTACAAGAAATAATTTCACCTGAAAAGTGATTCAGGCTTTCAAACAAAGGTAAAAAAAAGGTACAATCCAGTCAATACATTAAAATATTCAAAAAATACAATATCTCAATTTGTACTGTGGCGTCATGTGTCTAATTTGAGCTTGTCTGCCCTGCCGCCTCGCAAATTTGCATCAACCAGCTTCCACAAGCTTAGCTTGAAGATATCGGATTTCAGCTTGCCAAAGATTACTTCAAACAGTGTTTGTACGCATTACTATTATGTTGATCTAACATCTTAATATACATTTTACCGTTTTCTCACAAGGGAGAATCAGTTTTGATTTTGCCCTCCTGCCCTCTCATTAAACTCAGCTTTCTAGGAATCGTAAGCGTTTCACATGATTTCAGTATACTTAAAGATATCGCTAAGTTGACTCTTTGATAACGAGGGCTATACATAAGAAAGATACAAGATACCACGAAAATATAATTTCTCAATTTTTCCAGTGTCGTCACGTGTATCTGATTTGGGTGGCCCGCCCTGCCATTAATCATGAGGACAGACGACGTGGCGACCTGCCTCCGCCACAAGGCTGCGTTGCCTTACAGGATAGTGAGCGTGCCAGTTGTTTTGATTTCAATTTGCTTGTATTAGAGTTTATGTCATCAAAGTTCAAGCAAGTTCTTGTTAGACCAAATCACTATCTTTGCTTTTGAAAGAAATACGGCTAAATTTGTAAGACGGTTATAAGCATGCTGCGTCCTATCTTTGCGTCGCATCGGTAGTTAGTAAATTTTTATCTTTAGTCAATTGCTCTTAGCGTCATCTGGAATGTGCAGAAATTGCAATAAAAATTTATTGCAATTTCTGCAGATTCTTTGCCTGCTGTTGACTATAGATTAGACATGCAATTTATCATCAGGATAAGCGAGGTCAACTGTCAATCGAAGAGCAGCAGTGATTGACAGCACCGAATATGAATTAAGGAGTCCAGCACACGGCACATAAGTTTTCAGGTAAGATTTAGCAGATTATATGCTTCTTCTTTTTTTTTGTTTCGTCCACGAACCACCCGATGAACCCTGCTTTCAGAGTTTTTCAACCGCTTACTACTACTAGTAGTCCTCTGACGTAGTTCAGTGATGACCACTGTCTAAGTAATCATAGATAGCAACCGGGTTCGACGGTTTAACGTGCCCTCAAAGCACGGAACCATCTTTCTTACGGACAATCAGAAGGTTCAGCCTGCAATGTCCTAACCAGACTGGGAACAAATTCACAAGCTGATAATATCAACTTTGTGAGTGCCACACTGGGAATCGAACCCGGAACCTTTGCGCCGCTCACAGTCGGACTACAACTGCGCCACTTCAGCCGTCGATTATATGCTTAAACTCATAATTGAAATCATAAAAAAACAAAAGCCGGTTAAAAGTATACACATTGGTAGGTAATTAGAGAAAATCTTTTCATCTAATCTTTCAAAGTGATCAGCTTTCTAAGATAATTTAATATTAATTTTAAACGTTTCTGTATTTGACTTATTTTGATCCTGTACTCTCAAATTAAAACAGAATATGATATATGTATTACGTCAAACAAAGGAGTCGAAATACACACGTTTGTTGAGGCGTGAAAAATAAAAGTAATTCTCACTAGCCTACCAAAAAACTTTATATATTTTATTAAACTTGCAACTTTTTTAGCGGTGTATGTTTCCAATTAGTTTTTGGTATTCATCATGACCTCAGAAATGCGATATGACTCATCACCTTGCGGTTTTTGTTAATGATTCTATCCCTTACAGACCCGCCCATTTTAAGCTCCTGTTTCATTTTTGCTTAATTATGACGTAACCATACACTAAACAGTAGTTTAGTATCGGATATCAACTATGTTAATGATTTTTCGTACTGGGCGGAGTTGCGGCTCGTTTAAATTTAGAACACAAGGTTAATGACGGTTAAATGCCGCCATTTTGTAAAACAAGCTTTTGTTGGTTTGTCTATAAGTTGGTAAAATAATACTTTGTTCGAAAAAATACAATTTTAGTTTTTATCAGAATCATTTATTTATTTATTTAACTGTTTATTGCACACAAGATAAAACACAGGACACTTACAATTAAGAAAAACAACACAACAGGTACTACTTATTTCTAAAAAGAAATCTCTTCCAGCAGTCCTAGGGTAGAGAGATAGCGTAAGGTGAGGCTGATAGATCATATTAATTATGATCAGGTAAGTTACTTACCTTATGAAATTAGACTTACCAAAAATAAGAGAATAGGGCGTCAATCTCATCCCAAATCAAGCTTGTGAAGTGAACCCAATACCTACTAAAATCAAATTGTTCTACAAATAATGGAGTAAAATAATTTATTATTTATATTAATGGCATAAAAATCGCCTTTGTTTTTTATATAATATATTTTTTTATTGTTATAGCGGGAACAATTATACATGTTCTGTGAAAATTTCAACTGTTCTGTTAATGAGATACAGCATCTTAACAATCATTGATAACATTGAACAAAAAAATGCGTTTTTGTATGGGAGCCGCACTAAATTATTATTTTTTGTATATTAGTCAACAAAATACGGCATCTGTGAAAATTTCAACTGTAACTATCACGTTTTGTGAGATAAAGTCTATTGACAGACGGACGTATAGACAGCAAAGTCTCAGTAGAAGCACAAAGTAAGTATTGGCGGCTGCGCGCCGGTAGAAGGGCCCCGTTTTGACACTTTTCATACGGAACCCTAAAAATTACTAAGACAAATTATTCAACAAATTAAAAATATGAACAAACACTCGAAATATTGTACAATAAAATTAAAGTTACTAGATACAATATGTACGTGGATCATCCCATGAGCCATGACGTTTTATAGATATTATATTATTGTTCATGTATGCTTTCTAGCTACCACATTTCTAAGTAGACTCGGTGTCCCACACGAAAAGAAAAAGTAGAAGAAGACTCTTATTTACTAGCCTCATCTAGCAGTTGGTTTCTCTACCTCTTTCTTTACTCTGTTCACGAAGGGGTAAAAACGGAAATCTTTCCAACCCGGCATGCCCTATCAGGAAGGATAATTATGATTTCGGTGAATTTTGGACCAGCCACCTCACTAATGAGGCTGAAGTCCGATAGACTAGAAAATGTTTATTTCAATGTTTACAATGTAGACGAATAAATTACACTTAGAGCTTTAAGGCAAGTGTAGTCGTAAACGGCCTCGACAGTGGCGTGACTTCACAAAAAAATATTATCTTTATTAAATGTAATGACTTTGTTTATACAGGGTGTAAGGGACGGTGTACCGAAAACTTTGCAGGCATGATCAGACCATGAAACTGAACAACTTTTACTTTGGAGCCTATGATGGGAAACGAATTTTTTTTTTCGAGTTTCCATTGAAATTCAGTCAGCTGATCGGGAATTTTGTATGGGAGGTCGAAAAATTTTTCTCGTTTACCAACATAGCTTCCATAGAAAAAGTTGTTCAGTTTCATGGTCTGATCATGCCTGCAAAGTTTTCGGTAAACCGTCCCTTACACCCCGTATATATATATACCCATTTCAAAATACCTGTTTCCCCTAATATTGAGAGGTAGGTAATTGCCACCACTCCTAGCAGGAGAATTGAGGTGTCCAATTTTATGAACATGTTCATGCGGATCGCAATGATGGTTGACTTAAAGTTGTGAGTAGCTCAGCACACCAGCATATAGCTACTCTAGGCTACCGTCGGGCATAGACTAGATGGACAGGCTCCCTACCGTGTATGTGCTCGAGACACTGATAGTCAATACACTTACTCAATATACTACAATGATCAATACACTCACTTAATACACTACAAACAAACTGATTTTGCACCGGCATATACACAACAAGCCTGTGATAAACGGTTGACTCGATGACTTAAAAAAGCAACGCCCCCAAACGACAATTCGTTTAACGACGTCTATTATCCACCAGAAAATATCACGAAAACGAGGCTTCATCGCTATTATTCATTTGCCCCAATACCCCCGTCGATGTAGCGTTTAAATGAGTCTAATTTGATCAGTTTGTAAATAGTAGAGCTAGTGCAAAACGCCGATTCGATTTTTTGCTATGCAACAATCTTACACGTGTTTCAAATCCCCCTTTTCATCGCAGTCAAGTCATCAAGCCTGCAGTAAACAAGTGGCAAGCAACTCGATTACATATAATCACGCCTCTTTCCCATAGAGGTAGGCAGAGACTACATCTTTCCACTTGCTACGATCCTGGCACACCTCTTTCGCTTCTTCAACATGCATCAACCTTTTCATACATGCTCGTCGCTTAGGGTACTCTTGACCTGACTTTTCTTTAGAACGTCCCCGATCTTTCCCTTCCAACGTTCCCATCCACACTCGCCATATACGCCTGTTTCGTTAATCTTATTTTATCAAAGATATTAAATAAATATGAAACGCAATAAGATTTAATATGATCCTGAATCTATTACTAAAGATATTTTTATTAGTTTTTGGTCAACGATTGAAATTCAACCGCGCTGTAATGCTACGGAAAACTAGCCGCGCGTTTGCATTTAGAAGTTTCTATACTGTGACTATGATTGTAAGATTGTTGCAGTTACCTTTACGAAGAACGAACGTTCTGCCTGCTTAAACCATTGCACGGAAAGTGTACGGAAGCTACAAAAATCTCCTTTCCCAAATTACCGGATGAAGGATGAAGATCGAGTCCCACGAGTAAACATCAATCAATTTACTTAAACTGACGGCTTCTGGGTCGTCTATATCAATTGTTTCCTTTATCAATAGTAGGTATATTCGGGTGTTGCCATGTAAATAAATCACACTGAACGAAGTCGTTTATCAAAAAACAATCTCAGTATTTACGATCTTCACCTTTGAGATTTGATGTGGTGATTTATTCATGGACTAGGTCAGGCAATTTTTTGGCGTAGGTTGTAATTTGATACGGTTCTAGATTTTTGATAGCCCGATTATTGGGACTCGGAACAATATTAACAGCCACAACAGACTACTGTTGGTTATAGGCCTTCCTCTATTTAGGGGTATTGAAATACTCATCACGCTTGGCAGCGGAATTGGCGAGCGCAGTGCAAGATGTTGCATTCACAGGGAACGCTGCTGCCCATTCTCTGAATGATTCTCCCTTAGTCGCATTTAACGACACCCACGGGCATAATTGAGTTAATGCTATTCTAAACCGACAAGCTCAGCCTTAATGATTATTTATGGCATGTTTTGATTCACCAAATGAGCTAAGTAGATAATGTGATGCGATGTTTTTAATACGATGACAAGCTACGTACAAGTAGTCTTACAAAAATATTGTTTCAAGCAGTTGCGATTTGATAGGAAAAATTATGAGTTACAGGCTGTATAAAATTATTGGCTCGGTATGACTTCTTACCGAACGTTATACAGGGTGGGCAGCCCACCTACTTTCAGGGTGCATTCGGACCATGAAACTATTTCATGTCAATATTTCAGGAAACGCCAAAACAATTTTGTCTTCCCACATTAATTGCAATTAGCTGATCTTGCTTTTGTATGGGAGGACATTTTTTTTGTCGTTACCTGACGTAAGTTTCTAGAAGAAAGTTGTTCAGTTTCATGATCTACATGCACCCTATTAGTATTCAGAAGGCTGTCCTTTATGGCCCGTACATTATGTTAGTTTAGTAAAGGTTTTATATTTATTTGAAATTACTTGAAAATTCTTTGTGTTTACTTAATAATCCCCAGGATAAGCTCTTGGATTTGTAGTGCAACCTGTTTACTGCATGGTTTCCTCCGATACAGGGAAGACCTAGTGGGGGAACCACAAGATACGCTTACCTGTTTTTTACTAATATGTACTTATTTCGCTAATATTGTCTAGTTGATAAGCACTTTGATGTATCACCACATCGGACGGAATTGGAAATGGATGGAACCGGTTCGCTGGCGGGTGGTCGGCGGGGGCTGTGACGTATGAGGTGCACAGGTACTCTTCACTTGCCCGACTTGACCTATATTGCGATGTAAAATTGATACACTGTATTGTAGTTATATCTATTCGTTTTGGTACGCTGGGATTGGAACGGAATGTGGACATCGATGCAAACTTAAATAGAGATTAACGGTGTCTTTTATTTAGTTTAAGATTGTTTATGTAATATGATGGATGATAATAAAAAATGTAACTTTATTTTTATTTTTATTAATGATTAATAACTTTAACAAAATAAAAATAAATCGTATTTGCATAATGGTCAAAACTAAAAATATAAAAAATATATCAGTATCGTCGGATTCTTTAATCTCACTGTTATTGAGATCGACAATCTCATCAACAATTTCAATGAAAGCTTAGGCCGAGATCGATTTCCTAAAACCAATTTCTCAGTAGCATAGCGGCAAGAAGGGGGCACAAACGACGAACCTCGTTAGTGGAAAGACGCTGCTCATTGGATTAATTAGTTCCCCGTTCGACGGAACACGCCAACATACTTTCCTTACGGTGATGCAGACCAACCGCAATCAGACTGCATCGTAACTGCAGGTGATGGCTCAGGAAGATGACAGTACTGCAGTTCTCCGTTCGACCCAACATACTCTCTTTACGGTGATGCAGACGAACCGCATTCAGACTGCATCACTGCAGTACTGCAGTTCTCCGGTCGACGTAACAAGTCAGCATTCTTTCCGTGCAGAGGTGCAAACGGACGGTATTGACACTGCAGGAGAAGAACCAAGAATATGGCGGTGCTGCAGCAGCAAAATTAATGAGTATTTTGGAGTCATTCGGAAGTTCTCGCATAGGATAGGTAATCAGATCTCCAACTAAGTATGTAGTTTAAGATATTGATAAATGATATTCTTTTTAAACCCATTCAATATTCGAGACATAGACTTCTTGTAATATAAGTCATTGGTACCACTTAATCTTATCGATATACAATATTCTTTTGCAAGCTCCGATCTTTATAAATTTTTCGCTTCATCTGAATCATAATTTAAAATTGGTAGCTTTTTAGCTGAATGTATCAAAAGCTTACAAATTCAACCAAGTGACTAAAGTTTTTTTAGGTATCTCAAGTGCTTTTTGGTGCAGCCGTCTTTAGGAAATTTCTTTGCAGTCAGTTTGCAGTCAACTCTGTGTAGACCCTAAGGCACACCCAACCAACTTTGGAAGCACCCCTTATTCTATCAACGCTTCAAAATTCCATGTATATTTTAAGTTTGCAGGGTAGGCGAGGACTTCCCAACTTGTCTGTCGGTTAATCCTTTAACAATGTTACGAAGAAAGTATTCAACACGCTCTAGTAAGTTTCTATGTTATGAATAGTTAATTAAAGAACAAATTAGATTGAGTTATTTTGAGTCCTGTAAGTTGATTTGGTATGCTTTTATAGGATTTCACTGCTGCCAATTTGTATTTCGTTCACGATTTCAACCAAATCGTATTTTAGCTCTGATAAATATTCCTATCCTTTAAAAATGCTGTATTTTTATAAAGAGTAAATACAATTTTATAAAAAATACAAAAGAGTTTTTAAAAACTACTTTATTCACTTTTTCAAAATGATAATAGATTGTATTTACCTATGCAAAATTATTAAAGTTAATTGCGTAATGCGATGAAACTTGTAGCGGCGCGGATTGCAAAGAAATATGAAGCGCGCGCCGCACACAGAATGCGCTGAATTCGCTGGATGCATCTACTGCTGACGAGGCGACAACGACAACGCTGCCTGCACAATGTAAACACGACGCGTCATACTCGTCATAGAAGATTAGCCAATCAGAAGTCAAGACATAAAACGCGGTTACGAAGTTTGTCGAAGACTTAGTATAAATACAAAATCCACGTCCTACCAGTTGGGCCGCGGTCCCCGAGCTGAACACCTCGCTCGGCGGGAATTCCCCTTTTCCATCATGCAGCATTGAGCCTACTGGCTACACAACCCCTCAACCTACCTTACACTGGTGACACCCAACATTGGACACGCAACCTTCTTCAAGAAATGGAGTCCATGCATCACAACTTCGTAAGCAGCCACAACCTGCGTCATCAGCGGCTACTCATCGCAAGTCCTAGCGTCGAGACCTCGGAATGAACCTGCCCGCTTCCTGGTCACTCTTCGGCGGCAACTACTGGTCTCCATAACTCCCGACGTGATCATCACTCATCGGCGGCAACTGCTCGTCTCCATTACTCCCGACGCACCGAGGACCTGGAGACTGCATCGGCTCGGCTGTCAGAGTTGCGCTACACTCCAGCCAGACTGCCTGCCGCCATTGGACTTCGAGATCACACCGCATCGAAAAAAACGTCGACTTATGGTTGATGAAACGTTTTATTACAAAATAATGCCTTAAATATAGTTTATTTCATTATAATTTATTTAAGAGCCTGTGTTGTCCCACTTCTAAAGTTAAACGTTCTAAAGTTTTTCTTTTAAAGAGGATAGTTATGTCGGCCATCTGTTTACCTGAGATACAGGAATTCACATTCTTAGTTCAGGAAATAGGAAAGCCTCATAATTATTTTGTAGAAGTGTACCTATTTATAAGTAAGTTTATTGAATAACGAATTATCTTATCTTAATTATCTTATCTTACTGCAGGGCATAGGCATCTCTCTCTCTTTCCACGCCTGTCGGTCCAGTGCTAGGCTTTGCCAGTTCGGTAAATAGACGCTGAGTTCATCGCTCCACCTCTTTCGGAGCCGTCCACGTCGTCGCCTCTTAACATTTTGGCACCCATTCGGTTGCTATTTTAGCCCATAGCAGTCGGTATGCGGGTTTTGTGGCCAGCCCAATCCCACTTTAAGCAGGCAGCCTTCTGAGCTACGTCCTGAATTTTCGTGTGTAAGCGCAGCACTGAGTTCCGAACTCGGTCGATCAGTTTGACTCAAAGTATGCTGCGTTCTATACTACAATGGAAAACCCCGAGCCTGGACTTCTGAATATCAGCAAAAGACCAGGTCTGAGCTCCGTAGGTTAACTTAAATACAGTGTTAAAATTGATTTATTACCAACTCTCTCTCTCTCTCTCTCTCTCTCTCTCTCTCTCTCTCTCTCTCTTTTCGTTTGGGACACCGAGTCGTCCAACGACCCGATGAACCCTGGTGTCAGTTTTTCAACCGCCTACTACCACTAGTACTTAGGCCTCTGACATAGTTGTGTTACGACCGCCGTCTAGTAATCATAGACAGCAACCGGGACCGACGGCTTAACGTGCCCTCCGAAGCACGGAACCATTTCTTTTCGGACAATCAGTTGGATCACCCTGCAATGTCCTAACCAGACCGGGAACAAATTCACAAAGTGATAAATACCAACTTTGTGAGTGTCCCATCGAGAATCGAACCCGGAACCTTTGCGTCGCAGGCAGTCGCACTACCACTGCGCCACATCGGCCGTCAACCAACTGAAAATAAATCACTTTTATTATTTAATCATTGTCTCGTATTTTGCGATCGGCAATTAGTACCGACGTTTTTTTTTTTCAGACCGCGTATCGGCGTATGGCGCAAGAACGAGACGTGTGAAACATCTCGCGAGCGTGTCGCCCCTTTGTCGGTGCGCCGCCGGCGCTCTTTGACGGCAAAGATTAAAATGTAGAACGGACATTCGCATGTTTTTTGAGTGGCAATTATACTCTCTCTCTCTCTCTCTCTTTTCTTGTGGGACACCGAGTCGTCCAATTATACGCGTATGTATGGATATCTAAATTTTATTAAGATTCACTACTAAATTGTTTAGTATTGAAAAGCATTTTGTCATAAGTTTAGTAGATGTCTCTTTTAACATTATTCTATTTAGTTTTAGCGCACTTCCTATGTCAGCCGTATCGAGTTATGATAGCCAAAACTTTCGTCCATGAGCGGTTGCAGATATAGGCGCGCAAGAATTTTATAGAGTAAGTACAATTTCAAATAACGCTCGATTTTACAATAGCATTAAAAAACTAAGGGACTCGAGGGATGTATATTGCAATTTTAGGCGATGGGCTGACAACCTGTCACTATAGTCATACACAGTTATCTAGTTGACCCTCAAGCTTTTGTCAGACGTGGTGTTAATATCCGTTTTACGGCCGTTAACACTCTGCCTACCCCGTAAGGGATATAGGCGTGATTTATGTATGTATGTATTAAAAAATATATTGCAGTAGGCCCAAAAAAAATTAACCCTTGACTTATTTTTAGAACGAATAATAACATTGGAATATTATACTGACTAATGTATCGTTTGCATTAAATTCTTCTTTGACAAAGAAACTAGCTGACACATGCGCATCATTCATTTGGACACGGTTGCTGCAAAAACACATGCCTTTGCCTCTGACGACACAAAAACTAAAGAAAGAAGGGCATCGGCTAAACTGATTGATACAGAACTAAAAGAAAGCCGCGTGGTCAACCTTATCGCGTTGCAAAGATTTATGAACTAGCTTCTAGAAGGACAAAGACGATGAACGAAAAAAAAGACGGTATAAAAGTCCCTACCTGAACGATTGCTCATTTCAATCACGGGACAAATTCTGAAAGACAAATCACGATATTATTTTTTCCTATAAAAGCATTTCCTAAATTTATTACGGGGCGGTGACGACAAACTTTTTTAGTAGATCTCATATATATATATTTGACTTTTCTTTGGTTATAAGTATAATTATTGCAAAAATGATAATATACCTAATACATATCGACGCTTGAAAGGCAAAATGATCTAAGCGACATCCGACTAACTTTACAGTAGAGCAGTTTAAAGTTTGAAATTTTAGAAAAAAAATCGTGTAAATTCGTGTGATTAAGATAATTGCGCCGTTCTTAGATATATTTTTCATGATTTTTTAAGGTACGTATTGGTAAATGAATTTATTAAAAATAATGCTTAGTTTGAAAGTTAGTGTCGCTTAGTCAAATTTAACCTAAAAGTAGCGACAGGAAAAATTTACTAACCGACAAGGTTTGGTTAAGAAAGGTAAGGTAAAATTTTAATACATGCTTTTCTAAACAATTTTCTTCCGAGTAAAAATTATCTAACTTAAATTGAGACTGTTTAAAAGTTGAGTCAAAACAACCTAAGTTAATTTATTGGTTAAGAAAGGTAAGGTAAAATTTTAATACATGCTTTTTTAAACAATTTTCTGCCGAGTAAAACTTATCTAACTTAAATTAAGACTGTTTAAAAGTTGAGTCAAAACAACCTAAACTAAATTTCGTATTTTATTTTGACCGTAAATTTGTCATAAATGATGTTCTCACCTAAAATTGGATCAATTATTTTCTTCAAGAATGTAAATAAAACTGTCTTCAGTTTTCATTATCACTATAAAATCAACACTGAGGCACACAGAAGTAGCATAGCTAGGTATTACATTTTTCTTTGCTTCTTGGTAACCATTTTGTAAAATGTCCAGCAGTGAATTTCAATAGGCTGATCTAATCTGGAATATATTTTATAGCAATATTCATACTATATGCCTTTTTTGAAACTTCCTATAATCTTAGAACATGTTTTAACCGGGCGCGTTTTCCAAGTCCAATTTCCAATTGTCCGAATGATTTATTATCTGCTTTGTTTGCATATGATTTTATCTTGAAATTGAATGTCAGCATATAATAGAATGATAATGATAATTTTGGTTTCTCTTGGTGTTTTTTACGACTTGGCCACGTACATTTTGGACTCTGTGAACCTTATCTTTTGTGAATAACCTTGGCACTAACCCTGGATACTATTCCTGCTAGACATGACGACCTAAGCTTTCTATGCGGACACAGTTATATTGTTCTGTTTCATGGCTTTGGTGACAGTTCGGCATGGCTGGCAGTTTACACCATTCTACCAGTCGTGGTAGAGGGAAGACTTTAAATAGCCAAGCGCGCGAGTTGGTGTTAAAGTTAAGCGCGTAGCTGCTGCTTTGGGAATAGGCATCAATACAGTTGCCAGCGTAACCAAAGAAAAATATGGTGCTTCTGGCATTGAAGAGAATGAATTTAGCTAAGAAAAGGAAAATAACCACACATCCCATCACTGGTATTGATAGTGTGGAGTACTGATTCGTTTGGCATAAGATTTTTTTTTTCAATTGACCCATTTGACTTACCGAACCCTGAAATTGGTTCTATATTTCAAGACGGGACAAGAAACTTTTTCCAAAGACTTTACGACAATATAAAATGATAAATATACTAGGCTGGATGGGAAAAAGTAAATCAATTTTGAGTATTGTCAACTTTTTTTGAATTTTTGAAAATAAGAATATTGGAGTGAGTCAAGAGGGGCAGCTGAAGAGGCAAGAAGAAAAACAAGAAAAAAAAGGGAAGAAAATGTGATAGTGAGGAGTTGGGAATTTGATGCGCATGGAAGAAGGAAGGGGCGTGGAGCGATTGGAGAGACGTGAAGACCCCTGAAGTGTGATGAGGAAGATGGAATGTCCTCGAATACAGCTTCAAGTTAAGTGGAAAATCCTTTATTTTATCGTAAATAGGGAAAATAAAAATGCAGTTTTCTTCTAGTTATAGCGCGTCTACTAGATAGTTATAATAGTGTGAGGAGGTATCGGGAGTGACCTGTCAACCCTCTTGGGAGGTCAATGGAACTCTGCTATTGAATCGGACTTGATTTCGTATTTCCTTTTAATCTTTTCACCTTTGATTTTCTTTCTTTTTGAATTTAAATATAAATATAATTGTTGGTTTATTTATTTTTTATATTATCAGGAATATTCAAAGTTTTCCAAATTTTAAGATAGTGATGGCTTTTGGCTAATATTCTGTGGATACTAAATGGTGGTCTCAGCTTACAAGGGAATATTAAGATTTAAGTTTATTCTGGAAATACAATTGGGATTATTCATTATTTTCCGAATATTGGGACTGTGACGGCTTTTGGCTAATATTTCTTAGGAATTAGAAGATAGTCACAGGTTAGGGGGGGATTCAAATTCCTTGTGTTTATTATGGGAATCTCAACTAATTTTGCCATTTAAGATTAACCGCGAAGACTCAAGAAAGCAAGGAAGTGTGGAAGTCAAACCAACATGCCGTTTTGGGGAGAAGAAGAGGGCTGAGAACGTGCGCTCTCCGCCTGAATGCGGCCATCCAGCGTGTGGAGACACAGCCAAGGGTATGCGCTTCTGTTCAAGACGCCGGTCGTAAGTGTTTCTAGGTTCCTTTTATTAATAGTTAATTCGAGGAATTATTAGCCGCGGATGTAGAGGACCCCCTGAGAGGGAGAATCCGTAGGGTATATACATCTTGAAAACTTCGGGTGTGAGTGTTTACTTTGTCCCTATCGAGGGATGATACTTCTAAGTCTCCACCAGTGTTACAGACAGCTTGGAATGGCTGGTTGGAAAGGGGAGATTTAATTATAGAGATGGGCACATATACAAGGTATCTGTTATTAGTATTTTAGGGTTTTCTATCAATAAATGGTATTATACGTTTTGTCCACTGGAAAGAGACCTACTTTTAGTTTATAATTCCGTTTTGTGCCACTTTAACAAGTTTAAGCTCTTTACAGGATTCTTACAATGTGCCGTTTTAGCACTCACTTTATGCGTCGTACAATGTGCCGATTTTGCACTCATTTTACATGTTTTATCCATAGTGACGTTTCTACACTAGTTTTACTTATAATCTCCTTAGTGCGGGTTTTGCACTGATCTTACTTATTTTCAAAGTGGACATTTTGCGGAGTGGACATTTTGCGAACTAGACATTTTGCGGAATGGACATTTTGCGAGCTGGACATTTTGCGAACTAGACATTTTGCGGAATGGACATTTTGCGGGATGGACTTTTGCGAGTTGGACATTTTACAAACTAGACATTTTGCGGAATGGACATTTTGCGGGCTGGACATTTTGCGAGCTGGACATTTTGCGAGCTAGACATTTTGCGGAATGGACATTATGCACCTAAAGGCTTTTGACACCTCAGATAACCGCTTTTTGGATGTATTATTTTTGACATTTAAGATAGCCGTTTTTCTGGGTATTCTAAATTATGACAGCTAGTTTAGATCTGACAAGATCCAAACAAATGTGACATACTAATGACTTCTTCCTTTAACAAAGTGACATTGACTTTTGATGTCTGAACATCTACTTCTATTTACAAATATGAAATTTGAATTTATGTCACTCTTTTTCTAAAGTTTGACAATGGAATCTACAACTTCGATTGATCACGTCACGATCGATTCATTTATCGTCTAACCTTTGTGAGAGTAACTAGTGAGTGTTTTTCTATTATAAAGAAGAAATGTAAGTTAGCCTTTTGATTTATTTTAGATTATAAGATTTTGATTTAGGTTTTGAATTATTAGTTTACTATACTGAAGTTTTCTTTTTCCAAATTGGGCTCGGGGATAATTTTATAAATTCAGGATAAATGGTTTAGCATGAAAGGTTTTGATTTCGCGTCCTTCATTTAGGAGTTTTATGAATAATGATGCTTGAACGTTTGCATGTTTGAATATCTGTGTGTAATAGTTAGGGATAGTTAGTCTATACTTACAATAGCGCCAAAGCTTTCTTACTTTTAGCTAGGACTACCTTTTACTAAATTCATAAATTCAATCAACTTTAAACTCAATAAACTTTATTATAAAATAACGATAAATTAAAACAGTTTGATCTTCCAAATTATAAATAAAAGATAATTCTTAATTAGTTAAATTAAAGAATGGGACGATCTAAATTTCTAGTAGTTTAAATATAAAATTTTATTAACCTGTGTGCGTAATCCGTGGTTGCCACGTGCGTACAGAGGTTGATTGGGGCAATGGAGTAGGCATGTACATTCTACACCTGATCTCGAACCAGGGGTGTATGGTGGTGTTAGTGGGCACAACTTCTAGTATCACTAGAATAACTCCTAGGTTCTTGGTTTGTTGTTGCAACCAGATACACTTACAGTTATCTAGTACAGACTGCCCAGTGTTGGGGTAAGTTGCTTCCCTGCCCTGGTGCACGTAGAGGGAAGCGATGATGCCTCAACAAATACATACATCTCCAAGGGAATGGCCCCCCGCTCATTACTCTATTGTTCGCCTTCTGGGTTTCTAAACAATGATTGTCCCCAAAATACCTTTTGGCCTTAGGTTACGTGGTTGCTCGGTCTCTGGACTTTGAGCTAGCTAGGCAGGTAGATAGGTAGAATACGGGTTGGATGGTCACGGGGATTAGCCCCGGGGTTACCATGAACCGGGTCTCCCTGGACCTGGTTCCCCAACCTAGACCCCTGTTAACTTGCTTCCTAGTGAAGCGTGAGTAGCTTTGTTAGTTTCCTCATTATTAGGAATATTTGATTTTTTGGCTTTTAACTACAGTATCCTGAGCGTCGTGTAAATTCAAAATTCTTTGGGTTGTTTAGGTATATCGTATGAGAGTGTCCAGGCTTCTTCGGACGGAGGTGTAGGTTGGAAGGTGAGCCCCGTACTCCTGTAGAATATACAAATCAACATAAAATGTTCTCTCTCTCTACATCTCAAGTAAAACACTGCTCCACTTCGTAAGAATCTATGAGTTACTATTATTATCACAACGTATTCCTAACTGCTTGACGATCACAAACATATTTGGCTATATTATTATGAATGCAGCAAGAGCTGAAAGTTTACAATAGCTTTGATGCAATACGACAAGACGTATATATATTGTTTTGTATAGTTTTACCTATTATTAGTTATGTTTAACAAATAAAGAATTTGAATTATAATTTGAATTTGAATTATTATACCAACAAGAAATACCCGACGAGGACCAAACTTCCGAATTCCTTACGTGAAGCTGGTTTATTTCATGGTGGCAAGACTTCACTATCACAAATTTAAAACGAATTGGGGTTTCAATATCAAAAAGTCAACCAGAGAAAAAAAGTGTTCATGGAGCGAACCGACATAATTTTATTAGGAAACAGTTTTCTTATTCTTAGATGAAACGTGGCTGAATGCCAACCACACCGTATCCAGCACCTGGACAGATAACACAGCGCAATCGACATCAAAAGGCTCAACGGGAAAAAGGGGTCGCAGTATTATATGCCATGCCGGGTTTGGGAGCGTAGGGTTTTAAAGAAGGTAGTCTGATGGCATCTGCGACAAAACAAACTACTATAAAGAAATGGACGCAGACAGATTTGAAGAATGGTTGTGTGGACTACTCATCAACGTAGAAGAGCCTCTATAATTTTAATGAACAATGCACCTTACCAATCGAGGTAAATTGACAGAGCACCAATCCAAAATAATAAAAAAGCCGATTTTGTTAACTGGCTCCAGCCACACCGAAAAAAAGCCGACTAAAGCATGCTGAAAGCAGAATAAGTGATGCTAGTGAAACTTTTCAAGCCAGCATGGTTAAAATACGAAATGGCATGAGGGTACGGCCATCGTGTGGTTCGACTACAGCTATACCATTGCCAATACAATGCCATCGAATTTAGTTGCTATCTAGCTATCTATGTACGGTCTCAGTCGGTTATTTTATTATTAAAAAGTAGACAAATAATTGAATTAATTTTGACCCCAGCAATATTTTTTCTTTAAATAAGTAAGTTTCTAGTAGAAAGAAACTACTTTTGTTACATTGTATTTGTATTGATTGTTTTAAAAAATTGTCATGACATGATGTGTTGCAGACATGCATTCAGCTTCGAATTTAAATCAATGTTACTCAAATAGGTATTTTTTTTTACATTATTGACTGTTCTTTTGTATTGTTATCGGATATGTAGGTCCTTACAACACTGAACCGCCATTTAACACGGGAAAGATGTTGGAGCTTTTGAAAGAAGCTTGTTCAAAAGTAACCAAAGATGACTGGGCCAACGTGGTGAAACACACTCAAAACAATATTGACGACGACTTTGACAGAGACGTGTGCATTGATAATTGTGTAGAAAATGAAATAGACGGAGTGGCCTCTGAGCTACTTAAGGCTGGTAGAAAAACCGGTCCTGGAGGAGCTGAAAAGGCTATTCAACTCTGTTATAGCCAATGGAAAACCCCCGAAGGTGTGGAGCAGAGGTGTTGTGGCATTGTTTTTCAAAAAAGTGGATAATACGCTCCTCAAAAACTATAGGCCGATCACACTTCTGAGCCACGTCTATAAGCTGTTCTTGAGAGTCATTACGAATCATTTGGCATTAAGATTCGACGCCTTCCAGCCACCAGAACAGGCCGGGTTTCGTAAAGGCCGTTCCTTACCGTGGACCATATCCATACCGTGCGGCAGGGTATACAGACGTCAGAAGAGAATAACCAACCGCTGTGTAAGGCCTTTGTGAACTACGAAAAAGCCTTCGACTCCATCGAATTCTGGGCTGTTTTGGACTCCTCCTTGCAGCGGTGCCAAGTAGATTGGCGATATGTGGAGGTGCTAAGAAGCCTATATCAAATGGCAACGATGTCCGTCCAAATACAAAACCACAAAACAGGATCCATCAAACTACTCCGAGGTGTAAGACAGGGTGACGTTATATCCCCGAAACTCTTCACCAATTCGCTGGAGGATATTTTTAAGACTTTGCAGTGGGATTGACTAAGGCATCAACGTCAACGGCAAACATCTCCAACATCTCCGCTTTGCCGACGATAATATAGTCATAATGGCTGAATAGCTGCAGGATCTGCAAAATATGCTGATCAGTCTCAACGTCGCCTCGAGACGTGTTGGACTCGGGATGAACTTCGATAAGACAAAAGTCATGTTCAATAAACACATCATCTCCGAGCAGGTCTCCGTCGAAGGTATAGCCCTTGAAGTTGTCCAGAAGTATGTGTACCTTGGGAAAACTTTCCAGCTGGGTAAAGACAACTTTGAGGCTGAAATCACCAGAAGAGTGCAGCTAGGCTGGGCAGCATTTGGGAAGTTGCGTCATATTTTGGAATCACCCTTACCATAATGCCTCAAGACCTGCCAGTCATGACCTATGGAGCCGAGACGTGGAACCTGACAGTAAAACTGGCCCACTGGTTACATGTCACTTAAAGAGCTATGGAACGGTCTATGCTCGGTATCTCTAACTCTAAGTATAATGGATAAAACCCGCAATGAGACTATCCGCAAAAATACCAAAGTAACGGACATAGTCTGGAAGTGTAGCAAACTGAAGTGGCAGTGGGCTGGGCACATGTGTCGTAGAACCGACGGACGGTAGAGTAAACGGGTTCTCGAGTGGAGGCCGCGCCTCGGCAAGCGTAGTGTTGGACGACCTCCGGCCAGATGGACCGATGACTTTAAAAAGGAGGCTGGTAGCGACTGGATGGCGAAAACGGGAGATCGTGCCCTAAGGCGTACGCTGGGGGAGGCCTACGTCCAGCAGTGGACTGCAATAGGCTTATGTATGTAGACAATGAAATTATCATCAGATTGTTTGAAGATAGCACGAGCAGTGACAGCAAAGAACCTTTGTCTTCATCGCCGGAAGAAGATTGATACTACGTATGTAAACGTAACTGCTACGTACATTAAGTGCTTATGTACATCACAATTTTCCCTAAAGGGGGTCACAATTGTCAAATACGACCTATTCGGGTGGCGGCAGTACTTTAGTGACTTTGAAACTAACTTTAATGTTTGCGCTAGCGACTGCGCGCGTGTCGCCCGCAGGTCTAACCAATATTTTTATGTGAATTACAGTAGGTAAAAATACTCTTTGCGCCTTTACTTGACACCACCGTTGGTAATAACCAACATTGGATAATTATGACCGTTGAAGTAAAAGTTGTATAAATAATAAAATCACACTTGAAAACGGCAGGTAGACCTTGACCAAGCGACAATCGGTTAATTTTTCGGCAGGCAAAAATTTACTAAGCGACAGTCAGTCGTATTTTAGGCAGGTAATATATGCTGAAGTAAATAAATAAAAAAAAATAAAAAACAGCCAATTTTAACCAAACGCCATATTGAAAAAATAACGAATAAGTAAAAATTACCTAAGTTATAAAAAAATAAAACCTTTGTGAAGAAAAAATTGACTAAGCTCCTAACACTTAATTGCCAGATCCTGGAAAAATTGACTAAATACAAAAATATTCTACGAACAGAAAGGAAAAAGTTATCCACATACAAATTTACCATTACATAATAACTCAACCACCAAATTTTCAAAAAAGGGTCAGAAATTGTGTCGGTTAGTTAAATTTTTTTTGTTTAAATTCGCAAATCATCAAATATCTAAGCGCCAAAAATGTCGTCGTAGAGAGACGTGAGTAGGACCAAACGACGCAGAAAAATCAGGCGATTCCAACAATGTATATAACTCAATATGGCCAAAAATGTCGCTTAGATCATTTTGCCTTTCAAGCGTCGATATATACATTGAAACTAACGAAGTAACTATTAATTCTTTTCAGTCCCATTTCAATCTAAGTTTGAAGATAGAGGTAGACTAGACTATATTTAAAATCTAAGTAAAATCTGGAAAATTAACACAAGATTTGTTCACTTGCGCAACAAGTTTATTCCTGAGAAATATAGAATATCTTCTTATTACTAAAAGAGACTGAACATAATATTCCGATTAAAGAGATCTGGTATCTCTGTTAAATTGAAAGGAAAGCCTTCGGGCTAGATCCTTCATCAACTCTTTTGATTCGAAAAATCTTTTAATGTTTTAAAATATTTATCTACGATTGCTTTTACAATTTTAAAGGAAATCATTTTGATGAACTCATTAAGAACTTATTGACACATTTTGATCCGCTTTGCAAACAAATTTTTTTTCTTCATGTAAAGTAGATACCTTGTACGTACCTAGTAGGTATGTACATTTTTGGGGATGTACATTTTAAATTCTAACCATGTTTTATTTATTTATTTATTATATTGATATTATCAAAATTACTACTTATTAATTAAGCACAGACCAAAACATATATTACAATACAACTTAAAAGAGTACATAGATAATAACGAATTTCGACATTTTAAAAGCCAAAGGGTATCAAATCAATACAAATAAACTTACAAAAACATATTATAAATTTTATGCTTTTAAAAACTTTAAAACGCGGGAGGCCTTTGCCCAGAAGTAGGATTTCTCAGGCAAAAAAGAACTATAATAATTACTTTATACAAATGTCATGTGATATTGATTTCAGACTGAGAAAACCAAAATGGTATATTTATTGACATTCTTTATCCCACTTATAAGAACAATAGGTATGTGGAATTAAGGACAAACTTGCGGAGGAACAGAAGGTTAATTAGTGACATCTTTAAGACGATCGGCCAACTGTCACCGATTATTATCAAGTTTATGGTTTTGTCTCGCCGGCCATATGGTGTCACCAAGTTTTTTTTGAGAATACTTTGTTTCCTACTGTTTTTGAGAAGAATGTCTAGAGTTTGATATTGTTCTTTTTGCCTTGAATGTCCTCTGTTGATCTTAATAATTATTGGCAACTGGTCTTTTTTCCGTAAGACTGCGGTATAAAACATGTTACGCCAAACCTGCATTCACTTTGATGTTTATGTATAATAAATATAATTAAAAAAGTTTTTTTAAAACAATCTTTCTAGCTGTATGTATTTGAAAAGTGGTTGGTTAGACGATTCCAACGAGCCCAAACTCGATAGAGGTACGTAGTTTCATCTCTGAGATGCTATGACCACCTTCCGGCTCCATCATCATATCAGCTTTTTGACTTCATAATATTGCATTGTCACCCAATTTACATGTCTATGCAAAATTTTAGATCAATCGGAAGTCTTTAAATGGCGCAAATTTTGCTTCCAATATTTGACCCATACAAACTAAAGAACACGGCAAGTCAAACAAAAGCTTGTAAAAATTTAGTTTGCAGCAGGTCGAATTTCTCAACTAAAAGATCAATCTATACTGGTTAAGTGTTTTTAACTGTATGGAAAACAGTATAATGCTGATCCTTCGCCCAGATATCTATCTGGTGCCCACTACCATAAGCTATACTATACTCTACATTGCAAAGTTTCAACGCAAAATATTTTCTCGTCCATAATAGCACTACAAGAAGATAACAGCTTTCATACTTGTTGAGAAAGTCCCTGTTCTTAGAAGATAATATATACAGGGTCTAAGAAACAGTCACGTAACAAAATTAGTGTTCCCTGTGGTAGTATTTACCCACAAAATTGCTCTTATGTGAACTTACTGAAGTGAAAAGTTCTATCAAAGTTGTTAATGGAGTTATTAGAAATACGCACGTTTCGTGCTCTAATTATGTTAACGGAAACTTGAATGTTGTAACGTCGTTTTGAGATGATGGTTCTATCAATTTACATACATATATCACGCCTTTAACCTTTAGCGGGTAGGCAAAGCGTAAACGGCTGTAAAAAAACGGATATTTTCCCCACATCTAACAAAAAATCATTCAGAAAATTATGTATCACCATCAAAACAGGTTGTCAGCATATCGCCTATTATTTCAATAGAATATGTGACCCTCGCGTGGAGTAGTCGCCTCTTACGACACCCGCGTTAAAGAATTGGGTTGATGCTTTTCTAAGCCGGCATCACGCGGCAACCGGAATCACACGACAAATCAATCAATCAATTATATGTTGATGCCTAGTTTATAGGCGATTTATAATTTTGTATGCATTTTTACTCACACCCTTTATCGCAGTACGTAAAAATATTAGTTGTAAATTTTCAGAGTTGTCCAGCCCATGAAACTGAACAACTTTCCCCGAGGAATATGAAAACCTAATGTTCCAGTTTACCGGGTCAATTTGTATGGGAGGTCCTAACTATATTTTTTTTCATTTTACTTCGCCCTATTTTTTTTTGGGTAAAGTTGTTTTCTGATTATGGACTGGCTTGCCGCTTCAATTATTTGCAGATAATAGTTTTAATATGAAGTCGGTATTATGGTTCGTGACAGCCGCTATACAAATGATATTTGACAACTAAAAATGACATTTGACAACTGCAAATTGATGCGACGTTGTGTACCATGACATCCTATTTTATATAGGATTTCGTTCGTCATAAAACCGTGCGTGCGAGAAATATCTTAATTAAGTTATGTGTAATGAATTACACGCGTTAAGGCGAGTGTAGTCTTGAACGGCCACGACAGTAACGACATGGCAAAAAGTGCCTAAGATTGTTTTGTTTGTATAAAGAGTTTTTTTGTGAAGTGGCGCCACTATCGAGACCGTTCACGACTACACTTGCATTAATAGAACATCTCAGGTATTTTCCGTCTTTCCCTAAAGGCTTCTTTACGCACGCACCCATCAAAACAAAAAGAAAGTTGGCATGTTCTAAATGAGTGCTATCAAACTTATAACTCTCCAACACCTGGAATAAATTCTAACAAATTCAAATTCAAACAAAAGTTACTTGGAATTTTGAAATTTCAAACTTGAGCTAACTTGAGGAATGGTTACCACACGCATGGGCTTAGGCGGGATAATTCCGAGTTTCAGGTCAGTAACAGGTGGGCCAAAATTCTTACTTGAGCTTGATACATTATCCGTCACTAGCTTTTTAGGTGTTACAAATTCATATAAACCAACGTGTGCTTTGCATCAATATACCAACTCAGTGGTCTTAAAACACTTTCCCAGACATTCAAAAGAAACTAAGCTTACAAGAACTGAATTTTTAACCGGTAAACAATACAACACCTGCTACAAAATAGCACTTATCGTTAAGTAAAGTTTATAAAAGTGTCTATGAAACTTCAAACTGTGTGGTAACTCTACTAACATACCAAGTTTCACCAAACACGTCTCTGATATTAAATACAAGTTAAATAAAGACATTCTCCTAAGTATTGTTGGCTCATGTGGATCTTATTTGAAACAAGTATAATTTCAACAAATTTCGAAAGGATTCCTCTGGGAATTAATTTAATAAATTGGTTTAGAAACAACAAGAAGGGATTACATAAAGCTACGGAAATGCGATATGAATTTCCGATTTTCGTTTTGAGAGTTTTGTTTGTCAACAACCTTTTTCAACAACAACAAATTCATCTTAATGTTCATAAATTGTTTTGACAATATGTTTGTGTCGAATTAGTCAAACGAGCTGCTTTTTAATTCTATATTTTGTATGTAAACGATATGGTGACGTCTCAATACATTTAGCATGGCATCAAATTTAAAACTTGTTTTTGTATGAAAACTATTTAGGACACTGATTTTAAACATCCGAGTCTCATATTATATTAATTGCCTAGGACATCTTTCATTACACAAAATGGGGCCCACAACAAGCGCAAATATTTGCAGGGCTAATTACCCATGAAACTGAACAACTTTGCCCAAGAAACATAGGTCGAAATATTAAAAAAAGGAATTGGATCTCTTATACAAACTGAGTCAGTCGGCTGGTACATTTTTTACAGGAAGACCTATGTTCCACGAGGATAGTTGTTTAGTTTCATAGGTAATGTCACCCTGTAAATTATTTACCGCTATTGGATGCCCCATATTTGATTGTTATGAATAAGATAGGTTGTGGTTGAGGTACACAATATTCCGAATAACCCTCAAACATTTGTCAGACGTGGTGTAAATGGCCGTTTTTTGCGGCTGTTTACGCTCTGCCTACCCCGCAAGGGATTATAGGCGTGATATGTGTATGTATGTATGTATGTGGTTGAGGTAGTTAGACGAGACAAAAAAAATTGTACCTCTACTTTTAACGACGTAAATAACACCTCAAAATCCTACCAACCACTATTTGGAATACTTTTTCAATCTTACATACATATATCACGCCGATATCCATTGCGAGTTGGGCTGAATGTTAGTAGCCGTGAAAACAACCATTCAAAAAATTTTGTATCGCCATAGTAACAGCCCATTGCCTAAAATTGATGTAGGTACACATGTAACCTTTGAGTCTCTTGAGTCGCCTCATGCGATACCTACGGGAAAGACATGTAGTGATGCTATTCAAAACCGACATCACACGGAAACTGTTCGATTGAATTCTCTTCACTTCTTATTGCACGACTAATGTATTATTTTATTCCGAATCCTATGGATATTTTGCTCAAATTTACTATTTTCAAATAAATTTTCAAAAAGTTCTCTTTCTTGTTCTGTATCTTTCAGTTGATTTATAAGTCCTAAAATTTTTCACCTACACCACTAGAATTTTTTAAAGTAAAATCTTGAAATAATCCTGAATCAAAATGGCGTCTGAATCGCATATATTTTTGTTATTTATTGACTACAAGTTATATCTGATGTAGATTCAACGGTCTCAATTCGGGTTATAAATTCTATTAAATTATCTTAAATTGGTGCTGCCGCCTTCCGTCGAATATGTTAAGAAGAAGAAAGGAGATGGCATGTCTTATAATTTGACGATAAATACGTGCTATCTGTCAAAATAAGGCGACGATGAAAACAATGGCGACCAAAATGACTAGAAACTGCGAAGAACATATTGACATTTATAAACACGATAGCACTTATATAATCTTCTATCCTTTTCTAAATTTGTGATAGCACTAATTTAACCTCTTCGCTCGGGTTGAAGTACCTATGAGATTTGTATGAGACTTAGAGGACACAATATGTGTCCAGGTAAGTTAAGAGAATTTGTATCCCTAATTTAGGACATTGACAAAAAGAAAAAGAATACATATTGTATTTTTTACTTACAGCCAGTCATTTTATATATGGGGAGGAACAACTAACCGCCCCTAAATCCTTGTCAAAGTCATTTTGAATGTCGAGTTTAATCCTTAAGGTATAACGAATATGTTCGAGATTATATTTAACTCTTGTCAAGCGATAACACGCTCGGACCACACATTTTATCGTATTCTCCACTAATTAAACCCCTTTATAAAGCTTGGCCGGTAAAATGTAAAGGCCAGCGCACACTTCCCGTGGAGTTTTAACAAAGAGATTGACTTCAACGACTGTAATTACTTTCTAGGTAAGTACTCATAACTGCCACGTGAGACGGTCCCTCAAAAAGCATAGCGAAATCAAAACAGCCTTTTTTGTACCTACAGGTCATACCAAAAAAATATTTACGTATACAATTGATGTTACCTTTTGTTTTTATTACAATTACCCAGGGTTGTTTATTTTGGTTTATGGACGATTTATTTTCATTTTTTTTATCAATGATAGCACATTTTTTTTCGTATCAGTTTGATTTGGATGCAAACGTCATGCGACTTTTTTAAGGACTCCTTTGCCCTTAATTTAGTTTGGCCCATCTAAACAGTGTGTGTGTGTAGCTTTACTTGGTATCGCCGTTTTCTTTCTATTGAGGGTTTGTATAATCAGTCATCTTTAAAAAAAATTGTTTTCATTACCTTTAATTTGGATTGGCCCATCTTAAACAGTGTTTGTGTGCAGCTTTACAGTTTATTTTCCCTCGAGGTGTTTGCATAAACTGCCTATTTTTCTAAAGTGTTTCCATTGCCTTTAATTTAGTTTAGCCGATTTTAAACAGTGTGTGTGCAGCTTTACTTGATATCGCGAGATAAAGAGTAATGCGCTGTTGTCAAATAATTTACGGTGTTGATAATGCCTGTCCATTCGGCTTGTCTTGTTAGGCATTGAAGGCAATTTAGCAAATAAGACAAAACTTTGTGTAGGTAATGTTCTTTAAGTGAATAAAACTAACACATAGAAAATCATATTGGATTGTATAGAAATCAACATTTCACATGAACGGGAATCGAATAGTAATAAATAAATAAATAATTTATTATTTTACTTAAAACTGCACCAATTTGTTATTAATTAGTTATTTATTTAACCGTTTATTGTTTAGATTAACATACATACATACATAAATCACGCCTATATCCCTTACGGGGTAGGCAGAGCGTTAACGGCCGTAAAACGGATATTAACACCACGTCTGACAAAAGCTTGAGGGTCAATCAGATAACTGTGTATCACTATAGTGATAGGTTGTCAGCCCATCGCCTAAAATTGCAATACACATCCCTCGAGTCCCTTAGTCGGCTCTTACGACACCCATGGGTAAGAAATGGGGTGATGCTATTCTAAGCCGGCAATCACACGGCGGCTTGTTTAGATCAATACACAACAAGTCAGCTTATTTCTAAAAAGAAATCTCTTACAGCAGACCTAGGGTAGAGAGAAGGCATCAAGTGAGGCAGTTGACGTGTACAACTTACTTAGTATGATAAAAATTTTAGGCTTATAAAACAAGAATACTTAGTACAATAAATGAAATAATATCATTGAAATCGTTGATGCATTTTAACATGCACACATTACGAGAAATATATTATGTAGTGCATGAACATAGTGAAGACAACGTGTTTTAAATCTGTGATTGTCAATATCTTCCGTCAGGGAAATTTATTTGAGTGTAGAGAGATACGGCTTTCTACAACCTACATACACCTATCACGCCTATACTCCCGTGAAATTTGAAATTGAAATTGAAATTGAAATTCTTTATTCAATGTAGGATAGTATAATCATATCACTTATTGACGTCATGAACCGTCATTGTAAAAAAAAGAAATTTGTATCACACAATTTTCTTTTTTTTATAACAATTTTGAAAACCGGTTCGGGCGGGAGAAAAAAATAAAAATCAAAGCACTGCCACGGGGCTGGCCAGGTTAATCACACGGCATGTAACTTTACGCCACCACCATCTGAAAACGATATTTGTTTCAAATTGAAGTCAAGATTTTTAAAGCGTGTAGTTTACATGCGTATAATTAATCGGACCTCCTGAACAGGAAAAACCCACCAAAAAACCTGCCCAGAAGTGCTCCTACTCTAAATTAACAATCTTACTAGCCCCTAAGCTACCCTAGCTAATTCTGTAAGTAAAAAAAATATGTATAGACCAAAAATGGCTACATTTTTTTTTTTTTGGAAAAATTGAAGTAGATAAATCTACCAGTTTTAACTTATAAAATATTTACTTTAAACAATTGAAATTACATCCATGCAGATTTGTAAAATTATGTCAGTTGTAAACTCCACGCACGCCCCATTTTGGTATTAAAAATGAGTGCGTGTTTCTTGTGCTGCGCTGGAATTTCAGAGCTCCATGCCTCTTTGTCATTAATGTACTCATCTAACTTGTAGTAAGCTTTATAACATAATGTTTTCTTGATAACAGACTTAAATTTACTTTCTGATAAACTCAATATATCTTCCGGTATTTTGTTATAGTATCTTATACTTAGACCTTCAAATGAAGTCCTAACTTTAGCGAGTCTATGCTTAGGTTGATCTATTTTATTTTTACTCCTTGTATTGCGGTTATGCCTGTCACAATTTCTAGTGAAAGTATTTATATTTTTTCTAACATACATGATATTTTCATAAATATATTGACACGGTACAGTCATAATATTAATTTCCTTAAACAGTTCCCTTAGGGAATCACGACTGCAAAGTTTATAAATTGCTCTAATGGCCCTCTTTTGGAGAATAAAAATTGTTTCAATATCAGCGGCGCGCCCCCACAGCAAAATTCCATAGGACATAATGCTATGAAAATAACTAAAGTAAACAAGTCGCGCAGTTGCAATATCCGTGATCTCTCTAATTTTACGTACCGCATATGCAGCTGAGCTTAATCTTCCCGACAAAGATGTAATATGAGGGCCCCATTGGAGACTTGAGTCGAGAGTAATCCCTAAGAAAACTGTACTGGTAGTAAACTCTAATTTTTCATTATTAAGTACGACATGATTATTCAAAAAATGTACTACGTTAGGTAAAGTGAATAATACACATTTAGTTTTTTTCTCATTAAGAACTAAATTATTTGCAGTAAACCAACTATGAATTTGTCCAAGAGTGTTGTTTACTTCGTCATAGTTATGTGCATGTCTATCGACCTTAAATATAAGGGATGTGTCATCAGCAAATAGTACAATCTTGGACAAATTCTCTACCATGTAAGGCAAATCATTTATGTAAATTAGAAATAGAAATGGTCCTAAAATAGAGCCTTGAGGCACACCAATTTTAACACGAGACCCCAGTGATTTGGCGCCGTTTATTTGGACCTTTTGAGTTCTATTATCTAAATATGAATTCAAAAATTTCAGAGCTGAGTAAGCGTGCGGGGTAAGCAGAGTGAAAAACAGATATTTCATCATCATCAATCATATCAGCGATAGGACGTCCACTGCTAAACATAAACAAATATTTACTTACTTTATTTATTGACAGGCCGCAAAAATAGATATTTTCGCCACGTCTGACAAACATTTGAGGGGAAATCCGGAAAATTGTCATAGTGATAGGTTGTCAACCCATCGCCTAAAATTGCAATACACAGCCTTGAGTCCCTTAGTCGCCGTTCCCCTGTTCTAAGCCGATATCACACGGCATTCTATCTACATCTACAACCTACCAAATATTTTTACCGTTTTTCGACAAATTAGTTATTTTAGTTTTAAATAGAACAGAAAGACCAAATTGCTATAAATTACTGTTTCTTGTTTCCATTTAAAACGCAAACAAACTTTTAAACTTAGGCTCTTCTCAAAGTGGAATAATAAAGAGTGGCTGCAAATTAAAAGTATTAAAACAGTCTGTTATAAGGCGTTTCATTACAAATGTACGTACAGTCAGACGGATACTGACTGACGTAGGGCTACCAAAAATAAATAATTATTTAAAAAAATATCTGAGCAGCAAAGGCTAGCATAATCATAAAAAATCCATACCATTTCTTGGGAAATCGGTATACTTACCGGAGTTTGATTACAATTATTTTATTTATTTTGGAAATCCAACAGCTATTGTAACAATTTAAACACGAATAAGTAGTAAAGCCAGAAAGCCAATTACAGGTTTTTACCACTGGAATACATAGGTACATACGCCTATATCACAAGCGGGGTAGGCACAGCGTAAAAGTCTATAAAAACGATCACGCCACATCTGACAAACATTTGAAGGTAATTCACAAAATGGTGTATCGCCAAAGTGACAGACTCTCAGCCCATCACCTAACATTGCAATTCACATGTAATTCTCGAGTCTCTTATTCGCGTCTTGCGACACCCACGGGGTAGAAATGGGGTGATGCTATTCTAAGCTGAGATCAGACGGCGCGGTTAACAGTAATGAGTGTTCAAACAATAAAACAAAACTGTCGAAAAAATTAAGTACCTAGAGAAGATAGACAGAATTTGTTGGCCCTTAGTATCCAGCCAGAGTTTTACCAATCTACCTAATATGATCATAATGCTTGCAACTGCCTCAAAATATCTAGAGCTTATAAATATAATTTCTCTATTAAATCTTATACCGAAACAGTATAAAAATCATAAATGTCTGAATGATAACCCTGCAGATACTGACGAGGAAATAAGTTTTCCCGGAGTTAAGTCTCATGAATATTTATCTCGACTCCTTGCGGGGAAGTGAGAACTTTTGAATGTTTCCCACTTGATCAAACTTTACTTTTAAGTTCGCTTGGCTCTAGATCTGGACGCGTAAACGGCGGTGATGTAGCTATTGCGTAATCGGAAACAGTTCATAGAAGTGAGACAATTAGGTATAGATGGGGCTGAGGTTATTGGTAAATCTCAACTTATGAATGTTTATAGGGGTGTTCCGCAGGGCTCAATCTTAGGTCCATTATTCTTTATAATTTTTACTAATGATTTGATGATACTAACGCTGTGATATCTAAATCTTCTTTGGTAGATCTAGAAAGAGTTGTAAATGATACACTAAAAGCTTTTCATGTCTGGTTTCATAACAATGATCTTCAAATTAGTGTCAAAAAAACGTGTGCAATACTTTTTAAGAGTACGGTTAGGAAATAGTGCAACCATTTTTTTTTTTTTTTTATTAATGATGGGTTTGCTCTTGACTCTAGTCTAGGTCATAGGACAGAGACAGAGTCTAAGATGGAGCGAGCTCACCCAGAAGAAGCCTGTTAAGGCACTGGCACTCCGATACACTGACGGAACGCAGCAAGCTACTTGGCGCCAGACTTCGGTGGGATGGTGGTCGCGAGCCAGGCGGCTCCTTACGGAGCCTTCCACCGCTTGGTGGGATCGTTCAGCCGGACTTATCCACAGGCAAGCCTGTGTTGCCGTTGCCCGGGGTGGACCGCTAGGAGGTAGATCCCATTCCACCCCAAAACGTGGAGCTAAACAGTAGATAGTATTGGTTATTATATCAAATCTTTGGCTTAAAATTTTTGTATATAGTTTTTTTCGCTAAACACAAACGTGCAGTGCCGTGTGATGTAGGCTTAGAATCGTGTCACCCCATTTCTTTCCCGTGGGTGTCGTAAGAGGCGAATAAGGGACTTTATCGTTACATGTGTATTGTAATTTCAGGCAATAGGCTGACTACCTGTCACAATGGCGATACACATTATACACAATTTACTGAATGACCTTGAAATATTTGTCAGATGTGGCGTGATTTTCCGTTTTTAACGGCCATTTGCCACTCTGCCTACCCCGCAAGGAATACCTATCTACAGCAGCACTATCATTCATGACTCTTATTCATAGTTCTGGCTGATCGTATACTGGTTCTTTAAACAGTCAATAAGATGCACCAGCATAGATTGATCCTTTAATAGGTGTATTGATGTATTGCCGCTAGAATAAGCCTAGGAAAGAATGTTGTACGAGTACTTAATACTTTCGGAAAAATGCACACGAAAATATATCTCAATATATTATAGATTGCTGTTTTTGTCTCTACAACACATATATTTAAGTTTATCTTATAGTTCATATAATAACGTATATTATATTAGAATTAGAATACATAATTATAATTTCTATTTATTGTACTATTTATTTTTATGAAGCCTTACTTTAGTTGTATAATACTTACTAAGTTGTACACGTCAACTGCGTCACTTTTTGCCATCTCACTAACTTAGGTCTGCCGTAAGAGATTTATTTATTTTTAGAAATAAGCTGACCTGTTGTGAATTGTTCTATATGTGATGCCTTTTGTGATATATTGTATACAATAAACGTTTAAATAAAATAAATAATAATATGTATCCTTAATGGTGTTTTGTATTCAGATTTTTATTTACGTTAATAGCCCAGTAAGGCCAGTTTTTCATGTTTCAAAAATGTTTATTTAATCTTTTTTTTGCTTCTAGTTTCTAGGCCATTGGCCAAACCCAATCTATTATTTTTTGCCATTTAGGTATACGCTAGCAAAGTTTCGTTTGCAGTGGATAAAACCGTTTCGAAGTGCGTTTTTAGGGCTGCCGAAGACCAAACGTACGTTTTTGCGCGCGACAGCTCGAGCACATTCATTGAAATATCAAAATAACGTACGTTATTTAATTAAAGATGACATTGTCTAGATTGACAAACACCGCCGGTTGCCACCGGGCGACCGTGAGAGCCGTTTGTAATTTTAGCAAATGAACAACTGTTTTTGTTCTGCTGCGGTCCTTACATACTTCACACAGGAACTGATACATAGACAATTCTAATATTTTATAATATTAATTTAACAAAAGTCACCAAAAAAAATAATCGAGAAAATAAGCTATTAGACATTGATTCGAGAATTAACGCAAGCGTAAAAAATAACACAAAATGGAAAATAAGTGATTTTAGAAATTTAATTGTAGGCTTAAGAATTATTTAATTCAAAAATGCTTTTATACCCTCCAAGAGTATTTTAATGATAAATGATATATGTACTTAAGTAATATTAGTATAAAATTTATAGTTATGTACAGATAAATACAAAAATAAGAAATACTATTTCCATGTAAAAAATTGGTATAAAATAATTTTTGTAATAGGTAGAGACATTAATATAGTTATAGATAAGGGCATATAAGTTTTAGATAAGGATAAAGTATATTAAAGTCATAAATAAATATAGCAATAGGAAAAATAATTTTAAATTTATATTGTAATACTATACCTAAGTATAAGAAAATTGTAGCGCCCTACCAGGGTTCACGCATGGAACTATGTTTATATCTAAGACCTTTGTAAAACCCCGTGAAAGCAATAAATGAATACTGAATACTGAAAATACTGAATACTGAAACATTGAAAATTTTGTCTCCAAATAATACCTGCCGTACCGGACTATAACCTGCCTAAGAACTTCCGTATCAACCGCAAGCCAGCTCGTTACAAAACTGTAGGTAGAAAGTGTAGAAACCTCTAAAAGACAAAGTGTACAAACACCGCGGGTCCGACGTCCCAACCGTGGTACCAAAGTACCAACTTTGTTTGGGATTAAGGGTAAACACATTAGGTTCCACGTTTGTATAGGCGCCAGCGGAGCTTGTTTGATGTAAGACAAAACAAACCGCAGCTAATCAGGGACAAGTTTGCCGATTCGGAATTTTTAACCAGTTGTTTGTGGAATTGGGCCGTTGCATCAGAAGGTTATTTTTAAATGCGATTGAAAACAAATGACTGACTGAATGACTTCCGCATTGCTATATAAAAGCTACATTATTGAAGAATTTGGTTAAAAGATGGTATTTTTTGAATTTGTACAGATTCCGAACATACAAAACGATTAGCATTCTTTAATATCTTGTTTGGTTTGAGAATAGCTTGAAGTGTTTTATGCTGAAAGTAAATAGGTGAGTAAATATATTATCAATAATGTAAAATGTATTATGTAAATTTTTACTAGTGACTGATAGCGAAATCTTAAAACCGACTAGTATTAACAATACCTCTATGAGTATTAAGGAACAACTTTCTATGAGGAACGTAGGTTGAAATATGACAAAAATATTTTGAGTTTGCTTAATAACTCAAATCAGCTGATTGACAATGTGTTATCGGTTGACCAATTTTTTTTTTATTCCGGCCTATTTTACTTGGGGAAAGTTGTTTCTTATAACCAGCCCGTCTTTAGTTTTCGCTATCGGTCACTAGTAAAATTTCACCCTATATATTGAGTTCTTGATATTTTTAAACACTTCGACGTGTTGGGTAAAAAAAATTTCGAGTACTTGCAAAATTACACCGCAGCCAGGATTAGAAACTGCGACCTTCGCTATCACTAATAGCGACTTCTCTACCGACGGCTGACTTGGCGAAATTATGCAAGTGTATCTTAGTGCTAGTAACTATCCCGGTAGATGGAGCCATGCAACGCGTTAATGTTTGTCCCTGCCTAGTCTTGAACCCATAACCGTGGGGTACCATACCACTGCTCTTTCATCTGAGCTGCCGGTGCCTTGACCTCGACTGACACATCCAAATCTTAAATCTCTTGGTAGCTCAGTTGGTAAAGCAGTGGAACGGTGGTACCCCACGGTCCCGGGTTTAAGCCCCGTCGGGCGCTAACATTATTTCAATTACTTATTTTCATTTATGAAAATTATATAGCACTGTGAGTGCATGCATAATAAACCATAGTAATGCTATCTATTCTCATCCTGTTAAAGAAACTTACTTCTTTCTTCGCTTTTGTCTTTAGGTACCATACTATCCGAAGTGAACTTTTATCCATCGTATTAAGTATGAAGATCATAACCGCACTTGTTCTACTTTATCATTAAGGCGCTTAGAAGCTCTTTGGACCCTTTACGTCGTCCGCATTAAAAAGTTGTAGGAGAAAATATCTCGCAAAGTATGTTTTATCACAGTTCTAAAGTTAAGAGTTTTCTTCACATAAGCTCGTTCATGGTTAATGATGTGAAAAACTTGTTTTACAATTTTTTATGGCTTTGAGCCTTTGAAGAAGATTAGCCTAAACGAAGATGCTTAGTACAAAGTTGTACTTTGATGAAGTTCTTGCGTAAAAATAAATGTTTTTAACTTCACATTATGATGACTTAGCTTAAACATTATCTTATTCAATACCTTCATCAGTTTAAACGTATTGAAATTTCTTGTAATACTAAATTTGTAATATTACTATGAATTTAATACCTACTACTACATATACAAGATACCTGCATAAGCATAATACTACATCTTATTGGTCAGCTAAAAGCTATTATTTAAAAAAAAAACTTTAATTTCACCATAACACTCAATGTTAAAGAAGATAGACACAGTTGGAACATTAAAAATAATCTTGGAGATGTAACAACCGATCTAAAAAATTTTTAGAGAAAATTCTACTTCCATTACACCTCATTTCATGGAAAAGCTTTTGTAACTGAAAGATATTCGCCTGCAACCTTTCAACTGTCATTATCCCAAAGCCACGTAGAAAAATCTAGAAAATCGCTAGAAGGAATTCAAATGAACGGAAGAATATTGAAATGGATTTGAAAATGGAAATAAATGGGAATCCAATTACTATTGCCTGAGGTCCGATGCTACCAACACACAAATGGCATTTTAAATTTGGAAACCGGAGATTGGTTGGTCGTTATATTTTGAACGTGCGAAGTGTTATTGAAGATTATGATTTTAGTAAGTTTATTACCTAAATAGCCACAAAAGTTAGATGACAACAAATGTTTCCGAAGAAAATCTTTTGAGAAACTAAAATGCCACTTGCTAACCTAGTTTTACCCGCATAAGTATGGTGAATCGCACACGCACCGGACACTATTGCGGTGCCTTGCAGCCATCAAACAAAATTGACAACTAAAACAACCGCAATATCAGGCGGCGACATGTGCTATCATATCCGGTTTATGAATGGGGTTTTGTAAACTTCTTACATCATTAACATAACAATACATTAACAGCCACAACAATCCACTGCTGCACTGCACAAATAATCCTACATACATACATACATACATACATACATATATCACACCTTTAATCCCTTGCGGGGTAGGCAGAGCGTAAAAAGCCGCAAAAAACGGCCATTTACGCCACGTCCGACAAATATTTGAGGGTCATTCGGAAAACTGTGTATCGCCTTAGTGACAGGTGGTCAGCCCATCGCCCAAAATTGCAGTACACACCCTCGTGTCCCTTAGTCGCCTCTTACGACTCCCACGGGAAAGAAATGGGTTGATGCCATTCTAAGCCGGCATCACACGGGTTAACTTACCCTATCTGGGGGTTATTTCCATATCCATATAATATAAAAGTAGGCTGAGGCCATACTCACTACGCTTGGCAGGCGGATTAGCGAGCACAATGCAAAGGTGTCACATTTACAGTTTCCATTCCCTGGAAGAATTTATCCCTTAGTTGCATTTTAAGACACCCACTGGTACAATTGACGTGATGCTATTCTAAGTCGGCATATAAGTAGCAAAACATCGGAAAATCAGGCAGTGCGTGTAAGAACCGCCTATACCTCTATCTCTATACTACCATATTATCTATTCTTATGATACTACCTATATACCTAAGTATGGTATTAAGACCGGGCGGGGTTCCAACATCTTGTATTTGGAGACTGCAATGGCACACATAAAATTTATATTCCTTGTTTATTACTGTTCTAGACCACTAGTATTCCTTGAGGTAGTTCGTGGTCACATCCGTAAAAACTTATGCATATTGCTTTAATATGCTTTGTTTTTTAACCTCAGAAAAATACTTTAAGGGGTGAACCAGCCCATAAAACTGAACAACTTTTTCAAGGAATATAAGTCAACATATGAAAAAAGATATAAGACCTCCAATACAAGTTGACCCGGTCGGCTGGAACATTTTGTATGGGAGCGCCAAATTTTTTACTTCATTATTCAACCTATGTTCCTTGGGTAATGTTGTTCAGTTTATTGGGTTTACCCCATGGATATTGCGTTTGATGTTTTACACTTTATAAAGGATGAATTACTAGTGACCGATAACAAAAACTCAAGACAGGATGGTGATAAGGAACGACTTTCCCCAAGGAACATAGGTTAAAAAAAAAAACTAAATATGAAATCCAACAACAAATTTCCGAACAGCTGATTTGGGTGCAAATTTACCATAGTAGTAAATTTTTTTTTTTTTTAATTTTTGACATAATATGTTCCTTTCTTTCGACATGGGTTTCCTATCACCAACTCGTCCTCTGTTTTCAGTATCGGTCACTTGTAAAATTTCATCTGATATCATAAAAAAATAATCTATTTTTTATGAACCTAACTTAACCACAAAGTAAGCACTGAATTCTCAGTACAGTCACAAAGTAAGCATGTACAGTGTGCGACACACAGTTTGATTCTGAATGACAGCCAACCCGATCTTAGATGACATTGCTGTCAAAACTCAATAAGAAAGTTGCAAGAGACTTGTAATGAATTCTAGGGTTTCACTTGAACATATTGTTTGACTTCTAAAAGCTGATTCCACTAAATTGTGAACCTAGATTAAATGTTCAAAATTGAAAGTATTATAATTATGACCTAAGGGTCTCCCATTTGTCGTCCGTCGCAGCGTAATTTTAACGCACCGTAACGCATGCGTCTGTCAGGTGCGAAACTGTCAAGTCGTTTGACAGACGCATCCGTAAGCGCACCGTCGCTGGAATGCCAGTGGGAGAATCGCCTTAGTTTTCTACTTTAAAACGCGATGCTGCATATTTGTAAGACCGATGGTGTTTGATATATTTAATATATTATGATTATTTAGTTTATTTTGCACCTTATTATTTATTGCGTAAATATCTAACAGCTTTTTATTTTATTTGTTTTCACAGTTTATAATTTCAACTGCTCAGGATGAATTTCATCGATGTTTAAACTTAGAATGATTCTTAAACTGAGAATGAATCATTCTTACGCATTAGCGGGATCGGGCCTTACAGATTCGTAAACTAAAGTCAAGTTTATTATTTACAAAGTGTGGCCGAGCAGTGTGCAGTTTTAACGACTTTTGGCAGATATATCTACTGAAGCAACTGAGAGATCAAAACCACAAATCAAATTAGTAGTTAAAGAGTATACAAGTTTAAATACATAATAGTTTACGCGATCTTTATTTATCATAGTCTTTTTCGTTGGCTTTTTCCAAATCAAAATATTGCACAGCATGTTCAAAAATAACAATTTGATATATTAAATTAACCTGACTGTTATATTTGGTTGCTCAACAGCCACAACAGTCCACTGCTAGACACGAATCTCCCTTTTGGGTTTTGTTGATATGTGATGTTGCCTTACAATAGCATCACCCCATTTTTTCCTCATTGATATCGTAGAGACTAAGGGACTCGAGGGTTACAATGTGTTTTGCAATTTAAGGCGATGAGCAAGACAACCTTTCGCTAAAGCGATTTTCTTAATTACTCTCAAATGATTGTCAGACACAGCGTTAATGTTCGTTTTTTACGGCCTTTTACGCTCTGCCAACCTCGCAAGGGATATAGGAATATGTATTTGCCTCACCCACCACTATCAATAGGAATACGATGTAAAACTACCAAACTACATTCCCATGATAGCTTTCCAACTCTTGATTCTACAAATAACAATTCACAACAACGACAGGTGTTTTTTACGAGGGAAGTGATTTAACGTGTCGGCATACGACCATTAATCTCTTTTGGACGCGAATAGGAGAAGCGAAATAAACAGAGCAACATGTTGTGAAACTGTGAGCAAAGTGTTTTGATTAGACAATGAAATGTGTTGAAAAGGTTTGTTTTTTGAGTGTTTATTGACAAAATTTAAATTTATTTAGGTCAATTAGTTATTTAAAAACTATGCTTTTTTGTAAGTATATATTTAAGTAAGTAGGAGAAGCGAAATAAACAGAGCAACACGTTGTGAAACTGCGCGCAAAGTGTTTTGATTAGACAATAAAATGTGTAGGAAAAGTCTGTTTTTTGAGTGTTTATTGACACAATTTTAATTATATCATGTTCATAAGAGAAGCAAGATAAATAGAGCAAGGCGGCGTAGTGAAACTGTAAGCTAAGTGTTTTGTTTGGAAAATAAATTGTGTAGAAAAAGGACTGCTTTTGTGTGTTTATGACACAATTTAAATTCTATTTCAGTCAATATATAGTTTTTAATCATGCTCTTTGTAATACTCAATTTAAGTTCATAAGAAGCAAAATATCGGGAACAACACAAAACTTTTTTTTTTGTCTTTTATGAGCAGTGTTTTGATTAGGTAGACAATAAAATGCGTAAGTAGAAAAAGTCTGTGTATTGTCCAATTTAATTTCAGATGAGGCAAAACATTAATATGAGTATTTAGAAGAAATGTATATTTTTATAATTATGTATTAGGAGTATTGATCTAACGATGTTCTAAAAAACTAGCAACAATAAAAAGATGCTAAGTTGCTACTATATCAGACACAGTTTAAATTAATTTTAAATCATAAAGCAGGTGCGCCGCAATACTAGACAAGCAGACATTTAATAAATGTTGTAACAGATCTCTCTGCAATGTCATTATTGGCATGATATGACACAGCAATGTCATTCTCGTCAGGCTGGTTGGACTTGAAATACCTTCACACTTGCTACTGAAAATTCTTAAATTTTTAACTACATTTTACCTGTCGTACCGGCATGAGTAAATTGCGTATCCACTTGCTAGGAAAAGAAAGTTTTTTACCAAAAAGTATTTTAAGTTATCTTCAGCAATACATGCGTCTGTATGTTTTTGACGTTCTAGGCGTATTTTGTACGTCAAACTGAACAAAAAATCTAGGTATATTTTTTTAAATATTGAATGATGTTGGTCCTTTAATACAAGGCAGTGGCAAACATTGTATGTGAAATTGAAATTTTTTATTCGCCAGATGAAGGTAGTACTTTTAGCAACAATCTACTAAGTCCTATCAGGTCAACACAACACTATTCAGGTCAAGCTAAGTGGCAAATATTGTATGCCAGGTTGTTTTTTTTTCTTTAAATTTTTCATTCGCAAGAAGAAGGCAGTACTAAAGCAAAAATCTCTACACAGTCCTATCAAGTGGACACGACTCTTTTGAGGTTTTTAAACACGTTCAAGTTACTTACGATGTATGACTGACATTATGGAATCAGCACATTTCGTTGTCGGGACGAACAGAACACGTTTCGCCTTAAATGGCTGTTCGGATACAGAAAACCGAGTTTATTACCTTTTAATGAGCGTTTGTATTAAGGTGAAGTGTATATTTAGTATTGCTATCGATGTAGTTGGTACAAGCTCCGATAAATATAGTTACAATGTTGCTAACCACTTGCTTTGAATGTTAAACTTATTGAAAGATTATGAAACACGTCCAAAAGTGCAAGAGAAATATAAGTTAGAAAGGTGCCTCTTAAAAATATAGGTGTCTTTTAAATAAAAGAAAACCCAAGTTACAAACAAGCTAATGTAAAAATAGTAAAAGTCCGTCACGAATCCAATTAGAGGGACATTTTGGTGGAGAGTTGGTAAAAATGTTTAACATGGCATCGGCTCGCCTTTGGCTGTAAAAAGCTGCAACATTCTAGAGATGCGGCTGCTGTCGTAAACAAAAACACAGTAACTGAATTCTGTAACTCGACCGCAATAAGGCATAAGTCTGTAGCTCTACGACGTACTTTATACATACATACACGAAATATATGAATTAATTATGTGTAAGTTTATTTCTCATACACTACTATGCTTTCTTTACAATTTTCTTCTACCCAAACGTTGTCTGGAAGAGATCGCTTTCAGCGATAAGACCGCCTTTGCGCACTCTAGATTAATATTTTACGCTTTTAATTATCCTGTATTTTTTTGTAGGTACATACTTAGTTTCACATGTACGGGAGGTAGGCAGAGCGTTAACGGCCGTAAAATATAGTCGCTATCGCCACGTCTGAGAAATTTTGTAGGGTCGTTTAAAAAAAACGTGTGTCATTAAAGTGACAAGTTGTCAGCCTGTCGCCTAAATTTGCGATACACACGTAACCTTCGAGTCTCTTGGTCATCTCATATGACATCCACGGGAAAGAAATGGGGTAATGCTATTCAAAACTGACATCACACTCTGTGTTCTTCTTTGTTGTATATAATTTTCGATTCACAACAAAATCTTGCTTTGAACTGTGTATGTAAGAGCGTTTTTAAAAGCAAAAATAAACCAAACAGGACAAACTTAAATGCAGTTTACTATGTTTTACTTTAAGACAGCCAGACTGGTAGACTCGGAAACTCGGAATATTTTGCAAGAATATCCACATCGCCACTTCAGACGTGCTTCTAACGAGACGCGGTTGGGAATGGCGAACGAATAAAAAATGCTGATCTAGCGTGGGTTCAGCTGCTGAATATTGTGGGTTCTTCGTGATCTTTAGGCAAGTTACGTGACGATTTTATAACGAGTTCTGATATTTTGTGGTTTGAAAATATTTTACCACTGGATAAAATTCGATGAGGCTAACCAAGGTGTGCTTTTGGACTAAACCATATTCAAAACTTGAAAAATGGATTTTTCTAGTCGTTTCTATAAAAGGTACCCAAATATACCTTACTACAACTAGTGTATCTTGCTAGCAAAGCAAACTATTTAAGTGGTCAACATAAACTAGATATTTTCAAAAGCTTTTTGAAAAAACCGGTGCATGTTGATCCCATGTCTAAGTCGAGGCGCTGCTAATTCTTAACTGATTGGATATCATCGAAGACTTCAAGGGCTTCTAGCCCTTAGTTGAGGAACCTTAAAAATGGCTGTCAGACGAGCATGGCGTGTCGGTCAGCAAAAACTGGCGAGAACAAATAAGAGGAATTTATATAAAAATCAGTCGTCGCGGGTCGAAACAATCACACGTTGACTTCCAAAGACAAAACGACAAATCTCCAAAACAATAGGCTCACTTCACAACTTTTACCTGCTCGCTTATTTATTGATGAATGAATTGAGTATTTTGAACATATAAGGTGTACAAATTCTGCAAATATTTCGAAACAGACCGTGAAATTGAACAACTTTCCCCGAGAAACATAGGTCGAAATATGAAAAAATATTTCTGTCTCTTTTTTCGTGTGGGACACTGAGTCGTCCAACGACCCGAAGAACCCTGGTGTGAGTAGTTTTTCAACCGCCTAATACTATTAGTAGGCCTCTGACATGGTTGTGTAACGACCGCCGTCTAAGTAATCATAGACAACAACCGGGACGGAAGGCTTAACGTGCCCTCCGAAGCACGAAACCATTTCTTTTTCAGACAATCAGGTGGTTCACCCTGCAATGTGCTAACCAGACCGGGAACACTCACAAAGTGATAAATATCAACTTTGTGAGTGTCCCACCGAGAATCTAACCCGGAACATTTGCGTCGCAGGCAGTCGCACTATCACTGCGCCACATCGGCCGTCAAAAAAATATTTGAAATTCCCGTACAAAATGTTCATGAAGTATGCGAGGTAAACTATGATTTTTCTAATTTTGACCTATATTCCGTGGGAACAGTTATTCAGTTTTATGGATTTATTCACCACTTAAAGTATTTGCAGCTAATATTTTATAGCGTGTAGATATTATCTACTCGATAAAGACTAATATAAAGTGAGTGAAGGAGCATATCTGTGTACGTGTAGTAGAAAGAAAGTAAGAAGTTCTGGTAGTATCTCACTTGTAAACAGAATCTACAACTTCTACAACAGTCCACTGCTGGACATGAGCCTCTCCCAATTGAGGGGTACTTACCATACTCACTTCACTATGCTTGGCAGGCATTGCAAGGGTGTTTGTATTCACAGAGAACGCGGCTGCCCATTCCCTGGATTCATCTCTTAGTCCCCTTTAACGACACTCACAGTTATAAGTGAAGTGATGCTATTCTATCTGGCAAACACACGGCAAACGGTACGGAGTTTAGATGCATTTTTTACTATTTAAGATTTAAAAACACTGAAGTGATCGAAAATGAAAGAAAAAATGCTGTGCAAAACAAGAATCACCCAAAGTTGATACTGTCGGATACACACTGGCAATAAAAAGGAGCGTCGCAGACTCGCAGCACCGTACATAATTGTCGCGCGTCGTGGTCGTGTTGCGTCGGCCTGGTGACGGGAAGTCAGGATGATTGTTGTCGCTGACCAGTAACCCTCCAGCCATTGGGATGAGATAGTCTTGTTTAGGCAAACAAAAACTTTGTCATAAAAACAATCTAACAGATACATTAGTATACAAAGTATTTAAGTATTAATATCAGCTATCTAGTTCCCATAGTACAAGCTTTGCTTAGTTTGGGGCTAGATGGCGCTGTGTGAATTGTCCAGGATATTATTATTGTTTAGATTTTATTTATTTCTGTTCTTTTTCTTTTCTCTTAGTTTCGTAAAAGCTAATAATAACCAAAAATTAATACTTTGATTAAGTATAAGTGTATAACATAAGAGCTTTTATATAAAAGTATAAAAGCAAAAACAAAAAACATCATGGTTAATAATGACAACTAAAGTTCCGGTTTTTTCTTATTGTTTCAGATAACTACAGGATTTCTGTAGATACACACATTGAATAGGTATATGGAAGTAAATATCAGTTTCTTTTATCCGCCCTTTTATACGTGTATTGCAATTGAGCCGATACACAATTTTTAGAATGACTCTGAAATATGTTTGTGAGACGTGGCCTTCGTTTTAGCGGTTGTTTACACTCTTCCTAACCCACAAGGGATATAAGCGTGATATAAGTATTATGTGTTCTTTTACCTTAATTTAATAAACAAAAAATATTTCCAATGAATTATCTCTCCTCATGGATGCAGCACAATTTTGTTAAATTTCGAATCAGCTGGCGACAAGTGCCACGTCGGTGCATTAATAACGCGCTTGTCTCAACTGGCAGTGAGGGATGCTGCCCAAGTGTTCGCAGGCCTTAAATACGACCAACAATAGGCCTACAGTGTTGCCTTGCCACACTTCTACAATGTTTATTGTAATTTATAAGATAAAATGTTTTATTTTATAAGTTTAGTCTTGAGTCTGCTGATCCTCATACGATTTTGGTGAAATATCGTGTCCAAATGTGAAACGTTAACAAAACTAAAATCGTTATCAAAATGCTAGTAAACACGGTTGACCTGAGTATATTCTGTGACAGGTATGCAAGCGATAAAAACGATAGGTACGGTTAGACTGCATTATGTTATTTGCAGCTGTATGGGTAATCAGTCTCATACGAGTATACGTAGAAGTTACGCAAAACTATGTTAGTCTGTTTCTTTAATGATGATTCAATGTAAAATATAAGATAAAATTCAAAGTCAATGATCATAAAAACGCGTACAATTGGATCACCTGGAGAACACTTGTTGTGCCGTAGATACACCTGGATAAAGCGTACACACAGAAATGTCGCACGGCTGTTGATGATGAGATCACAAATATTAACACCATAAACTTACCTTCTTTACAGAATTGCTGTGTTAATCCTGTCCAAACGGTCATAGATGAGCAAAGCAACTCTATTTTAGTACCTACCTTGAAATATAAATCTTGCAATACTGCATGCTCCTTACAAGCGATATTCCAAAAAAGTCTCGGCAACAAGATTTACCTCTTTTCCCAACATTACGCAGGACTTCCTGTTTCATTTGACGTCTCCTGCGCACAATGGAACATCGATTACTTCGGCGGCTGCGAAAGTAATTGGCGTGTAAATACAACCCGGACCGGTTCGGGAAATATTCATGTTTATGCGCAGGCGCATGCGATGTGTGCGCGAAACCTGGAGAAGTTCCTTGCGTGAATAAAATGCTGTGTTTTTGATTTGCCGATGCTGGATACAGGATAAAAATAGCATCACCTTGTTGCCAGAGGGTGTCATAATAGGTAAAACCAAGTAATTTGCAGCAGTGTTACTTGTTCATGCGATGAATTCCAATGCATTCCCTACGCCCCTAACCCTGCCTGCCAATCGTGGTAAGTATGGCAAATACCTAATCGATAAATCAACCGTGGTGGCCCAGCTGATGTGATTTGTATAAATACCTCAATAAAAACAACCATTCCTGGTGATGATGATTTTAATTTCGTGTGTTAGTTTAGAGGCTATTATAGGACGAACAGAATGCATTTTTTTCGTGATTATGATGTTTTAGTATCTGCAGACGGTACTTGAAAAAATATATCTATAATCAATAAAAAACACAACGTTTACAATTGACTATTCTATACCAAAAAACAGTTATGTCAATTTTATTCGTCAGAAATTAGTATGCGCACAGTAAAAATCGTGAGAACATGATTTCATAATTACACCAACACAGCATCACGTACAAAATGATCGAACATCGAAAGCTATTAATACACTTTCTCATCACTACTCACGTATTCACAATGCCATAACCTAAATATCTTCTAATAAGCCCGGCAGAAATCAATAACACATTAACCTACCCATTTAAGGGATTTCGCTATACTGGTTACTCATGATGATATATGAAGAACCAATCTGTTCTGGTCCCTATTATGGGTGTGTTGATATGCTGCTGATAGTACTAAACCTGCAGTAACTGTACACGCGATTGATGAATCTTTTGACTCTTGAGACAATGAGAACAAAGCATCAAAACAGCAATAGACAGAGATGACCCGTCGTATGAGAGATAAGAGTAAATCCCAACATTTTGATGACGGCTTATTGAAAAATTAACAAATTGATTTGACCGTGACTCCGACAGTTGGAGGTGTGATAAACTGATGTTAAAAGTTGAAGTGATTTACTATTTGAAATACGATAAGAATTTCTGAAGCAAAAATACAGTTACGTTATAATATGACCTAAAAACTATAGATATACTGCAGATAGGTGGACAGCAAAATAAAATCCAAAATAAACTCTGAATTGCTCATCAAATGAGCGAGCAATCAATTAACACCTACTTCTTTAGCAATTTAAATACGTAATTCCTAAAAAGAACCATAGACTGCAATTTGATATTCAATCGCTTGATTTGTACGATGTTCTTAGGTCTAATTTTGGCTTAAATTGATTTGCTTTAAAGCTTAATAAATATTAATATTTGACACGCTCGGCGTTGGTGAGATAAACACTCTTAATAATAATTTCCAAAGTCTTAATTATTGAGGTTTCTAAGTGCTGGCAACATACAGTTTCATATTGTTAAATTTAGGATGTGTCTTTTAGACCTAAAAGCGTCCAACATTGTCCCTACAAATTATTATGAAAATCACTTTATCAAAAGAGAAAGATACATTATTAAAGGTACTTATTGGTAAACATAATCTTACTGCTGGATTGCATAGTAAAAAAAAATCTTTCTGTGATAAAGCCTAGCCTATGACACTCGGGATAATGTTAGAATTCTTACAATACAATGCATTCGAATCTGTTCAGTGGTTAAAGAGTTTTGGTTTTTTTAATGAATAGAATATACATAATATACATTCATACATACCTACATACGTACATGAACTCTAAAAACATTACACTCTTTTTTGGTTGGGCAGTCATGTTAAAAACAAAACAGCAACGGTAATACTGAATGCTAATGATAAATATTAGCTGTAAATATTATAAGAGATCAACCAGCCCATGAAACCGAACAACTTCGCTCCAAGAACATACGTCAAAGAACGAAAAATTTAATTGGACCTCCCATAAAAAGTATCCGGTCTGAAACATTTCGTATGGGAGGCCCAAATTTTTTCACCCCTTTAAATATTTGCAGCTAATATTTTCACACCCTGTATTTTTACAACAAGACACCTACTCAAAAATTGAATACTATAAATATATCACGACAAACAAATCATAAGTCACTGCCGCCAATAAAACTTTGATGAAATACGTATGAAAGTATGCTACATGGATGAAATGGGATGTGGATGAAGAAGCTCATAAAACAGAACCAGAGAATTCCATCGCGCAAACCATATTGACACATGTTATTTTCTCTGATGTGGTCGTAAAATCTTCCAATCTTATCTTGTCTGGTGACATTTTGGACAAAATATGTTCCTGCACATTACTTTCGGTTCAGTAAATATTTACAAACAAACAAAGCTATTCTGAAGTTTTGCAAGGAAGTTATTAATACGATTTAATGTTAAACAATAATGTGTCTATAGGAATAATGTGGGCGGCATTATTCCATAAAATCTGAATGATACGACCGGTTAGACATTGATCGATCTAGAGAAGACGTTATCTTGGTAATTTTTCCACATTTTTATGGGCCGTCGGAAGGATCGGTGGGTCTCTTCGGCGGAAACCGAGTAACTATTCCAGAAATGATATCTACCCGAATCTCGAGGTTTTATGTCAGCAATATATTACTGTCGTCGCTGACGCAGTGCCGCATTCCTGATTATATGGTGAGATTTCTTAAACATTGCCTTAATTACATGCGATATCGATCGGTATTCGTTTTACCATTCTTTTATCTTGTAGGTCTTGTTAGTTAGAATACATAAAATATTCCTTTCATTAATATAATGTATTGTTATTCGTATTATCACATTTGAATCTGTCGATACCTTGTAAGGATATTTTATCCTGATAAGATTGAATATGCTTAGTAAAAACAAACGCTATTAGTTCTAGAAACAAAATTGTTTATTTAGAAATAGCTTTTAAATTTACGAAGATAAGAAGCTCAAAATATTTACTTTCGAACAATCGCTGCAAAAGAAAGTTATGAATAAAGTTCGAGAATTTTAAAACGGTGCGGTGTTGAGATGAAACAATAATTAAAGTTCGACTAAAATATTTATTCTCACTGAACAACCGAAAGGCGTCGACGGAACAGTCAAGACAAAACCACACCTTAAATAAAAGGAGAAGTAACAAATTACCAGATCGTTTCGAGACTTCATAACTCTACTTAATTGAAGTACAAACATTTGCAAATTGGCGAGTACAAATGCATAAATCAATTTGGTAAAAACGGGAATTTCGAATCTTTATCCGACATTTACAGCAAGTGAGTATACAGGGTATTGAAACAAATTTTTGCCATATCAACCCATGAGTTTGAACAAATTTTCCCAAAAAACATTAGTAGGAATGCAAATATCATCCTGGACCTTCCATTTAAAATCTAGGTACCTGTCGTGCCTTTTTGTAAAAGAGGTTCAATGTGAATTCCATATTTCGGCCTGTTTTTTTTGTTTTATCATCGTCATATCAGCCCACATCTACCCACTGCTGAATTTGTTTACTATGATAAATATTTATTTACACACCTGGTATAAATTCGTTGCAAGCGAAACCTTGTATTTTATTCGACATATTGTAAATGTTGTCTAAATTGAGAAGATGCATCGTTTAATTTTTCAATGCTCGAGTTGAATTGGACTGGAAACTGATATTTATTGGTGCTGGTGAGGGTAGCTGGGTGCTCGTTAGTAACGCTATTTTTCATGCGCAAGAGTCGTACTATCCGCCGCACCTCAACCTACACATTTAAGAGATCCTTTTATACATATACAGGTTAATCTATTTAAACCCACTTTATTTAACTTTGGTTAGGGGATCATTTCGAAATAAAATTAGAAATCTACGATGAAATTTTAATACCAAAGAGGTTTTGACGAGCAACTTGTAAGAAGTGCCTATTTACCCTATATTTACAAGAGCAAACTTCCAACATCTTGAAAGAGGCAAGCCAAATTCAAACTTATGCCTTGAATCATAATGTTTTGGCGAAACACCTAATTAAGACATTCAGGGAACACTCGTGAAACTCCTTTGAAGTTTCGCAATTTTCGTCAAGGAGATAAAGTAATGCTTACAAAACGCTCCATGCTCTTATAGCTCACACTTGCAAGAGTAACTTAAAAGGCAGGCGTTTACGAAACCCTCTGTCCTATAATTTTCTTGTTGTATCCGAAAGCAAGCAGGCAAACCTGTTCATCCGCCAAACAAAACGCTTGCAAACGCCGTGTGGTTGCCCATGGCTAAATAGTATCTCGTTTACGGCAATACGATTGCGAATCTCAAATCCTTTCAGGCTCAGTCAAGACGCCTTTGCCATCGAACGTTAAGAGCATTAAACACACAGTTCCTACGTGTTGAAAGAAACGCGGCAGAGCCTCAAGGCATTTCAAACTAGAGAGGCAGCGGGCCTTCTGCGTTCACTACAGTACTCATTACCATTTTATCCGTTCTCAGTTGAAACACTGTTATTATATCTGTGTAAGGGCAAGCAATAATCGCGTCTAGTTGAGATGTGATTATAGACTTATTTTTGTTCGCTTTTGGTCTGGCTGTTGATCCAAATGTTAGCTGAAATGTTTGACTGTTATTATCTCTTGGAATTTTGAGTTGTTGATTTACGGTCGTGATATGTAATTTATATATTTAAAGTTCAGCATGAATCATCTCGAGACCTAATATGGATGAAGGTATTTTGTGATTGTTCACATTTTAAATTTTAGGTTGAAGCATGTATTATATTATGTTTTGATTTCCACCTTACTAGTTGGTAGCTATAGTTTTATTCTTGGCTATAGTTTTATTTGATAAAAAAATAAGGTTCTTATTCTAATAGTCAAATTCACTTACCGCTAAGTTTAAAGAGATATCTTTCGCTATTTATAAGACGAGCAATACATTTTAGGAACCGCCTGAAAAGCCCGTTTTCGCATAGTAAAAGCAGGATAGTAGTTCATTAAAGAGATATATGCGGTCATTACGAGGACATTTCTACAGAGCATTACGCTAATGCCAACCTTTTGGCAACTTATCGGGCCATTTTGTCCTTCATCAATGACTAATGGCTTTAAATTCAAGATTTTCAAAGGAACCTCAGGAAATACTGGGTTCTTACTTGGACATTAGTCTCTTTCTTTAGAATAGGTTTCCAACGTCTGTTTTGTAGTTTATAAGTGCATAATAAATCCATGCAATTGGGAATTTAGAGACCGGTACTATCCTACTCCAACGCATATTAGATATATAAATAGAATATTTAGTGTTAAATTTTCAATTAGTGCGATTGTTTCTCGAATGCATGATACCGGCTTAGAATAGTATCAACCCAATACTACCCGTAGGTGTCGTGAAAGGCAACAGAGTGATTAATTCATGGGCAATAGCGTTCCCTGTGAAAGCAATATCTTGGATTGCGCTCGCCGCTCCACATGCCAAGCGTAGTGAGTACGGCATTACCCCCCCACTCCATGGACCTTCTGTCCAGCAGTGGACTGTGGTTTCTGTTAATGTTTCTCAAATTAGCTAGGATATGACATTATAAGTTACCTGATTGACCAAATGTGTAATAAATCCGTGTTTAGCCGTCGGCTAGCGTTTATTTTGGCCGATGTTGGTCTGTATAAAATAATCTGATTGCGTTAGACGACGTGGTACCACGCACATCACATAAGAACAAATACTGTGAACTACAAGAAAAAAGGTACTGACGTGTTATACTGCCGAAGAACTCAATGGATTTTGTGCGCCAAACATCCTCAGATAAAGGTCAGGGTTCGTTTACAAGGAAATAACTTAATATTTCGACTGGCTTACAGCCAAAAACCTAGGCATGGGCGTACAGCCAGGTAACAGAAGGTAAATTATTTTAGTCAGCTTTTTACAAGACGAAATATGTAAAAGACGTTACTGATGTTTTTTTTTAGATAGCTACAGCCAAATTTAGTTTATTTATTTTTTTCTTTGGCAATTTTTTATAACATGATTGTTATTTAATAATAGCATATTACAAAATAATACACGAAAAGATGAACTCTAATATCGCTTTATTCTTTAGTAGTAATATAAGTTAGAAATGCACATGAGAACAAGAACTTCATCGCGGCTTCAAAGCTAAACGGCCAGCAAGCAAGCGTGGCCGGCGTTTGCTCTATGCATGCCAAAGCAGTAACATAACTTACAAATTAACAAAATCTTCTTTCGTGTGGGACACCTAGTCAACGAACGACCCGAAATCATAATCATAAAGCAGCAACGGATCAAGCCGACACTACATAAATAGATAACCTTTCGTAGTCATAAAATTATGAAAAATGCTCTCGTTTCCTCTTTCAAATAAAATAATATACTTATTTTTTCCAGTTTCTTAATTAATTTTATTTTATAAGGTAAAACAATTTAAGTTAGCCGTCAAAGCAGTAAAAAAAGTCGTGCAGACAGTCAGAGTTGGTGAAACATAAGGATTTCTTGTCAACTACGAAACACTTAAAAGCTATCCAGACTAAAAAATATTAATGTTATAAAGACTAATAGAAACATTAACCGGAATTTTACAGTCACAATCCAAGACCCATTAAATCTGATTTTATCAGCATCAAAAATCACTTGAACCTGTTGACAAGGCTGTTGTCTATGAAGAATTCTGCGCAATATTGGGTGTTCGTAATTCCTATCAAATATTGAGTTTGTAAACGATCCTCCGTTGCATAGAGAATGATTGCAGAGAAAGTAAATAGAGTTATAAGCCGGTAAACTGATACAACCTCTGGAGACCTCTGAAGTTTCATGATTGATGTTGGTGTAGCAAGCTGAGTAACTTCTGCAGACCGTTTTTCCTACTCTGGAATTAAGCATAGTTCCAACTATTAACAAAATTGAAAATGTAATGAACTTACACCCAACCAAATTAGTTTTATTGAACTGCAGTTAACTTGTTACCAAACGCATGGACTGTAGGATTGAATCATGTACAAATAAAAAAAGCAATCACTAACGAAATGAAGTATGTGGTGCAAGTCCCATGTGGTGCCGTTTCATAAAATAACAGTATGATTTTTCGTAACGAAACTAAAAAGGGATGAATCCTGGGAAGAAACAGCAACATTTTCTGTGAACACATCTGGTATTGCGCTTGCCAATCTGTCTAGAAGTCTAGTTAAATATACTTGTATTGCTAAATTGCTAGGAGAAGTTTTAAAAGATAGTGTACTTACCCTACACCCGTTCTGCAAAGATCATCATCTGTAGAGTTCAGCCCTTTAGTCTTACACGTTATACATTGAAATGGATCGGAAATTTCATCAGTAAGGAGTCTATAATTATCAAACTCCCATTCACTCACATCTCTGTTAAAATATGAGAACTCATTGGTAGGCTTGTTATTACAAAGAGGGCATCTGCAGTAAAATGTTTGTTTTTTCTTATTCGGTACAAGACAACCCCTTTTTATGTAATTGGGCTTAAAGTCTATGTAGCACTGCGCTGCTGCATCGCAGTTTGTGGTAGATAATCTGAAGAAGCAAAAAAAAGTAATATAGGTTTACTTGAAGTATGATTCGTATACAAGGTGAACCTCCTGTCTTTTATCCTCATTCTGATGCATTATATTGCCATGTGAGATTTCCAGTGATTCTCTCACATGTGACCCATACCGGAGTAAAATACAAAATCACTTATACACAATGAAACTTAACTCCAACCACTTTTCGTATATACTCAATGAAGGATAGAAATCAAAATGCTTACATATTTCCATCATAACATGATTTTTCTTCTTTGTAACCAGATGTACTATCACATTCATAACATTCTAAATTATGTTCATGCTTTTCTTCTGGCTCTATATTTCTCACTCTCCTTCTATTACAAACATTGTTGCTTGAATTTAACGAATATTTTCCCCGATGAGCAGCCAAGGTATAACTTTTTTCTGTAATCAAAACCATCACACCACTGCAATTTTTGTTACACACTTTTTGAGTTCATTATCATAAAATTTTCCATCGTCCACTTTAATAGCAAGATAAATTGCAGTCTCACCAAAGGTTTCACCAAAATTGCGTAAAAAATTGACTTTGTGTGCAATCTCTCGTTCAGTTTTTTGCACCACACCACTAAATTCCGCACTGATACCAAGAAATAATGAAACTAAGACAAGAAAATTGAAAAACTCTGTAATATTTACATGCCACATTATAAAAAGTATTGTGATATTTTTGCTGATTATTGAAAGAAAGAAGAAAGAAAAATGTTTATTGGCTGAAACTAATTACTAATTACCTACTTCAGACCTAGTGTACTAAAATGTTCATTCAAAACTTACAACTGGAAACCAAAGAGTAACTTTTGATTTTATTTTTATTTAAATTTGGTTAGAAAAAATGACAGCGTCATTACGGCGTAAATTTTTAGAAGAAAAAAGTTGGTTTGAGAAAACTTCAAACAAAAAGCATAGAGAACTTCCTATAAATTACTCTTAAAAAAGCCAAATTATAACCCAACTTCATAATATTTTAATACAGGGTCTTAACTCAAATATCTACGGGGCGAAAATATTTATTTGGCTATGAGTTTTTTAAGTATTATTTACGGCTTACTTTAACAATACTTAACCTATCTTTTTGTTGTACCTAACAAAGGTAGGTATTGATCAGAATACCTAGGTTCATATTAACTTTATAGAGACTCGACGATTCCACAGGCAAACCTCGAAAGGTGGTTTTTTGGGGCTATGTGTTAGTTTTAAGAATACTGTATTTTGATTATTAAGAGAATCGACTACCGAGCTCTCGTCCATACAAAAAGAGAAAACGTTTTCCTACCCCTAAATGTAATCCGATCTCAATGATTTTTTAGAATGTTGTTGACACAGTAAAAAACTAGGTTTATAGTTTTTCCTTTTTTCGAATTTTGCAATTGATTGAAAATTATAGGCGTCTAAAAGTCACTTTTTTTATGACAAAATATTCCTTGGAGTAAAACGTTTGTATTTAAAAAACAAAGTAGTTTTAAGAAAAAATAAAAAGCTATAAACCTAGAATATAATATGCTGAAACGATGGACACCAAAATCAAAAACATTGGTTGTGCTTTAGTATGTGGGAAACGTTTTCTCCCGAGACGCAAATTTCAGCTTAAAAATACCTACAGTCAGTCGCGAGTGGCAACGCTCTCTATCGCACTATCGGGGGTCGGGGGGTGAAGTAATGTTTCACGTATTATAGAGATGTTAACGGAAATGACGATGATATTAGAGATGAGAAAGGAATCGATATCCCTTGTTACCAATTTCTGTGTCAAAATGTAAGGAGAAGATAAATTTCGCTCCTTATATTACATTAGGTTATCGGACTGCTCCAGAAGGATGGTATACTTACTTAGTACTTTACGATGCAAGTTTGGTAAACTGAAAATTACGATCGAGACAAATGTCATTATAATTAACAACAACCAATTTTAATGTACTAATTATTAACTTATTTATCAATCGAGCTTGTAAAAGTTAGTAATAGAAAAAGAGTGTTTAACGTGATGGCCCGTTTCTGCTGACAGAATTCGTGGTTCTAAAGTTAAGTACATAATTCTTTAAACGGAAAAGTTGAAAATAAATAGGTAGTTAAAAAACTGATTCCTGACAATCCTGACTACAGAAAAATTAAAAAAAAAGAAAAACATAAGTTTTCGAGTTTCATGTTAATAATGGTATTCAAATTACTTAATATAATAACCGTGGTCGTGCATTTTTTAAAACCCTCTGAAACTTAACGATGCAACGGTATTTATATTAAGTCAATTTGATACCATTTTTTTCCCAATTTTTCCGTATTCGGAAATCAGTTGTATAAACTTTTAATTTTATTAAAATTTCTTTATAGGGATCCCAAACGAAACTACCATCCGCCATAACTTTATAAATGCCAACAAAATAAGTAAACAACGCAGGTCTGAAGTGTATTGAAAAGTACAAAAACAATATTTTATTTTGTATTACTATGAATAAGCTACACAAGGGTTCTTTAAACGAATTAATAGTAGTTTATGCAACTGTCATATAATGGGGGTAATTAGAACGCGAGTGATAATAGTTTGACACGAGCATTCAAATGCCTAATTATAGCAGTCGCATACACTTTCTTATTACACTCTCCAAAAAAAACTCAGTTCAACACTTTTCCAAACGTCCGCACCGGCGATTGCAAGGCCCGATACAAGGTCAAATTCAATACGAGAACGTAATATAGCTTGATATGCATTTTTGAAAATTCTATACTATAGCAGTTGTTCAGATGTGGAGTCTAAATAATAACTTAACTAAACAACTGAACAACATCTTAACAATAAGCGAACAACAACTGAACAACATCTGAACACATCGGAACATCAACTGAATAGAAAATGCACCACATCTGATTAACAACTGAACAACATCGGTACAACAATTATACAACATCTGAACATCAACTGAACAACATCTGAACAACCTAATAAAACAACTGAACAACAACCGAACAATTACCATACAACAACAATTAATGACAGGTGCGGCGGAAGATGGCGATTTGAGTATTGGCAAAAAAAAAACTTCGATTCATTTCTCAACTTTATTAAAGTAAGAGCCATCTCATTATGGCATTACGCGTCTGTAAATTCCAATAAACTGTAATTTATGCAGGTAGAATGCATAAAGTAGCTCTTTATACAACTGTTTTCGAATTCATAATTCGAACATTATGAGACGAGTGTGGATAATAGTAGTTTATGCAACTGTCATATAATGGGGGTCATTAGAATGCGAGTGTTTGTTTGTCACACGAGGCGTAGCCGAGTGTGATAATAGATTGACACGAGCATTCTAATGCCTAATTATATGCAGTTGCATACACTATTTTATCTACACTCTAAAAAATTAACTCAGTTGAACACTTTTCCAAACGTCCGCACCGGCGATTGCAAGGCCCGATACATGGTCAAATTCAATACGCGAACGTAATATGGCTTAATATGAATTTTTGAAGATTCTTTACTAAAAGTTGTTTAGATGTCGAGTCTCAGCAGCTAATAACTAAACAACTGAATAACAACTGAACAACACTGAACAACAACTAAACAACAACTGAACAACATCGGAATAACATTTGAACAACAACTAATCAACATCTGAACAACAACTGAACAACATCTGAACAACATCTGAACAACATCTCAACAACAACAGAACAAAAACCTATTAAAACAACTGAACAACATCCGAAAAATTACCGTACAACAACAACTGTCAGGTGCGGCGGAAGATGGCGATTTGAGTATTGGAAAAAAAAACTTCGTTTCATTTCTCAACTTTATCGTATTAAGAGTTTTCTCTTTAAGGCATTACGCTTCTGTAATTTATAGTAAACCCTAGTTTTTATAGGCAGAATGCATAAAGTACGTCATTATGCATCTGTTTTCGAATTCATAATTCGAACATTATGAGACGAGTGTAGATAAAAGATTTTTAACTACACTCTTTTCATAATGTTCGAATTTACATACATACATACATTATACATATATCACGCCTTTATCCCTTGCGGGGTAGGCAGAGCGTAAACGACCGAAAAAACGGCCACTTACGCCACGTCTGACAAACGTTTGAGGGTCGTTCGGAAAATTGTGTATCGCCATAGTGACAGGTTGTCAGCCCATCGCCTAAAATTGCTATACACACCCTCGAGTCCCTTCGTCGCCTCTTACGACTCCCACGGGTAAGAAATGGAGTGATGCTATTCTAAGCCGGCATCACACGGCCCTCTAAGCCGGCATCACACGGCCCGAATTCGAATTTACATACCTGCTTTATGCATTCTGCCTATAGAAATTACAGTTTCATAGAAATTACAGAAGCGTAATGACTTAATGAGAAGGCGTTTACTTCGATAAAGTTGAGAAATGAAACGATGTTTTTTTTGCCAATACTCAAATCGCCATCTTTTGCCGCACCTGTCAGTTGTTGTTGAACGGTAATTGTTCGGTTTTTGTTTAGTTGTTTTATTAGATTGTTGTTCAGTTGTTGTTGAGATGTTGTTCAGTTGATGTTCAGCTTTTGTTCAGTTGTTGTTCAGACGTTGTTCAGTTGTTATTTCGACGTTGTTAAGTTAAGTTGTTATTCAGTTGCTGACTTGACATCTGAACAACTTCTGAAGTATAGAATTTTCGAAAATTCATATCAAGCCATATTACGTTCTCGTGTTGAATTTGACCTTGTATCGGCCTTGCAATCGCCGCCGGTGCGTACGTTTGGAAAAGTGTATAACTATAACTGAGTTTTTTTGGAGAGTGTAATATAATAAAATAGTGTATACAACTGCATATAATTAGGCATTAGAATGCTCATGTCCAACTATTAACAGACACTCGCGTTCTAATGACCCCCATTATACGACAGTTGCATAAACTACTATTTATTACCAGTAAAAATATTAAAATCCTTAAAATTTATTTTGATACAAAATTACTTCCTCTACGAGAATCCATTTCCACAATTATTATATTTTCATTGGGGATGAAAATATTAATACACATAACATAACATAGGTACTAAAAAACTTACTTCAATTTATAATCCTCAATTTAGTTTCGGGTACGCCACAATAATCTAAGAAAACAAAATATCTCCCCGCGTTGCGCAGTCGTCGCTGCGCTCGCGTGGACTGGCGGCAGCGTTTGTCTGTGTGCGTGAGGTTGTGTGTATGTGTTGTGCGCACTACGCGGGGACTTGAGCTCGCGAGCGACAGAATGAGTTTTCTTAAATACCTAATTTTTTGAAATGGCGATGGTATTGTACTATGGTTTTATTTTGCACTAACAGTGCTATATTACTTTCATAAATGAAAATAAGAAATTGAAAAAATGTCAGCGCCCGCCGGGACTTGAACCCGGGACCGTGGAGTACCGTTCCACTGCTCTGCCAACTGAGCTACCGGCGCCCCGACGTAAGCTGACGAAATCTTCAACCTCTTGGTACTCGTCTCGAAGCGACGACAAGCGACATCTAGTATAAGTTATTTGAAACTAATACTATGGTCAGTCCACTTAAGAGTGAAATTCGAACCATGCGATGAAGCTTTGCTTAATTAAATGTACTATGGTTTTATTTTGCACTCACAGTGCTATATTACTTTCATAAATGAAAATAAGAAATTGAAAAAATGTCAGCGCCCGCCGGGACTTGAACCCGGGACCGTGGAGTACCGTTCCACTGCTCTGCCAACTGAGCTACCGGCGCCCGACGTAAGCTGACGAAATCTTCAACCTCTTGGTACTCGTCTCGAAGCGACGACAAGCGACATCTAGTATAAGTTATTTGAAACTAATACTATGGTCAGTCCACTTAAGAGTGAAATTCGAACCATGCGATGAAGCTTTGCTTAATTAAATGTACTATGGTTTTATTTTGCACTCACAGTGCTATATTACTTTCATAAATGAAAATAAGAAATTGAAAAAATGTCAGCGCCCGCCGGGACTTGAACCCGGGACCGTGGAGTACCGTTCCACTGCTCTGCCAACTGAGCTACCGGCGCCCCGACGTAAGCTGACGAAATCTTCAACCTCTTGGTACTCGTCTCGAAGCGACGACAAAGGACATCTAGTATAAGTTATTTGAAACTAATACTATGGTCAGTCCACTTAAGAGTGAAATTCGAACCATGCGATGAAGCTTTGCTTAATTAAATGTACTATGGTTTTATTTTGCACTCACAGTGCTATATTACTTTCATAAATGAAAATAAGAAATTGAAAAAAATGTCAGCGCCATGAAAGTAATATAGCACTGTGAGTGCAAAATAAAACCATAGTACATTTAATTAAGCAAAGCTTCATCGCATGGTTCGAATTTCACTCTTAAGTGGACTGACCATAGTATTAGTTTCAAATAACTTATACTAGATGTCGCTTGTCGTCGCTTCGAGACGAGTACCAAGAGGTTGAAGATTTCGTCAGCTTACGTCGGGGCGCCGGTAGCTCAGTTGGCAGAGCAGTGGAACGGTACTCCACGGTCCCGGGTTCAAGTCCCGGCGGGCGCTGACATTTTTTCAATTTCTTATTTTCATTTATGAAAGTAATATAGCACTGTGAGTGCAAAATAAAACCATAGTACATTTAATTAAGCAAAGCTTCATCGCATGGTTCGAATTTCACTCTTAAGTGGACTGACCATAGTATTAGTTTCAAATAACTTATACTAGATGTCGCTTGTCGTCGCTTCGAGACGAGTACCAAGAGGTTGAAGTTTTCGTCAGCTTACGTCGGGGCGCCGGTAGCTCAGTTGGCAGAGCAGTGGAACGGTACTCCACGGTCCCGGGTTCAAGTCCCGGCGGGCGCTGACATTTTTTCAATTTCTTATTTTCATTTATGAAAGTAATATAGCACTGTGAGTGCAAAATAAAACCATAGTACATTTAATTAAGCAAAGCTTCATCGCATGGTTCGAATTTCACTCTTAAGTGGACTGACCATAGTATTAGTTTCAAATAACTTATACTAGATGTCGCTTGTCGTCGCTTCGAGACGAGTACCAAGAGGTTGAAGATTTCGTCAGCTTACGTCGGGGCGCCGGTAGCTCAGTTGGCAGAGCAGTGGAACGGTACTCCACGGTCCCGGGTTCAAGTCCCGGCGGGCGCTGACATTTTTTCAATTTCTTATTTTCATTTATGAAAGTAATATAGCACTGTGAGTGCAAAATAAAACCATAGTACATTTAATTAAGCAAAGCTTCATCGCATGGTTCGAATTTCACTCTTAAGTGGACTGACCATAGTATTAGTTTCAAATAACTTATACTAGATGTCGCTTGTCGTCGCTTCGAGACGAGTACCAAGAGGTTGAAGTTTTCGTCAGCTTACGTCGGGGCGCCGGTAGCTCAGTTGGCAGAGCAGTGGAACGGTACTCCACGGTCCCGGGTTCAAGTCCCGGCGGGCGCTGACATTTTTTCAATTTCTTATTTTCATTTATGAAAGTAATATAGCACTGTGAGTGCAAAATAAAACCATAGTACATTTAATTAAGCAAAGCTTCATCGCATGGTTCGAATTTCACTCTTAAGTGGACTGACCATAGTATTAGTTTCAAATAACTTATACTAGATGTCGCTTGTCGTCGCTTCGAGACGAGTACCAAGAGGTTGAAGATTTCGTCAGCTTACGTCGGGGCGCCGGTAGCTCAGTTGGCAGAGCAGTGGAACGGTACTCCACGGTCCCGGGTTCAAGTCCCGGCGGGCGCTGACATTTTTTCAATTTCTTATTTTCATTTATGAAAGTAATATAGCACTGTGAGTGCAAAATAAAACCATAGTACATTTAATTAAGCAAAGCTTCATCGCATGGTTCGAATTTCACTCTTAAGTGGACTGACCATAGTATTAGTTTCAAATAACTTATACTAGATGTCGCTTGTCGTCGCTTCGAGACGAGTACCAAGAGGTTGAAGATTTCGTCAGCTTACGTCGGGGCGCCGGTAGCTCAGTTGGCAGAGCAGTGGAACGGTACTCCACGGTCCCGGGTTCAAGTCCCGGCGGGCGCTGACATTTTTTCAATTTCTTATTTTCATTTATGAAAGTAATAAAGCACTGTGAGTGCAAAATAAAACCATAGTACATTTAATTAAGCAAAGCTTCATCGCATGGTTCGAATTTCACTCTTAAGTGGACTGACCATAGTATTCGTTTCAAATAACTTATACTAGATGTCGCTTGTCGTCGCTTCGAGACGAGTACCAAGAGGTTGAAGATTTCGTCAGCTTACGTCGGGGCGCCGGTAGCTCAGTTGGCAGAGCAGTGGAACGGTACTCCACGGTCCCGGGTTCAAGTCCCGGCGGGCGCTGACATTTTTTCAATTTCTTATTTTCATTTAGGCGATGGTATTCTTCCCTCTTAATAAATTCATTCATTCATTTTAATTAACACCCTGTATATTACCCATTGCAGATATAATATATTAAAATTCATATAAATAAATTTATTCAGAAATAAACGATGCTAATATGGCCAAAGGAAGTAATAAAATTGGTGGAACATGGAAACGCTTTTTTGAAAATGAATCTTTTTGGAAATTGCGCGCTGGGAAATTACACGTTGTAAGTTTGGATACATAAGACAATAAACAAGCACAATGGACTATTACGAAAATTACCAAAAAATCACTCAACTACAATCTTAAACTCAGAACATGTTGAACCTGTGAGAATAATAACCAAATGCAAATCGACAGCGCCATTAGTCCATTTGCACACGTGCCGCACGATTTGCGGTATTTGACAGCCAGTGACAACCACACAGCCGCAAACTATTATTAATCCACTCGGTGATGCGGATTTTAAAGATGTTATTGAATTTTACTTCAAACAATTTATTTAAGAAAACTCAAATGATATGATTTTACTCTTCTTATTATTTTATTTACTTGTAGAGCTTTTTTGGATGAAGTCATTAAGTATGCCAGGCAGTATGTTGGAAACTCTTTGGTCTCCAAAGAAAATTCAAACTGCATCAGAGGTCACGGTTCGGTATGTTATGGTTACGAACTGGTTTTCGTTGCACACTCCAATCCAAATCGTGGTGATTATTGCAAATAACCCCTATTACGGAGAAGCCCTTGTCCAGCAGTGGACTGTTTTGGCTGTTATAGTATTAGTACATATTGTGGTATGAGACTATTGTATTGTAAGTCCAAAATTAACTGAAGTAAAGAACGGTTTTAGGATCTCGGGTATTTTATCATGAGCAACTCTGCATTTGGAATTACTTGTAAAATGCCATTCGCTAAACTGCAATGACCATAAACAAGGCAGTAAGTCTAGTTAATCACGTTAAAGTGTTAACCAAATTAGGTGTAATTATTCACCGATAGTGATCATCATTTGATATCACTATCATCATGCAAATACTGGACATCGTCTAGGGCACACCATTTACCATTTAAGTAATAATAGGGCCTCCATAAAGTTCTTCTGACATTCTAGAACTAGCCGCCCAAGGGGTCTATTTTGAAAATTTCCTCTGCTGACAATATTCAAAATTGAATCACAACTACAAATTAAAAGATAATAAGTACTACTGCAGACATTTCCTGAAGAGCTCAGTTTCTACGAGGATGGAGTAAGTAAATTTTAAAGTTCGAAACGAAAACGTTATTTTCGTCTGATAAAAAATACATTAGTAAAATCCGCGTTATATGTCGCAGTAAACTGGTTAAAAACGCTGTTCAACTGCATAGCTAGCTCCTTTATCAAACAACGTTGTTCAACTACACACCTAGTTGAGTGGTTAAATTTTGACGCATTTGAAACATTCAACACAGCAACTGAACGAAAAATCGCTGTTTAATTGAATTAGTACGTTAACGGCCACCGCTGCGCTAGAGTGGCTTTGTTTACAAAATGGCGTCAGCTGCATGAAATTACTGATCGTATTTTGTTATTTTATGGTGAAATAATATTTAACAGTTAATTTTCGTGGTGTTTGACAATTGAACACGATGGAGGCACCTACAGGCGACCCAAGTAAGGTCAAATTGAAGCAGCATTTTGAAGAAACACTGCGAGAATTAATCATCATGGTCATATTCTTGTTATCTCTCGAAAATTGAGCCATTACATTTTTATTAAAATTATTCACGATCCCAAAAAACATAGTTTGTAACATAATCATCCATCGCGTAGTTTCAAATTGATGTTAACGTACAAACTTAAAGGCAGTTCGGGAGACAGGGCTACATCTGAATGGGCTATTATAACTTTTAGTATATGGTGTTTTCTTTATTTTCACATGACTACCTCAGAAGGACGGTTATGTTTTTCATGTGTATGTACGTACTGTCTGACTGGCTTCGTCATCACTATGGCTGGCTGTGTCGTTTTTCTGGCTGTATGCGTCGTCGTCTTTCTGGCTGGCTGAGGCCTCACTTTGGCTGGCTACGTCATCTCTCCGGCTAGCTGAGGCGTCACTCTAGCTGGCTGCGTCATCTCTCTGGCTGGCTGCATCATTTCTGTGGCTGGCTGAGACGGCACTCTGTCTGACTGTATCAACTCTCTAGCTAGCTGGGTTGGCTCTCTGGCTGGCTGAGGCGTCACTCGGGCTGGCTGAGGCGTCACTCGGGCTGGCTGCGTCATCTCTCTGGCTGGCTGCATCACTTATCTGGGTGACTGAGACGTCACATTGGCTGGCTGTGTCATCTCTCTGGCTAGCTGAGGCGTCATCTTCCTGGCTCATTGACGGATGCCGCATCTCTCTGCCTGACTGAGACCTCACTCTGGCTTTCTGCGTCGTCTTTGTGACTAGCTGCTTTGTCTCTCTGGCTGGTGTTTTTAATGCGCTAGTGACTATGTACTAAAACACGCACAACATGTGCAGAGCAAGCATAGAGTACGTATAGAGTACACATAGAGCCCGCGTACGTCTAATTCCGCCCTAACACTGACGGTCACCCTATCAAATTGTACGGCAACAAGTGGGCTAGGCGTCGTTAAGCTGTAGTATAGAACATTGTGTTTAACCACTTAGCTGATGAACGTTTAGCGGTGTAGTTGAATGGCGTCGTTTGACTAACGAGCTAGCTGTGCAATTGAACCAGTCGGCTGCGACATCTACATGAACACAGACTTATGTGCGCTTGTTAGTGCTGTGTGGTGGTCTGGCTGATGGTATAGCATCACCCCGTTTCTACCGTGAGTGTCGTTTAAAGCGATTAACTGATGAATGCAGGGAACGCGCAGCAGCTTTCCCTGTGAATACAACTATACAACATCTTGCATAACGCTCGCCAATCCGTGGTGAGGTTGGTAAATAACCCGCAATTAGGGGAAGGCCCATGTACAAGAGTGGACTGTTGTTGTGGCTGTTGAATTGAAGTAAAAAAAATACTCTTTTTGCCTTAAACAAACTCTTTTCATATTTGAGAGATTTCATTCGTCAAACAAGTGCCTTATTCCCATCCGCGGTGTTAGCGAGAGATCCAAGAATCGATCGCTGCGCCCGCGCCGTCCTTTGAGCGCGATGGCCGGTACTATAATTCTACCCAATAATGATTCATATAAATTTTCGAAACGAGAGAGAGGTGCAAACTGTAAGAGTGAGCGATGCCCCGTGTAATTTGCGCGGAGTGTACCGCAGGCGGGTTTTATAGGGTTGGAGCTTATTGAGGTTTCTATCGATTTTTTAGGAACTTTGGTACCGATTGAACGCCTCTTTAGGATTAAGGCAGCAAAGCATCATTTGATTTCAGAGTAGGAACAGAACTTCGATCTATATAACTTGAGAAAGGAGTTTTTGGCGATAGCACCAAACAAGACGGTAAAATGTATTCAAATATATTGTTTCGAATCATTTTGTTTGGTAATACCTTTCAGCAATCGTTTATTAAATTTCTGATACTATAAGACAACTACAGAGTAAAAACTACCAAGTTACCTCATCAGGTCCGCCTTAAAGCTATGCAAAATTACTGCATTCATGTTTTCAATTACACGATAAATCGACTCGTGTGCTTCATAACAGGAAACTCGACTTTTATCGACAAGTTTTACTGCCCATTGTCCACCACAGTCACAACACTAGTAAAGCGTGTCATTCAGTTTTTATCGACATGATTAAGTTTTGCTCATTGAAGCATCACCTTGCAGGCCGTAATTGTGGGTGGTTAGGCTTAAAAAGGAAAAAATTGCCTGAAGATATCGACAGGTTCACATAGCATTTGCCATCAATTTCGTTTAGCCGCATGTAACGTGTTGTTTATTTATAGAAGAGATAAATGTGTAGATATATTGGTTATTTTGGTAAATCACACTTAAGAATAAGTAACTTCATAATGATAAATTTATTAATTTAACTCGCGGGAAAAATAAATGATTGAAATGAAATTCACTTGGGATACCAAATCAAAAGAAGTAAATAAAAAAATCTACTCGCAAAATACTAAATCGTATTCAATTAAAAGTTTTTGAATCAGGTTATTCACCTTCAGTAGACACGAATAAATGAAAAGTTGACATAAAAGTTCAAATTTTATTAGGATAGCCAATTTTATAACAGTTCTTTAGAACATAATAAACAATGTAAAGGTGATCAATGTAAACAATGTAAAGGTAAAGATGCCAATGAAATAGTCAGCACCATCTATGGGCAAAACAAATTACAGTTATCATTTTGATCACTTTACATAGTGATTGCCACTTAAAGCTCCATAAAAAAAGATGCAATATTTAAAGGTGCTGACATGTAACGCCCATCACAAGTCTATGATAGAGTTTCACTTGTTTCTATAAAAAAAATATGATAACACTATTGAACAGCACTTTAAGTTACCTGTTCTGGTTTAGTTTGTATGTGTATCAAGAACTGCTTTACATTAACTTCATAAATGGGTTTCTCGAGCTGTTACAAATAGTACATTACTGCTGATGTTAGCTTGGATATACCTCTGTCATAAAGAAGCGAATGAGAATTCTTCAGAGAATAGAAGTAACACACATGTAGGGTGAAATTTTACTAGCGACCGATAGCGATAACTCAAGACGGGCTGGTGATGAGGGACAAATTTCCACAGGGAACATACTCCAAAATATGAAAATCAAGAATTGGATCTCCTTAACAAAATTGCCGGTCAGCTACCTATATGGGTTAATATGAAAACTGAAAATGTTTTTGTCATATTTTAACCTATGTTCCTTGGGGAAAGTTGCCCGTTCTCTGTTTTTAGTATAGGTCACCCTATATTTCCTCTACTGGTGTTTCATCATAGATCTATCTTCTTCTTCTTCTTCTTTATCGTGTCAATGGATCATATAGTCATATTTTTGACTGCTAGTATATGGCGATTGCAATCTATCTTTCTAGTCTGTGTGTTTCATCCGCCGGTGCCATTCGCTAAACTTGTTTGGTATGATCACTGAGACAGAATAAGACACACCGTTTTTAGTCTATCTTCGGTGGGAATGCTGCAAAACGACATCATTTTAGGTAAATATGCTGTTAGTTAGCTGTTTGATGCCAGCATAGAATAGCATCACCCAAACACAACACGTGGGTACCGAAAATTCGCCGGAGGGATAACTCTATCCAAGGGATTGGGCAGTAGCGTTTCCAGCCAAAAGCAATATCTTGCAATGCGCTCACCAATCGCCAGTGATTATGGCAATACCACCAGGAGGCGGCTCATGTCCATCAGTAGACTATACATACATACATACATACACATATCACGCCTATAATCCCTTGCGGGATAGGCAGAGCATAAACGGCCGCATAAAACGGACATTTGCGCCACGTCTGACAAACATTTGAGGGTCATCCGAAAAATTGTGTATCGCCATAGTGACAGGCCATTGCCTGAAATTGCAATACATACCCTCGAGTCCCTTAGTCGCCTCTTACGACTCCCACAAGCAAGAAATGGGGTAATGCTATTCTAAGCCGGCATCACACGGCTATCAGTAGACTATTGTGGTTGTTAATGTTTATGTATGCTGCAGGCAATGAGGCCAACTTGCCTGCAGGCAGAGCCTGTTCTCTCAACCTGAATGCAATGTCGCATAAAATCACAGCCAGACCCAAACAACCGTGCATCCTTCAGTGAGCCAATGTGCTTTTTGCCACCCATTGTACGGTTTTTATTACCTGTAATTTAATATACTTACTGCATCACCGTGGAAAATACAGTTTATGGTTTCATTTTTAGGGTCCCGTACACAAAAGATAAAAACTTTACCTTATTCCTGTGACAGAATCCGCTGCCCGTCCGTCTATGTCTTAGTAGTAAACTCGTGAACAGCCTCGACAGTGGTCTAATTTATACCAAAAGTAGCCATTTTTGGGCACTTTTTTCCATAACTTTAATTACAGCGAATGTTTCATTGAGTTTGCAGGTTCTTAGTTTTCTGAAGAATAGTACTAAAACTTGAGCAACTGACATTCTGATAGATTGTTTGTATAAAGAGATTTTTTTTGTGAAATTGTCGGCCACTGTCGAGGCCGTGCACTACGCTCACCTTATACCATGATGGTCAGAAAATAACAGCATATGATAAATAATAGCACTACCGTGGTAACAGTTGGAATCTTCACAGATGATATCTTTTTGTGACCGCTATCACAACAAGTATTAAACACATATCACGCCTATAATCCCTTGCGGACAAACGGACATTTACGTCACATCTGACAAATATTTGAGGGTCATTCGGAAAATTGTGTATCGCCACAGGTTGTCAGCCCATCGCTTTTAATACAATACGCACCCTCGAGTTCCTTAGTCGCTTCTTACGACTACCACGGGAAGAAATGGGGTGATACTATTCTAAGCCGGAATCACACGGCATAAGTATTAAAACCTAGAATAAAATAAATATTTTGCAATTTTATATGGTACGGAAGCTTTCTTGCGCGAGTCCGACATGCACTTGGCCGGTTTTTTAAGGGCAGCCCACTGTCACACCTCGGACACTGGCGCTCAAATGTATGAAACAAACGCGTTGCTACGCATACAGTCTAAGCTCGCGTAGGTGAACGCGGACCATGCTTGTGTGTGTGAGACAACATGTCAGGGTTGCCGCCATTTTGCGTTCGCGAATCGGGAATGCAATGTGCGGCAGTATGAAATGACCTTCGTTCACGCATCTATGCTAGCCGGTGTCTGAGCGTCCTCCGAGCGCGGGTGGGCGGCGCTTGTAGGGGGAGGCAGGGAGTGACCATACTGTACGCTAGTACTATTAATTATACTGTGCCACTGTTTTGCATTTTTGAGGGACACATGAAGTGAAGTGATGCGTTGTTATGGCAGGTCATAAAATGGGGCAAATTGAGTACTGTCTGGAAATAAAATGTTTTCAATGCACAAGTTGCTGCTTCTTCAAAAGCTATTTTGTTCATATTTAAATCGTCTTTCAGTTTAATATGAAGGTAAAAATTTTGTAGTAGTTTTTAGTCGTAAGTTTAAAATTCAAATACATCTTACTAGACCAGAAAACTTCAAAGTAACTTCGTTTGCTTAATATGAAGACCAGTACTGGCTTTTGATATGTTTTGTTGTAATCCGTGACATTAATTTTACAGATTTTGCCAGGTTGTATTATGATTCAATGATGGCGATTTTTTTATTTAAGCCTTTTGTGTAGGCTATCAAATAAAAAGGCTTTACAAGACGATTTATAAAGTAAGCGCATTACATATTTGCCACATGTTTAAAAATAATGAAAAAGTAGGCACACATGCAATGTTTGCGGTCTTGTATTCTATTTGTTTTTTATTTTTTTGTATTTGGAAGGTTTACAGACAAATTTCAAACAAAACTCTGTATGTATGAAATACTTCGTTTATAATGCTTACCTAATCATAATTGTGATTGTTTTTGTTAATTTATTTGAGTGAGTTTGTATAAACTCTGATAAGATATAGGAAAAAACTTAGTGATTATTGGCCGTAAAAGTACGGTCGGTTTCGCCACATCCGAAAAATATATAAAGAGTGTGTATCACTATAGCAATTGGTTAAAAGCCTGTTGCCTCAAATCTTAATACACATGAAACCCCTTGAGTCCTTTCGTCACTTCTTACGATACCCGCGAAAATGAAATGGGGTGATGCTATTCTAAGCTGGCATCACACGGCAATAAATAATACATACACTAAGTAAACTAGGTACCTAATATCCATCGTCTGAGCAATCTCCAAGCGTAGGTATAATCATAGTCGATAGAATCAATCCCTTTGCCCTTTGACATCAATACCAATCATCTTCATATTGATCTATTAATTATTAATATCTCAAACATATTAGGTATCACACTCGTATGTTTCCAGTATATTAGTTGTTCCAGATAAAACCTAATGCTCTAAATGATATTTCTATCGATAGTATGCTTTGCGAACCTGAGTTCAGTAAATATTTGTGTTAGTTAGTCTCGTAAGTACAAGGAAAGACAGGCAGAGGTAGACCCAGACGCACCTACTTCACCCAGATAAAGGAAAAAGTCAATGTCGTGTCATATCAGGGGATCAAGTAATAGTCAAGTCTAGCGGAAAAGAAGGAAAAAAGAAGTTACTCCACCGACAAGAGTTAGGAGAAGAGTCTTATAATATACAAGGTGTAAGGGAAAGCCCTCCGAATACTAAAAGGGTTGAAAGACCATGTAACTGAACAACTTTCCATAAGAAAATATTTTAGAAAACAAAACCGACTTACCATAGTAAATGCAGTCAGCTGATCGTGATTTTGTATGGGAGATCGTTCTTTTTTTAGTTTTCTGTCATTTGTTTCTAGGGAAAAGTGTCAGTATTTTCATTCACCCTATCAGTATTCGGAGGGCTGTCCCTTACACCCCGTGTACTGTATATTCCTTGTGATGTCGGCTTAGAATAGCATAACCCCATTTCTTTCCCGCGGGTGAAGTAGTCGCGACTTAGGAACTCGAGGGTTACATGTGTATAGCAATTTTAGGCGATGGGCTGACAACCAGTCACTATGGCAATACACAAATTTCTTAATGACCTTCAAATGTTTTTTCAGACGTGGTGTAAATGTTTTTTTTACGAACTTTTATACTCTGCCCAACCAGCAAGTGTTAAAGTAGTGATATATATAACTGTGCATGTGTAGGAATAAAATTGTAGTGGACTGTTGTGGTTGTTAATGTAATTAGTATGTATGCTTCCATAAAAATCTATATTTATTTTATAGAAATCTCAATCCCATAATATTTTTTAACCTATTACGAATTCCTCAAACAATCCGAACTGGAAATGTGAGTCATGGTCGTAACAATCTGAACTATTTTATATCTTTAACCGATTTTAGCTATCAATGATCAGATGGCTATCAGTCATCGAAGGCTTTGAAATGAGTTTTACTTGATTACGTCATTAAATTCCAAAGGTCGTTCAGATCGCCACTGCTCGGTAGAAGCAGCTATAGGGTTACGGTGAGACTTCTTGTAAATGTACATAGATGTATGAAAAGATACGCGTTGATCACGATCCACATATAAAATAAAAATTATCCAATTGGTTTAGGTAATGTTTTATTAACTGGGTCCATCGCGATAGTTTTGAGGTAAATGTAAACGATTTACCTGGATCGCGACTTTTTGGCTGCGAAACATCAGCTGTGGTTGCGGGTAGACTGAAGTACCTAAGTTGATGTCAACTGGGCGGTGGGCGACTAGATCTATTGCTACCCACATATTGCGATAGACCCGGCTAATCAACTAAAACGTGGTTACCTGAACCACATTCTAGAAGGCTTAGTTAAGTTGAATACCATTAAGATTAGTTAAGGCAGCTTGTTTTTGTCGCGTGAGACACCAAGCCAACCAATGGCTCGATGGACCCTGGTGTAAGAGATTTTAAACCGTCTAGTACCTTTTAGGCTTCTGTCATGGTGGCAAGTATAAGAAAGGAAGGTTTTATACTATGATGGTTGTGTTACTTTGTTTATCGATTTATCAAATTGTTATTGATAATTTTTAGAAAATCAGATTTGTAATTCCAAATTTGGTGGAGTTTCGACCAAGTCTTGGTTACTAAGTACATCTATCATCAGAATATTATCCCTCATGTTACTTTTGTAAACTTTAAATACCACATCCATTATCTTTATTCATTATTCCTATCTTATACTCTGGCAGTCGGGTAACCTGATACCTTCGTGGACAGCCTCCACAGTCCACTGGCTCCTCTCAGTGTGAACCGTTCCCAGGCTTATTGACACTACAACTGCCTCGGAAGGGAGACCACACATGATCGGGTGTAACTTGGTGATGGAACTTGAGATTCCCTTCTGTATTTTTCGGAATTGCTTGGCGTATTTTAATTTAAAAGAAAAAAACTGATGGAAACTAGATTTCAAAAAGTGCAAATGTCTCTGTTGAATTAACTTTCTGCAACACTAGATATACATCATTTTCATGATATGTCATAATAAGGGAAACAAAATCTAGAGGTCTAAGACTAAACTTGACTTGTACTCAGTGGTAAAGTAGTAAGGCTACCATTGGAAAATATCTTTTAGGTAAGTAATCAAGTTGCAAAAGTATTTTTAGAAATTTTTCATTAGCCATTATCATACTTACTTTGATCAGTGCGAAACCAACGCTAGTAATCGGTTTAAGAGTCTATTATTTGCCAGTTCCGCAGCTTTGGGATTAATTAATGAATGAAAAGGGTCAACGTGGTTACTAATTTCGTATAGATTGGATCCCCGTGTAATCAATTGGGTGCCCTTTCCGGCTTTTTTTGTTTGTGCCGAATTGGAGTGCCGCTAAATGGTTGTAATTATAGGGAGTGAGAATGGGAACACTGATAATACACGTGGCTGATGGATGGAATGTACCAAATGGGAAATAGTGATTAGTGGTTCACTGAAACGTCCGGGATTCTCTTTTTTGTCATCCATTTTGTGTAGACACTTTTAATACCAGCGTTCACTCTCTCGTATTTCTAATCCCGATCGGTATAAATAAATAAATAAAATAAAAATAAAATAAAATCTTTATTGTAAACACAATTCGTCTTAACTTAAACGTGGCCGAAGCCTCCTTTTAAGCTTATGTAGCCTGTGGCAGGAGACTCCGCTCTTCCCTAGTCTTGTGACTATATATAAATGTAAAAATTGTAGTCTACAAATAACATATAACAAAAGATAAAGGTAAGGTAATTTTTTTTTCTTAACATAAACAAAACATGCCATTTAAAAAAAACAAAAAACAATGTAAACACTCGTGTGTGTGTGTGTGTGTGGGCGTGTGTGTGTGTGTGTGTGTGTGTGTGTGTGTGTGTGTGTGTGTGTGTGTGTGTGTGTGTGTGTGTGTGTGTGTGTGTGTGTGTGGCGTGTGTGTGAGATTGAACGTGTTAACTGACGTACTCTTTTATTGCCTATTTAGTTAATTTAAGAAGGTCCTCTGTGTGTTCGTAATCAAGTGGTTCCAGAAACTTTGAAACCAGCTTTTTGGTTTCATATGTTGCTTTGGGGTATATGTTTAGCTTTTTGTTTAAAGTGTTGTAAAGGTAAGCTGCTCGTTTTTTGTACTGCACACTAGCAAATTCAGTTTTAGTTCTTGGAACTTGGGCCACAGTGTGTTTCCTTCGTTTATTTGTAGTGTTAGGGTGATAGGGCAGTGTTTTATGCTTTCTTAATGTAATATGTACAGCTTTCTGACAGAGAGTATATTATCGATACTGTAGAGGCTAGCAGTAGGGAATCGCATCTTTTTAAAGTATGCTACCTTTAGAAGTGCACGTTGAGCTCTCTCCAAGTCTAAAAGCTTAGTTTTTGCCGCACCTCCCCACACAGGAATGCAGTAGACTAGGATAGACTGTACAAGAGAGACATACACGAGAGGCAATCCTGAGACTTCATTGTTTGATTTGGGATCACATGCCGCAGAGTCTTAAACATCCAAGAAAGTTTCCTTACCCTATTCATTACATGTTCGAGATGATTATACCAAGATAGGCGCTGGTCAACCAGAACTCCCAAATACTTGGTGTGCGTGACCTTATCAATGAAAGGGCATTGACAATCGGTACTATTACGTTTGCATGAATGCACTTGTAGTCGAAAATCAGTGTCAGGCTGAGTATGGCTATAGATGGTGAAGCATATAAAGTTAGTTTTTGCCGTGTTTAGCGTCAGGAGGTTATTATTAAGCCAACTAGATACTTGTATCATTCCCTTCTCCGCATTAATCCTTGCATCCTGCCATGTTTTATATAACCAGGCTGTCTGAATGTAGTTTCTGCTTCAGAAAAACATAGTATTTATAATATATCTATAAGTTCTACTAGCCTACGGAGCCGAGACAAGGAACCTGACAGTAAAACTAGCCCACCGGCTTCTTGTCACTGACAGTTATGGGAGTTAAAGTCTGGAATGGATAAAGTCTGGAAATTGATTATCCATCAGAAGACCAAAAAAACAGACATAGTCTGCAAGTGTAGCAAGCTGAGGTTGCAGTAGGCTGGTCACATCTGTTGTAGAACCGATAGGAGCAAGCGGTTTCCCAAGTGGAGGACACGCCTCTGCAAGCATAGCGTTGGACGTCCTCCGGCCAGATGGGCCGATGACTCAAAAAAGGCGGCTGGTAGCGACTGGATGACGAAAACGGGAGATAGAGCCTCATGGCGTACCATGGAGGAGGCTTACGTCCAGCAGTGGACTGCTGCTGTGATTTGATCTATAAATACAACTATATGTGTGTAGGTTTCTACAGACTTAGGCCCCGTCTCCATGCTAATGACGACCCATTGAAGACATTACCCAAAACCCTCACACCCAGCCAATAAACTTTACGGTCTATAGCCCTATTAAACACTGCATTAAGCTAGCACATAACAATCAAACGCATTGCTCTCCTAGTCAGCTGATTGGCAATTCCGGCTGTCTGTCGGGACCTTAATGTGGTAAATTGCGAGGACACAATCAGATAGACAATTAGCAAAGCGCTGTTGGCTTCTATCTCCATTAGAGTTGAGACAGTTTAATAGGAGATTGTATATGACAGAATGAGACAAGTGCAGATTACGGCACATGCGAATTTCGTAGCAAGTACTTTGACTGACACAAAATACTTCTTCTGCCATATATATTTTGTCAGGTAAAATGAAGGCAAAGCGCAAATGGAATGATCGCCACGTTTGACCAAAATGTAATAAAAAACATTATAAAGTCACTATTAAACCAGTGCTAAAATTCTTTACTAAGCAATTTTCTTCGATATATGACGGAAAATATTTATCATTTGCCTTTGCCTCTGGGCGAACCTACTCTATTTTTGCATTCAAAATATTTCCACTTAAAATACTTAATAACTTAATGACTGCGGTCTAATTAGTGGTGTCCAAATAATTCATGAATGGGTGAAACTTTAAATTGGTGTATGTGATTGTTAAGCAGAACAGTTTGCATTTCACGCAATGGTTTCCACGAAGTCATTAAAATCGTGGTACTCTGTTCTGTTATTATGTCAGTACTGTGTAAAAAAAAGTGAGACGATAGATAAAATAATTTTATATAAATCACAAAACAGTTGATATTGACGCTAATATTTAAGTCAGTTCAAAAAATATCGTGTGATGCCGGCTTAGAATAGCATCACCCCATTTCTTTCCCGTGGGAGTCGTAAGAGGCGAGTAAGGGACTCGAGGGCAGGGATCGTTTTAGGTTCAGGTACAGGGTTAAGCTACCGGTATAATAACGGTACCGGTATACTTTTTAAAGGTAGACGGATAAAGGTTATGATAAAGGTTATGGTACCGGTAAAAAATTACGGTACCTTTATTTTATACCTGTAGCGTTATAAATTTATTTAACCTTTATTAACCAGTATTAATTTTGATATCGAAAAATGAAGTGCGCGCAATGTATTAAGCGACGTTGTCAGACCTAAGTTCCACGCGGTTTTTAACGTTTCCTTTGTTTCTATGTTGTCGTGTTCGCTTTCACCTTTGGCGTTGGCCCCACGTGCTTCGCTTATCAAAGTGAACTGATGTTTCATGTGCTGTTTGGCAGGTGTCACTGATACCTGTCAATTGTGTCGTGGGCCTCCCCTGACATATCTTACCCCCCTGCACCCCCTCCCTGTTCAAAATTTCACCCCCCTTAAACATCCCGGACTATTTTTTTTTGGCAGGGCAAGTTGCCCCCCACCTCGTCTCCCCTCTACCAAAATTTTTGATCGGCCATAACTTTTGAACCGCTTGTTACATTTTGACCGGGTTTTCACTGAAACTCTTTAAAAAAAGGGTGTGCGTCGATCCTCTCTGTGGCAGATTCTGGGAATGAAGACACATGGGGGCTAGCGTAATGGGCGGACTCCTGAAGGTCGCGTCCACCCATGAATGTGCTCCATTGTGTAGACCTGCTTCAGGCCTACACCACTACTGCGGATGGAACAATTTCTGGATTGTTGACGGCACGCTGCCCGGATGACAACCCCTCTAGGGATACGGCCTACCATCGCGCGATCCGCGTCACTACCGCGTGTGCATTATATGACCACTTCAGAACGTCAAATCTTAAGACGCTCGAGAACATCATCAAGGAACTCCCGAACACTGCACCTGGTACGGACGCCCGACAGCCCATACAGCCCGAATCATCAAGCACGCCTGGAAGGTTAGCAGCAGTGAGATGCTGCTCATGTACACGCGTTGCTTGCAGGTTGGTTCTTCCCAGACGCATGGAAGGTCAGCCAACTTGATGTTCTTCCCAAAGGAAACGGCAAGCCCCCATCTGATCCGAAAGCCTACAGACCCAATAAAGTTTAAAATCGTTTGTAATAGTTAGTTGCGAAAGGTCAAATCTGTTAAGTATTATGTTGTCATTATTTGATGAGGTTGAGGTAAGCCAGGGTCAAATGGTAACTCCGAAATATTGCATGTGTTGTATAGAGCAATGAATTTCCCTTCTAAAGATCCCTATTCGAAGACCAAAAATTACAAGATTTTACAGATGGAAATGGATTTAAAAAGCTTAATCGAAGAAGAAAGCCTTAAATAGTGCTCTTGATTTTTATATTCTCTCAGTCAAGTAAAAATGTGTCACCGAAATATACCATATTAGTTTGATAATGCAGTTATTTACCTGATGCAAGTGATTTTAAACTTTGTGGGAGGGGGAGAGGTAGAGAAAGGGTATGGCAAGGCGGAGCGGTTTATTTGGGCTAACACTCTACCTATCCCGCAAAGGATAAAGGCGTGATATGTGTATGTATGTAGTATTGAAAATAGCAATTTTTCTGTGACATTATTAATATCCTCAGTCCAGTCCATTCATTATAATTATAGCCTACGCTCTATACCATATCAAACATACTGAAAGATTTGTCACCATACACTACACCGCAGAGCCACCGGAGTTCGACCCAACCGCTCTAAATAATTTGTTGCATACATTTTCTTGTAAGTAAAGTCGCACAGTGCCGGAACGCGCTGCGCGGTCGCGACTGCCGCCGCCTCAGCCGCTTGGAAATTTCGACCGCGCCGCGCGCAACACAATTCGTTGCATACATTTCCTTGTAAACTCGCGACCCTTAGGAGTGGCACCGATTATCGGTGAGACAGTAAGAAAGGACATGGACAATTTTTTTACGCAGGAATATTAACAAAATACACATTTCATTTAAAGTATGGCATTTTCGGTGATACCTGAATGAGGAAATTTCAAAATCAAGAGGACTTCAAAGGCCTGCCTGTGTGACTAAGGTTTTAAATCCATTTCCATCTGCAAAATCTTGGAATTTTTGGTCCTCAAATAGGGATCCTTAGAAGGGAAATTCATTGCTCTATACAACGCATGCTATATTTCGAAGTCACCATTTGACCCTCTCTTACCTTAACCTCATCAAATCATGGCGACATAATATTAAACAGATTCAACCTTTCCCAATTAACTATTACAAATGATTTTGAACTTTATTGACATTCATTTGGTGGCACTTCAGTCAAAATAGAACCTTTCAATTTACAGCCAATCTAAATCTTCCGACCTAGTGCCACTTTAGAACCTTAGGAACTTGAGCCTCAAATGATCCCACTTATTTATTTACTATTTGATCTGACCGACAATCATGTACGTTGATCGATGACAAGTTTTGATGCACACGACCGTACACACGCTTAATTAAAGTAGTACAACCCGTACGAAACGAACACGACGACTTCTTGCCCTACCAAGCTACCCAGGCACGACGCGCCTTTTTAATCCAAAGGGTTAGAAGAATGGCGGCTCTGTCAATTCAACACGCGCGGGCAAGCGATCTGCTTGATGCGGCATTCACCCTTCCACCGCATGCACGGAACGGCAACGCAGCGTAGGCTACGGTGGCCGAATTGTCGGAGATGACCTTGCAAAACCCTTTTGATAGCGGTTTTGGTACCATAAAAATACCGGTACCGGTAAATTTGCGGTAGCAACAAATTTCCGGTTCCGGCACTTTATGGTATCGTAATATTTCGGTATGACGTCATACCGTTTACCGTTTCAACCGAAAAAAATTCGGTCATACAATCCCTGCTCGAGGGTGTGTATTGCAATTTTAGGCGATGGGCTGACAACTTGTGACTATGGCGATACACAATTTTACGAATGACCCTCAAATATTTTTCAGATGCGGCGTAAATGGCGGTTTTTTGCGACCGTTTACGCTCTGCCTACCCCGCAAGGGACAATAGGCGTGATATGTGTGTGTATGTTAAAAAAAACTATTAAATTAAAACATCCTGAGAAATTATATGCTGAGTAGATAAGGTTGATTAGCATCTTCTTTCTCACGCTAGTATTTTGGTTTTTTGCCATTCACTAGTTCTTCACTCATTTTAAGTATTAGACCGGGTCTATCGTCTAACATCTCGTTACCCGCCGCCTAGATGACAACTCGCTGGGACGTCAGTCAACCCGCGACCACAATACATGAAACTGTATTGAAACGTCGGGACACAGGTAAATTACTAATATTTACCTAAATACTATCGCGATAAACCCGGTCTAATACTTAAAATGAGTGAAAGTGATCGCGAGTACTTGAAAAGTTATATCACTTGTTCTTCTTTTTGACGTCTGTTGCTGCGTTAATGGATGCGTCTGTCAAACGACGCATCTTTCAATTTACCGTCGCCGTATTTGTATGGGAATAAGTTGAGAACCAGCTATTTGCTACTATCGTCTGACAGACGCATGCGCTAAAATTACGCAACAACTGACGACGTCAAGTGTGATCCTCGCCTAGCCTCGATGCCGTTTGACCCTCTGGCAGGTACTGTGGTCTGCTAAGTGAACGTTTTAACATTGCGATGTGAAATTTTTCAGGAATATTCAACCCCGGAGTATTCTTCGGAAGAAATTGAGTATTTCATATCACACGTTGATGTTATACCAGTGGAACTAGAAGCTGTACGTTATGTTCAACATTGCTTCAAGGAACATGCAAAAAGGCATTTTCATTAGGGCTTATTGTACCACGGCCGCCTTAACAGTCCATAAGTCGGGCTGTAACGATGTTTCCGCCATCTGCATACAGACACGATTATCGTAAATATTAACTGTTAGTACACTCTGGCTTTCTTTTGTTGTTCCTGGAATGTGTATTTTTGCGCGTTTTTATCTGTATAGTACTTAGGTACTTTTGATATATTGGGAGTTTTTACGCTGTAAGTACCTAATAATTTAATATTGTTACTAAGGGAATCTACGCATATACTATATAAAAGACGGATTTGATTGTTTGTTAAAATTGAATAGGCTCTGTCTGAAACTTCTGAAGCGATTATAAAAATTATTTAACTATTAGAATCCTTTATTATCCTTGATGAGCATAGACTATATTAAAATGTTCTATTCCCGCGGGATAACGATTAGCAGCGGATGAAACCGCTGGATAGGCCGCTAGTATTTAATATTTTTCCCTTTTTCAAAGTAATGAGATATATTTTCTAATTTAAGCAGTTTGAAATTATTTAAGACGCCGACGTTTTGTAATAAATTTCAGGAAATAATTTTCCCTTGATTCCCAAACGATCGAATGGCAGTTTATGTAGAAATGCTCTTGAACCTGCTTCATACTCTTGAATATATTTACAAATGACCCGACAATATCGGGGTTCATATCGCACGTGATTTACCAGTAAGCTCACGACGAGTCCGCAAATCTTCCGTTACTCGCATACTACACAACGGAACAGTACTATCATTACATTCGATTCCCTTCCACAGTCTCTATTATAATTCGAACCCATTTATTTCCTTATTTATCCTTGTATTCGTTCTTTTGCACTTGTTATTCGTTCCTCACGTACACATAATACTACAATGAGGCATACAAATTATCGCTTGTGCCGACGTCTGGCTCATCCGGCATCGAATCCACCTTATTCGTATAACCGGTAATATTAAAACCCAACCTTATAGTTTCGATGATAAAGCATGTATTAAGGGTGTCTAATAAGGTGTTAAGAGATGTTTTCGCTTTTGCTCCGAGGTCAGTGGTCGGCGAATAACTCGCTAAGACATGATCATGACTGGTGAGCTTATGCTACACCTTGTTACGTGTTAACAGCCACATTCGCTCACGATGCGATGTTTATCTGGCAAACTTCAAAATGCCCTGCACTCATGTCGAAATCTTGTAATGGGACCTACGTGATAGGGTAAGACGATTGATTTCGATGCAACGCTCTGAAATTTCTCACGTTTCTTATCCTTTTATGAATTTCTAAATGCAGACCGTTTTCTGGAGTTTGATTAATGGACGTGTAGATTGCGTGAAGACGAATGGAATGAAGCGAATATTCCCATTACGCTCTGGATGCGTCTGTAAGCAATCAGTTTTATAGCTTAACATTAACGGTAGGAAGTCGCATGTTTTCTTTCAAAACATGCGGGACCTTGGTATAAAAACCTAATTTCTGTATGTAGGTTGCTTTGAAGATATTTTATTAGAAGATTCATCAGCAGGGACTAAACAACAGAGTAAGGTAATTTATTAGGTCCCTGGTTTGTTTACTCGTTGCTACTACTAAATTTGGCGCTGAATAAAAGGCAGGGACGTCAAGCGTACTTATGTATCAGTCTATGAATCCAAATCTTGTATTTACATTTTAAATTGTACTTTTGAGCATCTCAAACATCTACACCGTTCAAGACTCTTGAATAAAGCGTGACGATCTAAATTGCACCGCCTGCTTTTTTCATAAGAAGCAATAGTGATGAACATTATAAGATCTAATTTTCAGTCCCGAAGTAGGTAAGTCACTGAATGAAAAAATCTTCTTTATATTTTTTAAGCTCGAGAAACAAACCCCTCAACAAACCGGTACTGGGTAAGTACCTTTAGGAGTTAGCGCAACTCTATATTTAGTTATTCAACATGAATTGACACTTGATCGACATGTTCACACAACATTTGGTTCTCGCCAGCTTTTAACCTCATTTCGTTGTACAGTCCGAACGTTTGTTACAATACAATCAGCAGCATTGCCGACTTTGATGTCCACTAGGATAATCACACACAGATCGGACATTGTAGCAGTTTGTGGCAGCCACCATACAAATGTTGACAATCTGTGATAGCCGCAATGAAGCGACGTGTGCTGTGATATCCGTTTGTATTGGATTTTGAAAACTCCTTTAATGAATTGGATCAGGTAAATAACCGAAAAATCGTGAACTGCGTGTGAGAACCGCCTTACATCGTATTCTAGCTGTGCTCCAGTGAATCTATAGTGTTTCTAGGAATTCGTTTGACTGATGTTTTATTGTCTCTGTTTTGTTCAGCATTGTTAGTCAATTTGTGCCAGTTGTTGGGTACGAACTATTTTGATACATACAATGTCTTCATGCGAGGTAAACGAACATTTGGTTGGATTTGAATACTAAGTTACCTTCGATTTAGGCCGGTATTTTGGATCTGCGAAAATCATTCAAAATCTTGAAAAAGCTGAAAAATCTTATATTGACCGTATGAATAGAATCAAACAACATAATATTATAGACGAAGAAGATTTCATCATTAATGTTAAGCGATCGAGAAAGTCTTCAACCCTTCTCAACTACATTTTACGCGGGGCCCTAGAAAATTGCAAAAGGCTTGAAAGAGCTCGTTCGCCGAGGGATATCAGATCAATCTTCAATACATAGCGGCCTAAACTACCTGCGAAGTGCATGATAAATGGACCTTTATGCTCCTCAGGAGTAATTTTACTGTTCTATAAATGAAGATAAGATTGCAGCTTGGACCCCATTTATCCTACGTGCTAACACTCGTTATGTATTTATTTCTTTAGATTGATCACCTGAAATGAAGCTGCGTTTATGCTTATCAACAGACTCTTTAGTAGAACGGGTTGTAAGATTTCACCGGCGTATATTTGGCCACGAAAAATTGACTATTTGTAAATATTATGACGACATGACCAATTACCATATCTATCTGTCATATCATTCGTTCGGTTACTTTAATTAATTTATAAAATATGACAACTAGTATAGAAAATATCTCTATCGGGTATATTCAACAAGTCAAAATGTTTGGGATATTTTTATATCAATATAATTTTGTGACTGCTATTCCTAAAATTTAGTTGATTTAAGTAACAGTCGGTTGAATTTTTTCGGAGAATGGTTTATTGCACATCGGGACATAATAGGCAAATTCTTAATATTTCGATACGTAATACCTGACACGGTTTGGTACGTAAAATGTGTAATAGTTGTCGCGGATGCTTAAAAAGTTATAATGGTTTACAATTTTATTACTGTTGAAAAATGCCGACATGGATATGTGAAAGAAGTAAAACCAGGCAAGCCAGTTAACAGACGATTTAAATGAGATGAAGATTGGTGTGGATGTTCAATGAGGTAAATTTGTGCGGTTTACGAAAATAACGATACAGATTATAGGTTGGCGTAATAAAGATAATTGACGAGTGAGAATTAATCACCTTATGTGATTGATATTTTCATGCTTGAGCTAATTGAGAGTTGATCAATAATTTTTTTGTTAGGTGTTCGGTTTATAATGTTCAGGAATAAGTACCCGCCTGTAAATTCAACACGATCTCGCATGTTAAGTAGGACGATTTTGTATTCAGAAAAATGTACTCTACGTAGAGAAGAAACGTATGCCCAGCTGTGGGAAAAGCCATACTGATGAAGAAAAGAAGAAGATGAGATCCTTCTTAGGAATACGTAGGTAGGTTACTTCCTACATACATATTACCTTATGCTGATGAGTGTGTGAGGTCAAAGCATACAACTTGCGTGGTACTAAGATGAACTGTATGAGTCTGCGGGCATAAATCAAGCGAGCGTGGGGTGTTTCAAGACAGTGCCAAGTTGAAGAATTTCAGCGATTTTGAATTTACCTGCCTTGCTAGAAAACTGACGCACATCCCTTATACAAATTACTTATCTACTATACCTAAGTTACATACTCCCTATCAAGTCTATAAATTCTCTTATCGGCAATATTAAAACAGAAGAGATTTGAAAACAAAGTATATTGCCCGATTGTGTAGGAGAAACTCAACAGAATGAATGAATGAAATTAATACGTGACTATTTTAACTAGTCACATAGATCAAATTTGATAAAACTCTGGTAACTGATTGCCTGAGTTAATTAACACAGAAAAAAACAACGTATTTCTTTGAGGGGCTCTAGTCAGTAAATAACATTGTATGAAAAGTCCCCAGCGCACCTTTCCTACATATTTTTTATCTGATCCCTTAGTTCATTTGTAAAACAAAACCCTCCCAAATTCTCTTACTATTATTACCTAGAGAGGATTTACCCGCTACGTCTTGCCGCATACTAATCCCAACCTCAGAGCTTGTTATCAGCAGTCTTGCGGGATTCCTGAGCCGTATTACCGCAGTAAACATATAAAACAGTATAATATCAACGCCTTCTTACTTAATTGTATTAATGGTCGTATAGTCGTTTTCCAAAACATTACAAAAAAGTGACTAGAAGAGTGAAGAGACTAGAGTCAAGAGCAAACCCATCATTATTTTAAAAAAAGTGACCTAATCAGAAATGAAACTCAATTTTTGCATGATCCTAGACTCTATCCCTAGCGTTAGTTACTTGTACTCAGAAAACGCTACATTTATTAAAACTCCGACATCATTGAGTTCATGTGCCACACTACAATCGCATAAGGTATATAGGTTTTTTTGTAACAGATGGTGGAACCTAGGATTGAAGGGTACAGATGTAAGTATTCAAAAGATACTGAAGATTGGATACCTACTGCTTCTTTGGCTTTACTGTGACCATATTACAATTTTCGTCTAATATTACGTTCGGATTATAAACAAGCCCAATGGTTGTAGACTCCTTGCTTTTTAATGAGATTTCTCTGGAGGCCATGGTTACTTAGTACTTCGAAACCTTTTTTTTAGGACCTTTAAAATGCAATTATTTGTGTACCTACAAAATTATGATATGCGTTCATCAAATTAACCTGCAGTCACCTAAACTAAATTTGTTCATAGGCTTACCTATAATTCCTAGAAAAACGTCTGTAAAATAAAAGGCAATAAGTACGTATCCTATTTCTTGGATAACAAATAAATAATAGGTACGATTAAGCTTCGATGGCGATGCAAATGACTTGAAAACTTCGGACTACGAAGTAAAACTAATTAAAGAAAACGGGTCAAAGATAGTTATTTAACTTCAGAGGATTTATTGCGAAACGTTTCCAGAAACTTTCAACTGTAAAATAGCTATTCAGGTCCGTAATGATCAAATCCTGTCTCTGCAGCATGGTTGGTAGTATGGTTCGTTATTGGATGTTAGGTAGGTATTGTAGATTTGTAAGGCCAATTTCAAACAGCGTAGATCCCTGTTTTTCTTGTTTTAGACCACTAAAATTCCAATCAGACACTTATGACACATAACTTTTCTTCTTCAAATTTAAGAGTCAAACTCTTGTCGGTGGAGTAACTTCCAATCTTCTCTCCTCTCCGCCAGTGACTTGACCTCTTGATACGACACGACATTGACTTTAAGCGAAATAAAAAAAAAACAAAACTACCCAAATGACACTACCGAGATACAACGGATGGGACAAATGATGAAACCGAAGCAGGTACATCATATTTTTCTTATAAGTACTAGATCGATTAAGAAGTGAGTAACCTAAAGGTCTGTAAGGACTTTAAGGTAACAAGCTGTCCTAACTTTATAAAGGAAAAGTCAGACGATTCGGAAATAGAGAAAGTTTCTCAAAATAATTTCCTATGTCAGTCACAGCGCAACAGATTATCTAAGTCTAAGCTCTGAAAGTTCTTAGCTTTTATGAGTTAGCTCAAGTTTGCATACCGTGTATCAGATTCGTTCGTATTAGAACCTGAAGTCCTTAGTTTAGAGGCGATATTTACTATTAGGTTATAGCAGTTAGGTAACTTATAGCGTGGCGAAAAATATTTCACGTTGTGTGACATGCTTTGACTTGCCATCTGTGAACGGGCTTTAGGAAACGTTCTAAGAGCGTTTACAAGACCTCAAGATCTCGAAATGGTTCCAGACCCAGACATCATTTCCTTGTACACGACCATCAAAGCTTGCTTTATTGTCGCTTAATGCAGATGCTCCTTACTAAAGTTCTCAAGATTGAGGCAAAGTTTATCAATATGAAGTGCATCTGAACTGCATAGATGTGTCTGTTTGAACATTAGATAATATGTGCTGATATGCTTTCAGTAGCTTGAGGGAGTTTGTTGGCAGTTTTCACTTGATAAACTTTAGATGGAGCGGATTTAATTTCGATGTGCTAAGTGTTTCAGGCGTTTGCAGTTTAGAATTGTTACTCATCTCCTTCGATAAACTCTGCATTTAATTATATCATAATGGTAGTCCAATCGTTGAATAATAAACAACTATAATACTGTTTAGGCCTTAATTAATGTATTAAAGAAAATATTAATTTGCAACGAATGAAGATGGACAGAGACTTCTGCCCAGAGTTAGGATTTTAACGGCTATTCTCAAGCTATCCAAGATTTTTATCTTGAGATCCATCTGGTAGTGGTAGTGGTTGGTGATTTGTAAAACCTCTGTTAAGGCCTCTTCTACACCGGTACAGCATGCATGTGTATTAGTCATTTTGAACCTTACTGTCTTCACTTATAGTTCAAAACTTATAAAAAACATAACAATATTGGGTACAGTAGGGGTTAACTTGAACACTTAGTACAAATATAATCCAGAATTTAGTCAAGTAACAAAGCTACATGATACCGTGGAGGCCAAGCAGCAGGCGAAGGGTGACCTTAAAATATCGCCTCGCTTGCACCTATGTAAATTCCTCACGCTGGTCGGAATGTTTCTTCATGTGTCTTTTTATCGGTTTTGTTGTTTGGATCTTTGGGATTCGTAATTTTGAAATTTCAACCCCACTACATTATTCATCATCATATCTCTTCCCTTGTTCCAATTAATTTGGTTGATAATTTGCATTACTGAGAACATCTAGTAGTAGTAGGCGTTGACAAATTCTAACACTATGGTCCATCGGTTCGTTCGTCAACTCTTCCCATACGACAGAAGAATAAAAATTTGGGGTCGTCGCAATATGTTTCGTGCCTTAGTTTTTCCACGTACTTCAGTAGGTAACAATACAAAATCATGTTTTACTTTTGATGAGTTTAATTCAAAAAGTATCTAAAGCATATAGTTTTCATTCCATGATCAGATTCAGCTCTACATTTTATACCACTTACATCAGATTAACTTAATAAACAATATTTTACACTCATTATAAAACTCCAAGTGTAAAACGATACAGCACGATAAAAATATTAAGAAATAAAGGATCATCGGGTAATATTTTATCGCTGGCCGTCGACGTATGCGCTTGCGCACCGGTTAGGGGAGTAACTAATATGACAGTCGTATTAATGCTCGCGATGATGTCGATAATGATAACGAGCCACAATAAACCTTTCAATGACAGCCTAAAAGAAAAACCAAAAACCTCGACTTTAAAAATAAAGGTCTCGAGAGCTTTTGACATAATAAAGATTAGCGGTGGCGTAATTAATGAAATCGGTTACGATTAGTTTTTGTTTGTCGGCTTTGGATGTCGACAGCAAAAAATATATGAGACAGTTTGCGATACAAAAACATACAACTACCGTACAGTTTTAAATATAAAATCAGCTAAGCGCAGTCAAGCGAAAAAACATACAGATTGGCATGTCAAACTGTCAATCATTATCACAGAAGTTCTGTGTGAGTAAAAAAGTTATTTTCTACCAAAAGTAGTACTTGAGTTATGAGGGCCAAATAGTAATTCATTCTCTTTAAAACTGCTGCGGCCATTAACTAGTTGATTTTCAGAAACATTTAAATATATAAGTTATTTACTTATTTATTATTTCCTTTTTATTTTCTAGAACGAAAAAGCTACTATCAAAAAGTTTGCTTCCGCCTCCTACGTCAATCGATTTGGGTGGTACGGTGACCGGTGCCTTTGACAAACTAAAACTGTCGTTTAAAATCACGTGGATATCTCTGAATCATCTTTATCGTTTCAATGACAGGTAGACGACTGATTTCATAAAACCGTTCAAAGTTTTACAACGGCCGGGTATGTTGTTTCTATAGTGAAGATTGTAGAGTAACAAATACATAGTCCGTTTAATGCTGATGTATAATTTTAAACTGTGTGTTGTGTTTCCGACCTAAGCTTTGACATAAATATTCTTCGGTGTTTCAGGCCAGATTTTTTAATATGAACTGATAACAATTTTAGAAACTTACTTCATTATTTTTCAGATTAAAAGAGTAAGCTCAAACCACTAGGCCACAATGCATTTTCAACCTAAATCGTTACGATGTCATTAATTGAACAGATTATATGGCTGTTACTGTTTTACGATAGATTTTCTCGGCATTGTAAGGCAAAATGGCGCTTTTACTGCAGTTTGTTCTGGTTTCAATACCATTCAATTTCCTTAGAACAAGTTCAGAGTTCTGAAAATGTGCGAATTGTTTTAACAGTTGGGAGGTTTTGTAAATTGTTCAAGTTCTTCATGCTTGTATTTTTTTGATATTGAATATGAACTCTCGCTAAAATATTTGATGTCACATTTAAACAATCAGAATTTCCAGCTAAACTCCTGTTTCCATAGAATTGCTTGCTTGGTAATGTGATGTGAGAAGCACCGCCTTCGGCTTGAAGATCTTATCGAAGGCATCAGGGCCAGCCAGTAATGAGAGCTAGTGTAGGTTCACTGGAAACAGTGGGACATGTCTTTTTAATTCCTGTTTTTAAGACACCCTTGCGATGTGGACCGCTGATACGGGGTCGGTCTAAATATAATGTCGATTTTTAGTTTTATTTTGAAGGGAGAATCGAGTAATATAATTTATTATGGTAAGGAAACTTAATTACATAAAATCTTTCAACATTTTCTTTATACTATTCGTCCCGAAAAATAAGGTATTATGAAAAAAAAAATGTAGTTATATTCAGCTATACTACTATAAATCCGTTTATAAATAAAATCAATTGAATGTAAAGTATCGTTTTTATAAATTTATTCAAATATCGGATCACAGAGGTCTAAAAATTGACCTGCCGACTTTTTACACCCACTGAGTTGTTAAAAGAGATATAAATATTAAAGAAATGTGTTTGTTGGTCGTGTTACACGGTATCATAATCCCGTTTCTCCAATTACTATTCAAGTTATAAGTATCGTTACATTAGCATTTGATTACATCGCACAGATTGCTTAGTATTGCATGGTCTTCACTGTATAAGGTATATGAACCAATATACCTCTTCCGCACGTTAAAATGTATCAATTATTTTAGATCAGTGAATAACTCACGCATTGACCTACTGCTATGGCCTTAGATAAATAATAAAATCAGCAAAATCCCAAAGATCTGTTCTTTAATCTTGTAATCTACAGTAATTTAGAAGAAATAAACAAGCAGTGCCAATATGAACGTCATTGACCTGTATTACTAACTAAAAGAACATAGATAAAACGTATTGTTTTTAAACGACACCAGACAATCTTAGAACAGATAAAATATGAAAAGACGAACGAAGTAAACGAACCGACTGGCAACACCATATAGCTGATGCTTACTGTACTTTTCGATGTGGTATAGATCTTGATAAGGTACTAATTAAGAATCAGCCACTCGACAAAGTATCTCGAACGGTAAAGCGACGGTTTGTAATCGAGAATTCGTAGTTTGCGCAATCGAATTGGACTCTGAATAGATAATAGCCTATCTTTTGAACGTATAACCGCCAATGTTACCTAATAATTCTTATCGTTCATCTGCGATGATTCTATAGTGTTTGATATCTCAGTCGACCCTTTAGAGGTTACCAAAGCAGAGAAATAAAAAAAACTAATAGGTTATACCTGAAAATTTGAAAGTATATAATTATTTTTTTAACGAGTACAATATTGATTATGATATATTAATGTCAATTTTTATCTTGTTACTGTATAAGAAAGATAATTCCCGTCTCTTTTTTTCTTGTAACCTTATTTTTTTCTTTTTTCTTGTGGCTTATTTTAATTCTAATGAATTGTCGGAAGTAAAATTTTTAATAAAATTAATTAGGACTAAAAGTAACATTAGAATGATAAAGTTTACAGTCACTTTTTGCAAAAGTAGGTATGTAACAGAATGCTCCCGCAATGCAGCAAACCGGCAGAAATGGAGAGACATTGCAAGGAAAGCAGTTTAAGATCAGAAGACTGACGACAAATAGACATGTACGCGTACCTCCAACCTCGTACGCCATCGGAGCAACCACGACCACTCTGTCAAGAGTGTACGACTGAGAAGAAGAAGAAGGTATTTACTCGAAAGTACTTTTCCTGGATAAATTGAATCGCGCCTAGAGTCAGTTTAATATTACTGCTACTTCCTGAACAAAACCATACCATTAACTTAGTTTTAATTTTCAGGCCTTCAGCGGAAAACTAACGTTCTGACGTAGCCACAGCTGTTACTTGACGCCATTATTAAATGCTTTTCAAGAGCAGGTGCTGATAATAACTGGGTGGAACATTTAATTAATGAACAGTAGGTCGGTGCTTGCTTCTAGAGTCACAATCACGAGGAAAGCAGTGATGAAGCTTTGTATGACTGCGCTGCTAGCTTTCTTGCATATCTTGAGTGAATTCGATGAACTTACCCGATGTACACTGCGTCAGAGCTTTTAAATCGGCTGCTTTTGGTAGAGTCTGTGCAGAAAGATAATAGGCGTGGGGAAAAAATAAAGTAATAATTTTTTCAAAGGTTGCTATGCTATTTCTTATACCGAGGCACAGATGCGATCTCAATTTCCACGCCTATTATTTTTTCACACAGACTCTAGCAACCGTGATTGAAAAATCAACCAACAATACACCATCTTTGTTCCGCATTTTCAAACTGAGCATTTGCAGTATACACACCGTACAAACTTATGTCATGCAAAGCAACTTATGAAAGTGGTGAACCATGCCAATACACACGTACTCGTATGTTTATGATCAAACTGCCTGGCTGACGCTAAATATTGTCGTCCTTCTATGTAATATCTGCATTGTTGTGTCTTTCAGCACGGTACTATGAAACTTTGTCTCTATACTGCTACTTCCTCCGTTCTTGAGTGATAGTTTCGTGAAGGGTGCCACCGTGCTGCGGTGTGAAAATAATTAGGTAGGAGATTGCGCTGTTTCTTATGACAGGGTTCTCAGGCACCCAAATGTGCACAGCATAGTAAATAGTTGGGGGTGGAGAGGGTGACGGATTAATATTAATATTTCGTTTACCCACTAAGGATGCGAGAGGATGATTAATTATAAACAATGTCATGCAATTTAGAGGTACTCTAAGACATACAACGGAGAATGTTTTCCAAAGATATAACATTAAAAATATATAAAACACTTTATTAATAATCTTCATAAAAAATAAGTGCACAAATCTAGTTTTGACCAATAAGTTGCCTTGCATAGGCTACTTAAATAAAACCAGAAACAGTGAGCCATTTCTCGAAATGTCCCAGATGTAACCCGTCCTATTTAAATAGGCACTCTAACAAGGCATGTACACACTAATGATCTGCGGCTACATCGAGATGTATTTAATTGGGTTTCGTTATAGCAGTGCAGGTGTCCGCGCCACAGAATATAGATGGTTTGTGATTTATGTGAAGAATTGGATGTAAAGGCACTGGAAGGTCTACAAGGTTGTAGCTTTTGAAAACAAACCTAATGGTTTCTAATGGCCCGATCTGCCATTAGCAACCATGATCTGAATGGTGAACTTGCAGAATTCAACATATTTATAATATTTTTATTAAATATGAGAACTTGCATGTAAAATACTTTGACGTCATATTAAAACAATCCGAAGGCGGTTTGCTCACTTGTCAACGTGTCGTTCAATTTTTTTACGCAATGTAACGCATGCGTCTGTCAGACGAAAGGAAATTGCTATCTTATCTTGCGTATCGGATGCGAGGTAAAACGACTTGACAGACGCCTCCGTTAGCGTAACGCACCGTTAAACCTACCGTAGCCGTATTTGTACGGGAATAAGATTGGAATTCGCAATTTCCTTTTGTCTGACAGATGCATGCGTTACGATGCGTTATAAAAACGGAACGACATGACGACAAGAACCGCCTTTTTTCTGAGACAACTAAGAGTTACTTGAATACGATGAAATTGTTTCGAAGTTTTTGATACTACTCACTACTCTAGTCTCCTTGTGGTCAGAAATACAACACTACACATTAAGAACTCGCTTATGCATCGGCATAGTAATGTATAGGCTAGCAGAAACACGCACCAACCAACCACCAACATATTCCACCCAACGCCTTAACTGTTTTCCATATTTGCAAATGCAAAGAAATTTTTCAATTTGTAATAAGCTGAGCACTCCGTCTACGTCTACTAGCTTACAATTAGTTGAAGACGTATGTGAAACCGCTTCCAGCATGTCATTATTCGTCTATGTTAACGCCTTAGGAATGGGTACATCGCAACTTCGGATCACTGCGTCGTGGGAGGCTGGCCGTGAGCAAAATCGTTTGCCCATTCTTTATTGCACTCTCAAACACTAACAAGATTTTGTATGAAATATTATGCAAAAAATTATGGCTTGACTGATGTAAGGAAGTCGGCTATAAATTCCAATATTTATGGATTTGTCAAGTTTTAATATTTATCTTTACAAATATTATTAAGAGGAAAGATTTGGTTGTTTGTTTGAATTGAATATCCAAAATTACTGGGATAGCTTGACTTTTCAGTTCAAGAAGGAATTTTGAAGCAGCAGTTTCTTATTTGAGGTAACATGCAGTTTAAGGACATGACAAACAAAAGATTTATGCTGTCGAGACAGCGCAATAGATAGAGAGAGTACCAAACGAGTTTTACCATATCAATCTGTAATCAGGGTAGACAAAATCACGCGCCCTTGCTGCCTCAAATTGTTTCAAACACAAAGAGATCATCATTAAAAAAAACTTTACGTACATCAAAGAATTCCTCTCAAAGAGACCCTTGAAGCACAACAGGCAATATTGGCTGCATCCAAAAAGTGCAAAACCAGGCTCTTTACAGTCACACGACACGTAAACACCGCATCGCTGTCGTGTCGCGTCGATAAATAAAAACGACCTCTGTCGCATATCGCCATATACGTCCTTTAAGGGCCCTTGTCACGACCAAGAACCTTAAATCAGTTGCCAATACGCTGCCAACGCACCTGTGGAAACGTCGATTATGCAAATAGTAAGGGCTTTTAACTAAATACCGCGCTTTAGTGTTGCTGGTTGAAAAAACGTTTGTCTCATTACATCGCTTTTTTGGAGATTGGGTAAAGCGATAAAAATAGGAAACGGATTAAATTAAAGGACGGGTTTTACAAAAACGAACAATTTCGTCCACTCATGAATAACCATATCTTATTGTTGTTTTATTTGAATGTCGTATTTTCTTTCCTGTTTTTATTTGTATATTACGTTCTTTGTAAGATGTGTTTGAACGGCAGCATAAAAGTATATTGAGTTTGAGGCCAGTCTACTAACAAGACTTTGAGTCAGCAAAGTACCTATTGTATATAAGTCATAAACATTTCGGGCAGAAAATTGCTCACCATAACAGCAGTTTCTCAGAATCTGGCAACACAATTTCTTTGAAATGTTGGTCGTGAGTACCTCACGGCAATTCAATGGTGCATGCTTGCGGAGGAATTGCAACCGCCCATGCCATAGGATTTACGCCTAATTTGCCCTTAGAAGCTGTTCATAGACCATTGGATGGGACACGTAAATGGTCAATGTCTTTAACTGTGTTGTCAATCTCCATCTCCGACACGTAGGTGTAAGACCTCAATTTTGATATTCCTTAACAGGTTTCATGGAACTTCGATACTTTTTCCATATAAACTCCAATGTGTTTTGTCATTTACATGACCACCTTTATTGCAAAGTGAAGAAAGAATGACCATTTTTGCTGTTGGCAAGAGTATTACTTACGAAGGAGAGTAATCTTTTGAATAACGCAGATGATTTAAAAGCAAAAAATCATAATTATTTACCTTTTTTAATCGATAACATAAATGACTTGCCTACAAGTAACCACATTCCAGCAATTTTGATTTCAACAGATATAACTTATTCGTTGGTTTAGGTAAAGAATATTAGGTCGTACATTTTCACGACCACAGCGCATTTCGTTAATTAATGCCTACCTACTGTATATTACCTAATCATGCCTCTAGTTGGGACCACAATCAACTAATTCATTTTGGAGAGCACATAACCCACTTGGCAGGCGACGCAAGTATTTGGGTTGGATCTTATGCAAATGTAGACTACTTCAATCAGATCTGACTCAGACGTAAGTTGGGCCAATTCATTTCAGCGTAGGCCAACGAAATTGGATCCAAAGTTTCAATTGGACATACAAAATTTCCAACTCCATTCTTGTAACTTCGAAATTTGTTGTGTCCCAAAATTTTGGCTAACAAATAAAGGACGAGAAGTTTAATCAAAAATTCAAAGGCTGTACAGCTGTACGCCAACATTGCTTTGCAAAATTTACTTTTTCATGTAACTCCCATCAACGGAAATGCTCATTTCGCTCATCTTGCTTGCGCGGCCTCCAGTTACGATTCGGATTTGGCACTCGTACAAAATTCAAACAAAAGAGATTAGTTTGCGAATTGCGTTGTAGGCTACGTTCACGGTATGGCATTTAATGAAGTCCACTGAAAACTCCATTTGGTGGCACTACGACCAGCTGGATTCACTCAAAAATATAATTTTTGCCAAATTACAGCCACGTTCTGAAATTCCGCTGTTCAAAATAACTGTGCTGTAGGATAAAAATCGTCGACGAAAATATTAAACAGAATAGAATGACCTATACTTTTTTTCTTGTAAATAATTTGAATACACCTGCATAGTTTTACTAAGAATATTTTTTAATAGGCTTCTGAATATAAAAGAGACACATTAATCTTTATTTAGATAAATACAATTTAAATCACTTTCTGTTACAAAATATACCTTGTTATCTTCCGTCTAACAAAACGGAGACGAGACAATTCATCAATCAAAACAAGGATATCTACTTAAAAACACATTAAACGTCTAACTTAAATACACAAACATACTACCAGACCAGGTGTATTACAACTTAGAAGGTAAACTTTTTATCCCAATACTTATCTTCATTCCTGAGTAATTGTTATTAACGAACACTAAACTTTGATAACCCACTTCAGCATTAAAACGTCAAGAAATCATTTTAGAGTCATTTATATCGCTATTTACCAATCCAAAAGCATTAATATTGAAGGAGTGAAAGAGATGGAATAAGTTTGGGAACTTTATCTAATTAAAGGGAATGTTAAACAAACGATATCAGATTATAAGCAAGAAATGTCTGTAGACGGCGGATGTAGGTGATGTGGGGCTGACACAGTGACGCCATAATAATAGTTTGGAGGCTCGTTATAAAATAAAAACGGCGTAGGTTATGCTTCGGTACCTCCGGCCCCTACCATGTAAGACTACGCCTATTTAACGATACATAAAGTCTGTAATATACTGCGCAGTGTGGTCACACGGTCATACTGTTGGGTCAGTTTTATCTACACATTGTAAAGCTTGGGTACAATGGCCGACTATGCGTTTTATACCAACATTTTCAACCTAAATCTGGAACTGAAATAGAACTGAATTTTGATTGCTTTTACTAAGTTTCTGAGGCCTTTAATTTACGACATGATATTTACAATACAAAAGATCCAGCAAGAGTAAATTTTTTTATTGTAAATTAAGTCTTCCTAAAATATTAAAGAGATGTAGGAAAGCGGACTAATTCTTACAGAAAATTTCAAAGCACATTTCCAGCTATATTGGACGTAACGAAGAAAATTAAACTTGTTAATACGTTAAAACAGGTAACTTTTTAATTTGCTTAACAAAATTTGTCATATTTTCCTTTGAGCCCCCTCTAATGAAATAAGGAAGAGATGAGCAGCGGGTCAAGTCTAGAATTTTTATGAGCGTTTTATATTCAACGGAGGCGCAAACTTGTGCAGTTTTGAGGAAGAAAATTTATTTACAATGCAACACGGGAAAAGCACAAACGCTCTAGGGGGAAAAACTTTTATTTATTTTACTCAATATAAGAGAAATTCGAGCCTTTGAAGTCGCCGCAGTGACAAAAGACTCTTTACGACTCCTTTCCCCGAGAAAGGCTTGGTAATTAAAAGTCTCGGATTTATTACGAGTTGAATTAGCTTTCAGCGTTTCATATCATAATCTGAAAGCGTTTTATTGTCGGTAGAGGCGGAATTCCTTCTTCTGGTATTAATTATTTGCACGTAACGTTTCTTAATGGGTTTTGAGGAAACTCCCGGGGGGTACTTTTGCTTAATGAAAAGTGAATCTACGAAGGAATCGTTCTGTTTTATTAAATCTGGAATCATTCTGCCGTTATCAAATTGCCAACGTCAAAGCTGGACTGGACGACTAGTTACTTTGTTTTTAACGAGGCATTTCGAGAATGTTAAATTAAACACTGGCCCTTAACAAGCAAAGTTGCTATGGTTACAAAGCGTAAAACAAACCAACGTTAATTTCCCCTTTTACGGGGAAACGTGTAAAAAAGTTCCGACGGGACGTTGCGTAGTTCCGTGCAGTATGGTAAAAATAGCAGTCATGGTCTCAATCTCAGCACCACTATAACTTTTTTTAAACTCGCGATCACTTTCACTCATTTTAAGTATTAGTCCGGGTCTATCGCGATAGTATTTAGGTAAATATTTGTAACTTACCTCAGTCAACCCGCGACCACAAATACATGAAACTGTGTTGAAACGTCGGGACAAAGGTAAGTTACTAATATTTACCTAAATACTATCTAAGCAGCACTATTCTGCAGCTAAATTCTGAACTACTTTTGAAATTTACAATAGTAAAATAATAACATTCGTTCTGTAATATGAAACTGACGTTTGGAGCATAAAATGAGGCAATATAGGGGAGCATGAAAAATACAACGCTAAGATTTTCTGTCATTTTTATAACTTAGATGTTTCCGGTTGGAATCGAGGCCCTAGTTGTCCAACTCGTGTGTAACAATGTATAGCACCAGTAATTGTTCCGAGTGACAAAATGTGCTATCCCGAATTTCGAGAGAACTGTTGCCCATAAACGTCACATGTTCGCCCGGGCCTTATTACCGCTATAACAATTTAAGGAAGCCAAAAAAGCGAAAGGGTGGCGCAAAATTTCGACGAAAACTTTTGTTTTCCGTCTCAGTCTTATAAACAATGTTTACAACAGTAATTTTATGGTCCACTTGCTTTATCTCACTTTACTTTTGCGACACTATTGTGTAGACGATTTGTTTAGGAAATATCATTTTATGACGGAAGGTTCTGACAAGGTCTCATGGGTAATTTGTATTGTGTACTTTTGCTCTCGTTTTGGGATTTTACAACAAGTAGAAAATTTCACTTTTGCTTTTCAAAAACAAACTTGAAACAATGGATAAGGAACAAAGCATGTTATTTGTTAAAGATTGTGACTAACCCATTTCGGTTTCACTCATTGCCTGTAGATGCGTCAATTGTTTAAAATATGAGCGTAAAAATACCTAGCCACTATTTTATTCTTTGCTTTATTTAGAAAACAGGTGATCCACCCTTGAAATTCATAACATTCTTTAGTGCATAAAGTACACAGAAAATTGCATATATTAATTTTCTCGCAAAGGCGAGCTTATCGCTTAAGAAGATTTGTCTTCCAGGCAACCCATGTTTTGTGAGAGAGATAACATTATTCGCAGTAAATAGGCAACAATGAATGAAATTTCAAATTTGTTGATCTATTATGATTAACAGCTGGTGTAAAAAAACGGCCAAATACTAGTCGGACTTGCCCACCAAGAGTTTTGTAACATGCAAATCAAACCGTTTTATTATGATATCCCATTTGAACTACTTAGTAGTCTCAATCTAAAAATTTTAATCTTTTTCGGCCCCGTTAAAATAACCATGTATTTTAAAATAACGAAAATTTTCTAAACTTTTACTTGAAAACAAAGCTGTTTGCTAAATTTTATAGTTCTAGGTCCACGGAAAGTACCCTACGAACTTTGATTCCCTGGGAGGGTCAAAACACGCGTTTTATACATATATAAGCGGCCATAGACATGAGTATACTTAAATCAACTTCATATTTCCACACGTTCCTGAAATAAAAGATCTTGACCAACCAACAGACGGAAGGACGGACAAATGGACAACAAAGTGGTCCTTTATGGAATCTGATTTTTTTCCTTTTATATATTCTATATTATTTTATTATATTGCATATAGTTATGTTAAACTTCTTATTTAATACAAAGGTGAGTTTGAAGTAGAGAACTTTTAAGTGATGCGAATTTTAAAATCATACACATATCCATAGATACTATAAACTAAAGGGAGATTTGTTACCGAGCGAAATTTGTTCGAGTCCCGATGTCGCCACAGAAATTTACACCTACATGCGCATAGAAATACGAACGCGAGTTGACACTCGTACATTCACAAAACTAGACCAATCAAAAGACGCGAGCGAGACACACGCACACACTCAACAATTTGAATTTTACGCTAGTGATTGACAGCGTCGATAACTCATTGTCGATATCTAATAGAGCATGGCGGGACATTGTAGTATGGAGAGGAAAATTAAACTACGTAATTTTTGCGTTAGGAGATGAAACATATGTCAATCGGTAGTGCATAAAAATACAAACAGAAAATACGTCATCACAAAGTGCACTTACCACCCAGTCGCTGTTTGAGGAGCTGGTCGCTCCTACTGTTGCGGTTTCTACCATCTCACTCACCCAGCACCAATCGGTCGAGACTACTGAGGAACAGGTAGTCGAGACCATCGATCTCACTACGTGTGACAGTCCATTTAAAAACTCACACATAACTTCAGTCACTTATAGCAAGAAAAAAACAAAGAAAATTGTAAAACTTAACAATTTCATAAAGAAAACGCAATCTCTTATTAGGCGTAACATACTGTTTTGCAATAACTCGAATTGTAATATAGAACGTTCTGAATTAATTAAAGAAGTTAAATTTTGCACTTCATCATTAGAACAAACTAGGGAAATTTATGAGCGTGACACACAGCGCCTCCAGTCGGAAATGTCTGCGTTAAAACGGTCATTAGAACACATTTCCATTAAGTATAACTCAGCGCGAAAAGAAATAAAGGAACATGTGCTGGCCATGAATAGTTTGTTGAAGTCATGTAAATATAACGGTGACAATTCTCAATCTTTGACAAACAATCAATGCGATTGTGAGAAAACTTCAACAGAGCTATCCGTCCCGGCCGTGTGTCCCGAGCCTGCGTCACCTCGCGTCTGTACACAGCTGACTGGGGCGCTGTCGGTGTCGCTCCCGCTCGCCGCCGCCGCCGTCACCGCCGCCGCCGCCGCCGCCGGGTCGGTGTCGCGGCCGGTGCGGGCGGCGCCGACGACGCAGCCCGCGCTTATGGGTGATGACGATGTCCCTTTACCACCCACACAGGATAAGCGACCGTGTGACATTGTTATGTTTAGTGATGAACTTGGTAAAAATATGGGTTTACAACTTGGCCATTGCATGGGTCAGGCAGTAATTAATCATTGCATGCCTGGCGCCGATTATTCTACACTCATAAATACAGTGTTGGCATCACAATTTTCCAAAAAAACCATTGTTATTATTTTTAGTGGCAGAAGGGGAAATGCAACAAAAAAGGACTTAGCTTTGTATTCTAACAAATTGTATTCAATTGTTAATGTTAAACAAGTCATTTTGTTTGCTTTTCCCTACAGCCAAAAATTTACTAACCTAGAAAATAATACTCGACATTGGTGTAACAAGTACTTACATACATTGACATGTCGCAATCCTGACAAATTTCATTTTATCGACACAAATATTTTTATTGGACAATATTTTAATGTAACGAAAGATAGATATTATCTATCTAAAGTTTATAAACGACAGATAGCAGAGTTACTATCTTATTTTTTTAATAATTCAGCCAATTTGTTGGCTAACCAGACAACTGCTTCTATTGAGCAGAATATACATACAAACCTTATAACGTTGGAATCGGTTCCAAGTTCTTTAAATTAATTTCTAAGACAACAGAGAGTAACTCTGGCAGAACGCCGTCTTTTAGTAACTTGAGTGATTCTATCTTGCCAAAACATAATATAAACAATAAAATTAATATTTGTAATACAACCAAAATTCAAAATAGCCGTGTTTTGAATATTGTACACCAAAATATTCAAGGCATAATTAGCAAAGAGTTAGAAATTGAACTTTTCATGAACTGTAATAATATTGATATTCTATGTATAACTGAACATTGGCTTAGAGATTATCAGTTAATGTTCAGTTTTAGTAATCACCAGGTGGCAAGTTCGTTCAACACATCAACAGCAATACGCGGTGGATCGTTGATATTACTTAAAAACGAGTTAAAATATAAAGAACGGCCTGATATCGTAAGCCTCTCAGTTGAGCGAACTATTGAAATAGCCTGCGTAGAACTCGAAGATCTTGTTATAATGAGCGTATACAGCCCACCTGATGCTAAATATGAACCCTTTGAAAAAGTTATGGATGTAGCCTTAGATAAAGCAACAAAATCCAATAAAGGGATTATTGTATGTGGAGATTTCAATATAAATATTCTTGAAAATTCTAATATCAGTAATAGGTTTCTATCATTTTTTTTATGTTACAACCTAGTGAATCTTATTTCGGTGCCAACGAGAATCACACCTACCTCAGCCAGGTGCATAGATAATATCTTTACCAACATTAAACCTGAAGATGCGGCTGTCATAAATAAATTAAGCTCCGACCATACGGGTCAATTAGCTTCTTTCAAAATTAACATTGAGCAGGCACCTAAACAAGATATTACGTGTGTACCGGTAAATGAAAGTAGGCTAAATCGATATAGAGAAAATATTTTGCAAAAATTACCTGAATTGCCATATAAAGAAAATCCAAATAAATTATATAACGCAGTATTTAGTCTTGCCAAAAAAGAATATGACAATGTATTTAAATCTAAGAAAATTAAAGTTAACACAAAATTATCATTTAGTGACTGGGCCACAGTTGGAATTCATAGAAGCAGGCAGAAGTTATACGATCTGTATGAAGAAAGAACATATAATCAATCAAAAACTTTTGCTGATTATGTAAAACGTTACTCTAAAACTTTTAGAAACGTTTGTGCAATAGCTAAATCTAACTTCATCAAAAATAATATAAAGAATAGCACAAACGTAATCAAAACCACTTGGAAATTTGTAAATAATGAAACTGGAAATTCTAAACGTCGTAATGAAAATTATAAACTTATGATAAACGATGAAATTAAAAATACTAATTTGGAAGTAGCTTCCGCTTTTGAACAATTTTTTACTGATATTCCAGTTTCGACTACCAAATCGTTAAACTCATGCCCTATTCTCGCTGAATCTATTCTAAAAGATAATGTAAACCATTGTGATAAATATTTTAAATTTTCTCACGTTAGTAACATTGAAATAATAAAAGTATTTAAAAGTTTACAAATGAAAAATACTTCAGATCTCCACGGCCTCTCTGTTAAAATTATTAGTTCCATAATCGATTGCATTTCTCCATACCTAGCATGTATTTTTAATGACTGTGTAGACAGTGGCGTGTTTCCTGACTTGATGAAGCATAGTAAAGTTATTCCCTTGTTTAAAGCTGGTAGTACTACTGACCCTACTAATTTCAGACCTATATCAATACTACCAACACTAAGTAAAATTTTTGAAAAAGTTATTTTAAATCAATTGCAAGGACATTTTTATCGTAATAACTTAATGCACCTGCAGCAATTTGGTTTCACACGTGGTCGCTCTACTACTGATGCAGGTGTGGATCTCATCAATCATATAATCGAAGCCTGGGAGGAATCTCATGATGCAGTAGGTGTGTTTTGTGATTTGTCCAAGGCGTTTGATTGTGTTCATCATGATACTCTGGTCAGGAAGCTACATCACTACGGCGTAAAAGACCACGCTCTTAGTCTTTTGGAATCATATCTTAACAATAGAATCCAAAAGGTCGATGTCAACGGTGAAAGATCATCTGGATCAAAGATAAGAATGGGCGTTCCGCAGGGTTCGATTCTTGGTCCTTTTTTGTTTCTTGTATATATTAATGATCTACCATATCTAGTTAAAGAAAAACATGATATAGTTTTGTTCGCGGACGATACCTCTCTACTTTTCAGAGTAAAGAGGCAACAACTCAACTATGATGACGTGAACAAAGCTATTACCGATGTAGTGCAATGGTTTACAGTAAATAACCTACTATTGAATGAAAAGAAAACTAAATGTATCAAATTTGTATTACCAAATGTTAAACCAAGCTCTACAATTATTAAGGTAAAGGATGAAAAGTTGGACCTTGCGGACTCAACTGTATTTTTAGGCATAACTTTGGACGCCTCGCTCCAATGGGGGCCACATATTGAGAAATTGTCGAAGAGACTGAGTTCAGCAGCATACGCAGTTAAAAAAATAAGACATCTCACTGATGTAGACACTGCAAGACTAGTTTACTTTAGCTACTTCCATAGCTTAATGTCTTATGGCTTACTATTATGGGGCCATGCTGCGGATGTGCACAATATATTTCTTTTGCAGAAACGGGCTGTTCGTTCAATTTATAAATTGGGACCTCGAGTCTCCTTGAGACAGAAATTTAAAGAAATCAACATATTGACATTTTTGTCACAGTACATATACGAAAATCTAGTGTACGTAAAAATAAATATAGATTCTTTTAAGAAAAATTGTGACAGGCATAATTTTAACACTAGAAATAAGGAGCAACTTGCTGTGCACATGAGCAGGCTTAGTAAAGTAAGCAAAACTTTTAAGGGCAATTGTATACGCTTTTATAACAAACTTCCTAAAGATATTCAAGACTTACCCTTAAATAAATTTAAACCAGTAATTAAACAAAAATTGTACAAGAAAGGCTATTATGAAATATCAGACTATATGCAAGATAAATCTCCATGGGTTTAATTCAAATGTATAAAGTAAATATTTTATTAGACGAAACAAGTAGATTTATCTACTGCAATTTTTTGTTATTATTATAATTTTTTTTTTTATGTAGCCATTTTTGGGCTATACATATATATTATTCGTTATTTCCAAAATTAGCTAGGGCAGTTTAGGGCCTAGAAAGATTGTTAATTTAGAGTAGGAGCACTTCTGGGCAGGTTTTTTGGGGGGTTTTTCCTGTTCAGGGGGTCCGGTTAATTATACGCATGTTAATAACACGCTTTGGAAATCTTGACTAAAATTTGAAACAAATGTCGTTTACAAATGGTGGTGGCGTAAAGTTACGTGCTGTGTGATTAACCTGGCCAGCCCCGAGGCAGTGCCTTTATTTTTATTTTTATTTTTTTATCCCGCCCGAGCCGGTTTTCTATTAGGACAATACAAAATTGTTATAAAAAGAAGAAGATTGCGTTATGCAAATTTCTTTTTTTTACAATGACCGATCATGACGTCAATAAGTGATAATGCTATCCTACATTGAATAAAGTTATTTCATTTTCATTTTCATTTTCATTTTCACTCTTCGATAAAATGTCGTCAGTGATATACTTTAGGAGTAAATAAAGGTTGAAAATATTATTTCATATTTTATTTTATGTTTATAAATTCCTGAACAAGTGGAAGTTAATAAGTAAAAGTAAAAATAAAATACTCGTATTCTTGAGAATCATTTACTAGTGATTTTTGATTTATCTTCTTAGCAAATATGTACATACAAATAAGTTCCTTAAACCTTCAATAATGAAACAAACTTACATTTTTTTAAATGAAAATTAACATAATATGTACATATTTAACAAATACAATTTGTTTTATAACTATAATTCAATAATCATTCCGAATCTTTGTGAAAGGTTTAAAACATTTTTCCTCAAAATGTGATGAGCATATGCTACTGTTTTCGGGTGGCCACCAATTAGGTCCTCTATTTGTGGCATTAATCCACTCCTTTTTTGTTTTAGGATCTCGTGGGAACCTAAAAATTAAATGTTGCCTATAAAGGTCATGTAAATCGTATGCGTAAAATGGCTGTCTATAGTGGCAAACGATTACCAAAAAATCAAATTAAACAAATAAATATAGCCAAAATTGGCTCCGCTTGAATAAAATAAAATTACAGTAGATAATTCTACCTGCTTCGTCTTTTAAAATTTAACTTTATATTTGAAATTATATTCATGGCGATTTATCTTACATATAATCCGATAATTTATAATATCCTTTACTTTACTACAGTTTTTTTTTAACAACTTTAAATACCACGTGGCTGAGTGTAGATAGGTGAGTCATTTTCCTGTGCGCTGCGCACCGTACCTACGTAATTAAATAAAAAAACAAACCGGTTATTGACAACAGATATTTCTGTCTCTTTCGCACACGAGACAAAAGAAAATAGGAAGTAGGCCATGAATTTTACCTACTTCTGTGACAAAAAATCAAATAAGTAAATTGAATTAATTTACTATGCAACAGCTAAGAAAAAAATTGTATTACATCACCGGACGAGTCATGGTCGCATTAATATTACTTTCAATGCTATTTATTAATCGTGCCACACATGGATTAAAATAATTAAATAAAAAAATATATACCCAATAGATTATGATATTGATTTAGCCATATAATTGTAATTATAACTTTTTTGTAAACATTGCAATGTTTCTATTTAAATTTTAATATTTATTGACTTCTATATCCTTATAAAATCACGATGAATACTATTGCAAAATAAATCAAATCTATCGATACTTTACACAATCGGACTACAAACACTAACTCACCACTGCGAGGAGCGGCGGTACTATACAACTTGCATTATTTTGTAAACTTTGATGTGTTCACTGTCCATTGCGTTACGGAAACGAGACATTTGAACAATCTTCTGAGCAGAGTAAGCATTGTACACCGTTTGCTTATAGAACTGGGACTATCGCTATGGTTCGTGGTGAATCTTAGAAAAATATTACTACAAAATTGATTTTGTTTATTTTTGATGTAAAATCAATAATAATGACTACTTACCGATGGAATGTGACTCCATGAGACTTGAAGTTGCACATATTGCTTCGAGTTTTGCAAATTACCACTGAACAACACGGCATTTCACTAAAAACGTCGATCGCGACTGAACTGCGACTGAGCACAATAATCACCCCCGGAAGCAAAGTATGATCATTCTGCACCAACTAGTGTCGCACCGGCCACGCCCCCTTTTCACATCTCCCTTTAGTTTATAGTATCTATGCACATATCATTACAACGAGCGGATACCAGGATTCAAGGAATCAAAAGAGTATACGCGTCGGGTCGTGACTGACTTTTGCCCTGAATATTTAACCCAGTGTGCCTGCCGGCGCCAGCGCCATCGCACCATATGAGACTTTTGTCTTGAATCTTAGGCATCATCGTCGGAAGCTTTTGAAAACCACCCCGCATGTAAATTCTTTGCATAACATGAGTCAGAAGGAAAAAAAATTTATCTCCAGGGCCCTGAATAATAAAGCTGACAATCCGACTTATTTGTCAAAAAGACATTGTCATTGTAACTTCGTTTAATAAAGGTGACATCTATCTGCATCTATATCCAGAATCAACAGATAAAGTTTTGATAGCTTATCGTTTTTAGAAACGCGTTTGACAAAAATCTGCAATTTTCAAAAACCATGGTCGAGCACCTTGACAATCTTCAAAGACAAAACAGTGACATTTTTGTGGCAATTTTGACAGTGTCTGACATAATTGTCAAAGAATTGATTTCATGGAACAGCGTTAAGGTACATAGAAAAAATATATACAATAAATGTAAATTATCCACCACGACAATTTTGTCACGTGTAATTTTTATTAAACAGAAACTTATCATATTGTCAAAATTGTGAATCATGTTATAATTGTCGGATTGTCAGCGTTATAAGACAGGCCCAGTGATGAAAGATTATTCAGAATATTTAAAACATGTTCTCATTATTATGTTCTGAGAATTCCCGGCACCATTCTATATAAACAATTTCGTAATGAAATAGCTATTGATAATAATTTCTCATATATTATTTTACAAAATGCCGCTCTTGATCAGAAGCTCGTAAATTAAATCAGCTATGTCGCTTACCGAAATAACATGTGATATCTCTCGGACGCTTATATAAAACATTAATTTCTTCTCTGATTTGGAACGGCATAAATAAGATTCCTCGTAAATGTTACATCAGTGATACAACCTCCGTTTGTAATTAAACAGAACACCCAAACGGAGCGGCTTTTTTAAAGCGTTTAATAAAATGCACTACATTTAATAATACACTAATGAAGGGCCCATTTCAAAACATTTACTTCGTCCCAGGCCCCGGATCTTAATTTACAAATTACGGTCATATCAGAGGTCGGTTTATGTCTCATCTACCTCGAACGCTTGTTAGTACGGAGCCTAATACCGACCCAATAAAGTTTAAATAGGGCCCTATAAAAGATGATCCTTCATAAACTGTTATTTTAAATGTGAAAATTATTATGTTGCAAAGAGCAGCTGCCTTACAATGTTGAGGAGCTTTCAAAATTATACCATGTCCGTCTTGTTAACTTCGGCGTCTGACGGAATCGCCTCCAACCTCTTGGAAAAAAAATATTGATACTGTCTGTGGCTACCCTTGTAAATTAAGGGCCCGTTGAATAAAGTGGGGGCCAATTAAGAAATTTATAGTCGAAATACGCTATAAAACAATAAATCGTACAATGGCTTTCGACAACATGCCCTATTAATTAAGCCCCAGCTTTTGGGGTCATAATGGGAGGCAATAAGCTTGCAGCCAAGTTTTGGGCCCGTAAAACTACTTCCGTTGATGGAATATGTTGTAAATTGTATCTCAGTAAGTAAGCGAGCTGACGACCTCTTTTAACAAACCTAATCTATCTATTATTTTGACCTAACCTACCCAGTAGAAGGCCAGGGACATGGGTTTATGTATAAGCAAAATGCTATATCTATTGAAGCAAAATAACCAAAAAAATAATATCCAACTGTTATTTTAATTCTTTCTTCTTTTTCGAGTGGGACACCGAGTCGTCCAACGACTCGATGAACACTGGTGTCAGAGTTTTTCAACCGCCTTCTACCAGTAATAGGCCTCTGACATGGTTGTATAACGACCGCCGTCTAAGTAATCATAGGCAGCAACCGGGACCGACGGCTTAACGTGCCCTCCGAAGAACGTTTTTTTTTTATTAATGATGGGTTTGCTGTTGATTCTAGTCTAGATCATAGGACAGAGACAGAGTCTAAGATGGAGCAAGCTCACCCAGAAGAAGCCTGTTAAGGCACTGGCACTCCCACACACTGACGGAACGCAGCAAGCTACTTGGCGCCGTTTATTATTCCCTAAACCTATAAAGAGGTAACTAGTAGCTTTCCCCTACAATTTCTTGACGACAAAGCTAGCACTCTCGCATGGAGTTCACCGATAACTTAGTAGATCACTATTTCAAGATACCTTCTGAAGATCCAGTTCGTTTTCGCTCTTTATAATGTGATAGCCCAGTATGGCTAGCTTCTCATGTTTCATGAATATTATCGTTACGTTTACTTTTGGCTTATTGTTTCTGGACCATTGACGGAACCTTATTTATTATTTGCTTAAATACTTTTGTTTGCAGTGAATAAAAAGACTCAAACTGGGATTTTACACTGTGTAATGTAAACTCTCATAGATATAACTGAAATATTTTATAATATTAATTACAGATAAGTATACTGAGTATATTATAATATACTTATTATAGTATATAGATACCATAAATGGAATCCTGGATATATTTTATCAAATTAATTGTATAATAATTTGATTAGACACTTCAAAATTAAATTTAATAAATGAGCTACCATACATATAAATTAAAAAACTTACGCAAACGTAAACTTAAAATACAAAATAGTATGTGCTTTACAAAGACACATAACGCAAGCGTAATTTAATTTTGTAAGTTATGCTCTCAAATAATACTGGACCGGACAGGAACGAAGAACATTTTTTAACAAAAGTTTCAAGATCAAGTCACCATACTACAGTTTTAAAGATGGCTGTCATATTTTTAATAAGACTTTGTTTGATAGGTACTTTGGACATAACTGTGTTTAATCTAGTTTAGGTTTGTATTAGAATCATTTTCTTTAATTTATTTAGTTACACCAAAAGACTGAGGTTTTTTTTCTAAGCACCCAATTCTTACTAAGAACCTGCGCTTAGCTTTGGTGGTATGATGATTTTCTATTGGTAAACCAGAGTTTTTAGTTTGGTCTACTGATAATGCGATCGGGCTTAAGTAGATATTTATCTCTTATATTTTAAAGGTATAACCCAACGTTTAATATTATTTCTGTCACACCATTGCAATCAACCTTACATTGTACTAAAATGTCGGTAGCGTTTACTAAGAAGCAAATCCATAAATCTCTTTAATTTATATCCGAAAACATAATAAGAGGAAAATACTATTCACAAGTTGTAAGGCGCTATAAGGTAGTACGTCCAGTCGCATGTTATTTATAGCTTAGACTTCAACCGTCTATAAAAGTAAATAAAACTCATGAAATAGCTATAAATCCCCATACAAAGAGAGCCGGTACAGTATGTATTAAAAGCGTGCTTTTGGTAGATAGCAACATTCACCATTTTACCCATAAGTTGAGTTATGTGTTCAAATGTTATGTTACAGCAGAGCGCGTTAATGTTTTCGTAATACAGGTGTAAAAATATTAGCTGCAAATATAATATCTATAGAAGTGAACCAGCCCATGAAACTAAAAATCTTTCCTTAGGAACATAGGTCGAAATATAGAAAATAAATTGATCCCTGTACTAATTTAGCCAGTCGGCTGGAACATTTTGTATGGGAGGTTATTTTTATATTTTGACATGTTCCTCGAAAAAAGTTGTTCAGTTCCATGGGCTCGTTCATCCCTTAAAATATTTGCTGCTAATATTTTTACAATCCTGTATATCGTTGTGGCCATAAACATACAAAGGTCTGTTCACGTAAATACAAGGCAGTGCAATGACTTGACCATGTATCACTATACTCAAGGTATAAACGTAATGTATAGTAGGTACCTACGCAAGTATATGACTAAGAACAGAAAGCTGACCAAGAGTTCATTTTCCTAGGTATCATAAATTTGACCAACATTCACATTCGTAATCCAGTCTCCTACGATATCCAAATCTCTTTCTCTAGTTTCTTCATTTATTTTTGACAGGAGAAATATTGGTCCAAGGCTATCTAAAAAGTTACCATTTGACTCGATGAAGAAGAAGGATAGTAGAAATCTGTATTGCCAATTTATTGAAATCTCTAGAACTTTCTTGTTATACCACCACCATCCCTAGTAAAAGTCATTGATTTGAATGCCAATAATCTCCGATATTAAAATGATACACAATTTTAAAGTTATAAACATGCGACAAATCGTAGTCTTTGGTCAAATGCTTACCATTTTTGTGATTTGAATTGGACAATAAGCTGTTTTGGAGAGTAGTAAAAATGTTTCACGGCTTAAAACGAGTGGTAAGGCCTTTCCTTGTAAACCACTCGAATTTATAGGAAAATTCACGGTTAAAAAATAGCTCTTTTAGATTCCGCATGCGAAAAGAGACATTGCTCGAGAAATCAAGCTCCAAGTGTCAAATAGGATAATGATGAATGATATATACAAATTGGCGGCGTCCTAATTCTTTCAATCAAGCAAAGAATTAACAGACATCTTTTAACTATCTAAGTCGTCATTAAACTTTGGACATGATGCAACATTATGTCTGTGGAATTGGTATTAATCAGCTCCCGTAACAGAAAATTTTTGATAAACCGTTATAACTCATTTTAAAAGTAAGTAAATAGTCTTGCCCTGAGATTATACATAGTTAAGACTCGTTGTAACTCTTATATTTTTTGTACGATTTTTTCTGTTATTTTTGTATTTTTTTAATAACTTCTTTTCGAGTTTTTGTGAACCCAATTTATGACGGCATTTCCAAGAAAGTCCCTTGATCATCCTTCTGTTAAGTGCCAAATATGTGCTAACTATTTTGTCATTTTACTAACAAGGTCCACAACAGTGTCGATTACACATCCAACTGATTACATACCCGTTGCTGCAATTAGAACTTACGAACGCGTCGGTGACACTTCGTCCAAAAACAAAATTACACTTGTCAAAGTATTAATCGTTTTACCGACGAAACCGATTTTAAATAATTACTTAACACTTCCTGATCGACCAGAAATCACACCTTTAAAGTTCGAATTAAGGATCTCGTTTTCTACCTTAACTTGAAGGAATGACTTACAGACGCTATCAAGGTATCATTATAAGGATGTTCACCTTGCAGTCGACTTATCGATAGTTTTTGCGAATGTTTTTGTTGCGTCTCCGCTTGTTTGTTTCGAACCATTGCGGGCTTAGAACGTTTTATGGCATGCCCATATTATTTTTGACCATGAGACTAATGATCTAATTTTGTTTAATATGCTTTTGTGAAACAAAAAAGTTAATATTGTATAGATACACCTACAGTCTATTTGTATTTTGTAGTGTCTGTGTCTCTCTCTCTATCGCACAAAAGAGAAGAGGAAGATAACCCTGTTTTTTGAGTTTTGTTTGTGTTGTTGAAATCTCTTCCACAATTTATAACTGTTTGGGAATTCTCTCTTCTATATTCAAACTTTGATGTACTATGGTTTTATTATGCACTCACAGTACTATATTATTTTCATAAGTCCCGGCGAGCGCTGTAATATTTTCAATTTCTTATTTTCATTCAAACTTTGATATCGCCAATAGACCCCATCGATAGCACAGCCCACCACTAAAGCTGTTTGGGCAGGTGGCGAAACACACAGACAAAAGGCGGTTCGTATCATTATGTTGTCTTGTTACCGCGGCACTGCGCCGGCGCATCCCGGCCGAGGCGCGATATAATTCAAAGGGCGTAATTACATTACTAGTGTTGAGAACGCTGAATTCTCAAGAATTATTGTGCTATCTTTGAGAACTTGCTTTATTTTGCTCGGATAGATACATGGTTCAGACCAGTGGTTACGATGTTGTTAATATTTGGACCTCCCAGATAACTATAGAGAAGAGGATCAAATTTATTAATTCCATATTTTGTAGAAAAGTTGTTAACAAAAGGTCTTATGTAGAAAAACACTTTCGGAAACTAGATATAGGTAGAGTGACTGAACAGGCAAGATAAAACAAAAAATACCTAACCTAAGACCTCACATAACCAGTCATTATACTGTAAGAAGAATTAAACAAATTACTTGAGAAAAAAACCTAATTAGAGGCCTAGAAAAAAACATCAGAGCTTTGGTTTCGATGAACCCATCAAAGTAGAAAACATTTAAAGATTATCACATTAGAGGTTAGTCGATAATTACCGTCTGCGTTCATGGGCGTTCACATTGTACATCATTTGTGTTAAGATGTTACTTGCATTTACTTAGAGAGTATTGCCAGATATCATAGAGAAAACAATTTGCATACTTTGTATATATTTTTTCGACAAAAAACTATCTAGGACACTAAGTCCTAGATAGACCGATCGCACGACGCGATTTTAAGTTATAATAAAAAAAATCACTTGAATTTTGCTTATTTCTTATCTTTGATTAACTTGACAAGCATTAAAATAATCGAAATTATTGAGGAAAAAAATTAATTTGTTATCAAACCAAGGTCCAAAACGTTCTTATTTTTTTAAATTACTTAACATTAGATAACATAACATATCCAAAATTATTGGTAATTAATTGAGCCTCAATTGCTTCTTCTTCTAGACCACTTTATCTGCTGTTTCCCTTTTTAAAGTGATTAGGTAATTAGGTTTCGTATTCAGTAATCAAGACGTAAGTCGTCTGGCAACACTTTTGTTACGTGGAATTACACAGAGCAACTCTTAAGTTTAATCGTCTCGAACTGTTAATTTTGGAGATCTGTTATCTGTAATAGATGTTCGTGAGATTTCCTTAGCAGGGCTGTTTACTTGTGCATCCGTAATAGTCAGATTTGTATCACGCACAACCAGACTTTCTAGTGGAGTGGCATGCTCTTTAACTAGCCCAGTTCCATATGTAATCAATCCAACCTTTACAACATCATTTTCTTCAACTTTTGCTGCCAGCTGCCACTAAGTGTCGCAAAGCAACACGAATTCTTCTTTTAATTCATTAGAGAACCAACAATGGATTTTAACCACGGACTTTAACTTAAATTTGTATTCTTAACCGAAGCTTCTTGCTAAATATCATAATGCTAGGTCCCTATGAATTTGAATATATGCTAGTGTGTTGTGATACTTGTGACGTTGAGTGGGATAGGTTTTGGTGTATACACTATTTCTACTGATATCACACACGATCCACGATAACTTCAATCAATAAAGTAATGCAAACCACTATTGGTTTCACAAAAATAGTTTGTATAGTTGGAATAAACTTAATTATCTAAGCACGTACCTGAGAGACATAGGTACTGGTTATTAACATAAATTGTCTTGGGAGTGGCTGTTTAGCTTCGTGTAGCAATATATTGTTGAACATTATTATTATGGACGTTTCATTTATTTCTTTCGATAGCTTTGATTCTTGCATAGGTACATGACTTAAGATTAGGCGCAATGTTTTCGTAAATACTATAAATTGAATAAACCTTATTTTCGTTAATTATTTTTGATATGATGAAATAGACGAAACATTAAAATGATTTAATAATTTTTTTTACAGCTCTGGAATCCTGCAAATCATTAATGTTGTTTACATTTTCAATTTTTATATCGATATTTACTAATGTATTTATAGTTATTTTTTACATTTTATTATTATTAAGATAAAGGCTACCTATATTTTTATTTTTGTAAGCTTTTTACATAATTTGTTTAAAAGTATACACTTCACATTTTCTCTTATGTAAGTATGCCTACATTTATATCTCCTTGCAGAGGTACGAACGAATGCAATTAGGAGAAAGTACTGTAGCTTGTTAGAATTATTATGGGAAGCGTAATCTTTACGCTGATTATTACCATTGGTGCGTTTCTCACTTTTAATTTCTGTTGTTCCTAGATGGTGGATAGTTCATGGAAATATTTCCACAGTAGATCTAGACGTCCTATTTCAGGCGTACCGAAACCGAAAATTTTGCAGCCAAACTATACGCACCGCGGAGTATCGAAACGCTGTCACTTGCGAGTTTTTTGGTCGCACTATGGATGGCGAAAGTCACAGGCTCAAATCAAGCCCGCGCTTGATTTTTTTTGCAATTATAAGCAATAGGATATAATATTCGTATAAATAACCGTGTGGTGCCGGCAGAGTAGAATAGCACCACCCCATCTCTTCCCGTGGGGGTCGTAAGAAGCGACCGAGGGATAAATCCGACCCAAGCACAACGGTCCTGGAGAGGCCAACTCCACAATTAAACCCGGAACGGGGTCTCCGTCAGGCGAGTGTGACAGAGATCTACCGCGCGGCAGACTCCTGCAGCCGACCTGGCTCCGCACGTATCGACTAGTCGTTCCTGCGGATCCAGCCAGGAAGGCCGAGAGGGTGGCGCAGGTCCTGGGCAGCCCTGCGTTTTCCATAATTGCGTCCCAGGCAACGCAGTGTCTGCCATAGACACTGTTTAAAACGTCTGTCACAGACGTGTGAGGCCAGTGATGATGATGATAATATTCGTGTTTTATCAGATAACTATGAAAAAAATATTCTTTTCGAAATTGAAATTGTGTTACTTACTTACATGCCATGTGATGCCTCCTTAGAATAGTCTTACCCCTACTGTAGTAAGAGGCGACTAAGGGACTCGAGGGTTTCACGTGCATGAAAGTATTTGGCTACAAGCTGACCACCTTTTACTATGGTGATACACGATTTTTCTGAAACAAATATGTTTTTGACGAAGTGATAGCTCTGCCTACCCCGCAAGGGATAAAGGCGTTATATGTATGTGCATATAATTTACTTACATTAAAGTTGTAATGATGTTTTTTCTAGACTAGGCCTGAAAATAAAGCTGAGTCGAAGATGGAGCGAATTTGTATGTTTTCTGTATAGTAGTCATTATTCAATTCAGCACTAAATAAAACTTCTCTCGTTGAGGTAAAATGTTGGAAAAACAAGAAATACCAATGGTAGGGTAAACGTGCAAGTTTTCGCTCGCTGTGAGTTGGTATTATGAATTGCGTTGAATATGTTTAATTTAGTTGCGGTTCGCAAATTCCTCGGGGTTATGGTGTAAACGTATTACCTGCGAGGATCAGACTTATTCCAAGATGGCGGCTTGAGGTGAAACTTCTAAGGTACCAGCTTCAACTTCAACTGCAGTTCTTACTGCGGCGGTAATGAAGAACGACATTTTGCAAAGTTTTTTAGTATCCTGGCTAGCAAATTCTTGAAGACTGAAGATTGAAATGGCAATTGTAGAAACAGACACATGTTGCGTAGGTATTCCATAGTATTTTTGGGAGTTTGGAAGGAAGTCGCTGGCATACCGTCAATAAAATAAATAAATATCTTGGACATTTTACACAGCGCCATCCAGCCCCAAACTTAGCAAAGCTTGTACTATGAGAACTAGATAGCTGATACATATATTACATGAATACTTTTCTTGTTTGATAATGAAAACATACAGTACATAGAATATACCCAGACACAATACAAACATTTGAAATGTAACTTACAAATACTTGTGCTGTGTGGGGATCGAACCCACGCACGACTCTCGGCGTAGCAGGCAGGGGTACTATCAACTTCGCCATCGAGCCAATCAAGGTCTCAATCAAGGTATATAAGATCATATTAAATTCACTGCAAAAATTTAAGGGTGATTTCTACTTGTGAATTGAACAACTTTCCCCAAAGAACATGGGTCGTAAAATGAAAAAAAAAAAATACTTCCCATGCACAGAGATACACGTTTTGAACATTTTTGTATGCCCAATTTCTATTTCATATTTCGTTACACAACCATGTCTGAGGCCTAATACTAGTTGTCGGCGGTTGAAAAACTCAGACACCAAGTTTCATCAGTCGTTGACGATTCGGTGTCCCACACTAAAAGAAAGAAAGATTTCATATTTCAACCTTTGTTCCTTGGGGAAAGTTGTTCAGATTCACGAGTAGAACTTACCTTAAAATATTCGCAATGAGTTTAATAGGACCTTATAGAAGTATCTTCAACAAAAACCAAAGACTTGTTGTAATTTGTTGTTATTCATTAAACTAGCTTCAATTACACTCAATCATTACATTACATGACAATTTAAATTGATCCTTTCCAAATATTTATCGCTTTGAGTGGGAGGAACACATAATTTACATTAACCATTGAGGTAACTTATTACTACAAAAGTATTTTTAGTTACTCTCTTAAGGACCCAACTTATACTAGTATTTTATTTCATTTATTTGAGGAGCTAACAGCCTTAAAATCAGGTGGTTCAGCCTGCAATGTCCTAACCAGACTGGGAACAAATTCACAAAGTGATAAATATTAACTTTGTGAGTGGTCCACCGAGTATCGAACTCGGAACCTTTGCGTCGCAGGCTGTCGCTCTACTACTGCCCTACATCGGTAGTTTATTTAACTGGTTTATCTACATACACACTTGTACCGTTCAGTCTGATCCTTTCTACACGTAACGAAGCCTAGTCGCGCCACCAGGGCTGGTTGTTTAAACAAAAACAAAAACTTATCCAGATGAGCCCTTGCTTTCCACCTATCAGTCAGGTATAGGTTTAAAGGGCGGGGCACACCGGCTCCGTATCCAGCTCTCGTCCGTAGTCACGCACGAACTGATGACGTTGTAATGTATGGGACTGTATGAGATACGGCACACCGCTTGCGTGCAGCACGGAACGGATACGCAACGCAAGCGGTGTGCCGTATCTCATACAATCCTATACATTACAACAGCCATACTCAACCTTTTTTTTACTAGGGCCAATAAAAAATTCGGTCATGGGATCCCGGGCCGCAAGCGAGAAATAATTAGGTCATAAATAAAACATAAATCAAAGGTAACGATGTATTTTTTATTGATGAGAAGAAAATTGATATAACTATATTTTAATGCGATACCTACTTGAAACTGTGAACACTTTTTTCAAGATCTGGCTTCTTGCTACATGCTACTCTTATTACATCATCCAGATGAGAATCTGTGAGTTTATTTCTGTATACATTCTTTGTATATTTCATTTTAGAAAAAAAAGATTCGCACGCATACGTAGACCCAAAGAATGTTAGTAAGATTTGAGCGCATCTTTGTACGTTTTTATATTTTTGGGAACAATGCTCCAAAACTCGACATCTGTTCTCCCTTTTTTTTTTAAACACGACTTCTAGGTTGGTGTCGCTTTGAAAATCAATGAATTCATCAAACAACTCCTGCGTAATTACAACTTAAAACCGAAGCCAACTCTGTGATAGTAGTTGTTTCTAAATGCCATGGATTTTCTATAAGCAACAATTCATTTTTTATTTTTCTTAGATCTTAGAACCTTTTTTGAAATTCGTTTATTAGAGCAGTTATAAAATTTGAAATTATAGCGCAGTTTTCTTCCGAAATGTTGATACCATCTTCTGTGGTTTTAATAACAGTTGGAAAATTGTGCAGCTGTTTGTTCTGGATTACTGTTCAATTTTTCAATTTATGTTTCGAATCACTCGTTCTCTGAAAGGCTCGAAATTTAAAAAAGAATGGAGCATAGAAACTCCAAGTGGGCCAATCAAAAAGGCCCGGCGGGCCGCATGCGGCCCGTGGGCCGCAGGTTGAGTATAGCTGCATTACAACGTCAACAGTTCGTGCGTGACTACGGACGAGAGCTGGATACGGAACGCATATGGAGCCGGTCTGCCCCGCCCTTAAAAGCTCGGGGTTAAAATCATAGTGACTTAAAAATAAACACACATATACATACATAAATTACGCCTCTCTCCCGGACGGATAGGCAGATAATATTTCCTTCCACTTACTATGATAAAAAATATACATGTACCGGCATAATGTAAATAAAAATATATCTCTTTTATCCTAAAGATGATAGTTGAATAATAAAAAATAAACAAGATAGCCCAAGTAAGACTCTAACGCGTTTTTTAATTTTTTGATCTTTGTTTCTAATTTATAAAGATTTATAGACTGATTTACACCATGAAATATTTTCAGTATTATTTTTACAGTTGCCGTGTGGTGCCGGCTTAGAATAGCATCACCCCATTTCTTTCCCGTGGTAAGAGGCGACTAAGGGACTCAAGGGTGTGTATTGCTATTTTAGGCGATGGGCTCACAACCTGTCAATAAAGCGATACACAATTTTCCGAATTACCCTCAAATATTTGTTCCTACCCCGCAAGGGATTAAAGGCGTGATATGTAAAATATATAATATGTATGATTATTTTAACACTCATTATAATGGCGCAACCATACTATTCACTTTTATTTCCCTTTCATATGCAAATAAACACAAATTAGTGAGTATTTAATTCCTTTGTTCACGTTATTCACGTATCAACGTATTTCTGCTCCAAATGTTGAAACTTAAAGCCAAATAAATTGCATTTTTATCAAACCACGGACAGATAACGCTTGAAAAGCAAATTAGATTTTATATTAACGAGAATTTTATGTAAATAAACGATATATTACTAAGATTAGACGCTAATTTAATTAGAATTTGGAATACTGAGTAGGTAGTTAATTACTGTAATACAGTGTGTCTTTTAACAAATCAGGTTCTTCATACATACATATATCACGCCCAATATCCCTTTAAGAGTCGGCAGAGCATAAACGGACTGGCATTTACGCCACGTCTGACCAACATTTGAGGGTCATTCAGAAAATTGTGCATCGTCATAGTGACAGGTTATCAGCCCATCGCCTAAATTGCAATACATATTGTTATGTAACCTTCTGATCCCTTTCATAAGACGCCCACGGGAAAGAAAAAATGGGTGATGCTCTTCTAAGCCAGCATCACACGATAGTTATTAGTTTTTTTAATTTAATTTCATATAGCTTCATTGGCATCATGGTAAGTCTCATAGAAACTTATTTACCTATTCTTACCTCTAAACTCAGTCCAAATATTTTAGGTTGAGTTCTACTCATGAAACCGAACCACAATTTTTAGTAACATTTTAACAAAATATGAAAACATAATTGGACCGCTCATACAAAAATGTAAAAATACAATATGTCATTTTGAATAGGAGGTCCATTTTTTATTTAATATATAGGTAAAAAGTTACTCAGAATAGTTTATCCGTTTATCGAGCAGAAAACACCCTGAAAATATTTGCTCTTAATGTGAAATGACTTTATATCCTAGCATCTGGCGCCGGCTTAGAATAGCATCACCTCAATTCTACTCGTAGATGTCGTTAAAAGAATAAAGGGATAATAATCCTAGGAATGAGCACAGCAGCGTTCCCTTTGAATGCAGATTTTGCACTGCGCTCGCCAATCCACTCCATAAGTAAAAAAAGGGAGGGGGATGTCCAGCAGTGGACTATAATTACTATTAATATAAATAAACTCAGGTGCATTCAAACCAAGAAAAGGGTGACTCCCTGCAAGCTGATTCTGATTTCAATTCTCAGCATTTCCTTTGAACACCCTTAATATTGCTCTGAAGTATAGTCTAGCAAAGGCTCTGTATAGACTCTATACAGGGCCTTTGCGACAATAGTTGCACAAGAATGTAATTGAAATGTCAGCGTTAATTTGTAACTTCGTTTTAAGACTTCGCACCGACGAGCAGGGCAGTTCCACCGTGCTCTATATAAAACTTCTTAAGCACTCGCGATCACTTTCACTCATTTTAAGTATTAGACCGGGTCTATCGCGATAGAATTTAGGTAAATATTAGACTGACGTCAAACCCGCGACCACAATACATGAAATTGTATTGAAACGTCGGGACACAGGTAAATTACTAATATTTACCTAAATACTATCGCGATAGACCTGGTCTTATACTTAAAATGTGCTCTATATAATTTTGGGGATCGCGGTCTAATGTTTGGGTGTGTGACAAAAACTTATTGGCTAATTGCGTCGTTCGTTGATCCGATAGCTCACATTTTAGAAATGGTCGATTATTCATTATTTTCCTTTTGGAGACCAACAGCCGAGTGGTTATAATGCGGTTAGGTAAAATATATTTTCTTATTCTGAATATATATAGACATGCCGTGGATTTTGAGATAGTGATTAAGGGGTACATACATACCTCAGCCTATTGAAGTCTAATAATAATAATAATTATTATTATTTTCGCCATTCAGTCGCTACCAGCCGCCTTTTTTAAGACATCGGACCATCTAGCCGTAGGTTGTCCAACGCTACGCTTGCTTTATTAAGGGGTAAATCCAGGGAATAGCCAGCATCGTAACCTGCGGACTTTGTTCTATATCCAACGTCAAGAATATGGCAAAGAACCCCCTATATAAAATACCCATGTCCAAAAGTGGAATGTTGGCGTATTACTGGGTGGAACTACCCGTCCAGCCGAACATCAGGATGGCGCGTTCATTAATTTAAATTATTTTCACGGCGCACTGTAATTTGTTGCGACTTTGTCTCCGTTTGCACCTTCCGACAACTCAATCGAAAGTTTATTTAGATGTTATTGCTAAGGGCTGAGTGGTAAAGTTCGAAATGGGAATAGACCGAATAGACCACAGTAAACAGAAATGATTAGTGACAAGACGTAGCGTAAATATTAGTGCCTTACAAAAAAATTTCTCATCGTAAGTGTCTAGGAATTAATCAAATTTCTTTTTAAAAATCATTGCTATTTATTGTCTTGGATTATCATCATACTCAAAGTTACTTTAAAAGAATGATAAAGAAATTTATTTACCAAACACATATTACAATTTTACAATTTTGATACTTGCAAAAAAAGACAATGTTTACTATTTGTAATACTAAGCGCTAAGCGGAGCTTGTATCGCAGGCACTTTGCCTGAGTAGTTCTTTTTCGTTCTACCATTCAGACCGCAGTATCAATAAACAACAGGATTACCTACAGTTTATCAAAATCATGTATGCAGCTGTCCAAAAAGTATGGGATGAATTTTATACATACATACATACACACACATAGCACGCCTTAATCCCTTGCGGGGTAGGCAGAGCGTAAACGGCCGCAAAAACTAACATTTACGCCACGTCTGACAAATATTTGAGGGTCATTCGTAACAACTAATTTGGACAAATTAGTTTTTCATTGAATACTAAACTTAAAACATTTCAACGTGTTGGGTATAATTTTTTTTAATAATTCGTAATTGCACCGCACAGGCAGGGTTCGAACGTGCGACTTTCGGTATCGGTGGAGGCGTCGGTAGAACTGATAACGAAAGTCACAGTTTCGAAATCTGCCAGCGGTGCAATTTTGCAAGTTCTTAAAAATAGTTCTGTTAAATAATATTTAATATAATCTAGGCTAAATTTGTTGAGTTATACGAACTGGTCCATCACTTTTAATATTAGAGTATTTAATAACATTCTCAACTTTTTTTCTGTCCTGGGATTAACATTAATTATAATAAAATGCGAGACCTGGATGTTTAAAATCAGCGTCCAAAAATAGGTAAGTTCTCACTCATGATTTTTCAAAATATGCAAATAAGATTTATTAAACTGGAATAAAAAATAAAAGTTTATTTTTGACGCCATCCTACACAATGTTTAGTGACGTCACAGCCATCAGTTTAGAAAATATCGTTTAAAAATGTAATGCCTATTGCATGTTTTCAATAAACACGTCGGGTTATCCATTTCTGAGTATCAGCGCCACATTATCCAGTATTTAAACGAGCCTGTATTATCGAGCTCAGCTTCAGAATCTACTTATCTGTAATTACTTCACTCTTTAATCATCGGTGAGCTTTTACACCTCAAACGTGTTATAATGAGCCCATCAATCTCTTAGACACCGAAAACTTTCAGAAATAATCCTAGGAACAACCAAACTGAAGCCATTAAAAACTTGTCGCCATCGGATACGATATGGGGTATTTTGTTATTATATGAACGAACGTACTTGAAAATTAAAGCAAAGGGGCGTTTGCGATCTATCGACTTCCGGACTAATTCATAAGCGGTTGAAATGTAAAGGTTAAACTCTCTTACTTACCTACCTATCTCTACCGAAATAGAAAGCCAAAAGGACATTAAAGTTTCAAAATGATAATGATGGTGCTAAATCACCATTTAATACTAAAAATATTAGTATTGAAGAAGCAAATTTGAATGCAACAATTTTTTTCGTGGCATTATTCTGGTTGTTCAAGGTTTCCCTCGGAACCATTGCTCTCCTCTGAGCCACCAAATGAATGATTACAATTTGTTTAAAAGTAAAAAGTAACAGAACTTTTGTCTTAATGGTACATCGCCGTTTAAGGTATGAGCTTCAAGATAATCATCATTTACTTAATAAAAACTGTTTCAGATAAAATCGCTCAGTTAATGAAGTTTCGCTTTAATTTCATAGTGAGTGAATATCAGGTAAGTGAGATATAGGTAGGTATGTATTATATACCAACCTTATTTCTCTCAGAAATATAGCTAATAAAAAAACTATTGTTTTTTTTTTCGAAGAAAAATAACGAAGGTTTCTACACATCTGCCTAACTGGTAAGATTTAGACGTGATCCTAATTGTACATAATATATAAGGTGTAAAAAAATTAGCTAAGAATATTTTAAGGGGTGAACCAGTACGTGAAACTGAACAACTTTCCCCAAGGAACATAGGTCGAAATATGAAAAAATAATTTGACCCTCCCATACTCCCATTACCCGGCCGGGATAATTTGTATGGAAGGGCCAATTTTTTTTTCATATTTCGACCTATGTTCCTTGGGGAAAGTTGTTCAGTTTCACGTATTGGTTCACCCCTTAAAATATTCTTAGTTAATTTTTTTACACCATGTAGAGTTGTTCTACGTGTCCTAATATGAGTTTTTCTTTTGACAGTTTTGAGTCAGCACCATCATTTCAAACCAGAAAGCGTAGTGCTTAACTGAAATTTGACGTTAAATCAGCCAATCAGCAAAATTCAATATCGCTGGCGGTACCATAGCATAACATATACTACATACAATTGGTTATTCTGTGACCATAGTTCTGTCACTGGTTTCGTTTCACTTTGCGTTCGTAACTAATTAATTACTGAAAGTTTGATATGCTATGAAATAAACTTGTCGTCTGGCTTATAATATTAACGTCGTTCATATTAGTAAACAGAAAAACAATAAAACAAGTGTTACAATTTAATTAAACACAAAACAATGTAGTGATACGTGGTTCCATGTAAAGTGTTTTTTTTTTTTCAGATAAGCTCAGCGTCATTCCTTTACATAACACTTGAAAACCACTAGAAAATTTCCCATTGATCGTGCGCGTACTTCAAAACGGACACGTCGCGCGGCGATGTGAGGCCGGCGTCTAAGGCTTAGTTCTTGTAGCAGTTTTTTTCTATTTTTGACCTATAATTTTCCAATTATTTATTCTCTGTGTAATCTGCCGAAGGAGATGAGTATGGCAATACCCCCCAATAGGGGGAGCCCATGTCCAGCAGTGAACTGTTGTGGCTGTTAAGTAAGTAAGTAATCTCGAGTTTAATATTCATTTAAAAATAATTTCAGTGGCGATATGTGTTCTATGTGTTCTAAATTACATATTATTATTATTATCATTTTTTTTTTGTTATTAATAGTCAGCTCCCGCTGCTTCTAAAATATTTTCCTTTTCCTAGGTTGCCTGGAAGAGATTGCCTAATGGCAATAAGGCCGCCTAACTGTGCACTAATGTATTTAGTTTTAAGCTATTAATGTTATTCTGTTCTTTTGGTGTACAATAAAAGCATATTGTATTGTATTGTATTGTAAATTACTTGTAAACAGACATTATATTACAACTGAGATGTTATGTAAACTTTGGGCACATACTTTACCCCAGTATCGACAAATTTATTCATCTCTAGGGTACGTCCAAGCTTATCTTAAAAGTAGGCAGAAGCTACTGCTAAAACACGGTCTTCTTTGAGATAACTAGACCTATTCTCATGAATATTGCTTGCGATTTCGTGCAAGTCAATTGTTGATAAAGATTTTTTGTCTGTATTTAGGTCTATATTTAGGATTTTATTTTCTGATTTTGGTTTAGGGTCGCATTTCACCTAGGTGTAGTGCAGCCATTTAAGCTTCTACCTAGTTAGGTAAAATCCGCGCCAATGCTGCGTGAAAAGTGTTAAAGGGCGGGGCACACCGGCTCCGTATCAGTTCCGTATCCAGCTCTCGTCCGTAGTCACGCACGTGATCACGTCCGTACACCCCTGCCACACCGGGTTACGGACACGATACGGACGTGGTTACGCAGGTTACGGCGTACCTACGGACGAGAGCTGCAAGGGGTCTGTTGCGTACCCAGCCGACGCCATATTGCTTTTCATGCTTATTTCTCGAATCGAAAACTTACGTGATGTCTCGAGAAGATTGGGAGGACGGCCTAAGTTATTCTTCAGACGAAGAAGAAGCATTATTGCTTTTATTGTGCCAAAATACTGTGACTACTACGAAACGAAAATGGTTCCATGAAATTAACCAAAAATAAATACACTTAGCGGATACCATAACCTATGTCGTGAACTCGAATCTGACGAGGATTGGTTCTTTCGTTATTTCCACATGTTTCCACACATTTTTTGATGCGCATTGTGGTAGCCCGTAGTCCGTACCTCGTCTGTACTACGCGCAGGACAGAGCTGTGCGTGTTCGGACGTGTTCGGTGTGACGTCCAATAGGGAATCTCATAGAATACAACGTCATCACTGCACGCAGAGTACGCAAACGGTTTGTCTTTTGGAAGCTGTACGGCGTAACTACGGCGTAACCCTACAGTGCGTGCAGCACGGAACGGATACGCAACGCAAGCGGTGTGCCGTGTCTCATACAGTCTCATACATTACAACGTCATAAGTTCGTGCGTGACTACGGACGAGAGTTGGATACGGAACGCATACGGAGCCGGTCTGCCCCGCCCTTTAGTATAGAAAGTCCATCCGTTCATGAAGAATACAAAATTTCACGACACCAAATGTATTGTTTACACGACATAAAAAGCGCAAGGTAAAAATCAAAATAGTAAAAATCTGTTACAAAAATTTAGAATATAAAATACGAGTAATTTTATATTTTGCCCTTTAATTACACAACATAGGGACCGAAATCATAAAAATTATAGAGGTAAATAATAAAAGTGACGTTTGGAAGCGATTTTATGTAGTCCATTTTAGAATTTAAAGCTTTAATTAAAATAAATTTAATAAAGTACTTCATTTACCACCTCAATTTTCATAAAACTGAAAGTCATCTGCAAAACATCGCCTTAATGACAGCTATCAAAGGGTTATTCGCTTTCCAATACGAATGGCAAATCTAATATTCGCTACTAACATACGTGCATATTACAATACGTAGGGGCCAATCATTTATTCATTAATTCATTAATAAAAAATACCCTGCAAACAAGAATGCCGTGTGTTGCCGGCTTAGAATAGCATCAGCCCAATTCTACCCGTGGGTCTCATAAAAATCGTCTAAAGGATAACGGTCCCTGGAATGCGCGGCAGCTTTCCCTGTGTATGTTACATCTTTTACTGCGCTCGCCAATCCGTAGAGGTTAGTATGGCAATACACCCCAATAGGGAAGGGCCCATGTCCAGCAGTAGCTTTTGTGTCTGTTAATGAAAGTTAATAAGAAATATGACTTCACTTTTTTCGTCGACGCTTTTCCATCCACTTTAAAGTTATGTGGGTAAAACAACCCCGTTACAAAATCGACCTTATCGACTAACAAATATGAACGTCCGCGTCGTAAATTTCGGTTACGAGGCCGCATTAAATTATGGTTAAGGCGACGCAGTAATGACCATGTGTGCACTTGCCTGCGACCAGAATAGTGTGTAATAAACCTAAATCATATGCCAAAACAGTTACATTTAATATGTAAGCACATGAATCCATAAAGATGGACCTTTGAACTTAATTTAAAGCTACAGCTAGCAGAGAGCCAAAAGTTTTATGTACTTATGTAATTGAAATTAAAATTGAAATTATTTAATAAAAGTAGGATAGAATTATCACGTATATTGACGACATGGTCCGTCATTGTAAAAAAGGAATATGTGTGACACAATTTTCTTTTTTATAACAATTTTGTTGTGTATTGCAATTTTCGTAAAGACTGTGGAATCTTGTGTCGCTGCCAAACCCAATTTAGGTTTAATGGCACTTACCATCATCATTTGTTTATATTTTTATGGTGACAAAATGAATATATATAAATAAAATAAATAATAAAATAGTTGCAAAACTATCCCGGTAGCTGCGATGCGTTATTGGCACACTTGATTACGAGTAATTTCGCAGGCAACGATTGAACCCGAGTAGCCCAGATGTAAGAGGCATCGCTAGTACTCGATAGTGGAAGGTTCAAATCCTGCCTGCGGTAGCTTTTATTTTCGAGTTTTCCGAAAATCCTTTACCCAAAACGAGAACTGTTTTAAAATTTAGTATGCAACAGATTTTATCGCATCTATAAGGAACCACGAGCTAACCTACGCACTATGCAAGAATCCGTTGAAACAGTACCTTCACACCAAACAACTTTAATAGACCTACATGTATGCCTTGAGCCTAGGACACACGTGTTCATGTACGTCGGAGACTTGGTCACAGTAAAAAAATTACAGTAAGTATTTTATCTAGCCTGTACCCGAAAATGAAATTTATTTTATTCGTTGTAGGATAGTATTATCACTTATAATTAATAAATAACATTAGACTGTGTTGGCGTTATTAACGTTACAGCAAAGTAGTGATTTTGGTATATCGCCTTTTGAGAATCTGACGCCTGCTATATAAAACAATTTTTTTTTAAAATATTCACCGCTATCGAGTCTGCAGAAGTTACTGAGAAAAATAATTCGTAAAGCACGTCAAAATTAGAATTTTCATTCTGTGCAGGTCATAATAATAAACGTGTAACGTTAGACAAATGTTAATTTAAACGTTAGTCAATCCCACCACAGAGAGATTTCTAAAAATTACAGGTTTTCTGGAAATACTACTGCTCCTTACTTTTACTGTATAGTGGTGGTGTAGCGTTCCATAGCGACAATAATTTAACGTCACCAGCAGTTGCATTGAAACCGCAGGACAATTTAAGACCTCTGCAATAAGGGTACTGGCTTTGTCTGGTTTCATGTTACGCGCATTCATGTAGTGTGCTCTAAGCTTTAGTTCATTCTCTATTTTAGTCTAAGACCTACAGCGTTATACGGGCACTAGCCTTGTACAATCATTTATATCGTTTTACCCACAGTAGGTAAGGTACCTGGTAAGTGTAAAAAGATAACCCAAGTAAGTCACAAGATGGTATAAAACAAATCCAAAAGTATTACCCTAAATTACTATGCATACAGAATTACTAAGTATGTAAACATATTTTCTGCAAATATTTTAAGGAGTGAACCTGCCCATGAAACTGAACAGCTTTCTTCAAGGAATGTATGTCAAAATATGTAAAAGAATTTGGACCTCCCAAATTTGGTCGGCTGGAACATTTTGTATGGGAGGTCCAATTTTATTTTACATTTATTTTGACCCATGTTCCTTGGGTGAATGGGATGGTTTATTCTTGAAATATTTGCAGTAATTTTTTACATCTTATATAATATGTTATAGAAATGGTATGGTATGTAGGTTGCTAGTAAGGTTTTTGAATACCCTACCAATTTTGATACCCGGCTCGGGTATACCCGAGTACACGGTTATGCATTTTCTTTTGGGAAAAATGGGTAATTACGACACAAATGATCAAAGTCATCTCCTTAGTCGTAACAGAAACTCAAGTTAAAAAAATTTGGTGATTATAAATTTACAAAACACAAACGAAATACGTAGATACCTACTTCATCAGTCTCACTTTTTAATCCTTACGTATAGTTAGATGTATCAATAAACTTTGGATTTAAACCAAAAGGTGTTCTTGAAATATATAATGAAGATAAATTCTTTAATCAGACTAACTAAAATAAATTCTCCGATCTTTCTTACTCTTCGCTGTTTGAATGCAATCAGTATATCTATCTCCCGGATACCCGGGTACGATCGTTGTTTGGTTTGGACTCGGGTAGGAAAAGTCTTAAAAACGGGTACCCGGGTAGAATACCCATTCCTACTATCTTTTTGTAACTCGGCTAGCACTGACCGTTCTGTGCGTCTATATTAAACTAATAAAAAAGTGTGTCATGTCACAAAAGTTCTCTGTTCTATTCATCATATTATTTATGATTGGGAACCTTTCCTGTTATTCCAATAATAATTATAATAAGAATGAATTTATGTTTTCCTGGCACTGACATTTATTGCGTGATATAAGTAATTTAAGCCTTTTATACAAACAGAAAAACAAATTGTGATAAACTGACCAAAATTGTGGTGTAGCTTGTACTTTCGATCACACTACAACGAGCAAGATACTTATCGGAAACAAAATGACTTCAGATTAATTCGGATACAATATCTATTTGGCGGGTCTTACACTTGTCGTCCGTCGTTGCGTATTTTTGACGCACCATAACGCATGCTGTCATACGAAAGAAAATTGCGAATTCCAATCTAATATCCATACAAATACGTAGGTCATCACAATTTTACCCTTTCTGTTGCTTCAAATGAAATCAAAAGTAAAATAAGTACTCGAGAGGGAACTAAATAGGTAACCCAAATCGTAGAGTAACACACTAACCTAAATTCCGTATAATGGAAGGACGATTAACTCTGCCAAAGCAAACCTAACAAAAAAAATATCGAAGGCAAGTCAAAAGCTTGCAGCTATTCCACCTGTAATAACCACCTTATTCCGATAAAACCCCAGCAAAGTCGGACGCAAGCAAAGCGAAAAACTTTTGCGCTTTCCTAGATGGTCATTAAGGTGCCTTCGTAATGTGGGCTCGTTTCGCGAGAGCTCTTAGACCTCACCATAACTCTACACGTAAGAGGATTGCCTCCATAAGGATATCGCAACAAATTGACTGTAATTTACTTTTTTCTTCTCACGAGCACAAATCTGAATAGATCTCGTGGTAACTTCGGGATCTGGCGGTATACGGCGCACGAATGCGAGCCCGAAAGAGATAGTACAGTGCTGCCAGATCCCACCACCGGTTACGGACGATCGGTTTCTTGAGGTTCAGCTATTGTCAAAAAGAATATTTTATATAAAAATTAAAGTCACCGGTCCGAGTCCATAAAATGTTATTTCCGTAAAACTACGGTGGAATGAGCGTGCTACTTAATTCAATGGTCATAGAAACATTTTCAAGACCAAATCTCGTCAAAACCATCCGAAATGGGACGGTTGATCGCCAAAAGGGACGGCAGACTGTAATTTTGGAGATGTTCTGGCAACATTGGATGGTAAGAAAATTGCTTATTCGAATCCAGTCGAGTAGTTTCGATAAGCGTTTTCACGCCTCGTCATTTTTTGAAATGGAGCCCCTATATTTTCGTGTGAGTTCGCGTTTGCGAGTGTGCTATTTTGCCAAGTTTAGTGGTTATCACACGCACTGCACCATATTGCTGTAGGTATTTTGCCGATCGGCTGTATTCATGAAAGAAATTGTACGAATTTGCATTGAAACGCCGAATGTTACGGCACATGACGCCGCATCGCCGTGCGGCCGTCACAAGGTTTCAGTATCTTGCCGGCTGTCAAAAACTTGCAGCACGTGTGCGATCCTTCTTTGCTAAGATTTCATGAAAACTATTATAAGTTCGAATAAGATGTCAAAATCTTATGTTCGCTTGAATACACTTTGATAGATTTAATGACGCTGTAATCTATAATTCAGTTCATCAACAAAGTTTTAATTAATATGAGGCTTTACATAAATACATGATATTTTATGCTGTCTTTGCTGATTTCTAAGTAACTCTCTTCGTAATGCTCGTTATGATCAACTTAATATGGAATTAATATCAAAGTCACGCTTAACAGAAATTCTTATTAATTAGTTAGAAAGGCAAACAAGTGAATATACTGTCAAGAGATCTAAAAACTTAGGACGATGTGCCTTGAGGGTAGGTGAGCTTGAATTAAGAAACTAATGAGAGGTTTGTAATTGTAACTTAGGAGATAAAGCTCAATTACGCTGGTAAGGGCTTTACGTGATAACTCATTACTAAAGCTTATTACTAAATCAAGACACATTTTTCTTAAAAATCTAATTGCTAGAAAAGTATTGCAATTGTAAAAATAAACTAAGATTATTTCAAGGGAAGGACATTGTTGATAGCGCATTTTGTAAGGGAGGTTTGAACTATATAACAGCATTACTTGAAAAAAGTTTTTAATATATCAATGAGTTCAAAAGTTCGACCTTAGTACGTTAATTAGCGAAAGTTTTTCAGATTTGTGGGCTGGTTTATTCCTTGAAATAATTTTTTCATTAGAACCTTATAATACTCGTAATAATAAGAAAATAGTAATGAAGCCTTTAAGCTTTAACACAATTAACGACACTGATAATGGCACCTTATTCAATAAGACGTTTTCTGTGTGTGTCCTTTAAAAATATCCATGGGTTCTTCACCATTTCTAATCAATTTAGTCGCCATTGTTTTCATCGGCACCTTATTTTGACATATAACCATATTTAGCGTCAAAATATAAGATATAACATGACATAGATATTTCCTATCTTTTTCTTTACCTACCTATTTGGCGGAAAGGTCCAGTAGTTTCGGAGATTAACCCGGACAAACAGACAAACAAATAGACAAAAAATAAAAATTAAATTGAAATGTATTCTAATCCTATTTTAACATCACCTACGATCAGTTTTTCGTAAATTTGTTCAATGTACAGGCACAAGGGTTTTACTGTTTTATTATATGTATAGATTGAGGTCATTATCTAAAACAAGCATTAAAAAAAAAACAAATCAAAATCACCATTCAATTTCGTAACGTTGTTTTAATCAAGAATCAAATTGAAATCATCAATGCATGAATGGGAAGCCAAAAATGAAAACAAAAATAATACGTCTTCCTTTACAGGTGGGATTAAAATAATGATCGTATTAAAGCTTGCCAAATTGATAATGTGGTTATTATAAAGGGGGCGGTCGGTGATTATTGAACAATATTTTTGGATCATTTATAATACAGGACCTCTTGCAGTGAGACGAATTTGGGTTATGTGGATCTTGTTTAAATAGTTTTTTGTGACGACCTTTGACTAGACGAGCTGTATTAGTTTTTGGGGCACATGACATGACGTGTTATTGCTTTTGAGTTATTGATGGATATGTTCATTGCTCACTGTTGATTAGTCACAGGCGATTGAAATAGTAAAGAATTATTTCGTTATGAACTTTGGAATCCTTAACATATGAGGTGCCTAGGAAGGCCTAGCATTTCAGGTAAACATTTCAGGTCTCACGGCTACTGATGATGATAGTGATAATTCACAAACATTTTCTTCGCACGGAGCCAGATTTCATCATCATCATCAGCCCACGTCCACCCAAAGAAGGGCATAGGCCTTGTTTAATTTAGCGTTGCTATGCTGGGGTAAGTTAGGTATTAATGACGGTCTATGAATGCGCCGCGATTTCGCACGCATCGCTCTGGGCATATGTTGTCCCTTTCTCGCTCGCGGGGCGAGGGGGCGGCGTGCGCGCGGGCCGCCTGGTAGACGCCAAGCGGTGATTTCTGCACCGCACTCAGTCACTCAAAACCGTTCGGAAGAGAACGTATTGTGTTTTGTACGGATTTCCCGCCACGCGTTTTGTGATGCCGCGTGTAATGGACGATTCAATTTGAGATCGCGCGTGTTGATGCATCGTATTATTGCGGTTCTCCTGGGTTATACTAGAATACCAGGCTTAGTGATTGTTGGATGTCTCGACGTCTTCCACGTGAGCGTCGCGTTGAATAGGCATCAAGTGGCCATATCGGCTCGCGTTTGTGCGACCCAAATTCGGGTTGGGTCACGCGTAATGACTAATATCAAAGTGAAATACGAACAGAAGCTGTGAGTGGTTTGAAGTGAATAACGCGCCAAGGCTGTAGTGGAATGCTGGGTGTCGATATCTTTTCCACCCAGCCCTGTAAGTACCAACGGAATCCCAATTTGATCCATTCCCTGAACTTCCTTTCTCCGTTGGGTATTTATGCATTTGCGCCGGCACGTGACTGTAAGTGTTAAACCTAGTTGTTTTAGTATAAACTGTTTTCTCGTGTTAATGGTGTGTTCCCTTTAGTCATATTTGTTGTACCATTATCATTGTGACTCCTTAGTACGAATTGCGGAATTCGTGGGGTGATATAATTTGGAGGTACTTACTTATAATCTAGTGCTAATACGTGTGACGTAACGCCAGATCGGCAGACGGTATTTACTACCGACTTGAGTTATGTAAGGGTTGGAACACATCATTTGCCAATTTCAATCAACTTAGTTAATTAAGTTAAATAGATTTAGGTTCACGTTTAATTCATAGTATGCGCTGCTATATTGTGCAGCGTACATGCTATTTAGCGCTGCGTAACTCAGCCATTGTCTGCCTCCAGTTGAACTCCTGGTATTTTGTTCGAAATTTACCTGTGTAAATCGCTTCCACTGCGGGAGTTTAGCTTGGAATTAGACAATTTTTGGTAGCAGAGCGTGGTTCAGAAAACCACTAGATTTAAGATTATTTTAGTATAAGATTTTTAATCTACCTACATAAAAAAAATATATTTATTGTGATTGTAGTGTGTGCCCTGTGTAGAATATCCTATCGGTAGGAACAGGGCCAATCAATTAGTGAATTGCTTGTTATTATCGTTGTGTTTACCCTGTGCGGATATCCTAACGGTAGGATCAGGGCCGATTGTCTATTTTTTTTTTATTGTAAGGTTCGGTGTTACTTTGAGTTGGTACCATGGCTCCCACAATTACACAGCTTCAGGCAAAAATTAGAACGCACCTAATTTGGTTCGCGACTAAGCAGGCGATGGTCGGTCGCGGGGACCGAGAGGACGCACTCATCGCTTGTGCGCAACGGATTGACGAACGGGTCGCGGAGGTGTTGGATTGCCTCACTGGATGCGAGGAGTTATTTGATGGGACGCCTGATGAGGAGGTCAAACTTACGGTCCGGACGAATGTGATCCAGTGCATGGAGATGGGGCAGGAGATCCAGCAGGCGGCTGCTGTGATCACCAGGCGTAGAGCTGGGGAGCCGGACCCACCCCATGGTCCGCGGGGACCGGGGGTGCAAGTCCCCCTGCCGGCTGTGGCGATTCCGGTCTTCCACGGGGACTACACGGATTGGACCCGATTCCAGGATCTGTTTGACAGTGTGATTCATAACCGCACTGACTTGCAGCCGGCATATAAAATGGCACAATTGATGGCCAAGCTGCAAGGTGAGCCCCATGAGCTGGTAAAGCATCTACCAGTCGATGATGCAAGTTACGAGACGGCTCGCGGTTTGCTGATCGAGAGATACAGCAACAAACGTCTCATGATTGACCAACTCCTGGAACATTGGCTCACCGTGCCGACCATCACACGAGGGACGGACCTCAGGGCCAAGGTCCTCAACCCTGTCTGCGTTGCAGTGAACGCTCTTGAGAGACAGGGGATGCCGGTGTCAGGCTATGATTATATCCTGGTCCACACGTTGTTGCGCCGCCTGCCGAGCGACATGGCCGCTCGTTTTGAACAGTCACACGGAGGTAAGACATCTGATTACCTCCCGACCTTCGAGGAGCTCAAGTCCTTCCTCGAGGCCGAGTGCAGACGGGTAGATGCCCAATTTGGAGAGTCGCCTCACGCGGAGTCTGCGGCCACTCGCCGCCCGGAACGGCCGGGTGCACAGGCGCGAGACGGTAAGAGTAGGCCACCCAGGCGATACAATGTCGCTAATTTGGAATCGAGGTGTGCCTACTGCAGAGAGGCGGGGCATCAGGTGACTGCGTGTGAGGAGTTCGCTGCACAGCGGGTGCAGAAACGTCGTGGTGTGGTGCAGCAACGGCGTTGGTGCTTTAGGTGTATGGGGCCGCATCAGGTGCGAGAGTGCCCATCAAGCACCAACTGCAGGTACTGCCAGGGTGCCCACCATCAGCTCCTATGCATGAACCGCAGCGGAGATTACGGAGGCAGAGCTGACGCGGGTCAGCGGACGGAGTCTGCCCTACCTAGACGGGAGCAACGCTCCCCACCCCCTCCAAGGAGGAGTCCTCTTCCACCAGGGTTTCAGGGACGAGGCCAGGGACATCAGCAGGTGATGCCCCCTTCACCACGCGCGAGACAGTCACCACCTCGGCAGCAGGTGCCGGGACAGGGTAGGTGGTCACAGGTCCAAGGTCAGGGGCACCCATCACAAGTACGTGATGCTACGGGCGGGTGCCAACACCAGGGCCAGTACATGCAGTACTCGGCGGGTCTGAACAACATGGTGAGTTCCCATGACCCACGCATGCCTCTCCCCTTGGCTGAGCACCCGCGGCTACAGGCGCATCCACGGTACGCGCGCCTGCCGCAGGGTTACTATAGGCTGCCAGCCATGGCGTACAGGACCAGAGGTCCCTATCAGCAGGAGTGGGACCCACTCGAAGGTGTACGGAGAGAGGGGACCCCCCCGCAGGACGCGGACACTCCGCGCTTAGATTCCTGCTAGGTAATCGCCGCCTACACGCCAGCTTCGGCCCCCCGGCCAATTACGGTATTGTTGCCTACGGCAATGATTTGGGTATGGGGATACGGTGGCCGCAGCATACAGGTAAGAGCCTTGTTAGATACAGGGGCTCAGGGTTGTATTGTGTCTAGTAAGCTGGTGAGTAGGCTACGCTTAAATATAAGGCCCACAACGGATGGGGCTGTAGGTATTGGAGGTGTAGATGTGCCTGACGTTCGGGGTCAGGTGAGCTTCGAGTTCACATTAGGTAATACAGGTACAGGGGTCAGCTATCATGCCTCAGCAGTGGTGCTGGATGATGTGGTAGGGAAACTTCCTCAGGTTCGGTTACCATCAACGGTACGAGGGTTAACCACAGGCTTAGAGTTAGCTGATCCTGAATTTGATACTCCTGGTACGGTGGACGTTCTCCTCGGGTCAGACGTCCTCGGGAGATTCTGGTGTGGCAGAAAACGGGTACTTCAGCAAACTGGTTTAGTGGCCGTTGATACCACAGGGGGGTATGTTATTTTTGGCCCAGTTTGGAGACCTCAGGACCTACCAGAGGGCGATACGGTTCTCTATGGTAGTGTGTTGTCGGAGGTGCTGCAGAGGTTTTGGGAGTCTGAGGAGCCACCCACAGCGGATAGACGGAAGCCAGAGGATGACGAGTGCAAGCTGTTCTATCAGTACAACACTGCACGAAGTTCGTCAGGTAGGTTTGTTACCAGGCTGCCATTTCTCCCAAACCGCCCCTCCTTAGGTAGTTCGCGACAGATCGCGGAACGGAGACTACTGGCTATGGAGAGAAAGATGAAGCGAGATGCAGCACTTCGGCATAAGTATATCGAATTCATGAGGGAGTACCTAGAGTTAGGCCACATGTCGGTGTCCAGCATAGATTGGAGGTGTGTCGAGCATTACTATATACCACACCTGGCTGTTTTGAAGTCACCGGAGGCGAAGATACGGGTAGTGTTTGACGGTTCTGCTCCTACATCGAATGGTGTGTCTGTGAACCAGTGTCTGCACGCGGGTCCCAAGTTGAACCGGGACATTGTGGACATCCTCACAGATTTTCGGTTGCACCAAGTAGCGTTCGTCGCAGACGTCAAAATGATGTTTCGCCAAACAATTATACACCCGGATGACCGTCGGTACCAGCTGATTTTGTGGCGTGAGAGCCCTGACGAGCCGATGGTCACTTATGAGCTTAACACGGTAACGTATGGTCTGAAGCCAAGTCCGTTTTTGGCAGTACGCACGCTGCGAGAGTTGGCCGCACAGGAAAGGGTAAGATTCCCTCGAGCCGCAGCAGTACTGGATCGCGACGTCTACGTGGATGACATCTGCACGGGTGCAGATAGCGTGCAACAAGCACTGCTACTACGAGACGAGCTGATCGCGATCATGGAATCAGGAGGTTATGAGTTGCGGAAATGGCTGTCCAGCTGTCCAGAGCTCCTGGCCGGGTTGCCAGGTGAGTTCCAGCAGGACCCGCACCTTCTCGAGAACCCGGACAATCCAAATACGTTGAGCATCCTAGGGGTGCAATATAGGCCAACGCATGATGTCTTTACGTATCAGATCGAGCCAGACCTTTTGCAGAAGACTTGGACGAAGCGTTCGGTATTATCGACGATCGCCAGAACTTTCGATCCTAACGGGTGGATCGCACCGGTGACGTTCATGGCGAAGTGCTTCTTGCAAAGGTTGTGGATAGCAAACTTGGGTTGGGACGACCAGCTCTCCGGAGAGCTGTTGAATGATTGGACCAAGTTTGTGACCACCTTACCAGGGATCGTACGCATCGCCATACCTCGCAAATTGCTCCCATCGGTGGGATGTAAGGCTACCCTACATGGGTTTTGTGATGCCTCGGAGCGAGGGTACGCGGCAGCTGTCTATTTGCGGACAGTCAGTTCAACGGGAACTGTAGACGTGCGTCTAGTTATGGCCAAGAGTAAGGTGGCTCCGGTTAGGACAAGATGGACCATTCCAAAGTTGGAATTGGCGGGAGCAGCGCTTCTCACGCGCTTGCTACATTATGTCGCTAGTAATCTACGCGGTACCATCAATTTGGATGAAACGGTGTACGCATGGACCGACAGTAGGATAGTTCTGTGCTGGTTACAGACGTCGGTACATACTCTTGAGGTTTTCGTGGCAAATCGGGTGTCACAGATTAAAGGATCGGAAACTCCGTTGGTATGGAGACACGTACCGGGAGAACAGAACCCAGCGGACTGCGCCTCACGGGGATGTAGGGCCCCTGATTTGGTAGGTCACTCACTGTGGTGGGGACCTCAGTGGCTGACTGAGTCACCTGAGAGATGGCCATACAATGAGTGCGGGTCGCCGCTTGGGCCACCTGATCGAGGTTTGCGAGTGAACGTAGGGCAGATCGTACCTAAGCCTAGTGCGGCTTTCTTGCTGGAACGATACAGCTCCCTCGACAAACTTCTAGGGGTGACAGGTTGGATCAAACGGTTCGTGAACAACTGTAGAAAACCTCAAGCAGAACGGAACTTGGCACCTGTCCTCTCGCCTGCGGAGCGGAATGCGGCTCTAAGTTTATTGGTTAGGGTCGTCCAGGCGGAACATTTTGAGGAAGAGGCCGGGCTGCTCAGGGATGGCCGTGGAAAGCTGAAGGGAGGTCTTGTGCGCCTCAACCCGTTCGTGGACGAGCATGGAATGCTCCGGGTTGGAGGTAGACTTCGGAACGCTAACCTGCCCTTTTCAGCACGGCATCCGCTGTTACTCCCAAAGAAGGGACCTTTGGTAGAACTTATAGTTAGGGATCGTCACCAGAAAAACTCGCATGCGGGCTGCAATGCACTTTTGGCTATTCTGCAGCGCGAGTTTTGGATCTTGTCTGGACGACGTACGGTACGGAGCATTGTGTTTCGGTGCTTGCCTTGCTATCGGTTGAAGGCAGCCACAATGCAACCTCAGATGGGAGACCTCCCACCGGACCGGGTGACGGAAGCCTGGACGTTTGCGGGTGTGGGAACGGACTTTGCGGGGCCTTTTATGGTAAAGGCATCACGCCTTCGCAACGCGAAGTCAATCAAGGCGTATTTGTGCGTGTTTGTGTGCCTAGCAACCAAGGCCGTCCACTTGGAACTCGTGGCCGACCTCACTACGGAGGCTTTCTTAGCAGCTTTAGATAGATTTGTGTCGCGAAGAGGGCGACCAGCGCTGATCAGGTCGGACTGTGGTACCAACTTTAAGGGCGCTGATCGATGTATGAAAGAAATTATAACGTTTTTATCGGAAAACGAGGAAGCTATCGGCACGAGCCTCTCCCGTCAGGGCATTAACTGGGTGTTCGATCCACCAGGATGCCCCCACTGGGGTGGTATATTTGAAGCGGTTGTAAAGTCCGCTAAGACGCATTTGATGCGCGTTATAGGTTTAACGATATTAACCTTTGAGGAGCTAGCGACCGTGTTTTGTAAAATTGAGGCCGTTCTCAATTCACGTCCTTTGTGTTCGCTTAGCTCAGATCCGAATGATCTGGAGGCCCTGACACCAGGGCATTTCTTAATTGGCCGACCACTTAACGCCTTGCCAGAATACCCCTACACAGAGGTCAGTAGCAATCGTTTGACGCGTTATGAGTTGCTGCAGCAAATGTCTCAGAATTTTTGGAAGCGATGGTCGCTTGAGTATTTGCACATTCTGCAGCAACGCCTTTAGTGGACGGACAGAACTGAACCCCCTCGCATCGGAGATCTCGTTCTGGTTAAGGATGCCAACCTGCCGCCACTGCGATGGCGCAGAGGGCGCATTCTCAACTTGTTCCCAGGTAGTGATGGCACTCCTCGAGTCGCGACAGTTCAGGTAGGGGATTCAGTTCTTAAGCGAGCAATAGCAACGCTATCTCGACTCCCCAGTAGTGAATAGGCCTAAGGGATTCGGCCTAGGGCGGGTGAATGTTTAATTTAGCGTTGCTATGCTGGGGTAAGTTAGGTATTAATGACGGTCTATGAATGCGCCGCGATTTCGCACGCATCGCTCTGGGCATATGTTGTCCCTTTCTCGCTCGCGGGGCGAGGGGGCGGCGTGCGCGCGGGCCGCCTGGTAGACGCCAAGCGGTGATTTCTGCACCGCACTCAGTCACTCAAAACCGTTCGGAAGAGAACGTATTGTGTTTTGTACGGATTTCCCGCCACGCGTTTTGTGATGCCGCGTGTAATGGACGATTCAATTTGAGATCGCGCGTGTTGATGCATCGTATTATTGCGGTTCTCCTGGGTTATACTAGAATACCAGGCTTAGTGATTGTTGGATGTCTCGACGTCTTCCACGTGAGCGTCGCGTTGAATAGGCATCAAGTGGCCATATCGGCTCGCGTTTGTGCGACCCAAATTCGGGTTGGGTCACGCGTAATGACTAATATCAAAGTGAAATACGAACAGAAGCTGTGAGTGGTTTGAAGTGAATAACGCGCCAAGGCTGTAGTGGAATGCTGGGTGTCGATATCTTTTCCACCCAGCCCTGTAAGTACCAACGGAATCCCAATTTGATCCATTCCCTGAACTTCCTTTCTCCGTTGGGTATTTATGCATTTGCGCCGGCACGTGACTGTAAGTGTTAAACCTAGTTGTTTTAGTATAAACTGTTTTCTCGTGTTAATGGTGTGTTCCCTTTAGTCATATTTGTTGTACCATTATCATTGTGACTCCTTAGTACGAATTGCGGAATTCGTGGGGTGATATAATTTGGAGGTACTTACTTATAATCTAGTGCTAATACGTGTGACGTAACGCCAGATCGGCAGACGGTATTTACTACCGACTTGAGTTATGTAAGGGTTGGAACACATCATTTGCCAATTTCAATCAACTTAGTTAATTAAGTTAAATAGATTTAGGTTCACGTTTAATTCATAGTATGCGCTGCTATATTGTGCAGCGTACATGCTATTTAGCGCTGCGTAACGCAGCCATTGTCTGCCTCCAGTTGAACTCCTGGTATTTTGTTCGAAATTTACCTGTGTAAATCGCTTCCACTGCGGGAGTTTAGCTTGGAATTAGACAATAGAATTTTTCTATTGCGCCAATCTTCACGGTCCTGTGCTAAACTCATCCATAGAGATCCCGTCGACTAAGTGTTATTATTGAACCACCACCGGACTGATGATCTGCCCGCTGACCTTTTTGCTGCCCTTGGCCACCACTCTGTGGCTGTTTTTGTCCACCGTCAAGCCTCCTTGCCACGTGTACTGCCCAACTCCATCTCAATCTTGTGATTCGCTTTTCTGCATCTTTGACTCTTGTCCTAAGGCGAATTTCGACGTTTGGTACGCGATCAACGAGATAGATGCATAACATAGCGCGCTCCATTACTATGTGTGCCACTTTAAGCTTGGTGAGCGTTCATACTTTGGCACCATTATGTGAGGATCGGCATTGACATTGAGGTAGTTTAGACTTAAAGACATCCTCCAGCTTCCCAAAAGCAGCCTAAGCTAACCCGATAAGCGAAAGACGCATATTTGATCTCCTGTACTTGCGCTTTAAGGTAAAAGGATAAACGATGTCCAGGACAGACGGAGACGTAATCGCTGAATACATATACAGTGTGCCACTATACATACAGTACAGGATGATTCGTCATTATCTTGATCTTCGTCAAGTTTATCTTATGCCCGATTTTAAAGGAAACTTCATGCAGTTAAGTTAAGCAACAAAATTAAGTCGTTCGCAAACCTCATGTTGTAAAATTTCAATACAAAATGACAAATCCGCGACTTTAGCTAGTTTGTTTTATCTCGTAAAAAACAGGATTACCCCTCATGCAAACTGACGCAAATCATAACGTGACATGTCAGTTAAGGTCAGTTTGTATGAGGGGTCAATGTCCATTTTCACGAGATTAAATCAAACCAGGCATAATGTGTATCGTGCATCAGAAGGTTTGATTACATTTGCTTGAGTATTACCTGAATTTGTGATACTTATATACCATTCACAAGTAAGTACTTCATTCCGTGCTTGTAAATCCCTTTGCCTTTGCTAGCAAGGTCAGGAAAGTCTGTCAGCGAACCATGGAGGTAAATTTCATGCATGCCACAATATGGCGGTGTAATGGGGTGGTCGCACAAGCGTACAATACACGAGTCGTAGCCACTGGACATAAAAGCATTGCGTACTAAAATATTGCCAGCTTCTTAAAAATAAAGTATCCTTTTGTGTAACGGCATCTTGTGAATGAGTTCGCTCCATCAATGAGTCTGACCTAGGATCAAGACCGAACATATCCCACATAAAACTATTTGTCATGATTTTTCTTCTTATCTTTTTTTCGTGTGGGAAATCATCGTCCAACGTCCCGATGAAGCCTGGTGTCGAGAATTTTTTCAGCCGCCTACCAATAGTAGCAGGCCTCTAACATGGTTGTGTAACGACCACCGTCTAAGTAATCATAGACAGCAACCGAGACCGACGGCTTAACGTGCCCTCCGAAGCATGAAACCATCTTTCATATCGGATAATCAGGTAGTTCAGCCTGCAATTTCCTTATCAGACTGGAAACTAATTCACAAAGTGATAAATATCAACTTTCCGAGAATCGAAACCGGAACCTTTGCGTCGCAGGCAGTCGCACTACTACTGCGCCACATCGTACGTCAAATCTTCTTATGAGTGACCTTCAATGCCATCGATATTAACATTAAGATTACATCGAAGAGACCTTACAGCAATATCAATATGCCTTACGCGCAGAATGGAGAATAAAGCATTCAGTAAAACAAATCTCAGTCGTAACCCCTTAATTTCAACCCGCTTATATTCTGCTATGCTGCCAGCTTGGAATAGCATCACCCCATTTCTTACCAGTAGGTGTCTTAAGAAGCGACTATGGGACTCGAGGGTTACAGGTTTACATGTATATTACAATTTTAGGCGTTGGGCTGGCAACCTGTCACTGTGCTCATACACAATTTTCTGAATGACGTTCAATTGTTTGCCAGACGTGAAGTAAAATTTCCCTTGAAGCTTTGACTTCCTCGCAAAAGATCAAGGCGTGATAAATGCATGTATGTATGTAATATTCTGCAGTGTAATATTGCTGGGTCAGCTACATACCTGATATCAATTAATAGTTTCCGCGTTTATAAATAAATAACATTTAGAGATAACCTTTCATACTATCATAAGGCATAAACTACGTATGGTAAGCTGGCATCCCCAAGCGCTAGGGTCACTGCGAAACTTGAGCCAAGGCTAATCAAAGACGCAAAACAGAAATTTATCGCTCGCCCTGTTCCTTGGCAAAGTTTCTTTTACACACACAACACTGCCAAAGCGCCGGATACCATACATTGCTGGTTAGTTTTGTAATCGTATGGGTGTCATAACAGTAAACTCAAGATGAATGCAAGAAATGCAGCAATGAATGCCGAATAGGACTCGGTGGCAGGGTAAATGCCAACTAAGTTTTATTGTACTGCATTCAAAGGTAGTGTGACGGTAGCAATTACTCAGTAGCATAAAGCCCGCTCTTTTGCCTTTTAGATTTTGTTCTCTTAGCAAGTTTATTACCCTTTCCTGGGTAAGTAAGAAGATACGGCAAATAAGGATGTAAGATACCAATATTTACATAAAAACATGATATTTATGCAATTTTTCATCATAATTTTACGGAGCTTACTGTGGGCGAGTTTCATTTTCCATTTTCTCTTGGAAAATTTCCCTTCCATTACTATAATATTGAAACGATTTTTATATCTATGTAGAAATTAGTTCACAAGATAAAAAAAAACAGTCTTAATTTTAAAGTTTGCCTTTCTGACTATATCTTATTATTATATTCTTTAATATGCAATCTTTTGTTATGCGATAATAGAGCGCACTGTTTTTCTTATTAGTTAATGTATGAATAAATAATAAATAAAATATAACAAATTGTACAAGTAAGTACTCGTAATAGAAACAATAAACTCTACATTCAACTGCTGATAGACTTCCCTTAAGGTGGTCTCACACATGTCTTACGATTTACAGTTTTTCGCCACTTAGGTTTAGGCCTAGTGTTATTGACAAATGGAGCCGTTGAAACTGCATGTAGTAGCACACACGCGGTCACAAACGTGCGGCTGTCAAATACCGCAATATCGTACGGTACAGTAGTATGCAAATGGCCTTATACTGGGTGAAATTTTACTCGTGATCGATAGCAAAAACTCAGGACAGGTTGGTGACAAATGCGAAATATGTCAATAAAATGGACCTCCCACTCAAAATATACTAGTTGACCAAGGCAGGTCCAATATTTTCTTCAAAATCCGAATGTCCCTGGGATTTCGTTATCACTAGTAAGCCTGAGTGTTTAGTATCGGACGGCCGATGTAGCGCAGTGGTAGGACGACTGCTTGCGACGCAAAGGTTTTGGGTTCGATTCTCTGTGACGCACTCAATTTAATATTGATCACTTTGTGTCTGGTAAAGACATTGCAGGCTGAACCACCTGAATGTCCGAAAAGAAAGATGGTTCCGGGCTTTGCATGGCACTTATGATTACTAAGACGGCGGTCGTTACACAACTATGTCAGAGGCCTACTACTAGTAGTAGGCGATTGAAAAACTCTGACAACAGGATTCATCACTCTGACAACAGGATATTTTCATAATTTGTTTTTTTCTACCAATTTTAACTACAATTTCGCCCTACGTTATACATTTTGGTGGTAATTGTAAAAAAAAACACATGCGTATTGTAAAATGCATTATTTCGTTAAAAAAATCATCCCTGCTGCAATAAATTCATGGCATTTCATCACCAGCACTTACTTTTATTTTATTATCCCAATTGGACTGGCCAACGTTTTACAGCGCGAATAAAAACCGCCCGAAAAGAGGTACCAGGAAACTAAACAAAAAAACAAGCTTAGTAAAAAAAAATTAAGAAACCGACTACGGTAAAGTCTTGTTGCTAAAAATATCAAGGCGAAATTAACTTTAACTTGTTTAGGTATTCATTTTTTAGTTTGATAATTGTAATTAACTATAAATGATAAGACTATTGACGCAGGCTGTAATAAGTGTGAAAAATAGACAAATAAAAAGAATGCCTTATTGTTAAAATTAAATTAATATAGAAAATTCCTCAGTTTTATTTTGGTTACTAAACCTTCATAGTTTCCTGTTCTCCTGTAACCATCTCCTTTTTAACCATAATTTTTTTTAACCATTATCATAACACGATTTAAATTTTACAGTCTAAACATAGAAAAAACCTCACGGAGTCGGTTAAAAAGTACAATAAATTCGTGTAGCGTGTTTTGGCTGACCGGATGACATTGCTCGACTGTGATTAATAGTTGTTTCGATTGAAACGGTGGTGCCCCCTACCGGCAGATGAAATGGAATAATATTGTGAGTCGGGTATAGGAGCCTTTATAAAAGGCGGCAATGGAAACTAATTCATTCTCATACGCGCCAGTTAAAACGGTTAAAGAGGTAACGCCGCCTGCGTGTTGGTATCATGTTGTTTATTGTTTATTTATATTGGTATTGGTGATATTTTTGCCTACGTTATACCTTACCACAAAATGAAGGCTTCATAAAGGTTTTTATTTCGCTAAACGTGTTCGTTTCATCGTTTTCATCATCGAAATAATCAAGACATTAAAATTATTTATATATATCATGTACCAGTATGTCAAATAACTTATTATCTAATATAAATAATCAAGTACTCCTTCAATTCCCGTGCAAACCCGCTGATTCAGTCCTTGCAGACAGCGCAGACACTTATTTGTATACTAAGTCATTTATATAATTCATGTATAAAAATGTCAAACACCTAATTGAAATCATTTTATTGTGATGAGTAATAGTTGTGCAAACTCAAGAAAATATTACTAATTAAATGATATAAATAATCAAGTACTCCTTTCAACTCCCGCGCAAAACTCTCAGTCTTTGTAGACAACGTGGTTTACTAAGTCATTTTGATAACATAAAGATGAAAAAAGTTCCCGCGCAATCAAAGCTCACTCATAATTGTAGGATAAGCTAGTAATTGTACCGTCGTGTGTACAGTTATTCTGACATTACGCAGAGATATGATTTGAATCTATGTGAATCTTGAAGGCAACGGAAGATGCTCTCAAGATTCACCCCGAAGGCATCTTCCGTTATATTTGCAGAAGCTTACCTAGTAGAGCGTATGAACGGACGCCAAAGTTGTGCAGAAAAACTATGCCACTGCTAAATGTCTTTAGTTCAGACGCCTACGTCCAGTAGACTCAATTCAGTCATAAAATTACAATGAAGGTAATACAAATTGTGATTGCAGCGTCAAGTCAAGCAAGACCTTCTTTTCATGAGGGTCAACGAGGCGACAAACGACCCTTAGAACCCTGGTGTCCTAAGGAAGCCTTAATTTTCTATAAATTAGAACAGAAACATAAAAAATTCGGTGTCGGTGGGATTGAGTCTAAGAAATCAAATCTCGTTGCTTTACATTATTTCAATCTTTTGTTGAAAATAAAGATACGATAATAATATGTTTTGTTCGGTGCCAAAACTGCACCAGAAGACCTTTACACTGAATGAACGGTTAGTTATACCTGCTGTACTGTGTGATGCCGGCTTAGAATAGCATCACCCCATTTCTTTCCCGTGGGAGTCGTAAGAGGCGACTAAGGGACTCGAGGGTGTGTATTGCAGTTTTAGGCGATAGACTGACAACCTGTCACTATGGCGATACACAACTTTACGAATGACCCTCAAATGTTTGTCAGACGTGGCGTAAATGCCCTTTTTTTGCGGCCGTTTACGCTCTGCCTAACCCGCAAGGGATTATAGGCGTGATATGTGTATGAAAGGTTAGTTTGCTTGAAGCTCGTCTGTGCAAACACGTACCTACTGCCATAATTCAAATTTACAATTATAATAGCATACGTGTTAGGAGAGATTTGCTCTACAGATATGATTGCCTACGTAAGATCGTTTTATAAGCACTGATTTAGGTTTATTTTTAATGAGAATGCACTTATAAATTTTATTATTTATATTTATATATTAGTGCTACTTGGGTATTTAGGATACTAGCTAGGTATAGTGTTCTACGACTGTTATAAACGAAAAAAAAAAAGAAATCATTATAAATTATCATGATTTATTTTTCTTGGGAATCTTAATTCTCAAATTAAAATGCTATAAAACATAAAATTTGCGTGTAAATTATCTTACCTACATCGTATAAATATTATATTAAATTTAAGAGATTCTTTACAAATAATATTTTGCTTTTGGCCGTGTATTGGCAGATAAAATGTAATAATTTTAAATACATGTGACATTTTATGCGAATTTTGTATGAACACAGCGGGAATAAAATATCAGTGGAGTCTTAAAAACACGTTGTTTGGCAAGTTAACATCTTTTTTCAACATTGATGTGGAATAAAATTAAAAGCTATTTAAACAGCTTTATAAAAAACTCGAATATAAAAAAAGTTAACGATGAATTTAATTCTGTCAAGTTTATCGTCAATATCTTGACGATGGACCTGATGAACCCGGGTGTCAGGGTTTTTCATAATCTTCCAGTATGGGACAGATCCTTCCCATAACTCGCACACACACCACTATGAGTCACCACTATTTTTAAGACACTGAAGAAAAATATATATTTCATGGATATACTTACCAGCGTATCAAAATTTACAACTTTTCGCAAGGAACATAGTTTGAATCATGGCCCTCCAATACATAATTACTTTGGCTCTGACACACCTTGATAGTGTACAAGAAACTTCGCCGCCTTTCCTTCCTTACACCCAGTATACAAAACAACGCTGGTTCATATAAAACATCCCGCCACTTTAGTATTCTTTGCCGCCACAATATTCTTTATGATACAGCGGGTATAAATTAGTTCACTTTTAACTGAGACTCCGCTCTTTAGGGGTCCTCATTTAAAACAGGTTCAATCGGTTAATTTGTTTCGTTTTTTTACTTTTTTATTGTTCACAGAATGAGTTGAAGAGTCCTTGGGCCAACGAGGTGTAACAAAATGGTCAAATTTGTGACGAATTGATGACTGGTTGGTTTGCCGTGAGCTTCGATGGTTCCACCTGCCTGGTTATCGACTGGATCTCTAATTAAGTAATTGGTGGTTTTATTGCGTTTTTTTTTTTGGTACTTACTATTGTTAGTTGGCAGTATTAATCAAGTATTTTTTTATAAAAACGAGAGTCGGTTATTATTCAGTATCAAAATTAATGTTGGACTGATCATCAGCTACCAAAATATCCATGATTCATACATAAGTTATCAATTAGATTTAGTTACAGGCCTAGGATGAGCCACGTGGTATTTCTCTTAAAATTATGTCAAGATCTGAGCCATTTAATTTGGCAAATCTGATTATATATATTGTGACGTCTCTCTACCTGCACTCATCCTAGTTCGGAAGGTCACTTTTAATTTTATTAACGCCGAACAATGTCGGAGCCCAAAAATTTGGTTTTGAGCCAAACAATTTTGGTTAATCTTAGAAATAATCTTTTTCATGTAATCTAGATTCTTATTTTGATAAAATAGACTTAGGCTACAATGCATAGAAATGCTTACCACATTCTAACAGATGATAATCACCTCAAACATTAATGACAATAACGTGGTTGGATTATATTGGATACTCGATACAAATTTATTATTTCAATAGTATATTTAATTGTGTCCAAAAATACTATCCTGCCTTGGTATACCACCAGCAATCATAGGTGCTCCCAATAAAGTTCCCATATCAAAAAGCGGGCTTCCCTTGTACGTAGGTATAAGAAGAATTACTATCGAGGTCACTGATCTAAACCAAACTTTTGCTTTCATAATCGAATCCGTTTACTGTCCATTATCTTTCACTTTATGATACTCTATCGCTACAATTCGACTGCTATCTCGGTTTATATCTTTTAGAAGTACAAGAACCGATTGCTACAAGTGCTTGCTCCTCAATTCAATCCCATTTAGTTTTATAGAGGATCTTAATTTTATTTAAAAATCTATATCTACTAGAGAACAAGAACTTGAAATGATTTTCTCATACTAATGTTATAAGTACCTTTAAGTTACCAAAATATATAAAATAAAATTTTACGGATAATTCCAGATTATAGTTCAAAAGAGAATTCCATGGAATGATTCTAATAGAAGAATTAAATTTACGAAGACATAATTATCTCACTCTATTTCTCAGTATGTAATATTAATTACTTTTAAGATTCACAATTGATTTAATAAAATTTAGGGGTGGTATGGGATCTACCTCCTAGCGGTCCACCCCGGGCAACGGCAACACAGGCTTGCCTGTGGATAAGTCCGGCTGAACGATCCCACCAAGCGGTGGAAGGCTCCGTAAGGGGCCGCCTGGCTCGCGACCACCATCCCACCGAAGTCTGGCGCCAAGTAGCTTGCTGCGTTCCGTCAGTGTGTGGGAGTGCCAGTGCCTTAACAGGCTTCTTCTGGGTGAGCTCGCTCCATTTTAGACTCTGTCTCTGTCCTATGACCTAGACTAGAGTCAAGAGCAAACCCATCATTAATAAAAAAAAAAAAAATTGAAGTACTAATAAAGAAGAATGTAATGCATAACTGATTATGAAAATTTAAAACAGTTGGTTAAATAAAATCTGTAGTTTTAATTGTATAAGACTCGGTATTTTACCAAGGTTGTACCGCAAAGGTCACGGTACCAATCAAAATACCGCCACAACTTTCATTTCTCATCATAACAACTCACTAATAGAAATGTTTAATAGAAACTTTTATTTTTAATTACATCTCGCTAGCTCGCGCCGAGGTGGAATGGTTGGTAGAGAGCGAAATAGTTTTATTTGATTATCCGATTAAAAAAAGAGTTTATCAATCCGAGTCGAATGTCTAAATTAAAGCATAACCGTGAAACAGTAGATATTATAATAAAAAAATGTTTCAAATAGAGGTTAGTATTAAGTAAAGTTTGTTAAATATGTGTAACTGATAGTATCTGTTAGGTAACTATTAAATCCTCCACCCTAACATATTTTTGTTTTAAAATTTTATGGCTGTAATTGACTAGATAAAACTTGTTCAAAAATCCGCCTTAAATGAAACTGAACCGATTTCAATGACTCGTTCTTGGTTGTTATAAGAATGGTCAATATAAAGGCGCAATGTAATTCTTCAAAATCAGATAAGTCTTTTTCAGGTGGACTGACGTTGCATGTAATGTAATGTAATTTAATGTTCCCGGTCTATCGGCATATGGCGCCTGCCTGGGGAAAAATTATATCCAGCATTGGAAAGTTTAGGGCTGTAAGTGATGATGATGATGACAACTATTCCCTAATCAAGAAATCACAAAGAGTCACACTAACGACTTGACACAAAAACTGATCTGATCAAAACAATCTCTATCACATAGCTCTGACCGTGTTTTTGTTGGGAGTTATCAAATAATCGACCCTATTGATGTATGGGCTACTGTCCACGGATGATATATTATGGCTTCCGTCCACGACACCGTTTCTATGCGATGATTTTCAATCACATCCGATGGTTCGTTAGTAGTATCTTAGATCTGGCGACGTGGATGTAGACATGGTTGGAGGAGGCAACGCGAGTTCGCTTAGGAACACACGCATTTGCGCTAAATTCACCTAGGAACTATGCAATTTTTGTTATACTTTAGTTAATTTTAATCTGTCTACGCCTTCTTAAACACTTTATAGGTCTACTTTATCATTGACTCTACAGCACACAGTTAGTTTGTGTTTTTTGAATGTCGTGTTTTTCTGCCTACTAATAATTCTGTTAAATATCCTCAATTTTGAAAAAATAAGCTAAATTAGCAGATGCGGTATACAAAATAAATTATTGATCAAACAGAATATACTACCTTGTATTAACTTACTTCCATGAATGGAACTTAGACCCAAAATTATGATAAAAGTATAAAATACTTATAAAACAAAGCATAACTTGTAAATATAGCGATATATTTCGATGAACCGATTCGGTCAAGCGCATCATACCTCCACGACAGAAACTAATGTTTTACCGCTAACTTCAACAAGTGGTACATACATGTAAATAAATTGAGACGATCATTCGAATGTTGGCAGCCAAGATATATCAGTAATTCACGATACACTATCAATCAAATAGCCAGTGATTGATGAAACATACTTCGGTAGCGAGATAACTTGTCTTCTTTGTATTTAATTAAGACTTCCACGTGTTTCGGGTTCCTGGTAGCTGGTCGTGGAGAAATTATGTGAAGTAACTGCTTCAGAACTACAAGGTTAAAACTCAAGGTCGATTCCGATCTAATACAAATATGGCTGCGGTACGTTACGGCGTCGTTTGACGCGTCTGTTACGCACCGTAGATCGGGATTAGCAATTTCCTTTCGTCTGTCAAACGCATGCGTTAAGATGCATTAAAAATACGAAGTAACGGACGACAAGTGGAAGAACTGCCTTATACCTATACCTATACAAATATATGTATTTAAATATATGTATTTCACATTACATATTAGGTAAAAAAATACAGTACAAATATACATCATGAGCTGAAATGGGCGTAGGCACAGCACACTGCAAGTTTTAAGATTACCCCTAGTCAAAAATGGGTGTTCTAAAATATTTCATTTCATAGAAAGTAAGTAAATACGAATATTGTATTTGACGATACCCGCCAGGTGTAACCCGCCATGTCTAGTTTAGTATAACTTTGATTGTTATCTGCGGCAAGTTTTTGACCAGTCCCACATTGAAAGAATGTCGAACTATTATAAATGTTATTAAATATATTTAAGAATCGTCTCAAGATCTTATCTATAACTGCTGACAAAGAAATTCGCAACGACGAATTGATTCTTTAAACTGGTTTGATAAGTATGATGGCAATATCTTGCAGTATTTATTCTCAATGAATTAAAATTATTCTCATCAAATTATAAAATAGTAAAACAAAACTTACCTCTATAATAGTATTAGTAAGCTCAGTTTAAATTAATGCTGAAGCATTTAATTTGACCACAGCGGTCTAGACTTCATGCAAGGGATTATTAAACCTACATACATATATCACGTTTTGCGGGGTAGGCAGAGCGTAAACGGCCATAAAAAAAAACAAACATTCACGCCACGTCTGACAAATATTTGAGGGTCATTCATAAAACAGCGAATCGCCTTGGTGACAGGTTGTCAGCACATCGCCTTAAATAGCAATACACAATGTAATCCTTAAGTTTCTTAGTCGAGACGGCACCCATGGTAAAGAAATGGGAAAAAAGAAATACTTTTTAAATAGCACTAATACAGTTTTTTGTAACAGATTAAGACTTATAAGCAGCTTATAGACATTTTCAATTTAATTGTTTTAATTTTGGTAAACATGCAAACTGGATTACTAGTTTTAGTTACACAAATTAAACTATAAATTTTATGCCTACCCCTAATCCAATAGGCTTATGATTTCTTTTATTATTCGAATTTCTTTAAAATCTTGGAAATGTGTTATATAAGGTCCTATTAAATTCAGTGCAAATATTTTTAGGCTGAGCTCTACTCGTAAAACTGAACAACTTTTCCCAATACACATAGGTCGAAATATGAAAAAAAAAATTGGACCTACCATACAACAATGTTCAAAAAAAGTGTCACTTTGTATGAGAGGTGCAATTTTATTTTTAGTATTTCGACCTATGTTTATTGGGAAAAGTTGTTCAGTTTTACGAGTAGAGCTCAGAATAAAAATATTTGCACTGAATTTAATAGGACCTTATATGTTATATTTCACTTCTTTTCTTATCCCGTTGGTCATCATTATATCGTATAGTTAAGATATTTCTTATCACATGAAGTGCTGCTACCCATTCCTAGGATAAATTCATCCCTTAGTCACTTTTTACGATACCCACGGGTTATATCTGAGTCATAGGGTCTTAAAAACCGTTCATGGCGTTCATACGTCACGGTCTATCCGTCTGTTAGTACATCGAACCGATAAAAAGGTCGAAGCGAATCAAACTCGGATCGAACTGTCAGCTATTGTGTGTTTCACAGTAAAGTAGATCTATACAATACTGTACAGTTTTCCATTAAATATGGCGGTTCTTCCGCTTGTCGCCCGTCGCTGCGTATTGTTAATGCACCGTAACGCATGCGTCTGTCAAGCGAATGGAAATTGCGAATCTTGATCTTATTTCCTCACAACGTAACGGATGCGTACAAACACAGTAGCCGTATTCGTGTTGGAATAAGATTGGAATTCGCACGACGGACGACAAGTAAGAAAACCGCCTAATACCATCAAATCAAAGTCCTCATCATAAACGAAGCTTGCTGATTGCTTGCATGTTTTTGTTTTTGCTTCACGTTATTTTTTTTATGATACCAGAAGAACACACACACACTTGACACGATCATATTCATAGATCCAACTGTAGCAGGAAATGTAGGTTTAGTTTGTGCAATTAATAAATTTCTTTTTTACAACTTTGGTCCGGGTTATAATATAGGAATACGCGACTTGCTTGTAAATAATGTGGTAGAGAGCCCTCTACATTTCAGCTGCTCAAGACAGCCTTCTTCACGGAGGTCGGCATGTGATCTGGCAGCCGAAACGTAGATGGCTAAACTTTCTACCAAATAATCAACAAGTAAGTCGTGTAAACATACATCATTAGTGATACTTTTTTGTTGAATTATAAAATTTGTTTGGGTTATTTACGTTTTACTGTACGGTCGCATTCAAAAGTGGAGTCATAGTTAACACAAACCTCAGAAAACAAGTCGCTCGCACCCGCGGCGACACTCACACAATGACACAAATGACGTATAACATACTATAATTTGACGAACTACCATTTATAATAGGCTGAGTAGTATTGACTATTTCACTGCATGAATCATTAGCTTCGGTAGCTTGGTCAGTAGCGCGGTCAAGCAAATTCTTGACCGTTATTGTGGAGACAATGGTTCGAATCCCCGATATCTTCGTTGAAGTTTTTATTTTATCAAATGAAGCAAAATTTTGTAAATTTTGAATTACATTTTAGTTGTTGCTAGATCGTTTGCGAGATAGTGCGTGTGCTAAGTGTTTTTTTTAACCTAAGTTTATTTATTAAACTTCAGTGTTTATTTCTTCGAAATGCATACTAATATCAGTTTGCAGGATAGGCAGCGTATTGTTGCGCTGCAATTATCTGTGGCGCTGCATGATATTGGATTTAATTTAACTCAAATTGCTAATCAGACTGGTCTGGCCGTAAGTATAGTTTTATTTCATTACAATTGTATTTTAAATATTAAAAACTTTGACTCATAGTATGTTGGTAACTGTGAACCGATTAGTATAAACTTTTTTATTAATAATGCTACTTTGTTTTAGTGGAAGACTGTTAAACGTTGGGTTACACGTTTTGAAGAGGAAGGTAGCGTAAAAACTCGACTCGTCTTATTAATGATTTACAGCGGAGGATGATGGTGTAACAATATGAAGAAAATGGTTCTGCCGCTGGTCCAGACGAATTAGTAGCACAAGAAACAGGGCGTGCAACTGCCGCTAATTATGTTGATATGCTACAGGAAAGCATGCTACCGACGACGGTGCGAAATGTTTAACTGTTTATCCTGCTAGTGAAGTTCCTCGTTTTGCATTTGTCCAGGATAAATTGTCCAGTGCATCGAGCTGCCGTGGTGAATAATTGGTTTAGCCAGCACCCAGATATCCAAGTTATTCGTTGGCCAGTAAAATCTCCGGACTTAAATCCCATAGAGAATTAATGGGGTTTAATGGTGCAAAGGTGGGACATGCGCAATGAAAGAACTACAGAAGCTTTAGAGGCTCACTGCCTGGGAGTGTGGGAGAGTACCAGGGGAACAGATATATGCACTTATTTGGTCGAGTCGAGTCTAATAAGTGTTTATTAAGTGTTGTTGAAAACAGCGGAGGTAACACCAAATACTAATTATGTAAGCGGCGATTTTTACTTAAGATTTCAATCTGACCCGATCTAGCATACATTGCTGATTATCTTGTGTATTTCATTACAATATATGAATATACACAAAATAATCAGCAATGTATGCCGAAGCGGGCCCGATAAATCGTTGCTCACTCAACCTCTGTTTACCTGCTTACCCGCCTACTATTGCAGTAGGCCAGTAGGTATTTGTGGAGCATTACATTAGCAATTGAATTATGCTAAAACATCGATATATATTTATATAAGATTGATCATTATTAGTCAGTTATCTTAAGGCCTTGCTTCAATATCTTTTCATTACGAAAACGAGTACTTAAGCTTAAACCTTGAGATGTAGGCAAATAACTGATTTATTATTATTACAATTACTTTTACTTCCGAGGAAAGTGCATCATCGTTAAACATAGAACAATAAAATAATTACTAACGAAATTATTACTTAAATAACTTTATTGAAAGATTCAATACAAGATTTGGATCATTCCTATGATCTTATAAATAATTACCTATCGATGTTTCAGCTAATGAACACTTAATATCATTTTACATAATATTGTGTTTTATCATTCAAACAAAACTATTAACTAAGTATTACGACAGCAAGTATTTTATGTAGTTTTACATACTCGTATCTTATGGTTACCAAAAGTTCTCATTCATGTCATTATGTTATTTACATAATGTTATACCATACCTACCAATAAAATAATTTCTTACCTTACTTTTTGTTTTATTACAATATTTTAGGTTTATGTTTTTAGATATAATATTTTGATACATAATTTACAATAAACATTTATAGATATAATACATAGATGAATATATAGAAAAATATTATATAAAATAATGATTACTGGAGAAAATATGATAAAAACATTTAAAAAAACATTAATCAACATACAGAGATCGGATGGGAACCCGGTTCCGTTCTGATTAGAAGGTAAGAACTATTACCGCTAAGCTACGGTTGCTTGTGATCAAAACGACGAAATAAAGATATGTAATCTATTGCTTTACTACAAATGAACGAATAAGGATAACTATAATACAGTTTTAGACAAACCAGTGTGATGTATACTTTGTGGTGATGTGGTGGCGAATAGGCTATCACCGAGTAATTATTTCAAAGATTACATAGATGTCGCTTATTGGTGGTAATCTGTTTAAGTTTTAATGCTACGCCTTAAGGTGGACTTTTCTACTTACAGTCGATAATCTTACGTGTGTGCGTAAGTTAGTAAAGTAAGTACAGAGGATAATAACCCGTATTGCAATCTGTCTCGTAGTCTAACTATGACTCCACTTATGAATCCGACCGTACAAATGTCTTTTTACTTTGACAGTATTGACTACTCCCTATTTGTATTCGGATTCTATAGAAACATTCCTTTACAAGTGTCGCTGTTGGGTATCATTTTGTTAGAGACTTTGAACCCGTCAGAAAAACAAGTCAGGCAAGTGTGGAAATAAATTAGACTTTTTTGTTAAGGTGATAAGGAGCTTAAATTCAACTAGAGAAGGACGGCAGCATTCCTTGTGAAACCAATATCTAGCAATCGCCGATCCGCTTGGCAATCGTGGTGAGTATGGCAATACCCCCAACAGACAGTGCCTTGTAATGGACTGTGGTGGCTGTATATGTGCTAAGAAGCTAATAAATTAATTTTTCCCAAAATCTTTTCTAAGGAATCGTAATCGTAGAATTCGTAATCTTTTCCTTAACGTGACGAAGGCTAACGAATACGAAATTTTGCTTAATTATCCAGTACCAAAATTTTCTGAATTAGGTGGTTATGTTGTTATTTTATTGATAGCAACACTTGGTTAAACTTTGGCGCTTTGCATGTTTTCCGGATTTCCGAATGATCTGATAAGACCGCGATTTTAAAATGAAAACGCGCTAAGGTTTTTTTTTTAATGGTTTCAACAAAATACTAATACGGGGTGTAAAGGACAGCTTATTATAGGGTGCATGCAGACCAGGAAACTGAACAACTTTCTACTAGTAACATATGTCAGGAAACGACAAAAATATCGACGTCCCATACAACATTGCAATCAGCGTACTGTAGAAATTCTTCAGTTTCATGATCTGAATGCACTCTATCAGTATTTAAAGGGCTGTCCCTTACACACTGTACATAGAATAATATTAATTGTAATTTTTACCTTTTAATTGGAAATATTTGCATTATGATCTGGAATTTGTATCAGCGCCATCTGCTAGAAACTAAAACCACAAAGTAAAAAAAAAACAAAATTATCATCAAAGTCTGACATGGTTGTGAAACGAAAATATAAAAGATGATCATTTATCTATTCGAGTAATATCCAACAGTTACATTTGACTTGGCTGTATGAAACTGTACTAATTGCGTACAAGCAAACAGTCGGGTACACGCACCACTGCTCGCCCGGGTCGCGTACCCGTCTCGCAATAGTGAAGTCATTTCGCTTGTGAAACAGTGGTTTTATTATAAAGACGCATATTAGAAATTGTATCTTAGACTGGAAATTATTAAGTACTAGTATATAGATGAGAAAGCAATTAAAAGCCCCAGATAATGTATTTACATACATTATATATCACGCTTATATCCTACGGCCGTAAAAAGCCATCAGCACCATCTAGCCCTACACTAAGCATATCTTGGTCTACGATAAATGATATTAATAATTATATACTTTGTTTTTTAAATAAATACATATTATACAAAGAAAACACCAGACGAAACACAAAAATCAATAAAATATTTAACATCTATTTGTTTCTTGAGAGGATCGCTCGACGACCCTCGGCGTAGCAGGCAGGGGTACTATCCGCTACACCATCCGCAAATTAAATTTAAATAAAATTAAACGGAAACAGAACAAGCAGTATGTCACATCACTATCAAAACTCCATATGGGAGTGTTCTGACCACAGCTAGTTTCTCTACCCAAGTTTTAACCATTACTAGACCTGGGGCCGTTGTTACCCCCAAGTTATACAGTTAGATATTAACCATGGTTTGATTAACTGAGGGTACGTTTCAGATCTAGATCTTGTGTTTAAGTCTATATAATTATTAAGGCATACCTAATAAATTGTGTTGTAAAACGGAATGTAGGCTATAGATTGTTCTTGGTTTGTTGAAAATCACTTATAAAATAGAAGATTGTATGGTATGTAAAAAATCGCGCGTAAAATCCTTGATATTTCAACATGTCTAAAATACCTCAACTAAAAGGTACACTCTTAGGCTACTCACATATAAATGCGATGCGACGTCGGAAAAACGTCCGACGCATTACAAATATTTTTCGACAAAATGTATCGGACGTTTTTTCGATGCGACGTCGCAACGCATTTCTGTTTTGAATGGGTTTGCATGAAAAACCAAAAAAGACCGGGTAGCGCGCTGTCAATTTGGACAGCAGCATGCGGTTGCTGCCACTCGGACTATGAGTGTAAACAAATATATATAATATATATAATAAACTAATATTTAAACTTTCTTTTCAAAGCAGTGCCTTTTAAAAATAACTCTTTGCAAATAAATGGAATTATAAAATACTAATGCAAAAATATAAAAGAGTTTTATTTGTGACAGAAATTGAATTTCTTTGCATTAGAAATAATGTTATTTTGAAAATTTAAATACTTACGTCTTTTTACGTTTGGATATTCGAAATGTTTAGTCTAATGCATTTTTCATATTTTAGAATCACTCAAAGAGAATTTAATAAGATTTGTTAGGAGGTTTTTTTTTAATCTTTCAAAATGTTTTTGGTTTATACCGCCACATTTATTACCCCTTATGTGACTAAAACATAGTTGGAGAGGCAATTTGACCACTTGGAAGAAACGCAGTTTTTTATTTCCTAGCACCATGAAAATATTATCTTATCATCATCATTATCATTGGCCTCACACGTCTGTGACAGACGATTTAATCAGTGTCTGAGGCAAGACTTTTCATGGCTGTATCACTGCCACTTCCCGTGTTGGTATCCGCGTGACGCGGGTGAAGTGTCCTCTCCACAGACACTGCGTTGCTTGGGACGCAATTATCTTATAGCAAAACACAATTATGTAGACACCTTAACGATTTTGACTGAAGTTCAAATGTGCTTATGTGGAACATTTAAACTTAGAATTGCAATGATGGCCAAAATACTCTTCCGCAAGTTTACGATTCTATTTAACTTCAGGAACAATAAACTCGTGGCATGGCTTGATCGGCACCTCAAATTCCAATCAATCTGATGGTTTGGTCGGAAAATGAAGATTAAATTTTCAGCCTTTCATTTAGTTGATTGCTATCATATTATAGCGCTGGTAACGTTCTTCTTTACTCATTTATTTCAGTGTCTAACTAACTGTAGGTATTCCTACTACATATTTCTCTGCTTAGTGGTTTCAAATATGCAAGTTATACTAGTAAAGGTTGATTGATCGTCTGTACTGTAAATGATAAGAACCTTAACAATGTGTATTTATGCAAATAATGATGACTTAAAAAAGGTGGCTCGTAGAGACTGGATGGCGAAAACGAGAGATCGTGCCCTATGGTGTACCCTGGGAGAGGAGTATGTATGTATTTAGATAGGTTTAGATACAGCTAAAGTAAATAAAAGTGTTATGGATTTAACCCTAACGCCTACTAGATTCAGCATGATACAAGAGCAGCGCTGCGGGACGCGGGTCCGCCAACACGCGGCGCGGTGGGCGCACTATCCATCCAAACACGACTACACCTTGCCGTATTACAGCAAATTATGCACGACGTGCCTTCTCAATTCGGATGGATAATATCGTCAAGACGCGCGTACTCACTTAAGGCCCAACGCTCCGTTAAGCGGACTGCACGGGCGAGGTGTCGTCGTCGTGTTTGAACGGGTTGCTACCGCGCCCCGTGTTGGCGGCCTGCGACGACCCGCTTCACGCAGCGCTGCTCTAGTTAGCGCTAACGGAGCGTTGGGCCGTACGCTATGCTTAAACTTTGCCTCTTATTAAGTCCTTATCTTAAGATGCACTAGAGTATAATTTACTACAGCCTAGCCCATGCATGGTTGAGATGCTTCTTACTAGTGTTGTAGAAAGTGTGATGGCCGTGTTATGCCGGTTAAGAATAGCATCACCCCATTTCTTTCCCACGGCGACAATGGGACTCGAGGGTTTCATGTGTATTTTAGGCGACAGGCTGATAACCTGTCACTTTAGTGATACTAAATTTTTGTGAAACGCGCCTCAAAATATTGGGTAAAATTTTACTAGTGACCGATAGCGAAATCTCAAGACGTGCGGGTGATAAGAAACAACTTTCCCAAAGGAACATCTAGGTTGAAATTTATATGTCAAAAATATTTTGAGTTTCCAAACAGCTGATCGGCAGTGTTGTATGGGAGGTCCAATTTTTTTCCGTATTTGACCTATGTTTGTTGGGGAAGGTTGTTCAGTTTCAAGGGTAATTTCGTTTCGTAAAATGTTTGAACCCTGTTGTGGGCCCCAAATAGAATAAATTACAGTTAGTTGGTTAATACCTAACAAAGAATGTATTAATGACGTACGATTCTTATAATATTGATTAAGATGTAAGCAACTTCCCTTTGAGATACTCATTTAAGGGATTACCTGGTATAATGATCCCTTAAACTCTTAACTCGAAGTGCTGGTGTTTGTAGAGATTCGCATTTGTGAGTCTTCGATATTTCGAATCCTTCCAATCACCTACAGTAGAGATTCCTTCATCGACTCTCCATCGATTCCATACAGCACTAGCTAGCTTGCACTAAATGAAATTCCATAGTCCCCGTCACCCAAGGTAAGCTGAGAGGCAAATTCAATTGGAAAATGCCTTTGGTTCAAAGTGTAACGTAATGGGTCCTAGTGATAGTGGGGAATTTCAATAGCCCAGTTTAAGAGAAAGAGGGATCTAAAGAATTAGAAAGAGCTTATAATCTAAAATTGCAAAGTAGCATATACTTCTAAATTAGAATATGTATTTTTTCTGTGTTATGCCGGCTTAGAATAGCATCACTCCATTTCTTTCCCGTGTCGTAAAAATAAGATAGATACGGGAGATATAAGCGAGATATATGTATGTATGTATGTATTTTTTGTTGTAATATTCTTGTTTTATTAGCCTTAATGTATTTTTATTATAGTAAGTTGTGCACGTCAATTGCCTCAATTTATGCCGTCTCACTTATCTAGGTCTGCTGAATGAGATTAATTTTTGGATCTATGCTGACCACTTATGCTTTCTTCTAATTATGTTATGTCGTTGGTGTTCAATAAACGGATAAATTAATGAGTTTTTAAAATTACGGTTGGATTCTGTAATAAACCAATTCAGGGATCACCTTATACTGGTTTTTCATAGAACTGTTACTAAGATTACTAGTATAATAAAATTGATCTCATAAATCATACAGTGGTTTGATCACTTAAACATGATTGTAAAAAATATATTATATTCTAATACACTATGATGTATTGAGAACCTACCAAAGAATATTTAGGACTTTTGACCCTTTAGTCTCAAAGTAGTTTTTAAACAAACACAAACTTAAAGTGCCTAATATAAATTATTAAACAAAATGTAGTCTTTTATCGTAAAATAAGTTATGGTAAATTTACTTCGAGTTAAAAGTTTTGATTAAAATCTTTCAATGCCTGAGGTACTTCACATTTTAGATTTCAAATCAATTTTAAGAAGGTTTATTTAATTTTATATTTCATAAACTGCTTATATTACCAAAAAATAAATTATTTTAAATTACTAAAAACGAGAAAGTGCAATATTTTATAAAGCACTTAAAAAACCTATTTGTACGGATACAGATATTTATTGTTATACGGCTTTGATTATTTTTCAAATCACCAAAATTTTTGAAAGTTTTTATACGTCATAATTCATGAAGGGATTAAATATGACAAAAATTGCAACAAAGAAATCATATTTATTTGCTTTCGTCCACAAGTTCCCACCCACTGGCCGTTGACAAACCATTTTTTCGAAAACCTTAAAAAGTTTTACACAGTCTCATAATTGGCACAAAAGATGCCATATCGCAAAAACGACCGTACATTCTTTATCTTTTTTAGATTAATAATTTTTGTGAGTTGTTTTTTCTTCGCAGCTAAGCTTGAGCCGCTTGTTTTTTCTGCTACTCGGATAGTTTTGAGCGGAGATCGGGACAGCGAAAACCTTAGAGATCGTCTTTGATTCATCGAGGATATACGAGTAAGCAGATGTTTCTACGAAATACTGCGGCAGTACCAAATTTGAATGAATTCATTCAGTAAATATTGGTGATCAAAAAATTTTGAACCTAAGTATTTGAATATGACACAAATAGATAATATTTAAACGTCAGAGAAGTACAATAATAAGAATATTTTAACTTATTTTGACCATGGCCGTGATGTAGAAACAAGTTTTATTGAAATATACAACTAGTCTGAATATTTAAACAATGTAATAGTACAGAGCTGCAATGTCATCTTCGCGCGCACCACCTCTACTAGATACGAAAAGATATGTCTTTTCACGCGGTATTATGATACCGCGTGTCAATCCGGCAAGCAAAAGTAGCTGACTCGACTGTCAATAGCGAACATTTCACACATTTGCCCTACTATTTAATCCCTATGTGATACGCTTGGTTTTAATTAAAGTTTTCGTAAAGGGGACGCCGAGTAGCGGGGCGCGCGAGGATGACATTCCCAGCTCCGTGATCTAAAGATTTACTAACATCTTTTGTGTATTAAAATTAAATAGGTTTCTATAAGGCTTTATAAGTAAATCACAAAATAATATATTCAATCATTTTGAAGCCGGGAAACAATATTTTTAAGAGCAGCTCTACGTAATGATCTGTTTTAAAAAAAGAAGACTTTTTTGTTATGAACAGCATTGGGTGATAATGCTTGCTACCTGAGATCGTGGGTGCCTTCTAGACACCGCTCTAGTGAAATATTGCGTACCAACCCCTGTCACATATCCACCTTATAACAATTTAAAAAATCCCAACGACAAAGATGCAAGATACAAAAACATCCAAGAGTAAGAGAGACAGATCTGCGAGATAAAAAGTGAGCATTCTTAATTGCCTCGATAAGATTTCAAGGATATTAATTTAGTGAATCACGCATTATGTCAAGGTTCATATATTTTGATTTTGTACGGTGTGAGTCAAAAATTATGGAATTTCTTCTTCAATAATGTGTTTACCCTTCTCGCCTTTGGGTCATTGTTGGAAGCCAATATAAAGGTTATTGGTAGCCATAACTGTCAACACAGAGATGACGAAAAAATAAATAATAAAAGTTAAGAAGGAAATATTTCGCGTTACTTCCTCCTGGAAGTTTACTTTGGCGTCTTTTGATAAACAGCAAAGCGAATTGCAATGGCTTATCTTCTGGGTGGGAGTGATAAATATACGTCTACTAATAGGATTACTGTAGGTTAGAATTTTGGCTTTAGGTTTTATGCGTGTGGCCTACACAAAAAAGGTTTCACCACACATATTTGCACCTAGACTTTTAACATGTTAAAAAAGTATTTATATAGGATAAAACAAACTTGATGAGTATAATTATAAATTGTTTTCCGATATCTTACAGGGCAAATACAATTATTTTATTTTTTCTATTTTCCGCAATTACTACATCAATTATGAAATATTTCATTTAAATACATAATTTTTTTCATTTCATTCAAAAACTGCAGTATTGAATAATTTTATTTTTCTTAACAGCTACTCAGGAAAATATTTCATTTCGCATTTGCAATCTAATAGAATTTCTGCGTCTGTTTCTTTACTATTTACCTTATTTAGATGCCAAGGCTATAAAATCTATAAACACATTTTATACTAAAATGTAATTTCTATGCTAACAAGAATCCGTATGTTATCGCGTTTGTATCGCGGAAAACACAGGGTGAATATTTTACACGTTTTTTTACGCACCTATAAACATTCAACGTAAACAAAAATACATAAACATAAATATTCATATTCTAACATGTGCTCTGTTTTATGCATGTGAGGAAAGACGCTCTTGAGCTTAAGTTTTCAAGTATCTAACAAGGTTCTTGAGTAAAGATAACGGCAATGATAGTTTTGCTCACAGATTCTTAGAAGTGTGTGAGATAACATGAATTTTCAGTCAAGTAAAAGATAGTATAAAAAATCACGTAAACTAGTCCCACATTGGATAAAATGAAAAAATATTGGTGGTTCTATCAGTAGAACCTCTGTGACCTGTAACCTCAAGCTAGGTTTAGGATCAACCAATACTGGTTTTGCCTTGCTATTGTTATCAAATACCGATTTAAGTTTATCTATTAAATGGCTAGCTCGAGGTATTGCTAATGCAATCTTTTCCACAAGGCAGGGATGTCATTTTTGCCAAACAGGTAGTAATTTTAACACCTATAAAATAAGTGGAGAAATAATCATCTGGCGCTTGGTCAGAGACCTTGGCCTACTTTCTAAAAGCTCTCCCCATTTATTAGCTCCACTAACTCTCGGAACTTAATAAAAAACAACTTCTAATAACTTATATATAAGAGAAATTGTAACATATTAGGGAACAGGCCTCCTGCTGATATTTCTCCAGCGCTATCTTCTCTATAACATGTTCTGTATATTACTTGTTCCCCTTTATCTTATACACAACATTATTCTCTCAATCATGTAAAAATGTACAGACTTTAATATCCGTCAATTTGTTTCATCAATTAATCGGAAAAATGTCTTTAAAAAATATGTTTATCATTATTATTTTCTCGAACAGCGATAATAATATTTTGGATAATTGTATTATTCGTGGAGATTTGGACTTTACTAGGTATGATCAAGTTATAAGATATTATAAATTAAAACTTTCAGTTTGTGTGCGTTGTATTGTTTACTATTGTATTGTTTTATTAACATTTGATACACGTTTAAAAATTATATTGTCGTGTTTTAGTTATTAGTATTAAATTAAGGTACTCGTATACAAAGATGTTACCTACAGTTTGTGTTGTTATTCCTTTATGGAACTCCATGTTGATTTCCTAATAAAACACTTTTTGACTAGTTCCACTAATTAAATATATTTGTTTAGTGATTTTTTAATAGCTTCCTGATGATGATGTTCGAAACCAGTAGCATTTAGTTTAATATCAAATTAAACAAATATATTTAATTAGTGGAACTAGTGAAGATGTGTTTTATTAGTATATTAAGGTACACAAAGGCATAAAATTGCAGAAAACATAACTTGTACGATATTTCACAAATCAATCTTAGCACAATGGTATACTCGTCAAAACAACATTTGCATCTTTTAAACTAGTTCTGATCGACTCACTTCAATATCATTGTCGAGACACCAATATCGATAGACATTCGTCAAAATGTAAGTATTACCAAGATCGAGACCCTACAGCGAAATACCAAGCGAAAAACGAATGGTCATTAGTCATTCCGAGAGTTGACAGGTTTTGATGTGGAATACATCAGTGTAATAATTTTAACACCACGGCCTTTTGATGTTCTGCAGAATAACAATGCATTCTGACACATTGCCGAATTGTATTCGAGAGGGCCGAAAGACATTTCTCATTTCGGAAATATGCAGAGTCATTACGGTTGGGGGTTCTTGATAGAAGTTTTATCGACTACTCTTATTGGTATACATGTTAGTCTTGTTGGCCCAGTGGATTGAACGATATTTTTTAGTTTTTCTTCATGTATTTGTTCGTACCGACAGCGTATTTTTTTTATAAACTTCGCCTAAAATTAATCTTCAAAGTTGTTTATTTTTTTCTTGTAGGTCCAAATGTTGCGACCACTTTCCATTAATTTTTCTCTCGCTTAAAAGCTACGACAAAAGAAAGACACGGATGCCAGTAAGGCATCTGTCCTTTCTTAGTCAACTTAACTAAAAGGATTAAAATGATATCTTCCGTCGTCTGACATCCAGTGTGGCCCACCAAGCGTGAACAGAAGACTCTTTTGTCAGTGCCTTCACAAATTTCGTTACCTTAAGCTCTTAATACTTTTATGCCATAGTTGCTTTTTAATTTTAGCATTGAACCTATAAAAGGGTTGCATTTAATCCTCCGGTCCTGTAGGTAAGCGTCACGATTTCTTTTGTCACCTTTCTACAGTTGCTTTTCAAATGCGGTAAACTCATTTCGATTTCTTTTATCGATGTTCCTGTTTTTGTAACAGTTTAAAGACTTTATCGGCTTAGCTTTTGGAAGTTCAAAGCCGATTGCGTTTTTGCGGTGACGAAAAATTTATATTTAAAACCATTTTGTGAAATGTCTTATCTCTGTAATCTTATTAAGGTGAATATTTTAGAGAACTTATGATTCATGTTAAAACTTTAATGAGTAGCATAACATAACTAGCTTTAGATTACGGATTAGTCATAATATGGAACGATTTCATACAAACGAAAAACTGATATTCAATGGACTTCAACGTGTTTTGTATATTTTGAAAATCAAATTTTTGTTTATCAAATGCATATGTTAAATTGTGAAGGCAAACCCGTAAATTTAAAGCAAAATTTCTTTTTTTTAAAAGACAAAGAATATTTTGTCCACAATTAAATCACTTTTTTTACAGCAGTAGCACCATTTAATAGCGTATAGTGGCATATCGGTTATTATATACTATTATGGTACAAAAGTTATTTTTAAATTTTTGCGAAAATTTCCTATAAAATATTTTGATCAGACTTTTGTCTCTTTTATAGATATAACTCCATTTAAATTTTGTATGAAAAACGTTTCACCCCTAATAATAATAATTATTAGTAATTTAAATCGTAATATACTTGCAAATGAAGCAATTTATAAGACAGAAACAAAATGTAATAAAAATCTAAATCAGAATGTTTTGGCAAGTCATAAAAAACTGTTGAATGGTTTCCTTATCGTGATTTGATAGTATCTAGATTTTTTATGGTGTCGTTGGAATCTCAGAAAGTTCAAATATTGTGGTATAATAAGGTTTTTTAATGGGCGGTTTCGGCGAATTGTATTACTAAGGCTTGATATCGATCGTGCTTCGTGTTAAAGATCGCAAAATATGCGCCAACTTGGAAGGATTCAGTTGCTTATAATTTCCCACCGATACCGGATTTCTAGATAAAAAATCTTTTTTCTATATAGAATTAATATTACGTATACTAATATACCATGTTAAAATACCTACCTGCGTGTACCTTCAATTTATTTTCTTCGTTGATTTAAAAAGACATATGAATAATTACTACAATTCCGTCTTTTCTCCGCACAAAGAATAACATAGAGTACTAAACGATATTTTGACGGTCTCTACGTATAGTAACAAAACTGAAAATACCAAGTTTTTAATTTACAAATTAGTGTAGTTCAAGTTATATTAGTGATAGGTCTACCACTACCGTAACTTTACGTTGGACGTGTGTGTAGTTTAGGGGTGTCGATTTCATGTGGAATCAAGCCAAACTTAAATCCTAAAAACTCTAATTCACATACCAAAGCAGCTGATGCCAGCCTTCATTCAAACTTTGCGGTTTCGAATACGCACAGCAGAGCCTATCGCTTAAAGCTCCGAAGAAAGAAATAATTTATTGTAATAAGTCGTCGTGAACATTCGCCACCACTCGGCTCATCCCGTCCCGCGCCCCTCACTTCCCCTAACCATATACTCTACTCGACTGCCATGCTTCGACTCGAATTCAGTTGACTCGAAGCAGCGTCAGGGCACGGTCGCGCCACTCGACGCTCCAAACCGGACGATCGTTTCTATGAAAACACGTAAATCGCGATATCGTCTTCAATAACAAAGTCGAAGACTTAAACTCATCTTAAAATACAATCAAATCAATTTCGTAATAGTTATCGTTACTAAAAACAAAAGTGAATCCTGGACGTTTCAGCAGATGTGCACTGTTTATGTGAAATATTGTTTACGTTATCAAGAACGATAAAATTGTGAACTGAAAACATCCCATAATGTGTATTGGGGCATTAAGGACTATTTGTTTAAATTGAAGCCGAAATAGTCTTTATAAATTGATGGATACTTCACATCCGGCAAGGGGACGCAGCACACCAACGCCGACGGAAAAAACATGACACTCAGCCTTTCGTGTCTTGTTTTCTTTCTTCCTTGATTTTTGATTTACCCCATAATGGCTCTTCAGCGAACAACTTCAAGGACACAACTATTTAGCCAAATTCTGGTTTGGTTCGTCATCGGACTGAATGTTGCCGATCAGAGCTCACTGCCACTAAAATATGAAGCTCCTGATGATTGTCAGTGGTGGCTAAGAAGTCCAAATGATGCCCATGAAGTTTCACTAACATGTAAACTTCGGACTATAAATAGTGAGTTCGACACAACAAACTTCAGTGTCATTCCTTCAGAGCACACAACCTCTCTGAGAATAGAATGTAACGAAGAAATGATGTATAAGAGCTCATTAGATGACCGCAGCTTCGCACATTTAGTAAAACTACGTGAACTTGTTTTGGATAACTGTAAAATTGGAAGATGGCCGCCTGGTGTACTCTCCGGCTTGAAAGATCTACGAAATTTAACGATCAGAACGAAAAACACGGAGTGGGCTGCGATGAGTTTAGAGGTGGCATCGGAGAGCTTTACGGCTGTCCGACAGTTGGAGAAGTTAGACCTCAGTTTTAACAACATTTGGTCGTTCCCTCAAAACTTGTTTTGCCCCCTAACAAATTTAGTGTACTTGAACGTTTCTTCGAATCGCCTTCAAGATGTGAGTGATTTGGGATTTAGAGAAAGAGTGATGCACCAAGCTCTAATAAGTGAACAAGATGTACCAGCCCCTTCGCCACAGTCTGTGTCTCATTCAGCGTGCTCTCTAGATATTGAAGTTTTAGACGCCTCAACTAATCATTTTGTGTTGATGCCGGAAAACGGATTTATGGCTCTCCGAAGATTAAAAGAATTACACATTCATGACAACGAAATATCTATGGTGGCCGACAAAGCGCTATCTGGATTGAAACAATTACAAATAATTGATCTTTCTAACAACAAAATCGTCGCTCTTCCACAAGATTTGTTCAAAGATTGTAGACCAGTGATCAAAGAAATATATTTACAAAACAATTCTATCAGTGTGCTTTCACCAAGTCTTTTTGCTAACTTAGATCAGTTATTAGCATTGGACTTATCAAACAATCACTTAACGAGCACTTGGATAAATGAAAATACCTTCACCGGCCTGATAAGAATGGTATTGTTAAATTTGTCTAACAATAGACTGTCAAAGTTAGACCCAAAAATATTTAAAGATCTTTACACTCTACAGATCTTAAATGTCCAGCACAACATGTTAGAAAGCATTGCTGCTGATACTTTCGCTCCAATGAACAATCTACACACATTGATTTTGTCCTACAATAAGATATCTCACATCGATGCCTATGCCTTAAACGGGTTGTATGTATTGTCTCTACTATCTATAGACAATAATCACCTCGAGGAACTCCATCCCGAAGCATTCAGAAATACGTCCTCACTCCAGGATTTAAATTTAAATGGAAATCGTTTGAAGAAAGTACCCATAGCGCTAAGAAATATGCGATTACTGAGAACTCTTGATCTTGGAGAGAATCAGATAACATCATTGGAGGAACCAGGCTTTGTTGGGCTACATAACGTTTATGGCTTGCGTCTTATTGGAAACAAGATAGAAAACATCAGTAAAGACGTCTTTTCAGACCTGCCATCTCTACAAATCCTGAATTTAGCACGTAATAAATTGAGGCGTGTTGATATGAGTGCGTTTGAATCACTAACGAATTTGCAAGCCATCAGATTGGATGCTAACCAGCTAACAGATGTACAAGGCCTGTTTGTCAATATTCCTTCTCTGTTGTGGCTAAACGTATCAGATAACCAAATAGACTGGTTTGATTACGCCGTAATTCCTACCGGACTTCAGTGGCTCGATCTTCACAGTAACAACATCAAAGAGCTGGGCAATAATTACCGGCTTGACAAAGAGCTACGATTACAAACATTGGATGCCAGTTTTAACAAAATGACGAAAATATCAGCTTTTTCAATCCCGAGCAGCGTCGAGCTTCTGTTCCTGAATGATAATCAAATTACCCAAGTTGAAGCTCAAACTTTTGTTGGAAAAACCAATTTAACGAGAGTCGATTTGTATGCAAATCAGATAACTAGTATGGATCTCAATGCGCTCCGTTTGACTCCAGTCGATCTCGGACGACCCTTACCCGAATTTTATATTGGAGGGAATCCGTTTCAGTGCGACTGTACAATGGAATGGTTACAGCGTATAAACAAACTGGATCACCTTAGGCAACACCCACGCGTGATGGATTTGGAAAGCATCTACTGCAAGTTGTTGTATAATCGTGAAAGGACTTATATTCCCCTTATTGAGGCGGAATCATCTCAGTTTCTGTGTACATATAAAACGCATTGTTTCACTCTGTGCCATTGTTGTGATTTTGACGCTTGTGATTGTGAAATGACGTGCCCATCGAACTGTACGTGTTATCACGACCAACCGTGGTCGGCAAACATTGTGGACTGTTCTGCTGCGGGGTATTCTGAAATACCTAATACTATACCTATGGACGCTACTGAACTATATTTAGACGGTAACAATTTTGGTGGTTTAACAAGTCACGCTTTTATTGGACGTAAAAATTTAAAAATATTGTACGCAAATAACTCTAATATTGATGCTTTGTATAATAATACGTTTAGTGGACTAAAACGCTTAACAGTGTTGCATTTAGAAAAGAACAACATAAAGGAGTTACTCGGTTTTGAATTGTCGCCTTTGGAGAGTTTACGTGAGTTGCATCTACAAGACAATAAAATACACTATATCGATAATCGAACATTCATAGAGCTGAGGCATTTAGAAGTGCTACGTTTAGACGGAAACAGCATTTATAGCTTCGCGGTGTGGCAATTCACGATGAATCCATATTTGGTAGAGATAAGCCTTTCCCGTAACCTGTGGTCGTGCGATTGTCAATACATGCATAAATTCAGGAACTGGTTTAAAAATAACCTGGGGAAAGTGGAGGATGCCTATAAGATAAGCTGCATTTATGACAACATAACTAACGCAGTGGGACCACTTATGGTTGACTTCAATGTTTCATGCGTAGATAGAGCCGGTGGCGTTTCGTCCATAATAGAAAACCAAGTCATAAACGATTACCTTCCACTTCTATTAATATCACTCTGTGTGTTTGTGCTAAGCTCTGTCTTAATATGCGGTGTGTTTTATTGGCGTCGTGAGCTCCGAGTCTGGATTTATTATCACTGTGGATTCAGAATGTGCTACAAAAGCACAGCTTTTGACGATGAAGCCGACAAAGATCGCTTATTCGACGCCTACATAAGTTACAGCGTGAAAGATGAGGCATTCGTCGCTCAGATGTTAGCGCCCGGGCTAGAATCCACAGACCCTAGTTTCCGACTTTGTCTACATTACCGCGATTTTAACGCATCAGCTTACGTCGCGGACACAATAATAGAGGCGGTAGAGTCGTCAAAAAGGACGATTATTGTCCTTTCTAAAAATTTCATCAACAACGAATGGTGTCGTTTCGAATTCAAGACGGCACTACACGAAGTACTGAAAGAGAGACGAAGAAGACTGATAATAATATTGCTAGGCGAGCTACCGAATAGAGATATCGATCCGGAGCTTCGGTTGTGTTTGAAGGCGAACACGTGTATAGAGTGGGGTGATAGGCAGTTTTGGCAAAAGTTGAGGTTCGCGATGCCGGACTTGCGGAAGTGTCAATACCACCGGTCGACTGTGAATATTTACGCATCAGTGTCACCGGTGGGGGCCGGGCGGGCGCCGGCGCCGCCCCCTCCCCCGCCGCCGGGCAAGTTGCCCCCCCTCCTGGGCGACGGGCTGGCCCTCTCAGCCAGCATGCATGCGCGCGACCATCCGCACCGCCTGCCCCCGCACGCACAGCTCTGGGCATAGCGTATGCTCCAACGCAGGTAATACTCACATCTACTTGCAACGCTTAAGCGTATTAGTCCAAAACGTGATAATTATTTTTAAGTTGTTCCATAGTATATTTATTATTAGCTTTAAGAATGTACCTACGCCTAGATTTCCGCATTTATTTTGTTCACGAATAGGGCGCTAGTTTTATTTAAGTTATTGTTATGGATTATTTTCCTAATTTCTGCGATAGTAATTTATAGGTGCATAACGAATAGGCCATTGTAAATAGCCATTGTACAAATTAAGGACCGCTTAAATTATTATAATACCAAAGTTTTAAACTTCTATGAGATGTACAGATTGATGCATTTATATTATAGTTTTGTTAATTAAAAACAAATTTGTCATTAAAATAAAAGACTGTAAATAAGAAAGAAAATGTACATATAAATTTGTAAATACATATAAAAAGAAAATATCACTATCCAACATCCAAGGAAATGCAAAATACACGATTTTCAAAATTTTATTTCTTTTTGTTTCATTTTTATTTACCTCCGTTTACACATACTTACAGAAACAATATCAGAACCAGAACCTTCGAATTCCGCTAAAAACTTTGTAACAAGAATTATAATATCAAATTCGTGCTCCAAGTTATGTTAAAATATTCAACCAAGTTAATGAAAAGTTATTTAGTACTACAAAGTATTCCAATTCATCTTTATTTTATCGAACAGTGAGACGTGGCTTCCCAACTTTTATTCTTGAGCAAAGATTGTGGGTGCTATGAATCTGATATGAATAAAAACTAATAAAGTGTTTCTAAATATTTATATATACGTCACTTAGGTACTCAAATACTTTGAAATGCCCATGATATGATAAAACAATTTTATTTTTAGAAGTTTGATAGGTGCAAGCATCACAGTGAGTATAAGCAAAATGAAGGCGTGTAATTTTAGGTGTACCTTTCCATTTATTGTGTTAAATAAAATATAGAGCTAATAAAAAGACAAATCATCTGATTTTAATAAAACTAAGAGCCAAACTCACCCGCTTATAATTCAGTCTCAGAATACAACAGATATTGAAGGTCTAAAAAGGTAATAAGTACCTATTTATTTTTTTCTTCTAAACTTCTAATGTAATATTGGTTTATTACAAAAAAGTTAAATGGTGTCTAGGTCGCTTGACAACGTCAAATCGTATAGAGAATTATGTAAACAAAACAGCGTCTAAATCTAAATATGCCTTGCTATTGACAAAACTATTGCTCATAATATGATGTTGACCTGAAGCGCATCACTCACACAAAAGTTACTATAGCTCATAATATGATGTTAACCTGAAGCGCATCACTCACGGTGAAGATACTATAATATTTTATCTTATACTTAATGCCTACATAAATTGAAAATATATAGTCTTTTTAGAAAACTTGCAAAATCTTCTTCCGCGGGCAGGAGTTGAACCTGCAACTTTTACTAAAAGAAATTAGAAATTATTTATTTATAAGAATACTTGTCAATACATAATGAGATCTTAAATGACAGTCCAGTACAGTATTCTGCTTGCTTTAAGCGTACAATTTTTTACTTACAATGTCATTTTGATTATCATAATATTACAATTTATAATAAAACTAAAGTTCCGCCGTTCCAACAATCACAAGAAGCGACGCCTTTTCCATCTGGGATACCGCGGCTCATTCATTGCCCTCGAAATTATGCAAGTGTATCTTGATATCCCCCACCTATCCGAACTAACACTGCAAGTGTTTAAACAAAATTGTACTGAATATACATACAGAGAGTAAAGAAAAGTACAGCGTCCCCTCAAACTGCGCTCTCTATAGGTATTATTGTGTTAAAAGTATATAAAAAATAAATATTTAATAAAATGCTTTTTTAAATTGTTCATCCCCAGGTCAAAACGCTACATAGCACGTCGTTACAGTCAAATACAGCTCGGACGACCTTATACTGTTCCTACGCTACGTGCAATAAGATCTACAATGGTACACGCGGTGCTGAACTTAACTGTAACGCATAATTTGTCGCGTTTGACCTAGGGTTGAAAAATCCAGTAAAAGGTTTTTGAAAAAAGATTTTAACGTAAATATTTTGTATTCTTTTTTTAAACGCTTATTCACTATCTGTTTATTATCTTCGCTGTTAGTGATGGTTCATAAAAACTGTATAGCGAGCTATAGTTATTTTATTATATCTTCAGATAAAATATAATAGTATCTTTACTGTTGTAATGCGCTTCAACCAGTGACGGCGGCATTAGTCTTGAAAGATATTTTGACAGTTTGGACAAAACTTTCGCGCTTTGTACACATGATTATGGCTTGATCGGGACTATGCGCGGGATAATTAGTAGAAAAACATAAAACGTAGAGGTAAATAGCATGCTTCTTTAACTATTAATAATCTCGCGCATAGACCCGATTTAACCATAATAGTTTCGACAAAATATTCTATTAAGTGAGTTATCAATAAAAAACAACAACGTTGCAGCAATAACTATGTACTACGGTTTTAATTGCATAAATAAAAATAAGTAATTGAAAAATGTTAGCGCCCGCCGGGACTTGAACCCTGGAGCATGGGGTACCGTCCCACTGCTCTGCCAACTGAGCTACCGGCGCCCCGACTGACCCCTGGAAATTCTTCAATCTCTTGGTACTCGTCTCGAAGTGACGTACAAGACACATCATTATTGTACGATCTATGATTTTCATTTACAGCAATAACTACATATTTGAAATGAAACAAAAATCAATGTAATACTCCACGGCAACGTTATGGTGATCAATAACCGAACTGGCGGCAAGTAATTTAATAGTTCGATAGTTGATGAACTAGGTAAGTAAATCTTAAGTGCTTTTATAGCATACCAGCCATCAGCTAAAGTCGAAGTTGCCACCTTAACTAAGTCAGCACGCAGACATGTTTCAAAATTGAAAGTCACTCCGTTGAGTTTGGAACATGTTCTCTACATTTACTAGTCACGCGAAACTAGCAGTGTAGGTGGGTAAATTAGTTATCAAAGGGCTGAACTCGAAACACAATAGGTATACTTTGAGTCAACCTCCAACAAACTAAATAATTACTTTAACTGAACATTTTGAGACTGGCCTGATGGCCTAGCGACGGAATAGTACGCCGCGCCGACGGTCATGGGTTCAACTCCCACAAAACACAAATATTTAATAAGACATATTTCAATAGTTTTGCTGAGTTTGGGTATTTACTATGTATGTATTTACAAGAAAATCAGAAAATGTATTTTCCATAGTACAAGCTCTGCTTAGTTTGGAGCTAGAAATTTTTCCAGGGTTTTATAAATTTATTGATTTTATATACGGTGCAATTTCTTAGTGATCGATAGCGAAAACTCGGGACGGGCTGGTGATAAGGATCAACTTTCCCCAAGGAACATAGGAAACATAGGAACACAATAAATACCTCCCATACATAATATAATAATATCAGCAAATCAAACAAGTTTGTATGTCAATCAAATTATAATTTTTTACTTTTTGACCTGTTCCTTGGGGAAAGTTGGTTCTTGATCATCATTCTTAGTTTTCGGTATTGGTCACTAGTAAAATTTCACCCTATATAGGTAACGCATACCGCTTCTTAACGAGGCGTCATCTAATTCTTAACCCTTTGAGATATCTTGCCTTATGCCTCCTAAACAATTTCACATTGTAGAGTGAGAAAAAAACTGATGCATTCATTATGGATATGATGACAATAATAATACATCTAAGTATCTATCTATCTATCTTATCTGCTCAGAAAAAACCTACAGAATTAACCTACATAATATTTCAGTATGCGTAGGTCCACTTATTCACCATTTACCGCCACATGCTGAGTTTCCCCACATTTGTTCGCCTACCAGTCAAAACCACTTACATCCAGTGATATCCGCGTATATCCAGTAATAACCGCCTACATCCAACCACCAGCTCATCAACTCATGAAACTGCTATTATCTCGGTGCGGACAAATCAAAACGAAATCAACATCAGTTACTTTTGGCGTTCGCACCCTTATCAAACGGAGACGGGCCAGTGTGGAAATAATGGGGAAACTTGCTTTACGAGGACCTTACGACTAGTGCTGGACTAATTTCAGAATAAAATAATATTGGGATTGAACTCAATGGAATATTTAAAATGAATTTAAAACTGTGATCTCAAAAGTATGTTGCAAAAATAATCCGGTGGATGGAGCCAAGCCACGCGTTACTGGCATTAAAACACACTTGCAAAATTGGCGGGCAAGGAAGGAGCTGCGGTAGCCCAGATGGAAGAGGCGTCGAACTAGTAATGCGAAAGTCGCAGGTTCAAATCCTGCCCGCGCTATAAAATTTTGCAAGTTTATAAAAATGGTATACCTACCTTACACGGGAAGTTGAAGTAGGAACACTGTTTTAAAATGGTGGTATTCAGAGTATGATTTATCTACATAATCCTTACAACTCTAATTCTTTCTTCAGTGATCTGATCATTATTTCTCTACATTCATTTTTAGATTTTCCATACATGCATAAGGCCTTTCCAAAATTTTCCTGTACTTTGTTGTGATCCGTTGCAAACGTTTGGGTCGGTACGGTGAGCCACAAAAGTCAGCCGTAAACTTAGTCAGCCCTATTTACAAGTAACTGCTCTTTTACGACGAGTGCCCGTTTCTACCAAATGTGATGTTTGGACTCTTTATTAAGAGAAAGTTTGGGAATGGGTCGAGTTCCTTTAATACAGCAAAGATATAAATACAAAGCGAAGTTTGAGATTAGAAGCCGAACTTGACGAAGTTTATCGTTTATCAGAATAGGACCGAATAACGTCATTGTTTTGTTTGCAATAAAGTCGATTGTTGTCTGGATTAATAATGTTGAGATTGTCGTCAATATTTTATAAAATATCAACATGACTATTTACTGTCTAGATTTCACAACAAACTTACTTAGTTTAGAAATAAGATAGCATTAGAACAATTTTAATACAATTTGTAAATTCGCAATGATTACTAAAAAATAAAAAGCAAGTTGTTTTTATTTACTTTTATCCTATGGTGGCCGAGAAATTCACAAGAATAAAATGGAAACTGGAATAGCATATCCGAAATTGCATTACTTGAACAATGTGTGTTTTACTGAAACGTGTTGTGGCAATGAATTTGGAATTTCATATTTATCCACGCATGGTTCGGGAACTCCCAAACGCGTGTAGGATAATGCAATTAGTTCAGTAATTAACTTAGTTTATTGTTAGAAGGGTTTTCCAGATAGCATTATCTGATATGTATAAAATTTCAGTATGGGACCTCGTTTGTCCGAATGGATATTACGAAACCACGGTGCAGAAGTTTATTTAGGGTTAGGAGGTTTTCAACTCGAATTTGTTATGGGTGTAATAAATGTGCTGATAACATCGTGAACTGAGACGGTATGTGTTTGTGTGTGTGTGAGTGTGTGTGTGTGTGTATTCAAAAGGGGTAAATCAATATGATAGTTAAACTAACATATTTGTTTTTGTTATTTTTTTTTAAGTTAGCAATAATTGCCACAAAATGGATACCACAGGATGGGTGTCGTCGTCGTGGTCGGTCTAAGAGAAGATGGCGTGATGATTTTGAAGCCTTTCTCCGAGACTGGCATTTGGAAGGCCAAGACCGAGACTCGTGGCGTGAAAGAGAGGAGGCCTTTGCCCTGCAGTGGGACACAGACAAGGCTAACATAGTATAGAAAATTATTATCAATAAATATACCATGCATGGTTTTTTACAATGATACTTTGGTCAGTTAATATTACTCACCGCTATCGCTGTAACTGAAAACTAAGCTTTTGTCATGCTTTGACGTCAAACAGTTAACAGTTTTTCGCTCGCTTCGAAGACGGTGTGAAAGAAATATCATTTCTATTAATATGGAACAATATTTTTGAAATATCTATAAATATAAAGATTCATCAACATCCATCAGTTTAGAACAGAATCTTGAAGAAATATCACATACGACGGAAATAGCCCTGACAGCCTGAGTGTACGGAAGTACAATTTTAACTTTTTCCGAGAAAAGGTGTTTACTACCGATGTTTGTCGGAAACGGCCGTGAATGTTGAAAAGACAAAACAGAAAAATAGATATCCTGCGGCTATCGACTAAATAGATAGGTAAACATGTAGGTACATAATTGATGCAGGGGAAAAAGTAAAAAAGGCCTCTTTTGTCGTAAGATAACAGAACAAAAACTTTGGCAAAATTCGTGTCATAAAGAGACAGTGATAGATGAGCAAAGTTAGGAAATATTGTTTGTTATTAAACAGGCTGTAAATATATTAGCTGCAAATGTTTTAAGGCGTGAAACAGCCCATGAAACTGAAAAATTTTCCTCAAGGAACATGAATAACTATTACCTTTATTACATGAAAGCAAAATAAGAATGTACAAGCAGTGTATAATAGGCGAGCTTATCTCTAAGTAGATATCTCTTCCAGTCAGCCCAACATAACTCGAAATATAAAAAAACTGACCTCCCGTACTGGTTCAAAATTACGTATGGTAGATCCATTTTTTTCATGTTTCGATTTTGGTTCTTTTGAGAATGTTCTTCAGTTTTATGTGCAGGCTTACCCCTTAAATAAGGGTGAAATTTGACTAGTGATCGATAGTGAAAACAGAGTTTTCACTATCGAATATGGGAGGAGATTTGGAACAGCTTTCCCCCTATATTGGCAATGAATTTTTACAACTTAATCATGTTGTAAGATAAGATTCTGGATGCGATATAGTAATATTAGATGCTAAAATTAATGTTACTCATAAAATTTTACCACTATTTGAATTAAGCATCTTGATTTAGGATTCTATTTTAATTAACATTTTTGTTTTAAGAGCCATTGTAGATACCGTTGGAAAGCCCAACGAGATTTATTATAGGAAGGACTCTAAAGTGACTTCCAACTCTAATGTTGTGAACTCGGAATGATCCCGCCATAATGACGGTCTCTCGCTGGGGCTATTTACTGGACCCGAAATTCTCATGGCGGACGCTCGCATTCTTCACAAAGTTCAGATTGAATTAACGACACTAAAAAGCGCATGGTGTCATGGAATCCAGTAAAATTATCCAGCATCATCTATTGTGTTACAGAAAGACGGCGAACAACATTCCTCGAACGGATCAGATTTAGAACACGACTTTAGAGTCCGTAAAAGTTTAACATTTTGACAACAAATTCGACTGCAGAGAATGTTGTAAGCCGCTCGTAAATGCACAAAATAGATTCAGTTTAACCAAAATAGAATCTTGAACAAACAAATGCGTTTGAATACTTTTCTATTGGGCTACCAAATATTTTTCAAGTGCATCGGCGCATGTGATTAAGGGATGGGACATTATATGTGCTTCTTTTGTCCTCGCTGTCCTTGTTTTGCGGTCTGTGGCTCTCTCAATCTCGACCTCATCCAGTTCTTAACCCTTGCTAATAAGATCTCATTTAGAATGACGGAAAGGGTGATGCTATACTATTCTGTATTGAGTTACGCAAACCCAATACCGTTGGCTAGATGGAAAGCTGATCTCTTTGGTGACATCTCCGGGTACGTAAAGGATTATCGAATGACAATGTGTATTTTTTCAAAACGGGATTACAAAGAGGTTATTCAAAGGACGTTTTTGAGCTAGGATGCTATTAAATTGCGCATGCCTCCTTTGTAGTGCCATATGGCATTTTCCAGCAGATGGTTCTTTTGTTCAGCCTACATATTTGAAGTTAGCTAATATCTTAAAGCATTTAGGAGTGCAATGAGATTTAAGTTGAAATCTACTGTGGAGGATCCATCTGCCTTTTTTTGTTGAAGTGAAATTATTGTAACGACTTTCAGTAAATTACTTCTGAGATTGTTAAGACGTTCCTAAAAAAACTTAAGCGTAAGTATTATTACGGTCATAAAATTAGGAGCCCTATGAATTCTAATACTCTAGTGGTGTACCAACGCCTTATGAATAGCTTATTAAGAAAGGTCTACCCGCAAGGGTATATGGCTTAGATAGCCCAAAGACAGCGGTTTCGCGTACCAAGTGCCAATAATTGACTATCAAACTTGATATATAGCTTTCTCGGCGGCTTGACGGCGATAGTTGGATGAGTTATGGTTGGTCACAATCCCAAGGGAACAGGCGTTTTGCTCAGTAAGGGTATTTGAGCATTACTGTGATCACGGCTAGTCCAAGGCTATCATGATACGGGCTCTTGACTAGCCGAGCAGTCAGACGAATAACTAAATAATATCATCTAATCAAAACTTGTCGCTCATTGGAAGCGCTTGCTTGCTCATTCGGAAGCTTAAGATATACTGGCATTTGCGTAACTCTTTTTTGTTAAAACGTTTTTATACCGACTTTAATAAAAAGAGGAGGTTCTCGGTCGTTGTTCTTATTTAATATGATATTATACCTACCTTTTCATAACTAACCAGGAGGTTTTATTAATACTTACTCAGCTTATTGGCATTATTATAAGAATTTTAATAATCATTTGTTAATATCTTTAGGCCGTTTCGTTAAGAATAGCTCGGTGCGTCGTGTTAATAAAGGTAGCATTCATTAAATATAAAGGTTCCTGTACAGTTTAACAATGAGTCCGGGCTGAGCTTTGGGTTATGAAATTTTAATCAAAGTTGCAGCACCCCTGAGTATTGGCACGGAAACAGTTAAATGGGATTCGTGTAAATTTATATGGTTATATCCGTATGTACCTCTATGTTTAGTGGTTTGAGTTTAGTCTCAAGATCCGGCAGGTCCTGGGAAGGTTCAATTCTTGGGACAGCACCCACAAAATTTATACCTATCAGTCAATTAGAACGCAATTATTCACATTTGTTAAGAACATTGTAGGCTAAAACACCTAAACAATGGCACGCTAAACCGTCAGTCCTGTATGCTTTCTTTGATTACCTGCTTAATAGCTAGCCAGTAGGCCGTTTATGAACTTTGGAAGCTAGATGGTTTGACGTATAACGCATTATTGTAGTGGTATCTTACTTGATATGAACGAATTTGTACGAAGACTTGCAAACGCTTAGTTTCACTAATACAAGCAATAATAAAGTCTACATATCCTAAGGTAGACTGGGAGATATCGCCTTTGGAGTTAAGACCGCCCGTGTACGTTTTTCTGCTTAAATTCAAAATAGGCCCGAACTTATTAACACCTCAAACTGCGTTTTTCAGGCCAATATTGTACTACTACAAACATTTTGAAAAATCTGTCCTGTGTGACCAAATTTTGTGCATGATGCGATACAAGTTGATATGAGTTAGAATTTGAATGGGTATTCATCTGCATATTGTATTATTCGGACCGTTATTTTCATAACAGACAAAGTCAGTGAATGAAACAATAAAAGTAAGCTTTTATGACATTCGAGCTTAGTAGCAGCTATGGGCTAGGGTTCGTTGACTCCAAAATGTACCAGGCAGGACAAAAAATAAAAATATTCCCACATTTTCAGTTGCGGTGCTGACATCTGCTACATCATTAGCTCACAGTGAAATTAAAAAATGCCTCAGGCTGAAGAAACGTCATCAATTTTAGTTTGTCATACTAACTAATTTGTAAAATATATTACAGGCTACTAATAGCACGATTTCCTGGGACATAGTGTGAAAGTTATAAAATATATGAAACCCCCTTGAAGTTGTTCGTTGCAGTCTGAATGTCGTCGACGTATTTATGTGTCAGTTAACACCAATAATCGTTGGGGGCACTCATCAAACTGCCGTTAAAATCTACCAAAATTTATAACTTTCCCCAAGTCTTTAACAAACACGAGGAACTGCTTGAGCTGTGACTTTTTATGTAGGACATTAATATCAATTTAATGTAAGTAGGTATTTTAATTAAATATCTGACTGAATACGCCCAACGCGCGCATTTTAAATTTATAATATTTTTTACAAACATCAAAATAGAATCCACAGCTTGAACTTCTTATTAAATTTAGGCGGATCTTCCATTTTGTCGTCCATCGTTGCGTTTTAAATGCAACGCAACGTAGTCGTATTAGTATTTGAAAAATATCGTAATTCGTAATTTCCCTGCGTCTGATAGACGCATGCGTCACGATGCGTTAAAAATGGACATAACCGCTGCACAATACCATTTGATACTGCACAGCAACGCTCCAAGTGCTGGCAGTCAAATCTGCAAACTATCATGCCCAGAAAAATAACTGCCTCTCACTCTGGGTACCAGAGCAACTCATTTTTTCGCATTGTATGATAAAAAAATCCACTCCGGCTTCTGCAAACGTCCCCGAAACACTGTAGAATCGCGGCAGCACCCTGAACGCATTATTGTACTGGACACTAAGAGCGCTGTATGATTTTTGAGTGCAAAAAGTAGTAATAAAAATAGCCAATAAGAACTGAATTCGAACAAAGAAACATGTTGGAGAGTAGCAAAAGGCCCTTAGGATAAAGAACGTCCAACGCCTCCCCGTCAACATTTCCACCACCCGATACTTACTAAGACGAGACAGTAATGATTGGTCAATTACACTTACTACGCATCACCGTTCAATAACTAGCATCAACCTACTAATTTTGCAGTGTTACAAAAAGCTGTACCGATATACGGCTACACAAATTATATAAATTGTAGTGTTCAGTGTGATCAACGATGTTCACTCTTACGTCGATGACTTGGTAAAGCCGTCGCCACAACATAATCGTCAGATGATTCCTTCCATTTGAATGTGTTAATAATATTTACTGCCTAAAGAGAAAATAAGTTAGCACCTGGCATAGGAAGAATATCCAGCGTCAAGTTAATTCTATAAGATCATAAATACTGAATAATAGTAGTATTTTCTCGTAGCGCCTGGGGTCAAATTTAATTATCATGGGGACGATGAATGTCTCTAAAAAGATACCTACGCCTACAGTTATGTATAAATCAACTGTTTGGGTATGTCAGTCCATATCTTTACCGGAAGAGAGATCCCAAACGTATCTGGCGCCGCCATTGCCTGAAAATTCGGTACTCGATGAAGAAAGCATATTTGTCAGGTTTAAGTACAAAGGTACCATGAATAAATAATGATTATTTCAAAGATGCCACATAAAACAATGCAGATGCAAATACAAATACAAGGTAAGTGAAAATAGCTAGCAATTTTTCTATCCGAAATTAAATGGTTAAATGTAGTTACACATTAAACCATTTCTTGTCTAAATGTATGCTTCATTTCGGTACTTTTTGCGAAACAAACTTTCTACAGGTAATATATTTATTGAGTAATATTTTTATGGGGGGTAACGGCGCCACCTACAGTCTGGGAGCATCTAAAACAATAGTTAAAATAATGGTGTCGATGCTCAGAAATTATTAACGATCACTTTAAATAAATCAATGCATAAAATTAGACCCGCTATTACGCTTGATTTAGGTGGCAGCTCATTTGTTACAGACAAATTGTGTTTGGAGTACATTCTCATTTCTATTTTAGATAAATAAAGAGTATTCAAAATGTTTAGAAATGACAAAAGGTGCATTTTTTTAGGAGTCGTCGTATGTATTTGAATGATAACAAAAAAATAGGAGACTAGTCCTGTTATGATAAAACACAATTCTCAAAGCCGAAATATGAAATATCTCCACAGCGAAAATGAAGCAAATTTAATATTTATGAAGTCAATCTTTGATCCTTTATAAACAAAAGAACATAAGCTAATGTCAGTTAACATTTTGATTTGTAATATCAACTCTTTGGCAGATAGTAATTATACCTCCGACAGTACCGTTCCCACTAATTAACTGCAGACAGTCAAACACAAAGATTCACCAAAACTTTAGTTCGAATAAAAAACCAAAAAGCCATTCCACAAAGAGAGAGGGACTATTTTATTCTAAGTTTTTTATTTGTCTAGAAAAGGACGGGTAATTAAGCAGCCAATGTTGTAAGCCCCATCGCAGTGGCTCCTAAATGCAGCCCTGTCTGACATAAAGACAGAGGAAATGGTAAGGAGAATCTGAGAAACTTAAGGCGACTGGAAGAGTTTTGTGAGTAAAATGTTTTGGTACAGGCGAGTTGTCGTAAGAGGCGACTAAGGGACTCGAGGGTGTGTATTGCAATTTTAGGCGACGGGCTGACAACCTGTCACTATAGTGATACACAGCTGTCTGATTGACCCTCAAACTTTTGTCAGACGTGGTGTTAATATCCGTTGAACGGCCGTTAACGCTCTGCCTACCCCGTGATGGGATATAGGCGTGATTTATGTATGTATGTATGTATGTTTTGGTAGAAATTGTATTACACTAAGGTAATACAGTACTGATCTTAATAACTGATATGGTGCTGTGCCAAATCCTGCTGACTATACTCGTATTCCCTGTGAAAGGCCTTATAGAGAATAAGAAATTATCTTGTGCTATAATATTATTTGTTTCCTTTACCTAGCGCATTATAATCTTAAGTGTTTGATGTACACCGCTTAGTTCTAACATGTTTCGATTGGATTGGTTGTTTCACGAGTACTCAACAGATGAGTCAATAAAAAAAATATGTCTTGAACCGTAGCAATTTGCAAAGGCTTGAGTTGTATTTCGCTAAAATAAGAGCATGCATGAGTCTCTAAGCGTCGTTTATAATGTAGAAATATTGATATTCGGCCATCTTAGGCATATAGAAAATTTGTAGGTATCTACGGTTTTCTCTTCGTCCCTGCAAATCACATCTTTAAAACTTATCTTGCAAACGTGTTATCTTTGCTTGGAATCTCCACGACGCACCGTATAAAGATTAGGAATCCATGAGGATTTGCTTATAGGGAGAGAGGATGAGTTTGAGAATTGCTGCCCCTACTGCTTGTGGAGAAGCTTCGCATGCTTAGAAATGTTTAGCAGCTCTGGCGCTTAATGAAATTTCATCAAATCTTTGGAATTGATTACTTATCATTTAGGGGTGCGTTCACGCGGTGCTTTGCATCGTTGCTATATCGTCATTGGTATAAATAAGTAGGTACTTACTGGATTTAGGTTTTTCAGATACAATCACTGCTGTTTTTGGGGAATCTTTGTGTTATAAGCAAATATATATATTTTTACTGCTTATATTTTATGTATTTTTGTTAATTAAAGTGTTGCTTAAGTTGTTCATCAATGATTCTTTAAAATATTTTTATAATTAAACGAACGAGGTACTTTAAAATTCACTAAAAGTTTATACTGTGGACTTCTCTTAAAAACATAATTTATATTTTTTTATTATTTTTATTTTTTCTGTGAAATCATTATGAGATATTAAATTATAGACATACCTTAGCGTCGTTATAGGATATTTAGGTATAAGTCGAGGGTAAAGGGTTTAATCGTCATTATATTACTCGCTAACTCTATCATAACATCATACAATCTCAACATGATCATCGTCTTAATCTTTTCCTTATTTAACCCTGATGTCTTCTAAAGTGAAATGAACAGTAACAATAAACATTTTATGACGTCATAAGAGAAGCTGAAGAGTGTTATAGTGAAACTATCAGATTAAAGTCGGAACTACACGGTTCTTCTTATAATTAACTTTGTTTTATTACTTTAAGAGCGGATCCCACTAAACGATGAACTCTTAGTTATACAAAAAAAAGTGGATGTATCTACCCGACAAAAACACCAAATTTTACTTAAAAATGTAAAAGTTTTAGGATTTTGCACAAATAATTTATAATTTGATATTAATGTTTTTGTTAAACGATTTTTAGCATTTTTCCATAAAAAGATTAAAATATGATAAACCACAAATATAAATATATTTGTTTAAACAAACTGATATGGGATTAATAGTCATATCACTCCAATAATGACTTATTTTCGGCTTCAAATCGCTAGTTTACGTATTGATGGAATCGAGCTTAGTAGAAATTACTTCAGCAAACGATTCCAGGAAAGGGCTTTAGTTTCTATGCTATCAATAGAAATTCCAGAATATGTCCGTCGAAAATCAATAGCCTTTCAAATTCCGTTTTCGCTTTCAAAACATTGTCTTAATGACTTCGTGACAATATCCCAGCAAAATATTTCAAAAGCTTTACAATAGGCAATAAAAATAAAGTGAAATCACTATTTAAAAGTGAGAGTTAATTTTATAAACAATAGAATTCTGTAGAAGTCGGTTTTGAGGCAAGAAAACAGGACAAATAAATAATTTAATATCCTAGGGTAGGGATGATAGGTGTATAAAGAGCAAACAAAATAAAGGCAAGAAATATATTTTGTGCTAACTCAGTATGATTGTTAAAATTGTCAATACATTATTATGCAATGTAATACACATACACATAAAGATATCACGCTTTTATCCCTTGTGAGGTAGGCAGAGTGTAATCGGCTATAAAAAACGGACATTTACGCCACGTCTAACAAACATTGGACGGTCATTCATAAAAACTGCGTTTCGTCATAGTGACAAGTTGGCAGCCTGAGACCTAAAATTGTAAAACAAATAAAACCCTCTTAGTTGCCTCCCTCGACACCCGCGGGATAGAAATGGGGTGATGCTAAAACTGGTTTTATTTAAACCAAAACCTATGTCAAATTAAAAATTAAAGGAGCACGGAAAAAGAATTTCGTCATTCTCTTGCATAACCCTAAGAAAACCTTTTGCTCTCGTTCTCACAAAGGTATTTTACTACCAACTTCTTAGGAAGGACCTCCTGCAATTCTTTCCGCTTATTTATGACGATGTTGATAGTGAACGAAAGCCGAAATTGAACTAAATTTGCATACAAGAGATGCGTAAACCCAAACGACATTGGTAGAAGGCTATTGTCTGAATTCGGAGCTGGGGTTGTTTCTATTCAAGGCATTTTTTGGGCCTTTGTTACAATTTGTGTTACGATGACTTATTTAGAATTGAATTGCAGGATGTTTAAGTGACTCATCGTTTTTAAATAACGAAATCAATTGAAAGTAAAATCAGTGTCTTCTTGCACAAATAAATCGTCTGTGTTAAGCTTAGCCCAGCTACATGCCCTAATTTTGACATCATCGCACAGTAATATCGTTAAACCAAAGAGGCCGTTTTTTAAAAATGTTAACAAAATAAAATTGTAGGTACTTGAAATAATCGATAGATTGATAAATTGAAGCATTGAACATATGGACGGCATATTTGCTGGGTAATTTATTGATTTTCTTTTCGTGTGGGACACCGAGTCGCCCAACGACCCAATGAACGTCTTTGAAAATTTATGAAAAAGTTGTAATTTGGAGTTTCATTGAAAGTTTGGAAATTATATTTGCTGTGTATATAGTAGTATTTACTAAGCGTATTTTGATATCGCTAAAAATAAGTAAGGACTAAGGGTTTGAAAAAAAACGCCAGCAAGTTTACGAAGAAGAAAACAGTTCACTTTAGCGCTAATATTATTAAATTGCTTGCGTGACCTGTGAGATTCCAACGCATGTATAACGCTATCTAAATCTAACTTCTTTAATTTGTCAAAAATATCTTATTTTATTTTTGTGATCCTTTTTGTAAGTTTTCTATAATGCTTGTATCTTTTTCGCACTTCATAATACGTGAGATACAATAAGATGTGTCAAATAATCGTTTAGGTAAAGATGTTTACCGTTATTTTACATTAAACTAAGCGGTCTCCTTTGACTTTGACGGTTCGGTGATAAAGTTTCAATGTAAAAGCCAAGTCATAAAAATTTGCTTCTGCAGCAGATTCTTAAACAAAATCTTCGTTCAAACAAAACATTCAATAGTCAAACCAAACATCGAGTTGTAAAAGTTACCGTCTATCACTTTTACCCTTGAAAAAAGGTAAATTAGTTACCTGGGAGGGATCTATTGGCATATTTCACTTTCTTCGTCATTCCAAAAGAGTCATAAACGAAAGTTTTGGGACCCAATATAAATATTTATTTACTACTCACAATGTGCACAGAACTCTTTCTTTCGTTATTTAAATGGATATTTATTTTTGTGTCGGCCACCCGTGAATAACGTGATTTTGTAAGGTGTTTAGTAAACGACATAATTTTATTAGATAGTAGAACCGCCCTTTACAAGTAGGTGCCCTTGTATGGTAAGTTATTATAATGATGACAAATTTCCATGGATGGTAAATCAGACTATTAAATTGTAAAGTACAAAAATAATGACGTTCCATTCAAACGAAACTATTGACTATCTTTATAATGAATCAGTTTTCCATACATATTGTCATAATTCATTCAGTAAGTAACGCGAATAAATGCCATAAAGTAATGGCGTAATTATCGGAGGTATTCACCTTGTTTAATGAATATTTTAAACATTAAAATGATATGTTGTGAGGCACATAAAGGCCATTGTAGCATAAAACTAACAAAAGATCACAATTTTACCGAAACTTTAATGGCAAGCCATTATCCAAAAACAGTTTCCAAAAATTAAATGAATATTTTTTAGGATAGGCTCACCGCGACTTATCTTTATGCAATATTGTTATGTTTTTTGGAAGGAAATCTTATCCGTCACAGTTTTAAATATTTGCCGTGATAGCTGTTCCCTAGTTATCACCGAAGAACATAAAATAATTTCGAAGAATTGTTAATCATTATTTAAGAAGACGTCGTAATAAAAAAAATACACAGATTGTTGGATAATAATGCTGATTTAGGATTTGGCACACAAAATGTACGACTAGTGTTGATTGCAAGCATTTCATTTCAGTAGGATCAACCCTATGACTATTATAGTCCTTTTAATTTCGAATCAACCAAACATTATTACAACTCCGACGTGTTAATTAGCATTTTACTTAAAATAACAGTAATTTTATGAACTAAAACATTTTAAAAGCTAAAAAATCTTGACGTTGACGTATCAGTGGCGTGTTCATCAATATTTTATTTTAAACAACAGATACAGCTACCTAAAACATTCAACAAAGCTAAAAAATCTTGCGTTTTTCGTATCGTGTGGTGTGCTCCTGTTCCAACAAAAATCCGCAAACCATTTGTTCAAATTACTTTCCTATGCTAATCCGCTCCATACCGCAAATACTTTACGCAAAAAGGCAACAACGCACGAGATACTCGAATCTTCTACATCGCCCTTCAAATGATGCATGCTCTGGAAGCCGGATCCTTGTTCAGAAAAACCAGATATTGCCAGCTATTACACGGCTAACATCGTAAATAATCGTCTTAGTGTGGTAAATAAATAAGTGTATAGAGTGTTGGTTCGTGCAAGCCTCCTATCAGATCCCAGGCCGGGATGTAGCGAAAGCCGGGAAAGCAGTGTTTAAGACCCGAGATACGAGGCTACGTAGGAGGGGCATAAGTTTTGCGGCGTGTTAAAAGATAATGAGTATACGCTTATAAAAGAAGATGTTGCGTATGGACCGGGCTTTGTAAGGGACATTATTTTCTTATCTCGCATACCAGCGATCGGAATACAAAGTTAAACCAAGTTTGTATCAACGCACCTAGGAAGAACGTTTTAGGGCTCGCAATTTATGGATTACTCGAAGTTTTCAAAGGGAGATTTATCTTTTGGTACTTGAGAACGTAGCGGATTAAGTCAAAGGCCAAATACGGGGTTTAGGCAATTATAAAGTGGGTACTCCACATTTTAATCTTTTTATTTGAATGTTTTACTGTAAACTAAAAAGAATATTTTATTTAGGTATACTGTTTTTTCATGTGGCGCAGTGGTAGTGCGACTGCCTGCGACGCAAAGGCTCCGGGTTCGATACTCGGTGGGACACTCACAAAATTGATATTTATCACTTTGTGAATTTGTGCTCGGTCTGGTTAGAACATTGCAGGGTGAATCACTTGATTGTCCAAAAAGAAATGGTTCCGTGCTTCGGAGGGCACGTTAAACCGTCGGTCTGGGTTGCTGTCTATGATTAAGTATACGGCGGTCGTTACACAACCATGTCAGAGGCCCTACTAGGCGGATGAAAAAAAAAACGCTGACCCCAGGGTTTATCGGGTCGTTGGACGACTCGGAATCTCACACAAAAAGAGAAGAGAATGACCATAATCTTTATTTTAATGTTATCTAGACCTACATAAAACTAAGCTGCAAACTTATTGACATTATTGTTGCGAGCTAAAGGTCTGCGTTGAGCAACATTTTTTTCACGAATATTTTCGGGCACAATCAGAGGCAAAAGCACAACATATTTGATATTTACATTTTAAGTGATTTTCAATCATAAAAATGTGTATAACACATTTTAGTAGTAAGCTGTCTATATGAAACACATTGGTGTTATAACGATGGCGTGGGTGGACAAGTAAATAAACTAAATTATTTCCTTTGTCTGCTCCATCAATTATGTTCTGTATCTGGCGAATGATTTGAATACTAATTAATATAAATATATTTATATGCTCATTAATACAGATGGGAAATAGAAAATTGCTCTTGGCGTAACATAAAAACATCCAAAAATGTGTGAAACATTTAAAATTCACACTTCATAACAAGTTGATAAATATTAACTTTATAAATTCGTTTTTAAATTGAAATCCACCCACATACAATTTTGACGTCTAAAGCGGCTTTCCCACTGCACCGAACTCCGTCGCGGAGCGCGGGATCGCAGATTTTAAAGTTGTATGCAAGTACATCAGTACAGTACGTATCGAAAAACCGCCTAGTGCAACACACCGACAAAGCGTCAACGCGCAGTGGCGGAATCTGCCGCTCCGCGCTAGGCGTCGGGGCGCGTTCCCAGTGTGTGAGGCGCCTTATCTTTGTCATAATTTATTATATTGGGTGAAATTTTACTAGTGATCGATAACAAAAACTCAAGACAAGGAACAGGTGATAAGGAACAACTTTCCTCTAGTAACATAGGTATAAAAATCCTGGACCTCCCATACAAAATTGCCGATCAACTAATTTGGGTTACTATGGAAGCTAAAAATATTTTTGACATGTTTCGACTCATGTCCCATGACGATATTTGTGCCTTATCACCAGCCCGTCCTCTGTTTTCAGTATCGGTCACTAGTAAAATTTCACCTGATATTTAAATACCTACTTTGAAGACCTTTTTTTTATTAATGATGGGTTTGCTCTTGACTCTAGTGTAGGTCATAGGACAGAGACAGAGTCTAAGATGGAGCGAGCTCAACCAGAAGAAGCCTGTTAAGGCACTGGCACTCCCACACACTGACGGAACGCAGCAAGCTACTTGGCGCCAGTCTTCGGTGGGATGGTGGTCGCGAGCCAGGAGCCTTACGGAGCCTTCCACCGCTTGGTGGGATCGTTCAGCCGGACTTATCCACAGGCAAGCCTGTGTTGCCGTTGCCCGGGGTGGACCGCTAGGAGGTAGATCCCATACCACCCCAAAACCACCTTTTTATACAGTTATAGATATATTGCAGGTGGTTCTCCCTCTTGACTTTAGATGCTGCGCATTTGTAGCGCATTCGTAACGCATGCGTCTGTCAAACAAAGGAATTTGCGACTGATTTCAATACAAATACGGCGACAGTGTGTTTACGGTGAGTTGATGAATGCTTCGTTTGCGTCGTTTGACAAATGTATCCGTCAATGCAACATCGTCGCCGTATTTGTATTGGAATATAATATAGGATTACGCAATTTCCTTTCGTCTGACAGACGCATGCGTTACGGATGCGCTAAAAATATGCAGCAACGGGCGTCTAGTATGATCCCCCGCCTTAACTTACTTCAGAGGTCGAAAAAAAAACATATTTATTTCTAGATATTAAGTTTTGGATTATTATACTCGTATATAATAAATTGAGAAATGATGTAGAGCTATTCACCAAGATACAACAACATTGTCTCTAAGGTTAACCTTCCCATTTAATGCTGCCAACTGAACATCAGCATAATAGTAGGTATTCCACTTTGACTAGACCGACAATAGAATTAAGATCTCCATTCCACTTACAGTCGACCGATCGTAACCTACTTATCCGTGATTCAGTGATCGATTAACAATAGTTATGTCAAGATGATATCTCAAAGGCTTCCTGCATTACTGACCAATGTTGGATCGGTATAAAAAATGTTCGTCTTGTAATGGGACTCGAAGTAACATGAAATGACTTCTGTTTAGGTGGTTCTCTTACTATGACGGACGGACGTGTTTTAGACGCATTCAGCTGTCAGATCACTAGCCATACAAAACCGTATACTATGGCATATGTAACGCTTCCATCAGTCGTCATAGTGTGGGATTTGTACAGGTTCAAACTTTAAAATAAAAAGGTAAACAAGCAATATAACTAGCAATGCACTCTCACACCACACTACACAAATATACCTTCATTAAATCAAACATAATATACATATCTACATAAAACATGCCTTTATCCCTTACGGGGTAGGAAGAGCGTTAACGCCCGTAAAACGGATATTAACACCACGTCTGACAGAAGTTTCAGGGTCAATCAGATACCTGTGTATCACTATAGTGACAGGTTGTGAGCCCATCGCCTAAAATTGCAATACACTTCTAACTCTCGAGTCCCTTTGTCGCCTCTTACGATACCCATGGGTAAGAAATGGGGTGATGTTTATCTAAGCCGGCATCACACGGCCCTCTAAGCCGGCATCACACGGCCATTCATTACACACTTTATAATCATTCATTAGATTAATCACTCACACTAACACAATATGCAACGTGCGGCAGACAATTGTTGATGTGCTTGAGTTATCATTAAGGATCTACCTAATTTCTTGTACAAATATCTAAGTACCTATACTTACAGCCAACATTATGGAGGTCTGTAATTGGCTTATGTTTCGACAATATTTTTGTTTTTGTAATATACTTTATGTACTATTATAGATGTAGGCAGATTTTAGTTAAAAAAAAGGATATTTATAGAACCTTTTACTATTTTGCTACCATTGCTAATAAAATATTTTTATGTTATCAAATCGGTGACAATGACATGAAATTAGAGTGTTAGCCAGATAAATACAAAATATTTTAATTGTTAAAACAGACCCATTTCGTCGCTCGCCGAATTTCAAATTCTTGGAATATTACATCAAAGACGTTCCGCGCGTCTTTCCATATTCCATACTATCTGAAATTCTTTGCTCGCGTAGCCTCCGTATCTCAATATTCATTATACTTTATGTGTTTAATTGTGAATAATAAATGGGAACACCTACACATCACACAGTTACAATTTATTTTATTCCCTTGATATAACACAATTTTATGTCGTGTGTAGCAAATTAAATCTTTACAAACATACATACACATATCACGAATATAATCCCTTCCAGGGTAGGCAGAGCGTAAACAGCCGCAAAAAACGGCCATTTACACCACTTCTGACAAATGTTTGAGGGTCATTCGGAAAATTGTGTATCGCTATAGTGACAGGTTGTCAGCCCATCGCCTAAAATTGCAATACACACCCTCGAGTCCCTTAGTCGCCTCTTACGACTCCCACGGGAAAAAAATGGGGTGATGCTATTCTAAGCCGGCATCACTCGGCTATTAAATCTTTGGTTGGCCAGATACCTCCGCTGAATCGGGAACGTACGTATAGGTAGTGTAAGGTAGGTGACTCTTTACAAAATCACAACAGTATAAACGTAAGCGCCAATACACTGGCCAAGCAAATAAATCTTAATTTACCTTCCCTAATCCAGACAGATAAAGTGGCGGGCAAACTGCGAAAGACGAATCACCAAAGAACAAACAATCCGAGTACGGTCGCTAAGAACGTTTGAACAATGTTCCTGCTTCCAGTACTATGTAGAAACTTTGCGAGATTAAAGAAAAAGAATTCGTTTCCTAGTTAATAAAGAATAGTGGTCCTACAAAGTCGCCTTGGGGTAGACAATCTTTTTTTAGATCTAAGAATCTCGAATTACTTTCTAATGATGGTTGAACTTGAATTATAGTAATTCTGGGGTGGTATGGGATCTACCTCCTAGCGGTCCACCCCGGGCAACGGCAACACAGGCTTGCCTGTGGATAAGTCCGGCTGAACGATCCCACCAAGCGGTGGAAGGCTCCGTAAGGGGCCGCCTGGCTCGCGACCACCATCCCACCGAAGTCTGGCGCCAAGTAGCTTGCTGCGTTCCGTCAGTGTGTGGGAGTGCCAGTGCCTTAACAGGCTTCTTCTGGGTGAGCTCGCTACATCTTAGACTCTGTCTCTGTCCTATGACCTAGACTAGAGTCAAGAGCAAACCCATCATTAATAAAAAAAAAAAAAAAAAAAAAAAATTCAAGTTCAACCAAGATTTTCATAGTTTACGAGTATATCTTATAAAAATCACATTAACTCTTTTGCTACTGGTTATCGTTTAGTTCATCATTTAAAAACGCATTTATGCAAGTATATCGCTGTAGATAGCTACCATTTAATTTTCGTGAAATCGCTGTTCGATTTTAGATTACAGCAATCTGTTTTGTGTCAGTATAGTCAGTCAGTCGAACTAGCACGAAGCAATATACAGCAAAAGCTCCGAGTGCGGCCAGTTTGCGCTAGAAAGCGAATTCGATCTAATCTAGCGATTGAACCCCAGGCGATGCATCACCTTGCTTCCGTTGCACAGATCTCAATTTCTTTCCTAATGCACCTCCCACGTCTTATACACGTGAAATATTCAACCAACCAATATTGAACTTCCTCAACACCCTGTCCCCTTACAAATTTGATTAAACTCTCGGACCAGAGCACATCTCTGGGTGTCTAAGTGATATGGTCGTAGCGTAGTGATACTTGACGTTCGTCTGATAAGAGACCTTCCGTTTAACACCTACGTCGGCTACCGAATAATTTTATTTTTTATTGTTCTCATGCGTACGTGTTTGGTTACCAGTTTTGAAATAAGTAGCAATAATGATATATTATGATATAATATCTGTGTAAGCTAAGAATTTTGTATAAAAATATTGAATTTCATCAAATTCGTGAAAAATATAAATAAATTTATCTTTCATAATTTGACGCTCTTTAAATTTTTGATATTATTGTTTAGTAAGCGGTAGTATCATGTTTAAATAAGCGGTAGTGCAGAAATGTACTTCAACATAATCTCAAAACGTGGGCAACTTCCTCTCCTGGGCATCTATCCTACCCTATCAAAAGTCATTGCCAGCGAAACGTTTAACTAAGAATTCAACAGGAAACACGTTTCGGTATCAATGGTTCTCAATATTCCTCGAAATGCGATAAAAGATAATTTAGATAACAAGAAAAAGCCATTTTCCGATGTTACTGCCAAATAAATGGCGAAAATTACTGACATATTCACTGCAGAAGCGTAAAAATGCCTATGAAGTTTTTTTTTACACTCAAAGATACGAACAAGTCTCTCATATTTAAGGAAAAATGAATTGTAATATTCCTATATATGATTGAAACTGTATTCTTCCTTTAATTTTGGTAAAATTTTAGCATTTTCATGAAATGAGTTTAGTTTGATAAAATAAATGTGATCCGAGAGCCAACAAGTCAATCTGAGTACAGTCAAGCTTATGTGCGGTTAGACACTTAAACTGCCAATGTAATTCTTATGCGCATGGCATAAGAACTGTCCAAAGTCCAAACTGTCTATCCCAGCCTGATCTTGACTGTACTTAGGTTGTTGTCAAAGAGGCCTATTGAACAAGTGCTTCAATAAAACATTAAGTTTGTTTTGTATTATCTATAAGGTCCTATTAAATTCAGTGCAAATATTTATAGCTTGAGTTCTGCTCTTAAAACTGAACAACTTTTCGCCGGAAACATAGGTCTACATATTTAAAAATATGGATTTCCCATGCAAAGTAACATATTTTTTGATTAATTTGTTATGGAAGGTCCATAACTTTCATATTACGACTTATTTTCCATGGGAAAAGTTATTCAGTTTCACGAGTAGAACTCACCCTAAAAATTTTTGTTCTGAATTTAATAGTACCTATATTATAATAGCCTTTATATTTCAGTCGTGAGTCGTGCAATGTTTGAATTCTATATTTTTCGTTCTGCTCTGATAATGCACAATTTAAACACTTGAAAAAGCAAAGTGCATCTTCTCATAAAACACACGTCGTATACAAGAAATGTGTCTTTATGCTTCCGCTATAAGCAGAGACTCCTGCCAATACTCCCCAACTAGATATTAAAGTACACCATTTGGCAACTAGCGCAGACGCCGCCTAAAATATAGGGAAACATGAAGCTGAATATAAAGTTTGCCTTTTTGTCAACACAAGTGAACTATCGGATGTGGCTGAGATTGGCAAGGGAATACGATTCTGAATTTTGTATATTATTTTGTTTGCAAAAAGGGGTTCTTCGAGTTCCCAATTGAATTTTAAAAGTAGGCAACGTTTTCCTATTTCGTCCTCACGGCGCTTTTGGTACTTTTTGTTGCGATGTGTCAAGTTCTACTGCTTTTCAGTTTTATTGTGAAACTTGCGATTCCTATGCAAGAATATAGAAATAGAATAATAATATTTTCTTTTTATTTCAGGTCTGTAATATATTTTCCGTTTGGGATTGCGTAAGTAAATAAGTAGCTAAGTTGAGTCTCCCTTTTTTCGCATTGACGTGGAACTTGCGCCTAACAAGATTAAGCACGTCGAAAACTCATACCTTCGGCGTACGCTTGGTCGGGTATTTTGAGAGGCGTATTTACATTTTTCCTCAATTCATTCCCGACATGTTTGGTGGATGGATGAGCCTCGCCGGCATTTTGTGACATTAAGCTCCATTGGTTTTGAATGTGTCGTGCCCGAACCAACCCGCTCTTTTAAATAGATAAGCAAATGAATTGGAAGACCTTTGTGCGCCGCCCGTATTTAAAACGTTTTTGGGCCGGGTAAAAATGTTTGGGACACATTAATTTTAACATATTATTCTGTCCGTATGATGTGTGGGCTTAAATGATTTTTGATGGACGCATCTTTTTCATTCTTAGAGAATATTTACAATAGAATATCATATTTCAAAAAGCAACACAAATTTATCTTATATATACACCTAAATTTTATTGATACATAAGAGATCCATGAGAATACAAACACAATTAAGCAAATCTCATCAAATCTTGAAAGCATAAGCTAAATACGCAGTTTGTTTGTCAAACTCAAAACGGTATTCAAATGATAAAGGTAAACGAAGGCAACACTACGCATTCCCTCCTTCTAAGCAAATACAATTAAATAGGTATCATTTATAAGGATTTCACGTACCTACCCAATTTCAAACGTCTTAAGGTGCCACCAAAAGGGATTATAAAATATTTTGGCAATTAAGCGGGCATTATAAAAGAAGTCTGTCGAGTGAAAAATTAATTAAATTTTAAGCCTTTCAGTCCCCTTCGATGTAACAAAAGGGTGGTATTCACCACATTTCAGTGAGTTACCAAAGATCAAGCACGTTAGTTAATTTGAATGGGTTTATGCGGTCCAAAAATTAATGAATAGGTACATCCATCTAGTTTTACACAGGTGTATTACAGTATGAAGAATATTGCTTTAATTAAATCCGCTACGATCGTGCTTTGCTTCGTTGAGCAATTCAAATGAGTATTCAGAAGGATTTTTGAAACAAAATATGAAACGAGGATCCCTCTCGTGTGCATTATGCTCGGAATTATTTCGTTCTTTGAAAATGCAAATAGTTTTTTCAGCTATAACACTTTTTATGCAACAGTGCTACACCAAAATTAGAGTAACGGTTGATTCATACGTATATACATATGTCACGCCTATATCCCATGCGGGGAAGGCAGAGCGTAAACGGCCGTTAAAATTTACATTTACGCCACGTCTAAACTATTGAGGGTCATTCGAAAAATTGTGTATCGCCATAGTTACAGGTGTATTACATTGTAATACACATGTAACTCTCGAATCTCTCGGTCGCCGCTTACGACACCCACAAAAAAGAAATGGGTTGCTGCTATTCTAAGCCGGCATCACACGGCACGGTTGATTCATAAGTCACATAAGTAATTCAAGCGAAAGAAAGGATATAAATTCGCCCTATGAATGTAAAACACAATCAAACTGGTATTTTGTCGACAAACTTTGTACAAAATTCTTGTAGGTACTTATCACATTTTGTATCAACAAAATACCTTACCATTAATCTTAAACAAGCATTTATTTACTACCTACCTCTCGTTTAACACGGCCTTTTATCTGAGAACAATAATTGCATTCAAAATCAAAGATGTCAGCGTGATACGGCGGGGGCATTTTCTCTAATTAAGGCTCCTACATGCACCGGCGAACAATTAAGAGGACCGATGGTTGATAAGCCTGATCAGGCCGATAGCCCTGCCCTTAAGATAGCGCTTAGTTAAGGCCTCGCCGGTTCACACCTTATTAAGAAGTCTGGGAGACATTGTTTCCTGATATTTTACTGATAGCTGCAAAGGTTTACGTTTTCATCAAGCGCCCAAATAGTTTTTTGCAAACTAGCTAGCGCCCGCAAACTTCGTTTCGCCAAGGGATGCCTGCGTTTTAGCAGCATGCTTTATAGTTTAAAAAACCAGCCATTTTCATATCTTATATAATTGATTATTTTTTTTTAAGTTATTTTTGTCCGTCGTATATTTTAGCCAAGCGCTTGGTGTTCCACATTAGGTACATTCACCATACCGTCTATGTCAGTTTTAAAGCTTAAGCGACCTTTTATCCAAAACAAATTTTGCAACGTAGCCATTTCCGTAAGTTTAACGGGGTATCCGGGCTCTTGGTGGTCTACAATTTAATTTAATTGTAATGACCATGAGAATGAGCAATTTTCTGAGGTAGAAAATAGCTTTTAAGTTAAATTGACTTAGTAGCTGGACACCACAAAAAGTTAAATTTAAATACGTCCGAAAGTTTTGGAGATTATCGTGAACAGCCCCACAGACAAACAGTAAAAAAATCGTTGGCCCTCTTAATGTATATTTTTTTTTATAACCAAGAACAGTCGACAAACCGTTACAGATTTATTATGTTTTTAGATTGCGACTGAGTTTTTAGGTAAATTTTATCAGAACTTGTTATTTGTTACGTTTGTAAAAATATGTTTCTTGTAGCAGGTTTTAAACAAAAGGCCATTCCTGGCAGTAGAACGAGGTTGTGGAAAGATGAGAGTGATCTTTGCCCTGCAATCGGACAGTACAGAAATATGAAGTCTTCTATGAATGTATCCGTGTGATGCCGGCTTAGAATAGCATCACCCCATTTCTTACCCATGGGTGTCGTAAGAGGCGACTAAGGGCCTCGAGGGTTAGATGTGCATTGCAATTTTAGTCGATGGGCTGACAACCTGTCACTATAGTGGTACACAGTGTACACAGTTATCTGATTGACCCTCAAACTTTTATCAGACGTGGTGTTAAATATCCGTTTTACGGCTGTTGACGTTCAAGGACCGAGCTTAACCCGTAAGGGATATACGCGAGATTTATGTATTCTATGAATTGTACTCAAATATCTCCCAAAACTATTTCTAAAGAGTGTTTTAATGCCACAAAATTTCTAGTCGAGTGCAGAAACTAAGAGCAGTGAGTACTAAACACTCAATTAAAACTCGTAGTGCAATAAAACTCAAACGTGTGCTCTACAAAGGAAACTCACAGTGTTGAATCTGTTTCACTTTGCGATTAAAATAGAAAGGTTATAAAAGTTTATATTTGATTTAGAGTCGGAATACATAGACCTGCGGAAAGATCAGTCAAAAAATTTCGAAATATTTGCGTAACTACCTACCTATATCAAACATTATCCCGCTGAGGAGCAAGGTTTAAAATATGGCATCAAAGATATTTCGAAACAAAATATCTGGTAATCAGGTTAATATTACGAGTTAGAAAGAAGGTACTACCACAGATTACCTAATAGTAACTACGTACTACTTCAACTGTTAATCGAACCATTTACCGTTTTAAGTTACTAGTAAGCAGAGAGGGTACACAAAAAATAATTGGTAGTTTGGTTTCCCATTGAATCATTTGTTTCATCATGTCGTTTGTCTACTTGTCCACCAGGATATAAAATGACTGAATTGAATAGAAAGGTTATTAACGCTACATATATAAGTATCAACAAATATTACTCAGTTTTCGTCAGCACAAGCTGAGACACATCCTTTTGCCTTATTATAGAGGTATTAACTGTAGTGTGTACTAAATTAGTTAAAGCTAAAATCCACAACATTTCATTTTACGTTAGATACAAAAGATATATATATCGTTTAGAGTGTTTGCTATACTTATTAAGATACACATATTTTCATAATTTTTAATGCAATTGTTTCTGAAATATTTTGAAAAGTTGTAAAAACTTCCAAAGTTAGGATTACCATGAAAAAATCCTTTGCTTATAGTAGAAAAAAAAACAGTGGAGAAAACTTCATTCATTCATCTGTCAATGTCAAACAGTTTTTTTTTATAAAGGTAGGCAAACGAATTTTGTTTTCAGCAGCCTAGTTGTTGGAACTAAACTATCACTTTTTAAAATTTCATATCTCTGATTATGAAACAAAATAAAATAAAAAGAACTTGCCCTTTATTTAATGATGCGATAAACTATCTAATAAAAATATAATAGAGTCTTGTTAGAAAGGAGACCGAGCAGGAAAGTATGGAAACAATACCCAGAGCGAACAGATTTAGGATGATGTTTAAAATAAAGAGATAATTATAAAAATCATTTTGATAAAATTTTAATTTGATATTCGATGGCTAAATGTGTGATTTTGCTATTTGATTTCGTCAGGTTCATGGAAAATAAAGTAAAATAATAGACTGATTATATAATTAATAATGTAATTGTATTCACATATACTTAAAAAGTGTAATGAAAAGTCATTGTTGTAGTAATAAAGTTAAAAAAACTCAGTTTACATTTGTTTTTTTTTTTTTTTTTTTTAATCTATATTTAAGGAGTTTTGTCAAAATATGACAATGCCACTCCATTGTGCAACACATAGTATAAATCACAAAACAAAAAAGAATAAAGAAATAAACTATACTGATGGTACCCGCAGAAGGTGCTTTCGTCTTCTGCGAAGACCTATCAATACAACCCTGTACAGCATTCTGGCTACTTCCGACAAGGGAGAAGCCAGAACACTATTACAAGATCCAACTTGAAAAACAAATGCATCACTGTATTGTAAAAACATTTGAACTCTGCAGTCCTCATTTCGAACACATTCCATCATAATATGAACTACGTCCTCTACTGTGCCACACTCAGAACAATTAGGGGATGACTCTTTACCCATAAGAAACCCAAATTTGTTCAATGGAATATGTCCGGAACGAAGACGAAAAGCTGTTACAAGGTCACGTCTTCCCAAATTACAATCGCTAAACCATGGAGTTTTCCAAGGTTCATTTTGGAAAGTTTTATACCACACACCTTTTTCCAAAGATCTGAGATCAAAATGTTCTTTCCACAAATCATAACAATTAATTTTAATTAAATATGTACACTCAGAATAGTGTGGGACATTGAAGACTAGTTCACCATCGCTAGAAGCTTCTTTTGCTAGACCATCAACCACTTCATTACCCACTAAACCAATATGTGAAGGTACCCACTGGAGAACAATCTTTTTAGCCTTCAATGTCAAACACCATAATGATTCTATAATAGAATAGGCAATCGGGTTGCCTCTGTCACCAGAGACACACCGAGCCAAGTGCTGAAGCGCGCTTCTAGAGTCTGTTAGTATAACAATCTCATTACAGTCTAATGACATAGTATACGACAATGCTTCCGAAATAGCTAGTAGTTCAAGACTCATAATAGACATATTATTAATAATTTTGAATTTAAAACTACTGTTATTTGTTGCATCGTAAAATGCAGCACCCATATTTAAATCCTTGTCCTTTGATGCATCAGTGAAAATTTTATAATGGTTTCTGTAGTTTGTGTCTAAATATTGACAACAAGTGTTCCGAAGGTTTACACTTTTATAGTTACGTTTAGCCTTATCAACACCTTTAATTTTGAATTTAACAACATCTTGTAAGTTATAGTAGTTCATCCAATATTCCAACCTATACATGTGTAACTGACTACTAGTATAGATTTTAAGATCTTTAAGCTTGTTATGAATTGTGACAAGAAGTGGAACTTTTTTATTCTGCCAATATCTTACATTAATTGAGGAGCATAAATTATTCAGAATGGTAAGCGTAACATTATTTTTTAAAGAACTAGATTTTAACCAAAACTTTCCTGCAAGATATCTCCTTCTAATATGAAGAGGCTGTAAACATAGTTCACTTTCCATTACATGAATTGGACAACTTTTTACAAAACCAGCAATAATGCGCATCGCTTGATTTTGGAGGTTTTCTAATTTAAAAAGATTGGATCATTGGAAACACAACAATTATCGTAAAGGAAACTAGCATAATCTAGACGACTCCTTATAATAGATATATATAAACGTCTAAGATGACAAGGATGAACTCCCCACCCAGAACCCGACAAAACTTTAAAAATGTTAAGAAATCTGGAAATCTTTTCACGTAGCTCATTGATGTGTCTTCCCCACCTTAAAGATCGATCAAGCCATAGACCTAAATATTTAATATTAATTTCTTCTTTCACAACTAATTCATCTATCTTAACATTTACGGGCTCTCTGTTGGGACTCTTTTTAAAAACACACAATTTACTCTTAGAAGGTGAAACTTTCAACCCAATTTCACTCAGTGCCAAGATCATAACATTTAAAGAGTTTTGTAATTTACTTCTTAAAATATTCATATTACTACCGCTCAGGTACAATACGAAATCGTCCGCGTATTGAGAAATATGTACCCCGTGAGAAGTAATTTCACCGCAAATACTGTAGGTCGCCACATTAAATAAAAGTGGAGAAAGAGGGTCTCCCTGAGCTAAACCTAGACCAGAAGTTCTAGTAATTATGGAATTATCTACTTTAATTTGTAGATGACGACAACTTAAAAAATTCCATAAATAACTACAGATTTTGCTACCCAAGCCCAAGTTATCCAAGAGTCTCACCAATCTCTGAATATTTACATTATTATAAGCGTTATCTATATCAAGAACGCAAGCTAGAGTAAAATTATTATTTGAAAACCCCAACTGGATAGTTGACACTATCCTGCTTAGACTGTCAAGGCATGATCTTGATTTACGAAAGCCTACTGTTTCTTCTGAAAAGATACGATTTCTCTCAAGATACCACTCTAGCCTTCTCTTAATCACTAAATGAAATATCTTGCAAATACAAGACATTAATGAGATCGGTCTCAAGGAAGAAGCCAAAGAAGGATCACGTCCCGGTTTTGGAATAGCAACCACACCTATATCTCTCCACTGCCGGGGAACAAAACCGGTCGAAAGAATATAATTGAAAAGAGATAAAAGAATTTGTTTACCGTTCGTCGGAAGATGTTTGACCATGGAAAAGGAAATATCGTCACATCCCGGAGCCGTGTCTTTAGACTTAATACAGCTTTCAAGTTCATGCATAGTGATAGGAACTTCCAATTTGTGATTAATAGAAAGAAACAACGGTTTTGGAGGAGCAACATATGGGGGACACAGAGAATCTACCAGTGTCTGGGCTTGATTGAGATCCACGTAATGAGGTGTGGACTTATACCCCTTATACCATTTCATTTTCTGCCACACTTCCGCCGGAGACAAGGATTCATCCAAAGAGTCACAAAACGTGTGCCAACTTTGACTGGAAGCTTTTCTCATAAGATATTGAGATTCACGAATACAGTCATTAAGAATTTGTAAGTTACTAGGAATCGGATTACTTCTAAAATTAGCAAGAGCAAGTCTGCGTTTTGCCACAGCATGTGATATATCCGAGTTCCAGTATCGTTTAGGTATAAACTTACTGGTTGGGTCTAAACAGTACTTAATGAATGGAATAAATCTGTCTGCAGCTTTATTTAAATTTAGAATAAAAGAGTCGTAACCTTGTTGCATTTCATTTGTAAATAAATAGTCAGAAAATAAGGATTCTAAATATATTTTGTACTCGTCCCAATTAGCTACTCTAAAGTTTCTTTTCTTGTTATAACGCGAATTTAGAAATAAAGACGAAGAAATCTTTATTACCAAATGGTCACTTCCTAGAGATTCGCTAGTTACTGACCAATTATATTTAAATGAAATATCTGACGATGCCACAGTGATGTCTGGGGAACTCTGTTGTAAAACATTAGAAACCAATTTCAACCGAGTAAAACTGCCATCATTTAAAGTTACTTGGTCATTTTCACTAAGAGAATTTAATATCTGAATACCGCGGAAATCTGTTTTATAAGACCAGTTCGTGTGATGAGCGTTAAAATCTCCTAAAATGATAGACTTGCAAGAAAATTTTGAGAACAAAACATCCCAGTCCTGTTGCCTGGTACACGCAGATTGAGGACAATAAATAGCAACAATATTTTCTAAATGCAAACAATTAAAAACTTTGACAGATATTATTTCGATTAAAGGGTTGTTATGAGAAAAGTCTAATGTTTGCGCGCGAATCGATTTGTGAGTAAAAACTGCCACGCCTCCATAACCATCATCCCTATCTTTCCTAAATACATTATAATCGCTAATCCTTAAAGAGCTACCAGGATCTAACCACGTTTCACTGACAATAGCAATATGTATATTTTCTTTAAGTAATAAGTTATGAAACATCAACAATTTAGGACGTAAACTTTGCGCATTCCATTGCAAAATATTAAGCTTCAGTGTTTTAACGTTGTTTCTACACATCATCAAAACAACCGAGCCATGAAAATAGCATCTTAAAAATTGGTACATCAGAGAAATTTTCAATAATAACTAACCATACCCAGTCCGCAACTTGTTTAAAACACGCTTTAAACTTTTCGCTCCAATCTAGTCTATCCGATAGGAATATTACTCTTAGTTTTAACATTAATACTTTAAAAGACAATTGTTCTCTTCCCTGCGCATTCCCCGTCTCATACGACTTTTGTTTACTGCTGTCAGCTGTAGGTGGGCGCTGCGCACGTGCGCCTGCGTTTGCGCTAGTGTGCGCTGATGTTATTTGGGAGCCGGACCGCTTGTCCCTCCTCTCGCCACGCTTCACCCCGCCGCCCCCGCCGCCCGCGCCGCCCTGAGCCTCATTATGCACTATCACATCAGCGAGCACATGCCCGTCCTCTCCGCAATCGCTCGATAACTGCGATGATACCTCCCAATCGCAAATAGTTTACATTTGTAAAATGTATATATTTATTTTTTTACTAACTGTTTTCAATATCAATAACAATGGTATCAAGGCCTAAAGCTGGATGTAAAAATGTCTCCTCGTGTCTAGCCCACCCCAAATAATATATCACACTTATTACATGGGCACAACTCCTCAAAGTTCTTATTCCATGAATGCAGGAGCAGTAGTACTGTTTTATCGATTGCCCGTCTTCTTCCTGATTAATATACAGGATATACGTATAATATGTCTTACTTCTTACATGTCTGGACTGAATTCTGCATCGGAGAAGGGTACACTGACCTTATTTAATTATTAAATGTACAAAGATAATTATTAGATACTTATTGCAGATTGTTTTAAATTGCCTTAAAAAATCAAATTGCAAAATCACACGTTTAGCCATCGAATATCAAATTGATATTCTATCAAAATTATTTATATCTATTTTTATAAACAACCCTTTATTTTAAACATCATCCTATATCTGTTCGCTCTGGGTACGTTTCGCTCGGTCTCCTTTGAAATGTTGTCCATTAAGGGCGGGGCACACCGGCTCCGTATCCAGCTCTCGTCCGTAGTCACGCACGAACTTATGACGTTGTAATGTATGGGACTGTATGAGATACGGCACACCGCTTGCGTGCAGCACGGAACGGATACGCAACGCAAGCGGTGTGCCGTATCTCATACAATCCTATACATTACAACGTCATCAGTTCGTGCGTGACTACGGACGAGAGCTGGATACGGAACGGATACGGAGCCGGTCTGCCCCGCCCTTTATTAAAGGCAATTAAAGATTTTATAAGTTAGTATTAATATTATTTAAGTGATAAAAAATACTGCTTTATTGGTATGTATATTCTTCATTGCACAAAAAAAAAATACACAGAAAAAATAAATATACAATTTTGGTCGCAACGGCGAACTTACATCTAAAGAAGAGTTCTCTTCCAGCCAACCCATGTCTTGTGAGAGAATTGGTATGTATTAATATTATACACTCGTACATTACAAACATTAATACTAATCACCTTAAACATCATTAAACCTGCAAAGGTTTGCTGTGCTGCATATTCCTTTGATATACATATAAACTAAACTGAAGAACTTTCTTAAATAAACTATGATGTACTTAATAGTGAGAATTGACGTATGAAATGTATTTTATGAATAAAGGAATCGAATTGAGTAAGTACCTAAAATACATACATAATAAAGTCGTACCTTAACCTATTTAGAACAGTCCCACTATACCACGAACTACTGGGACCATTACTGCAGCAGTCTCGAGAATAACCCTGAAATTGTTTGCATTTGTCCCCGAGATTCTCGCTTCGGGGACCATAATGAAAGAAATGAACGTCCATTTTCATGAATTTTTAGTTCAGTGGCGCGGCGAGGGAGTGTAGATGAATTTTTCTTTGCAAAAAAACTTGCACTGCAAATTCTGTAGTTTCTACTACGGGAGTATATCAAACAAAGTATACCTACATTAATAATCATATCCGACCGAAAGAAAATCTTGAAGTACTGAAAACATACTGATCTTGAAAAATGATGAAAGAAAAAGAAAGAAGAAGAAGTTGGTGATGACTTGGAACAACTTTTCCCAAATGTGAAATAAAATTGAAAAATATTTTGCTTTCTCATATAATGAAATCAGCTGACTGTATGAAGATTCTAAATATAATCTGTGTTTTTAGAAAATTGTATAAAAATTGTGTGGACGTACACAATTTTTATACGTGTGGCGTATTAAACATTTGCTATTCAATATATTGTGTTATTATTGAGGAGTCTATATTCTATTGCGCCTGTTCTTTGATGAAAGTTGTTCCTTATAACCATTGCGTCCTCTATACTATACAAAGACGAATATTCAATTCGTAATTTTAACGGTCTTTCCGAATATAGAAGAGTACCTAGGTAGTCGAAAGGAATTGGTATGTGTTTCACGTATACAATTTTGGCTCTTATCACCGTATTCTTGATGCGGGTAGGTCCCCTTGTTTCACGTATTCACGGATATAGAGGGTGAGTCAGTGGTTCATACATACATACATTCATATAATCACGCCTCTTTCCCATAGGGGTAGGCAGAGACTACATCTTTCCACTTGCTACGATCCTGACACACCTCTTTCGCTTCTTCAACATGCATCAATCTTTTCATACATGCTCGTCGGTTTAGGGTACTCTTGACCTGACCTTTCTCTAGAACGTCCCCGATCTGATCCAAGTACGTGCGTCTTGGTCTTCCCCTTCCAACGTTCTGATCCACACTCGCCATATACACCCGTTTCGTTAATCTTCTTTCATTCATTCTCTCAATGTGACCAAACCATCTCAGCATTCCTTTTTCTATACCAGTCACTATGTCATCTTTTATACCGCAACGTTCTCAACGTCAGTGGTTCAATAAGAAATTACATGAGTTTCTTCCCTTCTTATCTTAGGTTTAAGTTTTGTAGAGTTTAGCTTTGTTATAAATTGTTTTGTACTGTGCCTGTTTTTGGTAGTTTTACTGAAAATGATGATGATATAATATTTCTAAAAAGTATTTCGGGTGAATTTCATACATACACATATCACGCATAATATCCCTTTACGCCATGTCTGACATATATTTGTGGGTCATTCGGAAAATTGTGTATCGCCATAGTAACAGGTTGTCAGCCCATCGCCTTAAATAGCAATACACACCCTCAAGTGCTTTAGTCGCCTCTTACGGCTCCCACGGGTAAGAAATGGGGCTATGCTATTCTACACCGGCATCACACGACACTGTGAATTTATGCTTGCAAAATATTAAGAATGTATTTCATCATGACAAGATTAATTAAGACTTATTTAAGAGACATATATCTAAACAATATTAGCTACTGTGAATGTTTCGTAAGTCAAACTATTCAATTTATAAACTTTATACTTAGTAAAGGTCGAGGTGTAGTTTAGCCTCGTAAGGCCCAGACATATGTGAACTTTTTACTGATAGAGGCCCATAAGCCTTTTAAAAGACCCTATTTTTAACTGAAATGAAACTTATATGCAATCCTTTGTACTGGAAATTTGCTGTTCCAATATATCCTGGGTCTACTGTCATAAACCATGTCATATGCCTTAGGGAACATCTACGCAAATAGTTTAATATATAAAATATAACAAGCACAGATTTTTACTTTAAAAGTTTACATACATTCATACATACATCAGCCTTTAGCAGTCCACTGCTGGACGTAGGCCTCCCCCAGGGTACGCCATGGGGCACGATCTCCCGTTTTCGCCATCCAGTCACTCGCAGCCACCTTCTTTAAGTCATCGGTCCACCTGGCCGGAGGTCGTTCAACGCTACGCTTGCCGAGGCGTGGCCTCCACTCCAGAACCCGTTTACTCCACCGTCCGTCGGTTCTACGACAAATGTGCCCAGCCCACTGCCAAACATAACTAAGAGATAAGCCTATTTACTATTATATAGCAATAAGTTTGTTTTGTTTGCATAAGCTTGGGTCTGTATCAATATAGCTGAAGGCCCTCAAAAGGTATATGGGCCTAAGGAGGCTAGCACGTATAGTTTTGTGTGACTGATTACTTGTCTCGGTCCTTGAAGGTAATTTTTCATTAGATACTTGAGTAGGTAAGTATGATTTCAATAAACAAATTTTCATCTAGGCTTACAAAATACATTACTTTTTATTCAACACTTCTACATACATACATACATACATAAATCACGCCTATATCCCTTACGGGGTAGGCAGAGCGTTAACGGCCGTTCAACGGATATTAACACCACTTCTGACAAAAGTTGAGGGTCAATAAGATAACTGTGTATCACCATAGTGACAGGTTGTCAGCCCGTCGCCTAAAATTGCAATACACACCCTCGAGTCCCTTAGTCGCCTCTTACGTCACCCATGGGTAAGAAATGGGGTGATGCTATTCTAAGCCGGCATCACACGGCAATTCTAAGCCGGCATCACACGGCAATTCTAAGCCGGCATCACACGGCAAAATAAATGTTTTATTTAAACACTTCTATTTAAATAAAACATTTAGACTTATAATAAGGAGCTAGTTTTGAACACTCTTTTTTTGCTTTGTCTTCAACAACCTTTGGTAGGTAGAGCAGGCAAGTCTTAGGCGGTTCTCTAACTTGTCGTCTGTCGCTGCGATTTTTTAACGCACCGCAACGCCGCCTGTCAGACAAAAGGAAATTGCGAACTCCGATCTTATTCCCATACAAATATGGCTACGACGCGTTTACGGATGCGTCTATCAAACGATTTGACAGAGACAGTGTTACGCACCGTAGCCTTATATGTATGGGAATTTCGTCTGACAAGCGCATGCGTTAAAAATACCCATCAAGACAAGACAAGTGGGAGAAAGTCATTCATGTACGAAGACAACCTATATTCCACTATTTCCTGAAACCAGAGCACTTTCCTTACGTTGCACAAGCAATCTCGAGCACGTGCAAACTAGTTAATACCAGTTTCCCTTTATTCCGCAGCATGGGCTTCGGTTCATTTACATTTAAGAGGAGATGGCGGTATTAGTGACGTCATGAGTGTTTGGGAATGGCGCTTGTGGTCTTCTTTCATGTGGCTTTTTGAGAATCGATATTCCTGAATCGGAGTTTTGCGAAGAGACAGTTTTGAAAAATATTTTGTAAGTCATTGACTGGAGTCTAGTTGTGTTGTGTGTAGGTATCGTAGATGGTGTCTACACCGTAATCTCTAGAATCGGCAGCGCAGCGTTTCCTAAAAATACAACACCTTGTGCTGCGCTCACCAATCCACCTGCCAAGTGACAATAATATACACAGTCTAGTAAGCGGAGGTGAGTGTCCAACAGTGTGTAGTTGCATCTGTTGATAAAGTTAAGTCTATAATTTAGCCAAAGCAGTTATTAACTCTTTTTATTCATTATCGTAACTAAATGAAAAGCCTTAGTAAAATCATCAACTGGAATCAAAGCCACAACGTTCGGATCGAGAGCCCAAGCTTCCTCAAAGACCGTCGTCGGTTACTTCATTTACATATTTCAAGAGGAGGGTTGTATGACGTCATAATGTGTTCAGGATAGCGCTCGTGGTGCAAACGGGGCTTATGTCTAGTAATCGTATGCGATTAGCTTAGCTTGATGGTATTTGGCAAAGCCTTAATGAAATGCGGTTCAGCTAATGTTTACAACCCTTTTTTGGGTTTGGTAAACTCAGAGAAAACATCGACATCGACACCAGATTGTGACATTTCATACTATCTTCTTCTCCTTGTTTTTCGTGTGGGCCACCGAATCGTCCAATGACGCGATGAACCTGAAAAGTTTTGACCTTCAAAGCTTTTCAACCGCCTACTACGATTATAAGGTCTCTGACATGGTTGTGTAACGACCGCCGTCTAAGTAATCATAGACAGCACCCGGGACCGACGGCTTAACGTGCTCTAATGAAAAAATAACATTTTTTCGGACAATCAATTGGTTCTGCCTACAATGTCCTATATGCGAACCAGACTGGGAACAAATTCACGAAGTGATAAATATCAACTTTGTGAGTGCCCCATAGAGAATCGAACCCCTTTGCTTTGCAGGCAGTCGCACTACCACTGCGCCACATTGGCCGTTGAATTTTCTACAATCATGAAATTTACGTTAGGAGTTGCAGTGATGATTTAGTTTTCATGGCCTTTATACAGATTGCATACAAAGCTAACAACGAAAGTTTCGTTTCACTCTTAAAAACGCCTTGAAACTATCTTAGATTGCCATAATATGAAAATATGAAGAATAATACATACCTAGAACACACCGCACCTTAGTAAGTTACATATTGGTCAGTTGAATTACTATTTCATTCACATAAACGTACTAGTTTTATGATCCTATCTATATGAGACATTAGAATGCTAAGTAAGTTCCGCTAAATGGTTCCAATTCAACAAAATTGTGTGCTCCAATTTCCAAAACGTTCCTTTTGTTTTCTTCTTAAATACAGCTGAAACGGTTACGTAAGCTGCTCACCGCTTGAATATTTTTAAGATTCGATTCAGAAAATGTTGGACAAAAGGAAAACGCAAGCAGTTGGCGATTAGGGGTCCAAGCTTACCGGTTAACCCTTTTTAAGTTCATTTCGCTTAAAAACCTCTGAGTGTTTAAGTAAAAACTCTCCGAGAAAACGAGCTATTTAATAGTCTATACAGACGGACAACAACAAAAATCTGCAGATTGCAGTCTTTGTGCAGTTGGATAGCAGTAAAGCCTGGAGAAAATAAAAGTGTAATTTGCTGCCAGCCAGCCACGCTGCACCTACTGAGTTTATTTGATTTGCTACAATGCACCTTTTAACATGCAGTGATGTTACCTAGTATCCATGCAACTGTGGATTCACTGCAATTGTATATTAAGTTTCAGTAATTCTATAATCCCCAACCGCATTATGGTATACAACAACAGCGCAAAAAAAGTGTTATTGTAAGTGTATTAATTTCATAGCAGTCCATGATTGTGTATATAATTTCCATTTGGGGTTTTAGTTAAGCAGCCAACAAGAAAAAAAAACAGTTTGCAGACTTTTTGCAGCTAGTCTGTAAAATACATAACGGGCTATTTAACCCGTTTGTAATCGGAACAAACAATGGAGGAACGAAATAATGTTGAATTCCGGCCGACAAATTAGGTGCCCTTTTTAAGCAGACGTTTAAAAATAACAAAAGTTGTATTTTCAGTGGTTTAACCGTTTTGCTTTTGGATGGGGAAATGGGTGCCTTTGTTTCAGATGAGTTATACGTGTTTCAATTGTTCAACTGATGTAGGTATGTCTTACTGAAAATTATGTTCACCATAATGCTGAAATAACTCGCTTGTTTTATGATTTACGTTTTTATTGTACTAATATCTTGTCCTACATCTATAAACTGATCTCACTATGTAGCTACGTCTATTAGCTGTTCTCGAGAGTCGTTTTAAATCGTCTGGTAAGATTTGGTGATTTTTAGCCACCGGAACAGGCCGAGATTCGTAAAGGTTCAGCAATTTGAACCAAATCCTTACGTACGACAGGATAGACAAAAATCAGAGGAGTATAACCAATTGCTGGGTGTGTTTTTTTTGGACTAGGTACGAAAAAGCTTTTAACTCCATAAAAACCTGGGTTATTTTGGAGTCTTTGTTAAGCTCCTAAGTCGACTGGCAATACGTGGAGTCTTTAGTGATTTTCCGTGTGATGACGATGTTGAAGGAGTGATTCTGAACAAAACATAAAAATTTCGGCATAATAGTCGTACCGCAAAAAAATATAAATGTCAAAACGTAAGATATTTCTATTGTACGTAAATATAAATATGTAAATTTAGGAATCCATACTCAACATTTAATGTGATAAATAAGTTTTGCCTGCGTTAATAATAATTAAATATATTCACATTCTTGGAAATTTCATTCTCAAAATTCGTTTTAGATACCTACCTATATCAAAAGTTTTCAATTCAGAATCCCAACAACGTTTTTAAAGCAGACCAAATAGTACATTTCTAATTCTCAACCTTTATCGGGAAAGAAATGGGGGTTCACAATCGTTTTTCAGATATTAATTTGTAACAATCGTAAAATCTGTTTTCATGGGAACCCTAAAAAGTTATGATGGCCATAATATTGCACCTTCAGTTCAGTTTATTATAGCTGGTTTTGCTTAGTCTTTACAGGGATATTTTTAATCAAGTATATTTATTAGGTGCTTTATCTTTCTCCCTTTCTTTACTTATTTCAGCATTTTGATGGAACTTTCGAAAGTAAACAACATTGGGTTATACATTTTTGAATTATGATATTTCCTAGTGAAGCGAAAATATTTGTCGTTATAAAGTAAAAAAAACGATGATACACCTGTATCTCACGGAGTTGAAGATAGGTATTTATTTAGTATATTATATGTTTAATACAAAATAGTTTTGATTTAATGATTTAGTAAATGAATTCCGAGTGCAAGTAAGTATTTTTTGGTATTAACTCAGGAATTAGCAGATATACGATTAAATATAACCCCTTAAATAGCGCTACAAACAACTCAAAGAGAAACTCCCAAAAAATGCAAACCCAATAATAACACCCTAACGCACAAAACACGTCCACGGCCCATTCCGATTCGGAAAAGAAATTACAACAACTTTTTCCTGGCGCGGCTATTGCGTGATGTTTTATAATACAGGTTTTGTCTTTTATTTTTGTTTCGAATAACAAGTCGACAACGAGCCGAATCGAGACAATAAAACATCTTTCGAGACTGATGAGTCGAGAGTAATGATTATTGCTTACGGTTGTCGGCTCCGTCGCTTCTGCTCTGACTTGGCTCTGTAATTTAGTCAGTAGGTATGTATGTACTTTCAGTTGTTTTGAAGGAACCAACGTATTCTGGTTCTTCAAATAGTTGATAGGAATCACCAGGGATGAGTTGATCTCTTAAATAGGTAGTTTGAGCATGGTATGTTTTCAATACGTGTACTGTACACGTGTACAAATGTGTTTTATACTTTAATTGCTATCCCTTTTTTCTGTATCCTAATAATGGTCATCAACTATGCTTTTGTTTGTTTCATCTACTCAGATGAAGTTTTGGATAAGGTATTTTTGGGTTCATCAGAAGATTGCAACCGTCTATTGATTTTTATGTTATTCTCATATCCACCAAAATCATTCTTTATTTCCCTTTCCTTTCGCAATAGCCTCACATCTAGGTAGTTTATTCCACAAATCACTCGTTTTAAATTCTGTTTACTAAAATGCAGCATTGCGTATATTTGAATCTGTGAATTACCGTACTCGTAGGCACTCGTAGGCTCGTTGCTATAATGAAGGGCCATAGGCTCACGTGTTTATCATTTCCAACGGTAAATCATATCTACCGGTAGATTCAGGAAATACGAATGAATCACATCAAAATAACGGATAGTTACCGTATCCTGTTCTTCTGAATTTTTACGTATGTATTTTTATGTATTGTATTTGTATATTATGTATTTATATTTATATATTGTATTTGTATTTATAGTTCTATTAGTTTAGGTATGTGTATTTATTTGACTATTATCAAATAATTATTTATCATATTTAATTGTATTTTCTTTAACTTTGTGTGCAATCTTGTCCCCGCACGTATTTATTTCTTACCTAGTTTTACAGGTTGGCTGGAAGAGATCTCTTTATAGAGATAAGCTCACCTTTGTGAACTACTTTTAAAACAAAAACTATTGTATTGTTAATGCACAATAAAGAATAATAATAATATTTTAACAACATTAGACCTAAAGGTTTGTTCGATCCCTACAAGACACAAATATTTGTTAAGTTTATTTTCAGATATATGTGTTTAGTCTAGGTGTCTTCTTTTTTTGATAGGATTATTAAAAAAAAATTATGTAGATAATTTAACACGACAAACTCACGACTCCGTATCAACTTGATACCTTCTACGAATCTTCTCATTCCTCCGCCAGTTACTTCCTACATGCTAGAGCAAAAACTTGTACACTTGAGTCGAAGAAAACCGTATCGTATTGTTCGAAGCGCTGATATCCGTCGATGTCAAATTACTGTGAACTTGACTTGACATGTTGTGGGCATCAGTAGCGTCCGTTGTATACAGAGTGTTTTGTTGACGGAAGTAGTAGCATAGTTAACTTTGAGTTTGTTTATGCGTTATGACATCGATTGCAGTAATAAGAAGACTATTATTATACAGTAATAACTAGATACATAATACTCTCTCAAACAATATTTTAAAATTGAAAAACAAATATGGTTGAGAAGTCAAATAAAAAACATAAATAGAAACAAATTGAACGTATTAACCCCTTATGAAATCGACATCATTATACATTTTTGGAAGGTTTGCGCAGACCGTATATTTTCTGCATAATTCCCTACCAATGACGTGAAACCTCCTCATTTACGTGACAGCATTTATAAACATTTTGGAATAAAGAGAAAGACCCTGTACGAGTAGCGCAGTAATCGAGGCTTGGAAGTTACGGCGTATTACATTAATCGTCATCAACACGTGTACCGTCGGCAAAATAAACAACAAAACAAAGAACTAAAAGAAAGTCGGCTATAACGGAGAAAAAGTCTCACGGCGAAACCAGATTATAAAGTATTTTTCTACCACAACGCGAGGAAAATTGTCAAACACTTAATTCTCAAAATAAAGTTAAAAAAATGGGGCTCGAGGGTTACATTGTACTGCTTCACGGCCGTTTACACTCTGCCTACCCTGCATGGGATATAGACGGGATTAATGAGTGTATGTAAATGTTATTCGAATACAAAATACAGTATCAAATATTTGGACACTGACCAATTATTGACGCCACATCAAAGTGCTGTATTAAACATACATACATACATTCATAAATGACGCCTATATCCCTTACGGGGTAGGCAGAGCGTTAACGGCCGTAAACCGGATATTAACACCACGTCTGACAAAAGTTTGAGCGTATCACTTTAGTGACAGGTTGTCAGCCCATCGCCTAAAATTACAATACACATCTAACCCTCGAGTCCCTTAGTGGCCTCTTATGACACCCATGGGTAAGAAATGGGTTGATGCTATTCTAAGCCGACATCACACGGTACTGAACATAAACAAAGGCACATAAAACTGTTTTTCTGGTAACCGTACTTACTTGGGTTGTTGTCCGCCTGACGTTATAGATGATTGCGTTACATATGTCATCATCATCATCATATTTTGTGAATCTGTTGTTGTTACCTTGGTAACTTGCTTGATTGGGGTCCAATAAACCCAAGAGAAAGAATAAAAATTTGCATTACTTTTTAGACAACATTTTTAAGAACTATTTTTTGATGTGAATTGTGAGCTAGACATTTAAAAGTGGATGAAACGAAATGCTAAAAATAGGTGAAAATCTTGTCAAGTAACTAGGCCAAGTACTTTGTGATTTCTAAGAAATTAAGCTCATGGCCGAAAGTCGTGAAATTTCAATGATCATATAACTACTTTAAATTGTATAAAATGTAATGAGATAGATAGATAGATTAAACGTTTATTGCATAATTAGTTAATAAATAATAATAATAACAAGGTGCCCAGTTCGTTACATAAAAAAAAGTCGGTGAAATAAATACAAGTACCTACCTATATCACAGTTGGTATCTATTGTGGTATCTATATTCTTTATACGACAGATTCTATGGAAACAATCAGAACTACAATGTGGTTATCCCACCCCAGCAGAATCACGTGATATTTAAATTCAACCTGACAGTTCCCTTCATTTCATTGCTTGCATGTAATTTAGTAAACCACTGCACCTTCGGGCCGACTTAGTTTACATTAAGTTGATGCTTACACGGAATCCTACGTACGTACTTTTGCATATTTATGAAGACTATCGGCGAAAACTTATTCATCTTTGAACTTCACTGCTGCGTTAGTTCAAACTATAAGAAATTTGATTCAAGGAGAAACAGTTTTGAAATGAAAAGCAACGTTAATGGAGAGTGATGGGGCATTTTGAATATTTCTACCTGCAACCTTTACCCGACTTTTTTGCATTTTATATCATACAATTTAGCAGCCTAATAGCGTGATCGCTACAAGGGAAAACAGTGCGGTTGTCTTATAATATTCTTATAATACACTTACAATAATTGCTTCGAGAGCTCTATTAGCTTGCGCTTTCCTTTTTTCTGATTCGTTACGCAGCACCTTTATATTCAATAACGTGTCGATGTTTTTTATCAAAACAAAATAATGTGCTTATTGGAAGCGGCAGCAAATTTTGTGGCTCTTACTCGTACAAGATTACTTACTCCTTGTATATGATAGATAAATAGATTGCATTATACGTTTTTTGCTTTGTAGAATTCAACAAAATTGTTTTTTTTCCAAATCTGTAACCATCACATCTTTGTGGAAAGACTATTGTAGGTAGTTTATAAAGCGAACGAAGTAATTTATATTACAGTTATTATTTATCACACAGAATAAATATTACAAAGGATGACGACACAACATGGCAACTTATTTCTACTAAGAATATAATAGGTTATTAGAGATCACAGATGGGTTGAATTAAAAATATTTGTAACGATACTAGATCTCCCAGATTTTCCTTTTTGTATCGATCGACCCGATAAATCCTGATGTCAGCTAGTAGTTTTGATGTTGGGCACTTAGCTTTAACATATTTTTTTTCAGGTCATCCTATACTTATGTACTATGCATTACCTTATTCAGTTCAAGCTTATGCTGCTTTGAGTGTAATACTGTACAAGGAGTAATGAATACATCCGCATCTTCGAGAACCACAACGCTCCTTTGTACGCTGTATCTTCCAGTAATATTTTTGCCGGCACGTGAAACATGATAAATGATGAGCCGGCAACGCCTGAATGCAAATCTCCCGAATTGGGTCATACTGATATTACTTTTCACGTTGAATCACTACTGAGAGCAAGCTCTTCTGAATGATTGATCTCTTATTGTCTTTTGACAGTTTTACGATCAGCTCGTGTAATAGATTTTTTACTGGAGTTTCGAGTGCTAAAATGGTACGTACGACGAGTGCGGTTTCAAAATTGTATTGTTCGAATTGTGAATGTGAAGGTTTTTGCAGTTCCGGTCACTGGCAGATAAATCGATTAGTGGGAACTAAAAAAAAGAGAGTTCGACGGCGGCCATACATCATTCTATTGAAGAGACACTCGAGTTGACATGAATGATGCAATAAGAAATGTTCAGAATAAAATAGTCGTAGGAAACGTTAACGTAATCGTGACAAATAGTATGAATGAACACGACTTCTACAAAATCATTGCTAAAAATATTGAATTTATAACATTTATTTAAGATTAAGTTGTAAAAGGAACGAAATGTTTTCAAATACAACTTAAAGTAGTTGAAATCACGCACTTACCTAGATTAAGTTTGCAAGTTTAAGCGACTAGACAAATTCTAAACTATTCCTACCTTAATTGGATGAATAGGTACGTCGGTACCAACCAGATAAGATTGCTTATTAAATAATTCAAATGCTCTAATCTTATTATGCAAATTGACTTCAAATTCATTCGGCATTTGATTTCCATTCGTCATTGGATCGAATTTCGCTGTCAAGTCATTATAGTTCGATTACCATATTTTTAAATCTCGACGGAATCTGGGAGGAATTCTTTATAATATTTCTGGCAAAGGTCAAAACCAATAAACTATTCGTTTTATAATTTAAGTATCGATATAAAATGGTTGCCAGCTTTTTAATATTCAATGATGAACAATTGTTTGAGTTAAGAAACTAAGTATTTTCTATAAATGTTTATCTTGGTTGGAGCTTAACGTTTATGTTTATATATCTAACTTTATAACTTATTTATAGGTTATTTAAGATTTAAGCCTTACGAATATATATTTATTATGTCCAAAGAAGCTTATAAATTAAAATGTAACAATGGCCGGCATCCAAGCTTAAGAGTCTGTAATAAATAATTCATAAATATGTTTTTATTAATTAATAATGAAGTTGCTGGCTGGCCGAAATATATGACATATCGATATCGGTAGTCAATGCATTGCCATACCGTCTATACATCTTAATTCTTATAATTCATATTTTTCGTTGGGCTATTGTTTGAACGAATCGATATGCGAGTTTGATGCATAAGATATGGGAATAGGAATTTAATAATTGGAGCGTATGTCCTGCGGTTATGAGAAAAACAAAATGGTATGCTTAGGAAGATTTCGTGCCTCTGGGCTTACTATTAATATGGATACGTCAACCCTAATTTAAGATGGTTTTGTTTAACTGGATTATTTATAGCAATAAAAATATTTTGTTTTGTCTTCGTCCCTATTTTTGATTGTCTCGTATTTATTGTTTTGAAAGCTTTGTAATAAAAGTAAAAGTCTTTGAATGCTTGTAAAACTGCGGGCCCCTTGGGCCCAAGGCTGACTTCTCGGATTAGCAATAGCGAAATTTATGCATCAATAAATTCGTTTAAAGATTCTCAATTCAAGAGGCGAAATGGCATCTTTATCGCTTATTGAACGTATTTTACGTTCAAATTAAAAGCCACTTTGTAGGTGTAGGTACTGATTTGAATTTTTTTCCACTCAGTGTTATAGTCTGTTTGCATAACTAAGAATTTCATGCTGTGTTGATAAAGCTATACATGATCGTATCTTTGCGTTAAAAGATCTTTAGGTTCGCATTTCATTAGACTATCTATCTGTTTACCTTCGGTTTTCGATATAGATGCTGGTTGAATTGCTGCCTTTGATTCAGTTTTATTTTCTTTTCTGATATTATTTGCATAAGTACTTTATTTAAAAGTGCTTCGCCACCTTCATTTAAACTGAAATGTATCTTTATATTATGGTAAATCAATAAAAGCTCTACAAAAATATGTGAAGCATTATTGAATAATGTTTCAGCATGAGATTTGGTAACTCTGATATCAAATAAATCAATGGTAGTAAATCTACCTATAAACTCAAAGTTCTTCCATGTTTTTATACAGTCTAGCAATTTTTATACCATTCCATATTACAATGTTCACGTTCCATCATCATTGCTAATTCTTGGAAATGTTTTTTGCAGTAAGAAAATGTCGTGGAAGTGTGAAGAGTGGTAACTGAAGAAGTTGATTTGATTATAATGCGACTACTCAATCACAATTAAGTTGATGGAGATATACTTAGGAACTAATAGCTAACCTGTAGGTACTTTAGGTAGATGCTATGATAATCTAATCTATTAAAAAGATTGGCATTATAATTTCTTATTTAAACTGGGTGTAAGAGGCGGTGTACCATAAACTTTGCAGGCATGATCAAACCATAAAACTGAACAACTTTAACTATTGAACATGTGTTGGAAAACGAATTATTTTTTTCGAGTTTCCATAGAAAGTCAGTCAGCTGATCGGGAATTTGTAGGAGAGGTCCTTTTTTTTCTTGTTAACCAACATTTCCTCCATAGAAAAAGTTGTTCAGTTTCATGATCAAACCATAAAACTGAACAACTTTAACTATTGAACATGTGTTGGAAAACGAATTATTTTTTTCGAGTTTCCATAGAAAGTCAGTCAGCTGATCGGGAATTTGTAGGAGAGGTCCTTTTTTTTCTTGTTAACCAACATTTCCTCCATAGAAAAAGTTGTTCAGTTTCATGGTCTGATCATGCCTGCTAAGTCAATACACCGTCCCTTTCGCCCTGTATATGATTTCTTTTGAACAACTCAGTAAGGTTAAATTCACAAATTTTGCGAAAACTATGACATGATAAAGAAATAAATTTATTTCAAAATTTTACTTAAGTCATTGACCCGCATTAAATAAGTACCACAAATTCCAGCCAGCCAGCCAGACATATTTTCTAACTGTCCGTTTCACATACGAATCTTAAATTTCGAGCAAACGAGTTGAACTCCGAGATCAACTAGGTGCTTAAAAAGATAAAACTGACACACGACATCTTTTAACGAGAAGTCCTCGGAAAACATAAAGTGTCACGGACTTTTAATCGCATGTGCGAATCTGCGAGGCTTATAATGAACTGCTTTCGTATACAGGCAAATACACACTGAAGAAAACAAAAGCTTGTGGTTGCTTGTAAGACGAAGGTAAGTAAGTACTGATTTTGTTAGAAGAAAGAATTTTGGGTTCCATTTTCGTTAAGACATTTGAATTGCTTTGATTTTTGTAACGAGCGAAAGTACAACCTGCAAAATGTTCAGTTGTAAAATTTGGGATTGAAAAGTATTAAATAGGACTGATTTAGAAAAGATCGAAGAAAAAATATGATTTTTCGTGTAAGTTTTCGTTTTGCTAAATTTCAAATTCTAATAATATTTTAAAAATCATTCTGTTGAAAAATTATAACGGCATCATATTTCACCTCAAAACCTCATATTTCCAAACTCAGCCCAAGTCGACTCATGACTTTTTCCGATGCCCCAATTTCGATGTAATGTTGAATTGCATACATCTCAGCTATCCACTTGCAACTACCTTAACGTTATAACAGGCTGAGGTCAGGCGAGAAACTCTCGTACTCCGTGACGTGCAAACTATGTGCGATACTGAAGCTAAACGTGTACTTAGTATAACGCGAACATTGGCTAGGGATGGGGTAAAAATCTATTTCCGTAAAATAAAATAAAAATCACGACAAATTGAGATGCTCCTCCTTTTTTTAAATTCGGTTTAAAAGCTTTCCAAGGCTCTGATTTTTCAGAGTGTATTGTTCGATAGCGAAATTTTAGTTTAGAATTAGCAACAGCCGTGGAAAACAATAAATCAGTCCGAAATTCCGCTACTGAACTTTGTGAAGCAGAGAAAAATAAGCAGCCACTCTTAAATGTGCGATTTTATTGCGTGTTATAGGTTAATGTTGTCAATTGTGTTGGCGATTATAACCCCTTATACAATGTCGCTAAAATGTTGCTAAAATTTCCAACCTACACATCTTGGAACCTGATTCACAGCTGAAAATGAACCACTCCAAAAATATGAACTTTTTAAAATTTTAAATTGCCTTTCCGTCTTTTCTTTACCGCCTCACTATTACCTCTGCAACACGACTCCTGCGCTTCATCGCCTCTCGAGCTTAACTATGAGCTATGAAATTAGGTATCCGTATCTTACTCGTGTGAAAGGTGCCAAGACATGTTTTAGACCTAACAGCTGACTAGTAAAGGCTCAAATGCTGCATAAATAATGTTATGTGTATGCTAAAATACTACTGAACTGTGCGTTCAAAGCAAGTTAGCAGACGATATCACTGCACAGCAGAAGACATTAATTTTCTTTGAAAAGTACTTGTTCAGTTTGGAACACGAACTTGCTTTACGTTCTTATGAAGTATTTTTAGTCACCAAACCACAACAATATGATACGCTGCGTACAATACCTACTTACAAATTATATGGCTTGGGGTTAAGCTAACATTTGTCTAAACGAAGATAGTAGTTACCTCATGTTGGCAAACATGGGAGTCAGTGAAACTTTGTTTTTATGACTTTCGTGATTATGTCTCTTTACAATCATTTTATACTAATCAAAGTTTAGACAGGGTCAAATAATTTTTGAAATGTTTGTCAAAGATTGTATTATCCTAACATTATCGTTCCCATTTCTCTCAAGTCATTTACTTTAATAGATTTCTATTAATCACATTGCTTTATATTATTTGTACGTCATAACACAATTAATGTAAGTAATTAAATGTCCTCAGTTTTATGACTTGGCAAACCATAAAAATTATTTGCAAGTACAGTAGCTCTACTAGATAATTTCGAAGTGTTTAGTACCGACGCTCAGCTAATAAAAACTTCAAGACGGTAATGTTAAAACAAAAGACAAACAAGAACAGCTGATCGCCATATCTCACTTTGTCTCCATAACGCGTGTTCATAACTCCGAAGCGCCATTGTCTCTTTGTTAACCTCTCGGATGCTATTTCCATTTATCGCCTACTTTACGACCGTTGCCGGCTACATTGTCTGCATCTTTGTTGCAAGTATCAATTAGTATCGTAAATACTTCAACCAGTTTTCCTTTTCAATCTATGAGTCTTGATTTTAACGTTAGGATTTACTTAGTAGGTTCTTTGCCACCGTCAAAGCAAACAGTCAAACAGAATCACTTTATAAACTCCTACATTAACACAGTCCAGGATTCGTAATGACCACTAAGCTGAAAATCACCAGACACCTCTTAACACAAAACATCAAAGTACCGAAAACAACATCGGATCTGCAGCTACAAATTAATATACAAAACTTGAGCCCGTTAAGCTAAAAATACGGGAATCAAAGGGGCTGGAGTGAGCAAACGAAGATCAGTCTATTTATGTTCATGTCACGGGCGTGAGGAAGCGTTTAAATCCAGTCATTAATTATTGTCACGGCTAAGACAAAATAGATAATATATTCTCTATTTGTTGCCCTCCTCGTCCTCCTAAAGAGCAGGACGAAAGAAATAACTAGGAAATAAGTAGTGCCCCAGAACAGATTGATGATGGAGACGCGTTGAAAAAACGTGTCCTTAAAATTAAGGATGGATGCTTCGGACGCATTTGCTTCCAAATGAGTTTTCGGGAATGACGTTACTCTCACGCAAGTAATAAAGGATGGAAAGACATTAAATATCATTTTGTCAAGTTACGTTATTTATGAACCATAGTTTTGTATTTGGATGAGCTACGGCCGCCATTTCGTTTTTATGACTTCACACATGGTATGTGTCGCATTGTTTATGTATCCTTTGGTGTCAGCGGATAGATTAATAGTTTCACTACTAATTTGGTAACACAAAGTACCAGACAGAAAGGTGTTTCATTTACACTTTATTATTTCAGATGATATAGCACAAGTCATCGACGATAATTGAATGAATCAATACGTTCGTCTAAACTCTACAATATCGTTGACGATGCTGTTTAAAGCCCTAGCATTTATATCGTTCGCTTCAACTGACCGAACAAATAGATATGATGAACATACGTTTGATTTTATTTTTAATGACTTTAGCTTTTATAAGGTATCAAGATTTTCTATAACTTTCTTGACCATAGTCAGCATATTTCTAGCTATACAAAAATAATATCTTCTTATCAAGTTATAATGAGTCATAATAACCTCAATAACTTTATGCCTTGCTTAATCAAGAAGCGAAAGCAAACCGCAAATCCGAACTGTTAATTCCTTTTTGTTCTTGTATTTGATCATGTACTAAGATAGACGCAAAACATCGGTTAACCAGCCGTAATCATCATAAATGTAATTAAAGTCAGAAGGCGGTCCGTTCTTTGTGAATTAACGTTAATCAATTAAAACTAATTTATTGCTGCGAGAAAATACAAGGCGAGTTCAAAATTCGAAATATAAATTTTTAACGTTTTGTATCAATAATAAATACCTGTAGGTTTTCAAAACCAGTATTACAGATGTTCTATTAACATTCAGATTAATAGTTAGGTATGTGTCTTATCTCTATTATAGATGTAATTAATTGTTCGAAAATACAACTTGACCAAGATCGGTTGCAGAATTCTGTGCGGAAGTTCTTGGCATTTGAATCCATCTCATTTGCTGATAAATTGTTGGTAGGCTGTATTTATAAATTTTATTCCTTGCGATTTAAATATATTTGTTCCTTCACTTACGAAAATTCTGTTTTGTAATTATCGATAGAATACAAAGTTTACTGAAATAATTTATCGTTTATTTTCTTTGGATTCTCGTTAACATTATTCAACTTTATAATTTATAGATAATTTATTTTCACTAGCTCACTAACTTAACAATTTCTAAGAAGTTTTTAAGATACCTACAAGGAACAAAACAGAAAAGAAATTAACACGAATAATGATGCAATTATAGCACCGACAGCAGTCGATACCGAAAACACATTAGTTGAAGATCATCCAGTGATTAAGCCTAAAGGGAATCGAACAAAAAGTCAGCCAACACTTACTAACCGACTCGGTAAGATTGCAATAAATCTTACCTCCCATACACCCATACAATCTCGTACTTCGTATAGACAAGAGTGTTATAATTAAGTCAAAGCTAGGTTTGATACACACAGAAGTTGTGTTTAGTGATCAATAATAAAAATAAAATATGATTTATCTAGTGTTAAAGGTAATATTTGAAACATTTACATGTACCTACTTGTACTCTTTCTATATTTTTAACGAGATTCTCTTTTTTTTTTGCTATGTGCAATGTTAAATCAATCGTTTAGCCAGGTTCTGTGCAAGTCGAAATAAAAATTTGAACTGGCTCCCAATACAAAAAGGTCATTCATAGCTGCATTGCAAACACCTATAAAGGATACAATTTTCAGTATTTTATTTCTAGCTTTTGCATGCAACGTCATAGGCAACGTCAAAAATAAACGTTGCTTTTTACTCTCTCTGTCCGAGTATCACGCCATTACAAACACGGTTGAACCGTGGCCGAACACAGATGGTGTTTTAGTGCAAGCGGTTAGCGAGAAAGAAAAAAAGCAAAACATTCACCGTACAACGTACAACTAATAATGCCGCTTTTATTTCATACCAACCCGTGCTCACATCTGCTGTTTTTGTGAACCAGAGCAGGGAAGTCGACTAATTACGTTTAGCTACCATAAAGAAACCCGTTAATTGATTCTTCATACTAATTCGAAACTAATAACGAGTCAATTTTGTATGCGAGATGGTAAATCAGATAGAAGAAATGTTTCACTTTTCTACGAAGTCGTAAAAATAAAAACCACATTCTGCCTGGCATATTTTTATATGAATGAAAATTTGTGTCACGATCTTACTTTTAAGTAAGTATAAAGACATAGTCAAGTCTTATATAAATCTATTAGATTTAAGCATTTCTGGTATTTCTGGCTTTGCAGTCTTATTTTAGATTAGGCTCCGTAGTATCTGATTGCAAGTAGACGTCGAAGTATTTTTAAAGCAGTTTCTATATTATGTTGGGAGAACTCAGCTGTATCTACGTTTTGCACTCCTAGTCTACAAAAGACTTTCTTTTCTACGAAGTCCTAAAAATTAAACACGCATTCTGGATATCACATTTTCAATCTGAATGCAAATTTGTATCGTCAGATTACACTTGCAAATTAGAACTGCGTTGTAGTTGTATCAGCTTCCCTCTATGACATTATAATGAGAGGAGAATACCTCAGAGGACGTATCTCCTTAAGTGGTACAATAAAGTGAAGAAAGAGACGAAGCGAGCTCTTTGAATAAATGATTTCCTCTGACGCTAAGTGGTCAGTGCACAGAACATAATAGATGACACGTTTCTTTGTGTCGACTAAACGAACAATTTCTGTCGTCTGCACTATTTATATTTTAAACAGCTGATTTTGTCTCCAATACATAGAAGAAAGTAATCATAAATTTTTTGAAGAGTCCGAGGGGATTTAAGAAGGTACCTACTCCTTCAATTATTGAAAGTAAGCGATCAAATGAACCATGACGTTTTGTAGGGTAAAGGTTTTTTTTTCTACTTAATTCATACATACACACATAACGACTCTATTTCTTGCGGAGTAGGCAGAACGTTAACGGTAGCAAAACTATGGTCTTCAACGATTCTTCAATAAAAAGTTGAGAGCCGTTTCAGAAAAATCGTGTATGTAATACTCGAATGTGGCATGTTGTCAGCCTGTCACCTAAGTTTGTAATACCTACACGTGAAACCATCGAGTCCCTAAGCCGCCTCTTATGGTACCAGTGGGAAAGAAATGGGGTTAGGCTATTGTGTGATATAAGCTGCCTTAACATGGCTACTTTATTCTATGAAAATCACAAGGATTTTATTATTTACCTAGAGCGTGCCAGTAAATAAATGTAACTTTTCCAATATTTCACCAAAGTATTAATCCTGTCTGCAAACTATTCCCTAAAACTGTATTATACCGTTCATAAGTCGCCATTCTTTAAATTTAGCTTTAATCTTTACTTTGCAACTTTCGCTAAGAAAAATGTTTCCAATCTTTTTATTGCGAGCCATCGACATCGACAGTGGGATGATTTATTAACTCGAATTCTTAAGGTCTGCGGAGTCCTTTGGATTTTTTGCTCACAATGCGCGGTGAGTCTGTGCATTTAACGCTGATTAAACTGTAAAATTAGGGACGCAACGGCCTTTGACAGATGCGGCCTCGAATAATAACATTATGCACACACGTACGTGCATCACGGTCCCAAGGTAGCGATGTCAAGCGGCAAGCCCTTTGTAGGCAACAAATCCACTTACAGAATAATGCAGAATAAAGACTACAATGGGTATCTTTGGCAAATTGTAAAATATACACGTAATTATTCGCTTTCGGGTGCATCGGAGCGTTGAGATCTTCGATCCTTGGGTATAGAAGGCGGTCCTTGAGGCTTATGAAAACATGTTACAATGATGGAGTAACCAGTGGCATTCCGTATTATTAAAGGTGCCCGTGTGTAGTTTTTTAGGCGTATTTTGGTGTCCAAAGCTGCTTAAAGCGTACGCATGTGGTCACTTTGTTACTACAAACAAAGTTATGCAGGTAAAAGATGAAAGTGAAACGGTTCAAATTGTTAGAAATTATTAATGCAATCATAAACTTTGGTAATAACGATCTGACGGACAGGTGCTTAAACTACTTCACACATTACAAACCACGAAAAAGGAATATGATAAAAGAGTTCACTAATAAAACCTGAGAATTGAGTTCAGATCAGGCCATAAAAAGCGGTAGAAATATTAAATATTATGCTAGAGGCGTTCCAAAACCATCTCAAGACGAAATAGAGAAACCGATACAATGCAATCAATTACAAATTTTTATAACACACCCATTCTTCACAACCCTAAGTAGTTAATGTTATGAAATATTACCGGCTATCGAATCGCCGCCTCTGAGCTTCAAAGATTTTTTGTGCCTTTATTTTTTTGTGGATTTTATGAATTTTTATGAAAAGCCCCTCCTCTCGATGGTCGATTGTTTTGTCAGCGCAACACCTGGATGCAAACAAAGCGCGTGCGCACGTAAAAATCGAGACACGTTCTCCCTCAAAACCGTATACGCGTTACCAGCAACTTTACCTTTATCGCCAAGGAAATACGACTCAGTTTTGTATAGCGCTGGTGCTTCAGCGATAATTTTTCTGCGCGACTTCTCTTACCAGTAAACTCTAACGGTTGCTGCACGATTGCGGAGTTTTTTAATTAGGTACGGTAATAATTTCTCGCATTCCCGCATTTTGAATAGTGTGAAGCTTTTGACTCGCTGTAACAATGTATCATAGAAACTATTTTTTCTCATAGAAACAACGTTAATAAATACGTACTTACACTACTTACCAATATTCATTTTCAAACAATTCCTTTATTTTTTTCAAAAATATATTAAATTAAAAGAACTTCATTATGATTAGTGAAGACGCAGACAAATTTCAAGAAACTAGAACGTAGAAATTTTATGGAACCAGATGTTTTAAATTAAAGTCTGCTGCGGTGACTGCAAGACTTTAGTATCTACGGATGGAAATTAGCTAATTATTCACATTACAGAACAGACAGAACAGATAAATAATGAAACTTATTCTATAATTTTAGGCGACGGGCTGACAACCAGTCACTATAGTAATACACAGTTATCTGATTGACCCTCAAACTTTTGTCAGACGTGGTGTTAATATCCGTTGAACGGCCTTTAACGCTCTGCCTACCCCGTAAGGGATTAAGGCGTGATTTATGTATGTATGTATTCTATAATTAAACTCTTTTAAAATTCCTCGTATAAAAACAATTTCAACCTACTCACCTAGGTCTTGTTATTCACTCTCACGTAAAAAATGGTAATCAAAACAATGAACAAATCAACAAAATTAGCATTATCATGTAATTTTCCCGCAATAAATTTAGAGGTCAATTAATTATCTGTCATTTTTACATACATTATCACAACTTAATTTTTATACCTCGTTTGTTGCTGTTTTAACATTAATCACGTCATATCTTTTAGTTTGTTTGATAATCGTTTCTACGTCGATGATATTAGGTTTATTTTTGGTTCCCAATCATCATTGTTGTTGTGTTCGTTTCATGTCAAATATATAACTCTCGGAAAATATAACGATAGATAAAAATACCAGTTGATTCGGGTTTCGACCTAAATTATTAATAATTAGAGTCATTTTACATAATTTCCTGATTAGAAATGAGTAAATTAATTGGTTAGGCTAGTTTTTAGCGGCATCGTAAATTTTACCATTATCTACCGGCTAGTCAAGAGTAGAAGTAGGAGACCATTTAAGAGTATTTTTAATTAAATATCTTCTCGTTAGTTTAAAAGGAATTCGTTTGTAAATCCATCTTCGCTTGATTAGTGGTTTCGACAACTACTGAATTTAATAATCTTTCCGATTCGTTATGGAAGCCGTTGTATCGCGGAAGCCGCTTGTTAAAGTAGCAAGCTTTTTTAATTACCTTTCATTAAGCTTCAATCAAATTCTTTCACGATGTGAAAATGTATTCCTGATGCAAATTTTATGACCATGTTTTATTAGGATATATTTCGCCGGAAGCAATTAAGATATTAAATCAATATTATTCTAACGTATATGATCGATAGGACATTAGGTGTAATTGTACAAGTAACCACCAATATTTAAATCAGATCCACTCAGATGTAAGAAACAACTCTCCCCCGAGGAACATAGAATGCAGTCAAAATACAAGTTGTTTTTTTCATCTTTTTATTATGGTTTCCCAAAATCTGGGTACTAGTGCATACACTTAACTTTGTTCGCCCTTCGCAAATAAATTGAGGAAGGAACAGATATGAGGATTAATATCCTAATCAATTGACCCGGCCGTCACAGGGCACTTGCTGTAATTTGTATCCGTAATTCAAGAAAAAATAATTTATGTCGTCCTGCCGCAAGCATTTGTACGCCACTGGGTAGGCCCCGGCTTTAGTGTTAAAAAATAACTAAATTATGACGAAATAGTAAATTTTTTATTTATGTCTATTTATTGATGTCCTCGTTTTAAGGAAAAATATTTTCTTCTACCTTATGCCACTTTTGCTTCCGCCACAAGGGTAGGCACGAATGCCACGAACTAACCCCAGGCAATAGAGTTGCAGAGAGCCTCGCTCCAAATATAGGACCTTAGGTACGCCCCGTCACGTACTAGACACGCCAAGGGACACACCACTAGAGTCTGTGCCACGAAAGGATTCCCGCACATGTGACGCCGCAAATGTGTCATCTCATGAAATTACACAATTCAAAACTATGAGTCAATAAAATTTACTATAAGTTCTATGATTTTAAAGGGCTGTTTAAGACTCCCTGCCGACCAAAAAACTATGTCTCTGGAGAAGAAAAATAAAGATTGCTAAAGGAAACCTCGAATTACAATGGGAAAAGGCCTGCAGGAGAAGGAGAAGATGAAGTGGGCATAGGTACAATTATAGATATTTTTTCTGTCACAGGCAAGATTTTAACCTGCTGCTTTCGCTATCAGTAATACGAGTAGGTGGATTCCACACTATGACGGAGTGACGGATGCATGATTCATGATTTATCCTTTTTTTATATGGGACTGCGTTTGTTGATACGTTTGAAAATACGTCCGTCAGTTCATGATAGTGGAGAAACCGCCATTGCGACGCTTATAACCAACTGGGCTATGAATGGTTATTATTATTATTTTCATCGCGTCGTTGGACGACTCGATGAAGACGAAGAAGAAGATTTTTATTTTAGCCTATAGTGTCCCACGGCCGGGCAAAAGCCTCCCCTCTCTCTTTCCAGTCTTTCGGTTGGGGTCATAATAATCGACTAGATTCTCGGTGGGACACTCACAAAAGTTGATATTTTACTCTTTGTGAATTTGTTCCCGGTCTGGTTAGGACATTGTAGGGTGAACCAACTGATTGTCCGAAAAGAAATGGTTCCGTGCTTCGGAGGGCACGTTAAGCCATCGGTCCCGGTTGCTGTCTATGATTACTTAGACGGCGGTCGTAACACAACCATGTCAGAGGCCTACTAGTGGTAGTAGGCGGTTGAAAAAACTCTGACACCAGGGTTCATCGGGTCGTTCGATGACTCGGTGTCCCACACGAAAAGAGAGAGATTACACACAAATACAGGATAATTAAAAACAGAAAATCTATGAAGGGTATCTTACTTTTTTTTACGCTGAGCTCCTTTCGTTGCGCGGACTTTATACTAGCACGCGACATAAGCATTGAGTAATAACCGTTATAGTGTCGTAAAGAATTTGCTGGTCACGTCTTTATACGGACCGGGAAGAAACAAAAAGGTGTGTAACGCTCTTGAAAGATATTTCTATCATTACCTTATTGAAACGGAAAAAAATGCTAGCTGTTATGATATGAGGTTTGGGCCAATGATTTTTGATTGATTTATTTATTTATCAAACAATCAAGTTTTTGATGTCTGATGTAGGAATTCACATAGTGCTCGGCAAAAACACAATAACAGTAAAAAAAATTAGAAAATATTTATGATAGAAAACAATATCAGTAATATAAAAAAAAAACTAAATTCTCTTTTAAAGAATAAAATCTCATACTCGTAATGTATCTAAAGGTAAGGTAAAAAATTATAATCGCTGCTACCGGCCGCCGCTCTCAGGCTTGGTAGGGGGATGATTTTTGAGGTACTATGTTATAGAGGTATATAGCAAGTAATATTCTCGTCACAGTTTAAAAAAAAAAAACGTAATGGCGTGTGATGCCGGCTTAGAATAGCATCATCACATTTTACCCGTCTGTGCCGCGGGAGGCGACGAAAGGACTCGAGGGACGAAGGGTTACAAGTGCATAACAATTTTAGGCAATGGGCTTACAACCTGTCACTATGGTGATAAACATTTTTCTGAATGGCCCGCAAATATTTATCAGACGTGGCGTAAATGTCCGCTTTTTACGGCCGTTTACGCTCTGCCTACTCCGCAAAGGCGTGATATATGTATGTATTTTTTAAACCATTTGTATTTGAAAAATACATATAACATAGACTCTGTGAAGGTATTGGTTCCTAGAATGTTGAATAACTAGTATTCATTGTATCATTTTTATTACTTAAAAACAAAAACCATTTCCCCGTAATATCCGTTTTTACCTTATTTTCACGTCGCTTGCTCTAAATTCGGTTTGCAGATAAAATTATCTTTGAAAGCTTTTATCCATTTGAGTTCAACTTTGATTTTGCATGATAATATTTCCGTAAAAAATAAAGGGAGAATTTTCGGCGAAATATTTTTCTTTAGCTAATTCAGTGTTACACGCTTCGGTGAACTTTTGCTTCGGTGTTTTGAAATGGCGAACCTTTTGTGGGTACTTGATTTTTAAGGCTATATTTGACATGAAAGTTATAACAGAATATTAATTTAACTTCTTTAGTTTAGTACAACTGATTTATGAAATATAATCGGTCCAACCAACATTAAGTAAAACTAGATGTTTACACATGATATAAACGGAAAAAGATTGCAGTGATAAAATAATCAGTTACAAAGCAATAGTTTTAATTTCAATCGAACGCAACATTCGATTCTTTTTTTCTTTTAATCAAACAACCGACATCGTCGTTCTTTTCAAGATAATTAATCCTAAATGCAAGCGACAGCCTACTAAAGAGACATTTGAAGACCCGACGACACAAAGAATGATCATTTTGTTTCTTTATTCCTCTAAAGAACTATAGGGGATCATGTCATGTGTCTCCGGTATTTATTACGAGTTTAAGAGATTAAGCTGTTACAATAAAAACGGTTTATTTCCAGCCAGTTAGTCCGCACGTGTTCGGTATTTGAAAATAAATTTAATGGCAGCCATATTTAAAATCTATAAACAATATTACGTGTTCATAATATCTAGATGATATATCAACGGTGAAGTTTGGACATAAATTAGTTTGGTATCTATTTATCTATTAACAGTTTGACAAAGAATAAGGACAAAATTAATTATGAGTAGCGCAAATATTCACATGGCAGGTACAAGTACTTTAGTGGGTTATTCTGAAATAAAAAATATTTATTGCAAGGTAGATAAGGTAGCTGCTTACAAGTACGTACGTACTGGCATGTGATGAAATGAAATATCACAATAAAAACTTCAGTTTTACCTACCCCCAACTGTTATCTACATCTACACTAATATTATAAAGAGGAAAGATTTGATTGTTTGTTTGTTTGTTTGTTTGTTTGTTTGCATCGAATAGGCTCCGAAACTACTTGCCCGATTTTAAAAAATTCTTTCACCATTAGAATCCTACATTATTCCTGATGAACATAGGCTATATTTTATACGAGAAAAAAATAGGGATCCGCGTGAAAATTTCGATAACGTAACCCAACGTGGGAAAAATGTACCAAAAAAATATCTTATATCGCGTACGCTGTGGAAATTACTGACAATAGAGCAAAGTGATGTACTACAGTTTTATAGAGGACATCAATATCTATAATAATGTCCGCGATACCATATGTCTTACTATTACAGTTATGCCACAATAACTACTTTTTCATTTAAAAATGTACCAACTACGCCACATTATTCGTACCAGTAGTGTAATGATTACATTTAATCATTACTGTTTTAAAGGATGTCGGGGATAGCCCTCAGAATACTTGTGGGGTACATGCAGACCATGAAACTGAACAACTTTCCCCTAGGAACATATTTCAGGAAACGCAAAAAAACTGACTTCCCATAGTGAATGCAGTCAGCTGATTGTGATTTTGTATGAAAGTTCATTTTTTTGGCGTTTCCTGACATATGTTTCTAGGGGAAAGTTGTCCAGTTTTATGTTTCATGCACCCTTTCATTATTATGTCGTCTTTTTTATACCTTACTCGGTATAAAAAAGACGACAAAAAACATTAAATAATGCATTAAAAAAATCTACACTAAAATAACACATACATACACATATCACGCCTATTATCCCTTGCAGGGTAGGCAGAGCGTAAACGGCCGCAAAAACGGACATTTACGCCCCGTCTGACATATGTTTGAGGGTCATTCGGAAAATTGTGTATCGCCATAGTGACAGGTTGTCAGCCCATTGCCTAAAATTGCAATACACACCCTCAAGTCCCTTAGTCGCCTCCTACGACTCCCACGGGAAAGAAATCGGGTGATGCTATTCTAAGCCGGCATCACACTAAAATAATAATTATATACAAACATACACATACACATATCTCGCCGATAACCCCTTGCGGGGTAGGCAGAGCGTAAACGGCCGCATAGAACGGACATTTACGCCACGTCTGACAAACATTTGAGGGTCATCCGGAAAATTGTGTATCGCCATAGTGACAGGTTGTCAGCCCATCGCCTTAAATTGCAATACACACCCTCAAATCAACCCTTAGTCGCCTCCTACGACTCCCACGGGAAATAAATCGGGTGATGTTATTCTAAGCCGGCATCACACTAAAATAATAATTATATACATACATACACATACACATATCTCGCCGATAACCCCTTGCGGGGTAGGCAGAGCGTAAACGGCCGCATAGAACGGACATTTACGCCACGTCTGACAAACATTTGAGGGTCATCCGGAAAATTGTGTATCACCATAGTGACAGGTTGTCAGCCCATCGCCTTAAATTGCAATACACACCCTCAAATCAATCCTTAGTCGCCTCCTACGACTCCCACGGGAAAGAAATCGGGTGATGCTATTCTAAGCCGGCATCACACGGCACATAATTATAAATAATCTACACTAATATTAGAAACAGGATTTTATTTACTGTTTGTTTGAATTGAATAGGCTCCGAAATTACTGGACCGATTTAAAAAAATCTTTTACCGTTAATTAAAATTGAAATTCTTTATTCAATGTAGGATAGTATTATCACTTATTGACGTCATGAACCGACATTCTAAAAAAAGAAATTTGTATCACACATTTCTTTTTTATTACAATTTTGTATCACCTAATAGAAAACCGGCTCGGGCGGGATAAAAAAAATAAAAATATAGGCACTGCCATGGGGCTGGCCAGGTTAATCACACGGCATGTAACTTTACGTCACCAACATCTGAAAACGATATTTGTTTCAAATTTAAGTCAAGATTTTTAGAAGCCTTCATTATCCCTGATGAACATAGGCTATATTAAACTGTCTTATTCCCGGGGGAAAATTGTTAGCGGCGGGTGAAACCGCTGGGCGGGCTGCTAGTATATTATATCTTCGTACAACCTGTTCTCGCATTTAGCTCATGTCATCTACCTAACTTACTTACATTTGGTAGCAGTAACGAGCCCTTACGAAGCTTCGAACATCTTGCCCACCGCAGGGCACTTGAGATAACTAGGTCAGTCCAGTACCCCCCGGCTTATGCTAGTTAAATATTGATCATAATGATGTTATAGCCTACGTAGGTAGGCTTATGAGGCTAGCTTGAGATATTCAAACGAGCGTTTGATACTCGAGTGCACAGAGCCTTAAATAGTTTGACACTGATATTCTTTAAAAAAGTAGCCATCCGCAAAATTATGACAATTTAGGCGGATAATCTTGATGATTTATTCCGTATTTTTTCGTTTTTAATTAACAATGTGAGAGTGAAAGTTGGTTGTTGATCGCATCATTATTCTATTTGTCACATCGCAATTAAAACCATGAGTGCGGAAATTGCGTTGTCACATTTTGAATACGATTTATAATGATATAAGATCTCGTTTCATTTCAACACAGTTTTGACATGGCAACACTCCTTTATCAATAAAATCATTACTTTAGCCAATTTTATGGTACAGTCACTCAATGTCTGATAGATAGATTGACTTGTAAAACGATTGTGTTGTTTTTTGACGATGTTACCTATTTGGAAAGCTAACACAATTTATGGTCACAATTATGTGAAACAACTTTATTGAATAAAATTACTGCTGACTTATGTTGTTTGGATGTGAGAGTCTTGACTGTTAATTTGGAAGTCAAGGGATTCAATTTAATTCCATTTCATAAAAATAAAAAATATTATTTTTTTCTGACAGAATGGATTTTTAGTTAATTTTCAGAGTTTTGGCGAACAAAAAATATAGATAAAATCACATTCCACATCTAAAAACTTCTGACAACAATAACGTCTTTAACAACCACAAAGAAAAATTTAAAAAAAGAAATACTTTGTTAGCTATACTTTATTATTTTGATATTATAGTCAAAGACATTGAACAATAAACAAATCAAGACAAAGCAGACATTTTCACTACGTAGCCTAAGGTTTTATAACTAATACATTGATTTATTAGATAAATAAATATGTACCGAAAGTCACATTGGGCTAGCCCCGACAATGGCTGATGGTGGCGCAGCTCTATCTGGTCACGATAGAATGCACCTTATTGAATTTTTCGGCAAATTTACATTATGAATCTCTTTGAGCAGCATATATGTATTAGCAAATCTTAATACGGATCTAGCCGTTCAATTCCTGTTTTAAATTTGATTAAAGAATCGTTTTAGAGCAATTATACCAAATAAATGTATTTTTGTTTTGTATTCACAAGTTGAATAAACACAAAATTAAAAATAGGTACGCATTTAGAAATATGGCCAAAACTTCCACTGAACCAACAAATCGTTTGAACAATAAAAATGAACACAAAATACAGTCAATAAAAATAAATCGTGTACATAACAATAGCCAAATATTTTTCCAATTATCAGCCTATTACCTCATCGAGCATTAGTTCCTCTTAGAAAAACATGCAACGGAACCGCGTAAATACAGAGTCTTTTAAATATGATGTGGTGGACTTTTTAATTTCCTAGATCCTCATATATTATTATAGGACTACATATTAAATAAAGAAGTAGACCATCTGATCTAATTGTAATCTTTGCATTATCAGAGTCAGTATCACAAATATCTATTGGGATCTTTTTCCAACAAATAAGGAGTTCAATTTGATTTTACTACTAAGTAAAGTACATTCTAATAAATAAGGCAACTTTAGTTCGAGTAACTAACGTTGATTTCTTGAAGCATACTTAATATTTCATGACTTTACCCATAGCCAAACCAAGTAAATACCTACCTTCACCATACACATAACATTTTTAAAAGTTACATTAACAGCGACAACAGTCTACTGCTGGACGTGGGCCTCCCCCTACTGTGTTTGGCAAGCGGATTGGCGAACGCAGTGTAAGACATTCTTTTCACAGGGAACGCTGCTGCTCGTTCCCTGGATACATTATCCCTCAGTCGCTTTATATCCTACAATCTATGCTATAATCACCCTTTAAAGTCACATTTTTAACATAATACCTCTAAATGATGATGATACTGGAAGTTATTGTCATATTCACCGTGGTGACCAAGCGGCAAGCGAATTGACGATCGCAGTGCAAGACATTGTTTTCACAGGGAACGCTGCTGCTCATCCCCTGGATAAAGTTATCCCTCAGTCGCTTTATATCCTACAATCTATTCTATAATCACCCTTAAAAGTCAAAATTTTAAAATAATAAGTGATGAACCTCTGTTCAACGATGCAAAATGAAGCCACGGGCTTTATTCGCCTAAGACTCGATATACAAATGGTTATCAAAAACAACGAGTCAGTTCGATAACCTTTTACCATTAGACTCGTTCACTCTTCCGATCCACGGCGACTCTTTCATCTTTCTATGCCAGTTGAATCATTAGATACGAACATAGAATACACGGTCCATTGGAGAGCGTAGAGGAAAACGTTATTGCCTTCAACCTACGAAGACTCTGGGAGGCAGTCATGTGATGCAGGAGTTATTGGAATAGGTTTCTCTGATGCTGAGTATCGTTTTGATTTAATATATCTACTACATTTTAACTAAGTATAGAATCAGCACTGGTTTTGAATCCATTTTGTTTTTGAAGTAATATCAGAGAAATAAACTTAAATTAACGGACCATTTTGATAAAACCTGCGGTTATTTGTTATTTAAAGTAAATCTGGCAAACCATACGACAATATTTCATCAATCATCATTTTAATCCATATTGATAGGTAATATTAAAATTGTATTTAAGTAAGACTGAAAAATATGTCCCTAGGTATAAAACATGAAAACATTTTTTTTTACAAATGTATTTATTCTTTGGTATCAATACATATCAAGCTTGATCTTGCGCACGCGATTCACCGAAATTTGTTCCGCCGAACAACAATGGTACAATACTGACAATATATTAAACATCTTACAAGAGGTTCTTGGGATACATTTCTAAACTTTGCGGAAAAAGATAGTTCTTGTAAACCAGGTACATTATCTTGTATCTTCCTCAAAATACTGCAAGATTGAGTCTATTGTCTAAATTCTTTAATGAAATTGCCACGTATCATAGTTTCCATAAGGAATATTATAAATTCGAGAGTTTGTATGTGTGTTTGTAACTCTTTCCGCTAAAAGGGATTGAAGGATTTGGATGAAATTTGGTAAACAGATATAGTCTTACCTAGAATTACTTAAAGGCTACATTGTACCGCGAGAAAACCGGAAAAACCGAAAAATAGCTGCGAGTGAAACCGTGGGGTGAAAATCTAGTAATCAAATATATTTAGATGCACAACGCTAACTTTAAGATTTGATCTATGAAGAATTTTATCTCTGTTTGTTTATTATCATAAAAATCTGGCTACTCAAAACTTTTATGCTAAACGACGAGTTGCATTATTACAGCACCTACAACATATGCTGCCGAATGTACCCATTCCATAGCCACAATAAAATGCTTCTTTGTATACTTATTAATTCATATTACACGGCCTCTTACACTTTGGACGCTTTGACAAAAGGTTCTTCTCCACGCGACTTCGACCACAAAGTCAATGGATCGGAGCGAACTGAATATAATAAATTACCATACCTATCCTTGACGATGTGCGTACAGTCAATATAAAAGAGCATCTGTCTGATGCTATCAAATTTGTCGAGTTACCTGAGCTATAAAATGCCGAACACAATTGAAAATTATTAAATATAACATATTATGCTTAGAAGAAGAAGGTTTTTCAAAGAAACCGCGATTTCCAGGAAAAACTATAAACTATTAAATAGCTTGACTTTTCTTTCTGACTGTATATCAAACAGGAAGCTGTAAATATATCAGTTTCCACCACTTGCAATAGATTTAAAGCTCATGAATTAATTATGAACTCAAAAGTATCTATTTACTTATCTGTTAAAATTTCTATGCTAAAGATACAATAAAATAAAAACTGGACATATGGAAATACCTAGTTTCCTGCTTTCAAAAGACTATAATTCACGATGATTTTATATAGACAGTTCGCTCGCACTTTAACAGCCAATAAAATTGCAAAGTGCTGGATTAAATGATAAAACGGAAATTTCCCCATTCAATGGACTTTGCCGGATATTGACGGAACTCAATTGAAACTATTTTCGAAATAAACTCGCATCAATTTCCTTGACTGTACGTACGTGAGGTTTTTGTTCTTCTTTCTCCTCTCGGCCGCGTTTATTTGTGTACAGGGACAATTTATCTTGCTATACGAGTGGAGTATGAATGAGTGAGCTTATGTTATTGAAACGTATGGAATTGTTGCCGGTGGAGTCACGTAGTATGGGGGGAAGTTGGGAAATATAAATGTAAGGTCGGCTACGGGAATTTGTAATGATATTGCCGTACCTGCTGGTATTGATCCCGACAAGGACATAAACGAAAAAGTTGTCACTTGACATGACCTTATAGAAGTTTCAAACAAAGATAATCATTATAAACGAAACCACTAATACTTATATCGGCTGTCTCGAAATGAACGCTCACATTGTTTTCGTTTTCTGCTAGGCATCCTAATGCGATCGATCTGCCCCGAACAACAAGTGAATGCTCAGCATTTCGTAGCGTAATTTATTGCCCCGATCTTTTACTCTGTCAATGCCAATTCCTAGCACAAAGTAATATCGCCCGAAATAAATTCCCTCCCAGCATTTCCCCAAAGATATCTGTCTGAAATCAGACTTAGTAAAATTCGGATCACGATTCGTGAAATGCGTTGTACTTCAATAGCTCGCATCAAAGTTTCTTTATGGCTACCACCCTCGTCAATTGTCTATTCCGTACGATATCCTCTCACCTACAACCTACGAAGGGTTCATGTGAAATTCATATTACTATGTCCTGGTCTTTTGTGAGGTAAATAATAAGCATCAGTTCTTTAAGTTTCTGTTTCTTTTTGAAATTTATTAATTCAATTCAATTCAATTCAAAAATACTTTATTGTACACAGGAAATACAGTAAAAACAAGATATAAATTTAAAAAAGTGTACACAAGGCGGCCTTATCGCTTAGGTAGCGATTTCTTCCAGGCAACCTTAGGGTACAGGATAGGGGAGTAGCCGTAATGCGGGAGGGGTGCACAATAAATATAAACCTATTAACATAATATAATAATAATACAATACATAAATTTTTATTACTTCATTTTTAGTAGCTTCCCTTTTACTCATACTAGGTGGCTTATGCTGAAGACTAAGGATGGGCTGTAAATTAAAAAGGAGTTTCAATTAATAAAACAAGGTTTATCTAAATGTGTGATTTCGATAACTATAATATATTCCGTTGGGAATTTTGAAAACTGGAAAAAGTTGTTTCTTATCATCAGCAGCCCTTCCAACGTTTTCAGTATCTATTACTACAATAGTGAAATTTCAGACTATAAACCAAAACAAATAAAAAAAAAAATTAACGCTCTGCCTACCCCGTAAGGGATAAAGGCGGGATTTATGTATGTGTAATAAATATCATGTGTGACAACATAACTTTTCAACCGCCAATTTTGCATGCTTCTTCAGTATTTATTCCTACGCAACAAATAGTTCACGAACAACTTCAGAGCATACGAAACAAATCCAACAAGTTCATGAGTAAGCATATCCCCGATATGGATGCAAAGTGGCTTCTCTCATATTCTCTTTCGTCTTCCTTGTTGCCTTAGTAGGTAATTCAACAATGGAAGCATATTTGTCAGACGCAGCACGTGTAGGCACTTAGAAGACATTGAAACAGGTATCTACTCTCTTTGTCCCTGCTCGAGTTTCATTCTCTATTCAAAAATTATGCGCTCATATATTTGAAAATAGAATAAAGAATGGTTAGAAGCATCGTCTGTGTATGGAAATGTTGCTTTTTTCTGTCACTATTTGCATTTGGTCGCTGCCATCGTCTGCGTTAAGCTTATTGGTGTCATTCAACTTGTGTTCTTGAATTTATGTTCTACTTTAAATATGAATGTAATTTGTTACTGCAGGAACACCCATAATCATCATCACTTTTATTACTTTTATGTCATAAATGTTTCCTATTTATCTGAAGTTATAAGTTCGTTGTGCTTATAACGACATGGTTAGCACATAATTTACTCCTTCGAGCAATAAAACTGACCTATTTATTGCCCATAGCTCATTGTGATAAACAAAAAATTTCGTGTCGTTAACTTAATGATAAGGTATTTTGGTCAGTGAACTATTTTTTCTCGTATTTCTGTTTTTGTTCTCGTATAATAAACTGGGGGCTCATACATCAGCTCGTGCGATACGATATTTTTCATCCTAATCTTCGGGCAGATCGCGGTCGTATAGAATACACTATTTTTATACAGGATGGAAGCTATGATGAAAAAATACTTGACCGTTGAAGAATTTGATACTTAGTTTCTTTAGGTTGCGTATTTTCATAGCTGTTGATTTATAGAACCAATAACTATGAAAATACGCAATCTAAAGAAACTAAGTATAAAATTTTTCAACGGTCAAGAATTTTGCACCATAGCTTGCTTACGACCGAAGAAGTTAAAGACTCTTGTCGTGTAGCACTGAGTCGACGAATAACCCAAAAGACCCGACCCCAATAGACATGTAGTTTCCGGTTTAGAATAGCATCACCCCTATTCTACTCGTGAGTATCGTAAAAAGTAACTAAGAGATTAATTTATTCAGGGAATAAGGGCAGCAGCGTTTCCTGTAAATGCAACATCTTGCACTGCGCTCGCCAATCCGCTTTCCAAGCGTAACGAATATGGCAATGTCCCATTAGGCGGAGGCCCATGTCCAGCAGTGGACTGTTGTGGCTGTTAATGTATGTAATGCAACGTGCAGGCCAACCGCCTATAGTTCGTTTCCCAAAAGGCGTGGACACACATAAATCATAAATTTCGGCGTCTCGATAAGGACTCACCGGAATTAAGCATTCTAGGTGGTATTTATTGTATCGTAACAAATGACTTATCTGCTTGTATCTCATTACCATAACATGACAAGTCCATTAAGTAGTGTTGGACACATGTAGAGCTGCGGTAGCAAGACTGGGTAAAATGTGTTTCTTGTCATAAGTTCATAACCAACTGTGTTGATTGCTGCCGTTGAAGTCAAAACATCGTATCTCGCCAATGTACCGGTTATGAGAAATAATAAACATCTCGTTACGTACTGAATGGTACGACTGCATGTTGAGTAGGGTCTTGGATACCACTTATTGATTGTGTTTTGTATAGTATATGGATAGATAGATGTACACTTTATTGCTTACAACATACAAAACCACACAGAAACCTTAAAAGTTAAAGTAAGCAAAGTCGGTCGGTTTTGCTTGCAACGATCTCATGATAAGATTATCATCTAGAAAACCTTTACATTAAGAAAGAGACGAATATAAAAGATTTGCACGTAGTTGCAGTATTTGCTTTTAAATGTCAAGATCTGCATTTTTTTTATTAAGAATGATGATTGCAAAGTCTCTAAAGTCTAAATATTTAAAGGTAAAATTTTAGTTTTGATTTTTTTACATATTGTGAAGATAAAACCGTATTTGCGTGGAAAACCTTCGGTGTCACATAAGTACAATTTTTTATGACTAAACAAGGTATACGCAAGTGTACGACTCTAAAGTAAACTAAATTTTCCCAGTAGTTCGTGAGGTCAGATTGTTAGGCATTTTAGTTTATTACCGCGGCAACTAACAGCAACAGTCGAGTCATCGTCGGTAAATTTGTTATACTTGCTTCGACGAATTTCGATCTAGAGATAACGTTGTTTTGTGGTACGCTATTAAGTAGGTTTTGACGTGTAAGGTGCAATAAATTTAAGAAAATAAATAAGTAAGTTAGTACTGACATTTATTATTCAGGTAATTTAAATTGAGAATTTTTCATATATTCTGAGTTCGATGCGACTGGCATTGTTTTAGGGCATAACATAAAAAAATGAAGTCGCTTATTTTGTGTAATATTATGCTTACATTATACTAAGCGTATTTTTTTATTCAATGTATGGTAGCTCTTTTATTAAATTCGTTTTTAAGTATCTATAATGAAGTAATACAAAACAAACAAGATTAGCGTCTATGTGACATTTTACACAGTGTCAAAACGCAGTTTAAGTCGTTTTTATCCTCTACAAACGAAAGTATGTAAGCATATACATAAACTGACACATGCTTTCATATGTTTAAAACATGTAAAGCTAGCCATATTGAACTATAAGATATCTCTGTATAGTGTGTCGTGGAATTTTAGGTGACATTTGGATATGACTGACCTATACGCAAATGTACCTTGATACAGTATTAGAATCGGAAGAGATTTGCAACGAAAAGTTTAGTCATGAAATGTAAGATCATATGATTTGGAAATCAAGATAGTCACACAAAGTTGACACATTTTACGTAAATGAAAAATTCGGTGCAACTAAATAGTAATAAATTACCGATCACACATTCCTTAAAACATAACTCTTACAAAGTATGTTTCTCAAAACTTATTAATTCATGTCACGTCTTATCCTTACACACTTTTTCTCAACAACAATTTCAATTTCAACGCCTTTTACAGAGGGTGGTCCTGATTTTCAAATCTCAATGAAGGATTAAGTAGATATTTCACGTTGAAGACAAAACGAAATCGGTAACCGATTTCACGGGTGCAGTTCTGAAGGCGAGTCATTTCCTGTCTATAAGCTGAACCATACCGTAGCAAATGTCAGATTTAAAGGAATTCATCCGTCTTTTAAAATCTATTGAGAAGCTTTAAGAATATATTAGTATGCATGCCTGTCCCTTTCCATCTACCTAATTTTTCACATAACACAATAGCTTATTGATAGTTGTCTATGAATCAATCAATAAAGCAGATTTTTCTGGTTTATGAATAAAGTAATTAACTCTTCAATATTTTTAGTAAACGCACAAGTATCACTAAATGTAGAGAGCTAAACTCTCCCAAATCATAAACAAGAATGTCGCGTAGGTACATCACAAACTCTTCAATACCTTAATTTACGTTTTTTCAACGTTGAAAGTATGATATCACTCTCCTACATCTAAAACGCTTCCTAGAACCTCGGCAATTATGGTTAATGCTGCAATGTTGTAGCAAAACGTAATTTTAAATTATCCTCTTTATTGCACGTATAATCCACGGAGAGAACACCTCCCGTATATTTACCACTCGGCTCGTAAATGTTTGTATATTGTTACTCGTAACTTGTAACTATAGCTATTTTTTGCCGTCTGTTTTAAAGCAGAAACTCACATTACGTGTTATCTCTACCGGCCGGTTCGGTTCCATGCGAGTTCACTCATTTATTGCATTATAAATATGGTGGGAGGGGCCATCGCTCGTACCACCGAACGACCTTCCCACTTCGCGAGAGCTCGCAGGAAAGGCGGCACCCGACAAAAAACTCAACGAACACGATCGATTATTTTAAACTTCGCTAGCATAGAAAATAGGGGCCGATTGAAGGCTTCCCCTTCATTAATAAGCTATTAGATTACTCGATGTCGTACCGGCCGATTGGTAGGCCATAGGGAATCCCAATAAGCGCTGCCCCCACTTCCACACCGATGGCTGTTCGAGATTCAAAAGAAGCCCCGCTTTGAACGAAAACAAAAAGCTCGAAAAGTCCCCGCTCTAATTCTCTTTACGATCTCCGATTTCAATTGCTCCTTCAGAATTTGAATGTAGGGAGGGACAAAGTTTTGTCACGTATAGGGTCGTCCGAAGTGTATAGATCGACCGAACATATAATGCGGGCCTGAGCCCCATAGCGACTCCATTAACGAGAGTGCTCCAGAAGCTACGATATCGCAACTTAAGATCAGATTGACAAAAAGTTAAGAAAAATAGAGCTAGTTTTACGAGCCGCTCTGTTATTAAACATTTTAAATAAATACATCGTTTGTTATGTCCGTTTTTTACCGGTCCCATTCAATCTATAAAGATCTATGAGATCTCAAAACCCTTTTGGTAACAACACGCACACAACGTATTCAGATACAGTTTTTTTCTCATCGGGTGTGCACGTATGAGTATTATCTGGATATATTTGTCCCCTTTCGTGCTGCTTTTGATTTCGATAATTTTTTGTTCACCCATTATTACGGAGCATTGTGCGAAGCTTTAGCTCGGATAAGATCTTTGATATGTCGCCTGATTCTCTGCTGTATTTTTTATTCCAAAGGAGTAACCTTTTTAGTAAATTACAAAAAACGGCTGTGAGAAACATGTGATGGAGTTGACATTATATTGACTTGCGTGGGAGAAGTTAATATAACAATGCCAACGGACTCTATCAAAATAATATCTCAGAATGCTTCAAAACAAAGATTTTACTAAAAAATCTCGTTTTAAAGTATTATGAATGAAAATGCCAGGGATATTTTCAAAAGACTTGATTCAAATCGGAACAAATTTAAGCACGGTATTCTTATACAATTATCCGGTCCATATCCCAGGATCTGTCAACCATCAATCATACCAGATTACGCCACAAATCGAACGAGTAACCATAAAATTGCACATTCAGCATCCAGCCATGATAAATTTGGAGTAAGTAGTGCAGAAACACCGGGAAATACTGCTGAATCATTCACCTCCCCACTCGAAATTTTTCATCGAAAAGAATAAAATGAAGCTTATATTTGAGACAAAGGATGGGTACTTACAATATCTTCACTACAAACGCGTTTGGAGAAAAAGAGAATTGAAGAGGAATAATAAAGGACCTTGTCTTTGTGACTGGCATATTTGTAAGATCTCTTATTTGAATGGTATCAAAATTCGCTGAGTTGTCAGGACAATGGGTGAGGTTAGGAGACGTCTCTCGGATTTCATCACGGGATTGGCTATTTGCCGATGGCTAACGATAACGATCTAATAAATTGTATTCAATGTCATTCATGTTCTCTTATGCGACAACGTGATTGTAGCAAAATCGACGACTGTTCAGCGTATGGACGTAAAATTATCATTTATATCGATAATAAATAAATCAGAATTCTTTCAAGGTTTATGGTTCCATAAATAAATGTATTTTTAAATTTGCCGACACCAAACGTTACCAAACTTCAGATATATACTGTAAAGTTATCTATATGTTTACCAGATTTTGGCTTGGTAATTGATCCGTTAATTATTGCTAATTGCAGAATATATCTTTATCTTTTTGACTGCCTCATGTTATGTCCAACCATACCATGATAATGAAATTAAAATGAACCACTTTATAAAACTTCCGAATTAATTATGCGATTCTTAAAATTCCTTGAGTGCATCCATTACCAAAATTAACATTAAAACGGGTATCAAACAGAGTTCAACTCTTAATTAAAATTTTCTCCAAAGCAGTTCAAAGTCCAGTGGCTTTATTTGCTTCCTCATAGAAGTGAATAAAAGTAACGGTTCTTGCGTTTGATGCGAGAGATGCTGGAAGACGTCTTATTTCTTCAGAGGAACTACAGCTACTGAGAATTTTAGACTGTAGGTATCGGGCCAGGTATGACGAATTTATGTTTTATAACGTGTTGGATGATAAAGAATTGTATATTATTTTTTTTATTTGGGGTGCTTACAGCCTTAAAAAACATACTTAACATATAAACAAATGCCCATTACTATTCTTATATATAGTGTTAATTTGACTTTTTTTATTTTATTTTTTTGCATCCGCCTCGTACCATAGTTTACCTGCGCACACCATGTCCTCTGGATTTCTCAAAGGTTGACTGGGAGAGATCCTTTACTGGGATAAGTCCGCCTTTGTGCCCTACCTCTTCTGTTATTTGTGTTTTTTTTATTTTTATTTGGTGCAATAAAGTTATTACATACATATATAGGATCGTTTTATTGAGTGAGGAATCCTCAACTATTTTGAAGCAACAAGGATCTTTTCGTCACCGGTAGTTCCGTAGGACTAGCATTTTCATTGTTTACATGTCACAATAATATGCCGCAGTTCTAAAATGTTACGTCACTTCTTCTTCTTTGGTGTAAGATACCGAGTGGTGGGCGACCCGATGAACCCTCACTGAAAAATTGAATTACTGCCAAAATTTGCAATTCCGTGTTGACGACACATAAGTATTGCTATTACGTTTTGGTAAGGATTTTAGTTATATAAAACTTAAAAACTCACTACATTATTATCTTCAAAACCTGTCGAAATCACCTGGTTTTCCTTTTCTACCTAAACTCTGCAATAACCTAACCGGAACAACGATATTGTCCAATAAATTGCAGGTCAAAGCCTAGTTAATAGATAGGACACAGCAAGCTGGGAGCACTCCGGCTCTCTGATGCTTAACGGAATCGGTGTACTAGACTCCTAGTGGACTGTTTACCGTTCCGCCTGCCTCGACGGACTTGACGGTCTAGTCCAACTGTTTACATTCGAACCCCACTGATGTTTTCCCCTTGTGGCTTTGAGAACTATCTCGAATTACTCGAACGCTGAGTGCCGGTGAACAAAAAGGATAAATGACCCTTATGCAGCTTGTTCGAAAGAAAGACCATTCGAATACGAATAAGTTTGTCAACTTGGAAGATGGAGGATTCCGAGTGGATTCACAAATGACTTGTGACATTTCTTTTTAAAAATTCTTGAACTTTTGAAAACTTGAGCAAGTTTTGAGATTGCGGACAGAATGAGAGAGATTCCGTAATTCTAGCTAGTTTAATATGACTCATTTTGGAAAATCTCGTCTAGAAATGGGCCGTAAAGCATAAATGTTTCACAGCATTATCAATTTGATATTCCAACGAAGTGTTATTAAATCATTTTAATTGCGGTGAGCGCTCTCCATAAAATTGTACAAGAATTTTTAAACTATGATCATCCCAGGGAATACGAGTAATATCGTAAAATTTCAATCTTGCCTGATATACTGCATGCATAAATCGCTTTTTACATTTATTATGGCCAACTCCTGTATTGATTTTTTTTTCTTTACGAGTGCGACACTAAAGGTTTTATTGAAAACCAATGTTATAGGTATCGTTAAATTTGGTATTCTACTCGTCTTAGATAAACATAACGCTCACGGTTTCTGGCAATAGACATTTTATGAGCCAATTTTCTCGTTGTTAGTAATAATTCGTCGGATGGCATGATAATATTTTACTGTAAAAACATTAACTTCCTGCAGATAACGCTTTTCATGTTTTTATTGACGAAACGAGGAAATAGTTTAATTTTTATGGATAACAATTTTGGTTATTTTATTTTAATTTTACTATCGATCGTCCTTTGATCGTTTATATTTAAATCAAAACGTTATGAAAAAATGAACATGTAATGGAACGAAAACAACCTAAAATTTGTTTCGTTACATGAAAACTGCCAACAACTTATTTAGGCAATTATCTGACACGCCTCGAGTAAGTCATCTTTAAACAAGCCTGACCTAGAACTAAAAATAGCTACCTAATACTTTAGAAGCGTTCAAGCTTTGAGTAAGATCGATTTCTTGAATCTCATCAAAGCTTCCTCAAACGCGACAGCTGCCTTCGCCGTCGCCTCTATCGCAAAATTTTAATCCTGGCAGCATATTGAGTTTCTTCTTCGCTCGATTGAAAGTATTTTTTTTAATTGTCGCAGTCTGTCGCTTCCCTCAGCATCTCAAGTTTCACGGTAGCGTCATTGTAGCGGCAAAGGATGAGGTGCCGCTTCATATCGGCTTACTTTGTGCCTCTTTTTGCGGTCGTTGGCGAGATGCAACTTTGTGAATTGTCGGTAGGTGGATAGGTGTAACTAGGGGCAGGTGACAGCTTATTTTATAGTGGGAAGAATCGAGAAGTCAAGCGTCTTGTCGTATATCTTGCACTGGTTAGGGCTCTGAAGTTTATGTTGGGTGAGTCAATGGAATTTTAACGAATGAAGGCTAAAGAAGAGGTTGTAAATGGCACTCCAAATCGCCAACGCAATTGCTGTGTGTTATTATTTCCTGTAAATAATATATAGTAGGATTGATGAGATAAGTGAATAACATTCTAATTAAGAGCACTAATCAAAATAAACTAAAAGCCGCTTTCTTCATTTCTTTCCTTTACATTAAAAGTCAATTCAGTCTGCTACTGGACATAGGCCTCCTATACTAGCTACGCTTGGCAGGCGGATTGGCGAGCGCAGTGCAAGATGATGCATTCACATGTAACGCGGCTACCCATTCTCTGGATGAATTTAGTTTTTAGTTTTTACGTTACTCACTGGTAGTAGAATGGAGTGTTGCTATTCTAAACCGGCATGGCATCACACAGCATCAACATTTTTAAATTTGTTTCTCTTTTTATTAAATTAAATCAAATTATCTATGCAAAAGCACCAACCAATTCGATTGCAACTTTCCCTTCTTGTTGAACACGCAAGTATTATTTGACCAAGTTTCTCAGGCATGCCTTTTCGAAATCTTCTTCAAACACACCTTACTATATTTACCGACTACCGAAAACTCAAACACATCAAAAGCAAATCATCGGCAAATTAACTTCCGAAAATTGAAGAAAAAAACAGCAGCTGCTGTAGGTACCCTGGGTAAGACAACCGAAGCATTCAAAAACAATATTTGTATTGCGATATGGGATAAAAGACTGTAAATACCCCGGCAATTACTACACGGTAACATATTTGCTTAGGACTAAGGAATTGAAGTGTTTTCGAGCGTGCCAAGACATTTCGTTCGACGAATGATATGTGTGGGAAGATAATTCTTAAGAGGAGAAAGCATAGGTAAATTAAAATTACTATTATATGATAATATACTTTTTAGATACAGACTAACAACAATTTAAGTAATTGTTTCTTGTTTTTCCATTGTCATTTTATGTCATTACAATACCTATCAAAGATCTTGACATAGATAAGATAGGAAAAAGGTATGCCTCATATTTTTACAAAGGTATCCTTTCTCATATTTTTCCTGGTTGTAAGCATCTATCCATATTTTTTCTTCTCTCTCGTATTTCCATCTCAATATTTATTTTTCGAATTCATTTATATAAATGCCTAGCCTAGACACCCCAGATCCATTTAAAGAATGTTGCGTTCTGACTCACATTTCAAAATTTAAAATTTACTCACTCCGTGTAGTTATTTCCATGTCTCACGATACCTCCAGGAGGTTCTACGAAAGCAGTTGAGTGTGTGCTCCATACGCCTACTGTTCGACTGTGTAAACATTTCTTAGAGACAATAACCTACCCGTACAATCACTCAGTTATAATGGTATTTGATTTATTAAACAGAAACTCGGGAATTCTGATAGATATCACACATGGTTTGGATTTGACAGCGCTGATGTATCGACTGGAATTGGTGTACACGTAGATTTAGACGACGAAAAGTGATAGGTTATTATTGGGCTAAGGCGGTTCTTCGGCGGTTTATTTTTAACGCATTTTAAAGCATGTTACGCACCGTAGCCGTACTTGTATGAGGATAAGATCAGAATTAGCAATATCCTTTCGTCTGTCAGATGCATGCGTTACGGTGCGTTAAAAATACGCAGCGACGGACGACAAGTGGGAAAACTGCATAAAGGGTGTAAGTTTAAAATCGGCACGATCAAAATGAAGATAAATTCTGAAATAATTCCAAATGGGACTTTTCTGTCATAATGGAACAGACGGGTAAAGAAAATTTTCGAAATATCTTGAAAAGTATCATCATCAAAATAATTTCACATCCCTTTTTACATAGAAGTACCTTCCATCAAATATTGTTACCTATAAATGTTCAAATAATAGCTCTTCACAATTACATACAAGTACGCAGTAACCTGAATGAAAAAAATACTCGACAATAAGCGAACGAAAGAAAGAAGAAAATACGAAAAACCACACAAAATTTGGCCTACTTTCATCAGTGAACCCAGCGCACACCTAATATGAATACTTTTAATGCAGAAGCTACAAATGAGGTGGGGAGACAAGGGCTTTGGGTTGCCAGTATACAAGGCACTATTAAATTCAGTGCAAAAGATGAGTTTTACTCTTAAAAACTGAACAACTGTTCCCAATAAACATAGGTAGAAATATGAAAAAAATTGTACCTCTAATACAAAGTGACACATTTTTGTCTGGGAGGCCCAGATTAATTTTCATTTTATTGAAGAACGTTGTTCGGTTTTACAAGTAGAAAAAAAATGCCTTTAAATATTTGTATTGAGTTAGAAAGTACCTACCTCATATAAAATTGACTTACTTATCTCACACTTAAAAGTATGATGTACAACTATGTAGGCGGTTTCAAGTGTGTTAATCGAGTCGTTTGTCGACTAGGTGGCCCACAAGGCAGAAAAATAAACATGTCAAAAGGACCAAATTTCCACCAGTTTTGCTTGGAAGAGTCTAAGAACGAAAAAGTGACTCACTGCAAATGCTATCAAAAACTTGTGCAATATCGTGTCAAAACGCAAAGAAAATTTCATTAAAAAAAATCCGCTGTTTAGAAGTGGTCTCATAGGCTGGCAACACAAAGGGGGAAAAGGGGAGAGAGAAAAAAATATTAAAAGTTTCTTTATTCGATCTCGGCTCTCCACCGCACAATCCTTTTTGCTAACTTTCTTTAATACAACTACTCGGGAAAATCCACGCTTTAAGGTATGAAGGGGAAGTTTGTAGTTCTGTGCGGTCTTTTGGCATTTACCAGCAACAACTTTTTATGGAGCAAAGTAAAATATAGAGAGCGGAAAAGCTACCAGCTTAAAGAGAAATAAGTCTGCTGAAAATAATATGTAGATAGATAGATAGATGAACACTTTATTGCTTACAACATACACAACAGAAACAAAACAATACAGAAAACTTAAGACTAAAAGTAAGCAAAGGCGGCCTTATCGCTTGCAGCGATCTCTTCCAGGCAACCTTTACATTAAAATAGAGACAGAAATTAAAAGATTTGCAAGTAGTTGCATAAGCAAATTATCAGTCAAATAATTAAATTTTAATAACAACACTTATGTACTAAGTACATTTACAATCATACATAAATACATACATATATACATACATACATACATACATGCAAATATATACAAATATGATTAAAAATATATATATATATATATGTAAATTAAAGATATATATTATAAGATACATACCTACATAAAAAATTATAAATACACACATGACAATGGACATTTAAATACTTACTGATTTCAAAAGGAAATAATTGTGCAATTTCGATTTAAATATAGCAGGAGATTTAGAGTGACGGATTTCAGACGGCAACTCATTCCACAAATGCGAAGCTTTGGAGACAAACGATTCCCTGGAGTACCCCGACTGAGAGAGACCTCGTGGAACGCGGAGGATGTTATCGTTCTTCGACCGAACGTTGCGACCATGGTCATCACCCAAAAAATGAAAGCATTCCTTCAGGTAGGGAGGAGAACAAGGGTCGTTTAGGATTTTGAAGAGGAGAAGAAGGATATGCTCATGCCGGCGCAACCTGATAGGGAGCCACTTCAGTCGACTTCTGTACTCAGACACATGATCGAACTTGCGCAATCCGTAAATGAACCTTATGCAGATGTTCTGTAACCTTTGGAGTTTATCAAGGAGATCCTCATTGAGGTCAAGATAACAGACATCCGCATAGTCTAGAATAGGAACAAGGAGAGATTGCGCAAGCTCGACCTTGGTTCTCACAGGGAGCAAGTTCTTCCACCTCTTGAGGGATCCCAAAGAAGCAAAGATCCTACGACTGACTTGCGATACGTGATAGGTCCAAGATAAGGTAGTATCGAAAAATACACCCAAGTTCTTAACAACTTTGCTGTAAGGCAAAGCGACACCATTGAAGGTCAAAAATGGGGCAACGTCATAGTTCACTCGGTGTACTTGTTTTGAACCCCCAATGACAATGACCTGCGACTTGTTTGGATTGACAGAAAGGCCGTGTTTTTGACTCCATTGAAGGACAGTCGCAAGGTCATTGTTGAGAAGAGCAATGGCTGAGTCAAATTCGTCAGGAGTTGCTTGGGTATAGATTTGGAGGTCATCCGCATAAAGGTGAAAAGAACAAGATAGGAGAGGTGTAAGGAAGTTGATAAAAATGGAGAAGAGGAGAGGAGAAAGTACACCACCCTGAGGCACACCCGCAGTTATATTAGTGAGATCAGAAACTTTACTGTCGACACGAATACATTGCTGCCGTCCAACCAGATAACCGTGAAACCAATTGACCACCCCGTCCGAGATGTGCAGCGCGCGTAACATTGCTAGGAGAATGTCAAAATCGACCATGTTAAAAGCGTTACTAAAGTCAAGTAAAGCTAACACTGTTAGCTGTTGATTCGACATACCCAGCCGCACATCATCAGAAACCTTGGTTAGAGCAGTTACTGTTCCGTGCCCAGGGCGAAAACCGGATTGGAAGGGACTGAGCAGTTTGTGAGAGTTCATAAAGGAATTAAGTTGATGGTGAACAAGTCGCTCAAGAACTTTTGAGAGGAATGGTAGGATAGAAATAGGACGGTAATGTGACATGGTAGAAGGATTGCTGACTTTGGGAATAGGAATAACTGCAGCTCGACGCCAACAGTTAGGAAAGGTACCTGTGCTAAGAGAGAAGTTGAATATATGAGAAAGAATAGGCAGTACAACACCAAGGCTGAGCAAGATCATTCTACGACTGATACCATCCAGGCCCTCAGCATTGGATTTAATGGCTGAAATATTTTTTTCAACTTCACGCTCAGTCACAGGTTTAAAAGAAAAAGGAGAGTAAGAAGGACGTGAAAAAGAAGAAAGAGAGTTTATTGAAGCTTGTTTAGTGAAAGAGGGGATTGGACAGCAGGATGTAAAGTGAAGATTTAGGGAATCCAGGTCAAAGTTTGGAGTAAAAGAGCTATTGGTCTTACCTATACCCAAGGAGTTGAGAAATGACCATACTTTCGCCGGATCACCGTTTTCAACGGAAGCATGTATGTGTTTACGCTGAGCGTCTCTACACAATCGACTACAACGATTACGCAGTACCTTGTAGCGCTCGTGATTCGCCTCGGTAGGGTCATTTCTATATTTGATCTTAGCAGCATTCCTCCTAGCCATTACACTTTTTATGTCGTCGGTGAGCCATGGTGCAGGCAAGTGTTTTAGCTTGACGGGTCTAAGAGGAGCATGGATATCGAACACCTGGATCAAAAGTGAGTTAAAAACTTCAAGCTTGTCATCAATACTATGTGCTTGGAAAACTGAGTCCCAATCAATATCACTAAGATCAGTCATGAACTTAATAGTATCGATCGAGGCAAAGCTCCGTTGCATCACGACACGAGGTTTAGGTTTAGGACAGCGGATTTTATATGAAAGGAAGACAAGATCAGCCATGGATTCAATTCTTCTTTTCTTGCCGTCCGGTGTCTTGATGTGAATCCAGCCATCTCGGGTCCAGCATGATGACATTCCGTAGTAATCTCTGGCCGCCATGAACACGGTGTGGCGAGGTTTCGTGAGGAACTCTGAAAGTGTGACTTTCGATCCCTTCAACGCCTTCTTCGAATTCCAAATGCGGTCACGCACAGATTTGTCGGCGAACTTGACTACGATAGGCCTGGGTTTTGACTTGGCCTCTTGCTTGCCCAGTCGATGGCTATACTGTACACAATTTACAGCCAAATCAGACATCTTACACTTGTCGGCAATGGCTGCCACAACTCCGGCCGAAGTGTCCTCTTTGTCGGCCTCCGGCACCCCGTGGACAAGCAGTATTTTGCGACGCTGGTGCATCTCAATTCTATCTTGGCCTCTTGCAAGTGCATCCACCTCTGCACGTAATATAGAGATAGCATTGTGAATAAATGCTTTGAACCCCTGATACTCAGTGTTCAGTGCTGCAATAGTGGATGGTGGTTTACGGGGAGCAGTCAGCTTTAACTCAGCTTCAAACTCCGCCATCTTCGAGTTGAATGTGTTAATCATTGTCTCCATGCTAGCAAGTACCTTAGCGTGGTCCATTATGCTGAGTATGTGGCAGTGCTGTGATGAGTTTTTTCCAGGTAGAAGGAATGAAAGTAGGAAATTAACACTGCAGGTGAGTACTACTATCTATGCATATAAAATAAGCATAAAGTAAATAACTTTAATAGTTAATAAGTATTTTTAAATTTAAATAAACTGGGGAGCAAAATATAAACAGTGTTGCCCAGGCAACTACCCACAGGGGAAAAAAAGTACCCCTTTTTTTTTTTTTTTTTTAGTTGTGGACCCTACGATTTTTAGCCCCGGGGCTTTTAATCTACACCTGACTGTATGGTGGGGAGCAGGAGCTCACCCGGAAAAGCTTGTGGTTGTTCAAACAACCAGCTCAATCGCGCCCTTGGGGCGCGATTGGGCTTACGAGTTGTTCTGGGAAGAACGTATTGGACTGAATCTACCCGGCACGTGCCGGTAGTTCCCAAAGTGGGGAGCAAATGAGGGACCTCCGCGCCCCCGCCGGCGGGGGCGTCGGTTGCTTGAGAAGCTTGTGGAGTGTGATCTACTCGCAATGGCTGCAGCAGTGGCTACTGTGATTTCATCATCTTCTTCCGTAAGGATGTGTCTCGGACGGTGTTTAAAACGCGAGGTTGGATGGGGGAAGTAGTTGGACGCGGCAACTATCAAGGGGTTTTTATTATGGGGAGCATTATCGAAGAAGCGACGAGACGCTTCTTTCATATACGCTTTAATGGTAGGGAGGCCTAAGTCGATGTGGAGGTTGGCGTTACGCATGTACCAGGGCGCCCCGGTAGCTTTGCGCATGAAACGGTTTTGGATGACCTGCAAAAGCAGTGTGAGCAAAAGCTACGCTGGCGTAGGTCATAATAGGCCTTACGCAGGTGGTGTAAATTCTCACCTTATTTCTAAGGGAGAGTTTGCTCTTTTGTTCAACATCGGATGTAATCTGCCCAAAACGAACGCGGCGCGGTCGCGGACTCTCATAATGTGGCTACGGAAGCTAAGTCTTGAGTCGAGGGTGACTCCTAGATATTTGGTCTCGTTGACCCACGGGATGGGTCGGCCGAAAAGCTTTACAGCGGGGACGTTTAATCGGTACGAACCTCTACGAAAGTGCACGGCTGCACTTTTTTCCGGATTTACCTCGATTCTCCATTTACGGAACCAGCTCCCGAGGGGGTCTAGAGCGTTTTGGAGAATCTTAACTAATTTTAAGTAGTTACGGTGGGACGCGTAGATGGCAGTGTCGTCGGCGAACATAGCCAGCTGTGACATGGGCGATTTGGGGATGTCGCTAGTGTATAGCGTGAAAAGTAATGGAGATAGGACGGAGCCCTGAGGGATTCCTGCCTGTATGGTGTGGGGTGAAGACAGAGTGCCTTCCACCCTGTAACGAAAGCTTCGATCCGACAGAAAGTTACGTACTAAAAGCACGAGACGATCAGGCACAGCGAGCTGGTGTAGCTTGTATACCAGCCCGTTGTGCCAGACCTTGTCGAAGGCTTTCGCCACGTCGAGAAAAACTGCTCCTGTCGGGGCCGGTTTGGACGAGACATTTATCTTAAGAGCGATGTGTTCGTCAATGCGGTGTACTTGTTGGGTACAAGAGTGCTGTTGTCGAAAGCCAAATTGCTCGTCAGGTATGAGATTGTTGGTCTCTGCGTGGTCACGGAGTCGGGCATAGATCATGCAATCGTAAAGTTTGGCGAGAGGGTTCAGTAAGCTGATCGGGCGGTAGGAAGTGGGCTCATTCGCCGGTTTACCCGGTTTGTGAATGCCTATGACTATTGCTTCCTTCCAGCAAGCTGGAAAGGTGCAACTAGCCATGGCGGCATTCAAAATCAGGCTGAGGCGATTGATCAGGTGATCGGGGAGAATCTTCAGGACACGGTTGGTGATGCCGTCCGGTCCTGGAGCCTTTCTGGGCTTGAGTGCCTTAAGGGCGTTGCGCACTTCCATCTCAGTGATGACTCTGAGTGGAGGGCCCGATGGAGGTAGTGAAATGAGACGTTCGACTTCGGAGTCGACCGTTGAGACGAAGGTCAAGTCGTAAGGGAGTGTGCTGGGGGTGCATTGGGCTGCGAGACTGTCAGCTAGGCATTCAGCCTTTTCGTCGTCGTCAAAGGCTTTGGTCTGGTTAATATGTACCCCGTAGACATAAATGCATTTTATTCTACCAGTACAACGTGTGATATGAGTGGTTAGAGCACACGTCGCAGATATGGTCAATGCAAAATGCACTTTCAGGTCTTATATCATGATCCAATTTGAATACCAAATTTTTAATAATTTAAGAAAACTTGCGAAATTTGCGGGCAATGGATGAGCCACAGTTGCCCAGATGAAAGAAGTGTCGCCACTAGTGATGATGAAAGTCACAGGTTCAAATTCTGACCTCGGTAGAACATTTTGCAAGTTTTCTGTGATTCAATGTTTCACCGCAGGCATACTCTTAATCCTTCTAAGTAATGAGTAAAACTAGAAAGAGTTGGCCAAAGTGTGTCAGTCAGTTCTCACATGCACCGCCTAATTTTTCGGTAATTTGCCGTACCTGGTTTTCATACGAAAGGAGTTATAAAAATAAACTCAACCGGGTACCTCGGCACACGTCGCCGTAACTTATTGCGGCTGTCAAAGGTTTTCATTCGTCTAGTGACTGTAAAGAACCGCAATATCGTCCGGTGCGTGTCCAAATCACCTGTTCATATCCAAGTTTGAGTAGTTTAGGGACACAGAGGGCGTATAAGTAGTTTACCGATTTCATTATAACGTTAGCTCGGTGTTGCCCTTGCTATTTTTTCGATACATTTGACGCCAATCTTAGGTAGAATAGATTTAGGACAAGTAAATGGTTAGTCAATAATCTAAACACAACTAGAAACTATAGTAGATGCAGTTACAGTCGCAAAATTTAAGAGTGTCTATAACATCTCTATATGTATATCAATATATTTGTATTTATACAATCAATACACATGTGTTTGGACAAAAGAAGAATCTATAGTTTGGACGCTTACAATTTATTGCAACCTCTACTACAATAATATACATGGTTCTTATTTTTATACCACAAATATGTACTTCCGTTTCTCAATAATAAATTTGCCAATCAAATTCTACTATAAAGTGCAACCTGGGTCTTCTTCAGTTACCAACTACGCCATTACCAAAACAGAAGAGACAACAGATTGAAACCTCAATCATAACACAACGTCACATCAACCATACTAAGCTCTAAAATATACTCTATTGCAACGCTATAAGGCTTGTGCTTTTAATTTACTGAGCGTTCGTTCGTTAGTTAGCAAAGAGAAAATGCAATCTAGAAATATGATGGTGTTCACCAGAATTCACCAGATGTTGTGTTTAGAATTTCAACGTTACTAAAAGCTGGGAGTTTGAAGCGTATTCTGTATCTAAAACAACAAGGTGTTAATTGATTGTAAAACGTAGCCTTTGACATAGAATTGCTTTGTGAAACCAGCAGGAAAGAAAATATGTTTCTATCGATGAAAATATCGAAACATATTCTGCGTATGGTAATCGGAAAAGTTTTAAAATCTCTGGTCCAAATATTTATTAAGTCGTTTGCCGAATGGAAGTTCTGTATGAATGGAAACAAAACAGCGAATTGTTGTAAAATTTAAGCAAAATATTATTTATTACAATTTTTGGAGTGCTCTGCAGTACACTGCTCTTCTTTTTAAGTATATTTACCACATATACACTTATCACGCCTATTATCCCTTGCGGGGTAGGCAGAGCGTAAACAGCCGCAAAACGGTCTTTTACGCCAGGTCTGACATATATTTAAGGGTCATTCGGAAAATTGTGTATCGTCATAGTGGCAGGTTGTCAGCCCATCGCCTTAAATTGCAATACACACCCTCAAGTCCCTTAGTCGCCTCTTACGACTCCCAAAGGAAAGAAATCGAGTGATGATATTCTATGCCGCCATCACACGGCAATTCTAACCATGATATTTATTTATTTATTATATTCACCATGATATGATTTAATTAGTAACAATGTACTTTGTAATTAACAATCATTTCTGTTTCTTTTCATGTCTTCATCGGACGTTCGGACATAACATAGGTGAGTGAAAATATACCTATTTCCAACAAAATATTATATCCTTCGACTACCTTTGAGGCTTAAGGTAAAATTTTTATGTTTGCCTGGATTTTACCTCCGATAAAATACTGGACTTATAAAGGTGGAGCTCTCCCGTAAAACCTACTTTGTTTTTGATTTGCTTGAAAGGGTTCCGTACTCAAACCTTTTCAAGTGTTTGATGTATTGGTTGGAGGTTTAAAATGTTTGGAGTTTTTTAATTTATCTTGCAAACTTATTTGACGCTATTTTATTTTAAGTTTACTTCCTGTATTTAATTTAACAATGTGTTTTTTATAAGCTTTGATTTCATTCAAACTGAAATTAAAATGTCAGCCCAGTTTTTACCATTCATAAAAAACTTGTCTGGACGCCAAATAATGCGTAATCAAAACCTTTAAACCACATATTCATTACTTCCTATGAATCTAAGAGCGAATTACTTCAATATTCTCGTTTTGTCCCTTTGTCATTTACCAACCGGTATTGTCAAAATTACAAAACCAACATACCCAGGTACCCGGCCCACCAATTACCACTATTGTCAAAAAAATCTCGGAGACATTTTTGAACATGTCATTCATGCTTCAGTACATTTTATCGGCTTTATTTACTGCTCTAACCTGTTCAATATTTTTAATTTCGACTCTGTGTGTATGATAATAAAGAAGTACATTCACAAATTTGATAGCAAATAAAGATTGAATACTTCAAACTTTTGTGTGTGAGTCCTCTGGTCTGTCACATATCCTTTCCATTGTGATTTTGGCTTCAATAGAATCTCGTCTATTGATTTTTTACTGTTCGTCAAAGAGTTTAGGTACACCTGCTCCTGTTTTCCATGAAACGTTTTAAAATAAACTTTAGTCAGTTTTTTTTATTTTTCACGTCAATAGTAAAAACTGTTTTCGAGGGAAAAAGCAAGTTACCTATAATCAGTTGATTTTGATTGGATGGGTAACCTATATTAGAGAGAGAGTACCTACCAATTTATTACACTGACCGCAGAATTTCAGGTCGTCGATTCTACTAAGTCAGCTATTTTAGTATCATTCGTTTTGAGTATTTTGAAGATTATCTAATTTTATACTCAAAAGTTGGTTGACTAAGCAATCGAGAGAAATAGAAAATATCCTTTTATACCTTTGCAACCAATTTTTTTCTTTTCGTTCTTATAGATTTCTAGGTTTTCATCCTTGTTTGATTACATCTCCTTTATTCATCCTTTACACAATCAGATTCATTATTGGATACACCTGTCTCTCTCTCTCTCTCTCTCCTCGGGAAATGAAAATCCAGTTAACAGAATGATGGCTTGATGACTAACCCAGGCCTTACCTAAAACCGCACCATACAATTTGCTGCAAAACCGACGCAAATGATCTATAATTACAATTTTATTAGCATTCCTAATAATTTTATTTGCACTGTAACTCATTTTGAATTACACTGTGTTGATCTTTATTAATGTATGCAAATTATAACGTGAAAAATTTCTGAACTAGTCATTATTTAAAGTAAGGCAATTTGATAATCATGAAAACGAACTCTACTGTTATCTTTTGATGAAATGTCAGATACAATATTTGCTACTTAATAAAATAAACATTAGATTTCTTTACGCCAGTCTTTATAATGGATAATGGATAAAGTTAATTACGTTTTAAATCAAAATGAAAGGTAGTCAGAACTATAGAAGCTACTTTAAGTATCCTTGTTTTATGTGAAAATTATCTTTTTTATACGTTACTATAATTTCTTAAGTTACGGCTAATAGCATTTCTTTGTACCTACTTCGTTCAAGTTGCCTCGACATCAATTCTTTATGTGCGTCAGTATACATTTCACTTGTAGAAAGGGCTTGAGTGTCCCTTTTGAATTCGTGTAATGTTTATCCGTATGTCTGCATCATTTATACTGGTCGTATTTTATTCCTACAATGGCCGCCAGTGCCATCTCGCTTCACAGACTACGCACTAATTAAAAAAAGGCTGACGAATAAGACCGGCGATTTTTATCGCCCGTCGAATCGTACATTTGAAGAAACTCCGTAGGCGTTCTCCATACCTCTTCCCTTTCACACCTTCCTAATTTCAAATGCGACGTCTTACTCCCACATATCATTCTACCGTTTCCCTTTTATTCATTAAATCAGCCAGTAATTGTTTATAATTATAATTCATTTAAATTTGGAAAGAGCCGTTACCGCTTCTTCGTCTTGATACTGTAATCGCTCTGTGAGAATTTGATACTTTATCTTTTTGATTCAATGTTCTATTCTAACCATATGATACAACCAGAAGTCAATTCAGTTCATTGCATCCGAAAAATGGGCTTTATTTCTTGGTACTTAAAGTGAAAGAGTCAATTTTGGGAAAGGTAACTTTAAGTTGGCGAGGAAAAGGTGCTTAGGAGTAATAAATCGAAATCAAAAACTGACGCGGACTGAGTTTTTGTTTGAACATTACTGGTTTCGTGTAGATAACACTTTTTACGGTCTTAATTATTTTTATGGTCGTCTTGGAGACTTGTGTCGTGACGGCGCGATAATTATCATAATTGTGGTTCATTTCAAAGAAAATGGGTGTATTTATGTGAGTGGCTGCATCTCGCATCCGGCAAAAGCAAACGCTGGTTGACAAATAGACAAATATTACTTTAGTAGGCAGTTTGTTGGCAATTTGCGTAGATCTTAATCGTGATTTTGTCGTTCTTTGATCTTAAGGCGGAAGCGGATGAGACGACCCGTTTGAATTTTGAGGAACTGTGACATTGTAGATTTATCAAGCATGGCAATTCTGCCAAGGTTGAGAAATACTGAATAGCCAAAGACGAGTTTTTAAATTAAATTATGTTATTGATTGTTAAAAATGTAAAGCAGATGTTCAGTTAAAAATTAATCTGATAGAAAAGCATTCACAACAGTGTTCGTACAAAGTCATCAATATTAATGAAAACAAATTCAGAATAATTGAGATAAAAAGCTTTGACCAATCAAAAAGACGCTTTAATTTGGATTAGTAAAGCAAAAATGCATTATACATCCCAACTTCATATTACGAATACAAATGAGCTCATACATAAATTAACTAAAGACCATATTTTCAGTCAAAGACATCAATCGATTCCACCAAGTATCTCTATGAATATATTAACTGATAATTTATCATGCACAAGTTTCAGACCAAGGATCGCTCCTAAAAGGGCATCCACAGACAGGATCCCGTACCATATCCTGGTAATAACATGCTGGTTCATTAATATGCATAACTAAGGATGGTTGTAAATAACTATCGCCATAGAGAAAGGTAGGATCAAAGACTAGAGTTGAACGAGTTAAATCGATTACAGTTATAAAAAAACAGTGTACTGGTGTCTTTTTTGTCTTATCTATAGAGCTAAAACTGTTCTAAAGTGTAGTTTTGTTGTCTTTGTTAAGTCTGTGTACTAGTTGTTCTTAAATTCTTCAGTTTCAGAGTAATGTGTGTGTAGCAATAGCTACAACTATTTTTATACGCACCATCCTCAATATTCAAAATTCATACGTTTTTCTGTTTCCAAAAAGAAATTCAGCAATATCTTAAAGAAAAACGTTACATTTCAACTTATTTTTTCAATAAACAATTGATAAGGTACCTACAGGGTAAACAAGTAGACGCCAGACTCCAAATAACATCTTAATAACATCTCAACCCTAATAGAAGCCGAGGTATAATTTTAGACAGACACTTCGTAACTAATTCAGAATCTTGCGCCCAAATATGTTTAATTATGCCTTCATGCGAGGTTAGTTCGACTTTATGGAAAATATAAATAAAAACAATATATTATTGATCACATCTGTACTTCCATAAATAGTAAGTACAACTGTCAACCTTTGACTGTCAATAAATTCGATCATTCTTTGCTTGAAGTCAATGTAAGAAGCAAAATACATTTATTTAGGCAGAAGATGTTCTTTATAAGAGATGTGTTGGTACTCAGCTGATTCTAGTGTCTGTGCTAGCTTCAAGTATGGATATAACTATTATATTTTAATGCTTCTATGTTAAATGTTCTTTCATGTTATAATCCTCTGAACAAACTCCTTGCAAAATGCCTTTCCCCAAACATATGGCATTATAATCCTCAAAACCTTTGCCGCTTGTTTGTTCTTCACTAAGGTATAATTAGGCGGCTTTCGGGTTATTCTTGTTAACTTTTTCATGCTCAGTCTTCAAATTAAAAGAGAATCGTCAGGTCCCTTGACCGCAAAGCAACATACTGTTAACGATTCCGGTACAGAAAATATTTTACTTCCACCTTCTTATTAAACTGGATTTTTGGCCCTTTCTGGTCTATCTTCACGGCTTACGATAAAGTTAATGTGGATATTACCTTAGCGCTCATGTCATATTGAGTTTTAAAGAAAATGTTGGCCATAGACTAAAAAAACCATTAAGTGTTTTTGTTAGCTTGATCCAATTCATTATACATAATATGAAAAATATACAAGCACTCTTGTCAAAATTAGACTAATTATTTTAACTATCATTTATTTTAATTGTTAGACTTATTGTCAAAAATCAGAAAAAAGTATTTAATTATATCAATTATGTTGACTAAAGTAAAACTTTCTTGATTGCTTTATTTAAAACTAACCGTTCAAAAGAAATCGTTTCTGTAAAGCATACAACCTGAATTATAAATTTCTCGAGTAGCTACGTAAGTACTTTAAGCAATATCTTTTAAATCTATAAAGATAAACTATGAATCAATTTATTGTGTCTTACTTGCTCGAATGTTCTCAGTGCGACAAAACGTTTAATATACATTAATGACAAAAAATACTATTGAAAAGGAGCATCCATATTAAGTTCATCGGCGCATAGTAATTTCATTTTTTGGTGTGTAACCCACATTCGTGCGTCGTTACCGGAGGCGGCTCGAGGGCGCACAATTATGTAATTACGTGTTAGGATATCTGTTTTTACCACGTCCACCCTTGTCTATCGTCCGATAATTTGACCTCTTGTTTTGCCCATAATTCTGACGTCATTAAGTCGCGTCGGCGTCGTTTTCGGTTGAGAAATTGTCTATGCCATATGCTGTTGGAATGTCCTTGTTGATGTTTTCTGTAAAGAAATAAATACACATATGATATAAAAATATTTCTTGTTTAAGGTAGTAGGCTATGTAGTAGGTAAATAGTAGTATGATTAGTTAAAGGAAGAACTTGGCTTAAAATACAAATCACGCTATGGGAGGAATCACCGTCTAAGATTTAGAGTTTGGTTTCAAGACCAGAATTCTCAGTTTGATAAGGACATTGTATGCTAAACCGATTTTCCGTAAAAATGGTGTACTTTGGAGGCAGAAGATTAGAACTTGTTCCCAGTTAATGACTGTCGTTTTACAACCACATCACCCTAGTTACTTAGCACCTATTCATTCTATGTCTTATGGTAAGAAACTACAGGCTACAAGTCTAATGGTGAAGTTTTAGGCACTTTGGTGCATTAAGTCTTTATTCCTGGTATCATAATGGCTACCCGACTACGCAATGAACATAAAATTTCACCTGTAAAGTTGTTGCCTTTAGTTTATTTATTATTATTATTGAAGCCTGTAGTTTGATAATATCGAGCACTGGTAGCCCGTGGACACATTATTGGGACAAAATTAAGGAATGCGCTAAGTCTTTTTTAAGAGACAAGAAACGAATCTAAGCCTCACATAAAATTACAATGATCAAAACAGCCGCGGAACAGAAAATGAACCAAAACACAAAACCTGTTAACCCGTGAACTGCCAGAGTCATATCATCATCCTTCATCATTTCAACGAGCACGGTTTGGTGAATTTTGCTAATTTTCTCAAGGCACGAGGTAATTTCGGTTGCCATATGGCGTTAACAATAGGGCAGGGTCAATAACTTGGCCGATATAAAAAATGGACAAGTGCGAGTGAGACTCTCGCATGCAGAGTTCAGTACAATACCAAAATAACATTCAAATCACGTATTTTGTGTAGCAGCCCCATTAAGCATTAATTCTATCTAATCTTAGATAAATGATTGGTTCGCTAGCGACAGCGAGGACCAATCTTTCATCTAAGTATCTAACATTGCTTAAATGCAATTGAAATAAATGTAGGTACGTACGTGAGATTTTGTATGTCATTATATAATTTTTTAAATCATGAATCTTATTAATTTGAAAGTTTAATTAATTTTATTTAATGCATGTTATAATTTGTATTATGCTGATAGCTATACTCGTATCTGAATAAAACAGTAACGGGGTTTAAATCTGTACAATAAAAAAAAACATCTAGGAGATGCCAAAAAACGAAATTAGACATTGTTTTCTATATGGCTATAGGTTTATGAGATACAGCCTGGTGACAGGACAGACGGACAGAAAAGTGTCAGTAATAGGGTCCCGTTTTGGTACAGAACCCTAAAAAGGAAGTTTCTTTACAGTGAACGGAACGATGTTAACACAGTCTATAGTGCCCGCGCGCCCAGAAATGGAGTTCAATGGAGAATTAAGAACTATAGCTGTGTAGTTTAGGAATATCTAGGGCAACAAACTACCAAATAGTATGATTTGAATTCAAAAATTTCACGTAATTATGTTTGTACAATACTGCGTCTGAGGAACCTTGTTCGTGTCAAGTAGGCACTCCTCCACTTAGCACAACTTGTAGTGCTGTTTGAGAGATTCGTAAGGATACAAAACAGATTTTTATTACTTAGTTTATCGCTGAAATGAAATATATAAACCGGTTTAACCCGGCAGTAAGTAACATGCTTCACTCAAACACTAAGCCGTCGGTCCCGGTTGCTGTCTATGATTACTTAGACGGCGGTCATTACGCAACCATGTCAGAGGCCTACTACTGGTAGAAGGCGGTTGAAAAACGCTGACACCAGGGTTCATCGGGTCGTTGGACGACTCGGTGTCCCACACAAAAAGAAAGAGAGACTCAAACACTCCTTTTTTTCGTATTAAGAGCGCCGGCACGGTACTCTGAAAAATACAAAATAAGTGCCAAAAAATACTAACTAAGTAGATTTCCTCAGTTCCTTTAATTCAAACTTGTCAGCATGTCATTTACCCACTTAAGGCAGATAGCTACTGCCTATACTAAAAAATCTGAAGACATAAGTCAGTTTGTAAATAAAATGTATAGGTATACTTTCAATTAAGAACCTTTCGATATAGAATGCTCTCGAAGTAGGGTACCTTTGATTTTAAGTACGTTCGATGAGCACTTCTAGGCAGGTTTTTTTTGGGGGTTTTTCCTGTTCAGGAGATCCGGTTAATTATACGCATGTAAACTACACGCTTTAAAAATCTTGACTCCAATTTGAAACAAATATCGTTTTCAGATGGTGATGGCGTAAAGTTACATGCCGTGTGATTAACCTGGCCAGCCCCGTGGCAGTGCCTTAACTTTAATTTTTTTATCCCGCCCGAGCCGGTTTTCTATTAGGATATTACAAAATTGTTATAAAAAAAAAGAAAATTGTGTGATACAGATTTCTTTTTTTTACAATGACGGTTCATGACGTCAATACCTAAGTGATATGATACTACTATCCTACATTGAATCAAGAATTTCAATTTCTAATTTCAATTTCAAGATGTTAAGCACCTTCGATGATGCGGCCGTCGATGTTAAGGCTTTCGATTTTATAATCCGGACCCGTACCGTTCTGTCCCCGTCTCGTTGGATGTAAATATATTTTAAAGGCGTCCGTCGCGTGTCGTCAGTGGGACGACCCTCTTACGATGACCTGATGTCGGCCGAGTGATGTATGTATGTAGAGCTGATACAACTTGAAGGCGTTGTCACTTTACTATGACATGCTTTAAAAAATACGGTAGGTGCACGAAAGTATGGAAATACTTAGAAATTGTTATGATAAACATTAAAGTTAAGGCTACAATCAAATTATCAATATTTTGGATACTTCATTAGAAATGATACACATTTAAATTAAGACTACAATCGAGTGATCAGTATTCGGATACTTTAGCCGAGACTCTGAAGGTCCCGGGTTCAATCAAGACCGGCCGCAGTCAAAATTATACCTATTTTATCCTGATTCATAAACGTTTTGCCGCAAGATGCCGGCTTAAAATAAATAAAATAAAAATAAAAATTATTTTATTCAGGCAAATAAACCCATTTTGTTAAGCATTAGCATTAGCATCATCAAAATATTAACTATTGGTGTCGTAAATTGCGACTAAGGGATAAATTCATCCAGGGAATAGCCAGCAGTGTTCCCTATGAAAGCATATCTTAGCTCGCCAATCCGCGTGATGACAATAGAGGAAGGCCCATGTATTTTGGACTTTTGTGGCTGTAAATGTAATTTTAATTATAAAAGTTTGATCTACAATGTTTATTACACCGTTTAATTGCTTTTTCGTGTACTAAGATTGTAGGTAACTAAAATCAGCTTATTTGAAAATTGCTTTATGTGTTAAACAGCTTTTATTCATTCATTGCCTTTTCATATGTACATAAATTCAATGAATTGTTAATTACAAATGGTAATATTTCAACGTATCAGCTCTATACATTTCTTATATTTCTTAAGACCATTATAGCAGGTCCAATCAAAAAATCATTTTTTATAATATAAATTCGACCGGACATGGCTCATACACTTATAGCATAAATGACTTACGAAGTTGTTACAATACTAGTGGGTAGATAGATAACTACGATAATATGATCATAAACAGTAAAAGTTATTTTAAAGACAGTTATAATAAAAAAAGGGGAATTTGTTAGACAGGGTAACTAAAAGAATATGTAAGGTGCTACCGTACCTACTTTTATTCAATAGGGGAAACATTGTAGAGTCGCTTTTGGTTATTATTTTAATGAAGTCCTAACTTTTGTCATAACTTATAATTTGTAGTACGCCAGTCAGCTGATCGTGTAGGTATGTGTTAAACCTATGGGTTACGATTACGAATCCGTACTAATATTATAAATCTGAGAGTTTGTGTGTGTGTATGTATGTTTGTTACCTCTTCACGCTCAAACGGCTTGACCGATTTGGATGAAATTTGAAACACAGGTAGAGTATAACCCGGAATATCACATAGGCCACTTTTACGGCTGGGCTGAAATCTAAGTAAGTAAGTAAGTCTTTGGGGGATCGATGAATTTTGTCATTTTACGTACCTCAACTTGAATGGTACCTTATTTGAAAAACGAGTTAACAATATTATTTTCAATAACAAACATGTAATAAAATGGTTCCTCATTTGAAAGACGAGTAAATTTTTACCGCCAAAACCATCAATTTAAGCCTTCAGCGTCTAGCATAAGAACGGTCTTAAGTCCAAACTGTCCAACCCAGTCTGAGGTCAACTGTCACTAAGCAAGGAAGTAATAACACTTTATTGCACAATAAGAATAAGAAATAGAAAACAGAATATGGGATACATTAAAATGAAAATATGCAAAGGCGACCTTATAGCTGAGAGCGATCTCTTACAGACAATCTATACGTACAAAATATTACTTACTCGAATTCCCGAAATCCGCATACAGAGTGTTATTGTATTACCTCCGCTGGGATAAGGAATAAAAGACGAAAAGGAAACATTTTTATAACATCTTTGTGTACATTTCATCAGCTTTCTTGTCCTTGGAGAATAAGCACTATGAATATTTTAAGGAAGATATAGCTAAGAATGTATGTCAGAAAATAAAAAATAGTCCCAAGCTTGGCCTATCTCGTCCTTATTTCTACTATGAACTGAATGCACAGAATGTTCAAAAATATTATAATTTTTTACGGAATTTTTATGCTGTTTCCCGCGGCGTTGCTCGAAAACAAAAACTAACCTATGTGTTAAATGTTACCTTCTATATGTGTGCCAAATTTCATTATAATCGGTTCAGTAGTTTTTGCGTGAAGAAATAACAAACAAACATACAAACTTAATATTTTCTTGAGTTTGCACAACTATTACTCATCACAATAAAACAATTTTAAACGTAGGAATTGTAAAATCAAAAAAAAAGAACACAACTTAAATCCGTTTATAATTGTTTTATTGTGAAACATACAAACTTTTTGCATTTATAATATAAGTAAGACTATACTTGACTTTTGAATTTTCAGGAATGTAAAAGCTATAAAACGTATTTTAGACACATTTTCCTACGAATATATGCAATTTAGATCAAATAATGTGCCGTGTGATGCCGGCTTAGAATAGCATCACCCCATTTCTTTCCCGTGGGAGTCGTAAGAAGCGTCTAAGGGACTCGAGGGTGTGTATTGCAATTTTAGGCGATGGGCTGACAACCTGTCACTATGGCGATACACAATTTTCCTGATGACCCTCAAATGTTTGTCAGACGTGGCGTAAATGTCCGTTCTATGCGACCGTTTACGCTCTGCCTACCCCGCAGGGGATTATAGACATGATATGTGATATGTGCACAATCTATTGGCACTAGAAGAGTAGCCATAAAGGCAAAAAAATGTTTATATAGAAAAAAATCAGTTATAAAACTGAACAAGTATCTGTTGTATTTCATATTACTTTTATTCCAACTTATATTTAACTTTAGTTTGCTTATAATATAAATATCGTTACATGTTCTTTCAACTTGTACTTTTACGAGACTTGACGCGTGATAACGGTATTTCGTAGAGATTTACTGAAAGAAAAATAACATGATAAAAAAACTGGGTTTTCAAAGGCTGATAAGTATCCATAAAACACTTTCAATATCGTTCTCAAGAACAACTCTCAGCTGATACGCTCTCAAGATGCTATCACAATTTTAAGATCGTTACTAATTCATAAACCGTCATCAATTATGTCTATTTCAAGTGAAGCTTTGACAACACACAGAAACACAGCTTTCAAGCTTCTTAACCTTGGTACTTCTGCTTCTTCTTTTCGTGTGGGACAACGAGTCATCCAACGACCCGATGTACCTGGTGTCAGAGTTTTTCAACCGCCTACTACTCGTCGACCTCTGACATGGTTGTGCAACGACCGTCATCTAAGTAATCATAGACAGCAACTGGGACCGACGGCTAAACTTGCCCTTCGAAGCCATCTTTCTTCTCGGACAATCAGGTGGTTCAGCCTGCAATGTCCTAATTAGACCAGGAACAAATTCACAAAGTGATAAATATCGACTTTGTGAGTGACCCACCGAAAATCGAACCCGGAACCTTTGCGTCGCAGGCAGTCGCACTACTACTGCGCCGCATTGACTGTTCGGTACTAAGTTTGGTTGGTATATTAATTTAAAGCAGCATCTCAATCCCGCTCCCGAGATCAATCATAAAATTATTATTTTTATATAAATTCGGCCTTAGTTTTCTGCTGACCGGTGGGTTAGGGTCTCAGAGGAAACGGCCCGAAGCAAATGCATAATTTACAGGACCTTCTTAGCCATAAATAATAGAAAAGGATTTTTGGAACGAATTCGAACATGAAACAAGACGTTAGCGGTAAACGTTGGACTATTGACTGGCCCAATAGCGTAGCGGATAGTGCCTGCTACGCCGAGGGTCGTGGGTTCGGTCCCCACAAAAAACAAAAATATGTTAAGTAATTTTTTAGATATTTGTATTAAGTCTGTTTTTTTTTTCTATGCATAATTATGTATTTATTTTCAATGTATTAATATCAACTATCTTGTTCCCAACGTACAAGCTTTGCTGAATTTGAGGCTAGATGGCGCTGTATAAATTGTACAATATAATATAATTTATGAAGCTTGGGTATGGTATGATATCATGGGGATAAATATCAGTACCAATTGTACTTTCAAGTGCTAGAATTCATTCAGAGACAAATTGGTGGGTATCGCCCTATAAAACTAGTGAAAGATAACACGTGAAGATGTATAATATCGCAGAATTTCTGTTTTTTTTTTAGAAAGAATGAGGTATACGTAGTCGATGGTAGGAGTTCGGCCGAATACCTAATTTTGACATATAAGGTACTAAAGGGTGTGTATTGCAAATTTAGGCGATGTGATGACAACCTGTCACTCGCCATAGTATACATACACAGTTTTTCGAATAACCCTCAAATGTATGTCAGAGGTAGCGTAATGACCGTTTTTACGGCCGCTTATGCTCTGCCCACCCCGCAAGGGATTAAAGACGTAATATGTGTATGTATGTATGTATAATACTGCGACATACATATCAGTCAGACGATAATTTTACATCAAAATCCTGGTCACAACGATTTTCATTATAATGCCTTTATGGTAAAACGTTTTTTATACAGATGATGATTATGAGATGCAGAGCCAATTTTTGATAAAATTTAAATACTTATCTAATGAAAAGTCAGTCAGCTGATCGGAGATTTGTATAGGAGGTCGATATTTCTTTTACCAGCATACCCTCCATGGAAAAAGTTGTAGATTTCATAGAGTGATCATGTCTGCAAAGTTTCCGGCACAACGTCTTTTACACCCCCATCCCGCCTTTAATAAGACTTGTGTCTCCTTAACAAACGTAAGGTATAAAGCGTATGAATAAAATTTTAATATATTCGAGAACGTAATACATAATACAGAGTTACAACGCCAGTCCTAAGACAGCGTGTTTCTCTGGAAAAAATATCCTGATGTATCAGGAGTTTTTCAACCGACGATTGCTGGGCTCCCCAGTTATCTTATACTTTAGCCGTGAACATACCGATAGCGCGTTTTAAAAACCTAGTGGCGCCATCTATTGCCTGTTTGTTGAACGACTCAACTTAACTCGTGCCCGATCCCTCGAACTGTGAACTGTTCTTTGAAGTCGTAAACTTAAATATGAAGTAAACCTTTGTCATCTAATCTAAGTTCTAATTTTGCTGAGTTCATCTTTTCCCTAAGGTAAGGTCTAGCTATTATCCTGAATACATACCAACTCGTACGTTTTTGATCGTTTTGGAATTTTCTATTAGAGATACAACGCAAGTAGAAAGGTAATTTACGCATTTTAACATGGAAAGATCTATTTGCGATTCAAATCCGCTCAACGGTACCTAGAATCGCCCAATAACTGGAAAGGGTGAAGACACCCCTATAATAAATCTCAGTCACACCAAAAGGCATAAAACTCGCATTTAATTTACCGCGAAAGATACAATTGCAAATTATACCTCGCCATTTCCACCCGACATCTACTGAGAAAGGGTTGTGTTATCTCATTTGAGAAAACTTACAATATTTTCTATGCCGTGTGATGCCGGCTCAGAATAGAATCACCCCATTTTTTTCCCTTGGGAGTCGTAAGAGGCGACTAAGGGACTCGAGGGTGTGTATTGCAATTGTAGGCGATGGGCTGACAATAATTATGGCGATACACAATTTTCCGAATGACCCTCAAATATTTGTCAGACGTGGCGTAAATGTCAGTTTGTTGCCGCTGTTTTTCGCTCTGCCTACCCCGCAATGGATTATAGGCGGGAAATGTGTAAGTATGTATGTACAATATTTCTCCCGCAGGCAGTAAAAATATGTTTGCAAGTTTTCTCAAATTGTATAGGTACCTAACACAGGCGTATAAAATTTGGTTTTGTGTTATACATTATTTTTGTGTTGGGATAATCATGTTGTAAAAGTTACGGTCGACAGTTTGTTTGACACTATAATCAATAAAAAAAATTATAATAATAAATTGTAAGATTTGATATGAATATTGAGCAGAGATTAAGACACATATTTAACTTATGTATAAGAACATTAGCAATCAGAAAGAAAGTCGGTTTTACGCCATTGCGTTAGTCCTAATAGTTGCAAAAACTATACTGTTAGCCTACATAGCAAAACTCAAAGAAATTACTACTTACTTATCTCATCAGTTTTAAATTTTAACCTACTGAAACAATTTGCAGAAACATACAAATGAAGTCGGTGTATTTTTTCAATAAATTTATACTTGCGGCCTCACGTTTCCTCTGAACCTCTGTTTATCTTTAATCACCCTTTACTTTTTCCCTCTTCCACCCCTTTTTGAATTAGAACCCCTGAGGATTAGGGTACCTATATCACGAGCGGCATAAAATTCTGCAGGATTTTAATTTTAAAATTTCTGTAGATGTGGCTTTTCTGTGCATAAGAGTTTTGACTGTCGTACTTATGAGCGTAAAACAGTTCTTCTTTTTGCGTGGGACACCAAGTCGTACAACAACCCGATGAATGAAGATGAAGATGATGATGTTAGAGTTTTTCAACCGCCTAATACTGGTAGTAGGTTTGTTTGTTTAAAATATTTCATGAACATCACTTAGCCTACACGAGAAGAAAAAGGCGAAAAAGGTTGAATAGATAAAAAAAAAATGAATTCATTTTTTTTTGCTTCTTTTTTGTTGTGTATTGGCCTGAATTTGTGAAATAAATTATCTTAACTTACTTTAAATTAACGCTGTCACTTTCGAAGGTTTAGGCATAGAATATATCCTGTCATGTTTTTTACTGTCAAAAGGTTCTTCGCCATTTCTAGTCAATGTAGCCGCATTGTTTTCATCATCGCCGTATTTTGACAGAAAACGCGTATTTTGCGTCAAATTATAAGACCTGACATGACTAAGATATCTCCTATCCATTTTAAAACTTATGTGATGAAAGTCGCGCTTTAGTCAAGTTACCCATTAGATGGATCAACCCGCTATGGTTCTTCTTAACAAATGTATGAGAAACCAATAGGTAAGTACTTTTATGATGATTGTAAAGCTGCTGTGTATTTTTTCCCGTACCTCAAGTACGTGTATAGCAACACAACATAGAAACCAACTGTCACCAAAATAAAAATGTTATTTTATCTCACATTCAAATCACTTTGAAAAAATAAACAAGGAATTCGTGGGCACCCTGAGAAGGGCATTATGCAACCTCATGGTGCGATTATTTAACCCTTCCTTTAAAGGCTCAGATCAAAATTGTGAGATAGATAGAGCTATACTCTGCTTAAGTTTGAAGTTAGCTAATATACAAACATTCTATCTAAGATAAAGTGTGTTTAAATATCACCATTGTTTAGTTTAGCCGTGTGATGCCGGCTTAGAATAGCATCTCCCCATTTCTTTCTCTTGGGAGTCGTAAGAGGCGAATAAGGGACTCGAGGGTGTGTATTGCAATTTAAGGCGATGGGTCACTAGCGATACACAATCTTCCGAATGATCCTCAGATTTATGTCAGACGTTGCGTAAACGACGTTTTTGCGGCCATTTACGCTTTGCCTACCCCACAAGGGATAATAGGCGTGATATGTGTGTATGTGTATATATTGTTTAGTTACACAAAATAATCAATATAACTTGTATATTCGTACTCCATTTATAATTCCATTTTACATTTTCAATATTGTGCCTTCTGAGTTTTTTCAATGTGGTTTCAAAATCAAGTCATGTCCTGCTTTTTGTTAAAATTCACCAACACATTGCTATTTTGTATCAGAAATGTAGTCTTTGTTCTACTATACCAACCGGAAATTATATTTAGAGGCTATCGATAAATATACTTGCAAGAAAAGTGTACCGTCCATTCATTTACTCGTGTCGTTAGTATTATAGAGCATGAGATATGACTTAAAATATTTAGGTGAATGCTCAGTAGGGTTTCGTCACCAAAAATAAACTAGTAATTGGAAATACATACGGGGGTAAGGGACAGTCCTCCGAATACGGATAGTGTTTATGCAGACCATGACACTGAATAACTTTCCGCTTGGAACATATATTATTATGTCAGGAAACGATAAAAAATATTTGACCTCCCATACAAAAGCGAGATCAGCTGACTACGAAGTCAATTTTTCCTGAAACATTTTCTCATGCGAAGTTGTTCAGTTTCGTGGTCTGAGTACAAACAAACACATATCTCTCCTATTATCCCTTGCAGGGTTAGCAGAGCATAAACGGGTCTGAGTACAACCTCTAAGTATTCAAAGGACTGTCCCTAACAGCCTGTATAGTTTTATAACACTCCATGTACGTTTTTTCTTAGTCTATGGTTACTCCTAAACCCTACCGTAACTCATGATTTTTGCTTATCGCCCACCGGAATCACGAAATTTGAATGCGTTTTTGGCGCATTTACCCCAGACTGTGGCTTTGCTTGAACATCGAAAATGTCTTCATTGTTTGAAGAAAGTTTCGAGAGATAAGGCATTTAAGTAAATTGAGGATTTATGGTGGTGTCTGTCGTTTTTGGTGGTAATCACTTATTTTTTCTGCATTAATAATAATATATTTTGATAGTACTCAAAACAATCACATAAAAAACACAATACAATAAAGCGGCCTTAATGTTAAAGTAGCATTCTCTTCCAGGCAACCTTTGGATGATATGGAAAAGGCGAACTTATAAGCGGGATTGTGCAAACACCTACATATATAATTCACATTAATTCATACATGGGCAATATAATAAACTTAATAAATACCTACAGAATATTGATAAACTAACACATATATATACTTAACTACTCCGCTCGTAACAGCACACATGTGTGCTTGAAGTACAATACAAATCTATTGTTCCAAATTCGACCTGAGCGAAGTGGTTAAACTATACTATGGAAGCGTAGATAATACCAAATACAGAGAGTTCATTAATGGTTTCGATCACCTATGTATTGATAACTCGCGAAAAATATATTTGATGTCATAATACCTATATTCAGGCTATCCGACATTTTGCAAAAAATCTACCTGTACTCAGGTGTGTTTGACAGTAATACTGATCATAAATAAATGAACAATAATTTTGAGATATAACTTTTCAAGTGATTTAAACTCTTAACAAAAGTCAATCTAGAAAATGGATTAGTTTTACACCCGTCTGCAAACTATAACCGACAGCTAAGTGCCCATTATGATGTAAAAGCGTTAACTGCACTGTATTTATGGCAATTTTATAACCACAAGTAATAAATTTAATGAATCCATTGAAAAATGCAATCCCGCGGTTGTTATTATTTAATTTTCACCCGTATGGCGACAGTTGGGCGCCCACCCTTGTACAAAGAGTATAAGTTGCAGATGCGACAACTTCATAAATAGAAGTAAACTTTTGAAGATGAAACTGTTGAAGATAGAATATGGAGATGGAATATAAAATTTGGTAAAGACTAGTGTTGTCAATTTATTTTCAAACACAAACCATATTTAAGTATATATTTTTTCGGATTTACAGAGTTTTAGGTTATTTAAATAACAAGGCAAATATTTTTCGCCCAATTAGTTTCAATTTCATATGAACTTGAAAAACAGTAATACAACTCACCCCCGATTTATTTATTGACAGTTTCTATAGTAGACACAATTTTTATATATTTACAATTAGGGAATCCAATTCTGAATGTGACTATCAATCTTGCAACCCCGCGGGATTGAATACATCGATCCAGCAAATTGTAAAAAAATATATGTTATACAAATATATACGTTATTTCCGCCATATCAGTATCAAAAGTAATAAATTACATTTTAATATCAAATAAATGTAAACACTCAAATAAACACCTATAACAGTTTTGAACTCAATAAAGTACTACGCTATTAGTACGCTCGTGATAAGATCAACTAAAATAGCTTGAAAGTAAGCCGCAACTGTCTTGAAAAATCCCTCACAGCATTTGATGTATGAAGATTCACTAGTGAAAGCTGAAATTAGTAGTGTTCAGACATAAAATATTAGCAAAAATTTGATAAATTTGGATACATTTTACGGTCCCGCAAAATAAAAGTGCGGGAAGCCACATTTGCGGGATTGTATTCCCTATTTACAAAGTTCCCTTCTGCATCCAACGTATTCATTTACCGATACCCATATTCATAGCTCTCGTTTAACCGATTATGCGGCCGAGTATATCTTTTGTTCCGCATATAATTATGGCGTCATATACTGCACTCCCCAATTTACATGTAAAATTAATTTAAATTGGCCGACACTCGATGCCGTATCTATTAGACCGTGATCGGAAACTTGGTTTTCGTACAGTTTTGTTAACGAGCTCTGAATATGGTTGAAAATATTTGATATACCAGTGGCGTCAACTGAGCATAATATAAGTTTCTTGAGGCCTAGGACAGATTGGGGTGTGTGGTGCGTGCCCAGCTTATATACGAGAATAGGGTGACATTTTACTAGTGACCGTAAACGAAATCTCAAGACGGGCTGCTGATATAAGCTTTGTTCAACGGAACGAGACGGAAGACCGCGTTCTCTCTCTCTCTTTTCGTGTGGGACACCCAGTCGTCTAATGACACGATGAACCCGCGATAAAGACCGCGTTGCTCGAAGGATATAAGAAACAACTTTCCCTCAGAAATAGGTTGCAATATCTCAAAAAAATTTAGTTCCTATAATAACTCAAATTAGCTAATCGGCAATAAAATATGGGAGCTCAAAATATTTTTTCGTATTTCGGCTCTAGTTCCTCAGGGAAAGTTGTTCTTTATCACCAGTAGGTACGCACTGAGTATTCGGTATCGGTCACTAGTAAAATTTTACCCGATACTTACTATGACAACTTAGTGTACAAACGACATCTAACATAAACACCAGATAGTTTTTTTCTCTTTTACAAGTAATATAAATAGATTAGATTGATATTTACCACAGATGACGTGAACATGAAAAACATTTTATATCTACAGTCTCCACCATTGAGGCTAAAATCAGTCTCCAATTGTCTAGGGATCACTCAAATATCATCCGTTGCTGCCTTTGCTAGCTCAAGGTTATTCTTATAGAATCAGAAGACGCAATGGATAGTTGAAACGCACTAACCTCGAAAGCTGTAATGGCTGTAGGACATCGATATCTGTCGTAGAGACAAAAAAAGGAGCCCATTGAGAATCGAAATGCGGTAAAATGATGCCATTAGTTCGAAATTACGCCACTAGGAAATAATTTTATGCGGGGATTACTTTTTTTTGGATTGGACGGTATGAATATGATGTTGATGTTCGATGACAATTGTTTAATTTAGCGTTGCTATGCTGGGGTAAGTTGGGTGTTAATGACGGTCTATGAATGCGCCGCGATTTCGCACGCATCGCTCTGGGCATATGTTGTCCCTTTCTCGCTCGCGGGGCGAGGGGGCGGCGTGCGCGCGGGCCGCCTGGTAGACGCCAAGCGGTGATTTCTGCACCGCACTCAGTCACTCAAAACCGTTCGGACGAGAACGTATTGTGTTCTGTACGGATTTCCCGCCACGCGTTTTGTGATGCCGCGTGTAATGGACGATTCAATTTGAGATCGCGCGTGTTGATGCATCGTATTATTGCGGTTCTCCTGGGTTATACTAGAATACCAGGCTTAGTGATTGTTGGATGTCTCGACGTCTTCCACGTGAGCGTCGCGTTGAATAGGCATCAAGTGGCCATATCGGCTCGCGTTTTGTACGGCCCTAGTTCGTGTTGGGTCACGCGTAATGACTAATAACAAAGTGGAATACGAACAGAAGCTGTGAGTGGTTTGACGTGAATAACGCGCCAAGGCTGTAGTGGAATGCTGGGTGTCGAAATCTTTTCCACCCAGCCCTGTAAGTACCCACGGAATCCCCATTTGATCCATTCCCTGAACTTCCTTTCTCCGTTGGGTATTTTATGCATTTGGACCGGCACGTTGACTGTAAGTGGTAAACCTAGTTGTCTTAGTATAAAACTGTTTTCTTCGTGTTAATGGTGTGTTCCCTTTAGTCATATTTGTTGTACCATATCATTGTGACTCCTTAGTACGAATTGCGGAATTCGTGGGGTGATATAATTTGGAGGTACTTACTTAGAATCTAGTGCTAATACGTGTGACGTAACGCCAGATCGGCAGACGGTATTTACTACCGACTCGAGTTATGTAAAGGTTGGAACACATCATTTGCCAATTTCACTCAACTTAGTTAATTAGGTTAAATAGATTTAGGTTCACGTTTGATTCATAGTATGCGCTGATATATTGTGCAGCGTATGTTATTTAGCGCTGCGTAACGCAGCCATTGTCTGCCTCCAGTTGAACTCCTGGTATTTTGCTCGAAATTTACCTGTGTAAATCGCTTCCACTGCGCGAGTTTAGCTTGGAATTAGACAATTTTTGGTAGCAGAGCGTGGTTCAGAAAACCACTAGATTTAAGATTATTTTAGTATAAGATTTTTAATCTACCTACATAAAAAAAATATATTTATTGTGATTGTAGTGTGTGCCCTGTGTAGAATATCCTATCGGTAGGATCAGGGCCAATCAATTAGTGAATTGCTTGTTATTATCGTTGTGTTTACCCTGTGCGGATATCCTAACGGTAGGATCAGGGCCGATTGTCTTTTATTTTTTTTTATTGTAAGGTTCGGTGTTACTTTGAGTTGGTACCATGGCTCCCACAATTACACAGCTTCAGGCAAAAATTAGAACGCACCTAATTTGGTTCGCGACTAAGCAGGCGATGGTCGGTCGCGGGGACCGAGAGGACGCACTCATCGCTTGTGCGCAACGGATTGACGAACGGGTCGCGGTGGTGTTGGATTGCCTCACTGGATGCGAGGAGTTATTTGATGGGACGCCTGATGAGGAGGTCAAACTTACGGTCCGGACGAATGTGACCCAGTGCATGGAGATGGGGCAGGAGATCCAGCAGGCGGCTGCTGTGATCACCAGGCGTAGAGCTGGGGAGCCGGACCCACCCCATGGTCCGCGGGGACCGGGGGTGCAAGTGCCCCTGCCGGCTGTGGCGATTCCGGTCTTCCACGGGGACTACACGGATTGGACCCGATTCCAGGATCTGTTTGACAGTGTGATTCATAACCGCACTGACTTGCAGCCGGCATATAAAATGGCACAATTGATGGCCAAGCTGCAAGGTGAGCCCCATGAGCTGGTAAAGCATCTACCAGTCGATGATGCAAGTTACGAGACGGCTCGCGGTTTGCTGATCGAGAGATACAGCAACAAACGTCTCATGATTGACCAACTCCTGGAACAGTGGCTCACCGTGCCGACCATCACACGAGGGACGGACCTCAGGGCCAAGGTCCTCAACCCTGTCTGCGTTGCAGTGAACGCTCTTGAGAGACAGGGGATGCCGGTGTCAGGCTATGATTATATCCTGGTTCACACGTTGTTGCGCCGCCTGCCGAGCGACATGGCCGCTCGTTTTGAACAGTCACACGGAGGTAAGACATCTGATTACCTCCCGACCTTCGAGGAGCTCAAGTCCTTCCTCGAGGCCGAGTGCAGGCGGGTAGATGCCCAATTTGGAGAGTCGCCTCACGCGGAGTCTGCGGCCGCTCGCCGCCCGGAACGGCCGGGTGCACAGGCGCGAGACGGTAAGAGTAGGCCACCCAGGCGATACAATGTCGCTAATTTGGAATCGAGGTGTGCCTACTGCAGAGAGGCGGGGCATCAGGTGACTGCGTGTGAGGAGTTCGCTGCACAGCGGGTGCAGAAACGTCGTGGTGTGGTGCAGCAACGGCGTTGGTGCTTTAGGTGTATGGGGCCGCATCAGGTGCGAGAGTGCCCATCAAGCACCAACTGCAGGTACTGCCAGGGTGCCCACCATCAGCTCCTATGCATGAACCGCAGCGGAGATTACGGAGGCAGAGCTGACGCGGGTCAGCGGACGGAGTCTGCCCTACCTAGACGGGAGCAACGCTCCCCACCCCCTCCAAGGAGGAGTCCTCTTCCACCAGGGTTTCAGGGACGAGGCAAGGGACATCAGCAGGTGATGCCCCCTTCACCACGCGCGAGACAGTCACCACCTCGGCAGCAGGTGCCGGAACAGGGTAGGTGGTCACAGATCCAAGGTCAGGGGCACCCATCACAAGTACGTGATGCTACGGGCGGGTGCCAATACCAGGGCCAGTACATGCAGTACTCGGCGGGACTGAACAACATGGTGAGGTCTCATGACCCACGCATGCCTCTCCCCTTGGCTGAGCACCCGCGGCTACAGGCGCATCCACGGTACGCGCGCCTGCCGCAGGGTTACTATAGGCTGCCAGCCATGGCGTACAGGACCAGAGGTCCCTATCAGCAGGAGTGGGACCCACTCGAAGGTGTACGGAGAGAGGGGACCCCCCCGCAGGACGCGGACACTCCGCGCTTAGATTCCTGCTAGGTAATCGCCGCCTACACGCCAGCTTCGGCCCCCCGGTCAATTACGGTATTGTTGCCTACGGCAATGATTTGGGTATGGGGATACGGTGGCCGCAGCATACAGGTAAGAGCCTTGTTAGATACAGGGGCTCAGGGTTGTATTGTGTCTAGTAAGCTGGTGAGTAGGCTACGCTTAAATATAAGGCCCACAACGGATGGGGCTGTAGGTATTGGAGGTGTAGATGTGCCTGACGTTCGGGGTCAGGTGAACTTCGAGTTCACATTAGGTAATACAGGTACAGGGGTCAGCTATCATGCCTCAGCAGTGGTGCTGGATGAAGTGGTAGGGAAACTTCCTCAGGTTCGGTTACCGTCAACGGTACGAGGGTTAACCACAGGCTTAGAGTTAGCTGATCCTGAATTTGATACTCCTGGTACGGTGGACGTTCTCCTCGGGTCAGACGTCCTCGGGAGATTCTGGTGTGGCAGAAAACGGGTACTTCAGCAAACTGGTTTAGTGGCCGTTGATACCACAGGGGGGTATGTTATTTTTGGCCCAGTTTGGAGACCTCAGGACCTACCAGAGGGCGATACGGTTCTCTATGGTAGTGTGTTGTCGGAGGTGCTGCAGAGGTTTTGGGAGTCTGAGGAGCCACCCACAGCGGATAGACGGAAGCCAGAGGATGACGAGTGCGAGCTGTTCTATCAGTACAACACTGCACGAAGTTCGTCAGGTAGGTTTGTTACCAGGCTGCCATTTCTCCCAAACCGCCCCTCCTTAGGTAGTTCGCGACAGATCGCGGAACGGAGACTACTGGCTATGGAGAGAAAGATGAAGCGAGATGCAGCACTTCGGCAGAAGTATATCGAATTCATGAGGGAGTACCTAGAGTTAGGCCACATATCGGTGTCCAGCATAGATTGGAGGTGTGTCGAGCATTACTATATACCACACCTGGCTGTTTTGAAGTCACCGGAGGCGAAGATACGGGTAGTGTTTGACGGTTCTGCTCCTACATCGAATGGTGTGTCTGTGAACCAGTGTCTGCACGCGGGTCCCAAGTTGAACCGGGACATTGTGGACATCTTCACAGATTTTCGGTTGCACCAAGTAGCGTTCGTCGCAGACGTCAAAATGATGTTTCGCCAAACAATAATACACCCGGATGACCGTCGGTACCAGCTGATTTTGTGGCGTGAGAGCCCTGACGAGCCGATGGTCACTTATGAGCTTAACACGGTAACGTATGGTCTGAAGCCAAGTCCGTTTTTGGCAGTACGCACGCTGCGAGAGTTGGCCGCACAGGAAAGGGTAAGATTCCCTCGAGCCGCAGCAGTACTGGATCGCGACGTCTACGTGGATGACATCTGCACGGGTGCAGATAGCGTGCAACAAGCACTGCTACTACGAGACGAGCTGATCGCGATCATGGAATCAGGAGGTTATGAGTTGCGGAAATGGCTGTCCAGCTGTCCAGAGCTCCTGGCCGGGTTGCCAGGTGAGTTCCAGCAGGACCCGCACCTTTTCGAGAACCCGGACAATCCAAATACGTTGAGCATCCTAGGGGTGCAATATAGGCCAACGCATGATGTCTTTACGTATCAGATCGAGCCAGACCTTTTGCAGAAGACTTGGACGAAGCGTTCGGTATTATCGACGATCGCCAGAACTTTCGATCCTAACGGGTGGATCGCACCGGTGACGTTCATGGCGAAGTGCTTCTTGCAAAGGTTGTGGATAGCAAACTTGGGTTGGGACGACCAGCTCTCCGGAGAGCTGTTGAATGATTGGACCAAGTTTGTGACCACCTTACCAGGGATCGTACGCATCGCCATACCTCGCAAGTTGCTCCCATCGGTGGGATGTAAGGCTACCCTACATGGGTTTTGTGATGCCTCGGAGCGAGGGTACGCGGCAGCTGTCTATTTGCGGACAGTCAGTTCAACGGGAACTGTAGACGTGCGTCTAGTTATGGCCAAGAGTAAGGTGGCTCCGGTTAGGACAAGATGGACCATTCCAAAGTTGGAATTGGCGGGAGCAGCGCTTCTCACGCGCTTGCTACATCATGTCGCTAGTAATCTACGCGGTACCATCAATTTGAATGAAACGGTGTACGCATGGACCGACAGTAGGATAGTTCTGTGCTGGTTACAGACGTCGGTACATACTCTTGAGGTTTTCGTGGCAAATAGGGTGTCACAGATTAAAGGATCGGAAACTCCGTTGGTATGGAGACACGTACCGGGAGAACAGAACCCAGCGGACTGCGCCTCACGGGGATGTAGGGCCCCTGATTTGGTAGGTCACTCACTGTGGTGGGGACCTCAGTGGCTGACTGAGTCACCTGAGAGATGGCCATACAATGAGTGCGGGTCGCCGCTTGGGCCACCTGATCGAGGTTTGCGAGTGAACGTAGGGCAGATCGTACCTAAGCCTAGTGCGGCTTTCTTGCTGGAACGATACAGCTCCCTCGACAAACTTCTAGGGGTGACAGGTTGGATCAAACGGTTCGTGAACAACTGTAGAAAACCTCAAGCAGAACGGAACTTGGCACCTGTCCTCTCGCCTGCGGAGCGGAATGCGGCTCTAAGTTTATTGGTTAGGGTCGTCCAGGCGGAACATTTTGAGGAAGAAGCCAGGCTGCTCAGGGATGGCCGTGGAAAGCTGAAGGGAGGTCTTGTGCGCCTCAACCCGTTCGTGGACGAGCATGGAATGCTCCGGGTTGGAGGTAGACTTCGGAACGCTAACCTGCCCTTTTCAGCACGGCATCCGCTGTTACTCCCAAAGAAGGGACCTTTGGTAGAACTTATAGTTAGGGATCGTCACCAGAAAAACTCGCATGCGGGCTGCAATGCACTTTTGGCTATTCTGCAGCGCGAGTTTTGGATCTTGTCTGGACGACGTACGGTACGGAGCATTGTGTTTCGGTGCTTGCCTTGCTATCGGTTGAAGGCAGCCACAATGCAACCTCAGATGGGAGACCTCCCACCGGACCGGGTGACGGAAGCCTGGACGTTTGCGGGTGTGGGAACGGACTTTGCGGGGCCTTTTATGGTAAAGGCATCACGACTTCGCAACGCGAAGTCAATCAAGGCGTATTTGTGCGTGTTTGTGTGCCTAGCAACCAAGGCCGTCCACTTGGAACTCGTGGCCGACCTCACTACGGAGGCTTTCTTAGCAGCTTTAGATAGATTTGTGTCGCGAAGAGGGCGACCAGCGCTGATCAGGTCGGACTGTGGTACCAACTTTAAGGGCGCTGATCGATGTATGAAAGAAATTATAACGTTTTTATCGGAAAACGAGGAAGCTATCGGCACGAGCCTCTCCCGTCAGGGCATTAACTGGGTGTTCGATCCACCAGGATGCCCCCACTGGAATGGTATATTTGAAGCGGTTGTAAAGTCCGCTAAGACGCATTTGATGCGCGTTATAGGTTTGACGATGTTGGCCTTTGAGGAGCTAGCGACCGTGTTTTGTAAAATTGAGGCCGTTCTCAATTCACGTCCTTTGTGTCCGCTTAGCTCAGATCCGAATGATCTGGAGGCCCTGACACCAGGGCATTTCTTAATTGGCCGACCACTTAACGCCTTGCCAGAATACCCCTACACAGAGGTCAGTAGCAATCGTTTGACGCGTTATGAGTTGCTGCAGCAAATGTCTCAGAATTTTTGGAAGCGATGGTCGCTTGAGTATTTGCACATTCTGCAGCAACGCCTTAAGTGGACGGACAGAACTGAACCCCCTCGCATCGGAGATCTCGTTCTGGTTAAGGATGCCAACCTGCCGCCACTGCGATGGCGCAGAGGGCGCATTCTCAACTTGTTCCCAGGTAGTGATGGCACTCCTCGAGTCGCGACAGTTCAGGTAGGGGATTCAGTTCTTAAGCGAGCAATAGCAACGCTATCTCGTCTCCCCAGTAGTGAATAGGCCTAAGGGATTCGGCCTAGGGCGGGTGAATGTTTAATTTAGCGTTGCTATGCTGGGGTAAGTTGGGTGTTAATGACGGTCTATGAATGCGCCGCGATTTCGCACGCATCGCTCTGGGCATATGTTGTCCCTTTCTCGCTCGCGGGGCGAGGGGGCGGCGTGCGCGCGGGCCGCCTGGTAGACGCCAAGCGGTGATTTCTGCACCGCACTCAGTCACTCAAAACCGTTCGGACGAGAACGTATTGTGTTCTGTACGGATTTCCCGCCACGCGTTTTGTGATGCCGCGTGTAATGGACGATTCAATTTGAGATCGCGCGTGTTGATGCATCGTATTATTGCGGTTCTCCTGGGTTATACTAGAATACCAGGCTTAGTGATTGTTGGATGTCTCGACGTCTTCCACGTGAGCGTCGCGTTGAATAGGCATCAAGTGGCCATATCGGCTCGCGTTTTGTACGGCCCTAGTTCGTGTTGGGTCACGCGTAATGACTAATAACAAAGTGGAATACGAACAGAAGCTGTGAGTGGTTTGACGTGAATAACGCGGCAAGGCTGTAGTGGAATGCTGGGTGTCGAAATCTTTTCCACCCAGCCCTGTAAGTACCCACGGAATCCCCATTTGATCCATTCCCTGAACTTCCTTTCTCCGTTGGGTATTTTATGCATTTGGACCGGCACGTTGACTGTAAGTGGTAAACCTAGTTGTCTTAGTATAAAACTGTTTTCTTCGTGTTAATGGTGTGTTCCCTTTAGTCATATTTGTTGTACCATATCATTGTGACTCCTTAGTACGAATTGCGGAATTCGTGGGGTGATATAATTTGGAGGTACTTACTTAGAATCTAGTGCTAATACGTGTGACGTAACGCCAGATCGGCAGACGGTATTTACTACCGACTCGAGTTATGTAAAGGTTGGAACACATCATTTGCCAATTTCACTCAACTTAGTTAATTAGGTTAAATAGATTTAGGTTCACGTTTGATTCATAGTATGCGCTGATATATTGTGCAGCGTATGTTATTTAGCGCTGCGTAACGCAGCCATTGTCTGCCTCCAGTTGAACTCCTGGTATTTTGCTCGAAATTTACCTGTGTAAATCGCTTCCACTGCGCGAGTTTAGCTTGGAATTAGACATTGGTTGGTACATTTCATTTATTTATTTAACTTTATGCACAAAAATGTACACGGGCGGACTTAACGCCAAAGGCGTTATCTCCCAGTCTACCTTAGGGCATGTGGAAAGGGTCAAAGCAGGTGCATCAAACAAAGAAAATAATAATAATCATTGTCACGAGCCTAAATTTTAGTACTGAATAATAATCCGAAAAATTTAAACCCTCGCAGAAAAAACTAATGAATATCTTGCTATCACATATTACTCATCGCTATCTAGCCCCGAACTAAGCAAAGCTTGTACTATGGGAACAAGATAGCTGATATTAAAACAATTTTAAAATATAAATACAAAAATACATAGAAACACCTAGACTACACACAAATAATTATTTTAAAATTACTAAAAAATATTTATGTCATGCGGGGATCGAGCACACGACCCTCAGCGTAGCAGGCAGGGATACTATCCACTACGCCATAGGATCAGTCATGTCGGAAACGTTCACTGAATAATAAAAATCATTATCGCCAAATGTTGCCTCTTCATTAATTGTTCTTCCTTCCGTAATATTATGATACGTACGTACCTACATATCCATTTATTGAGTGATCGTGTTTATTGGTAAATTTATGTTTGTGGATAAAGAGAACGATATCGTGAAAGTGAAATAGAGGATTTGTGGAATCATCCTTTTTTCTTTTAAGTTCATTAGATTATTTGTTAAATAATAGAAAAATTGCATTAATGTGTACCGTAGGCAGGATTTTAACCTGTCACTTGCTATAAGTACTAGCTACGGTCAGATTGTTTTATTCAGAGGCAGCAAAACATATGCATGCATAGATGTAGTATCGTAGATATTAAAAATCACAATGTATATACATACAATCACGATCCCTTCACTAATCACTATCACTAAGCTTCTCGTCTTCCTATATCCCTATGTATGCTTAGATCATTTAAAGTATGCTGATATATATGATGATAAATATATCTACACAAGTAAAATAAAAAATTACACAAAAAAGTGAAGAAGAAGAGTTGCTTGAGTCGACTACCACGGCGTTATTCAAACCATGACAAGAGGGATAACTTAAATTTGTCTTACAGAAAATAATAGTAGCAAACAATTTTTAGCAGTTTAACCAGCATGAAAGGAATTAACACACACTGAAAAATAAAGTACCTATTATGCGAAACGACGTTTAGTTGCAGTTTTTATAATAAAATTTCCACAAATTCTTTGCTGTCTTCGCAAAAAAATACTTGTCCAAATACGGAGATTTTTGATCATAAATGCGAGAGCTTTACTAAGGCCTTCGATCTTCTAAATCCTTTGTATTTTCGGATCTTGCGTGGAAAGATATAAACGAGAGTTGGTTGAGTAGGATTTAGGTTTCAAATCACTTGGATGTTTTGACTTGACTTTGGGAAAAAGGTAAATATAGAAAAATTACGCTTTTCGTTGGTATACGACGTTTTTCTTGAGGGGGAATTCTGAAATTTTAATTTGTGGCGTTGCACGCATAAAATAAAAAGTATCCTATGTGTTAATCCATGATAGTCTTACATATGTGTGCCAAATTTCAGTCGGTCCAGTATTTTTTGCGTGCAGAATCAAACATACAAACTTTCACGTTTATAATATTAGTACGCTCAGAACTAACTTTTCTTGAACTAGGTATTTGACTTAATATTTAAAAATGTTACATATTAAAAAAGATCTTTATGATTATATGGCGGAGTTTCTTTACTTTTGGGAAAAGTTAAATATAAGTAGAAGTAAACAACTTTTCGTTGGTAAACGAGTCAAACGACAATCTTGTGGAAAAAATCTGAAAATATTAAAGATTAAGGCTCGAAAATCACCTTTTTTGAAGAACTTAGTTTTTGACTTGCTGTTTAAAAATTTAATAAGAATAAACAATCGTCTTAGCTTACGGGGAAATATTTTCACCAACTGACTCTAACTATCAAATTTTAATGAACTTACGCGAATGAACTACTGCGGAGGTACCTAACCGTTTGAGAACTAAATTTTTACAACACCTTAACGTGCGTTGATCTCTTTAGGAAAACTTGCAAAATTGCAAATGTTTGAACTAGTACCGATGCCTTAACCGAATGCGCTACCGCGGCTCAGCTATCGTTGACAAAATTTATGCAACTATATTATAATGCCAGTACAACTCTTTACTACGGTGCAACTTCGCAAATTCTCCAAAATACCTAGCTGTTCACATATAATAATATCGTTGTTTAGAAACACCTTGCTACTCACAATAATAGGATAATACTTATCTCGGATTAGCTGTATAAGGAAATAGAATTACCAACGACAATAATACAAATCTATTTGCCGAAATAACAACGCAACGCGTAGCGAAATATGAAACAATATTTGCTCATTTCTCTCCTATACTTATAGACAGGGTGTAGGTAAAACGATTAATATTTGATGGATAATTTTTAATTCATGAGGGATTTTGCCCATAGTCAGTTCTGGACTATTTTGTCAGCACGGGAAGCGCTGCTGCCAGTTTCCCGAAAGTAAGCCCTTATCCCTTCCTTCGATACTTATAAGTAGCAATATTTAGAAATAAAGGCGGCTGGTAGCAACTGGATGGCGAAAACGAGAGATCGTGCCCTAGGGCGTACCCTGGGGGAGGCCAACGTTCAGTATACATACATCAGCAATAGGCTGATGATTGTACGATATTGCATTCCTTTTGTGAAGACCTCAGTGCAGCTTAGGTACTTTGACGTCAACGGCAAAGAAATAAGAGACTCAATAGTTGTACCAATTATAAATATGGAACAAGATGAAACAAGGTCTACACATTTTTATTTTGGTTTATGTTCTAAGTCTATTTGGTAGAATAATTAAAGGTACTTGAACAACCCTTATCTGTGTACTGCTTGATTTGGAAAGTCCTATTTCCTTTGGATACATTATACACCTAGCTAAAAATGCTAATGGTCAACCAAATTCCTCTTTTTTATATGTCACGTCGATTACGTAACATCCTGTAGAAACGCAAAATTTTCCAACAAAACATCGTTGCTGTTATGACAAAACGCTCTCTGCTGCAAAACAAACAGGGCTTGGAATTAGCTAGTATATTTTATCATTATTACAACGTATTTAAAGTTAGGTACGAGCCCACTAGTCACAGTTAAGCTTAAGCCGGTTACGGCCCTCCCTATTTCTGATGGAGATTTATGTCAGGGATCAAAAGTTTCCAAACTTGCACACATAAACAAGATCTGAGTTTATATTTGTACAAAATGTCAATGTGTGCGGTAAGGAGTGTTTATTTTAGGGTATTTTTGAGGACAGATGATTTTGTCCAGAATATAGAAGATTGGAGAAAGGGGTATATATGTTCCTTGTTGGAGAAATTGTAAACTTATACACCGTTTGAAAAGTTTATTTACTATCTGCAAACTACTTTTAGGAACATTGATCTAATTTGACAGCAAGAGTCTTGTCCTCTAAGGCTTTGATCGAGTTCTAGAGCTTAAAAATTGAGTGAAATTGATAGTTAGCACCGAAAGTTCTGTCACTGAATTTAAGAATGTATGAAAAAGTCAGAAGTACTATCGATTATTCCCATTAATGGTTCTAGTGACACAGATTTATGTCGGTAGTGCGATTTAAAATAAGACTGGTTTAGTTTATGTGTTTACTTAAAAAATACAAGAAGTAACAAAAAGCGTATAACAAGCCAAAAGGAGGTTAATGTACTCATGAAGATAAACAACATACTCCCTGTTAGTTCAGAATGTTTAATTCAGAAAAATTAAACAATTTGTAGGTATTATTCAATCAAACATTTCGCAATTCCGTGACCGAACAATACGCCGTCATGTTTCGTTGCTCAGAGATACGACGGTACAGTGTATCCGCACCTCAATGTTAAAACAGTTGCTTGCAAATTTGTTTCGGAAAATATTCCACTATTTATGGACAATGGCTGTCAGTTCTAATAAATAAATAGCCAGTTACATGCCGGTAACGGTAGCACCGTAACACGTCCATTACGGTGCGTTCACGGTTCGGTTAATAAAAATATATAGGTAGTTAGTATCGCGTATTTTATGTAGTGGTTGTAATGTAAGTTTCATTGTTTATGGTCTCTTATATATATTTTTTTTAGGTGGAATAAACAACATTGGAGGACCTTCATTGCACGAAAGTGTTTTGCACAGCATAATACTGGCCGACACAGCTATATACAACAACCCAAGCTTGCATAACAGTGGTAATGGGATCAAAACAATGCGGCCAAGTAACATCCAGTACCAACAATGTACCAACGAATGCACGACACATTTATTGCAGACAAATTGCATGCGTGCGTTACAGTGTGCCTTGGTATCAGATTCTATCAGGTTTATCGGGTCGTTGATGATTCGGTGCCCCACACGAAAAGAGAGAGATTCTTGTAGCGGACTTCGGAATTTCCTTTCGTCTGATAAACAGATGCGTCAAAAATATGTCCGTCAGTCTGTCATAGTGGAAGAACCGCCAATCTGCGAAAACATTTTCATATGACCGCGATATATAGCTATTAGCTTGGCTCCCAGGTTTTTTAAATGTATGCTCATAGAGTAGAAATCACATACATACGCCAGTATTATTATCTATTCTTATGGTATGCTCTCCAATTTGAAGTAGGTAGGTAACCAACTAGGTATGCATCTATTTATTATTTTATCATTCGTTGTGAAAACTATCCGGAAATTCAGGAAGTAGGAAAATCAAGCTATTATATCTACTACTGTGGTACAGTGTTGGCATAAGCCTGCCAATAACAATTTGTAATTTAACTGGAAGGCACCCAAGCGAGGACCGGTGCCAACAACGGGTCACCAGCTCTCATTAAACCTTATCTAGTTTATTAACCTTTGTGGACGACCGTATTTTTAAAGTAGGTTATTATTGTTATTGTGGCTAAGGGTCAAAACACCTGCATTAATCAGTTGAGAAATTTAGGATTGTGGCATCAAATATAGACTGTAAGGGACAGTGTACCGAGAACTTAGCAGGCATGTTCAGACCATAAAACTAAACAGCTTTTACTTTACGCCTATTTTGGGAAACGAATTGGTTCTCGCGTTCACATAGAAAGTCAGTAAGCTGATTGCAAATTTTGTATGGGAGGTTCAAAAAGATACTCGTTTACCAAAATAGTCTCGATATTCTCTATAGTTGTTCAGTTTGATCACGCCTGTAAAGTTTTCGGTACACCGCCACATGAAACTCGCATTTTTCAAGTATTTTTTTTCTACTTTTATTTACTACCTGTAGCAAAATTTCAAGACAGGCTGGTGATAAGAAACAACTTCCCTTAAATTACGAGTATATAAGACGAAATACGAAAAAAAAATTGGACCGCCCATACAAGATTGCCTATTAGCTGATTCAAATTACTATATAAATTCAAAATAATATATGTTTGTCCTAATTTCAACCTTTGTTACTCAGGGAAAAATGTTCTTTATCACCAGCCCGTCTTAAGGTATTGATTTCAGTCACTAGTAAAATTTCACCCTATATATTCTACATTTTATGCCAGTGCAGTGCAATTTTTTACGTGTGGGGTCAAAATATCACAACGCAACGATACAAAGAGCTTACATCCCCGCATATTTACCCTATAGGGTGCCGTCGGTACTATGTGTGCTATTTATTTATTTATTATGTGCCCGGATTAATGATTGGGGTGCTTTGATTCTGATGAATTAAAACTGCATGGACGCTTTGCAATGTTGTTTTTAATACAGTTTTTTGTAATGACTTTTTGAGCTTAGTACAGCCAATTTGTATTGTAAGAAGTAATGTTAGGGAGTTTCTTTTCATTAGATCAACGATACAAATGAAGTTATCAGCTACATCCTTAGGGCAAACTTATTTATTAGACATTGAATTTAGCATTACGGTTAATGCTTGTCATTGAATTTTTTGAAAATCCTTACCAATTAATGCAGTAGAAGGAAACTTCTACTGCATTAACAGTTAAACTAGAGTACCTTTTTCAATTGATGTGACATTCTTCAGGCAAAATTTTCCATTCTCAAAACAGAAATTGTAAATATTCAGCGCTACAAAATAGGAATTAAATTAGGTTTCTATTTTTGAGTACCAAATTCAATAAAGTAAGTAATAAATTCAAAAAAAAAGTTTCTATTTTTGTTTATTTCCGTATCAATATACCATCCAAACTAACTAATTAAGCCATTTCATCCCAGCCTAACGAAGCTCCCAAAACAGACGCATCTAATGTACAAAATGACTATTTGACGGACAGAAATGTTTTTCTTTCTGCTTGTTAGTAGGGCAACCAAAATATAACCCTGTCAACGGACTCGGAAACTTTATACTGAAAAGTTGCAGAGACGGTTTCAAACAATTTATTACGTTCGGAAATAGCTGACTGAATAACGGTGTTGTTTTGAATAATGCCTTGTGTGATTTAGCATATGACATAAATCTTCATCAAAACGATGTCTCTTGGTTCTGGTGATCTATTTTCATGGTACATGACGTGACGGCGTTAATCGGTTGGCTGGAATTAGGTATAAATTGGCCACAATTCGGGATGTACATTCTCCTTACTTGCCTTAAATTAGTGCTGTCATTTTCCGTTAAATAGGTTTAGAAAAGGATAGGAGATATTTTAGTCGTGTCATGTCTTATAATTTCATGCAAAATACGTGTTATTTGTCAAAATAAGGCGACAATCAAAACAATGGCGACTAAATTGACTAGAAAAGGCGAAAAAACCCTTGACGTTTTTAAAAATGACAGGACTTAGATATCTTCTAGCCTTTTCTAAACCTATTTGACGGAAAGTGGCAGCACTAATTTAAGGCAAGTAAGGAAAATTTAAATCCCGAATTGACCTCATTGTTATTATTATTAAATTGTTTTTATTAGTGCCAGTTGCCTTAACAGGCTTCTTCTAGGTGAGCTCGCTCCATCTTAGACTCTGTCTCTGTTCTATGACCTAGACTAGAATCAAGAGCAAACCCACCATTATTAAAAAAAAAACTTATTTAGTCATCTGGACCATCACGTGTATATACGGTACGTTGTAGCTCAGTTCATATTGGTCAACGAGCAAATATATCAGAGTTCTGCTTTTTTAGCCTATAAGAACTGTGTTCGCAGGCGCTAAATGCTTTTTTTCGAAATTCTCATCTAAGACGTTTATCTTCTAATACGTCATTTTTCTTTCTCACATTTTTTCCAAGAAGTCATTAAATAGTTACGCTAAGTTTTCTTTTATCAGCTGTCTCCTATGGCTGTTTACACTTGTTATATCCTTCATCAGCTAATGCATCACATGTTGGGAGGTGTGTTTTCTAATAGCTACACAAATGAGGAGTGACATAGTAGGTGGAGTTCGCTTTTCTCTACATTCTTATAGGGTTAAATATAATTCTGTATAGTAAACAGTCACAAATTAGAAGACCTATTCTTTTTATGACGCTTAGTTTATGTTAATAAACATAAACAGCCACAAACGTCAATTGCTGGACATGGACCTCCGCTAGAGTGGTCTAGGGTATTTTGGGGTAATTTCTATACTCAGCACACTTGGCATGTATGTTGGCGAGCGCAGTGCAAAATGTTGTATACACAAGAAATGCTGCTGCCTATTCCTTGGATTTATAAATTCTACGCCGACACCACACAACAACTAACAACTTGTAAAAGACTGCAACTGAAAGCACCCACCCACAGAAAATTATTTACAGTTAGTAGTTGATATATAGTATTTAAGACTTTCAACATGCAGAATACTATTAAGTCATATCGTACCGGATAGCATACTATAGTGGAAACAGTACCGGAGAGCATAACTCAACAATACAGCTAGTTATGGCGCGATAAATTTATTAGGTCAGTTAACTTGAATTTGTGGTGTTCCTACACGATGACGTAACGCCTAAGGTACGATTCACATTTGATGGAGATGAGGAAAGCAGGGTCCGTATGTAAGGGTGTTTTGTATTGGATACAGAATTAAATAGGTATAGTCTGCAATGTGTTATGCGGTTCACCTACTCTTACGGACATATTTTACTGTCACTAACTGTCACTAATTACATATTTTTCTGAATAATCCTTAAATGTTTGTCAGACGTGGCATTAATGTTCGTTTTTTATGGTCGACAAGTGATATAGGCGTGATATATGTATGTACCTACTTGTGTCTTTCAGACAAAAGGAAATTCCTAAGTCCCATTACACTTAAGTCCCAGGCACACGGTATTATAAAATTTGTCAGGCGTGAGGTAAATGTCCGTTTTTTGCGGCCGTTTGCTCCCTGCCTACCCCGCAAGGGATTGTAAGCGTGATATGTGTGTGTGGCACACTATAATGCATGCGATTTAACCAAGGTGTTTTACAAATTCTAGTCTATCTAAATTCTCCAAACGTATAGATATGAGCCAACTTTTGCCTTATCAATAGTTAAGTATAGTCTGATAATATTGAACTCTCTGGAAGTGGGAAGGTTAAGTTACTAATGACAGAGTACTTAAAAGTAGGTATAATTTTGTTATTAAATAGTGGAGGATCAAACTCTCTGTTATTTTGCTGCGTTTCATTAACTAAAGTTATGTCGCATTTTCAAGAGATCGTGCCCTATGGCGTACCCTGGGGGAGGCCTACGTCCAGCAGTGGACTGCAATAGGCTGATGTACGTATGTATGTATGTCGCATTGAAGTTTTAATATGCATTATGCCATGCAAATATTTTGACAATCACATTGGAAGTAGGAAAAATTTTAATCTGACTTTTTCTCGACCTTTTTTATAATTCAATTCAGATGTCGTTGTGTTTTCCTGATATCTTGGCATTTGAGTCACAAATACATTCGCTCAGCTATTTACATAAATTTTCTTGGAAAGACACGATTTTCAGTAAAACTTAGCGCCATCAATATACACTTGAAGATTAGCTAGAAAATTTCCCTACTTACATTTAGTCATCCTCAATTGCAGACGAGAATGTCAAATATCCTGACGCAACCATCTCTTCCATCTATACTTACGTACTGCACTACACAGTTTGTCACATACATAGCTACATCCGTCTGGCGCTTGCGACTGACTGCCCATCAGCACCCTGCACGCAGTTTCCAATGGATGCTCACACAGATACATACTATGTCCGGAATCGAGATCGCGATTTACAAGCATTAGCCCATTTCTTAACCATAGGTGTCGTAAGAGACGACAAAGGGACTCGAAGAATGTGTATTGCAATTTTGGGCTGACAGCCTGTCACTATCGTGATACGTAATTTTCTGAATGACCCTCAAATGTTTATTAGACGTGGCGAAAATATCTGTTTTTACAGCCATTTACGCTCTGCCTACTCGCAGGGGATATGGGCGTGATATATCCACATCCACACTAATATTATAAATGCGAAAGTAACTCTGTCTGTCTGTCTGTCTGTCTGCTACGCTTTCACGGCCAAACCGCTGAACCGATCTTCATGAAACTTGGCACAGAGATTGCTAGCATACCGAGAACGGACATAGGCTACTTTTTATCACCATTCGAGGGTCTGGAGTACAGATGTAGACCACCAGGTGTAATATCAGGAGCCCAGCTGAACTATTAGAGATACAGAAATGGTTTTAAAACAAAAGTTGTTCAGAATGATGGGCCGCTTCTTTTCACAAGGACATTGAGGATCTGGAGTACCTTATGTAGACCACCAGGTGTACCACCAGGAGCCCAGCTAAACTATTAGAGATACAGGCATGGTTCTAAAACAAAAGTTGTTCAGTATGATGGGAATAAGTTGAGAAAGGATATTGGCAATTTTTTATTGAGTGTTTTTTGTTATCTACTGACTTTTGTATTCAATGGTTATAAATATTGATCTCTCAGGGCAGTACACCGGATAGCAAATTTTGAATTGTCCCTTTAACAACAGAAGCAAGCAAGTCATCCTTAAACAGTAGAGATAAGAACTGTTCTAATATCACTGTCATACTTACTATAAATATACATATCTACTTTAGAACATGTGCCTAAAAAAACTTTCTAACGCGGACGAAGTCGCGGGTAAAAGCTAGTACTAAATATACATACACATATCACGCCTAGAATCCCTTGCGGATATTTATATGGTAGTGGATTTTACTTATGTATCATCTAGATAGGTACATTGATTGATGATGTAATATTTCTTCATTTGTGTCCTTTATGGACCAGAACACCTAAATTCAAATAGAATTCAGTCACAGCTACTTAAGCAGTCTTGGCAGAGGGTACAGATGTTGAGAAACTTTCTGCAAAACATTGTGGCGATGTGCACAATACTCAAGTTGAAGGAGCTATATAAATTAAATAAATAAATAAATATCTTCAACAATTTTCACAGCGCCACCTAGTTTGTAGATGTGTATTTTTGTAATAAAATACATATTATTCATATAAAACATAGACTTAAGACACATATCTAGAAATTTATTTAACAAATATTTGGGTTTTGTGATCTAACCCATTACCTTCCGTGTAGCCATCGTACGCCATCGGTCCAGACAATAATAATTAGATTTTAGTATCGATTTAAATTAACCAAAAACATAGCATATCTAAATCTGCAGCTATATCATAGTCAACACAATACTAGCTACACACACCCTGCTGGTTGTCACCAACACCCCATCTGGCGTTTGCGACTGATTGCCCAGCACGCAGTTTCCGGCGAATGCATTTCACATTACCTACGAAGCTGCATTTCACTAGGTACAAGCAGCCACTGCATGTACTTACTGCTACTGTGCACATGCACCTATGTTGATGACGTAATATGTAAAGAACAATATCTATTAAAAAAATTGCCAATTATAATTTACAATAAAATGCAGAAACTTAAATTATCTAGTAATGTGGGCTAACATAACACAATGTTCTTGAAAAGTCGCAAATTACAGCGATTCTCCTATTTGTCGTCCATCGTCACGCATGCGTCTGTCAAAAGAATGGAAATTCCGATCGTATTTCCATACAAATTCGGTTTCGTCGCATTTACATATGCGTCTGTCAAACGACTTGACAGACGCATCTGTTATGCACCGTAACGCATCGTAAACGCACCGTGTTTGTATTGGAATGAAATCGGAAATGTTTGTCAGACGTGCCATAAATGATTGTTTTTTACGGCAGTTTACGTTTGCCTACCCCGCAAAGGATATTTATAGGCATGACATATTATGTATGTATAAGATCAAAATACATAATTTATATTCGTCTGACAGACAATTCGTCCGCATGCGTTACAAGAATATGCAACAACGGGCGACAAGTGGCAAAACCGCTGTAAAATTTTGGATTTTATATTTTTTGTGCACCTATATTCTGGCTTGGCTCACAGAAATTGAACTCCACAATATAGATATAATCACAAAGATCATCATTACTCGATATGCCCCAAATAATACCTTTGGATACACAAACAAGGATAATCCCCTTTATCCCTTTCTCACCATAATTCTATCGATTATAATATTATACCCCGTCTTTGAGTATCCTATAGTAATGTAGCTTACTAGTGTATATCGCTTTTGAGCTTGGATTAAAGCGATATACAACGGCATACATTGAATGATGATGGCAACTTAGTCGACATATGTAAATTGCAGTATTATAACATCAATATTATTCTGAACATCAATAGTCATACGCCAAAATGCCAGCAATATTGTGGTAAGCTTTTAATGTTCGAGCATTTATTTTACTACTTATTGATAATATAAATTCACAAATAAATAGGCAGTGAAATAGCTAGGAGTAATTAAAATGTAAAGGTTATGATTACATATTTTACAAATGCTTGAAAACATATAAAACATATAGGTAAATAGGAAATATGAAAAAGACCAATGATATTAAAATGAGTTATTTTCTGTTCTAAAACCTTCTTAGTGTGACTCATTTCAATTAATTTATCATATCTTACCATTACTGAAATTTAAAATTCAATGCAGGTAAATTTGTTTTGTTATTTGTTCCACTATTCTCTAATTTGATTTGTTTCCTCTATACTAACAGTTTTCTCAGCAGTTATACAATTTGATGCAGAAAGTAAATACGTTCATAAATATTTAAAGCCTCATGCTGTCATAGTGAACAAGTTATGAATTGCAGATAGACAATGTTGACAGTGCTCAGAGCTTTGTCCGACAGCTTAATTCTGTTCCGACTCAGCGGTGCGAACCATACTGACATACGCATACATATAGTTATCTTGTGCGTGCTTAGGTATTCTAAGAATATTCAAACAAGCAAGTTGGAATGACAGTAAAACAGTTGCGATAAAAAAGTGAAATTTCCAGCCCCTTTTTGTGGTACAGTCGGTTGTAGCACATAAGGTACCAGGGGTACTCCAAAAAAGCTAAAGTCTTTAAAGTCTTCTCACGCGAGAAGACTTTAAAATCGTATGGATTTTATTAAAACAATTTTGACACATAGGTGTAGAAAAATTCGTTATTAATGTTGCAGTCGCAGCATAACCGGGCTGGTATTGAATTTCTTAGTTGACAATTAACTATTAAGGATTGCTTTAATTTGTTAAGAAGGTAAAAATATGAACAATGCTACAACCTATGACGGTACTGATCCAAATGTATCTTTTGACCACACCATCGCACATAATGCCATCGACACAACAAGAGAAAAATATTCAGACGAAATAAATTTTCATTAAATAAACGTAAACTAAAAATTTAACATAGTAATATAGTACTAGAAGCCACCAAAGACAATTTGAAACTGTCATTAGGCATAAACGTTGCATTAAAGGTCAACTGTTCAGTTCGATGCTCGTTATTGAATAACAATATGTTCTAGACAGCTTATTATGAGCATTGTGCAGTAGTTTACTGCATAATTTAGGTAATAGTTGAAGTGAAAGCAGTACTTAACCTAAAATATAGATGTTTGTATAGATTTATGATACTAATTCTTCTTTTAAGATCAAAATGTATTCAATGTAGGATATTTGTAGGGATTCTATATTATTTTTCACTTATTGACCTCACGATCCGTCGTGGTAAAAAAAAAATAGAATAACAATTTGTACTATCCTGATAGAAAACCGGATTAGGCTAAATAAAAAAAATAAAGGCGCTGGTTCGGGGCTGGAAAAGTTACCCACATGGCATGTTACTTTTAAGTACATTCTACCACTTGCACCAATTTATGCGAATTTGTCGGTTGCTGCATCTTTATGAATATCTTAAAATGATCAAGGCCAAAACGATGCTATAATCTTGCCTTTGATATTTTGCTGTTTCTATTATTTTCTATTGTGATGCCGGTAACAGCATGTCGTCTATGTAAGATGGAAATGCAAAGGTAATGTTATCGATGCAGAAATAGAGAATGTTGTAGAATTGTTTTTCTGTTAATAGAACTGCTACGTTAGCGAATGTAAATAACCAGCAAGAAAAATGTTAATGGCACGGGGAAAGAAATTGGGTCAGAATTGACCTAATAAAAAAACCGTATCATAAACCAAGATGTAATTACTATGATTGTTTTTTCAATTCAACAAAAAGTTTTCTCTAAAACGGAACTCAGCAATATTTGGGATCCCGAAGAGACTTACTTACATCACTAGCTGCGAATAATAGATTCGACCTGGATCCCACATCAGTAGCAGACTTGACATGTGGAGTTTACAAAGTGAATAATATATGAAAGTGATCTAGAAAACTCACCAACGAAGATATAGGTCGGTATTTGGAATGCTGACTTAGAATATAATTTATATTCAAAAAATGTAACCAATGATGATTTTCAAATTAGAAATAAATCATACTCAGATAAAGAAGGCTACGACATTGTCGAAATCTGCAACTTTACATTCTTAATCGTTTTGAATGACCGTCAAACATACTTTTCAAGATGTAACTGTAAGTAAAAAGTCAATTAAACTGAATCTGGAAAATGCCTCACATACAAAATGTGTTTATAGCCTTCTTAAATTTTGTTAATATTTTCATAGGATAGATTTTACACAACACTTTTTTAATTATACTTGATACACATCACTGAAATTAGGTCTAATGAAGGGTCAGCTCTAGAGTATCCTAAACCGACGAGCGTGCATGAAAAGAATGACAAATATTGAAGAGGTGAAAGAAGTATACATAAGTGTAGTAGTAAGTGGAAGGAAGAAGTCTCTGCCTTACCCTCCAGGAATTAGGTGTGAGTTATGTATATTTATCCACACTAATATTATAAATGCGAAAGTAACTCTGTCTGTCTGTCTGTCTGTCTGCTACGCTTTCACGGCCAAACCGCTGAACCGATCTTCATGAAACTTGGCACAGAGATTGCTAGCATACCGAGAACGGACATAGACTACTTTTTATCACCATTCGAGGGTCTGGAGTATAGATGTAGACCACCAGGTGTACCACCAGGAGCCCAGCTAAACTATTAGAGATACAGGCATGGTTCCAAAACAAAAGTTGTTCAGTATGATGGGCCGCTTCTTTTCACAAGGACATTGAGGATCTGGAGTACCTTATGTAGACCACCAGGTGTACCACCAGGAGCCCAGCTAAACTATTAGAGATACAGGCATGGTTCCGAAACAAAAGTTGTTCAGTATGATGGGCCGCTTCTTTTCACAAGGACATTGAGGATCTGGAGTACCTTATGTAGACCACCAGGTGTACCATCAGGAGCCCAGCTAAACTATTAGAGATGCAGGTATGGTTCCAAAACAAAAGTTGTTTAGTATAATAGGTCGCTTCTTTTCACAAGGACATTGAGGATCTGGAGTACCTTATGTAGACCACCAGGTGTACCATCAGGAGCCCAGATAAACTATTAGAGATACAGGTATGGTTCCAAAACAGAAGTTGTTCAGTATGATGGGCCGCTTCTTTTCACAAGGACATTGAGGATCTGAAGTACCTTATGTAGACCACCAGGTGTACCATCAGGAGCCCAGCTAAACTATTAGAGATACAGGCATGGTTCCAAAACAAAAGTTGTTCAGTATGATGGGCCGCTTCTTTTCACACGGACGTTGAGGATCTGGAGTACCTTATGTTGACCACCAGGTGTACCATCAGGAGGCCAGCTAAACTATTAGAGATACAGGCATGGTTCCAAAACAAAAGTTGTTCGGTATGATGGGCCGCTTCTTTTCACAAGGACATTGAGGATCTGGAGTACCTTATGTAGACCACCAGGTGTACCATCAGGAGCCCAGATAAACTATTAGAGATACAGGTATGGTTCCAAAACAGAAGTTGTTCAGTATGATGGGCCGCTTCTTTTCACAAGGACATTGAGGATCTGAAGTACCTTATGTAGACCACCAGGTGTACCATCAGGAGCCCAGCTAAACTATTAGAGATACAGGCATGGTTCCAAAACAAAAGTTGTTCAGTATGATGGGCCGCCTCTTTTCACCAGGACATTAAGGATCTGCAGTACATAATGTAGACCACCAGGTGTACCATCAGGAACCCACGTGAACTATTAGAGATACAGAAATGGTTCCAAAACAAAAGTGGTTCAGTATGATGGGCCGCTTCGTTTCACAAGGACATTGAGGATCTGGAGTACCTTATGTAGACCACCAGGTGTACCACCAGGAACCCACGTAAACTATTAGAGATACAGAAATGGTTCCAAAAAAAAAGTTGTTCAGTATGATGGGCCGCTTCTTTTCACAAGGATATTGAGGATCTGGAGTACCTTATGTCACCAGGTGTACCATCAGGAGACCACGTAAACTATTAGAGATACAGAAATGGTTCCGAAACAAAAGTTGTTCATGATGATGGGCCGCTTCTTTTCACAAGGACATTGAGGATCTGGAGTACCGTATGTAGACCATCAGGAGCCCACCTTATTGGAGATACAGAAATGGTTTCAGAACAAAAGTTGTTCAGTATGATGGGAATAAGTTGAGAAAGGACATTGCCTTCTTTACCGAGGACAGAAAAACAAAAAATGTGGTATATAGAGGTATAAAAATGTATAACAGTAACTTATATTACCTTTTGATCTGTCTAATCTACTTATGCTAACCATTTTAGTGTGCTCAAATCGGCACCTCTGGAGTAAGTACTCTGTTATCTACTGACTTTTGTATTCATTGGTTATAAATATTGATCTCTCAGGCCGGATAGCAAATTTTGAATTGTCCCTTTAACAACAGAAGCAAGCAAGTCATCTTTAAACAGTAGAGATAAGAACTGTTCTAATATCACTGTCACACTTACTATGTATACACATACCTACTTTAGAACTTCTGCCTAAAAAAAAACTATCTAACGCGGACGAAGTCGCGGGTAAAAGCTAGTAATAATATATGAACTGAAACTGAAGCATCAACGGTTGGTAAACGACTTCATAAAAGGTTTAAGTATCAAAATACCGTTGCTAACTCATTCTTATCAGCGTGTGCCAAAATTCTGTACAGAAAAGTGTTTACCTTCAACAATATTATGTTTATTGATACCACTTGAGTACATAATCATATAAACTCTGTCGTGCACAACAAATATTATAGCAAACAGCGTTGAGCCAAATGCGCGAGTTATATTATCGCATTATTAGCAACAAAATTACATTTCACGTTCAAGTTTGGGCGTGTGTATCGTTACGCAAACAGAATTATCAGCCTTTAAGATGGGGCTATAAGACAAGTGGGTAGCGATCTTGAATAAAGATCTGGCTCGACGTAGAATTTTTGTAGGTAATTAAAATTGCGCTTTAACAATATTTGAAAGTATGCAACCTTTTCAATAGCCAATCTCTGAAAAGTTCCTAATGGTTCTTCATGGTGCAGTCAGTACGTATAAAAATGCCTAAATTCCTGTGCAGTGCAGTGTATGTACTTACCTACACATGTCATCCATCAATCTAAGATTTAATCTGGTTAATCTACTTAAATGTTTGAAAGTAATCGCAATTGATAGAAAGTTTTATTTCTATCATTTACTTGTAAAGCCGCTCTAACCCTACTTTACCTCTTCGCTTCCCGCCGCCTTACGGGCCCCAGCTCCATTGCCTCAGGAGGCGAGAGATTCCCTTCGATTTTGTATGATAAACAAACTTATATCGGCGTAAGGTAAACACGGTCGTAAATTTTACTACAGTATATTCGCAGCGGAAATTGTAGATCAAATCAAAATTTTGCTACTTTCGCGTCTTTATGTTTGCCTCCGTCGTGTTTTATTTTCTTCGAGTTCTAGTTTATTGTCAAAAATATTATATTATGCCGGCTAAGCTTGAGTAATTATGATTTTCAATAGAAATATTTTTGTCATTTTTTTTAACCATTTGGGCAGAAGCTCTAAGCTAGACTCTTTACCATTTGAAATGGTTGTTCAAAATAAATGAGATGAACAAAAATGCACCGCAACATTTTATGGAGCGGACGTTTTTATTGGTCCACAGCATGTTAGTATTGTCAATGCACTTGTCCATTGATTTTGAAAAAAGCGTACGAACGAACCGTGACGAATGCAATTTCGATAATAAAATTAGCATAATCGATATAATGGAAGTCATTGCTGCACCCCAGCTGTATAACGATGCTGTAGACTGAGAGAATAAAGAAAAGTAGAGAGGGCAGCGAAGAAATTAAGTAAAGCATTAGATCAAGTCCTTCTGAAATTACCTATTAGCCCCTCCTTAGCCACATACTGGATCGGAAGGAAGATTTTTGTTTCTTCATCTTTTAGAAAGACCTTAAAGGTTAATAAATATGTCAAAAAAATGGACCTCCCGTACAAACTGACTTGGCACGCTGGTACATTGTGTATATGAGGTCAAATTTTTGGACCTATGTTTCTTAGGCAATGTTGTTCAGTTTCAGAGGTAAATTCGTCCCGTTATATATTTGGCCCTACAATGTAGATACAGTGAACGTCTTCACATCCAACCATAAACGAAACACAGATTTAAGGTAGTTTATTGTAATTGTTTTCTAAGCAGAAGTGTAGTGAAGACAGTTTATTAAAGACTCAAACTATCTTTCGCAGGATTCCTCTATCTTTTTCATTCTTGGTCTATGGCTGTACAAAACTTTATTGGCAATGCTCCTAGCAAGGTTTGCCTCTGTACCTCGTTGTATGGAGAATTGAAATTAAGCATTATTTCATGCAAACGACTCTTATAACGATAATTGTGCTGATAAAATCTACTTGCTACATGTATTGCCTTCTGAGTTAATATCAGACCAGTTTTGTGCCGTACATTATTTTGGTGTTCTTGTTTGTAATTGTTTTTCTTTTTCCACGGTGTGCTTGGGCATTATAGCTCTTAGCTTTTTTTAAAAATAATGATTTGTTGTTGTAATGAATGATGGATCTTTTCTTACATTGTTATTACTTGACTCTTTTATTTGGAAATTGTTCTATCCAAAACATTTTCGGAAATATAGCTTACTAGATGAAGTTACACTGTAGCGGTTCAAACTAAAGTGTTAATGATGAAGATTAATGTTGATAGTGTGTCTCGGCCTAACCGTCGCGTCGTTACATTTTAAACGCGGTTGCGTGTGTAGGCTCCTTAATCTGTGCTCCATTATAACCAACCATTAATCATAGTTTTAATAACAATTTAACCCCAACTATATTAATATATCTTCATTTATTCAGCGTGTTCGGTCCGGTGAAGTTATCAACTTTTTATCATTCAAATTTCACTGAACAGCGCATTCAGAATCGTAGCCACAACGAATTTATGCTTTATTTTCGTCCACGGCGCGACAATCACAATGAAATCGAGTACAACTGTTACAAATGTAGACCTCGCCTTTTGTTGTCTACCCATTGTGTACAATTAAACGTGGAAAGATGTAATAATCTCGAATATCTCTTTGTATGTTTTTTTTTAATCAGAGACACATGCGGGGTTGTAATAAATAATAAGTACCGCGTTTTTGGCGCGAACATTTTGTCTAACAATGAATTGAATGTCAAGTTTAAACGTAGGGTTGAGTCTAACTTAGTTAAGCGTGCGTCGTGTGCGTATGCGCAATGATCGCTAAAATTCGGGGTGTACCATAATTTATTACACTATAATATTTAGCTGCAGTCCACCGTTTATGGCATATATTTTTTACGAATTATATTTCATTCATTACAGCCAAAACGGGGCATTATTATGGCATTCAAACGATGGGGTTGTTATTCATGAATGTTTGTTTGTGTTTCCCACGAGGTTATGTTTATTTCACAAAATAGTAGGAAATATATCTCCTTTAAAAAAATTAGGTACTTATCTATTAAATTGACGAATATATTAAATAAAATGCTATAGGCTGATGTGATGATGATGATATTTTTTACCAAAATCAGGCAATAGATGGATATAACTTAGGTAAATATTCGGTCCCGATGGCCAACACGTAAAATTACGCTTAATTTAAAGATTTCGTGGTTCAATGTACTTTTGAAATCAAAACTCATATTTTAGAATAGTAGTTACAATTGGCTCCAAGTTCCACCAATATCTGCCGAAGTAGAGATGTTTTCCTTTTTATCATCACTACTTTTACCCCAATTTATATTATACTAGATTTCCGCCTAGCGGTTTCTCTCGCTGCCATTCATTTTCCCGTAGTAATAGTAGTTTTCCAGCAGTAAAAAGTAGACTTTGTGTTATTCCAGGTTATACTCAATCTGTGTTCGAAATTTCATTCTAATCGGTCAAACCGTTTGAGCGTGAAGAGGTAACAAACACACATACACAAACTCTCAGATTTATAATATTATAGTACGGATGCTTAACAAAAACATGTTCCTGAAACTGATATTTTAAAGGGCAATTTAGCATGTGTATATTATTATCTAAATTTATTTTAGTGACCACACAATTAAGGCCATATGTGTATGAGTATTTATATGTAGGACCGTAAACTCCTTCAAATTAGAAAAGTACTAAACAAAAGGTAAGTAAATAAAGAGTCAATAAGAAAAAAATACTCCAGTTACAATCACAGTAAACTACCCGCTGGGCATAAGCAAAATCTCCCTAAACATATGGCCCTTACTCCAATATTGACTAATCTATAGCTCGATCAAATTCAAACTGTGCGAATTACTTTGCAACAATAGTTGACACAGCTTATTAACGATTTTTGTTACATTTAGCCACAAACCCCAAATATTTCAAGACTTTGCAAGCGAGTCAATAAACAATTTATTTATAATTCAGGAAAAACAACATACGATGCCGACGATGAGGTTATCTATCAACAAGAGCAGCCCCATGAGAATTTTTACATCGGACTTCTTGTAATAATATTACGTAAATTTCAGTATACAATATACAAAACAATGAATCTAGTTGGCAAGCATACCTCAATAAAAATAAAGGACATTGTGTACTAAATAAAACACTGCAATGGTTCGAACCCTGTCTGCGCTGCATTTTTCAAGCTCTCAAAAATAGAAGAACATTATTGTACCTACATGTGAAAACTTTTAATATTATAAGAATTTACCATAAAGCTAGTTATCGGCAGAAAACACAGTGAATCTAAAAGAAACAAACAGCAATAAATATCCAACAGAAACTCGTTACATATTCAGCAGCAAAAGTTTATATTGCATGCGTTGTACCAAAAGTTTCGTGGTCTATGCATCGAACTAAATAGCTAGCGGGTAAACCAATAATTTGGGGCCGTACCCCGGAGACGTTTCATGTAATTCGTGCAATTTCAACTATTTCCAACAATTCCAGATATTACAATCGATTCGATAAATGGAACTGGGAATTGGCACCCCATCGTGTCAGTGCTGGTAATTTGAGAATGGTGATTTGGTTATGACGCGCAACGGTTTGATAAGCGACATTATAATTATTATTTTGCTACTGAAATTACTTTCTATGACCGGCTGGCAAACAGTAACAAGATTTGAGTCATGGTGTTAGAATATTTTTAGCTTCTCAATAAGGAGGTATTTATGTTGATGATTTCTTATTGTGCGTGCATGTCTGTTACAAACAAACCTAAAATAGTGAAATTGGTAAATTTTATCAGCGTTTTCTTAACTGACTTTTAAACTTCTGACAAACTTTTAAATATCTGTGTAGGTGATTGTAACAAACTATAAGAACCAGCAATCAAGTAGCCCAATTTTAAACTTTCGATGCCCAGAATTGTGACTACATACAGCAGATAGGTATCCTTTTCAATCTCAGAGAAAATCCTAATAAATTAAACCCGTGTCCTCCAGATGATGAATCTAAGGCCCAAGCAACTATCTAGACCGCAAACGCAGTTCATATTGTTTACGTTGGCATGTGTGCAAATCTGAGTGTGTGGGTGTCGGGTGTGTGTGAGTCGTGCGTTGGGCCCCACGACACGGTCACCCCTCGCGTTTCATTAAATACGTTTCCGCGTATCACGCACTATGTCATTTCCTTTCTAGTCGTGTACGGATGCTGCGCAATGCCGATATCGAGGCTGGTATAATATCGTGCTTTATTCTTTTCCGTCGTATTTTGTTTTATCATTGTTATAAAACGACTGCCCAAAAATGGAGTGTCTTCACGACTGTATAAATACTTCATTGCTCAAACCAGGAATGTATCCTTTAACATATTATATATTGTAGGAAAAAGAAAATTAATTATGTGTGTATTGTTTTTGTGTATTGTTGTTGTTTGCAAATTTTTCCTGGGGTGATCCAGCCCATGAAACGGAACAACTTTCCTCGAGGAACATTAGCTGAAATATGAAAAAAGACTTCCTATACAGAATTTATTATTATATACAGAGTATTGTATATCCAAATTTTTATTTTTGTTCAGTTTCGTGGACTGGTTAACTCCTTAAAATATTAGCTGCAAATATTACATTCTATATTTGAATGTAGCACTGGCAGAATTGTCCTATGATGACAAAGGCCATTTTATAAAAACGAATTGAAATAAATGTAGCACTTATCATTAGAATTCATAATATTTTAATAACACCTAGTATCAGGGTATAATCGTTATCAAATAATTTACAATGACGGATGGACGCATAGCGTCAATACGTTAAAGTTACTATCCTACATTGAATAAAGTTAATTTCATTTCATTTCAATCTCAACAGTTTTTCTGTGCAATGCGATTCAGACCGGTAACAGCAATGTAATTTAATAAATATTAGTATTTTTTTATATACCTATACAGTATCGGTAACCAGATTTATCGATATATGTTTAAACTATTAGCATGTTGTATCCCGTCACTAATTTTGTATCCTGGGAAGCTATTTGCGGATTCAATTCAATCAAATCCACACATTTGGTAATGTTGATGCGTTAAAAACTGTTTTGTGGTATCAGAATTAAGCTTCACATGGGGGGCTAGTTAATTAGTAATAACTTATTTGATTTTTGTCTTATGTAACATTGCTCTACATTTCTTTTTAAAAACAAGTTTATTAATTACTTTTCGTTTACCTAATATTTTGCGGGACCGATTCGACGAATAACCCGATGAACCCTAGAGAAGGAAAAGTTTTGAATTTCTCACTAAGTTAATAAGCAGTAAACCTTTGATATGGTTCTGTATTACTGTCATTTTAAATATAACCATTGACGGTAAAGTTTGTTAGAGTGCATTACAAGTTCAATTTTAGGCGATGAACTGACAACCTGTCACTATGATGATACGTGATTTTCTGTTTGACCCTGAAGTATTCGTCCAACCTGGTGAAAATGATCTTTTTTTTACGGCCGCTTTATGCCTTCTCCGAAAGGGATATTATATAGGCTTGCTGTATGTATGTAAAGTTCATTGGGACTTTCATCCTTAGTTTAAATTATGTTCTCGCATCGTCCCTTAATCATCAATTCCAAATAAGAACACGAGATTACTAAAACAAAGTTTCAAATTCAAATAAGAAGGTAAATTTTATTATCTTTTAAGTTTTTCTGATTTGGCATTTAAATTCTTTTTGAATAGCGCTGCATCATTCAGATAAAAATTTAATTTCGAGAACTTTTAGTTGGAGCATATTGTTCGCCTATATGAACTTAGGCATTTTCTTACCGTGTGATGCCGGCTTAGAAGTGCCGTGTGATGCCGGCTTAGAATAGCATCACCCCATTTCTTTCCCGTGGGAGTTGTAAGAGGCAACTGAGGGACTTGAGGGTGTGTATTGCAATTTTAGGGGATGAGCTGACAACCTATCACTATGGCGATACACAATTTTCCAAATGACCCTCAAATATATGTCAGGCGTGGCGCAGATGTCCGTTTTTGCGACCGTTTACGCTCTGCCTACCCCGCAAGAGATTATAGGCGTGATACAATATGTATGTATGTATGTTCAAATAAAAGTTCAAGTGGGTATAACGGTGGAGTTTATTTTAGTAAAGTAGGTATTACGGTAGAGTTTATGGCGGTTCTCTCATATGTCCTCAGTCGATGCGTGTCGTTAACAAACCGTAACGCATGCGGCTGTCAGACGAAAGAAAATTGGCAATTCCAATCATATTTCCAAACAAATATGGCTACGGTGCGTAACGGATGCGTTTGTCATTGACAGGTGATCGGAATTCGCAATTTCCTTTCGCTAGACAGACGCATGCGTTATGGTGCGTTAAAAATACGCAGCGAAGGACAACAAGTGGGAGAACCGTCTAATAAATCTATGTAGTTTCGGTTTCATCTCTTTTTAAGTACTCGTAGGTACCTATACGCTCTGCCTACCCCCTACCCGTAAGGGATATATGATTGAATGAATGAATGAACCTATAAGAACATTAAAATTCGGTCTTAATTTTTACATTCATGATTGGTGGGATAAACCAGCCACAAAATTTTATCTATTGACTTTCCAGAATCCAAAAATTGTAACCATAGAGATTAGTTACGCCCAAACAATGATTTTAACATGATCACCCCCGGACCGGCTTCCATTACAATTAAGAGGGGTCCGGTCAAACAATGCGTTTATCTATTTAAATTGCCCTGTGTACCGATTTCGGAATTGTTTAAAACCTTTTTTCCCAGGGTTGATTGGTGTGGGTTGGTCGGAAAGCCATTTCGCGCCCCCGGGTTTAAAACGCGTAGGTTTGACACGTGAACAGTATGTTGATCGGGTCATGATAGGTTTGTCCACAAACTCTAAAATGCGGACTTTTCAAAGATTTTTATCATGCATTTTATTGGGTGTGTACGCTGTGTGATTCCGGCTGAGATTGGTATACCCCATTTCTTTTCCGTGGGTGTCGTAAGAAGCGACTTAGGGATTTCGGACATTTACACTCTGCCTACCTCGCAAGGGTACAAGCGTGATATATTGTATGTATGCATAGTATTGAGTGCGACACGGAGTTAACGAAAGGTCCATAATCCCAGTTGTCACAAGTTTACAATCCACATACTAGATAACAATTAGGATTCAGACATGGTTTTGTTAAAAGCGTCATTTATGTATTTTTACATTAGCCGGGGCCTTGGGTGCTATCCGAAGCACGGAACCGTCTTTTTTAAGGCCAGTCAGGTGGTTCAAACTCAATATCGACTTTTATTTTTCAATAGGGTACTTATAATATCACTTAATGACGTCACGATTCGTCATTGTAAGAACAAGAAAATTGTATGACACAATTTTAACTTAACGTTTATAACAATTTCCCATTATCCTGAAAAAAAACCGGCTCGGGTGGGATAAACTCAATTCAATTTAAAGCCTTTATATCAAGTTATTACTATTTAAATAAAATAAAAAAAATAAAAATGTTTTATTTCAGATATTCATCCATAATTATATTAGTAACAAATTCCTTAAACAACTATGTTAGTAAATAATATATATGCCTTCAATAAATTATAACATTTCCATTCAATTAAAAATGGGTTTCAAAACCCCAACCTTCCTTGTCTCCTTATCAATATGGATGCTGTTCCAGTGACGCATGATGGAACTGTCTGCATCCAGCCTCGCTGCCCACCACTTGTAAACCACCACTTTAAAATAAAACAAAAAAGCACTGTCTCGGGGATGGCCAGTCTGGCCAGGTTATCCACACCACACGGTACTTGTACACAACTATTGCCTCCACCGACGAAACGACAACGTTATTAAACGACGTTGAACCTGCAATGTCTTAAATGAGAACTGCTAACAATCTACGTATTCAAACTTTATCTGTAACACAAAACCTGATAGCGTGAGTAACGAACATTCACTTAACTGTTTGCATTTTCACTACCATTATTTCAAAAATTATGATCTATAAAATCAACCTGTTCACAAATTGCGTCAATTTATGTTTATTTGTGTGTAATTGAGAACTAACTAGCTTTTGTTTCAAGGGGTGATAAAATGGGGTGAAGTTCGATTAATTGAGTTTTTTTTTGGTTGCGTGTTGACAAGAAATGTCGTAAAATATTGGAAGGTAATAATAGACATTTTTCAAAGGACAAATAATGAAAACAGACTTTGTTTGGTGCCGTAGTAGTCTAATTAACTCTAAAATATTATGGCTATTTAAAACGCCGTCTTGCAAATCTGTTTCTTTGAAAAACACCCATTCATTATATTCACAAAAAAAATGTTCTTTAGTCAAAAAAATACCAATTTCACAAAGTAAGTATCGTAAAATCCTCGACCCATTCTGTATGACCAGGTAATACAAATATGCTAAAATTACCACTCATGCCTCGTCTTTGATCGTTCCCGTAGTAGTCTCGTTAATAATTAATAAAGTTTATGGTTCAGTATAACAATGATGTAGGATGTGAATATCACGGAAAGGTAAAATCGGATGGATCGTAAAAGTAAGTGGATGGGGCTATTAAACCAGCGGCAATGACACCACAAACGCTGCGACAAGCCACGCCGTAAATAACCTTCTCACATGAGGCGTGGAGTCACGTTATAATAAAAGTTTAAAACATTATTAAATTCGTACCAAAATAGTACGTTTAAAGTAAACTGTCATCAGAGATATTATGACAACTTGATAAGCTAATTAACATTTTGCAAATTATTAACGTCGATAAAATTGGATTGTAATGCATATGATTGTCACCAGCTGAAAATGTGAAGCTGTGAGCAACTGATGGCGTGTGATGCCGGCTTCACCTAGAATACCATCACCCCATTTCTTACCTATGGGTGTCGTAAGAGCCGACTAAGGGACTCGAGGGATGTGTATTGCAATTTTAGGCGATGGGCTGACATCCTGTCACTATAGTACACAGTTATCTGATTGACACTCAAGCTTTTGTCAGACGTGGTGTTAATATCTGTTTTACGGCCGTTAACGCTCTGCCCACCCCGTAAGGGATATAGGCGTGATTTATGTATGTATGTATGTATGTAAGTAGTCAATCAAACTCTGCTCTTTAAGAAACTCTTATGTTGGTCTCCTATAAATACTTACGCTGTATCATTTGTTTTAGTAGCTGTCTCCCCACTGGTTTTGTGGCCACACCCGGATACACGTTTTATTGGTTCTAACACATTTAACGCATGATTTGAGAATGTATGACGAGTCGAATGCTAATTAGAGTGGACCTCCGGAGACGTTTTGTCTCAAGTTTTGAAGTCGGTTTCTTGTTTTTGATTAAAATAGTTTTTAGTTACCAATGTATGTAGTTGGTTAAAGGGCTATGCTTCGTCAAGCCATTCTGGTATTTTAGCTGTGACACAAGGCTTTACTGGGTCGTTTGTTGACCTGACATCCCACGCAATAGAATACCTTTATTTGTACGAGTAATTGTTGCTTTTATACTATATCATTTTAGGTAAAACTTTTTTACCTCTTACATATAAGTAACATTTAAGTAATTTTAAGTCGTAGTGATTTTAATGCATTTGCCACAAAACGGCTGATGTAGGAAACAAACTCCATACCGCCTTAAGATAGATATTTTCGTATTAGCCTCAGGATCTCCAATAAGGTTCTGGGAATATATTTATTATAGTGGCTTTGTTATAATCCTAATCATTTAACTACCTCATTACGAGTACGGCGGTTTTTCGATTAAGTTGTTCAACTGATTGTGGGTTAAGTAAAAAAAATTAACGATACCGTTACTTCTTGCTTAAAAAATAGGTATAACTAAATCATTCAATATCCTGTCATTCTATTTCAAGCAGAGCAATCATCTCTTATTGAACCCGAAATGAGTTATTAATTTAGACAACAGTCGTGATGACTCAGTTTCATGTTAAGCTTTCTTTTCCCACGATGGTAGTAGTTTTTTTTGAGGTTCCGTATCTTGAAGGTGTGAAAGGATTTTTGGAAGCATAACTAGGAGACCGGGGCATATTGGGGCGTGTATTAACAGTTTTTTATTCATATTTAACAAAAACAGCATGATGCCAATTTTTTTTAGCTGAAAGAAGGATCAGCAATCTGACGGTTTTTATTCAAAGAAACGCAAACATCTCTTGCACTTTGTTAAAATTCATGATTTTTTAAGAAAAGTATTTTGTTCTATAGTTTATTATACACTCGCAGTGCTATATTTTTCCATAAATTAAAAAAAATCAATAAAAAAAACAATAACAGGGCGTTTCCATTTTAACATCTAAAATTCAGTATGATTATAATAATTATATACCTCTATAATTTGTAATAAATCATATTTATTAATTGAATATAATCAACTACCTAAACATAAGAAATTCTTATTTTAGCCTCATTTTAACGAAGTGCATTCTTAACATTTTCCTTAATTAAGTTTTGTTTTATGTGTAACGCGACATTGTTTAAGTTAAACAAAATATAATCAGAGTGAGTACAAAATCTGTTAATATTGTGTATTATGTTATTTATTTGTACTTGGCCCGGAGGTAGAAGTATAACGATTTTTATTTTTTATAGAAGCTCTTCATTTCATCATTTTGTTTATACACATACATACACACATCACGTCTAGAGGTATAATCCCCTTTGTTTATATTTAAACAAAATAACAAAAAAGATAAAATGCGCCACCGTTTGGAGTAAATCCTATATTTTTTTTAAAGAAAATCACGTCAGAAACCAATAAGTTCTGGTAATGAAAATGTTCGTTGTCCTAACAAAATACAGCCATAATACACCACCTTGTTTCACGGCATGCTGCGGGCATCGCATGCAACGTGAAGGAGTGGGAACTGTGTTCGTTTACATATAGTACGCCGTAAATTTGCTAGCTAATACTAGCCCCCGTTAAAAAATGCCCCGCTCTCGTCTACCTAGCTCCTACTTACTTAATAAAGAACAAAATTAAATAAAAAAGTAACTGCTTTTGCTATAGGTTACAATAATAAGAATCAAAACTCGTGCATTTTTTAAGTCTAGATTGTAATTTTTTTTTTACTGTTTGTAAGAAAAATATTTGAAATCACATTGATATAGGTAACACAAATTCAGCGACTGAATTATGCTTGAAAAATTATAAATAATAAAAAAACTTGAAAATTGGTAGTAAACGTAAAATCATCACATTAACTACTAAACTTGTAACTTCGGTGGCATACGCGTCGGCGAGGCGAGAATTGTCAGCGCAAACACAGACAGCGGTCAAAATGGAAGCCGTATTGTGTCAGAATGTATTCATTTGTATGGCACTACCAATATTGACAGTGGAACTTGTTTTGTGAGTGTACACACAGAATTCCTCGCCCCGGCTATCTCATGATTGAATTGCCTAGTCTTTATGGTTATTTGCTTTTTGTGGTCGGTGGTAATTTTTTTTTAAATTCATTTGACAGTATCTGATAGAGATTTCCCGGACTTAAGCTTATTTTTCAAAACTTGCAGCTGTCGAACCAACACTGCGTAGGTATAATAAAGTTACATAGCAGTATTTTAGATAGTGTAGTATGGGATATAATATATCATATGGATTTCATCGAAACAATGGAATAATTTATTTAATATATCACGCTATTATCTCTTGCGGGGTAGGCAGAGCGTAAACGGCCATGAGACACGATCATCAACGCCACGTCTGACAGTTACTTATTACGTAGTTGATTAGCCATAACCAGCTACGCAGTGTACTAAAATTTCACCTGAAGACTTGTAGCCTGTAGTTTTATAACATAAGACACAAAGCAAGTTCGTTAAGGCTTGTGGATTTACGTTTTTGCGATAGTACCTATTATAGAATAGAATCCTAAATTTTTGAATTTACAGCCGATCGTAACCCTTTTAATTATCGTTCTATGAATCGTTTTTCGAGCAATTGATGTATTTTCCAGTACCTTTTGCTGATTGGTAGTTGTTTCATGAGTTTAAGTGTCTATTAGCTTTGTGCCTTTAAGGCTTTTTCCTTGTACTCGTGAATAATTCCCGGTTTTATTACTTAGGGATTTTACATGCATTGACTGAACCGATATTTTACTCGAATATCGGGTTGTCAGGAGCATCTAGAGTTACCATTGCAGAGATCAGCCTATACTGTTTATTCTTAACAGCCCTTTGAACTAACAGTTAAAGATGATCCCTTAACTGGGTGAGTCGAGATACTGCTGATAAGGTCTCCTAATAGGGTGTCCGAGGGCATTTTGCAAACGGGACAATTGTATTTTAAAGGTTCTGTATTTTGCCATCGCTAGATACTTGCCTACTTATCTTACTTCCCTGCGAATGTCATTCATTATCATCACGTGTGGTAGTTCTCTAGTTTGGTGAAGTAGTAAATGTAGTTAATGTTACATACCTAGCACCGTATGTCCTTGGTAAACTTGCTTGCCACCATACTCGCCTGTACTTTACCCCTCCTTGAATAGTTCATTTTATGGCGGTGTAACATGGCAAGTCTAGCATTATTAGCTGTGCAAGTGCACAGTAAATTAGCATTATACTCAGGTATTTTCATGCACACATGGGAGTCAGGCAAATACATTAAAATGGTACCGTAAGGCAAGCAGTACGCTCTTGGCAGTAAAATACGCGTTTGGAAATATAATATTTGCCTATCGGGCGTTTTTTGTTTAAATCGGGAAGTATGTAGTAGCTTGAAAAGATAGTCATGGTTTAGAGAATAGTGCCCCTCTCTCCCCTTTTTTCACGTTATGATTCTAATAAATACTTAAACGTAAAAAAAAACTGAAAATACTTATTTCAATGACTGAACACACAACAACTTTAGAAATAGCAAAACACAGGTCGAAATATAAAAAACCTTAGTCCTCTGTTACAAAATGCGCTATAGTCTCATCAATTATATGAGTGGGCCAATTCAACTTTTCGTGATTCAACGTTCTAATTGTGAAGGTTGTTCAGTTTATAAGCCTTCTTAAACCTTAGAAATATCATATTCATAATAATTCAATTCTAGGTTGCTCTATTCCACTTTAATAAGACGAAGCAAACTAAACTGAAACAACTTAATAATCCCAAATCACAGACGCTCAGAAGCCCGATGAGGTGCTAAGTGATCTAGTTTGTGCCCAACTAGGACAGGTGCCGCCTTAAGTGAGTACAACTCATCAAACTCCAGTGCCACGTATGCTCCAATAAGGTGTTAATTTAAACGGTCTTTGGATTTAGTATAGAGACCTTCTACACACATAACATGCATCAGCCTATTGCAGTCCACTTCTGGACGTAGACCTCCCGCAGGATACGTCGGGCACGATCTTTTGTTTTCACCATCCAGTCGCTACCGGCCGTTTCAGATAAATCGTGTATTACAAAAGTGACAGGTTGTCAGCCTGTCGCCTGAAATTGTAATACACATTTTGAAAACTTGCAAAATTTTCAAGTTTTCAAAAATTGTATACCTACCACGGGAAGTGTTTTTAAATTTGGTATTCAATTATAATACACATTAAACCCTCGAGTTCCTTAGTCGCCTCTTACGAACAGAAATAGGGTAGTTCTATTCTAAGCGGACATCACACGAAAAAGGTGCCTATGTCTAGCAGTGGAATATTTTGGATTATGTAGTTGTAGTTGTTAGAAATATAACGCGATAAGTAAATTACATGTGTAAGATAGAATGTTTGTTTTGGATGTTTTAAATAGTTTACTTATTCAGTAAACTAAATCACACCAAGGAAGTACTTAAATCTGAGCCCCGATTCCTAAATTTATGATCCCTTGTAATGTCATCGTCACTCAACTGTCATCCTTTTTCCACTATGATTTTCTATACTTCGAAGTGTTAGCAGAATACGAAACGGCAAAAACCATCGAACTGACATCCAGCTGAAACTCGACTGAGACTCTTTTCAAATAGTTTGTATACGACTCCTGGTACAATATAAGGAAAATATATAACTACAGCAACAAAGGAAGTAGGAAGATGTTACTTCTTTCTAAACATTAATTATAATTTTTGTACTCAATTTCGAAACACTAGTTAAAAACCTGAAGTATTGAAGACCTCAATAAAATAGGGAATACATATTAGAAGAAAATAATGAAACTAAAAAGAAAACTATTTAATCTACCGCACATTCTACTGAAGCTGAACCCACCAACCAACCCTTAGGTAAGTCGCACAAAGACTGGACGATATTGCGGTACTAAATGCGGCGCCCTACCATTGTATCCGGTTTTTATAAACTCTTCACATCCGTACTAATATTATAAATCTGAGAGTTTGTGTGTGTGTGTGTATGTTTGTATGTATGTATGTATGTATGTATGTATGTTACCTCTTCACGCTCAAACGGCTTAATCGATTTGCATGAAATTTGGAATACAGGTAGAGGCACTTTTTACCGCGGGAAAACAACTATTACCGCGGGAAAATGAGTAGCAGCGGGTGAAACCGTTCAGCATAAATCTAGTACATTCATATTTTAAGCCTATATCCCTTGCAGGGTAGGCAGAGCGTAAACGACCGTAATAAACGAACATTCAGGCCAACTCTGACAAACATTTGAGGGTCATCCAGAAAATTGTGTACCTATTGCCACAGTGCCAGGTTGTCAGCCCATCGCCCAAAATTGCAATACACATGTAACCCTCGAGTTCCTTAGTCGCGTCTTACCACACCCTCGGGAAAGAAATGGGTTGATGCTTTTCTAAGCCAATGCTACACTCAGCATTGGATGGCAACGGGTTGAAGAAGAAGATTCTAAGCCAACATCACACGGAAATTATGATTTTTTTTAAACTCTTTACGTCAAAAACCGAAAAATCTTGCGTTGCGTGTGAGAACCGTCTTTCGTACTACGTATTCGGATTAAAAGGTTTCCGTGCATAATGTGTAATATTATTATTCCCCACAGTTCCTCAGAGCTCAGTGCGAGGCTATTACTCATCTTTTTCCCGCGTAAAGGGCACGTTTTTATTGCCAGACGTGAAAAATACCAGAAATTTCATCCGGTCCGTTCAAAGTGGCAGGATTAATTCAGAAGCTAAGAGCTACTAGTAAGTGTTTCAGAAAGAACTCTATGCACAACAGAGTGAAGCCGTGTAGTAGTCAAAGTAAAACTTGACGCGCGACATAACCAACTACTCAAAATTCGGATGTTCTTCATACAGATTAAGGGGTCGCAATCGCAACTCTTCTAAATCATCAGTTCAGTTATGCTCATTCGACGTATTTCAAAAGTATAGGATTTGAAATCTCGCATATTTTTCATGGTATTTTCAAACAATCTGAATTGCCGCAACCAAACTATACTCAGATACTTTTAGCTTGACACTTTCACTTTATTTGTGTTTTCTGTTTATTTATTTGTGTTTAAGAGGGAAGAATACCTTCGCCATTTCAAAAAATTAGGTATTTAAGAAAACTCATTCTGTCGCTCGCGCGCTGAAGTCCCCGCGTAGTGCGCACAACACATACACAGAACCTCACGCACACAGACAAACGCTGCCACCAGCCCTGCGAGCGCAGCGACGACGACTGCGCAACGCGGGGTGCTATTTTGTTTTCTTAGATAGATCATTATGGCGTAACCGAAACTAAATTGAGGATTATTTTGATAAATCCAAGTAAGTATTTTACTACCTAGTTATGTAATGTGTATAAACTAAATATTTTTTGATGATTTAGCTTGAAAAAAGTAAGTACCTACTACCTACACACAGAAAATTAATAAGTTACATGGGGATTCTTAAAACGAATTGAAATATAATAATTCCCAATAAAACATTCTTGTAGAGGTTGTTATTTTGTACCAGTCTTTTTTTTAGATTTTTAATATTTTTACTGGATATAAAAATATTTCGATTTGTTTGGAGTACCCCTGTGTAGCTTAATCATAATAGACTGTACCTAGGTAGTAGGTAGGTTGATATTTACGAAATATTATGATTTTTGACTTTGATTAGACTACAAAACTACTGCATTTGCTGCTATAATTATCTATCACATTACAACTAACTATAATGTTTTCAAGTACCAAATTTTTTTTCGGATTCGTGGTCTCATATCTAAAACTGAATAGGTATGTACCTAATGTAGGTATAACATTATTTTATAATTATTGCAGGTTCCGATTTATTAATAGTCACACGATAAGTGCTATGACTATGTGCGCCTGAACTGTCTCCTGTGCTGACACGCTTGTTCCGCCTCTCTCTTAAAGAAAGAACGGTGCCAGGGGCCTGGAAGCTTGCTAATGTGCAACCAATTCCCAAAAAGGGCGACCGTGCTGACCCTGCCCATTACCGCCCAATTTCCATCACCTCCATCCTATGCAAGATAATGGAGAGGGTACTCAACAGTAAGTTGCTGACATACCTTGAAGACAATGATCTCAGTGACCGTCAATATAGCTTTCGCCGGGGGCGGTCTACTGGTGATCTTCTTGTGTATGTCACACACTGCTGGGGCGAAGCTATCGAGTAACACGGCGAAGCACTTGCCGTTTCACTCGATATCTCGAAGGCCTTTAACAGAGTCTGGCATGCAAGTCTGCTCAGCAAGCTTCCTGCTTATGGCATCCCAGCTGATTTTTGTACTTGGATTTCGGACTTCCTTAGTGAACGACCCATCAAAGTAGTCGGTGACGGCTGCTCCTCTGACCTTACGGCCATTGAGGCCGGAGTTCCTCAGGGGTCTGTTCTCTCTGCAACTCTTTTCCTGCTGCACATCAATGACCTTCTTCAGCATGGTATTGTTGGATACGCAGATGATAGTACCGTTTCAGAGAGATACTTGCAAGGTAAAAAAACCAGTGGGGATATAATACGTTCGTTAAGAAAGGCCATGGTAGAGCGAACAGATCTGACCTTAAGCCTTGTCTCCCAATGGGGCGACGACAATCTGGTCTCATTCAACGCCACCAAAACACAGGCGTGTCTTTTCACTGCAAAAAAGAATCCTTTCGACTGGACACTTATTTTTCGGAGTACATCTGTCCCTGTCACTGACAGGCTTGAGCTTCTAAGCATGGAGTTGACATCAAATCTAAACTTCGGCGCGACCATCGAGTACAAAGCTCAAACGGCGGCTAAGAAGCTGGGCATCCTGAATAGAGTGAAGCAATACTTTACGCCTGGACAGCTTTTAACTCTTTACAAAGCACAAGTCTGTTTGTCGGTTTTTTACAGATTGTACTTTGGAGAGTGTGCTCAAGAGCTTCACGACCTTGTTCCACCAGCTCCCTTCTACCCTCGGACATCCAGACGCACCGCCGGATACCATCCATTCCTGGTTGCCATTCCACCAATTCGGCCTAAGCGTTTCCAGTCATCATTTATAATGCGCACTGCTAAAGCGTGGAACTCACTACCTGCGTCTGTGTTTCCAACGCATACAACCCTAATCTCTTCAAAGTAAGAGTGAACAGGCTTCTTCTGGGTGAGCTCGCTCCATCTTAGACTCTGTCTCTGTCTTATGACCTAGACTAGAGTCAAGAGCAAACCCATCCTTGATATAAAAAAATGGAGGAAAATTAGGAAAATACTTTTAGAAGGGGCAAAAAGAAACAAATACGTTTATTTGTCCGCAAGAAGAAATTTCACTTCAAGAGAAAGAATAATGTTTGGTTTGTATTTTGTTTACCTACCTACACCTCACTAAGTAGGTAGGTATACACATATTTTGAACATTTTGTAATCTATATACTATAACAACAATTAGGGAACAATTCAAGTTTCATCGAAATCTGTTAAGAAGTTTAAGACATAATAATAATAAATAAATAAATAATCAAAACTCATAAAACGTTTTCATTGTTTCGAATTTTCCCGTTGTCAGGAAATCAGTTTTTAAAAAATATTTATTAAATTTTCAACTTTTCCGTTTTAAGAATTATGTAACTTTAGAACCACGCATTCTGCCAGCAGAAAGGGGTCATCACGTTAAACACTCGTTTACTATTACTAACATTTACAAGCTCGATTGAAAAATAAGTTAATAATTAGTACACTAAAATTGGTAGTTGTTGATTACTTTGCCTTGATCGTAATTTTCAATTTACCAAACTTGCATCGTAAAGTACTATACCATCTTTCTGGAGCAGTCCGATAACCTATTGTAATATGTATGTAATTAGGAGCGAAATTTATCTTCTCCTTACATCTAGAAACAGAAATTGGTATTAAGGGATATCGATTCCTTCCTTTCTCATCTCTACTATCGACTTTTTCGTTAACATCTCTATAATACGTGAAACATTACTTCACCCCCCGACCCCCGATAGTGCGATAGAGAGCGTTGCCGCTCGCGACTGACTGTAGGTATTTTTAAGGTGAAATTTGCGTCTCGGGAGAAAACGTTTCCCACATACTAAATCACAACCAATAGTTTTGATTTTGGTGTCCATCGTTTCAGCATATTATATTCTAGGTTTATAGCTTTTTATTTTTTCTGAAAACTACTTTGTTTTTAAAATACAAACGTTTTACTTCAAGGAAGATTTTGTCATTAAAAAAGTGACTTTTAGACGCCTATAATTTTCAATCAATTGCAAAATTCGAAAAAAGGAAAAACTATAAACCTAGTTTTTTACTGTGTCAACAACATTCTAAAAAATCATTAAGATCGGATTACATTTAGGGGTAGGAAAACGTTTTCTCTTTTTGTATGGACGAGAGCTCGGTAGTCGATTCTCTTTTGTTTGCGCGTAGTCCCTTTGAAACATTTCCTAACTCTGAATTCAGATGGCACTTATTTCAAATTGGATTTCGCGGCGACGACGTCGTCTTTATTTCCTTTTAATAGTGTCCGACTTGGTCTCTATCGAAAGCAGAGTTAGTGTCAATTATGAACAAACTGATTGGACTAAGTTTTCTTTTGCACTATACACAATAGTCCGGTACGGCTGGCTTTATTTGAGGGCATAACTTACAAAGAACTTTCTAAAGTCGCTTAATTTTTGTACGATTGCGTTCTGTGTCTGTAAAGCACATTAACTATTACATTATGTGTAATTTTATACAATAAGATTTAATTTTTAGATGCATAATATTAAAAAATATTTGAAAACATGCAAAATTTCCAAGCGCTTGCAGGATTTGAAACTGCGACTTTCGTCATTACTAGTGACGACGCCTCTTCCATCTGGGCTACCGCAGCTCGTTCCTTGCCCGCCAATTCTGCAAGTGTATTCTAATGCCTGTACTAGCATACTACTGGCATATATTTTAATAAAAAAATATATGTAAATTTACACAGTGTAAAAACCCAGTTTGAGTCATTTTCATCCACTGCAAACGAAAGTATGTTAACATATATCTAAAAAATACACATTAAATGGAGTTTGGCTAATGGTCCAACCAAAAGCCAAAAATAAACGACTTTAATATTTCTAGCCTTATACTGGGCTAAAGTTTCAAAATGGACGCCCGTCTTTGAAATGCGGCAAAATACGGACAAGAAATCTTAAAGCAATCTTCGAAACAAAATAAACGAAAGCTATTTCAAAGGATTTATAAGATTAAGCGGAAGCTTTTTATGACTTCGAGAGCAAAGAACGTTTCAATTATGACTTTACAAAACTAAACGTGTCGATAGATGAAGCCAAATACTATTAAAGTAAGAAGAAAAAAATTGTTCATCGATTTGAAGCTAATACAAATTCTGTCTCAATAGACATCAGATAGATCCGAAAGATATAGAGTTTATTTCGTAATGAATTCATTCCTCCAGTTGACATGTCTGTAATTGAACACAAAGATGGTATCAGTGTATCGTATACCAATCTGTCCTCTCTAATATCGGTAAGTAGACATCAGGGACATCACTTTAGTTCTTGTTTCAAAGTCACTCAACCGAAATTGACCACTGTCAAGGGCGAGAAGGCACAGACCCGGTTCGGCACCAAATTTTTTATCCATTTAAAAAGTCCTGTTTCATCGCACTCAATAATGATAATCCATACTAATTATATATTTATGTATCGAAAGTATCTATGTTTGTCTGCTACGATTTGGCGCCCAGACCACTGAATAGGTATTAATGAAATTTGGTATGAACGTAGAAATGCTGCTTCAGCAGCATGTCATAAGTGTAATGGACACTGCCAAATCTAATCAAAAAATAATTTATTGCACACTGGCATAAACAATGCGGTCTCAGTGATTTAATCCAGACAACCTTTGAGTACAGGATAAATGAGGAAATTGAATACAAAATTTTAAAACACTTCCCGTGACATAAAATTTTTGAAAACTTACAAAATTTTCAAGCGCGGGCATGATTTGAACCTGTGACTTACGTCATTACTAGTGACACTTACAAAATTGGCGGGCAAGAAACGAGCTGTGGTACCTAGACCAGAGCGATGAGGCGTCGTAACCATTAATGACGAAAGTCGCAGGTTCAAATCCTGCCCGCGCTTAAAAATTTTGCAAGTTAAAAAAAAACAAGAGGAAATTTAATGCGGGAAGGGTGACTTAGTACCAGATTATGTATGTACAAATGACGTTGTTGGGGAATAGAAATTCAACGGCTTGCAGTTTTTTTAACAGTTACTTTGTTAGCAAGAAATAAAATTAATTTATAATTAAATTGGTATGCCCTGGTTCAACACAGCTTTTCTATTTGCTTAGTATGTTTAATGTTTTTTTAATGTTCTTTAAAGCTTAAGGTAGATTGTGACAAAACTGGACTAATATTTTAAAAATAATAGTTTTTTTTTTTTTTTTTTTTTTTTTTTTTTTGGACCCTACGATTTTTAGCCCCGGGGCTTTCAATCTACACCTGACTGTATGGTGGGGAGCAGGAGCTCACCCGGAAAAGCTTGTGGTTGTTCAAACAACCAGCTCAATCGCGCCCTTGGGGCGCGATTGGGCTTACGAGTTGTTCTGGGAAGAACGTATTGGACTGAATCTACCCGGCACGTGCCGGTAATTCCCAAAGTGGGGAGCAAATGAGGGACCTCCGCGCCCCCGCCGGCGGGGGCGTCGGTTGCTTGAGGAGCTTGTGGAGTGTGATCTACTCGCAATGGCTGCAGCAGTGGCTACTGTGATTTCATCATCTTCTTCCGTAAGGATGTGTCTCGGACGGTGTTTAAAACGCGAGGTTGGATGAGGGAAGTAGTTGGACGCGGCAACTATCAAGGGGTTTTTATGATGGGGAGCATTATCAAAGAAGCGACGAGACGCTTCTTTCATATACGCTTTAATGGTAGGGAGGCCTAAGTCAATGTGGAGGTTGGCGTTACGCATGTACCAGGGCGCCCCGGTAGCTTTGCGCATGAAACGGTTTTGGATGACCTGCAGCATTTTCAGATGTGAATCGAAGGTGTGAGCAAAGGCTACGCTGGCGTAGGTCATAATAGGCCTTACGCAGGTGGTGTAAATTCTCACCTTATTTCTAAGGGAGAGTTTGCTCTTTTTGTTCAACATCGGATGTAATCTGCCCAAAACGAACGCGGCGCGGTCGCGGACTCTCATAATGTGGCTACGGAAGCTGAGTCTTGAGTCGAGGGTGACTCCTAGATATTTGGTCTCGTTGACCCACGGGATGGGTCGGCCGAAAAGCTTTACAGCGGGGACGTTTAATCGGTGCGAACCTCTACGAAAGTGCACGGCTGCACTTTTTTCCGGGTTTACCTCGATTCTCCATTTACGGAACCAGCTCCCGAGGGAGTCTAGAGCGTTCTGGAGAATCTGAACTAATTTTAAGTGGTTACGGTGGGAAAAAATAATAGTTCTGTGACAAATCGGTAGTCATTAATTTATGTGTGACGAACCGGGCCTAACTCAGCGAGAAGTAATCGGAAGGAAAATTTGGATATTATCCAACTCAATCTTATAAGATCATACCGCTAAGCTTCTTATTCTAATACAAGTAGATTTACACTAGATGTTTTTAATAAAATACGAAAAAAGAAATTAATCGCTTTAAGGTTAGGCGAAAAATAATTGCCAATTTTATGGATCTTATAAGCTTAACAAACTTAATCTTAGTAGATTATGATCCGAAATTCGTTATGTTTAAGTAAATTTGCAAATAAATATTCAAGCTAGGGGCTATTTTATTGTAGGTACTTAGTTGTTGCTTAGTAATAAAATGTTTTCGCAAGACAGTCACTTCTGAATTAGTACTAGCAGCAGTACATACCTAAACAACATTAAGGGTAGTACTAGTTTTTCTTTTAAACTCTATTAAAAACTGTTCAATTTGGTTTCTTAAGGCGAGTGTACTCGTGAACGGCCTCGACAGTGGCGCTACTTCGCAAAATACAAACAATCTATCAGAATTTCCGTTGCTCAAGATTTCCTTAAATTTAGAACCTGTAAAATTAATGCAATATTCACTGTAATTAAAGTTATGGCAAAAAGTGCCTTAAAATGGCCGCTTTTGGTATTAATTATTTTAAATATTTGCTGTAAATAATTTTAATTGCAGCGTGTATTTTGGTTTTTAGGTTTAAATTTTACATAAGGATAATACTAAAAACTAGAGCAACGGACATTCTGATCAATTGCTTGTATAAAGTAAGAGTGAACAGGCTTCTTTTGGGTGAGCTCGCTCCATCTCAGACTCTGTCTCTGTCCTATGACCTAGACTAGAGTCAAGAGCAAACGTGGTGCCACTGTCGAGGCCGTTCACGGCTACACTCGGCTTAAAAGGATGATGCTGATAGTAGGTACATATCTAAATACCCAAGTAGTAACATTCAATTTGAATGTACACTTGGGTTGTTCATAGTGCATAAAGAACATCGACCCCTCCATTCTTTAAAACAACAAGCTCAAAAGCCAAGATAAATATGGCTTCTGTTTACTCAAATGCCCTAAGGTTCGTAGGTGCCACTTGGAGGCGCGAATGCATCGCCTTAGTATTGCAGTCATATTTTCCACTATATACTGGGTGTAAAGGTCAGCATTCTTAATATTGAAAAGGTGTATTTTTCATAACATTAACATGGCTGTGTGATGCAGGCTTAGAATAGCATAATAACATTTCTTTCCCGTGGGAGTCGTAAGAGGCGACTAAGGGACTCGAGGGTGTGTATTACAATTTTAGGCGATGTCACTATAGCGATACACAATTGTACGAATGACTCTCAAATGTTCAAATGTGGCGTAAATATCCGTTTTTGCTGCCGTTTACGATCTGCCTAAACCGCAAGGGGTTATAGGCGTGATATGTGTATGTAACATGGCCACAGCAGTCAACTGCTGGAAATGGGACTCTCTCAAGTTTCCATATATTCTACTATACCTATTTATATATATATATATATATATATATTTTTTTTCTATTGCTATTTAGGCAATGGATACACCACGCTAAGCAGGCGGATTGGCGAGACAAGTGTAAGATATTGCATTAAAAAGCATAGCAAATACTGAATACACCTTGGATTCAGGTATAGTTTTTATCGAAGAAAGTTCTTAGAAATCAGAGAAGTAGAAAAAAAGGTATTTTCTACTTCTCCGGGTGAATTCCTGCTCCCCACCATACAATCAGGTTTAGATTTCATAGCCCTGGGGCTAAAATTGTACAGTTCAGAAAAAAACTGGTATTTTGATCGATATAACGCCACATAATGTTTTACTACCTACTTGGATAAAAATTGTGTGGCAGCTCGTATACCTTAGCTAAAGTTGGGCGTTGCAAAATTTTTTGCGTGTTTCTCGATATAAGGTTAAAATTATGTTGTGAAATTAAAAAAAAATCGTTTCATTCATAAAAAAACATTTATAACGGTTTAGAATTCTTTTCAGGATAATTCCACTGATCAGAGTTTATGTTTAAATGCACTTATTTTGAAAGCTGTCTCTTGCACCCTGTATTTTCAACGGTGGATTCTTTACATTTTGTAACAAAGGAAATTTTAAGCGTGTGTTGTCTCTCGTAAGACATGGAAGTTGTCTGTTTAAAAATTTAAGTTCGCATATGGGTTGACGTAGATTTTGCTCATATCCTACAACCTCCTCGTACTTGTGTTTCATCCGACTGCTTTAGGCGGAAAGATGGTTATTTAGGCGTTTCTTCCACTTGTCCGTCGCTGCGTATTTTTAACGCACCGTAACTCGAGCGTCTGTCAGACGAAAGAAAATGGCGAATTCTAATCTCATTTTCATACTCATATGGCTACGGTGCGTCACGTTGACAGACGCATCCGTTACGCACCGTAACGCACCGAGACGCATCCGTTTTGCACCGTAAATGCATTGTAGCCGTTTTTGTATGGGAATAGGATCGGAAGCGTGAAAAATAAGTGGCGACGTATGACAAGTTACACACATACAATATCATGCCTTTATATCTTGCGGGGTAGGCAGAGCGTTAAAGGCCGTAAACTACGGTCGCTGTCATTATGTATAAGTAAATCTATTTCATACAATATAGCAGCCTAAATACCTTGATAACTTGGACATCTGGGGAATCGTCAGAATAATCATAAAAGCGCAAGAGTGATTTTGGTTTTATAATTCAAACGTTGGGTTTAAAAGGCAAAATATTTATTTAATTTGGCTTTGTTAAAATAGAAAGCCAATTGTAACCAATACAATTCTGAAATTGTCAACAGACCGGCACGCCTTTGCTTTGTTTGTATTTCAATTGTAATGCTTGTCTCAAATGTAATGTTGGTCTCAAATGTAATGTTGGTCTCGATTAGGAATATGGTCGCTGTTGCCACGAGTAGTTCATACACACTTAGAAGAGAAGGCGACAAAAGGTTTTGCTTTACAATGCATGTTACATTATCAGCAGGCTTCTTAATAGGCAGCTATCTTTAAATAAATATAAAAAATAAAGAAATAAAAATAATATGTAGTATACAAATAATCGACAAATTATCTACAGGTATGTGTGGTTGGTTAAAATGTGTTTGTATACCTTGAATGACTTTTTTATTATGAAATTAGATAAATGTATTAATTGTAAACTTGACATAAGAATTATTTTATATGTAATTAATAATATTTAAAAATTTGCATGCCATGTCATGCGATATGGCAGATCATATGATTCTAAGTATATTTTAAATGTACAAATTATGTAGGTAAGTACTTTTCTACTATAATTACGAGAAAATAAGATACTTTACTTTTCTTTTACTTTTAGTGTATGCCAGTTTTGTGAGGCCAGCTGATTCTATTTCAAGTGAGATTGTGATAGGTCAAGATTGTGATACCTCAGTTTGTACACCACGCTTCAGAGGGCAAAGCATAAATTTATCCATGATCTTTTCAAATAACCATAGTTTTAGATATTTTTTAAAATACTTACATACTTGTTTACCTATATGAATTAGTCATATCTACGTAGGTACTTTGTTCCTGCAATTTACCGTAAAAAAGTACTTCAATCTATGCAGCAGTAAATTGAAAATGAGCTACAGAAATTGCATTTAGTCATATATGTTCAGCAGTGGTGATGTCGAAACTGGTGCTTTGAACACTGTTCACTAAGTTAATTGGACATGAAACAAGACTATGCTTAAATGGGCTGACTCAATATGTAGTGCCTGTATTAACCTCTTGCCTATGCCATTGCCTTAAATAGGACCACGTATTTCAAAAAACAATGTTATGTGATAACAAGTAATTGGATTCAACTTTATACCTAAGAAAATATATAAGGGCCACTGGGTGAAAGAGACAGCCCTCCGAATACTAGGATGCATGCAGACCATGAAACTGATCAACTTTCCCCTAGGAAAAAAATATGTCAGAAAATGAAAAAAACTATTCTCCCATACAACATCAAAATTAGCTGATTGCAATTAATATGGAAAATCGTTTTTTTTGGCATTTCCTGAAATACTTTTCCATGGGAAGAAGAAGACCACAAAAAGTGTTGAACGCGTCCTTTGTCTGAAGATTTACTTTAAACACGCGTTCAATTGTCTTACTTTTTTGTGGTAATGCCCTTTTCGTGTATATTTGCCGTCAAACATTGGGTTTTAGTTTTTTTCGAGTACTTTTTGTTATCATTCAATCAACGTATTTTATGCTGAACACTTTACTTAGCTTTTATATCAAGAATTAAAGTAATCACGATTTAATTGTTATATCTAGTATAGTAGCTACTCCCATCAAAACAATAGAAATGTTGTCAAAATTATATGACACAAACAAAAATTTGAAATTAAATACCCATTTCTGCCATAAAATTGAACAATAACTTACCTACGTCATAAATAGCTTTACAACCCGAAATTATTGACGCATAAAAATCCTTTATTACAATAATTTTGTTGCTGACGCTACTGAAACTCTGGCTGAAATTAATAATTCATACCCCGAAATCAGAGTTACAGCTTCATTTACGATAATAAGCTATTTTTGCTATTCCTAGAAACAACATAATTGTTACTTGTATTACAACTACTACAAAAGCCATAGCAGTCCACTACTGGACATAGGGCCTCTCTCTATTGGGTGTAATTGCCATATTCATGGCAGGCGGATTGGCGAGCGCAGTGCAAGGTGTTACAACTATACACAGAGAACGCTGCTGCCAAATCCCTAGATTCATCCCTTAGTCGCTTACTACGACCCAAAGATAGAAATGGGTTGATGCTATCCTAAACAATACCCCATTATATAATATCTAAAAATAAATTCACAAAAGTCTTTGCCAAGTTGCTGTCATATTTGTATTTTCGTCTCTCTCCCGTTCATAATTCAGCAAAACAAGAAACATGCTTTTAAAACTGGGCTGACCTATTAATTTAGTTTTCAAGCTGAGTCTTGTTAGATTCAGTTTTAGCTTATTATTTTGATACCTACAAATTATACAGGGTGTTAGGGACAGCCCTCCGTATACTGATAGGATGTATTCAGACCATGAAACTGAACAACTAACCTTTTTTTTTAAAAATAAAACGTGAACGTTTTGTTGACTTCCCATATTAAATGCAGTCAGCTGATTGTGATTTTGAATGGAAGGCCGATTTTTCTGTCGTTTCTTGACATAATTATGTTTCCCCTAGGGGAAAAATGATCAGTTTCATGGTCTGTATGCACCATATCAGTATTCGGAGGGCTGTCCCTTACACCCCGTTTTTAATACTAGCGGCCCGCCTAACTAACCGCACCCGCTACTAACCGTAATCCCGCGGAAAAAAATAGTTTTACCGGCATAAATTTTACATAAAAACCTTTATATTGAATCACTTTATGTATTAAAGAAAACCGCAACAAAATGCATACATAGGGAAACGGGAAGCGAAGCTAAGATTTTATACTATTTGTCTTGTCTTGTCTTGTCTTGTCTAGCCGTCAGGATCCCACTGCTGGGCAAAGGCCTCCCTCCCGTTCTTCCACTGTTCGCGATCCTGTGTCTCCGCATACCAATCTTTGGAAAACCCACCCAGTTCGTCTCGCCATCTACGCATTTATACTATTTATTTATGAAATAACCTTTTTTTCATTCTACAAGTCATCAAGGATCAACGACTGCGAGCAGGGTCCCAATTCTCTTATTCTTAGTCATTGTAATGCCATCTTATGTCAACTGTCGTTGATTTTTTATACTTCTAACTGTTAGCAGAATACGAAATGACCAAATCTGCCACTCTGACAGGCCATTGATACACAACTGAAAAGATTTTACATCTAATGTCAACTGTCGTTAAATTTCTATACTTCAAACTGTTAGCCGAATACGAAATGATCAAATCTGCCACTGTCAGTACAGACCATTGATACACAACTGAAACGATTTTCATTTAGCATACTTCAAGCCCAGGCGTGAGCTTCTGATCTCAAATTAGTATGGCACATTAGTATTATGTTTCCCAACCAATATCAATCTCTCCTATGTGTGCGAACCTCTTTAATAACCAAATATTTTTTCCTTTCCAGTGCATCTTCGGAGCGCACTGCGTACACCTGGTTGCCTGACACCAGGATTGAGTTCTGCTCGCCATACAGCCGCCGGAAGAGCTCAAACTCCACGGTCTACGAGAGCGACTGATGGTGCGATGGCTTCGACCAACTGGAAGAAGCTTTGCTCTGATTGGACGATTGTGAAAGATGGCGGTGGGGGTTTAAAGATGGCTCAGTGACTCAGTGACTGTTGTAGTGTTAAGTGCTGTTGTTTAAAGATAATTTGTTCGGTAGGTAGGTACTATTTATGAATCTGTACTGTAAATTATTGATTGCTGATATATTGTACCGTGAAAGCTAACAAAACAATACTGAATGCTATCATTGGATCAATAGCATAACAGAATGAGTATTATATGTGACTTTGATATTTTTAAAATTGCGATAGTCTCTCGTCCATCTTCTTCAAACGCCATATTTTGACGGTCTTTCCGCAGAAGATTTAAATTTCACCTCACAAGTTTTCATCTCAAAAAATCTATATTTGGGTATAAATACGGCCGATACCTGAAAACGTTCGTGATTCCCGGAAGCGGACGAAAAATCTTGCGGAGTGCTTACCAAACAATTTTTGCTCATAAATTCGCTAATATTCCCTCGTTTACTTCGGGACGAAGAGAGGCGTGGAAGTTCGTCTTGGTTGCCGAAAATGAATATTTATGACGGGCAACGAGTAATGCGCCATTTATGGACAAAGTTAGAATGTATTCCGTCGACTTATCAAACGAATCGAGTAACCTATAGGTATGAATATCTTTTGTTTATTGGTTTGATTCAATTTGAAGAGTAGGTTCTCCCACTTTGACGGACTGACAGCGTCAAAAACGCAAACGAAAGGAAAGTTTGCATTCTCATTTCCAAAACGAATACAATGACACACTGAGCGCATACGCTTTGACAGACGTATCCGTCTGTTCCGTCATAGTGTTCACCTTAGTTATTATGTAATGCTGTTTTAACTTAAAAACTTGTGCAGTTACATTGATGATTTCCTCATATCTACAAGAACGTAAGCTGATTTCTATACTTATCAAAAATAAAACTGTAAGTATATATCTTTATAAATTGTATAAAGCTAGAAAAAAGCATATGGTCCATGTTCTTTCTCTTAATATAACGTATATGTTTATTTGAAAAGTATCTAGAAAGTAAAAATAACCGTTATATCTGAAAGTACGACACCACTGGACTAGAAATACTGTTAATAATACTTAGATAGCAATATTTTAGATAGGTGATTAATAATTTGCTGTGATTTTGAGTTAAATGGCTCGTTTGAAGTATTTTTGTTATTTCTTTAATCTGTATATAATATATATACTTGTAAGTAGTTAAAATAATTAAGAAACGTAAGTGTTAATATTATTTTTATATTATAGAGTCCCAGGTTTCGCAACATACGATCCAAAAAATGTAAATTCTAAATTCCCATAGTAATAAAAATTTATAAAGAATTAAGTATCATAATTAATGTATTTTATCACTGATATAAAAGATAATGTGAAAACATAAGGAATGGAATGTATCATAATATAACAGCATATTTTTGTTTATTATTTTATTGCTGTGTCCAATTTATATATTTCTAGATTCTAGTCCTCACTTGATCTAATATAATGTATTCAATTGTATATTGTTAAATAAAAAAAATAAATGTGTCCATTAATTCTACTACAAGTATCGTACATAACATTACATGAATATTTTCTTATTTTACCCGACTTTGAAGTTTGGAGAAAGGGTAACATTTTGTAATCAACTTAGATTTATAAAGTTTATCACAAAAATAACTGTACCATTTTTATGACATAACTGTACTTTTCCGCTACAATACCTACTCTTTTATAGAAATATTTACAAAATATACTGATACTATTTGTATCTACGTACCTTTTATAATTTTGTGTAAATATCCATCAAATTGATTGTAACGTATACCTTCTTCTTCCTCATCATGTTTGTTAATTTGTATCAACTAATTTTACAATGAAATGCTGTATTCATTCAAACGAGTTTTATTTTATTCTATATGTAGGTAGTGTTCGTTCTTATATATATCGACTAGCTAAAAAAAAAATTATAAATAATACCACTGCTTAGGCTATCTGTAGGCAAACAGAACCACCGGCCCTGGGGGTGAACCCAAGTCGACCCTGGTACCATCCTTTTCCCCTGTCCGAGCAGAGTCTGTCTGGGAGAAGGGCTCCGGCCCCAACTTCCTCTTTGCTCGGGCCTGTTAGGAACCTCCCGCACAATAAGATTGGCGGAGGATACACTTTAGGGCTACATTAGTTAAGTACACCCTCCCTGCCTACACCCGGCGGGGAGGATCACCGGCGTCTTACCCTCAGGCTGCTCCCGCCTGAGGGCCGCGATTAGCATATTAGCTAGGCCGATTGCCGTGGAGTTCTTGCCGTTTCTCTCCCACGGAACGGTTCCGAAACGGCGGTAGCTATAGATTAGGCAATGGCTAAAGCCCTTCCCCTAGAGTCCGTTCTCCTAGAACTTTTACAAGTTGTCTTCGAGGACAACCAATTCCGAGCCCGCGTCGCGAAACGGATTCCCGGAATCAGCGACTACTTCGCCAAACTAGCCCGCGATGAGTCATCGCCCAATCCCCTGACCACCGGTGAGTCAGCCCCATCCGCCGACGAAGCGTCCGCCGCTAAGTCGGCACCTGCCCCCTCCCCTGCGGTTACTCATTACGATGAGTCACCGCTATCCCCTGACCCATCGTCCCAAGTCGGCAACGCCCAGGACTCCGACCTAACCGTCGAAGTCATGGACATTGCCGGCCCCCCGTCCGATGACTCAAACCCCGAACCCGACTCCGACGACGACTACACCGTAGTCAGTAGGTCTAAGAAGCGCCAGCGTAAGGCTGCTCATTCAGATAGCGACGAGGCTGCGAAAACAGTCCGCGTCGAAGGGCCCGATGGCAACCGCCGCAAGGTGGCCGCCGCCATCCCTAAAGTCTCTCCCGCTACAGAGCGCAAACCCCCCCCGATTATTCTCAGGGACAACGCCAAGTGGTCGTCCCTTTCCAGTCAGATGACCCAGAATAAGATTCCGTTCTTGACTGCCTCACAGACCAAGGACGGAATTAAAATTCAAGTCCCGACCTCTTCGGCGCACAGAGCGCTTACAAAATTACTTAACTTCCTCCAGTTCCCGTACCATACGTACGCACTGGAGGAGGAGAAACTACACCGCGTAGTAATTCGAGGCATCCCGAAAGAGATTTCCGAAAAGGAAGTCTATGACGACCTTATCGCACAAAACATCCCCGTACATAAAGTACACCGCATTTCGTCTCATCGCAATAGGAGACAATTCGACATGGTCCATGTCACGCTCGAGAGGAGCGAAGCTGGTAAGGCCATTTACGGTTTGAAATCCGTGTGCATGCTTTCAGGCATCCGCATGGAAGCCCCCAGGAAGACTGGGATCCCTGGCCAGTGTCACAACTGCCAACTTTACGGTCACTCTTCACGCACCTGTCACGCCGCCCCGCGGTGTGTTAAGTGCCTGGAGAGTCACAGCACTGCCCAGTGCGCCCGTCCTAAAAAGACGGACACGCCCTCGGCAGACAGCTCCTCTCCCCCACTCCCACCTAGTTGCGTCCTCTGCAACGAAAGTGGCCACCCAGCCAACTACCGCGGCTGTCCCCGTGCCCCTAAGGCGAACCCCAAAGTGCTTCAGCGCACCCTTGCGAGGCAAACGTATGCCGATAGGCTAGCTGGCTCTCAAAAACCAGCTGCGGTCGTTCCAGGTGTTGCTGAAAACACAAACTTCCCGCCCCTCAGGCCTAACCCCGCATGGGCCCTCAAAATGGGTCCAGCCCCCGCCCCCGCCCAAGTCGCACCAAAACCGGTGGTGCCCCCCCAACCCGCCCCCAAAAAGCCGGCGCCTCCGCCGACTTCTCCTCCCAAACCCGCTTCCCACAGCAAGAGTGCTGAAGGCGACTTAGCCGACGCGCTCTCTGTTGTCTCAAATTTTACCAGCCACTTCGACATCGAAGAGATAATCTCCTACTCCAAGGAGATCAGAGCCAACGCTGGTAACCCCAATGCGCTCATCCAAACCGCCGCCAAATACTACCATCTGGTAGTCGCGTTCAAAAACTTCAAACCCTGATTATGGATAGGTCTATTAACTTAGGGATATCCAGCAGTGGTAGGACCAAGCCTCGGTCACTTAAATTAGGTTTTTTCAATGCCGATGGTATTTGCAACAAAAAGACGGAAGTTAGCCTCTTCCTGAAAGATCGCGGTTTAGACGTCCTCCTTGTACAAGAAACGTTTCTCAAACCCCATATGCGTACCCCGCGAATCGCGCAATACAACACGGTACGTAATGACCGCGTATCGGGCAGCAAGGGAGGCACCCTCATTCATTACAGGCGAGCGCTTCACTGCTCACCCATAGAGACCCCGCCCCTCTGCTATATGGAGGCTTCCGCTTGCCGCTTAAGCATGACGGGACACCAACCCATTACGATAGTGTCGGTATACCTATCTCCGAGCAATAATCGCGAGACAAAGCCACTTCTTAAAAGTGAGCTCGAGTCATTATTTAATCTCGGTGACTCGGTTATCATAGCAGGTGACTTGAATGCCAAGCACATGTCGTGGAACTGTATCGCCAACAACCCTAGAGGCAATCTTCTCTTTGAGTGGCAGGACGAACTGTCCTTTGACCTAGTAGCCCCTACAGAGGTAACTCATTACCCCCATACAGTAACTTATCGACCCGACATCCTCGACATAGCCCTTCTAAAGAACGTAAACCTTCGTTTAAGTTCTATAGAAGTACGCCACGAGCTCTGCGACTCTGACCACAGACCAGTTTTACTAAAACTTGACCCGCGAACCGACATCCCCGGCCCCTCAGGTCTGTGCGGCCCGACCAAAACTATAGTAGACTGGCCGAAACTAGGCCAAGCCTTGAACGCTCCCAGCTCTACTCACCTGGACCAAATACCGACTAGACTGACTACCGAAACCGACATCAACCTAGCCGTCTCTTCCATCACAAATCACGTTAGCAGCGTCGTGAACAGCTGTTCACGGACGGTTAAAATCACTGAAGACAGTAAATATAAACCTCCAAATGACCTTCTTGAAATGATAACAGAGAAGAACGCCGCGATCCGCGCTTACAAATCCTTCCCAATCGAATCTAACAGACTGTTCATGCGCGCCCTACAGAGGGAAGTAAGGCAGCGTGCAGCTGAATGGCGTGACGCCGGATGGGATCAGCACCTTGAGGAGCTGAACCCATCCCATCTCGCATTTTACAAGCTGCAACGCTCGCTGAAATCTGACACCATCTCTGTGATGCCGGTACTTAACAGACCTGACCAGACCAAAGCCTTTGACGACGACGAAAAGGCTGAATGCCTAGCTGACAGTCTCGCAGCCCAATGCACCCCCAGCACACTCCCTTACGACTTGACCTTCGTCTCAACGGTCGACTCCGAAGTCGAACGTCTCATTTCTTCACTACCTCCATCGGGCCCTCCACTCAGAGTCATCACTGAGATGGAAGTGCGCAACGCCCTTAAGGCACTCAAGCCCAGAAAGGCTCCAGGACCGGACGGCATCACCAACCGTGTCCTGAAGATTCTCCCCGATCACCTGATCAATCGCCTCACCCTGATTTTGAATGCCGCCATGGCTAGTTGCACCTTTCCAGCTTGCTGGAAGGAAGCAATAGTCATAGGCATTCACAAACCGGGTAAACCGGCGAATGAGCCCACTTCCTACCGCCCGATCAGCTTACTGAACCCTCTCGCCAAACTGTACGAACGCATGATCTATGCCCGACTCCGTGACCACGCAGAGACCAACAATCTCATACCTGACGAGCAATTTGGCTTTCGACAGCAGCACTCTTGTACTCAACAAGTACACCGCATTGTCGAACACATCGCTCTTAAGCTAAATGTCTCGTCCAAACCGACCCCGACAGGAGCAGTTTTTCTCGACGTGGCGAAAGCCTTCGACAAGGTCTGGCACAACGGGCTGGTATACAAGCTACACCAGCTCGCTGTGCCTGATCGTCTCGTGCTTTTAGTACGTAACTTTCTGTCGGATCGAAGCTTTCGTTACAGGGTGGAAGGCACTCTGTCTTCACCCCACACCATACAGGCAGGAGTCCCTCAGGGCTCCGTCCTATCCCCATTACTTTTCACGCTATACACTAGCGACATCCCCAAATCGCCCATGTCACAGCTGGCTATGTTCGCCGACGACACTGCCATCTACGCGTCCCACCGTAACCACTTAAAATTAGTTCAGATTCTCCAGAACGCTCTAGACTCCCTCGGGAGCTGGTTCCGTAAATGGAGAATCGAGGTAAATCCGGAAAAAAGTGCAGCCGTGCACTTTCGTAGAGGTTCGTACCGATTAAACGTCCCCGCTGTAAAGCTTTTCGGCCGACCCATCCCGTGGGTCAACGAGACCAAATATCTAGGAGTCACCCTCGACTCAAGACTTAGCTTCCGTAGCCACATTATGAGAGTCCGCGACCGCGCCGCGTTCGTTTTGGGCAGATTACATCCGATGTTGAACAAAAAGAGCAAACTCTCCCTTAGAAATAAGGTGAGAATTTACACCACCTGCGTAAGGCCTATTATGACCTACGCCAGCGTAGCCTTTGCTCACACCTTCGATTCACATCTGAAAATGCTGCAGGTCATCCAAAACCGTTTCATGCGCAAAGCTACCGGGGCGCCCTGGTACATGCGTAACGCCAACCTCCACATCGACTTAGGCCTCCCTACCATTAAAGCGTATATGAAAGAAGCGTCTCGTCGCTTCTTCGTTAATGCTCCCCATCATAAAAACCCCTTGATAGTTGCCGCGTCCAACTACTTCCCTCATCCAACCTCGCGTTTTAAACACCGTCCGAGACACATCCTTACGGAAGAAGATGATGAAATCACAGTAGCCACTGCTGCAGCCATTGCGAGTAGATCTCACTCCACAAGCTCCTCAAGCAACCGACGCCCCCGCCGGCGGGGGCGCGGAGGTCCCTCATTTGCTCCCCACTTTGGGAACTACCGGCACGTGCCGGGTAGATTCAGTCCAATACGTTCTTCCCAGAACAACTCGTAAGCCCAATCGCGCCCCAAGGGCGCGATTGAGCTGGTTGTTTGAACAACCACAAGCTTTTCCGGGTGAGCTCCTGCTCCCCACCATACAGTCAGGTGTATATTGAAAGCCCCGGGGCTAAAAATCGTAGGGTCCACAAAAAAAAAAAAAAAAAAACTGTAGGCAAAATTTACTCAAAAACTCAGTTCAGTAGTGAGAAGGGAGGAGCATGAACATTAATTTATTTTTATTTAATGAAAATAAATCTAGAAATAAATAAATAATAAAATAAAACGTCCATAGATTTTTATATCATCTTCTCAACAAGAAATCTTTCCCAACATCGACAGTCCCAAATAACCTTCAACTTAGTTATATTATTAACACGTAATAATTTCGTAGCAAAAGTTCGTATCTGTTGGGAACTAACTATATCTAATTCCCCAACTTAACTAATCAGGTACGTTACAGGCACACAAAAATTACTGTGACTTTCTTTGCGAGTTTATTTCAGGTTGTATGGAGCAAAAAATAAGTGTGCGACTAAAAAAGGTCGAAATTGAAAACAAAAAGAAGATAGATTGCTCAGACAGAACCGATACTTCAACTTGTAACTAAAATCGAATGTGTCTAGTTAATGCATAATATGAGGTGATCCAATAATGTCAAAGAAAGTCTTTAGTCCCTTAGCAATAACACAAATACACAATATATACCAAGGTACCTATATGGTACCTAATTGTGACATCACTAAAATTTGCGATATCCCTGCTAAAGTAGGTAAAGGTTTCAGGTGGAAAGATGCTCAAGTTAAACTAGGTTAGACATTTAAAGCCAACAATAAACAACCGTTTTTTGCGGTCGTTTACGCTCTGCCTACCCCGTAAAGGATAAAAGCGTGATATATGTATGTATGTAATAAACAACCTAAACCTGATCCTTCAAATCAAAGGAATTCCAATCATAATAATGAAGCAAAGCAAGCTTCTTAGCGATGGACTCAGGCGGGTAAACAGGGCATACTTATTCTATATCTAAAAACAAACGCATTACATTCTTACTCAAGGGCGCTCAAAGACCCACCCTGACCACACAAACTTATCCGGGTGGGTCCTAGCTCCCCACTAAATAGTCAGGTGTAGATTTCAAAGACCCGGCCCCAAATATAAAAAAAAGTTGCAATACTAACCCGGGAGTAAGTAAATCAAGATACACTTGCAAAATTTGCTTCAATGGATGAGCCGCAGTAGCCTAAATGGAAGAGAGACGTCACAAGCTGTGATGGCGAAAGTCGCAGGTTCAAACCCTGCCCGCAATAGAATTATGCAATAGGTTCTGGAATTTCTTCATGCAAGTTGTGTATGCTTTAGGCGCTCTTATTAAGCGACATTCTTTCACCAATCTATGAACTCTCGTTAATCTTTCAGGAGTTTAACAAGGTTTGGGCCATGTCTCGACGCTAAACGTACTAAGTTATTTGGTCTCACCAAATTGAGAATTTGTAAAATACTACACCGCCCTTTTTGTATTTGAATGAATTGACAGAAACTTGTTCTACCCACCTTTAAAAATAGGTATATTATGTAGTCTTTAAAGAACTCTTTTACAGAACTATCATAGATGAACAAACTCGTAGGTCGTCGTGAAACATATTTTTTTCGTGACTTTTCCAGCCAGGAACTATAATTTTTTGAAGGAACGTCATTTTGATTTTGTACATTTTACTTTATTTAGAAGGTACGAGTTTTTTTGATCCATCCGCCATTAAAGGCGCAAGCTAAGATCTAATTGGTAGACATGCTTCGTATAACAAAAGCTTTAATTCTAAGAACCTGTCATGTTTTATCTGATGGTTCATTTTCATGTAGATTTTACTTATCAAAATCACAGCCTTAAGAAAATAACTGGAAACAAGCTCACAAAGAAAAAAGAACAAAATTTTGGGAATCGAAGCACGGATCTTCAAACATCAAATCAAGATCGCTAGACGATAAGCTACGAATGAGAAATACGAGTTGTGCGATGCTGGCTTAGAATAACATCACCCTAATGCTACCTGCGGGTGTAATAAAAAGCGACTAATGGATAGATTTATCCAGAAAATGGGCAGCAGCGTTTCCTGTTTTTTTTTCCTTTTCGCGTTGATCGGCTTTGGCGGTATTAAATGAATTCGGACCAGTACTCGGCCAGACGCACTGCGATGTCAGTGGCGTTGTGAAGGTCCTGTTAACACAACATTTTGCACTGCACTCGCCAATCCGCCCTCCAAGCGTGGTGACTATGGCAATACCCCCCAATAGGGACCCAGTGGACTGTTATGGCTGTTAATGTTGTTAATGAGAAACACGAAACGTAACGAGAAACTAATTTCCATCGAACAGGTATCTCTCTTAGACTCCCTAGTGAAAACATAACAAAACGAACTTCAAACATTTGATACATAACGAAGCACCCGGAGAGGTACATATTCAACAACGTCTGATACTAATTAAGTCACCACGAGGCGCATAATAGTTGCTACTTCCGTTACGTTCAACAAACAAACAGACGCAGGAGTCGTGTTTGTGTATTAATAAGTTTGGTGGTAGATGAGTTTTGGATTATTTAGATGAGACGATGCGATGTGAAGATCCATGAAAGGAAAACTAGCTAATTCATTATCATAGTAAGACCACTTCCTCCCACACCAAGCTATACGAGTCGACTATCATCGCAATCGATCGGATCGAATCGGTCCCTCATTTGTTCCCCGTTTTGGGAACTACCGGCACGCGCTGGGTAGATTCAGTCCAATCAATTCTTCCCAGAACAACTTGTAAGCCCAGTCCCCGCGAACTAGTCAGGAGTAGGTTGCAAATCCCCGGGGCTAAAATCGAAGAGTCCTGTCTTAAATTTTTTAATAAAAGTTACGTAGGTGACAACAAGTTGATCTTTTCATTGAATGTCACTGTAGAAGTGATTCCTCGTTTGCACCCTAAAACGTCACGAACCATAAATAAACCTTGTAGAGACAAGAACTCATAGAGTCTTAACGGGAAGAGAATAGGCGTGAAAATGGAGGGCGCCTTTGTGCCTAGCAACCTAAGAAAAAGTTATTAGTTCACATTTTGTCCACGCCTTTTTTCTATCCGCACAGACTAGTTTAACCCTGTGACTCGAGTCGCAGACATTCTATTCACAGGCGAAATGGCGAATATTTAAACATATATTTTGAAGAAGTGGAACAAAAGCCTTAAAACTTTCGAAAACCTTTGATGACCTACTGTTGCAAAGTTTTCGAGGATTGGGTTCCGTGGTCAACAATTGAAATGGCAACAAAACACATCTTCAATTTAAAAGAAGATGCACAAGTCTGGCTTACGATTACAACTGATTTTACACACACATATCACGTCTTTATCTCTTGCGGGGTAGGCAAAGCGTCAACGGTTGTAAATATACGTTCGCTATCGACGTGGCGTCTGACAAATATTTGAGGGCCATTTAAAAAAAACGTGTATGACTATAATGACAGGTTGTCTGACTGCAGCCCAAAAATTTTATAATACACATGAAATCCTCGAGTCCCTTAGAAGCTTCTTTTCTCACGATACCCGCGGAAAGAATTGGCGTGATGCTTTTTTATCTAAGCTGGCATCACATGGCTGATTGTAATTACATTAATAATCTTATAGAACTAATAGTCAAATTCATACCAACTTATTACCATCAAAAAGTTAACAACCAATCAGATCGAATAAATAAAACATTAACACAATATTAAACTCGTTATAAAGAAATCTGATCCCTAAATCCTCAATAAACATTCAGATTATATCTTCCAAAGACTTTAATCCAGTTTTTTATACTTATAAGTACTTCGCTTAGAAGAAAAAATTGCTTAGAGAGAGCTCGACGATCCATAGCTACGATGGTAAAAAATGAAGAATGCAATAAATCAGCCAATTGCGAGTTCGTTCCGTACCATTATGTATAAAAATTGCATAAAAATCACGTTTGTAATAGGAGGTGAAAGGGACGGTGTACCGAAAACTTTACAGGCATGATCTAACCATGAAACTGATCAACTTTTTCTATGGAGGCTACTTTGGTAAACAAAAAAAGAATTCAACCTCCCATACAAAATTTTCGATCAGTTTGCTGACATTCTATGGAAACTGGAAAAAATTCGTTTCACAACATAGGCTCCATAATAAAAGTTGTTCAGTTTCATGGCCTGATCATGACTTCAAAGTTTTTAGTACACCGTCCCTTACATCCCCCTCCCTTAGATATTAATTTTATTTTGTTAATTAATGTAACACAACTAGCGGCTAGCTTACCGTGTGATGCCGGCTTAGAATAGCATTACCCCATTTCTTACCCATGGGGTGTCGTAAGAGCCGACTAAGGGACTCGAGGGATGTGTATTGCAATTTAAGGCGATGGGCTGACAACCTGTCACTATAGTGATACACAGTTATCTGATTGACCCTCAAGCTTTTGTCAGACGTGGTGTTAATATCCGTTGAACGGACGCTAACGCTCTGCCTACCCCGTGAGGGATATAGGCGTGATTTATGTATGTATGTATGCAACTAGCGGCAGCTATAACAACAAGTTTATAGCCGCAACAATAAATACATGTTCTGTGAAAATTATACATAGGTATAGATAAAATTTTCACAGCAAATTTATGTATTATTGTTGCCGCTATAACAATAAACACTAAAAAACAAAATACAATGATTAGTGACCCTGTGATTCAAAATGGCTACCTTTTCCTAGCTTCATTGAGCAAGTCTACCTTTACAATATTTTTGATCTAAGGTGATATTATTGGACCAAGCGCCTGTCTCCGCCCACTCTAAGAATTTTACGAGATTTTAAGTAAGTGTATTTATTTGTAGGTTTTTAAAGTACTCTTGAATATGCCTTGCACCAGGATTACTTTAGCAGGTATGAAATACTTAAGTACATTATGGAATACAGAGCAGCATATGAAACCACCCATTCAAGGGATCAACTTATTCTGGATTTTTGTACAGTTACTAAGAATAGAGCAGTATGAGGTGGTCTCTTAAATGGGTAAATTGATGTGCTGCTGATCTAAACTAATAATATTTTAACAGGAAAGATTTCTTTGTTTGTTTGAATTGAATTTTCTCCGAAACTACTGGACTGATTTAAAAAATCTTTTACCAATAAAGTTTCCTGATGAACATAGGCTATTTAAAATTTAAATTTATTATTCACGCGGGAAAACTGTTAGTAGCGGGTGAAACTGCGGGGCATGCCGCTAGTAGTAAGTAAAAATAAAATTATCAAAATTGTTTTTTTTTTCAGGTCTTACCGAAGTCATTTAGTGCAAACTTTTTTTTGGATGGTACAAACCTAACATCGCATGAAATCGTCACATAACGTAATATTTAATTTCATAGACTCTACAAGTACCAAAATTCCTGATAAGAAAACCAGAACAATGTTGTAATGATGAAAAGGTATTATTAATTTCTATTATATTTCTATTTCTATTTTCCTATCGTAACAACATTCACATAACTTTATTGAGAAATGACAACCTTTAAGTACAATGACCGTTACGAAAATATAAATTACATGTGTAATGTAAGTATATGTACCAATCATCTCCAATTTGGTACAAAATTGGTAGGCAAATTGCTGTTACCTCCCACGTAAGGTACAATGGTGATAAATGTATAGGAATTGAAGACCATTTCGTTTTCTGGCCTTGTAGGTGTGTATGGCCACGTAGCTAGGTGTAAAGACAATAGATGGACTCTTCGAACAACGAAAGCCGTGTGATTCCGGCTTAGAATAGCATCACCCCATTTCATTCCCGTGAGAGTCGTAAGAGGCGACTAAGGGACTCGAGGGTGTGTATTGCAATTTTAGGCGACGAGCTGACAATATGTCACTATGGCAAAAATATATGTCAGACGTGGCGTAAATGACCGTTTTTTGCGGCCGTTAATACTCTGCCTACCCCGCAAGGGATTATAGGCGTGATATGTGCATCTCTCTTTTCGGAAAATCAGGTGGTTCAGCCTGCAATGTCCTAACCAGACTGGAAACGAATTCACAAAGTGATAACTTTGTGAATGTCCCATCGAGGTTCGAACCCGGAAGCTTTGCGTCGCAGGAAGTCGCACTACCACTGCGCCACATCGGCCGTCTATGTTCCAGATGGTTGTATGAGATAATGGCTGTGTGGACGAAGATGGCTGAATACAGCGGAAGACCGGGAGAAGTGGATATCCTTGGAGGAGGCTTTTATTCGAAGGGGTTCCATATGATTGGATTGAAATAATTATGTATATTTTTTATAATCATTAATATTTACTATATTTTTGTCGTGTAATGCCGGCTTAGAATAGCATCACCCCTTTTCTCACCCATCAGTGACGTAAAAGGCGACTAAGGGACTCGAGGGTTTTATGTGTATTACAGTTTCAGGTGACAAACTGACAATGTCTAGATGAAAAACGATTGTTCTGAAACGGCCTTCAAATATTTTTATCGCCAAGATGCAAATGTATTTTACGGCCGTTAACGTTCTGCCGACCCCGCACTATCGAGTGATTGATATATGTGTGAGTGTGCTACTGAAAAGTTAACAACTATGCAAGGTGTAAATGAATCCTGAGAGCTAGTTACATGAAGAAGGTTACGACTGGACGAGCATGACTAAACCCATGGTAGAGACGAATGAAACAAAATGGCATGTTTTGTCAAATAAATTGAAGTAAGGGCAAGTCGATGATGAATTTGATGACTGTTGCACCAGTTAGCTTCATTGGTTTGCTGATCCTTTTACGTCTTTGAACGTTTTCAATCAAAGTGTCAAAGACTTAAACTAAATTACCTTTTGTTATAAATGATAAAGTTGCTAAGCTCAAAACACGGGGTTGAGTTCATTGCAATTTTGCCGGCTAGTGCCGGCTTAGAATAGAATCACCACAATACTTCCCGTGGGTGTCGTAAAGAGCTACAAAATTTCACCTTATACCCAATTAAAACATGTCAAATTCCTTAATCATAAACAGAAATGATTGATGTAGTTTATTTCAGTTTTTACGCTCAACTGGTATAAGAGTACGAAAGACGAAAAGTATATTTACAAAACAAGTCGGCAACTGTTAAGCTTTGGATTGGATGAATATGATAGTTTAGTGTCAGAGGCGTGCTCGCCTATTATTTTTTATACCAATTGTTCTGGTTGTACGAATCGACTCCATGAGAATTCCTGTATTCTGGCCATTGATTTTGCGTGACTAGCTCTTAAACTATTACATTTCCTTTCTCCATTTTTTATTTTTGCACAGTAATTATGTAAATTATAGCTTTTAAAAAGTGAGAACATGTCCTTTCAAGAGCGTGCCAAGATGCCCCCTATTTAAGATATCAACGCGTAAGGCGATTTACCCACTTGTCGTACGTCGCTGCGAATTTTTATCGCACCGTAATGCCGCATGCATAAAAGCGAATTCCGATCTTATTCCCATACAGCTGCGATGCGTCAAAACGACTTGACAGACGTATCCGTTAAGGACCGTAGCCGTATTTGTTTGGGAATATAAAATCGGAATGCGCAATTTACTTTCTTCTGACTAACGCATGCGTCACGGTGCGTGAAAAATACGCAGAGACGGACGACAAGTGGGAGACCCGCCTAAAGATATTTAAAAACAAATAATGAAGTAATTATAGCCTAGTTCTGTGCTAAAGTATATATACTAAAATTAACACTAGCTTAAATAATATGCTACGTACCTGCAGCTGGTTTTCATCAGAAGTCATCAAGTAAAATTACGATATTTTTGTAAATACTTGACGGGTCTAGAACAAAGAAAGACAGCGATATTATAAAGATAAATAAAATTTTGTCTGCTTATTTTTCTTCGTGTGCTTTATTGTGTGACACCGAGTCAACGAACGACCTGATGTAACCTAGTGTCAGAGTTTTTCAACCTTCTACTACTTCATAGTATGCCTCTGACATAGTTGTGTAACCAAACTAGAAACAAATTTACAAAGTGATAATATTAATTATAATTTAAATCGGTTCTTACCGACGAATATATTTTTATTTGCGAGTTCCCAATATTTCGACGCTGTTGCAAGCGTCATGATCACGTTTAAATTATAATTATGAATAGAGTTAATAAATACCGCGAAAGTTTAAAATTTAGTGATAATATTAACTCTGTACTGTAAGTCTCTGGCAACAGACAGACAGCCGAGTCTCAGTAACAGGGTCACATTTTAACCATTCGTGTGCAGAACCCTAAAAATCAGATTATAAAATTCACTCCCAAACCAGCAAACATGCTAGGAAATCATTTTTAAACCTGCAATAGTCCACTATACAAAACGCCCACCGAACATTGTATGTTAAACCTCGACACAAGACGCCGTGTACCAAGCCTTGTTCAATTCTTACATGGTATAGGAGGTCCTCTTTAGGAAGCAACTGTCGTATTACGTGCTGTTATACGACTCTTATACGAGAATAAGTCCTATATTAGCTATTCTCGCGGCTTAAAGAGGGTTAAATTGGTGTTATTTAATGTGGTGAAGTGGAGAGCAAATGAGATGGGATTTAAAGTATAATAGTGATATGTGGATGGTTTGGATTACACGTCTTTTTAGTAATTTAAATTATTGTTGGGAGCGATTTATTCGTCGACATATACTTAGGAACAAAAAATCGTTAAGGCACAGTACCTTCCTACACTATAATAGATAGGCCTGCCAATTTATGGATTCATGACCGTTAACCAGGCTGATTAATAAGTACCTTTAGACGCCTATAAGTAGAAATGGGGTGATGGTATTCTAAGTCATGATCAAAATATTATCTGCAAATATTTTAAAGAGCGAATCAGGTCATAAAACTGAACAACTTTCCCCAAGGAACATAGGTCGGAATATGAAAAAAGGAATGTCCTTCACATTTTTTTTTGTTCAGTTTAATTAAGTTTTTTCTTTATTCCTTAAAGTTTGTACGTAATATATTTTAAGAGTAATGTTAAGATATTTCCCCTGTATTTATGCTTTGTTAATAAATCAATTAATAACAAATAAATTAAATGATAATAATAAAGTACCTGGTCGGCTAGAACATTTTTTATTAGAGGTACAACGTTTTTTGGTGTGTTAACCTATGGTTATTACTTATTAATCAATATATTACTTAGGGAAAGTTTTTAAGTTTTTCGCGCTGGTTCACCCCTTAAATTATTTGCTGCTAATATTTTTACATCCAGCCTTAGTATCCATAATGATGTCGGCAGTATCAGCAATATCAAAAGTTGAGAAAATATTGAAGCAGCTTTCCGTATAGGAAAAGTATGAAATACTGGACCGACCGACCGTTCTAAGCAAACTATCGCATAAGCATGGCGTGCATATTTTAGTGTACTATGAAAATATTGTATAGACAATAGGAGTTTGAAAAATATTGCTTAAAGACTGTAACCAAAATTATGTTCACTACGCGGAACACCGGAGCACAAAGCAAGTTCCGCCACAAGGGGACAAAAATTGGTGGAAATTCAACTGAACTTGGGACTATAAGGTCCGTCGGACTCGGTCAGGATTCATCGGTTCATTCGTCGACTAGGTGTCCCACACGAAAAGAAGAATTATGCGTGTTGGGACAAGTACTGTGGTCTGCGGTCTTTTCAAAGTACGAACTAGTCTATTAAAAGAAACAACTTTTATTTTCCAAAGATTTTTAGAAAACTTGCAGAACTTTCAAGCGCGGGCAGGATTTTCCAACGATTTAGATTGAATATGAATAAAAATTGGAATTGAACACAAAAAGTCTTCATTTACTAACATGGATTGTATAGGAGGTCCAAACGTTTCGACCTATTTATCAGGATTTAAGTTTCATGTACAAATCAGTTCTTGAATAGGACTCAGTAAGTTACCAGCAACTTGGTATATATAGGGTGAAATTCACTAGTGCCAGATAGCAAAAAATCAAGACGGGCTGGTAATAAAGAACAAGTTTCCTTAAGGAACATAGATCGAAATTAGAAAAAAAACTTTGACCTTCCATACAAAATTGCCGACCATCCGAATTGAGTTACTATGAAAACTCAAAATATTTCAACTTATGTTCTTTGGGGAACGTTATCCTTATCACCAGCCTGTACAGAGTTTCCGCTATCAGTCACTAATAAAATTTCCCCCGATATTTACAAGTCGAGAGACCTGTGTCAGCAACTAATCTAATATAAGTCTAATCTAATCCTGGTCTACACAATAAAAACATGAGCAGCATGCATAAAAGTTGCCCCGTTTCAAACTAACACAATGACGCATGTAACCGCAAAAATCTAGTTGATCGAAAACGGGCGTACGTAGACGTGCCTAATCCATTATCGGTAACGTGTAGTTTTGACAAGTGACGCCAGAGGTCTCAACATGACTGATGGGTTTGAACTACGAACATTGTCTGTATTATACCGCGTGAATAGCCTTTGAATAGGATATGGGGAGATTGGAGTGGACAGATTATGGAAACAGTGTTTTGGAGTGACTGTGGCAACGAACTTTTATGTTCAATGTAACATCAACAGCGACAGCTGCCAAGCCAGTTGACTGCTGGACTTAGGCCTCCCTTAATAAACTTAAGACGCAAAAAGCATTAAAAAATTTAGGCCTCAAAGATTCTTCAAAACTTTTCAAAAAGTCTATTTTGCATTTTGACTGTCTCTACATATAGATTACTAGATTAGACGCTGCCACTCATTTTCCCGTGGAAATTGTTGTTTTCCCGCGGTAAAAAGTAGCCTATGTGTTATTCCAAATTATACTCTGCCTTTGTTCGAAATTTCATCCAAAGTGAAGAGGTAACAAACATACATACATACACGCGCAGAAACTCTCAGATTTATAATATTATAGTACGGATATTTTTGTGTCTACTTCTGAAATGGAGTACTTTGCAGGCAGCCAACTTTTAGCATCAAACTACTTATGACAAAGCATTATCAAAAATGCTCTACGTAAATCAGTCCCATTACCCAATCTAAGTCTATCAGTCAAAATAAATGTCAATTCGATGATGTATTATGAAAACTGTTACAAATTTGAATCGAAACACAATGGTACCGCCGTCAACATTTGTAACGTGATGTGACCGAATTCCGTCATTCGAGAACTTGTATGCAAATTGGTGAGGTACTACGGGTTTTGTGTCAGTTTAAAAAAAGTTCTAATAGCTGTGATACAGTCAAGATCAGGCTGGGTTAGATAGTTTGGACTTTGGGCCGTTCTTAAGCCGCGCGCATAAGACTTACATTATACAGTTTGAGTGTCTAACCCAGCCTGATCTTAGCTGTACAACCTAGCGGGCAGTATACTATACTATATTTTTTCTATATGTGGAAGCTTGTAATTGGCATTTGTTTATATATTAAGTTATGTATGTTTTTAAGGCTGTAAGCTCCCCAAATAAAATAAAAGTACCAGTTAATCCACCGACAAAAGTCTTAAACTCTTAAATATTTTACCAAAATGCATACATAACAACAAATTCAATAAAGTTTTGATAAATATTCAAGTGTGTTCCTATGGTTGGATCATGCGCTGTCTTTCTACAATTCCATTTTTATATGACAGTAATACAAAATCATTTTTGAAAACTTGCAATATTTTCTAGCGCGGGCAGGATTTGAACCTGCGACTTTCGCATTACTAGTGGCGACGCCTCTTCCATCTGGGTTACCGCAGCTCATTCCCTGCCCGCCATGCAGTTTTGAAAGTGTATTTTAATGCCAGTATCGCGTGGCATAAAAATAATATCAGTCAATAGGTACTAGATACCATAGTACCACTATAGCAACTATAGTATGACGATTACTCTGATATTTTAAATCCGCTGTACCTCCCACACGATCCTGACCTATGACCGTTTTAAACATTCGGAACTGCCTTGGCCATGACGGGCTTTTAAAATTTGACGTAACTTTTCCGTGAAATTACTTGTGACTCAGTTTTTTGATGTGAGTTAAGAGTCGTAGCTCATTAATAATGAAATAAATATCTTGGACAATTCACACAGCGCCAAACTAAGCAAAATTATAAAACTTTGTAGATTCATACATACTATATATACATAGAAACACCCAGACTAAACACAAATATCTGAAAATTACTTAACAAACATTAGTGTGTTGTGGGGATCGAACCCACGACACTCGGCAAACAGGCAGGGGTATACGCCATCGGGCCAGTCAAATGCACTATAAAAAAATGCAAAATGGTCTAATTGATATTCTGTTACATGATTTTGCTGTTGATAGACAGACGACATGTTGAGACCGCTGACATTTCCACAGAAACATTTGTACTACGTTCATCCGATGCCAACTATCAAATCAGTCAAATTTTTCGAACTACTTACGAGAATCAATTCTATGTAGAAACTAAAATGGCATGATTGCCCATAAAGCCCATGATTGCATAAGCCATACTATGAGTTTGGACCTTAAGTAAAACACTCTTGAAATACTATAGATTTTACCTCGCACTTTGAAAAGGCTATTAAATATTCAAGAATCAACAGAGCATGAGAAAATTTAGTAATTAATAGTTCCTCGGATATGAACTAGAAATTAATTCCGTACCGACATTATCTCATTTAAAATTTAGGAGCACATCAAACAACTAAACATAATCCCAAGTTCTCATATGTTCAATATCCTGAATCCGCACCCTGGGGCTGAACTAAAACGGGTAAACATGGTTGCCGTGGCAACGGGGGCATAAACACACGAAAACAGGGAGGAATTTAAGAGAAATTCCCTCACGCGCCTAAATAATAACAACGCAAATAGTAAGGTTGTGGTGTTGGCATGAGCGAATGCGGAAACAAGTAGGTAGATATTCAAGCTTTTTAAAATAGCGATACTCTAATCCTACTGATAAGAGTTGTAATAGGCGATTAAGGAATGAATCCAAGGAATGAGCAGCAGTGTTCCCTGTGAATCCAACATCCTGCACTGTCAGTCCGCCAGCGAAGCGATGAAAAACACATGTCACTAGAGCCAATATGAGGAGGCATGTCTGATTTGTGATCTGTGATGATGTTTGACATAAGCTGTAAATCCCGTTTTAAATGACTAACCTATCCAAATTTAAAACTGACATGTCCATTTTGTTAACATCCGCAAGACTAGGAATTGGTAATTTTTTTAAGTGACGTCAAAGAAGAATGAGATTATTAGGAAAACAGTTGCGGAAGGTGTGCGGAAGATTTCGTCGTTGCATTGCATCGTTACACAACAAACTATCAGCAGCACAAGAACTCATACTATTTTTTATAAGAATCTACACATACAGGTTAGGTAGGTTTGTCATACATTTATTAAGAATTACCAGCATCAATTGATCCCTGAAATGGGTAAGTTTGAGTAGCCAAACGATTTGAGTTCTGCTAAGAACCGTGCGCGACGACAAACCTGTACCTATATATTGTAGGTTTTTACTACTATAACAGCTTAGTATTTAGAAACCACATCGCCGCAAGGTTGCCTACTTGTCGGTTTTTTACAGATTGTACTTCGGAGAATGTGCTCAAGAACTGCTCGACCTTGTTCCACCAGCTCCCTTCTACCATCGGACATCCAGACGTACCGCCGGATACCATCCATACCTGGTTGCCATTCCACCAATTCGGACTAAGCGCTTCCAGTCATCATTCATAATGCGCACTGCTAAAGAGTGGCACTCACTACCTGCGTCTGTGTTTCCAAACGCATACAACCCTAATCTCTTCAAAGTAAGAGTGAACAGGCTTTTTCTGGGTAAGCTCGCTCCATCTTAGACCCTGTCTCTGTCCTATGACCTAGACTAGAGGCAAGAGCAAACCCATACATAAAAATAAAAATAATTAAAATATTATTATTCCACTTGTTCGCTTCTTGTGATCGCGCCCCAAAGCCTTGATCAGTGTATGTAATGTGCTTTAAAGCCCCATTCCTTATTTCGCGCAAACACTCCAAGAGAATAATAAACACCTTAAATTGTGCAAATACAGACTCAGAACAGATCAGAAGCGCTGAAGTGGTTGTTGCTTTTCGTGTGCCCCACTAAGGGGGTAAGGAGAAATTCTGTATTTTAAGTTAAAATATTTTTTATTCTGTAAGAATAAACCATTTTAAGAAACTTATTTACTTTTTTTGTTTATATGATCATCCGTTACTTTACATTTTAAAAAAAATATTCGTACCTAGTTTGGGAACAATAATTACAACGAACAACTCCATTTGTAAAAGTTCCATTAAATCCGACTTCGTTCACATACATTTGACACTGAACGTTGACCAACGCACAAAGATTTATAGTTTCTAATTTTAATTGTTATCTTGAAAGAGATATTGAAAGAGATTCGTTTTATTCTTGGTCAGTATGCAGTCACATAGGTTGAATGAAGGTTTATTAGTTTTTTTATAAATAATAGTAATCTTAAAAATGTCTTTACTAAATATAAGAATGTTTTAAACTAGACTAAAATATTCAAATGGTTTTGTATTTTATGTCTTCTAGCTAAGCTTTACATACTGAATTACAATAAAAACTAAAACACAGGCTGACGCTAGTCAAAGGCTGGTTGTGGTAATGACTTTAGGCTTAGTTCAGGCACCTCAGGTACGTAAGCTATTAAAAAAAACTTAGGACAATCGGAATCAGGGATAGCAATCCGATTAGGCAGATTCGGGGAGTCAGTGCATTTTTCCCCCTACTGGATTCAGTACGTTCTTTCCGCCTACTGGATTCAGTGCATATTTGTCCCCAACCGGATCCTGGAATGAATTAGGAAAACGTAAACAGCTATAGGAAAAATAAATTTTGATGTGATGTTTTCGTCGATTTATAATACAAACGATGTCTGCAAACAGACGTGCTGTCTTGATGACTGATGGATAATTCTATAATTAGCACCTATCTCCTTGCGTTTAGCGAAATACCCAGATTAGATTTCACTAACTTGAATTAATAAGAAATCAGCAGGTTATTTTGAATTATAAATTATAATTGATAACCATAACCATAATTGATATATTATAATTGATATATTATATTTGACAAGTTGCATTGTGACTATTTATATTGGACTTGTGCCTGAAATAAACGTATTTTTTTTTTTTTAATAAATATATATATATAATTTTTTTGACCTCTAATAAATTATCTTAGTATGTATGCAATTTTGTTAGTTTTAAGTTGAAATGTAACTTTATATTGTTGTATATTTTGATGTTGTATGTATTATATAAATAAAATGTCGGTATTTATTGTGGTAAATTATCTCATATTTAATAATTTAATTTAATAATTTGCCGTGTGACGCCGGCTTAGAATAGCGTCACCCCATTTCTTACCCGTGGGAGTCGTAAGAGGCGACTAAGGGACTCGAGGGTGTGTATTGCAATTTTAGGCGATGGGCCGACAACCTGTTACTATGGTGATACACAATTTCCCGAATGACCCTCAAAAATTGTCTGACGTGGCGTAAGTGTCCGTTTTTGCGGCTGCCGTTTACGCTCTGCCTACCCCGCAAGGGATTATAGGCGTGATATGTGTATGTGTATGTGTATGTATTTAATAATTCTTGAAATAATGAAGGAAAATGCGTGTTTTTACAGTAGTTTCAATTTGGTCCATTTCGGCAGAATCCAGCCAGATTGGTGTGGATCCGGTAAAATCCGACCGGATTGAGAATCAGACCGAATTGCAATACTGCGGTATGTCAATTTTCTGAATATTGGAAATTAAGTAAGGGTAGGTAATAAAGAATGAACTTCACATATGAACAGCACGATAACAGAATTTTAGATAATATTGATAGATACCTATTCAAACAATTTGAAATTTGGCGATTGCTGTAAGTGCGAATGAATTACAAATTACGAAATAGTAATTTTGGGTCTTTATTTTCTTTATAATATAATATATCTCAAAATATATTTCAGTCAAATAAATTATTCAAGAAAATAATGTAACGTCAAAGTTTTTGAACATCAAATAACTTTACCTTAACATCTCCAGCCCCTCGTTTGTTTACGTATGTCGATGCTTGTAATAAATTTTAATACTCTTTATATCCGTATGAAAGTAAATAAATAAAAACAAATATAGGATGGATGAATGGATGGATAAACATTACTGGTAGGAAAAAAATACAAGGGAATGGAGAAGTTATGGAATTGCTCCACCACCGACGACGTCATTACCGACTGGCTGGTAGTACTGATGCCGAAAGTCACAGGTTCGCACCCTGCCTGCAGTGCAATTTGGCAATTTTCCAAAAATTGTTTACCCAGCACGTTAAGTTTTTTAAAATTTAGAACACACTTATGGTACCTATTGTTTTGTAAAACACAAAGCACAGGAAATAATTTGAAAAGAAATGGCTCAAAGCTTCAATTTGTCGTAAGTAAAGCTGATAATAATGTATGAGAAAATGAATTTTATAATAAGAAAACATCCATAACCCTCTTTTCCTGTATTATGGTGTCATATACATTCAAGATAAGGCTAGGTTAGACAGTTTTGACTTTCGACCGTTCTTATGCCGCTCGCATAAGACTTACATCGGCAGTTTGAGTGTCAAACCGCACGTGAGCTTGATTGTACCTAAACAAAAATTAAATCCACCTAAACACGATAACAGTCCTGCGGAAACCGAACCCGGCGCATTCGTAAAGCAAGAAAACTACCACTCCATGAAGTCGTCAAATCATAGAACTGTGAGTAAAAATGTACTTTAGCAAGTTACAGTGTTGTAGTTCATTATTTTCTGAAATAAAATCAAATTGTATTCAATAGCGCTGTAGGATACCACTTACATCAGCAATTCAAAGAAGATAGCGTACTTAACACAGCGTACGTACTGCTTACAAGCCTTAATAGGACAGATCCACCATCATACTCGAATATCTTAAGGTATTTACATGGTACACAATAGCTCTGCTCCAGAAACTTATTTTATTAAAATAATAACACCCACGTTACCCCGTATTTGCGGCTCGATCGCCTCCGATATCCATTTACCAGATAATACAGACCTGCCCATCCCTACAGATAAGGTAAAGTTGGATAAGGCAGTTGCATCTTTAAGATGTTGGGAGGTCTTTGCATTTTGGTCGAGTTATGGAACCCACGCGTACCTCTTTATTGGACAGAATTGCCCTAAACGTTACCAATGAGTCGTTTGTTGGTGTATATTTACGATTACAAAGACTTGCATGGTTAAGCTGGTGGGGTATAATAAAGCTCACAATATATGGAGGTCAAATAGCTAAGATTGTTGGGACCACCGTCTGATACCAAATTGGAGGAGTTTATTTTATTATTGGACGAAGTGCTTGCACAAATGATTATCATAATGGAATACTTGCGTGTGCATGTTTCTCCAGACGTCTATAGTATATCTAACCTCGAACTGTCGTTCAGGATTTCATCAACAGCAGACTCCGTAGACTTGTAGCGATCTCTGGGAGCTGCTGCAAGAATCTCACTCAAGTGGTTTACAAGCAAGCAAGACGCAATAGTTATTTGTACAACAAGAGGTAATTTTTGCTTCGAGTGCTAATTTTGAATCCCGAGGTAGCGAAGGATACTAAAATTGAATCACCAGCGTAGCGTTTGATTCAAAAGTTGTATCCTGAGCTCAGTGAGGGATTCAACAGCACGAGATGCGAATGAATGTGCTCTCGTGTGGTACACACAACTCTTCACCTCTACCAGTGAGAAAAAATTCTGCCAATGTCAAGTTTGGGACATTGGCTGTACAGCTCGAATGCCTCAGAGAAAATAAAAAAAAATAAGATTCGTTCAGAAATATTACATAATATGTGCCAATATTCAGAAATGTCAGAAATATTTAATAGAACAAAACGCTTACAAAAATAAATAAATAACTGGCTGAAATAGTTTTCCGAACGTACCGCCGCCATTGTTACGATTAGTTCTGAGATGTTCGAAATTCAAATTACTTTTCTCTATCGAGTAGATAAAAACGACTTTTGCGCAGTGGATTCACGCGACAAAACTCTTCTTTTCAAGCTGGAGAGGTGAAAAAGAAGTTACAATATGTCTGCAAAATGGCGCCATGTGACAGATTGGCAGAGAACAAGACCCCTGAAGCGCGGTATCGAAGTGTTCACTGCGCACCGCATACCTATATACAACTTCCAATTTTCTTCAGGTGAACCAGTCGGTCCCCTGCCAACAATACCCGGCCAGGCAGGGAAGCCACCCTTTTCCTGACATCACCTGGAACCCTTCCTTCTGCCTACTGACGTCACTCTTGTCACTCGACATAGACTGCCTGCAACCCTTACGAAGTCGCCTTTCCACGGGCGTGCTACGCTGCGCTTTCCAATATCACTCTAGACAGATCAGATACTAAATGGTAAAGAGTCCCCCCTCAACATTTTGGATCTAGCTCATCTGCCAGTTATATAATCTCAATTGCTGTACAAGTCAGAGGCCATTTGATGGCATGAAATCGTTTATCCCAGGGTTAAGACTAAGACTCTTTCTGATCTTTTACTACTTTTTATTCATAGCGAGCTCAAGTCACTGAGGTGTAATGCTATTTTCCATTTAATTTAATTCTATCTTATAAAATAATTTTATAAATAAATATATCAGAACCATGATTAGAAGTTTTTCCGCCTAATTTTAAATTATGTTAAAAATCGATTACAAAAAACTCTTTTGCTAATTACTTCAAGGATAAGAACGAAATTACCGAGCATTAACAGGAAACATTGGTAGAGGAAAATTATGAATAAAGTTAAATCAGGTCTTTGTAATTAAAAAGTATTTTTTTTTACAAAAATCAACAGTTGCTGTAAGTAACAATACTTCTCGAAGCTCCTTTAAGAGCGATTGATGCATGTAACCCGCATTTGAACAGCTAAGTTGGGTGCAGTAGGTACAGAACCTCAAATACTTCCCCAACTCGCACTAGCACTTTTTGAAAAGCTTTTTATATTTAATCGCTTGGCTTAATTTTCGCGACAGTCCGTTCCATTTCGTCCACAGGCGATGATGTGTCAGCCCTGACGTGCGCTAACGTGCGTCTGCGCTTTGATGCCGCCGCCGACAACGGGATATGTTCGATTTTTAAATTACGGTCGCTCATTGGCTGTGTGAAACAAAGTACTCGTATTAAATGGATGTAGGGTTAGTAACTAGATACAAATAAATATATAAAGCATTTGTATATACCACGCGTTATGGGCATAAAAATACACTTGCAAAATTGGCGGGCATTGGACGAATAACGGTAGCCCAGGTGGAAGAGGCTTCGGCACTAGTATAACGAAAGTTGGAGGTTCAAATCCTGCATGCGCTTGAAAATTTTGCAAGTTTTAAAACATTTGTATGTAGGTAATGCAAATTTGTGTAATTTTAATACTGGGATTGTCTTTTGCAAAACTTTTTTAAATATTGTAGCGTGACAAAAGTTCTTCAAAATTCCGGATCTTATTTCGTAATTTAACTTTTCCTTACTTAGTACCCGCAGATATTACAGCCTATATTTTAACACCACTAAAAGCCCAAAGTGGTCAAGCATCCTAATCATTTGCTATAAAAAAATATAATGTTGAGGACAATAATAAGCACTACCACATGTGGTGGACTGTAGTTAACTTGTTCACTTATTAGACCCACTGCCGATTAGACCCGTGGGTCAAAATCTTTAGTAGCAAAAACTGCGCGTTTTCGAACTAGACTTTTACGATGGTTTATTATGCACTCACAGTTTTCACTTATAACAAATTAGACTTTCTGACGAAATCGGATGAAGTTTGGTACAATCAACATGTGAAATTTTAAATTGTTGAATTATATTAGAATTATTTCAATTAACGGATTCCGAAACCAAGGGGTCAAAACTGGACCCTATTACTGAGACTCGGCTGTCTGTCTCTCACCAGGTTGTATCTCATAAACTGTGATATTAGACAGTTGAAATTTTCACAGATTATGTATTCTTGTCGCCGTTATAACAACAAATACTAAAAAGCTGTTTTTTTCAGTGGGCTCCTACAAAAAAAAGTAATAAAAATAAAATATGTTTATTTCTTCAACATGCGCCATGTACACACAACATAGTAATATTATACTCGTGGTATGTTAGAGTCTAACACCCACTTGGCCATTTTTTCTTAGTTTGTGAGCTTGAATAATTTTAGTTACGCGTTTCTAAAATCAATTATGTTGCTTTTTATATCTGTTAAGATGGAGACTGTACCTTTGTTGTGCCAAACATCACTTGATTTTGTTCAGTGTGAATCTAATTTGTGACCGGTTCAGTAGGTAAAATGCAATGGCACTTAATGGGTCTAATAGGCAGTGGGCCTAATAAGTGAACGACTCCTGTAGTTGACGCGTTTCGGCATGCGTCCGCCATTACGCCGGCATTTCCGAAACGTAACCGAGCGAAATGCAATAATTGAGGCAAGTAAAAACAAACCGAATATTGCGTAATTATATTTCAAAGTGACCGAAAGATGCCGAAGATTGTCGCAAGCGCAAAAAGGCGTGCGATCGGCAGCGCCGGCGTTTGAATCGATTTTTATTTGTTTTTATATAAATTCCTACTAGCTGGTGCCCGCGAACTTCGTTCCGCAAATTCTAAATGTTCAAATCTCCGGATTCAACCATCCCACACCACAAAACAAATTTTCCGAAGAACCATTTTGAAATAAAAAATATATTTTGAACTTAAATGTGGAGCCGGTGTAGGTACAGGAGGCGCGAATCCGTACATATATTTTAAATCTGAGAATTTGAGTGTTTGTGTATGTATGTATGTTTGTTACCTCTTCACGCTCAAACGGCTTGACCGATTTGAATGAAATTTGGAACACAGGTAGAGTATAACCACTTAGGCCACTTTTTACCGCGAGAAAACCACTATTACTACGGGAAAATGAGTGGCAGCTGATGAAACCGCTGGGCTGAAATCTAGTAACTTATATTTCCAGTCAAATCCAACTACCTAGGTCTACTTTGAAATGTTCTGATGTGATCAACAGTCAACACAGACACAACGAACAAATACGTTTTTACGTTTTATTTAATACTGTTTAACTCAAGTCTGTTTAAGAGGCCATCACTTACTTTCTTACTTTATCACCTATTTACAATGTTTTATCGAGCAGGTATCGATTTTCTCTAGAAATCGGCCATCATGTTTTCTAGTTACGTTTAAGAGTGTCACAGTAAAGAACTTGATTAATTGTGAAGTTCGATCGTATAAAGTTGGTACATAAACGAACCGGCTACATAAACGATACATTAAAGTTTCTGATTTAGGAATAAGGTGCAAAATACACAGACAGAGGCGGTTCACCCACTTGTCATCCGTCGCTGCGTATAAAAAACGCAACCTAACGCATGCATCTGTCAGACGAAAAGAAATCGCAATATTCTTTATTATAACCATACATTTATTGCAACGTTACTGTGCGTTAAAAATATGACAAGTGGAAAAAATGCCAGAGAGTGTTATGAAATAAAAAAACGAAAGTGTGAAACAATAACCCAACTCTCAATATTAAATGAAAAAAAAAATTTACGTTTTTTTTCCTTGACTAATCATCAGATTTGTGTGGGATAAAAGTGCAGTTGAGCATAATCGGGCTTGTAAAACTCAACGTAATTTTTTTTTTACTCCAATAACTATTTTATTTTACGTTACTATACATAAGTGAAGTTTTCTTGGATAAAATACATACTATGTAACGTGTTTCACACTTGCACACGACCCGTGTGCGTGTGTACCGCCCACTTTTACTCACTACACCGCCGTTCGGAACCATAAAAATTCTAAATCACGCACTAAAAATTTAACATTATGGTCACTGTCACCTCTGATGCGTAATGCATGTTACTCTGTAGACGGACACAATATAGTACACTCAACAGTGAATTAAAATGAAAGAAGTGAACTAGTATCAATTATTTATTCAGCAGAAAATACATACCAAAAAGTAAATTATTCTCTTAAAACAAGTTATCTATCATAAGAAATAAAATGTCTTTAAAAAGTAAATGTCAATAAAAAGTAAATAAATACTTTTTATTGACCGACACAATACAGTCACATTATTATAATAAGTAGGTACCTTACTAACCCGTGAGTGGATTGTCTCATGAAAATAGTAACATTTTACCTATATTCTAGAATATAGGTAAAATGTTACTATTTTCATTTCGTTTGCATTTTTCTAGAGTCTTAGCTAAGACTCTAGAAAAATGCAAACGAAATCAGTAATTTTTTGCTTATCAACGGCCAAAACTGCACATCTTATAATTTTACCTAAAGGATCTGTGGTCAAAACACACCTGCCAAAATTTCAATCCAGGAATGTAGGACTACAAAAATAAATACAAATTAACTTCAACACCAAATTTTAAAACACTTTCCGTTAGTTATACAATTTTAGCTCTTCGACTCCATTCAATCTGAAAAGAATAGATTAGTCGCTGGGTATCAGTTGCAAAACTTACGCGTTAGATGGAGTCCGTGCCACACGTTATTGGCATTAAGATACGCCTGCGAAATTCGCGGGCAAGTAATTAGCTTCGGTAGCCCAGGTGGAAGAGGCGTCACCACTAGTGATGGCGAAAGTCACACTTTCAAATCCTGCCCACGGTAGAAAAGTTGCAAGTTGTAAGTCGCATAGTTTTGCAACTAATATAATAAAGTCGCAGGTTCAAATCCTGCCCGCGTTTGAAAATTTTGCAAGTATTCTAAATTTTCATACCTAACACGGGAAGTGTTTTAATCGCTTAGACTAGGTACATTCAATCTGTTAAGATAGAATTATTCGCCGAGTATTAGTTGCAAAACTAACCCGGTAGATGAAGCCGTGCCACGCGTTACTGGCATTAAAATACACTTGCAAAATTGGCGGGCAAGGAGTGAGCTGCGGTAGCCCAGATGGAACAGGCGTCGCCACTAGTAATGCGAAAGTCGCAGGTTTAAATTTTCAAAAATTGCATACCTAACACGGGAAGTGATTTAAAATTTGGTATTCAATAATAAGTATAATTCCGTATTCTGATAAAAGTAAATACAGGCTTTTTTACTTGACTGTACTTTCTCGTTTATCGGAAAATACAGTTTTAGATGAATAGAACGTTAAATAGTAGAATTCCGATATAAAAATCGATAAATAAGTAAATGTCGTTAACATACGATAAAATAAGTAGTAATAGTTTGCCTTATCTTCATATTATGGTTCAACATTAATTCAGTGATAAATTATTGACACTCCTTTTAGGGTGTAGTTTAAATTAGGTAAAGTATCTGATAAGTTCAATTTTAGATAAGTGTTGTTTATTAGTTTTTATGTAAAATTTTATTTATCGTCACAAGCATTCGAGTAAGTTAAACTTACATTGCTTTTGTGGTGAAAGACATTAAAGTTTCAAATGCCAGGATTTTAGATAGAATTTTTATTTTTATTGTACAATCGATAAACATTTTAAGTTTTCATTCATAAAGTTTTTATTCATAAGGTGCCATTTTACAGTACAACTTCTAGATAGAAGAGGCGTCGCCTCGCCCGTAGTGCTGGCGAATGTCGCAGGTTCAAATCCTGCCCGCGATAGAACATTTTGAATTTAAAAAAATATATAGGTATTACTAGGTCTTACTGCTAGTGTTGTAAAAAAGCAACAAAGGGTTTAAATACAAATCAGGAATCGGAAATAAAGTAGGAATCGCTGTAAATACGCCAAGTCACCTGGCATGTTCCATGTATATGGCTAACAGTGGACTAAGATGTGGTTGCCGGCAATAGCATCACCCCAATTCTACTCGTGGGTGTCGTAAAAAGCGACTAAAGGGTTAATTCATCCAGGAAATAAGCAGCAAAATTTCCTGTAAATGCAACATCTTACTGCGCTCGCCAATCCACTAGTCAAACGTGGTGAGCATGGCAATACCCCACAACAGGGGGAGACGCATGTCCAGCAGTGGACTGTTGTGGTTAACCATGAACTTAAGTCAAATGTAATAGCACGTTAAGACAAACAAAATTACTCGAGGAAAGAAAAATTACCCCACAGATTTATCGATACTCAGATCACACCATTTTAAATTGTCTTAAAAAATATGGCCGAAACTTCCACAATGATTACATGCGTGATTTAAAATACATTGTTGGCCATATCGGACTCCTACACACGAGAGCATGAAAGCCGAAGGCGCGTAATTTCTTTGCCCAGTTAAATTTATGACCAGCCGTGACTTATATCGGGTCTTTGTTTATGTTTATGGTACTAAAGTTAGTGAATTTGTGGTGTACTAAACTATCGATTGCATCTTGGGGCCATTATCAGCAGCCACAATAGTGCCAACAGCCACGGGCCGTGTGATGCTGGCTTAGAATAGCAACACCCCATTTCCTTACCTTAGGAGTCGTAAGAGGCGACTAATGGACTCGAGGGTGTGTATTGCAATTTTAGGCAATGGGCTGACAACCTGTCACTATGGCGATACACAATTTTCCGAATGACCATCAAATATATGTCAGACGTGGCTTAAATGTCCATTTTCGCGGCCGTTTACGCTATGCCTACCCCGCAAGGGATAATAGAGGGGATATGTGTATGTGTGTAAACTATCGATTGCACTTTGGGACTATCATCAGCAGCCACAACAGTCCACTTTTGGGCATTGGCCTCCCTCTATAGGGGTATTTGCTACAAGCACAATGTTATATGCACACCAAATGCTGCTGCCTATCATCTGAACTTTTAACTTAGGTGGAATACCAAATTGTTAAACACTTCCCGTGTTAGGTATAACATTTTTGAAAACATGCAAATTTTTTAAGCGTGGGCAGGATTTGAACCTGCAACTTTCGCCATTACTAGTGGCGACGCCTCTTTCATCTGGGCTACCGCAGCTCATCTCTTGCCCGCCACTTTTGGAAGTGAGTCTTAATGCCAGTAACGCGTGGCCCGGTTCCATCTACCGGGTTAGTTTTGGCCAGTGACTGACTCATTCTTTAAAGATTGAATATAGTCTCAGCGATAAAAAAGCGATAAATTGAATACCTACAAAATTTTAAAACACTTCCCGTGTTAGGTATACAATTTTAGAAAACTTACAAAATTTTCAAGCGCGAGCAGGATTTGAACCTGCGACTTCATGGAAGAGGCGTCGCCCTAGTAATGGCGAAAGTCTCCAGGTGGGTGCGTCTCGTAGGGATAAATCTATGTCCAGCAGTGTACTTTTGTTAATGATGATATTTGACATGTATGTTTTGAATGACATAGTTTTGGCGTACTGTCAACGGTTCTCTCAAAAATATCTATTTATTTAAACTTCACTTTTATCTCAGTCCGTATTTATTTATATATCGGCCGTTAGACCCGGTATACTTGGTGGCTCAATAACAAATCACGAAGATTTATTCGGTAAACGCAGCCACGACGCGTGTAAATTTACGCTATCAGCCAATTACACTGTAGCCATTGTGCTGAAAACATGGGCTTCAATGAATGCGTTTTACATGCCCTGTCTAGCAGAGAATGTAATGTTCAACTAGAAATTACTATTGTAGTAACATTTTAGAATGTTCATCAAATAAAACTGAACTAACCTCTCCAAGATAGGGCATTATATTATGATAAAGAATATGCACTCCTTCATAAAATGTGTCATAGCCTGAGTCAAGAAGAAGTGCAATTTTGTTCATTTTTCAGCTGCAGTATCTTGCCAGTCCAGTGTTAATGATGATAGCAGTTTTGTTGAGCCGTATTTGAAAAGCACATACGGCGCCGCACTGCCCAACAACTGATATTTGCAAGATACCTACCGCAATATCTTGCGGCACGTGTAAAGAACACCATATCCTTTGGAGAAAGAAGTTCTTTATCACCAACCCATTCTGAGTTGTCAATCTCAATTATGAGTGGGTCGGTACTAAACAGGCCTCATCGAATGACCAGAAACTTACAACACTTTAAATCCAGATTGTTCTTGGACTAAATAGTAATTAGTCTTGGTAGCAAACCACCTGAGTCGCAAAATTACGGACCTAACTGGCAAAATTTCAGCCCGTATGACTTCAAGAAGATGAGGGTGAATTGGTTTGCATAAAAATGCAAACCAAATATTTATGTTAAACACACATACATACATACACACATCACGCCTATATCCCTTGCGGGTAGGCAGAGCGAAAACGACCGCAAAACGGACATTTACGCCACGTCTGACATATATTTGAGGGTCATTCGAAAAATTGTGCATAGCCATAGTGATAGGTTGTCAGCCCATTGCCTAAAAATGCAATACACACCTTCGAGTCCCTTAGTCGCCCCTTACGACTCCCATGTGTAAGAAATGGGGTGATGTTATTCTAAGCCGGCATCACACGGCACTTAAAGTCCCCGCTTAACACATTATCACTTAAACACTGAACAGACTAATTCGTCTTACTCCAGCTGGTTAATCTGCGAGAGTTATTAAGCTCAAACTTTCTAGACATTCTGGTTCAAACGCAGAGTTAAGCCTTCAACGCAAGTTGGCTAACTATTTTTAATAAAAGAAGACGACTGCTTTTCTGCAAACATTTTCTAATAAAGATTGATTAAGTATACTTTTTGTTTTGCCTCCGTATAGAAGAGCAAGAAATTCTTAATAAGCATTCTTCGAGAAAAAAGTAATAACATCAACTTTTCTGTAAAATAGTTCTTCAATTTCTTGAAAATAAAATACTACTTGGGCATTTATTTTGTGTCGTAAATGCGTCATAATTTTGCAAGGAATATGACTGCAAGTAGATATTAGTTTCGAAAATTCACTGGCATGAAGTTCATTTGCAAAACTTAGGCATTTGAATAAGCAAAAGCACCTTTTGAATTCTGAATTTCACGGGCTCACCAGGAAGTGAGATACCAGAAGGCGCCAATAACAAAAGAAAAATCTTCATCTAAACATCGTTTGGATAACCTCAAAAAATTTCGGCAAGAACTTATGCCATGATTTACGCTTTACATTACCTCCTTTATAGGCAAAGTTTGAAGGTACTTATGCTCTAGCAAACGGTTGCTCTTATTGGCTTCAGCAACTATGTCATGCAAACTTGAGCTGTACGTAACCTGGTATATAAAGGTTGAAAAGTGTCTACTCCGCTACAGGGCTCGCCAAGTCGTCACACAGGTGAACGTTGGATCAAAGAGCTCAATTGACCCGCTTTGCGGTCAGAAGGTTTACATTTACAAGCACTACCACAGAATATATTACGGCTTCTAGTAGAAGTATGTATTTTTTCGAGGAAAATACGAAAATTAGGTTAATTAATTTGGTTGACAAAATATAATCGAAATTTGAAACGATGTTGTTTTTGGCTTATGCATGCCACTCAATGGCGAATACACGTTTTTTTTTCTATTTATCTTGGTATTTAGTCTTTTATGTGGCAGATAGTGTTTGTTTCCCGTCTTCTTAGCGATTCGATTCTGGCGCTTACAGTGAAGGGACACATTGACGGAAATATGTATTTAGATATAATCTTAATAACAATATACTTAATAAAAAAAAAGATTAGTAAACTCAAATTTAGTATCAATAGACTGATGTTTAAGGGGAGTCTAGAATCTTTTGAGTTGGCTAGCTAACAAAGAACAGAAGATGTTATGTTGGTAAGGGACACGAATAACAATTTTAACACGGCAAACTGGGTTATTCGAGAGTGTCTGACGCCAGTAAAGCTTTGTGTCGTCACAGAAATGCTGACAAATCTCGTCATTAAGAGCCGTTGAAAGAAAATTATTTCTATTAACTTATTGAATAAAATTACATAGGTACTAATGTTCCATTACTTGACAAAATATGTATCCAGTACAAACATTAATTTTGTAACAAACATAAGGTAATATTTTGAGACCGTGAGTGGTACCTACCGACCACAAGTAAAATAGAAAAATGCTAAATCACATATATATTTATGTGCCTACGTATGCACCTACATGGTCACAATTGTAATGGAAGACAGGTTTTATTTTAAAGGTTATTGAAAATTTTAAACCCATGTCATTAATCCGCGGGAAGATCAAAATTTAATTGCTTTTAAAACAGGCACAAATTGGCAGTAAAAAAGGTAGGTATACCACAGTATAAGACATTTGAGTAATTTAGATTTTTATGATACTGCGGTAAGGTATTTATTTATCAAGGAAAAGAATCAAGGTCAAAATAACGATAATTGAGAATTTGATGATAAGAAAGTTGACATAAAACCTAAATAATCGTATCCATAAAAATTTAGCCCGTTTCTGTAAACTGAGGATAGGCTGCAGTTAGTTAAAAGATACATTTATATATATCATGATAGTAATTCATTGAATAAAGCGTAATTTTACTTACTTGAACAAATTTGTTTCTTTTCACCTGCTTATCTTCAAATTGTAGCATTTGTAGAGTGCTCTAAACCTCTAAACCTCAAGCCCTAGCTCACTTGCTTCATAATACCTACATTTGTTCCTTTTTACTACACAAATAGTAATCAAAACATAATTTGCCAAGATAATCCCATCCAAGTACCCCTGGAAGTGATCCCAGGACCGTGTGTGCAGTATGTTTTGACATCCGAAGTAAAATTTACGGGCTTGCGCTCCTGATAAAACCACCTTTGTCAAGGCGGGCAACACTCACCATTAGAGGTGCAACCAACGCACATTAAGTCGAATATCTGATGCTGTGTGATGTCGGCTTAGACTAGTATCAACCCATTTCTTTCCCGTGGTCGTAAAAGGCGACTAAGGGGCTCGAGGGTTACATGACATGTGTATTGCAATTTTAGGCGATGGGCTGACAACCTGGCACTAAAGTGATTACCACAAATATTTATCAGACGTGGCAATAGCGATCGTATTGTAAGGCCGTTAACGCTTTGCCTTCCCCGCAAGGGATTTAGGCATGATGTATGTATGTATTTAAAATGCCGAATAATCGTTATTCGCCCAAGGAAACTACCTTTCGTTCGGTGGCTGAATATTAGGGCGTTGCTAAGCGGCAGGTGTGTGCGTCTGATGTTAACGAAATGCAGAAAAACTAGTACACCTACGAGTATTAATTCACCGCAGTCAGTCTCGGAGTAATTTTAATTATTGATAAAATACTTCTACACTACTATATTTCTTAAATACAACAAATACTTTTTGATAATATATGTTTTTAATCATAAATTAAATAGGTAGGTTTGATAGAATCATAATCCATATTCGGCTGAATAGTGTCAAAAACCAAATATTGAAAACAAATATAATGGCCGAATACCGAATAGTGGCCGAATATTCGTTGCATCTCTATTCACAGTTTTACGAGCAAATAAATTTTCGAACACTATTATGATTCAAATCGGGACCGGCCGGTCTTATAACCAAACATCCTTTATAAAAGTCCATTGAGAGTTTCTTTTTAAATATTTTACAACAAACATGGCGGGGCCTGGTTTTTACGACTACCGAAAAGTCTTCTATTTACTTTGGTATGTAAACAAGGGGCTCTTGACTTTAAAAAATTGCATGGTTCTAACCTGATTTTCCTTAAATATAGATAAAAAACTGTGAAATTTAAGTTTGGCAATTCAAAGAGGAAACGTTGCCAGCTTACTGGGGACCATGTCTCATGGGAGCGCACTAGAGGACCTCTTCATAGTTTAGTTTCAGGTTAATACATACATACACACACATATCACGCCCATTATCCCTTGCGGGGTAGGCAGAGCGTAAACGGCCGCAAAAACGGACATTTACGCAACGTCTGACATATATTTGAGAGTCATTCGTAAAATAGTGTATCGCCATAGTGACATGTTGTCAGTCCATCGCCTAAAATTGCAATACACACCCTCGAGTCCCTTAGTCGCCTCTTACGACTCCCACGGGAAAGAAATGCAAATTCAGGTTAATTATTTCTGTAAATAATTTAATTGAGTTAGTTCAGTTTAACCAATAAGTACGAGTAGGTATTAAGGTTCTATTCGAAACCGAGCGGCCGCCGCGGTATGTGCTGTCGGCGTCGTCATCGCTAAAAAAATTTTTTTTTCACAATTTGTTCAAAGAATGCTTCTATTCATGAAAAGTGAGATTTTATCTCCTGGCTCCGACCAGCATTCTGAGCCAACGATCTCATGTCGGTGTCAACAAAATATCATGCCTAAAAAGTAATTAGGTACCGTATTATAGATCAATGACTATTGACCTAATATATAATAGACCTATAATTGAGTAAGTAAGTTGACACTTACTTACTATTATTATGTCTAGTATTTCTACCGCGGGCAGGATTTCAACCTGCGACTTTCGCCATTACTAGCGGCGACGCCTCTTCCATCTGGGCCAACGCGGTTCCCTTGCCCGCGAACATAGCAAAATAAGTTTTCTATAATGTGTACCTTACATGCATTCTTACACGGAAAGTGTTTAAGAAAAAATAATATTACATTTTTTCTAATGACGATTATCAACTCTAACTATTTTCGTAATAAATATATACTTGTTACGAATAAAATTCTTAAATCCCAGCGGTAGAATAGAACCCTAAAAATTTATTCATACTTAGCATTTTTATTAAACTTTTTAAGACTTTTATAACTCTTTATGAAGTCACGTTTATAGCCTCATTTGTTATTAATAAATAATCATCAAAATTGTATGAGTTTATTCATAAAAGGATTAGTGACATTTTTAAATATACCTATGCAAGTTTATTTTTATTTTATCGCTCCCTACTCAAAATTTGACCAGCTGCTTTCGGCATTCAAGGTGTTGATTTAGATTGTCATATTTTATGAAATTATTGCTGTACTTAACCTTTTAATAGTTTGAATGAACAAATATTTATTATAGAGCAAGTGGGTATGCCCTGCCCATAAAAAACCTTTTTAGGTGAAATGGGGCTTAGAAAACAACCGCGCAAGGTTGGATAGTGTTCCATGTTTTGCTTTCCATTTTTTTAAATCTCCATGTAATGAGACAATATTTTTCCGAGTAATACTAAAAGATGTATGCTTCAAAACCATGGGACTCAAAACCCAATTAATGGAAATTGCCTCGATTGAAAAAAATCGCAATGTAATTTTGCATTTTTGGCCCATTTTTTAGACTGAAAACCTGAACGATTTGATTATATCATTAAATATTTTATTGTGTATTCTTTTCTTCCTCATTAAATGAGTAATGAATCTATTTGAAATATTTCATTTAAAAATTAAGTGAAGTCAAATAGTGCATGAAACGTTATTTTAGACCACGGTGCTTCGGTTCAGAGATCATTTAATTTTAAGGCCTTTCAACTTTTATCTTTCGAAGTTGAGTGACTTGCTTGTAATAATTGTTTGCTTCCAACAGTTATCCCAATACACAGGCAATACCAAACTTATACCTACAAAACAGGATACCAACACAATTTAAGTACACATTCTAGAATCCATAAAATATTCACAAATAAGGCACCAAACACACAGGACACCGACCGCCGACCGCCGACGCGCCAAAGTAGCCTAATAAACATCTTTGCTTTGAATTACATTATAAGAAGTTGAAATGGCGTACAATAAGCAATTTAAGTCCGCACAAAAGGGACCGTTGTTGCCCTAATTTAGTACAATCATTATGCATATTGTATGCCCCACTTGCTTTTGTTTCTCGATAAACAGTGCCCGTTTTCCCGCCAAGTTTTCCTTTTCCCGCCTTTTTATTACTAAGGGTGCATTTACCTGAGGACGTACGTTTAAAGTATGGTTAGGGGTGGTTTATGCTTGGCAGCGGAAGAGAGCGGATTGGATGCGAAAAATTAAAATATGTTTTCAAGTAAATTCTTTTGGAGGATGGGCTTTGATACCAAAACTGTATTCATCTTTTAAAATTACGTCCTTCTGTAGTTATAGATCTACATACACATATCACGCCTTTCATTCTTTGCGGGCTAAACGGAACGGACATTTAGGTACGCCACGGCTGCAAAATATAAGGGTCATTCGGAAAACTGTGTTTCGCCATAGGGACAGGTAGTCAGCCTATCGCCTAAAATTTCAATACATACCCTCGAGTCCCTTTGTCGCCTCTTTCGGCACCCACGGGGAGAAAATAGAGTGATGCTATTCTGAGCCGGCATTTAGATCTATCTAATAAATAAGCTTACTTTGGTTCAAAAAAGTCAATTTTCTTCTTTTGATCATACAAAGTTGGGTATTTAACGACCCTCAGATCAGAGATTTCTTTGCCATCTAAACTATTTCAAACAGACTTATTTTGTTTATAGCTTTGCTGGATAGTAAGGGTACGCTAGTACTATTAATTATTTTGTGGTAAGGGTTAAATTTTACTGGTGACCGATACTGAAAACAAAATACAATTTTCTTCAAGGAACATAGGCCAAAATTTTAAAAAAATTACCCGTTATACAAATTAGCTTGGTCGACTGGTACATGGTATAATTTTACCTGTGATTTTACAAGAGATTTCATACATCTACTTTCGATAGTTACTCCGGATCTGAAAAATATCTACTGTAAACTGTGGGCACATGTGAGAACTACGTGATGTTTCAGTATTTAAGTAGGGGAGAGCGGGGTTAAAAGTTCCGGGGGTAAGTTGTTCCGATTGAAATAGCACCGAAACAGAAAGCGATAGCAATATGTGTGAAGTGCGCCGCAAAACATCGAGCCGATGCGCTCCCTTGTCCGCCAATTCAGTTTTGCTTGTGGCACTACCGGAGCCGGTGTGTGATAGTGGTACTCAAATTAACACGTGAGTAAATATTTTTGCCCATATACTTTTTGGTCTAAATCAGTCAATTTTACAGTTACTCCTATAGCAATTATACCAAACAGAGGTGAATTTATTACCGTTGACATGCCATTATAATTTTATCGTGATTTGAAACTACTTTTTAAATTGTCAAGGTTAAATTGAAAAACGGGTCTGCGGGGTTATAAGTTCCTTTTCATTGGGGCTTGTTGTTCCGCGGGAACAACCAGCCCCTAGCGTATGTGATGATTTTTACTTAGTATTTCGTTTGTTTAAGGATGCAAAAATACAAATGAAAAAAAGAAAGGAGTAGAACTTAAAAATAATTGTTGGCGAAAGGAGCTGATGTGAAGGCAGAAAGTCAAAGACTGTGGCAAGAGAACTCATAATATGCCATATGACACGATACAGATTCGCAAAAAAAGAAAGGGTGATCTTATTGCGATAGGATAAGAAAAAGTCTTTGCAGATTATCTTCCCAAATGTGCCTTTATATACTTTGGTCCCTTTCCAGAAGACGTATAAGAGTTGGTTTTTGATAGAGCTGTAAAATAGAACCATCCTCATATTACACCTTCATGGCATAGGGACAGAATGGCAGGACCTGACTGGTTTACGGGATTCATGCAAAGGAAAGGAGGAAATGCTTTTATTATGTCTTATTAGACAATATCTCATTCTCATTAGATTTACATGACATAAGATCTAAAGAGGAGAAAATCTTTCTTGATCTTGTCACTTGAAGCCTGATTAAAAGTACTAAGTACAAATTTCTAATTATAGTAGTTCAAAGTTAATTATTGACATTTTAAGACACAATACGTACCTTTTGATAGATAAAGACTATTACTTTTTGTTTTCATAGTTCCTTTTGTGTTATAATGCTGATATGATGGTCCATTAGACAAGACAAGATCTCCGTAGATTTACATAACGTTAGATGCTACTTGATTTTTGTTACTGTTTAGTTCTTTATATGGTAAAACTTAAAATACATTAATATTATAATATTTATAATAATAAACGATAAATACATTTATTAACCAACGATTTTCATTTACACAGCCTTGCATTTTTCCTTTGGGAAATGCGGGAAAATTCCAAGGGAACAACCGACCTCAAGGTCGGAACAAGATACCCCGAAGCGGGGTAAAAAGTGCCTTTCCCATTTTTGACAAAAAAACATCTGTAAAAAGAGAAGTATTTTATTTTCACTATAATTAATTGGCTTATCTGAAACTAGAATCTTTACTCATTTTAATGGTATATAACATGTTCATACGAGATGTCATTCAATTACAAAATTTTAAGGTTGTTTCAAAATCGGAACGTTGAACCCCGCTCTCCCCTACTTCGTTATGTGAACAGATTTTACTCGCCAAACTTATCGTTCAATTTAAATTTCTTTAAGACATTATTTTAAAAAAAACCCTACTTTACTGAGTCTTATATTTTAAATATCAGCTTAAATTACATTACATGTCAGGAGTTACGTAGCATTTGAATTCTAAAAATTATTTATGCAATCCCATATCCTCCTATAATATTTCTTAAGGGGACTCAGAACTGTATCTCACGTTTTCCCAAGGCACAGTCTTGGGGCACATTTATTATACCTTTTTCACGAGGGTAAGAGAATGCAAGTGCAATATAATTACAACTTTTACGGTACAACAGTAAAGCTGTGCCCTATTTTATGTAACTACAGGCTATAGGTCTAAAGGTGAAATTCTTCTACAGTCGGTTGTAGTTGTAGCACATAAGATACCAGGGATACTCCAAACGAACTAAATTATTTTCATCCCCAGTTAATACATAATATATTTATAGCGTAGCTGGTTGATATTCCTCGTATCATAATGTCTAACCGACTACACAATCAAAATCATTGAAATATAATATAAATCAGTGAAATAGCACATTGGAAACTAAAGACTTTATGCTTCTGTCATGATCATTTAAAAATTACGCAATTCTAACCTTAATTTAATTGTAACTAAGACATTATTTGTTGAGTGTTCATACTTCACCGTGCTGAAGGTACTACTAGTTTTCACAAAAAAAAACTTCCCGTATGATACCGACTTAGAATAGCTTCACTCCAATTCTACTCGCGGGTGTTAAAAGCGACTAAGGAATAAATTCATCCAGGGAATGGGCAGCAACGGTTCCTGTGAATGCAGCACCCTGCACATCTTTCGGCAATCCGTCTACCATTTTTTTTTTATTTTTTTTTAATTTTTTATTTAGTTGTGGACCCTACGATTTTGAGCCCCGGGGCTTTTAATCTACACCTGACTGTATGGTGGGGAGCAGGAGCTCACCCGGAAAAGCTTGTGGTTGTTCAAACAACCAGCTCAATCGCGCCCTTGGGGCGCGATTGGGCTTACGAGTTGTTCTGGGAAGAACGTATTGGACTGAATCTACCCGGCACGTGCCGGTAGTTCCCAAAGTGGGGAGCAAATGAGGGACAATCCGTCTACCAAGCGTGGTATGGCAAAAATAGGGGACCGCCCACGTCCAACAGTGGACTCGTGGCTGTTTAGGTTATCGAAAAAATATCATTATATGTAAGTAAGGTTAGGTTAGCGATCCATGACAAAATATTAGGTACCTGTTTAAACCTTGTCATGGTGTAAGTAACTGTTCTTCATTTTTGACATTTAATGCACTTTTAAAGATACTTAGGTCGAAAAAAAGGAAATTTAACTACCTACCTATGCTTTTTTATTACAACCTACCTTCTCTATAAATTAATTCTCACAATACCGACTGCACTGTATATTTTTTTCTTACTCTGCACCAGAAGTTGCTTCTTTATGAACGGAACTGAAGGTAACTAAACCAAAGTAATAATTGTTTTATACTAACTACTAAGAGGTCAATTACGATTGTTTTGAAAACCTTAATTCCGATTCCGTAGCAAGCAGCAAGCTTGCAAGTCTCTCTCTTTTCGTGTGGGACACCGAGTCGTCCAACGACCCGATGAACCCTGGTGTCACAGTTTTTCAACCGCCTACTACCACTAGCAGGCCTCTGACATGGTATTGAGCTTGCAAGTATCATGAAGGCATTGACGGAAAAACACGATTTCCCGCCTTTTTTGATGGATATATCGTTTCATTTATTATCATTTAATTATATATTGAATTCAATGCGCAATAAGACGAAAAAGATTAGTAGCCACAAACAATACCTAGCTACTACACCATCCGCAGCGCAGACAATATCATCCATGTAATGGCCAAGACGTTCTCTAGGAGCCATCCTGGAACATTTCGAAATAATATTAGCCGCAGGGTAATAAATTCAAATCACGGTGGATGGTGATCTTGGCCTCTTTTTCAGGGGGAGATATCTACTGTGGAATCCTTAATTTGGTCTCGCCTTATTGTTCAGGCCACTTTCCTTGTTGTTTCTCGCTTTGCATTCGCTTTTAGTAAATCCCTTTTTAAATAAAGGAGGAAAATCGGTTCAGGGTGATTGGGTAAAAGTACCCTTGAAGTGCCTTGAACCTTTCGTAGATATTTATTTTTGGTGCCGTTTTGTTTTTTGTGACACAGATACATTTTTGTTGTTGAGTGGCTTTCGAAGAAAAAAACCGAATACCTTGTAGTGGTTACAATTCATAAATATTATGCTAGGAAAAATATTTCGGAAATCCCCATTACCGTAGAAAAATAAAAGAGTTACAAATATATTTTCAAAAAATAATAATTAAGTCATGAATAACTCTGAAACTGCGAAAATCGCGGAATTTTGTCTTTGGACATCCCTCAAAGGTCCATTCTGTATTACAATGGACACATATTTGTGTTAGTAAAACATACTCAATTTCAAAATATACCCAAAAAATATGTCTACAATTTCACTTCAGAAATAATCTCAATTTCTTTGTTATAATACTATTCAGTACCGTTAACCTCCCCTCCTCATTAACCAGGTATTATGACTCGTAAACTCAAGAGATATGCACCCATAAATTGTGGAACATCTCCAGTTTCATTATAACAATTATTATTATACCTACCACCCTTAACAGGGGAAGGTAGACGACTGAGACAGGATTTATCAAGACGGAACCAACGACGTTCGTGTATTTATAAATACTTCAAAATAAAATAAAAATATCGTGGACAATTCACACAACACCACCCAGCCCCAAACTAAACAAAGCTTGTACTATGGGAACTACAGAGCTGATATTAATACTTATATACAATTTTGTCAATAAATACATATTAAATAGAAAACACCCAGACTAAACACAAATATTTGTTTTTTTACAAATATTTGTGTCTTGTGGGGTTCGAACCCACGACCCTCAGTTTAGCAGGCAGGAGTATTTTCTGCTACACCATCGGGATATTTTGCTAAGATTGATGTTTTTAAGCTTTTTGTGATCCTCATAGTTAAGTCAAAAAGTTTGTATATTTTCTACATCGTTGAAATACACCTGCGTAGGTATATTCACTGGCGGAGTTTCGGATTGTTTGAATATGAGTTCAATGAATTCCGTGCATGTTGTTATATATCTTTGTTTTTTTTTAAATGTAGCATTTTCAGCGTCCCACTCAGACTGTCTCACTGCATTTGTATAACAATTCTGAAATGTCAGGACTGAACTACACGAAACACATTATAATCATTGAAGAATTCTATAACAAGTCCTAACTACTGTTTGTTTCAACTTACGACTGAGTTTGTTTTAGGATATGCTTAGGCAAAGATCTTATTACACCTAGCGGCAAAATTACGTAGACCTTTAATTTCAGAACCTTGACTTGAACCTTGAACCAGAAAAAAACGGAGTGAAAGCAACAACAAAATCCACAGTTCTACATCTACGATTTTACAATCGCCTCAACTTTAGCATTATTATAGTCAGGGGATTGGTTCCTTTTGATTCTGTTTCTATCTCATAATATTTCTATCGTGTGTACAAAGCATAGTCTTTATTAGCTGAGCTGTGTACAGGTTTAGCTGAGTAGCCGTTTACTAAGTGGATGGATGCCCATGTTTGGTTAGGTCTCTATGGCTAATATCTAAGAACGTTTTAGGGTCCACGAAAGGGTTTCGCCGAATGGTTAGCTGTTAATCTTAAGAGCCCATTGGTTTTATGGCTTCTGGACCAACGAATATCGCAAACGGTCAACATAATGACTATTAAATAAAATGTAGATACGAACAATTTGGTTAGGGACGAAAATATCTTGTAGGACGGACCATGCGTTCGATAATCCAAAATTTGTAACTGTGTTTAGGGCACGAAAGAATTTTTTTTGGTGCCTTTGTTTAAAGTAGATACAGCTAAAAATACTGCAATCTATTGAAAGCTTCTCCCATCTTGAGAATTCCAAAGTAAAAGTTTTATCAAAACCACAAAGGCATCATCAAAATATATACCCTACTTATACTTATACACAGATTCCAAATTTCATGCATGTATATGTACCACGAGGGATGGTCAACGCGTGACAAGCATGATAAATGTTGGGGATCTAGCCTCTGGGGACTCCCTTTGGCTTCCACAGATAAAAACTAGAAAAGTCGCAAGGGACGAAACATTCCAACCAACTTTCACCTCTATGAACGATAACAGAAAGTCTAAAATTGAAAGGAAGGGTAACGGAGATGTAGATAAAAAGCATGGGTATGCAAGTGAAAATTAGTATTGTAAAAAGTAAAGAGAACGATTCCGTGAAACGAAACTCACTTCATAATAGTTCAGTGTGTGAGTAAAGTCGAGGTTGGAAATGAAATAAAAAGAGGAAACGTTTGAGCTAAAACTTTCGGTTCATAGCTAGCTAGGAGTATGTAAATTATTAGGTAAGGGGCGAAACTTGTGTGCTGAGAGTTTAATCGCGTTTTGTAGAATATTTTGAAATAGTCTTTTATTTAACGGTGTGATAGCGGCTTAGAATTGCATCACCCCCTTTCCTTTCCGTGAGTGTCTTAAAAAAAGACTAAAGGACTAGAGGGTAACATGTGTATTGCAATATAAAGCGATAGGCAGTAAGCCTGTCACTATGGTGATACCAACACATACTATTTTTTTTACGGCTGTTTACGCTCTGCTTACCCCGCAAGATAAATGGTGTGTTTTATGTATGCCTGTTTAGTATTTTATTGGTTTTGTTTATAAAAACAGAAATTGTACAGCTTAGAATTTCCTGTCAACTGTCCTAGAATTTTCAATAAAATTCAGAAGGAATAATGCAGACTGTTTGTTCACGGTGAAATCGGTTTAGTTTTTTATTTTTTCCTAATTACCTACAGCTCGTTCTTATTTTTGGCACTTTACTTTTGGAGCACATAACATTTCCAAAAGCATGCTTATTCCCGCCTGATCCCATAATCTCGTAACAAGAATCCCACCAAATTATCGCTAAACCCAACTATGTTTAGATCATTTTCAACACTGCCGTCCCGAATAACATTGAGATTCCGCTCGCGTTCCTCCCGAGGCTTGAAAATATTGGCTCTGGTGGCAATAACCGGAATAGCTGCAGATGAGTGGACGATCGTTATCCGAGCTTTACGCAGCCATTTTAAAAATAAATGCTTCTACAGGGTGTAACGAAGTCTGTTCCTCAGCGTGGATTGAAACTGTACCTATAGTGTTCCTTGATGAACCTCCCATGAAACTGAATTGCTTCTCAAAGGAACTTAAGGTAAGCATGCAAAAATAAAATTGTCTTCGTATATTTTGTGGCTGATCAGTCAAGGCAATTTGTATGGGAAGACCAATTTAAAAAAATCGCCTCTATTCAGTGTTGAAAGTTGTTCAATTCAGGGGCCGAGTCAATCTTTGAGATATATGCAGTATTTTTCGAACACTCTGTATAATGTAGTCTCGGTGGATGTAGGTTGGCAGGAAGGAGCAAAACTGAATTTGGAACACAAAGAATTGAGATACTTGAATTCATTAAGAAGATTTGAGCTACTTTAAGTAAGGATCCTCAAATAAGATGGGTTTATAAGTAACAATGAAAACAACCAAAATAAGAACAAAGATTTTGAAATCCCAAAGGAAAACATCAAAGGGTATAGACGACGTCCATTACAAGAGGTCAATAGGGTTCACCATTGATAAAGAGATAATCCTTCTTAATTGCAGGATTTTTGATCCACAACTCCGGTGATCGAAAAGGGACCAACGATTTTTACCCTCATAAGACGAACCCTTTGAAAATGACCCGCATTTGTAGAAAATATCTTTGCATTCTGAAGAGCAACGTCCGGTCTAGGAAGGAAGATTTCCGATCAGGCGTCGAGAAGCGACGAGATTGGAATTTCAATGTCCAATACTAGCTTCATAAGCGGGATCTTTAGATCTTTATATCTGCAGCAGACATGGACGGCAATATCTTTTGATCCGTTTTCTGTTTTATGGAGCACTTGTGTAGAGGTTCTTTCACCGTCCACGGTTGATTGCGTTCGACCCGTGAATAATACCCACTTTGTGCCCAATAAAAGTTTTCCTTCCTACCCCGATATTGGAAACAATAGCTTTGGCTCACAATTTTTCTGTCGCCACTCGGTGGGTCCGGAAACCAGGCGGATAATATCGCTCTTTTGATTTGAGGCCAGACGTGATATTGGTTCAAATGAAGCTGCCTTCTTTTTTCCAATGGCTTTATTCAGTTATTAAGTTACTTTATGCTTTATGATATTGACTGTTATGTTTTGACTTTATGGAATATGTGTTGGCGATGGAAATAAGACGTCAGAATAAATAATACGTAAATGAAAAGTATTTTGTAAAATCACCAAATTTTTACAAAAATCTATTCGAGATCTAGTCAAAGGCAATGACAAGACAAACAAAATAACCAAGAGATAGATGGTCATAGGCAGACTCAGAAGCTCCTTGTTGGTTCTGGCTTGTGCTATTACAAATCTGGACTTTAAAATTTATTTATTTCCTCTGAAAAAAGACCCAAATAAATTGTTGCTAACAGAGAATGCAATTGACCATAATCTTCCCCCATATCCTATAAACATCTTACTAGTAATGTCCTTAATTTTAATCGAGACTAAAAATTTATATTCATGGCAAACATCTTGTAGTCCGTAAACAGTTCTATATTTACAGCTCATATTTTTGTCCCTTAGTAGACAGTAAAACATTATTTTGTCAATAAAAGTTATTTAAAATCTAAAAATCATATAATTATAATGTCGGGGTACCCTGGAGTGTGCCAAACCGCAAAAAGGTTAAGAAACTCTGCCATAATGGCTACGAATAGCGCCTGATTCTACAATACAACCGTCGAAGCGAACTCGAAACAAGACAAGAAAACCCCTGTCCAAATTAGACAAAGGCGGTATTAATACGGAAGCCATTAAATTGAGATAAGCGGCCAGCAGATTGGGTGACGCCCTTCGATGGTATTAGCCCCTAAGTCCTGATAAGTGGGAGACGCGGGTTAGCAGTACGCTGCATAGATCAGCCGACTGACATTGAGAGGGATAAGAAAACGAAACAAGAACCAAAATGACGTCACTTAGAACTTTCACCCCAAGCATATACTTGAATCTGAGTGTACCTCAGTGTAGGCCTTTAAATTGAAATAGGAATCATGAGTAAGTTTATCAATGAAAAAATTCTAATCGAGTAAAATATACTTGTAAACTATCTTTTATTCTGAAAAACACTAATATACATGTTCACCTAATCATTGTCACCTAACTTAATCAAAATCGCTTCCTTCCCAATAAAAACCAACCAAACGGACACAGTACAGGAACGGTTAGGTAAAATGTTTAAACTGAGGAGGGATAGGTAAAAATAAATGGTGTAAGTATAACGTATATTCAGTAATCATGCAATATTAATACCAGCCACTGGTATTTTGTGGCTATTGATGTTACTGTTTCTTACATGAACTGTGCTTTTCTGTGTAGTGTCGGATTAGGATAGCATCACCCCAATTCTACTCGTGAATGTCGTAAAAAGCTACTAAGGGATAATCATCCAGGCAATAAGCAGCAGCGTTTACTGTGAATGCATCATCTTGCACTCCATGTAACGTAATGTTATGATGAAACTGTTCCTTACATGAACTGTGGTTTACTACTCCCGTGCAGTCGCATCAAGCTTTGCATAAAGTCGCGTTGATTGTCGCGCGTCGATCGTCGGCGCTCCACAGAAAATAGGCAGAAGTGTTCCGGTCGAATGCAATATCTTGCCTAGCTAAGTCTGCCTATTGCAGCCCACTGCTGGACGTAGGCCTCCCCAGGGTACACCAAACAAACACCCTCCAATCAGGGAAGGCCCATGTCCAGCAACTAGTATTTTGTGGCTATTGATAATACTGTTCCTTACATACTGTGGTTTACTGGTCCCGTGCAGTCGCATCAGGTTTCCCATCACGTCGCGTTGGTTGTCGCGCGTCGACCGCCGGCGCTACACAGAATATAAGCAGCAGCGTTCCCGCTGAATGCAACATCGTATGCTGCGCTTGCCAACCCGCCTGCCAAGGTAAGTCTGATACATACATACATCAGCCTGTTGCAGTCCACTGCTGGACGTAGGCCTCTCCCAGGGTACAAACAAAAACCCAAAAATGTCAAAATGTGTTATTTAATATTAAAATGTATACTCATTGTTTTAATTTTGTTGCTAAACTATTCTAACTTACTTACTTTCTATGAAATGAAATATTTAAGAACACCCATTCTTGACTAGGGGTAAGCTTAAAACCAGCAGTGTGCTGTGCTTACGCCCATTTCAGCCCATGTTGTATATTTGTACTGAATTTATTGATTGTTGTGCCTAAGATGTGATGCGAAATAAATATATTTGTATTTGTAATTAGGGAAGGCCTATGTCCAGCCATTGGTATTTTGTGGCTATAGATAATACTGTTCCTTACATACTGTGGTTTACTGGTCCCGTGCAGTCGCATCAGGTTTCCCATCACGTCGCGTTGATTGTCGCGCGTCGACCGCCGGCGCTACTCAGAAAATGGGCAGCTGCGTTCTCGGTGAATGCAACATCTTATCTGCGCTTGCCAACCCGCCTGCCAAGGTAAGTCTGATACATACATACATCAGCCTATTGCAGTCCACTACTGGACGTAGGCCTCCCCAGGGTACACCAATCAAACACCCTCCAATTAGGGACGGCCCGGTAGTTCCCGGCTAGCGGAGCTGATCACCCGTCTGCGAGCTCCGCAGAAGTCCCAACCCGAGGAAGAAGAAGAAGAAGGGAAGGCCCATATCTACCCATTGGTATTTTGTGGCTTTTGATAATACTGTTCCTTACAAACTGTGGTTAACTGGTCCCGTGCAGTCGCATCTGGTTTCCCATCACGTCGCGTTGATTGTCGCGCGTCGACCGCCGGCGCTCCAATTACGAAACGACACCGACACCGCTTTGCCCCGGTCTCCCCTTCAGCTAGATAACGCAAAAATCGAACACGCCCTGATTAGGGGGTTTTGGGTTTAGCATACGTATAACACGCCTTTTTCTCTTGCGGGGTAGGCAGAGCTTAAACGGCCGTAAAATCAGTCGCTATTGCTACGTCTGACATATATTTGAGGGCCGTTTCAAATGGAGCGTTTTAAAAGAAATTGTGTGAAGGGTATAAAATGGTTCAAAATAGCAGAGATAAACTAAATTACAAACTATGTCTTGTATAAAAATATAGGTAAAACTCGCCTCAATGCACGATAACTTCGATATGCATTTGAATACGCGCAAATTCGATAACAACTCTTTTTTTTACATATATCTTTATTCACAGCCTCAACAAAGGGTTCATCGGGTCGTTGACGATTCGATGTCCCAAACGAAAAGAAGAACACTGGAAACATAGTCCTCTCCCTATCTGGAGATATCACCATTCTCACCACACTCGGCAGGCGGATTGGCGAGCGCAGTGCAAATTTTGCATCCATACATGATTAACCCTCAGTCGCTTTTTACATAACCGATTGCAATATGGTACTGCATATTTATTGCTTTTCAAAATGCACTAAATTGCTCGAATAACTCCAGAACAGAACCACCCCTTAAAATTCCGTCTGATACCAGCTTAGAATAGCATCATCCCATTTCTTTCCCGTGGATGTCGTAAGAGGCGACTAAAGGACTCGAGGTTCGCATGTGTTTTGCAATTTTCAACCTGTCACTATGGTAATACACATATTTCTGAATGACCCTCAAAATTTGTCGGACGTTGCGTAAATGTCCGTATTTTACGGTCGTTTTCGCTCTGCCTACCCCGCAAGGGATAGGCGTGATATATGTATATATGCAACCGCTCTAAAAGCTCGTCTGAACATCCAATTATTGATGACACCACTCTTCCCGGCTCCCCCTCGACATGCTATCAGCAGGCACATCAACTCCGTCCACTTACAGTGGTTAGTCTTAGTAACTCTATGGAAAAACCAGTATAAGATGATCTCTTAAATGGGTAGGTTGTTATGCTGCTGGTAGTACAAGGCGTTTTGGAAATCAAATGCGGTATACGTGTGTAATCGCATGTGAGTTAGGGTGCCTGGGGCGTATTGTGAGTGCAAATGCAATACCAATGGGCCTTTTGAAGATACTTATATTCGACGAATTTGTTCGTAATTTCTGTGGACGTCATGTGAATCCTAAAAAGGTTGTTCGTGTGTGTGTGTATTTTTACTAAATAGGTTCATGTGTTTTGAAGCTGTGGTGTATATGTGCAGGTGTTTGCACCAATTACTGTTTTTTTTATTTATGCCTCCCACCCGGAGGCAGTGTAGTAGGTATGGCGATTTATACGGATACGGATAGTTACGCACCTTTTCAATGTAACTCTGTTAGTCAGAAATCAGAGAATGTGTAATGTTCATATGATTGCTATACACTACGCAAAACTGACTGGGCGACTAAGAATACCATTGCAGTCGCCAAATATTGGCAGTCAAAAATATTACTAATGATTCAGTGACACGATGAAGAAACCTGGGCAAAAAAGTGAAAAAATAGACCGAACTTTGAAAAGTTAAGAATCTAGAAAGAATTAGGAAAAATTATACATACATACATCACGCCTATATCCCTTGCGGGGTAGGCAGAGCGTAAACGGCCGCAAAAAACGGACATCTACGCCACGTCTGACAAACATTTGAGGGTCATCCGGAAAATTGTGTATCGCCAAAGTGACAGGTTGTCAGCCTATCGCCTAAAATTGCAATACACACCCTCGAGTCCCTTGGTCACCACTTACAACTCCCACGGGAAAGAAATGGGGTGATGCTATTCTAAGCCGGCATCACACGGCTTCATTTCAGGAAAAATCATTATCCATAAAAATAAGGTCTTTATCGTATTCACAAATTGCGTGCACCCACAAATACTTATTTTTCTCACGGCGCGCCTCTAACTAAAATGGAGTGACATGACAATTGATCCCGTTGTGAATTAGTAGAACGAATGTGGTAAAAGAAAACTGAGGGGAAATTTATCGATTGACATAATCACAGAAACTACTTGCTTCGTTCACACTAGGCCCCTGTTCCTGCTCCTGCATTTGCCGCGAATTGTGCTCTAGATATAGATACTTCCACGACTGCCGCGTGATTCCGGCTTAGAATAGCATCACCCCATTTCTTTCCTGTGGGTGTTGTAAGAGGCGACAAAGGGACTTGAGGGTGTGTATTGCAATTTTAGGCGATGGTCTGACAACCTGTCACTATGGCGATACACAATTTTTCCGAATGACCCTCAAAAATGTTTGTCAGACGTGGCGTAAGAGTCCATTTTTTGCGGTCGTTTGCGCTCTGCCTACCCCGCAAAGGATGAAGGCGTGAAATATGTATGTGTACTTCCACGAAAGTATCAACGCGAGTGAGTTTTCACACACTACCGTTATACTCTTCTCGCAGCAATACGAGTGAGCGAGATAGCAATACATTACACTCGCGCTCGTGCTAGAGCAGGAGCAGGTGCATAGTGTGAACGTGCTATTAGACTCCTCCTCCTTTCGTGTGGGACACCGAGTCGTCCAACGACCCGATGAACCCTGGTGTCAGAGTTTTTCAACCGCCTACTACTAGTAGGCCTCTGATATGGTTGTGTTACGACCGCTAATAGACTGCGGTCGTTATACAACCATGTCAGAGACCTACTAATAGTATTAGGTGATTGAAGGACTCCAGGTTTATCGGATTGTTGGACCACTCAGTGTTCCACACGAAAAGTAAACGATATTACACATTTTCTGTTTACATATTCTGCATTTTAGTAATTTTCTTGATTAAACTATTACATCTTCTCTTGAATAAGATATCTGATACATTTCAACTAAGTAGATTGATGTTTGCGGTTGTCTGAAGGGCAAACGATATAATTATCCATATCGTTACATGAAGATTCTTATAAATCAGAGCAAAATTCCAATGTAGGCATTAATGGAAAATACTTACATAGTATACGTTCTTGATAAAAAATAAAACAAAATACAATCAACCAACCTATAACTGCGGACTACCAGGAATACATACATACATAATACATCACACCTGTATCCCTTGCGTGTTAGGTAGAACGTAAACGGCTGTAAGAAACAAAAATTTACGCCACGTCTGTCATATATTTGGGGGTCATTCAGAAAATTGAGTACCGCCAGTGACAGGTTCAGGTTGTGGTTCCGTGCTTCGGAGGGTACGTTATGCCGTCGGTTCCGGTTGCTATCTATCTTAGACGGCTGTCGTTACACATCCATGTCAAAGGCATACTCCTAAAAAACCCTGACACCAGGGTTCATCGGGTCGTTGGACGGCTCGGTATCCCACATGCAAAAACGTTAAAAAAATTGAAAAGTTACAAGTTGTCAGCCCATCGCCTTAAATTGTAATACACATGTAACCCTCGAGGAATAGGGTGATGCTATTCTAAACCGGCATCACACGGAACCGTTTGCACAAATAACAGGAATAAAGCTGATGCTGCCTATGTCCTGATGGCAGAGTGACAAAACAACAATAAAAGTCCAAAAATATACGCGACACTTTTTTCCATCGATTGGTAACACGTGTTTATGAAAAACGGTAACGGGGGTTATAAGTAGAGATGAGAAACTCTTGATCATACACACACATATCACGCCTATAATCCCTTGTGGGGTAGGCAGAGCATAAACGGACATTTACGCCACGACTGACAAATATTTGAGGGTTATTCGGAAAAATTGTGTATTGCCACAGTGACAGGTTGTCAGCCCATCGCCTCAAATTGCAATACACACCCTCGAGACCCTTAGTCGCCTTTTACGACACCCACGGGAAAGAAATGGGGTGATGCTATTCTATGCCGGCATCACACGGTTATTACTGCTCTGTTTTCTGTTTCTATTTCCTTTACCCAAAGGTTGTCTGGAAGAGAGTGCTTTGAACTATAAGGCCGCCTTAGGGCATTCTAGCTTAAGATTCTGATGCTCATGTTACTTGTATTAATTATTTTTGTGCAATAAAGTGTTTTAACTTACTTACTTTATAGGACGAATCAAGAGATGAACTTCAGATTTCAAATGACCTGATTGAATCAAAAAAGGAGTAACCAAGAAATTCTACTTCATTTCAAAGCATTTTGACTTGTTGGGTAATTTTTTTCTGAGAGCTTGCAAAATTTTACTGCAGGCAGGATTTGAACCTGCGACTTTTGGTATCTATTTCAGTACTACTGACGCCTTCGCTATCGCGGCCTACCTGTCGTTGGTGAAATTTTGCAAGTATATATTAATGCTAATAAATAGCCAATTTCTAGTAAACTTACAATATTTTCTACCGCGGACACCAAGGATGAGCCGCGATAGCCCAGATGGAAGAGGCTTCGCTACTAGTGATGGTGAAAGTCCCAGGTTCAAATTAAGGTTGCAGGTTGAAAATTTTGCCATGTTTTTAAATATTGTACCTTTAACACCGGAAGTGTTTGGAACAAAAAATTGGTATTCAAATCTAGCCAATGTAGAGTCACAGCTCTAGTTATAAGCACAGGACAGAAGGGGTTCGGTATGTCAACAAATCGCGCAATGTTTTGTGCCCGACCACCCGTATCTGTTTCATGCGTTTGTTTATTATGCCCGCCCAGTGCCCGGACCAAGGTTTATAGCCTTTCGAAATAACTGTGCCGGCCTGTTTTTGGTGTAACATCGTGTTACTATCGGCAGCTGAGTTGCCCTTTTATAGGACCAAGAGATACAATTTTGTTACACAAGTTTTTTTTTAATTCGTTGGATAGAATTAGAATTTGACGGCTCAAGGCAAAAATCGCTAAATGTGCGCCGGCCCTAAGTGCTAATGGAGGTGTTGCTACAAATAATTTGACAAATTAAATTGTTTTTCACAAAACAAATGGGGAAATCGTGACATACCTACTTATTATAACACATTCGAATTATGTACTACCGACAGTAAATTTGCAGACGTAATCTACATTATATTATACACTCGTATAAAATGTACATACTTAACTTTGACAGTAAAAAAGAGCAAAATAGTCTTTTGTTTCTCTCGTTGGTACATTTATGTAGTTATCGACTTGACCAAAGTGTTTGAAAGACGCATTCATCAGTCCGCCATAGGGTGGCAAAGAAAATAATAACTCTAATGTTAACATTATTGTAGAGAATTCCTATTTAAGTCAATCTTCGACTTTTTTCCATATATCGACACTTGTTCACCAAGGAAAGTTATTAAGTTCCATGGGCTGGTTCAAACGTTGGCATAATATTTTTGCACCCTTAAGATCGAAGGTTAAAATTGAAGTTAGATCTCCGTCACCCTAGCACACGACGCGTCGCGAAGACCTGTCAAACGGACGTCTGGTTTGTATGGATTTCTAATAAATACATTTACAGACTGTCACAAATCGTTGCGTCACTTACCTACGTACATTTCGACAAGTCTTTCCAGCGTCGTTTGCTGCGGCGACGTTGGTTCCAAAGATGCATACAGTCAAGCACAGGATTGGTTAAACATTTTGTATTTTGGACCGTTGTTACTACATAACTTAGCAGTTCGAATGTGAGCTTGACTGTACCTTTACATTCGTTTAATTGTACGTTTCCACACGTATTAATGTTTGCCGTGCCCGCATATAAACTAGACAGCGAATTTTCCGGTCTGCAAAACACTTTGTGATTTATTTATCCGGACCCCCGTTCATCGTTTTCGTCGTGTTATTTACTGAATTAAGGGAAAAAACGCATTTTCAGCAGAATGCTCATGTTACAGGGTGGCGTTTACCTACCAGCCCTTATCTATGCGTCCAATTTTCTTCTGAGTATGGCTGAATAGGTCTGCTTTCAATTTCAACCAAATGAAGTTCATACCTTGCCAGTTTGACGGCCTATGTGGCGCAGTTGTAGTGGTTAGGGTGACTGCTTGCGGCGCAAAGGTTCATAAGAAAGACAGCACGTGGTTTGGAGAGCACGTTAAGCCGTCGATCCCAGTTGCTGTCTACGATTACTTAGACGAAAGGCACTACACAACTATGTCAAAGGCCTACTAAAAATTGAAAAACTCTGACACCAGGGTTCATGGGGACGTTCATCGATTTCACATGCGAAAAAAGACGAAAAAAAAGTATATACCTACCTCGTTTATTAGCAATAAAGACCATGATCTCATGTTTACATTTCAAATAAGTCATTCCAAAATGGCGTAGGATGAAAGTATAAGACTAACTAAGAAGCCTCGAAATTACTGAAATTCGCTTATAGGTATATATAGGTATAATTATAAGTATAATTCGTAGGTATAATTCGCTAAGCTAAGGGGGGTCCACGCATCTGTAACGCACCGCAGCTGTGTTTTTATGGAAATCAGATCAGGATTCGCAATATCCTTTCGTTTGACAGACACACACTTTATGGTGCGTTGAAATTACCGCAGGGTGTGTATTGCAATTTTAGGCGATGGGTTGACAACCTGTCTCTACGGCGATACTTAATTTTCCGAATGACCCTCAAATATTTGTCAGATGTGGCCCAAATGCCCGTTACGCATATAATCCCTTGCGGGGTAGGCAAAGCATAAACGGCCGCACAAAACGGACATTTACGCCACGTATGACAAATATTTGAGGGTCTTTCGGAAAATTGTGTATCGCCATAGGGACAGGTTGTCAGCCCATCGCCTACAATTGCAATACACACCCTCGGGTCCCTTAGTCGCCTTTTACGACTCCCAAAGGAAAGAAATGGGGTAATGCTATTCTAAACCGGCATAACACGGCAAAAAAGCATAGCATAGAAAAAATTATACCTAGAAAATTTGTTTTGTTTCATGTGCTGTTTCACCCCTTTTCGGGATCGCACTTAATCCCGGTACACACTGTATACCTAAATGTGGCTAAATTTAAACCCAGCCCACCTGGCCCTATGTGCTGATTGTTCGGTTGCCTAAATGCAATTACTTGCTAGACGCGGCTGCAAATTGGAAATTTAATAGCAACTAATTATGAAGGCTTCATTACGTGCTTTCAGTAAATATTTGCCTTACGTTCGATGTTTTCGGTGGGGGCTGACGTAGGGTTGGCTGAGTGTCGACTTTCTGGTATCGATAAGTTAAATTTCAATAGGTACTCAGAGAAACTTTCCTCGGTAATGCATAATTACAGTAAACGATACCTACAAAAATTGACAGTTATGCCGTAACAATGACTCGTCAAACATTCACTATAAGCTCGTAGAAAAGATAAATCTATGTCTACTATACTTCTGTTTGTTAACTTAAACCTCCTAATTCTGAAACCAAATTTAGACTAGTCAAAAGGTTAATGAAGCTGGCTTAAGCTTTTAAACCAGTGATTTGTTTTAGTAATAATCATGCGGTGTCCAGTATTTATTCAGCAACTAAGCTAAAATTATAAGCCTTTACCCAAAAGACAAAATTCGTAAGGAAATAGTTTTACTTTTCTTTCGGTTCATCAAGTATGGAAGTATCCATTTCCATACTGCCTTCAACCTGCTATGATTACGCCAGGTGAACTAAGGTTCACTAGTTGAATAGTTTCAGCAAAAGCGAGAAGCGTAACTTAGGGTATGCATGGAGGTCAAGTTACGCTGGTCGCAATACCAATCTCTATACAGTAAAATTTTACAAGTGACCGATACTGAAAACAGAGTACGGACCAGTTATAAGGAACCACTTTCCGCAAGGGACAAAGGCCAAAATAAGACAAATATATTTTTAGTTTCCCTTGTAACTCAAATCAGCTGTTCGGCAACTTTGTTTAAAATATTTCGAGATAAATGTTCAACAGCCCGATCTGAGTTTTCACTATCGGTCACTAGTAAAATTCAAACCTATAGGTACAGCGCTACATACTGTCATAAGATGAAGCTGTAGTCGAATAATGAAGTGTAAATTTTATTTATTCTTCTTCTTCTTCAGGTGCCATCTCCCTACCGGAGGTTGGCGATCATCATAGCAATTTTCACTTTGTCTACAGCCGCTCGAAACAATGACCTGGTACTCATTCCGTACCACTCTCTTAGGTTTTTGAGCCAAGATATTTTACGTCTGCCTGGTAGTCGGCGGCCTTGAATTTTCCCTGGATAATAAGTTGCAGGAGTTTATTTATTCTTATTTATTGGTATAAATATTTGTGTAAGTATATTTTTATGAATAACTAGCGGCCCGCCCAGCGGTTTCACCCGCTGCTAACTGATTTCCCACGGGAAACAGACTTTCTCCCGACATAAATCATACACAAAAACCTTCCTCTTGAGTCACTCTATCTTTTAGGAAAACTTCATCCAGATCCGTTAAGTGGTTTTGAAGATACATACAAACAAACAAACAGACAGGGACAGCCGTGGGAAGCGACTTTACTTTAAATTCCGTCTCTCCATCTCCCAAGAGATGAAAAGGGGGTTAAAAGTTTGTATGAAAGTTAGTTGTCTTAAGTGTGATCCGTTTCAAAATTAGTAATTAAACTTATGACTTAAAATAATTAAACACGTGTTTCAGCATATTTGAAATTTTCACCCTTGATAGGGTCAAACGGGGGTTAAAAGTTTGTATGAAAGTTTGTTTTTTAAATGAATGTGATCTGTTTCAAAATTTGTGATTAGACTAATAACTTAAAATAATTAAACACGTGTTTCAGCATTTTTGAAATTTTAACTCTAAAGTGGGTGAAAAGGGGGTTAAAAATTTGTATGAAAGTTTTTTATCTTAAATGTGATCTGTTTCAAAATTTCTGATTAGACTCATAACATAAAATAATTAAATACGTGTTTCAGCATTTTTGAAATTTTAATCCTTAAAGGTGTCAAAAGGGGGTCAAAAGTTTACTACCAGTTGGGCTACCCGTTTTACCATGGGAATGTGACAATTTCCCGGAATAAATTATACTTTCAAACCTTCCTCTCAAGTTGTAGCCATTTTTGGTCTATACATACATATTTTTTTTTACTTACAGAATTAGCTAGGGTAGCTTAGGGGCTAGTAAGATTGTTAATTTAGAGTAGGAGCACTTCTGGGCAGGTTTTTTGGTGGGTTTTTCCTGTTCAGGAGGTCCGATTAATTATACGCATGTAAACTACACGCTTTAAAAATCTTGACTTCAATTTGAAACAAATATCGTTTTCAGATGGTGGTGGCGTAAAGTTACATGCCGTGTGATTAACCTGGCCAGCCCCGTGGCAGTGCTTTGATTTTTATTTTTTTCTCCCGCCCGAGCCGGTTTTCTATTAGGATATTACAAAATTGTTATAAAAAAAAGAAAATTGTGTGATACAAATTTCTTTTTTTTACAATGACGGTTCATGACGTCAATAAGTGATATGATAATACTATCCTACATTGAATAAAGAATTTCAATTTCAATTTCAATTTCAATTTCAATTTCAAATTTCAAATTTCAAATTTCAATTTCAACTCTATCTAATAAAAAAAACCGCATCAAAATCCGTTGGGTACTTCTAAAGATATAAGGAGACACCAAACGGGAAGCGACTTTATTTTATACTATGTAGTGATAACTATGTAATGGTAGGTATTTATTTTCATAGTAGTTTTGACATGTAGTTTTCCTTTAGTGTTATTTTCTCAATAGTGCACCCGCTTCTTTCTCTCTCTGTTTACCTTCTGGTTGGCCGGTAGAGAATGCCGTCTGGCATTAGGCCCGCCTTTTGTACGATGTGCAATAAAGTATAAATAAACAAATAAATAAATAAAATAAGTCGGTGTAATTTCTAAAGGAAGACAAAAAGAGCTGGGCACTCGAAAAATTATCGATAGATGCTAGAGCACATCACTAGCTGTTTTCAGCGTAAATTTTCACCCAGCTGTAACACAGAATGTTAAATATAAGGTTTGTTTATCTAAAGCAAACAAATTAATGAAATGATGTCTGGTTTTCAAATAAACGCATAAAATTATTCGCTTCGAATAAATTGTTTTGATTGTTGATGTCAAATAATTAGTTAGTATTCGAATGATGATTTCAGTGTAATTAATGTGAATCGTGAATAACATATAATTCAACTCCCACGTGTCTTCCGTCACTACGTTTATTTAACGTACCGTAACGCATGCGTTTGTTTAAGCGTTGCCAATACGGATGCGTCTGTCAATCGATATGATAGACGCATACGCCACGCACCGTAAACGCACTGTAGCCGTATGTGTTTATGAATAAGATCCGAAATCGCGTTTCATTTTCGTCTGACAGACGGATGCGTTAAAAATACGCAGCGACGGACGAAAAGTGGGTGAACCGCCTAAATGGAACTAATTGTGATGAGGTTTGCTAAATATGTATGCATTTTAAAGTCAACATTGTTTTTGAATAGGTAAATACAAAATTAGGTGACAAACTGGCGTACCTACTACAAATGAAGCACCCAGTTTATCATAAGCAAGGTGATCAGACCAAGGTTCTTTATATAGGTATCTCCGAGTCCCAGTACAGACCTAGGTTTCTTCAGGTATGCAATCTGTTTTTTGTCTTCCAAACTTCAATATTGCACTTATGCCTTTTAGAGGTTCATGCAATTTTACGACTCTCTTTCACGGTCAGATGAAAATTGCAACGTTTCAATTTAGCACTAAGGCGAGTGTAGCCGTCAACAACTTCGACAGTGGCGCCACTTCACAAAAAAATATTTTCACTTTATACAAACAATCTATCAGAATATCCGTTGCTCAAGTTTTTAGTATTTTAGTATTAAGTAAAATTAGGATCTGTTACGGCAATTAATACCAAAAGTGGTACTTTTTTTTTGAAAACTTGCAAAATTTTCGAGTGCGGGCAGGATTTGAACCTGCGACTTTCGCATTACTAGTGGCGACGCCTCTTCCATCTGGGCTACCGCAGCTCATTTCTTGCCCGCCAATTTTGATAGTGTATTTTAATGCCAGTAACTGGTACTTTTTTCATAACTTTAATTGCAGCGAATTTTTCATTGAGTTTGCAGGTTCTAATTTTACTTAAGGGTAATACTATAAACTTGGGCAACGGATATTCTGATAGACTGATTGTATAAAGAGATTTTTTTTTTTGCGAAGTGGCGCCACTGTCGAGGTCGTTGACGGGTACAGTGGCCTTAAGAGTTTCCATTCGTGGTTTTAAAATGCGTCGTCAAATCAACATACATACATACATAAATCACGCCTTTATCCCTTACGGGGTAGGCAGAGCGTTAACGGCCGTAAAACGGATATTAACACCACGTCTGACAAAAGTTTGAGGGTCAATCAGATAGCTGTGTATCACTATAGTGACAGGTTGTCAGCCCATCGCCAAAAATTGCAATACACGCCCTCGAGTCCCTTAGTCGCCTCTTACGACACCCATGAGTAAGATATGGGGTGATGCTATTCTAGGCCGGCATCACACGGCGGGCCGGCATCACACGGCGGGCCGGCATCACACGTCGTCAAATCAAATTCAAACAATAAACACTATTGAAAATTTTAACCAAGAATAGCTGCGGAAAATAATGCACAAAACCGGGAAATTAATTTTATCTTGCTCCTACTATTTTCACAAAAAAAATTTAATGATATGTGAACCTTTTTTACCAAAGAGAACGAAATATACTCAAACAGCAGTATTTTTATCTCGTTCAATGCCCAACTGTAACATTCAATAACTCCAGAATTTGTGTCCTAATTAAATAAGCATCTGTTCAAAAAAGGTTAAGCAATAATCATACATATATTTATTGCACTTCGGCTTTGATGCGAGCCCTGCAAGTAGTGTTGCAGGATTCAAAATACTACTATGCAAAATACTACTGACAAGCATCAATTATTTTGTGGGCATGATTTTTTATGACTTCTAAAAACGACTGTAGTCGACTTATTTATAAAAAAATCCATCACAAAATCACTTTCCAACCTAAAATTGGCAACAAGCGAAAGCAAAACGCAAACAGAACGCTACCGTCGGTAAAATCCCACGAAATAAGGAGCAGATTTTAAGAAGTTATTCCAAATCTTATAAACCCGTCTAGTTGAGAAGTTTCTTATCCGAGTCGCGCAGCTCCCGCGACTCCTACCTACGACAACAAAGTTATAAGTTTTTAAGACTCCCTGTTTTATTCGGGTTATTCTGTAACGTATGGGAAAGCTATTGGAGCAGTCTAGGAAATGTATCGTTTTAAAAGTATACTTTTTATTTAACGCCTAGCCTGCTGGGCAGACATGCACTATTATATTCTATGACATCTGTCAATTGCAATTTCAATGTATTTTTGCAAATAAATTATCTTATCTTTTACCTTAGTAGCCGTGTGATGCCGGCCTAGAATAGCATCACCCCATTTCTTACCCATGGGTGTCGTAAGAGCCGACTAAGGGACTCGAGGGTGTGTATTGCAATTTTAGGCGACGGGCTGACAACCTGTCACTATAGTGAAACACAGTTATCTGATTGACCCTCAAACTTTTGTCAGACGTGGTGTTAATATCCGTTTTACGGCCGATAACGCTCTGCCTACCCCGTAAGGGATATAGGCGTGATTTATGTATGTATGTATGTATCTTTTACCTTCACAAACGTAAGTAAACTTATTTTCTACATCAATTTGAAACGAAATCTTTGTCAATTTCACACATATCGTAGAGCCTTGTAGTGTGACGTCCGTAAGTTAAGATAAAACTACTACATCAAGTTACTTTTATGTGATCATTTAATTTTTAAGGTTGCCTGGAAGAGATTGCTGCAACCGATAAGCCCGCTTTTGCTTACTTTTGATTTTAAGTTTTCTACACTGTTTTGTTTCTGTTGTGTATGATGTAAGCAATAATGTGTTCAACTATATATCTACCTATCTATCATCCTTTAAATAATAAAGGTACATTGTAGGCATCACATCAAAAAGAAACGGCTGTTCAATAAAACAGAAAATGCAAATGAATAATTTAATGTCTTTTTTTACCATGGTAATTTAAATTTGATTGGCTAGTTAGTAAAACAAATTGTGGAATAGCCCCACGAAAAAGGCCCTACTCCATACTTTTCCTTTCAATCTGTTAATGATTTTCATGATAATTGCTTACCGCAACTTTTGTATCATAAGCAAAAAGCAGAAGGTTTTTGTTTACAAAGATGCTATTTTAGCCAATTCCGAAATTAATTTCTGTTTTAATTTAAATTCTACGCCAAGCCTATTAAAACTTATTTCTTAATAACCCGAATTACAATAAAAATTTATAAAAACATTTATTCAAAAAGCACTTAAAGGCATCTGCGAAACCAATAAATTATTTTGAAGGTTTATTAATTTGTTTGCCCTTATTAACCCTTTTCATATATTTTTTAAAGATTCTAAAGAAATAATTCAGATGAAATAAGCAGGTATGCAAACGTAGATATAAATATACGATCAAACCATAACTACGTAGCCATACAAAATAGTACATACATACATATATCACGCCTATAATCCCTTGCGGGGTAGGCAGAGCGTAAACGGCTGTATAAAACGGACATTTGCCATGTCTGACAAACATAATGAGGGTCATTTGAAATATTGTGTATCACCATAGTGACAGGTTGTCAGCCCATTGCCTAAATTTTCAATACAAACTCTCGAGTCCCTTAGTCGCTTCTTACGACACCCACGGGAAAGAAATGGGGTGATGCTATTTTAAGCCGGCATCACACGGCAAAATAGTCCTGTCCAAATATTACTAGAATAAGAATAATAAGAATAATACTCTATAGATGGATTACCTACTTGTTATCCGTAAACAAAATATTTGAAGACAAACCACTGAAAATATTATTCAGAGCTAGACTATGCCATATTATCTCAAAAGCTAAGATACTTAACTTATTCCCACATAAATCTTATGCCAGCTTACCTAAATGCAAAATGGTATTAACTCTGTATAATTTCGACTTTCTTATCTGCGCCGACAGGGACTGTGGCCACGGTCTCGCGAAATACCAAATAAGCATCTATATAGACGACACGATTTTTAATCGCGCTATGCTTGCATAACCTGATCAGTATTTGATAAAAAAGACAAGTAGGTAATAAAATACTTGGTGACTTTTGCCAACCCGCATAGTAGGTATAGTCACTAAACCACTTACTTTTTACTTTACTTTAACAGCCGCAAAAATCCACTACTGGACATGGGCCTCGCCAAATTGAGGTGTATTTGCCATACTCACCACGCTTGGCAGGCGAATTGGCGAGCGAAGTGCAATGTGTTGTATTCACAGGGAGTTCTGCTGCCGATTCCCTGGATTCACTCCTTGTCGCCTTTTACGACACCTTAAGAAAGAAGAAGTGGAGTGGTGCTATTTTAATTCGGCACCATACGGCAAACCACACACCACTAGAGAACAGATCCTTTATTTTTGTAAAAACATTAAAAAAACAGAAAATTGTTGTTGAACCTACTAAAAAAAACAAATACGCCTACTTACACAGTAACAAAGACATACACACGGATAAATTGATCTCGAGTTTAATCAAAGATGTAACGCACAAGTTTTAATAACACAAGACAAAAATTTGGCAACTAGAATAACTACGCTACCGTCATATAACTTTAGCGAACTCTGAGTTATTTGCTCCAGTCAATGTCATCAATATTAGCATCCAATCACATCACAACCCTTCATAATAATAATTTCAAGTTTTGCAATTCATATCAAAAGAAACCTCAAATTATTTACTACACTCAAGTGTGCAAATATAGTCGTGTCTAGACACTGGGATTAATAAATAATATAAAGTTTGTATTTTGTTTTCATTGAAGTGCTTGAGAATTGACACGTATTTGTCTTTGATATTTAACACACGATTCTCGAGTGCATGATTTAGAAAAGAATTATTTTTATTAGACATGTTATTTTTCACCAATCAGGATACAGTGTGATCACTTTTAAACTTACAGAAATATATCTTCCAAAACTCGTCATAATTGTTATAATAAATAAATCTGAAAAATATCTCGGCCATTTTACACAGTGCCCTCTAGTCCCAAACTAAACAACGCTTGTAGTTTGGGAACTAGAAAAATGATATTAATACGTTAAATATTTTTTTTATAAATAAATACATACAATACATAGAAAACACCCAGACTGTGGGGAATGGGGATTGAACCCACGACTATGCCTAGGGCATAGCAGGCAAGATACTATACACTACTACATAATTATGTATTAATAAAGCAATCCATAAAATCAAAAAATAACTTATAATTTATAATTATAACGCCTTAAGTTAAAGCCTGGATCAGGATGACTTGACATTAACATTAACAGCCACACAGTCCCCTACTAGACATGGGGGCTCCCCTTATTGGGGGGTATTGCCATACTCACTACACTTGGTAGGCGGATTGGGGAGCGCAGTGCAAGATGTTGCATTCACAGAGAATGCTGCTACCCGTTACCTGGAGTAGAATAAGGGTGATGCTATTCTAAGCCGGCGTCACACGGCCAACGACAACAACGTCCTGACTTTATTTTTTTTATACAGTTAGCTGAAAGGTGAAAAAGTAATTTATGCATTTTAAACAAATTGCTTACATTGGAAAATTCTGATCGTAGGCATACAGTCACCCACAGTTGAAACCCAGTGCGAAAAGCTACTTTACAATCAATCCAAATTCATTTTACACCCGTCTAAGTTTTAGATATTTCCCGAACCCCTTTTCAAACCTCAAATCGTCCTCAAGTCGCCCCGCCTGACCGGAACCTTAAGTTCAAACAGACTGGTTGTCTCTATTGTTTGTCTACGGAACCTTTTTGTCAAGATTTCCCCGGGGGCCTAGCCCGACGACGTCCTACTCACTTTCTTCTTGCCACGGATATGCATACAGATTCTTTTTTATAGATATAAATAAAAGAGGAATTCTTTGGGGAAATTATAAACGTCCAGATATTTCATTAAGCCTCTGTCAGCCATGTTAGGGTTTTGATCGGGGGATCCCAAGTTATTTGTATAAGAAATAAATATGTTAAGCCCAGAAGAGCGGAAGACTTATGTAAGACTCAATATACCACAAAACCCGCTACACAAGTACAGTTCTCACGCATTTTATAGACATCAAAATCTACAAATTTAAAATAGTATCCTACCTTTCTGACATAAATTTTTCATCACAATAATACCTGTTTGATTCCCTGACTTTTTCCAGTGGGATCCCCAAGGCCGTCCAGGGAATCCAACCTATTCCTTTATCGATTTCCTGGGGGATCCGTCCTGGATCCTACAGGAAAACTTTAACGTTACTTTCGTTAATTCTAATTAATGACGTCCGTCTTTAATCATTCATAGAAGTATGTGCCTGAAACGTAAAATACCTAGGTACTCTCCATGTTATTAGAAAAATTCTATTTCTCTAGTTCCACACACTACCTATATTTCTTTAATTTGATATGACACTAAATGCGACCGGCTTGAAATATACTTAGTAAGTTGAACTAATAAAAAAGTATTTCATATATTCAGCAAAATACCTACCTCGGATTTAAAGCCGCCATTGAAATGCTTTTCTCAACTGCATATTATGTGTATTAATAGTAACATTTTTCTCCAAAAAAACTTATCAAGCAACATCAAACTCTATCTCTAGGCGCACATTTTATCGGTTTTAATTTGTTAATTAAACGAGCTAGATAACTACTGAATGGGCGGCGACTACAAAGGGCGACGTGCGTTCCGATGCACGCGGCATAATCGTGCAATTGACTGGCAACAATTAAAGCGTTTCCTATGTTAGTTAGTTGAGGATGTAAAGCTCGTGGAAATGTCTTTTGAAAATATTTACATAATTTTGATACTTTTGCTAAAGTAGCAAATTAATGAAGAGTTTGGTTTAGAAAAGCATCACCCCATTTCTGCTTGTTGATGACACACAAGAGTGGATCTGGGGAATAGGCATCAGCGTTTTTAATACCACACATTGCACTGCGCTCACCAATCTGTTTGTCAAGAGCCCTGTCCAACATTAAACTGTTGTAGCAGTTGATGATGCCTATAAAGAACAGGAGCAGCTCAACAAAATCGGATATGAACCATTTTCATAGAATTTACTACAGAAATTATAGCACATATTTTTCGAACTACCCTAGCAAATTGAAACAATTTCATAACAATGTTGCTGAAAATACTTCTACCGTAGAACATGGAACCCACCTGATTCCCACGTAAAACAAAGTAAACGGCCAGTACATTCCAGCCACATATATCTGCGTCAGAGAAAATCGATGGACAATTACTAGACCAACTACCTCACTCGCTCGAATTAAAGTCACTCGTGAGGTGGTTTTTACACGCACCGCGTCGTTTTGCGGCAGTTTAGTGATCCATTTTTATTGAAGAAATATGAGTAGCATTAAACGGGCGTTTTTTGATTAAATTTATCTACAAGATGGCGTTGTAGCCATAGACTAAGCAGGAGTAACTGTCAAAATTCGACAGCTAAACCGGCAAAGTCTATAGCAGAGTATAACGACATCTTGCAGATGTTTCTTCAATGAACGCCATGAGCCTTGGGCGAAACATCTACATACCGCATACATGGTACATGCCGCGGCATTGCCGTGCGACTGGCACAGGCTGTCAAAAAACGCAATAAAGTGATCGCATTTATATGCGTTTATACGCCGTACTTTGGGGTGGTATGGGATCTACCTCCTTGCGGTCCATCCCGGGCAACGGCAACGCAGGCTTGCCTGTGGATAAGTCCGGCTGAACGATCCCACTAAGCGGTGGAAGGCTCCGTAGGCCGCCTGGCTCGCGACCACCATCCCACCGAAGTCTGGCGCCAAGTAGCTTGCTGCGTTCCGTCATTGTGTGGGAGTGCCAGGGCCTTAAAAGGCTTCTTCTGGGTGAGCTCGCTCCATCTTAGACTCTGTCTCTGTCCTATGACCTAGACTAGAGTCAAGAGCAAACCCATCATTAATAAAAAAAAAAAGTCATTTCATATTTATGTGTCATGTTTCTTTAATTGCGTTCATTTACTTCATTTATTTGCTTGCTGGCTGTCAAAAACGCAATCAAGTGATGGCATATAAACGCCGCATATGATAGCGTACAATACCGAGTCACTATGCGGCTATCACTTGCTTGTTGGATGTCAATAACCGCAAGATAGCGCCCTACGTGTGCGATCCGTCTATGTCACTCGTTAGGTTTTTGCCGTCGGCACCTCACAGGGATGGTTTCCCTTCATTAGGTCAGACGTGCCTGTTATCGGACAATTGCAGAAAGTGTGAGAGAATTTGAAGGTTATGTTTTTCGTTTCTTACGCCATTCACTGCGGGCCCACTAATAAGACAGCTTAATTGGGTAGTGGAGGTTTGAAGTCACAACAGACTGCCTGATGCTGAACGGTCACCTTTGCTTTCACCGAAGAAGTAAGCAACCTGTAAGCCATGGCTTGGAGTAAGAAATATGTAGTGCAGCAAACGTCACGTAATTTTTTAAATTTTGTTTAATGTTAAGAGTTTATAGGAATGTTGTGTATGGCTATAATTGTCTTTTAAATCAGAGATTGATGTTTTAGCTATGATCTCATTGTAATGTTAGATTTAAAGGATGTTGGAAAGAAAATTAAAAAAGGGTAAACTTACTTTTAAAGCAGAAGCCATGGGAAAGAAATTTTGCGCGTCATGAATTAAGTGTTGCATATGATAACTTAGATAGTGGTCGTAACACAACCGTGTCAGAGGCTTCTAACAGTAAACTCTGACACCAGGGTTCATCGGGTCGCTGGATGACTCGGTTTCTCCACCGATAAGAAGAATGTTATTATTAAGCTATTGTATTACAACTTGAAATTTGTGACTCTTAAGTTACCTTATTACTAACCAATACAATTGTCATTATCAACAATAAAGGAATTATTGAAATAGGTTAAGTAGTTCTAAGTACATAAAAGCGAGCGAGGACAAGATTTCAAATGCTACATTTTAAAATTCTGAATTATGTTACGCACCCAACAGACTAGTTAAACCCTTTTTTTAGACAACCAACTAAACAAATCTAAATAAGGCAGTGCCTTTTTCTGCTACTTAATGTTAGAGAACTCGCGTGTTCATAATGTTCTTATGTAGATAATTGATTTCTGGTGATACCTACTCGTTACGTTTGTAATCAACTTAGTTTTATCTTTGTTCCAGGATCCGGCATTTGGAGAATGTGAAGATAATGTAACTCAGGCACGGCAAGAAAAAGAAATCGCCTTGGCAATGCCAATAATAGTGATCGATTCGATGAGAAAGAATGGTGACCTTTAGTAGACGTATTGCTTCCGTGTCGTTAATTTAACTTAAATGGTGCAAAAAGAGTATAATGCAATTTAGTATTTTTTAAAGTGCCTTGCCAGTTGCTGTCAATATTCACGGAACTTTTATTATCTGTTTGTATGGACGAAAGGACGTGTCCGAAAACTTTGCATTTACGATAAGGATTCAGGGCACAAAAGTTTAAGAAATTCAAGGTGCTAAAAAAAAATCACGTCTATCTGATGACCATGTATTTGTTTTAACTGGTATTAAAACATACCTGCGTGTGTATATCCCAATGGCAGAATTTTCAGATTGTTTAATCTAATTTGTTTCCATAAGTTCATTAAATATAAAATTCTGCAACTGAACGCACCTCTATTTTCGACATTAAAGCTCCTTCAGCTGTATGGCAAACTGCCACAGGTAAAACGACGTGAAACGGCTTCCTACAACTGTACTTCCCGTGTCCCATTGATAATAAACAACCGAGCTTTAAAGCTAACAGAAATAAACGTACACATTCACCCAACCTTCTTATTTTTACACTGTTTCTCAAAGTGTGTCACTATTGAGACTTGGCAAGTGCAATTTAAGAGAGTGAGTAAGGCTTTTCTCTTATTTGTCGTCCGTCAACAACCGACAACCGCAGCATACGGCTACGGTGCGTATTTTTATGGTAATAAGATCGGAATTTGTAACTTCATTTAATCTGACAGACGCATGCGTCACGGTACGTTAAAAATATGCAGCGATGGACGACAAGTGTTAGAACCGCCTAAGTAATAGACAACCTAGTAGAACATAATAGCTCCCTATGTGTGACCGAAAAAGTTTAAAACGGTTTACTAAAAGCTTCCTTTTTGAAGAGAATGACATCACGGATGGTCCCCTAAAAATTTGTACCTTGAAATGCTGTTTGAGCACCGTTCTCAATAAAAAGACAAGTCTGTAATATAAAATGTTGCAAATACCTTTTTTATTGCGCACATGGTTAATGTGGATGGATATGAGTCTACTAATAGAAAAATGACTCAACATCTTCTTGCCTTCGTATGGAGCACCTAGTCGATGAACGACCCATAACATTGGTGTTAGACATTTTAAACCTATACATACACATACACACATTTCGCCTATAGTCCCTTGCGGGGTAGGCAGAGCGTAAACGGACGCAAAAAACGGACATTTATACCACGTCTGACAAATATTTGAGGGTCATTCTGAAAATTGTGTATTGCCATAGTGACAGGTAAACAGCCCATCGCCTAAAATAGCAATACACACCCTCGAGTCCCTTAGTCGCCTCTTACGACTCCGACGGGAAAGAAATGGGGTGATGCTATTCTAAGCCGGCATCACACGGCACATTTTGAACCCCCCACTCAACTTTAAGAACCAGTGGCTACTCTAGGACGTAACCAGGAAAGCATGAAAACGACTTGCCATTGGCAGTGTTGGCAGCGAGCGAAACGCGTGTTTCTCGAGAAATAGTGGAGTGGAATTGTGATGCGACACTTTTCATCGTGGGTTTATGATAATGAAACAGAATCCCCATAATCATCATCTTTACATATAATAAAACAGTAAAACCCCTGTGCCTGTACATTAAACAAATTTACGAAAAACCGGCCAAAAGCGAGTCGGACTCGCGCACGAAGGGTTCCGTACCATTATACCTTTACCAAACAATTATCCATAAAAACGCGCAAAAAACACGTGTTTTGAATGGCAGCCATCATAAATATTTATTTTATTAAATTTGTTAGTACTTGTTGTTATAGCAGCAACAGAAATACAACATCTGTAAAAGTTTCAACTGTCTCACTTTCGCGGTTCATGAGATACAGGCTCCATACAGTTATAGTTTTTTGTATGGGAGCCCTCTTAAATATTTACTTTATTCTAATTTTTAGTATTTGTTGTTATAGCGGCATCATCTGTGAAAATTTCAACTGTCTATGTATAACGGTTCAGGAGATACAGCCTCGTAACTGTAAGACGGACGGACAGACGGACAGCCAAGCCTCAGTAATAGGGTTTCCGTTATTACCCTTTGGGTACGGAACCCTAAAAACTAATCGTAGGTTATGTTAAAATAGGATTAGAACAAAGTTTTTCAGCGTAATCGATCACTTTTACTGGCACATACATTTTGAGGGTCTAAATTACCTAAAGTGACACATTAGAATCTTGGCTATACCGAACTAGGTACTTGTACTGCTAACCATAATATTCATTCAGCGAAACGAAGTTCACGGGCACCAGCTAGTCCCAAAAAAACCTTTTAGGATATGGTAAGATTTTGAACTGGCCGCCTATATAATGTCAACCGTAGGTGGATGTACCACGGTTGGGTTAATCTACTTACTGGCTTTTCTTGAGTACATATTTAGGAAACCCCTATGGTCTAGCGTCACCTTTCCACATGCTGACCTCCTGACTTCAATTTGAAGATGGCACTCCATGAAGATGATTTTTCAACTTCTTTTTCTTCACCAGCCCAACAATCCACTGCTAGACATGGGCTTCCCCCAGTTGAGGGATTTTTGCCATACGCTTATCAAACCACGCCACCACTACCACTTACCACGCTTAGCAAGTGGATTGGCGAGCACTGCGCTCAGGGAACGCTGCTGCCCATTCCCTGGATTCATCCCTTAATCGCCTCTTACGACACCCACCGGCAGAAGTGGGGTGATGCTATTCCAAACCGGCACCACACGGCAACACGGATGATATTTAGGACGATTTTATCTCGCACGCTTAGTACCTACATCTGTCATCAAATTATCCGGAAGACCGGAAACATTCTTGACAAACTAGTTTTCCAACTTTCTAGCTCAGAACCAATATTGCTATGCAAGTTTAATGAGAATCTTCAGTTTCCAAGTGTCCTACTCTGTGGTGCAACGCAAAGTAACGCTGCAAACTACGAGCGGTCCATTGAAAACGCATTTCCATCCGGAAACGGTCCCCGCTATATCTTCGCATTCACGACTTTGCAAATACACACCGTGGTTGGAGAGCTGGCGCCGAAAAAAAATCTATTTCAATGACACGTTCTAATCATCAATGGCACATCAGTCCACTGCTGGACATAGCCCTTTTTTATTGGCGGTATTGTAAAACCCACCACGTTTGATAAGCGTATTGGCTGAACTGTTCACAGGTGAAATCCAATTAGCTTACTGTTTTTCTACCAACTAAACATATCATTGATAACTAGCTGGTGCCTGCGAACTTCGTTTCGCTGGCTGAATGTAATGGTTAGTATACCACCATCAGTACCAGGGTTTAAAAACCCTTTGACTAACTAAACTCCAGACAGGCCACCTCAGTTAACATGTAAAATTCATGTTTCCGTATCTCTTATAGTTTTCCGGACTCCTGGTGTTCCACATCTGGTACTCTAGACCCTCGATGTCAATAATAAAAATAATTATAATAACTATCTGCGGAAAAAACTAGTTTTAATGTTGACTTGGCTTATTAGCTTTACACAACTAAAGTTTCATTCGAATCCGTCTAGTAGTTTCAGAGATAAGCGCGGACAAACAGACAAACAAAGAAAAGAAACATTTATTTCAAAAATCACTCACGATTGGTTTACGTAAATTTGTTCAATGTACAAACATACGAGTTTTACTTTTTTATAATATGTATTATTATAGAAATATAAATCTTCCCTGTATTTTTTGCCATTACTATGCCGTTCTCAAACGTCTCCATGATAAGCTGCTAACCACCTCGAGCCGTTACTATTGTTAGATTAAATCATTTTAATCTTTCCGTCGCTAATAATGCAATTCATGTAAAAACTGACTTCCTTTCTCTTAGCCAGCTCTCAGGCTACACGAGCATCTTTACCACACGCGACAAACATGGCTAATAAAAAGGAACGTTGCAATTCTGAATTCAAACAAGCGACAGTGTTCTTTAACCAAAGGGAAGAGAGTGGTAAGTGCCAACATACGTGCTGACAGAAAATGCGTTCCGATTCACGCAGCCCAAGAGGATTCTCCACTAGCAGAAAGTAGTGACTATTCTAGGAATTTGTTTGACGGTACCATCGGGCGTCCATTATTTTTTGCAACGTCTTTTTACCGGCGATCCTCGAAGCTTCAGCTTCTCATTGCGATTTGTTTAAACAGTGAATAATTAAAGCCTGGAATGAATGACTGTGCGCTTTAATCCGACGATTCCTAGCCAATTTTATTTTTCTTTTTTTCTTAGACATTATGAGAGAACAATGGCCACTCTTGTTGAATAGTTAGGGGCGACTTATTAATCAAGTCTGTCGTTTAATTACAAAGTAAGGGGCAAAAGTCGTACAAAGCGAAACGGACGGGGAAGTTGCAACGATCTAACAAAAAATACGAAAGTATTCTAATTTGCTTCGCAGGAGTAAGTTACTTTTCCGGCTAATAAACAGTAAAACAGGTGTAAAAGTAGGATACTGGGTGTATCTGCTGAGGTGTCTGTTTTCATGATTTAGACCATCTTTCCTTAAGGAACAAAGGTCGTCAAAAAAAGTGAAAAAATATTTTGGATCTCCCAGACTAAATTGTCAGCACTTCATTTAATGTAGCGTTGGACGCCTTCTGCCGGATAGTCCCATGACTTGGAAGGGACGGTTGGTAGTGACTAGGGCTAAGGGCGTGATTTGGCTGGTTGTTTGAACAACCACACAAACTTCTCCGGTTGAGCCTTCTCTCGCCACTGACCAGTCAGATGTAGGTTTTAAAACCTTCGTCAGTCAAGTCCAAAAAATTTAAGACATATACATTTCATTGACATGACATTATTCATTCAAATTTTGTTTCATCTTTACAAAAAGAATTACTTAGATACGATGTTCAGTTTTCTCTAGAGTATGAACTCACTCTAAAGATATTTACTGCACTGAATTTGATAGCACGTTATACAGAGTGTTAGGAACAGCCCTCCAAATTGTATATAGTATATAGGGTGCATTCAGACCATGAAACTGAACAAATGAAAAAATATTTCAGGAAACTCCAAAAATATTTTGACTTGGCATGGTAATTGCAGTCAGCTGATCAAAATTTTGTATGGGATGTAATATTTTTTTGTCGTTTCCTGATATATATTCCTAGGGTAAAGTTGTTCAGTTGCATGGTCTGCATGCACCCTATCAGTATTTGGAGGACTGTCCCTTACACCCTGTATATATAAGAGTAGCGTAAGAGAGTACCTGTTCATTGTCCAAATTGTGTGCTCAGGATTAAGCTTATAAAATATTTACTTACCACCAACCAGAGACTAAAGTATTTAGCGGTGAGCGGGAAAACGTCGGATTTCTCACTGGCTCAAGGTAACAGTCAGACTAGTGGCGCGCCCAAACAGATAAAAAACCGTCGACGAATACGCTATAAGCTGGAAACTAAAATATGTAAGAACAAACCACAAAGATTATGAGAACTAATAAATGAGATAAAAGAGCTAATGGATGCTAAAAACTTACTACTTTTAAGGCCTGTTTAGATCTGATTCTGGACGGATTCCGCTGGGTACTGCGTATATGTTACTTCCGCTCAGTTTTGGACAGGCTTTTAAATGGAATTGGGAACTGAAGCTATGACCTTTTTAACAATACTTTATTAGTTCACAACTATGTTTTACATACATACATACATAAAACACGCCTATATCCCTTACGGGGTAGGCAGAGCATTAACGGCCGTAAAACGGATATTAACACCACTTCTGACAAAAGTTTGAGGGTCAATCAGATAACTGTGTATCACACAAGAATATTTTTTACGGAGTGGCGCTAGTTTCGTCGATGTTGCACCTTAAGATCCACCTTTTATTTTCCTTTCTCCCCCAGTCGTTAGTTTCACAGCACTGGTTTGAAAATTTTAAGAAGGCTTTAGCTTTTGAAGCAGAAAATCGCAGTGAAGTTGTTATACCTTTGTGTTAAATTGTGTGCAGTTGTTTTTATTTTCAGGTTATGAGAAGAAAGAATTATTTTACGGTAGAAAATATAGGCATATTTTGACAGAAGTGGCATAAGTTGTAGTCCGGTGTGGCTGGTATTCATTGAGGGCATAAATTAGAACCGTTTTGCCGTATGATGCCGGCTTAGAATATGATTACCCCATTTCTTTCCCGTGGGTATCGTAAGAGGCGATAAATGTATATTGCTATTTTAGGCGATGGGCTGACAACCTGGTGATACAATATTATCTGAAAAACCCTCAAATGTTTGCGCTCTGCCTACCCCGCAATGGAAATAGGCGTGTTGTATGTATAACTTAGAAGATTTTTAAAGTCGCTTATTTTTTGTACAATTTGCGTTATGAGTGTCTGTCTGTAAAGCATTTTATGCTTGTATAAATTCTTCGATGTAATGTATGGTAGCTCATTTATTATATGAATTTTTTAAGTGTCTCTTATTAAATCACTGTTACAAAATTTTGACAAATGTTGCTGCATTGTACTAGTGCGATTTTGCCTTAAGTTGTTTATTAAATGAGGTTGATGTGCAACCACGTTATAAAGCTATACCTACAATCATTTTAATTTGACAAACATTTATTTGTTTTTTGTGCACGACATTTTAAATTGACATTTCCTGTTCGTGTTATATGTGATTGTAGCTCAAACAAATTTTAACTAGAATCAAAACTCAAAAATATCTTTCGTAAATACCAAATCATTGTAACAACTTATAAGTAAGTACTCAGTTTAATGGTATAGCTACTTAAAATAATAACTTAATTTTTGTATTGTTAACCACCCACGAACAATTCAAAGAAGTAATTTGTATTAGAAAATATATCTATCAAGTTCTGGATAAATAAGTAAATGTAGCTACTAATATTTTCCATGTTGTCATTTTCTTAATTGGTAAAATTACAGAGTTAAGAAAAATAACATATATCACGCCTTTATTACTTGCGGTATAGGCAGAGCGTAAACGAACATTTACGCCACGTCTGACAAACATTTGAGGGTAATTCGGAAAATTGTGTATCGCCATAGTGACAGGTTGTCAGCCCATCGCCTTAAATTGCAATACACACCCTCGAGTCCCTTCGTCGCCTTTTACTACACCCACGGGAAAGAAATGGGGTGATGCTATTCTAAGCCGGCATCACACTCTAGGAATAATATACCTATGCAAACTTTCCAAGTCTAAAACTATCCATTTGGTACAAAAATTTACAATGCAATGCCAAAGGATATAAAGTCTCTGAAAAAATTATTAATTTAAGCTATTATACAGAGAATGATTTTCTTTTAAAGTAATGTAATAATAAAAGTATATTTAAATAATATTTTTGCCATGTCATATTTTTATTATGAAATAAAGAGCATGAATATGCATAATTATAAATTCTTTAGTAGTATTAAACTGCTTATACTAACTAATTCAAACTCAGCTAAAATAACGACTTTAAATTTATTTCAATGATTATACATAGGTTCGATGGCGTAGCGAATAGTAACCCTGCCTGCAAAGCCGAGAGTAGTGGGTTCGATCCCACAAGACAAATATTTGTTGAGATAATTTTCAAATATTTCTTATTAATTTACAAAAAACAAGTATATATAAGAACTTGATATTAGCTATCTAGTTCCCAAAGTACAAGTTAGCTTAGTTTGGGGCTAGACAGCGTTGCGGGAAATTATATTTATTTATCTATTTTCAATTTGCTACCTAAACCGACTACTAAATTGCTCTACATATGGACCAGCCCTTGCTGTTACATCGTAACTAGAGATGCACAGACCAGCCGCCGACTAAAGCCGAGTAGTCGGTCATTTTTATAGTCGTAAAATAGTCGGTGACTTGTCGGCGGTAACGACGACATTGAATCGTAATAATTATGCTCGAAATAAAACCACAACTGTACCTACCTGCTACTAGTACTAGGCCTCTGACATGGTTGTGCAACGACCACCATCTAAGTAAATAGAGATCAACCGGGATCGACGGATTAACGCACCTTTCGAAGCACGGAACCATCTTTCTTTTCGGACAATCAGGTGGTTCAGCCTGCAATGTCCTAACCAGACTGGGAACAAATTCACAAAGTAGCAAATAACAACTTTGTGAGTGTCGAACAACCTTTGTGTCGTAGGCAGTCGCACTACCACTGCGCCACATCGGCCGTCGTAAAAACGTGCTCAAATGCGATTTCCTTTTGCAATCATCACCAAATTACTGATCGGCTCAGCTGACTATTTTTAAGCTGATTAGTCGATAGTCGGCCAAAACCACAGTTAGTGCATCTCTAATCGTAACTAATGCTTTTCTCTATGTCAGCTAGCCTTGTACGCCTTAGGTTTAATTGTAGCCTTCCTGGCCCCTGAAATATGGACCTCTATTGGACATTAGAAATTGTTGTCTCTTAGTTAATATAGGCCGATGAATTTGACACTTTGATTATGGGGGTGTAGAGCCAAATACACTTAAAGGAAGACGTAGTCGTAAGTTGTGATCGTTTGAAATGTGAAACTCAATTTTGGCAATTGGCGTTGGCGCTATTTAAATAAATAAACATCAATGACACAGAACCAAGCATAACTTGTACTATTGGAACTAAATAGCTGATATTAGTTACATATTTTATTTTTTAATGAATACGTCATATTATACCCACACTAAAAACAAATATCGGAAAATTTTACTTTACAAATATTTGTGTCTTATCGAACCCACAACCCTCGGCATAGAACGCAGGGGTACTATCCGCTACGCCACAGGGTCAGTCGTATTTGTTTAGTTGGTAGAGCTATATAGCTGTCTGTGCCATGTATTATCATTGTACAGGTACAAGTCCACATTTACAGGCGGAAATCTGCCTGTAACGCACTTGTAGTTACAATTTACAGGTTACAGGCGTTTTATGAAGACACTTGTAAAGCTACCACTGTCAGTACCGCTCCAAAATCTCGACTACAGGTAAATTTTACAAGTTGATGTACAACACTATCGATTCATTCATTTCATTCACTCAAATTCAACGTCAATGTTATAGCACAGATTAAATAATGTGAAAGTATGTAAACACTTAGCTAAATATATAAGACATTACACTGAAAATTATTATTTTAATATAAAGGAAATTATAAAAATGAAATCAACAATATTTCTAATTAAAATCATATTATTGATAGAGTATGTTACAATAGTACTGTTGTAAATTAATAATAATAATCCACAATTGACGATAAAGTTTTGCTTTATTTAACGCCTCGAGCAAAATAATTTGGCAAGGAACGCATTTTGAGTACTTTTGAACATACTGAATAGATTTTTATGCAGAAATCTTGCACTTGTAAAATAATTACCTAGGTCAGACGACCTGTAAAATTATTCACAAGTTGTAAGTTTTTACAGTTGTAGTTTACAAGTCTTTTGATGAACACCTGTAAAAACTTGCTCGATTGTGTTTTTAAAAGCAAAATGTACATTATGGTTTGTCGATGGAAATCTACAGGTGCCTGTAGCTGTGACTTGTAAAATTGTAGACCTGTAGCTTCAAAAAACGCCTGTAGTTGTAATTTTCATCAGTGTTGCTATTTAAATATTAGTTTTGGCGCGATGTTGCCACTTTTTCGCCTGTAGAATTGTAATTGTTCAATGATAGCACAGGCCACTGGTCTGACAAATATAGTATCACGTCATTTTAGTTCTTAAAGGGCAATGAAAGCGACTTGAAGATGAATCTATCCAGGGAATGGACACCAGCCTTCACTGTTAATGACAGACACTCACAATAGTGGCAAACTTACCTCAATAGGGGGAGACTCCTGGCCAGTAGTGAAATGTTGAGACCAAAAATCTTAGCCAACATAAGAGCCGTAATTACAATCCGTTGCGCCTTTTTCAGATGCACATAGTACACGTAGATGACTGAATTCCTTAAAAACAACCTCACTTTCTCACACCGTTCATTCTCCGCACTTCGCCAAACAACGAAGCCTAAACACTGGCAGTATTCATTATCAGCGGCGGCGGTAGATTCCAATCAAGCAGAGTTAGTGCAGCTAGCGCGCCGCGGCGCTGCATGCTCATACTTACGCACAAATCTTTGCAGGAGTACGCAACATTTTATTCAGGCTTATTTTTAGATCAAGGTGACACCATCGAGCTCTTTTTAAACTGTCCTTGAAAAAGGCCAGGGTACACTAGTCTTGCAGTGCTAAGCTGATCTTCAAAAAGAGTCATAGCTGAAAACATCACAATATGCATCGGTTGCATAATAATTTCTGTTTGGTATACAGAGGCTCGATTTTACAAATTTTGATTTTACAAAGGCTCGTTGTATACAACGTGTACGGGACAGCCCTCCGAATACTGATAGGGTGTATTGAGACTACAAAACTGAACTATTTTCCATAAAAATTCCAAATAAAACAGGAAACGTAAAAAAAATACTTCCCATAGTAAATGCAGTCCGCTGAGCGTGATTTTGTATGGGAGGTTGAATTTTTTCTTGCCGTTTCCTGATATATTTTTCTAGGGAAAGTTGTTCAGTTTCATGGTATGCATGCACCCTTCCTATTCGTAAGGATGTTGCTTAGGGAGTAAGCAATAAAGTATACAAAAGTTGCAAAATACGTAAGCAGTGGAGATTGGAACAATAAAATAACTGTTTTAAACTTTCGCGGTCACATATATATGTCGTAGTATTATGGCAGAATTAGGATTTCGGCCGAAATCCTAGGATTTCGGCCAAAAGCCGGATTATGGCAAAATTTTAGACTACATTCGGCCATCGTCCTAAGCAGATCCAGGATTTCGGACATAATCCTAGGTTTTTGGTCGAAATCCTGGATCTGTTTAGTATTATGGCATTAATCGCGATTCGGGGGAATCTATGAGCGGGGAGGGAACAATAATATGTTATTTTTTGTTTATGTGAAATTATTTTTCTTTCCAAAAATACTGATTTATTTTAAAAAAAGAAAAGTGTTTATATCTATCATTCATAATCTTTATTTAGATTCTAGGTGATGCAAATGATAACAGGAGGTTCTGTTTACCTTGTTTATTTTGTAAAAGAGAAGACACCCAAATGTTTATTTTATTACTCATCTAATAATATTATAAACAGTTACTTATGTGATTATCTAAAACATATTGTTTTTTCTACTTGAAAAATCTTTAATGAAAGAAATGATACTCAAAAGTTTATGTTAATGACAGAAAAACGAATTATTTAATGTTTGTTATATATATCATAGTTAGAAGAGGTTAGTTCAAAGTTCAAAGTTCTTTATTTGTTTGAATATAGGTACAATAATGGTCTTATATTATATGTAAAATCCTTAAAATATATTCCGCCTCTGAGGCATACAAATGTATCACTTAAATGTTTATGAAAAATGGTTAATTTTTATATTGAGACTAGATACCTAATAATAATAGTGATTAGTACATTCTATCTGGAATCAATAAAAATAAAAGACTGATTTGATTATTATAAATATATTGGTTATCTTTTTTTTTGTTTCATAAAATTTTCTTAAGTTCTTATTTTTCTCTCCAAAAGCATAATAAGAATACAAATTAAAGTAAAGACAAATAGTAATGCATGGCGATAGTCACTATTCCGTGTAATGATGGCTTAAAATAGCATCACCCCTATTCTTTCCCGCGGGTACGATACCCAGAAGCGACTAACGGATGGAAGTTTTCATGTGTATTACCATTTTATTTTTCTATAGTCATTCACGTTTTATCTAAAATAGCCCTCAAAATTGTTTATGGCCATTAAAACTCTGCATACTCCGCAAGTATTTATGTACGTATGTGTATAGTCACTACAAAATTTATAAGAAGTGTTCTGAAGCCTTCGTTTTACCATATTACTACGTAGATCCAGGATTTCGGTCAAAATCTTAGGATTATGGCCGAAATCCTAGATCTACTTAGGATGATGGTCGAATGAAGTCTACGATTTTACCATAATCCGGCTTTTGGCCAAAATCCTAGGATTTCGGCCGGAATCCTAATTCTGCCATAATACTGCGACATATATACTAAAACGGGGTTCTTACCGCGATACTTTTTTTTAAATATCAGACTATTCAACAAAAATAAGAACCTTGTTTCAGTATTTTGAGTCAATATAATGTCATTTTCATTATGATTTTATTAATTCATCACCTTCATAATCGCTTATAGATGGTGGTAAATACCATTCAAATACAGTACACTCAGCGTCGTACTTTCTCCCTTATCTTTGCGAGTTTTGAGTAGTTACCTATCATAAAATTTAAGTACCTGAATAATGAAATTTCAAATCTATAATTTAGTACAGATTTTTTAGATCATGTGCAACATCCAGCCATACCCTAGTTCCTTAATGTACATGCACATTGTATTTCTCAACCAGAACTAGCTACTTCCGAGATTATGCACGCAAATGTCATGTGTACACCACACACACAAACAGAACTTTCCCAGCAATCGAGAAATATCTGTACTTATATCACAATGAAACACCTACCCTAACTACTTTCTTTTAGTATCGTTTCAGTGATAATGATTTCAAATTCTTTTTTGTTCAAATAAAAGTTTGTTCGTCACGTAATTGTACTCATTATGCTAATGTGGCAAAAAGTTTGTGTACCACTCTGGGGACGAATTTAAAGCAGAAAATATTGTCTAGACTTACAAGTTATTTCCATTTTGATAATACTCATTAATCAAGCGGGTATTTACGCTAACGGAGCAATTATTTACTGGCTGAAGATATTTTAGTCGGTAGGACGTCTAATGACCCTACATTTCTCGTCTGCTTGATTAAATAAAATAAGTAAGTAAGCATTACGTTACGCAAAATCATGATGCTTGAAGTTTAAATATTTTTTACGGTTTATGGCTGATATGATGATAATGATGATGATGTTTATGTGGTAAATACATATTTTCTAAATTTTAAATCTAATTACTACACATTTTGTTCAGGCTTACAGAAAGAGTAGGTAGATGGTTAGTTAGTAGACTAAAAATCCTTAAAATATGTAACAACGCGTAGACATCTTCTTTCAGAGGATTAGGCTTGGCTTAGCCTGCCTTACAAAACTGAAGTAAGAGCATGGAACTATAAATGAACCCTTCGAGCTTCTTGAGTAAGGGCATACAAATAAAAGGTTTCAAACTCCTGCTTCCACGGACCGAAAGCGTCGAACGCGAGTGTGTGACAGTCGATAATTAACTAGGTACTTATTATACTTATTATAGTAGTTTAATATCGTCGGGGCAATGTTAACAAACTGAAATAGTTGCGCGAATAGCTCCTATCTCGCACTCGACCTTTAGGGCGGTATTTTTGAAGTCGCTGCAGATTCTAAGTGTACCTGCAAAATTATGATACAAAGAATTTGTCCTCTGGGGCTCAAGATTTTTATATAGTATTGATTTTTTAGGTGATGGGCTGAAACCTAAGACTGTTTTCAGAAATGACCCTCAAATAATTATGCCAGATGATCTGCCTACCTTTGTTCTTTCTTTCTTTCTTTCTTTACCCGGCGAGGGAAATGGCAATAGGTAATTAAATTACGTTTAAATTGAGTTGTAATCCCCTTAACTACTTAAATAAAAACTTCATAAGTAGGTTATTTAATTTTATTATATTGAGTTCTGAGTATGAGTTTGCCGTGTGATGTCGGCTTAGAAAAGCATCACTTCATTTCATTCACGCGGATGTCTAAGGGAGTCGAGGGTTACATGCATATTGCAATTTTACACGATGGGATAGGTTGTATGTCACTATGGTAATGAACAATATTAGGTAAAGTCACTTTTTAATTTGTAAGTATCCGCCACGTATCGGCATAATTTTGTATAAATACTTGTACTACAAAAACCGTAACAATATGACAAACTCTCGCTAATCGTGACGTAACACGCGTTTCATCGACAAGTATATCCAGTATCCAGATTTATCTGGCTAAAACCAAGAACCAAGTAGGTTAATTTAAAAATCCATTCGATTTTTAAAATATCATTCTCGACTAAGTCAGTGTTGTAGAAATAGCGCCCTTACTTTATTTATGCGACCGAGATAAACCTAACATGCCCCTAGCTTTTACTTTTTATTGCTATTCGGTGTTTTGTTACGCTATTCACTGTTTTTGTTATACGTTTCGGTTGTTTCGTTTCGCGAAACTCTGGCAATTAATGTGTTGCGAACCGTTTATGTAGTCATACTTTTGTTCCTAGGTTATTTTGACTTTAATTGTGCTAAGTTTTGAATGAACATCTGAACAACTGAACTGAATCTGAACAAAAGAAAAACTCAAAAACAAAATCTACCACAACTACAATATTTCTGACTAAAGCAGGCAAGTATTTTCTATTTGGTACAAAATGATACTTAAATTTATGACGGTTCAAGGTAATCACGTTTTAGGAAATTAACAGCGACATCTTCTGATGAATACCAGAACAATACTGATTCCCCCTAAATCAATTAATTACTTGAACTTTTTTCGAATAGTTAGCATAGACTTGCTAACTATTCGAAAAAAGTTTAAGTTATATAGGTACAAACATACACATATCACGTCTACAATCCCTTGCGGGGTAGGCAGAGCCCAAACGGCCGCAAAAACAGACATTTACGCCACGTCTGACAAATATTTGAGGGCATTCGGAAAATTGTGTATCGCCATAGTGAGTTGTCAGCCCATCGCCTAAAATTGCAATGCACACCTTCGAGTCTCTTAGTCGCCTCTTACGACTCCTAAGGGAAACAAATGGGGTGATGCTATTCTAAGCCGGCATCACACGGCATATTATAGTTGTATAAAGTAAATAAAACATTATATGCCAATCGAAAAACGTCGTGCACATTCAAAAAATAAATTTGCTGCAGGTGAAACCATCGCGTGATAAGTTATATTCATACAAATGAAATTAATCCTCCAAATAAAACCTCCTGATGATTATGTATGAACTCTTCATTTTTCAAAAGACAGCAATAATAATAGAAACATTTTATTACATTCTCAAATGATCATCCCATTACAAGTTACTAATTACACGCAAAAAGCCCTAGCACTCTCAACTAAAGTAACAAAAAAATACTTCGTTCCAAGTTAGACTTTATAACAAAAGAAATAGAAACTACTTTGTCCAAAGACTAGAACGAAAGTAGAACCGCAAAGAAACTTCTTAGGCTTTAATTAAAAGAGCATTACTGCTATATTAGTTACAATTCTAGAACAGGGAATGGCTTGGAGAAGAATCAAACTAGAACTCTTTTTCTTGTGTACTTTCTGTTCTGCTGAAGTACATCATAAAACTGGTACTGCAGCTTCTTGTATTGAAGTTTTTAACAAAAGGAAATAATCTTGTCGATGGGATCTGTATTTGTTTAAACCTATTCCCATTGGCCCAATGAGGCCCAACAGCCAAAAGAATAATCCCACTTGCCTCACCGATGCAACTGGTGACAGGGACGACTGGGAGGGCAGACAGCTTTTCTGCCATCATCCCATTTCTACCTGGGGTTATCGTAATAGTCGAGTAAGAGATAAATCTAGGAAATAGTCTGCAGTGTTCCCTTCAAAATACAATATCTTTGCTCTCGCTTCGCCTGTAAAGAGTGGTGAGTAGGTAAGTATGACATTGTGTTGCAAACAGTCCAGCTGTTTCTTTAAATCTGGGCTTTACAATTTTAGCCCCGGGACACCTGACTATTTGAGGAGTAGCAACAGCTCACCCATAGTTTTTTGGTTGTTCAAACAACCAGCCCAAACGTGCCTTTAGGATGCGAACTTCGAACTGAAAACAGCCGCATGCCGGTAGCTCCCAAAACGGGTAACAAATGAGGGACCTCCGCGCCTCTGCTGGCTGGGCGTCGGTTGCTTGAAGCGCTTGTGGAGTGTGATCTACTCGCAATGGCTGCAGCAGCCGTTGTGGCTGTTGATGACTCCACACCACCTCTGTCCCAGATCCACTCCCATCGCGTACCGATCAGATATTAATGGGGTTGTCAATACTATGATGTAATTATTATAAATGTTCGCCGATACCAGATAAAATGTTATTATTCACTTGCAACTTATTGCACTGCGTGCCCTAGACAGATTCGCCCCCTCTTAATTGCAGTGTACGTGCCTTAACTGATTTATGTACTGAGTTTCACAGGTGATAAATAACCTTTGTGCAGTTTTGTGCTCGTTACTACAAATAACAGGGTAAGTATTGATGTGCAGATTCAAAAGGTACCTACGTAAGGGATAAACTGTTGGAGAAATTTTGGTTGGAATGAAAAACTTGCATCGTAGGCAAAAGTCAACGGCCATTAGAGAGCACTTTATGTTCGTAAGGTTCTCCCACTTGTCATTCGTCGCTGCGTATTTTGCACGATTGTAACGCATGCGTCTGTCAGTCGAAAGGAAATTGCGAATTCCGCTCTTTTTCCCAAATAAATACGGCTACGGTGCATTAAGTACGGTGCGTAACGGATGTAGTCGTTTGACAGACGTGTATAACGCAAATATTATCGATTAATGTAAATACTTTCTACTGGTTCCACTGACTGTTTGAAAAACTATGACACTAAACTTAATTAAATAATTATGCTGGACATTTCACACAGCGCCATCTAGCCCCAAACAAAGCATATCTTGTACTATGGGAACTAAATAGCTGTTATTATTACTAATATATTTTTTTGTAAATAAATACATATTATAGAAAACACACAGACTAAATAGGTACAAATGTATCTAAAAAATTAACTTTACAAATATTTGTGTCTTGTTGGAATCAAACCCTTGGCGTAGAAGGCAGGGGTATTATCCGCTACGCCATCGGGCCAGTCGAAGCCATTTAGCCATTGGGTTGTGGGACACCCAACTATCCTGTAATTGTAAACAGAAGATGTGCAAAATCCCCAAATCGCATGTATCAGTCAACTTGCATTGGGACTTTCACTATCAATCCTAAAAAAATATTTCTCGTTGTAGACCTATGTCACTGTGGCCCGAAGTTACTAATATTATGAATTTCAATCTTATATCTTCGTATTGTCGAACAACACGGATTCACGGCGGAGTAGCTATTTATGCGCACGAGAATGTAACTGTTTTAGATCGAACTGACTTATGTAGATTCTCCATTGAAATGCATATAGAATTAGCCGCCGTTCAGCTTATTGAATGTAATATTATTGTAATTATCGTTTACCGTTCTAGTTCAGAAGGTGATTTCGACATATTTACTCGTCAATTAGAATATCTGCTACACGATTTGACAAATGAAGATGCAAACATTATATTTACCGGTGATTTCAATGTGGACATATTGGCAAAGTCGAAGCAACCTAAACAAAAGCGGATATTATTGAATGTCTTTGGCACCTGTAATTTAAAGAACTTTATAAGATTTCCTACTCGAGTCCAAGGCCAATCGAGCACCTGTATCGATCATGCTTATACGGATATCCCATTGGCGCGTACGAAAGCATTGCCTATAGATGCCGGCATTGGTGATCATAGGGGTTTTTGTATTGAAATTAGCATACCCAACATAAGCCAGCCTACCCGGCACGTGAGTAGGAGGGTGACTAGCCCTGCTAATCTAGCAAGACTCGTAGAACAGGTAGGAGAGTGTGGTTGGTCATTGGCTATGGATTGCATGGATTTTAATCAATTATTTCACCTCTTTACAGAAACTTTTAATTTAAATTGCCCCATAAAGAACATGCAGGTTAGAACAAGGAATAAGATTTGGAAAACCCAAGAAACTGTTAAAAGTAATGATTTCCTTCAACTTCTTAATATGCTCTCAAAGTTTTATCCTAGTAGTATCGATATTCAGCAATTATTACTACGTTATAAATGTAAACATAACGGGCTTTTGAATAGAACTCGAAAGTTATTTTTGAATAAAACGATATCTTCAAGTGATAATAAATGCCTTGCGGTTTGGGATATTGCAAAAATGGAGACTAATAAGAATAGTCATGGGGGAGATGGGCTCGGCGTCCTACGACGAGCGGTGTGTGGGGCGGACGGGTCAGATCGCGAGTTGGCCTAGGTACTTAATAACTACTACCTGTCTGTGGTACGCAATACACCGCTTAGACCCAATATTGAGCGTGCTATGTGTCTACTCCGGGAAACAATACCGAGTGTACCAAATTCTTTCTATTTTAGACCTTTTTCGCTAGCGGAACTGCGCTCAATACTGAAAGGAATAAAATCTAAAAAGACAAAAGACATTTACGATATGCCTTCTTCATTATTAAAACACTTACCCGATAGTTTTCTTAATACACTTTGTCACCACTTTAATAACTGTTTAAATAAAGGTAGTTACCCCGAAGTACTGAAAAAGATTAGAGTTACTCCTGTCTATAAGGGTAAAGGCTGCAAAAAAGAGACTAAGAGTTACCGACCTATCTCGTTAGTTCCTGCGATCTCCAAAATATTCGAGTCAGGAATATGCAGCCGACTCGGTGGCTTTCTAGGTAGGAATGGGCTCTTATGCCACCAGCAGTTTGCGTACCAGAAGGGACGATCAACGACAGTAGCCGCGCGAACCTTACTTAATTCCGTTTTAGCACATTTGGAAAATAAAATGTGCGTCACCGCCTTATTTTTTGACTTGTCACGAGCGTTCGATCTCGTTGATCATCGGCTCATCTCTGCCAAGTTGGCCCACTACGGCGTCCGGGGATTGGGTCTCGAGGTCCTAAACTCGTTCCTTTCAGATCGGAGTCAGATGACTCAGGTGGGAAGTAGTAAGTCTGAGGACGGTCTCATAGGTGACAGGTCCGTGCCTCAGGGGTCCAACGTAGGCAATTGTCTCTTTAACTTGCTGATGAATGACCTACCGTACAAATCCTCTGACGTTGAATTTGTAATGTACGCGGATGACATTTGCACAATTGTCAAAGGTAGCAATGAACATGATTTAACGCTAAACATACGGACCGTGATTTGCAAACTGTCTTCCTGGTTCCAAGCGAATGGTATGCAGCTGAATGTAGCCAAAACCAACTTGGTACAGTTTACGCTGAGATGTGATAACTCCCTTCCCCGTCTGTCCGTATCTGTAGGTGATGCTAATATTGTGAGTGCTCCCTGTGCTCGCTTTGTTGGATTCACCTTTGACAGAGGTCTGCAGTGGAGTGAGCACATCGACATGCTGTGCGCAAAATTAAACTCGGCCTACTATGCGATCGCCCGCCTGTCGCGTACACTTTCGCTAGAAAATCTACTCACCACTTATTATGGTTATTTCCACTCCCATCTTACTTATGGGATAGACTTGTGGGCACTGGCAGCCGACAGAGACAAACCTTTCGTTCTTCAAAAGAAAGCCATTAGAATGATGTGTCGTGTGCCACTCGATGAACCCGCCCAGGCTTTATTCATTCGCCTTGGCGTATTAACAGTCCCCTGCCTGTACATACTTGAGGTGGGCAAGTACGTGAGGTCGCACATGGCTGAATTTCCTGCCACGATGAGGTTCTCTGCCAGAGGTGGACAAAGACTGGCGCCTACACGTCATAGACTGGAGAAGACTGGAAAGTCACTATCCGTTATGGGGCCAAAGATTTTCAATAAATTACCATCAGACATAAGGGATGCAAAGACTTACCCAATATTTGTAAACAAACTCAAAAACTTCCTGGCACAAAAGGCTTATTATAGTGTGAAGGATTTCATTGACGGGTGAATTACAAATTTGAGTCTAATTATAAATGATTTTATTTAACTGTAAGTACCATATACATACTTACAGAATATGTTATCTTACCTATTACTTGATTTTATTTTACTTACTTATTTGTTTGAATATAAATGCAATGTATGTACCTATGACATTTCTTGACAATGTAAAAATCTTACTATTTAATAAATGAAATGAAATGAAATGAAGGATGAAGATGTTGCAAGCTTTCCTGAAAATTTTACAAATTGTATAGCTTCTTAATAAGGTTAAGTATAACTTAAGTTAAATAATTTTCTCAAATCCCGAAATAGAAAAAGTATATTTTTTTTTTCCTTTTCTTTTTCAAAATATTTATCATGTATGAGGGGATGTCAACAATAATGTGGCCATTTCGGGATCCTTTCCTTATCTGCGTGACTTCTAAGCAAAATACGCAACATCAATTTCAGATACTTGGTAAAATAATAATCCAGGTGACCTAGCTCATCTTCTTGCAGATACACCAAGCACCAGCTTCATCGCTTCTGAATTATGGCCCTCTTTGGGCGACCTGTAATGTTCGCAACAACCAGCGCTCTGTTATTAAACTATGGATCATTATGGTTTTTACAAGACCATTTTGATGGAGAGCTTCTCGCTTTCGTAACTCATACAATATGGTTTACAAAATATGTTAGTGTAAGGTAATTCTGGAGGACAATATGGGATGAAATTGTACTAGTGACCGATAGCGAAAACTCAAGACGGGCTGGTGATGAGGGACTACTTTCCCCAAGGAACATAGGTTAAAATACGAACGAGCACAATAAATTTTAAAAAATCATAACACGACTGCTTTCTGAGATAAAGTCTAACCCATGACACTCGGGATAATGCAAGGATCCTTCCGATACAATTCCCATTCGAATCTGTTCAGTAATTAACAAGTTTCAGTCCTTTAAATAATCGCACATATATACATACATACATGAACTCTAAAATCATTACACTCCTTATTTGGTTGGGCAGTGTGTAAAAAGGGTAATGTTTGCCTGCCCTGGTATGTACAGAAACCAAAAATGTTTCTTTATACATCTAGGTACTTAGATTTATTTACCACCTAGATATATACCACCATAACCTAGAACCTACGAAACGTCTTTATGAGCCTGTAACACTAGATAAAGTCCGAATTACTCTCTAGAGCTCCCAGTGATTAATTGTTACAACGGGAAAAGAATTTGTATCCAACTTAGAACAAGGGTAGTTATTTAAAATACGGTAGAAGGAGCCCCACACACAAACTAACCAAAGCCGAAATTTAAAACAAATAGGTTTACGAAATTACACACGACAGAGTAATTTCTGAATATAAACAGAACATCTCTTCCACTGTTTTAGGCGTGGTGACATCAGAATTGGCTAATTATCGGGCCGTTGACTCACTGCCATCACCTCAAAAATTGAAAGCCTATTTGTAAGTGTCGCTATCTATGTATTGTATATTGTGATCGTGTCTTCGAGTAACGCGGTCTTCCGTCTCTATCTGACGCCGCGTTAATCGAAGGATTGTGTAGTCGTCATCGAAGCTAAATGTGATTTTTGTAGGAGAAACGACGACGGCCGATGTGGCGCAGTGGTAGTGCGACTGCCTGCGACGCAAAGGTTCCGGGTTCGATTCTCGGTGGGACACTCACAAAGTTGATATTTTTCACTTTGTGAATTTGTTCCCGGTCTGGTTAGGACATTGCAGGGTGAACCAACTGATTGTCCGAAAATAAATGGTTCCGTGCTTCGGAGGGCACGGTTGCTGTCTATGATTACTTAGACGGCGGTCGTAACACAACCATGTCAGAGGCCTACTAGTGGTAGTAGGCGGTTGAAAAACTCTGACACCAGGGTTCCTCGGGTCGTTGGATGACTCGGTGTACCACACGAAAAGAGAGAAGAGGAGAAAGATCTCTTCCAAGAAAGTCCACCGTCACCAGCCGGAGTTCCGTCATCAATGAATGACTTCTCACGACAATAATTACTATGTATGTATTTTGTACTTGAAGTTAGGCGATTATTCTTGCTTCACTTTGATGCTTCGCATTGGTCCTTCTGCCCAGCTTCATATCACCTACTACCATGCTTGAAAGAAAATGTACAGAATTCAAGTCGCTAACCGTTCACCTTTCATACCTAGAATGCAAGAAGATATTTGGGAAGAATCCTGTAAGCAGCATATGAAGCTGTACCCTGGATGTGGCTAAAAAAGAACTTTGACTATGACTAATCTGTCATAATTAATCCATCCAAAATTCTTTATATCCTAAAATAAATATTTAAACACTTCCTTTTTCAATTTACTTTTAATCTTACAGACCTCTCTAGGTTCATTCTAACTTAGCTGCACGTAAACAAAAATAAACTGTCTTATGGTTGATTATGCACTCACATTGCTATAATATTAAAAAAAATAAAAAAAAATAGTGTCACGGTTTCAGGTTCAAGCCCCGGCGGGCGCTAACATTTTTTCAATTTCTTATTTTCATTTACAAACTATGCGGCCTATGTGGCGCAGTGGTAGTGCGACTAGCTGCCTGCTACGCAAAGGTTCCGGGTTCGATTCTCGGTGGGACACTCACAAAGTTGATATTTATCACTTTGTGAATTTGTTCCCGGTCTGGTTAGGACATTGCAGGGTGAACCAACTGATTGTCCGAAAAGAAATGGTTCCGTGCTTCGGAGGGCACGTTAAGCCGTCGGTCCCGGTTGCTGTCTATGATTACTTAGACGGCGGTCGTAACACAACCATGTCAGAGGCCTACTTGTGATAGTAGGCGGCTGGAAAACTCTGACACCAGGGTTCATCGGGTCGTTGGACGACTCTGTGTCTCACACGAAAAAGAGAGATTTACAAACTATCCTGATGTAAAAGCATTCCAAAGTCAGGTCACGTCATGACTGGGCAAGCTTTAAGCATTAGATAATTACTGTTATTTAAACGTGTCTTATCTACGTCTAAATCAATCAGTTGATTAAAATGTTCAACACATAAGAATCTTGGAGGAAATCCCTTTGTCACACACACACACACACACATATCACGCCTATTATCCCTTGCGGGGTAGGCAGAGCGTAAACGACCGCAAAAACGGACATTTACGCCACGTCTGACATATAATATTTGAGGGTCATTCGGAAAATTGTGTTTCACCATAGTGACAGGTTGTCAGCCCATCGCCTAAAATTGCAATACACACCCTCGTGTCCCTTAGTCGCCTCCTACGACTCCCACGGGAAAGAAATGGGGTGATGCTATTCTAGGCCGGCATCACACAGCAATCCCTTTGTCGCTTGGTTTAAATTATTTTTATTTTCAAATTCAGCACGATCCACCCAACTTTAAAATAATAACCATTAATACAGAGTTTTATTGTACAAACTTGTTCTACCTAAATACTAGACTATTACCTAAATACCATACTATTTTCTTCATACCATACATACATAGAAAGTGACCTATAGTTTTTTCAAATATAAAGAGGAACGTGAGTTATTGTTCACGTTTTAAATAAGCAGGAAGGAATAATTCATACAAATCACTTTCTCCTCTCAGAAGTAACACTTGCAACGGCCAAAACTTTCGTAAAATGGAACGTGCCTCTTATATTTTTTCAGACAGAATGGAAGACTTGTCTAAATGACTTTTAAAAAGATAAATACTGAAACGTGCGAATTTGTTTTAGGATTTTTCGTAGCATTAGTTTGAGGTTTATTGAATAGTTCTTTCCATTTTATTTCCGTGGATGTATCATAAAGCACTATTTCTATCATTTGAAAGAAAGTACGATTACTAACGTGTGTATTAAAATCCAGCCCCTACCATTTAAGCGTATATGAAGAAAGCATTTTGGAAACTACCGGCACATGGGCGCGATTTAAACAACCTCAAAACTTCTCCGGGTGAGTTCCTGCTTCCCACCATACAGTCAGGTGTAGATTTCATAGCCCCGGGGCTAAAAATTGCAGAGACCAGAAAAAAAAACTTCTGTGCTTCAGACCTCAAACTACACCTTCGTAAGTAATCGGTCTCTTTCATCGCGCGTGAAAAATACACTTTTTATACTTCATTCGCTCAGATAGTGTGGCGACCAGCGTAGCGACCTCCATGCTTGTCGCAAGCACGTACGGGTATGATAGGCATCGAGGTCAAGTTACGCTGGTCGCGATACTATTTCAGCGACTGAGCTTTACGCGAACGACACCCGCGTTAAAATAGGTTGCTGCCATCCTAAACCGACATCACACGTAAAAAAAAATTGATGTAATCTGTTAGAAGGCCGTATCTTTTAAACAAATCTGATAAGTACCTGTTACCTATCTAACCAGTCAATCAACTCAACCTTCACTCAGAAAGGCTTTTAGTCCATGATTTGCTAAAATCTACGTTCGCCTAAAGCGAGCGCATTTCCTGGAATCATCAAGTAGATGAGTAGTTTCTGCGAATTCAATTAACCATTTTGGATGGAAAATGACTTAGAGTGCACCAGGTCATTCATCGACTTAATGCCCCACATTAAAAGAAAATAAGACTTTTCAGTTGGTGAGCCCATGGTCCTTAGGAAAAGCTGAACTCTACATTTGACATCAACCTGCCTTTAGTATGCTAACGATGATTTGATAATTTTACCTGCCATACTGATGGCTCCGTATTAAGCGGTCCCACTTGACTCTGCGTATTTTTAACGCACCGCAAGGCACCGTAAATACAGCGTAGCCGGATTTCTATGGGAATAAGATCGGAATTCGCAACGTCTTTTCGTCTGATAGACGCATGCGTTACGGTGCGTAAAAATAAGCAGCTACGGACGACAAATGGGACAACCGACATAGATATTAGCGCGAAAAATATTACATATCATATTTAAACAATTTACAATACAGGGTTATTTTTTATTCATCCCGGAAATTTTACAGGGCGATTCTACTCATGATTCTGAACAACTTTTATTATGGGGTCACCTGCGAAATCGCGAAAATAAAAAAACAGCTGTTCCATACATTTTGTTTGAGTAGGTATGAATTTTTCTATAGAGCAGCTTTTTTTTTCGCGATTTCGCAGGTGACCCCATAACATAACATAACATTTGTTCAGAATCATGAGTAGAATCACCCTGTAAAATTTCCGGGGTGAATAAAAAATAAGCCTGTATTTCGTGACTGTACTATACCTACGCACGCGAGTTTGACCCTTACCCATAATTATACCAAAAGATCGCATACTTAGTCAAAATTAACATGTTACTGTCCTAAACAAATATAGAGTTGTAAGTACATTAGCCTACGGGTAGATTTCGAGATCATACACTTAATGAGGCGATTACAACCATATTATTATAGTGTCGGCCCAAAACTGGTTGGTACTTTGTATAAAAAGCAAAACCATTAAACTGCCTACTAAGGCAGAGATCAATGTTTTGATAATTGGACATAAGTATGCTTCGGTATGCCAGCGGGCCAAATATAGAGCGAATATAAATTTTAATATTGTTCGATAATTTTGTTTACGATTAAAAAGTTTCTAGCTTGACTATTTTTTGTGGCAATGGTATGCGATCACAATTTTTCGAATCAAAATCAGTCAACATTTTCAAACTCTAAATGATAATGATTATAGTATGTTTGTTTTACCTATAATGTACTTTCATTTATTATCGATTAAGTTGGCCGTATGATGCCGGCTTAGACTAGCATTACCCCATTTCTTTCACGCAGGTGTCGTAAGAGGTGACTCAGGGACCGGAGAGTGTCATGTGTTGTAATATTTTAGGCGACAGGCTGACATTAATTAATACATGATTTTTCTGAAACGGCCCTAAAATATTTGTCAGACTTGGTGACTTTATTTAACGGCTTTTAACGCTCTGCCTACCTTATGTGTTCCTATTTGTATGTAAAAAGTTCATTCAACAAATGCTTTGGTTCTAAAAATTAATTTGACATTGAACAAATACTTACAAAGTATTTAAAAATAGGTAACGGTGTAAGTAAGCGTCTGTAGCGTAGGCAGTGCTTATTTTAAAAGAAAAGTCCTTCGATAGAAACTTGACAAAACTTATTTAGAATCAAATAGGTATTAGTAAACTAGAGATGCACAAAGTAGTCGACCTATTGGCCTTTAATATTTTATAGTCAGTCGGTTGTTATAACAAAAATGAATTGGATATAATTATTTATTTCAACCAGCAATAATGATGTCTGAAATGAAACCACAACAGTTTTAGTTATAAGAGAGGCTCTAAAAACTTAAACAGACGTGATTTCTTTTACCAAACGTCACCAAAGTAATGATCGGCTCAGCCGACTAGTCGGCCATTTTTGTAGTCAGCTGATTTTAATGCGATTGGGCAGTAGCCAACTAGACGGCCAAAACCATAGCCGGTGCACATACATCAGCCTATTTCAGTCCACTGCTGGACGTAGGCCTCACAGGGTACGCCATAGGGCACTATCTCTCGTTTTCGCCATCCAGTCGCTACCAGCCGTCTTTTTTGAAGTAAGTAAGTAAGTAAGTAAGTAAAAACACTTTATTGCACAAAATAAAAAACAAAAATATCAGGAAAAATTATTGCTAACATGCGCAAAGGCGGCCTTATCGCTACAAGCGATCTCTTCCAGACAACCTTTGGGTGGAGGAGAGAGTATTGAAAAACAGAGCAGTGCGAGAGTAATCATGAAAGAAAAGGTAACTTGAATAAACACAATAAATACAGAATACAAAACTATGATATAAATATAAACCTACATACAAATACACATATATTTATATATATATATATATACGTATATTAATATAAAATAAATATATACATATATATTATAATACATACTCATCTATATATATATACACACAAAAGGATATAAGTACCAACTTATTTGAAGTCAATTCTTGCTTTTGACAGGTAATGTGCATGTACCTTTGTTTTAAAAGCGTCAAGTGTCCTGCAGTGGCGTATTTCACGCGGCAGAGCATTCCAAGTGTGAATAGATTTTATTAAAAACGACTCCCTGTAGTATCCCGACTGACTCATTGGGGCCTTCAAAATGTTGTCTGATTTTGATCGCAGGTTGAAGTCATCGGTCCATCTGGCCGGAGTTTGGCCAACGCTACGCTTGCCGAGGCGTGGTCTCCACTCGAGAACCTGCTTTCTGCACTATCCGTCGGTTCTACAACAGATGTGCCCAGTCCACTGCCACTTCAGTTTGCTACACTTCCAGACTAGGTATGCATAATAGTCGTTACGTCTCTACTAAAAACACAAAAAGGATTTCCTGCCCCAAACCAATCCAGTTTTGGCTTTCTCCAGTACCTCCTGGAATCTCGTTTTTCGTAAATCTGTTTACAGTCGGATGTATGCAAAGCCTTTTTAATAAGAGTTTGGGGCGGTTTATATACAGCCTCCGTCTTGAGGAAAATGTCAGCAATCTGAAGGAAAATCCTACTTTATTGTTATTGTACAGCGTTTATTCGAAGCTGGTTATACAGGGTGGGAAAGATAAAATAGTAATATCGTAAAGTTCGAAAGATTGTTTGCAGTTATTCTATTTGAAGTTTTTTTTTTTTACAGACACTGATATATCTTTGTCTGTGAAGAAGCCGAAATGGAAATGGGCAGGCCACATGGCAAGGGACCCAAGAAACAAGTGGACAAAAGATGTAGCAGTGTGGTACCCAAGAGATGGAGCAAGAAAACGAGGCAGACCATACTTAAGATGGGCAGATGATTTCAAAAAGATAGCAGGAAGCAACTGGATAGGGAAAGCACAGGACAGGAAACTATGGAATAATCTGGAGGAGGCCTATGCTAAAAAAGCAGACCAATAAAGGAAAAAGAAACAGACAATAAAATGAATAATGTATTTATTTGAGTGTGCCATTGTAATTTATTTATTGTATGTATATAACATGTAAATTCTCATATTGTTAAATAATTTTATTGGTAAATAAAGGCTATAATAATAATAATAATAATTCTATTTGAAGGTGAAGCGAAATTTTCTTTCGCAAAAGCACCGGCACGTGTTATTTTTTTACTATAGATATTATTGCCTTCTGAATAAACTATGTTTATAAAAACATTCTTCCGGAAACAATATAACTGAAAAAAAATATATATAGCAACTATATTTCCTTATTTGATTTTATGTAATTTCTTGTAGCCCTACACAAGTAAGGGCTAAAATACTAAAATTACAAGATCAGCAATTTGAAGTGACAAAGGGCGGGTAATCGACGACCATTGGGTTTTAGAATTGCGGCCAGTCGTCGGAAAGCGCAGCGTGTGACGACCTCCTACCAAGTTGACAGACGACCTTGTGAAGATTACACAGCTTGTCTTCCGCCCAAAATCGCAGTCTGTCAAATCAAAGCGCCTGATGAACGCCTATATCGGTTCTCCCTCTTGTCGTCCGCTACTGCGTATTTTTAACGCACCGTAACGCATGCGTCTGTCAGACGTTTACGGTTGACGGTTGCGACCGTTAAGCACCGTAAATGCACCATAGTCAATATAAAGTTTTTATATTGAAATGTATACTCATTGATATAATTTTATTACTGAACTATTCTTACTTACTTTCTATGAAATGAAATATTTACGAACACCCATTTTGACTAGGGGTCAGCTTAAAACCAGCAGTGTGCTGTGCCTACGCCCATTTCAGCTCATGTTGTATATTTGTACTGTATTTATTGATTGTGGTGCCTAAGATGTGATGCGAAATAAATATATTTGTATTGTATTTATGACCTATAAGTAATTTGTATCTTCCATGCTTCCTAAGACCCGGTATAAACCTGGAAATAGGTTGCGAGTAAATAAGGACTCCGTACAAAGCCTTTGTAGACGGGGGATCGTCCAGATAACAATTATTAGGACTTTATAGAACAGTAGAAGGCCACAATAAACTTCCATTCGATAGAATTTTAAATGCCCCAGTAAATAGCATTTTCTTTGCCGATAAAGTTGTGTTATAGGACTGAGAAGCTGATTTTGTTTGGTGAACATTGCAAATGCTAGTTATTTCTAACTAGGCATGTGAAAACATAATCGATTACTAGCATTATATATAATAGGCAATTTGATTTAATCGATAAGTAAAAAAATGATTTTTTATATTTGAAATTCAATTTTTGCACCACTTTTTACAGACGTTATATCTATTTTGGCTGTAGGATTTTATTTAAATGAAAAGTGCTCCTTAAATGAACTTTAAAAAAAAAATAAAATTCTGCCTTATCAAAACTAGCAAGTGGAGTCAAAAAAATCCGTATCTACCTACCTTAAAGTAACCGTGAGATGCTGACTTAAAATATTATCACCCTATTTCTATCCCGTGGGTGTCGGAATAGGCGACTAAGGGTATCGAGGGTTTCAAACCATAGCTCACAACCTGTCCCTTTATACACGACTTTTCTAAAACGGACCTCAAATATTTATCAAACAACGATATTAACGCTCTGCCTACCCGGCAAGGAATAAATGCGTGATATGTGTATGTGTGTATAAAGACCAGTTAAAAGAGCAATTTTAAATTTTTGAAACTGTCTATACTTTACGTATCAAAGCACTACAGTTTTAAAGGTTCTTATATAAAAAGGTAAAATTACTTAATCAGCGCGAATACGACTATATCAAATATTATTTGATTACAATATTATTAAAGCTGGAGTTTTCCCTACAAACGCTTTGACACATTTTTCGTAAGACGAATCTGCAAAATGCATACACATCGGTTGAGAAAAGGTAGACACTGTTACCAGCAAAAGCAACGGAATTTATTCCATCTGAATTTTACTTCAAAGATACATTTTTTTTTTATAAAAACTTAAGAGCCATCAGAATGTTATTCTCGCTTAGCGAGCTCTTCAGACGGGAACGAGTGGGGATGCTCACGGATACTTAGAATATACCAGTTTTTACTCTTCCGAAAGACGGATTTAAAAATGCTAGAACATGCTAATTGCTTCGGGATTTCAGCATAAAAGGGTTTGCTAAAAGAAAATTACTTTTGATTCTTGCTGTGTGATACTGATTTAGAATGCATCATTCTATTCTACTCTAGAGTTTTGTACATGCGAGTAAGAGATGACTGCAGGGAATGCAGTGGTTTCTATGAGTGCAACAACTTGCACTGCGCTCGTCAATCTGCTGTTACACATACACACACACACATACAAAATTCACGCCTATAATCCTTGCAGGGTAGGCAGAGCGTAAACAGCCGAAAAAAACTGACATTTACGCCACATCTGACAAATATTTGATGGTCATTCGAAAAATTGTGTATGGCCATAGTGACAGGTTGTCAGCCCATTGCCTAAAATAGAAATACTCACCCTCGAGTCCCTTACTCGCCTCTTACGACTCCCAAGAGGAAGAAATGGGGTGATGCTATTCTAAGCCGGCATCACACAGCATCTGCTGTTGAGTTTGTTAAAACCCTCTAATGACTCGTTTCCAGCAGTGGCTGTAAATGATGATACTTTTAAGTACTATTGTCATAGTTATTGAAGACTTAATGCCAAAGCTATTTTATTGATAAATTATAAATTCATAATAAAATACTTATGACTTTTCCAGCCTCTTTAAGATCTTTTAATGTGATTCCCGCCCTTGAAAAGATTTTCATATTCAATTACAAATAGACAAGTGCGTCTCAAGGATCGCCTTTGCTTCACGGTTTGAGGAATATTCGACGGTGTCTTTGCCCTAAGTAGTGATGTCAAATTGTCGATATAAATTTATCATCGTCATTTTAGCACGTTTCAGTTTACTAACGGCGATTGCGATAGATTTGAGGTACATATAGATCCAGTTAATCAACTAAAATATGAGAAATTAATAGCGTGCTTATAAAGTGATATTTTAGCACTGAAATGTTTCATACCACAAACAGTCAGCGCAGTTTTTTTTCTTGACAAGGTTACATGATTTTTCGTTGCAATTCGTTCAATCTAGAAATTGTTTCAATAAAAAAATAAACTTTCTTTATTAAAATATATCCACAAACCATAACTTTGCTTATATTAACTACCATTTATCATAGACAATCACAACATCAGTCACATCAATGGTCCAGCAATGTACATGAGCTTCCGATGTGTGGTGTTTGCTATGACAGCAGGTTTGGCAAGCGCAGTGCTATATGTTGTACATTCCCAGAAAACGGTGTTGTCAATTTCATAAATTCATTCCTTGGCCGCCTTTACGACAACCACGGGAATGTGAAATGTGAGAATAGCTTCTCAGTCAGCAACTTACATACGGTAATATTGTGAAAAATTACTTTACCAATTAGATAATATTGTAAAAGATATGTTAGGTACATAATATGTTAAAATAAAAATAAAATGTAAAAATAAAAATATAAGCATTAATACTTATGTGTTAATGCTTTTATCGATACAATAGTTTGACGCTTTTTAACATCACTTTCCCCTACAGAGGGGAAGGAATTAGCCGGGATGACGTCGCGAGTGACGTAATGAATGTTAAATTTGCACGTGCTTGAGGGTCGTCTGCGTCTTTGATCGGGACGAACACCCTTAAAAAGCAACTCTTGTGAGATATTGCCTTTTTACAGTCAGCCGTGTACACTCACGTGCAAAAATTGAGGTGAGTTTGTCTGCGGAAAGTTTTTATGTGTTATAAAAACTACCAGCATGATTTCGATGATTATTTTACATACATACACACATCACGCCTTTTATTCCTAGCGGGGTAGGCAGAGCGTAAACGGACATTATTTGAGGGTCATTCGGAAAATTATGTATCGCCATAGTGACAAGTTGTCAGCCAATCGCCTAAAATTGCAATACTCACCCTCAAATCCCTATCGCCTCTTACGACTCCCACGGGAAAGAAATGGGGTAGTGTTATTCTAAGCTGGCATCACACGGCACATGATTATTTTTCATTTAGGCGTTTTACAATAAAGTAGCACTCCGCCTTTAGGAAATTCATACTCAATATCAACAGTCATTTTTCCTACATTCATAATATCAACACCATAAGATCGACAACTCATTTGAACAATTGTTCATAACACCAACAGCTTAATATAACAACAGTTTATTTGAGCAATAGTTCAAAATCTGTAGTGTGCTGCATGTGTAGTAGTATTATTATATTTGTTCCGTTTGAGCCAATTTCTGTGAAGCGATTGAAGTCGGTTCTATTGAACGTTTTGAGCGTTGTTTATTATATTGTTTTTTATTGTCTGTCTGCTGAATTGATAACCGCTCATTTCGTAAACCTACCGATATTATTAGCTTTTATAAAAAAAATTATTTAACTGTGAACACATTGTATTGTCTACCAAGAAATTAGATAGAAGTAGTGAACGAGGTGTCAGCGCGCCTCAATGAGACCACTGGTGACCGAAGAGCTGGCAGTTTTCTCGGCCAACGACTAAGTTTGGCCATCCAAAGAGGGAACGCTGCTAGCGTACTGGGTACCATGTCTAATGGAGGCGCACTAGACGACTTTTTTTTAAATTAAATTTAGTCTAGTTTAGCTTAGTATAATTGTTATTTGTCCCTTTATACTTATATACTTTTGTGAACAATTGAATACCAAATTTTAAAACACTTCCCGTGTTAGGTATACATTTTTTGAAAACTTGCAAAATTTTTAAGCGCGGGCAGGATTTGAACCTGCGACTTTCGTCATTACTAGTGACGACGCCTCTTCCATCTGGGCTACCGCAACTCGTACCTTGCCCGCCAATTTTGCAAGTGTATTAAATGCCAGTAACGCGTGGCACGGCTCCATCTACCAGGTTGAACTAATACTGATCAATTTTCATGAAATTCATCCAAAGGAACTCTAGCCGTAACCCGATAAAAAAATAATCATATGTTAAGAACCTCATTTTTGGTTTGCTGATACTACTAAGGTAGATTTTAATAATAAAAAAAAAAAATGATATTAGGATTTCTTTTGTATAAAATTATTAATGTAAAACTATGGAAAAAAGTTATATTTTAATTTTAAAATTAATGCTTCTCCACTCAAAGTAAGTGTACTTTATTCATTCATTTGAATTAATTATTTATTTAATGGGATTATCCCGTTATGGCGTCGTTTTGCATTATTAGAGTAATATTAAAAGGGAGATAGGTAATTTGAAACATCTTTGAGCAATTATCAAAGATGAGTAATATAATTTACCTTTTAAAGTGCTTTTGGAAATATTTTAACATGGACTTTTAACATGGTTCTACTTTTCCTACGAAACAAAGCTTGAAAAATAAAAACGTTGAACTTTCCAGTGTTAGTTGGTAAAAATACTTATTGATAAGGAAGGTCTAATTTATTTCCATACTTCAACCCAGGGATATATTAATCGATGATTGCGAAAATGTTATTTAAATTATTGGATTAAATAAAAATCGGTTTTCCACATTTCCAATTGCAAAAGATAGATTTATTGCAGCACTTTTATGCACCGACGATTTTTTTCGGGCCCTGCTCACATATCTGTCAAAATAAACGTCACGTTATTGTGGGCCCCTAACAATATTTTGTTTCCGCGGTATGATGTTTATTTTATCTCTGCCAGAATTGACATGATAAAAATGAAATATCAAGTAAAATATAAGCAAAAGGGCGCGTTCTTCGGGAGCTTTAGGTATTTTACGCGCCGAGGCGACCCGCCTCTGCTTTACGCGCGGGCCGTTTTGAATTGAACTCCGCTGACCTTACGCGGCGGGCGATAACGCCACAGTATAAAATTATGCAGTAGGCAAACTAAGTTGGTCATTGTGTTGGTTAGTTAGTTATTTTATTATGTGTGTTAGGATATTGGAAGGACAGTTAAGTAAGCTAATTTAAAGCTAAAACTCTGGCCACATGATGAACCCTAACGACAAGATGAACCCAACGACCCTATGAACCATGATAACCCGATGAACCACGATAACCCGATGAACCTAGCGAACCGATGATCTCTGACGACTCGATGAACAATAACGACTCGATGAACTCTGGCCACATGATGAACCCTAACGACACGATGAACCCTAAGGACTCGATGAACCCAACAACCCGATGAACCTAGCGAACCGTTGAACTCTGGCCACATGATGAACCCTAACGACAAGATGAACCTAACGACCAGATGAACCATGATAACCCGATGAACCATGATAAGCCGATGAAGCTAGTGAACCGATGAACTCTGGCCATATGATGAACCTTAACGACAAGATGAACTCAACGACCCGATGAACCATAATAACCCGATGAAAAATAATAACCCGATGAACCATGATGACCCGACCAACCTAGCAAGCCGATGAACTCTGGCCACATGATGAACCTTAACGACAAGATGAACCCAACGACCCTATGAACCATAATAACCCGATGAAAAATAATACCGTGTGATGCCGGCTTAGAATAGCATCACCCCATTTCTTACCCATGGGTGTCGTAAGAGACGACTAAGGGATTCGAGGGTTAGATTTGTATTGGCTGACAACCTGTCACTATAGTGATACACAGTTATCTGATTGACCCTCAAACTTTTGTCAAAAGTGGTGTTAATATCCGTTTTATGGCCGTTAATGCTCTGCCTACCCCGTAAGGGATATAGGCGTGATTTATGTATGTATGTATGTATGAAAAATAATAACCCGATGAACCATGATGACCCGACCAACCTAGCAAGCCGATGAACTCTGGCCACATGATGAACCTTAACGACAAGATGAACCCAACGACCCTATGAACCATCATAACCCGATGAACCATAATAACCTAATAAACATAATAACTAAGTCCTGAAAACTATACTCTGACATGTGCTGTCGCGGCATGTGCCATCGGAAAAAGTGGTTCGGAACAGCACCTTAAGCCGGCATCACACGGCTAACGGTATACATACATACATACACATATCACGCCTATAATCCTTTGCGGGGTAGGCAGAGCGTAAACAGCCGCAAAAACACGGACATTTACGCCACGTCTGACAAATATTTGAGGGTCATTCGGAAAATTGTGTATCGCCATAGTGACAGGTTGTCAGCCCATCGCCTAAAATTGCAATATACACCCTCGAATCCCTTAGTCGCCTCACACGACTCCCACGGGAAAGAAATGGAGTGATGCTATTCTAAGCCGGCATCACACGGCAAACGGTATTATTGCATAAAACTAAATAGTAAAGCCGCCATCTATGCGGACGTCACAGATACCTAGTGTACCAAAACAGTCTGATCCATCATTAGGAGATTATGATGAATCAAACGGAACGTGTTTTAGCTATCGCGTATGAGGTGACGACGACTTTTCTCAAAATCGAGTCCTTCGTCCAAACTATCTGGCCCCAAGAACTTTTCAGCAAAAGTCTTTTATAAAGGACTATGGGTGACCGGAGTTTTGAATTTTGTTGAACTTCCTGTGTTTGGCCCTGGATGGCGTAATTTCAGTAGATGGATTTAAGTATAAAATTATTATTATTTTGTAATAAGATGTAATAATAATCAATCATTTCGACATCTGTTGGGATTTCAATATTTCTCTGCTACATATAATACAACACATTCCACTGCACTCACCAACCCGCCTACCAAGCGTGCGGTGAGCATGGAAAACACCCTCTAATACCAGGAGGCCCATGTCCAGCAGTGGACCGTTGTAGTTGTTGATGTTGTTAATATCCAAATATTACAAGACCCTTTTTAAAAAGTTAGAATATCTAGTAGCCGGCCTTACTTTTTCTTTCCGTTGTTAAACTGCATTAATTATACTGTGGCACTAAATGGTAACAAATAAATCGAAAAATCAAATCACGTCGCACGTCGAGCAGAGCACCAGCACAGGTCCAGCCTCCGTAAGCGCCACCGCGCGACTGACGAAGCCCGCGGAGCCGCGCCCCTCGCCTTTTTGTAGGTATTTAGACATCATAATTCATAAAGTAGCACTACAACATTGAACTTGCCGATTTTTACTAGATAATTGATTTATCTAAAGAGTAGTATAAAAATTATCTCAATAAGATTAATATTTTAAGCATAATATCGTAATGAAATTTTGAATAGAGGCAACTTTGGCATTTTATTCTATCGAGCGAATTTCATCTGATTGTGTAGTTGAGATCGAATTTTTATCTGTTAGATCCTCAACTGCAATATATATTTTTTTCAAAATTTTATGACTCTTTTCTATTGAGTAATATCGTTTTGAAAAACGGCATTTGAGGTAAAAGGCGCTCTTAATGTACGTTTTTTTGTTAAAACCTAATTTTTAATCGATTTTTAGATGACTGGAAATAATCAATTACAAAAACTAGTTTTATTGTTCCTAAACTAATATCCCTACTTTAACCTTTTTGTTTGATTCACCGCTAGAAATATTATAGGTATGTAATTATTATTAAATTATACATGTTATTATAATGTCATGCTGGCCGGTTTAGCATCATCCCATTTCTTTCTCTTGGGTATTGTAAGAGGGCGACAAAGGTTTCGAGGTTAGTATGTTTTGCAATTTGAGGCCATGGACTGACAACCTGTTACTATGGCGATAAATACACTATTTTTTTAATGACACATGATTTATCAGTTGTGGCGTAAATATAATTTTTACGGTACTATAGACTCTGCCTACCCCGCAAGGGATTAAAGATGTGATTTATGTACCTCCTACAACTCTGTATCAATGCTTACACAGCATTTATAAATATCCTATTAACTAGTGCATAGTTCTGGCAAACATTTAGCTGGCGTTGCATATTTAACCTGCCCCCATCTTGCTGAGCGGAAGATCAAACAAATATTGTATGCTAGGGCGATGCTGGGGGAGCATCCGGCAAAATGAGCTCTTATTATGTGCATATAGGGGATGAAACGAGAGCAAACCTTGTCCTACGGTCGGGGGTAGCGAGTTTCTATACAATCTCAGCTTTGGAATGAAATGAATGGAGTAAGTGTCGGAAGTCGGGACTCATAGTCACGCAATTTAAGACAGTATGGGCACAGTATAATTAATAGTACTAGCGTATTATGGGCCTTAGTCATCGATATATGTATAGCTGTCTAGGTCGCCAAAGGCATACCTAGATAATACATTGTATATACCACAAAATAGTAAGATGCGGTGAACGTTTAGCGTTTTTGGTTGGAGTTTTATTTTAAACACGCGCTTAATTTTTTGTCAAGGCCCTTATAGATTGAAAACTGGCTCGTACATCAACTGAACTATGCGCAGCGTGTCTTTTGATAAAACGGAAACACGGGAATAAAAACGTTATCAAGCAAAGTTTACGTAAAATACAACGAACCTTTGTAGTTCCAGCCAAAATTCAATAACGAAACTGCAAGGTATCGTTAAGCGAATACTTTAGTCCAATAGTAAGTATGTTTAAATGTAAAAATCAGTTAACGTCACATACTATGATACATACCATTGATCATAATTATTAATTGTTAGGCATTTTCTTGGATGCCATCTTCAAATCGAAGTTTTTAGGTTAGCATGTGGACACTGGACACCCGCACGGTTTTGAGCCGCTTTTATAAGATGGCACCTAAGAGTTGATGCTATTCTAAGCGGGCATCACACGGAAATCCTATCCCATCTCACCCCATGATGATGATGATAATTCATGATATTGCCTGGCTGAAAATCTACACATTTTCCAATTTTGTACTTGTTCTGCACGGCACGTGATGTATAGAAAACGTATCAAATTGACTGTATCATTGCAAAACCTGCCCTCATCCACCAATGTTTTATATAATTAGCTTAAGCGGTTTAACGAGGGGTTGTGCTGTTTGAATAGAATTTTTGAAATTTCCTAATGAATGTTTAGATTGGACATACAAATTTCATCGTTATTTGAATTTATATTGAGACGGATTGCGTCTAGGGGTCGCCAAACATTGGCTCCTTTGATAATACTCAGTTGACATGTGTCTAAATAATTGGAGATTAAATACTTTGTTTAATATCATGAAATATTTGACAATGGAACGAAGTTTTCCCTGTGGAAATGTCTTCACAAATACATTCTTGTTTGAAAGGGATTTCTATAAAACAGAATTATTTTTATGGGGGTAGCCTTCTCAAAATTCCTCATATTTTTAAAGTGTAGAAGAAATTTAGACACTTCAGAATGACTCCAAATTCCTGTGGTCCAATATCTATTCTATTTAGACCTAGGTATGTTCCAGAGAAAGTTGTTTAGTTTCATGGGCTGCTTCATTTCATCCCTTTAGTACATCTTGCATTTTGAGTATATGCTACTTCTTTTGTCGTTGACATTTACTGTTTCTCCCCCAAGGGTTCCTGATCGATCCAATGCGTGTGTTTAATATTCAATTTGTTCACATTTTAAGGGCCTTATAAAACAAACTACTCAAGATTATTCCTCCCTTACATCACACAGGCTCCCTTCGCTACACCTCATACATTTTAAAAGCGAAATACTCAGTCCTGCTTCGCCACAGTCCCGTTTCGCCACAGTCTCGATTCGTCATCGAAATTTTCATCCGTGCAATGGAGTCCTCCAGTTGTTGATGATATCCAACGAAGAAGAATGGAGTCCTGGTGAGTCACAATCACAACTTGCTACTAGAGAAGTTTAGTTTAGTATGCCTCCCTCTTCTCCTTCCATCTAGGTCCACCCTGGGCTTCCACATGCAAGTTTTTGGAACATATGGACTAGTTTTCACACCAAAAATGATAATTATTTATACTTAATTCAATTTATATTTCCCGGTTTGTCACAGCTTTCAGATTTGCTTAGTATGTGTAACTGATCAGTCAGATTTATTTTACAAGCTTCAAGTGTATAGTACCGCAATTTAAATTTTTTAAAATGATGAAGCTATGACAAATCAAGACAATTTTTTTGTATGACGAATCGGTACGAAGGCAAACCGGCCTAACTCAAGCGAAATGCTTTTATTTTTTCAGGAAACAACGTTGGTAGTCCCTTTTTTTACCTGCGCACAATCCTTTGATCCATTTTCGGTTACATGTATTTATAGACGCGAGATTAAGATAACAATGTCACTTTTGAAAGCTTTTAACAACTGTCAACTAGCTGTCAAATTAACACAAAGCGATTTGTGCGGAAGAAAAACTAGGCAGCTGAGTATTAAATTAAATTAAGAATTCACACAAAAGGGTCTTTCCGATAAAGGGTACCGTCGCGGTCCCATTTGCGAGTGTTGATTTTTTGACAGCTGTCATTGTGGAACTAAAATGTGGATTTTCGTCGATGCAGGTTGAAAGGAACAATGACTGTAGACAGTTGCATTTTGTGATATGGAAGGGTTGCAAAAACAGGGCGGCAGATTTGGGACGATAACGTATTCAAAACACAAAGTCAGGAACAAAAGTGATTTACTGAAGTAAATATTGTATTTATAATAGATGTAACGTCCAGCGATTCTACCACTTGTCATCCGTCGCTGCGTATTTTCCGCAACGTAACGCATGCATCTGTCAGACTAAAATGAATTGCGTATTCCGATCTTACTACATACAAATAAGGCTACAGTGCGTTTACGGATGCGTCTATCCGTTGGGCTCCGTAACGTATCAATATAAATACGCAGGGAGAGACGACTATAGTACGGTCATTCTAATATGCCATATTTGACAACTGTCAGATTCGTGGTAATGCTATGACAAAGGGTCCATTTTCCTTTGTTGACATCTCTTTTAGTATGGAGATGGCTTATTGGTAAGGCCTTATCTTAGTGAGAAAACCGCCTTAGATAGGTCAAAATTCTTGCAGGTGCTTAACCTAACTTTATTTTGTACTTAATTAATACCTCATTAGACAGAATAAAACGAAAGCAAGCTTTACAATTCCTTTTTCAAGAAAAATAATCTCATTCAAATCTCTATAGCCTGTTCTTATAGTAGGAGCAATGAACTTTGCTTGGCTTAGCAGATGGATTGCCTTCCAAATAGTAACAGGCGCCTTCCTTGTATATTTTTTTGAAGTCGAGCAGTTCAGTATAAATTAATTACACTTGTACTCGTTTCACAGATTTATTGCGGGGTAACCCGACCGATTTTGCTCACATGAGCATTTTCAAGGACTTTAAAGAGAGAACATCACACCTATTAATAATACACCTAATTATTCACATACTTATTCGTTGTTACAACGAATACAAGTGTTTTTCGTCAAAATTAATTAAAAATGGAGTTTCACTAAGCGCCAATAATCGCAAGTATTAACTATAATGTTCAGTGTAAAATTTGCAAATTTCTGGAAAACATGTACCTACCGTATAACTTGGTAGTCGAATATTGTTGTTATGGTACCTTTTAGTTAGACCTATGAATATTTTATTGTAAATCCTCGAGGCGTGATGCATTAACCCATGTCATAGGGCTTAAAACGACCGCCATTGGGACTTTCATGAATCCATTACGGAGCCCGATTGCTTAGTATGTGGCACACTGAGTCAGCGAACGACCCGATGAAGTTCCGTGTCAGAGTTTTGAATTTGGAATTTTATTTAATGACATAGTCCAATCAAGTCTGTACGGATGATAGAAGTAAACAGCACTTCAGAACAAACCCAAAATAAGAGACATTGCCTCAATTCGGGATATAAATTATCTTATCGTTCCTTAAATACATACATACATACATAAATCACGCCTATATCCCTTAGGGGTAGGCAGAACGTTAACGGCCGTAAAACGGATATTAACACCACGTCTGACAAAAGTTCGAGGGTTCCTTAAATTATCCGTCACATAGGTTAAGAAAAGGATCTTAGTCATGTCATGTCTTATAATTTGACGCAAAATACGTGTTATCTGTCAAAATAAGGTGACGATGAAAACAATGACGACTTAATTGACAAAAAATTGCAAGTAACCCAAATTTTCATTTAACATAATGACAGGACTTAGATATCTCCAGTTCTTTCCTAAACCTATTTGACGGAAAGTGACAGATAAGAGAAGATAAGAGAATCTGTATCTTGAATTGAGGCCAAATGTTTTTCTCGTATAACCCAAACAAATAGAGTGGGCAAGTATACGATACTGGCAAAGTGGTGACACTCTATACCGTGGGAACTTCGCAATTTGTCCCAGAAACCTGCTTGTAAAGATTTAGGTAGTATACGCAAACTGATACTAATGGAATCGTATCAGATTTGTCTTATTCTTCATCAATCTCAGTGTGCCTATAGGCAAAGCAAAAACAACGTCTATAAGTTTAGGTACTTATCTTTTTGTAAACAAATAAAAGCAGGTGTTTAATTTTAGATCAACGGAACATACAAAATACATAGTAGTACTTGGTTGTTATTTAATGCTGTCTAAAAAGTCTAAAAGAAGAGAAATAAAACAAATTCTTATCGAGAAAATAATTTATGCATTTAAAACGTAAACAGTGAATTACAAAGCTCGTGCATTCGGATTGTCACCTGTATGATGCATTGCCTTAAGAATAAATAATAACACTACCGTGGCATCATACTAATATTTGATCGTATAACCTACCTACACGTACAGACTATAGATAAAATTTTGCGAATAAAAATTAATCCATTCATCCAAATAAGGGTATGTTTATTAAGCATGTTCTTTTAGCAGTAGTTCGATATACCATATATGTAATCTAACTTTGTGGTCAACGTCCTTACCGATTATTATTAATAGATGGGTAATTTTCCATTTCTAGTCAATTTAGTCGCCATTGTTTTCCTTGTCGTCTTATTTCGACAGATAACGCTTATTTTGCGTCCAATTAAAATACATAATATGGCTTAGATATCCTATTCTTCTCGTTATCTATTTCACGGAAAGTGACAGCGCTAATTCAAGGTAAGTTAGGAGAATTGTTATCCCGAATTGGGGTCATTGTCTATTTCCCCAAAACGCCCATTCACCTTTGGTGTCAAACATATAGTTCCTTGACCTTTCACCTGGCCTATTAATTAAGTTCATCACCCTTATCTATGCCTAGACACTGTACTGTAAGATAATTTCGTAAAGACTTAGTAGGCTACTAACCTTAATTACCTAAGTATTACGGAATAGTGACCCAATGTCCTTTAATACAGGATACAAAAAAAATTGCTGCAAACATTCTAAGGGATGAGCCAGCTCATGAAACTGCACAACTTTTGCCAAGAAAGGTCGAAATATGATAAAAATGGACCTTCCAAATAAAAATGTTCCCGGGGACCGGGTCAATTTCTGTGAAATGTAATTTAAAAAAAATAATTAACTAAGTATTAGGGTATAGCGACTCAATGTACTTTATACAAGATGTAAAAATATTAGCTGCAAATATTTTAAGAGCTGCACCAGCCCACGAAACTAGACAACTTTCGGCAAGGAACATAGGTTGAAATATGATAAAAATGGACCTCCCAAATAAAACTGTTCCCGGCGAGCGGGAGAATTTCTATGAGAAGTGGTTTATTTTTCATTCTTTTTGCAACAAAAAAAAATGATAAGCTACACCCTTATATTATTATCTGAACTTATTTCTGCAAGGCCGTTTCTATCAAAGCTACGTTTTTTCATAGGTTGACTTTTACATATCATGATGTCTCCTTAAACATTTCTAAGGAAAATCAAAAGAAAATATAAATTCCTATCGATTCCCGATAACATCACATGTCTTACCTTATGAAATGTGCTTTGATTTTTCGTATAATAATTCAAACAATCAACAAAAAAATTCTCTTACACAAACAATTATCTATCAGAATATCCTTTGCTCAAGATTTAAGTATTATCCTTAAGTATGCTTAGAACCAGCAAACTCAATGAAATAGTCGCTGAAGTTAAAGTTATGACAAAAAGTGCCTAAAAACGGCCATTAAACCACTGTACGTTCCTTATAGCCTTACTTATAGAGATAGAGATCTTCCTTTGCAGCGATTGGTCGCACTTATCTGTTCCAAAGCTGTGTGATTGGTTACGTATGCCCCCACACCCCACCCCACTCCGACACGGCAGGGCGGGGCGAGTCGGCCCGCTTGGCTTCATTGGCGATTTTTCTTTCGCAGTGAGCGGTCGCGCTCAGAAAATAATTTTTTAAATTTCGATAAAGTTTTAAATTTTAAACTTTGAAAAATTATTTTCTTACAATTTTAACGGTTTTGCACCGTTCGTTTTTTAAATTAATAAATTTAGTGATTTAATTGTTCCTATTTAAATAAATTTTAAAATCAGTGTGTGTATAAACTGGGTAAGTCCTTTATATTTTATTATGCATGTGGCAAATCAAATTTCTGAAGGCGGTTTTCCGTCGGACACAACTTTGCAATTTCTTACAATTTTAATAAATTATTATTGAAATCTGTCAAGACCGTTTACGAATAAATAAATTGTTCCTGGCGATCCGAATTCTGTGAACAAAATAGTTAATAATTTATGGGAATTATTTGTCAAGAATAATGATCCCAAATAAATAAGCAAAGTGTGTTATAGGAATTTGGTTGCTATCGAAGTTTTAGTTACCCGGATTTAACAATAGTGAATTTTTTTTACGAAAAGTTTTTAATCCGGAAGTAATTAATTCGTTCGATTCTTTACGAACGATCAAATGAAAATCCAATAATCATAGTGCACTTCGTACAAGCTTTGAGTGGCATTATTTTAAGATTTTCAATATAAATGTTCATCCCTCGCAGGTTTTTAAACTAGTTACCTTGAACTGATAGGTATTCCTCGAGAGAAGTAATACCTTTTTTCTATTTATAGGTTACTATCCCGTCGAACTAGTTTCTACATATCCCCCGTGCACGTTTTTCATTAATGTGCCTGATTGATTTATGGATTTTCATTTGTTAATGATTATTTTATTTTTACACGTGTTTTTGTAAATTGTTATTTGGACATAAACACATTTTTATGTCGTTTACTGGAGCTAGTAAAAGTATACAGATGCTCCTTTCACGTAGCTACGTGTTATTCAAGTAACGCATCAAATACGTGATCTGTAGGTATTGTTCGGATACCTTCAAAGTTCTTTAAATAAATAAGTCGAACAGCGACAATTTTTATTTTAAAAGGGGGCCGCCATGACCCTGTGAAATGCTCTTAGTAATAAGAAAGTTTTCGGAAGTCCAAGTCCGTAGAACGTCTTATAAAATAGAGTAATAAGAACTCCTCAAGGATCTTTTCGTTGTACCTAGAATAAATTGCAGAAAATATATATTCTAGTTGATTGCTATGATATGAAATGGCAGCACAAGCCAAGCTACATTTCGTCGGTTTTATAAGCTACCTCTGCGCAACGCAAGGTATACCCTATTTTATAACATCATCAGGAGTTCATTAGGCCGTCAGCGCATGACGTGTCCTTAGACTCCTACATCCCCGCGCAGGGGTTGTACCTTTTGATGTCATGCAGAATGCCCTCGCTTGCACTTGCAGGGCCTGAAATTCCGTCCTCGAGCCTTTCGTATACTTGACGAATTAATAAATCGACATGCGATACAAATTCCATGCATTATAGACGGTTTATATGCAAATATTGCCAAAAATACTAACAAGTACTAAAAAGTATTTGTGTTGTGGGTTTCGGTACGATATGCAACTCAAAGAACTGGGTCCTCGTGGAGCCAAAGTTTCGAAATGTACCCACCAATATATTTTTAATACCTCGTGCAGAAAGAGTCGGCCAGCACCTTTGATAAAACGTTATTGCTTTAAGTATAGGTATTACTTTTGGTACCTACCTACCTTTTTATCAAACTTCCAAAAGTTTTGATGGCATCCGGCACATGCATGATTTGCTTTTGTCTGATCAAAGTAAAGCAGTCTTTCTTTACTTCTATGCTTATTTGTCTTCTAACGTGACAGTGAAATGCCCTCGTTAAATTTTGTCTTATCTGAAAGTACATCGTCCGGTCCACCGCCTGCGATGAGATAAGGCAATTGTAGCGAAGGGTAGTGTGTAGCACTAGTATTGATAGTGAAGCGCGCAGGTTCGAATCCTGCATGTGGTATAAAATTAGCCAAGTTTCCATAATTTTATACCTACCTAACACGGTTAAGGTTAAGTATTATAAATAAATAAATAAATAAATAAAATTTCTTTATTTCAGGTACTGAGTCCCATATTAAATGTCAATTTACAATATAAATTGCATTATTAAATTTAACTTTAAATTCAATTCAAAGTTACATAGTATATAATAATAATAATAACAACATGTCACCTACTCAAACTATTAAAGTTATCGTCATACATGTATAATGTAGTGAAAATTGCCGAGACAATCTCGTTATCGCACCTCAACAAACGGTTATGAAAGCGAGCCTTCATTCGGCGCATCACTGCATAGAAATCATCTACCCTGTGGTCCGCAAACATACCGGACGCGCTACACCGCCACGGCAGGCCCAGCAACGCACGAAAACCGTTATTGTATTGAACTCTTAGTGTATTATAGGTACTTTGCTTGTAGTTTTGCCATAAGTGAGCGGTGTAAAACGCCTGGCAGTATGCTTTAAACAGAGTTAGTTTCACATCAGTCGAACCTTGCGAGAAACGCCTAGCCAACATGTTACTCTTCATAGCGATCGCTCTTCTCTGCCTCTCTAGATCACAATCATCATTAAGATTGCCTGTAAGCACGTGACCCAGATACTTAAATGTAGTAACTAATGCCAGCGGTGCTCCACACAGTTTTATCGGCGGTATAATACTAGGCCCAGTCCCAGACTTGAACACCATGACTTCTGATTTCTTAACGTTATATATCAAGTTATGTTTAAGAGCATACTTCTCACATATCTCTATCAGACTGCGGAGACCGGCGACCGACGGGCTCAGCAAAACCATATCGTCCGCATAGCTCATGTTGTTCGTGTTAACACCACCAACATGGCATCCGATCCTGGTTTTGCTGAGCTCCTCGATTAATCCGTTAATATATAAGTTAAATAATATTGGCGAGGTTAGCCCCCCTTGCCTTACACCGTTATTGAGTTTATAACTAGAAGACAGAGTGCTCCTCCAACGTACTTGATTATCTTGGTGATTATACCAATATTCCAACAGGTTTGTTATTTGGCCGGGCACGCATGTGTTTCTTAACTTGTTCCATAGTGTATTATAATTTAAAGTGTCAAAAGCTTTACTTAAATCTAGGAAGCAAGCGTACACCGACGTTTTACATTTCAGATAACTTTTAACCGTATTTTTCAATGCAAATATCGCCAAGTCAGTCGATAAATTAGCTCTAAAACCAAATTGCGCGTTACTTAGTTTAATATTTGCATTGAGTTCAGGGTAGATGATTCTCTCCATAATCTTTGATAAGACAGTAGCCAGGCTAATGGGTCTATAATTAGTTAAGCTAGAGATATCGCCCGTTTTATTTTTGACAATTGGAACTACAAGTGTTCTCATAAAATCAGCAGGTAAGTAACCATGTTGTATACAAGCATTCATAAACAAGGCAATTTTCTCATGTAGTAGTTGACCACCATAAATAACGTGTTCTACACTGAGCCCATCGTGACCCGGCGACTTGCCCCTCTTCATTGCGTGCACGCATTTCCGAATATCCTCTGCAGTTAAGCGCGACTTGCATAAGTCATTGCATTGCTCAGCATATGGAGGGGGACATGCCGCCGGAGCCGTAGGCGCCGAGGTGTCTGGCGGGCAACACTGTGGCGTTACACTTACATTAGATAGATTATCGACCTTGAACTGATTAATAAACATGTTAGCAATGACTTTGTTATCCTGACTGCCGTTCACTGACACAGGGACACTTCCCTTCGGATTTAGATTGTTTGTATCTTTCCAAAATTGTTTAAAATCGTTATTACGCCTGTGTTTTGAAATTATGTCCATTTTAATTTGATTTTTGTGTTTTGTACACCATTTTATTTTATTCTTAAATTGTTTCTTAGTGTATTTCATGTTATCAAGATATGGCCCTTGAGTAGGACAGTTAGCAGTCTGCCACATCTGATAAGCAATACGAGCTTTTTCATGTAGTTCTTTAACGTGGTAGTTCCACCCAGTTATTTGCTTTTTCTTATAAACGCTCTTACCCCTATAAGATGCTACAGCCGCTTTAGATAAGGAGTTAATTATGTTGCTATATTGCGTATCTATAATGGAATGATGTGTTACGTTCGTGGCAGTGCACGGCAGCTCAGGCCAGTCGTATGACATTAAAAACCTTTTACATAGCTCATTATAATATTCAATTTGGTGGACATCTCTTTGTCCCCATAACACTTTATTTACGTGATTAGGGATAGCGGGTAATATCTTAGGCTTAATCATGCTAACGTTACATTGCACCACAAGTGGGAGGTGGTCGGATGTGAATACGTCATTCAATACGTATACTTGTGAGACTAATTCGCGGGCAGCTGATGTTACGATACAGTGATCTAACCAGCTAGTGGTACCGTGCATGTCACTTGTATAGGTATAAGTATTGGATGACTCACCCAAGATGTCCACGTCCGCACAAATCCAGTTATGGTCCACACAGTAGTTACTTAGCTCCGCAGCAAACATACCTTTACGACCCGTGTTATAATCACCTAATGCTATCACACATTCCGTATCACTTTCATCGATCACTGAATTAATTTTGGCGAGGCACTCCGAAAATAAAGGAAGATTATCGTTGCACTCAGTAGGCATATACACTGACATAACGAGTAAGCTTTGCTCTTCCGATATCTGCAACCGGACCGCGGCGATACGTTTCGATCCACTATCTATCGGTATCACGGACTGGAACAGACTTCGCCTCCATAGCACCGCAACTCCACCGTATGACCTTCCTATTAGTGTGCCGGCCGAGGTGTCCACTGCAGATGATCCAGAGTACTCAAAGTCCGGACGAACCCTCAAGAGATCGATGTCGTCTGGTAATAACCAGTGTTCTTGAAGTGCGATGACGTCATAGTCCCGGCAGAAGTCCTGTACGTGTAGGTACGATTGATTGAACGACCTACAGTTATAACTAATTAGCTTGATTGTCGTGCAAGCTACGTCCGAAGCCATTTCTAGGTGTAAAGTGCCTAGATGGCCTTCTTGGTCTAAAGTCAAATGGCCGGTATTCTATACCTATGGGCCAGAAGTCTTCGTGGAGAAAAGTGTCAACTTTATCTTTCAGTACAGTAAGTTTGAAGGACGCAAATGTAGGCGTTAACTTATAGGGAACGAGTAGTTGAACTTTTGACACTGTTTCACCTTTTTCCTTGATAAATTCTTCTATATTACTTTCAGTCGTGCTCTTGTCAAATCGTGTAATATAAATGTAAGAGAATCTTGGCGCCACCTTTATCTTGTCAGACGTCAGCTGAGCCGTTCCCTTTTTGTTTATATTATTTTTGATATTTTCGCGTCTGATTGTCTTCTTGTTTTTGACTGTTATGAAACTACAGTCTTTTTCGCCTAGGGGTTTTTCAGTTTGTTTAGGTGCGCTCCCTGTCGAATTATTTTGTTGCGCTGCTAGTTTAGTTGCCGCTTTCTTTATCATATGTTGTTGTTTACGTCGCTGGCGCTTAGATGGCCTAGGCGGGGGCGCGAGGGGCGCGGGGGTCGGCGGACTGCGGGCTGGCGTCAGCCGGGCCGACGCGCTCCCGCAACCGGCGGCCGTTACACCAACTTTTCTAGAACCACCCTCAGGCTTGATTGTATTAAAATATATTTAAGAAATAAAAGCTTCGAAAGGTGTGTTACAGACTTGAGTACAAGGAGTTTATTGTCTGACACATGTGTTACCTCGAGCGTATTAGAAAATAGAACGCGAGGGGATTTCTAAGATGTTAATTTGAAAATATTTTTACCTTGCACGCATTCATAAGGTCCCCCTCTTTTAGTTCCATGAGCTTACGCTTTCAAATAACGATAGCTAGATTCCACTGAGAATTTGCAAAATAGGCTATCTGTAGGCAAAATATACCTACTTAAATGTTTGAAAAAATGTTTCAAATATAACATCCTAGCCCGAAAAAGTCTTGGCTATTAGAAAGTACAGGGAACAATATTCCTACGTAAGTATGAACTTTATCTACTCAGAATAAAGTTCAAACTTACTGTCTAACGTTTTACAATGATTCTTAAGCAGAAGACATATTTGTCGTAGATTCACCGCATTCAGTCCCATCCTAGTAACCGTTACTGCCGAGTCTAAATTCTCGCAGGTTAAGGAAAATTTATAGACGGTTTAAGTCTGAAACAGTTTTCCTTTATGATCATTTCAGTGGCCTACCGAGGCCACGCAGTAAGAAAATGAGAAACATATTGATTTATTAGGTAACTGTGAAAACGACTGAATTTATAAATTTTTCCCTTGCTCACTGTCCTAAGTAGCAATAATTCACTTCTATTTCTATGCTATCACAGACCTCGTAGTGCTAACGCATTTCTGAGGGAGATCCCTCACGCTTGTCATTTGTTTACTTCTTTGAACTATGATCAAAAAGTGGCGTAAGAGTACCTACGTTAAATACTCGCTATGATTCTGGCATCAATCACGGAAGGGAATGTGTACAATCTAAGCTCTCTAAGTGCAGAGTTGTCCTAAAATAGTCCTACGTTTTTCTTAGCAACATGGAAACAGACAAATGTGGGGAGAGAAAACGGCCTTTTTGTAATGGCCTCATCTCAAAATGGATAAGTAAATAATGAAGACCTACCCATTTAATAGATCTCACACCGAAACTATAATAATTTTTACTTTTTAATTCATCGTGCATTGAGTGTACGGAGTAAATTTCGTGAGGTGGAGATGTATGTAGGTAATTTACTTATTCCAGCATGTTGCAACTTGGGAGCTAGGTACACCCTATTGTTAATTCTGCTATATCAAGCTGTATAACATCAAAACTAGTGGAAGGTTGTCTAGCTGCTAAGGCGAGTGATGTAATATATACCTATTTGGTATATGCCAAATTTTGTGTTACCTACTCGAGTGCCTTGATCTTGAACATGATATTTTCTTCAGGTGCGTTTATATTGCCCGAAATATTATGAATGAAATGCATATTACGTAAATTGTATAACAACCTCCACTAGAGATGAAAAATTCGTGATATATTTTTCAGGTGCTTTCATATTACCTGAAATGTTATGAATGAAATGCATATGGCGTAATATGTATAACAACCTCCTCTAGAGATGAAAAGTTTTAGAGCGATAGTGGCAAATAGCAATAATGCGACACTGTCCCAGACGATATTAAGTTTTTATTTCCTCAAGTGTAGTCATGCTTACTACACCTACTTTTTCGATAATGAATGAAAGCTTTTGGGCAAGTAAACAACAAGTACCCACAGTCTATGTTGGTATTTTAAATAAATATACAAAAGGTTACAATCAGAGGGTACTTTTGCTAATTGATATTTGTGTAAGTGCCCTGTCTGCCTTGTTTGGGTTTGAAACACGAGTATCTACTCCTGTGTATAACATTGTTAGATGGTTGTTAGAAACGTACGATAGTGAACATAATTGCCTATCGTAAGACGTCAGCCTAAAATAATAATACCGTTGTTCCAATATATTTGCTCTGAATGTCGAGCACAAGACGTTGTTAAAAAATGCTTGAATGTACCTACGTACTAGGCAAATAGTTTGCCTATCAAGTAAAATATTTTCAGAATAGATACCTAGCGAGAATTATATTGGGAACTACCTACTACGTTCAATAGCTAGTATATTTTACCAACGGTGATCATAATGATATATAATATTTGTACGGTGACCCACGTAAGATCTAGGCTTCCACAATTAATTTGCAATGTTGCAATGTTTGTACTGTCTAATAGACAATAACGTCGTTTACCGACGTACCTTCGGATTAAATTTTCTCCGTAGGTAAGCTGTTAACAAAATGATAAAATTCTTATAATTTAAACTTTAGCTCATATTCTTTTATAGCTAGCTCGTTTTTGATTGTACATAAAATTAAAGCAAATTTGTGCCCTTTTCAAGTTTTAAACAGAGATCTGGGCTTTGCATGGGACGGTCAGAGGTAGTTATGGCAGAAAACAATTTCAATAATCGCCTCTTTTATTATATCAAGTTTAGGTAGATTTACCAAGATATTAATTAACTATATTATTATATACAATATAGTTTATTCAGAGGCCCGAGTGATGTTTTAAATAAAGCTTGACCGTTACTCCGACAAAGTAAACAAGGTTAGTTATTGATCATTATGTATTATAGCAAATATTATTAAGGCAAGCCCAAATGAATCATATTTAAAAAATTATATGAAGGTATGATTTGATAACAAATTTATATGCCTTTTATTCTCCTGGGAAACCAGGTAGTCGTTTGGCCAGGTTTTTTGATTTACCTGCTTAAGCCCGTTAGGTCAATGCATATCTTAAACAGTAGTGTTGACCTTATAGTAGGGAAATTTAACCTACTTATTACGTTACCTATAGCTTGAGTGATCAAGCACAATTACAATATGTAAGCTATGTTTTTCTGTGTAAAAGAGCTATTTATTTACTATGTAAGTAAATAGATATTTAAAAGGTTTTATAAAAACGACCTGCAATGCGTATTTACCTCTAACTAAAGGTTCAATATTTTTATATTTTACTATTTTGGCTATTGAGTTATTAAAAAAAAATTTTTTTGAAATTTTCTGTTTACTGTTCGGAAACTTTCAGATGAATTTCCGCGTACTTTCTATCTTATCAAAACGTATTGAGACTTACATAATGAATAACTGTATTATGTGCATTTTTTATTAAATACGAGGTAAAGTTTTTCAAAGACATTATAAATGGCATGTTACAAATGCATCATTTTCATCATTCTATTATGCTTACCTAGAATGCCGTAATATAGTACAAGAGGTTTTGAATTACATTTTCATTATAATTTATTATATTTTATCGTCATTTAAGGGTGAGTTTATGATATTACAGTATTTTTTAATAAATACAATATAAATAAATTTTCAGTATAGTGGATCAAAATCATTATTGTTGATAAAGAAATTCATTTTTCTTTTTAAAAGAATAATCATACCTGTTTCTTTTTATAGTTTTTCACATTGGCGATAGCTCCCACTCCTCCAGGCGATATCAAACATGTCTCTATAAGTAAGGCTATAAGGAACGTACAGTGGTTTAATGACAGCATTTTACCTACCAATAAAATGCTTATTAAACTACTTACCTTCCTTATAGCCTTAAATTTTTAATTCTGCCTGGTGTATTTTGTAGTAATAATATTCTAATAAGAATATTATTATGAGACGCAATGAAGCCAAGCGGGCCGACTCGCCCCGCCCTGCCGTGTCGGAGTGGGGTGGGGTGTGGGGGCATACGTAACCAATCACACAGCTTTGGAACAGATAAGTGCGACCAATCGCTGCAAAGGAAGATCTCTATCTCTATAAGTAAGGCTATAAGGAAGGTAAGTAGTTTAATAAGCATTTTATTGGTAGGTAAAATGCTGTCATTATGGTAATAATTGCCATAACATTCACTACACCGAATATTTCATTGAGTTTGTAAGTTCTAATTTTACTTAAGGCTAATGCTTAAAACTTGAGCAACGGATATTTTCATAGATTGTTTGTATAAAGAGTTTTTTTTTGTGTAGTGGTAAGCGTCGAGGCCGTTCAGAACTACACTCGCCTTCATGCGTGATGCCAGCGGGAAAAAGCTAGATTTGAAGTGCATCGACCGTTTTTTTTCAGAAGTGTCTCTACAGGTTTATACCCGGGGCTAGAGCAGTCCTAATCCGTTGTATCATTTTGCACGGGAATCTTACATTTACTAAAAGTATTAAAAATTTCTGGTCTCAGAGTTTTTCAACCGCCTACTACTAGTAGGCCTTTGACATGGTTGTGTAACGACCGCCGTCTAAGTAATCATAGACATCAACCGCGACTGACAGCTTAACGTGCACTCCGAAGCACAGAACCATTTTCTTGTCATACATTCAGGTGATTCAGCTTGCAATGTCCTAACCAGATTGGAAACAAATTCACAAAGTGATTTTTTCTTTTCTAGTATAAAAGTTTATTGTTAATATCAACTTTGTCTGTACCGTGAATCGAACCCTTAGATTAACTTAAAGTTATCAATCTCAAAAAAAAAGGCTGATAATTGCCTATAAAATTATTGACGAAAACGAAGATTAGATACTCGCCGTACTACCAAACCTACGCCTTTCTGTTTGGTAAGGAGAAAGGCCTCGCCCGCCAAGGATTTAACCCTAGGATTTGTTAAATCTACAAGCTCTTCTAATTTTTAGTCAATTCAATTCAATTCAATTTATTCAAAGCAAACAATTTCCGCATAGAATATTAAAATAACATTAGGTAGGCACATAATATTTGGTAACATAGCACATTATACAACAAAATTATATAGGTCGCAAGTAAATCAACAGTAAAAAAGCATAATATTAATAACAATAATTAAAAAATTTAAATCTTAAAAAAATCTCTCAAATAATTGAGAAATTAAAATCTGACTAAAAGATTATCTAATGTCTATTTTACAACTTCTGATAAATTGCTCCGCTCCCGCCATCATCAGTTCAACAGACAAAGCAGAGTTTGGCTCGGTTTGTCATAGTCCCATTTCGCCACAGATTAAAAACGAGTCCCGATATGTCACATTGGCGGAGACCTACACTCATTGGGTGGCAACGGGTTGAAGAAGATGAAGAAGAACAAACAAACAAACAAACACATATCACGCCTATTATCCCTTGCGGGATAAAAGCGTAGAAGGCCACAAAAACGTACATTTACGCCACGTCTGACATATATTTGAGGGTCATACGGAAAATTGTGTATCACCATGGTGACAGGTTGTCAGCCGATCGCCTAAAATTGCAATACACACCCTCGAGTCCCTAAGTCGCCTCTTACGACTCCCACGGGAAAGAAATGGGGTGATGCTATTCTAAGCCGGCATCACGCGGCATGAAGAAGAAGATATGTCATAAAGCTTTTTATTTTTTAAATCTTCATCACTTTTTGTCAAAATATACCTAACACAAAAGATGGGAAGATCTGATGCTGGTGGCTGACAAGGCAGTGTGGGTGGCTGAATCACAGTAAATACTAGGCTAATGCCTATATACTAGATTTTCGCCCAGCGGTTTCACCCTTTGCCACTCATTTTCCCGTGGTAATAGTTGTTTTCCCGCGGTTGAAAGTAGCCTTTGTGTTATTTCAGGTTATACTCTACCTGTGATCCAAATCGGTCAAGCCGTTTGAGCGTGAAGAGGTAACAAACATACATACACACACACACACACACACACACACACAAACTCTCAGATTTATAATATTAGCACGGATATATGTAATGGGCATGCTATCAAATAAATAGAAGAAGAAAAAATACCAAAAGATTCTAAAGTATCGCCAGACAAATCATATAAACGATCTAGACAAATAAGCTGTAAAATAACAGGGACCTAGAAATTAAATTATAAATTGTACATACACATTCACATATCACACCGTTATCTCTTGTGGGGTGGGCACAGCGTTAAAGGCCATATAACGCGATCGCTAACGCCACGTCTGGCAGATATTTGAGGGCCGTTTTAGAAAAATCATGTATCACCGTAGTTTAGCCCAGCGTCTAAAATTTCAATACACATTTAACCCTCGAGTCCTTTATGGATAAATGATTCAGTTTTGACTGTGACGAACCAGAACTTTTTGACTGTGACGAACCAGAACTTTTTGACTGTGACGAACCGGAACATTTTGTATAAAGTGACGAACCAGGACTGACTGAGTCCACAAAAGCAGTACAAGTCTCTCGATTTTAATTCACTTTTATGCGACCATAAAACACTAAACGAAATGGGAATTATGTCATGGGACATGAACAGCAATTACAATGAGTAGAGTGGAACTGGAGCAAACAAAATTATGTTAATGTTTTTAATTTTTATTAGTATTGTTGTTATGCAAATGTTGGCCAACATGCAAACCGCTAGAGAGTTTTGTATTTACGTACAGTTTTTGAGGAGCGCCTTTGTTACAACAATTTGCAGAGTCAGCAATTAGGTAAGGTACCTACTTTGACTTTTTCCTTAATTCCTCATAAAATTAATAGTCTTAAGAAGACAAAAATAAAAATAGTTTAGTACCGGCCAACAGTATAATTTTTATCTATGTCTTATTTTCATTAAGTTTTTAAGCTTGAACTTTAAACGAAGCTGCTTGCTTTTCATAGTTGTAGGCACACGAGATTACGGTTCCCTTGAGAGGGTCTAAAACATTAACTTTTTGTACAGCAAAAACGACACTCTTTTTCGTTAGGAGCTTGTTTTTTTACAACTACAAGCAGTCATAATTGAGTGTATGGTTTTACCTTAACTAGATATCGTTACGCGTTTTCGAGGTAAAGGGTCGTGACCGACGGACGGACAAACGGATGGATGGATAAACAACAAAGTGATCCTATAAGGGCTCACTTTTAATTTTGAGATTCGGAAGTCTATAGCAAAAGTTCTACAAAAAGACAGTAGGTATGATTATAATAAAGCAGTTTACGAGTATTGAAAATTTAATTTTAAATTAGTCCTTTACAAAAAGTGCAAAATAAATAGTGATTTTAAATGTAGCTTCTTAAAATGTATACTTACCAACTACGTAACTATTTCAAAACTGAAAAAATTACACGAAAAAATCAACTACAATCCACATGTAAGTTTTTTAAAACAGAAATGACACAGCAATTTATATCTTAGCGAAGATAATACTTTTTCGGGTACTTTTTCTTCGAATACTTTTCATACTTCATCGGCTTCACTTTCTGGTTATACTTCTTCAGCCAATCCAACAAATCAAAGGAATTCAGGTCGTTCAAACTCCTCGCTTGAACAACAGGAGTTGGTAACAGAGGTAATCTTGTACCAGACAGAAGACCGTTCAAAGCTGTGAGCAGGAAAGAGAGAAGAGATACTGACACCAAGAGGTTCACAGGATCTAAGCCTATAGAGTGATGATGGTATGTTTGTCCTACTCCGCCACCGTGTCCTCCTCCATGTGCCATCCCGCTCCCACCCATACCATAGCCTCCTGAGCCACTAGCTGGATAACCAGTAGTAGTGAAAAGAGATCCGTAGCCTCTAGAACTTTCTGTAGCATCGTAACTTCTTTCAGGCGGTGGCTCAACTTGATACTCTATTTTCTCATCAGCTTTTTTCGTCTTGGTTCTATCAACTTTTATGCGTGCGATCTTCTTCAGTACTGATTGGGCATTCGTTTGTATTTTCTTCAGAAGCGCTTGCATTTTTGAGCTCTGTTCCTTTATCACGCTTGCCATGTATTCCTTGAAACTCAACACGGACGAAACATTCTGACTTTGTTCCCTCTGTATGTCAGACTTCACTGTTGTTAACAAAATTATTATAATGAACACTATCAACGAAAATAGCGACATTATAATCGTCACTGATTTCTTGAAATGTTTCAAATACATGAACTCCGTTTGGTAGTATGGCTTCAAATGGTGGTTCGGTTTTAAGATTATAATTTTATATGAATTGATGTTCAACTCTACTGCATTTGATAACAACGTGTCACATTGTGTAGTGTTCACAATCCAAGTTGTTTTCACCTTGACATTTGACCCAGCTACTTATTTTTTTCCAAAGAGATACGTTTTGCTCTCTCGTAAAAGAAAAAGTTACTTTCTTTACGAAATAGAGCGATGAAAATATTTTATCTAAGGCTGCATTTCTTATCGACTTTTCTAGACCTCCATGATTGTATCATATTATTTTCATATTGTGCACACCTATTATTAGTATTTCCTACGCAATTCTACGACAGTTATTAATTATAATTAAAATATCAGTTGTATTTCAAGATGGTCTAGGATGAGCAGCATCTCATTACATGACAATTTTACACGACTTAAGTCGTCCAAGTTAATATAATTTGTTGTCTTAAAGTGTCCTGAATCAGTACATAGTATAAAATAGAGTCGCTTCCAGTGCCCCGGTGTCCTGGTTGGGTCATGAGTCATTCATGCCATGTATGCTTAGATCCTTAAAAATTTGCAACATGTTTTTTTTTATATAAAGAGTGATCTAAGAGGAGGGGTTTAATTATAATTATTTATGCCGGGAAAAGGTCACATGCCCACGGGGAAACGGGTTTTAAACGTTATTATGAAAGTCCGTCGTCTTTGAGCCAATCCGTTTTACAATGGAAATTGGGGGGGGGGGGGGTTGTAATTACTATTGGTTTCACATTTGTGACGAGACCAACATACATACACTTATCACGCCTATATCCTGCGCAGAGTTAGCAGAGAGTAAACGGTCGTAAAACGGACACTTACGCCATGTCTGACAAACATTTGAGGGTTATTCAGAAAAATGTGTATCGCTTTACTAACAGGTTGTCAGCCCATATTCGCCCCTTACGACACCCACGAGAAAGCAATGGGGTGATGCTATTCTAAGCCGACATCACTCGGTACAACAAATAAATACCTCCGTGATTGAAAGTTGAAACACTATGACTGTGGTGAGCAACCTATGCTTAGACCTTCGAAACAACGCAACAGATTTTGATGCAGTTTTTTAATAGATACAGTGATACAAGAGGAAGGTTGATTTGTATAATATATGCCGGGAAAAGGTCATTATTCCCGCGGGAAAACGGTTAGCAGCAGGTGAAACCGCTTAACCGCAAGTTAAGATAATAAAAACTCAAATACTAAAAAAACCTAGATAAATAAACTATTAAGGACTTAACGTACGTTTAAAATTGCCCAAATTTTGTCAGTGGGTCCATTTTGTGACAGGTTCAGTTGTAGGTGAAATGCATTGTCAGAAAGTTAGACCACTGAGTCTAATCGGCAGTAGGTCTAATAATTCAACAACTTTACGTACTGACGTTAAACGCTATTATCAGCAGAAAAATTATCTGCGTTTAGGTATCAAAACTGAATTGAAATCTGTAAACACGACATCTGTACCTCAAACACAGAACTAAAGCAATATCCAGCTCAACACAAAGCTTTTATAAAGCTCGCCAACTCTGTATGTAAATATAGTTCCAGTATAATCAACTAGAGAGCGCCGCTGAGCACACTCAGGCGCAGTCCCTTGCCGCCCTCTGTGGTACCCGTAAGGAACTAATTCAAAGCTTTGCGAGAGCTCAACATCGCGTCTCATGGTTATCAGTTGGTAGAGCTTTTGAAGTTGTTCCAGGTTTGGGCCACAGATGGCAGAATTAAATTTTAGGACACTAAAATTGTATGCTATCTATTACGCGCGAATCGTACTTATCGAATAGTTTTAACTGTTTTACCTACTGTGTCTATTTTCACTGATTAACAAATAAAATAAAATAAATCTAACCCCAAACTAAGCAATGGTGGATGATTTTAATTAATACATCTAGTAAATCTCATTTTAGTAAAATTTTGTGGTGACCGATGGCGCAAGACGGGCTGGTGATAAGGAACAACTTTCCCCGAGGAACATAGGTTGAAAAATGACAAAAAAAAAATATGGGAGGAATAAATTTTTTTTCGATCTTATCTCGACCTATTTCTTGAGAAAAATTGTTCCCTAACACCAGCCCGTCTAGAGTTTTCGCTATCGGTCACTAGTAAAATTTCACTCAATACTACGTACCTACTACTAAACAACAATCTTTCAATGAAAGATGATTTTGTTCCGAAGGTTATTTTATTATAAGAAAATTGAAGAAAGATTCAGCAAGTAAGTGCCTACCTACCTAGCCAATTGAACGACAAACTGTACCTAAATGTTCAATAAATAAATCGCCACACAATACAAAGATAATCAACGCAACGGCTTTCGAAGCACCTCGCCACCTTTAAAGCATTTATTTTCCAAAATAAAATTGTTTTTGCGGCAATTTTATAGAGTTTCTCGCCGCGGTCGTGAGAGATCGTGGCTCAATCTTGCGCCCTATATCTTGGCTTCGGAACTTATGTTCAGCTCTGATTTATCACTGGTTAACGGTAAATAAAACTTATGGAACAGCCGTATTTTCAGATATACGGGTGTTATATTTACAGCTGACCGCTGGGCAGTAGATATACAGGATGTGAAAATATTAGTTGCAAGTATTTTAAGGGGTGAACTTTCCTCAAGGAACATTAATCGAAATACTTTTAAAAAAATGGACCTGTCATACAAATGTATATAATAAATATACGTGTATTTATATGTAGGTTTATATTTATATTGTAGTTTATATTCTGTATTTATTGCGTTTATTCAATTTACCTTTTCTTTTTTTATTACTCTCGCACTGCTCTGTTTTTCTATACTTTCTCTTCCACCCAAAGGTTGTGTGGAAGAGATCGCTTGTAGCGATAAGGCCGCCCTTGCGCATGTTAGCTATGAATGTTCTTGATATTTTTGTTTGTTATTTTGTGCAATAAAGTGTTTTTACTTAGTGACTTACTTACAAATTGACCCAATCGGCCGGAACATTTCGAATGGGACGTCCATATCTATTTTTCATATTTTACATACATACACATACACACACATATCACGCCTATAATCCCTTGCGGGGTAGGCAGAGCGTAAACAGCCGCAAAAAACGGCCATTTACACCACGTCTGACAAATGTTTGAGGGTTATTCGGAATATTGTGTATCGCTATAGCGACAGGTTGTCAGCCTATCGCCTAAAATTGCAATACACACCCTCGAGTCGCTTAGTCGCCTCTTACGACTCCCACGGGAAAGATATGGGGTGATGCTATTTTAAGCCGGCATCACACGGCAATATTTTGATCTATGTTAAGTTGTTCACTTGCAGGGCTTGGTTCATAATATTTTCACATCCTGTACAGTTGCTAAGGTGGACTCAGATACGTTATCCAGTGTCGACATCTATGTGTAAATCTTTCCGTGCACAACTAGAACTTTAGGACATAGCCAAGTGTGTGACCCGAAAAGAAAGCCTATGACCAATTATTAACAAGCTTATTTAATCAGAAAACACGACTGCTTTCTGAGATAAAGCCTAGTCTATGACACTCGCGATAAGGTAAGAATTCTTCCGATACAATTCCTAGTCGAATCTGTTCAGTCCTTAAATGAATCGTACATAATATACGTATACATACATACATACATGATGTCTAAAAACATTACACTCCCTTTTTTATTGGTCAGTCGTGTAATAAAATAGTGAAAAATGAAGTCGCTTCTCGTGTCCCTATGTATGCTTAGATCTATAAAAGTACGCAACAGATTTTGGTGCGGTTTTCTTAAACTGATAGGGTGATTCAAGAGGGAGGTTTGTATGTATAATTCATGTCAGGAAAAGGTCTTTTTACCGCGGGAAAATGGTTAGCAGCGCTGGGCGGGCCGCTAGTTGTTGATTAAGAAATGCATTATACCTGGTTTGGGGTCGGTTTGCATAAAGTTTTACGTCATATTTCTATAACGCATATGTTATGTAGTCATAATTATTCGAAGTCATAAAAGCAACACGCATAACCCTTGTAGCATAAATTACCACGTCATAATGTCAATCAGCATAAAGATAACTAGGCATACTATTCATTAGCATAAAGATAACTAGGCATATTATTCATTGGCATTATTTTAAATACGCATAATGATAATAACGCATATTATATATAACCTAACCTAACCTAACCTAACCTAGCCTAACCTAACACAACAATCCACAACATTTCAAATTTCTAACTAGACTCTATTATATTTTTAATAGATAGTTTATCGCATCATGAAATAAAGGTCAAGTTCTTTTTATTTTATTTTGTTTCACAATCAGAGATTTTAAATTTTAAAGAGTGATAGTTTAGTTCCAACAACTGGGCTGCTGAAAACAAAATTCGTTTGCCTACCTTTATTTAAAAAAAACTGATTGACATTGACAGATGAATGAATGAAGTTTTCTCCACTGTTTTTTTTCTACTATAAGCAAAGGATTTTTTCATGGTAATCCTAACTTTGGAAGTTTTTACAACTTTTCAAAATATTTCAAAAACGATTGCATTAAAAATTATGAAAATATGTGTATCTTAATAAGCATCCCAAACACTCTAAACGATATATGTATCTTTTGTATCTAACGTAAAATGAAATGTTGTGGATTAACGGAAGAAATTATACCCCGAACACAAAACCATGCGGAGGCGTGGCACAACAGATTCGCCCATTTCATGGAAAAACATCATCCGGGATTTTATTGCTTAGCTGTAAAAATGCAAAAAGAGATAAAACATCAAATTAGCGAAATCGAAAAATTTGAATTAGTTAAGGTGCGGCGGGGCTATTCCGCCGGAGGGGCAAATACGGCGTTTCGCTTTAACTCCATTATTTAAAAATTATACAACTAGTGACATCTATGAATTTAAAAAGGAATTATTAATGCTTATGTCCAAATATAGAAGGCACGGCTAGCTGTTAAGCTGTTTTACCGACAACCAATTTTGTTTCAGGTCGCCATTTTGATTGAGTTGTGACAAAACACGTGCTTAGAATTTAATTGTGTAAAATTAAAATCAGTGACTTTTTCAGATTGTGTCAAAGGTGAGTAATGATTTTGAACAATGGGCTTTAATTTAATCGTTTAAGTTTTACTGTATGTTTTGTTATTTCCGAGCTATTGTGTACGACATAATAGCCCCTCAATGGCAAAGACGACCATTATGAGGCGGCGTAATAGCCCCACGATTTTAGTAGGAGTTTGCAAAAAGTTTGTGTTGTCATGAGTTGATAAAATTACGATATTTAAATTACCATTTACATATAATAAGACTGTAGAAGGCCGATTTCTGTACATTGGAGATTTGTTCGAAAAACTCTTACTGAAAGTCTTAATTATATTAATAGAATCAAATCAAATCATATTTATTTGCATAAAATTTTGGGTACAATAAATATATCCGCGAGGTGTGCCTTTTTTTCGGCCAATGGGCGATTTTGGGGATTGTGTGTAACATCGATAATACAAAGTTGCAATTTCGAGACTAGAGTAAAACTATCGATAAAATGCGGCTCATCACTAGCATGTATGGGAGCACGTCGGAATTGCCCCTTTGATGAAAAAACGTTTTTACTCAAAATTGGATCGTATCAGCCACACATAGAGTTCAAATTAGTATACATACTATTTCAAACTTTTTATTGCACCGTTTTTTATGTTTAAAGCTTCTTTATTAAGGAAGATATTGGTAAACGTCGTAATTGCCCCGCGGCGGGGTAAAACCGCCGTTTACCAGATTTTTGAATAAAATCGCTGTTTTAATACTCTATTGGTCAGTTATTTACAACAGAAATATATTGATACAAATCTACAACCAACGTTTTCTTATATGTATTAATGAAAAAGTTAGAATTGTTTTCCAGAACGACGCTGTTATGATTCAAAGTGAAGACTTTATTTTTTTTCGTCTGTATAGCCCCGCCGTACCTTACAGCACCACCACAAAAATGACAAAAATATATCAACAAACAACAGCGCATCGAAAATATTATAAAGAATAAAAATGAATACTTATCAAAATTTGAATTCGTGCAATAACAAAAAACTTAAAATTAAAATAAAATTTGGTTTACTAAAATTATCTATAATTATAGTGTAATAAATAGTTATATTGAATGAAAACCAATATAAGTTATATATTATTGCATGCAAAATTACACGAATTTTATTACTCAAATAAATGAAAATTATTCAACAATACTTAGTTTGAATCTAATGTTTCCCATTAAAAATATTATGCCCAGTAATAGTTATGACAAGCAACAATTATGTAGAAAAAAATTATGAAAAATAAAAAATATGCGACTTAAAATTAGTCTAAAATAAAATAGGTCAAAATAATAGTATGACTATCAATGCAGTATGAAATATAAACATTATGCCAAACAAATAGTATGACAAAGAAATTTATGCAAACCGAGGTATGCCAAAGTATATTAGGAACTTCAACAATATGCAAAACGACGGTATCCCATTATACCTACGCACAGTCAACATATATTCAAAAGCCTTTTTAATTTTCTACTTACAGACTAATCAAGAATGAACTTTTATACTCAGGCTAATTCCAACCTTATTTTATAAGTACTAAATTCCAAAACAGTATGAATTGTGAAGGCAGACTGTTGAGTAATGGTGGCTTGCCCCCATATTAATTCCTCGTTTGTCGGACCTTGTTTTTTAAAGCAGTTTGCTGGTTAGAGTTAATTGTAAATAAACTAGTATTGGACATAGAAAGAGTAGGCACAGCTGGTTAATTTGAAGTATTCAAATTTTTTATGCCGTGTGATGCCAGCTTAGAATAGCATCACCCCATTTCTTTCCCGTGGGAGTCGTAGGAGGCGACTAAGGTACTCGAGGGTGTGTATTGCAATTTTAGGCGATGGGCCGGCAACCTGTCACTATCCGAATGACCCTCGTATATTTGTCAGACGTGGCGTAAATGGCTGTTTTCTGCGGCCGTTTGCTGTCTGCCTACCCGGCAAGGAATAATGGGTGTGTAATATTATATTTTCTAGTTAGCCGTATAAAAATTTCTGTGACGATGGACTTCAAACGAGCTTTTGACCAAATTTTTATTTGTACCGAAGATTTTCTTACGTAACCGCAGTAAGCACGTAAATAGTTAAATACCTACCCTAGGCACCTACCTACTTTAATACTTCTACTATTATGCCTAATTCTGCTTAAAAATCAAAATTATACTCCTAGCTAGCATGAAAAACTCCGTTACATTTTAAAAAGATCCTACTCTCTTTATTTTTTCTCATGGGTATCGGTTACGTTATGTACTGCAATTTTAGGCCATGGACCTGTCACTATGGTGATACACAATTCTCTGAATTACCCTAAAATGTCTATCAGACGTGGCGTAAATGCCTGTTCTTTACGGCCGTATAGGCTCTGCCTAAACCGCAAGGGATATAGGCGTGATATACTTATGTATGCAGACTCTTCACAAATTTCTTACTTATTATTTTAGGTGGTAGTTATTTAAGTATATTTTTATTCATGGAACAACTGGGTCAAAAATAACCCATCTTTTCCATAATGGAACAACTAAACGGACATCCCAAGACCGGGCGCTTTCTTCCGAGTTATCTATAAAATTTATCAATAGGATCAATATGATTATCCATTTATACAAAAAAAAAAAACTAAAGTATGACCTAAACTAGAGTCAAAAGCAAACCCATCCATAATAAAAATTAAAAAAAACCTCAACTGACTTAAAAATGTTCACAGCACACTATAACAATGTGAAAAAATGTTAAGTACAAAAATACTTAATTAATTCCTGTCTTATCTACCAAGTTAATCAATGGGCGTAGTCTAGTTAACTTTAAAAGCGAAAAACGACTTATATACTTTTAGGCTAATTTTCCTTAATTACTTAGAAATAAGGTCGAAAATCTAAATACAAATTTGTTTATGATTCTTAAATAAACAAAAGGTTAATCTAAATATAACTAGAGCCTTATACCAAGTAAAACTGAAGATTAATAGCAAAGTTTATTCAAATCAATTAATTCTGAATTAAGACTTCAAATTAAGGATCTTTTCTGTTTTTAAAATTGCTTCCAAAAAGTAAAATATTACAATGTTAAAATGTATAGAATTAATTTACAGTCATTAACACTTTAATATTTTGCTGTGATGGGCACGATTATTTTTAATGGCGTCGTTTGTTTACGAAATGTCATGCGTAAACTTGTAAAAACTATTATCACTTTATTTTATCGTTTTAGCCTACAAAATTGGGTCCTAGAGTAATAATTTATCTTGCAGGTTCTTCTTCTCTTCTTCTTCAACCCGTTGCCACCCAATGCTGAGTGTAGGTCTCCTCCAATGTTCTCCACTTCTGACGATCAAGGGCCTGTCCTATCCAGTTCTTCCCAACAACTTTGACGATGTCATCCGTCCATCTAGCCGGCTGTCGTCCCACGTTCCGTCTTCCCTCTCTCGGTCGCCACTCCAACACCTTCCTTCCCCATCTGCCATCCATTCTTCGGCATATGTGACCTGCCCACTTCCACTTTCTTGTCGTTACCACTTTAGCTATGTCGGTTAGCCTGGTCCTTTTGCGTATTTCGGTGTTTTTTATCATATCACGTAGGGAAATGCCCAACATAGCTCGCTCCATAGCCCTCTGGGTGACTTGTAAGCGGTGGATTGTTTGTTTAGTGAGCGTCCAAGCTTCAGCGCCGTATGTCATGACGGGGAGGACACATTGCTCAAAAATGCAACGTTTTAAGTTCATAGGCACCTTCTTGGATTTGAGTACGTCGGATAGTTTACCGAAAGCACCCCAGCCGAGTTGAATGCGACGCTTGATTTCTCTGTCTTGCCCGCTAACTTCTAGACTCAAGGTCTGTCCTAGGTAAACGTACTCCTTCACTTTCTTGATCCGGTGACCCTGGATAATTATGTGATCTATGTCGTCGTCGCAGCACATTATCATTGTTTTCGAGGCATTCATTTTTAGACCGACAGAAAGCGATGCAACATAAAGTTCCTGAACCATGAACTGTAGTTCGTCGACTGTTTTCGCGAAAACGATGATGTCGTCGGCAAAGCGCAGGTGAGTAAGCTGTTCGCCATTGATGTTTATGCCTCTTTGAGACCAGCCGAGAAGCTTAAATATGTCCTCCAAACAAGCTGTGAAAAGTTTGGGTGAAATTGTGTCACCTTGTCTTACTCCTCTCCTAACGCGCACTTGGTCTGTAAGCTCGTGGAGTTTGACTTGCAAGGTAGCTGAGCGGTATACTTCTCTGATAGCTTCCACATATCTAGTGTCGACCTGACTTCTTGCAGGTTAACAAACCTTTTTTATTTTATGAATGCTAAATTCCAAACAAACGAATAAAGTTCTCGGACATTGATGCTAGTTGCCGTGAAGACATCAAAATAATTCAAAGTTACAAGAAGAAAAAAGTGCACCTGGACGCACCCAATTCCAGATTTAAAAAACTATACAGGATGTAAGGGACAGCCCTCCGAATACTGAAAGGGTGCATGCAGACCATGAAACTGAACTACTTTCCCCTAGGAACATTATGTCAGGAAACGTCAAACGCCTCTTACACCCTGTATACGGGGTGTAAGGGACGGTGTACCGAAAACTTTGCAGGCATAATCAGACCATGAAACTGAACAACTTTTTCTATGGAAGCTATGTTGGTAAACGAGAAAAATTTTTCGACCTCCCATACAAAATTCCCGATCAGCTGACTGACTTTCTATGGAAACTCGAAAAAAAAATTTCGTTTCCCAACATAGGCTCCATAGTAAAGGTTGTTCAGTTTCATGGTCTGATCATGCCTGCAAAGTTTTCGGTACACCGTCCCTTACACCCTGTATAGGCTTATGTACTACAAGCTATGATATAATAGGATCTATCTACACACGAATCAGACCTGGCAAAATTATAAGAATTAATATTCTAGTCGACTACGGAACCAAAAATATCGTTTTATAACAGTTTCCTTTAAACTTTAACAAGGTAAGATAAGATCACCATGTATCAAAGTCTTATTTCTTAGCGGGTTTGTTTTCAATTTGGTGGCAGTGTTAAAAAAAGAAATTGCCTGTGTTGAAAAATAATTAAAAATGCAATTAAATTGTGCCGTAAATCCATCAAGCGCCCGCCTAGTCTAGCTCTACGCGAGTAAAGTAAAATTAATACCGTCCTATAAACAAATACGTCGTTATTTTATTTTCTGTGTTGCCAGCTAAGTTTTGACGAATTTAAATACGAAATAAAACTATATGAGACAAAGATGTGGTTGTGGAATTGATGTCATATGGATTAAACCTCCTTGTTAAGTGGCTATTGTACAGTCAAGCTCCCGTCCGTTTAGTCACTTAATAAACTGCTAATGTAAGTCTTTTGCGCGCGGAATAATAACAGTCGAAAGTCCAAACTGTCTACCCAGCCTGAGATTGACTGTCATCTGTATTTATCTATGAAGGTTTTGACTGTCTTTCTGCACTGTCACTGATGTTGTAATATAGAATGAGTAATTAAAAAGAAATTATAATTAAAACAACTAAGCATTTTTGTCATAATAAACATGTAATAATAAAGTTTACCGCGGTAAACAACAGCAAAATTAGAATGAGTAATTAAAAAGAAATTATAATTAAAACAACTAAGCATTTTTGTCATAATAAACATGTAATAATAAAGTTTACCGCGGTAAACAACATTAGCACAACGGTTTCTTTTTGTGTTTTCCCATAGTTGTTTTTCGCCGTATAATGGGGGCTTTTCTATCTGACAGTTCTCGAGCTTTTTTTATTATGTCATTGTCTAGAAAATTTCTCATTATCGTAATTTTATTCGTTACCTATATGCAACTGAGAATCCCCAAAAACTGAATTATTTCAAACGACATGGCAACACTCTGATTGTTACGTTGCGCTCACAGCAGCCATAAAACGAACTTGTATGACGTGCAATCATGGTATCATGATGATATTGCCAATTGATCCACCATGGGACGCCGACTGAAGCCTTCCAACGAGTTTATAACCAGATAGTTGGTAGACTTACTCGGTAGCCTTAACTAAACATAGGTATGGTTATAAATATGTTAGTTCCTATGCTTTTAGACTAATTGATTCTTTGATGATGATTGGATATTTTATTGACTTGTTTCGATTTTCCAATTTAGAAATTGCAAAAATATTTAGGAGGACCGTGGATCGCCCTGCCACTAAAAGAAAGCAAACGTAACGAGATAGGGTAGATACGCCGAATCTCGGCCCCCCCTTTGCAATTTTCAACTTTGACTCTCTTTAGCTCCTTCAAATATTGACATAAAAAGATGTTTGATACGTTTTTACGTAGCTTATTTAACCTGTTTCCTGAAACTATACAAGAACGCTTGTGAAATTTACGCATAAAAAAGAAACAAACGTTTTAGTTCGGAAAGGGCGAAAAGCTCTAATGTCGGCCGTTCCCGCTCTATTCTCGGCCACGATTTTGTCAAATTTCGGCCGTGTAAAGGATGCTCCAAATTAAGTAATCGAATCCCGAGTTTTATTGAGCATGTGTATGAGAGATTGATTTAGTAAGTGTTAACTGGGCAAATTATGATTAGTGTAAAAATAATGTAAATAATAGAGATGCATCGACTTTAGTTTAGGCCGTCTAGCTACCAGCTTAAAATCAGCTGACTAAGTACTTGTGTAATTGTCGGCTAGTCGGTCAAAGCCAAAGTCTAATTTTAGGTTAATTGATCCAAATTTAATTTGTTTCAAGTTAAATTGGGTACCTTCTTAATTTTTAAAACAAATAACCGTATTAATATGCGAATTGTAAAAACCAAATAGAAAATCTTTCTTTCATTACTTGTGAACATCCTGTACACATTCTGTACACTGCCATATACTTCCTTGGAGGGGGCCGACTTTAGGTTGTTTGGAATATCTAAAGTCGGCCGCATTTTTAGAATCCAAATTACTCAGAAACTAGATTATATAGCCCCGGCCGGATTATGATTATAAGATGCAAAAATAGTAATTCTGATGAATGACTTTGCCAATTTCAACGTTACCACAATGGTCATAGGATTAATGAAATTATTAAATCTGAATGAAATAGCTAAAAGTCGGCCCCCGGCCGAAATTCGGAAATTAACGAAAATCGCAATCCGAATGTCGGCCCCCCTAATATATTCGTAATTAAGCAATAAAATAACTTTAATCTCCTATTATAACATAATTTTGACAAAATTCTAATTAATATACTAAAATAAAACATTAAAAACAGTCTGCTTACCTTCCAAAACGCACCTCCCGAAATGGACGTGATGAGCTGCCTTTTTTTACCACCTCATACAAACCTTGCACTCGCGCGTCTCGGTTGCGACTAACGCCTATTGCTCGAAGTGTGAAGGACGTAAAGGGTTGTCATTGTTTTTAAAGGAAAGTGGATATGATCAGGTTGTAGATAGAGTGAATAAGTTGTGAGTTTTTGCAATATTTTAGGAAAGCAAGCCAAAATTGTCCAAAGGGCCGAGATTAGGGGGGGGGGCCGAAATTAGGCATATCTACCCTACAACATCTAAACAAACTGAATGACAGCAATTATAATCTATCCCTATTTGTCGTAGGTACGGCAATTTACTTTCTTTCTTTTCGTGTGGGACACCGAATCGTCCAACAACCCTGCAGAACCAGACAAACTGGTGTCAGATTTTTTCAACCGCTGACTACTAGTTGTAGGCCTCTGTCATGGTTGTGTAATAATAATTGTCTTTATCTTATTTGTTTACATTATTTATCTCGTTTTCGTATCCTTCACTATGACGCGTTGAAGACATAGTAAAGTAGTAGTAGTACCTAACACGGGAAGTGTTTTAAAATTTGGTATTCGACATAGTAAAGGTTGTTGGCAGAATCCCTGACATGGTTGGCACGGTACCTATAGGGATTTATAAGGCAAGGGAGAGGATGCTTATACTCATACTGGTTGAATGAAAGCTGAAATGATGAGAATAAGTTAAACAGTTTTGTGAAATACATTGACAGCCACAACAGTCCACTGCCACACCTCGGACACTGGCGCTCAAATGTATGAATCAAATGCTTTGCTATGCACACAGTCTAAGCTCGTGTAGGTGAACGCGGACCATGCTTGTGTGTGTGAGACAACATGTCAGGGTTGCCGCCATTTTGCGTTCGCGAATCGGGAATGCAATGTGCGGCAGTATGAAATGACCTTCGTCGTCGCGTCCTTGCTTAGCCGGTATCTGAGCGTCCTCCGAGCGCGGGTGGGCGGCGCTTGTAGGGGGAGGCAGGGAGTGACCATACTGTACGCTAGTACTATTAATTATACTGTGCCACTGCTGAACATGGGCCTCCCTCCCTGGGGGGGGGGGGTATTTCCATACTCACCACGCTTGGCGAGCACAGTGCAAGATATTGCTTTCACAGTGAACGCTGCCGGCCATTCCCTGGCTGGATTAATCCCTCAATCGCTTTTATACGAGACCCACATGTAGTATTAGGGTGATGCTATTCGAAGCCGGAATCACAAGACGGCGGTTTTTGAGATAAAAGCAATGCAATCCATTAACATTTGGCAGGTACGCCTTGTCTACTTTTCAATCCAATATCCACGTCAAGAAATGATTTTATCTCTGCCTGACAAACAGCCTCCAATTAGGCTATAGGTATCTCTTTTCTTCTGTGCTAAAAAGAAAGAGATAGAGCATAAATTGTTTTATAGCTACAGGTGCATGGTTCACCAAGCAGGTGTGTTTGTTTTAGTAAGGTCTATAAAATCGACCGATTTGTTTTCACTTTTTATCGAGTTAATATGGGGTGCAAGGGACAGTCCTCCGAAGACTGATAAGGTGCATTCAGAACATAAAATGTTATGTTTTTTCTGTTATGTCTATACCGTTTGCTCATTTAAAATACATTGTTATTTTCTTTATAGTCAGGTGTAGAATTTGAAGCTGCAAAGTCCAGCCGTCAAAAAAACTTTGTTGACATCCCTGCTAATGTAAGTAGTTTCAGGCGGAAGAGTGCTCAAGCAAAACTACTGCTCCTTGGTGTATTGTGCTTTAAGTTAGGTTAGATTACGTTTAGGCGAGGTAGGTATGTTCATATTGAATTTATCAAAAGCACTTCGAGTTGATACTCACTTGAGACCAATACCTATACATAGGTTGCTTTTAAAAATAGTATGAAACCTATTTATATGTATGAAAACACTTGGGAAATAGATACTACTGATAGTACTAAGGGTTGTTACTGAAGTTACTTATCTACATTGAAATAAAATACAAACTACATTCAAATCATTTATTGCTCCAAAAAGTTCACAAATTGACAAACAAAATAAGTCTTAAAACTAAAATGAAGGACAATACACTGAGTTATTTCACACATCAATTCTTAATCTAATGTAATTCTTCAATCAATTTCATTCTACAAACTAAAATCGAAACAGCGTCGACATAAGTATTTTAATGAGATAAAACTACGTAGTTAATTCTAGAAATCTTTGAAACATGTATTTCAGTCTATCTACTTAGCAACTAGTTTTTCTAAACAAATTGGTCTTATCATGTAAAGGAAAATGAGTAACATACTAGTAGGTAATATTCTAAGCAAGTGAGCAAACAAGCCACGTATTATATTAAACTTATTTATGAAGAAATTGTACTAAAAAACTTAAGACAACTACATATTCTAGTTCTACTACATAATGGATAAGGTAAGAGAAAACGTACGTTATTACTAGATTCGTAAGTAAGCTCAGAGTTAATCGTCGCACCACCAGTAGATTAGGTCCTGATTATTCGCATGTCGCATGTTTGCCACATAAATGGTGACAGCTGCCGTGAAAATTGTATGTAAAGTACCAGGACTTCATGAATTATCAGGTGATACTAGATTAATTGAGCGCGACGGGAATCTGTGCCTGGTCATTGGCATAATTGGCATCAGCAGTGGCAACAGCTATGAAAACTGTAATGTCAAGTATCAGGAGTGTATAAAGTATCAGGACATGTTACTAGATTACTTAGCGAGCGCGACGAGGAACACCGCACATAATACACTTGCAATAAGCCTGGTTATTGGCATGGTTAGCCGATGTATCGGCACTAGCTATAAAATCTGTATGTGAATCAATTGATAAGGTACCAGGAGTCCATGAATTATCAAGAGATGTTACTAGATAATTAGCATCACTGCATCTAATACACTTGGCACTAGCTATGAAAACTGTATGTGAAACTATGTATTAAGTACCAGAAGTCCATGTATTATCAAGAGGTGTTACTGGATCTTATATTATTGAGCGCGTCGAGAATCGCCGCACCCAATACACTTGCACTATGCCTGGTTATTCGCATGGTTGGCCGCAGCAGTGGCAGCGGCAACAGTCGCGTTGGTGATCGGTGGTTGCGGCACCAATAAGTCTGCAAGTCTGCCTGCCTCGCGAAGACCTGAGAGGAACGCGCCGTGGACCGTGGCCGGGTAGTTGCGCATTGTGTGTTCGCCTGATGAAGAAAAAAAGAGAAGAAATTAAATAAAGTGACACTGACAAAGAGAAGCGTGTTGTTATTATACAATCAGCTTTAACTTTGCTCATGCTGGGGGGGAGCATGTGTGTAGGCCTTAATAGGATGAAGACTATCGAAATTATTAAAGCGTCAGTAAAAACCCTAAACCAAATGATATCAAAAAGGAAAGTCACAAACTTTATGCGACAGATTCCATAAAGATTTATACATGAGTGGGCTCTATTTTCGTCTCTTTCTTAGTCTAGTTTTGACTTCGACTATTAGTACTAGAGCCAAAATGAACCAGCTTAAAAAATGCTTACCAGCAAAGAACAGGCGATTTTCTCCATCAGCATCAGGAGTCGGAGCAGCCAGAAGGTCGTAGTCGGTCCCTGAAGAACCAACGGCTACGAAGCTGTATGATCCACGGGCAAATGGATCCGCACGCCATCTTCGAACAATTCAATATTTTTTAAACATATCTAAAGCCCAGAAGTCGAACACATCCTCGGAGTCATTACAGGGGCGAATTATTATGCAACTGCTAGCGGTTGCTATACGAAAGAAACTCTAACACTCGACCCCGCGACATGTCCGCTTTTAGCGACTCCCCGACAGCCTAACGGCCGTCCGTCGAGAAGAACACCTGACTGTCTTTTTTACAAGCAATTTCAGAGCTATGTTGGTACACGCATATATGGCCCTCAAAGTAAATGCTTTATACCTGGTAATAACACACTCCTTAAGCTTCGGCACGGCGCGCGGCATGCAAAATACCCTTCAGGACAATGCGCCTTTCAACGATGTCATCATTTATCAGTCACGTTTTCTATTATATCTGCAGCTTCGCCAGTAACTAGAGCTAGCACTGAAGGAATGTGATGTTTTCCATCGCCTTGTAAACATATCGTCTATAATATACAAACGTCTACACCTAAAACTAAATGCTACAAACCTGGTAACAACACACTCCTTTGGCTGCGGCACAGCGGCGTGTCCGAAGATACTCTTCAAAACTGCAATGCACCTTCCGACGATGACGTCATCAGTGACGTTCTCCATTACAGCTGCAGCTTCGCCGGCGACCAGGGCAAGGAGAACTGGAGCACTGTAAAGGTTCCAGAACAGGAACAGTTCACCTGGAGAAAATAAGAAAAATATTTCAGACATTTTTAGATCTAGTTCAGCAATTAAGTACAGCAGGTAAAGCGCAAAGGTGTTTACTCGGTTAACACTGCCAGATAAGGTAGGTTAGGGTACTTTAGGTGGCAGTTATTACGCAACCAAGTCAGAGATCTTGAAGGTTCAGTCAGGCGCCTGCCGATACATAATTTGTGGTTTAGCGGTAGTTTGAAAACTTCAACACCAAGGTCAATAGGAGAATGAAATGGTCGATGTTATCAGTGTCAAAAAGTATGATACATCTTCGAGCATCTGAGAAAACAGCTTCAAAGATTCCCTTATTTCTAGGAGCCTTAATCAACATTTGACGATACCAAATACCTCCCATCAAATCTAAACCAACCTAATGCATTCTAATCAGCACCAAGAACATGTGTATCCCGGGGAAACTGTTTAAATTTTAATACAGCTGTAGTACGTGACTATTCCCATGTTTCCGAAATTTCCTGCTTACCCGGGTCCCGTGAGCCCCAAGCTCAAATAACGGGACGTCGACAGCAAATCCCGCAAAATTAACCGAGCTCACACCCTTCGTAGTGTTGTTGGACGAATTGTATCGAAATAGCTCACGAAGCGGCCATAAAGCATAATATTTAGTAGTGCTCTTGAGTATAGAGGTTTACACATTTAATATTAAAAAAAAACCTAGCATAATAGCCAAACTCACAAAAAAATAAAAATAAAAATAACATAATTACAATAAAACAATTTTTTACGGATTTAAGATGTGTTTATTTTGGATATTACAATTTCTACGTTAATAATACATAATTTCTATTCAACAAAGTAAGTCAATACATAGTACAAAATGAAGTCGCTTTCCGTGTCCCTTTGTAACTTAAAAACAACGCAACGGATTTGATACGGGGTTTTTTAATAGATAGAGGTAGAGGCAGTCGCAAGTTTTTAGGTAAGTACCTTTTGACGAGGAAAGCTTTATTATTTCTGGAAAACGGGTCGCAGCGGGTTAAACCGCTGGGCGGGTAGCTAGTAGTAGTTTACAAATAAAAAGAAAGCAGTGTACAACAAGGCGGCCTTTTTGCTATGGTAGCAAGCTCTACCAGGCAACCTTTGACGATCAATCCTTCCGATCGATCCTTTGACCAATTCCTGATGATCATAGTATCTCTGACTGACGCTATCATTTTCTTATTTTCATTTATGTTAATAATGATCTGTCTTCAAACTTGCGACATTAATGCTTGTTTTTTGTATGCCCTTGTAACCCTGTCACGGCAAATCTTATTGGGGTTAGAATGTGATCTTAGGTATACTATTACATTTAAAGATTTTTCACGTGATGTTATGTTGAAATTCTAAGTTCTCTTCTAAAATCTGTGCACCAAACATCACTAGCCTCTACTAAGGAATAAGGATGTTAATCGTACATTATTTGCTAGTGTTAATAGTAAACGCAAGAACAGACAAGATAAGGAATTAAAAGCTGAATAATTTAACGCTACTGAGGGGCCTTAGGGGCTTAATGTTGCCTGTCTGGTAACAAAAAAAAGCTCTTTGTGCTAAAGATTTACAAGGAACTGTAAAAATACTAGGAGGAAGGTTCCAATAGGGGTCTACCGTCGAAAATATTCTTATACATACATACACACACATATCACGCCTATAATCCCTTACGGGCTAGGTAGAGCCTAAACGACCGCAAAAAACGGACATTCACGCCACGTCCAACAAACATTTGAGGGTAATTCGGAAAACTGTGTATCGCCATAGTGACAGGTTGTCAGCCCATAACCTAAAATTGCAACACACACCCTCGAGTCCCTCAGTCGCATCTTACGACTCACACGGAAAAGAAACGGGGTGATGCTATTCTAAGCCGGCATCACACGGCAATATTCTAATGTTGCGTCGTTTTCTATAATTTCGGGGTGAGCTCGTTTCTTCTTTATTTCAGCCTCATATCTTTGCACTCAGATCGGGCTCAGAAATTATGTTTATGGATTCGAACCCGCAGCAAGGTTTGGTATCAGTACTCGCGACGCCCTAATCTTCCGGGTTCCCAAGGCGATACCGCCTGAATAGTATTGTCAAACCAAAGATTGACTTAATTTTCGTAAAAGAATTAGTCATTTTGAAAAAGTGGTAATTTTAGTAAAGTAGACTTTATGTGCCTAAAGGGTTAGGAGCTATATCAGACTAGAGTCCGGGCAAATTCATACCAAATTTTAAAGGGTAAACTTACACCGTGTGATGCCGGCTTAGAATACACCGTGTGATGCCGGCTTAGAATACACCGTGTGATGCCGGCTTATTATAGCATCACCCCATTTCTTACCCATGGGTGTCGTAAGAGCCGACTAAGGGACTCGAGGGATGTGTATTGCAATTTTAGGCGATGGGCTGACAACCTGTCACTATATTCATACAGAGTTATCTGATTGACCCTCAAGCTTTTGTCAGACGTGGTGTTAATATCCGTTTTACGGCCGTTAACGCTCTGCCTACCCCGTAAGGGATATAGGCGTGATTTATGTATGTATGTATGTATGTAACTAACAGAGGCCCATGAATTACGTGTTAAAGCAGGCAACACTGAGGCTAACACGCGATAAATCACAGCAAGAAGGCGAGACAAGGGCCAGGTTTTTACGTTATGCTTTAGTACACCTTCTTAACTTTGTGCTCAGCTAACTTCATTAGGGCGCGCGGTTAGTACCGGAACAGTGTATGTGTTCTTTTTATACCGGTTTGTTCTTGTTTCACTCTTTTATTAAAAGAAAGTAAAAAAAAAACATGCATGTGATGGGAAATTAGGACGATTATACGAACACTACTTACCCAACATACAAAGGAAATAGGGCATAGACTCATAGTAAACCAAAAACATAATAAAACTCAATAATTTTTATATTTTTGTAATAAGTAAGTATGACAATACTATTCAAGTAAACAAACTGATTCCTAACCAGCCGAAAGGTAGTGGGCTATACTCTCTACCAAACAATAAAAACAAGTAAGTCGCGTACACCTACATCATGAGTGACACTGGTTCGGTTAATAATAAAATTGATTCTAGACACTCATGTTTTCAAAGCAATGTGCACTATCAACATTTTGATCTAAATACTATGAAATTTCTAAAATTATCTTCAACAACTTTTCAAAAATTTAGTAAACGCGTCCATTAGGCTGTATAAAACCTGGCAAACCCGCATGGCTTACATCAAGTGTGTTGCTGTCTCAATGGCTCATTAATAGACATTTATTTATATTTATTAGGACAACCAATTGTAGACATCTTAGGGAAAACAAGAATAACCCGCAGACTTTTTTCCCAATCGTGGCCAATTTAACGTTTTCGGTCTGATTTTATCTGGTTCTTTGCTATCGCTTCGTGTGTCTCCTTGAAAATAATGTGAGAACAAGCACCCACCTACCATGAGGCCTTTATTTACAAATATCAGCAAAGAATACTTTATTCAAGACTTATTACCATCATTTAGATTCTCCTTGTGCAAATTGGTTTTTCATTTTAACTTGATAAAGATTCCTGTCCAGGGATTTCACCAATTCGGTATGCCGGATAATGTTTTTTATGGTTTGTTTTGAAAATATAGGTAATTAAAGTATAGCTCTCGAACTGGTATTGATATTTTTCTTGAAATCGATCATCTAAGCATACCCTAATGCTATCCGTTTTGTTGTGGGAATAAAAAGCCCTTTCGGAAGATATTTCCCGTGATATAAGCCTGATGATGATGCCATGTGATGCCGGCTTAGAATAGCATCACCCCATTTTTAACCCATGGGTGTCATGAGAGCCGACTAAGGGACTCGAGGGATGTGTATTGCAATTTTAGGCGATGGGCTGACAACCTGTCACTATAGTCATACACAGTTATCTAGTTGACCCTCAAGCTTTCGTCAGACGTGGTGTTAGTTAACACTCTGCCTACCCCGTAAGGGATATAGGCGTGATTTATGTATGTATGTATGTTAGCCTGAGATTAGCACAAAACCGAGAGGATTGGCGCAATAGAGATGAGGCCTATACCCTGCAGTGGGTGGATGTGGGCTGATGATGATGATGATGATGGTAAAGCCTAACCCTCAAAGTATAAAGCCTGCTTATTTGTGTTTTATTTATTTATTACAGTTTTGATAATTTGAATGATAAAATAAAAACAAAACGACTGGCCCGATGGCGTAGCGGATAGTACCCCTGCCTTCTACGCCGAGGGCCGTGGGTTCGATCCCCACAAGACACAAATATTTGTAAAGGTTTTTTTTCAGATATTTGTCTGGATGGTCTCTTTGTATAATATGTATTTATTTACAAAAAAGTTAATAAGTAATTATACAGGATTTGGTTCCCATAGTACAAGCTATGCTTGGTTAGGGGCTAGATGGCGCTGTGTGGAATGTCCTAGTTGTTGAAGTCCTATGGCACCCCGCTGGTGCAGAGGGCCCTGGAGAGCTTCTTCCATTCCACCCTGTTTTGTGCTGTGGTCTTAGCTTGGTCCCAGGAGGTTCCATCTGCACTCAGATCGCTTTGTATCGCACGTCTTTCGATTCTATCGAGGTTTCCACAATATCCTTGATATTTATTATTATTATAAATATAAAGTCTTACAATGCCACTCAAGATCTTTGACTAGATTGACGACCGATGTGGCGCAGTGGTAGTGCGACTGCCTGCGACGCAAAGGTTCCGGGTTCGATTCTCGGTGGGACACTCACAAAAGTTGATATTTATCTCTTTGTGAATTTGTTCCCGGTCTGGTTAGGACATTGCAGGGTGAACCTACTGATTGTCCGAAAATAAATGGTTCCGTGCTTCGGAGGGCACGTTAAGCCGTCGGTCCCGGTTGCTGTCTATGATTACTTAGACAGCGGTCGTAACACAACCATGTCAGAGGCCTACTAGTGGTAGTAGGCGGTTGAAAAACTCTGACACCAGGGTACATCGGGTCGTTGGATGACTCGGTGTCCCACACGAAAAGAAGAAGACTAGATTTGCGACTATTATTTCGCTTAGTCGAGCATAACATTTGTAAGAGATCTTCAATTTACACCTACCTATACTGTATACATTTTCTAAACTTGTCATAATAAATTCGACAGATAGATATATAAGATACATAGTCTACCTATATAGTTCATTCCAATACAATATCTACACTAAGTTGATGGAATATAAAGCAGCAAACTTTGTAATAACAAGGCAGCTGTACCTCCTGAGATTTGTTACTATGTGATAGATGAAAGAGATGGGAGGAGTCACTATAGGTAGGTATCTTATAAACGCGAAAGTTTGAATGTTTCTTTGTTTGTTATTTCTATGCAAAAACTACTGAACCGATTGTAATGAAATTTGGCGCACATATAGAAGGTAACATGGATTAACACATACGATAGTTTTTATCACCACTCGAGGGTTATACGGGCAACGCCGCTGGTAACAGCTAGTCTACTATAAAACTGACTCCCTTAAAACTCGGTAGACAAAAACTAAGTAAAATTTAGCGGTAAGTACCATGAACTTGAACATGTCATCAAAGATTTGATTTTCATGCAATTAAACTGTACTCGTAACTAGGCAGTCGAATAACGACTGTACCCCAAATTGTTAAAATGAAGGCTTTTCATGAAGTGCCATTTGTTAAAGCTTAGAAATTACCAGTAAAAGAAGTTTTGCGTCTGTGTCATTCTGTTACGGAGTGAAGTTTCGTCCGTATATTGCCCGACTGGCCCGCTTGCGTAGTGGATAATAACTGTGCCTGCTACGCCGAGGGTTATGGGTTCGATCCTCACGCAGCACAAGTATTTGTAAGTTACTTTTCAAAATTTTACTATTTGTGATAAGTATGTATATTTTTATTAACAAAAAAGGTATTCATGTATATATCAGCTATCTACTTCCTTCCTTAGTTTGTGGCTAGATGGCGCTGAGTTAAATGTACGAGATACTTATTTTTATTTTCTATTATTTTATATTGTTAGTCCTGTTTTGCATGTCTATGCTCTACACGAAATCGATAACTTCGTACAACTATATAATATGTAGGTACTTACTTATTATAAATTCATGACTAATGGGAATTCGGTATACTATAACATAAGTGCTTCGTGATAACTTAGTACTAAGCGAAATGTGAGGGAATGGTTAGGATCTTGTTAACATTACAGTTTATAGATTCTATAAGGGTTTGTGGTGTTCATTATAAGTTGGACTGTCAGCAGCACCTTAACTACCAATCCGTAGGCTCGATAATATACTGGTAACCATGTTCATTGTATGAAAGGCTAGTTTATTTTGATCCCCTAATGGATAAATCGAGGCTTTGTCGATAGCAGTTTAATATATTGGAAGGGCATGTAAACAACATCAATTCTAAATTCATGTCCTTTAGTTTTAATTAGTTTCGTTATACAGAGCCTAATTAAATTAAGTGCAAATATTTTTAGGGTGAGTTCTACTAGTAAAACTGAACAACTATTTCCCAATAAACGAAATTGGTCGAAATATTTTTTGATCATTTTTGTACCTCTATAAGGGGTTCAATTTTTATTTTTGACTAGCAGCCCGCCCAGCGGTTTCACCCGCCGCTAACAATTTCCCCCCGGGAATAAGACTGTTTAATATAGCCTATGTTCATCAAGGATAATGTAGGATTCTAAAAATCTTGACTTCAATTTGAAACAAATATCGTTTTCAGATGGTGGTGGCGTAAAGTTACATGCCGTGTGATTAACCTGGCCAGCCCCATGGCAGTGCCTATATATTATTTTTATCCCGCCCGAGACGGTTTTCTATTAGGTCATAACAAAATTGTAATAAAAAAAAAGAAAATTGTGTGATACAAATTTCTTTTCTTAGAATGACGGTTCATGACGTCAATAAGTGATAATACTATCCTACATTGAATAAAGAATTTCAATTTCAATTAACGGTAAAAGAATTTTTTAAATCGGTCCAGTAGTTTCGGAGCCTATTCAATTCAAACAAACAATAAATAAAATCCTGTTTCTAATATTAGTGTAGATTATATAATTATTATTTTAGTGTGATGCCGGCTTATAAAAACATCACCCGATTTCTTTCCCGTGGGAGTCGTAGGAGGCGACTAAGAGATTTGAGGGTGTGTATTGAAATTTTAGGCGATGGGCTGACAACCTGTCACTATGGCGATACTCAATTTTCCGAATGACCCTCAAACATATGTCAGACGTAGCGTGAATGTCCGTTTTTGCGGCCGTTTACGCTCTGCCTACCCCGCAAGGGATAATAGGCGTGATATGTGTATGTATGTATTATTTTAGTGTAGTTTTTTTTAATGCATTATTTTGTTTCTTGTCGTCTTTTTATACCGAGTAAGGGACAGCCCTTCGAATACTGATATTCTGCATGAAACATAAAACTGGTCAACTTTCCCCTAGAAACATATGTCAGGAAACGCCAAAAAAATGACCTTCCATACAAAATCACAATCAGCTGACTGCATTCACTATGGGAAGTCAGTTATTTACGTTTCCTGAAATATGTTCCTAGGGGAAAGTTGTTCAGTTTCATGGTCTGCATGTACCCTATCAGTATTCAGAAGGCTATCCCTTACACCCTTTAATACAGTAATGATTAAATGTAATCATTACACTGGTACGAATAATGTGGCGTAGTTTGTACATTTTTAAATGAAAAAGTAGTTCATTCATTTCATTCATTTATTAAATAGTAAGATTTTTACATTGTCAAGAAATTTCATAGGTACATACATTGCATTTATATTCAAACAAATAAGTAAGTAAAATAAAATCAAGTAATAGGTAAGATAACATATTCTGTAAGTATGTATATGGTACTTACAGTTAAATAAAATCATTTATAATTGGACTCAAATTTGTAATTCACTCGTCAATGAAATCCTTCACACTATAATAAGCCTTTTGTGCCAGGAAGTTTTTGAGTTTGTTTACAAATATTGGGTAAGTCTTTGCATCCCTTATGTCTGATGGTAATTTATTGAAAATCTTTGGCCCCATAACGGATAGTGACTTTCCAGTCTTCTCCAGTCTATGACGTGTAGGCGCCAGTCTTTGTCCACCTCTGGCAGAGAACCTCATCGTGGCAGGAAATTCAGCCATGTGCGACCTCACGTACTTGCCCACCTCAAGTTATTGTGGCATAACTGTAATAGTTAGACATATGGTATCGCGGACATTATTATAGATATTGATGTCCTCTATAAAACTGTAGTACATCACTTTGCTCTATTGTCAATAATTTCCACAGCGTACGCGATATAAGATATTTTTTGGTACATTTTTCACACGTTGGGTTACATTATCGAAATTTTTACGCGGATCCCTATTTTTTCCTGGTATAAAATATAGCCTATGTTCATCAGGAATAATGTAGGATTCTAATGGTGAAATAATTTTTAAAATCGGGCCAGTAGTTTCTGAGCCTATTCGATACAAACAAACAAACAAACAATCAAATCTTTCCTCTTTATAATATTAGTGTAGATGTAGACTAAGGTCCCTGGGGAAAAGTTGTTCAATTTCACGAGTAGAACACACCCTAAAAATATTTGCACTAATTCAATAGGACCTTATATAAAAAGTACTCCTAAAGACCGTGGCGCAGGATGAAAATATCGCCACTCCAGTTCTAAAAAGTTCAGTAATAAGTGACTAAGGGATAAATCTGTCTAGCGACTGGAACAGCCCTTCCCTTTGGATGCAAAATCCTTTCAATCGTGGTAGTTTAGTAAGTCAAACACTTTTTTGAAAACTTGCAAAATTTTCAAGCGCGGGCAGGATGTATGTCAAACACCCCTAAACGGGGGAGGCTCATGTTTCCACCAGTAAACTGTTGTAGCTGGTACTATGTGATAGAGCAATATTATAATAGAGTACCTCGACTAGCAGTGGTAGTGCCGACGTGTCCGAAGAGGTTGGCGCTGGGGTCCCAGAAAGTCCTCTCGAAGCACAACACAACCTTGTTGAGATTCCCGTAGCCCAGACGCTTGATTGCTGCCACCTACACAAGAAAAGTATAAGACTTTAGAAAGGTAGAAAAGAGAGGCATAGGTAGACCTAGCCGCACTTACTTTACACTTTTGACATCCAGAGGCACCGCCGGATACCATCCATACCTGGTTGCCACTCCATCAATTCGGACTAAGCGCTTCCAGTCATCATTTATAATGCGAACTGCTAAAGAGTGGAACTCATTACCTGCGTCTGGCATACAACCCTAATCTCTTCAAAGTAATAGTGAACAGGCTTCTTCTGGGTGAGCTCGCTCCATCTTAGACTCTGTCTTTGTCCTATGATCTAGACTAGAGTCAAGAGCAAATCCATCATTACTAAAAAAAAATATAAAGAAAAAAAGACAATGCCGTATCATGAGGTCAAGTCAATAGCAGAAAAGAGGGAAAATTGGAAGTTGCTCCACCGACAAGAGCTTGACTCTTAAATTTGAAGAAGCTTAAGAAAAGAAGGCATTACATGTCTCTCTGTCTTAGATAATGCAGGATCTCTAGCATAATTTCATTCAAATGTATGTACGAGTGTTTAGAATGCATTCGCAGAAACATGGAAAAGTTACATATCTTCTTCTTGGCAAGACAACCACTGACTCGAAAACCCGACAATTCGCGGAGTCAGGTACAGGTACTTGATGAACTAGATACTTACGTCAACGTCGTTTAATTTTCAATAAAAGCGCATCTTTTCAAGTTATTTTTTTTGTACAGAATAGCGGAAATTCAAAAACATACAGAAAAAGTTAAAGCGAAGTAACAGTCCACGGAAAGTATTGGCTAATGAAACATTTCATTCTTGGATTAAAAGCAAATTCGACGAACATTCAGTTAACTCTCCTTTGAACGGGGCAGCGAATGCAAATTAATTGAATTAATTCAGTTCATTGTTAAATTTGACTGAAGTAAAAAGGAAGAAGGATATTTACTGCTCTTGTTAGTATCTATAGTAATCGCTAGTTGCTGGGCGCTGCATTCAAAATACCTAGGTATGTCATGTTTTTGTGTTCAGACTCTGCAAAGGTATCATCTGCAGATCTAAGTAAATATGGTGAGAAAAGTCAATAACTTTTGATTTGGTGAAGACATATTATTATGATTTCTGGCAAGACATTTTACGAGGAGTGATTATGAGGCCAGTAGGTAGGCCGAGTGACAACTGAGAGGAAAAGGTAGCTACCCACCTGGTCGGGAGTTGTGACCAGGGGAACGAGAACGACTGTTCCAACCGGACATGTTTGGAAGTAGTATATAATAGCGATCGGCGGAATAACTTCGATACCGTGTTTCAGGGCTTGTATGTGGAGCGTATGCGCGCCGCCACAATATTTATACTGCAATGATAATTGGAGAGAGAGCTTATCACATACACTACCTGCTTGCACGTGGCGTCCTGTCATCTTTATGTCGTGATCTAAGAGTTAAGTATAAAAAAGTCGAACCTTCCAATCTGGCAGAGGCGGGTCAAACTTCACGTAGTTCTGTTGGTTTTGTCCATTGTTGGCGACGGCTATTTTGAGCACGCCCAGAGGAAGAGTGCAGAGGACCACGTCGCCTGTAAGAAATAGAAAAACATTAATAAATTAGTTTGTTATATTGTTTTGAGTAAACTCAGTTCATCGTCGACTCAGCATCAGTTCTAAAGGTGCTTAAACAAAAAATCATGAACAAACCTATCCAACAATTTTATAGTAAGCGGCTGAAAAACCTTGACACCAGGGTTCATCGGGTCGTTCGTCGACTCGGTGTCCCATACGAAAAGAAAGACATCTTACAAAATAAAAAATCTGTCACTTTTCGAAATAGTCATAATTTTGCCAAGTTCACGATAAACTATCGTGCGTCAAAGTAATTGCCAAACTGTGCACTGTCTCCACTATATAATAAAAGTATTGTTATATTAAATTGTCAGTTATCTTACGTTAAACCAATAATGAATGAAACTGTTCACACATCATTTTTTCGGTAATAAAATAGAAACCCAATATGTTTTATGAAGTCAATCTCAAAATTTCCTACGAAAAATCCCATAAAATTTTAAGGCGGGCCTGTCAAAAGAGAGGCCGCGGGGACACGGCGGAAACAATCAACGTAAGGCCGTTGTGTTACCGAAATCCATAGACCAGAAAATTGTTGGACGACACTTTGGCTAATAATACTCGTAAAATCAAAAATGGGAAAACTTTTTTGAAACAAGTATTAAAGTTCCGTATGATGCCGGCCTAGAATAGCATATCTCCTTTTAATTTTCTTTCCCGTGAGTCGTAAGAGGTGACTAAGGGACTTGAGAATACACACCGTATTGCAATGTTAGGCGATGAGCTGACAACCTGTCACTATGGCGATACACAGTTTTCCGAATAACCCTCGAATGTTTGTCAGACATGGCGAAAATGTCCGTTTTTTTGCGGCCGTTTACGCTCTGCCTACCCCGCAAGGGATAAAGGCGTGATATATGTTTATATTAAAGAAAAACTTTATTTATTATGTAAACAAATACAGTTTTGTGAACTAAGTTCTGAAACACTTTAAAAATTTTACGCTGTAGCCGAATCCATCGAGGCGATGGTACTGATACCAAAATTCGCTGGTTCGAATCCTGCCTGCGGTGCATTTTTTCAATTCAATTCAAGAATACAGTTTACAACAGTTCTTAAAATTAAAATAACACTGTTATCTATCTATATATATGTATTCAGCCTGCATGCAGTGCAGGCACACAAATTTTATACCTAAATGTCTGTGCGTATTATTGCTGTTATGCTGATAAATTGTGTTTGTAAATAAATAAATAAACTATAGTGATTTTATAATTTTTTTACTTAGATCCGTTATCAGCTGTTGCAATCCAAAATAAACCATAAAAACTGTTTTCGGGAACATAATTTTTAAATGTGTAATATTACACAATGTTCCCGAAAACAGTTTTTATGGTTTATTTTGGATTGCAACAGCTGATAACGGATCTAAGTAAAAAAATTATAAAATCACTATAATTTATGAAGGTAGGTATAGATAAAGTGTGATGCTAGCTTAGAATAGCATCAATCCAATCCTATCCGTGGTTGTCGCAAAAAGGGACTACGGGATAAATTGATCCAGTAACGGGCAGCAGCGTTATATGTTGCTTTGCGCTCGCCAAGCTCTTACCAAGCGTAGTGATGCCATACTCACCCAATAAGAGTAGGCCCATGTCCAGCAGTGGACTTTTCTGGCTGCTAATGTATGTATAAATACTAAATTATCTACGTTAAAACGTCCAAAAATAGCACCCGCCAAATTGTAAAACGGTGCGGGCAAGAGTAATCTATTTTATTCAGCATCAAAGAATTTTGCGGTCAGTACTTAGGTACAGTGTAACGAAAATAAAGCTAAAATAAAGCCCAATTTGCATAGACTCAAAGCATTTTGACACGATGAGATAAAAAAAACACGTGTTTCGGTTTTTCTATTCTCGCCACTCAAAATTGCTTAGGCACTGGAAAATTGCGTTCGTGGTCATTATTCGTAATTTACATCCATTTGTTCTTTTTGCCCAAATTGTTAGCTTTTTAAGTCAGTCGACGAATTTTTGTTTCATTATAAAACAAAAGTAGGCATAGATAATGTATTCGGTTCATTATTTAAATTAATACGGTACCTACTATTAAATTTAGTGCAAATATTTTTAGGGTGAGTTTTTTTCGTTAAACTAAACAACTTTTCGCAACAAACAAACATAGCTTTTGACAAAATTCTACAATACAATACAATGTTCAAAGAAAGTGTCACTTTGTATAGGAGGTGTAAATTTTTTTCATATTTCGACCTGTGTTTATTCGGAAATGTTGTTCAGTTTTACGAGTAAACTCAACTAAGAAATATTTGCACTGAGTTTCATAGGAGGATAAAGGTATTATTTACTGATAATGATAATTTAAGAGTTTCACACTTGTTGATGTAATGATCGCCTATCGTCTCTTCTGTGGCCAACATCCTTTAGGCTTCTGTAGGTTGTCACACCTGCCTCCTGTTTAGTTGGTCACAATAACTTCTCCGTGATCTTCGTCTTCCTTGTACTCTTCCGTTCCATAATAACTAACCTTTTTTTGTGACTGATGAATTCTTTATTAAATATGCAACCATTTAAATTTACTAAAAAGTCAAATAACAAATTAATTATGAATAGGATATTGTATCAAGCGCGTCACCCGAGGTGGCATTGTACTCGTACTCAGCAGCGGCAGGCAGCATAACCGCGCTGGATGGCAAGGCTTAACCTCTGCTAAGTCTTAGCCTCTGCGCTAGAAAGCTGCCCGCTCTGCGATCGGCGGAAACCACGATGACCATTTTGCCTCTTCTATTTTCCATTGTTGACAATTCTGGTAATACTCGTAAATGCACTTAATTTATCTTAAATAAACGCTGTTATTTACCGTAAATTAGATTTAAAAAGGATAGGAGATATCCAAGTCATGCCATGTCTTATAATTCGACGCAAGATACACATCCGTCAAATTAAAGTAACGATAAAACTATGGCGATTAAGTTGTAAAGACTCTATTGACATTTTCAAACATGACAGGACTAAGATATGTCCTATTATTTTCTTAACCTCTTCCTATCTCTTTGGGTCAAAGTCCATGTCTCACACCCATATATGGCGATCCCCCAAATGTACATCTACATACATACATTTATCACGCCTTTATCCCTTCCGTGGTAGGTAGAGCGTAAACGGCCGCAAAAAACGGACATTTAAGCCACGTCTGGCAAAATTTGAGGATCATTCGGAAACTTTTGGGGTGGTATGGGATCTACCTCCTAGCGGTCCACCCCGGGCAACGGCAACACAGGCTTGCCTGTGGATAAGTCCGGCTGAACGATCCCAATAAGCGGTGGAAGGCTCCGTAAGGGGCCGCCTGGCTCGCGACCACCATCCCACCGAAGTCTGGCGCCAAGTAGCTTGCTGCGTTCCGTCAGTGTGTGGGAGTGCCAGTGCCTTAACAGGCTTCTTCTGGGTGAGCTCGTTCCATCTTAGACTCTGTCTCTGTCCTATGACCTACACTAGAGTCAAGAGCAAACCCATCACTAATAAAAAAAAAAAAAAAAAACTTGTGTATCGCCATAGTGACATGTATGTAATATATTTTTTACTGTGTGTAACAGAATATAAAACACATTTACGCATTTTATAAAAATAGTTCAGCCTAACAGACCCTTTATAAATTCCATAATAAAAAAATTATTACCAATTTCATTCGATAAGCAGTATCGCTGAAATTCACGTTCCAAAAATAAAAAAACACAAAAATATTATTCCTCAATTTTTGAATTTCCCGTTAAAAATACATTGCACGTTATGAGATAAACAAGCTGATAATAACGGAGGATACTTCAAAATACCGGATGGACCGATTTGCCCGGGGCGCCCCCATCGGCCCCATATTGCGATTTTCCCCGCATTTTCCGGACCGGGATGAAAAAGGAATTGTGCGGTGTTAATAAGGAAGTCTATACCGCGTGATATTGTTACTGAAGGGCGGCTGGCAGGTTAAAAGCATGTAAAAAAGACTGCGCGCCTTTTTGACAATGAATTGAGCATTAATGGTGTTGGTTTTGAAGTCCGTGCCGTGTGATGTCGGCTTGGAATAGCATCACCCTATTTCTTTCCCGTGGGTGCCGTAAGAGGCAACTAAGGGACTCGAGAATAACATGGGTATAGCAATTTTGGTGATAGGCTTCACACCTGTTACTAGAGCGATACTCAGTTTTCTGAATTATCCTCAAATATTTGTCAGACCTGGCGTAAATGTTTGTTTTTTTACGGCCGTTTACGCTCTGCCTACCCTGCAAACGATATAGGCGTGATACATGTATATGAGTGTTTTGAATAAGAAACGTTTTCGGATAGACAGTATGTTTTTTTCTGTAGTTTGGACATATTAACTTTTTATGTGAAAGCATACTTAGTCTTGCTAAATGGCTCACTATCTGACTTTTACAAAAACTATGCCGACACAATTTTGGCGAATCCAGGCTTTTTTCGGCAGCAATAAAAATAGGTTTGAGCCTATGAAGGCTAGGTTTATAGAAATTGACCCCAGAATATTATCATCTACCTCTCCCTACATGACTTTGATATCTACTATCCTCTTCTAAACCTTTTAAACGGAAAGCGACAGCGCAAATTTAAGAGAATTGATATCGCGCTTTCAGGCCTGAACATCAAAATTACAGAGCAAAGTCATCATAAATTATAACAAAGTTACCAGGCGGCTGACTAGCAGCTTAACAAAGACTGGACTAACCTTAGGTTATTTTGCGAGATTAGCATACGGGCGGAGTCTAACCTAGTAGTTACTAGATGTTTGTGAGGCGGTGTCAGCCATCGTCCACAGTGTCGTTCACGTATTAGGCCTACTGCCGATTAGACCCAGTGGTTTGAGCAAATGAACCTGTCACAAATTAGAATTGGACCCACTGAGAAAATCAGGTAAAGTTTTAAACCAACTACTGTCCGTGTCTCAACTTATTTAAACAAAATAAGTAATATTTTTTTAAAGCACACGAACTCGGATACTTTGAAAAGGTTCTAAGGTAATAGAACTTTTTTAAGATCTACGTAAAAATCTGGTAAAGTTTGGTAGAGTGATTTGTGCTCAGTCACGTAAGTAAATTATTTATTAGTTAATGTAAGGCAGGACACCGTAGCATGGTCTAACCACACTGTGAGTTATTCTAAATTACCATAGAAAGTACTAAATTCATACTTTTATAATACGAATTTATTCATTTGCACGTTTTAATACTAGTGTACTAAACTTCACTTGATTAGGCGGTGGGCCTTATTTATGACAAGTTCAGTAGTAGGTAAAATGAAATGTCACCAATTAGACCTACTGGGTCTAATCTGCAGTGGGTCTAATGAGTGCCCCGTCCACAGTCTGTCAGACTGCTAGATCACTAGGAAAACTCCTTTGACCGTGGAACAGGAAATGATTTATATCCACTGGTGCAAACTACTGGAATATTCGCTTAGGATTAGAATAGGAGTGATGCAAGCTCGTCTCGATATCACTGGTATATACAGGGTGTAAGGGACAGCCCTCCGAATACTGATAGGGTGCATGCAGACCATGAAACAGAACAGCTTCACAAAAAAAAACAGGAAACTACAAAACAAATTTGACTATCCATAGTAGTTAGTCAGCTGATGTAGATTTTGAGAGGTCAAATGTTTTTTATCGTTTCCTGACATAATGTTCCTAGGGGAAAGTTGTTCAATTTCATGGTCTGCATGCACTTAGTATTCGGATGGCTGTCCTTCACACCCCGTATTTATACCTACATTCAGTATATTTGTGTTGGTATGTCAGTTACTAAATTAATTAATTATTAACGCAGTTATTCTATTCGAAGAGATCGCTGCCCTCCTTTGCTTATTTTAGTTTTAAGTTTTCTGTATTGTTTTGTTTTTCTTGTGAATGTTGTAAGCAATAAAGTGTTCATCTATCCATCCATTCTCAATTAAATCATCTCTACTTGTAGATGAGCAATAAGTCAACAATGTGACACTCTTTGACAAATCTATTTCGTTCAACGCGTTTTGTCCTTTGTAGTGCTAATTAGCTTTAACCGACTGAACAGCAAGCGATTCTACAATTATTGAAACTAGTTAGAAGTGGTTTCACTGAAACTGGCGAATCTATCTTTGATTTTGAATTTCTATGTTTATTTGGAGCGTAAGGTGAGGATGGTTATTCTGTCGGCATATAAATAAATATACAGGCCTGTATAGTCACGTCCAAAGACAAAATTTGAATACCTTATGAGGGTATCCAAATTGACCACATGTATGTTCCGCGCTTTTTTATAGTTTCCGAGTTAATCAACTTTAAATTTTTTTAAGAACGGAACAATCTTTCTTTTTGAACAATCAAGTGGTTCAGCATGCAATGTCCTAACCATACTGGGAACAAATTCACAAAGTGATTAGTGAATTCACAAAATTCAAACTCTTTACGTAACGTTTATAAAAAGTGCGGTCTTTTATGCTCTAAAAGAAGTGTGAGTGTTTTTGACCCTCTCAAGAGACTCAAAATATTTACTTTATGTGGACCTAGAACTATGAAATTTGAAAAGTAGCTTCGTTTGATAGTACAAGTCCTAAAACTACGTTTCTTTTAATATGTTATTTTAAGGCGACCGAAAAAGAACAAATTTTTTAATTCAAGGCTAGTAGTTCAAGAAGGGATCATAAGAAAGGGTTTGATATGAATGTTACGAAACCCTCGGTGGGTGAGACTGACTGGCACTTGAGCATTTAATTTTCAAAGGGTTCAAATCGCTTCTTTCGTTAGATTTGTAGTATGAATATTACTTTGTGCTACAAATTCTCCTACTCATACTAAGTAAGTATCCACCGTACTTAACAACCGATGCCTCTCTTGTATATGATTCCTTCCGACCGAATATTTGAGTTGGCTGTGTGCTTACAACAAATACATTTTCAGGATATCAAATAGTAGTTTGGGCCTCTGAGATCTTCCCAAGTGCGATAATAGGGATCGTTCAGACATGATGCGTGAGAGCGAACTAAAATATTATTAGTCAGATACATACCCGTCATGATCACGCCTTTTTCGGATTCAAAGTTTTTTAATATTTTTGAATTTTGTGGTAGAACAAATGAGGCTTATACTAGTAAGCTTACTCTAGTAAGCCTCATTATAAGCCTCTCTAGAAGGAGATGTTACATGCCGCACGGTAAATCTGGCTGCCCACGAGGCAGCGCCTTTATTTTTATTTTCTTCAGCGGAGAAAGTAGATTAAGTATTTTTTTGTCAGTACGTTAACTTTTCAGGGAGATTCTTCTCATGATCCTGAACAACTTTTACTAATGGCCTATTCACATGTTATGTTTTTTATGGATCAGCTGTTTTTTTTAGATTTCGCAGGTCGCTCCTCGGTAAAGGTCGTTCTTAGTTATGAGTAATATCAACATAAAAATAATAAGCCTATATCGTGCGGCTATATAAACTTTCAGGGCGTGCTCTACACGTATTTTAGTACAGTCGTTACGTTAACCAGACACACTGCATACTGCCTTGTCTCAGAAAAAGTTCGTTCGCAATTCGCTCGCCTGTTTCCATTAGATCCTAACAAGCAGTATCGGCGCAGTGATTGTGGAGACGGCGGCTATTACTTACTGTTTGCAGTCCCCGGGGTCCCGATACAATCCGATACGCTACTCACCCTAAAAGCCTCATAATGAAACGTCCCTATAGTATGAGGATACAAGAATATAAGGATGTTTTTGAAATAAAATACGGTCACATTTTACTAGTGACCGATAGCAAAAACTCAGGACTGGTGATAAGGACAACTTTCTCCAAGGAACATAGGGCGACGACATATGAAAAAAAAAATTGGACCAGCTAGATCGGCAATTTCGTATAGGAGGTCCAAATTTTGAGTTATAATAGAAGTTCAAAAATATTTTTGTCTTATTTCGATCTTTGTGCCTTGAGGAAAGTTGTTCTTTATCAGTACTCGGTTTTTAGTATACCGATACTAATACAATTTCACCCTATACGGTCAGGGTATCGTTAGATACTTCTTTATCTTTGACTGTAAATAGTTTACTAACAAGTATAGGATCATCATGATTACATGATATCGAAGGGTTCTGGCTGAATAAAGAATGTGCAGGACCCTGAAACCAGACGAACCCTTACTACACGTGATGCTGGCTTGGGACTCTAGGGTTGACAGCATCGAAGGTGACACCAGGACCTAGTTGATCTCTGTGACTGAGGTGCCCAGTTTGATCTTCAGACCATGTTATATTAGTAAATTATACCTTTGTAAACCTGCTGTTGGCTCGGTGCGCGAGGGTTGACGGCTTTGACGGTGACCCCAGGACCAGCGTAGTTGATCTCTGTGACCGAAGTGCCAAGTTTGATGTCCAGACCATCAGCCAAGGCGACTGGCACGCAGGAGTAGCCATTGCGAACTGTGATGGAAGAGAAAAGAAAGGTTATGTTTTATTTCTACTATTTTGTAACCGTAAATTTAAACCGAACGATTCTTTGTGCATGAAGCAAAAACAAGGTTACTATTGGTAACCTGATCCTGCAGACAAACTATGTGAATAGTTTTGTGTAATTTTAAGCCAGTAAACTCGTGTTTATATCATTAATAAATAAAAAAAGATGAACATGATTACGTGTTTCGAATGGTGGCACTTTCAACCCTTGGTTTGGGCGTGGTCACAATCTTTATGTCACATACATCACGCCTTTATCCCTTGCGGGGTAGGCAGAGTGTTAAGCGGCCGTAAAATGCAGTCGCTATCGCCACGTCTGACAAATTATTGAGGGTGCTTTTAGAAAAATCGTGCATCACTAAGGAGACCGTCAGCATGTCGCTTAAAATTATAATACACATAAAACCCTCACTTCCCTCTGTCAACTCTTACGACGAGTTGTGTATTGCCATAGTGACAGGTTGCCCATTAAGTCCCCTCTTACGACTCCCGCAAGAAAGAAATGGGGTGATGCTATTCTAAGCCGGCATCACACGGCAAATCTGTATGTCACAATGGTATTCAATACCAATGCAGATAAAAAAATATGGTGTAAATGATGGTCTAAAGTCGTCGAGTCGAAGAAATGCCTATTACTTTTGGGTTACCGATTTAAACGTCCCTACGAATATCGTGTAAAAAGAATGACTGTTTCCTCAGTATCAATCATTCATAGTAAGGTCTGTGTGAAAGTGCAAATCAATAAAAAACACCAACTTCAATCCTCCCACGACACTTGCCATGCCACTTTTCTTGTGATGAACTGTAATTATTTAATTGACATGTCGACTATACTGATGATCCTTACGACAATTCCCACCGGTTCAGAAAAAGTGTGTCTGACTTACGAGTGCAATGATTAATTGATTGATGATTCATAACAAAGTACCTATTTTCTAAAGTGCGAGGTCGTTTTCCAGTAGGTATCGCAAGCTTTAATTGATAAAATTAATATTTTATATTTTCTACCGAAAAAGACGATCGCGTCAAAATGGCGATAGGTTTGTGGCACTCTACATTTTCTGTACATTTGTTAATTGCTAGCATGTCTTCTGATTTCTCATTCATCAAAATAATACAATTCCCAAGTACCTAATTTATTTAACTCTTAAACTAGGTCTAAACATTAAATTTTATCCACACCTCGCCATCTAGCCCGAAGCTAAGCAAAGCTTGTACTGTAGGAACTAGATAGCTGATCACAAAACAATTTTAAACGGATTTAAGTTGTTTTTTTTTTGGATTTTACAATTCCTACGTGCTAAAAACATAACAGTCGCTAGCTGTCAGTTACATACAAAGTTTGTTTACATTATAAATAATTCTTAAATAAATGGAGTTTACTATCCGCTACGCCATCGAGCCAGTCGAAATTAATAATGTGACGATGACCCTCCATACAAAATCGCCGATCAGCTGATTTGCGTGACGAATCTCCTACGAGAATAAATGAGTAACTCGAAGTACTGATAGTACCAAAGACTGTTTCCATTAAATTTAGAAGAATTTTGCGTTGGATCCAATTCTCCAAGGAGCTGTACGCTGGTCTACCCTCAATGCAGTTTTCAATTAGGCTGATAGCGTCCCGCTATATTGTGTTTTAATAACTTTAAGTGGGTTCCTTACTCCATTAGGTTAGTCCTAGTTAGGAACACGTTGGGGGCATGTGTACTATCTAGTTAGGCGATCGTAGAATTGTTGAGGCAGAATTAGCTCAGAGCTTTTTTTGTAAGCGGTTGTTTCTTTTCAATTAAGATTCTATTCTAATCTTACTAAGTAAAGGAGTCATCTTGTTAATTTTGTATATGAAACGACTTCCAGGGATAAATCAAGCCAGGTAACCTTAAAAAAAGACTAGAATCATACGATTAATATGAACACGAATGCAAATAAATTAATATGATATAATTCGTCAAAATATAGAAAAAGCTTATTTAATTTCAAGACCTGTTCCATCCCTTGAAACATTTTCGGTACTTTTTTGAATCTTATAATTATTTCCTCTCTCTATGAATACCAAATTCATCCCATATTTCTAGAGTAATAATTGTTAAGATTGACTTAGCCTACAAATGTCGGTCTACTTCAAGACATTGTTGCCGTACCTACCTCCTCTCAAAATAAGGTTAGTTTCATCAAGGCTATTGACCAAACTTGGTGTACAGTCAAAATCAGGCTGGGTTAGACAGTTGGGACTTTGGACTCATGCCACGCGCCTAAGACTTACATTGGCAGTATGAGTGTCTAGCCGCACGTGAAATTGACTGTACAACAATGTGTTTTACGACAAGATCCCGGCTGTTCTCACAAGTCACAAATGGCCGCGCAACAAACCGTCAGATCCTGGAACTCAAAGGAGAAATGCAACCTAAGAATTGTAGCTATTTAACCTATGTATCAATTATCTAAAGCTTTAAAACCTTGACATACATATACATTAACAGCCACAACAGTCCACTGCTGGACATGGGCCTCCCACTATCGGGGAATATTGCCATACTCACCACATTTGGCGGGCGGATTGCCGAGCTCATTGCAAGATGTTGCATTCTTCTTCTTCTTACCTAGCCGTCAGGATCCCACTGCTGGGCAAAGACCTCCCTCCCCTTCTTCCACTGTTTGCGATCCAGTGTCTCCGATTCTATACTGCGTTCCAAGACTCAAATTGGCGATGTAGCCTATACAGCTGCAAAGCTTAAGTAGGATTGGGCTGGTCATGTTGCATTCACAAGATGATTATCCCTTAGTCGCTTTTTACGACACCCACGAGGATATTATTTTAGGCAAAATAATCCATCTTCACAGACGATTTTTTCCGGTTTCACTCTGGTTGTTCGTAATTTGCACGATACATACTCCTGCTCTGAGCTCTAGTCAAATAATCCTGTTGGAAGTTTCTCGAAAATCTGTACATCCACGTGTCGGCCCCCAGATACGGACAACAAACCCAACGTAATGTCATTAAACGGCACAATGTCGCCAACCCATAGTGCAGATTGACGCCAAATTGGACCCTTAAAGCCTTTTATAGTTGACCCAATGTTGTACTGCTTCGTTTTCTATTGTCTGTCACGAAATTAAGTCTTTAAAATATCTGAGTGTTTCCATTAGAGTGACCGCATTTTGACGAAATGGCTACTGTTACATTGTTTTTATAATATTGATGAATTTATCAATCATAAGAGTGCTACATATCATTATGATGTAGGGCTAAAAATTTGAAATTTTACTTCAATCAAGATAATATTTATAATTACAATTTTTAAGATGTAAGTTGTAAACATTAGTTTTAAGATCTTTTTTATCCTGTATTCTTGCTAGTAAATAATTCTTCTTTTTTGTTGTTGTTCGGAAATCGAATTTCGTACGAGAACAATTCGCTACACGTTCCTTTTAACCCAAACTGCTATTCTCATTTTACCAACACTCAGCCCATGATAATTCGTAGGTACATTAAGTTCTGGGGTTGCCATGTTGCGGTTGCATTCTGTGGAGTTTAGTTTTGGTCAGTTTGTAGTTAAGCCGGCTGTGACAGCGAAGGACTTCTTTGCTTTTGTATTAGATCTTTAGATGTGTACATACATACATACATACATAAATCACGCCTATATCCCTTACGGGGTAGGCAGAGCGTTAACGGCCGTAAAACGGATATTAACACCACGTCTGACAAAAGTTTGAGGGTCAATCAGATAGCTGTGTATCACTATAGTGACAGGTTGTCAGCCCATCGCCTAAAATTGCAATACACACCCTCGAGTCCCTTAGTCGCCTCTTACGACACCCATGAGTAAGAAATGGGGTGGTGCTATTCTAGGCCGGCATCACGCGGCACACGTAGATGTGTACACTTTGAGAAATATTATATTTTCAACATTATTCAGGTCAATGCTGACGATTTCCATTTTTTTTGTGCCTCTCCCATCCCGTTTTGCTATTATCTATCTTTTACCTACACATTTTGTTTAGCGTTTCGATTTTATTTGAATTTGAGATTACACATACATACATACATACACATATCACGCCTATAATCCCTTGCGAGGTAGGCAAAGCATAAACGGCCGCACAAAACAGACATTTACGCCACGTCTGACGAATATTTGAGGGTCATCCGGAAAACTGTGTAAAGCCATAGTGACAGGCTGTCAGCCCATCGCCTATAATTACAATACACACACACCCTCGAGTCCCTTAGTCGCTTCTTACGACTCCCACGGGCAAGAAAGGGGGTGATGCTATTCTAAGGCGGCATCATCACGGATTATAATAGAGGTATATATTTGATATAATAAGAGTGAATAAGCATTATCTAGGCAAGCAGGTACCATCATCGTCTCCATCGTCACTTACCATCAGGTGAGATAGCAGATAAATGACCTAGACTAGAGTCAAGAGCAAACCCATCATTAATAAAAAAAAATATATATTTTATATATAATTATACATATCTAATATGTATCGTAAATTTGATGTAGGTATCTTGACGTATTAGATCTCTATGGATATTTCTTACTAAGTAGAGCCTAGAAATAAAATAAAAAAACTAGGTACGAACGAACAGCAAATACTAAACTAATCTTAACTTATCAAATAAGTCAAATTGAGTTTTAAACTAATCAAAATGAGAATATTGAGCCACGAAAATAAATTGAATTATTTGAGATAAGTTTATACCTAATCAAAATTATTTTACGAGTATCATTTTCAATCAGCCTATGGAACTGCATTTAATTTTTGTTTACAATTTGAAACGAAAATATGAAAATTTTTCGATTTTCATACACAGTAATCTCTTATTACCATAAATAACTATAAATTTTAATCGGTCGGGCAAATGTGTATATGGGTAACCAAAATATAGAGGTATTTTAGAATTTACCGAGTATTATATTTTCTTCATTACACAAAAATACACAGATAAATATTACAAATTTTGTACCAATGGCGAGCTTATCTGTTAAGAAGAGATCTCTTCAAGCCAACCCATGTCTTGTGAGAGAATTTAAACTTTTAGAGAAAATAGGCAATACGAAATGAATTTAACAAAATAAATGAAAAACTAACTATAAAATATTACAGTACCTATGAATAAAAATAATATAAATAAACCTACATGGATAGATAAACAAATTACATAAATACAATAAAAATACATACACATAGGTACATACATATTTCAAGGTTGTTAAGAAATAAAGTGCTTTTTTACTTGCTTTTTAAATACGGAAATGATGGGGTTTTCCTGTAAAGTCATAAGAAGATCATTCCAGAGCTGTGCAGTTTTAACAGATAAATATTTAAAAATTAATTTATTATTCAATCTTGGACACTCCACCTTAATGTTTAACATTTTCTTGAGTTTGCACAACTATTACTCATCACAATAAAACAATTTTAAACGGATTGAAGTTGTGTTTATTTTGGATTTTACAATTCCTACGTTTCGAGCTCTTTACAGAGCCCGTGGTCACGACATGACACGCCGATGACATCCATGACCACGGGCTCTGTAAAGAGCTCGAAACCTTAGTATTTCATGGACTAAATAAGTAGCTCTTAGAAGTTTTTGCGTTATTTTGCTAACATTATGTTTTCTGAACTCCACGAGTTAGATAGGTACATAAGAAACATTTTAAATGAAGAGATCAACAATTTGGAGCAAATAGTCTAGTCAGCAGCTCTTCGAGACCTGCGGACAGGACAGTACTACCAGTTAAGAAACTAATTTATACTGGTTGTTTATATTAACTAGTTAACTGTAGGAAATACGAGTTTAAGTCGATCCCTCCATTGTGTAACTTTAGGTTCTGTTGATAGCACCTAGTATCTAGTACAAATCGCGTCCACTTCCTAAAACTTTCTGTATCTTCCATCTATTTCAAAACATAACCGATTAAGACCACCCAGCGTTCATATCTGGACAATGCTCTGTGTTCAAGTATAGTTTTAATTGACACATTTCAAGTCACAATTGAAACAATCTAAACACGACTGTACCGTAACGACTTTGCAACTGCGCTCCGAAATATCAGGCAGAGTGGCGTGGAACAGAGAGCAATGAAACTAGGGAGAGCTAGGAGAATTGGCAAACACAATACCTGTCTACTGCCTATGCAGAATCACATAAACTGTAGATTTAGAGGTCATGGTCTGGTTCACTGGTAAAAATGGGGCGGTGCTATTCTGCGAAGAAAAATACCTGTGAAGCCCGTGGAAGCGTATTTTCAAATCCGCAGAAATCGGATTTTGCATGAGTCAGATGGTAGCGATCTTACTATTCGGTCGGTACTTTACAAATATTCTAACATAAATGGATGAGATATTACAAGCTACGCATCCAGTTTCTTTCGTTGATTCATACTTTAAAATAAACTCAGCATATTTTTACTTTTGTTTATGTTTCTGATTATAGAGACGCCATGTCTTCCTTGTTTCTCACATTTATGTAATAGTTAGATGTACCTAGTTAGATGTAGACGAGCGAAATGGCAAAAGTTCATCCTTGTTGCAATTCTACGCATAAAATTTTATGATACTTGTAGTAAACATTTCTAACAGTAAGTAAGCGAAAGGTGTAGTGGAATTCATTTATTTTATTCTTCGGTCACGATTTAAACTTTTTCTACTAACGCTAAACCAAACGGGCTGGCAATGTTCCGTTTTGTTTGAACCGAAGAAAACGAATTCTTAGTATTTGGTTCAACTTCAATTCGACAATGTAAAACGATCGTACAATATAATTTCTCGTTAAAAAGGACAAAGTGTTATATAATCCTGAAATCCAGATTCTAAATTTACATCAAACTATTCATCTTCTCAGCTAGTGAAGAAAACATTCCAACTGAATGCCAACAACTGAATGCCAAATTTTTAAAACACTGTACGTGTACAATTACATACAATTAATTGTAATACTAAATAAATTATATACAAATTTAGAAAACTTGCATATTTCTCTACCGTGGATAATGGAAGATGGAAGAGGCGTCGCTACTAGTGGTATAGAAAGTTGCAGGTTTAAATCCTGCCAGCGGTTGAAGAATTTGCAATAAAAAAAACATTCCATCTGTCGTTATTTGGCAGTTCTTTGCGCTATTTACGGCAACTATGTTTTGATAAACCTGCAATCCTAGCGAGAGAGAAGAGATTCATTCCTAGGAAAGTACGGGAAGCCATAGAAATTCAAAAACATCCGAATTTCAACAGAGATACTGGATGGGGAATCTCATCAACTTGGACTCCGCTGATTACACAGCAGAAGAACCAGATCCAACATACTGTAAGACCTACTACACAAAATACGGTTTCAGCATTTTGTGTGGAACCAGGACGTTACGCTAGGCAATTAAGAAATAGATGGCGGTAGAACAAAAATAATTTCAATTCTAAATAATGACGTCTAACACCTTAGTCATCCGTGACCATGGGCTCTGTAAAGAGCTCGAAATGTAGGAATTGTAAAATCCAAAATAAACAAAACTTAAATCCGTTTAAAATTGTTTTATTGTGATGAGTAATAGTTGTGCAAACTCAAGAAAATATTATGGCAACTATGTTCTACAGTTACCTCATAACAATTAAAATAGGTATTCTAACTATGCCCGAGCTTCCTAGTAATATACTCAATGTTGAGCATGCATTCAAAACGATCTATCGTAAAACTTCACCAATTTCCAATAAGTATAAGGTTTCTTTCCGTTTCCTTTCCAATTAACACTCACAGTTAGATATCCAGGATGTTAAAATATAAGCTGTAAATATTTGAAGGAGTAAACCAGTCCATGAAACTAAGCAACTTTTCCCAAGGAATTTAGTTCGAAACATGAACAAAACATTTTTTGGTGTCACTTACATTTTGACACGGTCGGCTGATTATTTTTGTATGGAAGATGCATATTTTTTCTGATATTTCGACCTATGTTCTTTAGGGAAATTGTTCAGTTTCATTGTCTGTTTTACCCCTTACAATATTTGGAGTTTTCATCCTGTATTGTATCTAATTTAATCATCTCAATATTATTTCAAACATTGTAGGAAGTCATTATTCATTATAGCCGTTTCCTTAGTGCTTTTAAATACGAACGTAAATTCTTAATCTAATCAAGAATTCTAAGTGGCATATACCTAGCTAAGGAGCAACGTCAGACATCAAATCACAAAAAAATAAAACTACACAAATCACAAAGTAATAATTTGTGTAGTTTAAGTTAGGTGTGGTTTGCTATACACTGGTTTTTTATTAGATATGAAGTTAGTTGAATCAATGTTAGTATTTTGTTTTACTTATTCATCTTTCCTTGTATTAGCTGTATATTGTCAGTATTTTCTTTATTTTAGCCCCGGGGCTTTCAAATCTACATCTGACTGATTGGTGGGGAGCAAGTGCTCATCCGGATAAATTCTTACATTGTCAGTGCCTTAAGGAGCGTGAGTGGAAAAATCAAGTAATTTTCCGGATACCGTTATAGTTGAAGGCCATTCTGAGACGGACGATCAATCTCTGTCAACCGCGATAGGTTCCCAACTCCCTATTCCTCGATGTGAAGCACCAATCTGCACAGGTCTCTGATATAAATTCATTATCTCCATCAATTCGTACATTTTTGGCTCTTTATTCATGCTATACCGAAAACTTAGGACGGGCTAGTAATATAGAAAATCTTTCCCCAAAGAACATAGGTGAAAATATGAAAATTAAAATTTGGACCTCCCATACAAATTAACCCAGTTGTCTGGCACATTACCAGTCGGCTGAGACATTACCGGTTGACTGGGACATAACCGGGTCAATTTTTATAAGAGGTCAATTTTTATCATATTTTGACCTATGTTCCTTGGGGAAAGTTTTTAGTTTCATAAGCTGGTTCATTCTTTTAAATATTTGCAGTTAATATTTTTACATCCTGTCCTACTCGTGTGACATATTTGGTTTCAATAGGAATTCTTGTATCCTATGATATTTCAGAACTGGAATATGGAAGATGAAACGGGAGACCTTTATCCAGCAATGCGATGACGCACACTAGTCAAGTTAAAACTCTACCATTACTTTTATACATTGATACGGCTAATTGATAAAGTTTAAATTCTCTCTTTCTTTCTTTCTTTCTTTCTTAAATTCTTAAAATTCTCTCTAATTGATAAAGTTGGAAGAGACCTCTTCTTTAGAGATAAGCTCGCCTTTGCGACCAAAATTGTATATTTATTCTTTTCTGTGTATTTTTTGTGCATTAAAGAATATTATATATATACGGCTAAAAGGCTTGGGCTAATATTTTTGTGTGGCAGGGTCCCAGCTACGCTAGTCGAAGTGAAAGATGGGACAAACGCTGAGGTCATCAAAGCTTACACGCTGGAATTATGAGTGCACTCACTTGTGTAAGAGATAAAACCATGTAACACAAGGCCGCGGTTTCTTAACCTACTTTTTTTCACGAAGCCAAAAGCGTTAAAACGATCATAAGTACTTAGTTTACCAAAAAAATAAACAGCCCTTAGTTTTTGCGAGACAACTATACCAACTTACCTAAGAGACTTGTGCCCTAAATACTTGTGTTTAGACACCTTAACCTTTGTAAGGTTAGGTTAGTTTAGGCCTATACTCACCTACCTAAGAGACTTGTGCCCTAAATACTTGTGTTTAGACACCTTAACCTAGGTAAGGTTAGATTAGTTTAGGCCTATACTCAACTACCTAAGAGACTTGTGCCCTAAATACTTGTGTTTAGACACCTTAACCTAGGTAAGGTTAGGTTAGTTTAGGCCTATACTCACCTACCAAAGAGACTTGTGCCCTAAATACTTGTGTTTAGACACCTTAACCTAGGTAAGGTTAGGTTAGTTTAGGCCTATACTCACCTACCTAAGAGACTTGGGCCCTAAATACTTGTGTTTAGACACCTTAACCTAGGTAAGGTTAGATTAGTTTAGGCCTATACTCAACTACCTAAGAGACTTGTGCCCCAAATAGTTGTGTTTAGACACCTAAACCTAGGTAAGGTTAGGTTAGTTTAGGCCTATACTCACCTACCTAAGAGACTTGTGCCCTAAATACTTGTGTTTAGACACCTTAATCTAGGTAAGGTTAGGTTAGTTTAGGCCTATACTCACCTACCTAAGAGACTTGTGCCCTAAATACTTGTGTTTAGACAACTTAACCTAGGTAAGGTTAGGTTAGTTTAGGCCTATACTCACCTACCAAAGAGACTTGTGCCCTAAATACTTGTGTTTAGACACCTTAACCTAGGTAAGTTTAGGTTAGTTTAGGCCTATACTCACCTACCAAAGAGACTTGTGCCCTAAATACTTGTTCTTAGACACCTTAACCTAGGTAAGGTTAGGTTAGTTTAGGCCTATACTTACCTACCAAAGAGACTTGTGCCCTCAATACTTGTTTTTAGACACCTTAACCTAATCTAACCTATTTTGATGAAATCTTTATGATAAGATTAAACCAAAAACTTTGGCAAAGGACATTCTGGTGTATAGTTTGCATGAGATGGTTTTTTTTTCGGGAAGTGGCGCTAGTTCTGCAGCACTACTCGCCTTAAGTACCAAACTATTCTTATCGTATTTTCCGACAAGTCTTTTGATTGAATGATTTTGATGACATGTTTTGTAAATCATATAGAAACCCGAATAGTAAGTAATCTTTCAAAAATATACCCCAATAATAGTCCTTTTTTGAAGTTGGTGAAATATTTCTTATAGTTCTGTTCTGTTAACTAATAAACCGCATGCGTAATGTATCTCAAATTAGTTTACTGGGTTCTACATTGTCAATTTATTGCATCCATACTACGATACCTTTAAGAAAAAATGTTTCCCACAATATTTAAAAAGTATATATGATCTTCAGTTTCAACACCTAATGAAATATTCATACAAATATCTCTATTCAACTACCACTTACCTTAAACCAATAAGCATTCCAAATTACATGCTCGCTGACTCCACATTTATTAAAGCCGACTGCTATGTAGTACGATTAAACGAATGATTTATCTATATCGGCTTAGTGAGCTAGAATATCACCTTGTAAAGTATAATGAGGCTGAATGCCTGCAATCCTATTATATGCGACTCGATATGTCTGCATTAGTGCGACAGTTATTAGGTCCTTTGAGAGAACTTATTCTTCTCTGCTTGCAGAAGATTGGGGAGTTTCCTTCGCTGTACGTGGAACTGTCTTATCGGAGCCTGAATTCCGATATTTGAAAAACGTACCAGTTTTGTCTCGATGCGTGTCAGTTGGATGGTTTTGGTCGTTTAGTATGCCGCTAACAGTTTTAAGTATATAATATCATTCACAGTAGCAATAGAATAATCGTTGAGAGTAGCTGGAATTTCTATAGCTGTATGGAGAGTCGGGGCCCAGGAGCTGCTATTTTCACATGCACTATCTTAAAATCCAAAACTTAATAAAGTAAAGAACTAAGAAAATTTGCAACGAGTGGTCTGTTCACTCGTACCAAGCCAAATTCTCTACTTTTCGGTATAACACTTCTTACACCTCTGAATAATTTGCTTCATTTCTGTCGTATTCGATTGGATATCCGAAAAAACGGCCGTTAGATTAAGCTATTTTTTTGGTTGTTTCTTGACAAACGTTAGAGAAGTTTTATAATATGGCCGCTTGTTTTGCTTTCTTTTAATATGTTTTCAACACTCTTCGTGTTCAGTACTATAACATACATACATATATGTCACCTATATCCCTTGCGGGGTAGGAAGAGCGTAAACGGCCGTAGAAATGGAATTATACGCCACGTCCGACAAACGATTGAAGATCATTCAGAAAATTGTGTATGACCATAGTGACAGGTTGTCATCCCATTGCTTATAATTGCAATACACTTAACCCTTGAGTCCCTTAGTCGCCTCTTATATTGTTGTATCTTTATATAAAACGTATTATTTGAATCATAATGAATGAATCGTATGTAATAATGCCTAAGACTGCCCATATTGTAGGTATTTTGATGCTTAATTTATTAATTAGTTTATTTGATTTGACATGTTGCATCGTGACATATTGGACTTGTGCCTGAAATGAACATATTTTAATTTTTTATTTAATTTTAACAATAGAAACTCCCGTACTGCACGAATATGCGTCGACGACATAGTCACCAGGTGTAAACTCGTGTATAATTTTATGGATTTGCTTATTTTATTCCGTGTTTAGCACTTTATAGTGCTACTCCATTACAGTTATTAGGAGTCAATTTGTTTATCTTAGTTTCAAGTGACTAAGTTTCCTTGCAAATTTTTATAGTTGAGTCAGTTTCAAATTTTTATCCGAGTGCCGAATTAACCTAGTACACGGTTTAAGAGCGGGGCACACCGGCTCCGTATCCAGCTCTCGTCCGTAGTCACGCACGAACTTATGACGTTGTAATGTATGGGACTGTATGAGATACGGCACACCGCTTGCGTGCAGCACGGAACGGATACGCAACGTCAGTCCCATACATTACAACGTCATAACTTCGTGCGTGACTACGGACGAGAGCTGGATACGGAGCCGGTGTGCCCCGCCCTTTAGTGGTGCAGTGGTAGTGCGACTACCTGCGGCGCAAAGGTTCCGGGTTCGATTCCTTGTGATTCTCACAAAGTTCATATATCTCTTTCTGGATTTGTTTCCAGTCTGGTTAGGACATTGCATTGAACCTCCAAATTGTCCGTAAGGAAGATGGTTCCGTGCATCGGAAGGCACATCAAGCCGTTCAGTCCCGGTTACTGTCCACGATTACTTAGACGGCGGTCGTTACCCAACATTATAGTAGTAGTCTATTAAAATACTCTGACACCAGGGTTCATCGACTCGTTCGTCGACTCGGTGTCCCACACGAAAAAAAAAGGAAAAAAAGGCGGTTTAGTAACGCTCATCGCAACGTTTGTCGCCTCAGTGCCTTACGACATACAAATGAATGATTGACGAAAACAGATATTTGAAACGCGTTAGGTTTAAATTTGGAATATCCTATCAAAGGTCGAACCATTAACTGGGTTTAACCGTTAGCTACCACCGAATGAGCCTATGTTTATCCTCAGAATCGAAAATCATTCCGCAAACACTAAGCCGCTCAGTGGTCGATACTTACTAACAGAGCAAGAAAATAATTCAGATGGAACCCTAAAAACCTACAAAGAAGCCATGTAAAATCAGACTTAGCGCGCTCTTAAACAAAACGAAATACATTTATAGCCATTGTATCTGCACAAAAAGTTTTGAGAACTTCTCATGAGCTTGATTAAAGCAGCATTTTTAGTTACGCTTCCTCTTGCTTCCTGCGGCCTCCTGCCAGGGCTATGTTAAGCAACTACAGTTTTCAAGTTTACAGTTGACATTCTGGGTACATTGCATAGCCGGTTAATATTCCTGGTATCATGATGGCTAAACAACTACGCAATTAACATCGAATTTCACCTGTAAAATTGTAGCCTGCAGTCTGATAATATCGGGGTCCCTTGACTTTGTCAGGGGTGCCGGTAGACTTGAGCTGTAGTCAGCAAAAGTTCTCGGTTGTAGGAGGCGCTTGGTGCTTTTGCCCAGACGTGGCTGTGTCATGGCATTTAATGATAATAATCATGACGAGGATGAGTTTTCTATGACTTCACTTTGCCTTGAAAGTTTCCGTCTGAACATTTCCCTGCCCAGAGCACCCACCCCGCTGCAAGCTGGTTTTAATCAACGCGTCGTTACCAGTAATCTCTTAAGCCAATCAGCGCTACAAAGGGCCTAGGATTAGTGCATATATGGGTTTATTTCTAGTCTGCGGTTGTTACATGTCTACGGGAAGGATTGGGCGATATCAGATTTTTTACTAGGTGGGTAAAATTAGGGAATGGAAACAGGAATTCCGGAATTTCGAAAGACGATTTCCAGGAACGATTATTCCGATATTTTAATTCCGATGCTCAGAGCTATGGAATCGTTTAAATCGGTTTTGAAAAAGGAGATATTTTTATAAAGTACTTTGCTACTACCTACTACCTACCTATCAAAATAAAGCAGCGATGAAATGGCGGCCAAATAGAGAAAAAATATGTGTTATTCCGGAATTTCGAAAGACGATTTCCAGGAACGATTATTCCGATATTTTAATTCCGATGCTCAGAGCTATGGAATCGTTTAAATCGGTTTTGAAAAAGGAGATATTTTTTTAATAAGTACTTTGCTACTACCTACTACCTACCTATTAAAATAAAGCAGCGATGAAATGGCGGCCAAATAGAGTAAAAAATGTGTTATTGTTGAGGACCTAACGGAAACAAATTCGCTTTAAATAACACACTTTGAGAAACTTTACTCCATAAAAAAAAACAAAGTTAACTCTATTTGAAACATTTTTCAATATTATGTCTATAGTTTCAAAATTATTACCAATGAAAACATGCTATTATTTAGATGCATAATATTTTCTAGTATAAATTGCTCAATAAGACATTGTTAAGGTATTTCTCGATTTTCCATGTCTAAAAGTACAAAATCCCGCTAAAATTTGAGAGCAAGACGGTTCGCTTTCATTTTCAGGCGCAGCGCGAAAGTGCTGCAAGTAGATTTCTACCAGTAGAAACTTGTACGCCTGTAAATGTAACAGCGAATGGAAGATATGCTGATTCGTCCTTTGACGTGCACTCAGATGACTAGAGACTGGCTGTAGCAGCTTTTTTATAGTTTTTTTATCACCCAGTATACTTTGATCTCGCAGCTGAATAGTCCGGTACGGCTTGCATTATTTGAGGGCATAACTTACAAAAATTCTAAAGACGCTATTTTTTTGTACAAGTGCGTTATGTCTGTATCTGTAAAGCACTGTGTATTTTATTATGTGTAATTTTTTACGCTTATTTTAATTTTCAATTGAATGTTACCTTCATTGTAAAATACATTTAGCTACCAAGGTCATTTATTAAATTATATATTCAAGTACCTAACTATGATTCAATTAATATTGTAAAATATACCAGTATTGTCTATATGACAGTTTACACAGTGTATTAACCCAGTTTCAGTCGTTTTTATCTACTGCAAATAAAGCTATGTTAGCATATACCTAAAATGACATAAAATAATAAATTGGTTTCCGCCAATGATCCAGAAATCATAAGCCAACAAGCATAAAAAATTAAAACACTACTGTTTTCTGAGATAAAGTCTAGCCTATGACACACGGGATAATGTAAGGATTCTTCCGATACAAATTAACATTCGAATCTGTTCCGTGTTTAACAATTTGCACTTTAAGAATCGCACATACTACATACAGAAATATAAACACACATGAATTCTAAAACCAAAAAATATTACACTCGTTTAATTGGTTGGGCAGTCGTGTAAAAATAAACGAATTTTATATTTTATTTGATTTTAGTGTTTTTTAAATAAGGAGTGTGTTTAGTTTTTTAAGCCATACTGGGCTATGAATGGATCAAGCTTGGAATGGCGGAATCGGTAAGTATGGTGTGAAACATCTCCAGTTTACATCTTATCTACATTTGAAATAGGTTGCCTGAAGCAAAAAGACTTTTGTGTTGTGTTAAGGAGTGCTTCTACTACCTGGAAGAAGAGACACTTAGCTCAAATCAAAACTAAGTAAATATAGACTGAAATTTTACTAGTGACCGATACTGAAAACTCAGTACAGGCTGGTGTTAATGAAAAACTTTTCTCAAGGAACATAGGTATGGCACACACTCCTTATTAGGGGAGACACATGCTACAGCAGCGGACTCGGGGGCGCGGAGATCCCTCATTTGTTAGACTCGGGTACAATTAAATCTAATCCGTTCGTCCCAGAAAAACTCGTAAGCCCAGTCGTGCCCCAAGAAGGGCCAACCACAAAACTTCTCCGGGTGAGCTTCCTGCTTCTGTCCATACAGTCAGATGTAGATTTCATACCCCGGGGCTAAAAATTGAAGAGTCCAGAACTAAAAATGAGAAAAAGAACAGCAGCGGACTTTTTGAATGTTGATAATGATGATGAATGCCGGTAACACCGCCCATTGTAAGCGCAGCTTAAACGCAAGTCCTCAGTTTTGAGAGGCGTCACTCGCATCGCATGCGGAGTACGTCCGCATGTCACATGTCCGATGCCTGACGCGCGCATTTACATACAAAACCGAGAGATAGCGTGGCATATCTAATCGCGGACAGCTGTCCATCGGCCGTTGACAACCACGCTGGTACATCAGCTACTCGAGTTACCCTTTAAAAGTTCAACACAATCTGGATTATCATACAGATATTAGCAGTAACTACTACAGTTGGATCCATTGAATGACTCTTGGGGAGAAATGCTGCAGATGTACTGCGATTATCTAGTGTTATGTTAGAATTTTTACATACTTAACAATATCACGCCTTTATCCCTAGCGTGGTAGGCAGAGCGTAAACGGCCGAAAAAGCGAATATGTACGCGACGACTGACAAACATTCAAGACTCATTCAGAAAATTGTGTATCGCCAAAGTGACAGGTTAGGACACCTACGGGAAAGAAATGGGGTTATGCTATTTTGTTAACCCGTTGGATGCATCAGAGAATGTTCGCAATTTATAAAGTACAATTGATTCTGGGCATGCTGTCAATATCCAGCGTATCAATAAGTATTCATATAAATAAATGAATTTAAAATGAGATGAAAAATAAGTGACTTAGACTATAAAAAACCTTACAGACTATTGTTACATCTGCCAAACTTTTAGTAAAGTTTGTCGGCAGTAAAGAGGTGCTCCTATCCTATTAAACAAGGTTTTCCATAGCATAAGGTGCAATGAAATACGTGAGTACAACCAAAGTTAAAATATTGAGGTACAGAAACTATACTAACACACATTTGCATTAATTTAAAAATATTCAGATAGTCGTCAAAATAAACGCTTTCCATAATTTTCAGGGGTTTCGTAATACAAATTAATCTATAATTGCGGCTCCAAAATTTTACACTACACTTGTCTACTCACAGCTTGTCTCTCAATGGTCTGATGAGGTGAGCCATGGCAAAACATTCAAAAGGACGTCTCGCTGTTATTGTAAAAACCAATCACAAAATGTGCTCCAAATTCTGTTGGTAAAAAAAATACAAAATCATGAAAAAAGCCGTGACATCCATCACTTTTTCCGCCACTCATATTGCAATTTCCAGATTGAATCAGTCAGTGAGTTGACGCGGTGTTTCCATAGAATGGCGGATATTTTCAATCAACCATATCACTGCAACACCACCCGCGTGTCCGGAGCCCTATCTGCCGTTCACTGTCGGTGTGCTCCGATATTATTTGACTAATGGCTGCCAGTGGACTCAACCAACTCCATACCAAAGTTATGACAGACTGGATTGTTTGATTTCGGCGGAAAACTTTCGTTTCGACCAAGAAATTCTCAATAGCTCCAATCAAACGTGCAGCATGTAAACGAGCATTTTCATTTAAACCGAAAAACTCGCTTTGGACGCTGATTAATTCCAAAAGCGGGGAATATTTTCCAAGCGATAAAATTGGAATGTAAAATTGCAGACTCGCATATTACTCACACTGGTCAGACAATTTGTCGTCGTGACGTCAGTGGGACATAACTCTCTGGAGTCATTTCGCAAACCATTACCAGCATAAATATTCGTATATTTAAACAAAGAAAAATAGACTTTTAAACTGTGTATTTTTCGGCACGCTCTTTTTAGTGATACCAGTTGGAAAACGTTGGAGCGTGGACATATTTTTTGTTCGTCGTTTTCCTGACGGTTTCCAGTTATTTTTGACCCAGTTCAAACAATGGGGGCACACGCCGAAATGTGCAAATCAGGAATCAGGTTTCGTTCGATGGGTCAGTATTTTCGCGGCCACGTTGCATATTTTACGGGCACGGGAGCGTGGCGAGAACCGATGAACTCGTAAACCGATAAGCTTGCTGATTTACGGCTTATAAACGCGACACTTCCGCGGGCTTAGCTGATAACAAGCAGATTTACACAATGTTGGATCATTGAGCTTCTGCTAAGGCTGGACACATACACAACTTAATTTTCACTGAAATAGTGATCCACGTGCAGGACAGGACAGTGTGGTGCCTCTGGGTTCTGGTTTTGTCTTCAAACCTTATATATTTTATTTACGTCCAGGACTATTTATTGTAAGATAGTTAGATTTCACGTATAATACCGTTGACGAATGCATAGGTTTTAATGAAACAAACATTCCATAGATTTTTCCATCAAGAAAGAAAGTCATATCTGAATTCGCCCTTACAAACGGGCTGCTTCCAGACCAGCGATTCCTCATTCCAGAGAACCATTCACTCATTCATTCGTTAATTCTATTTATGAATGTCATAAAACGGTTTCATCCGTTGCAGCTATCTAGGGCTACCATATTACCTATCTTATTAAGCAAATCCAGTTTTATAATTTCTCCTTGCCTTAAGATTTACTTGCTGAAGTGAGCAAAATTATGTAAATTTGACAAATTCTTTAGCCCAATAATTTTATTGAGGTGAAGATAAACAAAACAAGATAACAATAATCGACTACGGTACGGATCGAATTTCAAAGCCATTGTTTTTGTTTTAAATTATAACATATTAAAATGGCCAATGTCACTCGCGCTGAGACTAAACTTTCGACACCTCTTATGACATCATACATCTAGCTACTTAGGCTGTAGCCCGTGCAAAAAAAATGCTACATATGAAAATGAAAATGAAATAACTTTATTCAATGTAGGATAGCATTATCACTTATTGACGTCATGATCGGTCATTGTAAAAAAAAGAAATTTGCATAACGCAATCTTCTTCTTTTTATAACAATTTTGTATTGTCCTAATAGAAAACCGGCTCGGGCGGGATAAAAAAATAAAAATAAAAATAAAGGCACTGCCTCGGGGCTGGCCAGGTTAATCACACAGCACGTAACTTTACGCCACCAGCATTTGTAAACGACATTTGTTTCAAATTTTAGTCAAGATTTCCAAAGCGTGTTATTAACATGCGTATAATTAACCGGACCCCCTGAACAGGAAAAACCCCCCAAAAAACCTGCCCAGAAGTGCTCCTACTCTAAATTAACAATCTTTCTAGGCCCTAAACTGCCCTAGCTAATTTTGGAAATAACGAATAATATATATGTATAGCCCAAAAATGGCTACATAAAAAAAAAAAAAAAAAAAAAAATTATAATAATAACAAAAAATTGCAATAGATAAATCTACTTGTTTCGTCTAATAAAATATTTACTTTATACATTTGAATTAAACCCATGGAGATTTATCTTGCATATAGTCTGATATTTCATAATAGCCTTTCTTGTACAATTTTTGTTTAATTACTGGTTTAAATTTATTTAAGGGTAAGTCTTGAATATCTTTAGGAAGTTTGTTATAAAAGCGTATACAATTGCCCTTAAAAGTTTTGCTTACTTTACTAAGCCTGCTCATGTGCACAGCAAGTTGCTCCTTATTTCTAGTGTTAAAATTATGCCTGTCACAATTTTTCTTAAAAGAATCTATATTTACTTTTACGTACACTAGATTTTCGTATATGTACTGTGACACAAATGTCAATATGTTGATTTCTTTAAATTTCTGTCTCAAGGAGACTCGAGGTCCCAATTTATAAATTGAACGAACAGCCCGTTTCTGCAAAACAAATATATTGTTCACATCCGCAGCATGGCCCCATAATAGTAAGCCATAAGACATTAAGCTATGGAAGTAGCTAAAGTAAACTAGTCTTGCAGTGTCTACATCAGTGAGATGTCTTATTTTTTTAACTGCGTATGCTGCTGAACTCAGTCTCTTCGACAATTTCTCAATATGTGGCCCCCATTGGAGCGAGGCGTCCAAAGTTATGCCTAAAAATACAGTTGAGTCCGCAAGGTCCAACTTTTCATCCTTTACCTTAATAATTGTAGAGCTTGGTTTAACATTTGGTAATACAAATTTGATACATTTAGTTTTCTTTTCATTCAATAGTAGGTTATTTACTGTAAACCATTGCACTACATCGGTAATAGCTTTGTTCACGTCATCATAGTTGAGTTGTTGCCTTTTTACTCTGAAGAGTAGAGAGGTATCGTCCGCGAACAAAACTATATCATGTTTTTCTTTAACTAGATATGGTAGATCATTAATATATACAAGAAACAAAAAAGGACCAAGAATCGAACCCTGCGGAACGCCCATTCTTATCTTTGATCCAGATGATCTTTCACCGTTGACATCGACCTTTTGGATTCTATTGTTAAGATATGATTCCAAAAGACTAAGAGCGTGGTCTTTTACGCCGTAGTGATGTAGCTTCCTGACCAGAGTATCATGATGAACACAATCAAACGCCTTGGACAAATCACAAAACACACCTACTGCATCATGAGATTCCTCCCAGGCTTCGATTATATGATTGATGAGATCCACACCTGCATCAGTAGTAGAGCGACCACGTGTGAAACCAAATTGCTGCAGGTGCATTAAGTTATTACGATAAAAATGTCCTTGCAATTGATTTAAAATAACTTTTTCAAAAATTTTACTTAGTGTTGGTAGTATTGATATAGGTCTGAAATTAGTAGGGTCAGTAGTACTACCAGCTTTAAACAAGGGAATAACTTTACTATGCTTCATCAAGTCAGGAAACACGCCACTGTCTACACAGTCATTAAAAATACATGCTAGGTATGGAGAAATGCAATCGATTATGGAACTAATAATTTTAACAGAGAGGCCGTGGAGATCTGAAGTATTTTTCATTTGTAAACTTTTAAATACTTTTATTATTTCAATGTTACTAACGTGAGAAAATTTAAAATATTTATCACAATGGTTTACATTATCTTTAAGAATAGATTCAGCGAGAATAGGGCATGAGTTTAACGATTTGGTAGTCGAAACTGGAATATCAGTAAAAAATTGTTCAAAAGCGGAAGCTACTTCCAAATTAGTATTTTTAATTTCATCGTTTATCATTAGTTTATAATTTTCATTACGACGTTTAGAATTTCCAGTTTCATTATTTACAAATTTCCAAGTGGTTTTGATTACGTTTGTGCTATTCTTTATATTATTTTTGATGAAGTTAGATTTAGCTATTGCACAAACGTTTCTAAAAGTTTTAGAGTAACGTTTTACATAATCAGCAAAAGTTTTTGATTGATTATATGTTCTTTCTTCATACAGATCGTATAACTTCTGCCTGCTTCTATGAATTCCAACTGTGGCCCAGTCACTAAATGATAATTTTGTGTTAACTTTAATTTTCTTAGATTTAAACACAATGTCATATTCTTTTTTGGCAAGACTAAATACTGCGTTATATAATTTATTTGGATTTTCGTTATATGGCAATTCAGGTAATTTTTGCAAAATATTTTCTCTATATCGATTTAGCCTATAAATTTTTTGGAAAATTGTGATGCCAACACTGTATTTATGAGTGTAGAATAATCGGCGCCAGGCATGCAATGATTAATTACTGCCTGACCCATGCAATGGCCAAGTTGTAAACCCATATTTTTACCAAGTTCATCACTAAACATAACAATGTCACACGGTCGCTTATCCTGTGTGGGTGGTAAAGGGACATCGTCATCACCCAAAAGCGCGGGCTGCGTCGTCGGCGCCGCCGGCACCGGCCGCGACACCGACCCGGCGGCGGCGGCGGCGGTGGCGGCGGTGGCGAGCGGGAGCGACACCGACAGCGCCCCAGTCAGCTGTGTACAGACGCGAGGTGACGCGGGCTCGGGACACACGGCCGGGACGGATAGCTCTGTTGAAGTTTTCTCACAATCGCATTGATTGTTTGTCAAAGATTGAGAATTGTCACCGTTATATTTACATGACTTCAACAAACTATTCATGGCCAGCACATGTTCCTTTATTTCTTTTCGCGCTGAGTTATACTTAAGGCGAAATCTGGCCGTGGTAGCCGCGTTTTCAAGGGGGTGAAGCAGCCGCGCGGGCGGAGCAGGCGCGGGGTGTACCCCCCGCACGGGCAAGTAGCAAACGCAGCGTATCAGGCTCCCGCGCACGACACAGTATAGGCGTAGGGTAAACGTGCTAATAATTGAACTATTTGTTTCATTGAAAGGTTGTCTTTTTTAATGTTATATGATATACCTATTCAATGTTTATGTTTTTTAGACATGTAAACCATGTAGTAGTGCTACTACGTAAAGTTTTTAAATCAGTCAAAGTTAGGTAGGTACAGAATTATTTATAAAGAAATAATGTCTAGGGATCCGTATGATTATTGATTATTAATGTTATATGGGGAAAAATTCAAATAATATACATCAAAATGCAATCAGAATTCATTTAGAAGACAAAAAAATTACATTTAAATTAAGATTTATCTGCTTCATTTACTGACGCCCATAAATAGGGTTCCTTCCGTAGTCTGTTGAAATTATCGAGGCGAGGCATACAAACGAACAGACATAGAAATAAAAATTTTAAGGGATTAAACTAAGGAAATTTATAACAGCCCCAATAAACAGGATCTGACAATCCAGCGCCCACTTTCCTGGTTATATAGCCGGTTTTTCAGAACCTCTCAAAGGCATCCCACGGGCTCGACGAGAATCTACCATTCGCATTTAGGGAGAATATGATTCTATTTTAGTTTACCAAAAGTTGTCATATCTTTGTATATACTGTCTCCATTTCATCAGATTGTTTTCTCCATATAAAACACATCTTATCTTTCCCGTCACACGTAATTGTCCCTGAACTTGGAAAAACCAATTACTATTTTGAATTCACAGTAACTCGATCTTGCTTTTTTTTATTTCAATATTTGCACCTTATTTTGTTTTATAGCATTTTGAATGCCATTTTTGACACGCAACTGGGCATTTCACTTCCACTGTAGTATATTCACCCACGATTCCGAAAGGCGTAGCACCTATGAAGAGAAATGTTTCATCAACAGTCCACATTCCTTGATTCTCAAATTATCTTAGCTGCTCAAACAAACTGTTGAGAAATCGGTGTAGTCGTCTGTGTCTGCGAAAAGACGCCACATTGATGACTCTATCGATAATTATAAGCCAGCACAAGTCTGGAAATATTTACGCGCGCTTGGTGTTGGGAAGTCGCCAGCTACCCCTAGTGGTGCTGTAGATTTGTCAGCACTCAACCGGCAATTTTCGTCTCCTCTTATCACACTGACTGATGTCGTCAAAGCAACGACTATCGCTAACATAAACCGTCACCACTTCCACAGTGTTCTTTCTTCTCTTTTAAAGTTGTTGCCGAGGACGATGTTAAGAAACATATATCATCCATTAAATCTTCTGCCGTGGGCAATGATGGTCTCTCCTCCCGTATGATCTCCCCTTATCCTTACCGAACTCTTGCCAATCCTCACACACATCTTTAATTTCACTCTGGTAACGAGTTTTTTCCCCTCAGCATAAAAACGTGCAATTGTTATACCTCTCCTTAAAGTTTCCAATCCTTCATCGTTCTCCCAATTTCATCCCACTTCCATCCTTCCATTCCTATCTAAGATCCTTGAACACATTGTCCACAAGCAGGCATCTGACTTCAACACATCTAATAGTCTTCGTTCTACGTATCAGTCTGGCTTTCGTGCTGGTCACAGCACTGTGACAGCACTTATCAAAGTCACCGACAATATTCACCACACCATGAAGAATAAGTCTTTGACTATTCTTATTTTACTTCATTTCAGTAATGCCTTCAACTCAGTTGATCTTGATGTACTTTTCGCTATCCTTCGCTCTCTTAACATCTCTATTCCGGCAATAACTTGGTTTGATTCATAATTTCGGGGTCGCTTGCAGCGGGTCCGTTCTGATGAGGCTTTCTCGGAATGGAGTAATCTCTCTTCAGGCGTACCTACAGGTGGCGTCCTTTCACTTCTTCTTTTTTCTGTTGTGATTAACACAGTTACTCCTCTCTTCTAGCTTCCATCTTTACGCAGACAATTTGCAGATTTACTGTCATTTAACCTGTGATGATATAAATAGTGCAACTGCGGCTATCAACAATGACCTCAGCGAAATTGCTATATGGGCTGAATTCTTCGGTCTCGTGGTCAACCCAATAAAATCTCAGGCCATGCTAATAGGTAGTTCTTATATGTGTGTGTAGGCAAGTTGACCATCCAATTATCCCAAACGTTATTTATAACGGCACGTCTATAGCTTTCACAAAAACTGCCAAAAACCTAGGTATTTTGCTGGATTCCACTCTCAGTTGGACTGCGCAGGTCAACGCTGTCAGCAGTAAAGTATTTTTCTTTTTTCTTTCGCTTTAATGCCTTCAAAATTTCTTGTCTCTTAAAACTAAGATTACTCTTGCTCAGACACTTCTTCTCCCCTGTTTAGACCACGCCGACACCTGCTACGTAGATGCCACTGCGGAGTTGTTTACAAAACCTCTGCATCAGATTCATTTTCGGTTTACGCAATTACGACCACAGTTTGGCTCACAACTCACATTGAATCGTTAAAATAGATTGTACGGAACCCTCCTCACTTATCGAGTCCAAATTTGTATAACACAACTTTCTTTTCTTTATAACAAATGAAAACTTGTTGTTTTTAGTTTATTATTCTTCAGAATAATTTTATTTGATACACACAAAAAAAAAAAGTAAAAACATAAAGAAATTACATTCAACTCGCACTTTACCGGTTTTTATATATCCACACTAATATTACAAATGGGAAAGCCTGCTTGTTTGATTTTCCTTTCTTCTCGTCGCAACGGAGCGGTTTTATGTAAAATTGAACCTCCCATACAAGGTGTACTAGCCGGCCTAGTCAATTTGTATGGGATCCATATGTTCCTTGAGCAAATTTGTTCCTTATTCTCAGACTGGTGTCTGGTAGGCATTCCATGGTTTTCGCTATCAGTCACTAGTTCAATTTCACCCTATACAATAGTAAAGTAAGGTTGTACGGAACCGTCCTCAGCTATCAAGTCTAACTCGCACTTGACAGGTTTTCATCCATCGAAACGTGTTTGTTTGATTGTCCTTTCTTGATGTTGTAATTGTAACGTCACGTTGCGTTGGGTGGATTGTGAGGCTGGAGAGTGACATAGGCAACTTTTTTTTTCTTTAGAGAAATATCTTTTCCTACGGGAAAAACATCACGCCGTGGGTGAGGCTAGGTATAAATAAATTGTTATGTTAACCATACATAAGGTAGTCCTTGCAAGGTACTTCTACCCTAATTCGAAAAAATATATCTTAAATTTTTTTTTGTAAATATTATGCCGTGTGATGCCTACTTAGAATTGCATCACCCCATTTCTTTCCCATGGGAGTCGGTAAAGGCGACTAAGGTACTCGAGGGTCTGTACTGCAATCTTAGGCAATGGGCTGACAACCTGTCACTATGGCGATACACAATTTTTGCGCATAACCCTCAAATATTTGTCAGACATAGCGTAAATATCCGTTTTTTGCGGCCGTTTACGCTCTGCCTACCCCGCAAGGGATTATAGGCGTGTTATGTGTATGTGTGTGTATGTAAATATTACGCCGCAAACTACCTTATCCTCTGTTTTTTATAGCAAGGCTTGGAAAGCTTCGTTTTTTTTCTTTAACTTAGCATTTGGTTTCCCTGCTCAATAAATGTCGTAATATCTCCGCGGCTGGAAAAAAGTTGTACATGTCTGCTTCCGACGAGGCTCAGTGGCCGACTGAGGGGAGCGGGCGCGGTAGAAACCGACGTGCCCGTGCGCAAACCGAACATACTTTTGTGTTTAAGTGTTCTTTTTTAATGATAATAAGTAGATAATTGAAAAACTAGCTCCATGCGTTGATTACACATATAATAAGGAAGAAATTGACATAAAATAAATTTTGAAATATTGGATACCGGTCAAATGGTACAGGTTTTTAATCTAAGAAACAGGCCAAAAACCGCAAAATTAGAGCTTACTTTGCGATTTTTTCCTATCGAGAAAATTTTTACCAATCGTGTTTTGGGCTCCATAGTTTTGTAGCATATATCTTAAAGTAGTCCTGAAAATAATTTCGTTTCGTGTTTTTGAGATTTGAAGAAATGGCATAGAAAACTCCGAGCACTACTCCGCCTTTGCTCGGAGGATTTCTAAGGCCACCTCACCTTAATGGAAATGTGTTCTAATGACCGTTTTAACGCAGACATTTCCGACTGGAGGCGCTGTGTGTCACGCTCATAAATTTCCCTAGTTTGTTCTAATGATGAAGTGCAAAATTTAACTTCTTTAATTAATTCAGAACGTTCTATATTACAATTCGAGTTATTGCAAAACAGTATGTTACGCCTAATAAGAGATTGCGTTTTCTTTATGAAATTGTTAAGTTTTACAATTTTCTTTGTTTTTTTCTTGCTATAAGTGACTGAAGTTATGTGTGAGTTTTTAAATGGACTGTCACACGTAGTGAGATCGATGGTCTCGACTACCTGTTCCTCAGTAGTCTCGACCGATTGGTGCTGGGTGAGTGAGATGGTAGAAACCGCAACAGTAGGAGCGACCAGCTCCTCAAACAGCGACTGGGTGGTAAGTGCACTTTGTGATGACTTTAGGTCTTGGATAGTCTCATTCAAAAAGGAGATTTCTTTGTGTGCATCTCGCAATTCTCTTTCCAGGACAGTAATACGCCTCAAGGTGTCTTCAAACGCATTTCCGTCCCGGTCAAAGTTATCTACTATTCCTTGAAGCCGGTCCCTCTCACCTGTTACATCTACCAGCTGATGGTACATTTCTGCCATCTCACTCTTTAATTGGTGATTTTTATTATTAATTTCTAACATTTCCTGCTCACTTTCATCCTGTTCTCTTAGTAACTGCTCATTTGTGTTTTTACACTTTTTAAGTTCTAATAAAGTCGCCTTTAAGTTGTCTTCTAGTTGACGAATTGTTTGGGACCTTGTAGTATGCATTTTGAACGCAGAAAATAGGTAAGTAGGTAACTACCTTGTATGTTAAATGAGCGGTTACCAAGATTGAGGTTATGTTTCGTTAAAACAATTACGTAATTTCACAGAATTGTTTTGCACAAGCGTAGAAACACAAGTTTAACACTTATATAGGTTTTAATAATCGCTAAAAATACTCGAATTTAGTTATTTACGTTGTGATATTCAAATATTGAAGTAACTGTCACTAACGATTTTTTCCGTTACACTTTTTACGATAAAAACGTGTTTTCACGCACCTTAAGCACTAAATAACTAAAATTATTACTAATTACAACTAACTAATATATTATGAACTTGGTATGGGCCGTATATTATATAAAATTTAATAAATTTAGACGGAGCTCTTTTGTTTACAACTTGACCGTTCAGTGTTGCCACCACCATTATATGCATTATGCACATACATACTCTCGAAATACATTACCCTACTTTTGAGGCAGTGCGGCAATCAGTGCTCGACCCTTCAATCTAGACTTCCCTGTTAATGTCCGAAGTTCAATCATAATCACATCATTAAACGTTTTTCCTAACATTGCGGCATTTTCCATAAGAACATAGCGACCCAATGCCCAAGTAGTTTTAATATACATGTCGTAACGGCCGAAAATCAGATAGTAGGCTAGCAGCTATAATTAATTTTAACATTAAGATCAGGACGCGAAGTACCAAAACCAAGGAACGATGAAAGGTCATTTGAGCCTTGCGCTACGCCCGATCGCTCAAACAACACTAACTCGGAATCTCTCTGTTCCCAAAAATGCCTTTAGCCAAACCACTTGACACAATATGTCTACTACATGCTTCGACCGACGCCAACGCACATAGGTACTCAATTAATGCTCTTTCCATAAAATACATCAAAAAGTGCACTTTACTTCATTCCTCAGGTTTAATACCTCACGCTCCGACACGGCCTTCCTGACTTACACACGTCCTCGTGTGGTCACAACTAGCCATTTCACAGTATCGTTCGGTTATCCTGACAGACATACTTTAGCTTATTATAGCCCATAAAACCATAATAATCTGGCTAGACTCCTGAACTGTACAAAGATCTAGTTGTTCACAACAGTTCGCTTCGTTCCTTTCAACATGTGAACAGGTCTATATCGATGAACTGCAAGAACCGATAGCAGCTCAGCATTCATTGCGGTTTTAAATATCTTTGATCCAAAGTACTTGCTAAGATAGCTATCCTGTTTGGTACTTACTTACTTACTTCCTAATACTTGTTTGTTAAATTTGACTTGGTATTCATAACAACAAACCTATTATCTCCAAATCGTTCAAGTATTTTTCACGTTTGTGTTATTATTTGCTAAAAAAAAATAAACAGGCCCATATTCGTTTGCACTTCAAAAACTTCTCATAAGCCATCCAATACGTTTTTACCCTTACATGATTAGTAACTATGCACTCTTTTACTGTGCTGTCGAACTTAACAGTTAAGGAAATATCATTTATCAGAAACTCATTAAGGTTACGGATTTATTATGTGACAGACTACAAGTTGAGTGTGAACCATAAATTTTCAACCCACTTGAACCAGCCGTTTTCGTCGCTTTCTGATAACTTAAATCACTTTACTACTTATTGAAAGACAAGTGCCCATAAAACAATATTCTAACTTGAATACAATACAAAAATTAATACGAGTAGGTACCGCAATAAAGTCTTTTGTTGCATCCGGCCACCGTCGCAACGGTCACAGAGCTTCCCCACCATGGGTCACTCAATACTGTCAATCACAGTCACAGATCCCCGCCACGGATCTCAGGCCGACACCACCACCTTGTGGCACGCCTACTGGTAACACCGGTTACCTGGAGCGACATCATACATAACAGTAATGACCACAGTAATCACCTACTTGGTCAAGTATGATGCCCTCAACGAATCCATGCGTCCATCAAAGACACCATCTGATCACACAGATCAGCAAAGCGGATGGTGAATGAGCCACTGCAGCTGGCCACTCACCCGATCAGATCATAGTTCCCCGGGCTATATCTGACCCAACACAACATGAGACCACACTGTCTCCACAATTTGAGACCACACTGTCTCCACCATGGCACACGCTCCTCCCGCAGAGGTCTTAAGTCAGAGTCAATAGGTAGGTACGGTGATCACAGTCATAGTATATAGTCGTGAGGGGTCGGGAGGACAAACGCGTCCATCATTGCCAGCAACAAAAACTTTAACTGCTAATATCATCTGATTAATTATGCAATTTTATGGGTACTTTACTTTCAGGCATTTTAGCTTTCTATCCCAGCAAGGCACATAACAGCTATATGAAGATAGCCAGATTACGTTTTCCTGCTCAAGAAAGCAAAGCAATATTACTTAAGCAAAAAGTCATACGATTCAGTACTTCTAAAATGAAAACAAGTTCATTTCAAAATGTAACTTTTAACAACCGTTTCTATTATCACATTAGATCCATTCAATGCTTATCAGATTAAAAATAATTCTTATTTTATTCCATCTTTAGTAAGCATGTATTGATTTGAACTAAGCACTGCTTTGAGAGCTTAATTTTCATGAATTGCTGCACCGAGTAGGTGATTTGATATTTCTCAATTATTCTTCCAAGTTGACAAAATAACTTAATGAAATCTATTTTTTTTGTGAAATGATAGGTACCTAATTAATATCACATACCAATACTCAAATATCAATTGCATTCAATATGCAATTTACTATCTACTTCTTTCGTCGAAGTCAGTGCTATAAAATTCTAAATTACTTACACAACATAACCACGTAATCTTAGCTTTAACTACATCAACTCATTGTATCCAACAATACTCAGTTTTTTTTTTATCCAGCTGCTCTATTTATCACCACCACGGCAAAGCACTTCGTTACCTTATATAAAAATTAATACTTCATAATTGAATAACGCTATACGCATTTAAGTTAATCTTCATAAGTTACAGTCATGATCATGCTTAACCATTGTCATGTTTGTTTCTAAATCCCTTATGATATAAGTTAATTAACAAAAGAGTTTTTGCCAGACTTGCATTATGAAAACAATACAAAGATCTCGCTCATTTCTCCGAATACTAAGGTAACATGTGTTGAACCACGGGTATCAGTAATACGCGTGGCTACAACCCTCAGTCATTTTGGACATCAATGTCCCTTTTAGAACAATGCTTTTTTTATACCTCCAAAATAACATAATAGAGCTACAGCAATGCTTTAAAATGTTTTCTGCACTTTAAGAAAACGCCATAACCATTATCATTACTTATTAACCATTCATTAGTTTTAAAACTCAAGTGTGTTTCTCACAAACGAAATAAAAATCCAACGCGAGAGTGATTCTCAAACTCAAAGTTGTAGAGAATAGTGTCTTCTGGCAATAGGTACACATACAGTACCTAGCATTCCCGGGATTCTGAACTAGCAACAATGTACAGTTTTAAAAACATGTCTCATGATAAGCAAATAGGTACGTACACCCCTTTCGTACAATATCTATGTTTAAATTCAAATCACGTTTATTGCAATTGCAAACAATCAACACAAAATCTTTTCTACCATATAGGTACCAACTATCCAAAAGCATTTATTTCAAAAGTTTCGCATAAATACAATTCTGTACCAGGTAATATTTTATATCAAATCCAGTAAAGATTGAGAACCAGTCGCTATTCCCAAACCCAAACACAACAACGCCTTGGTTCTCACAGGTACTTGAAAAGACCCCCTTTTTTTTCCGCCGATATCAAATAGCCGCCTCATAGTTCGACTTTAGGTTTGTACTTTGTTCTAAAAATAGACTGATTTATCAATTTCCAAAAGTTTGAAAACACGTTAAATAATATTTTACTGTAACGATACATGCGTCACTTTATAAACAAGTAGTAAGTAAGCAATAATTGCAAAAGATCAGAAATCCTTCTTTACACAATAAAATACTAAATCAAAACTTCCAGACTAGGCCAAGAATTGAACCTGAACCTTTATGTTCCTTGCAACAGTCTACCAACTGTGCCGAAAACGAAATACGTGTGCAACTAACTGTACACAACAAAACTAAATCGTGTTTCTTTTTATATTTGATTATTTCCGATTCCAGAGACATCTTCCTATCATCACAACGTCATCCATTGACAAAGAAATAAATTAAACTTTTTGTTTTTGTGAATCTAATTCATTATCCAAAATAATTATTTTATCGAGTGATTTTTCATCAAACAATAATGCCAATTAAAATCCGATAAAATTGACTCCAGTCCAACTTAGGTCCACGTTTATAAACAAATTCAGTAGATTAACGTGTGGCAATCATTACCGTACTAAAATAATAATTATGACACAAACTGAAAATTGCCATCAGTTGCAAATGAACATTACTAATGCGCAGCAAATAAAAATCATCAGCAACCAATAATATCAGATCACTAGAATATATTAGTATGGAAAGAACTGGCCTGAATTATTTGTGGTCCAAGAGCATTCTCTGCAATCTGCATTTCCGCTTACAACTGGTATCTTCGCCACGAAAGTCATTTTAGTCACGATCACTGGGTCCACAAGTCTATCACTATGGCACTACATTACAGTTTGTAGGTCTCAATCCCACTTCTGATGTCGTAACGGCCGAAAATCAGATAGTAGGCTAGCAGCTATAATTAATTTTAACATTAAGATCAGGACGCGAAGTACCAAAACCAAGGAACGATGAAAGGTCATTTGAGCCTTGCGCTACGCCCGATCGCTCAAACAACACTAACTCGGAATCTCTCTGTTCCCAAAAATGCCTTTAGCCAAACCACTTGACACAATATGTCTACTACATGCTTCGACCGACGCCAACGCACATAGGTACTCAATTAATGCTCTTTCCATAAAATACATCAAAAAGTGCACTTTACTTCATTCCTCAGGTTTAATACCTCACGCTCCGACATACATATTTTGTTTGTCAAGCAACTATTGCAAAGCAAAATTATAGAAACTACCACTACACATATTTTTTAGGTGATGCACTTATTTATTTTCGTGCTAACCCTATTATGCGGCCAATTCAACATGATAGAGACTTGTTGTAAGACTGGTTTATGTCTAATTGTATGAAGCGATGGTATATTAATGTCTTATGAAAGATTTATTTCGTTTTTGTTGGATTCGACATGAGTTACGGTAGTCTCAATATTACGTAATAGTATTGTTTATTAGACGCCCACTAATGGTATAAAAGTTATAGCTACTTGTGTATTCGAAAAATGAGTCGTATTTGAATTTTATTTCTGTTTCCTGTTCAACTAACAGTTTTGCTGATAGGTGATTTTCTAAGAAAGTAGAATCTAATTCTACAGTTGTATTATTTGGATATTATATCAAAATTTATTAACAGTTAAAAAATACATATTTTGAACAAAACAAGTAACCGAGCAAGTACTAAATATCCGAGGACAATATTCCCATTTTCGCAAATAAAGGATTTATCTGCAAAACGCGTTATCTTGTATACGTTTTACGACGTCGTGTAAATTTTCACAAAAGCGCAAATGTTTTGTACCGTGTCCTTAATGAAAAGAGTCGTATAAAGCAGTATTATCATTTCGGTATTTACGATCGGTGAATGTTGGTGGCAGTATAGTTGGTTATACCATTTGCCTTTAGTATCATTGCATTTTTTGTGAAGCTTAAGCGTGCGAGTTCTTTCACGATCATCATAACCGTCAAATCAGTTATGATCCTGAGTATTCGTGTTTAAGCCTTAAAAATATCAAACGTGTTTTAAATTTCATTTCATGTTTAAGATGAGCATAAAATGATCATCATAATAAACGTGTGATACTCATAATTTAGTTTTGGCTAAAGTACGTAAAGCACACATTTTCTTTTTGCAAATTTTCAGTCTAATTATTTAAAATATGGTTGGTTGGTTCAGCATAACATTTCAAGTCACGCTTTTTTTGTTAAAAAATACTTAATATTACGACCCAAAATAAAAAGGCATAAAATAAACAAATTTTTTGTCAAAGACTCAACATCTTTTCTTCGTGTTGGATCTTTTCTTCTAACTTCTAAAACAAAACTAGTTCACTTGATTAGAGAAATAAGGACGAACAAAGTATATCGTCCAAGTAAGCGAAAAGATCCTTTCAAACAAAATAACAAGGAACAACAAAGATAAGAAAAGGAACAGCATTGACCTATTTACATATTAAGTGGCTTGTAATACTCCATTTAAATTACAACTTGACTAAATTAGCGGAACAGTGTCACTAGGTACTCCAAGAGCGCGTAATCAAATTTACGAAAGTCCTCCAGTGGGCTCGGCAAATGTTTGCAATACCTTTGAGCGGTGGAAAGAAAAATCCGGTGAAATGAAAATGAAGGTTGGGTAAGCGGTTGGAGGTGGATTCCGTAGATAACTTTATGTTATTCTCTTCGCTGCTTTAGCAGATAGCTATGGAAGTGTAAGACTACGTATTTTTCCAAATAAAAAATTTAACGGGTGGTTCGGATGTAAAAGCAACCAGTGCCGCCTGGTATTTTTTTATGTGGTTAGCATCGATGCCATGAGAGTTTTGGCAACATGATTTCAGATTTACCTTGCGTACGTTACGCTTTGGAAGTATCTATGCGTTCATTAAAACGGTTCTTCTTGACTCGTTTCTTGCTTTCTTTACTAATGTAGCTCAGCTCAGCTTTAAGAAACACCCAGTAAACCGTTCAGTAAGTCACAAAGGCAACGGTGCATGGAACTCCAAAACCGAGCTCCTCGGGATTAGCGAGATGCTTAATGTGATGGAAAATACTTCAAAGTCGTGTTACGCCCGTTTGATGCCTCTTCGTAACGCTTCTGATACGGTTACCGATTGATTTTTCGCCATCGTCTATAAAATACGCCTCCAAAGGTTTATTGTTGAGCATAAACATTTGTTGATGAAATATTTTGAATGTATTAGATTTATGGTTTGCAAAAGTTCGTCTTCTGTTGAATGTTGTATAAAGTTACCATATGCGACAGTCAGAACCGGCAGCATAACATGCTCCTTAAAGCACGGAACCATCTTTTAGTTCATCCTACAAAACGAAATAAACAAAAAATAATTGCGCCCTACCCAACTAATCGTACTAGGGATTTCCATATTGAGACTAAACAAAAACGGCTAAACCACAGATTTTATTTGCTATATTTTTCAAGTCATCAAATAACTAAAGTGACGTAAGAATCACAGACGCAAAACTTTAATTTATATTATAATACGTTTTGATACCCTCCTCATCCTTCAAGAAGATTCTTGTATATTCTTCATTCAGAAAAATAAAGAAAAGCGTATTTTAAACTACTAACTTTCTTGTTAAGCTTGTTTAGCATTCATGACATTTCTGGTTGCTTTTCTTAAAGAAAAAGTTAATGGGTTTCATTTCCAAGCTTCATGCATTTAAAAGTATTACAGAGTCTCTTTACATAGCAATCTCCGTTTTCCCTTTTGTCTTTGAAAACGACTTATAACTCTCTAAACAGTATCGTCAAAAGAGAAAATCTTTTACTCAAAGCACGGTATGTCTCCTATTTTTCACTTGTTAATGACTTCCAAAGCAAAAAGCGGTTGGTAGCGACTGGCTGGCGAAAACGAGAGATCCTGCATTGTGTACCCTACTTCCAGCAGTAGACTGGCAATAAGCTGATGTATGTATGATGACCTCCTTTTTTGCAGCCGGTTAATAAAGGAATTTACACACCAAGTGCACAGATCAGTCAGATCACACGCGCGATACGTTAATTCCCCGCTCCTTCAGTTCGTTTCATTTCTTTTTACGCTGTCCGTTGGCGTGCAGAGGGTTGATTGAGAAGGGTTTAAAAAGATGCCGAAATCAGATGGCTGAGGCCGGACGTCTCCATCGACGGACAAGTGTCATGGCGGACAAAAAGGCTTTGCGTTGTAAATCAGCACGTCAACTTGTAACGGATGAACGGTGGTACTGCAAACACTGCTAAATCCCCTTGAATTGATGTAAGAAAGACTGCTTTTTGAACCCGTGGCTTGAAAAACATGTGTGCGAGTCCTCTTAATAAAAGTTAAACAATTTTATTTTCTTTTTTAAAAGCAAAAGTTTTGGCGAGACTGGAGTCCACAAATTTAGGAATTTTCCAAGGTAGCATCTCATCATTCATCGTCATCATCAGCAGAAGTCGTCAGTTGTTGCTGTTGTTGCCAGTTGTGTTGTTCTTGATTATGGTTTTATCATTTTGTATAGGGATTTGACTTTGTTCCTTTGATAAGGTTGTTCTGTACATTGACTAGTTTATCAATTGAATAACACTCAGCAATTTATCTTTTTCATTGCAGTTTGCAACCCAGCCAACCAGTCTGTTGAGTTGCTCGTCCACTGCAACGCAAATCAGATATCCAGCGACGAAGCAATAAACCCGCGACAATTAAGTGGAAGTGCATTCTCCGGACACCCGCCTCAAAGTCATTTACAGTGCAATAAAATGTAGAATTATAGTTTCCTTTTAGCATTGTTTTGTATAGCTGTAGGAAATTGGAAAAGCAATCAGGTTTAAACTTCTGAATGATAAACGTGTGAGGCGCTGTGTATTGAGCAACAAAACTGATAACAATTGGAATTTTATTGTACTTATGCAAAAAAAAAAACGATCTTTACACTTTGAGAAACTTGATCCATACCTCATGACAAGCCCATCCTGAGGTTTCCGTATCGGTCACTAGTAAAATTTTCTGTCAGGAAGTTTATTCCGCTTCAAAAAACAGCGGTTACGGTGTTAGTGACTTTAGACCTTATATAACTTAGAAAAAAAGACATTAGTTGCTGATTGGTATCACGAAATTTAAAAGTGTGCATTAACCAGAAGAATGCTCGGTTCAATTAAAACTCAAAAATTCAAGCAATTTAAATTAAAATATTATCTTCGAGTAATTAAATCATAAAATTTTAACGACAGGGCCAGTTCCAGTGCGAATTTTGAGTAAAATTTAAATTCAAGTTGGTAGATAAGTTTTGTTTACGGCGCGTGTTTATGCAAAATGTATGATAGTCATCATAAAAAGTGAGACGTGTTAGATTTTTATTAATTCAGCTTATTGGAGAGTTGTAAATAAAAATATCAAATTTTAAAAGCGTCGCAAATTAAATTTTTTTAAATGAAATTTTTATATCGCTAGAATTATACATGATATGAAAATATATTTGGCTGCAAATACAGGGTGTAAGGGACAGCCTTCCGAGCATTCAGACCATGAAACGGAACAACTTTCCATAAGAAACTATTTCAGGAAAAGTAAAAAAAAAATTGAACTCCCATGGTAAATTCAATCAGCCCAGCCCAAAAAAGTAGTTTTTTTAATATTTAAAGCATATAAACATCGACTTTAATATTCAAGAATCTGCCATTAAAACGACACGCTGGAAAAATGCTCTGCAATTTATTCCTTTAAACAACATTAATTCAGGCATAATTTGAATAATTTTTACGTGGCGGTAGGCACAAATGGATACAATTAAAGGTGCCTTTATAAAGAGTCTTACGGAACTCAAAATACTAAAACGGGTATCTTACCGGGATAATTATTTTTTTTGAATTTATAATTCGATATTTCGACCCAGTTGCATGGGCCATGATTACGTTCAGTATGTTGAACTATTGTGTGCCCGCGAAACGGCGAAAGTTTAAACAGTTTAGTCTGAAGGAAATTTAGCAATCCTTATCATTGCTCATCGCGTCTTTCGTCAACTCAGTGACCCACACTAATATATCCCAGATGTACTTAATGTATCGCCGTGTGATGCCGGCTTCGAATAGCATCACCTTATTTATTTCCCATGAGTGTTGTAAGAGGCGACTAGTAAGTAAGCTGCGTATTGTAATTTTAGGCGATGGGCTAAGAACCTGTGACTAACTGTGATACACAATTTTCTGAATGACTCTCAAATGTTTGTTAGACGTGGCGTTAATGTCCCTGCAAGGGATATAGGCGTGACATATGTATGTATTTACTTAAATACACATAAACAAGCAATAAGCTATACAACGATATTTAAAATGAGACAATTGGTTTCGATAAAAACATCAACAGTCCCAAAAGTCCAGTGTTGGATATGGACCTTCTTACAAGACGGCGTCTTCCGAATTCCGATCCTCTCTAATTCGTAAATTAGAATATTATTTATTTAAAAACACCGCGTATTTTGCGTAAAAAACAGACTGTAAGCTTAACGCCTTAGAAAGCGCGGAAAATGGCGAACATAACACCTGAATCTAATTACGCAATAACTCAAGCCATATTTTTAATTTCGGGCTAAATATTTTACAAGCTAACGCGCCCACAGACGTAGCGACGCTCTTATTTGGGGTGCTTCTTAATATACTGCCTCTGTGGTTTGGAGTCTCAGCGTTGGTTTCAATGTTAGTCTTAGGATAGGTCACTGGTTCAATTTACTGGGGGGTTTTCATACGAAATTCGATATTTGTCACGTTGTCACCTTTATTTATGTAAAGTACTGTAGTATAGTTAAAATTCGTTTAAATTGTTGCATTGTTTTGTCCCCACAAAAATATTGATTCTCGCACTACCGACGGGTTGGCTGGAAGAGATCTCTTCTTAGAGGAAAGCTCGCCTTTGCTCACACTGTTTGTACATTTTTCGTTTGTTTTTATGCAATAAAGGATATATATATATATATAGTTTCTTTAGAACATTGAAGGCTGAAAAAGTAGATAAGCGTAGGAAAGTTCCGTGAATCGGAGGACATGTTATGCCGTCGTTTGCGGTTGCTGTCTGTTTATGATAGATAACTTAGATGTCGTTCGTTACGTCCCTAAACATGCCGTACAGTTTAAGGCAGTTTAAAAATCTGACACCAGTATTCATCGAGTCATTCGTCGATTCGGTGTCCCGCAACGTTTGAAGTAACAAGTAGGTAAAAAGGGAATTTACTCGGTACTTTAATCTATGTAAAACTATCTATACCCGCGATACTACAATAGCGTAGCTACAAATTTAATACTTTTTTTTTTTTTTGGCGGGTAGTCGTAGCAATAACAACTAGTTTTGTAGCTCTGCTTATTTTAATTAACTAAAAATACTTACAGTGTTTATATTTACACTTAATATGCACTAAGTTGATAATCAGCATATCACCACTATCCGCACTTATAAGTTTTCAACACCACAATACATTTTTTATCTTCTTTGGACTTGTGACACTTTGACCTCTACCAAAATGGACACATCAGCACTGTTGACAGCAAACAAAGAAGGCCTTGAGAAGTTGTTCAGCCGTATGGGGGAGTTTGAAGTGCGTCTGCAGAAAGCCACAGGTGCTCCAGCAGCTGTGCACTCTGATCTGAAGACACTTGCAAGTGAGTATGCAGACTTTAAGAACTTTGTCTGCGAAGCGCTCACTACTCTCTCAGCGCAGACAAACTTGCTGTCCCTTGGTCTGGAGCGACATGAGACTTTCTTGAGAAGAAAAGTGCTGCTCTTCCATGGGGTCGCTGAAAGTAAAGAGGAAAAATTAGGAGAGGTCATTTCTAAGCTGATAAGCAATCAAATGAATATAGGCGACATTACCTGTATGGATCTGCGAGCTTGCCACAGACTAGGGTCCTCCTCTACAAAGACACGGCCAATACTAGTAAGATTCCGTGATCTCGACCATCGCAGGGAAGTATGGGACGCCAAGACGACTCTCAAGAACACAGGGGTGGTCGTTTCGGAGTTCTTAACCAAGTCCCGACATGATGTGTTTATTGCGGCACGTAAATATTATGGAGTCAAGAACGTCTGGACATCCGAAGGCAATATCCAACTCATTTTGCCGGACAAGTCCCGCCGGAGAATTGAGGTTATGGACGATCTGGAGAAGTTAAAGCGGTCCCATCCAGTCTCTCCGTCAGCCAACGTCAACCCAACTGCTTCGGGCGCGTCTCCGTCGGGCAGCACACCCTCGCCGGCCCAGGTAAATGCGGCCAAAGTTGTGCCGCCTACAAAAACCAGACAGACAAAAGCGCCGGCGCAGCAAACTTCGACAAACGCTTCTCACGGGAAGAGGGCGGCGGCGAAGAAATGAGCTCATATCTGCTATGAATATCTGTGTTTTTCTTTTGCGTAGAACACTTGTTTAATTTGAGCGGTATCTTTAATTTATTTTCTTTTTCCAATTTTTAGTTTACCGCAAAATTACATTTTTCAACTTGTTGTCGTAATCGTAACACAGTTCACTTCACTTCACACTGTCAAGTCAATTCAAATGTCATATCTTCATTTTATTTTTCTTTTGTTTTTTTTTTGGACTCTCGACTTTTTGGCCGCAATCGTAGAAGTTACGTCTGAAAGTTTTGGTATAGGATTTTAGTGTAAGATAAGATACGCAATGAATTGTTTTATAGTTTTAATTTTCTTGTGATATTTCATAATCTTATTTTGTGATTTTGTTGTGTTTGTAAATTTCTTTCACCTGACCACGGATAGTGCTGATTAGCTGAGGATAGTGCAGTTTCGCATTTGCGTAACTGTTTATTCTTGGTATTTATATATATTTTTCTTCAGTTTTATACTCTTTGTATTATTTATTTATTATAATATATGTATGTATGTATGTAATTTATTACTGAATAATATGAACGATGAATTAGACGAAAGTTTTTTCTCCTGCTCTTCCTCGTCTGAACATTTCTCCAGTGCTGATAGTGATGGTGATAGTTCTGCACTTCTGTCTGTTCATGACCAGATTAATGCTGTATTCTCCCCATTAAAAAACAATTTTAATGTCTGTCATATAAATGCTCAAAGTATTCCTAGCCATTATAATGACTTACTGGCAACTTTCAGCAATACTCCGGTTGATGCAATTCTAGTTTCTGAATCCTTTTTAAAACCATCTTTGCCTTCTTCTCAGTTTCCTCTTCCCGGGTACAAGCTTATCCGTAATGACCGCACGGGCAAGGGTGGGGGTGGTGTCGCTATCTACCTGCGCGCTGATATCGTGCATAACGTCATCAGCGTTTCACCGAGCCAGTACTCACATTCGGCAGAGCATCAGTTTATTGAAATCACGCTGCACCACAGGAAAGTGTTGGTTGCGGTTTTTTATAGTCCGTCTCTCCAGATAGATTACTTCAACTCATTGGAGAATCTTCTTGGAACTTATTGCCCGAACTACGATCACACTCTTCTGTTAGGTGACTTCAATACATGCCTCATCAAGAACGACGCTCGTGCACAGAAGCTACGCTCACTCTTGTCCGCGGTTAATCTGCAGATTCTCCCTCTTTCAGAAACGCATCACTTTCCAAATTGTATTCCTTCTCTTCTCGACCTGTTAATTACTTCTACTTCCGATAAAATTGCGGCTCATGGTCAATTTCCCGCCAATTTTTCCTATCATGATTTAATTTTTCTTTCTTTCAAAATTCGCCCACCTAAGCGTAGAGCCAAATTTATGCTTCTTCGTAGTTTTAGAGGTATTGATTTGGAGGCGTTGAGGCGAGATGCATCGAATATTGATTGGGGACCAGTGCTTACTGCTAATGATATTGACGTCAAGATTAAATTGTTTCACTCTATCATGAGCCAACTATATGATATTCACGCACCTGTCAAAAAGGTTAGGTTGAAACATGCTCCCACACCTTGGTTAACAAAGGAAATTCTTGATCTGATGGCAAGGCGTGACAGAGCTAAAAAGCGGTATAGGAAGCGACCCACAGAAATTTATCTTAATCAATACAAACTTCTCCGAAATCGCTGTAGTCGTCTGTGTAGAGTTGCGAAAAGACGTCACATTCACGAATCCATTGACAACTGCAATCCTACGCAAGTTTGGAAATTTTTACGTTCGCTTGGCATTGGTAAATCGCCGGATACTTCTGGTAGTGCAGCTGTTGATTTAAACGCACTCAACGCACATTTCTCGTCACCACCTGTTACGTTAAGTGACATTGTAAAGGCTACAACAATTGCCAACATTAACAGCAAACCACTTCCACAGTGTACTTCTTTCACTTTTAATGCTATTACCGAGGAAGATGTGAAGAAGCATATCCTATCCATCACCTCTACTGCTGTGGGCAATGATGAGCTCTCCTCCCGTATGATCTCCCTCATCCTAACCGAACTCTTACCAATATTAACACACATTTTCAACTTTTCCTTGGCAATGAGTTCTTTCCCTTCGGCATGGAAACGTGCTGATGTCATTCCTCTCCCTAAAGTTTCCAATCCCTCGTCATTTTCCCAATTCCGCCCCATTTCTATTTTACCATTCCTTTCCAAAGTCCTTGAGCACATTGTCCACAAGCAACTAGCTAACTTTATAACATCACAAAATCTTTTATCAATGTTTCAATCTGGTTTTCGCGCTGGTCATAGTACAGTCACAGCACTTCTTAAAGTGACTGACGACATTCGACTTGCTATGGAAACCAAATCTTTGACTATACTTATCTTACTGGATTTTAGTAACGCCTTCAACTCTGTTGATCTTGATATTCTTCTTGCAATACTTCGCTCCCTTAACATCTCTCCCTCGGCAATGGCTTGGTTCAATTCATATCTTCAGAATCGCTCGCAGCGGATCCGCTCTGACGAGGTTTTCTCTGATTGGCGTGAACTCTCTGCGGGTGTTCCACAAGGTGGCGTCCTTTCACCTCTTCTCTTTTCTATTTTCATTAACACAGTTACATTTGTGATCTCCTCTAGCTTCCATCTCTACGCAGACGATTTGCAGATATATCGTCATTTCGCTTTAGACGATATCGTTAGTGCCACTGCAGCTATCAACGATGACTTGAGTAGGATTGCTACCTGGGCTGAATCTTTTGGTCTTGTAGTTAATCCCAAAAAGTCGCAAGCGATGCTGATAGGTAGCCCGTATATGTGTAGGCAATTAGATCACACTAGTATCCCAACTGTCACGTATAATGGTACACCCATTGCCTACACTAAGACCGCTAAGAACCTGGGTGTGCTACTGGACCACAACCTTAGTTGGACTGCTCAGGTAAATGATGTTAGTAGAAAAGTGTTTTATTCTTTTCACTCGCTGAAGCGTCTCCAAAATTTCCTGCCTCTAAAAACTAAAATCACTCTCGCGCAAACACTTCTTTTCCCCCTTTTTGATTACGCTGACACTTGTTGCCTAGATGCCACTGAAGAGTTGTTGAACAAACTCGAGCGTCTCCAAAACCTATGTATTAGATTTATCTTCGGCTTACGCAAGTACGACCATGTCTCGCAGTTTCGTTCTCAACTCAAGTGGCTTCCTATCCGACTTCGCAGAAATGCTCATGTGCTTTCTTGTCTTTTCAAAATTCTTTACAGCCCTTCCTCTCCTTCTTACCTTCAAGAACGTTTTAATTTCTCTCGACCTCAGGACAAGCCTTGTCGCTCCCATGTAAGGTCCATTCTTACTATACCTATCCACCACTCCGACTTCTACAGTTATTCATTCACTGTGCATGCAGCCAGATTGTGGAACTCCCTCCCGCACACAGTACGTGACAGTCCTTCACTCTCAGTTTTCAAGAAAAGAGTAAAAGAGCATTACCTTTCACTGTCTAGTTAGTTTGTATTAGTCGTATTTATGTATATTTATTGTATTTGTTGTAATATATATATATATATATATATATATATATATATATAATGTTATTGTGTTAGGTATATATATATATTAGTATATTAAGTAAACTTATTTTTATTATATTATATTATTATTATTACATTGTGCACGATCTATCAGCCTCACCTTATGCTATCTCTCTACCGTAGGACTGCTGGAAGAGATTTCTTTGTAGAAATAAGTAGTACCTGTTGTGTTGTTTTTCTTAATTGTAAGTGTCCTGTGTTTTATCTTGTGTGCAATAAACAGTTAAATAAATAAATAAATAATAATCCAATATTTGCCACTAGTTAGTAGTTTAAACAAAACGAATCAACCTGATCGAGTTTTAATAGAGTTTTTAACGTTTTATCTCGTCGGAATTGATGACACGCGGGTTTTACCACCTGTATCCTAAAAAGTTCAAGAGTGTAATTCGAATTTTAGCCGTGCAAATAACATTTCCAAAATGTGGCGAGATGGATATTATAAGAAATACCTTAATTACTGCTAGAGTAAAAAAATGAATTTGTAAATAAGGAGAATAACATCGAAAATTCACTCTCAGCAAGTAACTTGCTGTTGCAACGTTACTCCGCATTCTTCTTCTTCAGAAGAAAGAAGAAGAACTCCGCATTGATGTAGCGCATACGTGATAAACGTGTATAAGGATTATTTTTTATGAAAACAGGCGCCTTTACCTTTCAGAATCTACAAATCTCTTCGCAGAGGACTCGGTACACTTTCTGCCAATAAAATAAGGAAATTAGAATGTTATGGAATTCCATTTTGGAGCATCATAGAACTACCTGATACGCCAGCGGAATGAGAAATTAACAATTGAATTGACAAACAATAAAATTGAATCCGGCAGTTCGTCCGATTGCTAATTATTTAAACAGACACTCCGATATTATGAATATTAATTTTTTAATCATTCGCTCTCTGCCGTTTTTCGACGACTTCGTGCGAGTCAACGTTTTATGATTGATTGGACGTTTTAATTTTTGTGAGGATTTCAAGCTTTTCTGTGATATGATTTCGTTGATACACTATATATCTAACGAAATACTTTGGTATTAAGAATTTTTACTCTATAAATATGATTATTGTAAGGATAAAAAAGCTTTCTATGTGATAAGATGTCATACCCACATACCTACCGTACCTATCCAACTAAATAGGAAATTGGACAAAAAAGACGTATCTCGTTCAAGGATGCACACAGTGCACCGAAGAGTTTTTAAATTTGAAATCATAAAATTAAAATAAAATAGCGAATCTAGGTTAACAAGGCCCGCTATTTGCTTTTTAAATTGCATGCAATGCAATTTAAAAGCTTCAACCGATATTTTTTCATGCAACGTATTAACACTACCACTGCTTAGGTAAAAAAAATATTGTCAATAACACAAACAGAATTACGCCTTTGTCATTAAAGAAGACACGCTAGGCAAAGCTATCTTCAAATCAAAAATAGGCATCACTGTAGTTTGTTCAAATTATAATTTCCATGTAAATCTTACTATGAATTTAATAAATAGCAACAAAAACTTATGTTACGAATCCAGAATTCAAGTCAAAATTTGGTTTCCGAGCTTTTCAAAAAAGTCCATGGTCTTTCTAAAGACTTGTGTAGTCTTTAAACTATTCTACCACCGTGGCCTTGGAAAGTGCGCCATGGGAAGTCACAGTGTTATTATGTTTGAGTATTATATCAAACAAATATTTCTTTCTAGTGTATAATTCGTCCATTATACTTGAGTTTACGACTTCTACTCGGACCAAAGCCAGCGATTTGTCACTTAATAACAGCTGGACTGTTTTACGAGGCTTATGAGAGATTTTTTATATTACGCGATTTTTACATAGAACTAATTAGAAGAAGATACAATTGTAGCCTTAAAGTGCACTAAAAAGCTTAAACAAAGCATTGAAGCGTCAACGGTGGAACGTAAAAAAAATGAAGAAACGTCCCGTGCCCATATAAGTTTTTTGCATAACAATGAAATATATTAGTGGAACTAGTGTAAAAAGTTTTTAATATAACTAACCACACAAAATTTTCAGCGAGTCCTAGCTCCCACCAATCAGTCAGGTGTGGGTTTCAAAGCCCCGGGGCTTAAATCGAAGAGTCTATTCAGTCTTTAAAACAAAAACAAATTGTGGCTACGTCTATCGGTCTTTGATTGGCGTTGAAATGGTCATCCTAAGTGCAAGTGAGGAGAGAAGTAGGGCACGACAATATAAGCTAGTATGGTTTGAGACTCATCCTCTACGTTCTTAATGTTAAGTAAATTTGATAGCAAATCTGAAACGCACTGTGTAAAAGCCCCTCTCTTAGCTTCCGTAATAAATTCTCTTTTCACAAAAACGAATTAGGTCTAGAATTTTATTGTTCCCCTTTATTGTCAAGTTTATTAAACAGGATTACATCGAAATACACACAGAACAGTCGTAAACTTACCGCATACGACATGGTTTGAGTTTTAATAGTTCTATGTCATTGTGTTTTTGGATTTACTGCGCCATATTGTCATTTTAATAGAGCTATTATAAGTATTTTTCTATTAAACAACCAACAATCCAACCGTCAAAATAAAACTATTTTGGTTAAAAAAGATGTTTATTTCTGTCTATGAACTCGAACTATATAAAATCAAAAAGGAATCCTTCAAGGCCAATATCTACAGATAGTCACTGTAAATGCATAGGTATGTATCAAAATAATGAATTAGCCGTCAGAATATGTGACGAACAAAAATTAAAAAAGTTATGGAATACCAAATTTTTAAGGGCGGCTTAGTGTGAAAAATGTCGAATCGACCTATTTTTGGTTGAGTTTTTAAGCATCGTATATTATTTTATTTGAACCAGAAAAAATATATGTTGTTCTTTATGAACTGTTCTTGATTATTTAATGGACAGAAACACGATTTCTATAACTTTTCTCGATCATAAAAAAATGTAAAGATACGTAAGTTTATAAAAAAAATTTGAAATATGCCAAAATGTAGGAAATTACAAGATGTAAATAAAATAATGGATAGATTTTTTAAATTGTTTTTTGGGATTTTTTGAGACCCCATTATTCCCATTATATAACCAAACGACGCGCGCGCTGCGCTTCAGACGCCCGCCGGGCATCATCGGAGCAGGACCTTGCCATTTTTTCGACCGCGGCGTTCCGCAACCTGCTTTCTTCATCTTGTCGCGTAATATTAATTAGATATGAATTTTCTGACATCAAATGGGTTGGCTGGAAGAGATCTCTTCTTAAGAGATAAGCTCGCCTTTGCTACTAAGTTTTAAATAAGTGTTGTTTATTTTTTTACTGTAAATATTCTGTGAATGTGTAAATATTTCGTAAATTTATTTTAAATAAACGTTTACATAGTCTGTAAATAAGTAAAAATGGGAAATAAAAATAAATACAAGAGGGTACCTATAATATGTCAAAAGCGAAAGACCGGCAAAAAATATCGTAAGTATCTGAACATCATTCTAACCAATTTTTGACCTACCAAAGTAACTACCTACTATGAAGTAAGTATGTATAGGTATCAATTTTAGTGAATAGTTAAGTAGACAAAGAATTGTATAGCTGATCTGGGTAACTAAACCAGAAGCAGTTTTAGGTATAACAACAACAGACAGTAAAATTAAAAAGTATTGCAACCACAGTATCTAACATTGTACCTACCATTTGATCTAGTGTCATTTTATTTATTAAGTAGTTCATAAACTGTTGCCATGTTAAAAGTAAAAATCATAATACATACACAGTAGAAATGAAACCAGTGGTGCAGCCATAGTTCGAATCATACGAAGACAATGTACGATTTTACATAATGTAATTTTATTATTTATTAGTGAGCCATGCTATAAGTAATTATGAAGTACATACACAGTAAAACAAAATCAGTAGTGCAACCACTGAATTTGTTTGTAATGTAATGTAATAGTATATTTAATTAGACGGTAAATATTGTACCGATAACCTTGGCCTTCTATTCTAATCCTTGCAGTGCTTCAATACCAAGAGACAAAGGTATTAACATGCAAACAAATTACTAGGTACTGGAAAGTAAGTATAATTTAGTGAAACTGAAAAGGTAAGCCTGTTCAAGATTAGTGTAATTTTTGATAAAAACGTTCCAGGACTTCAAGCCGCCATTACGATGACCAACTCTCTCTGCAAGTTGTCATGACGATGACCAACTCTATCTGCAAGTTCTGGAGTCACATACATTTTTTTTTTTTATTAATGATGGGTTTGCTCTTGATTCTAGTCTAGGTCATAGGACAGAGACAGAGTCTAAGATGGAGCGAGCTCACCCAGAAGAAGCCTGTTTACTCTTACTTTGAATATATTAGGGTTGTATGCGTTTGGAAACACAAACGCAGGTAGTGAGTTCCACTCTTTAGCAGTGCGCATTATAAATGATGACTGGAAGCGCTTAGTCCGAATTGGTGGAATGGCTACCAGGTACGGATTGTATCCGGCGGTGCGTCTGGATGTCCGATGGTAGAAGGGAGCTGGTGGAACAAGGTCGTGAAGCTCTTGAGCACACTCTCCGAAGTACAATCTATAAAAAACCGACAAGCAGGTAACCTTGCAGCGATGTTTCAGGCTATTTAGCTTGGTGTCCACCAGTTTTATGTCGCCTATGAGCCTCTTGGCCCTGCGTTCCACCGAGTCAAGAGCGGCAAGTTGGTATTTGGCTGAGCCATCCCAAAGGTGACTGCAATACTCCATGCAGGATCGGACTTGTGCTTTGTACATCTCCAAAACAACATAGTCAAACATATCGCAAACTGCGAGGTTGTCCAATCCTACGTTTATCTGGGAGCGCTGATTTCCAACAACGGCGGTTACATAGACGAGGAGAAAAGACGTATGGCGATAACTAGATCCACCATGAGCAAGCTTCATAAGTTTGGAAAAATCGCAATATCACGAAAGCCACCAAAACACGACTCGTGAGAGCACTCATATTCCCCGTGTTCCTCTATGCTGCGGAGACGTGGACTTTGCGGGAAATAAAAAAGAAGAGGATAGACGCACTGGAAATGTGGTGCTGGAGACGAATGCTTAGAATATCATCGACAGCATTCCCCACCAATGATTCCATTCTCAAGGAACTCGGCATCAAGCAACGCCTCTCCTCAATCGTGCAAGCTCGCATCCTTACATTCTTTGGACACGTCGCCCGACGCGGGGACATATCTATCAAGCGGCTCGTGGTCCAGGGGAAGGAACTCTCCAGTCTAATGAGTAAGTTACGAAAATAAAATGTTTTATTGTTCAGCTAATAAACGGTTGTTTCTTAATAAGACTTTGAAAGCATTGATGATATATTTCATGTTTATATATAGATTTTCTCTTACTTATACATACATTTTTACTGTAGTTCTATACAGCAGCCTCACCATGTAGCTATTACCTCCCAAGCAGAAAAGGCAGATTCAGATAGAAATACGCAAGTTTTAGAACAAAAAGTGGAAATGACGATTCTTAATGTTATTTAAATACTGCTCTGTGTGAATATTGATGTTTCAAACATGTTTCAGAGCTTCAAGCTTATGTGATGATCAACCCTTATTGCAAGATATGGACTCCCATACATTTCCACTTCAATCAACTTCTAAATCTCATAAGTTAGTTACGAAAATTATATGCTGCTCATTCTCCCGTGGAAATATTTCCTATACCGCAGTAAACAGTAGCCTATGTGTCATACCAGGTTATACTCTGTATGTGTGTGTACCAAATTTCACCCAAATCCCTCAAGCTGTTTGACAAATATACACATACACACTCATTTTCATTAATTCATTCATCAGCCTATTACAGTCCACTGCTGAACGTAGGTATCCCCCTCAGTACACCATAAGGCACGATCTCCCGTTTTCGCCATTCAGTCGTTACCAGCCGCCTTCTTTAAGTCATCGATCCATCTGCATTCTGGCCGGAGGGCGTCCAACGTTACGCTTGCCAAGGCGTGGCCTCCACTCAAGAACCCGCTTACTTTACCGTCCGTCGGTTCTACGACAAATGTGGGAAGCCCACTCCCACTTCAGCTTGCTACACTTCCAGAAAATGTCCGTCACTGGTCTTTTTTGCGGATAAGTTAGGTGATGACTGGTAGGACACGTTGATCGAACACCATGGTCTGGAGGCATTGTGGCAAAGATGATTCTAGAATATGACGCAGCTTCCCAAAATGCCGCCCAGCCAAGCTGCACTCTTCTGGTGCTTTCAGTCTCAAAGTTGTCTCTACCCAACTGCAACGTTTGCAAAAAGTACACATACTTCAACAACTTTAAAGGCTACACCTTCGACGGAGACTGGCTTGGGAACGATTTGTTGATTGAATTTGACTTTTGTCCAAGTTCATCCCGAGTCTGTCACGTCTCGAGGCTGCGTTAAGACTGGATAGCATTTTTGCACACACTTTTCACACACACTATATATAAAATTCGTACGGATAGTAAGGATTATTTGTCATAGTCCTTCGATTTTCAATGTTTTGATGATTATAAGTAACTAATGAAAAATTTCATATGTATCGACGGTGATGATATTGAGGATATATGAAGCGGAAACCAAGGAAGACGAATTTCAAACTGTTACGGGACGCCGCCGACTTGTTGACATCAACCTTATTTTAAATGAATTACAGGACAAAGCTCATCATAATGAGTTATTCAACTGCAAATTACATAATACTAACATTATTTAAATTTATATTTAAATAATATTACTATTTATTTTTAAGTAAATAATTAAAAATTACTTATATAAAAACACATCTTCACTGTTTAATTTTATCAATCCAACAATTGTACCAACATTTTTTTCCTATTACGTAATTACGTAAACAATAAAATTATATCTATATCTTGGGGAGTTATTGACCTACTGCCATAGTTTTGTATACTGTAACGCGCGCGCTCGCTGTGGAAGCTGCGCTTGCCGCCCGGTCCGTACCTCAGGGTCAAGTGAGTTCACCGCAGACTAGCTCGCGCGATCTTTTCTACGCGACGGGCGGAAGGCCGTAAATGCCTACTTTTCAGCACTAAGCTGCCCTTAAAACACTTTCCGTGTAATGTAATTTTTTTTAGAAAACATGCAAACTTTTCTACTGCGAGCAGGATTTGAACCTGCTACTTTCTCCATCAGTAGTGACGACGCCTGTATCTGGGCTTCCGGGACTCGTCCCTTGTTCGCAAATTTAGCAAGTGTATCTTGATGCCAATAACGCGTGAGTCTCAAAACTAACCCGGTAGATGGAACTGTGCCTCGCGATATTAGCATCAAGATACTCGTACAAGGAAACAGAATAATTTATATGCAGTCAGTGCAAAAATCGAAATTCAATAACTGAGAATTTTCGATCGCTAACCTTGTTCTTCTTATCACCAAAAGGTGTCAAGTGGAAAGTAGGCAACTCATTCTAGCAATCGGTACAGTTCACTCGTTTGTCGAGTGGGTGCGCTACGGAGGTCAGTAATTAACAGGCGGGATCAACAAGCCGCTCAATGCTAATGGGCCTTTCCACGTCAAAGGGCTGAAGGGCGTCAGAGCGCGTCTGCCCGAATAATGGGACGGTTGCCCAATGTGTTGCCAGATCAACGCCTTTGCCTAAAAATTGGGCATGTGACAGTATAGGTATTCTAAATGATGAACATTTTGTAAGAGGTGCACACGTTTTTGTACTGCAGAGATACGAAAGTCCTCGGTCTAGCTTATTCCAAGGTCAGAGCCAAAAAACGTCAAAGTACGTCAGGCCAAATGATTGGACGTTTAATTGATAAATTAAAGTTCTGCACAATAAAAGGCGAAAAGAAATTCTTAACACCGATGGTGCGAAAGATGAGATGTTTAGATATTAAAACTAATAATAACTCAAAATACTGAAATAGGGATCTTTGTGCGTAACTTATTTTTGTTGAATTGTCCGACATGTCCAACGTTGTTCCGTGATCATGGCAAAAGAAACTGGGTCAAAATATCGGATAATTCAATAATAAACAAAAATACCTAAGTATCACAGTAAGAACCCAGTTTCAGTATTTTGAGTTATTATGTGTGACCGCGAAAGTTTTCCGTGTGATGCCGGCTTAGAATAGCATCACCCCATTTTTTTCCCGTGGGAGTCGTAAGAGGCGACTAAGGGACTCGAGGGTGAGTATTGCAATTTTAGGCGATGGGCGGACAAGCTGTCACTATAGTGATGCACAATTTTCCGAATGACCCTCAAACATTTGTCAGACGTGGTGTAAATGGCCTTTTTTGCGGTTGTTTGCGCTCTGCCTACCCCGCAAGGGATAATAGGCGTGATATGTGTATGTGTGTATGTACCGCTAAAGTTTAAAACAGTTTGTTTAGACTATTGTGTTTCCTACATTTTTTTAGAGATCCTTGCCGTAGAACTTTAAATAACACCAAAATGAATCCTTAGAAAAGTTGTACCTTATCACTAGCCCCGCGTGTTGGCTGTCAGTCATTGGTAAAAATTTACCTAATAGAATTTGAAGTCTATTTGTGAAAATTTGTCTTTATTCGTTAGTAAGCATTCTATATTGAATAGCTGTTAACTTTCATTTTCTTTATAATATGAAACAAAACAAAACAGTACAGAATAGCGCAGAGCAGAAGAGAACAACAGATAACAAAACAGAACAGAACAAAATAAAATAAGCATCATCTTTAATAAATGGCCACTTGATGCGACACGATGAATTCATGAAGAATATTTTTGAAGGAAAGGTCGAAGGGAAAAGAGGTAAAGGTAGACCGAGGCGTAATTCCACTAAAAAAAATAAAAGGTCAATTTCGTGTCGTACAAGATGTTAAAGGACTGGCAGGAAACAGAATAGAATGTAAATTACTCCACCGACAACAGCATAGCTTTTTAATTAAAGGAATGGAATAGCAGGATTCAAAAACTGTCTAAGATCTTGACCTACAATATCCTTTCTGCAATTTAAAATAGTATAGAAGCTGGCAACACCACATCTACGTACCGGACTGAGTGCACAACGCGACCTCTCCAGACCCTCGTCAAACAAAGTCGATTACCTCTTCGTTACACTAATTATTATTTCTTTTTATTCACCCATGAAGCTTCCCAATCTCATTTTTTTCTCAATCGACATCGTTTATTTCTTTGACATCTCACCCACGCGCTACATTGTATCCAAATTGAATTTCCTTAAAAAGAGAGACAATTTATTGATTACTACGAGGTGCCATTATTTCTTGATCACATGGTATTCGAAAGTTATGAAATATCTTGGAGAATCGATAAAATTTGTTAATAATTCTACATGGAATGTCATACTTTCGCTCGCTACATTCATATTCTATACTTAAACAATATACAGTAACCACCGAAAAAACTCTCTGTGGAAAAATATAAACATCCTCAAAAGAAAGGGAAGTATAGTTCCTTTTGTAAGGACGCCTTTTAACATCATAAATAAGATTAGCGAATCACAAAAAATGACAGCAAAATCTCAATCGACCTAAGCACTCAGTAAACTGGCTGCCTGAGGATCAGTTAATTTTAAAAAACTTGATTTGCATAGTATGCAAATCAAAGGTTGAATTCATATTTGGAATGCCTCTTTTTTTCTGACACGAGCCTTCTTCAAACGCCTATGACAGTATAACATGACGTCTTGGATCCCCTAAGCATTAGCGAACACTAATTAATACGTATAGTGAATGATCCGGCCGCTGCCGAATCGGGTTGCCTCCCCGTAATGAACCGTATTAAGATAAGGATTGACAGTCCAATTATCCGACTTCAGCTCCCACGAGCTTGCTAATAAATTGTAATGATCGATTGTTTTGGGTATAGTATCTATCTTTATTAAAGATATTTGGTAGAGTTGCGAAATGAAAAATAATGTAGAATAAGCGAAAGAAGTTCATAAACTAGCTATGAAAGTGGGTCTGGAAGACGTTAATTCAGAAGGTAGAGTAGAGAGATAAGGATAGTATTTCAAACAATTTCAAACTAACTGAAAATTTTCCAGACATATAAACACAAATAATTTGCAAGCACTCCGCGACATGTTTCAAACGTAATGTGATTTCGCTCAAATAAAAAAGGAACGAACTTACAACTCCAAACCAAACGAAAGCAATTCCTCAGCCATGTTCAGTTTAATCAGCATCAACGAGGAAACCGTGTCGGAAAGATATTCAAATTAGGCATGAGTCAGATTCGCGAAGACGAGCCTCCGAATCAAGACAGAATTGACGAATAAACTGTTGATTACCTACTCCGCGAGTTACGTCTCGTCGACAAAAATATTATTATGTAACTACCTTTAGGCGATGGATATACCATTTATTCTAAATTCAGTAAAGGCTGAAACAAGTTCACTTTGCAGCTACCAATATCATCTAAAATTTAAAATACCTATACATGGCTTCACTACGACGACGAAACAAGACACAGCAAGGTGATTGGTTCTCGACTCCGATAAAGTAACCTCTGCAAGGTCGACTTTTCTATCAGTCTCTCTTCCATTTTCTTGGAATATAAGGAACCTGAGTGGAATCTTCCAACAGGACCATTTCACAGTCAACTCAGTGTTGCTAATGCCCGGGAGCCACTAGAACCCGTTCCAATTCCAGTAAATTTAAGGTAAATTTATAAATTCAATATAAAAAGAGCTTTTTTTATTTTGCCTCAGGCAATAATTAACGTGTAACGTGTCTATTAATCGATCACCATTTTTTATGTACCCGGTCACACGAAAAACAAATATGGCCGGCTTTTAATTGACGATTTAGGGCCGATGTCGATACGCAAATGCCTGTCAAAATCGTGATGCATTTATTGGGCTTTTATATCGATGTCGTGACGATGATGTTCATGCTAATGGAGATATCACATCGGAATTAGTTAGTGTTGTAGTGAAATATCGATATGAAAGTAGATTATTTATTTGGTAAAACAAAATTGTGCCGAAAAAGTGCCGTGTGATGCCGGCTTAGAATAGCATCACCCCATTTCTTTCCAGTGGGAGTCGTAAGAGGCGACTAAGGGACTTGAGGGAGTGTATTGCAATTTAAGGCGATGGGCTGACAACCTGTCACTCCGGCGATACACAATTTTCCCAATGACCCTCAAATAAATGTCAATTGTGGCGTAAAAGTCCGTTTTTGCGGCCGTTTACACTCTGCCTATCCCGCAAGGGATAATAGGCGTGATATGTGTGTTGTGTGTAAAACAAAATATATTTTTTATTGATATTTTGTGTTGGGTATATCAGATTTTTCTTGTGTAGATATGAATGGAAACATTTTGATATAATAAATTAATTAAAAAGTAACGTAAGAGTTCTTTAAAACGTAGTCAAACATAGAAAGGGAATTATTTCAATTGCTGAATATGAGGCCTGAACAGTGAACATAGGAGGTCGGGTTACTATACAAAGAAGCATCCATATATTTTGTTGCTTATCCAAACAGTTATTAAGAAAAACAAGCATTGGTTGATCCATTTTTTTTGTTTATTAAACTCGTAATACAGATATTACTTAAACGTTTTGTTTCAGCATCGTATCTGAAATGTTACTTATATTCAAATGTTAGTATCGATATCCGACGCAAAAAATACATCACTACTTATTTCTCAGGAAAACAACATTCAATTGACATTTTTATTGCGATCTTCTCTGATATGAGACAGGTTAGTGAGGAGTGAAGACGTCGTTACGTCTATTCGAGTAGGCGTATTATGCATAAACTCCAAATCTAGTGTAGATTGCTTTACTGCTATCTATAAAGGCCTATTTGAAATCTGATTGTCAGCTGGAATTGTGTGATGCTGATTGAAGTTCCATGTGACAAGTAACGAAGCACGTGTTGTGTATAATTTGAAAACAATATTATTTCTCTTAAAAATTTTTAGTAATGTACGAAATGAGATTCTTTATTTTGTTACTTATTTACTTGTTACTTACCGGTTCGGTGACTTTTGTTAAATGAATTGCGTGTAACTCCGGCTTTTTTTTAATAAGACGTAGTAGGAATTTAAATATTTGGTCTGCTCCTCTCGCTTAGTAAGTAGGTAAAAGTTATTGTACATTCAAAACACAAATACTTAACTGGAAATCTTAAACTAAAAATGCGCAAAGGCGGCCTTATCGCTGAAATCGATCTTTACAAGACAACCTTTGGGTGAATGAGAAATCAAAGACTAGAGCATAAAATTAGGGTAAGGATAGTTTCGTGGATTGTGGAGTTTTTCAAACTTTTGAAGCAATTCAATCCCTCAATTTGGACTATAATATATTTTCAGTATAATTTTTTTTTGCAAACAGTATCAACCAAAAACTAACCCGATAGATGGATCCGTGCCACGCGTTACTGGCATTAAAATACAATTGCAAAATTCGCGGGCAAGGAACGAGTTGCGGTAGCCCAGATGGAAGAAGCGTCGCCACTAGTAATGGCGAAAGTCGCAGGGCCAAATCCTGCCCGCGCTTGAAAAAAATTTGCAAGTAAAAAAAAAGTATCAACCAAATTACTTACAAGGAGCTCTCGTAAACCTAGATGTATCCGTCAAAATACAGAGTTTATTTTCTTACCATAAATAAGAGTAGGTAATCTAGTGAATCTTATCTGAACCTTTGCCCTCGCTTTAGAGGCACTGTGAGTGGCATTTTGAAAAACGCTTAGACAGTGACTCGCATTGAGTTGCCAATAAAAGGTGGTCGTAACTCTGAACCTACTTTTAAACAAATGGCTTTTCCAGTAATCACTGCTGATTCAGCAGCTTCTGTGATTTCTTATTGCCGCGTGATACCGGCTTAGAATAGCATCACCCCATTTCTTTACCGTGGGAGTCGTAAGAGGCGACTAAGGGACTCGAGGGTGTGTATTGCAATTTTAGGCGATGGGCTGACAACCTGTCAATATGGCGATACACAATTTTTCGTATGACCCTCAAATATATATCAGACGTGGCGTAAAAGTCCGTTTACGCTCTGCCAACCCCGCCAGGGATAATAGGCGTGATATGTGTTTGTTTGTTCTGTGATTTCTACGGCTTCGTGTGATGCCGGCTCCAAACAGCATCACCCCAGAACTACCCGTGGGTGTCATAATAGGGACAAATCATGGAAATAATCAGCAGCATTCCTGTGAATGCAACATCCTGAACTGCACTCGCCAATCTGCATGCCAAGCGTGGTAATTATACATACATATATCATGTCTATAATCCCTTGCGGGGTAGGCAGAGCGTAAACGGCCGCAAAACGGTAATTTACGCTACGTCTGACAAATGTTTGAGGGTCATTCGGAAAATTGTGTATCGCTATAGTGACAGGATGTCAGCTTATCGCCTAAAATTGCAATACACACCCTCGAGTCCCTTAGTCGCCTCTTACGACTCCCACGGGAAAGAAATGGGGTGATGCTATTCTAAGCCGGCATCACAAGGTCTTAACGGTAAGTATGGCAATGGCATATGATCTGTAGCAGACTGTTGTGGCTGTTAATGTTCATAAGTTTGTAGCAAACCTTCTGAAAGAAATGTTATATCTAAGAATGTGTGTCTATGTTTTGTTGATATTTAATTTTTTATTGCTTTTTTATGACATTGATTATATTGTACTGACTTGACATTGTATACTTATATTTTTATATTTCCTTGACGATCACATTATGGTGGACATTGATTTTATTTATTTTAACGAATTTTTAGAACCTGTAATGTGAAATAAATAAACTAAACTAAACATGAACGTGAAAAAGGAACGAACACCTTATACACATAAGTATCATACCCGAGCCGGTTTTCTATGAGGAAAATACAAAATTGTTATAAAAAAAAACAAAATTGCGTAATGCTAATTTCTTTTTTTACAATGACCGATCATGACGTCAATAAGTGATAATACTATCCTACATTAAATAAAGTTATTTCGTTTTCATTTTCATTTTCACTCTTTCCAAGCGTTTATTTAATTTTTGACAAAAGGACGCCATATAGGAATCGTGAAAAAGACAAAAAAAAAATTGTGTTCATCTGACAGCTGCCAAAAATCTATAACGCTTGTAAAGGCTATAGATATAAATAAACAAAACCCAATTTTATTAAATCCGTAATCATCTGTGACGTTCTTGGAAGAGCTTTTACCTGTAGGTAAAAGAATTATATTTAGAAAATATTTTTGCATAAATTTCTTAAAATATCGGCTAACCAGCTAACTAACTAATTATGTTCATGAAACTTGCTCGAAACTTAAAAGAGTAAGCTTCGAAGTATAATGATTAATTACGTTCACGGCCGATGTGGCGCAGTGGTGGTGCGACTGCCTGCGATGCAAAGTTTCCGGTTCGATTCTCTTAGGGTCACTCACAAAGTTGATACTTATCACTTTGTGAATTTGTTCTGTGTATTAACCATACTGGTTAATACATTGCAGGCTAAACTACCTGATTGTCTGAAAAAAAAATGGTTCCGTGCTTCGGATTGCACATTAAGCCGTCGTTCTCGGTTGCTGTCTGTGATAACTTAGATGGCGTTCGTTACACAACTGGTAGAGAAATATTACTAGTGGTAGGCGGTTGAAAAACTCAAACTGTACTTACTAAGAAAACCGTCAACCGTGAAAGCCTAAGTTTCAACTTTTGTAAAACTTTCAAGAGTTTAAGTAAGTTTATAAACGGTTTTCATGTTCATCAAAATTTTAAATTTTATATTTAAATTTTGCCACTTGAAATGTTATTTTAAATTGGCTGTTGTTTGCTTATTCTATTCATTTACATTTAATATTTAAGTAAGATTGGTATTTTTATACATTGTTAATTGATATTTTGTAATACACGTGCCTACCTAGTTATTTTATTATGAATTAGAACACTTACACAAGGACATTAAGTGCCACTAATTTATAAAAAAATACTCAAGATTTCAACATGTACGTAAGCTACTATAAAAAACAGTCATATACGATTCTACGTCCACAGGAAGTACCCACCCACGGGGTAGCGACCCACAATTTGAAAAACTCTGCCTTGAAAGGGTCAAAACGCGATTTAGCAGCATAAACAGCCATATCTTTTTAACTTTAAGCTAGGAGGAGCTTTACTATTTTACAACTACAAGCGGCCATAGACTTGAGTATATGGTTTTAATTTAAACTTGAAATCACTAAGCGTTCCCGAGATTGAGAGTCGTCACAGACAGAAGAACACCCAACAAAATGATCCTATTAGGGTACCGTTTTTTTTTTCTTTTAATGTATGTAATCCAAAAAAATCTACCGCACACCCTTCACCAAGCAGTTTGCTGTTTCATCAGTGTGTGCAAATGCCAGTGCATGGAAGCATTATCATATGCCTGCCCTTAACCTACGTTTTTATTTTTTATTTCCTTTATTAGCCGTCAACCCTGTATTTACATCTTCTTGTTTTATATCATCTTTTATTCAGTCCATCAAAACTTTTTGAGTTTCTGGGTGCAAAAGATTGTTGGCTTTTATATTGCGAGTGAAAAACATGCAACCGGGAAAGTATTTATTATTTTGTAACCACTTTTAAAAGGGTAAGACAAAACAAGCTCCCTTGTTAGACGGACAAGACCATAAGCCCGGGTTCCTTCAGTAATTTGTTTGCGGTCTTCATAAATGGCCGTTTAAAAGTAGATCACTCATCCGAGACCGCACACCAGTTTATTCTAAAGCGCTCTATAAAATTATCCCACGGCTTCCCACACGGAAAGCCGAAGAAGATCCCACGGATAACTTATCAATAGTCTTCACAGAGTCAAAATTTTATAGGTAGGTGCGTAAAAAAAAAAAATTCTGCAAAGCTGACCAAACGACACGACCGTAACGAATGTTTTAGCGGGATTCAAGCCCACGACGTTCAGCGTACCATGCCATGCTGCCGTGTGATGTCGCATCACCCCAAAAGCGACTGATCTTGATTCTCTGGATAAATTCATCCAGAAAATGGGCAGTAGCATTCCCTGGGAAAGCAATATTGTGCACTGCGCTCGCGTTGTGAAGAAGAAAAATCAAATATCTGTTTTTCTAATGGTGCCTTACAGCTTGCAAAGTGTCGTAACAGGGCCAGGTATGGTTCCTCATTTCGTAGCGCAGTGGAACAACCCCGCACGCCACAGTGCTCCAACGATTTTATTGGACGTGACACTCGTTAAGATGGTTGATAATAAGCGTGCCGCGGACACATATCTTGATGCCATTCAGCTTACAAAGTGGCCACGTCAGTAGTTAATTATAATTAGCTTACTGTGAGCCGGTCAGGTGCGAGACAAGCTTGCTGATGGGTTTTGTATGCCGTAAGAACATAATTTGAATAATTTTTCATTTTATACCGTTGAATATTTTTAGTTTTTCGAGGTTTTTCGTGATTCTAAAACCAAACAGTGATTGGCTGACAACTTTTCACCAATCTGTTATAGGTACCTAACATACCAGGTGCCATATTCTGTATTTAATAGAGTGTCAGTTAGATGGTTTCAGCCGATTCATATTCCGCTGAAAGTTTGTAGTATATAAATCATAATGGCAATAGAATGATAATTGAGTTTCAAAAGCATGACAATGACTTAAAAAATAAGGGAATTGGGACCCTGCCTGAATAAAGCGTATTCACTACTTGATTTAAAAAATTCCTATCTTTTATCAATTTTAGCTGACCGTCTCTACTCCAAATCACAAGGCACACTGCTTTTATAAAGATATGCAGTAGATTTTTTTGTAAATAAATTTAAACCCAACTCGGGAAGTGTTTTAAAATTTGGTATTCAATATACAGCCCATAGATACTATATGATACAGCCGTAGTGTAGCTTTAGTTACGAAATGTACTTTTGATCATTATGGGGTGCCGTCTTCAAATCTGCATGTAGAAACCCAAATGGGCTTGAGCCGATCACCGACCAACGCAGCCTGAGGAACCATTTGAACACGGTACCCTAATAAGGCTATCATCATCAGGACACAACGTAGCTACTGGAAGAAAATAAATTAATTTGCCGCACGTAACTGACATTACCTAGACATACAGAGTTATTAGTATTTACGTATAAACCTAAAGTTGTAAATCTGAATTAAGTGAATTACTTACACTACACGGTTTGAAAGGAAAGAAATAGGTTGATGCTAATCTAACTCAATATAGGAATCGGGCAACTGGCTTCATTGTGCTATTAGTTAACATATGTGTCCTACACGATATGAGAAAGAAAAAGCGAACTCTTAAGACGGGCTGGTGGTAAGGAACAACTTTCCCCAAGGAACAGAGGTTAATATATGTTTATTTTTTATTTTTATAGTAACTCAAATCAGGATTATAGGTCCAATTTTTTTCGTATTTCAACCTATGTTACTTGGGGGAAAGTTGTTCCTTATCACCAGCCCGTCTTGAATTTTCGCTATTGTTATATTTCGCGCTATATTACAAACCAAACTCAAAGCTGATGAAAATAATTGTCATTCTCCAATCGCACATTAAACGAAATTGGCTTCAATCTGGATACAATTCTGAAGCACACAAATTGACATGCACTGTACAGATTGTTTGCTTAATCAGCTCATCCGCTGCTCGACTATAAACTAATTACTAGGGATGTTTCACATATTTGATTTCGAGGGAAACTGGTTTGGATTACTTCTCGAAGATAATGTATTTACATGTTTATTAGTGCGTTCATCGACTCGGTGTCCCACACGAAAAGAAGACGTGCGTACTTTTATATAGAATGTAAAAATATCAGAATTTTCGAGCGCGGGCAGTATTTGAACGTGCGACTTTCTTCAGTACTAGTGACGACGTCTCTTCCATCTGGGCTACCGCAGCTCGTCTCTTGCCCGCCTTATCAAAATGTTTATACCTAACACGGGAAGTGTTTTAAAATTTGGTATTCAATATCTGAAATTATTATGAACCAGCCCATGAAACTGAACAACTTTCCCTAAGGAACAAAAAGTTGAGCTCGCATAAAAATTAGTCATAGTCAGATTCAGTTTGTATGACCCAAAATTATTAATTTATATACTTAATAAACTTAATTGCATAGAAAGTACAAAGGGCGGGCCTATGCCATGCGGCAATATCTACCGGCCAACCAAAAAATAAACAGAAAGAGTCAAAGCGTACAAAAAAGAAACTAAAAAGATCATATTAATTATTCCTTTCATTTTCAATTACTAGTACTTTCAAACATTTGACTAATATTACGCGATTTTAGGCCTTTGACGATACTTAATGCCTTGTGTGTGTAGCTAAATTAAATCAGTAGTACCTATTAATCACTCTCGTATTACCAATTTGGCCAAGCACTATTCACATCACTAATACGTATAGTGGTGGATTCCGGCGGTTATCTTGCACGTACCTACATATTGCTTGTTAACTATTCAAGTGCTAATAATATGCTGTTTAAACAGAAGCTTAGCCACAGTAAGTAGTATAACAGTATATCTCTGAAAAGAGACGCAACCGTGCTTTTAATCTGATTCAATTTCTGATAACATTATCCTCTGAGTCTCTCAAAGGTTCTCTCTCTTCTCGTGTGGGACACCGAGTTATCCAACGACCCGATGAACCAAAGGTTGACTGGAAGAGATTCCTTAATGGGATAAGTCCGCCTGTGTGCCTCTTGTTCCTAGATTTATTTCTGTATCTGTTCTTTTAAATGTGTCTGGTGGTGCAATAAAGTTAATACATACATACATACAATTTTTCACATTTAAAAGCTTAAAATACATCCAGCAAACCAAGCTATTAAGCGCTGGATTTGTATGTCTGTACCCGACCATAAACAGCCCCAAAAATTTAATGTTGGCAATGGCCATTCCCCTATTTGGGGGTGTTTGCCAAACGTCACCACGTTCAGCACCTGCCTAAATTGGCGAGGGCAGTACAAGGTGTAATCCCTTAGTCGACTATTACGACACCCACGCCAACAAAATTAATCAGTAGTCATACTCATACATTTAATTTTACTGTGGCATAGTTCTAGTTGAAGCATGTACAAAGGACTTGTTATGGAGTTATGATGAAGATGAGAGAATATTCGGGAAGATGACATAGTACGTCTTAAATTCGGTATTACACTTGCCCTACCCTAACTCTCGATGCGGTATACATTGCTGGTTATTATATGGGCAACATTACAACTAACTAAAGACAACCATCAATTTATGCTGAATCGAGCGAGCCCGATAAATAGATGGCGGTAGAACAATAATAATATAAATTCTAAATAAAATCTATAATAAACCCAACTTAAATCCGTTTAAAATTATTTCATTGTGATGAGTAGGTCATAGTAGTGAAAACCCCCAGAAAATATTATGGATAGATATACAGGGTGTAAGGGACAGTTGTGCAGTTTCATGGTCTGACTGAATGCGCCCTATCAGTATTCAGAGGGCTGTCCACCCCGTATAGTAGGTTTTTCGAAGATATAATAATATATTCACCCGTGACTACGTATTCTGTAAAAAGCTCGAAACGCAGGAATTGTAAAATCCAAAATAAACACATCTGAAATCCGTTTAAAATTGCTCTTTTGCTTGCTAAACAAACAATAAAAAGTGTTTGTTTATTCATTGTTTTATTTAATCACAATCCATTCGTAAGCAACAAACATACATATATATACATACAAATTATTATAACGTATATATATATTGATATTTATTATTTGATATAATAAACATTATTATATAATTTTTATATGTTTTACAAAGTAACTTCTCATTTGACCGTTTTCATATTTGAGTGCACCCGTTACGAGCTCTCTGTTTACCCTATGGTTGGCCAGTAGAGAATGCTGCGAGGCATTAGGCCCGCCATTTGTATGTTTGTGCAATAAAGTTTTATAAATAAATAAATACATACATACATTCATACGTATATCACGCTTTTAACCCTTGTGGTGTAAGGCAGAGCGTAAACTGCCGTAAAAAAACTCATTTACGCAACGTCTGAAAATAATTTGAGGGTCATTCAGAAAATTTTGTATCACCTAGTTACAGGTTGTCAGCCCATCGCCTAAATTTGCAAAACACATGTTACCTACGTACCCCATAGTCGCCTCTTACAACACCCACGGAAAAGAAATGGAGTGATGCTATTTTAAGCCGGCATCGTAAGCAAGGTTTGTAACTATTGCTGCGCTGCGACAATAAAATTCCAAGGTAACTGTGAAGCTGCAAGTAAAATAAAACAGCAATTTTGGCTTTCTAAAACTCAAAATGAAATCTAATTTTGCAACTTGACCGTTTAATTTGTCGCCCTCTCGTTCAAAAAGGTTTCCGCCCCTCACTATATAAAACAGAAACAGCAGCAGTGTTACCAGATACTGCACATTATTAAGTACTGCATGTTAATTTATTTATTTATAAATAAACTAGCGGCCTGCCCAGCGGTTTCACCCGCTGCTAATTATATTCCTGCGCGAATAAGACCTTTCAATATAGCCTATGTTCATCAGGGATAGTGTCGAATTATAATGGTCAAAAATTTTTTAAATCGTTCTAGTGGTTTCGGAGCCTATTCAATTCAAAAAAATAATCAAATATTTTCTATTTATAATATTAGTGTAAATGTGTATTATGTTATGTATGTATCTATGTTCTACAGCTGGACGGTCATATTGAAACTGTTTACTACTGTGTACCAAAAAAACGGATGCCCTGTCAAAATATACCTATCAGTGTAGAGCCAGAAAATAGCACCACCCCATTTTAAGAGCGTGGGTATCGTTGATAAATCCAGGGCATGGGCCGCCACAACGTTTCCTATGAGTACAACATTTTGAACTGTGCTCGCCAGCCCGCCTGTCAAACGTAGCAACTATGAAGAACACCTCAAAGTAATATGAGTAGTTCATGTCCAGCAGAGGACTGCTGCGGTAGTTATATATTTTTTAAATGTGTTTATAAACTTACTTACTATTTACAAATTTGAGTCTGAAAAAACATGACTAATCTAATAACATAAACAATAGGACGTGACTCAGCTTCGTGTTGCGTAGAGCCAAGGCTCTCAGCGACGCTGTTTTTCAGTAGGTAACCTCCTTCTCCTGAAGGTATTTGGTAGGACATTGTGAGATTGAATGCAATGCTAAATTCGCAATACATATTATAAATTACGCATACATATTACCCGTCTTTCAACCTGATTGGGTTTGTCAACAACACAACACTTCACTACATTAATATAACCATGGAGGAATAGTATATTACAATAAAGAAAGAATTAAGATAAAGAAGAGGATATTTTTGATTGGGACAGTTATGCCAACACTGTCACAAGCAATCTGACCAAAGCGGTTGCATTCCCATATTTCCCATACAACGTCGATTGGAGTAACGCACTCACATGCAAATACGTGCGTTAATTGCTCAGTCCTAGAGAATGTTTCAGAAGGAGCCTTACGAATAACCTGAACCTGAATTCCGCTGTTTGAAAAGTCTTTGTGTGTCGATATCTATGGTGTAAGTTGGGTGGTCCAAGCCGTATCGTTTGCTCTAAAAGTTTGAGTCATAGCGGCTATTTTGGAAATTCAGTAGTGACTTAGTGGAATTGTAAAAGCCAAAAAAGATGAGAGTCGGGGCAATGATAAAGACGTGAACATGTTGTCGAAATCTGACAGCGCGCGCTGAAAGACAACTGAAAGCTAATAAACAATAAAATATGTGAAATTTTACTAGTGGCAAATAGCAAAACCTCAATACGGGCTGGTGATAAGGAACAACTTTCCCCAAGCAACATATAATACGTCGAAATACGAAAAAGGTTTGGACCTCCCATAAAAAATGGACGATCAGCTGATTTTTTGTTACTACGGAAACTATTTTTTTTTTGTCATATTTTAACCTTTGTTTCTTGTTGTTTCTATCACCAGCCCGCCTTAAGATTTCGCTATCGGCCACTAGTAACATTACACCCTTTAGCGGATTGTCTGAATATAGTTGTGTTTAAACATGCGTCAACTCATAGCGAAGAGTTTTCGTTACTTCACTCCTTGTTCTAAGGGTTCCGAACTATATCCTTGCTCGGAAGTTTATAGCAGGCGCCTACAATGGACATTACACGTTACCACGTTTCAATTGGAACACTAGTGTGGCTGTGAACAGCTAAATAGCGTAAAACGAAATCAACTCTACGTGTAGAGGAATATTCATGGCTCGCCTGGTAACTGGGTGCCGCAGAAAATGTAAAACGGGATGTAAGGGAGGGACGGTATACCGAATACTTTGCAGGCATGATCAGATCATTTGACATTCTATGGTTACTCGAAAAAAAACGTTTCTTAACATATGCTTCATAACAATAAAACAATTTTAAACGGATTTAAGCTGTGTTTATTTTGGATTTTACAAAAATAATTTCTATTCTAAATAATGACGTCTAACGCCTTAGTCATCCGTGAACACCTTCCAAACGTAGGAATTGTAAAATCCAAAATAAACACAGCTTAAATACGTTTGAAATTGTTTTATTGTGATGAGAAATAGTTTTGCAAACTCAAGAAAATATTATAGGCTTCATAGTAAAATGATATTCAGTTTCGGTAAATCGTCCGTTACAGTTTGTATCCTGTATAGCATGTACCGTACTATTTAAGATATCATACATACATAAATCACACCTAAATCCCTTACGGGGTAGGCAGAGCTTTAACGGCCGTAAAACGGATATTAACAACACGTCTGACCAAAGTTTGAGGGTCAACCAGATAACTGTGTATCACTATAGTGACAGGTTGTCAGCAAGGCATTAAGGCATTTAAGGTATCAATCTTAATTAATTAGATAGGACACCTTGGACCAATTCCATTGACCCTAGGTTATACATTAAAAAAATATGAAGAAGAAATTTCAAAACAAAACGCCTGTTTTCGAATTAGAATGATCGGACCTCAATCTATATGAAAACTAGTCGATACAAGTGATAGACAGTGCGAAGGTATTTGTGACCAGATGCCGTTTCCCATTCCCATTCCCAGGGACACATTTAAGCGGGCAACGCGTGTGGGCGAGATTTTTAAACCGGCTTTATTTAGACATTATTACGGCTATATTACATCCATGACCCTGAAAAAAAATATGATCCACTGTCAAGGATCTAACAGATACAAACTCACTTTCAGTTATACACTTCGACTAACTTGACAGAAGAAAAAAACAAAATAACCTCTATTTGAAACATTGTTACATTATTAAATCTAAAGTTTTACATTTTTTAATACCAGAATAAGATACATACCTTTTTAGTATATTAAAAATCTCTGAATGAGAAATTGTAACGATATTTTTCTAGTTTTACTGTCGAAAAACCCGTAAAATCTCGCGAAAATTTTAGCTCTAAAATTGGCTGTTTCTTTCTGGCGCAGGGCAAATGAAAGGGACCAAATTTTCGGGAGAACAGGGCCTTAAGTTATTAGCTAAAAGCGGCAATATTCAATACTGCATGGACGTAGTCAGTTCGCAAATTTTACTCTTCAATTTGAATTCAATGAACGGAATTAGAGAACGTGCGGGCGACACGTTGGTACTATCAGATTAAAGGGATCAAAGTAAATTAAAGTGTTGTATTAAGTTTTTAAGAAATACCAGTATAGGTTGATCCCTTAGGTTGATAGTACCCGCTCGATAAAGTGCGTACATTATGTGACGAGGTATCGGGGGCGATTCTGGCAAACGCGTTTCTAAATTAAATATTAATTAGACTTACGTGAAAGTAGAACTTGCCATTGCGCTGCTGCAAACTTCACGATTTTGGGTAGACCGGTTCATCAATTTAAATCAACTGCTGATGTGACTAAGTTTTTATGCGTTGCCTTCAGAATATAAGCCATTTCCCACAATTCCATTATATAGGAAGGCACATGGTAGCTGCGACGACAGAATGGGTTCAAATCCCACAAATGTGAAAATTTTGGCTTCTATGCTTTCGTCCTTTCTAAACAATCCTATATTTTTCCATAATAATATATAAGTAGTTATACTATTACTACTGGATTAGCCACAACAGGTCACTGCTTAAAATGGGCCTGCCCCTATTCATCATCATCATTGGCCTCACACGTCTGTGACAGACGATTTAAGCAGTGTCTGAGACACTGCGTTGCCTGGGACGCAATTATGGAAAACGCAGGGCTGCCCAGGACCTGCGCCACCCTCTCGGCCATCCTGGCTGGATCCGCAGGAACGACTAGTCTAGACTAGGGAAAGTTGTTCAATTTCGTGGGCTGGTTCTCCACCCCTTAAAATATTTACAGCTAACATTTTACATCATATACCTATATTTATACAAATTGTGTCTCGAAAATTTCGAGTCGAAATACAGAATCGACCCGATTTCCACAACCGTTTGGGTAGTTTAGGACCATTGAACAACCATTGCTGCCAATAGGAACAGTCGAGTTACGAATACTCCAACTTGTCTTATAAACTAGTGGTCGGTGTTTGCGATTTCGTTCACATTCACATTATTTAAAATGTTTATAGATGATGATGACGATGATGATGATGACTATGGTGATTGTGACTATGATGATGATAACTATTATAACATTGAATTTGATAATGACGACGATGATGATATTGATGACAATAATGAAATACCGTGTGTCTGTGTACACACGGTATTTCATTATTGTCATCAAGTATATCTGTATACCAAGTCGAGATATTGTGCGTTGAGTTACGTGTGTCGGGAACCGTGTGTCGAGATGCCGTTGTACACTCTTTCAAATTCTGGACTCTCAAAACAGAATCGACACGATTTTCTCAACCGTTTAGGTAGTTAAGGAGCATTGACAACCATTGCTGCCAATAGACACAATCAAGTTACGAATACTCCAACTTGTCTTTTAAACTAGTGGTCGGTGTTGGCGACTTCGTTGACTTTATTAAAACTGTTTATAGATGCATGGCGCTTGTTAACCGACTTCAGAAGAAGGAAGGAAGAAGGTTATCAGACACATATTCAGGTAAGTTTTGATTGTTCGAATTGCGAAACATTTTGATACGTTGACGTTCAAATTTTAAAAGTGTCTATTATTGTTAGATGTCTCAAAAATGCTTAACCAATGTATTATACTTACTTAGTTTCTTACTGTTATATGGATACTCCAGATAAAGAGTAAAAATATATATCAATGCCGATTTAGTGCTTTCAAGATACAGACGATAATCCAATCTAACGTTAAACCATAAGTACAAGCATATAATATAGGATGAAATTTTAATAGTGACCAATAGCGAAATTGCAAGACGGGCTGTTGATAAGGAACAACTTTTCCCAAGTAACAGGTTGAAATATGACAAAAATATTTTGAGTTTCGGTAGTAACTCAAATGAGCTAAAATTTTTTTTTGTATTTCGACCTATGTTCCGTGGAGAAAGTTGTTCCTTATCACCAGCCCATCATGAGTTTTCGCTAAGTATCACTTATAAACTTCACCCTATATATGATTGCCACATTTGCGCAAACCGCGTGATCAGTGTTTTTGTACTACGAAGTTGGTTTACATTTTTTAGTTAACGAATTATAGTAAAACGGCGCTTCTTTGTATCCAATAAAATAAAAACAAGTTGGATACTTCAATGACCTGTAACAATTTATTTAATGAGAATCGATATTAATGTAGGTACTTGATATTCAGGTTCTGATAGTCTACCTATTTGACTCGTGTTGTTTGTATGAAATAGCTTTTATTTGATTATACTTTTATACCTGACCTGGTACTTAAATATCTTCCCTGATGAGAACACAGCCCAATGGGTGAAGAATTTAGATATTCGTTTGTAGTCATTAAGTTAGCATTAAGATAGCGACTCCCATTGTTTAATGCCTAACGATTAAATAAATAAATAAATATTTTGTTTATTTTTTAAAGCCTTTTTGTACCTAAGGACTAACCCATAGTTCCCAGTCTTTTTAAAAACCTTTTTAATAAAAAATCAGTAGTTGGCTTTAACCGAAGACGAATCTGTCCTTTGCAATTAAATCAAAAATAAGTAGAATAAAAATTTTCTATAAGTGTTTAGTTCCTCTCCCAACAAAACACAAAAAAATCTTTGTTAGCAGAATCAGTTTTGGTAGGCCTTATGCAAAGAATACTACATTATTATTATAGCTACAGCCTTAGTACTTTTTCTTAATTATGCACCAAAACTTTGTCATCCTGTATCTGCTATCATGGAATCAAAGCATTAATGGGTATACACTTTCCGTGTAACAATCACGGAACATTTTTACTATTAGTTGAAGACATGTTCGAAGGCGTATAAAGGTTGATGGGTGTAATAAAACGCCAATGCTATACAGGATGTCCCAATTTCAGTAGGCCAAAAAATATCTAGATCCAACTTAGACATATAAAACCAAGCTAATTATTATTTAAATATTTTAAAAAATAACTTCCCCATGCAAAGGGTCAGCGTAATTAGTATGAAAATAAAAATTACTTAGTTCAATGTAGGATAGTATTATCACTTATTGACGTCATGATCCGTCATTGTAAAAAAAAGAAATTTGTATAAAACAATTTTCATTTTTTATAACAGTTTTGTATTGTCCTAATATATAATCGGCTCGGTCAGGATAAAAAAATATGGGAGGCCCAATATTAATTAAGGGATGTAATATAAAAAATTATCATTTACTAGCGGTCCACCCAGCGGTTTCACCCGCTGCTAACTGATTTCCCACGGGAAACAGACCTACTCCCGACATAAATCATACATAAAAACCTTCCTCTTGAATCACTCTATCTTTTAAAAAAACTTCATCCAGATCCGTGAAGTGGTTTTGAAGATTTAAGCATACAAACAAACAAACAGACAGGGACAGACGTGGGAAGCGACTTTACTTTAAATTCCGGTTTTTTAATCCCCCAAGGGATGAAATAGGGGTTAAAAGTTTGTATGAAAGTTCGTTGTCTTAAGTGTGATCCGTTTCAAAATTAGTGAATAGACTTATTACTTAAAATAATTAAACACGTGTTTCAGCATATTTGAAATTTTAACCCTTAATAGGGTCAAACGGAGGTTCGTTCGTATTATGAAAGTTCGTTTTTTTTTAATGAATGTGATCTGTTTCAAAATTTGTGATAAGACTAAAAACTTAAAATAATTATACACGTGTTTCAGCATTTTTGAAATTTTAACCTTTAAATGGGTGAAAAGGGGGTTAAAAGTTTGTATGAAAGTTTTTTATCTAAAATATCATCTGTTTCAAAATTTTTGATTAGACTCATAACTTAAAATAATTAAATACGTGTTCCAGCATTTTTGAAATTTTAATCCTTAAAGGTGTCAAAAGGGGGTCAAAAGTTTACAACCAGTTTGGCTACCCGTTTTCCCCTGGGAATGTGACGATTTCCCGGAATAAATTATACTTATAAACCTTTCTCTCAAGTTACTCTATCTAATAAAAAAAACCGCATCAAAATCCGTTGGGTAATTCTAAGGATATAAGGAGACACCAAACGGGAAGCGACTTTATTTTATACTATGTAGTGATAGTGATACCTAATGTCCAGAATCTAGTTTTTATTTATTTAGACCGCTAAAATGGAGACACTCTGTATATGCGTTCTAGGGCATAAGTAATAAATGCTGATCAATTCAATAGGTGCCATGTTAGTTACAATGCTGGCCGTAAATACTGTGACAGGAATTTGGAGTCGAAAGATAAGATTTTAATAGGTGTTGCTATTGGCATAGAAATTATTGTCGTATATAGTGAATCATTTATGTAAGAATGAATTGTGTTTGCATGTGTTTTACAATTTTAGGCGGCAGGCTGACAATGTGTCACTATAGTGATACGCGATTTTTCTGAAACGCGTATCAAATATTAACTGTCAGACGTAGTGATAGCGACTGTATTTTTACGGCCGTTAACGCTCCGCCTATCCCGGAAGGCATTGCTCTTCATACAAAACTGACCTTAAATGACCTGTCATGTCATGATTTGCGTTAGTTCGTAAAAAGGTTCAATGCCCTTTTCAAGAGATTGAACCAAACGCACCATAGTCAATCTTATATACAAACACTCTGAAAATGCTGCAGGTCATTCAAAACAGTTTCATGCACATACCTACTGGAACGCCCTGGTACTTGCGGAACGCCAACCTCCATATCAACTAAGAAGAAAACCCTACCATTAAAACCTGTATCAGGGAAGCATGTCGTTGCATCTTCGTCAACGCTCCCCATCATAAAAACCCCTTTGTAGTTGCCGCCATGAAAAACTCCTAAGCCCAGTCGCGCGCGCTCTAAGGGCAGGAGAGGACTAGTTGTCTGAACAACCACAAAAATTTCTTCAAGTGAGCCCCAGCTCCCCACCAAATACACAGGTGTAGATTTTTAAGCCCCGAGGCTTTTATCATAGAGTCTAGCCTTGGAATAAAACTATACGTAACAACATATTACTTCATATACTCTACACTTCACTGGTTTCGTGTGCAACATAAGTAATCACATACACACATACACATATTACGCCTTATTATCCCTTGCGGGGTAGGCAGAGCGTAAAAGGCCGGATATTTACGCCACGTCTGACATTTATTTGAGGGTCATTCGGAAATTGTGTATCGCCATAGTGACAGGTGACAGCCCATCGCCTATAATTGCTATACACACCCTCAATCATTTAGTCGCCTCTAACGACTCCCACGGTCACACATGATAATAATTTGCACTGTTAAATGGTGTCTTAAAAACCTTTACAGACTCTATTAGCCACACAGAACCACACGATAAAAATAACACCAAATGAGTATTTAAACAGTGTGATAATCTTTTGACTACCTACCTAACCGGATTAAAAAGTAAGACAAGGTATATAATCCGCACTTCATTAATACGTAAGTATGTTGGTATATGTCTTAGTAAAAGAGCAGTTTTAGAAATCGAGACAAAATGCTTGGATTTTGTCCAAAAGCCGGAACATGACAAAATTATAGATTTCACTCTACTATCTTACTTAATTAATAGAGAAATTTGTCCGAATTCCTAGGATTTTGTCTGAATTTCACGATGTTAAAACAGTCACGACGATACTTGATTAGAAAAAAGTATCTATTCAACCTCGTTTGCCAAATTCGGACGAAATTCTGTATTTGTTTAGAAAGATGGTACACTGAAATCAATAATATTGTCATATTCCAACTTTTGGCAAAATCCTAGGATTTCGTCCGAATCCCTAATTCTGCTATATTACTGCTATATTTTTCGCAAACGAGAATCCGTTTACATTAATAAAGTCCCAGGTGCAAAGACCACATTGCGCTGTGGGTGTTTAGATACTAAAATGAACAAGAAACCATCATCACTTTAAGATAAATTTAATCCAAGCAAATATTAGTTACCTATACAGGGTATAATGGGCTGACAACCTGTCACTACAGCAATCCACATTTTGTTATGACACTTAAATGTTTTCTCTCATTTGGCGTAAATGTTCGTTTTTATATGATATAGGCGTAATAAATGTTTGTGTATGTATGTAATGGCTATATTTTTACCCTACATTTTTTCACTTTTGCAAAATATTGCATAGGCAAAATTTTTTATAAAGTTCGAGTTCATTTTAACTTTTTTAAATCCTGCTGCTACGGCGTAGCAGGCGGGGCATAGCAAAGTAATGACTTAAATAGAAATCGAATTAGATAAATGTTTTTATATTCCTAAACTCTTAAGGCAAACGCTACATTACAATCCAGTCTAAAAGTAATGTTAGATTGACGGATAGAGTATAGAAAAATGTCGATTGAAATAATTTCTGTATACAGCTTCAATTTAATAACTATAAAATTATAATGGCATGATTTTCCTTGCATCTCTTTGACAGCTATTTATTCAATCTAGTTAGAAAGTTAGGATCATCAATGGAAAGTATAGTCTGATCACTACTGAACGGAAACCGATCTCAATAGGGTAAAATGTTACTAGGATGGATATGGAAAAATTTGGACGCGCTGGTGTTAAGGAAGTATAAAAAAAATTGGAAATCCCATAATTCCCGATCAGCTGATTTCAGTTACTATGGAAACTCAAAATATGTTTGTATTACCTATGTTCCATGGGGAAAGTTGTTCCTTCCCTTACCACCAGCCCTTCACGAGATTTGCGTATCGGTCACTAGTAAAATATTTCCCTTTAAAGGTTATCTATTTATTGCCGTGTGATGCCGGGTTAGAATAGCATCACCCCATTTCTTTCCCGTGGAGTTGAAAAAAAGCGACTAAGGGACTCGAGAGTGTGTATTGCTATATTAGGCGATGGGCTGATATCATGTCACTATGGCGAAACACAATTTTTCCGAATGACCCTAAAATATTTCTCAGACATGGCGTAAATGTCCGTTTTTTGCGGCCGTTTACGCTCTGCCTATCCAATAAAAGCTCTATTTTCGTTTGTTTTTTATTGCCTATCAAATGAGTTGGCTGGAAGAGATCTCTTAAGAGATAAGCTCGCCTTTGCTACTAATTTTATTGTAAAACTTTTATTTATTTCGTGCAATAAAGGATATATATAAAAGCTCAATCGTTCAACGTCCTTAAGCTTTCGCGTTGCGTGCGCGCGTCCACGCATCCACATTAAGATAATCGGATATCGGTTTGTCGGTCTGTTCATTAGTTAATTAAACACGATACGTGGTCGCCTCGATTAATGGCCGCCATTATGTGGCGTGTATGCAGATTTATAGGCATTGTGTTGTGATCGGTGAATTTTGGATTCTTTTGTGTTGTACACACATACATACACATATCACGCCTTTTTCGCAGGTATGCAGAGCGAAAAATGTTTGAGGGCCGTTTCAGAAATCGTGTTATAACACTGTTGTTAGCCTTTCGTCTAAAGCTGAAACGTTCCATATATATACGCATCACGTCTTTTTCTCTTGCGAGGTAGGCAGAACGTTAACGGCCACAAAATACGGTGGCTATCACCACGGCTGACAAGTATTTGAGGGTTGCTTCAGAAAATTTGTGTACCACTATATTGAAAAGTTGTCAACCTGTCGCCTAAAATTATAACGCACATGACAACATCGAGTCCCTTAGTCGCTTCTTACGACACCCGCAGGAAGGAAATCACACGGCACTTTTGTGTAGTAAGGCATATCCTTTGGTAAACTTAGTACTATGCTAGGTTTAAGTATACGTGCTACAGCTATCTATATAGGGAAACATATCTGCAAAGGAATAAAAACCTTGAAACACGATAATGACCTTCATTCGGAAAAAATGGATTACCTCAAGGAAGTGTTCTAGCACCCACTTTATTTAACGTATACACAGATGACCAACCCACCTCTCCGAACACTTCACACTACCTGTATGCGGATGACCTTGCCTTAAGCTGCCAGGCTAAATCCTTAACAGTTGTTGAACAGCACTTGACCGTAGCCCTGGAACAGCTTCATGACTATTATGATTGCAATCCTTTGCGGCCCAACCCTTCCAAGAAAGAATCATGCGCATTTCACCTACGAAACCGAGACAGTGCAAAACATCTACGCATTACTTGGCGAGGAGGAGAGATGATAACCAAAAGTATCTTGGTGTTGTACTGGACAGGTCCTTAACATACAGGAGCAATTGCAATAAGGTGAGAAGGAAAGTGAGCGCCCGGAACAACATCATCCAGCGTATTACAACCACCCGTTGGGGTGCAGTACCCCACGTTCTTCGCACGAGCTGTTTAGCACTATGCTATTCAGCCGGTGAGTATGCTTGACCCGTTTGGGCGCGCTCGGCACACGCCAGGAATGTAGATACTGCCCTAAATGAAACATGTCGAGTGGTTACGGGTACGCTGAAACCAACACCTCTCAGCGCCGTGTACTCTTTGGCTGGCATAGCACCGCCATGTGTTCGGCGGCAAGTTGCTTGTTCGATTGAAAAGAAAAAACAAGAACAAGACAGTAGGCATCCGTTCCACGAACTCGAACACCCGTCCCCACGCCTCAAAAGCCGACACAGTTTTATTCGAAGCACCACGCCTATTGAGTCCGAGCCATCTAAAGCCAGAGTAGAACTGTGGTCAAAAAAGTATCCCTATTCTTCCAGCAACATTGCTGAAAAGCTGCCTCCAGGACACAACCTTCCCTGGTATATTTGGAAGGCGCTGAACAGACTTCGGTCAGGAGTCGGTAGGTGCAACGAACTCAGGAAAAAATGGGGCTTCTCCGAGAATGACAAGTGTGAGTGCGGCGCTATACAATCTATGTCGCACTTATTGTCGTGCCCCACCTCTCCGTTCACCTGTACCCAGGATGACCTTTTCAGCGCCAACCAACGAGCCATCGATGTGGCCATGTTTTGGGCTGGTATACTCTGATGTATCCACATTTTGCCATTGACCCGACAAGAAGAATATCTTATCTTAAAAGTGACGAAGGTGAAATTTCTATTTTTGAACCTACCATTGCACTTTGCAATGAAAGGTTCAAACAGTTTGTAGAACATACAACAAAAGAGACTTAAAATAAAAAGTTCTTTCAACCGTATTATTTTGCACAATGAATAGTTTTAGACATTCGAATAAATACATATCCTAGATAATTCACACACCGCCATCTAGCCCCAAACTAAGCAAATTTGTACTTTAGGAACTAGATAAATTATATTAATACTTTTTGTACATATTAAACCTACATAGAAAACAACTATACTAAAAACAAAAATTTGGAAATTAACTTAACAAATATTTGTGTCTTGTGTGGATCGAACCCACGACCCGTGGCGCGCAGGGGTATTATCTGCTACGTCATCGAGAACTGAATGTTGTGGTTTTATGTAGAATGCAGATGCAATGTACTGACTGATAACTGCTTAATAAATATAACTAAATGCCATGAAAAGGTCGGTTTTATATTTACGTAATCCATATAAAACTAGTCATAAAAGGGTATCAAGATGTATTATATTGTTTTTTGCCGTGAGATGTCAGCTTAGAATAGAATCACCCTATCATACCCTATTCCTTTCCCGTGAGTGTCGTAGGAGGCGAGTATTAAGGAACTCGAGGGTTAAATGTGAATTGGAATTTTAGGCGATGGGCTGTAAGCCTGTCACAATTTTCTGTACACTCAAAAGTTTGTCAGACGTGGCGTAAATATTCGTTTTTACGGCAAGTTTTTGCAAGGGATATAGGCCCGATATACCTACGGATGTAATGTATATGTATTAGCAACATAATATTTTACTGTTAACATAAAAGCACTTGAATAGTCTTACATAGAAGTAAAATACCACTTTACGTAATTTTCGCTGTGATAAATATATATTAGACCCCTTAACGGTGCCACCTGCTATTATTAATATTTTGTGGAAAAAAATCCCAAAGTAAAAAGCAACCCATGTAGTTACGAAAAATGTTTGAAAATCTGTCTAGTAATTCGGTGATTATCGATTACAAACTTACAAAAACCAAACAAAACCATTTCTGTTTCTAACTCCTCCTATTTGTGACACAACTACAATTAAAAAATAGCATGTCGTCGAAATAAGAGCAAGCTTCCTTGACATCAACCTTTTAGCTTTATAATATTACAATTGCTACACGACGCTGACTTAAATAGCTTTCAGGAAATACCCCGTTCCTTCTTCCTTAGATGAGAATCTTAATTTAGAATTTCAATTCCGAAAACACCCCTCCAAGGAAGTAATAAAGGTTTTCATAACAGTTACAACCTCCGCAAAACTACGAGAAAGTTAATGAGTATCACAGTTTGTGAAGATTGAGTCTAATTGTTTTATCAGAAACAGACACGTGCTACGCTCTCAAAGCACTGTCTCTATCTGAATAGAAAAGAGGGGTATTTTTATAGGTAGGTACTAACCTTGATTAGCAACGTACCGATAGTCTAGTCTCTCTGGTCTTAATTATTTTGTTTGATGGCGTTTATCCTATTTTATATCTGTTAGCTTGTCATTGGTATATCTTATTTATTTATGTATGCATGTATTTATTTCATGTAGGTTTATGTAATTTTATTATGTATGTAAGTATATTGTATTGTATTGTATTGTACCTTGTATTTTTGTTTATTCTTCTTATGTATTGTATTATTGCTACCTTTAGTGAGAACTTTATCTACCATTTTATTTCGTTTTTTTTTTTGTGTATGTGCACCCTCTTTTACTCTTTCTGTTTATATTTAGGTTGGCCAGTAGAAAATGTCGCGTGGCATTAGATTAATAAATAAATAAATAAAATAGTTCCATTGTTAGCATAGCTTCGGAAGGTGCGTTGTCGGTCCCTGTTGCTGTCCATGATTGCTTATATGACTGTCGTTACCAAGGACGGTGTTTAAAAGCTATTGCATTAGGTTTAGTCGAATTGTTCGTTGAATCGGTGTTTCACACGTTATTAATGTACCTTAGTTTCTAGGAATTTTTGATACGAGTACACTACATATAACTTTGAACGAGCTTCAACTCTTGTCAGCGGGGATTGTATAACTGAAATTATTTTGGTTAAAACGGTAAATGGTATGACGTAATACCGAAATTTTGCGATATCATAACTTTTCAATACCGTTATTTTTTACGGTACCTAAACCGCTATCAAGGCGGTTTTATAAGTACTCCTCTACGATGCCACAACTTCGCTTGATAGAGCGCAATGTATATTTCAATATCGAAATTATTTCTGTAGCGGTACCGCTATTCTCTACGATTTTTCTATCGGTACCATAACCATTATAATAAACTTTTTCCATCTACCTTTAAAACGCATACCGGTACTGATATTATACCGGTAACCGTAAACGATCCTTGCTATTCAGACGTTGTGAAGAGTTTTAATCATACAAAACCGTTGGCACTTGTGACTACCCCGTAAGAGATATTGGCGTGAGCGTATATATGCGCACACATAAGCTGCCAAAGCAATTTCCCCACCTCATACGCTGGCGAACTGACACGACATTTAATCCTTCCAAAACTTCGCAAGCCCAAAATCCGGGGGTCGTCAACGCGTTATCATGCATGTACAATTAAACAAACAACAGTTTGCGGCGAACGCAGCTTTTGTTTATCGTTTAACCCGACGCACAGCTGAATCTCTTAATCCTAAACAAATATCGCGACAGGGAAGCGTATATATATACCCGAGTTCACCACATACACGTAAAGTAAGTCTGTGCTGAAGTCGGTTTCGGAGGGCGTGCAAGATAAGTGCCCAAACCAGACTACAACGCAGAAGTCCTGTAGCAGAGTGAAAACCTGCGTCGGCATCCTTTCCATGTCACCTCTTCTTTCTCGAGTTATGTTAAGTTTCAAATCAAAAAACAGAATTGGAATGTCGTTCAGACGTATTTTTCTCTTTGACGGACTTTATACCAAGTGTCCCACGGGAAAGCATGCCACCCATCCCATCATCGGGTGGCGATCTGAGTTGTGCTATTCCCAGTTTTATTGCATTTTTAGGCCATAAGGCCTATCTTATCTGCCACTCTATTTGTGAAAAAAGCTCTACTGTGTTATTGTGTGAAAAGGAACCCTCAAAGAGGGTTCGTCCTTGACGCTCTTGCTTATCCACACTAATATTATAAATGCGAAAGTAACTCTGTCTGTCTGTCTGTCTGTCTGCTACGCTTTCACGGCCAAACCACTAAACCGATCTTCATGAAACTTGGCACAGAGATTGCTAGCATACCGAGAACGGACATAGGCTACTTTTTATCACCATTCGAGGGTCTGGAGTACAAATGTAGACCATCAGGTGTACCACCAGGAGCCCAGCTAAACTATTAGAGATACAGGGATGGTTCCAAAACAAAAGTTGTTCAGTATGATAGGCCGCTTCTTTTCACAAGGACATTGAGGATCTGGAGTACCTTATGTAGACCACCAGGTGTACCATCAGGAGCCCAGCTAAACTATTAGAGATACAGGCATGGTTCTAAAACAAAAGTTGTTCAGTATGATGGGCCGCTTCTTTTCACAAGGACATTGAGGATCTGGAGTACCTTATGTAGACCACCAGGTGTACCATCAGGAACCCAGCTATACTATTAGAGATACAGGCATGGTTCTAAAAGAAAAGTTGTTCAGTATTATGGGCCGCTTCTTTTCACAAGGACATTGAGGATCTGGAGTACCTTATGTAGACCACCAGGTGTAAAATGAAAAAAATTAAAATGAAATAACTTTATTCAATGTAGGATAGCATTATCACTTATTGACGTCATGATCGGTCATAGTAAAAAAAAAGAAATTTGCATAACGCAATTTTCTTCTTTTTATAACAATTTTGTATTGTCCTAATAGAAAACCGGCTCGGTGTACCATCAGGAGCCCAGCTAAACTATTAGAGATACAGGCATGGTTCTAAAAAAAAGTTGTTCAGTATGATGGGCCGCTTCTTATCACAAGGACATTGAGGATCTGGAGTACCTTATGTAGACCACCAGGTGTACCATCAGGAGCCCAGCTATAATATTAGAGATACAGGCATGGTTCTACAACAAAAGTTGTTCATTATGAAGGGCCACTTCTTTTCACAAGGTCATTGAGGATCTGGAGTATCTTATGTAGACCACCAGGTGTACCATCAGGAGCCCAGCTAAACTATTAGAGATACAGGCATGGTTCTAAAACAAATGTTGTTCATTATGATGGGCCACTTCTTTTCACAAGGTCATTGAGGATCTGGAGTACCTTATGTAGACCACCAGGTGTACCATCAGGAGCCCAGCTAAACTATTAGAGATACAGGCATGGTTCTAACACAAAAGTTGTTCAGTATGATGGGCCGCTTCTTTTCACAAGGACATTGAGGATCTGGAGTACCTTATGTTGACCCCCAGGTGTACCATCAGGAGCCCAGCTATACTATTAGAGATACAGGCATGGTTCTAAAAGAAAAGTTGTTCAGTATGATGGGCCGCTTCTTTTCACAAGGACATTGAGGATCTGGAGTACCTTATGTAGACCACCAGGTGTACCATCAGGAGCCCAGCTTAACTATTAGAGATACAGGCATGGTTCTAACACAAAAGTTGTTCAGTATGATGGGCCGCTTCTTTTCACAAGGACATTGAGGATCTGGAGTACCTTATGTAGACCACCAGGTGTACCATCAGGAGCCCAGCTATAATATTAGAAATACAGGCATGGGTCTAAAACAAAAGTTGTTCAGTATTATGGGCCGCTTCTTTTCACAAGGACATTGAGAATCTGGAGTACCTTATGTAGACCACCAAGTGTACCATCAGGACCCCACCTAAACTATTAGGGGTACAGGCATGGTTCAAAACAAAAGTTGTTCATTATGAAGGGCCACTTCTTTTCACAAGGTCATTGAGGATCTGGAGTATCTTATGTAGACCACCAGGTGTACCATCAGGAGCCCAGCTAAACTATTAGAGATACAGGCATGGTTCTAAAACAAATGTTGTTCATTATGATGGGCCGCTTCTTATCACAAGGACATTGAGGATCTGGAGTACCTTATGTAGACCACCAGGTGTTCCATCAGGAGCCCAGCTATAATATTAGAGATACAGGCATGGTTCTACAACAAAAGTTGTTCATTATGAAGGGCCACTTCTTTTCACAAGGACATTGAGGATCTGGAGTACCTTATGTAGACCACCAGTACATCAGGAGCCCACCTAAACTATTCGAGATAAAGAAATGGTTCCAAAACAAAAGTTGTTCAGAATGATGGGAATAAGTTGAGAAAGGACATTGGCAACTTTTTACCGAGGATTTTTTGTTATCTACTGACTTTTGTATTCAATAGTTATAAATATTGATCACTCAGGGCAGTACACCGGATAGCAAATTTTGGATTGTCCCTTTAACAACAGAAGCAAGGAAGTCATTTTTAAACAGTAGAGATAAGGACTGTTCTAATATCACTGTCATATTTATTATGAATATAGGTACCTCTACATATCTACTTTAGAACCTGTGCCAAAAAAAGCTATCTAACGCGGACGAAGTCGCGGGTAAAAGCTAGTATGTAAATAAATAAAGAAATCACAAGTTCTCTCCTGCTTTTATTTACCTGTGGCCTGTCCCCTAATTTTGTATTTCTGTGTCATTATTTTATTCGGCGTGTCGGCATCCATTGCCGCTGTGCCGCAGCACGGTCTGTCTTGAGCTTAATAGTATAGTACAGTTATAATTTAACCTAACTTGGCGTCAAACGCGTACCAATTACAAAACCAGATTCAGAAAATAATAATCAATGGAATTATGAAATTAAAACTTCCGATATCTTTTCTAGCAGCGTGTGTCTTAAAAGTTGGGTTCGGACTTGCGACCGGGTACCCTCTATAAATTCGTGTCGTGGAAAACCTACCATTCACCCGGGCACAAAGAGAAACGGTAAACGTACGATTGAATCGCACAGTCGTAGGCAATAATATAAACAACTGATTAAACCGGCCCACGGTCACAAAAGGAGACATTAGTTAAGGCCGGTCTTCGCCGTAGCTAACCGATAATGGCAGGAAACGATAGCGTACCACTGGGAGAAAACTGGTACGGCGTTTCTCCACTGCAGGCGGCAATTGTCTGATCAGATAATTTACCGGAGTGGGGATAGATAAAACGCAACATTTCTCCGCTCCCCACTGCTCTAAAATGTCTGATCGGACAAGTATCGGCGGTAGTGGACAAAAAGCCGTACGGTATGTCCGCACCGCATCGAACCTCTGATTATTGCTTAGCAGCTACCTTTTTGTGCTCTCCTATGTATCGCCTATTGTTGTCTTTATCAGACACTTCCTTATACTCCTTTTACAGAAAATGTATTTACTTCGTAATCATAACTTTCTTCTCCTTTGTATTCTAAGCGCCGAAACACGTGTAACGTAGAATAAATAGAAACAAATTTTGAAGATGTTATCCGGAATATAAATGAGCGAAGAAGGGGTGAAAAGGCAATTACAAGGAACCTAGGTTGTAACAAAATTGTGGCAATTTATTTGGCGGGGGCTGAAAGGGACGCTGTAATGAGTTTTCTAGTTTCGTCTCGCTCGTTGAACTTAAAGTGATTAGCCTATAAGAGTTCATGGTAGATCCTCAAGCTTTGTGGGGCGGTACTCATAATTAGAACGAGAGATGCGCAGCCACGCGACTCCGACTGTAATCATTGGGCCGAGGTATAAGACCTAGCGAGTTGATAGATTGTATTTGCTATCAGCTAAAAACATCCCAAATTCAAACTGCAGGGGTTCACGTCTTAGGTAAGTGCGATACTGAATAAAATATTAAAGTCCAAAGAATCAGATTGTCAGTAATCAATAATTCAGAAACCTAATTCGAAATGGACAAATCGGGGCGAAGCTGCAAAGTAGCACAAAATCTAGGGGCTAGCTTGGTGTCACTAAAACTTGGAATAGAGAGAAAGATAAATAAGTAGCAAATTAATATACTCCGTCACTACAGCTATAGAAAGATAGAACCTTAACATTAAACTTCAGTTAGTACAGAAGTTTTAATATTAATTTTAAGTAGGTATTTACTACTTAATGCAAAGGTTTGAAATAATACACCATAAGATTAAAAAGTTATGAGGTTAGATACCCTTCTATAATAAAGAACTATTAACTATGGCGTACCCTGGGGGAGGCCTACGTCCTGCAGTGGACTGCGATAGCATGATGTAAGTTTAAAAAATTGCAAATTTTAACTTGGAGGTAGATTTATTCACTGTTTGTATAGCTACCTGTAGTAGGTAAGCTCGTGTACTACTAACTGGAATATTAACTTGATTAAATACACTTCTAATTTCCCAGAAGAAGTCTATTCACGATACAGTGGTTCACGTGTACGTTAAGGGCGGGCCGTGAGAAAAATGGGTATTTTTGGATGCACGCAATTTTGTTGGTGGATACGATAAACACTTTATTTTTATGTATAATGATTTTTCATTATATTATCTAGATTTTTGTCGCAGGAAAACACGATTAAAGAAAGTTTGCTCGATAGATTTATTTTTTAAAGTTTGGTCTATTTTTACACTTTTTTTCGTTTTGTATGTATCTTATGATAATAACACATCATTTTTTGCGAATACGATACGTCTTGTATATTACTAGATTCTTGTCGTAAAGTTTTTTGATTACTTCTTTATTTGGCGAGAAATTTCCAAAAGAGTGAAAAATCGTCTAAATACGGTGATTCCGCTCTGTTTTCACACACAGGATTTGCCATTAGTGCGAAAGGGACGTTTAAAAGTTCGAGGCAGGCCCTTAACAGAGAACTTTGTTACTACTACCATAGCAAAGTTTTCAAGCAAAATATGATTTCGAGGAATTTGGCTACTTAAATAGGGCTCTCCTCAAAAGGATAGGAAAAGCCGTTTCTAGGAAAATTTATAGGTTTCTGAACAGTCAGTACCTTGTCATGAATAATATAAATAACAGCAACACTAGCGGCCAACCTAGCTTCACCTGCTGCTATAATGTTTTCCCGGATAAAGTCATTTTCCCAGTGTCACAGTATAATTAATAGTACTAGCGTACAGTATGGTCACTCCCTGCCTCCCCCTACAAGCGCCGCCCACCCGTGCTCGGAGGACGCTCAGACACCGGCTAGCGAAGATGCAACGACGAAGGTCATTTCATACTGCCGCACATTGCATTCCCGATTCGCAAACGCAAAATGGCGGCAACCCTGACATGTTGTCCCACACACACAAGCATGGTCCGCGTTCACCTACGCGAACTTAGACGTGTGTGCGTAGCAACGCGTTTGATTCATACATTTGAGCGCCAGTGTCCGAGGTGTGCCAGTGTAGAAAGTGGTCTACAATTATTCAGGGATAATGTTACTTTCTGACCACCTTAATTATAACATAGTTGGGAAGTGTAGCAAACTGAAGTGGCAGTGGGCTGGGCACATCAGTCGTAGAACCAACGGACGGTGAAGTAAGCGGGTTCTCGAGTGGAGGCCACGCCTCGGCAAGCGTAACGTTGTACAACCTCTGGCCAGATGGACCGATGACTTCAAAAGGCGGCTGGTAGCGACTGGATGGCGAAAACAAGAGATCGCGCCCTATGGCGGCCTGGGGGCCTACGTCCAGCAGTGGACTGCAATAGACTGATGTATGTAATTATAAGGGTTGTAGGCAGCCGTTGGAGCAGGCGGATAAAAAACGTGATCTGTTTGGGGAAGGCCTATGTCCAGCAGTGAAAGTTATATGGCTGTTATTGTTGATGATTGTAACGATGAAAGTATGTTTGCCGTAGGTACTATATCAAGTGAAATTTTACTATTAACCGAAACTGCAAATAAAGGACGTGCTGGTGATAAGGAACAACTTATACCCGCTATATGTTTGCACTTTCCATATCACCCAAAGGTTGCCTGGAAGAGAATGCTGCTTTAGCATTAAGGCCGCCTTATTGTACTGTGATTTGTCTTTGTTTAATTTTTTATTTTATCGATGTTATTTTTGTGTGCAATAAAGTATATTATTATTATTATTAACTTTGCCCAAGGAACATAGGTTTAAATATGATAAAAGTACCATACAAAATGTATGCCCCAGCCCAACCAAAGCAATTTTTATGGTAGATGCAATTTCAACCTATGTTCCGGAAGGTTGTTCGATAACGCAAGCCCGTTCTGAAAGCAGTCCCTAGTAAAATTTCCCCCTATTTGGCTAGAATAGCCGTGTGATACCGGCTTAGAATAGCATCACCCCAATCCTGCTCGTGGATGTCTTAAAAGCGACTAAGAGATACATTAATCTAGAGAATGGGCCGCAGCGTTCCCTGTGAATGCAGCATCTTGTACAGCGCATTCCGCTTGCCAACCGTGGTGAGTATAGCAATATCCCCAAAAGTGGCTGTTGATGTTAAATTGGCTAGAATTACCGCTTGGACCATCCCGGTTTATACAAACAGCGCTATCGCAACGAGCACTCGCTAATTTGCGTCTACCTACTCGACGTCTATCCAAGGAATCTGGACGCGATTACCCCGTCCCCGGCTAATGATTTATTTACTACAAAGACCTGAAAGTTATTGACGCAGCTTTCACGAGTGAGCTTTTCCGAGTGTAAGGGACAGCCCTCCGAATACTGGAAAGCTGCATGCAGAACATTTAAACTGAATTATTTTTTTGTAGAAACATATGTGAATACACTGCAATTTTCACCTAGCCCGTGATTACAAATTGCTATAAAAAAAATTAAAATATACAAAAAATCTGAACCTAGTGTGTGTTTTCATACATACACAGGGTGTAAAGGACAATACTGATAGGGTGGGTGTATTCAGACCATAAAACTGAACAACTTCCTAAAGGTATATGTTTCAGGAAACTTGATTAAAATTCCTTTTCCATAGGAAGGGTAGTTAGCTGATCGTAATTTTGTATGTGAGATTACACACACACATATCACGCCTATAATCCCTTGCGGGGTAGGCAGAGCGTACACGGCCGCAAAAAACGGCCATTTACACCACGCCTGACAAATGTTTGAGGGTTATTTGGAATATTGTGTATCGCTATAGTGACAGGTTGTCAGCCCATCGCCTAAAATTGCAATACACACCCTCGAGTCCCTTAGTCGCCTCTTACGACTCCCACGGGAAAGATATGGGGTGATGCTATTCTAAGCCGGCATCACACGGCACAAATGTATGTGAGATTGTTTTTTGTTTTCGTATTTTGGTCGTTTCCTGACATCTTCTCATGCTCATGTGTCAAATAGAAGTCAGCGAAGGTAAGATAGAAAGAAACCTACATTGTAATAATATGTTATAGCCGCGTCTATATACATATATGTCTTTGATCCAGTGATCAGGCTTCAACCTTCATTGCTCGATGATAGCGGCAACAAGGCTCGATTACTAGCCAGGAGCTGTTATAATCAACTTGGACGTTGATAATTGGACAAGACTTGTCTATTAGCATCGTTGTAAGGATGTGCAATCATACTTGATTTTTACAAGAGTTCCAACACTAAATATGCAGTAGAACAATAAAAAAAACACGACTTCTTTCTGAGATGAAGCTTAGCCTATGCCACTCGGGATAATGTAAGGATGCTTCCGATATAATTCCTATTCAAATCTGTTCGTTGGTTAACGAATTGCAGTACTTAAAAGAAACGCACACATAAACATGCATACATACATGAACTCTAAAAACATTATACTCCTTTTTTGGTTGGGCAGTCGTGTAACTTGATTAAAAACAGCTATTTGTAATTTTTTCACTATGTGTAAAAAAGTTTATTTAGTCAGACTTCTAGAGTACTTAATAACCGGCTAGGCCATATTTGAAGACCGGCTATATTTAAAGATAGTACTGCGTTCATTCAAATCGGTTACAGAAATAACAATAACGACTTTTCAAAAATGGTAAAATACTGAAAGGTTTAATAAGCTTTCAATCAGCCAAGTTAACATTATTCGCCTGAAGTATTTTCTTTCCCAGAATAACTCAAGATGTCTTGAAGAAACGTTAGCTTTGGTTCGGGTACTCTGGTCTCTGACAGATGACATTTCTTCAGAAGCAGATCAATGTGATCCATATTTTCGAGATAAACGTGATCCATATTTCAAACTGTTAGAAGAACGATCTGTCAATTAAGAAACGGACTGACGTGGAAGACAACGGAAAAGGTCAAAGCTGACGCCACCTTCAGGAAAAATACGAAAAACGAATAGACGTTACGGACAAGCGCGTATAAAAGTAAAATAATATTAAGCGTGACTAACCATATTTACTGTTCACTACACGTTTTCGGCTACTCATCCCGAAAGGAACAACAAAATAGACAAAGCTTATTCCACACCCGACTTAGTGATAAAGAGGCCGCCTCGGAGCACGTACTAACTGGATCACCGGTCACGGTACTTAGCAAAACAAACTCCGAACAGTGGCAATCATATGCGAGCCCAAATCCGTAGGGGACTTTTGTTTTTGTTAACAGCCTCCGACATGTTTAATCAATTAGGGACAACGGCTAGACATGTGTCCGACTTTGGACAAATGGACCAAGTTTGATCGAGGCAATTTTAATTTGTCGCTCTATACAAAAGACGAATTTGGATCACTTCAAAGGGTTACATTAATGGATTACAAACATGAACGAAACTATCTGTTTCAAACAACCGCACGGTTCCCGACTGTTCATTTCAAAGCTTTTCAATAGAATACGTAGTTGTTCGCGGAATGCTTCGACGTACAGAAAAAGCCAGCTTTTCTTCTGGAACACAATAGAAAAAGAGGGAAAACACCGACAGTGGAATGCGTGTTGATAATCCTGGCAGACGTTTCAGGACGTCCGGAGGACGACGTTGTTCCCGGATCCGATCCGGCGTCTGTCCGGATAAGATTCTGATCCTGCGAGATTCCCAGCTCTGATTTCCCGGGACAATGGGCGGTCGTTCCCGCGCTTATTCGCCGCGACAAACCTGACATCCTTTGTACAACTCGAAAACATATTTCACGCAATTACGCCGGGAATAAATTCCATTCGCAGCCGATAAAGGTAGCTAAAGCTCGAATTTCAAGTCGAGATAACTGCAGAGAAACCGGTAAATGGTGCACATTAGTTATCTCGTTACCGGAGATAAGGAATGGCTGTCTATATGCCACAACATTGTCGGGCAGAGCAGTATCAATCTATCTGGCAGCGACGCCGCCAGGAACAAGAGCAAGCTCATACTGCAAGTTTTTATTGAGTGTGTTCTCGCGTATAGCGGTTTATGATGTACGATATTTTTGTCACATTTCCTCGCATTTATCGTTTCAAATCGCTTTGATTAGTCGCTAGAGATAAACTGCAAACGATGTGTAAACAAACAAGATCGCAGTCGCGATAAAACTCGGAGAAGTTTTTCCGTTCGCTCGTTAGGCTCATAAACTGCCGCATACTGGTAAACTTCTTACGATAAAGTTATGTTTTGTTGACGGCCGTCCCAAATATATCCGTTTAGTGACAGGATCACGCGGCATGTTGCGTTCGCACAAACGAGCGCAAAACACGGACGCACGTCGCGCTCGCAGCCGCCGGCACAAAAACTATCGCTCCTCTTCGCATCTCACGCGTTCGCCCGCCTCTCTTTATATTCCACTAAAGACCGCTTTTTTCATAGACGCAATAAATGTCGCCCGACCGGCGGAAAAACTGAAACAAACACTGGCCTCCGCTTAATTTCGAGGGGGTATATTATTAAATTGGGCGATAAAATTTGCCATCTATCCGTGCAACTCAAATTAGTGCTTTCTGCGGCGAAACTGCGTCGCGCTTTTCGTACTTTTTTTTGGATCGATTTGTAATAACTTTGTGTCTTTGTCTGCGAAGTGCTTTACGAAGGCATAAGTCAAAGCACGTTGTTGGTATTTGCAAACAATACCTTGTTCAACGTGTGACTGTCTACACCGAGGTCCTAAAATAAACTAATAATTTTTCATAATCTTGAAATTACCTGTTCATGTAAATGACTGTCAAATAGAGCATAAAATTATACATATTATGCTTTACAAAACATATAAAATCGTATAGAATTTATTAAAATGGTGGCAGTTAAATTTAATGATTCTACCGTCACTTCGGTGTTATGACACCTGCTGGGACGTTGTGCTAAAAAGCACTTTCAGAGAGCATAAAATTAATATCATAAAAATGTGTAAGTGGCCAAACATAATGAACTGTTTTCTAACATCATAAAAATATACTAATACGGAAGTTTGAATGCAAATATGTTTTTAAATACTATCTTAATCTGATGAATTTTAGAAGGTCTGCTTATTTGCATTCTTTATTTACCGTTGCGTCTTTCCTAAAAAAAATTACCTTATTAAATTATATTATTATTAATGTGTGGGATGCCGAATCGATAAGCGGCACAATCAACGATTATGCATACATACATATATAACGCCCATATTCCTTGCGGGGTAGGCAGAACGTAAACGGCAGCAAAATGAACATTTACGCCACGTCTGACAAACATTTGAGGGTAATTCAGAAAATTTTGTATCAACATAATAGTGACAGGTTGTCAACACAACGCCTAAAATTGCAATATACATAATTTCTTGGTCGCCTTTTACAACACCCACGGAAAAGAAATGGGATGATGCTTTTCCCAGCCGGCATCAACCCTTATAAGTTTATTAATAACTCATACATAAGGCTTGAAGGTGCTGATACTCAGTACTATCAGTAGCACAGCAACCTACCCATTTTAGGAATCAACTTATACTGGATTTTCTTAGTACCTGTAAAAAGCATTTAAAGTTGATCCCTTTAATGGGCAAGTTAATGTGCTGCTGATAGTACCAAGCATTGAAGCTCTAACTGTGCCTAACATAACTTCATAAGTATAGTGACACTTAGTCTCATATGCATCTCACTATTTCGCTTAACATTGTGGGTCTGAAGCCTTACCACAAAAAAGGTACAAGCGTACCTATTGATCGCTTGTTTAGTTTTCTTTGTATGGATATATTTTTAAAACGTGCGTTCAACACGCGTATGACTTTTTGTGGCAAGGCCCTGTCTCACTCGTGGTCTCATACATACATATATCACGCCTACATCCTTTGCGGGGTAGGCAGAGCGCAAACGGCCGTTAAGAACGGACATTTACGCTACGTCTGACAAACATTTGAGGGTCATTCAGAAAATTGTGTATCACCATAGAGACAGGTTGTCAGCTCATCACCTAAAATTGGTCACTTCACACTCTTTTATGTTCTTTACCAAAATACTGACTATAGGGTTGTGTCCTCTGAGCATTAATAAAATATGACTGAATGTGATATCAGTGTTCAAAAGTAGAATAGTTTTTATTCATCGTTTATAAAAATATTTATCCAAGATAAGATTTATCATACTAAGAAACAATTTCCTTTTTTGACGCCATCTAAAATGGTGTATAGTGACGTCATAACATCAGTTTTCATACAAAACATCGTTTTGAAAAGAAGATTATTTGACTATTCAGACATACGTTTATTCCACTGGCGGGGCGAAAGAATACTTAATATTATATAACACTGTATCTCTGGTAAGAACCAGATATTATGAGATAAAAAAGTTAGATTAAGTTTGGGATTGGTCGTAATTTCGTTAAAACCGTTTTACGGTGAAATTATTTCAAACTTTACTTTTACTATGGAACCTGTGTTGAAAAAAGAATTTTTTTTTCGAGTTTCCATAGAAAGTCAGTTGATCGGGAATTTTGTACGGGAGGTTCAAAAATTTTTCTCGTTTACCAACATATCCTCCATACAAAAAGTTGTTCAGTTTTATTGTCTGCTCATGCCTGCAAAGTTTTCAGTACACCGTCCCTTACACCCCGTATGTTCCACGTCAGGTACTCCAGAACCTCGCTGTCCATGTTATAGCCGTAGCGGCTCATTATTCTGAACAATTTTTTCTTTGCAGCAATTTTAGTATCTCTTATAGCGTAAATAAGTTTCTGGTGGTCTACATCAGGTACTACAGACTATGGATGTCTATGGGCTCCTGATGGTCCACATCAGGTACTCCAAACCTTCAATGTCAATGTGTCAGCAGAAGTGGCCCATCATGCCGAACCAGTTTGCTGTGAAGCCACTTCCACATCTCATATAGATTAGCTGTGCTCTTGGCATTCTAAATCAGATACTACCTCACTACCTGCGTCTGTGTTTCCAAACGCATACAACCCTAGTCTCTTCAAAGTAAGAGTGAACAGGCTTTTTCTAGGTGAGCTCGCTCCATCTTAGACTCTCTGTCCTATGACCTAAACAAAATCAAGATACTCCAGTTCCTCAAGTGCTTAAAAAGTAGTTTATGTCCGTCTCCAATACCTATGCTAGCAATCTTAGGCCAAATTTCACGAATATCTGTTAAGCTGTTTGGTCGCAAGTAATATAACGGCCAACCCAGCGGTTGCCCTGCTGTTAACCGTTTCCCGTGGGAATGAGTTATTTGCCGTGCTAGCCTCAGGGATGTTAAAGCTTTCAAATAGTGAAAAAAAAAACGAAATCGGTTAAGTAGTTTTGAAGTTAATCGATTACTAGCGGCCTGCCCAGTTTTCCCCTGGTAAAAAGACCTTTTCTCGGCATGAATTAAAATTTACATGAAAACCTTCCTCTAGAATCACTCTACGTACAAAAGAAAACGGCATCAAATCCGTTGCGTACTTTTGAAGATTTAAGCATAGGAACAGAGAAGCGACTTTGTTCAATATTATTCAATAATGGTGATATACAAACAAAAAACTAACTTCCTTTTTACAATATTAGTGTAAATAATAAAATACGCTTTTCTGGTGATAAAAAATACGAGATACATGAGCAGTAAAGAGAAAGATGATTCTGGATTATAGAAAACGATACGGGTATCTTGATTTGGCCAATTTAACCGAATATCACAGTAAGAAAGAACCACTCATTATTTTCTTGAGTTAGCACAACTATTACTCATCACAATAAAAAATTTAATGCTTAGTGCATTAGGGCTAACCTAACAGAATAAATCTGTAGGGAATCATCAAAATGTGAAGGAGGAGTGAAGACACCTTTTAAGTAGCCTTTAAGAATCATCATACCAGAATATATAAGGATTCTGTAAATATATCTTACATTATTTACTCGATAATTAAACTAAATTTTTAATAAAATTAAAACAACTTCTCTGCATGCCATTACATTTCTGTACACACTACTATACAAGTAACTCGTACATTTCTCCTTTCATAAACTCATAAAACAACATAACGTCTTGTTAAAGTTAACAACACTTAAAACGAAACATTTTCAAGAAAACCCTGCTCCAAAAATAAATTTCAAATAAGTTACAACAATTTATTTTTTATCTTATTAAAACAAGATAAATATTTTCACTTATAGACATACATAATTCATACAATAGTCAAAGACCATCGTCACCATTTAAATAGATTGAAAATACCTTATTCAGATGAAACTGCGAAATGCCTCAACAATTAAGGGCAACCTTAGACGGGTTAAGATGCCGAAGGATCACTAGTGACATTACCGAACGAAGCATTAGGCTTCCACGTGTAATCCCTAGCTTAAACTAGGATTACAGGCGTTCTGGGTTACCGTTCCAAATTTGGCGAATATGCACAAGATGAGTGAAAAATTTGTATACAATTTTCAAATAAATAATAATAAAATTCTTTATTGCTCATAAAAGAAGCAATTAACATCCTTCACATAGAAATATGTGAAGTAGGTACAAGAAAGCGGCCTTCTTGCTATGGTAGCAAGTTCTACCAGGCAACCTTTGGGGAATAAAAAAACAAATTCTGATTCTTTTGGAAAAAACATATTTAAATATTTAGTGTAGGTATAGGTACCTGAATAACATTAACGTTAACAGCCACGAAAGTCCACTGCTGGACATGGGCCTCCCTCTGTCGAGGGGTATTGCCATACTCACCACGCTTGGCGGGCGGATTGGTGGGAACAGTGCAAAATGTTGCATTCACAAGGAGCGTTGCTGCCCATTCCCTGGATGGTTTTTTGAGTTAAATTAGGGTTATGCTATTCTGAGCCGGTCACACACGGCACCTTAATAAATTTCGGTAAATTATACTAAACAAAGGAAAAATCGATATCTCTTATACAATTTTCACCGCATACACTACCGTCAATGTCATTTGTTCTTTCTTCTCACTAGGAGATCCTGCTATACCCTTTCTTTTCACTAACCATTCTTCAGTCAATTTCTTAATCTATTTTATTGACAAATTACTATGGTAAAAACAATTATAACCTGGATGGATTGAGAAAAATCATATTATTATTTTTGCGATATTATATTATAAATCTTCTACATTGCATAATAATGAATGATACTTTACAATAACAAAATATGTCCGCGACATGCATCGTCAAAATACTCAAAAATTTTGACGAAAGAAAAACCTACTCATCGACGTGATTAGCTCATTCCACGTGACACTGGCTGAATTGCTTGTCTGCAAAAGCCATAAATTAAAAGAAGAATAAGAAGAACTTATAAATTTAACACTTCTAGAAAAATAAAAGATATCTCAGGCAAATGATTGTTACCTGTTGTATTTACCGAATAAAATAAAATAAAAAATAAATTAAAGAGTAAAATCTGCAGCATTAGCAGAAATCTGACATAAGTGGCCACCCTGTTACCTACTCCACTGTGCATTAAGCCTCAATTCACCTGACATCCTATTTGTGCTCTGCTTCACCGCTTGTTAGTTACGATTTATACCATCTGGGTAGAGGATTATTTAGTCTCAATTCCACGTTACCGTCTAACATGTCTAACTAAAACTAGCACGGTCACTTTAAGATGAATAGGCTCAGAAAAGGATAGAAGATAATCACGGCAAAAATTTACTATGATTTTACGCCATATAAGTCAAAATTTAGTGGCCGTTAAAAAGATGGCGGCTAGACATTGCAAGGAAATGTGAAAAATGGTGTACAATCATAGACATTTTTGGACATGAGATGACTAAAATGGTCTATGATATGTACTACCCTTTCTTAACTTATAAACGGTAAGAGACAGCGCTAATTTTGGCAAGTTTAGTTAGCCGTTTAGTCACTTCTTCTTCTTTCTTTGTCGGGGGGACACCGAGTTGTCCAACGACCCGATGAATCCTGGTGTCAGAGTTTTTTTAAGTTCTTTAGTAGTAGACATCTGACATGGTTGTCTAACGACTGCCGTCTAAGTAATCATAGACAGCAACCGGGACCGACGGCTTGATATGTCCTCCGAAGCACGGAACCATCTTTCTTTTCGGATAATCAGGTGGTTCAGCCTGCAATGTCCTGACCAGACTGGGAACAAATTCACAAAGTGATAAACGTCAACTTTTGTGAGTGCCCCACCGGGAATCGAACCCGGAACCTTTGCGTCGCAGGCAGTCGCGCTACCACTGCGCCACATAGGCCGTTTAGTCACTAACGTGGAATCAAGCCTATTGTGTGTTATTACGCTCCATTCTAATACCGTCACACTGTCCCTTTTGTCTGAGTACAAGCTTCTGTTTGTGCCTCTGTTCAGTGACATGTTCAAAGGCAAGTAACAACAACAAGGGCACATCGAAACTGATTGTCTCTATAGGTGATTAATCATTTGAATTTGAATTTCACACGATCAGGACTAGCATTGACCCTACAACTTTCGGAGTACCGTGCCAACGCTCTTATTACTGAGAGATCTTGTATCTTAGCTTGATCCGCCATGCTGACATTGTGTGTAGTGCACTTGATCGGCAAAATAAATGCTTCATTTTGAATAAAAAAAACTGTCATGTAAGTATTTGAAAGATTTCTCAAAACCCTCGACTGTAACAGCTATGGTAACGGCATCTCATTTCCAGTTAGAAATGAAAACACTCTTCAACAAATTTTTCGAAGACAGAAAAGCTTTGAGCGTACCGAAATTCAACAACTGCACAAATTAAATTACCACTTTATTGTCGTTTCCTGCAGCTGACCTTAATTTCAGCATTTGTAGAGAACAAGGGAACGAATGTGTTCGCATTTTTTTTGCTGGATTTTATTAATTTGTAGTGCTCGTTGTTCGATAGCGCTGGAAAATCGCATAAAATTCGTATTTTTCCGCTACACGTGTGCTCCAATGTTCGTTCTTGTTATTTTTCTGAACGATACATTTTTTAACGGTCGGGCGCGAATGTTGCAAATTGATTCAATTCAAGGACTTGTAAGGAGGGGTTATGTGAAATTATTCAGCGTTATTAGAAACCTGTAACTATGAATATTTTACAAGGGCTTACGTGTGTTGAGCGAATGAAATCTTTTGAATTAATTATATTCAAAGCCTTGAAACTTACCTCTTTCATTTGCTCATTCAAAATAACGTTATACCTACCGTACCTATACAATGAAACTTCTCGGCAATTGTTTTGAAAAGTTACGTGTATAGCTAAACTTATACCTACACATATGTGACCATTGAAATTTTCAATATTCAGAATTTCTTTGAAATTGAGCCTACCTTAATAATACAAAAGGCTATACTAACAAGGTGTAGTATTGTCCGCAATCATTATACCTATTACTCTACCTACTCAAGGAGAAATACTTATGATTCTTTAAAATAAAAATGTTACTAATCGGACTAGGCACTAAAGAAAAGCTTAGGTAAATTTAAAGATTGATTTGATACACCTATAAAGGCCACACAAAAACAACAACGCTTCATGAGGGTCTTGCAGCCTTTCAAGTTGATTTAGTGATGGGTATGTTCGGACGAGACTTAGACTTAATTTATGCCCTGGAATAAATATTGTGCCAGTCTAAAGATAAACAAAGTCTGACACAAAGTCTAGACTAGAATACAGCCAAATATTGCAATTTAAATACATTATATATTTAAATAACTTTTGGACTCTACAAGATACGCGTACCATACAGCTCATAAATGTTCATCATATAACAAACAAAACACTCACGTACTTACCTTTACTAGGTGTATACTTTCAGGTAGAGTAGGTATAGTAGACTACAGGTTGCTTACCTGTAAATAATAAGAGCATCATATCAAATGGAATCTCAAAATAAATCACCGAAATGTAGAACCTTACAAAATATTTCTCCATGGATTCTGTTACTTAACTTCTGCGAGCGTCATGCATTACTTGTAAATACTAAATCGTGCTAGCTCCAGAGATTATACCTGACGCAAACCAGGCTATCGGGGCACTTCAACCCGATCCAGGACGGTATCGGTCGGTCAGCTCCCGTATCGACGAATTCGTGCAAAACCGTCGGGTCGTATCGGCCTGCCGGTAATCCGATAGGAGTGAGTACACTGCACTTTAGACTGGGTTGTGGTAGGGTAGAGGCTAGGGTTATAGGGTTATCTATTAAATTAAATTATTGTCGCTAAAATCAAAACATATTGACACCGAATCGAATAGATAGAATTCAATGGTAAAAGTAAGTAGACGAATTCAAAATAAACGACCAGTTAATAAAGTGAATAGTAATTTTCAGTGATTAATAGCGAAATTCCCTATATTATCTGTAATCATAGTCTCACACAACAAAATTTCGCTCTTCTTCTTCATTTCGTTTGGGACACAGAGGCTAGTGTCAGTTTTTGAACCGCCTATTGCTAGAACTAAGCCTCTGACATGGTTGTATAACGAGCGCCGTCTAAATGATAAATTATAAAAAAATATATTTGCAGTAAATATGGTTCACAATGATGGTAGGTAAATATTATTTAGTATCACATATTCAACCAATATACACTTTGGTACAATTAAATAATTTCGTAAAATTAAATTAAAATTATATTAAAATCAAATTAAATATAAATAAATTAAAATTTAACCGTAATTAAATTAAATTCAATTTTTTTTTATTATTATTATACTAGCCTACAGTGTCCCACTGCTGGGCAAATCAAAATTAAATTAAATAATCAGTTACATTCTCATATTAATAAATTCATTGATACTGTATATACAATTTTCACATAACAATTCATACAATTTCTTTTATGAATTATCTTATGAAATTTCTTTTTTAAGTAATCAACAGCAAGTCCGCATCCAGTCCGCAGTACAGAACCATCTTTGTTGTCGGACAATCAGGTGTTTGCAATGTCCTAACCTGACTGGAAAGGAATTCACAATGTAATAATAAATAAGGCACCAAGGGAAACAGTATAGCGTCTAAAATGGAATGAGTACAAAGTATTCAAGTATGACTCTAATAAAAAAGGCACCAAAGTGTAGCATGCCAAATTGAATAAGTACAAAGTATTCAAATATGACTCAAGAGTACAGTTAGCACCATAAAAGTAAAATTAAAAAGGTTACCATAAAACAACCCGTATGCTCGGAAATGCAATTAAACCAAATTAACGTTGCATTTAATCGAACGTCAGATGAAGAGGACTACTTTGTTTGCATCTCGTAAAAAGTTATTCAACCGTATACCGGGTTAAACCCCCTGCTACGATGTCTACCTTAATCACTCATATTTATGTATATTTTATGATATGCATGCGCTAATGAAACTCCTCCTTTAACTTTTTTGACCTCCGAATGAACGACACATAAACAATTACGTTCGGAATTTAAAAAGGCTATAAACTTCAGAATTCTGTGTTTATTACAAGGAATATGCAGGCTTTTACGAAGGAAAGAGTTAAAGATTCTTGATACATTTCTGTTTCTAATTTAACTTCTTCTTTTCGTGTGGGACACCTAGTCATCAAACGACCCGATGAACCCTGGTGCCGGAGTTTTTTAACCACCTACTACAAGTAGTATGCCTCTTACATGGTTGGGTAACGACCGCCGTCAAGTAATCATAGACGGCAACCGGCACCGACGGCTTAACGTGCCCTCCGAAGCGCGGAACCATCTTTCTTTTCGGATAATCAGTTTGTTCAGCCTGCAATGTCCTAACCAGAAACTGGATAAAAATTCACGAAGTGATCAATATGAAGTTTGTGAGTGCCCCACCGAGAATCAAACCCGGAACCTTTACGTCGCAGGCAGTCGCACTGCCACTGCGCCACATCGGCCGTCTTATTTAAGATGGAATACTGGGGCATAAAATTGTAGGACAGACGACGGGGCGATATTCATATGGCGGGTGACAGGAGTGATGCCAATAGGCAGAATGGAGGGTTCCAGGTGGAGTCGGGAAAAGGGTAGCTACCCGCCTGGCCGGGTGTTGTGGCCAGGGGACCGACTGGTCCACCTGGATAGAATTGGAAGTTGTATATATGCGTTGCGCGGTGAAACACTTCGATACCGCGTTTCAGGCTCTTTGTTCTGTCACGTGGCGCCATCTTGCAGATATGTTGGAACTTCTGTTGCGTCTTGCTTGCTCGTGAACCACTTGGAGTGAGCTTCTTGTCGTAGCTCCCAGAGGTCGCTACATTCATATCATCCTAGACATATAGCCTATAATTGTTGCGCATCAAGGATCGTAGAAAATAATTTACCCTCGACGACGGTAGAACAAAAGTTGGTGCACAATGGGAACAAAAGTGGGTTGAAGCGGCCCCGTTCGCCCCGATTTCGTTTTCTGACGGAAGCATAATATAAGAAATCGATTAGTCATGGATCCATCTTGCTTCCGTTTAGTAAAAAAAACACAACCTAGGTAGGCCACGCAGATGAGTCACTCAGTAGATACCTAGCGGTCTTTTTGCTCTTTTTCTTTCTTTTTCATATGGGACACCGAGTCGTCCAACGATCCGATGATGATCCGATAAACGCAGCAACTCGTGCTCCCGATAAACTTCCCCGAAGTTTGGGAGTGTTTAGCCAAACTTTGTAATGTGTTTCCTGGTAAGAAAATTATAAATAAAATAAAAAATTGCCGTGTAACCCCAGTATAGAATAGCATCAGCCCAATCCTACTCGTAGGTGTCGAAAAAACCCACGGAGGGAAAGTTCTTAAGTCGGTAACGGCCGATGTGTCACAGTGGTAGAGCGACTGCCTGTGACGTAAAGGTCCCGGGTTCGATTCTTGGTGAGGCACTCACAAAGTTGATCTTATTGAGCCCAATTTCGTTATGTACTGAAGGCTTAAACACCAAATTTGTCTTTGATTTGTGAAACATGGTTCCGTGCTTTGGATGGCACGTTGGCCCGCCGGGTTACTGTCTATGATTAATGAAAAACTTTAACACCAGGTTCTATCGGGTCATTAGATGACTCGGTATCCCAGACAAAAAAGATGGAGACGAGCGACATTTTCTCGTGAGACTATGATTTATAATTAAGAAAAAGAAAGATAAATTCTAGGTAGTTATTTATCAAAATAGCGAAAGTGACTCATCTGTGAACTTGTCTTTTCAGCGTACAAAACTGTGATGGGCACGGTGAATCGCAGAAAACGAGGGTTTTGATTGCTGACAGGTAGTCATCACAATATTCTAATTAAAATTCTTCTTGTTAGGATCATGGATTCTTGGCAATTTAATCTTTTGTAGAATTAAGGGCAGAGCTATTAAGGGTTACAAGGACGTTCGTTCAGGTTTGCTTTTTTTGTAAGTCATTCATTATGATGTGACAGACGACTGACGAGGTCAATAGGGATATACGTTTTATTAAGGTTTTATTTCAAATAATACGTACATATCTATATCCCTTGCGGGGTAGGCAGAGCAGTGGGGACGCCACGTCTGACAAACATTTGAAGGTCATTCAGAAAATTGTGTATCACCCTAGTGACAGGTTGTAGGCCCATCGCATAGAATTGCAATTGCAATACACATATATCCTTCGAGTCCCTTAGTCTTAGGACACCCATAGGAAAGAAATGGGGTGATGCTATTCTCAGCCAACATCACACGGCACTCAAGTAATTAAATTCGCGAAATGCATACAAATATGATCCACATACCTATTAAAAGTAAAAAAAACTACATCCTCATTTTTTTTATTATGCTTTTTGCATACTTGACAATTTAGCCAATGTCAGTCACGTTCAGTTACGTAAAGATTATATTATTTATAGAAATAACAAAGCCTTTAGCTTTAAAATTAAGACAATATTCCAGAAGCAAGATATTATAATAATAGAGTAAAATATTTTAATACTATTCTTGAATACTTAACTACGCAAGCCACCCAGATCTTTTACGTTGCAATTAATAAAACAGTCCACTTTAGACTTAATTACCTAGGCGTTAAAAGTTATTATTACTGAGTCATACGTCTGAAACACTGACGTTTGATGGAATATTTAAGTAAAGGCTGAATGAGTCTATACACACCACTGCGCATTTAGATTGTAACGTTATCCATTGGTATTTTCAATCGACACGAGTGCACAGTTTTGGACGCAATGCAGCAATGAGACTTGAATAGGTTTACAATGTAAAATAACACCAAGTGGAATGAAACCTATTTGCAGCTCTCGTAGGAAATAGGAAATTCCATACGTAATAGATACATAGCAGTAAGAATTTTAATAAGATAAATACTATACTCGTATTTAGTACAGTCTGTGAAACTGTTAAGGCAAACGAAGATATTTATTCTTAGTAATTAAGGGGAGCAGGTAAAGTGCCACGAAACCAGCGCCTTGTTGGGGGGTATTGCCATACTCACTACGCTTAGCAGGGGGGTTGGTGAGCGCAGTGCAAGACGTCACATTCACAGAAAACGCTGCTGCCCATTCCCTGGACGAATTTATCCCTTAGTCGCTTTTTACGACACCCATCACTAGAATTGGGGCGTTTCTATTATAAGCCAGCAACACGCGCGACCAAAATGGTAGTATTTTTTTTGTGTATTTGAAGTTTCCTACCTTTGTTATGATATGTTACCTTTAGCTTCAAAACTACTCAATAAATAAATAAAAAACTTTAACCATAAGCAAGCTTCATTACCGCTGAGTAGTATCGGCTACTTATTATTACGGGAAAGCGGTAAGCATCGGGTAAAACCGCTTGGCTAACTGCTAGTAAAAAGAAGCAGTCCTAAGGAAGCACAATTGATTAAATTTAATTTAATTTATTAATTCCAGCCATAGTACAATACAATGTAGAATGTTTCCATCCATATGATAGGATAGGATACAACAAGGTTTAAAATAAGGCATTCAACAAAATTCAGTATTGTAAATCATGACATACTTCCATTTAGAAAACACTTCATGCATGAGAATTGTAATTATTAAAATAAACTCCAGTTTACCGTTGAGTTTCCTTCCTAGCAAAGTGTCTACACTCTACGATACAAACTTAGCTCACTGGTCACGTAAGAAGTTTTCAAAATGCAGACAACTAGACTTGAAGCGCAAATACTTGGTACCATCAGCAGAATCTCAAGTAATCCATTTTTGAAATCAAATTTGAGTGCACCATTGAGAAAAAAAATATCAATTAGAAGGGCGGTAGAGACAACATGTCCAACAGTGGAGGTCTTCGGTTGATGATCAATCAATGAATGATAAAAATAAGGAATGAAGATTTCTTTTAACATAACTTCACTATGGTAAAAAAAAGACTATTAAAACTGTCTTATTGTTGTTATGGTATATTGTGTCAACAGCTGTTGGTTTTCCAAAATAAATAAAATAAAATCAAAATGATAAGTCTATGTGTTGCTTATAGTACAAATTACAAGTGTCGTCAATTTTACTTTTATTGCAACGACTTTCACGGAATGTGACAGAAAAACATTAGTATGGACAGGTGGTTTCGAAGAGTGTTATGACGACTTTACATTCTTGGATTGCTTAGTAATTAGTTATCATAACCTAAAGCTGACGAAAAGAGCGCGCTAGTAGTGACTGGATGTCAAAAACGGGAGACCATGCTTCATAGCGATTCAGTCGCTGTATGCCGACGTCTAGCTCTTTGGACTTTGGAACTTCAACTCCAAAAAGTTGTGGACCCTATGATTTTAGCCCCGGGGCTTTTAATCTACACCTGACTGTATGATGGGGAGCTGGGCTTACGAGTTGTTCTGGGAAGAACGTATTGAACTGAATCTACCCGGCACGTGCCGGTAGTTCCCAAAGTGGGGAGCAAATGAGGGACCTCCGCGCCCCCGCCGGCGGGGGCGTCGGTTGCTTGAGGAGCTTGTGGAGTGTGATCTACTCGCAATGGCTGCAGCAGTGGCTACTGTGATTTCATCATCTTCTTCCGTAAGGATGTGTCTCGGACGGTGTTTAAAACGCGAGGTTGGATGGGGGAAGTAGTTGGACGCGGCAACTATCAAGGGGTTTTTGTGATGGGGAGCATTATCGAAGAAGCGACGAGACGCTTCTTTCATATACGCTTTAATGGTTGGGAGGCCTAAGTCGATGTGGAGGTTGGCGTTACGCATGTACTAGGGCGCCCCGGTAGCTTTGCGCATGAAACGGTTTTGGATGACCTGCAGCATTTTCAGATGTGAATCGAAGGTGTGAGAAAAGGCTACGCTGGCGTAGGTCATAATAGGCCTTACGCAGGTGGTGTAAATTCTCACCTTATTTCTAAGGGAGAGTTTGCTCTTTTTGTTCAACATCGGATGTAATCTACCCAAAACGAACGCCGCGCGGTCGCGAACTCTCATTATGTGGCTACGGAAGCTAAGTCTTGAGTCGAGGGTGACTCCTAGATATTTGGTCTCGTTGACCCACGGGATGGGTCGGCCGAAAAGTTTTACAGCGGGGACGTTTAATCGGTACGAGCAAATCAAAGAACATTGAGGCCTACGTCTAGCAGTGCACTGCCACAGGCTGATGTGATATGCTGACCTAAAACTAACAAAGTAAAAAAACAGAAACTATTCTTACTTACTAACATTAATTGATGCTCTGGAAAACACCACAGTTATAGGTAGTTTTACGAAATTCAGAGATGAAATTGTTTCGGAAGTTCTCTCGTTGAGGCAGGTCGTATCGCGGCGGGCTGTCAGTTCTCTACCGCCCCGTATGACAGGTGGCGACGCGCGGTCAGGAAGTATTCGACTTGCTTCTAGCTGATAAAGCGAAGTATATTTTTGTTTACAGTTTTATTTCAGTATATCACAGTTAAAGCAATGGTATTAAGGTAATTCTTCTATTCCGAGTCGGCGAAAGACTAGCTGAACTCTTAGTTTTTAAACCCTTTAAACCACTTAATACTAATAGTAAAACATAGACAATAACTATTACAATAACATGCTCGCCAAAGAACCATCTTACGGGCAATCAGGTAGTTCAGTCTGCAAAGTCCAACATACATACATACATAAATCACGCCTGTATCCCTTACGGGATAGGCAGAGCGTTAACGGCCGTAAAACGGATATTAACACCACGTCTGACAAAAGTTTGAGGGTCAATAAGATAACTGTGTATCACCATAGTGTCAGGTTGTCAGTCCATCACCTAATATTGCAATTCACATCTAACCCTCGAGACCCTTAGTCGCCTCTTACGACACCCATGGGTAAGAAATGGGGTGATGCTATTTTAAGCCGGCATCACACGCAAAGTCCAAGCAGGTAACAATTGCACGAAATGGTAAACTGACAAGAATCAGCATAGTGTACAATCGATTTTCCGGATCCGAAGACCAAATTTAGGCGACTAGACCATAGAAGTCGTTAAAGTTGCTGCAACTCCAAGTGTTTTAAGGGATTGTACCTCAAGATAAAAATGCCAACGACTTTAATACGTATGTCAAAATAACTCTTACCGATAACAACAAACCATTAAAACATTATCTAAATAATTAGCCCGATAATAGCTGACAGGGCGGCACATCCAATCGGAACACTTTCCGCCATTTTGTTACAATAATACACTACTCAGAGTCCCCTAGTGATTGATAGAAGCAACCTGTGAACCAATTACAGGCTACTATGAGGAAATTAAGACACTAACCCGACGCTAATGGAAACTGTCAAGACGACTCGAAATTAATTCAGTGCCGTATTCACTATCACTATTCATGTTGAGAGTAATAGAGACGATCTTATCTAAGTTTTGGATACGTAAGGTTTTGGTTGTTTGTAGTGGCGCCGTCATCCTTTTAAATCGAGAAAGGGTAAAAATAGAACAATATAGGTGACGTTAAGAGGTTTAAATCTTTTCAAAACACGAGGACAGAGGATCCCGTTTCTTTTATTTTTTGCTATTGTAACGCCATAGAAACTTTACTATCATTCTATTGCCATTGAGATTTTCAATAACACAGAAAAGTATTAAAATTTTATATTTAATTTGATTTTCTATATGAAGTATAGAAATTTACTGTTTGCGGAATACTAAACGGCCAAAATACGGCCCCTGTTAAAAGAACGGAGGAACTTTGACGAGTTTTTCATGCATGCACTAGAATTCACCAAAATAAATATCGAGCTAATTGGACAAAACGAAACAGCACTTTTAGCACCGAATCCTTTAATTTTTCGTAAACTAAACAAACAGGGGCAAGAACATTCTTTAGAGAAGCAAGTTTGTTGGGTAAACGTCCCTCGAGATAATTAAACAGCAGCCACCTCGAGTCTCTACGCCGGGACACCGGCGGAATGATCGTTGACTTGAGTACCCTACAGCGGTGCTCGCTTTAGAATAAGAACCTATGGGTTGTAGGATAAGTAATGGGAGGACTGACTGACTGTAATGTTGAGGTCAATCATGGACGGATAACTCTGGAATTGAGTCGAAGATGGAGCAAGATCACCTAAAATTTAAGAAAGGCACTTCACATACCACACAAGGATATAAAACAAACAGCAAGCTCTTTGGAGGTAACCTATAAGACTACCGGACTCCGATGGAAGGGTGTTTGCAAGCATATTAGGGGCAAAGGGGGTTTAACGAAGCCTACCAAATAAAGTCCGCGCCGTGAAACCAATCAGAGAGATTTCAGTTTTCTATGTTATATGAAATATTTAGAGAGGTTGGTAGATCTAACAGTATTTTGGCTTATCCTTCATCAAGGGAGACCAAAGTACTGTATAAACTTATTCTAGTGGGCTTGAGATTGAGACAAGATTAATTTTTGATTCAATGTCAAGTCACCCTTTCTTTTTTGAGGCTATATAGCGTAACATAGCGCTTTTGTGACTCAATTCTTTAAACAAAGATTTAAAAATAAAAAGGTCACGCAGATGCAACAATGTCATCCAAATAGAATAGCTTTCGCTTGGATGGTTCCACCAAATATTAAACACTTTGAGTCACTTGACAAAATGGACACCTAGGTTTATCATTTGATGCCGCAAACTCTAAATCTTTTTCAGAATCTGTGAGATAGTTGGTTTAACCGCTCGTGACTTATCCCGCACCACAACTGTTGCTCCGCCCAGGTGAAAACGACTGCCATTTGTAAGGAAAAACAAATTGCCACGCTCATTACTACATTCGGAAAAGTTCACCGCGATTTCACACCCCATTCAATTTTTATAGTCTAATAAAACCGTCTTGATGGAACATAGTATTCAACACATTTCAACTCCTAAATTTGACTTTCATTTCTTGTTAATTTCGCTACCTTATGAACTACTTCAAAAGTAGGATATTCTCAATTCTTCTGGGATTAGAACACAGTTCTAGCATAAAAAATAAATATGTTAATAATATGTTAACCAATAAAATCAGCAACCATGCAGAAAACTAACCTTTTGTTAAACCATATACGCGTAGGTATAGCAGTCTTGTGACCGACTTTTTAATAAAATAATTCGATAAGAATAAATAGATAAAGGCACATCCTATATACTTGGTTAATAGAAATGACGAATTCGAATTAATTCATCAAGATTGAAGCAAGTCGAACAATGATGATGATTCTTCCAACCAATTTCGGCCATGGCGACTACTTCAATTTTTTTAAACAACTCCTAGTCAGAGCGTCGCTGATGCTATCGGAGATGGCTACGATAGCCATTTTTTTTATGCGAACTCTCGTGCACAAGATTCAAGCAAATCGAACAATACTACAACATAAACAACCAGCACAGTTTTCATGTCAATCATGGGCCTCCCCATTTCGTAGGTCCCCACTCCCATTTCTCCCCATTTCCCCATAGTCACCACGCTTGGCAGGCGGATTGACGAGCGCTCACTGAAAACGCTGCTGCCCATTTCCTAGATTTATTTCTTAATCGCCTTTTACAATACCCACGTGTAGAAATGGGGTGGTGCTATTCTCAGCCAGCACCTCACGGCTAACAATAGCTGACGTAAAATTCAATGTACTTAAATCTTAAGTAATTGACATCTTGACTCTTCAAACTCAGTGTCCCAAAATCGTAATCTCCAGGGCCGAATTTCCGGTTGAGCGGCACGCCGATTAAAGCTCGGAAGACAATCAGGGCCGCATTTAGACCGTTAAAATTCACAGAGGCGGAGTATTAGCTATGTCGGAGTATTGACAGGAAACCGGGCTTTTGTAGGGTGACCAGCAGATACAGAGATATTTAAACTAATTATGACACAGGAAATGTCATAGCTTGTCAAGTAAGCCGCGTTTATATCGGACTGGATTGTTATTTTGTACATTGCATAAGTACTCTTTAGTCTTTTTAGATATTGTCTTGTACTATATCATGCATAAATAAATATTCCTGGATGCGACACGCAACACCTGGTTGTAGAGCATGCTCACTGGACCTGTGTACTCGTAATCTATGGAAAAAGGCCCTAGCTCTAATTTTCCGGAATTACATCTGCAGCCCCCTGTCTAAAAAAACTCCATAATTTAAGGCTCAATTCGGAAAATAAATTCTTTTAACTTACTTTTATTTAGCGCTGCCACTTTCGATCAAATACGTTTCGAAAAGGATAGAAGACATTATCTTAATCACATTAAGTATATCTTATTATTTGACGCAAAATACGCGTTATCTATCAAAAAAAGGCGACGATAAACATAATGGCAACTAAATTGTCAAGAAATAGCGAAGAACCCATCAATATTTCAAACATGACAGAGCTTAAATATCTTTTAACCTATTCAAGTTTCAAGTTTTTATTCTAAACCTTTTTGACGGAAAGTGACAGCGCTAATTTAAGGTAAAAGTAAGAGAATTTATTATTTCCCGATTTGAGGTCATTTTGTAGCTTAGCTAGCTGATACTTCGTTTGAAATACGGAACGTTCTTCTGCGTTTTAGATTCAAAATGTTGCTTTGACTTTTGATCTTCGAAATTCTTGTGTAGTTAAAATTGGATGTTTATGGTATCCCTAGTAAGAGTCATTTCACACTCGGTCGGGTTTCAATTTGCCGCGGCCGCGTCTGTTTATCGACGGACCGCTGACCGAAACCATTGTTGACCAAAAAACTATATTATCCTGTCCTTTTAAGGAAATCCGAAGAAATTATTGTCAAATCTTATATCAGACAAATGATAGAATGCATTTATATAGTGAATAAAGCTGCAGAGAAAATGATTGACTATAGAGAAAATTATTCACACTTTGTATAAATTTTGTTCATTTTGTAACGTTTATGAGCTGGCATCTTCAAACAATATGATAGGCAGGTTCTTCATTGAATTAGTTCTTCATATTAAATATTACTTGCATTTCTTTTAAATTTCGAAGCAGTATTAAAAAGTAAATTGCTCCATGTTCTTAAATCCATCCGTAAAAACTGATAAAAACTTTATGGTCGCCATTTTGAAATTAACTCTGTCAGGCTTGACTCAGACCCGAAATTACGTAGTGTTTATTTTGCGAATAAATGTTATATGAAACTTGTAAAAACATTGGACAACCTATTATTTTCGAGCGCAAGCTTAAACCTCATTGTTCTATAATAACTTGGGTTCGGAGTTTGGAAAATTGCAGTCATAAAAAAAAACATTTTGACAGCAGCATGTAAATAAAAATAATAAGTGGGCAAGTGGGCATCGCCTTGGAGGCGCAACCGGCAAAATAATATTTGACAAGCAGTAAATATTAAATTGGAAGGATCGAGGTGCAGTATAAATGTGCAAAAAAGCATGTCGAAATTGCATCAACAAAAGTTTTGAATAAAATATACACATTGTATTAGAATAGCATCACCCCATTTCTTACCCATGGGTGTCGTAAGAGCCGACTAAGGGACTCGAGGGATGTGTATTGCAATTTTAGGCGATGGGCTGACAACCTGTCACTATAGTGATACACAGTTATCTGATTGACCCTCAAGCTTTTGTCAGACGTGGTGTTAATATCCGTTTTACGGCCGTTAACGCTCTGCCTACCCTGTAAGGGATATAGGCGTGATTTATGTATGTATGTATGTATGTATTAGAATAACAAAGTTGTAACCTAAGCTAACAAGCGAAAATCGACTTGTCAAAGCATGAAAAAACTGTCGGAGTTGTGTTTGTGACTAATGTTTATAAGATATTAATGCTATAACTAGGTTCGATTATTAACTAGGAACTATTTATAGTATTATGGCTGCCATAGTAATAAGAACACAAGTTAAGACAATAATTACTGAATGGAGCTAAACGAAAGATGCAATTCATCATAACTCTCCAAAAGTTACAAGGCTAAAACGTGTTATCTCACTTATAACAATAGAACATTTTCCTAACTCATTGTTACTATATAAAAAACTAGACATAGCATAGATATCAAGTATATTACAGGTATATGAACCGACAAAGCAAATTAGATTCGCCGGCGGCGTCGTTATCCCAATTCGTTTTGAAACAAAACATTCAATAAAACAAATCAAACGTCCACACGTCTGACATACAAATATTGTTTCTCAAGCTCGCGGTGAATTATCATGATGATAAACAAGAAACGAGGCCGCCGGGACAAGCCAACCAATCACCATATATCACCAGGAAACAACCAAATAAAAACTGTGGAACAGAGAGGTGTATAGCCGTTGTCATGGGTATACCAGAGGGAAACAAATTGTTGCAGGAGAGATGGTATCGTTCTAGGCGCCTTCAAAGACGTGAAAACTAATTAAGATCGGCCGCTTTTCTGAGGCGATAACTTCTCATAGACAGACAGCTGGACGTGTTTGTGTATTGGCAATCAAAACAATTAACTTTTTGCTCACCTCTATCTAAATAAAACTGATAGGCGATGTTATTTGTTCGGACCATGAACTTCTTGGGATTTTCGGACGCAATATCTCATTGTTCTCATCTGAGATTACGTGGATGATATTTTGTTTATTTTTTCCGTAATTGCTTTTGCCTTTGAAATCATCGCCATTAACGTCCCTCCGACCTAAATGGCTGACAAGACTTCGAATGAAACTTACACACCCATAAAAACGTCAGGTTTTTAAAATTTTAATACAGACCAAAATCTTTTGTGTGGACTTAACGATGTAATTTAAAGATCGACTGGACGGAATAAAGGTACCCTAAATTTTGTTTACAGACCAATTCAAATCAAATTTATTAAGCAATTTTCACGGTATAAAAGCCACAATCGGCAACAGTATGAAATTTAAACCGAACAAAACAAAATATCTGGGGTGAACAGAAAGTATCGTACAGATTAAACAGCAAAACCGTAACCAAATAGCTAAATTTGATAAGTAACGTTTCAGCCGTGCGATGCCGGTGATGTGACGCTTCACCCAGCACCCAGCATCACCCCATTTCCTTCCCGCGGGTGTCGTAAGAGGCGACTAAGGGACTTGAGGGCTTCATGTATATTACAATTTTAGGCGAACAGCTGATAACCTGTACCCATTAACACACGATTTTTCTGAAGCGGCCCTCAAATATTTGTCAGACGTGGTGATAGCGACTATATTTTACGGCCATTAACGGTCTGCCTACCTCGGCATGATGTGTGTATGTATGTAACGTTCCAGCTCCTAATTCTAAACCTGGTTTAGGCAAGAAACTAGGGTCTCAAGATCCTCCAAGAACATGACAGTAGGTTGTGGCTATATTCAGGAATTTATGAAATAATTACTGAAACGCTTCAACAAGTCAAACTCGGAATTCCGAATTCAAGCAACTCGTCTCTCTAGTATATCCTTAATTTGATAGTATCTGTGCCGTATCCCCCAAAAAGCTGCACAAAACAAAAACACCCTACGCTAACTAAACGCCGCGGCGCGGTGCGATCGAAGCGTGAAATAAATAAAATGGAAGCGCCTCGCGACGCAAAGGGGGAAAAAGGCAAATAAAAATTGTGGCGTTAATTTTCCAGCGAGATTTCCCGGGTGCGAGCGAAGGCGCGTGCACTGGACACGTGAATTAAAAACGCTCACAATGGCGTAGGACGCGCTCCTTTAATGATCTTGCCCCGGGCGTAGTAGGAGTAAAAGAGTGGCGGTAGGTGTAATCCTAAACGCCCGAGATACGCCTTACTATTTTCTCTATGGGTTTTCTATCGCGGACCGAAAAACGTCGTAGGTACAGCTTGCTTTGAAGGAAGCCTTCTCATTAGCCGTTGAAGCAAACAAGCTTTTTAATAACAGGAGACAATGAGAGGGTGGTAAGGCCAGAAGGTTCAGTCGAATATATTCTCAAACTAACTTGTGAAATGCACTCGTACTGCCGAGAATGCTGCGAAAGCGAGTTCTCCCGCGTGCACTGGACACGTGAATTAAAAACGCGCACAATGGCGTAAGAGGCGCTCTTTTAATGAACTTGCCCCGGGCGTAATAGGAGCACAGGAGTTGCGGTAGGGCGTCGTCTTAAACGACCGAAACCCACCGTAGAATGTTATTTTTATTCGGTTGTTTCTTGTCGGTGACCCTTAGCTGACGGAGTAACTGACGTGCATAGAAGAGTTAGCTTGCCCAAAATAGTAACCCGTTTATTAGGATAGGATATTGGATTTCTCATAACCCACTGAAGCAAGCAAGCATACTATTTAGCACTTAGACGTGATGAGAAAGCAAAGATGGCAGCATGCTGGGCAGACTTACCGACAACTGAAATTGTATACCTACCATCCAGAAAGTATATACAACTAGCTTTTACCCACGGCTTCGCACGCGTTAAATTCGAAGTAAAACATTTCCAGATTTTTATACTGTGAAGATTTCTGGTTATTTTAATAATGAAATATTTAAATTCATACATCGTATGCAATAAATTTACCTACTACAAAATCTCTCAAAACTCGCCCCGGTGCTCTACAACATAAGCGATAATACTTTCGCGCACCTCCCGAGCCATGACTTGGGTGTCATACAACACATTGAATATTTCTCGAAATAAGCACTCGCCGTCGCCAATAATTGGCACAACATCATGCGGTAGCATTGTACCATTAATGTTGTACAAACATGTTGATCTATTCACCACCTTTTTTAATGGTAAAACTTCACAACCCGGACATTATGCACCTAAAGGAACAAATCAATTTGACAAACAATTTTAACCAAAGACCCCAACGACCAAACAAATACCAAACGACAACTATAATTTCAATGAAAAAACATAAAGATAGTTCGTTTGTAAAAATAACAGCGACATCTATGCTTGTATTATGGAACTAAAAATTTCCCAAGGGATGAAAAGGGGGTTAAAAGTTTGTATGAAAGTTCGTTGTCGTAAGTGTGATCCGTTTCAATTCAAAATTAGCGATTAGACTTATGACTTAAAATAATTAAACACGTGTTTCAGCATATTTGAAATTTTAACCCTTAATAGGGTGAAACGGGGGTTAAAAGTTTGTATGAAAGTTCGTTTTTTTAAATGAATGTGATCTGTTTCAAAATTTGTGATTAGACTAATAACTAAAAATAATTAAACACATGTTTCAGCATTTTGAAATTTTAACACTTTAATGGGTAAAAAAGGGGTTAAAAATTTGTATGAAAGTTTTTTATCTTAAATATGATCTGTTTCAAAATGTATGATTAGATTCATAACTTAAAATAATTAAATACGTGTTTCAGCGTTTTTGAAATTTTAATCCATAAAGGTGTCAAAAGGGGGTCAAAAGTTTACTACCAGTTGGGCTACCCTTTTTCCCAAGGGAATGTGACAATTTCCCGGAATAAATTATACTTATAAACCTTCCTATCAAGTTACTCTATCTAATAAAAGAAACCGCATCAAAATCCGTTGGGTAGTTCTTAAGATATAAGGAGACACCAAACGGGAAGCGACTTTATTTTATACTATGTAGTGATAGTGAAGTATCAACGCTCGCCTAAAAGATGAGAGATATGATATGCTGTTACTTCTTTATACTGTGCCGTGGGTGCTGGCGGCTCTCCTTTCTATTACCAGGGAATTACGCGTCTCTAATGTTGCAATTTCTGTACTGCAATGCAGGCAGACTGTGCGACTTCCGAGTTTAGAAACGGTTTGTCTAAATTGTACTTTTTATTGTCAATTCTCGTATTGGTGACAATATTATTTACGTTTAGATATTTTCTAAATAGAAGGATAGTACTTTTTGCCACAATTCTTCGATATAAATAAAATTATATTATGAAGAACCTAAAATTGCCGTGAGATGCCGGCTTAGAATAGCATCACCCCATTTCTTACCCGTGGGTGTCGTAAGAGCCGACTGAGGGACTCGAGGGATGTGTATTGCAATTTTAGGCGATGGGCTGACAACCTGTCACTATAGTGATACACAGTTATCTGATTGACCCTCAAGCTTTTGTCAGACGTGGTGTTAATATCCGTTTTACGGCCGTTAACGCTCTGCCTACCCCGAAAGGGATATAGGCGTGATTTATGTATGTATGTATGTATGTAAGAACCTAAACGATGAATGCGTTAGATGGATTCTTATCATACCATGCTAGTCACGTGCTTACCTACATTATTAAGTATTTTACTGTGAGACAAAGTTTTTCTTACTATTATTTTGATTTCAGTGTAATTTTTAACTCTAGTAATAATTTTAACAAAGGTACGACAATTGTTACGATATTTTGAGATATCACCTGCAATCTCTTTAAATTTAATTTGAATTAATAAGAGAGAGACTTCACATTTTCACACTATTCATTTTAATCGCAAATATTTTATCAGGATCTCTTTGTTTCAGCCAGATGAATGAGAGTTTTGGACCTCGTTTACAAACAAAACAGACGTAATATGAACGCATAAACTCTATTTTATTTTACAATATATTATAAAACAACATTTCGTTTAAAATTAAATAACATACCAGTTAACCAACGTAAAAAATTTAAAGTGGAATTTAAAAACTATGCGTTGAAATTACGAAGCGTTTAGCCTTTCACACGGATACATTTAATGTGGCTTCCTAACTGAGTGAGTTAATGAACATGATTGAAAAGTGATTTTAAACTAGATTTTCTTCTAAACATACATTTAAGAATACGACATCAATCACTCCCTTGGTGACCAATTTCAAACATCCGCCAAACATACATACACATACATACATACACAAATCACGCCTATATCCCTTACGGGGTAGGCAGAGCGTTAAAGGCCGTTCAACGGATATTAACACCACGTCTGACAAAAGTTTGAGGGTCAATCAGATAACTGTGTCCCACTATAGTGACAGGTTGTCAGCCCGTCGCCTAAAATTGCAATACACACCCTCGAGTCCCTTAGTCGCCTCTTACGACACCCATGGGTAAGAAATGGGGTGATGCTATTCTAAGCCGGCATCACTCGGCAACATCCGCCAAACTGAAGTGCAAATTACACAGACAAGTTGAATGCAAAACCTCCATTCTCCTATCGTAAAGACGCGTACACACCCGCGTGTGAAAAGGCTCTTGCGGTGTTCCATTTAGCGCAAAGAATCGGTGGGAACTGTCACATAGCTAGACAATTTGTCCCTTGAATATTCAGCATTATAGCCGGATAATTACCTTAGTAAATAACGAGCATAGCCCTCATGCCATAAAAGAGCAAAATTTCCGCTGCGAGAGGAAAAAGCGTTATTGAAAAAGAGGCGAGGCTGATATATAAATAAAATACGGGTTCAGCTATCGGCGGCTTGTTATCGCATGCCAAGATCGAGCTATTACAGCAAAGTGTCGGTTATGCGGGGGGCATTGGGCTCAGTTTGCCCTGCGCCGGCCCGACGAGTCGCTAGCTCGTTATAATAATGTGAACTTCGGGAATTGCGACGTCTTAGGAGAAGATTCGGTGGATATTTACTTTTTTTGGCGCCACCGGGTGAAAAAGTAAATTGATTTAGCGCGAAGAGGGAATCGGCGGTATAAATCTGCGTTCATTTGTGAAAAGGTTGCAATTTGGGTGAAGTTTTCATTCGAGTTCTGAATAAAGCTGCTTAAAAATTAAATTCTAGAAAAATCTTTTAGGCCAAACCAAAAAGACCTTAGCCTTAGTTCACACAGAGGCAGCTGCACATCATTCTATGTCCATTGACAGAAAGAATTTCTTTTACATACATAATAATTGCGAGTTGTCTCGAGGCGTCACGATCCTGATGCATAATGACAAAGTGCACGGTGACGTGAAAATTGCTGAACACTGCTGGAAATTGCACCTTAAGTCTTGTCAATACGGATTCTAGAATTTTAAAGGCTTGTACAGACACCGAGAAGCTTGTGCCGACAATGCGTCAAATGATACGCGTTGAACTTTATGGATGGTGCCTGTATTTGCGGTAGAAACCCTTTGCTGTGAGGTAAGGTAATGGTTAACAATTTCCATCATGAAATACGTGCGTACCAGCTAGAAATAAATTCTAAGCTAAAGAAATAATATTTTTTTATTCTCGCATGTAACAAATATTATGTCTATCTACACACAGTTTATCAGAAGATATAGCAGTTTTTTTAATTTGTTATTTTCAACATAAGGAAAATAGTTGTTCCCTTAGGTCAAATAAAGAGCTGCTGGTAGTACAAGTACCATCAATAAAACTAATACACTTATACTATGCGCTTTCGGGAAAACATCAATCGACGTAATGTTTTCAATTTCGCGTGCGCCTTAACTTATTGGTGTCACGAGACGTATAAAGAGACGAACAACATGCAAATAAAGTGTCAGTAAATGAGAGCTCAAAAGGAATAAATGTCGATAACGATGACGAAATGATTGACAATAACAGAATGAGAGTGTTCGAAATTGACACACCGTGAAAAACGAGTACTCGATTTCAAAGATAATTTACACGACACGCGGAGATATGGTAATGACGTAAATGTACATCAATAAACGAAAATCTGAAAAGAGATGTTGCTTTTTCTCGGAATAAGCCAAACGCGATCAACTTTCGCCGAGAATTGCGATGTCAGTAAGGTCCGCACACACACACACACACACACATATATCACGCCTACAAATCCTTGCGGGGTACAAACATTTGAGGGTCATTCGGAAAATTGTGTATCGCCATAGTGACAGGTGTTCAGCCCATCGCCTAAAATTACACTACACACCCTCGGCTCCCTTAGTCGCCTCTTACGACTCCCACGGGCAAGAAATGGAGTGATGCCATTCTAAGCCAGCATCACACGGCAAAAGGCAGTAAGGTCAGAATTTCACAATAACAACTTGATTGCAACCGAAGACGTGTGTTGCCCTTTGTAATATAAGCTCCATTTCTTAGACTCAAATGTTGCGGAAAACGAGAGCCAAAACTCATCCCTTATGAAATGCATAAAGTGTATCTGAAGTGGCATCTTCGGTTCTCTTATCTGGACCATTCAGCCAACTAAAGCAAGTGCGAAGGATGACATAGGTACAGCTCTTTTATTTGAGAAGAAAAACATCCTTTACTGAGAGTTTCTTACACTAGAAAAGTGATACTTTTGCCGATGAAGTCTATAAAAACCGAAATTAATTATTAATCAGAATCACAAAGGACGTGTAATAAATACCCTTTGTAATGAAAGTTATATTTTATTTGTTTATTTTTATTCAAAGATATAAATTTATAGTTTAGTATGTATTTATATAAATGTGTGTAGGTATATATCAATATTGTATTTTTTTGTATATTATTATTTTAAACATTTTTTTATTTATTTCTGTTCCTGTTACCCATTGCTCTAGCACTGCTCTGTTTTCTATTTCTATTTCCTCCACCCAAAAATTGTCTGGAAGAGATCGCTTTTAGCAAAAAGGCCTCGTTTGCGCATTCTAGCTTAAGATGTATGTGTTACTTTTATCATTTATTTATGCGCAAGGAAGTGTTTACACTTACTTACTCTACTTAAATGTTTTATCAAAATGAGATCCAAGACTCTTATTCTTTAAGCCATCCTGAAATGCGTAAAGAATATCTGAACTGGCATCCTCAGCTCCCTTATCTGGCCCATTCAGCCAACTGAAGCGAGTGCGACGGATGACGTACAGCTCTTGCATTGCGAACGCATGACGTCCACTCAAGAAATCGCGATGTAGTAATCGCATGCGCAGCGCATATCTAGATTCCAAACAAAAAAGCAAATTGTAATGTAGCAAACTTTATCCGACTTCTTCTTGTAGAAACTACCTAGTCTGTTGAATACCAAATTTCAAAACACTTCCAGTGTTAGGTATACAATTTTTGAAAACTTGCAAAAATCCTGTCCGCGCTTGAAAATCTTGCAAGTAAAAAAAATGGATACCTAACACGGGAAGTGTTTTAAAATGTGGTATTCAATTTATTGCGGGGTTTCATTGCTTAGACTACATTCAGTAAAGAATTATTAATTGCTGGGTATTAGTTGCAAAACTAAACCGGTAGATAGAGCACGCGTTATTGCCATCAAAATACACTTGCCAATTTCGCGGGCAAGAGACCATCCGCGGTAGCCCAGATTGTAGAGGCTTCGTAACTAGTGGTGGCGAAAGTCGCAGGTTCATCCTGCCCGCGCTTGATTTTGCAATTTTTCAAAAATTACATTGTAGTGTTTTGAAAACTACAGAACCAATATCAATTAAATTTATTGTGACTCCTACGTACGTTCTATAATGGCAAACCAATAAAAATAAATTAATGACTCTCGTTCAAAATGTTTTTGAGATATGCGAGTGTACCTTCACGCACATCTCAAATTTTACAATTGCTCAGAAGTCTTTACAGACCAAAGTATTAGACAATCCATGTTACAAACATTTGGATCGGATTGAAATCCTCCCTTTTTTGAAGTCAGTAAAAATAATTGCATAGTTCCAACTGCCGCGACACTTGAGCATGAGTGCTATGAAAAGCAACCCAACTTCCAGAATCAGACAGTAGAGAAATAATCTGGAATAGTCGAGTGTCATTTATGAGCTCTCGTTGCAGATAACACGACTAATTTGCGATGTGCTAATCATTCAACCATTACGTGTGTATCAAGTGCAGTCAGCAGTTTAATGATGTTATCTAGGCTGTCTCATCATAAAGGTTGAATTGTTTAAAAGGTTATAAATGGTTCGTGGGAGCTGACTGGTTGATGAACTGATATTTATAGTACGAGTAATACAGAAAATAAGAAATCATAAATGAATCAATGAGAAGTGTTACTGTTACTACTCTACCAACTAAGCTACTGGAGCCTTGACTACCACCAAACTTTTGACCTCTTCTTTTCGAAGCGACGAGCGTCTCCGGTAGCTTAGAAACAGTTGGTAGAACAGTGAGACGGTACTCCACGGTCCCGGGTTCGAATCCAGTCTGTCGGTGTTCAAGTATGAAAGCAACAGTGCCTTGCCCGATAGCGTAGTGGACAGTTCCCCTGCCTGCTACGCCGAGGGTCGTGCGTTCGATCCCCACAAGACACAAATATATACATACATACATACATACATCACGCCTTTATCCCTTGCGGGGTAGGCAGAGCGTTAACGACCGCATAAAACGGACATTTACGCCACATCTGACAAAAATTTGAGGGTCATTCGGAAAATTTCATTCACAAATATATATTATTCGAAAATTGATATTTCTGTATAGTCTGGGTGTTTTCTATGTATAATATGTAATTATTTACAATAAAAAAGTATATAAGTATTGGTATTAGCTTTTAGTAACTAGTACTTATTTAGTAGCTTGTACAGCTTTGCTTAGTTTGGGGCTAGATGGTGCTGTATGAACTGTCCAAGATATTTATTTAATATATCACTGTGAGCGCATAAGACATACTAATACATTAGTACGAGTACCTAAGTAATGTTTGTAAGAGAATGTATGCATTTTACCTATTGAATTTCCAATACAATGGGCACTAAAGAACCATGTTTTTCGTCTTAAAAGAACCAAATTAGATCTGACAAGGTTTTTTCTCTGAATCTCGTCTTTTAAACATATGAATCGTCTTTATGGTTTTATTTTCTTTTCAGCCAAAGCTAATCTAATACTATGAATTTGCACACAAAGGCTACAGAGAAAAACGACAAATAAAATTTGTTAAGTGTCAGGTCCTCTCCATCACGGGGAACAAGAACCAAAGGATCTTTCGAGAATTCGTCAGAGAATTGAATAATCTGAAACCATTGATGCTTACATAAAATACAATGTTTATAGAGGCGGCCAAAAGTTCCGCCAAACTTCTGTCACCATTTTTACACACAAAGATAAACATTTTTTCTGAATACTGGAAAATGAACTACTCCAAGCAATCATAATTTAGTTGAAAATGACATAAAAATTAGTGTGTTAGGAGAGCAGTAGTTGAACGGTACTCAAAAGGACCCGGGTTCAATCCCCGGCCGACGAAATATATTTTCAATTATGAAAATAATCTAGCACTGTGAGTGCAAAATTAACTCTAGTACATAATTTAGTTTTCCACAAAAATAGTGCTACTCTTTAAAATCTTATTATCTGCATTCCTAATGAGTAGGTACCTACTTGCGCTACATAAATACACCAGTCCTTATGGACACTGAATTGGTCTGGCAAGGTTATCACTACCTATTCAATGCTATTGAACTAAATGAATTAAAATACATTTTTTGTATCCACTATTTTGTTGGAAAATAAAGGGCGCAATAGATTTGTATCGATAACGCTGATAATTTCCAAAAGAATGTGAACAGTGTGTGTGTGAACCTCTGTGGCCATCGCATCAGTATCGTCTCATCGAATTCCGACAAATGTTCCAGTGTTGACTAACATAATCTGGCGTTCTATCTCCTGGTGAACAGCTTTGTACTCTTTGTAGCTCCCGACAGGCGCAAGCCCGTTTTGCCACAGTCCCGGTTCGTCACATATAAAGAGCGAGTTCCGTTTTGTAACAGAGCATTTTTTACCCGACTGCCTCAGATGGAGGGTAAGGTTCATCGAGATTAAGAACTTATGCATAAAGGTATTTATATATGTATGATGTACGTAATATGCATGTATGTGGACAAGCAAATTCCTTTTCACGGGTAACAGCCCAAACCGCTAGACAGATGTTGACATTTGAGAAGTTTTAAGATTCGTCTCAGCAGCGCATGAAACATATTGAAATTTTAAAATCGAGGATTTTAAATGAAAAATATCACTTCAAAATTCTTTTTTCACAAGCTGCAGTCGCATTTTTGATTTTAATTATGCGCTTGTTTCTCTGAGTCCCGTTATGTCACAATCTACCTTATATTTGTCAAGTACAGATAGACAAATCATTCAAACGTAGTTATGAAGCAAACAATAAAACTGCGACGGGACTCTTTATATGGATAGTATTTTTTGGGACGAACAAGGACTGTGGCAAATCGAGATCGAGTCCTCCCAACATGTACCCCTCTCTTCCCCTCGACTGTTTCATTCGATTTGTTTGCGTTTAAACGAATTACCCGAGTGGGTTTGTGTGGCTTTTGTAAAGATTTAAGAATAACGGCGTTAGTGCCAAAGATAAATTAATTTAATAATATGTCAGTCGAAATAGAAGAACGATTTAAAAATTGTGTTGCAAATCATACGGTTATTAAAATTAAGTATTTGGACTGGTGGACTACTGGTGCGAATCTTAAGACACTCATGAGAACGACGACGCCTCGCAGATTCGCACTAGTAGTCTTTATGAACGCGGTTTTAATAAAATATGACATAAAATGTAACACAAATACTAAAAATACGAGTACACTACAATAATGACTTTAAAATAAATCTACATAGGCACTTTAGGTGTCACGATAAATTGATGATAAATCATAACTACTTACCAGATGATAAAATCGTTGCTAAAGTTTCTTGAAACAGAAACGATCTTTACCTGGAAAAGAATAAAATCATATTTAAACTTGTATATGAAATTTATTTGGTAAACAAATAAATAAACAGTTCATTTCTTTCTCACAATCATACCCACATTTAAACTTGATTCAGGAACAGTTACTTTATCCCAATCTATAGAGGTGCCAGCAAGTACTGGCATTCTTTACTTTTCCTCATTGTCATAAACTAACACCAACTTTTGCATAAACATGTAAAATTTCGCATGTTCACATCAGATACGATCTCCAACATGTCTGTTAATATCGAGACCTTCCTAATCGGGCATTTATCCAAACAGGGACATAGCCACATTACTGTTAGCTGGGGTGTGGCCGCACTGATAGCGGAGAAAATATACGAATAAAATAAATGTAGCTGCTGGAGGCTGAATGTTCGTGTGAATTGAATTTAATCTACCAGCAATAAATTTTACGTGTGTGTAACATCGGAAAAGAAAGTTGAAGCAATTATTATTTCTTCGGGAGCGGCGAGTTAGATACGTAGTAATTTATATTTTGGGTTTGAGCTTGCGGATTTCCGTTTATCTGCTCAGGACCCCAAATCGTTTATATTTTTTGAATATTGGGATTCAAGCAAAACACAATTTCCATTTTCTTGTGTCTACACCACCAATATTTAGCGGAACTTGAACGTTTTAAACAATCTTGCAGGAACTTAAAGATATATAACTGAGACGATAACTGATACATAAATGAAGAAAATAAAACCTCTGTTATCTTTTGCTGTCTCCCGGCTACCCGCTTGCTTCGAGACCCCAACCTCGGGTCATAGTTCGCTTCCCTGTTCAATACGCATGTTGCGCTGCGAATGGGGATTGGAGGTGCAATTTTACTGTCAGCTGTAAACAAACAGTATGGTCGTACGTGAGTGATCCTTCCTGTCTGAATGGCTTTACAGGGCCATCTTTCTTTACGTTATTGCTACTGGATTGGTAAGACCATTGCAGCTGTAGCTGTAGGTACATGTCATAACATTAACAGCCACAACAGTCTTCTGCCTGGACACAATCCTCCCCCTTCTACGCTTTGCAAGAGCATTGGCGAGTATGATATTGCTCTTACAGGGAACGGTTCTGCCCATTAACTGAATGAATTTATCCCTAAGTCGCTTTTGACGACACCCACGGCTAGCATTGGGGTGATGCTGTTTTAAGCCGGCATCATACTTTTGTGACTCAGCGACCCAAAATAGGTTTTGGCTGTGACCCGCATTCCCAGCTTATCTTCTTATATCTTATAGAGCCATCGGGATCCCACTGCTGGGCAAAGGCCTCCCTCCCCTTCCTCCACTGATCTCGATCCTGTGCCTCCGCATACCAGTTTTTTGAGTAACCGTCTAATTCGTCTCGCCATCTGCGTCTAGGTCGCCCGCGACGACGTCTGTCGGCTCTTGGCTTCCAAATGGTGGTGGTATAAGCCCAGCTAGAATAATTAAACGATTCCCATCCCGTATAGGTTCACCTTCATATAAAATTGCCTAAAAATAAGCGAGAATTTCCCAACAACAGGAGCGTCAAGAAAATAAATAAGTGAACCAATATCGACGAACGTACCTTGATCAAATCGGGGACGTGCTAAAGAAAGGTCAGGTCAAGAGTACCCTAAACCGACGAGCATGCATGAAGAGATTGATGAATGTGGAGGAGGCGAAAGAAGTATGCCAGGATCGTAGTAAGTGGAAGGAAGTAGTCTCTGCCTACCCCTCCGGGAAAGAGGCGTGATTTATGTATGTATGTATGTATGTATGTATGAACCAATATTCACCATGCATAATAATGAAGGCTACTCTATAATTTGCATAGATCCTCTACCTTGGATGTTTTTCTTTATTCTATCTTGGCAAGATCTTGATGAGATCAAAACGATACCGGTTCGGTTAATTTAATAAGGCATTTGGATTGAAACTTCAAATATAAAACCAAGAATGCACTTATGCACTGTACTTAACAGAAAACATACAACTTTTTGTAGTAAAAATTATATATTTTTTTTTGTTTTGGTTTGTTTTGATTCACATAGGAGTAGTACCTAATTTATAAAAAAGTTAGTGCTACCGACAGAAAAAAGGTAAATGAAACAAAATCGAAGAATTACGCGTTAGTATTCCCTAACATATATAGAGCTTGGCTTTCTATTGGAGGCGAGTTTACTCGTAAACGGCCATGACAGTGGCGCCACTTCACAATTTTTTTTTTAATACAAACGATCTATGAGAATGTCCGTGGCCCATGTTTTTATTATTATTTTGAAGGAAAATTAGAACCAACAAACTCAATGAAATATTCTCTGTAATTAAAGTTATTGCAATTACTACCTACCACTTTTTGCCATACCTAACTTTAATAACAGCGAATATCTCATTGAGTTTGCAGGTTCTAATTTTACCAAAAACTTGGGCAACGGACATTCTGATAGATTGTTTGTATAGAGAGAAAATACTTTTTTTTGTGGAGTGGTGCCACTAGATCAATGGGTGCCACTCATGTTAAGGTCGTACGGGTACAGTCGTCTTAATATAACCTTTAATACAATCAGAATATCACAAGAAGTAACATTATAATACCTATCCGCCTGAACATAGGTATATCTAAGTTTACAATACATGCTCTTTTAACGGACTCTGAGAGGAGGCGTGTGACGCCGGCTTAGAATAGCGTCACCCCATTTCTTACCCGTGGGAGTCGAAAGAGGCGACTAAGGGACTCGAGGGTGTCTATTGCAGTTTTAGGTGATGGGCTGACAACCTCATACACAATTTTCCGAATTACCCTCAAAAATTGTCTGACGTGGCGTAAGTGTCCGTTTTTGCGGCCGCCGTTTACGCTCTGCCTACTCCGCAAGGTATTATAGGCGTGATATGTGTATGTATGTGTATGAGAGGAGGCTGTTGGCACACCAATCGGAATGGAACAGGACGCGGGGAATGCGAAGAGTATCGCCCGGGGGCTGAGTATGCCCGCTGCCTAAGAAATCAGGTGCGCAGACCTGTAAACCTAAAGGTTCCTTCTTGAACACCGTTATTTAATTCAAAACTTAAATTTAAGAATGTGAAACAGATCCTTGACAATTTAAATGAAGAAGATCTAGGAGAAAATGAAATAGTCAAGGTGTGCAAACCTGTAAACCTAAAGGTTCCTTCTTGAACACCATTATTTAATTTAAACTTTTATTTAAGAATGAGTAACAGATTCTAGACGTTTCAAATCCACAAGATCTAGAATACAATGAAATAGTCAAAGAGAACTCGGAATTCAGAGAAGACTGTAAAATGACAAGAGCGAAGATGATGATGATGATCATAGTTTTTTTAGTCACAGCTGATACCATAACAGAAACGTCTATGCCTGCTCTGTAGCAAAATTGGCTATCACACACACATAACTCGCCTTTATCCCTTGCGTGGTAGGTAGAGCGGTAACGGCCGTTAAATGCGGTCGCTATCGCCACGCCTGACTAATATTTAAAGGCCGTTTCAGAAAAATCGTGTATCACTACAGTGACCGGTTGTCAGCCTGTCGCTTGAAATTTCAATACAATTGAAGACCTATAATTGTAGTACATATGAAATTGGCTATCACTAACGCTTTTTGCAGAGTCTAAAGATGCATCGCTCGGTGCCTCAGAATGCGCTTGCGGCGCGCGCTGCATCCGCGATCCGACACCGATAATTTAATTGAGTACCTGACATTTAATCAATACGCTTGATTAAATTAATTGAACGTCCGATGCACTTTTATGGAATACACTCACGAAGAATTCTCGACAACTTTGGCGGTGAGACTTCTTTCGCCATTTTTAGAAGCTTCATCGAACTATCCTCGCGTCGACGTGTTCCTTGATAGTTACTTAATTGCCTTTGCTGCTCGAGATTCCACCGACCGGATCGACTTATTTGTCGAAACAAACGAATGGCCGACCGTGTTGAGTTTTTGATCCGCTTCTAGATAACTTAATTGACAGCATAAGTGGTCCGTAAATTTTACACCGTGAGCACTGACTAAAATTGATAGATTTACTACGATACATTATTCATGTGAACTATACTGCCGTAGACGGTAGCGGCATTCTAAACTCTTAATTGTACCTCGGTTCGGCATAGCTTGAAAATTAGCGACCATTTTTAGCAGCCAACCATTCCCATAGTCTGCCGTAATGTACCCTATTTGGGTGTTATTTAAATTTATGCGCCAATTTAGGGTCACGCGCTATTTCCTTAATGCGATTGAGCACGCAAGAAAAGCTAAAACATTAACTTGTAATTGCAAAACGCATTTTTCACATAATGAGACAAGAAGCTTCGAAATTATATCTAACGGTAGAATGTCATAGGAGCAAAAAATTTAATGTACGGGATGTGATATTGAAAAAGATTGAGTCCATTAGTGTCATTGCGATTGCTCATAATAATGTTTATGTGTATACAAATGTCGCTGTAATATGATCACCGTGTAGGTAATAACTCAGTGTAATCATATTAATGATATTCCGAGATTCTAGGCTACAAATTGGCCGGCCACAAAACAACCGTGAGAGATGTGAGTAAAAGTCTTAATATCACTTTCGAAATAAAGTACTTACCTTTATTTGTAAGCCATTGTCTAGAAATTTTCGCCGCAAAGTAATTTGGTAAACTGATTTCCCTGTAGAGTTATTTGGGGAACTTTCTAAGTCGAAGTTTTTGCTATTTCCACGTCGGAAAGTAACTTCACGGTTGGATAGTTGCTGTAACTTCGTAAATTATTTTGACGAAATGTTATTTGGGTCAACGGAGACCTTAGATATTCGAACATACTTATTTATTCAATTTGAATTATCGATAATCCTTTTTGCTCACTAACTTCGCGATATCATTATTTCCAAGAAACATTTTTCAAGATCACAAAGCAAAATATTTCCTTGTCATTCAATAAATTCAAAGTAAGCGTTCAGTAGTCGACAAGCAGCTAGTAGTAATTTGAATTATTTCGTAAAATAATCACTGCCTGTAGAAACCTGCTCCATAATCAACAAGGTGTGTACATTAACGCTTTGAAATAGCTAAATACGTTTATTATAGACAAACTTCCTTGATAAAACAGTGCACCAGAACGGTTAAGACCGGAGGCAGTAGCTGATTTATGTCAGTTTGTACTATTATTTTGAAATCAGCGGATCTTAATACGCCAATAAGGGGCCGATGATAGTTGAGCCACTAGTATTTATTGCCTGTTGTGAATTTGACAAGGGGAAATCCAGTACACACAGAAGGATTATAACGGAATCACAATTACATGATGCCAACCGTGTGATGCCGTCTTAGAATAGCATCACCCCAATTCTATCCGTGGGTGTCGTAAAATGCGACTAAAAGATAAATTCGACAAGGGAGCGGGCAGCAGCTTTTTCTATGAATGCAACATCTTGCACTGCGCTCACCAATCTGCGTGGTAAGTAGAACGATACGAGAGAGGAAGAACCATGTCCAGCAGTGGACTGTTGTGGTAATTAATGTATGCAATGTAACTACGCTTAGCCTAATTGAGATAGCGAGAAAATATAACACACCTAACTAACATGCCTAATCGCTAAAATCGCGAGTACAAAAAGAAAAAATCTTCAAAACATAACTTGCAACAAGCCTGACTATTCTGTAAAAAGAGAGGGCTCAAACTTGTACTATAAATATTTATGACGTATATTTTTCATAAGTTAATTCTGCAGTCATAAATAATGTCCGAATTGCAACAAAGTATTGATAGCGCAAAAAGTGATACAAAGGCGAAGCATGCGATACCTTTTCTTAGAATACATGGAAAGAATTCAATTTGAAAAGTGAGTTTGGGTCGCCAAAAATTCAACCAAATAAAATGGAACAAAGGACAAAGATGACCGACGACGCAACATATCTAAACAATGAACCTAAAGTGAAAATTTTGACAACTTTAAATAAACGATGGATTTAAAACAAAAACGTCATTTTTTAAATAAGTATACAATCAAATTTAAAACGAAGAACAATATTTAAAAGTTGCTGTAAAGAATAAATTATCAAATTTAAATCTACAGACCAATTATGGCGATAAGCGTTGAATATGAAAACAAAGCGACGGAACATTACAAAGGAACGAAACCATCCCGTCTTTGAGCATGCAGATAAATTGGCAAATAAGATTTGATAGCCGCTAACTGGAGCGTGAAATTTAAATCAACGACAACAAACAATTCCGTGGTCATAATAGAAACGAATGGCAAACTCCAGAACTCCATTAAACAGATAGAACTTGGAACGAAAACAGCTGAACAACATGTATATTTTATTCATTTCTACTACACGCCTCGCCTGCACGATTGGTATCAGATAAAACTCGACTAAACAAAAATAAGCAAAGCGAATAAGTGTACCTGTCACTCCAGACTTGTTCTTGTTTCTAAAATTTGTATAAAATATTCCGATGTCGCCGTCGCGCCGACAACGGTTTTGTAGTGAATAACGCGGCTAACACAAAATGGACTAAATAAAAAGTGGTGAGAATCCATCTTTGTGTTTCAATTCGAGAGTCTTACAATATTGGAATTACATTCACTTTGGACTTTAAAGATCAGTAAAAAAGCCCGCAAAAATTGTCTACAAAAATAACTAAAGATATGGTATTCCATTATTTCTGACAAAATTCTTACCAACTGAACTTGTACAACTACTAGGTTTATTATTCCTCTAACTTTATCTTTAAAATTTGTTCTTCCAATAGCGGCTGTTATCAAAAATCAAAGTTTACACTTCAGGTCTCATAATTAGGTGTGTTGTACTGGGAATCTGCCTTGACGGAGATTCCTTAAATGTCTACACACCAGGGTTCCCCGAATAAGGATCGACAATACGCGTCAGTCATTCCAGTAATGTTTCGGTTTCCACAAAACGCTGCAACTTCTATCCTTTGACTCTTTGGTAAAATATTTGACGCTTTGACGCTTCGGCGTTTGAGATGTTTTCTCACGACACTTAATTATTCTTTTTTTAAGTAACCGTGAGAGACCTTACTTAAAACTTTTCTAAATATTTTGTAGGATGTGATCAAAAAACTATAAAATTAATGAGGCAGATTAAATAACACACAAAATATCAACCATTTAACCCCCATATTATTTTTATATGCAATCATAACTTAAGAAATGTGATCGTATTTAAATTTACTTTTATCATCTATTAATAAAATTGCATTTTATGAATAATAACCAGGGGTTAACATTACGAATTCTAAAGAGTAAAGGTTTTAATTCAAATAGGCACGGTATTCAAAAATATCGCTGTAACTCATTGATTATTTTTTATGAAATTATCTTTTTGGCTGTCGTGTCTGCAAAGTCAATTAAAACTGTAACTATCTTTAAAATTCTAACGACAGTATTAATTACTTTCATATTGCTATCTTTGGAATCATCAGTTTCATTTTCATCGTCAATAAAAAAATTATGATATATATGCCTACTTTGATGCGTAGGCATATATATCATAATACTACTTATAACTACTACTTTTCTAAATATTTTGTAGGATGTGATCAAAAAACTATAAAATTAATGAGGCAGATTAAATAACACACAAAATATCAACCATTTAACCCCCATATTATTTTTATATGCAATCATAACTTAAGAAATGTGATCGTATTAAAATTGACTTTTATCATCTACTAGCTGTTGCCCGCGACTTCGTACGCATGGTGTAGTGACTTGTGAGTTAGTGAAGTTGATGTATGCATCTTGTTTAATATTAATTTCATGTTTGTATAAAGTTTTTTCTCTAGATGTGCAATGAATAGGTACTGGTTAACTTGTTTTTCGGTTAGGTACTTGGTTTTGATACTATGGACATCAGCAACAAAACATCATTATAAACTACTTTGGTAGTTTTACCATCGGGTGCTAAAACGTTTTTGGCTGTCGTGTCTGCAAAGTCCATTAAAACTGTAACTATCTATAAAATTCTAACGACAGTATTAATTACTTTCAAATTGCTATCTTTGGAATTATCAGTTTCATTTTCATCGTCAATAAAAAAATTATGATATATATGCCTACTTTGATGCGGTTTGAGTAAAGGTATTTTTCTTAGCCTATTAGTTGTTGTTAGATATAAAGTCGTTACCATATTCCCGGTGGGCTTCCAGGGTTTTATAATTGAACATTTTGGAGGTTATGGACTTAACTCTCATTGGCCATTGAGGAGACATATAGTTTACGTATATCTAATGCTGGCAAGATAAGATGTAGATTCCGGCTTCAACCTATAAAAAATGTCGCAACAAATTCATTTAAAAAGGCTGCATTTGCATTTGCAAAGATGATATTCGTTTATCGCTATCTTGGCCCAACACTGTTAACAGTCCACAGGACGCAGACTTTCTGCACTTTGATCATTTACACTTTTGTTTGTCATTTATTGTACTTATTTTCGTCATTCCAGTATATTTTAAAAAGGGCCATGATAGTACCAGTATTAGCAGATATATATAAATTGACAGCTTAATGTGATTCTCAAGTGCCCAGATTACAGAAGCATACAGCTAATAAATTGCCATCAAGTAATCATAATGGCACAATTAAAATAACAACAAATCCAGTCGTCTCCAATGCTCAGTCATTAACACAGTTCACCGGGTCATATATCAACGCGATACAAGAAATTATTAATCGGTCCTAAAAGTGAAAGACAAAAAGTGGTTTATCTAAGCCAACAGTGGCCAGTCCACAGGACGGTGTCGTCACAATGGCACAATTAAAATGCCAACAAGTCCAGCCGGGGTCCAATCCAATTACAGTGGACAACGATTCCGACGAGTAATTGGGAGACCAGTCAGCTGGGTTGCCAGAATAAGTGATTTTTGACGGAAAATATGGTCTTAGCGATAAGGAATTTAGTATATTTCAAGATCGATAAGATAATGCAATAGAACAAAATTATAACATTGAATAACAGGTAGCTTTTATTATAATTACAATAGTAGGACAAAAATTGTCATTTTTGTTTAATGTCTACGGTTTTCGTTCTTCCCAAGGTAAAATTGGAAATACCAGTGCCGTTTAGCGCTTTTGGGTGAGTTTAGTCTGTCTGGTCGTAGGATTAAAGTCAAAAGCAACCTCATTTAAAAAAAAAAAAACAGAGAATATAAAATATTTAATACACAATTAAAAAGAAACAGATGATGAGTGATTAGTCGATATTTTTTGGTATTTCAATACACTATGACATGGCAACCCAGACAGTCGGTGAGATACATGTGCGGATTCGCAACTAAAGGGGGATTGCTCAAATAGCTGCGGGATGTACTTTATACACACTCACTCATTGGAAGCAGCCAGTAACAGGTACGACCGTCTAAGCCTTGATTGGTGCCGTGTCAAATTAAATAGGAGAATGTTCTGGAGATAAATTGTTTTTTTAGGATCGGAAGACACATTATTATACGTGACAGAAATGTTTCAAACTTAAGTACGTACAGTTTAAAGAATTTTTGAATAAGTTGAACCTAGCGTATTTTATTCATTAAATGTGGTGAATAACACCAAGGTTCAAAGGGTTGTTCGTTAACTTGACGTCTTGAAGAATTTTGACTAGTGATTTAACTTTTAACTGTGATGAAAGGTTAAAAAGAGGCAAGATAGGAATGTCTTCCGGAAGGGTTTTCATCGTGCGCCGGACATAGTTATTTTTTCCGTTTAGAAAACTTACTGAAGATCAAGTTCAAGCATATTGGATTCATATTATTAGGGATGTGGCTAAAAAAATATAAACAAAACTTGCATTGTAGTTCACAGTTCAAAAAGAATACGAAACCTATTGTTGACAGAGTAAATAACTTTGTAGACGAATACATTGCTAGTATAAAGTATAAATGTTTCACAAAGGCAGCAGCGAGTTGAGCGTCTGGAGTCTAGAGACGGCCCAAAGCAGACGTTTCTTGATCGAAAAGGAAACAATGTTAAACTCCGAAACAAACTGCCGTCGGCTCTTTGAAGTATGGCGAATCTATCTAATCCTTTGAAAACCTGGACGTGGTCCAGAAAATCTTTACGGGAACGGGGACTGTAGACGGAACAAAAAATAAACATGCTGTCCGAGAATCTGAACAGTGGAGGGCTTGTCTAAAAATTATGTCTTTGAGCTAGCTTTCATCAGTAAAAGGAACAAACCAATTTTTTACGTCCTACCTACTTCAAATATTTGACCGATTATAATGTTAAGTTTTATTAAAACTGGGATATCAACGGCGCCCCAAGTAAACATGTGTTACTTTACTCAAAGTGCTTCAGAAACTGGTTACATTTAAAGAAAAAACATGTACATTTTGTGCAAGTAGTGCAAGATATAATACTTGGTGGCGATACATTTCTAGCAGGAAAAGTAGCAACTATCTTAAGAGTTATAACGCGATACCAACGTAACAAAAGAATTGTAAAGCCAAACTTGAACGTCAAGGTAAAGAGCAAAAAAAGGCAACAGAAATATTCTTGATACCAGCCAGATACCAGCACATGACAATAATAATACTCATTACGTAAAAACAATATCTAAGTTCAACACAAAGAGAGTCAAACAATAGAGTTTCCGCCGGTCTCACTGAATGGGACCAGCGGCCGTGCCAGAAAGAAAATTCGATTATCGCGAAGAAAAAACTTCCTGTTCACCAACCGAACTACAAAGTGAACTAATCTTGGAATCTGAACACTTCTAAAGGCTGAAACTTTTTCTTTGTGAAAATAAAGAGTGCACTTTCTCACTGAACAACTTAAAAACACAATTGAACGACGACGCGACACGACTCTCGAATTAACCTTACAAATGACCAAAAATTCCACCAACGATTTATTGCACAGTATCGTTTGGAGATACAGTTCTTATCTGCTCAATTACTTTAAATAACTTAAGCATACAGTAATGATATGTCCCAAAGAACAGGTTTTGGAGGACATTAAGACTGTAAAATGTGTGCTTTATCAGAAACGTTTTCTTTTTCAATTAATTTAAATTATAACTGAAATCTTTGGACCTCTATTTATTAGTAGAGTAGTTATCGGGCGGACAGAAGGCGACAAGAGGAGATTAAGGGCTAATGGGTACAGGCGGCCCGCAGGTCATATAGATATCGAAAAGGCTACCGCACCAATACTGGTTTCTTTATTACGAGTTTCTTGCAAGCCTAACCGATAATCAAAATAGCTTACTGCGGGATTGAAACCAGTCTGTTCGGAGTTCCACAGATAGGACAAAATAAATTTATCGGAAATAAGGTAGAAACTATTTTTGTGCCACTTTCTTAAAGAAATTGACTCGTTATTAGGATACAAAACAACTTAACCCTAAACACGTCAACCTCTCCTACTTGATCTTTCTTTTTACAATCACATTTGTGAAATTTGAATTAAAAGTGACTTCCTGAATTATGATAATTTTTAATTTTTATAACGTCTGACTTGGATTAGGTCAACATTTTAAAGAAAACACATATTACATTCTTGGGCACCCTACCTACGCAAATCAAGTCAAGTGTACTTACAAAATAAGACAGCTTTTTAGTAAACTAAAATTGTATACCCAACACGGAAAATGTTTTAAAAATTTGGTATTAAACTAAGACACATTATCTAGTCAGCTATAGATAGCTACAATGCTGTAGCAAAAGCATCACGGTTTTTAGCGCCGGCTGATCCGACCGGCGTCCAAACGTCTCGGCGCCAAGCCCGCGCACGTGACCCCTTTTAATCCTGATTAATAGCTCAGACCTCTATCGTTTTTTCAAGCGACAATCCCGGTTTTTGAATTTCGAAAAAACACGATAGGCCACTTAGCGCCCCGTGTCGCAGCTGATCGTAAGTTAGCGCCGTTCGATACGGCTGCCATATTGGTCCGTTCGTTTTTCGGTGCGATTTACTGCGGGCCACTGCCGGGGGCCTACCGACAACGTCCAGTGAAAAGATGAGTTTGGTTCGGTTTGCTACAGTGCCCATTCGCCACACAATATAAATAACGTGATTTGTTTGTTTGTGATTTTTTACAAATTTTTTCTAAGGCTTCTAAAATACATTCAGACTTAAATTATAACTTCCCATGCAAATATTCAAACTGTGACGAAACGGGACTCACTGTATACAGGGTGTAAGGAAAAGTACTGCGTTTTTTTTCAAGGAAAGAACCAGCCCATGAAACTGAAAAACTTACCCCAAGCAACATAGGTCGAAACATGAAAAGAAAAATTACCTCCCATACAAACGTAGCAGCCGACCAAATCTGGTTGTATGTGAGGTCTAATTTTATTTTCATTTATTGGTCTATGTTCCTTGAGGGAAAATTTTGGGCTGGTTCATCCCTTAAAAGGAACGCAGTTCATTTCTATTTTATTATTAAACGAACAAGTATCACTCATGATGTGGGTTTACACGATTGTGTGTTCGGCAATCACAGCTGACGGGCGGGCGTATGTGATCTGTCGACCTCCGTGATGAACGCTGCCGTAAGCAGCCGAAACGTAGAGGGATAAAACTCTCTACTAACTATACAACAAGTAAGTCGTGTAAACCCACATCATGCAGTTCTTTTCCTTACACCCTGAATATAAGAATTTTGATGACGTACCGCGATTGTGGCCAACCGGGACTGTGGCAAGACAGTCCGACAGCGTCCAGTGAAAAGATGCTCTTCGATTTATTCACCAGCGATTGCTTCGGGAGCGCACCTACTGTGTCCGGTATTTATGCCTCCACGCGCTGTCCCTTCGAATCGCCAACAATGCGCGAATATATTTAAAGTTTTAAAGCAACGATTTAAAGTCACGCCTTTGATCGCCGCGGAAATCGTCGTAATTTCTCCGCGTTTTAATACTGCCAATTGTACGGTAGACAGATTTATCCTTTATATCGTAAGCGCAATGAAATTATACCTCAGGAATTCTTAAAGTTTATCTGCCCATACAATAAAAACATTTTTGACTTACCCTACTTCAGTTTTGATACCAAATTTTCATAATCGACAAATCTGTAGCATATCATCAAAATATAAAATCCTTTGAAGTCCCTTACTTCCATACCATTTTCCACTCTGTTCAAACGTTCAAAGGTAAACCTCAAACGTGTATAATGTAATAGAACTATAACTAAAGCGACTGTGGTTTAATTCAAAGGCAATAGACCGCACGGACTTAATTTTCAGGCTCACCGCAGCTTCCTTTGTATGTAACCTCCATGGATTAACAAACTTCTGGTTCGTTTAAGGCAACCTGGAACTGCTGTTATGATTAGAACGAATTCAAACGTACGCTGCTGGCTTAAGGCGGGGTTAGAGTGCGGGCAAGATTTTTAAACCAGTTTTATTGAGACAATTACAGCCATAAAGTTCTGAAAAAATAATGTTATTGTCAAGGATCCAACAGATAGCAGATACATTTAGAAGTCACATCTATTTGGTTTTTTTTTTTTCAATATTATGTCTACAGTTTTAAAGTTATTACCAAATCGTTTATGCTACGAGTACAATTTAGAAACAAAGTAGTACATCTATTAAAAATGGCTGAATTAGACATTTTAACGATATTTTTCTAGTTTATACGACGAAAAAACCGTAAAATCTTGCGAAAATTTGAGCGCAATAAGATAGGCTGTTTCTCTCTGGTGCAGAATGAAAGGCATAAACTGTTCAGAAAAAAACAGGGCCTTAACGTGGTGCACGCGGAGGCTGCGCGTAGGTATGACTTTAGTACTAACCCCTACTTAACTTTTGTCTATGTTATGAAACTACAGGCTACAAGTCTACAGGTGAAATTCTTAGATCATTGCGTAGCCGGTTCATATTCCTGGTATCATTATGGCTAACCGACTACGCAATGAACATCGAATTTCACCTGTAAAGTTGTAGCCTGTAGTTTGATAATATCAGGCACAGGTAGCGTATACGTCTGAATCCGTCCTTAGTAGTTTGCTATATTTCTATATTAATAAAAATATTTATAATTATTTATTTTAATAATACACCATGCTTTTATTATTTCCTGGTCGATTGTTTCATTGGTTCTTATTATAACTAACATTCTCAGTAAGGGATCAACCTAAACTTAGTTTTCAGAATAGAGACCCAGTATGTTGAGTAAACTTTTTATTTTACTATATTCATTAATTAAATTGTGCACGATTTATCAGCCCCACCTTATGCTATCTCTCTACCGTAGGACTGCTGGAAGAGATTTCTTTTATGTAGTACCTGTTGACTTGTTTTTCTTTAATGTAATTGTTCTGTGTTTATCTTGTGTGCAATAAACAGTAAAATAAATAAACAAATAAATATGTTCATAGTACATTCCTTTATTTTGTAGAGCCCGAGTTTTGATTCTTTATAATTTTCTTCTGGGATATTTTAAATAAATTTAAATATACTCTAACTGCCTTCGTGATCTAGCGGTGTCGCCGTTGTTCTCAGATCCGGAGGTCACAGATTCGGTTCCAGAGAGGGGTTACCACACGATTAAAGGAGATAAGATATATTACCCTTCCTTGTACTCTATATTATAATATTTGTTGTTCGCTTTTTTTAATATACTTGGTTGTTTGAGTTGCATTGAACTTTTCCATTTAAAAGGTATTACAAGTTGGTTTAATTTCCTCCAGTGTAAATTCTAATACCTACGTTGAGAAAGGACAGCGGCTAACCTCGCACTAATGAACTACTGATCCAGCTAAACGTTAAGGCAACTTGGTGACGTGCGGTTTTAGCCTGTGGTTTTAACTATGACACACTGCTGGTTTAGACTCATACTACGCTGGAATTGTGGAAGTTAGTCTTGATTTGGTTCATTAAATGAGAACTGTCCGTCCAGGGGTGAAAAATTATGACTCATGAACAAATTCTATTGGAAAATATAAACATTCAAACATCACGCCTTAATACCTTCGAAGTAGAAAGAACGTAAACGGCTACAAAAATACGGTCGGTATCGCCACGTCTGACATAATTATTTAAGGGCCATTTAAGAAAAATAGTGTATTACTATACAAATACAAAGATTGAAAACAATAATTGGATTTTGAAAACACTCCCGTGTTAGAAAAAAGACATTGATGGAAAACTATTTTTTTTTTAGATCTGGACTCTTCAATGAAATCTACATCTGACTGTTTGGTGGGGAGCAGGATCTCACCCGGAGAAGTTTTTGTGGTTGGGGCGCGACTGCCCCAACGAGTTGTTCTGGGAAGAACGGATTGAACTGAATCTACCCGGCACGTGCCGGTAGTTCCTATAATGGGGAACAAATGAGTGACCTCCCGCCGGCGGGGACGTCGATTGCTTGAAGAGCTTGTGGAGTGTGAACTACTTGCAACGGCTGCAGCAGCGACTATTCATGCGGTCATGATGATGACGGCATCACAGTATCCGAAGAAATACAGTATGTTAGAGAAACGACTTGTACCGTCATTTCTCTAACATACTGTATTCCTTCGATAGTCATATTTTTTAAACAATTTTTTAGGTTAATATCTCACTTAAAAATAACATACTCGTGAAACGTAAAATTAAGCATTTTCAACGACACAACTTATATGCTACTTACTCCTTTAAATGACTTTTTTGTAATTATAAGAAATAAGACGTCACTCTGTAACTTGTAACGTACAAAAACACGTGCGTGTTAGATTTTTATCATGTATTTATTATAACTAGAGATGTACCGACTGTGTTTTCGGCCGAGTTACCGACGGCCTAAAATTAGTCGACTAGTCACCGACTACAAAAATGCCCGACTAGTCGACTGAGCCGATCAATACTTCGGTGACACTGGGAAAAGTAATCGCGTCTATGCACGTTTTTTAGCCTTGTCTACCAATTCATAATAGTTCTGTTGTGGTTTAATTTCAAACATGATTATTCAAACTTGAAATTCATTATGATATTTAATTTAAATGTCGTTATTACAGGCGAATAATATTTTTAAAAATGGCGGCTTTCCCGACTACTCGGTCGATGCATCTCTAATTATAACCCTTTTTAAGCACGTGGCGTGACATGACTTAAGTTCAAATTACTTGTAAAATATGTCAACCAAAACCAACGCCATTAAGTTGTAAAAGCTGTCACTCCCAATCACATTTAAAACCCTCTTTAAGATGTAACAACGAAGAATCTTTTACAATGACAATAAAATCTTTACGACAGCATTTCCTTATCTGACGATTCTTTCAAAGTAAATCCAAATAAATTAAATGACTAACTTTATCGAATAAAAGTCAGATGCCATTATAACGAATTGCAAGGGTCTTCGTAACTTTAAAATAAAGTATACTTTCAAAAATGTATTCGGCAAGTGTTGTACTTAGCCCTTGATATATCTGAACTATACACATACATATAATATTGGCAGATGAGTGATGATTTGCTATATAGTCAAAAACAGGTTCTATCTATTTCTCAAATTCTAGATAACATTTGTATCTAGAGTACTGTTACTTTTATTTAGTTTGTAAATACATACTTATCTTAGTATAAATTATTATAAATAAAAATAAGAAATTGAAAAAATTTCAGCGCCCGCCCGGACTTGAACCCGGGACTGTGGGGTACAGTCCCACTGCTCTGCCAACTGAGCTACCGGCGCGGCGCCCCGACAGACACTTGCCAATATAGCACCGTGAGTGCATAATAAAATCATAGTACAAATGATTATATATAAAATTTATATCTATAAAATAATAAATGCCGTGTGATGCCGGCTTAAAATAGCATCACCCCATTTCTTTCCCGTGGGTGTCGTAAGAGGCGACAAAGGGACTCGAGGGTGTGTATTGCAATTTTAGGCGATGGACTGACAACCTGTCACTAAGGCGATACACAATTTTCTGAATAACCCTCAAATGTTTGTCAGTCGTGGCGTAAATGTCCGTTTTATGTGGTCGTTTACGCTCTACCTACCCCGCAAGGGATAAGGGCGTGATATATGTATGTATAAAAGAATAAACCTTAGAGTTATTCCAATTGTTTAATTGTCATACCACCTATTCATTATTCAGGTATCGATTAAGTATTTGTAAATAAACTCTTTTATTTGTCTCTTTCCGCCCCAAAAAAGAGGTAGCTGTTTGCTGTTGTCTTGCCTTGTAATTTGTTACTGTAAATTAGAGGTTGTTTGTTATTTTGTCGCTTCCAAGCCTGTCAGAGAAGCGATGAGCCTTCACAATGGTAATAATATTTCGGCACCTTTTAAATTGTACGAACAAGCGCTCAAGTTCTTAAACAAATTGCTTACTTATAAAGATGACCTTTGGTTCGGTGCTGTGTTTGTGAGTTTGTTTCAGAGATTTTATGGATATGAAATTTAGATACAGATATGCAATTGTTTCGGATACGGCAACGGATTTTGTTACGGTTACGAATTAAATTTTATTTCGGATATCCGTAACATGTATGTTCTAATTTATTCGGTACATAAGTACGCAAAAAGGGAGCATAATGTTTTCAGATAAATAATGTAGGCAGAAGGTTGAGTATGTATGTAATTTGTTTTAATCTATCAGAATGTCCTACACTTGTACCGATTGATATGTGGTACCGGTATGTGGTACACTAAGCACAGTAAAATTTTGACTATTGCGGTTTATAGCGCAGATCTTCATGAGTAAAAATGCAAGTTTTGTTAATTACTTCAATGTACTTGTACTTTTTCGGATTTGCATTTATGGACGCCAGTATAATACTTCCAAACGGCCTTAGCAGAAATCTAGTGATGAACGTCACCCGTGTCTTTTATTTTGGCCGTTAGAGAATGCCGCGTGGCATTAGGCCCGCCTTTTGTACCATGTGCAATAAAGTATAAAAATAAATAAAATAAACGTCGTTCTGTTTCTTCTAGGAATATATAAACAGTACAAGCATCCATACTTGGTCAAGAGTTAACCATAGAAATATAAATAAACAATTCCGAGCTAATTTCGTTCAAATCAGCGTTGGCATAATCCGTCTAGGGCGAGAGTTGCACTTCGATGAGCTTCAGACCAAATAATAAGACAAACTGAATACTTGACTAAAAAAAACCTACACGAATACTATCCGTTTGAATGGGAGGTTTACTTTTTAAATTATTTCCACCTATGTGCCATGGATGAAGATGTTCAGTTTCATAGGTAATTTGCTCCGTAAAATTTTTTTTCATGTTGTGGGCCCCACATAGTATTAATTATTATTAAGTATGTGTATCATTCAAATATTTCCAAAAAGGAAACCGTGTGTAGCGACCTCTGGGAGCTACAGCAAGAAGCTTACTAAAAGTGGTTCACGAGCAAGCAAGACGCAACAGAAGTTCCAACAGATCTGCAAGATGGCGCCACGTGACAGAACAAAGAGCCTGAAACGCGGTATCGAAGTGTTTCACCGCACAACGCATATATACAACTTCCAATTCTATCCAGGTGGACCAGTCGGTCCCCTGGCCACAACACCCGGCCAGGCGGGTAGCTACCCTTTTCCCGACACCACCTGGAACCCTCCATTCTGCCTATTGGCATTACTCCTGTCACCCGCCCTATTGGTGACCCCTACCTTGGACTTCGCAGCCTTCAACCACGCATCAACCACTACAGCATGCAGCCAACTAATACTTCATCAGCACCCACCGCAGTCACAGCACGGCAGCTTCACTGGTCTTCCATCATCGTCTCGACTCACCGTAGACGTCCCGACTCACCGTGGACATTGGAACCAGCACTGCATCGCCACGCTAGACTGCATCATCACGCTACATGACGTCATCAGCCCCACTTCGCTCGCTGACGGTATCGACCTCCGGTCTTGAGGGGGAGTACTGTAGCGACCTCTGGGAGCTACAGCAAGAAGCTTACTAAAAGTGGTTCACGAGCAAGCAAGACGCAACAGAAGTTCCAACACATCTGCAAGATGGCGCCACGTGACAGAACAAAGAGCCTGAAACGCGGTATCGAAGTGTTTCACCGCACAACGCATATATACAACTTCCAATTCTATCCAGGTGGACCAGTCGGTCCCCTGGCCACAACACCCGGCCAGGCGGGTAGCTACCCTTTTCCCGACACCACCTGGAACCCTCCATTCTGCCTATTGGCATTACTCCTGTCACCCGCCATACGTGTACAAAATCAAACACCGAAACATGACTAAAAACAAACGAACATAACAAATATATCAAAATAACCATGGGAATTTCACATCAATGTGAAATTACATCAATAACTCGTAGTATCGCACTATCACGAAAATTACGCGACACTAGCGTAGCGTAGCGACTACAACTTGCCATAAGCCGGCTTTTAGCCGCCTTCACTTCGCGCTCAATTCAGGTAAAACAAAAATGTGCATGTAACCTAAGCCGATTTTTTCCGGCTTCATTTACTATCCGCTGCTCCGTCTTTCTAACTTGACGTCTTATTGTGAAACCTCGTAAATTCGCCAGTCGCGTTGACGGCCCGCGGCCCGCGGCGCATCGTGACCCGGCCGCGTCAGCTCACCCGGCATTATTTACCATTTTTATTATGCTGTAAAAATGCGCGAATTCTTACAGTGGAGGGGGAGGGCAAGCTTCGGCCTCGCGTGGAGCGTGGATGCACGCGTCGATAGCCGCATCGTGAGCCGCGAAGCCGCATATAAATCTGCGCGAATCGTGCCGGCTACTTTCAAACGAATCCATTTTTTTATGCAAAATAAGTAAAGCCAGAAGACCAGTAGTAGGGTTTTCGTTCGGCGTTCCTGTAGTGTCATTGTAACACTAAACTGCTTCTTCTTTTGTCGTGACTAGAGCAAGACCATCAAAATAAACTGCAACGGCGCCGCTGCACCACGATAACAAAATCCCCACTTATTGTCAGATAGAAAGAACCGAGTTTATCTATAAGAAGGCTTGTCGCTGGCATCACTCTGTTAGAGGCATTTTGAAATGTTATCACTGACCGTCACGAAATAAAAAAGTTTGTTCCTCAATTAGTATTTCTGTGGTATAGGTAAAATTTTAGTTTTAATATCGAACTTTGTTCTATAATGATATTTTAAATTCATAGTGTGTTTTCTACTCGTGAAAATGACCAACTTTTATTATGTAATTCGAAATATGAGTTCGCTTACATTTAGACAATTACCACATAAAACGATCAAAAAATATGTCACTTTGCATAGTTTTTTTTTATATTTCGTTAAAATATGCTAAGAAGAGAATGGCACAATAATGAAGAGGCCAATGTCCAGCAGTGGGCTAATAAGGCTTATATAGACTAATTAGATAGATAGATACTAAGAAAAGTTGTTCAGTTTTGTGAGTAAAATACACATTGAAGATATTTGCTTTGAATTTAAAATGAACTTATATACACAGTACACTATGGACGTATGAAAACCAAGGTTATTGGCAGAAAACTCACAGCAGCTGGCAAATCCAGTGGATAGTTCCACGGTTCCGCTGCCAGGGCCTAATGCCACCTGGGACCCCTGGGACTTAATGCGGTACACCTGTAGTACAACGTCAGCTAGTTGTTTGCATAATTATAATGCGCACTGCTAAAGAGTGGAACTCACTACCTGCGTCTGTGTTTCCAAACGCATACAACCCTAATCTCTTCAAAGTAAGAGTGAACAGGCTTCTTCTGGGTTAGCTCGCTCCATCTTAGACTCTGTCTCTGTCCTATGACCTAGACATCATTAATAATAAAAAAAATATATATATGCCATGTTACAAACTGGCGCTATGGGGCAGGGAAGTGGGCAGCGTGAGCATGTAAACAGGATACTCGCGCTGCTTCTCGTCATGCCGCTGTCACTTCCCGTGCTCCGCCGAGTGTCAGTTTTTCGTGCGGAAGTCAAAAGAACGGCAGCGTGACTAGCATGGGCGCAAGTTGAATTTATTGCTTGCTATCTCGCTCACTCGCATTGTTGCGTGACTTATTTAAAAGAGTATGACGGCAGTGTGTAAACACCCAATCGCGTTGATACTTCCGCGAAAGTATTTCGGGCAATATTCACGGCAGCGGCAGGAGAAAGAGCAGGTGCATGAGTGTGTGTGTTTTTCGACTCTCAACTGCAGATGCTTTGCGCTTGCAAACTAAATTATTCTGTTGAACATTCACAGTCACAACAGTCCAGTGCTGGACATGGGCCTCTGTTGGGCGGTATTGCCATATATGGAATTGGCGAGCACAGTGCAAGATATTGCTTTCACAGGGAACGCTGGTGCCCATTCCCGAAATCAATTTATCCCTCTGTAGCTTTTTACGACACCCACGGGTTCTATTGGGGTGATGCTATAGACTACATGGTAATAAAGAATCCGGATTTCCATTCCGTTTATTTAAAAAACTACGTTTTATTCACACATACAGTACGCCTGAAGTAGCATTCTTATTGCCTAGTGACTAAATTGATTTGAAAATGGAACATGAATATTTCCAGCCAATCAAACGCAAATTTACTAGAGATGCGACACTTTTTATCAAAAAACTACGTTATTTAATTAAGTATTTTATACCTAGTCACCTTTTATATTCTCAAAGCAATTGCAGACGAAACATTCAGCAGTCTTAAATATTTAAACAGAACCCGGAACTAAGGAATAACATCACAATAAGATTTCGCTCAATACAGCTGGCAACACTGAGAGCGAGACGTTTCTCGCTTCTCGCATGTCTCATTATTGTCAACGAACGGGTTAACTCTTGTCACAGCCAGCGACGCTCCTTTCGATGAAACATTTTAGAGGAAAATGTGTGTGATATTTTAATGCGTGTATATATAAAGCAAGGCCATCCTAACAAGTCATATTTGACAGCTGTCATCTCCATACTAAAACAGATGTCAATAAAGGAAAATGGACCCTCTGTCATAACATGAGCATAAATCCCGTACTGTAGGTATATAATCCTTTCAAAAAAAATATCTACCTAGAATCTACACCAGTCGGTAATTTAATTCGTCGATAAGTCACTTAGTTAGGCAAACCTTCATTTTAATCAATACGATCTGTCAGGTGTCACCCGTTGCTAATTATAAATAACGAAATAATTTCCCAGGGGATTTTTACACGGGGGGAGGTGCAAAAGCTTACAAATACTGAAGAAGTTTCAAAATCTGTCAAATTTTATAGCTGTTTAAAAATATCTAAATAAATTTTTTTTAAACTTGCAAAATTGTTAACACGGGAAATGTTTTAAAAATTTGGTACTCAATCTAAATAAAATAAAAACAAAAAGCTTTTCTGACTCCTGTTTATTATTCGGTACTAAATTCAACTTTTTCCACGTCCATCTGACCTAAATACGACGAGGTATCCAGTTTATTTCACACTAAAAAGCTAGACTTGGTATATCGCGTGTCTCATTATTGTCAGCGGAAGGGTTAAATCCTGTCACATCCAACGACACCGTTTGGCGACACTTTAAAATAAAAACTGACTTTTCTAGAAATATTACTGTAAAAATATATTGTAAAAAAATATAACCGACTGCGTCTTCCGTGCGAGTAAAACGTGATATTTAGCATATATCTGACCACTAAGAGCTATTATGTTTATTTCGAATTGCGTCCATATGAACTACTAAAGCAAATAAATCTACGAAGTATCGGTCTCATAGTGTCTTGACACAAACAGAATGAGTTTCGTTTATTATAATATTTTTAATTAAGAAGATAATTATTTATTATCTACATTTGCTCAGGTAGGAACTATTGTTTAGTTGGTACGGTGTTTTATTTCAGATGTTTTTATGACTTATAGGATGTATTTCATGGATGAGATAGAGTCGAAAATAAAGCAAGGTGACCTTACTAGGCTATTTTAGGAAAACTAGGCAAAAAAACGACGGAACACAGCAAGCTGTTTGGTGCTTGTCTTCAATAAAAGCGGAGAAAACGGCAATGTTTATAATTATAACCAAACATTACTATTTAATTAGATAGCTATACCTATTTAACAACAAAATGCACAATAATAAAAGTAAACTTGCAGTTCTTTGATTCTGAAAAACGGCAACCTTCCTTTTCAAGTCGACCAACACACTCGCGCGTTCCATAAAATAGTTTTATTTCGAATTGGTGTTTGCAGATAGTGACTCGGTTTATTAAATTTCCGTAGCGAGCAACACGAGCAAAGCTTTTAGTCACTATTCATTGCGGCAAATGTTCTCGCTTACCCGTGTTGTAGTTTCATTGTTTTTAATTTAAAACTCCCGCCTTCTGTTCTATTCGAAAGTATATTGCAGTTCAAGTTACTGAAATGACTAATTTATAATCGGAGTTTTTGAGTTGCTTTTTAGCTTGTTTTGTGATAATAATGTACCATTATTATGCAGCTTTGTTCTGAGCATGTTTGATACTAAGGTTTTATTTTTTAAAGTAAACAGCGTACACGCTGTAAAAAGGTCACCTAAAAACTACGATGAAGATCTTTCTGTCAGACATCAATAGTTCGTTGTACTTGATAAAAGTTTTAAAACATATCAAAATTAAATGCATGCAATTTCATGGAATTGTGCTTTGAAGTAGCTTTTTTCAATTTCCAAGAAAATAGTAAAAGAGCGAAGTTCTCAGAACTGATATAAAACGTTTCACTATCGGCCCGATCTATGTAGGGAGCTTATTCACTTATCGAGGCTTACCCGGCGTAAACGAGAGGCCGATATAGTCGTAAAATCAAAACCACTCATGAAAATCTGTGCGATGCGATAAAAGTTTTCTCACCGGCAAGACCTTTTTCCGGCCCGTCAATACGGCACGAAACGGCCAACAGAGGGCGTTACGATAGTTTGAATAGAGAACGTTGCTTGTTTACAATAGCTGCGGGTAGTTCGTGAGCCGCTCTCCATTTAGATGGGAAGAGCGTCGATACCGCGTGCGGCTGTAGCGGTCGTGCCAACAACCAGATTCAGTCGACCTAACTTTGCTCTAACATCTCAAGAGGTTAAGACCTATTAACATTGGTCGCGTTACCACCGACGCCTCTGTTATGGAAGTTTATGGAATGAAGTGCGTTTTATACGGTCTTTGATGTTCGGTTTCGCGCTCTTAGTCTCGGAGTGGCTCCCAAGGGGTCTGCAATAACAGCACTGAGGAAAGTGCTCGTGGCCGTAACGTACACTTAACGGGCCGCACATGTAAATAATATAACCTCGTTGTAATGGTATTTATTTTGGTCTTTCCAATTTTCGGGAATGCATGTTTAAGGTTGAGCGTAAAAGGCGATGGAGCAATCAATAACACCCTTTTATAATTAACTTTCTATAGTATTCAAATAAAAAAATGTAATTAGTATGAGAAGAAGAACAGTCGAACACAAGGTAGTAAGGGAACTGAATACGTAAATAAAACGTACCAAAAAAAGTTTACGGTATATTTTTAACACTTACATAAACGTAATCAGTGAAGTATTTGCTTACTGAAAATCTGAACACAAAACATAATCCCAAAGATTCCTCAAAGAATTCCCATTAACTGTACCCTCTACAAAACCAACACCACTAAATAGCTTTTGAATTTAGAATGCGTAGGATTCTTAACCGAAACTCCATTTAATTTTAATGGCCGAATTTCTTTTAATCCTGGCTGAATGATAAATGCCATACCTACAAAATCGCTGTAAAATAAATCTCTTGAGATAACCTATAAACTTTGCTGAGTTTAATTTCGTTAACATCCTTTTGTGGGTAGTTTCAACTTAAAGAAATGAGTAGTGGGAGTAGGTACAGTCGATGCAACAAACGTATGACTCAATTTTAATAATGCGATTCTTTAATAGAATCGCATTATTAAAATTAAAAAAGTTTTCAACTGGACTAGTTCAAAACAAACCATTTGGATGTAATATTGGAGCCCCAAGTCTGATTCCAAAATATAGAACAAAAAGGTAATTTGTCGATTCAGTGCCCCATACTACGTAATTTAATCCATAAACATGATCCATTCAGTACTCAATGAAAATTAAATTAAATTTCCCCGATGCCACAGTACAATATTGTAAAAGCACCCCTTTCTTTGACAGCAGCTATTGTCAACAGATACTTTTAATGACATTACTGTAGTAATGTTATTTTGAACACCAAAACCGGAGGGGGAAGACCAAATGGGGCAGAGATGACAAGTGTCAGTAAATTGATTTTATGCTGTACAGGGTTGTATTGATAGGTCTTCGCAGAAGACGAAAGCACCTTCTGCGGGTACCATCAGTATAGTTTATTTCTTTATTCTTTTTTGTTTTGTGATTTATACTATGTGTTGCACAATGGAGTGGCATTGTCATATTTTGACAAAACTCCTTAAATAAAGATTAAAAAAAAAAAAAAAACTAATTCATTTTGTCAGTGAAATCTTGTTTGTATGAGCTGCTTGAAAACGTCAAATCATATGGAAAAATTATCTAAACACTGTATAAACGCGCCTCTAACTTTTTTGTAATAGATAACTATGTAACAGTTTATTTTCACTCACATCTTAAAAATTTATCTTTTGACCCAAAATACTTAAACGGGGTAGAAACCCCCCCCGCGACATTTGATTTTGTTGAATTGTCCGATATTTCGGCCCATTTGCATAGGCCATAATCACAGAACAACTGATGTACTGCGGGTGGGTAAATTGAGACTTCATATTATTGGTATTCTTTTAGTATTTGAGTTATTATACGCGAAATCTCAAAACAGTTTTTTAATGTATCCTTTGTTCTTCGCTTCCATTGCCCTTGTTTTTTTTAAACAACCGATGATAAACAGGTCGCATCTAATTAAATGGCACGTACCCTCTTACGCCCACGACAATATTACGCGCCACGATTTAAGTATTCACGCAATAAAACTTGAGAATTTACCGCCGTGCGCCCCCCGCGAAGGATAATCATCGAGAATGAATCTTTTAACAGGCGTATAGATGGGAAGCCGGTTAATAACGATTTTAACCAGGTGGTTATTAACGGCTTTTTTGGTTATTAACGGTTAATAACCAGTCAGACTGGGTTACTACGGTTATTTTCATATATTTTTTTATTGTATGAAGTTTTTAATAAATGTTTTTGAAAGCAGTTGGTTAGGTGTATAATTAATTATATTTGTTTTCAGTTAAATATTTTTAGTCTACAAGTAAAAGGTACATATAGTCCGTTCACACGTTGTTTAGGTACCCCGTAAGGGATGTAGGCGTGACTGTAGGTGTACCTAGTGCCTGATCGACCGAGATCTAGCTCAGTAGACTACCATGAGAAGTAAAAGAAGCGATGGTAGTTAGGTAGGTAGTTCAATAATATCATGTAATGCAACGTTGCCACGTCGTCGTCTTGTCACCCGCCCCGCTTGCTTCTTTACTAAAGGAAAGAGCAAAAGAGTCGACGTAAGTAGTTTTCCGCCTACCCGCTGCATCGTGCTTAGTAGTGGAGGTTTCCTAGGTACCCTACGCTACGTGGCCGTCGTCTTCGAGATCGAGACGATCACTGGGGGGGCGGTGCGTGGGCCTCAAATAAACAAAAGACGCCGCCGCCACCGCAACATAATTGACTGTCGCTATTGGTTCGACATCGAAAATACCTTCCTATCTATTGCAGTAAAAAAAATATCAAAATGTTTTTTAAATGTACCTAGTGTTACTATATACCTACAGTTACTAAATACGTATGAGCACCTACATCTTTAGAATAAAAATGGTATTGTTTTCAAGCAAAAATGAAAAACTCGAACATTTATCACTGTTACTTTCTCTAAATGCTTCTAAGGGAGTATCCGAGCAACATTTCAGTATTATAATGTGACCGATAACAATCATTTACGCATAACAAACTTAAAAACTCAATATTTTGCTTCTCCGTTTCAATACCGCACTCGGTTAAATAACCATAGTTAACGGGTTAAGTATTGGTAGCTAACGGCGAATTAAGTTAAATAACGGTAGTTAACCGTTAATTTACATCTATAAACAGGCGGTGGAATTGGTAGATCGTGGTCCTGTCTGTAAGGGTTGAGGTTCGTTATTAAATTGCAAATTAGTAGAATGCTTTTTTATTACAGGCTGCAGTAGTCAGTAGATGATAATCCCGCGGTGTCAGAGTTTTTCAACCGCCTACTACTAGTATTAGGCCTCTGACATGGCTGTAGCCGTCTAAGTAACCATAGACAGCAACCGGGACCGACGGCTTAACGTGCCCTCCGAAGCACTGTGCGGTAAGTACTCGTTTAAGTATCAGCTATATTGTATATATGTACAAAAAATATGTATACCTGCTTATTAGGTTAGGTTACTAGCTAATATCGGCAACAAAGCATCAAGCTCATACGTTGTTAAGTGTAGTTTATTTAAGTGTTTTTCATGTAAAAGATTGATAAAAACATTTTTTGCCGTACGTTCGTACAGCTCATTACTAATACGGAATATCGTATAAAATTATACGAATAATTCAATAAAATATACTACTAATAATTTCCTACGAATGTTGATACTACTTGTAACTTAAGCGTGAAGATACATAGACAGATTTTAGTGCTGGATTCCTTCGCAAATGTTATTAGAAACTTAGGAAACCATCATTTGCCAGTATATCCAATCCAAGACTTTTGCAATAACTTGTAGTTCATTTTATGTCGCAAATATTTCACAATCGCAATTTAAGAAGGAGATGTTGCTTTAAAATTAATTACTAGTTCTCCTTATAATAGCCTCTCACGGGCTATTTACAGATTTTATTGTCATTTCAGCGAACCTTAAATTGATAATGTTGCATAATTATCTATTGTGAAAATGGTTAGTAAAATATAACTGTGCTTGTTCATAAAGGACCTATGACCCCGAGACCCTAAAAGGCGCCAATAATGATGATAAAAGCTTAAACAATTTAACAATATATCTTTAAAAGGTCACCATAGCCAATTTTGCGGACATTTGAAATAGTCTAAAACTTAAAATAAATAAGTCAACTTTCTAGCTCTAACACCAGGGGTTTATAGGGGCGTTCGTCGACTCGGCGTCCCACACGAAAGAGAAAAAAATGCGAAACATCAGAAAACAAATAAAACGTGGAACGAACCATTTTATCCCACAAACGAATCTTTAATTTATTTCATGACAGCAAAAACAGGTAAATAATTCAGCTCATATAGAAAAAACTATGCGAAGTATATCTCCATTGCGTCTGGGACAGGCTGTTAGAACAAAACAATTATCTGATAATATTTTTCTCATCACACGTGCACGAAACGAAATTTCTAAAACCGATTTAAATAACGGTATAACTGAGTCCAAAATCGATAAGCAGTTTGTGTATGAGCCCGCGGTGTTTGTTAACACCAGCTGAAATCAAATAGGCCGGTTTATCCGCGATCAGTGTACCTGGTAATGATACCAAGTCTACAAATTTCAAAAGAATTTTAAATTTTCTATCATACTCATACTCATACTCTTTATTTCATAATAAAAATATTACATGTCAAAATATTTCAATACATTTACATTAATTACAATACTATTTAAGAAATTCATTTACTGTATAATAAGCACCTTCAATTAATGATTTTTTCAAATTATAAATAAAATTATGAGAGTTTTTTATGTCATCTGGAATTGCGTTGTATATTTTTGGACCCATTGCATGGGTAGTCTTAGTTGATTTGGCAAGTTTGCATTTCACATTTACTAAGTTGTTTTTGCTTCTTAGGTTATGGTTGTGTAGTTGAGATTTTTGCTGGTACATTATCCATTCCAATCATTATCCTGTCTATGATTAAATATTGAAATTTCTGGTATTTGATTATGCAAAAGAAATATACGAATTGCACTTGATGATGGAGCCAGTTGTTGGCTATATGAACTGTGATAAAAATTACAGAATCTCCATCGAGTTGGTCGATATTCGCTTGCAATTTTGTTTTCGTAGCTTTTTCTATGTTCTGTAATTCCTTTTTTCTTAGTGACTATATTATTTCTTATGTTTAAACTTTACTTAATCTACCTACTGCTTACTTTGTCATCCTTATTAATTTTCTTAATTCATTTTTTTTTTCTCCCAGTTGCTGGCAACACCGTTTGCTATCGCGGCGTATGCTATTATCCAATTAACAGTTGCTATATCGCCAGCGATATCGCGGCGATCTCTCTAAGCCGCGTAAAATACCCCGTCGGCAAGTAAGTGCGAATAAAATACTTGTTTGTTCCAGAATCACTTATCATGTTTTATGGCGTTCAACGCTCAAAGGTGTTCTTCGAGTATCGGAACTTGCTAGACAAGGTGGGAATATTGAAGAAGGATGTTCGTCATCGTCTACCTGTCTTTGTTCCAATTAATAAAAGATTCTCAAACGGCTGCTTATTTTTTAAACAAATCATTTTACTACAGCACACCAAATAACTGAAGTCTTCAGCGCACAATCATAGACGAATTCGAAGGTCGGCAGACTCGGCAGAAATCCTTCATATATAGGGTGAAAACTCAAGACGGGCTGATGATAAGGAACAACTTTCCGCAAGGAAAATAGGCCGAAATAAAATAGAAAATTGGACTACCTATACAAAATTTCCAAACAGCTGATTTGAGTTACTGTGAAATCTCAAAATATTTTTGTTACATTTCAGCCCATGTTCTTTTTAATAGTTGTTCCTTATCATCAGCCCGTCTTGTGATTTCGCTATCGGTCACTAGTAAAATTTCATCCTATATGAAATCATCATATTCACTATGTAAATCAAGTTCACAGTAACCACAAGTTTTTAGTAAAAAAAAATATCATTAAAGAACCGATTGCATCATTAGCAATCTTGAAAACATCTTAAACAATACACAATCAGAAGGTTTATGACTATGAGAGGTGTTTAAATAGATACACCGGGTAGGTAAACAATACATTAAGCATTGTTGAATTAATAGGAATGCGTGGAAAAATCGTTCGAGATTTCCCATGCGATTCTAAAGGATATTAAAAGTACTAAGTAGGTAAGTGTAATGAGCTTGTAAAACACCAAGCGGCATGTGAGTTCAAATCGATTACAAATAAGTACAGACAAGTCTTAGCTACTCATATCTAGCTACTTAGTTTAGTACATAATATGCTGCGGAAGCCGTGTGATGCCTGCTTTGAATAGCATCATACCATTTCTTTCCCGTGGGAGTCGTAAGAGGCGACGAAGGGACTCAAGGGTGTGTATAGCAATTTTAGGCGATTGGCTGACAACCTGTCACTATGGCGATACACAATTTTCCGAATAACCCTCAAACGCTTGTCAGACGTGGCATAAATGTCCGTTTTTTGCGGCCGTTTACGCTCTGCCTACCCCGCAAGGGATAAAGGCGTGATATATGTATGTATGTATATGCTGCGGAAGACATTTCTTCACTCATTGCCGTCGGTTAAAGTTAACCAACTACGTCATGTACAGTGCGCAAATGAATAGGCTGCACAGGTCTAACTAAAACTACGAATAACGCCATCTATAATAAAAATCAAATACCTCTGAGCCGGCAGAACTCAGAGAACCTGTTTTACGCGCACGCATATCATGCGCAGCCGCATACATCATATTCGCACTTTACAAATTATAGCAAGGGTCGGTAGGACGTCATAGGTAAGTAGTTAAGTGGTTTAAAAATTCGATGCATTCGTCACAGCTGGCATAGCCGAGATAGTATACGACTGGATTTAGAGCGAGTTAAAATTATGGTAGGACACTGGGTCGATCCCGCCCCAATGTGTATTGTTTTATGTTTTTGTTTTTTATATGTAAGATAATTTTTAGTTAACGGCCCATTTGTTATTTTGAATGAATGATGTTTGTGGGTATTGCACATAATCATTATAACTAATAGACGGTAAGTAATAAGCACAGTCATCTGATCTGTATCGACTACTGCCTACGTATCTAACCGTTAGCTTTCGATGTTTCTTTGTGTTGTTGTTTGCTATCGTTTTATCATAATTATGTCTACCTATAGTATGCTCCTTTGTCTACATACAGTGCTTAGAGCAAAGATCATAGTGCTATATGAAGATAATCTTAGTATTATGAAATTTCTCGACGTCTTCAATTAAATGTAAGTTAAATATTTTTATTTTACAAAATTAGCGCAAATGCTTCAGGTCAGGTCGTTCATATTATCCAAACATTAAGTTTCTAGATAAAAATACCTACTACATACTACCTGCCATACGTTCATTATTTAAAATGTTTAAATAGGTATTAGATTGCTTATTATATTTACTTACTTAGTTTCCTATTTATTATTATTGGCATTTACCTACATTAAATACTTGTAGATTGACTAGGTATTTTTCTTACAGAAAAGAACTGTTACGCTGTGGGTTACGTTACGCCGATACCGGTGACATCCTGCCTGCCCGGAAAGGTCGTAAGGCCGTGATGTTCACGGATGCATCAGCGCGTCACCGAGGGATAGTTGCCAAGCATGCTAATACCCCATTCTTGTCAACTCGCTCAACAGCAACGGAGTTCGGAGTGACATTACAAACTGTAAGGACCCATTTACACGCAGCTGGTATAAGTTGTTATCAGCCAGCTCAAAAAATTTGCTGTCAGCTGCTCATCAACAAGCACGAGTCCGATTTGCATATATTTATAGAAACTTTGATTGGGAGAATAATGTAGTAATATTCACTGATGAAAAAGCTTTTAAATCGGATACAGATTGGACGCAAGATTTTATGGCGCTGGAGAGGCAAGCGTTACAGACCAATTCACATTCTCCCAAATAGAATGAGTGGGACTGTGGTGTCTTCTATGGGACCTAGAAAACTAGTTGAAATAGAAGGAAGGTTCATTAGCGAGAGTTATGTGGAAATATTGCAGGACGTAATGATGCCTACAGTGCGTATTGCTTACCCAAATCAGTACATTTATTTTGTGCATGATAATTGCTCTGTGCATAAAGCCCGTATCGTCCAGGATTGGTTGCGAACCCAGCACGACGTGACTGTTATTAACTGGCCGTCAAAGAGTCCGGATTTAAATCCCATAGAAAATTTATGGGGTCAAATGGTCCTTAACTGGGACCCATCTGAAGTCAGGACCAAGAAAAATTTACGCGACTTAGCCATGTTCACCTGGGAGTCCATGCGTGGTAAACCAATGTGTTCGAACATGGTAGCTAGCATGCCAAGCCGTTTAAATTAAAATTAAATTATTATTAAATTGAAATATTTAGATATTAATATATTGGGTTGGGAATTTTGCAGAAGATTTATTTTATTCGATACTTACTGCTTAGTTAATTTCTGAAACTGTTCAAGCTCTCAAACAATCAAAATACCAAGTTAACCTGTCACTTAATACCTAATTATTCTGCATAATTATTTAACTTTGTTTACACAATCTAACGAAGAATGTAAATGAATTGATCCCCTGGTTCAGTTTAGGCTTAATGTGTTACCAATAAAAAATATGTTAAGTGATGTTATTGTTACAATAAATGCAGGAATGAGGCTACCTCGTTATCTCATTTATAACATGTTTATTCACTTTGACATACCTATTTATTGTTGCACATTAACAAACATTATGCAACCCAACCCAATATCATTGAATAGTTAAAAACCAAAATAAATACCTAACTGATAAATATTATGGTAGTTTTATTCATTTTACCTTATATCCTCAAAACTACTATATTTATTCGATATCACACACTATACTACACAGATAAGTATAAAAATTTATCAGCAACAGCAAAATAATCATTAAAAAATAGTAAGTATAACCTATATTAAAAAAAAACAGGCCTAAACCTGCGACCAACCACGACTCGATCCTTAGCTACCTGTTTCCAAAGTCCGCTATGTTAACCATTGAGCTACGACTGCTGTGATGCAAGCAGCGAAATTAAGGTTTAAATTATTAGTAGTCATCAAACTGCGCGTCTTAAATTCTAGTGTGTGTGCGCGCCAGTCAATGTGTGTGTTTTAATGTGTCTATAATGGTATTCAATGAATTCAATTTGTCGTTAAAAGATGGCGTTGTCTGGCTGTGCAGGTTTAGACCACTTCGTGTGTACATGCAGAAAGCACAAAATAGAGAATATACAGAAGGATCACTCGGCCCTTTTTTCAATTATTTCCGCTTTCGGCAAGGGCTGCCACAGTTTTCTTACCGATTTTATTCAATGGAGTACCTAAACATACAGGGAGTAACAGAAAAGCTATATCAAGCCGAAAAGTGCTCATGAAACTGAACAACTTTCCCCATTTCCCCACTTTGACCTCCTTTCGGCTTGATATACCCTTTCTGTTACTCCCTGTATTTACATTACGTATACTACCTACATAGCACAATTATTATGAAATGGGGAATGACGAGTAGGTAGATATCTGCTCTGGGGCTGTTGAGAATGAGCATCACCCCATTTCTTTCCCGTGGGAGTCGTAAAAGGCAACTAAGGCACTTGAGGGTGTGTATTGCAATTTAAAGCGATGGGCTGGCAACCTGTTACTATGGCGATATACAATTTTCTGAATAACCCTTAAACTTTTGTCAGACGTGGCGTAAATATCCGTTTTTGCAGCCGTTTACGCTCTGCCTACCCCGCAAGGTATAATGTATGTGTAGACGTGATATGTGTATGTATTATGTATGTATGTAGAAACTCAAATCACATAATAAAAAAATAAACTCATTAGAGTTATTAATCTTGTTTGTCCTTTTATGAAAGCAAGTTTTTATTTAAGTTGGTACAAAATATTATAGGAACATTGTACAAAACACATCGTATACTAATAAACCTATTTATATTTGTGTGAAGCCATTCTGCACGTCCGCACCAAACGCGGTTGACACTCGATTACAAGTGTGTTTGGATTGGTTTGGATTTCCTTGTAACGGCGGCGTGTCAAATTGTGCGAGAGTTTCGTGACGTTTGCTTGAAGTGAGCTCTCTGTATTCGGCGAGCAGCCGCCAATACTTACTTTGTGCAGAAAGTTCACTTCCGGACATTGTACTTTCAGAAATAAGGAAAATTGTTAGACCTAAGCATTTCGATTGGCCTGCGGAAAATTGCTTTTGCTGCTTTTTTTCGCTTTTTAGTTCACTTTCCCATTCGTGCTTATCTCCAGAAGGTATCAAACCAAAGTCACCCAAAGACAAGCAATTGGCACCCAAAATTATCCTTCTCTGTATAATTTGTGTGCGAACAGAGTCGGCAAGTCAAACAGCACCGATCCGGAGAATCACTGTAGAATTACCGGGTGTTTACCTTGCGGTGCCGACGTCGTAACAAGCTCGGCTTGTAATTTGGCCAGCTGATTGACGTGGTTACCCCTTGGCTTTCTGTTTCCGATTTTGACAGCGTTTCGCCAGACGCCCGCAGTGGTACAGCCGGTGCAACTCATGACAAATTTAAACTTTAAAGTTGCCATTTGTTGTGACAGTTACGTGTTCCAGCAATAATTATTAAACCGTGTGATATAATAATCATAATATTCGGATTACAAATCAGTTGTGACCGGATTATGCATTCTGCCTGTAGAAATCACTTTTCTTTAAAACGCTTGAGGATTACGAGTACTGATGTTCTGTGCTTTTCGATAAATTTGAGAAATGAAAAGAAGTGTTCTGGGAATAGTTAATCGGTGCCAATACTCAAATTTGCCACCATCTTTCGCCGCACCTGTCATCCTTGCTGTGTTGTGTGGTTAGCTTTGTTTGTTTTCACCATATTTTTCTTACTTTACTGTTAAAAAATACTTGTCTGCTTATCACACGAAGCGTAGCCGAGTCCATGCCAATGCCTTCCGTTATAAGACAGTTGCATAAACTAGTATTCTCTATCATTAAACTTTATTCTGTGGTGGGACTCCAACACTTATCAAGTGTACAACAAGCGATTTACAAAACAGTTAACTCTGTAATGTATGAACAAACAGGTAAAGCAACACTAGCATTACAATCAATAACAAATAAGGAAGGTGTGCACTGTGAACTTTAAACTATGAAGCACTTAAGCTTTACCGTCTTTCGACATTGTGCGCTGGACTTTATAGTTTGCACATTGCGTTAGGAAAATAGCAAATTATTTATGAAAACTGTAATTGTTCTAAAATATGTAGTCAGTTACTTGTAGATTTTCACAGAAAATAAGAAGAAGTAGAATGTATGATGTCTATTTTAATGTATTTTTTTTAATATGGGCATTCCAATTTCATATTGACTGCTGTAACGTGAGTAAAAATACTATTTACATTACCAACAAAATTAATATTCAGATGGATTTGTTTTTGACTCCAGGTTAGAAATTGGCAGTATTTACGTAGTATAGAGTCGACGATGGAGACATCTCATCTAGAAGATGCATATCTACTTTCACTTCGAACTTATTACGAATAACATGTTAAAATCATAGCTTTCACAACTAACATTACAACAAAAAAACCGCCATGATTATATGCAAACCTTTCTTCTCTATTGTCTCTCTCATGAATAAGAGATCACGCAATCGCAATAGACCCCATATAACAGCGAAACTAATGCGGTGTAACTGAGATTTCTGCCATTGAAACAGTATAGCTGGCACTTGCTCCTACTTCATAACTAACAACTCCGTTACAATGACTGACCGGGGAGAACTGCATTCTCTTGCAGTTAGGTTTATTCCTGTTTGGTTCTTCTTTATTAGTTGAAGTGGCATTAGGATGAGTCAATTGCATCTGCCGCAGTACCGATAGCTGCTGGGGTAAAGGCGTTTTTGAGTAAATAATGTTGATGAAAAGATGGCCCCGTGACTAGGTAGAACGTAGATCCACGCAAGATTGCTGGGAAACCGAGCCAAGGATCGTGCTAAGTAGCGTGCAAATGGAAAGGCCTGCGGATGATTAACATAGGCTGATAATAGTTTTTTCGTGTTTGAATGTTGTTTTTTATACAATCTATCAAATCTCTATAAATTTTCTTCTCGTCCACTTTCATATTCAGTACTTTTGTTTATGTATTACTAAACCTATGAACTGCAAGAGCGCATATAATACATACTGACAATATTGACAATCTATAGCTTTCGTTCATTAGATTCTAGTAAAAAATATTAATCAGCAAAGGATATTAAACTGTCTATACTGGAAATAGGTAACGGGAATACACCATTCACACCGGGCGAGCGGGGAAAGAGGGGGAGGGGCGAAGCACGAGCACACCACCTCGTAAATCCGGCCAGCCCGAGGCCTGGTCCCAAAGTATACTCCGTGAGTCCACTTAGGGACTAGAGACATAGCCCAATAAATATCTTCCGGTGAAAGTTATTAGTAAGCCGGTTAATAAGAAGCGCGATAATTGCTCCTTGTTCAACAAGATTATAGGCTATTTCATTTACTTTTACTCGCTCTTCAGAAAATTTGTACTTTATGGTTACTGCTAGTTTCTAAGCAGTAGGTTTGTAGGTACTGCAATTTATGACCTAAGCGAGCAGATATTTTGCCTTTTGCTAAATTTACGCTTATAATAAAAGATAATAATAAAGCGATTGCGGGTATTCCTGATTGCAGTAATCGACTACAGCGTGGCCGTGGCTTTTAATTTGTTAGGTATCATCTTTGTTCAGAAAAAATGCACCTCCAGAAGTTTCAATTCACGGAGTGCCGCCGTGTTCAATACGAGAATATCAAATTAGAGTCGGCACAGATCAATGATAGTGTTAAGCGTTTACAAGACCTCTGATTTATAGGGGCTTGAATCACCTGTCACCCTAACACTAGCTTCGTAAACAATTGAGGGGATTGCAAGGGGATTGGGAACCTATTAGCCTTGGACTAGGGTTAGTAATGGGGCTAGCTGGACAGTTCAACTGATACTACCGTGGTATTGTTCAGCCTGGAGGCTGCTACAGCGAGGATTTATAATACCGGTGTCGTTTTACCCCTGTCTCCTTGCAGACTTTTAAGACTGTAACTTAGTAGTCGACTATTTTATACTACGCAGAACATTTTGTTCGTGACTGGACAGCACAACGATAAATCCAACCTTACTAATGACATTTATTACGTAGTGTCGCTGGCTGTTGAAATCGTTATTGTGGTAGACAATGAAACAAAGCTGAATTAAGAACTTCAAAGGCCTCACAATCAGTATCCCCTTCGTTACAGCCTTTATAGTGCAAAGTAGAGACGAGACAAAAACACAACAAATCGGCCTCACAAAACCACTCTTATTTCTCCTTCACGTAACCTTGTAAACATAATATTAGAGCACTTCAAAGTGACAACGTCCAGGGTAAGTGTAAAAACTGAAGCTCGCAAAATACAGCAATCAAATTTTGTACGACAAACATGTCTTGTGTACAGGGTGTTTTATTAGTGCACGGTCGTGTCGCTCGTGTGGGACATCAAAAGGGCGCTGTCGCCTCGCATTCTTTACGTGTTGTGAATATCGCGCCGCAAACGGGATTTATGTAAACAAATTTGCCAACTTTTGATTAGATCAAGAACAGGAAACGCGACCGAAATAAAGGAAACTTTGGTGGTATAGTTTGACGATGTGTTGATACGAGAAAATGAGGGTTATGCTGATAAACTTTGCTGACTTTACAGATATATATTTATTTAAATATATATTTTTACGTGTTTTTTATTCGTACAGTTACTCGTGGCAAAAAATTGGCACATCTGCAAAACCCTTGGTTTCGCAGAAAAAGCTAGTAAGATGAAACTGTAGTTTGGAATTGGATTTTCAACTTTAATTAGATTTGGCCGCAATCAAGCCGGAGCAAAAATAGCTGGCACAGAACTGTCAGACGAATGCAATTTGGATGCATGCAGCGTTGCCTACTGCGCGGTCACTGGACAACTGACAAACATTGCGGACTCTGGCAACTCAAAGGGGCAACTTTGTGCTAATTCCGAATTTGCTAGTATTGCCAGCTCACCGGAACAGATTCGACGAGAACGTCGTGCCTATCAATATTTATTAGGTGGAGAATCCTCTCCGGGGACGCCCCGTCTCTGTCTCACGGTTGAATACTGAAATAGGTCAAACTCCATTATTATACGCTGGTCTCTCTGGACGCTCTGAAATAGTTTCATAAACGAAGCTTTTCGAAAATGTTCCGCCCTTATAACTGTGTCTGGAATGGACTATTTCATAATTCAATATTTCTGATAAATACATTGAAAATTCAGAACACAGTTTCACATCTTTCACGCAGATATACGCAAGGGCGTAAAAAGGATTCCATTAACACTTTTTGCTAACTCGAAATGCCAACAGTGAGACTCCAGATTCGGTACATTAAACTTTATACGAATGCGGTCAGACTAGGCCGTTTGTTAGTTTGTTCTTTGCCAAGTTTTTTCCATGTCCGGTGGAAGGCTGCGGAGTGGCTGGACTAGGTAATTGTGTTAAAACTTTCATCTGAAGTGTGAAATTCTGCGGAAACGGAACGACCGTAGCTCCCTACAAGTTTAATTTGTTTTGGAATTTCGCGCAACAAAGCCTCATACAAAAATTAAAAGTTCTAACAAAATGTTTTTAAATTTCCCCTGAAATCAGCCACAATAAAGAAGCAAATAAAAAGTTGGTCGCATCAAGAAGGGATAATGAAATACAAAATATTCATGTCAGACATCATCGAGTTTTAATTCTCAATTACAAATGTAATACATAATTCATTGTTCACGGACTCACGGAGACATTATTTTTATTCAATGAGGAGGATACTGGTAGCAGCGAAGCCTGCATACAAAATATGTTTGACATAACACACGTGACTCAGTATAGAAAAGATGCACAGTAATATATATTGTACTATGATCATCACTGGCGGTGGTCTGTTTCTGGCTTTCTACCACCCTCCCCGCCAACCAGTCAAGGTAGGTTTCAAAGCCCCGGGGCTAAAATTGAAAGAACAGTGAAAAAACTACTACCTTACATACTATCGGATTTCGACGCCAAAGTGCTGGCTGTGTTACGTAGTCGTTTAGGAGAGCCAGAGACCTTTTTGGCTTCTGAGTGAGATCTTGCTTCTTTATAAAAAAATAAATAAATAGTCTAGAAAAAAAACGAAAACTTGCATAGCGTGTTTTGCAGAGATTCTCGCGTGAATCATTTCCTGCACGTAAGGCACATTAGGAAACAATCACATCATCCAAATTCGAACGTAAGGTCCTCAGGCTGAATCTATAACCAAATTGCCAAGATGCAAGTAGGTAATACTGAGACCAAAATCTTATATTTATAATAAAAAAAGGATTCATTAGCTAAATAAAAAATCCATAAAATGACACAGAAATACAAGATACTGTCTGATCCTGGAAAACTAAAAAACCTAATATCATTACGCGTCTGTCACAACTTCCTATTCTTGACTGTGCATAATACAAATCTTTTTACTCTATTTGTTTGGTCCCAGCACAGTGAGACGGTGTGGCGCCATCATAGAACACACACATAATAAACCACATGCAAACGTAATAAAAATGCTGTATGATCTCCTGCAAAGTGGAAACGTGATCTCACATTCATTAAGGCTTATAGCTACTCCGGGAAACGTAATCAAAATGGACGAAAACGACACACGAATTTAAAATTCGAAAATTCATTTGTGAGGCGTTAATAACTCGCATAAATTTACCGGCGTTTCGAGTCGAGTGTCAATAAGACAAATTTCAACGATTAACATCAAACATCAGACGAAAATACACGGAAACAAAATTAAGGAATCCCAATTTTATTCAAAGCCGTCTCTCAAATCTCGTCTTCATACAGAAGGTTTGCCAAAGATTGAACTCCTAGTTCAATAGCAGTGAATACCAAATTGGAATCCTCAGACGAAACACTATTTCCTACGGAACAATGGTTCGACAGAAGACTACTCGGACAGAACAATGCACTGACAGAACATTGCTTAGACAGCGCAGCACTGCAAAAGATTGATGTTAGCTTTGCAGGTCGAATACTACTACATCAGAAACAGTTCTAATAAGTTTTACTTTAATAAACGTTGTCTTATTCATTTTAGACATTGAAATATCTTGAATATCAGCAAACAAATTATCAAATATCACGCACTCAGTTTTATATAAAAAGAACGTGTTAGACTTTTAAGGATGAAATACATAATATTTCTACTTTTCAGAAACTTGCAGACACATATATGTTGGGATATGAGAAAAAACAATCATACCATATAAAACACCTCCAACTAACTGACTGACTCACTTCTTATGGTTCGTTTCCCAAGTCATATACCTTGGGGAAAGTTGCTGAGTTTCATGGACTGATGATCAGCCAAGATTTGCAAAGTTTTCTGTACACCGTCTGTTTTCTTCTTCTTCTATTATTCTTTCTTCTATTATTTCGCATCGATTCTGCTTTAAACACAAATACTTTACCCAGTACGCAAATAATTTTTAAAATAGACCAAAAAAAAGGTCAGTTCCGTCGTTCATCCCAGTATGCGGACATCAGAAATTCAAAAATGTGGCAAATAAGAATGAGGTATGAATTATTGATGAGGCGTTGAGTGTGGCGGTTCATTACAACGCATTACCGAAACGAGCTGGCAACATCGATTATCGCCGACTACGGACGACGCAGTCTCAAATGAGACGCAGCTAATTTTGAACACTCTGTTGGAGGAATGTGTTGATAATTGGCCTGAGAAAAATTATGTTGATTGTCTTGACGCTGGATTTAGAACAATGATGCAGACGTTGTTGGTTTTATTTTGAGCATCACATAGCGCCATTTGTCGCGACAAATCAAAATTGAGTTCATTATTCTTCTCCTTCTTTTCGTTTGGGACAACGATAAACGACCCGATGAACCTTGGTGTCAGTGTTTTTCCTCGGCCTCTAACATGGTTATGTAACGACCGCCAGCTAACTTATCAAAGACATCAACCGGGACCGAGGGCTTAACGTGCCGTTCCAAGCACGGAACCATTTTTCTTACAGACAATCAGGTGGTTCAGCCTGCAAAGTCCTAACCAGACTAGGAACAAATTCACCTACTGATAAATATCAACTTTGTGAGTGTCCCACCAGGAATCGAACCCGTAACCTTTGCACCACATGCAGTCGCATTACCACTGCGCCATATCGGTCGCCAAATAAAGTTGATACTAATTTGGGTTGTTGAAATCAGCGCGCGTTATATGGAGATAGCGATGCCTCGCCTGAAAGTCGTTGTTTGTATGTAGATATTTGCCAACATAAGAATTATGCAGGGAGTGTAAAAGTCAGTATATTATTAAGTGGTGGGCCACATAATCACATCTTTTACTGTTGTACAATAACGAGGAAAAGCAAAAGTGCGGTACTAATCTGCGAAAAATAGAAAGCCTCAAAATTCGATAGAAGAATAAATGCAATAGATTGTTTGAACAAAAATGCAGGTGAGCTCTGATACAACAGCGTAATAAACGTGGTAGAAAATCTACTTTTACAGAACGACGAAAATAAGAACGGTCAGTACGACGGTAACCACCATCGCCTATAGCAGTGATTGCCCTAGTTGGAACGTTTTATGGCTCTAAATTCCACGGTAGAGAAGCAGCTATGTCTAGTATGCTGATCAATACAGTACGTTGTGTTGACATTGATCTCTTTGCTGGTAAAAAAACTAGTTAGTAATATGGCTACATGTGTTTGTAAACTCTGTTGAACGGACCACCCGTGAAGATATGTTTTTATAGACAAAAGCCGCCATCACACCTAATCCCAATATAGTAATACAAATAGCCTTGTTTCCTCGCGACAATGTTGGAAATGATTATAAGCAGAAGCTCGCGGTAGCCGGCGGCGGAATAACAAAGTCTGATCGGATGCTACCGTGCATGCTCGCGCGTGACGACGCGGGGGCAACGGAAGTTGTTATTACGAAAATATATGCAAACTACCAGCTCAATGGAATATCCCTTTGTGGAACCAGGTTTTTGTTCTTACGCCGCTGGACTCGTCATTTGCATGTTGTTATTGGAACGTTTTAGGGGATAACATGTCGAATTTGAATCGCCTTTACCTCCGCCCCGAGGCTTTGCGCGGAATAAGAAGTGATTTCACACGACACGAAGGTGGAACGGACCTTCTGATTTATTATTCAAAACGTAAGCTGTGGTGAGCTTTTTCGTGAATTAATGCAGTCGATCGGGCCCCACTAACACGACAAGAGAATTTGTCGAAAGAAGGATTGAACAATGTATTTTTATGGTTGTTTAATCGAAGTTGAGCAATGGTATTAACTTTCCGCTTTTGGTAAAGCGACAAGTTAAGTCGACTAAAATTTCGTGGGAAGCGTCTTTATTTCGACGACTCTAAGTCTAGTAGTGAAGGGTGTATATTTGGACGATCTCTTGCCTACAGATGGTAGCGCGTCTGATAATAAAGTTATTGAAAGTGGTAATAAGATGAACGGCTCGTACGGCGCGTAAATCACGTTGCATTCCGTCGCCGCCAACAGGAGGCTCGTATCGAATTACAGTGGATTAATTGCAGCTGAGCGCTGTGGCGACAACTGGGGTGGAGTCGGGCGCCCGCGCATATAAGCCGATTCAAAATCGAACTTTACAATTATTTAAAATAGGATACCTACAACCACATGTTCATTTTATTATAATGAAGAGGAAAGATTCGTTTTTGTTGTGGGTATACTACGTATAAACTCCGAAACTACGGACAAACTTTTTAATTCGCGTTGGAAATTGCAAGGAAAATATGTAATTTCCACGTTGAAAATTATCTAGCAGCAGCAGGTGAAACTTTATTGAAGATTTAGTTGGTAAAATACAGATAAATGTTTTTTTTTTTTGTTATTGTGAAATAGTCTATCTATCTACTCAATTAACTAGAATAATGGAAAAAAACGTTGCAGCCAAGTCGCTGACTTAGAGATCCATCCAACAGTTTCAGTGAGATCTCTACAATACATACACACATACACATATCATGTCTTTACCCTTGTGGAGTAGGTAGAGCGTTAATGGCTGCAAACATACAGTCGCTATCGCCACGTCTGACATATATCAGAGGCCCGTTTCAGAAAAATTGTGTATGCCTGTAAAACAGGTTGTCAGCCTATCCTGTCTCCTAAAAATTTTAAAACACATGAAAACCTTGATTCCTATAGCCGCCTCTTACGACACCCGAGTGAAAGAAGTAGGATGATTCTAAGCTGGCATTACACGGCATTTCTACAATACTGAACATAAATGGCGAAGTAGAAAAGAATAAAATAGACGCCCTTGAGATGTGGTGCTGGAGAAGGATGCTTGGAGTTTCGTGGAATGAGTTCAGAACGAACGTCTCCATCCTTCAGCAACTCAAAATCAAGCAACGGCTGACATCCATCGTTCAGGGTCGAATTCTCACCTTCTTTGGGCACGTCTCCCGGCGAGATAACACCTCCATTGAACGCTTCGTTGTACAAGGGAAAGTGGAGGGAACACGAGCGCGGGGCAGGTCCTTTATACGTTGGACTGACCAGATAAAATCTGCTCTCGGCGGCCTTCTACATGAGTGCACGAGAAAAACAGCCATCAGGGATGAATGGCGACGACTGGTGAAGCGTGCCACCAATAACGACCACAACCACTCTGCTAAGAGTGCACCAACTTAGAAGAAGAACATAAATGGAGCAGCAAATATTTTCAAACAAGTTGAATTGCAGCAAAGGAAAAAACTCACACAGAGCCGCGTTAAAATCATGAAACATAAAAAATCCAGTCATCGTCGAGCGTCGGCTTTAATTTTTGTTCAAGCATCGCCGGTTCTCCGATGCATCGATATTGCGGTTTGAATTACAGCACCACCATTCGCCTTTTAGTAAACCGTATGCGTTATTAGATGTGTAAGAAAAGTTGCAAAGTACCGCGTTGAGATGCCAACTACAACACAAGCCAGTGGCTTACGAGATACGGCTGCAGAAAGCTATTCGCAACTGTCACTTATAAGATGACGAAGTGATATAGGTAAGACGAACTTAGTACCCTCAGAACTAGGAGTAGTACGCGATTTGGTAGTACAATTAACTGCGGTTGGAACAAAAGAACTATACAGAGTGTAAGGAGCGGTGTACCAAAAACTTCATCAGGCATGATCGCAACAACGTTGGGAAACGCAATTATTTTTTCGAGTTACCATAGAAAGTTAGTTAGCTGAACGGGAATTGTATAGGAGGAATTTTTTCTCGTTTTCCAACATATCCTTCTTAAAAAAGTTGTGCAATTTCATGGTCAGCTCATGCCTGCAAAGTTTTTGATACACCGTCTCTTACACACCGTATATAGCAGCAAGAAGGCTTTAGATGTTTTTTTGATACCTAGCCCGGTATCGATACCAAGTCAGTTCGATGCGCTGGTTTCCAAAAATACTTCCTAATTTTTATATCAACTTTGATTCAAGTGGTAATGTTTGACTAGCCCGTTAGCGAAACGGATAGTACCTCCTGCCTGCTACGCCCAGGGTTCGTGGGTTCGAATCCCACAAATAACAAATATTTGTTAAGCCAATTTTCAAATGTTTGTGTTCTGGGTGTTTTCATTGTATAATTTGTTTTATTGTCAAAAAAGTGTAGCCTATAATTATCAGTGATCTAGTTCCCATAGTACAGCTTTGCTTCGTTTGGGGCTAGATGGCGCTTTGTCCAGGATATTTATCTATTATTATTATTTTATTTATCTTGCCGTGTGATGCCGGCTTAGAATAGCATCACCCCATATCTTTCCCGTGGGAGTCGTAAGAAGCGACTTAGGGACTCGAGGGTGTGTATTGCAATTTTAGGCGATGGGCTGACAACCTGTCACTATAGCGATACACAATATTCCAAATAACCCTCAAACATTTGTCAGACGTGGTGTAAATGGCCGTTTTTCGCGGTTGTTTACGCTCTGCCTACCCCGCAAGGGATTATAGGCGTGATATGTGTATGTATGTATGTATTTATCGTTGCAGTAGCGTATCACTGCATTATACAAAGATCTTTCGCTGAACGAGTAACGAGCGAGCACGAATCGCTACAAATCATCGGCCGCCGCGCCTCGCCCTGTCGCTCACTGCCAAAATTAATTTCCCGTAAAATCGCTTTAGCGATCTATCTTTTTCCGAGAAAAATAATATGCGGGCCGACAAACCCCAATAATAATTTCCTTTGTAAATGCAACGGTTAAACAGAACCTGCTTATCCCGTTGAATTGAGTTCGCCTTGAAGGAAATGGGTGATGGGCAAACAAATTATTAAAGTGCCCTATATGGGGCAAAGCTTGCAAGAGAAACCGACTACTTTTAAGATGATTCCGGAGAGTTACTAGCGCCCATCATCACTTATAAGCTAGCATCAGAACTCGACTAAAACTTAATTTGTCAAAAATCCGCTTCTGTCAGTGAAATGAAATTATGTGTTCAGCGAGTTAGTAACTACAGCGACACTACTATCATTAAAACAATACTCTGTAAATAAGCTTCAACATCAAGCTGTCAAACTTAAATCTGGCTGACGCAAATTATATATAACATATAACGTAATTTATTATATAGCATAAAATGCGAATGCGAATGCGACTTATGATATTTTAAGTGATGAGGCCGCTAGTTACGCTAAGGAACCCTCTTAAGAGACGAGTACTTTTTGCGGTACATGTCTTGTACATCATTAATAATAGAGCTGGTGTATTCGCCTCATACATATAGACTTTCCTAGTTTTTGTTTATGTCTGACAGCTTTGCCTGTACTTTACAAGAAATGTAACACTTCAACATCAAAACAAAAGTTTACCACGATCAACTTCTTGTCTTGGGCGGTGGGGCATCAAGTCGACGATTAACCCGATGCATCCTGGTGTCAGTTTTTAACTTCCAAATACTATACTAGTAGGCCTCTGACAGCTGACACTGTTTATTATTATTACAGATGCACCGACTATGGTTTTGGCTGACAAGCCGACTAGATATATATACTATACATTTCGGCTTAGAAACAGCCGACTGATAACCGACTACTCACCGACAACAAAAATGGCCGACTAGTCGTTGCATCTCTTATTATCATCCATTTCATCATACCTCAAAAGAAAATTTACTACTAGAACTTCCGAAATGCTAATTGAAATATATAGTCTTAACCACCTCTAAAGCGGGAATTCTTCGAATACAATACCAAATCGGCTAATTAGCGACATTAAAGACTTAAAGACAATCTGCATTATCGGCAATTTGCCTACGATAATACTAGCTTAAAGTTCTTTAAGTTCCAGGTTTCCAGCAAATATGGGAAACATTCTTCGTCAGGTTTACGAGCCGGTGTCTCTAGGACTTATTATTACACGACCCTTCCAGCAGAGTCCAATTTGGCAAGCATTGCTGGTTGTCTTAAGTTTATTGTAATTACAGTCATAAAATAACCAGCAATGTATGCTGAATAGGGACTAGTTTGCTGGGTAGTGTAATACCAACTTGACGGTGTCGCTGCTAACGAACGGTCTCCGGAATGACGACAAAAAGTCTCCGATCGTCTATTCTTAGCAACACCGGCCGCTTCGCCCGATTAGTCGACTACTATGGTAGGCGAGGCTGTTTCCTTTGAATGACACAGTGTAGATATTAAGCAGAAGAAACGTTTTTTTTAACATTAACCCGTGCTAAAGAGCTTATTGTGTTTTCCCGTTGATTGAACTTTTGGTGAGCGTCCTTCAGCGTCATCTCTATCTTTATCTTGCCTTAACATTTAATTCAGACTGGAGTCAAAGTAAACTCATCTCTCATAAGGTACTAGCGGCCACCCCTGGAATGAGACCTTTTCCCGGCAAAAACTTTCCTTTTGAATTCTATTGAAATAAACCGCCTCAATATCAGTTGCGTGGTTTTAAAGAACTAAGCATATACAACACCTAATCAGAAACAATAGTGATTACAGAACAAAACAAAGTCGATCGTGTAATGTTGGTCTCAGGCATCACATAAAAATAATGGCTGCAACATAGCTAGCTAAATCAAATAGTCTGTGTCATGGTTGATTGTTTAATTTAATCATTTATTAATCTATTAAAGGAACATCAATATCTCATGCTTCTAACGTTGATATAATTCTTACAGACTGAAGCAAATTTTGATATATAGATGTACACAATATTCATAGCAACTTTTATTAGGTAGGAAACTTAAAGTAGTTATAGGTATAAATAATCTTAGCTACATCGGAAAATAGCAGTAATCGTTTGATATAACACGTCAAACTGTCTTTCTAAATATGCAATTTATCATTCACCTAAGCGGTCATGAAATACAAAACCCAAGTGCAAATACGTGGGCAGTGTCACTACCGTCTCGATTTACTACACTGTGGTCACAGTTGACTAGTCACTTCCTACCCTGAATGCACTCCTTCGGTGTACCGAGAGAATAATTGCCCAAGCCCTTGCCGTAAAATAAATGCTATTCTTATTTAGCTATTCAATAAATACTTTTAAAATAAAAAGCGGCCGAGACTGCTGTCGTTTTTAATCACGTTCAACTTGAGAGACATTTAATTTGCAAGATGTTAAACGTCCATTTGGATTAAGAGGGTAAAAAATTGTGCATTAATTAACTTTTAACCTTGGTAAATTTTGGTAAAAACAAAGACTCGAAGTCTGTTTTAGAATCGTTTATCATTGTAAACAAAGTAGGTTTGGCCGCTGTGGCAGTAAACGGCTTAACGAAGCTTCTTCTTCTTTCGTGTGAGAAACCGAGTCGACGAACGACGCACCCTGGTTTCAGAGTTTTTAAACCGCCAACTACTAATGTAGTTGATTGACTTCAGTCTACCCGCGACTACAGCTGATATAACTCAGCTGAAACGTCAGAATCCAGGCAAATCGTTTATATTAACTAAAACATGTGAAAGTTATCGCGAGTGGTAAAAAATTATATCATTAAAAGTAGGCCTTTGATATGATTTTATAACGACTTCCGAAGTTATTATTGACAGCAACCGGGACCGACGGTTTAGCGAGCCCTCCAAAGCACGCAACCATCTTTCGTCAACATCGTTCAACCTGCAATGTCCCAACTTATCTGGGAACAAATCCACAATGAGATGAATATCAACTTTGTGAGTGCTCCCCCGGGAATCAAACCTGGGGCCTCCGAATCTGAGACCAACGGTGAAATCGTTTAACCACATAGGCAGTTTCCTACCTAGTTACGTAACGTACCTTCTAATGAGCGGTATCTTAAATAATTGACAGACGAAGTAGGTAAATCAATTCCACTGCTGGACATGGGTATTTATTATTCCTACTCACCACACCACGCTTAGCAGGCGCAACGGTTAACTATCCATCCCTTAGTCGTATTTTACGACACCCAAGCGTAGAAACTTGGTCATGCAATTCAAAGCCAGCATCACACTGCCATTAGAAAAGATCTCATTAACAGCGAAAGCTACAAAGCCGATAGCCAGCATTATCGGGTCCGCAAGTCCGTAGATATCAGTCAGATGCGCTTGATTTATGCCAGCCAACAACATTAAATTACATCTAGATCGAACACAGCCATAAATTACTGGGCGCATTGTAAATCTGCCCCGTGTATCGGCGGTCAAATCATGTAGCCAAACTATATCATGCGTTGACATCGCGAGCATGCGAACGCCAGCGCCCCAGGCGGAATATACAAGGTGTTTATCATATAGTCCACTGCTGGACATGGGCCGTTTCATAAATACTGACCATACTTGGCAGGCGGATTAAGCGCAAGTAGTTGTATTTTTAGAGAACGCTTCTAACCCTTCCCTTCATTCATTCCTTGACCCTTTGGCATAGAACTTGTCAGTTTACTTAATCTACGGAAGTGAAAAGTACTTTATTGTGAATTGGCAAGCAGACAATTAGGCCCCAGCTGGTAATAACTTTGTGCAAATATCAATCACTTTTATACAATTAATATAATAATAATTATTTAAAACAATACACGATAAAACATCACCTATATGGCACTATTTCTGTATCACCTTGTATGAAGTACCTACTAAGGTACAAGTGCCTTGTTTTGATTTGAAATTATTCTAGAACATTTCTGTAACCGACGATATATCAACGTTTGAATATCATTACTATTTGCCGAATAACTTTATAACGAATGGTATAGTGAAGTGCGTTTGAATATTGGTAAAACCTGCTCTTTCAACAGAAATGCATGAACCTGGATAAAAACAAGACGTAAGGGAAGGTAAGGCACCTTTTGTAGCGATTATTTCAAGTCAAATTAAAAAGTGTATTAACAAAATTCAGAATGTGGTATCGCCTACACCATGTGATTACAAAGAACTTACAGTTACAAAAATATTTTTTTATAGTTAAGTCAAAGATCATTTTGAGAATCCTACCGAAACAAACAAGAGACTTTATTATGCTTCAAAATGACAATTCTGTAGGTTTCGGTCAGAACACGGATAACGTATTGGTGAAATCGGTCCTGAGAACACATCAAAACAGACCTGAGATTGCTAGGGTTGTTAAACAACAGCGCTGTAGGCACTAACGGTTCTCAAAACGCTAGCCTCGTATTATACAAACATGTTCTACACTCAACAAAAACTAATTGCAAACTAGTATAGGTACTTATATATAAAACAATGTTTTAAAGCGGGTCCTGAATTTATTGACGCTGGAAAATAACAGGACCACTAATCGCGATCTGATATTGGCGCGACCTTTTGGCACGATACGTACGTGACTGTAAGTTGGTAAAATAAGACCAATTTAAGAAGAGACTTCCGTTCGAACTAAAAACACTTGAAGAGTACAATCGTTAAAGTATAGTGAATAAACGACAGCTATTAAAATTGCTATTGCGTTCCAATTTCAAGCTGGTTTTAAACAATACTAAAATAAACTTTAAAGACCAGTAAATATCAACAGACTTAAAGAGGCGAGGTGTCAAATGAAACTGGTCGTGTAGGTAGAAATCAGTGACCGTTAAAAATAAATTATAAAATAACCAGCTAGCAATAAGCGGGCTGTTCGCAGGTTAAGATGCAGTAGATAAATCACGAAGCGGCGCTGTAATAGTGTAAGTGTTACGGACTGAGGAATGTGATGGTATAAGCTTAAATGGAGATAGAAAAGAATGCTTTGGAATGGAAACTTTAGGCTCTGAAAATGGAACTTTAAAAGAAGAAATTTTGGTTAATAAAGTTGAGAATATAGTACCTATATTTGCTTATGTTAGGAATACGGTTTATTTTGAGCAGGTAATAATTTTGAAGGTAACTAAGTACCTTATTACTTTCTTATCATATTCAACGTTTCAAAGTGTGCCTTGGCTTTAGGTATGATAATTTGTAACTAATATTTATCATGTGTTGTATCTGACCAAACGTCTGTTTGCCTGGGTAGCTAAATTGGTCACAAATTATACTGTTTCTACTAAAACGTTAATAAAGATGCAACTTGTAAAGGAATACGTCAAACCAAACATGAACAGTAGCAAAACAGTTGCAAGACTACTCAGTGGCGGATGCGGGCATCATCAATAACCGGTACGTTACACTAATAATCGTGCAATAAATAGATGGTAAGGGTTAAATAATAATTATAATAAGCCAAAGAAACTTCCGTTTAAACTAGGAACATAATTGAACAAGTTGGCAAAGATTTATAACAAATATAAGTTATTCAATACAAAACACGTTTGTAGAAGATTGCTCAAACCAAATTGCATACAGTGAATGAAAGAAAATAAACGACACACATTGCAAACTACACACAAAAACCGACACCGGAAAACATAACAAAGAACTTCAAATGAGTTAATCATGAACACCAAACAAAAAACCATTACAGCACCTGTCTTAACTAAAACTGGCAAATATTTGCATGTACACAAAATGGCGTTGCAAACGAGGAAAGCAAATGGCGTCGGTAAACATCTCAAGGTGTTAACATCGGCGACGAGTGGTTTTCGACACCTACCAATTATCACTTGATAGCGAGATCCAACCCTCGTGGACTCGTGGATAAACTGTTACTTCCGAGCTTTGGGTTATTCTAAAATACATCAAAAAAGAACACTGGGTCTTGAAGAAGTATAGCGTCACCGTAAAGCGGGAAAATGTATGCCTTGTATTTCAATAATTCTAATATTTCCTTAATATTATAACGCCAGTCAATGGGTTTGCAATTTAATTGAATACCAAAAGCTCTTCAGAAAGTCAATTCTACACTAAAAATAATTCAAACACATTACTTTTCACAAAATCATTAATCTTTTGGAAGGCTGGAGCAAAACATTCGAAGGTTTATAGAATAAACCCAGAAATGTGTACGAGTATAATTAAAAAACATACACTTTACTTCGAAGGTGAGTTATCGCATACGATCTCTAGATACGGTGCCACTATGGATTTATCTCTTAATACCTGGCTAACAAACATGAAGATAAGGGGTAAAATAGTGGTTTCAATTGGTACCATTCTGATGAAGGGTGTGATACACAAATCCACTTGGTCAAGACATTTTTTTATCTCGTTTGCGATGCATTCATCAATATACTGGTCACAGGTTTAACGAACAAGATTATAGAGTAGGTCGTTTTAATAAAATAAAATGCATAACTGCTACTGTTGTGTAAATTAACTCAAAAGCTACCAGAAGCGACAGAAGTCTTTTACAATTATGGATGACTATTCAGATGACAGGTGTCTCTTGAACATAAGTAAATGTGTTTTAACTCGTATTGAAATAAAATTTAATGAGTATGAAAATATGTGGAAAATTATGATTAAGTACAGGTAATTTGGCCGGTTTAAAAATACTTTGTGCACAGGATTTCCAATACCGCCGGCAGGTGCAAACACTCCAACACTGCAAACCCTATGACAGGGCCAATTATCAAATTATCGTCACTGGCAACTTGATACTGGATACTTAAAGTAATAGTAGGTTCTGAGCTTTACGCCGCCTTAAAAATATCGACGCTATTTATTTAAAAGTAGTGTAAATATAACGTGGCAGAACCTGTATTAGTCATCTAGACTTGTAGGCACTTGTTGGTAATTTATTGTACGCCCGGAGAATAATGGTCGGAGCTGTTTTTTATCATAATATGACAAGGGTAATTTAAATTCCTTTCGGCGTGCTGCACCGTCAGAATTAATAACCATCTTTTTTCGTTAATCAATTTTGTCACCTAAGTTGACCTTTGAAGAGAGATTATCCAGTGCATTAATATTAGATGGGGTGAAAAGAAATGTTATATTAGCTTCTGAACTATGAATGGATTCTTCATAAGGCTTGTAATGAAAATCGTGATAGGTCCTTGGTGCTCGTGTGAAGTCACAATCGCTTTGAGTATCATCGAGATTGAGAGAGCGGCGGGCGTGCCAACTATCTCACTCATTAATAATACAAGTGGGTCGTGCAATATCTGAGACTTACCTCATTAAGTATGAAATAAAGATGAAATTTCTCAAGTTTTCTTTACACCAAATTAAGTATTTTTAATGACAGATGGACAATTTTACTCTTGCTTTGCGCTACTCGTAGTGTGCCTGCATGCAAAAAACAAATCAACATATGTCTTTTTAAATTGATCGACATTTGCAATAATTTTTAAATGGTGATGTCGGGTAGTTAATAACATAAACAACTGAGTCCCGAAGAAATATAGCTTCCGATCGTAAATAATTGGTTCAACAGGTAAAATATAAATCTAAAACAAACCTACTCCTGATAAGATAGAAGATTAGTAAGTGGAGAAGCCAGAAAACAAAAAAAAAGGAAATTTTAGCTTTCGGAAATTGGTACAAATGCAATCAACTTGATCAGCAAAGCTGTAACAAATACTTACTATAGTTCTATTGTTAAAACATTCTTTTTTTTTATGATGGGTTTGCTCTTGACTCTAGTCTAGTCAGTCTTTGAACTGCCTTCTCATTTGTTGAGAAGGTTTGCGATAAATAATAATAATAATGAGCGCATAATAATCACGAATACTACGAATACTACTGCCCTTGCATGGACGATATGATATGGGTGAATACTGTGAATAGTAGATTTAGACATTTTGTAATAGAAACAAACAATCCCACAAATTTCACCCAATAAAAGATAACTTTTAAATGTAAATAATTGGCGCAACTGGTAGGATATAAATCTCAGACAAACAAGCCAATGATTAAGAAGACTATATATCAGAAGTTACTCTTGCGCCGCACGCGATCGCACCTAGCGACGACGGATCGAATATATCGATATTGAATAGGAAAATTTACGATTATAGCAATATTTCTTAGCTAGAATAACAAGCGATGTAATGAAGTTCGGATATAAATAGTTTGGTGTCTTTTGAAACTATCTAAAATAAACGACCACGCTTAGTTATAAATTATTATTGTCCTTAATAAAATGAATAAATATTATGCAGAAGAATATGACTACGCTAATGATTTTAAAGACCGCTTAATATTTTTTTCGGGATCGACATTATAATGAAAAATGATTTGATCAAAATTTACCTTTTTATTACAGGAGTTAAATGACTATTTTTTAAACAAATTGTTTCATGCACTTTTTATCACATGCTCTCTCTATACATTTCTTGACATAAAAAAACATATTGAAAGATATTGCTTTTGAAATTCAATCGGTTCGAGAAATGTTTTTTTCTATCATCCACTCAATTCAATCGCTCCACAAACATTAGCAATCAAAGACCAACGTATTTTTATTGCCACTAGTCGCATTTATTAGAAACTTAATCTAGTTGCATGTAGTACTGGAATCCCGCGACAGATGGCGTCCCTCTATAAATAGTTAAGGCGAGTAATTTGCAATACGAACATATTTCTTGGTATCGGTTTTCAGACCATAAAATGAACGTTCGATTATGCAATGCAAACAATTTCTCGAAGTATACGAGTATGAGAATTGCGGCTCGATTAAACTGGCGCTGAAATTCTAATTGAGAAACTCACGTGCTTCTTGTGGTTTCTTCTAGATTAAATGAAAACATAGTTTCAGACTGCTGAGAGAAAAGCAGGTAAGTAGAAATAGGTAATTTAATAATACTTAAAATACGATGAAACAACTGCGGTAAAAACTGGATGTGTGTACAATAAAGGAGACCCAAGTTTGGACATGGATTGTTTCAACACAGTTTAGTTGCTACAGCACATGAAATTTCTAGGTTATCTACCTCTTTTTATAGTTTGAATGTCCCTCGTTCGCTGACAAATTTTACTGAACACCTCGATATTTCGTATATTGTACACACTCCGTCCCCATCTATTTGTTAATAGAGTCCTCTCCATTTCGGCCTTTTTTAAGCCGAATGAGCGATTTATCGCTCCCAGACCGGATTTTTTTAAGCTTGACTTTTTTCAGGCTCGATCAACGTCGTAAATCGTGGCGTGCAATTTCGGCCCAGCGCGAATTTTCGAAATGCTAGAGGGCTTATATCAATTGCAAAGGCAGAACAGACTGGCAACAAGATTTTCCAGACTGTTCGATTTACGGTTTTCAGTGCAACCTAGCGCTACACTCTTGTTATGTGAAGTTACAATGATAGAGGTATAAATTGGTTTTGGAGTACGTCGGTGCAGCAGACAAAAGAGTCATTTGACAAGTTTTGTCAACTGTAAAATGTATTACATAGAAATCTAACTAACAAAATTTATCGTCCAACACGTCAGCTGCAGTAACGTGAGGTTTGCAGTTGACTATAATATTAAAGTACCCTGTGCTGTTGACCTGCCAGTGCCTACCTTAACATACCAGCTTATATTTTACCGCCACAGTCCGAAGTATTTCTGAAATAGACACGCTCAAAAGCCGTGAAAATTCACGATTATTGGCAGTAAATGAAAGCATTTACAAGCGCTGGTTTCATTCAAGGGATCTTAAATTTGAAATGTTCCTCGATCACGCAAAATTCTTAAATGGTTTCTAGTAATGTTCTTAACCGTTAGATGGTCATTCGGATTCTTAGGTGTTTACTGTCATTCAAACGCTTGCATGTTTAAGTATGTTAAATTATACATACACTCACACGCACATCCCTTACGGTTTAGGCAGAGCGTAAGCGGCCGTAAATAAAGGTCGCTATCGCCACGTCTGACTAATATTTGAGGACCGTTGCAAAAATCGTGTATCACTAATAGTAACGGAAACCCTCGAGTCTCTTAGTCGCCTCTTACGACACCCTCGGGAAAAATGGGGCTAAGCCTAACAGCCTGTATCTATATGCGTAGTTTTTATTCCCCGGTGGTGGGCCAAAGTGTTTGAGTCGCAGTTGACGCACCAATTAAACACTTGGTTGGGAATAAAATGAATTAATTTTACTTGTGCCCCGTTATCATGTATAGGCCGGGTTCCAGATTGTTCCTTCCTAACAATCGCGACGAAGCGTGTTTACATTTGGCCGTGAGAGTGAATTATATGCGAGAATTTATACAGGGTCCTATGGAAATAGTTTGAACAGGGTGTAGGTATCTGCGGAGGTGCAAATCCCTTGAGTTACGGTCTGTCCCTAAGAGTACAAACAACTTTTCTCAAGGATTGGTCGAAATATAAAATCACGTACAACATTGCTGATTAGCTGTTTAATTTGTTATAAGATAATTAGGTATTATGTTGAATGAATGAATGTTTTAAATCATACAGTCGATGGTTTATCTTTACTTAACAAGTTTGACCGTAAAAATTAACATTTGTCAAGTTCAAATACTTACGTTTTGTCTTGTCCAATTATTATTTTCTCACAAAAAATTGAAAACTATACTCACTACAAAAAAATGAAAATAGGTGAAACTAAAAATAAGCAATAAACAAACAAGTATAATGTATGTTGTAGTTCGTAAAGTTTGTTTCTGTGACATATCCAGTTGCTCACTGTGAACATTTCTCATCGTTTTGTATGCAAAATCAGCACCGCAACTAGCAAACAAGGCATTTAAATAAAAATCCAATTCGTAACTATCAACAGGAACATCCCTCAAACCAACGCTTTCTACAAACCGGCCATCAATGAAAAATTATGTGAAACAAACTTTTGAAATTACTTTTAATGACGGGATCTCGTTAGTCCGAGGTCACACTGACAGGCGGCGGTGTAATTTCGAGCTCATTTTTAAAGAAGACACCAATGTATGCACAGCTTAAAATTTATTGGTACTCGGTTGGAAATTGTGTTTTCTGAGGAGGATACAATAAATATCCGAAAGGTCGCGTTAACGAGCAACCTGAGACAGCAGACGTAAAGAACAATAAAGTACTACGGCTTTAACTGGGGGAAGAATGTATAAAACATATACATGGATGATACGACGTATGGAGAGAAAGGAACCTTCTGCTCATTTTCTGTTGTCTTGTCTCAATGTGTACGCAATCATCTGCTACATATTGGCGAAGCCTTGTTTGCGTTAAATCTTTGTGGTTCATTTTATTTGAAATATTTTATATGTACAAACTTTTGCCCCTTTTTAGCTTTGATACATGTATATATATATACGTATAGATAGATAATTTCTGGTACATAGATCAAAAGTATTTGTTTACACAAAACTAGATTTAACTAGAAAGTAAACTGCATGCACTTCATGAAATTGGAAAAAAAGAATAAAACCTCGGCACTTCGAAATACCTGCACTCTGATCCGATACAGAACCAACATATTCAAACCCGCCGATATCTCCGTAGATCTTGCAAAAACCGCGCAGGCTCGCTCAGCTAATGATTGGAGCCCATATCGACCCCTGGAATCCCTTATAATATTACCGCCGGCCTCATAATAGGTAGGTACGTATTTTCGGCAAGATTTCTGATTCGCCCCTTATCATCTCATTTCAATCTTTCGCTTGTTATGAGTCGAGAGAGCTCTGTACCTGAGTGATTGGCTTCAAGTTTTACGTTGCCTGCCTCAGATTCTTTTCTTCCGCCTTTTTTGTTTCGTTTATTTTCATTTTAAATTAAATTGAGTTGAACGGTACGCTTTACGCTTTCCTGTGTATTTTCTGATGTGAAAATTATTATAACGGGATGTTACTCATTTGGTAAATTTATTTCTCATGCCAAGACATAAAAAAATATATTGTATTTTTCGGTCACACCGAAAATGAAATAATAGATTGATGCGAAATGGATCGATATTTAAATATTGATGGAATATCATCTATTGCGGTAAGAATCTTGTAATATTTTGTGATAATATTGATTAATTCGGAACAGAACTTAAATCTAAACTCTAAAATCTGCCTAGTAAATCAGCGCTAATCTTGTTAAAATTTGTAAACGGATACTTGGTACAGAGCTACACAAAATCCAGCGAGCGCTAAACAGCGTCGAGAAGGCTAATCGAATAGATAAATTGCTCGTAACTAAATTACATTTCAATTAAGAGAAAGTATCGTTCGAGTTTCAGAGGTCAGCACTTACAGGGTGCTAGGTTAAATGGTAGGAAAGTACCTACTAGTGCGAGTACTAATCAAGTTTTAAACAAGGATAAGACAAGACTAGGCGGTTGATGTCTGTTTGATGGTCAAAATCACTGCAACACTTCCTTGACCTGCGGGTCCGTCACCTGCCCTCGTATTCTACTAGTCTGATTTTGATTTCAAAATCCAATGGTCCATAGTTCGTTTTTCGGTTGAAGGAGAAAACGTGTATTTCTCCAATTTTTGAAAACCTGCAAAATTTACAATTTGTATTTCTCCATTTAACAGTCTGTAAGATTGTTCCTTTTCCTCGTTTCATTACTATCTTCTTCTAAGACCATTCAAATATGTTTTCAAACTTACCTATGATCTCTTTGCAAATTGACATTCATTCAATGAACGAGTTTAGTGTTTCATAGAAATTCCTTTAACAAAACCTTTAATATAAACTGTGTAGTCGACATGAAAACCTATCTCCTAGTTTCTCATTGACATAAATTTTACGCACATCCTGTATATTTCAGTTATAATCTACCTCTAACAAGTTCTGCGGCGATGAGAGGATATAACTACGCCACCTGTAATTGAAATCCACTTGTTTATTTGATTTCTAGCGTTTATAAACGCTGTTGAAGTATAACTGGCCGTGAACCAAAGTGATTATCGTAAGTTGGTAAGTCTTCAGGAAATGCGCCGCTAAAGAGATGATGGTAAAGATGATATTGGAAGGTAAGCTACAATAGCAACCCGCGTTGGCGGACGACCTACACAATAATAGGCACAAGACGCGGAAAGAGTAAAAGCATTCATAATAACAGTATTCAGTATCTCACAGCGAGAATAGCGTGAATCATTTTAATATAATCAGGCTGAATTCGAACGTAATTCGACTAAGTTGAGGATCCCCTGGTTTAAACGTGGCCGGTTCCGCGAACTACCATCTTAAGTTAACGGTTAACCATGCAATCATCGTACCGCGGACTTGTTGGAGATTGAAATGTAATTTTATGGGCAAAGTTCTCAGAGCAAGGGAATGTTTACAACCAGAATGTAACCAAGAAAACTATATTCGCGATCACCGATCACTCTTAGCTCGTGCTGAAACATGTAAATTAACAAAAAAAAAACACAGGATTTGGCCGCCTGTCTGTCAACCTTCTTACAAACAACTATGTAATAAGTGATGATAAAAACTGTCCTATGTGTTAATCCATGATACCTTCTATATGTGTGCCACGATCGGTTCAGTAGTTTTTGCGTGAAGAAGTAACAAACAGCGAACAAACAAACATACAAACTTTTGCATTTATAATATTAGTAGGATGATCCATTGAAACGATAAAAAAGAAGAAGTAATTGTCTAGTACCCATAATACAAGCTTTGTTTAGCTTAGGGCTAGATGGCACTGTGTGTCTCGTCCAAGGATATTTATAACTACAAGTAACCTAGTTAAGTACAAGTCAAGAAATCATATCAGTGGCAACTAAATAATTATTTCGGTCTACCTCTACGATACTTCTCAAGAAATTTTGAGCAAGAAAATGTTTCAAAAATAACTCTACAAACAACCAGAATGAAGCCATAAAAAACCTCCCGCAATCAGACTCGGCACGTGCAAAAATACAAATATAAACACGCTTTATTCGGTACGTATTGTATCTAAATATATACAAAAAAGCGTTCCTGAATTGATTTTGTGTTCTTCTTTTCGTGTGGGACAACGAATTGACGAATGATCCGATGCACCCTGTTGTCAGAGTATTTCAACCCGGAATGACGCTCACGAGTAAAAAAACATCACTCGGCATAATACTTCCATGAAATAGATTTGTCCCGTCCAACTCCATATTTTCCGACGCCGATATTTCGTAATCAGAGCCTACCGAGTGTAATGGTCCATTTATATTTATTAAGCTATATAAATCTATTAGACCATTTAAATTTTATTATAACTAAAGACAGATTGAAATGTGAAGTAGCAGCGGCGATAAAATGAACACTGTCAAAATGTATTGGTTTACTGAACATGTTCACGGCAGTAGAGTTGAGTGGTTTCAATAAATTATATGGTTTAAGACAATAAGTTGACACAAATAGGGAACATATTGATAACTGAAAGCACCTTTTTAGCTATAAGGCGAAAGAAATAATGGGTAAACTAAAATTAATACCATTCATTGCCTGCTGCACGGCAAAATGCAAATAAGAAACCGGGGATCGAAAACATTTGCCGAACTCTTCTGGTCTATACCAGGCGTCTGTCACAAATTACGTAACGCAAAATTTTCCCCCTCTCTCTCTAAATGTGAGTTTTTCTGTTGACAGTTCTGTTAATAGTTCTGAATGTCAAACTCTGGTGCACTGTACTAAACTGAAAACTTGACGTTTCAATATAGCTGGCGGCAGCCATAGTTTTGTCTCTGCTTCCGTTTCACGTTGTGTGTTACTAATTTATTTCTTTTAGTTTGATTTGCTACAAAATAAACTTGTCGTTTTACTGTTATATTGAGTGTCATTTATGTAAGCAAACAAAAACAACAAATCTACAAGAAATTTAGAACGATTACATAAATACAAAATAAAGAATATTTTGTAAAGTGGTACAGATTTTCATGTAAAGGAACGTTATTTCAATTAAGCTGAGCGCCCTCTACATGACACTCGAGAATCTCTAGAAAATTTCCCATTGCGTTACGACATTTGTGGACAACCCAAGAGCAGCTGCTATGATATTTCATGTTGTATCCTACTGATTTAATTGAACTGACTCGATGTCGCAGCGGTTAGGATTCCTGCCTGCGACGCCGGCGGTCGTGAGTTCGATCCCCAAAAACAAAAATATTTGTTAAGTAAATTTTCTAATATTTTGTTTAGTTTGGGTGTTTTCAAGGTATAATATGTATTTAATACGACATACATACATCACGTCTTTATCCCTTGCGGGGTAGGCAGAGCGTAAACGGCCGCAATAAACGGGCATTTACGCCACTTCTGATAAACATTTGAGGGTCATTCGGAAAATTTTATTAATACAACAAACGTATAAAATGTATTACCTAATATCAACTATCAAGTTCCCATAGTACAAGCTTTGCTCAGTTTGGGGCTAGATGGATCTGTGTGAATTTACGTGGATTATTATATCATAATTATTCCTTCTCTGTCACACTACACTCAATGTTTTGGCAACCATCAAAACAACTGGACCGATTTGAAAAAATATGTTCGTGATAAAAGGTCTCATTAGTTAAAAGGGCTAGTTTTTACCGCACAAAAATATCTTATTCTTACTTGAAAAAGCAACGGGTGAAACAGTTTAGCGGTCCTCTAGTTTCCTTCAAACCAGCAATGAAACGATCACAACCGCGACAAACCTTCCCTATCGCCATGTTCACAATGCACCACAAGTGTGTGGGTGTCCAATTCTCGAGCCGTTGAAACCGACACTCCAGTAGGCATTATGAATTGAATGGAAAATGAACTGAATTTATCTTGGGCATAAAATAGACTTGTGCCTTGTGCCTTGTGCTATGCTTTTGCCTCTACAATTGCACGCGTTTCTGTATCGGTTGGCGTATCTAGATAAATTTTATGGAATTCATGTATACTGCTGTCATGCGCGAAAATGTCTCGGCTACTTTCAAAAGTACCTACTTAGATAAGCATTTCTTTAAAAGTGGGAATAGAATTATTACTTATGGAAGAACGATACCATACCAAATAAAAACCTACCTACCTTACTTAGCCCCAAAAACTGATTGGTTTTTATCCTTGTAACAATATTTGTTTGTACATATGGGATCACTTTCGAATAGTAACTGATAGCTAAAACTCAGAATGAGCTGGTGATAAGGAACATAGGTCGAACGGCGAAAAATTTTTTTGACCTTCCATGCAAAATAGCCGATCAGCTGATTTGAGTTACCATGGAAAGTCAAAATATTTTTGACATATCTCAACCTATGTTCCTTGAGGAAAGTTGTTTCATAACACCAGCCCGTATTGGGATTGCGCTATCGGTCACTAGTAAAATTTTATTTACCTTATATTTTCTTTCAAAACATATGAGAAGAAATACAACTGATTAGTCCAATTTTCTTATAAGTGAAGGTGCTAAATCGAAAACAGTAAATGTGATAAAATCTAAGAAATACCAGGAGATAATAGCAAACGAAGATAAGTACAGTTACCAATCAAACGTAAGATATTACAACACGTTGAACGTCAACAAATCGTGTGGGAAAACATAACATGTGGCTGTGTCCATCCGTTGACCCTATAACGGTACTAACTACATCGTTGCGTTAGCGTATTGGTGATACATAAAGGCTTAGAAAGATCTAGAAAAATATTCCATTTTTGATCTCTAGCACTAAAAAATAACTATGTAATAGGGCGCCGCCGCCAATACTTACTTTGTGATAGGGCTCCAATCTATTATTTTTGCCATTGTGTTACTGGAGCGCCACTGAACTGTCTTTATTACGTCTCAATCGTCCTAATTACGAAATCGACAATACTACGCAACCTGTCTTTGTAGTACATTCACAAAGAATTGAAAAAAAGAAAATGTTTTATATCTAAAATAAAATATTGTAAATCCAAAATTAAACGCATAAAAATATGCAGAACAAAATTCAAAAATGCAAAAAGAACGCGCCCAACGTGGGGCTCGAACCCACGACCCTGAGATTAAGAGTCTCATGCTCTACCGACTGAGCTAGCCGGGCTTGTGATAGAATGACGAAATTTTTGACCGTGTTCTGCAGACGCTGACGTCACCACTGTATAAATATTTGTTTAGTTTTTTGTGACGTTACGTAGTAACTTTAAATCGTGTTCTATTCTTAGCTCGCTTTATCATCGCTGGTGCTACGTTCAAGGTGAATCTTGATTTTTTATTTGTTATAGCTTATATTCTCGTATGTTATTATTATATACTCATATAGATTTCTTTATTTGACATACTGAAAGTACTCATTGTGAAATAATAGTTTTGAAGATTAATAGTTACCTATGTACCTATTAAAACAGCATGTGTACCTACTAATAATTATTTTTTAGTGTGGGACAGCGACGAAAAGTAATTTCCATATTTAAGGGACCAACTTATACTGGTTTATTCCATACAGTTCCTTCATAATAACCGTTGTAAGTTGATCCCTCAAGCAGACAGGGTAGGTTACGTATTTTGAGTACCTATATTCTCCTTTTGCTATTCTCGAATCAGGTCAGACAATGGGCGGTCCGTAAACACTTGGAGCTGTGCAATTTACTTGTTACGTCGTATTGGCATCCCATAGCGGTTGTTATTTTACGTAGCAGGGCTGGCTATGGCATGTTAGTACCTACCGAACCTTTTCTACCAAATTGATCAGCTGGTGGTATTTTATGTAGGTAAATTCTTGATGTGAATTAAAACAAGATTAGAGGCAAAGTACCTAAACAAGATACATACATTTTACAGTCTAAGTCTAAGTAACAATGAACTAAAATCGATAAGCCTGTGAATAAAAGTTCTTCTGTTCGTTCGTTATTAAGTTCTGAGTGGCCTGGATTCATCTTACATTATGGTATGTCGTATGTACTACCCTACAGCCACAATAGATCTACAGGTCGCAGTGGCTGACACATACACACACACATAATCACGCCTATAATCCCTTGCAGGATATTTTACGCCACGTCTGACAAACATTTGTGAATTTGAAAATTGTGTATCGCCATAGTGACATGTTGTCAGCCCATCGCCCAAAATTGCAATACACACCCTCGAGTCCCTTAGTCGCCTCTTACGACTCCCGCGGGAACGAAATGGGGTAATGCTATTCTAAGCCGGCATCACACGGCATAGGACCAACCCTACTCAAATGAATAATGGTACCTACTTAATTTTATTTCATTATTAGTTTAGCAAATAAACTAGCAGTCGTTTTTGACCAGCCCTGCATATTCTGAACTTGGCGACCGCCCGTGGCTACCAAGATATCTAACTATCCCCAATTTTAACTGGCAACTTCCATTTTTCGCGCCTAAGGGAATAAAATCTGATGTACTCACAAGAAATGTTTTTTAAAGGCAGCGATCCATGGTCTTGGCACAGCAGATGCAAGCAGTAGGTAAACTTATTTACATGAAAGTGTTGGAGACGCGGCCATAGATTATTTGCCACGTCAAGCGCTATTTTTACTTCTAAAGCAATGTTGTCACAATTCTGGATCTCGCTTTAAAAGTCGTAAGTGATCTTATTGTACTTGGCAATGCGCTCCACTGCTGTCAAACTGGTGTCGAATGCAAACCAGTGAAAAATATTCAAAGAAGGACTTAATACCAAATTATTAAAACACTTCCGTGTTAGGCATTCAATTTTTAGAATACTTGCAAAATCCTGCCCGCAGTAGAAAATTTTGCAAGAATTTTAAAAATAAAGACGGACTGTCAAATGAAAATCGGCACCAAAGTAAATTTTTCATCAGACCATTTTTTTTTTGCCAGTTCGGTCAGCTAAAGTTCAGTAACATAAATATTGTTAACGGCGTATTTTCTCTACTGTGAATCCATGCTGATGCATTTAACGATCTTAAACAGGGTAAACAACTTCAGTTTGACCCACTTTAGCGCAACCTAACTACGATGTATATCCATGAATAAGTTAACCTACTTAACGGTAGATGGCGTTGTAATTAGATTTGTTTCTTGCTTGAATTTCCGGGTGAACCCTTTTCTTTCACCCTTCCATTCTGCCTACTAGCATTACTTACTGCCTTTATTATCAATTGATTTCTTAGACAGACAGACAGACAGACAGACAGACAGAAACACTTTATTGCTCACACTAATAATTATAACATAAAAAAGAACAAAAATAAACAACACAATATAAGCAAAGGCGGCCTTATCGCTTTAAGCGATCTCTTCCAGGCAACCCTGCACACTAAGAGAAAACATTGAAAATACACACTGTAAATAGTACTTAGACTTAGACGGCTGTTGTTACACAACCTTACGTCAGAGGACCAACTATTATTTAGATTAGAAGGCAGGTTAAAATCGTATCAGATTTCATCGGGTCATTCGTCGACACGGTGACCCACACGACATGAAAGAATAAAATATAATCTCCCAAACCTACCGTGGCCTGTTCCCAAAGACGGTATTACAAGGATCGACTATGTTTCAACCAATAAGCCGGTCTTTTGAGGGTCTTATTGGAGATTATTGGGATTGAGTTGTCCTTTTGGCCGATATTCAAATAAGACATCTTTAAAATTTGTGGTCTTTACTTACCGGGAACGACTTTTTTCATATTAGAACTATCTAACTTTGAAAAACTTGTTCAGTTTCACGGGCTGTCTCTTGAAATATTTTCAGATATTTTATTTACATACTGCAGTTACTCACCTAAATTATACGTCAGCCTGAATAGCAGACATACCTGCAAAAATAAAAAACATTTTGTGAATAACTTAGAAGATCAACAGAAGCAAAACTAAAATAGATTTTAATTAAAGAATTTGTTTACGAAAAATTCAATAAGAGGAAGGCGCCGTGTGGTGACATACGTAGGAGGCGATTAAAGGCTTCAGGCTTCTTTTTTTTCGTGTAGGATACGGAGTCGTAGAACGACCAGATGAACCCTGGTTTCAGAGTTTTTCAACCGCCTACTACTAGTAGTTCTAGTAGGCCTCTGACATGGTTGTGTAACGACCGCCGTCTAAGTAATCACACACAACAACCAGACCCGACGGCTTGCCCTCCGAAGCACGAAATCATCTTTCTTTTCGGACAATCTAGTGGTTCAGCCTGCAATGTCCTGTGAAGACTGGGAAAAAATTCACAAAGTGGTAAATATCAACTTTGTGAGAATCCTTTGCCCCACCGAGAATCGAACCCAGAACCATTGCGTCGCACTACACCACATCGGCCGTAAATGCTCCCCGTGTAGAGTTCATTGTCTAAAAATTATACCTTGCGGTCACCGCCAGCGTAGCGTGGTGACTTTGGGCGAATACCCAGCATTGAACTACTATAGGCTCATATTGTGACCTGATATCAAAGTCTTGACTAGACTCGTTGTTAATACTAAGAACCTGTTTCTTTTAAAAATATACCGAGAAATGAGAAGCATAATAATTCAAGGAACATTTTCTGTTAGTAGGTACAGAAATCATCTGTCCCCTTACATTCTCTCGCACCACCGATCAAGAGCTCTATTGGAATTCAGCCTTGAAAATGTTTTTACAAACGAAGAAAAGTATCTTTTTTTATATATTTCTGAACTCTACCAATTACTCTCCAGCTGAGATAAGAAGCTGCTTTGGATTCTGAGCATATTTTAAATTAAATAAAATAAAAATTTATGTTTTTCGCTCCGGTGGTCGATTTTTGACACAGGCGAATGCATTATTTCATTATTTAAAGTGGTTTGCCGTGTGACGCCGGCTTAGAATAGCATCACCCCATTTCTTACCCATGGGTGTCGTAAGACCCGACTAAGGGACTCGAGGGATGTGTATTGCAGTTTTAGGCGATGGGCTGACAACCTGTCACTATAGTGATACACAGTTATCTGATTGACCCTCAAGCTTTTGTCAGACCGTTAACGCTCTGCCTACCCCGTAAGGGAAATAGGCGTGATTTATGTTATGTATGTATTAAAGTGGTTAATAATAGCCTTTCGAAATACCTTAATCAAACTTTCCTTTTATTTACAACCTTATTGTACTATAGGAGTGGAATCTCCGTGTTGGATGATGAAGGAAAGAGAAAGATAGTCCCATCACCGCCCCTTCAATAGTACTTTCCTTGTATATCATCACGTTTATTTTTAATATCTACATATTAACACACTGAACACAATTCGCGTATCTTTTGTCACTTTCTGTCGAACCCACAAAAAAGCATTGGATCATTCTATTTCGCCTCGAGTCAAGCTTGTGAATATAGATATTCGCAGTCAACTCACGAACAGAGTCGAATGTCTTAAAAATCGGTAAGCTCAGCCAGTTCTTGTAAGAATTACATGTTTTCACGGGACGCCATGTTTTCATATCTCGGGCGGCATTCCTGTATGAGTTGCAATGTGCGATGCTCATGTAGGCGAAGAGGTAAATAGATGGAAGTGACATAATCAGTAGCAAAGCAGTTCACCTAATACACAAACTACCCACTTATAGCCCTGCCGAACCTATCGTTGAAAATAATTGTAATATGTATGATACAATATTGATGTGCACATTATTGAAATTTTCAGAAAATAACTAAATAAGAGAGCAGAGAGGTTGAAAGCGTTTGAGATGTGGTGCTGGAGAAGTATGAAGTAGATCAATGGGAGAGAGAAGAAGACAGACGTAAAAGTTCTAGCTCTGGTTACGGAGGAAGGTTGTCTCCTGAATACCATAGAAAACAGAAGAAGGAAGATGATTGGCCACTTGCTACGACATTTCATAAAGAACATTATTAAAAGCAAAGTACAAGGAAAAAGGGGCAGAAGATCTAGACGGATCTACTTTACCCAGACAAAGGGAATGTCAATGTCGTGTCGTATCAGGAGGTCAAGTCACTAGCAGAGAAGAGCGAAAATTGGCCGTTACTCCACTGATATGCATTTAAACTCATAAACTTTAAGAAGACCTTTAGTACAGCCAGTAGTATATGTATGTCTGTACTATTGTCAGTTGCTCAACAACAAACTTGACTTATTCAACAATCAGACGTATACGTATTCCACTCCATATGCCTAAATCATACCAACAAGACCGAAATTAAAACTAAACTTGGAACTTCGTGATGCTCATAACGTATCAGTAAGTCCTGTCTCTTTCAGTGACTTTAATTCCACAAGGTGAAGACTCCGTAAGTCGTTTGAACTGTTATCTCCGATGCCATCTTCTGATAAGCATTGTCCGCTGTCATTGTCGACTGACGATCTGTTGTTACTATCAATGGCTTCGATTTCGACGATAATTTCCTTAGCGACTCTTGGGAATCACGTACATTACTTCTAATATCAATTTCTCAAATTAGGGTTAATAAAAGACAATGAACATGTACAGCAGCCATTTTACTGCAAAAATAACGTTTTGTTTCTAAAATTCTATTACGAGCTTTCTCATACTTGAGGATCATCTAATAATTCTGCTCTCTGAGGTCATTGAGCCAAGAAACTTTACGTCTGCCTGATTAAATGGTCTACCTTCTAAAATTATCTTAATCCGTTTACTCGAAAATACGACCTTTTGCCGGCATTTACTATACTCGTACTCACGTCACATAAACCTTCCTCTTAAATCTTTCCATCTGTTTAAACAAATCGCATCCAAATCCGTTGCGTAATTTCAAAGATCAAAGCATACATTGGGATACCAGGACACGTGAAGCGACTTTATTTTATACCATGAAGTAAAGTTTTTTTTAATCTGAAGCACAGAAGACTATAATAGCATAATCTGAGAGAGTTCAGTTTACCTATCAGAAGTCATAACATAGCTGAACTTTTATGTCATAAAATTGTGGCACAGTACCTTAAACTTAGCTTAGGAAATGTTAAAAAGAATTGATGCCCGAATCAAGAACTGTGTACTTATAGGTATGGCGGTGTGTTGAGCATTCGGTAGCTCTGATGAGGAATGATTGTCTAAGGAATCTCGCCAGTCATTATTGGTAAGAAAGTTGTTGTGGTTCTCAAACGCGTCAATATAAAAATTCGATAAGAAACTCTTTTAGATTTTTTTTACTAGAAGTATGTATAAAACCTTTCTCTTAAGAATGAGGCGCAAGCAAGTAGTCTACATTTGAGCCCCTACATGAACAGCCACAACAGTCCACTGCTGGACAAGGGCCTCCCCCTATCGGGGGTATTTTAAAAGTCACCACGCTTGGCAGGCTGATAGGCTAACGGCAGTGTAAACTATTACATTTACGGGGAACGCTGCTGCCCATCCCTGGATAATTATCCCTCCGTCACTTTTACAACACCCACGGACATAGCTGTTAGCTGAGCATACGCACCATGTTCACCGCATTTCGTGAACATGGTGCGTATGCTCAGCTAACGCGTGTTATAGAGCAAAACCTGCTGTGAGCTGACTACTACGCATCATGATCACGTATGAAGAAGCCAACATCCTTAGCACCTTACAAATTTTGCATAAAACACAAAAGAACACAGACAATACGCCGATAAAGTTATCAACACTAGCTCCTGACATTGCTGAGGTAATGATATCACCCTCACTCATACTTTTACCGGCTGATTCAATCCTTTCCTGAGGAAGATATGTGTCTTTTGAGTGCATCAATCATCATATTGCGTGATCAGGACTCATAGTGGCTCCTCTTTCGCGGGACTAAATTTGCATAAAACACAAAAGAACACAAAACAATACACCGATTCAGTTATCAACACCAGCTCCTGACACCGCTGAGATTATGATATCATACTCGCTCATACTTTTACCGGCTGATTAAATCCATTTATGAACTAGATATGAACCTACTAAACCAGTAACCCGTATCTTCAGGTATTTTAGTGCGTCAATTATCATATTGCGTGATCAGGACTCATAGTGGCTCATCTTTTGCGGGACCCATTTAGCATTAAACACAAAAGAACACAAAACAATACAATGATAAACTTATCAACACCAGCTCCTGACACTGCTGAGATTATGCTATCATCCTCAATCCTACATCTACCCGCCGATTCAATCCTTTCCTGGACTAGATATGTACCTACTAAACCAGTAACCCGGATCTTCAGGTATTTTAGTGCGTCAATTATCATATTGCGTAATCAGGACTCAAAATGGGTCATCTTTCGCGGGACCCATTTTGCATAAAACACAAAAGAACACAAAACAATACACCGATTCAGTTATCAACACCAGCTCCTGACACCGCAGAGATTATGATATCATCCTCGCTCGTACTTTTATCGGCCGATTCGATCGTTCGATATCAACCGGCCGATCGAGATGCAGATGCTGCGGGTAAATATATAATGTTTGGTTTTTATTGAGGACTGATGTGGCACAGCGGTAGTGCGTTTACCTGATACGCAAAGTTCCCGGGTTCAATTCCCGACGGGGGAAAATATTTGTTTAAGAAATTAAAACTTCTACTTCCACAGACGTACTTCCATGACATTTTGAGACAGGTCATCCTATTGGAAGATATGAGTGAGTATGTACCAGTTATTAAAGGTACAATTAAATATTATTTTTTATGTTGCCTAGTAATTTAAGTACATCTCTTTTGGTCCGACAAAATTTAATCCGAAAGGTCCGTTAAATACGAAGAAGAGATAACTTTTCTGTGAGTGTAAGGCGAAGTACTCGTATTGTAAGGAAGAATGTTCATAATAATTCAAAATCGTTTATTCATCAATTTATAACACAACAGTATACATACATACATACACATATCACGCCTATAATCCCTTGCGGGGTAGGCAGAGCGTAAACCGTATCAACCAAAGCGTAATAAAGACAGTCCTATTGCATAATAATTAATGTTACTAAATTTGGATGTTAAACGCCATAAGGATTATTAGTAAGCCAACCATTTGATAATTGGCACATCACACATACATTATAAAAAAAATATTCCCAGTAACCTTCAAAAATACTAAAACTAATATTTTACCTACAACATGAACATCGATATCGACACTAAACAATCGAGATCCGTACACGCGATCAAGAGCACAACGGCGGCAGCGCGGGCGCATGTGGAAACCCTGCTTTCAATATGTCATCCGTCACTACCGTGATGAATACGGTCGATCTGAGATCGGGAATTCCAGATGATTCGATTAGGTAGGTAACAACATTTTGACGGTCAGTGTGGCGTAGTGGTAGTGCGACTGCTTGCGACACAAAGGTTCCGGGTTCGATTCTCGGTGGGGCACTCACAAAGTTGATATTTATCACTTTGTGAATTTGTTTTTTTTTGTTTAACTCACCTGATGGTAAGTGACGATGCAAACGATGATGGTTTCAGTCTGTTTAGGACATTGCAAGCTGAACAACCTGCATATCTGAAAAGAAAAATGGTTCCGTGCTTCGGAGGGCACGTTAAGCCATCGGTCTCGGTTGTTGTCTATTATGACTTAGATTTGCTAAAGTCTTATACTTCTGCAAATCGAATCAAAAGTGATATTGGGGATATCGAAATTCATAACAAGGTTAATACAAAGGATATAATATCTAATATCAAAGTTATTAACCGGGCCGGAATCAAAATAGCCACAGTTGATATAAACCAAGTAAGTATCAAAAATTACGCAATCAAAACAACCAATCACTGCATTTAAAAAAAATACACATTGATGATTAATCGCATTGAAGCACTCATAAACTTAAGTGAGTTACAACCCGTGAGCAGAAGAAAATTACAATAAGATAGAACGTATAACTTACTTATGCATTCAAAGACATAAATTTTCACAAGCAAAATGATAAACTTAATTAGAATGCAATAATCCCATCATTACGTTTACAATTATTGCCTGTTGCTTTATAACATAACTATAAAAGTAATTATATGCAAGTATCTCGTTACTCGGATCTGGCAACATATTCGCGGATTAAGTTATCGCGTTCTATGAGCCTTCTCATAAGTTGATAATAGTCGTTTGGCACGAATGTGTAAGGGTGCAAAAAGGAATTGTATAGCGTTGCAGCAGTTTGAAAAAATTCAATCCAATACAAATTTTAAAAAAAGTTGATAGAGTAGATAGAGAGGAGGAGTGTGCGTCTGATAGGTATTGTCCTTCATTAAAGCAGTAAAAAAAATCATAAACAATATGTCTGATAAGAAGTAGTGTGCATCTGATAAAAACTTTATTATTCTTTAATTTTGTTATTTTAAAATTAATAAAAAATAAGTATGACATGTCTAAAAAGGAAAAAGTCTTATAAAGAAGAAAAAGAAGAAGTATGCGTCTGATAAGAACTGTACTGCATAGAAGCAGTCAAAAATTCAAAATTAAAGAAAAACATGATAAAAAAGTGTGCGTCTGATAAGAAATGTACTGCGATGAAACAATTGAGAAAATCTAAAGGTAAATTCATAAAAATATGTCTGAGAAAGGAGTAAAGTGTGCGTCTGATAGGAAAGCAAAGGATGTCTTCCTGCCAGGTGGACCGATGCCAAGGCCTTAGAAAGGTTGTGTAGGCAGCCGTAGGATATACTTGGATCAAAATTTCAGTCTATGGAAGTGTCTGGGGAGGCCTTTGACGAGCAGTGAACGCCACACTTCTGATAGTGAGATACTGGTGATTTTTGTTCGAGTGTACTATGATCATAATAAACCGAGCTGAAGAAATTTGCAACATTAACTAATTGATCGCACCTTTAATATTTTTCGGCAAAAATCTTTTGTGCTTCTCTTGTTGCTTTTACATCACCTAGCTTTAGCCACACTTTTGTAGCAACTTTATAACTCCGTGTAACAGGAGAGAAATTATTGACTCCATCGTCGTGCGAACCTCTATCGCCAACATCGGTGAACAAAAAATACGTGTAGGGGACACGCAAGATCAGGCGACGCCATAAGTAATGGCCCGATACAGGCCCGGCCATCGATTGCGAGCGTTATCTCAATGAAGACCAACAGAGTGCGTTCATTAGCACTTTGACATGGTGCAATCATAAATTGTAGCGAGCCCGGCGCCCCGTAGCGACCCGCGCGCCTCTCGCCTACCCTTCCACCAACCATGCACCCCTGGTAGATCTACCTGCCCGCATATAAACTTTTTGCCATTTCCATTGTTTTTGATAGGAACCCCTACCGTAACGGACTGATCCCTGATCTGATACGAACGCAGGTGTCGCCTTCACGCATACCGGGTTTAATTACACACGTTTTTAAAATATTTTTCAATTCGCGCGACGATAAGCGCAAGCAGCTGCGCCGAATTAGCTACAAACTTTGTCGATCGCTTATCTCATAATTTTGGAAACAGGACCACCGCATTTCCGTTTTTAATGGAACTATGACAGGACGTTGCGATAAAAGTCCATTATGGCTGGAATATTACAGATAAATAAATTCATCCATCAATGAACCAGCCCACACGTTCGTCATCGACAGATAAAATTAAAGACGTAAAGTTTAGAAAGAGGAAAACAACAGTAATAACTGTCGGAATCTATCGACAAGTCGATAAAATATCGTCTGAAACTTACAAGCATGGGAAGTCATTAAGTCGGCGTGGCACTTGGCGAACTCTTATGGCCGTCTGGTTTGGTATAAAGATCGATATCTTGGTGGACTTCTGCCAAACTCTCTTTAATATCATCCAAGAAGCAAGTGAAGAGTCGCAGGAGATAACAACAAAACTATTATGAGAGCGTCCTCCGTCGCGAATCGCTCTACTATTTATATAGTGGTCGCTAGTTTAATCTTATTGTCAGACACAATGGGGAATAATGGCTCGGACAGAGTTCCCTTCGAGCACTTTTGAGTTAGCTGATAAATTCCACGGGATCGTTGTCAGAGTTTCGAGGGTCCTGGCGGTCGCGCCTAACTTTTAATGAGAGCAGCCCTGGTTCGGTTTCAAAGAACGGACCGTGTAGCGTCGTTGTAAATTGAGCGAACCGATGGACAGCTGAACGCCACTTCAAAGAAAATTGCAGACGGTATGTTTGTAAAACAAAATTTTTATAATGTATCACAATAAAACAATCAAGGAGTACAATACGAAAATTAAGTTGTAGTACACTATAAAAAGAACGAAACGGATCGATTTTTAAAACACGGCCCACCGCGTATTCATTAGCACGTCTGTATAAGGCGTAATTTGTGAATGGTGGCGATAAAAAAAGGCGAATTTTGATGCAGTCTATTAAAAACGACATTGGCTCGCTAAATCAAGTGCCACCATAAAAAGGAGCGTGAATGAAGGCGTTAAGTTTCACACCGCGTCGCTCCCGAGACGAAACGAACGTATTATCATAAAGCAAACACAGATGCGTACAAAAAATCAACAAACATGAGCTTTAATGATTTGGTAGTTCCCGGGATGAATGCCAACGAAGCGAGAGAGGAAACAGCAATAAAATAGGTTTTATTGTGGGACCATTCATTGGTAAGTAGAGGTATGGCGTCGGCGCGCTGAACGCATACCAATCAGCTGCACATTACGTCATTGACTTTCATTAGCGGAGCATTATTTGATTAGCAGTTCAGCCTAATGATCCAAACAATCCAAACAACCATAAGGTCTCACAATTGTATAGTTCAAACAAATCGTAGGCGCTTAAGAGTATTGCCATTTTTATAAATACCGTGCATGTTTTTTGGAACGCTAAATAGTACTAGGCGTTATGGCGATATTTGGTCCGAAAGCTGCATTTCCGCGACAAAGCAAACCGCTTTGTACAGTTATAGTAGGGACCAAAACAAGCAATTTCAGTCGCAGCAGTCAAAGTTTACTCCATTGGGAACAGAGATGGCGCCACTTTTATATAAAAATCTTTAAAAAATTCTACAAGTCAAACGAGTCAACCGATTTTAACGTTTAGCATGTCAAATGAATGCTTATTATTTATTGTTTCATAAAAAAAATATAAGGTTAGGGTAAAACTTTAATAACGTGCGTAAATTCGTCTTTATTTATATATTTTTTTATATTATTCCCATTTTTCTCTTAAAATATTAATATATCATAGGAAACCGGTATGTTTTTATTATATTACCATATTATATAGCTAACAACACGTATTTAAAAAAAAACTGCAAGTCAATACCTCTAATACTTTGGGAAATATTTAAGTTTAAAGATGGCGGGCTTTAAATTTTTGTATGACACAAAAAATTAAATTCTTCTGCAACCTATCGTCAGGGGTATCAAATGAAAGAGCTTTACAAGACGGTTTCAAAAATATAACACATTAATACATTTCAGCAATTGGTTTTATAAAAAAATAAGATATTTTAAGAATATTTTTTTTATGAATAGTCAAAACATGCCATGTTTGAGGTATTCTAGGTACAAAATTGCTGGCATATATTTTGTTTCAAATACACCAAATGTTTAGCTATATCCTCAACACAGACAAGACGCAAGAAATTTTGGAAATATTAATACTTTTATATGTATATTTTCCATTTCCAGGTTATTGGTAATTAAAAGAGAATAAAACAATTGCTTGTGTGATTTATTTGGGTAGTCTAACAATCAAAACAGACAAAATAAGGGATACTTATTTTATTTATTCGTTGGCAGTGATTTTGTTAAAATCCTGATATATTCTTTATTTCTAACCACATTTCCAATTGTCCATGTACCAAATATTTGACATCTATCATAAAAAATTGTGAAAGTTTCATACAAACTCTCACCCCCCATTTTGGGAGTTTGTGGAAGGAATGTAATAGGTTTTCGATTTTTTCTGTTGTTTGTACACTAAATTTAATCTACTCACCAAATTTCAGCTTTCTAGCACTTTTGGAAGTACCCTAACATTTTGATGATCATCACGTCAGTAAGTGGTCGAGAAAAGGTAGGTACTCGCGTTTTGCGTGTCTCGTCTGCCGTGCCCCCAGATGTGCTTTTTATTAAAAATTGTCATAAGTATAGGAGAATTTTCTTTTAAAACCGATGAGTTTTACCCTTTACCCTTTAACCATTTATTGTACACAAAAACATACACAGGAACAATTTACAATGAGACAAGACACAACAGGTTTACTTATTTCTAAAAAGAAATTTCTTACAGCAAACCTACATAAGAGACATTCTATAATTCGAGACGCGGATATGACGTGCACAATAGCAAAAAAAATAAAATAACGTATATATACGAATACTACAATACTTAAATACCTTTATGATAGAATACTTATATACCTATTAATATATAAATATATTATATATATACTACATACATACTTACATTACTATGGATATGCAAGAGAAAGATAGTGTTCTTTAACTCTCTTTTTAAATATAGCAATAGATGGACTATCGCGCACAGCGTGCGGGAGAGAATTCCACAATCTGACGGCATGAACAGTAAAAGAGTAGGAGTAGAAGTCTGTCTTGTGAGATGGCATAGACAGGAGAGACCTACCTACCTAGAGTTTTACCTAGGTTTATCCTAAAGCAAGCTGATGATCAGTAGTGTCACAGCAGGTTTTGTATTATAATCAACACTTTGAGTAGACTTTCCATTCAGTATGGTATTAATCACGGCCAGTAATGCCTGTGGAATGTGATATTCCGACTGTTCTAATTTTCCTTGAAATTGAACAGGCTTTTCAAACATAGTTTTCCTTATAATGTGAATAAATCTTTTAAAAGCTAGAGCGTCGCCATCGAAATCTTCAGGTGCTATGTCACTGCATATATTCGCCTGCTCTTTAAAACATACTCTCTTCCAGTTTTTATTTCTTTCAAGTTAGGCAAATAATCCAGTATTTTTTCTCTGAATCTTGTTGAATGTGGCAATATCAAATTTTCTAAAGGTTTATTCAAAAGCTCGGACAGCCTCTGTTGATAGATTTGAATTAGGTGTGGAACTTTGAAAATATACTCATTATCCTCACTCTCCAATTTCTGTTTTATGTAACTAATCAATTCCATAAAAGCTTAGGCTTCACAGATATTTGTTTCAGTGTTTGTGTCTTCTTCTTTATTTTTGTTGCACCGATTTCTAAGCTCACATAGACAAGTATTATGCTATTTAGCTTCCTGAGCTACCAGATCACCTGCACTCAAAACTATCAAGAGTTTTCAACCATGCCATGCTTTTTTTTTCTTTTTTTTTTTTTGGCGGGTAGTCGTGACAATAATACTAGCTTATTTAACTCTTCATATTTTAATTAATAAATAATACTTACTGCGTTTATATTTACATTTGAAATGCGCTAAGTAAGTAAGTGGCTTATCATCACTATCCGCAAATAAGAATTTCCACACTGTTATCACTTTTCACTAATTTTGGAGTTTGACACTTTGACCTCTACACAATGGACACTTCGGCACTGTTAGCAGCCAACAAAACAGAACTCGAACAGCTGTTTACCCGCATGGGGGACTTTGAAATACGTCTCAAGAATGCCACTGCTTCTCCTGCTCCAGTCTACACGGACCTGAAGACCCTTGCGAGTGAGTACACAGACTTTAAAAACTTAGTCTGGCAAGCGCTCACTAAAATCTCAGCACAGACCAACTTGCTGTCCCTTGGTCTGGAGCGTCATGAAGCTTTCCTGAGAAGAAAGGTCCTTCTGTTCCATGGGGTCACTGAAAATAAAGATGAAAAGTTACATGAAGTCGTCTCAAAACTAATAAGTGACAAAATGCAGTTGTCGGACATTACCAGCTTGGATCTGCAAGCCTGCCACAGGCTTGGCTCCTCCTCAACGAAGACGCGACCGGTACTCGTTAGGTTCCGTGACCTCGACAAGCGACGGGAAGTCTGGGACTCGAAAACGGCACTCAAGAACTCAGGAATTGTCATATCTGAGTTCTTGACCAAGTCTCGGCATGACCTCTTTGTTGCGGCACGAAAGTACTACGGCGTCACAAACTGCTGGTCATCGGACGGCAATATTCACATTCTCTTGCCAGATAAGTCCCGCCGCAGAATCGAAGTTATGGACCAGCTGGTAGCTCTTATGCGGTCTCATCCAGTGCCCTCATCCGGTGCTTCGAGTGCGGCTCCGGTCATCCCGCCTCCATCAGGAGATGGAAGTGCGGCCAAGATTGTGCCGCCTGCGCGGTCACGAGCACCAGCGGTGAAGACGAATGCTTCCCATGGCCAAAGGGCGAAAAAATAGGTCTTTCCTGCCTTCCTGATTATACCATAGGTGTAGTCTTAGGTTTTACAACTTTTCATTTTTTTTTATTCTGAGGTAGATATACAATAACACCTTTTTTTTCTGATCTGAGCAACTATACATTTTTCTAAACTAAAACTATTTGAGGTTGTTTTTCTAACAAATGTGTCATCATAAATGTCAAAGTAGTTTTTTTTTTAAGTTGCGTTCAGAAATGTTACAGTGGTACTATTTGTACACTTTGTTATCTGGTTTTTAGTATATTTTTGTTTCAATATTGCTTCATGTCCTGTTTTTGTTAAATGTTATTTTTACGTTATATTTTATGCTCTCTTTCACCACACTGCGGTTAGTGTTGATGATGGGCTGCTGTACAGCGAGTAGGTAGCACAGTTTTGTGCATCATCCTTACAGATTTTTATTATTTATTACTAGTAGGTATAGTAGGTATTTAATATATTTTTCATATTATTAATTATATGTAGTATTTATAAATTTTGTAGGTATATTATAATTATGAATAATGTATTCGATTTTGATGATAGTTTTTTCACATGCTCTTCCTCTTCTGACCAGTTTTTAAGCGCTGATAGTGATGGTGATATTTCCACGTTTCTGTCCGTGCATGACGAGTTAAATGCGGTATTATCTCCTTTTAAAAATAATTTCAATATTTGTCATGTAAATGCCCAGAGCATTCCTGCCCACTATTCCGATTTTCTGGCTGCTTTTAGTAATACTCCCGTCGACGCTATTCTTGTGTCCGAATCTTTTTTGAAGCCATCACTTCCTTCCAATCTTTTTCCTCTTCCTGGTTTCAAGTTGATACGTAATGACCGTACGGGCAAGGCATTTGGTGGTGTAGCTATTTACCTGCGTGCTGATATCGTGCACAATGTTATAAGCGTCTCACCTAGCATATATTCACGTTCGGCTGAGCATCTCTTTATTGAAATCACTCTATGCCACAAGAAAGTTCTGGTCGCAGTTTTTTATAGCCCTTCTCTCCAGATAGACTATTTTGATTCTTTGGAGAATCTACTTGGCACACACTGCCCTAACTATGACCACACTCTCTTGCTAGGCGACTTTAATACGTGTCTCATTAAGAATGACCACCGAACACATAAGCTGCAGTCCCTCTTGTCCGCACTTAATTTACATATTCTACCCCTTCTGCCAACGCATCAATCACCAAATTGTATACCTTCTCTACTTGATCTAATGATTACATCTTCTCTTGATAATATTGCTTCCCACGGTCAACTCCCAGCCAATTTCTCCTATCACGACTTAATCTATCTGTCATTTAAAATTCGTCCACCCAGACGGAAACCCAAATTTATGTATTTACGTAGTTTTAGGGGACTTGATTTGGAGGCGTTGCGGCGGGATGCTGCAGCTATTGACTGGACTTCAGTCCTTGACGCTGACAGCATTGACGAAAAAATACGGTTGTTTTCTGCTGATGTCGTTGACCTGTACAATTGTCATGCACCCGTCAGGAAAGTTAAAATGAAACATGACCCAACTCCTTGGCTTTCACGGGAAATTTATGATTTGATGGCTAAACGGGATAGGGCTAAGAAGCGGTACAAAAAGAGACCCACTGAACATAACCTTGTGCAGTACAAGCTATTGAGAAATCGCTGTAGTCGTCTGTGTAGGGATGCAAAAAGACGCCATATTCATGATTCTATTGATAATTGTAATCCAGCACAAGTCTGGAAATTTTTACGCACTCTTGGTGTTGGGAAGTCGCCAGCTACCCCTTGTGGTACTGTGGATTTGTCAGCACTCAACCGGCATTTTTCGTCTCCTCCTGTCACACTGACTGATGTCGTCAAAGCAACGACTATTGCTAACATAAACCGACAGCCACTTCCACAGTGCTCCTCCTTCTCTTTTAAAGTTGTTGCCGAGGACGATGTTAAGAAGCATATATTATCCATAAAATCTACCGCCGTGGGCAATGATGATCTCTCCTCCCGTATGATCTCCCTTATCCTTAACGAACTCTTGCCAATCCTCACACACATATTTAATTTCTCTCTGGTAACGAGTTCTTACCCCTCAGCATGGAAACGTGCTGATCTTATACCTCTCCCTAAGGTTCCCAATCCTTCATCGTTCTCTCATTTTCGTCCCATCTCCATCCTTCCATTCTTATCCAAGATCCTTGAACACATTGTCCACAAACAGGTATCTGACTTCATCACATCTAATAGTCTTCTTTCTCCGTATCAGTCTGGCTTTCGTGCTGGTCACAGCACCGTGACAGCACTTATCAAAGTCACTGATGATATTCGCTATGCCATGGAGAATAAGTCTTTGACTATTCTTATTCTACTTGATTTCAGTAATGCCTTCAACTCGGTAGATTTTGATGTACTTCTTGCTATCCTTCGCTCTCTTAACATCTCTTCTCCGGCAATAACTTGGTTCGATTCATACCTTCGGGGTCGTTCGCAGCGGGTCCGCTTTGATGAGGCTTTCTCGGAATGGTGTGATCTCTCTGCAGGCGTACCTCAGGGTGGCGTCCTTTCACCTCTTCTCTTTTCAGTTTTCATTAACACAGTTACTTCTGTCCTCTCTTCTAGCTTCCATCTTTACGCAGACGATTTGCAGATTTATCGTCATTTCACCTGTGATGATATCAATAGTGCAACTGCGGCTATCAACAACGACCTCAGCAAAATTTCTGAATGGGCTGAATCTTTCGGTCTAGTGGTCAACCCAACAAAATCTCAGGCCATGCTAATAGGTAGTTCTTATATGTGTAGGCAAGTAGACCATCCTAGTATCCCACCCGTTATTTATAATGGCACGTCTATAGCTTACACAAAAACTGCCAAAAATCTGGGTATTTTGCTGGATTCCAATCTTAGTTGGACTGCGCAGGTCAACGCTGTCAGCAGTAAAGTATTTTTCTCTTTCCATTCGCTTAAACGCCTTCAAAATTTCTTGCCACTAAAGACAAAGATCACTCTTGCTCAGACACTTCTCTTGCCCCTTTTAGACTACGCCGACACCTGCTACTTGGATGCCACTGAGGAGTTATTGAGCAAACTTGAGCGTCTCCAAAACCTCTGCATCAGATTCATTTTCGGCTTACGCAAATACGATCATGTCTCACAGTTTCGCTCACAACTCAAGTGGCTTCCGATCCGACATCGACGAAATGCCCACGTTCTTTCTTGTCTTTACAATGTTCTGTACAACCCTTCCTCTCCTTCTTATCTCAAAGAACGCTTTAAATTCTCTCGACCCCTGGACAAGCCCTGTCGCTCCCATGTTCGAACGCTTCTTTCAATACCGATCCATCACTCTGACTTCTACAGCTATTCCTTTACTATTCATGCGGCCAGACTGTGGAACTCCCTCCCGCACACAGTGCGTGACAGCCCTTCTATTTCTATATTCAAAAAACGAGTAAAAGAGCATTATCTTTCTCTGTCATAATAATTCGTATAGGTTTATGTATTTATGTATGTAGGTATATATATATATTGATTTATTTAAAAATAATTGTATAATATGTAAGTTTATCTTATAGTTCATATAATTACGTATACTTTAGGATACAGTATTACTTCATTTATTGTACTTAGTATTCTTGTTTTATTAGCCCAAATTTATTTTAATCTTATTAAGTAAGTTGTACACGTCAACTGCCTCACTTTATGCCTTCTCACTACCCTAGGTCTGCTGTAAGAGATTTCTTTTTAGAAATAAGCTGACCTGTTGTGTATTGTTCTATATGTTATGTCCTTTGTGTTTTATTGTGTACAATAAACGGTTAAATAAATAAATAAATGCCTTTGGCCACTATAAAAGAAGAAATATGTTTTATTTGCGGCAGAGAAAAGAACTGGAAAGAGCCATTACACAGTGTTGCTACTGTTAATATGATAAAACGCGTAGAAAAATACGCACAGTCTCTTCAAGACACAAAACTCTTTCTCGAACACTTACTGACGTGATGATCATCAAAATGTTAGGGTACTTCCAAAAGTGCTAGAAAGCTGAAATTTGGTGAGTAGATTAAATTTAGTGTACAAACAACAGAAAAAATATTACATTCCTTCAAACGAAAACCTATTACATTCCTTCCACAAACCCCCCAAATGGGGGGTGAGAGTTTGTATGAAACTTTCACAATTTTTTATGATAGATGTCAAATATTTGGTACATGGACAATTGGAAATGTGGTTAGAAATAAAGAATATATCAGGATTTTAACAAAATCACTGCCAACGAATAAATAAAATAAGTATCCCTTATTTTGTCTGTTTTGATTGTTAGACTACCCAAATAAATCACACAAGCAATTGTTTTATTCTCTTTTAATTACCAATAACCTGGAAATGGAAAATATACATATAAAAGTATTAATATTTCCAAAATTTCTTGCGTCTTGTCTGTGTTGAGGATATAGCTAAACATTTGGTGTATTTGAAACAAAATATATGCCAGCAATTTTGTACCTAGAATACCTCAAACATGGCATGTTTTGACTATTCATAAAAAAAATATTCTTAAAATATCTTATTTTTTTATAAAACCAATTGCTGAAATGTATTAATGTGTTATATTTTTGAAACCGTCTTGTAAAGCTCTTTCATTTGATACCCCTGACGATAGGTTGCAGAAGAATTTAATTTTTTGTGTCATACAAAAATTTAAAGCCCGCCATCTTTAAACTTAAATATTTCCCAAAGTATTAGAGGTATTGACTTGCAGTTTTTTTTTAAATACGTGTTGTTAGCTATATAATATGGTAATATAATAAAAACATACCGGTTTCCTATGATATATTAATATTTTAAGAGAAAAATGGGAAAAATATAAAAAAATATATAAATAAAGACGAATTTACGCACGTTATTAAAGTTTTACCCTAACCTTATATTTTTTTTATGAAACAATAAATAATAAGCATTCATTTGACATGCTAAACGTTAAAATCGGTTGACTCGTTTGACTTGTAGAATTTTTTAAAGATTTTTATATAAAAGTGGCGCCATCTCTGTTCCCAATGGAGTAAACTTTGGCTGCTGCGACTGAAATTGCTTGTTTTGGTCCCTACTATAACTGTACAAAGCGGTTTGCTTTGTCGCGAAAATGCAGTTTTTTTTTCATAATGCCTAGTACTAAAACTCCGCTGTTAGATTTGCCGTGTAATTTATTAGCAAATATTTGCATTACAAATTCTAGAACCTGTCTGTGTTTACCTTGCAAACGCAAAATCATACTTTCTATTATGATATGCATATTGTTTGACAATTTATGCGAAATCTATTTATTTTGCCAAACATGTACAAACAAGAGTCCATTAGTAAGCAGCACGCTTCAATTAAATTTTTCAAAAAAATGCAAAAGCGCAAACCAAACAGTGTGATATTCAACACCGAACAAATATTTGTGTGGTCCGGGCCACGGCCGTTGTTTCCGTTAAAAAAATCAAGTTCATGGAAAAAAGTCAAACATCCATCCATCCATCGTGTTAAAAGTCGTGACGAATCCAAGCGTGACATCAGAACTTAAAAAAAAAACAAGTGAGTCATAAAGTACCAGACACCAACCTATCCTTTTTCTTGCATTGTAGTCAACAAACATTTTATTAAAGTTCTAAGTTCTGTTCAGTTCAGTTCAAACCACTCCTGTTTTTTTGGAATATATAATCCAATATATATATTCCAATACATATATATATATAGATATATATCTCTACCCCTACCCCGTAAGGGATATAGGCGTGATTTATGTATGTATGATCTTTGATTGAACTGAATGATTCCTATAAATTGCGCATATTACCAAAACCTAAAAGGGTTCAGAAGGTCTACAAAGTAACGAAATTCTTAGTTAGGAACGTGTTTCTTATAGTGTTTACTTAGCTATGCCCGAGAAGAGAATACGTAGAGCCATGTACTTTAAAAGTACTGGAAATGTCTCAAAACTTAAGCTATAAAATAAAACCTCGAGTGGTATGTTTACTGTGGCGGTGTTTGAATTGATTTTCTGGATAATCGTAAAACATTCATTATGTATTCTGAGATTTTGAGATAGGTGCCTTGCGTTCACACATTTGTAGGTACCTAGCTACACAGTTCCCACGAAATAAATTTCGGAGCAATTATCATTACCAAGGAGGATTTTTGAGTTATCTGTCATGTTATAGATAAGGCGATGTCCCAAACGAACTGCTCTGACTTACATTAGGTGTCTAATCTATTAAGAGGATATCCCAGAATTGTTCTCAACTATCCTTATCTATATCAAATTAACACTATAAGTTTTTATTCATTTTAGTAACTCTTGGTGCTGGGAAATATTTTATTAACAGAGTTCTGCCAATGTTTTCCCAACTATCTACCTGGTCATCAAAGTCACCAGCCATTTCTATATTTCCATTTATATTCTCAAGCAGGAATGCAAAACCATTCTGCCCACCCAGTAACATTTCGTTGCAAATGGAATGCGCCCTTAGTTCTCTAAAATATTGAAAAAGTAAGATTTGCCTAACCTTATTGCAGTGACGAATATACCTACTAATTGGTCTATGCTACATACATGCATACAAAAATCGCGCCTATATCCCTTACGGGGTAGGCAGAGCGTTAACGGCCGATCAACGGATATTAACACCACGTCTGACAAAAGTTTGAGGGTCATTCAGATAACTGTGTATCACTATAGTGACAGGTTGTCAGCCCGTCGCCTTAAATTACGATACACAGTCGAGTTCTCGAGTCCCTAGTCGCCTCTTACGACACCCATAGGTAAGAAATGAGGTGATGCTATTCTAAGCCGGCATCACACGGCAATGGTCTATGCTTGGAGTAACAAAAAGAGTAACACAAGCCGAAAAGAGGTCACGATACTCATTAGACTGAACAACTTTCCCTACGGAGCTGAGGTCGAAATTCGAAAAGAAAAATAGGACCCCCATAGTAAATTAACCGGCTGATCTGCAATTTTATATGGGAGGTCCAATTGTATTTTTATTATTTCGACCCATCTATGGGGAAAAATTTTCAGTTTCATGAATAGGTACCTTGTCCTCTTTTCGGCTTGTTACACCCTTTTTGTTACTTCCTGTATTTTTCGAAAATGAAATACGTCATTCAAATTCGAACTTGTTTCTTGCATAATTCCAATAAGATCATCACCGGTACAAAATCTAATCATTATCAAACATCTAAATTGCAATTCAAAAGTTCCTTCCCACCTTTTTTCTCATTACCAAAACCCCAAAATGCCATTTCTACACATACATACACATATCACGCCTATAATCCCTTGCGGGCTAGGCAGAGCGTAAACGGCTGTAAGAACAGACATTTACGCATCATCTGACAAATATTTGAGGGTTATTCGGAAAATTGTGTATCGCCATAGTGACAGATTGTCAGCCCATCGCCTAAAATTGCAATACACACCCTCGAGTCCCTTAGTCGCCTCTTACGACTTCCACGAGAAAGAAATGGGGCGATTATTTTCTAAGCCGGCATCACACGGCATTTCTACGTTACTTAAATAAAATTCTTAAAACAATTTAGGTGTCGTCGAATATTCAAGACGCATTTAGCTGCATACAATCGGCATATAAATGGGATGATCACGGAACAAAATGCTACTGTGCTTCGTGAGTGCTACCTTGGTAAAAGAATCACGAAATACATTAGAGGTAGAGGGGGGCGTAACAAGTGTCATTCGATGTTTAGAAAATGGTTATAGGAAAGCAATGAAATTATACTGCTTAGAATTGCGAAGCAATTACAGTTTAATACGAAAGTAAATAGAAACTGAGACCCTAGAGACTTAGTTAAATTTTATCAATGTAACATCTTGTTAGTAAAAAACCTAGAAACTGGATAAAAAACTTATCAGGGTCTACCTAGGTAACTGTCTCATCAAGTCGAGAGTGTCGAGACATGTATCATCAAAGGGTTGAATATTTGAAAGCGTTCGGTCGAGACTCTGCTAGCTATGTTGAAAGAGCAGTGGGACGGTACTCGACAGGTACCGGGTTCAAGTCCCGGTCGACGCTAACATTTTTTCATTTTAATCTGTCACATATTCTGACAATGTATTTTATAGTTATTTATGTAATTTCAACTACAGGCTGACCCAGCAGGCGTTTTCCTGTGGTATCTCAAAGTTAACCTTTGTTAACTGTAATGGTAACAATTAACGAAAAAAGAAATCGGTTGAGAAGTTTTGAAACTTATCAACTACATACAAAAATCTTTTAAAACGACTCAAATAGTGAAAAATTTAATACAAAACTTGTATACATTTGCTTTGTTCACACACCGTAAACTTTAACGGTGTAAAGTAAACAAAACCCACCGCCCATACAAACGAGTTAGTAATTATACTAAGAAATATTACCCCCATTAATAATATCATTCGCATCGTATGATCTATGTATTATTTATAAGCCAAATTTATTGCTGCAGTTGAATGAGAGCGATAAAACTCTTAAAAAGGCAACAACATATACAGGAAGCGGATAGAAAAGTAAAAAAACTACCAGAATAGAGACGTTACGTAGGTAATGATGATAAAACGTCTATTCGGTTCATTTACGTACAAAGAACGTGCGGACAATGGGGGCAAATATTTCAGTTTGACTTTTATAGTAGCAGCGATGTTATTAAACAAACAGTTCGCCCATTCGGGGACATATCTCCGGGTATAATTGATTCTTTCCGGGGCGTGGCGAAACGGCTGACTTTTGTCGCGAGCGGTCGCAGGGTTGCCTTAGGTATGTCCGGTTTCACACGCTTATAAAGTCAGAAGCTTTGAAAGAAAAATAATCATATATTTGGAAATAATAATAGAGCATTTAGAAGTAGGAACGTTTTCGTGTAGGTTAATATGGGTCATATCACTGTATTTTTTTTTTGTTTACATACGTACACAGTCACAGCAGTCCACTGCTCAGCTGGACATGGGCCTCCCCCAGTTAGAGCGTATCTGCTATACTCAACACGCTTGGCAGGCGGATTGGCGAGCACAGTGCAAGGTATTGTATTCATTCACTGGGAACGCTGCTGACCACTAGCTAGATTTATTCCTCAGTCGCCTTTTACGACACCCATAGGTTAAATGGGGTGGTGCTATTCTAAGCCGGCACCTAACAGCCTTTTTATGTAGCTTATCCTAATGCTCTACTTTAAGGCAAATGCCTTCCCATTATCGCAAGAATTGAGAACAATGTGACAAAAAAAGAAGATAATTAGTATTGAAGTAAGGCTATAGTAGGTAATGGAAAATCTTCTCTTGACTTAAAATATTCTAATACCTACCTAGCAATGATCCCAGGTCTAATAAGACCGACTCAATCTGGCAGCCCTAAGCGACTTCCTCAAATAATATTCTTATTCCGAGGTCTCTTTGGGAAATTCCTTCTCATTTCCGCCCCCAAACGAAGGCTCACACGCCAACAATGCGAGTCTTCAAAGTGAAACGGAATTGGATGTTACGACAATATGTCGTCGACATAATGTCCGGACACGACAATATTGCTCTGAAAATGTTCTGTGCAAATTAAAATTATTTCCCGCGTGTGAGAAAGTCGACGGAGTTTTCTCTGTGCAATACAAACGCTGAATGTTTGTTTTTGTTAGGTGGACTGCTCCTAGAAAATTGCAAAATTATACACATTAGATAGACTGCCAAAAACGTGAGTGATAGTCAGCTAACCTGATAATTGTTGGGCCTGTCATATAAGTGTGGGCGACTATCAAAAGGAATAAAACTGATCCCTCCGTAATAAGGTAAGGCAGACAAAATCGTTTATGCAGCATGTCATTAAAGACCTGTGCCCATCACGCAGGCTGCCCCTCTAACATCAACGTAAACGCTGCCAACCAACCAATTTCAACTCCGTCATTATAAAATATTTAGCGATATACCTAATTTCGTAAATGATACGGGGTTATTTTTATTAGAACGGCCGTAATAACTAGGCACCCGGACGCAATACGCCCCCAAGTTTCGGGTAATGACCGGTTCTGACGGACCCACGCGAGATTAATACATCCGAGGGATTCGAATAATAACAAAAGTAAGGACAAAAAACTAAAACGGCTGATAAATGTTCGGCTCTACCTGGCACAGCCGCCTCGCGCGAGTCGCGCGGCGCGGGACGGTCCGGTGCGCAAGTATCGAAGCGATAAAGTCCTCCTCAAATATAATAAATCTAGCCGATAAAATTCTTTGCTTTTTCAAAAGACCCCGACTAATTGTTTCCCGAAACCAGTTATTAGAGCAAACTCACCTTCGGGCTACGAATATGGGGCGAATTATCAAAACAAAATTTGGAGTAAATTAATTTACGCTCGATGTAAATTTTAAAATTTTAAGTAAACAACGGCAACGATACGCAGGTACGGTAAAGGGTGGCTCGTAAAGCCAGCAACCCTTTTTAATTTGAAAGAAATACTTTACTGACCTATCATAAAATCCTATTGGCTATACCTACCGTTATGCAAACTTTGTCGGCAAAAGGTCTGTAATAAAGAAACAATAAACGAGCGAACACCCAAAGCGAAAAGGGTTGTTGGAAAACCAAAAATATTTTTAAAAGCCAAATAGACAATGGCCGAAACGACAAGCCATGAAAAAAGAAATGAAAAGCCCCAAATAGTACTTACTGTACCCGACCCCGGATTACTCTCTATACACAAATAAGTGAAATAAAGGCGGCATCACTTTCTTTTTTTTGTTCTATTTTTTACTACTGGACAGTATAATCCTTTCTTGCGAACGGAGGCTCACCAATTTGCATGACAAGCCCATAGTCGGCAAAGCTCAAACATAGGCAGACACAGAAAGTAAGAGTTTGCAGAAACGATACGAAATTGAGGCAATAATTGCGAATACCCTTTTACAACTGTAGACAATACAGAACTATGAAAGTGAAAACGTCACTTTAACTTCTACAGAAGAAAACAAAGGTAGTAAAGTAATCGACCTACAATTGTATTATCTTTTACAACCGCCGTAACTAAATCAAAACAAATTGTAACATTTACACAATATTATACCGAAACTGTCACAAACAAATCCAAATAACATTTTTCTTTATTTTTGTGACAAAAGACAGAAAGCTGTTAAACAATTAAGACGAATAACACACCCACCCCATTTGGAACAAAAAAAGAAAAATAAGCTACACGTGACATAAGAAATATGACACTAATGTCTGGTCCACATTTCGGGGACTTCTATCGTAAAGAATCTAATGATGACAGCTTAATATGGACTGTCCTAATAACATGAAGTCAAACAATATTAGGAAATATAATTCTACAAGTACAGACCTAGACAGGCGTCCCCGTCTCTACAACATTTAAGTAGGTTGATGTAAGTACTTACGCTAAGAACCTTCGATATTTCTGCGGAGGAATATCCATAAATTTCTTACACAGTCACAAAGTTGACAAAAACAAACATAATAACCGACAAAAAGTGAAAGGACTAGCTTTTTACAAAGACAATAGAAAAATGATACGTTGAAAATGAGAGTAATCCTAGGAGTAAGGGTTCGGAGAATGTAAGTAAGCAGCAAAAATATTTTTGTTTTAAGTAAAATAATTTAGCTGGTAAATATTTCAAATATTCAGATGTATGTAAATTATAAATATTGTTTTATGTGTGTTAATAAATAAATAAAAAATCATAAAATTTGTTCAGCATTGTATTGGACTGTTGTGGCTGTTAATTTAATGTAATTAAGTACTATAACATAGTAAACGAAATATAATCAAATCATATAATCAAAGAAATTTAGTGTGAAAAAGTATAGAACTGTAAAATAGCTAAGTAAAGGTTAGTACTTATAAAAGTTTTCTTCACAATCTTTGGTGTTTTTTTTTGCCAATCATTTATTTGAGCTATACCTAGAGTCAGTTTGTATATGATAAAAACAAAAATATAAGCTATAAGTAGGTAGGAACATGTAAGTGACATATTCAGACGATGTTCCATTAGCAAAGACCTTCAATTCATAATACTCGTAAATACATAGTACAATCATTTTGAAATATTTCCTGAAATTTTATATTTTTGTGAATAAGACTTCTTAGAATCACCTTTCTTACTTATTCACGCTTCTACGAAGTATCCATTAGCGATTTGGAGTAATATGTTACAATTTCTCAATATCAAGTCAAAAACGAAACTCTAAAAAACCACAAAATATTTGGTTTTTTGCCGATCAATAGCCAAAATATTATGTCCAAACCGCAGAACTGTTCTAATGGCTTCATTAAAAAGTGATAGTTACAAATTGTTTATATTTGCAGGTCATTCCACGATAGTAGGTACAATAAACAGCAGATCAACCTAACCCTTGAACGGATCAAGCGATACAGTATTTTTCTTATGAACTGTATGTAAAACTAGTTAAAGTTGACCCTTTAAAGATACCTCTTCCGATTAATGTGCTGCTGATAGTGCACTCATGGTTTCGCGATGTCTCATAAAATACTTTGAAATCATTTTTAGTTTTTTTGTAATAAAAGTCTGATTAAAAAAGTTTAACGCGGGTTCGTAATACTGCTAATGCATGCTAGTTATTTCTTTTGCCTAGCTAGAGTAAAGTCTTCAGTATCTAATGTTTTTTTTTAATTTAATTCCATTACAAAAATATAATGATCAAAATCATTACATAAACAAACAAGCTGGGACGTACATTAAAAATAAATGATACAGTAAGGTCGAAAACGTTTCTCTGATAAGAATATTAGCAAGACAGATAATATAATATTCTGAAACATGACCATAATTGAAAACATTAATGAATTCAGCATGTTTTCTAACTTTAGTGAATAACATTTGAACAGGCAATCTGTCGTAGTCTGACGTTTATTTATGAGCAAACAGAATATTAAAATAAAGAAATTTAATGCAAAGGTAACGATCTGTAAATGTAGTCACATAAAATTTGTTTTAAACAAATTGGATGATTACTTATTTTAACAAGCCCATTAACATAAAAGGTAGCGTGATATGACGTAATTTGTCATACATAACTCACTCTTTCTGCTTTCGTGGGCCGATCAACGAGCCGACTAACGGCCCGAAGATCTCTAGTGTTAAAGTTATAAAACTACCAACTAGATACCTAAGTAAAAAAAAGTGGCGATAGCAGCAAGATCAACGCTTTTGAAATGTGGTGCTGGCGGAGACTACTCCGGACTCCGAATAATGGACTGCCATGAGAACAAATGAGTCCATATTGATGGAGCTTAATATCACAAAGCGATATTCCACAATCTGTCAAGAACGCACTTTGGGTTTCTTCGGACACATTATGCGGTCTTCTAGGCATAGTCTGGAGAGGCAAATTATTTTGGGTCGAGTGGCAGGAAGGCGTGCCCGGGGCAGGGCGCCAACTAGATGGTCGGATACTGTGAGGAACGCTGTGGGCGGAAGCATGCACCGAGCAGTCCACACAACCTACAATTGCGCGGAATGGAGGAAGCTGTCGTGTTGTCGCGATCCTCAGCATTAAGGGAACGAGGAAGAAGAAGAAGAAGATACCTAAGTATGTAGTAATCAAAGACAGCAACTGAGACCGACGACCGCTGAACATCCCCTACAAAGCACTGACCCATCTTTCCTTCAGACTTTGTTGTGCTTTAGTTTGTAATGGGAGCCATTTCAATTCATACCCTGGAAGCTATTTCACAAAGTGGCGAATTGGCAAATATCAACTGTTTCTCTGATCTGGAATCAAGTCAGGGACCACTAGATCCTGGCACCAAACGAACGTACCTAACATCTAGAGAGAAAAGAGAGGCAGTTTTACTAGAGATTTTAGCCCCGGGGCTTTGAAACCTACACCTGACCGAGCAAGGGCTCATCCGGAGAAATTTGTGTGGTTGTTCAAACAACCAGCCCAGATTTGTTCTGGAAAGAACGGAACGGACTGAATCTACCCGGTACATGCCGGTAGTTCCCAAAATGAGGAACAAATGAGTGACCTTCTCCACCGACGGGGGCGACTATAATAGTAAATTTTTAAATGTTAAATTTAAGAATAAACTAAACTAAACTAAATATAGAATAATAATTCTAAAACTAAACTATGACGAGGTCCTTCAGTGCGCCGCCATGAGACATGGTCCCCAGTAAGTTGGCAACACTTAATGGCTACTAAAAACTATTTTAAATTAAAACGACTAGTATGACGTCACTATTTTGACATTCCAAGTGTGAGGTCCCGCGGGGACTTTTTGTCGTCAATTTGTAGCCAAAACACAGCGGCGTTTACACTTTTACACCAGACCCACCCACGTCAATCTGTCATTAATTATTGCACTATGGGGCCACTTGTGGCAACTTGGGGCCACTTCATTGGGCCCCCCGCATGCGTCGCAATGGTTTACTGTAGTAGTAGCATTTGATAGGTATAAATCTTGTGGAATGCGGGTTCCGTGGTGTAGTTTCAGGGAATTAGGCTGTGTAATTTGAAATTCGAAATCGTGATTTTGGTTTTGTGTTTTGTGAGTTTGGTTTCTAAGCTATTCCTATAGCATCACCCCATTTCTTTCCCGGGTGGGTGTCTTAGGAGGCGACTAGGGTACTCGAGGGTAACATGTGTAGGTTTTGCGATGCCGATGGGCTGACAACCTTTCACTATGGTGATACAATTACAATACAATTTTCTGAATGACCCTTAAATGTTTGTCAGACGTGGCGTAAATGTTCGTGTTACGGCCGTTTACACTCTGCTTACCCCGCAAGAAATATAAGCGTGATATAAGTGGTTTCGGTGTGCGTCGAAGTTTTGGATTCTGTATATCATAATAAATCCTTACATTACGTCACAAAATTCCTCAAATACGTTTACTCTTGATTATATTCTTTAGGGGTGCCTCTATGAGTTTAAGCCTATAATACTGTTTCCCAAGACTAGATATTTCAATGCAACAGCACAAGTTTTTATAAACTGCTTATGCATGTTACGTCCATCGCAGTAGAACCTTAAAGTAGGCGCCTGGTAGCCATGTATGGTACAGTTGTCGGCTGCATACAGACTTTTAAATATTGATTCACAGTGGCGACTAGACTGAACAAGATTTCATTTAAAAGCTTCATTGACGATGTAGTAATGTGTAGGATCATTTTAGGTCCACTTAAAATATTGTGAATGATTTTGGAGAATTTGCAAAAGGATTTAGTATCTGCGACTTTCGCTATCACTAGTAGCGATGCCACCGACTGGGCTACAGCGGCTCAGCTATCCTTGGCGAAATTATGCAAGTGTACCTACGAGTATCTCAATGTCAGTAAAGCGTGGCATGGCTCAATCTACTGGGAAAGTTTTGCAAAAATGTATACCTAACACGTTGAAATGTAAAAAAAAATATTACTTAACTGTGATTGTGATTTACAACCCAAACCGAAGCAAACTTTTGTATCCGAATCTGCTACCCAGATGTGCCCAGATGTACTTACAAACAAAGTATCCTTTAGAAACAATAGGAATCGTCACCAGCAATATTCAAAATTCGTTCAACACATGTCCAAAATTTGTTCAAAAAGACAATGCCCACGATGTCCAATACAATGAGCGCAGACGCCTATTTCTTCTTTGAATATTCCTGGTTTCAATAGTCTGACTGAGCACAGAATAAACAGATTAACAGAAGGGTCATCTCTCTCTCTTTTCGTGTGGGACATCGAGTCGTCCAATATACGTAAATGATAACATACACTAGACGGTTTTCACTGAAAACAGTAAACGGAATTCTTTATAGAAAAGAACACTTTATCCATTTACACCAGAAAGTGACAAAACTGTAGAGAACAAAAACATTTTTATGATGTTGTTTGTTTTTTATCTTATACATGACAATCAAGTCGCGTAAACCTACATCAATTTTATGTTGTATTCAAATAACGAAACACACTGCACGTATAGTACTAAACCGCCGTTAGTTCTTTTTACATTGTCTGAAACTGCCGTAGACTAAGCAAAATGGGCATCATGTTAGAGCCCTACTAGGAGTAGTAGGCGTTTGAAAAACCCTGACACCAGGATTCGAACGACAAACGACTCGATGTCCCACGCGAAAAAGAAGAAAGAATCGAAACGAAAATTGTCTGAAACTGCCGTAGTCTAAACACTAAACTAAATGGGCTTCAAGTACTGATTAAACCTTCTGTATAAGCGGTATATTTGCGGTCTGAGCCATGTACTTTTGTCGCCCAGTGTCCGACGTCCGTCCTAACAAAACAATGTAGAGCATTGTGGAACCCCAGAGGCGACTATTAGAACGAATCGCCGTACGTGATCGGGGATCATTCGCACTCTTTTTGGAATGTGGTACGATTTTGTGAATAAAAATGCGGCGTTCTTTGTGCACCGTCTGACTCATCGTCACAGCAGACTGATTTATCTATGTGGTCGTTGAAATAAGTTAGACAGTTTTACTATTTGTTGTTTCTCGTTTGTGACTATTTAGTAACGTAACATGAAAGCTTAATTCTTGTGTATGTATCTCAGCAGCTATAGTTTAACACTAAATATAAAATTTTCGCGTTTGTTTACATTATAATAATAATTTGTCAATTTTAAGCGATGGGCTGCCCACCTCTTACTATGGCGATACACAATTTTCTGAATGACCCTGAAATGTTTGTCAGAAATGTCAGTTTTTTCGACTGTTTAAGCTCTGCCTACCCGCAAAGGATATATGCGTGTTATAATGTATGTATGAAATGGCCAAGCGGCTCTTCTCATAGACGCCATTTTATTATCAATAGAACGTATAAAATTTCTTTCGCACACAATGTGTTAAAAGCTGCAATCGAACACCGGTTAATTATAAGCGAATGAATTTAATAGCTCGCTTGTTCATAATAATGCAGCAGTTATGTTATTGGCTTTCCGATTAACGAGGCCAATTATATGAATCATGGCAAGGGTTGCCAGATCACAAATTCTAAAAGCGGCCTATGCAGGGTTTTAGGACGAGTACTTGGTTTTTTTTTAGTTGAACCAGCCAAGTGCAGATCCAGGTGATCAACTTTCCCTAAGGAATAGGTCGAAACATGAGTCCAAATAACCATATACTAGCGACCCATATCGGTCACTAGTATTCTACATACATACATACATATATCACGCCTATTATCCCTTGCGGGGTAGGCAGAGCGTAAACGGCCGCAAAAACGGACATTTACGCCACGTCTGACAAATATTTGAGGGTCATTCGGAAAATTGTGTATCGCCATAGTGACTAGTAATCTATCACTAGTAAAATTCTGCCCATTAAGCCCGACTCCGTAAACCATTTTCTTTAAGAAATCCAAAAACACAACTAGGTATATCGTGACTCATTATTATGAACTAATAAATACCTCATTATCTTTCATATTGAAATTCGTTACTTCTAAGTACACCGCAGACATGTTACTCAGATCATAAATAACTTGTCCAGTTGTAGACAAACACAGACAGACTAATTATTTACGCAACAACTCAAAACAATGTGACTCACAGACCAATAAATCATAGTGAAACTGCATTAGGCAAACATACCATAACTTACTTTGTATTGTTTAAATCTGGAAGTTTTAGCTTATCTTTGGGCAAGTCGAGTTCGGAATATGCCCCGTTTTTGCTTCACATTAGGAGTTACGTGATCAAATGGTGGTTGATGGTTCATGCAATAGTATGTAATATTTTAACTGTATTCACTAAATATTGCTAATATTTTAAGTATTTTATATTAATGCCAAAAATTTACGTATTATGTAAGTATTAAATATGACCTTGTCTGCCTGATATACAGGGTAATCCTAGTTCAGGCTAAATCGTAATATTTACGTGCTTTCAAGTAATTTAACTCTGTAAATACTGACGCTATTACTTTTTAATATAGAATTTTTATGCATACAGAACATTAAAGGTCCTTTAATCTAAAGGTTTTTATCTACTTAACAGGCTAGTTTAAAAAATATTGTACATGAATATAAAGCTTCTAAAATAATAAACCCTTAGCCATTTCAGAGCGCATCTTACCAACTCTCCAAATTGAAAGTAGGTGATAACTGATTATGTAATAAACATCAAGTTACCAACCAGCTTAATTTTTTTGAAAATGCATTTGTGTAATAACATATTAAGCTATCTAAGTATTCAAAATAAATAGATTTATTTATAAGAACTTCTTTTTCCGAATTGAAAGTAACTGTTTATGTAATAAACATCAAGGTACTGAACCATTTCAATCTTTTATCTACACTGGGACTTCACAACTTTTTATTTACAGCGCCATTCGGCAGCACACAGACAGACAGACAAACAGATAAGTAATACGTACCGACGTCTCTATTGGACGTTAAATCTCCAGGAGATGCATAGTAAATTATTCGCCACAGTTTTTTTTCATTTGACATTGTTTTGGAACAAAAAAAAAACGTTTAAAAGTTTGGAAGGAATGTGCAATGAATGAGTCATTTCAAAATTGATGATAGACGCGTTTTAGAAAAGATAACACCTAATTGTTTAATGTGATAATTCGTAAAAATATCTAAATTATGTCACATCTTATGAATTTCCTGGTATCTTCTTTGTAAAAAGGTTTTAAAAAACTTATCTATCTTATAGGAAATAAGATAAACGTGTCAAAAATTAAGTGTGCCTTAGAAGGATATGATATCTATAACTTGAAATGGACTCATAAAATAATGAGTTTGTTTTTGACTAGGTTTTTTGATAAGCAGGTGAAAGATATAACGATTACAAGATACATAGTATTGAGTGGATATCCAGAAATATCTATGGTATCATTTTACATAAATACATGTATCACGCCATATGCAACCCGCAACTCCCATACTTGCCTCTTACGACATCTAGCTACGGGAAATAAATGGGGTATTGCTATTCTTAGCCGGCATCACACGGCATCAGATATATCTGTATTAATATTGTTATTAGAATATTAAATCCAAAGCTAATCAGTTCTATCGCATAAGCATTCAAACAATATACCTCATTAGTCTATTCATATGGCAATTATTGGCTACAATTTGCCGAATTAATGAACGCATTTATTTGAAAGCTGATTTTCATCAAAATGTTCTAATTAATACAACATCTGCCGGGAACAATCTACTTTATACAGCTATAGATATATCCAACACCGACAAAAGTCGAAATAACGTCCTTATAGCTCGACAAAACCCAAATAACCTCCCTTAAAGGCAAATTAGATTCGCATTAACGAAACGTGGGCGGGTAGGACTAATCTATACTCCAACCAGTCTTAAAAGACCAGCTTACATTCAACTGTGTATATGACAGTGGGTCTTTTTAAATTGGTATAGCTATAACGTCCCTTACAATAGCGCAAAAACGAGCCGAAACACGGAAAAATAGTTGGAAACTTGAACGGTAATTAAACAGAATAGGGCCTATCGAAGACGAGAGCGCCGTAAAATGGAATCGGTCACGTACGGTTCAGAGGCCGTATTCGGAGATTATCGGAAACATCTGCTGGTGAAATAAGCCTGAGATGCGTAGGGATTTCAACGTATTAATGTATGAAATAGTGTGTCAAAATTGCTTTGGGTTGTTCTTGTCTTATCTTGCCGTCAGGATCCCACTGCTGGGCAAAGGCCTCCCTCCCCTTCTTCCACTATTCGCGATCCTGTGTTGCCGCATACCAATGGGTTGTTCTATTTTTCATAGAATATTCCGACTGTATGCAGGTTTTATTCGAGCTCAAAACACTACACGAACCTACATCGCTTCAGCTGCCAGTAAATCTCTAAAACTTACAATAACAGCCACAACAGTCCACCGTCACATAGTCCTCCCCCTATATGGAGGGTATTTGCCATGCTACCCCGTTTGGCAGTCGGATTGGCGAGCGCAGTGCAAGGTGGTGTATTCACAGAGAACGCTGCTGCCTATTCCCTGGATACATCCCTTAGTAGATCATTACGACACCCACGGGCAGATATGGGGTGATGCTATTCTAAGCCACACGGTCTAAACGGCTTAATCTTACATGCAATATTAACAGTACCTCAACCTACCTATAACGAGATCAACCTATACTGGTTATTAATAGAAAGTCTTCGGAGAACCACTTTATTTTGATTCCTTTAACTAGAGAAGCTGCTAATAGTACTGTGATGTATGACATTGTAATATAGGTTCTGTTATATCGAGTCACATCTATTGAAGAACTGTGTATCTCATGTTAGAGATATCTGCTTACATACATACGTACATACATATATAAATCACGCCTATATCCCTTACGGGGTAGGCAGAGCGTTATCAACCGTGAAACGGATATTAACACCACGTCTGACAAAAAATTGAGGGTCAATCGGTTAACTGTGTATTAGTGACAGGTTGTCAGCCCATCGCCTAAAATTGCAATACACATCTAACCCTCCAGTCCCGTATCTGATTAATGGTGAATAATCGTGAATAAGGCTCCAAATCCCACGAGGGTACCTTCCGATGCACCTGTATTATAAACGCATCGTTTTCTTTGTTCGATCACAATAGATGCCAAATTGCAACTCGAATTTCTCATACCAATCCAGGTATACGTTTTTCTATCGCATTTTAGAAGAGTTATGATCAGATATACATTAAATTAATATTTCTTTGTGTTTATTACGTATAAAAGTCATATTATGAAAAGAAGAAATGACTCGGCAACAAATATTTAAAACAACTTTAATATCGTCGGAATTCTCTTTACCTATTCGTTCCAGATTCAAAAACTAAGCTTTATGTTACGGTTTTTTTTGTAATAAACCTTTCGATTTTAGTATCTGGTCGGACAACTACCACAAATTAATAGGCGGGTGGACATAAAAATCGTATTAGAGTGGTGTGAATGGTAATAGGCTGTTTACGAGGTCTATAAAGCGAAAACAAGCTATGTCGCACCATTGTGGGCTTTTAACTTCGATGAAACAATATTAGATTATTTGAAGGTTCTCTTTGGAAAAGTAAACATGCGTATGGATTGAGCCGCCGATTGCATATTTTGTCTCCATAGCTACATCCAATAATCTTATATAAGGTGTAAAAGAAGTATCTGCAAATCTTTTAAGGGATGAACAGGACCATTAGACAGAACAATGTTCCCCAAGGAAAATTGATTGAAATATGAAAAAGACAATTTGAACTCCCGTGCAAAAAAAAATACCCGGTTGGCTGTAAAAACCTAATAAATACAAATACAAATATATTTATTTTGCATCACATCTTAGGCACAACAATCAATAAATTCAGTACAAATCAAACATACAATATGAGCTGAAATGGGTGTAGGCACAGCACACTGCTGGTTTTAAGCTTACCCCTAGTCAAAAATGGGTGTTCTTAAATACTGTAACAATCTGTATGAAAGTTTTTTTTTTTTTTATTTCGAACAATGTTCCTCGGGGAATATTGTTCAGTTTCTTGGGCTGGTTCAGCCCTAGAAATAATTGTACTAAATTGACTTACTTACACCTTATATAAAGTGAAATTTTACTAGTGACCGATAGCGAAAACTCAAGACAGGCCGAAATATTTAAAAAAACCACTCTACAAAATTGCCCATCAGCTTATTTGAGTTACTATATAAGGTGTAAAAAAATTAGCTGAGACTATTTAAAGGGGTGAACCAGTACGTGAAACTGAACAACTTTCCCCAAGGAACATAGGTCGAAATATGAAAAAATAATTGAGCCTCCCATACTTAGTGTGTTTTTTTTTTTTTTTTTTTTTATTAATGATGGGTTTGCTCTTGACTCTAGTCTGGGTCATAGGACAGAGACAGAGTCTAAGATAGAGCGAGCTCACCCAGAAGAAGCCTGTTAAGGCACCGGCACTCCCACACACTGACGGAACGCAGCAAGCTACTTGGCGCCAGACTTCGGTGGGATGGTGGTCGCGAGCCAGGCGGCCCCTTACGGAGCCTTCCACCGCTTAGTGGGATCGTTCAGCCGGACTTATCCACAGGCAAGCCTGTGTTGCCGTTGCCCGGGGTGGACCGCTAGGAGGTAGATCCCATACCACCCCAAAATCCGGTGTGTTACCCGGCCGGGCTAATTTGTATGGGAGGGCCAATTTTTTTTTTCATATTTCGACCTATGTTCCTTGGAGAAAGTTGTTCAGTTTCACGTACTGGTTCACCCCTTAAAATATTCTCAGCTAATTTTTTTACACCATGTATATATATTTGAGAAACTCATTTTTTTTTGTCATATTTCAAGCTATGTTTTTAAGGGAAAAGTTGTTCCTTATCACCAGCCCGTCTTGAGATTTTGCTATCGGTCACTAGTTAATATTCACCCTATATCGTTTGTACTAATAGATCATATTTATTTTTTTATTTCGTCCCAAACGCTTTCAAGGATTCTCATCATTGGCGATACATACACCTATACCTACAGGATATTATAAATTCCGCAAAAACCTTCGTAGGTACAGACTTTGTATGACGGCGAAATAAAAAAACAAAACTAGTGTCTCCGCCGAAGGGTCGTCTACTTTTATTCATAAGGCGATCCTCAGACGCACCGCACAATAATCCGGTGTTCTGCCGGATCCGATTTTATGACAAAATTTCTTAAACCTATTTTCGTGTGGGACACCGAGTCAACGAACGGCCCAATGAACCCTGGTATCAGAGCTTTTCAGAGCTGTTCAACATGGTTGTGTAACGACCGCCGCCGTCTAAGTAAAATCATAGACGGCAACCGGGCCTGACAGCTTAACGTGAAAGAAGTTTACTATAAACCGAATGTCAAGGCACACGTCTCCGCATCAAACTCTAGCCATCACAAGCTGTAATTTTTATGGTAGCTGTCACAAACCGCAAAGCCGTCGGGCGCGTGTGCAATTCACCTGAATTATACACGTATCTTTACAACAATAGTTGATCTGTAATTGTAATAAGGGCTGGTCACTTTCGATGGACGGCGTCTCGCAAAGGGCAACGATGCCAAGAAGAATGGTGCTTCAATTGCAAGCAACGAATGATCACCGGAAAGAATGTAGATTTAAAGCTGACAGGTTATGCCTAAACAGGAATGCATTCACTAAAAAGAAACCATCTGAAAAATATATATATCAATATTGTCAAGCTACATGTAAAGAGGTATCAAACTAAAGGCTAAGCTATCTGTATTCAGAATTTACAACCTGACCCTGTAGTAATACACGTTTTTTCAGAAACATCTATTTTTAAGAACGGTCTGCCTACCCCGCAAGGAATAAAGGCGTGATATGTGCGTAATAAGTCTTACAAATATTTGAGGGCCGTTTCAAATAATTTTATTTATTTATTTATTTATTTCGTAAACTCAACAGCACATGTTTTATTATTACAATTTGCCTTAAAAACTTCAACAGCCAATAACAGAGTTTAACATATTATATAGACATTTTACGGGTAGTTAGACAAAAAAGTTAAACAAAAGTAACGGGAACTTATTTTATTGTTTAAAGTGTGTGGTGTATGTGTAAGTGTGTGTGAGTGTGTGAGAGAATGATGCTTCGTATGTGGGTCTTACCGTTTATCAAATGGAGGGAACTTTTTTAGAATAAACGTGATGAATTGATTACGATTAAGAAAGAAAAGATCTGCATCGCTGAAATTAGACTCGTGGGTATGAACAACCCTATTGATAGTGGAATGTCGAGCGTAATTTGTGTATGAAAAACCGGAATAGAAGGTACGTGGGCGTCGCGTTCGTGTGCTGCAAGCACTGATACCAATCCGAGCAGTGAGATCGGGACAGTCAAAGCGAGCAGTGACAACATCAAATAAAAACTTCATGTCGGCAACAGTTCTCCTATCCTCGAGAGAATGCATCCCAAAGTGTGTAAGGCTTGCGCGATATTCCTCTCTATTTCTCCAGGTCCTAAAATTCAGCTGTCTAATGAACTGCCGCTGTACCGATTCAATTTGGTGCTGATGCGTTGTATACACTGGTGACCATACCGTGGATGCATATTCCAACAAGCTTCTGACGTATGCGAAGAACAAAATCCTCATGGAATTAGGGATAAATCGTGCATCACCATAGTGATAAAGTATATTACACATTAAACGAGGGTAGTCCCTAAGTCGCTTCCTATGAAACCCACGGTAAAGAAATAGGGTGATGCTATTCTCCGGCATCACACGGCAAACTATATAATATATATAGTTATCCGAACTTTCCTTCTCAAATACGCTGCATAATAAGTTATTAATATAATTTGCCCTACAAAAACCAAGAACTTAATGTTCTGTAGGTTTCCCTTTAACGAACTTGGCATCATTCAGTTTGAACTAGTTACAAGCTTTGAAACTTATTTCCTGCCAGAAATAGCATCTCCAATTGTAGAATGGCAAAGTCTAAATAAGGTCTACGTTTAGTTGCCAACTTTGATGGTTATCTGCTCGATAACTCGAGACTGGTTAATTATAGTTTCTTTAACAAATATTAACTTTAGTTATGCTCGAACAACGAGTTTTTTATTATTTAACGAACAATCATTTACTCATATTGTAGTTCGAAAGACTATCTATGTTATTAGCTGTGAGTACCTATTTATAGTAATTTAGTACGTAATAAATCAGTGCTTATTATTATATTTACTTATTAAACTTAGAGGCAATATTTTAACTTCAAGTAAAATACGTACGAATAATTTCTTTGTCTGGCCCTATGGCGTAGCGGATAGTACCCCTGCCTGCTACGTCGAGGGTCGTGGGTTCGATCCCCGCAAATATTTGTTAAGTCAATTTTCAGATATTTGTGTTTAGTTTGGGCGTTTTCTATAATATGTATTTATTTACAAAAAAAAGTATATAAGTAATAATATCAGCTATTTAGTTCCCATAGTACAAGCTATGCTTAGTTTGGGACTAGATGGCGCTGTGTGAAATGTCCAGGATATTTTTATTTATATAAAATTTCTGTCGAAAGGTAAACGGTAAACCACTAACAATTTTGAAAGTGCTAATCTAGCCTATTGAGCGAGATTTTTGTGAAACAGTTGCCTCCTTCCCTGACTACGTGGATGGTTCACACATAACAGTTAGGTTTGACAGCCGATGTGGCGCAGTTGTAGTGCGACTGCCTGCGAAGCAAAGGTTCCAGGTTTGTTTCTCCGTGGGGCACTCACAATGTTGATATTTATTACTTTGTGAATTTGTTCCTAGTCTGGTTAGGACATTGCGGGCTGAACCACCTGATTGCCCGAAAAAAAAGATGGTTTCTTGCTTCGTGCCTATGACACAAAGTAAGTGTTGGCGGCGGCGCGCCCTATTATTACTAAAAAGGTTGTCGTCATGTCAGTCATCGACCACGTCAGAGGCGTAGTTGTAGTAGTACGCGGCTGAAAAACTTTATCGGGTTTGATAGTTCAACCGGAAATCGAACCCTAAGCCTTTTCGCTGCTGGTAGTTTCACATCAGCCGTTTAATGTTAAATTGACAGAAATGGGCCCCCAAAAATCGAAGTTCGAAGTTTGAAGTCTCCGGCATAAGAATAGATAATAACTCTAAGTCTCCGGATCCTGAGACCAAACTCAGTCCACTAGAACATGGAAGAAATTATCTTCTTAACTGATACATACATACACATATCACGCCCTTATCCCTAGTGGGGTAGGCAGAGCGTTAACAGCCGTTAAAAAGAAGAGGCCTATACTCAGCAGTGGGTAGGTGTGGGCTGATATGATGAAGATGATGAAGCCACGCACGTCTGACAAATATTTAAAAATCGTGACAGATTGTCAGCCTGTCGCCTAACATTGTAATACAAACCGTTCCTTAGTTGCTTCATACGACACCCGCTGGATAGAAAAGGAGTGATGCTATTCTAAGCCAGCATCACACGGCAATGAATTATACTTAAACGGTTGGTTATCCTAGCAACCGGTAAATGATCTCAATTGATACAGATACCGTTTCAAAGAGGCGTTCCATTGGCGCCAGTTCTGAGTTCTGACGGCTGACGACTGACTGACACAAGATAACGGGGGTCTGTATCTTTGAGTCAATAATCCGTACAAGGAATTCCTTTTCCAACAATCAGCAAGGAGTTATAGCTCGGTATTTATTAAGTGGAGCACATACCATTTACTAGATAGGTACAGCGTCAACGACCAATGACCAATTTTAAATCAGTAATTCTACAGACCAAACATTTCGCGAGGGGTGACAGCACGTAACGTTTGAGTGCTCTGTGAATTCCTCATGTTTTCGATTAGATTATATAGCGAAACAACACGCGCTGGAAGAAAGGAACATAGGTCGTAATATGAAAAAGGAAATTGGACCAGCCATACAAATTGACTAGGCCAGCTTGGTACACTTAGTATGGGAGATCCATTTTTTAAATTGACTTTTTTTGCAACGGTTGTTCCTCAGCACCAGCCCGTTTTTTTCGGTATCATATAGAAATTTCACCCCATATATTAAAAAACCTAAAAAAGGATCGAATCAAAGTACTTACCTGCCATGCGGAGGAACGTAGATGAGAAATATGAAGGAAGCGAAATAATGGTAGCAAGTGGAAGGATGATGTAGACACAGATATAAGCACCTTGCTTTTAAACCTTAGAATAGCAACTCGACTAAGTTAAGATGGTTTGCAATTTAATCGAGTCTTAAGTCTTTTTTAAATATAATTTTTTATTAATGATGGGTTTGCTCTTGACTCTATTCTAGGTCAGGTAAGATGGAGTGAGCTCACCCAGAAGAAGCCTGTTAAGGCACTGGCACTCCCACACACTGACGGAACGCAGCAAGCTACTTGGCGCCAAACTTCGGTGGGATGGTGGTCGCAAGCCAGGCGGCCCCTTACGGAGCCTTCCACCGCTTAGTGGGATCGTTCAGCCGGACTTATCCACAGGCAAGCCTGTGTTGCCGTTGCCCGGGGTGGACCGCTAGGAGGTAGATCCCATACCACCCCTCACCCAAGTCGTTTTTAGTAAAACACTTGGTCGTTTCATATACGAGTCGAACAGTCCAGCGACAGAAGTCCTTTCATATAGTAGCAAACCTCAAATCGTCTATTTGAAGGCGAACGAGCCGTCTAAATCTAGTCTAGTCTTAAGGTTTAATATCTCGAGGTCTTTCATCTCTAGTGGTACTTACACCTAGTCGATGAACAACCCGTTGAACTCTGGTAGCAGTTTTTTTACTAGTAACTTTCATTTAATAACGCCTTTAATGCCCTATTTTATGCCTATCTAAAGTCCGTAAGTCCCAACAAGTACAGAGCCACAACTAAACTAACTTAATCCTAAGTTTAACTGCTGCGAAGGAAAACATTGTAGCAGTAACAGCAGTAAGTAGATTAATTTGCTTAGCTTAGCGAAAGTAGGAAGTTTGCAACTGCATTATAAGTTGATGCGAATGTAGGAACTAGGTATTATGTGGCTGGTTGCTTTCTGTCCACATCGCTTAAACTTATGAGATTATGTTTGGTGGCACGATGATTTGTAGGTACTCAGGCTTTTCTAAACATATATACATACACATATCACGCCCTTATCCCTTGCGGGATGCAATGCATTAACGGCCGTAAAGTACGGTCGCTATTGCCACGTCTGACAAATATTTAGGGGCATTTTCAGAAAAATCGTGTATCATTATAGTGACAGGTTTACAGCCTGTCGCCTAACATTGTTATACACCTCGAACCCTCTAGTTCCTATGGCGCCTCTTACGACTCCTGTGGAAATTGAATGGAGTAATGTTATGCAAAACCGGCATCACACGGCTTTTCTAAAAAAGGACATGAGAGGACCCAAATTAGGGAGAATAGACGGAGAAGAAGGGAGAAGGGTTGATCAGATATGTTTCAAGCAAATATTATTTTCAAAACATAATTAGACTTATAAACCATGTTCCTACAGCAATGCTTTTTTTGAAGGCTGCGAAACCCCACCAGCAGATAGAAAATCCAAAATTATGATTACAATTCTTTAGAAGACATCTTGATTCAACCATTCAACAATATCATTCGTACCAACATGACCTATCCTAACCTGCCACACGGCAATGACTCAGCGAGAGCTAACACAAAAACCGTAGCGAATTGTCTTCAAAAGTTGCGCCCGCGCTGACGAAAATATAAACAGCTGTATGGACGATTCGCTATATCAACCGACAAAGAAAAATTTGAGTGAAGTAAAAAGTTAGATTATGATACAGTTAAAGGCCGTTATAATGTTTAAGAGGATGAGAGTGAATTTCGATAAGAGTTAACTTGGTAAAAGGCATAAAGGAATGCCCTGTGGTTCTGCCATAATTAGGTTGTGACAGAATTTTGGGATGGAGACAAAATAAGAAACGTGCAAATTAGGCCATGACAAGGTGACGAAATACCATAGAGGCTATTTGAAGAGAAGACTGCCGGCCCCAAAAAGGATTAATAATAAAAAATGGACGACATGAACGTATGATTCATATATCAATAACCAATTTACGAGAACATTTTAAAAATAATCTCATAAGAATAGGTACCTACGAGTAATAAAAGTTTCATGTTTAAACAATAAGGTGTACCCTACCCATACAATCGAACCATAACATTAACTACCAGTAACTTAAAACTAGGCCGACTTTACCGATAAGCTTAACAATCGTTATCAAACTTAGCTCTCGATTCAGGCAGTCCATTTCCTTAGCTATTTTTGTCACTGTCATAATATGAGCAAGAGAAAATAAATAAATAAAATAAAAATATTTTATTTTAGATATTCATCCATAATTATAGGCTGGCAATCTCATTCGGCCATTTATATGGTAAACCACATTCAATTCCTAAAAGTAGGTATAATTTAGAAACATGTATCTGTAGAAAACTTGGTGACTAAGCCAGATACCGATACCTCCCAATAGGGGGAGGCCCATGTCCAGCAATGGACTGGCGTGGCTATTCAAGTTACATTTTTGGCTGTGAAAATAAGGAATAGCACTGTGAGTGCGTACTACCATACCATAGACATCTATAGCTGTATGGTTTGTAGAAATCTGTAGTCTGCTGTTAAAATTCGGCAAACGTCAGTTTGGGAAAAATATTCAAGTCAATTTTCTCTTTTCAATTGCTGATTTATGAAAAGTAACAACAGCTAAGAAGACGTGTAGCTAGAATTGAAGTCAGTATTTATCTAGGTAATAAGTATGATCAACAAACGAACAGAACCAAACGTCCAGCTGGTTGATAGTGGTCATAATCACAATTTCACGCGTGTGTGAGTGGTCGGTGGATGTTAAACTGTTGGTCACGGTATACGTTTTTTGTGGACGTTTCATTCATGTAAATAGATAGCGCCAGTTAAGGATTGTTGATGAAATGAATCAATGAACTACTTTGAAATAAACTGGATAGTATAGAATTGTTGATGAAATTAACAATGAACTATTTTAAGGTGGGTTCTTGTATAGATCCAAAAAGATTTGACGTGCCTCTCAGCCATCTTTCTGCCGAGTGGTTACACTAGCATCACCGCATTTCTGCCCATGGGTGTCGTAAAAGGCGACTAAGGGATGAATCCAGAGAATGGGCAGCAGAGTACTTGCGAATACAACAGGATTCAATGCAAAGCGTGGTGTGTATGGCAAAAACCTCCTCTATTGGGGGAGGTCTATCTCCAGCAGTGGACTGATGTGGATGTTGCAGCTGATGATGAAGAAGACATCCTTCAAGGACCTCCAAGACATAACTATGGAATGTCCTCCAAGATATAGATGCTTAATATTGGTTTAGATGGCAAACCAACTACTTACACATACTACTTATACATATCCCTTGCGGGGTAGGCAGAGCGTAAACGGCCGCAAAAAACGGCCATTTACACCACGTCTGACAAATATTTGGGGGTCATTCGGAAAATTGTGTATCGCCATAGTGACAGGTTGTCAGTCCATCGCCTAAAATTGCACCCTCGAGTCCCTTAGTCGCCTCTTACGACTTCCACGGGAAAGAAATGGAGTGATGTTATTCTAAGCCGGCATCACACGGCATTAACTACTTATTGTAATTCTATGAAACTGGTCTGCCTGTGGCTAAGTCGATGTTTTCTGAACAACATTGATGGAAGCTATACAGCAAAGAGTTCAGTATTTATTTGATACAACTTTTCAGATCTCCATTGCATGTTTTTTAAATGTTATGGCTTCAAAAAAGATCCCTTAAACCTTTATGTCATTCACAACATTGTTGATTATAATTTAATATTAATAACTATCTTAAACTGGAGTGGGTCATAAAAATCTATGGAAAAAAATCACAGTACGGCAAGTCACCGTGCGAAGCTAAATTGTGTCGTAAAATTTTCATATACATTATGAAATTTAAAGCCCTTGTCCTCATAACATGGGTAGTCGTAAGAAGGGTGGACGTACTGGTTGCAAACCTAGCTTCAGTCGTTAACCAATTTTGCTTAAAACTGTATGCATCGTTTTTGTTTGGCTAGCGCATCGCAGGCTTACACCTCTTGATCGTCCACAAGAAAGACGGTTCCATGATTTAAAGGTCATGTCAAGCTGTCGGTTTCAAGTTAGTTACCATAGACAACAACAGTCTATAGTAACTTAGACGGCGGCAGTCGTTCTCTTTTTTGAATAACAAGATGAGGTCCTTATTTCTAAAATTCATTTTTATTAAGTACTGGATTGCTAATATTTTGCAATGAAAATCAAAACAAAATATCAATGTACATTATATTTGGTACTAGAACAAACTGGTTTGGGAGCGGTACGCCTACCCTACGTAAGTAATGTTCAAATGCAAACGACGAAAATTGTCCTTACGAGCGCGGTGCGTTGAGAGGAGTGATGCGGGAGAAACTGTGTTACTTCAGCTAGGCTGCGAAAAAGAGGCTAGATGATTTGAACAATCGCCCTTTTGAGTCGACAGACGACCCGATGAACCCTGGTGTCAGCGTGTTTTTAACCGCCTACTACTAGTACTAGGCCTCTGACATGTAGCGACTGCCGTTTAAGTTATCATAGATATTATCCGAGACCTACGACGGCTTAACGTGCCCTCCGAAGCACGGAACCATCTCTCTTACGGACAATTAGGTGTATGCAATATCCTAAACACACTAGAAACAAATTCACAAAGTGAAAATATTAACTATCCCACCGGGAATCGAACTCGGAACCTTTGCGCCGCAGGCAGTCCACACTACCACTGCGCCACATCGGCCGTCACGAACGATTATCTGTCTGACAAGAACGGAGATACCAGGCTTTTGAATTAGGCCTGATCTCTAGAATACGTAAAATCGCAATTTGGCGTATAACCTAAGTTCTAATTTGAGTAAGATCCAACTCTTGTCTGATTTGATCTTTCTAGATGTGGTGTTTTAATTACAAATACGTAAGTAGGAACAATAAGGGTGACCAGTTTTTATATTAATAAACGAACAAGTATTATCATGTAGGTTTACGCGACTTACTTGTTTATGGTTTGGCGCCGCCGCCAATACTTACTTTGTGATTTGGTAGAGAGTTTATACATCTACGTCAGTGTTTGGCAATCACAGCTGACGGGCGGGCGTATCGCGTATGTAATCTGTCGATCTCCGTGAAAAAGGCTGTCTTAATCAGCCAAAACGTAGAGGACTAAACTCTGTACCAAACCTTTAACAAGTTAGTCACGTAAAATTCGTGACCAGTTTTGTATTCTCTCATCAAATTTCAAACAGTTGCTTACCTACAACAACACATAAAGAAGTAGACCTATCATGATTAATTTATATCATACCATAGAAATATGACACTTAAATAAAAAAAAATGCCAATATCCATAAACAGCTTGTGGTTTCCAACAAACTCCTCAAATTTTATATGGACTAGCCGGGGATTCGAACGTTACTACCGCGGAATGCGTGATACGAGCATACGGCCCAGCAAACTCCCCGTGAAGCAGTAAAACCAGACCTCAGTACCAAAGGATGCCTATAAATTCTTTATTTTATGATCGCGAGCATATATTTAATTCTAACAGCGTCCCAACTGTTTCCTTTCTTGTGATAAAATAGAGAATTTTATTAGGTTTTTAAGGGTAGAAATTTAGTGATAAATATTGGAGAATTTCTTAATATGTAGTTGTATAATTTATTATTTTTTTCTATATCCTTTCCGATATAAATAAAACGTCAACGAAGGTCAACCTCTGACTTTTCTGCGTAAGCCTTGAAATGACTGTTTATTCCAATTCCTTAACCTTCACGATGTATCTTCTATCGTAGGAATAGAAGCAGACAACTAAATTTTCGAGAATTTTGATTACTCATACCCTCAAAGATGTTTGTAAATAGAGTCATTTGTGTACAGACGCGTTCAATCATTTGGTTGAGCAAATGCTCTTTCGAGCTTGATTTATTCAATCACAAACAGACCGCCTTACAGTGCCCGACGACAAGCCAATAGCTCGCTCTTTTCATAGAACCAAGCACAAAACGCGAACCCACACTTCCTACAGTTATTAAACACGTCATAATAGATAGCCGACAGCCGGCCATACAAAGACTATTTACAAGAATGCAGTTCCTACAAAAGCTATTTGTAAAAATGCATTTCCGAAGCGTGCAGTGCAATCGTATTCAGGGAATAACCTACGTTTATTGATGACGGACAATACGAACGAATTTCTTACATGTTTACCTTTGAACAATGTGCGTAGGAGCATTGATATATTTGTTGTGTGACGGTAGAGTTTTGATACTTGACCACTTATAAAATTTCTTTAACATTATGTAAATAGGTTTGTATTAAAACATTCAAACTCAATGAAACATGAACTGTCTACTAAATCAAGGGCGAAATATGTACTTAGAGAACCTTCAAAACTTTTGCACCAGGTATTTCTAATATTATAGAACAATCCGCCAAGGAAACTAACAGTATTTTAGAGCATGCAAATATATTCGTTCGTACAACATCGACTATCCCTGTTCATATAACAAGTATTTACGACACAACCACCAACAGCAAACATATTACCCAACATCATCCCGAATCATCCCTAACCTAAACATACAGCGTCTCCTTCAAACAAGTATCTTGCTTGCAACAAAGCTTTCATATAAGGTTTAGAGGCGGAGAGGAACTAAGAAGCCCCAAGCAAACAATCTTGGACAAAGTTAAAGTAGAAAACTGCTTTCTACTTATAGAACAGGTACACCGTACGGTGCTGGCATAGGAGAGCATCACCCCATTTCTACACGGAATATCGCAAAATCGACTAAGGGATAAATCTTACCAGGTAGCATTTCGTTACATGTGATTGCAAAATTTTCTTCTGCGTTCGCCAACTCGTCTGCCAATCGTGGTGAGTATGCTAAATACCCGTAAAATGGGAGGTCCAAGTCCAGAAGTAGACTGTGATTGTTGTTAAGAATGGCATATAAATTTTATGAAGTGTGCTTGGACCGGACCTACAGATGCTCAAGTATTCACATACATAACTGTTTTATCTCTGCGGGGTAGACAGAGCTTTATCAGCCATAAACGTACTGTCACTATCGCCACGTCTGACATATATTTGAGTGCCGTTCTAGAAATATTGTGTATCACAATAGTGACAGGTTGCTCTGTCGCCTAAAATTGTAATACACATGAAACCCTCGACTCCTTTCACCTTTTACAACACCCGCCGGAAAGAAATGTGGATCTATAACACGGATACTGTTCAAGTGATAAGTCATACAAGTATCAAGGCATGTTTAGCCACAAAGCTTTCATACAACTTCTAGAGGCGGATAGGAGGAGGCGAACAAACAACCTTGGCCGGCATGGGCCGTTGCTGGCACAATGGCCACCGGGCTCTCCACGTCACTGCGCGTCACATTGAGCAGAAACACAAACATTTAAAAAATCATCAGATATTTACTCCTAAGAAAATAGTCAAGCTACAGGGTGAATTGAGAAGTGTGAAACCTGCCTACCCTGCAAGCGATATCATCATCATCATCATCGGCCTCACACGTCTGTGACAGACAATTTATTCAGTGTCTGAGGCAAGACTTTTCATGGCTGCATAAGCCGATACGGGAGCGGCATAATTTTCCGCACGCTCTACAAGTGAAGGTGGAATTTGAGACTGGCACATGCATGTTTAGATGACGTTTTTGCCTTTTGTTAGCGAGACCAGAAAACCGATATAGGCGTTATATATTTGTGTATGTTACTTGCCATCTCATCTTCAGTGTGGATTCATGTGTTCGGTCTCACCTGAAATAAGAAAATTTGATAAGTTGATGATAAAATGAGACTGGCTTGATGGCGTAGCAGATAGTACCCCTAATTAATAACTTTTCCAACCTACACGATTAATAATATTCGTATTAAAGATTTAAAAAGTAATATAAAGATCTGCTTTATGCATTGTGCCCATAGATAATTTAATAAAATCACATTAAGGAACCAAAAGCTGTATAAAAAAAAAATCATATTGATGTCACGAGGCAAATCGAGAAATGGGGAAATGAAACAATTTTTGTACCCTTTGGCAACAGTAGGTACCTACTCAAATGAAATCTCGGCTACGTTTCGTGAGATAAACTCACACTCGCATTTTAATGCCCCCCATTGTATGACAGTTGCATAAACTACTGTTGCAGCTTCTCTGGCTGTTTAGAAGTCACTCAACCAACTCCGGGCTGGTGTTGGAAGGTGCCACGCAAACAGAGTTAAGTGGGGTTTTTCAGCTGACGATAAGCGCGATTGTATAGCCGTCCAAACCATGGCTCACGTACTGTGCTGCCTCAACTGTCCAAAGCCTTGCACACTTCAGGACCTAAAAGAGGCGAACCCTACAGCTATCGACGTAGCCAAATAGTGGTCCAAGGCTATCTTTAATATGACCATTCGTTTCTGAAGAAGAAACTTCTCCACAGCACCCTGTAGAATACTACAATCACCTACAAAATTATCTTCAACAGGGGCGCTACGGTGGGTTTTACAAAGATAAACACGAGCTGCGGAGCGCTCCTTGCGCTATGAAAACACTTGGCGTCATCGTAATGCCATTCCTAAGAAAACGATCGTTAGAAACAGGTAGGTACGTATGACTTATGCATAGATTAAAGATTAAAATTCAGATTTTTATATTTTATATCTACACTTAGGTACTTAAAATTTAAAAATAATGTCGAATGGTAATATGATTGTCTATAGAATGAAATAACAAAAAAAAAGATTGTAAGTAATAAAACAATTACAATGTCATAACAAAAAACAAATTTAGCATAGTAAAAATGAGTGGCAGCGGGTGAAACCGCTGGGCGGAAATCTATTTACTTAATAAATATTTGGGTCTTGTGAAGATCGAACCCACGACCAACGGCGTAGCAGGCAGGGGTACTATCCACCACGACATTTGGAAAGGGAATATGCTACAAATCAATAAGCTGTATGATAATTCGAATGATAAATTAATTATCATCGTTATCGTGTGATGCCCACTGTTGCTCATGAGCTCTTTCCAATCAATCGTAATTTTGGGCCGCCTGCATTCTATCTAAATGACTCTCTGCAATTCAAAATTACTATTTTAAGTTGCTGTAAGTTGTCTTCTGATCGCCAAAACCCCTCCGGCGCTTCAACATCATTATGATATTATACCTAAGTAAAGAATAACTTCACAATTTAGTTCCGGCCTTTTACGCAAGCAAGTTTAGATAACTAACAAAAATTCGGAAATCTTCAAACGACCTTTATCCGTCCCGAATTGAAAGATTCATACGAACGACAATAGAAGGATCCATGTTAGCTCAGGTGTCAAGAACCGAAGCTATCATCTCAAAGTCAACATTTACTTATGTTATATCATATTTCTTCGACAATGCGAATTATGCTTACGCAATATCTGAGTTTGCTTAGGTATGGAACGCAAGGAGTTTGCGCATCTTGCCAAAGTTTGAGACACATTTAAGACTGGTTTTGTCAGTTGCAGCTGCTAGTATTTGTCGATGAACTTTAGAATTAAAATTAAGACAGCGCTAAATTTATTTTTATTATTGCCGTGTGATGCCGTTTTAGAATAGCATCACCCTACCTATAATAATTCTACCAGTGGGTGTCGCAGAAAGTGATTAAGGGATATATTCATCTAAAGAATCTGCAGCAGCGTCCCTTGTGAATGTAACATCTTGCATTGCGCTCGCCAATCCGCCTGCAAAGCGTGGTAAGTTTGTCAATACAATACGATGAGGTCCATGTCTAGCAGCGGACTGTTGCGGCTTTAAAGATAGCACAAAATTTACTATAAAGACAAAAATTCTTCTATAACTTACACCATTTGTGGCATTCATTTTGCATAGCAAGTATTTCATTGTACCTACCAGGTAAACATGACTGGAATTCAATATCTAATATGCTATCTCACATTGTATGAATATTTTCTATTCTCGCATTCAAATGGGGTACAGACAACTTTGTTGCACAACAGGGAAAAGGAGTCTGGCATATTCTGAATTTCTGAATATTCTGATACCTCTACAACTATGTAAATTCAAAATTACTAACTACTAAAACCGCATTTGCGCACTTTAGATTAAGATTTTCTCATTTTAATTATCCTGTATACGTGTGTAATAAAGAGAGAATTTTACGTACTTACTAACATATTTATTTTCTATCGAGTCAGCTACGAGTCTGATGAAACCAAGTGTCAGAGCTTTTTAAATACTAGTCAATAAGTAGGCCTCTGATATGGTTGTGTAATGGCTAATAAAGCATAGACAGGAACCAGGATCGACGGCTTACAGTGGTTTAAGAAACATGATACAATTTTACTGACCATCAGTACCCGATATTATCAAACTACAGGCTACAATTCTACAGGTGAAATTCGATGTTCATTGCGTAGTCGGTTAGCCATTATGATACCAGGAATATGAACCGGCTACGCAATGTACTAAAAATTTCACCTGTAGACTTGTAGCCTGTAGTTTCATAACATAGGCACCAGGTTGGAAAGAAAAAACATGTCAACTTGGTGTGTTTCCCCCGCGAATCAAACCAGGAACTTCCGGATCCTGAGACCAACGTTCACACCACTAGACCCCGCAAGCAGTATCTCTGAATATTCTAGTAAGCTATGCACCTTAGTATGTAAATATTACGACTAAGGAACTCCCAGCTCGCTGCGAAGACGTTTGAAGGAGTATGAACATGGTTTGCTCTGTGAATGTATGCATGTAAGTAGTTCCCTAATTAGTGCTTTGAAAAGCTGATTAGTAGTAATAAGTACGTACTGCAAAAGAACTTTCTTCGTCACCGCAGCTTAGGCATTCGTGAATCAAGAAAGTCTATTTGCAAAAACTTAGTTACAAATGATCTTATTAATAGTAAGCATAAATAATGATCAGCTTGCATGCATACCTGCAAATGATAAAGGTTAGTAATAATACACATCCAAGTTATACCTGCAAATGATAAAGGTTAGTAATAATACACATCCAAGTTATAATTTTTTTTAATGTTAAATCAACCTTATTATCAAATAAATAAAAGAAAGGAAGAAAGTGACCACTTTCCAGCAGAATGGCTGTCTTTCTTTTTGATTGTCTGTATACATTTACTTTTGTTCATCTGATAGGTGATGATAAAAGAAATAAATTTTCAGCTTAAAATTGAATAGGTACCCTACCCAGACATTCTTTATTCACCCGAACTATGTTTGAAATACCTACGTAGGGAGAGACTTCGATAAGACAAACTTGATGAAAACGTTAAGACACGCGAGTGGTGCCGGCTTAGAATAGCATCACCTTAACTCTACTCGGGGGTTTGATAAAAAGCGTGTAAGGTATAATTATCCAGGGAATGGGCAGCAACTATCTCTGTGAATGCAACACTGCACTCGCTTATTCACCTGACAAGGGTGGTAAGTACGGCAAAACCCCCCTAGTGGAAGGCCCATGTCCAGCAATGGACAGTGTAATGTTACTGTAATATAAAGACACACAGGCAAGATTACGAATGTTCCTTAGCATCGTGCATTTGAAATAAAGAATGTTACTTACACGAACTCAAAGGAATACAATACGATAGTCAAAATACATGGAACAATTGTATATACAGGGTCGTCCCATAGCGTGTCCCAAACGCCCACGTTCGAATGACACCGCAGGATCCGGAGAATAGTTTCACATAAAAATTGATTTATTCAACAACCCTTTATAATCGTAACATGTGACGGGTGATTTTGAATTTAGAATGGAATGCGTTTAGTAAACAAAGTTGTAAAGACTTCATCTTTTATGGGAGAATAAAGGATAAATTACTTAAACAAAAGGTATGTCTAAGAAATATACTTTTATCAACCACAAAGTCTTTTGGTAAAAAAACCTATCCATTTAATAAGATCAGTTTTAGGGGTGTTCACACACACACATATCAAGTTTTTATCTTTTGCGGGGTAGGCAGCGGTCGCTGTCGCCACGTCTAACAAATATTTAAGGACCGTAACAGAAAGATAAAAAAGTTGGGTTTTTTCGATATTGAAAATCTTTGACGATAGAAATCTTTGAGATGACATAATTTTTAGAGAATGAGGTCCTATTCTAAAATGTAAGCAAATAAAATTATTTATTTACATGACAGAACTACTTGTATGCAAAATCAATAAAAGTTTTATACCTAACGCGTGGGCAGATTTTAGTTTTCTATAGTTTTCGTTTTTATGAAGTCATTTCATGGTTTTAAAACGACATCTGTGGAGGAGTATATCACTGCTGCCAATAAAATAACAATGATGTTTCACTAATCAAGACATCAATATACAACTGGCACATAGATAGGCAAATTCACATACATAAAATCTATACGAATCTTAAAATTAATAATGTTCTAATCTTAGAATGAATCATGAGAGATCTCTGCGTGATTTTAACAAAATATTTTGATAAATTGCGTCTATTACTTCAATAACCAGCCAGTTGGTTTAGATTTGGCTTGGTTATTGAGATCAAAAATCAAATCAAAATCAAAATCAAATAATTTATTTCTAAGTAGGAATTTACAAGATTCTCTTTTAGAAAGTCATATCTAGGTACTTAACATAATACATAAAAAAAAGAATAGTAAACTTACAGTAATGTAAAAAACAAATACATGTCAAAGTTAAACCTATGTCAATGTTATTAAATCTATGTCAAATTGAAGTTTAAATATGATATGTCTATCTACCTGATACATTGTGTTGGAGCTACAGTTGGTACTGACCAGACGTCTTTATCTGTAAGATAATTTTCTGGCTTGTAATATGCCTTTGAACATAAAATATTCTTGATTTTTGTTTTGAATTGATTATCATTCAACTGTAAAATTTCGTCTGGTATTTTATTATAGTAACGTATACAGTTCCCCATACATGATTTTCTGACCTTACTTAATCTGGTTTGCGGCTGTACAATTTTATTTTTATTTCTTGTGTTTCGACAATGAATATCAGTGTTTCTTAAATATGAATTAGAATTCTTACGCACATACATTATGTTATCAAAAACGTACTGCGAAGGAAGCGTAAGAATGCCTATTTCTTTAAACAATTCTCTTAAGGAATCACGACCTCGCAATTTATATATAGCTCTTATAGCCCTTTTTTGTAACACAAATATAGTTTTAATGTTAGCGGCTTGACCCCATACTAATAATCCATAGGACATTATACTGTGAAAATAACTAAAATACACAAGCCTGGCTGTAGCGATATCGGTCAACTGTCGGATTTTTCGAACAGCGTATGCCGCAGAGCTAAGTTTACCAGCCAATGCTAGTATTTGAGGGTCCCATTGAATATTTGGGTCGAGTGTGATTCCCAAGAAAACTGTTTCAGTTACGTAATCTAGTTTTTCATTATTAAGAACAATATCATGTTTAATACTTTTTACATTAGGAAGAAAGAATTTAATACATTTAGTTTTCTTAGAATTTAATACTAAATTATTAGACGTAAACCATTTATGAATTTGATCAAGTGCAAAATTCACTTCGTTAATATTTTTAGCCTTTCTGTCCACTTTAAATATTAAAGAGGTATCATCTGCAAAAAGAACTATCTTGGCCAGATTCTGTACCATGAAGGGCAAGTCATTTATGTACACCAAAAACAGGAACGGTCCTAAAATTGATCCTTGGGGTACACCAATTTTGACTGTAGATCCCAGTGACTTCGCACCATTTATCTGGACTGTTTGCGTTCTACCTACAAGATAGGATTCAACCAAATCGAGCGCTTTTCCTCTTATCCCGTAATGGTCAAGTTTTAACAATAGTGTCTCATGATCAACGCAGTCAAATGCTTTGGATAAATCGCAGAACACCCCTATCACATCCTGCGATTCCTCCCAAGCATTGTATATATGTTCTAGAAGCTTGACAGCAGCGTCGGTTGTCGAACGCCCTTTGGTGAAGCCGAATTGTTGATCATGTAGTAATTTGTTTAAATTGAAATGTAGGAGCATTTGATTTAGTATAATTTTCTCAAAGACTTTACTCAAAACCGGTAGTACAGACACTGGTCTAAAGTTACTGGGATCCGTTTTATCCCCAGCTTTAAAAAGAGGTATGACTTTACTGTGTTTCATGAGATCAGGAAATATACCATGATCAATACAAGCGTTAAATATACTGGCTAAGTATGGTGCTAATGTATCTATTAAAGAATTACATACTTTTACTGACATGCCCCATAAATCCTCTGTTGTTTTTGATTTTATATTTTTAAAAGTTTTTATTATTAGATTTGCATTGATGTGCCTAAACTCAAATCCCTTTACACATGTCTGGACATTCGTTTTTAAAAGAGCTGACGCAATGACAGGCGAAGAATTAAGAAACTCAGTAGTTTTAAATGGTATATTACTGAAAAAGGTTTCAAACTCTTTAGCTATCTCGGTGTCTTTAGTAACAATACCCTGAGTAGTCTTTAAAGAATGTGATTTCTCAATTGGTTTAGTTCTACCAGTCTCTGAATTAACAACTTTCCAAACGGTTTTAATAACATTTTCAGCTGAGTATATTTTATTTTTGGTGTAAATAGCTTTAGCTTGTAAACAAACATTTTTGAAAATTTTCGAATATTTTTTAACATGTTCAACAAAAGTTTCACTGTGATTATAAGACTTTTCGTCATACAGCTCGAATAATTTACTCCTACTTGTTCGAATACCTACAGTTGCCCAGTCACTGAATTTAAATTTAGGATTAATTGTTACTTTCTTAACTTTGAATTTGTCTTCAAATTCATCACGTAGCGTTAAAAAAAGTTTTGTATAAAAGTTATTTGGATTATTAGTATCATAGTCAAGAACTGGTAGTTTTTCTGATAGTGCGTCATGGAGTTTTTCTACTTGGTTGGAATTTATGATTTTTTACTAATAACAATCTTTTCATCCTTAGGACGACATGGAAAAAGCACAGATTGTCCATTGTGGTCTGATTTGCAACAATTTACTATTTCTTGGTCTGAATAGCCACAATCACAGTAAATATTGTCTAAACAAGTAGCTGTGGTTGCAGTTATTCGAGTAGGTTCTTTAAATATGTTATTAAGGTTAAATGATTTAAACAAACTGACAAACTGACTTCTGAACGTAACATTTTCTAATATATTTATATTGAAATCTCCACAGACTATATGAAATTTATTCTTTGATTTTAGCAATATCTTTAAAACATCTTCCATGATGCGTTCAAAACTCTCATAGTTACTATTTTTAGGGGGCCTGTATACGCACACTATAATATGTTTCTCCAACTCAACGCACGACAGTTCACACACACATTCACTCGAAAGTCCAACAATATCTTTTCGTTCTTTAGCCTTTATATTTTTGTTCACAAGTATAAGCGTGCCTCCACGAGTAGTGGACTTTCGATTGAAGGCACTGACTATTTCATAGTTTTTGTAATTTATGAGCATTTCATAATCTTTCAGCCAATGCTCTGAAATACATAAAATGTCACATTTTCTTGACTCCAGGAACAACTCAATCTCAAGTTCTTTGCCGGGAAAGCCCTGAATATTCTGATGAATAATACTAAGTGGCATTCCCTCTGTCTTTCGGTTTAGTTTAAATGTTGAGATTCATTATTGCTGGATGCAAGAGGGCTAAGTATAATGTTATCTGGTATACAATGTAAAACCGGGTCAGAAATATTCATAGCTAACAGATTAGCTAAACGTTTGCGGTAAAAAAAAGATAAGTACAAAGTACTGTTGGTCAAAATAAAATTATTGAAAACATTAATGTCGACTGTATATAAGTTGTCACTATGACTACATGTCAGATTATACAACATGGTATTAAATTTATAAATACGACTATTATATTCATCTTGTCCCTTAATGTAAGGTAATGTGCCTATAATACAGTTATGGACATTTAGGGTGGCACATGAATTAATAAAGTTAGTCAACGCCTGCTTATCGACACCACTACTATGACTTAGTAATAAGATGACTGTGGTGTTTTCCGAATAGGTATAGTTTAGCATTCGGTCAGTAATTTGTTTAAATGAAGCCTGAGGTAAACAAACATTTTCAACAACCTGATTAATTTTATTATGTAGTAAGTAACCTACACCTTTTCCTATATTGTCACTAAATATAACCGTCTTAGAAGGATTAGTGTTCACGGGCTTGGGCAGCTGCTGAACCTGATGGCTACGAGCACTGGGCGTAGGCGTGCTAGTATGCAACGCTGCTGTGTTGCTGCCGCGCTGAAGCAGCGACGCGCGTTGGGCTCCTTGCCCGGCGGCGCGCGGCGTGAGCAGATCCGAAGGCGCTCGAGCAGCAGGCGGCGCGCGCAGGGCGCACGGCGGCGGGGCGCGCGGGGTGAACGGTGACGACGCATGTGGGGCGTGCGGTGATACTAGCGAGCCACGTAGTCCATGCGCGGGGTTACCTAGACCTAGATCTGCTTGTGGCCTGGAAGTACTGGGTTCCTTTTTCTTCTTTGCTGAACGACGGCGTTTCCTTCTCTTCGTCGATCGATGGTTTTATAAAAGTAAATAAAGGTAGTATGTATGAATTTGCCGTGTGATGCCGGCTTAGAATAGCATGACCCCATTTCTTTCCCTTGAGAGTCGTAAGAGGCGACTAAGGGACTCAAGGGTGTGTATTGCAATTTAAGGCGATGAGCTGACAACCTGTCCCTAAGGCGATACACAATTTTCCGGATGACCCTCAAATATTTGTCAGACGTGGCGTAAATGTCCGTTTTTCGCGGCTTTTTGCGCTCTGCTTACCCCGCAAGGGATTATAGGCGTGATGTCTGTGTATGTATGAATATTCCACAGTATTTCTTTTACTTAACATGTTAAATTATGCGCATTGATCCTTTTAATGCCGATCGATTGTGATGGCGGCTTAGAATAGCATCACACCATTTCTTTTCCGTGGGTGTCGCAAGAGGCGACTAAGTGACTCGAGGGATATATGTGTATTGCAATTTTAGGCGATGCGCTGACAACCTGTCATTATGGCGATACACAATTTGCTTGTATAGGGTCAATTTGCTTGTACAGGAGGTAATTTTTTTTTTCCGAAATCGACTTATGTTCATGAGAGAAAGTTGTTTAGTTTCATGGGCAGGTTCACAACTTAAAAGAAAGCTGGGGAAAATGTTTATATCATAAAACTTACTCTTGCATCACTCCATCTATTTACAAAAAAATACATCAAAATCTGTAGCGCAGTTTTAAATAGCTAAGAATACAACGAAGCACGAAAAAGACTTTATTAATAATAATGATTAGCTAATACCGAGGCTCAATTTTGAATGATAGAAAAGGGTCGAGTGCACCTATTTCGAAATCACTCGACATTATTTCATAAGCTATCGGTCAATCAATTGGGTACTTGTTTCTTGGTTATTATTGCATAATTTACAACAAAGACGTACTGTTTCCATTTTTCCATATGACTCCCATGTAGTGCTGGATTAGGATTAGACTAGGATCACCCCATTTCGGGTCGTTGGATGACTCGGTGTCCCGAAAAGAGAGAGACCCCATTTCTAGCTATGTGTCAGAACAGAAGGCTAAGAATTAAGTCTATCTTAAGTACCGCCGTTCCAATAAGTCGTATTTGACAGCTGTCTTCTCCATGCTAAAAGAGAAGTCATCAAAGAAAAATGGACCCTCTGCCATAGTATTATCACGAAACTGACAGCTGTCAAATACGACTCATTGGAACGGCGGTACTTAAGGCAATGGGCAAGACGTTTTGAAGGGGGAATCCCATGTCCAACAGTGCACTGGTGAGGCGCTCTACAGGATTCTTTTTTTTACATGTTATATCAAATTGTATATCCAACACGAAACTGCTTTTAAAAGTGTTCAGGGTGATTCTACTCATGATTATGCATCACTTCTTCTTCTTTTTCGTGTGGGACACCGAGTAGTCCAACGACCCGATGAACCCTGGTGTCAGAGTTTTTCAACCGCCTACTACCACTAGTTACCCTCTGGCATGGTTGTGTTACGACCGCCTTCTAAGTAATCATAGACAGCAACCGGGGGCCGAAGGATTAACGTGCCCTCCGAAGCACGAAACCCTTTCTTTTCGGACAATTAGTTCACCCTGCAATGTCCTAACCAGACCGGTAACAAATTCACAAAGTGATAAATATCAACTTATGAATCACATTGAGTATGGGAACATCTCCGAAATCGCGAAGAGAAGAACAACTTTCCATAAAAATTGGTCAAGTAAGTGTTCAGATTTCTAGGGCTAATTTGATTATTTTTTGAGATATCGGAGATGGTCCTACGGTGAAAGTTGTTCACAATAATGAGAATCAATCAGTTTTTTTTATTTTTTTAGGGCTGCACTCTGCTATTTTAGCTACGGGGCTTTGAAATCTACACCTGACTATGGATTAATCAGTACAGTTTGCCTACTGACAAAAAAAAACCCTTTTATAAATTCGTTGACAAGGACCGTAGCAGTTCCTTAAGGTGAAAACTATCTGTGCCAAAACGTGCCAAAATACTTGTGGGCGGTCTATCTGCGTCAAACTCCGACTATTAGCTGGTCACAAAAGCCACCTTCAGAATAGTTAGGCAGTTGGTTTGGCCCTGTCGGTCGATTGTCGATGGTGTACAAACTTGTTCCTCTCAACTTTATAACCGTCTGTTATGCAGTCGATAAAAAAAAAATTGGCAAATTAATCAAGTGGAAATTTATAAAAAAATAAGTCAGCTTCACATATTAGATAATAGTTGTCCGTTCTAAAAACTGCTGCATTGAATTTGATGATCAGTTAAAAAAAATTATATAGCTTGTTGGATATCGGTTGAAAATTGATTAAATTTCTGCAGGGTCCAATATACATTATTAATTTTGGTTACCGAGAAAGCTTCAAATATTTGTATCGAAACAACAATATTCATTAATAGTAAGTATTTTAAATTAATCTTATAAAGGCAATCTGTAATTTGAAAACATTGCAGACAAAACAATGAAACTTTAATAAGTAAATCTAAAATAAACGTATTCAATTTCATCAATTAAGTTATAACAACAGAATTATTTTATTTTTATAATACAAGCGCCAACACCGAGTTTAAAAGCACAGACTCAAATAATCGAATTCCCTGAAATGTTTTTTAAACGCAGACAATCCTGAGTACCTCTATGGGTATTATAACTCTCTTCTGTTATTAAAAACATCTTCACCCAAATGCTTAAGAAGCTTATCTTTGTTAATCCTTTTCTTAGACATAAAAACGGTGCTACCAAAAGTGCTTAAAATGGCTAAAATACTCACTTCAAGCCTGGATGATAATAGCAAACAAAAGGAAACAATGAACAATAATTGTTTTTGTCCTCCCTAAAGTACTGCGGTGTTTCATTGGAATGTTTTAAGATACTAATTGTGAGTAGGCACCAACGTAATCTTGGAGTTGGTCTTAAAGGCATGTTATGTAATGACAAAACACAAAGCAAAAGATTACGGTAGCCTTAAGCGAAACCACTAAACTTTTTACTTAAAAAAACTTTTAAACCGTTTTTTTTTTAATGATGGGTTTGCTCTTGACTCTAGTCTGGGTCATAGGACAGAGACTGATTGCCGTGCTGATTATGAAAATAATGACAAAGGATTTAAAACAACTCGCAACATAAAACGAATCATTCACAACGAAAAACCTTTTTAGTAAGTGCTATTTGAAGTTAGCCAATAACGCTTTAAAAACCATGATTAACAATATTTTTACACTAGAATAAATTATATAGCCACAACAAAGGTCAAAGAAACAAAAAACATGTTAAAGTCAAATGCAAATCTAAATGTCAATAATCAGAGTCGAGGTTTGCAAGTTGAATGACCGCATAACGAAACTATAATAACACCAACTAGGTATGACTACTATCATAAAATGGGGTGAATGTACCTATCACAAACCAGGATGATGTGATGGATCAATTTTGATTACAACTTAGAATATCAATTATCATGGTACAGATGGGAAAACTTTGTACCTACCCATTTTACATACATACAAATCCACGCCTAAATCTCTGGCGTGGGCAGAGCGTAAACAACCGTAGAAAACGAACATTGACGCCGCGTCTGAAAAACATTTAAGGGTCATTCGAAAGTTGTGTATCGCTATTGCGACAGGTTTTCTGCCCATCGCCTAAAATTGCAATACACAGATAACCCTCAAGTCCCTTAGTCGTCTCCTACGACACCCACGGGAAAGAAATGGGGTGATACTATTGTACAATTAATGGTATTACTCAAGTGTAAAACTGGTTCTGAGAGATGAAAACTTTTTTTTCAACTTCATCTTCAGCAGCCACAACAGTCCACTACTTGACTTGGGCTTACCCTATTTAGATTGGCGAGCGCAAGGTGTTGTATTCACACGCTGATGCTGATGCTGATTCTCTTGATTTATCCCATAGCCGCCTTTTACGATAGCCTCGGGTAGAATTGAGACGATCCTATTTGAAGCCAGCATCACGAGGCACACTGTCTCTTTCTTTATAGTAGCTATATTTAAATTCATAATTAGCTATTTATAACATGTCTGCATAAAAATATAAAAATACGACTACAAACAAAACTTTGGATCTGCATTAGAATGGACTGGCTTGTAACTCGTACATAGACCTTACTAGCAGAACTGCTTCAAACAAAATGGTTCTCAAAACAATTTATAATCTGACATTTTTATTTCAATATTAACACTCGGATTGATATACGGCGTATTGGCACTACTTCATCGATATAAATATGATAATATGAACGTGTGAATTTCTTTGAGGCATTTGGTAAAAGCGGTCAAGTGTGGCCTAGACTGAGTCTTGAAGGTGTTCAGTAGATTTTATACTGTGATTATTAGATTATTTTTCTTCTTCTTCTGGTAGTGCCTCTCCAACCTGTGATGGTTGGCAATCAGCTCCGCACATTTCCTCCTATCTTTCGCGAAGCGAAACGGTTCGGCAGCACTCGCGATTCCTGTCCATTCCCGTATGTAACGCAGCCATGATTTCTTTCTACGGCCCCTTGTTCTTTTCCCAGCAACATTTTCTATCATAACAAGTTGTAGTAGATTATATCTAGTATTCCTCAGTACGTGTCCCAAATAAGCTACCTTTCTTTGTTTGATAGATTGCAAAAGCTTGCGTTCGTGAACAAAACGGCAAATTATTTTTACTAGGTAGTAACAAAATAACCTTGTGGGAGGATGAACTTTGTTACTGATTTGTGGTCTATAGAAATTGTTTGACATTAGCATTGCTCTAACCAAGAATATTCTAAATAGTTAATTTAGATTTATAGAGAAAACATGTCTCATATTCAAGTAAGTATTATTATTATTCACTATCGGCTTAGGGTCGTGATTACTTAAATTAATATTCATAAACTTAGAATATTTCTCACTACATGTACGAAAACTCAATATTGAGCAAAAATCATAGTAAATCAAACACTTAGTAGCATGTAAGTAAGAACATACTAAGTAAATCAAATTTGGTCTTAGTTGCAACCTGACTAAACTAAGAAAAAATAAATCATGCGACAGTAAGAGACCAAAATATCAGTATATTTAAGAATTCGAAATTCCAAACTCAAGGGCAGTTAAATCTACTTTAATAATACAGTGAGCCTATAAAGGCTCAATATATTAAAGGATCAATAATAATTGTATAAGAACTAGTTATCGTTGTCACAGCCCGTCCTTATTAATTGACTGACAGTTTCCATTTAGCAAAAGTGTGGAAGCAGGTTCTCTTCAAACTTTTTGTACTTGCCCGTTTAAAATCTATATGAGGGGCGGACGGCTGGACATATTCTGACAAGTAGTCTGACGAGCATATCGGCGAATCAACAGTTATAAGCCAGTTAACTGCCTCTGTAGTCTAACAGGTGTCATTGGGCAGGCGATCCTAAGGTTATGGGTTCGATTCCGACGAAGGACAAGTAAATATTGTAATGGCAGTAACCGGACTTTGTTTGTTATGTCTTTGAACAGTGAAGACGGAATCATATTCAAAAGTAATCTGCTCTAGTAGCGCAAGATGATTTTGGTATTTAGATTGCTTTGCAAAACATTCAGTTGTATGCGGCAGAGGTTGACTATTAGTACCACGAACAATGTCGGAGGTTAATTAAGCGATAAGTAAACTGAACACACCATACTTTATAAGATTTATTAACAAATATCCACACGAAATATTAAAGCAGCACAACATTCATTGTATGGAATGATCGTACCCAAAAGCTTATTCAATATTCCCACACAACTAAGGAACCCTAAAAAGGCGTGTCCACTAAGCAAAGAGCTTCACGATCCGGTAGTCATGGCTCATGGCGGCTAGTTCTATTAATCATGCAGTTGACGCCTATGGGCGGGGCAACACCTTATTAATTCGTATCACAATTATAAAATCAACGAAGGACAATGCCTATTAATATTGGGTCTGGAGCGGTTAAGTTGGTGTGGCCATATACGCGAAGAATGGGCAGGATTCGGGGTATCTTTAAATGGCTGAATTATCTATAAATATTCCTGCCGTCTTTCGTTTTGATTTTCGTCAGTCTTCAGTGCCGAATTGCCTCAAAAAACTTAGTCAACTACATAATAGGAGGATCATAGAGGACATCCCAAAAATCTGGGGCTATAGATACAGCAAATTACAGCGGAATGACAACTTGTTGATGTGCTCCATCTTCAACTTACAGCACACCTTATTCTACGTAAACTTCAAATAAGAGACAATGTAGTTGATAATTAGAATTCTTACTTTAAAGATGGCAACACGACTGAGTGTAGAACATTCGACCATAAATTATTAGTAAAGATGGGAAGATAACATTGAAATTAGTAGTTAGGTGGCGTTATCTAGCCTGTACTCTAGTTTGTTTTAGGAGTTTTTTGTTTGAGAGTCTATTGTGTTAGTTTTTCGGTTCTCCTAACGGCGAATAGTAAATAACTAGGTGCTTTTTCATGATGATAGCCACGATAACCCGAAAACTGGAATTGAACATTAATCTTAGGTCAAAAACGATTAGCAGTATTTTAGAAATTTATATAATGCTTATCCCAAACAAAATTGTATAGGTAATCTCAGCTTGAAAACTAGCTGTGTTTTTGGGTGGCAAAATGTATCCTTAATCCCAAATTTTAAAAATTGGAGGCTCATACAAATTAAATCTTAAATACTGTTCTTCTACATTGATGACATGATGGTCGAGTAAGTGCCGCGAGAACTAAATGAACCGGTAGTGGCATGCCACTAGCAGGTTGCCACTGCTGTTAAATTATATCCTGACTGCTCGAGTAGAGTGGAATAAGCGTAAAGTTATTTTATTATTATTTATCAGCCTGTCAGATAAATTCTTCGCCTCAAACGAAAGCCTCTAGCAAGGAAGGATATCTTGAGTACTACAATACTGGATCATCAAAATATAAATTAAAGCATTTTGGTTACTATAGTGCCATTAAAACTCCCCTACTTATTGTATAAAGACCGTACTTTTTGGTTTAGTCCTAAACCCACTTAGGTTTAGCTAATTAACTATATCTACTTATAAGCTGCTGAAAATAGACGGTCGCTCTACATAATATGTATTTTTGTTTGTTTTTTTGTTTCAGGTAGTGATTATATGACTATTATTGGTGATTTTAAACTTATTTTAACCAAAAAAATTAACCTAAATACATAATTTAAGGTAACAACAATCCATTTATGTGGATTTTCCACTAAAATAATAATTTTCCATAATAATAGTTAAATGTTAGTTTAGAAGTAGTAAATAAAAGGGGTTTATAAAGACTTTGTAATTTTAAACCGCTTTAGTACATAAACGCCACGTCTGACAACTATTTGAGGGTTATTCAGAAAATTGTATATCGCCATAGATAGCCAGCCCATCTCCTGAAATTGGAATACACATGTAAACCTCGCGTCCCTAAGTCGCCTCCTACGACACCCACAGGAAAGAAATGGGGTCCTGCTATTGTAAACCGACACCAAACGGCAGACAGTTTACAGCTGTAATAAGGACGGAAAAATGTTTTTTTCCTTATTTTATTTGACAATTTATTGTATAGTTGACAAAGTTGATCCATGTTCACCTTAAGTTAATTTTTGACCAGATAATCAAATTTGTAGTTTTGACACTTTTACACCAATTATTAGAAAATTATAATGATTTAACTTTGTCGATTGTACCTACATCTTTCTTTACTTATTAAAACATCGCAATAAAACATCATACTCATAAAATCTATCAGTTCTTATTCCTAATTCAAATCTGTCTCTGCAGAAATAACTGACTCACTTCGCCTTTTATCCGTACCTATATCTTACTTATCGACGACGTGTACGTAGATGATTTACTGGGTGCCGCCGAAGCTAAACGGCCCCACTTGCTACTCGCTACCGTAACGGGTTACATCGCTTGTTAATTATATCCTCTAGTAAAGCTGCTTAACAACTTGAACAAGTGCACTATTTATTGGAGAACCACCAAGGTTAATTGTCAGAGACGATGCTGTTAATAATATTAACATTTGCAATTATTCACAAGCAATTACGATGAAAGGAAATGATTTGGGTATACGTAACGCAGATATACAAGTCAATAAATAAACACCGGAACGAAGGTCGACGTATAATTTATCAAAACAACACGGTTGTAAACCGCGAACACTATATCATCTTCATTGGAGCATTTTTTGAACGGTAACGCTCGGAAAAAACTCGCGCTGTCTGTAGTGAGATTCGATCGAATCGATCACAGTCAGATGCCTAAAATAATACTCCATCAACCGACCTACGGTGCCGTCAACCAGCCACTTCTTATGGAGATGAGCGGACCGCCATGACACCCTTGCCGGCGACCCGCTGGGATCCACTCCGGGCTCACTCGGCGAAACACAATCAAACGAGTAATTCGCTGCCAGTCGTAAACTTTACGCCGGCTCTGATAAGGAAAATAACTTCCTGCGACAGCGAAGTCATCTAAGTAAACAACGACACAGTCAGATAGACGATAAAGGAGATACATAAACAACTGAAGCTATATCGACCGATCGAAGGCAATACGGCCTTAACAAGAGCGGAGACGGTCCCGCCGGATTAGAGAGCGCTCGGTGTGTCTCATGGGTATAAATTATTTATGTAAATTTTTTCGACCGCTCAAAATTGTATTTCAGCATCAACGTGATTAATGTCGACGGATTTTTCACTTGGCCTCTCCCTAACGAAACGATCAAACAAATGACGCAGCGATTGGTAAGCACTCGAAGTTATGTCTGCTGGGAATTCATTAGAACCTTCTTTGAGAAAAGAGGATAACGCCAGTGATTTCAATATTGTTCGTCTGACAAATAGGACGCCGACAACGACAAAATCAGTTTTTTTGTTTATTAAATCCTGGCACAAATATGTAGAATGAAGAATCACAAATAAGTTATCTCATTGTTCGGTCACGTAATTCCAGGCAAAATGAGTTGGTGGTTTTCTAAAAAAGCACAATGCATTCTTTGATCGTTGTGGATCCTTAAATTACTTAGTTATAGGATCCAACCTTATTATACATCCAAAGTTGAATCGAGGCTTGCACTCGAGTGATATTTCCGACAGCGGCCGAGGGGCGCATGTGTTTAATGAAATCAAAAGGATTAAGAGCATCTGCCTGCTTGTTATTCAAATCGATTGGGAGCTCGTTTATCATTTTAAATAAGCTACTGCTTAGATAAATGCGGGGTGTGGTTTTTGAACAACAAAGACTGCGGTCGCCGGTAGCCCAATCAACTAACTAGTTATTAATGGAGGAAACGAGAATACAATTAGTATAGAAACGCTCCGATGAATAAGTTGACAAATTAGATGAAACACACGTACAGCGTATTGAAAATGAAAACTCTAGCGAAGCTTTTGTGTGAACAGACAATGGCACCGTCTGATTCGCAACACAAGAACGCAATCGCAAAGGAAACAATTATTCGCGAGACACTCGAGATCTTTGCAAACATTAATGGAAACATGATTTAAATTCCCACTCCGTTTTGGAATCTCGAAATGATTACAAGGCGTTCAAGTAAATGAATATCGAATGGGAGGAGCCTGGGGCACAAAGACGACGCGACGCGATGACGCGGTGTGTTCCCAGCGCAAACAATCATCGCAAGAGAGGATGGAACAAATTACGTGAGCATTGTCGAGGTGTTTAGAAAATTGGGCAACAATTGTCCTGCCGAGTTAAATCTCTGATAATGTCTTCGGAGGAGTCGCATGACGGAGAGGGGATGAATAAATCTCTCTTAATTGGAACGCGTCGCGCCGTGCGACAACATAATGTGGCTTTTGTTGCTGCTCGTGCATTCTTCTCCTGTCCCGTTGAATGCAGCGAATCAACCCGCCTAATGACGATGGGAACTTTTGACAGCTTCACAAAATCATTGTACCAACCGTTCCTCAAGAATTTCAATAAGTAAATAAAATAACCGGCGCTGATGGCACATTCAATTCAAAAGCTCTGTCCGAAAACGAAACCCAAGGAAGCACGAAAAAAATCTTGGAAAGATTTTCATAACCATTAAACTGGGATATAGAATGGCAAACCGCGCATTCGTATAGAAGGTACTCACTTGTGAAATTACTTTATAGCTCCCACATTCTCGGAAGTACTGGACAGTTGGCTGAACATGTGCCCGACTACACAAGCTTTTTACATCCAAAATTCGTTAACGGTGACGCATACATTAAAGGGTTCCAAAACTGATCGCCCGATAAGATTCGATGTTAGAGGAATACGAGTTTAATTTTGAATGCCCAACCCAAAAAGAGGACACTGTTGTAAAACACAGGATGAGCTATTGTTATATATTTTATTGCTAGGAGAGAAAGTTAGTTTCGTTTGATTAATCTGTTCCCTATTTAAATTAGACATCAAACAGGGTACTGCCATAATTGCTACAAGCTTGTTACAATGTAAACAATAGAGGATTTTTTGGGATGTTGTAAATTGTTGAGTAAACGGTGGTAGTTTTAAAACGAGTGGATCGTTTTACACCTTGTCTCACAAGGAAGGCAGTACGTACGTAGACGACTTCTTCAATATTCTTTGAAGCTCACCAACCAAGCTGCATACTTGTTTGCCTTTAAAGCTTTCCGTGGATACTGTCTGATCGTATTACAAAGGGGTAGTTCGGTTTTCAAGCGTAATATCAAGTAATATGGAGTCTGGTTGCGGCGCAAACAATTTCACGGACGCTTACCTAATGTTTACCGGACGATTTGCCGGCGGCATGTCTATGCGGACAGTCGTTTTGGGGTTTTCAGTGCTGCCAAGTCCAACATTTCAGGGAAAAGAATGAAATTCGAATTACGATCGCCTGTTTGTTGCCATTAAATAAAGTTGCATCTTGACTTATCGCTTCTAAGTAGGTGTCAGATCTAACAAAAGCAACTTACTGAGTAAAACAACAAACCCATCTAATGAAATTAGTTTAAATACCTTACATTTGGTCACAAGCAAAATAATATGTGCCGTTTTTATTATAGAGCCCTACTTATTGAAATTGCAACATAAGTGACACCAATACGCACGAAGTACAAAAATACGCAACACTTGTACATTTTAGGAATTTAATGCCTTTGCATCCCCAATGGTAGTGCGTTTTAGACAAGTGCACAAAAAAGGCATTTTCCGAGTTGGAATGCAAGCGCTAGGGGTGAGGCATACCAATCTACCCCCAGGCGATACGTTCAAATGCCACAAGTATGTAGACTGTTCTATGCTTAGTAATTTCAGCCTTTGAGCGGTCCAGTTGCTTTTTTGGAAGCAAAATATTTTGGATTTACCTGCAAGTTAATGACTTACAGTTTGTTTGAGCACAAAAAGATTTAAAAACAAAATAGTATGCATAAAACTCACGTTATTGCACTATAGCTTTGGCAGTAAGTCACATTTATAAAAACTTCTTTAAAAATTTACTCTCTTTTTTTTAAGATAGTACTTCAAAACCATATAAAGTAACTCAATGGTACATTTTTAGGTATATATTACAACGAAACGACTAGTTGTAGTAGGTAATGGCCGTGCTATATTAAATCGGTAGCCATTACTGTTGATATCTTGTAAGTGCACAATTACTTATTTACTTACGACTTTAAAGAGCTTCTGTATCTTTAAAGTTATTCCTTTCTGATAGCTTCAGTGAGAACGGACTGATGTGTTTGCGTTGTTCGCAATAATAATAGTACTTATAGATTTTGATGTCGTATTTTATGCGAATAAAGTACGGGAATACGGAAAAGTTAAAATGTAGACCATTCTACTAGCAAATTTCTTGAAAGCAGGAATCGAACATTTTAAAAATAAAATGGATAACTAGTTGTACAAAACTTACTGAAATTCTTAAACCATAGGGGTGATAGGATTCGAAACCTGCAATGTCGATGTCTGCTCCACTACCAGTATTCTCTAAGTCACGTCCGGCATAGTACCTAAATCAACAATCATAAAAAAATATGTACGTGTCCGAAATCATAATTAGATTCAGTACATATTCTGCTTTAAATAAACAAGTATTTGAACTCTGTGTACCGTATATTTACCAGCATTTCACGGACCATAAAAATGCCATAAGCAATGGGGCCGGTTCCGACGTACCAACCAACATCATATAATGTTTTTATTCAATAAGCTTTTAAAACGGCGTTTCGTATTGCTTTCACCCTTTTGTTATTTTTAAATTGACTGAGACTGCATGCGATTAAGCGTCCCTACTACCTAGGTATACAAATAATATAGGGCAAATAATATAGCAAACAGCATATGTTCAGCAGTGGACTGTGTGGCAATGTCTGTAGACTGTTGTAATGTTATCATGATGGTACAAAAAAAATTCATACTGTATGATTTGTAAAAACAGCTATACAGAATGTCCGGAAAGTCACTGACGATACTGAGACAAAATTACACCACTAGGTATATAACTTTTTAAACACTTGCGATTACTTTCATACATTATGGTTATATAAACGAAGATTATCGCATAGTTTTCAAGTAAGTTATTGCGATTCACCTTAATCCATAAGTTTCAAATGGTTACATCTCGGGCAAACTGAAGTACCAGCGAGTTATTATTGTAATCTGAGTGGTAGGCGAAATTTTTACTTCATTCTTTTTATTTGGCTAAATTTATGTGATAATTGAGTAGGTACCTACAAAATCTATATGACGCTGATTGCTGTGTGAGGTCGGCTTGGAATAGCATCAGCCCATTATTAATTAAAATTTCATCTAGAATTATTACTATGATTAGCAATAGACATTGTTGAGGAATGTATTGTTTTCTTATTTGAGCTCTTAAAAAGAGTAACCAACTTTTTGGTCCACCCTGAATGTATGTACGTACTAAGTCTAATCTCTAGTAGGTGAGTACTTAATGTGGGAAGTCCAAATTTTCTAGACACTTTGTATTGAGTGACCTCCAACCATACCTACTTATTCCGTTTGTTGCGTTCCAGAGTTTATTGACGCCATATTGAAATTATAGGATGATCTTGAACGATTGGATTTAAATGGAGCAATTTCCAAGCAACAAAGCTTTTATATCATTTCGACGAAGCTTGTTATTATGTAATCAAAAACGACTTTGATATTAATCATTTAGACGTCACGGTGAAATACAAACAATGTTTTAACCATCATAATTTGCCCAAGGGGTGAACTCGAGATGAGTTATTAAAATCAAAGAAAACGGTACAATTACTTTTGAAGACGAGATCTTAATGACACGGCCCGAACAGTCTTTATTAATCCACAGTACTTTCATTTGAAACATTGATACGAATTACGTCAGACAGCTACTTATAAAACCACTTTATGTAAATGCGAGCTCGTTTAAACATTTAAAATAGTAACGACACTAACTTCAACTCGGAACAATCGTGGGAACATAGCTAAGTACACTTGAAATTCAAGTAGGTAAGTACACCTTAAAAAATCTACCCATTTCGGCATCGATAAAAAATGTCGGCGATACCGAAAAGGAATTTCGCAGCCAATACCGATACTACGAAATTGAGGAGCATTCTATTCAATCCTTTGTCGCAGCCATTTGATTAAAGTAAGGGACCCGCAATCGCATGCAAGGAGCCCCGCTCAGACGGAAGTATCGCGTTTACAAACGGAACACCGACTTCATTGTGACCGAGAAGCCGACGCAACGATGAAAACACCTAGTCTAAGGCAATCCCAGCCGGATACTGAGCCTGATGCTCACTTGTCGGGACACTCGACACCGCGAGCTAAATTGAAAACGGCGATACCGATATCAGAGCGAATAAAGGAGGCACTGCCTTTACAGTCAAAGTGATAGGCGTGTAAGGATATCTTAAGAGCCACGTTACCCAGCAGAGTGTCAGGAGCAAGGTGTGAGGTGTGGCCGACCCGCCCATAAGATTAAATGTATAACAGATACCAACCACTGTCGGCCCCTTTGAACTATAATGACATATAGCTTTCCATTACAAAAGCAAGATCAGACGGAAACGAGGGTTGATGAAAGCAGCTAATTATAACGTCATTCCAACAAGACTAAGCGCTATTCCGTGTCGGAAACTAAGAAACTGATAAGAGAATCCTCAAATTTTATATGATATGCACGGCGATAAAAAGGTGTTACAAACACAATCTTTCATGGTTATTGTAACATAAATCGCGATGAACTCGAAAAACCACTTAAAGAGTTACAGTCCATTATACTCGTACAGAGCCCACGCTCACTAAAATCGGAAAAAATATTTCGGTGCAAAAAGTCAACAAGACTAAGCGGTAATTCATCGCGAAACAACGTTCGGATCATTAACGAAGTGAGGATTTACGATCACGCAAGAGGGGGTGGAGGGAGAGGGAGGGGTGAGGGCATCAAGCGGACTTGCAAGTAATTAAATCCTTAAACGAGTGTATAACAAGAATGTGTTTTTAAGCATCGTCGCTTGAGCTGCATTCGGCCGCGACAATTCACGATGAGTTTTCACGGCGGGGGACACCGCGCCTAATTTCTCGACGCGACGCGGTCTCGCGCGATTTATTCAAAATAAAATTCTTTTGTCGAACTCCCCGCTGGGCGACAATCGATAATACAACGGGGGCCTAGATTGTACCTTGTTCTGATTAAGACACAAAACACCTTGCGATTCGACCAGTTGAGATAATTGTGATTGTTAATGAGAAGTCATGAATAAAGAAACGGGCGGTGATAAAAGTCGATGTGTAAATTATGAGCAACACAAAAGGAAGCGTCAAGGTAAAGAACCTTTTGAAGAAATATGGAGACACGTTTTGGCGTTGTATTAAACGGAGAAGGAAATTATTTGAGAAATTTTGCTCTAATAGTGGTAATATTGATTTTATTAATGTAATAAGGAATGGAATATAGTAGGGTCGTAAATTCTTGATGCTATGGGCTGTTGCCTTCCCAGCCTCGTCGAGTGGCGACTCTGGCGACGGCGGACATGTAAATACACTTAAACGATGTCGGCACCACCTCATTTGGATTTCATATTGAGTCCCATTCCGATTTAATTTGTTATCAAATTTCATTCGTGAATGTTAAACAACAATATTAGTCACACTCTTTATGTATCAGTGGAGATCTTAAAGGATATTCAGATCGAGAAAAACGATACTTTTTTATTTTTGGTGCGAATTGAAATAATCATTAAGTCCGGTTTCGTTAACTTTAAATGCATGCAATTTGAGCGAAATGTATTTTTGGCACCTAAAATTTTAAACATCACAACATCAGGTGCAAATTCAAAGAATATTTTTGTTTCTCGCAGTTTTGATGCAATTTATTTACTAACACGGATTTATTAAAAGTCATCAATTACGGAGAATGGAGAGCTTAGCGCGCTCGAAAGCAAATGCCTCGCAGAAGCGCAGATTAAAATTAAACAAGGCAAGCCCCTGAGATGTTTGTGTCGCGTCAGCTGAGACAGAATTCATTAAAGATCCGTCATGTATTCTCCCAACAGCGTGGACTAAAGAAATCCACTGGATATTTTAATATTCACGCACGAATTCTGCACTCTCCACAGAAATTCGCATTCTCGATGGAATCTTTCGCAACTCTTTGAATATTCTGCTTCAGAATGATCAACAAAAGATTTCATGTTCGGGGTGAAGGGTTTTTGAAATACAAATAACTGAAATTCTCAATTGAATCACACGTTCGACTTGTAAGCGCTGCTTTGTAAATATCGAAAACCCTTATATCCATAGTGTATTCGCTTTGAGCAAAAAGCAATGCCATTTCGGCTATAATACTATCTAAACTTACCTAGGGGATTTAAGATTGAATGTTAAATCCACTTTAGGCCAGAGCAGTTAAAGCATGTTAAAGTCAGCAATGAAACCCAAGTAACAAAAAGTGGTCTTGTAGTGGTTCCGGGGCCAGGCCTATAAGTGGCTAGTAAATGTTTATAACCACGGAAAAGGGCCCATTTTATAGGCGTACTTTTGCTGATAAAACATTCATAGTAGACTTGGCCAGCACCACTTGGGCTAATATTACACTCATATTTTGCTTACGCAGAACTTTCTGCTCCCGTGAAGCCGACTATGAGCATCTAATAGAACCAGGCAGGTCTGTTACGTACTCCACGCTTCTATTACTAGCTACTTCAAACGTTTGTGAATTTTGCTGTGTTGTGTTTGTGCCGTGGAGGTGAAAAATATACAACTATTATAAAATAAAAAGCACGTTCATCTATTTAATATTAAATGTATTAACAAGTATTTTGCATGTAATAATACGCGTGCATACGAGTTTGCACGGCCAACGCATAAGTGTTTTCGGTGAAATATATTGTATTTTACATCTCAATTTTTGTTCGCCTTCTGAACTCGGCATATTTAAGAAATTGTGCTTACAAATAATAATTAATCCTAACAACATTATTGCAACCATCTTGTGACGAATTAGGGTTCCATACACGGGATAAATATTATAGGCAAATGTCATCTTAAATTGGTATCCTGAAGATAGCTTTGGATCCTAATAGTTTTATTGAACACTTTTATAGATAAATTAAGACTATAACAGCATTAGAGAGTACACAATAAAACCAAGTAAACTTTCTCTTAAGGAAAACCACTATAGAACTAACTCACTTACGACTGGCATATAAAGTTGACTTATACACGCCTATAAGCTCAACCAACAAACGCAAATGGTTCTAAGTACATGTGGTTCTATACATTACTATTACTAGCGCATGACACTTATAGTGGATTTATTATGACTTCTTGTAGGTGATTATAACTATTACTTACAAGAGCAACTTCTCTTAAGTGTATTTACGCCTTTGTAACACTTTTATAGGGCCCATTAGCCTTTACTGCGCTTATAATTTAGTTCTGTACGCTACTATAAGTCAACTTATAAGCAAAGATGTACTATAAAACCAAACGAACTCAGTGTAACCTGTTATAAGCTTGGTAGTAAAACCTGGAACCACTAAGAGGAAGTTACTAGTGCTGTAAGCCTGTAAACTGGGCACTATAGGAGAACTTTGTTACTTGGGAATCTATCGACTTATTGATTTCCACCATGATGGTCTAGTCGTCTGAGTCTGGTTCGATTTTCGGGTAGAGGGACGCAAATTTGATAATTATAAGCAGAGTTCATGGGATCGTTCATCAAATCGTCCCACACAACAAGCAAGCAATACCTTCAATAAAGTTTTACTGTCTCCTTTCTGACTAACTCATCTCCTTCCCAAAAAGCAATTAGCTGGCCAACAATCGGCGTGCACACTGTCAAACATAATCGATTCATGCTGAACGCCCGAGGTGTCGTACCGTACCGGGACCTTTGCAGATCCATCACTCGAACGACTAGGGTTGATGGGGAAGCTGTAATGAGAGAGAAAGGCAAAGAGAAATATTCATGAGGAAGAAGATGCAGTTTAGGAAGAGGAAGAACGATAAAACGAAAGAGCCGAGGGAAAAAGTGTATAGCAAATCTCTTTAAAATCATTAAATTTATTTTGTGTAGATAATTATCTTTTCATCTAAGAGGCAGGACACGTAGAAAAGGATTTTTGATTCGTTTTATATGACGACTAGCAGCCCGCCCAGCGGTTTCACCCGCCGCTAACAATTTCCCCCGGGAATAAGACAGTTTAATATAGCCTATGTTCATCAGGGATAATGTAGGATTATAAAAATCTTGACTTCAATTTGAAACAAATATCGTTTTCAGATGGTGGTGGCGTAAAGTTACATGCCGTGTGATTAACCTGGCCAGCCCCATGGCAGTGCCTATATTTTTATTTTTTTATCCCGTCCGAGCCGGTTTTCTATTAGGTCATAACAAAATTGTAATAAAAAAAAGGAAATTGTGTGATACAAATTTCTTTTTTTAGAATGACGGTTCATGACGTCAATAAGTGATAATACTATCCTACATTGAACAAAGAATTTCAATTTCAATTAACGGTAAAAGATTTTTTAAATTTTAAATCGGTCCAGTAGTTTCGGAGCCTATTCAATTCAAACAAACAATAAATAAAATCCTGTTTCTAATATTAGTGTAGATGATATAATGATTATTTTAGTGTGATGCCGGCTTAGAATAGCATCACCCAATTTCTTTCCCGTGGGAGTCGTAGGCGATGGGCTGACAACCTGTAACTATGGCGATACACAATTTTCCGAATGACCCTCAAACATATGTCAGACGTGGCGTAAATGTCCGTTTTTGCGGCCGTTTACGCTCTGCCTACCCTGCAAGGGAGAAAAGGCGTGATATGTGTATGTTTGTATTATTTTAGTGTAGATTTTTTTAATGCAATATTTAATGTTTTTGTCGTCTTTTTATACCAAGTAAGGGACAGCCCTTTGAATACTGATAGGGTGCATGAAACAAAAAACTGGACAACTTTCCCCTAGAAACATATGTCAGGAAACGCCAAAAAAATTACCTTCCATACAAAATCACAATCAGCTGACTGCATTCACTATGGGAAGTCAGTTTTTTTACGTTTCCTGAAATATGTTCCTAGGGGAAAGTTGTTCAGTTTCATGGTCTGCATGTACCCTATTAGTATTCTGAGGGCTATCCCTGACACCCTTTAAAACAGTAATGATTAAATGTAATGATTACACTGGTACGAATAATGTGGCGTAGTTGGTACATTTTTAAATGAAAAAGTAGTTATTGTGGCATAACTATAATAGTTAGACATATGGTATCGCGGACATTATTATAGATATTGATGTCCTCTATAAAACTGTAGTACATCACTTTGCTCTATTGTCAATAGTTTCCACAGCGCACGCGATATAAGATATTTTTTTGGTACATTTTTCACACGTTGGGTTACAATTTCGAAATTTTCACGCGGATCCCTATTTTTTTCTCGTATAAAATATAGCCTATGTTCATCAGGAATAATGTAGGATTCTAATAGTGAAAGAATTTTTAAAATCGGGCCAGTAGTTTCGGAGCCTATTCGATGCAAACAAACAAACAAACAAACATACAAACAAACAAACAAACAATCAAATCTTTCCTCTTTATAATATTAGTGTAGATGTAGATGCGCTACCGGTCAAAAATCTTCCAAAAATGTGGTGCGGATTTGAGGAAGCGAAATCCTTGTCAACCTCACTAACGACCAGCAACTTCCTAGTCGGAAATTTTCCTGCGTGACAACGATGTTATTGGAATGTGGGCGTCTTCCGTACAATGTGTGGGCCGTGATTTGTAAGGCGTTAAGACAATTGGAACGGTTCAGCGAGTACATTGGAGCATTCAATTTCATCAATAATTTGCTGTAGTTTATCTCACTTTGTATTTGCGTATAAGGTTCTGCTAGTCTGAGTCATCGGCGGAGGAAGTTTTTTAACTACTTGTTTATTTATGAGGCTTTTTAAAATAAACTAATTAAAGTTCTTTTAACTTGAGTAATAGTCGAAAACACTCTACGTCCACACAAAGATTCCCTAAATCTGGGTGTTACGGATATTGTATACAGAAATACGCATAAAGAACCACACTTGACTTTTAAACCAATATTTGAAATTCATGATTTGAAATAATTTAAATATATTTACTGAATGGGAATCTGCATAGAATATGCTGTGTTATGCCTGCTTATGATAGCATCAACCCATTTCAATCCCGCGGGTGTCGTAAGAGGCAAGTATTATGTGTATCACAATTTTAGGCGATAGATTGACACCCTGTCACTATAGTAATACACGTTTTTTTGAAACGGCCCTAAAATATTTGCTAGACGTAGCGATAGCGACCGTATTTTTACGGCCCTTAACAACAAGGGATAAAGGCGTGATATGAATGTGTATGTGAATATGAATCGAGCTTGTGTCTTTTGCGCAGCAGGCAGACGCACTACCTACCATAAGGTTGCCTGGTAGAGAATGCTACCTAGCATTAAGGCCGCCTTGTTGTGCTGTTTCTTTTATCTGTGTTTATCTATTGTTGTATTATTTCTTAAATGCCGGTTTGCAACACATCGTTTTTGACCCTAAGAGGTTGCAAACATGGAATGGTTTGCTCTACAACAACAAGGAAACATTCTAGCAATAGAATGCCGTAATGAATTCCCACATTTAACTAGATTAGATATGTTATAAACCCCAATAGACTCTAACATCCCACACACAGCACAGTAAGCGAATACGTAGGCATATTCAATTAATTCCTATGCCAGTCGCATTCAGAACTGGCAGGTAGGCACAGATGGGCCTGATAACGGTAGGTATTGGATTACAATTATGTTATCAGCTCCTACATCGGAAGGGGTTATAGTAGATAAAACGGCAGCTGGACCCGTTGAAAGTATAACGACACCTTTTAATGAGACGGGTTTGATGAGAATGTGAGGATCGTCTGAATGAAAACGCGTATCGGAGTTAGACATCAGAGGGTCGTTTTATGCTTTTATGCGATTATGTCTACTTAAAAATTAGGTGTGATATTAAAGGTGAGGGTTTGATCCTATTATAGCACAATAGTTTTATGGAAACGAATAAATTACGACCCATTTACAAAAAATAAACTTTTATTGAATCGTTTAGTTGCTGCAATACCTGCATAATGTTTACCTAATAACTCCATCGAAGCTTTTAGTTTTTTGAGGATATCACTGATATGTAGACAAACAAGAGACGAAGCGCAAAAGCGTTGTTGACCCGATGCAGCGCAAGTACGGATTGACGAATAAACGATCACAAATAAACTCCGACCCCCTTACACTTGAAAAGTTATGATCGGGGAGGGTCTTAGGAAGCTGGTCGTTTCACACAGGCGCCGAGGTGTCAAAATCCCAGCCAGTCAAGTCAAGCCTCCAATTGACACGGGCCTCTCTACGCGTGAGAATATTTGAACAAACAGTCAAATATCCTATAGTTTATTCTAGTACCAGTAATGAATCATTTCGTTAACGGTCAACATATTCCTACTTGGGAAAATTTGGATACCGTTTGTTGACCTTTGAAGAGTCGATTTGTATTGCCAAAAAGAATCACAGTGTAACATGATTTTTGACGAAATATTAAGTTTCCCAATCATAATTCGCATCAGGCAACTGATATCTTGACAATTTCGCATCGAAATATTTAAATGTGTCGTCGTTTATGTCATAATTTCTAATCTTCGGACGTTTTGAGTGTCACGATCCGTTCAGGTCTCGAATACTGAATGGTTTATATACGATTATTACTTCAGCTATGAATGAAATATGCTTTCGTATCGATTCATCACTAGTCTCAAATGTCGGCTTAATAAAAATAAAAAACTGTGGAGGAGTTTGCTTGCTTGTCATGATGATCGCAAGGCATATGAGTAGTAGCAAGCGTTTCAAAAAACGAATAACAAAGTTTTTGGAACGTCTGCTACTACTCTTTTGGCTCTGACAGGGTTATGGTACCCGACCTCTAAGTTTGTGATATGAAACTGATACGAGCAAAACTTTAAAAAAATATTTCGAAATAATATCTCTGTCGACAATTTATAACTAAAAATTCTTCCCGCGTCACTATCTCGCGGCTATGTTCTGACAACTGTCACGGTTGTAACGAGCTATAAAACTGTGAAGACGCGTCGGCCACCGCCCAGCGAGACCAGCCCGCCCGGGTGCATAAACCCATAAATTATACCATAATTTTATACTCAGTTTACACCTAGTTTCGTTATGTTTAATGAGGATAAATATTTTGGACCACAGTTTTAATTATAGGAAGTCATTATCAAGAAAATAATAACATGAAACCAAAAATGCCTTATTGAAGAATATTCTACAAAGCTTCCAAAAAAGAGTTCAATCATATTTTTTGTCTGTCATTTCTTTGTTTCAGGTACTGATGCAATAATTGTAATAGTTGTCTTCAAATCTTCAAGGAAGAAACTTAAAGATGATGTAAAAAGACGTACACATTCAGCTTATGCAGCAACATTCACCGGATTTGATTTACCTTATCAATGTTATCTCTATTCAGAACATGGTCAATAAAATTTTACATTCCCCGAAAATCTTGCGTTTTATTTGGACGACTCGGTCGCCGGCCACCGTAAAATAACATAATTATACGTAATCGCGGTCGTCTACGGCAAACGGCTCGGATTTACGAGCGGGTTAATGAGCCAGTGGTACTACATGCTGGCGGTTTGTAAACATGTGCAACGATGTACCGAAAGTGTGTACCCGTTATCTTGTACCTGCAGCAACAACTTTCGACTTACATTTGAGGGACTAACTTTTACAGGTTTTTCTAGGTAAGTGTATGAGAAACCAGTAGATTAACAATGAGAAACTCTCAGTTGATGCGATTGTAGACCACATCTTGGTGCATCTCTTGACTTTTGTCATCTAAATTCACATTCCTGCCATAGTTATTCTCCTCGTTCTTTTTTGTACCATTTTTGTGTCGAGTCACGGAATTCCACGCTGCAATACCTACTGGTTTAGATAGAGCATGGTATCTATATTTTCTTGCGCGAATACTACTGTATTTGCTCTATTTGCGCGATTGACTTAGATAGTGCTTTGATAAGATTTTCTTTGTTTCTTCGCATACGAGATTACGCACCATATTTTTCATTCTCTATGTTTACCCGTACAGATTATAAAAACCGAAACCATCGCATACAAACAAAAATGCATTTAGACTTTCTTACTTTTGGTATTCGTCCATGAGTCTAGACTAGAAGCTGAATATATTATGATATATGCTTAGTGCTTACCAATTCGGTTTAAAATCATAATCCCAAGCCAGCTTAATATCTTACTCAGTTAAACAAATTGGGGAAAACCTGATGACAACTTACAATATTCTCGTTTGCCAATTATCCATGACGGATAACAGCTAATAAAGTGGCGAGTTAATTTACGAAACACGAATGGTCGAATAGTGAACGAAAGGACGTAAACAAATGCCCGATCATCAATTTCGATGATGGAAAAGCTAATGTTTGGGAAACGACGGCGGCTTAGCGCTACGGTTACAAATTTTAAGACAGCTAGTTTTAAGATTATTAGGGTTCCGTGAAAATTACAAAATGGATTAAATTATTTTGAAATAACAAGATAAAGATTTACAATTTGAACAGAATATTTTTATATGCTATCTCTAAATAGGAATAAACTAAAACATAAAAAAAAACTAAAAAGTACAAAGTAATTAATCCTTAATTAATAATATATTTGTTATATTGAAAATTTACTCTTACAGAGGAAGTCACTATATGCTAGTAGGTATTTCAATAATTTCTAGGCACGAAATCATTTCAATCCGTTGGACTCACACTGAGAAGCATTTTTCTTAGTTTGATGGTTTAAGGGAACGTTCTTAAACCATAATAGAATGCCAAAAGGCATCACAGTTAAATATAAATTGTCAAGATCTATGAAAAGAATACATACGGAACCAAATAAGCCATCCTATTGCACATCCAAAAACCACTTATTAGTTTAACTAGTTAAATATTTTCATGACCAAAGTGATTTGTTACACGGCAATTAAGATGTCATCGACGTGTCTTGATATATATGTGGCAATTAGTGGCATAATATCTTCGCCAGGCTATTAAAAAAAGTGGCATAATCCGGACATGAATATTGATCAGCACATAGACATTTATAAACAGCTTACTATTTAGACTGCTCCGGTTAACAAGTTGTTAACCAGTTACTGTGAGGCATGTCCAGCAATGGACAGCTCATAGATTTTGATGATGATGTTAACAGAGGGTCTATTAATCCTCAACCTCTTCTTTTCCATCCCAACCATGCATTCTGAAGTATATAAGGTAGAATTTTACTAATGATCGATACTTAAAACCGAGTATAGGCTGATGATAAGGAACAACTTTCCCCAAAGAACATAGGTTGAAATATGACAAAAATATTTTGAGTTTCCATAGTAACTCAGGTCAGCTGATCGGCATTTCTTATGGGGGGTAATTTCTTTTCGTATTGAACCTACGTTTCTTAGAGAAATTTGTTACTTACCATTATCACCAGCCCGTCTCGAGTTTTCGCTATCGGCCACTAGTTAAATTTCACCCCATAATAGGCATAAAGTATGACTCTTCTTAAATAGAAAGGAAAAAGTATAGATAGATTATGTGTATTTCGTAAGCGTTGATAAAAAAACAATTAAGGTCAAGACTCACGCTAGTTGGTTTAGGTAGGTACGAAATAAGATTATCAAATTCAAATCACATTAATGTACAGCCCCTTTTATGTTTTTGTACCCAAAAAGAGATGTAAATCTTTGTGCTCTTTACACTGGATAATCTTGGCAATAATTGCTCATCAGCCCGGCAAAGGTGCAGCCAGCATCATATCATCTAAGTATAAATTATGCTAATACCAACAACGACATCTACACGTCAACTGATTATACGAAGCGTACACAACCGCTAATGACACTGCTTCACTATAATGATAGGACAAAAGTGCTATGAACGTACGAAAGAGGCACATCGATTTACCTATCTCAATCAGCCTATACTGGTGATTCTTACAGACTGTATGAAAAATCAGTTAAGGTTGATCTCTTAAATGGTAAGTCAAGGTGAGACTGATAGTACGCTTAATGAGAACTGCATTAATAAACCTTGAGAATTTCTCACAGAACGGCAATCCAGCCAGATAAGTACTTACAATCTTATAGCTAAAATAATTGTAATATCCTGTAAACAAACAGTACTTTGAGATGGCCTTCCGCTATAAATACTTATTGGCTTTATATGAAGGCGGAATAAATAGTGTAATCTATATCATCAGGTCAGACAGATTTAAGCTAAGTATTAAGGTGTGGTTCAAATAGTCTGGGATCAGCTCGTAGAGATTTATTTGTAGCATATTTTTAACATCTTATATTTTTTGTGACACTGTCAAAATTTTGGTAGACTCTAGTATATCTACTCAATTATCTAGTGGTGAAAACCTGTAATTGGCTTGCTGGCATTACTATTGGTGTGTAAAATGTTACAATAGCTGTTGGTTTTCCAAAAAAATAAATGGAATAGGCATGGGCAAAAGTGAACTATTTTTTTGGTTGCCATGACATTTCTCTCAATTTCCACGCCCATTCTCTTTCCGCACTGACTCTATTTTTATCGACTGTCACATTTTCAACAGTATTATTATCAGGATATAAATTCCAATCTGTTATACATTTGTCTAGTGTTTTTTAAGCTAAGTGGACTTTAATTTCTTCAAATTCGTCTACTTCATTATAATGAATAACTATATATCTATTCGTTTGAACAGTTTCATAGCGGTTTAAATTGTGTTCGCTCGTTGAACATAACAATGACATATCGCTAAGTGGTCTCTTGTGCTCTCTCCACAAACATTTGTACAAACGTTAGACAAATATGAGGTTTTGTTTACAAATAATCAGTGGGAACGAACTGCCCGATGTTAATGCTCTAAGTCCCAAACGTATTGTATTTCTGTTTTTTTAACATTACTTACGTATGTTGACGACTTTGTAACGAATCTGGCATATTCACAAAATTATCGTTACACCCAATACATGATAAGTACATTCAAGTCCTATCAGAAGGAAGAGATAATACATTGTAGGTATTAAGTAAATTTCAATTTCAATTTCGACATTAATATTGTCTTTCAGAGGGGGCTACACTTATTATTAAAATTATACCTACAGTCATTATGTTGACGTCAATGTGACGAATCTGGCAAATTCAATAATAATAAATCATCATTCAAGCCAATACAAGATAAGTACATTCAAGTCCTATCAGAAAAAAGAGGTCGTCTGCAAGACATAGCCTCCGAGTCATTTAAGTAGCAGTAATTTTGACAGCAATATGACACGACATTAATATTGTCTTTCAAAGGATCTCAGCATTCAGGATCTTGAATTAAATTCCTCAACGATAGTATTTCAGAAAGAGAAAAAAGAGCTGCCCATAATAAAATTGTTGTTTCAGTACGAATGCACATCTATAATTTTGAGTCAATAACAAACTCTGAACAGGAACTGTACCGCATCCCGAACAAAAATAAAAGTAACACTGTAGACGTAAGTAACGTGAATGATTTCCGTTTACGTTGGCGGATTTTCCGGCTACAATAAAACTGCGATGCATCGAGCTGAGTTCAAAACTCTGGCTGATACATCGTCGGTAGAGCGTACGCAATAACGCTCAATTTTAGAGAAAACAACTATAACTCAGAGCTGTGCACTCTGTCGTCTGTGTTCCTTTCTTCCGGGCAATTTCTATTACCATATAGACGCGCTACTTTTCAATTCTTTTCCATTAAACTTGGTGCATCGCTGTGCGTTCCGCCGACGACTACGTCTCGGTCGCTATTTTTGAAAACACATTTATAAAATGCTCTTTACTCGGCCGCGGGGCGGTCCCCTGCGACTGACATTCTATTGCGAATTTCAAAGTATATTTTCCAAATAAGAAAAGCGCCTCGAGTCAATGAAACTTTCATACTTATTGACTATGAACGCCGGAGAAGTTTTTGGCGTTAACATTTTAAAGATATTTTGTATTGTAGACTACTTGTAACTTGAAATAAATTCAACCAACAACAAAGTTTGTTATTTGCCTTTTAAATTGTGCCAGATTTGAAATTTAAATGTACAAACATTTTGCTCTATATACGACAATACAAACTACCGTGTTCAGACGGCATTTCGCTGGTGTTCGCATGAAAAGGTAATCCTATCGACGTTTCCGAGAATGTGAATACTCTAGTGTTGTTATTGAAGGAGAAGCCAGGCAGATGCCAAGGGACGACGAAAGGCTTAACATCGACCTCACAATTTGTCATTTCATAACCCAAAACACGACAACAATAAATTCTATTATGTTCAACAAAACCAAACAAGCTTTTTCTTCGTTTAACAAAGATGGCTCAATCGGTAGCCGTTGTGAACTATCTGTCATATTTCACAAATAAATAAGGGTTATTTTATATCACAAAGGAGAACAATGGATCGCGTACACGTACTTCGATTCAAGGCGGTAAGAAAAAATCTATTTATCAAACTAGAGATGGGTGCGCGAGATAAATCTGTGGAGTCTATTATTACCCCTTTTTCCAATGTATCGTACGTTTACCTAGTTTATTTGTACACAAAGATAAAGATATTTGAGGAAAGTTGTAAGAATGCGAAGGGATTGCTCGGGTTTATTCTTATCACATCATAAATAAAGGAGTTTTACAATGTCGTAAAGATATGGAGCCGTTTAGCTATTGGATATTTTATTTGTGCTAACAAACGTTCACACTTCTGGAGCAACATGGCGTAGTATTTTAGTTGAATTTTCTGGACTTTCTAGATGTAGGTAAGGTGGTACAACAATTGCAAGGTTCTCTATTCTTTGCAATCCTATTTCGTGCTATTAACGTTGCCATTTTCCTCAGATCCTCTTTAAACCACAAACGCTTGCTTTTGTGATCTTTTCTCTTTCTAATATTATTGTGCGCTGTTGGTTGTGCTTCCAAAAGTTTTCTTTATTTGTGTTTCACTTCCAGACTTTTAGAATTTCTTTGTCATTTCCTTAAAATTCTTTTTATTTTTGTGCTTTGCAATTAGCACCACTGTGATAGGTCTTACCATCGTAAAAATACACTACAGGTTGTAAAAATAAATCAGCTCTAAGTAATTTAAGGGGTGAATCAAGCTGTCATTTCTAATCGGTGGAAATATAAAAATAATAACCTTAAATTTTTTATGAGTGGACCGACTAGGTACCTATATCATTTTATAGGTATGAGAGGAAATTTATTTTTACTTCGGCCTTTTTTGATGGAGAGAGGTTGTAACGCTTTAGACCTTATATTTCGAATTTCGAGATAAAATTTCAAGTTTGCGGCCGAGTCCGACGCTTAAATGGTTCAGGATCGAATTACCATACGAGCTTGCATAATAGAGTCAAGTATTTGGGCCAAAAACAAAGCTGTGTTGTGCTGTAAAGAGTCATGTTTGCGGGCATCGCGGTCCATGCACGAATCTGAAATCACGATCGAACATCATGATCAAAATACGTGTTCACCACAGATTACCATAAATATGTTACCTTATGAAGACTCCTTTACGTGGAATATTGAATTTAGTCGTGTATTATACGACTTCGCATACAATAACAATTGTTACAACTGTTCGAAATAATAAACTTGTAGTCCCGACTTTTTGGTTTATTATTAATTCCTCTCAATTTTGTATGAAATCAGGGTTAGCTTCCAACAATTCGTAAAAACAGAAACTTTTAATGAATTTGGTTTTGAATTTTTCATAATAATAATAAGTCATTTTACAAATCGTTACTACTTTTGCTTCCGATTTAATAACTTTCGTGCTAGGCGCTGGCAACATTTAAATTTCTTTTTTCTTTTTTCGGTACGTCAACTCCGACGTTAGCGATGAGCGCGCTAATCGCCGACGACATAAAGTAGGCTCTCGTTTAGAGGCAGTAGAGGCACGCATCATTTGCCGGCTGTCCGACGAGATCAACTCCCGACTCGGCGTGACGTCACACACCTGCTAATTACCAAGCCCCAGCGAACATCGCCTCGACCTCATGCCAGCCTGGTACTTTGACAACTGGTAAATTGAACAAATTAACTTTTACATCTGATAAATTTTGATCCTGAGGTCACGATGAAATTGCTTTTCGAAAAAGAATTATCGTACATGTAAATAGCTAATACAAAAAAATTAAACCAATAAACACTTAGGCTTAGACGTGATGGACTCCCGCGGAGTCGAAATAAGTTTGAAAGAGGTCGAATGTTTAATTCTGGTATTATAATAAAGGACAAGGTTGTATTAGATAAAGGATGGGTTGTAATAGTGTCGCGTCATCCACATTAGTAATGCGCTGCTGGCGGGGTGTCCCTGCGAGCGAGAAACTCCCGCCTCACGAGCTCATAACCGCACCAATAGCCAAAGAAAAAATTACAAAATAAATAAATATCAAAGCGTCCCGGACTTGCTCAAAATATTTATTCAAATAAGTCGCCATCAAGCCGACCGTAAAAGCACGCGGAGGGTTGAGGGGCTAGCAGTTTTATTAATATTAAACGAACGCTTCAGTTGACACAAATTGGCGATAACCAAAGCGAGTGCGTCGTAAAATTTTTGTTTTCCCTTTATATTTATTTGCATCTCCGGAAATAAGACCGTAACTCTGAATGGGTTGTTGTTATACGGACCTGGGTGGAGTAAATGCTAGGAGATAATAATGGGAAGCAAGGATTGGAGGTTAGGCCTCGAACTCGACAATCTATGGGTAACTGTAAATCGATCTGTGTGAGAACACAATCGGACGCGAGCCCACTCGGCCGCCACGCCAATATTATTATCGCACTATAAAACAATGGAGCTAAGTGCCCAGCGCGCACTGCCCTTGCAAACTATACGTGAACCTCCATTCTTCTCGGGTGACTGTTTGAAATAGCCTAGTGCTCAGTTCCGTTTTAACTTTAACTAAACTAAACAAGCGTCCGTAAAGCGTACAAAACAACCTGCTCATTTCAAATTCCAAAATGCAAATTGGTTCCCCAAAAACTTTTGTTTTCGCCGATATTGATTGCGTTCCGACCATTACGCTCTAAGAACATAATATTTTATTGTTAGCATCAGGCTTTCCCTCCGACTGCGTTGTTTCAACGAATTCACGCGCTCGGCCCACAATAAAGCAGTTAATTAACCGTAATTTATATAAATGGGCTCCGTCGCAATTCGGACAACAAATTATCTGCGATAGGCGATCTCGTAGAGGGTTGACGCGAGTAACAAATAGATATTAAAGCCTCCAGGCGGGTTGGAACGACCGACGATCTCTCCAAAAGAGTTGATACACAGATCTTTTACCTTGTTCGAATATATGGAGCGCCGTTTGAGGGTCTCGGCGACGATGGCAGCTGAGAAGAGCTTCTGTAGATTTATCGTCGCGATATGCAAAACTGGCGTCAAACCGGAGCATTTCTCACCCAATTTAGAGGAGGTCAGGAGCGTCGCCCGTCCACGGGAGCCATCCAATAAAAAGTTTGTCGACACCACGTTTCACTTCGGCGAATGTCTAATGTCGGTAATTTGTTTGACACAGAAGTGTTACTAGTTACTGGTGAGTAAGCGAGTGAGGAATGCCAAGAGAACGGTGACAATTGCTTCGCTTCATAAAAGGAAGCACTAGAACAATGCTCGTGGCCAATTAAAGGAGTCGACAGGACACGAAGTCTGTGTCGCTACGGAGGTGGACGTTTTATATTTCCATGGACGCAATAATTTTCAATACACAAAACGCGTGCTTATTTCCCGATGTCTCGGTGTCTCGGTGTCATCCCACGCGGGTATGAAGTATGATCACTGGGGTTTAATAAAATTTAATTTTGGCGCAAAATATGATTTCTTTTGGCGAATTCGCGAGGTGTTTCACCTTGGCACGAGGGCTGCGCGGGCGTCGGAGCCCCGCTGCGTGAAGCAGGACTCCACTGTTTAATTTATCGCGGACAATCACATTACCATATCACTAATGCAATGCGGTCACTGCATATCCAACTTAAACGGTTTCCCGACTCCTTTGTGGCCGGAATTTATGAATCCTGCAAATGTATCACGCCTCGCGATCGTGGATTTTGGGGATACTTTATGGGCATTGTTTTACAATCTTGCAATACAAGAGTGAAACTGTTTTACATGGGAAAGGACAACTCGTGACAATGCTGTGAATTACAGGCTTTTGATGGTTCGTATAGCGCAGCTGGTAATGCTTTTGGCTTCGCTCCACCGTGCAGTAGGTTAGATTCCTGTTCTGGAATCTGTTCTGGTCTAGGAATCTTCTATTTGTATTGGCAAAGAATACATCTTCCTAGATTCACTAAGCGTTCTGACTGTAGATTGTTGTATGTATACATATATCACGCCTGTATCCCTTGCGGGGTAGACAGAACGTAAACGGCCGTAAAAAACGGGCATTTACGCCACGTCTGACAAACAATTGAGGGTCATTCAGATAAATGTGTATTACCATAGTGACAGACAGATTGTTGTTATGAATCCAAAACTTAGATCCAAAACGAATTTGAACTTTGTACATTTTGTGGATACTTTATGTGTTTTGTTGAACAAGACTTTTACGCGGCACAGGACAATGCCGAGAATTATTGCGGAAAGCAGAGTTTCACGACGCAATCACCGCAACGCTTAAAAGGGTTTTAATGTAGTCGGGAATAGGAGAGGAATGGGTAATGTTTTGTACAATACCGTGCATTATTCGAGAGGCCATCATATTAAAGCAATATTCAAATCGAGTCACAACAAAAGAATCCCATGCGCGGCTCATGTTTCAAAGAATGCGTGTAGCGGAGGTAACACAATACCTGCGCCCTACGACTGGGAGCTGGCAAACCACCACTAAAGAGATGAAAAATAATACAAAAAGCTGTTTTTTTACCCTAGCTGTACTACTGAAGGTTTATTGGGCTTGTTTAATCCTTCCTGGTTAAAAAGCATCATACTTTTCCTTTAGTTTAGTATGTCTTGAAGAAATCTACATAAAAAGAGTAACAAAGGGTTAGTATTGTTTGCAGTGGCCTCTGTAATTGAAAACTATAGAAAACACTTTATGTAAGTTCTATTCTAAGTTATTTTGCATATTTCATGATAAATAATAGCACTGCAACCAAGTAAATTATATCCTAGAAGCTTTGGAGAAAATACAAAACTATTGCGTGCAACAAAATTGTATGTTACTAGATATACCAACTTTTTTACTGCCTTTAAAAATAAACTTATCGATCAGGACTATGTGTTATCTATCAGGGTTCTAAATATTTAGATATTTTCGGCCCAGATAATCGAATCTACTAAGCATGATTACAAGATTTGAGAGGTATAGGTATGTTTCTGCTTGCGTCTAGCTTTGGAGTCTTTTACTGTGTAAATTGGTTTATATTTTTGAATAATACACAAACATACACACACATATCACGGAGTTATCTCTTGAGGAGTTGGCAGAGCGTTAATGGCCGTAAAAATACGGTCGCAATCGTCACGTCTGACAAATATGAAGGACCGTTTCAGAAAAACAGCACGTATCACTACAGTGACAGGCTGTCAGACTGTCGCCTAAAATTGTAATACAAATGAAACCGTAGAGTACGTTAGTCACCTCTTACGAAACCCGCGGGAAAACAATAGGCTGATGTTATTCTAAGCGGGCATCACACGGAGCAAAATGAAGACTAGTTTTTCTGGCTACACTGAACTAACCTACAGACGAACATATTATTAGCTCTGTATAACAATATGTTATACAGGTTTTATTGTAGGTATGTATTGTGTACAATACATACCTACATACATGTAGGTATGTATTGTACACAATATGGCACCCATCATTGTGGATAACCAAAAGGGGAGTATTGTAAGGGTATTCCAGCAGGGAGAAGGCCAATGAATAACACATCGCTAAATAGAATAACACCCAGTATAGTGTTTTTTTTTACTATTTTATACATGAAGCGAAGCTTGATTGACACGTGATCCGGCTTGAACAGGATTTCAATTGTATTTGTTTTAGAGTTCTGTAACAAAGTTATAAAATCTGTATCGCTTTTTATGGACAGAGCTTTATTGTTGAAGGTTTTTAGCGCAAAATATGGTTGCAACTGTCAGATTCTAAATTGTCAGGTCAATATTATCGTATCTTTCTTTAACTTAGTGTCTCACACGATACATGAAGAAGATGAATGAGAGGATGAAGAAGAGATGACTCGATTATAATGTTTCTTTTCCCTATACATCGGCTAAGCAGTGTAACCCAAAGGTGCAATCTTATGAATACGAACAACTACCCCCAAGTTACATGGGACATACAAAATGTTACTATTACAATGGAATTTCATACAGAACCCTATACTCCATATCTCGACTCGCTGCCATAACATTTTTTATATAGGAATTTTTATTACCCCATTGTGGGTTGGATTAGCCCGCAGCTATGCGGAAAATATTTAATAGAGAGTTAATATCACAATGCATACGTTCACCGGGTTGTTCGTAGACTGGGTGTCTCACAATAAATAGCTTTCGCTTGTACGGCTGTATAAATTCTGCACTTTTTGCGAAGTTAATATTCGTGATTATAGTATTGTTGGCTTTTTATTACTTTTTTAGGGTGGTGAACATAATTCATTGTGGTATTACATTGCAGTTTAAAAAATATCATGTTTGTTTCATACTTTGATAAAACAGATTGAGGGTCCGTTTTCGCTGCATTTCCTTTGTCAGGTCGCTGCTGTGTGATGCCGTTTTAAATAGCATCACCCCGTTGCTTTCGCGTAGGCGTCGTAAAGGCGCCTGGGTCTTGAGACTTTGATGTTGCATTTCAATTTAACCTTGCAAAGACCTGCTAGTGACGTAGCGATAATAACAACTGATTTTGTACCTATTTTAGGTTACAATCTGTCACTATAGTGATACACAATTTTCCTGAAACGGCTCTTAAAATAAGTATTTATCAAACGTGGCGATAGTGACCGTATTTAACGGCCGTTAACGTGCCTACCCCGGAAGGAATAAAGGCGTGATATGTGTGTATGTGTGTGGCTCTGCCTTCCTCGCAAAGTCTACATAATGCTACAAAATTCTTTAAGATTTGCCATTACACTTTTATCGGACATCGGGTCTCGAGTGCAACAATGACCACTTACTACCGACATGCTAACGAGATGAGATCACTTTACCGTGCAATTCGTGAAAAATAAATCACTGCATGGCATAATTTCAACGGTCCTCTGCCTACTCTGCTAAGGTTTAAGGCTTGAGTTATATGTATGTAGGTATGTATTGAAGAAAATTCTTTAAGATCTGCCGTTACATTTTTATCGGACATCGGGTCGGTCCCGTGTGCAACAATGGCCACTTACTACCGACGCTACCGAGACAGGATCACCTTACCGAGCAATACGTGAATATATAAATCACCGGATGGCATAATTTCAACGGGCCTCTGCCTACCTTGCTAAGGTTTAAAGCTTGAGGTATGTGTATGTAGGTATGTGTTGAACAACATTCTTTAAGATCTGCCGTTACATTTTTATCGGACATCGGGTCTCGTATGTCACAACACTTACTACCGATGCTACCGAGATCAGATCACCTTACCGAGCAATTCGTGAAGAATAAATCACCCGATAGCATAAAATCAACGAGCCTCTGCCTACCCTGCTAAGGTTTAAGGCTTGAGGTATGTGTATGTAGGTATGTATTGAACAAAATTCTTTAAGATCTGCCGTTACATTTTTATCGGACATCGGGTCTCGTATGCAACAATGACCACTTACTACCGATGCTACCGAGATCGGATCACCTTACCGAGCAATTCGTGAAAAATAAATCACCGGATGGAATAATTTCAATGGGCGCCGACTGAGCTTCGGTCCCTATCTGGACAGGGCTGCCACGCGTTTGATGCTGGAGGAGTATCAGGTTTTTAAAAGCTTATACATTGTATGAATACTAGGATTAGATGTACGCATAAACACAGGCAAGTACTTGTGTGTTGGTTTTTGTACAAAAAGCTAGTTATATGCTTAGCGGTCAAATCGTCACAAAATGTTTGAACAACTCGAAGCTTATATCGTTTTATTTCAAAAGCATTGATCTGATTCTGGGATCAGATTGATCGGGGTCGCTAAAACAATTAAGAAACAAGACAGACAATTTGTAAAAAAATCTTAAGTCATTGCTGCTACATAAAATGGTTATTTTTGTAGTAAATAAACAGCCCTAGTCATCCTACAGTCTGTATAAACTTGGCCAGCACATTTTTTCCGATTTAAACTTTGCCAACCCTATGCACAGATAAGAAAACCGCCTCGCCCCCTCCGTATGAATTGTAAAAACGCGGTAGCGTACCCTAAACCCGTAAACTGACCACCATGTAAATTATTTCAGGGACCAGCCAGGAACCGTATTTCTAATTCAGTAGAAATAAATTTGCCGTGTAATGCCGGCTTAGAATAGCATCACCCTATTTCTTTACCGTGGGAGTCGTAAAAGGCGACTAAGGGACTCGAGGGTGTGTATTGCAATTTTAGGCGATAGGCTGACAACCTGTCACTATGGCGATACATAATTTTCCAAATTACCACCCTCAAATAATTGTCGGACGTGGTGTTAATGTCCGTTTTTTGCGGCCGTTTACGCTCTGCCTACCCCGCAAGGGATTATAGGCGTGATATGTGTATGTATGTATGTAGAAAGAAATTCGTATATTACCTTATTTACTACACACGTGTTTAAGGACTTTTAAAAAGAAGAAACCGTATTTCTGATTCAGTAGAAAAAAATCATAGCAAAATCTATCACACACGTATTTAAGTACTTTTGAAACAGAAGAAAACTGTATTTTACTCAAATCTCTTCAACTTTTTTTGTTAAACGCTGAAATATTTTGGTAGTCTGTCCAACAAAGATAAGCCAGACTTCCGGGCGGCAATTTAAACACATCATTCGCTTACAACGTAGGTATGCATGCACTAAACAAACAATTAATTTCTCATTTAGTATATAATCAAGATTTATTTTTAAAATTGGCACCCGGTGACCTGCGTTGAAATAATAAACTGTTCGAGTAGAAATTAAAAGAGTAGTCTGACCACTCGTTGTTGGATTTATCAGTTCAAAAATGGTGATTCTAGGATTGCGCATACGAGAATAGATGAATTCCAAGATATTCCAAGCGAGAATTTCGAATCCACCGAATCAAAAATACGTGTCCAGCTTGAATTATAGCACTCGCCCGCAATAAAACTCCAAGAAACTTTATCAGTTGAGCAGAAACATGCTGCCATATTTCATTAGCCGAACGGGTTGGTGTAAAAACGTAATATTTAATCTCTGAAGAGTTTGTATTTCGGTACTTATACATTTAATAATATTATTTTTGTCGTAAGAGTATTTGCGGTGAATCACGGCACCTAGAGTCTTAGTGGTAAAATAAGGCTTTGACAACTATGTCTTACTTGGCACCTATTATTGAGTAGCACAAAAAAAAGATCTTAAACTTTGATCTTAATAATAATATGATTAACTTTTAATTCTAAACAGAGTTTGTTGAATAGGTATGTGAATGACTACAAAATAAGTGGATAGTCATCATCATCATCCATTGATATTGTCTTACTAGTCTCATTGCATAACATTGTGTTACATATTATATATATCACGCCTAAAGCCCTTGCGGGATTGGCAGAGCGTAGATGGCCGTAGAAAACGAACATTGACGCCACGTCTGACAAATATTTGAGGGTCATTCTGAAATTGTATGGGGCCACAGGGACAACTTGTCAGCCCATGGCCTAAAATTGCAATACAATTTGTGTAGGTAAGTTGCCTATTGTTCAGTTGGAGTAGGCATAAATGTCCTTGATGTGTCTTCACCTTTACTTTCAAACTGAGTAGAGATAGCTATCATTTGTTCGAAGAGAAAATAAAAACAATGTTTGAGACAAGAGGTATTGTCGAAGAACGCGAACAGACGAACCTCACACGGCTCGAATGGTCTCAACTGCAATAGAGTTTTATTTGTGAAAAGTATGTCGCAATAAAAATAAGTCGGAGATAAAGTGAATCGGACAAATACGTGAGATGCTTGGATGCTGCATTGCGGTGAGTCTTGAAGTATTTAATCAGGAGAGTCAACAGCGGCCAGTAGGCCGATTATATCTAGGAATACGCAACCCGGTGGGGGTTGCGTATTTAGTATCAAGGGAAAATACGTGACGTAAAAATATTAGCTGGAAATAACCAGCCCATGTGACTGAATAACCTTTTCTAACGATTAAAGGTCCAAATATGATAATACATGATTCGGTCCGCTAGAAAACATTGTAATGAGTTGTCCATTTAAAAAAATATACTTCGACCTACATTCCTTGGGGAAAATTGATCAACTTCTTGGGCTGGTTCGCCCCTTAAAATATTTACAGTTTTTTTTTGTACACCTTATACACAGAAAATATTCTGAAAACCATTTAGGTTCTGGACTGCCAGCCCTCATTCAAAAGTGTTTTATACAATGGCCTTCAATCAGAAGGTCCAACGACTTCAAAATCAAAATCGATCTGAGAAATCGCGGTCTATGCAGGCATTACGGGGTCCAGAGACGATGATGATGAGGCGTGCGTTGAAAAAAGAACGTCCTAAACCCCCTTACTGGATTTTTTTTTCAATAAATATCTTGGACATTTCACACAGCGCAAACTAAGCAACTAAGCTATGGGAACAAGATAGCTGATATGAAACACACAGACTAAACATAAACATAAAAAAATCGACTTCACAAAATGTTTGTGTCCTGTGGGGATCGAACCCAAGACCTTCGGCGATGATTCAACCGAAGATAAAGTTAATACTTGTGTAATATAAGATTTTGATTACAAAAATTTACGTCAATGCTATACATGTAAATTCATACGAACATGAAGGTTCACAATTGAAACATTCTTTTTCAACATTTCAACACAACCCAATTACTCAAAACCATCACACTCTCCACCGCCCAAACTACAAAAAAAACCTCACGACTATTACCGAACAATCACTACCCTACTGGGACTTGTAGTCTCGTACTACACAACCACCGGGCCTCATTGGCACATGTTCGCAAATTGCCAAGGTGGAAGCCGTTGGAAGTGGTTCACAACAAAAGGTTACAATTGAAATTTCTCAGATGCCTGTTACATTTTTCTTAGTGGAGGCACGTATCTCTCTGCGGGGGATGCCGCGCTTTGTATAAGTACACTAGATGTATATCTACGGCACATGTACGACAGTGACAGTGCTAAGATCGCAAATAAATCACCAACATTCCCCACACAAAAAATGTGTGGATTTAAAACTTACACGTCGTCTACATAGATTTGATTTAATATACATAATTATCTATGTTGTTAATTGACAAATAATAATAATAATAATATACTTTATTGCACACAAAAATAACATCGATAAAATAAAAAATTAAACAAAGACAAATCACAGTACAATAAGGCGGCCTTAATGCTAAAGCAGCATTCTCTTCCAGGCAACCTTTGGGTGATATGGAAAGTGCAAACATATAGCGGGATAGTGCAAACACCTACATATACTACTTATACTACAATACACTCTAATACATACATAGACAATATAATAAACTTAATAGATACCTGTATAATATTGATAAACTAATACATAATAAAATAATACTTAAACTATACTATGGAAGCGTGTATAATGCGAAATACTTCGAAGAGAAATATATATATATAATAGATGACAGTATAAATGGAATAGACTTAAATATATTATACTATAGATTTAGATAAATAGTATTTCCTGGTTCAAACATGCTTGTTATACTATATTTTTTTGTATTATAAAACTTTGACATCGTCTAGATACTTTTTTTTTTTTTGAACACGGGAAGTGTTTTAAAAATTTGGTATTCAATCGTCTAGATAGATTTGTATAATATCTTTAAGTAAGAAATTGACTAAATTGAACTTGTAACCAATAGCCGTTTAAAAATAAATTGTAACTAGCCATCTAGATATCTAGATATCGTACTAGTGGTAGAAACAAATATCGTTTCACATTTTATTTATGTTTTTTTCAACGAACTAACTTCCAGAACTTGGCATACTGTTTCACATTCACATTTTGATGGTCTATTGTGCATAAGCGACACAATGACGCTTTTAGAGGAATTCCCTTATAATTTTATCACGAATTTCGAACGATATTTGGATCGTACGTGACTCACAACTCCCGGAAAGTTGCTTTGTACAGCCCTATCTATGCCGGTGAAATACAATGTTTTATAAACAGTATGGAAGCGATACTAGGTGCGCAATCTCTTGGAAACCGCAGTTTCTCACGTCCCGTTTTTGGGGATAAGTTACGACTAGATATGGTGCACCTAGATAAGGTATAAAGAATCTACAGACCAAATCTTATTTTCAGTTAATCCTAATAAAGTAGTCGTAAATATTACTTATTCTGGATGCATTCAACGATGGTTTTGACACGACTGACCGCATTTGATTCGGACCACTGTGTGTCACCATAATTACAGGTTGTCAGCTTATTACCGAATATTTTAATACACATGTAACAGGTCCCTCAGTACTCTCTTACGACACCCACGGGAAAAATGGGGTGATGCTATCTAAGCCGGCTTCCACGGCGTTAACCTAAACCATACTCTAGAACTAGTTTAATGTTCTACAATATTGCAGGCTATTATTTCAAACCACTTGATCAAATTATCTAGCCGTTTAGTTAGCGTTGAACGATTTTATTTAATCAATTGGCAAAATTAGTTCGGACAAAATTAGTTTATTTATCTTGTTTATTGAATTTGTATCAACAAAATCTATAGCTGAAAGCCGTTCGGTCCGCTTTAATATCCAAATGTTATTTGAATGAAAACCACTGATCAAATGCCGTAATTCAAGCATGTGGAAAATTCATCAGAAAACCGCACATTTACGAAATGTGTTTTGATTTTGAAACATCTGTCATACCTTATCAAGTAACGCGTAACATGATAGGGACATCTTACTGTCCGAACTTTCTGCACAATGGACGAACGGACAATCAGAGATGCGAGAACTATAGAATGTCTTTTTATCAATGAGTCATTCGATCATTCGCACGTCATTACTCATAGTCACCGTCTGTGCAGTCAAGTAAGACAATAGATGACAATGTTGAATACGGTCGACGACTTGTTAGATAGAAGTTAAGATTTAAACATCGAATGGTATTGTTTTGTTCAAGCTTTGTGTTTAAGTTTATGTTTATTAGAAGGTGGCAAAATCAGTCACTGGTATGGTAATAAAATAGACCAATTTATATCGAACTTGTCGATGCCGGCTTAGAATAGCATCACCCCATTTATTTTACGTGGGAATCGTAAGAGGCGACTAAGGGACTTGAGGGTACGTATTTCAATTTTAGGCGATAGGCTGACAGGTTGACAGGTATATCACTATGGTAATACACAATTTTCCGAATGACCCTTTGTCAGACGTGGTGTCAATGTCCGTTTTTGCGGCTGTTTACGCTCTGCCTACCTCGCAAGGGATTATATACGTGATATGTGTGTGCGTGTGTGAGTGTATCGCACTTATCATGGTCATATTTCTTGCATTGATTGTTTGATTATAAAGGAGTAAACTCTCAATCTCAAGACACTCAAAAGACCGATGATGCCTCGCTAATAAGCATCAGTAGTAGGTCGTCTGGGCGCAAAGACTGGTAGTTCGATGGAATCGATTTAATCATCACACCATCAAAATTTCCAATCAATACAATTTCAGCTGACCACTGCACTTTTATAGTCGATCAAATTCTTACACTCCATAAAGAAATAACTGCCACAGATTCCGAACAATGTTTCTACAAATCCGGTCTGTTTTACTGCAGGTAATTAAGTTTAAGTTTAAGCATTTTCCGTTTACGTCTTGTAGAACTGTATTTTCTTTGCTAACTATGTTTTGTGAAAGAACTATGTTGGCTAAAATTATGGTCGAAGTTTAATGGCCAGTTGGAAATATACCACACATGTAACATACATTATATTGTTACTTTGTTGTAAAGATAAGTATGCGATTTAATTTTATAAAGCTCCTTTAGTAGGCGATGGTAATGATAAGAGTAGAAGTAATTTAATGGCTTGTAAAATAGGTAAGCTATGTCAGAGGGTCAAAACACTTTCAGATAATTCTGTGTCAGCTTTATGAATCAAGAGAAAACTGTTATATTTTTCTACCTACATGTTAGGATTATTTTCAAGTTGGAAAAGGATTTCGAAATCACCGACGGACAAGTGTGCCTGTCGATACACTTTCAGAACAGTACCTAAAATGGGGAGTTATATTTCTGCCTACAAACTATTGTATAGTTTTGCGGATTTCAGTGTAAAAAACTTGTGCTGATTTTGAAATAAAAGTTTTTTTTTTTAAGAAATCAAACACTTTTGTGTGTTCCATAATTTGTCAGAGCCTTTAAGAGTTTTTTATGTGCTCCAACTAACTAGCCTAACCTAGGTTTAAGCAATCTAGATCAAATCAACCTGATATAGAATAAAAATGTATTTGTATTTTCCACTGATGATGATGGCTGAAGAGTAAAATACTTTACGTCATCAAAAATTCAACATTTTATTCCTGGTATAGATAGATCCTAGAAGATAGACAAGATCGCCCACGTAGGTGCCTTGCTGAATCGTAAATTCGCGTCGTTAAAAATAATTTACTATTTGCGGTGTCCCGAGACTCATAATATGAATTTTCACATATATTTGCAAAGGAAATGAAGAGTGGAAAAAGCAGGAGCTTTATTTTGATCCAGTCAGTCGTGGAAGGTACTCTCTGTTGTTGATACAACTAACCATTTCTTGTATCTTTATATTAAGATTTATAATATTTTGTATACATGGTGTAACTAAAGGGTATCTATAACACGAGGTCAAGGTAAGGAGGCTTATGTATTGTATAGCTACCTTTAGTGCGAACTTTAAGTACGATTATATTTCTTTTTTTTGTGTATTATGTAGGTACTCGCTTTTACTCTTTCTATTTATCTTTTGGTTGGCCGGTAGAGAATGCCGCGTAGCATTAGGCCCGCCCTTTGTACTTTCTGTGCAATAAAGTTTAATAAATAAATAAATACCCTAAACCGAGGAGCATGTATGAAAAGATTGATGCATGTTGAAGAAGCGAAAGAGGTGTGTCAGGATCGTAGCAAGTGGAAAGATGTAGTCTCTGCCTACCCCTATGGGAAAGAGGCGTGATTGTATATATGTATAAATAAAGTTACTCATGGAACTGAACCACTTTTTCGTCGGTCATATTCGAATACTAAATTGCCGAAGAGTTGATCAATTTAATATGGGAGGTCCAATTTCCTTTTTCCATTTCGACTTATGTTCCATGAGGAAAGTTGTTCAGTTTCATGAGCACCTAAACCTCCTTTCGGCTTGTTATACCCTTTTTGTTACTCCATGTATATTTAACTTGTTTTCAGCAAAAGATAGAAAGCTGAATTATCAAAAAATTATTAAAAAATGCTGACGCTGATAGGTTTGTATTATGGACTCCAGTTGTAGGTAAATTAAAAAATAAGTCTCCACGTTTTTGTCACAATTACATTTAGCTTATTAAAGTCCCCACTTAATGACATATTCCAATGCAATTATAAATACCACTGTGAGTTAAATAATAATGTCTTAACCAGACTGAATTGTTGTAATAGGCACGTATCGTATCAAAAGGAATCGCTATCATTAAATGAAAGAATATCTACTTACTATAAGTGACTGGAACTATATTCTTGGACATTATAAAATAACTTTGTCGATACTCATGCTTGTAATTAACTGATGTGCTTGGATATAAAGGGTGAATCATAATAGTACAAAACTGTGAACAGTAAAAATTGTCAGATAATTTATTTTTAATTGTAATTGATTGTATGTAGGTACTGAACAAGTAGAACAAAAGAGTTGTGAAAAGTGTAAAATATGTTGGCAAAGTAGCATTTCTGATTACATTGAGTCAGTTTTACTTATGAATGCTGAAATCATGAATAAAAACGTAAGAAAGAAAATGAAATAAACATCTAATCTACCTTCACTCAAAATCCAAAACATATCCTGTATCACTAGATAGGCTATCGCAGATGTGTCGCAGCAGAGGCGATTGTTTGTAAATAACAAAGTGCCTTCGGTCACTGCACGGGTGTAGGGTACAATCGGTCACAGCTCCAATTAACCATTCAACAGATCAACCTTTACTAGTTATTTATAACTACTGTTTGAAAGACGCGTATAAGTTGATCTATTAAACTGGTGACTGTGAGACGCAGCTGAGTGTATCAGTGTAGGGGTACGTATAGGGTGAACGTCAGCTTCTAAATTGTGCCGCGACAATGCGTAATCTAACCGGTCCCATTTTACGTCCCGTAGGACAGAAGTGCAATTGACCCAATTCTTGAAATTTTGCTGCGGTACTTTCCGTTAAAAGTACAGCTAAACTAGTTCACTTTGTGTAAGTGCATTGTATATCATTGGCAACAATGTATTTTTCGTATTTATAGAGCCTCTCTTGTAGAAAATGTGTCTTGAAAAATATTTTAGGTTTTTTTTAAGTATTTTTCTTTTATGGCCAATCACGTAGTTCAGTCAGACTGCAATGTCCTAAACAAACTGAAAAAAAAAACACAAAAAAAAATCATAGAATAAATATTTTAAATTCATTATAATTGTCAATATAATATCAACTTTTTATGTTCTTCCCGAGAAGCGAACCAAAAACCAAGGACCTGTGCATCTGAACAACGCTCAGACCACGGACGCAGTTACAAACAGCGTGAAAATAAATCACGCGTATCGCACTTATCGACTCCACGGCTTCCCACATCGAAATAATGTGGCAGAATTGCCAGGTGGCAAAGAATGAACCCAGCGCCTCTCGCGCCAAATTGCCCGTGTCACTACTGGGGCAGCTCACGTGTTAAATCTCTTCAATTTATACGCTCTATGAAAGGGTTAATGTTACAAATGCTACAATGTAGGCGAGTGAATGGCGCTGATTTGAAATGACAGCGATTGTGGATGTTGTAATGAAATGATGATTAAAATTATTAGGAAGAGTAGAAATTGTTGATTATCCTAGATACAGGACATGAACTAGGAAAGTTGAAGTGCCTTTATTTTTATTTGTCTATCCCGCACGAGCCGGTTTTCTATTAGGACAAAACAAAATTGTGTTAGAAAAATTTCTTTGTTTTACAATGACAGATCATAACGTCAATAAGTGTTAATGTTAATACTATCCCAAATTGAATACAGTAATCTCATTTTCATTTTCGATAATATCAATCTACAGTTGGGAAGCATGTTTTAGGCTGTCAGATATTTATAAGAGTAAATCGCTAATATTTTCTTCAAATCTAGCATGGCTTTGTAAAATTGCTTAAAATTATAGATCAGAATACATAAAATTAAACAATTATGAAACATGAATTTGGCGTAAAGTTGCATATAAAAACAAGAACATGCTTCATAAAATAAAGCTGCTTATCTTAAGTTGCCAGTAGTTTAAAATCATTAAAATGATACCGGATCCGGTTTAGACACGTTTTAATCATTAGTTCACCCTTTACAATCAAATTCCCATATAGTGGCAATGTACAATGTAACATAGGGGCTTTACTCACGTGTAAAATCTCTTCAATCTGCATGTTTTTTGAAGGGGTTAGTGATACGAGCTGCATAATCCGGCTAATGCATAGAACACACTCAAATTTTAAAACGCGTTACATTTACCCTGTTTTTGGTATGCCTTTGGCATTCTCCATTCAGTTTTACACATTTATAACCTACGCGAGTTACTTGTTTATAATTTGGTAGAGAGTTAAGCCCTCTTCAGTTACGTTTCAGAAAGTCAGTCTTTACAAAGCCTTCACGGATAGCCTTCCTTACTTTCATTATGATTTTTATTTTAATGAATGGCGGGCAAAATATTCTATTAAATCTGTTTTATTCTAATGCTTGACGCTATATTTTAGTTATAATACACTACATTTGACTATTTGGTTGAGAGCTAAAGCTAGTTTTATATTTGTCAAATCATGCCTAAAGGCTAGAAAAGGCTGTGGATATTGGCAATGATACTCCATTTTGTGTAAGATATACCTTGCTGGTTACTCTAAGTTGCAGATGCAATGACGTTCTTTTTGAATAAAATTGAACAAATTGAACTTCTTGTCTAGTTTTCGCTGATGAACCAGCTCAGAATGTTTGTTTGGTGAATATACATAAATTATTATTTTAACTATTGTTTACTCTGTTATCCATGTACCCTTACAATGGAAGCGCCCGAGTAAGGCAGGTTCAGTCGTAGACGTCAGTAGTAGCCCATGATACTTAGCAACATTCCTTAAGGAACTTTACCATCAGGTAAGATAGCAGACAAATGCAAGCATATTTTATATAACAAGGTCAAAATAAAATAATTGTCCCATCCTAATTGACACGGTCGGCTGAAACATTTTGTGTGGGAGGACCTATGTTCCTTGCCGAAGGTTTTTCAGTTTCATGGGCCGTTTCCAGATAGTTTTATAACATCTTATATTAAACTGGTGAACACATCATGGCCTAAAGCATAGTAGAATTAAGGCTTTAGTGAACGCGAGAATATTGGTGTTGCAAAATTTTGATGAACACCTGTGTTTTTGTTTACACAAGCTTACCTACTTCATCAGGGTATACAAGTAGAGGCTTCATATGATTACCTGTAACAAGAAATTTATATCGTTAGAACATAGCGACGGGTTGAAAAACATGTCTTTCGACACTAAGGTAGTTTCGGATTGCAAGTAATTTGTAAAACAAATTAGTTAAGAGGCTGGAGGTTTTATTACAAAAAACTATACGCACGTTTGACGTGATTGTACGTTGTCAAACATCTTTAACCATGTTTAACTTTTTTGTAAAAACACAGTAGGTATCTATGATATTATCAAAGTAATATTTTTCAGGTACGGCAGAGAGGTTTCTTCTTGATGAAACATAAGTATCACATAACTATCTTTAGGTAATTAATTGTTTATCAAAATGTTGAGGTACACATCATTATGTAAGACGTGAATTTAATTACGAAAATATCGTCGTTTTCCCTAACGAAAAATCAGGTAAGTACCCTATACTTAATTAGTTGAAAGGTACCCATTTACCCGTATAAAGTACCCTTCTATAACTATCCGAGAGAAGATAAATCATCAGTAAGTAATACAAACACATTGCCACTAATATATGAAGACAAATTCCGTATATGTTACAATTATAAACGCAACTAACCCTAATTTTGCGTCATTTCCGTTTTGGTGGTATCTACAGACCAGGGTTCATTTGGACAGGACGTTAATTAGAAAATTATGTGGTTAACACTGACCAAGATGCATTAGACCGTGCAAGGTGGGTTGAATTGTGTTATTTAATTTTGATAATTAAGGACATTACTAGGTGGGCAGAATCACTTGAAACTTCTTAGCTGTGGTGCCTAGGTGTTACAAAATACAACTGTTTTTGTTTTATTCGAAAATTCCAAATAGTTTTGAAGTTATGGACATTGGAAGTTGAACAAAAATTCAGATCTCTGTAAAAGCGCGCGCTTTGCGTGTGACGTAATTGTACAGGCTCCGCCCACTCACACACTGCGCGCTCGCCGCTGCCGCCGCCGCCGCGCCGGTCCGCCACGAACACACACAATTATAAATAGTGATCTGTGCACACACATACTAATGCACCTACTTACCGCGCGTTACGAGTTCTTCTCCCGACAGATTATTGTTATTTAATAAAAATATGGAAGAAAAGTTTCAAAAAAGGCAATCAAATAACTTGCCGAGATCAAATAACTTAACGGTTTGATGGTGGCTCAATATTTTTCGAAAAATGCTGATTTCGTTGCCGCTGAAATGCGAGGAGTAAAAATAAAAAAATAAGTAAGACCCCATTTGTTTATACACATATCGCATGACATTGTTTCCTTACTTCCATTTAACGCGTCAAAATAATACTGTAGGGTAGGAGCAAATAAGTAGATAGATACGTAAGTAACTTTGTAGGTATGTTCGAAACATATTATTTATAGGTTAGGCACAGTAGTATTGGTACGTAACTACCAAAGTCTATTCTCGAACAAAATATAACCTAGTAACGATACTAACGATAATCTACCTCCATGTTCATAAGATTTGATTTTGCTCTTTGTCGTATTTCTGGCTGGCTGGGATGCTGGTGGTCTGCATCAGGTACTCCAGATCCTTGATGACCATGTTCCAGCAGAAGCGCCCCGTCATGCTGAACAACTTTTGCTATGAAGCCATTTTCGTATCTCTTATAGTTTAGCTGTGCTCCTGGTGCCCTCCATCAGGTACTCCAGATCCTTAAGTGCTGACAAAAAGTAGTCCAAGTCCGTTTTCAATATACCACCAATATCAGTGCCAAATTTCACGAAGATCGCTAAATCGGTTTGGCTAATTTGGGTAATATCCGCTATATTTCCCGCTTTTCCTGCTTCTAACTGTTTTCCCGTGGGAATGAGGAATTTTCCCGTAGTAAAAAGTAGCCTATGTTACTCAGGAATGTTGTAGCTTTCTAATGGTGAAAGAATTTTGGAAATCGGTCTAGTAGTTTCGGAGTTTATCGATTACATACAAACAAACAAAAAAACAAATCTTTCTTCTTTATTATATTATTATCATTATCATTTAACATAACTGTACCGTAATTATTATTTTAACAATGAATAAAAAGCAGATCGTTGCGCGCGTGTGCTACGACTGGTGAACAACGAGCAACACAGATGAATAAGATATTGTAACGAGCAACAAAGCGAGTCGGCGCGGCGCGGCGGCGGCGGCCGGCCGGTAGTGTTCAGTGACGTCACACATGCGAGCGCGGTCGAGCATGCCTTGCCAACTTTTAAAAAATTATATCTCGGAAACTACTTATCGTATCGAAATGATTCTTTCTGTGGTTTTTACCTTTTTTTACAGACTATATGAAAAAAATAAAAATAAAAATCGATGTTGAAATTAATTCCAAGCCTCTGTCGGTTTGAAAGATTGATCTTAAATTGTCTTTAAAAAGTTACGTTGGAAAAAATCTACAGGGTTCATCGTGGCGCTCGTCGACTCAATAGCCAACATGCAGAAGAAAAAAAAATTTACGTAACATACATTTGACCTAGGGTTTAAAAAGACGGAAGGTTATATCTATTGGTTTAACTGAAAATTCAAAAATATGTTGAGAATGCGTGCATTGGTCCTCGCAATTCTCAACAACTTCTTGGTCATTACGGATGCGCAAGCTTGGCATTAAGAAGAAATTGCAGTCATTTTTGGAAACTTGCGGGCAGGATTTGATCTTGCGACTTTCGTCATCACTAGTGGTGAAAATTTTGTAAGTTTTCAAAAATGGTATACCTAACACGGGAAGTATTTTCATAATTTGGTATTCGGTCTTAGCATCATTAGTCTGTGGCAAGAAATTATTAATAGGTCCGCCGTGTATCCGATTAGATAACAAACTAGTCCATTAGTAAGGGATAAAGGTTGAATGGAAAGGGATATCGACTTTGTGCGGTATTGTTTAGGACAGAACTTGTAATGGAGGCGGAGGGACCTTGGAGATAAACTTTGGTGTAGCCAAGTCAGCATTTTAGTGGTTAATATAGCTTTTCCGTTTGTTGTATTTGCAATCGCTTTGTTTATTATAATAACAACGTTGTTTACCTACTAGTTGGTCTCCGGATTCCATTGAACTATAAAATTCTGCTATTAATTTTCAACCAAGGTATGAAAAATCAAGAACCGTCCTGTAAATAAGGATTACTCGAATTTTATCTCCAAAAGGGGGTGAAAAGGGGGTAAAACGTATGAATAAAAAAAGTTTATAGTTTTTAAATATGATCTGATTCAAAAATGTTGATTAGACTAAGGAAATAAAATAATTAAGAAAGTATCTACGTATTTGAAAGTTTTTAAGTAGATATGTCAGGTTGTTTGTTGGCTCGGTATTCCGTACGAAACCAAAATGCGCGAGTGAAATCACTGGCGGACATTTGTTCTAATAAAATCGATCTGGCAACCCGAAAATCAGTAGCCTACATCCCGGAACACCGTCGGGGGCGTTCGGGTGACTTGAAGAATGACCAGCCAATTGGAAATGACGACTTAATGGATTATATGTGTTGCCGACACGAGATAAGTGTCCCCCGTTCGTATCAGCCCTGTCGCCGGAGATTAGACAGCCAAATTACAAAAATTAATAACATAATGGAAATCAACGATTTCACGTGCCGATGAACTTGCCAGATAAAACTGAATAAATCGTCTCTTACATGAGTATGCGTCGCGATCGGTGATGTTAGTAATAAGTCTTCGTAATGTTGTCGATCTTCTTGAGTTATAAAAGTTTGTGAGCGAATTTATCAAACGATTTATCTATATGAAGTCGTTTCGGGAATCGGAATTTACTGCATCTTTAAAAGTAAATTATTAAAGATATATTCTGGTTGAGCGAAAAAGGTATTATGTTAAAAGCTCTCTTAATATTTTTTGAAGAAGCGAATAATTATAATGGTTTTCGAAAACCTTTTATATATTTATTAAGAATATTTCTTAGTCCATTTATTATGTTATAAATATTATAGTAACAGTAAAATGTCTGCCTGATAGTTTGTAAAATTTAATTCTTTTTCTTCAAATTTAAGTGTCAGACTCTTGTCGTAAGAGTAGATTCTGCTAGTGACTTGACCTCTGATACGACACGAAACTGACTTTATCCTCTTCTCTCTCTTTTCGTGTGGGACACCGAGTCGTCCAACGACCCGATGAACCCTGGTGTCAGAGTTTTTCAACCGCCTACTACTAGAAGTAGGCCTCTAAAATGGTTGTGTAACGACCGCCGTCTAAGTAAACATAGACAACAACCGGGACCGACGGCTTAACGTGCCCTCCGAAGCACAGAACCATTTCTTTTCTGACAATCAGGTGATTCACTCTGCAATGTCCTAACCAGACTTTATCCTTTATCTGGATGAAGTAAGTGCATCTAGGTCTACATCTGCCTCTCTTTTCTTGTTCTTTGCCTTCAATAATGTTCTTTATGAAGTTGTCGTGTCGTAGCAAGTGGCCAATCCAATCATCTTACCTCTTCTGTTCTAGAATCTTCTATTTCTAGGTTACGTATTTTATATTTCAAAGCAAATATAAACCATACCTACCCGTGCTCAACTGTGGAGAAACACTTACTTTTTAAACTCACATCCGTAGTAGAAGTCTGTAAACTAGTTCGCAACACGAGAGCCTAATTTCCTATGCGATATCGACACTACCGGCATCCATCACGGAAAGTCCTACTTTGCTGAAACTGTTTCCGCTAGATCATCATAACGGTGTTGGAATATCAATACAGGATGTAAATTGTGCTAAGAAGACGTAAAACGCTATGATACACCAATCTCCCTAAGTTTCTTAAGACTCTATTACCTACCCGAGGGCTCGAACTTTTTAGAAAAAGGTTCATAACTTTCATTAAATTGCCCTTCAAAGGAATCTGGCTGGATGAGCACTATCGACTTTTGAGGAAAGTCTGTAAAAATAAAAATATTATGAAGATTTTTAAACACTACCTGTAAAAATAAGTAAACATAATATGAAGACTCTTAAAGGCTACCTAAGATCCTCAACCATTTTTTCTAAAGCTGAGTCGCATATGAATAGTGTGAATGAATTTCATCGTATAAAATCTATATAACGGACAGAGCCAGGCGATAGCATGAAACAATAACTTTTTCTTCTCTACAATAAATTTGGGGCGTTCAATAGATCATAAAGGCATTGACCCACATCACACAGATGTGCCCACACGACTGACAGACACTCCAGACAGTTGCGTGTCGACAACGAACTCGGCAAATTGAATGCCCACATTCTGTTATAATCACGCCAGACACCAGCCCTCGAATACACATTAAATAGCGCCACAATGACCCACGATTTACCGGCAATCTATTCTTTTATAAGCACAAGCAACGCCTCGCCACTTACGACAAAAAGCCAAGATGCCCCGCTGGCCTTTTGTACGATTCTGGACAGAACCCCGTGTGAAATATTGTAGCGGTGTCATAGCGCGACGGACGCGATGCCCATTACAAAGCCATTTGCGATGTTTACACAAAGGTTGATGCAAATACTATTGAGAAATAGTGGTGCGATTGCAAATTTTCCGCTTCGAGCGCGTCAAAAGGGATAATTTATTGCAATTGAGATATAGCAGGCGCTTCGGGATCGCCCGTAACACTTCGCATAAATAGCACCGCGACGGGACGCGCCCTCGCAGCGCCGTTATCAACCACACGCCAAATAAAATTATGATCACGACCATTTATTACACTAGATTTAACAACATCCAATGGCTTCACAGAAACAATTTTATAATATATTTTATAACTTGCAAAATTTACAGCCAATGAATTTTCAAGTAGACACACAATCACGTCATCTGACGTTAAAATAAATGGTCTCCTTGTGCAATACACGAAAGAAACCGCAAACATTTATTATGTGGACGCAGCTCAGGCAAGCTCAGGTAAAGTGATTTAGTTTCGACGTGCCGTTTCTGTTAGGTAGGGCACGTTCTGTAACTTTTTGCACAATAGGCATATAGCAGGTGTGATAGAAAACAATTTGAATCGAGTGTGAACAATGAATAGCGGAGGGCAGATGCGAAATGCATTAACCGACCTTTTGAGAGCGTTCGAAAAATTAGTCTCGTTTCTTAAATTAACTACTTCGCTCAGGTCGAATTTTGCAACAATAGATTTGTATTGTACTCAAGCACACATGTGTGCTTTTACGAGCGGAGTAGTTAAAAAGAATGAGCACGAACAACATATATAATAACACGAAAGCGAAAACGTTTAGGATGTTGGTATAAATCATGAAAGTGTAATCTAACATTTCATCCAGGCTACAATTTGTTAAATCAAATGGCGTCGGGTAAAATTGTTGCCCTCGCAAAATGCATAATGTGCGGATGTTTAATTTGATGAGAGGTTTGGATACGCGGTGGGAAATTATATCAAAATCGTTTAACTAAAATAGTGGGGCAATTATTGAGAGAATTCCTCGAAGGGGTATTCGAAGGGATAAACAGTTAGTCGATAAACTTCTGAATGCTAGAAGCATCGCGTGCATATTCAGAATTACCGGATTCCCATCATTTGGCATAAATATAAAATTATATGGTAGCAGAATAAAATGTTTCAAACACACCATAAAAATCGAATTAGGATTTGGGTTGAGCAGTTATTTTTAATCTGGAATGCAATGCAAAAAATATATAAGATCGTTTTAAATTCAGTGCAAACATTTAAGGGTATATTCTACTTACCACGTATGAACAGAACATGAATTTTTTGTATAAAAAAACGAAATTTGAAAATTGAAAAAAATCAAACCTTTCATGCACTTTTTAAAGTGGCCTTTCTGGTGGAAGGAATTTTAATATGCAAATTAAAAAAAGCGTCAAGAAAAGTTATTCAGTTTAATAAGTAAAATCTACCCTGAAAATATTTGCAATGGATTAAAAATGAATTTTAAGAAGCTATTTTCAAGATGCCACTTAAATTTAAACTCTATCAAATGAATTAAACTGGTGTTTATTATTTTACACCTGTATCAATTATATTTTCAGCGTAAGATTTTATATAAAAATGTTTCTCGTAAATAAATTGGCGCTTATTGGTTCTTATACGCACTATTTCTTTGAGGCAATAAAACGCTTTTTAATGATCTTAATCAGAAGAAGCTAGTTAACGTGCAATAAATTCCTTTCGTTTCATTAACGATGGTGAGTAAACGAAATGTCAACAATCATCAGATGTCCGCAATACAATTCTATCAGGCGTAGCGTTAACAAGCGGCGACTGCGGAGCAGCGCCCGCGCACTACCTGGCAGCTGCCTCGAGCCCCCACCAGCCCCCCTCCCCCTCAACCACCAGCTCTCCATCCCGCTCGCACATACCAAACGAAAGCTTGCACCACCACCACAAAAAGCGGTTTAGCGCTCTAGTGTTGTGTGACGCGCGAGCGTGTGTGCGTTCAGTGTATTTTTCTGACAGGCTCGACCGCAAAACTAAAAAGTCCTAAGTCTCTACTGCGCTGAAGGCCGTTGCACCGTTTCGGCTCGCGCGTCAACTTACCTGTTGGAACGCGTGAACCGGCGCGGCCTTGTGCGCGAGCGCAGGTTCGACTCCAGCTCAGTTCCACCCCAGACCTCGACGCGGGCGCGCGCGTCACGTCACGTTCCGCCGCACGCGCACGATCCCGTCCAATTAGTGATCCCGCGAGAAACGAGTTAAGTGGCCGGTTCCACTAGTGAAGTACTACGGCTCCAGGCGAAATAAAATGGACTAATGTGCACCGCCGATGAGATGTTGATTGTGAGATTTCGGTGCTACAGGATTATTAAAACTTATGTAATGAGTGAAGTTGTGTGAAGTGAACAAAACAATGTGTCCGACGTGGTTGAGTAGCGCCTTTTTGGTGCTTTGCGTCGCTATGTCGGTGTGGTGTGCTTCGTTGTCAGCGACAACTGGGGCACGTTACCAGGCTCCCGACGAGTGTCGCTGGACAACGGACGACGATGGTTCAGGAGTCACGCTACAGTGCCGACTAAGGACCATAAACAGTGAACTAGAGAACACTAACTTCAGTGCAATACAGCCTCACCTAACAGTACGACTACGGCTCGAGTGCAGCGATGCTCTCTTTTTCCAAAGCTCTCTCGCCCCGGGCAGTTTCCGGCAGTTGATTGAACTGAGGGAACTTACCATCGAGTATTGCAAGATTGGAAACTTATCCGACGGCGCGTTCACGGGTTTGCGTGAACTGAGAAACCTAACTATACGAACGCATAACACCGATTGGTCTACTATGTCGCTCGAAATCACACCAACTGCATTCTCCAGAGATGTGCAAAATTTGGAGCGGTTGGATCTCAGCGAAAACAATATGTTGACATTTCCTGAAGGTTCTCTCTGCACGTTGAGAAACTTGAATCATCTGAATATGACTGGAAACAGAATGAGAGACATAAGTCATTTTCAATTTTCTGCGGCACACAGACATCCTACGGAGAAGTGTGGAGATAACTTATTAGTTTTGGATCTCTCAAGAAATGTGATTGATACGTTACCACCAAGTTTACTATCAGGACTAAAAAGATTGCAAAAACTGTATCTACAGGGAAATGGGTTGAATTCCGTCGCAGATAGAGCCTTGGAAGGCTTGAATTCGTTAACCACGATAAGATTTTCCGACAATCTGCTAACTAGTTTACCACCGGAACTGTTTAGCGATACCAAAGAGTTGAAAGAAATCTACTTGAACAATAACACGATAACAGTTCTTGCACCAGGCCTCTTCAGTGATCTCTTCCAACTCCTCGTACTGGACCTATCACACAATGAACTGACATCTGACTGGATAAACACTTCCACGTTTTCTGGACTAAAACGTCTAGTCTTTTTGGATTTCTCACACAATAGAGTATCGAAAATGGAAATTGCATTGTTCCGAGACCTACACAATTTGCAAATACTGAAAATGCAAGATAACTACATAGAACACATTCCGGAAAATGTATTCAGTTCATTGACTAATTTGCACACATTAATATTATCGAACAATAGGCTGACAAACATCGAGAGCTATGCGTTTACCGGCCTGCAAGTCCTGTCTGTACTGTCCATAGATAGCAACCGTATTTCTAAAATACATCCACATGCCCTGCGCAATTGTTCCTCGCTACAAGATCTGCATATCAATGGAAACAGGCTCGATGAAGTACCTTTAGCTTTGAAAGAGATTCCTCAACTGAAAACTTTGGACTTGGGAGAAAATTTAATAGTCAGCATTGAGAATGCATCGTTCATGACAATGCAACAGATGTACGGCTTGAGATTAACTGAAAATAACATTGGTAATATAAGCAAAGGTGTTTTTGATAAGATGAACTCGCTGAAGATTCTGAACTTGTCGAGAAATAAAATTCACAAAATAGAAGCCGGCTCTTTTGATGGCAACGTAAACTTGCAAGCTATAAGGCTGGATGGAAATTACTTGACGGATATCGGCGGCCTATTCGCCAAGTTGCCTAATTTGGTATGGTTGAACATATCAGATAATCGTTTGGAATGGTTCGACTACGCCATGATCCCAACTGGATTGCAGTGGTTGGATATTCACGCTAACAGAATAGCTGAACTTGGAAATTACTTTGAGATTGAATCACAACTATCGCTAAGTACATTCGACGCGAGCTCTAACAGACTAACAGAAATTACTGGAAGTGCCATACCAAACTCTGTGGAAATGTTATATCTGAACGATAATCTAATATCAAAAGTGCAGTCGTATACGTTCTTCAAGAAACCTAATTTGACGCGAGTGGATTTGTATGGAAATAAAATCACAAATTTAGACCCAAACTCGTTGAGAATATCAGCTGTGCCGCAAGATAAAACAGTGCCAGAGTTTTTCATAGGCGGTAACCCATTGGAATGCGACTGTACCATGGAATGGCTGCAAAAAATTAACACTGGCAACCGCGCCCGAACCCAGCCCAAGTTAATGGATTTGGACAGTATATATTGCAAATTGCTTTATAATCGGGGAAACGCTTATGTGCCGTTGGTTGAAGCTGCGCCGCACCAGTTTTTGTGTAAATACGAATTTCATTGTTTCGCACTGTGCCATTGTTGTGATTTCGACGCCTGCGATTGCGAAATGACTTGCCCTAACAACTGCACGTGTTACCACGATCAATCGTGGTCAGCTAATGTGGTGGAGTGCTCTAATGCCGGCTATGTGAACTCGTTGCCCGAGAGAATACCGATGGAGGCCACGCAACTGTATCTCGACGGTAATGACATAAAGATGCTCAACAGTCACGCTTTTATCGGCAGAAAAAGACTAAAGATACTCTACTTGAACTCATCAAACATCGAAGCTATTCACAACAGAACTTTCAATGGGTTGAAAGAGCTCGAAGTGCTCCATTTAGATTATAATGCGCTGACAGCGATTGAAGGGCAGGAATTTGATGGATTGGAAAACTTGCGTGAGCTGTACATAAACAATAATAAGATTCGGCATATCGGTAAAGAGATGTTCAACCACATGGCACGTCTCAAAGTATTGCATCTTCACCACAATAGATTGACTTCGCTGTCCGTGTGGCAAATAAATCCGGCCATAACCGCAATAACACTTTCTCACAACCCGTGGTCTTGCGACTGCGAGTACACCGAGCGATTCCGCGAGTGGACAAAGAGAGTCAACTCTATAACAGACTTATCAGATATCAAGTGCATTTACTCTAAAGGGAATACCAGTGAAATGGTTATTTACGATGAAAACATATACAGTGACCCAGATAGCGGCTTCAATATCATATCGGAAAACGGAACGTGTACCGGATTGCCAAGTATCAATAACAGTATCAACGGAAACTTAACAGCCACCAAGACAATAATAACGAACGAAGAAGTGCAAGATTACATTCCTTTACTCGTGGCTACGCTCGGAGCATTCTTACTGGTGTCATTTGTCAGCATGATTGTATTCATATTCAGACAAGAAATGAGAGTGTGGTTCCATTCTAAATTCGGTGTGAGACTGTTCTATAGAGCGAGTGATATAGACCGAGATGACAGGGAAAAAATGTTCGATGCGTTCGTGAGTTACAGTTCTAAAGACGAAGCTTGGGTTGCGGAAGAGTTAGCGCCTATGTTGGAGCGCGGCGACCCCTCTTACAAGCTATGCCTACACTACCGTGATTTTCCCGTGGGCGGATACGTGGCCGACAACATAATACAAGCCGTAGAGTCCTCTCGGCGTACAATTATGGTGCTCAGTGAAAACTTTATAAAATCCGAGTGGTGCCGGTTCGAGTTTAAATCGGCTCACCATCAAGTGCTAAGAGACAGACGGAGAAGATTAATAGTGGTGTTATTAGGTGAAGTGCCTCAGAAGGATTTAGATCCTGACATAAGACTGTATTTGAAGACGAACACGTATCTTCATTGGGGTGATAAGTTGTTTTGGGAGAAGTTGAGGTTCGCGTTGCCGGACGTGCCGAATAACCAGCGGTGTCGCGGGGTGCCGAGCCCGGGGTCAGGCGGGGTGTTGCCGGCGCATAGGCACCACCATGCGAGGAACCACTTGGGTGCCTTGCCGCCCCCGCCGGTGCACGGGGCGCACCCGGTGCTGCCCCCGCACCCAGCGCACACGCACCAAGCGCCCCCGCGCGCCTCGCCCCGCACCATGTCCGTCCATGTGTAGTGATCAGTGACTATGTGAAGTGAAAATTTGAAGACTGTACGGCATGAAGTGACTGTTCTGTAAATTGTGATGGCTAGTCTGTTGACGTAGGTATTGTACATAATTTCTTAGTTATATAACTCTGTACATTTTGCTTAGTGTTTAATCGATCAACATTTTTCATGACATAAAGTTAACTGTATTTTTGTATTTACCATATTATTATTGCCATTTTACAATAGTAGGTATTGCAATTTCCATAGTATCTAGTTGTGATCGGTAGTTAGCTGAGCGTAGGGTGTATTTAGGCCTATCCAGGCTGTGTTCAGGCAGCTGTTGCCTACTACTATTAATGTGACTTAACATGGCGCAATTTGCCACCATCTGTGATAAAATTAGATGTAATTTTGTGTATATTTTTGTAATTTAGTCATACTACCTAAAGAAAGATATTTATTGTAAAAAGTTTCAAAAATCGACTGTGTCCAAAAGTGATAATTGATAAACGAAAAAATAAAAATCAATTTATAAAAATAAATCTTTTTGTATTTACATAATTCCCTTTACTCAAAACAATACAAAATAAAGCTCACAATAAATACTCAAAAACCACTGTAGATTTTAAAAAGCCATAAATTTAAAAGTCTAATTCACATACATACATAGTTCACAATTTCACATGCATACTATAATATGAAATTTAGCAAAAACATATTTATTTATCTAGCGGAAAAACCATTTCAGAACAAAATTATGTGAGCCTAACCATTTATTTACCACAATAAGTTGTATTTATTCAAAACAGGAAACCGCAAAATCATACTCGTTAAGTTTATTATTTAGCTACACATACGTTACAGCTTAATAGAAAACATCTTATGATAGACAATCTGTCAGTCTTGTATTGACATGAAAATTTTGATCATTCAGTTTTTGTTAAAATAACTTGATATTTAAAGTCTTAGTTTTTTACATCAACTTTAAGAGCCACAACAGTCCACTGCTGGACTTCGGCCTCCCATTGTCGGAGGACAATGGGAGGCCGAAGTCCCTTACTGACCACGCTTGGCAAGCGGATTAGCGAGAGCTGTAAAGATATTGCTTTCACAGGGAACGCTGCTGGTCTAGCTAGATAAATTTATCTCTCAGTCGTTTTTAGAAAGATGCTATTGCGGCACCACACGGCAAAGTCTTAGATACGATAACATAAATAATCACACACTGACGACCGATGTGGCGCAGTGGTAGTGCGACTGCCTGCGACGCAAAGGTTCCGGGTTCGATTCTCGGTGGGACACTCACAAAAGTTGATATTTATCTCTTTGTGAATTTGTTCCCGGTCTGGTTAGGACATTGCAGGGTGAATCAACTGATTGTCCGAAAAGAAATGGTTCCGTGCTTCGGAGGGCACGTTAAGCCGTCGGTCCCGGTTGCTGTCTATGATTACTTAGACGGCGATCGTAACACAACCATGTTAGAGGCCTACTAGTGGTAGTAGGCGGTTGAAAAACTCTGACACCAGGGTTCATCGGGTCGTTGGATGATTCGGTGTCCCACACGAAAAGAGAGAATAATCACTTAACACTTTGTAAATCTGTAGTACACACACTTGTTGTTTTTTTTGCTCTTTTACATTATAAATCCAAAAATACTCATATCTGTTTATTTTACTAGGTTAGAGCATTCAAGCAATGATTTGTAAAACACTTTAATTTGAAAGACTAGCGATTTCACGGTGCAAAAGCGAAATTAAACTTGTTGCGTGGAGCAAATGGCGATATATGAAAATGATAGTTATTATTATTAGTTATTTGTATCAATTACCATTTTGTTTTATTATTAAACAAACAATTATCACTCATGATGTAGGTGAACGTATCTAACTCTACGTTGATTTTCTCGTTTATTTTCTTATTAAAATTCACTTTCAGGCATTCAATTGTTAAGATACTGCAATCAACAAATTATGCAAAATATTTCTCTAAAATGGCGGAGAGTGAAAATTCTAGCAGAAACAAACTCGCAAAGGGCAAGAATGCACAACTTTCTTTTAAAAGCAGAACACGCGTGCTGAAGTATAGTCACGTAGTCACAGAAAGTGCCGACATAATACCATACTTTAAACCATAACACACCACTAATTTCAATATCACAGTCCGATCGATCGGATCGAAGAACATAACAAGCATATAAGTAGACGGGTTGTCGGGTATTAGGGGTCTGTAGTTCAAAGTGTTAAACCACGTAACAATTGGTTACAGCTCAATTTTGTATGCAAGTTTATAGATGCAAATGAATACGTAAACAAACGCAAAGGCGGATAGATACATCAAATACAAAAAATCTAGTTAGTCCTAGTTTTCTAATAAGTATTAACCTACTAAGTAGTAACCTACTAATTAGAAACAATCTTGTATGTAAAACTTAAGATCACGCACTCTTCATTCTAATAAGTGTCAAAATTTTAAAATGACACAATTCATTTTCTTTGGCGTTTTCGTTATGGTTATGATTTCGCCAGTGTCAACACTGCTCTCAATTCGGGATATCAGTTTTCTTAACTTACCTTAATTTAGTGCTATTCCGTCAAATAGGTTTAGAAAAGGATAGGAGATATTAAGTCCTGTCATGTTTATTAATGTCAATGGGTTCTTCGTAGTTTCTAGTCAATTTAGTCGCCATTGTTTTCATCGTCGCCTTATTTTGACAGATAACAAGTATTTTTCGTCAAATTATAAGACATAACGTGACTAAAATATCTCCTTTCTTCTTTTAAACCTATTTGATGGAAAGTACTAATTTAAGGTCAGTAAAGAGAATTGATATCCCGCATTGAGGCCACTATCTCTGTAGACTACAAGTTCATAATATTTTTAAATAAACAAAGTTTTCAATCAAAATGTAGAACAAACGATGCGCCAACCACAAAATGGCAAAATCAATCAACATTGCAGATTACTCTAACAAATGTTAGAGATCCCACCATAGACAACCACCACAACAGAACCCTCAGTTCCCACATCTCTATCGGCTTTTCTTTTCTTTTTTAATTTCCTGACCATCGTTCGTCGACCGCGAGCCTTCAATCTGAGGATCATACAACCCTATAGCAACATAGCCATAACTATCATACAAATCGGTATCCATTGCTAGTTTTACAAAAGCAGATTTATTCTACAAGCTTGCCGAGCGAGCGTTGGTCAACGAAATGAGTTTTTTGTTGCATTCTGGCTTGAGCCTGAGGTAACGAGCGGCCGAGCCTTAAGTAGGTGTGAAACAACTGCTCACGAACAAAAGGATAGGATAGAGTTTATTATGTGGACTCGGATTGCTTTGCCGCCATTTTCCTGGGAGATTTTTCGGATTTACGAGTTGGCTCAGCGCGCCTCTCCTAATACAGAAAACCCCTAGCTGTTAACCTCTGCGAGTGCTGAGAAAACGAAATTATCCGGTGTATTTTAATGCGGCTTGTTAGAAAGAATAGTTATTTGTTCAACAAGAGAGCAAAGTTTATTTTTGCATCGAGTGCTTATTTTGAATCCCAAGGTAGCGAAGGATACTCAAATTGAGTTACGAGCATAGCCAGAGCCACTGCTGAACATGAGCCTCAATCTATTAGGGGGTATTGCCATACTTACCACGCTTGGCAGGACAATTTGCGACTTTAGTACGATTTTCCTCAGTCGCTTTTAACTACACCCACGGGTAAAATTGGGGTGGTGCCATTCTAAGCCAGCACCACAAGGCACTGATGAAACATCACATTTATAAAATTCTCACAGGGATGGAAGGTATTGTAGACAAGATATTATCAATCGTGTCATATTTTTTTTTTTTATCTTTATTTAAGGAGTTTTGTCAAAATATGACAATGCCACTCCATTGTGCAACACATAGTATAAATCACAAAACAAAAAAGAATAAAGAAATAGACTATACTGATGGTACCCGCAAAGGCAGATTGATGCAATGAAACGAAAATTATTTTCAAAATGTAGAACGCTCTTTGCAATCAGTATTTAGCAAATTGAATAAATACAAATAATAATTAGGGAATTAAATGAAAAATATACATTAATCTTTTATAGAAAAATTATAATATGCAAATAGAAAATAGGTACAGAAGAAAATATCAAACTGATATTTCAATTGCAGAAAATAATCTTAGAATAATTACGTACAATTTCTTTCTACAAAATGTTATGTACAACCAAGAATGGGCAAAAATCACATCTGTTTCAAATTGCTTTCTAAGACACAAATAGGGAATAGAAACCGGAATCCGGCATTTCCAAAAATCGGGTTATTGTTTTTACTGGTATTTTAATCCATTGATAATAATGTGGTTTGCTACCACCTGCGCCCTCTTTGCAAGCATTTTGTAATGCAAATTCCTAAGAACTGATCACGACTCCTGCGAAACTTCCTGACATCGAATAATTTTTTTGCTGTAAAAGTATTTTTTTTAATGTTACAAACCAAAACCGGAATTCTGGAATTGAGCTCTAATATCGAAACTCATGACCGGTTTTGTGAACCTTCCGATTACCCTAGACGCAAATATATTGGTTCATAATATACTTGTACCTATAGGTAGGTAATTTAAATAAGAAATCAACAAATAGACTCACATATGATCCCAATAACAATATTAAATAAGTTACCCTTTGTATAAAATAGTTCGTTCTACAAAGATAAAACTAAAATAAAAAGAACACCTTGCAACTGGTAGTAAAACACGCATGTACTCCAGAACAAGCCAAGCTTATTAGAACCAATTAGCTTTTATTGAAATGGAACAGGGTCCGTAGGATCGGTGTTTACAATTACAACTCTACTCATTAGGTCAATGAAAAGGTTCGTATCGTTGGTTGCAAATTATTTTTTTAAACATAAGATCCGAAGTAATAACATTGCTAAAAATTATTTCGAGAGAATATTGAACTAGCTTATGAAATTAAACAACATTCGCAAAGGTCGAAATATTAAAAATGAAAGGGACTTCCGTGGATCCATAATAATTTAAAAAGGTCCAAGATTTATTCATATTTTGAGCTGTTTTCATGAAAAGTTTTGGGGATATTTTCAGAACCCTGAAACTGAACAACTTCTCATGAAAAAATATTCTGGGAAACTCCATAAAAAATGATTTCGCATAGTAATTACAGTCAGCTGATCTTGATTTTGTACGGGAGGTCAGTATTTTTTGTCGTTTCCTGACAGAATGTTTCTAGGAGAAAGTTGTTCAGTTTGATGGTCATTGTGTATCAGTAGGTAGTATTAAGTATGTAAGTAGGTTAATAAAATAACCTTTATAAAACTAAAAATTGTAGTAAAGCTGTCAACAAACTTTCGCACTCTACATCCCTATGGAAATTCACGTGTTAGAAGCAGGTATAAAAACTTTTAATCTATAAAGTACAGTACGGAGTGAGGGTTGCTCCACTTTACTTCAACAGGTTAATTCTGAACACCTATAATTTATTATTATTGCTGTGTGATGCCGGCTTAAAATAGCATCACCCCATTTCATTCCCATGGGAGTCGACAGAGGCGACTTAGGGACTCGAGGGTGTGTATTGCAAATTTAGGCGATGGGCTGAAAACCTATCACTTTGGCGATACTAAATTTTCCGAAAATCCCTCAAATATTTGTCAGACGTGGCGTAAATGTCCGTTTTTTGCGGCCGTTTATGCTCTGCCTTCCCCACAAGGGATTATATGCGTGATATATGTTTATACATGTTTATTATTATATTTTATTGATCAGATAACATATTTGGTTAGTAAAAATGGTCTTATACCTATAATAGTCAACAAATCAAAGGACTGTCCCTTACACCCTATATTGCAGTACACAAAAAGAGAGTATTATAAATATATAATTGACGATTATTTGATATCCTTGTCCGAGCCTATTTAACACAAAGTGACAGCGCTAGTTTTAGTTAGATATTTTAGTCGGTAACATGGAGTATGGAATAATATACAGGATTCAATAACCATACCCGCTGGTGCTGCCATTGTGAGTAAACGTGAAGAAGAGTCCTAAATAAAACGTAATTTTCCCATAGTAATGAAAGTATCCAAACCATCCATGATTACCCAGGTTACGCAACCTTGACCTCAATCGTGTCACGGATGGGCGACCGTAGTAACTTGTTCCGAAGTAAGGACTGCTATTGGTCCTGGTTATGTAGTAAATAAGTTTAAATTCTATGAGGGTGAAGTCGGCCATGTTTCTTCACGGTAATCTAGGATAGTAGAATGATCGTATTCATTGATATATGATCGTAATATATTTGGCGTAAGGGCATCCCTCCGAATACTGATAGCGTGCATTCTGATCCTGAAACTGAACAACTTACTGTAGAAATATATTACAGGAAACATAATAATAATTACATCCTATAGTAATAATATAGGCAGTCAGCTGATCGGGATTTTGATATTGAAGTCGATTTTTTGTTGTTTTCTGACATAAATGTTCCAAGGGCAATGCTCAAAAAAAACCCAGACCCGGCATAAACGGTACATATCTCAAATTTTTCGTTAATATGGTAATTACATACTAAAAATAAAATATAATGACAATTCTTTTTTTTTAAGTAATATTTTGCTAATTCTTTTTTCGTAGGAATAATTTTTAAACAGAATCAATTTTAAAAGTATTTTTACAGGTTGCTTCATTTTAGGTTGTGTTATTAAGCCTGCTATTTCACTATTTCACTCGCACTTAAGGTTCTCTGTATTCTAATACCTTATCAGCTCAGGCCGTATGAGTCACTCATTGACCATTGTTGTAGTCTCGCTCACCTTACGTGGTCTATGCGCAGTCCTTCGTTGTACTTCGTTGAGATCTGTGCGTTTTTGTTTGTTTTGACATTTGTTAACTTATCCCGCTACATACGACTTTTGCATTGCACTGGACTTGAATATTACTTGGGTTGGGCCAGATACCAAGATAATTTCAATCATCCCGGCAATACGTTGGAAGATGTCATCTTAGATTTAGATAACCATTGAAGGAAAAGCCATTGTAATATCTATTAATAAAACATATTTCATTTACCCTTGATTTTTTATTTACTATATTGCAGATTATGTATAAGGCGTCGTTGCCAAAATAGATGCATAAATGTCATATTTAGCACAAAAGTAAAGAAAGAAAAAAGAATTTCCCATTTTCTTAGTATAAAATATATCTCCTTACAAAAAACAACTAGCAATTAATAGCATTTAAAAAAAGATTTCGACAACGCCCCCTACCGAATATTTTGTCACATACGAATACCTAAAATCTGAGATACATTTCATTTGCGCCGGGCCTGGGTTTTTTTTCCATACATTGTGAGCATTGTCCTTTGTTCAGTTTCATGGACTGTATGCACCCTATCGTATTTATAAAGCTGGTCCTTACAAAACGTACTGTAGAAGGTTTCCAATTGCTCAAGTTATCTAGGTGCTGAGTTTTTTTTTTTACTTTATTGCACATAGTACAAAAGGCGGGCCTAATGCCACACAGCATTCTCTACCGACCAACCAGAGGATTACCGGAGAGGAAAAGAATCGGTTGCACTAGAAAGTGAATAATATGTATAAGTAAGTATTCATTATCTTATGTATACATACTAAAAGTAAACATAAATAAAATTATACCTAGTACTATTCTGTCTTCTGTGTATAAATTGTAATGTTTTTAGGTTACATAAAAGAAGCAGAATAGTCCAGTTGCACTGAGTACCCAAGAGAACATTATAGTGTGGGTTTCTCATAATTTCCCGTCATAAATTCTACAAAAGTTTCATTTTACGGCCAAACTAAACTCTTATGTGTACTGACTGTAGTATTTTTAAAGTGACTCCTGTGTTGCTTATACTCTCATAAAGGATGTTAAGAATCTACAAAATGTTTTGCATAAGACCTGGCTATAAGACCAAATGTCATAGAAAGACTCATCTACATCGTCTATCATCAGCTGCTGTGAAAGGTCAACTGCTGGATATAGGCTTTCCCCAGTCGCTTCCTTAGACCAAGGGTTTGGGACGACTACAATTGTAATTCTTAGGTAGATACGAGAGGGTCGTAGCATACAGCTATCATTTTCTATTTACAATAAAAAAAAAAAGTACATTGCGTGGCCAGTAAGCCAATTCGATACCAAGAACAAAGTTATCTTTCCTCACAAGCTGCGTAAGGTAAATATAATTTTATTGTAAAATAAAATCATAATTGTCATCTTTATGAAATTGACCTGGTCGTTGGTCCCCGTGGCCGTCCTACGCTGCGCTTTCCGATGCGTGGCCTCTCCAAAACGATTGATTCCTAACTACTCAGCAAATAGCTATTTGTTATTTCACAAATAAGTAATTAAGATGTCAGTTGTCTGACGCCAGTTCCGTCAATGTTTATGAAGTAGTGATACATTTAGAAGCAATCAGCGAGTAACGACATCGATAAATGGATGACTCACGTTTTAAATGAGAAAACGATAACTCTTAATTTCATCATAGACAACTGAGTATGGTTGGTGTAACGCAACAAACAACATAGCGGTAGGTAGTTGTATATCATAACAGTAGTACCTACTCAAAAGTATGTAGAGTTTAGCATTTATTCCAGGTATTTTGTCATTATCAACATAGCATCACCCCATTTCTTACCCATGGGTGTCGTAAGAGACGACTAAGGGACTCGAGGGTAAGATGTGTATTGCAATCATATTATAGGCGATATGCTGACAACCTGTCACTATGGTGATACACAGTTATCTGATTGACCCTCAAACTTTTGTCAGACGTGGTGTTAATATCCGTTTTACGGCCGTTAACGCTCAGCCTACCCCGTAAGGGATATAGGCGTGATTTGTGTCTGTATGTATATTAAACACCTTAGTCGCCTACTATTGCACGTTATGGAGTACACGGGGTGATGCCTTTTTAACCCAAACCTGTCAGCCTTTCAGTTCTTTACGTGATCTACAGATTATACATCAGAGACTCAAAAGGAATTAGAGAGTGGGACAGAGCGAAAGCAATCAAGTCTTATACGATCACTGGTGACATTTACACAGGATTTACAGTATGGATCTTAAGGTGACAATGTCTTTTTTAGATTTATCACATTCTGGGGTATGTAAAAATATGTACCCCATCTATGATCAGTCTACATATTGTTAATTTGTGGTATGATCCGCGAGTTTTTGTCACATTCAACTTTTAAAACATCAACTGACAGTTTTTTTGTATTTCAGAATGTACTAACCATGAAGATCATGCTATACAAACAAACAGTCGAAAATCCGCAAGTTAAAAAAGGCCAAAAATCCTGCCAGTCGAACTTTTCCAATACATATACTTATACGTAAACTACAAAAAACCGCGGTACGGGTATATTTGAAAACCCCAGGATGTAGAGAATCTGAAAAATCAAAATAGACGTCACTTCATGGTCCAACTTGTATACTATCTACGAGTCAGTATACACAGTACACAAATAAATGACTTGTCATCATCATATCGTATGGCAATCCCTACTAGGCTCACACTTCAATCCAAGGTGCATAGCCACAGTCTGACCTAGAACGATCTAGGCTATGCATTTGCGGTTTGTACAATCAGGGTATAAGGAGGGAATAAACGTTACGTAAGTGTAAGCCCTAACTGTTGAGAAAAATAACCCATTTAGGTACATAATGTCCAATAACTAAAATGTCCAATTCCTAGAATATCCAATTCCCACTGTACTTTATCTATCTATCTACAAATATGCTCTACTGTAATGTTAAATTTGTCGTATAAATGGCAAAAAATATTGTTGTTCCCAATGTTGTACTTTTCTACGCATTTGACTCCTAAAATGCACGAAAAATCTCAATTATACGATCTAAAGAGTAGGTAAGAAGAAGATGAATTACAATCTAGAAAATGGGTAGGTACATTTGAGCAAGGATTCAAAAAGTAATAAACTTTACAACACTATTAGCTCTGGTGTGAAGCCCGTGTGATGCCAGGTTGGAATAGCATCAAACCAATTCTTTCCCTCGGGTGTCGTAAGGACGCCAAAGGTACTCGATAGTTATATGTGTATTGTAATTTTAGGCGATGTGCTTATAAACTGTCACTATGGCGATAAATCATTTTCTGAATGACCCTCATATGTTTAGTCATACATACATACATACATAAATCACGCCTCTTTCCCGGAGGGGTAGGCAGAGACTACTTCCTTCCACTTACTACGATCCTGGCATACTTCTTTCGCCTCCTCCACATTCATCAATCTCTTCATGCATGCTCGTCGGTTTAGGGTACTCTTGACCTGACCTTTCTTTAGCACGTCCCCGATTTGATCGAGGTACGTTCGTCGAGGTCTTCCCCTTCCGACGTTCCCATCCACACTTGCCATATACACCTGTTTCGTTAATCTTCTTTCATTCATCCTCTCTACATGACCAAACCATCTAAGCATACCCTTTTCTACACCAGTCACTATGTCTTCTTTTATACCACAACGTTCCCTTATCACGCTATTCCTTATCCTATCACTCAATTTTACGTCAATCATACTTCTAAACGCTCTCATTTGTACTGCATTTATTCTACTTTCATGCTTTTTCTGCCATACCCAACTTTCACTCCCATACATAAGTGTCGGAACTAACACCCCTCTATGCACAGCCAGACGAGCCTTATCAGAGACTTTCTGGCTGTTCATAAAAGCGTGCAACGCTCCATTCACCATGTTGCCGGTATGTTTAGTCAGACGTGACAAAAATTATCGTTTTTGCGACCGTTTACGCCCGATATAGGCGTGGTATATGTATGTATGTTCAAACAGCAATAAACTATACTACACTATATGCACTCGTGTAAAGCCCTACATAGAAGTATGTACCTACTAAGACCCAGGTGTGGTTGCGGTTAAGTTGAACCAGATGCAAGCTCTAATGCGTCTGTTGGTACACGCGTACCTACAAATTGCCTATTTGCTGTGACTATAGACTATACTTAAACATTGGTTGTTTTTTTTTATATATAAGCCATCGCAGGACATTACTATACGATACGAGTAATCTTTACATTAATATACATACTACCAAGAATATACAAGTACTAGCGACCCGCTTCGCGGTTTCACACGCTGCTACTCGTTTTCCTGAAGGAACAAAGCTTTTCGCTGTAAAAGGTACCTAAAAACCGGGCTCTTGAATCACTCTATCTATTTAAAAAACGAATGAAAATCCGTTAGTTTTAAAAATGTAGCTGTACAAAGGGATACACGGAAAAAGACTTTACTTTTTACTTTACAGTGAAAAAAAATGCAGGAAAATGCGAAGCGACGATTTAGATGTAATAGGAACTTTTCGAGCTTTTTTATAACGCCATACCAGATGGCGTTGTGCATAGTTGAAATTTTGGAATTTGTATCATTATTACATTTTATCTATTTACTTAAATTTTCTTGTAAATAAACTTTTATCAGTTTTGCTTAGCGACACTAAAGTACGTACACTAAAGTAGATTGACTAGAAAATTTCCCATTAATTGAAGTCTTTAGCATCCTTCATCAACGACGAAAATTAAGTACTTACCATTTGTCTGACCCTAATCACTAATAGAAAGGTAATTACTGTGCCTATTCTTTAAATTGCTTGTACTACTTAATTAAGTTTAAGTAGGTACTAACTGTAGATAGTTTCATGTTTTATTTCAATTATGTATGCTAAATGCGTTTCTTTAATTAAAATGGGTGAAATTATTTCCTTTACCTAGGTAATAACAATTTGATTACTACTATTTTAATTAAATTATTTACTGCTTTAGATAAGAAACATACCTACATACATCGTACAGAAAATATACCTAGGTATTGAGTAGGAATTGTAAACTGTAATTAAAGGACTGATCCTTAACACATATCTACTGCTTAGTAACTTGAACTTTACAACGTCTATTTGCAACAATACGTAGTCAGCTCCTTAAGGCCCTGATTCACCAGAAGAGTTTGTCCCTTTCATTCGCGCTGCGCCAGAGAGAAACAAACAATCATTTTGCGCTCAAATTTTCGCAAGATTTTACGGTTTTTCCGACATAGAAACTAAACAAATACCGTTACAATATCTAATTTAGATATTCGTACGAGAAAAGGTATGTATCTAAACTACAGCATAATGTTTTTTGTAATAACTTTAAAACTGTAGACACAATATTGAAAAATGTTCGAATAGGGGTTACTTTGGATTTTTTTGGATAAATTAATATGCATGTATTATCTGTCAGATCCTCGACAGTAACATATTTTTTTTTATAGTTTTATGGCTGTTATTGTCTAAATAAAACTGGTTTAAAAATCCTTGCCTGAACTGTTCGAAGTACCAATGTCAACAGGTAGAGGTAGCTTTGCTTTCCATTTGCATCAATAAGCATTCAGTCTTTTCTGTTCTTCCCAGACCAACTCCTTAGCCCAGTCGCGCCCCATGCGATTAGGCTGGTTGTTGGACCATCCACACAAACTTCTCCGGGTGAGCCCTTGCTCCCCACCAACCAGTCAGGTGTAGGTTTATACGTAGTGTCCTATCTAAAAAAAATGTACTCAAGACGACAGTATTGACCTTTTCTCTTCCAGCATCAATGCATTCAAGTTGTTTTCATAAGGAAATTGCAACATTTGAATGTGCCAAACGACAAGGACCAACGATTGAATACTACTCATATCATCAATTAACGAATTGTTTGTCATTTACATTGCCGTTGATTACCTCTGGGGTGCCTACATTGATGTCGATGTATTTTTGCGCTTTTTTATGTTATTTTTTTTCTTATATACTTTTAGTACCATACGTGGATGCTTCAAATTAGCCTACCTAGACTCGTAGTACTTTTTGTAAATTGGTGCTGTTAGCATTCCTCAAAAAATAAAAATAAATAAACATTGAGCATAAGTATCCTACGACAAACTTCTTGTATTGCGTTCAGTTTGACTACCAGGTATTTGACAAACTAGCTAGATCTATTTAAACAATAAAAAATCACACGCAAAAACAATCACATTAACACAGATCATACATAAATTACGCTAGAAAGCCGAAAACAAAAAAAAAGTGAAGTCGCGCTGTGTACAACATTAATCAGAACTGTGAGAAGGCGTAGCTAGGGTTGCCAACCGGATCTTTTAGCCGTCTTCTTTTTTGTCGAATTTGTAAGGCCTATTCGGAAAATACAAAGAAAAGCTGCTAGTTGATTTTATTCAATACAACTTTAAAAGTTGACTAACTCAGTAACTAAAAATAAACTTAGAACATACTCATGTAGGGTATTTTCAAATACCCCAGGATGTAAGGAATCTAAAAATGTATATGACATTCATGATCTACCCTTAATGAGAAGACCATTATCTACGAGTAAGTAAGCTATAGGGTCTTGTCTGATCCAATGTACTCTGGCCTATTCGGCTTGTTAACGTTTTTGGTCGGACTGCGAGCGTAAGTAAGCTTTGTTTTATACCAAGAGTAAATACTGCGCCGAATATGCTTAAGGACTTTATAATTATACCGCCGAATATGCATATGGAAAGCACTTTATGTACTCATACCTTTGAGGACGAATATAATCTTTTGTAATATTATAAAGTTTAGATTTTTAAAGATCATGCCTTTTGGCTGTTATATTTTATTTGTTCGGATTTTAAGGATCTGGCAACCCTGGGTGTAGAGAATTTATTTAACGATTGTTACAGCGTCGATGAAACGTTAAAAATGGTGTCGGTGTATTGAAACATTCAAGGTATTGTTCGAGTCGATTGGGCGATAACGCACCACGGTTCGGACGGACTATACTTGAGTCGTTCTCTTATTGGACCCACGGCCTATTAGACCCAGTGGGTCTGATCGGTAACACTGTCCCTACTGAACGTTTCACTAAGAAAGCCACTGACAAAATTAACTTAAGTTAAATTAGTTTGATAGGAAGTACATTCTGCATCTCAACATATTAAAACAAAATGAGCTATGATTCTTAAAACTCACTAACTTATTAAAAACAAAAACAAACAGAATGAAACTACTCTAAAGATAATGAGCCAACGAGCGTGCATGAAGAGATTGATGAATGTAGAGGAGGCGAAAGAAGTATGCAAGGATCGTAGTAAGTGGAAGGAGGTAGGCTCTGTCTACTCCTTCGAAAGAAAGGCGTGATAAATATATTTATATAATGAAACTAATTAAGAGCTTCACTTGACTTTGACAATGACTTTTTTTTTTTTTTTATTAATGATGGGTTTGCTCTTGACTCTAGTCTAGGTCATAGGACAGAGACAGAGTCCAAGATGGAGCGAGCTCACCCAGAAGAAGCCTGTTAAGGCACTGGCACTCCCACACACTGACGGAACGCAGCAAGCTACTTGGCGCCAGACTTCGGTGGGATGGTGGTCGCGAGCCAGGCGGCCCCTTACGGAGCCTTCCACCGCTTGGTGGGATCGTTCAGCCGGACTTATCCACAGGCAAGCCTGTGTTGCCGTTGCCCGGGGTGGACCGCTAGGAGGTAGATCCCTACCAATACCCCCTTATTATTGGAATTGTAAAATCCAAAATAAACACAACTTAAATCCGTTTAAAATTGTTTTATTGTCATGAGTAATAGTTGTGTAAACTCAAGGAAACATTATGGGTCTTATTATTGACAAGTTAAATAGATAAAATGCAATGTGACCTTTTAGACCCACTGGGACTTATCAGCAGTAGGTCTATAAGTGAATGACTCCTATTCTTGCCAGTACCTCAGCTTTCTATGAAGATAAAGATTTAGTTTATATAGGTAGGTTAGTCATTATTAAAGTGAACAAGCAGTTTATAAAGACTTAAAATGGTAAGTTGCCGTGTGTTGCCGGCTGAGAATAGCATCACCCCATATCTTGCCCGTGGGAGTCGTAAGAGGCGACTTAGGGACTTGAGGGTGTGTATTGCAATTTTAGGCGATGGGCTGACAACCTGTCACTATAGCGATACACAAGTTTCCAAATAACCCTCAAATATTTGTCAGACGTGGCGTAAATGTCCGTTTTATGCGGCTGTTTACGCTCTGCCTACCCCGCAAGGGATTATAGGCGTGATATATGTATGTATGTATGTATGTAAAATGGTAAGTGACTTTTCACTTTCGCTTAGAAAATACTTCAAGAAGAAGTAATAAAAAGGTTTAGTATATATTTTTTGTACAGTTTTTGAAATGGCACGTTCACGGGTAGAGGTGAAGGTAAAAACTGCTTACTCAAAAAGTACATAAGTACATACATACACATATTACGCCTATAATCCTTTGCGGGGTAGGCAGAGCGCAAACAGCCGCAAAAACGGACATTTACGCCACGTCTGACAAATATTTGAGGGTAATTCGGAAAATTGTGTTTCGCCATAGTGACAGGTTGTCAGCCCATCGCCTAAAATTGCAATACACACCCTCGAGCCCCTTATTCGCCTCTTACGACTCCCAAGTGTTATACCTACATGAAAGAAATGGTGTGATGCTATTCTAAGCCGGCATCACATGGCAAACTCACTCAAGCGAGAGTAGTATGAGAGTTTAATTTCACTACATATGGTATAAACGGTACAAACAAAATTTTTATTTAACTTCAACAGCTACAACAGTCCACTGCTGGACATGGGCCTCCCCAAATTATTTGCCATACTCAACACGCTTGGCAGGCAGATTAGCGAGCGCAGTGCAAGATTTAATATTCACAAGGAACGCTGCTGCACATTCCCTGGATTCATCCCTTAGTAGCTTTTTTACGACACCCCCGGTTAGAAATGGGGTAATGCTATTCGAAGCGGTCACCACACGGCAACACTTTATTGCTAACATTAAAACATTCCATTTACCTAAAAAAACAAAACCAAACAACATGTAAGTAAAGACGGGCCTAGGTAACTAACTATGTATTGTTTCAATAAAGGGTAAAATTATACTAGTGGCCGATAGCGAAACCTCAAGACGGGCTGATGATTAGGAACAACTTTCCCCAAGGAACTAATGCTAAATTACGACAAAAGTATGTTCTCTTGTACAAAATTGCCGATCAGCTTATTTGAGTTACTATGAAAACTGTGCCAGTCTCAAATTCCACCTTCATTTGTAGAGCGTGTGGAAAATTATGCCGCTCCCGTATCGGCTTATACAGCCATGCCTGATTAAATCGTATGTCACAGCACAGACATGTGAGGCCAATGATGATGAAAACTCTATTTTTTGTAATTTTTAAACCTTTGTTTCTAATGGAAAGTTGTTTCTTATCACCAGCCCGTTTTTAGTTTTCGCTATCAGTCACTAGTGAAATTTCACTTAATATTTTGGCCTATTATTTCTTTATTACAAAACATGTCCATACAAGGACGTTGCAAACAACTTTCTAATAGAAATTACATTGGACAGGATATGTAAATCATATTCTTCGACAGATATAGAACGGCTATATCTATAAATCATAATTACTTTGTAAGCATTCGTTTAAGTTACATAATTAGGTACACAACTATAGAGCAATGACCACAGGTACAGGTAGGTACATGTAAAGAGCTAATATCAGACAAATTTAAACACTATATCTATTAAATTTTTGGCCGTTTGATGCCGGCTTAGAAAAGCATAAACCCATTCCTTTCCCGCGGAAATCTTAAGAGGCAACTAAGGGACTCGAGTTTTTTTATGTGAATAAGGTGATATGTTGATGAATTATACATACATACATATATGTATATTCTTATTTTGTTTAATATAGTTAAGTTACAGTTTTCCGAAAGATTACGAAAAGTCCAAAACACAAAATTGCATGACAGCGGATTTGAATCATTATGGGCGAGATTTTTTAAATAACATTCGGCCTTTGTTCATTTAGGACAGTTCTTCTTATCATCAGCTTGTCCTTAGTTTTAATTTTAGGTCGTAAAAGCTATCGCCACGTCACACAAATCTTAGACCGCTTCAGAAAAATCGTGTATCACTATAATGACAAGTTGTCAGCCTGTCGCCTTAAATTGTTATACACTTGAGTCCGTCAATCGTCTCTTACGACACCCGCGAGAAAGAAATGAGGTGATGCTAATTCTAAGCCGGCATCACACGGCAACAGGTGTTACAATTGGTCTCTAATAGGACAGTAGACCAAGCTCTCACGAGACAGTGTAGCTCTTCAAGAGACATTAAGTGGATTTCGATGCCTACCTAGCCTCTGCCTTGCGATCAGAATGCTCAAGAGCGAGCAACCGAACACTTCAGACTAATGGGCGAAGTAGGTAAGGGAATGACAATGTCACATGTAGGATTGGCTGAGTATTTTTTATACATTTTCCATTATTTCTCTTGCATACATATATCACGCCTATATGTCTTGCGAGGTAAACAACGAACATTTACGCCACGTCTGACAATAATTTGAGATTTATACAGAAATATTTGTATCGCCACAGTGAAAGGAAATCCTGAAATTGTACTACAAATGTAACACTCGAGTCTCTTAGCCACGTCTGACGACACCTGCGGGAAAGAGGGATGATGCTATAATCCGGCATCACATGGCAAATCGGTATTTTTTTAGAATCTATATTGATCACCTTCAATGCCACCAAAGATGAATGTATCTCTTAATGGCAGAGTAAATCGCGTAGCTCTTTTAGAGAAATGTTAATAACTTTGAAAATCGTATATTGGAAGGTTCGTCTCGCATTCTACTGTTTATAACTCTAGAATAATATTTATCTCTCTGTATTTAGTTTAAACTACTGTGTTTGTTAAAAAAAAGTAAGTATTAAACTGTAGCTACAGTTTAATACTTACTTTTATTTTTAACAAACACATTTATTCAGGAGCAACCCATCCGGACACAAGCTCACTTTTCGAACGTTCTTTCAAACTTCTAACTCGTTATTTTTTATTAGTAGGTACTGGTTGTGTGGCACGAAACGCAAGTTCCGATTAGTCATCGAAAATTTCATTCTTACAAGGAGGCCTGGTTCGTCACACTTATTTTTTTCTTTGTTTGTAGTACTGCTCAATGTCCTACTGCACGGCAAAAGCCTCTCCTCTTTCGCGCCACCAGTCTCCGTCTAGGGCCTCAAATGACAATTCTGGAGAAAGGCTTCTAAATCGTCTCGCAATTCGTCTCCTTGGCCGACCACGGCAACAGCAACCTTCCTGTGGTAGGTACCCATTTTGTGGTTATTATAACTTTTTCAATAATCATGAAAATTAAAAATGTAATATTTTTCCTCGGTTCTTTATAGCTTTAATATTTTTTTTGTGATTTGTCTGAGTTTACTCTACTTTATTTTTAGGTATGTTATCGCGCATGGGGACTATGCTTATTAAATGGCTCTGTGACCAATCGGGACCAGTTTTTTATGTGTGACGAACCGGGCCTTTTTCTGTTTCGATTCTACGATAAAACTTATATCAAAATCACCTGGCGGGTTTCTTTTTATGACACGTATAAAAATACCTCTGTGACCAATCGGGACACTTTTTTTGTGTGACGAGCCGGTACATGGCAAACAGGGCCTAACTCTGTATCGATCCTACGATTAAACTTAAGATATCATAATCACCGGTCTGCGTATTATCGGACGTATAATCGGAGTAGGCAATAAATTTGTCTCATTTTAATATCCTAGAGCGTGTAATGTCTGCTTCGAGATGTTAGGTAGTTAATACTTTGGCTGCTACGGCGGTGGCTTACTGGTCTTGAAAGAAGAAGTCAAAGTAGATAACGAAACGATCATATTGTCTTAGAATTCGTCAGATTGCGCATATTTTCTCCCACATACTACTCAGAAGTAGAACCATATACACACATACATGCAGTGAGTCAATTGCAGTCCACTGCTGGACGTAGGCCTCCCCCAGGGTACGCCATAGGGCACGATCTCTAGTTTTCGCCATCCAGTCGCTACCAGCCGACTTTTTTAAGTGATCGGTCCATCTGGCCGAAGGTTGTCCAACCCTACGCTTGCCGAGACGTGGCCTCATCATCGGTTCTACGACAGATGTGCGTAGTCCACTGGCACTTTAGTTAGCTACACTTCCAGACTGGTACTGGACTACAGTCTGGAAGACTCAACTAAACATCATTAAAGACCTGGTTAAAAGTTTTGTGCTGCATCCGCCATACAAAAGAGTTTAACGCGCGCTGCGTAGCCGCCGAGTATACAAAACTGCGACCTGACAGTTTTAGACGCCCTAACCACAAAGCTCGTGTTCTATATATGATATGATATTAACTGCCACAACAGTTCACTGAAGGACATGGGCCTCCCTCTATTAGATTGGCGGATTGGCGAGCGTAGAGCAAGATGTTGCATTCACAGGGAACGCTGCTGCCCATTCCGTGGATGATTATCCCTTAGTCGCTTTTACGACACTAACATATAGTGTACAGAGTATATTTAGGGTGATGCTATATTAAGCCGGCACCACACGTTAATCTCGTGTGTTTCGACATAACTCATACCTCTTTGTGACACAAATATTGAATGACTTCATGGTTGAAAGGGTGTCCCTTTGTATGCTTAGTTAGATCTTTAAAACTACGCAACCGATTTTGATGCCGTTTTATTAAACAGATAGAGCGATTTAGGAGAATGTTTTATACGTATAATTTATGCCAGAAAAAGGTCATATTTCAACGGCAAAACGGGAAGCAGCGAGTGAAACCGCAAGGTAGGCCACTAGTTCGTATTATACGAACTAAAATTTAACAACTTGTCCTATATTATCAAGATTTGTATATACAAATTATAGGCCCTAATTATTATCCTACCCAGCAAAAGATAAAACCTATATAAATTAGCCGATTAAGTTTAGATACTTCGGTATCATGAGCAAAATATCTGCCAAAGAATAAATAATAACACTACCGTGTAGAAATGCAACTCCTTTGTCTGGGCCTCAAAAGCCGCGCTTTAAATACCTAATTCTCAGTGTGTGCGTACTCTGTGCTCGTACTTACTTATACATATTTATCTCGCCATAAAATCTGCCTTAACTTCTATAGCGCGGATAACGGTACCATGCTAACTGTAGGTATACAATATACATACACAATATGGCCAATATAGATATAACTACACAGATATACATACATTGTCGTGTGATGCCGGCTTAGAATAGCATAACCCTATTTCTTTTACGCTGGTATCGTAAGAGGCAACTAAGAGACTCAAACATTTCATGTGCATTACAATTTTAGGCAACAGGCTGACAACCTGTCACTATAGTGATACACGATTTTTCTAAAACGGCCTTCACATATTTGTCAGACGTGGCGATAGAGACCGTTTTTTACTACCGTTAACGCTTTGTCTACCCCGCAAGAGACACAGGCGTGATATGTGTATGTATACACACATACATACTACAGTTAATATAAACCGGAGCGGTTGTTAATCACTCTCGTTAACGTTATAGGACGCAACCTGTTATTTGGCTGGCATTAACTTTAACCAAACAATATCACGTGCTTATAAATATGAGTCATCTAGTTAATGAGGAATTTTGTATTAAACTTGGAGAAGGTTAAGGCTAGATAGCAAAAAAAAGCAATGTAGTAATTCATACTGATAAAATAAATGCGTTAAAAGTAACTATGTATGTAAGTTTGCTACGCTTTCACGCCTAAACCACTCAACCAATTTTGATGAAATTCGGAACATTCGGACCGTAAAACTGAACAACTTCCCATAAGTAAATATTTCAGGAAACGTCAAATAAATTCAGACTTCCTTTAGTTAGTGCAGTCAGCTGATCGTGATTTATAAGGAAGGTCGAATTTTTTGGAGGTTTCTTGACATAAATGTTTCTAAGGGAAAGTTGCTATGTATCATGGTCTGCATGCACCCTATCAGTATTCGGAGGGATGTCCCTTACATGTGATGCCGGCTTAGAATAGCATCACCCCATTTCTTGCCCGTGGGAGTCGTAAGAAGCGTCTAAGGGACTCGAGGGTGTGTATTGCAATTGAAGGCGATGGGCTGACAACCTGTCACTATAGCGATACACAATTTTCCGGATGACCCTCAAATGTTTGTCAGACGTGGCGTAAATGTCCGTTCTATGTGGCCGTTTACGCTCTGCCTACCCCGCAAAGGATTATAGGCGTGATATGTGTGTGTGTGTGTGTGTGTATGTATGTCCCATACAACCCGTATGTATATATATCCTGTGCCTCCTCATTCTCATTTTCATCCCATCAACACCGGAATCTTGCACGTAATAACTATAAAAAATTCTGCACCCGTTTAAAATTTGATTGCTTACCGTTTTAATAGGATTACTTTCCAAAAGCTTAAGGCCCTGATTCACCTAAAAAGTTTGTCTCTTACATTCGCGCTGCGCCAGAGAGAGACGGACACACATTTTGCGCTCAAATTTTCGCAAGATTTTAGGGTTTTTCCGACATTACCGTTAGAATGTCAAAAGGTATGTATCTAAAACATAGTTTTAATTTTAGGCCTAATATTGAAAAAAAAAACAAATAGAGGTTACTTTGTTTTTATTTTTTAAGTAAAGTTTGTCAAATTGTGTTAGTGATAGGTACATGTTATCTGCTAGATTCTCGACAATAATATATTAATTTTTTCGGAATTTTAGGTCTGCAATTGTCTAAATAAACTGGTTTAAAAATCTTGCTTGCGCCTTAAATTTCTGGAGTTCTTGAGCGCATATACCGTTATGTAGTGCGATATAATTCGACCGTGTAATCTCGTATTATTTTACGGTGTGTAAACAAATACTTATAGCTGCTTGTTCAAAAAAGTAATTGAAAATAGAAATCTGATTATCGAATTAATTGTGTAGGCAAGGTAACTTAGTCTGTTATACAAAAAAAAAGAATTTAATTTGCGTGGAGCGATTTTGCTTTTGGTAATTAGAGTAACTTTTTGTTTTGCAGTAAGTGATTTTACTTATTTCCTTTTGCAAGAGTATTAATCTTAAAGTTTTGCAAGATAAAAATTAACCTTGCCTTGATGGAGTGCGAGCAGATAATAAAACAATATTTTTCATACATAAATATATCACGCCTATATCCCTTGCGGGGTAGGCAGAGCGTTAACAGCCGTAAAATCCGACATTTACACCACGTCTGACAAATATTTGACGGTCATTCAAAAAATTGTGTATCACCATAGTGACAGGTTGGCAGCCCATCGCCTAAAATTCCAATTCACGTGTAACCCTCGAGTTCAACGCCGCCCATGTTATTTTGTGTTAAAAGAAAGTTATTCTTGAAACGTGAAGAAGTAAATAAATGAAAAAAGTACGAAGTTCCGGCCATAGTTGGGTAGCTTCTATTATTTATTTACAAGAATCTTTACCTACGGAACACTATAGGTGCTAAAACCCTGTAATACTAAAAGGTATAGCTTATTGAATTGGTAGCAAAATTTTCAATGCTATGTGTAAATAAACGATTTGGTATTCTTCATTTCAGTAAAAACTTTCAAGCACTTTATTTTCAAATTAGCTATAATAATTTTATTCAAAACAAAATTGTAAACAAGTTCACAGTAAATTTTCAATCTGTTGAAAAGTTTATAAGCGTATTTTGATGAAATGTTTTTATAATTGAGTTTGAGCTCAGAAATGGACTTAAAAGCGAAAACCTAAATGGATTTGTCCTGAATGCCTTAAATGGAATGTTTATTAAGTACTCAGATTCAAAAATATATATTTGAATGGTTGCCCGACGATGATGTTCGAAACCGGTCGCAGTCAAACAAAATATGAGAGTATACATAGTGAATGAAACTCTAAAAAATATATTTTATTAATAAATTCAATAATATTTTATAAATTTCGTGGGTTACCGAAAGGTATGAAAACTTCACTATAAGTACAACATTATGCTGTCTAGATATTTTTTGTGTTCTAGATACGGTAGGGTCCTACATACTAGCGCGAAGTTCCACAGAGATGTCAATTGCACATAGCTCTACGCAGTATAATTTACTTAATTTTTAAAGCATGCCATTTCCGACGGCGCCATTGCTTTTAATGTGTCTCATCCTTAATAATTATAGGGCATGAACGGTTACTGTGACGATAAAATTAAAATAAACATCTTTGCATTGAAAACGAGCAATAAAATTGTTATTATAACATTTCTTTAAATTAAAAAGGAAGTATCGGTTTCTTATAACTACATCGTAAATAAACCTTGAAGGTATTAAAAGATATATTATAACCTATTCATCAATATGCTTCGCAAGACATGCGTCTTTGCTCGTGTTATAGCATTTTATATGAGAAAACGAGTAAGTAAGTAACACTTTATTGCACAATAAGAAAAAAAACACATAATACGGGACATATTAAACCAAACATCGGTAAATATTTTCAAAAATTAATTAAAATAGCACCTAATGTAAAGGTCACTATTAGAAGTTTTGAATAGATCAAGCAAAGCATATAGTGTTACTTATAAGCATCTGCATGTCATTAGTTCAATTTATAGTTTTAATTCTAAGTGTTTTTTTTAAGTAAACTGTATTAGGTTATTTAAGAAATAAATATCTTTAAACCTTAGAAACGCACAAAAGAGGCCTTTGGCCTACAGATCACCTTTGGGTAGAGAAAATAAGCATAGAAAACAAACCAGAGTGCAAGAGCAATCAAAAGAGATGATACGAATTGGCAGTCGCGATTCTCTAATTTGTGCCATGTCTAAAACGGAATTTCAGCAGCACCTAAAGTTACTTCTTCTTCTATTGTCTGTTAAAAATAGGATGCATCTGTACTGGCTGTTCATATGAATAACAAACCGATCCCATAACCATTTAAGGGTTAGATATCTTGAGTTGTTACAGCATAATTAACTTCACTTATAGTCAAACAAAAAAATATTTTTTTTACCCTATTAAAAAAACACCCTTTCCTTATCGTGTTACGGACCGAGTTGACGAACGACCCGATGAACCTTTGAGTCACGATTTTCCAAACCACCTAATTAGAAGATTACCCGTCACAAACAAACACACTTTCAAACCAGTTTACCAATCTAAGCATTTTATAGACCAATAGTATCTTATTGTTTGATCGTAAGTGGTGCGTGGTGTTTTAATTACTTATCGATATCGATATATCGATGTGTTCGAGTGTAAGTACTTCAGTATAAGTGGGGTATAAACAGGTCAGATCATCGAACTGCAGTTGTGATACACCAAATAACTTAAGGTATGTTCCCGTTCCGTAAATTCTGCGTTAAACTAAAGCCATACGAATAGGCCATATTCGATCGACAGCTGCCATCTCCATACTAAAAGAGATGCCAACTAAGGAAACGGGACCCTCCGCCACAGCATAAGCACGAATCTGACAGCTGTCAAATATGGCTTATTGGGAAGACCGTGCTGTAGTTCAGTTAAGGCGATTCGATTAAACTTGTATAGAGTGACTGTTCTGGAAAAGTCCGGAGAGTCAGCTCTGGTGACTTTTGCACTGAGGATCATGTGCGATGCGACTTGGACTAAAATAAGAATCAAAACTATTCCTCATTGAATTAAATAGGACTGTTAGAAGGACTTGCCGCGTGACACTGGCTTAGAATAGCATCACCCTATTTCTGTGCGTTAGAGTCGTAGCAACGAAGTGTAAATTCATGGGAAGGGAATGAATAGCAGCGTTAGCTGTGAATGCAACAGCTTGCAACAGACTGCCAATCATGGTGAGTATGGCAACTATGGCAATACTCTTCGATAAGTGGAGGCCTATGTCCAGCAAAGGACTGTTGTTGCTGTTAATGTCAAAAAATGTTAGAAGGTAAGAATAATGTGCGGTTTCAACAATATGCAAATTGTTACTAAAACTCAAGCTATTTTAGGCAATAATTTCTTTACCATGACATTTCTTACAGTGTTTTAGACTAGCTATGTTAGGTACCGTAGTCGTCTTTAAAACCAGTAAAACTTTCGCATATTCATAAATAACACAAACTGCAGAACTAGTAGGCGTAAAATTTACAACTCTACATCAGTCACAAATTCTACATTTCCAATTAGAAAAGTCCTAAGCAGTAACAACCCAGCCTAATCGGTGCGGGTGTGAGAGAGACGCCGATACTCTTTAATGGTTAGAAGTATTTAACAGAGAGATAAAATCTTAACAAAGCCGATTTGGTTAGCCGTCTTGTTTTGGTACTTATAACCACGTATGCCGCGTACACCAAACTAACGGGCAATCGACCAGTTTAGTATGACCATTTGACCAATAACTCTTAGGATTTGTGGAGTTTTACGCCAGCTTAGAATAGCATTACCCCATTTCTTACCCGCAAGTCTCATAGGAGGCCACGTAAAGACTCGATTTCATTAAAATTAAGGCGTCAGGCTAACAAACTGTCACTAAATGGTGCACAATTTGACGTGGCGATAGCGATCGTATTTAATGCTCTGCCTACCCCGTAATGGTTAAAGGCGTGATATGTGTATGTATTTTGTACGAGTATGTTCATGCTAGATGTAAAAGTAATACATGTAAATGAAGACTGTAATAAGAATAAGGTTTCCGAAAGAAAGTTTCCGCGCTTAATCCTTTTGCAAGAGCGTTTGGCGTCATGAAATATTTATCCGAAAACTACCTACCTTCCTCTATAATATTTACTGATACAGGTGTTAAGATCTCTAATACAAAAAATACCTTGGATCTCTATCTACCAAAAACATTTTATGATCTAGCAGTGAAGGTTCATAATAATCTGGTCATACTAAATGTATTGACCCGAGTCTCGTGCCGTCTTTTCATTCATTTAGGGTTGCTGCAACGTAGAAAAGAAAAGGGACAGTTATAGGTCCTATTTGGATGATATACAAAAAGTACCTCTAGAAAGTATACCCCGTCGCAGGCTGCATATAAAAGGAAGGTTTAACTTAGCCTCTCGATAACAAAATTAAGTAATAATAGAATATAAGAATTCCAAAGTTTGAAGGTTAGTAATTCAGAAATTGTTCCCATAACAGAAAGAGTCTCTCCATGGCGAATGTCTTCAAATAAAAATGGTCATTTTACTCTACAATTAAAGAATTTATTTCTAAGTATGAATTGAGGTGTCCATAGAACTAGTACTTTTGTTTTAATACAAAAGGCAAGGTAATTAGATATAATTTGTCGGTAATACATAATCATCGCTGTAGATAGAACACATGATTGACACTCCCCCCGACTCCCCGCACCGCACCTCAGAATCAACAAGATTTTCTTTTAGAAAATCACAGTCTACATAACATTATTCATAAAAAAATATGATAAATCGACAGAAGAAATGTAAAAACAATACATGTCACAGTTGGCTTCGTCTCTTCCGATCACTAGTGCGTGCGTGGTAACCCTACGTTCATGCTGTCGGTACTATTTCTGTGATATGTAAATGATAATTGTATCCCGAATAGAAAATGTTCTGTTGATGGTACAGTTGAACTGCGGTCAGTAGATAGCTTCGAATGTGGAATTTTGGACTCTCGTTTAGTTTTAACTAAATAATTATGTGATAGACGACTGTTGTGGCGCAGTGGTAGTGCGACCGCCTTTGCACACTTACTTACTGACTTCTTGACAAAACACAAGTAAAATTTTACATGCAACTAATGGCCTTTAAATTTGAATTCATGTTACGCTCAATAATATTCATCTTATTAACGACTTCAAAACGCAAGAAGAAGATCAGCCTCATGCATAATCTGCTTAAGAATAATTCGCCAAGATCAAAGCGAACTTAGCTTTAATTATGCTACGTAATGAAGTTATCTCTTGAAGGAGGCCGTATTCGAAATTTTGAACCAAATTTGAATTTCTGGTGTATTTTCAACTCCTCCAGTGATGCAATTCATGTTAAAGTTTATTTTTGTCACTAAGCTGCACATTACGTAAAACGCTTTCCATCGCAAATGTAGGTACGTCAATAAGTTGGTCGTTACAAAATTGGCCTGTTGTGTCATAATCGTCGACTTAGGTGACTTCGATGCTCCTCAAAATGTCTGATAAGGTGAAACTGTTTTTGATGACAGTCGTTGTTGCTGCGACGGTCCATCGTAGGTAGATACGTCACACTTTATTCCATTTCTGTTTTGTGTGAAGAACGGAATCAAAAAAACACCTTAACATATCTGGCACCTGTCGTAAAAGCAAAGCAAAGTCGTAAATCCATAGACTTTGCAGCAGCTGTAAATATAACAGCTCACAAACAATAGCTTGAACCGGGTCCAAGTCAAACACTAGTTTTGAAAGGCTTAGTAGTAAAGAAGCGAATGCAAGAAAAGGATTCGTCAAACAGGGCACATAAGGAATAATCAATAGACCAACTGATAATTGGTAGACCGCTTATCTCATTCAGTATGCAATGGAATAAGCCGACTTAAATCTGATCGACTCCCGAAACCGACCGACACTTCTAGCTTTGCTAATTCAAGCTTCGGAAATCTTCTGTCATGTGGCCCCTGCACGAGCACGAAAGGTTAATGTTACATGCGCGTAGTACCTTGCTACAGTTCTTGTAACCATTTTTTGTGTTTGTTCTTTACTCTACTTAGGCTGGGTCAGATCAGGCAACAGCCAAAGATAGCAAACTTTGAAGATCCACATTTTTCCATTGTCCCGACAAGAAAAAGTAGGTTTATTTCTGCTGCAAAGCAGAAGCTTTCACACTTTTAGGTTCTGAACGAGATAGGATCCAGCGATATAGCCAAGTTCATGAGACAATTCACCTTAGGTCCTGCAGTGAGCATCAATTGCCTATCATAGTGTCGATGTGGCTCTAGAGTAATGGCGCAGGTGTTAGATTATTGTTAGCGTATATCATCAAATGCTTGCTCGTACTGAACCATATTAGTGTTATTGACTGCTTTCCTATAAAAAAGTCCCAAAGAGCGCTGGATGCACAGATTGTAAGAGAGTTTCAAAGTTGATGATCCGCTAATGATTGTATGAATAAAATATAATTTGCTTCTGCGAAATTATATCTGAATTAAGATTAATCACCCCACACTTGCAAATTATCTTCAGGGCATGTGAAATTTACATTTTATGTGTGAGCAATCTTCGTTTTTCGATAATGATTCAATAACTGGCCATTTTTTCAGATTGATTATCATAAGTAAATCTAAGAACCAATATGTGTGAATCTGCCGATAAAGTGGACTGGAACTGCAAGTCAATTTATTATTTCTACCCTTCGTGGACAATCATCATCATCATTCTCCTTACACGTCTGTGACAGACGATTTAATCAGTGTCTGAGGCAAGACTTTTTATGGATGTATAAGCCGATACGGGAGCGACATAGTTTTCCGCACGCAAAATCCAATAATTACATACATACATACATAAATCACGCTTATATCCCTTACGGGGTAGGCAGAGCGTTAACCAGAAATTAGGTACTGATTTCAGGAAATTTGTCAATTCCTCGAACTCAAATCAGTTGATCGGTTTTTCATGGGGGTCTAAATGTATTTTCGTGTTTTATACTATATATCCCTTGGGGAAAGTTGTTGACGCCGTGTGATGCCGGCTTAGAATAGCATCACCCCATTTCTTTCCCGTGGGAGTTGTAAAAGGCGACTAAGGGACTCGAGGGTGTGTATTAAAATTTTGGGCGATGGGCTGACAACCTGTCACTATGTCGATACACAATTTTCCGAATGACCCTCAATTATATCTCAGACGTGGCGTAAATGTCCGTTTTTGCGGCCGTTTACGCTCGGCCTTCCCCGCAAGGGATAATAGGCGTGATATGTGTATGTATGTGTATACTTCACTTTATTTAAAATTCGCCTACAAAATTTTTTTTTAATGGTTGCTTAACTGGTTAGTAGCGTATAATGACTTGGATTGTAGCGACTGGATGGCGAAAACGGGAGATCGTGCCTTATGGCGTACCCTGGGGGAGGCCTTTGTCCAGCAGTGGACTGCTGAAGGCTGATGTAATAATGATTAGCCGCGTTAATATAGAGGTTTATGTACTTGTCATCCAGTCGCTGAAAAGCACTATAAACGACTTTCCAAGACTGCCAAGATATGTCTGTCTATGCTAGAATTAGCACGGAAGTCTTTTGTTGCAAAAACACAAGAAGAATAAAAGTTTCCAACATAAAATAAAATATTTCAACAGCGCGATGAGATCTCAAAACGCTTCGTGGTTTAAAAGTTGAAAGTTTCTGCTCCTCAAAGTCTACGAGATGCGCGATTTCAAAAGAGTAATAAAAGGCAATAACAGTTATCTTTTGAAACAGCGACCTTTTACTTTTAAAGCGTAATATCGTCGTTATTTTAAATCAGTTTTTAAGTGGAAACAAGTGGTAGCAGTTCGGTAACGATAACGGTTATACATTCGGGGGAGGTCAATTTCGGCGCTTAATTTAAGCGGCTTATGTTCCTTGTGACACGCATCGTAATCGCACGGTGCGCGCCTTAATTTTTTGGGGTTCCGTACCTAAAGGGTCAGGACGGGACCCGAGACTCCGCTGTCTGTCTGTCCGTCTGTCACCAGACTGTTTCTCAGAAACTATGATAGTAAGAGGATTGAAATATTTATAGATTATGTATTTCCGTTAATGCTTTAACATATGTGGACTTCCATACAAAAAACGTGCTTTGGTCGATTTTAGCTACAATGGAGGCTGTATCTTATAAACGGTAACATTCAAATAGTTGAAACTTTCACAGAATTCTATTACTGTTATAGCGACACATAGTAAAAACAGAAAAAAGTATATATTAAATATAACAAACGTGATTTTTATTCCATTTATAAGCTTGATGGTACGACGAATAATAGTACGAGTCCGATTCGCACTTGGCCAATTTTTCACTTTACCATAGCACACGAAAATATATTGGACACTCACAAATATTCTTTTTGACCGTGTATGAGAGCATATTTTTTTCTCATATAAAATAGGCCCGCATTTGTCTGCTATCTCAACTGATGGTAAGTGAATTGCTAAAGTTTTCGTCCGCATGTATTTACGGTCTTTTGCAATATTGTGTAACTCTTTTTCAATGTTTGTCTTCTTCTTTACGAGTGAGATACCGCGTCGTCCACCGACCTGATGAACCCTGGCGTCAGAGTTTTCGACCGCCTTCTACTACTAGTAATCCTCCGACATGGAAGTGTAACGACCGCCGTCTTAGTAAACCGAAGCAGGGAACCATCTTAATTTATGGTCAATTAGGTGGATTATCCTGCAATATTAGGATATTAGGTTAGAACCTAACTGAGAGAAAATTCACAAAGTGATAAATATTAACTTTGCGAGTGTCCCAACGGGAATCGAACCCAAAACATTTGCGCCGCAGGCAGTCGCACTTACACTGTGCCTGCCACATCGGTCGTTATTTTTTTTGTACATATTTTATTTTCATATAAATGGAACAATATGCTCTTAGGTTAGGTAGGTTTGATGCCTGTTATAGACAGAGCAAATGTACCGGCTATTTCTTGATGACTTAATTCAAACAAATCTAATAAAAAATACAAATCATTGGCTAGGTTTTCAATGTTTACAGAGTTATTAAATGTTACAGAGACACGTCAACATTTGTAAAACGTGCCGAGAACTAATTTTACCAAGTCTCTGATGCTCTATACCAAGTAAAAACACAGACTTGATTAACTTGACGTATATTTAGTTTATCTACTTTTCTTCACCAAATAATGTTTTAAAAGTTAAATTTTCTTTTAACGGTGTTACGCTAGTTAAGCCTCGATTGACTGGCTCGCAACGGACTTAACAATATTTGTTGATTAATGGAAAGATAGTCGGGATGTTTTACGCCTTGATGCTACAAATTGATACCGGTTGGCCGGCCGCACTATTTTATTGCCCGACTGCGGCTTGGCTTAAAAGGAAGGGTTATGATTTTAGTAGTCATGGCGTATAAGTGGATATCTCCGTATTTTGTTGCAATTTAAGTATTATAAATACAGGATGTAAAGGACAGCCCTCCGAATACCTACTGATAGGATGCATTCAGACCATGAAACTGAACAACTTCCTAAAAATAAATATTTCAGGAAACGTCAAAAAATGATTGACTTCCCATAGTAATGCACTCAGCTGACAGTGATTTTTTATGGGAGGTTTTTTTTTTGTTGTCGTTTCTTGACATACATTTCAAAGCGAAAGTCCCTTACACCCCGTATACTGTGTTAAAAGAACTTGACCTCCAAGCGCGGTAGCACTACACTCAATCAAAAAGACATACCTTAGTTTGACCTAACGAGATTCATTGCTTTTGAAACCATCCCTTTTCGCCATGCGCACGGCAAACTTTGCAGATCACAGTGAAAGATCGGAGCAAAATTCACAATTTCGAAGATTTCACACATTCTTGTAGTTTTCACCAGAAAAAGAAACACAAAATTTTGTAGATCTGTTATTACGAACTGTATTTATTTCATTAAGATAATTAAGTTCCTTCGCTGTAGTGTAGTCGGGTTATCCTTTTTGAACATTACCAGTCTTTTATTGTCGGTCGTAGTGTTGTGTGTGTGCGTGTATAAAACTTATATCTAACACGTTTGTATAGATGCTGTATCACGGGGCATCACAACGCGCAGCGATCGTAAATGTCATCTGAAAATTTATATTCATTACGATTAGATAGCGACCCACTATGGGCGGTTCATTGTTGGCTAACATACCACCTGATCGATGTTTGATAGTATTTTTATATTCAAGTATTTAATATATGACAGCACCAAAAACAGTAGGATATGTGTTCTATAGAGCGCACATTAACCTTTTACGACAAGTTAATTTATATTTTATTCTGCCGCCCATCCGATGGCTTCCTAAAAGTATAGCATTACATGAGCCTAAAACATAAAATACAGCTTTCTAACTAGCTATAACTCTTGATTTAGATTACAGCTTCATTCTTAAACAGTAAAATTTAACAGATCATAACTTGGTCGGTTAGATATTATAAGATATTGATTAAGTTTAGCACGGTATGTTTTTGCCTCGTCATAAATATCATCGTAAAGGTAGTTTTATTAATTTCGCGAACATAGTGTTTATGAACTATAATTGGTGCTGGCAGCTAATATTTGTACATTTAATATTTCTAGGTATGTGGAGTCCTGACAAAATTTCCTATAATTATATTTAAACGGTGATGAGCGCAGTCTCATACTTGTGGAACTGAGTCTACAAATGATCCAACCCATTTAATACTGGATTTCCTTTCAAATTTACCGGATTTCTGACATGATTTTATAATTATTTTGCCTGTGTGATCGTAGGTAATAGGTAGCAGGCAAAGTACGGGATTATTGACTCAGGAATCAGGTGATTCAGATCTGGTCATTTAGCGTTCATCAGCTGACCAACCACAAAATATCGAATTGATCTCTGTTTGAAACCAAACCCGGGACTTCCGGATCGTGACCCCAAGTCGCAGATCACTAGACCACGGAGGCAGTTAACCACAGTGATCAAGAAGGAGAATGCGCGGCCGCGTGCGCAAGCGCACAACAATTTGCGACCTGGCTCAATATCGCCGATTTACGAGGATCCATTTCCAATTTTACGACCCGAATGACGCGTCCAGACTAACACAGACCTTTCGTCTCCAAGCACGACTTGAGATTTGCTTAAAGAGAACACGGGTCTGCACATAATGGTGCTTCTCAGTCCATACGTTTAGTTCCTATTCGTTGTTACACTCCTCTAAGCGGCCCTGACGTCCAGTTAAAATATATGTAGGAGCGTAGCAGCCTCAGGCCCTGCCATACGGCTCTACAACGCACAAGTTTAAATTAATTCCTATTTCTGACGCTCAGAAAATTACTGTTAACTAGCCAGCTTTCACAATTAGATGAATTATTTGGTGCAAGTTTAGTGGAGGCTTTACGCATTTACATTTGCATATCTGCGTGCCCGCTTATAGTGCTTTATGTTAATAAATGTGGAACCACACATGGCGGTCCAGGGCCGCACTTTGTCTAAACAAGCGCAACGCTTACGTGGAAAGCTAGCTGGCGGTTCCGCGATGAATAATCGCATACAAAACCGTGGCACAATGGCCAATGCGAGTGTTTAAATGCCCTATTAAATCTTACGGCCTGCATAGGATTCTGTGGGATTCAATTACGCTTTGTGCCCGATGAAAGGCGGCGGAGTCGGTCGTGTGAGCAGTGTAAGTTGAGCAGGGAGCGTCAAGCGGCGGGAACACATCCCGACACCTTGTCAATGAGCCCTGTCACAAAAGGTGCAAACCGAATAGCAGCACTGCCAACACCGGCAGATTGAATAAATGCTAAATAAATAAGAGCAAATAAAATTGGTAAGGGTCAGTTCGCACTGCGATGTCATACAATGAATGCTATTAAAGGCGCCGTAGCGCAGCGTTGTGATGTTGTGATGGGATGGGATCACCGCGACTTCGCTTGGCGTAGCTTAACGTCATGCAGCACAGCCCGAAAAAATTTCTATTCTTTTAGGAAGGAAAAAGATGTCATAGGTAAGTATGTATTTGAACGTAGCGCAGCGTTATACTTCAGACAGAAAACTCAAACACTTCAGCTGTTTTTTTATTCTTTATCAAATATGTCTCGTTATTTCGGAACAAAATTAAATAACATCACTAGTTTTTTTTTGTATGATGTTTTAAAATCTGATTTTACTTTTGACTTTTGATATTTCAAGTGATAGATGACGAATGTATTTTTTATTTTTATTATTACTTAATGAAACTATTGTACACATTGGTTATGGAATGTTATATTTTTAGACATTTATTATTATTTTACTTTTACCTACACTGATTTGCATACCAGTTGTGAACTTGGTTTTTAAGATGGCAAATAAATTATTTTTATGAAAGTCCTGAGTATCACAGCTGGGTGTGAAGTGACCCTAACAGCTCGGACAATTGGGGCAGCGACATGCATGTTAAAAGACGCTGGTACTGAGTGAAAGAGCTTTAACGCATGGCGAGCTGGCAAAATTGATTTAAATACCGCGGCTTTTTCTCTTAAAGAGTCCTTAAAATTGTTTATTCAAACATTGCTGCAGCGAGCATACGCGGGAGGTCACATTTAAGTTATTACGTTGTTAGGTACAATTTTATACTTACTTTTTGTTTTTTAAATTTTGTGCTCACCTTCCCATTCAAGTCGAACTAGGTTGCTATGTTCTATCGTAATGGGTGTGGATTAAGCTAACATACATAACAATTTGTTTGTGAAAGTTTGTTCTACATGCAAACGTTATATCGGGCCTAGAAGAGTCCCTCAACTTGCTCTTTAAAATGCCGTCAAAAAAACCAGTCGGGTGAGCCCTAGCTCCCTACCAAATAGTCAGGTGAAGATTTCAAAGCCTCGGGGCTAAAGTTGCAGAGTCCAGCCCTAAAACAAAAAAAAACTGGATAAATATAAAAATTGAACATATTTCTCCAAGACATAGGTCGCAAAATAAAACTTCTTTCTACGAGAGATTCAACCACTTTTTCAAATTTCAACCTAGGTACGTTTGGGAAAATTTGATCAGTTTCGTAGTCTGATTCATCTTTAGTAGGTAATAGTATATGTGAAGAAACTAGTTTACAAGTTCAATTTCAATTCGAGATCGACCATTAATTTGAATTTAACAAGCATCTAACTGGAGTTTTCCGAAACAAAACGTCGTCTAGTTAAAATAGTTGAGAAATTACAAAGACAGTGGGCCACTTCCCAGAGTTCGATGTGAATGGGTCATTATTTCCGTACTCAGAAGCACTCAGGTGTATTACTTATTATGTACTATTAAAGCTGTCTTCACTTACAGTCTACGTCTCCAAGGATGGAACTTAGTACAGATGAGAAACAAGGCAAAGTACTGCCTTGTTTTGTGTAAATACAAACACACATCACGCCTTTATCTCTTGCGGGGTAGGCAGAGCGCAAACAGCCGCAAAACGGACATTTACGCCACGTCTGACAAATATTTGAAAGTCATTCGGAAATTTGTGCATCGCCATAGTGATAGTTTATCCAGCCCATCGCCTAAAATTGCAATACACACCTTCGAGTCCCTTAGTCGCCTCTTACGACTCCCAAAGGTAAGAAATGGGGTGATGCTATTCTACCAGCATCACATGGCGGTAAATAAAAGTAGTCGTTTTAAATTTTTTATCGTTTAATATTTACTCAAAATCCAAGTATAACACGGCAAGGCGACGGCTATAGATATAGAGATGATACACTATGAAATAAACAGAACAAAATGAAATCATGTAAACCCGCTGAGAAGAAAGTATAAGTTTAGGTACGTACCTAATTAACATTATACCTCTATTTGATAAGGAAATAAAGACACCCTAAATCAAAGATTTTTGTTAAAGTATGAAGCAGTACAAAACTTTGAAATTTGAAAACTTTGAACAAAGCCATGTGATGCCGGCTTAGAATAGTATTACCCCATTTCTTTCACGTGGGAGTCGTAAGAGGCGACTAAGGGACGAGGGTGTGTATTGCAATTTTAGGCGATGGACTGACAACCTCTCACTATGACGATACACAATTTTCGCTCTGCCTATACTGCAAGGGATAATAGGCGTGATTTGTGTATGTATGAATGTAAAACTGTGAAAAAAAGTTTGTATCTACAAGTCAAATAATGATTATGGATTTTGTTTACTTTATTCATGAGAAATTAACAAAGCTTTTAATATTCGTTACATAAAAGCCTTATTCATTTTCAATTACAATAATACCTGCTAATGGGCATCCCACAATAGGCTATTGTAGAGCTACTCAATCTACAAAATAAATTTGAAACTGTAATTAATAACTGAAGTGTGCTTATAGAATGAGGCCTTAAAACTAAAAAGCTTAAGGCGCATGACTAAGGCTGCCCACAATGACATCGAAAGGCATATAATTTGCCAGCACTCGAGAATTATTGTCTGTCGAATCATGCGATATAATGACCAACGGCGGCTACCGTTTCGACGCCGACAGCTCAAAACTATGATGTTAGCCGACAGATTGCTATTACGTACAATATTTGAAACAGTACTTTTTGTTTTGGAATCAAATTTGAAAGATTTTACGGTTGTTGACCAACGCTTTATATAAGAATCGATTGTTTGTAAAATTTGACACTTCTAATATTGCAACCGAATAACATAATCATCAAAATAAGCAATCGGTATTCCATTTGTTAATAAATTAAGCGGAATATTTTATCAGTTCGATCAAAACCAATTAAATGTTGAAAAATTCGACGCTTAAGATTTCAAATGTATAAAACGTATCACTAATTGTAAATCAGATAGACTCCGGCGCAAACAAGACGTACGATACGGTCATAATCGACTCTAGCACGCGATCTCTCATATTTGAACCGACGAAAGGATCACATTACAATAAAAAGTTCATTAATAATCGAATTCCTTTGAATAAATCTCACGAAATACCATTGAGCTTATACGACCTAATGATATTAGAGAAGTTGAAGTTGAAAACAGAAACTGGCTAATTATGAAGCTAAAATTAGAAAGAATCATAGTCATAATTGATTTTTCTTCTCCTTATAAATATTACCGTTATTGTGTTTGGCTGATTGCAGGATTTTGTTTGCAATAATTGACAGCTACTCAAGTACTCGTAAAATTAATTACATGAAATGGAATAGCTCATCCAAAGTGGTGATTTGTCCTAATCTCAAAATGAAGATACCTAACGGGGTATAAATAAGAAGAAACTATTACATTTGAAGACATGATAAATCGTTGTTAGAATAGTGAACTATGACACTGGACGGAATCTGACGATGTGTTGTGCCTACATACGCCAACTGGTCGGCCGCTTAAGATCTTCTTACAACCACTACCTTAAATATCGAATCTGTTTCAGTATACATGGCTGGCAAAACCTGAGTATATTATAATGATATACTCAAGAATACCAGCAATGTATGCTGAATCAAGGCTCTTGAACGGGGCAGTGAAATTCCTTTAACAAAAACTGACGGCTCATTGATGTATTGGTACGAGTACGAGATGCCTCTACCGTTAGCTAGTTAACAAAACGATATACGGCTATTAATCACACAACGATAGCTCTCTTTATCTTTGAATACAAAAGGTTAAACCCACTTGGTGCGAGACCGACTAATCCTCGCATTATTACGTCTATCGGAAGATTATTATCAGACAGCGAGATTACTATGAATAAAGCGAGAGAATATGTAATGAATTTCTGAGCGAACTTATCTTACCATCTAGGTTAGAAGACATCACAAATCATCATAAATGTTCAGCTAAGGTGACAAAACCCACGCACCTATTTACAAAATATTTTGGTATTTGTACAAAATTCGTATTTGAATTTAAATTGCTATTTTTCAAACCAAAACCAGTCGGTAGGTAACCTGTGCTTGCGTTTTTGACCCCAGATACAGATTAAATAAAGAAGCCGAACCTACGGCCATTGGGTAACGTAATTCGTATGTAAATGATAACGCATTAGAAAGATAAGAAACACATTACTTTGATAAACGGGTAGGCACTGTCACACTTATTACTTTTATGAAGTCCGAACCTTGGACGAGAGTGAATATATTCCGTGCCCAATGGATTAGAAGGGTAACAGTAACTCGGATTACTGCCAAACTTTCGATAATAGAATCCGAAAGAAAAAAACAAGAAAAAGGGTAAACATCTTCGCGCCAATATACACGAAGAAAATATAGATAGTGTGACGAAATTTAGTGTAAGGAAGGCTTTGGCACCATTAAGCCAATCCGCCGGCCAATAAGGTGGACACTTGACGTATGTCTTTCCATTAGGTTAGCTCGCAAGAAATACATCACTGCGGGCCTTAATCAAAGAGCGAAGAAACCGAGGAAGATTAATACGTGGACAGAGAGGGAAGAGTACGAGCAGAAATTAGGTCCAGGATGCTAGTTGATAGCGCAAATGGACGCGATGACTAGCAACATTCGACCCTTTTCTCAGAGCAAAAAGATTTTATTGGGAACGCTATGCATAAACAGAATGAAGCCTATAAATACTCGTCTAGATCAAATTTGACGCGGTGAAATCAAACATATGTACAGTTTACACAAAGGCACGAAAACACGGAAAACTGCTTTTGTCAACCTTACTTACGCAACACCCAGAATGAAGCCATAAAAAAAAAAAAATTTCATCAGATTGAATGCAAGCTCAAACTAATAAAAAACTGATAAAACAATCTGTATTCAAAAGCATAATTAAAATAACGAAAGAAGTATGTAAATAGTGTTGAATACCAAATTTTTAAAACACTTCCCGTGTTAGGCAAAACTAGCAAAATTTTCAAGCGCGGGCAGGATTTGAACCTGTGACTTTCGCCATTACTAGTGGTGACGGCTCTTCCATTCAGCTACCGCAGCTCGTTCCTTGCCCGCGAAGTTTGCAAGTGTATCTTAATGCCAGTAACGCGTGGCACGGTTCTAGTTCCATATTGTGTTTTTTTGATACAATGTTTAAGTGATTTATTTGTGCTTGTTTCAATTCTGATTGAGGCGAAACATGATAATGTGACGAGGCTTTTATAGAGTCAGTCCAATAGTTTGTAGGGTTTCCTCTGTAAATCTGAAATCTTTGATCCCTCTTTTTGTGACGTTGCAATACGGTACGGAGTATAAATTGAATCTGTTACTGTGTAGTTTAGTGACGTGTGAGTTTGAAGAATCGGTTTTCTCCCTCGTAGATTGAAAGGGAGGAGAGTTGAGGGTAGATGTAATTGAACAGAGTACAGATTGAGACGATTTGTACGATTTAGTCGAATCATTAGGTTTTGTATAGTCATTCAGCATGTTCCTTTTATGTAATAGTAAAAGCCAAGTAATAATAGCACGTGAAGTCATTTAAGGGATTAATTTGAAATACGTTTTCATAGCAGCATTCGTAATCGTAATGATAACATTTATGTTCAAAGAATAATTTTAATGCAGAAAAGAAAGAAGCCTTGAAGTATAAAGAAAGGCTTTAAAGCCCAAGTTTTCTTAATTTGAGTGATGTCGGGATCAGGCGACACAGTTAGCAAGGCCGGCATGCCGTAACTTACAACTCATAATTGATTTATCGCGGTCGCCGAGTTTCGCAAAAAAGATGAAACTTTTCTAATAGCGAGAGGATGAGACCAGCAAGGGTTAATTAAAACGAATGGACGGTCATCCGCGAACAGAATATCGAAGTTTTACAAAGTATTCTACAGCGCGCGTAAATCCATACAAAATTTAGATGTACGTAGTACCTATATCAAAACGACACGGGTCCTAAAAAATCTAACAAAGATAACAATCCCTCGTATTTCTTACATAATTTTGTTCGCAAGGTGCTTAGTTATGCAAAAAGAATAGAGGACCGTTTTTGACAATGTCAATGTCAACCAATTGTCTAGTTAGACTATTCGGTTTTGAAACAATCCTACAAAACAAACTCAAATTAAAGGAGATATTTTTAGTTGAAAGCTGGTTGGAACGGTAAACTAAAGATACTGATTCAATTACGTATTATTGCGATGTCATTTATTTCACGAATGGACCCAGTACTGCGCACTACTTTACAAAACCACGTTAAATCCTTTTTGACCGTAGTAGAACTGCCCGTTTAGCGGATCACCGATTTCAATGCTTTAATATTGTTACAAACTCAGCCCCGCGTTTCTTTAATTAAAATTAACGACGCAAAACTCTGACAGTCACACGAATTATTAGTACAGAAGCAAACTTTTAATTAGTTCGCCTCCTCCAGCCGATACTTCTGTACATTTACTTGTCTAAAGTAATTTAAATTAATTTGAATTCTTTCGTTCAGGATAAGTTCTTAAAGTCTCACACAGGTTGTTTCTTCTCATCAGAACTTAGATCAATTTTTATTCCGTTCCAGACGAATGGTTCATTTACAAATTAAGATTTTCAAATAAGAAAACACACCCTACGATTCTTCTTGTATCATCAGCGGCAATCAAATTATTAGAATCTCAATCAACTCGATAGTTTTGATTACAATAAACGTAAAAAACGTTACATAAAACGCATTCATCGAAGAAAAGTCGATGGTTTTTAAATTACGGATTTCATGCCGGTAGCCCTTGGCTTCTGATATCCGTGACAATGTTTGACAGGTTGATGTGGAATGCGTAACCAATATCAAATTATTGATTAAATATGGTTTCTGCTTTTGTAGACTTATGTATGTACCGTTTTCGTTTTGATAACAAAAATAGAAGTGACAAATAAATTTAAAATCAGATTTCTTTTCCTATAGAACTTATATGAAAACGCTGACCTATTTGGACGACGTAATTTTGGCCTAATTCAGGCCATTGTATTTGATGCTGCGTGATCAATATTCGTTAAGTTAACCCAAACACTATCAGTGCAATACAGCTGTAGCCTACTTAAAACTGCTTTATAACCTTTACCTACAAGTGGAACGAACGATAAAGCAAATAAATTGAGTTTAACCGCTTATTAACAGAACTATGGCGATAAAATCGTAGCTGTTTGCAAATATTATTGGCACCTTTTGAGCCAGGTATTTACTCTCCAGTTATGACCTACTCTAGTACAATTCTATCGACTGTCCTCATCTTAAGTTCTGTAAGTGTTGGCATCATGTCTTTTATATCCGATATCACTTCTTTATGTTTCCTATTGGTTTTCCTTATTAGATGCTACATGTTGATACCATAGCGAAGTTTTGATAACTATTTCTTATTATGTGCTTTCTTTTTGTTATTTGATAGAATCTTCTTCGCCAACTAAATGTATTCGTGTTTTCTATGATGTCGATTCTTAATCTTATATTTGGATGACATGGTAACAACTTTTTAATTCTCCCAGGCAGAAAGGGTATTTTCAAAGTCCAAACAAAGCGATGAGTGATTTAGAAAGTGTTGTTTATCCTTTCAGTATGTAAATGGTATCCTTAAAAACTACTTTTGTTATTTGTATACCAACTGCATCCATCACAATTAGCTTCAGAAAAGCAATAACCGCGAGATTGTTTGCAATGTCTTTTTTTATTTATAAACCAATTTGCCGGACGTTATTCATTCCAAAAACGTCTGGCAATACTCTTGGCGTTGGCTTTTGACAATTTATGAACCAATCAGTGTATCTTTTCTCGGTTTATTTGAAGAGAATTATTTATTTTATCTTTATACGATGGCGTTGGAAATTGTTTCGGAGGTTGCTTAATATTCATTGATCTCGGGCTCACGATTTGTTTACGTTGATGCGCGTAGGCAGGCCGACGCTGGTCAAATAAAAAAAAACTGGTTGTGTGAAATGAGGCTTAGTGTTAAGGGACAAACTTGTTCAGGGGGAATAGTATTTTCATGGTTGTGCAATATTTTATGCTCAATTTGAGCGGCTTAAAAAATTAGCTAGTATTTTAGGAAACTCCTCTAGTCGATAGCAGCCAAGGAATTTGTGATATTTCGAATGAGCAAATAACAAAAGCATTGTTATGAAGTGTAGCCTGCAGAATCACGTCAAATGCTTCATCTTTGTTTATAACTACAGATATTTCTCCGCCACTTTGCACTTCGTTAAGCGGACACCAATACCGGTCACAAAAACCAAATCCATGGAACCCTAAAGTGGTCTCTACCGGTTTGGGCTCCCTGAGGCGTCACGAGGTGCGAATATGCGGACCGATGCACTTGTAACGATCCACAAGCTGTGACAATTACACACCTAGGGCCTTAATAGGCCTAGACGTCGTCGAGTTAATGCAGGATTCGTGTTGTGAGGGAAAAAATTGCGAGCTGCTAAAGAAAATGGCCGTAATTGGAATTCTTTTCACTGCACATCATGTCGATGGTTGAGTCTTTCAAACATACATACAATATAGGGAACTAATACTCCTCTTACCTATTACCACGGAAAAATTTGAAAGGCTTGACCATCACACTTTTAAGGATTAAATGCGACGGGAAAAAACGATATGGTACTTAATTATATTAACTATCAAAATATTTGAAAACATTTTGGTAGGTTCAATTCATAGTCTAATCCAGCAAATAACGTTATGACTCGACTAGAGTTATAGTATATCCATCCAAACATAGGAACTATACCGCTTACCCAGAAGATGTCACTTTTTTGCGCCGAACATTCTCACTACAAAAACTACACCTTCTAAATATTAAATCACTCTATCCTGCCATCAATCCCAAAAGCCATTAGAAATGAGTGACACTCGATTTAAATCAATTTGAAGGTCCATCAAACACTACGGAACCACAGAAGTGGAAACATAGTCGGTTAGGGTCCCGTTAAAAAGAATATCATCGAACTTGACAAATTGCTTACGCTCCTAATATCCAGACACCTCGGCATCTAAGAGATAGAACCGATAAGGGGACAGTTCTACCTCGCACCAATATTTTTATTGTTATCATATAGGTAAGCAGTAACATTAAGAGGTCAATGTACTCTTGAAACTGACCAGCTGTCTCCATGGAACATGGGTGAAAATATTAAATATAATCAGCAATTTGTATGGTCCAATTTTTTTTTAATATTTCGCTTATGTTTTATGGGGAAATTTGTTCAAATTAATGGCTAGCTACCTCCTTTCGGCTTGTTCTACCCTTTTTATTACTCCCTCTATAAATATTTGCATAAATTAATAATCCAAAACGCGACTCAAATATTACTTAGATAAAATATTAATTTTGTATTGTAGTTCATATTTTTTCACATAACTTGAAAGTAAGAAATGAATGGACGTTTTTTATGATGGGTTTGCTCTTGACTCTATTCTAGGTAATAGGACAGAGACAGAGTCTAAGATGGAGCGAGCTCACCTAGAAGAAGCTTGTTTACTCTTACTTTGAAGAGATTAGGGTTGTATGCGTTTGGAAACACAGATACATGTAGTGAGTTCCACTCTTTAGCAGTGCTTGTACCTGCACGTACCTGGTGTACTATTAACAACTAGTACGGTAATTTAAGGTCGAAGATTTAAGCGCTGAGTCGTAAACTTTTATTACTTACCTCTTTACCTACTTTACTGTCATTAAAGGAAATTTAAAATTTAATAAATGTATACCAATATACTCAATAGCTTAACAGTTAATACAGGTACCGACCACTTGTTCAAATTCAGAGAGCGCGAAACTGATAAATTCATCGATAATCACCTAAATAATTTAGCATAAAAACATATTATATTATCCGATTCATTAAGGCGTAGCCTAGGAAAGGCCTACGCGCAGTAGTGGACTGGAATAGACTGATGTATGTATGTAAGCTCGCTTTGTTGTATTATGTTTGTTTATATGTTTCACTTAGGTAAGTATGTCTTTGTATACCATACATGTGACTCTTTTTGTTGTTTATCTTTCGGTTGGCCGGTAGAGAATGCCGCGTGGCATTAGACCCGCCCTTTGTACTTTCTGTGCATTAATGTTTAATAAATAAATAAATGGTACCATAAAGAATTTGGTTCACCGGCATAAATCCGCCAAAGGGAGATGAGCCACGGTAGCACATTAGATAGAGGCATCGTAAATCCTACCTCAGGTGTAATATTGCAAGTACTCTAAAAAAATTGTTAAGATACAACAACAACATTACAACTTTTTGAGAGCGCGGTGGAACCTCCGAGATCGACTCGATATCGGACCTTAAATCTCTCTGTTTAGATTTACAGATAACTTGATCAGGTTGATGTGAGAAACGTGGCCAGTTCTACTGTGGTCAGTATTCTGACGTACATTGCTCCGGCTAGTCTATAGGAAATTGTATATCCAGGTATATCACAATGATTTTTACTGTGTGCTGTGAGGTTTAACTAACATTAAATGTGTTTTTAAAGTGACCCAAAAGAAAACATACAGGGACTCGGCCTGTCGGCTAGAAAGTATCTAACTCATTGTAAAATGGCGGCTGCCCTTACCGGCAAACTCGCAAAGATAAGACAGTCAACAAACAGATCACCGTAAGAAGTCAAAACTATGTAGGTAAATAGAAAGGTATGCTCTGATGCTTTAGGTAGGTATACAACAATTAGACTTGATGGAAATGCGTCGTCGCTTTTACAAGAAATAAAAATATGAACTTTCTAAAGCTTTGCACAGCATCTAACAGCGCTAACTAGCGGTAAATATTTTACTTTAATTATTCCGACCATCACTTGACATACGACTGAGACCGAATAAAAAAATCAATTTTGTACTATCCGTTCTATTTTAACTTCTACACGAGCTAATAATTTGTTTTTTATGTCCAGGAAGCGAGTTAGTAACCATACTTTTGATGTTAATGCGTATGTGGTATAATAAAGGTGTATTTATGGTGTTGTAAATTCTGTTTATTAGATTGGAGGCAGCCCTATTACTGTTAAACAAGTTGATCTGAATGTTACGATTGATTGATAGGAGGATACCACACATATAGTTCTAACTTTTGTAAGTTTTTTGTATATAAACTAGCTGCCCACCCAGCGGTTTCAAATGCTGCTTACCGCGTTTTCCCGCGGTAAAAAGACCTTTTTTCGGCATAAATCAAACATTAAATTCTTCCTCTTGAATCACTCTATGTACTTAGGAAAACTGCATCAAAATACGTTGCGTACTTTTAAGATGTAGGGACTTAGAGACACAGGAAGCTACTTCATAGTATACTATTTAGTGATCTACGAACGTTTTGAAGCTTTACCTTCCACAACTTATTTTGTTAAAATGTCTATGGAAAAACTCACAAACATTAAAAAGTGTTTCGTAACAACTCCGAAATTTTGAGGAAGAATAGAGAATTACTTACAAGATTCTGCAAACTATAGAAGATTTAAATACGAAAAGAAGACCGATTATATTATAGAACCATTCTAAAAAATATTTTTTAAAATATGGTAGCCCTAGAGTCACATTAATACGAGAAGCATAATCAATATGTTAATATCTAAGATAAGACTGCTAGATTCCTTAACAAAAAACTTATAGCCAATGTACGACCAAGATATCTATTCCGACGGCAATATTTGGAACTAAAATTGACTCTTTAGAATATCTTTGAGACTGCATCCAGATGACATAGACAGTAGCGACACTCCTAAACGCATTGACAAACTGGTTGGTCGGTACACGGGTAACCCAAATTCCTTACAGATATATCGTAAATAAGACGATGTGAACCAAGACAATCTGATGAGTTTTTGTCAACGTTTCGCTAGTAACATGCAAATTTAGATAGAACTATCTTTGGAATTTACAGAATTTCACTACAAATATAGTTATATAGTTTCTGGTATGTAGAGTATTTTTGTGTCATGTTTTAGTTGCTGTAAATCTAGGTGTTTAAAACTCTAGTTAAGAAACATGATGGTACTTACATGAGGTTTTTTTTATTTATTTAATTCGGTACAACCAATTTGTGAACACAAAAGATACAGGGAACCCATCAAAATAAAACAATTTTAAATTGATTTAAGTTGATTTTATTTAAAAAATTCAATTCCTACGTGTCGAGCTCTTACACACTTACTTAACAGAGTCAGTGGTCACGGATGACTAAGGTGTTAGACATCATTATTTAAAAAATAAATTATTTTTGTTATACCGCCATCTATTTCTTGCAAAATGCTGAAACCGTATCTTGTGTCTTACAGTATGTTGGATATTTTGAATTATAAAATTCAAAATAAACACAAGTTAAATCCGTTGAAATTTGTTTTATTGTAATGAGTAATAGTTGTGCAAACATTAGAAAATATTAGATACAGGGAAGCTCATAACTTAAAATAAGAACACAGGAATAGCATTTTTTAAAGAGAGTTTGTTCAGAACCTTGTTTAAACAAAGAATAAACTGCGGTATGATACATCTCATTAGCGAAACGTCGACGAACAACATAAACATATCATAAGCAAAAGCGATCAATAATTAAAATCTGAAATGTCCGCCGTAAAATCGTGATTGGTTGCAAGTGAAAACTCGTTAACTCGGTCGTAAAAGTCGTCAATAATTAGGCAGGCCCCGCACCGGCGATATGAGCTGATTACGAAAGAAATACAGTCGTACACAGTTGATTTATTGAACATGGTCCCGAGTTTCATCGCCTCGGCGAGAATCATAGACTACACAACTAATTACAGACTGTGCTTGCAGTCGACCAGAATTTGGAAGAAAACCGTGTACCGAAAGACTCTTGCAAAGTTGCGAACGATGTTTTGAAATACCTTTTTTGTTCGTATTTAATCAAATGAATAGATGGATAACTAGGTATGCCTAGTGGTTCCGGTTTAGAATAGCATCACCCCGTACCTACCCGTCAGTGTCGTAAAAATCGACCAAAGGGATGTCTTTCCAAGAAGTGGGCAGCAGCGTTCCCTGTGAATACAACACCTTGCACTGTGCTCGCCAATCCGCCTTCCATGCGAGGTGAGAATGCCAATCACCCTCCTAATAGGGGGAGGCCTATGTCCAGATGGACTGTTGTGGCTTTTATGTTTGTATAGTATAGTAGGTATTTTCCTATGTACAATCACAGTCAAATCGTGCTTTACTTTTACTAAAACCTATTGTTTGGTAAATATGTTATAATTTTATCAATATAATTGTTATTTTACACAATACATCAAAATAAAATAAAACTTAAACTTTTGTTTTTATTTCCTAGACAAGTATAAAGAGTACAGTTCAGTTGTAAGTCTGTGTGCATCAAAGCAACCAACACATGTACTTAATGCAGTCTAAATGTAAATAAATTATTCACATTTGTCTTCCAGTCTATGAGAGTGAAAACATCCAACAAAACGTTGTTCCCAATTAACGGTATAATAACAAATTTTACTTTTAGGCAAATATAATACAACAAATATGTGAGACAGAGATAATTTATTTAAGATAAGTATCACATGTCAAATGAATACTTACAAATGCTTGGTCAAATCTTATGTTCGTAACATTTATTCATAACATAACTATATAGGGTGTTTACTAGTGACCGATAGCGACACTCAAAATAAGCTGGTGATAAGGAACAACTTTCCCCAAGGAAAACCCGAACAGCTGATTTGAGTTGCTGTGTTATGGTGATACACATTTGGTTTGAGGACTTGGTATGAGCCAACTTGTTACAGTGCTGGTGATCATTACCTAAGATATTTGGATTACTGTTCAACATGATATTTTTTCGCCTCCTTTAGGTTGCCACTAATATTTTTTGTGAATTTAATTATGGTCCATTACCAATATCTTTACACATCATTGCTCATTCTTTCTGTTGGTAGGTATTAATCAAAACTGGTGTTGTTGTGGCACTACGAAAGGCTGTTAGTAATTATAAAGTTCGACGGCGTCGAGACCACGCCCACTCTTGACAGTATTTTGCAACAAATCATAATTAACTTCTTCCTTAAACAGCAAAGACCGACAAAAAATTCCTTCTATCCGGCATATTTATATCATTACCATATAAGTAAGTATTACTTATTCAAGTGTATGGTGAATTTTACATGTGACCAATGCGGAGAACTTAGGACAGGCTGGTGATAATGAAAAACTTTCTCAAGAAACAAAGGTAAAGTGTACCAGCCGGTCTAGTCAATTTGCTTCTTTGGCAGATTTGTTCCTTATCATCAGCCCGTCCTTAGATTTCGCTGTCAGTCACTTAAAAAAAATCACCTTATGCACCATACACAAACGCTCGAAGCCATTTCAATCCTCTAATATGATAAACGATTCGTTATACGACACAATTACTGATATATTAGAACCTAATTGTAATACTCAGCCTGTAAAATATTACCGTGAAATCAGTGAGCATTTAACATGCTAACAGCTCTTAAAATAGAGATTTGTGTTCGAAGTGCTAGTAAAAGGCGATAAAAAAACTAGGCTAACGAACTATACGATATTTTTGTTTGAGCTTGAGCAAAACACCGTTTTTGCTATGCAGTTCTCATTTAGGATTTGAAAGAATTTGTTACGGACAAACAAGTTGTTGCTATGCTTACATCTTAAACTGAAAACGATCACATAACGTACGAAATAAATTGATAATTAAGAACTTAGTCCTCCCCCACCCTCACAATAATCGGACCAGGGATATTCGAATCTTGAGATCAAGCTCACACAACTCGACTTTATCTATTCTAGACGGAGTTTCTCAAAATGCAAGACCGATATTTTTGATGCAACTCACAACTTACGTATGCAATAAATTTCTTTGAATCGGTACGGTGTCACTTATTATGTGGTAGAGCTTCAAAGAACTTGTGTGGGATATTTGCCCCACATTTTGAATTGAGAACAAAAAACCATCACGCATGTGATCCCAGGGTCACGCATGTGTTTGTTTTAGTAAGTGGGTATTTAAGTAGAAGTACGTATTTAGTATAATGTTATTTGAAGAATGTCTATGTAAGAATATGAAATAAGGTGATGTTGGGTAAAGACTAGATACTTTACTGTTAAGTTAGTTAGTGAAGAGCAAAGATTATTATATAAGTAGGACACTGATAAAAACTTATTAAAATAATGGAACGCTGAGTACACTAACATTGATATCAATTTTTTTTCGCATATGAAAATATGGAGTACTTGGACTCTGTAGGCTTTGAAACACGGTTTTACTTCTAAGATGGATTGGGCTCGGGCAAAGAAATCGCATCGGCCGAACCTTTGGGACATCTTTATACCTACCGACGAGCTAGGATAGATACAAAAATATCTTATGAATACATCACAAGAAAAATTCTTATCATGTAAACACAATATTTACCGTAGCTCTATAATATGGTATCGAAAACCTAGCAAGCGTTTTGTTTTACTTCACTTGTCGCCTACATTACTATGTCTACGAATGATGACAGGCACGCATTTGATCCCGGGGTCATGCTTTCATTTTGATTGTACCTACGTACGAGAGCATTTTAGACAAATAGTGCCCTCCCACGACTGTGTTTAAGTAGAACATCATTTCTCATTTTTTCTGTGTCAACAAAAAATTATAATACTTGCGACACTTGCTGGTAGATTGAGCTCGGTTTGGGTTCAAGCATTGTACCGTCTTAAGCCACTCGCAAAAAGAGTTTAGCAAGAGCTAGGCTTGACTGTGCATAGAAAATAATGCTTTTACTTATTAAAACTTTATAACGACGAACTTATAACGACTATGAAACATTCAAGCAACAACTAATGTCCATAATGCCGTGTGATGCCGGCTTAGAATAGCATCACCCCATTTCTTTCCCGTGGGTCTCGTAAGAAGCGACTAATGGACTCGAGGGTGTGTACTGCAAATTGAGGCGTTAGGCTGACAACATTTCACTATGGTGATACACAATTTGCCGAATGACCGTCAAATGTTTGTCAGACGTGGCGTAAATATCCGTTTTTTACGGCCGTGTACGCTCTGCCTACCCCGCAGATTAAAGGTGTGATGTGTGTATGTGTGGGTGTGTGCGTGTATGTATGTAATCAACAAATCATGTCTATGAAAAATATATATTATTTTCGATAGGCGTATCAGAATAATTTCATCCAGTACCTACTCCACATATTAAATACATACAGACTCATATTTAAACAATAAGCCCAGTACCTTGTTATTGAACAAAGTTAATCAGCAAGTAGGCATTTACTACATCTACTCTAAACAAGGCATGAAACTTATAAGCGTTCATCACACATAAATTTCATACAAATCTACAAAAAAAAGTTAAAACCCGTTTTACCATCACAAGTTATGTGGGCGGAGCCTCAGTTAAACACCTTGTCAGAATGTACATGTTATTAATTACGACATTAAAGATTAAAGTATCGGGCACAAAACACGAGTGACTTAATCGAAGTGCCGCGTCACTACCAATTGAGATATCGGCTAACGCCTGTATTCATATCGCAAAGAGCCATTTAATATACTAAGTTGTAACTACACTGTACATTATAAGTAATTAGGACGACATATAGAAATATGCTTATTATATTTTGCATTTTTTTCTATTACATATTTGTTCAGTTATTTAATACCCCGTATTAAGGCATAGCCCTCCGAATACTGATAGGGTGCATGCAGACCATGAAACTTTCCCTTAGGAGCATATATCAGGAAACGACAAAAAAAACCTCAGATACAAAATCAAGATTACTGCAATTACTATGGGGAGTCAAAAAGATTTTGGCGTTTCCTAAAATATTTTTTCTTCGGATGTTGTTCAGATTCATTGTCTGAATGAACCCTATAATTTTCGAAGGGCTGTCAATTACATCCCGTATATTCGGAATGGGATCGCTCTTGTCTTTAGTTAAAGTCACAGGACAGAGGCTAAATCTATGACGATTTATATGCTTTCGGAAACAGAGACACAGGTAAAGCGTACGCATAATTTTGAAAATGATTTGACAAGCTAGATTTCCTCAGATAATTAACTACTGTTGAATCGGTGGTTCTACTCAGTGGTTTTAGTGGTCATAGAGCGATTTCAAGACACCTTAGTTTTAAGCTAAAAAGGTCCATTCCGTTACGATTACGAAACAACACTATAAACTAACAAAATACACAATCTTTTATGTTCTATTAAACAGTATGCAAATATTCCAAATAAAAGATCGAAATGAATAAACCACAGACATAGTAAATCTAACAGCTATAAAATAAAAACATTGAAATATTATCGACATAAATGTGTCTTACGGTTCTATATTTAATAGCTCAGTATTTCTCTATACGGCTACTGAAGGAGGAAGTAAGACACTAATTTTTAGTTTAATTTTACATTCAGCTGTATATCATTCATTCGGTCATTCGGCCCACGTAGACATTCTTAAGATCTTTTAAGATACCGTTTACTTTTTGGAGAACACGATTAAATTGAATTTGTTTCAAATAACAAAATACTAGCTGGTACCCGTGAGCTTCGTTACGCTGACATCAAGTAACTGGCATAAAAAAAAAAACCGCAGAGCAGTGGGACAGTACCCCACGGTCCCGGGTTCAAGTCCCGACGGGCGCTACCATTCTTTCAATTTCTTAATTTCATTTATTAAAAAAATATAACTATTTCCACAACAGCATTCTTGAACTTACATGCTCCGGTAGCAAAACAATGTCCATTGCGCTAATAAGTATTCATATTAATATTTTTCAAGTAAGTCGTTTGGGTATTTCTTTAGTAATGTGTATGTAGTTTTAAATTATTATTGTTGTAGATATTACCGGAAACGTTTACTTCCCCGCTTCAATTTCTCATACTGTCCTGTGCTTCCACAGGAGCCTGGAAGAAATTGCTTACCAATAAGGCCGCATACGAAAGTTTTGGAGAATTTCTAAACATCCAAAATCATCAAACTGCTACTCAATCGAACACTTGTAGAGACACAACTGAGTCAATATTCAAATACTAGAATAAGCACGACTCCATCAACGGTATAATTTTGATTAATGTTTAGATTTAGATGATTTTTGAAAATTTTCAAGCGCGGCCTGCGACATTCGCCATTACTAGTGGCGACGCACCTGGGCTACCGCGGCTCGTCCCTTGCCCGCGAATTTAGTGTTTTTTTAATGCAAATAAAGCGTGGCACGGCTCCATCTACCAGGTCAGTTTTGCAACTTATACCCAGCGACTAATTCAACTAAATCACACTTTACAGATCGAATGTAGTCCAAGCGGTATAAATAAGTTAGCCGAAAGCATATTGACACTGCCTCAACAATAACAGATCTCGAGCATTCTTATAAAGTAGGTTAATAAAGAGAAGACGGCATAACAGAAAGAGGGCACTCGTAGGTCACGTCCACACTATCGGAGTAGAGCGGCGACGCGGCAAGGCGGCAATAAAATGCGGTAAGCAACAACCAGAGACCTTATAAACCTACACACAATAGAAATATGCCACACAATAAATGAAAAATTAACTTTCTGGAAGAGTACAGGATCAGCTGATTACATTTCTACCTTCAAACGTTTGTTCGTCTCTCGCCGTGTGGTGCTGACTTAAAATAGTATCATCCCATTTCTACACGTGTCGTAGAAGGCGACTAAAGGGATGAATCTGGGAAATGGGCAGCAGCGATCTTTGTGTGATTATTTTTAACAACTTACACTGCGCTCGCCAATCCGCCTAGCGTGGTGATTATGGCCAATACCCCCAATAGGATAATAAATAAATCAAAATCTGTCTCTGTCCTATGACCTAGACTAGAGTCAAGAGCAAACCCATCATTAATAAAAAAAAAAAAAAAACCTATGAAAAAGATGTATCTATAATAAATTTTATATACACTCGTCTCATAATGTTCGAATTATGAATTCGAAAACAGATGCATAATGACCTACTTTATGCATTCTGCCTATAAAAACTAGGGTTTACTATAAATTACAGAAGCGTAATGACTTAATGAGAAAATTCTTAATACGATAAAGTAGAGAAATGAAACGAAGTTTTTTTTTCCAATACTCAAATCGCTATCTTCCGCCGCACCTGACAGTTGTTATTGTACGGAAATTTTTCGGATGTTGTTCAGTTGTTTTAATAGGTTTTTGTTCTGTTGTTGTTCAGATGTTGATGAGTTGTTTAGATGTTATTCCGATGTTGTTCAGTTGTTGTTCAGTTGTTGTACAGATGTTGTTCAGTTGTTGTTTCGATGTTGTTCAGATGTTGTTCAGTTGTTGTTTCGATGTTGTTCAGATGTTGTTCAGTTGTTCAGATGTTGTTCAGTTGTTCAGATGTTGTTCAGTGGTTGTTCAGATGTTGTTTAGATGTTGTTCAGTTGTTTAGTTAAGTTATTGTTAAGACTCCACATCTAAACAACTGCTAAAGTATAGATTTTTCAAAAATTCATATCAAGCCATATTACGTTCTCGTATTGAATTTGTCCTTGTATCGGGCCTTGCAATGGCCGGTGCGTACGTTTAGAAAAGTGTTTCTGAGTTTTTTTGGAGAGTGTAGATAAAATAGTGTATGCAACTGCTATAATTAGGCATTAGAATGCTCGTGTCAAACTATTAGGTATCACACTCGGCTGCGCCTCGTGTGATAAACAGGCACTCGCATTCTAATGACCCCCATTATACGACAGTTGCATAAACTACTATTATGACTTCTGAAATGTACGTCTAATACTTCGAACCGGTTTTTTATTAGCACAATACAAAATTGAAAAAAAAAGAAAATTGAGATAAACTAATTTCTTTTTTTTACAATGATGGATCATGACGTAAATAAACTATCCTACATTGAATAAAGTAAAGTGTCATGCGTCAACAGCCACTGGGCGACATTGGCTTCTCCGTATTATAAATATGTATCAATTCTCATATTTTTTTTATGAAATTTCCCGCTACGGCATATCTTTCTCTTCTGATATCTACGTCGTCGCCAGCGCAGCCGCCCGCGTTGTGTGAAGTCACGCGCGTATATCTGATGGGCTTCCAGAGACTGCGTACGCGCCGAGACACCTCACATTTCAAACTCGGGTTTTTACACGAAATCAAGATCAGCCGCTGGATATCAGTAGAAAGAAACACTGTGCTATGCAGAACTCATATCACCGAAGTAGCTGTAGCTAAGTAGCGTTTTTGTCTACCACCATTTGAGTAATGACTTAAAATTGAAAGGAAAAGAAAAGTGGAAGGCTCCGTAAGGGGCCGCCTGAATCGCGACCACCATCCCACTGAAGTCTGGCGCCAAGTAGCTTGCTGCGTTCCGTCAGTGTGTGGGAGTGCCAGTGCCTTAACAGGCTTCTTCTGGGTGCGCTCGCTCCATCTTAGACTCTGTCTCTGTCCTATGACCTAGACTAAAGTCAAGAGCAAACCCATCATTAATAAAATAAAAAATATATTATTGTCATAATTTGGGACCAATGGTTTGTGGGATTCAATCTTGGTGGCAAGCCAAAGGCTGATGTTAGGAAGACGATGGAAGGTTTTGCTAAATATGAAGGCGCAAGACGTAAATGGAGGAAAAAGAAAATAATTAACTTGAAAAGCGACCACCCCTCCCTCTTTTCTTTCCATTTTGTTCTACTCTGGCCCTCTAAGTCCCAGTCTTTGCAGTGGGACGATCTGGGCAAATTAAGATAAGAAGCGACCACTCCATAATATAAAAATTGCGTATGACTACAAAGTCTATACTATGCGTTATTTTACTCATAGATAATTTTACTGGCCCTGTGATGCCGGCTTAAAATAGCATTACTCCATTCCTTTCTCGCAGGTGTAGTAAAAGACGACTAATGGACTCGAAGATTTCATGTGTATTACAATTTTAGGCGACAGGCTAACAACCTGTTACTATAGTGATACACATTTTTTCTGAAACGGCCCTCAGATATTTGTCAGACGTGGCATTAGCGACCGTATTTTACAGCCGTTTACGCTCTGTCTTCCCCGCAAGAGAAAAAGGTGTGATATGTTTATGTATAATTTTACTTGTTAGACTTTTTCTCCAACGGAAACATCATTGATTTTTTTGCATTATTTAAACTACACTTTTAATATGATTACAACAAACGTTGTCAACTCGCTTTCAGGTGATTATCCGACCAGTTCAACTAAACAAACATGACAGTATAATTGGCGGTACACACGTAACACTGGATGTTAATATTATGTTTGTAAATGCAATATCGGTAACGCTATAGGCGAAGAATAATTGCATCAATTATGCAACATTTTATAAATGGCATCCGGTATTACAAAGAAGGCGAGGACTAGTGTTTAACAGGACTCTGCTGTATGAAAACTAATTAGTCATAAGAAAATGTTCGAATCGTTATTATTTATTCCGTGGCGTACGCACTAAAGTATTAATAAAAGGACCATTAAATACTTTAGTTATTAAATAGTTATTTCATAGTTCCAATGACGGAAGAACCATGACTGGCAAAGGGTGTTGATAATAATGAAATATTCATATATTAAAATCATCTATTTAAGATGTTATTAAAGTTACTCTGCCTGCTGGTGTTAAGTATGGATTGCTTATCAATAACATGACTAAGAAGCAACGTGCTTTTAAAATATTTTTAAACTGCTTACGTTTTGCCTGCTTAAATTCAGATGTGGTAACCTGAATTTGAGCGCGAAGTATTAAAAACAAGATGAAAGAACTCGAGTTTTATTCATTGCTATCTGGCGACATTCTGGAGCACATGTATTCGGAATATCAAAGCAGATGGCCAATAACGGACCGTCTCGGTAAATCGAGGAAACGTCAGGTTTTCCATACTAAACTTTTCAGTAGAGTCTAATGAGTAAGTTTCGAGGCCTTGTTTAAAGGATGAAAGATCTCGAGTCTTTCACATCACTATCTGGAGGCATTCTGGAGCACATGTAATCGGAGTATCGGAGCAAATGATCAATAACGAGCCGACTCGGTAAATCGATGAAACGTCAGGTGAGGTTGGTGCCGCGAAAGATGCGCGCGATAATAAATAGCACCGCACTAGAGCTTCGGGTTGCCAGTAAGATCCGGATTGAATCTTACCTACCTATGAATGACCGAAGAAAATAGTAATGTTCATTAAAGAAAAAAACTTGTAAATAGAAACTTATCTGTATTTTAGATTTAACTGAAATTCGCACAAAAATTAAAAGCACGATCCGTGTGATGCCAGCTTGGAATAACATTACCTCATTTCTTTCCCGCGGGTGTCGTAAGAGGCGACAAAGGAACTCGAGGGTTTCATGTGTATAACAATTTCAGGCGACAGGCTGACAACCTCTCACTATAGTGATACACGGTTTTTCCTGAAACTTCCCTCAAATATTTGTCAGGCGTGGTGATAGCGACCGTATTGTATGGCCGTTGACGCTCTCTCTACCCCGCAAGAAATAAAAGAGTGTCTGAACATACAGTTAGACAAGCCCTCAGTTCAGGAGTGGAAATATTCTGGAAATTTCCAGTACACCTCCATTAGCTCGTGATATAAAATAATTTAAATTTCATTTAATACTCATGATATACGAACGTGTGAGGTTCACGAACCTTTTAACAATCGTAAGCAATTTATTGCAATTATAAAAACATTAATGTGTTTCCAACAATACCGCAAGACGATAAAGATAGTCTTTAAATAACAATCTTAAAGTTAAATTTGCGTGCAAAATTATGTTGGAAAAAGTAGATTTTAAAGATGAGAACGGTAAGCAGGATGTTATTAGAGCAGATCTGGCCATACCAAGAGGGGTACTTAAGGTACTTTGTGCCGGTAACTGGCCGCAAAGATAGGGTGTTTATCCAGCCGGTAGCGAGGTTAATCGAGTCAGCGGTACCCGGATTATGTCATTAAAACTGCACCATCGCTTCCTAACTGGACTTCTCGATTGGAGCACGCACAGCGAACACAATTTCACCAACTGAATCATGTACATCGGATGAGACTGTCCTCTGTCCACAAGCAATTTATTCGGAAGACACAGTACAGTTGGTTGGGCGAAGCCATGACTGTGTAATTCGGCAGTGAATCTGAAGAGCTTTGACGTGACTGATAGAATTCGGTATTGTAATCCAATTACTAATCCAAGACACTCATTCCAAAAAAGTCTAGAATAATAAAACAGTTTCAAATACTTTAATATTAGGAGACAAGACGATAATTGAAAAATAAAAAACAACTTGAACCAAATCATCTTTTTTTGCATAAGTATTCCAAATCCAATAATCTCTTGAAAAGGCATTTCAACTCCAATACGAGATTCAATAAACGTGACTAAAATTTAATCAAATGAAATTTTTCGAGACGTCGTCGGCTGTGTAAAAACTTTGGCAACTCCTTGCTCTTGCCAAACAAACAAGTTTCACGTACCCATAATAATACCCAAAAAGTTCTGACTATTTATACACGAAGACACCGACAGATAAATATTTGACAACACAAATACAAAATTCCGACAAGAACCGTGTCACCAAAAAAGTGCACATCTCGAAAATATTACAGTATACTCATACAGTATTACGAAACAGTTCACGTAGAGAGCTCATCGCGGAGTGTGTTCTGAAAAAACAGTAAGGCGAAGCAACAGGTAGACGTCCAATTAGGGGTCGGGTGAGTGGTCGGCTCGCGCGCCGTGCGACACCGAGCTTTGACGGCCTCGACAAAAACCGGGCCGTTTCGCCCGCGTCTCTTACCAGAGCTTTTTGCACCCACAAACTTGTCGCGCTTCACTTTGACTTTCTCGACCTCCGTGCTGGAGCCGCACTCGGCTATATTTAGCGGCAAAGTATATTTGAGTTCGAATTTTTCTTCATGATTTTTTCCAGTCTCACCCACGTACAACTGAATTCGCTTGAGGTTTATTTCGAGCTCACTAAACACCAGTCCTGTTATAAAGTAATTTTTCAACAAAATCGATTTACTTGATAAGCAAGATGTATTGCCATAATTTACGCCACCAAACTTACTGTATCGCTTATCGATAAATCTGGGGAGGATTCTTACTAACATTTTCAATTTAACTCGAAATATTATTGGACAGTCATAAATCAAGAGGTGTCTTCCGACTCGGAGCTTCGCGGCAATTTTGGGAAGAGCAACTTTAATTCTTAATTATGGCCTTGCTCGGTTGTCGCATTCATTTTACTTTTGCGAAATTATTCGTTCCGAAGTCGGTTTTGTGACTTCTGTAAGGCTTGTGACTCTGTAAATCACAAGTCTTCTGCTCATTTTTCCAAGTAAAAAAAAAAATTTAGTTTGAGTATGATCTTGCATACTTAAGTGGCAATGGTACTTGTACTGGTATTATTTTCTTAGCTGGTAGCCAATAAATTTTACTCACGCGATCAGTAATTGAGATGTTAATGTGTAAGAAGGAAAGTGCAGCATCTTTGCTCTGGCAATTTGTTTGATGTAAGCCGCTTACGTGAGTTAAAAACCAATTTCATGGCTTTAAAACGCCGACGATACATGCTTTGAGGTCAGCGTCTATAACTCGGATGCAATTTATGATATAAGGAGAGATAATTTCTTCACTGAACAAGATTTGAAAACCAGTCGAATAATTCAAACAGTTTGCAATGTTTGCTTTAAATTCAACCACACGAGTGCATTAGAAAAAACATGTTTCATTTAAAATGAAACCCGATGAAATCCGATCGAGAATTTCAATTTAACAAAACATTCGATTGTTTACATAGCTCGGCGTTCGTGAGATTCCGTTGGTGGAATTTTAATTTACAATTTGTCCCTCAATTTTTGGGGCCTGCCGGGAAATGCTGGAACGCAGCCGGTAATGGGAAGGCATGCGGCTTCACAGTCGCACGCTGTCCCCACACTATACAGTAATCTGGATTAATCGTAATTGCGGACTTTTTGCAAACGATTTTAATTCGGTTTAAAGGCTGGTAGCTTAATTGGTAGGAAACTTGATTTCTATATATATTCTTTATTGTGCATTAACAATACAATAGTTTTTGTCTTAAAAGTAGTTCACAAAGGTGAGCTTATCTCTATAAAGAGATCTCTTCCAGCCAACCTGTAAAACTTAGTAAGAAATAAATACGTGCGGGGACAAGATTGCACACAAAGTTAAAGAAAAATACAATATGATAATTAATTATTTGATAAAAGTCAAATAAATACACATACCTAAACTAATAGAACTATAAATACAAATACAATATATAAATATAAATACATAGTATACAAATACATACGTAAATATCAATGTAGTGAAAGGTAATGCTCTTTCAACCTTCTTTTGAAAGACGATAAAGAAGGACAGTCCTGGACTGCCTTAGGAAGATTGTTCCAAAGTTGTGTAGCTCGAACGGAAAAGGAGTTAAACAGGAACTTGGTATTGGCTCTAGGACACTCAAGTACCTTAGTGATACAAATGCGCCTAGGCCGGGAATCAGGAGGTAAAAAGTGAAAGCGGGAGCGGAGATACTCGGGTGTGGATGGATCATTGAGGATCTTGTAGAGGACAGACAGGATGTGCACATCACGACGAAGGCGGATAGGGAGCCATTTTAATTGAGCGCGAAATTCAGAGACGTGATCATATTTGCGAAGTCCGAAAATAAACCGAATGGCAAGATTTTGCAGGCGCTCAAGTTTATTCAGCAGCTCCTCTGTCACATCCAAGTAACACACATCAGCATAGTCAAGAGTAGGGAGGAGGAGTGCTTGAGCAAGCATTACTTTAGTCTGAAAGGGAAGGAAGTACTGGAGACGTTTGAGAGAATGAAAAGAATAATGCATGCGCCTGCTAACCTCGTTCACCTGGGATGTCCAGGATAAGTGAGAGTCAAAGATAACCCCAAGATTTTTCGCTTTATCCGTGTATGGAATACAAACACCATCATAATAAATGTGATTATTAGCAACAATAAGCTTACTTTTAAGTCTACTGCTGCCGATGATCATGGCTTGTGACTTAGTGGGATTTACTAATAAACCAAAATCCTGAGCCCACGTCTGTATAGCAGAAAGATCTGTATTTATGGAATCAACAGCCTCAGATACTTCAGGGAGAGAAAAATGCCTGTAAATTTGTAAGTCATCTGCATACAGATGAAAGGGAGAAGAGATTACTCGAGAAATATTATTGATAAAAATAGAAAAAAGCAATGGAGAGAGAACGCCGCCTTGGGGAACACCGGCAGTAAGATCCGACCAGTCCGATGTTAAATTGTCAGTCTTCACACACTGCCGGCGACCATGTAGGTAAGACCAAAACCATTCTATCACCGAGGGAGCAATGTTAAGAGAGCGGAGGGAACCAAGAAGGATATCAAAGTCAACCGAATTAAATGCGTTGCTGAAGTCAAGCAGAGTCATAACAGTAAGTTTAGTGTTATCCATCGCATGGCGAATATCCTCTGTGACATTCAGCAACGCACTAACCGTGCTATGAGAGGGACGGAAACCGGATTGGAAAGGACAAAGTAGGTTGTTGGAAATAAGAAAGGAATATAGTTGTTTGTGTACAACACTTTCAAGAACCTTCGAAAGTACAGGAAGGATAGAAATTGGACGATATTGGGAAAGGGAAGTTGGATTAGAAGTTTTAGGGAGAGGAATAACGAAGGCTTTCTTCCACAGAGAAGGAAAAACATTAGCTATTAGGGAAAAATTTAGTATGTGAGAGATAATAGGCGTAATGCTATCTAAAATGGGAAGCAGCATATCCAGACTTAAGTCATCACTGCCAACTGCCTTCGTGGAAATGGAAAGGATACTCTTCTTAACATTGTCCTCAGTGATAGGTTTAAATGTGAATTGTGTGCAGTCAGGCGGGACAAGACTAGAAAGATAAGAAAGGGAAGATGATTTTGAAGTTGAGTCAAGCACGACAGGGGGAGTGGAAAAATGTTTATTAAGAGCATTAAGATCCATGGTACCATTGACAGTATCCATGGCCTTGCCCACGCCTATTGACTTTAAAAATCTCCAGGTCAGAGCCTGGGAAAGATCTTCTAATTTAGAGTGAATGTAGCGACGCTTGGCATCCCTACACAATCTGTTGCACATGTTACGCAATTTCTTATAATCAGCCAAATTAGAGTCGCACGAATCCTTTTTCAATTTACGCTTAGCTCTGTCCCTTTTCGCCATAACTCTCTTAATAACTGGAGTCAGCCAGGGAGCAGGAGCATGCTTAACGCGAACAGGCCTAACTGGCGCATGAGTATCGAACAGGTTGATTAGTATTGAATTAAAGGCAGAAACCTTGGCATCAATGCCATCAGCTGCGAACACCGGCGACCAATCTATGCTCTCAGCATCTTCTCTCAAACGTTCCAGGTCCATGTTACGGAAATTACGTTGGAAAATTACTTTACTCTTGACTTTTGGAGGACGTACTTTATAAGCAAGAAATAATAAATCGTGATATGAGAATGGGGCTACCATTTGTCCATGCGAGATGACAGAATCCGGTTTGGATACAATCATAACGTCCAGCAATGATGGCCTACAATTTGGAACATGATGTGTTGCCGAAAGGGGGAGAAGATGTAAATTAAGTGAAGTAGTTAAAGATAGAAGCTTTTTAGACCTGGTGTTGTTTTTCAGGGTACATGTATTAAGATCACCCATAATGATTGAATGCTCATACAGAGTGCAGAACTGTTCCAATAGGGACTCGAAAGTGGTAAAGTATGACACTTGTTCATTTGGGCTGTATACGACTCCTAATAGAATTTTTTTGTGATTTAAAATAATTTCCAAAAAGAGATGCTCAAGAGAGTTCGAATAGTGAGGGGGAGAGGTACTTATTAGTGTGGCTGGAATGTCACGGCGGAGGTAAATACCTACCCCGCCAGCTTGCGCACCAACACGGTCATTGCGAAAAAAGCGGAAGCCAGGTAAGCTGAAAGAAGCAGAGGGAAGAGAAGGCTTAAGCCACGTCTCAGAAATTAAAACGGCATCGACTGAAGTGTTACTAAAGGATGTGAGAAGATCGTTGTAGTGAGCCGGTATGCTCTGTGCATTGATGTGCACCAGGGATAGGAACTTCGAGCTACATTTAAAGACTGTAGAAAGTTTCTCCTCTAACGGTTCAGAATCCGAGAGAGAAGAACCATCAGTATCACTATGAGCACTTAGGAATTCGTCATCAGAAGATGAGAAAGATAAATATTCAATATCTAACATACAAAATAAATAGAAATATACTCAAATATAAATACAGTAAATAAGTTTATATATAATTTGAACCAGCTACAAGTTGACTGAGAGAGATACGTAATCCTAGAAAACACTTTAAAAAAATATATTAATAAATCAACACATCAAGCGTAAAACGGAACGTAAAATAGAAAAAAAAAAATAATAATGCGTTCCGAACTTGGTTCCGAACATCAACAAAACAGAACTGATATGCGTGAAAAAGACAGCAATTGTAAAATTTAAGTGCATGAAAGAGAAAGCAAAGTAGCCAAGTCTATGTCGGACCCGGGAACTTTTTAACGAATGCTGGTGGATGAATTGCTTTCCCAACTCGTGCATCGGGTTATAACGGTGCTTCTTTTACCTAAACTAGGTTCCGGTTAATGTGTGCAAGCATATTTTTGCAAAGTGAGCAATGTGTATTTCAAACATGCCTCATCGAAAGTCAGGATGCACAGACCTTTACTTAATTGTTCTAATAAGATCAAAACCAAAAGTAAATTTACCTCGCAGCAGGATTCAATCCCTAAAGGAATTTTATAATCCTTTTAACCCGTCATCGAAATCAACCTGCCTGCGTCCCGTCAATTCAAGCCGACACTCTCTCACCGGCCTGACCGATGACTCTTCATTTTCCGATCAGTAATGCCTGCTGGAGCGTGTCGCTGGTGATCAGGTGCGCAGGAGCAGTAGACCGAGAGCAAGTCACTTGAAATGATTTGACGAAAAACTTCGAAGCGAAGCGACGACTCAGTAAAAATAGTGAAGAAATTCTAAACTTGTCAACAGTTTGAGTAGTAAATAAAAATAAGTACTTGATTTAAAAAAAATTGCGTGACCGTGGGGTACTGTCCCTGCGGGCGCTTAAGTTTTTTCAATTTCTTATTATTATTTGTGAAAATAAATATGGCACGGTGAGTGCATAATAAACCAATGTACAGATTGAGTCGTATTTAATAGTCAGTATTTTAGTCATCGTCCATCGAGTCGTTCAGTTTCACAAGAAGATTACATACTAACTAATTACGATTAATTCAATTTATACAATCAATACAATAGGCGGGCAAGAAGTGAGCTGTGGTAGCCCAGATTTCAAAAAATCAATACATTTTAGTTCTAATTATACCGTCGAATGACGAACAAAATTATATGTACCCTACGACACAACTTCCGCGCTAGTCGCGAATTGGCTTGGTAGTTGGTAGAACCTAAAAGAATTGGGTTCGTAATGTGTAGCACATGGTAGAACCCAAAAGGTGTCATAGCTTGTCAAATTGAATACTTCCCGACGTGCCCTGCTCTTGGCGCAAGGTCCGACGCGTCGCGCGATTCTCCACGCGCGCGTTTCGGCCGTGCGACCACTCGGCCGCCGGAAACAGTGACAGGTTAACAAAAACTCTCATTCATGCTTTTTTAGAAACGGGTTCTCACCGTCTAAGACCAATTACACACGTGCCGCTAGATATTGCGGTATTGGACTACGAAAGCCAACAAATGACTGTGACAGAAGCACGGCAGTACGTGTATTTCTACATGCGGTTTTATAGAACTCTTTTCGTACTGACAACAACAGTGGACCGCAGTATAAATAAAAAATTATAATTATTTATCGCTTTAACAAAAATGTTAACAATAACAATATGTCGTAGGAAACTCCTTACAAGCATAAAGACAGCCTGTGTCAGGAGCTCGCGGTCCGCCTTTATGTTTTATTCTCATAATATAGACGGTGCAAAATAACAGCAAATAAACATTAAACTGAATAGAACTGCCGTGTGATGCCGGCTTAGAATATCATCACCCCATTTCTTTCCAGTGGGAGTCGTAAGAGGCGACTAAGGGACTCGAGGGTGTTTAATGCAATTTTAGGCGATGGGCTGACACCTGTCTCTATGGCGATACACAATTTTCCGAATGACCCTCAAATATTTGTCAGACGTGGCGTAAATGTCCGTTTTTTGCGGCCGTTTACGCTCTGCCTACCCCGCAAGGGATTATAGGCATGATTATGTGTATGTGTGTGTTTTGGATCGGTAGGTGTTCGTAGTTGACAATCACAATTACATGATATATCATGTAATTTGTCAAGCCGTCAAGTTATACGTTGTAGCATTGCGAGGGCAAAATACCAAAAATTGAGCGGCACGTGTGCCTGATACTGCAAGTAGACTTATTATGTTATGACTGGTTTGTGGTCTAATTATGAAGGTTATTGATATGGAGCGTTACTAATGTGAAACCGATATGAAGTGCCGTTACATTTTGCATTGTGGCACGTGACATGGAAAAATTACTCAATAGAGTAGGTACATTATTATATTTTCGAAAAGGTTAATTTGCGCTGGTTAAATAGTTTACACATGAAATTTGAAGCTTGCAATGTTTTGAATGTACTGCAGGCTGGATTTAAACCTGTGACCTTCATAATCACTACAAGGTTTAAATCCAAAATTTTAACATAAGTGGGATTTAAAAATATGTCTTCAAATTACATCATTAAGTTCACTTATTAATTACCAAAGGAAAGCTAAATATTTTGTAAGTTTTTTCATGTAACTAACTTGTTTTTCTAACTACCTAATTGTTTTTCTAAAGTCATATTTCCATCGAACAGCCACACAGCGTATTTAAAACTAGAAACAACGAAACAAAAGGTTATAATAAAAGCACAAAGCGTTCCACTACAGCTCCACGGAGTCTCGTTACAAGTTTTACTGCAAAGTTCCACCGAACAGAACAACTATTCCTAGCAATTTGCGAGTCATACCTGGTGCAAGTCTACAAAAGCAAAAGTTACTTATTGTATTTCTAAATAACTAAGCATATTCTACTCTGTTCAGTGCCGAAATCGGCTCTTAAATATGCTTGCTACCTAATGGTTTTAAATATCATGCTGAAAATTTATCTAAAACTTGTAAACAATACTAACTAAGTAGTACGGTTAATTTAAGGGATCGACTGGTTCTTAGAACAGCCAGTATCAACTGATCCCATCAATGGGTAGGTTGAAGTGCAGCTATAAGTACTAAATTTACTGAAAACATGGTTTCGTAATGTAAGGCAAGGAAGTCGCTTATACTGATAGCGAAGGACGTAGTTTGAATCTTGGTGGTATAAGAAGTCTACAAGTTTTCTTAAATTCCCTTGTCAATTCCACGCATACTCCATGCGATGAATTCCATTTTCTGATTTCAAAATCTAAGTTGTTAGAAGCGGAGAAACATAGCGATGTAATTGTATCACAGTCAGCGCAAGTAGGACGCCCGTTCTCTAATTTGCGGGTGATACCGACACGATTGGGATTAGAAAACTGCACGTACATTTACAAGCCTCAGAAATACGTTCTTGAAAGAACTGTAAATGTCTTATCAACTGAATTGAAAATTAGACCGACACAGATGACAACATAAACAGTACAGGTCTGTGCATTGTGAACTTCCTTCGTTCGTGAAAGTCATTACCCAGCATTAGGATCCTGACTACTAAGATTTGGCAGGATTAAACGCTAACAAAACACACGGTTAAAAAGATAGCCTGCATTCGATACCTTAATTGGTATCAAAGTCAAAATAAGACTTGGTCCTACTATTGACTTTACTTGAAATCACTTAAGTACCAATACTGTCTAGCATCAAACTTCCGCGAACTAATGTAGGTCATCGTTTTTCCTCAACGTCAGCTACCCTACTTGCCGGCTACGAGACAGTCCAGCGGTCTAGGAAAGGCAATAAATTTACACTGGAGATCGATAGCGGCGCGCGCGCACAAATCAAAAGCCACGTCAAAACAATGGCGGACTTACGGACACAGCTGCGGGGGCGCTCGTGCCTTACAACGGCTTATCGCCCAAACTTATTTATGCATTTTACGAGGAAATCATTTGTCTAATACTTGGTGATGCGATCAGCGGTGGTTGTGAAAGGCTGCGGAGAAATAGGAAATGTAGACGAGACATAATATGTTATACAGAGAACAAACAAGATTTGAACACGACGAAGTAGAAGAAGTAACTACCTCCAGTCCTGTTAAATTTCCTATGATAAATTTTTCTTTCCAAAGGCATTCCTTGAAGGTTGAAAGAAATCCAATAATAACGCGGAATTGAGTCATCTACAAAAGCACAGCAAATGTAATAAGGTTGAACACGTAATCTCACATGAGCCGATAAAAGAGTGGCCATAAAACCGGCATTAAACCAGTAATTAATGTTGCCAACATTCATTATACGCAAAGCAGTCGAAGGTGGCGACGCGAACGAATGGTCGCGGCAAACAATCATTCGATTAGTTAATCCTCTTACGCTATAACGTTTCAATAGCAGTAATAACCGGCGAGGTCTGATTAAAAACGATAAAACGAGTAAAAAGTCTACGAACATGGTACGCTAATAGGGTTCGGTAGAGAGCAATCTCAAAGAGAAACGCCACACGGACGCATTCCAATCCATACTCGGCGCAATATTTCCAGCTGACGGACAACGCAGATTAACGGGCTCCCACAGACAGCTAGGCTAAAACAGATTTACTGAACACTAATAAACTCTCGCCGCACGACAGATGCGATTGAAAACCGTAAATATCGAACACGTGACACAGTGTGCTCGTACATAAACTACGATGGCATCCAATTTCGGTGAAATTTAATGTAAATGCATGAATTTTACCCGTGCCACTCGTACAATCAGTGTCGAGAGCTGACATTTGCATATGCGTTGCTGAAATTCAGAATAGCTATTCCGTCGAGCTTAACCGAGTTCAAAACTTGGCGAGGAAATGTTGTAGGAGTGCGGTGGATGTATCCTCGTCTCTGACATAAAGGAGGCGGGCTATTCCGCGGAACCCGCAACATTAAAATGCGTGTAGCATTCCCTGAGCGCCTCTTTAAAAATTCCATCCCGCTACCGTAAGCTCTAAACCCTCAAGTGGTTCTTAAAGTGTAACTTATCGATATGGCATATGGTACAGCAGAAGCGCGTAAGTAAGGGCTCGCGCCATGCTGAGGGCGTGCTTGAAACAGATTTGCCATAAAAAAGGGCAGGTGCAGATGAGAGCAAATCAGTTGGAAAATCTTGGCGTCACCCGATGCTTGGATGACTCGCGACTCTACCCCCACATGTCAATACCGGCTGACAGGATTGCGAAGTCTCGGTGCAGATGTTACGGAAAATTTATTGCACTAGTATTCACCTGCAGCATGACATAAAGTTTGATATTCTCATTCCGATTGCACACAGAATATTCCGCTTTGTCCTCACTGCACTTACCAAATTGACAGAGATGGTTTGTAAAACACAGACTACTTACTTAAGGTGTTTTTAATGGAGGAGGGCAAATAGTTATGCACTTAGATACACAGCGAAGGACATATTTAGAGAACTGGTAAATGACGAACTTTTGTTTTCCTACCGCAGAAAATATTGTTCCCTCGGTTTAACAAAGGCTACTGTTCAGAATTATGTGGATATTTATCTATAAAGCAGATCAATGTCACTAATAGCCAGGTATGGAGAATTATATTATACACGCATCATTATCATTAGGGTAGGCAGATAGATAGATAGTTGAAAACTTTTTTGCTTACAACATACACAAGAAAAAAAACAGAAAACTTAAAAAGTAGGTATCTAACCACCACCCCCAGATGAAAATAGACCTTCCATGCTTGAAAATTGTGACAGGGTCGGCAGAAACCAAGAGTTAATTATCCTCTCAACAGGCAACACTATCATTCCTAGTACTTGTTTTCCAATTACAGGCAGTCCTGGTTCAATTAAAGTATTTACTGCCCCCTCAAATGGGAATCAATTTATGGTCGTCCATCTGAGTATAGTCAAAGTTTATTGTTTATCGTAAATTAATTAGGAATGTACATCTGGCAAGGTGTTGCCTGATTGGTCATGACTTCGAGAAACTCTGACATGTTTCAGTATTTGTGTGAACATGTTAAGTTGATTGCTATATAATGACGTACCAAAGAATGGGCAGCATCGTTCCCTGTGAATGCAACATCTTGCACTGCACTCGCCAATCCGCCTGCCAAGTATCGTATGGCAATGGTCCTCAATAGTGGGAGGCCCATGTCCAGCGGTGGACTGTTGTGGCTGTTAATGTTATCTAATGACATCTGGGTAGCAGCTGATAAAAACGAGTGTGACTGAGCTTTGATTCATAGAAACAATATAGATTCCTCAAGAACAAGAAAGTTACATTTTGCATGGTAGAACTAATTGATAAGTATAGATATGATTTTGTAATCCCTTGCTCCGGATATTTCCTTCTTCAACGCCTTTCAGTGGCCATTCAGCGCGAAGATACCGCCAGCCTGATGGGGACGTTTGGAGGAATGATTTGAGATGGTATATCTGTCGACTAATTGGTTTATATTTATTGTGTCTTATGTTTGGACATTTTATTCAATAAAACATTAAAGTACTTCTGTTATTTTTAAAATTATTACTACGCTTACTTTCTTCGCTCCAATCCAAACTGTAGACTGAACTTGGACAAGATTATTTATTATTTTACAAATCTGCAAGGATTTTACAGACAGAAAATACAACATCAAAATTTGGCTGCTCCCGAGCGGATTTAGATATTAGAAGGAGGATTCATAATAAATTCAGTCTCGAGTTTAACTTTTCTCGGAAAAGGGGATCCGCGACGCTCCGCTTGATTTACTTTAAAGAGAAAAATGAAAATATAAGTCCGTTGGTTTTCCACAAATTTTGAAATTTCCACAATTCTCTGCTCATCTGTTAGAGCTGATTTCTAGCAGTAAAAGTAAATTTGCGTGACTTGTTAAGGGATTGTTACACTGTGTTCTAAAGCATGCTCTACCTTCTGACAACCACAATGTAGATAATGTGCCTCCACTTTCCAGTTCTTTGATTACCTGTCTGGTTTATCGCAAAATCGACAACAATGGGGACGACGAATCTCAGGTCTTGGTTTCTAAGTAGGTCCTTGGCTCATTGTTTATTTTGTCATGCGGCAGAAATGCCCTGTCCAAACTTATTATTTACTATTTTATAAGCCACGATCCATCTATGAAAGAAGTTTCAATCTAAAAGGCAAATGAAATACAGATAGACAAGTAAACCTGTTCCCTGAACATAATACTACGAGGAATCAGAGGACTTTAAAACTTCAATTATTATTTAATGTAGGATGACACAATTGTTGAACACAATTTTCTACTTTTTTAATATGACCTATCCTGATTGAAAACTTACTCAGGAGTGACAAAAAATTAACGCTCTGCCACGGCTTAACTTTACGCCTCCACTACCATTAAACGAGTTATCGATTGAGCTAAGTTGCGGTAGAGAATGCCGCTTGGCATTAGGCACGTCCTTTGTTCTTTCTGTGTTTCAAACTTTATTAGTTTGAAAAATAATAAAATAAGCTGTAACGCTAATTTGGTTTGTTTCACTGATTGTCAACGCAATTAGTGTAAATAAAAATCTTTGAAGTTGGATAGGAGCAGTTAATTTAGGAGCACAGTAGAGCTACCCTTGTGGAGATAAGCGTTTGTCCTTGCAAAGTGGACATAAACCGTGATTGCTTTCTCGGACCACTGTCTGCCACCGCAATCAGTCTGCTTAAGCTTTTGTTGGGAATGTGGATTGGTTTTGACTTCGCTGGTCCGTTTGGTAAATTTTATCACTATCTAGACAATAAAAACTGTAAAGACTTTGATATGCACTTTGTAGAAAAACAACTATATAGGTTTCATAGGGAGCCAGTTACGAGTTATGTACCTAAGTAATTTCGTCTGACTTTTTTCATACTCAATAACAATGCCAAAAAGTATTTGGATTTATTCAGAAACATTTCAAACGCACTAAACCGTAGCCGTCCCACGAACGTCATTCAAACTTCAAAACTGTGGCACGTTCTGAAACTTGTAAAGAGTCCGAAACAGGGCGGCACTTTCTGACGGCACGCAAAAAGAATAGCCATTATTTAGCACTGGCCTATAAAACAGACCATTGAAAAAGGTAGATGGAGCATCATCGTCAAAACTGCAATAAAAAAGGAGAAACATCTTTTGCATTATTGACAGCCAGTACAGCCCACTGTTGGACATGGGCCTCACCCTATCGGAGGGTTGGCACTTACCACACTTGGCAGGAAGCTTGGCTAGCGTAGTTTAAGAAACTACCTATGTCCACAGGGAACGACATTTGTCCATTCCCTGGATCATTCATTATTTAATTCCGTAGATAATTTGAAAATAAATGTGTATTCAGATTCCATCTTTTTTCTGGCACAATTCCAATTACTTTGATTTTCTGTGCTTATTCGCGTAATCCATCTTCTTTTTCCTTCGGTCTTCTGCTATAAAATGCACAAAGTGTCCTCGTAAACGTTCCCAATACATGTTGGCCGAGATTGCAGCGGGTGTAGCAGAAGCCAGTGTCTATAGCAAGTGGTCAGTACAGTACAGTGATTCCTAATAAAATACCAGAGGACACGGGTGGGATCTTATTCAGAAACATTGTAGCTCTAGGTATCCAATGGATGCTAGAATCTTTTGTGTCGGTGTTTAAATTTTTTCTTATGACTGGATCCTGCAATTTTAGCCCCAGAGCTTTGAAATCTACACTCGATTTTTTGGTGGGGAACAAGGGCTCACCCGGAGAAAATTTTGTGTAACGACTGGGCTTAAGAGTTGTTCTAGGAATAATAAATCCACTTCTTACAAGCATTTTCACTACTCTGGTACCTTTTTACATGACAAATTACATAAGTTTATATTTCGGAAAGACAGCTCGTTACGTAACGTCTATTTCCCTAAAGATCCAGTACCTTGAACGTGTACTAAGGAAAATACGTAGATTTTTGGAAATATACACTCATTGTAATGTCCATTTTACAATTTGTTCACTTTGCTAGAGCTGTAAAAATGACGGAATTTTGAGACCTTACCTATTCATGCAAATAATCGAAAATAAGTTAGTTTGAGACATCGGTATTCGAAATAGAACTAATATTCAATCCTACATTCAACAATACATTTATTGCTGAACTATTAAAAAATCGAATCGAGTTTTTAATTTGATACAAGTTGTAAATCAGAGAAATATTTATTTTACCAATTAAACGCCCTCCAGTGGCAAGTCGTAAAAAAACACGTTCATTTATTTATTATACTCATACTAAAAGAACAATTATCGAATAATTGAATTTCAGTAAAATCTGGCTGCCATACCTATACAAATTTCGTAATAGCATTCAGCCCCGCTGTTTCACTCGCGTAGGAATAACATGTTTTGTTTACCCATCGTAAAATATAGATACCGTGTCTCATTCCAAGCTAAACTCCCGCAGTGGAAGCGATTTACACAGGTAAATTTCTAGTAAAATACCAGGAGTTCAACTGAAGGCAGACAATGGCCGCGTTACGCAGCGCTAAATAGCATGTACGCTGCACAATATAGCAGCGCATACTATGAATTAAACGTGAACCTAAATCTATTTAACTTAATTAACTAAGTTGATTGAAATTGGCAAATGATGTGTTCCAACCCTTACATAACTCAAGTCGGTAGTAAATACCGTCTGCCGATCTGGCGTTACGTCACACGTATTAGCACTAGATTATAAGTAAGTACCTCCAAATTATATCACCCCACGAATTCCGCAATTCGTACTAAGGAGTCACAATGATATTGGTACAAGAAATATGACTAAAGGGAACACACCATTAACACGAGAAAACAGTTTTATACTAAAACAACCAGTTTTAACACTTACAGTCACGTGCCGGCGCAAATGCATAAATACCCAACGGAGAAAGGAAGTTCAGGGAATGGAACAAACAAGGATTCCGTTGGTACTTACAGGGCTGGGTGGAAAAGATATCGACACCCAGCATTCCACTACAGCCTTGGCGCGTTATTCACTTCAAACCACTCACAGCTTCTGTTCGTATTTCACTTTGATATTAGTCATTACGCGTGACCCAACACAAACTAGGGCCGTACAAAACGCGAGCCGATATGGCCACCTGATGCCTATTCAACGCGACGTTCACGTGGAAGACGTCGAGACATCCAACAATCACTAAGCCTGGCATTCCAGTACAACCCAGGAGAAACGCAATAATACGATGCATCAACACGCGCGATCTCAAATTGAATCGTCCATTACACGCGGCATCACAAAACGCGTGGCGGGAAATCCGCACAATACGCGATACCCTCCCGTCCGAACGGTTTTGAGTGACTGACTGCGGTGCAGAAATCACCGCTTGGCGCCGTCAGGCGGTCTGCGCGCACGTCGCCAGTCTCGCCCTGCGAGTGAGAAAGGGACAACACACGCCCAGAGCGACGCGTGCGATCGAGCATTCATAGACCGTCATTAATACCTAACCCACCCCAGCATAGCAACGCTAAATTAAACATTCACCCGCCCTAGGCCGAATCCCTTAGGCCTATTCACTACTGGGGAGACGAGATAGCGTTGCTATTGCTCGCTTAAGAACTGAATCCCCTACCTGAACTGTCGCGACTCGAGGAGTGCCATCACTACCTGGGAACAAGTTGAGAATGCGCCCTCTGCGCCATCGCAGTGGCGGCAGGTTGGCATCCTTAACCAGAACGAGATCTCCGATGCGAGGGGGTTCAGTTCTGTCCGTCCACTTAAGGCGTTGCTGCAGGATGTGCAAATACTCAAGCGACCATCGCTTCCAAAAATTCTGAGACATTTGCTGCAGCAACTCATAACGCGTCAAACGATTGCTACTGACCTCTGTGTAGGGGTACTCTGGCAAGGCGTTAAGTGGTCGGCCAATTAAGAAATGCCCTGGTGTCAGGGCCTCCAGATCATTCGGATCTGAGCTAAGCGGACACAAAGGACGTGAATTGAGAACGGCCTCAATTTTACAAAACACGGTCGCTAGCTCCTCAAAGGTTAATATCGTTAAACCTATAACGCGCATCAAATGCGTCTTAGCGGACTTTACAACCGCTTCAAATATACCACCCCAGTGGGGGCATCCTGGTGGATCGAACACCCAGTTAATGCCCTGACGGGAGAGGCTCGTGCCGATAGCTTCCTCGTTTTCCGATAAAAACGTTATAATCTACACTAATATTATAAAGAGGAAAGATTTGATTGTTTGTTTGTTTGTATGTTTGTTTGTTTGTTTGTTTGTTTGCATCGAATAGGCTCCGAAACTACTGGCCCGATTTAAAAAATTCTTTTACCATTAGAATCCTACATTATTCCTGATGAACATAGGCTATATTTTATACGAGAAAAAAATAGGGATCCGCGTGAAAATTTCGATATTGTAACCCAACGCGTGAAAAAAGAACAAAAAAAAATCGTATATCGCGTACGCTGTGGAAATTATTGACAATAGAGCAAAGTGATGTACTACAGTTTTATAGAGCACATCAATATCTATAATAATGTCCGCGATACCATATGTCTAACTATTACAGTTATGCCACAATAATTACTTTTTCATTTAAAAATGTACGAACTACGCCACATTATTCGTACCAGTGTAATGATTACATTTAATCATTTCTGTATCAAAGGGTGTAAGGGATAGCCCTCCGAATACTGATAGGGTATATGCAGACCATGAAACTGAACAACTTTCCCCTAAGAACATATTTCAGGAAACGTAAAAAAACTGACTTCTCATAGTGAATGCAGTCAGCTGATTGTGATTTTGTATGGAAGGTCATTTTTTTGGCGTTTCCTGACATATGTTTCTAGGGGAAAGTTGTCCAGTTTTATGTTTCATGCACCCTATCAGTATTCGAAGGGCTGTCCCTTACTCGGTATAGAAAGACGACAAAAAACATTAAATAATGCATTTAAAAAAAATCTACACTAAAATAATACATACATACATACACATATCACGCCTATTATCCCTTGCGGGGTAGGCAGAGCGTAAAAACGGACATTAACGCCACGTCTGACATATGTTTGAGGGTCATTCTGAAAATTGTGTATCGCCATAGTGACAGGTTGTCAGCCCATCGCCTAAAATTGCAATACACACTCTCAAGTCCCTTAGTCGCCTCCTGCGACTCCCACGGGAAAGAAATCGGGTGATGCTATTCTAAGCCGGCATCACACTAAAATAATAATAATATAATCTACACTAATATAATAAACAGTTTTTTTTATTGTTTGTTTGAATTGAATAGGCTCCGAAACTACTGGACCGATTTAAAAAATTCTTTTACCTTTAATTGAAATTAAAATTCTTTATTCAATGTAGGATAGTATTATCAATTTATCACTTATTGACGTCATGAACCAAAAAAATAAATTTGTATCACACAATTTTCTTTTTTTTATTACAATTTTGTTATGACCTAATAGAAAACCGGCTCGGGCGGGATAAAAAAAATAAAAATACAGGCACTGCCATGGGGCTGGCCAGGTTAATCACACGGCATGTAACTTTACGCCACCACCATCTGAAAACGATATTTGTTTCAAATTGAAGTCAAGATTTTTAGAATCCTACATTATCCCTGATGAACATAGGCTATATTAAACTGTCTTATTCCCGGGGGGAAATTGTCAGCGGCGGGTGAAACCGCTGGGTGGGCTGCTAGTTTCTTTCATACATCGATCAGCGCCCTTAAAGTTGGTACCACAGTCCGACCTGATCAGCGCTGGTCGCCCTCTTCGCGACACAAATCTATCTAAAGCTGCTAAGAAAGCCTCCGTAGTGAGGTCGGCCACGAGTTCCAAGTGGACGGCCTTGGTTGCTAGGCACACAAACACGCACAAATACGCCTTGATTGACTTCGCGTTGCGAAGGCGTGATGCCTTTACCATAAAAGGCCCCGCAAAGTCCGTTCCCACACCCGCAAACGTCCAGGCTTCCGTCACCCGGTCCGGTGGGAGGTCTCCCATCTGAGGTTGCATTGTGGCTGCCTTCAACCGATAGCAAGGCAAGCACCGAAACACAATGCTCCGTACCGTACGTCGTCCAGACAAGATCCAAAACTCGCGCTGCAGAATAGCCAAAAGTGCATTGCAGCCCGCATGCGAGTTTTTCTGGTGACGATCCCTAACTATAAGTTCTACCAAAGGTCCCTTCTTTGGGAGTAACAGCGGATGCCGTGCTGAAAAGGGCAGGTTAGCGTTCCGAAGTCTACCTCCAACCCGGAGCATTCCATGCTCGTCCACGAACGGGTTGAGGCGCACAAGACCTCCCTTCAGCTTTCCACGGCCATCCCTGAGCAGCCTGACCTCTTCCTCAAAATGTTCCGCCTGGACGACCCTAACCAATAAACTTAGAGCCGCATTCCGCTCCGCAGGCGAGAGGACAGGTGCCAAGTTCCGTTCTGCTTGAGGTTTTCTACAGTTGTTCACGAACCGTTTGATCCAACCTGTCACCCCTAGAAGTTTGTCGAGGGAGCTGTATCGTTCCAGCAAGAAAGCCGCACTAGGCTTAGGTACGATCTGCCCTACGTTCACTCGCAAACCTCGATCAGGTGGCCCAAGCGGCGACCCGCACTCATTGTATGGCCATCTCTCAGGTGACTCAGTCAGCCACTGAGGTCCCCACCACAGTGAGTGACCTACCAAATCAGGGGCCCTACATCCCCGTGAGGCGCAGTCCGCTGGGTTCTGTTCTCCCGGTACGTGTCTCCATACCAACGGAGTTTCCGATCCTTTAATCTGTGACACCCGATTTGCCACGAAAACCTCAAGAGTATGTACCGACGTCTGTAACCAGCACAGAACTATCCTACTGTCGGTCCATGCGTACACCGTTTCATCCAAAGTGATGGTACCGCGTAGATTACTAGCGACATGATGTAGCAAGCGCGTGAGAAGCGCTGCTCCCGCCAATTCCAACTTTGGAATGGTCCATCTTGTCCTAACCGGAGCCACCTTACTCTTGGCCATAACTAGACGCACGTCTACAGTTCCCGTTGAACTGACTGTCCGCAAATAGACAGCTGCCGCGTACCCTCGCTCCGAGGCATCACAAAACCCATGTAGGGTAGCATTACATCCCACCGATGGGAGCAATTTGCGAGGTATGGCGATGCGTACGAGCCCTGGTAAGGTGGTCACAAACTTGGTCCAATCATTCAACAGCTCTCCGGAGAGCTGGTCGTCCCAACCCAAGTTTGCTATCCACAACCTTTGCAAGAAGCACTTCGCCATGAACGTCACCGGTGCGATCCACCCGTTAGGATCGAAAGTTCTGGCGATCGTCGATAATACCGAACGCTTCGTCCAAGTCTTCTGCAAAAGGTCTGGCTCGATCTGATACGTAAAGACATCATGCGTTGGCCTATATTGCACCCCTAGGATGCTCAACGTATTTGGATTGTCCGGGTTCTCGAAAAGGTGCGGGTCCTGCTGGAACTCACCTGGCAACCCGGCCAGGAGCTCTGGACAACTGGACAGCCATTTCCGCAACTCATAACCTCCTGATTCCATGATCGCGATCAGCTCGTCTCGTAGTAGCAGTGCTTGTTGCACGCTATCTGCACCCGTGCAGATGTCATCCACGTAGACGTCGCGATCCAGTACTGCTGCGGCTCGAGGGAATCTTACCCTTTCCTGTGCGGCCAACTCTCGCAGCGTGCGTACTGCCAAAAACGGACTTGGCTTCAGACCATACGTTACCGTGTTAAGCTCATAAGTGACCATCGGCTCGTCAGGGCTCTCACGCCACAAAATCAGCTGGTACCGACGGTCATCCGGGTGTATAATTGTTTGGCGAAACATCATTTTGACGTCTGCGACGAACGCTACTTGGTGCAACCGAAAATCTGTGAGGATGTCCACAATGTCCCGGTTCAACCTGGGACCCGCGTGCAGACACTGGTTCACAGACACACCATTCGATGTAGGAGCAGAACCGTCAAACACTACCCGTATCTTCGCCTCCGGTGACTTCAAAACAGCCAGGTGTGGTATATAGTAATGCTCGACACACCTCCAATCTATGCTGGACACCGACATGTGGCCTAACTCTAGGTACTCCCTCATGAATTCGATATACTTCTGCCGAAGTGCTGCATCTCGCTTCATCTTTCTCTCCATAGCCAGTAGTCTCCGTTCCGCGATCTGTCGCGAACTACCTAAGGAGGGGCGGTTTGGGAGAAATGGCAGCCTGGTAACAAACCTACCTGACGAACTTCGTGCAGTGTTGTACTGATAGAACAGCTCGCACTCGTCATCCTCTGGCTTCCGTCTATCCGCTGTGGGTGGCTCCTCAGACTCCCAAAACCTCTGCAGCACCTCCGACAACACACTACCATAGAGAACCGTATCGCCCTCTGGTAGGTCCTGAGGTCTCCAAACTGGGCCAAAAATAACATACCCCCCTGTGGTATCAACGGCCACTAAACCAGTTTGCTGAAGTACCCGTTTTCTGCCACACCAGAATCTCCCGAGGACGTCTGACCCGAGGAGAACGTCCACCGTACCAGGAGTATCAAATTCAGGATCAGCTAACTCTAAGCCTGTGGTTAACCCTCGTACCGTTGACGGTAACCGAACCTGAGGAAGTTTCCCTACCACTTCATCCAGCACCACTGCTGAGGCATGATAGCTGACCCCTGTACCTGTATTACCTAATGTGAACTCGAAGTTCACCTGACCCCGAACGTCAGGCACATCTACACCTCCAATACCTACAGCCCCATCCGTTGTGGGCCTTATATTTAAGCGTAGCCTACTCACCAGCTTACTAGACACAATACAACCCTGAGCCCCTGTATCTAACAAGGCTCTTACCTGTATGCTGCGGCCACCGTATCCCCATACCCAAATCATTGCCGTAGGCAACAATACCGTAATTGGCCGGGGGGCCGAAGCTGGCGTGTAGGCGGCGATTACCTAGCAGGAATCTAAGCGCGGAGTGTCCGCGTCCTGCGGGGGGGTCCCCTCTCTCCGTACACCTTCGAGTGGGTCCCACTCCTGCTGATAGGGACCTCTGGTCCTGTACGCCATGGCTGGCAGCCTATAGTAACCCTGCGGCAGGCGCGCGTACCGTGGACGCGCCTGTAGCCGCGGGTGCTCAGCCAAGGGGAGAGGCATGCGTGGGTCATGGGAACTCACCATGTTGTTCAGACCCGCCGAGTACTGCATGTACTGACCCTGGTGTTGGCACCCGCCCGTAGCATCACGTACTTGTGATGGGTGCCCCTGACCTTGGACCTGTGACCACCTACCCTGTCCCGGCACCTGCTGCCGAGGTGGTGACTGTCTCGCGCGTGGTGAAGGGGGCATCACCTGCTGATGTCCCTGGCCTCGTCCCTGAAACCCTGGTGGAAGAGGACTCCTCCTTGGAGGGGGTGGGGAGCGTTGCTCCCGTCTAGGTAGGGCAGACTCCGTCCGCTGACCCGCGTCAGCTCTGCCTCCGTAATCTCCGCTGCGGTTCATGCATAGTAGCTGATGGTGGGCACCCTGGCAGTACCTGCAGTTGGTGCTTGATGGGCACTCTCGCACCTGATGCGGCCCCATACACCTAAAGCACCAACGCCGTTGCTGCACCACACCACGACGTTTCTGCACCCGCTGTGCAGCGAACTCCTCACACGCAGTCACCTGATGCCCCGCCTCTCTGCAGTAGGCACACCTCGATTCCAAATTAGCGACATTGTATCGCCTGGGTGGCCTACTCTTACCGTCTCGCGCCTGTGCACCCGGCCGTTCCGGGTGGCGAGCGGCCGCAGACTCCGCGTGAGGCGACTCTCCAAATTGGGCATCTACCCGCCTGCACTCGGCCTCGAGGAAGGACTTGAGCTCCTCGAAGGTCGGGAGGTAATCAGATGTCTTACCTCCGTGTGACTGTTCAAAACGAGCGGCCATGTCGCTCGGCAGGCGGCGCAACAACGTGTGGACCAGGATATAATCATAGCCTGACACCGGCATCCCCTGTCTCTCAAGAGCGTTCACTGCAACGCAGACAGGGTTGAGGACCTTGGCCCTGAGGTCCGTCCCTCGTGTGATGGTCGGCACGGTGAGCCACTGTTCCAGGAGTTGGTCAATCATGAGACGTTTGTTGCTGTATCTCTCGATCAGCAAACCGCGAGCCGTCCCGTAACTTGCATCATCGACTGGTAGATGCTTTACCAGCTCATGGGGCTCACCTTGCAGCTTGGCCATCAATTGTGCCATTTTATATGCCGGCTGCAAGTCAGTGCGGTTATGAATCACACTGTCAAACAGATCCTGGAATCGGGTCCAATCCGTGTAGTCCCCGTGGAAGACCGGAATCGCCACAGCCGGCAGGGGCACTTGCACCCCCGGTCCCCGCGGACCATGGGGTGGGTCCGGCTCCCCAGCCCTACGCCTGGTGATCACAGCAGCCGCCTGCTGGATCTCCTGCCCTATCTCCAGGCACTGGGTCACATTCGCCCGGACCGTAAGTTTGACCTCCTCATCAGGCGTCCCATCAAATAACTCCTCGCATCCAGTGAGGCAATCCAACACCTCCGCGACCCGTTCGTCAATCCGTTGCGCACAAGCGATGAGTGCGTCCTCTCGGTCCCCGCGACCGACCATCGCCTGCTTAGTCGCGAACCACATTAGGTGCGCTCTAATTTTCGCCTGAAGCTGTCTAATTGTGGGAGCCATGGTACCAACCCAAAGTAACACCGAACCTTACAATAAAAAACAATAATCGGCCCTGATCCTACCGTTAGGATATCCGCACAGGGTAAACACAACGATAATAACAAGCAATTCACTAATTGATTGGCCCTGATCCTACCGATAGGATATTCTACACAGGACACACACTACAATCACAATAAATATTTTTTTTTTATGTAGGTAGATTAAAAAAATCTTATACTAAAATAATCTTAAATCTAGTGGTTTTCTGAACCACGCTCTGCTACCAAAAATTGTCTAATTCCAATCTAAACTCCCGCAGTGGAAGCGATTTACACAGGTAAATTTCTAGTAAAATACCAGGAGTTAAACTGAAGGCAGACAATGGCCGCGTTACGCAGCGCTAAATAGCATGTACGCTGCACAATATAGCAGCGCATACTATGAATTAAACGTGAACCTAAATCTATTTAACTTAATTAACTAAGTTGATTGAAATTGGCAAATGATGTGTTCCAACCCTTACATAACTCAAGTCGGTAGTAAATACCGTCTGCCGATCTGGCGTTACGTCACACGTATTAGCACTAGATTATAAGTAAGTACCTCCAAATTATATCACCCCACGAATTCCGCAATTCGTACTAAGGAGTCACAATGATAATGGTACAACAAATATGACTAAAGGGAACACACCATTAACACGAGAAAACAGTTTTATACTAAAACAACCAGTTTTAACACTTACAGTCACGTGCCGGCGCAAATGCATAAATACCCAACGGAGAAAGGAAGTTCAGGGAATGGATCAAACAAGGATTCCGTTGGTACTTACAGGGCTGGGTGGAAAAGATATCGACACCCAGCATTCCACTACAGCCTTGGCGCGTTATTCACTTCAAACCACTCACAGCTTCTGTTCGTATTTCACTTTGATATTAGTCATTACGCGTGACCCAACACAAACTAGGGCCGTACAAAACGCGAGCCGATATGGCCACCTGATGCCTATTCAACGCGACGTTCACGTGGAAGACGTCGAGACATCCAACAATCACTAAGCCTGGCATTCCAGTACAACCCAGGAGAAACGCAATAATACGATGCATCAACACGCGCGATCTCAAATTGAATCGTCCATTACACGCGGCATCACAAAACGCGTGGCGGGAAATCCGCACAATACGCGATACCCTCCCGTCCGAACGGTTTTGAGTGACTGACTGCGGTGCAGAAATCACCGCTTGGCGCCGTCAGGCGGTCTGCGCGCACGTCGCCAGTCTCGCCCTGCGAGTGAGAAAGGGACAACACACGCCCAGAGCGACGCGTGCGATCGAGCATTCATAGACCGTCATTAATACCTAACCCACCCCAGCATAGCAACGCTAAATTAAACATACCGTGTGATGTCGACTTAGGTGCCGTCTGATGTCGCCTTTGAGTAGCATCACCCCATTTCTTTCCCGTGGCTGTCATAATAGGCTTAGGGACTTGAGATTCACATGTTTATTGCAATTTTAGGCGATGGGCTAACAACCTCACAGGGCGAATGACCCTCAAATGTTTGTCAGACGTGGCGTAATTGTTCGATTTTAACGGCCGTTGGCGCTCTGTCTACCCCGCAAGGGGTATAGGTGTGATATTTATAGCCTGATTAATAATAAGGGCCAGTTAGGGGATTTTTGTATTCAGAGTGAATTTTTCATTAGGTGTAGGAGATGCGAAACTCTATCCAGATGCGAACTAGCGGCATCCTGCGGTGTGCCGCATGAGTTTTAGATAACCTGATACCGTGGGAGAGTACCTATATCTTACTTTAAGGCCCGTATTTTAGAACACATCTCAAGCGCTGATCTAGACTTAAAACTAGTATTAAGTAGAGTTTTGATTTTAGAACGTTGCTTGAGACAAGATTCAATAATCAAAACTCACCTGAGTAAAATCTTATTCCAGAAGGATTTTCAAGTAACAATCCTAACTCAAGTCGCGATTTTTACAGATTTGATCATCGTTTACGTAAGTTAGGTCGATACCTGACTTGAGAAGAGATTTGAAGGCTTTGGAGGTTATGTTGATAAGTTTGTTTGGAGTTAGGAGCTGATAATTTTTTAAAAGAAAACGTCATAATATCAAGAAATTGAATGATATTTGCAAAAAAGAGATATTTTAAAGATATTCTCCGGCCAAGGATAGTAATAGTGTTCTGTGTGGATATTTCCGACGGCTACAACGACATTTTGCATCAATTGTTGAATTTGTTCCTAGTGTTATCAGGATATTTCAGGCTGAACCACTTGATTTTTCGGAAGAAAGATGGTTCCGTGTTTTAATATGCCCTATGAAGCCGTCGATCCCGGTTGCTGTCTATGTAGGTACCTAACGGCGCTCGTTACACAACCTTATCAGAGGCCTACCAGTAATGAGCGGTTTAAAAACTGAAGCCAGGGTTCATCGGGTCGTTCGCCGACTCGTGTAAAACACGACAGAAGAAGCTACTTTTGTCGATGGTTTAAAACAGTACAAGTAGAGTAGTAAGTTAGCGCAGCACGGCGTCGGAGTAGCGCGGCAATAGTAAGGTAGCGCTGCACGGCGCGGCACCTTGTAAAGGCACTATAGGGTCCTACCTACTTAGTTGCACACTGCTGAGTGAAATAGCTCGCACCAAGCGGAGCTGATCACCCGTCTGCGGCCGCAGACGTCCCAACCCCTACTTAGTTGCACGGCAGCAGAGCGGCACAGCCCTTTTTGCATTTGCAATGCAACATGCTCTAAGGATGAGCATAGGCATATTTTTCAGCTCATCACAGACGAAAACCAACCCCTACTTTTTGCTAATAGGTAGGGTAGGGCCTATTATAAAATTAGTGTTATTCTTTGACATCTCATCTTTGAGATGTCTTATGTGTAGTATTAAAGTAAACAAAATACATATTTTTAATATAAAAATTTTAATTATGGACCCATTACAACATAAATAATACATTGAAGCAATCATGTAAGGACAACCTACTTAAAGACTAAACATAAGATCATATAAAGGGAAGAAATTAATGATTTGCATGCAAAATATTGTTCACATTGATGTTCAAAAATAGGTCCAATGGGCAGCATCATCATCATATTATGCACTGCTAATATAAAGCCACCCAGATTTCTTGACTGATTGGAAGCTGCTTGCATTCATTGTTTCAAAGCCGACTTGATCTGATCGTCTGTCAATCTTGCCAGGGTGCCTCCTACCCTGCACCTGCAGGAACATGGCCTCCACTTGATATCTCTACTGCTTTTCTGGGTATCTGTCCTGCCTGTAAGGACTGCCTAGTAGGCATGAGCCAACCAAACCTGGCTTTGATAACATTGCATGAACATTTCACAGGTTGTAGTTTTAAATGTGGATGGCAAAATAAATTGTCTTATCTATCATCCATTTGTTCAGGGCCTGTAGGTGGTGATATTAACTGTAACAGAGACATATACAGAGCATTTACTTTTTTAAGTTATTTATGTATACAACAATGGGATGCAAATATCTTGTTTATTATGATGGTTGGATTATTATGAATAAAAATCCTAACAAAAACTGGACAAGGACAGGCATGATACATACAGTTCCTCCTGTGTAGGTATTATTTACTTGTAAGAGTATTAGTTATGAACTATGAATTATAGTATAGTTGGAACCATTTGTTATTTGCTTACCTATGAAATCCGAGTCAAATACATCCAGTATTTCCACTTGGAGAGCTGGTGCAATTTTAGCAACATCTGAATTCAATATCAGCATCAGGACATGGCTTTATGCCGCCTTTTGCCAATCTATATTGCCTCTGTATGGGAATAGCATTCCGTTGCCAGGTTTTTAACTTGCTCCAGAGGCGGCATTATTGATCTGTTAATTGTGGTGAGCCTGTAAATTATAGTGAATCCACTGAACAAAGCATTTCCAATGAGGGTTAAGGTCAGGTAGGTGGCCGGTTGCAAAACAAAGCTAAATTCTTGGTACATGAACGTTTCAGTGGCATGTTGAGCCGTCTTAAAATAAACTGTAAACTGCAATAAGCTAAGGCTGATGATGTTATTGAACTATAAAATCGCTGCTAGAAATGGTAACTGGTAACCATTGCAAGAATAACTGAGAAAAACTAATGTGCTTATGTATGAAGTTGTAGCTACCTACGTCATCTACAACAATCATCGACTGCATACGCGAGTATCTTCCTAATCAAGCGCAAATGCAAGGCGATTAAACGTTACCTACAAGCTTATCGTCGTGCGTTCTACATGCAAATTGGGAACCTACGCGTGTGACGTCACATCTATCAAGCAACTACAGACAGGCTTAAAAGCAAGCGGCGAAGCGGCGATTCATTAGCTATACCTACGCACATACCTACTGCGCACTATAAAGCATCTACAGCTACTTACATATCAAGCGCAAGCATCTGCAACTACATATCTACAGCTACTTATATACAAGCACAAGCATTTCACTACAAGACGTAATAGTTTCACTGAAACTTGTTGCCACTCCATGAGGGAACGGCAGATAAGACGCACATTATGAAACTTGTAGCTGTCCACTATGGGAGCAGCTGAACACAGACGTATCACATGAAACTTATGATGGAGCTCTGAGAAGAGCTGTTTTGGAGCACCAGCACACAGCATGCGAGCACCATCACAAAACACGGCGATCCACAATCAGCACTCCACTTCACTCGAAGATCATCATCTGCAAGCATCATCTTCATCTTCGAGCAACTTCGTGTCATGGCGCGGCGTGACCGACGGAGCTGCACCGACGTCCTTCCTCCACGGCGACCGGCGAGCGAAAAGAAAGCGCGGACGGCGCCGCCTATATTTATACACTCGGTGTCGCGACCTCGAAACTCCTTCCCGCGCGCCGCGGAATTTGCATATGTGTGCGCGCATTATTATTCATGTGTGTGTGTAGATTTCGCTAAGTAACCACTCGTTTTGTAAATAGCTAATTCAGAACCTATTTTTGTACATATAATTAGACATTATTTTACAATAAAATATACTATACTATTCTATACCATTCCATTCAGTATTCATTGTTTGAATTATTAGCAGTATCCTCCTACCTAAGGTACAACCTGCAGCTAAGATATAACTAACTGCTAAAGTGGTGACACCCTTCAGAACACTCTGCGACTCTGCTGCCAAATCAAGATCCTGCTACCAGAAATCTCAAGATGAACAACGACGGAAACAAAGAAGAACCTACCAGCAACCCAAACGAAGGCAACGGAACCGGCAGCGGCTCAAGAGCTGAAACTCCGAAGCCACAGCCACGCACCGAGCTCGCCGGAATAGCCCTCTCCATGCGCATACCAAAGTTCTGGCGCGACCGCGTCAGGCTCTGGTTCATCACCTTTGAAGCCGTCACTGCCGAAACCAAGCGAGGGGAGAAAGAACTAGCCCAAATGGTCATCGCACAACTTGAGAAACAGGATATCGAGCAGATCGCGGACCTTCTCTATACACCATCCGCTACAAGACCGTACAGCGAGTTGAAGAACCGACTCATTTCAGTCTACGAGGAGTCAGAAGAACGGCAACTACAAAAGTTACTCTCAGAAATGGAGCTCGGCGACCAGAAGCCTACACAGCTACTTCGCCGCATGAAAAGCCTAGCAAGGGGAAAAATAACGGACGAAACGCTACGAATGATGTGGATGAACCATCTACCTGCCCACGTTCGCTCAGTCCTCGTCGTGAGCGACAACATCAGCAGATCAACGGCACTCGACGACCTCGCACTAATCGCCGACAAAATGATGGAGCAACAATATCAGCAAGTCTCTGCAATCTCGAGCCCGTCAGAATCGAGTCCAGTGAAGCCGTCTGAAACACAAACATTAGTCGACGAAATAAGAAAATTATCACTGGAAGTCGCCGAACTAAAACGCCAACATCGTCCACGCTCACGTCCCCGCTACCGTGAAAAGTCCCCGCACCCCGCATTGCCCCCGCACCCCGCGCGGCACCGCTCCCGCTCGAGAGATACCTACTACCGTCCACACACCGATGGCATGTGTTACTATCACTCCAAATTCAAGCAATACGCCCGCCGTTGCAACGCACCCTGTAACTACAAGAAAAATACCTACGAAAACCAGCAACCGGAAAACTAGAACGAACGCTGGCAGCGGCGGACTCCAGTGTTCCAGATAAAGAATACCGCCTACTCATCCAGGACAAGAACTCAAAACTTACCTTTTTGGTTGATTCCGGAGCAAACATATCCGTACTACCTAAAAGGAAAGGATGTACCGCACCGCCGCTATCATTCAACCTGTACGCTGCTAACAACACGGTAATACCTACCTACGGAGAGAAATCGCTGGAACTCAACTTAAACTTACGAAGACCATACCGCTGGAAGTTCATCATAGCAAAAGTCAACAAACCCATCATCGGCGCTGATTTCCTTCATCATCACAACCTACTCGTCGATGTCAAGAACCGCCGACTAGTTGACGGCCGAACACTACTTGCCGTGAACTTACCAATCTGCAAGACGAACGAGCCACGAATCATGAGCATCGACGAACAACAGAGCTACCACGATATTCTCGCCGACTACCCCGGTATCACTCGACTAACTTCGATGAAACTCAGCACGAAGCACAACGTTGAACACGTGATCGAAACAACTGGCCAGCCACTTCACTGTCGAGCGAGACCCCTCCCACCTCACCGCTACGAACAAGTTAAAAAGGAATTCGAAAACATGATGTCCCAGGGCCTATGCCGTCCAAGCAAAAGCCCTTGGGCCAACCCTTTACATGTCGTACCGAAGAAAAATGGAGATCTACGCGTGTGTGGCGACTACAGAAGGCTCAATTCCATAACTAAAGCCGATCGCTACCCAATACCACGAATCAAAGATTTTACCTACCGTCTCGCCGATAAGAAGATTTTCTCTACACTCGATCTCAACAGAGCCTACCAACAGTTACCGGTAGCACCTCAAGACATAGAGAAGACAGCCATCATTACACCATTCGGCTTATTCGAATTTCCTCGAATGTGCCCCGGTTTAAAGAACGCAGGCCAAACATTTCAACGGTTTATTCATGAAGTACTTCGAGGCCTAGACTACGTATTCCCATTCATCGACGACCTACTCATCGCGTCGAACAACGAAACCGAACATCGAGAACACCTACGCACCGTGCTATCAAGACTCGATGAATATGGCATCACTATCAACCCGTCGAAATGCGTACTAGGGAAGAGCGAAGTCACATTCCTCGGTTTCACCGTGAACACTGAAGGCATCAAACCACCACAAGAAAAAGTCAACGCCATAGTAGAATATCCCAAGCCAACGACAGTCGAACAGCTAAGAAGATTTCTCGGCATGCTAAACTTCTACCGAGCAAATATCCCGAACGCCGCCACTCTACAAGCGCCATTATGTAAATACCTACACAATTCTAAGAAACGCGACAAAACAGAGATTGAATGGAACGACGAAGCAACGCAAGCTTTTACGAACTGCAAACAAAGCATCGAAAAAGCTGCCCTACTCTCTCACCCGCATCACTCTGTCCCGCTCGCACTCATGTGTGACGCGTCTAACACATCAGCTGGCGCAGTTCTACAACAACGCGTGAACAACAGATGGCAACCCCTTGGATATTTCTCGAAGAAATTCACAGAAGCACAACAAAAATATTCTACCTACGACAGAGAGCTACTTGCAATCTTCATGGCGATAAAACACTTTAGAAAGATGTTTGAAGGCAGAGAACTCATCGTGTTCACCGATCACAAACCTCTAACCTACGCATTCAAGAAGATTGGTTCAGACAGCGAGACGCCGAGACGCACACGACAGCTACTTTTCGTGAGCGAATTCACAACTGACATTCGCCACGTCAGCGGACAAGATAACGTCGTCGCGGACGCCTTATCACGAGTAGAAGAAATAACCTGCCCGTCACCTATCAACTACGACGAACTAGCTAGTGCCCAAGAGCGAGACAGCAATATACCTACCTTGTTACAACAAGATAACATCAAACTAAAGAAAGTCACGCTTCCTACTACAAACCAACCGATCTACTGCGAAGTATCTACGAGCAACATTCGTCCATACCTACCACTTGAGTATCGTGAAATCGCATTCAAAGCAGTTCACAATCTCAGTCATCCTGGTACGAGAACAACACGCAAGCTACTTCAAACTCGATACTTTTGGCCTTCGATGAACGCCGATGTCAGCAAATGGACCAAGACATGCCTACAATGTCAACGAGCGAAGATAAATAGGCATACACAGAGCGCCGTATCTACGTTCCCGGCATCAGCAAGGTTCACTCACCTACACATCGATATCGTTGGACCTCTACCTACCACTGCTGACGGATACCGCTACGTCGTAACAATGATCGACCGAACGACACGTTGGCCCGAAGCTTACCCAGTGCAAGACATCACAGCTGAGACAGTCGCAAAAATCGTCTATGAAGGCTGGATAACTCGATTCGGATGCCCACACAGGCTAACTAGCGACCAAGGAAGACAGTTCCAGAGCGCCCTATTCACCTGCCTCACTCGCATGATGGGTATCGAAAAAATTCAAACTACAGCCTACCATCCGCAGTCGAACGGAATCATCGAACGCTGGCACCGATCCATGAAGACAGCACTCAAAGCTCGACTCACTACCGCCAACTGGGTGACCGAGCTACCTACCGTCATGTTGGGTCTTCGCACTGCATCACGCAGCGATACCGGTGTGAGTGCAGCCGAACTTACCTACGGCTGTACGATCCGATTACCCGGTGATTTTTTTATCCCAACACCACATGATGTCACCATGGACCACACCTACGTTGACCAGCTACGAGAAGCAATAGAGAAAATGAAGCCAGTACCTACAGAACCACATAGCAACAGCCGACCGATTTTCGTCCATCGAGATCTACAACACTGCAACAATGTGTTTGTCAGAATCGACGCCGTGAAGAGACCACTCTCACCGCCATACGACGGACCCTACCGTGTGCTGAAACGAACGGACAAGTTTTTCACACTACAGTTACCAGACCGTCAAGCAACTATCTCGATCGACCGACTGAAGCCTGCATACTTACTAGCAGATTACGATCAAAACACACCAACGACAACCGCCGTACCTACGCCGACCGCGGTACCTACAACGCCTACTACGTCAGATGTACCTACAAGTTCGCCCGACGCTACTACCACGAAGCCCGTATCACAGAACGCCGAAAAGAAAACTCGTTCCGGCCGCACCGTCACACGGCCAGTACGCTTCGCTTGAGGGGGTGCACTGTAGCTACCTACGTCATCTACAACAATCATCGACTGCATACGCGAGTATCTTCCTAATCAAGCGCAAATGCAAGGCGATTAAACGTTACCTACAAGCTTATCGTCGTGCGTTCTACATGCAAATTGGGAACCTACGCGTGTGACGTCACATCTATCAAGCAACTACAGACAGGCTTAAAAGCAAGCGGCGAAGCGGCGATTCATTAGCTATACCTACGCACATACCTACTGCGCACTATAAAGCATCTACAGCTACTTACATATCAAGCGCAAGCATCTGCAACTACATATCTACAGCTACTTATATACAAGCACAAGCATTTCACTACAAGACGTAATAGTTTCACTGAAACTTGTTGCCACTCCATGAGGGAACGGCAGATAAGACGCACATTATGAAACTTGTAGCTGTCCACTATGGGAGCAGCTGAACACAGACGTATCACATGAAACTTATGATGGAGCTCTGAGAAGAGCTGTTTTGGAGCACCAGCACACAGCATGCGAGCACCATCACAAAACACGGCGATCCACAATCAGCACTCCACTTCACTCGAAGATCATCATCTGCAAGCATCATCTTCATCTTCGAGCAACTTCGTGTCATGGCGCGGCGTGACCGACGGAGCTGCACCGACGTCCTTCCTCCACGGCGACCGGCGAGCGAAAAGAAAGCGCGGACGGCGCCGCCTATATTTATACACTCGGTGTCGCGACCTCGAAACTCCTTCCCGCGCGCCGCGGAATTTGCATATGTGTGCGCGCATTATTATTCATGTGTGTGTGTAGATTTCGCTAAGTAACCACTCGTTTTGTAAATAGCTAATTCAGAACCTATTTTTGTACATATAATTAGACATTATTTTACAATAAAATATACTATACTATTCTATACCATTCCATTCAGTATTCATTGTTTGAATTATTAGCAGTATCCTCCTACCTAAGGTACAACCTGCAGCTAAAGTACTAACTGCTAAAAAGTTTATACATACCTGAGTCGTGAAGTTTTTCGGCTTCCACACGACATTGCACAAACAAACTATTGAAATATTTTCAATTGAATTTCTCGTTTTATTGTGAAAAATTTCAAGCGGTAAATTAGCTGTCAAATCACAAGCGCACAAGCACAGATTAACAGAAGCAAATCAGAATAAACGTTCCGTTACATATAAAATTTGGTATTGAAAAACAAATTTTGGCGTAAGTGATTGCGTAAAACAGAAAAATATTGTCAATCAAGCCAAAAGTTTGCCTTCAATCATTCTTAAACCACAGATTAAATAATAAATCTGTACTTGACGTCAAATGGCGGTAAAATCAGAACTTGAGATTCGATTCAGCTGAGTAGAACTTAAGATAGGTTCTAAAATAAGATCACCGCTTAAGTTATGATCTGGACCTAAATCTAAATTCGCCTGATCGACACTCAAACGTGATCTGAGTTGCGTCTTAAAATACGGGCCTGAATGTCCAAGGATTGATCCCACAATAATTTGATCGTAGAATTTACATGAAATGTCAATAATACTAAGCACATTTTGATGTGCGTAAGTTCTGTTTACATGAGAAGATAATCTATTGTCATGGCACTACTTGACGTAAGATGCGATTACGTGACAGCAAAATCGGGCCTAAGAAGTATCATATTATGTATTTTTATACCACACCTACATAGAAATATATGTCAGACGTGGCGTAAATGTCCGTTTTCGCGGTCGTTTACGCTCTGCCTACCCCGCAATGGATAATAGGCGTGATATGTATGTATGTGCCTACATAGAAAGTTCTTATATTTTTTTAAACGTAGAGATGATCGTGGGTCATTGTTCAGGTTTCAAATTAGCGGGAACTAATGACTTAAACAAATCACTTTCTCATCTAGGGGAGTAGAAGATACAACAGTCAAAACTTTCGTACTTTCGTAAAACATAACGTGTATTTAATAGTTAAGCAGACAGAATGGAAGCCTTGGGTGAATGGACTTATAGCGTTTGCTATTCAGAAGATAAATACTCTAACGCACGAATTTGCTTTGGATATTTCGTGGCATTAGTTTGAGGTTTATTGATTATGTTGTTATGTTATTTTATTTTATTATTGTGTGTATGGATGCCGTCAGCTGCGCTTCGGTGGTAATCGGTCTTTTTCTTCGCGCATGAAGAATGTATTAATGGGAAGGAAACTACGGGGCTTAAGCAGATATTAAGTATTATCTAAGAAACAGTCAACTTCTATGAAGTGACAGCTTCCTAATGCTCTATTTCTGAGAGGTGATGTTTTCCTGCGTTCATCACTCTTAGGTTCATTTAGTCAAACTATATTATATGTTAGAACGTACTGAGAATCGTGTATAAGCTTTTTCAATTATGATTTCAGTATAGTACATATATACATTCATATATTACGCCTTGCGGGGTAGGCTGAGCGTCAACAGCTTTAAAATCAGTCATTTACGCCAGGTTTATCATACATCTGAGGGTCATCCAGAAAACTGTATATCACTATAGTGACTGACTCTCAGCCCATCGCCTAAAATGGCAATACACGTATTACCCTCGAGTCTCTTAGTCGCCTCTTACGACACCCACGGGAAAGAAATGGGGTGATGCTATTCTAAGCCGACATAACACGGCAGATTTTGTATAGTACCTACTACTTATTCAGTTTTATCTGAGCAACATAAAGAAGCTCGAAATAGGCTGAGCAAACAATATTCTACCTCTGCACCTCCAAGAAATAATAATTTAGTAATAAAAAAATGTCATGAAATAATGGCTTTGCTGCAAGATAACATAAATGAACAAGATGCTGCATTGCTAACTGACACAGAGGACCTGTCTGAAATTTCAAATGACAGTGGGTCCCCCATGACGAAGAGAAGGAAACGCCGTCGTTCATCAAAGAAGAAAAAGGACAGGGAGCAGACTGAATCAGATAAAAAAACACCAAGGTCACAGAAAGACCCCCAAGCGCGCTGCTCTTTGCAGAAACTTAAACCTGGATGCGGCCTTGTCGCTCCACAGGGGCAAACTACACAGTGCCCCCCTTACCTGCTGGAGCCCCAGCCTCAATGGGCCTGTGGCACTTGGCAAGATCAGCATGCGCGACGAGGGCAACACGGACATCAGAGATCGAGACCTCAGTGGGGTACTGGTGCGTTGCAGGGACAACTTCTTTCGTGGAGCCCACATGCTCCGCAGGGGCCCAAGTTCCAGCCGAGCCTTCTGGCTGCGCAAGCGCCGCAGTACCAGCAGGGCCTACACACACGGCAGTGGTCTCATCTACTTCGGGACCCTTACATGGACCAGGAACCCAGTACTTCCAGGCCACAAGCAGATCTAGGTCTAGGTAACCCCGCGCATGGACTACGTGGCTCGCTAGTAACACCGCACGCCCCACATGCGTCGTCACCGTTCACCCCGCGCGCCCCGCCGCCGTGCGCCCTGCGCGCGCCGCCTGCTGCTCGAGCGCCTTCGGATCTGCTCACGCCGCGCGCCGCAGGCGCCGGGCAAGGAGCCCAACGCGCGTCGCTGCTTCAGCGCGGCAGCAACACAGCAGCGTTGCATACTAGCACGCCTACGCCCAGTGCTCGTAGCCATCAGGTTCAGCAGCTGCCCAAGCCCGTGGACACTAATCCTTCTAAGACGGTTATATTTAGTGACAATATAGGAAAAGGTGTAGGTTACTTACTACATAATAAAATTAATCAGGTTGTTGAAAATGTTTGTTTACCTCAGGCTTCATTTAAACAAATTACTGACCGAATGCTAAACTATACCTATTCGGAAAACACCACAGTCATCTTATTACTAAGTCATAGTAGTGGTGTCGATAAGCAGGCGTTGACTAACTTTATTAATTCATGTGCCACCCTAAATGTCCATAACTGTATTATAGGCACATTACCTTACATTAAGGGACAAGATGAATATAATAGTCGTATTTATAAATTTAATACCATGTTGTATAATCTGACATGTAGTCATAGTGACAACTTATATACAGTCGACATTAATGTTTTCAATAATTTTATTTTGACCAACAGTACTTTGTACTTATCTTTTTTTTACCGCAAACGCTTAGCTAATCTGTTAGCTATGAATATTTCTGACCCGGTTTTACATTGTATACCAGATAACATTATACTTAGCCCTCTTGCATCCAGAAATAATGAATCTCAACATTTAAACTAAACCGAAAGACAGAGGGAATGCCACTTAGTATTATTCATCAGAATATTCAGGGCTTTCCCGGCAAAGAACTTGAGATTGAGTTGTTCCTGGAGTCAAGAAAATGTGACATTTTATGTATTTCAGAGCATTGGCTGAAAGATTATGAAATGCTCATAAATTACGAAAACTATGAAATAGTCAGTGCCTTCAATCGAAAGTCCACTACTCGTGGAGGCACGCTTATACTTGTGAACAAAAATATAAAGGCTAAAGAACGAAAAGATATTGTTGGACTTTCGAGTGAATGTGTGTGTGAACTGTCGTGCGTTGAGTTGGAGAAACATATTATAGTGTGCGTATACAGGCCCCCTAAAAATAGTAACTATGAGAGTTTTGAACGCATCATGGAAGATGTTTTAAAGATATTGCTAAAATCAAAGAATAAATTTCATATAGTCTGTGGAGATTTCAATATAAATATATTAGAAAATGTTACGTTCAGAAGTCAGTTTGTCAGTTTGTTTAAATCATTTAACCTTAATAACATATTTAAAGAACCTACTCGAATAACTGCAACCACAGCTACTTGTTTAGACAATATTTACTGTGATTGTGGCTATTCAGACCAAGAAATAGTAAATTGTTGCAAATCAGACCACAATGGACAATCTGTGCTTTTCCCATGTCGTCCTAAGGATGAAAAGATTGTTATTAGTAAAAGAATCATAAATTCCAACCAAGTAGAAAAACTCCATGACGCACTATCAGAAAAACTACCAGTTCTAGACTATGATACTAATAATCCAAATAACTTTTATACAAAACTTTTTTTAACGCTACGTGATGAATTTGAAGACAAATTCAAAGTAAAGAAAGTAACAATTAATCCTAAATTTAAATTCAGTGACTGGGCAACTGTAGGTATTCGAACAAGTAGGAGTAAATTATTCGAGCTGTATGACGAAAAGTCTTATAATCACAGTGAAACTTTTGTTGAACATGTTAAAAAATATTCGAAAATTTTCAAAAATGTTTGTTTACAAGCTAAAGCTATTTACACCAAAAATAAAATATACTCAGCTGAAAATGTTATTAAAACCGTTTGGAAAGTTGTTAATTCAGAGACTGGTAGAACTAAACCAATTGAGAAATCACATTCTTTAAAGACTACTCAGGGTATTGTTACTAAAGACACCGAGATAGCTAAAGAGTTTGAAACCTTTTTCAGTAATATACCATTTAAAACTACTGAGTTTCTTAATTCTTCGCCTGTCATTGCGTCAGCTCTTTTAAAAACGAATGTCCAGACATGTGTAAAGGGATTTGAGTTTAGGCACATCAATGCAAATCTAATAATAAAAACTTTTAAAAATATAAAATCAAAAACAACAGAGGATTTATGGGGCATGTCAGTAAAACTATGTAATTCTTTAATAGATACATTAGCACCATACTTAGCCAGTATATTTAACGCTTGTATTGATCATGGTATATTTCCTGATCTCATGAAACACAGTAAAGTCATACCTCTTTTTAAAGCTGGGGATAAAACGGATCCCAGTAACTTTAGACCAGTGTCTGTACTACCGGTTTTGAGTAAAGTCTTTGAGAAAATTATACGAAATCAAATGCTCCTACATTTCAATTTAAACAAATTACTACATGATCAACAATTCGGCTTCACCAAAGGGCGTTCGACAACCGACGCTGCTGTCAAGCTTCTAGAACATATATACAATGCTTGGGAGGAATCGCAGGATGTGATAGGGGTGTTCTGCGATTTATCCAAAGCATTTGACTGCGTTGATCATGAGACACTATTGTTAAAACTTTACCATTACGGGATAAGAGGAAAAGCGCTCGATTTGGTTGAATCCTATCTTGTAGGTAGAACGCAAACAGTCCAGATAAATGGTGCGAAGTCACTGGGATCTACAGTCAAAATTGGTGTACCCCAAGGATCAATTTTAGGACCGTTCCTGTTTTTGGTGTACATAAATGACTTGCCCTTCATGGTACAGAATCTGGCCAAGATAGTTCTTTTTGCAGATGATACCTCTTTAATATTTAAAGTGGACAGAAAGGCTAAAAATATTAACGAAGTGAATTTTGCACTTGATCAAATTCATAAATGGTTTACGTCTAATAATTTAGTATTAAATTCTAAGAAAACTAAATGTATTAAATTCTCTCTTCCTAATGTAAAAAGTATTAAACATGATATTGTTCTTAATAATGAAAAACTAGATTACGTAACTGAAACAGTTTTCTTGGGAATCACACTCGACGCAAATATTCAATGGGACCCTCAAATACTAGCATTGGCTGGTAAACTTAGCTCTGCGGCATACGCTGTTCGAAAAATCCGACAGTTGACCGATATCGCTACAGCCAGGCTTGTGTATTTTAGTTATTTTCACAGTATAATGTCCTATGGATTATTAGTATGGGGTCAAGCCGCTAACATTAAAACTATATTTGTGTTACAAAAAAGGGCTATAAGAGCTATATATAAATTGCGAGGTCGTGATTCCTTAAGAGAATTGTTTAAAGAAATAGGCATTCTTACGCTTCCTTCGCAGTACGTTTTTGATAACATAATGTATGTGCGTAAGAATTCTAATTCATATTTAAGAAACACTGATATTCATTGTCGAAACACAAGAAATAAAAATAAAATTGTACAGCCGCAAACCAGATTAAGTAAGGTCAGAAAATCATGTATGGGGAACTGTATACGTTACTATAATAAAATACCAGACGAAATTTTACAGTTGAATGATAATCAATTCAAAACAAAAATCAAGAATATTTTATGTTCAAAGGCATATTACAAGCCAGAAAATTATCTTACAGATAAAGACGTCTGGTCAGTACCAACTGTAGCTCCAACACAATGTATCAGGTAGATAGACATATCATATTTAAACTTCAATTTGACATAGATTTAATAACATTGACATAGGTTTAACTTTGACATGTATTTGTTTTTTACATTACTGTAAGTTTACTATTCTTTTTTTATGTATTATGTTAAGTACCTAGATATGACTTTCTAAAAGAGAATCTTGTAAATTCCTACTTAGAAATAAATTATTTGATTTTGATTTTGAATATCAAATGTCCCAAACTCGGGAATGTTACGTAAAATACTTTAGGAAGGTAAATTCTTTGATTAGCGTTCTATATCCTAAGCTACGTCTGAGATACTACTTATATCTTAAATCATGACAAAAAAGAAAAACACACGAATAACGTTATTTTCAATGAGTCAAAATTTAAAATTAACTCGTAGAGTTTTCGCACTGCCTCTTTATAGTATAGAAAATGTATTTTTTAATTTACTTCGGCATGCACAATCGATACCAATATGATCCACACACAAGCAAACATTCTTATGCAAATGTCCCGAGATTGGAGTGGAACAAAAAGACCGATTAATCGAAGTCGGGAGTAAATCGAGCGTCCACCGCGGACCGAGCAAATAATTACATGTGCAGAAGTCACCAACAACGGAATGAAGGCATTAAAACTCGCCTATTTCTGCTAGTACCAAACTAGTGGGCGCAACACAATTAAAACATTTTGTAACTGAACCTGTTTGCTACAAAAACTACTAGCTACGTAAACAGATGGTTAACGGTAGCTACCGCCACGTCTGACTAATATTTGAGAGCCGTTTCAGAAAAAAAACGTGCATTACTGTAAGATTGTAATACACACAAACCCCCAAATTCCATATAAACTACTTACTATCTGGCCTCTCCTATTGACACTTAAGTCACTAGTTCACTCTGGTTTACATGTTTATTGCAATTGTAGGCAATGGTTTGACAACCTGTCAATATGGCGTTACGGAATGTTCTGCATGACCCTCAAATATTTTTCAGATACATACATACATCAGCCTATTGCAGTCCACTGCTGGACGAACGCCTCCCCCACGGTACGCCATCGCTAACAGCCGCCTTTTTTAAGTCATTGTCATTTGTCAGATGTGGCGTAAATGTTAGTTTTCACGACCACCGTTTACGCTTTGTCTGTCTCATCTCACAAGGGATACAGGCGTATGTATGTATGGTTTATAAGGTTCCCTCTGAAAATTTCTATCAACTGAGCCCGTGCACCTCTCGCCTCTTTAATTGCTCTTTGATAACCGGTAATAGTACTATAAATAGCTGGTTTTCTATGTAGAGAAACATTGTTTTTTTTATGTAGAGCAATGCCATTTGGAACAAATGTAATATACGCCTACATGAACCCAGATCACCCGGTAGACACTGGCTACCCCGCGCCAGGTGGGGGGAGGGGGGGCTCAAAGTGCAGCGCGTCCGGCGCTCAGAAAAAAAAATCTACCGGATTAGTTTGGACCTTCAAGATAAGTTTGGTATCGTTTTCAGGTAAATAAATGATGCTGAATTCATTCCCCATACCAGTTTTTTAGGGTTCCCTAGCATAATAAGTCGCAATCCTTGAAATAATAAAATTTTTGTCGAAACAAAATGTAAACAAACCCACATATTTTAATAATTTTGTATGAAACTTTGTTTAAAAAAAATATTTTTCAAAAGCTCATTTAATGCACATTATAAAAACATTAACATTGAATATACATAATACTACTTTTCAACTAAAATAAAATAAAATTGCACGTACCTTTCTCATTCTTGCGGACGGCCTGCGGACGTCACTCGGTTTTCTATTCAGAGTTGGAACGAGATTTTGTAGTAAAACATCGCCATTTAAGTACTAATTACATACACGCCCATTTAAATCCATATCGGCCGGTAGGAAGTTTCTAGTGGTGAGACAGATACCCGGTAACTAGCCGGTATCCGCCCTTACTTTTACTATCCGGCCGGATACCGGATAGCATATTACTACGTATACCGGAACGTAAAAAAGAGGTATAATCGCATTATTTTACAGAAGGAAAATCATATACCAATAATTCATGGACACTTGTTAAATTTTTCCCTCGTCATACATTATTATTTTACATTTATATTTAGTACTTATAGTTCACAAGTGGCAAATTGTGGCGAATATGAATTACTTTCCGCTTTTGTTGGGCCAATGTGTACCCATAGTTCCTTTCGGCCTTCTAACTTTGGAACGCAAGATATGGCTAGTACCTACAACGTCCGTGTCGATTGTTCGTACTATGATTTTGTCGTGTCCTTTCAGCACGGAATCAGCAAGATGAAGCATTATCCGTGTGTCGGCTTCCTCGTGGTTGCACGGTGCCAAATTTTCAATTGGAGTGGTTTTACTTAGAGCTTCTTCGCCATCGGTTATGATGAACTCTTTACCCATTTGTAAGTCTATCTCTGAGTGCCAATGAGATGACAAAAGGTTGTAATGCTCTCCTTTATTTGATGTTTCGCGAAGGAAGTTTCACCAGCCTTTTGGAATTCTTGTTTGTTCACCAACTAACACACGTGTGCCAGTACCTCGTTTTTTTCGGGTTGAATTTTTGAAACTGTCTTTCTTGTATGTATCACAAACCACGTCCAGTCTTTCAACATTATCCAACTCTTCATCTAGTGTGAAATCTGACATTCAGCATGTCAGATTTCACACTAGATCTCATCAAACCTAAAGCTGATAGAGCAGGAGGACTGCTTTGATTTTCATGCGAAAATAATGTATCAACGTCTCTTGCTCTATGTTCTCAGGTTGCAATATAAAGTTTACTAAACTGAGTCGTTTTTAAGGGAACATATTTTAGATTTGGCTTTAGATTCTCGTTTTTTATTTATATTATGTAAAAGAGGGAATATGTTCAGAGGTAATGGGTCGTGTATACTTTTGGCTTCAATAAATCATTCTTTGCAAAAATTTTGGTAAAATTATTTTCCTTTGCTTTCAATTTGTTTTACTGTCTGAACCACTTCAATAGGCGCCACCATTTTCGTATTAATGTTGTACAATTCAGAAGAGTTTTCGAGAAAAGGATTTCCCGCTGTCTCAATCGTGCTGACCCTGCCCATAACCGTTCAATTGCCATTACCTCCATCCTATGCAAGGTCATGGAGAGGGTACTGAACACTAAGTTGCTGATCTACCTTGAAGACAATGATCTTCTCAGTGACCGTCAATATGGCCCTCGCCGGGGGCGGTCTATTGGTGATCTTCTTATGTCACGCACTGCTGGGGCGAAGCCATTGAGAAAAACGGCGAAACATTTGCCGTGTCTGGCATGCAAGTCTGCTCAGCAAGCTTCCTGCTTATTGCATCCCAGCTGATTTTTGTACTTGGATTTCAGACTTCCTTAGTGAATGGTCCATCAGAGTAGTCATTGACGGCTGCTCCTCTAACCTTATGGCCATTGATGCCGGAGTTCCTCAGGGGACTGTTCTCTCTGCAACTCTTTACCGTTTCAGAGAAATACTTGACAGGTGCAAAAAACCAGTGAGGATGAAATATGTTCGTTAAGAAAGGCAATGGAAGAGCGAATAGATCCGACCTTAAGTCTTGTCTCCTATTGGGGCGACGACAGTCTGTCACTGACAGGCTTGAGCTTCTAGGCATGGAGTTGACATTAAATCTAAACATCGGCGCGACCATCGAGTACAAGGCTCAACCGGCGGCTAAGAAGCTGGGCAACCTGAATAGAGTGAAGCGATACTTTACGCCTGGACAGCTTTTAACTCTTTACAAAGCACAAGTCCGATCCTGCATGGAGTATTGCAGTCACCTTTGGGATGGCTCAGCCAAATACCAACTTGCCGCTCTTGACTCGGTGGAACGCAGGGCCATGAGGCTCAAAGGCGACATAAAACTGGTGGACACCAAGCTACATAGCCTAGCACATCGCCGCAAGGTTGCCTGCTTGTCGGTTTTTTACGGATTGTACTTCGGAGAGTGTGCTCAAGAGCTTCACGACCTTGTTCCACCAGCTGCCTTCTACCATCGGACATCCAGACGCACCGCCGGATACCATCCATACCTGGTTGCCATTTCACCAATTCGGACTAAAAGCTTCCAGTCATCATTCATAATGCGTACTGCTAAAGAGTGGAACTCACTACCTGCGTCATGGTTTCCTAATCTTTTAAAAGTAAGAGTGAACAGGCTTCTTCTGAGTGAGCTCGCTCCATCTTAGACTCTGTCTCTGTCCTATGACCTAGACTAGAGTCAAAAGCAAACCCATCATTAATAATAAAAAAAAATTAGTAAAAATAAGAGATTTTATCCCAGACACAAACCTATTTTTTTCGGAAGTGATATCTGAATGATGGCGATATTCGGCCTAAAGTGATCTGTTATTTTTACCAACAAAAGCGGAAAAGTAATTCATTTTCGCCACAATTTGCCCTTTTGTGAACTATGAATACTAAATATAAATGTAAAATAATAATTCATGACGGAGAAAAATTTAAAAGTGTCCATAAATTATTGGTATATGATTTTCCTTCTGTAAAATAATGCGATTATCTCTCTTTTTTACGTTCCGGTATACATAGTAATGTGCTATCCGGTATCCGGCCGGATAGTAAAAGTAAGGGCGGATACCGGCTAGTTACCGGATATCTGTCTCACCACTAGAAACTTCCTACCGGCCGATATGGATTTAAATGGGCGTGTATATCATTAGTACTTAAATGGCAATGTTTTTACTACAAAATCTCGTTCCAACTCTGAATAGAAAACCGAGTGACGTCCGCAGGCCGTCCACACGAATGAGAAAGGTACGTGCAATTTTATTTTATTTTAGTTGAAAAGTAGTATTATGTATATGCAATGTTAATGTTTTTATAATATGCATTTAATGAGCTTTTGAAAAGTATTTTTTTTAAACAAAGTTTCATACAAAATTATTTAAATATGTGGGTTTGTTTACATTTCGTTTCGACTAAAATATTATTATTTTAAGGATTGCGACTTATTTTCCTAGGGAACCCTAAAAAACTGGTATGGGGAATGAATTCAGCATCATTTATTTACCTGAAAACGACACCAAACTTATCTCAAAGGTCCAAACCAATCCCATAGAATTTTTTTTCTGAGCGCCGGACGCGCTGCACTTTGACCCCCCCTCCCCCCCACCTGGCGCGGGGTAGCCAGTGTCTACCGGGTGATATAGGCTCAGGTGAACTTACAGATTACCCATACTATACTGGTTTTGCTCTACATAAAAAAACATATGTTTCCAATATCTTCCATACAAAAGTGCCAACAAAAAACTGACTAAAATGCACCATTACTATTTCGAGCATTTATTTTGGCCGTATTATATCAGTTGCCACTGCGTGAAATAGAGAACGTGCCGTTATTGCACAAAAAGCGAGTATAATAGGCTCAAAATTTATATTTCCGTTAGGTTTTACAATCAATCAATCTTAGGCGGTGTAGGTACTGACAACCTGTCACTATGGCGATACACAATTTTCCGAATAACCCTCAAATATTTGTCAGACGTGGCGTAGATAACCGTTTTTTGCGGCCGTATACGCTCTGCCTACACCGCAAGGTATTATAGGCGTGATATGTGTATGTATGCATGGTATTACAAAGAAACACCTATTGAAAAACTGTAAAATGACGATAAACAATCACTTTATAATTGATAGCCTTTGATCGCTATTGACGAATATATTTCGACACGCCCAATGAACAACAACGTAACTTGAGTTACGACAAAAATGAGTTAATTACATACCCTTGTTCGTTATAATTTTCTCTACACGTGTGTCCAACAAACGTATCTCTAAGTACAATAGAACCGAAGTTAGCGAGAATCACAACAACGTAACTTGTGATTGCCTTCTGAAAGAAAAAAATGTTTGCCGGGTAAAAGATGTTATATTGATTTACAATTTTGTTATACGGATCAAATATTCTCCCTTTAAAAAATATAACAACTCATGTTTATTTACAATGATTGATCGTATTTATTTTTTACCGAATTTACATGCAAATAGATTGCAAATTGAGTTACGTTGATTTTCTCCGTATTCAATTCATAGTTCTCCAATTGGACTAGGTACTGATGAGGAAGATACTGTTTCGATACACGAAATCCAACCTTCCAGACTATGTTGTAAGTAACAACTTCATTCTAGTCATTGTTTGTTATTAATCTACACTTATAATATAATAAATAGAAAAGATTTGTTTTTTTGTTTGTTTGTTTGTTTGTATGTAATCGATAAACTCCGAAACTACTAAACCGATTTTCAAAATTCTTTCACCATTAGAAAGCTACAACATTCTTGAGAAACATAGGCTACTTTTTACTACGGGAAAATTCCTCATTTCTACGGGAAAACGGTTAGTAACAGGAAAAGCGGGAAATATAGCGGATATTACCCAAATTAGCCAAACCGATTTGCGATCTTCGTGAAATTTGGCACTGATATTGGTGGTATATTGAAAACGGACTTGGACTTCTTTTTGTCAGCACTTGAGGATCTGGTGTACCTGATGGAGGGCACCAGGAGCACAGCTAAACTATTGAGATACGAAAATGGCTTCATAGCAAACGTTGTTCAGCATGACGGGGCACTTCTACTGACACATGGTTATCGAGGATCTGGAGTACCTGATGCAAACTATAGGAGATACGTTAATGGTTTCAAAGTAAAAGTTGTTTATCATGACGGGCCGCTTTTCGCACGTTGAAAGCGTTACCGTCACTATACGAAATATGCATGTTTTTTAGTAAAAGCGCCATCTGTGTTTACACGTTGCAAAGAATATTATGCAAAGACACCTATTTTTCTAGCTACATTACAAGTGCCTGGGTTAAGTAGTGTCGGTATGCAGTTTTTACCAATTTGGTACTAAGTAAAATGTAATAGTGACATATTTTGTATAGTGACATGTATGGCATATATTATAGAGTAAACACTAAGAGGAAAATCGTCATATTTTGTTTAGTGTCATTCTGATATTAATTTTCTTTAATAAAGTGTTAAAGAATTACTGAAATAACGTATTTATCCATAAAGTGTCATTTTTACATTTAACTTTTATGAAGAAATGAAATGAAGAGTTAAAATCAAAGCGTCATTTTGAGTATAGTGTCTATATATCTTCACAAATTGTTACTAAACATTTAAAACAAAACGTCATTTTCAATTTAATGCTACTTTTCCTTTCATTTTTTAATAACAATTGGAACATACGTTTCAAATTAAAATGACCGTTTACGTTTAGTGTCTTTTTTAATGTCTTACAATTGAAATTTTTCTCTCAAAATCATGTCATGTTAAAAATAGTGACAGTTTAGTCTGAAAATATTATAACTAATTTTGTATGTGATACCGCACAATCCTTTCATTTAATGCTTTAGGGCAGTGTTATTAGAGTAATTTAATGAATTTGACTAGTTTTTTAAAATCAGGAGTGTATTTGTATCCATACAGGCTTTTAATCTTTGCAATATTAGAAGTTATGTATCCAACGAATCAATACCAAATAGACAGATTCAAAAAACTAATTTACTTCTAATATTTTGGTTTGATTGGCTATAAATTTAATAAGTATGGTCTTATTTGATTTAATGCCCAAAGTCCTTTAATTTGAAGTAGATTGATAAGGGATCGGTAAGTGATTTTAGACTCTATTGTATACATATTTGACGTGAAAGTTTTTTATTTCCATACTAAATAACTTAAATAATAATTGAATTAATTGTTTTTGTAATGATCGTTTTAATTCGTAGAGCAAGTTCATAAAAGCATCATACTTAGCTTGTAATTGCACATAATTCGTTTGAATAGTGTAATATGGTCCAAATTCTCCAGTATACTGTATCACTGGCTAATGTTATACCTTTAGCTTAAAGTTTAAGTTTAAAAAGAAAATAGGCAAGGAAAATAAATTAATTTATCTCATTATTTAATCCATCAGTAGTTGAATTAGTAAGAGTGTTAATAGGTATAGGATAATAATTCTTAGAATTCTGTGCATCGGAGCTTTAACCGTAATCCCCCCTGCTTACACAACATACATGTGGTACAAATTGAGGACTAAAGGTGCATATATCAAGAAGATTTTTCTTGATTTCATGATGTTTATTCTAATCTTTGACTATAATGAGTACCATGACATGAATCAACATCTTTAAAACCTTTTTTTAAATTAGTAAACTGTTCTATTTTTATCATTGGTCAGCAAAGGTAGAGAGTCAGCACTGATGTTGGTAACAGTGGCATCGTCCTTGTTTTTCATTAGTACTTAAATTTAAATAAACAGAAGATAAATACCCATAGTAGCGAGACTTTTGGGGTACGGTAGATACTGGATCGACCATTATCAATATCACTCCTGCTCTATTTATTTAGCAGTGTACGGCATATATCGTGCAATAAACGTTTACGTTACAATACCAAGATTGTTTCAGATGTCAAAAAGTAAATTTTTAGCACAGTGAATACAGTTGTAATGGCAACGTCAAATTTATTTAAAAAACATGTTTTTGTCAACCGGAGGGAATAATTTATACACAGTCGTTCTGTAATGTAACCATGTAACAGTTCTTTAAAGAGTACCTACTCAACAGTAAAATTTACCTACCTACTACTTGTTTAGACATTCTTCAATTTATAAGAAGTGAAACATGTATTATTTGAAATCAATTAGCTGAGGTTTTCTTCAGGCAGCTCATGATACTGAAAACGGGAAGGACAAACAAACTATAAGAATAAAAAGTGACATATTTAGGAGGAATGGATATTTTAAAATGCTTTAAATTAATACTTATTATAATCAAAGTTCAGGGGAGAGGGGTTAGTTAGGGTCATTTGTTTCTTGTCTGTAGGTAGTACAGTGGAAAAAGTATAATATTCTTATAATATGCTGGCATTATACGGCAAACTAACTAATAGTTTTTATTATTTGGTTAGGTTTTATATCTATATTAATAAATTTTGTTTTACGATGCTTATGTCACTAAACGAAAAGTATTCTGATTTTAACTGTAATAATGACACTATACAAAAAAATACACGAAAAACATAAATAAATAATTTAAATATAATCATGCGGGTTTGAATTCATAAGCAGCTTAAAAGAAATTCATTTTTTTATATTTGTCAAAAACAACGAAATCTCGATGTTTTTTAAATTTGGAAAAATGTTAAAATTAAATTTTCAAAAATTGACCAGCACTTTTCTCAAAAGCATGTTTTTTGTATAGTGACGGTAACGGTTTCAACGTGCGTTTTGTTGGCACTTGGTCATTGAGGGTTTGGAGTACCTGATGATGGGCACCAGGAGCACTGCTAAACTATATGAGATACGATGATGGCTTGATAGCAATAGTTGTTCAGCATGACGGGCCGCTACTGCTGGAACATGGTCAACAAGGATCTGGAGTACCTGATGCAGACCACCAGCATCCCATCTTAACTAGAAGAGCTACGGTAATGGCTTCAAAGTAAAAGTTGTTTAGCATAACGGGCTGCTTTTGCTAGTACATGGTCATCGAGGGTCTGGAGTACCTAAAGGAGACGACCAGCATCCTATCTAAACTACAGAAGATGAGGTATCGGCATCAAATTAAAAGTTGTTTAACATGACGGGCCGCTTTTATTGGCACTTGGTCATTGAGGGTCTGGAGTACCTGATGGTGGGCACTAGGAGCACTGCTAAACTATATGAGATACGATAATGGCTTGATAGCAATAGTTGTTCAGCATGACGGGCCGCTACTGCTGGAACATGGTCATCAAGGATTTGGAGTACCTGATGCAGACCACCAGCATCCCACCTTGACTAGAAGAGCTACGGTAATGGCTTCAAAGTAAAAGTTGTTTAGCATGACGGGCTGCTTTTGCTGGTACATGGTCATCGAGGGTCTGGAGTACCTAAAGCAGACGACCAGCATCCTATCTAAACTACAGAAGATAAGGTATCGGCATCAAATTAAAAGTTGTTTAACATGACGGGCCGCTTTTGTTGGCACTTGGTCATTGAGGGTCTGGAGTACCTGATGGTGGGCACTAGGAGCACTGCTAAACTATATGAGATACGATAATGGCTAGATAGCAATAGTTGTTCAGCATGACGGGCCGCTACTGCTGGAACATGGTCATCAAGGATCTGGAGTACTTGATGCTGACCACCAGCATCCTATCTTAACTAGAAGAGCTACGGTAATGGCTTCAAAGTAAAAGTTGTTTAGCATGACGGGCTGCCATTGCTGGTCATCTAGGGTTACGATACAGTCATAATGGCTGAATCACTGCAGGATCTGCAAAAAATGCTGACCAGTCTCAACGTCGCCTCGAGACGTGTTGGACTCGGGATGAACTTGGACAAGACGAAAGTCATGTTCAATCAACACATCATCCCAGAGCCGGTCTCCGAAGAAGGTATAGCCTTTGAAGTTGTCCAGAAGTATGTGTACCTTGGGCAAACTTAACTGGGTAGAGACAACTTTAAGACTGAAATCACCAGAAGAGTGCAGCTGGGTTGGGCAGCATTTGGGAAGTTGTGTCATATTTTGGAATCATCCTTGCCACAATGCCTCAAGACCAAAGTGTTCGATCTGTGTGTCCTGCCCGTCATGACCTATGGAGCCGAGACGTAGAACCTGACAGTAAAACCTGACAGTAAAACTAGCCCACCGGTTACATGTCACTCAGAGAGCTATGGCAAGGTCTATGCTCGGTATCTCTATAATTAATACATTCCGGAATGAGACTATCTGCAAAACTACCAAAGTAACGGACATAGTCTGGAAGTGTAGCAAACTGAAGTGGCAGTGGGCTTGGCACATCTGCTGTAGAACCGACGGGCGGTGGACTAATCGGGTTCTTGAGTGGTGGCCACGCCTCGGCAAGCGTAGTGTTGGACGACCTCCGGCTAGATGGACCGATGACGTAAAAAAGGCGGCTGGTAGCGACTGGATGGTGAAAACGGGAGATCGTGCCCTATGGCGTACCCTAGGGGAAGCCTACGTCCAGCACTGGACTGCAATAGGCTGATGTATGTATGTATGACAACGCTTACGTAAGTCTGTTACCGCAATTACAGCAGCTAAATATAAAGACGGAGTTTTTGCTCGTCAAAAGCAATTTCAACTACATATTATCACAAATTTTATAAGAGTTTGCCTGTTGCAAAAAACGATAATCGAAAAGATTTGAATGAAATTGATGATAATGATGATTGCTTATGTTTGTTTTCATTTCTTTTAATAATGACTACATTTATCTATGGTAAGAAAAGAAGTTTTGTTTTGTATGACACATATTTGTTTTTTGTATAACATATATTAAGTAGAAAATTATTAAAATATAATATTCTATAAAAGTGTTTTATTACAGTGCATTATAGTCAGTAAATTTCATACAAGACTTACGCTTCTTGGATTATTTTGATGTCAAAAGGTAATAAGTGCTCAAGACAACTCAAACGTAACTCAGACATACACTGGATTTAATCGTAAAAAGGTAATACGTACATAAGACAACTCAAACGTAACTCAGACATACACTGGAATTTACCGTAATATCTCTATCTTTGAAGAATCACTATCTCAACTTACATTGTTATTGCAAGTAATATGCATCGTTGCCCTTCATTGTAAGTCATAAAACTCAATGAAAGCAAATTATTATGTTAAAAACATATATAACAACATATAAAACCCGATACATGTATTCTTTAAAACAAACAATCACTTAAATTAATAAAAAAACAAAAGCGTGAGAATTTTTTTAACCTTAAAATCGCTGTACTGTAAAGTTTACAAAAATGAGATACGTTGTTGTTCATTGGGCGTGTCGATTTGATGTCAAAAGAACTCTTAATACCTGCTTGACTTCATTTACAATACGTGTCATACATACATACATATTGAAGTGGAAATAGAATCAATAGAGTCTTTAGGATGTTCAGTGGATACAATGACTACAGTAACTATCTATATAAGAGGTTTATTTATACATATTTCACACACCTATATCCTAGCTGAGGGGCAGAGCGTAAACGGCCGTAAAAAAACTAACATTTAAGCCACGTCTGTCAAACAGTATGAGGGTTATTAAGAAAAGTGTATCGCCATAGTGACAGGTTGCCAGCCCATCGACTCAAATTGCAAAACACATGTAACTCTGGAGTCTCTTAGTCACATCTTACGAAACCCACAGGAAATAAATGGGGAGATGCTATTCTAAGCCGACGCCTCACGGCAGGTTACTTTATGCTGGCAAATAAACAAAACATTGTTTTCACATATTTAATAGAAAACTATCTAAATTTTCTAGCGCGGGCAAGATTTGAACCATCACTAGTGGTGACGCCTCTTGCATCTGGGCTACCGCGGCTCATCCATTGCCCCCGAATTTTGCAAGTTTATCTTAGTGCCAGTAATGCGTGGCACGGCTTCATCTACCGGGATAGTTTTTGCAAATAATTCATTCTTTACAGATTAAATGTAAAACCCGCGAAAAAATCCTGCCCGCGCTACAAAGTATTGGAGATTTCTAAATAATTGTATACCTAACACGGGAAGTGTTCTAAAATTTGGTATTAAATCTGTTTACGCATCATATTACCACAATATCAATTCCTCTATAAATTCGCACACCTCCTTGACACGTATTGCAAAGGCTCATTCAAGCACAGACTCAAGTAGATCTGTATGAGTAAATAGAAGAGCACAAACACTTAATCAATGATCGAGGTACCCATTGAAACTCTCACCTACTTAGCGGATCTGTGAATAAACATGAGGGCGATATAATACCGAGTGTTACGATGTTACAGAATGAATTATTTTAGAGAAGACAAAAATGCCCACCCCATTTCATTCCCGCGGGTGTCGTAAGAAGCGATTAGAAGATTCGAGGGTTTTATCTGTATTACAGTTTTAGGCGACAGGCTGACAGCCTGTCTCTATAGTGTTACACTATTTTCAAATATTTGTCAAACATGGCGATAGCGAACGTATCTTTACGGCTGTTAACGCTGTGCCTATCCCGAAAGGGATAAAGGCGTGATATGTGTGTATGTATGCGTATGATAAAAATAACAGTACGAAATTTTTCCATGAACTAAGTATAATGTCAAATCGCATGGACTTTAATTCTAATTACAACTTAACTAATTCATAATCATCAATAGCCTAAAGTGTCCCACACGAAAGCAGTCTAGAGTAGGCTATAGTATAGGCATCTCTTTTTGTAGGATTTAGCCGGTTGGCGAGCACAGTGCAATATTTTGCATTAACAAGAACATCTGCTGCCTAGTTTTATTCGCCTTGTACGACCATGTGGAAATAGGATGTTGTTATTTTCAGCAGGCATCCGTTTATTTTATTGTTATACCCTGTATTGCAAGGCACTGACGTGATGGCACGTTGATGTGATGAGTCATGACGTGGAGGCGAGCCGCAGCACAACGGATTGGAAGAGCTTATATTCAAATCTAGAACTACATCTAGAACTGCATTAGAATATATTCACTCGCAGTTTATTTAGCATCACCTCATTTCTTTCCCGTGGGGGTCTAAGAGGCGACTAAGGGACTCGGGTGTGAGCATTGCAATTTTAGGCGACTTGCAACCTGACATTTTTTACCGAATGTCCCTCAAATATTTGTCAGACATGGCGTATATGCCCGTTTTTTGCCACCGTTTACGCTCTGCCTACCCCACAAGGTATTATATTATATATGTAGGGACAGGCCTCAGAATACTGATAGAGTGCATTTAGACCATGAAACTGAACAACTTTCCACTATTCAAATATCTCAGGAAACGTCAATGCTCCTATACTTCTCATAGTGAGAGCGGTCAGCTGATCGTGATTGTATAAGGTAAAAAAATTTAGTCGTTTCCTGACATAATAATGCTTGTACGGGTACGTTGTTCAATATATGGTTTGCATGCACCCTATCAGTATTCGAACGGCTGTCTCTTGTATTATACTCGTAGTCTGGTTGCAGTCTATGATACAGTGAGGCAAAAAAGTAGTTTTAATAGATATTGACAATCAACAATACCTACACTAATATGATCTTTGAGCGCGTACGTTTTATTTCGAAAAGCCGTCGTATTTTCGCTGTCTATTTGCAACTGAGCACGTCCGTAACCGCCACTGGTAAACTCAGAGACTTGAACTCTGACGCGGTCAAGCACAATGATATCCGCCAAGTTTACCTTCATCATGCCGTACCCGACTATCTGAATAGATCGTATGATGGAAGCTGCAGCTGTTGGTGCTTTTTGTATAAAATAATAATAATCTTTTTATCTCGGCTGAACTGTTGCCGTGTGACGCCAGCTTAGAATAGCATAACCCCATTTCTTTACCATGCGACTAAGCGACTCGAGGGTGTGTATTGCGATTTCAGGTGATGGGCTCACAACTTGTTACTAAGACGTTATGTACTCAATTTTTCGAATGACTCTCAAATATTTGTCGGACGTGGCGTAAATGCCCGTTTTTTGGCGACCGTTTACGCTCTGCCTACCCCGCAATAGATTATAGGCTTGATTATTGTGTGTGTGTGTGTGTGTGTGTGAAAGAGAGAGAGAGATAGAGAGAGAGAGAGAACTGATGACGTAATAGATAGTCGTGGGTTTAATCCCCACACAGCATAAGTATTTGTTAGTTATTTTTCCTTTTTCCTGTGTTGAGTCTGGGTGTTTCTATGTATTTATCTACAGAAAAAAGTATTTGTGATTTTCGCGCCATTTTGCAGATTTTGCAGTTTAACTGCAATATTTTTATTCGCCGCTTAGTTTTGTCAAATAAAGCGTAAAATATGTAATACATAGACAGTTTAAGAAACGAGCATCTATTCTTATCTAAGCCTATTTACCTGAAGGTGACAGTTTTATTTTTAGTTGAATATATTAGTCGGTAACATGGAATTAGGACTAAAATAACAAACTTAGGGGAATGAGCATATTTCAGTGGTCGACTGGTCACCTATCTCGTGACCTTCAATTTGAACCACAGGTTTGAACCCTGCCCGCGATCAAACGCAATCGGCGAAAATTACAATACGAACATTATTACGGAAATGTTGGTAACGACGTATACTTATCTGAATGTTGGCAACATTGTGCCTGGAGATAGTTGTGTTTGATTTAATGATGAGGAACAGTACCTGAAACAAATAAAACACGGCTTTAAATTTTAGACTATGGGAACATAATGAATAGACTTGATGTGCATGTTACGAAACCCTTGGTGGGCGAGGCCGACTCGCACTTGGCCATTTTAATATTTATATTATGAAGTGCACAGGTAATTGCATAATTATGTCTGACCAAGTTGTTAGTGTAATAATATAATAAAACCACCAGCGAATACACCTACCTAATTAAATTTACGTGCAGCCTACTTCAGAAAATCGCAAAGAATTTTTACCAAGAGGAAGTTATAAAGTCGAAATCTTTATCACAAAATCTATTTCTGGCGTCGCCTCATCAAAGAGATATAAAAACCGCGACCATTAAAAGGCTCTTAAAGAAAATTCCCACAGAGTCGGCCGTCCATTACGACGAGCGAGAAAAACTCATTCTCCTTAGATCTTCGGAATCAAACCTGCAGTCACGGAATGCAGGCGAATTGTTCCGAAAAACAAAAAGTTAATTAAATGTTGAAGTGTAGATGGAAGAAAAATATCAAGGGAGACCGCCATGACACTTGCGTCTGTCTACGAACACGGTAAAGCTTTTCGCTCGATAACCTAACCGCGCGTCAGTTTGTATGGAATCTGGAGTTTCCTAGTGTTTTTGATGACACAGCAGGTGTCTATGGTCTATGGGAAACTCGGCCGTGCGCATCCAGCGGCACCGCGACAAATCGCTGCTAATTGTTACGATACCCGATCGAGCGTTGACATTGTCAGTCCCAAAGCAGAATAGTCCCCGAAAACAACGAAGACATATAACGATGGTTACGGTAGTTACAGTAGAAGTAAGATAGCTCGAGTAGAACGTCTTCATAGATGCGACCGAAACCTCGACGCCTTCTTCTTGTCGTGTGGGACACCGAGTCGATTAACGACCCGATTAACCCTGGTGTCAGAGTTTTTTTAACCGCCTACAACTACGAGAAGGCCTCTGACACGCCTTAACTTTCTGGGTAACTTATCATGCCAAATAGCATCACCATTTCTTTCCCGTGGGTGTCGAAAGATGCGACTAAGGGGCTCGAGGGTTACATGTGCATTGCAATGTTAGGCGATGGGCTGACAAACTGTCACTTTGGTGATACACAATTTTGTGAATGACTCTCAAATGTTTGTCATACGTGGCGTAGGTAAATGTCCGTTTTTACGCTCTGCCTACTCTGCAAGGGATATAGGTGATAAATGTATGTTATGTATCTTATCAGTCAATCGGCGTCATGCGTGAATCTGCTCTAGTTCTGGAAACTGTGATCTAGTTGTCTGAATTTTGGAAGGTTCTTTAAACAAACAATGAAAACTGAATTATCATTTTAAGGGACTAATCCCATTTGCGTACATTAAATGATGTCTGCATCACCTGATTTTAGTTTGATGAAAGTTTTTTATTAAGCGCACCTTCAGTCAGCCAGAGGAGGAGTTGTCTATGATAGAATTAAATGGATTTAAAACTTATTGGGTCTTGACTATTTTCAAACGCATAATTTTGTCACGGCCATAACTGACTGCGCCTATTCTTTACTGTGCCACGGTTACCTGTCAGTCACGTAGTTAGAAAGCGCTAACTGTGCTGGTTTACGAAGTGCTAATCCGTAGAAACATAAGTAAGGAGTACTCAATACCTTTACAGATCGTAAATGCTGAGCGGTTTGGTAGTTATTAGTTTATTACACGGTAAAACTACTTTGTTCTTCAAGGAATATTTTAGAGCTGATTTCATTTGCCGTGTGATGCCGGCTTAGAATAGCATCATCCCATTTCTTTCCCATGGGAATCGTAAGGGGCGACGAAGGGACTTGAGGGTGTGTATTGCAATTCTAGGCGATGGGCTGACAACCTGTCACTATGGCGATATACAATTTTACGAATGGCCCTCAAATATTTGTCAGATGTGGCGTAAAAGGCCGTTTTTTTTTCTACGGCCGTTTACGTTCTGCCTACCCCGCAAGGGACAGTAGGCGTGATATGTATAGTGTTTGTACTTTCATTCAAAATAATTCAGGTGTCGGTGCAGTAGGATATTTTTTCCTTGTTTTCGTACTATATGAGAAACATTTTTCAGCGTATGGCCGATTAGGCGCAGTTGTGGTGCGGCTGCCAGCGGCGCAAAGGTTCCGGGTTCGATGCCCGATTGGGCGTTCACAAAGATGATAACATCACTTTGTGAATTTGTTCCCAGTCTGGTTAGGACCGTTCTTCGGAGGGCACATTAGGCCGTCGGTCCCGGTCCTGGTTACTGTCTACGATTATTTAGACGACGGTCGTAACGCAGGTCGTAACACAACCGTGTCAGAGGCCTACTTGTAGTAGTAGGCGATTGAAAAACCCTGACACCAGGGTTCATCGGGTCGTTCGTCGGCTCGGTTTCTCTCATGATAAGAAGATGAAGAATCAATTTAAAGATGCAGTAGATGTCACCAACTAGATAGGTATCACTAGTAGGTGCCTAGATACTATGATAAAAAGAGCACGAATAACTAAAAGAAAAGAATATATTCAAATAATTCCTACAAACATAATAAATTTGCATAAACTTTACTCTAGGTATTCACGTACACTGTTATCTTTATTTAGCGCTCGTGATCTTATTCAGCTCATATTTACACAATACACAAACTAGCGCTATGGTAGTTGCGGTGATCCGTCTTGAGCCTGCTTCTCTGAGGGGTGAATTAGGTATGCGCGGCGTACCCGGCGGGACGCGAACCCAATCCCAATAAACAACTATTGTTGCCAGACACCCATATTGATCCTTGGTTGTCTATTAATAATGTAGATCTAAAGATTAGGTATATCTGTTGATTATGAGAGCTTCTGAATACACAAACTAGCGCTATGGTAGTTGCGGTGATCCGTCTTGAGCCTGCTCCTCTGAGGGGTGAATTAGGTATGCGCGGCGTACCCGGCGAGACGCGAACCCAATCCCAATAAACAACTATGTTGTGTTGCCAGACACCTATATCGATCTTAGGATTTCTCTGCTTCTGTCTTATGGGACACTGACTCGAAGAACGAGATTTATTTAACCGTTTATTGTACACAATATAACACAAAGGACATAATATATAGATCAATACACAACAGGTCAGCTTTTTTCTAAAAAGAAATCTCTTACAGCAGACCTAGGGTAGTGCGAAGGCATAAAGTGAGGCAGTTGACGTGTACAACTTACTTAGTAAGATAAAAATAAATTTGGGCTAGTAAAACATGAATACTTAGTACAATAAATAAAGTAATGAGATGGTAAACCCTGTGTGTCTAATTTTTTATCCGCCTACAAGGCAACCAATTAGCTGGTTCAGCATGCAATAATTCGAAACATATTCATAATGACTACGTACTGAATGAGTTCTGGGTTTTCCAGTTATAACGTAGATTGAAAGTCATTTTTTATTGATTTGGTTTTAGAGTTACCAAGTTTCGTGTTTATGCTATCGCAAATATTTCGTGTAGAGTTATAAGGGAGTCTGCCCATGTCCATTTGCAGCTGTTTTTAAACATACGCAGGGCCTAAAATAGAGTCTTTGCTAGAAATGTTATAAGGCAGAATCCCTGTTGCAGCAAGGTCATTTACTGGCCTAACTAACATTTACTTTTAGTTTCGTATCGATCTTAGGATTTCTCTGCTTCTGTCTTATGGGACACTGACTCGAAGAACGAGATTTATTTAACCGTTTATTGTACACAATATAACACAAAGGACATAATATATAGATCAATACACAACAGGTCAGCTTTTTTCTAAAAAGAAATCTCTTACAGCAGACCTAGGGTAGTGCGAAGGCATAAAGTGAGGCAGTTGACGTGTACAACTTACTTAGTAAGATAAAAATAAATTTGGGCTAGTAAAACATGAATACTTAGTACAATAAATAAAGTAATGAGATGGTAAACCCTGTGTGTCTAATTTTTTATCCGCCTACAAGGCAACCAATTAGCTGGTTCAGCATGCAATAATTCGAAACATATTCATAATGACTACGTACTGAATGAGTTCTGGGTTTTCCAGTTATAACGTAGATTGAAAGTCATTTTTTATTGATTTGGTTTTAGAGTTACCAAGTTTCGTGTTTATGCTATCGCAAATATTTCGTGTAGAGTTATAAGGGAGTCTGCCCATGTCCATTTGCAGCTGTTTTTAAACATACGCAGGGCCTAAAATAGAGTCTTTGCTAGAAATGTTATAAGGCAGAATCCCTGTTGCAGCAAGGTCATTTACTGGCCTAACTAACATTTACTTTTAGTTTCGTACCAGCACGTATCAAACACAAAAACTTTTGCTTTACAAAACTTTCTCTACCCTTTCCACACATGGCAGCTGGCAACACAACAATTCATACTTGTTTATTTATCATCCCCGCACGGTATTGTGTGGTCACAGGCTCGGTTGTGTGGTATCGTATCGTTATTGATTTATTTCCATACTCCATCATGACAGGCTTCGAACAATGAAGAGTTTCTATGCTTTCACTGGCTGGGACACCAACACAAGTTTCAAATGATGTACTAATGGTATATTTATTATTGTGTGATTACTATTATTTGATGCCTGGATCCAAATAGGTGGAGCTAATTTGAGAAAAATATATGTACCTATTACGGGTACGGTCAGTAACAATGTGAGAATTGTATGTTTTGTATTATCCCTAGCGGGGTTGAAAGAGCGTTATCAGCCGTAGAAAACGGTCGCTATCGCCACAGTATAATTAATAGTACTAGCGTACAGTATGGTCACTCCCTGCCTCCCCCACAAGCGCCGCCCACCTGTGCTCGGAGGACGCTCAGACACCGGCTAGCAAGGACGCGACGACGAGGGTCATTTAATCCTGCCGCACATTGCATTCCCGATTCGCGAACGCAAAATGGCGGCGACCCTGACATGTTGTCTCACACACACAAGCATGGTCCGCGTTCACCTACGCGAGCTTAGACTGTGTGCGTAGCAACGCGTTTGTTTCATACATTTGAGCGCCAGTGTCCGAGGTGTGCTATCGCCACGTCTGACAAATATTTGAGGGTCATTGAGAAAATTGTGTATCAAGTGAATCGTGCAGAATTGTTTCATTTAGTATTCGTGGATTACCAAACTGCGCTACCCCAAGTGCTCAGTTCAGTCATCACAAAATAGCAGAAAATGAAGTCGCTTCCCATGTCCCTTTGTATGGTTAGATCTTTTAAATTACGCAACGGATTTTGATGCGATTTTTTGTAGTATTTATGCTGAAAAAAGTTTTCTTTTCCACGGGAAACGGTAAGCAGTGGCTGAAACCGCTGGGCAGGTCGATAGTATGTATATTTATTTTATTGTACAACTCGTTGATCGTTTTATGAGCAAGTTATCGGGTACTTTCACTTTCACATGTTGTTCGTTAGTAGGCTTTTATCAACTTAGGAACATCCTAAAAACCCTATTACTCAAATAATACATCACTTAAGTACATATTACCCCATTCATGGTCAACAATACAACGAGCTATGTGATGCCGACTTAGAATAGCATCACCCCATTTCTTAAGAGGCGACTGAGGGACTCGAGGGCTAGGTACATGTGTATTGCAATGTTAGGCAATGGGCTGAAAACATGTCACTATGGTGATATACAATTTTATAAATGACCCTCAAATGTTTACACTCTGCCTACACCGCAAGGGATATAAGCGCGGTATTCGTATGTATGTAACACACCGAGTATGGCATGTTTCCTGCGTGAAATTGCTACATCATCAACTCAGGGTCGGTTTCATCTGTTCCAAAAAATCAAATGCAGGCAGATCCTACTGCAAGTTTCTTGGTCAATTCTTAAAGCATTCGCAAAGATAAAACTGTCTCTCGCCATAAACGAATGCGTACAAAAGCGAATAAATCATCGAAAGTGGGTGCTCCTTTGCACGCAGGACCGCCGAATCAACAGGCACGTGACACACGAAGATATAAATCGTAATTATGAGAAACGAGACAAAATTTCACGCAATGTACGAGTCGCATGATTTTCTCAATGTTCCGCATATATAGCCCCAATACAATACAGCGACTGGATGGGGAAAAGGACAGATCGTGAAAGGACGTACCCTGGGGGAGGCATACGTCCAGCAGTAGACTGCTATGGGCCTTTGCCTGTTTGTGATTGGATTTACGTACTTTAACGTGTGATATGATTGTTAGTTAAGATCACTCGTGGTAGAGTGGCGCATGCAAATTCAAATCTCCACTGATTTAAAAATACGTCTCTAGTTTAAATCAATCGCTTTTTCAGCAAGCAGCCATCAAAATTTGATCATTGGATCCTACAAATGTAGTCTTAAGATTCTGATATTATCCCTAAGTATTTCATTTCTAAAGACGTTACTAAGTTGGTTACATTTCTATTCAACCACGGAACCCTATAACCAAACAAGTGTATTGCGTTATCGGTCTGGGAATCGAAGAGCAGAACACCGAAACCCGGGTGTCGCGTAACCCGTTCCCTCTTGATCAATGTCTTTATAACAGCCGTTTGAATATTCAGTGTTTCGAGACATCAGAGCCAGGACATGTTTCAGACGGAAACCTTACGGACATAAAATGAAGCCATGAAAAAGTCGTCGCAATCAGATTAAGCGCATGCTAAATTAAATTAAGTATTTGATTAAGTATGTAGTAATTTGCAACCGTGCATTTTGTTTTGTCTTAACACGTGCCAAATCTAATTGCGACGAGTTTTCTTTGCTTTATTGTAGTGCTTGCTGGAAAGTTACCTACATCAGTTTGCTGTTCAGCCCAAAACTTAAAAGAAATCATTTCAATAGATCAGGGCAATTGCACAATAAATAATAAATTGTAAATAAACTACCGGTACAACTTTTCAGTTTCATCCTTCGAGAAACTTTGATAATCATCAGACAGCCACAGTACTTATTCGTATTACAATGAAACAGATTCTGATGGCTTTGTGGGAAATACTGGGCAGAAGCTAATAACTTGGTGCTAACTCACAATCTATGGCGCACCTAATATCATGCCCTCTTTTACCAGTCTCTTGCAGCAATTTCGTGAGTGAGAATGCCATTGCAGACGCCAAATACTGGCAGTCAAAAATATGACTGAATGATCCATTGATATGATAAAGAAGAAGCTGACTCACAGTCAAAATAAAACAAGATTAATTTAACAGTAGGATTCGCCGTGTGATGCCGGCTTAGAATAGGATCACCCCATTTCTCTCCCGTGGGAGTCATAAGAGGCGATTAAAGGACTCGATGGTGTGTATTGCAATTTTGAGGCGATGGGCTGACAACCTGTCACTATGGCAATACACAATTTTCAGAATGACCCTCAAACATTTGTCAGACGTGGCGTAAATGTCCGTTTTTTGCGGCCGTTTACGCTCTGCCTACCCCGCAAGGGATTATAGGCGTGAAATGTGTATGTATGTATCCGTCTGAAATTTCCCTTGTTCTAAGCTCGAGACATGAAATTTATGCACTTTACCTATTTACCCCGACTAATTTACTGTTACCGAAGTGCCGTTTATCTCACCACTTGATTATAAATTTCGGAGGGGAAGAGAGGCTGAGGTTATGATTATGTTTCTGCGGTGGGATTACTTTACAAAGTCGTGGTTTTTCATTCCGTTACGAAAGTTTATTTCTTCGTTGTACAGGTAAAGACCAAGCTGGGTTAGACAGTTTGGACTTTGGACCGTTCTTATAACAAGCATAAGACTTACATTGGCAGTTTGGAGCCTAACCGCACGTGAGCTTGACTGTACTAAGGTCTTACCGAGCAACGTTGGGAACTTTGCGAGATACGTCGTTATATCGGGTGAAATTTTACTATTGTCAGATACTGGAAACAGAGGACGGGTTGGTGATAAGGAACAATTTTCCCGAAGGAACAAAGGTCGAAATATGATAAAAATATTTTGAGCTTCTCTAGGCACTCAAATCAGGTAACGGCAATTTTGTATGCGAGATACTTTTTTTGTATTTCGATCTATGTCTCCTGGGAAAAGTTGTTCAGTTTCATGGGTTGGTTCACTCCTTAAAATATTTGTATCTAACATTTTTACATCCTGTATACACTCTTGTTGATTAATAATTTAACCCTAACTAGTTCGAATTTTTCTTTGTTTCTTTGCGATGAAGAAATCCCTAGACTTCTTTTTTAATTTTATAGAACATTTTTGAGAGATCTTAAAGTAGTGTGTTTACATTTGCCTCTACAACCATAACTATTCAAAATTAATCAACAAAAATGGAAATTGGAATCGGAATAGTATCGATTCGAAACAGTCAATAAAATAATAGACAAAATGAGTCCACTTTTTACATTATTTTATTAGAACGAGTGGGTTCAGTTCCATGCATACAAAGGACTACTTAAGGTTAACGTGAGACTAATGGCGCTCCTAAAGAGAAAATACTTTGCTTCTTCTTTTTGCATAAATTCTGGCGCTAAACTATATTATTATGACATTGCTGAGCAATCTATTCAACACGAAACAAAATTATAAATTCGCGACAGTAACTAAACCTAATGTTACTCAGATCGAACTAATTTGAAAATAATTGGTAGATTCACTTACGCAATTTTAAGAAGAAGCAAAAAATTGACCTAAAATAGTGCAGTATGAAAAAAAAACCGAAGATTTAGCTAAATTTTAATAAGGTTCTTCATTTTCGCATAATAATAATAGCAGTTAATCGGGTCGTTGGAATACGCGGTGTCCCTCACGAGAAGAAAGAAATAGTGTAGTGCGTAGTAGGCTCATAGAATAATGATTAGAATTAAATAGATCGAGTTGTCTATGAATACTTTTTTTACTCAAAGGCACTAGTTTCACTAATGTTGCACCTCAAGTAGGTAAACGGGTTGTTCTCATCAGCCTAGCCGATACGATCGCCAATACTTGTTTTAGAATACTGATCAAATACTGATTATATCGAATGAGAAACCTCCGAAAATACTTGTAAGTATTAAAATTTATAATCGTAGCTGATGAAGAATCTCGTTACGTGTATATTGTTGAAATGTTCGTAGGGTTGTCAATTAAAGGAACTTTTAAAGCTTTTAGTTTATTTCAAGGATTTAAAAAACATTCAGTACCTACTAATGGGGCAGGCACATGTCCAGCATTGTACTAAAGATTTGTTAAATATTAATTATAAGATAGTCAGATTTAGTTTCAGATGATCCTACAGTTACCTAAAACTCATTTGTATAATCATATCTACCTGCACCCATGACATAATGTAAATCGAGGTCTATTTTAAAAACTCTTTACGTTCAAAACCATAGTCACCAACAGTTGCATAAGCGGCTAATTTGTAATAGCCTTCTCGAACAAAAATTTTTAATAAAAAAATTGCTCTTTATCGCATGTTTTAGGCCCTGATTCGCCTGAAAAGTGTGTCCCTTTCGTTTGCTAAAATTTTCGCGAGATTTTACGGTTTTTCCGACATAGAAACCAGAGAAATTTATAAAAGATTATAAAACTACTACCTTTAGAGGATCTTTTCGTCTCTTTTCCACCACCATTACGAACGAATAAATCTTTTACTGTGTTTAAATTTAAGTATAAGAAAACTCTGCTAAATGCCCAAAAATATTTCGAAAATATCGTCTGTCCCTTTAAGAGTAGAGTACAATACATTACTAATCATGCTAACAAGGATGGTATGGTATGAGTCACCAAAAATGTCAAAATGTGTTATTTGATATTAAAATGTATAATCATTGATTTAATTTTGTTACTTAACTATTCTTACTTACTTACTTTTTATGAAATGAAATATTTAAGAACACCCATTTTTGACTAGGGGTAAGCTTAAAACCAGCAGTGTGCTGTGCCTACACCCATTTCAGCTCATAGTGTATATTTGTACTGAATTTATTGATTGTTGTGCCTAAGATGTGATGCGAAATAAATATATTTGTATTTGTATATGTATTTGAAATACCGTTACAATGTTTTATTTAGGTGTATGTACTATAAAAGGTATGTATCTAAATTATAGCATAAGTTTTTTTTGTAATAACTTTAAAACTGTAGACATAATATAGAAAAAATATTTAAATGAAGGTTACTTTGCTTTTTTTTCTATCGAGTGAAGTTTGTCAAACTGTGTAACTGATAGGTATATGTAATATACAGGGTGGCCCGTACAGTCACGTCCAAAGACAAAATTAATTTGAATGCCTTATACTAAGGGGTATCCGAATCACCCCCATGTATGTTCCGCGATTTTTTGTAGTTTCCGAGTTATTCCACTTTTAAAGTTGTATGGGAAAATTTCGACTCGCCGGCTTTTTTTCTTCTTTTCTTAATTTCCGTTAAAGGGCTTTTCGAGCGGTTATTTCTATGACATAAACTTCATGATTTGTATTTTGAAGCAAACAAAAAAATGGAAAATAGCCTCTCAGTAGAATTTTCCTCATACAACTTTAAAATTGGAATAACTCGGAAGTTACAAAAAATCGTGGAACATACATGGGGGTTATTCGGATACCCCTCAGTATAAGGAATTCAAGTTTTGTCTTTGGACGTCACTTTTCGGGCAACCCGGTATATTATCTGCTAGATCCTCGAAAAATATATTATTTTTTCAGAATTTTATGGCTGTAATTGTCAAAATAAAGCTGGTTTAAAAATCTTGCTCGTGCCTTAAATTTCAGTTTTTTGTTTGTATGTAAAACGTCTCAGGTGAAGCGATGCAACCCTGCCCACATGGGCAGACACACATCTTTCGCCGCGGTCGTTAACGCGCATAGATCAATGGGCCTTCGCCTAGTGGGCGTACCGTTTCATTAACCATTATTATAATATAAAAGCAGTCCAAACTGATTAGTTCTACGAATATCGTAAAGCCATATTTATACAGGAATCTTGTACCATGTAATTTGTAACGATTGCATCTTTTGTTTGGATATTATCGTGTGTTATAGACATCGTGTAAGGGGGTGTACCGAAAACTTTGCGGGGCATGATCAGACCATGAAATTTATCAACTTTTACAATGGAGCCTAGGTTGGGAAACGTTTTTTTTTCTGTCAGCTGATCGGGAATTTTGTCGTCGAACTAAAAATCTTGATTACCAACATAATCTCCATAGAAAAAGTTATTAACTTTCATGGTCTGATCATACCTGCAAAGTTTTCGGTACACCGTCCCTTACACCCCATATAAATAATACTCAGGAGATTTCTCCATTCATTTTTAGTAAACAAATAACAAAGGTTTGAAACAGAATAGAAATCAAAAACAAGCCTACACAAACTTTTATTATGAAATAAAACCTTGTAGCTATAATCTTATATCGCACCAGAATGACTAATGCATAGACGCCACAACAAGACTTGTTTAATAGGGAGAGACACACGGATTGCCCGGTAGCGGACGGTTATCTGATAATAAATATTATAGTCCGTTCTTTTAGGCGAGACAGTCATTAATCCCAAGTCGATCGCGGCGTATCGCGTTACCGAGACTATTGTTGGTTGCAACAGCACAGACTGGTGTAGGAATAGACGCTTCAATACAACAGTAAAGAAATATAATATAGTAAGTAAATAATACATAACAATTTAAAATTTGTCTCTATATATTAAGTGCAAATCCGGCCATTTTGCCTTGTCTGACAAAATAGTTAACGGCGATTTCAGGAATTCGGATGGTAATAGGTCGAGCAACATCATTTGCGTTCTAACTTGATTCCAGCTGATCCCAAAAGTGGACAAAAATATTTTGGGCAAAAGATTTAGGTGACAACTGTAGAATGTTGCACACGTGGAATTGGATCCCAGTAACTATGCAAGCTATGGAGCCACTTTGTGTGTGAAGTTTTTTTTATTGATATCCCGAATTCATTCTTTAGGGAAAGTTAAGCAGTTTTATGTGTAAGTAGCGTGATCATCTTTAAGGCTGATGTGCTACATTACAAAACACGTGGCATAAATTGACATTATATTGTGTAGTCTATTTATTTATATTTGTATTGTACAGTTTAATAGTTTTCATAAAATAATAGTGCTATCGGCTATCTGTTTACCTGAGATACAGGAATTCATATGCTTAGTATAGGAAACAGAAGCCTCATAATTATTTTGTATCGTTTTACCTAATTTAATTAAGTTCTTCTTCTTCTTTTCGCGTGGGACACCGAGTGTCCCAACGACCGGATGAACCCTGGTGTCGAGTTTTTCAACGTTGAAATTCGTGTTACGACCGCCGTCTAAGTAATCATAGACAGTAACCGAGACCGACAGCTTAACGTGCCCTCCAAAGTATGGAACCATCTTTCTTTTCGGACAATCAGGTGGTTCAGCCTGCAATGTCCTTGCCAGACTGGGAATAAATTCACAAAGAGATAAATAAGTACTTAATTTGTCAGTGCCCCACCGAGAATCGAATCGGAACCTTTGCGTTGCAGGCAGTCTACTATGCGCCACAGCGGTCGCCAAATAAGTTTATTAATAAAGAATTATCTTACAAGCGGCGTCTACAGTTGATCTGGTCAGTGCCGCATTCTACAGTTGTTCCTATTTATCAAATTGCGCCGGTTGTACTGTACCTATGCTCCAACAATGGCGGCGCTTTGTCTCTCAGAGACATCGGTATTAGTGAAGTATACATGAGAGATGAGCATGTAGACAAGGGAGACAACAGGGTTTTATATCTTAGGTGTACTACAGTTTTAGGAGACAAGTGACAACCGCCTACTACTAGTAGTGAGGCCTCTGACATGGTTGTCTAACGACCGCCGTCTAAGTAATCATAGACAGACAGCAACCGGGACCGACGGCTTAACGTGCTCTCCAAAGCACGGAACCATTTTTTTTTTCGGACAATTAGGTGGTTCAGCCTGCAATGTCCTAACCAGACTGGGAACAAATTCACAAAGTGATTAACATCAACTTTTGTGAGTGCCCCACCAAGAATCGAACCTAGACTTTTACGTCGCAGGCAGTCGCACTTCCACTGCGCCACATTGGCCGCAAAATAAAATTGGTTATAAATAAATATTCAAATAACGCCTCGTCAACAAATAAAAGATTTTATCCTAACAAAAATCCCGAGTTCACTGAACTCGGCCAAATTCGTTCTTTGATTAGTGTCTGTTTGTCAATCAGCATTAGCTCATTCAGACTAATAATTTGAAAATCATGCAAATGCCCACAATGTTTACTAAATGAGTTGATAAAATAAAATCAGCGTATACAACGTGCCAACAACGATGAGATGAATATTTTCTCGAGTTTGCACAACTATTACTCATCACAATAAAACATTTTTAAACGGATTTAAGTTGTGTTTACTTTAGATTTTATAATTCCCACAAAAAAAAAGTGAGCAAAAAAACGAAGGAAGGAGGGAAGAAAATTATAGAGCTAGAAACTTAAATCTGTTTAATTGTAACGATAAGATTCAATAATAATAACTTATACATGAACAAAAACAAACAACGCAATATAAGTAAAAGCGGTTGATGATCCTCGATCCTTGTTGTGAGGGACACCGGATCAACGAACGGCCCGATTAACCCTCGAATCGCCATATGCGAGTATTTATACGTCCCCGTCCAACAATTCCGAACCAATTGACACTTTACATTGACATTCACCGTTAATAACTCAATCCTGTAGCGTTGTACAACGTATTAGAGTCACGAAATCGTCAAGTCCAAGTGATTTGCATATAAATGACTTTCTTGAAGCAAATCCACGTGTTGCTTGAGAATAGAGATTAATGTGAAGGGTGATCATATAAGGAATAAGGAAGACGGAGCCCAGTAAATAAATAGTGAAGCTAAAATACAAAAACTTTAAACTTTAACCCGCGCGTCTACGTCCAAACGTGAAGATATAACAGTTCAAAAACTGCCTATTTTGACTTATTTTCCACGATTCAACTTATGATGGAGATAAGTCCACTTTAAATATCATCTTCGATTTTCCATAAGTTGTTCAACGCTGAAGTTAAGTATACGTATATAAGTAATGCCTTGAAACATTACAAATTAAGTCAAAGTATCTATCTTAAATTTTGTGAGTAGTAAATTTTTCTTCGCTTAGTAATAGTTCGATGTATTTTCGCTGCTAAACTTTGTTCTAAACTCCAGAAAAAGGGGCCGAATAATTTCCTTGGCTTGTACTATACAACTCCATCTTCTTATTTTCTTGATCTGATGCCGGTCGCTGACAGACAAGTTAAGCTGACGTCCGTCAACGCGGCGACGCGGCGCACGTAATCGTCGGATCACAGATCGATGTTAAGCTCAGCTTATTGAACTCTTCAACAGATCACCAAGTTCAAGTCCATAAAGCCAAATCTGACAGTGACAGTGCTCGGGTCACCGGATTTTACCCATGCAACACGGATAGTATCGGCTATAATAATAATAATAATATTCTTTATTGCACACAAAAATAACATCGACAAAATAAAATTAAACAAAGACAAATCACAGTACAATAAGGCGGCCTTAATGCTAAAGCAGCATTCTCTTCCAGGCAACCTATCTCTCTCTAGGCTAGGCTATCTATCTCTTTAAGGGATCGACCTATACCAGTCATTTCGATAATCACTACATAGTATAAAGTAAAGTCGCTTCCCGCGTCTGTCCCTATGTCTGTTTGTTTGTATGTATGCTTGAAGCTTCAAAACTACCCAACGAATCGGGATAATTCTTTTTTTAAAGATAGAGTGATTCAAGAGGAAGGTTTTATGTATGATTTATGTCGGGTGAAGGTTTGTTTCCCGTAGGAAATTGGTTAGCAGCGGGTAAAACCATTGGGCAGGCTGTTATGTCAAATAAGACAAGGAAAGGAGATGATCGCGACTAATGACGAGGAAATGCGAAGTAATCATTCTCATTTTTCTTCTTAACATGACTATACCATCTTTCTCTTAATCTATTTGACGAAAATTGACAGCGCTATTTTTAGTTCAGAAATGTTATCTAATTGACACCATTCTCTAACGTTTGGGCGGTCGAATCGACGAACATTCGATTAGCCTGGTGGTGTCAATACTGCTCACACTCCAATTAACTATGACATAATTTTGAAACAGAACAACTAGGACCATCGTTAACTTACTTACCGCCAAAACATAACTTAAGATACTTACTTCAACTTTGTGGCTTCAGCACACATTATTTGCAATGATTGGGAATCGAACTCGTGAACCTGGATTTGAATCCTAAGGGCCATACAACTAGATCAAAAGCCAGTTATCCAGGTTAATAAGATACAGGCGATATGGCGCATCAGCACGGCCATTTCGGCGCGTGGAATGGTTTTATCGCGCCTTAGCGCAACGCTCGCATTTCTCTTTCTTTTGATCAAACGATCGAGATAGCGACACAGTAAATTTCCATTGCTGGCTCCACATCAAATCAGCACCACGGCTCAGTTTGTTCAATTGCACGTTCTAGGGCCCTCGAGATACCCCTTGGCGTTGTCTGGGCACAAGCGGTCGTGAAATTTTACGACGGCTACTGACCCGCGCGTAACACTAGCTTTAGGACCTGTCCGCAATTATTGTAAAATCGACGCGGGTAATCGAGTCTCGAGTCTCGAGTCCTCCTTGGCGCGCCGCCGCCGGCCAGCCACTTTGTCAAGCCTTTTTCAGGAGCCCTTTTTAACTGCGAATTACCTCACCAACGATGGTATTATACTTTATGATGAGACGAGAACGAATAAAGACTTTTTTCTCGTCTTATCCCCTTAATCCTTTTAAAAGTTTACACCGCCGGAAGACCTTGTAAGCACCTCTACAATTTTCTCGTTAAGGTTTTACGCAAAGTGGAAAGAGTGCAGCTGAGTGACGTCTAACGCTTTTAAAGCACTATTAAAGTTGAAAGCATAGTTCTTATTTCGCCAACTACAAAGTTTGCCTTAGCTTCTGTGTGCTGTAGGGAGAAACTCGTTTCAGCGTGAACATTAAAGCGACAGAAAACTTTAGCACGTTCAAAATAATTAATAAGCAGAGTTATCAATCGAGTGGGGAGAGATCGATGGAGCGCAGTGGCAGCGGTACCGGTTTCTGCACGCGAAGAGTGCCCGCTGGACGCACGCAAATAATCATAGGCCGGCAAAGCGCACTTGGAGTAATTCGACGACAGCGCTGCCGGCGCTCGGAAATAGTAGCACATAAATAGGGGCAAATTGTGTTTGTAGTAGGGGCAGGGGCAGGGGGCAGGCGGGCCGCCGACGAGAGGCAACGTATTTATTCTATTTGCCGAACGTGCCTCGCCGCCGCGGCCGCTGTTTGACGATGCAAATTTATCGTGGCGCTTAATAAAACGCGAACCAACCTCATTGATTCGCAGATGGCGCTCATTACGAGGCGAGACGGCCGCCTCGCCCGCCGCGGCTCCCCGGCTACCAAACCTGTTAACTCAACAAATTATTATGAATCGTCGCCATTCCAGTTACGCGTTTATCACCGTCATCGTGCTGATAGGATCCCGCCGCCGAGATAGCATACCGAATTCTGCTCACGCCGCGCGTGTAAGCCGTTATGATATCACAAATAATGCGGCGCGCGAACGTGTGCGGAAGCGAACACGGAGGGAACATTAGAAGAAGGAGGAATGCCCATAGCCGGCGACCATAAACTGCTAGGAACAGTCGTTCGATCCGATAAAGCCTCACATCGGGAGCTGCGCCGCTCCGATACCGACATATCCGCGCCTTCCTCCTCGAGAAACAATGAGGCTCGTTTGAATTGATTACCAGGTTGCGGCGCCTCGGTACACATTTTTTGCGCCGTAAAGAGCTTGTTTGTAAAAATAGCAATTTTCTTGCTACACCTCCTTATTCGCTCGTCTCGCTTCCCATGCAAAAACACGTTGTTGGAAAAAAGTTGGCGATCGCTGCAGTTACCTTACCGCCCGCTGGGTAGTCGCCCGCTTACACCGCGCTGAATAAATTAAACGTGCGCTACACCTGTCAAGGAAAACAATAAAAGTTAACACTTCTCATAAATACTTCATATTCAACATAGTTGTGGAGCAGAGTGGACGAGTCGTAAAACATCTTTAACTGGTGTCGAGGCGCGAGAATTTATAAACAATGAGTTTGGAGGATATATTTCGGTGAACCAGCACATACATAATATAACGCTATATCTCTTAAGGGTTAAGGTAGAGCGATTGCGGAGTTCCCGCTGCAAATTCGCTACAATATATACTGCTGCCTATAGGACAGCTAGTTATCGCTGAATATCCAATCGTCAATTATACGATATCTCGTCCACAACGCCTCAAAGCAGCCTAACAACGATTACCTCTCAAACTAAATTGTATCATGTAGTTGTAGTTGGAATGCAAATAGTGTTAGACGCAACACTGCGCAGACGCAACTTGGGTTGACTAGCCGCCGCAACCGCAGTACAAACCAGGGGGTAATACAAGCGCGGAGCTTCACTTTCCGATACCAGGTAGAGAGGTGTACACACTGGTTGTAACTGCAGAAATATGAAAATATCGCCGGGGTATGGTCTTTAGAATCACTTCTTAGAAAACTTGCCTTTGTAGAGTCTGTGCGGAAAAATTATAGGCGTGGGCAAAAAGAGAATTAATCATTTTGTCATAGGTTGCTATGACATGTCTCATACTGTATCACAGATGCGCCGTTGATTTTCACGCCTATTCTCTTTCCGCACAGCATTTCCTTTGAGGAATTTACTGTTTCAAGTCTTTCTTTGGGGAGAAATAGCTATATGAATTCACGTATCATACAAACGATCAATCCAGGACCGCACTCAACCACATGATTCATCATCACAATCCTTAGATAAAGGATGGCCCGTTATCAAAAATTACATTACCTATATCGAAACCTTACGGTTAACTGTGATATGGAGACGTCAGTACAGATCAACTTAGTGTTGACTTCATGCACTTGTAACATTCGTTTGGAAAACCATGAGCAAACGCAAAACCTTATTTTCTCCCAAGATCGACTGGCGTTTGCGCATCAAATCTGCACACACCTCAAGCCCAGCATTCACCTCGGCTCTTTTAAGCAAGATCGACGCATTTAGGTACCACCGGCTCGGTGCAAATTGCTGGTTTCACCTCATACCATGCAAAACGACCATACCTTCGGTTGGCATTACGCTTCCTTGCCAACGGGGATTTCGCATACATAGAGGCTTGTCTAGAGTTTATTTTAATGTCGCCCTTTAAATAACCAGTAATGTACGACGAATAGGGCCCTGTTGGCAAAGTAGTGTAATAACTAGTTTCCCGCTCGCACGCCCCGGACCGCCGGACCGACAAGTTGGTAATAATCATTGTTTTTGAAAAGAGAATAAAACGAGTTCGTACTACATGATACAGGGTGGAACGTTGCAGTTTGAATTAGGAATTGGAGCTGGGATCGGACAAAGCATATCGTATCATTCGGCCAGAAACGACTTAGTAGCTCAGGGTCCATTTACTTGCAGAGGAATCTAGAAGAACCCACCAAACTGAAAACTGATTATGTATATAATTAGAACGATTATAAGATTCCACAGTTTGTACTCGTATACCTGGATATCATGAAAAAAATCGCGTTTGTGCTGAATGTTGTATACAGGGAATAACAAAAACTGTATAAAAAGCCGAGATATGTTCATGGTACTCATGAAACTGAACAACTTTCCCCATGTAACATAGGTCGACATAATAATAAAATTTGGACCTCCTATACAAAATTACCGATCAGCTAACTAATTTAGTATGGGAGTAAGTCCAATTTTTTTCATATGTCGACCCATGTTCATTTGGGAAAGTTGTTCAGTTTTATGAGCACCTTGACCACTTTTCGGTTTGCCATTTGTTACACCTTGTACAGTTTATATCATCATTTAACCGAGAACATGGTGATTGCAACGTCTCGCCGAAATACCAGGAACTCAAAAATCAAATCTGATTGAACTATGAGTAGAAACATCAAAAACATGTTTAATAGATGTAGTGAAAATAACCAAAAACTTAAGATTTAACACTCTGTATAGTACAGGGCAGAGAAACGAAGACGCTCCGGTATTCCGATAACTTTAAGATAAATAGAGCCGAGTTTTACTTGGCCTTTAGGTACTAGCAGTTCAACTTTTTGCGTTCTGTTTCAGACTATAATCTACATCAGCCAATCATAGCTAGAGTTATGCGTATTGTTACGCATATTACGTAGGACATTGAATTGAATTTGCCGTGTCATGCCGGCTTAGAATAGCATCACCCCATTTCTTGCCCGTGGGTGTCGTAAAAGGCGACGAAGGGACTCGTGGGTGTGTATTGCGATTTTAGGCGATGGGCTGACAACCTGTCACTATGGCGATACACAATTTTCCGAATGACCCTCAAATTTTTGTCAGACGTGGCGTAAATGTCAGTTTTCTGCGGCCGTTTACGCTCTGCCTACACCGCAAGGGATTAAGGCGTGATTGTATGTATGTATTAAATTTGGGATGCCTATACATTATGTTAGATTCCCACGTAGCTTTTCATCTAGGTATTAGAATGAGTTTCAGATTAATAGAATCGAGTCTTAGTCTTACTTGGCCTTTACCTTGCAGTTAGTTTCTTTGCGTTCCGTTTTAACATTTAATTTATACCAGCCAATCATATATGCCTATACGACCCTATACAGATAACTACCAACCTACTTATTGGTATATATTGGTAAAGGGTATAGGATATTTTTTAGATGATTAGAGCCGAGTTTTACTTGGCCTTTACTGGTGGCAATTCATTCTTTTGCGAATCGATGTTTTCTTTAGTTACACAGTTTTAGTTTTTCTTGTGTACACTAATAATATTATAAATAAGAAAGATTTGTTTGTTTGTCTGTTTGAATTGAATAGGCTTCGAAACTACTGGCCGATTTCAAAAAATCTTTTACCTTTAGAATCCTACATTATCCCTGATGAACATAGGCTACATTCAAGTGTCTTATTCGCGGGAAACGGTTAGCAGCGGGTGAAACAGCTGGGCAGGCTGCTAGTGAAGATTTGAACTTGAACTTGAACAGGGATACTATCCGCTACGCCGCGCCATCGGAACAGTCAAAATGTAGATCACTCTACTTACTAATCTGCAGTGGGTATTTACTTACTACGTGGCTACCTAAATAACAGGTACAGGGCAATAATAATAAACAACATTCTGTTATTATTCTGTTAACGGGCGATTTTGCGAGCGATAAGGTTGGTATTTCATGCCTAGTAGTAGGCAATTGATTACCTCTAGCACATAACAATTGTTATTTATTATTGTTTGAAACTAAAATATAACTAGCATAGGGAAATTAACGGCTGGTAGCGACTCGATGGCGAAAACAAGAGATCGTGCCCTATGGCGTACCCTTGGGGAGGCCTACGTCCAGCGGTGGACTGCAATAGGCTGATGTATGGAAATTGACGAGACAATTAATGTTGACCCTATTATTTTAAGAGTTTTGGGTGAGACAAGAATCAAGTCGGTGACGGCCGATATGGCGCGTAGTAGTGCCACTGCCTGCGGCGCAAAGGTTCTGGTTCGAATCCCGGTGGGGCACTCAGAAAGACTCAAAGTTAATATTATCACTTTGTGAATTCGTTACTAGTATGGTTAGGGCATTGCAGACTGAAGCACCGGATTTTCCGTAAGAAAGATGTTTCCCTACTTTGGAGGGCACGTTAAGCGGTCTTTCCTGGCTGCTGTATACGATTACTTAGACGGCGGTCCGGTCTACTAATAGTAGTAAGCGGTTGAAAAGCTCTACTGACACCAAGGTTCAGGAAAAAGAAGAAGAAGAAAAAGAAACTAACAAAGCAACCTAAAAGTATTTCGCAACAGATGCTATTATACTCCAGCATCCCGTAGTTATACTGATCCAAATAACATACAGAAAAAAACTTAGATCTTAAGATCAAGGTATACCTACTGATACGTGTATGCCAGTAATATCAGCAGCACCTCGAGTTACCCATTTAAGCGTTCAATATACACTGGTTATCCATACACCTATTGATATTAACCAGTTAAGTTAATCTCATGGTGATGGTACCTGTAGTACAAAGCCTCATTTTCGGCTGCAAAGACAAAAGCAGTAATTATATAGTTAACGGTCACGACGACTAGTGTTGTCCAACCACTGTCGAAAAACAGGAAGTCGATATCGGTGAAATATTACCTCCAGTATTGACAGTACATATTTCATCGCTAGTTTTCAAGGTGGTTCAAATAATAGCGCTTTGTTGTGAGAACTAGCTTGGGAACAAACAATGGTTAGTAGTAATTGGATGACACAGTTCCTATAAACTTTACTAAGGAATATTAGAAGGTTCTCTTAAAAACAACTAACAAGAAATGAAATACGGAAATTTTCGCTCTATTATTTATGTGGTTCTTACTTAGGCCATTACATGTTCCTATGGGTCTCAAAGACTACATACATACATCACACCTATATACCTTGCGGGGTATGCAAAGCGTAAACTGAAGTAAAAAAACTAATATTTACTCCACGTTTGACAAACATTCGAGGGTCATTCAGAAACTTGTATATCCGATCGCCTTAAATTGCAATACACATGTGACCGTCGCCTTTTACGACACCCACGGAAAAGAAATATGGTAATGCTATTCTAACTATTTCTAACCCGACATTACATTCAAAGACAATTTATCGAATATAATAGTTATCAACTCTTCGATGTTTTTTTTTACTGATTAGACATCACTAAAATTGTTGCGGCCGGCGGCGGCTACCTCACAGGCTTCATATGACGGCCAATTACACACAGATGCAATAAAATTATAACTGTGCGTGTGCGTGAACATTTGTGGTATCTTAGAATTAAAAATACAGCTCTATTTAGAGATGAATTTACAAGAAGTTACAAATATAACAAGCTGGAAGTAGGTGAAGGTACTCATGAAACTGAACAACATTAACCTGAATATGAATAAGTGCTTTTGCCGTAGTAAGAAAAAAAAATAGTTCGTAACTAACCTTTACCTTTGTTCAGGCAAAGGCGTATCAACAATTCGTCACGTCGTCAGCACTTAAGAAAAATATTAAAAATAGAAATAAATAATATTATTTCGAAAAAAAATAAAGGAGGTTCTTAACCTATGTTTTCAAAACAAACCATTAAAATTATGTGGCATACCGAATTGGCCATCATAATATGAAGCACAAAGATTTCCATTTAAAAAATATAGTCTATAACCGCATCAAATCTCCTCCCGAATTCCCCATGTTTCGGCTTACCTACTCGCTTTCATGGAAACTAGGTACATGTTAAAGTTCACTACGATATCGCTACTTCAACATTTAATACATTAACCGCCACAACAGTCCGATGCTGGACATGGGCCTCCCGCTATTAAGGGTATTGACATAGTCACCACGTTTGGCAGGCGGATGTTGCATTCAAAGGGAACGCTGCTGCCCATTTCCCGGATGATTATCCCTTAGTCGCTTTTTACAACACCCACGAGTAGAGTTGGGGTGATGCTGTTCTAAGCCGGCACCACACGGCTTCAACTACCTACAACAAACCAAAAAGTAAAATCTAGTATAAATACGATCCAATCATGAAAATATTTACCCATCCATATTCTCAGGTAACAAATCCATGGTTAATACCTATATTGGTTGAACTAATTTACTCTCTGAAAGGTTTTTGTGCGGTGACCAGGAGGCTTCGAAATTTGAAAGTGTTCCACGATTTTTCGTTGTGGACAGCCTGTCAGCACAGTGCCATACTACGTTTTATTGTGGTTCCGGGAGCGTTTGTTATGTAAAGCGATTTTCTAGGACGCACCAAAGCCGTCCCATTTTAACTAACGCTGTAGTTGCCCGGCAGCCTCTGCCTCTTCCAAAAAAAAGCAGGTCCAAAATAGCCGTTTATGAACGGCTGGAGGACCCGTTGGAGGCTAGCTCATCTGTTGATGATGATCATGAAGAAATGTATTTTTTTTTCATTTATACATCGCAGTAGTCCGGAACAAGTAGACAAAGCGTTTGTGCTACCCCTGGTGCAAATGTAAGGCTATTTAATGGACTACGACAAACTCTCTCATTTTGTGTTATTAGCAGTAACCTACCTTAAGAGCTCATCCTATTATGGTGTTTCCTTTATAATGTAAGAATAACTAGTTTAATTTCATCCGTTAAATGCACAGATTGACGTGCTGCTGACAACCCAAACATTTCATTTTCATTCGTCAAAAAGTCGGCCGAAGGAAACGGTCGTGTGCAGTACAAACATTGCATTTTTGCCATTCTGCAGTGACACAATTCCATGCAATTCTGGTGTGCAGCGGAATGCGCTCCGCTCCCTTTCATTATTCTGTTCGGTCGCAAATAGCTGCACTATGATCTAGGTGAGTATGTTTATGAATCATAATCTTATGACATTTTTGCTGAATCAAGCTTAATTAAACTGTACGCGTGGCTGCGCATAGGTAAAAATGTATTAGAAATTCATGTCATGGACACACGAAGAAGAAGACTAAACTGAGTAGTTTAAGTTTTGTCTTTAATAATATATATTTAAGTAGCCTGTTCAATGTCCTACTGCAGGGCAAAGGCCTCCCCTCTTTCACGCCACCAGTCTCGGTCTTGGGCCTCCAAATCCCACTTTTAAAGAAAAGTTTCATTAATATTAGAGGAGTAAAAGAGTACAGATAATTATTAGAACGTACCCCATCCTATTGATAACTTAACTCATTCCAAGATTTTACAAAATACGTCGCATAATATGAAATATCAAAGAGCTTTGAAGTTAGATAGTTTCGCTCGTTTTTTCTAACCTCGGTTTTAATTCTGTAAGTGCTCTATAATGTTCTTGCTTATACGTCGATGATGTTTTATTGGCGCGGCTCTTGAAAGGATTGTGATGTTCCTTCTTCCAGTCACTAAAAAGCACCTCGGCTCGCCGCCCCGTACGGCAGACTTCGTGTAAAGTATTATATTAAAGTATATAAGTGTATTACGAAATATGAAAATATAATACACGGAAATGTGTTTTGGTATAATATTTTTTTATGATTCGCGGCTTGTGAAAATTTTGACACTAACAGCACATGCCTGTGGAAATACTGTGTTCTACGTTTGGCAAAAAAAAAAACAGTAAAATTTATCTGTTTGCTTAACTATGCATTTAATTAGCCTAAATTAACTTACTTCTGCTTCTATCCTAATAATTGACAATAAATTAATTAACAAATCCTTAATAAAATTATAGGTAGACGAAAAACATTTTCAATTTTACTTACAAAATACGTGAACAAGAAAAGATCAATAGCAGTTTGACTAATTTTTCTTAGAACTAAAAGGACAACCTCGCTCTAATAAGCTAACGACCCTAGCACCTAATTATTCAAAACTTCCGGTCCTCCCCCTCACAAACACTGTCCTATTAATCCAAACAAGTTGTTCTACAAATTAATTACTAGCCACCTCAAACAGGGGCTAGACAACACCATGTTTTGACAAGAGAGGGCCCATTTCCTTGTCATTCATCATTGTTGACCAGTGACCTGTCTAATGGACATAATGTTGCAGCTTCGAACAAAAGTCAAGCGGTGAACTAGGAACATGAGTTTCGTATTAGAATTAGAACGCGATTGCTGGGTTGCCAGATGGTGACTTTAAATCGTACCTTTATAGAGCAAAGTTTGGATGAAAAAGAGTTTTGATATGAAAGGTTATAAACAGGACGTAAAAATATTAGCTGCAAATATTGTACGGGTTTAACCAGTCTCTGAAACTGAACATCTTAAGGGAGGTCCAATTTCTTTATAATATTTTTTATTTTTATATCCTGCATATTATTGGTATTCTATCATTGTTCCCAGTAATTAGGTATATGGAATATATCTAGCTAATGCTGAAAACAAACTTTTCTTTAAAACTGTAAAAACTAGAATAACACAGAAAATGCAAACTAATATGATGTAAAAAATGTATTATATAATACTTCTAATAATTAATCAATTTTCGTACAAACAACCATGGAATTTAATAAACAAATCAAACGGTAATAAGTCACAAATAGATTGCGTTGTTCAGTTGAAAGCAATTGTCTATGAAATATGTTTTACAATGTCTATTTGTTAGGTTGATCTCGTAGCGGCATTTAACGACGTACTTGGTACTACAAGTAGCAATAAATTTGACAGTGAATACTGATTGTTAAACCAATAGCATGGTGGTAACATTCGTGAATAGTATCTGTTAAGCGAGACTAACAAACATTAAGGTCAAAATGTATAAATTTTTTATGAACGTATTTAAAGTATGGGACTGAAAACATTAAATTATTTAAATTTTAAAATATTTGGTCCAAATTATAAGAATGAATCCCTTATACATTGTGATTCAGATTCAGGCTCAGCGTAGCTTTTGAAATGGAAAGCCAAAAATACTTTTTCATGAGTAATAATTATAAAAAGTTTCTAATGAACATTATTTAAATGCAAAAAAATATAGTTTAATAAAGTATAGGCTAGCAATTTTTTAATACATTTCTTATAGATATAAAAATTACTATTCAATTTCAGGCTGGTTCACCCTTCGAAATCATTAGCAGCATATATTTAACATCTACAAAATTATGCTAACATTATACGTAAGCCTGTCCTATAATTTGTTAATAGCCTGCACCTTAATGCACACCTAATATTAGCAGTCGCAAACGACAAATAGCCCATTCACTACGTAATTCTGTACACATACCATACACATTCGATCTTCATGATTTGTAGTTGTTCGGTCTATTATAATGACAGCTTGGCCAACCTTATTTTCGTGTGGGACACCGACCCGATAAACCCTGGTGTCAAAGTTTTTCAACCGCCTTCTACATGTAGGCCTCTGACATGGTTGTGTAACGACCGCCGTCAGCAATCGTCTACAGCAACCGGGACCGACGGCTCATCGTGCCCTTCGAAGCACGGAACCATCTTTCTTACAGACAATCAGGTTCAGCAATGAACGGAAACAAATTCACAAAGTAATAATATCAAACTTTGTGAGAGTCACACCGGGAATCGAAACCGGAACCATACCGCCGCAAGTAGTCGCACTACCACTGCGCCACATCGGCCGTCGCTTGGCCAACCGATACGCCACTAAAGTGTATCGTCGGTGGAGTAAATCTGGAATGCCAACAACTCACGATCGTGCAGAGAGGAGACGGAACCAAAGGTGTCGGTGTCAGGTGGTCCGCGTGACCACGGATTCCTCACTCATTTCCCGACCAAGTATGCTATTTGAATTTCAAGGGTGAGTAATTTTATAGGCAGTTCATAAAAAATATAGGGCGAAACTTTTCTTGTGATTGTTAGCGAAATCTCAAGACGGCCTGGTGATAAGGAACAACTTTCCCCAATGAACATAGGGTAAAATATGACAAAAATATTTTGAGTTTCTATAGTATCTCAAATGAGCTGGTCGGCAATTTTGTGTAGGAGCCTCCCATTCAAAATTGCCGATCAGCTAATTGTCTATTAGGAGGGCCAATTTCGTATTTCGGCCTATGTTTCGTAAGGAAAGTTGTTCCTTATCACTAGCCCGTTTTGAGTTTTCACTATCAGTCACAAGTAAAATTTCACTCAATATGTCTGCTTAGAATAAAAAGAAGCCTGAAGTATTACGATTAATTTTGTCCATATATAGGTAGGAATTTACTTTTTGCATACGTTAAACGGGGTCTGTCATCTTTAGGTTTAGTTATGTCAGATAAGTAAATTTATTTTTATCCGAATTCTCTTCTAGATCACTTAACGCGGCATTCCTTGAGGACACCTGATTTTATTAGACTATTCATTCAACAACTTTGTGTTCTGTACCCTTGTTTACGGTTTACTTACTGTCTGGACCTCTGTTTTACAAATATGTTACTTTGTTAGCAACTGTAGCACAGTTCTCGAAATATAAGCAACTGAACATTCTTTCACAAAAATATATAAAACTTTACAGTGGAGAAACAATAAGGTTATCGATTGTATCTTGATGACTACCAAACCGATTTTGACGACCTTTGTAGCTACTTCCAAAATTTTAATTATTTTAGTAATAAGTTATGTATTTTCTAGTAGTTAAAATTAAAAATTTAAGGAATTAAGATTATTACTGTTAAGACTGTCCTATCCAATATAAAATCATTGTCACCGTTCTACAATCTACATACAAACAAATCCCTCAAATTTTACACACCGAACTTGCTCAGAAGTTCTGAGAATGTGACATATTTACAAACAACATATACAACTATAACAGACACAACAGTCCTTCCCCAAATAGGAGGTTATTTGTCATACTCACCACGCTTGGCAGGCGGATTGGCGAGCGCAGTGCAATGTGTATTCACAGAGAAAGCTGTTGCCCATTCCCTGGTTACATTCCCAGTCGAATTTTATAACACCTACAGGCAGATATGGGGCGATGCTCTTCGAAACCGGTTACATACTAGTTATTATTATAGGTACCTTCATACAGGACAAATGGAAAACCCCTTCTTTGAAGTCGGTTAATAATGCTGAGTTATGAAAGCCTCTAAGATAATGCAATAACACCAAGTATTGCGGTTGTAATTTTCTACTCAAAACAAGCACCGATAATGTTTCCTTGATAGATTTCAAAACACTGCAATATTTACACTTCGACCTTTTCAATTACTATGCACCAAAACAATTAGATTCAACACGCACGAACTACCAGATACAATAATGAAAGTAGGTATATAATTTATAATATTTTGTTGCCAAACTGACTTGACCCATAATTTAATGTACAAATACTTACTCGTATTTTTTAAACCACTATCCCGAATAAGTCAGTCAATCCCATCAGTAGGGGAGGGCCTATGTTCAGCAGTGGATTGCAATAGGCTGATAATGATGCTGATGCTTAAACTGTAGTAATATATTGTAATTTCATCATAAAAAATCAATTATCACAGTGAAAAGATAAAGGCCGTGGGATGCCGGCTTAGCATGGCATCACCCAATTTCTTTCCCGTGGGTGTCATAAGAGGCGACTAAGGGATTCGAGGGTTACATGTTTATTGCAATTTTAGGCGATGGGCTGACAACCTGTCACTATGGTGATGCTAATGTTTGTCAGACGTAGCGTAAATGTCCTTTCTACAGCCGTTTACGCTCTGCCTACCCTGCAAGGTATATAGGAGTGATAAATAATGTATGTAAAAGACAAAAGCCGGTATTTTGAAAACTACTAAACCAATTTTGATAAAAATTTGTTGTTACTCGTCGTATCGAATCCCAGATACGTCATCCCATGGTGGTATACTGAGGATATCCTTGACCTAGCTGGAGCAAAAGCTACAATAAAAAAAACACTTCAACAAGCATGTCACAACAAAAACAATTACATTAATCGCGCACGAATAACCGTGGACAATAACGAAAGCCTAATACCTAATCCAACCGGATGGTAATCTGTTGGAACGTCGATTATCCTTTGGTCGGGTTCACCGAGTTACGCAAGACAATGCAAACAGCTGTGCAATGCGGGTACCTATGAGTACTACAAGTAGCACCTCGTCTTACCCTTTAATAGATCAACCTTTATAAAGAGTAAGAAAAATGGTATAATAACCCGAAAGGAGGTGAACGTACTTATAAAATTTAACAAGTTTCCCAATGGAACATGGGTCGGAAAAAATAAATAAATTGGAGTTCCAATAGTAAATTAACCAGCTGATCGGCAATTTTGTATGGGAGATCCATTCGACCCATGATCCATGGGGAAAGTTGTTCAGTTTAATGAGTACCTTTTCCTCCTTTGGGCTTGTTATAACCTTTTTGTTAATTCCTATGTATACTGGTTTTTACCTTTATTATAATCACCGTACTTTCCCTGGCCTTATTTCAATACATTGTTTAAAAGAATTTGACTTTGTCTAGTACTGATTGCCAGCTTGACATCAACACTCTATCGTAAGTATATTTGGTCGCCAAAATTCAGGCAAGGTCCAAAACTCCACGCCTTAACTGGTTTGCCATAAAGTTATCAGGAATGACCAGAAAAGAGTTCTTAAATGAGTAACTTAAACTGCTGCTGATACTAGGTACCACTGCTGATACTAGGGTCTTTTAATGACGGCCGTCGATCATAACGTAGATAGGCATGGCAAGCTTTTGTTATAGTCTATGAGATAGCGTTCTAAATGGGACTAAATAAATAAATACTGAATTACAAGCTGATTCTTAAAAAAAAAACGCGTACGGCTCATGAAAAAGAAATTTTAAAGTTATATTTTTCGTCCACCATTATGAATCTATGCAATTATAATATAGCCATATACACTCACGCTGCTGAGACGAATCCAACGACACCTCATATGTCAACACCCGTTAAGCCGTTGGACTGAAGTAAATAATTTACTTTTCCACACACATATTCTGAAAACATTACCCTCCTTCTGAAGCAGTCAGGTAATAATCAGGTACAACGTATTTGAGAAACGAGAAGTATCATAATCATCTGCCTGCCCTTATGCCAATTAATATGACGATAAGAACAATACTAAGGAACAACATGCCTTTTTTTGCAACATATTTCTGTTTTCCGTCAGGTATTCGTTCATGCCTCCTTGATTTTCATTCTTGAATTTATGACGGTTGGAGGTTGCTTGATGCACATTTTTGCAGGGCACAATTTTGCAGAGCACATTTTATAGATCTATTGAGGACTATGGAGTATCTAAACCAATTTTATTGCAATCTCTTTGTCTACACCGTAGGCCAAGAGTCGCACGACTCGCATCGAAAGTGAATTGTCGTGCAACGAACATGTCGTCTAACATCAGTATTTACTCGCTCCGTGACTAGCCCCCGCCAGTGGGCATTAAGGACGCAATAGGTACAATCGACAACACCTTGAGTTACTTAAGGGGTCGATATAACTTGGAACTTTCCAACCCCATTGACTGTCGATTCTATAAGCTTCAGCTTGTTGTTCCTACATGCTATGTCGTTCACTTTCGTTGGAATTTACTACAAAGAAGCTCATTCAAGTGGTTCACAAGCAAGAGGCAACAGAAGTTCCAACGTATCTGTAAGACAGCGCCACGTGATAGATTGGCAGAGACCATAGAATGTGAAACGCGGTATCGAAGTGCAAACCGCGCATCGCACAGATACAACTTCCAATTCTATCAAGGAGGACCAGTTGGTCCCATGGCCACAACACCCGGCCAGGGCAGATACCCTTTTCCCGACACCACCTTTACCCCTACTTTATGCCTACTAGCATAATAATTTCTAATAATATCGCGCTACTCATAAGAAATGTATTAAAAACCAGTATACTTCGTTGTTTGAGTAACTCGACACTGCGTCGATAGTACCAATAGGTGACCTTATAGTAACCGATCGAGGACTTCGACATTATCCGCTGCCATTTCGGTGCGGGCCATTAATGGTTATTGTACCTACTACTATTGCTACCATAACAGTTAACTATGTTTATTGCATAAGGTATTGGGTAGATAACCTAAGCTACGCTACTGGAGATCCGCCATGAGGCTTTACTAAGCTAGGTGTAATGATTGGTCGTAAAATATGTGCTGAGTAAACCAGCAAGCTCATATTCTAGTCCGGTACGTCTGTATACCTAGCGAATATTTCTATAAACCAGATTGAGTTGTGTCCACTACAAACGAAAGTATGTTAGCATGAACCTAAAATGACACGAAATAATAAATTTGGTTCGGTCCTGAAAGTATAAGCCAAAAATGAACGACTTCAATATTTTTGATACATGAAAAGCTTTTATACTGGGCCATTCGTGCTAATACGAAAGCTAAGGGCTTGCGCGCATCGTTTTTACTAAAACGCTAAGGTAAGCTGTGCGTCTCGACCCAAACCTCGATTCTTATGAGAAAGCCAAACGGTCGATGAATTTTCTTTAGACGATCAGGAATAATAAATAGTGACAATACCTGATGTGACTTCATAGTAATAGATCGACCATGTAGCGAAAAAATCAATACTCGTTACGTAACCGGCTGTAAAAGACGTGCAAACAAAAACTGACGCTCATTATCTCAGTCATAAATTTGTTGTTTAACTTTCACATAGAGGTGACAGTCTATAAGAAACAACCATATCTTCACTCCATCGAATAACACATAAATAATGAGTCATGATTGCATTATACGGACGAACAACGAAGAAATGTGTCCGGCCACGGGTTATACTCAATATTTACATTATCAATTGTATGTCATCAGTTTAGGTACGAGCGTTGTTTTCACTCGGGCGGTTACCTGTTGTTACCTTTCGAAAGCGTCGAATCATAAACAAAGCGACCTATGAACTTAATAACAATGTGAAGCGGGCGTGCGAAACGGGAGATGCACCCAGCGACTCGCAATAACTCTCTTTGGGCCACGGACTAGTAAACATGTTGAAGACTTCGCTTCAAGAAAAGCAAGTCGCTCGCTGTTTGTGTGCCGGTGAAAATTTCATAAAACGTGTTGTTTTCTTGCATAAAAATTAAAGAATTGAAAACGAAACAAGCACCCAACGCTAAAGATTAAATGTGAGTGCTACCAAACCTTTCTGCAACATAAAATCTCTCGTGAGATCTTTCAGATTTGAGTTCTTATATAGTAGATTGGCATAGTGAAAATCAATTCAAGTACGTACGTACTGATATAAAATTTAGGGTGCTGCTTTAAGTTTGTAAATTTTGTTACGTATAGTCGTATTCTAAAACAGCAAATATATTCAGCCGGGTAAAAATTTGGTGTCTATTAATCCTACATATTACAACTCCTGATCTGAACTCTCGAAATGAACTGATCGTTGTTTAGCTAGTAATCAAAGTCTCTATCTAATGAGTCAGTGTTTTGGCCAATCGCGACATGACTCGCCGTTATTTAGCGCTGTAACTACAAAAACTTCGTGCCCCATGCCGATTACCACCAACGATAATAGCTTTATATAGACATTTATTGTCATTATACTAACCCATATCTAACTCCACTTTCGGTCGGTGAAATATTGTGAGAATTATTATCAGCCATCTTTTAGCACGTCTTTGTTTTATTGTTTCACCTTTTTATGGTTTGAACTTGAAACCCTACTTTCGATATTTCTAGAGTAAATGAGGCAAGGTTAAATATATTTATTGACAAAAGATAAATCGATGTAATTATCTGATAGGTCGTGACTGTTGACCAGTTGAAGGTCAGTGTGTAATTGTGGTGGCGTTTTAATAACTATGCTCTAGTGCCTACAACTTCTCGCTATGGACGTCTCACGGTTATTGGTGAATGCCTACTTGGCCTTTTTTTATTCCTTTATTATACTATCGGTGCTATAATGCTCTTCTCTCTATCAGTCATGACCTACGAAACCAAAATGTGGAACATGTCACTCAGAGAGCTGTGGAATGGTCTATGCTCGGGATCTTGCTAATATGAAGTCCGAAATTCGATTATCCGCCAGAATACAAAACTAACCGACATCTGGAAACGTAGCAAGCTGAAGTGGCAGTGGTCTGGTCACATCTTTCGTAGAACCTATGGACGGTGGAGCAAGCCAGTTCTCGAGTGGAGGCCACGCCTCAGCAAGTGTGGCGTTGGACGCCCTCCAGCTCCAGCCAGATGGATAGATGACTTAAAAGAGGGCGGCTGGTAGCGACTGGATGGCGAAAACGGGAGACCGTGCCTTATTGCGTGCCCCTAAGGTGAGGCGTTAGTCCAGTAGTGGACTGCTATAGGCTGATGTGCTATGATGTGAAGATGCAAGGCGGTCGGCATAAGCGCCGATCGCCACAGTACCTAAAGATTGGAAGCGTTACAAAATATGTTGACTTTCAATATCCGAAAAGCTATCCCTGGTTTAATTTAAAACACAAAATTGATATTTCTTTATCCCTGTTTAGTCTGCACCGCCTAGAAATATACATGCTATGTGTATCTACTTAGGTAGCGAGTGTAACACAAGCTACACAACCACGTCAGTCACGTTACGTCACACGATATGAATAGATGTATGGATTTCCGAAGAGTCTGGAGCGAGTCTGTTTGACAGATGCGGATGCAACATGTCAAAACTAATACAACTAGTTTGGTTACAGGGACTAGATAATGTCAAGCGATCTTTGGTCAAACTATTGAAACGATTCCCAGAAAGTAATCATGTATGTACACATGTTTTGCAGTACTGGAAGAATTATATTACAAACATACATATATCAAGCCTTTAATCCCTTGCGGGGTAGGCAGAGCGTGTTAACGCTAGTCGTTAGACTGTAATAAGCCGACATTAACACCACGTCTGACAAACAATTGAGGGTGATTCACAGAAAGTTGTGTATTGCTATATGTGGTTAGTCCATCGCCTATAATTGCAATAGACATGAAACCCTCAAGTCCCTCAGTCACCTCTTACGACACCCACGGGAAAGAAAGAATGCTATTATAAGCCGGCATCACAAGGCTTTATAGAAAAAGCTGCCATTCAAACGATACATACATACATACACATATCACGCCTATAATCCGTTGCGGGGTAGGCAGAGCGTAAACAGCCGCAAAAACGGCTATTTACCTACACCACATCTGACAAATGTTTGAGGATCATTCGGAAAATTGTGTATCGCTATAGTGGAAAATTGTGTATCGCATTCAAACGATGCACTAACTATAACAGTAACTCCTCTTTCGCGATAAAAAAACGGATAAGCAAATCCAACCCGCGAGTTCTCCGCGCTTGTTCGTAAATATTTTACGAAAATTAAAAACGTAAATTGTAATGCAAGCGACGGCGTCAACAAACTGTTTGAGAAAACAACTTAAAAAAATGTAACGGAACTACGTCAGGCAAAAACTAAGGCTTTCATGGTTAATAAGCTTTTTCTGAGAGATGGTTATACGAATTGTGAATATATGAATTGCTTTTTTAACTCAAATGTCAAAATTAAGGTCAAATGGAAGTATAAAAAGTTTCAGATCTGTCAGACAGGAAAGTCCCAATTGCAAAACGATACCTTTGCGCGTCACGGAATTAGCAATTTAGCGACCCACCCTAGGTAACAGAACAGCACAATATGACAACTATACTACCTACATGTTTGCCTGTAGATATATCTGGATGAACGAATCAGTCAAGTATGATCGACAAGGGACAATAGGTAGCAGAAATTGCATAAGATCATAAAGAAAATAACCCATATTTACCAGCATACCTACAGAGCTGTAGTTAGTTATTATCGTATCGTACAGACAAGCCGACTCGCTCTGAACTCTGATCCGAGCGCTCTATGATGCAAAACTCGATAATGCCTTTCGGTATTTACTCTGTAGTCAGCTTTTTAGCTGAACTGATGAATCCAGAAGTACCAAAGTCGAAAAGTAGAAGTTCTTTCTCATTACAAACAAATAAACAATGTTAGAACAAAATTTAAGTATGGCTCGTTTTATACCGATGGTTCACTTAGTTCTTAACACTACGTCCACAGGCGGTCTCATAGTATCTCCAGAAAAAATTACCTTCGTTGGTAAGTAAGTGTACTGCGAGGACGGATGAATGAATTTTCGATCGCATTATGGTTCCAGTGGCTACAGTGGCAACCCTAATGTTGAGGTTTAGAGCTAAGTTTCGAAAAGAACGAGGGTAAGCTTTCTCGAAACGTCTATTATTTCTTGGTAGGAGGTAACATTTTATCGTGTTGATGAAAGTTTAAAAACAGTACGCAAATAAACTTAAAGAGATTAGCCGCAAATAAAACCACCGTTTAGTTTCTGAGCTACTCTTGAAGCTCTGCTGTTTACTTTAAGGATTTTCTCCATCCAGCTCCATCTACATCCATCAACATAAACTTAGAGTAACGCTGGTGTTTCAGCAGTAAAGAAAACGTCTTTCTGGGTGGCTGGTTGAAAGTTTGAAAGAAATAAATATGTTAAGAAAATCACTCCCCACACAATAGGATGAAAGAGTTATCGTCACAAAAATCGTTTTTAAAGTCATGATCTCCCTGCCTCTATCCCAATTCATTTGGTATATTTAACTTCATATCTATTTCTGTAAACTCTTCATTTACCTACACCTTTTCATTCATATCCCTTTTAATGTAGTCTACCCATACTTTCAGAGGTCTGATCTTTGTCAGACCCATCTTTGTCACATTTTCTCATCTCTTCTCATAACATGCCTGTACCACGGTGGTATTATCATTTACTAGATTTCCTCCCAGCGGTTTCACCCGTTGCCACTCATTTTCCCGTAGCAATAGTTGTTTTCCTGCGTTAAAAAGTAGCCTATGTGTTATTCCAGGTTATACTCTACCTGTGTTCCAAATCGGTCAAGCCGTTTGAGCGTGAAGAGGTAACAAACATACATACACACAAATTCTCAGATTTATAATATTAGTACGGAAGTACGGATTCTATGCCTGTACCACGACGAGACAAACTAATTTGTTTGAATGCACTGTAATTTTACACGTTCTTTCTTACATTCTAAGTCACTCTGCAACACTACTTACCCCCTTTACCTAACAATTTCCTAGTTCCCAGTAGAGGCGCTCTATCAACAAGCACGAAATCCGTGTGATCCATCCAGTTCATAGTTACATAACTCGGCTCGTAGCCGGCAATCTGATACACTTTGGTGCGAATAACAACGTGCCAAGGAGCTGGATTGAGAAACTTCAATGTATATAGGTATCTATAGTAAGCCCTGATGTTTGAGCAAAGGATCATACTGCATGGAATGTTAATTGAAGAGAGAAGCTGCGCAAGTTTTGTAGGAAGAAGGGTTTGAAAGTGCGATTGTTTGGAATGGCTGTCGCTCTGAAATAGTTTTAAAATTTCCTTATGTCGAAATATAAATAATATCGAAGTAAAAAAATTGTCCTCACTGAAATTATATTGATGCAGGATTGTTTTTTTACGAGACGACCAATTGCTTTTTACGTATTTCGAAAAGAAAATTCAAAAGAAAGTTTATAAAACGTCCAGAGTTTGTACAGTAATTTCTCTAACACGCTGTATTTGAACATATACCGAACTTAAATCGACAAAATACTCCTGTTTTGAACCTAAACCGAACTTAAATCGACAAAATGTTCCATGTTCAACACAAAAGAGGAAACCGTTCCCGAGCAGTCGGTATTGAGACACACCATTAGTTATAATTAACGTCGATGGAGGCAACGAGAAAAGTTCACAACCATTTGTTAAATCACGCTCAACGAAGAAAAGGTCGTCGAGCTTCTAGATTTAAAAGAAATTGGTACATCAGTCTGCATTGGACATTGACAGCTCTTTAGGTTTTCAATTCTATAAAATACATACATACATAAATCACGCCTATATCCCTTACGGGGTAGGCAGAGTGTTAACGGCCGTATAACGGATATTAACACCACGTCTGACAAAAGCTTGAGGGTCAATCAGATAACTGTGTATGACTATAGTAACAGGTTGTCAGCCCATCGCCTAAAATTGCAATACACATCCCTCGAGTCCCTTAGTCGGTTCTTACGACACCCATGGGTTAGAAATGGGTTGATGCTATTCTAATCCGGCATCACACGGCACTATACACGTGTAAAAATATAGGGTGAAATTTTACTAGTGACCTATAGCAAAAGCTCATTACGGACTGGTGATTAGGAACATTTTTCCCCAAGAAACATAGGTCAAAATATCCGTATTAATATTATAAATCTGACAGTTAGTGTGTGTGTATGTATGTTTGTTACCTCTACACGCTCAAACGGCTTGACCGATTTGGATGAAATTTGGAACACAGGTAGAGTATAACCTGGAATAACACATAGGCCACTTTTTACCGCAGGAAAACCACTATTACCACGGGAAAATGAGTCGCAGCGGGTGAAACCGCTGGGCGGAAATCTAGTTAACAATAAATTGGACCTCCCATACAAAATTGCCGATCAGTTATTTGGGTTTCTATGGAAACACAAAATATTTTTGACATATTTCGACCTATGTTCTAACGGAAACATGCTCCTTATCACCAGCCCGTTCTCTGATATCAGTATCGGTCACTAGTAAAATTTCACCCAATATAAGCTGCAAGTACCTATTGCTGGTTCGTTCACCAGTTAAAATATTTGCATCTAATATTTTTTACATTTTTTATAACAGATTCAGAAAATAAAAAATATGCTAATGCATTTCGTTTGTGGTTAAAATTAATACCTATTTGCTATGTAAAATGTATTAAGTTTGAAACTCATTGCATTTAAATCAGTCTGTTCTGGACATGATTATAATTGACAGCCTTTTTAGAATTTCATTACAAAACAACGATTTACGTCGAAACCTTACTGGAATGTTTAATAAGTACATTACGTACGGGGTGTACGGGACGAAGTAATGAAATTTGCAAGCATGATCAGACAATAATAACATTGAATTACTTTTTCAATGGAGGCTATGTTGGTAAATGAGGAAACAAAACGACCTCCCATACAAAATTTCCGATCAGCCGACTGAATGTCTAAATAGAAACTCGAAAAAAAGGTGTCACAACATATAGATAAATTCAAATTTATTGTAATCATTTGGTACACAATAAAGAATATATACTTATGTAGACTTTATACAGTTTCATGAACTGATATGCAAAGTTATCGAAACACCGTCTCTTTAACCCATAATAGTTTTAGTTAATTTAAAACAAAATCTTATCCCTTCTATGCATGGGTTGCCGCCGATAAAAGAAAATAACAGAAGCTTGTGATCCTCGGCTTAGTTGCCCAGACATGAAGCATTTTGTGCAAAATTCCATTACGAGCTGTCTCTGGGCAGTTTGATAAGAAAATAACAAATACTACGGAGCCGGCCGATTACACTTTCTTTGCGCATGAAAACAGTCGTGCTACGTGACACGAGAGAATATAATTGAGGTCGTCAACAAAGGTTACGGATAGGGTTGCCAATCGTTAGAATCGATGACGGAACTTAGTAAGCTAACTATCCAACACAAGAGGCATGTCAAGGGCATGTCTAACGGTTTCGAGGGCTGCAACCTGTTCTCCAATGGTCAAAGCAACCCCACAAATCAATCCTACTGCCCGCCCTATCCTAGAACAGCCTTCATTGTCCACCATGCCATATCACCACATCATCATCGCATCACTTCAGCCATTTGCTGTCCACTACTGGCCTCACTTAGATTACGCCATAGACACGATCTCCCGTTTTTGCCATCTAGTCGCTATCACCCGCCCTCTTTAAGTCGTCGGTTCATCTGGATGGAGGACCGTATAGGCATTACGCTTGATTTACAATCGTCTCCATTGCTTGCTACTTCAAACTACTTCTCCGCAGTACATAAAAAAGAGTGTAGGATTATTCGATTCGACTTTCTTTCAGACGGTTCTTTAGGTCAAAGCTCTGTCGGACCAGGGATTTTCGGACGAGCGATCTATTGAGACCAGAGTTCTTCAGATTTTTATTTGTCGAAGTTCAGTATAGCTCTCCACTGGCAACCCTAGTGACAGTGCCTTGCCCTTTCGAAGAACTCTTGCGAAAATTATTATAGATACTGCAAATACTTTTACTGCAGTAATTGTGTTTGTTCAGTTGAACTACTCGAAACTGAAACGTATTTTTGATGACGAGATTAAAATGTAATTTTTAATTAATTTATACAAACTGTTATTAAGATTTAATGAATTAATTATTTGCAATTTAAATCCCTAATCAAAATATTTATTTTAACTTACAGCTATCTGCATTGTAATTACCTCTCAAAGTATTAGAATAGTAATTATAATTTCAAAGACAGTTTATTAGTAAAATTCATAAGTTAATTCAATACAATATAATCACTATAAAATACATTCCGAATGTAGGAAAGTTAAAATTTCATATAAAATTACAAGACATTATTGGTAAGTAACTGCATTTGCAGACACAAGGTTAATTTAGTTTGGGTGGTCCTATTTTCTCCTGGAAATTCTATCAAAAATAACATATAATTTCTTTGGACATCTCATCCATTACTTGAATAGTAACAGTACCTAGGTAAATTCACAATCGAACAATGGTTAAGGAAACACCTACCTCATTTCCAAGTGTCGATCGCTCGTTATCATTAACTACTCATAACTACAAGTCGGCTCATGCTCACCTATATCATTAACCCGTCATACATACTTGGCGAGCCGATTGGCAAGTTCAATACACGTCTCGCATAGTTTAATATGTTGCAAAAAGATTTGCATGATTGAATATTTGTGAGGCATGTATTTATCGACGGTTCCGAGGTTATTATTTGATGAAGTTCTCTAGACTATAATGGAGGTTAGGTACGTACGTAGGCTTTTATGAACTTTGAATAAGAAGTACCGATCTAGCAATAGGTTCCTGGTTCCGTTTAAAAGTTTTTTTTTCTATATGATTCATATGGAAACGACCGACCCGATGGCGTAGCCGATATAACCCCTGTCTTCTACGCCGAGGGACGTGCGTTCGATCTTCACAAGACACAAATATTTGTGAAGTATCAAATATTTGTGTTTAGTCTGGGTGTTGTCTATGTATAACTATATATTTATTTACAAAAAAAGTATATAAATTATGTTAATATCAGCTATCTAGTTCCCATTGTAGAAGCTTTGCTTGATTGTCTTGGCTATTTTATTTTTTAAATTTTCTTAAATTGATTCAATCCTGAAATTATGTTCAGCAAACATTTTCCCACTTTACATTTTGAAAATAAAGTAAGTGAGTCAGGGGATTTGGCAACAGTACAAACAAAAGTAGGTACTCAACCTCACACAAGTTCTATTGAGGAGAAAACCAGGAGCGCTAGGAGCAATCCATGAAAATGTCTTGTGCAAGGCACCATCATTTTAATACTTCCGTAAGAGAGACGGCTGATATTACTGATTAAAAGAGACTGTGTTATATGCATTTGCTTGTTTACATATGCATTAGCATATTTAGGCTTTTTTACCACAGAATGAAAATTTTCTCCAAAATCTTGTCTAATGCATATAATCGACACATATTTAATATTTTTCGAGCTTTATCCCGTTTATTACGCATGCTTTGCTAAAATTGTTCTCATTGTTAGCAAGTGCGCTAATTGATTTGACCAAATTTGTTAGCGGACATTGCCTCCCGAAAAAAGACGTATCTTCGTGGATACTAGGTACGGAAATGTTTTACATTGTTAAGTTTCGGAGAAAAGTGATTATTACTTTGTTTCTATCTAAAACTTGATATTTGGTCTTGCATATATTGCCATTTTACGTGCATATTTCAAGCTTTTTTAATACATATTTGCTTGTATATTTCAGGCTTTTTATGTTGTATAAAATCTGATCCCTACTGATTAAGAAAAAAAAATAAGCTAGAACCATTATGTTTTATACTCCCAATGGCATCTGGTTTCTAAAAGAACATTTAATAGAAAAACAAATTACAACATACATACACATATCACGCCTATAATCCCTTACGGGGTAGGCAGAGCGTAAACGGACACGTCTGACAAATATTTGAGGGTGATTCCGAAAATTGTGTATTGCCATAGTGATTGGTTGTCAGCCCATCACCTAAAATTGCAGTACACACCCTCGAGTCCCTTAGTCGCCTCTTACGACTCCCACGGGAAAGAAATGGGGTGATGCTATTCTAAGCCAGCATCACACGGCAGAAAAAACGAAACAATATAAAAAAAAAACAATTCTAATCCAATTCTAAAAGAATCAAACCGAACACGGTAATTGGTGGTTAACAATGTAGCACCTCCGAATTAAATTCGTGACCGCAAACAATTTCGAATGTACACGAAACAGAATTCGAGAGCACGAAATAGTGCAATGTGATTGTCCGCGCTGGGAACACACTTTCCCACAGAAACAAAATTGTTCGAAAATTAAATAATCACAAAGGCTTGTTACCGTGTTGGCCGTGTGCCGGCTTTGAAAAGCATCACCCCAATTATACCCGTGGGTGTCGTTGAAAGTGACTTAATGGATTCTTCCAGGGAATGGGCAACAGCGTTCCCTGTGAATGCAAGATCTTGCACTGCGCTCGCTAAGCGTGGTGAGTATGGCAATACGCCGTGATAAGAGAAGGCCCTGGTCCAGCAGTGGACTGTTGTGGCTATTGTATTGTTGTGTTGAAGGCTTTTGTTATACCTGGTTTCATCAGCAGTACCTCGCTTATACTAGAGGTAGAATCAAATAGTAAATTATTTTATAACCGTATTTACTGATCTGCTTTTTGCTAACAGATTAAATATTAATTTTGAAGAACATTTTGCCGTAAAAAGTTCACGAATTTTCCTTGAATTGAAAAGGCAGGGTAAATTATCACCATACGCCATGAAATCTTATACATACCAGAACATGACTGTACTGGAGGCAAATAGTTTGAAATACAGCTGCATCTGTGTAAGATAACGAGACAAGCGAACAAAATGTAAAACAGGAGCCAAGTTTCCTGTCTCATTCGCGGAAAATAATCACGAGTGAGTTCAAACAAACGGCCTGGCTGATTATCTGTATTTACGCCATGTTTTCCCACAATCCGGCTAGGCGCGATGTAGCACGCCGGTAATGTGAACAAAACGGTTCCGAAATTAAATAAACACGCATAGGTGCGCCCTGCCGGGGCCGGTATAATTCGATAATTTACAAGGCCCGCCGAGCCTCCAGCATTTAAATAACTTCCTCAAAAAAGTTAATGGTAAAAAAGGAGCCAAGTTCTCGATTCGGGAAAAGAGTCGAAATTAAAATTCTAGAAAAGCTATGAAATGAACGAAATACTCAAGCTTTTTCTGCTAATAAAAGCTCATGCTTTTTTTAGTTTTAGAGTTCAATATAGCAGAACTTTAATCACAGAATACTTCACTTTTTATTACTTAAACGGAACGTGTCTCTAGTTGATACGGTAATAAAATTAAACGTTTCTTCTTATCTTATCATTTAAATCAGATCAACGACCAAAATAGCTACCTAGTGTATTTTTGCTAACATATTGTACCGTTAATGTAATTGATACTATCTTTTCTGTTTCTTATAGTATGTGGCACCAAGTCGATAAACGACCCGGTAATTTCTAGTGTCAGACTTAAAACTATACACATCAAGTGATTTGTTTGCTATTACTAAGAACCTTATTAAGATCTATCAAGTACTTGATAAGATCTGTCCAGTGATCGATTTCTTTTACTCTTACTTTCTATTCTATTCTAATAAACCTCTAATGTGGATGTGTCAAAACAGCCAGCTTAGTAATCATCACCAACAACAAATTGCTTCCATCATAGATCTCAAATCCATCCAATATGTACACGCAAAAAACAAGTAATCACAATTAGGAACCTTCCTACTTGAAAATCTTTACTTATCGAGCTTTGTTTACATCAAACTTGGCGTTCATTAAGATCTATAATTTCTCGCCACTGGCGCCTCTAGTAAACAAGCTTCTCACGAAATTCGGCGGCAGATCGTATCGCTGGCACGCCATCCATCACACTACTAGTCACTAGTCACGCAGACGATGCCAACTAATTATTTCCGAGGCACAGACACAATTTGTCATTAATTGTAAAACATCTCTGATAAAACAGACGTCAGAGGCGATACGCCCGCTAAATGAGGCGGACAAATTATATGCTAGCGAGACTTGGCTAATGATTTATCATCTTAAAGTGTTACAGGACACAGTTATGCTTAAAGAGTTGCATGTACTCGTAGCAGTAAACGATAACTAAACTACTTTCCTGTGAACTCTCCTTAATGTGAGTGAGTAGGTGTACAAGATGTTGAAGTAAGTACCAAAGTTTTTGATGGGACTGAATAAACAAATCCCAAATAAAATTTTAGTTTGCTCAATCAAGAACGAGAAAAGGATCAGCCTTTAGAATACTAAAGAACCACTTTTACTGACCTCTTTATCCAACCCTTTTACACCTTAACTGACGAAATGACGCATCACCTTTCCTAACAATTCTATGACAGGTGCACAAATTACCTTCTCGTTATTGAATCTGACAAGTGGTCACAGCAACATTAGCGGTTGGAATGAATAAATTAAGATAGACGGAAAGGAACGATTCACCACTTCAAATTATGGCTTCCCACACAGTAATGATTCGGTGAGTGTTAGACGGTCAATGATTATTGACAAGCGTGAATGGAGTAAGGGCTCACTGATTTACATTGTTTATTTAAAATCATATGCTTTGTAGCAAAATAAATTCTACGTTACTTGGACAAAAATGAAGTTATGTATGATTTAAATACCTGCGAGGGCAGAAGTTAGTTACATACGAGTATACATACATAGCTCAAAAGTGCCAATAGAAGGATGCCTTGCACATTTTTCTACAATACTAATTCTTTTCGCTTCAAATAATTCAACAAAGAAATACGAGTAAATTTGTAAAATTTTCACAAGAAAAGAAACTATAGACCACATTTTACTAATCACTCAAATTCACAAAATGGTAACCTCCAACCGGACACACCAATCAAACATTAATTAATGTTTCTAGCACATAGTTACTTGACAGCATTGACCGTCTAGGTTCGGATCTTAGATTAGATGTTTCAATGAAGGCTCGATCATGGCTACATTCGAGTTATTAAGTGCTAGCTTTGTTATAAACACATTCTACTTGACGTGTATTAATGGGATGAAATTCCGTGCTTTTTTTCATATTTGATCGCGTTCGCTCGTTGTCAACATTCTAACTTCTGGATTAAGTGAGACCGTTTATACGGGGTCTTGGTAGGACATTAGAGACTTATTTTTTTATGGTATCTTTTAGGTTGGTAAGGATTTGAGGGGCGGTTATATAAAGTGCTTGCTTTGCTTAGGTTAGTAAGTCTTAGTTGTTTAACTTCATGGGTTTTCCGCCTACCCTAAAATCTGTCCAGCATCCTTTATTACATCATGTACAAAAAAGTATTCAATTTATGGCTTCACTAGTTAAAATTAATTTTCAAGATTTGAACGTCAAATGTATGATAAAACTATTTAAGTAATTAGGGTCGGGCATTTTGATACCTTCAAAATTCTTTATTTGTCTGCACATTCCCATGCATTCTAGTTAGGTGCATAACTGACCTACAGAACCTACATATTTTCTATAAAATACTAATTAAAAAAGCCGTATATTTTCTACAAACTTTACAGCTACTTACCTATTAAGGCCCCATATAACCGTTTACTACTTACGAAGTTGCTCTTTTATGAGCCATTCTGTGGTGGCACTGGGTTTTATTTTACCCTTATTACACTGCCGCAGGAGCCGATTCGACATACATTGCGGATTATCTGAAATATATCGAGTTGGCACAAATAAGATAACCAGCAATGTATGCCAAATCGAGCTCTGTTGGCGGAGTAGTGTAATTCTAAGATTAGACGGCCGGGTCAGTTTATGCGGTGGATGGATTCCGGGCTTAACCGACGTTAGGATTGATGGGACGCCATTCTTCTTCGCGAGATCAACTTTCTATGGATTAGAAAAGTGTCTATACAGTGTGTATGAAATACAACTTGTTATTTAACCCCTTATAGTTCATTATATGAACTAGGCATACTTAAGTGAAACAGCTAACATCTACAAACATTCAATTTTCAAAGAAAGATATGACCTAACGAAGATGTATACAAATACAAATACAAATATATTTATTTCGCATCACATCTTAGGCACAACAATCAATAAATTCAGTACAAATATACACTATGAGCTGAAATGGGTGTAGGCACAGCACACTGCTGGTTTTAAGCTTACCCCTAGTCAAAAATGGGTGTTCTTAAATATTTCATTTCATAAAAAATGTTGTGTTTCAGAAAACTTGCAAAATTTTCTACCGCGGGCGGGATTTGAACCTGCGACTGTTGCCATCGCCAGTACCACGTGCCACGCGTTATTAGCATCAAGATACACTCGTGAAATTCGCGGGCAATGGATAAGCCGCGGTGGCCTAGAAGAGGCGTTGCGCAGTTGTGATGGCGAAAGACGCAGTTTAAAATTTTCTGAATATGTATACCTAACACGGTAAGTGTTTTAAAATTTGGTATTCGAAGATATTGTGCTTTTTACAGAATATTTAAACATAGGTAGCGTACATGACCTTATAAGTTGGATATCCATTTAAGGAATATCTTCGAATACCAAATTTTAAAACACTTTCAATGTCTACAGTTTTAGCGTAGTTACCAAATTCTTGCGCTATAAATTATATAAATACCTTTCCTAGTAAAAATTACTGAATTATTCCTAAAGTTATTCCTCTAGTTTCTATGTTGAAAAAATATAAAATCTAGTAAAAATTTGAGCGCAAAATGATTGGCTGTTTCTTTCTGGCGCAGCAAAAAGGAAAGGGACAAACTTTTTACGAAAAACATGGCCGACAGAGACATAAGTTACTAACAGCAAGAATTAGCAAAAACAAGGTCTGCAACAAAGTAACAGTTTACTGGGTAACATCGCATAACCTTAAAAGTTAAATCTTGTAGGCTGTCAAATGATTATCAGGCGGATAAAAATCGGATTTAATATACAAACCAATATAAATGCTTAACTTTGTCAAACCGCTTATTTTTAAAGATTTCACGACTACTATGTTGAAACCACTTAGATAGGTATATACAGTACAACATCATAATATTTATAATATATCTAACATAAAATCATAAAATTTAATATTTAAGTTAAAGCGCACCGTCTCTCTTATCTGTGATACTGATTACGAGGATGCCATAAAAGTATAGGTATATTTTAGTAAATCATACAAAACTAAACAAATACCGTGTGATGCCGGCTTAGAATAGCTTCATCCCATTTCTTTCCCGTGGGTATCGTAAGAGGCGATTAAGGGACTCGTGGGTTACATGATGTGTATAGCAATTTAGGCGATGGGCTGACAACCTGTCACAATGGTGATACACAATTATCGGAATGACCCTCAAATGTAAGCAGACGTGGCGTAAATGTCCGCTTTTTCGGCTGTTCACGCTCTGCCTACCCCGCAAGGGACATACCTAGGCGTGATATAGGTATGTATGTATGTACTTAACACATGTTATCCGGAAATAATAGGGAAAGTTTGTTCCGGTTTAACACTTTTTGTCATAAAGAAAACCTTCCTGAGGTTACTTACTTTTTAAGTACGGAAAAATAGTACAAGACACTGTAAAAAGATATACAAAGCTAAAATTGCAATTGAAGTCATAAGGATAGATCAAGTGCTAAGGTTAGCATGTTGTCCATAATAAGAGTGGGATGCATTACATGGATTCAATAGTTGCAACAAAGTAAGACAACCCGTCTTAGGAAAACATAACATGCCCTTTACAAGTAAAATCATGTAAATGTGAGTGTTGGCTGATGTCCGAGAAACAGTGTTTTTGAAATATAAAAGTAAATAATGATAGGTGTAGTGCAATGATTTCTACAACTAGAATATTTGCAACAATGTTGAGAATGAGTGGTCCATGGAAAACATTACGTACATGACCTTACAAGTAGGATATCCATTTAAGAAGTCAACTTGTCATGAGTTTTATAACACACTTTATCGAAAACCAGTTTTAGTTAATCCCTGAAACAAAATAAAAGCAAATGTAATTAACTTTATTCAATGTAGGATACGTAGTACTATCACTTATTGACGTCATGACTCGTCATTGTAAAAATAAGAAATTCGTACAATCAATTTTTTGCCTTTTTTAACAATTTTGTGTAGTCCTGATAAACACTAGCAATTAAATTAACTTTATTCAGTGTAGGATAGTACTATCACTTATTGACGTCATGATTCGTCATTGTAAAAATAAGAAATTAGTATAACCCATTTTTTCTCATTATTAAACCATTTTGCATAGTACTGATAGAAAACCGGCAAATTGACAGTCAGTACAGTCAAGATCAGGCTGGGTTAGAATTTGGACCGTTCTTATGCCGCGCGTATAAGACTTACATTGGTAGTTTGAGTGTCTAACCGCAAGTGAGTTTGACTGTACAACTATACAGCACAACCACAGATTAGCATAAGGCATTCGCTAACAAGACACGTCCTAGTACAATTGCGTTCGCGAAAGAACCCTCTTCAAACAAGCTATTCCTATTTTGGACCGCTACCCCTTGTTTAATGGCCGCCCCGTACTACCACCAGTTACACTTTTTGCATACCGAATTATTTGGTTCACCTACCACTGTCTCTCACCTTAGACTATATCTAAGTGCCTGCAATTCAAGTGTTATACCTAGATGACATGCTACTTTCGACTTAAGGCGAATTTAGTCGTGAACGGCCTCGACAGTGGCGCCATTTCACAAAAAAATCTCATTATACAAACATTCTATCAGAATGCCATTGCTCAAGTTTTGTAAAATTAGAACCTGCAGACTCAATGAAATATTCGCTGTTATTCAAGATTTTCACCGCACGCGAGCTTGACTGTACTATCATACAAAAACATTAAAATCTCATAAAATTTTATTTTTTCTTTCGAAATAGGTATGTACCGACTTTTGTCACACATGATTATGCGTATATAAGGGTATCCTTGTCAAACGTTTATTTTGCTTTGAAAGTACAGCTACATTCCACAAAGCCCTACCATACAATTAATACCACAGTACCTATTATATTCAGAATACTATGCTACAAGTAAGTCCGTCCTAAATAACTTATTATAACTTTACAAATGCAAATCTCGAGAGCCGTTACTCCTTAGAAACTTTCGAAGTAAGCTTTAACACCGAAGCAATATAATGATTTTGCATTGCAGATATACAAGTAATCCTCTTATAAGAAGCTCTAGGCTTAATTGAGAACGTAAATTCTTAATCTATAGTAATATAATACAAGCCTGTAAGATGAAGATCTAGAAAAATAAATTATATTAGCGTATCTTGGAACTGTAATAATTTATTGCTTGATAAAGATTAAAAAGAGTTAAACGGGTCTGATAATGATGGTTATTATAATGTAAGTAGCAATGATAAATAGGTATTTTTTACAGATTAAAAAAGAAAGGGATTATAGGCGTGATATATGTATGTATGTATGTTAATAAAGTAACGCTTCTCTACGCGAATAGATGGCGTTAAACATCTGCGGGTTTCTCAACTAGTCACGCAAGGTGATAAAATTAGTGTTTTAGTCACTGTTTTCTTTCTTTTAACCGTGCTGGGGTTTCTTTTTCGCATCCGTAGTCTTTATTCATTGCTTGCTATATCAAAACACACTGAAATAAGCGCCAATTGCGCCGAAAATTTTATTTCTAAACTTTCAATAAAACTCCTATTGTAACTTCTAAATACATTTTCAAGGATGTTCATTGGATCGTTGGAAGGATCTGTGTCCAACACGAAAAGAATAAGAAACAAACTCCCCAGCAAATATGTCCCCCATATGTTAAACGCCATCTACCGATGTTTTTTTTGTACTGTTATTTTTTTTAACAGTTGTCAAAAAAGTCCTCATTTGTTTAACAGAACCTAGTCAACCGGATCTGATCTCGTTTAAAAACATTTGCTAACTTTATTGGAAGTAACTTTATGTGACGAAAAGTAAGATTTATAATTAAGTTCACCCCAAACTTATCCGAGTCAAAATTCAAGACATATGTTACGCCTACGTCCCTATTGGGGTATGCAGAGCATGAATTGAAATTTACGCCACGTCTGACAAACATTTGTGGCTCAGAATATTGTTTATCACGATAGTAATAGATTGACAGCCCATCGCCTAAAATAACTATAGGTACGCATGTAACGCTCGAGTCCCCGGGGTAGGCAGAGCGTGAACGGCCATAAAAACGAATATTTACGTCACGTCTGACAAATATTAGAGGGTCATTCAGAAAATTGTGTAATTGCGTATCAATATACCCTTCAAGAGAATGTATGAAAAGGTCGATGCATGTTGAAGAAGCGAAAGAAGTGTGTCAGGATCTAAGCAAGTGGAAAGATGTAGTCTCTGCCAACCCCTATGGGTAAGAGGCGTCTTATATGTGTGAATGTGTGTATGTGTATCAATATACCCTTCAAGCAACGCGCTCTTCCGTCTCGTTTCGTTACAGGTACGGGGTGCGTTGAACAATAAGATTTTATTATTTTGAAAAGGCAAGAGAGCTTAGCATTTATTCAGCCTGTCTAACAGTTGTCTACATACTTCCCTGCTGTTGCAGACTGCGAGTGGTAAGGAATACAAAATGTTCCCAGCACAATATTGCTTTTCTGTTGGCAACTTTTGACTCGCTACACGTTTGAAATTTTACTCGTGTCTACAGCTACCTGCGTAAGAATCGAAAGAGTTACTACACTTGAACAAGTAAAGTGAATACATACATATCCCTTGCGGGGTAAGCAGAGCGTGAATGAACATTTGCGCCACGTCTGACTAATATTTGAAGATCATTCAGAAAATTGTGTAATTGTGTATCAATATACCTACCTAACTAAGATATTATTATTTTCAAAAGGCAAGAGAGTTTAGCATTTATTCAGCCATTGTGTCTGCAGCTACCTACGTAAGAATCGAAAAAGTTTCTCAAGAGAAGCTAATTAAAGTAAGGCCATCCCAATAAACCATATTTGTCATGTCATCAAAGAAAAATGAACCTTCTGCCATAGCATTAGCTTGAATCTGACAGCTGTCAAATATGGCTTTTTGGGATAGCCGTACTGTAAAGAAAATTATAGGCATCAGAACATGGTATCTACGCTTAAACAAGAAAATAAATAAGCTATTTGGTTTTATCAGTACCGGTTTAGAATAGCAAGAAGAAGAAGTGTATATCCAGGGAATGGGCTGCAGCGTTCTCTGTGAATACATCACCTTGCACTGTGCTCGCCAATCCGCATACCAAGCGGTAAGTATGGCAAATACCCTCCTAATAAGGGGAGGCCCGTGTCCAGCAGTGAACTGTTGTGGTTGTTGTAGTAGAAATAGTATTTGGTTTTGCATGGCAGATATAAAGGATCAGAAGCCTCGTTAAAAAAAACTTGTGGTTTTATTTTCTGTTTCTAAAACCCTCAAATGTTTAGGCGAAAATGTTCATTTTTGCGGCCGGTTACACCTTTGCCTATACCGCATGGGATTATATTATAATGTAAACATGTATGAATGTTTCTAAAAGCAATAAGCAAAACTGATTTAAAAGCAGTTATATATTTAAAAATGAAAAATTGCTAGATATTTATTTATGTAAGATGTGTATGTGTAAGTACAGTTTTTTAAATTGCTGTGTGCAAGTATTTTCTTTTGTGGCACTAATTATGGCGTCTATAAGGCACCTTTAATTTGAGCCTCCAGTGCCCGATATTATCAAACTATAGGCTACAATACGCAGGAGTAGTTAGATGTTGGTTGCGTTGTCAGTTAGCCATTATGATACCAGGAATACTAACCAGCTACGCAATGTACTAAGAACTTCACCTGTAGTCTTGCAACCTGTAGTTTCATAACATAGGGCACAGGAAGTTCTACGACAATTTAGAAACTTAGCAAGTTTGCCAAATTGAAAAGCCAGTTCAAAATTGTTTGTTTCGATCAAACTAATTCCATTCAAGACTGAGAAAATGTCTGTAATTGGCAATTAGTCTGTTTTACTTCTTGCCGTTTGTGAAGTGAATTATTGGCTTGTTTTAAGTAAATTGACGAATTTCGAAATAAGCAGTCCTGTCTTACAATTCGAAAAAGTTATGCTTTGTGCAGTACTACAATGTCTACTTATAACAAAGGACATAAGAGTCAACCCGCGACCACAATACATGAAACTGTATTGAAACGTCGGGACACAGGTAAATTACTAATATTTACCTAAATACTATCGCGATAGACCCGGTCTAATACTTAAAATGAGTGAAGGTGATCGCGAGTGCCTAAAAAGTTATACATAAAACTGTCAGAACACACCTGGCACCTTTCGTATTATTTAAAACACGTAATTACATTTTCATGATAAGAATGGTGGCACAGTACTATTAATTCTGCTGTAATCAACCTAAGGCCAACCTAGCCCACAAGCCTAAGTCACTATGATAAAGGGAGCCTCGTGTATGCCAAGATAGTCAACATTTGACGTCTCGAAAATTATATTAACTGCGCCGGACTGTGACTGAACAAAGATTAACTTAGCTAAAGTCCACAACTGCTGACCTATTTCATTGAAGATAGCACAAGTTTCTCCGAGAATAGAGTTACACTAGATTCAGCCTAGTATAGTAGTGATTCTATTGTTCTAGTTTGGTTGGACATTGTGACTGTAAACAAGACGGGGTTGCGAACAATTGGAGTGACTGCGGAATATCGTCTGGCCAGTTCTGCGAGTTATTGCCGGAGTAAACTAGGGTTGCCGTGTGTTGCTAGCTTAGAATATCATCATCCCAATACTACCCGTGGGTATTGTTAAACCAACTGAGGGAATAGTTTACCCGGGAATGGGCAACAGCGTTCTCCGTGAAAGCATTTCATTGCGCTCGTCAATCCGCTTGCCAAGCGTGGTGAGTATTGAAATGCCCCCAAGTAAGGGGAAGGCCCAGGTCCAGCAGTGGACTGTTGTGGCTGTTAATGTAATGATAAACCTGGTTTCGCAGATATGACGTAACTTATTGAAATATATGTCAGGGAATCTTACAGTCGAAACGAACTCAAATCTCGCTTAAAGAACGATGTATGCTCTGTGAGTAACTGCCTAAGAATAGGTTTGTAGATAGTATATGATCTCATTCATACAATAAGTAAAGTAAATGTTTAACAAAAAAACATCAAAATTGCAGATTTTGAACCTTAGACTTCGTAACCACTAGTGACGCCTTTTCTTTCTGGGCTGCCGCTAAGTAGAAGCTATTATTACCAAACTGTTACTAAGATGATGATGAAGTCCTCTTATCCCTCATCAGGGACATAGGGCTCGAAAAAAAGATTTCCACTGCTGCTGATCATGTACCGTGGCTTCCTTCCTGTTACTATAGTAAAAAAACGTACCTCACTTGAGTAGCTTTGTAGTTACCTACTGCTACTACCTAGGTACCAGAAAACGTTCAAGTATTCCCATAAGTCGCCAACACTTACCTGAAAACAAAGAACAAAGATACTGTCAAATAATTCAAAATAACGACATTATAATTCGCTCAGTATATCATGAACACAATTTATGATCAAAGGCAAATATGAATCGGTTAATAATACATCTCGCTCTTATTTAAGAGGCTCCCTAACGACAGGTGGTGCCGTAACCTATAAAAACCTTGTTCGACATTCAAGGCTTATTTGAGATTGTAGTTATTAGTAACTAGTGCGCAGGCTATAGAAAATACGGAATAATTTTTTTTACTAACTAACTAACTGTAGGATGAGTCGATGTAGGAAAAGTGTAAATTTTTGCGCTTATTTTTCAGTGAAGCGTTAATTATCAATTTGGCATTCACAAAACCAGCTCCAGTACCGATGCATATATATATATATATTGTCCTCCTTTCGGCCGTTGTTGATCAGGCTGAAATACGCGTTAAATGTTGATCCACCTTTGTCCGCAGTTTACTGGGGAATTATTGGGGTTATCGTTTTATTTTTGATTTACATTTATTCACCGGCTTGTAACGCAGTACCCAAGCTTACGGAAAAGTCGCTACCTTGACACCAACTGACACGGCAGTTGTTGATCTTGTAACGGCTTTCTTTTTTAAGGAAAATGATGCTTTGTTGATCTATATAAAGTCATTTATGAGCAACATTTGCCGTGAACTTTTAAACCGATACTGCAGAACGGCAACGTTGCACAAGTGAGACGAGAAGTATTAATTTTTACAAGCTTTTATTTGACTTGCCGTGTTTGTAAGTTTGTACGGGTCAAATCTTGGAAGAATACATGGTAGCCAGGGTCTGAAGATGGAGCCGGAAGGTGGTCATAGCATCTCAAGAGATGCAACTACGTACCCCTATCGAGTTTGGGCTCGTTGGAATCGTCTTGCCAACCACTCTTCAAATACATGGTAGCCAGGGTCTGAAGATGGATCCGGAAGGTGGTCATAGCATCTCAGAGATGCAACTACGTACCCCTATCGAGTTTGGGCTCGTTGGAATCGTCTTGCCAACCACTCTTCAAATACATGGTAGCCAGGGTCTGAAGATGGAGCCGGAAGGTGGTCATAGCATCTCAGAGATGCAACTACGTACCCCTATCGAGTTTGGGCTCGTTGGAATCGTCTTGCCAACCACTCTTCAAATACATGGTAGCCAGGGTCTGAAGATGGATCCGGAAGGTGGTCATAGCATCTCAAGAGATGCAACTACGTACCCCTATCGAGTTTGGGCTCGTTGGAATCGTCTTGCCAACCACTCTTCAAATACATGGTAGCCAGGGTCTGAAGATGGATCCGGAAGGTGGTCATAGCATCTCAGAGATGCAACTACGTACCCCTATCGAGTTTGGGCTCGTTGGAATCGTCTTGCCAACCACTCTTCAAATACATAGTAGCCAGGGTCTGAAGATGGAGCCGGAAGGTGGTCATAGCATCTCAGAGATGCAACTACGTACCCCTATCGAGTTTGGGCTCGTTGGAATCGTCTTGCCAACCACTCTTCAAATACATGGTAGCCAGGGTCTGAGGATGGAGCCGGAAGGTGGTCATAGCATCCCACAGATGAAACTACGTACCCCTATCGAGTTTGGGCTCGTTGGAATCGTCTAGCCAACCACTTTTCAAATACATGACAGCTATAAAAGCTTGTTTTCTTTTTTAATTATATTTATTTATTTTCTTAACCATAAATAGTAAGGTATTGTGAAGTAGAAGAACAAGAAATAGAAGTAGGCGGGAGGGAGAGAGATGTATTCCTATCCTAGCTACATGACATGGGCGCCGCCTTAAGATTTCTGGGAATCTATTTTAATGGTCACTTTAGCCTGATGATAAAAATATGATTTTACGTGTAGCGCGGTGATTATTTTGACACGATCATAATACATTGCGTGTTTCTCGGATGTAATACGTCTCCGGTCTCCCTCTTTGCTCATTAAACCTTCCCATCACCACCCCCCACCCCTCACTCTTATTCGGGATTAGTAATATTGCACAATGTATCAGGTAGATGGACATATCATATTTAAACTTCAATTTGACATAGATTTAATAACATTGACATAGGTTTAACTTTGACATGTATTTGTTTTTTACATTACTGTATGTTTACTATTCTTTTTTTTATGTATTATGTTAAGTACCTAGATTTGACTTTCTAAAAGAGAATCTTGTACATTCCTACTTAGAAATAAATTATTTGATTTTGATGTTGCATAAAGATTATCAAGATAGTTATTGCATTAAACATGCACCCACTCGATCCCTTTTACTCCTACAACACTCCCCGCACACCTCATCCTCTTGCTCGTCCGCAATGGGTCTTCCAACACCGTGCCATGTTCATCGTGCTATATTCTTATCTCCCTACTCATCCTTTTACTCGTTTACCAACTCACTTATATTCGTAACTCATCCCTCGACTCTTCTCAATTTTTTTTCCAATTAATAGACTAGCTGTGCCCGCGACTTCGTTCTCGTGGAGTTAGAACTTGTGTTCAAATTTGTAAGTTTAATATCTCTCGTTCTGCTCTACCGATTTTGATAAAAGTTGTCTCAGATGTTGGCCAGGATTAGTAGCTATACACCACAAAGAATTTTATTAGAATCGATTTAGTACTTTCGGAGATTAGCTCGGACAAACAAACAGACAAAAACTTTCTAAAACATTGCACATTTTTCTATTTTAATAATTTATTTTAACATCGCTCCCAATAAGATTTTTGTAAATATATTCAATGTTCAGACACGCGAATTTACTATTTTATTATATGTATAGATTTGTCATAAACGCATGAAAAATATTGCCATACTTTATAATAATATTATTTTTCACAAACTAATAAGTTTTAATAAAAACTATATTTTTTTCTGAACTACACAAAAAACAAATTTTATTTGTAATACTGTGCATAGTACTGGCCAAAATTGAAATTCTCCTTTATAGTTATTGACATTCATTCATACACGTGTTGTGACGTTGTACAAAGCAAAGAAACAAAGTGGCAACAGCGCACATAAGAAAACCACCAATCATAAAAACGGTGGCCTGTGATTGGTCCATTTGAATCAGATCAACATTTGATGGAGCGGATTTGTATAAAGAATGTTATGAATTGATCGTATTTGTGCTTTTAAAGGGACAGCGATTGTTGATCCGATCGGAGCCACATTTGTATGCAGGGTCATACATTAGATCAACATAAGCTGTCGGGATCAACAATTGCCAACGGATCAACAATTAACTGATGCTACAACCCGTATGATCAACATTTGCCGAGTTGATATATCTATATATATACAAGCTGTTACAAAATGACGCAAAAATAATAATATTCTTTATTTTCATCAGTCGATGAAATAATAACAGCACTAGTCTAGGTCAGTACTACACTTCCATTCCAACGAATTTCGATTTAACATACATTTCTGGTTATCTTCAGTTCATTAAAATGATTACACCCATGAAATAACAAGCAATGTATCTTGCTGCGCCGCGTTAGCAACTTCAGTTGAACTTTAAACTGTCAAAGTAGTGCTGCGATGCAACGATAAATTTTTCGAGTAATTTGATATAAAAATATAATTTTCGTTATTTTCAAAATCGACACTACGGCTTAAATTTTTTGTCAATAGACTCTTTACAAGGGTCCCTTTATCACCCTCTCGGCTTTACTTGTTATTTTGTAACACGCGGTATATATAATATATATATATATCCTTTATTACATAAAAACAAATGTAAATTGTACAAACAGTGTGAGCAAAGGCGAGCTTATCTCCAAGAAGAGATCTCTTCTAGCCAACCCGTTGGTAGTGCGAGAATTAATATTTTTGTGGGAACAAAACAATACAACAATTAAAACTAATTTTAACTATATTACAGTACTTTAAATAATTATTATGATACATTAATTGCATCAATCTGTCTTAATGTAAATTTTTGATAACATATGTTTTCATCCAGAATTAAATTGAAATCGCTGCCGGAGCAAAGATAAGAGTGACGGCGGCGCTAGTTTCGTTCGGGATTCTTTTCATCCAGAATTAAATTGAAATCGCTGCCGGAGCAAAGATAAGAGTGACGGCGGCGCTAGTTTCGTTCGGGATTCCCTTAGTATCCATTAATTGCGTCAATTTGTGAATGATTAAATACGATAGGGTGATCACCCAATTCCGAGCGCAAGTCATGTTAATTTGACGATTGCTTTATAAGCGCTTTAAGCGACTGACAGCAGCAAAATAGTGCTATAGCTACTGCTTGATTGTTTTAATATAGTAATTACTGAACGTTGATTGGTTTTTATGTATCTGAGCAAAGGTATGATTGTTAAATTTATTTCTGAAAAATAATAAGGCTCATAGTTAAATATATGCTAAGCACATTATAAGGTGTAAAAAAATTTGCTAAGAATATTTTAAGGGGTGAACCAGCACGTGAAACTGAACAACTTTCCCCAAGGAACATATGTCGAAATATGAAAAAATAATTTGACCCTCCCATACTTAGTGTGTTAATCGGCCGGGATAATTTGTATGGGAGGGCCAATTTTTTTTCATTTTTCGACCTATGTTCCTTGGGGAAAGTTGTTCAGTTTCACGTACTGGTTCACCCCTTAAAATATTCTTAGCTAATTTTTTTACACCATGTATATCGGGACATTCAAGACGAACATGAGAAAACTTTGGGGTTTTAACTTAGATAACTCTGACGATTTATAGGGCTTGTATTTATGTTTAATATATTATATTATGTATGTTTCTATATCGATAGGTATTTAATTATTCAAGTAGGATTATATGTATGATTTTAATTATTATTTTTTAAAAGCTATACTTAGTGCAGCTATACTTTTTTTTACAACTCCCTCGTACCAATAGTTTTTAGCTACGCACACCACACCATGTCCTCTAGATTTCTCAAAGGTTCACTGGAAGAAATCCCTTACTGGGATAAGTCCGCCATTGTGCCTTGCCTTTACTGTTATTTGTGGTTTTTTTTTGCTATTCCATTCGGCATCATGGAAAAACATAACACTATAAAAGTAATAGGGTTCATTATTCAATTTAACTCTAATAAAATCTGAATCATGCTTGATAAATAAACATACATACATACATCACGCCTAAATCCCTTGCGGGGTAGGCAGAGCGCAAACGGCCGCAAAACGGACATTTACGCCACGTCTGACAAATATTTGAGGGTCATTCGGAAAATTATGCATCGCCATAGTGACAGATTGTCAGCCCATCGCCTCAAATTGCAATACACACCCTCAAATCCCTTGGTCGCCTCTTTTTTTATTTTTATTAATGATGGGTTTGCTCTTGACTCTAGTCTAGGTCATAGGACAGACTCCCAAGGGTAAGAAATGGGGTGATGCTATTCTAAGCCGGCATCACACGGCAAGATAAATATAGTGACTCAAAAGCTTCCCACGAGGATACAATTATTGTTTAATTGATTAATTGGTTCTCCTCTGACTGGCAAGTGCAGCGTCGGAAAGCTCAGTGTGGGGCGGTCTTATACATACATACACACATCTCGCCTTTATCCCTGTCGGGGTAGGCAGAGCGTCAACAACCCTAAAATACGGTCACTATAGCCACGTCTGATAATTAATGTTTGAGGGCCGTTTTAGAAAAATCGTGTATCACTACGTATATAGTGAGAGGTTGTTGGCCTGTCGCTTTGTTTTGCAATACACATTTAACCCTCGAGTCCCTTAGTACCCTTCTACGACAATTACGTGAAAGAATGGGGTAATGCTATTCTAAGCCGACATCACACAGCAATAATAAGACAAAAGACATTATCTGCTATAATATCTCCTCGTACCGACTGATTGTAAATTCAATTCCCGTAGTAGTATTGGCAGGCAGGGTCAGGGTAAACACGCTCATTATGCGACACGTGACGCATACAAACCCATACGGCATAGTTATATAGCTAGTATAGATACATACTTTCATACATACTTGCTATACTTTTTACCAGACTAGAATTCATGTGTAAAAAAAATTGCTGAGAATATTTTAAGGGGTGAACTAGTACGTGAAACTGAACAACTTTCCCCAAGGAACAAAGTCGAAAAATGAAAAAAAAATTTGGCCCTCCCATACAAATTATCCTGGCCGGGTAACACACTGTATGGGAGGGTCAAATAATTTTTTTCATATTTCGACCTATGTTCCTTGGGGAAAGTTGTTCAGTTTCACGTACTGGTTCACCCATTAAAATATTCTCAGCTATTTTTTTTACACCTTATATACCGTGATAAGAATAGCACCACCACATTCCTACCCGTGGGTGTTGTAAAAAACTACTAAAGGATAAATCCAGGGAATTGGCAGCAGCGTTCTCAGTGAATACAACACCTTGCACTGCGTTTGCCAATCTGTCTGCCAAGCGTGGTGAGTATGGCAAATACCCTCATAATGGGGGAGGCTCAAGTACAGCAGTGTACTGTTATGGCTGTTGAAGTAGAATAAACATTTACTTACTTACATATCTATTTAATAGCGAAATTCAGAATAGAAAAAATATCACACCTACTCAGCTTACTTCAGAAAACCATGAGTGAGAAAAAGAGGTTATAACATTCGTGATGATTTGTCACACTAAAAGGTAAGTTCATTATTGTTTATTTTGAATCTGGAACTACTGAGCTGAATTCTAAATTCTTCTATCTCTGAGTAAAATGGGATACTTCCCACAAAGTAAAACAAGAAGCACCGGGTTACTGGCCACTAGTTATACTTATAACACTAGTTATGTTAAATACAATTTTAGGCGACGGACTGACAACCTGTCACTATAGTGATACACGATTTTTCTGAAACGGCCCTCAAATATTTGTCAGACGTGGCAATAGCGACCGTATTTTCGGTCGTTGGCGCTCTGCCTGCCCGCAAGGGATAAATGTATGATATAATAATATGTGTGTGAGTGTGATATTTCTAAAACCAGTCGATAACTGCCCCCATATAGATAGTGCTAAAAATAAAGTCATAAAGACCGCTAATCAAATCGCCGAAAAAGGTTAATACCCGAGTCTTAAAATTAAAATATCTTCAATTGTAATTCGAAGTGACCATCAGCTTTTACGAGCAGATAAGCCGCACGAATCGCTACTCGGCCCATGAACTAAATCATAAGGGAGATGGAGCACCGCGAATAAATACATTAAACTTATAAACTTTAACGTTGCAATTGCAAGCAACCCTTGATAGTATTTTAAATACATGAGTTTTGTATGAATGAATGAATACATTTGTTTTATCTTGACGCTTAAACGGCATGGATACACAGATATAAATGAGCCGTCTTATTTTCTATTGCGAAATTAAATAGCACACTCGTATGGGAAAAAGCCACAGAAGATCCACACTACTGCAATGCGCATGCTGTGATGGTTGGGGGGAGTCACACTGAAGGATAAAGTTCGTAACGAGCACATCAGAGGGAGTTTTAAAGTCGCACCGATAACTGACAAAATTAAAGAATCCAGATTGAGATGGTACGGTCACGTGATTCGAAGACCCCAGGATCATGTGGTGAAAAAGTGCCTTTCCATTGCAACCAAAAAACGAGGGAAGGCCCCAAACATCATGGCTGACGAATGTCCAAAAGGACATGAAAACACTTGGCCTTTCTGAAGACGATGCTTACCAGCGGACAGATTGGCGACTCAGGATCAGGAAAGCCGACCCCGCGTAACGGGATAAGGCGAGGATGAAGAAGAAGAAGAAGACTCGTATGGGAAAAAGCCATTTAGCTAGAATGTTAACCAACACACACAGGACATGACGCTTAATGGGTACTTGTCAAACACCATGTAAAGTCTTACTATTATATTAATATAGGCACAAAACAGATAAGAAAATAATAAGATTTTTGTATTTACAGTTCCAGTATTAACTTACTTGCGTCGACGCTTTTAAGCTTCACGTGTATATTCAGAGATCCTCCATATTCCTTATTTATTGGTCTGAGTGTACCGCTAAATGGCGTTCGTAAATCGTCGATTAAGATGATACACATTGAGACGACAAAAGCGAATAAATGCAGCGAGGCGGTGAGGCAATAAATTTTATAATTAATTTTATTATCGACCCATTGCTCATACGTCGACTTAAGAACGATTTGCGAGCAAAGCCACCGCCTTATCAACGAATGTGGTCTTCCTCATTTGATGTTATAACTGTATAACTGTATTATTGGAGGACTTTTAAAACCTCAGTGCTCATAATGCGTACGTATTTGAACGACCGACAGAATCACCTTACCAAATTGATAAATATTTTTTTTGCATACTGCAAGCTAGAGGATTGGAAAATTACAAAGTGCCTACTTACGAAAAATTAGTCATTAATACCTCAAAAAAGTATGAGGCTGTCTGACAAGAGTGAAACTGACGTTCGGATATCAATAACTGTTATCTTTCCGGTCATGGTACGCTCGAAATCCATTCCTGGATTCACTCTATTGTCGTCTTTCACGACATATACAAAAAGACATTGCGGTACATACTTACATCACGCATATATCCGTTGCGGGGCATGCAGAGCGCAAACAACCGTAAAAACGGAGATTTTCGCCACGTCTGACTAATATTAGAGGCCATTCAGTATATTGTGTATCGCCATAGTGACAGGTTGTCAGCCCATCTCCTGGAATTGCAATACACATGTTAACCTCGTCGCTTAGTCGCCAACACTTACGACAATCACGGAAAAGAAAAAAGAAGCACACGGCATTGCGATATGAGATGCCATTTATTCTAATCTATCCCAGCAAAACACGAGCTACGTATTTCATAAAACCTCGTCGTAATTGTTTGTGGATAAAGGAGCCTAAAAGGGTCTGGCGGCCTGGCCGCTGTCAAAAGCCATCGTTGTAATAGAGTTTTCTTCCTCGACCACCGCTGCCGCTTATAAAAGCCAACTTTCAAAGAAAAGTAATGAGAATCTAACTTAGCGTAAAACCGTCAGAGCTTCGTAAGCAAGCAACGGTGGAGGCGGAAATATATTTTTCAAGTTATTCGCATCGCGAGTGCTATACTTGGTCTTTTCTCAAGAACTATATAAAGGGTCTAAACTGAGATGAGTTTCCGAATGTCGTTTGTTCGAACTAGTGTATTACAAAAGCATTTGCTAAAATAAGCGCGGTACAATTAAAGGACTATCAAATTTTTTCGGTTTATTATTGGTGAGGTTATCTATTATCATTATTATTTTAGCCTCAAGTGACCCAATAAGGCCTAATCCATTTTCTTTCAGACTTCCCGGTTCGCTCATGTTAGAGTCCAGTCATAATTATACTCACCAAGATCATTTTTCATATAGATAAAAAATCGAAATCGATATCGTATATCCGAAATTACTATTGACAGATCCGTTTTCAGAAAATTCATTTACCGTCAGACAGCTAAATTAGTTAAAATTACAAACGCTACTTTTTATAGTGAGAATAATTCACACATCTTAATTCTCATGAAAAAAGGTAAAATGTATTTCATCGAGAAAAGTTTATATTTATAGTTCATCTGATCGAGTTTAAACAATGGCTTTGTATCATAATAATCACAATTTGTTGTAAACTTTAGATGTTGTAAAGCATTTTAAATAACTTAATAATTCAAATATGTGCAAATTCATTTTTCGACCAAACGATCCTAGCTTCAAATTCCACAACCATAAAACCTTCTGCCATTCGTAACACGATATTTCCTAGAAAGCCTCTCCACAAAGGACCTTAGGCCGGACCCCGGCTCTTTATTACAAGCTTAATGCGGAAAACCAACGTCTCTAATGCAACTTTATACACCCGAGGGTCACAAAGTTCAAAGAAAATAAAATTATGCTTTACATCCGTAATTAACGCGAAAGTAAAAAGTGCGAAAAGTGGAAACTGGAAAGCGCCGTCAGGTTTTGCGGTTTCAAAATTGATATAAATTGGGTGTTTTTCTTCCGTGACTTGGCTTTATAACGAAAGCCTCTTTAAGAATAAAGAAGGCTTATCTCGTTAAATGAGGATGGTGGAAACCACAAGGTGAAATCTTTAGAAGCTGAAGTAAAAAGCTATTGAGTATATATTCGAGTAACAGGTACGTACTAAAGTATATAGGGCAAAATTTTACTACTGACCGATTGTGAACTCTCAAGACGGGATGGTGATAATAAAACTTTCGCTAAGGAACAAAGCTAGACATATAACTAAAATATTTTGAGTTTCCAACAGTGTGTATATCAACTGATCGGCATTTTTGTGTGGGAGATCTAATTCATATCATATTTCTATCTTGTTTTTACTATTTCTTTCTTTTTCGAATTTCGTCCTGGACCTTATTTATCACCAGTCCGTTTCGCTATCGTTCACTAGTAAAATTTTACCCTTTATTTAGGTACTTAAGTATAAGTAAGTATACAAGTTACGATTTTGATAGAATAGGTAGAATGGAGTGCATAGATGGTGTGTGGTTTAGCCGTTATAAAATTTATAAACTGTAGCCACAATATTTTTATGACATAATTAGGTAATAATACATTTAACAAGTTAGTTATTAATAACATATATTATCTAACGTTTATTGCTTCATCAACACATATATATCGCCTAGTGAAGTAATTAAACAAACATAACTTTTAACATACATACATATATCACGCCTGTATCCTTTGCGGGGTAGGCAGAGCGAAAACGGCCGTAAAAACGAACATTTACGCCACGTCTGACGAACATTTAAGGGGTTTTTCAGAAAATGATGTATCGCTAGGTATAGTGACAGGTTGTCAGTCCATATCCTAAAGGTACAATACAAGTGTAACCCTCAAGTTTCTTAGTCGCCTCAAATGGGATGATGACATTCTAAGCCAACATCACACTTTTAACTCCTGAAATAATAAAAATATCCTAGGGACGTAACTGGCGGCTAGAATTATTACCATCAGTACGGCTTCCCAAAATGCATTTGCGTAGTCACGACATTATTTTGATGGTACCCAGATAACGAGTGGGAACCGCAGAGGCGTCATATCTTTACGCGTTTCTCAAAACACCGCCATAACTTCACACCACATTGAGTCATACGTCTCGGGGGTTCTCACGAGATTGTCGCAAGAGTAGCAGACGAAACTGGCAACAGTGGTGGTGCAAGTTATGGAAAGAGAGATAGGTGAGCTATAATTTTTACAGATGATTATGTGCGGCTCACAGCTAGCGGCATTAGAAGCACGCAATTTTTTGTTTTTTTTTTACAATGCCAGCCACATCTTGAGCTATTATATTACCAGCAGTATGGCTTTACGCGTTTTCATATCTTTACGCGGTTCTCAAAACACCGCCATAACTTCACACCACATTGAGTCATACGTCTCGGGGGTTCTCACGAGATTGTCGCAAGAGTAGCAGACGAAACTGGCAACAGTGGTGGTGCAAGTTATGGAAAGAGCAATAAGTAGTTTCTGTTGTCAAATAATCAGTCTCCACTTTTTGTTTTTATGAAGGTATATAGCAGGTACTCGCTAGTTAGTTTTCAATTTTCTATTTAAGTAGTATTAATTTATTTCTGTTTACATTAGAGTATGTATATTAATATAAGTAAGTTTATTTTAGTAAGTATTTGTGTATTTTAGGAATGATATGTATGTTATATATTTATTTTTATTTCATAGTAGTTCAATTTGTTATTTTCCATTATTTTGATTTCACACCCGAGTGCACCCGTGTATTTTTCTCTCTGTTTACCTTCTGGTTGGCCGGTAGAGAATGCCGCGTGGCATTAGGCCCGCCTTTTGTACCATGTGCAATAAAGTATAAAATAAATAAAATAAATAAAGAGAGATAGGTGATTTCAAATTTTTACAGATGACTAGCCTCCCGACTAGCGGTTTAACCCGCTGCTTACGATATCCCACGGGAAACAGACCTTCTTCCGACATAAATCATACATAAAAACCTTCCTCTTGAATTACACTACCTTTAAAAAAACCTCATCCAGATCTGTCAGGTAGTTATGAAGATTTAAGTATAAATACAAACAGACGTAGTGACAGACGCGGAAAGCGACTTTACTCTATACTATGTAGTGATTATGTGCGGGCGGCCGGCTCACAGCTAGCGGCATTAGAAGCACGCATTTTTTTTACATTGCCAGACACATCAGACATGGATCTCCTCCTATTCGGGGTTATTTTCATACTCACTATGCTTAGCAACCAGATTGATGAGCGTAGTGCAAGATATTGCGTTCACAGGGTACGCTGCTGCCCATTCTGCCTGCGCTTTTTACGACACCCACGGTTTGTATTGGGTGATGCTATTTTAAGCCGGCATCACATAGCGGTGCAATTCTAATTGATAACGAACACTTTTGTGATTAAGCCTGCGCCAAGCGAAATCCGACCGTCCAGTGGCGCCCTCCCATGTTTTTTAATAATTTCTTAAAATCTAGGACAAACATTTAAAATCTAAGACGGACAGATTGTTGTCCAATACGATAAGTTTATTTTAGTGTACAACAATGAGCTTTTTCTTGTGTTTTAGTGATTTTAAAGACGCATAACAATGTAAAGCTTATTGTTGTACCTTAAAATTCTCCAACTTAAGCTCGTGTTGTGTCACCCTACCTTTTTGTGCACATACTAAGCTAAAACACAGCCCCCAGCTTCATATTTTTTGAAGCACTTGCAATAACTTTCACACATTTTGATCACTAAACCGAAACTATCGCGCTAGTTTTTAGGACCCACTACTAAAAGCAAACAAAAAATAATCCTAAATACCGAATTTTAAAACACTTCCCGTGTTATGTACACAATTTTTAAACATATATACATACATTCACGCCTGTAATCCCTAACGGGGTAGGCAGAGCGTAAATGGCCGCAAAAAACGAACATTTACGCCACGTCAGACAAGGGTCATTCGGAAAATTGTGTATCGCCATAGAGACAGGTTGTCAGCCCATCGCCTAAAATTGCAATACATACCCTCGAGTCCCTTAGTCGCCTCTTACGACGCCTATGGGAAAGAAATGAGGTGATGCTATTCTAAGCCGGCATCACACGGAGGATCAATTTTTGAACACTTGCAAAATAAAAAAATATATATCCTCCTATGACTTGCACCATTGCCTCATTCTTCGACCTCTAGGTATGCCCTGATCTACCATCAACGATCGTGGGCAGGCGACGTGTAATGACACTATTGCTTGATTATGATAACAAAAGATAAACTCGTAAAGCATGACGTGAATAATATATCGCACTCTTAATAAAATAACGACCTAATCCAAAAACACAAATTTTTGGGTATCGATGAAAAACGTTTGTTGAATAAACAGAATATTTTTTAAATGGCTGTAGAATTAAAAGTAAAAGGCAAAGAATGAAACTTGAACCACCTAACTAATCCTAAGAATATTTTCTTTTAAATGCATTAAAACTTTCACAAATATTCACATCCATTAATTAAAAAAAGTCAATTATTTGAAACCCTTTAGAATTGCGTCATTATTTCATGAAAAATTTGAAAGAAATATTGACCTAAGTTAAAATCGGTCTTTGTTTTACCAAATCAAACATGAAGATCCCCGACTCATTTTAAATTAGGTCACTATTTTACTAAAAAGCTAAAAGAAAATACAATTTATTTAAAAATAAATCTATAACTTAAACATGTGACTCAAATTCAAATCGCGATATAGCGACTAGCAAATGGTCAAGAGAACACAGTCCTATTACAATGAAACTATTAAGATATTTTTTTTCTGTCATATGGGACACTGAGTCGATAAATGACCCAATGAACACTTTGAATAAACGTATTTAAATGTAATTTAAATGCGCCGCGGTGGCTATAAATGGTGCGGTGGCTGTTCTCATTGCAACGGAGACGGCTTCTACAAGGAAAATTAAGTGAAAATGAGAAAATTAAACTAAACAATATTTGTTCGCTAGTGTGGTTTGGTTGGCAGCGCTTCTACCCGATGTTACTTATTAGTTACTAGCGTTCAGATGCTCTCTTTTATTCTGATGTCCACCTTCCTCACGCTGCTGTCTGCTTCGTGATACGTAGCGATGGCTCGTCCGCGTGGCCAATTGTCAGGTGTTTTATGGTAGAGTGTTGTTCACGATCTACACGATGTTGTTGGCTTTCATTGCGGCTTGACGTGGGGCTCCATCAATCTATATTAATATTGAGTATTTGGGTGAAATATACATCGGCAAGGCACTGCGACGTTCTTTATGTGTTTTTCTCGATGAGGTCATGATTATCAAAGGGACGACAAGCGAGTCGTGTACGAGGACACTCAGTAGTACCGAAGTGATTGTGAGTAAGTCATGAAAAATGACTTTGGCTTGTTTAGGTAGATGGAGTTGTGCGTTAAAGGTTTGCTGTTGACCATAAACTTCATTTCAGTGATCAGAGTGCGGAGTACTTCCTTTTGAAAGTGATCGCTCGGTAGTGAGCTGCACAGGACTGTCTTAACACTCACTAGGCTTTTCCAGGTTCTGACATTAAGAGGGTGTGAAACACAAGCTGTTATTTTGATCGTAGCTGTCTTCTGTATTATACTGTCGATAGCTCGGTGGAATTCTCTGGCGGTTCCTTGTAGTTCGGTGGATATTGGACCAACTTTTCGAGGTTCGCGGGATGAAGCTGACGGTGTAACACCCGCTTGAAAAGGGGTGCCACACGATTGCCGTCGATGACTGTGGTCGCCTATTCTTCTAGAGCTAGTTCTATGGTAGATGCATCATTCAGTTTCGTTTTCAATTTGATGACCCTGTCGATCCTAAATGGCAATTAGCTCCGCCTATCGGGCTTCTATAAGCGGAAACGAATACTACTTTTTGTGTCTTATTAGTTCGCTTATGGGCCGGGCCTACCATTATAGACAAATGACAATACTGGTTTTGAAAAAGTTTTCGATTGACTGCTGAACGTGGTAAACTCTGGTCTTGGGAAATCAAATTGAGGAGTGCATTGCTGAGTGAGAAATAGGTTACGTCCTTTCTCGCCCGTGTTTGGCTCAGGATGTTTCAGGTGCGGGCTTCTCGGTGGGCTATGTTGGAATAGCGGATAATGACACTAGCACTACCAATATCGTAAGTCAAATTTATCGCAAACGTTTTGGGCGTCATCGGTGACTTTGAATTTAGTTGGTATCTGTCGTTTTGTGACATATAATTTGTAATATTCCCAACATATTGTATTACCAATATTCCGTGCGAAACGTATGGATCTCAACACCTTGCACCGTCTTTTAACAAGGTGAGCACAGTGTGACTATCTGACTTACGGAGAACGGCTTGCTTTGATGACGATGGCAGCCATGTTACTTCGCATGATAATAGCGTCATGACAAGCGACGTGCTGATTTAGCCGTCTAGTCGACGAAAACGTGTTCTTAGTTGGAGATTTATTGTGTAAATGTAGTGAAGGTGGCACCTTGGTAGCGTGTCATGTACTAATTTTTTCAAGTTTCCCTACCCAGTCTGCAATGTGACAAGATTTTAATCCATCTGCTGGTCCTGTTAGAACTCACTTATTTGGCTTGTGATGTGATGGACGACGTAAATTTGAGTGGTTTAAAAGATAAATGGCGGTATTCAGTAATTTCCTATGTAGAACGTTCTGTAGTAAACACTTCAAACAATAGACGTGTGAGGTGAAGGCGAACTCTACGGTATGCGGCTGGAGATGAGACCGAATTGGTACACATTTAGCCTTGACATCGTCGAGTTTGACGGCAGCAATCGAGGTGCCGATGATTCCAACTATGGTTCAATATGATTACTTTTCAGTCGGAGGATTAAAGAGTGAAACTGCTAAAGAGTGGAACTCACTACCTGCGTCTGTATTTCCCAACGCATACAACCCTAATCTCTTCAAAGTAAGTGTGAACAGGCTTCTTCTGGGTAAGCTCGCTCCATTTTAGACTCTGTTTCTGTCCTATGACCTAGACTAGAGTCAAGAGCAAACCCATCATTAATAAAATAAAAAAAAATTGTACTAAAAATATAGAAAATTCGTTGAATTTCAAGAGTAGTAAAACGGTAAACTTATTTGTAAATAGCTTTCGCTACAAAACCTCAAGATTAAGATAAAATGCGAAGTGAGACACCAAGTTAATACGTAAAATTATGTTATGATATCAGTCGAATACAGGTCAAATTTGAAATAATACCGAAGTCATTTCATTATTTTTGCTAAAACAAAGACTCAACTAAAAATGTTACCAGAATTTATTATCATTTAGAAATACAACAAAGACCTAATACCAGTTAAGTCATATAAACAACAATTTTTTCAAAACAATACAGGCTTATCTCCAAATGGGTCAGTGACCTTTTCTAAAATTTTCGTAAAATACAGACCTAATTTAAAATGAGTCAAGCAAACATCGCAGGTATTTTGTAAAACAAAGACCAAACACTAAATCGGTCATTATTTTATAAAAACTTTTCAATTACGCTCGCCTCAACTTTTGATAAAACAACGGCTCATTTTTAAATCAGTCGTCTTTTCACAAAAACGTTGCATGCAGCCACTGACGCAAGACTAAATCGGTCATTATTTGACTGAAGAGATAGGAGTTCGGGGCGGGAAAGATATAGACTCATCTTATTTTGAACCTTATTGTTTAAGAGATAGGGTTGTATTTTAAAGTCTATGTTGTGGGCCCTGCTCTAATAAGTCAGTTTTTCACATTAACTCATTTTGGCCAAATTTTGATTTAAGTCGTTATTTTACTAAGAGTGCGATATTCAGTAGTGACTAGTGGGGCGTGAAGACCGGTTGTGACACTGTCTCTTAGACTAGTTTATTTGCAAGTGTTTTATCTATCGATCTATTTATCAATTAAAAATATTTATAGCCTATCGTTATATAAAAAATACTTTACTTTTGTTTTCTTTACTAAGATAAATTCACCTGATCATTTTTAAGGTTATGTACCTAAAGGGTCGAAAAGGGATATACCAATATTGAATACAAATTTGCGACTTAGACTTGCGCAAAACAGAATTGATTTGGTTCCAAAATATAGTGGCCGATTATCTGCAGAAAAAAATAATTTATTACCTTTGTCTAGGACGAAGAAGACTCAGTAAGACTAGCGTTGCGAGACTCGAAAGACTTGCAATTCTTTACGGAAGACATCGAGAATTAAAACTTTCTCAAAACCATGAATTGCAAATTGGTTTGGTGCTCCGTAAGTCGTACGATGGAGAAAGAGCACCCATAAAGGGTCCTCGGTTTAGATCTAAGAATTTGAATACGATTGTAAATCTCGAGTCATACAAACATACATACATAAATCACGCCTATATCCCTACGGGGTAGGCAGAGCGTTAGCGGCCGTAAAACGGATATTAACACCACGTCTGACAAAAGCTTAAGGGTCAATCAGATAACTGTGTATCACCATAGTGACAGGTTGTGTCGAGTCTTTTTAATGCCAGATATTGTCCGATCATGGATGTCATACATACATAAATCACGCCTATATCCCTTACGGGGTAGGCAGAGCGTTAGCGGCCGTAAAACGGATATTAACACCACGTCTGACAAAAGCTTAAGGGTCAATCAGATAACTGTGTATCACCATAGTGACAGGTTGTGTCGAGTCTTTTTAATGCCAGATATTGTCAGATCATGGATGTCATCAGCTAATAGCTTCTCAGTGAGTTTGGCAATTGCTCCGCCAGGGCAAGGATTTTTTAATACAGCCATCGCCAAGGTCAGTACAAGTGGTGTAGAGGGCGAAACTCAAGCGAGCTGAAAGTAAGCAGGCGTCAAGACATTCAACAGATCGATGGCCAGGAGTAGTCAAGTCAGATTTTAATAGATATTTTCTACAGCTTAATGTAAAAAAAGAAAACGAGATAAACTATTTTGAAACTGAATATTTTCTTGAGTTGGCACAACTATTACTCATTACAATAAAAACAATTTTATACGGATTTAAGTTATGGTAAAAATCCAAAATAAACACAGCTTAAATCCGTTAAAAAATGTTTTATTGTGATGATATCTTGAAAAACATTAAAAGAAGACAACTGTACTCCCACATACCAAAACATAAAAATTCATAGTAATTTATTATTCGATATTCAATAAAAACCTTCCATCACGACTCGCTTCGAAGTACAAAATAGGCTTGCCTATATTGCCGTCGCTTTGCACTCTGCCTATTTCTCTTATCGACAAAAATCAATACAAATAATTAACATTTTAAACAGTAAGACCTTATATCGAGTGCATCTGCAAAAAGGCACAATCTGGCGAGATAGGATAACAAGATAACAAGCGTGGAGCGAGCTGAGCGGATAAAAACAGGACGGGCCTACGCGAGACGTGTACCTTGTTTACTTAAACGAGGGGGCCTGTAGACGGCTCTGTGCACGAGTGCTGCCAGAACACTGCGAATATTATTTTAAATAAATAAAATAAATTGAAAAATAATAAGATAACAAGCGTGGAGTGGGCTGAGCGGATAAAAACAGGACGGGCCTTGTTTACTTAAACGACCGACGTAGGCCTGTAGATTGTGAAGAAATTGGTATGATTGCCAGGCAATGACTTAAAAATTGGATTATACAAAGAATGACTTCCTTCAAACTTCTTATGACGGGAAAGAAATGGGTCAACAGACAACAATCAAACCAACTCTTGATGAACCATTGGACCAGAGAATTCGATAAGAAATTCATGTGGACTACCCACCGCATCGTTTTGTAAGTTTCATGATAACGAAATTTTTCGCATACATGTGTTTAGCTTTTTTTCATCTGTAGACATAAGAAATCGAAGCTGGCAACCCAGCGCATCCCGCTTCGTTCCAAGATGCATCACAAACACCACATCCGCCTGATTGGAACTATTAACTGCCGTACAAGGCGAGCCAGAACCAATACCGGCGCCCAATATTATAAAACTGCAGGCTTCACTTGCAGGTAAACTTCAATGTACACTGCGTAGCCGGTTAGCCATTGTGACTTCAGAAAAAGTAACCGGCTACGCAATGTACTCAATAATTTGTCTGTAGAGTTGTGGCCTGTTTTTTTATAATATGTGGGCACAGGAGTCCAGCTACCGACTATAAATAACGCTGGTTAAGCAAAAGAGAATAATATAGTTACCATTGCTCGTATATTACGAAGCGAAAACGTATAGATTCTCGTTAAACGCGAAAAAAGTTCCAGCCGTTCGAAAATGATAGGCATCTGCTATCCAAATATTGTGTACAGCATTTTTCTATACGAATATGAGGCAAAAAGTAAACGGTCCACATGATGGTAAGCGGTTACTGGTGTAACCGCTACCTACAGGGAGTCACAACTAGGGCCGAAAAAAGGGCAAGGTAGTCATAAAACCAAACAATTTACCCCATGGAACATGAACCGAAATATACAAAAACTTGGACCTCCCATACAAAGTTATTAATAAGCTGTAGCCGGCGGTTGAAAACCTCTGACACCAGATCTCATCGGGTCGTTGACGATTCGGTGCCCCACACGAAAGAAAGAATAAGCTGGTTAACTTACTTTGGGAGGTCCAATTTTCATTTTCACATTTCGACCTGGATTAATTGGGACATTTGTTCAGTTTCATGAGTACCTTAACCTACTTTCGGCTTGTTACTCCTTGTAGCACCTTCCTTGCCACAAGAGTCACACTTGACACTTCTGTGCAGCAGCAAAATGTGTGCACGGTGAGACCTAAGGCGGTTTTTCTCGTGTGCCAGCTATGCTGCTGGCTCCCACGCCTATAAGGCTCTGATACGCCAGAAAAGTTTGTCCCTTTCGTTCGCGCTGCGCCAGAGAGAAACAGACACTCATTTTGCGCTCTAATTTTCGCAAGCTTTGGGAGAGATAGAAACTAGAGAAATATCGTTTGAATGTCTAGTTTAGGTATGGGTACTTAAATTGTAACATATATATTTTTTGTAATAACTTTAAAATTGTAGACATCATATTGAATAAATGTTTCAAATAGAAATTACTTTACATTTTTTTCTACCGAGTATAGTTTGTCAAATTATGTAACTGATAGGTATATTATATCTGTTAGATTCTCGTTAACAACTAAATTCCCTTTTTAGAAATTTTTGGGCTGTAATTGTCTAAAATTTAAACTGGTTTAAAAATCTTGATCGCGCTATATTAAAACTACATAAGTGCTCGGTTACAGAAATAAGCATGGTGATAACACTTGCACAGAAGGGCACAGCTCAAGTTCTACCTTCAAAAATGACGTGAACAAAGTAAATAATAAAAATGAAATTCCTCCTTCAAAACATGAGAATATTATAGATCTATTGATTTAATACCCAATTTAGATACAAAGCAGGCTATACCCTGATCAGCTATAGAGGCATGTTAACATAGTGACACTCTTTGCATAATAATGTAATAATTTTCCGATTTCTATGTACATATTCAACGCTAAGTAAAAGACTTCAACGCGTTCAGTGCTTCTTGACGAGCTAGTTTATTTTCTAACACGTTTACCTTTAAATATGTATGTTTATAAAACACAGTATAAACATTCATGCACATATAATTTAATAGCGGCCCGTCAAGTGGTTTCACCCGCTGCTTACCGTTTTTCCGAGAAAAAAAGACCTTTTCCCAGCATGAATTTTACATAAAAAACCTTCCTCTTGAATGACTCTATCTTTTAAAAAAATATATCCATCCAAATCCGTTGGGTGGTTTTAAGAGATTTAAGCATACATACAAACAGACATGAGGACAGACGCGGAAAGCGTCTTTATTTAATACTATGTAGTAATATAAAGTACTCTATTATTATAAATGGGCGAAACGGTACTCTGTGGCATTTTGTGGGATAGTTCGATTTGGTTATTTTTTATAAATACCCATTTAAAACCGTTGCACACCTAAAACAGATAGGTACATAATTATTGAATGTTGGAGATAGGTAGCAACGGGTGAATACCCTGTCAATCGTTTTTTAATCTTGAGTAGAGTAGAAGGCTGAGCTAAGTGTTGGTACGAGTATCGCTAGAATCGATTTGCTAAGAAGAACATGTCTAAAACATAAATCCTCACGCCCATAAAATATTCGTATGAAATTATCTTTATGTGAGATCTCTGATATTTCTTCCTCATTTTTGTAAAGGCAAACTAATTTGCACGACCACGTAATAAATGAGATTAGTAGCGACATTTATAAATCGTAAGGACACTTGAGTCTTTGAGCGACTAAAGTAATAGAGAGAGCGCTGCGAACAGACACAGTGAAGATAAAACGCTCATCCAATTTATAAAAGCGATCACGCACAAGATATCGAATTATTACTTTTTTAAGTGATGCAAAAACGGACATCGTGGTATGATCTTTGTTAGTGCAATTAGAAAACTTGCAAAATTTTCTTCTGCAGGCAGGATTTTTTCCTGCAACTTTTGCCATTATCATAGCGACGCCTCTTCAATTTGGGCTACCGCCTACCGCAGCTTCGTCGATGCCTGCTCAATTATACAAGAGTATTTTGATGCCAATAATTCGTGGCATGGCTTCATCTAACGGAATATATTTGCAACTAATTCTTTATCCATGCAGTGAGTAAGAAGCGCCAAATTTTAGGCCATTTAAAAACATACTTGGGCTGGGTAGGCTACCTGATTGCTTTTAGACACTGACAAAGACAAAAACTAATAGGTAGTATATCCTTTATACATTATAATAAGAAATCGTACACTACCGATTGCGGCGTGGACATAATTTTTCGTTATTGAAGAAGGCTTTGGAACTCAGATACTGGTTTCACTTTCCCATTTGCAACACTCTCTCTACTTCTTTATTTATACTAAGACTTAAACATGTCTTATCTTTATGGGTATGCGCTTCCGCTAATATAAAACAGTAGGTTCAGATAATGGTCGGAAGAAAGTCACGTTTTCCGAATACCCATTCTTGGAAACACTCTGTCATCGTTTATGGTGTTAACGAGCTAAGGTCTTGTGCTCGTGCCCTTACAATGAGACGCTTATTATGTCTAAATTAAGGGCTATCTATTATAGAAGTTCCAAGTTTCCTAAAGGTTACCGCCATAGGTGGTGCGATGCATGAAAGTTCTATATAAGTTGGTGAATGGATCAAGTGAGTAATTTTCCCAAAATCCTGATTTGATCTTATACAAATAAGAATGTTTGTTACATTTCATTAACAGCAACAACAGTCCAAAGCTGGAAATGGGCTTCCTACTATTGGAGGGAAAAACCCAGAGGCTGAGGATTGACGAGCGCAGTGCAAGATATTACGTTCACAAGCAACACTGCTGCCCATTTCCTGCACGAATTTATCCCTTTGTCGCTTTTTACGATACCCACATGTAGAATTGGAGTGATGATATTATAAGCCAGGAACTAACAGTGTTTGTAACCGTGTAAAAAATGCATTGGGCTAGCAATTCATCATAGATTAAGAGGTTCGTTAAAAGGGACAAGGTTTAGCCGTGTGGTGCCGGATTACAATAGCCACTCAAGTTCTACCCGGGGTCGAAAAAGACGACTAAGAGATATATGCAGGGAATGGGTAAGAAGCAGCGTTCCCTGTGAATACAACATCTTGCAGTGCCCACTCGACAATCCACCTGCAAAGCGAGGCCCAAGTCCAGCGGTGGACTATTACCGACTATTGTAGCTGTTGTTGCGGTTAAGAAGCAAAGGAAAAGTTTGGAGATATATTTTAAAGAAGTTAAATAAGTTCTTATTAAATAAGTCTTCATAATTAAGAGTTATTTAGTAATATCTCTATGAAAATTATGTTAGTATAGGTATATAGCAGTAATAAGTAAAAGTGCGATATATCGCTAACAAACTGCCCAATTTCTTTTTAGACTTAAAGTTCAATCTACACTAATATAAGAAAGAGGAAAGATTTTATCGTTTGTATTGAATATGCTCCGAAACTAATGGACCGATTTACAAAATCTTATACTATTAGAATTCTACATTATCCCTGATATGAACATAGTCTATATTAAAATTTCTTATTCCCGCGGGAAAACGGTTAGCAGCGGGTGAAACCGCTGGGCAGACCGCAAAATAATTAATGTAGCTAAGTGCTAAAGCACGGAAGAAGTGCTACAGTCAACCGTTCACTGCAATCTCGTTTACACATTATCAGCTACTGATTCTCAAGCGTCTAATTGCTGATATTCCATTAGAGTAATAAATACGCTCCGGCTCCTCACCTTCGCATTAGACACTTGATTATAGCACTCAAGTGATTGTGTTATGTCAGCGGTGATCCACTCAAGTGGCACTATTCTATTAACCGGAAAACTGAGTTTAGCTATGGCATTAGTGTATGGACAAATTACCCATCAGGCTATTGGAAAAATTTAAAGTAATAAAATGAGATCTAATATGAAGAACGTCTGCAAATGGGTACATTATCTTATAATAAAGATAATAAAGTATGTTTATGAAATAAATAAATATACCTATTTATAGGCTTTCATAGATACATACACATATCACGCCTATAATCCCTTGCGGGGTAGGCAGAGCGTAAACAGCCGAAAAAAACGGCTATTTACACCACGTCTGACAAATGTTTGAGGGTCATTCAGACAATTGTGTATCGCTTTAGTGACAGGTTGTCAGCCCATCGCCTAAAATTGCAATACACACCCCCGAGTCCCATAGTCGCCTCTTGCCTCTCCCACGGGAAAGAAATGGGGTGATGCTATTATAAACCGGCATCACAGGGCATAGATGGCTTTGGCTTTCATAGATGGCGTCCGATATTTTTTTACTGACTTGCTGAGCTTGTTCCACTTGTAAACTTTAAATATAATGAATAAGTGGAGCAAGCTGAAGTGGCAGTGGGCTGGTCACATTTGTCGTATAAGCGAAGGACGGTGGAAAACGGGTTCTCGAGTGGAGGCCACGCCTCGGCAAGCGTAGCGTTGGACGCCCTCCGGCCAGATGTACCGATGACTTAAAGACGGCGGCTGGTAGCGACTGGATGGCGAAAACGGGAGATCGTGCCTTATGGTGTAACCTAGGGGAGGGATGCGTACAGCAGTGTACTGCTATAGGCTGATGTGTGTGTGTGTTTATGTGTACCTTCATACTTTTATTATACTGAGTAGCGAGTAGGTAAAGAAATTACTTAACGAAACATAGCTACTGTAATACTTAGATTTGTATGGGACATGGTTGGCATTTTTAAGTAGGTGGCAAATAATGTCATTTCAATGATGATTCATGAAGCTTAGAAAGTGATTGCGAATTAAAATCTACTATGTGGGCTAAATCGTGACATTTAGGGCTGATCCCACCATGCCGGTAGAAAACTTAGATTGAGTTCGATCGACTAGATTTGTTTATTATTATTTATCTACTTATCTAAAGTAGAATAATTATGTTTCTGAAATTCCTCTGCCCTGTATCGGCTTAAAGCTCTATGTAGCTTCCATATTCACCAAAGCCTTTAAAAATAAACCTGTTATCGCCTTGTTTTTGCGCTACTGCTGGACATGGGCCCTTCCCCTATTGGGGGGTTAAGCCATACTCACCACACTTGGCAGGCGGATTGACGAGCGCAAAATAATGCATTTATAAGGAACGCTGCAGCCCATTCCCTGGATTAGTAATGCTTTAATGTGCCGCACGGTATTAGATTGGGTTGTATCGACTAGATTTGATTAGTTATATTTCCCTGCTTTCCCCGCCTTCTCTCTCTTAAAGCTTTTTGAAGCTTCTACATTCACCAAAGCCTTTTTCAAAAAAACGGTGTCGTCTTTTATTTGCTCTCTCAATGGCTTCCGACGACGCGATTAATCGTACTTAATCAATATCCACTTTTCCCGGCGAGTGTCCATATAAAGAGGAAAAAAAAACAATACGCGCGCTGAATTACCATAGAGAATGAGCGGAACGGTGGCGTTTTAAGGCGACTTGGGTAACACGTGTCTGAGATGGGCAAAAATATTTACTGAATAAGATTTTTTAATTTTGTAAGTACTTAGTAAAAGATATTTTTGTTAAACTCTAGTGTATTAATTATTGTAGTTATTTTCATAGGTTTTGAACTTTTAGTAAGGGGAGAAAAGTTCAGGTGAGGCCTTAATCAATGAAAAACTTAAGTGTATCTTAATTAATTTTAAAAACGCTGTAAAGGGGGTATAAAGATATCTAAAGGATTTCATTGTGTGATTGACTATCAAAAATTTGGAGACATAATAAAAAATGTGTCAAATTTATGATATAACACAAAACTTAGATTGGGTCTACTGCTCTACCTTTTATTAAGGCACTTTGCTGCCGTAATGAAAAAAAAACACAATTAAACGTTATAGTCGCCTTAAGTGAAATACAATCAAACAAGGAGCCGTGCGTGCCGTGAATTCGAGTGACCGGTGCGCGATTTCTGAATCCACTCGCAATTTCTGAAATCTTAGTAATTTTTTTTGTATGAGTTCCAAACTAAACGTATTCGTGTCCCTTTTAAAATAATCTATGGACATAACTTAATCGCTAAAACTGGGATCAAACTATTTAAGATCCGAAATCAGAATCCCGGAAGAAAGAGGAGAATATATTTAAGTAGTTTTTCGGTGTAGCAATCATTACTAGACGAAGGTACTGCCTCCTAGTGTTCTATTGGTCCCATCCCAGGATCAGAGAGGGCTTATTACATTAATACCTAGTAAACAGTTTGACACCTGGGTTCATCAGGGTCTTCGTTTACTTATTTTATGAGTGAATGTATATTTTTTTTCCAGCTTACTTTTCTTCGATTTGACGATACTCGTCTTTTAAAATTGTGTGCGTTTTTAAAATTGGACGCACAAGAAGTGTGGCGAAATTTGTTTGTCCCTTTTTTGTCGGCTCTTATTTAAATATTTAATTAATTTTGTTAGTATTCATTCAAAACTGCATGCCGTGAAAGGAACAAACGGAACGAATGAAAATAAATAAAGAGTACGAAGTAAAAATCTCAGCTTCAGATTTTTTACTTTAGTAGGTGCTTATGTATATGTAGGCCTATGTATGTTGAAGTTTAGCAGAGTTTCAAACTACGTTCATGTTGTGTGTTACGAGGATTATCATATGTGATCGACACTTAGGATTGGCTAGTAATAAGATACAACAGGAATACCGGTCAAAGTATAAAAAAATATCTCTCAAAACTGCCGATCAGCAGAATTAAGTAAAAACGGGAAGTCAGCATGTTTTTTTGACATTTGTTCACAAGTAGGTATATCCCTTACTAGAAAAATATCAGCCAGCCCACGAACAACACAACGACCAGTACATTAAGATCACAGAAATTTACCTAAGGTAGGTATATAGTTAACAATGTGTGTTCACGAATATAATTTAAATAGACGAAACTACAGAACAATGCATCGCCCTACATCAAACGCCCTACGAATTTAATTCGACGCCTTATTATTTCTTCCCTTTCCTCAATTCCCTTATCTTAAATCTCTATTTTCAACACCCAGCAGTTAGAGCTGTAGTGTGAAAACGGTCACAAGGGCCGAATCGTTACACATGTGAGACACTTGAAAATGGTAGATGTAGAAACGCGAACAAATAAATGAAGCTGAAATCATTCAAGTACTTGATAAACATGTGTACAGATAATGGTATTCTAGACACTCCGGTTCATAAAAACATCAACGTACTCTGACTAGTGCTAAAATAACAGATAAATATGTTTATCTAACATTATTAAAACCTGTTTTTAACTTTCTCGGCCACACATAATAACTCAAAATACTGAAACGGGGTTCTTACCGCGATACTTATTTTTGTTGAATTGTCCGATATTTCGACCCAGTTGCATGGGCCATGATCACGGAACAACTGATGTTTTCCGGGTGGGTAGATAAAGTTTTCATATTCATCATCATCATCCTCAGCCCACATCCACCCACTGCACTGCACTGCAATATTGTGCATTTTATATTATTGGAATGCATTTCTCTTTTTACGATTCTGTCGATGACTACCGGAACTCACTTGAAAGTCATGACAGTACGAACTCACAGTGTCCTCGCGTTTAATGACACTATTAGCACGATCAGCACATTTGGATTACACGCATTAGGTAATTTAAAGCCTCATCCCGATTAATTTGTATTTTGAGTTATTATTAAAGCCTTTGGTTTTTTGGCTTCACTTGTTTATTCGCGACGCTAAGTCTTTCTTATATTTTGGTCTTGGTGCTCAAATCGTTCTACCTGTTGGCGCCGCATACCACTCAAAAGAGCTGACTCAACAGAATATAGACGCCATTATTTCCAAAACACACACTAGTAAAGTCATAGAAACTATAAAACTTATTAAAAAGCTTTAGTGGTGGACTAGTCAGCCAGTGATAATGGACCCATCGTTCGATTAACTTTTCTTATGCAAAGTCTGATCTGTTTGATTCAAAAGAGATCTGAAAAAACTTTTATCAAATGTTTGCTGTTTGCTTTCAGCCAGCTCACGAATAGTACTCAAACCAATAAAAAAGACCATTAAATCTAAGGAAGTAAATAGCAACCAAGGGTCAACACAACTTGGTTGTATTATATAAATACGCTCTACCACCTTACGCAGGTTGTTATTAACGTCGCCTGCGCACTTTGCGGAACCAAAAACGCGAGTCATTTCATTTCGGGGCAATTCCGACCAATTAGCGCGGGAAAAACAGCCGTGACGACCTGTCGGTGTTGCCCCCTCGTTAACTATTTTGAGGGATCCGGTGTTCCTTTGTTGAAAAGTTTGGCGGTTGGGTTTTTGAGGGTTTACGAACTTTTACAATAGGTGTCGTGAAGGCTTCAGGGTCACGAAACGAAACTAACTCTTTATTCAATGTGGGATATCTCACTTATTGCCGTTAGACCTGTATGCTGTCACTATGGCGATACACAATTTTTCGAATGACCCTCAAGTGTTTGTCAGACGTGAAGTAAATGTCCGTTTTTTGCGGCCGTTTACGCTCTGCCTACCCCGCAATGGATTATAGACGTGATATTTGTATGTATGTATGATTTGTCATAGTCATAAAACGATTTTTCTATTATATTTTGTAACAATTTTGTATAGTACTGATAGAAAAAGGGCTCGGACGGGATAAAAATAAAGGCACTGCCTCGCGGGGCTAGCCAGGTTGCAAGTAACATGACGCCAACATTACCAGTAAAAGACATTTGTTTCAAATTGAAATCATGTTTTGATAAGGTGAAAGTTTCACGAAGTGATGTCTCATTTCTACTGATGCCTTGTAGGCTACGGTCATGTGTTGCTTACTTAGGCACTCAAAATAGCAGCATTACTTCATTTCTATATGTCTTGAGAAGAGGCTGAGGGACAGTTTCAGAAGATGGGCAGTAGTGTTGCCTTTGACGTAGCTACAATACGCTAAGCTGAACGTTATGGCTGAAGATGTATGCTACGATTGCCGTTGTCTTTGAGGCGGGTATGGCGCGTGAGCAAGATTTTTGAACTGAATTCATTAAGACAATTTCAGTTATAAAATCCTGTAAAAATATATATTATTGTTGAGGATCTAAGAGATAAACATTACCATCAGTAAAACAATTTGACAACATAACTAACGGAAAATAAAACCCTCAGTAAACTCTATTTTTATGTTAAGTCAACAGTTTTAAAGTTATCGTCATTATGTTTATGCTATGATTTAGATACATAACTTTTCTAGTAAAAATGGCTCAATCAGACATTGCAACGGTATTTCTCTAGTTTCCCGAAATAACAGTAAAATCTCGCGAAAATTTGAGCGCAATATGATTGGCTGTTTCTCTCTGGCGCAGCACGAGTGAAGGGGACCAATTTTTAGAAGAACAGGGCCTTAAGGCAGGTGTGATTGTTGACCAGTGACCTAAAAAAACAAGCGCCAAGTTTTAGCAATGCAGTCAACGCCATATTTACTCACTGTGATGTATTTCTTCCATGTCATGCCAATTTTGCACTGAATTGATTCGTACAAATAAATGTTCATCAGAGTTAAAGTGCATTTATAATCCCACAATGGCCAATTTAGGTTATCTTTGTAAACCATCAATCCGTTTACACTCGTGCAAATACATGAGTAAGCTTTTCGCCTTACATGTAATTCTACTTAGTATGTCGGGTTATCGAAATTAAATCTCATTTTAGGCTGCTTTTGCATCGACAATATTTACCTACCTAAGTTCTGGCCTCAGAGTTAGGAAACTTTATTATAACAATTTGTTAAAAAATAAATCTTATACCGCCAAACGTGGGTTTTTATGTCAATACTAGCAGCGGCCCGCTCAGCGGTTTCACCCGCTGCTAATCGTTTTCCCATGGGAATACAAACCTTTTTCCTTGTATATGCATAAAAATAGTAGGTAATCTTGAATAATTTCATCTATATAAAAAAAACCGCATCAAAATCCGTTGCGTACTTTTAAAGCTCCAAGCACACATAGGCATATACGAACAAGGGAAGCGACTCCATTTTATTTAGTTACTATGTAGTCATTTAGGTACAACACGAAAAAACATGTTTTGCTGTCGTACTAAGTTCAGTTACGCGTACTCAAGTGATTTAACTTTTATTTTGTTTGTGTGTAAGTCGGTACTTAGAATTACTTACCTAATATAATAATAGACGACTCGAGATTTGAGTCACACGTGGCTTTTTATGATATTCAATTAGACGGAACTCGGTGTGACTTAACGATCAGCTTACCATTAAAAAACAGTTTAGTGAGGTATGTACACGAGAGACGACCAATTCGATAATCAGTCGATATCTTGAAACAAGGCACACGATTAATTAATAAATGAATGATATTTAGTAAGGCTGAACTCTGTGTGACTTGGCGATCAAATTGACACTCGAAAAATAAATTGTGAGTTCCACGAGAGTGTATCGATGCGATACATAATCAGACTTTATTTTTACGGTTATCGTTGTGCTGGGTAAGAAGCAACAAGATTTCTGTAACTCGATGATGACACAAAGTTTTAGTAAGGTGTGGGTCAATCTAACTGAAAAATAAATGAATTACGTTAATTATCTGTGATAATATTCCAATGATTTGCACAATTTCCGTGATTTGAGAGAAAACATTCCTTTTTAAATTTGCATTCTCTTTCAATACTAAATTATATCAAGACGATTCAGTTTGGACATAATTTAGTTCAAATAACTGTAATTTTCGATATTTGCTTATCGAAATATCCACATCACTAGTTACAAGAAACCTATTAGACACGCGACTACTGTTTAATTGTCTAGTTACCACAATAAACTGACAAAAAAGGCGTAAAATCTTTTTGTGAAAATTTAAACGTTTTCGAGAATCGAACGCTAAATTATGCGCGCCGGAAAGTGCTAATTACCATAAAATTTCATATGTAGTCATACAATATAATTCTACACAATACAATTTTAATTTGTAAGGCGTATAAGAATATACATTGGTCGATGGTGGGAATTCTTTAATTTGTAACTCATTATCAGATTTAATGAAGTGCGAAAGGAATAAATAAGTACAAGCCAAAAACAACGCATTTAATAGTTTTAAGCAGATATGCTATACACTGTTTCATTCATCTTTTCAAAAGGCTTCTTACACGGATTCCGCAAACAAAAATATTTTGCTTCATGTATTTTTTTATGTGGCCTATATAGTGTCCCACTGCAGGGTAAATAATTAGCAATTACAATTTTTTATAAAAAAAAAAGGTTCTTTTGGGGTGATTAAACGACCAACAGATTCTGGCGTAAGACTGCCTACCTTACTAAGCCAGGAATCTCACAAAATGTAACTAAGTTAAGCTAAGTAACTAAGTTACATTTGCTTTGTTTTTTAAACACAAATTTTACAGACATATTGATAGCGTTTTGGTATATCTGTAACAAAAAAGCAACATTTAACTTTAATCTTCAATATGCTTTATTCGTGTGAACTTTTTTCTAGAGTTTTTCTCTATTGAAGGTATCCCATCAAAACCTCGTTTACCCAGAAACCAGTCTACAATTCTACATACGCTTACTCTATAAGGCCTCAGCGAAATGTCAACCCGTCCGCGCACCCATCATTACTATCCGCAGAGTAATGAAGTGGAAGTAGCCCCGGGACACAATTCCAGTTCATAATTACTAGTGGTTTTATAATTATATTCGCTAAATTACGAGCTATTTAATTGCATAGTGGAATCGAGACGCGTGCCTCTGATTTAGAGCAAATTGAACCGGGATCGGTGTGGCCACATCCGGCATGCTCATCCTAACAAATTTGAAGAATTTAGAAGAACTGGCAAATGAATTTCTTATTATTTCAGCACGCTTCATTTAGATTTTTGGCGAAATCTTTTTTTTTTGAAAAATTTAGAACAACTGGTAAATGAATTTCTTATTATTTCAGCACGCTTCATTTAGATTTTTGGCGAAATCTTTTAATTTTTTTATACTTTAACTTTGGTTGCAACTTGTAAATTTCTGATGGTATGATACGAATATAACCAGATAAAACTCCCTAATTGGTAGGAAGCTGCCACCTGTTAATTGTTCGCCTAAGAACAACATCACATGTGTCGAAAATCACATTTGTGAGTTCTCACATCTTCGGGTGTTTTGAAAGTATTTGACAGGAAGAACATAATTTAAAATAATGCTCACCTACAACAAAAGCAGAATAGGGAGATTCTTATATATAGCAAGCAATACTGGCGGGATTAGCTTCCCGCATAAGCTTATCTCATTTGACACTGCAACGCTTTCTACAGTCTCTATCTTGGGCTCTTGGTCGACCAATAAAAAAAAAGACAGGAAAAATCACACTCTGAGACTACCAAATGTGTAGGAGCTTCCTGAACAAAACAACACAGTCGGGATTGGCTCACAGCATCAGAACATCTCATTTGACGCTGCAACGCTCCCAATTGTTTCAGTCTTGACTCCGCTGTTGGGTGGGTATTGTCTATGCTAATAATACAACTTGCAGTTTCATTCCGGTTGATGTTCCGGTCACTATCTTGGCTGAGAATTGTGAACAATTTAACAGGAAAAATAGATTTAAAACAACCAAATTCGCAGGATCTTGCAGGACATGGCAACACAGTCGGGATTGGCTCCCCGCATCAGAACATCTCATTTGACGCTGCAACGCTCCCAATAGTCTCTGTCTTGGCTCCGGCTGTTGGGTGGGTATTGTCTACGTTATAACAACCTGCAGTTTCATTCCAGTTGGTCTTCCAGTCGCTGTCTTGGCTGAGAATTGTAATCAACTTTAAAGGAAAAATTAAGACTTAAAACTACCAAATTCGCAGGATCTCGCAGGACATGGCAGCACAGTCGGGATTGGCTCCCCGCATCACAACATCTCATTTGACGCTGCAACGCTCCCAATAGTCTCGTGTCTTGGCTCCGGCTGTTGGGTGGGTATTGTCTACGTTATTAATACAACCTGCAGCTTTATTCCAGTTGGTCTTCCAGTCGCTGTCTTGGCTGAGAATTGTAATCAATTTGACAGAAAAAATCAAGACTTAAAACTACCGAATTCGCAGGATCTCGCAGGACATGGCAGCACAGTCGGGATTGGCTCCCCGCATCACAACATCTCATTTGACGCTGCAACGCTCCCAATAGTCTCTGTCTTGGCTCCGGCTCTTGGGAGGGTATTGTCTACGTTATAACAACCTGCAGTTTAGTTTTGGTTCTTATTCCAGTTTCTACCATTGCTGAGAATTGTAAAAAATATGATAGGAATATAAGACTTAAAACTACCAAATTCGCAGGATCTTGCAGGACATGGCAACACAGTTGGGATTGGCTCCCCGCATCAGAACATCTCATTTGACGCTGCAACGCTCCCAATAGTCTCTGTCTTGGCTCCGGCTGTTGGGTGGGTATTGTCTACGTTATTAATACAACCTGCAGTTTCGTTTGATTAGATTTCGCTTCTGTCTGTAGTCAATGCATAATTTTGAAGCTGCTGTGTTTGCTTACATTGAGGAGAAATGTAACTGTTTCCATACAGAAAATATCTACAAATAGATTAACTACAAATACGCCAATACGCTTTATTACTTGCGGGTTAAACATAGGTTACCCGTGTCGTGTCGGCTAAGGATAGCATTACCCCAATTCTACTCATAGTTGTTGTAAAAAGCGCTTAAGAGATAATCATCCAGGTAATGGGCAGCAGCATTATCTGTGAATGCAATATCTTGCACTGCGCTCGCCAATCCGCCTGGCAAACGTGTTGAGTATTGGCTCCAATAGAGGGGGGCTATGTCCAGCAGTGGACTGTTGTGGCAGTTAATGTAGACAGGACGACAACAGTCGTTTTCGCCATATTTGATAAATACTTAGAAACATTTTATTATTGATGCATCTCTCATCATTTGTACAATCTATAGCCTAAAATAGTAATGCATACGACATGAAAACTTAAAGTGGAATTAGATTTTTAATAATCTTTTGCTTAAGTCTCTACCACATTACATTACACATGTTACACAAGGCTAAGCCGCAATATGCAAAGCAAGTCGAACAAGCAGTGCAATATAGCTAGTTGGCATAGGGTTATTATTCTCTGGACTTGGTAGCATTTGCCCCAGCCACAGGAATACTTAAAGAGATACTTTTAATGTTGGGCGGGTAATGATATGATCCTTTTTTTCAATTAGTCCTTTGAGAATTGTAGCTTTGTCTCCTTGAATCCAATACCTACCTTAACTCTTGAACAAAAACCTAACAATTGTGATCTTTACATTAATCGCCTCATGGCTTCGTCTGAGTAAACACTGCAGCTGGAATTCAGTCTCAATCGGTTTCGCTTGATTAGGTTTCTCGTATTGTTTCTGTCTGTTGTTTAATCAAGCACGTTCTTACTTTACGTTACAATAGGGTCATCGTTGATTCCTAGCAGCGAGGAACTTTCACATTGTAGAAAAACTTGTTATCTTCAAGGAACATAAAAGTAATAATTGGCAATGTGTCAGTAAAAAACGTACATATTTCAAATAGAAAAGTCAGTATTGTGTGTTGCTAAGCGTAGGTATCTATGGATCAAACCGACATTTGATCAAAATGACGTCTTCTCTTTATGAATAAACTAACTATTTCCACCTATGTTACATGGGGAAAGTTGTTCCTTATCACTAGCCCGAGCCCATCCTCTGTTTTCAGTATCGGTAACTTGTAAAATTTTACCCTATATTTGCTGCGTTGCTGGCTATGATCAGCAACATGTTCAGTTACTCATCTAAGTAGTCAACTGATACTGGTTATTCTTACTGACAGTATACAATTACAGTATAAGCACATACATATATCACGTCCATATCCCTTGTGGGGTAGGCAGAGCGTAAACGGTCTTAAAAAACTGTAATTTACGCCACGTCTGACAACCATTGAGGGTCATACGGATAATTGTGCATCGATATAGTGACAGGTTAACAACCCATCATATCACCTAAAATTACAATACACATGTAACCCTCGAATCCCTTAGTCACCTCTTTCGACACTCACGGGAAAGAAATGGTATATATACATACATACATGTAGCACGCCTATAATCTCTTGCGGGGCAGGCAGAGCGTAAACGGCCGTAAAACAGCCATTCATTTCTGACAAACATTGAGGGTCATTCAGATGATTGTGCATCGCTATAGTAAGCCTAAAATTGCAGTACACACACATGTAACCCTCGAGTCCCTTAGTCGCTTATTACGACATCCACGGGAAAGAAATGGTATAAGTATAAGTTAATCCCATAAACGGGTAAGTCGATGTGTGAGTACCATCTCGTGTGAATGTGCAACATGTGGCGGATTATTTTGGTGCTGTCAGTTAGGCTGTTGACAGCACAATGAGGCATATTCGGTTCGCCGACTGACATCGTATACCTTTCGCTGGGATTATGAGAACCGTTACGTGAATTCAGAAATTATGATTATGTTGGAAATCATTTGGATTTTAAATATGATTTGTTTATAAGTCGAATGTCCAACGTGTTATGCCGGCTTAAAATAGCATCACCCTATTTCTTTCCCCCGGGGCCGACTGTAAAATTTTGGGCGACAGGCTAAAAACCTGTCACTAAATTGATACACGATTATTTTGAAACGGCCCTCAAATATTTTGTGAGACGTGAACACGTTGGACAACAGATCGATCGTTTTTACAGCCGTTAACGCTCTGCCTTCCTCGCAAGAGATAAAAGCGTGATGTACTTACATATGAATCGACTTTTATATATGGGGTAAAATTTTAATAATGACTGATAGCAAAAACTCAAGACAGGCTGATGATAAGGAACAGCTTTCCCCATGGAACATGGTCAAAATATTAAAATCAAATTACCGATCATCTGATTTGGGTTACTTTATACAGCTTAAAATATTTTTTTCATATTTCAACCTTTATTCCATGGGGAAAATTGTTTCTTATTACAAGCCTGTTCCTGTGTTTTCAGTTTCAGACATAATAAAATTTTTACTTGATAATATCTTTTCTTCTTCAGCATGATTCTGCCCCACGGTAGGCATCTGCCTCTACGATACCTAGATGTTTTATACTTCGATCAAAACCTCATCACGTCATCAACATGCCTAGCGCGGTATAGCTAGTACGTTACAGCTTTGATTTAAACCTCAATTTCCAAAGTGGATTCACTGATATTCTGTACCTATCAATTTATCACACAACATACATCTACATTCGCTGAATTTACAAACAGCAAATAAAATCAGAAACGGTCTTTAATGTACCTAATGCCCCAGGAAAGCAAAGTAGTCTAAAACTAGACGGCTGCAAATGCAACTGGCACGAAAGTTAATTTGTAAGCTTCCTAGCGACTCAGAGCAGTAGAAATGTCAGACAGAACACTAGAAAGAATCCCCGGAAAGCTCGTCGCAATCAGACTTGACGCGCGCTGAAACACAAGTAAAAACATGTTATAGCCTGCATACAAAAATAAAGCACAGAGCATATAACAATGAAAGAATCAGTATTTATGTGGTATGCAGAATAAAAGGAAGGCTTAAAAGTTTGAATGGACTGTATAGAATACGACATGAACAAAATTTGCGTAAATGAGGATATGACAGCTAGTAGAGATGAATGTAAGAAAAAATGTTCCTCCAATCTGAAATAAATTTAGATAAGGGTAGGCAGACAATGAATCAGGTTCTTCGTTGAATTCCCTCTGAATTACTCCCTAGCTGTGAGCCTAGCGAACATACGAGTATGGCACGAGTAAAGGCTTTATGGCTTATTGTCCGCCACAAAGAGCATATAACGAGAACAGTTCGAGCTGTCCCTTTAGTTCGGCCTATATACCTTTCCAATTAATGGTCATTATCATTTCGCATTTAACTTTTCATTCAGACATTTTGACTGAAGCATTTACGTTTTTTAATTAGGTAGCACAGTTCGTGCCGACGCCAACCGACGAGCATGCATGAAGAGATTGATGAATGTAGAGGAGGCGAAAGAAGTATGCCAGGATCGTAGTAAGTGGAAGGAAGTAGTCTCTGCCTACCCCTCCGGGAAAGAGGTGTGATTAATATATGTATGTATGTATGTAGCACAGTTCGGGTTCATGGCACTATCGTTCAAAAATGATGTGCACCTAAAAGTTAGGGTATTCTTTGTATGTCCATTGTTCATGACTATAGAACCATGAAACGGGAAAGCTTAGTTCTCATACCTAATTAATGTGTTTGAGTTGAAATAAATCCTTGGGATATTCAGTTTAAATCACTATTTTTAAGAAAAAAGATTTAAATGACAAAACCAAACAATCAAAATAATAAATTATTTTTTAATTTACACAATTTTCTGAATGTCCTTAAACGTTTGCCAGACGTGGCGTAAATGTCAGTTTTACAACCGATTAAGCTCTGCCAACCCCGCAAGAAATTATAGGCGTGATATATAAATGTATGTATGTATTTGACAATAACAATGAACAATTTTCATCATAAATACCTACATAAGAAATAGCAGGTACAGTATAAACGTTCAAATCACACCCCTGTTCTAATGAAGCAATTTCGCCTCATCAATGCTGTTATTACTAATGTAAAGCATTCATTAAAGAAGATGGATTCATGGAATAACTTGATGACAGAATAATAATCTGTATTATCTTCACCCACATTCTAGAAAAAGAAAAAAGGGTGAATGTAATTCGCGAAAACACGCAAACTTACCTAGAAGATGCAAATTGTAAAAAAATGCCAAGTGCGAGTCGAATCTAGATTTCTACACTTATACTTCAATGGGTATAAGGGAAATACTAATTTGTTTGGTTTGTTCTTTCTTTTTTTCGTGTGGGACATTGAGTCAGTGAACGACCCTTTGAGCCCTGGTGTCTGTTTTTTAGCCTCCTACTACTACTAGTAGACCTCTGACATGGTTATGTATCGACCGGGACCGGTTGCTGTCTAAGTAATCATCTTCACGTGACCTCCGAAGCACGGAGCCTTTTCTCAAGGACAATCAGAATAAAACCAGCAAAGTCCTAACCAGACTGGAAACAAATTCACAAAGTGATAATATCAACTTTGTGAGCGCCCCACCGGGATACAAACCCAGAACTCGACTTCTGTTTTGACCTTTATTTTGTGGTATAACCCTAAGATCCTATGTATGTATACCTCTTTGAGTTGACCTTTTGTAGCTCATTTCATCAGTCAAATCTCCGGTTTTGAGATATTTACAAAATTATTATTGTTCTTGTCTTTCATTATGGTTCAGTCTGCTGGGTTCCTATTTAATGCCACAGAACTCTAAAGCATAAAAGTAAAAAATAAGCAAAAGCGAGCCCACACAGTCCTTTACCATTATCACGATTGCGTTTCTGGAGGGGAATGTTCAATGTATGTGGTGGGGTAATATTTAATTATCCCTTGGCGGAAGCGCGAGGCGGGGTCCGTCTGACCCCACCCGCAGACAAAATGGCCGTCCTTACGACTCTGGGGTCAAAAAGTCAGGAAGGAAGACGATGTTTGACGATAAATTCAAGTGAAGACGCAACAAATTCTGCTACTTCTAACATGTAGCGCATATACAAACGGAAACACCAAATCCGGTCTTTAAACGGAAAAAATGCTGTCTCATAATTATTATCATCATTTTTTACAGCGTTCAGACGTCGACTAAACCTAGGCTTTTGCTCTTACATAGATCGTGATTTTGGTTAAAATGCAACCAACGGCAGTTTGTGGCCCTAGGGCCTAGGCTGTAACGTAATCAGGAAACAAAAAAAGATCGATTACCCTTACAAAATCACAATCAGCTGACTGCATTTACTATTGGAAGTTTTTTTAAATTAAATATAGGTTTGCTCTTGACTCTAATCTAGGCAAAAAAAATTGAAGTTTCCTGAAATATTTTTTAAGGGAAGTTGTTCAATTTCATGGTCTAAATGCACCCTATTAGTATTCGGAGGGCTGTCCCTTACACTCTGTATAGATACGTATTTTTCTGTCCTAAACAGTTTTTATTTTGGTTTAATTTGTTACGTCTTCCTTATCCCTGCATCTGAGATACAATTACATTCCTTTGGCCCGCGGAAGTGGTCGCTTACGAATTAAACTCCAAATTGCCGAAACGGGAGCACTTTGCCCTATTGTACGACCGCAGCAATTCCGAATGATACAAGTGTTTTCACATCCTATGCGCCATTTATCCCTTGTAAAGAATGTTATGGGCCTGTGTTTAGCTTAAGATACTCAATAGGCACGTATGTAGTGGGTGGTTTTGTGAGCCATTTCTGACTTGACTCATTTTTGATTCGATCCATTAAATCTTAAACAAAAATCTGTTGTTGTACCTAAAATTGTGATGACGTGTCATTAACCTGGCAAGCCCCCGAGGCAGTGCCTTTATTTTTATTTTTATATCCCACCCGAGACAGCTTTCTATCAGGACAATCTTTCTTTTGCGTGTGGGATACCGAGTCATCCAACGACCCGATGAACCCTGGTGTCAGAGTTTTTCAACCGCCTACTACCACTAGTAGGCCGCTGACATGGTTGTGTTACGACCGCCGTCTAAGTAATCATAGACAGCAACCGGGACCGACGGCTTAACGTGCCCTCCGAAGCACGGAACCATTTCTTTTCGGACAATCAGGTGGTTCACCCTACAATGTCCTAACCAGACCGGGAACAAATTCATAAAGAGATAAATATCAACTTTTGTGAGTGTCCCACCGAGAATCGAACCCGGAACCTTTGCGTCGCAGGCAGTCGCACTACCACTGCGCCACATCGGTGGTCATCAGGACAATACAAAATTGTTATAAAAAGACGAAAATTGTGTCATACAAATTTCTTTTTTTACAATGACGGATCATAGTACTATTGTACATTGAATAAAGTTTTATGTATAACATTTTATTTAAAGGAATAGTTTAGTTTATATCATGGATATAATATAAACTATATTGTCAGATGTGGTGTTAATATCCGTTTTACGGCCGTTAACGCTCTGCCTACCCCGTAAGGGATATAGGCGTGATTTATGTATGTATGTATGTATATCATGGAAATACTTTTCTATTAAATTAAGATTGCGAAGCGTAGATGCTATTGGCACCACTCAATATTAATTTGTCTCATTTGAGTTGCTATGAAAAGATCCTTCTCTCGTATTTCGACCTATGCACCTAGCGGAAAGTTGTTCCTTTACACCAGCCTGTCCCAAATTTCAGTTTCGGACGCTAGTAAAATTATATACAAGTCAAAAATATTTCTACCTTCGAATCCCATAACCTATCAGCTGGTTTGACAACACATTTTTCTTATAACTCATATGAAAGTTACACTCGGTTCTCACAGCCAGAGCCACATGAAGCGGATAAAGCAGCTTTATAAAGCGGTCCGCTCAATTGGATTAATAAGCGGAGGATAAAATGTATTAAAATGGCGACTGCTTGACGTGCTCTTATTAAAACTTCAAGTCCTGATGCCATGCGAGCTGGTGGTATAGTGATGAGCGCAGGACATGGGCCTCCACCTATTGGGCGGTATTGCCTTCACCACGATTGGCAGGCGGATTGGCGAGCGCTTTGAACGCTGCTGCCCATTCCCTGGATGATTACCTTGGTCTCTATTTACGACACCCACGAATAGAATTGGGGTGAAACTATTTTAAGCACCACACGGCAAAACCACCTGTACATCGTAGTGTAATTTCAATTACCTACGAAAAAGTATGTTTGTCGCTAAACTCCATATAGATGAACAAATTTCCGGATCATGAAATTCACTGACGCAGTTTCACGGCACCCCTAAATACACGTATCTCACTCTATTATAATATAATACAGCCTTTGATCTAGCTTGAAACCGAGCCAGCATCCTATGCTCCGGAATCACGGGATTATTTGTAAATACTATGCTCTTCCGCTGCGCTCTCAGCCTTAGCTCATCCACTGCGATGCCCTGATCCTCTGAGTGGGTTAGTGAAGGGAAACATCGATATCGATAGTTTCATCTTCATGACTAGCTTTACATCGATAGCATTTTCGCTGGTGGTAGACAGAAAGACAGAAACACTTTATTGCTCACACTTATAATTATAACATAAACAAGAACAAAAATGTGGTACGTATCACATCAACAGGCACACCAGTCCACTATTGGACATGGTCCTGCTCCTGGCCCTAATAGGATATGTTTGTAATAGGTAGACAACACACTCGGCAGATGGGTTTGTGAGTGCAGTGCAATAGTTGTTGTTCTTCACAGGCAACGCTGTTACCCATTCGTTGGAATTTACCCTAAGTCGCCTTTTATGAAACCTACGGGCAGAAATGTGGTGTTGCTATTCAGGGCCGGCATCATAAGACAATAACTTTCGTAACCAGAAGAACTCATCGATATGTCCACTTATTTATTTATGACGGGGCGGCGACGCGGCGAATGAAACTGTTAAATATCTTCAATAAAACAATTTATTTTAGTATACGCAATTTTTACTTTAACTTCGTCTAGCCAGGCATCTTAACCTACTCGACTGACTAACGTCACCCCTTTTCATATGTCTCTGTCTTTCTCTTTCACACGTCATCTACCACTCCAACACTTATTATAGACAAAATCCACGTTTTATCGATAGTACAAGGACCATCACTATCTCTGAGTAAGTTGGCGTGAATAATCACAACGCGAAACCGCCACCGACACGTCTACCGCGGATTAAAAGTCGGTCGCACCAATAAAAGGAAAGATGATTCATAAAAGCAAAAAGGTTAATCGCATTGACGGCAATTAGTAGGCAGATATGATATGTGCGAAATGGCGTGAAGTGTAAACTTTACTAGGACTTAATATGATAGCAGATGTGAAAAACTATGCATAAGTACAGTTCTTATTTGAGAGACATTTACATGCGTATAAATAAAGGTACCTACTACTTAGAGGTAAATCTATTGCGGAAATGAAGTAAGGAAAGAAATAGCGTGGTACCTAAAACCTATTGTGGGTTTACAGTTATCATAAAACTGTAATCTTTTTTCATCGGTTTTGATGAAAAATCGCAAATAAAATTGTCTCCTTTTCCGTTTAACGAGCCAATGTTTATAGTGTATGATTAATAAACAAAAAGTCTTTTTGTGATCTTCCAAAAGTCTCAAAACAAGAAAAGTAATTCAGTTTTATAATATCTCAGAAGATTTAGCGCTGTCTCTCTGACGACGCATTGTACAGTAAAGATCAGGTTGGGTTAGACAGTTTTGACTTTGTACCGTTCTTATTCCACGCGCTTATGACTAACATTAGCGGTTCAAGTGTGTAACCGGACGTGAGCTTGACTTTACACCTACCTCAACTTATGACTGACAAACTGTAGACGACAGATGATAGATATCAGGTGCGTGTGCATCTCACTTGATTACCCAACGACAGTTTTGGATGCGAGTGTCGTTCTTACTTGCAGTAGTTGCAATGCCAATTGCCAATGCCAAAATACCAATGTTGCCTGATGACCGTCTAGCGTCTACTCCATAACTCGAGAAAATAGACATGGGTTGTTACTGTTCTAAGCCGGCACCACACGCCACATACTACCTATTGCATTTTCTTCTTGGTTTTTTTTCTTCATCACTGAAGAAATGGATATATGGATGGAGGATAAACGAGTATTTATTTTCAGCTGTTCGATAATATATTTATTTGTTCTTTTGGCCGTCCAAGGAATGTGCAGCATGCGACGCCAGCACCACATCTCGAATGCATCTATCTTCTTTTTTTCAGTAGCACGTATTGTCCACGACTCAGCTCCATACAGGAAGATTAAGAATAGCATCGTCCGCATTAGACTTATCTTAGTACAATTCCTGATATTTCCTATAGCATATACTACCTTATACGTGATAGATACTAGCTATAGCATCACCTTATATAAAGATTAATCTCGCAAATACCGATTTGGCATAATTTCAAACAACACCAAAGGAAGCAAACACTTAAACGCCTTTAATACGCCAATTTAAACCCCCTCCGTCTCAGTCAGTCCGTATTAATTAAGATTGATCCGAAATTCCGAATCGTTAACTGTCCATTCGTTTATTTACGTTTTACATACATGAATAATGTGCTTTTAATTTGGCAAAGGTTGATAAACTTTATTTGGAGTGTAATGGCAGGATGTAGTAATGACAGTGAAAATAAAAAATGTTTGATGACGTGCTTATTATTTCTGTGTGTCTAATTCTTACAAACGTCCGCAGTGCGCATGTTTCACACAAAAAATAAACATAGATTTATGTAGGCACCGACTGAGCAACTACATTTGTTTATTACCTAAATCTAAGTAATTTTTTTCAAGTTGTCATATGCAATTCTTATATTACCTACCTTCATGAATTAGTGCTCATACAGTTAGTCAAAAATACATTCATCATCATCATCATTGGCCTCACACGTCTGTGACAGACGATTTAATCAGTGTCTGAGGCAAGACTTTTTATGGCTGTATAAGCCGATACGGGAGCGGCATAGTTTTCCGCACGCTCTACAAGTGAAGGTGGAATTTGAGACTGGCACATTCATGTTTTTGCCTTTTGTTAGCGCGACCAGAAAACCAGGCATTATCCTGTGTTTTACGCCCATCAAACACACGCTTACGCCATTCGTCCCTATCCTCAGCAAGCTTCTCCCAGCTTTAATGGTCAATGTTAAACGCAGCCATGTCCCGCTTGGCGCAATACATACAAAGTCAAAAATACATTATAGCTACCAATATAATACAATACAATGAGAATCCTATAGAGGCTTTGTAATGCTGAGAACATAACAAAGCCAGTGTAGAGTGAAATTTTACTAGAGACCGATAACGAAAACTCAGAGCGGGCTGGTGATAAAGAACAACATTCCAAAAGATACATAATTGTCAAAATATGAAATAAAAATGGAACTCCCGTTCAAAATTGCCGATCAGCTGATTCGAGTTACTATGGAATCTCAAATATTTTTGTTTTATTTCGACCTTAATGAAAGTTGATGCTTATCATCGGCCCGTTATTAGTTTTCAGTATTGGTCACTAGTAAAAATTCATACCAATATGTAAGTACCGATTGAAACTCATTTATTAGTCCCCTGACTGCAAATAAGCTGATGATCAATAGAAAAGACATCAACGCGTGCGGCATCTTTTATTTTTTGACAATATTTTCTTATCAGCCATAATGTCCTGTTTCTGATGCCAGTAAATTACACAATTTAACAGCCAATCAAGGAATTATCGTATAAATAGCGAATTGGCGAAACGAATATTTCTTTAAATGAATATTGAAATTGTCGCAATAAAATGACACTTCAAAGTTTAGTAAAATTTGCGTTATTTAAGTGCCGTATCGTTTCTAGTTATGCTGAATGCCAGTTAATTAGCAATATTGATATTTTGCGTACTTTAAATGAATGTTGAAATTGTCGCAATAAAATGACACTTCAAAGTTTAGTAAAATTTGCGTTATTTAAGTGCCGTATCGTTTCTAGTTATGCTGAATGCCAGTTAATTAGCAATATTGATATTTTGCGTACTTTAAATGAATGTTGAAATTGTCGCAATAAAATGACACTTCAAAGTTTAGAAAAATTTGCGTTATTTAAGTGCCGTATCGTTTCTAGTTATGCTGAATGCCAGTTACTTAGCAATATTGATATTTTGCGTACTTTGACTAGGAGGGTTTATTATTATATCTTTAAATATTATAATGCGGATTAGTTTATCCTTACCTACTAATATTATAAATCTGAGAGTTTGTGTGTGTGTATGTAATGTATGTATGTTTGTTACCTCTATAAGCTCAAACGGCTTGACCGATATGGATGAAAATTGGAATACATACCCAGAATAACACATAGGCCACTTTTTACCGCGGGAAAACAACTATTACCACGGGAAAATAAGTGGCAGCGAGTGAAACCGCTGGGCGGAAATCCAGTCTTATAATAATGGTCATGTTCATAGTTACTACATCATCTACTTAGTTAAGTACCACCTACTTATTTTATAACAAAATACTCGGCTACTTCTGTGGTTACTATCAGATCTACAATTCCTTTGCAATTGCTAGCATCGCACAGCGCTTCATCTACAGCAAACACGAACCAGATTCCCTATGAAAAATAAATGTATTGCGTCTAAGCCTGCACATTCGATTGTCTCGAGCCCAGATTTGCATGCATCACAAAGTTGTGAGACTCCTTGTGCCGTGATCTCTGTGCGTCTTTCTTTGAACTGTTTCATATAGATAAACATACATATATCACGCCTATATCCCTTGCATTTAACATTGACCATCAAAGCTGGGAGAAGTTTGCTGAGGATAGGGACGAATGGAGTAAGCGTGTGTTTGATGGGCGTAAAACACACGATAATGCCTGGTTTTCTGGTCTCGCTAACAAAAGGCAAAAACGTCATCTAAACATGCATGTGCCAGTCTCAAATTCCACCTTCACTTGTAGAGCGTGCGGAAAATTATGCCGCTCCCGTATCGGCTTATACAGCCATGAAAAGTCTTGCCTCAGACACTGATTAAATCGTCTGTCACAGACGTGTGAGGCCAATGATGATGATGATCCCTTGCTGGGTAGGCAGAGCGTAAACGGCCGAAAAAACGGTCACCTACGCCACGTCTAACAAACTTTAGAGGGTCATTCAGATAATTATATGTATCACTGTATGTATAACTGTTTCAGTTGCACATAATGTATATATATTTTTAAACTTGCAAAATTTTCAAACGGGGCATGATGGGAGGAGAAAATAAATTAGAAAAGTTTTCAAACAAAGTATACCTAACACGGGAACTGCTTTAAAATTTGGTATTCAAAAAAAGCTTATTGAAAGAATTATAGATTTGCTCTACTAATCGTTATGATTGTGAACATATTAAAGTAAACAGGAGTGTTATACCCTTACAACAAAAACTTTGAAAATTAATTTCTGTATCTTAGGTGTTAGGGTGCTAGAAGCGTGTCATAATCTTAAGCATTGAAAATAATTAAAACAGAACAAGAAACATATAATACTGCCGTTCTGTCCCGGTGCAATTAATCTCAATCAACAACGCTTAAATGACAATACGTGTAATTGTAATCATCTAATTGTTGATTTAAATCCGTACGCAACAAATTTAAAAATACAATTTAAGATTAAGTACGTGGCCCTCCTACGTTTTAAGTAGAAACAATAAATTCATCGACACTAATTGGTGGTTTTCTCCCATTTATCAGCTCATTACATCACAGTAGCGCGAATAAAATAAAATATGTGTGCGGAGCGGTCGGTGCGCTTGCGCAGCGGGCAGATCATTCGCATGCGATAAGCGACGGTCAGGCACATCGTAAATTCAAAGCCAGCCTGTGTCGAACTACAGACCTGATTGTGCGCCTTAATCAGTTGTGAGCGCACACAACCCGGCCCGCCTGCGGTTCGCCGACCACGATAAAAATACAAACCTATAATTTTAAATTATCACTTTCGAATACCTTCGTTTAAAAAGAAAATTTATGCAAGGAATATACCGAGTTGTAAAGTTATTGCATTGCCGAAAGCGAGCAATTCGGTTGCAGTTCGCACCAAACATGGAAGAATGTTAGCGATAAGTGAACTAGCTCTAATTCCAGAGTAGTTTGGCTTGCCCCACATCTGAGTGTTTCACAACGCTCTCAGCGCAGACTACAAATCCGAATATATCCGAGCGGCTGCACTTTGAAGACGGCAGCCGAGTTCGCATGCAGATGAGAGAGCAACGTTTAATCGTTTAATGGAGACCACATTAATGTATCAGATTGAATGTTTATTTTTTCGCTCCGTCGAATAAAATTATATTTGCGAGCCGCGCCGCGATCCCCGGTACACTTACGCGATATTTATGTACAGCGCCTACAATTTATTCATTCATATATTCAGCCGCTATATCATAGAATCAATATCGTATGTATCAACATAAATCTACAAGGAATACACGAAGAAACACGAGGGAAAGGGTTATCGCAATTGTAAATAGAACACAAGTTTCCTCTACTTCGTGCACAAATGAACTTTAAAATCGTAAACGTTTCGAAAATTAATCGACATTAAAGGTATCGGTAGCATTAACGAAGTATGCACGCGTGCCGGCAGAAGCATTTGCAATACAAACATCGGCCCACAATTCCATTATAACATTCTACTCCTCTAGAAAATAAAAGGTCTTAAATTTACATAGCACGAATGGACCCGATCTGAACCCCAGTAGGAAGTTTTCAATCGTTACGTCTCTTTTCAGCTTCCTGCATGATCGTAGCGTGCGGTAGACGGGGGAACGAGACCAAAGGGTACAACGTGAGGGTTAAGCATACGAGTAAATGTCATGCAGAACCAAATTCAATTTCATTTTCAAACATCGGTTCTTGCGCGTGAGTTACAATGCTCGTGAATGTTACCGGTCGTTACTTCATCGCTTTATGCGAATAAAAAACAAAATTATAAAGCATCCAAGCTGCGTAAAAATAACATCACCCCACTTTATTTTGGGTGTCCTCTAAATACGGTAAATGAATAAAGGGGGAATTCTGACTCCATTGATTCAACGAGTAAGTTAGAGTTAGGTAGTTAACGTGTCTCTATCAAATGCATCATGGCCATTACTTTATCACTTAAGTTTGAGCTACCCTGCTACGAACAAATAATTGATTATTGTGCCAAAGTAATCACTTCGATAATTTTAAATAAAAATCTTTCATCAATTAACTGTGGTATGCCGGGTTAGAATAAGGCTACCCCATTTCTACCGGTGGGTGTCGTAAAAGAAGACATGAAACCAGGGAATAGGCAGCAGTGCTCCCTGTGAATACAACACTTGTATTACTCTCGCCAATCCACCTGCCAAGCGTGGTGAGTATGGCTAATACCTCCCAATTGAGGGAGGCCTATGTCCAGCTGTGGATTGCTGTGGGTGTTGAAGTGAAGTATCAATAATTTAAATCGGTGGTGTTCGTGGCTGATTCGATTCGCAGGCTACAGAGTTAGCATTAAATTCTTGTCGCAGCCGCGCGGTAAATCTCTGCCCAAATGCCGCGTAATATGGCGTGAAACTGGCCGCTTACAGCGGATAACTGCGCCATATACTAAGATCTACGTGGAATAGGAATGGAGACGTAAATCGCCAAGGAAACCTATAGCCAATAGACTCGATTCCGTAATACCATCTAAAAATAGCAACAAGAACTTCTACAGACACTGTCCACTGCTGGACAAGGTCTATGAGTATTATGGTATATACAGAACGCCGTTGCCCTTGTCATTCCTAAGCCACGGCACGACCTACACCCACTGCTATAACAAGGATGATGCTCGACTACAACTAATAATATCGCTGTTGTTAAAAAGTAGGTAGTTAAGCATATGAGAAATATTTCCGCGGTATCTGTAAAATTAAAGCATCTGCTAAAAGAACAGCTGAAAATTGGAAAAGACTAAAATGTCGCCGAAACTAAAGTAAATTTAAAAAATGTTGGCTTTCATATTTTTTTATTCTACTAACCTAAAAAATGACAGATTTATATTTGGTTGGTAAAATGGAATCAAGTCTAATGTCGCAATTTTAATACAGAATCTGGAGCAAACGTAATGTATATGTAAATTTTATAGAGCTCAAGGCTCTGAACCACCATTGGCACTCGCCGTAGATCAAATCGCGAGATAAGTAGCTCTAGCAGATAAATGCTCTGTGGGCAGTTTGATCACGTTCTCCTGGACAAATACTGAGGACATATAGATCCGTTTTTTACTTAAGTAGATCCATTCACAATTGTATCCTTGACCCCGTGTGACGCCGGGTTAAAATAACTCATACCTCACCCCAGTGCCGTGTGATGCCGGCTTAGAATAGCATCACCGCATTTCTTTCCCGTGGGAGTCGTAAAAGGCGACTAAGGGACTCGAGGGTGTGTATTGCAATTTTAGGCGATAGGTTGACAACCTGTCACTATGGCGATATACAATTTTCCGAATGATCCTCAAATATTTGTCAAGGGATAATGCGTGATATGTGTATGTACCTCACCCCATTTCTATCCAAGCAAGTCATAAAGAGCTTCGAATGGTTAAATATATCTAGGGAATAAACAGCCAGCGCAGCGTTCACTAATTAAATCGTGGAACCAATAATGGACCGTGGATTAACCAGGTTCTCGAGTGGAAGCCACGTCTCGGCAAGCGTAGCCTTGGACGCCCTCCGACCAGATAGACCAGAGACATAAAAAAGGCAGCTGGTAGAGACTGAATGGCAAAAACGGGAGATGGTGCCTTGTGGCGTACCCTGAGGGAGGCCTACACCCAGCAGTGGACTGCTGTGGGCTGATGTGATGTTCACCAATCGCCTGCCAATTACCTGCTTATCATGATGAGTAAGATAATATATACCACTTCCTTACGGTGTAGGCAGAGCGTAAATGAATATATTTACGCCACGTCTGACAAATATTTGAATTAAATACGACACCCATGGGTATGAAATGGGGTGATGGTATTCTGAGCCAGCACCACACGGCGTAAACCCCAAAAGTGGAGATTCATATTTAACAGTGGCAATCGATGCTGATGATTCAGAAAAAAGGCAGTTACGTCAAAAACGTAGCAACTCTATCAGTCTTGATCATTATCTAAGCATATCACAGAGGTCACTAGTTGTCTGAACCATTGTGCTTTCCTTTTCAATAAGGTTACATAATCCCCTAAAAGTAAGTCAAGATCATCAATCTCTACTATCTATATCTACTTACACAAATAATGTACTACCAGTCCCTCAAGTAAAACCAACTAAGAGTTCAACTTTTACTGGATGTTCTTAATAACTGCATGAAATACCAGTATAAGTTGATCCCTTAAATGGTAGCTCGATGTGTGTCTGATAGTACAGGCGCCATTACAAGCGCGTAATATTATAGCCAAAGGGTATTGGCAGTATTGGGCACGCGGACAATGTTATCAATCTGTCAATCTATTGATCACGCAATTATGAGTCTTGTGCAAACTTGGACCAAGAGATAAGGTCGACGGAGCGTGGATGAAACTGAATGAAGCTTGGCTACTTCAAGTCTTTATGCACATCAACAACAGCCAGACAAACATAGAGACACTTTATTCTATTTTCTAATAATGAAAAAAACTCCAACACCAGGGTACACCAGGTCGTTGAACGACTCGGTTTCCACACGAAAAGAAGATGATAATGGCGAATGGGTACTGGGCTACAGTGTAAAACAAAAAATTGCAAGACAGTTGATTGAAGTGATTGTGGAGTTGTTACAAAGACAGTTTTCGTGATCGATCAGATCATCTACGTAGGTAAGAACAAAAGGGATACGAATGTTCAATTTTAAAATTACTAACTGCTATAATATTTTTCGTGTGCTATTAAGTACACGAGTTCAAGCTTCAGTTTGTTCCTTCGCGTTGCTCCTTCAGTCATATCCCTTGATCAGGTTGTGCAAAGCGGGTGATATTTCAGCTGCCATTACCCGGTGCCCCGGTGCACATACACGCAGCAGCAATTAGTACTTAGTCCGGTGAGCGACAGCGTACCTAACCCGATTATACGCGGCTCTATCTCCATATAAACCCTCATTACACTACACCGCTTTAGAAACAGGTTCAGCGTTCATGGCTGGTTATTTCATGTGTGTCATGAACAGATACTCAAGAAAACCAGCAGTGTATGCCGAATCGAGTCCTGCCAAAGTATAGCAATGTAGTAGCTGTCAGCCGCGCTGCTGTGCAATTTGCAGCAAACAATAGCCGGGAACAGATTCCTGCACCATGAGGCATGACCAAGTACCGACACCCAGAACCAACCCGATCACTAAGCCCGCACGACCGACACCTTTTCAACGATTTCCGACCGATTGCGCAACCCAAACGTAAGCTTGCTGCAACCGGTCTTTAACGCGGATCTGAAATCATAACTCTTGTAAAACACGACAGTTTAACAGCAAAACAAACTGGAGTGACAAAGATTGATGTTAGGTGGTTTTATCAAGCGAAATTGTATCAAAATAAACAGCCTAACCCCGCATAAGCGGAAGGTTGGCGCGGCGGCAATATTTTACCGCGCCCTCGTGCAGGCGAAAATTGCATTACCATTTTTTGACAGTCACTAGTCGAGGCGATGACGAGGACGTTTAGCCTCGCCGCTGACAGTGAAAAATGACGACTCCCAGGTTGGCCGCGTTGGCGGAGCAATCTCTCGATAGTTCCTAATGTATTGCTGTCAATCGCATGTTTTGACGTGCGGAATCACTTCTTACTATCTGAGAGCGTTGCTCGCGGCCTCCGTAGATACTCCGGCTGCGCAACCTTCGCTTAGTCACCGCAAGTAATAGAAGCGTCACCCCGCCATCACTTTTGCAATCTAAATTGCTTCTAGTGCGTGAAATACTTGCACAAAACCTTTGTTAACGCTTATATGGAACTAATGCGCATGCACAATTCAATTTAACACCAATACTTGTCACTTGAACTGGCGGTTGTGAAATTTCGAATCTAGAATTTCGCTGCGAATAACTTCAATAAAGTATAGGCGGTTGGCAACGTTCTTGACGTTTAACGAGTGGAAAATCTGGTTCGTTCGGCGGGATAGTTTACGTAAAAGCAGTGAATAGACACATAAAACACTTCGTTTGTGTGCCTAGCCGAACGAGCCGGCCTACATGCAAATCAAGTCACGGTTCGACCTAAATTACTATCCGACTTGAGACTGAGACTGACTCAGTAGAAGCGGGTAATGATCCAAATTATGTCCGACACAGATCGCAGACAATGACACCGCGACCCTTGCAAATCAAACGCCCGGAAAACACACCTCTATTAAAAACAGATTTAGCACTGACGAATGAGGATTATATCGACATAAGCGCGGTATTAGTAGCAAAACAGCGCACGTAATTGCACGAAAATTGTCCCGTGTTTTTGATACGCCGCCGTGTAATCAGACCTCTAATGCGGTTTCGAGAATAATCCATTCATACCTCATTTCCTTGTCATGAATGAATCATCTCAGAGATAAAGACCTCCGAGAAAGCATTGAAGGGACAAGAAACAACTTACGTACACGGTTGTAATGTACGATTTCGTGTCATCTTTTATCAACGCAGGCTTCCGTGGTCAGTTTTGGTTTTAATATTTATTACTGGGTACCTGTGAACAAAACAAAGAAAAATTACTTCTCTGAACAGTTTTGACGGATGACCTTTTTATCAGAGGTAAAGAAGGATGTTTCTTGCGATTTTCGGCATCATTTATTTATAAGTTATTTCACCGTACTTTTCCGCTGAACAAAGAATATCTCGAGGGAAAAAACTGCCGTAACATAATATACCTGGCTACTACATCCAGGTTTTTACTGTGAAGAAAGAACTTCCTTCACGACAGCAAAAAACCGCACAAGATATACGTTTCAAAACAGTACTTCTGTTCCAGTTTTAACAAGCTCGGTCCATTCAGACATTTATCTAATTACGAGTCTGTCTATGCCGGCTAACGAGAACCCTGGTACCAGTACAATAACATCGTCATAGTTACAAGCAACAGTAGATTTCGTGTAGCTGTACTAGTCGCGCCTCGGGCGAAGCAAACGTGAAGACTATTTTGAGAAATGTAGGTACTGACTTATAGTAAAACATAGTATTCATAGTTATAATTTAAACGGGTTATTACCGACGAATTATTTTTAATGCGAGTTCCTGATATTTCGACGCTGTTGCAAGTAAACTGGTGGAACTGAGGGTGGCTGCTAGAGACAAACATATATATCTACCCTCATTCTTCTTCGTTTTTATTCCGTTATTATACCTCGTTATTATACCTACATACTATGTATATCATACCTAAGGTTGGTTTAGATACCTAACTGTACACATAAGTGGAGATGGGTGAAATGTATTTTTTTGCTCCCCTAACTACAATTATTTGTATGATTAGAAATACGACTTTAGTTCATAAACGTCATAAATTACTGTCGAAATTTTCACTTGATGTAATTAATTTTGGCGCCAACTGGCTCTTGACCGTTTAGGAAAAGTACGTTACTGCAACTTACTTGACTTAATTGACTCCTAGTCTCTGTTTATTGTATAAATTTTATTTTACATGTCAAAATTTAGGTAAATTATACATTATTTATTACGTTAGATAATAAAAGGCAGGTACGTTAATTTTTATTAATAAATTGTAAATCATCAGATTATTATATCTTGGTTTTTGTCTTGGTAAACAATTTGTCGGATAAACTTGAGAACGGCGACTCTCAGTAAGTCAATAAACAGTTCACCATAAGCTTCACCTGGAGCCCTTAAAAAAACTATTAAAGATATCCGTTAAATGGAATATTAGATGTATGACATTCAATTTTCTGCAGTTGACAAGCGTTGATAATGATTGACTTCAACGCCAAAGCACCCTGAAGCTAGGAGACAAGTTGACACTCTTGTAATCTCAATGAGAAGTAGTTATTACACGCTGCAGGGCGAAAGACGAATACACTGAGAAACAATTACGGATGCTTCAAAGTGAATACTTAAAAATGCAAATTAGCATCCCCAATGCAAAATAAAAGTCGGGAACAACAGTTTTCGAGAATGTAGCTAAAGGCTATAAAAGACATTCAGGAAAAGACCAGGTGTCGCTACTTGTAGACAATTTAATACTAAAACCAGGCTAGTCGTCAGTCAACAAGTCTTTTTGAGAAGTAGTCATTCGCTGGAGGCCAAATAACAAATAGATACTTAGGTTTATACTATTGAGAGCAGCTCGAGTAACAATATGAGGTAGACTTTCGGTACAATAATTAAGCAAAACGAAAAATCGACTTCATAAAGACGTTTCGGACATGTGATAGTGACTGATAGTGGTCCGGCTGTAGAGCAGTACTCCGTGGCAGTACCACAAAAAAAATTATATCTAATTAATCTTGGTAGTACTATTTATTTCATGCCAATGAGATAAAGGTAGGCATAAGGTAGCATGTCTTTACAATAATATGAAGTGAGTACTACATGGTGGTTCGGCTAGGGAGAAGCACATCACGAAAAATTGTTCGAAGTGCTTATATAGTGGAATAATTTTGTAGAGACAGTGTCATATTCACTGCTGTCCCGTTGTTTCGGTCTGTCGCTGTTCTGTCGACCAAGCGACATCCGATGTGGCGCACTGGTAGGTAGTGCGACTGCCTGCGACGCAAAGGTTCCGGGTTCGATTCTCGGTGGGGCACTCATAAAGTTGATATTTATCGCTTTGTGAATTTGTTCCCAGTCTAGTTAGGACGTTGCGGGCTAAACCACCTGACCACCTGACAGTCCGAAAATGAATATGGTTCAGTGCTTCGGAGGGCACGTTAACCATGGCAGGTGCCAACTACTCGTAGTAGGCGGTTAAAAAACTCAGACACGAGGGTTCATCGGGTCGTTGGACGACTAGATGTCCCACACGAAGAGAGAGCTATCGGAAGAACCATGGAAGGTGGAGGGTGTTAAGGGATCGCCTATACTTAATGGTTGTACTAAAAACTGGTAGGTACGTTTTCCCTTAAATAAGTAAATCTTAGAACACCTACATATATTACGGCTATATACCTTGCGGGGTAGGCAGACGCGTAAACGGCTGTAAAAAACAAACATTTACTCTACGTCTGACTAACATTTGAGGCTCATTCAGATATATGTGTATCGCCATAGTGGCAGATTGTCAGCCTACCGCCTAATGTTACAATACACATGTAAACCTCAAGTCTCTTAGTCGCCTTATACGACATCTACAGGAAAGAAATGGATTGATGCAATTCTAAGCCGACATCACACGGCAGTACCTTACCACCACAAAATACCCGAAGACCAGTCCTCACTCAACAAGCCATCAAGTCATTATGCGCTAGAGGCGGAAGACAAAGTACGCTGGGAGTTAGAGAATTGTCTCTCGACTTCTCTCACGCAAATGTCAGAGCGTTATGCAACCGCCCGGGGCTCAAACAGGCGACCGTTCGTGTGACGGTCGTGGAGCAGTTTACTGCAAACGTTCTGGGGAAACACTACGCGGAACGGGTTTAAGTTTTCATATGAAACGTATCAAACCAACCACGTTTTTAGGGTTCCGAACGCAAAAAAGTAAAAACGGGACTCTTTTATTGAGACTTCGCTCTCTGTACGTTTGGTCTGTCCGTCCGACTTGTCACCAAGCTGTATGTCATAAACCATGATAGTCATGAGAGTTGACCACGGAGGAGTTGACATTTTCAAAGAAAGTTACTGTACTTCTATTGCTATATAACAAAAAAAAATAAAACATTGAATAGGTATAATTAAAGTTAAGGGGCTCGTACAAAAAAAAAACCTGTATACAGGGTGTAAAAATATTTGCTGCAAATATTTTAAGGGGCGAAGTGGTGAACCAGTTCATGAAACTGAATAACTTTCTTCTCTTCAAATGGGCTGGTTTACCACTTGAAATATTTGCAGCTAATATTTTTACATTCTGTTTTTGACATTGAGGTTTTTTCTTACATCATGTCAAAACCGAAAAGGAAGTCAAGGCACCCATGGATCATGACGTCAATAAGTGATAATATATTACATGAAATAAAGAAAATTTGAAAATAAAATTCAAATATAAAATTTCATAAGAATTTGTAAATAATTTTGCAATCTCTTGTCACCATAGGCTAATTTTTACTGAAATCTGAGAGCAGTGCGTGATACCGCTGAGCAGTCCTCTACAATAGTCTTTTATAATAGAATAGCTTGAACTGGTGAAACGTAGAGCCACAATATATCCATAGGTAATATAGATATGGTAGAGCTGTTTATTGAATGTTACTGCTCTAGTTTTGCGGACACTCCGTGCGTTTGTGGGAAGTCACCTTAGTAGTAACAATTTTACACAATACCTACATACCTAACTAGATATAGGATAGAGACTTAGCTTCGACGTTTGTTAACTTTAGTTTCTACAAAAATAAGACAACGATAAAAAACAAGCGTTTTAAGCCCTATTTACGTTTAGTCCTGCCAATATGTTGTTTTTTAAATAAAAAACAATCTGCTAATTATTTAGAATAACATCAATACATCTGTTTTTTCCTCTTACGATACCCATAGGTAAGAAATGGGGTGATGCTATTCTATGCCGGCGTCACACGGCAAACGGTTTGGTACATGGTTAAATACTAATACCAAATGATTCGAGCTCTGTCTAGAGCATACGAAATTAAACAATTTAACCCAGATTCCCCGGAAATAGGACTCGAAAGTTAGACGTGTATTGCAATTTTAGGCGAAGGTCTGACAACCTGTAACTATAGTGATACACAGTTATCTGATTGGCCCTCAAACTTTTGTCAAACGTGGTGTTAATATCCGTTTTACGGCCGTTAACGCTCTGCCTACCCCGTAAGGGATATAGGCGTGATTTATGTATGTATGTATGTACCAAACCAAACCAAGACCATGTACATTGGAAATTGGAATTTCCTTGATGGGAATTACACAATGGATCTTTTTAAATTTTCTTGATTAATAAATTAAACCTAGGATAGTTTCATGAAGAACTTGGTTGTGTTGTATCAGGCATTACGTACGTACGTGTCGTTGCGGATAGTACCCCTGCCTGCTACGCTGAGGGTTGTGGGTTCGATCCTCTAAAGTCACAAATATTTGTTGAGTACATTTTAAGATATTTGCATTGTCTGGGTATTTTCTATGTACCTAAAACAAACATACATACACATATCACGCCGTTCTCCCTTTCGGGGTAGGCAGAGCGCTAACGGTCGTATAATACGGTCATAATATACATTTTTTTACAAAACAGTATAAAAGTATGATGACGTGTGATGAAGGCTTACAATAGCATCACCCCATTTCTTTATCGAGGTGGTCGTAAGAGGCGACTGAGGACTTGAGGGTGTGTATTAAAATTTGCACTATGGTAATACACAATTACACAATTTTCCCAATGACCCTCAAATATTTGTTATACATACATACATAAATCACGCCTCTTTCCCGGAGGGGTAGGCAGAGACTACTTCCACTTCCACTTACTACGATCCTGGCATATTTCTTTCGCCTCCTCTACATTCATCAATCTCTTCATGCATGCTCGTCGGTTTAGGGTACTCTTGACCATTCATTGAATATTTTGAATATATCTTGAATATTTGTCAGACGTAGCGTAAATGAATGAAATATGTGTGTCTTGTGTGTGTGTCTTGTGTGTGTGTGTGTGTGTGTGTGTGTGTGTGTGTGTGCGTGTGTGTGTGTTTGTGTGTGTGTACTGTATTTCTCCCATAGATCGCACAGATACCTAGGTGCTAGATGCCTACTTTGAATAAAAGATTGTCGCCCTTTATAAGTACAGAGTTCTTTATCACCGCGGTATTCCCACTGGCAACGTATTTATCACTGTCCTATGAGATTTATTAATTCCTTGGTATTATCAAGCAGCCATTCCAATTCAGTGCAATTCATAACAGCTAGAACACGATACTGAACTCAGTGCTTGAGTACCGACGTCTCGTTTCACGCAATAAATGAAAGTGACTGGAAACGGTATATTTTAAACCGAGAACTGACTTCAATTTATTGAAATAATTATCTTTTGATTTATTCAAGACCCCTTTACTTTATTCGTTTGTCAAATGAATCCCACGAATCTACGAATCGTAGGCAGACATTCAAATTAAGAAATTGTGTGACATTGCGATGTGGCATGCTCATCGCACCCGCTTCATACCCGTTTACCTGTCGGAAAAAGCGTTTTAGTGCCGTGAAAATTAAAATATTTTTTGGAAAAATATTATGGAATGATGCCGTGTGATTCTGGCTTAAAATTGTTTCTTATCCGCGGGTGTTGTAAGAGGCGACTAACGGACTAGAAGGTTTTATATGTGTGGCTTCCTGTTTCTAATGTCAACTATATATTTAGTATATTGTAAGCTGAGCTTTTTCCTAAAATAAAAATAAATGAATAAGCGACAGGCTGACAACCTGTCACTATAGATACACTTTCTTTTTTTAAACAGCCCTCAAATATTTGTAAGACATTGCGAAAGCGACTGTATTTTTACGGCTGCTAACGCTGTGTCTACCCCGCTAGGTATAAAGGTGTAACATGTGTATATAAGTACATTTGTATGCTATTGAAAAAGGTGCAAGCCGCTTCTAATACGCAACTACTCGATCCATTAGCTCGTGTTCGCCAATAGCTCAATAAATCATAGTTGTGCAGCTTGTATTGTTTCCGCTGAAGCGTTGCGCTCAGTAGCTCGCTCAAGATTGACTATCGCACTATCGTGATCGCCGGCAAATTGATTTGCGCGCGCGCAAGTATCACCGTGTTGGTATCGTAGCTGTTACGTTGTATGTAGCTATCGCGCTTCTCAATTCCGTCTTCAAAGCAGCACCACATTGTGATTTGTTTAATTTAGCACGTTTGATGAAAGAATGCAAGTTTTTGTTTGAGTATATGATGCCGAAAAGCTCTATCCATTTACTTTATTTAGAATAATTTAATTGTTGTGTTTAAAAATGTTTGTTCCTTTATATTTGTGAATCTTTGTAACTACTTACTTAGATTTATTTCTGTTTTTGTTACAATGTGTCTTTAATAAATACATAATAAATGTCTGTTGAGAGCCTAGTTTAAGCTGATGTGTTTTAGCAATAAATGTTTGATGAACGAAAAAAATATACATATAAAGAAGACATTTTTCGAAAGAAGTAATTAATTTAAGATACAACTACACAAATAATAAATGGGCTTGATTGATGCGAATTTAACCCTTATAAGAAGTAAACAAAATACGAAATAGGGTTTTTGAGAAGTAGAACAATGGTGCCTACAGCGAATTACTTATCCTTTTTTCAATCATTAGATCAGATATGTATGGCCTTCTAGTCTACGAACAACCCGATGAACCCTGGTGTCGGAGTTTTTCAACCGCCTACTAGAAGGGCCCTGACATGGTTGTAAAACGACCACAGTCTAAGTAATCATAGACATCAACCGGGACCGACGGCTTAACGTGCCCTCCGAAGCACTGAACCAGCTTTCTTACGGACAACCAGGTGGTTAAGACTGCAATGTCCATACTAGACTAGCAACAGATTCACTAATATCTAATTAGTGGGTGCCCCACCGGGAACCGAACCTGGAACCTTTGCACCGCAAGCAGTTGCACTACCACTGCGTATGTGCGGTAATATATACCTTGATTCAGTATTTCAATCAGTTCTAAGGATATTAAATGTTTCAACAACTGCTCTAATTTTGTTCATTTCCTAAGAGCTTTTAATTGCTCTAAGGATATCTTATCAATTTCATTGCAAATAGGTAATTTGTGTGCTTAAATGAATTATTGGAAATATTTCATAGTCGATAATTTGTTCCTATTGGCGTCTATTAATGCCCTGCCCAGCTCAAATGTTAAATACCTAGAATTGCGAGACTACTTAACTAAACTAAGGTATTTAGAGCTCAGATCGTATATCTAGTCTATCAATCAGTATTGGTTTACGTGACAGACGCAATATATTAAAGTCTACTAAATTGACTACACAAAGGTCTTTTGGTAAACGTATAAAACAAGTAAACTTAGTACTCACTTGCTATGACTTGACTGTCCCGATGGCGCAGCGAATACTACCCCTGCCTGATACGCCGAGGGTCGTGGGTTTGATTCCCACAAGACACAAATATTTGTTAAGTACATTTTCAGATATTTGTGTTTAATCTGGGTGTTTTCTATGTGATGATATGTATTATTAAAAAAAATACCTATAAAAATAATAATATCAGCTATTTAGTTCCCATAGTACAAGCTATGTTTAGTTTACGGCTTGATGGCGCTGTGTGAATTGTTCAGTTTTATTTGGTATGACTACGACTACAGTTAATTACGAGTATGTACTTATTGTAAAAATAATTTCAGCTGAACGTATGGTTAAATAAGATATCGTCTATGTATACGCGAATATTGAGGGGTAGGAAGTGTAGCAACGTCAACACAAAATACGGATTTACCCGCATTTTTCTTTAGCAGATGTTTGATCGAGCGGCAAAAATACCTCGTCACCATGAGAGCTTGGCACTGGAGACTTCGAGAGCTTATTCGGCACACTAGCGCCACAAATATGTGATAAAATCCTCTGCTTCGGAGTTTATTAAAAAAACTAACCTAATAAACATACAGAGAAAAAGCAAGAAAGAGGTCTGCAAATAGATTTTAAAATTGACTTTTCAAATAAAAATAAATAAATAGTAAAAATAAGAAACAAACTTAAAAGTGATCCTCCCACATAGGAATCACTAAATCTTACCCATGCACAAGTAGGTACACAGAAAAGCAAGTAAGAGATCCACAAATAGGTTTTTAAATTGATTGATTTGAATGAAACCTCATTAAGGCATAAAAATACATAAATAAATAAAAATAAGGATTGAAATAATGGTAAAAAGAAGAGTGTAAAGGAGGTGGTTAATATTAAGCCCGGTCATACACGAGATATCATCTTGACTTCTAATACAGAAAACCTGGCATAAAACCCATAAATTATATTTCAATAACTGGATAAATGCTTAAGTATTTTCTGTTTTATGGCGCTAGTGTTAGTGATAAATTCCATAGCAGCGATACTCAGCGAAAACGATGATTCTTTTCACACATAATCTCTTTACGGCTGAAATACAAAATTATCTGCCGAACATATGAAGTTTACCGCTATCAATCATGGGGGGAATGCCGCGAAAAGCAAAGGACCCTTATGAGAGCTACAAATAATATACCACGAATCAATCATAGATTTTACGACGATCCATCATGAAATTTCAGTAAAAAAATTGATGTTCCAATTCATACATTGAGCGACTCTTATGTGCACTTAAAATGATTGAGTTGTTTTTATGAGAAAGTAATTCGTTTCTAGTGACACGCTCTACTTACAAGATCTTAGCGAATAATTAATGATAGTTCATTTCTTTCTCACTTCAAGAGAGAGCATTTACATTTTTTGGACGTCTTTATAGAGAAAGAAAATGTCAATTGAGACGTTAGATCAATTTATTACGTATGATTCTCTTCTCATTTTGCTCACTCAAATGGAAGATTGATTAATGCTCTATTTTCAAATAAACGCGTTTATTGGAGCCTTAAGTGCGTGTTATTGCAAGATTTTTAGCTTTTATTCTATCTACTTGAAACTGACAAAAAGAAAGACGATCTGTCTAGGTAGGTACTTCAAATTACACTTCTTAATGTTGTGGAAGATTTTATTTTGTTATCAGCAGTTACCCACTCAAAGGGTGTTTTCTTACGATTTATAAAAATAACCAGTATCGATCGATCTCTGAAACATGTAACTTGACATTCTTCTATGTATCTACTTACATGCAAAAACATTTAAAGTACCTATGTAGAATTACGGCAAACTTCATACATGAGTCGTCGAAGTTGCAAAACTCATTCCCAGAGTGACTTGAAACGAGCCATCGATCAATTTTAATAGAGAACACTCCAAATGAGCTTCGGCTACATTATGCTAAGTAAACACTTGGAGAAAAACTTCCCTTGTTCGTAGTACGAGTTCCTTGCCGACACAAGTTTCCTGCATAAGTGAATCGTGTGTAGGGCTGCCATCGCTGGAAACCTGCATTTAATTTAATATGACATAGGTAATACGTGCAAAGTTTTGTGGTACTGCGTCCATATTAACTACTGGTGGGAATCTGCGGGGCATCGGTCTCATGAGTGTCTTACGACAACTCTTATATGCGTTTAGTTTTCTACGATAAGCTTTTTGTGAAAGCGAAACAGTTGCTTTCATATTTTGCAAATACTTTTCGTCTTTCGTACTTCGGTACACGTTTACCCGTTCAGTGTAAAACTGAACTAAACTTCGCAAAAGTTTTGTGTTACCCTAAAAATCTTAACATTGAAAACAATAAAATGAATAGCTAAAGCTCTCTTTATTTATTTCTGTATTGGGTAAAGGTGGAAGTATGTAATTTAATTTCAGTTTCAAAGTGTCCTTACTCGATCATACCATACACCCAAAGTTCCGTTTTCAAAATACCATTAACGTGTTGCCAGCCAAAGATTCGCGATTTTGGCAAAAAATTAGTCAGTCTAATTCATCGATATGGACTCGGTGTCCCACGAATAAAGAAGTCAGGCGTTGCATTCAGTTGATATAATTGCTGTCTGTGGAAACGATTCGGGAGGCTTTTTTCCAGCTGATGACATCACTTGTCTGTCAATGATGATGATTAATTTATTTTCTATTCTTATTGAGACACTTTTGCCGGTGCCATGTGGTGCCGGCTTAGAATAGCATTACCCTAATTCTACACGTGGGTGTCGTAAAATGCAACTAAGGGATAATTATCCAGGATATTATGGTTAGCAGCGATCCCTGTGAATGCAACATCTTGCACTGCGCTCGCCAATCCGCCTGCCAAGCGTGGTGATTATGGCAATACCCCCCGAAGCCTGGCACCACAAGGTTTCCTCTTATCGCAGCCCTATGCATAAGTGACTCGTGGATTCGCCGTCTCGTCCCCACTATCGACATCTCGGGAAGTGCCTACTTAAAGGCTGAATTCCACTAAAGTTTAGTGTAAGAGTAATCAAGCTTTTAATGTTAATATTTCGTGAGTAAGCTGAAAGTTGCACCTTAGAGGAGCACATTACGCTGCTTAAAAATAAGCATACTTACTCTCTTCTTTTTTGAAAGTATTTTTAAGACTAGGGTCTTCGGTCATTTTTACTTTGATGTTCTGTATCGCACTACTTAGGCAAGTTCATCTAGTTTGTCACCACATAATAGTTAGGACTATTTCATGCAATAATCTTCATTTACTTTAATTATCTCACTAAAGATACATCAGCTCGTACAAAAATTGCTAATCTTCATAAAAAATCGCTTTCTGCAATGTAATGGAATAAAAACATACTCTTTTCTCAATACCTCTGTGCACTTGTCGTCCATTTGAGTGGTTAAGGTTGCCTCTTCGCTAAAGAAAATAATGCTCTTACTTCGACAACGCAGACACTGGCGCTTGTGAGCCATTGGTAGACTAAAACTGTAGAACGAAGCAGGCGAGGTTAGGTTTGGAGACGAGCGTCAAGAAATGAAAAATTTCGTCACTATGGCCAAGTAGCTCCAGTAGCTTATTTGGTAGAGCAGTGGAGAGGTATTTCATGGTCCTGAGTTTACGTTTTGGTCGTTATCATACATTTTCGGTTTCTTATTATCAGTCATACGTATTTGAACATTCGAGCATCAGCCCAAGTTCCCTTCGAAGCGACCAATCTGTATTTATTATTCTTATTTCCTGAAGAAATCAATTTCACCTCTCAAATGGATAACCAGGAGTTGAATGAGAATCTGAAATAGCCAAGTGGCATGGGATTTTCGTTGCGGAAGCCAGATCACTTAAGAGATTGGTGGAAACACGCCAACCGCCGCTCAATCTCATGTGAGATCGCCTATTGCGGCTATTAGAAGACAATTATTGTAAAATTCCTCTCAACAGTAGGGGAATTGATCGGGACTTTAGTACTTAGAGTCACGCGAGAGTTGATTTTATTGCTGATTTCATTATAGGGCGACATTGGTTATGTTATGAGTCCGCTTTTATTGAATTTGCTGCTGGAATTTATACTGTAACGAGCTAACTAAGTAGACTTAGTAGTTTAGTATGTGATGATTTTATTTTACAACCCGCTTAAGTATTGTGAAATGATGAAGGCATAAAATTTAGTTCTGCGAGTGAAGCTCTGTCGATTTTATCTGTGTGTCGTTCGTTGCAACCATCTGATTTTCCAGAAAAAAGATGATTCCATGCTACGCTAGTAGCTGTTTCTGTTTATGACAAGAAGAAGATGGCGGTATAGAATATAACAGTTTATTTTAAGATTGTTCATGTTGTAATCACATTGCTGTAGTATTGTATGTATCAAAAAAATACCTATTCTTTATAAATTAGTATTTATCAATGTTGTGCCTCAGCTAAGGCTCGCTTTTTTCTTAAATTGCAAATAATTACTTCTGCGTATTCTAAACCGGTTCTCAGAGAACTTAATATAACAGGAAGTTACTAGAACAACAAAATTCTATCACTGCGCCTGAGCAAATATACAACAGCTGCAAGATCTTCCGATTCAACTTTCATTGTGCAGCGATAGAAAGCGCAATTATTTTACTGAACTAAATTCAATTAGAGCGGTTTAGATGGAGTTGCTAAAATTGTTATTACAATACTCTGCCAACAGGATCCGATTCGGCATACATTGCTAGTTCTCTTCAGTTTATTGTTTACTCATAAATTTGAGTAGAGCAATGTATAACGAATTTCTGTCGGCAAGAAAAATGTAGTGTTGGTTGGTAATACCAACCGCCTACCGTAGATTCGATGCGCACCTCTCGCCAACTAAACTGCAGGATACGAATCTTGCTTGAGCTGTCTTAATACATTTAGTTTATCCTAAACATTTATTGTCTATGGCCTAAGATCCCATGAAGAAGGTTCTTCCCTGATCTTTTATTTCATAATGGATGCTAGTATAAGATAAAGAATTAATTTAAACACGAAAGGGCAGAGAAATAGTAAATGAACAGGTTACTCGTGCTGCTACTCGTCATGCCGCTGTCATTTTCCGTGCTCACGCAAGTGTCTGTTTTTCGTGCAGAAGCCACTCGCGTTGATACTTCAGCGGAAGTATTTCGGGCAATATTCGCGGCAGCGGCAGAAGCATGGTGTTTCACTGTTTTGAGGGGGATTTGGCCATACTTTAAGTAGGAATATATATCTATGTTATACATGTTGCATTCCAAAGGAACGCTTTTGACAATGAGTATGGCGAATACCTTCAATATTGGGAAGGTCATGTTGAGCAGGATTTCCTACATAACAAAAAGGAAACTGCTTTTGCCAATCCGCCTGAAAAGTGGTAAGTAGGGGAGGCTTAAGTCCTGAAGTGGACTGTTGTAGCTGTTAAGGGTTTCATTCGTATCCGAAAAAAAACCTTTCAGCGAAACTCCAACGATATGGATCTCACGTTTGCCACCGACTAAATGCCGGATAAATTTGCTAACGAGTTAAATTCTATTAGAAATGCCGCTGTGGGTTACGAAAACATTTTCACCGCCATTTTTGGATGTATGTGAGAATTATTGCGAATCACGTAACACGATGTTGTCTGAAGCCCTATATAATAAAACTACTGGATACCAGTCTACAAGTTACAGTAGTTTCTTTTTAGAAATAAGCTGACCTATTGTGTATTGTTCTATGTGTTATATTGTGTACAATAAACGGTTCAATAAATAAATAATTTATCACAATAAAACAATTTTAAACGGATTTAAGTTGTTTTTATAAATAATTCAATAAATAAGTGAGCAAAATTCTCATTAAATTAAATTCAAAATGGTTTATTTCGTTGACTTTTCATTCTTATTCTATATTCTGAGCCCAGAACCTCCTAGTAATATATGTAATATACATGTGGCAGGAGAATCTGCTTTCTTATTGTAGAAGCTTACATCAAACAGATTTAAAAAGATAAAACAATTATGATTATGAACAATGTAAAAAGAAAAAAATGTTAACCACGTCATGACTAACCCGCCTACGCAATGCCGAATTACCTTTAGCGTGTGTTTCCATAATTTCCATTTCAACTCTTTTTTAGGTGTGAGAACCTGCCATTTTCACAGATATTCTTGGTTTTAACAAACTTATCAAAATCTCTGAAAACTTTCCTCACAACAGTACCATCGAATCGATCGAAAACTTAATTTACCCCTTTCTGCAGCCAAGTTAATAAGTTTCATGAGAGCTTTAACCCCATTAACGGTGTTTATCGGTTAAAAACTGAGCGTATTAAGAAACTGGCTTCCAATCTTGTGGCCGGTATCGCAACTTAACGAGCCACGATTGTTTTTCTCAGTTCTGAATAATATTGAGCTTGAACCCCTTGGTATCTGATGGAGATACTTTCTGTTCGAGTGTTGCCAGAACTGCTCAGGTGCTTATGTGTGTAAAGGATGTTGTACCGAAAACTTTGTTGATGTGATCACATAAGAAAACTGAACATGGAGTATAGATATGTTGGGATACAAAAGAAAATTCGATTTTCTATAATGTCAGTTAGCTGATCGGCTATTTAGTAGTTTATATCGTTTTTATGTTGCCCAACAATGTTCTATGGTGACAAGAAATCAGTAAGTATCAATTTTTGATTGAATTGGAATCGAAGTAACTTCAATACTATCAATCACTACACTCCAATGTTAGACATGAGCGTTCCCCTTTTGGAACGTATACGCCATATACTCATCACGCGTGCCATTCAGATTAGCGAGCGCAGTATACCTAACAGTTTGTATTCAAAAGGAACGCTGCTGCCTATCCAACCAACTAACGACACCCACGAGTAAATGGCATATTATATTTAGGCAGAAATCATTAAATACCAACATAATTTATATTACAAATGATATCAAGCAGTAAATATGAATGGGTATCGAACTGGCAACCCACTTGGCCGGTACTGTTAGCCAGCTTACAAATGAACGGTGTGATTATGGGCGCTCGGATCTAGCTTCACGATAATTTAAATGTTCTCAGCATAGTCCGCGCGGGCCGTGTGCACTTCTGCCATATTGCAGGAGGCAATTTCTATTGCAAAACTGACAGGGCCGATAGCGTAGCGGATAGTACCCCTGCCTTCTAAGCCGAGGGTCGTGGGTTTCGATTCCCACAAGACACAAATGTTTGTTAAGTCAGTTTCATATATTTGTGTTTAGTCTGGGGGTTTCTATGTATGATATGTATTTATTTACAAAAAATGTATTTTAGTATTAATATCAGCTATCTAGTTCCCATAGTACAAGGTTTGCTTAGTTTAGGGCTAGATGGCGCTGTGTGAATTGTCCAAGATATTTATTTATAAAAGCCAATGATGTAACCTGACTCAATCAGAAGATTCTATTAGAGAGAAAAATATATTAACTGCTATGGTGCAACGTGAAAAAGTCCATTGAACCCACATACAAACTGTCATGTCTGGGATTTACATCAGTGGGGGTAAATGAACTTTTTCGCGAGTTTAAAACGCGGTGCATTTTCATCTCATGTCATATTGTATAAGTATAAGTGCTTCAATAGATAAAAGCTTAAAGAACCAGGATCTGAATGATTACTGGAATGAACAACCCTTGTCCGTATGATCACTGGACCAAAGAACCTTATTCGGAATGTTCTGCAGAACGAAGAAAACTATACCGACGAATGTCAGAAGTCGCGACAAGTTTTATCAAAATCAGTTCAGTTTTTTTTCATTAACAGTCATAACAGTCCACTGCTGGACATGGGCCTCCTCATATTGGGGAGTATAACCATAATCACCAGGCTTGCCTGGCGGATTGGCCAGCGCAGTGCAAGATGTGGATTTTTTTGGGTGATTCCCTTAGTCCCTTTTTACGACACCCACGAGTAGAATTGGGGTGATGCTTGTCTAAGCCAGTACCACCCGGGAAATTGAAGCTTATTATGTGACAATACCATACCGTAGCGGAATTGTGCACTAAGGCCTTCGAGTAGCAAAACCAGCCCGGGGAGATCACCACGATTACTCCCGACTTCCTCTTATGGCGAACCAGTATCTCAATATTTTGAATAGAATCATGGCCGTCGCTAACAACACTTTTGGGAACACTGTTTGCATACTTTCCATTATTCATAACTGAAATATGCATCGCAATACGGATACGATACGCCTGGGAGATATGCTGCAGAATCTGTCACCGTAATAGCTTAAATGATCTCATATCTTATCACAAACCTGAGACGTGCCCAGCAGTTTTACCCGCAGCTAACCGTTTTTCCATTGGAAAGAACTTCACCTCGCATGTACCTTCTAACATACGACAGGTACGACATACGCCTGTCTTTCAAATCAATCTATCTTTAAAATAACGCATCAAAATCCTTTGCGTACTTTAAAAGATCTAAGCATACATAGGGCCAGAGAAATAGATACGGGAAACGACTTCGGTTTGTACCACGTAGTTTAAAAAGGCGAAGAGTAAAAGTTGCCTATTTAGACGACTTTTTGACCGTCGTATAATTTACGTTGACTTAAAGTTTCCATCGTCTATCTTATCCGTAGGCGCTAACGAAAAGACCTATATCACTAATTAGATAGTAATGAAAATGCTTATTTGCAAATTATACAACATACCATGATCTACTAACAAAGATATGAAATCTACACTCTATAGCTAGGTGGGTAATATTTATAAAACATGCTTATAATGGGTAGTTAAAGTACTGTTAGTTCTAACTACTTATGTTTATTCATCTTTTCCTGTTTTAAAAGACGCCTAGAGTTGAGTAATAGCAGCACCAATGCTAAGGTTCGTGTTGTATAATTCAAAGACGAATCTTCTCGTCTAGCCTTAGAGCCTTGGGCGAAGAAAATAGAGGTTTTTAATATGTATTGCATGGCCGTTCTGAACAAGATCTAGGAACTAAGGTCTGTACTAGACTATCGGTAGTTTAGGTATATAAGCATAAGTTAAACGGATTTTCAAATCCAACCATAAAAAAAGACACATACAATTTGTAAAATGAAATTGCTAAGATATTGACATGGCTTACGTTCGTGGGGCAGTCAATGATATCTTTTTAATTTTACTTTCGAGGGTTTCTAGGTGTGGTGAAGAAAAAATCGTGAAGTCGATCATCATATCGTCCGGATGTCTCGCTGCACAATACGAGTCGTTTTTGCGAACGACAGCTCGAGCACTTTTCACAAGAAATCCAAGGAACTCTATCGTAATTGAAATAAAGGTGACATTGGGTAAAATGACAAACAGCTCTCAGGCGACAAGCAGCGGCGTTTATCTTTTTAGGCAATGTCACTTTTATTTCAATTACGTACAGTTTATTTTCGGATTTCTATGAAAAGTGCTCTTGGTGTCGCTCTAAAAACGTATATTTTGTTTGCGGTGTCCCTTAGCCACCGGGCTATCGCCACGTAACCGGACTACTGAAGCTAAGGGCAGTTGCAATTTTTTGGTAGAACGCATAAATTACAATAGCAAAGATGGACGCTGTACAATCTCTCAATCGCCAGTGCTCAGAGCTCCCAAGGCGGTACCAACGGAATGCATAATGCGTCCTCACGAAACGTATTGTCGCCTCAGCTAAGGGTTTGTCGCTTATCAAACCATTGCTAATGTAACAGCTTGCTCTTCGCAGATAAACAAGATATCGCCTGGGAGATGTTTATTCATCGCAGTTTCCTTGGGAACGGCTTGTAAAGGCTAGTGTAAATACGGAGTATTATCTTCTCGTTATGCTCCTTCAGGCACAACAGGAATGATTTTGAAGCCGTGTGATGTCGGCTTCGAACGGCATCACCCCATCTCGACTAAGGGACTCGTGGATTTCATGTATTTTGCAATTTGCCGAGGCAAGGCGATATCACTATGGCATTACACAATGTTCTGAATTACCCTCAAATGTTTGTCCATCTGTCCGTAAATGTCCGTTTTTACGGCCGTTTACGCTCTGCATACCCAGAAAATCATATAGGCATGAAATATGCATGTATGTATGCTCCTTGAAAAAGCTGTGTCCGACTTCTAGAGGTTGTTTTATAACCGGTTACTTTCGAACATAGAACAATAGTTAAAAACAAGACGAAACTCAATACCTACGTACCGATACCGACTTTACAGTTCAGCTCAGTTCAGTACGATTAGTGATACTTGGCTTAAGCTGCTAGAAATAATGGCCGTACAAACCAGGGGTTTACGCGGACATGATTTGAAACCCCCTATACTAGCTACTGTTATCATAACGATGAATGAGTACAATCCACAACATTTCATTTTACGTTAGATACAAAAGATATATATTATATCGTTTAGAGTGTTTGGGATGCTTATTAAGATACACATATTTTCATAATTTTTAATGCAATCGTTTCTGAAATATTTTGAAAAGTTGTAAAAACTTTCAAAGTTAGGATTACCATGAAAAAATCTACTTCATTCATCTGTCAATGTCAATCAGTTTTTTTTAAATAAAGGTAGGCAAACGAATTTTGTTTTCAGCAGCCTAGTTGTTGGAACTAAACTATCACTTTTTAAAATTTAAAATCTCTGATTATGAAACAAAATAAAATAAAAAGAACTTGCCCTTTATTTAATGATGCGATAAACTATCTATTAAAAATATAATAGAGTCTTGTTAGAAATTTGAAATGTTGTGGATTTTTAGAAACGTTGTTGTATTTCCATCACGCAAAAGATGCAACTACAAATTAGTAAAATTTCAGAAAACTGTCAAACACACTGCAACCTACCCCAATAGCCAAGATCATGACATTCGAGAAATACTAAATCTTACGTAATTAGACAACAAGATCGTCGGCTGCATTCCAAGTTCCAACTCAAAACCCTAAGGTCCAAAGCAAGACAAATGCATTCGTTCCCATAGAAAACGAAACATAATTACACAATCGATCAAACGTAAACAGTCATGTCGGGCAAGTGCACCTAATTACGGGCGACGTTTGACCAGGGGCCACTAAAAAGAGCTTTACCGTCAATGTATCAATCCACTAGATAGGACGATCGCGCCATGCTAATGAAGGCGACCGGTTCGGGTTTGTGTTGCCAACTGACGGGAGTTTTTCCGTTTTAGTAGAAAATAATCTTAATTTTTTGTAGACAAATTAAATGAAAATGAAAAAAAACATTCATATGAGGAAATAATTTAACCAAAAATAGGCACAAACCTGCGAAACTGCATTGCAGTTTGTAGGCGGGAAAACAAATTACTAATTTCAGCTGGTTTTATCTTATCTGTTGTCAAGTTTATCAAGTGTTGGACCAAGGGATTTATCGGCAATTCATCAATCCACCAGATAGAACGAGCGCGTCATGCTAATAAAGTTCATCGGTTCAATTTTAAGTTGTCAACTATCAAGAGTTTTACTTTTATAAATCATGTTAGAATTAAGTCCCTAAAACCGGCACTATAAAGATTTTTGTGGGAATATTGAAATCCTGTATGAATAAGATTTTCCGTGTGATGCCGCTTTAGAATAGCATCATAGCAATGGGTGTCGTAAAATGCGACTGAGGAATAAATTCATCCAGGGAATGGGCAGCAGCGTGTCCTGTGACATCGATATCTTACACTCCGCTCGACAATCCGCTTGCCAAGCGTGGTGAGTAAAACAGTACACCCCAATAGGGGGAGGCCCATGTCCAACAGTGGACTATACTGGAATAATAATAAAATAAAATATTTTCTGAATAAATTTTGAAATGTACATTCAATATTGTCCATGGAATTTTTCGTGTGACTTTGGTTTAGACTTTTTAAGGTTGGTTTTTCTCTCCCCTCACTTCTATGTTAACCATATCAGACAAAAATAATGTGTTCAAAAAAGAGATATTGTTATTGTTACCAATAAATGCACATTATCCAGTGCTGTAAAGTTTAATAAGATAACATAATTACTGACGTAACAAACAAGTATTCTACACCATAGATATTTTACTCACGTTCCTTTTGTATTTTCTACTATAATTATTCAGGATCAAGTAGCTTACCTGTAAAGAAAAATAAATCAATTAGTATTAATGAATCGTATCTACAAACAACATAAAAATAAATGTCCAGTATAATTATTTTATCCGAATGTAAACACACTGCAGTTGGCAACACCAGAATAAAGGGACAATTGGTTCTATTCGAGCTATCTTTCAGTTGTTCAAAGGCCGTATTTCTTGCCCTAGACGGGAATAAGAATGTTGTAAGAGCAAGTTTAATCATTCCAACTTCGAACAGAACTAGAATGTCTTGTTGCAATTAGAAAAACTGGACAAGTACGAGTTGGGTTTAGCTTTTGACACACTGATATGTTGCATTAGTGAGGTTGTGCGTGTGTTTGCTAGACTTTATCACTCCCATTTCCCTTGCGGGGTAGGCAGAGCAAAAACGGCCGTACAAAACGAACATTTACGCCACGTCTGACAAACATTTGAGGGTTATTCAGAAAATGGTGTATCATCAGCGTCAGTTTGTCAGCCTATCGCTTACATTGCAATACAAATGTAACCCTCGACTTCCTTAGTCGCCCTTACGATACCAACGGGAAAGAGATAAGGATGCTATTCTAAGCCAACATCACACGGCATATGGTAGGTACGGTATGGTGGACCAACAACGGATAAACGGTGTAAGGAGTTGCGGATAAGAGTCTGCTCTAAGTTCATTGTGGTCTTTAAGTAGAATGTACTTATTTGAGAGATGAGGCTTGTATCTAAAATTTCCACTCGCAGCTGTTGATGATGCTAATAAATATGTCAGAAATTAAACAATTTTAACCCGAACTAGTTAGCTTATCTATTTTCGCCTAGATATGCGGTATCTCGCTTTATCTTAGGTCTTTTTTAAATTAGTATTTATATAGGTACCTTTATATGATTTCGTATCGTATTCGTAAATATGCCATGTTATGCCGGTTATGAATAGCATCACCCCATTTTTTCCACTAAGGGACTCGAGTTTGTGTTAAGGTGATGGGCTGACAACCTGTCACTATGGCGAAACACAAATTTTTCGAATGGTCCTCGCAAATTGCGCAAATGTCCGTTTTTGCGGCCTTTTACGCTCTGCCTACCCCGCAAGGGTTACAGGTATATATATTCCAAAATAGAACAAACTTGTAAGCAAGCAAGTGCAAAAGAAGGTTTTATTTAGCATTTAGTATAGCTCATCTGGGAAACTCTAACAGAGTAATGAGATGTTTACATCAGTCCCTGCAAATAAACATGAACCGTAGACAGGTCTTCGTCGTGAGCTGTGATTTTGCAACGCAATTAGACATTTGGCGCCGTGTGACGGGTAAAGAGCTCTATCCATATCCATAGAGTTTCTATGTTTGCGTGTGATTGATATAATAGCCAATCAGTTGACGGCATTCGTACTTACCTAAATGGAGGAAACTACAGTACGGCCATCCCAATAAGCCCTATTTGACAGCTATCAGATTCATGCTAAGGCAGAGGATTAATTTTCCTTTTATGAACTCTCTTTAAGCTACAACTGACAGCTGTCAAATACTATTAGGATGGCCATCCTTTACGCAGTCATTTATTCACATACGTAATCTTCACGTCAATCAATATTTTACCATTTACCAGTTCCCAGTCAAAAACATTAGAAATATAGAGCTAAGTATAAATAGATTTAATTTAAATTATAACCGGAATGGAGATATGTATTAAACCTAATTAACCGCAAATGTATCGGTTAGCGAGTATCCTGTCAGAGACAGTAATAATTTGGTGTGAATCTGTTATTTTCATGTATAACATTTCTAATACAAAAACCAATCCTAATTTTAACAGGGATACATTGAGAACTGAGTCATGGATTTCATATTTAATACGGATATTATTTCTCCTATCATGTTTTTCACCTCACATCTGGCAACGTTTCTAACTAGCTACACCAAACTTCTACTACACAAATCACATACATACAGCAACTTAGGCAAATACCAGTTGATAGTCTGTTCCATAAGCCAAGGACTCAAACTTGGACGGACTTTCTGCAAATCCTCACAATCCACGGCTTACTGTCGAATGTCGGACTACACTAGTTTAAAGTTGAACTACGAAAAGCTATAAAGACATTGGCCTAACCCTATAGCCATAACTTCAGTAAAAACAAATACAACCGATACGCCGATTGGAGCCTCTATAGGGCATACAAATACGAAATTGATTGCTTCGTGTGGCGAGTGACATTTCAGTATCCGAGTGTTGGGCGACTGAGGGGTATTGGAGGGGAGAGGGGGGATTTCACACTGACATTTGAATAGGGCTGCGTCGGCATGTACCGGCACTCGACGACGGGTAACGAGGGGCGACAATGTTCTGTGGATGCCGAACATAGGGCCCATTGAAAAGAAAATTTACTTTTGTTTGTGGGTTGACAATAAGGCACCTTATTATTCAAGCGAAATGCGGAAAAATCTTTAAGCAGAACCGATAGCAGGAATAGGAAAAGATTGTACCGGAGTAGGTTTTGTGTAAAAAATAATTACCTACTCAAAACTGTGTCGCATATTGGTGCGTGAGAATGCCAGTGTTTTTCAGTTTTCTGGCTGACGCGATTACCTCTTGACACAGTTGAATCGTTCACTGATAAGAGCCACTGCCGATTAGACCCAGTGGCAGTAGTGTCGCCAGATTGCTCCACCGATTTCGGACGATATCGACCTTTAACAGTAATGGTTTTATAGAAAGGGATTATTAATGCTTTAAAAATTTCAATTCTAGAATAAAATCTACGTTTTAATTTTAATTGTTTCTCATTTACAACTTGTAAACTATTTACAGGGTTTATTTCAATGCCTCATAAATAACACCTATGACATTCCTAGACATGAAAATTGCCACTTTACCACAAATTCAATTATTTTAAACATAAATCTAATTACCTGTACTATACAAAATTATTTACGTTAAATTACAACTGTGGCATTTAGTTTTCTGTTTGTTTCAATAAAAGTACGTACTAAGTAACTGTTAAAATGAGCATAAAACAGATTTATTAAGCCTCTTGAACTGTACAAGCTGGATTAAATACTGTAAGTTAAATTCAAAGGCAGTATTTACCAGCGCCATAAATAGTGCTTTTCACAACAGGAATGTCATAGGACCAATAGCCTAAGAGCTACCTACGTTACAGCGCGTACGATATGACGAAACCTATGACCCTTAACTCATGCTCTAATGTAGACTGAGAGATAACGCCTTTGACGTTAAATACACCTGTGTAAATTTTTGTGCATAAAGTTAAATAAATAAATGTGGAAAGACAGTTTTGGTGGGGGAGAAAGGAGAACAGACAGCACGGTAAAAACCTTTGCTTTACTAATATCAGGTACATAATTTTACCATTTCTTTTTCATTTAACTCTTTTTTAATTTTTGACACAACTAATACATACAACTTTACTCACCAAAAGCTACTCTGCACCACGATTGTCAGAATTAAAATGGAAATAAAAATTGTCTCTGACTTTATCGGTATTATTGCTTGTCGAATCGAACGCTCTGTGACGTAGCCAGCTCTCCCGCTGTAAGTTTAGAACGCTAAAATGATTGTCCGAGGCAAAGTCCAAGCTATAAAATTGGTAGTTTCAAGTTGTGTTTATATTGACATCCTAGCTTTTCCGGATTCTCTTCCATGAAGCTAGTTTTCAGCTATTAAGAATAATCCCAAAGCTAAGTAGTGCCTTCATAAGTCAGGCGCAATCCAACAACACGGTTTATAATTCTTAAAGCTAAAACATTTAGATTTTTTATTAGTAGGTATATTTTTATCTTTTAGCAGGATCAACCCTGAAAAACCTTTTATCGTTTAAATAAATTAATTAATCTAAAATGCGGCATATCAGAATTAAATGGGTAGTTACAGGTTTAAAGACTTTATGTAATTTAATTAATGCCAAGTATGCAATTATAAATGTTTAACTGTATTTATAGCTTGTTTGATTACATAATCTATCTGTAACTTAAGGCGAGTATACTCGTGAACGGCCTCGACAGTGGCGCTACTTCACAAAACAAACATTTCTATTTATACAAACAATCTATCAGAATTTACTTAAGGATAATACTAAAAACTTGGACAACGGCCAATTCTGGTAGATTGTTTCTATATAGAGAAAACTTTTTTTGTGAAGTGGCGCCACTGTTGGGGTCGTTCACGGCCAATCAGCCTTGGGGAGCCTATTGCATAATGTCCGATGATGAGGACTCGAACGATACTGGTTTAATATGTTATTAGGAAATAAACTAAAAAAGGGATAGTCTTCCATAACTTTAAAATAGTAATATGTTAAACACGTAAATTTCATTTTACTCTGGGTATTCTTCATAGGAAAATGACCTAAGTACATAATTGATCTTAATAGTACTTGGCTGTCATTTTTTTAGCCATTTACAGATTCACCTATTTTATGAACAGATGAGTCCTAAATTTAAATTTTTAAATACTTATACCCGTTTACCCTGTTTATTTAGACGACCTTTATCAACCTATCAGTTACGCCATTTAAAAATAATCTCCTGATAGCATAGTAATATCATAAGACGACAATAAATTTTGCATGTATTATGTTATGAATACAAATTATTATATTTCATTGTTGCAAACGTACATAGTAAAACTTTTGAAATATAAAAAGGTACCTATGCTTCATAAAGATCCCGCAAAATTCCTGGATACGTGAGTATCGTAAAGAACCTTGAGTTGACAAAGGACTCGATGAACCCTGGTGTCGGAGATATTTTTTAAAACTGTCTATCGTGATGAGTATGTCCTTTTCAGAAGTAAGAGTTCCATGTTCAGATGTGGACTGTTGCGGCAGCCGTTAATGATGATGAACCCTCATTATAAATCGAACCCAATACCTTTAAAACCCGGAATGAGACTACCCGCAAAAAGACCTAAGTAACTGACATAGTCTGGAAGTGTAGCTAACTGAGTCATAGAACCGACGGACGGAGAAGCGGTTCTCGAGCGGAGGCGACGCCTCAGCAAGCACAGCGTTGGACGAACTCCGGCCAGATGTACCGATGACTTAAAAAAGACGGCTGGTAGCGACTGGATGGCGAAAACGAGAGATTGTGCCCTGTGCCCTATGGCGTACCCTGGGGTCGGCCTATATCCAGCAGTGGACTGCAATAGGCTGATGTATGAAATATACCTTTAAAACCCAAGGCACACACCACAATACCAGTGAGGCAGTTCAAAACAATAAATGCGTCATAACGCAGGAGCGTTAGATTATCGGGGCGATACGTGTCCTGAAATAATGTTATGGGCGCGCGTTCGGCCGGGGTTCCGATAATACCGCTGAAATAGTGTTACTTCCTGCTACCACTGCCGCAGTATGCGTATTCACGAGATAACAAAGCTAAAACCGAAAGATGGTATGTCTGTGTATACCTCTACATACGTGCATTTATCACGTGAACGGCCGTCTTATTCTTTTCTGTTGGGCACCGAGTTATAGTACTTAAAATATAGCTAGAGTTCTGTGACAGATGTCAGATAATTTCCTTTTTTTGCCCTTTTCATGCTCACTTGGTTTCCTATCTAGCTATAGCTACCTGCTGTCAAGGGAATCATCCTATAATTTACAGAGTATAGGAGAATTCAAAACTATTTAGGGTGCAAACGTATGATTAGTCCATGAATATTTTGAAGGTTTAATTGAATGAGTGAAACGAAAACGTTACAAGGTTTGCCTTTCAATAAAATATAAAATCCTAGGTGTTTTAAAAACAAAAGGATCAAAATCAAAATAATATAGAAAAAACTTTTTAACGGCTTCGACCCTTTCATCTATAATTTTTTTTTTTTTTTTTGCCCGGTGGGCGTCTTACCGCGCGGACGCGTTCCCATCACGCTCCTCGAATTTTAATTTCAATTTAATATAAAACGTTGTGTTTTATACCTGTGTTGTGCATATTTGGATTACCTGCTATGTGTGCTTCACGGTGGTGGTCTTAGAATTTCGGAATTTTGAGCCGTTTGTGAGAAATAGCGAAAGACATTTTAAAAATCTTATATAACGGCTGAAAAAGTCGTATTCAATAAAAATCGTGTTTACAAGTTGTTTTGCATGTTTTTAGACTTTGTGTGAAGAGTACTTTACGGTGGTGGTCTTATATTTCAATAGTGTTCAACCGTTGAAGAGTAATCGCGAAAAGCATCTATAACATTTTTGATATTTGCCGGCCGGTGATTCGGTATTTTGAATGCGCTTGGGGTCAACGCCCGCTGCCACTGCCGCTGCCGCCCGCTGCTGTTCGCGCGCGAAAACTTACATATTTTTCTATTAACCTACTAATTCATTACAACATTTTAATTAATACCTACTAACTCCATTGCTTGAAACCTAATAAAATGGCTTCTGTTAAATGCTGCAAATGTTACAAACCTAAACGCACGCAATTTTTAGTATGTTTTACGTGCAAGAAAAATTATTGTCTAGAATGCGAATCTGTTGATTATAAACGTTTTGCTTTGATGACCCCTCAAAACAGAGAGAACTATAAGTGCCGTGAATGTCATCACCTAACACCGAAATTACCGGCTATTAAAAAGAATACTCCTCAAAGTAAACAAAGTGAACAGTCCAGTCTCGGATATTCCATAGTAAACCAACCTGAAAGAGAGTTACATGACGATTTGTTGGCAGAGATTAAGTTTCTTCGAGAACAAATATCATCATTACAAACAAAATTTGATAAAATAACACCTAATATTGATTTATGTCACGACAAACTGGACTACAATTCGTCTAAGCTAGATGAGATCGGCGAACGTATCATCAGTATCGAGCTAGCTTCGAAAAAACCGCCTGTTTGCCAGTGTACCTGTCATTCTACAAATTTTCACGATATCGATGATGACACCAAGAAAAAAAGTAAACCGCGTCGCAAACGTCAAAGCAGTCAGCCCTCGCTCCCTCCTCAGGCAAACAAACCAGCAAATGAAAATCCCTCTACTACAGGTTTACTTGCGCATGATTCCCAATTATCTACAGGGCATCACGTAACATCTAATGGAGGTAGTACTAACACCTCTGAAAGCGTACCCGATCTGGTGGATTTGCAGAACAGTGAAGGTGATTCGAGTGATGATACTTCCGCTGAATATGAGAATCACGGTCCCTGGAAAAAAGTTCTACATAAAAAGAAGAAAAAGCAAAACACTTTGCAAGGCACCGCAGGTCCAGATATTACCCCACTAAAAGCTGCAGAGAGCCGAAAACTTATTCACTTGTGGAACATGGCATCAGGACTTGAAGAAGTTGTTACATACCTGAAGACACTTTTTCCATCGCACTCAAGTGTTGCTGTTGATGAGCTGAAATCGCGTGGTAGTTACAAATCTTACAAAATCTCAGTCCCAGAAGAATGCTATGAGAAATGTCTATCTGCTGATGTTTGGCCTATCAACGCAAGAATCAAACCATGGCAGTTTTTTCGAGGACGAAAAGAAAACTCCCAGCGCAAACGTAACTAACCACAATATTCTAGACTCAAAAAAAAGACCAACACAAACACTAGACATATTTTATCAGAACGTTAGGGGACTGAAAACTAAACTACTTTATTGGAGGCAGAGTTTACTTTTACTGGAGAATAACATTGTTGCTGTTACCGAATCGAACTTGGACAAATCTGTCTCCGACGCTGAGGTTTCCTGCGGTGACTGGAGCGTTCTTCGACGAGACCGAGGCCGCGCGGGGGGCGGCGTGATGATAGCGGCACGCTCACCGCTCTCCTTGCGCCGACGCGCGGATTTAGAAACCGACCAAGGAGAAGATTTGTGGGCTTCCTTTTCATTTCTAAATACTAACTTTCATATTTGTGTTGTATATTTCCCTCCAAAATCTCTAGATAGTACATATATGAACTGGTTTCTAAAAGTGGAGTCCAAATTACCTACCTTAAATGGAACTGTTATTATTTTAGGTGATTTTAATTTAAATAGTGCGTCTGATGACGTTCGTGGTTATTTCTGTTACTTTTTAAATGTGTGTGGTATGATTGATCATAATAACATATTTAATGCGTTTGAAGGTAGGCTAGATGTCGTTTTGTTGCCAGAGCGAGTTAAACCTGTCACTGTGCGTAAAGTGTCGGGAGACGGACTGGTTCCGCATGCGGATTCTTACCATCCTCCTCTCGATGTTGAAATTGCAATAGTCAAAGATTCAAACTTTCTAAATAGACCACAGTTGCCCCCCAGTAATATAAAGAATAGCAAAGACTGGAATTTCGCAAAAGCCGATTTTTATCTTTTGTACCAATTACTTTGTTATGTTACTTGGGACTCGGTTAACAACAGTCCTAATCCCGACGATGCTGTTAAAGAATTTTATACGATTTTATACAATATCTTTGATGTATGTATTCCGAAGAAAGTCAGGCCTAAGAAGCGGCTCAAGCGTTACCCAGTTTGGTACACTTCAGACATTATTAAAAATATAGACCGGAAAGCCAATCTTCACCGTTTATGGAAGCGCAGTAACGATAAGTCTATATATAAGTTATTTAGTAATCTCAGATCTGTCCTCAAGGAAAAACTGGCCTTAGCTTATGACTCGTATGTTGATAACGTTATTTTAAGAGTCCGTGAGAATCCTCTTGCTTTTTGGCAACATATTAATAGCCTAAAATCTTCTGGTGGTTTTGAACCGCGTATCACATACAAAGGTACCTTCTTTGAAGGAACTGAATTGGCTAATGCATTTGCTGATTTCTTTTCAAGTGTTTTTCTGCCAAATTCTCCGACTTTAGACACTAATAAAACAATAAAAAATTGTACAAACTTATCATCAAATTTCATCCACATAGATTCAATTACAGATTCAGATGTAAACATTGCTATAGATAAATTAAAACCTCGAAGTGCTGTTGGTCCCGACTGTGTCCCTGCGTACCTCCTCAAAGCCTGTAAAAATCAGTTAGTAGGTCCTATTAAACACATATTTAATCTTGCTCTAAAAACATGTCAATACCCTGCCATCTGGAAAACGTCTAGAGTCAGCCCAATACCTAAAACAAAGGACCATTCATGCGTAGAAAATTACAGACCAATAGCGGTTCTATCTGCTCTCCCCAAACTGTTCGAAACTATTATTCATTCTAAAATTTCCAAACAGGTAGCACCCTTTCTTTCAGATTCTCAACACGGATTCCGACATGGGCGTTCTGTTAACACTAATCTCCTTACGCTTACTGATACTGTCTCTGGTCACTTAGATAAAGGTTCACAGGTAGACGTCATCTATTTTGATTTTAAGAAAGCCTTCGACCGAGTGGATAATGATATCCTACTTGACAAATTGTGCGCCATCGGATTTAGTCCCGCTTTACTAAATTTTTTCGCACATTATTTAAAAGATCGTCAGCAATTTGTTAAGTATGGTTCATTCATCTCCCAGACATACCATACCAGGTCGGGGGTTAGTCAAGGTTCAATCTTGGGTCCATTATTATTTATCTTGATGATAAACGACCTAGAAGATACCGTACAACATTCTGAATGTCTTTTGTATGCTGACGACCTCAAATTAATTCGCGTCGTCACCCGAGAGGAAGACACAGGACTTTTACAGAATGACATTGATAGAGTGTACCTGTGGAGCATTCAAAACAAATTATTTTTCAACTCTAGTAAATGTAACGTACTAACTTTCACTCGTTCTCTAAAACCTTTACATATTTCATATACTCTAGCTTCCGAAATAATTACCCGCGTTGATAGAATGAAGGATTTAGGAGTTTTATTTGATTGCAAACTCACTTTCAACGATCATATACGGTCGCTAGCTGTAGAAAGTTACAGTAGACTTGGATTCGTGCTGAGAAACTGCCGAGACTTCAAAGACCCTAAAGCAATTACCTTACTTTATACGGCCTTAGTGCGTAGTAAGTTGGAGACGGCAGCTATTATCTGGAGTCCACATGAAGATAATTATTGTTTATTGTTAGAGAAAATACAAAAAGCGTTTCTGCGATTCATTTATAAGAAAATGTATGGCTTCTATCCGTTCTTATATCCATCTCTTTTCCTTCTTGGTGTTTTGGGCCTAAACTCCCTACAAACTAGACGCACGTATGTTTTGCTCACAACAGCATGCAGACTACTACGTGGTGACCTCGTGTGTCCAACTCTAGTTACACGAGTGTGCCGCTTCTTTGTGCCTAATAACTACTTGCGTGGCCGCAGTCACCGTCTCCTCGCTGTACCATCAATGCGCACAAATCAGCATTACCATTCTCCACTGGTGCTTGCGCTTAGTCTACTTAACTCGCTCTTGGATGTATCGCCACAAACAGACTTGTTTGCAGACCGCATTGTAAAACTCAATAGAATGTGTCTTTCTTATGCGGAAAATGTGTAAATTAATGTTATTTAGTTTTTGTGTTATTTTGTTTGTAATGTGTATGTAACTAGTTAGTTTTATAGTGCAGGCTTCGGCTGTCATGCTGTAAAATGTATTTTTTGAATAAATAAAAAAAAAAAAATAATAATAATAATATTGAAAAAGTTTACACAATAGTAATTAAAAGAAATTTTTGATCAGGTACCTACGATATTCTTAATTTGGGTGGGCCACACGCTCTTGGCCGGTTTGTAGGGTTCTGTACCTCAAAATAACAAAACGGAGCCCTTAAAGAATCACTTTTTTGTCCCTCTGTCCGTCCGTCTGTCTGTCTGTCACGACCCTTTATCTCGGGAAAACGTAATGATATCGAGTTAATATTAAAACCATATACTTAGGTCTACGGCCGCTTGTAGTTGTAAAACCAAGCTCCTAAATTAACGTTAAAAGAACAAACGGTGGCATGTACCTACTACAGTAAAAAGCACGGGTTTTAGACTATCTCAAGGCAATCAAAATTCATAGAGAACTATAAAATTTTGCAAGTAGCTTCGTTTTGAAATAATCCGGAATATTCATTTTTGTAAGATATAATTTATTTAGAGGAAAAGAACAACATTTGAAAATTGAGGGTAGTGGTTCTAGTGGGGTATCATTTAAATCATCATCTTAATATTCATATTACGGAACCCATGGTAGTCAAGTCCGACTCGAATTTGGCTGGTCTTTTCATATTCCGAACAATGTTTCAAATGAAATTTAAGCAGTTATAATGGAAAGTGTATTAGGCCGTCCGCCCCGTCACGCGGTTTCCACGCGGCGGTCTGACAGCGCCGCCATTATTACCCGTCCAAATTTAGAAGACGCATAGTGCCTATGTAGTTGTAATATGGCAAGTTTCGTCGTGTTCGTACGGGTTATATTATGTGGCGGGTTGCTGAAGCCGCGGCGCGGGTGACCGCAGGCCGCGTCACGAGGCGCCAACCTTGTGTTTTGCCAAATCTGGTCCGCGCGGGCCGTCCCGCGCGTGAAACCGCGTAAGCGAGCGTACGGCCTTATCAGTAAATTTTTGCATTTCAAATATGGTCTTACTGAACAGAATATATTCTTCACAGTCCAAAGCTCCATAAACTATTTCACCCATCCCGCGCTATAGCAAATCACAAACGTATTACAATTCGTGGGCATGGCGAGCGCAGTAACCTATGTAAATTCGAATAGCAGAAGCATCCATTCCAGGACTCGCAGTTTCAGGATTCCGAAGCTGCCAGCTATGTGAGAACTTCCACAACGAACAAGTTGTTATTTGAAAAAATAACCGACTTCACAGTAGAAAAACACCATCTGGGATTATCAGGTCACTCGTTTGACTCGACAAGAGAAAGAGCTAGTGGAAAAAAACTTAAAAAGCTAAATGTTAGGAAATTAATAAAACCGAACCTGATGAAAGTTGCGACTTCTAAGTTTGATAATTCCTAAACTAATAAAATAAAGCCATCAAAACTATCCTGTAGTTCTATAGTTGAAATATGCGACATTTAAATTTTTTCGTTTTGGCTTATTTTGGATACGAACCAGCGACTAGAATTTGGTATTCAGCATTCAGATTAAGAGAGCACTTATTAACATATTTTTACATACGATAATATATTGTCTTGTCTTGTCTAGCCCACACCATCCCACTGCTGGGCAAAGGCCCACAAATTAACTATATGCAGACTACCTACAAAGGCCTCCCTCTTCTCTTTCCATCCATCGATGATATCTATTAAAGGTATATTATAATACTTCGAAAATGTTACTACATACGGATCGAATAAGCAACCTCCATTAATGATGTCGGTTAAAAATCCCGCGGATTGCTTGTATACATTTGTATAAGAAATGAGCACAAAACTACAAAAGCAGGAAGCGCGAAAGTTTTTAGTTTCGCGGAACTATTTTCTGTATTTTCTAGTACCAGTATTTTACAACTACTTCAAAGAAATACTAAATTATTCAGGTAGTTTAATAAAATTTACGGCTTCCCTTATCGTGTCGTTCAGTTTTTAGACCCGCTCTCGATTAGACCCAATGGGTCCAACTTGTGAGTATTACATTTTCCTGTCACTTATTAGACCAGTGACAAAATGTAGCATGTAAAATAAATAAAGTAAAATGCAGTCTGTATTTCAACAGATCAAATCAAAATAAGTTTTAATTTTTTAATATACGTTTGTATGTGAATTATTAACATAACATCTCAATAACAAACAAATGTTAAAAGTCATATTAAAAATAAATGATATTAAAAACTATTTGAGAGTTTACTTGGTAAACGTACCAAATTTCACTTTATTTTGAGAGAGGGTAACTTTTTTACAGGTCAGTAGATCAAAATAATGCGATGTCTTAAATTGGACCTACTGGGTCTAAGTAGTGGGTCCAACAAGTGAACTCCCTATATCGGGCAAAATGGGTTCATTTTACTTAGGGAATGTGAAATCGGGGTTTGAAGACCCTGTGGCTTCTTAATATTATTATTGGGCGAGAAAGTAACAGGTGATATTAATAATTTGATATTTCGTAGCATGTCATCGTTGATCGCACAGATGTTCGGCGCACGCGCTAACGAGCAGTAAAAAAGGATGACTAAATAAATAAAAAAAATATGTTTGGAGTGCAAAAAGATACTCATATTTACTGTTAGATCATTTTCTGCCTACATCGTCCAGTGAACTGAGCATTAGTCTCTGGGTTTAAAGGTCCCCGATTCGATTTTCAAGAAGAGGATATTTAGATGTCTGTTGACGACCGATCACAACTGTGTTCAAAAAATTAATTAATGTACGTGTTAGGTGCCTAACATTAGTAGTTATTACGAGCAGGATTAATTAGCAAAGTTCCAGAAGATATCGATAGAAAAGAAACAGTAGGTACATGCTTTGTTTTTGTAGCCCATGGGAGACACACACACACATCACGCCTTTATTTCTTCCGGGGTAGGCAGAGCGTTAACGTCTGAGAAATACTTTAAGGACCGTTAAAAATGTGCGTCACTTTAGGTTGTCAGCCTGTCGCCTAAAATTGTAATACACATGAAACTCTAGAGTCCCTTAGTCGCCTTTTACCTCACCCGCAGGAAAGAAATGGGATATTTATTTTATTTTATTTTATTTATTTTGGAAAACCAACAGCTGTTGAAATAACATACATAAAAACAATAAAAACAGAAAGCCAATAATAGGTTTTCACCTGTAGATAATAGAGTAAGCTGAAATAAGCATTTACAATGAAACACGACACCATTTTGTTGTAGCACACAAGTTCACACAACACACATTGGGCATAAATCTATAACTAAAAGTTTAGGAAAAACACAACCAAATCAAATAGAAAATGCTTGCTTAATTACAAAATAAAACAAAAATCCTCATAAAACATGTTAGTCGTGTCTATCACCGTCAAAGAACGACCGAGTAATAACTCGTCTCGCTGACTCGCAACTAGTGTTAAACAGATCGAAATCAAACTATTCTTTTACTTTTCGTGTAGGACACCAAGTCGTCCAACGGCGTGATACAAGTCTAAGCCGGAATCATACAGGGTAGTACATTCTTTGTTTTTTTGTCGCCTATGGGAGACACAAGTTTGCATATAAGCCAGTTTTAAATAATCGAATGCTATTAGCGTTCGAGTGTTTCAATATAGTGAAAAGTAATTCATGGCCATATGTCGCCGGGAAAGCAAATACAAATTTAAATGGAAGCAAATCACATTTGTCATGTGCACCCGAACGATTTGTCCCAGTTAAAGGGCTGTGTAATAAATATGCTAATGTGAATGTGCAGGTTCCATTCTGTAGGGTCCATGGTGTTATTACGGCTGTTGAGATGGGGTTTCTATGAATTCTCTAGTTTATTGTCAATATTCAGAAAGATATAACTTGAAGAATGCACGAAGGCAAGAGCTATTTTCAAATCTTAAGTCTAGAGACGGTTTGTAAGGTTTTATTCCGCCTAACGCTGAAAGGCTATCTATCGACTAAGAATTTGTTTAAATCATCTTAACGTTACCACTTGTCGTGTGGTGCCAGCTTAGAATAGCATTACCCCATTTCTTTCCAGCGGGTGTTGTAAGAGACGACTAAGGGACTCGGGGGTTTAATGCGTATTACAATTTTAGGCGACAGGCTGACAATCTGTCACTGTAGTGATACTAAATTTTTCTGAACGTACCTCAAATATTTGTCAGACGTGGTGATAACGCTCTTCCTACCCCGCAAGGGATAAAAGCGTGATATGTGTGTGTGTAATGTAACTATTGTAACTTTTATGGTATGCATACCGACAGATATAAACTCGTTTTTTGAGGAAAATAGTTTTAGCACATAAGACGCCGAATAACCTCTTTTCTAGCTGCACAAGCTTTTCAAGCTACCATGTAAGGAATCTACATAAACTGGGTATTGTTCTTAACTGTATAAAAACCAGTAAATATTGACCACTTCAATTCGTAATTATTGTGGTACCAGCAAGAAAATACTTATACCAATATAATTCGCTTGTCCAGTGCAACGACACAGCAGAATTCTTGAGCTTGAATAGATATTTCGATTACATTCACATGTGTTCAAATCAACTGTAGTATACAGTCTCATTCAGCCAACCGTACATCGCGTTGCCTCAAGGGCAGAGGGTCGCATTCACCACCTGTACAGCTAATTGCCACTCCTCCTAGCAGTTATACAGTTAACAGTTATACGGCTCGCGCCTTAAGCTTAGCCACAGTAGAATTGGAAGCAGTAAGACGGATACAAACTTACTCACTTACTTCGCCGGCTCGACGACCCAAAGTGAGTCTTTGGCCTCCGATACGAGATTTCGCCACTTGACTCGGTCTTGTGTGGATACAAACACACGCACATAATCCGCTGTATAAAGGTGTCATTGACATACACAAAGATATACCTACTCTTATAACACCAGATCTAAGAAAATATATTCAAATTACATTGAAACATCTGCTTCACCTAGGACGTAAGTAGTAGTCAGAATCGTTACTAGCTCGTCGAAGCAGTGAGCAAAGAAAGAAAATAATTGTTTTCCGACACTCCATGCTAGGAGGCTTTACTGCGGTACTGCAGTGATCTTGCTGTGCGCATTAGCTTAGGCAGCGCAGTTACGCTTATTTTATAATACCAAGTAAGGAAGAAAACTTTAAGGCAAGTGTTTTCCTAACGTTAACATGTAGGCCATATAAACTACTGCTGCATTTATTTCTACTGTGGTCCCGTTCGCAAAGCTTAGCCGCACAATACCGCATAAGCATTACGATAAACTATTAAAGACATCGTAAATTTTACAAGTCGGCACTTGATTCTCGCGATTCAATGAAGTGGCTGGTAATAGCTGATTGTGAGCGTTTGAATATTAGGAATTGACGATAGCCGAAGATTTGTAATACTGAATTGAAATGGAAATAGAATAATGTATAATAAAATTTTGGTACCGTTAACAGACTCTATGTAACCTTTAATTCTCAAATCAGCTGTTTGCTTTTTGGTTTGGATAGTCAAAAAATATTTTCATATTTCGACCTTTCTTAGGAAAAGTTGTTCCATATCATCAGCTTATGTCATGAGTTATAAGTATAGGTCAGTCTTAATGTAATCAAACCAAGATTTTGTTTCAGTAATGAAAATTTATTCTAGTAATCCACTAGTCAATGGATAAATAGGACCCTTTCACTCAGAATATACTAACACTTAAATAAAGGCTACACTTGTCTCGATTTCACGTGACTGACTAAAACGGCTAATTAAAAACAGCACAGGCCCTTTCCGTTAAGTAAGTGTAAAAAAGGATTTTAGATATTAGACTATTCTTGTCATGTCATGTCTTAAAAAGTCTATGATTTCCGCGCCATTTCGCAGATTTCCTTGTATGTTGAACCGCCATATTTTTAATACATACACATATCACGCCTATAATCCCTTGCGGGGTAGGCAGAGCGTAAACAGCCGCAAAAAAACGGCCATTTACACCACGTCTGACAAATGTTTGAGGGTCATTCGGAAAATTGTGTATCACTATAGTGACAGGTTGTCAGCCCATCGCCTAAAATTGCAATACACACCCTCGAGTCCCTTAGTCGCCTCTTACGACTCTCACAAGAAAGAAATGGGGTAATGCTATTCTAAGCCGGCATCACACGGCAAATTCTAAGCAGGCATCACACGGCAAATATTTTTTTAATCGCCGCAAAAAAATTACAGATACCGCGTAAAATGCCTAAAATCATAGACAATTTAAAAGGCGATCGTCTTCTATTCTTGTCTAAGCGTATTTAACGAAAAGTGACAGTTCTATTTTCAGTTACAGATTTTAGTCGGTAATATAGAATTGCGACTAATATCACGGTTATAATAGCGAATATATCATTGCGGTAACTATTGTGATTCCCTCGAAGACATAGAAGGTAGGGCCTGGCGACCTATCGCCAAAAGGCAAATGACTATTGTTTATAAACTAGCAACGAACACCACTCTTGAACAATAGTAGGAAGTGAGAACGTATATTGTATATTAAAACGTATTGTGGCTGAATTATACCGTATTGTGTTTAATTGTGAAGGGGGTGGAAGTTTAGTAGCTATAAGTCAGTTTTGGTTGATGACTTATTCCTGCGCAACTCAGCCATTTACAGGGTTATTTTTTATCCACCCCGGAAATTTTACAGGGTGATTCTACTCATGATTCTGAACAATTGTTATGAGGTCAGCTGCGAAATCACGAAAAAAAAAACAGCTGCTCCATAGAAAAATTCATACCAAGTCGAAGAAAATGTATGGAACAGCTGGCTTTTTTTCGCGATTTCGCAGTTGACCCCATAATAATAGTTGTTCAGAATCATGAGTAGCATCGCCGTGTAGAATTTCCGGGGTGAATAAAAAATAACCCTGTATAAAGCAGAGAGCAGCACTTCAAGCAAGTGACAACATAAGAGTCTCAACGGAAACTGGTTTTTCAAACAGTTTTTAGGAATAACCTGTATAAGCTGGTGTATTTGGATAACTGGATGTGCTGCTGATCCTTCTGGATGAGCTCCCTCGGTGGCTTGTCCTTATTTTCTTATAGGTATCTAATCTAGATAGGCTCAAGAAAAAAAACTTTTTCTTTTCGTCTGGGACACCGAGTCGACAAACGACCCAATGAACTCTGGTGTAAAAGTTTTTCGACCGCCTACTACTACTAGTAGGCCTCTGACATGGTTGTGTATCGACCGCCGTTTAAGTAATCATAGACAGCAACCGAAACCGAAGGCTTAAGCACGGAACTATCTTTCTAACCAGACTGGTAACAAATAAACAAAGTGATCATATCAACCTTGTGAGTGCCCCACCGGGATTCTAACCTGGAACCTATGCGCCGCAGTCAGTTGTACTACCACTGCGCCACATCAGCCGTCATAGAGAAATTAATAAAATAAAAAGACCGTCAAAGGTTACTGATGTTTATGCAGACAGATCTAAAATAAAAGCTCTTACTGTAAAGATAGCGAAGCGACTAATTCAGAACTACACTTTCTCCTAGAATCGAAGTCTAGACCAATTAAACGGAGTTTGAACTGAACCGATTCAAAGTAGCTTCTAGGTGACAATTCTAAAACTTGTAGGTAATTGCTGACACGAAGAACCAGTAACTACGGCAATTATTGAAATCGTCGTGCTTAAAATAATAGTGTTCGTGACGCGTAAGCACGTGGAAAACGAATACCAATATCACGTGTAAAAATAACTGTAGTTATTTTTGAACCAGTCTAACTAAATAATTAATCTGGAGGGCACGTTAAGCCGTCGGTCCCGGTTGCTTTGTATGATTACTTAGACGGCGGTCATTACAAAACCATGTCAGAGGCCAATTACTAGTAGTAGGCGGTTGACAAACTCTGACACCAGGTTTCATCGAGTCGTTGGACGACTCGGTGTCCAACACGAAAAGAGAAGAGGGACTTATAAAGAAGACTTATTTCTAGGGACATAGGTCAAAATATAAAATTATTCGGCCTTCTATGCGAAAAGTATTAGCCGACCATATATATTTGAACGAATGAATCGTTCATAACTTCATTTGAACGAATCAATCGTTCATAATAAAGGAACGAAGAGAAGTCCATTTAATTCATATGTTTTTCAGAAAAAGTTGTTCAGGTTGATGTGCCGGTCCAGACCTTGAAATAAAAGCATTATTATTTGTGACCCTGTATACAGGTGTGTCGAACTGTCAATAGATGTCCCCTTCGTGGCGCGTGAAGCGTCGTGGGCAACGGTCACGGTCTGCCCATAACTGGTCTTGATGCACCGTCTTATACTTCAAACATCCAGCGAATCCTTATTTATGTTCCACAGGGAGCTAGGAGGCGATGGAGGTGATAATTTTGCTGAGACGTATGAGAAATACGCGATGTCATATTAACATTATCCATCTAAGTACCTATTTATAAATGACCCTCAAATGTTTGTCCGTGGCGTAAAATACCGTTACGCTCTGCCTACCCCGTAAGGGATTACAGGCGAGATATATGTATGTATGTTATATCACGTGAATGTTTCCAGAGGATCGAATTAAAGCAGTTTTTAAATGTTATTAGCTCCAATATCGTAGCGTGATGCTTGCTACTCCCTTACGCGTGCTTACAGTTCGATGACCAACAGTAAAAACTCGTGCCAACAACGCAGGTAATTATCAAAATGTGCACCAAAAGCTTGAATGTGGTCGTCATCAATGTCATCATCATCTTTAACCCTCATCCACCCAATGCAGGCTATAGGCCTCTTCTCTACATCTCAAGAGACGCCAAAGTGACTCTTATCACACGTCACTTCAGCCTATAGCAGTCCACTGCCGGCCTCCCCCGGGGTAGGTCCCGTTTTCGCCATCAAGTCGCTACTATCCACCGGACCATGTGGACAAAGCGCGTCCAACGCTACGCTTGCCGAGGCCTGGCCTCTACTCGAGATCCTGCTTACTCCACCGTCTATCGATCGACAGATGTGACCGACCCAATGCAACTTCAGTTTGCTGCACTTCCAGACTACGTCTTTTACTTTAGTCTAACTCTTATCAAAATCCTAATAAATCAAAACCTCAACCACCGTTCCATTTAGGCGGACCAGCAATTTAATGCGCTTGCGACCCCATCCTAAACCTGTCATCGGTGGAAATAGTCACACGCGTTTATTATTTAAATGCGCCGATTAGGGCCGACCAATTACCATCCATAAGGCACGGCGTATAGAGGCCTTCTTGTGGAAGGTTTAGGCTTCAAACTTTAAGGTTCTAGTACACTGAATTGATCGCAACGGAACTTTCTTCAGCGCTTTATCATCTCTTTTTTACCATGAGGTAGAGCAGAACTAAATTCTGCCATTTCATCGTTTTTATTTACGAGTTTCCTCGGTGTAGCAACTAACAAAAAAAACTCTACGAAAAAGTTTGGCTAAACATTTTAAATTCATAGCGCCACTACGCCTAAATAATATCAGAAACAGCCGAACTTTCCCCAAAATAGTATAAAAAACTAATGTTAATTTTGCAGCAGGAACAAGGTGTTTTATCAGCTGATTCATTTAAGATGTGACGTTACCCTTACCAACCAGTTACATGTGCTTTACCCCTTAGCAGTCTTCGCGCAACCAACAATTTCAACGTCGCCGGCATTGAGTTACGAGGCGGGCAGTTGGCGGCTGATAGTTTATTATCCGGTCCATCTCTTCCGGACTTGTTGGCTCGCGATCACTCGTGTCCCCGGCATAACGGTCCGGGAGATATCAGAAACTTAGATGCGCTAAAGCCTTTATATGGCCGCGCGGATCAAAAAAGTATAGCTGGAAAAGATACGTGTCAAGACGAGGGAATTTAGGAGTCAATCAAGTGGAGGAACTATAAATGGTTCAGGAATTTGAAAGGTGTTTCAATATCAATCTTTGAAGCTCACTGCTTCAAAGGTATAAAATGGAACCTAGGCTAAGACGGATCCTTTCAAAAACCTCACTATCGTAGCAATAGCTGCAAACTACCAATTGTATGTAGGTAGCGTCTAATGCAAAATCCATGTTACGTTCGTCGATTCAACTATCTTTAGTTCGAATTTTATATCGCCGTTATTAATCTAAGCATTGTATTGACCATGTGGCTACATGTATGTCATAATAAGGTATGTATGATAACAGTAATGGCAGTGCGCATATGCAATACGATCAATAACTCAGATTACAGTTACTGAACATCTTTTATCGGGCCTGAATGTATGTATGCGTACATAGACATACACACGCATAAATAAACGCGTACGGGATATGGTAACGAGTATTAATTTATCTGCTAGACGAGTAACTGTGCGTGTAAAATCAATAGGTTATGTTCGCAATCAGATAATAAGGGGACGGCAATAGGAATAAATCTATTAATAGATGAGGATCTACGAAGTATATTTAGCATTCTGGAGGGATAACACACGTCCGTACAGTTGGCTGAATAAACTGTTTGACAACATTCGACAAGTATTAAGGGCCATTCTCTGAAGATTTTGCTTTGTATGAAAAAAGGCCTCATCTACCCCGGTACCGCATGTGTACCACAGATTTTGAACCTTACAAGCCAACCTCACTCAATTTTCAAAATCTATGACAAAACATAACAATACTGGGTACACTAGGGGTAAGAAAAGATGACAGTAACAGGCAGCTTTTGTTAACATTGTGTGATTTGGCCTTTTGAAAAAAAGTAACTGGTGCATAACATTTAACCTACTGTCTTTTTATATCATACAGAACGTGATAACGGAAGTAATAAATAATCAGAAATTAGATCGCATCAAATTTGTCAACGTTACTTGGACAAATTTTACGCCTTCGTGCACTGATCCGTTCCTCGAGTAGGTGGGACAATAGAGAGGAATGGCGCAATCCATGCATGAGATCCGTCGTGTACGCACGCCCACATTTCTCCAAGAACCACACATAGGTAAGTTTAACCTGAGAAAGTAGTTTTATCGGAAGGGAATAGTGTTCACGTGTAGATGTTCTTGTTCACCTACCCTCTCTCCAATTATGATAACCATCACTCAAGACGAGCGGAACGAAAGGGGGCAGGCACCAGTTAAAACGTAAAATTACACTTCAATTTTTACCGACGGCGGGCGCGCAACAAAAAACAAATATTCTCATGGTCCGTATCGACGAAACGTGACCGGCCTTCGTCAAAATGGGCGGACGGTGTCTTAAGGCTAGAGCACACAACAGCGAGCAGCGCTTGTGCGTAGCTGGAAGCGATACTATACTAAAACAGACAGTAACATCAAACAGTGCAGAACATGAATTACCTACTAACCAAAATTATCTACCGAACCGCTGCTACATGTTTCTTGGACCATTTAAACTGAAAGTACGCATTACTTTACAACACTCGCATTTAAGGCTAGGGTGATGCTATTCAAGATCCCTCAGGTAAGATGTCAAACTAATTTCGTAACATGTAGAGTGCGTTATAAAACTTACATTTGCATTGTTAAAGTTTGACTAACCAAATCAATCCATATCGTGATTGCAATTAAAAAAGACTTGCATTGCCATTGCAATAAAAATTACCTATCAACCCAGATCGATTGACAAAACCGCCTATCATAATTCAAAATCGGGAATGCCAACGAGGTGGTTTAGGCTGGCTAGACTCGCACTAGTGTATTTTCAGTCCAGTTCGAGTGAACGCACGGTTTGTTTCCGTTCCGGATGCATATAATAGCTAAGCTGTTAATAGCATTTGGTGTGGTCCAGCCTTTACTGGGCGGCGCTTCATATTTGAAGGCAAGTGCTAAAGTGTAAAATGCTACAGAGAAATTTATAACTTGGTATGTCACGATTATTGAATAATGACTTTTGAAGTTATTGGCGTCAGCGTGCATTAAATTCTGTTGAGAGTTGGAATGTTATGCAATCTTGGCGACATTCTTTGACCAACTCGATTTTACCTTATAAAGACTTTCACACTACCGGTACTGGTAACTGCAATTGAATTTTCTATTACAAAACCGTAACAGAAAGCAGCACATTGAATTGGTTTCAGAAAACAAATTATGACGCTGTTATTGAGTAACCTGCATCCCTGGGTTTAATGTGTAAGTACGTTTGTTATAATTCATAATTCATTTATTTATGTAAAGTAATCAGGTACAGTGGTAAGCAGATACATTTGCTAAGAAATACAGTCACACTGACAACTGCCTTTGCAGGCATGTACATGATGTAAATAATTAATAACAAAAACAGTAACATGTCCTGCCTGCGTTATAGCTAATGGTAAATTTTCTAATAATATCACTATCTCAAGAGAGAGATGAGTTACAATAATTATAAAGAATAAAAACATACAAAACTAAATTCAATAACATTGTCAAGTTTTTATCAAAATATCTTATGTCGAAAATGCATTACATCTGGATATTTTTCAAAATGAAGCAACCTAATTTCACAATAAATGATTCATAAAAATAAAAGTGTTTACTAGTGTTTCCGTGAGAAACCCTCCTAAACTATGCGGAAAAGCTTTGCAAACTCATATCCATAACTCCGCACTCGTTACACCTACGGCCAGTACTGTACTGAGAATTTACAATTACACACGTTCGATTACCAGCGATGTACAATCATTTTCTATTCCAGCCAATTTGTATCACAAATCGCCTTACACGCATAAACTAGTGTACTGTGTATGCAAAATGTAAGGAGGAAGAAGTTGGTATTGGTTTTAGGAAGGAAGATGAGTTTGTTTGTTGTGTTCAGTGAAATTATGAATAATTGTAAGGTTACATTAAAATATAATAGGGTACTTATGTGGGTGGAATAGTGACTCCCTGCATGAGCATTTTTTGGTTTAAACAGATACGGCTCAAACAACACCATACAGTATTTAACTGTCCTCTAACCAAAGACCACGGGAAGGTGGAGGATTTCATACAACTAACTAAATGCGCAGTAGCGTTTTAAAAAAAGTGTTAAACTAGGAAGTAGACAATATAACATAATGCCATACGATAAATGAATAAATAAATAAGGCTAAGACAAAGTATACCGTGGAGCAAGCTCATACAGAAACATCAAAGATATGGGCATTCCCAAACAACGATGTTACACAGAAAACTATTTGGTGCAGGACGCAGTTATAGGCAAGTCAAACGATAAGTACTAAAACGTAAGTGGGATTTGGAAATTGGTTTGCCTCAGGATTGACTCCAATGTGGACTAAAAGGCAAAGGGTAACCTATGGCAAACAAATAGGGTCGTTGACAGAGCTCACCTTTGCACTCTTGGGTTATAATGCAATTTGCAACACGATGTACGAGTAGTATAGTGTGATTTACCACAACAATACAATAATATTTGTGCTGAATTTAGATGGGCAAAACTATAGGATGAAATTAAAATTTACTACAATTTATGTCACTTTAGAGTTGCTAGGGTAGAAAATAGAATCCAATGACGTGCAATCCACTAAAAGGGCCAAATATCTCAGATCAAAAGAATAAGAACAGCCGCCATTTTGGTGTCGCAAAAAGGGTTTTCAGTAAAGCTGTCGACATGTAACTACTGTATCTACGCCTTCGTGCCCTTTAACTAGCCTGTTTTTTTTAAATTGGTAAACGGCTTTGATTTATCCTTTGATCTTTATGACAGAACTACCTCTATATTCGCAAGCTTTTACGTACAAAACTTTTTTACCTTGAAAAAATCATTTCCAAAATAAACCGCCACTTGCGCAAGCGCAGCCACGGGCGTGAACACACATAAAATATTGGGTTCTCCTTATTTATACGTTAGCTCGTTAACTTAGATCGCCGAGGGGAGTGCCCATTTGTACCGGGTTGTCGAACCAAGTGTTTTTACACGCCGCTGCTGCCGCGGTGTTACCACAGATACTCATCTATCAAAAACGCTAACGAGATATGATGCTGGCGATTTATTATCAATAAGTATCGGGATTATTAGATGGATAGATTGTGCGATGTAGATGAAAAATTCAAGGAGTCATTAAATGAAGAGATTGAAGCGCGCAGTATCTTAGATATAGGTGCGACCTATAACATTCTATTTATAATAATTTAAGAAAATGACAATATTTGAAAGGTTGCACCCGAAACAGTTTAAGCATCAAATCGCTGCATTGAGCGCTTTGTTACTTTGGGGCTGCTCGCATCGAAACTAGAACCTCGATTAAACATACGCTAAATCAAGTTTTTGACTTCAGAACCGCAGCATTGGGCCAAAGTATTTAGACAGTCTCTTTTCTTACCTACATTGGCTTATTTATACCTAAATGTATATCATGTAGTTAGGCTGTCGTCAAAACATCTTATATTTCAATAAATTAAGACCATAATTTGCTAAACAATATTCAAAACGATTTGATGGTTTGACTGTGGAAGTAGTAATTTTATTGATGTTCTCTAAACGAGACAGTATAAATAAGGAAGCAATTTGTTGGATAAACACTACAATCAAATCCATTAGTTTTTCAATGGCGCACATAATTACTCTGCAATAATCTTATTGTGTAGGTTATGTCTTCAACTGCACTGAGAAACGCTTGTCATTTAATTTTGCTCGTTTTACTCAAGCATAATATATAATTAGAATGGTATAATGAACTAGCTTTCTAACGGAAAAGGATTTTAAAAAATTGTCTAGTAGTTTCGAAGATTACCGCTTACTCACGAGCAAAAATACATAATACTATTCTTACAAAATGCGATATGGCGCGTAATTTTTCTGCATCTTAGTCAGAAGAAAAATTGCTCAGAGTATTATAAATTCGAAAGTATATCAGTCTGTTTGCTTCGCTTTAACGCTTAAACCACTCAACCAATTTTGATGAAATTTGACAAAAATATAGATAAGACCGTAAGAAAGGACATAGCCTACGTTTTACCGCAGGAAAATAGCAAACCAAACACCGACCCGCGTAATTTACTATAGCAGTTGAACGTAACAGCTTTAATGACACGCCAGTCACTTAATTTCGCCCATTTTATTTCACATCACCTGTGCGACTTGAAAAAATTAAATTATTGTCGACACACAAAATTTAAACACATGACACTGCAATAGTGCGAGACTTGTCGAAAAAGTAAATTAATATAATCGATTTTTAGGCTATTGAAAAACACCATATGCTTGTAATTGTTTGTGCTTGAATAGGACTTGTGTCGTGTTTGAGGAAATTAAATGATACGCTATTATAGTGTGACTGAAGGAAACCGTTAACTTTTACCATTATAGAGCAGTTTTTTTTGGTAATCCAAATAGTTTCACCCTCTCAAACCTTTTTTTTTCAACCTCTTTTTGTTCAGTAGTTTACTTACGTAACGGGTCTTGATGCTTTTTATTGAAGTTCTTATGAGTTTTTAATACATCATTTTAGAAACGTTTGAAACGAACATATTGAGCTTCGTTTAAGTTGAAGTAGTTTGTAATAGATTCAATGTTAAGTTTTTGAAACAATTTGGAGAAGAAGGCTGGTGGTGATATGAGAACTTAGTTAAAATTTGAATAATTTCATTAGTGACCGATAGCGAAAACTCAAGACGGGCTGGTGATAAGGAAAAACTTTCCCCGAGAAACATAGGTCAAAAAAAATTGTACCTCCCATACAAAATTTCCGATCAGCTGATTTGAGTTTCTACCTCTATAGTAATGGGAACTCAAAATATTTTAGTCATATTTCAAACTATGTTCACCAGCCCGTCTTGATATTTTCGCTATTGGTCACTTGTTAAATTTTACCCTATAATATGATCAACAATTTGCCTTCCGAATCTGCGTGTCGGCTTCAAAACGCAGTAAAAAGTGTAGACGGGATCAGGCCTAAGTAGGCAATAGGTATAAACTATGAGACCTTACTTAAGCAGAGCAAATGTGTTACCTAATTAATAAACGAACATAGTTCTACATTTAATCCAAAAGGATTTTAGATTAAACTCTCGTCTATCATAAAGGAATTCAATTTTAAAGCTTCGAAGCGTCAGTTTGCGTCAGTGTAATTACCTGTAATGGTTTCGCAACTAATTACCTGCCACGTGGCGGACATTCCGCCGTTTGCGCATCTTATGCCGCGTCCACACACTCGAGCTATGGGCAGGGAAATAGCAAAGGAAATGGGCAGCGCGAGTATGTAAACAGGTTACTCGCGCTGCCACTTCCCGTGCTTCCTCGAGGAGCTGCCGCGTCCAACTACTTCTCCATCCAACCCAGCGTTTTAAACGCCGTCCCCGACACGTCCTTTCGGATGATGATGACGACAACACAGTAGCCGCTGCTGCAGCCATTGCCGCGATTAGGCTGGTTGTTAAAATAACCACACAAACTTCTCCGGGTGAGCCTTAGCTCCCCACCAAATAGTCAAGTGTAGATTTCAGAGCACCAAGCCAAAAATTTTAGAGTCCAGCCCGAGAAAAAAGAATTTTATCGAGTTTCTGCTTTTCGCGTGCGAATCAAAGGAAGGGGAGCGAGTGCAATTTATTGCTATCCAGAGAATAGGACGGCAGTGTGTGAACACTTACTCGCGTTGATACTTCCACGGAAGTATGTTGGGCAATATTCACGGCAGCAGCAGGAGCAGGTGCATAGTGTTAACGTAGCATTAGGGTTTTAGAAAGAAGAGTATTAGACGTTTTACGATTCGCGTTACACTGCATGCAGTGTGTAACCCGTAGGTATCGTAAAAAGCGACTAAGGAATGAATCCAGGGAATCGGCAGGAGCTTTTTCTCTGCGCTCCTAAATCTGCCTTCTCAGCGTGGTAAGCAGAAAAACAGCCACTAATAAGAAGAGGCACATTATGTCCAGCTGTGGACAGTGGTGGTCGTTGACTTTCATGGCTTCGTCGTACGCTTCTCTCTGTATCTTTTGCTTGCTCTGAGGACTAAAGAAGAATTCTATTTAAACTTAAAGGGTAATGTATCTAATTACCAGCCACGTGGGGAACACGCGGCCTTGTCTATTCATCTGCCGCACAAAGTGGTAAGGGACAGTCGCAAGCGCAATCCGCCGATTAATTACGCAGACAACCCAATGGTGGATACCAATGGATACTCTTTCTCATTCATTACTTGTGGGGTTAGGTTAGTGTGGATACGATGGGGGACTTTTTTTTGTTTGTTTAGACTAGGTATAGACATGTTTAAAACAAACTAACATTCATTTGGCTGTGTGATGCGGGCTTAGAAAAGCATCACTCCATTTCTTTCCCGTGGGTGTCGTAAGAAGCGAGAGACTTGAGAGTGTGTATTGCAAATTTAGGCGATGGGCTGACAACCTGCATTATAGTGTTACACAATATTTCAAATGACCCTCAAATGATTGTCAGACGTGGCGTAAATGTCCGCTTTTTACAGCCGTTTACGCTCTGCCTACCCCGTAAGGATTACCGGCGTAATTTATGTATATATGTATGTTAAGATTCATTCACATCTGACCAGTAGATTGATGGCAAGCATAATGTGCTAAATAGCATCAAGAGATGTTTTATGAACATCAGTACCCGATATTATCAAACTACAGGCTACAATGTACTTAGATTTTTACCTGTAGACTTGTAGCGTGTAGTTTGATAACATAGGAGATTGTTGGACAACAGTACGATTCATTTGTTTGACACCATAGCAATATAGGAGGAAAAGTTGACAATATTTGTAGGATTCGTTAGTAAGATATTATTAGACGCTTCGGAACGCTAGGTTAAGTAAGTAATAGTGGGGGCATAATATTGCTTTGTATTGTTACCGGGTATGAAAAGGTGAGTCATCACTTTGTAAATTTGTTCTCAGTCTGGTTAGGACATTGCAGGTTGAACCACCTCATTGTCCGCAAAAAGATGGTTCCGTGCTTTAGACGGCACGCTTAGCCGTCGGTATGATTACTTAGACGGCGGTCGTTACACTATCATGTCAGAGGCCTACTCGTAGTAGGCGGTTGAAGACTCTGATATCAGGGTTCATCGGGTCGTTGGTTGGCTCGAACTTCTCCCACCTCCAAGCTCCCACACGAAAAGAAGAAGAAGATCAGGTATGAACATCTGACCGCCGTCCGAAACCATTGACAGCACACATTATGGATATAGTTCAGTTTGTAATATTTTCTTGAGTTTGCACAACTATTACTCATCACAATAAAACAATCTCTCACGGCACGGGCTCTGTAAAGAGCTCGAAACGTAGGAATTGTAAAATACAAAATAAACACAACTTAAATCCGTTTAAAATTGTTTTATTGTGATGAGTTCAGTTTGTATTTACGCTTTTATCCGTGTGATGCCGGCTTAAAATAGCATTACCCTATTCTTGCTTGTGGGAGTCGTAAGAGGCGAATAAGGGACTCGAGGGTGTGCATTGCAATTTCAGGCGATGGGTTGACAACCTGTCACTATGGCGATACACGATTATCCGGATGACCCTCAAATGTTTGTCAGACGTGGCGCAAATGTCCGTTTTATGCGGCCGTTTATGCTCTGCCTACCCCGCAAGGGATTATAGGCGTGATATATGTATGTTTTACGCTGTGAAAGTGACATCGAAAGAAGGGTGAATGCCGGCAACATGGTGAATGGAGCGTTGCACGCTTTTATGAACAGCCAGAAAGTCTCTGATAAGGCTCGTCTGGCTGTGAATAGAGGGGTGTTAGTTCCGACACTTATGTATGGGAGTGAAAGTTGGGTATGGCAGAAAAAGCATGAAAGTAGAATAAATGCAGTACAAATGAGAGCGTTAAGAAGTATGATTGACGTAAAATTGAGTGACAGGATAAGGAATAGCGTGATAAGGGAACGTTGTGGTATAAAATAAGACATAGTGACTGGTGTAGAAAAGGGTATGCTTAGATGGTTTGGTCATGTAGAGAGGATGAATGAAAGAAGATTAACGAAACAGGTGTATATGGCAAGTGTGGATGGGAACATCGGAAGGGGAAGACCTCGACGAACGTACCTCGATCAAATCGGGGACGTGCTAAAGAAAGGTCAGGTCAAGAGTACCCTAAACCGACGAGCATGCATGAAGAGATTGATGAATGTGAAAAAAGTATGGCAGGATCGTAGTAAGTGGAAGGAAGTAGTCTCTGCCTACCCCTCCGGGAAAGAGGCGTGATTTATGTATGTATGTATGTATGTTTTACGCTGCCCGTACTCTCAGTGAAGATCTACATTATGCTAGCACTATAAATTGGTACCAACTCGTTCTTTTCTTTTCTACAAGTCTGTGACGTCACATCGACGCATGCGGCGACAGAACAAACGAGGCAAGCGCGCCCCTGACAGATTTAAACGTAATGAGCGCCTAGTCTTATTTATTTTGAGAAAAAAATCTATGAGAGAACCTGACGAAATGAATTAAGCTTAAGTAGATAGAGACTTTGCAGACCAACCTATCTAGGAACCAGACTCTTATAAAAATAATTGATATATCGATATAAATTTCTATACCGATATATAATTGATATATCGATATAAGTTATTTTTTATTCAACCCGGATATTTTACAGGGAGGTCGATTCTACTCATGATTCTGAACAACTTTTATTATGGGGTCACCTGCGAAATCGCGAAAAAAAATCCAGCTGTTCCATACATTTTGTTCGAGTAGGTATGTTTTTTCTATGGAGCAGCTGTTTTTTTTGCGATTTCGCATGTGACCCCGTAATAAAAGTTGTTCAGAATAGAATAGAATCACCCTGTAAAATTTCCGGGGTGAATATAAAATAACCCTGTATTTATTCTTACACTGTTGTTATTTTGTATTCGTACTTATTAGTACACCATTCTTATCAAATCAATTAAATGTTTCTATTCTATAATAACACGTTTTTTTCACGGGCTAATCCAACAAAATGTACCTTTATTTATTTATTTATAACTAGAGTTCCGCCTAGCGGCTTCACCCGCTGCCACTCATTTTCCCGTGGTAATAGTTGTTTTCCTGCGGTAAAAAGTAGCTAATGTGTTATTAAAGGTTATACCCTACCTGTGTTCGAATTTTCATTAAAATCGGTCAAGCCGTTTGAGCGTGAAGAGGTAACAAACATACATACATACACACTAACTCTCAGATTTATAATATTAACGTACGGATATTATCAATTGTTGCATATTATTATATGGTATAATTATCATACGATAATATTTAGTAATGTAAACTGTCTAATCTTACCTTTATTTTATGCACTACTCTCCTCTTCTCTTTGACTTTTCCTCCACCCATAGGTTGTCTGGTAGAGACCGCTTTCAGCGATATGGCCGCTTTTGCACATTTACAGTTGAAATTTTCTTTTTTTTTAATGTGCAATAAAAAAAAACTTACTTACTCTATTCTGTATATTTACTACCGCTTTCTAAATTAACGGTTTCAACCAGCTAAACGGGAAAATGGCGTCCTAGGTATGCGCTTGCGCACCTGTGCCTGTTCTACCCGTTGACAAATAGATGACGATCGCAATGTCAGATCGTCTGTCGTTTTTCACTCCGCCATCTAGCGAGCCTTGAGGCATGTTTTGAGTAAATACGGTTGGTTAGTCATTAATTCATAACCAGCGATTAATCTAAGCAATTACACTTGTCATATCAAAGTTTCAATGGACCTAGAAAATGCTTTTTTTTTCCTATTTTATATGTACAGCCGCAGGCATTAAATATATATTTAGATAATACAAAAGTCCGATGGTGTATTCTACAAAAAAATTAACACAAGAAATAGGCTGAAGAAAATATTTTGTCTGACTACTGTTTCACCAGTCGAGGTAGACGTTTTAATTGAATCAGTCAATCAATCAGTAATCAATAAATTATTATTGCTCCCAGTCACATACAATCCTTCTTATTTACATACATACACAGTTTATACTAACACTACACTCTATAGCAATAAGTACCTATCTAACCTAAGTTTGAAACCCGTCAAGGAGTATCAAACAGCCATTTACATAATTCAGGAGCGGCGTAAAAGTTCATAATGCCGATACACACATACAACCAGATTAAGTCAACATTACTTGGGTTGACTGGTGGTATGTAAGTAGGTACGTGCTGATTTGACGTATCAATGAGGTCCAGCTAAGTAACCATACATACACATAACACGCCTGTATCCCTTGCGGGGTAGGCAGAACGTTAACAGTCGTAAACTACGGTCGCTATTATTGCCACGTCTGACAAATAATGTAACCAATAAACGAAAATAATGTAATGACGATAGATGGACGTAATGTTTTTTTTTACTCGATGAATCATAATTTTACGACAACCCTTGTTGATTAGATTAAAGTAAACCTTTTTCTATGTATATGGTACCTAGATATATATGGTAAAATGTTATTAGTGACTGATTGCGAAAACTCAGATCAGGCTAAGAAAGTGATTAGAAACCATTTTTTCCAAGGAACATAGATCGATATATGAATACATAAATTTGGACCTTCCATACAAAACTGTCGATCAGCTGCTTTAAATACCTTTGGAAGCTCAAAATATATTTGTTCTATTTCGACTTATGTTCCTTGAGGAAAGTTGTTCCTTATCAACAGCCCGTACTCTGTTTTTAGTATCGGTAACTTATAAAATTTCACCCTATATAAGTCAGAGACGTGGTTCTATGTAGCCATGATAGCTGATGCGCAAAAAAACACAGAATCCTCCTCCAAAATAATCCCAGCAGAGACAACGGGACGGTCAGGATTTCAGACTACACACATATCACGCATATAATCCCTTGCGGGGTAGGCAGAGCGTAAACGGCCGCATAGTACGGACATTTACGCCACGTCTGACAAACATTTGAGGGTCATCCGGAAAATTTTGTATCGCCATAGTGACAGGTTGTCAGCCCATCGCCTAAAATTGCAATACACACCCTCGAGTCCCTTAGACGCTTCTTACGACTCCCACGGGCAAGAAATGGGGTGATGCTATTCTAAGCCGGCATCAGAATAATTCAGAATAAACTTGATGTTTACAGTAAAGCGCGCCTTGACGAAGGTTGACAATTTACATAGGTCCACTGTGAGCTCAATTCAATTATTTTTAAATGGCCCCTGTCAACATAGGACAATTCTGCCAATGTCTAAGTTGTAGTCGACTGTACCTAAACATTTTCGAGACCCTAAAACAGAATTTCTTATTAAGTACAGTTGTCACCAAAACCACACGCATGTTAAAAACACAAGTATTTATCAACACAACACAATGGAACAATACATGTGAGTAATGACTACGTAGGCGTAGCTCTGTGGCGTTTGATATGACTCGTATAACAAATTACCAATGAAAAAGTTATCCTTACCGAGGGGCTACCTATAATTCTTCACGGGTTAATCTGTATAGAGATCGTAACAGCTTCGACGATGACGATTCATAGACGGTAATGCGAGTATGCTCCCGTTTTTACGGGATGGTTATTCGTGGTAGTTCGAAAACTATTTGAAGGAATCGGTTTTAGTAGCAACATGTTTTTTTGTTTCTCTTAAGAGATAAGTTGCAAAATGTCGAAGCCAAAGAATTTTACTGTCTTCTGCAAAACAATAAAACTTTGAAGAGTTGCACCGCGTGGTATCTGCCTGTGAGATTGCACTGTAATACCTTCAATTAGTTAAACATACATACATAAATCACGCCTATATCCCTTACGGGGTAGGCAGAGCGTAAACGGCCGTAAAAAACAGACTTTTACGCCACATCTGACAATCATATTGAGGATCATTCAGAAAATCGTGTATCGCTATAGTGACAGGTTTTCAGCCCATCGCCTTCCATTGCAAAACACTTGCAACCCTCAAGTCCCTTAGTAGCCTCTTACGACACCCACAGGAAAGAAAAGGGGTGATGCTATTCTAAGCCGGCCTTACATGGCACTGGTAACAGCTAGGAGAATTACAGTAGATATTATTGTTAGACAAAATGTTTCATTTTCCTATCCACTCCTGTAAAATTGTCTGATCTATCAGACGAGCAGCGACTTAAGGAGAAAGATCCAAAGGCAATCATATTTCCATATCGTTTCTATATTTCATACCTCAGACGTCAATAGGCGTCATCTACTCTTCAGCAATCTACCAAACCTAATATCTCATTTCCTAATGTAACTCGCATAGAACCCGAAGGTCTCCGAATAAGGAGGTTGGACCTGCGCCCGCGCCGCCGGTTACACGCGGGTGGTCCCAGCGGGTGCCGCTACAATGCTCATAAGTTAAACGATTCGCACCAACCATAGTGGTATACCTACTACTAGCCACCAGACACTTATACTACTTCCATACAGGGTGTCAATGTAAGGAGTACAGCACTGTATAGGATCAAACTATGCATGGAAATTGAATATTAAATGTTTTTTCGGCCGTTTATGCTCTGCCTACCCCGCAAGGGATAAAGGCGTGATATATGTATGTATGTATGTATGTAAAACACAATACAAGTTTAGAAAACTTACAACATTTTTCTACCGCAGGCAGGATGATGAACCTGCGACTTTCGCAATCACGAGTGACGACGCCTTTTCCATTTGGGCTACCGCAGCTCACTCATTACACGCGAATTTTATAAGTGTATCATGATTGAAAAAAAAATGCACATGCTTTTTGTGGAGTAAATATCTATCTGACAAATTATAGGCGGGATCGTATCTGTGAATTGAAAATAATTACAAATCTTAAAACCCAGTATATATTTCATGATAAACAACAGCATCCATTACGGTTTGTGTACAACAGCGTCTGGATAAGCTAAGAACAAACTAGGCAAGGGTTATGAAAGATCGCCGGTGTAAAGATCTGCATGCGTAGACGAACTGCATGCCAGCTACGTAATGGCAGACTGTAGCTGGAATAACTGCGTCGTAAGGGCCGCCGCAAAGCAAGAGCAGTTTTGCGAGCGGCAGCTCAAGCAGAAATTCGAAAAGGAACTCTATCGTAATTGAAATGAAGGTGACATTGGCTAGAATGACAAACGGATGTCGCGGTCGCCCGGCGGTAAGCGGCGGCGTTTGTCTTTCTTGGCAATGTCACTTTTATTTCAATTATACGTTACGGTTCTTTTTGAATTTCAATGAAAAGTATTTGAGCTGTCGCTCGCAAAAACTTAGTACACTTAGTTTTTCGGCAATCCGAGTGAATTAATAAAGTAACTGACAACTTGGCAACTACATGGCATAAACTATTTCTTCATCGACTGGGTCAAGAGTCGTCATACAACCCGAAAGACCCCGGTTTCAGAGAAACATATTGATTTGGGACCAATATTGCATTTTTTTTTCTGTATGTTATAAAATTTCTGTACTTTAATATCAAGTACCTACAAAATAAAACGAGGTCGCTGTAAGTTGCAAGTTTTGATTCATTTATATCAACTGCGCAAAAACCGCATCCTAACTGCATTTATGAAGCTGGACTACAATGCAAAACCAAGCCCTAAGGGTCAAGTGACATTTGATACCGCCGCGAAGATAAGTTAATACCTAGATAGTTTAGACAACTTTATCGCTGACTAATCGTTTATATGATAAAGGATGCATTAATAATGCTGATAGTGAATTGTGTTGCTTAGCAATTTTAGTACAAAATACAAGATAATTCAGCATAAGTATTATTTTAGCTATTCATAATAAACTATAAGCGACTTTGTTGCATAAAGCGGTTAGTTTATTTAGTCAAGTTTTCCATACATACTTGGTTCTTCTTGTTTTCGAGTGCACGAACGACACGTAGAACCCTGGTGTCAGAGTTTTTTTAACCGCCGTTACTACTAGCATAATTGGTCCATGCTACAAGTAGGCCTCTGACATGGTTGTGTAACGATTACCGGTAGAGTGATCATAGACAATAACCGGGACCGACGGCATAGCGTGCCCTCCGAAGCACGGAACCATCTTTTGTACGGGCATTCAGGTGGTCCTAACCAGACTGGAAACAAATTCACAAAGTGATAATATCAACTTTGTGAGTGTCCCAACGGGAATCGAACCCGGAACCTTTGCGCCGCACTACCACTGCGCCAAATCCGCCGTCCACTCCGCCACAGCGGCCGTCCATACATACTTAGTTAATGAACAGTCTTCTTCTTCTTATCGTATCAATGAGATACACCCAATGCAGATTGTACAAAATCTATAGCAGCGATTGCCTATGCATAGCAATGTCATGAACAGTGACTCCAAGGTTTACAAGGGCCTGAAGTCTGATGAATGAAAAACGTTTCAGGTTGGGAGTCGATAGCGTGACAGTTGGATGGTTTTGGTCGTTTCGAATTCCGCTAACAGTTTGAAGTATAGAATATCACATTACATTAACAGCCACACCAGTACAATGCATGACATGGGCCTCCCCCTATTGGGAGATATTACAATAAGCACCACACTTGGCAAGCGGATTGGCGAGCGCAGTGGAAGATGTTGCATTCACATCGAACGCTGCTGCCCATTCATCATCATCATCATAATATCAGCCATAGGACGTCCACTGCTGAACATAGGCCTGCTGCCCATTCCCAGGATGAATTTATCTTCAGTAGCTTTTTACAACACCCACAGGTTGTATTGGGGTTATGCTATTCTGTGCCGCCTTCACGGGATATCACATTGGCAGAAGGATGACAGTGGAGTCAGGTTACAATAACAAAAAATAAAAGAATCGGAGCATAGATCATTAGCGAAATCAAACCCAAAATCTAAGCGAATCATTAATTTCGATCGATTCATAAACAAGTCAGTTTTTTTGGCAATACTTCTTATTGGCCTGTGTACATGACAGATTCAAAAACAAATCAAATGACCACCATATAAACAGAAAATCAATTAACATGCTATACAAATAAAACATTCATATACAAAGTAGCCAGAGGCGTTACATATTAGGAGATACAAGTGCGTGGGATGTGCGAACTATAATTAACACAGCCAGTTCGACACGATTAGCTAGTCTGTAAATCATATTAGGAAGCAAACTATATTTTATGGGCTTTTGACGGCCGATGTGGCGCTGTGTAAGTGCCACTGCCCGCGGCGCGAAGGTTCCTGGTTAGATTCACGATGGGGTTTTATTCCCAGTCTGAATAAAACATTGCAGGCTGAACCACCTGATTGTCTGTAAGAAAGATGTACGGAGAGGTAAGTTCAGCCCTCGGTCCCGGTTGCTGTCTATGATTACTTAGACGGCGGTCGTTACACAACCATGTCGGTGGCCTTCTAGTAGTAGTAGGGAATAGAAAACTGTCGGTTCGTCGGGTCGTTCGACGCCTCGGTGTCCCACACAAAAAAAACAAGATTGGCCTTTGATTGATGCTGTATCTACTAAACCCACTGTTTCTCAACGCATGTAATATAATCAGCAGATTTTTGACCTGCCTAATCTCTTTACAATAGGTACTAGTTATTTTTAAAAACTTGCAAAATTTTCAAGCACTGGCAGGATTTGAACCTGCGATTTTCGCATTACTGGTGTGTGTGTGTCGACGCCTCTTCCATCTGGGCTACCGCAGCTCGTTTTCTTGCCCGCCAATTTTGCAAGTGTATTTTAATGCCAGTAACGCGTGGCTCGGCTCCATTTACCGGGTTAGTTTTGCAATTAATAACCGGCGACCAATTCATTCTTTACAGATTAAATCGTCGCTCGCACGACTAACTCTCGTATCTCATATTTTGGCTGAATTGAGTTAAGAGCATCAATTGCTTCGTTTTTTCATTCCCTATCGGTTCCTCTAACTCTCGTAACTGTAGGTCAAGCAGATTTCAAGATAATGCTATTTGGATTGTCAACGTATCTAAAATTATATCAATAGATTTTTTTACTAAGTAACGTATTTCATTTAGGATATTTAGTCAAAATCTGATTTTAAATAATGTTTAAATGTTGATGTCGTATCTCAGATAGGATGTTTAGTGGAAACTCACATCGTAAAAATCATATTATAATGCACTGAGATACGTTACGACACTTCACTTAAATTTCGCCTTTATTCCATGTAGCATAAAGCACAAAACCTCAGATATTTTTTAAACCGGTTCATGTTCTGACCCCTCTCCGCACGCCGCCATTTCGATTTGGCACCCGATGTTTACAAGTGCAGTGTAAAGGCCCTCTCTGCTAAAGTTTCTGGAGTCTTAATAAGACTAACCGAGCAAATAATTTACCTACTATACCTACTTAAAAGGGATATACCACGATAACAGTTACAGTCACCGCGGTCACCTTTGCCTTTGTATAGGGTAACGATGTTAGCATCGCGCATATCTTGTGGTATATATCCCGCTTCCCAACATTTACACAACAGATTGTGCAGAATGGGTAATATGCACTTAAGCCTGATGATTTCGGCATGGGTACCATCATTTCCAGGAGACTTTCCGGTCTTAAGCTGCTTAACAGCCTTGTGGTATTCCCTTATGGTAGGAAGGTCATCTAACTCGGCCCAGGTAGCTAGTTTTGGCATGCAGTCTGCAGCTTCCGGCATTATATTAACTGGTTCCGAATAGAGACCGATATAATGTTCTACCCATCGTTCGACTTGGCGTTGGGCATCTGTAATAACAGTGCCATCCACTTCTTTAAGGGGGGCTATTTTTTTAGGCATAGGACCAAGGGCCTTTTTAATGCCAGCATACACACCACCAAAATTTCCGACATCAACGCACGATTGGATACTTTGGCAAAGCTCGGTCCAGTATGCATTAGCGAAGTACCGTGATGTGCGTTGTAATGCAGCTTTTGCTTTCGCTAAATCGACACGCGACTTTTCGGAAGGGTTAAGGCGATGTGTAAGCGCAGCTTGTCGTTTGGACTCGAGCAGGGGTGTTATGTGTTCAAGATTTTCAGCGAACCAGTCCTGGTTTTTGACTTTCTGGTGGCCGAAAGCCGTACCAGCCACATCTGTTAGTAACTTTTTTACTTTGCCCCAGTCTTACTCTATAGGAGCGTCTACGTCCCAGGTGGCAGTTTCGTCGCGTACCAACTCCTCAAACTTTCGGACAAACTCATCATCCCTGGTTTTGGGAAGATCGATCTTCTTTCTACCGGGCAGTTTGGACGAGTGGATCTTTTTGTGAGTTATAACAACGTGCGAAGCCACCAAGGAGTGATCTGTGTCACAATCAGCGCTATGAAATGTACGCGTGTGTAGGGTCTCGCGGAGATTTTTCTTTTTGGTTAGGATAAGGTCCAGTTGATGCCAGTGACCAGAACGAGGGTGTTTCTAGGATACTTTGCGAGATGATTTGCCTTTGAAGTAGGTATTGGTAACACACAGTAGGTGTTTAGAGCATAGCTCTAATAAACGTTGGCCGTTTTCGTTTAACTTCCCCATACCGTGGTTACCTATACAATCAGGCCAAGCTACGTTGTCCTGTCCAACCATTGCGTTAAAATCGCCCAGAATGTATAAGCGGTCAGATGATCTTAACCCGCGTAGAGACTGGTCGAGCTGGTCATAAAACTGTGTTTTGGCTTCATCCTTTGAGGATAATGTTGGTGCGTAAGCAGAAATAAGTGTTACGTATCCATGATTCGTATTTAACCGCACCAACATAATGCGTTCCGATATGCCGCAAGGAGCCTCTAAAGATGTTAAGAGGTCGTTGCGGATAGCCAAGCCTACACCATGCTCACTCACAGCGCTGCTGTCCTTTCCTTTCCAATAGAATGTGTAATGTGTCTCACGCAAGGAACCCTCGTCAGGGAGTCTGGTCTCTTGTAAGGCACAAACAGCAATGTTCAGTCTGTTGAGTTCGCATGGATAAGCGATAGATTACGCTATTAGAAAAAGTGGTGATATTTTTGTACCTGGCCAGTTGGTTCCCATCATAAGATTAGCACGACGTCAGCAACCGTATAAAGTAACTGCCCTAAGTTTCTCGGATTTCTTAGATTTTAAAATGTTGTCACAAAATCTGCGCCTATTGTCAGTTCGAAAAGATAATGACGGTGAAACTATTGATTGGCGAAGCATGGCCGAACTTCATTTTTCGAAAACAGATGGTGACAAAATATTTTTTAAAAGCGATCATTCGGACCTGTCTTATCGTTATTTAACTTTAAAAAGGCAAGTTTCTGGCGTTATACTGAGTGAAGTTCCGCCACTAAAAACTCAGCCAAAGATTTCTCAAGAAAAGTATAATGATTTATTGTCACTTACTACTGGTGATACACCAGTTATAAGATTGCACGAATTTGTCGAATTTTATCGTAATTTGCCACATTAGAAATACGCTATTGATAATTGTAATAATTTAAGCTTTGGTCTCAGACTGATTTAGGCAAAAGACTGATTTACTACAGAATTCAATTGATTATGTTTCCTTAGTATTTGTTATTTTTAGGTGTAACTTTATGAGAATAATTCCAAGATACTCATTTTAACTAAGTTAATTACTGTGATTTAAAGTTAAACTGGAACTCATTTTTATAATAACATTTATTAAATGTTTGTTCCTACGTAGGTAGTTTAGTCATCAGATGTTTATGTTGATTAATAAAATTCTGTTAAATTTTGTGTTCGTTTCTTACCTACTAGTCGACACCACAATTGTTGACAGGTACTTTAAAATTACTTTGCTAGCGTTATTGAAGAAATTTTAGTTTATTTTGGTTGATATTTTGTTAAAAAAGTATTGAAAAAAGTCTATGTAGAACTGTTGTTGATTAGAATAGAATTAAGAAATTAGAATAGTTCTTTAGTTACAAAAACTTAAAAATGGAGACTGTTTTAAATAAAATTATCGTCTGTGATTTTGAAATGTGCCTTAATAATACTCTATTCGTAATAAAACGTCATTAAATAAAAACATTTTTGTGTTTCATTTCTATACCCAAAGTTACTAAAAGCCTCGTAAGTGAGGGGATATGGAAAACAAAGTTATCACAAAGTCTCGTATCTGTTTTGAAAATTCATAACTATATTAAAGCTATAATTAAATATTAAAGTATTTATATAGAATAAAGGTACGCGTTATACTCTATCTAAAGATATTTAAAATAAGTTTCTATAAGCCCGTAAAATAAAAATATGATGGCGTTTGCCTTACTCCTAACCGAAAAACGCTTGTTCTGGCGAACAGCTAAAACTGAGATACGATAATTAGTCGTGCGAGCGACGAAATGTAGTCTAAGCGATGAAAACCCCACGGACCTAGCACGGGAAGAAAAGTTTTAAAATTTGGTATTCAAGGTACTAGTTAGCCGAAGCAAACAGCTTAACCGAACTCGTGAATAATTATTCCAAACCTGAGGCAGTGCTACCACAGCATTTAGCGAACTGAGTGATCACCTAAAATGTAAAATTTAGAGTGAGAAAGTCTACAAATACCGTTCTTTTCATCAATCACCATCATCAGCCAACGACTACAAACTCCTCAGAACAGCAGCCAGAACAGTCCACTCTACGACATAGACATCTCCTCATTAGGAGGTATTTGTCAACCTCACCAAGCTCAGTCTCAGCAGGCTGGACTATGTCTCACCTGCTTGACTGCCCCAGCCTCCCTGAGACCTGCACACACGAGGACCCAAAAAATGCCATGTCAAAAGCAATAGCTGCTGCTAAACATTGGCAATCGCTTTCATAGATTTTGTACTGTCTGTATTGGACGTATTCCATTGAAAGGGGATGGGAAACAGGCGGGCTGATTGACAAGCACAGTTTAAGGGGTTTCAATCACCATTAACTTAAGCAGTCAAATTACAATATGGCAACACTTTATACCTATGTTTCTTACTAGCTTGGCTTAGCTTGGCTACCCGAGCCTCCCTGAGACCTGCACCACAGTATAATTACTGCACACACGAGAACCTCAAAGAAACTCAAATGCAATAGCAGCTGTCAAACATTAGCAATCGCTGCTATAGATTTTGTACAATCTGTATTGGGCGTATCCCATTGATAGACAGTTCAAGGGATTTCAATCACTGAGAATGTTTCCTGGATTTATTCGCCGTTAACTTAATCAGTAGAATTACAATATGGCAACTTGGTAACACTGTAAAATTCCGTTTCTAACCAGCTTGCAAACTTCAAAGAGCCGCAGATTGCGTGACGGGAATTTCATAACTGCGGTCGTATTCAATTTACAGCCAACTGCCTTGTTAAGATAAAAATCATTTACAAAGGCTCCTGTCCACTGACCAGAACGGCAGTCTTTTAATACCGCCAGGTTAACTCAGCATAAACCCAGTCATTTTCATAGGTGTAATATCAACATCAAGATTTGATATCATGCACAGCAATTCCTAATTGTCTTTACAATATCTGACTTTCTATCTTCTGTGGCTCCACGACTCCTCAGTAGGTCTTTTTCCTAGGTATATGGCATTTAGCATCATCACACAAGTCCTGAAGTTGGTATCGATCATAATCGGCTGAAAAAATATACGTCATGCCGTGTGGTGCCAGATTAAAACAGCATCATCCTGTTCCTTTTGGGTGATGTACCCGAGAGACGACTAAGGGACTCGAAGGTTACATGTGTATTCTATTTTAGGCGATAGCCTCAAATGTTTGTGCGGGCGTAGCGTAAATGTCCGTTTTACGGCCATTTAACGCTCAACATACGCCATAAGGGTTACAGGCGTGATGTATGTATGTATATTTCATGATATTAATTTACAGCGCGAGGTAATATATAGTTAGTGGATTCACACCTTCACAGACAAGCGCTATTTAAATGACAGAAACTATGAGTTTTGCATAGCAAGTAATAATATTTAATAACATCGCCGTGTGATGTCCGTTTTGCATAGCATCACCCCATTTCGTAGGCGTCGTAAGAGACGACCAAGGGACTCGAGGCTTACATGTTAATTGCAATTTTAGTCGAAAGGCGGACAGCATGTATCTATAAGGTCCTATTAAATTCAGTGCAAATATTTTTAGGGTGAGTTATACTCGTAAAACTGAACAACATTTCCCAATAAATATACCTCGAAATATGAAAAAAAATAGGACCTACCATACAACAATGTTCAAAAAAAGTGTCACTTTGTATGAGAGGTGCAATTTTATTTTTCGTATTTCGACCTATGTTTATTGGGAAAAGTTGTTCAGTTTTACGAGTAGAGCTCAGCCTAAAAATATTTGCACTGAATTTAATAGGACCTTATATAGCATTATACACAATTTTCTGAATGACCCTCAAATGTTTGTCTCACTTGGCGCAAATGTTCGTTTTTATGCTTGTTTACGTTTTGCCTACCTCGAAAAGGATATCGTATGTAAGTCATTTGCTGTGTTGATATACCGACGTGTGGTCACCCGCAAATAACTTTCCTATGGTCGCACAAACTTTGATGTCTTCCTGTCTATTTCTCATTTTATTATTGACAAAAAATGTTTCATCTGACGAGGTGGTCGTTCTGTAATTAACCTACTTTCTAATTACATTTTCTAAATGACTTTCTAATAATATTAACAATTTAGCTTGTTTTTCCGATTAAACATTTATCTTTCGTCACTATAAACAAACTTCATCGCCTATTTTAGTTACTTTCAGAGCTAACTGTGTATAAAACTTTGTTGGTTTAATAATAATAAATAAATAAATATCCTGGAAATTTCACACAGCGCCATCTAGCCTTAAACTAAGCAAAGATTGTACTATGGATACTAGATAGCTGAATACTTAAATACTTTTTTTTGTTGTAAATCCGTACTAATATTATAAATCTGAGAGTTTATGTGTGTGTATGTATGTTTGTTTGTTACCTCTTCACGCTCAAACGGCTTGAGCGATTTGGATGAAAATTGGAACACGGGTTATAACCCGGAATAACACATATGCCACTTTTTACCGCGGGAAAACAACTATTACCACGGGAAAATGAGTGGCAGCGGGTGAAACCACTGGGCGGAAATCTAGTAAATACATAAAAATCACTAACTAACTTACAAATATTTGAGCTGTGTGGGGAACCAAACCTACACTACACTACCACACCTTGGACACTGGCGCTCAAATGTATGAAACAAACGCGTTGCTAAGCACACAGTCTAAGCTCGCGTAGGTGAACGCGAACTAAAAAAAAAATAATTGGTAAAATGTGTGATTCTAATTATATTAATGTAACATCTGTAATTTACCATGTTTTATGTGAATAAAGTTCTGTATTCTGTATTCTGAACCATGCTTGTGCGTGTGAGACAACATGTATGGTTAACGCCATTTTGCGTTCGCGAATCGGGAATGCAATGTGCGGCAGTATGAAATGACCTTCGTCGTCGCGTCCTTGCTAGCCGGTGTCTGAGCGTCCTCCGAGCGCGGGTGGGCGGCGCTTGTAGGGGGAGGCAGGGAGTGACCATACTGTACGCTAGTACTATTAATTATACTGTGACACTACGCCATCCCGCCCCAGTCTAATTAGATTCAAGGTCAACCAATCGGTAGATGAAAAATCTTTAAAAAAACTTAAAATTTACGCTCGAGCACTATCTTTTGAAGGCACAACAATATCCTAAGTAAACAAAACTTGTTTCAAACTAGATAGGACCTTACATCATCTGTTTAAAACAAGATTCATCTCTCCACTTCTAAAGTGCTCTTCATTTATACTGCACAGGAGCAGGAGGTAATTGGTCTAAATCAATGTTGATTCAAAGGAGAATGGGTTGCATTCTGCCACCTACGTCGCGCGGCTCAGTTGACACTGTTTGTTAGCGAGGACGAGATATCTTACTTTGTTGAGATGCTTGCTACTGGCGTACGCTGGTATTGTTTAGCTAAGAAAATTACGAAACATTCCTTTTTTAAATAGCAATGTCAATTAACAGTTACAAAAGAGAAATGAATATTCTGGACATTTGACACAGCGTCATCTAGCTTCTAACTAAGCATAGCGTGTACTTTGAGAGCTTAATAGCAGATTTGATTACTTATTTACTTTTTTTATTCATAAATACATATAAGAGGTGGAGCGATGAACTCAGTGCTTAGGTCCATCATTTGTTCCCCACTTTGGGAACTACCGGCGCGTGCCGGGTAGATTCAGTCCAATACGTTCTTCCCAGAACAACCACAAACTTTTCCGGGTGAGCCCCTGCTCCCCACCATACAGTCAGGTGTAGATTAAAAGCCCCGGGGCTAAAATCATAGGGTCCACAACTAAAAAAAACAAAAACTCAGTGCTTAACTACCAAACTGGCAAAGCCAGGCACTGGACCGAGGCTCTTAAACAAATTAATACATATACACATACACATACACAAATCACGCTTATATCCCTTACGGGATAGGCAGAGCGTTAACGGCCGTTCAACGGATATTAACACCACGTCTGACAAAAGTTTGAGGGTCAATCAGATAACTGTGTATCACTATAGTGACAGGTTGTCAGCCCGTCGCCTAAAATTGCAATACACACCCTCGAGTCCCTTAGTCGCCTCTTACGACACCCATGGGTACGAAATGGGGTGATGCTATTCTAAGCCGGCATCACACGGCAATTAATACATATTATGCATAGAAAACACCCAGACTAAACACGAATGTGAAAATTTGACTTTAAAAATATTTGTGTCTAGTGGGGATCAAAGCTAAGACCCTCGGCGTAGCGTGCTGTGGTACTACCTGCTACACCGTCGGGCTAGTCAGATCTTGTGGCTTGCGGGATGTCGCCACAGCAACAAAGCAAGCAAAAACTTATAAGCGAAGTAAATTGAGCTTATGCATCTAGTATTTCTTTTTAACTACGTCATGTTGATTCTGGTCTTGATCAGATAGAGATTAACAGTGTCTTAAATGTGAATAACTTATATTACATTTCATAGCTTTTTGTTAACCTTTAATTCTAGTTTACTTGCTCACGTCGTATCCTTAGAGTTTCTCAAGAGTTAATCTGCTGCTTTAGTGTATTTTCCTAGTTTTTGTTTTAATATGTGTTTTCTGTATTAGTTATAGCCATAGCAGGTACAAAAGAGAGATTAATTATACAAACATACATAAATACAAAACTCTGTAGTACCTAGTACATACATACATAGTGGTACCTACTAAACTACCGACCCACGTGTGACCCCACTTCCGACATGTGGAGTTCAATTTTAATCGGCTCATTTACTAGTCGCTGGCAGTTGAAAAACAATGACACCGGGGTTCATCGGGTCATTGGACGACTGGGTGTACCACACGAAAATAAAAAGAAGAAGGCACGCATACTACCATGTTACACGTTATCTATTACCCGCTTCTTGCAATGAGAAAGTCTTTACTCTGGCGACAGATATTTCTACTTACAAGATCTATCTACACACGCACACACATACACATATCACATATCATGGCTTTATCCTTTGCGGCGTAGGCAGAGCGTATAATACCGGCCATATAATAATCGCTATTGCACGTCTGACAAATATTTGAGGGCCGTTTTAGAAAAATCGTGTATCATCATAGTGACAAGTTGTCAGCCTGTCGCCTAAAATTGTAATAAACATGAAACCCTCGAGTCACTTGGTCGCCTCTTACGACACCCGGAAACTTGGCGTCGCAGGCATCACTACTACTGCGCCACATCGGCCAAGGAATATGTAGTAAGGGTAAAAACAGCTCTATGCTCTATATCAATCATGATATGACTCATCAGAATCTGCCTATGAACCTTTCATAACATATACGTGCGTCTATAATCATGAACGGTAGCTAAGTATATTAACTACTCGGTAATAGTCAACCGTTAAAAGTGTGGCTTCAGTTGGTCTTGAGAATAAATCATGAAATATTACTTAATATTATAGGTTTATTTAATCCAACGTAGAGATTGCGGGTAGATATACCGACATTGATCTTAGGGTGCACTAATATTTTTCTTGTGAAACTTATGTGACAATCCATACATATTACTTGTTTTTAATGGTTTTAAAACTAGATAACTCAAAATTTTGTTTATAATAATATGAATACCAATTTCCCCAAAACACCAGTTTTCTCTTCAAAAGTCGCAAGTGCAAATCCTGCCTGCAGTAGAAAAGTCTGCAAGTTTTCTTAAATCTTAGATTATGATACAAAGTGTTCTGAATCTGGGGCCGTATTTGTCTATTTGGAAAGCGTCTTAGTTGTGTTTCAGTTGGATTGTTTCGGCCGTTTCGGATTTTGCTATCAGTTTATAGAAATAATAATCACATTGAAAACAGAATGACAGTTGAGGGTCGATGGCATTACAATGACAAAAATAAAGCGCCCTCGGGCCCCTGAAAGCATACTCTTACACTCTTACCTCATACATAATAGCCTCTCTTTATTCAAGTTTGTAGACCAACCTAAGTGATCCACGAACCGGCTTAGGTGGTTCAACATTCGCTTCCTCCTGATCTAGTTTGTCTTGTATCCTTCATTAAGTGGGTAATAGTATGAGCTTAAATTGACGACTAACTCCCAAACCCTTTATTACTATACGGTGCTTCGCTCTGAATTAATTATAGGTTTCCATAGCATATATCTTGTTAAGTATGAGTGGGTACTCGGTATGTTGCTGTGAGGGCGCAGACCGTCCAGTGGCGCCCTCATTTGTTTTACATTTCCGAAAATATGAGAGCTAAAATGAAAAATCCAAGACGCAGACAGACAATGTAAGTAAATTTTATTAAGACGGACAAATTGTTGATCTTCACGATAAGTTAATTTCAAAATATAGTAATAAGCTTAGTATGGCGTCAGTAAAATCTGCTTGGCCGTAAACGTTGCCACTATAAACTTTTAAAATTCAAGCCTCAAAAAAACCTTATTGTAATTTAAATTAAGATTATCGTACTAGTAGGACAAAAAACCGTCTTGATTTCCGATTAACATAACATAACAGCCACAACAGTCTACCGCTGGACATGACACTCCCACTATTGGGGGGCCACGCGAATTTCCTATAATTGTCCTAGATTATAAGAAATAAATCAAAAATAGACGAGAGCGCCACTGGACTTTCGGCGCCATCTTAATGAAAATTATGCTAGTTGAAGTTGATCTTGTTGGTTGATTGTGTCTTTAGTTAGTCTATAGGGAGGCATAAAGGCACGTTTGAAGGCTACTGTTTGAGCAAAGTTGCTTATTAGGGTTCATTCGAAGGTTGTTACAATGATTAAGTAGATTAATATAACAATGAAATGAGCTATAATACCGATAACATTATAACTAAATTAGGGTAGTCAAAACCTGGCAGTAGGCAATATTTGCTGCTAATTATGGTAGTGGGTTGCTAATCTCGATCATGGCGGTACTAAGTAGGTGTATAGTGTTCAGTCTACTTCATACGATATATTTTATAAAGCAACCAAAAGGAAAATGCAAAAATCAGTTCACGTTTCGACACCGAACAGCGTGCAACTCATTATCAATTTTAAATCGATATGTTTTAAAATATATACTTTCTGGAAGTTTCTATTGGACTTATCAATTATCAATCATCTAAAAGTTGTATTGGCGATCAAGGCCATACATATAGTTTAAACGGAAATCAACATTCGGTACTTGCATGGGTAGCTAAAAAATGCGAAATAAGTTTGGTTAAATTTATTGTCCAAATATATTACTATTCTTATTCAATGTTATCCAAAATATTCAAAGTTAGAATTACTATGCATAGAAAAATATTAAAAAATATTTTCACGCCATTGATTACAATAATAGTGACGTCATTACAACGGTAGTTTCATACAATATATCATTTAAAAGTAGCTTATTTAACTACTATGCAAGTAGTGAATTATTTTAAGTAGGACCTTACTTACCTGTCACCTTTTGGAATTCGATACTTTCATACAACTTTTAACGATACAATGTCATGTAGGAAAGTTAATTTTCAACTTCAAAGTGGACTGGATCGGACCCATCGTCTTCCTAGAAAGTAGAGTCAATTGGTACGAAACAAGTTGTCAGTAATAGATCAACCTGTAATACTACTAAACCTATATGGGCAGACAAGTCGCGATGTCATCTACTTACTTAAAGTTTATACAAGGAGTAACAAAAAGGGTATAACCAGCCAATAAGAGGGCAAATTACTAAAAAAACAGAACAGGTTTCCTAACTTTTCTTTTTTTAATTTATTCAATATACATTAAAACAAACAAATACAATTAATGCCAATAAAAAACTTCTTCCAGAGCGGCGAACCGAGGCAGGGTGGGTACCCAAAATGCTGGCAACATTGCCTCTCTGTATTGCCAAACTTATTCTCTGAGCGAAATAACTGCCAGCCCTCAAATCACCCAAAGCCTCGATAAGCCGCCCAGAAATGTCTTTTAAAAATTTCCTTGGAAAATGAGTTGAAATATTATAGAAAAATGACCTCCCATTGTAAATTAACCACTTGAATGGCAATTTTGTATGGGAGGTAATGTTCCCATGTTCCATGAGGAAATTTGTTCAGTTTAATGAGTACCTTGGACTTTATTCGGCTTGATATGCCCTTTTTGTTACTCCCTGCACAAGCAATCTATATTTCATACATATTAAACCTGTCGTCATAAATCATTGAGTAAATATCAATATCGTTTATGAAGTGGGTCTCATTCGCCGAGTTTTCTCACGACAAGTGCGGTCATGCAATCTAAATTACAGACCGAGACTATACCTATACTATACTACACAAAGAACATAATTCTAGTAGATTGATTCTACTTTATTCTGATTGTTAGTGCTTTGTGTGTCAGAAATATGCAGAAGGAGTGAACCAGCCCACACATCTGAACAACTTTCTCCAATGAACATAGGTCGTAATATAAAAAAAAAAAATTTGGTCCTCCCATAAGAAATTAACTGACCTGGGAGGTAATTTTTTATACATCTATTTCAACCTATGTGCCTTGGGATAAGTTGGTCAGTTTCATAGGCTACTTCATACTCCTTGAAATATTTGCAGATAATTTATTACTTGTCACTTGCAAAACTCGCGGGCAATGGTTGAGCTGCAGTAGCACAGATGGAAGAGGCATCGCTCCTAGTAAAACGTTAAGAAAAAAAGAAATAACGTTAGTTACCCGTTAGGTATAAAGTTTTCTAAAACTTTAAATTTGGAAATTTTTGTGTTCTATTCTATGTAGTACTTAAGCAAAATTATTATTTTTAGTCAGTAAAACATGATATTGCCACAGAAAAACAGAATGATACATTCCCATGATCGCGCTAACATAAATTTCCATTACCTCCTGTTACCAACAAGTTATTCAGTCGCGGATGTATAGGGCAGGGCTACAAGATTGGCATGTATATAATTGTTGAATTTGCATCCATAATGGGTGTTAACAAGCACCGATTGCGATCGGCTAGTTCGCGCCGCAACGACAAGTTGATCCTATGATCCACCCTATAGTACTAGTGAGGTTCCTGTATCGATATCACTTATCGACTCGTATTATTAATATAGTTTCTTTATTGATAAGCATTCCTCCAAAATAAAAGAGCCCGAGGTAAGAAGCAAAAGTCAATCCTATCCAATAAGATTCTAATACTTTTTCGAAATTGAAAAGAGGAAACTATCTGAGGAAATAACCTAGCGTTTTGATAAGAATTAAAAAACCTTAGGTCATGAAGTAATCTCCAAGATTATCGAATAATTACGTACGTAATAACTGACCTACTTACTATACATACATACATATATCACGCTTACATCCCTTAAAATGTTAAACGGCCATAAAATACGGCCCCGCTATCACAAATTTTTGAGGGCCGTTTCAAAAAAATCGTGTGTCGCTGCGCTGTAGTGAAAGGTTATCAGTTATCGCCTATAATTGTGATACACCTGAAACCTCCAGTTACAAAGTCGCCTCTTAGTTCGTTAGTTCTTTCGCCCGCTTAGTTAGTTCGCCCGCGGGATAGAAACAGGGTGATGCTATTTGAATCCTACATCACACGGCAACTGATTAATGACGGCTGTTTATTGAAACAGTGTGATTAATAACTGCAAAGCCCGATTATGTTCCTATAATCACAAGACTCGCCAATCTCTCGTGACATTTCAACTAAATATTATTATTTTAGTTTGACACTTGTTTAGTTCACGGAGTCACGATGATCGATGACGATCACAAAGAGGATACCTTATTTCTCGTGTCTCAAAATCGGAAATATGTAACAGTTCTGTGAAAGTTAAATTCAATAGAATTTGTGCAACGGTAGGTAATTTAATAGTTCATTCATAGCAATTCATAGGTAGTCTTCTATAGACTACTAATCATGATTATTGTAGGTATAACCTATAGTAGAAAGATGTCTCATGCCAACAGTAAAATTTGCTTCATTTAGTTGACTGTTGAATCTATGGTCTGTAATATATGAGAAACAAGCATGTTTTACTTATAGACCTTAAATGGTATATTTTAAACGTCTTATACTACACTCTCATTTTGGTAAGTTTCATCTTAATGACTCAAAACACTAAAACGGGGTTCATACCGCGATACTCGAATTTTTTGAATTGTCTGATATTTCGACCCAGTTGCATTGAACAATAGTTGTTCCGTGATCTTGGCCCATGCATCTGGGTCGAAATATCGGACTATTCAAGAAAATTTAGTATCACGGTAAGAACCCCGTTTTAGAGTTTTGAGTCATTATGTGTGACGGCGTAAGTTTAAAACAGTTTGGTCTTAATAAGTGATCCTGTCAATACTTGCCGTGTGAAGCCGGCTTAGAATAGCATCACCCCATTTCTTTCCCGTGGGAGTCGTATGAGGCGCCTAAGGGACTCGAGGGTGTGTATTGCAATTTTAGGCGATGGGCTGACAACCTGTCACTATAGCGATACACAATTTTCCGAATGACCCTCAAATATTTGTCAGTCGTGGTGTAAATGGCCGTTTTTTGCGGTCGTATACGCTCTGCCTACCCCGCAAGGGATTATAGACGTGAAATGTGTATGTGTATATATGTCAATACTTCTATAATCAGGTGGATTACCCCGTAATTATGCATGGGGTAAACGAAATTTTTACTGACATTCAATTATTTGAGGTCGGCCCAAACAACTAACAAATAACACGGCCCTAAACGGAAGTAGCGGCCACCCATCGCGCTACAACATCTGCAAAAATAATTGTTTTATATCAACTCAGTGTTTCCCAAAGTATTAATCCCGGTTAAATTCTGGTGGGCCGATAAGAATCAGTCTCATAGCTCCCCCCACTCTTTGTCGGGGTGCTAATGACATACCTTGTAATGGATTATTTTCTCATAATTTTACTAAGAGAACGGTAAACTTAATGACCCTCGTTGTAAAAGTTTTGTAACGAGCTACTGCTATTTTAAATCTGCACTACTATGTTATCGCATTTCTACGAGAAAACGGATAGTAGCCAATGAAACCAATTAGTACTTTTTATTATTACTACTAGCCCATGTCGTCCTACTGCAGGGCAAAGACCTCCCTCCCTTTTTTCCATTTTTCCCTTTTTTGGCCCTCCTCATACAATTTCAGTCATGCGTACTTAGGTCGTCCTTCCATCTCTTTTCCTGATACTTAGATTCATAGTCTCCAATATTTTCTTTAATTTATTTATTTATTTTATACTTTATTGCACATGGTACAAAAGGCGGGCCTAATGCCACGCGGCAATCTCTACCGGCCAACCAGAAGGTAAACAGAGAGAAAAATACACGGGTGCACTCGGGTGTGAAATCATAATAATGGAAAATAACAAATTGAACTACTATGAAATAAATATAAATATATACCACGGAAAGGCTTCTTTTTGAATTTTGCTGCAGTGGGTCACGTTCATCCTAGTTTGTTTACTTTGGGAACCACTGGACATGCAAATAACATAAAGGATGTCAGTTGAGTGAACGGGGAGCGAAGTGGTAATTTTATTGCGGTTTTACGCAACAGTGGTGGTTTTGTTCTTATGGTAGTGATTGTTCAAATATGGAGAGAATATAGAAAGCGAAATTGTGAAGAACTAAATAGAGCATTCCACAAACGTAATTGCAGTAATTGTATTTTTAACCCGACAATAAATGAATTAATGAGCAAATATATACGCTTATTTGGATTTGACCATCGAAAAAGAAAAATATAAATATCAATATCTTGGTCATTTTACAGCTTGTACTAAGGGAAATAGATAGCTGATATAACACATTTTATTTGTAAATGAATACATACAATATATTCCAGGTTATACTCTACCTGTGTTCTAAAAATCATCCAAATCGGTCAAGCCGTTTCAACGTGAAGAAAACAAGAAAACAAGGAAACAAATATACATACACACACACACACAAACTCTTAGATTTATAATACTAGTACGGATATCCAGAATCAACGCATATATTTGAAATTCTTACTAATACTTGTTCCAAATCGGTCAAGCCGTTTAAGCGTGAAGAGGAAACAAACATACATACACACACAAACTCTTAGATTTATAATATTTGTACGGATACCCAGACTCAACGCATATATTTGAAATTCTTACTAATACTTGTGCTGTGTAGGGATCGAACACACGACCCTCGGCGTAGCAGGCTGAAACTATCCACTCCGCCACCGGGCTAGACAAAAGACCTTTACAAAAAACCCTTACCTATACACATTCATAGCTTTGACTAAGACTCCATATATCGGGGTGCTATGGGCATGCACATAAAACACGCAGGCCCGAGAACAGATCGGCCAATATCGAACCCGAGACGTTTGCGTAGCACGCAGACGCACTACCACTGCGCCACATCGGACGTCAGGACAACAACTACCAGCCAAACGCGAACAAGTCATATCCATTCGCGTATAGCTGATAGTTGATTACAGTTATTAGAGGAGGTATAGGTCCGATGCTCACCGATCCAGGGACAACGGTATTTAAATTCTATTTTCAAATACTTATATGCTCCAGTCGGGAATCGAACCCGAGACCCTTGCGTAGCTAGCCGACGCACTACCACACTACCACTGCGCCAAGACGGACTTCAAGATAAAGGCAACTGACAGCCATACACAAATAGCTCGTATGTCGTATGCATTCGCGGTTGATTACAGTTATTTCAGGAGCTACTTAAAGGCCCACAGGACGGTCACTGATCCGAGGACCACCGCACAACGCATGATTACCTACTGATGTATTCTATTTAACTTAATAAATGGCCACAACAGTTCACTGCTAGACGGCCTTCTAATCAGCAGAACACTCAGATACATGAATTCATCATTTAAATATCTGCTCCTGCCAGGAATCAAACCCGGGACATCGTAGCAAGCAGGCGCTCTACCACCGCTCCACATCGGCCATCAAGACCTTTATAAGTGGACGAGAGCTATTCGCGTATGGCTGGTAGTTAATTACAGTTATTAAAGAAGCTATAGGCCCGCAGGACGGTGACCGATACAAGGACCACCGAAGAACGCAAACGTACAGACAGAATGACGTATTCTATTTATGGGTTATTCTGATGGTCGTTCATTATTTAATAAAATTATTAAAACTTTAATTAGAAATTGGTATAAAATAGGACAAGTAAGCAGCTATCAGCTTTGTGTTTCCAAACGCATACAATCCTAATCTCTTTAAAGTAGAAGTGAACAGGCTTCTTCTGGGTGAGCTCGCTCCATCTTAGACCCTGTCTCTGTCCTATGACCTAGACTAGAGTCAAGAGCAAACCAACATTAATGAAAAAAAAAAATTAACAGCAACCTCTGTAGCATCAGTTCCGTGCTGGACCTGGGCCTCCCCATTTTGGCGGGTATTGCCAAACTGAAGGCCGCTGACCATTCTCTGGACAAATTTATTCCTAAGTCGCTTTTTACAACACCAACAGGTATAAAAGGGGTTATGCTATTCTAAGCCGGCACAGCATTCTAACACGGCGTAAACGTCCTTTTTTATTGTGCAAGTTTTAGATCAGGCAGAGTATGAAAAAAGAGTGTGTCATGTCATGGCCACCTATATTGCGCATTGGCGCGTCTACTACGCAAAGATCCCGGGTTCGATTCCTCTGTTCTTGGGTCTGGGTGTTCTTTGCGGTGTTTCTGGGGATTCCCATAAGGCACCCCGATAAAGAGACTCTCTATGAGTGTGTTTGTGAGCGAAAGGCACTCGCGATTACTTTCACACATTTTAAGTATGTTGAAACTGTGTTGAAACGACGAGGCACAGGTTAATTATAATACCTAAATACTATAGACCCGGTTTGATACTTAAAATTCGTATTAGTGTTTTGTAATTGCGGAGAGATACACACAGACTTATCTGAGCTTAGCTCCATTTATACATAAACACGGAGATAATGGTAAACACGAATAGCCCACATACCCCATCCACCAGCAAACGCCGCGAGAAACGTACGAAACACATGAGTTATGACACCACGGAGCAATTAAATGCGCGTCCATTTATCCGGGCGATAGACCCCGGTGGGATACAACTTGTTTTTCCAAGAGAAAATATGCAAATTCATTACACTCGAATACCAAGAGGTAAGGAATTATAATATCGTAAGGTCATGCTGCCCTTTAGTTTGTTCATCATTAATGTCATGTAGGACACCGACTTAACGTAGGTACGATCTGATGAACCCCGGTGTAACAAATTTTGAACCGTCCACTAGTTTCAATAGGTTTTTAAACTGCTCACTTTTTTACTTAGCGTGTCGATGGCAGACACTACACCTTCGTGGCCCAGAATTAAGCCACACTTACAGCTCTATCAGTCAATGTTACGAGGTCCTCCTGCATGCAGGTGTTAGGACACGCAAGGCACGATCTAAGATGTCTCATCATTCGAACTGCTCCACACAGACAGTTTAGATTTGAACCTACCAAAAATCTCTATCTGGCCATGTTCTCCTTGCTCCGGCCAGTCTGGGTCCTAAGTCTGTTGAAAGACGTCCCAAATAGTCTGGGGTAGCATATGTCTAGGGATGGCTTTCAGGGAGCGGGACAATGGGATTTGGCAGTGTCTCTGCCAAAGACTGCACCTCGCTTGGTTGGGTTTATTTGATAGAGGGTCGACACACTTAAAATAGCTATTACGAATTCTCAGTCGTTGTTGCACCGGCTGCTGGTAATATGATGCCGAGCGTCAACATCCATCTTTGATCTCTCAAATAAGCTCTCCATTCGACGGAAATATGGGGGCGCTATTTCAGCCAGTGGATATTGCTGGCTAAGATAATAAAAATAGTAAACAAATGTATTAAAAAATATTTTATTTATTTAACAATTTATTGTACACAAGAAAACACAAAAACATAGAACATATGGAAAAATGGTACAACAGGTACTGCTTATTTTATTACTGGTCTGTTTCGAAAGAGGGGAGGACTACTTCCAGATCAATTTTCTAGTAATTCGTTAAATATAAACTAGCTTTAAGTTTTCATACCTACCTGACCTGCAGCTCATGGCTGTCAAGCTAGCCGATCAACCACACATAATCTTTACATTATAGATTGAGTGATTGAAAAAGTCTATGGTACAATGTCTTTTGATTGATATAAATAGTATGTTTTTTCCGGTGTCGGTGAACTGACTACCAAAACAAAAGGTAAGTCTTGAACGTGGACAACCGAAATCTAATCAATCAACCCTAAACAGCAATCGCACAAGAAAACTCCGGATCATGAGACTGAACTTAGACCGTTAGACGACGAAGAGTTGAACACAAATGAAAAATTGAAATCAAAATTGCTGAAAAAGAAAAATTATTGCTGCCACTTTGATCTAAATGAATATATACGAAATCATACCTAATCTGTGGTAATTAAAAAATACGCTCTGACAAACCGTTCACCACAAATATTTCAACGCTAAGATTCTTCGAGCAACACGGTCTTCCGTCTCGTTCCGCGGAAGGCCGTCGTTGCTCGAAGCTAAGATTACAGTAATAAATACTTAGGTTAGGCATCCAAATTCAATGTCTACACAAGCATACTTAATCTTTGGTACACCAAAGTTTATGTTCGTTCAATGCCCTGAATACCTTCTAACTGAATGAAATGTCTACGAAGGTCTAATGATTGGCAAACCAAAGTTGATGCTGGGACGACCTCACTATGAAATCTTGGTTTACCTCAAGACTGACTGACTGAGTAGGTAGGGTCAGATGTAGTTTACCTCAGTAAGGTTGAAACGGTTCTTACGTTAATTATACCATTAAAATGATAAACTTGACATTAAATACCACATCCAAAACAGGCCTCAGAAGCGAGCTTTAGCATTCTTCTCATCGTGTGGGACACCGAGTCGTGCAACGACCCGTTGAACCCAGGTATCAGAGTTTTTCAATCGCCTACTACTAGTAGTAGGCCTCTGACATGGTTGTGTAACGACCGCCGTCGATGAACGAAGTAATCATAGATAGCAACTGGAACTGGCGGCTTAACATGCCCTCAGAAGCACGGATCTAACATTACATTTCACATACCTACTTGTGCAGATCGGCTAGACACACAAGTACTCCCCTGACGCAGAGAGCTGGCTGTAAATCCTAGATGACGTATGAACCAAGCAGGAATGACCATACGATAGGATGATGATTTCACATTTTTTTTGTGCTATGGCTTCTACATTTCGAACTACCTGTAGCTCTCTCCCCTACAATATAACAAGAGACAATTAATCTCAAGTGTTGATAACCGATATGCCGTGTGATGCCGGCTTAGAATAGCATCACCCCATTTCTTTCCCGTGGGAGTTGTAAGAGGCAACTGAGGGACTTGAGGGTGTGTATTGCAATTTTAGGCGATGGGCTGACAACCTATCACTATAGCGATACACAGTTTTCCGAATGACCCTCAAATATATGTCAGACGTGGCGTAAATGTCCGTTTTGCGGCCGTTTACGCTCTGCCTACCCCGCAAGGGATAATAGGCATGATATATGTATGTATGTATGTATGTTGATAACAACAAAACCTTTACAACTTTAATTGACCATCCCGTTTCGTTGTACGCAGCCTGCATCAAGCCCCGGAAACTGAAACAGAGGCGGATTGTTCAGAAACAGTGAATGCTCAACGCGTACAATGGAACGACACCTACGCTCTGGGCAGTGTGCGGATGAGTGTGTATTCAGAAACGTGATGCATGGCACTTGTTGGGTGAGCTAATAGGATAAAGGCTACACATGTTTGTATGGAAGCTCGACATATTTTTAAATTAAATTTAAAAAAAATCGTTCCCTTTATAAGGCGATGGGAAGAATGTTCCCACCTAAAACTGAACCTTAACTACCCGCAATAGATTTCAAAACCAATGAAAAAATGTATCATGCTCTGCCCGTTAAAGGGTTAAGTATTTCAGGCAAAATACCTATATTAATATCATTACATTGTAAATTGTCAAGTGAAATAAATTACTCTATTTTTTGTGTTTGTTGTTATAGTGGCAACAGAAATATGGCGTTAGTGAAAATTTCAACTCTGTAAACATCATGTATTATAAGATGAAATTATAGCCTGGTGACGGACGGACGGACGGACATACAGACAGAGAAGTATCAAAATACGGCTCCATTTTGACACTTTATGCACGGAGCCCAAAAAATATATCAATATTTGCTGGCTAAGTAGCTAGCTATTTTATCAGGTCAAATGGAACCAAAATAGTTCAAAAGATTCTACTTCTTTCGCGTTTCCAGGTCAGTAACAACCACTAAATCTTCGTCAGCCGTCTTGCAGTGTTCCTATACATATTTCAGATAAACATGTACCGTGGGGAAATTTATCCAGCTACATTAATACCTACATTCACATAGTTCACTTCTGAAATGCACAAACGTACAATGTATCACTGTGAAGTGTAAATATTTTAAATTCTTCCCACCACTGAACACGAGTGTGCACTGTGAAAACATGATAGCAAACATACAACAATAAATAAATTACAAATCTCATTCCATTGAAAACAACTACAAAATTCGAGAGAAATATGCGAAACACAGCTGAAATAAAGGACTCACTACAAACAGATGCGAACAATCAAAAGAGCCACACACGAACAAAATTCCCAGCGGCGAAAATATTTAACCTTTTACTGAAAATATGAAACGCTCGGAGACAATTGCACATGTAGCAGATGTGTGTAATTACTGACCCGGCAAAATCTGGGAAAGAGTAAAGCTTCATTACGGCACCAGCGATAAAGTAAATAAAATATCAACACGCTTCTAACGCCCCTACATAAAATAATGGGACCAGCACGTTAATATTTGCTTTAATAAAGTTCGGACATTCTGTAAAAATACGGGCGGTGTGCAGGAATTAACTGCCGGGTTAGGCCTTTTTTATACCCTCCCGGCGGGGGAATCCCGTAATATTAGCTAAACAAGATCCCCAGAGCGGAAGGGTTAAAAAATACCGTAACACATGGCGACGTTAATTTTAAATTAAAGAAAAAATATTCGGCGGACCCCTGGCAATAATTAACCTAAATAAAAGCGCGCCCGAAATTAGTCCTGAAGTTTTTAATTTTAATTTCACTTTGAGCATTACGTGAGAAACTCGATACGGAGCGTGTTATAGAGATAAAGCAAATGTAAGGCGCCGAGAACATGAGAAGGGGTGACCTCAGAGCAATGAAAATATTCAGAGCTAATACTACCAACAACTGGCGAAGGCGCAAAAATGACGATTGACTCAGATTTGATACGCTCTCTTAAACAATTCATCTAACGAAATACTTCCTACTATAGTGAAGGGGCAGATAGAAAAGACACAAAACCTGCAAAGTGGTTTAAATTGAGTTTTTCAATACCAATTGTGCATGGGTGCGTGCCCAATCTGAGCGATGAAAATCATTCAGGGGATTCCTAACTCAAAAAGGTTTCCTCTGAAAATTTAATTTCATTAGGAACATGAGCAAAAATTTTGATCTTCGTGTATGCCATGCGCCCACGCAGTTGTGGGCGACTTGAGAACAATGTTTTTACAGCCTCAGGGCCGCCTCGTTACACCTAATCTGAGAAGATAATTGAATTAACATACTACAGATGCGAAAAAAACTAAATTTTAAATTAGTTAAGTGAACGGAGGAGCTAACTTTAAATCGGCGAGAGCATTATATGTTTTTGTGTATTATGTACCGGCTTTTAATTCCGTTCTTGAATTAGCACGCATCAAATCTGAGTAATCCGACGGGTTCCCTTTGAAAGTTTCTTTCTTCAGAGGATATGAGCAAAGATTTTGAATTTCCCATTAGTATGCGCCTACGCACTCGTGGGCGAGCAGAGAACAATATTAAAGTCTCGTTACGCCAAATCTGAGGAGATAATTGAATTAACATATCATAGATTTAGATGTAATGAATTGCCGAAGCGTGATATTTAAATGTTTCGTTTACGAGTCATGATCATGAGCCATTCAATCAATTGAATGGATAACCTTATGAATGATAGAACAATCAATTGGCCTTTCGTCTGCATTAATATTATGATTATAATTTACCGTTTCATTAACACGTCTGTAGAACAATAGAAACGGAAATGCAAACTTTAGTACAATAAATAAGAGTGCTTTTTGGATTTATTTTAGCATGGTAACAATCAGAGCAAATATATTCATTGAATACATTTCGTATTGATATTGGAACGCGATTTTATGGATGAAACAAAAGCGAACGAACATAACATAGGTATAGGTATCTAGTTATAAAACCGAATATACGTTATTTCTATTTTATTTTCGTTTTAATCCGTAGAATAAAAAATATACAACACTGTCGTCAGTCTGAAAACTTTGTTCACGGATTTTCTAGGAACGTTGTTCGTTACGTAAAAGTTATATATGTGTGTGTGTACCTAATTAAAAGCTTCTAATTAATAATCTCTTGGAAATCATAGCAAAGTTTGAAACCGTTATTCATTCGTAGGATGAGATTCTGCTTAGTAGTATAGTTACTTTTTACATAATATTATATTATTATAATAAGAAATTAACTTGTGATCGATAGCAAAACCTCAAGACGGGCACCAGCCGGCGTATGTTCCTTGGGGGTTTCATATGTACACTTATGTTTATAAGTGTACATATGACAAAAATGTTTTGAGTCTTCACAGTAACTCAAATCAGCTGATCGGAAATTTTTGTATGGGAGGTTTAAAGGTTATTTTTCGCAATTCGAGCCATGTTCCTTTGGGAAAGTTGTTCCTTATCACCACCCCGTCTGAGTTTACGCTATCAGTCACAAGTACAATTTCACTCTACATTATTACCCAAGTTCTGCCACACAGACCTACATATTCGACACATGTACACAACGTACACGAGTCGGTTTTCTATTAGGACAATACAAAATTGTTATAAAAATAAGAAGATTGCGTTATGCAAATTTCTTTTTTTTACAATGACCGATCATGACGTCAATAAGTGATAATGCTATCCTACATTGAATAAAGTTATTTCATTTTCATTTTCATTTTCAATAAAATGTTGTTGTTGCCCCCAGTAACTAATTACTTGGTGAACGAACGAGAGAGTATCTGATACCTAACATATTTAATAACCTACCAGTAGAACTTAAGAAAGGTGTAAAGAAAAAAACATTTATTAGCAAATTAAAGGATCTATAATTGAATGCTATTAAGGAATTTGGCAGGAGGGTCTGCAGTTGTAATTAGATAAAACATAAGTAATAAATTAACACAACATATTCGTTAGTTTTTGCTAATAAACTTGTTGTGAATATTATAATAAATAATACTTATATAGTGTAAAATAATATTATGATAAAGGGGGGAGATTTGTAAGCTATTATATTAAAGACGGAAAAGTTGTTCTGTACACACGTGTGTTTTTTTGTGCGAATAAACGTTTTTTTTTGTAGATTTACGATGCGTGCGCGCACCGAACACGCACGCACCGCGCGCGTGCGTGTCGCGAATCGTCCGTTATCGCCCGCGCGCGCCAAATTAACGCGCTTACGAAGACGAATGGGTTCGATGAAAAAGGATTTAAGAAACTGTAATTCTGTCTTTCACTTGGACTATTTAGCTGTGCTTATCCAAACATTAAGAAGGCCAGTTAACTTAATTAAATAGGTCTTTTGTATATTAGTATGGTCATAAATTATGACTGCCGTGTGATGCCGGCTTAAAGTAGTATTACCCAATTTTTTTCCCGTGGGTGTCGTAAGAGGCGACTAAAGGACTCGACGGTTACATGTGAGAAACTGTGGGGGTACACAATTTTCTAAATGACTCTTAAATGCTTGTCAGACGTCGCGTAAATGTCCGTTTTTACACTGCCTATCCTGCAAGGGATATAGGATATAGAATGTTCTTTGCACAAGTTTATGGTGTTATCTTGAAGTAAAATTAACACCTGCTAACGCTATAAAATGTTTTGTGTTGTTAAAAATTGCAAATTTATGTACTTATTGTTGTAGCTCAAATTACCGCGAATATATCACCAAGCTTGCAGTGTCTAATTGAACATTTACCATTTCAGAGGCCTACTAGTTGTAGAAACGGACAGCAGGGTTTATCGGGTCGTTCCTCAACTCGGTGTTCCACACGAAAAAAAAGAAGATTAAACGTGCAAGAGACATTCTGAGGTATTGTTTGCACAAAGAGGTAAGGTTTTTTCGTGGGGTGGCGCTAATTCTGCGGCGCCACTCACCTTATGGTGGTAAGATATCCCAGTGGCGCCCCCAAACGAGAAAAAATATCCCTGGCTGGACAAGCTAGTCACCTGGAGACCAAATTATCAATTTGCGGCAATAAATACTTACAAAGATTATTTAGAATCAATATAACCTTGTAAAAACTGTGCGATTTGGTTATGTATTCACCACTCGTGTATCGAACCACCTTAAGTTATTTCTCGACTGTTTTATAATTTAACATTACGTACAAACGCCACGCTGTCGCCTGACAAACTCGACAGCACTGTTGGTCATACCTCGGCTTAAGGTTCCACGGTCCATGGTTCTGCTATGGTCGTGGCATGACTCCATGAATGACAAACAAATTGTCTGTCACTCACAGCAAGCCGGCGGCTCCTATCTTGGGCGCAAACAAGTCTCGTTATTATAATAATTTGCCACTAGTGATGTGTAGACGAATTGTATAGGTACGAAGAATATGAATTATTGTAAGTAACGAGACTAGAAATTCATCTTGATCAGATTTTGCACGATTCATGGTGTTTGTGATAACAGGTTTGGACAGAATTAGGTGTTATACTTGTTGACATTTAATTCTGTATTGGGCGAATTTTTAATCTTCTAGTACCTAAAAATATGTAGCATCCTAAAACGTCGATTGATGAATGGAGAGGAGGCGAATGAAGTATGCAAGGATCGTAGTAAGTGGAAGGGAGCAATCGCCTACCCCTCAGGAAGAGAGGCATGATGTTTGATTTATGTATGTAAGTATGTAAAAATATGATTTTGTGTCAGGTATGGATAAAAACTCACACAAAAAAAAATACCAGGCCTGTGCCTTTATGGAACTACAGGCTACAGGTGAAATACTTAGTACACTGCATAGCCGGTTAATATTCCTGGTATCAAAATGACTTACCGACTACGCATTAAACATCTAATTTCACCTGTAAAATTGTAGAATACAGTCTGTCCGCAGTCTTATAATAGCAGGCCCGCTCTTGCGCTTAACTCTGTTAAGTATTCCAAAGATTAAAATACGAAAGTCCTATCTTTGACATCACTAATCGCCTCCAAGCAGCTAGCTGTTACCAGTTACATACATCTCACTCACGCGGATCACGATCTATGCAGGAGTAATGCCGGCTTTCTGGATAACTTGTTATTTAGATGTTTCAGTATAGAAAATAATTCCAAATTGTTGAAATAAGAGGAATGGAGCTGCTTAGCTTAGGGCGAATGCGAAGTGTTGGTTTTAACTGTGTGAACGGTTTTTATTCTTATTGTGAGAGGTGCCGTGTGATGCCGGCTTAGAATAGCATCAGTCCATTTCTTCCTGTAAGAGGCGACTAAGGGACTTGAGGGGGACAGGCGTATTACAATTTTAGGCGACCGGCTGACAACCTGTCCTTATAGTGATACACGATTTTTCTGAATCGGCCGTCAACTGTTGTCAGACGTGGCGATAGCGACCGTATTGTAACGGCAAATACGGCTCAAGAAGTTCATAAGACGCGTCGTACCTAAATATTTAATTAATTCAAACATTTTTTACCGATATTTGATGGATAGTTGTGAAGAACTGATCGATCGATCAAGCTGACGCTTTTCAGAAAACCCTAGAATATATTCTACCGTCAAACACAGAACTTCATGTATCAAAGTATAAAATTATTGTAAAGAACAGTCACTTAAGTATCGATAAAACAACTTTTATAACTCATAGTTGTCCTGGCATATTTACTGGCGAGGTAGATTTAGCAGTGGAAGGGGTTACTCCTGTTCATAGAGATGTGATCAATTGTTATAGTTTATATCTCTAGATATCCTCTAGTAAATTAGATAGCTATTTACATACATACGTCACGCCAATATCCCATTCGGGACAGGCAGACCGTAAACAGCCGTAAAAAAACGAATATTTACGCCACGTTTGACAAACATTTTGAGGGTCTTCAGAAAATTGTGTATCGCGACAGGTTGTCAGCCCATTGCCTTAAATTGCAATACATATTATGTAACCCTCGAGTCCCTTAGTCGCCTCGTACTACACCCACGGGAAGGAAATGGGGTGATGCTATTTTAAACCGACATCACACGGAAGCAGCTATTCACTGTAGACACTAATTAATACAACATTAAGTTAAGACAGCAATAGTTTGAATAGGTCTTACATTACGTATATATTTTGAACACTGTTGCCAAAGCCCCAAGTCCCAATGTTTACAACAATCACGCATACAAAATTACAGTATGTTTGAAATGAAGTTAGCCACTAGAGTATCTGGTTTATAATAAGTGTTTTTACATATTATGCATCCGTTTTGATGTCCTGCATTTGAGGATATCGTATAACACATACATGACTTACCAAAACAATTTTGGTGTTTAAAGTTATAGAAGTGACGCGATGCACACATTTTGAAATTGTCAAATGGTGAAACTTTCTGCCCAAAAACCTGCAAAATATGACTGTATGAATTCATGTCATCACTTCGTTGCGACATTAAAGCCGCATATGATCTGGTATCAACGCATGAGGCATACTAAATAAGAAATGTACGCAATCGTTGTCTCTCAGCAATTTTCGTTCATCACAATTTTTGTGGCGTTTTCTTTTCGAAAGTCAACGAGATTGGAGATGCTGATACAAAGAGATATGAAATCATCTATAGACTTTCTTTTTAAGATTTCGAGAGTTAGCATTGATAATTAAAATAAATATCCTGGACAATTCACACAGCGCCATCTAGCCCTGAACTAGGCAAAGCTTTTACAATGGAAAGAAGATAATTGATATTAAAACTACTATATCTTTTTGTAAATAAATACCATATTATACATAGAAAAAACTCAGACTAAACACAAATATCTGAAAATGACTTAACTTATATGTGTGTCTTGTGGGAATCTAACACACGACCACGGTGTAGCAGGCAGGGGTACTATCCGATACACCATCGGTCCAGTCAACTTCCAAATAGTGAGTTATTTACGCAAAAATAAGTGAGATTCTTACGGTCTAACGGTATGAACTCATTCTCTGTTTCCGGAGGTATCTGGATAGAATCCCGGCACCGAAATTTAAAAATCTTACACCAAGTTACATAGGGTTGTTCATCAACTCAGTCTCCCGCAAGATTTGAATGAATGAACAAAGAAAGTAGATTACATACATACATACACATTACACATATCACGCTTATAATCCCTTGCGGGGTAGGCAGAGCGTAAACGGCTGCAAAAAATGCATATTTACGCCACGGCTGACAAATATTTGAGGGTCATTCGGAAAGTTTGTGTATCGCCATAGTGTCAGGTTGTCAGCCCATCGCCTAAAATTGCAATACCCATGTAACCCTTGAGCCTTTTACAACATCCACGGGAAAGATATTGGGTATTCTAAGCCGGCATCACACGGCAAAGTAGATTACATTAGTTTTTTTCCGTTAACCCCAATCACCTAAAAACTCCACCATAAAAGTATGGAGTGCGATTCATTCCCACGCACAATGAATACGGAATAAGAAATCAAGGCAGCCGCACTTTCCCTAAGCAATTTTCTTTCATAGCCAATATTTCAGCTGAAAGAGCCTCGCCTACTAAAATACAGGGTGTGAAGGGAACACATTTTTTGAAAAGAAAATTAAACGAGAACACTGAAATTGACTGAGGAAAATAGCAGTCTGAAAACTAGTACTATTATGTTACTCTGGTTACTAGCGTATAGTGACGGGAAGTACCAGCATATAGTGAGACTGTTTTTCTGTCTGAGACCCCTATTACGCTGTTCTACCGTACACGGTCCGCCATAGATTGCTGGTTATTTTGAGTTTATTGTAATGATACCCATATAGTTACCAGCAATGTATGCCGGACCGTGCATGGTAAGTATTCAGACTAGACTGTTTTTAGATCTATAATGCATATAGATTTTAGACAATTTGTTTCCTTTTTGGTTCCGTTTGTATCTACCTATCTACGTATACCTAATTGATTCATTTGTGTGCCAAATACACTAAGTTTTAAGATCTTGTAACTTTCCCGAAAAACAATAATGAAAACACGTCATTAAAAATATTTAATAAAAACCGCTTGCGACATCTTGCTTCGTACGATTTTGTATTTATTTGTGTCCCGAGAAATTTGCTAGAAATCAAGAGTGGAACATGTGGATTAAAAATTATCAAATTTTATTTAGACCCTGTATAAAGCGACGCTGTTGAATTTTTGTTTAGTATGCAATTTTGAACGCGAGCAGACGTATATCACGTAGCAAACGCAACGAGAATAGTGTAATAAATCTAAAAGTCCATTTTCATATAAAAGAAAACCGATTAAGGAGCTTTTCTGATAGCGATCGGCTGAATGAACCTATATATTTTCATGATCGAAAGAATCAAAGATCAAGGCCTGTTGATGCTTATGTGTAAGGGAATCGAGACCCCTATTTGGGAGTTCAAATAGCTTGAAACAGTTCAAGGGTTGAATCAGTCCATACATTTTAAGATCTTTTCCAAGGACGTATGATGCCGGCTTAAAATAGCATTACTTAATTTATTTTGTATTACAATTTTAAACAATAGGCGTACAACTTGACACTATAGTGATTCATTATTTTTCTGAAACGGCAAACAAATATTTGTCAGACGTGACGATAGCGACCGTATTTTACGGTCTACCCCGGAAGCATCGAAATTTCCCGGATTTATTTCAAAGTTGTACCAGTTTTTTTAAACTATATTTGAAGCATAGAAAAAATATGCAAAAAAATCCTGGATGAGCTGGTCTCCAGCAATCAGACCCTCACGATCGTGAGGTTCAGGAATAAAAGTTAAGTCGCACGATAGTGCGTGTAAGTTTTATTAAAACTTTAATCGTTAGTTTTGTAAAACAAGATAAACAATTAATTAAAAAGAAGTTATAATCTTTATTTTTGAACTTCTTAAATATATTTTTTAATTAAAAAACCGTAAACGAATCAACGATATTTGATTAAATGCAAAAATTTTGCAGAATGCTGAAATTTTTGACGTTTTTAGCGCTGGCAAAAGGAAAACCTGTGCTTGGGGAGCTGTAGAGGCTATTTAACGTCGTGGTACCCAATGGTACAACCTTGAAGACGTGGAGCAGAGGTTTTTTGGAACAGATTACCAAGCAAGGAGACAAATGCCCCTCAAAATGTATAGGTTGATCACACCTACATGTGTGACAGTCACGTCTTCAGGCTTCGACTCTGTCGAAACCTGGCCATTTAAGCGTTCTTGCAGTGCTACCAAGTAGCCACGGGATATGTGGAGGTGCTTAGAAATCCTATACTGAATAGAAACGACGTCCGTTCAAGTCAAAAGCCACAAAACAAGACCCATCCAACTACTCCGAGTTGTGAGACAGGGTGGCGTTATATCTCCGAAACTCTTCACCATCGCATTGGGGGATCTCTTCAAGACTACAGTGGGATAGACTAGGCATCATAATATCTATGGTGAATAATAGATAGATCGCTGCAAGTCCTTCAAAAACTGCTTTCTTGTCAAAATCTCTATTGGGTACCATCGAGGCGTGTTGAACTCAGGATGTAATTGGTCAAGACCAATGTTCAATCAACACATCAGCCCTGTGCCAATCTCCACTGCAAGTATAAGCCTTAAAGTTGTTCATATTACCTTGACAGAGACAACAGGGGGGTCCCAGAAGAGCACAGCTTGTCTGGGCACTACTGGGCAGCGTTTGGGAAGTTTCGTCATATCTTTGAGTGATCCTTGCTACAACGATATCTCAAACCAAGGTATTTGAACACCAAGGTGTCAGGTGATCAGTGCATCCTACCAGTTATGAACTACGGAGCCGAGACGTGGAACCTGACAGAAAAATTTGCCTACCAGCTACATGTCACTTGAAGAGCTCTCGAAAGGTAAGTATATGCTCGAGATCTCACTAATGGATAACATTCGATGATAGGATCCTATATCTGCCAAGGCCAGAGAGAAGGCCAAAGTAACAGACTGAAAGCATAGCAATATGAAGTAGCAGTGAGCTGCTCATATTAGAGAAATGACGGACGGTAGAGTAAGCAGGTTCTGGAGTGGAGGCCACGCCTCAGCAAGCGTACCGCTAAATGAAACGCTCTTTAGTCAGATTGACCGATAAGTTGAGGAGGGCGACTGTTAATGACGCGAGCTGATCTGCTTCGAGCTGATAATGGAAGTGATGGAGATGACAGTGGTAATGAAACTTCCATATCAATATTTAATGGCTCCGAAATGTAATCAGGATCTCAACAAACTCCTTAGGCTCATATTCCCCATCATCTTCAGACAAACCTTCAATATTTGAATGAGTTCCATCTCTCAGCAGATTTTTTATAACTTGTTCAGGCAAATGTTTACCTTAAATTGGAAACATTGGATATTTTCCAAGCAATTACAAAAAGCAGTATCTCTAACTGCCATAAACTAATAATTCTGGTTACAACCGAAATAACACGATCGTGCGTGTTATAATTGAAGGGATCAGCGTACTCTAACGTTACAATATTTTTATTAAAAATTCTTTATAATGGGTTAATTACACATCATTTTATAATCTTGTATCAAAAAAAGCGATAAAGTATAGCTATATTCCACAAAAAGATGGTGCTTACCGGAGCGGATGCACCGTCCCGAAAACGCAACCCTCTCTCAGCAAGGATTTACTCTACTGGTACAAAAACACTCGAGCTAAAACCATTTTATATTTTTTTCTGGCAATGAGAGATACCCGCACGATCGATCGACGCCGGTTGCGTCCAGAAAAAGTGATTTAGAAATCTTCCAGAATTTTTCAAAGTCAAGACGCACTATCGTGTAACCTCGGGTGTAAAGGGGTATTTATGGATATATGTGTTCCACGGTTCAACCTATATGCTTCTGGGATATTTACCAGTGTCATAGGGTAGGTAGGTTCATTTATTTATTTATTTCTTTAACAATTTATTGTACACAAGATTTGCTCTTAACTTAACGTAACTATAAGGAAACACGTAATAATATACGGATGCATACGTGTCGCTCAGTTTAAGATAAACAATTTGAATGCAATTGGGCAATGTTATGATAGTGGTTCCAGAAAATATTAAATGCAAAGCGAATACATCCACATGCACAAATCTCGCCTTTATCCCTAGTTAATGTTAGGCAGAGCGTCAACGGACGTAAAATTACGGTCTCAAACAAATATTTAAGGGTTGTCTTAGTTACAAAACTAGTTACAAAACAAAGTTACATAGACGGCCGAAAGGGAAAAATCGTGTATCACTATAGTAATAGGTCGTCAGCCAGTCGCCTAAAATTGTAATACCCATGAAACCCTCGAGTCCCTTAGTCACTCAAAGCAAATACTATGGTCGACTAGCAACTAGGTAGCACAAAAGTTTAAATACCTCGTTATTTACAAGGTGAAAACTTGTCAATGGCCCAGTTCTGATTATCTGTCGTACTATTGTTATAAATATTGGCTGTAAGTTTTCCTGTTAAAATAAAAATAAAATATTTTTTTATTTTTTTATTAATGATGGGTTTGCTCTTGACTCTAGTTTAGGTCATAGGACAGCTTTATAGCTTATTATTCTGTGTTTTGTTCCACGAAATACTGACATTCTATATAATTTTCTGTGTACCTATAATCGTGGCCAGTGACCATGAAATAATGAAAAGAGTCGTTTCCGGCACCAAGGAATTACCATCAAAATAAAGAACAGGCCGGACACATAAACAAGAAAGATAATAATGCTACAGATGGATCGCGTAGAGTTAGAAAATGAACGTACAGACATACATATCACGTTTATATCCCTTGCGAGGTAGGCAGAGCGTAAACGGCCATAAAAGACGAATATTTACGCCACGTCTGACAAAATTCAGAAAAGTGTGTATAGCCGCAGCAGTGACCTGTTGGTCAGGCTATCGCCTAAAACTGCAATGAAAATGAAAATAAAATTATTTTATTAAATGTAGGATATCATATAACTTATTGACGTCAAATTTGTATAACACAATTTTCATTTTTTATAACCATTTTGTATTGTCCTAATAGAAAACTGGCTCGGGTTAGTACAACCCTGAAGACAAATCAACAGATAAACCTTAGTCGCCTCTTACCCCACAAAAATGGGGTGATGCTATTCTAAGCGACATCCCACGGTCAGGAAGTGAAGCTTTGAAATATTATTCAAAGTGAAGTTAATTCAAAATTATTACAAATAAATATTATTCAGAATGAAATTTTAATTAGGTAAGGATAAATGAAGCAGTAATAAAACATTTTCAAATTGCAGTCTACAAATGTTCTTAACAATAAACTAGATCATATTTTATGCTAAATTACGACATGTCTCTTAGTCGACTTTTACCTATCTAGCCACTTATATATGTAACCAGATTTCCGTCCAGCGATTTACCCGCTGCCACTCATTTTTCCGTGGTAATAAATGTTTTCCCGCGGTAAAAAGTGGCATATGTGTTATTCCAGATTTTACCCTACATGTGTTTCAAATTTCATCCAAATCGGTAAATCCGTTTCAGCGTGAAGAGGTAACAAACATTCATACACACACACAAACTCTCAGATTCATAATATTAGTAATGTTATAGTCGTAATAATATAGGGTTAGCACGAGTATGTTTAATAGCTTATATACTTCATAGAAAAACTTGTCTGAAGGCCGTCTTATTTCAATAAATTAGCATGATTTTTGCTCCAAGAATTGGAAACATCACAATGGAAGATGTCACCATGAATGGTGGTCATTTATCAACCCATGGGGAACTACAGTTTGTAAGCTTATTTTTAAAATCTGCTTCGTAAGCTATGAAAAATGTAAATAAGTACACACATATCACGCCTTTTATCCTTTGCGGGGTCGGCAAAGCGTAAACCGCCGCAAAAACAGAAATTCACGCCACGTCCGACATACATTTGAGGGACATTCGGAAAATTGTGTATTGCCATAGTGACATGTTGTCAGCCCATCACCTAAAGCTGCAATACACACCCTCAAATCCCTAAGTCGCCTCTTACGACTCCCACGGGAAAGAGTGGGCTGATGCTATTCTAAGCCGGCATCACACGGCTACGTAAGTAAATAAGTTTGCGCGACAAATATTGGACAGTCTCATCCGTGCTTCCCAGTGAGTTCATCCCCAAGGACGCGATTGGGCTGGTTGTCCACCACATAACTTCTCCGGGTGAGCTCCTGCTTCCCACAATTCAGTCAGTTGTAGGTGACAAAGCCCCGGGGCGAAAATAGAAGAGTAGTCTTTATACAAAACGAAGAAATTTAGGGAACACTACAATAAAAAAAGAATGTTTTTTGGAAAGGTATATAAAGTATACAAGTATTTCATAACTAGTACCTTATTTTATTTTATGTACACTTTGTGTTGTGTAAGAATAAGTGACGAAACAGATCGCCGCTCGATCGAACTTGCCGCTCTTGACTCGGTGGAACGCAGGGCCAAGAGGCTCATAGGCGACATAAAACTGGTGGACACCAAGCTACATAGCCTGGCACATCGCCGCAAGGTTGCCTGCTTGTCGGTATTTTATAGATTGTACTTCGTAGAGTGTGCTCAAGAGCTTCACGACCTTGTTCCACCAGCTCCCTTCTACCATCGGACATCCAGACGCACCGCCGGATACCATCCGTACCTGGTAGCCATTCCACCAATTCGGACTAAGCGCTTCCAGTCATCATTTATAATGCGCACTGCTAAAGAGTGGAACTCACTTCCTGCGTCTGTGTTTCCAAAAGCATACAACCCTAATCTCTTCAAAGTAAGAGTGAACAGGCTTCTTCTGGGTGAGCTCGCTCCATCTTAGACTCTGTCTCTGTCCTATGACCTAGACTAGAGTCAAGAGCAAACCCATCATTAATAAAAAAAAAAAAAAACGTTTTAATAGCATTCTAATCAATGTAATTGTTAGTGAAACATGTGTACAAAAAGTGTTTCACTGACCATTATACTGGTCTTCGTGAAATTTATCTATCATATCTATTCATCTCATAACATGCCTTCATTACAGCCACATCAGTCCACTGCTGGACGTGGACCTCCCCCTATTCCCTATTCCCGGTATACCATACGCACCACGTTTGACAGGCGGATTGGCGAGCGCAGTGCAGGATGTATTCTCAGGAAACGCTGCTGCCCATTCCCTACTTTATCAAATAGAATTGGGGCGATGCGTTTTTAAGCCGGCATAACACGGCATCATCTCATTATGGCAGGATAATCTCCCAAGGCCCTCATTATTTATTCCCGACTTTTTACCCTTATTTACTTCCAGCACCGAACTTGAAGCGCATGATAGACGTAACAGACAAAGGGCGTGTCCGTATCTGCCCCCGCATTTTGGTGCTATTCTTACCCGACTACGGCAAAGTCTAAGGAAGTTATCTTAGCAGTTGTAGCAGTCAATATTTGTTAATGATTTGCTACGAATGTTTTCACGTAGCGCCAAAAGCATCCAAATAGCTACGATTATTATGATTTATTAGGTTTAAGAGCGGAATAATTAGTATGCAGACATGCTGGTATACCTCTACGTATAACGTGTATAAATTGCGAAAGTCTTAAACAATTGGTTAGATTGCTGAAAATGACACTCTAGAGGGTTATTTTTTATTCACCCCAGAAATTTTACAGGGTGAATCTACTCATGATTCTGAACAACTTTTATTATGGGGTCACCTGCGAAATCGCGATAAAAAAACAGCTGCTCCATAGAAAAATTCATACCTACTCGAACAAAATGTATGGAACAGCTGGTATTTTTTCGCGATTTCGCAGGTGACCCCATAATAAAAGTTGTTCAGAATCATGAGTAGAATCGCCATGTAAAATTTCCGAAGTGAATAAAAAATAACCCTGTATTTGTCATCAATATAATCCTTTAAGCTTTTAGTAATCACACGAGGTTTAAAATTAAAAACGGTGCTATTCGATATGTCTTCTGTTTCTGAAATGATGCTGAATTCAACCTAAAAAATGACGTTGCAAACCTACGCTACTTTCCAAATAGTCGGGTTGTTGTTTCAAAACTTTTTTGCCCATGTTGAACCGATGCCAACAATTTATTCGCTGTCTTCTCTTCCTTAGAACGGAAGGAAACACTTCACTCTGATATTTTTAGTATCGCCCCCGAATTGATTAAACGTGAAGAATTTAATGTGCCGCAACGCATCTCCCAAAGTCGATTGGAAAAATGCGGAGCCATTGAATAGGCCCTAATAGGGCTGCCAGCTCTCAAAATTGAGATCAGTCATTGACGAACGAAACACTTCTAGTTTTAAGGATCTGTATATTATTACGTGACGCCATCATCACTTCAAAATAATTACTCGATGAAAAACTTTATTTTTAAAAAATCCGCTTTGGTCTATATGAGTTTTAGGTGCTGAAGCTTGCGACTAATTAATTTCAGTTAACTTGATGATAGTTTTAAAAATGGAACAGAAATTACAGAATGAAGAAAATTCCTTTTTTATTTTATTACAAAAAGAAGAAAATTAATATCTAATTTTTAAATGACGGATCATGACGTCAATAGGTATGTGATAGGAGTATCCTTACATTGAATAAAATTAATTTAATTTAATTTGCGACTGAAAACTGCTCTCCTTAGCTTTCGCCAGATGACCGAAAGCCTTTTTGACCCTTACTTGGAGACTGCTTTAAATTACCGATAATGAAATCGTAAGTCAATGTCGTATTTCGTTCTAAAAGTCTTCTTTACATTATTCTCGGAGGCTGTAGATAATGTTAAAAAAATCTGTATTTTACCTACTTTTTGGAGACCCGGCAACCCTACCTTATTGGGTATTTATGGAAGCAAAATATTTGGGGAATCTCGTTTATTGGCCCCGGCCGATCGCTTGTCAATTTCATTGTTGTTTAATCTATGTAATCAGAGTGTAACGAGATGCGATGGTGGCGTTTTTCCGCGGCAACGGTTTTTCAGTTAACGCGCTGTCGGTTTTCGCTATACGCCGCCGGGAGTCGGGAGTAATCCATTACCATTAATATGTAGGGTTTTATTCATGGACAGCAAAGTTTGACGAGCGATATGATTTACAAAGTGTTATTAATGGATTTAATAGCTTGTATTAATTGTGAATCTACTTAGAAGCACAAAATTTGAAGTTTAAAAAGTTTGAAGTTTGTAAATATGAGCTGACTATTTTCGCGCCATGGACTGAAGATCAATAATACTTTGGAAGACGCATGCCGTTTCAACAGTTAAATCACCCCTGCCTCAAAACACTTCCACGGTGTGATGTCGGCTTTGAATAGCATCGGCCCATTTCTTTCCCATGGGTGTTGTAAGAGGCGACTAAGGGATTTACATGTGTATTGCAATATAATATAGGTGATGGGTTGACAACCTGTCACTATGGTGATACACAATTTTTGAATAACCCTCAAATGTTTGTTAAACGTGGCGTAAATGTTTGTTTTTTACTGCCGTTTACGCTCTGCCTACCCTATAAAGGCGTGCTATGTATATGTATGTAATTACCCCTGTACTTGGTGTTCACCATACTTCATCTCCGCCGCACTATTTCACGGTTCTAGATTATTAATTTCGCTCAAGGCTAAAGAGTTTTCACAGAGCGAGTAGTTCATCAATTCTGAATGATAATGTTTTAGCTGGAAGCAGACAGTTGAGTAGAGAACTACGGAGTGCATAAATACATCTGCTAGGAATGCAAAGTGAAAACTTTCTATGAATTACCTTGTACGCAATTATACTAGAGTTTTTTTTTTTTTATTTAGCCTTTTCTGTGTCCCACTGCAGGGCAAAGGCCTCCCCTCTTTCACGCCACGAGTCTCGGTCTTGGGCTTCCAAATGCCAGTCTTGGAGAAAGGCTTCAAAATCATCACGCCATCTTCTCCTAGGCCGACCACGACGACGACGCCCATCCTGTGGTATCCATTTTGTGGCAATTATTGCCCATCAGTCGGGATGCATGCGACAGACGTGTCCTGCCCAATCCCACTTCAGCCGTGCGGACTTTTTGCCGACATCTATGATGCCAGTTTTGGAGCGCAGGGCTGTGTTCCTGATTCGGTCGATCCTTTTAACACCCAAGATGCTGCGCTCCATGGCGCGTTGGCAAACCTTGAGTTTGGACTTTTGTGCTTCAGTCAAAGACCACGTTTGTGTGCCGTACGTGAGGACGGGAAGAATACACATGTCGACTAGTTTTCGCTTCAGTGTAAGAGGAAGGTCTCCCTTCATCAGTTCTTTCATGGACCAGTAGCTCTTCCAGGCATTTTGGATTCGTCTTTCGACCTCTTTGTCCTGCCTGTTTTCGAAGGATGCTATCTGGCCCAAGTAAGTGTATTCGTCGACATAATGTATTATCTGCCCACCTACTTCCACTCTGTGTTTAGAACTGTTGCACATGAGTTGGGTCTTTGTCATATTCATTTTGAGTCCAACCTCAAGGCTTGCCACGCTTATCTCTCGTAGCATAGTTTCGAGCTCTGCGGCTGAAGTGGAAAACAGGACGATGTCGTCTGCGAAACGGAGGTTTGTTAATTGTTTGTCACCAATGCCGATGCCTTTGGATGACCAGGATGCCGAGAGTTTTTTAAATATCTCTTCCAACTAGAGAATTACGGGAAATTATTCATCATTACATTTACCGAGTATTCAGATTTTCGGCGAATAAAACTTGAACTAGTGCCGTGTGATGCCGGCTTAGAATAGCAACACCCCATTTATTTCCCGTGGAAGTCGTAAAAGGCGACTAAGGGACTCGAGGGTGTATATTGCAATTTTAGGCGAAGGGCTGACAACCTATCGCTATGGCGATACACAATTTTCCAAATGACATGACAATTTTTCAAGTATTTTTCAGACGTGGTGTAAATGTCCGTTTTTTGCGGCCGTTTACGCTCTGCCTACACCGCAAGTGATTATAGGCGTGATATGTGTATGTTTGTGTATGTAAAACTTGAATCACCACATTTATATCAATGAGTATTTAACAAAAAACGATCATGTAGTAAATTCAGGGAGTACGCAGCATGACTTCCTGTGAAATGAAACATACATCAGCCTATTGCAGTCCACTGCTGGTCGTAGGCCTCCCCCAGGGTACGTACAGGGTAGTCGCCACCAGCCGCCTTTTTTAAGTCATCGGTTCATCTGGCCGGAGGTCGTCCAACGCTATGCTTGTTCGTCGGTTCTACGACGGATGTGCTCAGCCCACTGCCACTTCAAACACACTTACAAAACACAAAAAATACCTATACCTTATACCTAGCTCACTGCCAAGCGTCTCGTGAATATGAGAGAGACCCAAGTCCAATCTAGCAGTGGCTTATGTAGATGTTCAACAAGAAGCCCAGGAAAGAAAGCAAGTTACTCTACTAATAATACAATTCTTTACTGTCCCAGTCTTGTGTGAAAATTATTTATTTCTGTTATGTTGTGAAAACACATGAAAACTACACAATTTCAGGAGACACGTTTATTGTGCTAAGGAGCAGTACATGAGGTGTGACATGAAAAATAAATCCCAAAGTACCCACCTTACAAAATATCTAATTCTGTCAATAAGGTAAACAAGGCGTCTGAACTCATATACAACATACCTCCCTCTTCAAGCTGATAATTTATACATAACCAAATCCCTAGCACAACTATATAACTATCTAATGATTATGATAATTTTAATGAATACAAACACAATCTGTTTCCTAAATCTATCCAAAATATATGATCCCGATACAAATATAATTAAGAATCTAATAATAAAGATAATACCAAAACGACTACATTAGTTTTAATTATTCCTTGCCTGGCCTCTCATACGGAGATCTCACATGTACATTAAATCTATTTTTAATCTTCCCTGCAGTGGAACTAGGCTCATTGCTCTGAGGGATCCCTAGCATCTCTGCCCAATGTTCGGGGCTAGGTATTTCCAGAACATCTTCATAATTTTGACTGGAATTATCCAATGTCGTTTGTTCACTGTAACCAGGATGAAGTGCTGGTGTTGCTTCCTCCTCCCTCATATTTTCATGCAAATCACCACTCTCATCACCTCCATTAATCCTAACTAACTGATCAATATGGCGGTTTACAGTGACACCTGCATTGTTTTCAATGGTGTAGCTAGAAGGTCCATTCTTTTCAATTACTCTTCCGGGTATCCAACGTGGACCATTAGTAAAATTCCTGTACATGACATATTGTCCCACTGTGGATTCTCTTTGCTTCCTAGAAGCATTTGCAGTTACTTGCTGTTCCAGTTTTCTATTCTTTATATTATCTGGATGGACAGTGTCTAATAATGTGCGCAAACGTCTGTTCATCAACAATTCTGCAGGAGTTTTGTTAGTTCCTGAACATGGTGTAACTCGTAAGCCCAAAAGCATTCTAGGTAATTTAACATCCCATGGCATATCATCCATTTTGCGCAATTTATCTTTGATCGTTTGCACCATGCGTTCGGCGAGACCATTCGTGGCCGGATGATAAGGTGCCGTGGTCACATGTTTGATTTTGTTCGACTCTAAAAATTCTTTCATTTCAGCCGAAACAAATGGTGTGCCATTGTCTGACACCATAATTTCGCAAAGTCCGTGTGTAGCAAATACATTTCGCATATGACGAATAACGGTTGCAGAGGACATATTGTTGACGATGAAAACCTCTGGCCAACGCGAGTAAGCATCAACAATGATCAGGAAAATTTTGTTTTGGAATGGTCCAGCAAAATCAGCATGAATCCGTGACCATGGTCTTGACGGTGTTATCCATTCATGTTTTGTTCTAGGTGGCATATGACGGTTCTCTAAACATTGCGTACAACCGTTTATTAATTTTTCTATGTCAGTATTCATTTCAGGCCACCAAACATAGCTTCTTGCCAATGATTTTGTGTGTACAATGCCATTATGAGTGGAATGTAAAACTCGTAGTGTCGCTGCTTGTAAAGCCGTTGGTATTACCACGCGACATCCCAGTAACAAACAACCTTCTTGAATCGACAATTCAGATCGATGTAGCCAATATGTTCGTAAGTCATTATCTGTAACTTTGTTCGGCCATCCACGTTGTACGTAGTGTATGACACGAGTTAATATCTTGTCTTTCCTAGTCTCTTCTTCTATCTGTACAGCATCAAAAGGAAAATCTTGCGGTGTTTCAGCTATTAACAATACCTCTGACATGTGTGGCTCTGGCCTATCTGGTACAGGCTGGGGCCAACGACTCAGACTATCAGCACTACCAATCTGAGGTCCTGGTTTATATGTGATTAGATAATCATGAGAAGTCAATGCTATAGCAATCCGTGTCAATCGTGGAGAAAGCATGCGTGGCATTGGCTTTTTTGGGTCAAAAATGCCAAGCAGCGGCTTGTGGTCGGTCACAATAGTGAAGAATCTTCCCATTAAATAGTTATGGAATTTCTGAATGCCGAAATTAATCGCCGCAGCTTCTTTGTCCAGCTGTGAGTATCTACGTTCATGTGTGTGCAATGTACGAGAGCTCATTGCAATAGGTCGTTCCTGACCATCTTCCATAACATGTGCAAGCACTGCACCTACTCCATATTCCGACCTGTCGCAGGTGAGCACTATAGGTTTGCGCATGTCGTAATGCACTAATGTCAAATCATAGGTTAGTTGATGATTGGCCATATTAAAGGCTTTCTGTTCTCGTGCAGTCCATTGCCATTCTTGTGTCTTGTCCAGCAAACGATGTAGGGGTTCTAAAATTGTAGCTTTGTGTGGTATAAATCGCTCATAAAAATTGTAAAGCCCTAAGAATGCTTGTAATTCTTGTTTATTTTTAGGTGCCGGCGTATTTTTAATTGCTTCGACTTTGCTCGATGACGGGTGAATGCCTTCGGCATCAATAACAAATCCAAGAAACTCTACTCTTTCTTTAGCCCATTTGCATTTGTCTTTGTTAAGTCGTAATCCAGCTTGCTCAATTCGTTCCAGAACAGTGTCTAATCTCTGTTGCATCTGCTGTATTGTGTCACCACAGACTAATATATCATCAATCAGTACCGCTACACCACTGATGCTAGCAAGTAATGACGTCATCAACCGCTGGAATATTCCTGGGCTAGCTTTAACTCCAAAAGCAAGACGATGAACTGTGTATAACCCTTTACAAGTGTTCAATGTTAGCAACTTTGCAGTTTTATCGTCCACAGTCACTTGTGTGTATGCTCGATCTAAGTCTAAAGTAGTAAAAAACTTGCTTCCAGCCACTATAGCAAAAACTTCATTAGCTGTGGGCATCGGGTATGTATCCGATTCAGTAGCTTGATTGACCGTACTGCGATAATCACCACACAATCTAATCGCTCCTGTTTTCTTTACAATTGGAACAACAGGTGTAGCCCATTCAGAGAAAGAAACAGGACGAAGCACACCTTCGTTCACCAGTCGGTCAATTTCTGCCTCCACCCTGTCCTTGATAGCGTATGGCACTGGGCGAGCTTTAAGAAATTTAGGTGTCGCATCTGGTTTTACATGTATCGTGACAGGCTTTCCACGGTAAGTACCAAGTCCGTCCTTAAACACTTCTTTGTATTTTGATACCAATTTATCAATATCTGCGAAATCAGCTTCAGATATCGCATTAATATTTGGCCTTAAGCCGAAAGAGTCAAGCCAATTTCGCCCAAGCAAGTTAGGACCATCGCCTTCCGCCACTACTAGAGTTAGGTTCTGCTTAATATCGTTATACTCCACAGGAACTACAACTTGTCCCAGCAGTTTCACAGGCGCGTTCGTCCAAGTAGTAAGTAGTTCTAACTCGACCACACGCACTGTGTCAAAGTAGACGTACATTCGTTTTGTTCCGCCAATAATAATCTAGAACGTGCTTAAATTCATAGTGCTTAGAAACAAATTAAGTGTTAAAATGAACATGGGAAAATGCCCTACGTATTCGTTAAACCAGTTTTTGAATCGCGATCTTCGTTTGTGAATTACAAGCAAAATTAGCTATAATCTAAATAAAAACGGTTAAATGTTACTGACCTACGACAATTTTAGTTTCTATTGAGTGGCATCTGTGCGCATGGACTCGACCGAGACGGGTCAATGACCGATCCCCACCAGTTCATCATCCAAGGACGCTACGAGTAAGACCCACACGCGCTGTGCGCGCTACGAAAACAGCTCACCCGTCAGACTACGCAAGCGCTACGCTGCAAGAGATTGCTAATTTCACCATTTATGCTACGAGCCGTTTGGCGTTGAGGCCAGTATGCCCTGATTTGAGAAGCAAGCGCCGGATCAATTCTACGCACCACACTGAATTATTTTTCTTCTTTTTTATTCTTGGAACTATTATTGTTGTATCTTCATCATAATGAAATTTATCTGCGTTAAATGCAAAAAAGAGGCTACGCAAACTGATTCTTTAATCTGCTGCGAATGTAAAGGAATATATGATTTAAAATGCGCCCAAGTGACAACAAGGCGCTATGATCTTATGCGCGCAGATCGAGAAAACGATCGCCGGCTTACATGGACCTGTCCCACGTGTCTCCAAAAAGGGGCTTCAAAAGTCAAAAAGCAGACTGTCATCTGTACTGTCAAATCAAAAGAGATAAAACTAAAAAAAACGAAAAAAGTTTCGGGCACATCAAAATGTATTCCGAAAATACGTATAAATACAAGGGAAAGTCGTGAATCATTAGCGAGTGTAAGTAAAACGGTTGAAAGCGAACACAAATCAACATCAGAAGCTACTATTTTAAATCCGTCGGTCCATCAGACGGTTGAAGATGAGGGAGCGTCGACACATAAAAGTTCCGAAAGCCTGGTACCTGGCTCCCATAAAACTACCCCACAGTTAGAGGCTACTGAAATATTACAAGTAAACGTCGATACATATAACTCATTTGACAGCTTACCAAATGATTACGATGACAATGACTCGATAGATTCGACATCTCAGATACAACAGCAGAATAGGAGTTGCCCTTTAATAGGAAAATCGGTAGAAATAGCAGATGAAATCAAGGAAAAAGATGGAATTATACTGGATTTGCAGGAAAAATTGAAAATAGTTAATGAAATGTATAATAAAATACTGATTGAGAACCAGAAACTTAAAAATGACATATCTGGCCTTGAAAAAAAGGTTACCTCACTAAAACACATATGTACCCGTACATGTATCACACCCCAAAAAATTAACAAAAGGCAGTCAATTAACCCATTAGATAAGGATGCCTATGACCATATACGCAGAAGATTCGATAATCGAGCATATTCATCATCACCTAACCCGGTTTGTAAGAGGAAAAATTTAGAAAATTTTGAAATAAACGCAAAGATAAATTATGATCTAAATTATAATATCATAGAACTCAACGAAAAAATCAGTAATCTACAAGATCAACTAATTGACACAATGCAACAAATAAAAAACCTAAAGTTTTACGCAGCAGATTCTGAAAACACTACCCTCCTGGACCTAGAAGACACCCCCCAAGACCTTGAAACTAGTTCAGAAGTAGAAGAACAGGAATTGAACTCCCCAACGAAGAGCTCTACGAAGCATAAATTGTGTATAATTAGTGCAAATAACCAGAATAAAGTATTGCCAATTGCGGAAAATATCTTTGGAAACGACTTTGAACTCTGCCACTACTTAAAGCCACACTGTGGAGTAACAAATCTAATAGATGACATAGAATCTAAGCTACATACCTTTAATATGGATGATTACTGCATTATCATGATTGGGGATGAAGATTTCAAAAGGACTGCAAACTATGATTTAATCATTGAAAACATGCGAACAAAATTGTGGAAAATATGTCACACTAATGTTATAGTCTGCTTACCTGTATACAAGCACGGTATCTATAATAATTATATGTTTAACTCTAGAACTGAAACTTTTAACACTAAATTATATTGGGACAACTGTGAAAATAATTATTGCTACATTATTGATTCAAACGAAAATTTGTCATACGATAATATAATGTTTCATAATTACTCAGGGCATATAAAAAACCAGGGTATCGAATGTATATTTCAGACAACTTTAAAAAAAATCATGGAAATGATTATGTTTTTTCGGTCCTAATGTACACAAAAATTTAGATATTAGTCACAAATTGACAACTGATAAAGGCTCTGTAAATTCAATTAAACTTAATCCTTATAGTAAACAAGACGATAAAGGACCTCTCACTCAGGGAATTCGGGATGTCATAGTCGATACAAACACACTAAGAATATTTCATCAAAATATAGCTGGCGTATATAGCAAGACGGATTTACTGGAAATAACATTATTAGACTTCGCTTTGAAAGGTCAAGAACTGGACATTCTTTGCTTCACTGAGAGTTTTATAAAAGAAGGTTCTGAGGATAACATCAAGCTTAATAATTATAAATTAATTGCATCTTACTGCAGAAATAAAGGTAGAGGGGGCTCTTGTATAATGATAAAAAAAACTATGAATGCAAAACCTGTACATAATCTATCAACTCTAGCTGTGAAATCTGCCTTTGAATGTTGTGGTATTGAGATAGTTGGATTAAATCTCTTAGTGATAGTAATTTACAGAACCCCAAGTTCTGATCCTGATATATTTTTGAAAAAACTGGATAGACTCTTGAATAAATTTACTGATAAATATAAGAGAAAAAAGATCGTCATCTGTGGGGACTGGAATATTAATATATTGGAAACTACTCCTGTATCAGACCTTCTTCTGCGTACTCTCAAAAATTACAATTTTGAAGTCCATATAAAGAGCCCAACCAGACGGAAATCATGTATAGATCTTTTTGCCAGTAATCAAAAAAACGTAAAGGGCGAAACTCATAATCTCTGTCTTTCAGATCATGACACTGCTCAAACGATTTCTTTGACAACTAAGAAATGTAAATCTTATGTGACATGGTTTGAGTACAGGAGAGATTATAGTAGAGAAAATATGGTAAAATTTTCAAGATGCCTGTATGCTCTATCATTTGAAGAAGTGATGGTTAATAATAACTTGTCTGAGGCATTCACTATATTTTATGAGACTTTGTGCCTGTTCTACAATCTGTGCTTCCCAACAGTAAGAGTAAAAATAAATAATCGACCGTCCAAATTGCCATGGCTAACTCGCGGTTTAAAAAAATCTTTTGTCACTAAGCGTAAACTATACTATGGCTATATAAATTCACGTACAAATAAGTCATTACATAAAAGAACCTACAAAAAATATAACTACATGTTTAAAAAATGTTTACTTAAGGCACAGAGAATTAATAACACTAAATATATTGCACAAAACTCAAATAATCCAAAGGCAATCTGGAATAGAATATCACCTGTAATGGCTAATACATTCCAAAACAATGACATTGAATCAATACAATATAATTCTGAATTAATTAGTGACCCTCAAAAAATCTGTGACATTTTTAATAACCATTTTATAAATTTGACGACTAATAATAATAATACTAATACTATGAATAATTTAAAATTTGACATTAATCCTCATACCATCTATTTGACACCTGTAAGTGAGAGAGAAATTCAAAGAATAATATTAGGGCTAAAAAACAGTAAATCATGCGGACATGACGATATAACAACAAAAGTAATAAAAATGTGTGCTGAAAAGCTATGTCACCCAATAAGCCACATTATTAACCTATCATTTTGCCAAGGAAAATTTCCGGATCAATTAAAAGTCTCTGTCGTTAAACCACTTTTCAAAAAAGGGGACAAAAGAGATCCAAATAACTACCGGCCTATTACCTTGATTCCTGTAATTTCAAAAATTTTTGAGAGATCTATGCATATCAGGCTACTTGATTTTCTTAATAAATATAATATTTTGCACCCAAATCAGTACGGCTTTCGAAAAGGAAGCTCAACAACTTTAGCATGTTTCGAATTAATTAAAACGGTCACTGACAGTATTAACAACAAAATCCCAATTACCTCAATATTCCTCGACATGAGTAAAGCATTTGATTTTGTTAATCATAAAAAGCTGCTAATGAAATTAGAATCTTATGGGATTAGAGGAAAGACCTATGATTGGATACAAACGTATTTGTTAAATAGAGCTCAATGTACAGAGATCTCAAAAATGACATCAAGCAATAAGTCTTTACTTAAATTGAAATGGAAATCTGAATATAAAATTACAGAAACTGGAGTTCCACAAGGTGGAATTCTCGCACCATTATTATTTCTAATTTATATTAATGATTTACCCAGTTCCGTCCCTGTTAAGACAATTTTATTTGCAGACGATGTAACTTTACTAGTACAATGTGACAAAAATTCCAATTATGAAACGGACGTGAACAAAGCCTTGAAAGATATAATTGACTGGTTAAATACAAATGACTTAAAAATAAATATTAATAAAACTAAAGTTATGACATTTCAATCTTATCATTCAAATTCGAGACATTTAAATATTCAATATAATGACATATCACTGACACAAATAGACACAATTAAATTTCTAGGTTTAACACTTGACATCCACTTAAACTGGAAGGCACACATCAACCAAATATGTAAAAGACTTGATCGCTTCGTCTATGCGTTAAAAAGGCTTAGGCAGACCGTCTCTCAAGATGCAGCTCTAGCTGCTTATCATGGCTACGTCTCTTCAGTGATGAGATATGGATTGTTATTATGGGGAAACTCAGTAGATGCAGATGTAGTCTTTAAACTGCAAAAGAAATGTGTGAGAGCCATTGCTGTAGCTTACTATCTTGACAGTTGCATGCCTTTGTTTAAAACACTTAAAATAATGACATTGCCTTGTATGTTTATCAAAGATTCTTGTTGTTTCGTAAAGCAACATCCTGAATACTATAGAAAAATATCTGATATATCGTCCCGAAGAGTTAGAGCACAGTATTCGCGCTTGCTATATCAGCCACCTTCGCGTACTTATATTTATAAGAAAAATGCTTTTAATACCAGTATCACATTGTACAATAAGCTTCCCAATGAGTTAAAAGATTTACCGTCGAATAAGTTTAAAAGGGCGTTGACTAAATGGCTGGGTGAGAAGTGTTTTTACTCGGTGACTGAATATTTAAATAGCTAATTATTACATTTATTAAAATTTATTATGTATGAATAATGTTTGCACGCCTGCGATCAGGTAGAATACGTGGACAACTATTATGTTAAGACCTTTATAAATACTGTATTCATGCAAATAAAGAATTTACTTACTTACTTACTTACTTACAAGTTCGCAGACTGAGTGTGATGGGCTGCAGGGCCGTGCGCGCCAGACGCGGGCGCAGCTTGTCCCACGTGCGATTATTTGCAATTGAATGACCGGCTCCAGTATCCAATTGAAAAACGACTGGTTCTCCAGCCACCAATGTATGTACGTTATAGGGAGGTACACGACTGGTGCTGGGTATAGAGTATATTCCATTGAGGACGTCTTCATCATCATTATTGTCAACAAAATTAATTTTTCGACTGGAATTCCGTTTCTTTGAGCAAATCTTTGCTATATGTCCCTTCTTTTGACAAAAACGGCAAACTGCGTTTATAAACCTGCATTCTCCACCATGGCGGTCTCCACAACGATAACATAAACGCATATTTTTGTTAACTTGTAATGCATTAATATCCATTGGTTCAGGTATGGCCGAGTCTGATGACGTCCCGCCGGTGGCGGCGGCAGCGGTGGCGGCGCGGTCGCCGTAGTCGGTATGGGCGCGCTCGTTGACGTTTGTGGTGCTATGTATCATTCGCACATCCTTCCCCGCACTTTCAGCTGCTAACATAGCATCTACGACGTCTTTATATTCTAACTTATCTTTCTTTAACAAATCATATTGCAATCTGACGTCACTCATGCCACATACGAGGCGATCACGCAACATTCGCTCCAAATCCGTAAAGTTGCAACGTGAACTTAATTTTCGTAAATGCGCGATGTAGTCAGCTGCTGTTTCATCACGTTTCTGATCACGTTTGTAAAATGCAAACGACACCGATATTTCATTTATTTGCGGAGAATAATGTTTGGTTAGAATTTTCACTATGTCTGTAAAAGTCACTTCACTTGGTTTATTGGGCGTAATTAACGCGGAACATGTCTCAAACACTTGTGCACCACAAACTGTGAAGAAATTCGCTCGTTTCACTTTATCGTCCGTGATATTGTTTGCTTCAAAACAAAATTTCAACCTATCAATATAATTCTCCCAACTGTCCGTGTGAGGGTTAAATTCATTGAACAACACCGAGTCCAGTCTTTTATTAGCCATTTTTATCACTCGTCGACACTGTTATGTTGTGAAAACACATGAAAACTACACAATTTCAGGAGACACGTTTATTGTGCTAAGGAGCAGTACATGAGGTGTGACATGAAAAATAAATCCCAAAGTACCCACCTTACAAAATATCTTATTCTGTCAATAAGGTAAACAAGGCGTCTGAACTCATATACAACAGTTTCGTAATTCTATAGAGCTGCAACTTTAAAAACCGCTTTGGTAAATACAAGCAAACTTATACAACAGTAAAATTTTAAAGCGCTATAAAACCGATGTAAGTTGCTGTTTATAAAGTGCATTCGATGTTTTTAAGGTTTCAAACTTGGAGCTTTAGACGGAGAGCTAGCTACGCCTTAAGCAATGAAACTTAGTCAGGAGTGAACCTAGTCTTGATTTGATGATTACTGAGATAGCGGCCATAACATATATAATAAACTTATCTATACGTTAGACGACACGGTGTACAATGTCGACCACATCGCCACAGAAAAGAGTGAGTGAATCTTTTAGGTATTAAGTATAACGGTTGGAACCTAACAGTTTTTCATTTAAGTAAAAACGAACATTTACGCCACGTCTGATCAACATTTGAAGGTAGAACAGCAAGTTGTATATCGCTATAGTGATAGGTTGTCAGCCCATCGCCTGAAAAATCAATAAACATATAACTATCGAGTCCCTTAGTCGTCTCTTACGAACGCACGGGAATATAATGGGATGCTGCTATTCTAAGCCGACATTATACGGCATTAAAAAAACGATTACATAATAATAACGAAAACAGAAATGGAGAAGTATACTGCTAAAATTATACTTGACACAAAATACGTCACTACTGTGTCATCAACACCTTATATTTAATTACATATTGTACACTAATAATTGTAAATATTAAATTTGGAATACTTAGAATAATTTATATGTTTAAAAGTACTGTATTTGGCTGTTTGGTGCTCGACTGACTCGGTCGCATGACTCGACCAATGACAGTATCGGGCCGATCACGGAGCGGGCCAATTACAGAACAGGGGCTCTGGTGGGCCGGCACAGTGGTGGGGTTTAGTCGGGAGGTCGAGTCATTGCGGGCGGGCAGTCTTGCTCAAGCAGTTGGTAGTGACGGTTGTGTAAAAGTGAGATTTGTGTTCACAAGTGTAAACGTGTGTTCTTCGAATAATTATACGCTGAAAAGTGAGTATACTCTGAATTGTTTTATTTTATATTTGCCCTATTTCCGTCAACTGCTTGGTTCAGTATAACAGCAGAATACCCTAAACTAAAATTCATTGCTTGTCAAATCGCACGACTTCTGACGCAGCCACCTCCACGACGACAAGCGAGCGAGGAGAAAATTAAGGATGCGGCGAGACTATAAACAGTAACCTGAGCACTAGAAAAAATTACAGAGCAAACACGGCGAGTCACGATGTTGAACACTCGGCCCTTGTTACATTACCTACCGAGGACCGGATTACTTTAATGTACTCTAGCTGTATTGTCGTGTGATGCTGGTTTAGAATAGCATCATCCCATTTCTTTCCCGCGGGTGTCGTATGAGGCATCTGAGGGACTCGAGGGTTTTATGTGTATTTTAATTTTAGGCGACAAGCTGACAACCTGTCTCTAAAGTGATACATGGCTTTAAATTTTTTGTGACACATGGCAACGGCGACCATATTTAAGGGCCTTTAACGATCTACCTATCCCGCAAGGAATAAAGGCGTGATGTGTATGTGGATAGGTAGGTACATAGGTAGATAACATACCTACCACATCATCTTACCTAAATTAAAGTTTGTTGTAATAATACCAATAATCTCACTGAATAGCTCAAATATGTTTAATGATAATTCTAAATATGTCCTACCGGTAGTAATGCGGGCCGCAAGTGATCACGTTACCGGCTGCTATCGCCTAGCAACAATGTGCCGGCGAACTCATAAATTCGAAACAATTAGACGATAAATTCCCACTTGAATTAGTATTTTTATTTGCACGTCACGTGCGCACGCCGACTCCTGCAGGAGAGCCGTAGCACAGTGGCGCCCGAGCCATAGAAAAAAACAGGAATTAAATACGCTACAGACTTTTTCGTCAACCAAGTCATGTTAGAATATGTTGAAGAAGTAATTGTAGCGTTCAATTTACCGCTTAAGCCATAACCGTTTCACAGTTGAGAAATAGGCGGCTGTTTTGGCTCATTCATGGTTAAAATCATTTTGATGGTTTAATTCTTCTTTCTACGAGATATACTTCTGCTGCCACATCAGCCACATCAATTATTTTATTTATTTATTTTGAGCCTAAAGTATGACATATTATGAAAAGAAAATAAGTTTTTGGAATTTTTGGAACCGTTCCACAATTGAGATATATGAGGCTGTCTTAGCTCAATTAAGGTTTAAAACTCGAGGATACATAATTTTGATGGTTGCAATCGTCTACATACCTATTCTACGGACATACTTCTTCTGCCACATTTTTTATTTTATTTATATATTATGAGCCTGAAGTGCGATATATTATAGAAAGAAAAATATGATTTTCTGCTCTTGACTTTAGTCTGGGTCATAGGACAGAGACAGAGTCTAAGATAGCGAGCTCACCCAGAAGAAGCCTGTTAAGGCACTGGCACTCCCACACACTGACGGAACGCGAAAGCTACTTGGCGCCAGACTTCGGCAGCAATCTAATGAACCAGTTTTTTTTTCATTTGATGGCGACACTTTAACACCGGAGCACCGTCAGCAATTTATGTACGGGGGCGTCAAACGCAACAGCTCAAAGAAAATGAAGGCGCCCCCCTTAGCTCAGCCGCACTCGTGATGCCACGTAATTATGTTTAACAATTTATTTTCCACTGAACAATGGATAAGTAATGTGCAGCGAGAGCAATTTCACTTGCTTTGTGTTAGTTTTATGATGTTGGGCGTGAGTTATTGTCTATCTGTTGCTAATATGTACTTTGTAAAAGACTTGGGGATTGGCACGTGAGACATCACTTTCGTAGAATATAAATCAACTAGCGTTTCTGTTTACCAGCAGGAATAAAACTTTTCTCGCTGTAAAGGTAAAAAATCCGCATCGAAATCCATTGAGTAGTTTTAAAGATCTAAGCGTACATAGGGGCAGACACGGGAAAAAACATTTATTTTACACTGTGTAGTGATAGGTATGCTTATATTATTAAGATGCTAAAATTAAGAGTAAGTTTGAAAAATGGGTTCGTATCCTTCGGTTTGAAAACGCCGCGTTACCCTATGCTACAATTCTTCGTACAGTACCTACCTCATCATAAATTATCAACAGACACAACATGGGCCTTCCGCTAAGAAGCCGGGTTGGCAAGCGCAGTGACGGGGAGACGCTTTTATATTTCGGATCATGAAGAATATGATCAATTGTGTTTCGAAAGACCCTTAAATGTGTCCCGGAGGTGATAAAGTCCATTTCTTTACGGCCGTTTACGCTCTGCCAACCCTGCAAGGGATCATAGGCAGTGGCGTGCACAGGGTTTCACGACTGGGTAGGCAGTACAAACAAAGGCGGTTCTCACACGAAACTCATATTTTTCAGTGTTTTGTCGTATCCGGTTTTTAGGGGAAAATAGTTTACGAGATCCCATACAAAATTTGTATAGGTATCATTAGTACACGTTACCGCATCAAATTGCGGCTGTCACAAGATGCCATGTGTGCGGGGGCTGTCACCAAAGATGTAAAGAACCGCAGTATTATCCGGTGGTGGTGGTCCAATGCATGCGATTCACGAAGATGATTGTTCATCTCTTTCAATGTTTGCACACAACAATCTGACAAAATAAAATTTTCAAGTATGACCTATTGTTACCTTTTATTTGCGTAATTTCCAATTGTTGATCTGCATTTTATCACACATAATATCAACTTAGGTATTGAAAACAGTACTTTAACTTTTGTAAACACACAACACAAATCTTATTACAGTTGTTTATCGCGCACATTAGAAGGTATGATAGAAGTTCTGTTATTTTTCATTCTATTCTATCACAGAACACCCACCGAACTACATTTTCACTATTAAACTTTAAAGCTTTACTTGAAAAACCTAACCTAAAATAAACAACACGGGTAAACAACAATGGAGGAATTTGCAATGTCTTCTAAAGTAAAATACTATCAAGCAAAATTGCACCTCATTAATATGCAAATAGTTCAGAAGAAAGGTGTCACAAATTGGTCGGATTATACGCACCGCCCCTCCCACACCTCAACCCGCGCGCTTTTTTCTATAGTTTTTGCGTTTGTTTACTAGATTTTTGACCAACCATCACTGCACGACGTTGATTATGCACAACACGATTGCGCCGGACAACGTTTTGTATAACAGGATCGTCTTCAAGGGGCTTTAGGGGGCGAAGCCCATTAAAACTAAACATTTTTGACACAGATTCAATAAAGTAGGTTAGGGTAGAGTTGTGACCCCCTGGAGCGAATGAAGCGAGCGATCAAGCCACAATTGCCACTGTCGTGCTGGCTTGGGACATGCAATGCTGCATGCAAGGCTGTGTCGGCCATGATTTTGCTGTGCAAAACACTGTTATGCAGTATAGGGACTCGCCGTGTGTATGCAGTCGTTTTTTTTTTAATAAGCAGCACCTTTGGAGGATGATGTTTGGCCCTGTTAGCGCTACTAGTTTGAACCGGTTTGAACACGTAGTAATAGTCTATTTCATTCATAAAAGCAGGCAGCGGTCGAGGCGCCTAAGCTCGATTGACAATGGTAATGTTCGAGTTCACTAGGGGCGCGAAAGTTTTGAAAATGACGTTCCTTTTTACGAATGGGTATCGTTCTTCAAATAATAATTTTATTAAATATTTATAATTTTGTGTGGATCAAAATATCAGGGTAGGCAGTGCTTTTGTGCCTATATGGACTGCACGCCCCTGATCATAGGGGGTGATATATATATATATATATATATATGTATTTTGTTAAGCATTTTCGTGCTTCACAGTGTAAACTAACCCTTAAACTAATGAACGCTCTCACTACTCTAGCAAAGCTAATTTGCTCATTTAAAACATCTCCATTTACCTTTAAACGAGGCCAGCCCAAAGTAAATCACCGACAGTCCAGATAAAATTCCTTTAAGGGTGCATCGAGCCGATTTGCAAGTACTACCGGCCGCTGATCAGTACAATGATTAAGGCAAGTGTAGCCCTCAACGACCTCAACGGTGGCGCCACTTCACAAAACAAAAGCTTTCTCTTTATGCAAACAATCAATCAGAATGTCCGTTACCCAAGTTTTTAGTATTATCCTTATGTAAAATTAGAACCTGCAAACTAAATAAAATATTTGCTGCAATTAATGTTATGGAAAAAAGTACCTAAAAACGGCCACTTTTGGTATTAATTTCCATAACTTGAATTGCAACAAATATTTCATTGAGTTTGCAGGTTCTAATTTTACTTCAGGATAATACAAAAACTTGGGCATCGGACATTCTGATTGATTGTTTGCATTAAGAGAAAGCTTTTGTTTTGTGAAGTGGCGCCACCGTCGAGGTCGTTGACGGCTGCACTCGCCTTAAGTAAAATAAGTAAAACGAATAAGACTGAAAGCGTGACACAAAAGCAGTGAGATAACACACAGGAAAAACGAGCAGAGTATCGCCAGAGGAGAAAAGACAGGGAGACGGTATCGCGGCCCGCCCAAGAGTTATTAAATATTAAAACAAGTCTACTTGAATATTCAATGACAAACTAAACCGACTTCACTTGTAGAGGAACACATGGCCTGTACAAAGAAATGTAGAAACCAAAAAACAACGACTTTCGATCTGTGCTAGCTGACGCTATCGACAGCGCTTTTATGTTTTAATGATTCGGCATAGTACTTATAGGTATATATTGTCAAAAATTCTACTTTCTCTTACCTAATGTTCTGTTTCTTGAAGAGTACTACTGAACAGGTTTTGATGAATTTTTTTTGACTTCTGACGATCCATTAACAAAAACAAAAAGACATAAAAATTAGTAGGTAAAGTCGTTTTTTGACTGGCTCGACTGACTCCTGGTACGCCAAAGGTCCCCACCAGACACAAATATTTGTTAGGTAAATTTTCAAATATTTGTGTTTAGTCTGGGTATTTCAATGAATAATATGTATTTATTAAAGAAAAAGTATATTTGTATTAATATCAGCTATCTAGTCCTATTAGCATTTGCTATTTGCTTTGCTTCGTTTGAGGCTAGATGGCGCTGTATGGATTGTCCAGCTAGGGCGTAGCACTAGTATGACAAGAAGGAAGCGTATTGTGTTTGAGCCTATGGTGATAACCTCATTTTTTTTCAAAGTCGGTTAATAAACTTGCATTCGCGATACACCAGATTGTGCGCAACACAATGAATACGATCGCTCTTATCATATCAGAGCACGAGCTTACATAATTCAGAGACGATCTTCAAGTAGTCTGTTGTTTACGCATGAACACACTATGTACAGTCTCTAATAGCACATAAGGTACCAAAAGTACTCCAAAAGAACTGAATTATTTTCACCCCCAGTTAAAACATAATATTTTTTTTAATTTATTGTCATAAAAGAAGTCATTTTCTACCAATACACATTCATATCAAAAAAAAAATATTGCTGGGTACAAAAATAATTCAGTTCTTTTGGAATACCCCTGGTACCTTATGTGCTACAACCGACTGTACATACAACTAAACAGCCCAGTATGGCTAGCTTTTCATGTTTCTAAAATATTTTAGAGTCGAATATGTTTTAAAATTGGCCGAACCTAATTTATTATATTGTGTCATTTTATGCCGTGTGTTGCCGGCTGAGAATAGCATCACCCCATATCTTGCCCGTGGGAGTCGTAAGAGGCGACTTAGGGACTTGAGGGTGTGTATTGCAATTTCAGGCGATGGGCTGACAACCTGTCACTATAGCGATACACAATTTTCCAAATAACCCTCAAATATTTGTCAGACGTGGCGTAAATATCCGTTTTATGCGGCTGTTTACGCTCTGCCTACCCCGCAAGGGATTATAGGCGTGATATGTGTGTCATTTTAGGTAACTTTCCTTTTCTGTGAATAAATTACTCAAGCTGGGTTTTTACACTATGTAAACTGTAAAATAGACAATACTGGTATATTTTTAATTTGGATTTAAATATTCGCTTGCCAATTCGCTTGCCGAGCGTGGCAATTGAGGCATTACCTCCCAATAGGGGGAGGCCTATGTCCAGCAGTGGACTGTTGTGGCTTTTAATGTTATATAAGAAGGTGCCAAATTAAATCGTGTAAATGACATGGGAACGCATTTCGAACACAGCTTTCTTTATCATAAGATAAATGATCACTATTCACAAGTCTCATACCCACAGTTAAAGCAACAGAAATACTAGATCTGGGATAGGTATGTTCACTAGGTGTGAAATTAAGCTAGAACATTTATGTTTATTTAGTTCGTGCACCAAAGGCATGTTTTCAGCGACGCAACAGATATTTAGAAACCTTTAAATGCCAACGCACTTATAAGTTTAAAGATAGCGTCTATAAAGCTAAACTTCATGTTACTAACTTATGAAACAGTAAATAGCTGTTTTTAGATTTTCTTTTTTAACCGCGAGCAGGTTTTGAACCTGCGACTTTGCCAATCACTAGTTGCTATGTGACGCCACATCCATCTGGGCTACCGCGGCTTATTCATTGCCCGCAAATTTTGCAAATGTTTGGTGCCTCACTTGGTTTAGGCAATAGGTTGTCCCAACTCAAAAAAGGATGTAACCGTAAAAATTGCTTTCAATTTGTAAAGTTTTCCAAGTTTCTAGAGTTGAAACATAGGAGTTTAACTAAGTCGACACTCAAACTACGAGTCTATATCCGGAGTAGCGAACCTAAAACGAATAAAGAGTGAATTGAGCTCATAGTCTAGCCTAGACTTCTAAAAACTTAACTTCGCTACCTGGGCTCTACACTGTTTGCTCTCAATCTAAAACGTCTCTACTCTATAGAGACATAATATAGGTACCAAAGGTCGGAAGTTTTATAAGTTGCTCTTCGAAATGAAAATTCATAAATAAATACTAGGTGTAAGGTAAGTAGGTGTCCGAAAACTTTTGACGCATAATCATTCCATGAGACTGAAGAAGATTTTTCCTCCAAAAAGATAAATTGGGAAACGACAACGGTAGATCGAAAATTTTACGTCGTGTCCCAACATAATATTATGTTCCATATGGAGAGTTTTATATGTAAGGGTCTGATCAAATTCACATTTGCTGCATCGTTAAGGTAAACTATGATGGTCAATTTCAAGAGAAATCTCAAAACCATTTAGAAATTATACTTTATTAACAGTATCTACTTATTAGAGAAATAAGAAAGAGTATAAATACTAATAATTGCCGTGTGATGCCGGCGTAGAATAGCATCACCCCATTTCTTACCCATGGGTGTCGTAAGAGGCGACTACGGGACTCGAGGGTTAGATGTGTATTGCAATTTTAGGCGATGGGCTGACAACCTGTCACTATAGTGATACACAGTTATCTGATTGACCCTCAAACTGTCAGATGTGGTGTTAATATCTGTTTTACGGCCGTTAACGCTCTGCCTACCTCGTAAGGGATATAGGCGTGATTTATGTATGTATGTATGTATGTATAAATACTAAGGTATTTCAACATAGTCCCTTGATGACCTTTTTTTGACGCCATAGTTAGAAAAAAATACAAAATGTTCGTAACTGACTTTTTTTGTCTATGATTAACTTTTTTTGTGCTAAGCTGGCAAAGGCATTTATATACTTTACCAAAAATTGTGACGTCACGTCTCCGAAACTTTAGAATAATATTAAAAATGTAGCGAAATAATATAAATCCCAAATTAGTTCCTTAAAACGGCCTATATTTTCAAAACATACCAATCAAAATATCCAGTATACAGAATAATACCCCGTGTTATTGTAGAAGTTCTAGAAAAATATGAAGGTTATTTATAAGTATCATAGAAGTAAATATTATTTCCACCACCATATATTACGTACTCGTATGAATTTACTTAGACGCGCATAAATCTGAGTTCGCGACATAGTTTTACATGACCCAAAAGCTCATTGCAGCTTCAACAAACTTTGAAAGCCGCTGGAACATTAGTAATTGCATAACTCACCCGCGTTGCTTTATCGCGAGATACTCTGACACCAGGGTTCATCGGGTAGTTGGGCGACTCGGTGTACTACACGAAAAAATAAAGAGAGAGAGATCGCGAGAAAAGTGTAGGATTCTTAAATAATTGTATTAATACATACATACACATACACATATCACGCCTATTATGCCTTGCGGGGTAGGCACAGCGTAAACAGCCGCAAAAAAAGGCCATTTACACCACGTCTGACAAATGTTTGAGGGTCATTCGGAAAATTGTGTATCACTTTAGGGACAGGTTGTCAGCCCATCGCCATCGCAATTGTATTAATTGTGGGTTTTAATTTAACGCCGTGTGATACCGGTTTAAAATAGCATCACTCCATTTCCTTCCCGTAGGAGTCGTAAGAGGCGACTAAGGGACTCGAGGGTGTGAATTGCAATTTAATCGATGGGCTGAGAATCTGTCACTATAGCGATACACAATTTTCCGAATAACCCTCAAATGTTTGTCAGACGTGGCGTAAATGTACGTTTTTTTGCGGCTGCAAGGGATTACAGGCATGACATGTGTTTAATTTAATCGTTGCTTTCTTACCTGAAAGATTTATGCAGCTTAGCCAATTTTGAGAACCTCTGGCCTGTTAATAATCGCATAACTCACTAAAATTGCCTGATATCAAAAAAAGTGTTTGATTTTTAAATAATTTTAATTTTTTGCTTTAAATTCAATAATTTATTTTCACCTAAAAGATCAATGCAGCTTCGTCAAGTTTGAGAACCTCTGGCCTGTTAATAATCGCATAACTCACTCGCATTGCTTCATCGCGAACGCAGTGTATCGCGCGTCGCATCTCGGTTGCAACAGTCTGCGCCCGCGCCGCCCACTTACCTGAAACAATACATCATTACAATATCAGTTACCGGTTGAGAACCGATGCATTACCTTCGACACCTACAGGAATGTCAGGGGCTGGCAAATGTCTTGTTTGATTCACGCACTGTTACTTTGATAAGCAGTGTTGCCCCATTTATACCCATGGTTTTGGCGAAAAACGTCACCTTGCCCTAAGCTCGACAAACTGCCTGTCAAGAGTGGTGTATGGCAAACACTACTCAATATGGGAAGGCACATGTATAGTCAGTATGCTTTGCAGAGCGTAAACGGCTATAAAAACAGACATTTACGCCACGTCTGAGTCGTCTGACAAACATTTGAGGATCATTTGGAATATTGTGTATTACCATGGTGACAGGTTTTCAGCCCATCGCCTAAATTTACTTATACACACATATTTATTTGTACACACCCTCTAGTCCCTTAGTCGCTTCTTACGACACCCATGGGAAAGAAATGGGGTGATGCTATTCTAAGCCGGCATCACACGGCTCAATGTGAAGACAATTACGGTCTTCACATTGAGTATCTTGGAATTAGAACTACTACATACATACATAAATCACGCCTATATCCCTTACAGGGTAGGCAAAATAAACATAGCGACCATTTTTGTCAGTTTAAGTGTACTGTAAATAGAGGTATACTATGGATGTAGGTAGATGCATGTGACATATTAGCAATAAGACAGTAGTATTATAATCAATAGGCAAGTAAATTTGATTTGAATATTTTATTATGTTCAGTTCAACCTGAACTTTAGGGTAAAATACATTATAGCAGAACATATACCAGTAGTTAAATATATGAAAACTGTTCATTTGAATGCAACAAAGCCTCCTAATGCGATACTAAGTTTGAACTGTACTACAATCTTCACTGTAATGCCCACGGCTGTTCTAAATGCTTACAATTTCTGCTTAGCTGTGTTGCCAACTTTAACAAAGAGGAAGAGTGTAAAGAAAACAAGAAAAATTCAATTATTTCTCCAGTATTTTCTTTTTTATTCCTGCACTGTTCGAAGGTTGCGTTACTTTTAACGGCGGAAAACGCCTCAATGCCACAGGAATGACCGGTTGACAACACGTTGAAAATACCGGCGCGGCGCTTGAAAATTTTGCATGTTAAAAAAAACAAATATGCCGTGTGATACCGGCTTAGAATAGCATCACCCCATTTCTTTCCCCTGGGAATCGTAAGAGGCGTCTTAGGGACTCGAGGGTGTGCATTGCAATTTTAGGCAATGGGCTGACAACCTGTCACAATGGTGATACACAATTTTCTGATTGACCCTCAAATATCTGTCAGACGTGGCGTAAATGTACATTTTCTCGGCCGTTTACGCTCAGCCTACCCCGCAAGGGATTATAGGCGTGATATGTGTATGTATGTATGTAAAAAAAACATCAACGGCTTCAACAGTCCACGCTGCTGGGCATGGACAAGAAATCTCTACTGAGACTACCAGGGGAAGCGGGATTCGGGCCTACTGGGAGAGTAGAGGAAACAGCTAAGTAAAGAATAGTAGTATTAGTAGAACGTAAGTAAGAACTCTGTCGATCACGAGTTTTATGTTCCTGTGACTATTGCTCCATTGCTGCAATGTACATTCAATTTTTTACAGCCACAAAGGTCTACTGCTAGCACTGCAGAGCAAGATATAATTTTCACAGGAAACGTTGCCGCATTTCCTGGATGAATTTACCTCTCAGTCGCTTTTTACGAAACCCATGGATAGAATTTGGGTTATTTGATTGCCGTGTGACGGCTTAGAATAGCATTACCCCATTTCTTGCTCTTGGGAGTCGTAAGTGTGTATTGCAATTTTAGGCGATGGGCTGACAACCTGTCACTATGGTGATACGCAATTTTCCGGATGACCCTCAAATGTTTGTCAGACGTGGCGCAAATGTCCGTTTTATGCGGCCATTTATGCTCTGCCTACCCCGCAAGGGATTATAGGCGTGATATGTGTATGTGTATTTGATGCCGGCGCATTACACAACAAAATTGACCATATTTTTTCTGTGTTTATTATGCCGTAACCAAGACACCCATGATCGATCCAGGGCGTGACTCAGTTGGCAACACAGGAGGCGGCGCGCCGACCGCGTGGAGATAGCGCTCGCTATGATAAAATTTTATTTGGGACATTAGCATTCGCGGCGGCTTATCATGCAGGCACCTGCGATTCTTGCAAGCCATATCTGTTTATTGTTGGTTCATTTAAGTATCTGGAGTTTTGATGAAGGAAGGCACCTCACAAGTAGTATCCAAGTAGTACATATATAAGGTGAAAGCAAGGGCAGATCTCTGACTGAACAGATTCAGGTGCATCGTCATTCTAATGTGAATTAGCTTACTAAGTGTCGCGACTAGCTATAAAGTAAGCTATAAACACCCCCGTACTATACAAAAGCTACAAGTTTTTACTGGGTCGGATGTTAAGCAAGTGTTCTCAAGGACCATAATGTAGGTAACTAAGGTTTATTATGCACTCAGAGTACTTTTCATAAAATTAAATATCCTAGAAAAAAATGCGTAAGCTGGAGCTTGAACCAGAATCCTGGGATACCGTTCCACTGCTCTACCGATTGTTCTACCTGCGCCTCGCATTTTTTTCATAATTTCCTTTTTCACGTAAGTAACATAATATTTAATTTCTTAATAATGCGTGTATGTAATTCGATTCAAGTATAAAAATGAGTATCCCAAAATTTTTTTCTTAAATGAAGACAGGAAAGTATATTTTCTGCATATTTCTGCAAAGGAAGGGACAATTAAAGGATTCTTCCTGAAGGGCCGAACGTGATATTCGATTTTAAATGAATTTGTATGAGGAAATCCGGAAGTCGAGGATTTCAAACCCTCGCGTATGAAATTTTTGGGTTCAATATGTTCATCATCTACCTGGCGTCCTAATTTATTGGGATCGTTACACAACCGTTTGCAGTGTGATGCCGGCTTAGAATAGCATCACCCCATTTCTTACCCATGGGTGTCGTAAGAGGCGACTATATAGGGGAGTCGAGGGTTGGATGTGTGTTGCAATTTTAGGCGATGGGCTGACAACCTGTCACTATAGTGATACAGTTATCTGATTGACCCTCGAACTTTTGTCAGACGTGGTGTTAATATCCGTTTTACGGCCGTTAACGCTCTGCCTTAACGCTAACCCCTTTAGGGATATAGGCGTGATTTATGTATGTATGTATGTTACACAACCATGTCAGAGACCTACTTTAGTAAAAGGCGGTTGAAAAACTCTGAAACCAGGGTTCATACGATAGTTGGACGCCTCGGTGGCCCTACGAAAAGAAGAAGAAGATCCTAATTTATTTGGAGTCGGCGCAACGTGTATATTTCTTCCATTCATCTCTATCAGCCGCCAATTCTTTGTTTTAATAGGTAAACCCTTTTGTTACGTACCATCTTTTATAAAATTCATCCATTTTTTTAGCCCTTCCTCTCATACATACAGGGGTTTAAGTGACGTAGTGCCGGAAACTTTGCAGGCGTGATCAGACCATGAAACTGAACACTGTTACACAGTCCCTTACACCCTATATATTAACAGCCGCAACATAGTATTTTGCCAAACTCGCCACGCTTGACAAGTGGGTTGGCGTGCGCAGTGCAAGATATTATCATAGGAAACGCTGCTTCCTATTCCCTGGATACATTAATATATTAACGACACCTTTGTGTTGTACTGGGGTGGTGCCTTTTTAAGCTGGCATCACACGGCATCCACATTAATATTTATACTTTTTTGGGTTCTATAGTTTCTGATATAATATTGTACTCCAAAGAAAATAAAGGCAAAATGAGAACCTATTCATTAACCTGGAAAATATGAATCGTTTATGGTTAATAAACTTCGACTTATTGGTACCGCAAAACCAATCTACAAGTTTCCCGCGAATCGCGAACTAAACTCAATAATAACAGTTAGAAAACTAAATGGAAATACAGAGTGTTATGCTTCAATCAAAAATTATACAACACTCAGGAATCGTACCTTGGATTGGGTCATTACATTCTCATCATCAACGCCTGTTAAACCACTGCTGGACATAGGAATCTACTATGCGCCTCCATAGACCCCGATTATGGAACAAGAACAAAAAGGTGCCGTGTGATGCCGGGTTGGAACAGCATCAGCTCAATATTGACGTCTAACACCTAAGTCATCCATGAATGAACACGAGCAATGTTAAGAGTTTGAAACGTAGAAATTGTAAAATCCAAAAGAAACACAACTTAAATCCGTTTAAAATTGTTTTATTGTGATGTTTAGCGTTCTTTACACAAAAGGAAAAGACAAAGTAATAAACAGTTTTTGATTAGTTTTTATGTCAAGTAGGTTAATTGACACTTTTTGGATATCTTTTGGAGTAGAGTTGTGCAAACTCAAGAAAATATAACCGTAAACATGGTAACACCCATTGTTCATAAACTATGATGATGGGGCGCCTCGGCTCAGCCGAATGATTGAATTATTGCAAGTTTATGTCTCGTTTGCAGCTACCTCCTATTGCTGAGTGAAAAGTTAGGAGTAATTCCGAAGCTAATAGTGGCGTATTGAATGTCTCTTAATCTGAAGACAAATAAGTTCACTATTTGATGAAAAAACTTGCTTGCATTGAACATTTTCAAAGAAAGTTTCATTAATTCTACCTTTTTCTTGTTAGTACGGGTCCTATTCGGTAAGTACGATACCATCTGGCAGAAAGCATAAAATTTGGTATATATGTAGCTTACAGATGTGTGCTTCAGGAAAAGAAGGGAACCAGGTCGAGGCCCCCCTGGTTCCCCCCCTTCTCCCCCCTTTTATGCCCCAATTTTCAGTTTTTCGGATTTTTATTTAAAACGACTAAAGATAGAAGAAAACCGTCAAGGCAAAAAATATTCCTTATAAAATTGTCTACATACCAGTCTTTGGAAGTATGTTGATACGATTTATAGTTTTCAAGATATGCTTACATTTATTTTATTATTGCAAGAAAAATGACTTTAATATTAAGATGACACCATAAGCGAGCTCCCACGGAGTTGATGGGATGGGGTGGGAGAGTTCAGGTGGAAGGAGGGAATAGGAGGGGGGGAGGCGGGCGTTGTGTGTTATGTATGTATTATATGAATAAATTATATACTTATATGTTATCATTAAATATTATTATATTTTGCGAATGCATTGGTATAACGAACGTATTAGTGCCAGGTTTTGAGTGACTAAGTAAAACATAAGTCTAGGATATTAATTTATTACCCTACCAGATCCTTTCGTCCCGATTGCTGAGAGCTTGCCGCCTGGCCATAATTTGCCATGGTCGGTTTGGAAATCTTTAAATAGACCTCGGACTCAGACCGGCCGGAGCAAGGAAAACATGACCAAGCGGGGTTTCTTGAAGGGTTCTGATGTAAACTGTTTGTGTGATGGAATTCAAAGAACCACCTAACATCGTGTCCTGCGTGCTCTAGCACCTGCACGCAGGACGATCTTATGACAGCGTCTCTCAGCGCTGTCAACGTAGCCAAGTTCTGGGCCGCGACGGTGTAGTGTCTGCCATCGACACGCTAAGAAGAAGATTAATTTATAACATATTTATTCAATTAAAATCACAAGTATCTCCTACGCACTTGCAAAGGCCAGTACAAGGAAGCCCTGACTTCCTGCATTGGCACCGACCCCTAATGCAGGTGGTCAATTCCTTAAGGGAGGCTGCTGTTTCTTGCATTGTGCTCCATGATGACCAGACCAGAGACCATTTTCTTTTCTCCAACCCTAATCTTCGAAACTGGGATATTCTGGATTATGTATGAAACTCTGACCCCAGGTGAAGCCGGCTAGGAAAGACGCTTTTTTCGTGTGTAACATATCCATGGCCCGTCCCTGAACAAATAATATCAGCACAGAACACCAATATGTTTAAAAACGAACTTGATAAACACTTAAAAATATAAAATGAAAAGAGATAAAGTGAACTATGAACAGTGTGATACAGGCACCAGCAGTTGTTACAACTGCCTGCCTAATAAAATATAATAATAATAATAAATAAGGCTTTCCTTGCTTCATTAAGATCTTCTGCTTCACATGTCTTATCATATGTAAGGATAACATACCTCGACAAAAGATCCAAATGACGGATTTTAATTGGATTTACAGGCTGTGATAATTTTTTGAAGGTTTTTGTAGCTTCAGGGAATGATTTCCACGCATTCCAAAATGACTTCTTTCCTTTTCCACTAAAGCCAGTATCACAGCCTGTAAACGCATGAAAAATATAATCCCACTGCATACTTCTGGCCCGAGTGAATTAGCCAAGTCATGGATAGCGATGTTACGTGTAGCTTTTCCGATCCCAATACAGATCCAAAATTCTTCCAAACAGCAATTACCAAAACCTGGGTATGACCATGCTGCACAGCATGATAAATATGGAACAGAATTCGGGAATCAGCTTCTTGCTTCGAGTACAGGGAAGCTACGTCTGTGCCATCATTACGTAGAACTTTTTCGCCTTTTGTTGATAAAATCGTCCTTTTGTCATATTGAACTTGCTGGAGCCCATCAGATAGGAAATTAAAAAGTTCTATTTTATTGTCAGATCAGCGAAGAAATTTTTGCCAGTTTTTTGGTAGCTTCTTCCCTGCTGCTGTGACCCTTTGTCGAAGTCCCTCTCCTCTCTTTTCTCTTTGTACCCGTCAAAAATTACATCAATTCTGTTCCCTTTTTGGTTTCTTTACATAATTTATAAAACTACTGCGGTAGTCTTCGAACGTTATATTGCTATCTCCAGAAGTGACGAGAATCTTTCCATTTTAATATCGTACCTAACTTACATACACATATCACGCCATTAATCCCTTGCGGGGTATGCAGAGCGTAAACGGCCGCAAAAAACGAACATTTGCGCCACGTCTGACAAATATTTGAGGGTCATTGGACAAATTGTGTATTGCTTTAGTGACAGGTTGTCAGCCCATCGCCTAAAACTGCAATACACACCCTCGAGTCCCTTAGTCGCCTCTTACGACTCCCACGGGAAAGAAATGGGGTACCTACTAACCTAAATTACCTACTTAATAAAATTAAATTATATCCACGTGCCGTGTCCCAGTGGTCCGGTGGCGCCTCTACGTGTATGCTTAGTCCTTAAAAACTACGCAACGGATTTCTATGCGGTTTTTGCGGTTTGATAGCTGGAGAGATTCAAGAGGAAGGTTTGTATAAAATACATGCCAAAACAAAGTCTTATTCCCGCAGGAAAACGGTTAGCAGCGGGTGAAATCGTGGTACCCAATTTTTGAAAACTTGCAAAATTTTCCTGCCCGCGCTTGAAAATTTTGCAAGTTTTCAAAAATTTTATACCTAACACGGGAAGTGTTTTTAAAATTTGGTGTTCACTTTAAGACGTTTCAAATAAATTTCTTCTAAACATTTCGCTGACGTGCTTTTACTTCTCCATGGAATAAAGCAGTCAAAAATTCATTCAAGTAATGCCAGTCATAACTTGCGATGCACAAAGACCCATGCATTATGGTCACCTGACCCGGGAAGATCCTCGTATCTGCGCCAACCTCCGAATTATAAATGACCTCAATATTTCTCGGAGTGCACCGACTGCGACTGGCGACACGAAGCTTGCTTGACGTGGGATTTATAATGTAGGTATTGTTCCATCTACAAGAATGTGCCACATAGGCCTTAAGCATGGTTCTTCTTTTGGTGTTTTCATAAGTTTTCAAGCGCGGTCAGGATTTGAACCTGCGACTTTCGCCATTACTAGGGGCGACGTCTCTTCCATCTGGGCTTGAAAATATTGCAAGTTTTCAAAAATTATATACTTAACAGGGTTTTAAAATTTGGTATTCAAGCTATCTCTATCTTATGCCTTCTCCTTGATCTCCCAGCGTATTCATTATACGAAAAATCAATGTAATCTATTTCTAAGTCTACTTTTATACCTACTGTTTGCCTAAACTTATATTTAATTCCGCTTGTTACGCCTTTCTACCTTAATAAGTCAGTCAGCCCCAGGAATATTACAGCAGGCCTAAACATATTAGGAATTATTTGCTAATAGAAGTATTTAAATTTAACGAATAAAAAACTAAAACATACTTCGCTATTATCTTGATCTATCTGTTAAAACTTTTACACAGTCTCGGTATGTGTACAGGGTTTTGTCATTCCCTAATATATTATTTTCTAATTCCACTGTGCAGGTTGGCTGGATGGAAGAGATCTCTTCATAGAGATACGCGCACCTTTGTGACTACGTTTAATATATACATTTATTGTAGTAATTTAGTACACAATAAAAATATGATACAGTTTGTCAGATTGTAAAATATGTGATGAAACTGTTAAGAGAATGAAAGATTTATTTATTTGGAGTCGAGTGGAACAAACTCTCGAATGTGGACGTGAGGTAAGATGTCTAACGTCGATATGTCTTGAATTGGAGTCTTGTTGTCGTCTTCACATGTAAGATGAAGCTTAAAAGATGTCGTTTGATTTACTTCGTTGTCAAGTCAGTGGCAACATAGTGGGCGTGGGTGGACTGTGTCGTCTTGAGACCTGATCAATTGGTTGATAGCCAAATTTGACGCACTATAACTTAATAATGCTCAAGTTGCAACATAACCAAAAACGAGCGCCGCTTGGTAAGAAATTCTTGACTGACTGATCATGTTATACGTCTTGATCAGTACTTGTTGATAAAAATATATACCGGGTGTAAGGGACAGCCCTCCGAATACTGGTAGGTTTACTAGGGAATACTGGATTCAGACTATGAAACTAAACAACTCTCCATAAAAAATGTTTCAGGATACGTCAAAAATATTTGGACTTCCCAAAGTGAATGCAGTCAACTTATCGTTATTTTGTATGGTACCTAGTTCAAATATTTTTTGTAGTTTCCTGGCATATGTTTCTGAGGAAAAGTTTTTCAGTTTTATGGTCTGCATGCTGTCCCTTACACCCCCGTATATTATCAACTTAGGCAAGTTCATATTTCTCTTGCTGTCAGATGACGTCACAGGTCATTAAGTGCGTGGAGCGTTCATCAACCTGTTAACAATTTTTAACAAAATATTAAAGGTATAGATAGTGTATCTGGATTCCAGGCTCAAGAAAAATCAATTCTTTGTGATAATCCATTCTATAAAGTAGACGAATATATGAAACATATTTTTTAAATCAAATGTATTGAATTAATATTTACATTTTATATGTTTTCAATTCCTTAAATTTTTGACATGTCTTTTTGATATCATGTTTTACTTTTTATTGTAAAATAATGTTTATACAATCTGACGAATAAACGATTCTAATTCTAATTCTAATTTAACTGTGATGCGAACCTATTTTACACTGTTTTCCGAAGAGAACGAAATAAACGAAAAAGAGTCAATCTTCACCACTTTTGTCATGTTCAATGCCCAAAATTTCACATTTAATAAGTTTGGAACTTATGTCATAATGTAATAAGCAACTGGTATAAAACGTTAAGCAACAATTTTCCTCTTTAACTATTAAACTTTACATTTGATGCCAGTCCTGCAAGTTGATGCAAAATAGTACAAGACAAGCATCTATAGGTTTGTAGGCAATTTCTCTTGGCTATAAAACTTATGAACACATATTTTCTCCTATTAAAAGTGCACAGTTTAGTAAGTAGGAGTTTACAAGAACTTCCAAGGTTTGCCGTGTGATGCCGGCTTAGAATAGCATCACCCCATTTATTTCTTGTGGGAGTCGTAAGAGGCGACGGAGGGACTCGAGGGTGTGTTTAGCAATTTTGGGCGATGGGCTGACAACCTGTCACTATAAAATTTGGCTATATAAAATTTTCCGAATGACCCTCAAACGTGTGTCAGACGTGGCGTTGCGGCCGTTTACGCTCTGCCAACCCTGCAAGGGATTAAGGCGTGATATACAGGGTTATTATTTATTCACCCCGGAAATTTTACAGGGTGATTCTACTCATGATTCTGAACAACTTTTATTATGGGGTCACCTGCGAAATCGCGAAAAAAATCCAGCTGTTCCATACATTTTGTTCGAGTAGGTATGAATTTTTCTATGGAACAGCTGTTATTTTTTTCGCGTATTCGCAGGTGACCCCATAATAAAAGTTGTTCAGAATCATGAGTAGAATCACCCTGTAAAATTTCCGGGGTGAATAAAAAATAACCCTGTACATAATGTATGTCCAAGGTTTACCATTCAGGTGGTCCCATGTTCCCATATACTGGGGTACGCCGCCACCTGCATACCGGCGCTGCGCACGCGCTGCTCCGATAATGAATACGAGTTAATTAAAGGACATTAGTTGGAACATCGGCGCCTGCACACGACGGCCGATCGCACAAAAGATATCTATGGAGACATACTTTTGAACCACGGAATTTTCCATTCGATTTCGTACTGGCTATTTTCACGTGTGCAATTCTGGATTCGCATATCTGATAAACTGTGAAATCCTGCCTCACAATCAAAACCAATGAAACGACAGTTAGGTATTAATTAACTATTGGCAGGGCAGTGATGACACACACATTACCTACATAATGAGTTACGTAAATGTATAAGAACAATGTTATGAAATCTCGAATTTTCGCAAGAATATAACATAAAAAAATATTGTTTTTCACTTTCAAGATTTACCTATATTTTCTCAAATTATTGGCATACACAATACAGCCGCAAGTGATGGGCAACTAAAAGCTGTTTGCTGCAATCAATATGCCCCAAACCGCGTCACGCAACATACATAACTATGTAGAATAATTGCTGGAAATGTTCCTAGATTTCATAGAAATTAACCAGTCCATGATAATGAAAATAAGTAGCATAGTTCAAAACATGTCAAAAATTTATGGAGAATACAAAATGACTCTGGATCATGCTCATTATGTAGGGAGTCGCAAAATATGGAGTGAACAGGTATGGAGTGAACAGGTATGGAGCTTATTTTTTTAGTAAGCGTCGGTAAAGAAAGGTTTCAAAATACTTTTGCGTGCGAAAATTTAAGTTATAATTACAAGAATATACACTCACGTCAATCAGCAACTTGCTTGATCACAAAAGTTAAACTGTAGTACGTCTATCCCAATAAACCATATTTGACAGCTGTGAGATTCGTGTATTGAGATGACAGCTGTCTTATATGGCTTATTGGAATGGCCTTACTTTAAGTAAATATTGTCAGGGCGATGAATTGATTGTAATTGTAAGGACAACTGCGAGGCCTACAATTATTCAACTGACATGCGTGCATACTTAGAACTTGCGTTGCTCGTCTTGAAAACCGCTTGCAGACATCTGTGGTATTAGGGTTGTCGCATTACGTTATCGGTCATATCAGATGTAACACTCAAATGATGAACGACCTGATAAATCACGGTTTTAAGCCTCTGATAAGGTAATAAATTAAATTAGTAATCGACGACTGCCATAATGTTGATGGCTTATTGGAATGGCCTTACTTTAAGTAAATATTGTCAGGGCGATGAATTGATTGTAATTGTAAGGACAACTGCGAGGCCTACAATTATCCGACTGACATGCGTGCATACTTAGAACTTGCGTTGCTCGTCTTGAAAACCGCTTGCAGACATCTGTGGTATTAGGGTTGTCGCATTAAATTATCGGTCATATCAGATGTAACACTCAAATGATGAACGACCTTATAAATCACGGTTTTAAGCCTCTGATAAGGTAATAAATTAAATTAGTAATCGACGACTGCCATACTGTTAATGTGCACAACGAAATGAAAATAACCCTTTTCTTGAATTGTCCGATATTTCGACCCAATTGCGATTCAAGAAAATCAAGTACCGCGGTAAGAACTCCGTTTTAGTATATTGAGTCAATAAAACATGCATAATACCTCTCACGTAGGTCACATTTTTATTCATTTAGGACTTAGGGCGGGGATATAGCGCGAGCAAGATTTTTTAACTAGCTTTATTTAGACAATTACAGCCATAAAATTCTGAAAAAAAAAATTTACTGTCGTGGATCTAACAGATAACATATATCTATGTCTACAGCTTTAAAGTTATAACAAAAATATATATCCTATAATTTATATACATACTTTTTCTAGTACGAATACTTAAATTAGACATTCTAACGGTATTTCTCTAGTTTCTCTGTCGGAAAAACCGTAAAATCTTCCGAAAATTTGAGCGCAAAATGACTGTCTGTTTCTTTATGGCGCAGGGCAAATAAAAGGGACAGACTTTTCAGCTGAATCAGGGCCTTAAGAATTAATGAATGTTTGTGTGTGATTTGTTTGTACACTGCCAACCCTACGGCCGCCATTATGCAAAACACACACCGGATACGCACCTGAGTTATTACAAGCACATAATAAGTCTCATCTCGTTACCGCGTACACCGCATTCGTTCAAATTTGTTCAACTGATAATATGCAAATACTTCACAATTACATAGCTCTTGCGATTTTAACAGGGCCACTGGCTTAGGCGGTGTTGCCATTTATTTCATTTTTTGTTTGACACTTACCTAAGGAGGCTTTTGATAATGCGAGATCCGAGCATGGTTTCTGAAACCAAAGGCTCAATTACATAGCTCTTGCGATTTTAACAGGGGCACTGGCTTAGGCGGTGTTGCCATTTATTTCATTTTTTGTTTGACACTTACCTTAGGAGGCTTTCGATAATGCGAGATTCAAGCATGGTTTCTGAACCCAAAGGCTCTAGCTAAAATCAAGGGCATGATTGCCATATTCTGCTAGCCTAGTATAATAATATATCCTCAGCCACTTGAAGCGCTATTGTAACTCTTATTGTGTGTGGTATAAGAACGGTACAAAGCGTCTCTCGCTGAGCTTGTCTTTCATCATCCATCATCATTGTTAAAATCCTCCGTGAGACGTCCTTCGCTGGGCGAAGGCCTGCCTCAGGCGTACTTCATCCAATGGCTGCCCGCACGCAACCGTTACAAGGAACCTAACTTACTTCCTACTTAAACTAACCTATCTGTACTAAAATAAAAATAAAACAATAAGGTCTTTTTAACGGCTGTTTATAAAATAAAAAAGTACTAAAAGTTATCGAAAGAAGGCGTTGAACATTTGGAGGAGATATTAACTGGCGAGTTTGATTCTTATTATTTTTGTGTGGGACACCGAGTCGTCCAACGACATAACGAACGTCCTTGAAAATTGATATTAATAAGTTTATAATAGTTTGATTAAAATAATAACATTTGCGGTGGTAGTGGCGCTTATTTCTGCGTATTTTGATTTGGCTAGCAATGAATAAGTAAAATGGGTCCGAAAAAGGAACGCCAGCAAGGTTAGGAGAAAGAAAACAGTTTACTACTACTATACCGCATTTTTTTTTACCGTGCGAGACTAGTTGAGAAACCCCCAGATGTTTTAACCCCATCTATTGAGGTAGAGAAGCGTATTTAAAAAAGACCTGATTCTTCATTATTTGTGTCACTTTCAGATGAAGATGGCAACACAGCGCGGGCACAGTCATACAACAGGCTCACTGCTCAGGTTGCTCAGGTTACAACGCGTGCTTTATGGAAATGGTAGGACGTATAAATTTTCATTATAAGCTTGAGGAAATAAATATTTGTGATCCGGTAATGAGTTACGCTTTACATTTATTGTTATGGCTGCCTAGGCAAACAATTACGAGTTGCCGCTTGTTTGGAGTCGTAACTTATTTTAAATCGTAACTGATTTCAGTGAAACCAGTAAAACTCAGGCTTTGTCGCAATATATTACACCTTATTGTGGGATGGTTACAGTAATTATTTAAACAAAGTAAAGTCAAATAATTTTAAATTTACTTAAATATATGTCTACCTGATGTTAAACATGAAACTAAACGGATTGCAAAAATTATTGATTCACCTTTCTTGAGTTTTAGGCTATGGGCTGACAACCTGTCACTATGGCGATACACAATTTTACGGATGACCCTCAAATGTTTGTCAGACGTGGGGTAAATGTCCGTTTTATGCGGCCATTTATGCTCTGCCTACCCCGCAAGGGATTATAGGCGTGATATGTGTATGTGTATGTATGTCTATGTTTTAGGTGTGAACAATTCATTGCAATATTTCAGACATAACTCTTTATTTGTAGTTTATAGGTACCTACGTTTTTACAGCCCTCAGACAACCCATAAAAATTTCGAAGCATTGCAGTAAAATGTTAATGATCGCTGAATATTTTTGCCATGTTGCTAGACCCACCTACAAACGATGATAAAATCTTGCCTCTATAGCAATATTTCGCTGCGGCGTTTAAGCTTTCGTCTCTACCTACCTCTTTCCCATTTAAGTCTGATTTAAAATAGTTGTTTGCATATAACAAGCTTTGTCTGTTTCAATTGCCTTATTTATTCGAGGTCAATCGTATTCTAATCGACTTCTCTCGTTGGCCACAGATACTCGACAGTTAACAAGATTATAGATAAAATTGTTGATTAATATCTTACAGAGTTACGACAAATTCGAATTACTACATTCCGGTTTATGGATTTCAGAGTAGTAATTATAATGTAAAGTTATTCAGGCTGGTAGTCAAGCTTGTCAACGTAATAGTCGGTCTAGTTTACGAGTCACGGTATGAATAATCTTTCATCACTTAAATAATATAGGAGCTGGATCCTGGTCCAGTATCCTGATATACACATACATACATACACATATCACGCCTATAATCCCTTACGGGGTAGGCAGAGCGAAAACGGCCGTAAAAAACGGACATCTACGCCACGTCTGACAAACATTTGAGGGTCATTTGGAATATTGTGTATCACCATAGTGACAGGTTGTCAGCCCATCGCCTAAATTTGCAATACACACCCTCGAGTCCCTTAGTCGCTTCTTACGACATCTTCTTATAGTATCCTGATATCATCGTGGTAAAGGATGTTTTCATCTCTTTGATTAATTGCTACACTCTTATTCTTACCCTTGTATTAGACAGGCTGTAAATTCAAAATTGGTAAAACCTAGATCCCACTATTTGAATGGACGGACGGAATTGGCCAACTTGTATATCGAAAACTTTGTAAGCATGATCAGTCTATGGAACTGAGCATCTTCCCCAGGGAAAACATGTAGAGAAACAAAAACAATATTTCATGTTCCTATTAATAAGCTGATTGTGTATTTTGCATGAGATATTTAACATTATGCTCCTTAAAAAAGGTTATTTAATTCAATAATCTGATTATGCCTGAAAAATGTATGGTACACTGTCTCCTTACACTCCGTATATGTCGTGTTAAATAAGTACAAAGTAACAAGGATAGTTTTAAGGCCTGTCTAAAATCAGAATGTAGCATTAAAAACTAACACACATAATACCTTCACTATTTCTATTCCTCTCCAAGAACTAAGACTATTTTTTGCGAACGGAATTCCAATTCCAGAAAATATATTCCAATATTTCCCAGCCGAGAATTAACATAGTAAATAGGTGGAAATAAATAAACTGGTGGCGACAATAATAGGGTTCTTATTACAGAGCTGACGCGTCCTGGCGGCGCGGGCGCAGCGTTATCGCCCGGAGGCTTAGCGATAAAGATCTGTAGCGTGGTTTTGAAGGGAAATTTACAAGTTTGCTGGCTAATAACCGTATATATGTCATGGAGTAGTGTCCGTCTGGATCTTTAGAGGTGCGGCTCGTGTCGAGAATAGACGGTGTGGCTATGTGTGATAGAGATAAAACATGAAATTTCAAAAAGATTTTTATTCCATTGATTTTTTGAGCTCTCCATACTACCTACAAGGTCGACTTCATATCCCAAACGACAGAAGAAGAAGACTCTTCCTACAGCCTACATGATAGAATAGTAATAAGTGCAAATGCTCTGCAGTATGTATGTATTGAAAACATATTGAATTGACTTGCGTTAATTTCTTCGAACATCCAGTATCTAATAAACGAGCAACGTTGTTGGCATGACCATAAAACCGTATCATCAAATTAGTATCTATATCTTCATTCATATCTAGATACCTGCTAAGTTATTTCAATATAAATAATTTTACGGACAGTAACCGTGCATTCAAAATACATTTCTGTTTATTCCCTACTCATCCGCTTAATGCCACACTAGGTCAAGCTATTTATCAAACGTTGGCAACACTGCTAGCTGGCTGGCGACGCTACAATATCTCTTCGAGGCGGATTTATGCCTCTCTTCCCAAAGGACCGGACAGGACAAGGGTACAGGATTTTACAACTTAATTTAAAGCAGGTCAATTTTACTGTGTTTTTATAGTTTTTATCGGTCGTTTCTCACGCCGATAAAACAACGTCTTTTAGTCCCAGCTTTTTATTTTAGTCGCTTCAATCAGGGCTCGAATACTTGCGTTGTAAAGTTGACTGTGTTGTAAATTATTCGGTGGTTGAGTCTTGTTTAGCGGTTTGATTTATAATGCAAATAGTCCTAGACATTTTGTGCTGGTCGTTGTCCTTTAGTATAATAAACTTGTATGATGTAGGGATAAAAAATATTTGTAAGGAGAGTTTGAAAGCACGCAAAATCATAGGATTTAATGAGAAATACATTAAATGGAGATCATAACCTCTAACAGGTCACTAAAAAACCTGTAACATAAGTTTGTAAAGAACACTTGTCTGCAGGAGATAAGGTAGTCAAGAGATAATCAATCACTAATGTTAAAAGATATCGCAGGGTTATGGTTAGGATCTTAACCCTAGGTTGATTATGGTGATTTAAGCAGACTTTTTTCAGGAATGCAATATTGTGTCATACATTTTAGAATAACTGAAATGGTGCCAAAGTTAGGCAATATCTTATGTAAATAGGTATTCGAATAAGATATCTGCGCTAATCGTCAAATCCACAACCAAAACTCCCCCATATAAAATGAAATATCTCGTAAATTAATTTGAACTTTTACTTTATTCAATGTAGGATAGTATTATCACTGACATCATGTTCCGTCATTGAAAAATAATAATTGTATAACACAATTTTCTTTTTTCTATAACAATTTTGTATTGTCCTTATAGAAAACCAGCTCAGGCGGGATAAAAAAATAAAAATAAAGGCACTGCCTCGGGGCTGGCCTGGTTAATCACACGGCATGTAACTCTACGCCGCACCATCCGAAAACGACATTTGTTTCAAATTAAAACAAACCAGTCTACCATCTTAATTCTTATTCAACAGTTTCATTAAAGGCACACGAAGGATGAATAATTAAACAATTACGCATGCATTATCTCCATGGATTAGTTGTTCAATGTGAATGCTCTGGTTGACAGTTAGCCCCGCCCTAGTAATGCGTGTGTCAAAAATTATAAGACATTTGAGTGCGTGTCATTTTTTGCGAGAACTTCAAAGAAATTTGAATAAAGCAATAAAACTTGAAATTTGAAGCAATAAATTCTCAAGAAATCACGAATGATAGTCGAAAAAAATTGTAGCTTTGCAAGCATTTAGGGCTAAGGGACTCAAGGGTTACATGTGTATTGCAATTAAAGGCTAAAAAAGGGGCTGATAACCTGTCTCCATGTTGATACACACCGGAACAACTTGGGCCTTTTCAAGGCAAGAGTGAATAGGCATTATCTAGGCAAGCATGTATCATCATCACTTACCATCAGGTGAGATAAAAAGACACAATTTTACGAATGACCCTCAAATGTTTGTTAGACGTGGTGTAAATGTTCGTCCAATAATGGCACGATATATGTTGTATGTATTTGTGGAATATGTGGATGATCTAATTGCAAAATAAGTAGGTGCATCTAAACGAACGAAAAGGTACATCTAAAGGAACAAGCTGCGGAAGCCCAGATGGAAGAGGCGTCAGCACTAGTAATGGCAAAAGTTGCAGGATCAAATCTAGCCCGCGCTTGATTTTTTTTCAAAAATAGGTACGGTCGCATTCAAAAGTGGAGTCATAGTTAACACAAACCTCAGAAAACAAGTCGCTCGCACCCGCGGCGACACTCACACAATGACACAAATGACGTATAACATACTATAATTTGACGAACTACCATTGTATAATAGGCTGAGTAGTATTGACTATTTCACTACATGAATCATTAGCTTCGGTAGCTTGGTCAGTAACGCGGTCAAGCAAATTCTTGACCGTTATTGTGGAGACAATGGTTCGAATCCCGATATCTTCGTTGTAGTTTTTATTTATCAAATGAAGCAAAATTTAGTAAATTTTGAATTACATTTTAGTTGTTGCTAGAAATAAACACTGCAGTTTAATAAATAAACTTAGGTTAAAAAAAATCACTTAGCACACGCACTAAGTTTATTTATTAAACTGCAGTGTTTATTTCTTCGAAATGCATACTAATATCAGTTTGCAGGATAGGCAGCGTATTGTTGCGCTGCAATTATCTGTGGCGCTGCATGATATTGGATTTAATTTAACTCAAATTGCTAATCAGACTGGTCTGGCCGTAAGTATAGTTTTATTTCATTACAATTGTATTTTAAATATTAAAAACTTTGACTCATAGTATGTTGGTAGCTGTGAACCGATTAGTATAAACTTTTTTATTAATAATGCTACTTTGTTTTAGTGGAAGACTGTTAAACGTTGGGTTACACGTTTTGAAGAGGAAGGTAGCGTAAAAACTCGACTCGTCTTATTTATGATTCACAGCGGAGGATGATGGTGTAACAATATGAAGAAAATGATTCTGCCGCTGGTCCAGGCGAATTAGTAGCACAAGAAACAGGGCGTGCAACTGCCGCTAATTATGTTGATATGCTACAGGAAAGCATGCTACCGACGACGGTGCGAAATGTTTAACTGTTTATCCTGCTAGTGAAGTTCCTCGTTTTGCATTTGTCCAGGATGACAATTTATCCTCGTGCATCGAGTGCATCGAGCTGCCGTGGTGAATAATTGGTTAAGCCAGCCCCCAGATATCCAAGTTATTCGTTGGCCAGCAAAATCTCCGGACTTAAATCCCATAGATAATTTATGGGGTTTAATGGTGCAAAGGTGGGACATGCGCAATGAAAGAACTACAGAAGCTTTAGAGGCTCACTGCCTGGGAGTGTGGGAGAGTACCAGAGGAACAGATATTAAGTCTATTAAGTGTTGTTGAAAACAGCGGAGGTAACACCAAATACTAATTATGTAAGCGGCGATTTTTACTTAAGATTTCAATCTGACCCGATCTAGCATACATTGCTGATTATCTTGTGTATTTCATTACAATATATGAATATACACAAAATAATCAGCAATGTATGCCGAAGCGGGCCCGATAAATCGTTGCTCACTCAACCTCTGTTTACCTGCTTACCCGCCTACTATTGCATTAGGCATTTGTGGAGCATTACATTAGCAATTAAATTATGCTAAAACATCGATATATATTTATATAAGATTGATCATTATTAGTCAGTTATCTAAAGGCCTTGCTTCAATATCTTTTCATTACGAAAACGAGTACTTAAGCTTAAACCTTGAGATGTAGGCAAATAACTGATTTATTATTATAACAATTACTTTTACTTCCGAGGAAAGTGCATCATCGTTAAACATAGAACAATAAAATAATTACTAACGAAATTATTACTTAATTAACTTTATTGAAAGATCCAATCCAAGATTTGGATCATTCCTATGATCTTATAAATAATTACCTATCGATGTTTCAGCTAATGAACACTTAATATCATTTTACATAATATTGTGTTTTATCATTCAAACAAAACTATTAACTAAGTATTACGACAGCAAGTATTTTATGTAGTTTTACATACTCGTATCTTATGGTTACCAAAAGTTCTCATTCATGTCATTATGTTATTTACATAAAGTAATACCATACCTACCAATAAAATAATTTCTTACCTTACTTTTTGTTTTATTACAATATTATAGGTTTATGTTTTTAGATATAATATTTTGATTCATAATTTACAATAAACATTTATAGTTATAATACATAGATGAATATATAGTAAAATATTATATAAAATAATTATTACTGGAGAAAATATGGTAAAAACATTTAAAAAAACATTAATCAACATACAGAGATCGGATGGGAACCTGGTTCCGTTCTGATTAGAAGGTAAGAACTATTACCGCTAAGCTACGGTTGCTTGTGATCAATACGACGAAATAAAGATATGTAATCTATTGCTTTACTACAAGTGAACGAATAAGGATAACTATAATACAGTTTTAGACAAACCAGTGTGATGTATACTTTGTGGTGATGTGGTGGCGAATAGGCTATCACCGAGTTATTATTTCAAAGATTACATAGATGTCGCTTATAGGTGGTAATCTGTTTAAGTTTTAATGCTACGTCTTAAGGTGGACTTTTCTACTTACAGTCGATAATCTTACGTGTGTGCGTAAGTTAGTAAAGTAAGTACAGAGGATAATAACCCGTATTGCAATCTGTCACGTAGTCTAAATATGACTCCACTTATGAATCCGACCGTACATCTAGTCATCTTGTGTCTTCATGTTTGAACATATCACTAATATCCCCGGTTGACAGTTAGGCCCGCCCTGGTATGATAATGTCATTGTCTCTAATGCGTGTACTGTCCTCACCCCGGAGTAAGGTTGCCAGGTCTTCATACCGAAAAGCCGGATAAAGCTGTAAGTTTGGTCTATCATTTGGGTCAAAAAGCCGGACATCCTGCATTTTCGTCAATTTTAAATATTCGTGTAAAAAATCATTTTTTTTGGCCTAACCTTTTGGTCGTAAAGCCGGACCGGATGTTTTGGTGGTAATGTAGAAAATTAATGAAAACCAAGCTTTTTTGATAATTTATAATAAAACTAATTTGGAATCTAAAAAGCCCAACAAAAGCCGGACAGGCCGGACGCCGCTTATTTTGGCCGGACAGGCAACCAAAAAGCCTGACTATGTCCGGCTAAAGCCGGACGCCTGGCAACGCTACCCCGGAGTGACTGCCTACGCGCACAATCTCAGACAATGAATATTTACACCGCGCCATTATGCCTACTGAGCGAAGTGACGACCTTTTCAAATGACGGCTAATAATAACCTGTTGTACACAGCAATGCAGGAATGGTTATTGATATGGCAGTGCTAGAATCTACAGGGAATAACAAATAGGGTGTTAAGGGTGAAACGAAGTCAAGGTACACATGAAACTAAACTTCAACAACTTTCTCAATGTTGTTCGGTATTTTGACCTCCCATACAAAATAGCCGATAAGGTAGTTAATTTACAATATGACGTCAATATTCTTTTTTTATTTCGACGTATGTTTCATTGAGAAAGTTGTTTAGTTTCATAAGTCCTTTCAGTTTGTTTTACCCTTTTTGTTACTCCTAAAGTGCGTGTGTTGCAGATTAATTTTATGTCAACCATCTTTTGGGAAAAACTGAAGTGGGATTGGGCGGAACATGTCTGTCGCATGCACCCCGACATGTGGGCTAATATAGCCACTCAGTGGCTGCCACAAGATGGCCGACCATGACGAGGCCGGCCTCGAAGGAGATGGCGAGACGACTAGTAGAGACTGTTAGCAATATAACTTTTCGAGCACTCGCGATCACTTTCACTCATTTTAAGTATTAGACCGGGTCTATCGCGATAGTATTTAGGTAAATATTAGTAATTTACCTGTGTCCCGACGTTTCAATACAGTTTCATGTATTGTGGTCGCGGGTTGACTGACGTCCCAGCGAGTTGTCATCTAGGCGTAAATTTATACAAAATCATAGGCGGGAACTATTTTGTATACAGAGTGAGCTTTATGCGTTACATCTGGAATGTAGTGAGTGGCTAACACAACTTGATTTTGAGGTTTGTGACCGAATTACCTATCATCAAGCTGCAAGGAAACATGAGCTAAGTTGTGCTACACAGGATCGCAAGTTCCAAAGATTGATCTCGAGACGGAAGTATGACAGTGACACATCCCGTAACAGTAAGTCAAATCTATCTAGCACTGTTATTAATTTGTCAAAAACTTCTCTTGATGATGCCACGATAAATATTTTGTCGAAAGGAATGAACTTTGCCTTGACACCACAACATGTACCGGTTGAAAACATTATAAGTGGGGTAGAGGAAGCACTCATACGAAACAAAATACCTAGCAGTGACGCGGAAACTATGCGTCAGGACATAGCGGTTATTTTGAGAAAAGCTAGGCTACCCACAAGTAATGTCACTGCAGCAGAGCGTCAAGCATTGAAAACACTACGTGAGAACAAGGAAGTGTTAGTGTTAAAAGCCGATAAAGGTAACGCCACTGTAGTGATGGACACCACGGACTATGACCAGAAGATCCAGGTACTGTTAGGAGACGTGAATGTGTACAAGCCCGTTAACTACAACCCAACAGCGAGAGTATACAAACGCATCCGTACTCTCATTAAAGATCACGAAGACTTATTCACAGAGGATGACTATCAAAACTTGCACAGACCAAGGACGGTACAACCACCAAAACTGTACGGCCTACCCAAGGTACATAAGCCCAACGTTCCCTTGCGTCCGATTGTGAGTCAAATCGGCTCACCTACCTACGATCTCGCGAAACATGTCGCAAGTGTACTACAAACTTTGGTTGGTCAGACGTCATCTTATGTGAAGGATTCTCGTCATTTCATTGACATTATAGGCAACCTAAGACTGAAACCAGACGAGATCCTAGTGAGCTTTGACGTTGAATTACTCTTCACCAATGTTCCTATAAGAGAATGTCTGAAGGTTATCGAAGGCAGGATAAGAGAGAAAAATATTCCTAAACGATACATCACTTTACTGGAGCAATGTCTGGAGGGAAACTATTTCCTTTACCGTGAGCAGTATTACCTACAGATCGATGGAGTGGCAATGGGTAGCCCCGTGGCACCGGTTATTGCCAACATCTGGATGGAATACTTTGAAGAGTTGGCATTGGGTGCCGGTCCTTCAACTATTACGCTCTGGAAGAGATATGTTGACGACGTTTTCAGTGTCATCAAAGGAAACACTGACACAGTGAAGCAGTATGTAGAATACCTAAACTCTATCCATCCAAAAGTCAAATTCACATGTGAGATAGAAGATGATAGAACTTTGGCCTTCCTGGATGTCAAGGTAATGGTGAGACCCGATGGGTCCCTTGCACACTCTGTATACAGAAAACCAACACACACAGATCGATACTTACACGCGACTTCCCATCACCATCCGCGCCACCTGCAGTCTGTAGTGACGACGCTGACAAAGAGGGCATACGACTTGTGTGACTCAGAACATCGGAACGACGAGTTAAACCATGTACAAAAAGTGCTGGTTCAAAATGGCTACTCAGGAGATCAGCGTCGCATGAAAACCAGGAAAGAAAAACATCCGGAGGTGAGCAGACAGCCAGCGTATTTACCCTATGTGAAAGGAGTAACAGATAAGATTGGGACAGTGTTGAGTAAAAATTCAATAAAGACTGTTTTCAGTCCATTGTCGAAAGTATCACACTGCTTACGCACGCCGAAGGATGTCATTCCATTTCAGAATGCAGGAGTGTATAAAGTACAATGCAGCTGCGGTAAATCTTATATTGGCCAAACGAAACGAACTGTCAGCGAACGGGTCAAAGAACATATTGCAGCTGTAAAAAACCGACAGATGCATAAATCGGCAATAGCAGAACACCTTCTATCATCCGGTCCGAATCATTGGATTGAACTTCATGCCCCGAAAATCCTCTCTGTGGAACGCCACTATTACCCTAGGATCGTTCGCGAGGCTATTGAAATTAAGAAGAACCCTAATAATTTCAACCGGGAGGACGGGTTTAAATTGTCATCCGCATGGAGTCCAGTCATTGATAAGTTGAAACCGCGCGATTTATCATCGGAACAATCGTCGGATACAGTGAGTGTTGTGTGCCGGCAGCCTAGTGCAATGTTTACAAACAATCAATAATATTAAAATTATAAAGACAAATGTGGGTAGCAGAACATCTCGTTACCCGCCGCCTAGATGACAACTCGCTGGGACGTCAGTCAACCCGCGACCACAATACATGAAACTGTATTGAAACGTCGGGACACAGGTAAATTACTAATATTTACCTAAATACTATCGCGATAGACCCGGTCTAATACTTAAAATGAGTAGTATAGAGACTGGCAATCAGACCCCGAAGCCCGAGAAGAGTGGCGCAAAAGAAAGTCGGCCTTTGCCAAGCAGGGGGACACAGAACAGACTAAAAAAAGCGACATAAAAGCTAAAGCTACATAAAATTAAAATATTATGCTGTCTCTCAACTTTCGTTTCATAAAATTTTGTCTTGTTCCCAAATATTTTCAGCACCTTCTGAATATCATTACTTAGCTACTGTCGACTTTAATATTTTTGATACGATGATAGTCGAACGAAAACTTCTCTTTAGGAATGCTTTCATCTATTGGCATTTAAATAAGATTTTAATTACTTGAATTCATTATTTAAGCAGAAAACGGTTAACTAAAAGCTATTCATTTAGTTGAAACATTACCGCAATCTTTTTCTGTTTCAATGTTATCACATTTAGTTAATGAGTCCAGAGGGATTCTTTCGTCTGATAAAACTTGTGCACTCTCGGTTAAGACGTTAACGGAGAAATAGGGGTGTTAGTTGGTTGATGTGTTGCCAAGTCAGATGTTGCTCCAGTAAAAAGTATTTAAGATGAAAGCCTTTTTGTTACAGGGTTTTAAAGTGAGAACTAGCACTTGAAGCTAAGCTAATTTCCCTAAGGAACACAGGTCAAGGTATAAAAAAAAGTCGAACTTCCCAATCTAGTGGGGTATCCAATCGTATCACGTATTTTTCTGAAGTCTTGTTCACCTTCTGAAATATTTTTGACTGACCCGATAGCGTTATGGATTTTCCCTTGCCTGCTACGCCGAGGGTCGTGGGATTGATCCTACTCAGCACAATTATTTATCAGTAACTTTTCAAATATTTGTGTTAAGTTTGGGTCTTTTCTATGTATAATATGTATTTATTTACAAACAAAATATTTTTTTGTATTATTTCAGCTAACTAGTTCGCAAAGTCAAGCTTTGTTTAGTTTAGGGCTAGATGGCGCCGTGTGAAATGTCCAACATATTTATTTTATTAATTTTCAATTTATTTCTTTCTCTTTTCGATAATTTACCAGATTTTGCCTTAATTGATCTGACTGCGTCTACTAAGGTAGAGACGAAGGAAATTGATAACATTTCTTCATTTTTTTGGTTAATAAGTTGGCAACACAATCTGGACGTAAGAGTTGCCTACTACGTGTAGCCCATTTGTAGTTGTTTATCTGGAGAGATAGTGTCTGCCCGGATTCCCCTTTTAATTGCGCGGGACCTGATTTAACGACAACATTGTCTATTATTGAGACATTCTTCTGGTCGCTTCTAATGTTCTACAGCTGTTTATATCTTTGGCTCACATTTATATAAAACACTTATAAAAACACATTTCAAACAACCACTCACGCAACCTTTTTTTAAACATATTTGTAGATAATTGTTGAATTTTACATGGAATATGATACTCAAAGCGATTTGATATGAAAATTACTTATATAAAAACTTTTTTAAGTTTTACAACGATAACAACCAATGCCGTGTTATGTCGGCTTAACATAGCATCACCTCATTTTAGTAAGAGGCGACTAAGGGACTCAAGGGTCAAATGTGCAATGTAATTTTAGGCGATAGGCTGACCTGATAGACTATCACTACGGCAATACAAAAAATTTCAAATGACTCTCTAATATTTGTCAGACGTGGCGCAAATGTTCGTATTTCACAGCCGTTTTCGCTGTGTACCCCGCAGGGGATATAGGCGTGATATGTGACTACCAATGTCGTATTTTGATCTCAGGAAAGTTTATGAAGGCTATTACCAATTTTCAGATCGAAGATGCTTTATGCTCATATGAATCTAAACACACTATATAGGTAGGTACACGTGACGTGTGTTGAAAATAGTCTAAGCACTTTCGAGTCACTTGTGGTCGGATTCATAATCCTCTACTCATGTTAATTTTCGAAGAGTGACATTTCGAATAATGCATAAAATGTAATTTTATCTGGCGAAGCACTTAGGCTAGTAACAAGTTTGCAAGTATTCGGCGATTGAATGTTTGTGACATTTTTGCGACTATTTTTATTACGGTTCATCTCAACTATCCCGTATTTGCCTATAATAAAATCCCAATGTATGCCATGAGTAAGGGGATTTCTTTCTAAGTAGCACTTGAGAATTCTCTCATATCACATGCCCGAACTCTCCTCCCTCGTATGGTAATTTCAAAGGCTTTCTGAACACGGCACAAAGAGCAATGCTCATTTCGTCTGGCGGAGCACTTCTGCTGGAAATAAGTTTGTCTGTGAAGGTATTGCGACTACTAGTTATTTAAAAGTACAGTCAAAGTAACTGTTTATAACTTGAAATTTTATTAATATCAAATACTGAACTAATAAACGATGTTTGTATGCAACGAACGTAGGTCAAAATATGGAGTGAAATGTTACTAGTTTGTATAAAAAAAATAAACAGTTCCACTTCTGGGCAAAGGCGTCCCCTCTCTTTTTCCAAACTTAGCCCAGCAGTGGCAGCAAATTTCTGATGAGCCTAATCTAATTTACTAAAGGAGGTGTCAATAATTGTTCATTGTCACTTGGCCACTTGTTTTTTACCTTTTGTGCTTGCTAAATTAGACTTTAACTACGACATGAGATGATTATATCGTTTGTTTGGCTTTTATAGAGCATCATCATCACATCACCCCAGTTTTACTCGTTAAACATCCGGGAAATAGGCGGCAGCGTTCCTTGAGAATGCAACGTCTTGCACTGCGCTCGCCAATCCGCCTGCCAAGCAGTAAGGCAATGGCCCCTATAATATTGGAGGCCCATGTCCAGCAGTAGACTGTTATGGCTATAAATGTCAATAAGAACACGCTATTAGTAAGTATTCCCTGAAAACCGAGCAATATTCAAAGCAAACATTTTATTTTATATCACAACCACAACGCACGTACACATTATTATGTCGGATATCGCGACCCCTGCCATTCGGAATTCCTATCTGTACCAAAACCACACTTGGCTTTAATGCTCTTAGCCCACTCTGCTCGCGTACCCTCACGCCTAATACCTTTCTTCCCATCGCTTCCCACTTTCCACCCTATGGGGCTGATCCCACAATGCATTAGGATTTCTGCTCAAGAGTCCTGTTATTTTCTTAAATCGGAAATAGCGCGCGGACAAGATTTTTTAACCGGTTTTCTTCAGAAAATATATATGTAATTGTAGAGGATCTAACAAATAACAGATACGGTCAGTTACACAATTTAGAAACTTTACTTGATATGAAAAAAAAACAAGTAACTTCTATTTGAATATTTTTTCAATACTATGTGTACAGTTTTAAATTTATGATCAATTTTTAAATGTTTTAATTTGGATACATACCTTTACTAGTGAAAATGGCTGAATTAGACATTGTAACGGTATTTCTCTAGTTTTTATGTCGAAAAAACCGTAAAATCTTGCGAAATTTTAGCGCAAAATGATTAGCTGTTTCTATCTTGCTCAACGCGAATGAAATGTGAAACCGGGCCTTAAATGAAAACGAGAATTTGAATAATTTCGACTGCTAACTTGAACCCAGGACCGTGAAAAAGGTAACTGTTTGACCGCTCTGCCAAATGAGCTATCAGAGTCCTGGTCATAGTCTCTAAATTATTGATCTCATACGTCATAAAGCTCTTCTCAAAACGACATTACTCCATTTTTCATCGTTTCTTTTATTTTCATTATAATTCTACCAAAATTAAAACCTATATTATTCGACGTCAACGGCATAGTATCAACAAACCAACACAGCTATTCGACTTTAAAACGCGTGTTGGTGGGCTCGGGCCGGCGGATTCCGGAAACCGTAGTGTCTGCACTCTGTTTTTTTCTTTGTATTTTTACCTACACGAGGTGCTTTTCATAAAATAAAGCATGCAGGAGGACTAAGCAGGAGTCGCTTTTTACTAAATTTCAGCATTTATTGATGGCGTTACATCTACATTATTAATATTATAAAAAGTCTATTGTGCACGTCATATCCGCGTCTCGAATTATAAAATGTCACTTATGTAGATTTGATGTAAGAAATATCTTTTTAGAAAAAAGTAAACCTGTTGTGTCTTGTCTCATTGTAAATTGTTCCTGTGTATTTTTTGTGTACAATAAATGGTTAAATAAATAAGGAGGAAAGATTTGATTGTTTGTTTGTTTTAATTAAAAAGGGTCCAAAACTCTTGGACCGATATTATCCCTAAAGAATAAAGGCTATATTACATAGCTTATTCCCGCGGGAAAATGGTTAGCAGCGGTCGAAACCACTGGGAAGCCCGCTAGTTAAATTTTTTTAAAAGTGCGAGGTAACGCTGTTGGATTTTCAATTTCTTCATGTGTCAATCGTTTTGATATGTTTACTTACAACAATTTATCCATCACATTTGAGTAATTCAAGAGGCACACTTACAAAGATAAGTTCAAGTGAAATAGATAATAAACATACATAATCAACACAATGGCGTATCATAAATTGTGACATAAGCAGCAGGTATCAATCGCGTGACAGCAAAGGCTCAATCTGGCGATCTTTCAACACGAAAAGGCACTATTGCAGGGATCTTCAATATGCTCATATTGTCACTTGAAAGTGCACATTAATAAAGTTTCATATTAGGTACGCACGTTACTTTTCTACGAAGAAGTAATAGTTAGATCGTTTGAAAGATATAGGAAGGTATTTAAAAAACAATATCGTATATTTTTTGTATCATGTGTGATGCCGGCTTACAATAGCATCACTCCATTTCTTCCTGCGGGTGTCGTAAGAGGCGGCTAAGAGAGAGAGGGTTACATTAGTATGCTAATTTTAGGCGACAGACTGACAACCTGTCACTATAGTGAAACACGATTTTTCTGAATCGGCCCTCAAATCTTTGTCAGACGTGGCGTTAGCGACCGTATTGTAACGGCCGTAAGCACTCTGCCGACCCCTAAGGGATAAAGACGTGATTTGTGTATGTGGATTGTGGGTATGTATGTATATTTTTTGTGGAATAGTTCTAATGATAAAGAGGAAATCAATTAACAACAAACAAATTTGTTGCAGGCAACTCACAATCAACCGGGTCGTAGAAAATCATAGGCGATGGTATGAATCTGGTAAATATAGATTTCTTTTTTAAATCTGAACTTGAACCTGGAGACCTATAATCAAAATCGAACAGGGCCTAGTTGAAAGGTTTATTGAAAGATGGGGTAGTAAATGCCGAAAAGAGCACCATATTCTTAGTTTAAAACAAAGACATCAGAAAAAACGACACCTCCTTGTGACTTGTCACATCCTCACGACTCACGATACAGTATCAGACCTGCGGGCCATACGTTGACGACCTCTTGCGCCATACTATTCGGACGATATGGCATTATAGCACAGAATATGTAATAGTACCGACATTATAGTAAGAGGCGCGTCAATCACATGTTGCACAACGCCAGGGAAAGTTCGCGCGTGCAGTTCAAAATGTCACTTCTGCGACTATATTAGATATCAGAAATGTATAAAGAAAGATGAAAAGGTGAATTAAATAAATATTTGCTCATTGCAATGTAGGTAAACAAAAACATCATAATTAACAGCCGGCATGCGCTTCTATAGACCATGATTTTTTTCCACGTGCATCCATAGTTTGCTTGCAACCCCATCGATATAAACAACCCTAGAAATAGCGCCTCAAGATTGAGAAAAGTACGTCCTCTTAATTATTTTTATTTTTTAATCACATTAAACATTACATTAACAACCACAACAGTCCACTGCTGGACATGAGCCTGCCCCTACTGGGGCGTATACTTACCACGTTTGGCAGGCAGATTGGCGAGCGCAGTGCACGATGTTGCATTCACAGGGAACACTGCTGCCTACTCCCTGTATGATTATTCCTTAGCAACTTTTTACGACACCCACGAGTAGACTTGGAGAGAAGCTATTCTAAGCCGGCATCACGTGGCAATTATTCGTGTAATTCGTTTATTATCAACTAGTATTTCGAAAGCGATTTAACTCGTTATTACTCATATAAAATATATTTTAAAACAACTTGAGAGAAAATCTAATAATAAAAAAAAATACAATTGACATTTATTTCGCTGGAATTCTCAACCAATGTTGCTGCACAGATTATTAATCGTTATCGTCATCAGATAAATTTTCATGTCATTATATTATATATTCTTTATTGCATAAAGTACACAGAAAATTAAACCAACATTAATTACTAAAGTACAGATCTCTTCCAACCAACCCATGAGTTGTGACTTGCACTTATTCACAATATCGACCGTATTTATTTACCCTCGAGGCGTCATACCGTACTATTTAACTATATATTTGTACAATAACATTTTGAATAAATATTTCCATTTTACACCAGGTACCAATTTAATAGTTATATGTTACTATAAGCTGTTACCCGCGGCGTTGCCCGCGAGAACTATCCTATGCGTTAATCCTTGTTACCTTCTTTATGTGTATTACAATCGGTTCAGTAGTATTTGCGTGAAGAAGTAACAAACAAACAAATAAACAAACAAACTTTCGCATTTATAATATTCTATAGTAGGATGTCCTATATGTACGGTCGGATTCATAAGTGGAGTCATAGTTAGACCACTTGACAGATTGCAATACGGGTTATTATCCTCTGTACTTACTTAACTAACTTACGCACACACGTAAGATTATCGACTGTAAGTAGAAAAGTCCACCTTAAGGCGTAGCATTAAAAGTTAAACAGATTACCACCTATAAGCGACATCTATGTTATCTTTGAAATAATTACTCGGTGATAGCCTATTCGCCACCACATCACCACAAAGTATACATCACACTGGTTTGTCTAAAACTGTATTATAGTTATCCTTATTCGTTCACTTGTAGTAAAGCAATAGATTACATATCTTTATTTCGTCATATTGATCACAAGCTACCGTAGCTTAGCGGTAATAGTTCTTACCTTCTAGTCAGAACGGAACCGGGTTCGCATCTGATCTCTGTATGTTGAATAATGTTTTTTTATATGTTTTTACCATATTTTCTCCAGTAATAATTATTTATTTTATATAATATTTTTCTATATATTCATCTATGTATTATATCTACAAATGTTTATTGTAAATTATGTATCAAAATATTATATCTAAAAACATAAACCTATAATATTGTAATAAAACAAAAAGTAAGGTAAGAAATTATTTTATTGGTAGGTATGGATGGTATTACTTTATTTAAATAACATTATGACATGAATGAGAACTTTTGGTAACCATAAGATACGAGTATGTAAAACTACATAAAATACTTGCTGTCGTAATACTTAGTTTATAGTTTTGTTTGAATGATAAAACACAATATTATGTAAAACGATATTAAGTGTTCATTAGCTGAAACATCGATAGGTAATTATTTATAAGATCATAGGAATGATCCAAATCTTGGATTGAATCTTTCAATAATGTTATTTAAGTAATAATGTCGTTAGTAATTATTTTATTGTTCTATGTTTAACGATGATGCACTTTCCTCGGAAGTAAAAGTAATTGTAATAATAATAAATCAGTTATTTGCCTACATCTCAAGGTTTAAGCTTAAGTACTCGTTTTCGTAATGAAAAGATATTGAAGCAAGGCCTTAAGATAACTGACTAATAATGATCAATCTTATATAAATATATATATCGATGTTTTAGCATAATTTAATTGCTAATGTAATGCTCCACAAATACCTACTGCAATAGTAGGCGGGTAAGCAGGTAAACAGAGGTTGAGTGAGCAACGATTTATCGGGCCCGCTTCGGCATACATTGCTGATTATTTTGTGTATATTCATATATTATAATGAAATACACAAGATAATCAGCAATGTATGCTAGATCGGGTCTGATTGGAATCTTAAGTAAAAATGGCCGCTTACATAATTAGTATTTGGTGTTACCTCCGCTGCTTTCAACAACACTTAATAAACACTTAATAGACTCGACCAAATAAGTGCATATATCTGTTCCTCTGGTACTCTCCCACACTCCCAGGCAGTGAGCCTCTAAAGCTTCTGTAGTTCTTTCATTGCGCATGTCCCACCTTTGCACCATTAAACCCCATAAATTCTCTATGGGATTTAAGTCCGGAGATTTTGCTGGCCAACAAATAACTTGGATATCTGGGTGCTGGCTAAACCAATTATACACCACGGCAGCTTGATGCACTGGACAATTTATCCTGGACAAATGCAAAACGAGGAACTTCACTAGCAGGATAAACAGTTAAACATTTCGCACCGTCGTCGGTAGCAGGCTTTCCTGTAGCATATCAACATAATTAGCGGCAGTTGCACGCCCTGTTTCTTGTGCTACTAATTCGCCTGGACCAGCGGCAGAACCATTTTCTTCATATTGTTACACCATCATCCTCCGCTGTGAATCATAAATAAGACGAGTCGAGTTTTTACGCTACCTTCCTCTTCAAAACGTGTAACCCAACGTTTAACAGTCTTCCACTAAAACAAAGTAGCATTATTAATAAAAAAGTTTATACTAATCGGTTCACAGCTACCAACATACTATGAGTCAAAGATTTTAATATTTAAAATACAATTGTAATGAAATAAAACTATACTTACGGCCAGACCAGTCTGAGTAGCAATTTGAGTTAAATTAAATCCAATATCATGCAGCGCCACAGATAATTGCAGCGCAACAATACGCTGCTTATCCTGCAAACTGATAATAGTATGCATTTCGAAGAAATAAACACTGAAGTTTAATAAATAAACTTAGGTTAAAAAAAATCACTTAGCACACGCACTATCTCGCAAACGATCTAGCAACAACTAAAATGTAATTCAAAATTTACTAAATTTTGCTTCATTTGATAAAATAAAAACTACAACGAAGATATCGGGATTCGATCCATTGTCTCCACAATAACGGTCAAGAATTTGCTTGACCGCGCTACTGACCAAGCTACCGAAGCTAATGATTCATGTAGTGAAATAGTCAATACTACTCAGCCTATTATACAATGGTAGTTCATCAAATAATAGTATGTTATACGTCATTTGTGTCATTGTGTGAGTGTCGCCGCGGGTGCGAGCGACTTGTTTTCTGAGGTTTGTGTTAACTATGACTCCACTTTTGAATGCGACCGTACATTAGCATGAAAACGGCACGACACAAAACCTGCTAAATCTGAAATTCTGAACTAGCACTCTTCCTCTCAAGCATTTCATTCCCAGTGGTCGGGAACAATAGAGATATTTAACCCTTTGAAAGCGGTCACACAATTCAGAACGTACGTACGTGCCCCAAGACCTCATTATCGGGAGGTGTGAAAATGCAAAACCGCGCGGCCTGGGGGCTTAGCGTCCGGTGAACGCCACGGGATAGTGAAAAAACCTCTTTATATGCTTTTTGACGTTGATTGTGTTTTGTTTTCTTGCGTATCGCGGCGAATCGCATAGCTTGTTGGAGTCAATAATTCATAGGAAAAATACTAACGTACTTGAAGCTTTCAGTACAATCTTGAAAAGTAACTAGGTTTTTGTAGATTTCTTATTTACTTGTATATTTTGTTAAGTTTACTTTTTTACGAGCAAAGACAGTGCCATGTGTCCTTATTCATTGAACCTTAAGATTTGTACAGGGAAGACCAAGTCGTATAATTCTGTTATAACAGGTACTTTGCCTTCTAAAGGTGCAAATAAGTTTTGACCTACTTCCTTCTCGTATTTAAACTTTCGATAAAAATAATAATCCGCGAATGCTCCAAGATTATTTTCATAAGAGTTCGTTTAAAAGAGCAAGCCCTAGGACCTCATTATCGGAGGTGTGAATCGCCCCGGGGCGCGACGGCTGCAGTTCAATAGAGGCGGAAACCGCGCGGCCACGTCGCCCGGTGAAAACTCTCCTTAATGAGCGCTTTCATTTGATTCCTACTTTTATCGTATTATGTAAGAGGGTATTTTTTATTTACGGTTAAGTTCCCATTTGGAAGTGCAGGTTTATAATTTTGAATATAGTTGCTAGTAATATATATTTACATGTACATCAAGCGTAGATGAAGTTAGGAAATGGTTTTTCCAATTTAAATCATATCCTAATTTCTGCCCCTTTTCTCCCTCATTCTGTGCCCTTCTCTGGAAATAACCAGCATATACCGGGTTGATTCAGTCCAATTCGTTCTTCCCAGAACAAATCTTTTACCAAGTCCCAAGAGCGTGATTTCGGGTGAACCATTGCTCCCCACCAAACCAACCGGCGTAGAATCGTAGGCTTCGGGGCCAACCGTAGTTATCATCACAAAAAGACTTGAATCATATTTGAATGCTCGATAAAATTCAAGATTATTTTTTAAAGAGCAAGCCCAAATACTTTATCGGAGGTGTGAAACGCCCCGGGGCGCGACGGCTGCAGCTCGATAGCGACGGAAACCGCGCGGCCACGTCGCCCGGTGTAAACTCTCCTTAATGAGCGCTTTCAATTGATCCCAACGGTTATAGTAAAAATATATTTTTATTTACTGTTCAGTGCACGTTTAGTTACTACTTCGAGACTGTATTGTATATAGCTGTATAAAAACTTTACTTAAATACATAAATCTATAAAATACAAACCGACTTTAAACGATTATTAACACCCACAACACAAGAATATTGAAATCAATCAAAAAAACGATCATGGTACTAGCTTAAAACGGCGCTAAATAGACTGAATCTAGTCGTACAATACCAATTTCCTTCTAATGATGTTGAATATCACGGAAACTCAACAAAAAGTAAATCACAATTAACAATCAATATTTAAAAAAAACAGAACCATCAATGAGCGAAACCATACCTATAAAATGAGAGAATGGCAAAAAGAAATACTTTAAAATTATGTATGGAGCATTCGCATGAATATTGATCAGATGGCGATAACGATCGATAATCAGTGCAATGACATCTGTGGACAATTCCGGGCGAAACGATTGTAACGTGTGTTTCGGAGCTTTTAGGATTCCCTATAAATCGTTGTAACATTTTTTTTTTGTCGTTTTGTTTATGAAATCGATGAATTCAGGCCACTGCAGACTAGACGTACGTTTTTGCTAGCGACAGCTCAAGCACTTGTCATATACATGGGTATACTTGTCATATACTTGGGTATACTTGTCATATACATGGGTATATGACAAGTGCTTTGAGCTGTCGCTAGCAAAAACGTACGTCTGGTCATAGAGTAGAAATCACAATTATTATCTATTCTTATGGTCTGGTCTAAAATTGTTTTATTGTGATGGCACAAAAAAACAATTTTAAACGGATTTAAGTTGTGTTTATTTTGGATTTTACAATTCCACCGATTTAAAATCCAAAATAAACACAACTTAAATCCGTTTAAAATTGTTTTATTGTGGTGAGTAATAGTTGTGCAAACTCAAGAAAATACTTGTCATATAAATCCGATAATGAACCGTACGTAATTGAAATAAAGGCTTTGGCTAGTATGACCAACGGCTCTCACAGTGGCTCGGCGAGAACCGGCGGCGGCGGTTAGTCATTGTAGGCAATGTCACCTTTATTTCAATAAACTTCGGTTCATTTCCCAATTTCTTTGAAAAGTGCTCCTCGCAAGAACGTGCCAACTTTAAGCTGCGGCAACTCTTCTTCAGCCACTCTTATAAACAGTGGGTGAGCTTGGCTTTTATTGGTAGGACAAGCGTCATGTATATTCAAACATTTCAGAAAAGGCAAATAAATTGTTTATTAAAATGTAAAGCAATGGAAATGTTTTCAAACGTTAGACAAGTAGAAGTAAATTAAATTTGCGGAATCGCGGATAAACCACCAAAATTTCATGAAAAGGAAAAGGTTAGACTAGATAAATCAAGTTTAATAATATTATAATTTATTATTATTAGCCCATGTCATCCCACTGCAGGGCAAATCCCCTTTCTTCCATTATTTCCTATTTTGGGTCTCTTCCATTCAATTTTAGTCATGTCCTACCTTAATTAAATTAGTTACTGACATACGGAACCCAAACATCATCATACTTAGTCTTTGCAAGATGTTAGCGTGAAGAGTCGTACCCTCGAGCCTTTAACACCTTATCGCTGGACTGGTTAGTTACAGCATCAATGAGATATAAAAGTAATGTGCAACGTTCAAGGAGTTCATATTTGGAATCACCACACCATCACATAACCGGAGTCTTTTATGTTTAACGGTATCTGCCCGGCTAACTTGCGTGTCACGACAAAATTTTGTCACCGCATTATCCGTACTAATATTATAAATCTGAGAGTTTGTGTGTGTGTATGTATGTTACCTCTTCACGCTCAAACGGCTTGAGCGATTTGGATGAAGTTTGGAACACAGGTAGAGTATAACCTGGAATAACACATAGGCCACGTTTTACCGCAGGAAAACAACTATTACCACGGGAAAATGAGTGAGGGCGAAAATCTAGTATTTATATCACGCGTTGCTTACTTCACTGCAAATAATAACCACACTTTATTCCTACTGAAGTTCTGCGCGCATAAGACAAAATATATCGTGGCATGTATGTTAGCTAGGCAGGATTACTTATTAAATGAAAATGGAACCAAGTAGGTTCCTGAAATCCTGCAAAATTAAAAAAAATCATACCTGACACGGGAAGTGTTTTAAAATGTTGTATTCAAGTAGGTTCCTATCTAGGGGCCATATTCCGCTTTTTGAAAAGTATCTCAGCTGTGTTACAATAGAGTGTCAGTTGGATGGTTTTGGACGTTTCGTATTCCGCCAACAATTTGAAGTATAGAAAATCACAGTGGCAGAATGATAGTTGAGTGTCGATGGCATTACACGTCCATACATACATATTTCACGCCTATTATCCCTTGCGGGGTAGGCAGAGCGTAAACGGCCGCAAAAGCGGACATTTACGCCACGTCTGGCATATATTTGAAGATACATACATACATACACATATCACGCCTTAATCCCTTGCGGGGTAGGCAGAGCGTAAACGGCCGCAAAAAAGGACATTTACGCCACGTCTGACACATGTTTGAAGATCATTCGGAAAATTGAGTATCGCCATAGTGACAGGTTGTCAGCCCATCGCCTAAAATTGTAGTACGGGTGTGTACTGCAAGTCCCTTAAACGACTCTTACGACTCCCACGGCAGAGAAATAGGGTGATGCTATTCTGAGCCGGCATCACATTACAATGGCTAAATATTTGTCTGCATATTTTTTTTAACTCACTGAAATTAAAGATGCAATATGACATAGCCAGTTTTTTGCCTACTTGCTTCTACATTACTTGTGGCCATAGAAAAAGTTATTCAGTGTTATGGTCTGATCATGTCTGCAAAGTTTTCGGTACACCTCGTATAAAAAGTTTTCTTTATCGGACCCTACCTCCTGCCTGTATTACGCCAAGCCAGCGTTTCATTAACCGCCAATCCGTATAATGAGGAGGCAACTTTTTCGCTTAAATAAACATCAAGAACAGAATGGACGGTGAGGCCTGGAAACCTTTTACCGGAATTACGATGGGCTAAGTGCCTGCTTTTAGGTACACTCTACCTACACTGGTTGTTCCTTGTCGATGTATGGAGAGCCGGAATATGTTTGTAGCGACCTCTGCTACTGCAAGAAGCTCACTCAAAGTGGTTCACGAGCAAGCAAGACGCAACAGAAGTTCCATCGATTCCATCCATATCTGCAAGAGCCTGAAACGCGGTATCGAAGTGTTTCACCGCGCAACGCATATATACAACTTCCAAGTCTATCCAGGCGGACCAGTCGGTCCCATGGCCACAACACCCGGCCAGGCGGGTAGCTACCCTTTTCCCGACTCCACCTGGAACCCTCCATTCTGCCTATTGGCATATCACTCCTGTTACCCGCCATCTTGCAGATATGTTGGAACTTCTGTTGCGTCTTAAATTGCTTGCTCGTGAACCACTTTGAGTGAGCTTCTTGCAGTACCTCCCAGAGGTCGCTACATGTTGATCCCTTAATGGGTAACTCGATGCTTTTAGGTACGCGGCCGAACGACGCTGCATTTGCCGAACTTGACGGTTCCATCACTACAGTACGGCCATCCAAATACGCTATATTTTACAGCTGTCAGATTCATGCTAATGCTATGGCAAAGGGTGCATTTTTATTTCTTGACGGCTGTTAAATATGGCCGTTAAAGATAGACATAGATACATACACATATCACGCCTTTTTCCCTTGCGGGGAACTCCGCCTAGTTACTATCGCCACATCTGACCAATATTTGAGGGCCGTTTCAGAAGAATCATGTATAACTAAGGAGATGACACATGTCAAATTTTGGCTTATCGGGGTGGCTGTACTTTAATTTTATTGGTCCAGTTGCCGAATGAGATGTTGTTGTCCTGGAGTTAGGTCTGACAACACCTGCATAGTAGAGATTTCTTCGAAAAGCTTTTCCGGAAAATAATCACCGCGTCTAATATTGCCGTTAAGCAGATTTGCTTACAAGACTGTTTCTTTTTTTTTATGGTTTCTTCAATTTTAGCCCTGGTGCTACACCCACTGAAACCTACACCTGACTGATTGATGGTGAGCAGGTGGTCACCTGGATAAATTTATGTAGTTGTTCAAACAACCAGCCCGATCTATTACGTGCTATTAACGTTCACACAATGCCAATATGGGCAGGGAAATAGTAAAGGAAGTGAGCAGCGCGAGCATGTAAACAGGTTACTCGCGCTGCTACTCATCATGCCGCTGACACTTCCCGTGCTTTATAACAAAACGTTCCTCAAAATGGCCACTTTTGGTATTAATTGCCATATCTTTAATAACAGAGAATATTTCATTGAGTTTGTACTAGAAACTTGAGCAACCGACATTCTGATAGATTGTATGTATGAAGAGATTTTTATATTTTGTTAAGTGGCGCCACTGTCGAGGCCGTTCACGACTATATTCGCCTTAAACAGTTATCGGCAATTTCATATAGCCCCTGATAGTAGTATTAGCAGTAAACGTGAGCCTACAGGGAATCGAAAGCTTTGCTCGGGTGAACCGGGTGTGTGCTCTGTCGAGTCTCGATAGCTTCCAATGCAAATCCGAAGGTCGTTGATTTCATATGGTTTGTTTCCAGTTTGACAATAGTAATGGTGCCGTGTGACGCCGTCTTAGAATATCATCAACTTAAATCTTCCCCGCGGGTGTCGTAAGAGGCGATTAACTCACTGTAGGGTTTTATGTGTGTTACAATTTTAGGCGACAGGCTGATAACCTGTCACCGGTCCTCATATTTGTCAGACTAACAGATAGCGCCCTCTTTTTTTACGCCCATGTACACTCTGCCTACCCGCAAGAGATAAGGGCGTGATATGTGTATGTAAATTATGACAAATTCGTGAAAGATTACTATGAGAGTTCATACGAGGACATGTTATGGCGTGCGTAAGTGGTATGTATACTCTTAAATTTTAATCTATTAACTTCAGGGGAAATACGTCGTCCATAGTTGACCGTTGACTTGAAAACTAAAGGAGAAAAGAGTGCGGTGCGGTAATCTATGATATATTTGCTCCCAACTGCACAATAAACTTCATTTCCAACTAAAAACTGAATAAAACTTGCCCACTTAAAAGTGCACTGGTCACACAGAAATTTACCCGCAACAAAAGTTAATAGAAGCGAAATTTGTCGCGAGGCAAACTTCCGTTGGGTCTGCGGCTAAACTTTGAACAACTCTGTTCTTTATAGCACCTGCCGTCATTTTCACTTTAGCTAAAAATTGATTTTAATGAACTGGATAAATGTTTAAGTAACTCCATCCCAATAGTCGATGTGTAACAGCTGTCAGTTCCATACTTCTTCTTCTTGTCGTATGGGGCAGCGAGTCGAGGAACGACCCGATGAACCCTGGCTTCAGAGTTTTTCAACCGCCTACTAATACAAGTAAGGCCTTTGACGACATGGTTATGTAACGACCGCCGACTAAGTAATCATAGACAGCAGCATGGACCGACGGCTTAACGTTACCTCCGCAGTACGGCTCCATTTATCTTATTGTCAATCAGGTGGTTCAGCCTGCAATGCCCTAACCAGACTAGAAACAAATTTACAAAGTAATGATACCAACTTTGTGAGTGCCCCACCGGAATTCGGACCCGGAACCTTTGCGTCGCAGGCAGTCGCACTACCACTGCGCCACAGTTCCATACTAAAAGATATGTAAACCTTACTATACTCGAAGGAAGCAGAATATATTCATCAATTTATGAGTTGTCTTATTGGTCGTCAGTAGACCGCCAATAAATGTACAGAAGGCTAGCTAAAATTAATACAGGGTGCAAGGGACAGTCCTCCGAATACTTATAGGGTCCATTCAGACCATGAAACACATCTTTTCATGAGAAAATATTTCAGGAAACGTTGAAAAAAATACTTTCCATAGTAATTGCAGTCAGCTGATCTTGATTTTCTATAAAAGGAAGTTTTTTTGTCCTTTCCCGACATATGTTTCTTGGGGAAAGTTGTTCAGTTTCATTAACTGCATGCACCCTATTAGTATTCGAAGATTTCGAAGGGCTTTCCTTTACACCCCGTATACCTAGTTTGGTTACATTGTCATTTTTTACATATTTAATTTTCTGGATATGCAAACGCGTGTCAGCGAAATTCAATAAGTGATAGATAATACTATCCACTCTGAGCAAAAAATTTCAATTCGCTGTACCTAATGCTAACTCGAGTTAGGTTTGCGGCTAAAACTTTGGACAACTCTGTGGTTCCTAGTTTGCACTCATGCATTGTTATGTAATTGTGACGGTTGATATTTGTTTTGTTAGTCATTAATAGTGTTTTCTCAAACATGCTAGGAAATGTGTTCATTTCTTTCAAAAAAAGAAACCGCGAAGTTTCACATTGTTTGTCACGTCTCAGATCACGCCAGCAAAGTTGTATGGAAATCCTTTGCTGGTGTCTATTAAGATAAATTCGTTATACGCTAAACCCACATAATTTGATTTCAAAATTATCTCGATGTTTCTCATAGAAACGGAACGTAATTTTGTATGAAACAGGTAACTAAAGACGAGGCTGTATCATGTGAAGACCCTTGAATGTCCAGAATTAAAAAAGAAAAGAATGAACTAAACATTTAGATTGGCTGAATATTACGTAATACTGTACTTACAGGCGAATTTATTTTAAAAATCACAATTGGTGGGAAAATTGTAAATTTTTATTTGTTTCGTTGTGTTGTGGTCGCTAGCTAACTTTTATAAGAAGTACAATCTTTCATTTCCTAGCCTTTTTTTGAGAAGAGCACTATGTAAGCCTCGGGGAAAATTACTTTGCTTGACTTGTATAATTGAAGTCCAGCAAAGTCTTATTTTCCATACCTCGACAACAATGTACTATTAGATGGCCGCTAAGGTTATATCAACGAAACGTAAAACTGAGATTGAAAGTGTTTTATTATGTATAGGGCAAAATGTTACTAGTGACCCATAGCAAAATTTTTAAGACAGGCTGGTGATAACGAACAACTTTCTTCAAGGAACATAGTTTGAAATATGTCAAAAATATTTTGAGGTTCCATAGTAACTTAAATCAGCTGATCGCCAATTTTGTATGGGAGGTCCAAATGTTTTTTTCGTATTTCAACATATGTCTTGGGAAATGTTTTGCCATCACTCGCTCCATCTTAGACCCTGTCTCTGTCCTATGACCTAGACTAGAGTCAAGAGCAAACTCATCATTAATAAAAAATAAAAAAATGAAAATATTACACAGCCCGTCTTGAGTTTACATTATCGGTCAATAGTAAAATTTCACCCAATATCTTTAAAGCGCAACCCAGGGCTCTGGTAGAAACTGCTTTTGTTAAGTTACTTATAGTCCAGACAACTTTCTCCTTCACCTGCTCTTATTTCTACCATCTCGACTTGTTTTATTGCGATAACTCGAGATAAACCAGCTACCGGTACCAACTAAACTTAACATTTAAAACAACCCTCCGCCAACATATTCAAATGACTTCTAATTAGTGTTTGAAGTAAGATTAATCAGCCTTTTTTTCTCAGCGATTTAATCTCCAAGATCCGAGGTATGAGGCAAAAAATTCTGCATTTAATTAAAGTAAATTCACAAGTCGTTTTTTCCGTTTCCTTATCAGATGTGCGTCGAGACAAGGATCACGTGTAATTGCATTGACCGAGCTTTTTAAAATGTGCCGCGAAACGTATGTAGTGTCTGTCCGCTGCTGAGCGAGAATTAGTCACCTGCGGATGAGATACGTGTTTCGTGTGTGAGCAATACGTATGCTTACTGGCTTATAATGATCGTCGAAGAAGATAATTCACGTGTGACCTTTTCACTAGCGGTTTGCCGTTTACGTTTTTCATCGAGCTACCTTACCGTGTAACGGATAGCATTAGCATGTTAATATATTGGAGACAGAGATTACATAAAACAAACAATTTACATATATCATGCCTATATCACTTAGGGTTAGGTTAGGTTAGGCTTGACACTTACGCTACTTCTGACCAACATTTGAGGGTCATTCAGAAAATTGTGTATCACCATAGTGGCAAGTTGTCAGACCATCGCCTAGAATTGCAATACACTTACAACCCTCGAGTGCCTTAGTCGCCTCTTACGACAGCCACGGGTAAGAAATGTGGTGATGCTATTTAAATTTGCGTCACACGAAACAACTTAAGTAGAAACATCATGGCAACTTTTACAAGTTTCCACAAAAGAACCTGATACAAAGCACTCGTATCGTATTAGCGTAATAGCGACACAATAGTCACAACGGAAGCTAAAACAAAAACCGTATCCAACACAAACTAGAACAGACAGATACCGCACCTAATTCACAGCGTCGCTATAGCGTAACTTAGTTTTAAAACAGCAGAATGTCAGACTACAGTCTCACCACTGAGAGTAAACAGCTACAAAGCTGCGGTTGCAAATGAGGTCGGAGATAGCACAGCTCGGAAGTTGGTGTAAGCATAAATTAAAACAAGGTTTTCCATAAAAAGTTGATAAATGGCGTTCCGCAGGCGGCGCGACAAAAAAGGCTCTGCCGTCAGCCGAAGCGCTAACGTGTTTCATTTTGCGCTCGCAGTCGACATCTGGGCCGTTTCAGCGCTGCAAGCTGGGTGATAGGGGATATAGGTTTACACTGTGTCGAACTGCATGACGAAAGATATCAATCATTACTCTTGTCCATGTAGAAAATTGTGAACAACCAAGGTTACGTTTCATTTTGCGCTCGCAATCGAAATCTCGAAAGAGGGCATAATATGCCCCATGCCACACTTAAGGCGCAAGAAATTCAAAAATATGACGTCTAGTATTAAAGCCATTTCACAGCAGTGGGAAAGATCACCGCATAAGCTTTCCCTAAAAAAAGGAGTTATTGAAGTTACTCCATCGACAACAGTTTGGCTCTTAAATTTGACGAGAGCAGCATAAAGCTTCTAAATCAACTTTTATAATTCTCTGCGTAGGTTTTGCATTGTTCATACAATCTACTTTTCAAGATAAAGCTATCGCCACGTTCAAGGGAAAAAGAAGCGTTGCTGTGCCTGATTTCTTAGGTCTGAACTACTATTTTCAATAGCTGAAAGAAAAAATTACGGCGTGTCGTGTCGTACCTAACAAGATGCAAACTGCGGGTTGAATCGCTTTTAAATAAAGACGACGAATGACATCTCTCGCTCTCTCTCTTCCTCTACAGGTTTTAGTGGACGTAGTACAACCTCTATTTCCCTCAGTCGAACACACCAGCTGGCCTGCCCATGCATATATTGCTTCGCTTTAAACAATTACGCGATCAATCACAGCTAGCAGAGTGCAATACGACAATTTTCTGCTCATATACCAAGTTAAATTGAAAACAAGCCATTGAAAAATGAATCAGCGGCTCGAACAAATCAAATATGTACTGAATGGACGACACGAGCAAACGCTCGGTGGGGAAACACACCTTTATCCCATGGAGGGTAGACAGAGCGTTGACAATCGTTTGAGGGATTTTCCAAAAAAATACCATAGCACAGATTAGGTACCAGTTACTAGTGTAACAGATATTTCGCAACACTCTCATACAAATACGAATATTTCCACTCTCATTCCAAATTCAAAAACACCAAAAAGCATGAACATATCTCATAACATTAACCCTATTGATGGAGTGATGTAGTGACCATGGTGACAAAGTAAGACTTTACCACTCGGTGGGGCCAACACTGACAACTCATGAATAAGAATATCTCTTGTTCTACTTTCGCCTGAAGGGTGTCTTTGTCTACTAGTTGGCGTTTAAAAACTTTGAAATCGGCTCATCGGTTTAAGTCGACTCAAAAAACCCTCACGCAAGCCGAGATCTGATGATAGAAATCCCATACAAGTAGATAACAGATAAGTCCATCTTAACTCCGCAATGGCGACTGACGTTAGTGTGGCATAGTGGTCGCTTGGGGCGTCTAATTGACAACCGCCCGGAAGGGTGCCTGTCAAACTAACGAGTGCACTCCAGTCTTGTGCCACAGAGGAGCCACCAAACACGACGGACAACATCGATTTGAAGACAATTAGCCTATGGTCCACTACTCTGGGGCAAGAAACAAGCGAGTTAAAGCTGAAGCACCAACGCCATATTATGATTTCATTGTCATTTACATAGATACATATATCACGCCTATAATCCCTTGCAGGGTAGGCAGAGCGGTCATTTCATTTTTACAGACAAACATTAAAGGATCAATCAGAAAATTGTGTATTACTATAGTGACAGGTTGTCAGCCTGTCGCCTAAACTTGCAATACACATGTAACCCTCGATTTCCTTAGTCTCCACTTACAACACCCACGGTAAATAAATAGGCTTAAGTTATTCTGGCACTTGGAGGCCCATAGTAGAACAGGATGGAATGAGAAGAGGGAGACCTTTGCCCAGCAGTGGGACGATGTAGGCTAATTAAGATAAGAAGAAGATGTTATTCTAAGCCGATACCATACGGCATTTTCTATTTAATTTATTCTAATATTTCAACTGTTGTTTAGTCTACGCTGTCTACGTGAGACTATTAGTTTCCACTAGCAACGCAACATCTACGGCAACGACCGCCTCTACATTTCCACCACTACATATACATTTTGTCATACTCTACTACATGTAAATTTCATCATACAATTTTTCTAACATATTTGAGAACAAATTTTGAGCCATTCGGCAAATTGTCTTCAGGAAATAATCTTGAATTCAAGATCAGCAAAATGTCTCTATGAATGAAATACTTGAGATCTCTTCAAACCACAAGCCACTGAGGGCACTACATAAATCCACAACTGTCAATTTTCCACAACGTGCACTGTTGCACCACAACGTTGTGACACGAAGTTATCGTGATGAACCATTTCTTGGATTTATGGCCGGCACAGACGCAGGTACGAAAAGCTGCACCACGAGTTATTTCATACATACATACATATATCACGCCTATAATCCCATGTGGGGTAGGCAGAGTGTAAACGGCCGCTTAAAAAGGAACATTTACGCCACGTCTGACAAATATTTGAGGGTTATTTGGAAAATTGTGTATCGCCATAGTGACAGGTTGTCAGCCCATCGTCTAAAATTGCAATACAACACACCCTCGAGTCCCTTAGTCGCCACATACAACTCCCACGGGAAAGAAATAGGGTGATGCTATTCTAAGCCGGCATCACACGGAACGAGTTATTTCATGGCTTAACATATACATACATACACGTATCAGAGGACAGTCGCTACTGGCACGTCTGTCAAATATGAGGGCCGTTTTAGAAAAATCGTGCATCACTATACACTATACAGGGTGTAAGTGACAGCCCTCCGAATACTTCGGATGCATTCAGACTGTGAAACTTAACAACTTCCCACTAAAAAATATTTCAGGAAAAGCAAAAAAACTATGATTTCCCATAGTTTAATTTATTGGTTTTGAATCGTATGTAAAAAAATGACGTGTGTTCCTAGGTGAAAGTTGTTCAGTTTCATGGTTCTGCATGCATTTTGAGGGCTGTCCCTTACACTGTAGTATCTGGTTGTCAGCCTGTCGCTTAAAACTGTACTACACATGAAACTATCGAGTCCCTTAGTCGCCTCTTACGACATCCGCGGGAAGGAAATGGCACGGGCCTATTTACAGTTACTCAGATTAATTTCAATAGGTTGCTCCCTTCAATCATAGCAGAACAGATACGTTCTATTAACGGCAGCTCGAGATATCCAATCAAAGAATCAACCAGTTTTTAATACATACAGACCAAATCACGCATATAACCCTTACGGGGTAGACAGAGCGTCAACGGGTACATTTTGGCACCAGGGCTCATCGGGTTTTTCGCCAACTCAGTGTTCTATACGACAATAAATTGGGAGAGATCAGTAGGTATACCTAAAACAACTAGACTCAAATCAAAGATTTGTCAATTTAGTATGGACTTAAATATCCTGTGCAACAAGAGATACCACCATAACATAATTATGCTTCTATTCTACTATTAGTTAAAATTACTTTTCGCTTTGTTTGCGCCGCCCCTTAGCCGTTGACGAGACAATATTTTCCGAAGACTTATATCGTAGACAATAAAATTGGTCGTTTCAACGTCGGTCGGACGTAACCCAAGTCGAATGATCTTATCAAGTAGTCTTGTAAACAAAACGTAAATCCAATTAGATGACTTTATTCCGCAACTAGCAGGGCTGTGTCTTCATTGGTGCTTCAAATTGCTCCTTTAATTTTTCTGTTTGATATCTTGATATTTTTCTGGTTCAGAATAGCATCACCCCATTTCTTTCCCGTGGGTGTCGTAAGAGGCGACTAATGAGTCAAGGGTCACGCGCATTGCATGAAAGAAAGCGCAAGTTGATTGCACCAATGAAGATGCAGCTTTACAACATTCTATGTTGAATGTCTTGACTAAATGGTAGAGTTCACGTGTTGTAAGCTCGGTATTGTACCAATTAGACTGAATGCACACGTCATTATGTCAAACGTTTATTGTACGTTTGTACGTTTCGCCGTGTGATTGCCGGCTTAGAATAGCATCACCCCATTTCTTACCCATGGGTGTCGTAAGAGCCGACTAAGGGAGTCGAGGGATGTGTATTGCAATTTTAGGCGATGGGCTGACAACCTGTCACTATAGTGATACACAGTTATCTGATTGACCCTCAAGCTTTTGTCAGACGTGGTGTTAATGTCCGTTTTACGGCCTTTGACGCTCTGCCTACCCCGTAAGGGATATAGGCGTGATTTATGTATGTATGTATTTATTGTACATCTTATCTGATCTGCAATTCTGGCTTGCAGCGGTGCAATTTACCTTTATCTAAGTTTTATGAGCTTAATCGCGATTACGAATTATGTTTTTAGACTAATTGCATAGTTGGAGATATAACTAGCTTCTAATCAATAACAAATCCCACGCTCTCATTGCCTGCTAAAGCTGCTAAACTATTAGCAGACATGAGCTCCCCTTTGCAAGTAACACAAATGAAATTAACTCAATAAGTATCGCTTATTGACGTCATGATCTGTCATTGTAAAAAAAAAAAATGTTGTTCCTTCCTTTCTAACAATTTTGTAATGTCCTGATAGGAAATCTCCTAAAGACCTCGCACCAGGTTACCTATATCGCGAGGACAAGTTCCTCGATCGTCTTAGAAAAAAGTTTTCTTTTTATTTAAAGACCACCAAATCAATACTTCAGCAGCAACAATACATACATACATACATAAATCACACCTGTATCCGTTACGGGGTAGGCAGAGCGTTAACGGCCGTAAAACGGACATTAAGACCACGTCTGACAAAAGTTTGAGGGTCAATCAGATAACTGTGTATCACCATAGTGACAGGTTGTCAGCCCTTCGCCTAAAATTGCAATTCACATCTAACTCTTGACTCCCTTAGTCGAATCTTACGACACCCATGGGTAAGAAATGGGGTGATGCTTTTCAAAGCCGGCATCATACGGCCGAAAAACCATGGAATTCCTTAATAAAACATCGCTACCCAGCAACCAACTATCGACTCAATAAGGCAAACGCTATCACCCTGCACAAAGAAACAGTTCAACATTGTTCCAGCTCTATATAACTCTGAATACGCTTTATTAAAAACTCCCCCCACATTTCGATCTCGAGATCTCTCATTATTAACTGTCGATTCAACCTCTTTTGTTGGAGTATTGTTTCCTTTAAGAAAATGTACAGAGAAATACTGAGATAGTATTTCAGTTTGCGGAAGGTATGAAATTGTCGTTCGTGAAATGATTGAACTGGGTAACTCGGATGTTCTAGGAAACGATGAAAAAGGAAACACAAACAAAAGTAATAATATGAACAAATTAACAATAAATGAAGAAATATGTAGGTAATATGAAGCAGTTTACTTTAAGATATATATTATAAGAGTGTATACCTCTAGAAAGGTATATGGAAATTCAGGAGTATTTAAATTATGCTAAGACTAACTAACTGTACAATATTCTAAACTAAAGTGTCTACAAACATTCAAAATACATGTTTTACTTAAATTAAATTTAAACTAAACGCTTTAATTTCAAGATTAATATTTACAAATATTTAAATGTTAAAGTTGTACAAGAAGTAATTGATTTCGAAAGGTTTATAAATGTATCGAAAGGGAAATTGATAGAATAAAATATAGTCTAGAGACCAGCTGTATGATTTTAACCCTTAGTGTTACTTACCTATAGAAAATAATGCATTTATTTTCTACCTACTTCTTCTTTTCGTTCTTTAGGTGTACCAAACTTGCAGTAGTAGGTACTTCTTGGTCACCGCAATATAAACTGTATAAGCATGATTGACTCAAAATAAAACAGCAATAAGGTAAGTATAAGTTGTCCTTTAATATGTTCCTAAACTCATACTAGTAAACGTGTATGACTTTTATAATAATAAAAAGTTTGGTGTTTTAACTTTTATAACAATATTTTTTGCCTACAAATAGTCTAATGGAATAAAAATACAAAATATAAAGGTCGAAATTAGATCAGTACTTGTACGTTGCCATTGAGCACAATATGTTCATCTGTTTTTTTTATTCAGTTGTTATATAAAAAACGTTGGTTCAGTAAATAAGTTTAACGTTTCAAGCCGCCATTTTGGCATCAGCGAATATATTTTTGTCTTATTACGTAAAGTTGTACAGCTGGATCCTAGACTAGAACAGCTATTGCAATTTGCAAAGCTCAATTATTCAGTCCATTAATTACACTGGTTTGTCGATAAAGCTCCAGCAGTTCACTAGCAGCAAATGGAACAACCTTTTGGACTTATTTATTCCACAACAACTGACTGGCAAGCTGGAATTGTCTGGTAAATAGCAGATATCAGACTTTGTCGAGATTATCTGAATTTGCGAGCGACGTTTATGTATCAAAACGAGCTTGTGGACAGAGCAACGCGTGTATATTCTACTTTATAACTAGCTAACTAGCTAGCTATCTGCCCATCTTTGCTCGGGTCACTTAATAAAATACTAATTACAAAAATATTATTTGTGCTGTGTGATGCCAGCTTAGAATAGCATCACCTCATTTGTTTCCCGTGGGAGTCGTGAGACTCGTGAGAGGCGACTAAGGGACTCAAGATTGTGTATTACAATTCTAGGTGATAGGTTGACAGTGTAACACTATGGTTTCCGGATGACCCTCAAATATTTGTCGTCCGTTTTTTGGGGCCGTTTACGCTCTGCCTTCCCCTGCAAGGGATCCCCTGTGATATGTGTGTGTGTGTTCTCGTACAAGATTCACGAATGGATGAGTTTTACTTAGTCTAATTTTTTATTTTCGTTGATGGATTAAGTTCTCATTTATATAATGTTTTAAAATCTAAGTGCACTGGTTCTTTCTACCTTCCTACACCTACACCTTAATCAATTAGAAACATGTTACAAAACTTGATAAAATACAATTGCTATCTGAGTAATCCTACTAAAGATAACTTGCTTTTGATAATTGCGGGAAGCCAATTACTGGTAGGGCGCATTAAACCCATTAACTGAACAACTTTACATAAAAAATATTAAAGGAAACGTATTTTTATTTGGATTTCACATAGTAAATGCAGTCAGCTGATCGTGATTTTGTATGGGAGGTCGAAGTCGAATATTTATTGGCGTTTCCTGACAGATGTTCTTAGGAGAAAGTTCAGTTTCATAGTCTGCATGCACCTTATCAGTATTCGGCTGTCCCTTACACCCTGTATATGTCCTGTTATGGGCACCACATAGTATTTAAACAGATACACCCAGTATATTTACTGTGACTGCAGTGCAGTAATATAATTTGCATCGTGTACTCCAGTAGTTTTATTGCCAACAATAGCCCATTATCGAAATGCTCTTGCACGCTTACCCGTCATGCTGGTTAAAATATCGACAAGCACTTCTCACAGTTTTATTCTGAGTATTTCTTAGTAGTTTCCTTGTCCGAGTTTGATATAATATTCTTTGTTTCGTAGGCTATTGAATGCCGGAAACGATCTCGTGAAAGGCAATATTCGATCTCTGTAAATTTTTATCCGACTGCCTCAGAAGGAGGGTAATTTTTTGCGAGGGTATATATGTGTATATAAGAGTCATATAATTCTTTATTGCACGAAGTAAGTTTACAAATAAAAATTAAGTATAAGAAAAACAAAAAGTGCCAACAATGCGGCTTTCTTGCTATAGTAGCAAGCTCTACCAGGCAACTTTTGGGTGATAGGAAAGTGCGTTTAGATAAGCGGGATAGTGAATGATCATAGTTACCTATATAATTGTCATAAATTATTGTACACAGTAGTGCATGATAAATTATGTAATTATGTATGTACACAAGTAAATTATTTTTCACTGTTGACATATGAGGTGTCGTAAGATTCGTCTTAGCAGCGCGAGGGACCCTGGTTTTATTAAAATTTCATAAATTCTAAATGGTGGGGTTAAAACTAAAAATATAATTTTGAACTATTATTTTTACGACTGCTTTAGGTGGAGGTAAACGTTTTTTAAAAATAAGAACGGTCCAAAGTCCTAAATGTCCAACCGAGTCTGATCTTGACTGTACCACCAGCTACTTGAGGGATCAAGTTATACTTGTTTCTCAAACAGTTTTTAAACATTACAAATATGGGTTGATCCCTTAATCTACCTACTTTTGGGCATTTGAAATGAAAATAGGTTTCTCGCCACCACTTCATTATGCACTTCTATTAAATAACAAGCTTCCGTTCACAATATCATGATATTTGAATAGGTATGATTGTATTCCAAATCTTCTGGTCTCAATGTTAGTTTAATAGAATAAATTTTCCCTACGACCGTTTTTGAATACCGATTTAATTTTAACTAAATCACACTCACCCCCGATTTGATTATTCTGTGGTAGTTTCTAACTTTCCTTTGAATGTAAAAGTTGTGTAATCCCTTTTGTTCACTAATTGAATTTACTGTTATGCTAATACTCTGATTTCCTATGTTATTAAGGCGGTTAGTCTCACAATAATCCTTTGCACTAGCGCCATTTACTTTCATTAATGAAAATAAAATAAAATGTTAGCGTTTGCCGGGGATTGAACCCGGGACCTGTGGAGTACCACCGCTCTGTTACTGCGCGATCGGCGGCGCCTCAGCCGAACCCTACCAAATTGACACACAAGCCTACACAAAGTTGGTTCCGTGCTTCGTTCAAGTGTATCCGTCGGTTCCGATTGCTGTTTATGACTACTTAGACGGCGGTCGTTACACAACCATGTCAGAGGCCTACTAGTAGTAAAAGACGATTGAAAAACTCTGACACCAGGGATCATCGGGTCGTTCGTCGAAGAAAGCTGGAAGCCCATGTCCAGCAAAGAAATGTAGTTTGTATCTTAATGGTGGTAATTTTAAGTAAATTGGCGCCAGTGTAGCGGATGACAGTCAAAATCCTCTTAAGGGCTTTGGTAACTGGTAAACCAATTAAATTTATGTGGATTACTCTGACTTTCGCTGTTCGGATAGTTTGTAGGTTCATTCTAATCCTCTATGTAAATATGACGACTATTGTCAGACTAGGTTCGTAATTAAATGGAGTGGAGTGTGTTTATTGTGTACGATGAAATATTGAGAGTAATATTGAATGAGTTTCTACTTCGCGGGGTGTTCCGAGTTACTCCATCTGTTGTCGGAGTATTTGAACCTAGTACTTTAAGGTACAATCTGTCCACTGATGAAGACAGGGCTGTCTTTGGAAGGTATTTGCCATGCTATCACACGGAAGAATAGAATAGCATCACTCCATTTTTACTTTTAGCCTAAAAGATGAATCCAGGGCATGGGCAGCAAGCAGCTTTTCCTTTGAATAAAAATAATGTCGCTTTATTGCGCGTTTCAGAAGCTTCAACATTCTGCGTGTGAACTGGGACGCCTCTAATAGCACCGTATTGCAGTTATATTAACGTACAGTTTGTATAAAATTTGCAAGGTTTTTAGCAAGAGAATGATTTATAGGGAAACTTATGATAAATATTTGAAAATGGAACTTTAGAATGAGCATTGTAGAGCAACCCATCTCTTGGACCGCAGCCGTTTGTGTGCGGTGCATATGTCGCTTTATTGCGCGTTTCAGAAGCTTCAACACTCCGCGTTTGGACTCAGGCGCCTGTAATAGCACCGTATTGCGGTTATATTAACTTACAGCTTGTGTACAACTTGCAAGCTTAGTAGCACGAGAATGATTCATAGGGAACTTATGAACAATATTTGAAAATGGAACTTTAGAATGAGCATTGTAAAGCAACCCATCTCTTGGACCGCAGTCGTTTGTGTGCGTTGCATATGTCGCTTTATTGCGCGTTTCAGAAGCTTCAACATTCCGCGTGTGGACTCGAGCGCCTCTAATAGCACCGTATTGCGGTTATATTAACGTACAGCTTGTATACAATTTGCAGGGTTTTTAGCACGAGAATGATTCATAGATAAACTTATGAACAATATTTGAAAATGGAACTTTAGAATGAGCATTGTAGAGCAACCCATCTCTTGGACCGCAGCCGTTTGTGTGCGGTGCATATGTCGCTTTATTGCGCGTTTCAGAAGCTTCACCATTCCGCGTGTGGACTCGAGCGGGTCCAATAGCACCGTATTGCGGTTATATTAACGTACAGCTTGTATACAACTTGCAAGCTTAGTAGCAAGAGAATGATTCATAGGGAACTTATGAACAATATTTGAAAATGGAACTTTAGAATGAGCATTGTAGAGCAACCCATCTCTTGGACCGCAGCCGTTTGTGTGCGGTGCATATGTCGCTTTATTGCGCGTTTCAGAAGCTTCAACATTCCGCGTGTGGACTCGGGCGCCACTAATAGCACCGTATTGCGGTTATATTAACGTACAGCTTGTATACTACGATATCTTGCGAGCTGCTTTAAATAACGTCAAGTTTAAAATTTTAAAAGTTTTAACTTGAGAATTTTAAATAAAATTATTTATATGTCCTAGGAGATTTCGTGGCATATTTTATACAGCCGCGTGTCTGATAGAACAGAGATTTCACATGGGAAGAGTGTTCTACATTACTCTTAGAACTTTGAATCAACTTCGCATACTGTAAAAAGAAGAGGGGAAGGGCAATACCCACAATAGTCCACTGCTGGACATAAGGCCTCTCCCTATGGGGGGGTAATCCCATACTAACCACGCTTGGGTAGCGGATTGGCAAGCGTAGTACAAGATAATACTTTCACAGGGAATCCTGCTGCCCATTCCTTGTGTGAATTTATTCCTTAGTCGCGAATTTACGACACCCACGGGTTGTACTCGGGTGATGATATTCTAAGCCGGCATCACATAAGTAATGAAACGAAAACAAATAGATATCAGAAAGGCCACAATGAATAAAACTGTCCTGCTCAAAAATGTATTCCGTAGTCGCTTTTTACGACACCCACGGGTTGTACTCGGGTAATGCTATTGTAAACTGGCATCATATGAGTAACTAAACGAAAACAAAAAACAAATAGGAATCAGGACCTCAATGAATAAAACTGTCCTGCTAAAAAAATAGTTTGAAAATTAGAACAATAAACTCTAACCCAAACCTATTCTAAAACGTGCTTGTATGTTAGATTCAAACAGAATAAAACAAAAAGCCCGTACAGAATGGAACTGGCGTCCGCAATTCACGCTGCGACGGTCACTGGCACGCGTCGCTTCGCTTAGCACTCGGATGCTGTACTTTTAGCTAGAAATATCGTCCATATACACACGCGTATATAAGCGTGATGTGTGTAACACGCTAAAACGCCGTAAAACGATCGGTATCGCCACAAATATTTGAGATTGAGAGTAATTTAGGAAAATTTAGTATCATTTTAGTGACAGGTTGTCAACCTATCGCCGAAAATCATATAAATTCTCGCTGCGACGGTCACTGGCACGCGTCGCTTCGCTTAGCACTCGGATGCTGTACTTTTAGCTAGAAATATCGTCCATATATCTAAATATGGACACACACACATCTCGCTTATATCCCTTGCGGAGTAGGCGGAGCTTAAAAGGCTATCGCCAACTTAGGCGAATATTTGAAAATTGAGTATTTTTTTAGTGACAGTTTGTCAATCCATAGCCTAAAATCATATGAATTCACGCTGCGACGGTCACTGGCACGCGTCGCTTCGCTTAGCACTCGGATGCTGTACTTTTAGTTAGAAATATCTTCAATATACCTACATATTATGGACATACACACATCACGCTTATATACGCTTAAAAAGCTGTAAAACTAAAAATATTTGAGATTGAGAGTAATTTTGGAAAATTGAGTATGATAGATGGCGGTAGAACAACAAAAATAATTTCAATTCTAAATAATGACGTCTAACACCTTAGTCATCCGTGACCACGGGCTCTGTAAAGAGCTCGAAACGTAGGAATTGTAAAATCCAAAATAAACACAACTTAAATCCGTTTAAAATTGTTTTATTGTGATTGAGTATGATTTTAGTGACAGGTTGTCAACCTATCGCCGAAAATCATATAAATTCACACTGCGACGGTCACTGGCACGCGTCGCTTCGATTAGCACTCGGATGCTGTATTTTTAGCTAGAAATATCGTCTATATAACTGCATAATATGGACATACACACATCACGCTTATATACGCTTAAAAAGCTGTAAAACGATCGGTATCGCCACAAATATTTGAGATTGAGAGTAATTTAGGAAAATTGAGTATTATTTTAGTGACAGTTTGTCAACCTATCGCCGAAAATCATATAAATTCACGCTGCGACGGTCACTGGCACGCGTCGCTTCGCTTAGCACTCGGATGCTGTACTTTTAGCTAGAAATATCGTCCATATACCTACATAATATTATGGACATACACACATCACGCTTATATACGCTTAAAAAGCTGTAAAACGATCGGTATCGCCTCAAATATTTGAGATTGAGAGTAATTTTGGAAAATTAAGTAATATTTTAGTGACAGGTTCTCAACCTATCGCTGAAAATTACGCGTCGCTTCGATTAGCACTCGGATACTGTACTTTTAGCTAGTAATATCGTCCATAGGCAGCTTAGGGCCTAGAAAGATTGTTAATTTAGAGTAGGAGCACTCTGGGCAGGTTTTTTGGGGGGTTTTTCCTGTTCAGGGGGTCCGGTTGATTATACGCATGTAAATAACACGCTTAGGAAATCTTGACTAAAATTTAAAACAAACGTCGTTTACAAATGGTGCTGGCGTAAAGTTACGTTTTGTGTAATTGACCTGGCCAGCCCCGAGGCAGTGCCTTTATTTTTATTTTATTTTTTATCCCGCCTGAGCCGGTTTTCTTTCAGGACAATACAAAATTGTTATAAAAAAAAGAAAATTGCGTTATGCAAATTTCTTTTTTTTACAATGACCGATCATGACGTCAATAAGTGGTAATGCTATCCTACATTGAATAAAGTTATTTCATTTTCATTTCATTTTCATACTTCTACATATGGACACACACATCACGCTTATATCACTTGCAGTGTGTGTCGATAGTCTGTCTTTACGACCTTTTAAGTCCACCTAGGACTTAAAAGGTCGTAAAGACAGACTATCGTTATCGCCAAGTCAGGCGAATATTTGAGATTGAGTCATTTCAGAAAATTGAGTAACTTTAGGGACAGTTTGTCCACCCATCGCCTAAAATCCCATGCTAAAATCATATTATTTCACGCTGCGACAGAAGCTGGTACGCGTCGCTTCGCTTAGCACTTATATTCTGTACTTTTACTTTTAAAAATATCATCCACATACACAAGAAACAATCGCAAAATATTGTAGACTAGCTTCCTGAACAGCGTTTTGCAAAGGTTGACTAATTCCGGGGGGAAAAACATTTCCGCGATAAACAGACGGCTTAACATCTGATGCCGGCCTAGAATAGCATCACCTTATTTCTTTCCTGCGGGTGTCGTAAGAGGCGACTAAGGGACTGAAGGGTTTCATGTGTATCATAATTTTAAGGAACAGGCTGATGAACTGGTGATACACGATTAACTGAAACGGCCCTCTGTCAGACGTGGCGATAGCGACCGCAGTTTTAGGGCCTTTAACGCTCTGCTTACGCTGATAAGGATAAAGGCGTGATATGTGTACGTATGTATGTGTTTGACAATGACTTTGCCTCTCAGTCATGTGAATTTCTATTGGTGAAACACATTTATCTACAAAAGTTGCCAAAAGGCTGCTAACAAAATCAATACCAACGTAACACTATCCACTTTTACGCAACAATGCATGCATATAATGCTATTTATCCTCTACGTGTGTCAAAAGCTTTTTCGCCGTACGGAATGCGAACAAGATCTCAATAGCTTTTAATCAATCTGATATTGCATAAAGCGTCTAATAACCCTACTTAAAGTTCAACGAATGCAAATAGCACGACATCACTCCATCTAACCCCAGTATTCAGGGCGTATGACGTCACCGCAGTGAAAGCTCCGAACAATACGTGTCGCTTGCGCAACGTAAGTATATCGTGTAGGGGACGTTCATGTAGTGTAGTGCAACGTATGTGACGAATATTAACGAAAATTATGATGGTTTACCGTCAAATAACGCTGAGACGGCCTCTTATCAGATAGAATCCGGTGATCATTTGGACCAGGGTTTCCCGGCCTGTAATATAAATTGAGATACATGAATTCAGATCTGGGTACTTTGAAATTTTGTCTTGAAGAGGGCAACTATTGTCAGTTTCAATTTCGAAGGTAGTTTATCATCAGCCTACAACCAACTACATGGTACAGGCTTCTTTTCTACTATGCCAAACCTCACTGACATGTGCTGTGTGGCTCAATATTGGGGAAGTCTTCTACGGACTGCCAGCGCTTGATAAAGATTGGTCGATATAAAGAACGTCCATTGCTGGACATATGCCTTCCGCAAGTTAATTTAAGGCGAGTGGTAGCAGTCCGGCTTTAGTTGATATCTGCCGATGCTTAGATCACATTACACGTAATAAATGAAAGACCCGTACATGCAAGATATATATCGCGTAAGTGTTGTAAAATGCAGGTATCTATAGGGGCGAACAATGGAGCTAATAGAGTCGTTCGTTGGCTCATTGCTTATTCATCCACGCCCCCGAACCACTGCGATTGATGTCCTTGCTGTTGCACACCAGCTTTGGGACGACTGTGTTGAAAAAAACTATTAAGGCATTGTGGCTATTCATTTTCGCCTTGAAGAAATATCATATTCTTTCCAAAGCACATAGCAGGGCGAACGATTTTCTAGATCAGGCTGTCGTTGATCATGTATGAGGATTCCAGATAACACTTGCGAATGCCCTTTTATCAAAATGCGGCATCAAACAACTTGCTAGGTTCCGTCGTTATATGGGAATTCTAAAGACGTCAATAAAGCAGGCCCTAGTAATATTATTTATTCTGTGCTTCTGGCCCTCAGATCTGGCTGAGACTTGAGAGAAAATCCGTTTCATCAGTCCGTCTTTCCCAGGACAAGTGAACCCCAGCTCCACAGTAAATTGACAGGTATCCGTTCAGAAGCCGCGGGACCACAACCGAAATGTCTAGTCCAGTCAACCATATAAGTAATTAAAAAGTCTGCGTTGATTAATTCCAGAATCAGGCCTAAACTACTTGCATAAAGATGGGTTCATTTTGATGAGTGAACAAAAGAGCAAACAAAGTTGTTCTTTGACTTCGCTCATTGCTTATTCATACACGCCCCCATGCCACTGAGAGTGATGTCCTTGCGAACCAGTTGTTAGATCGTCAGAGGATACCCCTTTGGCTTTGAGGTTTGAGCCTTCAATATCGTCTTGGCTGTCTTGGGTTCAATTCTTAAAATTGGTGTTTATCAATTATACCAGTAATTAGCAGTTGTGAGGACTATCGCTAGCTCCACAACCTAATCTTTTCCCCGTATTTAACTTCAATTATTTCCGTACATTTGCAAAAACGAAAAAAAATAAGCTATAAGACCTGTTCACATGATTACAAACAACATTTTCAACGAAACATTGGTCGAAAAACGAGAATGTTTTGGAGTAAGCAAATTCAAGAATTTTGGGGAAAGCAAACCATATTACTTCGAAAATATATTGTGTTTAAAAGGATTTGCACCACTTGAGAACATTTTCAAAGACCAGTCGGTAGAGCCAATTATTAGTTTGGTGGAAAGACTTCTGAATGCTTGGGCCTAGGTATAAATTTACAAGCTATTACCAGAAATTATTTCATATTAACAACCTTCAGCCTTTCTCCTCGACCCAAAGGTTGTCTAGTAGAGATCGCTTTTAGCAATAAGGCCGTCTCTGCGGATTTTTAGTTTTAGTTTTCCTGTTATTTATTTGTGTTTTGAATGTGCAATAAAGTGTTTTTACTTACTTAATTCAGTAATATTTCCGTAAAGCAGTATATGGAGCTACAATAAGCTCAAAGGCAGATTCACTCAATAACCGAACTCAAACGGTGCAAATTTGGCGCGAAGCTCGTATGCGGACTGAATTGGAGCACAGATTTGGCAAACTGCATCGGAGTGTGATATCCCCTTGAGAGCTCTATAACAGTTGTATACAAAGGTCGTACGTATATTCTCTTTAAAACTTTTGCAATGACAAAAAGAGCAAATAATTATTTCGATAGAAAATCAGACCCATATTTCTGACAAGCCCGGCCTTTAAACGTTATAGGCGTCCTTAATTTGTAAATGATAATATACGATAACGATGAATGATTTATTCATTCTTTTCAACGTTGATCAACTAACCACACATTGTATTGTATATAAAAACATGTGATAGGTACCTAGCGAAAAAACCGTCCAGGAGTGTGCATAACATTACATTAACAGAGACAACAGTCCACTGCTGGACATAGGCCTTTCCCTGTAGAGGGGTACTGCCATAGTTACCAAGCTTGCCAGGCGGATTGGCGAGCGCAGTGCACGATATTGCGTACAAAGGGAACGCTGCCCATTCGTTTTTACGACACCCACGGGTAGTCGTCACGTCAAGCCGTGTCACTCTTCAATAGGTTGCCAATAGAAATGAAAAACATAGGTAGTATTAATGTATTTAAAAGGAAACTTAAAATGTTGTTGCTTGAAAAATTATGCTATTCGGTTGATGATTTTTAGATTTTAAATTAGTTATTGACATTTAATTGGGCATATATTAATTGGAATTGTATTTAATTAAATTATAGGTGACACGTAATTATTGATATTATTTGGGACTTTTATAATTATGCTGTATTTTATATAATTACGCTATTACTTAATTAATATATTTAGAAAATTTTGTATATTTTTAAATAATTTGTTATTTGTGTAATTAGTTTTAAGACATTCGAACACAGTGTAACTGTTTATGAATAAATAAATAAATAAATAAATAAATAAATAAATAGTGTTGGGGTGATGCTATTCTAAGTCGTCATCACACGGCAGTGTTCTTATTTAATATAAAATAACAAAACAAGCTATAGGGTAGCCCTAGCCTGAAAAAGGACATTGCAAGACTTATTGTGTACACATTGCTATGGCACAAAACTAGACTATTACGACACCCGCGGGAGAAGATAGGGTGATGCTATTTCAGCCCAGCATCTCAAGGGGAATAGTCAGAGACGTTCAGTATTACAGATAGTGATCATTGCTGTGAGCTAAACGGCCCAACACGACTGGTCAAGCCAAAGGCCTTTGCAGGCGAAGATATTTTATTCGTAGAGCTTATAAGATATATGAGGAGGCTACGTTTGTATTATATTCATTATTGACATACATACATACATGAATCACGCCTATATCCCTTACGGGGTAGGCAGAGCGTTAACGGCCGTAAAACGGATATTAACACCGCGTGCGACAAAACTTTGAGGGTCAATCAGATAACTGTGTATCACTATAGGGACAGGATGTCAGCCCATCGCCTAAAATTGCAATACACATCGAACCCTCGAGTCCCTTAGTCGCCTCTTACGACACCCATGGGTAACAAATGGGGTGATGCTATTCTAAGCCCGCATCACTCGGCATTATTGACTCATAGTACATACTGAAGCGACCTGCGAAAAAAATGTGTTACACTATTTAACAGAGCTTTATCATGAACAAATTCGAGCAAAATGAGTGAAGGCCGAGCTTAAACGTCAGTGAAAAAACGATCATTTACGCAACGTCTCACAAACATTTCGGTGTCATTCAGAAAATCGTGTATCGCTATAGTGACAGGTTGTCAGCCTTTCGTCTAAAATTGCAATGCGCATGAACTCTCAAGTCCCTTAGTTGCCTCTTACGACACCCACGGGAACGGAATGGGATGATGCTTTCGAAGCCGACTTTTATTTATTTCGTAAACTCAACAGCACATGTTTTATTATTACAATTTGCACGGCAATCTCGGGGGGGAAGTAGTAAGCCTTCTCGAAGAGCGACACCTGTGCTCGGGCCCTCCCCGTGAGTAGCGGCAGATGCCGTGAAACTAGTTACTACACCACGATGGCAAACACCAATGCATCCTCTAGTCCAGCCCTAAAGCCGGCTTTGTGCGTAGTCTCGATTAATATCGAAGGTTTCTCACAGGCCAAGTCAGAAATCCTTTCTGAACTCAGCCGGACTACACACTGTGACATCATGTGTGTACAAGAAACCCATCGAGACGAAACCCAAAGCCGGCCACACATTCCTGGACTCACGCTCATCGCCGAGACCTACCATCCGAAACACGGTAACGCAGTGTTTGCTGCTCCCGGCGTGAGCATAGCATCTGCCGAATGTACGACACAGAACGGCATTGAGATCATAACCGTAACCCTTGGTTACTGCACTGTCACCTCTGTTTACAAACCTCCTGGAACCCCTTTTCAATTTCAAGCTCCTGGAAATTTTGACGATCATCCAGTCAAAATAGTGATCGGCGACTTCAACAGTCACAGTACAAGTTGGGGATATAGCAACACGGATCCATGTGGTCAGGCTGTTGAGGTATGGGCTGAGACGAACGATTTAGGTCTGATCCATGACTACCGGCTTCTTTCAATAGTGGCCGGTGGAAACGCGGCTACAATCCAGACCTTATCTTCGTCAGTGAATCTATTAGTCCCCAGAGCATTAAAACTGTGTGTGCTCCTATACCTCGCACCCAACATAGACCGATCATGTGCACAATCCAACCTGTAGTCCGCCCCGTAAATGTCCCATTGAAGCGCCGTTTCCACTACGATAAGGCAAACTGGGAGCTGTTCTCGCAGTCAATAGACCAAGCCCTTTTGAATGTTTCGCCAGTACCCGTAAACTATGAACAGTTTGTTGACATAGTTGCAACAATTTCATGTAAATTCATACCAAGGGGCTGCCGGACTTCCTACATCCCAGGGCTGTCAAAAGAGTCTGCAGAGCTGCTGAAAGAGTACGAGTCCCAATACAGCCAAGACCCTTTTTCTGAGGACACCACATTAGTTGGCGAGGAACTGCTATCACAGATTGGCAAAACTCGACAGGAAAGGTGGATCAGCACTGTTACCAACATAGACATGACGCATAACAGTAAAAAGGCGTGGAACACCATTCGCAAACTAACTTCTGATCCACCTCCTCCTTCATCTCCCAGTAGAGTTACAGCTAATCAGATAGCCCACCAACTACTTCTAAATGGCAAGTCAGTAGGTCGCCTTGCGAATGTTCCTAAACCAGACCGTGCTGGGAGCACTAACCATCTTATTAGCCAGCCATTCAACCTACTTGACATCATCACTGCTATCAAGCAACTCAAATGTGGTAAAGCCTCAGGGGTGGACAACATTGCTGTTGAACAGCTTAAACAACTTGGCCCTGTTGCCGTGTCCTGGTTGCTGCAAATGTTTAACCATTGCCTGGAATCCGCTTCGATCCCCCGTCTCTGGCGGAAATCAAAGGTCATAGCAATTCCAAAGCCTGGAAAACCAACAGACAGTCCCAAAAACTTCAGGCCTATTTCACTCTTGTGCCACACATATAAATTATTTGAGAGACTGCTGTTGTCCCGCTTAACAAGCTTCATTGACCCAAAATTGATCCCAGAGCAAGCGGGTTTCAGACCGGCTAAGTCTTGCAGCAATCAGACACTGACACTGACGCAACACATCGAGGATGGTTTTGAACTGGGGAAGATAACCGGTACTGTATTCGTAGATCTGTCTGCAGCCTACGACACAGTTAACCTTAGGCGACTGTTATGGAAAGTAGAGATCATGACAGGGGACCTCAAATTCGTCACAATACTCCGAGAGCTTCTTCATAACCGTCGTTTTCAGGTACATCTTCTTCAGGACAAAAGTCGTTGGAGGTCGCAAAAGAACGGGCTGCCCCAAGGCAGCGTTCTTGCCCCGTTGCTCTTCAACATATACACCAACGACCAACCATCCTGCCCCAACACCCGCCGCTTTTTATACGCCGACGACCTTGCGCTGACTTCCCAGGCGTCCAGTTTTGAGGAGGTTGAGATGAATCTGTCGGATGCTTTGAATGACTTAAGCAAATATTATAGAGAAAATTCACTCAAACCCAACCCATCAAAAACTGAGTCTTGCGCATTCCATCTCCGCAACAGCCAAGCAGGTCGTAGGCTTAATATTGAGTGGCAAGGTGTGCCTGTAGCTCACAATAGTTTTCCAAAATATCTGGGCATTACTCTGGATAGGTCACTTACCTTTAGTAAGAATTGCCAAAACATAAAAAAGAAGGTGCACACTCGGAACAATCTATTAAAGCGCCTTACTTCTACTGGATGGGGAGCAACACCTCATGTTCTGCGGACTACTGGGCTGGCGTTATCCTTTTCTGCAGGCGAGTATGCATGTCCTGTATGGAGCCGTTCAGCTCATGCAAAGCTGGTGGATACAGCCTTAAATGAGACTTGCCGGATCATAACTGGTTGCCTGAAACCGACCCCGGTTAGCCAACTGTACCCACTAGCCGGAATAGCGCCTCCAGTTGTTCGTAGATCTGTGGCTAGCTCCTTTGAAAGAGCAAAGATGGAGTCAGATGCACGGCATCCTTTGCACGACCACATCCCAGTGACACAACGGCTGAAAAGCCGTAATGGCTTTGTTAAGTGCGTCACTCCTCTTTGCACAGACCCCGAACAAGCGAGGTGCAACCTTTGGCGGGAGGGGGTGACCCTACCAGATCCTTTCGTCCCGATTGCTGAGAGCTTGCCGCCTGGCCATAATTTGCCATGGTCGGTTTGGAAATCTTTAAATAGACTTCGGACTCAGACCGGCCGGAGTAAGGAAAACATGACCAAGTGGGGCTTCTTGGAGGGTTCCGATGTAGGTTGTTTGTGTGGTGCAGTTCAAACAATGAACCACCTAACATCGTGTCCTGCGTGCCCTAGCACCTGCACGCAGGACGATCTTATGACAGCGTCTGTCAGCGCTGTCAACGTAGCCAAGTTCTGGGCCGCGACGGTGTAGTGTCTGCCATCGACACGCTAAGAAGAAGAAGAAGACGGCAATCTCGTACTTGTTGCAAGAAATAACTTTTGTAATAAATGAAATAAAAATCTGTCCCTTCGTGTGCGATACCGAGTTAAAAAGCGATAAACCCTGGTGACAAAGCTTTTAAACCACATTCTAGTTAACTATTACGACTCTGACTTGACGATCTTGTGTGTTTTTGTGTGTAAGTTCGATTAATTATTAATACACTAGACACCCGCCCGGCGGTTTCACTCGCTGCTACCCTTTTTGCTGTAGGAATTGGGCTTTTTTAGCATGCAACGGGACTGCAATAAATTTCATACTATGTAGTAATGTTTAGTGAAATTACTTTGTGAGTAAAAATGTTTATGATGACTTAATAATGCAATGAAATATAATAAACAAATATTTTCAGAATGTGAGAAGCTTTGTTGTAACTACAACAATTTCAAGCTTTCTGTTTTAATTCATAAGGCAGGTGGACTAAGAAAAACCTCGTCATAGATTGACACATATTACCATTAGGCGTCCCATTACCTAGCAAATCGAAACATTGCCTAATTATTAATTTACTTAGTAATATTGCTTGAAATTCGCCGCGTTCATAAAAATGTCACCGTTCTAGCACCTAGACCTATTAGACCTATTCAGTAACTAGAGCTAATGACGAAAAGGCCACATTGTATGCAAAACATAACCCCATTTCGTTACATAGGCTAAGCTAAGCTATTATATGCTAGAAAATAATTTGCTCCGTCCATGGCGACTTGTTTTATACACCATTTGTCGTCTAAACAGCAAAACAGCTAATAATTCATCTCGGCTAGCTTTGTTACTTGCATTCAAGATGCATGATTCTCGCAGAGGTCGGCACAGACGAGATACTTTTCGTAATATCTTGCGGTATCTAAGTGAAGATCGTGAAATTGCATCAAAAACAAACTGTAATGTAAAGTCGGTAAAACTTAACGTTCAGTAGATTTATTTGGGGACTGCGCATCATGTTTTCTATTCAAAATCATGTAGCAATAGGTTTTGGGATATTTAGATTAGGTTGTAAGACTTAGTGAACTTTGGTAACACTAAGTCGTTCGTCTGACTTGTAAACTATTTATTTTCAAGACTGGACTCTTAAATTTTAGCCCCGGGGTTTTGAAACCTACTCTAGACTGATTGGTGGGGAGCTGGAACGCACCCGAAGAAGTTTGTGTGGTTGTTCAAACAACCAGTCCATTGCGACCGCAACTTGGCTTAGAAGTTGTTCTGGGAAGAACAGATCAGACTGAATCTACCCGGCACGTGCCGGTAGTTCCCAAAATGGGGAACAAATAAGACACCTTCTCTCCCCCGTCTGCGGTGCGTTGGTTGCTTGAAGAGCTTGTGGAGTGTGATCCACTTGCAATGGCTGCAGCAGCGGCTACTATGATATCGTCATCATCATCGGAAAGGACGTGTTTGGGACGGACTTCATTGTTGCTCTTCGTCAAACTTTATCGACTTGGTTCAGTAACAACTACTAGATTTATAGAGATGCAGATATAGATATGAAGAATCAAGAAATCAAAGTCTCGGTTTTCTTGTATTATTGATTGCCTTAAGCTCACGAAATCTTGAGATGTTTCTGGAAATAAGTTGCGAGTAATTTGCAGTTGAAATGCAGTCGATATGCAGTCCGTCCGTATAAAACTCGTGGTATGAGATGGTAACTTATAGCCGTGTGTAATTATTAACGGATTGTAAAGTCAGAAGGTGCCATACTGGTTGGTTGGGGTTAATTTAATATGCGTATTCCGTTATGTTTAAATATAAAATGAGTAATAATTTAACTGGTAGTCGGTGCGTTGAACTTTACTTGATTCATTTATATTTTGATACCAGTACATTTATTCTTGTCTTTTAAAATGTCATTGGTAAAAGACTTTAGGTATTCGACATAATTATACAATTTGGTACGACTCATAACTTGAAACCATTTCAGAGGCTTACCAGTATAGTGACAGAAGGTGGTTGAAAACTATGACAGAGGCTTGCTAGTGGTAGGAGCTAGTAGTAAAACTCTGACATCAGGGTTTAACGAATTGTTAGTTGACTCGGTGTCCTACTACACGACACGTAAGCCACATTTTATTTGCTACACGTAAAGTGTAGTGCTCGGCAATATCTTTATAAATAAATATTCTGGACAATTCACACAGCGCCACCTAGCCCCAAACTAAGCAAAGCTTGTACTATAGGAACTAGATAGCTAATATTATTGCTTTTTTTGTAAATAAATACATATTATACATATAAACACCCTAGACTAAACACAAATATCTGAAAATTACATAACAAATATTTGTCTATTGTGGGGAACCCACACGACCCTTGGCGTAGCAGGCAGGGGTACCATCCACTACGCCATCGGGCCAGTCTTGTCTCTACATTTTCTTTATTACAATAGCGATCTACTTCCAAACAGAACAGTCAAGTACCGTTCACAGAGTACGTCATACCAGTAAAATACAAAATAATTCCGAGTCACGATACCCAGTTCCGTGGAAGGAAGGGGTTAACAATCGTTCAATTTGTTGGGCCCAGCCGCCAGCGGCCCGCGGGCCACAATGCTTGCACGCGACGAGACATTCTCATGAGGAGAATAACATAACAATCAAGATGTCATTTTTCAACTACCCACACAGCACACTGGAGGAAACATAGACTGAGAAATGCATGGACAATGCTTGTTTTCGAAAAAAAAAGCCGCTCTACCGCACGGTCGATATGGCATACCGGTAGTGCAATTGCCAGCGACGCAAAGATTCCGGTTTTGATTCTCGGTAAGGCACTCAAAAATTTTGTATTTAGCACTTTGTGAATTAGTTCCCAGTCTGGTTAGAACATTGCAGAACCTGAACTTCCTGATTGTCCGAAAATAAAGATGGTTCGGTGCTTCGGAGGGCACGTTAAACCGTCGGTCCCGGTTGCTGTCTATGATTACTTAGACGGCGGTCGATACACAATCCTGTCAGGCCTATGAAAAACTCTAATCCCAGGGTTCATCGGGTCGTTGGACGACTAGGTTTCCCACACGGAAAAGAAAAGTGGACTTGTCGAATCGAAACTCATCATTCCATTCATGATGTGCGACATATTATAGCTTAGATTGCCTTTTAAAAGTTAGTACAGACTACAGACATACATACACATATCACACCTTTATCTCTTGCAGGGTAGGCCCTTAAATACGATCGCTATCGCCACGTCTGACAATATTTCAGGCCCACTTCAGAAAAATCGTGTCTCTCTATAGTGCTAGATTGTCAGCCTGTCGTCTAATAATGTTATACACATGAAACCTTCGAACCTTTTTTTCGCCTCTTACGACACCTGCGGGAAAGAAATAGAGTTATGCTATTCTAAGCCAGTGCTGCGGACGGAAAGGTATTATCGTATGACTTTCTAACAACCTGTCACACAAGACAAGTGACACAATTATAGTGCAATACCAGAACTTAGATTCCGCCGTTTCACACTTACTCGCGTTGATACTTCCGCGTCTCGAGCAATATTCGCAATAGCGGCAGGAGCAGGAGCATGTGCATACTGTGAACGTGATATAACAAATATCATTGTAGAGTCCAAAGCTTGACTTATCTGTGGGCACAGCACGCCAGGCAAGAAGCACTGAGAAATATGGCTGACAGCGCGCGCAGTCGCCCAAAAGGCGTCCGGGCATGTCCTGATACATATCGCCCAGCGTACGAACATACGCAGGTTTCACCTTTTCACTTATGTTTTATGTGTAATCGTCGACATATAAATGGTGGATTTAAGCGATTGCATCAGGAAGCGGGCAGGTACAACACAAAGTTTTGGTATAACGAATTGTTGGCGAAATATGTTTAACATAGCAATATTCGCAAAATTATTAACGGTCAAAGCAGAATCAACTCCTTAATTGCAATTCGACTTCAACGAATATGTATTTAAAGACTTGCAAAATTGTACTGCAGGCAGGATTTGAACCTGCTACTTTCGCTATCACCAGTAGCGACGCCTCTACCAACTTAGCTATCCTTGGCTAGCACGAGATTTCATCGCTTTGGCTACATTTAATCTGTAAAGAATGAATGAATCGCTAGTAATTACTTGCAAAACTATCCCGGAATATGAAACCATGCCACGCGTTACAAATTCGACAAGGCTAGTTGAACCGCGGTAGCCCAGTCGGTAGAGGCGTCGCTACTAGTGATAGCGAAAGTCGCAGGTTCAAATCCTACCTGCGGTGCAATTTTGCAAGATCTCCAAAATTGTATACCCAACACGTTGAAGTGTTTTAAAATATAAGTACTAAAGGAATAGTTTGCCAAATTTTTCAAAGTTCTATTTTTTGTCCTATACTCTGTATTGTTTAATTCTCAGCACATTATGATATAATTTTTTTAAAGTAGCTCAGTAAGTTAACAACAAAATACAACAGAATTTCGAAGAATTAATCATCATTATGAAGCTTATTTCCTAAGCCCTAGGCAACTGAACATTAAGTAATTTTATGGATTCCTCTGTCGTAATTAGCTGCGAAATAGCTCCTGATTGTGAATCTGGCAAGCGAGTCGGGCAAGCAGGGTTGCCAGCAGAATGTAACGAAATAGACACATTTGTGCATCAAAGTCCTCAAACTTCACTTGTTTAAAAATTCAATTAATATAAAGACTTAAAATCATCATTTCGAACGGAGTTTTTCAGGTTATAACCGAAGGATCTACCGCTAAGCATCTACCCATTTGCCTCAAGGAACAAGATTTGTGCAGTAAAATGTACCTAAAAACCTGCCTCTTCGATCACTTTATCTATTAAAAAACCGTATCAAAATCCTTAGCGTAGTTATAATGATTTAAGCATACAATAGGACACGGTAAGCGACTTTATTTTATACTATGTAGTGATGATGATCGTGATACACATTTGAAAGGTTATATATGCCAGAATCTGATTATAGGATACCAGACAATTCGAGCGTACTCTTCAAACCCCATAAGAAGCAGTTAACGGTACCAAAGGATATTGAAAATTGTATTTCAATATGGTTTGCGATTGTGTCTGAACTTTTAGTTGTCACCTGGCAATACAGCACCAAGATAAATGCAAGATCCGCGTTTTTCCGCCCGCGCTCATTATAAGCAACATTTCACAGAAGTGTGTGTGTGTAATTTATCGTGTGTAGTAGATGGAAACGCGGCGAGAAATGATAGTAATTATTGACACGAACCGCGGAGTGCCGGCCGCGGGGCAGCCCGCGTCCTGCAACCCTTTAGGGTTATTCTGAATGCACTAAACACATGTAAAGTGTGAAAAAATACTGTAAATATTTATTGGGTTGAACCAGCATATGCAACTAAACAACTTTTTACAAGGAACATAGGTCGAAATACGAAAATATTTGGAACTCCAATACAAAATGTACCACCGGGTCAATTTGTATGGGAGGTTCAATGTTTTTTCATACTGCTTGCGACTTGGGAAAAGTTGTTCAGTTTTATGGGCTGGTTCACCCCTTCAAATATTTGCAGCTAATACCTTTACAGTAGTTTTTAAGTAAAGGAGGACGGCTTCGAGGCAGATCCAGCACTATCTATTTTCGGAGGATATTGAGTAATATTCAAATAATTGTCTGTTTAGAAAAGCATCACCTCCGGGTGCCCTAAAGGAGTCAAAAGAATAAATTTGTTCAGGGAATGAAAAGCAGAGTTGCCTGTGAATACAACACTTTGCACAGCACTCGCAAATCCGCCTGCCAAGCGTGGCGTTTATGGCAACAGCGGTGTAGCTACCTACGTCACCTACAACATACATCGACTGCGTACGCGAGTATCTACCTAATCGAGCGCAAATGCAAGACGATTTAACGCTACCTACAAGCTTATCATCGTGCGTTCTACATGCAAAATGGGAACATACGCGTGTGACGTCACATCTATCCATGTGTTAGTGAAATGAGTGTATTACGGAAGCCCCAAAGGACACTCTGTTGCAGAATATACCTCGCAAAAGATCGCAAACAGGCACTAACTCGAAAATTCCACATTCATAACGGCGCGCCCGCGGGCCCACGGAGGCAGCCACGACAACGATTGATGGCCACCAAATTATTATGTGGATTGTGGACAAACGGTGAACTTTCAGAGTAACGGGGGCTGGTGGCCATTTTGAATATTTAGGTCAAATGCAACAAGATTTGCAGCCGAGCGTCAACGGCCGGCCGTATTCGCGATTTTTCGACATTATCGGAGCGGCGCTGAGTTGGTTAACCTAAGTACTTGTAATGCCGCCAGATGCCAAAAGTAAGATGCGTCTAACAGAACAAGAACGGTCAACAGTCGTTATAATGGAACACCCAATAGAGAAATGAGCCCATTTTACCTGAGGACAAAATTTTTCAACCGACTTCTAGATTGGTAGCTAGTAGGCCTCTGATCTGGTTGTACAATATGTGTATCACTTACACCCGTCGTCTAGTAATCATAGGCAGCAACCGGTACCGACGGCTTTGCGTGCCATCCAAAGCACGGAACCATAATTCTTGCGGACAATCATCCCATCAGCCTATAGCAGTCCACTGCTGGACGTCGGCCTCCCCCAGGGTACGCCATAAGGCACGATCTCCCGTTTACGAAAGTCAGTCGTACCAGCCGCCCTTTTCAATTCATCGGTCCATCTGTACGGAGGGTGTCTAATCAGTTAAGTCATAGCATGCAAGAATCGCGTTTGACCAACCAAACAAGAAAGATAGGAACACCCGATTCTTACTATATCGATTAAGATTAGATCACATCGATTTTCCCATCTTCGTTTGTGAAATGTCACCGCTACGGAGACCTTTCTTAGACGGCATATAAAACGTTGGGAATGTAGGAAACGAGAATACGAAGATACAAACACGACTCGGTAAGCACATTGCGATTAATTCGGATCATTCCCGCTTTCCCAAGTCTTCAAAGTCTCAATTATAAAATTATTTAACAAGAACGTTCCAAATTAAAAGTGCCTCTATGATTCAGTGTTTTGAGTTTGTCAGCATCCGGAGGACAATGGTTCGATTCCCGGGGGAAGGGGGACACAAAGAAAGATAGTTCCGTGCTTCGGAAGCCAAGTTAAGCCGTCGGTCCCTAGCTATGATTAGCTAACAGTTCAGGGTGTGTTGGGCTGGTTCTTTGAACAACCACACGAACTTCTCCGGGTAAAGCCTTGCCCCCCACCAATCAGTCACGTGTAACTTTCAAAGACCCGGGGCTAAAATCGTAGTGCCCAGTCATAAAAAAACCTACACAGGAGGTTTCAACGGTTTGTCCGTCGATTCGATACGTTACAAAATCAGCTATTGACTTTTCTGAAAAGCCGAGGAGTAAGCAGGAACAACCCGCTAATTCCATCGGTTAAGTGGGAACAAATAACAGTGCCGGCGAACCAATCCTTTTAGGGGCAACTATTTCTATTCGGCGGCCATCTTTTGTGACACAATGGCGCATCTATCGTGCAAGGAAACGTTAACGAATGAAAGACGTAATTGGTTGGCTACCCATTATAATATTTAAAAAGGTTTGTTTGTTTTTATCAAGCTTAGCTTTCGAATCTGGTAGAAACTTTCCTTAGGTAATAAATAAATATCCTGAACAATTTACACAGCGCCATCTAGCCCCAAACTAAGCAAAGCTTGTACTATGGGAACTAGATAGCTGATATTAATACTTATATACTTTTTTGTAAATTAATATATATTATACACAGAAAACACCCAGACTAAACATTACTTTATTTGAGAATTGATATAACAAATATTTGTGACTTGTGGACATCGAACCCACGAGCCTTGGCGCAGGCAGGGGGACTATCCGCTACGCAATCGGGCCAGTCGTTTTCTAAGCGATAGCCATCACCTTGAATATGAAAAAGAAACTAAAAAGAAAATAAAATCTCATTCACTCATTCTTTCATCTGCTCCGAAAAAATATATTAATCAAACGTTAGGTGAAATAGGAGAGCATAGTTTAAGATACCGTAATATTAGGTTCGTGAAATGCCTACTAAACTGTTTTAAACATTCATGATAAATCTTGCCTCAATAAAAATACGCGAAAATACCACGTCGGCGCTTTCTCGACGACTCATTTCTAAGACTGCTGTTGTGCTTAGACAGCTACATTAAACCTGACTTAACGATATATAACTTAGGTAATGCGTTAGAAAGCTCAAAAGCTTCATTTTTCAAGGCAAGACTTATTGAAATCACTAAGCTTGATAAATCGCTGGCTGTTAAAGACTAAGTATGTAGAATTCTTCATGAATTGTGCGAACCAGACTTTAGGCTTTTCTGGCCAGAAGGGCGGGAGCCGCACGCCAACGCGGCACACTTCGCTGCCGGTCGCAGTGTCGGGGTTCTTCGCTTTTTCTGGTTCAGGTTTATCACCATCGTTGGACATGGTGTTCAAAGTCGGGTCACCACTTTATATAGCTACGAATAAGTAGTCCATGTAACTGCTAGAGATGGTTTATTTACAGGATGCGATGCACGATGTTAAAACTATAAGAATATAAAACATGAAGAAAAATCGTTCACTCGGTAAGTCAAAATGTCCACACAATCTGGTTGCCACGGACGACCAGGGTGGCCGCTACAAATCAATTGATAAAACGTAAAGATCGTCTGTAGAATCTATTCGTCTGTCTGGGAATCGTAATAAATGAGTGGAGCTGCCCATTTTGGTTTTAGCACTCAACTTTTCTAATGTGAATTCATTTATTAGGATTAAATGATAGGCAATTGGATAACATCCATTTACTGTAAGAAAATACAGACATACCTACATATCACGCCCATAACCCCTTGCGGGGTAGGCAGAGCGTAAACGGCCGCAAAAACGGACATATACGCCACATCTGAGAAATATTTGAGGGTCATTTGGAAAATTGTGTACCGCCATAGTGACAGGTTTTCAGCCCATCGCCTAAAATTGCAATACACACCAAAGCACACCAGCAGGTGATGCTATTCTAAGTCGGCATGACACGGCCATATAAGAAAATACATCTATAGTAATAAGAACTAACTTCTGATGTCGTATTCGCCAACAAACACAAATTGATATTATATTTTTTATCTGGTAGGTCCAAACTTCATTTGATTTTAATTCATTCAACGGGAAGTGTTTTAAAAATTTGGTTTATAATTTATGGCGGATTTTTATCGCTTAGACTACATTCAATCTGTAATTAATGAATTCGTTGCTGGGTATTAGTTGCAAACCAACCCGGTAGATAGAGCCGTGCCATGCGTTATTTGCATCAAGATCATCATTGGCCTCACACGTCTGTGACAGACGATTTAATCAGTGTCTGAGGCAAGACTTTTCATGGCTGTATAAGCCAATACGGGAGCGGCATAATTTTCCGCACGCTCTACAAGTGAAGGTGGAATTAGAGACTGGCACATGCATATTTAGATGACGTTTTTGCCTTTTGTTAGCGAGACCAGAAAACCAGGCATTATCGTGTGTTTAACGCCCATCAAACACACGCTTACGCCATTCGTCCCTATCCTCAGCAAGTACAAAATTGACGTGCAGGCGATGAACCGCTGTAGCCTAGATGGAGACGTCCCTACTAGTGATAGCGAAAATTTCAGGTTCAAATGCTCCCCGAGGTAGTATATTTAGCAAGTTTTCTAGATTTTATTAAGGAGTTAGCACGAGTATTGTTACAATAATATCAAATGGACTTAGCAGAACTAATGACTTTCTAGTACTTAGTATGAGTCTTGCCAATCGATCAGTGTCCTCACTTCATGATTGATGAACATAATTATAGGTACTTGCAGTTTAACTACTGTGTATCCTAGCCTATTTGTAATAGATGTTTTTACCCGATTGAGTCAAAGTAATAAGGGTAATGTGCGCCGTGTGTGTGACATCGTATGTAAACAGTTATTTTTATAAACACTTTACGTTGTGTAAAAATGTAACAGAATAAATTTAAACGAAACTGCCTGCGTCCATATGGACTACTGGTGCAAATCTGCGAGGCATCGGTCTTATGAGTGTGTTACGACAACTCGTGTATGAGTTTCGTCCCCTACGATAAGCTTCTTGTACGCGAACGGGGCAATCACTAAACTTTATGTAGTTTTGTTAGGTTTTAACTCTGAACTGGGAAAAGAGTACGAAAGACGAAAAGTATATTTGCTAAATAAGTCGGCAACAGTCTTTCGTACTCTTTTATCAGTTCAGCGTTAGAACTGAAATAAACTACATATAGAATAAATTTATTATGTAGAGTTTAGCCATCTATGTTTCGGCTGGTTAAGACAGCCTTCTTCACGGAGATCGACAGATCACATACGCCCGCTCGTCAGCTGTGATTGCCGAACACCAAATCATAACCAACAATACAGCCATTCCAATAAGCAATATTTGACAGCTATCAGATTTGCACGAATGCTATGGCAGAGGGCATTGTCAAATATGGCTTTTTGGGATGGCCTGGGTGAAGTAAGTCGCGTAAACCTACATCATGAGTGATACTTGTCCGTTTAACAATAGAATGAATTAAGGCTTGCAATCTGGATCTCAATCCTTAATTTTCCATGCCAAAGTTTTTGTTTTGTTTTTTTCAATGATTGCTGGGTAAAATCAAAATAAACTTTAAATATTTTTCAATGATTGCTAAGTAAAAGCAAAATAAACTTACCTACCGAAGATGCTGCGTCCGGTTATATCCAGTGAATAAATCAACTTACCTGTAACAAAAATTCTTGATTAACTATAAGCCTATGTTTATTCTTAACTAGCGCCCCGCCCAGCGGTTTAACCCGCTGCTAACCGTTTTCTTACGGAAAACGCCTTTTCCCGGAATTAATTATACATAAAAGCTTTTCTATTGATTCATTCAATCTACTTAAGAAATCACTGAATCAAAATTTGTTGCGTAGTTTTAAAGATCTAAGCATACATAGGGACACGGGAAGCGACTTCATTTTATACTATGTATTTAGTGATACGTTTTTCTAGTCACTATCAATTTCTATAAATATAAGAAATTACCAGGAATTGGCACAACCTCTAGAATCAAGTGCCAAACTAGAATCTTAACAAAGAATTTTATTCGGGAGTAGTCTTCAGTCTGGAATGTATGCGAGAGATACTGAAATTCGATTTTCCTCACCTGTTAGATTTAAACATGAACAGCCACAACAGTCCACTGATTGAGGGGGTATTGCCAATGCTCACCAAGCTTGGCAGGCTGATTGGCAAGCGCAGTGCAAGGTGGCATTCACAGGGAACGGTGCTGCCCATTTCCTAGATGATTATCCCTTAGTCGCTTTTTACGACAACCATGGGTATTATTGGGGCGATACCGGCTTAGAATAAGACACGGCGGATAAATGGCCTGTTAGATAAGAATGCAGTGAACTCGAAGTTTGATACCGCGTTTTAGGACCTCACCTGTTAGATGGTTGCCTATGAATTCGAAGTCGTCAGAAGGATTAGCATTCGGCGCTATACATACAGAGTGGCGAAAAAACTTTGATACCGCGTTTTAGGACCTCACCTGTTAGATGGTTGCCGGTGAACTCGAAATCGTTCAAATGTTTAGAATTCGGCGCTATATATACAGAGTGGTGAAAAAACTTTGATACCGCGTTTTAGGACCTCACCTGTTAGATGGTTTCCGGTGAACTCGAAGTCGTCCAAAGGTTTGGTATTCGGCGCTATATATACAGAGTGACGAAAAAACTTTGATACCGCGTTTTAGGACCTCACCTGTTAGATGGTGTTCAAATCCAGATTGCGAGAACACTTTTTGAAATCACACCAAGTTAAGTCATCTTGATTGTTGTCATGAACATTTTTTTTCACTACCCTCTAACATAGTTATTTTTACGGTTCGTTTTTATTTACTTTTTTAATGCCCGTGGTCAGGTATAATATAAGTATATTTATGTATTAATGTATTATTGATATATATGAATATTTATATATGATAGACGTATATGTGTAGTATTTATTGTATATTGCTGTTGTTATTATACATATGTATATATTACTGTGTTATATATATATATTCAAGCCTTTCTTTAATTTTTTTTTGTTTAATGCCAGGTGCTTTGACCCTTTCCACATGCCCTAAGGTAGACTGGGAGATAACGCCTTTGGCGTTAAGTCCGCCCGTGTACATTTTTGTGCATAAAGTTAAATAAATAAATAAATAAATGGTTGCCTATGAATTCGAAGTCGTCAGAAGGATTAGCATTCGGCGCTATACATACAGAGTGGCGAAAAAACTTTGATACCGCGTTTTAGGACCTCACGTGTTAGATGGTTGCCTATGAATTCGAAGTCGTCAGAAGGATTAGCATTCGGCGCTATATATACAGAGTGGTGAAAAAACTTTGATACCGCGTTTTAGGACCTCACCTGTTAGATGGTTTCCGGTGAACTCGAAGTCGTCCAAAGGTTTGGCATTCAGCGCTATATTATACAGAGTGGCGAAAAAACTTTGATACCGCGTTTTAGGACCTCACCTGTTAGATGGTTGCCGGTGAACTCGAAATCGTCCAAAGGTTGAGTATTCGGCGCTATATATACAGAGTGGCGAAAAAACTTCGATACCGCGTTTTAGGACCTCACCTGTTAGATGGTTGCCGGTGAACTCGAAGTCGTCATCCTGGTCCCAGTGCTTGAGTGACAGGTTGCCAAGAGGCGTCGCGTTGGCGAATTCCAGGTTGGCGAAGTGCCAGTCCAGGATCTGCCTGTCGCGCACTGACAGGTATACCGAGCTGGAAATAGTATTTGGCATTAGAATATTTGGCATAAAGGAAATGAATTAGAATATTTGGCATATGGCGAGTGTATTCGTGAAGGGCCTCGACGCAAATTCACAAAAAAAACTACTTATACAAACAATCTAACAGAATGTCAGTTGCTCAAGTTTTTAACATTATCATTAAGTAAAATTAGAACCTACAAACTCAATTAAATATTCGCTGTAGTTAAAGTTATGGCAATTAATACCAAAAGTGGCCGTTTTAGGCATAAGTGTTCTAGACGTGAAACTGAATAGATTTCCGAAAAAGAAAATCATATGAAATACAAATTGTGTTGCTTTTCGAGTAATTTTGTATGTCAGAAATTTGAAACAGCCCAATTATTCTAGTAGGCTTCTGACATGTTTTGGTAACCTCCGCCATCTTGTTACTATAGACAGCAACCGGGACCCAATTTTTTTCTGACGGGCGATCACGTGGCCCATAATAACCCACAAAGTCCTAACCAAATTGAGATCAATTTACCAAACATCGACTTTTTGTAAGATTCATATTTTCTCAACATTAGCTTTTCTTGTCATTATTTCACCAGACTGGCTCAAAAGGGGTTCTGATTGAAAATGAAATAACTTTATTCAATGTAGTAAAGTATTATCACTTATTGACGTCATGATCCTTCATTGTAAATATCCTTTCTTTTTTTATTGCAATTTTGTATTGGCCCAATAGAAAACCGGCTCGGGCGGGATAAAAAAATAAAAATAAAGGCACTGCCTCGGGGCTAGCCAGGTTAATTACACAGCATGTAACTTTACGCCACCACCATTTGTAAACGACATTTTGTTTCAAATTTTAGTCAAGATATGACCCCCTGAACAGGAAAATCTCCCCAAAAAACCTGCCCAGAAGTGCTCCTACTCTAAATTAACAATCTTTCTAGGCCCTAAGCTGCCCTAGCTAATTTTGGAAATAACAAATAATATATATGTATAGCCAAAAAATGGCTCCATAAAAAAATAAATGGAAAATTTTATTGTTTTTTTCTTACCTCGGCGGATTAGACTCCAACTGCGTCAACTTATCCTCCATACTAGCATTCTGTGTTACCAGGGCATCATATTCATTGCACAGTTGGGTCATCTCCCTGTTAAGGCGACGCAGGTTGAACTCTTGCACTACGCTGTTGTCAGCTGTCCCTTTCTCTCTTTCGGATAAAAGGTTGTCCTTCTCAACTTTCATTGATTTCAGAAGTTCTTGGATGTCTGCCATTCTGTAAAACAAGATAAAGAGTGAGTACCAAATTTTAAAACACTTCCCGTGTTAGGTATACAATTTTTGAAAACTTGCAAAATTTTCGAGTGCGGGCAGGATTTGAACCTGCGACTTTCGCAATTGGCGGGCAAGAAATGAGCTGCGGTAGCCCAGATGGAAGAGGCGTCGCCACTAGTAATGCGAAAGTCGCAGGTTCAAATCCTGCCCGCACTCGAAAATTTTGCAAGTTTTCAAAAAAAATTATATACCTAACACGGGAAGTGTTTTAAAATTTGGTACTCAATTTATCGCTGGTTTTCATCGCTTAGACTACATTCAATCTGTAAAGATAGAATTAGTCGCCGGTTACTAGTTGCAAAACTAACCCGGTAGATGGAGCCATGCCAAGCGTTACTGGCATTAAAATACACTTGCAAAATTGGCGGGCAAGAAATGAGCTGCAGTAGCCCAGATGGAAGAGGCGTCGCCACTAGTAATGCGAAAGTCGCAGGTTCAAATCCTGCCCGCACTCGAAAATTTTGCAAGTTTTCAAAGATAAAGAGGTTAATTGATGCACATTCACATATCACTCTATAATCCTTTGCGGCTTAGGCAGAGCGTAAACGGCCGCAAAAAATCTGACAAATATTTTAGGTTCATTCGGAAAATTGTGTATCACCATAGAGACAGGTTGTCAGCCCATCGCCTAGAATTGCAATACAAACCCTCGAGTCCCTTAATCGCCTCTTACGACTCCCACGGGAAAGAAATGGGGTGATGCTAATCTATGCCGGCATCACACGGCAAGTTTAGTTTATTGAAATATTTAGAATTTGAGTTTTTGGTAATTACAGATTTTTTTTAAAGAGAAATATAACATCGTTCATCGACTTGTTTACTCACACAAAAGAAGAATATTACAAATCACTTACTTGTTGGTATTTGCCTTCATTTTCTCTTGCATCGTTATCAACGCTTTCAAATGTTGAATCTAAAAACGAAAGTATTCAAAATTAATAAACATTCACTATTAACTTGGAATAACAATACCATACTTGTATAAGTATGTCGTAGAACCGACGGACTGTGGAGTAAGCGAGTTTTCGAGTGGAGGCCACGCCTCGGCAAGCGTAGCGTTGGACTACCTCCGGCCAGATGGACCGATGACTTAAAAATGGCGGCTGGTAGCTACTGGATGGCGAAAACGGGAGATCGTGCCCTATGGTGTACCCTGGGGGAGGCCTACGTCCAGCAGTTGACTGCAATAGGCTGATGTATGTATGTATGTACTTGTTTAAGATAGGATTTCAAATATACCGTGTGTATAAAATATGAATCCAAAACTACTGTATTTATAAGATAGGATTCCACAACCTATCGCGAGTATGAAATGGGATTCCATAATCCAACGCGTGTTTAAGATAGTATTCAATACTATACTACGCGTAAAATCAAGAAATATTTATTATTATTATTATTATTTACCGTTTATTGTACACAAAAACATTACAAGAGAAACACATACAAAGAATAACGACACAACAGGACAGCTTATTTCTACTAAGAAATTTCTTCCAGCTGACCTACGCAAAGTGAGACTTTATAAGATAGGCGGATTAGGCGTGCACAATAGAATATAATAAGATAAAATAAACCTACACACGAATAAATTAAATATACCTAAATAAACTTATAATAAAAAAATATATATATAAATAGTTATACTTATTTTTGTAAATATACCTACTTACACATACATAGTCTTGCAATTTACGATAGTGAAAGATAGTATTCTTTTACTCTCTTCTTAAATACAGCGATGGAAGGGCTGTCACGAACAGTATGTGGTAGTGTATTCCATAGCCTGACCGCATGCACAGTGAAGGAATATGAGTAGAAGTCAGTGCGATGGTGAGGAATAGCCAGAACAGTTCTAATATGTGGGCGACATGGTTGGTCCTGAGGACGTGAGAAATTAAAGCGCTCACGCAAATATTTAGGGGCACATGGGTTAGCTAGAACATTAAAAAGTAAGCAGAGTATACGACTATTCCTGCGAAACCGGATCGGAAGCCACTTGAGCTTTTTGCGGAACTCGGAAACATGATCGTATTTACGGAGTCCGAAGACATACCGTATACACAAGTTTTGAAGACGCTCAAGCTTATTCAACAACTCCTCTGTGATATCTGGGAAACAAGTGTCGGCGTAGTCCAGAATAGGGAATAGAAGTGATTGTACTAATGAGATTTTCGTTTTCAAGGGCAAAAAACTTTGAAGACGCTTCAAGGAGTGGAACGAGTAGTGGACTTTCCTGCTGACTTCGTTGACATACCCGTGTAAAATTAGAAAAGTAGAAATAGTGTGTAGAAGATAGAATTATATAAGGTGTAAAAAAATTAGCTGAGAATATTTTAAGGGGTGAACCAGTACGTGAAAATGAACAACTTTCCCCAAGGAACATAGGTCGAAATATGAAAAAATAATTTGACCCTCCCATAACTTAGTGTGTTACCCGGCCGGGATAATTTGTATGGGAGGGCCAATTTTTTTTCATATTTCAAACTATGTTCCTTGGGGAAAGTTGTTCAGTTTCACGTACTGGTTCACCCCTTAAAATATTCTCAGCTAATTTTTTACAACATGTATAATCTTCCATGTACATACATACATACATACACATTATAATCCCTAAAACCTATAATCCGTAAACGGTCGCAAAAAACTGACAAATATTTAAGGGTCATTCGGATAATTGTGTATCGCTATAGTGACAGATTGTACACACCCTCGTCCCTTAGTCACCTCTTACTACTCTCACAGGAAAGAAATGGGGTGATGCTTTTCTAAGCCGGCATCACACGGCAAATACTAGAAAATTTTCTTACCTGCTTATGTTTCACATTCTTCTGCTGAAGTTTGATGACCCACTCCAAAGCCTGCCCCAATGACACGGGTATGTCATTGTAGTAGTTAAAGTCTACTGCGTGTGACAAGTACGACGTGGCGTCGAGTAGACGGTTGAATTCACGTTCCACCTGAAATATTTGATATCAAATTAATTTAATACAAAACAAATATACATTATAAGCTAGACTTAAAGTCATCTGTCCCGGCTGGGACTGACTGAACCCAATATCTCTGTGTGGCAAGCAGGCGTACTACCACTGCGCTACTTTGGGCGTCATATAATTATGTATTATTTTGGTCACCATGTTGCATTTAACACACACACATATCACACCTTTATACCTTGCGGGGTAGACAGAGGGTTAAGGGCCTCAAAATACGGTCGCTATCGTCACGTCTGACAAACATTTGAGGGAGGTTTCAGAAAAATCGTGAATCACTATAGTGACAGGTTGTTACCCCATTGCCTAAAATTGCAATACACTTGTAACCCTCGAGTCCCTTAGTCGCTTCTTACAATAGAGTGAAATGTGGTTCACACAACAATTTGATACGGCCCTCAAATATCAGTCAGACATAGGCTATAACAAAAAATCTCGGCTGTTGACGCTTTGCATATCCCTCAAGGGATAAAGACGTGAATCTTACCATTTCATCTTTGTGTTTGGGAACTTGGTTGCCGTTGGCCTCGTAGAGCGGGCACTTCTGCTTTATCTTCTGCAGTTCGATTCCCATCTGCACACACAGCGTGGTCACCGGGTTGCCACCCAGCCCTGTTACCACCATGCCACCTGGAATACGCATGGAAATATTTATACATAAATCATCATTGGCCTCACACGTCTGTGACAGACGATTTAATCAGTGTCTGAGGCAAGAGTTTTCATGGCTGTATAAGCCGATACGGGAGCGGCATAATTTTCCGCACGCTCTACAAGTGAAGGTGGAATTTGAGACTGGCACATGCATGTTTAGATGACGTTTTTGCCTTTTGTTAGCGAGACCAGAAAACCAGGCATACAGCACAAATATCGGAACATTCAAGACGAACATGAGAACACTTTGGGGTTTTAACTTAGATAACTCTGACGATTTAAAGGGTTTATATTTAATATATTATATTATGTATGTTTCTATATCGATAGGTATTTAATTATTTAAGTAGGATTATACGTACATATACTTATTATATTATTATTCTATAGCAGCTATATTTAGTGTATTTTTTTTTAAACTACCTCGTACCATAGTAAGTCATGCCAAGTACTAACAGTTCGACAATTATTCATTTTAAGCACTGTACTAAAACAACACGCAGCACTTTCCTATTGCACGGATATAACTAACAAAAGACGTAAAGATATTGTCTGCACACAGAAAACACAAACAAACTTCGCCTTTTCATCGAGATTTTTTGTGTTCTTAGGACCCAGGCTTTACAATCGACTAAACGCAATTTTAACGATTTACCCTTTATGTTACAATGAATGTAAAAGGGTACTAAAAGAAGCCTTACAGTTGTTGTCGTATGAGGAAACAGAGAAATTATTGACGGTCTTTTCTTAGACCCTGTAACAGAAGCTATTAGTAAAAAATTCACACACCTAGTTGATAAGTATTAATATTTTAACTGTATTCATCTAGATAATGTAAACATTTTAGGTATTTTATATAATTTATAAAAAAGACGTATTATGTAATTAATAAATATGACCTTGTTTGCCTGAGATACAGGGTAATCCTAGTTCAGGCTAAATTGTAATATTTAAGTACTTCTAAGTGTATTTACTTTATATGTAAATACTGACATTAAGCTTATAAATAAATTATTCTATTCTATTCTATTCTATTCTATTCTATAGTTTGCCTGCGCACACTATGTCCTCTGGATTTCTCAAAGGTTGACTGGGAGAGATCTCTTAATGGGATAAGTCCGCCTTTGTGCCTTACCTTTTCTGTTATTTGTGTTTTTTTGTGTTATTTATTTGGTAAGAAAACAGGATAATAGAGGTACAATCCTAAGATTTTTTATTAGTAGCCATTTACACAACTTACCTAGGTCGGCAACATAAGGCCCCTTGCGGTAAGTGACGACCCTGCCACCCACTCTGTCTCTGCCTTCCAATATCACCACTTCACAACCGAAGGATGTCAGCTGACGAGCCGCAGCCAGACCTGATACTCCTGAGAACAGGTAATTCAAAATTGGAATACAAAAATTGCTAGTTTCAGATTTCGAGCTATGACTTTATCAATGGAAAAATCTTATCTGTACTAATATTATAAATCTGAGAGTTTGTGTGTGTGTAAGTATGTATGTTTGTAACCTCTTCACGCTCAAACGGCTTGACCGATTTGGATGAATTTTGGAACACAGGTAGAGTATAACCTGGACTAACACATAGGCTACTGCGTACCGTTTTACCAAAAAACAACTATTACCACGGGAAAATGAGTGGCAGCGGGTGAAACCGCTGGGCGGAAATCTAGTTATTAAATAAATAAAAAGAATGTATGTAGTGTGATGCCGGCTTAGAATAGCATCACCCCATTTCTTGCCCGTGGGGGCGTAAGAGGCGACTAAGGGACTTGAGGGTGTGTATTGCAGTTTTAGGCGATGGGCTGACAACCTGTCACTATGGCGATACACAATTTTCCGGATGACCCTCAAATGTTTGTCAGACGTGGCGTAGGTGTCCGTTTTATGCGGCCATTTATGCTCTGCCTACCCCGCAAGGGATTATGGGCGTGATATGTGTATGTATGTAAGTATGTATATACGTATGTATGAATGTAGTAGTAGTAAGCGGTAGAAAAACTTTGACACTAGGGTTCATCGGGTCATTCCTCGACTTGGTGTCCCACACGAAAAAAGAAGCTTGCTAAATATTGCATCTCAGAGAATTCACAAAAATAAAATTAAAAAGAGATTACCAATAATGCTTCTTAACCAGATTTTAGCTCTGTATTTTATTTTTGTAGGTCTTTTAAAAAATATCTATCTAAAAATTATCAATGTATCTAAAAATAAATTTTAGAGAAAAATTAAAGAGAAAATTTCAATTTCTTTTTTAAAAATACTATCTTTACTTCATAAATATCTTGAATCATAACTTAATGAATAGTTTTAGTATCATGATCCAAGGCTTTTCATATTCAATACAATTAGAACACAATACCGCTGTAACTTTTACAAATAAAAACTATGTGACCCGAGAGTACTGAAACGTCATTGGCTGTCAAGGGGCGCGTTTATTGGTCTGTGTTTGTGACTCACCTGCCCCAATAATGATGACTTTAGGCCTCGGTTTGCCTTTGGGTGGGTTGGGTATTGGAGTGATGCGGTCATACATCCCATAGTTGATAAACCCATGTCTCTCCAAGAAAGCATGAGTCCTCAGAATCAGCGCTGGATCCCCATTGTATGGAGCCTGAAATATAAAAAATCCCAATAAGCCATATTCGACAGCTGTCAATTTCGTGCTAATACTATGGTACAGGGTCCATTTTCCTTCGTTGACATCTTTTTTAGTATGGAGATGACATCTATCAAATATGGCCTTACTTTAGGTATCACTTTGATAAGATGTCGTTGTGAAAGGATGATATCATAGCCCACATCAGGATTCTCTAAGTTTGAGTGCCATGGACTGAAGAAACACACAGTCAGCCCCATAAGTAAATATTGGAATCCACTGTCCAAATAATAATATCTGCCCTAGCCATTAATAAAACTTCTAATTTACACAAAGATGTAATGCAATCCTGAATAATTAATCAACAATAATAACTGAGTTGACAAAAACACTTGTACTTATTTCACTGATTTATTGCCAGATATCCCAACTGTTTTTGCTCACACAAGCATTTTCAAGGCATTAATAACAGTTTAGTGTTTACAAACACAAAACATTGTTGAGAGAAGAACATCACATCCACTAAATTATAATTCGTTATTTTTTCTTATCTACGACATTTTATGGTATATAATTTATCACACAACAATAAGACAGTCCCAAGTATTAACTATAATCTTCTTCTTCGGTGTGTCAATGGATCATTTGATCATGTTTTGTATTAACTTGAATCTTCCTCTTCATTGTGTCAATAGATCATTTGTTCATGTTTTCTATTAAGGCGAGTGTAGCCGTCAATGACCTTAACTCGAGTTTTCTCTTTATACAAACAATCTATGAGAATGTCCACTGCCGAAGTTTTTAGTATTATCCTAAAGTAAAATTTGAAACTGCAAACTAAATGAAATATTCACTGCAATTAAGGTTATGGAAAAAGTGCCTAAAAAGAGCCACTTTGGGTATTAGTACGGGTCCTATTCGGTAAGTACGATACCATCTGGCAGAAAGCATGAAATTTGGTATATATGTAGCTTACAGATGTGTGCTTCAGGAAAAGAAGGGAACCAGGTCGAGGCCCCCCTGGTTCCCCCCCTTCTCCCCCCTTTTATGCCCCAATTTTCAGATTTTCGGATTTTTATTTAAAACGACTAAAGATAGAAGAAAACCGTCAAGGCAAAAAATATTCCTTATAAAATTGTCTATATACCAGTCTTTGGAAGTATGTTGATACGATTTATAGTTTTCAAGATATGCTTACATTTATTTTATTATTGCAAGAAATAATGACTTTAATATTAAGATGACACCATAAGCGAGCTCCCACGGAGTTGATGGGATGGGGTGGGAGAGTTCAGGTGGAAGGAGGGAATAGGAAGGGGGGGGGGCGCGTTGTGTGTTATGTATGTATTATATGAATATATTATATACTTATATGTTATCATTAAATGTTATTATATTTTGCGAATGCATTGGTATAACGAACGTATTAGTGCCAGGTTTTGAGTGACTAAGTAAAACATAAGTCTAGGATATTAATTTATTACCCTACCAGATTCTTTCGTCCAGATTGCTGAGAGCTTGCCGCCTGGCCATAATTTGCCATGGTCGGTTGGAAAATCTTTAAATAGACTTCGGACTCAGACCGGCCGGAGCAAGGAAAACATGACCAAGTGGGGTTTCTTGAAGGGTTCCGATGTAAACTGTTTGTGTGATGGAATTCAAAGAACCACCTAACATTGTGTCCTGCGTGCTCTAGCACCTGCACGCAGGACGATCTTATTACAGCGTCTCTCAACGCTATCGTCGTAGCCAAGTTCTGGGCCGCGACGTTGTAGTGTCTGCCATCGACACGCTAAGAAGAAGATTAATTTATAACATATTTATTCAATTAAAATCACAATTATCTCCTACGCACTTGCAAAGGCCAGTACAAGGAAGCCCTGACATCCTGCATTGGCACCGACCCCTACTGCAGGCGATCAATTCCTTTAGGGAGGCTGCTGTTTCTTTCATTGTGCTCCATAATGGAGACCAGAGACCATTTTCTTTTCTCCAACCCTAATGTTCGAAACTGGGATATTCTGGATTATTGAGTACCAAATTTTTTAAAACACTTCCCGTGTTAGGTATACAATTTTTGAAATATGCAAAATTTTCAAAGATGCCTTTCATCCTGCCCGCGCTTGAAAATTTTGCAAGTTTTCAAAAATTCTGGATTATGTATGAAACTCTGACCCCAGGTGAAGCCGGCTAGGAAAGACGCTTTTTTGTGTGTAACCTATCCATGGCCCGTCCCTGAACAAATCATATCAGCACAGAACACCAATATGTTTAAAAACGAACTTGATAAACACTTAAAAATATAAAATGAAAAGAGATAAAGTGAACTATGAACAGTGTGATACAGGCACCATCAGTTGTTACAACTGCCTGCCTGATAAAATATAATAATAAATAAGGCTTTCCTTGCTTCATTAAGATCTTCTGCTTCACATGTCTTATCATATGTAAAGATATCATACCTCGACAAAAGATCCAAATGACGGATTTTAATTGCATTTACAGGCTGTGATAATTCTTTGAAGGTTTTTGTAGCTTCAGGGAATGACTTCTTTCCTTTTCCACTAAAGCCAGTATCACAGCCTGTAAACGCATGAAAAATATAATCCCACTGCATAGGTACTTCTGGCCCGAGTGAATTAGCCAAGTCATGGATAGCGATGTTACGTGTAGCTTTTCCGATCCCAATACATATCCAAAATTCTTCCAAACAGCAATTACCAAAACCTGGGTATGACCGTGCTGCACAGCATGATAAATATGGAGCAGAATTCGGGAATCAGCTTCTTGCTTCGAGTACAGGGAAGCTACGTCTGTACCATCATTACGTAGAACTTTTTCGCCTTTTGTTGATAAAATCGTCCTTTTGTCATATTGAACTTGCTGGAGCCCATCAGATAGGAAATTAAAAATTTTCTATTTTATTGTCAGAACAGCGCAGAAATTTTTGCCAGTTTTTTGGTAGCTGCTTCCCTGCTGCTGTGACCCTTTGTCGAAGTCCTTTTCCTCTCTTTTCTCTTTGTACACGTCAAAAATTACATCAATTCTGTTCCCTTTTTGGTTTCTTTACATAATTTATAAATCGAACGTTATATTGGTATCTCCAGAAGTGACGAGAATATTTCCATTTTAATATCGTACCTAACTTACATACACATACATATATCACGCCATTAATCCCTTGCGGGGTAGGTATGCAGAGCGTAAACGGCCGCAAAAAACGAACATTTGCGCCACGTCTGACAAATATTTGAGGGTCATTGGACAAATTGTGTATTGCTTTAGTGACAGGTTGTCAGCCCATCGCCTAAAACTGCAATACACACCCTCGAGTCCTTTAGTTGCCTCTTACAACTCCCACGTGAAAGAAATGGGGTACCTACTAACCTAAATTACCTACTAAAATTAAATTATATCTACGTGCCGTGTCCCAGTGGTCCGGTGGCGCCCCTACGTGTATGCTTAGTACTTAAAAAATACGCAACGGATTTCTATGCGGTTTTTGCGGTTTGATAGCTGGAGAGATTCAAGAGGAAGGTTTGTATAAAATACATGCCAAAACAAAGTCTTGTTAAGCAGGAATACGGTTAGCAGCGGGTGAAATCGATAGATGGGCCGCTAATTTCTCACAAAATTGGAGTAAATGTAAGCATATCTTGAAAACTATAAGTCCTATCAACATACATCCAAAAACTGTTATATAGATAATTTTATAAGGAATATTTGTTTCCTTGGCGGTTTTCTTCTATCTTTACCCGTTTTCAATAAAAATAAAAATAACTGAAAATTGGGACATAAAAGGGGGGGTAAGGGGGGGAAACAGGGGGGCCTCGACGTGGTTCCCTTCGTTTATTGAAACACATATATAAAAGCAACATACATGCCAAGTTTCATGCTTTCTGCCAGATGGTATCATACCTCCATACAAAGTCACAAATTGGGACCCGGACCATAACTTTAATTACAGTGAATATTTACTGATATTTGCTCACCTCCATTTTCTGAACAGCATACTCCACTACCAGTTGCTTCTTAGGATTTTCAAACCACAGCTTCAAGATTCTGTTCCTTATCTGAATGAAGGCTAAAGCAGACGGGCCTTGGAGGTCTTGAAAACATTCAGTTTCCAGTGATGACATCTTGTCAAATGGCAAGCGGGACTGGAAGGCAGCTCCCTCGAGACTGGAAAATAAGCTTGTTTTTTGGAAATTTTGATATGTTAGAATATTTTTTTGGGATTTAATGAAAGCAATCTGTTTAGCTTACACTTGACAAATCTCTTTAAAGTTCACATCAGTTCATAAATGACTGAAAACATGCTGCACTTAAACAAAACAAAATTATATAATTTCTTTTATATTTTTATACCATAAGATTTCTTTTTTGAATACATTTTCATACAAGTAAATTTATAATAACACTAAAATTTAGAGTATTTCCTGATAGTAAGGACACACTCTGAATGTATAAAATTCAAATTACCTATCTCAGAAACAGCAACACAAAATCAAACATACATAAATGCAAACCAGTAGTGCCCTGTATTATGAAACTACATACTACAAGTCTACAAATGAAATTCTTAGTAAATATATTGTGTAGCCAGTTTAATATTCCTGGAATGATAATGGCCAACCAAGTACATCAAATTTCACCTGTAAAATAAAATTGAAGACTGTAGTTTAATGATATCGAGCACAGCAGTTATAATTACAACACAAGAGAAAACCTGCAGTTACAGAATGAAACTAATGACAAAAGATTGGTGAAATAGTTCCCATCAAGCGAGGCTGATCAACCATCTGCAATCTCCGCAGATGTCCCAACCCAAGGAAAAATATTCAAACCTGTTCAACATCTCCTTATAGTTGATCTCCTCAATGTCATCAGGTCTCGCCTCCTCTATCACCACCGGTTTCTCATCCTTCTTAGAATCCTTGGTGTCCGTGTTACGGCTCGATGATGACTCTCTTCTGCCCCCCAGAGACGTGGGGCTCGAAGAGGTGACCTTGCTACGGTCCGACTGGTCTGACTCGGAGTCATCCTGCTGCTTCAAAACAGCATCCAGCTCGCGAGTCTCAATCTGAAGATCAATAAACATAACCTCTAACTTTCGCAAACGAAACGACCGGGAAAGACGCAAATCTGAATTAAATTACGATAGCACATCGAAGCTTACCCTTGCACGCTTCCTGCGGCTCATTTTTGTGAAGATTTAATGAATATAGAACACGAAAACAGGCCGGAGAAGCTACCGAAACTTCTACAAACGGCACAAACCAAAATAAACTAGCGTTCAGAAATATTTAATACTTTAAATGTCATCCACATGACACCAGTGTCACGACATTTTGAATTTTTGAACGATATTTGCATTGTTAACTGGCTGGAATGGCGCGAAAAAATGTTGTGCAGTAGCCATTAAATTAAGAAAAGAAGAAAGCAATATTTGTTTTTATTTTTAAAGATAAATGCAATGGCCTGTATAAATTATTGTTATAATATTTTTATTTTACAATAAAATAATAATATTGCTGAAACCTAGCAAGAAGTTCTCTCAAGTATAGGTATGTTTCACGTGTTTATCTATTTTTCGTCTTCTATAAATCGTTAAATTGAGTATAATAGAGATAGTTAAATCTTGTTAAAAATAAATAAAACAACTCACGGGAAGGATATAGGATAAAAACCAAAGCAACTTTATGTCAAGGGTCTTTATTAAAACTTTATATTTAATTTATTATTAACAGTTAGCAGTAATTTATAAAAATGTGCACAGTCATGGTAATGCTTTCATCCTTCATAAATATAATGTCTATTTGTAAGATTTGATGAATTGATTATGCAGCGGCGAATCGTCATTGTACCGAACTAATTCTTGAGGAATTATAGAACTCTCGTCGATCATACCGCAAGGACGACACATGCATTCCAGAGGAGCTTTGGTTGTTACCTAAAATATAAAAAAAATATAAATTAAAGCACACGTTACATAAAACGAGCAGTGCGACAATAATAATTAAAATTCCAAACAAGTATTTACTTCAAACTAAGCTGACCTATACCTAAACTAATTAATGTCTGGAACAGATCTCAATCATCATTTATCTGCTATTGCCACCATTCCAATAATGGAGAGACAGACAGACAGACAGACAGAAACACTTTATTGCTCACATTAATAATCATAACATATACAAGAACAAAAACAAACAACACAATATAAGCAAAGGCGGCCTTATCGCTTTAAGCGATCTCTTCCAGGCAACCCTGCACACTAAGAGAAAACATTGAAAAACACACTGTAAATAGCAGCGGCAACACATAAAAGACATAAAAACATTAATTTAACAAATTTAAGTAACTTTTTAAACTAAGTAAAGTTTTAACTAAACAATATTAATACCTACCAAATAATTTTTAATATACTTACATACATACTAAAATACAAAATATTATATGTATGATAGATATTTTATATAAACATACATATTATATTAAATAAACAACTAAATATATAAGATAATAAATATTATATGTTAAATGCAAACAGATTTCGCAAGAAGATGCTTGTGTAGTCTAGTTTTAAAGATGGCAAGTGACTCAGAGTGACGTATATCATGAGGTAACTCGTTCCACAAGTGTGCAGCTCTTACAGTGAACGACTCTCTAGAGTATCCACTCTGTGAGTGTTCACGTTGGACTCTAAGAATATTATCCACTTAGGATCGAACATTCCGACAGTGGTCTACACCCAGGTACTGAAAGCACTCCTTCAGGTAGGGAGGGGAGAGGGGATCATGAAGGATTTTGTAAAGGAGATGAAGGACATGCTCAGCACGGCGCAACCTGATGGGGAGCCACTTCAACAACTTCCTGTACTCCGACACATGATCAAACTTGCGCAACCCGTAAATGAATCTGATGCAGATGTTCTGTAGTCGTTCTAACTTGTCGAGGAGATCCTCATTGAGGTCGAGATAGCAGACATCTGCATAGTCTAGAATAGGAATTAAGAGAGATTGCGCAAGTTCAATCTTGGTTTTAATAGGGAGCAGGTTTTTCCACCTTTTAAGGGACCCGAGTGCAGCAAAAATTTTCCGACTAACCTGTGAGACGTGGTGTGACCACGACAATGTACTGTCGAAAAATACTCCCAGGTTTTTGACAACCTTGCTATAGGGCAGAGTGACACCATTGAATGTCAAGGGTGCAACGCCATCATAATTCGGTCGGTTAATCTGCTTTGAGCCTCCCATAACAATGACCTGCGACTTGTTCGGATTTACCATCAGGCCGTGCGTTTGACTCCACTGAAGGACAGTCGCAAGATCATTGTTAAGAGCACCAATAGCTGAGTCAAGTTCGTTAGGATGGGCTTGGGTATATATTTGTAGGTCATCCGCATATAAGTGATAGGAACAGGAAAGAAGAGGAGTAAGAAAGTTTATGAAGATGGAAAAAAGGAGAGGAGACAGTACTCCACCCTGAGGCACACCCGCAGTTATATCTGTGAATCCAGAGACTTTACTGTCAACACGAATACATTGCTGCCGTCCTACAAGGTAACCGCTGAACCAATTAATTACCCCGTCCGAGATGTGCAGCGAGCGCAACATGGCAAGAAGTATGTCAAAATCAACCGTGTTAAAGGCGTTACTAAAGTCCAGCAACGCCAATACCGTTAGCTGTTGGTTCGACATACCCATGCGCACATCATCAGACACTTTAGTAAGTGCAGTCACTGTCGCGACGTTTGTCACGATTTATCAAATACTTATAGCAACACCGCCCACACACAAACTGTCAAGTATATTCTCGATAGCTCTGAACATAGGCCATATACATAAAGTGATCTGTAGCTCTGAAACGTGAGAGATAACCTCTGCCTTTGTATTTATAAGTTGGAAAAGTATATAAATGATATATTTGTGGTGATAAGTGGACAGAGATATACCCTAGAGAAACAGCTCCATGAATTCAAGTAAGTGTTAAACATGAAAGGGCTTAGAATGTTAACTAGGACACGAAGATGTCGAGAGAAGAGACTAGTGTCATTGTTGGAATTGATAAAAGTAGAAAGCTCGGGTAGGCTAGACTTCTGCCCGTCTGAGAGGCTTCTGGTACGTTGATGTTCATAATACACCAAATATGGCTTTGGGGGGAGATTATGTCCTGACTCAGTTTGGGAGTCAATATCAAGTACAGAGGCCCCTGGTAGGCGAGGTATTTGTCTAGCTTGTTAGCATTTAATAGTAATCGATCATGTATGAATAGAGTCTGTGGCCACGTAGACACATGGGGCTTCTTTCCACCCGAGGAAGAGCACTGTGAAGGTGACGCAAAGTACCTTATAGGATAATAGATGTGATGATATGATTGTCACATGAAGAAGTGTGTTGAACTGTCAATGTTTATAAAGAGTAATTGGAATTAAGTATTGATGAGATTGGAAATAAGTAAAGTTAACTGAAATTGAGTTGTGACATTGCAAATGATGAAACAGTTCTAAGCCCTTTCCCCTATTGACGGAGGCGTTTGCTTGAGGCAGCGTCTCCTTGTAATTTATCTTTTACAGATGGATCCTTTAACCGTCATGCTTTGGATATCTACATAATACCTAATAATGATGACATTGAACCTGTTGAACAAGAGATAGGTCAAGAAATAACTATGGTGAGCTTGCTTTCAATTCGTCACGACAAAATGGTGTAGTATGCTGGGAATTTGTACCCGTTCTTTCAGTATATTGATGAATTGAAGGCAAGTTCACATATGACTTGAATTTAGGGAGCTGTTCTCGTTTCAATTTAGGACCATTGGGCTTAATTTTACACACTGAATTGAATTAATTTAACTTACAAATCTTATAGTCTCATACATAGCCGTACCTACAAAAAATTAATAAGTCAGGAATCATAATGGCCATTGTACCACTTATTAAAATTTGGTACAGAAAACCATTGAAAGTAACCAAGGAATATGTCATAGAAGCATACTGATCAATATTTATTTCCTACCAACTTCAATCACTAGGGTAGTACAAAGGTCAAATGTTAATTGAATGAAAAATTTGTGCATTGGGTAAAACTTTAAAAGCAATAAAATTTTCTGCTATTACTGACATTACATACTGATAGAAATAGCTCCACAAAGGCACTTCAGATTTGTCTATGAGATTATCAAGTCTGTACATTAATCAACTTATAAATATCTAGAACACAATGTTAAGTAGCTACCTACTCGCCTTTAAACGTTGACTTTTACATTAGTACTTTCAGCTACCTAATTAGTAAATATTTCTTGAGTTAAGTTCCTAATTTAAATTATGAATTATACACTGCATACTAATGCTGTTGTTGCAATCCTCATTGTTTGTCAATTATTCAATATCAGATAAATTCATTTAACAAGCAATATTTGTGAATCTGCCATAAGGGTAGGCCGTAATTCAAAGAAAGGAAATCATTATATCTGAATAATCTATATGATAATTACAGCAATACAGATATAATTAAATTTTAAAGGAAAATGGCTTTAACTTCACCAACTTTGAGTATTAAAACTAGAATCCAAAATATAATCAAACAGTTTATTTCTTTCAAAATAATTTATAAAATAACAATTAACATGAAAACTGCTGGGGAGACTGGTATTAAAAGGTACTTAGGTTATAAGCGTGAGCCACAAGAAAGGGACCTTTGCGTCTCATCTGGAAACATTGAGTCATACGGAAAGTTGTTTATCGCCATAGCGACGGGTTGTTGGTCCATCGCCTAGGGTTGCATTGCACACCCTCGAGTCTCTTAGTCGCCTGCGACTCCCACGGCAGAGAGGTGGGGTGGTGCTGTTCTGGTCCGGCGTAGCGTGGCTGCGGTGCAGGCGGTGGAATTGTGTGTTTGAGTGGTCGAAAGTATGATGCTTGTGTGGCAGGTTTGCTGCACTTTTGAGGAAATTTGTTTTAGGGCGGTTTGATTGTTGCCCTTTGTGGATATTTTGTTTTGTGGGATCTCCTTTGTTTCAAATTTACGCTGGGTTGGCTGGGTGGAGGCCGGAAGTTGTTGGTGATTTCTGGGCGTTATTCAGTTCCGATGCCAAGTAGTGCGGTGAGTTGTTTTCCCACTCACAGTCGAGTTTCGCATCTTTCCACTTTTTTATTTGCACATGCACTTATTTGGGAAGCTGCATATCTATTCCGGTTTGCGCGCCCGGGCGCAAAAATCAGAATTCATCTACTTATTTAGGATGTTGATATCGTGACATGAAAACCAGGGGTGCGTTCAAGGTAAAAATTTAAACTAACACACCTTGGATGGGGGTTTCGGAGATGAATGAACGAAGACTTTCAGATGTCATCACATCGGCGATTCTGGAAGTTTTTCGCTTTGTCTGTTCTTAATTTCGTAAATGTAAACTTATTAAAGTATTATTTATAGTGCAACACGGTAAATAAAAGAAATATATATCACCAAAGCACGGGTTGACTGTGCACCTGTCGAAATTACGCTTGGGGAAATTTTCTCTCGGTCGAGAGGTCGAGAAAATTTATTTGACGTCTGCGCATGAGCTGGTAGGATAGTAAGTAAAAGTAAGTAAGTATAACCACTTTATTGCACAAAATAACAATAAAATAGTCCCGATTCCACGTTTTAATCATTTTAGGTTTCTAATGCTAAAATCACTAAAATAAAATCCCTAAACTTAGAGGTTTTAAGTGTGGCTATTCCAGAAAAGCCATGTTTTGGGAAGTTTTTGATACGAATATAATTTGATTTTGACAATGCTATTTTACCAAAATTTAGTGTTGCAAATTTAAAAATATATAAAAGTGTTGCAAGAAAACAAATATTTTATACACCACGAAAAAGCATTTTTCTATTATTTGGTAAAATAATTCTTATATTTAACATGATTTAACTATAGAAACAGGCCTGTCCCTGTTGAGGCTTTGGGGGAATTTTCTTAACACACCATGCTTGGTTGATGGATTGGCGAGCGCAATACGCAATAATGCTTTAATGTTCATTTGGTGCATTTTTGTTTAAAATCGCCAAAAAGAGATGAAATTGATAGATAAACATTCGTTCAGTACCACTCTAGAACTTTCTGATCCGGTGCCACTTTAGACCTTTCCTACCCGGTGACACTCTAGGACCTCCCAACTCAATTGATCCCACTTTAGAACTCTTCTATCTGACCGAAAATCACACCAAAAAAAAAAAACTCCAACATTGCAACCATTTCGATTTGGTTTGACAGTACAATTCTTAAACGGGACCTTTGAGTGGCCGCTAAGATTAGTAAATTTAATCTGAAACGCGATTGTACGATCTGTCATCGCAGATATATTTTCTTATGCGACGGCGATGAACGGCCTCCAGTGACAGTTTGAAGGGAAAGAAATCGTCAAAAATTGTATTTGAGAAATCATAGATGGCGTTGCTATTCACTTTGGACGATGTCAATGTAAATTATTATTTCTTGGCACGGTTATTTTACAGATAAATGAGAGTTGAAACGATAACGCAAATTATTAGACACTCCTCCTAATAGTTGTATTATTCTGCCGTTGGTAAAGCACGCGAAATAGAAATGAATTTACGCTTTGACAATTTCCTTGAAACAGCTGATAGCGTGCTTGAATGATTGCTGGCCGTGTCAGGTGGGGTTGCCGGGTCCCTAAACATAAGGCTGACCATGTTTTTTTTTATGAAAGCCAAATAAAGGCCGGATAGACTGGAGATGTGAATATTTGGTCGGAATGGCTGGAAATTACTAAATTTACAGATTTCTCAGTACCCATAAAAAAAAAAAAAATGAAAATTTCAATACAGATTTTTTAAAAGGGGTCTTCATAAAATTAAAGTTTAGACTAGTTTGGTCATCATTGAATACAGAATACAGAATCGTTTATTTGTTTGAAGTTTATATCATTATCAGAATCTAGTGAAATTTGTCTATAGCAACTTAAAATTTAGTAACATGTTCTTGTAAACATAGTGACATTTACTTTCATTGTTTGTAATTTTCGCAAATGTGTATTTAATAAATCAGTATAAATTTAAGGAAGTGCTATTCGTAATCAAAGAGAGTGCTACTAAAGCAAGTTTTTTAAGGTAAACAAAATCCTTTTTGTATTTTTCAAACAACATTTGCATAAATAATTATCTTTGGAAGTCAAATTACAAGTAATTAATTTAAGCCATATCGTGAATTACTAGGCGAATAAGTATGATGATGTCATAACCCAGGAGTAAGTACTGAAAGGTAAATGTCCAATTATTAAAATTGCGAATGGGGATTTGATTATTTGTAAATTTGAAATTTGTTATAAGGTAGGTAAATAATGTAAACCTCCTATCTTATGATTGATAAAATGTACATAATTAAAGTGGAGTGGGCACTCAGCATTTAACACTTAAATAAAACATGTATGCAGTGGGTTGAATTTCATAGTATACTTACACTTACAAGATGTTCTTGGCACATATAATCATTGGTGCTTAAACTTTTCCTGCGTGAGTAAACTTAAAATTTGAGCTTGATGTTGCAAAGTTTGAAAACAACACTATCCCTAGTTATATAGATGATAAAATCCTCTTATTTACAAATTTACCTGAATAATACACAGACTTAATAAGCTAAAGAATAAGTTAGAAATGAAGCTTAGCATCTTCTTATTCTTTAAAGTAATTTGTGAAACTGTGCTTGGAAGTGTTTACCAGAAAAATAAGTGTCCAGCCGATCACTCATAAAACATTTTTGATTCGACTACCAGCACTGCGAATTGAATTGAATGTTGGAGTAATTATTAATAATTTCAGATTGCTGATTTATAAATCAATATTTGAATTGATGAAGTATGGAATTATTATAAGGGGAAATTATTTGTTTGTTACTGGAAGTGAATATAATTTGATAGATAATTATGGGAACTTGAATGTTGAATTACAAGCTTTTATTAAATATTTATTCATTCATGTCAATGTTGTGAGAGATAAATAAGTAGTATGTATTAGCAGTCATTTCATAGAATCACATCTTTACCAAAATATTTACTTGTACTTATTCAAATTGACATTTAATCCCATCACAAGAGATCTTCTGCCAGGAGATGCGATTAAATTAAATGTACTAAATATTGGTATTATTTCTTCCTTACTTTAAAGGCTTAAAATATACATATATATTTATAAATATATGTGTTTTCCTTGAGATATTAGGTTTTTATGCTATTAAACAGTTAATGATCAATTTGGGTACATTCCTTTTAACCAAAGATCCTCTCTTGTATGTAATCAAAGAAAATACTATCATCCTTGAGACACTAGTTAAATGCGTAGCAAGCACCTACATCTACCAGGTCAAATAAAAGTTATATTTTTACAAATTAGATTTAAAATTTTTGCTATCTTGAAAATTTTGCTTTTCTTTGACTATCTGACAATGAAGTAAAAAATATATATGTAAAGGTTGACATCCTATAAATGTAATAGAAAAAATTATAATAATAAAATATATATTTTATCAGAATTGCAGGTAACACACATCGCTCCTATATCTATTGTAGTGTAGGCAGGAAGTAAACGAAAATGAACTAAAATTCTTTATCATCGCATCTCTCAACTGTGTATCACTATGGCAACAGTTTGTCATCTCATCGGGTAAAATACCTACATGAAACCCTCGAGCCTCTTTATCGTCTCCTACGACTACGACACTCGCGGAAAAAAGTGGAGTGATGCTAAGCTTCACACGGCAAATTTTATGAGTTAAAGTTTAAATTATTACAACATCTAAATGTTTATTGTTCATCTCATTTGAATTTGGAATACCAATCAATTCAAAGAATTAAAATTAATTATCAATGAAATGGTTGCACAAATCAACACATTAATAATATACCTGATTAAATGTTTGAAAATAAAATAAGCAAATAATATTATAAATTAATAGAAGTAAATATACAAATGCGAAGCAGAACAGTTAATGTAATAAGGTTGGATCACCAAGAATATTCTTATAATATTTACTATGATATTAATTAACATTATAAATATATATATATACACATATATATATATATATATAAAATACCTGGAAATGTAAATTTGTATGAAGATATGCGATTTTAAAGTTGGTTCTTCTAACTGAGTATTTTTGCATAACAAAGTATGATGGAGTGTAAAGGTATGGATAACTACTTGCTCAGAAAAATGAGAAATGATAAATTTGAGTGTGTATGTTGCTGCCATTGGGAGAATGGTAGATGTTCCAGTATCGTTTGGATTGGAGTTTTTCCTGTTCTAACAACAGCTTGATGGATGACCCGGTTTTTCTGGTTTAATGTAACACAACCTTATGACGTGGGTTTAGCGGATTGTTACCATTCGGTGGTTTAATAAGTTCTCTACCATGCTGGGCGTGATCGGAGTGATTGTCATTGTTTAATTCTACTCTGCGATGTGTTCATTCCTAGTAAGGGTGGTAAATTGTGGCTGCATGCACGTAAATTGCGTTGATCTCTTCGAAAACATAAAAATTGGAATATGTTGGTCTAGATTCAATAATTAGTCCCACGCTATTAACATGCAGCTGGTCACAAATATGATTTCCGAGTTTCTCCAGTGTAAAAGTTGAGATAATGCTAATAACCATAGTCCCTAGAGTTGTTATATGTTATGAATCATTTCCACTAAAACATTATGTAACGTCAATATTGGTATCATCAACCACGCTTGAGTGTATGCACACGTTTGAATACATGGTTTACTTATTGTGTTCTCAACGTCTGATAGAAATGGTTGTATTATTGAACTAGGCGGTCATTACAGTCATTATTGCGTGTAGGCATATTTAGGTTATATTTCAGGATATCCACGTCTGTTAACAGCAAAAAAGTCAATATATTGTGCTCGTTATCGCTCGCAAATACTCGCAATGATCTAATATTATTGTGTTACCATATAAAGTCGGAACGGGAGTTAAAATTGTATGCTCACTTGATATATCGTCCAAAGTATTTATGTGTGAATAACACTAAACATTACTCGTCGGAACATGAGTGAAACATAAGTACTTGTTAAGTATTTGCGAAAGTCGTATAGTTGTGGTTATGTAGGTATATAGCTTGAACAAGGAGATAGTTGTATCTTTAGTCTGTTTTAGGCGGTGTATCAGTTGGGATATTTACGACTTTATGCGTGTTTATTTTTGTATGACATGTATCCAATTTTAATTAATTTTCCTTCCCTAAGTAAAATTTTGATGAATGGCTTATTGGTCTTTGTTTTTCGGTTGGCGAGGGTCCGTCTTTGAGTGGACGGATGCTAGAGATGAAATTTGTGACCATGATCACGATCTGGACAATGTAGACTTTGATGGTCAAGTTAGAGAGGGGATTACTGCCGATAGCGCTGGTCATAGCCCTTATGTATTATATATGCGATATGTATTCTCTTGATGGAAATGGGTAATGGGAATTTGCGTGTGTGCAATCCCGGAAATAATAACATATTTTAGGTTGGAAATACAAGGTGTCGATTATATATCAATGGACGTGGTCATAGCGGATTGGCCTGATTTTCTGGACCCTGTTACATCTATTGTCAGTTGTTTATCCATTACAGCCCCATATCCACATTTATATTTAAGGCAATAATTCGACCGTGTTCAGGGATTAGTAACCCTACGAGCGTTAAAGATCTTTGACCGATATAGTGTACTGTCATCTATCTCTCCAAAGTGTTGGAAAAAGTGTTGAGGAGAAGAGATGTTATTCTTGAATTCGGTCCGCTTCTTGAAAAGTGGAGGCGCAGGAGCGTCGGGAACTGCTTTGCTTGATCGATCTATCACGGTTGGAGGCACGAGATTGTGGGATGGGTGTTGTTTGATACTTCTTGGACTTTCTTGGCCATTTGATACTATCCACGCTTAGTTTTACTTTCTGAACTAGCATGTTATGGGGTTTATGTTCTTACACTTAAAGGGTTCCGAAGTTGTCTTTGTTTGATTGACATCGTTTCTTCAATTGCGTAATGTGTCTTTGGATCTGTGTCGTTTTTTCTTTCAAAGGTTTCTCGGCGTGTACCTCGGGGATGTATTCTGGATCGTCTGCTTTTCGTTCTCTATTGTGCGATTATTGTCAGGGGCATAAGACATTGTAATTTTCACCTATACGATGGGATCTTCATTATCATCTTTCGTGCGTGCTTAGGTTATGAAATAGATAAAGGAGTAGACATAATTTGTTCTTACTTATCTTTAATTCTCGTCGGCGGGAGTGTCGCGACGTTTGTCACGATTTATCAAATACTTATAGCAACACCGCCCACACACAAACTGTCAAGTATATTCTCGATAGCTCTGAACATAGGCCATATACATAAAGTGATCTGTAGCTCTGAAACGTGAGAGATAACCTCTGCCTTTGTATTTATAAGTTGGAAAAGTATATAAATGATATATTTGTGGTGATAAGTGGACAGAGATATACCCTAGAGAAACAGCTCCATGAATTCAAGTAAGTGTTAAACATGAAAGGGCTTAGAATGTTAACTAGGACACGAAGATGTCGAGAGAAGAGACTAGTGTCATTGTTGGAATTGATAAAAGTAGAAAGCTCGGGTAGGCTAGACTTCTGCCCGTCTGAGAGGCTTCTGGTACGTTGATGTTCATAATACACCAAATATGGCTTTGGGGGGAGATTATGTCCTGACTCAGTTTGGGAGTCAATATCAAGTACAGAGGCCCCTGGTAGGCGAGGTATTTGTCTAGCTTGTTAGCATTTAATAGTAATCGATCATGTATGAATAGAGTCTGTGGCCACGTAGACACATGGGGCTTCTTTCCACCCGAGGAAGAGCACTGTGAAGGTGACGCAAAGTACCTTATAGGATAATAGATGTGATGATATGATTGTCACATGAAGAAGTGTGTTGAACTGTCAATGTTTATAAAGAGTAATTGGAATTAAGTATTGATGAGATTGGAAATAAGTAAAGTTAACTGAAATTGAGTTGTGACATTGCAAATGATGAAACAGTTCTAAGCCCTTTCCCCTATTGACGGAGGCGTTTGCTTGAGGCAGCGTCTCCTTGTAATTTATCTTTTACAGATGGATCCTTTAACCGTCATGCTTTGGATATCTACATAATACCTAATAATGATGACATTGAACCTGTTGAACAAGAGATAGGTCAAGAAATAACTATGGTGAGCTTGCTTTCAATTCGTCACGACAAAATGGTGTAGTATGCTGGGAATTTGTACCCGTTCTTTCAGTATATTGATGAATTGAAGGCAAGTTCACATATGACTTGAATTTAGGGAGCTGTTCTCGTTTCAATTTAGGACCATTGGGCTTAATTTTACACACTGAATTGAATTAATTTAACTTACAAATCTTATAGTCTCATACATAGCCGTACCTACAAAAAATTAATAAGTCAGGAATCATAATGGCCATTGTACCACTTATTAAAATTTGGTACAGAAAACCATTGAAAGTAACCAAGGAATATGTCATAGAAGCATACTGATCAATATTTATTTCCTACCAACTTCAATCACTAGGGTAGTACAAAGGTCAAATGTTAATTGAATGAAAAATTTGTGCATTGGGTAAAACTTTAAAAGCAATAAAATTTTCTGCTATTACTGACATTACATACTGATAGAAATAGCTCCACAAAGGCACTTCAGATTTGTCTATGAGATTATCAAGTCTGTACATTAATCAACTTATAAATATCTAGAACACAATGTTAAGTAGCTACCTACTCGCCTTTAAACGTTGACTTTTACATTAGTACTTTCAGCTACCTAATTAGTAAATATTTCTTGAGTTAAGTTCCTAATTTAAATTATGAATTATACACTGCATACTAATGCTGTTGTTGCAATCCTCATTGTTTGTCAATTATTCAATATCAGATAAATTCATTTAACAAGCAATATTTGTGAATCTGCCATAAGGGTAGGCCGTAATTCAAAGAAAGGAAATCATTATATCTGAATAATCTATATGATAATTACAGCAATACAGATATAATTAAATTTTAAAGGAAAATGGCTTTAACTTCACCAACTTTGAGTATTAAAACTAGAATCCAAAATATAATCAAACAGTTTATTTCTTTCAAAATAATTTATAAAATAACAATTAACATGAAAACTGCTGGGGAGACTGGTATTAAAAGGTACTTAGGTTATAAGCGTGAGCCACAAGAAAGGGACCTTTGCGTCTCATCTGGAAACATTGAGTCATACGGAAAGTTGTTTATCGCCATAGCGACGGGTTGTTGGTCCATCGCCTAGGGTTGCATTGCACACCCTCGAGTCTCTTAGTCGCCTGCGACTCCCACGGCAGAGAGGTGGGGTGGTGCTGTTCTGGTCCGGCGTAGCGTGGCTGCGGTGCAGGCGGTGGAATTGTGTGTTTGAGTGGTCGAAAGTATGATGCTTGTGTGGCAGGTTTGCTGCACTTTTGAGGAAATTTGTTTTAGGGCGGTTTGATTGTTGCCCTTTGTGGATATTTTGTTTTGTGGGATCTCCTTTGTTTCAAATTTACGCTGGGTTGGCTGGGTGGAGGCCGGAAGTTGTTGGTGATTTCTGGGCGTTATTCAGTTCCGATGCCAAGTAGTGCGGTGAGTTGTTTTCCCACTCACAGTCGAGTTTCGCATCTTTCCACTTTTTTATTTGCACATGCACTTATTTGGGAAGCTGCATATCTATTCCGGTTTGCGCGCCCGGGCGCAAAAATCAGAATTCATCTACTTATTTAGGATGTTGATATCGTGACATGAAAACCAGGGGTGCGTTCAAGGTAAAAATTTAAACTAACACACCTTGGATGGGGGTTTCGGAGATGAATGAACGAAGACTTTCAGATGTCATCACATCGGCGATTCTGGAAGTTTTTCGCTTTGTCTGTTCTTAATTTCGTAAATGTAAACTTATTAAAGTATTATTTATAGTGCAACACGGTAAATAAAAGAAATATATATCACCAAAGCACGGGTTGACTGTGCACCTGTCGAAATTACGCTTGGGGAAATTTTCTCTCGGTCGAGAGGTCGAGAAAATTTATTTGACGTCTGCGCATGAGCTGGTAGGATAGTAAGTAAAAGTAAGTAAGTATAACCACTTTATTGCACAAAATAACAATAAAATAGTCCCGATTCCACGTTTTAATCATTTTAGGTTTCTAATGCTAAAATCACTAAAATAAAATCCCTAAACTTAGAGGTTTTAAGTGTGGCTATTCCAGAAAAGCCATGTTTTGGGAAGTTTTTGATACGAATATAATTTGATTTTGACAATGCTATTTTACCAAAATTTAGTGTTGCAAATTTAAAAATATATAAAAGTGTTGCAAGAAAACAAATATTTTATACACCACGAAAAAGCATTTTTCTATTATTTGGTAAAATAATTCTTATATTTAACATGATTTAACTATAGAAACAGGCCTGTCCCTGTTGAGGCTTTGGGGGAATTTTCTTAACACACCATGCTTGGTTGATGGATTGGCGAGCGCAATACGCAATAATGCTTTAATGTTCATTTGGTGCATTTTTGTTTAAAATCGCCAAAAAGAGATGAAATTGATAGATAAACATTCGTTCAGTACCACTCTAGAACTTTCTGATCCGGTGCCACTTTAGACCTTTCCTACCCGGTGACACTCTAGGACCTCCCAACTCAATTGATCCCACTTTAGAACTCTTCTATCTGACCGAAAATCACACCAAAAAAAAAAAACTCCAACATTGCAACCATTTCGATTTGGTTTGACAGTACAATTCTTAAACGGGACCTTTGAGTGGCCGCTAAGATTAGTAAATTTAATCTGAAACGCGATTGTACGATCTGTCATCGCAGATATATTTTCTTATGCGACGGCGATGAACGGCCTCCAGTGACAGTTTGAAGGGAAAGAAATCGTCAAAAATTGTATTTGAGAAATCATAGATGGCGTTGCTATTCACTTTGGACGATGTCAATGTAAATTATTATTTCTTGGCACGGTTATTTTACAGATAAATGAGAGTTGAAACGATAACGCAAATTATTAGACACTCCTCCTAATAGTTGTATTATTCTGCCGTTGGTAAAGCACGCGAAATAGAAATGAATTTACGCTTTGACAATTTCCTTGAAACAGCTGATAGCGTGCTTGAATGATTGCTGGCCGTGTCAGGTGGGGTTGCCGGGTCCCTAAACATAAGGCTGACCATGTTTTTTTTTATGAAAGCCAAATAAAGGCCGGATAGACTGGAGATGTGAATATTTGGTCGGAATGGCTGGAAATTACTAAATTTACAGATTTCTCAGTACCCATAAAAAAAAAAAAAATGAAAATTTCAATACAGATTTTTTAAAAGGGGTCTTCATAAAATTAAAGTTTAGACTAGTTTGGTCATCATTGAATACAGAATACAGAATCGTTTATTTGTTTGAAGTTTATATCATTATCAGAATCTAGTGAAATTTGTCTATAGCAACTTAAAATTTAGTAACATGTTCTTGTAAACATAGTGACATTTACTTTCATTGTTTGTAATTTTCGCAAATGTGTATTTAATAAATCAGTATAAATTTAAGGAAGTGCTATTCGTAATCAAAGAGAGTGCTACTAAAGCAAGTTTTTTAAGGTAAACAAAATCCTTTTTGTATTTTTCAAACAACATTTGCATAAATAATTATCTTTGGAAGTCAAATTACAAGTAATTAATTTAAGCCATATCGTGAATTACTAGGCGAATAAGTATGATGATGTCATAACCCAGGAGTAAGTACTGAAAGGTAAATGTCCAATTATTAAAATTGCGAATGGGGATTTGATTATTTGTAAATTTGAAATTTGTTATAAGGTAGGTAAATAATGTAAACCTCCTATCTTATGATTGATAAAATGTACATAATTAAAGTGGAGTGGGCACTCAGCATTTAACACTTAAATAAAACATGTATGCAGTGGGTTGAATTTCATAGTATACTTACACTTACAAGATGTTCTTGGCACATATAATCATTGGTGCTTAAACTTTTCCTGCGTGAGTAAACTTAAAATTTGAGCTTGATGTTGCAAAGTTTGAAAACAACACTATCCCTAGTTATATAGATGATAAAATCCTCTTATTTACAAATTTACCTGAATAATACACAGACTTAATAAGCTAAAGAATAAGTTAGAAATGAAGCTTAGCATCTTCTTATTCTTTAAAGTAATTTGTGAAACTGTGCTTGGAAGTGTTTACCAGAAAAATAAGTGTCCAGCCGATCACTCATAAAACATTTTTGATTCGACTACCAGCACTGCGAATTGAATTGAATGTTGGAGTAATTATTAATAATTTCAGATTGCTGATTTATAAATCAATATTTGAATTGATGAAGTATGGAATTATTATAAGGGGAAATTATTTGTTTGTTACTGGAAGTGAATATAATTTGATAGATAATTATGGGAACTTGAATGTTGAATTACAAGCTTTTATTAAATATTTATTCATTCATGTCAATGTTGTGAGAGATAAATAAGTAGTATGTATTAGCAGTCATTTCATAGAATCACATCTTTACCAAAATATTTACTTGTACTTATTCAAATTGACATTTAATCCCATCACAAGAGATCTTCTGCCAGGAGATGCGATTAAATTAAATGTACTAAATATTGGTATTATTTCTTCCTTACTTTAAAGGCTTAAAATATACATATATATTTATAAATATATGTGTTTTCCTTGAGATATTAGGTTTTTATGCTATTAAACAGTTAATGATCAATTTGGGTACATTCCTTTTAACCAAAGATCCTCTCTTGTATGTAATCAAAGAAAATACTATCATCCTTGAGACACTAGTTAAATGCGTAGCAAGCACCTACATCTACCAGGTCAAATAAAAGTTATATTTTTACAAATTAGATTTAAAATTTTTGCTATCTTGAAAATTTTGCTTTTCTTTGACTATCTGACAATGAAGTAAAAAATATATATGTAAAGGTTGACATCCTATAAATGTAATAGAAAAAATTATAATAATAAAATATATATTTTATCAGAATTGCAGGTAACACACATCGCTCCTATATCTATTGTAGTGTAGGCAGGAAGTAAACGAAAATGAACTAAAATTCTTTATCATCGCATCTCTCAACTGTGTATCACTATGGCAACAGTTTGTCATCTCATCGGGTAAAATACCTACATGAAACCCTCGAGCCTCTTTATCGTCTCCTACGACTACGACACTCGCGGAAAAAAGTGGAGTGATGCTAAGCTTCACACGGCAAATTTTATGAGTTAAAGTTTAAATTATTACAACATCTAAATGTTTATTGTTCATCTCATTTGAATTTGGAATACCAATCAATTCAAAGAATTAAAATTAATTATCAATGAAATGGTTGCACAAATCAACACATTAATAATATACCTGATTAAATGTTTGAAAATAAAATAAGCAAATAATATTATAAATTAATAGAAGTAAATATACAAATGCGAAGCAGAACAGTTAATGTAATAAGGTTGGATCACCAAGAATATTCTTATAATATTTACTATGATATTAATTAACATTATAAATATATATATATACACATATATATATATATTAGGGTGGATCATTTTTTTTATTTCGCGATTTTGGATTTCTAATAGTGAAAAAAAGTTGCGTTATGGTGTCTAGATAAAACTTTAATTCTACGAGAATCCAATCAAAGTACATTAAGTGCCCCCGCAAGGTCAATGAACTTTTAGAAAAAGTTACTTTTTGGCTTCATTTCAGACAGTTATTATTAATAGCAATAATTACATTTTATCAAAGTTTTTTATTCCATTTATTACATTATATATTTAATTTCTTAAAAATAAAAGAATCTAACATGATTTGACCTTGAACGCTTAAAAAATACAAGGGTAAATCTGCGCGCGGGAAGCGATTTGGCGCGAATTTTCTAACGCAAATTCGATGCACTAATTGACTTAATTTTTCGCGGTAAAAGGTGACGCGCCATTTTCTTTTCACTTTGTTGTGTATTGTGAACTAATTTGATAATATTAAGTGTTTTAAAAGATGGAGAAGACTCGCAGTGCTTTAAATTGTCCTTTGTTCGGTAAAATTGGCCCACTAAAAGAAAACATGCTTCCCACGTACGAAGATGTCATGAAACAGTGGGAATGGACCAGGTATGATATCAAAACCAAAATGAAGAACCCAAAAGAACCTTTGTTTGCTGAAATTGCTGAAATAGTTGCGACCGTCATAGAAAAAATATGGCTGAAAGCTTCTTTACCGACTGTTTCACATACGAGAGTCATACAAATGTTAAAGGCATATCACATGAAGTGCAAAAACCTTATGAAGTCGATAAAAAGGCTTACAGATGAGAAAAAACTAACGTTTTTGTCTGATAGTCGCATCCTTTTTGATATTTCATCTTGTAAATGCCGAGATATTCACCAGTGTATGTGCCTGAAAGAAAAGAAGGTACCCGCAGCAGATAAAGGGTTCCTTGTAGACCAAAGAACTTTGCGCAAGATGATGATTGGTGGGGTAGACTTAAAGACTACTAAGTTGATTAAAAAAAGGTGTGAAAGATCATTAAAAAGAAACTTACCCGTCTGTGCTAAATTAGCTACGCAGAAAAAAAATCGCTTGGCTCTACTGGAAAGAAATTCCGAATCTATAAACGTCCTACCCTCCACTTCTCTTGAAACTGAACTTAAGAATAAAAAGACCAGCTCTCTTACCTTAACTGCATTGGCTAAAACCTGTGATCGTTATGGTGTTTCGGACCGAGCTGCTGCAGCCATTGCCTCCTCGGTGTTACATGACATCCAGGCGGATGTCCCTATTATTGACCGCCACAAATTAAGAAGGGAAAGACTAAAGATCCGTGAAGATATAATGGAAAATAGGAATAATTCTAACTTGACTGCGTTATATTTTGATGGAAGAAAGGATAAAACATTAACAATTTTGAACAAAAGTGGAAGGAATTACAGGACAACAGTAACTGAAGAACATATCTCTTTGGTCAAAGAACCGGGATCCAGTTACCTAGGATACGTCGTGCCCTCGTGTGGTACAGCAAAAAGCATAGTTGCAGATGTCTGCAAGTACCTAGAAGAGGAAAACATATCTCTAGATTATCTTCTAGCTCTTGGATGTGATGGAACAAACGTTAATACTGGCAAACACGCTGGTGCTATTCGTCTGATGGAAGAGCATTTAAAAAGACCTCTGCAATGGATTGTATGCTTGCTTCATATGAACGAACTGCCGCTTAGGCACTTGTTTTTACATCTTGACGGGGCTACTTCAGGACCTCAATCTTATACCGGACGAATAGGAAAAGCTTTAGATAACTGCGAAACCATGCCAGTAGCTTCATTTGAACCTATACGAGGCACATTACCAGAAGCCGCCGCAGACTTAAGCGCTGATCAATCATACTTGCACCGAATTGTGTCTGCTGTCACTTCTGGGCACTGTCCTGAAGATTTAGCGCATAAATCACCTGGCAAGCTATCGCACGCACGATGGCTTACAAGAGCTAACCGCATTTTAAGATTGTATGTGGCTACTGAAGCTCCGTCGCAAAAGCTTATCACTTTAGCCACATTTATTGTCAAAGTTTATGCACCTGTTTGGTTTGCGATCAAAAATGCTCCATCGTGCAAACATGCAGCCAGGCACTTTTATGATGCGGTATCTAGATCAAGATATTTATCTACGACACTAAAAAATTTAATAGATCCTGTATTCCAAAGAAACAGTTATGCCGTTCACCCGGAGAATCTTTTACTAGCCATGTTGACAGATGAGCAGGAGAATGTTCGAAAATCAGCAGTTCAAAGAATTTTAAACGCTCGTGCCACTGCTTCTGCGGTCGTGCTACCTAGGTTGTTTGAGGTACCAAAACTGAAATTGAACGCGACTCGGTATACAGATTTAATTGACTGGAACAAAATTGAAGTAACGCCACCGCCCATACTGCAAAATCTCTCGGATGAGGAAATTCAGTCATTTCTCTATTACGATGAAAAGTGCAAAAATAATGCTGAATTTCTGCACTTGCCGAATCACACGCAGGCGGTTGAACGGTCTGTTAAGATCACAACTGAAGCATCCGCAACGCTTTGTACAAAAAAAGCGAGAGAAGGGTTGATTCAAGTCAGGTTGTCGTCAAGAAAAGAAATGCCAAAATTTGAGTCTAAGAAAGATTTTATAGTTAAATAAGTGTATTTTTTGTAAATATTATATTAGGTTTATGTTAAGTTTTTTGTATTCCAATATATATTTCGCTCTTGATTATGTATTTAATGTGATTTTCAAACCAAACAAGTCTACTATATCCACTAGAATACAGTTCATGACACAAGTAGTTTTCGTATTTTTTTCAAAACTTTAGTGTCGATGCGGGAGCATTATATGCAATCATATAAAAATGAAATTTAAAGTACGTAATATTATCAGCATAATGCAACTTTTCCGCACTATTAGAAAACTGTACATGAAAAAAAAAATTTTTCCATACAAGCGCGCTCCACCCTAATATATATATATAAAATACCTGGAAATGTAAATTTGTATGAAGATATGCGATTTTAAAGTTGGTTCTTCTAACTGAGTATTTTTGCATAACAAAGTATGATGGAGTGTAAAGGTATGGATAACTACTTGCTCAGAAAAATGAGAAATGATAAATTTGAGTGTGTATGTTGCTGCCATTGGGAGAATGGTAGATGTTCCAGTATCGTTTGGATTGGAGTTTTTCCTGTTCTAACAACAGCTTGATGGATGACCCGGTTTTTCTGGTTTAATGTAACACAACCTTATGACGTGGGTTTAGCGGATTGTTACCATTCGGTGGTTTAATAAGTTCTCTACCATGCTGGGCGTGATCGGAGTGATTGTCATTGTTTAATTCTACTCTGCGATGTGTTCATTCCTAGTAAGGGTGGTAAATTGTGGCTGCATGCACGTAAATTGCGTTGATCTCTTCGAAAACATAAAAATTGGAATATGTTGGTCTAGATTCAATAATTAGTCCCACGCTATTAACATGCAGCTGGTCACAAATATGATTTCCGAGTTTCTCCAGTGTAAAAGTTGAGATAATGCTAATAACCATAGTCCCTAGAGTTGTTATATGTTATGAATCATTTCCACTAAAACATTATGTAACGTCAATATTGGTATCATCAACCACGCTTGAGTGTATGCACACGTTTGAATACATGGTTTACTTATTGTGTTCTCAACGTCTGATAGAAATGGTTGTATTATTGAACTAGGCGGTCATTACAGTCATTATTGCGTGTAGGCATATTTAGGTTATATTTCAGGATATCCACGTCTGTTAACAGCAAAAAAGTCAATATATTGTGCTCGTTATCGCTCGCAAATACTCGCAATGATCTAATATTATTGTGTTACCATATAAAGTCGGAACGGGAGTTAAAATTGTATGCTCACTTGATATATCGTCCAAAGTATTTATGTGTGAATAACACTAAACATTACTCGTCGGAACATGAGTGAAACATAAGTACTTGTTAAGTATTTGCGAAAGTCGTATAGTTGTGGTTATGTAGGTATATAGCTTGAACAAGGAGATAGTTGTATCTTTAGTCTGTTTTAGGCGGTGTATCAGTTGGGATATTTACGACTTTATGCGTGTTTATTTTTGTATGACATGTATCCAATTTTAATTAATTTTCCTTCCCTAAGTAAAATTTTGATGAATGGCTTATTGGTCTTTGTTTTTCGGTTGGCGAGGGTCCGTCTTTGAGTGGACGGATGCTAGAGATGAAATTTGTGACCATGATCACGATCTGGACAATGTAGACTTTGATGGTCAAGTTAGAGAGGGGATTACTTCCGATAGCGCTGGTCATAGCCCTTATGTATTATATATGCGATATGTATTCTCTTGATGGAAATGGGTAATGGGAATTTGCGTGTGTGCAATCCCGGAAATAATAACATATTTTAGGTTGGAAATACAAGGTGTCGATTATATATCAATGGACGTGGTCATAGCGGATTGGCCTGATTTTCTGGACCCTGTTACATCTATTGTCAGTTGTTTATCCATTACAGCCCCATATCCACATTTATATTTAAGGCAATAATTCGACCGTGTTCAGGGATTAGTAACCCTACGAGCGTTAAAGATCTTTGACCGATATAGTGTACTGTCATCTATCTCTCCAAAGTGTTGGAAAAAGTGTTGAGGAGAAGAGATGTTATTCTTGAATTCGGTCCGCTTCTTGAAAAGTGGAGGCGCAGGAGCGTCGGGAACTGCTTTGCTTGATCGATCTATCACGGTTGGAGGCACGAGATTGTGGGATGGGTGTTGTTTGATACTTCTTGGACTTTCTTGGCCATTTGATACTATCCACGCTTAGTTTTACTTTCTGAACTAGCATGTTATGGGGTTTATGTTCTTACACTTAAAGGGTTCCGAAGTTGTCTTTGTTTGATTGACATCGTTTCTTCAATTGCGTAATGTGTCTTTGGATCTGTGTCGTTTTTTCTTTCAAAGGTTTCTCGGCGTGTACCTCGGGGATGTATTCTGGATCGTCTGCTTTTCGTTCTCTATTGTGCGATTATTGTCAGGGGCATAAGACATTGTAATTTTCACCTATACGATGGGATCTTCATTATCATCTTTCGTGCGTGCTTAGGTTATGAAATAGATAAAGGAGTAGACATAATTTGTTCTTACTTATCTTTAATTCTCGTCGGCGGGAGTGTCGCGACGTTTGTCACGATTTATCAAATACTTATAGCAACACCGCCCACACACAAACTGTCAAGTATATTCTCGATAGCTCTGAACATAGGCCATATACATAAAGTGATCTGTAGCTCTGAAACGTGAGAGATAACCTCTGCCTTTGTATTTATAAGTTGGAAAAGTATATAAATGATATATTTGTGGTGATAAGTGGACAGAGATATACCCTAGAGAAACAGCTCCATGAATTCAAGTAAGTGTTAAACATGAAAGGGCTTAGAATGTTAACTAGGACACGAAGATGTCGAGAGAAGAGACTAGTGTCATTGTTGGAATTGATAAAAGTAGAAAGCTCGGGTAGGCTAGACTTCTGCCCGTCTGAGAGGCTTCTGGTACGTTGATGTTCATAATACACCAAATATGGCTTTGGGGGGAGATTATGTCCTGACTCAGTTTGGGAGTCAATATCAAGTACAGAGGCCCCTGGTAGGCGAGGTATTTGTCTAGCTTGTTAGCATTTAATAGTAATCGATCATGTATGAATAGAGTCTGTGGCCACGTAGACACATGGGGCTTCTTTCCACCCGAGGAAGAGCACTGTGAAGGTGACGCAAAGTACCTTATAGGATAATAGATGTGATGATATGATTGTCACATGAAGAAGTGTGTTGAACTGTCAATGTTTATAAAGAGTAATTGGAATTAAGTATTGATGAGATTGGAAATAAGTAAAGTTAACTGAAATTGAGTTGTGACATTGCAAATGATGAAACAGTTCTAAGCCCTTTCCCCTATTGACGGAGGCGTTTGCTTGAGGCAGCGTCTCCTTGTAATTTATCTTTTACAGATGGATCCTTTAACCGTCATGCTTTGGATATCTACATAATACCTAATAATGATGACATTGAACCTGTTGAACAAGAGATAGGTCAAGAAATAACTATGGTGAGCTTGCTTTCAATTCGTCACGACAAAATGGTGTAGTATGCTGGGAATTTGTACCCGTTCTTTCAGTATATTGATGAATTGAAGGCAAGTTCACATATGACTTGAATTTAGGGAGCTGTTCTCGTTTCAATTTAGGACCATTGGGCTTAATTTTACACACTGAATTGAATTAATTTAACTTACAAATCTTATAGTCTCATACATAGCCGTACCTACAAAAAATTAATAAGTCAGGAATCATAATGGCCATTGTACCACTTATTAAAATTTGGTACAGAAAACCATTGAAAGTAACCAAGGAATATGTCATAGAAGCATACTGATCAATATTTATTTCCTACCAACTTCAATCACTAGGGTAGTACAAAGGTCAAATGTTAATTGAATGAAAAATTTGTGCATTGGGTAAAACTTTAAAAGCAATAAAATTTTCTGCTATTACTGACATTACATACTGATAGAAATAGCTCCACAAAGGCACTTCAGATTTGTCTATGAGATTATCAAGTCTGTACATTAATCAACTTATAAATATCTAGAACACAATGTTAAGTAGCTACCTACTCGCCTTTAAACGTTGACTTTTACATTAGTACTTTCAGCTACCTAATTAGTAAATATTTCTTGAGTTAAGTTCCTAATTTAAATTATGAATTATACACTGCATACTAATGCTGTTGTTGCAATCCTCATTGTTTGTCAATTATTCAATATCAGATAAATTCATTTAACAAGCAATATTTGTGAATCTGCCATAAGGGTAGGCCGTAATTCAAAGAAAGGAAATCATTATATCTGAATAATCTATATGATAATTACAGCAATACAGATATAATTAAATTTTAAAGGAAAATGGCTTTAACTTCACCAACTTTGAGTATTAAAACTAGAATCCAAAATATAATCAAACAGTTTATTTCTTTCAAAATAATTTATAAAATAACAATTAACATGAAAACTGCTGGGGAGACTGGTATTAAAAGGTACTTAGGTTATAAGCGTGAGCCACAAGAAAGGGACCTTTGCGTCTCATCTGGAAACATTGAGTCATACGGAAAGTTGTTTATCGCCATAGCGACGGGTTGTTGGTCCATCGCCTAGGGTTGCATTGCACACCCTCGAGTCTCTTAGTCGCCTGCGACTCCCACGGCAGAGAGGTGGGGTGGTGCTGTTCTGGTCCGGCGTAGCGTGGCTGCGGTGCAGGCGGTGGAATTGTGTGTTTGAGTGGTCGAAAGTATGATGCTTGTGTGGCAGGTTTGCTGCACTTTTGAGGAAATTTGTTTTAGGGCGGTTTGATTGTTGCCCTTTGTGGATATTTTGTTTTGTGGGATCTCCTTTGTTTCAAATTTACGCTGGGTTGGCTGGGTGGAGGCCGGAAGTTGTTGGTGATTTCTGGGCGTTATTCAGTTCCGATGCCAAGTAGTGCGGTGAGTTGTTTTCCCACTCACAGTCGAGTTTCGCATCTTTCCACTTTTTTATTTGCACATGCACTTATTTGGGAAGCTGCATATCTATTCCGGTTTGCGCGCCCGGGCGCAAAAATCAGAATTCATCTACTTATTTAGGATGTTGATATCGTGACATGAAAACCAGGGGTGCGTTCAAGGTAAAAATTTAAACTAACACACCTTGGATGGGGGTTTCGGAGATGAATGAACGAAGACTTTCAGATGTCATCACATCGGCGATTCTGGAAGTTTTTCGCTTTGTCTGTTCTTAATTTCGTAAATGTAAACTTATTAAAGTATTATTTATAGTGCAACACGGTAAATAAAAGAAATATATATCACCAAAGCACGGGTTGACTGTGCACCTGTCGAAATTACGCTTGGGGAAATTTTCTCTCGGTCGAGAGGTCGAGAAAATTTATTTGACGTCTGCGCATGAGCTGGTAGGATAGTAAGTAAAAGTAAGTAAGTATAACCACTTTATTGCACAAAATAACAATAAAATAGTCCCGATTCCACGTTTTAATCATTTTAGGTTTCTAATGCTAAAATCACTAAAATAAAATCCCTAAACTTAGAGGTTTTAAGTGTGGCTATTCCAGAAAAGCCATGTTTTGGGAAGTTTTTGATACGAATATAATTTGATTTTGACAATGCTATTTTACCAAAATTTAGTGTTGCAAATTTAAAAATATATAAAAGTGTTGCAAGAAAACAAATATTTTATACACCACGAAAAAGCATTTTTCTATTATTTGGTAAAATAATTCTTATATTTAACATGATTTAACTATAGAAACAGGCCTGTCCCTGTTGAGGCTTTGGGGGAATTTTCTTAACACACCATGCTTGGTTGATGGATTGGCGAGCGCAATACGCAATAATGCTTTAATGTTCATTTGGTGCATTTTTGTTTAAAATCGCCAAAAAGAGATGAAATTGATAGATAAACATTCGTTCAGTACCACTCTAGAACTTTCTGATCCGGTGCCACTTTAGACCTTTCCTACCCGGTGACACTCTAGGACCTCCCAACTCAATTGATCCCACTTTAGAACTCTTCTATCTGACCGAAAATCACACCAAAAAAAAAAAACTCCAACATTGCAACCATTTCGATTTGGTTTGACAGTACAATTCTTAAACGGGACCTTTGAGTGGCCGCTAAGATTAGTAAATTTAATCTGAAACGCGATTGTACGATCTGTCATCGCAGATATATTTTCTTATGCGACGGCGATGAACGGCCTCCAGTGACAGTTTGAAGGGAAAGAAATCGTCAAAAATTGTATTTGAGAAATCATAGATGGCGTTGCTATTCACTTTGGACGATGTCAATGTAAATTATTATTTCTTGGCACGGTTATTTTACAGATAAATGAGAGTTGAAACGATAACGCAAATTATTAGACACTCCTCCTAATAGTTGTATTATTCTGCCGTTGGTAAAGCACGCGAAATAGAAATGAATTTACGCTTTGACAATTTCCTTGAAACAGCTGATAGCGTGCTTGAATGATTGCTGGCCGTGTCAGGTGGGGTTGCCGGGTCCCTAAACATAAGGCTGACCATGTTTTTTTTTATGAAAGCCAAATAAAGGCCGGATAGACTGGAGATGTGAATATTTGGTCGGAATGGCTGGAAATTACTAAATTTACAGATTTCTCAGTACCCATAAAAAAAAAAAAAATGAAAATTTCAATACAGATTTTTTAAAAGGGGTCTTCATAAAATTAAAGTTTAGACTAGTTTGGTCATCATTGAATACAGAATACAGAATCGTTTATTTGTTTGAAGTTTATATCATTATCAGAATCTAGTGAAATTTGTCTATAGCAACTTAAAATTTAGTAACATGTTCTTGTAAACATAGTGACATTTACTTTCATTGTTTGTAATTTTCGCAAATGTGTATTTAATAAATCAGTATAAATTTAAGGAAGTGCTATTCGTAATCAAAGAGAGTGCTACTAAAGCAAGTTTTTTAAGGTAAACAAAATCCTTTTTGTATTTTTCAAACAACATTTGCATAAATAATTATCTTTGGAAGTCAAATTACAAGTAATTAATTTAAGCCATATCGTGAATTACTAGGCGAATAAGTATGATGATGTCATAACCCAGGAGTAAGTACTGAAAGGTAAATGTCCAATTATTAAAATTGCGAATGGGGATTTGATTATTTGTAAATTTGAAATTTGTTATAAGGTAGGTAAATAATGTAAACCTCCTATCTTATGATTGATAAAATGTACATAATTAAAGTGGAGTGGGCACTCAGCATTTAACACTTAAATAAAACATGTATGCAGTGGGTTGAATTTCATAGTATACTTACACTTACAAGATGTTCTTGGCACATATAATCATTGGTGCTTAAACTTTTCCTGCGTGAGTAAACTTAAAATTTGAGCTTGATGTTGCAAAGTTTGAAAACAACACTATCCCTAGTTATATAGATGATAAAATCCTCTTATTTACAAATTTACCTGAATAATACACAGACTTAATAAGCTAAAGAATAAGTTAGAAATGAAGCTTAGCATCTTCTTATTCTTTAAAGTAATTTGTGAAACTGTGCTTGGAAGTGTTTACCAGAAAAATAAGTGTCCAGCCGATCACTCATAAAACATTTTTGATTCGACTACCAGCACTGCGAATTGAATTGAATGTTGGAGTAATTATTAATAATTTCAGATTGCTGATTTATAAATCAATATTTGAATTGATGAAGTATGGAATTATTATAAGGGGAAATTATTTGTTTGTTACTGGAAGTGAATATAATTTGATAGATAATTATGGGAACTTGAATGTTGAATTACAAGCTTTTATTAAATATTTATTCATTCATGTCAATGTTGTGAGAGATAAATAAGTAGTATGTATTAGCAGTCATTTCATAGAATCACATCTTTACCAAAATATTTACTTGTACTTATTCAAATTGACATTTAATCCCATCACAAGAGATCTTCTGCCAGGAGATGCGATTAAATTAAATGTACTAAATATTGGTATTATTTCTTCCTTACTTTAAAGGCTTAAAATATACATATATATTTATAAATATATGTGTTTTCCTTGAGATATTAGGTTTTTATGCTATTAAACAGTTAATGATCAATTTGGGTACATTCCTTTTAACCAAAGATCCTCTCTTGTATGTAATCAAAGAAAATACTATCATCCTTGAGACACTAGTTAAATGCGTAGCAAGCACCTACATCTACCAGGTCAAATAAAAGTTATATTTTTACAAATTAGATTTAAAATTTTTGCTATCTTGAAAATTTTGCTTTTCTTTGACTATCTGACAATGAAGTAAAAAATATATATGTAAAGGTTGACATCCTATAAATGTAATAGAAAAAATTATAATAATAAAATATATATTTTATCAGAATTGCAGGTAACACACATCGCTCCTATATCTATTGTAGTGTAGGCAGGAAGTAAACGAAAATGAACTAAAATTCTTTATCATCGCATCTCTCAACTGTGTATCACTATGGCAACAGTTTGTCATCTCATCGGGTAAAATACCTACATGAAACCCTCGAGCCTCTTTATCGTCTCCTACGACTACGACACTCGCGGAAAAAAGTGGAGTGATGCTAAGCTTCACACGGCAAATTTTATGAGTTAAAGTTTAAATTATTACAACATCTAAATGTTTATTGTTCATCTCATTTGAATTTGGAATACCAATCAATTCAAAGAATTAAAATTAATTATCAATGAAATGGTTGCACAAATCAACACATTAATAATATACCTGATTAAATGTTTGAAAATAAAATAAGCAAATAATATTATAAATTAATAGAAGTAAATATACAAATGCGAAGCAGAACAGTTAATGTAATAAGGTTGGATCACCAAGAATATTCTTATAATATTTACTATGATATTAATTAACATTATAAATATATATATATACACATATATATATATATATATATAAAATACCTGGAAATGTAAATTTGTATGAAGATATGCGATTTTAAAGTTGGTTCTTCTAACTGAGTATTTTTGCATAACAAAGTATGATGGAGTGTAAAGGTATGGATAACTACTTGCTCAGAAAAATGAGAAATGATAAATTTGAGTGTGTATGTTGCTGCCATTGGGAGAATGGTAGATGTTCCAGTATCGTTTGGATTGGAGTTTTTCCTGTTCTAACAACAGCTTGATGGATGACCCGGTTTTTCTGGTTTAATGTAACACAACCTTATGACGTGGGTTTAGCGGATTGTTACCATTCGGTGGTTTAATAAGTTCTCTACCATGCTGGGCGTGATCGGAGTGATTGTCATTGTTTAATTCTACTCTGCGATGTGTTCATTCCTAGTAAGGGTGGTAAATTGTGGCTGCATGCACGTAAATTGCGTTGATCTCTTCGAAAACATAAAAATTGGAATATGTTGGTCTAGATTCAATAATTAGTCCCACGCTATTAACATGCAGCTGGTCACAAATATGATTTCCGAGTTTCTCCAGTGTAAAAGTTGAGATAATGCTAATAACCATAGTCCCTAGAGTTGTTATATGTTATGAATCATTTCCACTAAAACATTATGTAACGTCAATATTGGTATCATCAACCACGCTTGAGTGTATGCACACGTTTGAATACATGGTTTACTTATTGTGTTCTCAACGTCTGATAGAAATGGTTGTATTATTGAACTAGGCGGTCATTACAGTCATTATTGCGTGTAGGCATATTTAGGTTATATTTCAGGATATCCACGTCTGTTAACAGCAAAAAAGTCAATATATTGTGCTCGTTATCGCTCGCAAATACTCGCAATGATCTAATATTATTGTGTTACCATATAAAGTCGGAACGGGAGTTAAAATTGTATGCTCACTTGATATATCGTCCAAAGTATTTATGTGTGAATAACACTAAACATTACTCGTCGGAACATGAGTGAAACATAAGTACTTGTTAAGTATTTGCGAAAGTCGTATAGTTGTGGTTATGTAGGTATATAGCTTGAACAAGGAGATAGTTGTATCTTTAGTCTGTTTTAGGCGGTGTATCAGTTGGGATATTTACGACTTTATGCGTGTTTATTTTTGTATGACATGTATCCAATTTTAATTAATTTTCCTTCCCTAAGTAAAATTTTGATGAATGGCTTATTGGTCTTTGTTTTTCGGTTGGCGAGGGTCCGTCTTTGAGTGGACGGATGCTAGAGATGAAATTTGTGACCATGATCACGATCTGGACAATGTAGACTTTGATGGTCAAGTTAGAGAGGGGATTACTGCCGATAGCGCTGGTCATAGCCCTTATGTATTATATATGCGATATGTATTCTCTTGATGGAAATGGGTAATGGGAATTTGCGTGTGTGCAATCCCGGAAATAATAACATATTTTAGGTTGGAAATACAAGGTGTCGATTATATATCAATGGACGTGGTCATAGCGGATTGGCCTGATTTTCTGGACCCTGTTACATCTATTGTCAGTTGTTTATCCATTACAGCCCCATATCCACATTTATATTTAAGGCAATAATTCGACCGTGTTCAGGGATTAGTAACCCTACGAGCGTTAAAGATCTTTGACCGATATAGTGTACTGTCATCTATCTCTCCAAAGTGTTGGAAAAAGTGTTGAGGAGAAGAGATGTTATTCTTGAATTCGGTCCGCTTCTTGAAAAGTGGAGGCGCAGGAGCGTCGGGAACTGCTTTGCTTGATCGATCTATCACGGTTGGAGGCACGAGATTGTGGGATGGGTGTTGTTTGATACTTCTTGGACTTTCTTGGCCATTTGATACTATCCACGCTTAGTTTTACTTTCTGAACTAGCATGTTATGGGGTTTATGTTCTTACACTTAAAGGGTTCCGAAGTTGTCTTTGTTTGATTGACATCGTTTCTTCAATTGCGTAATGTGTCTTTGGATCTGTGTCGTTTTTTCTTTCAAAGGTTTCTCGGCGTGTACCTCGGGGATGTATTCTGGATCGTCTGCTTTTCGTTCTCTATTGTGCGATTATTGTCAGGGGCATAAGACATTGTAATTTTCACCTATACGATGGGATCTTCATTATCATCTTTCGTGCGTGCTTAGGTTATGAAATAGATAAAGGAGTAGACATAATTTGTTCTTACTTATCTTTAATTCTCGTCGGCGGGAGTGTCGCGACGTTTGTCACGATTTATCAAATACTTATAGCAACACCGCCCACACACAAACTGTCAAGTATATTCTCGATAGCTCTGAACATAGGCCATATACATAAAGTGATCTGTAGCTCTGAAACGTGAGAGATAACCTCTGCCTTTGTATTTATAAGTTGGAAAAGTATATAAATGATATATTTGTGGTGATAAGTGGACAGAGATATACCCTAGAGAAACAGCTCCATGAATTCAAGTAAGTGTTAAACATGAAAGGGCTTAGAATGTTAACTAGGACACGAAGATGTCGAGAGAAGAGACTAGTGTCATTGTTGGAATTGATAAAAGTAGAAAGCTCGGGTAGGCTAGACTTCTGCCCGTCTGAGAGGCTTCTGGTACGTTGATGTTCATAATACACCAAATATGGCTTTGGGGGGAGATTATGTCCTGACTCAGTTTGGGAGTCAATATCAAGTACAGAGGCCCCTGGTAGGCGAGGTATTTGTCTAGCTTGTTAGCATTTAATAGTAATCGATCATGTATGAATAGAGTCTGTGGCCACGTAGACACATGGGGCTTCTTTCCACCCGAGGAAGAGCACTGTGAAGGTGACGCAAAGTACCTTATAGGATAATAGATGTGATGATATGATTGTCACATGAAGAAGTGTGTTGAACTGTCAATGTTTATAAAGAGTAATTGGAATTAAGTATTGATGAGATTGGAAATAAGTAAAGTTAACTGAAATTGAGTTGTGACATTGCAAATGATGAAACAGTTCTAAGCCCTTTCCCCTATTGACGGAGGCGTTTGCTTGAGGCAGCGTCTCCTTGTAATTTATCTTTTACAGATGGATCCTTTAACCGTCATGCTTTGGATATCTACATAATACCTAATAATGATGACATTGAACCTGTTGAACAAGAGATAGGTCAAGAAATAACTATGGTGAGCTTGCTTTCAATTCGTCACGACAGTCACTGTACCATGCCCAGGGCGGAATCCGGATTGGAAAGGGCTTAGGAGAGGTGCCTCCCCTAATGTTTGTCACAATAAAGTTATATTTGCGACGACTACATATCGATGCACTAACCACACTGTGGCTGGCAGGTTGGCAAGCGCAGTGCCATGTTTTTATTCAGAAAGAATGCTCTACGACACCCACACGACATGTGCCATATCGTAATGTAGCCATACGCAATATTAAAAAATCGTGGTGTATATTTGCTATATCGTGTATCGTGTAATATTGCTTTTCAAAATACATGTATTACACTTTAGTAAGTCTGGCTTAGACTGATTGTAGTTATTACCTTTCTGAACCTCAAGTCCTCACTTTTCGCTTTTGGGCAGAATAAAACGACCGTGGCTTCTCTTTCGCCTGACTCCTGGCAGCAGTTGCAGGTGCGTTCCATCTGCCAAATCTTGCTTCCTGATACCTGCGAAAAAAAACAATACTGATTCTGCCTCGTAAACTAAGCTCTGTAAATTAAAAACTGGGTTCGTAACATGGATGTTACTATCATAATATTCTTAACAAACACCAACTACAAAAACAGTCAAACAGTCCACTGCTGCACTTGGACGTAGGTCGAAGGACGAAGTAAACCACACCAGGGATTCGGTGGGTTATTGAAAATAACCAGATTACATTGGACACCGATTAAACTTGAGGACAATACCCACCTGGACATAGCTGGTACATTTACCGACACAAGCAAATGATGGGATCGGTTTAGGTACACAGCCTGGATGCTGTAAGACGTGAATCACTGGTGTCATCTCGCATTCTTGCCCTGAAACTAAACAACATTAACATGAGTTGGTCTAGATTCTTCGGAACCAAGATTAATTTGATCATGAACCCGTGCAATAAACTTACTTGGAATATGAACTTCTTGTCCTTTTACAGGCCTCTCATGCATTTGGCATACAAGAGCCAAAAAGACTAATGATACGCTATTAAATAAAATCATTCTTTTAATCTTTAATCTTTATGTAGTTACTGCTAAAAGATATGACTATCACCCCAGGGCGGGTGGTTGCCGAATGGTCAAACCGGAGGCAAATACATCACATAAGTACCCTTAACTTCTTGTCAAGTAAATGGCTTATGTTTGTAATACATTATCAACACTAAAAGTCATTTAACTATGATGTTTCATGCGGAAGTTACATTGACCCCCATTGAGTTAAACAAAATATGTGTCGCCAAAAACCTTTCTCTAATGGATTGGTCTGATACCAGCATATAAATACACGCTAAACGAATACATGTGTCCCCCATGATATAACAAGTCAATGCACTTCATCCTTCGCACCACCTACTGCGTTAATTGCTCAAAGATATGGAGCTGAGATTTTCCTAAATAGTATAAAAGGGAATATTGAGAGTTCATTAATACAGTAAATAAAGAACAGCCAGAAGAGAGTTGCTTCAGAAATGGCTTTTAGTTCTTTAAATATTTTATTTCTATGTGTAGCTTTAGTTTTGATTAACCAAAGTTCTGCTAACGATAATATCTGTGAGACAATTCCTACTGAAATACATGTTACGAAAGGTAAATTTTATGTTAAATGTACTTTAGAGGCTTTGGAAATGACCAATTTTTGTCCTTTTGCTGGGATAATGATGATGCAAATTTTGCTACATTCTGGATGAAAATTCAATTAAATCCCTAGTAGGAACGGATTTTGATAGCACTAATGAATTTATGCTGATGTTTTGTAATATATTACAGAGGAGTTCGATGAGCTTGGCAGAATGCTGAGGTCCTGCAGCGGAGAAGTTACAGTAAATAAATGCGAGGGAATGTGCAATAGTCAAGTGCAACCGTCCGTTACAACGTCAACAGGATTTATGAAGGTAAAGAAAGATGTACCAAATTTTATGAAAACCCAATTCAGAAATTAAAGTAACATGACTTCATTATTAACTCACGCATAGTAATGAAGTCGTTTATAGAAGTGTAATTACAAGTTAAGATAGTTAACTGTGTATATATAATTATTGAGACTGTCTTGCCATATGACCTCAAGATTTAAGTCAAAACTATGTTCGCGTCACTCCATTAAGCCAATTTTAGCATCTGTCAAACCTATACTAGAAAACATGTCAACAAAGAAAAGTAGACCTTATGCCAAAGCATTAGCATGATTTTGGAATTGACTTTCTTTTTTTTAGAAACAAATAGTCACAAATAAGCTTATGTGCTAACTTGATAACTTGAGTTTTTGGAGTAACGCAAATATAGAGCAAATACATCCTAATACCCAACTTTTACCAGGAATGCTTTTGCTGCCGAGAGAACTACTTACGGGAGCGTGTGGTCACCCTACACCATTGCTACGATCCCGATGGTATCCGACTAGAAGAAGAGGATCGAGCTGTCATGGAGATACGGCTTCGGGAACCTGCCGACTGCAAGTGCTATAAATGTGGAGATTTTAGCCGATAGCATTGTAATCAAAACTAAAAAAGCCGAGTCATTGTCAGACAACATTAGCGGGAACTAAGTCCCGATGATTACAAAAGCTGCAAATTATATTTAAATTAGACATTTTTATTTAAAATTTAGCAAGTCAAGGGTCTTTATTCGTTTTTAAGTTGAATTATTAATAAAAAGATTTGTACAAAGCAATAAAAGTATTGCGCTCATTTAAAGATTCTTTTTATTTTTATTCAAGATAAAGAGGATAGTCAAAATAATATGTAAGGTATTATAACAATAAAAGTTATCCTAAATCCCGTTTATAGGTTTAGTTCAATTTCTGAAATTATGCACGGAAGTCCGCAAAGAGTGCTCTAACCACTCATATTACACTTTCTAATACTCGTATTTATAATGTCAAGGATATGTGTGGATAATTTTTGTGATACGAGCACAATTAGTAGCAGACTTTCGCATGCAAATATTCAAAAATAGATCTACTGGTTGAAACGTTCCCATAATGATTAAACGTTACCATGTTAACAACACCAAGAATACTTGCTGGACAAAAATGAGCAACAATGGGCATGGGTCGTTACGTTATCCGTTAGTTACATGAGGCGTTGACCTATCTAGCGGACAAAACTTTTAGCGGGATACCAATTCATTATTTTTCAATGGAAGATAAGTTTATGATAGGAGTTTCATGCCGTGTGGTTAACTTGGCCAGCCCCGCGTTCATGCCTTTTATTTTATCAGAATAATAAAAAATTAAAGGACATAACTTTACAAAGACGGATCATGATCATATTTATTCTACTAATACTACTATTTATTCTGTGTCATAACGTCAATATGTTTTTACAATAATAAACTTACTAACTTACGTTACTTCTTCTTTTCGTGTGGGACAACGAGTTGTAACGAACTACCCGATGAATCCTATTGTAGTAAGTATGTATAGTAGTAAGCCTCTGACATGGTTGTGTAACAACGTAACAACCGCCATCTAAGTGATCATACATAGCAACGGTACCTATGGCCTAACGTGCCCACCGAAGCACGAAACCTTATGTACTATATTTTTTTACAAACCATTCAGCCTACAATATCCTAACCAGACTGGAAATGGAAACAAATTGACAAAGTGATGATATCCATTTTGTGAGTGCCCCACTGAGAATGAAACCCGGAACCTTTGCACCGCAGGCAGTCTCACTACCTCTGCGCCACATCGGCCGCCTACATAGTTACCTTCTTTAAATAAAATTAATTTCATTTCATACTACCTACGAAGATTAAGGCCCAACGCTGCGTTAAAGCCGTTAGTGGAAGTAAAAGATATGGAACTATAGATTAACCTGGAAGCCGTACTCTGCAGAATAATAACTAGTAACTAACAGAACTTAAGTGGTTTTATGCTCTTTGTATTAAACAGTGAAGTTAGATTTTTTGACCGATGCAAAGCTCAGTTATGCTTCTCTCTTTCTTATTTTCCCGAAACACGATCGAGTGTCCCCGACGTTTTCCCAGGCTAGTAGGGTGACCATAATATAATATAATCAGTTTAAGAAACCGGTATGCATACCGAAAGAAATGAGGTACGTAATCTAAACGAAATACCCATTTTGAAATTAACAATAAATGAAGTTCATTGCTTGGATCATGTTTGTTTTCAATAAAATCCGAACACGATGAATATTTTGTTTAAAAAAAATGAAGATTGACGTTTTTAAGACTTTAAATACCAGCCTTTCTAAAGAGCAATAAAATGAAAATTAAATTACTTTATTCAATGTAGCATAGTATTATTACTTATTGACGTTATGATCAGTCATTATAAAATAAATGAATTCGTATAACCACTTGTCTGTCACGTACCGGGAGCCGGACAACAATTTTGAACCTTAACTACCCACAGTAAAATTCAAAACCAATGAAATTGTTATAGTATGAAGCGACAGACGAGTGAATAACACAGTTTCTTTCTTTCTTAAGAATTTTGTATTGTCCTAATAGAAAACCAGCTTGGGCGAAAAAAAGGCACTGCCTTGGGGCTGGCCAGGTTAATCAGTAATATAAGCTTCCCTTTTTTATCTTGTTTGTTTAGAAGAAAATAGTCCATTTAAGTTAATTTTTCTTGCTCTCATTGCTAAGGTAATTTTTTTGTTATGTAATGTTGTTAATAATATCTAAGTACCTACTACACTATTGAGTGTTAAATCGTTGTAAGACCAAAATATTTGTATGCTATCTATTGATTGATGGCAAATTATGGAGGACTGTACCCAATTAACCTGTTATCTGTACTTTATACTATACCCATAATTACAAATAAAGTTCTAATTACTGAAAACGATGTGGTTACCCTACACAACAAAACCTCAAATGTTGAACTAATGATGAGGCGGTATAGTCACAGACCTAGCCTTTCAAGGGCATTTGAAAAAAAAGCAAATGTCAATGTCAAAAATAATTTGGTGAATTCAATTTGTCGGCATTTATTGTAATAAATCAAAATTTCAAGGGTTATTTGCACCCTTTATCCATATACAATGGATTTCACTGAAAATATGCTTTTATCATTGATTCTACTATTTTCCTGGCTGGAGTATTCATGGGAATTATATCTATCTTTACGACAGGTTCGTATTGCGATAGGTTATGCTTTTATCGCTTCATTTAATTTTATTGTGTATTGAGCCACGGGTCTCAAGAGTCATTACGTGTTATCGCAAGTATTTCTTCATTTAATTATTTGCCTTACGCATATGCGATCACTATGTCTATGTACTACTTACCTACATATTACTTACTTCATAGATTTGTCTATTTTTCTGCAGTTGAAGATATACAAGAACAACAACACCATACCAGATGCCCTAAAGGAAGCCCTCACTGAAGAAACATTTGAGAAAGCCCGGCTTTACGGTATTGATAAATCAAAGTTCAGAATTGTTAAAGAATTCTACAGTATAATGTTCACATCAGTAATTCTATACAAGAGATGGATTTACGTCGCGTGGGCGAAATCTGTGGACATTGGTCTCACTTTGAATATCTCACCAGATAATGAAATAGTTATAAGTCTCATTTTTGTCACATTTGCGACTATGTTTAGTTTTGTAACAAACATGCCATTTACAATTTATAGCACATTTGTCTTAGAAGAGAAGCATGGCTTCAACAAGCAGACTGCATCATTCTTTATCAAGGATCAGATCAAGTCTTTAATATTAAGCCTTGTTATATCACTGCCAATTATTTCTGTAGTTATCTATATTGTTATGTTAGGTGGGAACATGGTCATTGTTTGGTTGTGGCTATTTATTACTGTAGTAACTTTGCTGCTCCTCACTTTATACCCAACAGTGATTGCTCCCATGTTCGACAAGTTTGTACCACTTCCTGATGGAGAACTTAGAACCGGCATCGAAAGTTTGGCTTCTAGACTTGAATTCCCACTTTCCCAGGTGTACATTGTTGAAGGTTCTAAACGATCCGCTCATAGTAATGCTTACTTCACTGGTTTATTTGGAGCTAAGCGAATAGTCTTGTTCGATACTCTTTTAGAAAAGTATGATGAGAAGAAAGAAACAATGACAGGTTGTAAAAATGAAGAGATTCTGGGTGTTTTAGCTCATGAATTGGGTCATTGGAAATGCAGCCATATTTACAAACAGATTGTCCTAACAGAAGCAAATTTGTTCCTTCTGTTCTCAGCATTTGCCTTACTTTTCAAGTACCCCTTGTTGTATACAACTCTAGGGTTCCCATCAGGATCTGAACCAATCATAATTGGATTGTTTGTTGTATTCCAACTGATTCTTGCCCCTTACAACTCACTGCTCACTTTCATTGTCACCGTAGTGACAAGGAGGTTTGAATACCAGGCTGACAACTTCGCAATCAGCTTGAACTATGCGAATGAACTGAAAAATTCTCTCATCAAGTTAGGAAAAGACAATTTGGACTATCCAATTTATGATAAACTATACTCTGCTTGGTACCACTCTCATCCAACAGTACTTCACAGGATTGAGAATATAGAAAAAAGATCAGGAGATAAGAAACATAATTAATTTCAGGTGAAGTTTTTTTGGAATGCATTTTTATGTTTATAGTACAACAACAACACATTGTTTCACAACTTGAAGGTGTTATTCAGTACTAGTCCTACTAATGTAACGGAACATTCTATAACAGCATTTTATACACAAAGATGAGTTTTAAGTAGGGTTTTGCATCTAAAAACCATTTAACTTTTAATCAACTGTATTTTAAGTTAAATATTCATGACCTTCTTTAAAATACCTATAAAAAAACCTTTCGAAAACTACTGGAATCAGTTGAATGGTCAATAACAGCAGCAGATATTCAATCTTAATTAGCATTTGAGATGTGATATACCTTTTTAATTTTTAACATATATTTTTTTTAAATTGCATAGCATAAGTCACAAAGTTCTTATAACTTTTTGTCACCCAGTGTTTACCATGATTCTTTCATAATTGTATAGGTACTTGGTAATTTTAATAATTTGTGTGTTTAGGTCAGTAAGTACTGTTTACTTAATATATTAATATTTATATTATTTTCTATAATTATAAACCCATAGTCTTAATTCCCTGATAAAACCCTGCAATTTTCAACATCACTTTCCAACAGAACATCACTTGCATACCTACAATCAAAGACATTTTGATTAGAGCTATTTGTAAAATTTGGGCACAGGATGAAATTATAATTGTAGTGACCGATACCTAAAACTCGAGACGGGCGTGGTGTACATAGGTTGATATATGGAAAAAAACAGGACCTCCCATACAAAATTTACCAGCCGCGCATTACAGTTCGTATGGCAGATCCATTATTTTTTTCAAATTTCGGCGAATGTTCCTTGGGGAAAGTCGAAATATGGAAAGAGAATTGGGCCTAACATTCAAAATTACCGATGAGCTGATTTGATTTACTATGGAAACTCTAAATATTTTTATGTTATTTCGACCTATGTTACATGGGGAAAGTTGTTCACTATAACCAGCCAGTACCTACTCTGTTTTCCGTATCGGTCACTAATAAAATTTCACCCTATATAAGTATTAATATCAGCTGTTTAGCTCCCACAGTACAAGCTATACTTAGTTTGCGCTGGGTGACATGTCTAAGATACTTATTTATTTGATGGGCTGAGGTTTAGCGGGTTTTTCTTCCTAACAGCCTGTATCAAAAGTAAGTTGATTAGGTTTATGCATGAGATTTTTGTAACAAAAGAAACGATTGAGATGTAAGTGATTAAAGGAACTGGATATGTAACTGGGTAAGAAAAGAAATAAGTATAGGGTAGGTTTTACAAGTGACCGATAACGAAAACTCAAGACGGGCTGGGCAAAAATAAAGAACAACTTTCCCCTTGGAACGTAGGAAAAAATTAATTGGACCTCCCATACAATAGTTACTCAAAACGTTTTGACATATTTCAACCTACGTTCCCTAGGGAAAGCTGTTCCTTATCGGTAGCCCGTACTGAGTTTTCTTTATCATCAGTCACCATATGTACTAAACTGTCATATTTAAAAGTTAGTAGGTATTTATTGGACCCGTTAAATAACCTTTAATAGGTACTAAGCAATATTTAGGCATTTTACATACATACATACATACATAAATCACGCCTATATCCCTTACGGGGTAGGCAGAGCGTTAACGGCCGTTCAACGGATATTAACACCACGTCTGACAAAAGTTTGAGGGTCAATCAGATAACTGTGTATCACTATAGTGACAGGTTGTCAGCCCGTCGCCTAAAATTGCAATACACACCCTCGAGTCCCTTAGTCGCCTCTTACGACACCCATGGGTAAGAAATGGGGTGATGCTATTCTAAGCCGGCATCACACGGCAATCTAAGCCGGCATCACACGGCAAAAATTTAGGCATTTTTATTGTGACAAATCTAAAAACTCTTCTAAAATAAACTGAATTTTGTCAATACATGAGTATTTTTTTTTTATTAAAGTACAATATCTATTAAAATCTGGACTCAGGGCATCAACCCCAGCAAGCGTAATCAAAAAATGCTTAAACATTATGAGGAGATAGAAGTTTGAAGCTTCAACAGAAAAACAACACTTGATACAACCCTAATGTCTTCAAAGTAAGAGTGAACAGGCTTCTTCTGGGTGAGCTCGCTCCATCTTAGACTCTGTCTCTGTCCTATGACATAGACTAGAGTCAAGAGCAAACCTATCATTAATAAAAAATAAAAAAATAAAACTTGAAAAGTAACTATTATTCTTTTTAAAAACACTAAAACTCATATTTTTATCACTGCGTCTTTTCCTGTTATATCTGCAATTCTGCGTCAGAAAATGGTGCGTCTCCTGCACATGATTTTTTTCCAAACTAAAGACGAAAACATTGCTTTCCATCGGTCACGCAGAACAACATCAATAGAAGTTTCTATGGCCACGCCGCGATGTATGTTTTTGTTTTGTTTGGGAAAATACACGTAAGTAAGCGTCGACTGCCTCTTCTGAGCTTTGAAAGCGTTGACCACGTAACATATCTTTGATTCTTGGGAATGTAAAATAATCATTGGGGCTCAGGTCAGGGCTACCTATATTGAGGATGGTCCATCAACTCCACATTTTCCTGATTTAAAAACGTGATCGTCTTGCCAGCGTTAGTGAGCTCGCATTATCGTAGTAAAGAATTATACGACGGTTCGGATTATTTTTACGTAGTTCTTTAATGACTTCCGGCAAACAAACTGTTGTGTACCAATCTGCAGTAAAAAAGAATCGTAGCCACGTGTCCAGTTTTTGATACAAAAGAAGCGACAATTTTTTTTTATGCGCTTCGCGAGCGAACAACTTTTGTCGACTTGACCTCACCTTCGAAGACCCAAACAACGGATTGGTGTTTCTTTTCTGGCTCATATGAATAAATCCGTGATTCACCAGAGACGATATTGTACACTGCATTTGAGCTCCCTCCGTTGAACCGCCGTAGACACCAACGATTACGAGCCGCCTGTGTTTCGATTAATATTGCATTTCAAAGTTGTTTTAATCTAATTTATCCCTGACTTTTCAATTCTTGATCCTTTCAGTGTGGTCTTCGTACCTTAATTAATTACTAAAAGGAGTATTTTTTCCCTGGCTGGAACTGAGTCCCTTCTTCAGCGTCGTCGTCGCTTTTCGTTGGTTTTCTATAACAGATAAAGACATTGCTTAGATTTCTTTAGTTTGTTTCTTAGAAATGTGCAGGGTGTTAGGGAAATAGCGCAAAATTTTCGTGGGGTAACTAACTCGGCCCAATAAATGCAATAAGTTCTGTACTAAGTACATATAAAACCTCTCGTGGGGTAACTAACTCGGCCCAATAAACTGAATAAGTTTTGAACCTACTACATACATAGTAGGTACTGCCAACGCCTCGGGCTAATTGTGTGGGATTTGTTTAAGGATTTTCTAAAAAAAGGTACTTACTTAGTCCGAGTAACCCCACGAGAGACTTTCCGCAATTTTACTGTGTTAAAAATATTAAAATATTACCTGACGAAATTCTCAGCATCTTCAATAGTATTAGGTAATGGCTGATGTTTTGTCTCCGGCAGAGGCACCAGCAGCAGAATTTGAGCAAAGGAGGTAATAGCAAGGATTATCAATGGCAAATCCTCCTTGAAGCTCTCCAGCATGACAATGAAGGGAGCCATCATGGATCCAATTCGAGCGAACATCGTCACTCCCCCCACTCCTTTGTTTCTGCCCAACGTTGGGTATAATTCTCCAGAGTATAGGTATAAAGTTGGTACTGAAGCCTGTGAATGAAGTGATAAACCACGTAGGTTAGGACGGTATTCGGTTCTTCGACGACTTAGGTACTTGTAGCCTTGGAGCTTGAAAAAGTTCGCAAATGTCAGAAAGTAGAAATAAAAAATTTATTTATTCGTAGTGAAGAAAGTTAGGGGTATGTGAGAATGGATTCGTGTGTAAAATGTGTGATACGAGTAGATAACTCTTCTCTAAAAAATACGCCTCCAGGACCACTTACCGCCATAGCTGCAAATCCGACACCAGCGATGGTGATCCTCGGCCAATCGTTCCCCGATTCCTTTGGCAGAATTATCATGATGACGAAGCAAGTGGCCGTCATAAACTGGAAGAACCATATGGTGGTCTTTCGGCCGAACGCTGCGACTACAAATACGCAAACAATGGGCCCTGGAGCTGATAGGGCGCCTGTGACCGCCACCGTCACGAATATGTCACCCCCGATACCGCCAAGGTACTGAGAGAATGTGTAGAACGCTATTCCTGTAAGAAGCCTGAAAAAATATTTTTGTCCAGATGGGTTGTCGACATGGTAAACGTAGTCGGCAGCACCTAGTCATGGCTAGCACAAATAGCAGGGTCTTGGCACAAGAAAGGAGGCTTATACCCAGCTGTTGGTTTGGTACAGGCTGATGATAGTGTAGCCACTTGACAGTCGAAGGCAACTTTTGTTGCCAAAAACTTAATGTTAGTTTGTCAGTTCGGACTGTCAAGTGGGTAGGTGTAAGTAAGGACAGGAAGCTCGTTAGACTAGATACCAATCCTTTTGGTTATGGTCTACCTCTACCTTGAGCTAGACCCTTTTTCTTGTACAAGAAATGGAGCCTATTCTTACCAATTCAATGACAGAAGAATAGTCTTCAGGCGCATGGTCGGGTATTTGAGATAATCCAGAAATGCAGGCGGTTCAATTTTTTTTACATTCATTTTAGGTTCGGGCATTAGGGCTCTTATTTGTTGCTTGGTCCAGTTTCGTTCGTTTAGCTGTGCAGCTCGGTATAATTCATCTGCAGAAAGACCATAGTTTTATGAATAAGATAAGTAGGTACGTAGGTAAATAGGTTAAACCTACCACGTCAAGTTTACAACTAGATCACCAACACAACAGCCTATGGTAAGTAGTCAACTGCTTACTACTATATGGCACTATTGGATACCAGCCCTTATTTGCTATCCTTGCCACGCCTGGCACATGGAAAGACGAACGCAGTGATAAGTAAACGCACTATCACCACATTTCCCAAACCTAAAAAATCTGTGTACCTACATAATGTCAGTTTGACGTTTTTCCTTCTGCTTAGCGAAAATGGGTTCTTCATGCGCGTTTCTGTGTCCACGAGGCAATCCTAGTAGGGGCATACGGAGAGGGACACATAGTTCGATATTTGAGTAATCATGATTTTCTTAAATACCAACCTACAGCTTTCTCCGTCTGACCATCGGCGATCAGCCATCTCGGCGACTCCGGGATCCAGAGCCAATACAAGATGTACAACGATGATAGAGCAGCAAGCGCCAATTCCAGCTTTTTCCAGTCCCTTAGGTAATATGCGAGAACAGCCATTACAGTGTTGCCGAGCCCGAAAGGAAGCTGGTACAGCACTGGTATAATCGTACGCCATTTGCCGCTTACAGACTGGAATAATGAAGATTTGTGTAGGTATACACGTAAGTATTCAAAAATACCGACTCCAGATGGTTTATCTTCAGAGGTTCAGAACGGTCAGCGCGATTTCCAGCTTGCTCTGATATGCAAGAGGTCCGCTTGTTGCGTGTGTTTTAAATGCGATGCCGCCAGGATGAACCACATAGCCAAGAAAATCCAGTAAGTTTGGATTACAATGGTGATCACGAGACCCTCACACGTAGAGGATACCTGAGACACATACCTCCATACACAACACAAACGAAATTATAGTTATGCCGCCAGAAGCCAAAGCCAAGACGAACCACGAGGCCAAGAATATCCAGTAATTTGGAAGAACGCTAGCGATGAAGCTGCATAACGCCTGGATCGTTATACAGATTATCAGAGGGTTCTTCCGACCGTATTTGTCAGCGAACATCCCGAATATCAGTCCGCCGAGAAGCACGCCTGTCATCATCACGCATTGGGTTACCTGGAAGATACCTAAGTATGTAAATTTTTCAAAAACATTCCACGCATCATATAATTTTTAAAACCCTTTCCGTGTAAGGTAGACAATTTTTGAAAACTTGCAAATTATTTTTTATTGCGGGCAGGATTTGAACCTGCGACTTTCGCCATCACTAGTGGCGACGCCTCTTCCATCTGGGCTACTGCGGCTCGTCCCTTCCCTGCGAATTTGTGTGTATCTTGGTGCCAATACGCGTGACACTGATCCATCTACCGGGTTAATTTTGCAGCTAATACCCTTCACATGATGTTCAAATACTGCCCGCGGTAGACATTTTTGCAATTTTCTTAATTCAAATTATGTACTTGTTTATATCTTCAATATTGAGATATTTACCTACTATAACTTAAATACATTTCATAATATTATGTTAGAGAATGGTCGACATAAATGAGTATTAGGTACTTATGTTAACTACACTGGAACATTTTTAACTTACATGAACCAGCCAATGTCTATCACACACAAGATCCCAGTCTTGTACCATAGTTCTCTTAAAGACAGAGGTGTCATACACAAACTTCTGGCATGGTACCAATGGGATATAACGTCTGTCTATATTCGGTGACATATTCAAAATATCTGGATCAAAGATTAAGCATTGGAATTCTTCAAGAGCCTAAAAAGAAGACAATAAAGCTTTGGTAGGGTCCCGTACCTCATAAAGATAAAACTGAACTCTTATAGGATCACTTTGTTGTCCGTCCGTTCGCCTATCACGACCCTTAATCTCGGGAACACGTAGAGATATCTAGTTGAAATTAAAACTATATATTCAGGTCTACGGCCGCTTGTATTTATAAAAATCAAAGGTCCTTACGCCTAACCTAACCTAACTTAAACGTTAAAATGCTGTATAAAACGTGTTTTTGCGTGTACATACTTGCCAAATTTCATATGTTACTGTTCCACGGGAAGTAAGTAGGTACGTAAAGTGGAAGCTTTTAAACGTTAAGTTAGGAGCTTGGATTTTTACAATTACAATTAAGCGGCCGTAGACCTAAGTACATGGTTTTAATATCAACTCGATATATCCACGCGTTCCCGAGATAAAGGATCGCGACACACTGACGACGGACGAACGGACAACGAAGTGATCCAATGAGAGTTAAACTTTTTCCTTTTGAGGTACGGAGCCCTAAAATGTACTACGAGTACATGGCTTATTTACGAGTATATGGCATTATTGCTACAACAAATCACGTAAATTTAGGTCTAGCAATAAGTTATTTCCAATTTTAGTTTGGTTCATAATAATAGGTTCATAGTAGTAGTACCTACTTACAGGTGCACATATTCTTCTCCACTCCTCCTCAGAATATCTACAGTTCGGAGGTTTTGCACACCAGAAGTCTTGTGGCGGCGCCATGAATATGATGTTCAATTGGTACCAGGCGCCACTCAACTTCAGTAGCGACATTAATATGCTGATCCACAGCTGCCATTGTCCAAAATCACCTACAACTTTCGCCGTGATATCTTCCGGAGGCGAGTTAACTTTTTGGTTATCTTTTTCTGAAAATATTGACAAATCTAAGCTATAAGGCTGCTTTTACAACCATAAATACAGGGTTGAATTTCACTCGTGACCGATAGCAAATACTCAAGGTGGGCTGGTGATAAGGTACAATACAACTTTCCCCAAGGCACATAGGTTCAAATATGACAAAAATAATTAGTTCGGCAATATTGTATGGGAGATCCAATTTTCTTTTTGTGATTCTATGTTTCAAACTGAGTCTCCTGCGCCTGGTTTTTCCAAACGAACCGTAGGTAGTACACTGATGTGCCTTCGTTAAAAGGAGACGGGACTCAGATTCACGAGCTGGCAAACGTAGGTACTGCCTTACAAAAAATATTTCCCTTCTCCTTACAACAACCAAATGAAGACATGAAGTGGTGGAAACAGGCTGTGTGCGAATTGAATGCAACCGTTCACAAAAGGGGACCAGGTTTATTTATTTATTTCAATACAATAATATAGTTTAACAGGATAAACCTAATTACTATATAAGGTAAATGAGAACTTGCTAAAACTAATGAGATCAGATCATGGTTCTAAGATCTGTAGGATAATTGAAGGTTGGATCATAATAGATGAGTAGGTAGGTAACCATGCTTCTTTTTACATACTTACATACCTATTTCGCACCTCTTTCCCGGAGGGGCAAGCAGAGACTATTTCCTTCCACTTACTACGATTCTGGCATACCTACTTCTTTCGCCTCCTCTACATTCATCAATATCTCTATGCACGCTCGTCGGTTTATTTAGGGTACTCTTGACTTGACCTGACTTTTCTTTAGTACGTCCCCGATTTGATCGATCGAGGAACGTTTGTCGAGGTCTTCCCGACGTTCCCATACACACTTGTTTCGTAAATCCTCTTTCATTCATCCTCTCTTCATGACCAAACCATTTAAGCATAGCCTTTCCTACTTTTACCATAGGAAATTATTTACTCCTTCCTTCTCTAAGGGCTGTGGACGCGCGCATGCGCTGTACGTACAAGTCCTAAAACGCGGTATCAAAGTGTTTTCGCCGATCGCCAATACATCAAACTTCCTACCTTTGTAGTACCCGTGTAGCCTACCCTTCTCACAGTCGTCGTCACTAGCCTCATCATCACTCGTCCTAAAAGGCTTAAGAGGTAAGCAGATATTACCGGTGCCGGATGTTTTTGCGGTAGCGACAGTAACCACAGACTGAAGACGATTGGCTTTAAGAGGTTTCGGTGGTGGTTCAGCCTTCTGTTTCAATTCAATTTCTTTCAGACGATGATAGCTTTCGGTATCACTCCTAGAAAACCACCACAATCTTTTTAGTTTCTCTTTTTTACGTACTTTGTAACCAGCTCCACGTCTCGTTGTAGCGGCTAAATGCATTTTATTTGTTTCAAACTCTATTATTTTATCTTGGCCAAACAATATCGCTCGTGTGTTGTGTTTATTTTGGTATTTGATTCATCCTTGATCTATCCTTGACATCGGCCAAGACATCGGTTGATGTCAAAGTCTTCCCAAAATATGCCATAATATTATAGAGAAGAAGTTTATGTGTAAAAGAGAAGAGGTCAGGAGTATACATATAGTGTTCTGTGGGTCGGTACCTTTATAAGTGGTGCTGGTGGAGCAAAGAGCTAATTGGAAACAACTTTGTCACTTTTTAGAAAACTATGGCCCGGGGAAAACCTGAGAAAAACCGACGATTATGAAAAAACAAATGACGGGAGGACCGGATGGACCCAGGTTCTATACCTAAACATGGCGGAAACCTGCAGCGCCGGCATGCTACCCGCTGACTAGACCAGACCAGACCAGAAGCAACCATAGGTAGGTACTGATCTATGGTTGCTTGTGTAGTTGTATTGTGTCACAACAAAACAATTTTAAACGGATTTAAGTTGTACTGAGGCCGGTAACGCTCGCTGCCTACCTAGAGATAAAGGCGTCATAATTTGTATGTATATAGGTATGTATGTATTCAGTTACCTGCCAGTTCTTTCAGCTCCTCACTTTCGGGCTCCATCATACACATACACTTCAAAACACCTAGTTAACCTGTGCACATGTTAAGTGCTCCGTACGGCAACCCGCCCGCCGCATGCAAAATTGCCGACTGATAATCTGGTGTTTGGTATTACGTAGGTATGGTGGAAGCAACTTCATAATCCTAACCGGTAAAACCACGAGCGCCTTATAGGTGCACTTTTCCTAGACTAGACTTTCACTACATATCTACCTACCTACAAGGAATGAATCTTATGCAATGGCCATAACGGTTCTTGATTCTAACCCGACTCCTTCGACTAACGTAAAACCAGAATAAGGGTAGCCGCATTCCCTGCATACAACTCTGCCTGACCTGTGAAGCCCGGTTACATCGCGGGGTTAGCATGCAACCCGTACGCTGATAGTGTTATTTATTATTCTATGCTCAAGGAGGCCGGAAACCCATGATATGCCCCTGGTCTTTGTGGCTGTTGGTGTGATTACATACTGCCTATCTACCCTGCAAGGGTAAAGTCCTATCTATACCAATTCCCTTTTGAGTAGACATGGGATAAACGGCTTGAAAAACCATCTTAACTAATTGAGGCTTATTTTTGAATCCTTAGATATCCTATTACACGTGCACCAAACTGCGATAAGTACTGTACTACTAGTATCACACGTTCTTCGAGTCAAAATGTTAAGGGTATTTTTGAATGAATTCGTGTAGTAGAGCGTGTGTCCAACGAATGGCTAAAGTACTCATCCTATATGCATATTTTTGATTTATGAATTTGATTGCGCATGCGAACGTCCGGCACGGATTGCATTATTGCATCTTGTATCACACATATCGTTCCCTACCTATTCAATTCACAGAGATACCCTTGACATGCACGCATAAACAAATTTTTCTACTTATTCGTAAGTGTCATGAGTGCAAGTAGACCACTCGTTGCAGTCTTGCGCGTGCATTTTGGATTTCTACTATAAATAATTTCTACTGTTTCAAACATAAGCCCTGAAATCAGAGAAAAACGCCTGATAAAAATGGAAAGGCAACCTTGAAACTCAAGGTGCTTAATACATTAACGCATTTTACGACAAAAAAATCTACTTACGTAAACATACGCAGCGATGGATTATGTGATACTGTCAAAATGCAATGTCCTTGTAGATAAATTCGTACATAAAACACTGTGCTAGAAAGAGACAGATTATATGTTCATCGTTTTTGTTACCTCTGTTTTTCGTTACATAACGTCCCAAATTTCTGTATCACAAGCACGACATGTGACGTTCGAGCTAGCCTTCGGTCGGTCGCCCGTGTTATATGGATAAAATATTAGAAAATATGGTGGATTGTGGTGGTTTAGTGTAATTTAATTTACGTGGTCTTGTTATTTTTTTGTTGGTGATAAAGTGTAGTGGAATAATGCCTCTAGCAAACACACCGGCGGATCCATGGCGAATGCAGAATGTGGGAGACGGTCCGGTAGGTTTTAATTTTGTTTGCATAGCTTAGTACTACTTGTTATTGTTGGTTTTTCCTCCTCTGATTACTCATTCGTGTAAACGACACTTGTTGGAAGGCAGCCTTTTCTAATTAGCATTATAGTAATAATTTTGTGAGTGTTTTTGAAACAATTTCTCTCGTGCAAAACGCCCACCCACCCATTTCACATTTCTTCATAATTGGAATATCTCCACTTAATTCGGCGCAGACATGCTCGATCACGGACCTGTAACGGTCTCAATGTTATCAAATTAAGTGGTTTTGCTTGTAACCTGAAGATTTACTAGTAAAATGCTAAACATGTTTCAAGGTCCTTCTGTTTTTCTTCTCACATTATTTGAGTATTGACTTTATGGATGTGCAAAGAGGTGTGTTTATGATAAGACTTGCTGATTCTCAAATTCTTAGGTATTCCTAGAAGGTTTAACAAAAAATGGACATAATTATCTGTTTGTTTACCTGGCCAGTCCATTACAACATTATCATTCCACCCATAGCTCACAATATAAACAATAATGTCTTAGAAGATTACTTGAAGTTGGTTTATGAATAAGATTTTTCCCTGCTAGCGTGGAGTACAGGCAACAAACAACCTCCCGATGGTTGTGGAGAAGGCGGAGTCCCGCCAGGCCTCTACCACAGAGAGCCTGGACTCCGGAGACAACAGCTACGAGCGGGAGGTGGAACTCCAGGATGTAGTCAAAGAAGGACATGAGAAGGCGGATCCGTCACAGTTTGAATTGCTCAAAGTGCTTGGTGAAGGGTCCTTCGGGAAAGTGTTTCTGGTGCGGAAGGTTGCTGGTGCTGATGCTGGCACTCTTTATGCAATGAAGGTTAATAATATTTATTTAAAATTACTGAAAAACATTACTACAGATAGTGCAAGTTACTCAAACTCAAACAATTTTCAATGAATGTTTGCCTTAGATTGTAACCTTTTCAGAAGGTTGAAAATCTGTGTATCATCATGTAAAGAATTGTTGTATTGTAAATTAATTTTGTTGTAACCTATTAATATAATAGTTTGTTAACGTTCAAGGTACTTAAAAAAGCAACATTAAAAGTGAGAGACAGAGAGCGGACCAAAATGGAAAGAAATATTCTAGTAGAGATGGGTCATCCGTTTATAGTCAAATTGCATTATGCATTCCAAACCGCTGGGAAATTATACTTAATTTTGGATTTTCTTCGAGGAGGCGATTTGTTTTCACGACTTAGTAAAGAGGTGTGTTACAGTTTTGAAAATTCGTAAAGATTGTGAATGAACTGTTACTTTTACTTTTATTTTACAATATTTCATTTCATTTATAATGATTTTTGAAAAGTTATTTTGTATTCAGTTGTTTTGCTCATGAAAGTTTCTTCAGTTTAAAGGCAAGAGATAATAAGTCTCTTTATATATTTCTATAGTAATACTGTTATACTTATAATAAATATACATACTGGTTTTCCTATTAGCATGGAAATAGTAAACAGTGATACCAGGAAATTAATGTAATATTTATTGCTTCTTGGAATGAAGATAAACATGTGTATTTGTCAATTTTGTAATTCTTTGGACCTCTCTTTTTATTTATATTTTTTTGCATTGTAATATATTCTTTGATACATAATTTTTTGCAGGTTATGTTTACAGAAGAAGATGTAAAGTTTTACTTAGCCGAGCTAGCTTTAGCGTTAGAACATGTACACAAGTTGGGAATCATATACAGGGATCTTAAGCCAGAGAATATTTTGCTAGACGCCGACGGCCATATTGCCCTAACCGATTTCGGATTATCAAAGTTACCGCCTAGTAGTGATAAGGCCTACAGTTTTTGTGGCACGGTTGAATATATGGCACCAGAAGTTGTAAATAGAAGAGGACACACCTTCGCTGCCGATTGGTGGTCTTTTGGAGTTCTTATGGTAGGTAATTTGTTGGAACAAAAGCTGTGCTAGAAGTAGGCAGTTGAAAAATTCTAAACCAGGGTTCATCAGGTCATTGGAAGAGTTGTTGCTCCACACTAAAGATGATGTAAATTATACAAAGTGAAGGCTAAATAATAATCCTGATAACACATTTTCTGAATATTTAAAAACCATTCTGGTTACTTTCTTGAATGCACGAAAATAGAGACAGGAAATCTACAGTTAGCTGTTTATTTCCTTAAAGTCGCGTAAAATCGTAAAATAAGGCAGAATAATGGGGTATGTAGTCATAGCTCTGAAATTTAGTTATAGAATGATATTACTTTCAGCACAGAATTTGAGCAAGCTTTTAGGAAAAAAAAAGCACCGTTACACCTGTCCCTTTAATTGTCCTGTGAATATTAACATACATTATGTTTTTAGTTTGAAATGCTCACTGGAAACCTGCCGTTCCACGGGGCGACAAGACACGACACTATGACACAGATATTAAAAGCTAAACTAGGTATGCCATCCAATTTGAGCGAAGAAGCACAGTCGCTACTACGAGCTCTGTTCAAAAGGAATCCACAGAACAGGTATGTGATCAACCAACACTCGCCTTAAAATAGCCACTGACTGACGCATGCGAAACTAAATTTCTACTCATTCAAAAATACCTCTGAAAATCCGGAACGAGACGTGTTGTACGCACGAAAATCAATCGAGGTTTCGTAATTTTTCAATCAATCAATATATTCCGTAGTCAATCAATAATTTTCTGTACGGTTTTCGGTAGCGTGCATGCAACTGCATGCAATTTAGATTTTGTCACCCCACTTCCAAGTAATAAAAAATTTTGCTCAATTTTTTGCGTGTCTATTTCATATTCTCCAATATTTTCAGCAGTGTTTCAGTCACGCAATTATGATCAATTTTATGCTTAATTATGTTTCATTGAATGGATGTCAAAACATAATTATTGCTCTTAAGTTTTGTTCATTATTGTCATACATTCCTCAATATTCTTTTGATTAAATTGCATATTGTTTCACAGACTGGGCGCCGGCCCCAATGGCATAGAAGACATAAAAAATCATGAATTCTTTGCAAATATCGACTGGGAGGCACTTTTAAAGAAAGAGGTAATATTTTATATATATTTTTATGCTGCACTTAAACCTTTGTGTTTGTTATTTAAGTCACGTTTTTATCTTTTCTTAGTCATAAGTAATTCTTTACAAAATGTTCTTTAACTTAGTCACTCAGTCCAAATAACTGCTTTGTTTACTTAAATAGGTAACAATCATATTACGCTATAGTTTTGTTGATTTATTAATTTAGAAAAAAACCTTGTTTACACAACAAGGTTTTTTTATAACATATGTAAAGAATCCTGTTGTCAACATTATCTCTTATCTCGGCAAGATTAATTTTTATTTCGTACATTTTCTGCAAATACTAGCTGTGTCCTATTGTGTGGAAAAGTTCAAATTCATAAGTATTTAACCTAACCCGCGCTAACTATGCTATACCTGCCAACATAACAGGGAACTTTCAATAGTTACATTGATAATTTTAATTCACAAATTCTCAAATATTTATTTGCTTTACACGTTGTACAGTCAAGATCAGACTAAGATCGGACTCAAACTGCCAATGTAAGTTTTAAGTCTTGGCATAAGAACAGTCCAAAGGCCAAACTGTCTAACCCAGCCTTATCTTGACTGTACAAAGATTTTAGGTAACATTATTCTGGACACAAACATGAACCCTGCAACGGTATTGCAAGTACTAGGTATATTAAAACACATACATTAATAAACGAGAACTTGCAAATTTAAACTGAACATTTCAATAACAATTTATACTTAAACTTTACACTTTTTTTTAAAATTTAATTATAGTAGTGACTGGCAATCAGAAACCGGAGACCGAGTAGAGTGGTGTAAAAGACGGGAGGCCTTTGCCCAGCAGTGGGACACAGAACAGGCTACATGAAAATATATACACATTTCACGCCTATAATCCCTTGCGGGGTAGGCAGAGCGTAAACGGCCGCAAACAACGGACATTTACGCCATGTCTGACAAATATTTGAGGTTTATTCGGAAAATTGTGTATCGTCATAGTGACAGGTTGTCAGGCCATCGCCTTAAATTGCAATACACACCATCGAGTCCCTTAGTCGCCTCTTACGACTCCCACGGGCAAGAAATGGGGTGATGCTATTCTAAGCTGACATCACACGGCACAAAAATATATACATATATTGTAAACGAATAAAACTCCTTCATTACTCATGCAGGTGGTTCCACCGTTCAGGCCGGCTGTGTCGCGAGCGGATGATGCGTTCTACTTCGACTCAGAATTCACCTGCCGCACCCCCCGGGATTCCCCAGGGGTGCCCGCTTCCGCCAACGCTCACGAATTGTTCAGGTAGGTACCTAAATCATCTATCGACTAGTAATGAACATTATTATTATGTTTTTGTTCCTTTTTTAAAGGCTCGGCTACTACTGTTGCCGGTATTAAGATGTACACAGGCCTAAACCAAGTGAGCACCGTTAAGATTGTTGTAGTTATTATTTGATAATTGTGTGTTAGCTTTAGGAGTATCATCTGTATCTAAGTTATTATTTTAATCATTATTATATTTTATCAGGCAGGCAGTTGTAACAACTGATGGTGGTGCCTGTATCACACTGTTCATAGTTCAGTTACCAATAAAGTTATGTCTATGTCTATCATTTGGTGTATATTTACGCGACTAACTTGTTTTTGATTTGGTAGAAAGTATAGACCTCTATGTTTCGGCTGCTTACGACAGCATTCTTCACGGAGGTAGATTGATAGCCGAACACGCGTTAACGTAGAGGGTAACTAAACTCTCTACTAAATCAAAAACAAGTAAGTCGCGTAAATATACATCACGAGTGATACTGAATACCAAATTTTAAAACACTTCCCGTATTAGGTATACAATTTTTGAAAATTTGCAAAATTTTCAAGCGCGAGCAGGATTTGAACCTGCGACTTTCGCCATTACTAGTGGCGACGCCTCTTCCATCTGGGCTACCGCAGCTCGTTCCTTGCCCGCCAATTTTGCAAGTGTATCTTAATGCCAGTAACGCGTGGCACGGCTCCATCTACCGGGTTAGTTTTGCAACTAATACCTGGCGACTAGTTCTATCTTTTAAGATTGAATGAGTGATACTAGTTCGTTTAATAAATAAAAGCATTTTATCTTTGTACAGCGGCTAAAGTAAAAACCACACAGTTACCAACAGGTATGCTATGCTGACAACAGGCGATATCATCATTAAAAGTCGAAAATAAAGTTATTTTTCAGGTATCACGGTTTTTGTGATAACCGAACATTACATTTTATTATCTGAAGGAATAAGATTTTCAAAGAAACAAGAATACGTATCTATCGCTGTTAATATTTACTGTTTGTTATGAAAATTACTGTTTGCCGTGTGATGCCGGCTTAGACTAGCATCACCCCATTTCTTTTCCGTCGGAGTCGTAAGAGGCGACTAAGGGACTCGGTGCGTATTGCTATTTTAGGCGATGGGCTGACAACCTGTCACTATGGTGATACACAATTTTCGGAATGACCCTCAAATATTTGTCAAACGTGGCGTCAAAGTCCGTTTTTTGCGAACGTTTACGCTCTGCCTACCCCGCAAGAGGTTATAGGCGTGATATGTGTCTGTGTGTGTGTGTGTGTGTGTGTGTAATGAAAAGATAAATTATGACGAGGAAGTCAGTGTAATGTTTGGATAAAATTCTTAAATAATTTCGCTGAAATTTTGCACACTTTCCTGTGAAAATCCTGATAAGAATCTCATCGGTCCATCCTTCAAGTTAATATTACAACGGTGATAAAGTTGTTTGAATGCTATGATGTCATACATCTCGAGCAAATATTACACATGAATGGAATGTTATTATGTGACGCCTAAATATACACGATCTTTGTCACAAGCACAGGAAATGATGGTTTTTATTTCTACTTTTGCATGATTTATACAACATAGTATCTGAAAACCGAATTATGTACTTACCTGTTTTCTGTAATTTACAACTACCTACTTACTCGTATAATTTTGCGAATTGGACAACGAAATAGTATTTTTGTATAAATAGCGTCTGTTTCATGTATATTGCCTTAGTCACCTTTTACGTCGCCCATAAAAAGACATAATCATAATCATTATACATTATTGCTTTCACATGGTATTTACAGGTGGTAAATAAGGAAAAAAAGTTTCACATATGAAACCCTGTAAGGGTACTACAAACACAAAATAATTAATGCTAAATAACTTATTCTAAACTAGCAAAACATTTTATTCATAGAAAAATATTTTTCATATATTATAAATGCTATACTATAATTATTATTAATAGGAACTTCCGATAGTATATTTGAAATAAAAGTGCAATTTGAGCGGAAGGTACCGGAAATAATTCAGAATGTAAAGAGTCGGTTGGTAATTGGTAAAAAGATATTTCTTTATATTTGAGAGATGTTCGAAAGAGAGAAGCGATTTGCTTCAACCTTCATCATGCGAGCAGCTAAAGAGCGGGGCACACCGGCTCCGTATCCGTTCCGTATCCAGCTCTCGTCCGTAGTCACGCACGCACTTATGACGTTGTAATTCATGGAACTGTATGAGATACGGCACACCGCACACCGTGCAGCACGGAACGGATACGCAACGCAAGCGGTGTCCCGTATCTCATACAGTCCCATACATTACAACGTCATAAGTTCGTGCGTGACTACGGACGAGAGCTGGATACGGAACGGATACGGAGCCGGTGTGCCCCGCCCTTAAGGAGTGTATGCCTTGCCGGCGGATCTGTTCCGGATCATTATAACTTGGGCCTTTTTAGACAAGAGTGAATAGGCATTATCTAGGCAAGCATGTACCATCATCGTCAATTACCATCAGGTGAGGTAGCGGCCAATGCGGGACTATTTTTTTAATATTTATAAAAAATTGTTTCTGTACATAGTTACATACAAAAAATTCAGTTTTTATCAAACTATCCCTTACACTCCGTATCATATGTATGTATAATTCATATAGACAATGGCGCCTGTGTGTGGTTGCACGTTGATAGATAAACACTTTATGGACAGATGAAAACGGGGTCAGTTAATTGTGCTGACGTCAATACAATGTCGATATTGTCTATATAATACGATTGACCGCGGAATAACAGAACGTATTTACTTTCTTGCATACTTATATCACGCCTATATGCCTTGCGGGGTAGGCAGAGCATGAACTTCCGACAAAAACGAACATTTGCGCCACGTCTTACAAAATATGAGAGCTCATTAGGGTCATTTATAAAATTGTGGATCGCCGTAGTAACAGGTTGCCTAAAATATCAATACATATTATGTAATCCTTGAGTCGCTTAGTCATCTTTTACGGCACCCACGGTCAAGAAATGGGGTGATGCTTTTCCAAACCGACATCACACGGCACTTGCCATTGCACTATCAATAGAGTTATGTTCCGCAAAAATAGGTCTTTTAAACGGAATTATATTATTTATACGTGTGTGTATGTTAACATTTCTGCTACTGATGTTTCCTTATAAAGGGTAAATAAACGTAACTTGATATTCAAATCAAAAGATTAATTTAAAACCTGTTTTTATTGTTGTTGTTGTAGTAGTAAAGCCTTTATAGGATGATTCGAGTAGGATGCTAAGATATTGATGATAATTACAAGGTAATGGAGGATGAATGGTGAAATTTTTCTACTGATCGATAGCGAAAACCCAGGATGGTTATTGATCAACTTCCCCAAGGAAAATAGGTCGACGTATAAAAAGAATTAGACCTGCCATACAAATTGACTAGGCCAGCTTGTACTTTATAAGGAATGGCTTTTTCCATATTTTGGCCTATATTCCCTGGGGAAAGTTGTTCCTTATCTGGTGCCCGTCCTGAGTTTTCGCTATCAGTCACTAGTAAAATTTCACCCCATATAATTTTATTTAGTTTTCTTCGGAAAACTTACAACCTAAAATATTATGTTACAAGTAACTTAAATAAAACATAAGGCCATTAACAAAGTTAATACTTGCGATTTTTGGCGCTTGGTGAAACTCCATGTTTAATTAATTTTGACAAAAACACTTGTACTCGTTTCAGTTTTATTGCGGGGTAACCCGACCGGTTTCGCTCACATGAGCATTTTCAAGGATTTTTAAAACACAAAACATTATTCAAGAAAGAACATCACATCCACTAAATTATAATTATTTACATACTTATTTGTTGTATCTGTTAACAAAGTGTTAGTTTTTTTAATGATAATGATATTGACAAATAATAAACACTCTATTGCATGATGTCAATTTTTTTACAGGGGTTTCAGTTTCGTAGCGCCCTGCCTGCTGACGGAGGAGAATAACAAAACGGTGACGAATCAGAACCAAAACCACGTGACCCATCAGAACAGCATCAAGACTTCCACCGAGGAGTTCTGGTCCGGTTTCGTCAACAGGAATAACTTCTTTGACGAGTACAGGTTTGTACATTTTCATTCAAAACATACATACACATATCACGCCAGTCGCCATTGCGGGGTAGGCATAAAATACGGTTGCAGTCGTCACGTCTTACAAATATTTGAGGGTAGTTTCAGATAAATCGTGTATCACTATGAAATACGGTTGCTGTCGCCACGTCTGAAAAATATTTCAGGGTATCTGAAAAATAGTGTAACTATAGTGACAGATTGTCAGCCCGTCGCCTAAAATTCTACTACACATGAAACCCTCGAGTCCCTTAGTCGCCTCTTCCGACACTCACGGGAAAGAAATGGGGTAATACTATTTTATGCCGGGATCAGACGGAAACGTTACATATATCATAATTCAAAACACTCTGTACGTACATTATAATTATTTTAAATTTTATTGATGCGTTTGCGATGTTAGCTTATTATATTAGCTAGAAAATATGAACCATGAACCACAATGGCTTGGTAGAGCGATGGTATTCCATGGTCCCGAGTTCAAACCTCGACAGTAGTATCGTAAATTTCGAGCAAAATACCAGGAGTTCAACTGGAGGCAGACAATGGCTGCGTTACGCAGCGCTAAATAACATACGCTGCACAATATATCAGCGCATACTATGAATCAAACGTGAACCTAAATCTATTTAACCTAATTAACTAAGTTGAGTGAAATTACAAACAGTATTTGTATTGAAAACATATGCCAGCACTCCACGCGTTTTGAATATGTAAATTACTTGGTCAGAATGATAAACATAAATCTCGACGAAAGCTACGTTTACCGGTCACAAAAAGAATCATATCTTAAGCCCAAAAAAGGAACCATACCTTTTTACTTTAGGAACAGTATAAAAACTAACATAATTGAAAAACAGAATAAACCACATTTAAAAACTACACTTATTGAAAAGCCTAAAAAGGGAACCATACCATATTATTTTAATAGAGTAAATAACAACACAGTTGAAGTTAATCCACAACTAGAGTTTTTTCGTATCCCATCAACAGAATCAAAATAATTTGACTGCAATAAAAAATAGAAGATCGACCGATAAGTTTTGTTTGTTTCACCAAAATATAGAAAGTTTTTTAAAGAAAAAAGAACGGTTAATTATAGCGCTTAATGAATTAGAAGAGATAAATAAGATAAAATTTGATTGCATATGTTTAACTGAGCACTTTATTCCATCGGGTCATGAAACGAACTTAAACTTATCCAGTTACGTTTTAGCTGACTCTTACAACCGTAAATTAATTAAAAAGAAAAACACAAACAGTAATAGAGGAGGTTCTTGCATTTTACTACGAAAAGACATCTCTTATAAGCCTATGCATTACCTCAAGGAAATCGCAGTTGTGAGGGCGTTTGAATGTTGTGGAGTTTTATTGCCTGTAGAGAATATTATAATTATTTGTATTTATCGTATTCCCGATTACACTAATATTGATATATTTTTTGACAAATTAGAATTATTATTAAATTATACCATTAAAAAGGCTAACAAAAAAATTATAATTTGCGGTGACTTTAATATTGTCATTTTGAAAAATAGTAATATTTCAAATAAATTTATAAGAATTTTGCAGTCATACAATTTAAATCCTTTTATGACCAACCCAACTAGAATAACAAATAAGACGAGGACATGTATAGATAATATTATATGTAATTTTAAGAGAAATGCTGCGGCTCAAATAAATGAGTGTAATTTATCAGACCACACATCGCAAATGTTAATAATTAATATGAAACGGCAGTTTGTTCCTAAGTTTTGGCTTACTAAAATACGGGACTATTCTAAAGAAAATATACATAAATTTATTTATTGCCTAAACAGACTCTCATTTTCGGATGTGTATTCACAAAAAGATACTAATTTAGCATACTCAGCATTTATAGAGACTTTTAAGTTATTTTACGATTTATGTTTCCCTAGTTTTCTGAAAAAGAGCTACACTTCAAAGAAGCATAAATGGGTGACTACGGGAATAAAGGTATCCAGTAAAGTCAAAAGGCAAATATATATTGACTACAATTACAAAGGACAAAAGAAAAAGAAAAAAGTATATAAGAACTATAGTGCTTTACTAAAAAAATGTGTGCAAACGTCTCTAAAACTTACTAATAGTAAAATAATAGGAAATGCTAAAAACAAGTGTGGAGCTTCCTGGAAAATTATTAATGAATGCACTGGAGCTGTAACTAATCAAAATAGAATAGAGCAGATTATTGTAAGCAATCAAGTAGTGACGGAAACTAAAGAAATTGCGGGGCTCTTTAATGATTTCTTCATCGACTCGTTACCTATTACATTAAATCTTAAGAAAAACATTGCATCATCAAACATAGGTTTTAATCCACAATCGTTTTTTATTCAACCAGTGTCTGCGGAAGAAGTCCATAAAGAATTACGCACACTTAAAAATACGTCAGCAGTTGGTCATGACGAAATTTCAACTCGCATTTTAAAAGAAACTTCTCAATCGATAGCTATGCCTCTGTCGCATATCATTAACTTATCTTTAGAGTCAGGAACTTATCCGTCAGATTTAAAATTATCAACAATAAAGCCGTTATATAAAAAAGGAGAAAAAGAAAAACTAGACAACTATAGACCTATTACCTTGATTCCGGTTTTGGCTAAATTGTTTGAAAGGGTTATGTTTACAAGGCTCGTAAGCTTTTCCGATAAATATAACATATTAGTCAATGAACAGAACGGATTTCGTAAGGAAAGGTCTACTAACTTAGCTATTTATCAACTTATGTTACCGATTCATGACAGCATTGATAAAAGAATAGACATTTGTTCCATTTTTACAGATATGTCTAAGGCCTTAGAATGGTTTCTGTCATATCTTAAAGATCGTCGCCAGTGCACAGAAATTACCTTTTTTAATGATAAAACCAACACGATTGAAAAAATAAGGTCTAATACAAGAATTAATAATAGAGGAGTCCCACAAGGAAGCGTACTAGGTCCGCTCCTGTTTTTATTTTACATAAATGACTTACCGAAATGCACTACACATCAAACAGTTCTTTATGCAGACGATAGCACAATAGTTATTAAATGTACAGACCGACTGACTTATGAGACCAATATCAATAAAGCTTTGGACGCAATTATTAAATGGATGGAAATTAATGGACTATGTATAAACCTGACAAAAACAAATGTTATGCAGTTCCATTCATTTGCAAGGATACCTAAAAAATTAAATATTTATTTTGACACTCAAAACATTGAGGAAGTTGCGGAATCAAAATTTCTGGGACTTACTGTTGATAGTAATTGTGACTGGAAAGCACATATTGATGGCGTATGTAGCAGGCTTTCACGATTCGTTTATCCTTTGAGACGTATTATATATTATTCAAGTGAAGATGCGGGGCTGATGGCATACTTCGGATATGTACAATCTGTTTTGAGTTATGGTTTAATATTCTGGGGCAATTCTGTTAACGCTATTAACGCTTTTAAAATGCAGAAGCGTTGTGTTAGAGCTCTTGGTGGTTTATCTCAGAGGTGTTCATGCAAACCATTGTTTTATAGATATGGAATGCTACCTCTTCCCTGTCTTTATATAAAAGAAGTAGTTTTATTTGTAAAAAAACATATAAATCTCTTTGAGACGGGAAAGGGTCGTAGGCATAATTTGAGAAACAGCCATAAACTTATACACACGGCAAATTATTCTTCTGAATTTTATCATAGGAGCCTCTATTACATGAGCGTTAAAATTTATAACCATATTCCTGATAATTTTAAAGAACTCCCTTTACATAAATTTAAACTTAGAGTCACAGAATTTTTAATGTCTAAATTGTATTATAGCGTCGAGGAGTTTTTAAATGACAAAAATAAATAAATAGTAAGGAATACCTGCATGAAATAATATATTCTTAATTTAATTTATACATTGTTAATAATAATATTTTGTGATTTAAAATGTAAAATTGGTACTGACATTTATTTTTAGAGATTATATTTCACACAATTAATAAAAAATATTTAACTTTGTGACAAATTCATAATATTCATTAATAACACGTGACATTGTACACCTTTACGGTAGACTATAGATGGACTTAAAATAAATTGTTAACACCTGTATTCTTTACCTATAGTTATGCAATAAATATATTTGAATCTTTGAATCTTTAGTAAATTTTTCGATGTATTTTTTTTATTCTACAAAAACATATGCATATTTTGGGATTAAAAAAAATAAGAGGACTCTTTGTGCTAATGTGAACCTGTGATGACAAGTCCACTTACGGTAAATCTTTACAGAAAATAAAAATATGGGTGTTAACTACATATGAAGAAAACAATAATCAATTAACATGACTTTTTTTTTTACAGATTAATGGGTGAACTAGGAACAGGGTCGTTTTCAGTGGTCCGTCTGTGCGAACACAAAACCTCGAGGGTTCAGTATGCGGTCAAAATCATGGATAAAATGCAATATGATCCGAGAGAGGAGATCGAAATACTGCTCAGGTAAGGAACATTGGTGTGCTTTATTTCAGATAATAATGGTTGAACTTTTCAGATGAATGGGTGAGCTTGTCAGATAAATCAGTGAGTTTGTATGATTAATGGCTGAGCTTGTCAGATAAATGAGAGAGATTGTTAGATTAATGAGTGAACTTGGATGATTAATGGGTAAGCTTGTCAGATAAATGGGTGAGCTTGTCAGATAAATGAGTGAGATTGTTAAATTAATGAGTGAGCTTGTCAGATAAATGAGTGAGCTTGTTAGATAAACGAGTGAGCTTGTTAGGTAAACATGTGTGATTGTCACATAAATGAGTGAGCTTACAAATTAATGGGTGATTAAGTAAGTAAAAACACTTCATTTTCACAAAATAACACACAAAAATATTAGGAAAATGCATAGCTATAATGTACAAAAGCGTTTTTTTTTTAATTTGGTAACCGAATTTTAAAGATACTTATTGAATTTATACATTACAGTTTTCCTTGACCAATCTAAGTTTATTTTATTAGTTCTCTAACCAGTTCACATAAAGTATTTGTCACACATATGACTCATGTGTTTAATTAATTAATTTACCATCACTTCCTTTAACCCAGAAAGGGTGACTAGAAATTATATTTTTGAATTTTACCGTGAATAATCCTGAATCACTATTACCATAAAATTAAGTTCGCGTGGCGACCTGGTGACAAAATTGCATGTCAATTCGTAGTAAGTAACTAGTGATGTACAGTCAAGCTCACGTGCGGTTAGACACTCAAACTGCCAATAAATATCCTGAACAATCCACACAGCGCCATCTAATCTCAAACTAAACAAAGCTTGTACTATGGGAAACAGATAGCTGATATTAATACTTATGTACCTTTTTTGGAAATAAATACATATTATAGGTACATGGAAACACCCTGACTAAACACAAATATCTGAAAATGACTTAACAAATATTTGTGTCTTGTGGGGATCGAACTCACGACCCTTGCCGTAGCAGGCAGAGGTACTGTCCGCTACGCCATCGGCCCAGTCGAAGAAAGTCTTATGCGCGCGGAATAAGAACGGTCCAAAGTCCAAACTGTCTAACCCAGCCTGTTTTTGACTGTACAATGAGTTACTTAATAAAACTAGATGTAAAATGGCCTAACAATATTTAGATACACGCCACTAGGCTTGCGGCACCGCGTTACCGAGGCTAGGCTAGGCCATGCTGCTGCGGGGTATATGTGAAAGGATCCATAAAATTCAGACACGATGAACCCTGGTGTCAGAGTTTTTCAACTGCCTACTACTTGTAGTAGGCCTCTGACATGGTTGTGTAACGACCGCTGTCTAAGTAATAATCATAGACAGCAACCGGGACCAACTGCTTAACGTGACCTCCGAAGCACGGAACCCATCTTTCTTTTTGGACAATCAGGTGGTTAACCCTGCAATGTCCTAACTAGATCGGGAACAAATTCACAAAGTGATAAATATCAACTTTTGTGAGTGTCCCACCGAAAATCGGACGCGAAACCTTTGCGTCGCAGGCAATCGCACTACCACTGCGCCACATCGGCCATCGCCATAAAAACCATTAAAAACTGTTGTCAAATAACATTTGTGACAAAAAACGTATTGAATATGAATGTGAATGTGGATGGATGCAGAAGAAGAGGGAGGCCTAAATAAATTTGGATAAATTGTATAAAAGATGATACAATACAATATGCTTTTATTGTACACCAAAAGAACAGAATAACATTAATAGCTTAAAACTAAATACATTAGTGCACAGTTAGGCGGCCTTATTGCCATTAGGCAATCTCTTCCAGGCAACCTAGGAAAAGGAAAATATTTTAGAAGCAGCGGGAGCTGACTATTAATAACAAAAAAAAAAAATAATAATAATAATAAACCCGCAGGGCAGCTTTGGCAAGCTGTTGGTGAGTAGCGCCACCACGGACCCGAAGTACTTCTGGGTTACCCCTGAGTGGGGAGCCCGCCTCTGTCTTGCCTTAACCGGCCGGGCAGAGTGGAGTCGCAAGAGTTTTACAACTCGAAGGGTGGAAGTGTTAAAGGCATAAAGCCGCGAGTAATGCTGACGGGAGAAATCCCAGAACTTGAAAGTGCAGCACACCTCTCCACACCCTTAGCTACCCGTAGGGCAGCTTGTGACGAGCTGTTGGGGAGTAGCGACCCCACGGACCCGAGTACCCCCGAGAGTGTAGACTGGCCGTCTCCGGCTCGCCGGAGTGGACCCCAAGGCCAGGACTCTCACCTCTGGCTTGCCTTAGTTGGCCGGCCAGAGTGGGCCGCTAGAGTCCGAGCCTGTGCCCGGACTCGAGGGGTGGAAGTGAAACATGCGTAAGTCGCGAGTTGGTGTATGTTCTGGCCCTTGCCCAGGACCTCTGCGCAGAAAGCGGTGTACACCTCTCGACACCCCTTCAGTCGCCCGCGCCAGTGTTGCGTCCCGGCACCACGCTCTACGCGTACCGCCAATAGTGGAGGCCCACCTATCGGGTGGCGAGTCGCCGTCTGCCGAGATTTTCAAGATTGGGACATTTGATTTGGCAGGCGTCCCGTTGTCTCAATCAATAGCCCAGCAACCGGTCCAGCAAGTTCCTCCCCATAGCCCTAGTAATCCGACCCTCACCTGCAATAGTCCTTGCACCAGGCGGGTGCTGGCTCTGGGTGTACTTCTATAGTGCAGACAGAGCGAGTATCCGCTTGATGTACACATCACAACACATTATTTGGTGCAAAAAGGCCTCTGTGCTGTTGGCTTCGGCCCCACTCATGCCTCAAAGGACCGGGTCCCTGTGGGCCCGAGATTCGGAAACGTACCAACATAATAATAATAATATGTCCTCTTCGGAGAGTTATAGAAATATACATAATAATAATAATAAACTACATACTATAAAATACTATAACAAAGATAAAATATAATGTACCTAGGTATTATTAGTATACATAAACTATGATATGAAGATGATATGAAGCAAGAGGGTTTAATCGGAGATTTGACTGCTGATAGAGATGAATGGTAAGAAACAACATGTAGCGCCGACCCCGAATAAATTGGGATAACATGTCAAATAACCTAGGACTTGGCTCGAACAAAACAACCACAAAAACCGTGCCTTCTGTATTATAAAATCATCCAAAATAATGTTGTTTGCGATTCTGTACCGTCTTCTTAATACATCTATGTCGCAGATATTCGTCCGTGGATAAGACACTTTAGATTGGCTGATTCGATTGACCTCACTCTATTAAATTCAACCTTTAGAAGAAACGTTAGAATCCACTGCTGATATCGCCGTAAATAGACAGACATGTGCAATATGCAATCACATATCTAGCTACTTGATATCTGTCGCATACGAGTAGGATATTTATAAAATACTGTGTGATATGATCACAACATCAATAGATGTAGTTTTCTGGTATGTACTATATGTCATTGTAAATTTTTATCTAGTCACGTGGGTTCCGTGCAACATTTTGTTGGATTTTAGAATTCATCACTACATACATACACTAGCGGCCCGCCCAGCGGTTTCACCCATTGCTGACCGATTTCCCACGGGAAACAGACCTTCTCCCGATAAAAATCATACATAAAAACCTCCTCTTGAATCACTCTTCTTTATTATTATTTTTAAAAACGTCTAGATCCGTTGTTTTGAAGATTTAAGCATACATACATACAAACAAACAGACATAGGGACAGACGCAGAAAGCAACTTCATTTTATACTATGTAGTGATATATCACGCCTATATCCCTTGCGGGGTAGCCAGAGCGTAATCGGCCGTTCTACCTACCCCGCAAAGGATTATAGGCGTGATATATGTATGTACCTACAGCGCTCAAAGGTCAATTATAAATTGTCACGTTATCTATTTTCGTATAGGTGCGTGTCGACCCTACGTTGACCTATCGCCCCAGACTTATTCCAAAAAATTGTCTTGATAGTTCCCATTCACGCGAGCAAATATCATTTATCATGAAAGTGGTGTCTAATAGTCAGAGTTACGATGTAATAGTTCCATTAACTATGATTTATTAAGAATTTTCATTTTTAGTTGTTATTACCTAAGTATTTTGTTTTAAAATGGAGAATAAAAATGAAAATGCTAATGCTATAGGTCATCAATCGGTTTCATTTGATTTTTGGTTAAGTCATACGTACACATTCTTGTCGGCCCTACCTGACCTATTCAGTGCCTCCAAGAGATGTCACTGATGAGGCCTTGTTTGGGCTGATAAAGCTTAAAAATCAAATTTTTGTCATTGACCCGACAAGAAGAAAATTGACAAGTCAAGAATTGTGTGACTTCACTTTTTTCTACATACAAATAGCAATGGGGATGACAACAGAAACAAGTTTTTCGATATAAACTATAGTTTTATTTATAATCAACTAGATTTCCGCCCAGCGGTTTACCCGCTGCCACCCCTTTTCCCGTGGTAATAGTTGTTTTCCCACGGTAAAAAGTGGCCTATGTGTTATTCCGGGTTATACTCTACCTGTGTTCCAAATCGGTCAAGCCGTTTGAGCGTGAAGAGGTAACAAACATACATACACACACACACAAACTCTCAGATTTATAATATTAGTACGGATACTTTATCATCGAACCTATTACTTTCCGTTTACAGGTACAGCCAACACCCGCACATAATAACCTTACGCGGAGTATACGAAGAGGGCGGACGGATACTAGCCGTTACCGAACTTTGTCGCGGCGGGGAGTTGCTAGAACACATTACATCAGTGCGACACATGTCTGAGAGGGAAGCTGCGCCCGTGCTGCGCAACGTCTTGCTAGCTGTGCACTATCTGCACAGACACACCGTCGTGCACAGGTAACGTACACAACAATGTAAACATCGTTTATATAGTCACGATCTAATAGCACGTTCACACTATGCACATGCTCCTGCTCCTGCCGCTGTCACGTATAGAAGTATCAACGCGAGTGAGTGTTCACACACTGCCGTAATACTCTTCTCGCATCAATCATTCCAGTCTCGTTCGTGCTGCCGTTCCTTTGACTCACGCACGAAAAGCCGACATTCGAGGGAGCACGGGAAGTGGCAGCGGCATGACGAGTAGCAGCGCGAGTAACCTGTTTGCATACTCGCGCTGCCCACTTCCCTTACTATTTCCCTGCTCATATTGGCAATGTGTGAACGTGCTATAGGTAATGCAGTTTAGTCGCTCCCTGCGGTCGTTGTAAAATGTAAAACCACGAGAAGTGTAACGCAGTATAGTGTTAATAGATGGCTTAAGACCAAAAAAACCTTGTGAAGAAGTCACCGCAAATTTCTGAACAAATGCTTTGATCACATGATAACACAGTAAAGAAAAGCACCGGTCCGGATTGCCGAAGACATGTTACAAACCCAATCCTGTCGCTATATTTGCCATTTTCATGATAAGATAGCGCTGTAGGCTTTAAGAGCCTACAAATTCTCAAATTAAGGATAATAATTTTACATCTGTTTTAAAATTAACCACATGAAAAAATACCCCTGCTTTCGAGCCTTACTTAGCCTTACTTTTAATTTTAAATCTTAATTTCAGAGACATAAAACCGTCAAACATTCTCTACGCTACGGCCGAGAAGCGACCTGAAGACATTCGTCTAGTAGACTTCGGACTAGCGAAGCAACTGCGAGCTGAAAATGGCCTCCTTATGACACCTTGTTATACTGCCAACTTTGTGGCGCCCGAAGTATTGAAACGGGCGGGATATGACGCCGCTTGCGATATATGGAGTTTAGGTAAGAAACACCATCTAGATATTTTTTATGAGTGAAAAACAAGTGATACACCTTTGCTTTGTCCAACGTAAATTTAGACACAAACCTTCCCGTTTAAATTATTTTAATATAAGTTAAAACTACATCAGAGTTGATTAAATTTTGAAAGAGTTAGGCTGAACACACATAAATGCGATGCGACGTCGCATCGGGAAAACGTCCGGTGATCATTTGTGCGTCAAAACTTTGTTTTGGGTGACCATACTTCAAAGGACTAAAGACGTGTTTTGAAAATTTGTTTTTTTAGATAGAAATTATTTCAAAGCAGGAAGTTTAAATAAAGTTGATGGGGCACACTAGGCTAATAATGATGATCGTAGAGATTTGTAGTAGACTACAAAACTCTTAAAAAGATTTACACTCAGGGTTTTTTGGTTTTGAAGATAATCCAAAATTGAGTAGCTTGAAGAGGTTAAAAACACACACAGACTCTTGGATTTAAAATATTAGTATGCATAGATGAATTTGCCAATTTCGCGTTTATCCATTATGCCCATTACGCTCATGGTAGGTTATTTACTCGTATACCCTAAACTTTAAACATAACAATGCTGAGTCTTTGACAAAACAAACATGAGCAAGTACGAGTCTTCCTATTATCTCAGAGCGGACTCAAAATGGAGTCACCAAGTATGACGTAACGATGCAATTCGGAAGATCTTGCGATGCGTTCGTGCGAGGTTGCTTTGTCCGATGCGATGTCGCATCGCATTTATGTGTGTCCAGCCTTAATTTAGTAGGCAGACAGACAACAGATATGAGACAAGAAACTAATAAAAATAGGTTTGCATCCAAACTTAAAGAGTATTTGTTAAGTTGCTTGTAAAATGATAATTACATTTATATTGTACCTAACATAGCTAGATATTGATTAGAATACCAAGATATACACTAATTTTATAGAGACTCAGAAGATCCCACAGGCAAACCTCGAATAGTGGCTTTGTGGGGCTATTTATTAGTTTTAAGAATACTTAATTGATAAATATTGTGTATTCTCCAATAAATAAAATAAAATAAAATTAATAAATTCATTCATTCAACTAAACGTATACTGCGACTTTTATGTTGTTAGCCCTTCGTCACTCTAGTACTGTTGAAACTTTATTAGGAGAATACTTTTATTCGCGTCTTCAATATACTCTCCTAAGCCTACATAGGTACATCATACATCAGCCAATTGCAGTCCACTGCTTTTTAAGTCATTAGTGCATCTAGCCGGAGGTCGTCCAACGCTACGCTTGCGGAGGCGTGGCCTCCACTTGAGAACCCGCTTATTGCACCGTCCGTTGGTTCTACGACAGATGTGCCCAGCCCACTGCCACTTTAGTTTGCTACACGTCCGTAAATAAAATTACGGACGTGTAGCAAACGTTAACACGTTACACGCAAAATTAACGTTAAAATACGTAAATTAACCCATAATTGACAGGAGTGTTGGCGTACATAATGTTGTCTGGACGGACGCCGTTTGCATCCACGGGAGATGACACACCCGAAGCCATTTTAGCTAGAATCGAGTCCGGGAAGGTAAGCAATAATAATTAGACAACTTTAATAATTAAATAACTTTAAAATCTGCTGTTTTCTGACAGTTTCCTAATAATATTTCAGGAAACGCCAAAAAAAAAATGACTTCCCATAGTAATTGCAGTGAGCTGATCTTGATTTTGTATGGGATGGGAGGTAATTTTTTTTGTCGTTTCCTGACATATGTTCCTAGGGGAAAGTTGTTCAGTATAATGGTCTGCATGCACTGTCCCTTACAACCCTTGTTTAATTTATAAATGTGTTCCAGATGTACTCTGATATTACAGCTGTTTGCTGTTTTATCGAAACTTTTCGTGTTTAAAGTAATTTTCCAGGTACCAATCGTAGATCCTTTTGTTTCACTGACTTATTAACTTTTGTAATCTTCCCAAAACGATGTAAAAATGTGCATGCTATTTGAAGTTTCAATAAAAATAATTCTCACATCGTGTTTGCCCAATAGGTAGAACTATCCACCGGCGTATGGCGCAACGTGTCAAACGAGGCCAAGAGCTGTATCCGGCGGATGTTACAACTGGAACCCTCGCTCCGTCCGCGGGCCCAGGATCTGCTCAGGGAACCCTGGTTTACCAACAATGGGGTGATGAATTCCGCTTCTTCCCCACATTCCCCGCAAGTTGAGAGTATTGATGAAGATGAACCGCAGCCGCCTGAGGATCTAAAGCGAGCTGTGGATCTGACGTTCCAGGTAAGAATATTGCCTTAAAGTCTACTAGAATCCAAGTTTGTCTGCTAAGGCGAGTGTAGCCGTCAACGACCTCGACGGTGGCGCCACTTCACAATAAAAAATCTCTTTATACAAACAATCTATCAGAATGCCCGATGCCCAAGTTTTTTGTATTATCCTTATGTAAAATTAGAACCTACAAACTCAATCAAATATTCGCTGTATTTAAAGTTATGGCGATTAATACCAAAAGTGGCCGTTTTTATATCCTATTTTCCATAACTTTAATTGCAGCGAATGTTTCATTTAGTTTGCAGGTTCTAATTTTACGGATAATACTAAAAACTTAGGCAACGGATATTCTGATAGATTGTTTTTATAAAGAGAAAACTATTTTTTTGTGAAGTGGCGCCACTGTCGAGGTCGTTGACGGCTACACTCGCCATAAATTAAATCTTATATGATTTGTGAGTTTGTCACACGCTAAGCAAGCAGGCTTGCTAGTTCTGAATAGCCCAGTTCTAGTGAGCCATTGCGTATTAAACATTTTACTTAAAATTGTCATGCATATTCACAGATCTGAATAGCCCAATTCCAGTTAGCCATTGTGTTTGTGATGAAACCTAGATGGTACCTCTGGCTTTCGACAAAATTGTGAAGAGTGCTAACCTCTTGTGTTAAAGTAAAACTCTCAATAACTTATTTTTGACAGCTGTCAGTTCCATACTTAACGAGATGGCAACAAAGGAAAATGGACCCTATGCCAGAGCATTAGCACGAATTGGACAGCTGGCAAGTATGGCTTATTGGGATGGCTTAACTGTAGGGTTACGTTTGCTAAATTTAAATACTATTGACCGATCGATCGAAAGCCAGACGTAACATCTACGTTTTATCACACTTGCAGTTAAAATCATCATGCATATTCCCTAACAGTGCGTTTTCCAGGCGATGACGTCATCACCATTAACCCCTCAACTGCTGGGCCCCGTGTCCGCGTCCACACTCGCGCAGCGCCGCACCAAGCCGCAGCGCAGCCGTAAGCATACGCCCACGCCACTTTAGGAGGACGTTCACGAACAATACATAGGGAAACAAGCGCGATTTGAATAGCTGTCAAGAAAGGAAAATTTACTAGTTAAAAATCTGACGACTTTCTATGGCTTCTAAGATTGGCTCAAGTGTGGGGGAAATGGATGTTTTAATTGTTTTATAGAAGGGCATAGCCTCATATAATGTCAAAGTGAATACTGTCTTAATATCGCCGCAGCGCAGCCGTAAGCTTACGCACACACCACTTTAGAAGGACGTTCACGAACAATACTTAGGGAAACATGCACGATTTGACAACACGAGCTGTCAACAAAAAAAAGGAACTTATGCCATAGCGTGGTTTTGAATCTGACAACTGTCGCATATGGCTTTAAAAATTGGATCAAATGTAGGAAAAAGTATTGTTTTAATTGTTGTAAACAAGTGCATGACCCTAAACATTGTCGCAGTAAATATTATGTTAATTGCAACGAAAAGGGGCATGTTCTAAAATATTGTCAAACTAGAAACGATAATTGTAATAATAAAGGGCATAGTACGATAATTTGTGAAACTGGAAATAGAGTGCAGTGGTGGTAAGTCTTAATGGTTTTATAGCGCTAAATATGGTTGTGGCAGCCATGAAAAGCAAAGAACCAAAATAAATAAGAAATGGTAGTGTTTCTTGTCTCATATATGATAATATAAGCCTAAGAAACATTGATCTACAACAACCCTAGATTTAGCGCCTCATACAAAATTACGCTAAGATTTTGTCACCTACTGAACTATACAGTCATACATAGCGATTTATAGATTCATTGCGTCCGCCTGATTCAAAATATCACAACGAACCTCACCATAATCTATTGAATTCAGCCTTATTTGTTAGCCCGTACTTGGTCATGTTAACAGTTTCGCGGCCAGCCACGCACTGTGGGAAAGAAGTGCTCGCTTGCAAATTGTGCACTACTTTACCGGCCCACTTTTTGAGCGTACGCGCGTAATCTAGGGTTGTTATAGATCAATGCTGAGAAAGGTCATGATTGACCCAAAGATGGTCTTAATAGCCCAACATATAGATACAATTGCCCCAACGATGGTTACAATTGCCCCAATGTTTAACCACAAGTGTATACGAACAAATATCATTAAGTCGTGAAATATTCATGAATTTGGTAATTTAATTATTTCGGGGATAGAGATACTAAAACAGTTACTTAAATGGTAGATTTGCTGCACTATTATTAACTGGTGGAAGTTTAAATAAGCAAAAACTTTGATTTCACGCACATTTGTCAATTTTACATTGTTAAACAAAATGAAAGTTTTGATCATTGCCAGAAGATAGAAAGTTAGTTTTGAAATAATAAATAAAATTTAACAAGGCTAGAAATCTTCGAACATGTTATAGCTTTTATTACAACTGTGCGTTTATGACTAAATGATTTTTTTATTTAAATCAATTCAATATGTAAAATTCTATTAGTTGCATTCGTTTAACATTTTTATTATCAAGTTCACTAACTGTAAGACATTCCACCTTGAAAACATGAATTTTAGTTGATGTTATTAAATCTATGGAATGGAATATTATATAAAAACTAATATACCAATTTAAAAGGCGTCTTCCTATGAAATACTAATATTTTAAGCGATATTATATATTTTTTAGAGATTTGTTACTTGCCCACCTATTTTAGTTTACTCCTATTCTGTCTGTGCCATTGAATGTATAAAACACTATTTATAAAAGCACAGTCGGGTTATTATTATATACCATCGTCTAATACGCCTGATATTAATTTTCTACCTTGGTATTACTTTTCTACCTTGGTATTACTTTTCTTTTAAATTATCTTGGTGTAGGTACAGACTAAAATATGACATAATAAAAAACGTTATTATTTACGTAAATATATAAAAATATATTATTTTTGTACAGTATTATCCTTCCCATATTTTCTGTATTGACCTCATATCAAGTTAAGATTCGTTTTACCGTTTATTTTTATACCGAGATATTGTTTATATTTTTGTAAGACAGTACCCATTTAGTGTTAAGAAATATCGATGTAAGTATAATAATTAAGTAAGGGATCCCTCAAAAAGCTTTTATTAGACTAGTGAGGGTGAAGAATATATTTTGTAGTATTTAAGAGGATCATTGTTATGCATGAATCATTCGTTCAAGGGTGTTTGAGATACTACTTCAACTTTTGGGACAAATATTATTACCACAAAATATTGTAGGTGTGTTTCGCACACAAGTAAATGCGTTTATCACACGTTGGCACACAGTTTATCACAAAACAAATAATTGAATAGTAATTTATGAATATTACACATCAACTGAAAAATATGCTCATAAAAATCAAGTGTTCCTTGTATAATCTAATGATACCCAAAAGTGTTTAACCCTATAACTAAAGTCAATGATTTCATATCAAATATCAAAGGGCCTAAACTAAACTCAACACGAAATGCCCCAACATTTTATTGTCATGTTATCAATTCGTTCAGTCTATTACTTTTTAAATATTAAATCTATATTTACTTACTTACTATATTTTGTATATTAGATGTAAAGATAGTTCTTTTTATTTTTGTAGTGTGCTATGTAGGGCTGAAGTCATTATTAGTAAGAGAACATTATGTTTGCGTTTTTTCACAAATTCAGTCACTTTCTATTCCACTTTAGTGCCATTTATTCTGATAATTATTTAAAATTTTATACACAAAATTCTAAAATGATCTCTATGTGAAGTATTCCGTGCGTAATATCACCGTAATAATTAAAACTATGCATAATTATTTAGAATTAACTTTATACTTCGGCGTATATGGGTGGTGGTTATTTTATAAATTATGACTGTATACAATTAGTTAATGTTTTGCGATATGGTTCATTTGGATTGTAATTATTGCCAAAGATTTTATAATGTTTCGTCGGAAGGTCCAACTTTCTTCTAAGTAGAATAATCGTAATAGAGACATATAATAATTTGATATGGAGTCACCATGTGTGCATGAGAAAACTATGTTAGATTGTTGGTTTAAACAAAAACGTACTTATGTTAAGCGGTTTCGCCGCAAAAGAGTAGGTAATGTAGCGGTTTCCCCGCTGTTGTTCCCGTAGGAATATGATATTTTCCCGTAGCATAATTGGTTTATACTTTATTTCATTAGTTTTTATATTTTAAAAGCCTCAAATTATTGCGCGATTTTTTAAAAATTCTTATGATCAAATAATGGAATAATTGATTTTATACGAATAAAATACTTATTTTTGCAAGCTAATGTCTAAGTGTATAATATGATCAATATTATACATCATCAAGAGAGTGAGAATAATGGAATCGTATATGTTTAATTTTTTGCTTAATAGTATGTCTTATATAATTAAAAATCGTGATTATGAGATAGAATATCGCATAAAATTGTCAATGCTTCCAATCCAATAGTAAAAAGTAAATGAAAAGTACAAAACAAATTATTTTCATACGCTAAATGTTGCGAGAGTATTTTCATGGTCATTTGATAAGAAAAGTAAACTATTGATAAACTTAGCGATAAGCTTTTAAAAATTAAGTCAAGAAATTGGGCATTTTGAGAAATTAAATGTAGTGCTGTGAGCCAAGTTAACGTAGTGAAGTTGCTTTAATCTAATATAATGCACTATAATATAAATTACAATATTTTTGTATTGTCGATACAGTTATTTTTTACGCCATACTTAGTATCAACTTTTCTATCTTTCTTCAACTAAAACTTATTTATTTTATTTAGGTTTGTATTTTAACTGAATATCTTCTTCAACAGCAAATCAAAATTTGTACTTTCACTATGGTTCAACAAAAAATAACTGTACGGCGAATACAGTAGTTTTTATCGTAAATTAAAGTATTCGAAGTCTGGGCGACGTACGGCTCCAAGTAAACTAATATTCTGTACATAATAAGTTGAATATTAGCATAATAATGATATTGTAATATTAATATACTGACCTGGAGTTGTATTAAAGAAACAGTGGATTCGATTTCGCGTGCGACAATCTTCAACGAGTTTTCTATCCACTTCACGTATTACACATTCTACTATTCGAATCGATTTAAACTGTTTCTCAAATACGTCTACACGTTATAACTTACTCAGACGTTTATGTACGGAGCTACTGCACTTGTTGATTAATTCTAATGAAATATTTTCTTACTGGTTCACGATGGCACGTTAAAATTCTGTAGTTTTTCTATGACACACAAGATATATTTCGTAGGCAATTATGTAACAATGGTGAAGAGTAGTATGCGCTTTTACCTCTGCCTATACATGCCTAAAATATCAGAAATAAAAGAAATGAAACAGTTCCGAAGACCAAGTTATATTTGGACAAAATCCAATGACTCTCCACTAATGGCAAATTAAAGAATAAACCATTTCATAGCATAGAAAATATCGCGAAGAAATGTTGAGATTTTGTTATGTATAATGTACTGTTACTGTTTACTAAGACCACATAGTTATTTAGTAGCATAAATTTAATAAAATTGTATTCCTGACACAACTATTTTTCTATCTCTTGAAACGGATATCCAATGTCTACACATATATCATGGATGAGAGTATGTTTAGATCATATTCACTTAGAAATATAATATATTGTTGATATTGCTTAAAATACTTACTGTTTCATTTCTATTTAAAAAAATAAATCAAACACAAAATATCACAATGGTGTTAAAAATTCTAGTTCAATATAACAAAAATACAAACTCATATCTTCAAATAATTTATTTTTGCTAAGACAACAATTATTGATAGTGTGTTTGACAGGCATAAAAGGGGTATTTTGCCTTACAACTTAGCACAGACTGTTGAAAAGGTTGAAAATGAGAAAACTTTTTATGTCACAGCTACTCAACGACGGAGCTAGTACTGGTTATTTCACTGGCACAACCTAATGTTATCCTTATCATCATTCGTTTTTAAGTCAGGGGCAGAGGTTTCAAATACTTTCCTCTTGAGTACTTGATCTTAGTAGAGAATAAATAAAAATAACAGAAAAATTACAGCATCAAATAATTTATTATTACTAACACATCAATTTACATTTGTAAAACTGTGATAGGTAGTGTGATTGACTGGCATTAAAAGGGTTATTTGTCTTACAATTTAGTACAGACTGTTAAAAAATTACTTCACTGCAACTCCTTTCAATGAGGGAGCTACAACTGGTCCCTTCCCTGGCACAACTAATGGACTGTCTTTATAACAAGCAACTTTGTCATCATTTGTTTTCAAGTCCGGGGCACAGGTTTCAAATATTTTCTTTTTAGGGTTCAGTACATGCTCTGGTTCTCGTGGGTAGCCGTCACAGGTTACTAAGTCACCAGGTGCGGCACCATTTGGTGGAACTAGGACTTCCACTTTGTCTGGTGATGATGCACACATCACCATTGCTTCTGAAGTTACTCCCCTCATCTGAAATAATTAAAAATTGTATCAGTTAATCAAATGATTTAACTATGATTGGTATGCTGCAGTCATCCAGTCATGACAGTTAGTATAATACACATCCACATCCAACAATACATAAGCAGTCACTTATGCATGACTGTGGATTAGTAGTTGTGTTTTACTTTCAGTTCTCTATATGTCTGCCATTTCTTGAGAATGTGTACATATTTTCTGGCACAACTGTATGACTTAAGAGTCAACTGTTTTAACACATTGATGTTTACCTTCACTGGCTTGAGGTTACAGAGGACCATGACTATCCTATCCCTCATTTCATCAATTGGCACATGGTTGACCAGCCCCGACACTACAGTCCGAGGGTTCTCTTCACCACAGTCTATTTTCTCTACATACAAAGAGTCTGCATCTGGATGTTTGTTGATGTCTATAATCTTGCCGATCCTGAAGTCCAGTTTCCTCACATCAATAATGTCTGTTGTTTGAGGCACTGTATTTGAATTTTCTTTAGTCTTTTTGGGTTCTTTTTCCTTTTTCTCTTTTTTGGCAGCTGGTGGCTTTTGTGTTTCTGTTTTCGCCGGTGCCGGCTCGCCAGCTCCTCCACTGATAGCTGACGAAACAGCCGGCTTACCAGGGATAGCATATTGCTTCTTTCCATTCAATGTTTCAAGTCTTATGAGTTCAGCTTTAGCTTTCTGAACCTTATCAGTAAGTATTGCATTCTCGTTTGTAAGTTCTTGTATCTTTTCATTAATCTTTGCTTTCCGTACTTCTGCCACCTAAAAATAGAAGTAACCAAAATTTATCAAACTGTACACGTATGACAACCACGGTTTAGACTGTTTTTTTTTTAATTCACCTTGTTTTTGAGATCTGCGAGTCTCTTCTCGGCTATTTCTGCATTGTTGAGCAACTTACTGATAGCGCTTTGAGACATATTTCTGGAAAATATGCGAGATATCATCGAAAATCCAACTTTACATCAATTTTATAACCTACAAAATTACACACTGACAAATACGTTCCACATATAAGAGCTGGCTGTATTTAATTATATACATAAAATATTAAATATTATAAATGAAAAAAACCATGCAATAGGGCTTTTAATAGACATGAAGAAAGCCTATGATAGAGTTCCTTATAAACAATTACTGCTCAAGTTAAAAAATATACCTAGGCGTAAGAGGTCCGGCTTATAAATGGTTTGTGTCCTACCTAAATAATAGAATACAATATGTAGAAATTGAAAATCATAATAGTGTCACTGGAAATATTACGAATGTAAGGTCTGAAATGGCTACCACCACAAATTCTATCCCCCAAGGTAGCGTCCTCGGATGCATCCTTTTTCTGATTTTTATAAACAACCTTCCAAAAATAATAGAGAACGACTGCATGTGTACGTTGTTTGCAGATGATATCTCAATAGTTGTCTCCTGCCAAAATAACTTCCAACTTACAAATAAATTAGACAAAATACTAAATACAATAATAATGTGGCTAGAAGAACACAATCTCTTAATAAATTTTGAAAAAACTAAAATCATGCAATATAGACCCTACCAAAGAACCCTGTTAGAAATATCTTATTCTTTTCACAATAAAAACCTAGAAGTCGTCGATAATTACCCCCTACTCGGAATAAATATAGATAGTTACATTAACTGGAATAGCCACGTCCAAAAAATAGCTGCTAAACTTTCAAGTTTCACATACGGACTATATGAGCTTAAGACAACGACAGACAGACAGACAGCATTAACCGCATACTACGCTTATGCTCATTCTTGGTTACAATATGGTGTTGTATTATGGGGCAACAGCTCAGATTCTATCCAAGTATTCCGACTCCAAAAAAAGTGTATTAGAATAATCCAAAACTTGGACGCATTAGAAAGCTGTAGACAACATTTTATTAACTTAAAAATTCTACCCCTCCCATGTATATATATCCTGGAAATTAGTAATTTTGTGAAAAGAAATACTGCCTTATTCCCTCAATATTCTCGTCCACATAATCTGCGACCAGCGACCAAACTAACAGTTCCATTCTCAAAAATGAAAATGTTCCACACTGGACCTTTTGCAATGGCAGTTAAAATATTCAATAAAATTCCAGAGCCAATCAGACAAATTTCTGATCCCAATCAATTTAAAAATACATTTAAAAATATATTGATAAAAAAGTGCTTCTACACGGTGCAAGAGTTTCTAGATGAGTAGATAAATTAGTTATTTATAATAATTACAAATAAAATCATTTATTGCCCTTAACAATTTTGTGATGAGTGTTTACTGGGCTAGCTAAATAGAGCCATTACATTACAGACCAAAATAATCTTTATTTAAATATATTGAATTACAATAGGATTCGTGAATTATGTAAATATTGAAGAATATATGCAAAATGGTAATAATATGTAAAATATAAATGTTACTAAGATAGCTACTTTATTTAAGTTTATATCCAAATTGCGATACCCTAGCAGGGTGCATGTTTGTGTCTAAATTACATTTTAAGATCTTTTTACAACATGTAAGCAGAAATAAAGAATTGAGAATTGAGAATTGAGCATTATTACTTCGTTGAAGCGTTGCCTGATGAAACTACAGGCTACAATTCTTTTTACCCGTGAAAGATGTTCATTGCGTGGACGGCTATCCATGTAACCATTAATCCATTAAGATATGCTAAGATTACATTATATCAACTGGCTACGCAATTTACTAAGAATTTTTGCTGTAGACTTCTTACCTGTAGTTTCAGAACTATGCACTAGAAACAAAAATAATTAATTATCATTTGCGACATTCTGAACGAATCTTCATTGACATTTGTGGTATTGCCAGACTCTCGATATGGTCGGTTATTGATCTTTTTTCAAGATGAACCATCCCTCGCTTTCGTTTTTCTGTTGGTTCAGTGATAGTAGATATCTACCTTTAAAAAAGTTTCACGATTAATTTACCGGCTGCTATAAGGATCATCCATCATCATCATTTCAGCCTTTATTCACCCACTGCTGGATATAAGCGTTCTCTCTCTTGTGCCATAGGTATGGTATGATATCATTATGATATCCCTAATGCCAATCTTGTCCAGGTTCTGCCGACAACCTTTTCTATGTCGTTAACACATCTAATCTAGCTGCGGGACGACCTAGGTATGCTTTATAATTTGAGATCTGTTTCTTAATCTAATCTAAAAGTATTTAGGCCCTTTGTAACATGAACTTCCCCTTTGTATTGTCGAAAATTTACAAATTATTCTGGCAGCACTTTTCGTGTCACTTCTAAATTATTTGTTTACATTACAAATGTAAAACGAAATATATAAATTAAAATTAGTTCTGACGATAAGATAAGAACGTCTAAACAGTTATATTATTCTCGTGGCTACAACTCATAGAATCAGACTAATAGAACAATGACGACGGACTTTGCAAAACTTGATCCGGTAAGTTACAAAGTACCTACCTGGGTAGGTATTTAAAGTAATTTTATCATATGTCTTTTAAATGTCTTACAAATTAACTCTATAGTTGAGCAAATAAATTAATATAAATACAAATAATATAGCAGCTGTGAAGCCATTTGTTGGTATTTCATATTTTATTATACCTACAACTTTATCTGAATCTAACCTGAATAGTTATCTTATTTGATTTTTATTTCAGGAACACCCAAGAAATCTGATCCCTGAACTGTGCAATCAGTTTTACCATTTGGGATGGGTTACCGGCACTGGTGGAGGCATTTCTATCAAGGAAGGGTGTGCTACATAGTTTTTAAATTTTATTTACCTACTAACATATGTTTATTACCTACTTATAATTATATATATATTTATATAATTATATTACCTACTACATAGTTTTTAAATTTTATTTACCTACTAACGTAAGTGCACAGACTATTAGTATTTTATTTATACTTACTTTCCTTACATTATTTTAATAATTTGGATAAATACAAATGCTTGTAGCTACATGGTATCCATAAGGAATACATTAAAAATAAAGTATTGTAGTAGGTAAATTGGTTACCTACCAGTAAAACAAGGTGGATCCAGATAGCAGAGTGAATACAGACAAAACTTGTTATGTACTTTACTACCAATGAGTTGTAAAAAATGCATACTCTCCCAGTGCAAAACATTTTGTATTATAAAGTAGAAATTTACATCGGGAGATAAGCTTTTTATATAATTAATTGGTAGTAAACCACATAACCAGTTTTGTCCCTATTCACCCGGCCATCCCGATCCAACCCATTTTACGGGTTCTACCTACAGATGAGACAATAATACAAAACTACCTACTACTCTATTGGGATAGAAAACAGTTAGTATTAATCTAACACAGACATAATAGCAACAGCAGCACATTGTACTTCCACTTGTCTATACATATATTTACATTTATCAAGCATGTTTATTGAATTATTAAATATTTTAGGAATAAAATCTACATAGCACCCTCAGGAGTGCAGAAAGAACGTATGAAGCCTGATGACCTTTTTGTGCAAACAATGGATGACGAAGATCTGGAACTCCCGCCTCCTGAAAAGAAGTGAGTACAGACAGTCAGTAAAGCTTTATATTTCAACTGGATTGGATACTGATAAATGAATAACCAACCAAGGATGCGCTTACCTAACATAGCGCCCAGCGTTATGACTCATTGCTAAGATGATTTTCCATACTTAAAAGTAGTTCTAAACTAAGAACTTAACTTTCTGAACTGAGGCGGTTCTTGCACTATTTCCCCTATAAAGTACTCTGCCTTTTTCAACACCCATCTCCAAATACCCCCTTCCGACTGCTAACTCCAACTGCTGCGTATAACTACCCCTTTTCCAACTGCCTACTTCGAACTGCTTCCTTCAACTCCTCTTCAATTGAAACTGCGTCCATATGGACTACTGGTGCGAATTTGCGAGGCATCATCGGTCTCATGAGTGTGCGTATGAGTTTCGTCCTTTGCGATAAGCTTCTTGTACCCGAGCGGGGCAATCGCTAAACTTTATGTAGTTTAGTTCAGTTTTAACTCTGAACTGGTAGGAAGTAGTAGGTTTTAGCTCTGTAGTCGCATGAAAGGCGAAAAGTAGATGTGCTAAATAAGTCGGCAACTGTTTTGCTTTCGATTCAGCTCTTCAGGTAAGGTAATCTGCCTTACTACAGTTGGGATGAAACTGCGTCCATATGGACTACGTGCGTATGGTGCGAATCTCTTCAATTGCTCCCCTCCAACTACTCCACAACAACTGCCTCTCTCCAACTGCTTCTCCCCTCCCACAAATCTGTTAAGCTGCGATTCCTTCATGCAAGTCTTGCACGCAAGTATGACGTCACACTTGCGTACAAGTTACTTGCATTGGAAACCTCTTTTGAAACTTGCGTGCAAGATTTATTGGCGTGCAAGTATTTATCTTATAAAGAGCATTTTTTTTGTTGCCAGAGGCACTCCTCAATATAGAGAATTGTTTTGTCGTTCCCCCATTTAGTAGTCAATTTAACTATTAGTCGTGCAGCGTCGCTCGTTTTCAATTCGCAACGGGCACTTGCGCGCGTAACTTGCATGACACTTGCACACACAAGCGTAAGTTGCGCATTTTGTTTGCAAGTTCGAAACTATTTGCATGCAACTTACAACTTGCATGCATGTTTACCTTTCCTTTACGCAAGTGGTTTGTAACTTGCACCTTGCACGCAAGCTACTTGCATAATGTTATCGCGGCTTTATGCTATAAAACTGTTTGTGTAGGTAGATGTAAACTATAAAATGAATGCTTTAGGTTGAAGAAAAGCCAATGCACTCCGCTATTCCTGATCGCATATCGGGAGCGTGGAGCGGGCGCGGTGATACACACGCACTCGCCACACGCCGTGCGCTGCACGCTGCTATACGACAAAGAATTCGTCATCACACACCAAGAGATGATCAAGGTACTCCTCATTTATGCTTCTCATAATTTTCTTAGATGTCAATAATATTTGAATATATTTGGTGAAATTTTACTAGTGACCGATAGCGAAAACTCAGGACGGGCATGTAATATGAAAAAATAATTGGATCTGCTATACAAAATGTAGGCACCAACCCACCAAATCAATTTGTATAACAGGTCCAAGGTTTTTATTTTTCATTTCAACATAATATGGTTCTTGGGGAAAGTGATTTCCTAGCACCAGCTCGTCTGTGTTTTCGCTATCGGTCACTAGTAAAATTTCACCGTATGTGCGTATAATATTCTGTGCTCATTGCACGATAGGTACCTACGTTATAATAAATGAGGCTGCCGTAACACTACAAAGCAATCCAATAAAATGTTGCGCGCGAAGCGAGCACATTCGAGTAGTTTAACGTTAAAATACTTCAGATGGGTGCTAAACTGCGCTACAACAATAACCTCCGTATTGTAAGCGAAGCGAGCGTACTACACTGAAAATAATTGATAATTATATTGTATACGAGTATTGTTCTCCCAGGGTATAAAAGACGACAAACTCGGTCGCTACCTACGCTACGACGAGAAGCTTGTGGTGCCCATCATCGAGAACACTCCCTTTGAAAAAGATTTGGCAGCTGGCATGGCGGCCGCGCTACGGGAGTATCCTTGTGCCAGCGCTGTGCTGGTGCGGAGACACGGGGTCTACGTGTGGGGGGAGACCTGGCAGAAAGCTAAGACCATGTGAGTACATCAAACAATCAAGTAGTATGGCATAATATCTCAATATTTGAAAGGATATTTGAAAGTTCCTTTTAAGTATTTTGTTGTTTAAATTTTGACTTCTTGATTATTTAGAATAAGTAGCTAGGTAAAAAAATAAATAATTTTATTTGCTGTGCCCTAACAGGGTCTTGTTGAAACTAATATAATTTTAAGATCATAATGTACCTACACAAAAAAAAGCAATAAAGTTGTTGAGTATTGAGTATTAAGGCGCGAGAGGTCAAGTTAATTGCTCAGTATACAGGATTTAAGGGACAGCCCTCTGAATACTGATAGGATGCATTCAGACAATGATAGTGAACAACATCCCTTATGAGAATATTTCAGGAAACGTCAAAATTTTTTGGACTTCCCATTAGTTCCCATAGTAATTGCAGTCAGCTGGTCGTGATTTTGTATGGCAGGTCAAATATTTTTCGTCGTTTCCTGACATATTTCCTAGTTCCTAGGGGAAAAAGTTTTATGGTCTTCATGTACCCTATCAGTATTCAGAGGGCTGTCCCTTACAGCCTGTATATCAGGGTGTTTGGCAAAGGAAGGTAAATATTTTCAGGGCGTGTTCTAGACGTGAAACTGAACAACTTAAAGTTTTCCCTAATATAATGTACCCCATGCAAAAAACGAATAATCTGTTAAGACTCCTTCTTAAAAATGACCTACTTATCCGTATATATTAAAATTGTCTATATTAAAAGTATTGAACATAATTTGGATTTGCCGTGTGTTGCCGGCTGTGCCGTGTGTTGCCGGCTAAGAATAGCATCACCCCATTTCTTGCCCGTGGGAGTCGTAAGAGGCGACTTAGGGACTTGAGGGTGTGTATTGCAATTTTAGGCGATGTGCTGACAACCTGTCACTATAGCGATACACAATTTTCCGAATGACCCTCAAATATTTGTCAGATGTGGCGTAAATGTCCGTTTTATGCGGCAGTTTACGCTCTGCCTACCCCGCAAGGGATTATAGGCGTGATATATGTATGTATGTATGTAACATAATTTGGACCAATACAAAAAAGCATCATGAATTGAAATTTAATTTTCACCTTTGCATCATAGTTTAGACATTTTAGTAAGTGTCTTTAAATTTTTATAAACGTTTGTATTTCTTAGTAGCATTAGTAAACTAAATACCATTTTGCAAAACATCCTGTATTGTGTTCGTTGCACAGAACACTTATACTCCTGGCGGAGAAGAAAGCCAACTTCATACAAATTGGTTTACTATCGCCATCTGTGAACAACCCACGACACTAACTGGCAAAGCGCGGGAAAAATGAACTGGGCCCTATATATAGGATTTAATTTTCAAATTTTAAAGGTGTTTTTATATGAAGAAACTCAATATATGTTAGTTTTTTAACTTTTATTCCAAAAAAAGGAATAAAAGCAACTTATATATTGAGTTTCCTTACAATACATCAAACAACAAAAGTGAGAGATATTATAGAGGTTTATTTCCTATATTCGTCACAAACTGTACAAAATGTTTTACTGTTCTGTTGTGTAACACACCACAAAAAACCTACGTGAAGAGATACAAACACAGTCCATGTCATAACTATAGCACAATGCACAAGCATATGGATCTATTTCTTAATTGCTATGGCAATGCAAATCTGGGTAGCAATTTCTTACAAATTCTTGAAATTGTATTCGATGATCCATAAATAATTGTCCTAGTTAGTAACCTAGTGATCCATAAATAATTGTCCTAGTTAGTAACCTAGTAACTTTTAGAAAGAATAAATACACTAGCTAATACAAAAACCTTTCTTTTGATGTCAATACATTAATGCGTTTTTGCAGTTGGCATATTTTTTGCACATATTTGATGCATTTCGCCTGTAGGATCTTTTCTTTCTCTGTCTTTCTTCGAGCAGGAGTAGTTGTTTATTTGTTGTTTTTTAAAGGGATCATTCTGAATTGTCCTTGTTGTGGTTGGTCTGGTACGAAGACGGGCACTTGTTGCTCAACCTAAAAATAAGAATTGAGATATTTATTATTTTTAATAATCAAGAATCAAGATAATTTATTTGTCAGAATAATGTTACATTAGGTTTTAACAATTAAGGAAGTACATAATATTCGGCTTGCATGCAAGCATGCAAAATATACAGTAGCAACTAGGTGGTCTTAAAAATCAAATTATTATCATAATTAAAGTATACTTGTCACATTATGTTATTAAACAATTCCGGGAAATGGACCAAACGCACCACGAGGAATTAGACAGCCCACATGACAGAAAAACAGACAAAAACAAGTTTTTACTTACATCTACATCACATGGAGCAGCAGTTCTAAATAAGTATTTTCTGCCGGCACATTCTCTGAAATCTTCATCTTTGAAATGCCTTGCACACAACATTCTGTGCTCATTGACAACTTTTTTTGAAATTCAATGGAGCTGACATTTCTGTCAGGGAACAAGTACTTGGCCCACAACTCGCACCTGAAAATAATGAATTGGCATTACATGTTATTCATATTGGTATTACAATATTATGTACAAAATACTACACTTAGTGGGCTAAACTGTAGTATATGGGCCGCAGAGTTGGGCGTTGGAATTCTTATCTAATTATTTCCTGATAATTATTTATTTCTAAGGGTAAAATTGTGTAGTTTTATTTGCCGGAAACTTTTAGTGCTAGAGATATTCGTGATTGAAGCTTTGACTTTGTAGGTCCGTTTGGTATAGCCTAAACCTGAAAAGCGCCAGGTTAGGTCAGAACTGTGACCACAACGCACGAGCCAGGGGCAGGGGAAGTGCCAGAAACGACACAGGGCGGAAAAACATAACTTTAAAATGTATGAAAATGGGGGGGTGATTTCCGCTCTTAGCCCCCCTAACCTCCGCGACACTCGGCGACCCAAATATCTGCGGCCCATATACTACAGTTTTTACCTTGTAGTGTGTTGTAGAAGTAAATAATCAGGAATAAAACCATGAAGTAGACATTGTTTACTTACCGAACTAGGTTCTTGGTTCCCGGTTTTAAAACTCGAAACAGTTTAACGCCGTCCGTAGAAGGCGAAGATCCACACTTAAAGCACGTGCCCCTGTTCTCTTTATCTGCCATCAAAACAGACATAGTGTATTTTTTCACAAAATAAAGGCAGTTCAAACTCGACGTTTTTGTGGCGATTTAAGAGTCCTTTCTCCCATATCACTGCACATTAATGTTAACAAACGTAAATTCTAACACTTAATCGGAGACTTAACACGATTTAGAACGAAAATACGACAGAAAGTTTACGACAAAGATATACAGTTCACGTAAACACGAAGAACCGCCATTTTGAATGCCATCTTTGTTGTCATCGCCGCCTGGTGTGGCTGCTATAGTAAAAAAAACTACTGATTATTTTATGTATTGGCATCTTATTAATTTACCAGCTCATTTATTTCTAAAATATTATGGTAATTGAAAAATTCGTAAATAGAAGCGTGGAAATTTAAATTTAAAAATGACTGATTTCAAAGTTAATTCAAGGTACGTCGCAATTATAAATTACTAAGCACGTGATTACTCAAAGCAACCACACTGGTAGTTTTCCCCTGACGGTATCTTGTCTTCCCCATACAAAGTTGAACGGGGCTGGTTCGTTGACCAGCGTAACACGACGCCTTAAATCCCATAATATTGTTTCAGGACGGAATGCTACGACTACTTATTCGAAATGGCTGTCGAGATGAAGAAACTCGGTCTGGATCCAGCTAACAACCCAGAGACAGGCGCCACGGACAAAGGAAATGGGCACAAATAATGTTTTACCTGTCAATAAACTGCTAGGTAGGTAGTGTAATGGTCTATAGTATCGTGTGAATTCCGTAGCAAGTTTTAAGATACTTCATTTATGAATAAGAAAAATATTGTTACAAAGGTCTTGTTAAAACTTTAGCTGCAGTGCTGTAGCGCCGATTTCTGTTTCTTTTCTTTTCTTTGTCTTTCTAAGAAAGTGAACATTCTGTAATAAAATTTGCTGAAAAAATGATTCGCCGGGAAATAGGCCATCATATAACAAAAAGCATCATATGTGTAATATACCAAAAATGTTGCTCTTCAATACCAAAAAAAAACTCCACTATTTTGCCACTAGTTTTAAGTCAAATCACTTTAATGACAAAATATTTTTTTACTGTTGTTTAAAAGAAATAAAAATCATCTTATTACAAAAACCGTATGAATTTATTTGATTTATTTAAAGTAAAATTAATATGTGCACATCAACATACAAATGGAACAAAGATTATTTTGTTGCTTTGTAATTTACTTTTCATTATTTAGGATCGCTATCTAAGTTACTAAAGAGGTCAGCGTAGAAGCTATCGGAACATGTTGTGGCTCCTGCATCAATATTGGCCGATTTCATTCTTTTTCTGCTCAAATTGTACATTCTGGATTCGCACCTTTTTAATATTAAGTTTTTTACTTCTTGTAGTTCAGCTTTCGATAGTAAATTGGTGTTGGACCAGTCGTGATCTGTAAGAAAAAAAACGCGTGTCATCTACTTTATGCCTAGAGCATCCTTGGTTAAATTTCCGGCTTAACAAGATTCTTATTTAACCATTTATTGTACACAAAAACATACACAGGAACAATTTACAATGAGACAAGACACAAGAGGTTTACTTATTTCGAAATGAAATTTCTTACAGCAAACCTACATAAGATTCTTTATTGTTCTGTGTTTGAGCAAGGGGCTATATTACAGAGAATCCAAATCGAAACTAGTGCCAACGCTGCACCGAGTGAGCCGCACGCGCGTGCTTGATTTGGCAAAATACAAGAGCAGCGCTGTGTGACGCGCGTTGCCCAGCGCGGTAAGTACAACTCGTCCGAATACGACGACACCTTGCCGTTTTACAGCTACTTAGCCACGATGCGCCTTCCAGATTCGGACGGATAATAATGTCAAGACGTGCGGGCGGTACAAGAGCTTAAAGGAGCGTTGGGCCTGAAGTGTCTCACTCCATAAATAAGTAAGTAAACTCACCCCGTGGTGGCATTTCATTCCGAGCCATATTGTACATACACATAAGATCTAAAGTGGATTTATTCTTCTTGGTGCTCAGAGCTTGTCTCTTCTTCAACAACATTCGAAGGTCTTTTAAATAAGTTTTATTCTCGGGAAGGTTTTCTTCGATCATCTCGACTTCCTTTTCCAGCTCAGTCGAGTTTTCGTGATCATCCATAGGCATGTTTTTAAATATGCCATCTAAAAAAATATAACTAGGTAGGTAGGTATGATGTCGGGGTCGGCACAGTTGTGTAGGATTTTTTGATGTTGGTAGGTGATTTATGAAATTTGATGTGCTATATTTTTAACCATTACTTACCGTTCTGACAATTCTTGCATTTTGTTTTGACACAAAAATACGCCCTCATTACCTGCAAACAGAAATCGTCACAGAATACGCTTGCGCAGTACCTTATCTCTTAGTACTGGCTGATTGAACAAGTTAAATAAAACATGGGAAGTATTTAGATTGGCTGGTATTCCGAAATATGATACTCGTAGTCGATTTCGAATAACCAATATTCTAGTCAAAGAAGAGCCTCAATTTTGCACTCTGAGATAGAAAGCTGATAGAAATACCTACATGTCAATTTTGAGCTTCCTAGCTTGATGAGCATAGTTAAATACGCTAATAATACCCCGCTATTAGCCTAGGTACTTGGTTTCGTGAGGTATTAGTCTCATTTCCATGTTACTGACTAATGTTTTTTCTTTATACAAACAATCTATCAAAATGTCCGTTGCTCAAGTTTTCAGTATTAACCTTCATAAAGTTATGGCAATAGCTTTAATTGCAGCGAATATTTCATTGAGTTTGCAGGTTCTAATTTTACTTATTACTAAAAACTTGGGCAACGGATATTCTGATAGATTGTTTGTATAAAGAGAAAACTCTTTTTTTGTGAATTGGCGCCACTATCTAGGTCGTTAATGGGTACACTCGCCTTAAAAGGAAATCAGCAAAATTGCGCGTACCTACTATTTAAGACATGAAATGACTAAAATGGTCTATGACATCTACTATCCTTTTCGAAACTTACATAGCGGAAAGTGCCAGTGCTATTTTTAATTAGCCGTTTTAGTCAGTAACGTGAAATCGACAACATAAAAACAACGCACCTGAATGGGCGTCTTGGTCGGATCCTGTTTCTTATAAACGTCATACTCGACGCATATGATCCGCTCGTCCAGTCTCCGCAACTCAATGTGGTCTTTCTTGAACCTGGTGAACTTTTCGGCCATGACCTTCAGACGGGGCGTAGTGGATATTTCAACGTCTTTCGAGGATATGTCGCACGGTCCTGTTCAAAGGGATTCATTAGCTGTTTCTTCAGCTTTTTCTTCTTCTTCTAGCGTGTCGATAGCAAATATTATGTATAGTGGTGAATCATATGAGCTTGGACCAGTAAGTAGCAACGCGGATGGCCTCGTCGGAAGCGTTCCACAGGTCCTCCAACGTGCAGGTGTCAGGGCACGCTGGGCAAACCAGTAGATGGGCCAATTTCTTCAGCTTAAATCTAGTTACTGATAGATGTATTCATGGGTTCTGTTCTGTATACGAACGAAGACACACATCTTTTGACCGTTTAGCTTGATAATTTATATTTATAGTGTTATTCGGTTAGTATTTTTACATACAACAACAGCCGCCAATAGTCCTCTGCAGGACACAGGGTTCAGATTTGACGAACGACGCTAGGCGCAAAAGAAAACGCTGTTTCTGCAAATGCTTAAATACATATTGCTCGTCCTTTTGTATCTAATGCTACCTACGTCTACTAAATATTGCAACAACATACATACATAAATCACGCCACGCCTATATCACGCGTAGGCAGAGCGTTAACGGCCGTAAAACTGATATTAACACCACGTCTGACAAAAGTTTGAGGGTCAATCAGATAACTGGGTATCACTATAGCGATAGGATGTCAGCCCATCGCCTAAAACTGCAATACACATCTAACCCTCGAGTCCCTTAGTCGCCTCTTACGACACCCATGGGTAAGATATTGGGTGATGATATACTAAAGGTTCTATTCCGAACCGGGCGGCCGACGGCATATGCCGCGGCGGCCGACGCCGGCCGCTCCGTTCGGAATAGTACCTTAAGCCGGGATCACACGGGAAATTGCAATAACAGTTATTCCTTGCTTACCATTACCACTCTCATTGGTACTAACGCTGCACATATTAATGGTGGCGGTACCGTTCCCAGTGGCAGTATAATTGGTTATGTTGGCGCACTGCGAGCTGTAATCTCTCCGGACAGGCATGGTGGCCGAGACCGCCTTCTCTATTGGCCCAAATTGGTTCAAATGAGAAATAACCGGCCGATCATTAGGGTTGAAACCGTATTGCTCCATGAGCAGGTTGTTGTACTGAAATTGAAGGTTTTGTCAGAGGTTTTGTTATTTCTTTGAAGGGCACTTCAAGCTTACGATCGTCCGGGTTGTTACCTCCTTTCCTTACACAACCAAAATGGCCGGTTTTAAAACTCTTGCTTGAATTTATCTCCTCGTTCCGTTAAGGACGGATACCGGTTATGGCAGATTTCGTTTAACGACACCTTGTCCCATACGATAAATAAGTACCATTTATCTGAAACGTACGGCACCTACCCTACCCGCCCACGTCTGGACCAATCCTCTTCTCTAGTCAAAAAGTATCCATTGAACACCGTGTTATGTGGTGTAATGTTCAGTGCAATATTCTCCCTAAACCTGCTATACTCAGGTCAAGTAGGTATTGAAAATAATATTAACAAACTAATTGAATACCAAATTTTAAAATACTTCCCGTGTTAAATATAAAATTTTTGAAAACTTGCCAAATTTTCAAGTGCAGGCGAATTTGAACCTGCAACTTTCGCATTACTGAAGAAGGGTATTAGTTGCAAAACTAACCCGGTAGATAGAGCCATGGCGCGCGTTACTGGCATTAAAATACACTTACAAAATTGGCGGGCAAGGAACGAGCTGCGGTATCCCAGATGGAAGAGGCGTCGCCACTAGTAATGCGAAAGTCGCAGGTTCAACACCTGCCCGCGCTTGAAAATTTGTAAGTTTTCAAAAATTTTAAACAATCTGGATTGAGGGAAAACAGTATACCCTGCGATAGATAAGGATAGAAAACAATAACTGTCACTCATTCATGTTATGTTCATTAGATTGTTTACCAACCTGTTCAGGGGAAGTCGTACTGACACCATCTTCAGAGTGATACAATAGTACGCCATTTTTATGCACATCTTCAAGTACACTAGGCATCGGACTCTGGGCCTTGTTGGTCATCAATAGCCTGGAGTCCATGCCACCAGGCCGCCTATTCACTTGCACAACATCACAAATTGTGTCAGATAAATATTTGGGTTTCCGGTTTCTAGTACTGGCAGATTTAACGGTTTTCTTATTGCTGGATGTTGGAACGGATATAACTATAGATTCGTCTAAAAATATTGAGTTGTTCTCATTACTTTTATTCGTAACTAATTTTGATAAAATATTGTCGCGTGCTTTCTTGTACTTATGCATTGTCTTAGCGCGTGTCTTAGGCATTTTTCATATTGTTCTAACTTGGAACTGGTTTTATCTGATTATTTGCTTCTAGACTTCATGAGAACGTTATTTATATTTTTTGTAATATTTTGTTTAATTTTATAAAAAAATATATTTACGTTCAATTATTTTGAACTTAACATGTTATTCTTTGACATTGTCTATGTCACTCGTGTCGTCATGACCACAGATTAACTGCTAGAGGCTAAAGACCGCAGCAGCAGCGCGACTCAGCGCGAGTAACCTGTTTACATAAAAATATTCGCGCTGCCCTGCCCATATTGGCATTTTGTGAATGTGCCTAGAGAACGCTAGTATTAAAGGGCGGGCCAAGGGCGGGCCACACCGGCTCCGTATCCGTTCCGTATCTCATACAGTCCCGTACATTACAACGTCATAAGTTCGTGCGCGACTACGGACGAGAGCTGGATACGGAACGGATACGAATCCGGTGTGCCCTGCCCGAATTCTATGCTAGATATCTAAGACCAGACCAGTGCCTAAGAAAGACACTTTGTTCATTGAAATGAGCTTTGTAAGATTTTAACTGAGGTTTTATTGGGGACTACGGAGCTCTATATGTGCATCTGGCTTTCTGAATCCTTCGAGCAACGTAAGTGGACAACTGCTAATTGGCCATGTGATTCGGACTACCAAAGTAGGTACTATTCGGCTAAAGTTTTGGCAGTGACATAATGTGTCCTGTCCTGTAGGCACTAATATCATGCAGTCAAGATATTGCAAATAAAAACTCGTTATTTTCTGTTCTTTTCATTTATTCTTGTTCAAGTGATAGAGATGCTGTCTTGCTAACTTAGCGCCTCGACAAAATTTCATCATCGCATTTGGTATTATGGAGCTTTAAGTAAAATTAAGGACGGCAAGTTAGGTACGCGCACCGCACATACTACGGAACGACCAATTTTTCGAGACGCCTGCGCATGTTATACTAGCTAGATATAAAGAATTTAAAACTGAAACCGTTATGGCTAAGTCTGACTCTTCGGTAGAATATCTTCTAATCTTATGATTCGCTAAATGAATATCGTTATCGGCAACAACAGGAATTCGGAATTCACTATCTTCAGGGAATGGCAGCAGCACGATCGACTAAGGCTGGCAAGACATCCTGACGAGCCTTAGATTACTTATTAACGTTAGTGATTACTGATTGCGATTACTTGTTAGCAGCTCAGTGCAGCTTTTCTAAATACAGCAAAGACTTCTTATATGTGGGTATAACTACAGTAGCCGATGCAGTGGAAAAAGCAGCCTTAGAGCTATCAACTGACGGTATGATGAGGGTCCTCACGGTGAGCCTTAGCTGCTTAGCGTGGGGCAGACAACTCAGTACAGCTATATTCTTGCTAGGGCTCGTGATCTTCAGAACCGAGCGACCGTTGATCAGGATCTTGAACAAATAATGCAGTCTTTATATAAAGCAGTGTTCGGCAATCACAGCTGACGGGCGGGCGTATGCGCGTATGTGATCTGTCGACCTCCGTGAAAAAGGCTGTCTCAACCAGCCGAAGCAAGCAATCAAGCAAGTCGCGTAAACCTACATCAGTCTTTTGATGTTAGATGCATATAACATGTTGCAAAAAGTAACTAAATCGGTTAAAACCAAATATTGCGCTTGAAGCCAGAATAATAAAGATCCTCGCATCGCAGGCAATTTTTTATCTGGTCTGAAAAATTATAAATTGGTAAGAAATAAGGAATATTACTTTCAAAAGCAAATAAACTTGCAACTAGATAAATAATTAAATACCAGTTTTCAAACTACTGTAGGTAGGTACCGTAACAATATCGGATGTAAGGGACGCTGTACCGCAAACATTGCAGGTGTGACTATCAATCAGCCAATCGTGGGAGACGAGAAAATATCCGACGATCAGCTGACTGATTTTGTATGGGAAGTCGGTTTTCTGTTTCCCTAGAGAAAGTTGTTCAGTGTCACGGTCTAGTCAAGCCTGCAAAGTATTCGGTACACCATTTCTTACACCCGTATATCTATGCGTAGTACAGTCAAAACCAGGCTGGGTTAAACAGTTTGGACTTTGAACCGTTTTTATGCCGCGTACGCATGTTTGAGTGTCAACCGCACGTGAGCTTGACTGTACATGTAAAAGAAATATGGCGGTGGTTAAAAAAAGTAAAGTTCAGCAGACTTTCCTCACCTCATAACCTTCAACAGTCGTGATGTCTTCAGGAATCTTCCACCTCAGGAGGAGGGAGTGGTCCGTCAGTATCCTGGCCGTTGTGAAAACCACCTTCAACGGGTTATGGGTGCTGTCACGCTTCTGCAATAGACAGGGTATTTTTAGTATTCCAAAAAATAATTTAATGTGAAGTCAAGAGTAGCAGTATACATTCATCCAGGGAATGCCCATGCAACATCTTGCACTGTGCTCGCCAATCCGCTTACTAAGCGTGATGAGATGACTGATTATTATGGCATACTTCCCAATAGGGGGACGCCAATGTCCAGCAGTGGATTGATGTGGCTGTTAATGTAATGGTAAGAGTAGCATTCCTAAGTTAGCGAGTAAGGAGGGGTGGTAGAAGTGGGCAGGAGACTGGGAAGGAAATTAAAAATAAACATACAAGACGCTTGTAACGTTGTGAGGCGTATATCAATACTCATAATCTCGTAACGGTTACACGCGTGGCTACGATTGTCTACAACGCTACATCGTAGCACGTAGTTGACATTGCATTTCTGTAATTGGTAGGTACGCCGTTGAAAGTGGGAAATTTTCTAGAGATTCTCGAGTGTCATGTAGAGGGCGTTCAGCTTAATTTAAATAACGTTCCTTTACATTTGAAAATCTGCACCACTTTACGAAATATTCTTTATTTTGTATTTATGTAATCGTTCTGCATTTCTTACAGATGTTTTGTGTGCTTACAAGAATGACACTCAATATAATAGCAAGACAAGTTTATTTTGTAGCAAATCAAACTAAAAGAAATAAATTAGTAACGAACACAACCTGAAACGGAACCCGAGACAAAACTATGGCTGCCGCCAGCCATATTGAAACGACAAAATTTCAGTTTAGCACAGCGCCCTCTGGTTTGACATTCAGAACTATCAACAGAAAAACGCCCATTGATTAAATAAATCATACTCAAAAATAATAATTGAGAACTGCCTCTGTGGTTCAGCGGTCACAGCGCTGGGATTACGATCCGGACCGGAGGTCCCGGGTTCGATACCTGGTTGTGTCCCTAAGACAAGTTGATATATTTGTAGGTAAATTATCATTTTCCGATTTGATTTGGATAGACATTGCAGACTGAATCGTATAACTTTATGACTTAGATGTTTTCGTGCATCGAAAGTCACGTTAAGACATTGGTCACGGTTGCTTTCTGATTCGCTTGCTTCGTTTCGTTTGCTTTTTGGGGTGGTATGGGATCTACCTCCTAGCGGTCCACCTCGGGCAACGGCAACACAGGCATGCTTGTAGATAAGTCCGGCTGAACGATCCCACTAAGCGGTGGAAGGCTTCGTAAGGGGCCGCCTGGCTTGCAACCACCATCCCACCGAAGTCTGGCGCCAAGTAGCTTGCTGCGTTCCGTCAGTGTGTGGGAGTGCCAGTGCCTTAACAGGCTTCTTCTGGGTGAGCTCGCTCCATCTTAGACTCTGTCTCTGTCCTATGACCCAGACTAGAGTCAAGAGCAAACCCATCATTAATAATAAAAAAAAAAGATTCGATTAGTTGTTACACAACCATGCCGGTGGCAGCTTCAAAACTCTGACATGGTTCGACGGATCGTCCTACACGACAAAGATGGAGTAGATAATCTAATTTTACCAAATTACTGGTGATTGATGTGTTCCCATTGCTCCTAGCGACCCAGTCCAAAAACTTCTTGCTGCCCATAGACGGTGCGCTTCGGATCTGTGAATATAAAATATAACATAATATTGTTCTTTCTTGTTTCTTGTTTTTCACTAGACGTTGGCAGAAAGGGTTGATAATTGCCGCAAAAAAAAGTGAGATGCTGTAACTTGCTGTAAACTGTTGCTGTAGTGAAGGCCGCAGTTTCGAATCCTGCCGGCACACAACGAAAGGATAGGAAAAAGCATAAATGTGCACAGCTTACACATACTACGCCTATAATCCCTTGCGGGGTAGGTAGAGCGTAAACAGCCGCAAATCGGTCATTCACGCCATGTCTGACAAATATTTGAGGGTCATTCGGAAAATTGTGTCTCGCCATAGTGACAGGTTGTCAGCCCATCGCCTAAAATTGCAATACACATTACACACCCTCGAGTCTCTTAGTCGTCTCTTACGACTCCCACGGGAAAGAAATGCACTGCTTAACTTTTTTTATTATCGCACCCTTGGAAATGATCGATCAATAAAAAATTACGCACACAAAAGTCAGTGCTCGACCGAGAGCGAGACCTTCGAGCAACGAGGCCTTCCGTCTCGTATGGGTACGGAAGGGCGCGTTGATCGAAGATCAAGACACTTCAGACGAGCTAGACGACAGTGTACCACAGCCACACACAGTACAGAGCCCAAGCTTAGCCTTTACATGTAGGTACTTTTTTCTGCTGATAACGGCCCTGCCAGTATAAGTACGGCTAGTATTTTAGCTATGCTGTGTGTGCATATTGGCGTGTGAATGCACACAATTCTTTTCAAGCGATGCACACTATTCTGTGAGAAATATTTGCTGCGCATTTAACGCATTAGCTTTGTGTTGCCATACTGTTATATATAACAGAAAATGTTATTTTTGCCTGGTCACGTACGTCCCGCAAGCTAAAAGAAATATGCTACCTATGTATAGATGTATTAAGATGATACTGACTTTTGAACTTTCTGTTGTTGTAGTAATTAAGATATTTTGTAGAAACAGTTCCTTATATATAAAAAGACGCTAAGTTGCAGATGCTGCTACCAATTTTAGAGGCACATATAATTTCCATCTTCAAATTATGATATGATAATGTTTTTTGTCACTACTGATAAAATCTTGAAAATGCCTCATTTATACATTTCATACTTTTATAGAAGTAAAAAGGTTTTTGGCTAACAGGTACTGGCAACACCGTTCTCTTGCGTTCCTTCATCAACTAAATTTTTTTACAGAAAATAAAAATGGCGGATCAAAACGCGTTTGCGACGACGCATTGCTGCGTTTGTTAGTGAAATTTCTGAACAAGGGTCTGCATTTTCGCCGGTAATGTCAAAAATATTCAAAATAAATCAAAGCTTTGTTTATTTTGGTAAGTGCTGAATGTTTTTTTATAAATTTTCTTGAAAAGCATACTTATCATTGCTTGTATGCCGTGGACCTACTCACTGTTGGATGCTGTAACGATGCTGTACCACCATAGAAAAGGTCCTAGGGAAAGATGAAACTGCTGGTAGACCTATCCATTGATATTGAATCGTAGGACTTGATGAGGCACCCACTAACATAAGTAAGTAGTATCGAATTTGCCTATATTAGCCCAATGCTGGACATAGGCCTTTTCTGCCATTCTCCTCGGTCCTGTGCCACACACATCCAACCTTTCCCTACAACAGATATTGTATCATCTGACCATCAGGCCAAAGTACTGGAAACTAGTATTGTACCTAGGTATTTGTAATAGTTGTGGGTGACCCTTGTGTGACCTTACCAACGCTGAGTTTGAATAGGGCATCACCAGATTATCCTTAAGAAAGATAGTTCTGTGCTTTGGAACACGCCGTCAGAGTTTTTTTTTTACTCCAACGGACCTACAATTTACTTACCTAGTAGGTAAGTCAAAGGAGTAAAAACCATTCTTTTAAAACAACATACATACATACATACATAAATCACGCCTTTATCCCTTACGGGGTAGGCAGAGCGTTAACGGCCGTAAAACGGATATTAACACCACGTCTGACAAAAGTTTGAGGGTCATTTAGATAACTGTGTATCACTATAGTGACAGGTTGTCAGCCCGTAGCCTAAAATTGCAATACACACCCTCGAGTCCCTTAGTCGCCTCTTACGACACCCATGGGTAAGAAATGGGGTGACGCTATTCTAAGCCGGCATCACACGGCAGTTTTAAAACAAACTGGTGATTTTTCAATGTATTTAAAGCCATTTTTAAATTTTGTATTATTACTTCTATGTGTTAGTAAACTGTTATCTTATCATATCCATAATGGTCCATTGTGTTTGGAAGGTTTCATATTTTCTGATTTAACATAATAATAATAATAATAATAAGCGTTTAATTGCCTATGCCAAATAATTATCACATTTGTAACACTTTACAGTAAAACTAACTTCAATTAGTTACACTAAAATTAATGAAAATAGCATCGACCATCCGACACTAATTTGAACACAATTTTTGTGCTTAATTGTCGATCAGTGTCCTAAACGACAAGCAGATTCCGCCTGTTTTTTTCATTAAATTATAAAACATGTCGCAATAAATTAATTATGTTACCATGTAGTAAACATAAATTATTCAATTAATTAAAATTTTTAATAGTAAAAGTGGCTTAAAATTAATAAAATTAATTTTATGAATTAGAGCATTTGGCAGTTAGTATAACTGCAAAATACATACATACATATATCACTCCTTTATCCCTTGCGGGGTAGGCAGAGCGCAAACGGCCACAAAAAACGGACACCCACGCCACGTCCGACAAACGTTTGAGGGTCATTCGAAAATTGTGTATCACACATCGCCTAAAATCGCTATACACACCCTCGAGTCCCTACGTCGCCTCTTACGACTTCCACGGGAAAGAAATGGGGTGATGCTATTCTAAGCCGACATCACACGGCAAATGCTTGAATGCAATCACATTTTCCTTTATTACAAACCTTATTTCAAAATGAATTTTATTGATTATTCATTTTCAGAGTAAACTACATCAGCTTTCATCATGGAAAAATATACTGTAGTGAAATCCGAAGCCCAACCAAATGAAGACATTTTCGTATTTTATATGGACGGTAAGAATTTATACTACATTTACACTAAAGAAGGAGTTATATATTATTGCCACCCTCCAGCTAGATAGGCCAATAACTTTAAAAGGGTTGATGGTAGTGACGGGATGATCAAATCGGAAGATTATGGAGCTATGGAGCTGATATTATGATAAAGATCATTCTATCTGTCTAGTGTAGTGAAATATAGTTCAAATTGTCTGTAAATGTTCCAAATAATAACAAGCCTTGTTATTTCCAAGAAACACTTGCTTCCTACTTGCTTTTTACTTATATGTATCATCCTTAGAATGGTAAACCTCTTCTTGGATCCCTTTTTGGGTGAAGATACCCTCCCAAATCTTGCCACTGCTCTCTGGCTTTGGCAATGTCTGGCTACTTTTTGCCTGCCATTTGAGAGAGATGTCATCTAACCAGCATTTTTTAGGCCTCCCTACACTTCTCTTGCCAGCTGGACCTGCCCAAGTGGTGGTTTGAATAGTCCAACTCCTCGCAGCCCACTTCCACTTCAGTTTTACCCTCCAAATCGCAAAGTCTTCCAAATACAAACAAATAAATACAATATTATATATTTCGAAATTTCCAGAAAATGGGACTCCTATAGAAAATAATGATGGGGTTATCAGCACAATAAATCCTGAACAACTACAGCAATTGCGAGAGAACTTTGTTATCGAAGAATTGCCCTCAGACACACAGTATGTTGAAGCTGTTGTTGACTCAGAGACCACTGATAATGATCAATCAGCATCCACTGAAGAGACTTCCGGTAAAGAAAGATGGTTAGATGAAGAAACTGAAAAACTGCTCATATTCTATATAGATAATAAACAGGCATTCCAGAACCCAGCATTGAAAAATAAGCATTTGTGGGCGGTCGCCTGCAAAACTATGCTCATTGGAAAATCTTCCACTTCTTGCGAAATGAAGGTACGCAATCTAAAACGCAAGTATAGTCTCTTACATTTAGATTATGTAAAGAACAACAATAATCCGAAAGTGTGGCCTTTCTATGATATCTGCCACCAAGCTTTTCATGATGATAGTTTTGTCCAAAAAATATTAAAGGAAAATGTTAATGAAAAAAAAGTTGTCATAGATATACCTGGCGTTTCTGCCGTACAGCCAGAGCAAGATGGTACTGTTCATTTGAAGAAATCTGTTAAATCTCCAGACGAGAAAGTAAGGCAAATGCTTGCTTTGTACATACAGTACAAAACTGACAATGCCAATGATTATTTATGGCATAAAAAAGTTTGGGAGAAAATTGCTCAACAAATAGGCGAAGACGCAGAGTTTTGGCATAAAAGGTTTTTAAATTATAAGCAACACTACATTCGTATGCTCGATAAACGTAAGGAAAGCGGATTCAAAACTATAAACTGGCCTTACATGGCAATGTATGATGAAATATTTAAAGATGATGCAGATTTTATACGCAAATATGGAGCACCTTGCACTGAAAACATAACCGTGAAGCACCCGACGCAACTATTACAAAATCTTAACGAATGGAACAATACAGAAAAGACGGTCCTAATAAAATATTACTTTGATTGTCTCGATGAATTCCAAGATCCGTCGATCCCTAATGGTTTCTTATGGAATGAAGTCGGTAGACTATTGGATAAAAAGCCAGAAAAATGCCGCGAGAAATACGAAGAACTGCGCAAAGAACATTTACAACAATACTGCGCTGGAGGCTACAACTTGCAACAAAGAAATCCGATCGGAATATTATTCGACAACATCATATCTCGACAGGTCGAAATAATGTTCTACGAGCCGTCAAAATATCCCTCTGCAGCCGAAATGCAATGGGCAGTGGAAAAAACTGATGAAATGGTGCAATTCTTGTTCGACAACATTGTTTTGTTCAAGGACCCAATCTGCCATTTCGTTTGTTGGGCGGCTGTCGCTGAAAAACTCAAAGAAAAGATTCACTCGTGTAAAGAAATGTGGAACGACTTAACCGGTTTGTATAAAACCATCTTGAAGGATAAACAGGAGGATTCGGATCTTCAAATTGATTGGAGATACATAGATATTTTCGATAGGATTTTCGACTATGGAATGGATACAAAATTGCTTGAAGGCTATGAAAAAAAGGAAAAGATTCAGAAAAAGCCTAAAAAGATTGTTCAAGGTAAGATCACAGTTAAATAATAATAAAGACCACCTTTTAGGCCCAACATTCGAAAGAGCACCACATAGTAATAATATTTTTTTCACAAAAAAAGTCTGTTTTTGTCTTATTTTACAGCAAAGACGAATGAAAGAGCCAGCACCGACGAACCAATACCTGACGACCTATCAGACTTAGAACCAGAAGAATTCGACGACAAAACTTCAACCAAACGTTCCCGAGGCATCGGGGATCCCAAACAAGTAAAAATACTCGAATACTACCTCAAATACAAAGACAAATTCACGTCCTCAAGAAAAAAGAACGCTCTTTGGGAAAATTTAGCGTCTACCATCGGACTGTCGGCTGTACAGTGCGCGCACAGATTCAGGAACCTCAAACAAGTGTATATGGCGTACATACAGAGGGAAATCGACAAACCGGACAAACCTATACTGTGGCCTTATTTCGCTCTGTGCAAAAAAGTGTTCGGCTACAGATTACTCAAAAACAAACTGAAACAAGGGAAAATGGACCTCAACGACCAAGACGAGTGGACTCCGAGGGATATAAAAATGCTCATCAACTACTTCGGGCAACATTACCAGGAGATCTCTCAGGATCTGCAGGATGTCACTAAATGGAAGACGGCCGCGAAGATTATTATGAACAAGAGCGAGATTGCTTGCAGAGACAAATTTTTGGAACTAAATAATTCATACAGGTACATTTTATTTTATTTATTGGCTTTGAAGCATGTTTACAGTTCATCATTTAATATAGAGGTAGAATGTCCTATATTTTGTTATCTAAATTAAAAAGTAAGGTTTGAATACTACCTGCCAATAAAATAGGTCATTGATCAAAATTTGTAAACCTTTTTTCAGCCTATTTATGTCCCCATTTAAGCAAAAAAAGTATATCAACAGAATGAGCATTTTTATGTTGGTTATTTATTTTGTTCTACTCAAAAATCTGAAGTTCGACCGCCAATGGTGTTTTTGACATTTGTTTTACGTTACAGAAAGATAATAATGATGATGAACAGAAACCCGGAGTCGAAGATCAACTGGAAGTACTTCAAGTTCTTCGACGAGATCTACTCCAAGAGCGAGGGCATGGAGGTGGACCCTGCCGCGGGGGGGGCCGAGGGGGGGGCCGCGACCCTGCCGCCGCACGCCATCAAGACTGAATTGCAAGGTCAGTTAAATTAGTCTTTTGACGTTTTGCGACTTTGACATTTTTGAATTTGCAATGATGACATTTTGCAACCTAGGTAGGTTCATATGTTTTGCAACGGCTGATATTTTGAATACTTACCAAATTTTAAAACACTTCCCGTGTTATAAATAAAATTCTTGGGATCCTGCATTTTTTTTTAAAAAGACTTATATTTTGCATCATTTTTTCACATTTATATATTTCATTGCATTTTTGTACATTTATACTTTTGTAAATTTTACGTCATTGACATTTTGCGTTCATAAGATTTTGAATTAGGAGATCCCATGAAAAATCTTTCAAGGGTAGTGTGTGTATGAACATTTCATGTTTATTAAGAACATCATTAAAATTAAAATTATTCTAAACTATTAAAATTATTATAATAAATTATTCGAAACTATTAAAATTATTCGCAAACTATCTAGCAGACAGAAAACAGTTTGTTAAATATGGTGCACATATATCCGACCATTACTCCACACGCTCGGGTATTAGCCAGGGTTCGAATCTAGGTCCCCTTTTGTTCGTGCTCCTCATCAACGACCTACCCAATGTCGTGACTCAGTCGACAGTATTGATATTCGCTGATGACGTCAAACTGGTGAAGGCTTGCGGGAACCTCTCAGATCGTGACGCGCTACAACGCGACATTAACGCTGTACATGAATGGAGTGTGGCGAATCGGCTCCACTTCAACCCCAGTAAATGCGAGACGATGACGTTCACGCGTGGTCGTAATCCGCAACATTACCACTACTTTATAGGGGGCGAGCCTGTATCACGCGTGGAGCGGGTGCGCGACCTGGGAGTCTGGTTTGATCCAGAACTGACGCTGCGAGAGCACACGCAGCGCGTGGTGGACGCTGCTCACCGCCGGCTCGGCTTCGTGTTGCGTAACGCGACTCCGCTGTCCGTGGCTGCGACTAAAGCACTGTACGGAGCACTCGTGCGTAGCATTCTTGAAACGAATACCGTAGTATGGAGCCCGCATGAGGAAAAATATATTCTTATACTGGAGCAAGTCCAAAAGAAATTCCTACGGAACTTATTCAGAAAAGTTTTTAATTACTACCCCTATCTTTATCCGTCTCTCTACGTTCAGGGTCATCTAGGATACCAAACATTAGAGGTTAGAAGGTCTCTTGCCCTAAGCAAATTTACGCTAGGGATAATTAGAAACAAAATAGATTGCACAGCACTGGTCGAAGTATTACTGCAAATATCTGTACCCAATACTCATACAACATCAAGACTGCGCGACCGTCCGCGGAGCGTGGTGGCGCGGGCCGCGGGCCGCACGACGCACCGCCGGCACAGCCCGGTGGAGCGCGCGCGCGCCCTGCTCGGCTCGGTACTCGCTGCAGCACCGCAGTGTGACTTGTTTGCGAGTGGGATTGCATGTGTGATGAGAGAGTGTAAGAGAATGTATGAGATGCATGTAAGAGAGACTAGTGTGCCAATTTGACATTTCCTTATGAAATTTTATTTATAATCATGAAATTGTTTTTCATCAAATGAATTGTATTATTTTTTATGTAACTATTTACCTACTGACTATATTTGTAACGATTTGGTTTTTATTAACTGTTATGCTACAAATTTATTAAATAAACAAATTGAAATCATGCATCATATTTACATTACATTTCAGATAATTTTGAAGTAGACGTAAACATTGAGTGGGAGAGATTGAATTTTCCATGAACATCAAGATATTTCACCACGAACGTATTATCACATACATGCTTAAATATATTTCATCATATTTAGTAAATCGCGTTTCCATAAAATATAAATAGCATTTATAAATACTTAAGCCAGAGTTAAGTACTGTTTTATAGTTTATTTTTAATTCTGTAATGTTTTTATGACATTTTCTTCTTCCTGACATTTTTATTGTTATTTTAATTCCAGACGACGATCTCCAGTGCATCATAGTGATACCAGAAGGCGAGCACGCGACCGCTCCCACCACACAGATCATTATCAACCCACAGAAAACTACAGAACCCAAAACACTTGAACACGAAACTAAATCTGTCTGGAAGAATGAAGAAAAAATTGCCCTACTTAAAGCGTACCTTGAGTACATAGAAACGAATAAAGAAAAAACTATAGAGACGTTACCTATGTGGAACGAAATAGCTTCTAAAGTAAACAAAGGGCCCAGGGGATGTAGAAAAGTATTCGGTGTAATCAAAGTCAAGTATGAAGCTCTTAAGAATGAGGGAAAATTGGATGTTATTAAGAAATCAACTTTGTTCAGTCTTATGCAGAAAATTTCGACTGTCCAACCTTTAGTGAAGATGGTCGCGACACCCGCCATCGATAACGACAGTTACGTTTTAAATGAACAGACCACTTATGAAGATTTCGAAATACCTCTGTGGAAAGTCAAAAATGGCCTCGAATACTATTTGGCGCATGTAGAGGAATTCATCAGCCCCAAGTATGATAGAAAGTACGCCTGGTACAACCTTGTCAAAGCGGCGGAATATAAGTCGATGAAAAAAATGTTTTCAAAGATAAACTATCTGAAACAGTTCTACAACAGCGAAACGAACGAAGTCGACGGAAAACCGTTCGAATTCGCGCACTTAGTCAAAGAAATACTCGAAAAAGAATTCATATGTAAAGTTGCCATGGGAAATATTCCCGAGCCGATGAATATTGAAGAAGATTCGGACACCACCGTTTGGACGGACGACGAAACTGAACAACTTTTGTCGTGGTATTTGGACAACTTGGACAAGTTTAAGAATCCTTTATACGTGCCCAGTTACCTTTGGGCGGAGGCTTCGAATTTATTAAACAAGAGCGCCGTGGCTTGCTCCAAGCAGATGAATGATATCAGAAGTCAGTACAGCGCGATGGTCAAGGAGAATCCGGAAGAATTGAACAATTGGAGATTTTACGAACTGTGCCAGAAAATATATGGAACTGGCAAAAAGAATATAGAGCAAGAGGAACAGGACGATATGCTGGATGATATGAGCGAGTGAATAAGCAACATTGCAAAGATAGAATAACCGAAATTAATTTGGGTTAAAACGGTAACGGTATGACGTACTACCGATATATTGCGATATCATAACGATGCGATACTGAAATTTTCTACTACTGCACCGTTAACGGTACCGTTATTTTTAGGGTACCTAAACACTATCAAAAAGGTTTTCTAAGTTAATCTTCTATCCGCAATGTATTTTTCGATATCGAAAGTATTTCGGTAGCGGTACCACTATTTTCTACCATATCATGATAACCTTATTACGTAAACCGGTACCGCTATTATACCGGTAGCTTATCCCTGTACCGATCCTTGAACCATTGACTTATTATTTTGAATTTGAAACTTTGATCCAATAGAGGCCACTTTTAGCATTTATGCTGTACATAACCAAAACGCAGAGTTTTTACGAGGTTTATATTGATTACAAATAATCGTTTTAGTTATTTATTGCCACGAATCGATACTTTGGTTTCCAGATGACTAGCGTGTCCAGCCAGGTATTTTTTTCCTGTTTGGGGGCGCCACTGAGCTCTTGAACTACCTTAAATTACTTCTTTTGGTTGAGTTGTAGTGCCACTACGTTATTCCATAAATTTTTATGATAAATAATTGTGATTATTTTAATATAATTATGTGCGCTATGTTTAAGCAATTTACAATTTTAGTTGTAAAAATAAAAGGTTTTAATTCAATTCCTTTTTTGTGTTTATTTGAAACAATCTAAATTAATAATCCTGCAGTAATAAACATAAATTAGGGCTCTTCGAATCGTACGTATAAAAAAAAGAAACAATCCAGTTTGCAAAAGAAAAGTTTTGCCACGTAAATCTAGTGGGCAAAAGTTGTTTTTAGCGCTACGCTCCTGATTTAATTTTAGAATGCTTCGCTGCCTCGGGATTCAATATTACCACACGAAGCAAAAATTTACTTTTCACCTCTCCAGGTTGAAAATAACCATTTTGCCGCGTAAATTCAGTGGGCAAAACTCGTTTTTATCCACTCGATTGAGAAAAGTGATTTGAACTTCGAACATCCTCATTTTATCAGAACTAATGCGGCGGTGCGTTCTGAAAACTATTTCAGCCAGTTATTTATTTCTTTTTGTAAGCGGTTTTTCTATAAAATATTTCTGTCATTTTTGAATATTGGTACTGTATTATGTAATATTTCTGAACGAATCTTTTATTTTTATTTTGTCTGAGGCATTCGAGCAGTACATCCAATTTCCCAAACTTGACATTGGCAGAATTTTCTCACTGGGAGAGGTGAAAAGTTGTGTGTACCACACGAGAGCAAATTCATTCGCATCTCGTGCTGTTGAATTCCTCACTGAGCTCAGGATACAATTTTTTTATCCAATTTTAGTATCCTTCGCTATCTCAGGATTCAAAATTAGCACTCGAAGCAAAAATGACCTTTGCCCTCTTGTTGTACGAATAACTATTGTTCTCTTATTGAATATATAATTACTATATTAGCTGTTTTGTATTTCAACTATCACTGACCTTTCTAACGACTGAAAAGCTGCTGATGACTGATAGAGATGTGCCATTAGATATAGTAACCTTACCAAAGTATAACTTCAGAAATGGATGACGTAGATAACCTCTACGAAAGTGCTACGCCGTCGCCGTAGCATATTCGTAGCAAAGAAAGGCCAGGCATGTTTTTGAAAACTGTTTCAGAAGATATTAGGGGTTATTTGAAGAATCAAATTGCATTATACTTACTTGAGATTGTCCATCATGAGACACCTGATTCATGATATTCTGGCTAGCTTTGTGATTTTTAGTGGTATCGTGGGTATCCCTCTGTATTGACACGGCTAAAGGCTTAAGTTCTGCTTGAATTTCGTTACCCAGCTGAAATATTTAAAAAAATTGATGCAGATATGTTTCCTCGATTGCTAGTTACTGGAGGAACTTGGAAACCATTTACGAGATATCAAACTGGATGCTCTTATATTTGTATACCTACATCCTGCGCCGCTATTGTGCCTGTTATGTGCAAGTTTGCTACATTTGGCGTTTTTTGTTCTTGGCTACCAAAAGTTTTTAAACTTCCTGGAAGTTGGGAAATTGATTTTTCCTCGTCACGACTAAGGCTTTTCCTGGGAATTCACGTTTCGAGATTTCTCATAAATATTCCCATAAATGATGATGATGAAGGGACATCGAAAAAAACGTAAATGAGTTGTTTTTTGCCATAAGGTGATTTGGGTTCTGTCATTTTACTTTTGGATCATGTTTTGTAGATAGACACCTGGATATGATGTTTCTAGAATATGGCACATGAAAAAATAAAATTACCTTCTTCTTATTCACGCGATCTTTATGACTGTTGCAAATAAAAACTGTATTTAGGGCACTGCTGTCTTTGTCAAAACTGTTTTCGTATCTCAACGGTTCTTTTAGTGAAAGTTCATGAATATCTAATTCCGGCACAGCAGGCTTTCTTGTTATTGAAGGAATAGTTTCCTTTTCTCTCCAAGTATTTTTCATACATTTATAAAGCATTTTATCTAAGTGTTGACTATCTTCCATAAAAGCTACTTTTAGTTTTTCTAAATGAGCTTTCTCTTTAATTTTGGATAAGGGCATAGGTAACTCAGTTATCTTGACCGGAATATTGGTTTTATTCCCATTGTTCTCTTCCTGTTGTTGGTCAGTATTCTCTAATTTTGCTTTATCTTTTGAATTGTCTTTATTTTCTTCTTTATTCACCTCTTGTACACAATTACCTTCGTCAGTCTTGCGTGTGATACTTTCATCAGTTGTATTAGTAACACGTGTGGTATTACTCTCGTGTGATTGTAGGTTTTTAGTTATAATATGGCGACTGTTAATAATTTGATTGGATTTATGAAGATTTTTAAGCTTTCTAAATTCTAACTTTATCGAATTAATGATTTTGTTATTTTCAATATCTAACAAACTGTGGTCATTTGAATTAAGCACAGTGGAAGTAGACTCATCTGTTTTCCTTTGTTCCTTCACACGATCCAGTAAAAGCTCATGTTGCATTTTAAATTTTGTCCTGATTCGATCAAAATCCTTGTTGGCTTCTTTATATTTGTGTAATATATTTAGTAACTGTAAAGAATATTGCTTCGATTCTTTAATGATTCTTTGAATACTGTCGTAATTAACAGATGTATATCGTGTTCGTATCATGTTACTTGTTTGGTAGTTCTGAGTAGGAACATCTGGACATCTTATTATGCGATTGTTGTCAGAAAATGATACATTCCATTCCTTCATAAGTGGAGAAACTTTTTTATTTTCTTCGGCACAAAGCATGCATATTGCCGTTTGTGTGAATTCATTTTGTCGTATTAAAACCATGTTTTGTTTGAAATATATGTTATCAGGACCACAAATAGTAGACTTAAATTGGCATACGTTTAATTTGTTTAAGCTATCAGAGCAGCTACATAGTTTACTTTGACATGATTGATCTAATGTGGTTTTATCAATATTATCGATCTGAACAAAACCATTATTATCAATAACGTTCAGAAAAGAAAAATTCTTATTCATTATATTTCCTGTTGGTTCATAATTTGATTTAAAGTTGTTGGCCATGTTGTAGAGTCGTAAGTTCATTACGTCGTTTATGCAGGCCTTAACTGTTGACGATGATTCAAGTAGCGGATAGGGTAAAGAATATTCGTTGTCGAGGCTAACGAAACTTTTGGTCGATGATTCTTGCTTCATTGGTAGTTTGCTCAACTTTGAAATATAGTGTGTAGTTCCTAAAGACGCTCCAGATACAACTGTTGAATTAGGTCTTATCGTATTTTCATCAGATCCTCGAATAGATGTCTTAAACTCTTGTTTTATTTTGTTCTTGCGATATATATTATCGTCATACATAAAAGTATTATGGACTACTTTGTTCGTTCCGTATTTTATGACATTGTCGTTATTAAAACTAGGATTTTTGTCTAAATGTCTCATCTCGAAAACATGTCTTTTGTTATTTTGTAAATTTTTACAATCAAGTTTTATAACTTCAGAATCGTCTGAACATGTTAGAGTTCTTGAAATATCACAATCATCTGTAACAGGTTTCCGAGTTTTTGTTTCTTTAGATACAATTTGGTCAATTAAGCGTATTGAATTTGTTGTTCTTATTACAGTGTCCTCTTTTCGCAGAGTATTCAATCTATCCTGATCAATAGTAACCTTGTAACTCATACAATGATCACACTTGCATGGTCTGCTATTACATTGTAAGTGAGTTACGGTATTATTCAGGTTTTCACTATATTTTATCTTTATTTCTGATGATATTTGATCAGTATCACGCACTGAGTCAGTTGCTACTAAAGGAGTATTCTTCTTTGGTTGGGTATTGTCATCATGAAATGTGATATTATTCAATCTTTCATGATCGAAAGTAATCTTGTAACTCATACAATGTTCACAATTGCATGGTCTGCAATCACACTGTTGATAAGTTACTGGATTATTCAGATTTTTATTATACTTATTGTACTTTAAAGAAGCGTAGTTAATGCACTCACACACTTCGCAATGGCTGTTACTACGATATGGGATATGACCTTTCAAAAAGTGTTCCTCACATTTTATACACTTACATGGCCTGCAGTTGCAGTTTGATATCAAAGGTATGTTAGCCCTTAAAGCCCAATAATCTTGAGGATACGTATTTACTATTCTTGAGCGTAACTTACTAGAATATTTTATATTGGTAGCACCATTTGAGCAGTCATCAACTATAGGTTTAGTTTTGCGTGGGTAAAATATTTGATGTAGCAATGATGTGTAAATTGGTACAGAATCAACAGCATGTAAGTTCGTTGGTTTGTGCACGACATAGTGAATGTCAAAATCTTTTTTATCGTTAGTTACAGGCTTACTCATTAATTTGGAGTATTTGTCGCAGGTACAAGTATCTGTACCTTCTTGCTCACAATTATCATTGATGCAGTTGTTGCAGTTGCAGTTCATGTGACGGCGATTGTCCGTTTCTGTTTCCGCGTCCTGATAGTGTGTAGGGACTCTGGTTCCGTAAGGATGTGCGCATTCAAAGCACCCGCAAGGAGAGCATGTGCAGTACGGTCGTTCTTGATTGTCTACGACTGATGCAACTATAAAATTATTTTTCTTGTTCAAACCTTCAACGCGTAAGCATTTAGGTTTGCATTCTGTACATTCACAAGGTGTACATTTACATGGATTCTTCTGAAAATCTGTCTCAGACGAAAGACAATCTATCATTGGCGGATACTTTTTATTATTTGTCATCCAATTATTGCACTCACTGAAAAAATACACATCCTTAGCTCTGCATTGTGCGCAATCGCAAGGCAAACAATTACATGTTTCAGTACTAGCCACACGCGGGTTACTCTTAATGCATTCACACACTTTGCAACTACACGCGGCATACATGTCTTGTAATTTTTGAAAAAATTCAGTCAAATGAACAGGCTTACTTCCGGAATAAACAACCTTTTTAAAAAGTTCATAAGGCACATTCATTATCTGGGAAGCTAATTCATCCACAGATGCTTTATACGGCTTCGATGTCGTTGTTTTATTGGTAACAAATGCTGAAGTTTGGTAATATTTATCTATTTGTCCATTTGTGATGACAGGATCAATTTTGCAAATATTTGTGTGCATTATGCTACCTTTAACCGTATTATTTCTGTTATTTTTTCTACTAAAGCTTCCTTTTTTAGTCCTTGGTGGATCATAATAATGTTTCCGTCTATTGTTATGATGTTTATCATGGGTTTCATTTCTTATATTATTATTTTTATCATTCTGCCTGGAATATTTATCAGGAACGTCACTTTGCTCTTCACAACTAAAACCATTGTATTTTCTTATATACATATAAGGATTTTCTTGATATGCTGGTTTCAAAGGTTTATTGTAACATCTCGCTAGGATGTCATATTGAGTGCTTTTTTGGATTGTCCTTGAGCTTCCATTTATTTTACTACATGATGATGTCGCTGATAATCGTTGCATTTTCAAAAACTCTTCATGTATACAGGCTTTGATGTAGTTTGTTAAATCAATATTAGTTTGTGGTATCAACAAACTGCTATTATCGTTACTGTGCTTTTGGTAATTGTTTTTTACTTTGGATGTATTCCTATATGTTATGTTATCTTCTCTTGATTCAGGGTTTTTATTTTTTAGATTTATAGTCCAGTCTTGTTCAGCGTCAGGGTAAATATTTTTTCTTTCTGATGCATCGTTTGTCTTGCAAGCAGTGCAAATTCTTCCTTCTTTTAATGTTTTATGGTCACAACATTCATGACATACTTCGTTTTGTTCTTCAATGAAAACTTTCCGACATATAGGACAAGGTCGATAAACCGAACAGAATTGTTTACAAGCTTCAAGTTTGTTAGCATTACTTTTTGCACCCCGATTACATGTATTTGAGCTTATTTGGTTGGTTTGATTAAAACTTACGTGGTTGCAATGTAATTTCTCTTTGTGTCTATTTTTATCCAAATATAAATCTTGGTTATTTGGGTCCATGTAGCTTAAAATAGCCGTTTTCTCTCTGCCTAAAAATTCATTGCTGCACATCCCTGCCAATGTATCCTTCTCGTACATATTTGTTGGTTTAGATTCATTTTTTGACATTTCTTTGATTTTATTAGAGTTATTTGATGACGTACTACTTCGAGAATTGCTTTTATTGTTGCTTCGATTATAAATATATTTTTCTTCAAATGAGCCGTCTAAATCATTTTTTTCAATTATATCTGAAGCGTGATGATTGTGAAGCACTGTAATAGCATCGTCCTCAAGATACCAATTGTCTTGAAATTCTATGTCAGGATGCATATTTCTAATTGATTTTTCATCTTTTAAATGTTGATTCGAGCTCAATTCGGTAGCATTGTCATCACGTGTTACACTTGCACTAAAATGTTGCTGTAAATATTCATCTTTCATACCGGCCTTCATTTTAATTTTGTTGTTTTTGGAGAGGTTTGTTTTTATTTCATGCACATTTTCTGCATTGGCATCAATTTTGTTATTTTTGTCGTTTGGTAAGATACATTGAATTCCTTCTGAAATATCTTTTTGTGCAGCAATAAAAATATTGTCGATAGGATCGCCACTGTCTATGTAAATAGGACATGGGGTATTCACACATGCCTTGTATGCACATACTACAAGTTTTTGTAGTTGTGTCCCGTCTAACAAGTCCTGATCAGAACAAGAACAGTTGCTGTCTCGCCAGGACCGGATCTCGGCTGCGGGCGTAGGTGGGTTAGAGAATTCTTCCATGGGGCTTTCTACTGTAATCCTGATCAGATTAGGTATTCGTAAAAAGGAGATACTACGCAAAAAATATGATCTTGTCTGCAAACAAAACGTAAATACTTAGGAGTAAGAATAGGGCAAACAAAAGTTTCATTTATATTTTAGTGGGGAAATAGAATTTGTTCAGAAATAGATTTATCTATCAAAATCTTCGTAGTTTTGTATTGTGGCACAGAATACAGAAACATATAATAACATTAACAGCCACGACAGTTCACTGCTGGGCATGGGCCTCCCCCTATCGAGGGGTATCGCCATACTCACCACGCTTGGCAGGCGGATTGGCGAACGCAGTGCAAGGTGTTGCATTTACTGCAAAAACTGCTGCTCATTCCCTGGATGATTAGCCCTATGTGACTAAGGCTTAGTCACATTTTACGACACCCACGGGTATAATTGGGGTGATGCTATTTTGAGCAGGCAACAGACGGAAAATATAATAAATTGTAACTAAATTTACCTGCTGATGTTCTTGTAAAGCTGCTTCTTTGGTACTTATTAATTTGGTACATTGTTAAGCAGTGGAGTCCCTATCCTCACAATAAAAATACGCAGGTAATTGTTAAGTTTTTTCTTTATATACAATACTATTTGCAATAAATTAAGATTACATTAGGCTTTCACTTTGACTACATTTTAGTTTCATTTACCTCAATAACTTATTCATCTGTGATTTACCTCTTCATTGGTTTTGTTTTTATTATTGTTATGATTTCTGACAAGTCTGACGAACTGCTGTTGTCGCTTTTTGAATGTTCCAAGAAGATCGAGGAGGACAGTTGTTGATATTCTAACCATAGATTTTACATCCCTGACAGTTTGGACTTTGGACCATTTTGTTGCTGCGCGCATAAGACTTAAATTGGCGGTTCAAGTGTCTAACCGGACGTGATCTTGACTGTACTTGTATAAATAATAGACGTTAGTGCAGCCCTGTCTCTTCTCCGTGCTTTTCTTTACTACTCTCCCTTCATAATGTAAATATATAACCTGTGCATTTGAATCAGTTTGTGGGCTTGTAAGCTGAAACTGCGAAGAATGTGGTATATTCGGAATAAATATTGTGACATTGCTTAGCCGAGCTTAGGTAGATGTAAGAGTCCTGTACGGCTGTCATTATTTGAGGGCATATCTAACAAACATTCTAAAGTCGCCAAAAACGTGGTTTAAGGGCGTCTTAGTGTGAAAAATGTCGAATCGACCTATTTTTGGTTGAGTTTTAAAGCATCATATATTATTTTATTTGAACCAGAAAAAATATATGTTGTTGTTAATGAACAGTTCTTGATTATTTAATGGACAAAAACACGATATCTATAACTTTTCTCGATCATAAAAAAATGCAAAGATACGTAAGTTTATGACAATTTTTCAAGTATTACTCAAAGATTATTAACACTAAAAAAAATTAAAATATGCCAAAATGTAGGAAATTACAAGATGTAAATAAAATAATGGATAGATTTTTTAAATTGTTTTTTGTGATTTTTTGAAACCCCATTATTCCCATTATATAACCAAACGACGCGCGCGCTGCGCTTCAGACGCCCGCCGGGCATCATCGGAGCAGGACCTATGCCAATTTTTCGACCGCGGCGTTCCGCAACCTGCTTTTTTCATCTTGTCGCGTAATATTAATAAGATATGAATTTTCTGACATCAAATGTGTTGGCTAGAAGAGATCTCTTCTTAAGAGATAAGCTCGCCTTTGCTACTAAGTTTTAAATAAGTGTTGTATATTTTTGACTGTAAATATTTTGTGAATGTGTAAATATTTCGTTAATTTATTGTAAATAAACGTGTACATAGTCTGTAAATAAGTAAAAATGGGAAATAAAAATAAATACAAGAGGGTACCTATATGTCAAAAGCGAAAAGACCGGCAAACAATATCGTAAGTATCTGAACATAATTCTAACCAATTTTTGACCTACCAAAGTAACTACCAACTATGAAGTAAGTATGTATAGGTATAAATTTTAGTGAATAGGTAAGTAGACAAAGAAATTGTATAGCTGATCTGGGTAACTAAACCAGAAGGAGTTTTAGGTTTAACAACAACAGACAGTAAAATTAAATAGTATTGCAACCACAGTATCTAACATTGGACCAACCATTTGATCTAGTGTCATTTTATTTATTATGTAGTTCATAAGCTGTTGCCATATTAAAAGTAAACATCATAATACATACATAGTAGAAATGAAACCAGTGGTGCAACCACAGTTCAAATCATACGAAGAGAATGTACGATTTTACATAATGTAATTTTATTATTTATTAGTGAGCCATGCTATAAGTAATTATCAAGTACATACACAGTAAAACAAAATGAGTAGTGCAACCACTGAATTTGTTTGTAATGTATTTATTAGACGGTAAATATTGTACCGATAACCTTGGACTTCTAATCCTTGCAGTGCTTCAATACTAAGAGACAAAGGTATTAGACATGCAAACAAATTACTAGGTACTGAAAAGTAAGTATAATTTAGTGAAACAGAAAAGGTAAGCCTGTTCAAGATTAGTGTACTTTTGATAAAAACGTTCCAGGACTTCAAGCCGTCATGACGATGACCAACTTTCTCTGCAAGTTCTGGAGTCACATACATCTCCAAAACAACATAGTCAAACATATCGCAAACTGCGAGGTTGTCCAATCCTACGTTTATCTGGGAGCGCTGATTTCCAACAACGGCGGTTGCATAGACGAGGTAAAAAGACGTATGGCGATAACTAGATCCACTATTCATAAGGTTTGGAAAATCGCAATATCACGAAAGCCACCAAAACACGACTCGTGAGAGCACTCATATTCCCCGTGTTCCTCTATGCTGCAGAGACGTGGACTTTGCGGGAAATTGAAAAGAAGAAGATAGACGCACTGGAAATGTGGTGCTGGAGGCGAATGCTTAGAATATCATCGATAGAATTCCCCACCAATGACTCCATTCTCAAGGAACTCGGCCTCTCCTCCATCGTGCAAGCTCGCATCCTTACATTCTTTGGACACGTCGCCCGACGCGGGGACATATCTATCGAGCGGCTCGTGGTCCAAGGGAAGGTCGAGTGTGCGCGCCCTCGAGGAAGATCAGACGGACCAAATTAAAGCTGCTACACAAGAAGGTTCCGTGACGGAGTGCACCAGAAAAGCAGTCATCCGTGAGGAATGGCGACGGATTGTAAAGCGTGCCACCAACCCGGATTGACGACCACGTCCGCTCTGTTAAGAGTGTATTGATGAAGAAGAAGACATCTCCACGTCAATCAACTCTCCAGTCTAATGAGTAAGTTACGAAAATTAAATGTTTTATTGTTCAGCTAATAAACAGTTGTTTTTTAATATGACTTTGAAAGCATTAATGATATTTTTCATATTTATATATAGATTTGCACTTACTTATACATACATTTTTACTGTAGTTCTATACAGCAGCCTCACCATGTAGCTATTACCTCCCAAGCAGAAAAGGCAAGACAGAAATACGTAATTTTATAAACAAAAAGTGGAAATGACGATTCTTAATGTTATTTAAATACTGCTCTGTGTGAATATTGATGTTTCAGAGCTTCAAGCATATGTGATGAAAAACCCTTATTGCAAGTTATGGACTCCCATACATTTCCACTTCAATAAACTTCTAAATCTCATAAGTAAGTAACGAAAATTCATTCATTAGCCTATTACAGTCCACTGCTTGACGTAGGCTTCCCCCTCGGTATGCCATAAGGCACGATCTCCCGTTTTCGCCAGTCAGTCGTTACCAGCCGTCTTTTTAAGTCATCGGTCCATCTGGATTCTGGCCGGAGGACGTCTAACGTTACGCTTGCCAAGGAAAGGCCCACTCCCACTTCAGCTTGCTACACTTCCAGAAAATGTTCGTCACTGGTCTTTTTTGCGGATAAGGTAGGTGATGACTGGTAGGACACATTGATCGAACACCATGGTCTTGAGGCATTGTGGCAAAGATGATTCTAGGATATGACGCAGCTTCCCAAATGCCGCCCAGCCCAGCTGCACTCTTCTGGTGCTTTCAACCTCAAAGTTGTCTCTACCCAACTGCAACGTTTGCCCAAAGTACACATACTTCAACAACTTTAAAGGCTACACCTTCGACGGAGACTGGCTTGGGGATGATTTGTTGAGTGAATTTGACTTTTGTTTTGTCCGAGTTCATCCCGAGTCTGTTACTTCTCGAGGCTGCCTTAAGACATGGATAGCATTTTTGCACACACTCTTCACACACACTATATATAAAATTAGTACGGATAGTAAGGATTATTTGTCATTGTCCTTCGATTTTCATTGTTTCGATGATTATAAGTAACTAATGAAAAATTTCAGATGTACCGACGGTGATGATATTGAGGTGGATATCTCCCGCTAGTAGAAGCGGAAACCAAGGAAGACGAATTTCAAACTGTTACGGGACGCCATATTTTAAATGAATTACAGGACAAAGCTCATCATAATGAGTTATTCAACTGCACATTACATAATACTAACATTATTTAAATTTATATTTAAATAATATTACTATTATTAATTAGTATATAATTCAATAATTAAAAATTAATAATATAAAAACACATCTTCAATGTTTAATTTTATCAATCCTACAATTGTACCAACTTATTTTTCCTAAGTAAATTACGTAAACAATAAAATTATTATCTATATCTTGGGGAGTTATTGACCTACTGCCATAGTTTTGTATACTGTAACGCGTGCGCTCGCTGTGGAAGCTGCGCTTGCCGCCCGGTCCGCACCGCAGGGTCAAGTGAGTTCACCGCAGACTAGCTCGCGCGATCTTTTCTACGCGACGGGCGGAAGGCCGTAAATGCCTACTTTTCAGCACTAAGCTGCCCTTAAAGTTACACAACGAAATCGTACAGAAACTTTAAGCCAAAAATATGCGACTTAAATATTTTTGAAACATGAAAAGCTAGCTATGCTGCTCTATAGCATCCATATTAGATTAGTAGTATATTCCATGGTAAGGTGATTAATTTTATTTTATTTTATTTGGGAAGCTTACAGCAGTCTTTACACAGGAATCAAGAAGCAGTGTCTGGCCCCCCTTCGTGCACTTTCGTAACTATGATTCACATAACTAGTTACGAAAATACACTTAATCACTGTTTCGTAACTAGTTACGAATAAGCACGGGTTTTTCCACATTTTGAATTTACTTTTTTTATTTATTGCAAATAGAAACGCAAACTTCCATCAATCTCTGATTGATCTACATTTTCATGACAGCTGTCAAACTCAAACTCCCGTTTATATCGAAAACGGTCGTTCGTTGCTTTTCCATAATGACGGATGTGATTTGGTTATAATTTAGTTTTTCTTGTTTATTTGAGTATATGTTGCATAAATCTGATAGTGTTTTAAGCAACTAACTATTCTTACACATACACACATCTCACGCCTATTATCCTTTGCGGGGTAGGCAGAGCATAGAGGCCGCAAAAAACGGCCATTTACGCCACGTCCGACAAACGGGTCCGGAATCGAAGTTCGAATTACAAACATTCGAAAATCTTCCTTGCGACAGTAGTGTTTTCGAAATAAAAACACCCGAACCTACGTTCTATCGATTTCATTTTATTGCGAACTGTTATGCATCGATGGTACGTTCCTCCGAAAGTACCTTTTGCCGCCCTGAAACTATGCGAATGTTCTTATAAATAAAAAAAAAAACATCGCGAAGAATTGAAAACCTCCTCCGGTTTTTGTTTTCTGTCGGTTAAAAGTAACTAAACTAAGTAAATAAACATTAAGTATATTAAGTTAACAAAAAGAAAACGCGAATAGCGCCACAACAAGCGAGTCCGGTGTTCAGACTGATTTTATATGCAATTGAGAAATTATTGTATTAATAGTAATAAGAATCAAGGCCAATATTTTCATAATTTCTGACAGATTTAGTCGTATTGCATCTTCATACATTTAGATCGATTATAAGAACATTCGCATAGTTGGGTGGCAATAGGTACTTTCGGAGGAACTTACCATCGATGCATAACAATTCGCAATAAAATGAAATCGATAGAACGTGTGTTCGGGTGTTTTTATTTCTAAAATACTACTTTCGCAAAGAAGATTTTCGAATGTTTGTAATTCGAACTTCGATTCCGGACCCCCGACAAACATCTGATGGCAAATTACGACTCTACAAAAGAGTTGTGGCGCCAGTGGCTCTGCCACCATTAAATAATAAATAAAATATCGAAAACAATGCAAGCTAGACTACTAGTTTCCAAGAGGAGTTTTTAGAGGAAGTTGTAAGTCTAGATCCGATCTACATTTTTGGTGTCAGCTGTCAAACACAAAACCCATTTATATCGAAAGCAAGCTAGACTGCAAGTTTCTTAGATGAAGTTGCAGGTCTAGATGCGATCTACTACATTTTTGGTGACAGCTGTCAAACTCAAAACCCATTTATATCGGAAACAATGCAAGCTAGACTGCAAGTATCTTAGAGGAAGTTGTAGGTCTAGATGCGATCTACATTTTTGGTATAAGCTATCAAACTCAAATCCCATTTATGACGAAAATTATGCAAACTAGACAACTAGTTTCTTAGGGGATGTCGTAGGTCATGATGTGATACGGAGTGCATTTTTTGTATTTCAACTTTAAAATTACGAAAGAATGCAATTATAACAATTTAAAACATTGTTTTTGTAACGAAAATTATAACAAATGGAAAATCTTTTTAGCATTTAACAAAAATATATATTTTCCGTATTTATATAAGTGGTTAAGAATATAGTAGACTTAGTTACGAAACATTGATTGTTAGTGTCATTTCGTAGCTAGTTACGAAAATTTACCAACGTGGAATAAAACAGTGTTTATTCGTAACCAGTTACGAAACAGTGATTAAGAGTGTTTTTATTTGTAGCTAGCTATGTAAATCTTAGTTACGAAAGTGCACGAAGAGTCTGGCCCGATGGCGTAGTTGATAGTACCCCTGCCTGCTACGCCAAGGGTCGTGGGTTTGAATCTCACACAGCACAAGTATTTGTAAGTTACTTTTCAAATATTTGTGTTGAGTCTGGGTGTTTTCTATGTATTGTATGTAATTATTTACAAAAAAAGGATTTAGTTTTATATCAGCTAATTATAAAAATGTTCTTACACCGGAACGAGACGGAAGATCGTGTTGCTCGAAGTTCCCACAGTACAAGCTTCGCTTTGCAAAGAGAATATAATAGAACTAGCGCTTTGTTTGGGACTAGATGGCGCCTTGTGAGATGTTCATGTTCAAGATACGGGTCAAATTTCGCAGCTATGATATTTGTAAGATAATTAGAAGGCACATGAGTCCTTTTACGAGCGGAAAGGTTTAAAATTTTGGCACATAAAGAAGTGTTGGTGTTTTGGGTAATCGAAATGATGTTTGATAATGAAAACAAGTATTCGTTTAAATAATAATTTTAATTCATCAATGAAATTCATTTTATCGTAAATAAAAACATTTTAGTCGATTACAATAGATTATGATCTAATCACTAATTTGTGAGAACATTGTTAAACAAAAATAACGTCGAAACTTTTTAAATTATACTCCAATTCTGCTTAAAGTAAAGTAATACAAATACAAAATTCGCAAAGAAAGTTCGTTGCAGAATTCGGAGCGTAACTATTTACAAAAAACTAAAAATGATTGGCACGGAAATGATAAAAATATCAAAAATCATGTCGAAATGTTGACTTATTCGATAAGGTACGTCTTGTTCGATATGGTCGCTTACGTTACTATATGATTAGAGTATTATATGATACAGTGTATGTACAGTCGTTTTACTCGCTAAACTAAAGAAGGCACCTTGAGTGAGGTCGGTGGAGGTATTAAATCTGGAACAAAAAGATAAACATTTAGATACATCCTGGAACGAAAGAATACAGGCTGATTGGCGAAGGAGGGTAAATATTTTGATGTGAAACTGAACAACTTTTCTTTGTAGATCTTTTTCGAATTATGCAAAAAATTCCTCCTGCCCTCTCATACAAATTTTTATGCTGCTGTAGATTTTATATGGGCAATTTTGATTTCGTATTTCAAATAAATATTGCAAGGAAAGTTGATCAGTTTCGCGTTTGGAACACACACGCCCTAAAAATATTTACTCTCCTCCGCCAAACTTTGTATATAAATAACTGTTTTTTGTTCTGTAAATTTTCGACAAATTTTGCTTCGGAGGGCTCGTTAAGTGGATTCCACTGCCATCTATGATTACATAAGTGGCGGTCGTTAATCAACAATATTATGGGTCTATTCCAGTACCCAGTAGGCATTTTAAAAACTATGACACAATGGTTCATCGGATCGTTCGTCGACTCGCTGTCCTACACAATAAGAAAGAGGTATATTATAAACGTGAATGAAAATGTTAATGCCGTGTGATGCCGGTTTAGAATAGCATCACCCCATTTCTCTCCCGTGGAAGCCGTAAGAGGCGACTAAGGTACTTGAGGGTGTGTATTGCAATTTTAGGCGATGGTTACTATGGCGATACACAATTTTACGAATTACCTTCAAAAATTTGTCAGACGTGGCGTAAATGTGCGTTGTTTACGCTCTGCCTACCCCCCAATGGATGTGTGTGTAAAATGTTTACTTACATAATTAGCACGTTGTGAGCGTAGCTAGACGTCCGTGCTCCAAACTATCGCATTTGTGCCCAACGCACAAGACGGACAATTCTGTAACAAAATAGTTTTAATTATCACTCGGTAGTACCTAATTTTTTATTTTATTTATTTGGAACAAACAAACAGCTGTGTACAAATGTAGGTTTTTACATGTTTATTTCTTATTAAAATGAGTGTAATACGTTTGCTGTGTAGTGCTGGCTTAGAAAAGCATCACCCCATTTCTTTCCATGGCGTAGGCGCGTATAAGGCGACTAAGTTGCGAATCAGAGTAAATCTATGGAATGGGCAGCAGCGTTTCTTGGGAATATTATACCTTGCCTTGCGCTCGCCAATCCGCCTGCCAAACATGGTTAATACCATGTCCAGCAGTGGACTGTACTGGCAACATAATAGTAGTTTATGCAACTGTCATATAATGGGGGTCATTAGAGTGACGCCGAGTGTGATAATAGTTTGACACTAGCATTCTAATGCCTAATCATATGCAGTTGCATACACTATTTTATCTACACCCTAAAAAATAAACTCGGTTAAACACTTTTCCAAACGTCCGCACCGGCGATTGTAAGGCCCGATACATGATCAAATTAAATACGAGAACGTAATATGGCTTGATATGAATTTTCGAAAATTCTTTACTTACAGTTGTTTTGATGTCGAGTCTGAACAACAAATAACAAACAACTGAACAGCAACTGAACAACACTGAACAACATCGGAATAACAACTGAACAGCATGTAAACAACTGCTCAACATCTGAACAACATCTCAACAACAACAGAACAAAAACCTATTAAAACAACTGAACAACAACCGAAAAATTACCGCTATCAGGTGCGGCGGAAGATGGCGATTTTTGTATTGGCAAAAAAGAACTTCGTTTCATTTCTCAACTTTATCGTAGTAAGAGTTTTCTCATTAAGTCATAACGCTTCTGTAATTTAAATAAAACAGTAGTTTATAATAGGCAGAATGCATAAAGTAGGTCTTTATGCAACTGTTTTCGAATTCATAATTCGAACATTATGAGACGAGTTTAGATAAAATTAATGTTGTTTTATATGAAATTACCAAAAGTAGCTCGCGTTTATGTCTTTTGTACTAAAATTGACGTTGTTCCATGCGTCAGTTTTTTGGTATCAGTTTAGTGGGGGTAAAATAGCACCACCCCACTTAAACTCGCAGAAGGCAGTGCAAGATGTTGTATTCACAGGGAACGCTGCTGCCCATTGCCTTGTCTAATTCTTTGACTGTCTCGATGGCGTAGTGGCTTGGCTAGTACCCCTGCCTGTTACGCCGAGGGTCGTGGGTTCGATCCCCACACAGCACAAGTATTACTTTTCAAATATTTGTGTAGAGTCTGGGCGTTTTCTAAGTACTGTGTGTATTAATAAAAAAAAGTATTTATGTATTATATCAGCTACATAGTTCCCATAGTACAAGCTTTGCTTAGTTTGGGGCTTGACGGCACTATGTGATATTTCAAGATATTTATGATTTTATTATTATTCTTTAGTCGCTACTTTTAGGCCCGAATCGTGTGTGATGTACACACAGCAAAGGAATAAGCTACACAGGTGAACTCCAAAAGGATTGAAATATTTTGATCCCCAATGAAAATATAAGAATTGTGGTAATGGATTCTCGTAGAGGAAATCATTTTATATCAAGATTAATTTTAAGAATTTTAATATTTTTACTGGAAATAAAAATATTTTAATTCATTTACAGAACCCTTGTGTAGCTTTTTCATATTCAGACTGTACATTAAGTACATATTACATACACTAAGTACAGTCGGTTGTAGCACATAAGGTAACAGGGATACTCCAAAAGAACTGAATTATTTTTATCCCCAGTTAATACATAATCAAAATTTAAACTTATTCTCATAAAATAAGTAATTTTCTACTAAGACATATTCATGTTAAGAATAAAATTATGCTAAGGACAAAAATGATTCAGCTCTTTTGGAGTACCCCTGGTACCTTATGTGCTATAACCGACTGTACATATTTTGAAATACTTACAACAATACTTTCGATGGCGTTGGCCAGCTGCTCCTCCATGATCTTGACATCGCCATGATCCAGCACTTCCTGTAAGAAAGATCATCATCATCATCATCATCATCATCATCATCATCATCATCATCATCATCATCATCATCATCATCATCGTCATCGTCGTCGTCGGCGTCATCGTCGTCGTCATCGTCATCGTCATCGCCATCGTCATCGTCATCGTCATCGTCATCGTCATCGTCGTCGTCGTCGTCGTCGTCGTCATCGTCATCGTCATCGTCATCGTCATCATCATAATCATCATCAACGCCGCTCTTCAGCATATAAGTCGATTGGTAGGTACGTAATGATTTCAAATCCACCATTCATCTCACATCCCTGTTGTCACCAAAGCAATTAACTTGCCACATGATTCGCCACACTCACCTCTTAACAGCTTTTAACACTGTCAGCTAGCTCCGGCACACGCACAGCTCACGCTCGCCACAACGCTCGCCACACTCACCTCTTGGCAGCTTTTTACACTGTCAGCTAGCTCCGGTACAGCGGCACAAAGGCGGGCGGCCGCACAAGCGCAACTGACACTCGCCAACCTCGCCGCGCCCTGCAGCACGCCCGCGTTGCCTGCCAAGCGCAGCGACGCCAGCTCGCCACGCGACTCGCCATAGCTCGGCACTGAGTACGTCATCGATGACACTGAGCGTTGCCACTCCTGTGGAATTGGTTTATAATGATGGAAAATTTCTACATTATTATTAGTGTTACAAATATGAAAAAAAAGATCATTTGCATGCTATCAAAACTGTTCGAATGCTAAGATTTTGCTGTTTTAGACTTAGAGAATCAATCATCACTTAACCCTTGCTTAGAACACTTTCTGGTTAGGTAAGTAAGTAATATCAAATCCGTAGTACATTAGAATTCTGTTTTGTATCAAAAACGCAAAAATACGCGTAGTATAGGTAATAATATTCCATCTCTATTTGTGAGAGACACTAGTATTAATTTAAATCGTTTCTAGTGTAACGTGGCTAACGGCAAAATATGGACTGACAAATAACACTTAACAATGAAAAAGCTATGATTATGGTTTCTAACGCATGTTGAAATGTTTCATGAATAAATGGGTCATGTCATGACATGAGATTAAATAAATACCTGTATCCACAACCGATAAATGTGATACCGTTAAACATTAGTCAAATTAGACACATGTCGATATTTTATGCAGTTAACATACGTTTTAGTTACAAATGTTAGGGCGTACCTCTGTGTCGGTTTTAGCATCCGCGTCGCCAATAGACCTGACGAGCTCTTTAGATATCGCCATCAGGAGGTAATTGGTGATTTTCGCTTTGGTTTCAGCAGTAGGTTCCTTAGTGATCTCCCGGCATAGTCTGGTGAGGTCGTCGTCGACCGTGTTGTGGATCCTCTCGAACAAATCCTCGATCAGTTGGCTGACTAGTTGACTCCGCATCGACGGGCACGAGCACCCGGTTTCTGAAGTTATATAGCTCATACTGTGGTGCATCCTTCCATAATCAGTCTTCTTTGGTACGGCAGTGTATATCGAGTATCCCTCGTCGATGTATTCGGTTCTGTCCGGTTTCAGATCGACTCTGGACGCGTGATACGTCTGTCTCATGGTTTCGCTTCTTAACTCTTCTAGTTCTTCGGTTTTTATCGATAGCTCGTGGCTGAGAGTTTTGATCTTTTCGTCGCATTTCCTCTTGCATTGGCTGAGTGCTTTTTGTGTTAGAGAGAGCTGCTTTTCCAGAGATTCCACCTGGGAACACAAGTCTTCTTAATGCGTCTTCTGCCGGCTTAAGGCACTCCCCATGCTGTGAGCGGAACCACACCAAACACGTGCAATGTTAGAACAGATAAAGCGCTACACAATAAAAGCGTTATGTTTGCATAACCATTGCCAAAGTAGATATTTACTATTCAACGTGAAAACATATAACTTTATGCTAGAGTGAAGAATGTGCAGAACTAAGAATGCGAATAGTAAGCAAAACATAATTAATCGTCGTATTAAAGGCAAAACCAACTAACTAGGCCAAAAATCACAAAGTAAAATCATGAGTAAATTTGATCCGAATGTTTATTTACTAAGTTGTGTCATTAATGATTGGTTAAGTATTTCCATATTTAGTCAAGTTGTTCTATGATTCAATGTTAAAGACATCGTGAAATACTTATTAAAATAATATTCTTAATTTATCCGCAATAACCCTCGTATTAAAAATTAACCCCTAAATAGTTTGTTTTGCCTCTAGATCATAAAATCTGGTTTAACTTCGTAAATAACCAGCATAGACGTACCGTATGTAGTCTTCTTATCATTATACAGGTATGCATCATATTTCTGTTATAACACTCAAAATAAAGTAAAGAAATAAGGTGTTATTTAAAAAATAAATAAAAGTAAGTTGGTTTTGCTTCTAGATTTGCTGTGTAAAGCACATTGACACTTAAGAAGCAAAGTGGGCTAATGTATATTTTGGCATTTTTAAGGTTGTTCTAGTTTAAAAACAAACAAACAAACCGACATATCCTAGAAGATTTATTATTCATGCACTACGGTATTCCTGAAACAGTCATTTTAAACAACGGTCCCCAAATGACAAGCTCAGAACTAACATACATGTTTCACTCATACAAAATACCACACATACATTTCATACTCCTTCACTGTCCTCAGGTAAATACTATTGAATGATACAACAGAACCATAATCACGGCAGTCGCATCATTTGTCGATGATGACCACAGAACCTGGGACAAACACCTCCATAAAATACAATTAGCTATCAACTCATATGTAACGAATCCACCAAATTTACCCCAGCCTTTCTAGTATTCGGTCGCGAACTAGTACCGTGTGGTCCCCATCCAACCTCGCGTTTTAAACACCGTCCGAGACACATCCTTACGGAAGAAGATGATGAAATCACAGTAGCCACTGCTGCAGCCATTGCGAGTAGATCACACTCCACAAGCTCCTCAAGCAACCGACGCCCCCGCACAAGGGCGCGATTGAGCTGGCTGTTTGAACAACCACAAACTTTTCCGGGTGAGCTCCTGCTCCCCACCATGCAGTCAGGTGTTAACAGCCCCGGGGCTAAAGTCATAGGGTCCACAACTATTAAAAAAAAGTACCGTGTGGTTCTACTTACTCCCAAAAGGACACCACGGACGACCTCATCTTCGCCCCTAGAGATGTTCATGCGGAAAATCTCGGTCAACTTATTCCTATTTTCGACAAAGTACAATCACGACTACACTCCATACACCAAAATAACGCATCCAACTACAATAAACATCGTCAAAACCTAGAATTTAAACCTGGTGATATAGTTTGGAAACGTAATTATCCCATAAGCTCTTCTCGTGTATGTCACGCACTGCTGGGGCGAAGCCATCGAGAAACACGGCGAAGCACTTGCTGTTTCACTCGATATCTCAAAGGCCTTTCACAGGCTCTGGCATGCAAGTCTGCTCAGCAAGCTTCCTGCTTATGGCATCCGAGCAGATTTTTGTACTTGGATTTCTGACTTCCTTAGTGAACGGTCCATTAGAGTAGTCGTTGACGGCTGCTCCTCTGACCTTATGGCCATTGATGCCGGAGTTCCTCAGGGGACTGTTCCCTCTGCAACTTTTTTCCTGCTCCACATCAATGACCTCCTTCAGCATGGTATTGTTGGATACGCAGATGATAGTACCGTTTCAGAGAGATACTTGACAAGTGCAGAAACCAGTGGGAATGAAAAAGTTCGTTAAGAAAGGCCATGGTAGAGCGAACAGATCTGACCTTAAGCCTTGTCTCCCAATGAGGCGACGACAATCTGGTCTCATTCAACGCCTCCAAAACACAAGCGTGTCTTTTCACTGCAAAAAGGAGTCCTTTCGACTGGACACCTACTTTTCGGGGTACATCTGTCCCTGTCACTGACAGGCTTGAGCTTCTAGGCATGGAGTTGACATCAAATCTAAACTTCGGCGCGACCATCGAGTACAAGGCTCAAACGGCGGCTAAGAAGCTGGGCATCCTGAAAAGAGTGAAGCGATACTTTAGGCCTGGACAGCTTTTAACTCTTTACAAAGCACAGGTCCGATCCTGCATGGAGTATTGCAGTCACCTTTGGGATGGCTCAGCCAAATACCAACTTGCCACTCTTGACTCGGTGGAACGCAGGGCCAAGAGGCTCATAGGCGACATAAAACTGGTGGACACCAAGCTACATAGCCTGGCACATCGCCACAAGGTTGCCTGCTTGTCGGTTTTTTACAGATTGTACTTCGGAGAGTGTGCTCAAGAGTTTCACGACCTTGTTCCACCAGCTCCCTTCTACTTACTTCTATATCCAGACGCATCGCCGGATACCATCCATACCTGGTTGCCATTCCACCAATTCGCTTCCACTAAGCGCTTCCAGCCATCATTTATAATACGCACTGCTAAAAAGTGGAACTCACTACCTGCGTCTGTGTTTCCAAACGCTACATATATTTACCTACATCCATTTACCTGCATCTACTTACCTACACCTAGCTCATCTACTTTCACCCACCATCGCCACACTAATTTAATCTTGTTATTTTAGAGTTTGTCCTTTACGCTCATTCTTGTATATAAATAAATAAAGAAGTCTCTACAACAAGTTCTCTCCAGCTTTTATTTGCCTGTGGCATATGGGCTACACACTGGTGACCAAATCTACGGTAAATAGCAGTAGTTGGTTTTCCTCTCAAATTGCCTGAATGGTGCACACAAGTCTAGAGTCAAAAGCGATTATATCCCGATTGTATTTATAACCACTCGAGATTAAGATATAATTCACAGCCAAAATCAACTATCACCAGTTTGTTGATTTTGCCTGGTATGTTTGAGGAATGTTGATGATTATCTCTGGTAATTTGGTTTTCAACTTTTCGAATCAAATCAACTTTCTCAAATAGTTAGTTTTAGAACTCGATAACTTCGTACATAATGGTCACAGACAGTAATCGGTTTTACCACTAGATAGAGAATTCCAAACTAAGCAGCGTGGTGTAAAAAAGTAAAAACATCAAAAATTTCGAGATAGTCGGTTTTGCCTTTAATACGACGTAATGTTTTCATGCAAGTTTTAATGCAGGTACGAACAATGTTTTAAATCGTGTGTTGTGTTTGCAGTCTGTGAAATTCACTTGGAACACTCATGTGCAGTGTGCTTTGTAAAACTACAAAAACGTGCAGCGAATCCTTTGGGCAAAGGGTTTACTCATAACTATGAATTGAATCCCTTTAAAAATAATTCAACGCGTTTGTGCAAGTTCTCTTCAATGAAAATTGGTTTTGTGTTGAATTTTTTAAATATGAATTGACGAGTTTCCTATACAGTGTTTTCCCTTAAGCAATAAAGTATTTATCAACTAGCAAAAGAACTACAAAGAAACCCATATTCTTTCAGCGTCAAGAACAATTTATTTACAAGACCCCTATTCCTTTTAATTGGTTCTCCAGAACTCCCTGATTGGGCTCACCTCCTCCCTTAGCTCCGCGTGCGTCACCTCCAGATCCTGGTTGTGCTTGTAGATGCGCATCAGCTCTTTCTTGGTGTGCTCCAGGTCCTGGAGGTACCGCGCCTCGTGAGCGGCGGAGGTGTCGTGCACGGAGGTCAGCTCTTCGGTAAGCTCCTTGTTAATCTTGTGCAGGCGGTCCAACTCCATCTAGAAACGAGTATATTGAGTAGAAAATTAGTAAAACTGTGTTCATATTTCTTTTTTAAAAATTATTTGGAAAATGAGGCTTTCATGTTAAAATTTAATTACAGTGAACGAAAATGTCAAACAATGAGAAGTTTATCATTTGGTAGAACAGATTTTATATGATAGTAAACTAAATAAGGTTAAATAATACAACTAAGTATGTAGTTGCCCAAAATCTACCTACCAAATCAGCGCGTAAAGCAGTGGTTCCTAACCTTTCAACCGATACTTGTTACATATAGAACTATGATATAGACTCAAACACGAGAAGCACACGTACAGTAATTCTTGTCTTGTTGTATTATATTATCATAAATAAGAGATAGAAAAAATGATTTTCAGCCGGGGCTTAAACCCGGGACCTGTGGAGTGCGTCTTATTGCTCTGCCAACTTAGCTACCGACCGAGCACTTCCAAATTTTCAACCTTTTGGTATTTGTCTCGAGCGACATCTTGTGCAAGTTATTTCAACCAATAAACTCTATCTTTTTTTCTTTGAACTGCTTCAGTAATTCTTGTCTATGATTTGTATGAAAATTTGACGCGATCCTTTTACGATACCTACCTACGTTTTATATGCCGTATTTACACACCTTGAATTGAGCATCCAGATTCCTCAGCTCGGTTTCAGACTTGCTCAGATCCACGGAGATCATCGAGTACCTCTGCTGCAGCTGTTCATTCTTCAGCCTTAAGCTCCCCGTGTCTCGTTCAGCTTTCTCCAGCTTGACCTTGGCGAAGGAATCTGACTCTTGGAGCTGTTGAAGCTTTCTTTGTAGCGGGTCTATCATCTCTTTTAGCTCCGACTTTTCATTTTCTAGTATTTTGATCTGAAAATAGCAAAAATTAAAAATGGCCGCGTTTTTATTTTTGGTATTGTTTAAAACTGAATGGTGCTTTAAGTACTCGTATATTTTTTTTTTGTAAAAACTACAAGCAATTTACTTTCAAAATACGTCTTTACAACTATGCGTTTTAAGGTTTTAAAGTGTAATCATTGTATAACCTCTGTTCTAGTACTATCTACTACTACTTCAATACTTCATACGCGAAAGATCATAAATAAAAATAATCACATTTCTGCTTTCGAATTCTGATGGGTATGGCTCCACTATGTAAGGAGTGTGAGAACATCTCCTCTGCAAAAAGTAAAAATTTATATTTTACAATAGGTGTTAAGAGTTGCCGAGTGATGCCGGCTTAGAATGGCATGACCCCATTTATTTCCCGTGGGAGTTGTAAGAGGCAACTAAGGGACTCGAGGGTGTGTCTGTGTATTGTAATTTTAGGCGATGGGTTGACAACCTGTGACCATAGCGATACACAATTTTCCGAATGACCCTCAAATATTTGTCAGACGTGGCGTAAATTAACGTTTTGCGGCCGTTTACGCTCTGCTTACCCCGCAAGGGATTATAGGCGTGATATAATGTATGTATGTATGTATGTTAAGAATAGCCGTGTGCTGCCGTTCAGTAATTTATTTATTCTTATTTATGAATAAAATCCAGAATGAGACTATCCGAAAGACCAAAGTAACGGACATAGTCTGAAGGTGTAGCAAACTGAAGTGGCAGTGGTCTGGGCACATATGTCGTAGAGCCGACGGACGGCAAGCGTAGCGTTGGACGAACTTCGCCCAGATAGACCGATGTCAAAAAAGGTAGCGACTGGATGGTAAAAACGAGAGATCGTGCCCTATGGCGTACCCTGGGGGAGGCCTACGTCCAGCAGTGGACTGCAATAGGCTGATTTTTATATGTGTACCCATTGAAGAGACTGCAAACTTAGGATTTTGGGTCCACTGAACTAACGGTAAACCGTAAACTCTACACAACTAAAGGTAAATCCACCTAGCAGGAGGTTTTTCGCACTTTGAGATCCCCATCCTCACCTTGATCGTCATCTCGTCCTGCCTGGTCTTGGCTTCTTGGATCCTCTTCTTGTATCCACCTTCCATCTCGGCCCACATGTCGTCAGCCTGTGTTAGCATCTCCAAGTAGGCAGCCTCACGCCTCTCCAGTTCTGCCACACGATTCTTGAGTTTTTCCTCTTCTTGAAGCAACTTCTGGAGTTTCGCTGTCATGTACGGGTCTGGTGGGTTCTGTAGGGCAAAGGGATTGAATTTGTGAATGACGTCATCAAATGCAAATCCTATCGAAATGTGATGAGCGCTCGATACATACACACACACACGATTCTAATTAATCATGTTTTTTGGTTACTTTTTTAATGTATTGATATCGTTAAGCTTTCTAAGTTTTGAAACAATAGCAGACCTAAATCTGTTGGTCTGAGTTTACTTCCCACAAGTCCTTGAATATTGTTACGTTGCCCAGATTAGAATATTAAGTAAATAATCTTTATTACACACGAATACAGGATAATAATAAAAAACAGAAAATCTCAATCAAATGTGCGCAAAAGCGGTCTTATCGCTAGAAGACAACCTTTGAGTAGAAGAAACCGGTGAAGAAAACAGAGCTGTGCACGACCATTTTAGAATTTAAGCTATACATAAATAATATGAATAACATAATTCGTATCATTAAGTATAATAAAGATAAATAAATACACGTACATGCACGTACATATACATACTTTAATAAAAATATATACACACTCATACACTTTATGGACACATAGACAAATTAAATAGTTTGCATGCTCAACATAAAGCCCGTGAAGATTTAAATACTTATCTAAATCATTGATAAAATAAATTGAACCACTTTACCAATTAATTGTTAGTATAACCTTGAAAGTCTCAACGAATGCTTGCTCTAGTTGCTTCTAACAAAAATGAAGATAATCTGGTTTTAGAAGATACAATTGATAGAGATTTCATCAGAGGGACGGTCATGGTTAAAGATTTTGTAGTTACGCACACTGAACGCCCGCCGCGGTCAAGTTACTGTGTGCCACACATTGATATCAATCGCGGCGTATTTTTTTAATGATAATCATTGCTGCGAAAACTAAGCAGGTCTCAGCAAAAACAAACCCGTTGACATAAATAAAGCTTTGCGTAATAGATAAACGGTTTGTGAACATGTGTTCACAAAAACTTAATCATGTTGACACAGATACCTACGAGTAGTTTTTCATATAAACTGATGGCTGATAATTTCGCTGTGTTATTTAGCGCTGAACTGGTCAAGTACTTGCAATTGCAATTTTACTCTGTCAGAGACCTGTTCAGACTAGCAAGTTCCGAAGGTTCCGAAACTAAATACAACATTAAGCACGCCAAATACCTTCTTTACTTACTCCTTTTGGCAGACGCAATGTAATTTCACCATCATCGACTCCACCTTGATATCTATTGCGTTAATGTTCACGGTCCTGTGCTAAACTCATCCATAGAGATCCCTTTGACTTGGTGATATCATCGGGCCAATGTAATTTAGTCTACTAGAAACTCAGGGAACGAATTTTCAATTTCCGTGAAGCTGTGCTATAGTAAGCGCGAAATGCAGATTCTCACCTCTTTCTCAGCCTGAAGTTGCTGTTCGAGCTCCGAGATCTGCGCCTCCATCTTCTCAACCTTGGCATTAGAACACGTCACCGTCGCGTGCAGCTGCCCCTTGACGCTCTCCAGCTCTTTCTCCAGGTGCTTGACCTTCTCCAGCAGACTTTCCTTAAGCTTCAACGCCTTTATCTCGTCTTGTCTCTTCAGCGCCATTAATCTGAAAAGGGGGAATGAGTTACGAATATGTTATAAAAACGCGGAAAGCAGTTTCATAGGACTTTTAATTTGCCGACCAAAAAATATCACTATCATCATCTATCTACACTTAAGATCCCAATTTTTCTAGAATCGGCGCAAGACACGTTTTGTTGATTTTCCATTAGTCCCTATCAGTAGTCAAAATCTCAAACAACAAACAAAACTTAATAAAATAAAATATATTACAATACTCGAAGTGTTCTTTGTCCCATTATATTATTTTTCTTTTCGATAACTATAGAGACATTAATTAGCCATGCCATGACTAAACCCCACTACATAGATATGGATGAATAAGTATCGAGTTGGCTAAAAAGTCTGACGATTACATACTGCATTTCAGCACTGCAGGAACCAAATCGTATCATTCTTTTGCAATAAGACAAAAGTTAAACACATACGCCGGCATATTGATTCCGCTTGCCAACATCCCCGTTAATAAGACTTTCCGTGAAGTCACAGAAAAACCAATAAATACCGTGTAATCGGTTTGTCGGTCAAGACCAGCGGAGGTAGCTAATGGACCTGACTTCCGGCCAACGCCTTAACACCTAGTTTCCGTTCGGCATCTCATACATTTTTAAATATTTATAACACGTAATCTATGTAATCATAAGTTAATAGGATGATAACGTGATAGTTCTTTAATCAAAAGGGATTAAATCGAATATTTAACGTATTTGCTATGCTCGTTCGTTTGCATACACGCATAAGGCTTTTTTTGTTACAAACACAAGACTTTTCTAGAATCTTTAGCAATAATACTTACTCATGGATCTGTTGCTCAAGGGGGCTACTGGTGCTGACGCTGTTCGGCAGGGCTCTATACACGGAAAGATCCCTCTCCCTTTGAGATTTAGCTTTCAATTCTATTATGGCTTGTCTGGTGTCTTCTGGCAGTGGACCCATGCGGGTTTTTAGCGCTAGCTGAAAAGAAGAAAGATATTTTGTTAGTCATTATCATGAAATCCCGTCCTGTGGGGCGCCCCAGGTAGGTACCACGAGTGAGACGTGGTAGAGGCTGACTTGTGCGATCCCCAAGTCAACAATTGGCAGGAGATCGTCCACGACAGGTTTAGTGGAGAGAGCTCGTTTTAGGGGCCACGTTCCTGTTTGGGTCGGAGAGTCAGCGAAGTTAATCTCCACTGCTTCATTTTTACTGCTTTTTTTGATTGAATTTTGACCAGCATCATGAATGACGCCCTGATGATCTTCAGGTCTTGAAACAAAAGGCATTACGAACATAACAAACGAGTCTTACGATATTTTCCGCGGTAACGGTCGCCCCGACGGCGTGGATGACGTTAAACGCGATCAGCGCTGGCACGGCCTTCTCCAACTTGTGCAGTCTGTCTTGTAACTCGATCTGAAACAAGACGAACTTTTTTAAAACTCTCTTCTGGAATGGGTGTTTGTTAAAATGAGCAGCGCCGCTATACCGTTTTGCAGAACACCAATAATCCAATTACATACTTTTTAGTGGAAAAAGAAGCTAATATGCCTAAGGCAGTACGCTGCAGGGCTTATCTGACAGTTTTGTTTTTAGGTGAGCTTGTCCCCTTGTACTTGACTTCAAAAGGATAGGTAGGTACCCATTTTCAGAAGAATCAGAAACAGCAGCCGCGTGTCAAAAAGCGCATTGTGAATTGTGTGATAGAGACTGCATTGGCTGGTAAACTTGTGCGCAAAAGTTGCAGCTAGACGTTCGGTCGGTCCAAAAGCATGATCTATGAAAGCTTCCGGGCCTATGTCTAATAGCACGTTCACACTATGTACCTGCTCCTGCTCCTGCCGCTGTTGCGAATATTGCTCGAAATACTTCCGCGGAAGTATCATCGCGAGTGAGTATTCACACACTGCCGATAAACTCTTCTCGCATCAATATGAGTGAGCGGGATCGCAATACATTCCATACGCGTTCGTGCTGCCGTTTCTTTGACTCGCGCACGAAAAGCCGACAATCGAGGGAGCACGGGACTGGGGCATGTATACACATTCGCGCTGCCCACTTTCCTTACTATTTTCCTGCCCATATTGGCATAGTGTGAACGTGCTATAACAGGCAATGTATCACAGTTTTTTTGATGTTCCTTCCTTTCGTAGCTGTATCTGACACAAGAATCAGCTCCAAGCTGCCTACCTCTCTAGCTTTAAGTGCGCACTCCCGCTTGTTGATGTCATCAATGAGCCGCTCGCATTGAGCCCGTGAACACTCCCTTTGCTCCGTCATATCTCTTAATTGTGCTGAACAAAGCTCATAGTCCATCTCAAGCCTGGAAACAAACAATACATGGTTGAAAGTTTAAAACGTTTTTCAAAGCCAAAAAATTTACATCGTTTGTTATTTTTTACCACATCTAAAGCATTTTCAAATGCCTATTCCATCACAGCCAATAGCCACTAATACATCTTCTGAGATGTCTATAGAACCGCCGCCGTCGGTTTTGACAGCTGTCATCTCCATACTAAAAGAGATGTCAGCAAAGGAAAATGGACCCTCTGCCATAGTATTATCACGAATCTGACAGGTGTCAAAACCGACTTCTCTCGGCGGCGGTACTATAGGATGTTTTCAAATTGCTGATATCAAATATTGAATCTGCATTCCAATAACGGCTCGACATGCCATTGTAAACACCACATGTACGTAAACTTTACATTCTGATGGAAAACACAAACACACAAATAGCGGTAACTACTCCGAGGTCAATATATCCGCAGCTAATGACCACTTGTCTGCATCTACCCACATTCGTGGCTGTCACGACCAAGGCCGCGTCTTAAGACCCGGTGTATCGTGTGGTCAAGTGACATGAACCTTATAACTTGATCTGATTCTGATGGATATCTGCTCGTAAGTAAGTTATAAGTTAAAAGCATTCATATGAAGGTTGTTTTCGTATATCGTTAAAATACACTACTGTAATCTAAATATATACATTTCAAACGTTGGTATCTCTGAGTTACTTTCCAAAACAGGTTAGTAATGAATTAGTACTTTTTAACAAAATTGTAAAATCTAACACTCATGTTTTAAGTAACTTTCATATAGTACTTATAAGTATGCTATCTGAGTTCATTGCATATTTCGTAGCTATTCCTTTTAATTGCAGTACCTAGTAAAGTAAATTTATCCTTGATACAGCAAACAAGGTTCTAAACAACGACCACACGTTCTACATCATATTTGTATAACTAGAAATGTTAAACGGATTCATTAAACCCATCTTTTCCTTTTATAACAGTAGTGTGGGTTTTAATCCCACATACCATCAGCTACCAGCTACCAGGCAACTTACCGGCCTACCTACATAACTATTTGCATTTCAATATATCGAGCTGCTTCAAGGAAAATCGGCGTTACATAAAACATAACGTAAACTAGACGATATGATCTGATAAGCTGATAAGTTATTAATACGGCTAAGTAATGCATTTAGAACGGATCGGGTTAGGATCTAATTGAATAACCACATAACTTACACCTATAATTAATTAATTTTATGGATGACTAACTAGATGCCTACCCCGCAAGGGATTATAGGCGTGATATATGTATGTATGTATGTATGACTAACTTTTCTAAGCGATGAATTGTGAGTAGGTACGCAATAATCTAGCGTAACTCTGAGTGTTGTTTGAGTTGATTTTTTACATAGTAAGAAATGATATTTTGCCGCAGTAATAGCTAATAGAAATTATATTTTCTCGCAGTAATAGTAATAATGTTCGGCTGTATCTATCTAACAATATTTTCACAAATGAGGCATGTTATAGGTACGTAGTTATTCTGCAATTTTGATATTAAATAAAATAACTGTATCTTTTTTTCGTTTTGTGAGAATTATTATCTATACGTACGTGGTACCTACTACCTATATGGATAATGAGTTGGACTAAAAGTAAAATCAAGCAAGTGCTCTGATTAAATCAGGTTATGTATGAACAGTTATAAAACGTTTATCTACTCACTGCTGCCAATGCAATCGGGTATCATTTTCGATTTCCTCCAGTTCACAACAATCTTCCTCTAGCCTCTCATACTTCTCGTGAAGCTCATTCAGTTGGGATTCCAGGTCCTAAAATAGAAGATGAAACATCAGGATCTTATTGTTAGCATATATAAGTAGGTGTACATCAAAATTGGCTTAGTAGTTTTTACCAATAAGTGATTTGAAGTCAGTGATATGGTAAACTATACGCGCAAATGCAGTTTATTGTAAAGTACCTGGTCGGTATTTTGTATTACAATAATCAAACGATGGCGTTATTCGTAAAAAAAACTGGTAAAACAAGGATATTTAAAATATGAAACCTAGCGACTAGCCTAGCCTAGATCGACTTAAAGCCTCCGAAATCCCCTACGTATAACTCTACAACAAACTTGTTAGAGCCGTTTCCGAGATCCCGATTATAAAGAAGTAAACATACAAGAATTGCTCGTTTAAAAGCATTATTAGAAAGATAGATGCCGTGTGATGCCGGCTTAGAATAGCATCACCCCATTTCTTTGCCTTAGGAGTCGTTAGAGGCGACTAAGGGACTTGAGGGTGTGTATCTCCACGCCAGTGAGTAGTATTCTTTGGTGTGTATTGCAATATTAGGCGATGGGCTGACAACCTGTCACTATGGCGATACACAATTTTCCGAATGCCCTAAAATATTTGTCAGACGTGGCGTAAATATCCGTTTTTGCGGCCGTTTGCGCTCTGCCTACCCCGCAAGGGATTATAGGCGTGATATGTGTACGTGTATGTGTGTAGATTAATAGGTACAGCATATAAAAAATTATAGTCATAGAGATAAAAAGGTAAACTAATCATTTTGTTGGCTTAATAAAAAAACGTACTAATTGAGGAAACATTCTCAGATATCTTTAACATATACAGGTGTAATGATGTGATTGCATTAGATTTCCATGTCATGGCCTCTTTACAGCGGTTACTTCCTAACAATAGCAATTGTCAATATATAAGACATTTTTGCAATACATATTTACTTACACGAGTTCAATAGAAACAATATGGGACGTTCCCATCATACATTCTTATAATACAATACCTATCTGTGTAGGAAAATTCTTTTGGATTTAGTCAGCCTGTGAAAATAAATAACTTATGTTTGAAAAATTGCACAAACAAGTGCTCGTCCATTGTTGAATAATCGCTCTTGAAACATCAATCAATCAGTTCTTGCTATTGACCAAACTTAGCTCAGTTTTTTATCCGAGTAAACACTAGATATTTTTTTATTATTTCTCTTATAGCTTATAGTATAGAGTAACTTACCTGTATCCTATTCTCTAGTTCAAACTCCTTCTGTAACCTCTCCGCGAGCTTAGCCTCTTTGACGTCCTGCGCCGCTTCGTAAATCGAGATCTTCCCCTCCAAGAACTTCAATCTCCTCTCGTAATACTGCTTGTGCTTCTTGCCCAGCTTCACACACCTGCACTCAAGGCCGTCTCCTTCCTCCTTACTGTTTAAAGTCCTATTCCTAACTCCCTGTCTCTCAAGTTTCTCCCTAATACTATTCAGTCGTTGTATTTCTGTGTTCAGTTCTGTGCATTCGAAACTCTCGTTTTCTGTCTGGGTGGCTTTGCACTCAGTGTCGACTTCTTCGAAGATGCCACTCTCTTGCAGAACACTGCTGGGTTTCCTCTCCTCGTGACAAAGACTCTCAAGGGATTCGCACTTGTCGTTCTGCTGGTATGGTGTGACTGTAGCTATTGCCTTTTGAGTTTTGTGCGATGGAATGTCGGTTTCCGGTTTATATTTAAGGTCGCATAGTTTTCTCGGTTTTGTCTGCAAAAGGGTTTTATGCGTTAGGGGGAAATGTTAAGATCATTTTTTATGAATATTTACATTTCTTTGAGATGACAATATGATGGTGGCAGCTTAACTGACTGACAGCGTCTTGTCAAGATGACAATGCATATTTCTAAAAAGGACGCGTGCACTTTTTTAAAGAAGTTTTCATACCTGATAGCACTCATCTTCGCTGACGGAGCTGCTGAGCGCCTGCAGGTTGTACAGCAGCATCAGGACCTGCTCCAAACAGCTCCTGTCTTCCGCCGACGCCGCGTTCAGGATCATCTGCTCCAGATGCTCCTTCACTGGGTTGCTTCTCAACGAATCACTGGTTTCCGAGTTCCTGGGCAAGATGAAAATAACAATAAAAACGGTCCAGGATATGATGGGATCCTAAAGAGCACAATCTTTCTTGCCGTGTGCCATCTATCATCAACAAGATTAACAACACTACGTTTTAAAAATGTACTATCAGCGCAACGAATCACCTTTTCAGCTAATATTACACTAAATGTAGTATCAAATAATATATTTTTTCTCAGTGTGATACGAAACGTACTCTGGCTGGACGGAGTTCAACAAAGCGTTGGCATCGATAGCTATATAGTCCCATTCAAGTTCCAGATTGAAAGGGCATATTGGATAATGTCCTGACTCTTACCTGTCCAATATATCAGCCAGGACTTGCGCTTTAAGGAACTCTTCCTTAAAGTCATCGTGGGGCGTAGTGAGCGTTCTTCGGGGGTTGCAGGGGCTGCCCGGTGTGTGGGGCGATTTGTACCCGGAGTCCATCCGCTTGAGGTCAGGCGACGCAGAGTCCTTGATCCGGGAGCCGGGGGACACGCAGCCCGAGTCTGAGTCTGTTAGGTTGTCCCTAGCACCCTGTCGACAAAATGCACTAGTTGAAGAAAAAGTAAATAATAATTTAAGCCATAGCTTCACACGCTACTTAAAGATAATTTTTACTGAACGAGCATAAACGCACGATAAAGCTGGGGGTAAAGCGCGTAGCGTGCATAATTCGCTGAAAAGGAGTGTTTGAATCCCGCTCGGAAAATTTATAGACTCAAGGTCAAGGTATTTTCTTGTTTGGAAATGGTTACCAAAAATATCAAACGAGTTTGATCTCGCGACCTTGGTGATCTATTGATTGTTGAGTCACCTTTATTGTAATGGACTTTTTAGTAAAATCTTAGTAGGTATTCGAACTCTTAGGTCTTTATTATTATTTCGTTGACGACCGATGTGGCGCAGTGGCATTGCGACTGCCTGCGACGTAAAGGTTCCGGATTCGATTTTCGGTGGGGCAATCACAAAGTTGATATTTATCTTATCACATTGTGAATTTGTTCTCAGTATGGTTGGGATAAGGACATTGTAGACTGAACCACCTGATTGTCCGAAAAGAAAAATGATTCTGTGCTTTGGAGGGCATGTTAAGCCATTGGTCCCGGTTGCTGTCTATGATTGATTACTAAGACGGCGGCGATCATAACACAACTATGTCAGAGGCCTACTACTAGTCGTTGTTCGGGTCGGGTAGTTCATCGGGTCGTTGGACGACTCGGTGTCCTTCTCGAAAAAATATTATTCTTAGTAGGTTTTCGAAATCGTAGGTCTCTATTATGATTTCGTAAAAAACTACCCACACTCTCAATTCTAACTGCTCCATTTCTTACTGGTTCAAACTGACCTTCATTCTACTCAAAATTAAAAAGCTATCATTCCACTTCCCGGTAATTCGCTAAGTTGTTTTAAATTATCAAAAAGAGTTCAATGGTTCTTTACGACTTGCCTGCCTACAATTATCTCTATTAATCACGTTTACAGTTACATTGCTCGCCAAATTCAGCTCAGCCCACCAACAGTCGAGTAAGTGACAGATATGGACGTTGAATGGCTTCCAAATAAGGCAAGTCCGCGAGGCACGCTTGAGGAGTACTTAGCGTTTGGTCGTGGCTTAGTCAAAGGCAGGAAACACCCGACTCAGGTGTGCTTTGACTGGAAACCGTGATTTCGCAATAACAAAACTTATTATAAAATTTTCTTTCAATTGTAAAAAAGCAGGCCATATAACAATATCTTTCCTATACGAACGAAAAATAATAATTATGATACGACTCTACATTTTCTATGTCTTCACTCCTATCAACCTAAACTTGAACTAGGCCATACTTGGTTACGTTTCCTATCCGAACTGAGAAAACTTTTTTATTACGAGGGTGGAGTGGTAAGGTAATTAAATCACTCCTAGAAGAAAATAATCACAAATTGCATGCAATCCTCCTTCTTCGCGACTCTTCTAAAGTACAGCCAGCTACTTTTTTTTGGCGGCCATTAAAGAAAAACTTGTGGACATATCGTCAGTGAGTATACTCCACAGAGTAACTTATATATTGTAGGGGTAGTATACTCGTAGTATTCTTTGGGACATATTTTCGTAGAGATGTAGTAAAGTAAATAAGTAAATTTCGTGTGTTGATAAAGCATTATTTTTTGCGCAAAAACTCTATTACAGAAACGAAACAAAGGCTTGAAAGATATTATGGGGACTTTGCTTTGTCAATCAAAGTGATAGAAAGCAATCACTAGCAGGTTATTAGCAGGTTATTCCAAACATGATCATTATCATTATGTTTACTACGTGCAAACTAAGATAAGTAGTGCATGCGTACTTTGATATACGTTTATCATCTTTATTTATGTTTGTTTCCGCACATGAAACACCTACCTAACTAGATGATTAACAACTTTACACCCAAGAACTAGTTGTTCTAGTGCCGCTTCCTTCCTGTGCCTTTGTTGAATTCTTTAATTAAATTAATTGCAATCGGACTTTTGTAAGAAACGATTGGTCAACACACACAAACATTTTGCAAGTTTTGTGATTTAATACAAATTTAAGACATAAATGCCGTTTGCCGTGTGATGTCGGCTAAGAATTGCCGTGTGATGTCGGCTAAGAATAGCATCACTCCATTTCTATCCCGCGGGTGTCGTAAGAGGCGACTAAGGGACTCGAGGGATACACGTGTCACAAAGTAAGTATTGGCGGCTGTGCGCACGTGTAGTGCAATTTTAGGCGATGGGCTGACAACCTATTACTATAGCGATTCACAATGTTTGTCACGGACGTTAATGCTCTGCTTACCCCGCAAGGGATATAGGCGTGATATATGTATGTAAGACATAAATTTACACAAAATTAAAAAGTAAGATTGAAAATAGTGATACAAGAATAATTCAACTAACCTAGGCATTGATAACAAAATAATGATATTATGGCGGTTAGTTAGCCTACTTACGACTAACGATTTAATTCCGTCCTGTAAAATTTTATTAGACAATTTCAGCCTATTTTCAGGCAAATATTCAAGTCATGCCAAGGTTATCTTTGAGGAACAAAACTTGCATAGTTATTTAACTAATGCGTAAAAAAACAAAGTTCTTCATTTGTAATTAATAAGGAACAATTAAATTTAAATGTAGATTCCTCAAAAGCCTTTTTAATTTAAAGCTGAGTAAGAATAGCCTTGTATTCGTTATTAAAATTTATAAAGTTGCACATTTACATTTCAATATTCCATTCTGTATTACTTATTTACACTATAGTTGCGGACAATAATTATATGAATGAACATGAATTTGTTCCCGGTCTGGTTAGGACATTGCAGGGTGAACCACCTGATTGTCCGAAAAGAAATGGTTCCGTGCTTCGGAGGGCATGATAAGCCGTCGGTCCCGGGTGCTGTCTATGATTACTTAGACGGCGGTCGTTACACAACCATGTCAGGGGCCTACTACTAGTAGGCGGTTGAAAAATGACACCAGGGTTCATCGTGTCATTGGATGACTCGGTGTCCCAAACGGAAAGAAAGAAACGAAGATGTAATGACAAACTAAAATACATATAGATTGAAATTTAACTAGTGACCGATAGCGGAATCTCTATACAGGCTGGCTGGTGATATAGAACAACTGTCCCCAAGGAGCATAGGTTGTAATATAACAAAAATATTTTGAGTTTCCATAGTAACTCAAATCAGCTGATCAGCAATTTGATAAAGCGGTCCAATTTTAATTTTCGATTGTCGACCTATGTTCCTTGGGAAATTTTTTTTCTTATTTTCAAAAACTCAAGACGGGCTGGTGCCGTCTTGAGTTTTTGCTATCGGTCACTAGTAAAATTGCACTATATTTATTGAATTACACGTGATGTTCTGAAATTATTTAAATAAAATTCTTTGAATGATAGCGCCGCGTCTGCGAGACTCGTTTTGTGACACGGATTCTAGTATCAACTATATCTTGATGATTCCAAATGGTATCATAGTTACTATCTTATTTATGCCTTTTTTATCTTATTATGCAAATATAGAGGCAAGGACGGTGTAATCAAACGTGTAATGAAAACAAGAAATGTGGAATTTTTGCTGTCATATAAGTAAGTGTTTTAATAGCGTAACAAAACACAATCACGGTTACGTACAAAAACAATAGAATACAGGTGTTAGGTAATGCTAACAGCAATTCGTAAACATCACATGATAGTTAAGTATCTATATACCTGGAACATCTGGGTAATATTACAGGTATGTTTTTCTAAAACAATCATGTACTTACATAAATACTCATATTTTGTTTATATTCTTTGAATATTTTGATTTCTAACAGATGAAATAACAAAAGAATCATCTGATTATAAATAGGTCTTATCTATCTATTATTATCACATTCATAAAAGAAAAGTAAACACAGTTAAGTAATTTCTTCGATTTACTTATCATACCTGCCTAATTTGGCGAGGTGAGGCCCATATCTGATACTAATGCCCGATTGAAGGATATAAATAAAAGCAAATATTTGTTTAATAAATTATAAGAATATAGATAAGTCCCTTCACAAAGACAAAACGCCATTATATCGGAATTAGGTTTCATGTGTAAACTAGAATGACACATGATTTTTCTGCAACGGCTCTCAAGTATTTTTCAGACGTGGCGATTGCGATAGTATTTTACGGTCGTTAACGCTTTGCTTAACCCGCAAGGGATAATGGCGTGATATGTTTACCTACTTATGTATGTATCATTAGTGAAACGAAACCATAACATAATCGTAATGCCATTATTATGCATAATAGTTGCTAGTATAAGAGCCGTGTGATGGCGGCTTAGTATAGCATCACCCCATTTTTTTCCCGCGGGAGTCGTAAGAGGCGACTAAGGAACTTGAGATCTTGGATCAAGTGTCTCCAGTTTCTCTTATTATGGACGAGTACCGAAAGTACGAAAGACAGGGTATTGGACGCCATTCAAATAATAAAATATGTCTTAATAGGCTACATAATTATGAAATAATAAAACAAACCCGATGCATAACAAATTGTCAAAGAAACAACAGCCTTGACTGGATCCGGTATAGCACCAAACAACTGTTACCTACCGCTATTACTTGCAACTTTATATTTACCAAAACATTTAACGTAGAGCGTTTTTGCACCTAAATATCGTCAATAATCATACCTGATGAAATCGCAGTTTGCGTAAAAAACTGTAATGTAAGTGTTTTCACGATATTTTTAAACAAGGTTTCACCAAATTCTTCCTTCCTTCTTCTTCGAATTCAAACTCCAAAAGATCACAACACAAAAACTTTAATTCTCAAAGAACCTTCACAATTTTTAAACTCCACACTGTAGATTTTATTCCTACTGTAAACACTTTTCACATCCCTTAATGCTCTGATCCCTTAAGGTGTCCACAAATCCTCACCTTCTCGGACTGGATATCATCGGTATCTAGCTCCATAGGGACGAGGTAGCAATGCGTGCGCCCGCGCGCGGTGTCTGCGCGATCTAACGCCGCCAACTCGCGTCGCAACTCGTATCGCACTGTGACTATGAGTTAAGCTACTGTCGGGACAAGGTGACGCGAGTGAATGACTAAACCTTGTTTACATCACTATGAATTACTCGTGCGTTCATCACGGCGGAATTCTCGTGATACAAACAATCTTCATGAAAGGCTGGACAGAAGCTGTGGTTGCCTTTTCTTCGCAATTGATCATGGGTTCAATGATGGTTCTCGCACGTGCTGCAGGATTTTGCGGTATTTTATCAATTCAGTGTTATTAACGATAGGCATTTTATGAACCCACATATAGAAGTAGCTGTCACTGGCTGTCAATTGCTGGCTGGTTGTCAAATACAACTTTTGTTGTGTTGTGTTGTAGTGCGTGCAGCACGTAAGCGAATGGCCAATGCCCACATTTGTAAGTATAGATGTGTGTGTTTACCTTATCGGGTGCCGCGTCTTCAAGCTCCAGCAGGCGGAACTCCATCAGCTCGAGCTGGTCGCGCGCGTCTCTCAGCGCGTCTTGTAGTCGGGTGCATTCTCGCGTCGCCGCTGCGGCGCGCTCCGACGCCGCGCGGCATTGCCCGCATGACTGGGGACAAAAAAATATACGCATGTAAGAAATAAGGTTTCAAAGTAACTTAGATTTCAGTTTCAACTTTGAAACTTCGCAAGAATTGGCTGATATGCGCTTGTCAATGATTGTGAGTTTCTTAAATGGAAACTAAAAACTGAAAAGGACGCGTCCTCTTTTACATAGATCATCAATTCTACGAATGTCTAGCTTTGCGCAAGCAATACATTAATTGTTTTTTACCACCACCGATAAACGACCGTGCATACATTGTTACAAAATTCAACACCGTGCCGTGCATAGCGTAGACTAGACAAAGTGAAAGGATTTCCTTTGTTTGTCCCATCAAAATCATATCCACCCTACAGAACAGACTACGAAACACAATGTGTATGACGCAAGCGCAGCGCCAATAGCTAGCAGGGTGACAGAATATTGGTGCATTGCAATAACCTGACATTTGCAGGAGTGATGCTCTTCGCATACCTTCGACTCAAGGTCGAGCACTTCCTTAAATGGTCGTATTGATGTAGGCTCTAATTTATGTGTAAATCATTATGTAGAGATCGCTGGTTTTAGAAATTAGACGATGTTGTACGAATGTTAATAATTAAAAGGTTACAAGGATGCGAATTGGAAATATAAGGCACTATATCCTATCCTACTACGTTAAAGCGTTTTGGTTTTGAAACTGAAAACTTTAGATCGGACATAATTTTTTGAAAAATAACGTGGTGTAGGTTACCTAGATCCTCATATTCATATCAGCTCTTAGCGGCAGTTTTGCTGAAACAGCGTTAGGTGCCCTCCGAAGCCCTGTCTGCGAATTATTTGTCGCATGCTAGAAATGTTCAATGTTGGCCTTTGCTTGCTACGTCGTCATAGCACAAAGTCACGAGTCACGACATTTTTAAACAAGTTTGGTAAATAATTCCTCCGTGATTTGTGATAGATAATTTCTCGAAGCCATCGAGAAAAACGGCGAAGCACTTGCCGTTTCACTCGATATCTCGAAGGCCTTTGACAGGGTCTGGCATGCAAGTCTGCTCAGCAAGCTTCCTGCTTATGGCATCCCAGCTGATTTTTGTACTTGGATTTCAGACTTCCTTAGTGAACGGTCCATCAGAGTAGTCGTTGACGGCTGCTCCTCTGACCTAATGGCCATTGATGCCGGAGTTCCTCAGGGGTCTGTTCTCTCTGCAACTCTTTTCCTGCTGCACATCAATGACCTCCTTCGGCATGGTATTGTTGGATACGCAGATGATAGTACCGTTTCAGAGAGATACTTGACAGGTGCAGGGACCAGTGGGGATGAAATACGTTCGTTAAGAAAGGCCATGGTAGAGCGAACAGATCTGACCTTAAGTCTTGTCTCCCAATGGGGCGACGACAATCTGGTCTCATTCAATGCCACCAAAACACAGGCGTGTCTTTTCACTGCAAAAAGGAGTCCTTTCGACTGGACACCTACTTTTCGGGGTACATCTGTCCCAGTCACTGACAGGCTTGAGCTTCTAGGCATGGAGTTGACATCAAATCTAAACTTCGGCGCGACCATCGAGTACAAGGCTCAGACGGCGGCTAAAAAGCTGGGCGTCCTGAATAGAGTGAAGCGATACTTTACGACTGGACAGCTTTTAACTCTTTACAAAGCACAAGTCCGATCCTGCATGGAGTATTGCAGTCACCTTTGGGATGGCTCAGCCAAATACCAACTTGCCGCTCTTGACTCGGTGGAACGCAGGGCCAAGAGGCTCATAGGCGACATAAAACTGGTGGACACCAAGCTACATAGCCTGGCACATCGCCGCAAGGTTGCCTGCTTGTCGGTATTTTATAGATTGTACTTCGGAGAGTGTGCTCAAGAGCTTCACGACCTTGTTCCACCAGCTCCCTTCTACCATCGGACATCCAGACGCACCGCCGGATACCATCCGTACCTGGTAGCCATTCCACCAATTCGGACTAAGCGCTTCCAGTCATCATTTATAATGCGCACTGCTAAAGAGTGGAACTCACTTCCTGCGTCTGTGTTTCCAAAAGCATACAACCCTAATCTCTTCAAAGTAAGAGTGAACAGGCTTCTGCTGGGTGAGCTCGCTCCATCTTAGACTCTGTCTCTGTCCTATGACCTAGACTAGAGTCAAGAGCAAACCCATCATTAATAAAAAAAAAAAAAAAAAAAAAAAAGATAGAGACACATAATATTATTAGGTAGTGATACAGATACAAAATCACGTCTTTATACCTGACGGGATCGGTAAAGTGACAACATCTGCGGGAAAGAAATGGACGTGAATCTATTCTAGACCGTCACCCGATATCATAGCATTACTTCGTAAAGAACCTACAGAGCCGGGGAAACAGGCTGTAATGGACGGTGTACCGAAAATTTCCAGGCATGATCAGACCATGAAACTTTTCTGTGGAGGATAATATGTTGGTAAACGAGAAAAAAAAACGACCTCCCGTTCAAAATTCCCGATCAGCTTGAGAGACTGACTTTCTATACAAACTCGAAAAAAATACTTAATTTCCCAACATAGGCTCGTTATTCATAGTTGTTCAGTTTCATGGTCTGATCATGCCTGCAAAGTTTTCGGTACACCATCCCTTACAACCTGTATAAAAATACATTTTAGTTCACAATCTACACAAGTCTTTTTTTAAACAGATGGGCACGTTTGCTTAGTAGACAGCAGTAAATATTTGCCGTGTCCAGAAACGTGATAGAAATAGGATCGCATGTAGCTTATTACATTAACTTGTCTATAGACTTAGCCTGCCCACATAGGTACGCCCTAATCTTGAGAAGCCGTGTGTTCCTAATCCCAAATCCCACCAACTTAGGTGTTTATTTACGGTTCATTGTTTATTAACCACCTGTAGAAAAGTAGGTAGGTTATCGAATACCAACATTTTTAAAACACTTCCCTTGTTAAGTACAATACATATAATATACAATCAATATACTTATACACAACTTTAGAAAACATGAAATTTTTTCTAAATCCTGTCTGCGGTAGAAAACTATGCGAGTTTTCTCAAATTGATCCTCAGAAAACATAAAAAAGTTAAAATGTCAAAAGTGTATGATGTATATAGGTATATTTGTATCGTATTTGTATGTTGTCCTAAAAAATACTGGTAAATTTTTGATAATTCTTATTTTGGTCATTGAGGAATTATCTAATTTTAGAATCACAAAAAGACAGCATAATCGTTGGACGACTCAATGTCCAACACGAAAAGAGAGAAAGAGAGAGAGAGAGCAAAATCAGAAACAGTATAAGTCTTTCTTCATAATTAAGGCAGTTTCAATCGTTTCAATATTAGTGTTTCTCTGCTGTAAAGGCGGTTGGTTTATTTACCTTGTTCACTGTATTATTGAATTGACTGACATCAAGGTGACTACAACTGGAAGGGCCATTCAGATTTGCGGTTTACGTCATTAGTAAGTTTATGACGATAATGTTTTTTTTCCTTAAACATGTCAGTATGTATGTACCGTAAGGTGCCGGGTAAGAATAGCATCACCACAATTCTATTCGCGGGTGTCGTAAAAAGCAAATTAGGTAAAATCATCCAAGGAATGGGCAGCAGCGTTCCCTGTGAAAGCAACATCGTGCTCTGCGCTCGCCAATCCGCCTGTCAAGCGTGGTGATTATGGCAATACCCCCTAATAGGGAGAGGTCTATTTGGACTGTTGTGGCTGTTAATGTATGTATGACATCAATGTGACTAAAACTGGAAGGTCTATTCAGATTTGCGGTTTACGTCATTAGTAAAGTTATGACGATCATGTTTGTATTTTTTCCTCAAACATGTCAGTAGGTATGTGTATGTAGAGTCATTCTACTGCACTGGTCGGCACATAATTAATTTATTATCAGTTGCATCACGTCATCAAGTTAACTGTTTAAGAGATCAACATGTTCTAGTTCTTTATTCTTAAATGTTAAGGTGCTGCCACAGAATGGAGGCTAGAATGGGTAGACTGTGAAATCAAAAGAAAAAATACAGGGGAGTATCCGAAACACCCCCACTATGATCTATTTAGTTTCCGAGTTATTTAACTTTTAAAGATGTATGTATTAGAAAAATTCGACCTGCAGGATTCTTATATGTATATTTTTTTATTTTTTCTTTCCGGTGGAAGTTTTTGTTTTTGCAGCATAATTTTCATTATTTTGACTGTCTAGGAATGGATGGATCGCTGAAATATGAATCTAGATCTACGTAAATAACATATTGACCCAGGTTTTCAGTTCAACGGGGCATGGAAAATGAATGTTCTCTCAAACATTGAGTGAATTCTAATCTCTACACACATTTTCCACAGTAAGAACTATCACAAGGATTATGCGTTCTTAGTGAAGCAATACCGCGGCAATATAGTTCTGTATTCATGGACGACTTACGTAAACAACAGTTATGATTATGATCTACACCAAGGCAGGCCAACTGATTTTCCACATGGGCCAAATTCATAAGTTTACTGCGGCGCCGCCATCCACCGCGATTTTAGAGGCAAAACTAGATTGTCATAGTTATAAGTACAGTACTAGCGGCCCGCCCAGCGGTTTCACCCGCTGCTAACCGATTTGCCACGGAAAACAGACCTTCTCCCGACATAAATCATGCATAAAAACCTTCCTCTGGAATCACGCTATCTTATAAAAAAAACTTTATCCAGATCCGTTAAGTAGTTTTAAAGATTTAAGCATACATACAAACAAACAGACATAGGGACAGACGCGGGATGCGACTTTATTTTAAACTATGTAGTGAAAAAATGGTTTTCTATCACGAGAACGTCTTGAGATTTCGCTATCGGTCACTAGTCAAATTTCACCCTGTATATACAGTTTGAAGGCGGAGGTCTACGTTTTTACAATTTTTAGATTTTTGGAATTTATTTACCGCCCAATCAAGACTAACAACCCAAGCGCCAACAGGCGGCCGGCGACTAGCAGGCCAATTCAAATAAATGCCTTGGCCAAAACTTCGTGTCCTGCGGACCTGGGGTTGGCCACCCTTGATCTATTGCAGGTAACAGCTGCGTGCTTAGTGGAAACTAACACGTTTTATTCATCAAGTTATCCTATAAATTATCCAATCGAGTTTTTGTTATTGTTTACAGTGGAGACAGTAGCGTTGCAGGTTCAATTTCAAGTTACTCCCTCCAGCGCCGTAGCTACTAAAGAATTAAAGACTACCTACATGGCAGAATACGGTGATAGACCTATTTCCGTTGTCGAACCACAGCCTTAATCTCAAATAAGCAGATCGGAAATTTTGTATGAATGGGAGGTCCAAATTATTATTCTTGTATTTCGACTTATGTTTTTTGAGGAAGGTTATTCCTTATAACCACCCGTCTTGAGATTTCGCTATCACTCTATATATGTACAACATATCTAGTTCCCATCACTCGATTCGTATGTGTTTTCGTGACATTGATACCAGCATCTAAGTACATACAAACAGACGGTAATTACAGATGCTAATATATATAGAGGTAGGTAGCTTTCATAGGTAATTACTGCCTTCACTACTGTTTACTAGATACTTGCATACAGAATATGGTGATTTGTTTCACATTCCATACATGTTATGTTTTTTATTTTCTTTTACATGTAACGGGCTGATATGCTCAGGTGGATAAAAAAAATTTGCATATCCAGTACACATCATACAATGGTAACGAATACGGTTTATTTGTTGATAACGTACTAATTAATTACTTTAATTGTAAACAGACATACATAACATGCTGAAATGGTGTTGCGTATTATTTTTCGTGTGGGACATCGAGTAGTAGGCCTCTGACATGGTTGTGTAACGACCGCCGTCTAAGTTATCATGGATAGCAAACGGGACCGACGGCTTATGATGATAATCCATACTAATATTATAAATTCGATAGTAACTCTGTCTGTCTGTTACCTTTTCACGTCTAAACCACTGAACTGATTTTGATACAATTTGGCATAAGCATAGACAGGAACCTAAGAAAGGACAAAGGCTAATTTTACCGCAGGAAAATAAAAAATCATAAGAAACATAGCGCATAACGCCGAAGAAAGTCATCAGACGAGTATTTGTTGTGTGGATTGCTTTGCTTTTTGTGTCAGGCACCTTTTTTACAACTAAACATACGAGATTTGGTCCATAAAAACGGTTAGCAGTGCCGCTAGTAAGAAAATAAAGTAAAATAAAATAGCCTTGTGATGCCGGCTTAGAATAGCATCACCCCATTTCTTTCCCGTGGGAGTCGTAAGAGGCGACGATGGGACTCGCGGGTATGTGGACTGGCGATACACAGTTTTGACCCGAACGACCCTCAAATGTTTGTCAGACGTGGCGTATATGTCCGTTTTTTGCGGCCGTTTACGCTCTGCCTACCCCGCAAGGGATAAAGGCGTGATATGTAAAATAAATTATCGCAAATCTACTGACCCACATGTCGTTGAGCGGTTGCGGCGAGAGCGAGGCCGGGCCCGACGATACCGCCGAGTCCTCGTCCGACGGCGTCTCCTGCAACAAAACAGCTGTTCATTGGGTCGTTCGTCGACTTGATGGCCTATGCGACCTTCTACCATCGGACATCCAGACGCACCGCCGGAAACCATCCATAATAATAATAATATTCTTTATTGCACACAAAAATAACATCGTCAAAATAAAATTAAACAAAGACAAATCACAGTACAATAAGGCGGCCTTAATGCTAAAGCAGCATCCTCTTCCAGGCAATCTTTGGGTGATATGGAAAGTGCAAACATATAGCGTAGCATACCTGGTTGCCATTCCACCAATTCCGACTAAGCGCTTCCAGTCATCATTTATAATGCGCACTGCTAAAGAGTGGAACTCACTAGGTAGTGAGTTCCACTGTGCGCCTGTGTTTCCAAACGCATACAACCCTAATTTCTTCAAAGTAAGAGTGAACAGGCTTCTTCTGGGTGAGCTCGCTCCATCTTAGACTCTGCCTCTGTCCTATGACCTAGACTAAAGTCAAGAGCAATTCATTAATAAAAAAAAAGAAGAGCAAGGGAATGTTCTAGATGACTGGGCGGTTAGCGGAAATTTTTCCATCTTGCGCCATTGGAGGGTTGCCGCAGATCGAACGTAAGTTCTTGCAAGTGACAGTACGAGCACTTTTCAAAGAAATTTAAAAAAGAATCGTACGCAATGTACAAAGAGGTGACATTTTTTAGAATTGCAACGTTTAATCCGTCTGTCGTTCTTGTCACCTTTATTTCAAGTACGATAGAGTTCCTTTTCGAATTTCTAGCCAAAAGTGATCAAGCTGTCGTTTGCAAAAACAGCTTCTGCTCTGTCGCTTCCGTAAATTTCCTAGACATGATCCGACCATGAAACTTAAGAACTTTCCTTAGTCAACATATGTTGGAAACCGAGAAAAATATTTTGAAGTCCCATAATAAAATACTCTCTAAAATATCCCTGAAGCATTCATACATATGAGTACTTCTTTCAGCATAGGTGTAGATAGGACTGATATATTATCTGCCTTCCCCGCAAGTGATAAAAGCGCGATTGTGTATCTTTATCCCATATACTTACTCTGTAGAAAGTTTCCTTGCGATGTTGTATATCGGTTTTCAGATCTTCACGGTTGCTCTTCTCTTTACTCTGAAACAAAGAAAATAATCACATTAATGATATAAATACAAGTGGGTTAAAACTTATAAAAATATCTTAACTTTATCAAGGACGTGAGGAACAGTATGCGAGAAAAAGTATTGCGTTCCTTTAAACTACGCGTTCTATAGGTATATAAGTATAATATATCTAATAAAGTACCTACGTAAAGCGTATCGTATTATCGTATGTTGCTTATAATGTATAAGGTGCTATTAAAATCAGTGCAAATATTTTAGCGAAGATTCTACTCAAGAAACTGAAAATCTTTCCCCAGGGAACATTGGTCAAAATATGAAAAAAAATATAACGTCCCACACAAAAGGATTCAAAAATGCTTGCTTTCATATTTCATATACTTTTTTTCATATTTCGACCTCATTTCTTAGGGAAAGTTGTTCGTGAAGAATAGAATTCGCCCTAAAAATATTAGCATTGAGTTTAATAGGACATTTATAATACTCTACCTACTCGTAGCAAGACCGTAGGTACTTACCTACTACGAAAAAGAATTTTCCAGAATGTACTTAGTAGATTAACGTCTAATGATCCTAATGAAATAGACTTGAACCAATCATTTTTAGGTTAGCAACTTTATTATGAATTCGTTCGTGCGTTACCAAAAGTATTGATAAGAATCGCAAAAATGTTGAAAATTGGCAACGTGATTGTAACCGCATTTAGGGCACTAAACTGTATCGATTATGTTAGTGTTTAATTGTTTAAAGCGAAACATGAAATAAGTATACAAATTGCGGACGTACTTAGTGTAGAATTTGATAATTGGATAGGAGTAGTTAGTTGTGTAGTAGTGGTTATTGCAGTTACTATACCTTCTTTGTACCTACTAAACCACGAAATCTTATAAGTAAGTAGGTATAAGTAATAACATTATAATTTTTTCTTTTCGTGTGGGACGCTGACGCTGACGACAAACGACTCGATGAACCCTATTTCAGAGTTTTCAACCGCCTAGTACTAGGTCTTTAACTATATCGAACTTTACTTTCAAAATCGTTAAATGATAATGAGATGAGACTTGTGCCTCAAACTTTTCTTGGTGGGGCAAGTGGGTTCCAACCGAGTCAAACAAGTACAAATTTAAATAATGGATACTTTTTATTGGGCAGGACAGTCAACGCCTTTAATTCGTGTTGTGTAGCGAGCAATTGTATAACCCTTAGAATTTGCTTATAAAGTTTTATCAGGCGTTTATATTTTCGTTTCAAACTACATTCGCTCACGTACGCTAATATAGCATTAACTATGAATATATCATTAGAGAGGTCAGTGCACTCATAACAGAACTTAGTAAATAATATAATAAATTATCATAAATCGAAAACTGTAGCAGAATAATTAATCAGCAGAAAATAAACAGACATAATTACTATGTTGTCAGTTTGTTGTGCAATTCAAAATTAGTTCTAGCAGAATATCATTAATCATTTTTGGATTACATAATTCACTAAACATAAACATATGCAAATTCTACTTGTAAGAAAGTGCTTTCAACTATGTTTATTTCAACTGAACTTGGCCATGTCGAAGATACAGATACAGATATATAATCGACTAATCGTTTGTATGTGTCAAAATCTACTGGTATTTATGAAATGCATCAATAGGTAACTAGTCGCTATCCTAAAAGGTATGTATCATGTATTACACCATACCTCATAGATGAACTAAGCCGAAACGACGGCGAACCATCCGGTTTTCGGTACTCATCATTTCATCTTAGATGCTGAACTGAGTAAAAAATATGAAATGACTCTATAGGGTGAAATTGTACTAATAACCAAGAGATAGAGACAAGTTTCCCCAAGGAACATAGAAATTTTACAAAAAATATTTTGACTTTCCATAGTAAATCAAATCAGCTGATCGGCAATTTTGTATGGGAGGTCTACAATTTTTTTTCGTATTGCGACCTATGTTCTTTGGAAAAAGTTGTTCCTTAGGTATCACCAGCCCGTCTTGAGTTTTCGGTATCGGTCACTAGTAAATTTTTACCCTATGGGTGTAAGGGACAGCCTTCCGAATACTGATAGGTTGCATTAAAAATGACAGGAAACGTAAAAAAAATTTGGACTTTCCATAGTAATTGCAGTCGGCTGATCGTGATTTTATATGGGAGGTCAAATATTTTTTTTGTAGTTTCCTGACATATGTTCCTAGGGGAAAGTTGTCTCTCACCTTATCAGTATTCGGAGGGCTATACCTTACACCCCGTATATTAAAATGAGTAGGTACCTATCAAGCTGCTTACAATAGCTGAGTCATAGAACCAGTCCACAGCACAACCAGGTGCCTATGTTATGAAACTACAGGCTACAATTTCACATGTGAAATTCGATGTTCATTGCGTAGTCGGTTAGCCATTGTGATACCAGGAATATTAATCGGCTACGCAATGTACTAAGAATTTGACCTGTAGACTTGTAGCATTTAGTTTGATAATATCAGGCACAGGCATTATGTAGTAATTGTCCGGCCACTCTGTCCGTTTTGTCACTTTGTCCTTGTGCAGACTCTCGCCCAGCCTAGTTGCTCCAGTTCCCATGGTCCGGTACGCAATGTTGTTATTTATGAGTAATTCTGTATGGAAACTACTTATTGTAATCCAGTATCGTAGCGCTTATTATGTTTAGTGGTCGACTTGTTATAACTAATTGTGTTGTTATATTTGTTTGATTGTGGTAAGGCAACATTGTCCGTGGTTATGGTTTGGGAACTAGAGGCATCGTACAGTCAAGATCAGGCTGGGTAGACAGTTTGGACTTTGGACCGTTCTTATGCCGCACGCATAAGACTTACAATAACTGCAAGTGAGCTTGACTGTCTACGCGACAATGGAGATCCTGCAGGCGCAAATAACTGTCATTTCGTGGAATTGCACTTGACATTTAAGGGATATCAACGTTTCGATCATTTTTCAGCGTAAAACAAACGACTTTAGACTGGCCCGTTGGCGTAGCGCTGCCTGCTACGCCAAGGGTCGTGGGTTCGATCCCCACAAAACACAAATATTTGTTAAGTCAATGTTTCATATATTTGTGTTGAGTCTGGGTGTTTTTTATGAATAATATTTGAAAAAAATAAAGTATTTAGTTCCTATAGTACAAGCTATGCTTAGTTTGTGGCTAGATGGCGCTGTGTGAATTTTCCAGGATATTTATAAATTTTATTATTATTTATTCAAGGTGCGGTCACTACTTTAGATTTGCATACTTATACTTAGGATCACAAACGCCATACCAGCAAGCAGCACCCAGCAGTTCCCAGACAGCTAACAACATTATCCCTAGCACAGTATATTATGCTAATCTCTCTATTGAAATCAATAAAAGCCGACAACTACAAAGGGCTGGTCGCAGTGGTCGCGCAGTATTGTAAATCTTGTTGCATTATGCATATCAGTGAAAGGGGCTAGGACCACACCTTACTTAGCTATACAGCATGGGCGGAAAACTATATTTTTTAGAGTAGAATTTCTGTCTGGTTAAATAAGTATTGCCGTGTGATGCCAGCTTAGAATAGCATCACCCCATTTCTTTCCCGTGGGAGTCGTAAGAGGCGACTGGATAATCCTATCTAACCAAGTTTATCCTTTAATCCTATAACCACACGATATCTTACTGTCGGCTTGGTTTACCAACAATGTAGTAGCCAATGTAGTTTACCAACAAATCGCTCTTATAGTCTGGAAGTGTAGCGAGAGCAAGATGATGTGGCACTGGGCTGATGAAATTTATCGTAGAACCAATGGACGGTGGAGCAAGCGGGTTCTCAAGTGGAGGTAGCGTTGAACGCCCTTCGGCCACTGCCTACGTCCAGCAGTGTACTGCTGTGATGAAGATATCGTTTTACGAATTTATTATATTGGCCATTTCCACAGCTATTTCCAACGGCTTATGGGTTCCAATTCCACATGTCATGTGGGTACCAATTCCACATGTCATGTGGGTTCCAATTCTACATGTCATAAGCCGTTGGAAACAGCTGTGGTAATGGCCAATTTATTCGAAAAAACGATATCTTCATCACGTGTGATAAATTGATAATTCTTGATTCACCCTGTATGTCCTGTTGTCCACCAGTACTGTACACCTACTAGATTATATAATCCGACCAAGGAAGGTAACGCGACACCGGACATGCGCATGCACATAGCGCGGGAAAGCTAAACACAATACGGGTTTTAAGGGACAGCCCTCCGAATGCTGATAGGGTGCATTCAAACCATGAAACTGAACAACTTTCCATAAAAAAATATTTCAGGAAAAATAAAAAATAAAAATTTTGTATGGTAGTTTTTTGTCGTTTCTTGACATCTGTTTCAAAGGAAAAGTTGTTCAGTTTCATGGTCTGCATGCACCCTATCAATATTTGGAGGGCTGTCTCTTACACCCCATATAGCTGTATCATTTCGGTATTATTCGTACGTCACTAAAATTGTTGAAGCAGGAATCACATACATACACATGTCACGCTTATAATCCCTTGCGGGGTAGGCAGAGCGTAAACGGTCTCAAAAAACGGACATTAGTGCCACTTCTGACAAATATTTGAGGGTCTTTTGAAAAATTGTTTAATTGTATATCGCCATAGTGAAATGTTGTCAGCCCATCGCCTAAAATTTGCAATACACACCCTCGAGTCCTTCAGCCGCCTCTTTCGACTTCCACGGGAAAGAAATGGGGTGATGCCATTCTAAGCCGGCATCACACGGCTTTAAAAAAAACATAGAATTTTTGGGACAAGAAATTCCAGTGGCGTATCCGACTCGCAATTCGCCGGTTTTTACATTATAAATGTTGAAATCACACGCCCGATTTGCAGGTAAACTGCTGTACATTTTCAAAATGGTACCTAACTAATTTAATACCGCGACAGGGATAGCTAAGAACTTCGTCTATACGAATCAACACTAATGAAAGTGTCAGAATTAACTGAACACTACACACACACACATATCACGCCTATAATCCCTTGCGGGGTAGGCAGAGCGTAAACGGCCGCATAGAACGGACATTTACGCTACGTCTGACAAACATTTGAGGGTCATCCGGAAAATTGTGTATCGCCATAGTGACAGGTTGTCAGCCCATCGCCTAAAATTGCAATACACACCCTCGAGTCCCTTATAGGCAAGAAATGGGGTGATGTTATTCTAAGCCCTCGGCACCAACTGAACACGTTGCTTTTCGAATCTCATAGCTCAAACAATACGGCGAAAGTTCAGAAGTCACAGTTATCTAAACAGAGAAAAGTGCAATACGGTATGTACAAGTATGTATGAGCATGTGAACTGAAAGTGAGATTAGTTGTTTGTAATTTTGTATGAATTTGGGGCGAACGTGACTTTGCATGAGAATCTATTTATTTCGGCTTGAGAAAAGGGAAATATACGAAAGAGCGGCCAAAGAGAGTGATTTGGATGTTGTGGGTGAGGAGTACTACACAATATAAGTCAACTCGAGGCCCTTGACGTACGTGTCACTCGCTGACCCGGATTGCCTGAATCAAACATCGAACAACCCGTGGGCGACTCGGACCTGGTTCGGCCAGAGCCAGCTGCTGATGCTGATTGAGTGCCTGCACAGGGGCGGAGGATGTCAGCAACTGGTTGGAGCCTTTAATCTTTTTTAGCTATGTTTTTTATAAAGCTCATGTTGTCAGTTTATATAAAAGTCATAAAATCAATGTTAAGCGGAGCCGTGGTCTTTCTCATAGTTTTCTTGCAGTCCATTTTATAGGGCATTCATATAAATTATTATAAATTGAACTGCACCTTTGATCCTTGGTTAAAGTTCAAGCCGACGCAAAAAAAAACTATATTTTATTTTAATTTTTGCACTACTCGTAGACCAATAGACTACTGAGACTGTCTGGTCTGGCGTCGCTAGCTCCCAGAAGCGTAGCAAACTTAGTTAAACACTTTTCCAACTTTTAATGGGATGTCAATCACATCACATCGTATACGCCGTGGTTGCTTATTACCGATCTTTTGTATTGAGTATCGATCGACGATTCTCACACTGGATGTGGGGCAGATCTCATGATGACCCTCAATGCTTTCTATTGCTTTCGCTAATCTTGCCATTGCCATCACAGTGGTAAGCAGTATGTACTTATTTCGTTCTGTTATTGTTCGATGATCGTAAATACGTATACCTATAATTACGCCCTATAATTAGGTGGGAGATATCAGATTCGTCGAAGAATGTAACTCTGGAGGTATTGTAATGTAATGGTTTAGATAAGTGGAGAATATACAGGGTGAAATTTTACCAGCGACCGATACTAAAAACAGAGAACGGGCTGGTGATAAGCAACAACTTTTCCCAAGAAACATAGGTCGAAATATGACAAAAATATTGTGCGCCTCCATAGTAACCCAAATCAGCTAATCGGCTACTTTCTATCCGCCCGTCTTAAGTTTTCGCTATCGGTCACTTTTTAACGACTAGACGCCTTCCCATTGGTTGCATTTGCGTCTGTTTTCCTGCGGTAAATTTTTTTTTTATGATACTCAAGGATCATCCTTTTAAAGATACTATTAGTTTCGGAGATTTTTCTTGAAGTGATAAGACATTACAGCACAAAAACTTAACCTTCCCTTGGTTTTCATTGATGAACATTACTCCAACACTTGATTATACCACTTCGATAAATATGTACACACACACGTAGCATCTTCATTCATATTGTAATTAAATTTGGGTTGGACCATACAACTTTCGATTCGTGCTTCAAATGACACATATTTCGGACCAATAAATAAGACAATGCAGAAAGCTTAACCTTAAGGTCAACCTCATTGACCCTTTGAAGAAATGATTAAGTAGGTAGTATAGCTACGTCGACTGAAAGTTTAATGTTCGGTGCAACGTTAATTGCCTGTAATTTATTAAACTTGACTAATGGTTTGATGAGATGCGATTTGTTAGTAGTGATTTCAATTATAATATAAATTAAATGAGTAAAATCAATGGGCACCACCAGCAGCACATCAACCTAACCTACCCATTTTATAAATCAACCTTTACTGATTTTTCACCTGCTGGAAAGGAATGGGTGATGCTATTCTAAACCCTATCGGTTTTCTTGTATCTACTTTGGTTTCAAGTTGAATTTATTGCGTACGTTGGGTTTTATATTTCCAAGCCCATAGCATAAAGGCGTACGGTGTCTCTATACAAGCATTATACGCAATTGTTGCGAAACTTCGTACTCTAGTTTCACATACGATATGCCATTGACACTGTTTGACACCTCAACCCTAGCCGTTCACTTGGCAAGCGAATAAATTCACAGCAAGTGATAAAATTCGCACTTTACTGGCGATGAGTCGAGGATATGATATACGTATTACCAAGTATTTCGGTAGGCAATAGGGCTGGCAAAAACTAAATTACAGTATTCAAGTTGCTTTTTTGGCGAAAATAAGCCAAAGCTAAGTCACGAACGAACGAATAGACGTGAGCAAAAAGTGAACTATTTTTTTTCATATTTTTCCCTAAATCTCACGCTGGTTCTTATTCCGTACAGACTTTTATCTATAAGTTGGCCATAGACTCACTTTACCTGCGAGAAAGATAATATACAGCTCAAGTGGCTCCCGATTCGATTCCGCAGGAATACTCGCATTCTTTGTTCGCTATACAACATTTTATATAACCCGTGCGCCCCTACCTATTTGCGTGAGCGCTTTAAATTCTCTCGTCCACTGGACAAGCCTTGTCGTTCTAATGTTAGAACGGTTCTTGCCATTCCTCACCATCATACTGATTTTTATTCATATTCCTTTACTGTTCATGCGGTTAGGTTATGGAATTCACTACCACACATTGTTCGGGACAGCCCTTCCATCGCTGTCTTTAAGAAGAGAGTAAGAGAGCACTATCTTTCACTATCCGAGTAAATTAGGTATATTATAGCTATGTATGTATTATAGTTAATCATATGTTTAGTTCAGTTTAGGTAGTATTCATATAATATATGTATGAAATATATTATGTATGTTTATTTATGAAAGTATTTATATATTTTTATTGGCATTTATTTATTTAAATAAGTAATTGTGCACGCCCAATCCGCCTGTCTTGTAGAAGTCTCACTTTCTGTAGGTCAGCTGGAAGAAATTTCTTAGTAGAAATAAGTTGTCCTGTTGTGTCGTCATTCTTTGTATATTGTCTCTTGTAATGTTTCTTGTGTGCAATAAATGGTTAATAATAATAATAATAATAATATGGCGCCTTTTGGTCCTATTTTATGAAGCTTGTTGAAATTAGTTTGACTCATGGTAAGTAATCAAAGCACTCAAGTACAATGTCGTCGACATAAACATTATGGCCCTATGAAATCGCCGTAGAACTAGAACAACTTTGCTTAACTTTCTATGCAATATAAAACAAAGCGCATGCTTATGTTATGGGTCTAATAAGCAGAAATATACGGGTTTGTACCCTTAGTTCCGCCTTGTAAAAGTCAACTTCGCATACACAATAGGACATTCAACTGTGACCTGCTACTCGAAGTCGGCCAACAAAATAAAAATAAAAGTCTAACAAGTTCTAACCCAGGCAGTTTCGGACCATTCTCAGCAAACCAGTTTGTGTTTTATTATTAAACTAACAAAGCTGTTCCTTAATGCTGCATTGTTTCTTTTAGGTTTCCTCTGTCTTCACAAACAAGTGGCAATGAAAAGCAAATACTATCGGAAGTGCCGAATGTTTCCGTGTCAAATGCTGCTGATGCATACCTTGCCTTCCATCACAGCAATATATGTACCTGCTGCGCTACCGTGCTACTGTGTCAATAGTGAAAAGCATAAATACTGTCGGTAGGTTTATTGTTATTGGAAATTCTTGCCTTAAAATCTGCATACCATCCAAGATTTTCACACAAGACTACAAATGAGCTGCGATTTCCACCTGAGTACGTAAAATTCTGTTCTTTTCTAATTTATACGAAATATGGCAATTCGTGGGGTAGATCTTTAATGCCATGTCATGTTTAAATACTCTGTAATACTTGGAGCTACGCGATAGAGAGTTGCGACGTTGAAATCCGATCCAAACCCAAGCAATGCTTATTAAATCTTGAATTCTGGTTTTATCACTAGAAGGCAAACTAATAAACCAGTTGTATCTGATATTCCTAATCTATTCTTGATCTACCTAATAGGGATGTAGGCGTAATAATGACGTAGTACCACTACTACTTATGAGCTTTTCCTCTCATACCTTAAAAACAACGTTTCCAAAGAAAGTACACTTAGCTATGCACATAAAGTCAGCATTTAGAAAACAAACACGGCAAGGAAATCCAGTGAAAACTGGGACATCCTCTTAAACGAACTCTAACTCTTATTCTTTTGCCGCAGAACTTTTTGTTTCAAAGAACCGGTTTGGGGTATAATTTATGATATCGGGATCGATTACGGGGGTCTTGACCTCAAAATAACAGGTCGACGCTTGCGCATCCGATCCGTTGCAGCACCGCGAAGTACTTTCACCGTACAGCCGTCGTCGTCGATGCATTGTCCCAAATCAATTCAATTGGATGTTGCGTAACGATGACTCGTCTTCGATTACGAACAATCGAAATGTCGATTTACGGTTTTGGTTATTATTTTTATTACTGCTTTGGGGTCTTGAATGTTCTTATAAATTATACTTACATGGACGACATAATACAATTTGATTATGGTTTTTCACTGAACGTAATATCGCTCTTTAATACCATCTAATCTAGACAAGGACCATCTGAAACATTGTATAATACAAAAGCAAGACTAGTTGAAAATACTTTACATTAGGAAAATAGAGGAGGAAGACTAAGGCTGTCTATTTCTACATTTACTGTAGCAGATAAGATCTGGCACTTTATGGAGATAAATATCTGACACTTGACACAAATAAATAAGAAAAAGTAGACAAACGCACAGCTCAAGAGCCCTAAAAAGTGAGAGCGTAACCATTAAACCACACCTTAAACACAGTGTTTTTCAAAGAAGCCATGATTCAGTGTTAGCAACAGGTGCGTCTGCGTCCACACGTGGTGTTGCCACTTGCGGCCCACATACGGTCGTGAGGCTGAGGCTGCGAGTTCGACCAGTCGCCACCTCACCAGCCCGCCACTTTCCCAAACGCCTGGAGGCAGCCGAGGCAGGGTCAAAAGTCTACGCCCGTTTATGGAGGGCCCACTTTTGTGATTTGTATGAGAATGAAACCTGATGCGAGTGCAGCGGGGCTAGATGCACCGCCGGTGGTTTGCGGTTTCACGGTGGCTGATAAATAGACAAGCGTGTTTGGATGAGCTGAGATTAAGATGGTGTAATGATTTACGACAGTATAACTAGTGACATTGTTTCAATGTTAGGATGTCCTCCGTAAAAAGGTTTTGGGTATAATAGCCTCATATAAATTATCTATTTGATAACAAACAACTTGATTGATTTCGATATGATTAAACAGGCTAAGTAGGAAACCTCAGAATATGAAACGAAGCCCTGCAAAATATCGCACGGGAGAATGCAGTACCATCCGGTGACAAGAATAAAAAGCTTGCTTACAATATCTGATTAAATATAAGACAAGCATTAAGATATTTTCTTGCAATCCTATCGTAGCAATTTATTACGGTACGTAGTATTGTAGGTATCGTTTACAAAATGTGCAACGCAGGTTTCCAGAAATCTTCATAAAACAAACGACATTTCTCTATTACAGAGACAAAAGCTGTTTACCTATTTCTCAGCGGTTTTCATCAAAGCCTTTGACTGTTTTGAACATATCTTAATGTTGCCATAGACCTCCAAAGCGCGGTGCATTATGTATGATATACCATCTAACCAAGCCGTGAGACCAGAAACAAGTTTTGAATATCTCTTCAATGAACTTACTCTGGACCGGTTTCGAGGCGGTGTCCCTTTGGGCAACGGCCCGTGCCCACTAATATTCCTTACATACAAATTGGACAACTTTTGAAATGCACCAGGCTCCCTTCGTAAAGTAACGTGCATAAGAGCGAATATCAACATAACTCAAACTTTTGTGAATAGGTTGGGGACTAAAAATCGAAAAAAATTAAAGGTTTGTTAGAAGTCTTATGAATGAAGTCATTTTTTTGTTTGATGGAATGTAAAACATCGACAAACTGTTGTTAGGATGAAGAGGTTAAATGTGGGCTGAAACCCATTTTTTTACTTTAGTGTTTATCAAACCAAAGTAAAAGGGTAGTAACATTGAAAACATCCGCCTATATGTCGCATAGATCCGGATATTTTCTTTTACTGCCTCTGAATTAACATTTACCCTTGTACAGAATGAAATCAGTAGGTGGTACGCTTTAAAGAGTGGGCATTTAACCCAATGCTCTACTTGTTCTCAGGTAGGAACATGCGTATGTGTGATTAAGGGCAAGCAGACACGGGAAACGGACGCACTTTAACTGCAAAAAGCCTGCGCTTCCGATAAATCTACAGGATCTACTTGCTCTTAGAAGTTACCATCAATATTGAGGGATTTTATGTTATCTTGAATAAAAATTTAAATCTTGTACAGGGCCTCGATTCTCTTATTTTTTAGCCATCGAAATGCCATCGACCCATAACTGATATTCTACTGCAATTGGGTTTTGTATACTTCAGACTTTTAGCGGAATACGAAACCACCAGAACCATCCCACTGGCATCCAGCTGAAGTACATCTGGGACGCTTTTTAAATAGCGGAATACGGCCCCGATCGCTGTCGAAAAAAAAAAGAACTTGGATGAGGTAACTATTAATTCAAGAATCAATCAACAGCCGCAACTTGCTGGACGCAGGCCGCATTACACAGGGACCGCTATTGCTGCCCATTCCCTGGATTTACCAAACCCACGGAAAAAATAGGGTGATTCTATTGTCAAATGGCGTCACACGACCCTACACTTCATTTGATACGATAGTTTCGTACTATCTACATTCCATAAAAATCCTTCAGTTTATTGCTGATGGTGTTGATGTTCTAGGGAACCCCACTGGTGCATAGGTCTTTCACAAGATGTCGTTATTTTTCCCGGTCCTGAGCGGTAATTTTGTACTTCACGCCATGTTAAGCCAGCTGTTTTTAATTCGGCGTCAATTGGGATTAATCCTTTTATTTATTTTAACTTTTCCCTAGTCGCGTAAGGAACGAAACGTCACATGAATTTAATTTTATTTTTAATTGGGTGTATGAGATCGTAAAACGAAACGTAACTTTTTTAAATTGCTTTTTTCATGCCTCTTGGCTTTGGCATGTAGTACACTAGTCAGTTCAACGCCATCTAGTGAGTGCTTGGAAATTAAACTTTTTTTTATTTCTCGAAAAGAAAACTGCCCATTGTGAGTCGCCACGTATGCAAGGGCCGCCCAACTTTTCTTTTGCCAGGTGGTTGCCACTTAAGAGCCAGCATAATTTTTTTATAAATTGAAAATTGAATATTTCCAAACATCATTTACAAAAGCTTGTTCTTATTACAAATTTAAAACGAAATAATTAACAAGTGCAACGTGTGACAAATATGCATTGGACCCTGCACTAAGCAATGCCTGAATTGCTTCTCCTTAACCCTTGGAGTACCGTTCAGGCAGCCGACCGGTTGGTTCCTACAGACGATAGAGTTCCGATGACGGATCGCCGGTGGCTGCCGGCCGGTTCCTCGCCGGATCCGGTTTCTTGCCGGCGAGCGAAATGTCGCGGCACTTTTCATATGCGCGAAATTTGCGACGGAGTTTCTCTTTCATTGCTCTTTGAGGGTAATTGATAGTGACAGGTGATTAATATAAGGCTGTAAGTAGACTGTAATTTACTGTTATTTGATCCTAACTAGATAGCGATAACACGATCTAGGGTTTAATTCTGTATCTCCGTTTACAATTTTACAAGTGTAATTATAACAATAAATTAATATCTTGGACATTTCACACAGTGCCATCTAGCCCCAAACTAAGCAAAGTTAAGCTTGTCCTAAGGAAAGAGCGAAAGTACTTTTTTTTGGAAATAAATACATACTGTACATAGAAAACACCCTAACTTAATACAAATATTTGAAAAGTTACTTTCTAATATGAACTTGTGTCGTGTGGGGATCGAATTCACGACCCTCGGCGTAGCAGGCAGGTGTACTATCCACTATGTCATCGGGCCAGTCACGTTTTCAACCAATGTCTAGCGTTAGTTAGCATTCTACATTAATAAATGAAAATAAGGAATTGAAAAAAATATATGTTATTGCCCGCTGGGACTTGAACCCGGGACCGTGGGGTACCGTCCCACTGCTCTGCTAACTGAGCTACCGGCGCCCCGATTGACACTTACCAATTTTTCAATCCCAGTGCTTAATAAAACCACAGTACACATCTACAATAATTTTCTTTTTTTGTCGGAGTTTTGACGTGTGAGTAGCTACTTAGAATGCTTAAGTATACCTACAAAAATTCTATTGTTATTTTTTCTTATACTCAGGAAAAGATCGTCGTTTCTGTGGTTTGTACCGATAATGTAAAAGCTTTTAAAGTGGGTTACCCTCAATTAGCTGACTTATGCTCTGTTTTTTACGTCTTAAAACTTTTTCGAACTTTACTTGCCCAATAAAACGTGTTTAACGATCTTTTAAACTGAGGCGGTCGTGGCTGTTACGAGTCAATTTATGAACCTGCAGTAAGTCACTTTAAATGCATCGTTTTCTATGTATTATCATGTTTTTATTTACAAAAAATGTTTATAAATTGAATACCAAAATGTAATAATATCAGCTAATTAGTTCCCATAGGACAAGCTTTGCTTAGTTTTGGCCTAGATGGCGCTGTGTGAATCGTCCAGGATATTTATTTAAGTAGGTACAGTTTCGGAATTCTATGCTACGTTCACACTATGCTCCTGCTCCTGCCGCTGCCTGGCGCGAATATTGCCCGAACCACTTATAAAACTGCGTGGAAGTATTAATCCGAGTGAGATTTCACTCACTGCCTTCGTACTCTTCTCGCAGCAATACGAGTAAGCAAGAGAACAATTTTATTCATTCTTTACAAATACTTTGACTCGTGCACGAAAAAATTACACTAGCGGGAGAACAGGAAGTGGCAGCGGCATGACGAGTAGCAGCGAGAGTAACCTAACATGCTAGCGCTGCCCACTTCCCTCGCTATTTCCTTGCCTATTGGCATTGGGCATTAGACAGTATTAAATATGATACTTTGCGCGGAAGATCTTTGATGTCACATTCAAGCACTAGCGGCCCGCTCAATAGTTTCCCGCGGAAAAATACCTCTTGAATCACTCTATCTACTAAGCAAACCACATCATCATGTGTATTGCAATTTAAGGCGATGGGCTAATAACCTGTCACTATGGCGATACACAATTTTTCGAATAACCCTCAAATATTTGTCAGACGTGGCATAAATTTCCGTTTTTTGCGGCCGTTTTCGCTCTGCCTACTATTATAGGCGTGATATGTGTAAACCGCATCAAAATCCGTTGCGTACTTTTAAAGATTTAAGCATACAAAGGTACACGGGAAGCGACTTCATTTAATAATTTTTAGTGATTAGTGCCAACATCCAGCCACTTACGCATGTGAGTTTTGTTAGTATAAATGACTAAAACCAGCACCAAGCGAGGCAGAAGTTCAAACGGTTCAAAGCTAGGCGATAACTGTTTCGTTTCTGCACCTCGCGACGCGAGGCCAAGTGACACCGTGACTCGGCGTATTGTTGTTCCCACGCGGTGAAATGCGCTTGAGACCAGCGCACACCTAGCGCGACGCGAGTAGCAAATGAACTGTTAAATAAAATAAAGTCGATATCGGTCTTGTGGTGGAACGGCTCGCGCCAGCCAATTTCGATCATCATCAGCCCACATCCCACTGCAGGGCATATGCCTAGTCTCGAAAATGAACTGTAAATTAAAGTCAATATCGGTATTGTGGTGGAACGGCTAGCGCCAGCCTATTTCGATCATCATCACTTGCCCACATCCCACTGTAGGGCACAGGCCTCTTCTCTTCACGGTCCTGTGCTAATCTCATGCATAGAGATCCCGTCGACTTGGTGTTATCATCGGACCACCGGGCTGATGGTCTGCCCGGTCACTTCTTTGCACCCCTTGGCTACCACTCTGTGACCGCTTTTGTCCAACGTCCGTCAAGCCTCCTTGCCTTGTGTCTTGCCGACCTCCTCCTATTTTTGTTTTTTGTTTATCTTTGTGTTGTTTTGTTAATTAATTTGTTTTTGGAGTGCGCGTTTTTACTTTTATTTTGTACATATAAGTACTATTATATTGTAAACTATCTATATTGTTAACACTGAAAAACAGCAAAAATGCTAAACTGTTCTCACTCTCATCTCACTGGGACACCGAGTCATCCAACGACCCGATGAACCCTGGTGTCAGAGTTTTTCAACCGCCTACTACCACTAGTAGGCCTCTGACATGGTTGTGTTACGACCGCTGTCTAAGTAATCATAGACAGCAACCGGGACCGACGGCTTAACGTGCCCTCCGAAGCACGGAACCATTTCTTTTCGGACAATCAGTTGGTTCACCCTGCAATGTCCTAACCAGACCGGGAACAAATTCACAAAGAGATAAATATCAACTTTCGTGAGTGTCCCACCGAGAATCGAACCCGGAACCTTTGCGTCGCAGGCAGTCGCAGTTCTCCCTTTTACCAACTGTTATTTTTTAAAAGCTTTTATTGTGTCTGTTGGTAAAGAAAGATCTTTTTATTTAATTTAAATCTTGTGTTAGCTTTCCGTCGAATTTCGACGTTTGGTACGCGATACGACACGATGATATCTACGGGTATTTTTCCGTTTGAAATGGTGTGAAACGTTTTAAAGCAATATTCTTGTTAAGGACTTTTTATTATGAAAAATCTCCATTTTCAAACTGTTTTATAGAACATACATACATACATACATAAATCACGCCTATATCCCTTACGGGGTAGGCAGAGTGTTAACGGCCGTAAAACGGATATTAACACCACGTCTGACAAAAGCTTGAGGGTCAACTAGATAACTGTGTATGACTATAGTGACAGGTTGTCAGCCCATCGCCTAAAATTGCAATACACATCCTGTGCAATGGGGTGATGCTATTCTAAGCCAGCATCGCACGGCCTTTATAGAACCTACTTGTAAATAATATTAATCAGATTCTTCAATAGAATTTTGAGTCAGAGTTACATAAACAGAAGTATTGAAACGAAGTGAGAGTGGCACATGAGGTATCAGCCCCATACACCGCACCTTCCAAAGACGCTTATCATGGTAACATGATAAAAAAACTGTTATATAAGTGGCAGTTGTCAATGGGCGTAAATGAAAAAGTAACAAAGCCACATAATGAATGTTATCCAACTACTAAGAGGTGAACATTACTTATTAATTATTTTAACAATCGATCTTTTAAACGCATAGGCTGCTGTAGAAAGGAGGTCGCGAGGAAGTGTGATTTATTTGAGGGCCAATTATGGAAACCGCACGAAATCGCATTATGAAGAGAAGCTTAAAAAGATAGTAATTTAAGAAGCTTTCAAGCTAATAAGATGAGGAAGGTGAGGCGCAAACGAGGTGTAAAATGAGAATCTCTTAAATTTTTGCAGAACAAATAAGCTCAGAGACTCTCTTTTTATAAGGTCTGCACAGCAAATGATACAGTTTACAATACGTGGAAATCTAATTAAGACGTAGAAGACGTAAAAGAGTGATGCAAACGATGAGTGATCATTTACGAAAGGTTGTTGATTGTTACCTGTTGTATTTACCTAATAAAATAAAATAAATAAATCTTTAAATGAGATAAATGCGGTAGGTATGATTTAAATAATAAATAAATAAATATCTAGGGCAAGTCATACAGCGCCCTGATATTAAGAATTTTAAAACGTTTTTTGTAAAAAGAAAAAATATGATAACCCACACTAAACACAAATATCTGAATGTTAGCTAATATTTGTGTCTTGTGGGGATCGGATCCACGACCCTCGGCATGGCATGCACGGGTACTATCTACTACGCCATCGGGTCGGTCTTAGATGACACTTTTTTACATAATTAAATGACTGATATGAATCTATTATAAATTCAACAATGTTCAATGGTTTTCTTTTAAAATAGGTCCCTAACGTGCAGACGTCGAACACATCGGAACCGTTACATAACCCGCTTCGAGCGACCGATCATTGAATGAAATCGATTTAGAATCGGAAATAAAATCGATTCCATTTGTGACGACAATGTGCGGAGGTGTGTGAGAGGAAAGTTTATTATAGCTACAGGTGTTATTTATGTATATCTGTAACTTGAAAATGGAACACCCGCTGGTTTGTGAAAGAATACAATACTCGTACAATACAATACATTATACTTAATTGCACAAGAGAATCATTTTATTACAATATTATTTTTATTTATTAAAAGAATATGCAGTAAAGTAATAATAAGAATAGTACAATTATAGCTTAGGCCTTATAGCTTAGGTAGCAATATCTTCCAGACATCGTAGTAAGGAGTAAGATGTATATATAAGAATGGTAGCGTAGCGTCTATTGTATAAATGTTAACAGAATAGAAGTCTCTACAAAAAGCGAATGTGGTAAGTATTCTAACAATAAAACATGGCTGATCGTAAAAAATTGCTATCCGAGTTTTATTTGTAGACTAGTGGATGCCAAAAATAAAATCAAAAGCATTGTGTGTTGTTCAAAAATACATACATACATAGACATATCACGCCTATAATCCCTTGCGGGGTAGGCAGAGCATAAACGGCCGCAATTAAACGAATATTGACGCCACGACTGACATTTTTTTGGGGCATAATATGGAGAATTGTGTAAGCCACACCCTTGAGTCCCTCAGTCGCCTCTTACGACTCCCACGGGTAAGAAATGGGGTGATGTTTTGTAAGCCGGCATCACACGGCAATTCAAAAATACAGGTACGTATAATAAAGATATCTTCGCAATTATAGAGAATTGGATAGATCCAACTAGTTTTACTGTGTTTCTTCGAAACCTTATACAGATACATACTTGTAAATAAAGTAAGAAGAAACCAAATTAACACCAAGTCGCTTACCGCATAACAAACCGTTTACTTAGAAATATCCATCTTGTGCTAAAAAATACACAGATCTTTTGCTATTACCACAAAATTAGCCTCATTTGTGAGCTATTTCAGATTATTTTGATCTAAAATTAGCAGCAAAGGTGAATTATTTGCGCTTAAATTGCCTTGACTTGCAGTTTATTTGGTTCGACTAAAAACTATAATTAAAAATGTTAAGAACAAGTTTAATTTAAGACCGAAGCGTAATTATCAATCATTACCTACTTGTGGTTAAAATACAAAATTAAATTAATTGGAAATAATTATAAGGTATACAAAATGTATCCAACATTTATAGCAAAATATTCAACAATGACATTTTTTATGATTTGTTGCAATAAGTTATTCGAGAAGGAATAAGGCGGGTCACCCACTTGTAGTCGGTGGCTGCGTATTTTTAACGCATGCGTCTGTCAGATAAAAGAAAATTACGAATTTCGATCTTATTCCTATAAAATACGGCTATGGTGCGTTTACGAATGCATTTGTCATTTGTAACGTCCTGTAACAGTCACCCGCCAAATGTCTTGTTACATAACTACTATCTATCTCGTTTTTTTTTGCGAATGTCATTAGCTAACAAGAAAATGCCACGCTCATTCCTAGAAGAACACATGTATCGCTCTAATAGCAACACTAACAAACTGTTGATCTATCCAACTGCACTACATTCGGACAGGTGCCGAACCGGTTGCGCAAGCGCACTACACACGGCTCGTTTACAAACTGACAGCTGTCAAAACGCACGCGATAGCCACGCGCGCGATTGGCCAATGCTAACCGATCTGTCCAAAGGGCTACACATGTCAACGTTAACTGTCAATTTAGCTTTGATTCTGGGCCTAATGCGAGAGGAATATTTTTGTATGTAAATTGACAGATTGTCCCATTCAATCATAAGCATAACAACCTGTATCTGATTATGTTGATTTAAAAAGCATGATAGATTTTGAAATAACAATCAAACTATATTTATAATGCAATAAGTGAACTTTTCGTTTAACTAGATCGACCATTATTGTTACAGCGTTACATCATACATACAGGGTGGCCCAAATAGTGACGTCCAAAGAAAACATTTGAATGTTTTTGTATCTTCCGCGATTTTTATAATTCCCGAATTATTGAACTTTGAAAATTGTAGGGGGAAAACGACTTACAGGATTTTTATATTTTTGTGTACGCTAGAAAGTACAAATCAAGAAGATAATGCTACAACAACGACCACTCAAAAAGCTTTTTCACAGATTAAAAAACAAAGAAAGAAAAAAGCCTGCCACTAGAGTTATTCCATACAACTTTAAAAGTTGAATAACTCGAAAACTACAAAAAATTGCGGCACATACCTACGTGGGGGTGATATGGATACCCCTCAGTATAAGGCATTCGAATTTTATCTTTGGAAGTCACTATACGGGCCAGCCTGTGTGTAACATGCATTCGATTCGATGTGATGTAATGTTATAAAAGAATATACAGGTAATGATGGCTTACCTGATCAATTCGCAGTTTTCTGCTGAGCTCGGAAGCTCCGCACTCCATCCTTTGTGCCTGAAACAATATTGAAATTTTGTAGGACGAATCGATCTGATAGTAAATACATAAATAGGTACACTTATCATGCCTTTATCACTTGCTGGTAGGCATAGCGACAATGGCCGCAAAAATACGGTCGCTAACGCCTCGTCTGACAAAATATTAGAGGGCCGTATCAGAAAAAGCGTGAATCAATAAAGTGTCAGATTTTCAGCCTGTTGTAATACACATGAAACTCTCGGCAGCAGCTTAGCAGGGGGGGGCTGCGGGCCGCTGATACGTCAGGGGATACTTATCTTATAATCCGTACTAATATTATAAATCTGAGAGTTTGTGTGTGTGTGTATGAATGTATGTTTGTTACCTCTTCACGCTCAAACGGCTTGACCGATTTGGATGAAATTTGTAACATAGGTAGAGTATAACCCAGAATAACACATAGGCTACTTTTTACTCCGGGAAAACAACTATTACCACGGGAAAATGAGTGGCAGCGGGTGAAACCTAGTAGGTAAAAAGGGATAATGTCTCATAAACTTTTAAAGGCTTGTTTTGCATATGCTTTCTCTAAAATTTTATCCTGCAAAATTACAAGTAAGTACGATAATCACGATAATCAAACTGTCTCACTTTACAAGTACAATATTAGACACTCAAGTTACACAGACAAACCATACACAGAAATGGAACATACTTGTAAGTGTGTCATTGCAAAAAAGCAAAATGGCCGCTGCGCAGACGCAGGAAAGCAATTGCCATACGACTGAGCATCCGCCAACACTTATGAGATCTCGCATCCGCTCCGGTGGACCATTCGCAATGTACGTACACTACTACACTTGAAACTAATAAAACTTGCCATGTTTAAACTTGCCAAAGCGACATGGTAATGTAAGCCATTTAAGGGTGACATTTTACTAGTGACCGATACCGAAAACCCACGACGGGCTAGTGATAAGGAACAACTTTCTCCAAGGATGAAAAATAAATTGACCTGCCGTACAATTTGACTTGTTCAGCTGGTACATTTTGTATGGGAGGTCCAAATAATGTTTTCATATTTCGACCTATGTTCTTTGGGAAAGTTATTCTTTATCAGTATCCTGTCCGGAGTTTTCGGTATCGGCTGATAGTAAAATTTCACCCAACAAAGTAGAAAATTTAAATATGATATTGGATTGGATGATGATACGAGTGATAAAAGACAGGAAGGAAAGCAAAACATACGAATATGAAGAGTGACAGGCGGATTATGGGGTTTGTGGAACAATAACCGGTAAAGTTCGAGATAAATGTTAACTGAAGAGAAGGACGCGGGTCACAGAGAGAAATTAGTTTCCTGGATTTACATGCACATTTCAAAATCTACCCGAGTAGTTCATTAACGGAATTTCGGATTGTTTAGTATAGCATAAACCAATTATACCGCGCTTTAAATCCTATACCTACTATCTCATTTTCTGCGTATTAACATACCTACACAAGACAATTTTGCAATAAAGGCACATAGAAGATATAAGCAGTACCGATGAAATAAAGGTAAGGTGGATGTATTGAAAAGAAGTTAAATAAAAAGTAGGATACGCATACATCAATGTAGATATAAACCACATATTATATGGATTTTGATCCTTCATCTTTCGTGTGGGACACCGAGAAAACGAACGACCCGTTGTTTATAAGGTATACTACATAACTAGTAATGATATATACTTACTTAGTAAGTATTATGTTCAATATAGAACCATTACGACGTACATTTGAAATGTTCAAGAAAAACAAAGAATTGGAACATCCACATTTATTTTAAATAAATTATGAATCAACATTGCAACAATGTTTATCCTAATAATATACCTAATAACTTATACCCTACTGCACTCAAAGTCACGACACTACCTCAAGATCCTCTCGGGCTTCGGAGTTCTTGGAACACGGACCTTGAACTGCCCTCAGAGGAATTCTTACAAGGAACTGCTTAGAACCTTCACTATTGAATTCATGTATTGTATTCACAAGCTACATTTATATTTGCTTGAACATAGCTACCATAATCTTATTGTATAGGTTCGAAGAATCTGTTGACAATTAGTTTTTCTAAACTGTTTTAATGTCGGACAATTTAACAAATCTAAGTATTGCGGTGAGAACCCCGTTTCAGTATTTTGAGAGAATACTTTATGTTCGAATGCATATTTACAAAACAAAACAAAAAAAACTTGATGATAGAAACGTCTGGTCAGTAACAACAGTTGCTCCAACACAAGCCAAGAGGTAGATACATAGATCATATTTAAGCATACATTTTCATATCTTCAATGATTTGACATAAGTTCAAACTTTGACACAAATATTTTCTTTACATTATTACTGTTTATTTACTGTTCGTTTTTATTAATGTACTTATTATGTTATGTAGACTGTGACTTTTAAAACAGAATATTGTAAATTCCTACCCAGGAACAAATGCTTTGAATTTTGAACGGTTTTGAGTTTTCTGGTAGAGTATTTAGCAGACCTATTTTGCTTTTGAAGCACCAAGCCAAAAATTGGCATGTCGTGAGGTGAGTCAGCTTTTCGCAACAGCTATCAACTCCGACTGACGACCTGACAGGGTTCCTTTGTTTCTTGGGGTCATAAAAATGCGGCTTGCATAAGAATCAGGGGAACAATCATCGGCAAACATCACAGCGATGACTGTGTGTTTACGAGCTAATAATGTATTGTTAGATGTGACGGTTTTTAGGAATGCATTTTAATACTTTTATCAAACATTGCCTAACGGCCTTTGACCTGAGACTTCGCAAAAGGTCTCCAAGTATTGTGAATTCAATTAAAAGCTAAGCCAAATTTGAGTTAAAGACACAACCATTTAGGTAAATAGAATAGAGTGGAGTATTGAGGAATGTTACTGCCTACTAAGGCGTTTCTCCCACTATGACGGACTGACGGACGTATTTTCGACGCATCCACCTGTCAGACGAAAAGCAATTTCGTATTCCTATGAATCAACGGATACCATGGACCAAGGTGTTTGACACACGCATCTGTCAGTCAGTCATAGTGTAGGATTCGTCTAAAACCTTAGATGAAAGATTGCTAGCGAACCAATCATTTATCTAAGTCTAAAACTATCAACCAATCCATTCATTATTTTCTAGCACTAGCACAACACAGTGATAAGAAACCAACATACTTTTATAACAATTTCGCAAATCATCTGAAATTCAACACTTCTATATCGTGTTCGCTATCTATATACACCTGAATTGTATAACACCTAGAACAGTATATCAACCGAATTGGTATATAGAGCGGAACCGACTAATAGAATACTGAGATACATTCGTGTGATTGAGTTAAACAGTTTACGTGATCAAAATGCCTGTGCATTGTCCGATAGCATCGATGCTATGGTTTGTTAAACAGATATATGTGTGTGGCCAGTGTGGCCACAGAAATATAGGAAACTTGCACCTCAACGCCACTTAGAAAGTATAACAAATTCCCATTATTGAGTGGACTTCAAAAATTCGATCATGATGAAGGCCACAAAGAAATTACAATGAGAAACCAGAAAAAGAAAATAAGTTTAAGTAATCCTTATTACATATATAATTCTTACCTTAAATTAGTGCTGCATTTTATGTTAAATAGGTTTGAAAAGGATAGGAGATATCTAAGTCCTGTCATGTTTAGAAATATATATTGGTTATTCGCAGTTTCCAGTCGATTAAGTTGCCATTGTTTTCATCGTCGCCTTATTTTGACAGATAACACGTATTTTGCATCAAATTATAAGACATGACGTAACTCAGATATCTCCTATCCTTTTCTAAACTGTCATCTCCATTCTAAAAGTTAAGATAATTTACTATATCCTGAATTGAGGCTATAAACATCATTGGTTTTGAATACTGAAGTAAGTTCCTATTATTCAATCACAAGATTCGGTAACTAGTATGAAGTTGTAAACAATTAAGTAATCTTGATAAGCTCTCATGTACCTATTGCATCGTGTTTTGACGTTGTTATTTTACTGTCTCATGTACAAGAGTCAACTACAAAATGTATTTAACATTTATGTGAGAAACATACGAAACAGGAAGAACAATTTGAATAAAATCGATTGTAAAATCGAATTCCGTCGAATATAATTAAGGAAGATTGCATTATAGATGCACAAAAACTGCAACAAAAATTAAGCATACAATGAACAAAACTAAACTAATTCGTTCGTACCAAGGTTTGCATCAGAATAGGAAGTATTTACAGTTACGTTTCGTTTGGTAAAATCGTCTGTTCTCGAGGTCTATCGGAACATTATATCGAAACGGATAACTGTGAAGCGTGAAAACATGAAAACTATTAACTATTTGGCTAAAATGCGAACTCCAATTGGAAAGTATCCGAGCAGAATGGTAACTGGCGTTCCGCACGCGATAAACAAAAAGTTTTAGAACCGTATTGCTCTTGCAACTTGATATTTCTTAGAATAGATCCAGACAATTTTGACGGATTGGATAGCGTATCAAGCAAATACAAAATTGTCTTTACTCGTACAAGTCTTATTCTTTAATCAGATATTCAAAAGAAACAACAAGATATAATTTTTTGTAGGTAATGTGTCAACCTCGGAACTAGTGCAAATATTAGAGTAGCAAGTAAATCATTGGGAATAGCCTCTACAGCACAGCTAAAAAATAAACTGCTGTTAATCACCCTTCTATACGTATTCAATAAAGAAACTATAATATCCGCTGCTACCTCTATAGTAACATTACATCATGTTACACAATATGTAAACACGCGTTACTATAAGTCAAACATAATTTGTTTCAAATGATTTGTTTTTATAATATGACATTTGTATAATCAAATGTAATGAATGAGTAGCCATTAGTTATGTAATGCCTACCATTATACCACCTACCTACATGGGTGCCCTTTCACAATAAGTGGAACTGACTTCTTAGGGTCATTTTGTGGCAGAGCAATGATCAGTTTTTTTTTGTGTAGGACCCTAATTCAAAGAACGACCCGAAATTGAGTTTATGAACCCCGGAAGGTCTGTATTCTAACGTAGACTTGAATTTGGAGCTCTGTAAACTCCTCCTGTAAAGGTAAACTTGGATAAAGAAAATATAATAATTTCTGGGATTAATATTAGTGGCGCTAATTGAAAGGAAGGATTTGTCAAGAAACATGCAATGTACATTACTCAAAATATTAAGTACGGTATTGCAGCACACACGCCAATAACTTTTACTTATGGCCATGTACTTAATCGCATTTCCACCATTACATAATTTATGTCATTTCCCATTTCACCCACTCAATCACAAAGTTCATATCTCCATTAACTATCTCTATGTAAATGAAACTATTATAGCCCTTAAATTGCTGTTAAATAAATTAGCATGGCATTGTCAGGTCCGGCCAACAATGATGTAAGAAAAATCATGTTGCGTAAGAAGAAAGTGGACCACACCCAGCTGTAGTTTACGTAGCCTGCGAAGACCTACCATCAGAAGAATCTCGAGTCACCCAAAGGCATCAAAATAAACTGGGTATTCTATGAAACTTTTTTTTAAACCAGAATAAATCGCTCCCCTGAATGCGTAATTCGAGGTGCTGACTGATACTATTTACCAGGTTGTATTACGGTTTTGGGGTGCAGCAGGAAATTAAACATTAAAAACCTTTTTAGGGCGCCGCGAGCTTGCGGAGGTCATAAAGCGGAATTTTATTAGCCCTGCCTTATCCGATCGAGCATACATTTCGCATGTTAGGGCTTTTACATTATTAGCTTTTAAGTTCTTTGTGTTGCCAGACTAGAAGGAAATTGAAATCCTACTTACTGCAACCTTTATAGGCATGCTTTAGTTTACTAGCTCTTTCTGTATTTGATCTGATTTTATTGGGCACCTATCTATTTTATTCATCTAACTTTACTATTCGCACTTAGAGTTTAAAACGTACAATGGATGGGTTTCATGGGGTTAAAACAAATAATTATAAGATTATAATGCACGACGATATTAATAAAATGTGAAATGTTACTGCATTTGCTATGATTTTGGGTAGATATATGATATGTTTCTTAATAAAAATAACGTTCCATAAAAATCTTCTTATTTCTAAGCATGCGAAATAGGTATGTTTTATACGTGATAGTTTTAGACAGAAATGCGATGATTTGGAGATCAGCCTGTTCAATGCTTAAACAAAACGGTTCCTAAGGATTTTAAAATTCCGCATACGATTTCTATAAATCGTCCGCGAAACACGTTTACGTAACGACACGCCGAAAGCCATAAGAAGTGACCGCGAATGGCGATATTGGCGATCTAAATGAAAGCAATTGTACCGACGACAATTTCGAATCGAATCGTGCTCGGAATTATTCAGATTCGATGATATTGCGTATTCGACTGTTGCTACGAGAAACCAGCTCCTCGGTGATTGATGGAGACTGGTTCAGAGATCGTTCGCTGAAGAATTGCATGTTTTGAGAGCGGTACAATAGTCTGTAATGAATGTAATGATGGCAGAACTTGACTATGAGTCGTTGTTTTTGTTTGCTAAATTCTGTATTTCTTTCATTCCTAGGAGATATTGTACCTTATCGCTTTGGGCATTTCTCGTCCTCCTTAAACTTTTCTTTCATAAGGATTTAGTAGATGTATTTTAGCCGGTTTTTGAAATACTCTCCAGATATTTACGTCTGTAATTAATTTTAATCACTCATCATTTCTCTGATATAATAAAACCAATACGCGCCATCGTACAACTCTGATCCAATTAAATCATCTTATGTAACTACAATAGCTTCAATAAAGATTCCGATAGCATCGTTTAAATTCGCTCACGTAGCAAATATATCTCAATTAGGCCCAGTCTTTTTCACAGTATCATCTACAGTAGCTTTAGGATCAATTTCAGATATCAAGGTATACTGGTATTCCATATCCATACAGTGTAACTTGATGTCTTAATTTACTAATTCCGAATAAAGAATCAGTAGGTATATTTAGATCGGACTGGTGATAAGGAACTACTTTCTCCTAGAAACATAGATTGAAATATGCCAAAAATATTTTGAGTTTCAATAGTAACTTCAATCAGCTGATCGGCAATTTCGTATGGGAGGTCAGTTTATTTTTTCGTATATCAACCAATGTTCCTTGGGAGAGTTGTTCCTTATTACCAGCCCGTCTTGAGTTTTCGCTATCGGTCACAAGTAAAATCCCCCCCTATATTCCGCATTATTATCCATTATAGCTTAATCTTTCAAATTGGTACTGGATCGAGCTCTTGCCTACAGTGTTTAATACAGCGGTGTCAGTTATGGAACACCTGTATAATAGCAGCAGGTGAAAGTCATCCTGCCACCTGGAGGGACTGGGCAGACTGGTTTCGAGATGAGCTCATTGTTTGCAGTAGCTTGTTGACCTACTATAACCTCCATGCTAGGCTTGAAGCAAAAAAAGACATCGAATGTATCACCTGCTTGTCTAGAAGAGCAAGTAGCTTAGTTAGGATAATTTTTATATCCGATCTGTTGCATCTACAACTTCCTACTTAGTCCTTTCCTCTCAAGATTTTAATTTGTGTTTACAATACTTGAAGTATACCGATTGAATAAAAAGACTAGTTCTGCGTCTTTTTTATTATAATACAAAGACCTTTGTTGTCTTTACATTCATGATCAATAATTAATTTCTCATGAAATTACATATAAAACTGTTAATCGTGACCTCTTTGCGTGTTATTATCAATAAATTTGCAGAATTCTCTGAGAATGAGGTCGAAGGCCATATTCACAATTTGATAAGTTTTCGAAATTGCTTTATTAACTGCTTAGTAACTTGGCCGTGTGATGTCGGCTTAGAACAGCATCGTTTCTTTCCTGGGGGTGTCATAAGAGGCGACTAAGGGAGTCGAGGGATTCATGCGTATTACAATTTGAGGCAACAAGCTAACCTGTCACTTAAGTGATCCTGTATCACTTACAGAAGTTTCTGAAACGGTTCTCAAATATCTGTCAGACGTGGCGATTACGACCGCAGTTTTATGTTACGGCAGTTAACGCTCTGCCTACCCCGCAAGGAATAAAGACGTGATATGTGTATGTATGTGTAACTTCTTACAGAGTTTCTGAATCTAGGTCAGTGTGCTTCGTTGGATTGATTTTGATATACGTATACTTCTCAAACTTATGATTTTATGAAGAAGAAATTTATGATTTATTCCCTATACTTGTTATTTTATTTGATTAATAAAAAATAACAGTTTGAAATTTTATTGAAGAATTTATTTAGCCGAATCCCTCACTATGATGGATAGACGAATACGTCTTTCAAACACAACACCTTGGTCAAATCGAATGCGTTATAGTGTGACATGGTAACCGTGACGGCCGATGTGGCGCAGTGGTAGTGCGACTGCCTGCGACGCAAAGGTTCCTGGTTCGATTCTCGGTAGGGCACTGACAAAATGTATATTTATCACCTTGTGAATTTGTTCCTAATCTGGTTAGGACATTGCAGGGTGAACCACCTAATTGTCCGAAAAGAAAGATGGTTCCGTGCTTCGGAGGGCACGTATAGCCGTCCATCCCAGTTGCTGTCTATGATTTCTTAGATGGTGGTCGTTATACAACCATGTCAGATGCCTAGTGGTATTAGAAGGCGGTTGAGAAACTCTGACACCAGGGTTCACGGGGTCGTTCGTTGACTCGCAGTCCCACACGAAAAGAAGTATTCGATATATCCTTTCGTTCCTTAGGTTCCTACTTAGGCCACGCTTTGCAAAAATAAAACATATTAAACTTATTTTACCGAGATCTGAAAGACATATTTAACGACAATTATCTCTTTATCACATCGTGATCACGTTCTTATAACGAATTTAGATGTGCTGTTAACGGAATTTATATTCAGTCACGAATTGACTGTAAATTAATTTAACTCAATTAAAATGCAATTAATTCGCTTTGAAATCTATGCACGGCTTTCAACGTGCAAACGCTTTTGCAGCTGCATAGTTTCGTACTTAGATACCTTCCAACGTTACTATTTGAATCAAACCTATCGATGAGGGTGTAGACGAAGATTCTAGGTGGGAAATTAGAATGATCATCACATCGGCTTCAGGTTCGACGACTCTCAGATTCATGATAATGCTATGGCATAGGGTCCATTTTCCTTTGTTCATATCTTTTCTAACATGAATCTGCCAAATGCCTAACCGTGCTTGTTAGGATGACTTATATCTGTTGGCGATGAGACATGAGTATTTATCTAGGTTTATCTAATAAAAGGCATGCCAATGCATCTCATTAGATCCCCTATTATACTCACTATTGTGACGTTTTTTCATAGATTTTGAAACTTTATGTGAGGGTAGTAAGTAAAAAATATATACTGGTACAAAACAGTACCGGGGTAGATGAGACCTTAAAGTCTAAGACTTAAGTCTTAAGGACAACCAAAAGCTTAGCTTAAGTAAATCGAACACACCTTTTCCCCCTATCACCAATAATTTGCAAATGTGACTGCACACGACGGTCCTACCAGTTTGGCAAGTTGTCTGGCAAGTGAGTTGGCAAGTAGACCGGACCACCTACGGATCGATTGTATCAGTTTAGACGCCGGCGCCGTTGGTGATTTACTACAGTGTCACGTATTTATCATATGAGTCATCTGAGGTGTTCTAGCTAATCAGTAGGTTATATGTTAAACAACTAAATTGAAGATGGCGAAAAGCGAATTCTGCGAAATGTGATACTAACATGCAATGGCATGACATATTTAACACTAGATTTCCGCCCAGCGGTTTTAACCGCTGCCACTCATTTTTCTGTGGTAATAGTTGTTTTCCCGCGGTAAAAAGTAGCTTATGTGTTATTCCAGGTTATAATCTACCTGTGTTCTAAATTTCATCCAATTCGGTCGAGCCATTTGAGCCTGAAGAGGTAACAAACAAACTCTCAGATTTATGATATAAGTACGGATTCTGCTCCAACCTGAAGATTGATCTGTCGCCCAATTGAATAAACTTGAGGAAGTGAATGATTCTGAAGCAGTACATAAAGTGGCAAAGGAAACTTTTTTAATCGTAAAAGTTACTAAGAGCTAAGATACAAAGTACTCTCTCTACAGGAAAACTTACAAGATAGTTTTAAATTATATATAACATTCTGGTTAAATTTTCTCCATTGTGCCACAAGTACCTAACAAAAGTCACATATTGGACTCGAAAGTGTTAAGTAGACAATAGAGTTAAACCTCTTACATTTGTTTTGCGGTTACGTTATGCTTTCGCTCTACCGCAGTTTACTATTTGCATACGTTTTATTAAAATGCATATAAAATAGCACCAACATAATAAATTGAAAGTGATATAATGAAATTAATAAAAAAATTCGAAAGTAACTCTTATGTGAATGAGATACGAGCATTAATATCATGAATAATTAGCCTTCAATCCAGCAAGAGTCGACTGATTTTCTAATAGGAATGTTTAATTATCGAGATATAAATGGAATCTTCAGAGCTGTGCAAAATAAACAGATTTGCTATGATTTTGAATCAAAGAAAGCATAAAATAAATATTTCGTATGTACCTAAAATATTATGGCTTAGAATAGCATCACCCCATTTCTTTCCCGTGGGAGTCGTAAGAGGCGACTAAGGGAGGGAGGTGTGTGTATTGCAATTTTAGGCGATGGGCTGACATTCTGTCACAATAGCGATACACAATTTTCCGAAAGACCCTCAAATATTTGTCAGACGTGGCGTAAATATCCGTTTTATGTGACCGTTTACACTCTGCCTACCCCGTATGGGATTATAGGCGTGATATGTGTGTGTGTATTAGTTGTTGCAAAGATATCTTCATTAAAAAAAAAATCAATTCAAAAATACTTTATTGTACACAGGAAATACAGTAAAAACAAGATATAAATTTAAAAAAGTGTACACAAGGCGGCCTTATCGCTTAGGTAGCGATTTCTTCCAGATTTGATTTCTTCATTGACCTCGATCCAACCAACACCCAATCAAAACCCAAGACAGGCAGCCCGCACTCCCGTTATGCTAGAAAGTCAATTAGTTCCAACAACCGCACAGCCAAAACCCACATTTGCAATGGAAAGGAAAACTCCGTGCCAATCTCATGGGGTTCGTGACGGCGATATGCAAAACGGACAAATCTGTGATTTAGAAATTCAACAACGGAAAATAACAACCAGTTGGGTTCCCACACAATAACAGGGAAAATCCTATAGTCACTGATTTAAGAATCTGAAATGGTTCTAGCAGATGAAATATATGGGGATAGCTTTAAAAGCCACGTTAAAGTTACGTTAATAACAAATCAAATGAATACTAAACTAATGTTGATTAGCAAAAGAATGATCAATGGCATCAAAGGCTACAATTTATAATGCGCACTGCTAAAGAGTGGAACTCACTACCTGCGTCTGTGTTTCCAAACGCATACAACCCTAATCTCTTCAAAGTAAGAGTGAACAGGCTTCTTCTGGGTGAGCTCGCTTCATCTTAGACTCTGTCTCTGTCCTATGATCTAGACTAGAGTCAAGAGCAAGCCCATCATTAATAAACAAAAAAAAACATACTTATGTGCACATCACAGAAGCAAAACGCAGCACCTTGACTTTCTTATATGTTATATACTTTATTCTTAAGAAATACATAATGTTGATCATTTGAAAATTTACGGACGTACACGCAACTTGAGAGCAATTGTCATATCCACAAGTCAATGACAAAATTGGTCTTGAAGAGGTTGTCATCAAACTGACAAATTACGACCGTTCCTAAGTTTACTACTCAACGCTTGTTGAACTTTACGATAACGAGCCGATTATAATTTATGATGATTGAGATTCGCTGTTTATTGATATTGAAAATTTGAATAATGCTCAAAGACATAGTAACAAGTAAGGAGGTCAGCGTTCTTCATTATAGGGAAGATAAGCAGTTACTTACGTAGGTCAAACATTAAATACTGAAGCATTACCTGAAACAAAATACGTATTTAATATAAACATACCAAATCATAGTCATTATCATCATATTATTAAGAAAGAACTTCATGGTATAATTTAAATATAAATAACAATTTTAGCTTAGCGTCATTTAACTATAATATATGTTTGCTATACTAATATAACTATAATATGTCGATGATAGTAAGAAAAAATAAGAAAGGAATAGAGAAAAGAAGCGAACACAATGAAAAAGGAGGAAAGCCTGGATACATACAGGCACACACGCCGTGATCATCAGGATGTCGCTAAATCAGGATCACACTGCATCAGGTCCTTTGTAGAAAACAATAAAGAATGGACCCTAAAACTAATCAACCAGCAAGTCTGGATGATACTAAAAATCACAATCATAATCAAACTTACGTCAGGATATGAAATAACACCGAGGAAGTATAACCTTTCGTTAGGATACAGAACAACACGTCGTGGGCGTATAATCATCGAACCCTGTAGAATACTGCATCGTCAAATGCTATCTCCAGCCACTGAAATGATAAGCCACAACGTCGATACCATTACGCAGTCAATTCCCACGGTGAGGTTGTTTCGACCTGGCAGGTCATCGTCAGGCACGGTGTAACCGTACTACAACCGACCTGTCTACCAAACCAACCTAAGAATCTTAAGACACACGCTGATCAACATCAACGTGTCTTCACAACACCAAAGATACCGATTGACACTAACCTTCAACACCGAACACTATTGAAATCCACAGTCTGCAGGATTACAAAGAGACCACAGCAGCAACTGTCACCAACCTCGTACCATCTCTGCATTTCACCAACCTCGGCTACAACCTCGGGGGAATACTACAATAACCAACACACACTTCATGATCTCCACAAATATTCCACTAGCAATACGAATCTAGGGCTCCGCCATCGCTAGACGACCACAGTTTCTCCAAACGCTCCAGGATTCCAAAGATTTTACCAGATTCTAAACCTAACTTCAAAACGACCACATAGAACGACAGACCAACCGGAACTGTCAAAGTTGTTTACTCCGTCGATCACGTTCCGTTTCTCCATTACGAACGCAGCCAACAATGAATTGTGAGAGCGCACTACAACGCCTCTAACGTCACTCCAGTCTATCTTACAGTCGCGCGAATAAAGCGCATCGCCTATTTGAGTGTTGCCAGCGATTATGCGTTTCGTTTCTGCAAGAATCAAATAGCAATCAAACGGAAGAAAATAATAACAAAACGTGAACTGTCAAATAATTTCAGCCAATACCCACCAAAGTTTGATCGATCTCCGACAAATATATAAACATACCAAATCATAGTCATTATCATCATATTATTAAGAAAGAACTTCATGGTATAATTTAAAAATAGATAACAATTTTAGCTTAGCGTCATTTAACTATAATATATGTTTGCTTTTATCCAAAATGCATACATGACCTACCTATTCATGTGGGCAGGGTACTTAGTGGTTTTGCAAAAGCTAATGTCCAACCCAGTTACATAAATGATCGAGTTTAGCAACAATGTTTGCTAAACCTATACACTGAACCTAAAACATGCTCGGGAATATATTAAATGCATATACATACAGTCCAACTACTAGCCGTGAAACTTATTATAAGTATGTATCTAGAGGCCAAATGGTCGGCCACCTAATACGCCACGACGACTTTATAAAGGTTATTGTGGAAGGGCAGATTGAAGGAAAACGAGGAAGAGGAAGACCAGGGAGAAGTTATTGGGGCCAATTAAAAGAGAAGGCAGGTGTGACAACCTACAGAGATCTAAAGGATGTTGTCCACAGAAGAGACGATTGGCGATCATTAAACCGACAAGTGTGAAACTCTTAAATCATTATCATCTAGAGACAATTACAGATAATATCATTTTATAAGTCACCAAAATTCTGCAATTATCTTGCCATTACCATAATATTAACAATTTATTATATTACTAGCTTTTACCCGCGACTTCGTCCGCGTTAGATAGTTTTTTTAGGCAGAAGTTCTAAAGTAGGTATGTGTATTCATAGTAAGTGTGACAGTGATATAAGAACAGTTCTTATCTCTACTGTTTAAAGATGACTTGCTTGCTTCTGTTGTTAAAGGGACAATTCATAATTTGCTATCCGGCCTGAGAAATCAATATTTATAACCATTGAATACAAAAGTCAGTAGGTAACAGAGTACTTACTCCAGAGGTGCCGATTTGAGCACACTAAAATGGGCAGCATAAGTAGATAAGACAGATAAAAAGGAAATTTAAGTTACTGTAATACATTTTTATATACCACATTTTTTGTTTTTCTGTCTTAGGTAAAAAGTAGGCAATGTCGTTTATCAACTTATTCCCATCATACTGAACAACTTTTGTTTCGGAACCATTTCTGTATCTCTAATTGTTTACGTGGTTTCCTGATGGTACACCTGGTGGTCTACATAAGGTACTCCAGAGCCCCAATGTCCTTGTGAAAAGAAGCAGCCCATCATACTGAACAACTTTTGTTTTGGAACCATGCCTGTATCTCTAATAGTTTAGCTGGGCTCCTGATGGTACACCTGGTGGTCTACATGAGGTACTCCAGATCCTCAATTTCCTTGTGAAAAGAAGCGGCCCATCATACTGAACAACTTTTGTTTTGGAACCATGCCTGTATCTCTAATAGTTTAGCTGGGCTCCTGGTGGTACACCTGGTGGTCTACATAAGGTACTCCAGAGCCCCAATATCCTTGTGAAAAGAAGCGGCCTATCATACTGAACAACTTTTGTTTTGGAACCATGCCTGTATCTCTAATAGTTTAGCTGGGCTCCTGATGGTACACCTGGTGGTATACATGAGGTACTCCAGATCCTCAATGTCCTTGTGAAAAGAAGCGGCCCATCATACTGAACAACTTTTGGTTTAGCTGGGCTCCTGGTGGTACACCTGGTGGTCTACATAAGGTACTCCAGATCCTCAATGTCCTTGTGAAAAGAAGCGGCCCATCATACTGAACAACTTTTGTTTTGGAACCATGCCTGTATCTCTAATAGTTTAGCTAGGCTCCTGATGGTACACCTGGTGGTCTACATAAGGTACTCCAGAGTCCCAATGTCCTTGTGAAAAGAAGCGGCCCATCATACTGAACAACTTTTGTTTTGGAACCATGCCTGTATCTTTAATAGTTTAGCTGGGCTCCTGGTGATACACCTGGTGGTCTACATCTATACTCCAGACCCTCGAATGGTGATAAAAAGTAGCCTATGTCCGTTCTCGGTATGCTAACAATCCCTGTGCCAAGTTTCATTAAGATCGGTTCAGCGGTTTGGCCGTGAAAGCGTAGCAGACAGACAGACAGACAGACAGAGTTACTTTCGCATTTATAATATTAGTGTGGATGACTATGAGTGAATTATGAGTGACGGGTCCTTTGGCGTAGCGGATAGTACCCCTGCCTGCTACGCCGAGGGTCATGGTTTCGATTCCCACAAGACCTAAATATTTGTTAAGTCATTTTCAGATGTTTGCATAATAGGTCTCTGTTTGTATAAAAGGTATTTATTTACACAATAGTATATAAGTAGTACAGCAAGCTTTGATTTATTTAGCCTTAGTTAAGTTCCTTTTACTTTGAAAAATAGTACTTAATCTACTCTACAAACTAAAATTGGATTGATTGATTGATTGATCACCTCACAAAATTAGTCCTCGCGTAATTAACATAAAATATTGCATAATATTTGAGCTAAGACAGAGAAATAAATGAAAGCACTGCTAAAAATCGTAACACTAACACTAATAATAAAACGACATCATTAACAATAGTGTCAATAACGTCGATATTTTGAAACGTAGACACATTAAAGAAGCTATAATAGGTTTTGTACTCGTGAATACTACTTCGGCCGATCGTGAAGCGACGCTTAGGGCGAAGAAAGTGTCCCAAATACATTGTTTGATAACTTTAAGTTATGGTCAAACTATGTTATTAGTCTGCCATTTGTGTAGGCGCTGCCCATTGAATGCTAAGTTGTGTAATTTAAGCCATTGACGAATTATTAAAGATTGGGAACAAAGATAATGATGTAATTGATTTAGAGCTACACTCGTTATGCAAAGGAACATTTGAAAATGAAAAAGAAAGTTTAGCCGATTATTTGCTTGGTTGGTCTATGATGTAAAATGTAATAAACATGACCTGAATTACTATTAATATACGTGACGAGCTAAAGTGATGGGACAAGCTGACAGATAAACGGTATGCTCGTTCCAACCGTCAATTCCGATTTATAAACAAGCCTCTCATGACAACTTAATTTGCTCATTGCGATCACCACAACACCGCTCGGCAGCCGTTGCATAATTTAAAACAAGTTGACTACAAATAGGCACAATATGATGGATCTGACGATGATCTTTCGATCTCAAAACGTGGGAATATAAAAAAAACTTTAGTTATTAAACGCAACAAGACATCGCTACTATGCCGCCATGGCTGCAAGGTGCTCCGTCGCATCAAAGGCGGTGGATCACAAAAGCTTTTTATCTCAGCAGAGTTACACTCGGTCAAGGTTTAGAAGCGAGGCCGGGTGCATCCACGACCCGCCATTGTTTGTTAGTGGTCGTGAGCGACGGAGCGTGAAGAGGAACTCTCAATAGACAATCAAACAGACAATAAAACCAATGCACTGTTTGTCGTTGAAACAACGTCTGCAGTTGTACAAGGCGAAGCTGTAAATGGTGTTATGGGAGAGAAGCTGTGTAAATGATGGGAATCAATTTTAATTGACTACAAAGCAAAGTATTTTAACACTGCAACTAAGAATACAAATTAATGTTCGCTTTTTATCGTAATTTGTTTCCTATTGTATCCAATACCGCAGAATTAATTTGTGAAATAACTTTGACAATGGTAAAATTTTACGCAACAAATGTCACGGTTGCCAAAACTAAATGCAACAATATACTGCAAATTAAATAGGTGAAATAAGTCACTGAGCATATTTCGCAAAAATAACACTGCACTGGACAATGAGAAGTCACGCAAAACCTCTACTTTGCCGCAAAAAATTTCATAATACTTCATTTCATACCAAACGTGTCTGTTTGATTTGGATGTGGTAAGCAGAGATTTTCATAAAACGAATGAAAAAGGTACATGCCCTGGAAGAGTTAACAGGGAGGGCATTTCCAACATACTCGTATTCTTCCTTACAACTTTGGGTCAGAAATCATTTGCAATAAAATTATTAGGACCTTTTATTAGGCAGTTAGTTAACAACTACAATTTGTTTTAATAACTACATAGTGTAAAATAAAGTCATACACTGTGTCCCGGTAGTGTACGCAAGAGATTTTAATGCAGTTTTCTTCAATAGATAGAGTGATTTAAGAGGCAGGCTTTTTTGTATAATTTAGATCGGAAAAAGGTCACATTCCTACGGGAAAACGAGTAGCAGTGGGTGAAACCGCTGAGCGGGCAGCTGGCATTAGACAAACATCTCCTAAAAATACTGGAAGAAAATGAGTGCATATAAAACCTCTACCTGAAACCTTTAGTCAATGACACCCACGTTGTCCAGCGCTGATCATATCTGTTGTACCAGCAAGCTAACTATACTAATTTGGTTTAACTAAGATCTAAATGACTGAACAATGGTTTCTTGGTAAGGCGTTATGTGCACCGTGACTTAGATCGCAAGCCTTAAAGAGATCTTTATTAAGGAGTTTATGTTGTCTTTGCATCTAGTTACGAGAGACTTATGAATGCCTAACTAACTGTAATCTCTAAATTTATTTTAAATATACCTACATATTCTAGTAACACAACCATGTCAGAGGCCTACTACTGGTAGCAGGCGGTTGAAAAACTCTGACACCAGGGTTCATCGGGTCGGTGGACGACTCGGTGTCCCACACGAAAAGAGAGAGAAAGAGTGTTTTAATGAAGACATGATAATGCTATGTCAATATTGCACAACACTTGTTTTATTAATGAGAGCAATAAATACTTTCTCCTAGTTGTAAATTTACACTGTCATTTATTAAACCTCATTAATTTGCTTCCTACCATAAACGTCTATGATAAAATTGATGATTCATAGTCACCATGTGACCCAAAATCTGACTGGCATAATATGACCACGCCTACGCTAATCGCAATATTTATAAGCAGGAATAGGTAGTTACCAATATCAAGTTAAAAAGCCGTTTGGCGTCTGGCCTGTTTCGTTTTTATCTTCCATTACATACCTAATGAGAAACAGCTGAGAACGTAGGCGGTGGGTTTACTGTTTTACAGTCGCCTCCGTTACCCACCGTAGAATAAGATAGGGGTGAGATATGATTTTACAATTTTGGGGTTGTATGGGATCTACCTCCTAGCGGTCCACCCCGGGCAACGGCAACACAGGCTTGCCTGTGGATAAGTCCGGCTGAACGATCCCACTAAGCGGTGGAAGGCTCCGTAAGGGGCCGCCTGGCTCGCGACCACCATCCTACCGAAGTCTGGCGCCAAGTAGCTTGCTGCGTTCCGTCAGTGTGTGGGAGTGCCAGTGCCTTAACAGGCTTCTTCTGGGTGAGCTCGCTCCATCTTAGACTCTGTCTCTGTCCTATGACCAAGACTAGAGTCAAGAGCAAACCCATCATAAAAAAAAAACGAATTTATATGGATCATTTTATATCATCACTAGATTTCTGACCAGCGATTTACCCGCAGCCACTCATTTTCCCGTGGTAATAGTTGTTTTCCCGCAGTAATAAGTGGCCTATGTGTTATTCCAGCGTATACTCTACCTGTGTAATAAAAAAAAAAAAATGGAATTCACAATTTCCTTTCGTCTGACAGACGCATGCGTTAAAAAAACGCAACGACGGACGACAAGTGAGTGAACCGACTTAGTTCTTACCCCACTGTTTACTGCTGCATATTTGATATAGGTAGACAAGTTATACATTGCCAATGATATTGTCTGTCACTGTTCAGTGGTATATTTGTAATTTCTATATTATGCAGGTGTAATCGGCTTCCAACTGAGCTTCAGTTTGGGTTACTTCATAGTTACGATTACTGCTTTTATCTATCTTGATGTCTTACACTGTTCTGTGTCTGTAAATGGTGGTTTGATCTTTGATCTACTGTTATGCGGATTCATTACATTAAATTAGTAATTTGTAAGTTATTATGTTCAGTTCAAATGATGTTGGTAGGTTTACTTTTACTTTCTTTGCGTTGTTTCTAACATTCACCATTCACTGAATGATTCATAGGAAATAATTTTCTTTTAAACACAATTTATATGTTCTCTTCCTATAGTATCTAGTCATTCCAGTTCGGGAACATCTGCTCAGTTACTGCCCTTAGAATCTAATCATATGCCTTAAGCAATAAAATCTAAATGTCCTTTATCATTATCCAGTTTTACCATAAGATCTTAACATGAAAAACTAGTCTCATTAACGACTTATTTTATCTGAAAAATCTTAACCGCTTTAACTACTACAATTTTGCTTAATGCATACAGGATTTTTTTATTTATATCTTACAGACAGGATACAGAGATTAATTTTTGATTAGTTTATTAATCACTTTTCCATATAGGGACACCTCCTTTTAGCACTCTATTAGTATTAAGATATGTTCGGTGAATGACTTTTAAAACAAAGTTGATGGAACTAATAAATCTGAAGTTGTTTTAAAGGCATGTCTCAAGGACAATGTCTGGTCGAATTTGGTGCGCTCCAAAATAGCCAGCCGAGTTATAGCAGCTCAAACTTGACATGCAAAAGGAACATAAAACTCAGACATGTATCTTAGAACTTAGAAGTCATAAAGACAACCGAGTAGGATTTCTGGGAATAATTAACATTTGAACAGAAAACGGATTGAGAGGTTATTTTGATAACAGAAGTAAGTAAATAGAAGACATAGGTAACCTAAACATATACGAAAAGCCTGCATGATAACAATTCAGACACAATTATGCAACATTAGTAAAAAAGTAAAATTTGCTACCTATAACAAGACAAAAGTATTAAAATAAGAATAAACAAAGAATTTTCGACAAAGGAATTCCAACATTTATCTAAACATACCGAATAAAGTAGTGTTGCGTGCACGACTAATCTTCATAAAGAGCATCGTCGACTACTACGTAGACTATGGGGTGTCTACAGACGGCCGCTTCGACAGTCGGACCAATCATCTGACAACTGTTCTCCGTATTTTAAAGATAAAATATTTTTGTATGATAAATCATCACAACTTTCTTTCCCACTCGTTGTTAAAGAAACAAAATTGATGTCGTGTGGGATAACTCGTCCACTTTTTGTCCAAGCGCTTTTTACAAGGCAGTGTGCGAAGCTTAATAACCATCGGTAACCATAGATCAGCAAAAGCCCGTCTAAAAAGACATTGCTTGAAGCATTTTCCATAGAATTTGACGTTGTCAAACAGCTTAAAGCAGGCTTACCATGCCTGGCACGACATATCTCACCATCCACATGATATAATTTAGTCGTGGCGCGCAAGTTTCAGGTTTTATTTTTGTAATAACGTAGCATAAATTTTATTTTCATCCGTCAAAGAGTCGCACCAAAAAACGGTCGTCTACAGAAACCCTTTATCCAGCAAATAAGTACACACAAAGTATTTGCTTCGTGAGGTATTTAAATGGACCCTCTGACATTTTGATACGGCGCGAGTCCATATTTGAGGACGGGACGACAACTTAATAGTATCGAAATTATAATGTTACGGTTTGTTTTCATCATAATTACTATCGTCTTTGTTTACAACATTATTATTAGAACTATGATTATTAGTGCCGCAGTTATATTAATTGTATAGCATGTCAATGGTTTCTACTGAAGCTTAAACAACTAAGTTTAAATTTTCTCTTTCATTATATTGATTACGATAAAATTAGTTTGTTATTTAAAATATTACTTAATTCGGGTGGTTTGGTTACGGTTCTTAGTTATACTTCGTTTGTTTATAATTCGACTAGAAAATTAATTATAGGACTGCATGTTAATAACGTTTTTTAATTAAGTAATTTAGCTATTCGTGTCAAGGGCGGGTTGTAATTTTTGTGCGTGTTCACGTTAGATAATGAATGACTCTTTTTAAAGTAGTTGGCATAAAATTGATTTATAATAATTTAATACAAACATACACATATCACGCCTATATCCTTTGCGGGGTATGCAGAGCGTAAACGGTCGTAAAAAAACGAACATTTATGCCACAAAATAAAAAATCCTTACTTATTTACGTCTTAAAAACATTTGAGGGTCATCCAGAAAATTGTTTATAGCTATAGTGACAGGTTGTCAGCCCATCGCCTAAAATTGCAATAAACATTTAACCCTCGAGTCCCTTAGTTAAGTCATCTCTTACTGTACCCACGGGAAAGAAAGAAATGGGTTGATGCTCTTCTAAGCCTAAATACTAGTATGTTTTAGTTGTCTGGCCTACGCTTTTTTACGATTGATGATAACATCTTCAGCGGGCATGTTATGAAACTGAGCCAACGGCATGAAAAAATACAAGTACCTTGCTAAGCTATGGATGAATTATTCTCAAATACATTTAAACAAACAATTACATTTAATTATTGAAAAATTGGCAAGTGTCAGTCGGCGCCAGTGGCTCAGTTGGCAGAGCAGTGGAACGGTACCCCACGGTCCCGGGTTCAAGTCCCGGCGGGCGCTGACATTTTTTCAATTTCTTATTTTCATTTATGAAAATAATATAGCATAATAAAATCATAGTACTGACTCAGTTTTGTTACAATATGTGCTACGCACGTGTCTTAAATTGCTGACCTATTTAGATAAGTAATACCTATTCGTATTAAACCGTGTATGTTAAGTAAGTGCCTAAGCATTTAACAAGGACAACCTCTTTAAATGTTTAAAGGCTTAGAAATACAGCCTTGCACTGTTTTTGGGGTTGTGTTTAAATACAGCTATTCGCAACAAAATAAATTACCAGTCGACTACCTAGTCATAATGTTTTCAACTACTGTCAGTCCCAGACCTCGTCAACAAATAGATATAGAAGTACTTTTTCATTTTAACGAATCAGAAATAATTGAAATAAAAGAGTTGTTTAATTTTATACTTGATATATCATAAGTTGAAACACCGATTCGGCGAGAGATGAGCAACCGTGCCCTACGAAGTAAGTATCTTTCTTAAGTACAATCAGGTGCCTAGGTATATAATGAAACTACAGGCTACAAGTCTACAGGTGCAAGTCCTAGTACATTGCGTAGCCGGTTTATATTGCTGGTATCGTAATAGCAAAGCGACTACGCAATGAACATCCAATTTCACCTGTAAAATTGTAGCCTGCAGTTTGATAATATCGGGTACAGGTGTTCCAGTTTGCAATGTTCTAACCCAACCAAACTGCGAACAATCTCGCCATTTACTAAATTGACAAATAGGAGTTGTGTGTGTGTATGGATTTGTGTAACGCAACCAATGAAACGTGACGAACTAACAAACACGACATTCCATCAGAAATACGCATACGTAGTAGGTACATGCGAAATGACGACATGCGACTGACCTGATGGCGTGCCTGCTTGCTACGCCGAGGGTCTTGGGTTCGAACTCCACACAGCACAAGTATTTGTAAGTTACTTTCCAAATATTTGTAGAGTCTGGGTGTTTTCTATGTACTTATTTACAAAAAAAGTATTAATGTATTAGGTATATCAGACATCTAGTTCCTATAGTACAAGGCTTTTTAGTTTGGGGTTAGATGGCGCTGTGTGAAAAATGCTTTTTCTAATAAAGTGTTAAAAAGCTGCTTTATCTCAAAGGGTGAATCAAGAAGAAATCTATGTAAGAAACTGAACTATTTGCCCCAAAGATGCAAGGAGTGATGTAATCAAGAGACCTAGTGACCGATAGCAAAAACTACAGATGGACTGGTGATAAGGAACAACTTCCCCCAAGGAACTTAGGTCAAAATAGAAAAAATAATACCACCCATACATAGTTGCCGATCAGCTGATTAGATTAAGTTGAGTTTCATAGTACATGGAAACTCTAAATATTTTTGTCGTATTTCAACCTATGTCCAAGCGGAAAGTTGTTGCTTATCAGCAGCCCGTCTTGAGATTTTGCTATCGGCCACTAGTAAAACTTTACCCTATACTGTGCTTATTTTTTTATGGTCCATGTGAAAACTTGTTGAGTTTTATAACTTTTTATAAGCACTCGCGTTTACTTTCATACATTTTAAGTATTAAACCGGGTCTATATGTTGAAACGTGGTTTGATACTTTAATTGTTAAGGTTCGTAAGCCTGTTAACCCCTTGAAATCATCATCATTGGCCTCACACGTCTGTGACAGATGATTTAATCAGTGTCTGAGGCAAGACTTTTCTTGGCTGACGTTTTTGCCTTTTGTTAGCGAGACCAGAAAACCAGGCATTATCGTGTGTTGTACGTCCATCAAACACACGCTTACGCCATTCGTCCCTATCCTCAGCAAGCTTCTCCCAGCTTCGATGGTCAATGTTAAACGCAGCCATGTCCCGCTTGGCGCAATCTTTGAAACGCAGCATAGGTCTTGAAATAATAGCAGAATTTTTGTAACTTGTGTTTCCTATTTTTTCTTGTCACTACCTTTAAATAGACAGTTGACAGTTTCTTTTTAAGGCTAAGCTTACCTTATGTTATTTGCTCCAAGCTATTGCAACACATTGTTACGAAAAGATTCCTCACCTGAAACAAAAAACAATAACATTTAAGTTTATCTCGAAATTTAACTGCAATTACATCTGTTGCGGGAAATTATACCATAATTATTATAATGTTTTATCTCTTTTAGGGGTACCATAACAACATTCAACTTGAAAAGGTTTTGTTTGATTTGTTTGCGTCCCATAAAATAAAAAGCTAATACTTAGCTAAAAGCTAAAGCTAATAAAAGCTAATATTTGCTATCTCTTTGTCCAATTCATTTAACTTTTACACGTAGGCCGATGAGAAAATACCTATATAGCTTATTTTGTTATCACCTCTCCCTATTACCATTTACTAGCGGTCACTAGTAAAATTTCATCCTATATAAGAAATATCAACCAGAATGATTCATCCCATAAAATGCAACTCGCGCTTGATCATTTTTGTCTTTGTTATCTTGTTGCATAACATTCGTGATACAGTTGCATTCCTTATAATGTCGTTTACCTTTACCCACCATCTTGCTCGGACATGTTTTTGTTGTGGAAATTCTAGCCATATTTGGTCTGACTGTACGTAATTTCTGTTTTGTAGGTGCGAAATTGTAAATTGCTTGGACAGGAAAATAATAACTCACTTATATAAGTATGAAAGTTATAGGTAATATGTTAAAATTAAAATACTTTCCATTTTATTACTTGCGAATAATATTGTTAACTTTGATAAGTTTACAAAAACCGTTGCTAGTTTTTATACATTAACTAAAATCACAAATACTGTCTCCTTAATAGCTAGTATCTTCTGCTTATTAGATGCTATTCTAAGCCAGCATCACACGACATCTTGTACTGTAAAATTGTTTTTATTTTTTTGAGGGCTGGCCTCTACAATTTAAGCCCCGGGGCTTTGAAATCTACGCCTGACTATTTGGTGGGGAGCTGCTCACCCGAAAAAGTTTGTGTGGTTGTTCAAACAATCAGCCCAATCGCGCCCTTGCCTTGGGGCGTGACTGGGCTTACGAGTTGTTCTGGGAGGAACGGATTGGACTGAATCTACCCGGCACGAGCCGGTAGTTCCCAAAATGGGGAACAAATGAGTTAACTGTACAATAGTAAATCTGTTCACACGCAAAGAAAAACAACTCAATAATCTTTAGCAATAACTTTACTCTATCAGCTCATAAGTTAGTCAGACAGACAGATTAGTGTCAATTACTGGAAAGATAAGATAATCAGCGCTGACTGCTAACTGCTTACTGCTAGGCGTAACGGAAGAAGCTATCATAGCTTTAATCAACTTACAGCTTGCTGTTGGAATTGAATCTACTAATGATACATACATACATAAATCACGCCTATATCCCTTACGGGGTAGGCAGAGCGTTAACGGCCTTAAAACGGATATTAACACACGGCTGACAAAAGTTTGAGGGCCAATCACTAAATGTAGAGGCGGCGGAGGCAGCAGCCGGCTCCTCGGACCAACATGTCTGTGTCCCGTGCATAACGTTGAAGGAGGTACATATGGCTTTGAAACAGTTAAAGGCTAAGAAGTCGGCCGGACCTGATGAAATACCGCCGTACATAGTAAAAGACTGCTCGATGATTTTAGCTGCTCCATTGTTACACTTATTTAATCTGTGCTTATCAACAGTTACATATCCTGAACAGTGGAAGATAACACGTGTAACACCGGTACCGAAAGGTGGGTCGAGCACAGACATATCAAATTTCAGGCCAGTAGGAGTGCCCTCGACATTTGCGAAATTATTTGAATCGATTATATATAAAAGCATTTTTTCACAAATAGGCTCACAGTTATCTGACCACCAACATGGGTTTCGTCCGGGTAGAGGAACTCATACTAATCTTATGAATTTCATGCAGTGTGCCACCACTTCCCTGGATGCCCGAGTTGGGGGACAGATGGATGTAGCATATTTTGATTTTCGAAAAGCATTTGATAATGTGGATAATGATATTTTATTAGAGAAATTTGCTAAATTTGGTTTTGATACACCGTTGCTTACATTTTTTACTGCTTACTTGGGGAATCGTAAGCAATATGTGGAGTACGCTGGATACATCTCAGATACATATTCGACAAGTTCCGGGGTCAGTCAGGGAAGTAATTTGGGGCCTTTAGAGTTTATTATCATGATTAATGACCTACCAAACGTTTTGGAGAGCTCGGACTGCTTGCTTTTTGCGGATGACCTCAAATTATTCCACAACATAAATAATATGGGGGACTGTGAATTTTTACAAAAGGACATTGATAGAGTGTTGAAATGGAGCCAAGAAAATAAATTGGATTTCAATGCATCAAAATGTAGTTTGATGTCTGTCACTCGTGCACACCAACCGTATCATTACGACTACCAAATCGACGGAACGCTGCTAGAAAGAGTCACCTCGGTTCGAGACTTAGGAGTTCACATAACTAATGATTTAACTTTTCACGAACACATTACCAAGATATGTAAGAAGGCATACAGAAATTTAGGATTCGTTCTGAGGGAAACAAAGGAACTTCAGAATATAAAGGCTATAAAAACATTATATAACGCACTGGTAAGAAGCCAACTAGAGACTTGTTCAATTGTTTGGAACCCTCAAGAAACGAAATACAACCAAATGATTGAAAAGATGCAAAACAAGTTTTTGAGACACATGTATAAAAAACAATATGGAGTTTACCCCTCTTATCCAATTATATACCCCACTCTATTTTTGCTAGGTATGGTCGGTTACTATAAGCTAGAAGTTCGCAGAAATCTATCCTTAGCTTCGTTTATTTTCAGGGTTTTCCGCGGGATGATAACAAATCCGTCGATTTTAAAAGAGATTGGGTTGCTAGTGCCAAATACAAGACTACGACGTGGTCCACGGAGTGAAGTCTTTGCGGTGCCGAGGTCCCGGACCAATGTACTAAAACACGCACCATTAACGATAGCGTTACAAATTATGAATAAGGTGTCGATTAAATTGGACATATTTCAATGCTCGTTGGCAGAGTTCACGGAAGCGGTAATAGAGTGTTTGACTTTATAATAACTTGGAGTTTGTATAAATAATTAATAATTTGTAAAAATAATGACCTTAATTGCTTATATTTATAATAACGGTAAGAGTAAATGTTATTTTATAAATTAGACTAAGGTTTTAGGTGCATTGTCGCCTTGGGTACGCCTGTATGACAATGTATTTGTAATTTTAGCTTGAATAAATTGAAATTGAAATTGAAATTATGAGAATCAACATATAATCAAGAATTAATTTAAATATTCATGTCACATATTTTTTTATAGCCTAGGTCTTTGTATAAATAAAAGTTAACATAAAATAAAATCAAATCAATAAATTAGAATTCGTGCTTAAAACTGCCTAATAATGATACTTATCCACACTAATATTATAAATGCGAAAGTAACTCTGTCTGTCTGTCTGTCTGTCTGCTACGCTTTCACGGCCAAACCGCTGAACCGATCTTCATGAAACTTGGCACAGAGATTGCTAGCATACCGAGAACGGACATAGGCTACTTTTTATCAGCATTCGAGGGTCTGGAGAACAGATGTAGACCACCAGGTGTACCACCAGGAGCCCAGCTAAACTATTAGAGATACAGGCATGGTTCTAAAACAAAAGTTGTTCAGTATGATGGGCCGCTTCTTTACACAAGGACATTGGGGATCTGGAGTACCTTATGTAGACCACCAGGTGTACCACCAGGAGCCCAGCTAAACTATTAGAGATACAGAAATTGTTCCAAAACAAAAGTTGTTCAGTATGATGGGCCGCTTCTTTTCACAAGGACATTGAGGATCTGGAGTACCTTATGTAGACCACCAGGTGTACCATCAGGAGCCCAGCTAAACTATTTCAGATACAGAAATGATTCCAAAACAAAAGTTGTTCAGTATGATGGGCCGCTTCTTTTCACAAGGACATTGAGGATCTGGAGTACCTTATGTAGACCACAAGGTGTACCATCAGGAGCCCAGCTAAACTATTAGAGATACAGAAATGGTTCCAAAACAAAAGTTGTTCTGTATGATGGGCCGCTTCTTTTCACAAGGACATTGAGGATCTGGAGTACCTTATGTAGACCACCAGGTGTACCACCAGGAGCCCAGCTAAACTATAAGAGATACAGGCATGGTTCTTAAACAAAAGTTGTTCAGTATGATGGGCCGCTTCTTTTCACAAGGACATTGAGGATCTGGAGTACCTTATGTAGACCACCAGGTGTACCATCAGGAGCCCAGCTAAACTATTAGAGATACAGAAATTGTTCCAAAACAAAAGTTGTTCAGTATGATGGGCCGCTTCTTTTCACAAGGACATTGAGGATCTGGAGTACCTTATGTAGACTACCAGGTGTACCATCAGGAGCCCAGCTAAACTATTTCAGATACAGAAATGATTCCAAAACAAAAGTTGTTCAGTATGATGGGCCGCTTCTTTTCACAAGGACATTGAGGATCTGGAGTACCTTATGTAGACCACAAGGTGTACCATCAGGAGCCCAGCTAAACTATTAGAGATACAGAAATGGTTCCAAAACAAAAGTTGTTCTGTATGATGGGCCGCTTCTTTTCACAAGGACATTGAGGATCTGGAGTACCTTATGTAGACCACCAGGTGTACCACCAGGAGCCCAGCTAAACTATAAGAGATACAGGCATGGTTCTTAAACAAAAGTTGTTCAGTATGATGGGCCGCTTCTTTTCACAAGGACATTGAGGATCTGGAGTACCTTATGTAGACTACCAGGTGTACCATCAGGAGCCCAGCTAAACTATGTCAGATACAGAAATGATTCCAAAACAAAAGTTGTTCAGTATGATGGGAATAAGTTGAGAAAGGACATTGGCTACTTTTTACTGAGGATTTTTTTGTTCATTACTTCGGAAAATTGAGCACATTATATGAAAAATACCGCTGTGCCGCCGCCGTTTTCTTCGTATGCGCTCCCTTCATTGTACATAGGCATATCTACTTAGGTGATACGTTACCATGTTCTAAACTAAAATGTATCATCCACATTATTCCACATGTCACGTTAAGGTGGGGATCACATTTGACGTTCGATGCGGTGTATTTTGTAAGTGTAAGGGAATAAAATAGAAATTCGCGATTTCCTTTTGTCTGACATACGCCTGCGTCATGTATACGGGGTGTAAGGGACGGTGTATCGAAAACGTTGCAGGCATGATCAGACCATGAAACTGAACAACTTTTTCTATCGACGCTATGTTGGTAAATGAGATTTTTTTTTCGATCTCCCATACAAAATTCCCGATCAGCTGACTGACTTTCTATGGAAACGCGAAAAAAAAAGTTGTTTCCCAACATAAGCTCCATAGTAAAAGTTGTTCTTTGTGTTGAATCTCCCTTTAACAACAGAAGCAAGGAAGTCATCTTTAAACAGTAGAGATAAGAACTGTTCGAATATCTCTGTCACACTTACTGTGAACATACATACCTACTTTAGAACTTCTGCCTCAAAAAACTATCTAACGCGGACGAAGTCGCGGGTAAAAGCTAGTTAGTTATAAAGGGTAAAAATTTACTAGTGACGGAGAGCGAAAATTTAAGGTGGGCTGGTGATAAGGAACAACTTTCCCCAAGGAACATAGGTCGAAATATGTTTTTTTTACCTCGAATACAAAATTGCCGATCAGCTGATTTGAGTTGCTATGGAAACTCAAAATATTTTTGGCACATTTCGACCTATGTTCCTTGGTGAAAGTTGTTCCTCGTCTTGATATTTCATTATCGGTCACTAGTAAAATTTCACTCGATATAAATTTAGTTACGGTGAGATTATTGTAGAAGGAGCGGTATGCGGTAGCGAATACGTATCTAAATACATACATACATCACGCCTATATCCCTTACGGGGTAGGCAGGGCGTAAACGACCGTAATTTTTGGCGGATCAACCAACAAATCACATGCATTGCAGCATGCATGCTCCAGAATCGCATATCCACCAACTTTCCGCTATCTTCAATCGGAACTAAGTATCGTTGACGGCATGGCGGTAATAATTAGCAGCCAGCCCGCCGCTCGCCGGTTCGGTGCCCAGTCGTGCCACATGCCCACGTGCATTGGGTAATGCTGCTTTAATTGGACGTACGATGCGTTTTAGGGTTCTGTAGGAGAGTAGACCAAGTTTCAATCTAACAGCATTGTGCTAATTAATGTCCAACAATTTGTAGGGCCAGCCACTGATGACAAAAAAATTTAATCTGCAACCTTGGATTAATTAAGTACGTAGATCATTTAATCTGAGGTGGACATATAGCATACATTATTTTTACTTTGTTTATCCAGGATTTACCCTTACTAGTACATAACATAGCTACCAGCCCTTGTTATGCCCAATCCTGGTCCATGTTTGAGACTGACTGTTATTATAAGACCTACTACTGTATGTATAAGTGACACATGGTATGCAATAAATACTGAATGCTGAATACAGCCCGACGAACTTAGGTACCCCAAACCCATGACAACATTAACAACCACAACAGTCCACTGCTGGACATGGGCCCCCCTTTATTGGGGGGTATTGCCATATTCACCACGCTAGGCAAGCGGATTGGCGAGCGCAGTGCAAGATATTCCTTTCTTAGGGAACGCTGCTCTCCACTCCTCAGTCGAGTTTTACGACTTCCACGGGTATTATTGGGGTGATGCTTTTTTACGACGGCATCACACGGCGGAACTCATTATCACTGTTAATATTTTTTACCCTGCGGAACCCGATCTTAAATAATAAAACCCGCACACAACTGACGTTTTAGTTTTATACAGTTCCTGTTGCATTTTTGCAACGCGACTTTGACGGTGGAAATACATCACTAATTATTTCGCACAGCTAGACAAATTGTACTGAATTCTTCACTAATTATTTACTAGCTTCCGTTGCAAAACTCGTCGAGGGAAGCGCGGAAATTTGTCTATGACATTCGCGCGTTTCTGAATTTAAAAATGATGTTCGGATAGTACAAATATGACTTCAAAGATATTTCTTCCAAGTTGTTATACGTACAAGAAGTAACAAAAAGGGTTAAACAAGCCGAAAAGAGGTCAAAGTACTCATGAAACTGAAGAATATTCCTCATGGAACAGGGGTCGAAATTTCGTGGTGTTATCCCAGTGGTCAGGGTTTTATGACACCATTTAACAATAATAATGTGTTTTGTTTTTAGTTCTGGACTCTTAAATTTTAGACCCGGGGCTATGAAATCTACACCTGGCTGTATGGTGGGGAGCAGGAGCTCACCCGGAGAAGTTTTATGGTTGTTCAAACAACGAGTTGTTCTGGGAAGAACGGATTGGACTGAATCTACCCGGCACGTGCCGGTAGTTCCCAAAATGGGGAACAAATGAGAGACCTCCGTACCCTATTTGACAGAAAGTGACATCACTAATTTAAGGTAAGTTAAGAGAATTGATATCCCGAATTGACGCCAGTTTCACTTGGTGCTACTCCTGGAGTAAAGTATTTTACATACATACATAAATATATCACGCCTATATCCCTTGCGGGGTAAGCAGAGCGGAAAAGACCGAAAAAGCGGTCACTCACGCCACGTCTGACAAACATTTGAGGGTCATTCAGAAAATTGTATATCACTATAGTGACAGGTTGTCAGCCCATCGCCTCAAATTGCAATACACACCCTCGAGTCCCTTAGTCGCCTCGTACGACTCCCACGAGCAAGAAATGGGGTGATGCTATTCTAAGCCGGCATCACACGGCCAGTATTTTTCCGTGGTAAACAGCTTCTCTATTGTCCCTGTCGGTTGTAAGATGCTTAAATCTATCTTTTAAAACATGACTTAAAAGGGGCAGTATGAAAAGACAGTTAAATAAAGTCAGTATAGGCGTGCATAATGAGATACGTAAAGATTTATGAATATGAAAAGCTTCCATAACAAAATATATTATCATGATTATAAACTACTCTTTGGCAGACCTTAAATGGACCGCCGCGCGCTCTTACAAACACACAAACTAAGACTCTATGTCTTACGCCTTAAGAAGAAGTTTACAGACCTGTTTTGCTCATTACTATAGAAGTGAGCAAAACCTTCTATACACTTGAACCTTTACGAGAAAGCCGCAAGATTGATTATCCGCCGATATGAATTATAATTCTATGCATTTATATATGTAGATAGATGCGCAGTGTCATCTTCTTATGCAATAAGTTCAGAACACGTGTTCTTTTTCTCCCAAAGGCTAATCACAGATAGTTCGTGTAATTTTTTTTTCATTGGCCGCTTAGTTTTTCTGAATCTGGATACATTTTCAAGAGATTTCTTTCTCCGTATCATTTCTGTGCAAGCGTATTGCATGTGGAATAAAATTACAACCTGTCGCTTTCAAATAAAGTAGAGTATTAATTTTTGCGTACCTACCTAAATAACATAGATCTCGAGAAGCTACGACATTCAGTGTGTAGTACCTATACTTACAAACATCTTATAAATATCATAGTCGCGTGACGCCGGCTTAGAATAGCATCACCTCATTTCTTTCCTGCGGGTGTCGTAAAAGGCGACCAAAGGACTCGAGGGTTTCATGTGTATTACAATTTTAGGTCACTGGCTGTCAACATAGCACTATAGTGATATACGATTTTTCTAAAACGGTCCTCAATAAGTTGTCAGATGTGGCGATAGCGACCGCATTTTCGGTCGTTTATGCTCTGCTTTCCCCGCGAGGGATAAAGGCGTGATATGTATGTATGTGTGTCAATGTATCTCATAAACCAGTTCTTGTAAGAGCTAGAGGTAAGAAGACGTTTAATAGTTAATTGTTACTTAATTAATGGCTTCAATATACAGTTTTCCATGATTATGTATGTGTGACGTCCAAGTCTATTGGTCGTTAATATTAAAGTCTACTTTAATACTTCTTTTCTTTATGTTTGCTATAAACTTTAATGCAATCGGTTGAAAGTTGTTTACAGTTACTCGTACAATTTCTTATGGCAAGATTAATAATACTTTAGTTAAACTCGTGTCAAATTATTTTATGATGTATTTTTTTAATATTGTATGGGAAATTACAACTTGCGCTTAAAAATGTGAAGTTATGTTTAAAAAATCCTAAATATCGCTACTTGAAATTGACTTTACGATGACGCGGAAGGAAACACACGGTTGTGTTGCGATCAGTGGATGTGATGTACTACTTTTGCTAGTTACTAACTTATGCTAGTTATTCTTAGCAACTTTATATAAATAACCAGTACAAGTTGAAACTAAATTAAATGGATAGGTTGATGAGCTGCTGATGTACAATACTATGGTGAAATCAGTTGCATTTGCGACACGACGTGCCACAACACAACCCCAATCATGGCCGCTGCCGCTAGTAATTTTTGCACTTGCACAGGATTTTTCTTAACCATGTAAACCTGGGTATCCCAACAGATCCAATAGTCTTGATCTTAGAACCTTCGAAAGCGAACCAGCCGTGGCCAATCAGGGAAAGTCGCCGATAGACATCAGCTCTGATAAGGAGTATAGAACTGGACGTCTCAGGGTTGCCAGGCATCCTGGTTGTTCTGCATTGCTTTTGTTCAGTAATGCGAAATAAGTATTTGGTTAAAGACTTTAAGTTAAGATGGCTTTTAAAAAAAAACATAGTTTGTGGTTTACTTGTAAAAGGGCCGATTAGTTTTCAACTATATTACGTAGCGTTTGTATGGTTTTCTGTAGGATGTTTTTCTACTTAGGTACCAGCTTTCGTCGCAAAAAAGGCTTGCCAGTGCTTTCGAAGCATCTGAACTAAAACCTGAACCAAGCTCGCCGTCGCCACATCGTCAATTCTTCTGTTTATCACAAAAAAGGGAAACTTATCAAAAGATCATAGTAACACTTTGACTCTGTTTATGTAGAAATGGTTCACTAATAAACTTCACAGCTTTAATAGCAGTCAGCCCTAGAACTTTGTACGTACACACACAGGGTGAACATCTAAACTGGATAAGCTCGCCACATCTTCAACTCTTCTGCATATCACAAATTTAAAAGGAAACTCGTCAAAAGATCATAGTAACACTCTGACTCTGTTTACGTTCAAATTGTTCACTAATAAACTTCACGGCTTCAATAGCAGGCAACCCTAGAACCTTGTACGTACACAGGGTGAAAGGGGCGACACTACCTATGGGCTGTGATGCCATAAGTACTACGTTGTGGAAGGTGGAACTAATGTGGAGGTCATTGGCCGGACAATGGTAGTGATAATGGCAGTTTCTAAGGTGGATGGGAAAGGGACAGTTGTTGAATGGCTACTAAACTTTATTATGAGTATGCTGTAAAAAGTTCTTACGTTTATCAAATGACTAGCGGCCCGCCCAGCGGTTTCATCCGCTGCAAACTGTTTTCCCATGGGAATAAGACTTTTTCCGGACATGTATTATAATCCAAAAAAACCGCACCAAAATCCGTTGTATAGTTCAAAGATTTAAGCATGCTAAACTATGATGTAATGACTATGTAGTGATAGATATTCCAAGCTACAGTAAGGTCACCCCAAAAAGCCATGTTTGATAGCTGTTAGATTCGTGCCATGGCAGAGGGTCCATTTTCCTTTGTTAACATCTCATTTAATTATAACTTATTGGGGTGGCCTTACTACAATTACTAGCTTAGTAGATACAGCCGTAACTTTCACAAGGGGTTTTAACCACTGTTATACTAGCCGCGTAAGTTTTTATCTATTTTACAGTGGCGGAATTTCTGATTCTTTGTAAATTATGAAATCAAGATTTTGCACGTGAAATAACACATTCATTAAAAGAACCAATTGTATAATACTAATTTTGAAATTTGCTCGCTGTAAAAAGTGGATCATGAGATGCAATGTACCATTTAATACCTTTTACAACCAAGCAAATAAAATATTTTGGCTATTGACTTTTGACATAAATCTCATACAAAACTAAATTTCCTTAACCAAACTTTTCGAGCGCGTTTTGACCCTGAATTGCTATTGTAGTATTAAATAAATAAATAAATAAATATACTGGACAGTTCACACAGCACCATCTAGCCCCAAACCAAACTAAGCAAAGCTTGTACTATGGGAACTAGATGGCTGAAATTAATACTTATATACTTTTTTTTGTAAATAAATACATATTATAAATAGAAACACCCAGACTAAACACAAATATCTGAAAATGACTTAACAAATATTTGTGTCTTGTGGGGATCGAACCCACGACCCTCGGCGTAGCAGGCAGGGGTTCTATCCGCTACGCTATCGGCTCAGTCACTCATTAATAACGATTCCACCTTAATTTTTTTAAGCCTGGCTCCTTGAACTCAAATTACCAACTTATTTAGTTGGGTAATGAACAGTGGGTTGCATCTAAAGAGAAAGATTCTAAAGAGATGACTCACCGAACCATTGTTTTAGGGTTCAATAAATTGTAAATGCCAAACCATAACAATCACGCCAATATTGCACAGGCATTGATGAAACCAGCCAATAATTGCATTATGAAGGTGCTCCCAGACTGCGCTCCGAAAACAGGGGTCGACTCTAGTTAAACGGTAGCCTGACAACTGTATACAAAAGAAAAAAGTACTATAAATCTAGACCGATAGCGATAAACATCATTGCTGGGCAGTTTGATTCTTATTCTTTTCGTAAATAATATTTTCAGTGCCAGTGGTACTTATTTAAGCCTGATATTGATATTGCCAACAATAAATAAGGACTACGGGTCCAAAAAAGGAACGTCAGCAAGAATATAGTTCACTACTACTAGAATGCTGATTTACATTACCATGAGTGGCTAGTTGAGAAACCCCCAAATGTTTAACGATGTTCTCTTGGTGTTAAAATATTTTATTCTTTTTCAAAAAAAGTTTATATTACTGTTACATTGCTCTCACACTATTTCATTTTAGCAACAATCGGTGACTGTTGCCAACACAAAGTGTAGAAGCACCGTTATTTACTACATAATTTTGTACACCATTTACTTCATTATCTAAATAAGGTAATTTTGTTATTTTAGTAGAAACACTAGCTACATGTAACCTTACCTAGGATGTACTTTAGTGAACGTAGGTACTAATACGTGAGATCATGCTGAACACGATAAATTCAAGATAATTATTGATATCTACTAGAAATATTCGATACCTACCTACCTACCTATTGCCAGAGATTGTGCGAATACTTATTGACTAAAAGTATATTGTACTTCTTTGTAATATACCTAATTGAGAAGATTTCATCATTTTGTAGATAATATACGCATTTCCTCCAATTATTTCTTGAATTCGAGTCATTCTAAAATATTCACAAATAAATATCATTGGAAAAAGTAGCTCTTAAAAGCCAATTTTGGCAGCTTTCAAACCCGTACTAGAAGACCTCACAACAAAGAAAAATAGCCCTTATGTTAAAGCATTGACTGGTCCGATGGCGTAGTGGATAGTACCCGTACCAGTTACGCCGAGGGTCATGGGCTCGATCCCCACTAGACACAAAAAATATTTTTTCATACACATATCACGCTTATTATCCCTTGCGGGGTAGGCAGAGCGTAAACGGCCGCTAAAACGGACATTTACGTCACGTAAGTCAAATATTTGAGGGCAATTCGGAAAATTGTGAATATCATCAACATTAGCAGCCGTAGTCGTTGACCGCGATTTTCAGCATACTACATCAAACGGCTAATCTTCGGTTCACCGATGTACTATTATACCTAATAAATAAAATAAAAATTGTCCTTAGTAGCAAACTGGAGGAAATAAATGATATGAAGTGGACAGCTTTCTTTTCACACGCCATAATATTATCAACCACTATCAACTCGACCACGCCTATGCGACCTTGTATATCCTGCGCCATTACAACTCCAGTTTCGAATTAAAGGCGGTTCTCCCACTGTCGTCCGCCGCTGCGTATATTTAACGCATGCGTCTGTCAGACAAATGGAAATTGCGAATTCCGATCTTATTCCCATGGATACAAATACACACACATTACGCCTATAAGCCTTTGCGGGATAAAACTGATATTCACGCCGCGTCTGACATATATTTGAGGGTCATACGGTTGTTGTGTATCGCCATTGTGACAGGTTCTCAGCCCATCACCTAAAATTGCAATACGCATCCTCCAGTCCCTTAGCCGCCTCTTACGACTCCCACGGGAAAGAAATGGGGTGATGCTATTCTAAACCGGCATCACACGGCAAATACGTGTATAATAAATAGTGCGTTTACGGTGCATTACGTTGCGTAACGCACCGTAGCCGTAGGTATTTGACGATTTGTATGGATATAAGATGAGAATCCGCAATTTCCATTCGTCTGACTGTCGCATGCGTTACGGTGCGTTAAAATACGCAGCGAAAGACTGCAAGTGGCAGACCCGACTAAGGCTAGATAACCACTTGCAACTATTGATTTTTATAACCCGTGGAATACGCGGTGAAACTATTTGTTACAAGGAACTAAGACCAGAATTGCAAATAACCTTTAACTAGGTACTTGGTAAGTTAATAGCTTGAGCTATAAAAATCGAGGATAGTATAAGTTATTACAATAATAAAGGCGTATTACGATTTTTTTAAGGGCTTGCTATTAACTTGAGCCTAGAATTCGGACCGGAATCAACGAGACACCTGTATCCTGTCTGTATCCAAGACATTTAAAAAAGTACTCTTATAATGTGCCCCGTAATATCGACTTAATATAGCATCACCCCAATTCTTTACCGTGCGTATCGTAAGAAGCGACTAACGTACTTACATGTAAGGAGCTTATGTGTATTGGTATTTTAGGCAATGGGCTGACAATCTGTGGCGATACACAGTTTTCTGAATGACCCTCAAACGATTGTCAGTCGCTCTGCCTACTCCGCAAGGGATATAGGCGTGATATACGAGGAAAAATTTGTAGGCATTATCAGACCATGAAACTGAACACCCTACCCTGTATGTAGGTATGTATCTATGTATGATTGATAGATTAAAAGAGTCATGACATAAGTTAGTATTGGGTTGTGTTTCCTCCATTAAAAATCAGTAGGACAACTCATGGGTGAAAAATAAAAACTGTAAAGGGGCGTGGTCGTTTTTCCGCTCTACATGCGTTGAATAAATCACAGACAAACATACGGACATTATGCACGCATGCACACACCATGACAGATTGTCACGAGCCACTGACTATGTCAATGATGCACGACAATCCATTCCTTTCGTAGATACTTTTATTACTAAAATTAGAGACTTTTCAAGCGCAGGCAAGATTTGAAACTGTGACTTTCGCCATTACTAGTAGCAACGCCTCGGGAAGTGTTTTAAAATTTAGTATTCAAAATTTTCCGGTTATACGAGGTGTAAGAGACGGTGTACCGAAAACTTTGCAGGCATGATCAGAACATGAAACTGAACAACTTTAAGTATGGAGAATATGTCGGTAAACGAGAAATAAATCGACCTCCCATACAAAACTCACCGACTAAACTTTCTAAGCAAACTGGTATAAAAAAACGTTTCCCAACATAGGTTCCATAGTCTAAATTGTTCAGTTTCATGGTTTGATCATGCCTGCAAAGTTTTCGGTGCACCGTCCCTTACACCCTGTAAGTTTTGTTTCATTTCGTCGAGAAATGTCAAATCGAATAAATATAGGTACTTTAATACGATCAAAAATTTCGCGATGTACATTATTTACGCAGGTGGAGCCATCCCTTACAGTACATCGATATATTAAAATCAAATTAAATTATTGATTTACAAAAATAATATTAATAATTTATTAAAGAACATTTTATTTAATTTTTGTTTTCTTTAGGAAACTTACAGCTTGATACATATACATATCACGCCTATAATCCCTTGCGGGGTAGGCAGAGCGCAAACGTCACGTATGACAAATGTTTGAGGATCATTCGGAAAATTGTGTATTGCCATAGTGACAGGTTGTCAGCCCATCGCCTAAAATTGCAATACACACCCTCGAGTCCCTTAGTCGCCTCTTACGACTCCCAAGGGAAAGAAATGGGGTGATGCTATTATAAGCCGGCATCACACGGGAATCATCATCATCATCAGCTTGTTACATTTTACAAAAAACTTTATTCGTGCCGCTTACGTTAACGTTTACGCTTGTTAATTGCCCCTGTTTTTATTTTATACAAAGAAACATAACAATGCGTTAAGAAACGCATGACTCTATTAAAGCGGTTAAGCACCCTTTAACCTGACATTTTAAACACCCACGACATTAAAAACTGGCTCAAAAGGCCCACAGCAATTCAGTCACGACCACACGAGTATGACATAACGCAGTTTACTATTATTTAGTACCGATTCATGCATTTGTTGACTTATTTTAAAATACCCTATGTAATATTTGACTGCTAAAGTGAGGGTCGTTTCCTAAACGAGTGCAGTAAAAGATTCTCACTAAACTTGCGATCATAACATCGCGGATATTGACAGTTGTACATATTCCATTGAAAGTGACCTAATCAATAATTAAAGGAAGTACGTGGCGGTTTTATAAACTTTATGCTCAGTTTATTTAAGGACGACCAGTAATGTAAACAAACATTGTATGTAAATGACAGTTCACTGTCAGTTACATACACAGTTTGTTTACATTACTGGTCATCCTTAAATAAACGGAGCTTAGAACCAGGGTTGATCAGGTTGTTTGTCGACTAGGAGTCCCACATGATAATAAAAAGCAGAATGCTAATCTACATTAGAATTAGTGTAACTGAGATAAAAATATCTGTCATGCCTTGAATTACAGTTTTTTACACTCCATTTATACATCTGTCAATCAAATTTTAGTTATGAAAGTCATTTTTAATGCAGAGCAAATATTTTTTGGGCAAATATGTTCTAAACATAAAACTGAAAGACTTTTCCATCTTTCGAAATATGTAAAAATGGAGTGTGTATACAAAGTGGAGTGACACATAATTTGAAAAAAATATACTTATAAATTATTGTTTATATTAATATATTGGTTTTTTTTTCAAATATATTATTTATATTATTTGAAAAAAAAAATATACCAATAAAAGTTTTTCAGAGTCACAAGTCGAACACACCCTTACAATAATTGCACTGAATTCCAACGACTTTATTATTGATTACCAAATCCGGCCCACGCTTGAAAATTTTGAAGGTCAAAAAAAAAATCTTTATTATTTTCTCCGTGTGATTCACTACATGGGCGCGGGCTCGTGCTCGACTGCATTTGCCAGAATCGTTACCATTGCTGTTATGTTGCGGGGTAGATAGTGATCTAGGTGGGCAGAACAATGGTAGCTGTGCGGCGCAGGCGCAGCATCCGTCTGTAGGCGACGTCACGGGTAATTAGACGATCATAGTTTGTTGGCATGCTGTCTATCTATGCCATAGAGGCTCTATGGTGCAATGTTTGTGAATGAATCGGTCGTTTTTGTTTATATAACATACATATCACGCCTTTTATCCCCCACAAGGGATGGTAGTTGTAGATGGTATGGGAGGGAGGCAAAGCGTAAACGGCCGCAAAAATCGACATTTACGCCACGTCTGATATAAATTTGAGGGTCATTCGGAGAATTGTGTATCGCCATAGTGGCAGGTTGCCAAATTAATATGATTATTAAAATTTGTTAGTAATTGTGCACGCCTTATCTGCCTCACTTTATGAGATCTCACTAATCAAGGTCTGCTGGAAGAGATTTATTTTTAGAAATAAGTAGACCTGTTGTGAATTATTTCATAAATGTATGTGTTCTGTGTTTTTATTGTGTACAAAAAACATACATACATACATACATAAATCACGCCTATATCCCTTACGGGGTAGGCAGAGTGTTAACGGCCGTTCAACGGATATTAACACCACGTCTGACAAAAGTTTGAGGGTCAATCAGATAACTGTGTATCACTATAGTGACAGGTTGTCAGCCCGTCGCCTAAAATTGCAATACACACCCTCGAGTCCCTTAGTCGCCTCTTACTACACCCATGGGTAAGATATGGGGTGACGCTATTCTAAGCCGGCATCACACGGCAGTCTAAGCCGGCATCACACGGCAGAGCCGGCATCACACGGCAGAGCCGGCATCACACGGCAGGTGATGTACAAAAAAGGTTTAATAATAATAATAACTTAAAATATAAACTAACACAAGTTTTCCAAACAAACTTCTCCCACGTAAATGGTATAAAACGATGACACTTTTAGTTCGTCAATCAGAAAGCAGGCCGATACAACCCTAATCTCTTCAAAGTAAGAGTGAACAGGCTTCTTCTGGGTGAGCTCGCTCCATCTTAGACTCTGTCTCTGTCCTATGACCTAGACTAGAGTCAAGAGCAAACCCATCATTAATAAAAAAAAAAAAAAAAACCATTTATAGACGAAACTTGAAGGAAAGTGGTTCCAGTCCAGTTGCACTGTCATAAGGTTTTTGCTGATACTATATAGTTGTTCAATCGTTAGCATAACACTGCATATTCATGTTTAGAAACTGTTTAGAAAGGATTTATTTTGGATCAAAATAGACTTATTTTCAAGACTTATACAATCACAAATTTGCAATGACGGATCATGACGTCAATAAGTGTTAATATTATACTATCCTACATTGAATAAAGTAATAATCATTTTCATTTTCATTTGGATCAAAATAAGTCTGGAGCTCCAATTTCTTAAGTATTCGTAATTAAAACCTCGCAAGTAATGGCCTTTTTCTCATGCCCAATTTCATAATTGCTAAAACTAAACGTGAGTTTTCCCGTAGATTTGAGTGTTTCGCAACAAGCGGCCTTACCACCACTCGTATCAAGTCGTGTAACATTTTTGCTACTCTCCAAAGCAACTGATTGTCAAAATCAAATAACAAGGTAAGCTTTGGCAAAAGACTACGATTTGACGCAAAAATCTTCTTAAATTACGTTTCGTTTCACTGTCAGAGATAATCGGAGGTAACCGGAGACATGTCGGAGTTTTTTAAATCAATTAATTTTGCTAGGGAAGGTGGTTGGGAGGTTAAATATTTCTGCGTATCACATGTAAGTTCAAGAGATTTTAATAAAATGGCTATACAGATTTCTACTGTTTAGGAAATTCGAAAAAACTGAATTAAACGAATTGGATTTCGTGAGAGACTGACTTACGAATGGGAATGTTGGTCAAATGTCTAATACTTTAGAAATCGAGCTCCTGGACTGTTGCGGCTATTAATGTAATATAAAAAAATATAATAAAATCACTTTATGGATCCAGTGTTTCAAGATGTAGGTATGGTAGAATTTGAATTCCACTTCAAACATCAGACACTCAACAAATTTCGCGTTAAATATGTTAACGACGATCAAATATTGATGATGATTTATCTTATCATCGAATCAACCAATGAAATGCAAAGAAAGCTTCAGAGCTATGTTCATTCAAAGCATCATCTATGCAAGTTTCACATTGCATTCCACAAGGCATGCCACTGGCCACTATAATGCTGAAGATCCAGCTATTTCCAGTTATTTAAAATTGTGTAGTCTCTTACGCATTTGCACGACATCGTATTACGCCGGGTAATCATGCGTACGCGTTATGCTAAGTATAAACGAGCAGTCTGCAAAAACTTGACGGCACGTTACAATGGAAGTTGGAAAAGCTGACAGCTGTGTTATTATCGAATCTGTGGTGGCGACTCTTGAACGGTGCAACGGAATTATCTTCAGTTAGTTTTGTATGTTTACTAGGGTTGGATAACTTACATTAAGCCGCCCACCCTTCCCAATCTATTGCGGAACTTGGAGTTTGAATATTGCTGAATTTTAGGTTGTATGAGAGAAATTACAACCTCCACAGGAAAACCTTTATGTCTTTTTCAAACAATCTGTCACAACTGCACTGCATCATTGTAAGTGTTTCGCAACGCCTAGTCGCACCATTGCATTTTTAGGGATAAGAAGTATTAACACGTATTGTGTAGGAAAGTATAATATCAACCATAATATTCTTATTTTTTTTACTACTCTACTAACTATGCTGCGCTTTACTTACAACACTTAATTATGATTCCGTTCGTCTCAAAACCCACGAAGATTGAACAATAACTTACCTGAAACAAAAAAATACAAAAATTAGTACCAAAGCCACTTAAATACCCACGGTATTCCATAAAATTAACAGTAAAATTTTAACTAAACTCGGTCAATGTAGTGCAGGCGGCTGATAGAACAATTGTAACAAATAGAGTAAACAAGTCGCAATTAAAAAAAAAAACCGTGAAGAAAATCTGATTAGCCTATATATTTAAACCTCCGTCTCCTAAATTTGTAAATTCTTAATCCAATGAGACAAGAAAGAATTATTGAATCGGGCCAGTAGCTTTTGAAATACACGAGGTCAAACGAAGGTACGAACAGTTGTCAAATCCTACACATTTGCGCCTTTGGAGATCAATATATGAAAACATGTATTGTAGTATTCTGCGAATTATATCTTAGGTGTCTTATTGAAAACCTCCTTTGATTATATAAGGTCCTATTTAATTCACTGCAAATATTTTTAGGCTGAGCTCTACTTGTAAAACTGAACAACTTTTCCCAATAAACATTGGTCGAAATACGAAAAATAAAATTGCACCTCTCATACAAAGTGACACTTTTTTTGAACATTGTTGTATGGTAGGTCCAATTTTTTTTTTCATTTTTCGAGCTATTTATTGGGAAATGTTGTTCAGTTTTACGAGTAGAACTCACCCTAAAAATATTTGCACTGAATTTAATAGGACCTTATATACACGAGGTCAAACGAAGGTAAGCACACTTGTCAACTTTTGCACATTTGCCCAGATGCCTTAAGAGATCAACATACGAAAAAAATATTCCAGTATTCTTCGAATCATAGGTAAATGGGTCGCATTGATAACCTCCTTTGATGAAGTCGGTTAAAAAAAAGTCATCGGTATGCGTCATTGTTCTCTGTGCTCTGTTTAGCCGATGAGACAATCTACATACAGCTAGACATTCAGTTTTTGCTGTATATGAGAGATGAGAAGCGATAATTACATGGTAGACAACAAATTGTAGTATAGTTTGCACGATAATAGCTGTGGTTACTTTGTCATCGAGCTTTCTCGTATTCGTTTATAGGATAAGATTATTAAGTAAGCCATGTAAGCAAGCATCTCATTTCAATCCACATTAACCTACTTGGCATTAATAAACATCATTATAAGAACTATAAATCTAGTTCCGAAAAATGTTTAAATAACATTTTTTAATGATCTTAACTTATTGACTGATATTACTAAATTTGAGACAAACTGTCGCTATGGTCATATACAAATTTTCTGAATGTACCTAAAATGTGTGCAGACGTAAATGTTTGTTTTATAGACGTTTACGCTCTTCCTACCCCGCAAGGGATATAAGTGTGTTATATGTATGTATTCATGTATGTAATTATTTACTCATTTTGTTTAACTAACAAGGTTGTAAGGTAGTTCACGCCAAAAATTAATGACCAACATGTTAAAAAGCTAATTATTATTCATAGCTTGTAATTGGAAAATAATTACATAGGAGTGATTAATGTGTAATGCAAAACTTTTATTCGCTGTTAATTAAGTAACAACAGTACATGTGTTATGTCCAAAATTAATCAAATACTGATGTTAATCTTGACAACATGATCTGCATGGAGTTGATTAATTCAAAAACTTAAATAAGTCACGTAAGCAAGTATGCAGCAGATTGAATTAATACCCAACAATGACTCTAAAAGCAATAAATCAAATATATCGTACATGAGATTACACAACGATAGGTTGACAATGAATGGTAGTGGTCAAATGGTACCAAAAGTAAGACTTGAAATTCACTGAGTAACATTTAAAATTCTCGTAAGAAACTAATTCGGAACACATTGAAGATGATGAAAATGTTGAAAAAAAATTTAGAAGTAAATACTACATTTTTAAGACATTTCAATGTGTTGGTAGGTCTATGTTTTTGGAGAACTAGCAAAATAGCATTATTCGGACACACCACATGTATAAAATTTCGCCAAAGGTAGCTTAGCCATGATGGCCCAGTCAGTAAAGGCGTCGCTACTAGTGATATAGCAGAAGCCGCAGGTTCAAATCCTGTCTCCGATGCATTTTGCAAGTTCTCCAAAACAATAAATTAAGGAATGATACAAAAAGTGTGACAGATCTCCACCGATGTAGGGAGATTCTATTTAAACCAAAAAATAACGATCGGTTAAACAAGCAATGATTGTCATACCAAAAGTAATAGGTAATTCAAGTTGACTCAGTAGCAATATCTAACGAGAGAATTCGCAAGACATGAAAATGTTGAAAGACTGGTACAAGTGATCGACGTTCAACATGGAATGTTACAAAAAGCGTGACAGATCACAAATGATCTCGGCCGATGGTAAAGGAGTATGCGCACGCGCGTAACGGAACTGCATGTCAGCATTAGTCACACGAGTCGCGGCACTCCTCAGGTACCTAGATCAAAGATCGTTTGCCATGATGCAACAGTCGTTTGGGTACATTTCTGTAGATGTGCATTTGTTTTAATCATACATATATAAATCACGCCTATATCCCTTAAGGGGTAGGCAGAATGTTAACGGCCGTAAAACGGATATTAACACCACGTCTGACAAAAGCTTGAGGGTTAACTAGATAACTGTGTATGACATCATTTAATCATATCAGACTCATTCTTATCAAGGATGTTTTTAGCGAAAGACGTTTACAGTGTTATTTCAAGAAAAGTCAGTCATGGTTATAGTAGGTTCAGACAACTGCTTAAAATATGTTTACTTATGATTGTTATTCATGTCATAAATCATGAATAAGGCATTGAAAATGTAGAAATTGTTAAACCTTTTTGCCAAAATAAATGTGCTAATAACAGTTGAACGATGTTCCCTAATGCAATTACTGTACAGGTAGAAATGAATATCATTGTAAATAATATCTAGGAAAAGAAAATGAAATATTTTTAAGTGTGTCGTTACGTGATGTAGTTAAAGGTAATCTTTGACATATTGAAGTCATCTGATTGTTCGTAAGAAAGGGAGGAGGGCACTGTAAGCATTCGGTCCCGGTTCCTGTCGATAATTACTTATACGGTGGCGGTCGTTATACAACCCTGTTAGAGGCCTAATTGTAGTAGAAAGCTTTTGAAAAATTCCGTCACCAGGGTTCATCGGATCGTTCATTGAATCGGTGTCCCACACGAAAATAAAAAAAACATGCGATGAAGTGACACACTTAACTTAGTTAAAGAAAAAAGATGTAAATAACGGCTTGCCTAGAATAAGTAATTTTGTGATGTCACAAATGACAAAAGAAACTAAAATTTCGATAAGAAGCCAAAAATCGTTATAAGACACAAATGCCATTGAAACCGAGACCACACAATCGTACACGAAGACATGTCAACTGCCATAGGTAACCATTGCCATTTAGCTCTGACACATGGCAAGCAGATGGCAATTTTCTGTGTCGTTAACCCCTAATCGACATTGAAATAATAACTTGAACCGTTCCTTGCTCAAAATAGCTGCGTACTTACTCCCGTGCAAAATTGTTTAGACAAGGCAGCAGATGTTCTTTTTGCTTAATTACAATCAGCCATACCTTCGTCGTTTGTATTACTTTATCATTCTTCTTGGTTCTTGGGTCTTCATGTACTTTAAACGTGGTCATACAACAACATTGAATTTTCTTTGCTTTTGGCACTTGCTATTACATTCTTTCTTCAGACAATTTATTTTTTTAAATTGAAATCTCTTTATTGTTTATACAAATCTATTCCGATATTAAATTTCTCCTTTCGACTGACACCTCCAATAACAGTATTAACAGTAGAGTACAACACCGCAGCGCCGTTCCGTCTTGTGCGTTGGAAACCATTAACTTTACACGGGTACATGCACCGACCGATAACGCAGTACCATTTCCAATCGCACCAATACCCACACCTATACTTTCTCCACCGATTTGTATACGGACAGTCACGATCGCCACTATTATAATAAATACGGAACCTTTTATGGCGAGCGCTGGAGGGACAATGGTACAGGTTAAAAATTGATAACGCTATCGATGAAATTGCTAGCACGACGCCCTTTTGGGCGTGTTTGAAGTTGGAAATAATAGGTTGTAATTGAATTTTCCGCATGGAAAATTATAGTCGATGAAAAAAACTTGCGTATTGTAGATAGTCCGACGGAACTAACATGCCCATAGTTCTATCAAGGAGTTTTTGCTTGTATGACATATGACAACATCCATGGAAAGTCTTTGATGTGAAATGCAAACACTCTGACGCAACTGAACTATACACGGATGAGTTCCGGTCCTTAGTTATAAAATTATTTAAAAATAGGTACTGTCTTAATAACTAAGCTATAAAAAGAAAAAACGAAACAAAAGATACTGTTTAAATCATTGTTCCAATAAAAATTGTTATGGAAATGACCAAACGTTAGCCTATTCATACGTCATCATTCTAGGAATGATGAGCTGGCTACCTAATAGACTATTGCAGGATATGCATCCGCTGCATTGTTTTACTATAAGAACAATGCCTGATGCGTTTCCTGAAATATGCACTATTTAAAAATCATCTTGATAAGTATGATAATATATTTACGAATACTTCTTTTGTTTTTTGATAAAATTTCTACTTAGAGACTACAAATGAAAAGACACAGAATTTAATATAATTGCCGGTATACAAATTTCTATTATAAGATAGCCCTGTAGTGAATACGTAACACATAATGAATGAATATTAAAACTGCATCAATCACTGTAGACAATTGTTTTAAAATAATGATAAAAGATAATGAGGATAACATTGAACGTGAGCATTATAATGATAGAAGCCTATGAACAGCCATTATCGATCAAGATAGACCGAGTTAAAACAGACCGAAACCTGTTCTGCAAAGCTATGACTGATAGAGTGAACGTTACTTCATAGGGAGCAAGTTTACGAAATCTGCTACGCTAAGCCGACAAATCTGAAGCATTGTATTCAAATTAACCCGATCATATACACCAACTGCTTATTATACCTGTTTTGTAACACTATCGAATTCAAGGTCTCGCATGAGAACCAAAGACATCTATTAGTGGTGCAACAGTTTTTGTGAATTAATTGGTATTGAGAAATCAACACCATCTGTGCATGAAACGCAATGAGAATTTTAATACATATCTAATAGTTTGAGCACGTCTGCAATGTCTTCTTCACGATCCATATCTTAATATGGTACATTAACCTTCGGGTGTTGAGCAAAGACCCCCATAAACGAGGCTCAGGGCTTATTTGGGTACAGAAAGAATCATAATTACTAGTTTATAGGTCCTCTACTTTGTCCCATCTTTTTCCGTATTCATTTTACATTCAAGACAGTACGTAAGTGTCAAAACCCACCTCCAATCAATCGCTAAAATTCAGATTGTTCTAATATTAAATCATAGATATCCATTGGTCATACCTTCCAACATAAAATTTAGCAAGTTTACTTTTAAATATGTTTGAACTAAACTAGCTCAACTAAATTATATACCTCTACGAAATAATCAACCTAAAACTAAGCTATGAAGAGGTCCTCCAGTACGCCCCCATAAGACATGGTCTCCAGTAAGCTGGTAACGTTTCCTTTTAATTATTTCATAAATTTTTTATCTACTGCAATATTTTTTTAAATTATTCATTTCACTTTTTGATACATGATTTTCTCTCGTTGTTTACATTTTTTATGGACGGAACGTAACCAATTGGCATACCAAATATCAGTCAAAACTGGAAACTACGCCTATTAGTTCAAATTCTTTTCACTTTCTAAAACTACACGAAACAACGATATGCTTCGATAAATTTTATTTCTATCGTTATGTTTCATGTTATGTCATGTTAATGTAACAACATCTCATTTATTCTCGATTGTTTCAACAGATCGTGTATTATTGTATTTCTAGTTTAAAATATCACAGAACTTGTTTTGTGCCTACTTATGTACTTATTCTACAATCTAAACACTTATCCCTTACGGGGTAGGCATAGCGCAAACATTTGAGGGTAATTCAGATAATTGTGTATCGCCATAGTGACATGTTGTCAGCCTAACCCCTAAAATTGCAATACACATGTAATCCTAGAGTCCCTTAGTCGCCTCTTACGACTCCCACAGGAAACAAATGGGGTGATGCTATTCTAAGCCGACATCACACGGCATCTAAAAACATGCTATTGTTTTATACCTTAATTTGTTGTTGATACTTTAAGTGGATGCATAACAATTTGAAAATGCATTTTGCATTTAACTGATTAGAATGTTCTATTGCCTGATATCCAGATAGATAACAGATCAAGGCTTTATAGAGATCAAGGCGACATTCTTTAGTCTTTGTTTTAGCTGGTATATTCATAAGGTATATTATTGTGTTCACGAATAATCATGAATTCCTAGCGTTCAGGTGGCAAACAATGGGCAAGATAATTCACGGCTTTCCCATTAAGTCCATTCCTTTGATCTAGAATTTAGATAATAATAGAAATGCGTATAATTCTTACGGTTGGAGCTAAAGTGATCTTTCTTGTGCATCTTTTTGTAATTATTATGTCTTTTATAACAATATAGTACGACAAAGAAGCTCAAAAGCAGTCTTTGTCAAGTTCTTTGAACCCGAGCGTTGACCGGGTTCGATAAGGATCGGTAGAGTCGCTGCCTGTTCCGGAACCAAAATGATTCATAAAATTTGTTCTTTAATCTTGAAGGCTTTGTTTTCTAGAACCTCAGTTGACCTGACAGGTTTATCTTTGAGATCAACAGCGAATTATTAGGAACTTCCACTTTTATAGTAGATTTTAGCGTAAGAATCATTCTCTTTTCTCTAACTTTTCCTTAGAATTAAAAACCTTTAAATAGCTGATCTTGACCGCTTATGATGTTGAAAATGTTTGCATGACAATCAATGCTGATTAGGGTTTCTCATTTCTCGACCTTTTTCATTTCTCGGAGCACGAGAATTCTCGACAACTATTTCCCGGGAATTCTCGGGTTGTCGAGAATTTTTTTTCTTTTTTAATGATTGGGATTAAACAATAAAACTACGCTTTTTACGCAATATAAATATTAAACAACATTTATTAATCAACAAAACTTTAACCAAGCGAACAAATTAAACTCTAGTTCTCTTTCTCTTTTATCTTTCTTTATCTTTATCTTTTAATCATTAGGTCTACAAACAATTCGGATTAAATAAAATAGTCTTTTTCTTTGGAAAAACAAAAGAAATATCTTCTAAAAACAATTCCATCCATCATGGCACCAAAATAAAACCTGTACCTTACATTAAGTACTGTAAGGATGATTGATGGTTGTGGCCAGTAGGCTCAATGCTGCATGATGGAAATAAGGAATTCCCGCCGAGCGAGGTGTTCAGCTCGGGGACCGCGGCCCAACTGGCAGGACGTGGACTTTGTATTTATACTAAGTCTTCGACAAACTTCGAAACCGCGTTTTAGGCCTCGACTTCTGATTGGGTAATCTTCTATGACGAGTATGACGTATCGTGTTTACATTGTGCAGGCAGCGTTGTCGTCGTCGGCTCGTCAGCTGTAGATGCATCCAGCGAAGTCAGCGCATTCTGCGTGCGGCGCGCGCTTCATATTTCTCTGCAATCCGCGCCGCTACAGTATTCCCCCCCTAGACAGAAGGTCGATACAGTCTAGTTATTGGCATGGGTTATTAACGTCTTTTTCGATGCGGTGTCATCTCGAAGTCCAATGGCGGCAGGCAGTCTGGCTGGAGTGTAGCGCAACTCTGACAGCCGAGCCGATGCAGTCTCCAGGTCCTCGGTGCGTCGGGAGTTATGGAGACGATTAGTTGCCGCCGAAGAGTTACCAGGAAGCGGGCAGGTTCATTCCGGGGTCTCGGCGCTAGGACTTGCGATGAGTAGCCGCTGATGACGCAGGTCGTGGCTGTCTCCGAAGTTGTGAAGCATAGAGTCCATTTTTGAATAAGGTTGTATGTCCAATGTTGGGTGTCACCAGTGTAAGGAAGATTGATGGAGAGGTGTAGCCTGAAGGCTCAATGCTGCATGATGGAAAAGGGGAATTCCCGCCGAGCGAGGTGTTCAGCTCGGGGACCGCGGCCCAACTGGCAGGACGTAGATTTTGTATTTATGCTAAGTCTTTGACAGTACTAAAAATTTACTTTAGTCTATGTTACTACAATATGTATACAAAATTACAATCAGATCAGACTAACTTAACAATTACGAGTAACCTAGGTACCTTAATTTCGTCTTTGTATCAATCAACCATTCAAAATTTTGCTATAAATGGACAGTTGTTTCGCTACGCTAATAAACGCCAGAACCTAATAAATAATTAATAATAACAATCACACTAGCTTAATGCCGTGTGCAAGTACAAGAAGCGCGTTATTAAGTTTTTATAATTTTGACAGAATTTCTCGATTTCTCGATTTCTCGACCATTTTTTTCTCGTCTCGAATAAACCAAAATTTCCCGGGAATTCTCGCTTCGATGCTGATGTTTGTCGGTGTATGTTTGTGTCTATTGTAATCTGTCTGCATTGTGACATTTGTGACCACTGTGACCTTTTGAGCCATTTCACCGTGTCATGCACAAATACCACGAAGCCGCGTAGTTTTCTACTTAATCAAGGTTAGAATATATATGATGCAAGTGGTTTCTCATGCTGGTTCGTTTGGGATTCACAATAGGAAACGACAATGGTTCCCGAACCTAGGTACTAATTTAAACAAAGTCAGGAAATCAACCCACTTCACTCATTTTAACTGATGCACTGCGGCACAGAACTTGTTTTGTGCCTACCTATGTACTTATTCTACAATCGAAATACATACATACTTACCTTTATCTCACCTATATCCTTTGCGGGGTAGGCAGAGCATATACTGCCGTAAAAAACAAGATTTACGCCACGTCTGACAAACGTTTGACGGTCATTCGGAAAAGTAGGTATGTATGTGTTGGCTACCCAACGCCTAAAGTTGCTATATATATAACTCAAGTCCCTTACTTGCCTCTTAAGACACCCACGGAAATAAAATATTCTAAGCCGACATCACTTGGCAATAATTAACTAGATTGATGAAAGTTACAAAATTTTCTGTGTCAACATAACAATCATTTTGTATAGATAATAACAAACACCAAGTAAGTTTGTAACATTTAGTGGGAATCGTGTTACTTGTACGCAATTTATGTAACGTTAGTTTTGCAACAATTATAATTGGTAACTAGCTTTGATTGGATCAGTTCTAACTAAAAAGATTTTATCGTAAGAATTTTAATTAAAAGAATCTTCCCCATGATTCCCCACTTGTCGTCCGTTGCTGAGTATTTTTAACGCGTCGTAACGCATGCGTCTGTCAGACGACAGGAAATTGCTAAATCTGATCTTATTCCCATACAAAAACGGGTAAGGAGCGTTCACGGTGCGTTTACAGATGCGTCTGTCAAACGACTTGACGCACCTAAGCCGTATTGGTATGATAATAAGATTGGAATTCGCAATATCCTTTCGACTGACAGACGCATGCGTTACGGTGCTTTAAAAATACACATCGACGGACGACAAGTGGGAGAACCACCTTAATCATAAATATATCAACCTCAGTAGTGTTTACGTGCATGTTTTTGCCTAAATGCAAAATCACTTGTAATCTTCGTCTATCAAATTATTTTATGATCTTGTATCTTCAACCAACATCAACGTCAATATCCATTTATATACTAATTATCAGCTTGAGGCCATGACCTGCCTTTACTCTGTTTGAACTCAGTTAGTACACGTAGCCACTTAAATTTAACGAGATAGAGGTAACTCATTTTTTGGAATGCAATCAGACGGTGACCCTTTATTATACAATGTTCAGTTAAAAAATATGGGAAATACTTGATAAGTACGTAATTCTTTTATTCTTGTTGTATATAATGTCTTTTTGGTTTAATATAAAACTTAATGAACAAGTTTTTTACTCTACCCAGCTCCGCTAATCGATCATTTAGGCGCTTCAACAAGGGTTATCTTTTGGGCCACTACTCTTTCGCACATTCAAACTGATTTCTACATAGAATAGACAAGAACAGTATTGATTTCCAATACGCATATAACACACTCATACAGATGCCTTACACACTCAACTGAAGTCTGTGATCCAATGCAAATAGTTGCATTAAGTTAATTGGCAGCAATTTCAGGTCAATCGGTCAATTAGGCAACGACATTGAATGAGTGCAGCCGATTTCACGTCCAGTTCCGTTAACGTGTACGTGAAGTGTTTACCAATACATCTACATCATCGAGATAAAAGTAATGAAAGTTGAAATATATGACATAAAAGGTGTACCTACAGAAAATCGTGAAACAGATACTAAAAAATGTTTTAAGCTCACGTATCGGATCTCAAGAATTTATTGGCGCAATTTTAAATCCACAGGTGAATTCCGTTAACAACCAAAATGGGTGAGAGCCGAGGGGCTTAATCCCCGGATCGTCAGTTGTTTTTTCCGGTTGAACAATCAACAAGAAAAGTTTCATCATAGTAACAAATAGAAACAAAATAGATTCTGCATTAACAAAAATCACTAGAAGTATAGAAAATAATGTTAATGAGTCTTGAATTAATACATAAATAGATTTCCACAAAACTTCTACAGACGCTTATCTACTTTTAAGGGAACAAAAGGATATTTTTGATAGTAAATACGTGTGAAACGTATGATAATAACATCAGAAGCGTGAAAGTGACCATAAACGACCGTTGATCAATGGCACGGCTAGACCTACCATTAGGTACGGTGACTGGCCCTAGTGTGTTAGGGTAGAGACACACTAAGGCCTAACTTATCGGTTCTCACGACCGACCGCGGCATTAAAAAGCATTTATTTGAAATGCCATTTCATTACCACGTCACCTGTCAAATCCATATCCTCAGTCAGGCGTAATATATATATGTATGTATGTTATAGCGGCAACAGAAATACGGCAACTTTAGTGTTATGAACTCAATTATTATTATTATTTTTATTTGAGAATACACGGTACATTAGCGAAAAAACCTCATAGATTTTATAAATAGATGAACACTAAGACCATAAACATGTGGATATAACACGTAATCCGTATAAATAAGAAAACTTTTAAATGTTAAGTAGTATATTTAAATTGAAGTAAAAATTTGGTGTGCGCATAACAACAATAGAATCAAATCGCCTACCTTCAAAATTTTGAACCGGTTGCGGGGTGGGTCAGACAACCCGCGACCACAATACATGAAACTGTGTTGAAACGTCGAGACACAATTAAATTACTAATACTTACCTAAATACTATCGCGATAGACCCGGTCTAATACTTAAAATGAACAACAATATTAATTTTAACACAGTAACAGCTCAGACCTCAACATAAGACTCTAGTACTTTACGAACCTTTGTGGTGTAACTATTTGCCGATTCATGAAATATGTCGATATTAATAAAGAACTAATTATATTCCTTACACATTCTATCAAAGCCAATTGACATTCAAGTGCCTAAAGTTTATAAATATAGTCATATCTAATTATTACGAAAGCAGTTCAATGGCTGTTTAAAAACATCACAAATATTTTATACCAAACATTCTGCCTCGTTCAGAGCCGGTCGCAAGTGTTGTCATATTTGTTAACACACACACACACACACACACACATATCACGCCTATAATCCCTTGCGGGGTAGGCAGAGCGTAAACGGCCGTAAGAAACGGACATTTATGCCACGTCTGACAAATAATTGAGGGTTATTCGGAAAATTGTGTATCGCTATAGTGACAGGTTGTCAGCCCATCGCCTAAAATTGCAATACACACCCTCGAGTCCCTCAGTCGCCTCTTACGCCTCCCACGGGAATGAAATGAGGAGATGCTATTCTAAGCCGGCATCACACGGCATTTGTAAACATAATCGGATATTCCGCTTCTTTTTTTTTGTTTTGGACCCTATGATTTTAGCCCCGGGGCTATTAAAATCTACACCTGACTGTATGGTGGGGAGCAGGAGCTCACCCGGTATGCAGATTTTGAAGAATTTGAAACATTTGATGGTCATTCGGAAAATTGTGTATCGCCATAGTTAAAGGTTGTCAGACCATCGCCTAAATAGCAATACACACCCTTGAGTTCTTTAGTCGCCTCTTACGACATCCACGTTAAAGAAATGGGGTGATGCTATTGTAAGGCAGCATCACACGGCATATACATCGTATACCCATTTATTTCCAAATTTCAGTTGTAAAGATTGTCGCAATCGTCAGCCTTGCTCGAAATGTTTCAATCTCTGTACTCCCCCGTAACGTTTTCCTCCGGTGTGCCACCACCTTTACCCACCAGTTGTGCCACCAAGCAATCAGCGAACATTACACTAACGATGTGTCCACTACCTTGCAGCTGTAGGAAGCTTTTCACTTTGTGTACAGAAGTGAGTGGTAACGGCGTAATGGTATGTCACAAGTAAATTGATACACTGGTTTAGGCACAATGGTCATTATGCCGTTGGTGGCCATTGCAGGCAAGGAGCGCTTTCTTTGCGGTTTCTCTAGAGAATGGCTTTTGGATGCATTTAAGTGCATTGTATCTACACAAGCTCAGAGTTTTGTCGAAGTAAAAGCAGAGTGAAAATTTGTATCATTATCTAGGTACATTGAAACAATCATTGATATTAATAGGCGATAGGCTGACAACCTGTCACTATGGCAATATACAATTTTCCGCATGACCCTCAAATATGTCAGACGTGGCGCAAAATGACCGTTTTTGCGGCTGTTGGCGCTCTACCTACCCCGCAAGGGATTATAGGCGTGATATGTGTATGTGTATGTATCGAAACAATCATATAAATGTATAGGAGATGATCAAGGCCCGAAGTCTGCTGAATGAAAATCGTTTCAGTTGTATGTAGATAGTGTCAGTGGCATGGTTTTGGGCGTTTCATATTCTGCTAACAGTTTGAAGTATAGAATATCACGGTGACAATAAAATGACAGTTGAGTGTCGCTGGCATTGCAAGGGTAAAAAATAAGAAAATCCGGGTTCAGGTGTAAATATCTCTTTAGGACGTCACTACTGTTCACAATACCGAAGATAGAAGCACAAATTGATGTTCTAGTTAGATAATATTTATAAGTATAAGTATTTCATAAGTAATAGTCACTATAACAGGTAGATACGGTAATAGGTTATTATATAGTTATCTTTCACACAAGCCCGGCAATTTTCATGCTCCGAATAGTGTTTAATAAGTAGCATTCTAGTAATAGACTTATATTTAGTATATATCACGGCTCAGGTGTGGAAAGCGAGTGCAGCCCTCTATTTAGCTGTCCACAGCTTTCTTAGCCACTATGGTCTTAATTAAAAGTATTAATGGAATTACATGTGATGAAGGTAATCATAGGTTATAAAATATTGCCCATTTTAAAGCTGAGTTCATTATTTCAACAACATAACAACTTGAAATTGGATGAAAATTTAATCATATTGTTATAAATCAAACTGCCCCCCTATTGTTTTGCTGTGCCCTTACAGGGCGTCACTTGTACTTTTATATTATGAAAGAACTAATTTAACCTGTGTAATATAAAAGGTAAAAGGTGCGAATACAGTTAAACATATGAATAGCCAAAACGAAGCTCTAAGTGACAAACACATTAGGCTAAACGCATAATCAGCTATTGTCCGAAATGAAGATGAAAGCATGCAGGATCGAGCAGCGAAAGTTGAAGTGACCGCTAGTCTTGATCATTAAGACAATTTTGCACATAATCATATTAGCAACGTTTAGGATGAGCTTGAGGAAAATAAATTAACAGCCACAACAATCCACTGCTGGTACATGGGACTAATTGAGATTTTGAAAAAGAAAAGCAATCAAAAGGAATTGAACCCTCTAGCCAAAAGGTTACCGACCTCATCTAAGATTTTAAAGGTCTACATATCAAAGCCCAGACCACAGCTAGACTAATCACGTTATTAGACAAAGTGTTCCAAATACAAAAAAATAACAGTTCTGATGACCCCGACCAACCCGTTTAGCAAGTTGAGTGGTTGCGAACGAGACGTGAACGACCGTTTCACGACATACACTTTGATACCGAAATATAGAGGTTCCACGTTTATGTAACCAAACATAGTGCATCTTTTATGTAATCTAGTAGACATGTTAATTGGCCAATTTATCATTTTCAATAAGATAGTGACCAGGTGTGAACAGAGTGAGAATGGTGCTGTGAAATGGAAAGAAATTGTAGTCGTCTAGACTGGGTATGAAAAATAGTAATAAAACTTATGTCATGTTACAGGCATACCACTCAGTCGCGGTATTTCGGATCATTGGCATAAAGATACTCTGCACCGTTTGAGGCCTGAAATTCCGTGACTGATATTTACGGGGTGTGTGGGTGTTCCTCCAAACCTAAGGTAAAAACTAAACAAAAGAGGCTGTACTAGCTGACGGCTTCACAGACTACCATCTATATAGCTACTGCTATCTGCCGCACATGCCAAGTGAGGTTAATTTTCTGTGCATATGCGCAATAACCTGTACTTACGACAGCTTAAGTTTTAATAAAGTCTTTTTGTTGTTGGGTTGTGTGGACCGAAATAAATGTATTTTCTTTCTTTCTAATTTTTGTCTGGACAAGAGCACAAAGAAAAATAATTCTGGCTTTAATTATAATAGTACCTACTAAAAATTTAAATGAAATCAGAGAGACGAAAGCGAACACTTTCGAGCGCTTAATACAAATTAATCGTTTAACTTACATTGATTGATTACGCAACTTTACGACCATTCCGTTTGTTGCTGGTCAGATCACACCTACTCTACGGCTACGAAACCAGCGGTTGTAATACTATAATCACTAATACCCAATTCCACCCGAATTCTTACATCCGATGTTAAACAAACTCTCCTTTAGAAATAAGGTGAGAATTTACACCACCCGCGTCAGGCCTATCATGACCTAAGCCAGCGAAACCTTTGCTCACACTTCCGATTCACATCTGAAAATGCTGCAGGTCATCCAAAACGGGTCATGCGCAAGGCTACCGGGGAGCCCTGGTACCTGCGGAACGCCACTCTCCATAACGACTTAGGTCTCCCTACCATCAAAGCTTATATGAAGGAGGTGTTTCGTCGTTTCTTCGACAATGCTCCCCATCATATGCCGCGTCCAACTACTTCCCCTGTCCAACCTCGTCCTAGACACGTCGGATAATAATGACGACATCACAGTAGCCGCTGCTGCAGCCATTGCGAGTAGATCTCACTTTACAAGCACTTCAAGCGAGGAGGTCCCTCATTTGTTCCCTATTTTGGTAACTAACGACACGTGCTAGGTAAATTAGGTCCGAACTGTTCTTCCCAGGAAAAAATTAGGTTTAGTTGTAAACACTTTTAAATTTCTGTCGCTGTTTTTAAAGCCCCATCCAAATCACAGTTCATAGGTGGGCTAGTGCAAGTCATGATGTATGGTGTAACAAGTGAAATTCCCATTAAAACGGATGCTAATACAACTGCCCAATTCAATAGTAATTGTACAGTATACAACGATGTATCATATTAAATGTATGCATTTGTAAGAGACTTCTAGTTGTACGAATGCTGTTGATTGTATATCGTTAATGTTAATAAGAACATTTGTAAGACCGTGAGAGGAAAGTAATGTAATTTGTATTTAATGAAGCAGTATTTTATATTAGCTTCGTGAATAATTAAGCTTTAAAATAATTTAATTCAAGTAATTATTTGTTATTTAGATTTATATTATGTTTTAGATGTAGCTTTGATTTGATTTAATAAATTAATTTCACAACTTTGAATCTATCGTTAAGGACGGAAATTATATTATTCATATAAAAAAAATGCATAAAATTTTTTCATAAGTTTGCTCAACTATTTTACATCACAGAGAACGGATTTAAATGATACAAATATTACCTAAAACCCAAAGCACATGCACATCCAAAGACAAAAATACCCACAACCAAATACGCCGAGAAAGAATGAAATTCAGAATCTCCAAGAACGTTTAGCAAAACGTTGCTACTGCCAAAGCTTAAGCAAGAATATCTTGAGTACGTGAAGAAGAAATCGCTGAAATCATCGAAGAAATGAATACCTCAGGTACGCACATACCGACACACTGGACTCTCTAACATTCTATGGCAATAAATCTTCGTATCAATCTGAAGATAGAGCAGCTAATCGCGATATAATTGTCGCGTCTGGTCGGCCGGCGATTTCTATAGACGTAGATATTAGAGGCATTGCCCTCTGCACGCAAGCGCCATAAAATCTTGCCGAAGGTATATCTCCATTAATGGAATTGGGCACTATAAAAAAATAAACGGTTTGAGCAAAAAAGCTAAACGAAAGAGCGAAGTGATATTAAACAATATTAGCTATTAAAGCCGACAAGAATTTAAATTGAAAGCTTATAATGATAAGTCCCTACTTAGATGATTTAAGGCAGTTTAGCCTTTTGTCGTCCGTCGCTGATACGTCTGTTAGACGAAAGGAAATTTGCGATTCTTGAATATATGCACATGCAAATACGGCTACGATGCGTATCGGATGCGTCTGTCATACTTGCCTTGTATGGGAATAAGATCGGAAATCGCAATTTCCTTTCGTCTGACAGACGCATGCGTTAAAATACGCAGCGATGAACAACAGGTGGGAGAACCGCCTTTGGCGATTTCTTACAGATCATAGAGAAAATCTAGATAATATGTGAGATATAAGGTCAATCAACATTGTAAACAAAAATGAAAATAAAAAACAGATTTTTTTGCGACGGCCAGTCGTTGAACTTCGGAACCTGTGGAGTTTCTTATTTTCATTTATGAAAATAATATAGCACTTTGAATGCAAAATAAACTATAGTACATTTATTGTAAACAATCTTGTGGAAAGTCCTTTCATTTAATGACTCTATAGGTGCCTCTATATATGGGATATGTGCGTGCAGTGTGTAAGACGTATTGCCTCTATCTGAAGTAGGCTGAAAAATTAATAAACACACCGATCTCTCAGGCCGTTATACAGAAAAACGGCGTGCTTATTGGCTGAGCGCATAACGGGGTTCGCAGAGATGCGCAGGCGCACTCATTGATTTCAATGGACGTGGAAATTAGGCGACCGTTCGCCCTGACTGATCTATGGACGTCTTGTCTTTATGGAAGAGGTTGTACAATTTGATGAAGATGTTGTGAAAAGCATTTGAACGAAGTCGTAAAAAAGAGCAACATGAAAAAAGGCCAAGTATCACTATCTGAATGAATCCATTGTAAAAAGAAACAGAAAAGGGTACATCAACGACCTCAGAAAGAAATATTGAGTGAAAATGAAGAAACCATATTTTTCACTCAATTGGGATTTAAACCTACCGGGAAATCATGAAGTTAAATTATTAGATAATGAAAAATAAATTCAATAGAACGGTTGACCAAGTTAGTAAGTACTACTTCCGCGGTCTATTTACCCCGCATATTTACCCTGATGAACACCACTCTTTAGGAAAATCAACTGTATGTTACATTGAACAATTTTTAGGAGGAGTGATGATGAGGCCAGTAGGCCGAGTGACGACTGTGAGGAAAAGGGTAGCTACCCGCCTGGTCGGGAGTTGTGACCAGGGGAACGACTGTTCCAACCGGACATGTTTGGAAGTTGTATATATAGCGATCGGCGGAATAACTTCGATACCGCGTTTCAGGACTTGTATGTGGAGCGCATGCGCGCCGCCACAAATTTACTAGGTTTGTGATACGAAAACATAAGCAAGTATAAACACCATAGTCATAGGCATAGTCTGGAAGTGTAGCAAACTGTAGTGGTATCACACACATCCGTCGTAGAACCAACGGACGGTGGAATAAGCGGGTTATCGAGTGGAGGCCACGCCTCGGCTAGCGTAGCGTTGGACGATCTCCGGCCAGATGTACCGATGACTTAAAAAAGGCGGCTGGTAGCGACTGGATGGCGAAAACGGGAGATCGTGCCCTATGGCGTACCCTGGGGGAGGCCAGGCTGATGTATGTAGGTATGTATGTAACATAAGCAACTATTCCGACTCAGCAGTTCAATAAGCAATCTCAAGTTTGGATTACTTTTAGGTTTTATCAAATAATCAAATTATTGTTGTTTATTTTACCGTATCTGTGATCTTTTATTAGAGACAAGGAGAATTGACCGAGTTCATCTATACTATGTATATTCTGCATCAAATCGTTGAGTTAAATCCACAAATATGATGTGTGGTTAAGTAAAAAAAGCCATGAAGGATAAATACGACAGCTAAAAGAAAGTTTCTCAGGAGAATAAAGTACAAAGTTGAAGTTAACACATACGGTATAGGATGCTATTAGCAAATGTTATGTTATTACGTTTATTACAGGCAAAGGTGAAAATGTATTGAGAGAAACGAGAAAGTCACATATTATCGGCAAACATTAGTGGGCAGGTTAATCCTATAATGATGCAGTTAAAAACGTTTACGTCTACAACAGAGAAACATAGTTTCTTGTTTTCAGACAATTATAGCTGCTATAAATGAAAATAAGAAATTGATAAAAACAATTACCGTCGCTTCGAGACGAGTCCCAAGGAATAGATATATAAGGACAGAAGATTTGAAACTGTCCGTCGAGGCGCCAGTAGCTCAGTTGGCAGAGCAGTGGGACGGCACCCCACGGCCCCGGGTTCAAGCCCCGGCGGGCGCAAACATCATTCCAACTTCTAATTTTCACTTATGAAAATAATATAGCACTGTGAGTGCATAATAAACCATAGTGAATCATACCTACTGTTTGAATTTCCAATTAATATTTTCAACATACATACCCTTACAGGGTAGGCAGAGCGCTTACGGCCGTAACAATACAGTCGCTATCGCCACGTCTGACAAACATTTAAGGCCCGATTCAGAAAAAAGTGTTTCACTGTAGTAACAGGTTGTCAGCCTGTCGCCCAAAATTGTAATACACATGTAACCCTCAAGTCCTCTTACGACACCCGCAGGAAGAAATGAAGTGATGCTATACTAAGCCGGCATTACAGGGCACAAATATTCTTAATTCTTAATATTTTCAGAATTTGTGCAATTTTACGCTATTCACTACCTGATACTGGTGATTTATTGAATGCATACAAACAGCACTACATAAAAAAACAATACCTACGTATGTTTTTCATTAGATTGCTTCTAGCAGGAGTGGATTACGTGGAACCACATGGGTAGGTCTCATTATGCAGTAGGTATATTACTGAAATCAATACACAAACTACTTTTAAGGCGTGTTTTAGACTTGAAATTGAACACCTTTTCTCCCGTACAAAATCTTTCGAGCACCAGCATTGTTTGGTACGACTAAATATTTTTCTAATATTTCGATAAAATGGATCTTAGAAAAGTTGTTCGGTTTCACGTCTAGAACACACCCTGAAAGTTTATACCTACAGTAATTTTCCTAACACACTGAATGTATAATGTACTGCAATAAATAAATTACGTACCTACTCGTATTTCTCATACCTAATGTGATAGAAAAAAAATTAAGGTTTTCAAATAGGTAACATCATGGGGTGCCATCTTCAAATTGAAGTTCGGAGGTAAGCACAAATAGGTATGTTAGATAATTATATTATCGAAGGCATCAAAGGTAGAGTCAGCGAAGACAAAAGAAGAAGAAGATATACAATTAAAGGGCAAAGTTAGAACACAAGTCATATATAAGAAGAGGAGTGATAAAATCAATGAAGGTTAGAATAGGTGACAAAAGGTACCTATCTGTATGTCCTAATACAGAAGACCTTGCTCTTGCCATAAGCAACGTTTTATTTGGCCCTTGCTTGGTTGAACCAAGTTGAATTTCCTTAGGGGTCGAGAAGTAGTTATACTTACTACTTATACTTCTCGTGTTGGCTTTGAAATGCATTTGTAGGACCCACATTTGTTTATTGCTAAAGTTATTCAAAATCAAATCATTTATTTCTAAATAGAAATTTACAAGATTCGCGTTACGAACGTGAAATCTTCGTAACATAACATAATACATTAAAAAATACTAGTAAATTTACAGTTAAGTAAATAAAAAACAAATACCATCATAGTAAAGCATGTAAACCAGTCATTTTGAACCTTCACTTTAAGTTCAAAACCTGTGAAAGAATATAACAATAGTGGGTACATTTGCAACAGGTACTATTTTCAACATAATCTAGTTCTTCTTTTCGTGTGGGACGTTCATCGACTCAGTAGTCGATGAACATCCCGATTAACCTAGTATCAGAGTTATTTTGTGAATTTTATTTATTAGTTTCAACAATGTTTCGTACAATCCGTCTCTGACCAGTATTTCTTGAGTTGTCTGGAAACAATAGCGAGGTCATGTCACGAGAGAACGGCTGCAATGCTGCATACATCGGAACATACGATCTCGGATCTAGTTGTCTAGAGACTAATGTAGTGGTATCGACTAGATATGTCCCGATAATGAGGTCGTATTTGTGACAAAAGATACATTGAATACCAAAGATAGATTGAATACCAAAGTCGCCGGGTATGAGTTGCAAAACTAACCCGGTAGATTGAGCCGTGCCACGCGTTAGATACACTTGCGTAATTCGCGGGCAAGGAACGAGCTGCGGTAGCCCAGATGAAAGAGGCGTGCCACTAGTAATGGCGAAAGTCACAGGTTCAAATCCTGCCCGCGCTTGAAAATTTTGCAAGTTAAAAAAAAAGATACAATGCAGTTGGGATTGTGTTGACTTGATACACACCAGCGGGAAACAGTATCTAACAGTCGTCGCGGAGTTTCGGATTGTTTGAACATGACGTCGTCGTAAATTTTCCGCGCGTGTTGTCATATGTCATACAATTCAAAATTTAAAAAACTTAATACATTACGTTATTATTTTTGTTACTATACCATTCTTACTTACTTACTTTTTATAAAATGAAATATCCATTTTTGACTAGGGGTAAGCTTCAAACCAGCATTATGCTGTTCCTACACCCATTTCATCTCATGTTGTATATTTGTACTGAATTTATTGATTGTTGTGCCTAAGATGTGATGCGAAATAAATATATTTGTATATGTTTTATATTTTTTTATCTTACATCTAAAAACTATTATCACTTTCATTATCATTGACCTTAAACATCTCAACATGCACTACATCAAACGACATTAAACAAACACTTTCTAAGACTACCTACTGTCTTATCTCGCTGCATCCTTATCGTAACGTAACCTTTACGTAATATCTCTTATTTCTTTATCTTTTATCTATTACAAAATACATTATTTCCACTAAGAGCCATCTCATCAAGAAAAGTCACTGGTTATGCCGCAAAAGTGACTCTCTCGATGATATTATGATTAAAGTAAAACATATCAAGCACATAAAATTTAAAAAAATTAAAACACGACAGCTTTCTGAGATAAAGCCTAGCCTATGACAGTTGGGATAATGTAAGTTTTCTTCCGATACGATTCCCATTCGAATCTGCTCAGTGGTTAACGAGTTTCAGTTCTTTAAAGAATCGCACATATACCTACGGGGTCTAAGGGACAGGCTTCCGCATACTGATAGGGTGCATGCAGACCATGAAACTTAACAACTTTCCCTTTAAAACATATATGTCAGGAAACGACAAAAATAAATCAACCTCCCATACAAAATCACAATCAGCTGACTGCATTTTATATGACAAATAAAAATAAACTGACATTTCCTGAAATATTTTTTATGGGAAGTTTTTCAGTTTCATGGTCTGAATGACTAAAACATTACACTCCTTTTGTGGTTGGGTAGTCGTGTAAAAATAGGGACGTGATACCTAGTCTTGCACACCTTTGTAGCGTTCAGTCGCGGAATTTCAAATTATTCGAATATGACATAAAGAGGGCCGACCGAGTTTTCATATCTCGTACATACAATCTTCCGATTCTAGCTATACGCAGGTGTGTTCCGTCCGACTGTTCCGACTTCCGACCCTCTCTTATCAGCAAACATGCCAAATCAAAAAGTGTAACACTTTCTCTATAATGATACCATCTTGATCATGGTAAGTTTCAATTTGCAAATTGATGATGATTGATCATCAAGAACATTTCGATCATCTGATTCATGATTGGATTAATAAGAGATGAATAAGATAATGAAAAGTATGTTCTGACATGTTCTGGCAACTCTCTAAATATTCACTCGGTCGTATGGATTATCAACCTATACTGGTTATTTTTATTAACTGTACGAAAACCACTTAAAGTTGAACTCTTAATTGGGTAGGTAACTGCTAAGAATTTTCGTTTTGGATGATATATGACAACTAGAACACAAAATATTTGATATCATATTCATACAATTTAGAAGTTCGTCAAGCAATCTATCACTATCTTTTATGTGAGTAAATATGGCGTGTGATGCTGGCTATGCCGTGTGATGCTGGCTTAGAATAGCATCACCTCATTTCATTCCCGTGGGTGTTGTAAGAGAGACTTGAGGATTACATGTGTATTGTAATTTAGGCGATGCGCTGACAACCTTTCTGTTTGAACCTTCAAATGTTCGTCAGTCGTGGCGTAGGTAAATGGCCGTTTGCAGTTTGTCTACCCCGCAAGGGATATAGGCGTTATATTTATATATGTACGTATGTAGTAAATATCGAGGTGTTTTAATTAATTCCACAACTTCTCTCTAAAAATAATAATAAACGTGTAAAATTGTATGAGTAATCGTAATTTGACACGTAACAGATTACAAAATTAATATTGACGCAATATTAAAAGTGTTATAATAAATTTGAGGCTGTTGGAAATGTACAGTTCATCATTTTGTATTATTACGTTTTATAATTTTAACAACCGTATCGAGTTGATGATTGAGCCAGAACTTGAACTAACTAAGCAATTTCTCGTGAGAAATAGATCAAAGGCCATTTTGATGAAATATAATATTAGCTAATTTGACGTTCATATTCATATGCTGTGTGATGCTGGCTTAGAATATCATCACCCCATATGTTTCTAGTGGATGTCGTAAAAGGCGACGAAAGGACTCGAGGATTACATTACATGTGTATTGTGTATTGCAATTTTAGGCTATGGGCTGACGACCCGTCACCATAGTGATAACAATTCTTTACTGCACAAAGTAAGTTTAAAAATAAGTACAACAAGGCCGGCCTCCGTGCTATGGTAGCAAGCTCTACCGGGCAACCTTTGGGTTATAGGAAAGTGCGTTTAGATAAGCAGGATAGTGCATGAAATATAGTTACATAAACTACATAAATTAATGTACACACTAATACATACATAATCTTTATCAGACGTGGCGTAAATGTCCGTTGTACGGCCGTTTACACTGAGCCTACCCCTCAAGGGAAAGAAATGGGGTGATGCTATTCTAAGCCAGCATTAAACGGCTACCATACCAATGCAGTAATACCGAATGCAGTATAAGGCAATGTACGGCACAATTATCAAAAGGCAGTAGAAAGTAACGGACAGACCGACTGGCAGTAATTTATTATAGTTGTTGATGGTGGGTGCAGTTGGGCACAATTAGGACAACTACTCTTGTTTTGAACACGTGAATAAGACTTATGCCGTGTGATACCGGCTTAGAATAGCATCACCCCATTTATTTCCCGTGGGTATCGTAAGAGGCGACTAAGGGACTCGAGGGTGCAATTTTAGGCGATGGGCTGACAACCTGTCACAATGGCGATACTAAATTTTCTGAACGATCCTAAAATGACCATTTATTACGGACCTTTACGCTTTGCCTACCCTGCTAGGGATATAGGATATAGGCGTGGTATATGTATAAATGTTTTGTTTATGGAACAAGAAAAGATAAAACAAAACTTCAACAGACGCACGGAGTGTAAAATATTGATGATAATCACTATCACTACATAGTATAAAATAAAGACGCTTCCCGTTTGGTGTCTCCTTATATCTTTAGAATTACCCAACGGATTTTGATGCGGTTTTTTTTATTACATAGAGTAACTTGAGAGGAAGGTTTATAAGTATAATGTATTCCGGGAAATTGTCACATTCCCATGGGAAAACGGGTAGCCCAACTGGTAGTAAACTTTTGACCCCCTTTTGACACCTTTAAGGATTTAAATTTCAAAAATGCTGAAACACGTATTTAATTATATTAAGTTATGAGTCTAATCAGAAATTCTGAAACAAATTACACTTATGATAAAAAACTTTCATACAAACTTTTAACCCCCTTTTCACCCATTTAATGGTTAAAATTTCAAAAATGCTTAAACACGTGTTTAACTATTTTAAGTTATTAGTCTAATCACAAATTTTGAAACAGATCGAATTCAATTTAAAAAACGAACTTTCATACAAACTTTAAACCCCCGTTTGACCCTATTAAGGGTTAAAATTTCAAATATGCTGAAACACGGTGTTTAGTTATTTAAGTCATAAGTCTAATCACAAATTTTGAAATGGATCACACTTAGGACAACGAACTTTCATACAAACTTTTAACCCCCTTTTCATACCTCGAAGCATGGACCAATTGGTCCATGCCTCGAAGGATAAAAAAAAAACGGAATTTAAAGTAAAGTCGTTTCCCTGTCTGATTGTTTGTTTGTATGCTTAAATCTTCAAAATCACTTAACGGATCTGGATGAAGTTTTTTTAAAAGATAGGAGTGATTCAATAGGAAGGTTTTTATGTATGATTTGTGTCGGGAGAAGGTCTGTTTCCCGTGAAAAATCAGTTAGCAGCGGGTGAAACCGCTGGGCGGGCCGCTAGTAAATACTAAACATAACAAAGACTGAATATACGATTAGCAAATATACCCAGGAGCCTAATATTTTACTAGCTTGCTCATAAAAGTATCGTGATGTCAGCCAATCATAATAAGCCAAGCCCAGCTGTAAGTAGCTGCACATATGAAGAGGTATATGTCACAATTAGACAAAATAATTTCGCTAATTATACAATTATGACTTTAAAAAAACCCTGCCAAGTGCGAGTCGGACTCGCGCACGAAGGGTTTCGTACCATTATCTATAACAAAAAAACACGTGTTTTGTATGGCAGCCCCTATAAATATTTATTTCATTAAATTTTATAGTATTTGCTGTTATAGCAGCAACAGAAATACAACATCTGTAAAAATTTCAACTGCCTAACTTTCGCGGTTTATGAGATACAGCCTCCATACAAAAAAACAAGATTTTTGTATCCCATACAATAAACCCCCTTAAATTACTTACTTACTTACTTACTTACTACTTACTTTATTCAAATTTTTTGTATTTGTTGTTATAGCGGTAACAGAAATAAATCATCTGTGAAAATTTCAACCGTCTAGGTATAACGGTTCAGGAGATACAGCCTCGTAACTGTAGGTCAGACGGACGGACAGACAGACGGAAAGCCGAGCCTCAGTAATAGGGTTTCCGTTATCACCCTTTGGGTACGGAACCCTAAAAAGGCGGCTGGTAGCGACTGGATGGCGCAAACGAGAGATCGTACCCTGTGGCGTACCGTGAGGGATGCCTACGTCCAGCAGTGAACTGCAATAGGCTGATGTATGTAAGTAATTATACAATACGCATCGCTTTATAGCGTGCAAATAGAAACATTATGGAAAAGGTAGAATCGGAAGAACAGTTGTGTTAGTAACTTCCTTTTATATGAACAGGCTGTGAAAATGTTAGCTGCAAATATTTTGAGGGATATTACAGTTTTTGTTTGTGTCCAGAATAATGTAACCTACAATCCTTGTACAAATTGAAAAGCAAATAAATCTTTATAGTGTTTCAAAATGTGTAAATAATTATTGCATGCCAAATACTGGCGCATCACGCATGTACTAAAATTATGTAAGTAATAAGTAAGTTATTTATTACTTATTTTAAGACCTTTGTTACCTTACCGTGTATGCAAGCTAATAAAATATTTCTATTTCTATTTCTTTGAGATTTGATTAAAAGTAAATATAACCACAGACAGATAATATAAAACTACTGCGAATTATATAACGAACAGTGTAATCTAGCCCCAAATTAATACTACATTTTAACTAAGTACATAAAAAACGTCCAGACTGAACAGAAATATTTGAAAAATGACTTTACAAATATTTTAAATAAAATATTTTTATTGAAACCACGACCCTCGGCGTAGTAGTTAGGTGTACAATCCGCTACGCCGCCATTGGGCCATTCAACAACGTTTCCATACTCATACTTTGTGTTGTGAACTTGTGAGCATATCAACATTTAGTGCACTTTCGCGACGGCTGACATCCAGCGGTGGAGGTCCACTGAGTTGATGAAACGGCAGATCCGATCAGGTTTTTTTGTCAACAAAGGCACGGGAAGAGGCCAATAAGGCCAAGCCTCGTTACCGGTTCTAGACGCATTCAAAAACCGTTATCACAGAGGTTTCCGGCCAAACACCGGTACTTGAACCGATAACTATTGCGCAGTCCTGTGTTTAACTTGATTAGCAAACATTAATTACTGTTATTATCCTCAATTTTGCGCTATACATACAGGGCTGAATTTATTTCAACAGCCAATGACACTGAACAACTTTCCCAAAGATACATAGGACCAAATATTTAAAGGGAGGTCCTATATTTCTTGAAGATAAGCTTTCAGTGTTAATGGCTTATAATATCAGCCTATAGCAAATGCGAAAAAAAAACAAATTCAATCGTAAAAGCAGTAAATTGATCATTGTCTTCATTCTTTATCGTTATACCTTAATTCGGTACCCACCTAGGTTTCTAATGATCTTAATACCATATTTGGTTCTGCTTCATGTAAAAATATTAATCTCCAATTTTGTTACGGTCTAATTCATCCAATTACTTCACTTTGACCTGTTACATCTATTAAAACTATTATTGATTTAAACATTTTATAACATTTAATTGATACCGAAGTGTTAACGGGTGATAAAGATGATTCGATACCGGAACCATCCAATTTCTAATTAGAAACCTCTCTACATTAAAAACTTGTCAAATTGCTAAGTAAAAACTCGTAACTTTGCTTAACACTTTCTCTAATCCAAATCTAAGTCAACAGTTGAAACAATAAAACATTTACTTACAGCAACAGCGATAGAAAGTAAATCCGAAATACAAAGTCCCGTCGAATGTCCGAACAAACACGTCTCTACGAACACAGTCACAGTCACCGAAATTAAAACTATAAAATAAATAAAATTAAAAACAAAACACAAATGTCACTAGCACTTCAAAAATTCAAAAAAGGAAAAGTCAGCAGTTCAACACATACGAATGGAACGTTATTTTGAAATGAACGCGTGTGTAACCAGCCAGTTGTCGGTTGGAATTCGAAAATGGAGTTCGCGCGTGCGCTCTCCGCGGCAACCTGACTCGGTCTGAGAGACGCGCACTTGTTCAACCGCCGGCGACCATACGTTTTGTTGTCCCAAGTTTTTTATTATTCCTCATAATATCCCGTATGGATTAAATATTGTAGCTAACGATACAGTAATAAACTTTTGGGGAGCGTGTGTGGTCCCTGTTATCTCAAGAGCTTTGAGTGCCTGTTGAAGCTCACAAAGGAGTGTGAAATGTTTAAGAGGGTTTGATAAAGTTACAGGCTACAGCTCAGCTTATTACCCTCTTAATCCTCTTTTTAGTGTGGGTCCATAATCAAATCACCAAGGTTTTTTTTCCACTAAAGAGTAAATTTTTCATAACTCATCACCTACAGAAATTGTTTAGTGAGCCAAGTAAGTAAGTAGTTATGGAAAACAAACTTACAAAAAAGTAAGGACGTACCCACATAAAATGTTAAATTTATTTTTTGTTGTTATTCTTCAATACTTCATAGAGTCAGTGACATTTTGATGTCCTCAGAAAAAGCGTTAACATTTTAACGATCGATTATCGCTAGTGTGTTACGGTAACTTTAACGTGCTCGAAACTGTTTTTCACGTTAACGGTGAACTTTTTACGTGAATTTCACGTGACAAATATAATAACAGCTGCTAGACAAAGGTAATTGTCTCAAAATGTACTAGGTATATTAAATATGAAAGCTATTCGTAAAGGTTGCATTTGACTTCTGTGCAGTGATACGCATCAGTGTTAATGTAAGTATAAAAAATTATGATAAAGAACTTTTGAAATTATGAAATGCTATGATTTATGTACCTGCACCTACTGTTAGCTGTTGTATAGGCCTAAGTATGTTTGCTGATTTATAAAACTGGGTCCAAAAGTATATAAAAATGAATGATATGTATTGGACATTTAGAAGTATGTTTTGAGAAAAGCAATTACCAATAAGTTGAAAAACAAGCAAGCAGCAGTGCGCAAATATAGAGCAACTCTTCCATACTATACGACAACTTTCTCAATATTATAACGAACCTACATCGAAAACAAAAAGATGCTTTAAATAATACTGGAAACGTAAATAATGAATGTGCCTATTCATCATTTTGTATCAACAAAACGAATAAGCATATCATATTGTCAAAGATTGTACGCCACCCTCAGAAATGGAACCAAATATCTATTTGAATAGAAATTGAATTAAAGATAGAAATTATTATTTCCTATTCAAACCACATTGTTTATAATCCGAAACCTTAGACCAATAGAAATAGGTACTAAATATTCGAATAGACAACTCAATGTACCTACCTGATACCATATTTGTAGAAATTACCTTTTGTCCCTGCAATGCGAATAAGCATTAGAATTACTTAGAATGATTAATTCTGTTTGAAAATACTTGCCGTGTGACAACAAGTAATCTGGTGAAAAGGGTGGTAATTTTCGGGCGAAACAAACTTCTAATTCAGCTATTTTGGAGTTAAACGACTAGTGAAATGAAGGTCTACGACAGACAGTGTCACCGATCAGCATTATAGTATTATACAACCAAACCCATGGTCAAAACACTTGACCTGCCGACAGGCTACCCTTCTCCCCTTTTCCTATTCTTCGTCACTCTGTCAACTGGCTTACACAATACTCCTTACCATACACCATAATGCTATTATTAAAGCTATAGAAACCAGATCAAAATAACAACTTTATGCTCTTTCAATGCGCTGGAAAAGGATACATTTAGGCCATTCGTATCGCCAATAAGAAGGTTATCACATGTTTCATTAACTAAACGTCAGAATTCAATTGTCATAAACAACGATATACTTTGACCCATCGCCAGTAGTTTTAAACAAAGCGCTTGAACTACAAAGAGTTTTTACTTTACTTCTAAAATTATTTGGTTTATAGGACTCCAATGGCAGGGACTCTATTTTGGCCGGTTTAAACTGGTGACATGCACGAAAATAATAAAAACAGTCAGTCTTTTGCATCTTGCTTATATTTGCAGCATTATTCAAAGTTCTGTACTATACACTTTCACGTATCGTTGGTGAATACATTCGTACCAAAAGGTACCCAAGACCTAACTAATAAACAGACTACTTCTATTCTGACTCATCGAAACAATGGATTCGCGACCATTAAAGTAGGCGTGATCGATCATTAGGCAATTAATGGCTATTTTATACATCATTCTGTCATTCTCGTGCCAATCAAGCGCATAATTCAGTCATCCTCCTGTATATTAAAGATGACATATCCAATTTTCAAGGTGAACCCCTGACAGGTATGATCTGATACAATCAGAGACGATTTGCAATTTAAAATGATTTCAGAGGCTTGGATTGGAGATGGATGGATGACATAATCATTCAGCATTAAAAGTTGTGGGTTCCAACTGTTGGGTGTTTAACTTTGAACGACCATGAAACCAACTTATGAATCCAAGTCAATTCCAATCCAACAAAGACCACAAGATTTTCGAATTATCAATTCCTAATGATTGATCTTACCGCTCTCTCTTTTCGTGTGGGACACCGACTCGTCTAACGACCCGATGAACCCTTGTGTCAGAGTTTTTTTTCTACCGCCTACTACCACTAGTAGGCCTCTGACATGGTTGTGTTACGACCGACGGCTTAACGTGCCATCCGAAGCACGCAATCATTTCTTTTCGGATAATCAGTTGGTTTACCTTGCAGTGTCTTAACCAGACCGGGAACAAATAACTTACCGCTGATGCGTGATTTTTGAAAACTCCAATCAATCATAATATTTTCTTGAGTTTGCACAACTATTACTCATCACAATAAAACAATTGAATTAAACGTAGGAATTGTAAAATCCAAAATAAACACAACTTAAATCCGTTTAAAATTGTTTTAATGTGCCAATCAGTCAATTTGAAGAATTACTCCTGAAACTTTTTAGGCGCAATGTATGTACCCTTTATATGTTAAATAATAATTATAAAGCATAAAAGTGACTCTGCATTACATTTCTGAGATGACAAACCACAATCCTCAGACAAGGTTAAGAGGATAATTCCTCAAAGTTAAGACCCCATACAATGGGAGGTCTCCAATAAATATGTCTGAGCCGGTGACGTCACCACATAAACCTTTGTTCCCATGTATTAGTGGTGGTTATCGCTTCTCCTTTTGTAACCCAATATCTGATTCTGATGGTAAGGAACGCTGCAGCGATTTTCTCACGGGGTTTAGTTCATAATTCAATGTTGTGGGTGACTCAAGGAAGTTATAATGCTATCTTTGGATTAAGTAGTTTCGGTGTAAATGTGTCAGATTTTTGCAACCTATTGTATCGATGGGAAACTTTGTAGGTATACCGATAAAAGGTAGCCATATCAGAAAATGTAGGTAGGTATAAACTATCAAGGCTTATAAGAAACCAATTTAGGCAACTAATATAATTTGGTACCGGTCAGACGGTTCTCCCACTTGTCGCCCATGGCTGAGTATTTTTAATGCACCGTAACGCATGCGTCTGTCAGACGCAAGGAAATTGCAAATTCCGATCTTACTCCCATACAAATACGGCTACGGTGCGTCTTTAAATTCGTTGTACAGACCAATCCGATACGCACCGTAACGCAACGTAAACGCACCGTAGGCGTATTTGAATAGGAATAAAATTGTAATTGGTAATTTCCTTTCGTCTGACAGACGCATGCGTTACGGTGCGTTAAAAATACGCAACGACAGACGACAAATGGTAGAACCACCTCAAGCTTGGCTTCGGTTTAACACTAGAAACACCATTCTGATATTTCTGATTTGTTTATGGCATTTACTCTGCATTGCAGTATGAAGAGCTAAATACTATACTGCAAGGCCCGCCAACACTAGGGTCGCGGGCCACGGGGTGACCCGCCAAGGCATTTGAGGGCCGATGTGGCGCAGTGGTAGTGCGACTGCCTGCGGAGCAAAGGTTCCGGGTTCGATTCTCGGTGGGACACTCACAAAGTTGATATTTATCACTTTGTGAATTTGTTCTCGGTCTGGTTAGGACATTGATGGGTGAAACAACTGATTGTCCAAAAAGAAATGGTCCCGTGCTTCGGAGGGCACGTTAAGCCGTCGGTCCCGGTTGCTTTCTATGATTACTTAGACGGCGGTCGTAACACAAGTATGTCAGAGGCCTACTAGTGGTAGTAGGCGGTTGAAAAACTCTGACACCAGGGTTCATCCGGTCGTTAGACGACTCGGTGTCCCACACGAAAAGAGAGAGATTGGCCCGCCATGCCAGTCGCCGGCCGCCGGTTGGGACTTGGACGGTTGGGCCCGATTGGACGGTAAAAAATCCGTTTTTAGTGTATAATAATGACAGTAGTATTGCCTTCAACAATCGTGGCCTGGCGCCTCAATAAACTTCAGAATTTGGCACATTTGGAAAATCTGTTGGCCGGCTTTACTGCAATATGGATCATTCAGGGAGCAATCTGTCAAAAATGCATCACTCAAAATCGTTCGCGTGGCTCTAACAACCGGTATCCTAAACCCTAAATAATAATATTGGGAGTGATCGCTAAGTGCCTTCGGATATTTCGGGCATTCCACCCGGCTTGAATTAAAATATTTCGCCGCGCCCCCTTCGCCTGTACAGTCAACTAAAATAACATAGATGTAAGAAATATAAAACATATTCAATGGTTCAACGACCTAATAAAACCTGAACAGCTTTTCACAAGGAACTTAGGTGAAAATAACTGATTAAATTGGAATAGAAATATGAAAAATGGAGACAAAGATCATCATCGGTTAGTTTTTTCATTTTGCTAAAGTACCGCGGCCGTTCCATTAAGTCGTATTTGACAGCTGTCAGATTCGTGATAATACTATGGCAGAGGGTTCATTTTCCTGTGTTGACATCTACACTAATATTATAAAGAGGAAAGATTTGATTGTTTGTTTGTTTGTTTGTTTGCATCGAATAGGCTCCGAAACTACTGGCCCGATTTTAAAAATTGTTTTACCAATAGAATCCTACATTATTCCTGATGAACATAGGCTAATTTTTTATACGAGAAAAAAATAGGGATCCGCGTGAAAATTTCGATAATGTAACCCAACGTGTGAAAAATGTACCAAAAAAATATCTTATATCGCGTACGCTGAGGAAATTATTGACAATAGAGCAAAGTGTTGTACTACAGTGTTATAGAGGACATCAATATCTATAATAATGTCCGCGATGCCATATGTCTAACTATTACAGTTATGCCACAATAACTACTTTTTCATTTAAAAATGTACACACTACGCCATATTATTCGTACCAGTGTAATGATTACATTAAACCATTACTGTACTAAAGCACACCTCGGACACTGGCGCTCAAATGTATGAATCAAATGCGTTGCTACGCACACAGTCTAAGCTCGCGTAGGTGAACGCGGACCATGCTTGTGTGTGTGAGACAACATGTCAGGGTTGCCGCCATTTTGCGTTCGCGAATCGGGAATGCAATGTGCGGCAGTATGAAATGACCTTCGTCGTCGCGTCCTAGCTAGCCGGTGTCTGAGCGTCCTCCGAGCGCGGGTGGGCGGCGCTTGTAGGGGGAGGCAGGGAGTGACCATACTGTACGCTAGTACTATTAATTATACTGTGACTAAAGGGTGTCAGGAATAGCCTTCCGAATACTGATAGGGTACATGCAGACCATGAAACTGAACAACTTTCCCCTAGGAACATATTTCAGGAAACGTAAAAAAACTGACTTCCCATAGTGAATGCAGTCAGCTGATTGTGATTTTGTATGGAAGGTCATTTTTTTGGCGTTTTCTGACATTATGTTTCTAGGGTAAAGTTGTCCAGTTTTATGTTTCATGCACCCTATCAGTATTCGAAGGGCTGTCCCTTACTCGGTATAAAAAAAGACGACAAAAAACATTAAATAATGCATTAAAAAAATCTAAAATAAAATAATACATACATACACATATCACGCCTATTATCCCTTGCGGGGTAGGCAGAGCGTAAACGGCCGCAAAAACGGACATTTATGCCACGTCTGACATATGTTTGAGAGTCATTCGGAAAATTGTGTATCGCCATAGTGACAGGTTGTCAGCCCATCGCCTAAAATTGCAATACACACCCTCAAGTCCCGTCTTCTTCTTCATCGTGTCAATGGATCATAGTTATAGTTTGGACTGCCAGTATTTGGCGACCGCAATGGCATTCTCATTAGCCAAGTCCCTTAGTCGCCTCCTACGACTTCCACGGGAAAGAAATCGGGTGATGCTATTCTAAGCCGGCATCACACTAAAATAATAATAATATAATCTACACTAATATTAGAAACAGGTTTTTTTTATCGTTTGTTTGAATTGAATAGGCTCCGAAACTACTGGACCGATTTAAAAAATTCTTTTACCGTTAATTGAAATTGAAATTCTGTATTCAATGTAGGATAGTATTATCACTTATTGACGTCATGAACCGTCATTCTAATAAAAGAAAATTGTATCACACAATATTTTTTTTTTATTACAATTTTGTTATGATCTAATAAAAAACCGGCTCGGGCGGGATAAAAAAAAAAAATAAAGGCACTGCCATGGGGCTGGCCAGGTTAATCACACGGCATGTAACTTTATGCCACCACCATCTGAAAACGATATTTGTTTCAAATTGAAGTCAAGATTTTTAGAATCCTACATTATCCCTGATGAACATAGGCTATATAAAACTGTCTTATTCCCGGGGGAAAATTGTTAGCGGCGGGTGAAACCGCTGGGCGGGCTGCTAGTTTATTATAAAGATGACAGCTGTCAAATACGACTTATTGGAACGGCGGTACTTTGAGTTTAAAACAGCACCTAAATACCTATAGTAATCTTATAAATCTGATCATCGATCCATTAATTTATATGTATACATATACATTTACAGTCACGGTAATCCACTGCTGGACATGGGCCTCCCCCCATTTGGGGGGTATTGCCATACTCAACACGCTTGGTAGGCGGATTGGCGATCGCTGTGCAAGACGTTGCATTCACAGGGAACGCTGCTTCCCAGTCCCTGGATGATTATACCTTAGTCGCTTTTTACGACACTCAATAATATAAATTTTATTTGTTATTGGCAAAATTCATAAACAGATATTACAATACAACTTAAAAGAATACATAGCTTATTACGAATTCCGACATACCTATTAAAAGCCAAAGGATAGATTAAAACAAAAAAAACAGCATGAAAGGCAAGCTGGCAAATATATACAACAAACCCCATATAAACGAGTTTGAGATTTGTAAGTGTAAGTGAAAAACTCTGACACCAGGGTTCATCGTGTCGTTGGACGACTCGGTATCCCACACGAAAAAGAAGAAGTGTATGTCTGTGTGTGTGTGTGGAAATGGGCTGATGCTATTCTAAGCCACACGGCACCTATGTAATTAATGTGAACTTTTTTAACTTCAGCTAACTGTACGGGATGGACTCTTTGCCCTAAGGCTGGTTCACACGCTGCTTTTTTTCTACTGCACTTGAGGAATGAGGACCATTCGGACCTTTTGAATGGTTTTAGAAATTATGGGAACACCAACTCAAAATTTGTAATACTTATTTCAGCCGGCAGTCATTCATTTCATTGTAGATGTAATATATAATCACAGAGCGTAAACGGCCTTAAAAACGAACATTTACATCATTCAGAAAAATGTGTATCACCATAGTGACAGGTTGTCAGCCTATCGCCTAACATTGCAATACACATATAACCCTCGAATCCCTTAGTCGCCTCTTACTACACCCACGGGAAAGAAACGGGGTGATGCTTTTTTAAGCCGGCATCACACCTATACGAAACATAGCAACCCTTCCAAAATACATTTAAGTTAAACCGAGCGTACCTAACTAGGCATTTTCGTTCTTTTACTTACAAACTCAGTGCTTACGTACAACTTTTACGTACAGTCAAGCATATGTCCGATTACAGTCAAACCGCCAATGTAAGTCTTATGCGCGCGGAATAAGAACGGTCCAAAGTACAAACTGTCTAACCCAGCCTGGTCTTGACTGTACAAGTACATTTATCACTTGTCACAGTCACAAATTAAGTAATATTTCCCACAGACCTTCCATGATTTATTTTAAGTAAAAAAAAAGTTTAAGACTATAATTGCTTTATGATTTAATCCAATTGTCAGTAGACAAGCACCAAAGCTAAAGCTAATAAGTAAAGCACATTATTAACATCAGATTAAAGCGAGTGTAGTCGTCAGCGACCTCGACAGTGGCGCCACTTCACAAAAAAAAAAAAATCTTTATACAAACAATCTATCAGAATGTCCGTTGCTCAAGTTTGAAGTATTTTCCTTAAGTAAAATTAGAGCCTGCAAACACAATCAAATATTCGCTGTAATTAAAGTTGTGGCTTATGTCCGTTGCTCAAGTTTTAAGATAATTCTTTAATCAAAAAACTTACTTATAAATAGGTACACTTATACAAAATAATTATAAAGCTTTCCTATTTCCTGAACTAAAAATGTGAATTCCTGTATCTCAGGTAAATAGATGGCCGACATAACTATCCTCTTAAAAAAAAAGAATAATACTATACAATAAAAATAATCCTACAAAAACATATTATTCAATATAAGCATTCTATAACTATAGCATAATGCTTAAAACTTGAGCAACGGACATTCTGATAAATTGTTTGTATAAAGAGTAAATATATTTTTTGTGAAGTGGCGCCACTGTCGAAGCCGTTGACTACTACACTCGCCTTATTATCTATTCTTATGCCTTAAGTGGGTATTTTACTGCGCTTAAGTATGGTTATAATACATATTTCACAGAGAAGCCCTATAGTTGCCCGAATATTAGGTACTTATTTGGATTATTTTAATACTAACTATACAAATTTTAGTTTACAAGTTGTAAAACTAATTATACTTTGAACATTTAATATGTTTTCCCGGATCAATTTCAATCAAACTTTAATATTACTTTAGTACATACTTGTATCACTCCTATATCCCTTGCGGGGTAGGCAGAGCGTTAACGGCCGTTAAGTATGGAAATTAACGCCACGTCTGACAAACATTAGAGGGTTACTCAGATCATTGTTTATCACCATAGTTACATGTAACACTCGAGTCTCTTAATCGCCTCTGACGATACCCACGGTAAAGAAATGGGGTAATGCTATACTAAGCCGGCATCACACAGCACTAGTACATACCTGAATTGTTAAGTTTGATTTGAAGAGACGCCATGACGCGCAATATATTACCCCGGGGTTGCAGTTTATCCACAGGAAAGAGGAATATGTGGTTGATGTTGATGTCAGCCTCTTGGTCTTATGGTGGTTCAAGAGCTAGTGGCGCCCCTAATCAGGAAAAAATCCCTGGCTGGACACGCTAGTCATCCGGAATCCAAAGTATCCATTCGCGGCAACAACTTACTAGGTAAAAAGATGATTTTGAATCAATACATACATATATCACGCCTATTATCCCTTACGGGGTAGGCAGAGCGTAAACGGCTGTAATAAATGGACATTTACGCCACGTCTGACAAACATTTGGGGGTCATTTGAAATATTGTGTATCACCATAGTGACAGGTTGTCAGCCCATCGCCTAAATTTGCAATACACACCCTCTAGTCCCTTAGTCGCTTCTTATGACACCCGCGGGAAAGAAATAGGGTGATGCTATTCTTAGCCGGCATCACACGGCAATGAATCAATACAACCTTGTAAAAACTAAGCGCTTTAGTTAAGTATTTTGGAATACATAACTAAATCGCATAGTTTTTACTAGGTTTTATTGATTCTAAATAATCTTTGTAGTTATTTATTGCCGCGAATTGATACTTTGGTTTCCGGATGACTAGCGTGTCCAGTCCAGCCAGAGTATTTTTTTGTTTGAGGGCGACACTGGTTTCTCAAACCACCTTAAAGAGACTTTTCCTCACTTTACGGTTTTTAATGTGAGTATCACATAATAGTTTTTTTTTATTCTGTTGTTTACACAAATCTTCATCTACATTTATCTACACTAATATTATAATAATAATATAAAGAGGAAGGATTTGATTGTTTGTTTTTTTTTAATTAAATAGGCTCCGAACCTACTGGATTGATTTCAAAAATTCTTTTACCATTAGAATCCTACATTATCCCTGATGAACATAGGCTACATAAAAATGTCTTATTCCCGAGGGAAAACGGTTGGCAGCGGGAGAAACCGCTAGGCAGGCCAATAATTTGTTATACAGGCCGTATAAGGGACGGTGTACCAAAAACTTTGCAGGCATGATACTGAAGAACTTTTTCTACGCAGGATAATATGTTGATAAACGAGAAAAAAAAATACGAACTCCCATACAAAATTCCCGATCAGCTGACTTTCTATGGAAAAAAATAATTTCCTAACATAGTAAAAGTTGTGCAGTTTCATAGTCTGACATGCCTGCAAAGTTTTCGGTACACTATCCCTTAAACTGGTTTAAGGTACTCTTGACCTGACGTCCTAAAGAAAGGTCAGCTCAAGAGTACCCTAAACCGACGAGCATGTATGAAAAGATTGATGCATGCTGAAGAAGCGAAAGAGGTGAATCAGGATCGTATAAGTGTTGAACGTAAGATTTTATTATTGTAACTTAATTTGTGAACGCATCGCATGACACCTGTCAAGTAGTGATTCATGTGTGTTATCTGTCTTGCTGTTCTTGTATACTTGCTCTATGGCCAGACTGGCCACCTAACCTAATTTTATATCAATAATTTACATAAGAATCAGATTGTAAAAGTGTATTGTACGTGTTTATTTTGAATCAATAAACCTGGTACAAACTAATCAAATTATTATGTTGTTGTGATTTTCTTCATCATCAGCAGGCGCCTTTCATCCACTGTGCCACACCACCTAACCTCTCTGCCAACACTCTTCAAATCTTAATAATAAGCAATTGGAAAGATGTAGTCTCTGCCTACTCCTATGGGAAAGTGGCGTGATTATATGTATGTATGTCCCTTAAACCCTGTATTACATTTAAGCCACTAACCTGATCATTGAGCTGAGCCGTCGCCGCCCGCGCCGCTTCTCTCCTCAGTTGAATTATCACTCGCTCCTTCGATTTTATTTCCTCCAGCTGTGGACAAATATTTTTCATTAGGTTTTTAATATCAGGTCGTTCGTCCACTCGGTATCCCACTGATGACCAAAGTAGAACACCACCTTAACCTAGTCATATTAGATACTAGATTTCCGCCCAGCGGTTTCACCCGCTGCCACTCATTTTCCCGTGGTAATAGTTGTTTTCCTGCGGTAAAAAGTAGCTTATGTGTTATTCCAGGTTATATTCTACCTGTGTTCCAAATTTCATCCAAATCGGTAAATCCGTTTGAGCGTGAAGATGTAACAAACATACATACACACACACAAACTCTTAGATTTATAATGTTAGTACGGATTAACCTATGTTTATGTACTGGTGTTTCTTAACAGCTTGAAGAACCCGGGGAACCAATATTATTATGGTGATTGGTGATATCATAAAAGAATTCAAGCGAAGGGCTGCGCACAGTACCATCAATAAACTTTTTATATATTAGAATGTGAGCATATGAAAGTGGAACGCCTGATCAAAGTTCATTCATACAACATTGCTGCATTATTTTTGCAAGGCGTAGCAGAACCATGTTATTTAAAGAGCGCACCACAAACCAAGTTCCGCAGACGCAACGCCGCGCCGCCGTTGTGCAAACGTCGGTTTCACCCGATGAACCCTGGTGTCAGAGTTTTTCAACCGCCTACTACCAGTAGTAGGCCTCTGACATGGTTGTGGAACGACCGCCATCTAAGTACTAAGTACTACTACATAAACGTACTAATCCGCTTGTCTGCCTGTCTTAGAAAGTCTCACTTTACGTAGGTCAGCTGGAAGAATTTTTTTTGTAGAAATAAGTTGTCTTGTTGTGTCGTTATTCTTTGTATGTATTTCTGTTGTAATGTTTTTGTGTACAATAAACAGTACATAACAATTATTAACATAGGTAGTTCGTTGCGAAAACTAAGTAAGTTAGTAAAAACCTGCGATAACATTACCTAAGTACTTACAAATATTCGGATTCATTTTAGTTTGTCTGTCCTTTCTATACTTAAATTTTCCAATACATTACTTGAGAGATGGGTTCACAGAAAAGTCTCTTCGTTGTAACGTCAGTCAGCCATAACAAAAACAATATGCAGTAAATTTTGCAGGCCCACCTTGGAAACAGAATTTAGATTAGATATTTATGAAGAATAGAAATCGTAAAAGGTAACCAGTCACTCAGATTTAGACCCAAAACGGAGTCAACAAGGTACTTATTCCTAAATTAAATTATCTAGGAATTGTAAAATGAGACACCTACAATATCTAAAACGATTCTCGTCTTCATTCCATTTGTAACAAAGATCAAATTAGAGGTAGTATGAAGATGCAAATGTTAACGACTCCGCGAACCGAAAGGTCAGCTGGCATCCTACGAGGAACTCAGATTATTGTCAACTAGAAGACTTCTTCTTCATCGTGTCAATGGATCATCCAGTAATATTTTTGACTGCCAGTATTTGGCGACCGCAATGTAGGTCATGCCACACAAATAAATGGCCTACGTACGTACAAGATATCTATTTTTTTCAAAATTCTTTTGTCTCAGTTGTACACTTGACGGTACTACTCAAAGGAACAAGTGGTCCTGCAGGCTTAAAAACAATGAATTAACTTTCATGTAACATCAACAGCTCCTAAAAGTTATATTTTCAAAGGTCTTTTTACTGGTTTTCAATGCAGTTCTTTACTGGTTTGTAACCAGAAAAGATTGATCCCTGTAAATATTAAGATTCTTCCGAAGCAAAGAAGTGCACGACGATATAAATAAACTAGAACGGTACCGTTGTTCTGAGTTGTTTGGTCTGACTGATGACGAAAAGTCATCCCTTGAAATAGACCGTTACTCAAAGGCCACGTCCGAAATAGATATGCAGTTGGAAATAGAATGCACTTCTAGCATCTATAGACAGTTGGCAATGGCTTTGGAATAATTTTAGACAATAGTAGAGTTTGGCACTAATACCTAACCTAAGCTAACCTAACTAAATAAGTAACTAGTTTAGATGTTAGGAAGATATTCTATGGTCAAATCTCACGAAATTATTTTTTTTACCTAAAGACTATTAGGTACATATATTTTTATTCATGTTGAAAAATACCTTTGAAATTCCGAAATGTCTGATTTTGTCAGCAAAGAATTAATAATTCAATTCATTTATTTCATTAATTTTCAGTGAATTGGCATATTTCGGGTGAGTAAGCTCTTTTATCGGCTCGACTCGGTCTCTTTATTTCTGACACACAACAAAACATTGTAATATTCAGACGCAGGCTTTAATGTACTGACCAGCTAATGGCACTGTGCGCGCGCATCTCTCCGCGCAGCCGTCTCCAGCGCAGCATGCTTAGCTGCTTGCGCGCGCAGTAGACGCAGGCTGCAGGGCTCTAGAAGTGATACTGACCAGCTTATGGAACTGTGCGCGCGCATCTCTCCGCGCAGCCGTCTCCAGCGCAGCATGCTTGGCTGCTTGCGCGCGCAGTAGACGCAGGCTGCAGAGCTCTAGAAGTGATACTGACCAGCTTATGGAACTGTGCGCGCGCATCTCTCCGCGCAGCCGTCTCCAGCGCAGCATGCTTAGCTGCTTGCGCGCGCAGTAGACGCAGGCTGCAGAGCTCTAGAAGTGATACTGACCAGCTTATGGCACTGTGCGCGCGCATCTCTCCGCGCAGCCGTCTCCAGCGCAGCATGCTTAGCTGCTTGCGCGCGCAGTAGACGCAGGCTGCAGAGCTCTGGAAGTGATACTGACCAGCTTATGGCACTGTGCGCGCGCATCTCTCCGCGCAGCCGTCTCTAGCGCAGCATGCTTAGCTGCTTGCGCGCGCAGTAGACGCAGGCTGCAGAGCTCTGGAAGTGATACTGACCAGCTTATGGCACTGTGCGCGCGCATCTCTCCGCGCAGCCGTCTCTAGCGCAGCATGCTTAGCTGCTTGCGCGCGCAGCAGACGCAGGCTGCAGAGCTCTGGAAGTGATACTGACCAGCTTATGGCACTGTGCGCGCGCATCTCTCCGCGCAGCCGTCTCCAGCGCAGCATGCTTAGCTGCTTGCGCGCGCAGTAGACGCAGGCTGCAGAGCTCTAGAAGTGATACTGACCAGCTTATGGCACTGTGCGCATCTCTCCGCGCAGCCGTCTCCAGCGCAGCACGCTTAGCTGCTTGCGCGCGCAGTAGACGCAGGCTGCAGGGCTCTAGAAGTGATACTGACCAGCTTATGGCACTGTGCGCGCGCATCTCTCCGCGCAGCCGTCTCCAGCGCAGCATGCTTAGCTGCTTGCGCGCAGTAGACGCAGGCTGCAGGGCTCTAGAAGTGATACTGACCAGCTTATGGCACTGTGCGCGCGCATCTCTCCGCGCAGCCGTCTCTAGCGCAGCATGCTTAGCTGCTTGCGCGCGCAGTAGTCGCAGGCTGCAGAGCTCTAGAAGTGATACTGACCAGCTTATGGCACTGTGCGCGCGCATCTCTCCGCGCAGCCGTCTCTAGCGCAGCATGCTTAGCTGCTTGCGCGCGCAGTAGTCGCAGGCTGCAGAGCTCTAGAAGTGATACTGACCAGCTTATGGCACTGTGCGCGCGCATCTCTCCGCGCAGCCGTCTCCAGCGCAGCATGCTTAGCTGCTTGCGCGCGCAGTAGACGCAGGCTGCAGAGCTCTGGAAGTGATACTGACCAGCTTATGGCACTGTGCGCGCGCATCTCTCCGCGCAGCCGTCTCTAGCGCAGCATGCTTAGCTGCTTGCGCGCGCAGTAGACGCAGGCTGCAGAGCTCTGGAAGTGATACTGACCAGCTTATGGCACTGTGCGCGCGCATCTCTCCGCGCAGCCGTCTCTAGCGCAGCATGCTTAGCTGCTTGCGCGCGCAGCAGACGCAGGCTGCAGAGCTCTGGAAGTGATACTGACCAGCTTATGGCACTGTGCGCGCGCATCTCTCCGCGCAGCCGTCTCCAGCGCAGCATGCTTAGCTGCTTGCGCGCGCAGTAGACGCAGGCTGCAGAGCTCTAGAAGTGATACTGACCAGCTTATGGCACTGTGCGCATCTCTCCGCGCAGCCGTCTCCAGCGCAGCACGCTTAGCTGCTTGCGCGCGCAGTAGACGCAGGCTGCAGGGCTCTAGAAGTGATACTGACCAGCTTATGGCACTGTGCGCGCGCATCTCTCCGCGCAGCCGTCTCCAGCGCAGCATGCTTAGCTGCTTGCGCGCAGTAGACGCAGGCTGCAGGGCTCTAGAAGTGATACTGACCAGCTAATGGCACTGTGCGCGCGCATCTCTCCGCGCAGCCGTCTCCAGCGCAGCATGCTTAGCTGCTTGCGCGCGCAGTAGACGCAGGCTGCAGGGCTCTAGAAGTGATACTGACCAGCTTATGGAACTGTGCGCGCGCATCTCTCCGCGCAGCCGTCTCCAGCGCAGCATGCTTGGCTGCTTGCGCGCGCAGTAGACGCAGGCTGCAGAGCTCTAGAAGTGATACTGACCAGCTTATGGAACTGTGCGCGCGCATCTCTCCGCGCAGCCGTCTCCAGCGCAGCATGCTTAGCTGCTTGCGCGCGCAGTAGACGCAGGCTGCAGAGCTCTAGAAGTGATACTGACCAGCTTATGGCACTGTGCGCGCGCATCTCTCCGCGCAGCCGTCTCCAGCGCAGCATGCTTAGCTGCTTGCGCGCGCAGTAGACGCAGGCTGCAGAGCTCTGGAAGTGATACTGACCAGCTTATGGCACTGTGCGCGCGCATCTCTCCGCGCAGCCGTCTCTAGCGCAGCATGCTTAGCTGCTTGCGCGCGCAGTAGACGCAGGCTGCAGAGCTCTGGAAGTGATACTGACCAGCTTATGGCACTGTGCGCGCGCATCTCTCCGCGCAGCCGTCTCTAGCGCAGCATGCTTAGCTGCTTGCGCGCGCAGCAGACGCAGGCTGCAGAGCTCTGGAAGTGATACTGACCAGCTTATGGCACTGTGCGCGCGCATCTCTCCGCGCAGCCGTCTCCAGCGCAGCATGCTTAGCTGCTTGCGCGCGCAGTAGACGCAGGCTGCAGAGCTCTAGAAGTGATACTGACCAGCTTATGGCACTGTGCGCATCTCTCCGCGCAGCCGTCTCCAGCGCAGCACGCTTAGCTGCTTGCGCGCGCAGTAGACGCAGGCTGCAGGGCTCTAGAAGTGATACTGACCAGCTTATGGCACTGTGCGCGCGCATCTCTCCGCGCAGCCGTCTCCAGCGCAGCATGCTTAGCTGCTTGCGCGCAGTAGACGCAGGCTGCAGGGCTCTAGAAGTGATACTGACCAGCTTATGGCACTGTGCGCGCGCATCTCTCCGCGCAGCCGTCTCTAGCGCAGCATGCTTAGCTGCTTGCGCGCGCAGTAGTCGCAGGCTGCAGAGCTCTAGAAGTGATACTGACCAGCTTATGGCACTGTGCGCGCGCATCTCTCCGCGCAGCCGTCTCTAGCGCAGCATGCTTAGCTGCTTGCGCGCGCAGTAGTCGCAGGCTGCAGAGCTCTAGAAGTGATACTGACCAGCTTATGGCACTGTGCGCGCGCATCTCTCCGCGCAGCCGTCTCCAGCGCAGCATGCTTAGCTGCTTGCGCGCGCAGTAGACGCAGGCTGCAGAGCTCTAGAAGTGATACTGACCAGCTTATGGCACTGTGCGCGCGCATCTCTCCGCGCAGCCGTCTCCAGCGCAGCATGCTTAGCTGCTTGCGCGCGCAGTAGACGCAGGCTGCAGAGCTCTAGAAGTGATACTGACCAGCTTATGGCACTGTGCGCGCGCATCTCTCCGCGCAGCCGTCTCTAGCGCAGCATGCTTGGCTGCTTGCGCGCGCAGTTCTGCTGCGCGGGCACACTCCGCCGCTTGTGCTACCTGGAAATTGAAAAACATCATTTGATTGCTTTTCATACAAGATCTAAAGGATTTAGTATTTCATGGAATTCATACCATGGAACACAAAATCTATCTTTTCTAACCCGCTGTACAATACCGCCCAAAACAAACTCTAACAAGCTTAAGTGTATTTTAGGTTCAAAGACATTTATTTCTCATTAAGACAAAAAATTATCAGTCACTTACATGAGAAAAAAGCTTAAAATTAAAAAATGATAATAAATCTAGTATTGTTCGCACTCGCACTAGATACTTAAGTATATGCACTTATAACACCGTTCGAGTAGGTAGGTACTACCGACTATCTCTCTGATAAATATATTTATTTTTAAACCTACTTATCAACTTACCTAAGTGAAATTAATATTTTTCCTAGTGTAATCTGCCAGCCTTGACTTAAACATGTTATTGGGACCTAAATTTCTTAAGGATGACGGTAACTGATTGTAATGTTTTATTCCATCGTGGGTTATCATTTTTTTGCCGATGTTGGTACGCACTTTGTGCGACACAAGTAATTTTTAACGCACCATAACCGTATTTGTGTGGGAATTAGATCGGAATTTGCAATTTCTTTCCATCTGACAGACGCATGCGTTACGGTGCGCTACAAAGTAGAATATTGTAAACGTTTGCGCTTAATTTTAGCTGTAGACATATCCCAAAAAAAAATACATATTTAAGTATCCTAATGTTACTTTCCTCCCATCCTTATACCATCGTAAGTGGTATTGAAAGTAAACATCATTAACATGCCCGTGAAATGACATGAAGTTTGTCAACATGGCGTTAATCAAGTTATCAAACCTAATGTTGACATTCGGATGTCCAATTATGCCTCCGCCAATATTTTCCTACCCCTGTGATTGACATCGCTTCGTTCAGTATGGTAGTTGTGGCCTAATGACACATAGTACTTTCTAACGACATGGTATGTGCAGTTCTCCAACAACCAGGGTTACGGAACACACGTGAAAATTTGTGCCAGGAAAATCGACAAATAAATATCAAAAAGAAAATAAAATACTTGTGAGTTCGATTACAATTACAGTTGTAGCTGATAATCTGGAAAAGCGTTAAGATAACCTGTATGCTAAAGATGAAGCCTGTTTACTTTTGTGCAATATTTCTGCTAGCTCAACAATCGCTTAGCATAAGTCAAACGAGTGTCCTTTACCATGAAGTATTTACTTATCACAATAAAACGGCCGCAAAAGCAAATTTTGCTTACGAAGTCGTCGATAAAATATACCACGCGTTCAGACAGTGGTTTTTTACAATTATCTTCTGCGAATTTACTTATTTTGAGAATAGGATATTGAAATACACTGAAAACATGGACTCTGGATATCCAGTGCTACTACTAAACAGCTGCCCGACGTCAAATAAGACTAAAGTCAAACCGAAGATTGACAAACATGGACAAACAGCATACATTGTAACCTCAAATGAGCTATCTCTTGAAAGAAACGATTTAGCTGTCGAAGCTGTCATAAGAACTGGTGTGTTCAAACCCAGAAGTCCAGTAATATTCGTTATAAATGTCCGAGTAGATGTCGACGACTATTTTTACTATTACATGGTATCACACTTTCAACTTCTTTGGGCCAGAAAAATCAGTAACTCGGTCTTAATAGTTTGGTCGGATGACCTGAGAATGTATTCTTACAATCCATTTTTCGACACGGTCCGAGACATAACCAACGTGACAAATGTGAGCCGTTACCTTTTGAATCAATACTACAATTTATATGGGCATGCGTTGCGCGTTAGTGTGTTTAGAAAAATATACATCTACGACGACACAGGACCAGTCACATGCGACGGACGATTGACAGCAACTGTAATAAAACATCTGAATGCATCTTGTGTGCCTCTCTTTCCTAGAGACGGAAGTACTGTCGGTGATTTATTGGATAATGGAACAGCCACAGGCGTTACGAAAGATCTACTTGATGGCTATACTGACATCGAACTGAATTCAAGAATCCTGAAAAACTCGTATTACGGATATATCGACACAACTTATCCTTTATTCCAGGATCCATTGTGCTTTCTAGTAAAAAAATCAGACAAACAATCGTCTTATACTACAACGATCAAGCTTATCTCAATTAAAATGCTTGTTGTTTTCATTTTCAATGTAAACTTTCTGACGACAATAGGATTTGCAACGAATAGATTAGAGGCAAACTTGTTCAGACTACGACGTAAAAGTTTTACATCAGTTTCGCTAAACATGGCCAAGTGCTTCTTGAGGCAAACCTATGATGTAAAATTTACGGGACCTGCTTTTAGAATAATCACTTTGATGATCATGATATATTCTTTGATTGTCAATTCTGTTATAGACGTAAGTTTCAGCCTTGATGCAATACCATTGTTTTGTACTTTTTAACCGATTGATATAATTAATATATAATGGTTTCTTTTTCAGAGCATCCTAATATCAGCAATAACGTATCCACGGTATAAACCAGATATAAACACGCTGGACGAATTACTAAGTTCAAATTTAACTTTAGCAGTACACAATAGGCATCTGAAGCTGTTTAAAAACAGTATGTCTCATGAAGCTTTTGATGTGATACGTCACCGGATGGAAGTTTTCAACGACAAGAAAATCAAAGATTTCATCAATAAAAGACAATTTCAGTATGCAGTTTTGCTGAGGAAAACTGACACTGAGGCTATTGCAAGAAAACCATCAAATATGTATTATGGAACTCCACTTTTTCACACTGTTCAAGATTGCCCCATCCCGTGCTCGATTGTATATGGATTAAAATATGGAAGCCCGTATTTGCAAAGATTGAACAATATACTCTTTCACTTAAATCAGGGAGGTATCTTAGATTACTGGGCTAGAACTGATGAAGCTACGACAGAAAAAAAGCTCAGGAAAGTTGCACCCCCGCCTAGTCCTGCTAAAGAAAGAAAGGCTTTGACCATTGATCATCTGGAAGAAGTATTTTACGTTTGGATGGTGGGCTTGTTAATCAGTACTACTATATTTACCTGCGAGGTGTTTTGGCACATTTTCATTCAGCGGTTATTTATTATATAGAATTTTAGGAACTTAACTAAGTTTAATAAAGAATATCGCTTACCTTGAGTTTCTCTTGAAGACCCTTATTCACCGCCTTTAAAGACTGAATTTCTGTCGTTAGTTTTTTAAGTTCAATAAGTTTATTGTCAGGTTGCTCATCTGCTTTCTCAATTTTACTAGCAGATCTCAACTCTTTGTGCAAAAACTCCTCTCGTTTCTTGTGTTCAGTCTTTATGTTTCTGACGAGGCTTTCGTGTTGGGCTTTCAGAGCTCGAACCTCGCTCCGTTCGACGTCGAGTGACTTTTTCAAGGTAGCGTTTTCAAGTCGCAGCCGTTCCACGAGGACTCTCAGTTTGTTCAGGAATGCCTCGTCAACGGTGCGCTTGTGTTCTTCGGTAGCGGTGGGCAGGGTGCTGGAGGTCGATGTGTCGGTGGACGCCATGTTGTGACGTCACCACTCGTTCAGTTCGGGAAGGCGTCCCGATCGTCCGCGGTCTTTCGCCTCTACGGATCGTAGAATGTTTCGATTCGCGTCGTCTCTCGTAGTTCGGCCCGTGGTGCGTTGCCAATTCTGAAAATTGAATGGAGCAAGGTAATTTGAAATTCAATATTTTCTGTTGTCATAGTCAAGGACGTGTCCGTTTCTAATATTCATCATGTTGTTTTGAAATATATTTTCTACTAGCTGTTACCCGCGGCTTCGCCCGCGTACTCATAGAGTTTTATTAATTAGTTGTGTATTCTAAACGACACATCGTAAGGCGAACAACTGTGTAAACTGGGAGGGCACTAAAATCACTATTCACCGATACACAGACGACACTACACTGGAATGGTTCACTTCCTTGAAAAAGTATATAATTTGTGGTACCTGGGCGCTACCATCACTAATACAGGCTATTGTAAAATCAAGTAATGAGGCGCAAGAATGATCCTTGAGTTCTTTTGCCACTTTGCACTCATGATCACTGGAAAAGTCGATGGCAAACGACCAAGAGGTTTCAGTACAATTAGGTGGTCTCATTAAATACACTCAGCGCTCTATGTCGCCAAAGATACGCAGCGATGGAAAAGAATCCTGAATGAGAAAAATATTTCCCATCAGGGGAATTACGACCTTCAATAATGAAGATATTACGACGCTAGAAAGAAGATTATGACACATTTATAGTGTAAGGAAAAACAGGCATTTAATGTTAAAAGTAAAGATAACGTAATTTTAATAGAGACGCAGTCACTAAACCGGAAAAATTATCGTGAGTAATATGGAAGACATATCTTGATGGAGAGCGCGTATACAAAAATTGTCTTTCAAAGGGGAGGGATTTATGCTTTTACAGTGTTTCGGAGCGTTTGTTTCCAGAAGAGTGTTAAAGACATAGTACACAGCTTAATGGACACAGAACAGAGCACTATTTTAATACGCTATTGTAAACGATATTGTAAGTTTTACCATCTGGGGATAAAATGAAGAGGTTCTGAGCATTGGACACACGCGAACATGCTACATATAGCTGGCCATGAGAGAAGCACGGTTTTTCTAAGTGGACCCCCGCTACCTTTAAAGTTTGTCCCTGCGCTTTGTTGATTGTCATTGCGAAACTAAGCTTGATAGGAAATTGCAGCCTCTTGAATTGGAATGGAAGATCTGTGGGAATAATTGGGATCCGTGGTATTATTACATTTTCACCCTTGCCAACGCCGGTTAAGATGGTGGCTCCAATTATGTTCCGTCCTAGTTGTGTCACACGAAGTCTCGTTCCATTACATAATCGAGGGGCATCTAAATTTCGCATAAGCATGACTGGAACGCCTACTTTTAATTGCAGCTTATGTGAGGGCACACCTGACAACTCCAATGAATTTAAAAACTCGACGGGGTATGAAGTGCTCTGTTCTGTGTCCATAACCGTGTCTACTTGTATATAGCTTTAATTTTTTTTTAATATTCCTGCTATTTTGAAATTTTTATTACATACAAACATGCTCCAAGAAGACATGAAAGAAAGGAGTGGGTATGTAATCAAGGATTTGAAAACCTATATTAGCTCCAAACCAAATTAACTTGGGGATGGATGTTCTTGGATTGGAATTATAATAATATGAATACGCAGTATAATGATTTTGCCTAGTCTTCAATTTTCAGGACTATGGTACCAAAAAATTTAAGTTTATTATGTGTCTTCGCAAGTATACGCAGGGCAAACTTACTGTGCTAAAAATGGTTATTATTATAGAAATGGACTTTCAAATCATGTTTAACTGTAGAAATTAACTTTACTACTGTGGTAAGAAGTATCTCAAGTACATACCCACATCACCCTTAAAGCCACATTCATATCCCAAAACTCATATTCAAGAGACATTCTCATAGTAGTGCTATACAGGGTGTAAGTGACAGCCCTTCGAATACTGATTGGGTGTATTCAAACCATGAAACTGAACAACCTGCCATAGATTAAATTCTTTTTTTCTATATCCCATACAAAATCACAATCAGCTCACTGCATTTACTATGGGAATATCAGTATTCGGAGGGCTGTCCCTTACATCCTGTATATACATCTTTTTTATGTGGTATGGATGTATTCTATGCTACACAATAATCAGTTTTCCGATGGGAAAAATATGTTTTTCCGAGATAAAAAGTAACCTATGACACTCACCAGCTTTTCATCTAACTGCTTTCCAAAAAAAAAATGCTTTACATCGCTGCATGATACTCATTTATGTATGTAGTATGGATGTATTCTATTGCTAAACATTAATCGGTTTTCCGAAGGGAAAAATATGTTTTTCCGGGATAAAAAATAACCTATGTCACTCACCAGCTTTTCATTTAGCTGCTCTCAAAAAAAAAAATGCTTTACATCGCTGCATGATACTCATCTATGTTCGTAGTATGGGTGTATTCTATTGCTAAACATTAATCGCTTTTCCGATGGGAAAAATATGTTTTTCCGGGATAAAAAGTAGCCTATGTCACTCTCCAGCCTCTCACCTAACTGCACACCTAAAAAACACTGCATGATATCGCTCTGTTGTAACGTGAAAGAAAGACAAACAAACAAACAAACAAACAAACAAACAAACAAACAAACACACTTTCGCATTTATAATATTAGTATGGATTGAAATTTTACTTGCTTATTGTTTGCGTTAGGAAATAGGTATTATGTAAGTATAACTGTGTGATGCCGGCTTAGAAAAGCATCACCCCATTTCTTAGCCATGGGTGTCGTAAGAGGCGACTAAGGGACTCGAGGGTTAGATGTGTATTGCAATTTTAAGCGATGGGCTGACAACCTGTCACTATAGTGATACACAGTTATCTGATTGACCCTCAAACTTTTGTTAGACGTGGTGTTAATATCCGTTTTAGGGCCGTTAACGCTCTGCCTACCCCGTAAGGGAGATAGGCGTGATTTATGTATGTATAACCTAACTTCTTAAACATACCTTTATTAAATCGGTTATTATTTTTAACCGTGCCGTGTAATGCCGGCTTAGAATAGCATCAACCCATTTCTTGCCCGTGGGAGTCGTAAGAGGCGACTTAGGGACTCGAGGGTGTGTTTTGCAATTGTAGGTGATGGGCTGACAACCTCACTATGGCGATACACAATTTTCCGAATGACCCTCAAATATTTGTCAGACGTGGCGTAGATGTCCGTTTTATGCGGCCGTTTACGCTCTGCCTACCCCGCAAGGCGTAGGCGTGCTATATATGTATTTGTATGTATGTATTCTTTTTAACTGTATGATAAACCAGCACAAATTAGCTGGGAAGCGACCTAAATGCTTTTCTTGTGTTTTACAAGCAGCAGCGGCTGAAACATTCGTTTATTATTGCAAGACTTTACAGCATGAATAAAAATATCTGTTGCGTTATACTACGGCGGAACGCTTTTTGAAAACATAAACATGATTTATATTTTAGTAGATTAAGTAGCTAGCATGTTTTTTTTAATTTGGGTTATGCAGTTTTGAATTATATGGTGTAGGATGATGGTTCGAGAACATCCAAGGCATTAGAGCTTTATGTCCTCTTATGGTTAAGAGCTTTTGTATGTAACCTACGTGTTTTCATACGCGGAAACTATTCATTTTATTACCCCGCAGTATTTAAGCCTAGCAGTGAGCACTCTCTCTCTTCGGGTGAGACAACGAGTCTTCCAAAGTTGTACCTATTCACCAGCTCTGAGTGTTTGCTATCGGTCACTAGTAAAATTTCACCCTTTATGTCAGTGGCAAATGTAGGCAACTGTCAGCCTAATAAAAAATATAATAATCCGGGACAAGTTAATTGGCAAATGTAACGCAAATATCTATGATCCGTCAGATATCGCGTTCAGTCTGGCTATGACCACATAAACAGACGCCCCGTTTCGTGCTAATAACCTCAATACCCAATATTATGTGTTTTATACAGGAGTAGCGGCCCACCAAGCGGTTCCACCCGTTGCGAACCGTTTTCCTGAGGGAAAAAGACCTTTCACTGGCATGAATCACACAAAACCTCTTGAATCACTCTATTTACTAAAGATCGCATCAAAATCCGTTGCATACTTTTAAAGATCTAAACAAACATAGGGACACGGGAAGCGAGTTCTTTTTATTTTATACTATTTATTGATTAGTGATGTAGAAATATTAGCTGCAAATATTGGAATAAACTAACCCATGAAACTGAACAACTTTCTTCAAGGAACATAGGTCAAAATATGAAATAAAAATGGACCTCCCGTACAAATTGACCCTGTCGGCTGGAACATTTTGTATGGGAGGTCCAATACTTTTTACATATTTCGACATATATTTCTTGGGGCAAGTTGTTCAATTTCATGGGCTGGTTCAACCAATAAAATATGTACGTAATATGTACTTACTTTATGATAGCTCGCTAATCAGCAGTTCGAGGCTATCTAAGGGATCAACATACAATGCTTATTCTGCTGTCATTTCCAAACTCACACTTTCCAAAAGTTGTTCAGTTTCATAGAGTGTCTTCTGCAAAGTTTTCGGAACTCCGTCCCTTACACACACGTTCTAAATAAGTATAAATAGCACCGTGTAACAATAGTGAAAGAAAGCAAGAAGAGTAAGTAGTAGCAATAGTGCCGTGTGATGCCGGCTTAGAATAGCATCACGCCCTTTCTTTCCCGTGGGAGTCGTAAGAGGCGCCTAAGGGACTCGAGGGTGTGTATAGCTATTTTAGGCAATGGGCTGACAACCTGTCGCTATGCCAATACCCAATTTTCCGAATGACCCTCAAATATTTGTCAGACGTGGTGTAAAGGCCGTTTACGCTCTGCCTACCCTGCAAGGGATTATAGGCGTGATGTGTGTATGTATAAATTGCACGCGTTGATTGTCACTGGGCGTCACCGCGCCTCACTCATCATTCACGCCAGAGACCAGAGACCAACGTATTATTGAATCAGTAGAAATCTGACACCAGGGTTGATCCGGTCGTTCGTCGCCTCAGTGTCCCACACGGAAGAAGTAGAAATCTGAATATGCATGCGGTAGAATGAGAAGAATGCCACCACTATCAAAGACTAACGAATGCGTCTGTCAAACACCTAGGTCAAATCACATGCCACAATCACGTTTTTTGTATGGGAATATGAATTTTCCTTTCGTCTGACAGACGGAGGCGTCAAAATTACGTACACCATAGTGCGAGAACCCCCTGAGACAATCCACAACATTTCATTTTACGTTAGATTACAAAAAAAAACGTTTAAAGTGTTTGGGATGCTTAATAAGATACACAAATTTTCATAATTTCTAATGCAATCTTTTCAGAAATATTTTAAAAAGATGTGAAAACTTGCAAAGTTAGGATTACACTGAAAATATCCTTTGCTTATAGTACCTACAAAAAAATACAGATTGAGGCAGCATGGTCTTGGACCTTCCCCTGTTCGGAATAAACGAATTAAAAAAATAATCTTAATAGCAATAAAAAAAACAATGACAGACACGTGCACAATCCGCCAAGTCAAAAAAAGAAAACTTCATTCGTTCATCTGGCATCTGTTTTTTTTTTTAAAGGACTTTTAAGTGGTAGGCAAATGATGAATTTTGTTTTAGCAGCTTAGTTGTTCGAGCTAAACTAAAGCAATTTTTTAAATTTAAAGTCTTTGATTATGAAACAAAATAAAATGAAAAGTACCTACTTGCCTTTTACCTATTTAATGATGCGATAAACTATCTTTAAAAATATAAAAAAGTCTTGTTAGAAATTTGAAATGTTGTGGATTGTTCATTACACATATTCGTATCACACGTCAAAATATCTAGTCTAGGTACTCGCATTATGTCAAGTGTATTTGAGAATGGATTTGTGTGGTCTGGCGCATTTGAACTCATATTTCTACTGATTCAAAAATACGCCTCCAGAGTGACACCATCGCTTCGCGTCGTTACTGAACACTGACAGACAGCCCTCGTGACCTACTGGGTAATTAGGCTAATAGGTGTGGCGAAGGATGACACATAAACACTTATTATTTGTACTAGATTTCCGCCCAGCGATTTACCCGCTGTCACTCATTTTCCCGTGGTAATAGTTGATTTCTCGCAGTAAAAAGTGGCCTATGTGTTATTCCAGGTTACACTCTACCTGTGTTCCAAATTTCATCCAAATCGGTCAATCCGTTTGAGCGAGAATGAAGAGATAACAAACATACATACACACACATAAACTCTCAGATTTAAAAAGTAAGGATGTTGTCCTACTGCTGGGCTAGGATACTTACTTATGAAGGACTGGCCTTTAGTTTGGGTGTTTTCTATGTATGATTGGTTATGTATTTATTAACACAAATAGTATTTAAATATGAATAATGGCTATCTAGTTACCATAGTACAAGCTTTTCGTATTTTGGGGCTAGGTGGCGCTGTGTGTATTGTATTTATAAAAAAATATCTTCACTCGTCTCATAATGTTCTACAGAAATTACAGTTTCATAGAAATTTCAGAAGCGTAATGTCTTAATGAAAAAACTGCTGAAGTATAGAATTTTCGAAAATTAATATCAAGCCATATTACGTTTTCTTATTGAATTTGACCTTGTATCAGACCTTGCTATCGCCGCCGCCGGTGCGGACGTTTGGAAAAGTGTAGATAAAATAGTGTATGCAACTGCTATAATTTAGAATGCTCGTGTCAAACTATTATCACGGACACTCACCCCTATTATATGACAATTGCATAAACTACTATTAATACAGGTGCAGGCAAACTAAGACACCTTTTGATTTCCACTTCTAAATTTAGTATTTGTCTGACATGCATGCGGTAAGATATTGCAAAATCCAAATGTCACATCAATTTGATTGTGAGCTATTGTAAGTACTTATGATCACTACACTACGAACTCTTTAAAATAATTTTTTTTATATTATTCTGTCATTCATGTATATAATACAGTACCTAAATACGGACCTATATCTAATACTTTTATTTGCCATTCAACCATCTTTCCAAAAGAAATTTGTTAATGCAGGTAACTGTGTACCTACCTATATTGGATAAAAAAAGTTACGATCCGCGTTAAAATACTATAAATAATGAAATTAAAGAAAGTATCCAGTTTTGTGAATAAGATTCAAAGTAGGTAAGTTTGGAGGGATAATTAAAAAATCTTCTTACTGGACGTAGGCCTCCCCCAGGGTACGCCATAGGGCACGATCTCCCGTTTTTGCTATTCAGTCACTACCAGCCGCCTTTTTTCAGTCAGCGGTCCATCTGGCCGGAGATCGTCTAATGCTACGCTTGCCGAGGCGTGGCCGCCACTCGAGAACCCGCTTGCCCCACCGTCCGTCGGTTCTACGTCAGATGTGCCCAGCCTCACCGTACTTCATCATTGTATAGGGTATTTTGTCACGTATTTGCAATATACTGCAATGACTGAAATTGTGTAACTTGTGTGGCTTGAAAAAGTAAAAATTACATTTAAGTACAATGCGGACTTAAGTATGGGTTCTTTTGTGATGTACATAAGTGATTTTAAAACTATGGAAACCGCATTGCATGCAAACCTAATTCATTATGTATTTAACCTTAATTTCAGATGTGTGTTGTGGATGAGCCGCGGTAACCCAGATGGAAGAGGCGTCGCTACTAATGATAGCGAAAATCGCAGGTTCAAATCCTGCCCGCAGCAGAAGATTTTGCAAGTTTTCTAAATTGTATTCCTAACACGGGAAGATAGACAAATCGCGCCGATATCCCTTACGGGGTAGGCAGAGCGTTAACGGCCGTAAAACGGGAAGTGTTTTGCAAATTTGGTATTCAGTGTAGAGCAAGTATTGAATGACATTAACAACTAATTTTCAAGCCTTTTTATTTAGGTAGGTAGAAACCACTAGAATTGATATTTCCATTATCTTCCATTCCATCTCAGCTTCCTACGTACGTCCAAATATGAAAATACCTACGGCTTAACATTCAAACTGTTTTGTATATTTATATCGACTTCGACTGTTCTACGGTTGTAATTATAGAATTAATTTAAAAACTAAATTTAGTCGCCTGCTGTCGAATTATAATTTAAATAAAGAAGAAATACTTTTGATAAGTAATAGTATTCTTTCTCTCTCTCTCTCTTCGTGTGTGACACCGAGTCGTCCAACATATACAAAATTGTATTAATGTTCATATAGCACGTAATAAAAAAAGGCAGGTAGATGAAAATTTACAGTAGGTGAATCTCGGAAGCTATAATCCTGAAAGTCAATATTGACTCGAGATAAACTAGATTATCTAATTTACAATCCAACAAGGCCGTAACATTGTTCAAATACATGACTAACACCAAATTGGGTTTCTGTATCCTTAAAATCATATAAGGTTAAATTTTACTAGTGACCGACAGCGAAAACGCAAGACAGGCTGGTGATAAGGAACAACTTCCCCTAATAGTAAAAGGCGGTTGAAAACCTCTGAAACCAGGGTTCATCGGGTCGTTGACCGACTCGGTGTCCCACACGAAAAGAAGAGGAAGAAGACGTGATTTCCATCCTTTCGAGCATTCCAATGCAGAATTATGTAAACAATAGTGATAAATACTCGTATAACGCATTTTAAATTCCATTTGCTAGTGTTAGAGAGTAGAGACACATCAAAGAATCTAACAAGATTTAGATTGTGATATCCGTTTGCTCGAATTCTTTGACAATGCTGAACTAGACTCCACAATCTATTCTTGTTTAGAAATGGTAACATTGTGGTTAGAAGTAGGTACCTACCTACCGACATAGACCTATATAACTACCAAGACACCCGTGGAATAAATAAAATTGAATTTGGAAAATGTTCTATTTCGAATTCTTAAAGAATGCTGAACTAGACACTACAATATATTCATGTTTAGAAATGGTAACATGCTGGTTGGAAGTGGGTACAAACCTACCTACCGATATAGACTTAAAACTATAAAACTACGAAGAGATAGGTGGATGTTCAAGAAAATTTTATATGGAAAATGTTCTAATGAACGTCTTTGCAACGTAAAAATGTGCAAAGGTGCTCCTGCTCCTTCCGCTGTCGCGAATATTGCTCAAAATACTTCCGTGGAAGTATCAACGCGAGTGAGTGTTCACACATTGCCGTCATACTGTTCTCGCGTCAATACGAGTGAGTGAAATAACAATAGATTCTATTCATGTTCGTGCTGTCGTTCCTTTAACTCGCGCAATGCTCGCGCACGAAAAGCCGACATTCGCGGGAGCACGGGAAGTGGCAGCGCCATGACTAGTAGCAGCGAGAGTACCTACCCTGTTTACATGCTCGCGCTGTCCACTTCTGCAAGCGGTATAACATTTTGTAGAAAGTTTCTAATATGTGTAGATACCTAACACTTTAAAAATCTACTTTGGCTACATGCATTCTGTTTTCTCGTAGATGTTTCTGATTCTTGTTATAAATCACTGAACATTTTATCGGCACTACCTATAGTGCAAGTCTATACCAACAATGTTTAATTTAGCGTTGCTATGCTGGGGTAAGTTAGGTATTAATGACGGTCTTTGAATGCGCCGCGATTTCGCACGCATCGCTCTGGGCATATGTTGTCCCTTTCTCGCTCGCGGGGCGAGGGCGGCGTGCGCGCGGGCCGCCTGGTAGACGCCAAGCGGTGATTTCTGCACCGCACTCAGTCACTCAAAACCGTTCGGACGGGAGGGTATCGCGTATTGTGCGGATTTCCCGCCACGCGTTTTGTGATGCCGCGTGTAATGGACGATTCAATTTGAGATCGCGCGTGTTGATGCATCGTATTATTGCGTTTCTCCTGGGTTGTACTGGAATGCCAGGCTTAGTGATTGTTGGATGTCTCGACGTCTTCCACGTGAGCGTCGCGTTGAATAGGCATCAGGTGGCCATTTTGGCCCGCGTTTGTACGGCCCAAATTCGGGTTGGGTCACGCGTAATGACTAATATCAAAGTGGAATACGAACAGAAGCTGTGAGTGGTTTGACGTGAATAACGCGCCAAGGCTGTAGTGGAATGCTGGGTGTCGATATCTTTTCCACCCAGCCCTGTAAGTACCCACGGAATTCCCATTTGATCCATTCCCTGAACTTCCTTTCTCCGTTGGGTATTTTATGCATTTGGACCGGCACGTTGACTGTAAGTGTTAAACCTGGTTGTTTGGTATAAAACTGTTTATTCGTGTTAATGGTGTGTTCCCTTTAGTCATATTTGTTGTACCATATCATTGTGACTCCTTAGTACGAATTGCGGAATTCGTGGGGTGATATAATTTGGAGGTACTTACTTATAATCTAGTGCTAATACGTGTGACGTAACGCCAGATCGGCAGACGGTATTTACTACCGACTTGAGTTATGTAAAGGTCAGAACACACCATTTGCCAATTTCACTCAACTTAGTTAATTAAGTTAAATAGATTTAGGTTCACGTTTAATTCATAGTATGCGCTGCTATATTGTGCAGCGTATGCTATTTAGCGCTGCGTAACGCGGCCATTGTCTGCCTTCAGTTGAACTCCTGGTATTTTACTAGAAATTTACCTGTGTAAATCGCTTCCACTGCGGGAGTTTAGCTTGGAATTAGACAATTTTTGGTAGCAGAGCGTGGTTCAGAAAACCACTAGATTTAAGATTATTTTAGTATAAGATTTTTAATCTACCTACATAAAAAATATATATTTATTGTGATTGTAGTGTGTGCCCTGTGTAGAATATCCTATCGGTAGGATCAGGGCCAATCAATTAGTGAATTGCTTGTTATTATCGTTGTGTTTACCCTGTGCGGACATCCTAACGGTAGGATCAGGGCCGATTGTCTATTTTTTTTTATTGTAAGGTTCGGTGTTACTTTGAGTTGGTACCATGGCTCCCACAATTACACAGCTTCAGGCAAAAATTAGAACGCACCTAATTTGGTTCGCGACTAAGCAGGCGATGGTCGGTCGCGGGGACCGAGAGGACGCACTCATCGCTTGTGCGCAACGGATTGACGAACGGGTCGCGGAGGTGTTGGATTGCCTCACTGGATGCGAGGAGTTATTTGATGGGACGCCTGATGAGGAGGTCAAACTTACGGTCCGGACGAATGTGACCCAGTGCATGGAGATGGGGCAGGAGATCCAGCAGGCGGCTGCTGTGATCACCAGGCGTAGAGCTGGGGAGCCGGACCCACCCCATGGTCCGCGGGGACCGGGGGTGCAAGTGCCCCTGCCGGCTGTGGCGATTCCGGTCTTCCACGGGGACTACACGGATTGGACCCGATTCCAGGATCTGTTTGACAGTGTGATTCATAACCGCACTGACTTGCAGCCGGCATATAAAATGGCACAATTGATGGCCAAGCTGCAAGGTGAGCCCCATGAGCTGGTAAAGCATCTACCAGTCGATGATGCAAGTTACGAGACGGCTCGCGGTTTGCTGATCGAGAGATACAGCAACAAACGTCTCATGATTGACCAACTCCTGGAACAGTGGCTCACCGTGCCGACCATCACACGAGGGACGGACCTCAGGGCCAAGGTCCTCAACCCTGTCTGCGTTGCAGTGAACGCTCTTGAGAGACAGGGGATGCCGGTGTCAGGCTATGATTATATCCTGGTCCACACGTTGTTGCGCCGCCTGCCGAGCGACATGGCCGCTCGTTTTGAACAGTCACACGGAGGTAAGACATCTGATTACCTCCCGACCTTCGAGGAGCTCAAGTCCTTCCTCGAGGCCGAGTGCAGGCGGGTAGATGCCCAATTTGGAGAGTCGCCTCACGCGGAGTCTGCGGCCGCTCGCCGCCCGGAACGGCCGGGTGCACAGGCGCGAGACGGTAAGAGTAGGCCACCCAGGCGATACAATGTCGCTAATTTGGAATCGAGGTGTGCCTACTGCAGAGAGGCGGGGCATCAGGTGAGGAGTTCGCTGCACAGCGGGTGCAGAAACGTCGTGGTGTGGTGCAGCAACGGCGGCTTTAGGTGTATGGGGCCGCATCAGGTGCGAGAGTGCCCATCAAGCACCAACTGCAGGTACTGCCAGGGTGCCCACCATCAGCTCCTATGCATGAACCGCAGCGGAGATTACGGAGGCAGAGCTGACGCGGGTCAGCGGACGGAGTCTGCCCTACCTAGACGGGAGCAACGCTCCCCACCCCCTCCAAGGAGGAGTCCTCTTCCACCAGGGTTTCAGGGACGAGGCCAGGGACATCAGCAGGTGATGCCCCCTTCACCACGCGCGAGACAGCCACCACCTCGGCAGCAGGTGCCGGAACAGGGTAGGTGGTCACAGGTCCAAGGTCAGGGGCACCCATCACAAGTACGTGATGCTACGGGCGGGTGCCAACACCAGGGCCAGTACATGCAGTACTCGGCGGGTCTGAACAACATGGTGAGTTCCCATGACCCACGCATGCCTCTCCCCTTGGCTGAGCACCCGCGGCTACAGGCGCATCCACGGTACGCGCGCCTGCCGCAGGGTTACTATAGGCTGCCAGCCATGGCGTACAGGACCAGAGGTCCCTATCAGCAGGAGTGGGACCCACTCGAAGGTGTACGGAGAGAGGGGACCCCCCCGCAGGACGCGGACACTCCGCGCTTAGGTTCCTGCTAGGTAATCGCCGCCTACACGCCAGCTTCGGCCCCCCGGCCAATTACGGTATTGTTGCCTACGGCAATGATTTGGGTATGGGGATACGGTGGCCGCAGCATACAGGTAAGAGCCTTGTTAGATACAGGGGCTCAGGGTTGTATTGTGTCTAGTAAGCTGGTGAGTAGGCTACGCTTAAATATAAGGCCCACAACGGATGGGGCTGTAGGTATTGGAGGTGTAGATGTGCCTGACGTTCGGGGTCAGGTGAGCTTCGAGTTCACATTAGGTAATACAGGTACAGGGGTCAGCTATCATGCCTCAGCAGTGGTGCTGGATGATGTGGTAGGGAAACTTCCTCAGGTTCGGTTACCGTCAACGGTACGAGGGTTAACCACAGGCTTAGAGCTAGCTGATCCTGAATTTGATACTCCTGGTACGGTGGACGTTCTCCTCGGGTCAGACGTCCTCGGGAGATTCTGGTGTGGCAGAAAACGGGTACTTCAGCAAACTGGTTTAGTGGCCGTTGATACCACAGGGGGGTATGTTATTTTTGGCCCAGTTTGGAGATCTCAGGACCTACCAGAGGGCGATACGGTGCTCTATGGTAGTGTGTTGTCGGAGGTGCTGCAGAGGTTTTGGGAGTCTGAGGAGCCACCTACAGCGGATAGACGGAATCCAGAGGATGACGAGTGCGAGCTGTTCTATCAGTACAACACTGCACGAAGTTCGTCAGGTAGGTTTGTTACCAGGCTGCCATTTCTCCCAAACCGCCCCTCCTTAGGTAGTTCGCGACAGATCGCGGAACGGAGACTACTGGCTATGGAGAGAAAGATGAAGCGAGATGCAGCACTTCGGCAGAAGTATATCGAATTCACGAGGGAGTACCTAGAGTTAGGCCACATGTCGGTGTCCAGCATAGATTGGAGGTGTGTCGAGCATTACTATATACCACACCTGGCTGTTTTGAAGTCACCGGAGGCGAAGATACGGGTAGTGTTTGACGGTTCTGCTCCTACATCGAATGGTGTGTCTGTGAACCAGTGTCTGCACGCGGGTCCCAAGTTGAACCGGGACATTGTGGACATCCTCACAGATTTTCGGTTGCACCAAGTAGCGTTCGTCGCAGACGTCAAAATGATGTTTCGCCAAACAATTATACACCCGGATGACCGTCGGTACCAGCTGATTTTGTGGCGTGAGAGCCCTGACGAGCCGATGGTCACTTATGAGCTTAACACGGTAACGTATGGTCTGAAGCCAAGTCCGTTTTTGGCAGTACGCACGCTGCGAGAGTTGGCCGCACAGGAAAGGGTAAGATTCCCTCGAGCCGCAGCAGTACTGGATCGCGACGTCTACGTGGATGACATCTGCACGGGTGCAGATAGCGTGCAACAAGCACTGCTACTACGAGACGAGCTGATCGCGATCATGAAATCAGGAGGTTATGAGTTGCGGAAATGGCTGTCCAGCTGTCCAGAGCTCCTGGCCGGGTTGCCAGGCGAGTTCCAGCAGGACCCGCACCTTTTCGAGAACCCGGACAATCCAAATACGTTGAGCATCCTAGGGGTGCAATATAGGCCAACGCATGATGTCTTTACGTATCAGATCGAGCCAGACCTTTTGCAGAAGACTTGGACGAAGCGTTCGGTATTATCGACGATCGCCAGAACTTTCGATCCTAACGGGTGGATCGCACCGGTGACGTTCATGGCGAAGTGCTTCTTGCAAAGGTTGTGGATAGCAAACTTGGGTTGGGACGACCAGCTCTCCGGAGAGCTGTTGAATGATTGGACCAAGTTTGTGACCACCTTACCAGGGATCGTACGCATCGCCATACCTCGCAAATTGCTCCCATCGGTGGGATGTAAGGCTACCCTACATGGGTTTTGTGATGCCTCGGAGCGAGGGTACGCGGCAGCTGTCTATTTGCGGACAGTCAGTTCAACGGGAACTGTAGACGTGCGTCTAGTTATGGCCAAGAGTAAGGTGGCTCCGGTTAGGACAAGATGGACCATTCCAAAGTTGGAATTGGCGGGAGCAGCGCTTCTCACGCGCTTGCTACATTATGTCGCTAGTAATCTACGCGGTACCATCACTTTGGATGAAACGGTGTACGCATGGACCGACAGTAGGATAGTTCTGTGCTGGTTACAGACGTCGGTACATACTCTTGAGGTTTTCGTGGCAAATCGGGTGTCACAGATTAAAGGATCGGAAACTCCGTTGGTATGGAGACACGTACCGGGAGAACAGAACCCAGCGGACTGCGCCTCACGGGGATGTAGGGCCCCTGATTTGGTAGGTCACTCACTGTGGTGGGGACCTCAGTGGCTGACTGAGTCACCTGAGAGATGGCCATACAATGAGTGCGGGTCGCCGCTTGGGCCACCTGATCGAGGTTTGCGAGTGAACGTAGGGCAGATCGTACCTAAGCCTAGTGCGGCTTTCTTGCTGGAACGATACAGCTCCCTCGACAAACTTCTAGGGGTGACAGGTTGGATCAAACGGTTCGTGAACAACTGTAGAAAACCTCAAGCAGAACGGAACTTGGCACCTGTCCTCTCGCCTGCGGAGCGGAATGCGGCTCTAAGTTTATTGGTTAGGGTCGTCCAGGCGGAACATTTTGAGGAAGAGGCCAGGCTGCTCAGGGATGGCCGTGGAAAGCTGAAGGGAGGTCTTGTGCGCCTCAACCCGTTCGTGGACGAGCATGGAATGCTCCGGGTTGGAGGTAGACTTCGGAACGCTAACCTGCCCTTTTCAGCACGGCATCCGCTGTTACTCCCAAAGAAGGGACCTTTGGTAGAACTTATAGTTAGGGATCGTCACCAGAAAAACTCGCATGCGGGCTGCAATGCACTTTTGGCTATTCTGCAGCGCGAGTTTTGGATCTTGTCTGGACGACGTACGGTACGGAGCATTGTGTTTCGGTGCTTGCCTTGCTATCGGTTGAAGGCAGCCACAATGCAACCTCAGATGGGAGACCTCCCACCGGACCGGGTGACGGAAGCCTGGACGTTTGCGGGTGTGGGAACGGACTTTGCGGGGCCTTTTATGGTAAAGGCATCACGCCTTCGCAACGCGAAGTCAATCAAGGCGTATTTGTGCGTGTTTGTGTGCCTAGCAACCAAGGCCGTCCACTTGGAACTCGTGGCCGACCTCACTACGGAGGCTTTCTTAGCAGCTTTGGATAGATTTGTGTCGCGAAGAGGGCGACCAGCGCTGATCAGGTCGGACTGTGGTACCAACTTTAAGGGCGCTGATCGATGTATGAAAGAAATTATAACGTTTTTATCGGAAAACGAGGAAGCTATCGGCACGAGCCTCTCCCGTCAGGGCATTAACTGGGTGTTCGATCCACCAGGATGCCCCCACTGGGGTGGTATATTTGAAGCGGTTGTAAAGTCTGCTAAGACGCATTTGATGCGCGTTATAGGTTTAACGATATTAACCTTTGAGGAGCTAGCGACCGTGTTTTGTAAAATTGAGGCCGTTCTCAATTCACGTCCTTTGTGTCCGCTTAGCTCAGATCCGAATGATCTGGAGGCCCTGACACCAGGGCATTTCTTAATTGGCCGACCACTTAACGCCTTGCCAGAGTACCCCTACACAGAGGTCAGTAGCAATCGTTTGACGCGTTATGAGTTGCTGCAGCAAATGTCTCAGAATTTTTGGAAGCGATGGTCGCTTGAGTATTTGCACATTCTGCAGCAACGCCTTAAGTGGACGGACAGAACTGAACCCCCTCGCATCGGAGATCTCGTTCTGGTTAAGGATGCCAACCTGCCGCCACTGCGATGGCGCAGAGGGCGCATTCTCAACTTGTTCCCAGGTAGTGATGGCACTCCTCGAGTCGCGACAGTTCAGGTAGGGGATTCAGTTCTTAAGCGAGCAATAGCAACGCTATCTCGTCTCCCCAGTAGTGAATAGGCCTAAGGGATTCGGCCTAGGGCGGGTGAATGTTTAATTTAGCGTTGCTATGCTGGGGTAAATTAGGTATTAATGACGGTCTATGAATGCGCCGCGATCCCGCACGCATCGCTCTGGGCATATGTTGTCCCTTTCTCGCTCGCGGGGCGAGGGTGGCGGCGTGCGCGCGGGCCGCCTGGTAGGCGCCAAGCGGTGATTTCTGCACCGCACTATCAGTCACTCAAAACCGTTCGGACGAGAACGTATTGTGTTTTGTACGGATTTCCCGCCACGCGTTTTGTGATGCCGCGTGTAATGGACGATTCAATTTGAGATCGCGCGTGTTGATGCATCGTTTTATTGCGGTTCTCCTGGGTTATACTAGAATACCAGGCTTAGTGATTGTTGGATGTCTCGACGTCTTCCACGTGAGCGTCGCGTTGAATAGGCATCAAGTGGCCATATCGGCTCGCGTTTTGTACGGCCCTAGTTCGTGTTGGGTCACGCGTAATGACTAATATCAAAGTGGAATACGAACAGAAGCTGTGAGTGGTTTGAAGTGAATAACGCGCCAAGGCTGTAGTGGAATGCTGGGTGTCGATATCTTTTCCACCCAGCCCTGTAAGTACCAACGGAATCCCTATTTGATCCATTCCCTGTACTTCCTTTCTCCGTTGGGTATTTTATGCATTTGCGCCGGCGACGTGACTGTAAGTGTGAAACCTAGTTGTTTTAGTATAAAACTGTTTCTTTGTGTTAATGGTGTGTTCCCTTTAGTCATATTTGTTGTACCATATCATTGTGACTCCTTAGTACGAATTGCGGAATTCGTGGGGTGATATAATTTGGAGGTACTTACTTATAATCTAGTGCTTATACGTGTGACGTAACGCCAGATCGGCAGACGGTATTTACTACAGAATTGAGTTATGTAAAGGTCAGAACACATCATTTGCCAATTTCACTCAACTTAGTTAATTAAGTTAAATAGATTTAGGTTCACGTTTAATTCATAGTATGCGCTGCTATATTGTGCAGCGTATGCTATTTAGCGCTGCGTAACGCGGCCATTGTCTGCCTTCAGTTGAACTCCTGGTATTTTACTAGAAATTTACCTGTGTAAATCGCTTCCACTGCGGGAGTTTAGCTTGGAATTAGACAAACAATATAGGAGCGGGAATCGGGAACTTTTGGTTGTGTGTTTGAACAAACAATCATTTTGTTGTCCTTGGCAGCAGACACAGATAATTCTTTGGGGGTTCTGTGATTGCTAAGTATACATTTTACCACCATGAAATAAGCAAGCAGTCACACAAGCAATATCTCGTGCAGTCAAAATTCATCGAAACTAGAGCTGCACCGACGTCATAGTCATAGTCGGCTGTAATAACGACATTGTATTTCAATAATATATTAATTTATTTCAACCAGTAATAATTTAGTTCTAAATGAAACCACAACTGTTTTAATAGGAAGAAAGGCTCTTAGAAACGGAACAGACGCGAATCTTTTTCCAAACGACACCAAAGTAATGATCGGCTCAGCCGACTAGAGAAAGCTGACTCGGCCATTTTTGTAGTCGGTGACTAGTCGATTGGTTTAACCCGATTAGTCGTAGTCGGCTAGTCGGCCTAAACCATAGTCGGTGCATCACTAAGCGAAACCCACCGAGCAAAGCGACCGGCCCCGGTCGATAGCAATCTTCCAATCAGATTTTAATGGGCCGTAGGATTAGATACTGGCCCGTAATATGTAGATGTAGGTAGATCATTCATAAGTAAGGTATGATATGTGATAGGGAAATAAGATGGCCACATGCAAGTATCGGGTCATAGAAACACTATCCACCTGGATTTGAAGCTTTTTAAACCGTGGTTGAAGATGGAATATACACTATATAGGGTGAAATTTCACTAGTGACCGACAGAGAAAACTCAAGACGGGCTGGTGATAAGAAACAACTTTCCCCAAGAAACATAGGTCGAAATAAGAAAAAATAATTTGGGCCTCCCATACGAAATTGCCAATCAGCTGATTTGAGTTACTATGGAAACTCAAAATATTTTTGACACTTTTCAACCTTTGCTTCTTGGAGAAAGTTGTTGCTTATCACCAGCTCGTTTTGAGTTTTCGCTATCGGTCACTAGTAAAATTTCACCCTATATACAGGATGTAAGGGACAGCCCTCCGAATAATTAAAGGGTGTATTCAGACCATCAAACTGAACAACTTCCCGTAATAAAATATTTCAGGAAAGTATAAAAGAAAATTTTTCCTCCCATAGTAAATGCAGTCAGCTGATCGTGATTATGTAAGGGAGGCCGATTTTTTTTTGTCGTTTCTTGACATGTTCCTCTAGGGGAAAGTTATTCACTTTCATGGTCTGCATGCACCCTATAAGTATTCGTAGGGCTGTCCCTTACACCCGATTTAATATATAATGTCATAAACAGTACAGGTTTCTTATTTGTTTAAATTGAATAGGCTCTGAAACTACTAGAGCGATTAAAATAAATCTTTTACCAATTAGAATCCTACATTATCCCTGATGAACCTTGGTTATATTAAAATGTCTTAATCCCGCGGGAAAACGGTTAGCAACGGATGTAACAGCTAGGCAAGCCGTATGTTATAAGTAGATATCTGTTATTGTTAAGTAAGTATCTGTTATATAGCTATAGAACCTCAATTCATCTAATAGCTAAACCAGAGCTAAAACAATGTTTCTTTTAGTTGTGTTCTCAAAATTTTCATTGCACAATAGAAATATAAATATCAGAATGACATAGATCAACAATTTAATAAGGATGTGCAAGGAACTGATCCCAGCGACCTAGCGCAAGCCAAAACAGCTTTACGTCACAAACTATGCCCCATCACGCCCAACAAGGTATTGAAATTGAAAGTTGAAACTAAAATTTACTTCATTCAATGTAGGATAGTATTATCATATCACTTATGGACGGCATGATCCGTCATTGCAAAAAAAGAAATTTGTATATAACACAATTTTCTTTTTTTATTACAATTTTGTATTGTCCTAAAAGAAAACCGGCTCGGCCGAGATAAAAGAATAAAAATTAAGGCACTGCCTCGGGGCTGGCCAGGTTAATCACTCGGCATGAAACATATATTGCACGATGTATATCAGATAAGACTGCATTCTACAGATTCCGCACTTAATAAGTTTCATAATATTGTGCACTCTACTGGAAGCACGATAAATAACATTAAGACGGTTCTCTCCTTGTCTTTTTAACGCATGCATCTGCCAGACGAAAGAAAAAGATTATTACGGTGCGTCTTTGAAACTGACTTGACACACGCATACTTAATCATATAATCATATCATACACGCATACTGTATCACTGTTATCATTCATATAATTAGGTATACTGTAGGATACATTATTATTTTATTTATTGTACTCAGTATTCTTGTTTTATTAGCCTAAATTTATTTTTATCATACTAAGTAAGTTATACACTCACATACAAGTAATATACAAATGAATACCGCAGGATGGTCGTCGTCGTCGTGGTCGGCCTAGGAGAAGATGGCGGGATGATATTGAAGCATTTCTCCAAGACTGGCATTTGGAAGCCCAAGACCGAGACTCGTGGCGTGAAAGAGGGGAGGCCTTTGCCCTGCAGTGGGACACAGATCAGGGTAATAAAAAAAACTAGAGACGTGGCGGAAGCAAAAATAACTTTACATCACAAACTATGCCCCCATCACGCCCACCTCGGTATAATGCAAGATTGATATCAGAAGAGATTGCCGTGTGATGCCGGCTTAGAATAGCATCGCCCCATTTCTTTCCCATGAAAGTCGTAAAAGGCGACTAAGGGATTTGAGTTAGAGATACACATTGTATTGCAATTGTAGGCGATGGGCTGACAACCTGTCGCATAGCGATACACAATTTTCCGAATGACCCTCAAATATTTGTCAGACGTGGCGTACATGTCTGCTTTTTGCGGCCGTTTGCGCTCTGCCTACCCCGCAAGGGATTATAGGCGTGATATGTGTATGTATGTACCTATATCAGATTAGACTGCATACTGCAGATTCTTAGTCCACACCTAAAAAGTTTTCATAATATTATGTACTCTACTGGAAAAACAATTACTCATTAAGATGGTTCTATAACTTGTCGCGTAAGGGATGTGTCTATAAAGTCATTTGACAGACGCATTCTTAAACGCACCGTGGTCGTATTTGTATGGGAATAAGATCGAAATTCACAATTTCCTTGCGTCTGACAAACACAGCGACGGACAAAAAGTGGGACAACGTGAGGTATGTACAAAAAAATTGAACTTAAAGGAATATATGTAATAGTAAATTATGAGAATCCGTGTGATGCCAGCTTAGAATAGCATCACCCCATTTCTTTCCCGTGGGAGTCGTAAGAGGCGACTAAGGGACACGAGGGTGTGTATTGCAATTTTAGGCGATGGGCTGACATCCTGGTCACTATGGCGATACACAGTTTTCCGAATGACCCTCAAATATTTGTCAGATCAGACGTGGCGTAAATATCCGTTTCTTGCGGCTGTTTACGCTCTGCCTACTCCGCAAGGGATTAAAGGCGTGATATATGTACGTATGTATGTATGTATGTTAAGTATGAGGATATATGCAACATGAACATGTTATGGAATGCATCTGTTGAATCAAGTCTCTTTACAATAGTTACACCAAGTTGAAATAATGAAGAGCTGTTATTGGCTATATTATGTGTAAATTTTTTAAATATTCGGTTAGGTTATGTTATTGATATCATTTTGAATCAGCTAGCACAACTACATCGAACATTTGAATATACCAAACATATACCTACTTAATTAAAATTCAAGAAAGAAACTTAATGTAAGATTTAATTAGTTTCGTAACTTGCTATATCCATCTTTCTATATTTCACTCGAAAATCCTGTAGACATACTTAATATATTTAGTATTCAGTAGCTACAAGTAGGTAAGTAACTATACAGTTGACGACTGGTGCGAAGAAAGAAAAAACCGAAACACAAAAACCAGCTCAAAAGTTTGTAAATGCTTCAAACAGGTCCTATTCAGAAAGAAAGAAAGAAAGAAAGAAAGAATTCACATTTATTTCGGTCCACACACACAACACAACAACAAAAAATACTACATTTAAACTTAGGCTATCGTAAGCACAGGTTATTGCGCATATGCACCGAAAATGGACCTCACTCAGCATGTGCGGCAGGTAGCCGTAGCTATCTACAGCGCTGGTATTCTGTGAAGCCATATGGACGGAGAATAAACATTAATAAATTTTAAAGTACCAAAGATATTTTCTTGAGTCTTATAAACTATACAGCCTATATTCCTTCCTAGGAAATCCAAATGTGGCAGAAACGATGCTGTTAACCAGGTTTATTTATTGTTATTACGTGCAGAAGCCATAATCTCGGTAACAGCTTGAGACATTCAAACACTAGCTCCTAATAGGTTGAGGTTATCGACCCCCGCAGGTTGCTAGGAAACCAAAGTAAAAACAAACAAAAATATTGAACTTTTTATACTATGGCACAGAATAATAACTAGTAACTAGCGTTACAGAAGCTTTACTTCGCAATGGTTTTCAAAGAAATATGTACTCAATGTGATAGACAATATGATTTAATTTAGCTCGCGTTCCAGTCAACCACGTGTTCATTTGCATACCTGCCAAATATTTTTTTGAGGGAATATGAGCCGCGGTCTAGGGTTGCTTACTTCGAGAAACTACTTACGCCATCTAGCGCACAACACGAGCGTTTACTCCTACTTTTGGCGGGCACGCAGCAGGCAGCGACGAGTACGTTCATGTAGTCTAAGACCTAGCAGCATAATTGTATATGCTATACGATTATTGCCGAAGATTTAATTCAATGAAGTGATAAACCTGCAATAGTCCTTGCATCAGGCGGGTGCTGGCTCTGGGTGTACGAGTACTTCTATAGTGCAGACAGAGCAAGTATCCGCTTGATGTACACATCACAACACATTATTTGGTATAAAAAAGGCCTCTGTGCTGTTGGCTTTGGCCCCACACATGCCTCAAAGGACCGGGTCCCTGTGGGCCCGAGATCCGAAAAGAATACCAACATAATAATAATAAAATGTACCTATACTAATAATAATAATATTATAATGTATACAATTTTTTTCCCGTGGGTGTCGTAAAAGGCGACGACGATCAATTTTAGGCGATGGGCTGACAACCTGTCACTATGGCGATTCACAATTTTCTGAATTACCCTAAAATGTTTGTCAGACGTGGCGTAAATGTCCGTTTTTAGCGGTCGTTTACGCTCTGCCTACCCCGCAAGGGATTATAGGCGTGATATATGTATGTATGTATGTTTTCGTCTGTCCATCTTGCAAAAAATTGACGAGAAAGTTGAACAAATAGCGCACGCGTGTGACTTCTTTCGCTTGCGGCAGCCCGCTAGATTAGCCCTTTCGCAGTGGCCGGCGCCTGGAGGTATGTTTTCAATACCTACACGCGGAGTGACACAGGCCTGACTATGGTAAACTGTTCTTTGAACTCGATTTGAACTTTTGCACTACTTTGCCTCGGGATTAAGAATTCAATTTCGAATTTGGAATACAAAAAGTGCATGTCACGGTGATGCCACGTGCTTAATCTGCACTGAATCTCTTTACCATGCCATGGTGATATTTATGCATCATACCAACCTAAATATACGTCTATTTTATTTGTTCCGTATACAAATAAACAAAAAATGATTCTGTAAGGTCAATTTGTTGTTTATTATACATATATGATAACCTACATGGCGTGTCTGACACACTCGTGGCATGTTCTTGGCTGATTTTTCATTTTACCGTGAAAACTTCTGGCTCAACGTTTTACTCACGATTTAATTCTGTAATACTACGACAACACTGGCCTTCGGTGTTAGTTTTGCTAAATATTTTATGGCTGGATGCCAACCTCGTTTACGAATGTTTCATGATTAAATGCTGGCTGGAAATTTCGTATACGGAATACTGGCCGTATTGAAATCTCGAATTCAAATAAAAATGGACGTATGTATTCTATATTTGAAATATACGAGTAAGGATGTGATTGAAATTTGTGAAAGTGAATGCGGAAACTCTGTTTCTATGATATAAGTAGCTTTCATATCCTAATTTTATACAGCAGATTTTCATGAAGCTTACTCATACCTTGATCTATTGATGCAGGACACTTCTAACAGTCGACTTTAAAGTGGAAAATGGCACGTTCTAAACGATCTTTCTTGACTTGACTTGTTAGTTGGCAGACTGTTGGCAATCTACTCTTGTTGATGTCAAGGTTTTAGACATCACATCCGCTCCAGAATTTGTGATCGTGTGATTCAAACTAGTAATAAAAGTAAAAAAATTGGCTAGGGTCTACCTCTTAGCAAATATGCGAGTAATATTTATTGTCAGATATGCGAGAAGTTTTTTTGAATAAAAACGGACATCCCTCCGAATACTGATAGGGTAAATGCAGAGTGCAGACCATGAAACTGAACAACTTTCCCCTAAGAACATATGTCAGGAAACGAGAAAAAGTATTTGACCTCCCATATAAAATCACGATCAGCTGACTGCAATTACTATGAGAAGTAAATTTTTTTGACGTTTCATGAAATATTTTCTCATGGAAAATTTTTCAGTTTCATGGTCTGAATGCACCCTATAAGTATTCAGAGGGCTGTCCCTTACACCCTGTATGTTTATACCGCAATGTATTGGCTTATGTTTTGCGAGTCATGACAGAAAAAAAACTATGCAAAATAAAGTCACTCGAAGACCTAGCTAGCACTTTTTGTAAAACAGTAATAAAAACAACTGGCTACCCATAGTCATAAAGTATCTACCAATGCGGACAAAATAAGAGAACATTGATTTAAATTACAATGTTTAACACGTTTGTTTTACATAATTAAGACAAGTGGACCTTTCACTGAAGCTTAAATTGAGCATGAATAAAAGTTGACTGCCCAGTTTTATTTTTAGGTCACCTGACATCCGGCGATTCTTCAGTCTCGTCATAATTTTAAAAATCGAACAGGAAATGGATTCAAAAATCAGTTCAAAAGTTTCGTTCGTGTGCGAAAACTATCGATTTCTTCAAAAATCCTCGCATAGAAAAGTTTTATTTTACTAATGGGGTTTTCCGGCTGTAACTGAATAGTAAGGAAGGGAGAGTCCTACCGCCCTACCCCTACCCTAAAGTTTGTTATTACAAAAGTCACGCGATACAATATTATAAATAGCAGACAGGTACCAACTAGATACCCCAAGGTAGATAGATAGATGAACACTTAATTCTTTATTGCTTACAACAGAAACAAAACAATACAGAGAACTTAAAACAAAAAGTAAGCAAAGGCGGCCTTATCGCTTTTAGCGATCTCTTCCAGACAACCTTTACATGAAAAATTTGGTACCCTAACCTTTATTTTTTATCATACCATTGTCCTACCAAACGTTATACTTAAAACTTAATTTCCTATTTTATAATAATACTACTTCTCTTAGTCGGATCCTTATTTGTCAAATGCTGTAATCAGTGGCTGTAATGGACAATGCCTGATATTCGTAATACGTCACATTATAAATTTGCCATTACCAAAGTTTGGCAGATGCAAAGTATTCTACAGTCAAGACTAATGCATATAAATTTTAATTTATTATTGCATGTATGTATAGCCGTCTCAAAGGGTGATTTTGAAGATTTTTTGACATCAGTCCAGTAGTCTTGAAGTTTATTGATTACGAACAAACAAAAAACAAATCTTTTCTGTTTAAATTATTTTAGTGTAAATCAAAACTTGTTCCGTGATCACAATTGTACAAAAAAAATAAAAATATCCACTAACTCATGTGATTTGTTAAAAAATAACACACGTTTTTTGTCGCATCTGTACAAAACGTCCTTGACCAATCAACCATATATCAAAGTTAGGTAAATGACAATATAGAATCTGACGAATTACGTAAATGGTAAGTTAAGGTATTGTCTATTATAGCGTTTGACTAAATAAGGATCTGACATGTGCCTGCTTCTGACAATCTAAGGTCAGACAACTCTTTGATGAAAGTTTTTTAGGTAGGTACTAAGGATTTAAAATTGAAAATAATTTTAGGTAAGTAAATAAGCAGCGAGTGTGTGTATGTAATAAATTTTCAGCCATGCGCATTTAGAGCCAGTTAAAATTATGAGGTCAGCTTTGAGATTAGAATTGACTAGGCTGACTTAGACTGTGAATACGATTAGAATGTGAATAGAAGCAACTTAAATAAAATAACCATCACCTTTTACAGGTAAGAATCCTTGCTTTAATTTTTATCGTTTAAAAACACCACAGGTAACACACAGTTCCGAAACACTTTGAATTTCGAACGCTAATATCGAATAGCGAGTCGTCGTTTCCCGCGCGCGCGAAAACTTAACAAAATGAAAAAGTATAAAACAAAATGGCGCGTGTTTGCGTATCACATAGATTTGTTAATGAAAATTAATCCTAAATAGTAAATATTGTTAGTAAAGCGCGGGATCGACCGGCGGACCGCACGGAGGGGACGTCGAGACTGATTTTCAGTGGGCGGCCGCCCAACACACTCACTGGCGCTCGCGTCATGCAACAGAGATGTATTTTTTGATCTATTCAAATGCTTCAAATAGTAGTTTACTGTTCTCTATTAGTATAGGTATTTAAGCTATTACTTGCACAAACATCCTGCATAAGTTGAGCCTAGCCATTGCTAAGACGCTCTCCATAGAAAACGGCCCCGGCCCAGCTGAACAACATGGAGTAGGATTTTAGGGGTTCGTACGTACTGCAAAGAAGACAAACTTACAAACGATAAATGTGACATTAAAAATTGGTTGCAAACATTTTGCAGCTTGTTGCTAATTGTAGCTTCCATAATAAAAACGTATTCCGTTACTGAATTGTGTATGGCCTACGTCGCAGTTTTCGTTTCGTTGTTGATCAAACTTGAATATACTATTTATCTCGATTATTTAGCATACTGGCTACAGAATGCATACCACTGACTGATTACCCTGGGCACCATACCACCGATGAGCGAATTCAAAAGCTATTGACCTAAAAATATCACGCGCTCGCACCAGAAAGAATTGTTTACTATTTACTGGCTGGCTGTAAGCAGCCGGGTTCACGCCTCGCCTTTGCCTAAAACTATTCAGTTTAAAAAATATAAACAAACTGCTTTTTCCTAATGTTCCTCCTAAAGTACAGTCGAGAAAATAAGTGTTTTGAAAATTTCGCAAGTTTTCAAATTTTTAAATTTTTAAAACACCGGAAGTGTTTTAAAAATTTGGTATTCGAGAAAATTAGTTATAGATATGGGTATGTATAGTAAATCTATTATCAAAAGACCTAAGTAGGTTACTTATTTTATTTTACTATTTATTGTACACAAAAACATACATTAGAACAATTTACAATGATACAAGACACAACAGAAAAAAAAATCTAAAAATAAATTTCTTACAGCCTACTTAACCAATAATAGACAACCACCGGGTCGTTCGTAGACTCGTTGTCCCACACGAAAAGAAGAAGACCGGGATGTATCTAAAGGGTCGTCCACAAATAACTGTGACATTTTACTAATGACCGATAGCGAAATCACAACAACTTTTCATAAGGAACATATAGGTTGAAATAAGTATGACAAAAATATATTGAGTTTCCATAGTAACTGTGTACAGCAAATAGTTAAATAATAATAATAAATAATAACTCAAATCAGCTGATCGGCAATTTTGTATTGGGAGGTCCAAATATTTTTTCATATTTCGACCTATGTTCCTTGGCCAAAGCTGTTCCTTAACACCAGCCCGTTTTGAAATTTCGTTATCGGTCACTTTAGAAATTTCACCCACATGTGTGATCGATCATCATCTCACTCATGACCTTATTTTTTCGCCATATCACAAGGAAAGTCCCGCTATGATAGTCATTTACATGCGTACTTTTTTACCAATTTCTAAAAATAATGGTAATATGAAATGGATCTATGAATATTCATGAAATGTAAAGACTGTTCCTATTGCCGTACAAACCTACTATTCATTCATTAGAGGTATTTTATGTACAGTCGGTAATTTATTTAATTTTTATACTTTATTGCACACAAGCGGCCTGCACAGCGGTGTCACCCGTTGCTAACCGTTTTCCCGCGGGAAAAAGACATTATAATATAGTCTACGTTCATCAGGGATAATGTAGGATCCTAAGAGGAGGATTTTTTGGTCGGTCTAGTAGTTCCGGAGCCTATTCAATTCAAACAAACAAACAATCAAATCTTTCCTTTACTGTTTAAAGTACAAAAGGCAGGCCTAATGCCACGCGGCATTCTCTACCGGCCACCCAGAGGAGAAAGAAAAAAGACACAGGTGCACTCGGGTGTGAAATCATAATAATGGAAAATAACAAATTAAACTACTACGAAATAAATAGATAACATACATATTCCTAAAATTTACCTACACAAATACTTACTACAATAAACTTACTTATATTGATACATACCTCTAATGTAAACACAGTTTAGGTTTGCACCAGTAGTCCATATGGACGCAGTTTCACACCAACTGTAGTAAGGCAGATTACCTTACCTGATGAGCTGAATAGAAAGCGAAACAGTTGACGACTTATTTTGCAAATATACTTTTCGTCTTTGTATTCCTTTACCAGTTCAGCGTAAAAACTGAACTAAACTACATAAAGTTTAGCGATTGCCCCGCTCGGGTACAAGAAGCTTATCGTAGAGGACGAAACTCATACACGAGTTGTCGTAAGACACTCATGAGACCGATGCCTCGCAGATTTGCACCAGTAGTCCATATGGACGCAGTTTCATACCAACTGTAGTAAGGCAGATTACCTTACCTGATGAGCTGAATAGAAAGCGAAACAGTTGACGACTTATTTTGCAAATATACTTTTCGTCTTTGTATTCCTTTACCAGTTCAGCGTAAAAACTGAACTAAACTACATATCATATATAGGATAAGGTGTAAAAACATTTTGCCGTTTAATGCCGGCTTAGAATAGTATCACCCCAATACAACTTGTGTTTGTCATAAAAAGCGACTAAGGGATAAATTCTTCCAGGGAACGGACAGCAGCGTTCCCTGTGAAAGCAACATCTTACACTGTGCTCACCAATCCGCTTGCCAGGCGTGGTAAGCATTGTAATAGGTAGTCATTAGAGAGAGGCTCATGTCCAGCAGTGGACTAATGTGTAAAAACATTCGCTGCAAATATTTCAAGGGTTGAACTAGCCCATTGAAAGATGCAAGTGTTGTCATTGTAAGCCATCATGATACGTCAGCGCAGCTGATCGCAGCACCCTAGTTCAATATTACTGAAATACAGAATGCAAAAAAAAAATATGATGCACCGTGTGATGCCGGCTTAGAATAGCATCACCCCATTTCTTAGCCATGGGTGCCGTAAGAGGCGACTAAGGAACTCGAGGGTTAGATGTGTATTGCAATTTTAGGCGATGGGCTGACAAACTGTCACTATAGTGATACACAGTTATCTGATTGACCCTCAAACTTTTGTCAGATGTGGTATTAATATCCGTTTTACGGCCGTTAACGCTGTGCCTACCCCGTAAGGGATATAGGCGTGATTTATGTGGGTCGTTCTTCAGGAGGTCAATAATTGTGGTCACAGGGTTGTACATCCTAAATTATAAAAGTTTGAACAAAACGATCAATTGGAGATGATTTTTCATTTCAATACCTATCTGGAAACTATCAGAAAGCCATGTTTTAAGGTCATTTAGTATTTCAAAACTGAATCTGAAAGTTGAAAACGGGAGGATTTTGGGTGTTCTCCGCGTGTCACACCGCGTACTTGGATTTTACAAATCATGATTTTACTACTTTTCTACTGTTTTGTAGGTATAAACTATATATCAAAATAACCACCTTGAATTGGTGTATTGGTTAAAATACAAAAAATATTTGATTTTCATTTAATTTATAAAATAGGCCTCAAAATGTCACACGTTTTCGCGCGCTTTGCCTGAGCGTGATAAAACCCGTCGTAAATTGCACGATTATGAACAAAAACCAGCGAAGTTTTTGCACCGCAAACCGCAAGTTGCGCTGCGGCAGTCAACCAGTGTGGACGGGCGATTCGTTGCTGGGAGACAAAAATATTCGGGTAAGTACGAGTCGTCACACATTTCTGTAAGCCGTGCATGTAATCGGCGTGGATCAAATTTCATCCTTAATCGAATCATCCAGAGATATATTATTCACAGGGTTCATTCATGATATTGTCGACTTTATGAAGCAATAATTTAAATAAGACTTGTTGAATATGTTAGCAAGTAATTCTAAAAAAAGTGTTTTTTTTAGTAATCGGCGTGGCGTAATCGGCGTGGTAAAATAGCCACGCCGCTTACAATTCGTCCCACGCCGATTACACTGAACTTATTTTAGTTAAGAAAAGATTGAATATATCAATATATTTTTGTAAATAAATATAAATAATATGTTATTAATATAAATAGTGGTAATCATTACATAAAAATAATTAAATTACATATATATAAAGTTTTTTAGTTATATATTGTTCCATAGTTTAATATGAACTGTTTCTGTCATTTAGACTTAGTCTTTAGACTTAGGGAGAAGATCCAGAGGTCCCAGATTCGATTCTTGGGGAGGATTATACAAATTAGTCAACCCGCGACCACAATACATGAAACTGTGTTAAAACGTCGGGACACAGGTAAATTACTTATATTTACCTAAATACTATCGCGATAGACCCGGTCTAATAATTAAAATGAGAGGATTATACAAAGTTTACATTCGCCAATTTACAAAATTATTCAGAATTTGGTTAAACCTGCTAGACAAACCACATTGTCTGCAAAAAGCTGGTTTCTTGCTTCTGAAGGTCTGTCAGTCTCGGTTGCTGTCTACGATACTATTAACTAGTTATTTTAGGTTTAGCTATTCAGAGTTCTGATCAAATTAGATTTAACTTTATGTAATCGTAATCTTAATTAACACAACTGATCGAACACTAATGTGATAGATTTTGATTGTTATAATTTTTGATTTTTAAAGTTAATAAGTCAATAAAGTTTTGATTCGAGCCCTTGGCTGAGTGACCTGTTGATTTTTGAAGCACATTTTAATTATGATTATTTTGTAATTTCCTTTGTCAACAAGGTTCTACTAATTAATATACCTGATCAAACAAATACCACTGCTTTTTTTTTACTTTCCCCTTACTTGTAAAGACTGGTGTTCGCTGTTTGGTATTCATTTAATATAGGTATATTTATATGATTTGGCAATGAAAAAAATTATTTGGGGTGAATTATTAGGTCAGAAAGCTCAATAATTCCTATCAATAATAGGTGCAAAAGTATTAATTAGTCAAAATTCATAAAAAAAAAACAGATAAAATTAACTATGTAATAAGCGTGGCTCGTTTTGTAATCGGCGTGGCACATGAAATTTCAAAATTAAATTTCTCAAAAAGTAAATGTGCTAGCATGGAGCACCAAACGGTTTTATAATCAGGAAAGTACACAAAATCATATTTTTATGTTATATTATTAAAATTGTCGAAATTAAAATTTGCCACGCCGATTACGCGGAGAATCGAATTTTGAAGAATGACCCGTATGTATATATGTAGAATGCAAAAAAAAACTGCTCATATTTAAAGGCCACCAGCCTATGAAACTGAACAACTTTCCCCAATGAACATAGGTCGAAAAATCGGGTTAGTGTGAGTCGAACTCGCCCACCCACGGTTGCGTTTTATGCACATCATTCCCTTTCATATGATAGATACCCCACTTGAACTACTAGCCTTAATTTTAAAAAATTGATCTTTTATTTATTTCAATAAAAAAAAGCAATATACAGGGTGTAAGGTACAGCCTTCCGAATACTTTTGAAGTGCATTTAGACCATGAAACTAAACAACTTCCCAAGAAAAAATATTTCAGGAAAACAAAACGTTAAAAAAATTGACTTCCCATATTAATTGCAGTCAGCTGTTCGTGATTTTGTAAGGGAGGTCAATTATTTTTGTCGTTTCCTGACATATGTTTTGAGGAGAAAGTGTTCAGTATCATGGTCTGCATGCATCCTATCAGTATTCGGAGGGCTGTCTCTTACACCCTGTATGCGAGTGGATTTCTCAAGCGAAAATTTTTCATGTCCTCGCTGAAAATGAGGTGACGCTTTGCAGATATGACTATGATATTTTTTTTCAAAATATAAGACACTTGTTCTGATATGAAGCCATATAAATTATGGTTCGACAGTTATTATGTTTTTAGAAAAAAAATAGTAAGTGTCGAATTTCAATGTTCGGTGGCTTGTCCCCAATCCGTTTTTCACAACATATTCATCTCTCAGGAAAATTATGTCCAACATATTAAGGAAAATTAATTTTGATTATGTTAAGGATAAGTGACCCTACGAGAAATTATAAAAAATTGAATTTTTAGACGAAAAGTTTATGAACTATGTCAAAACTAGATTTGTCCCAGCAAAAATAGCAATATCGGTGGCAATTTTGTTTCGACGCTCCCTGCTCACACTGTTGATTATATCCAGACCTAAAACCCCTCCCCCGCTAGGATCAGCCGAGCACTCACGCGCAGTGTGAACGGTTGTGCACTACCTCATTGCGTCTTCCCGACAAAAATGTTAGTAAACTATTTCCGTTTACTCGGAATCAAAATTTTGCAATTTCGGTGCTCGGGATTAAAATGTTTCCTCAAAGTTTAAAAATATTACAGTAATGCATTCTAAATAGCCTTTAGGTACACTTTTGAGATTTAAGTTGCAAACTGGAATAACCTTGATACTTTTGTATATTTTTTAAATAAATGACTAATTTTCAATTTCGGGTGGGCACATTTCGGTGGCTTTTATGGCTGCTAGAAGCCCACCGAAATTGCAAAGCTCCACCGAATTTGCTCAATTAATACAAATTACAAACATATTTAGAAATATCACGCTTTCACTCCTTGCGGGGTATAAAGATCGAAAAAGCCTGTAAAATGCGGTCGCTTTAGGTCGTTTGTTGGACAAAAAATTGCGGTTATTTCAGAAAAACTAAAATCTGCGTCGTAAAAGAAGACTAAGGGATAAATTCATTTAGGGGAATGGACAACAACGTTCCCTCTGAATGCAAAATTTTGTACTTCGCTCGCCTATCCGCCAGCCGAGCGTGTAGAGGATGGCAATACTCCTGATAAGGGGAGGCCCATGTCCAGCAATTAATTTTTGAACTAGCCCGGCGATCCCTCGTGGCCCTCCAGCCCGGTGCACCCACGAGGTCCTACCGCACGGCGATCCCTCGTGGCCCTCCAGCCCGGCCATCCCTAGTGGCCCTCCAGCCCGGCGCTCCCGCGAGGTCCTACCGCACGGCGATCCCTCATGGCCCTCCAGCCCGGCCATCCCTCGTGGCCCTCCAATCCGGCGCTCCCGCGAGGTCCTACTGCACGGCGATCCCTCATGGCCCTCCAGCCCGGCGATCCATCGTGGCCCTCCAGCCCGGCGCTCCCGCGAGGTCCTACTGCACGGCGATCCCTCGTTAGTAAGGATGCGTTTGCTCTTGACTCTTGTCTAGGTCATAGAACAGAGACAGAGTCTAAGATGGAGCGAGCTCACCCAGAAGATGCCTGTTCACTCTTACTTTGAAGAGATTAGGATTGTATGCGTTTGGAAACACAGACGCAGGCAGTGAGTTCCACTCTTAAGCGCATTATTAATGATGACTGGAAGCGCTTAGTCCGAATTGGTGGGATGTCCGATGGTAGAAGAGAGCTGGTGAAACAAGGTCGTGAAGCTCTTGAGCACACTCTCCGAAGTACAATCTGTAAAAAACCGACAAACAGGCAACCTTGCGACGATGTGCCAGCCTATGTAGCTTGGAGTCCACCAGTTTTTTGTCGCCTATGAGCCTCTTGGCCCTGCGTTCCACCGAGTCAAGAGCGGCAAGTTGGTATTTGGCTGAACCATACTAAAGAGACTGCAATACTCCATGCTGGATCAGACTTGTGCTTTGTAAAGAGTTAAAAGCTGTCCAGGCGTAAAGTATCCCTTAAGTATATTCAGAATGCCCAGCTTCTTAGCCGTCGTTTGAGCTTTGTACTCGATGGTCGCGCCGAAGTTTAGATTTGATGTCAACTCCATACCTAGAAGCTCAAGCCTGTCAGTGACAGAGACAGATGTACCCCGAAAAGTAGGTGTCCAGTCGAAAGGACTCCTTTTTGCAGTGAAAAGACACGCCTGTGTTTTGGTGGCGTTGAATGAGACCAGATTGTCGTCGCCCTATTGGGAGACTAGACTTAAGGTCAGATCTGTTCGCTCTAACATGGCCTTTCTTAACGAACGTATTTCATCCCCACTGATTCTTGCACCTGTCAAGTATCTCTCTGAAACGGTACTATCATCTGCGTATCCAACAATACCGTGCTGAAGGAGGTCATTGATGTGCAGCAGGAAGAAAGTTGCGGAGAGAACAGACCCCTGAGGAAATAAGGTCGGAGCGCAGCCATCAACGACTACTCTGATGAACCGTTCATTATGGAAGTCTGTAATCCAAGTACAAAAATCAGCTGGGATGCCATAAGCAGGAAGCTTACTGAGCAGACTTGCATGCCAGACCCTGTCAAGGGCCTTCGAGATATCGAGTGGAACGGCAAGTGCTTCGCCGTTCTTCTCGACGGCTTCGCCCCAGCAGTGCGTGACATACATAAGAAGATCACCAGTAGACCGCTAGTTAAGTACCCTCTCCTTGACCTTGCATAGGATGGAGGTAATGGCAATTGGACGGTAATGAGCAGAGTCAGCACGGTCGCCCTTTTTGGGAACTGGTTGCACATTAGCAAGCTTCCAGGCCCCCGGCACCGTTCTTTCTTTAAGAGAGAGGCGGAACAAGCGTGTGAGCACAGGAGACAGTTCAGGCGCACAAAGTCTTAACACTCTCGCTGGTATGCCATCAGGGTTCACGTCTAGACTGCACAATACTTTTCGAACCTATTTAGTGTGTACTGCGATCTCCGACATCGAAGAATCGCAACGAGGTACAGTAGGTGGTTGCTTGATGCCAGCGTCCAGACGTGAGTTGCTTGCAAACAGGGCTTTCTCACTTGCAGAGTGAGCCAGCGATCCATCAGATTTCAGCATTGGAGGATCTGAGGCACAATTGCAACTTCGGTGGCACAAACCCAATTTCGGTGGCATGAATTCAATTTCGGTGACAAGGCAATTTCGGTGACGCAAATAACTCACCAAATACTATTGTTACATATTTCCCTGTTAATATATTATATTCAAAATGAGTATCTTTTGCTATACAGCAACAAAAAACATCAAAAATGCAGAAAATTAAAAAATCCACCGAAATTGTCAAAAATATGCAGTTGTTGAAAATGACTCATATACAACTTTAAAAGTTGAATAACTCGGAAACTACAAAAAATCGCGGATTATACATGGGGGTGATACGTATACCCCTTAGTACAAGGCAATAAGGCATTCAAATGTTGTCTTCGGATGGGCCACCCTGTATTTAAAGTATCAGTAGATTCTAAAGAGTTATACATTTTTGAAGTGAAATAATTATTTGCCTTTACTTAGTTGCAAGTAGTGTAATCACATTAGTTCGACGACTCGACGAAGAAGAAGAAGTTGCTAAGCCGTGTGATGCCGGCTTAGAATAGCACCACCCTATGTCATTCCCGTGGGTGTCGTAAGGAGCGACTAAGGGTCTCGAGGGTGTGTATTGTAATTTTAGGCTATGGGCTGACAACCTGTCACTATGGCAATACACAATTTTCCGAATATTTGTCTGACGTGGCGTAAATGTCCGTTTTATGCGGCCATTTACGCTCTGCCTACCCCGTAAGCGTGATCTGCCTACCCCGTAAGCGTGATCTGCCTACCCCGTAGGCGTGATATATGTATGTATGTATGTATGTAATCACATTAAAAGTTCAGGAAGCTTATAAAATCGAACGCAATCAGAATTATAAATAAAACCTGGCTTAATTGCGTAAGAAAGTGACTGCTATCTATGTGTCTGTTTACTCTTATCTGTTGCTCTCTTACGAAGTTGTAACAACTGATTTAAGAGATCCTCGGGTAAATAAAAACTTTATAGAAATTATGTTGCAATTGCATAACCCTAGCTTACCTCCTAATGTACAACTTTCACAAGGACTTTTATATAAGATGAAATATTAGCGAAGTTTTTCCTTCTTTATCACCAGCCCGTCTCAAGTATTCGCTAATATTTCATCTTATATAAAAGTTCTTTCATCTTATATAAAGAAGGAAAAACTTTCCTCAACTTGAGGAAAGTTTTTCCTTCTTTATCACCAGCCCGTCTCAAGTATTCGCTAATATTTCATCTTATATAAAAGTCCTTGTGAAAGTTGTACATTAGGAGGTAAGCTAGGGTTATGCAATTGCAACATAATTTCTATAAAGTTTTTATTTACCTCAAGGAACATAGATCAAAATGAAAAATAAACTTAGACCTCCAATACAAAATCTCATCAGCTGATTTGAGGTACAGTCAAGTTTATGACAGAGGCTAGACATTCAAATGCAAATTTAAATCTTATGCACCTGGCAATAAGGCGATCCAAATTCAAAACTGTATAGCCTGTCAAGGTCTTGACTGTACCTATTATGGAAACTCAAAATATTTTTGTAATTTTTCAACCTATGTTCCTTAGGGAAAGTTGTTTTGAATCACCAGCCCGTCTTGAGATTTTGCTATCAATTACTAGCCAAATTTCACCCCATAGTAAGTTTGAAATTGCTCCAAGTCAAGGGCACATTTATCCCCTTTTATAGGGTCTTTAAATTTTTAACTCTCTGTCTATCTCTACATAAGAATGAGATTACTTTTTCCCGTGGAAGAAATCTTAAGCTTCCTCGTTAGTTATTCTTGAATTCTTGTTTTAGGCCTATTCCCAATTGTCGACTTTCTGGAAAAGCGTCTCAGTTGTGTCTTAATAGAGTGTCAGTTGGATAGTTCTGTCCGTTTCGTTTCCGCTAACAGTTTGCAGTACAGAAAACTATAGTGGCAATAAAATGACAGTTGAGTGTCGATAACACTACAACAGCTAGAAAATAAGAGAATTGGGGTCCTGATGCTACTATACTTATACTTATATAGATACGGAACCTTCAAATCAAAATTGTGGATCAATTCTAGAACACGTATGAAATCGTTTCCTATTTACAACATCAACTTAAAACTAAGCAGGTTCGGGCTAAGGAAAGAAACAGACAGATTGATCAGTTGTTTGTTTATATTAAAACTTACAGCCCGCCCAGCGGTTTCACCCACGGCTAACCGTTTTTTCCGCTGGAAAAAACATTTTCCCGATTAAAATTATACCTTTCTCTTGAATCACTCTATCTATTCAAGAAAACCGCTTTAAAATCCCTTGCGTACTTTTAAAGATCCAAGCATACATACATAGGGATACGGGAAGCGACCTCATTTTATACTTTTTTGTAATTAGGTAGGTAGTGATTGGTGATAGTGATAGTGATTAGTAATTAGTGATGTTGTGTAATGAGACCACATGTTTTTCTAAGCTTCTCATAAGCTGGCAAATCATCCATGTTCTAATTGCATTATTACATCCGTGTTACGAAAGAATGTTAAATTTCCGAAAGGAAATTTGAGATCATGGAAGTAAACTAAGTTGTTTGATGTATCATCAACAGAATATTTTATTAGAGTAACAGTTTTGTTTTGTGTCATAGTTGACAAACATAAATATAAAAATATATAGTGGCTAGGGTGTCTCAGTACTTACAAAAAGTATTTACAACACCTCCCCGTAATGGGGCACCCTGTACCTGTATAAAACTAAGATAAGACATATCAAAGATCACTATAAACAAACACACGATAACACAACACAAAATTAAAACTATACACAAACAAAAAAAAAAAAAAAAAAAAATTACATCAACCTGTATATACACTTCACCAAAAAAAACTTCAACCTGTATATACACCTAAACCTAGAGAACTATTTACATACCTAACCATGATCTGAATCCTAGCCTAAACCTAATGAACATGAAAATTTACAATGTTTGAGTTTTGGTAGAGGCTTGGTGAGGATGTCTGCGATCATGTTGTGTGTTGGTATGTATGTGATTATGTAGTCCTGTTCTGAGAGTAGGCGTATGAAGTGATGTCTAATGTCGATGTGTTTTGTGCGTGCATGGAATGTGTTGTTGCGAGTGAGTTTGATTGTGCTTTGGTTGTCTGTATGAATGGTGAGTGGCTGTATGACGTTGTAGACTTCTTTGATAAGTGTGCGGAGATAGATGGCCTCTTTGCAGGCTTCGCCTAGGGCCATGTATTCGGCCTCTGTGGTACTCAGTGCAGGGGTGCGCTGTTTCTTAGATTCCCAAGAGATGGCAGCACTGCACATCTTGAAAACGTACCCCGTGTATGAGCGTCTGTCTACTACGTTGCTGGCGTAGTCGGCGTCAGCAGAGCCGGTTGGATAACCGTCACCATTTTTAAAGTTTAGTTTTAGGTCCTTAGTTGCTTTAAGATACCTTAAAACTCGTTTGGCAGCTTTCCAATGCACCTCCCCGTAATGTCCATTGAACTGGCTCAGATAAGATACTGCATAGGATATATCTGGTCTTGTGCCTATTGCAATGTACATTAGAGAACCAATAAGCTGTTGGTATGGCAAATCGGGTTTCTCATCATCCTTATCAGGGATTGTGAGCTTCAACCCGGTTCCATGGGCGTTGAGACAGGGATGGCATCAGTCATACCAAACTTCTCTATCACTTTCTCGATATATTTGGTTTGATCGAGAGATATGTTGCCGGGTTTCTGGACAACACGCATTCCAAGACAGTCTTTGACAGGACCAAGGTCTTTGACCACGAATAGTTTCTTTAAGCCGAGCTTAAGGTCGTCCTTCATGCTGTCGTTACTACAGAGAATAAAGAAATCGTCGACGAATACAGCTACTACAAGTAGGTCGTTTCCGTCGCGTCTGTAGTACAGGCAATGCTCGTTAGAAGCTTGCTGCAGGTCAAGTTTTTTCATGGCTTCACAGACTTTCAAGTTCCATTGTCGTGGAGCTTGTTTAAGGCCATATAGAGCCTTTTTGAGTAGGCATACTTTGCCCTTTGGGTCAGTGGAGAGGCCGTCTGGCTGTTCCATATAAATTTCCTCATCGGGGTCCCCATTTAGAAATGCAGTTTCCACGTCTAGGTGGTCAACTTGAAGTCCACGTTGAGCCGCAAAAGCCAATAATAGTCGCACTGAAGACAGTCTAGCGACTGGTGCAAAAGTTTCACTGTAGTCAATCCCTGCTACTTGGGTGAAGCCTTTTGCTACTAGTCTGGCTTTGTATTTCGTTATTTGGCCACTAGTGTCCTTTTTTAGTTTAAATACCCATTTGCATTTAATCGTTTTTCTGCCGGAGGGTCTATCGACGAGAACCCAGGTTCCATTTTTTATTAGGGAATCGTATTCAGCATGCATAGCTTCTAACCACTTTTCCTTCTCTTCATGATCCGTTACTTCTTTAAAAGATTCGGGTTCCAGGTCTGAGGTGAGATATCCGAAGCGTTCAGGAGGATTCCTTACACGGACAGGGTATCTGCGTTCAGGTTCAGTAGGAACTTCAGGAAGAACGGGTTCATCTGGTTCAGAAGTAGCTGACAGATACTCTGGTGATGCCGGTTCAGCAGTCGCAGATGTATCTATTTGTGGTAGAGGCTGTGGCTGGGGTTCAGTGTTTTGAGGGGGTATTTCAGAGTTAGGACGTGGGACTGGAACATCTGAGATGAGAGGTGATGGAAGACTTGGCTGTTGTGTCGTAGGCGGTTGTGTTTCCTGTTGGTCTACTCTTGTATTAACAATTAAATCGTAAGTGAGACTGTTGTTAGGGGTGGTGGGTTGCTGTGGTTCAGTAACTCCAAGTTTGTCTTCAATAAAGACTACATCCCGTGACAATATGATCGCTCGTGGGTTGCGAGGATCTATAAGGCGATAGCCTTTAGTCTCAGTTGAGTATCCAACAAAAATGCAAGACTGGGTTTTCGAGTCCAGTTTGCTGCGTTTTTCTTTTGGAATAAAAGAATGCGCTTCACAGCCGAAAACACGTAGATGAGACACATCAAGTCGTTTCCCGTACCAAAGTTCGTCAGGTATTTTATTTTTTAAAGCTTGGGTGGGCGAAAGATTTTTTAGGTGAATTGCTGTATTTACTGCCTCACCCCAGTAAGCTTTTGGGAGCTTTGCGTCGTGCAACATTGCTCTGGCCTTTTCTACAATCGTCCGATTAACCCGTTCAGCGACGCCGTTTTGCTGAGGGTTGTAGGCTACAGAGGTCTGATGGATAATTCCATTCTCCCTTAAAAATGTAGACATCGTTCCGTTTACAAATTCACGACCGTTGTCGGAACGAAACTTTTTAATTTTTTCGTTTGTTTGGTTTTCTACAAGTTGTTTGAATTCGACAAACTTTGAAAACACTTCACTTTTTGACTTTAGCAAGTAGCCAAAAGTTTTGCGCGTAAAGTCATCTGTGAAAGTAAGTAAGTAGAGCGCGCCACCCCATGAATGTGTACTCATTGGTCCACAAAGGTCGGAATGAATGAGCTCACACTTTTTGAAAGACTTACTTTTCGACTTTTTGAATGGACTTTTTGCTAATTTTCCTTGAAGGCAAGGAATGCAGGTTTCATCTAAACCCGAACTATCTATTTGACAGTTTATGCCATTCGTTCTCTTTTTCAGAGTAGACATCGCTTTGACGTTGAGATGTCCGAGGCGTCTATGCCACAGAACAGCTGTTTCATTTCTGACATTTGTCAGCTGTGCTTGTTGTTGTGGCTCAGAAATATCTAATTTATACATGCCCTTATAATTTTACCCTGTTGCTACTACTGTTCCCGAAATTTTGAGCCCTTTTTCGAGATAAGCACCTTTACTAGTAAAAACTGTAGCATAGCCCTTCCCTGCCATAGAACTAACAGATAATAAATTAGCCGAAAGTTGTGGTACTAATAGGGCGTTAGAAATTTTGTCAATATTGCCGCTATTTACACAAATTGTACCTGTTCCTTCGCTTAAAATCTGCTGGTTGTTGGCTACGGTTACTGTGTCTGACTGGGGAGAAAAATTGCTGAATGATTGTATGTTATTGCACATATGAGATGTTGCGCCAGAATCTATGAACCAATGGGATGGGTTTTTGGAAGAATGAAAAGATGAATAAAGTGTAACATGTGTACTGAAATTAGCCTTATTCTTCTTTTTGCGGTTCCGGCACTCCGAGACGACGTGTCCATGTCGCTTGCAGAATGTGCACACATGCTTTGGGCGCGGGGGCACAGGCGTAGTCTTGGACGCAGGCGTAGGCTTCGATGTATACAGAGCACTGTCTTTCGTCGAGGTCGATGGCCGCTGGTCCTCCTTCAGTAACAATGTAGCTACGGAGTCCGAAGAGATTTTAGTTCCCGATCCTTCCAATGCCATTACCATAGGGTTATATTTTTCAGTCAAACCAGTTAACATTATAACTCCTACAAACTCATCATTGACGGGAGCCTTTATTTCCGCTAGTTGCTGCTGCGTGCTGCGGGTTCCGTTAACATATTCGTCCATGCTAGTACAGTTCTCCAGTCTTGTATTGAAGAGTTTACGAAGTAGGTGCAGGCGCCGTAGAAGGCCGCTGTCAGCATAAGCTGCTTGTAGCTTTTCCCAGGTTTCCTTGGCGGTGGTGCAGCTCATTATCACAGGGTACACCGATGTTGCTACTGATAAGCATATTTTTGCCTTTGTTTTTGCATCAAGCCGCTTGAATTGCATGTCTCCAAGTTGCTGCATCATAAGTGCGGGACTTTCTATAAAATCCCACATGTCACTCACGACGAGTACGTTCTTCATCGAGAAACTCCAGCTGGTGAAGTTTCTGGCACCCTCCAGTTTCTCAATCGTGGGCACCCCAATCTGTTGTGCCATCGGGAGAGGCTGCTGTCCACTAGGTGTAGCTGTAGGTTGCGCTGGTGCCGGCAGTTGTCCTGCCGATGAAGGGTTTTGGGTGTCACCCTCCATAGCACTCGTACCAAATTATATATTCTTACACAACTTAGGTTAGAGGGGCTCTGGGCCCATAACCTGTTAAATTTCCGAAAGGAAATTTGAGATCATGGATGGAAGTAAACTAAGTTGTTTGATGTATCATCAACAGAATATTTTATTAGAGTAACAGTTTTGTTTTGTGTCATAGTTGACAAACATAAATATAAAAATATATAGTGGCCAGGGTGTCTCAGTATTTACAAAAAGTATTTACAACAAAGAAAATCTCTGTCGACCCCGCAATGATATCAGGCGTGAATTTATGTACCTACTTTAAATACAAAAAAATTAAAACACTTCCCGTGTTAGTGTTAGTTAGTAGGTGTAAATTTTAGAAAACTTGCAATATTTTCAACCGACTTGCAGGATTTGAACCCGTGACTTTCGCCATCACTAGTGGCGACGCCCCTTCCATCTGGGCTACCGCGACTCGTCCCTTACCCGCGAATTTTGCAAGTGTTAATAACGCGATTTTACGCAATCACTGTATCTTCCTTGGTAAAGGTTTGGTCTGACCGGGAGTTAGAACTGAATAGATCTTTGCCGTGTGATGCTGGCTTAGAGTAGCATCACCCTAATTCTACCCGTGGGTGTTGTAAAAAGCGACGGGCTAAACCCTTCCAGAGAATAGGCAGAAGCGTTCCCAGTGAATGTCATATCATGCACTGCGCTCGCCTAACCGCCTGCCAAACGTGGTGAGAATGGTAATACTACCCAGGCAGCTGTGGACTGTTGTGGCTGTTAAGATCAGACTAGATATAGTAACTACTTACTAAGCGGTTCTTGCTTTGGTTAGACAAAAAATATAGAGCTACAAATTACGCCAACCTTTTTTTTTGTACAATTACAATATAATCTATGTCAGAACAGAACCGTTTTTAATTATGTGGTGGGTATGTGCCTAATATGTGTGAAATTCAGTGTGTAAACGTGAAGAAAGTAAAACTAAAAGTACAATTAATTTTCCCCGTATCTTATTTTGCATAATGGCACTCATGGAGAAGACGTCTCGCTTCGTCGGTTTAGTTTTAGTTAGCATGAGTCGGCAGGCGCACATGTTATTAATCGAGCTAAATTAAGCTTATCACCGGCTGTTGACCCTTTGCAGTGCTTTTAGACTGTCGTAGGCGTAGTGTAAGATATCCGGTAGATACTCGGGTAGTTAGGATTAAGATTTATTTACATGCGCATGCGGTCAATGACTAAGCTCGAAAACCGGGAATTTGTTGTATTAGCTAATTTAAGTTACGAAACTTATTGAAACAAATAGCTTAGTTAACTAAAATTATAATAATAGATAACTACCGAATTTGCTTAATAAACTGATAATGCTAAAACTTTTCCATTTGTCTGAAAATTTTGTAGAGTCGATTGATCAGTAGTATTATATTTAATTACAGTTCCAGTTAAATAGTCTTTCTACTTCAGTAAAATAAAATGTATTCTATCGTCGTCATTTACTATAACGTCGTCATTGCCATATTTTTTACATACAATACCTTACATACGTACGATCTTCGAGCAACACGGTCCGGAAGGCCGTCGTTGCTCGAAGCGTACGATACAAATATTTTGATAAAAAATATTTAAAATATTTACGCGGCGCGGCCTATGAATCATCCGGAATCCCTATTTATCACCACGCAGTGCTGCCAACAGTACATTCCGGTATAACGTTCCGTTTAGTTATATTAATTCATGTCACTGACGTTAAACTAGCTTTTTGTTTATGAAGTTTGCTTGAATTTTTGTTTTGTTAAATAAATATTAATACCTTTTATTTATTCAAATAGTGATAATATTATATAAATAAAATTAATGAATAGAAATATCAAGTTTTTTGAACCATGATAACCCTTATGAAAAATTTGCGCGAAGTGGAACGTAATAACCACACATTTGACAGATGATAAGTTTCACCATTTCTCGATTTTTTATCCGTCCGTGATTTGCCACTCCTATTTAGCTAAATTGATTTCACTTTTACCTAAAACTGCTTTCTACGAGAGATGTAGTGTTGTGTTTGTGTGTGGAGTGAGTGGAAATGGCCTAGATTTTCCCTAAAGTGCAACAAACGTGATCCATGATGTCTGGGCGTCCTCGCGGTGTGTTTGGAAAGCTGTTTGCTAAGAAGCAGCCGTATAGAGAAGAGAGGGCTACGGAGATAGGTATGCCCACAAATGTGAAGCAGCATATACACGTGAGTAAGAACTCTGAGACTGGTCAGCTGGAGGGCCTCCCCTCGTCGTGGCTTCGACTTTTGAACACTCAGATCACGCCAGCCGAGCAAAATGAGAACCCAGACGCGGCTATCCAGGCCGTCAAGTTCCATATGTACACGATCAAGAAAGAAAAAGCGCAGGATGAAGTGTTCAAACCATTTATAACTGATAAGGCAATCACAGAGGAAAACATTGAGATAGAAAAGCTATTAGACAAAAAGAATCACCAGAGTCAAGATTCTGATCTATCTCTGGGGCAGAGTAGTGAGGAAGAAGTGATTCAGAATGACAATAACTTCACACAGAGGGCTACAATGCCTGCTATCCCACACAAAAATAGTATTAAGAAGAAAGATCCCATGATTGATCTCACAGCTGTTGTTGAGGACCTTAGTCTTATTGGAAAGGATATAGAGGAAAATGAAAGTCCAATTCTAAGAAAGAAAGAGATGGCAAATGCAATGATGTCTGATGATGAGATCTATGATGAATTGCGGAGGATTTGCAACCCAGACAATCCTCACATTAGGTTCCAGAAAATCAAGCAACTTGGGGCTGGAGCATCAGGTAATGTATTTATTCATTTGGGGTCTAATTTTGATCAACAGCCATAACTGTCCACTGCTGGACATAGTATTCTCCTTACCAGGTGTTAGGTAATACTCACCATTCTTGACAGGCAGATTAGTGAGTTCTGCACAAAGTTTTAGTTTTTTTATAAGAGAAATCTCAGCTGCCTATTCACCAGATTAATCCCTAAATTCATCTCTCAATTCTAATATCAGAACTACCTGTGATCAAACTTACAAAACTGTTAAAATCATGTTAATTAAAGATGTTGAGGATACAATTTTTAAGTGGCTCATATACATACATATATCACGCCTTAATTCCTTGTGGGGCAGGTAGAGTGAAAACAGCAGTAAAAATCGAATATGTATGCCACATCTGACAAACATTTGATGGTCATTAAGAAAATTATGTATCACCATAGTGACAATGACAAGTGGCTTATATCATGTCTCCAGATGTAACTGCAGGGGTAAAGAAAAAGCTTTAGAAAACAAATAATTGCTTTAACTTGGTAAGGAACATAATAAAATATCACTGTAGTTGCCATAAGCATATAAATATATGCATAAACAAAATAAAATTCATGTTCTGTTGCATTATCTACATACACTGATAAAATTGCTATGGTAAAGAATCAGCTTACTTTGATACACACCATCCAATATAAACACATACATGTTTTTAAACACACATTTGTTGTAAGTTACACTTGTAATGCTTATTGTAACCTGTTTTGTATATTATGGAGAAGTGGAGACCTGTGTCTGGTTGTTTAGGACAATCTATTTTTTAACTGAACTTTGAGGATATCAACCAACAGCCTTTATAAGTAGATATTTATAAAAAGACACCTTTATTGGAGCAATCAGTAATTTTCCTTGTTTCAAAGTTGTATATTTGATTCATTTAAATGCAACAGAAATTTATATCATTTCTGTCTACTATTTAAAGAATCCCATATTTAATAGAAGAAAATTATATGTTTAGAAATGATATAAGATAATACAAATCATATAGAGGTATATATGTAATATATTACAAAGTAAATCATATATATCACCATATCCCTTACTTCCTTTAGTATGTTTGTTTCTGTTATCTGGTAAGAGGAAACTAAAAATTATGATAAGATGTAGGTGGCAAACTGTTTTTTAATGTTACATTGCATTTTGTAATTATTGAAGATAGTATTGATTTCCTGTCCATAAAGAAAACTTCCTACAATCATTGTGAGATCCGTTTTATGGATGGATTTTTAAGACTGTACACACATAAGCCAGATTATGTATACAGTAGGTTAGATATGTGTTTTTATAGTACCTTATACAATTTGTTATGCTACAATAAGTGCATGTATCTAAATATTTGTTAAATAAGGCCAAGTTCTGCTGATTTGCATGATAATGATAACAAAATTATATGATTCATTGTTGTGATGTGTAGTCTCACAACCTTCGCAGTGATAAATTTAACAATAGAACTAAATTCCCACAGACTTAAATACAACTTGCAATTTACTTGCACTTGCAGGTAAAGTTAGCATCTGTTTATTTCAGGACCTAAACCCTAAATATGGTAAATGCGAAGAAAAGCGTTTGTCACTAGTTATTCAACTCGAAACATTTTTTTCATTTTTATTATACAAAAGGCTCGCATTTGTCTGCTATCTCACCTGATGGTAAGTACTGTCAAGCACATGTGCGGTTGACACTCAAACTGCCAATGTAATTTTTATGCGCGCGGCATAAGAACGGTCCGAAGTCCAAACTGTGTAACCCAGCCTCAGATCTTGACCGTACATGCTTGCCTAGATAATGCCTATTCACTCTTGCCTTGAAAAGGCCCAAGTTATAATGTTTCGGAAACAGATCCGTCGGCAAGTCATTCCACTCCTTAGCTGCTCGCATGATGAAGGTTGAAGCAAATCGCTTCGCGCGACATAAAGGTATATCAACAACATAAGGGTGGAACCCCAGCCGGCGACGCGTGCCCCGGAGGTGGAATGGAATGGGGATGGGGGTTTTAGATCGTGGAGTGATCGCGCACTCTCACCAAAATCATATTAGCATTGATCAACGGTTGTGACATATCACGAAAACTTTTTCAATCATATGTTAATTTAGTAATTAAGCTTTTTATTACAATCATGTAATTTTATTCTGTTACAGGAGTGGTCTTCATTGCGATAGACAACAACGACGACTCTCGCGTCGCCATCAAGGACATAGACCTCACCAAACAGTCCAAGAAGGATCTCATACTCAACGAAATCAATGTCCTCAAAGAATTCAACCACAAAAACCTGGTCAACTTCCTGGATTCCTTCCTCAGCGAAGACCATCTATGGGTCGTCATGGAGCTACTTGAGGGCGGATCACTGACAGATGTCGTCACTGAGGTAGTCATGAAAGAAGGACAAATAGCAGCAGTATGCCGAGAAACCCTGCAAGCCATAACTTTCCTACACTCCAAAGGGACAATACATAGAGACATTAAATCCGACAATGTTCTTCTCGGTATGGACGGAACCGTCAAAGTAACCGACTTCGGTTTCTGCGCTAATATCGTAGGAGACGAAAAGCGACAGACGATGGTCGGCACTCCGTACTGGATGGCGCCGGAAGTCGTCACCAGGAAACAGTACGGTAAGAAAGTAGACGTGTGGTCGCTCGGTATCATGGCGATCGAGATGATTGAAGGTGAGCCGCCGTATATGAAGGAGACTCCTTTGCGGGCGCTGTACCTGATCGCCGCAGTCGGTCGCCCGAAGATTCCCAGGTGGGAGAGTCTGTCGCCCAACTTCCAGGACTTTTTGGACAAGTGCCTGCAGGTGGACGTGGATTTGCGCGCGACGGCGGACGAGCTCCTCGCGCACCCGTTCCTGGAGTGCGCCATGGAGCTCCGCACCCTCACGCCGCTGATCAAGGCCGCCCAGAAAATTCTCCACAAGAATTACAATTGAGACTGGCAATTCTTCCATTACTCTTTATATTTTTTATACACCGATATTTCACTTTTGTAATCATTTTACGATTTTGTACAATTTGTGATCGATTGTACTTTGGTGCCAAGTAGGATGGGTAGTTTAGGAAAGAATGATTGTTATTTTACAAATGACGCGGAATTGATTGAATGTGTTAAAACTGTAAAAATACAGGGCATTATTGGCGAAACTGTCGGCAAAATAATTGTTGAACATCATGAAATATAAAGTTAGTTTTAGTTGTGTAATGTTAGACTTGAAGAATGTTCAGGCATTTATGTAAATGCTATATTTTTGACAATACGCATTTGCGTCCAAAGCTTTGTCTTATCTGATAGTGATAAGGCCACTAGAGTAGATACTGCTATCAGCAATATGCCTAGATATGTGTACGCATCACAATGCTGTATATTCCCCTAACAAATGTATTTAATCTACACTCACTAGTATAAAAAGGAAAGATTTGTTTGTATGTGAGACAAATATGAAGTGGTTTGTTTGTAGGTAGATCTACAATCTATACCTACAAAACTTGAAGCCATGAAAAAACATGAGAAAGGTATAATTTAAAAATAATTTACCGTGGGAAACGGAGAAGCAGACAGCGGGAAGAACCGCTGGCAGGACTGCTAGTTGAAAATATACAACTGTACAACAAACATGCCATATTATGTAACGAATTGGATTTATTTGCATTAGATAACTGAGATGTTCCAATTTGAAATTGTTAAGTTACTTAAAAGTTTCTGTCCAAATTTGTTTAACGATTTTATATTGAAAGGAACTATTTTGTACAAGACGTTGATTATTTGTTATAGAATAAATATGGGGCTGGACATTGAGTAAGACTGGATAAAATTATCGAACTATTATCATTTTTACCACCTGTTGTTTCAAGTTACCAATTATAGCTCAACCGGTCCAATATACTCATAAAAATTGGTGCACTAATTATTATTACCAAAAATGTAAATAAAAGTAATTTTTAGCTAGTCTTAACATAACTTGACTACTTTCAAAATTTCCATTCAAGCACATTCCTTTGTGATTTCCGATCTAAATACTGATTTCTATATATTTTCCTAGATTTATTACTGTATTTGATATATAAATATAAGACTGTTCAACTAACCCATTCTCACATTACCAGAACAATAATAATAATTAATGAAATGATAAAATCCACTGCCCCTTTAAAAATAATATTTTTATGTATAACATTGGATGTATTATAAATTGTATAAACTAAATAATAAAAGGTGATTAAATTGTGACTATATTGCATTTGGTACATTGAACTTTTTAAATAATTATGTTCAGTAAAATAAAGATATTTTAGTGCAATATTTCCAGATTTCAAAAATAATTTTTTAACACACACAGTTAAGTACAAAATGTACTGCTAAATCGTATTTTATATTGTTAAAGTATTACATTAGTGTATTATTTTTGCATTTGCTGCTGTAGCCATTCTTAGTAGATCACATTTTAGTTATAGAATTATGTATAACATCTGTCGGCTTTCTGATAAACCTAAATGAGTCATACAATCTTATAAGATAATTATTTTCTTGAGTTTGCACGACTTTGTATTACTCATCACAAAAACAATTTGATTTCATATTTTTAAATCCAAAATAAACACAACTTAAATCCGTTTATAATTGATTTATTGTGATGATTATAAATTATAAGATATCAAATAATATTAGAATTAAATTCTAATACAGATTAGATAATACCAATATTCACCATTTGTTTTGTCTTCAAGTTATGTCTAACTAACTTGCTCATAGCCATTGATTGGCTAATACAAATTTATATAGATCAAAAATGTGACTCATTTTAATGTTGTCAAAAAGCAGGCAAATGTAATATCGTCAACATTCTACAGTTCTTAGAAATGAAGCAAAAGGAATAGATGGTTACTGACATTTTGACATGGAAAGTCGTACCATAAAAATGACAGTAATAAACATATTTTGTATCTGAGCAATGACTCCACCACGAGTGCCTGCTTGATAAAGCAATCGTTTAGGCTTATACAGGTGTATATTATGCTGTAAAAATTCAAGGCGTGAACCAGACCATGAAACAATTTGTAAATTTTTTGTCATTTCACTTTTTCGTAATAATTTGTTTCTTTTGTGTATTGTATTGTATGAAACTGAACAACTTTATCCAAGGAGCGTTGGTCGACCGACGTGAAAAAAAGTGATTGACCTCGTGAAAAAAGCGATTGACCATTTGACCCCCTATGCAAACTTACGCAAATCATAACATGACAGGTCGGATTAGGTCAGTTTAAATGAAGGGTTAATGCTCTTTTTCACGAGATAAAAACGAAAGCGCCAAAGACCAAGTTATTTTGTATGGAAGGTCCAACATGTATTGCACATTTACGTTCTTTAAAAATTCAGTTCATCTGCTGGTTCACCCGTTGAAACATTTTCAGCAGATTTTTTATACCTTATTTTTAGTCTAGTTGTAAGCAAAGCGTGCGGCGGCGGCGACACAACGAATTGTGTTAAATGTATTGAGCTAGTGCTTTAGTCAATAAGTTTATACACACCAATGACACTTTTGGAACATTTTATTATAGAGATTTGCCTATTAAATTATTTTTGTAAAATCTTTACGTGTTTTAAATTTTTATTTTATAATTACATTTTACGCTCTAATTATATTTGTACGATGACGGCCGAAGGCGACTACAGACGCCGCGAGACGAAAATAAGCAGTTTCATACATTTTCTTGTAAACTTGCGCCAGCGGCAGGCGGACAAATATAATTCAAGCCTTACCCAAGATCTTACCCCTATAATGGATGCAAAAAAATATAGAAAATAAGTCATTGATCAATAAATAAATATATTCAATATTAATCTCTGTTAAGCTTTTAAATTAACAATATCATTTCACAAAATTAAATTAAATTTAACTCCATATATCAACAAAATATCTTTTATCCTTCTGCATATCACTGATATACTTTTCAGCGTCTTCTATAGACTTGTTATCATGTTTGACTAGACACTGCACTAATACCTCTTTAATTTGCAAAGCCATATTATTCAGATCGCCACATATAAATACGATTGCACCCTTTTTGATGAACTTTGTCACTGCTTCGCCATTCTGCATCAAGGCATCCTGGAAAGGAGAAAAATATACTTAGGACGAGTGTAGCCGTCAACGACCTCGACAGTGGCGCCACTTCACAATAAAAAAGTTTTTAAAATTAGCCTTAAGTAAAATTAGAACCTGCAAACTTAATGAAATATTCGCTGCAATTATAGTTACGGGAAAAGTACCTAAAAACGGCCACTTTTGGTATTAATTGCCACAACTTTAATTAAAGCTAATATTTCTTGTGAGTTTGCAGGTTCTAGTTTTACTAAAGGATAATACAAAAAACTTCGGCAATGGATATTCTGATATTGTTTGTATAAAGAGATAACATTTTTTGTGAAGTGGCGCCACTAGCGAGGTCGTTTACGGGTACACTCGCCTTAAGCTACAATCTGAACAAAAGTGCATTAAAAACGGACCTGATGCTACGATGTTACATCGTGTAAAATCGTTTACTACATTGTATTGTCACTTTCAGTTTAATAAGGTTAGCGTTATTAAGATGATGACTCAACACATACATACACATAACACGCCTATAATCCGTTGCGGGGTAGGCAGAGCGTAAACAGCCGCCAAAAACGGACATTTACGCTACGCCTGACAAATATTTGAGGGTCATTGGGGAAATTATGTATCGCCATAGAGACAGGTTGTCAGCCTTTCGCCTAAAATAGCAATACATTCCCTCGACTCCTTAGGTCGCCTCTTACGAATATCACGGCGCCCGCGGGAAAGAAATAGGGTGATGCTATTTTAAGCCGGCATCACACTGCACTAAAGTGACTAAACAGAGGAGGAATTATTAGCGTCATTATCTCTATCCATTTCTAATCCTATTTAACGGAAAGTGAGTGACTGCGTGTTTTAAATGGTATCTTTGAATCAAGTCGAATATGTGTTAAAACAAGGTATACAAGTTCTCACCTGAATGTATTTACTTTCAGAATTCTCTACCCTTGAAAATGCTGTATTGAACTTAGACAAAGTTCCATCTCTCATAAAACCTTTTAACTCTTTCTCATAAATGAAATCCAGCTCAGGATTTCTGCATCCAAAGAACAACCAAGTAGACCCTAAATTAAATTCAGGTACTTTTTGTTTCAAAAGCTGCCTCTCTTCTAAGAAACCAATGAAAGGTGCTACTCCAGTACCAGGGCCTAATAAAAGTAATGGAGTATCCAAATTGCCTGGCATTGAAAAACCTGTTGCATTCCTTCGCAAATAAATTGGTATCTTATTTATCTTTCTGCTTTCCATCTTATCTCTGTTTATACTCAGATTATTCATTTGATTTTCAAGATTACTCGAGTTTATAATTCTTTCCAACCAGCCAGTTGCAAGGCCTCTTCTGTTATTTCCTATGTCCATGACAGAAAAACATATTTTCAGTAGATTTGGATCTCTCAGCCGGCTGCTGGCTATAGAATACGGCCTTGGAAGGAGCCTGGGTAGGTTTGCTAGAAGAACTTCAATGGGTGGTTTGCAAGATTTGTAAATTACTAACAAATCCAATATACACATGTTTTTGTTCAGAATATGAGAAGTATATGATGCTGATCCTTCCTTACTGCAAATGTATTCTAGCACTTTTCTTTCTTTCTCATCTTTTGTGTGCTTTGATAGAGCTAGTATGAAGAGCTGTAATTAATGTGAAATAAATTTATAGCAAGTATGTCTGACATGTTTTGAGATCACATGTTTGATCATGAAGCAAGTCATTAGACTAATCATTTTAGCAATTTACAACATTGATACTTAAATGTCCAGTTTGATTACCTAATTGAGAGTAATGATAAAATATTCCATAACACTAATACACTACAAAATTAATATTTTGTACTCCAGTCATAGATAATATGTAATAGTAAATATTCTGGACAATACACACAGCACCATCTATCCCCAAACAAAGCAAAGCTTGTACTATGGGTGGGAACCAGATAGCTGATAATTATTAATACTTTTTTATTAATTGAATGTTTACATAGCCCCTGAGAGTGTACAACCTTTGCTCTACCACTTTCGGAAAAAGCAAATAATCATATTTGTCTCAGTCATTTTCTTACCTTCTTCAGGACACCCCGTAAATCCAAACAATGTGTAAAAACATGCCTCAAGGTACTTTTAACAGGAACATGAGCTGGGATCTTAGCTCCCTTCTGAGATTTATCCACACATAGTTTATAAGGCACATCTGCTAGAGCAGTAAGGTCTAGATGACTTAACACAGAGTTTACTTCTGTCTCTATATTGTGTGGTATAATGCCGATGGTATCGCCTGGTTTGAAGTGAAAATCGCTGCCCTGTAAAGTCCATATGATGGATTAATTCAGACCATACATTATTAAATATTGATTATGTCAGAATGGTCTGTATCTTGGAAAATTCATATCAGTAAAATTCACTGTCAAACCAAAGCCTGAACCAATAAAAAAGAATCCTTGAGAAAAAGGAGTCAAGTTGTTTTTAGGAGAAATGAGTATTTATAAACATTATTTTGATCAGGAGTCATGTCATGAATCACAAAACAAACATATCAAAATATTCAGGAATTTTTATTCTGATGTGTCTGTGTTGAATTAATAATCTAGGAACTTGTTAAAGGTTGGATAGAAGATTAAAAGAAGAGCCATAGCAAACAAAATTATATGTAGGGATAGTAGATAGGTATGCATGAAGCATTCTATGTTCTATTGTATTCTAATCCCATTATAGCTTGACCACAACTCATATGCAAACCGTATATGTACGTACCGTAATATCAAACGTGACTTCGTATACGTCTTTGCAGCCTTCACCCTCGGCGGTAAGCTTCCGCCAGTCGGAAATACTCGCATCAAATACTTCCCCATCCGCAAACGGTAAAGGAGGCTGTTGCCCTTCGTAAACTGTTCTGCATTCCTTAAAAAAACAAAGTTAAGTAAACTTTTCAAGAAATTCCTTGCCTAGAACAAAAATTCAGCAAAATAAAACACGAAAGTTTCAAAACTTACTGAAGCCTTTTCAAATTCAATTTTCAAAGGGTTTTCTTTGTAAACCGGCAAACTTATTACGGAGGTTTTTGCACACATATCATACAAATCATTTAAATGTTGTGTTATAACCATTTTGCTCAAATTAATTTAATAAAAATATTGATTGTTTTTAAGACACACGTGTGATCTAAACTTGATGACAAATCGAATTAAAAAAACAATCTGCAAGTTCAACCATAAAGCGTACGAGGACAGACAATCAGTTTTTAAAAAACAGTATTGATACTGTAAGTTTTTAACCAGTGTTGCGCAGTGCGAGGTTTAAATAAAGCACCGAATGTTACTTACCGCACCAGAAAATATATTCAGTTTCAAATAATATTTTGTACAGCTTTCAGTAAAGACAAACTTGACACGACACAATTTTTTCCGTCACAGTGCTGTGTCACATCACATGATCACACGTCAATCTAAATTGTTTTCGATTACTATTTGATATTTCAATCCTAGCCCGACCTTTACCTTTTTTACCCAACTGCTTCAGAAGGTCAATCAACAAACACAAATGTAACATGAATAATACGTAACCTAATTTAATCCCACCTTGGACTCGGTGTTCCACACGAAAAGAAGAAGAAGAATTTATTTTCTGACTATTTTAACAGAATGAAATACTTTAACTTACTTGATACGAAGGAAAGAAACATGACATTTTAATGACAACAGTCACACATTCAAAGTAATGACAAAAGTCACAATGTCAAAAAAGAATAGAATACAGCATTTTTTCTACTAGTCTGGCAACGCTGATAATGACTGACAGTATATTTTTTTAAGTTCGAGGCCGTTCAACGCAGTCGCGTAAGAGAATATTTTAGCGATGATAGATCGTAAAACCGCGTTTTAGAGCGCCTGACAGGAGAAAATTTCTCGACCTCTCGACTGAGATACAACTTAGCCAAACGTCATTTTGACAGCAGCATAGTGTTATCTAGGATATGTTTAGTAGTGTATCTGTTTTGGTGATATATTTCTGCTGTTTATCGTGTTGCACTATAAATTATACTTTAGTTTATATTTACGAAAATAAGAACAGACAAAGCGTCAAATCTTTGGAAATCGCTAATGTGAAAGAAAGAAAGAAAGAAGAAAGAAAACACATTTATTTCGGTCCACACAACACAACAACAAAAAATACTACATTTAAACTTAGGCTATCGTAAGCACAGGTTATTGCGCATATGCACCGAAAATGGACCTCACTCAGCATGTGCGGCAGATAGCAGTAGCTATCTACAGCGCTGGTATTCTGTGAAGCCATATGGACGGAGAATAAACATTAATAAATCTTAAAGTACCAAAGATATTTTCTCGAGTCTTATAAACTTATAAACTATACAGCTATACGATACTATATAACGCTACAAACAATTAGAGACATCTACATATTTTAAAGTTTTCTTTAATATATAAATTATAAATTATTGGCAAACGCAGACATTTTAGTTGCTTATTTTATACAAGACATAAATTAAAACAGCTAGAGGAACGTAGTTATAGTTTGTCCCAGTGCAACTGCTTGTGGAACAATCAATTGTACATCAAGTAAATGTAATTTTAATTTAGTTTTAAATCTACTAACGGACAAGGAATTCCTAATTGGCGGCGGAAGATTATTCCAGCATTTCGTGGCAGCATATCGAAAGCTGCCACGAAATGCGGTTGTTTTGTGTCTGGGACAAATTAAACGAATCGCGGATCTTACGTGACACTTAGAAAATAAAAGTTTATCGTATAGATATTGTGGCTGTTCATTTATTATAATTCCAAAAAGTAAAGTTGAAAAATGTAAGTTTCTACGCGCGGCCATGTTCATCAGACCATTTTTATTTAGATAAGGTGTAATATGCGTGCGACGCGGTATGGGGAAGCAAAAGCGAGCGCAAGCATTTTGCATACGCTGTATAAGTCTTTTGGTGCGCGCCAGTAAACATTCCCCGAATACCATATCGGCATAGTTGAGTTTAGAGAGTATCAGGGAGTCACTAAGTTTAACCCGCAAATCAATACTTAAATAATTTCGGACCCTATATAAAACTTTTAATCTATAAAAACAGTTGCGGACTATTTGTAGCACATGATTTTCAAAATGGAGTTGCCCATCCATAACTACTCCGAGATTAGGCTTCCGATACACGTTCAATTGGCTCATCGTTGATGCATATTTTAGGCGAAATATTTATTATTTTATCAATTTGATTTTTGCTGCCAAGGACTAGGTATTTTGATTTTAATGGGTTAAGGACTAAACTATTACGTGAGGACCATTGAGCTATACGGTTTAGATCCTGGTTTAATTTATCAGCGGCTGTATGAGCATTGTTAGGGTGAAAAGAAATGTATAACTGAAGGTCGTCGGCATAGAGGTGATATTCACAATTTTGAATATTCTCAGTCATGTTTGCTATATACAAAATAAAAAGTAATGGGCCGAGGATAGACCCCTGAGGAACTCCATTTAAAACTGGCAAATTCGATGAAAACGTTCTAGATCCGTCGCCATTTTCAACTGAAACTACCTGCGACCGTCCGCTTAAATAGCTTCTAAACCAGTGTACGCTTTTGCTGTCAAAACCATAATATGATAGCTTTGATAACAAAAGTGTGGTGTTAATGGTATCAAATGCTCGCGAAAAGTCAAGCAGCGCAAGAATACTACCTTTTCCTACATCTTGGGCTGCGAGAATATCATCTACGACATCCAACAGTGCGGTCGAAGTACTATGGCGTTTTCTGAATCCTGACTGCTTGGTAGGAAGAATGTGATTTTTTTCTAGATAGTCTGAAACCTGTTTGCACACTACTTTTTCTATTATTTTGGACATAAAGGGCAATATACTAATAGGGCGTAAATCTTTAAATTCTGTGGGTTGAGTAATTTTAGGTAAAGGTCTAACTATTGCAGTTTTCCACGCGTCTGGAAAGACACAAGTTTCTAATGACTTGTTGATTATAGCTGTAATTACTTTGATGGTGTTTGGCACTGTTAATAGAATCATTTCAGATGAAATGTCGTCTGTACCGAGAGCATTTGTAGTTATTGATTTGATTATATTAAGAACAGTGGTTTCACTCACTAAACTAAAACGAAATATCGCAGGACTATGCCTATGAAATTCAAAATAAGTTAAATCTGATATGTCAAATAGTAAGATAATTTCGTACGCTGACGACACAGTTCTTCTATGCAGTTCTGATGATTGGCAGAACACGTTTAGACAAGCGCAGTTTGGTTTTGACTTAATTAATCAATGGCTACAAGAAAACCTGCTCTCGCTTAATATCGGAAAAACTAAATTCATTACTTTTTCCCACAACACATCTAACCAACCCTCCGAAAACGCATACACAATTATAGTACACCATTGCTCTAACCCTGAATCAAATGCATGTGCCTGTCCTAAAATTGATAGAACAGATGATATAAAATATCTGGGTGTCATAATTGATAAGAATCTGAACTTCCAAGCACATGTGGAGTCTGTCACAGCAAGAGTCCGTAAATTAATTTATGTTTTCAAGAACCTTAGACATGCTGCAGGTAGAACCATTATAAAAGAAGTTTACTTTGCACTTTGTGAATCACTTTTAATCTATTGCATCACAGCTTGGGGAGGAACTCATAAAACCACTATTCTTGGCCTGGAAAGAGCACAACGAGCCATTTTAAAAGTCAGCACTTTTCGTCCATTCTATTATCCAACAGCTCAACTACTTAAAGAATGTAATGTTTTATCTGTTCGCCAATTATTTATATTACTAACAATTGTTAAGCAACACTCCCTAACTCAGTATGATCCTGCACTTCAATCCTATAAAAGAAGATCAGATATTGTCTGTTCCTCCACGAGGTTTCATAGAGCCCATTCCCGACATTTCTTTTGTTTTCTAGGTGGTTTTCTTTATAATAAGTTAAACCGTGAATTAAACTTTTATTCTATGAATAAACAATTATGTAAAAGGACTCTCATTCACTGGCTGAAAGGTAAAACTTATACAAGATGTTACAAAAAGACGAGTAAAGCTGAAAGGGTCTTGAAGGGTCAGCTGTAAAGAGTGTATACAGAAAAAAATAAAGCCGTAGTGTCATGTATGAAAATTATGAAAAACTAATAATTTTAATAATTTCGATAAAATTTTAATAATTTCGTCCCAGCACTATTTATTACAATTTTAAGTTCATTACACTTACCAGGAGATCTTTTTCGCCACCTCCTAACCCCGCCCATTGATAAAGTAAACAATGTCACCTCCTTTACCTACCAGGAGACATTTCCAAACCCTTTTGGCGGTTCGCCTACTTGTCGTCTCGTCCGTCGCTGCGTATTTTAAACGCACCGTAACGCTTGCGTCTGTCAGACGAAAGGAAATTGCGAAATCAGATCTTATTCCCATACAAATAAGACTACGGTGCGTTTACGGATGCGTCTGTCAAGCACCGTAAACGACAAACGACAAGTGGGAGAACCGCCTTTATCTACCTAGGTAGGGTTAAGTAGATTTTTCCATGTAAATGCAGATTATTCCTCAACATTTGACTCATTGTAAGAAAAGAAAACATTAGCAACTTGTTTTACTAAGAACCATTACCTACTTAGGTTTCCTGATAGATCCAGGAGATACCTAGTTAAAATTCAACTAAGAACTTACCGAATGTTATGATCACGTTGTACGCAGCCCTTTCAGTTAATTTAAAAACTTTTTCACTAAACATTAGGTACCTAGGTACACTACAAAAATGGTCCAAACATTTGTTCACCGTGTTCGTTGCACGAACGGGACAGTGTCGGTCGTGGTCGGGAATAGCCTGACTTTTCGCACCGTTTTGGAAGTGTTCAATGACCTGGAATAAGCAGTGTTCGGGCGTCACCCAGGACGTTGTGGGTGAACGCTTCCAGTACAATGAAAGCCGATGGTAACCGCCGTCGTCGCTGCTTAGCTGGTGGTCTACCAACGACAAATCTTTGCCGATACAGCGGGCGAGCCAGATTTAAATTGCCATCTACATTTTCCACACACATAACCATAACTTAATATTGTATCAGTATGGAGCGAGCCATTTACACAAAAAACTACCAAAACCTGAAAATCAATAAGTAAACAATAACGCGCGCGAAAGCTTACGATCGACTAATCGAACCACAAAGAAAAGCCGCTCTCGGGGGCGGGGCTAAAGGTCACGGCGGCGCCTTTGTGACAAATGTGCGTGTGCGCAAACCATAGGGGTGCGACTGCCGCGCTTTGTTTCCTCTCTTTTCACGGAATAACTAGTACGTAAGATTGACCAGCAATTTTTCTTAAACGCATACAATTATTAATTCACTAAAATATTTTACGAATTCGATATTGTTATTTGAATGCAACCTCGACATTATTATTTAATTGCACCCGCAGGACTCCCCCTGTGGACGGACGTACTTTTGACTTTGACGCATCCGTCTGTCAGACGAAAGGTAATTTCGAATTCCCATACAAAAAACGGATACCTGGGCACCCTGTAACGATTTTACCAAGGTGTTTCGACAGACGCATCTGTCAGTCGGTCATTTTGTGGGGTTCGCCTTATTTTTAACGCTATGAAAATGTTGTTGTGGGTCATTTTTTGGCTGATAGATCAACATAGTGGTTATCTGACAAGAACGAAGAGCCGTGTTACTGAAAGCACGCTAGACAATTGGGACCAATTGTCTAGCGTGCTTTCAGCGTGCTCTCGCTGTTGTGAGAGCGGTCGCCGCAGGTCGAGGCGGTAAAAATCGGTCGGGAGGCCCAACGTTCTAACGTGTTTTTCTACTATCTAGAGTTATCCGAACAGCAGTCGCCGCAGTGCGATGCGTGCGGCTGATGATGACGATGGTGTGGCGTGGCTAAGTCTACGATCGCCTTCATCATTTTGATCCACCATGAAGAAAACTCGTAATATTTTTATTGATTATGATTTTGGCATGACCCTAATATGTTCAAAAACACAGCCTCGCTATTGGTCAACCCGTGGTCAACCCTTTTTATGCAATTTTTAGGGTTCTATTGCAAAATGGTATCCTTAGTTTAATACACAACCTCCGTCACACTTCTGTTCGCCTGGTAATCGATTGGTTATTTCATATTGTAATTTTAGGCGATGGACTGACAACCTGTCACTATGGCTTTACACAATTTTTCGGATGACCGTCAAATGTTTGTCAGACGTGGCGTAAATGTCCGTTTTATGCGGCCGTTTATGCTCTGCCTACCCCGCAAGGGATTATAGGCGTGTATGTATGTAGTTGAAGTGAATTTGTTTCCACTTTCGTTAGGACATTGCAGGCCGAACTACCTGATTGTCTGAAAGAAAATTTGTTCCGTGCTTCGTAGGGCACGTTAAGCCGTCGGTCCCGGTTGCAGTCTATGATCACTTAGACGGCGGCGGTCGTTGCTTAACCATGTCAGAGGCCTACTATCTAAAGAAGGTTGAAAAACTCTGATACCAGGAACAGGATTGATCGGGTCGTGTGTCGAATCGGTGTCCCACACGACAGAATAAGAAGAAATTAGTGGCAGGAAGACCCATAAACCCACATCTTCCTGTGGAGACCATGTGGGTGCTAAGATGTATGAGCAGGTGCGTCATGGTACCCAGTACTGGGTGACCTGGTGGTATTGGTGAACCAGTACCAACCAGGTAAGTGGTGCACCGTTTTAGCGGTCTTAGCTTGATTAATTGAAAAGCTGGATAATGTGTCAAAGGGAATGTATCGCGAGGGCAGTGCAACATAATGTGTCGCAGGGAACACTGCTGTCCAATCCCTGGTCATCCTTAGTTATTTTCTACAACACCATCGGGTAGACATGGGGTGATGCTATTCTAAACCGACACCACACCACACGGCATAGTGTGGCATAGTAGGTTAAAGTTACATTACTCAAGAATAAAAATACGGAACCCACACCCAATTATGTCAATTTTGCTATGGGCGTGGCCGAAAATGGTACGTAAATTTTTGGGAAAGCTGTTGTCCTAGTACTTTCAAAGATTAAAAGCAGCAGATAGGTCACTAGGTAAAGTCGGAATTAATCATCTATCATGACATCTTATCTTTACATGTCAATGTTTTAAAATGTTGCTTATTATGTAAACTTGAATAGGCAGAAACCTTCTTTAAAAATAAAATGGAATAACAGACTAGTGGCGCCCACAATCAGGAAAAATATCTCTGGCTGAAAATGCTGGTCATCTGGAAATCAAGTTTTCAGTTAACGACGATAACTTACTACAAAGATAACTTAAAAGTAATTTAATAGTAATGAATTTCTAACATGGTTACATGATGTAGGTAAAAAGGTTTGAAAATACTATCAGTCTTTACATACATAGTCTATGACTATGACGTCTATGAGAGGTGTATGACCTGGAGGCCAATCGCGGTATTTGTCAAAGGTTTTACCATTTCAACGTAACGTTAGCGGTTCGGAAATGGTTTGGCAATGGTTAATGTCAAAAACGCTATCGCGGTATTTTTTCTGAACGTATTAATCGTTAACGTTGCCAATGTAAAACCAAACTTGAAACGTTAAGAGATTGCAATGAGTATTCCAAAATACTAGGTGTTACTTTCATAATCGATGATCGATTATGAGTGTAAAACGGCTGTATAGCAATAATGACCTCAGGCTCTAGGCCTTTTCTTAGATTTAAGAATATTAACTGTACAAGTGATCTGTGGTTTTCCATGTTTTGTTGATTTCTATGTTTTATTTAGCTATCACTAAAAAAACAAGTGTATTAGATAACCATCTACTTTTATTTAAAGATCCATGGGATTTCTAAACCCCATAATGTCGCGTAATGTACAGTACTATTTTTAAATGTGAAGTATGAAAATAAGATGAAATACATAAGAAAGTAAGAAATTGGATTGCCGCCGTGTATTTATTGGCCTTTCAGTAAGTACATAATATATTACTTAAATAAAGAACGTATGATTCAATGGTTTTATGATTCAATTTAGCTGTCGGGTGATTTCAGCCTCAAAGTTGTCTCTTCCCAACAGCAATGTCTTGTTAAATTTGTCTCAATGATGTACTATTTTTCAGGTTTGGAACAACGTAAGACAGGATGAGGTCTAAATTATCTAGCTTCATCCAGTCTCAACATGGCACCAGACGTGGAACTCCAGTAAATGTCACCCTTTTCAATGGAATTGAGTGTGGCAATATAATAGGACAAGATGTCAAGGCCAAGTGTTGTTGAAGATCCATTCCTACAGGTACATATACATTTGAATTTAAAATTACTTAATTTATTTAATTTTGTCATGTGCTGACTGCTTAGAATAGCATCAATTCATTTCTTTCCCATGTATGTAGTTTGTCAGAGGTGACTAAGGGAGTTGAAGGTGTTATGTGTATTACCACGTTAGGCCACAGACTGAGAACCTATCACTATATATAGATTTTTCTTATACAGCCCACACTTATTTATCAGCATGGCCATAGCGCCATAGCAACTGTATTTTTGCAGCTGTTTTCTTTCTGCCTACCCGGCAGGTAATATATTTAAAATATAATTTTTAATTTAAAATTTGCTAGTTTATTTAAGTTTTTTATCTAAACTGCAATACCCTAGCAAGGTGCATGTTAGTGTCCAATTAAATTTTAAGATCTTCTTGATGTAAGCAGAAATAAAGAATTGAGATAAAGGGTCATAACTGTATGTATGTAGTCTCAGGGAAGATAGAAATAATATATAGATATCAATAATAATAAAAGTTGCTTCTTTTTACAGCAGGAAAACATCCCATTTGCATGGGACATGGGGTAGCTATCTATTTACACTATTATTATATTGTTACAGCTACCATCGTCTGATGCAGGGGATCCCCAACGAATTAAACAGCCACAACATGGATGTAAACTAGCTAAAGAAAAATAAAATAAACAAAGTATATTAAAATATATATTTCTTTTATTTACAAATTTATTCCACCATCGCTCGCTCCCTCACTCACTGTCCACTTCACTTGCTATGTGTGATCAAGGCTTTTGGTGAGTAGGAGGCGATCGCACTGACTTTTCCTCTATTGTCCAATGTACTTGCTACATGTGGTCAAGGCAATCATACAAACAAACACAGCCAAGATCACTGACTTGCCACTCTCTGTCCACTGCACTTGCTATGTGTGATCAAGGCTTTTGGTGAGTAGGAGGCGAGCGCACTGACTTTTCCTCTATTGTCCAATGTACTTGCTACATGTGGTCAAGGCAATCATACAAACAAACACAGCCAAGAGCACTGACTTGCCACTCTCTGTCCACTGCACTCGCTATGTGTGATCAAGGCTTTTGGTGAGTAGGAGGCAAGCGCACTGACTTATCCTCTATTGTCCAATGTACTTGCTACATGTGGTCAAGGCAATCATACAAACAAACACAGCCAAGAGCACTGACTTGCCACTCTGTCCACTGCACTCACTATGTGTGATCAAGGCTTTTAGTGAGTAGGAGGCGAGCGCACTGACTTTTCCTCTATTGTCCAATGTACTTGCTACATGTGGTCAAGGCAATCATACAAACAAGCACTGACTTGCCACTCTCTATCCACTGCACTCGCTATGTGTGATCAAGGCTTTTGGTGAGTAGGAGGCGAGCGCACTGACTTTTCCTCTATTGTCCAATGTACTCGCTACATGTGGTCAAGGCAATCATACAAACAAACACAGCCAAGAGCACTGACTTGCCACTCTGTCCACTACACTCGCTGCGTGTGATTAAGGCACTTGTGGTATTCTTCCTGCGGCTCTAGGCTCTTTATTCAGCCACGTCCACCTCATGGGCCCTATCGAGGGTGTGGAGATAGAGCTCAAGCATTTTATTTATCAAAAACGTATTTAAAACGGCCAACGTCTCAGCAAAAGTTGCTCTCGACGAACTACAACAAAAACGTTCATTTGACAGCGTCTGAGACCTTCCCAACGTAACGTTAGTGGTTTAAAACGCTGTCAAAAAATTACCGCGATACCAAACGCGTACTAAAAGATCGAACGTTCGCCGCTCCAGCGTAACTTCCAAACAAAAGTCGAAACGTTTCCGTTCATGCGGTTACCGCGATACGAAAAGTGCGTAACGTAGCGTTTTTGGTTTGGTTTTGTTTTGGTATTTACGTTATAAATTACCGCGATTGGCCCCCTGAGCAGCTGATCACTAGTGATGGGATTAGTCGATTATTAAAATTTAATAAAGAAAATCTTTTTTTTGATTCATTCTGTAACACCTTGTATAGATATAGAAAACCTGCTGTTAATAGATGTTTAATTTTAATTTTGAATGTTATTTGTTTTAGTATTTTGAGCTTTGTATATAAAAATGATTTTGTTTGAGTAAATTATATTACTTTTAACTAGCATATAATAAATAATAAGAAAATTACCTGAGATACAAGTAAATATATTTTGTATTTACTTAGTTTAGGTATAGTTAAGAAATGTATGCACAACTTTAATTTTATATCTGTAAATTTACTTTTTGTATGCTCACTTTTATTTTGAAATAAATGATTTTATCTTATCTTATCTTATCTTATCTTATGTTAACACTATTTGCGTTAACAGGAATGTTAAGAAAGTGTGCGTTTATACGATTTGGGTCCATTAAATGAGAAGGCAGTTCTGATTTTACATTTTTAAAGCTACCAACGTTGTGTTTAATGTTCTTCCACAGAGTACGAGGATTTGAAGAGTTATTAATATGGTTTGTGAAATATGCACATTTTTCATGATAGAAAGCTGTATTTACTATACTTTTCAAATCTTTATAGTAATATTTGTGTGAATCAAGTTTTGTAGTACGGTATTTATCATGAGCCTCGTCGCGTAACTGCATTATTTGTCTTATGTTGTAGGTAATCCAGGGATATGAATTTTCTTTAATATATTTAGTTTTCCATGGTGCATGAACGTCATACAAAATTAAAATTTGTGCATTAAACATCGATACCATATCATTTACGTCTTTATAGAAAATAACTTTGTTCCATTCTATGGACTCTACATCAGCATAAAATTTTTCTAACTCAATTTGTTTTAAAGGCCTGCAAAGTACCCATTTAGGTCGAGGTTTTTCCTTCTTCAAGTGAAGTTTGCAGGTTAAAAAGGCATGGCTACTTAAATCCGGAATATAATTTACGCGTAGGTACATCAAGCAATTGCGTACTAGAACATAGAACATCTATTAAAGTCTCACTGTGGTCGGTAAAATGTGTTGGTTTATCTACATACTGGGACAGACTCATGTCATTTAGAAAATCTACAAGTTTTTTTGTACTACTCTCGTGGTGATGTAATAAATTTATATTGAAATCTCCTATTAGTATGATATAATCATAAATTGAGAAAGACGATACAGATTCTGTTAAAGCGTCAATGAAGGTCTCAACGTTGAGCCAAGGCGGACGATACGCAGTGCCAATCGCTAGTTTCGAACCGTTTATATTCAAACTTAACCACATTTGTTCCACTGTAGGTGCTGGAGGATGAGCTAGAAGACGCGCGTTTATGCCAGTTTTTAAATAGAAGCCTACCCCACCACCACCGCTACGTGGTACGTCTGCGGGTCTTGGCCTGTGTCGTAGACGATATCCAGGCACTACTGGAGCGCGCGCCTCTTCTCCCGCCGACAACCATGTCTCATTGATGGCCATAATATCGACTTGAAAGCGCAACATGGCTACAATAAACTCGTCATGACGAGTACCTAGCGATCCTCTGTTCAATAAGCCTAGTGAAATATTTTTAGTCTTACAGATAATATATTGTATAACAAAGGCAAACAAAATTTGACAGTATTTGCTATTATTAAGATAAAATCTAAAGTATGTCGTATGGCTCCAGTCAATATTGTATAATATTATAAGTCTTATTCGATTTTTTAATTGCGTGCGAAGAAAACATTTAATTTGCCTTTTATTACGGTTATCATTTTTCACACTCACCCACAAGGTGCTACAAAATCGGCATACTGTATAGCTAGGTGATACCACTGTATCCACAAAAACTAAGGAACTAATTATCAACATAAATAAAACTAGTCGCGAACGTAACATATCGAGATCTTTGGATTGCTTTTTGCTCAACAAATTATAAAATAACAAAAGAGAAACCAAAAACGTATAAAATTTGATCGGCGCGATTGTCGAGAAAAAAAGGGGATACATATATTCTATTCTATAGTCTCTTTCTGTATGAAAATTTTCGGAAGGATTCCAGAGAAAGTATATTTTGTGATAAATTAAATTTCTCAACATACTAAACTTATCAAACCAATAAAAACTTTGAAACAAAACAATCAACGCCTTAAATAAAATAAAAAACATTGCTTTACTGTAATCTAATATAAACATTTAGAGTAGCGCTGGCAGATAGAAATCAGTTACCACCAACATTACTCGTGCCAAAAACCCTAACGAGATCGGCCTCTACGAATACGCAGCACAGGTGTGTCCGAGTCGCGCCGCGCTAGGATGGACCCATTTTTGGTCCAGGCATACTTCCAGTTTAGGCGAATTTTCTCATCTCGTACGCGCTTAAATAATTGCCTGTTGGACTTTGTAAGGCGCTCGTTAATATAAAACCTGTTTGTAGGGCCAGGTAGGTTGAGTCCAGTGGTGTCGAGGTTGCGGCGCACGCGGGCGGCGCGCAGCAGTTCGTCTCGTTGAGCGCGGCGTTGTAGGCGCACCACCAGCAGGCGTGGACCCGCCGTGACCTCCGCATCTGCTTGCCTGCCGCTAGGTGCCGCGTGCGCGGTGCCGGCGGCGGCCGCGCTCGCGTAGCCCCGGCGCACGCCGACGCGAGTCGCGCTAACTACGTCACGCTCCTCTATTTGTACGCCGAGTTTGCTGCCGACGATGGTGGCGATATGTACCGGGTTCCCCCGCTTGTTTCAGAGATGCCTGAGATTTCAACTTCATTCAGAAGCAGGTCTTGGTCCCTGTCGTTGAGTTCACGCGTCAGTCGGTCGACAGTAGCGGTGAGGTCATTGACCCTGACATCATTGACTATATTTTCTTCATTCGCATTTTTTTCTGATACAGTACTCTGAAAGCGCTCTTCCATGGTAGAAATTCTCTGTTCGATTTCATTAAAGCGCTTGTTAAATGAAAAGATAGAAGAAGCAATATTATCTATTTTAGAGAGTAGATTTTGAGTAAACAAGGTCATCTGTTCATGTATGTATTTCTTTAGATCAGCAGATAATTCAATAGCTTCGTTACCCAAAGCAGGACTCTCGAGTGTTTTATTTAGGTTTATACTTGATCGCGTACTTCCTCTCGTCATTGTAACGTTCATGTGCGGGTCAATGACCGAGTCAGCTGGTTTTTGGCGGCACGGAAGGCACCTCCATTGCGCTTTGCGTTCGGCATCCATGGTTGTATACAGTTTCTCGTAGTTGTGTTGTTGTGTTGACATCTAACTGTCTTTTGTTCATTCACTTCGCCAAACCCTCCCGATCAGAGATGTGTTAGTTAAAATTTTAAGCCAAGGTTATCTTATCCGGAGCACGTTGAACGTACCCCAATCTGTCAAAGTTAGTAATAAAAATCGTTTGTGTACTTTTTGTGTACAAAAAATCATTTTGAATTTGCTTAGTTTTGTCCTAAAATATTCCAAGAAATACTGAATCAGTGTAATCCAGAAAATGGCCAGTAAGAATCTAGTGAGTATGGTTTATTGTAGGCTGTAAATAACCTCATAATGTATGTGTGTGTAGAACGTAAAAATATATTTTTTCAGAAAAAACTAAAATCTTTATGCTATGTAACTCTTGGTGGTACCATAGCATATCAAATTGTATACCTCAAGAAAGATTTTAAAGGTTACTATGAGAATGTTCTGCAACCACTCAGTCAGAGAATCAACCCGGAATGGGCCCACAAACTTGGAGTAGCAGCCATCAAACATGGCATTTTCCCCCCTGAAGATTATGAAGATCCAAAAGTTTTAGTGAGTAGCATAGATGAGAAATTAAATGTGCCAATAATAAACAATGTTACATAATTATAAACTATGTTTAATTTGTATTAAAATTTTATGAATTTACAGTGTTACGATTAATGAATGTCTCGGGTTCAAGTCCCGGCCGCTGCTTACTTATTTTATATTTTTAATTTTTTATTACAGAATACAAAGTTATTGGACTTTGAACTGAGCAACCCTTTGGGTATAGCAGCAGGTTTTGATAAGGATGGGGAAGCTGTAGTAGGTTTAAGGAACTTAGGTTTTTCAATAGTAGAGATTGGATCGGTGACCCCTGAACCGCAGCCGGGAAACCCTAAACCAAGAGTATTCAGGTTGCCTGAAGACAATGCTGTCATCAACAGATATGGCTTTAATAGCATAGGCCACTTAGAGGTCCGTAAGAAGATTGAGAGCATAGACAAAGCTTTGCTACAGAAAGGGCTGCTAGGTATTAATTTAGGAAAAAATAAAACATCTGAAAATGCCATTGAGGACTATATTAATGGTGTTAGGAGGTTTTGCATGGTGGCTGATTACTTTGTTATCAATGTCAGCAGGTAATTAATTCTGTAATGAAATGATTATGCTTAGTTCAGTGAAGATGAAATAAAAACCTAATGCCTCTAATCTCTTTTCAGCCCCAACACACCTGGTCTCCGGTCATTGCAAAATAAGAAAAATCTCCAGGAACTCCTGACTGAAGTCAATAACACCAGGGAATCCATTTTCATGTTCAATGGTCAGAAACCACCACTGTTCCTCAAATTATCTCCAGATCTGACCCTTGAGGAAATGTGGGATGTGGCATATGTTGTCACCTCAAAGAAAAGCAAAGTAGATGGGCTTATCATCTCCAATACAAGTATAGATAGGTCATGTCTAGTAAATAAAGAGTTTTCTGGAGAAAGTGGGGGAGTAAGTGGAAAACCACTGACAGATAAATCCACAGAAATGATAAGGACAATGTATAAGTTGACAAAAGGTAGGTCTTCTTGGATATTGACTTAATATTATATATTTTCATCATTTCTTGATTTTGTACAATAATGATATTTATATTCATAACTGTATAAGCAGACTAAGATAAGGAAAGCAATGTGCATCATTATCAGCCCACATACACCTATGGCGGGTGACAGGAGTAATGCCAATAGGCAGAATGGAGGGTTCCAGGTGGAGTCGGGAAAAGGGTAGCTACCCGCCTGGCCGGGTGTTGTGGCCAGGGGACCGACTGGTCCACCTGGATAGAATTGGAAGTTGTATATATGCGTTGCGCGGCGAAACACTTCGATACCGCGTTTCAGGCTCTTTGTTCTGTCACGTGGCGCCATCTTGCAGATATGTTGGAACTTCTGTTACGTCTTGCTTGCTCGTGAACCACTTTGAGTGAGCTTCTTGTCGTAGCTCCCAGAGGTCGCTACCACGGAGCAGAAGTGGTCGCTACACAATGCAGGGCACTACCAATGCAGGGCATAGTAGGCCTCTTTTCTATTATGCCAATCTTCCATGTCCTGTGCTTAACTCTCCCATACAGATGAAGCCATGTGCAAATAAATATAATTATTTATCTTTGTTTTATATGCAATGTATTATTATTATTATTATTATTATTATTTATTTGAACAGGCAGGCAGTTGAATGTTATGAATATAAAAAATTACAATAATCTTGTAATTTTCAGGAAGAATTCCAATCATCGGAGTAGGAGGCATTTTCACTGGACAGGATGCATATGAGAAGATTCTCGCTGGAGCCAGCGCAGTGCAAATCTACACAGCATTGATCTACCATGGACCTCCAGTAGTCACCAAAATAAAATCTGAATTAGCTGAGCTGCTTGAAAGAGATGGCTACAAGAGTGTCAATGAAGCTGTTGGTAAAGGTGTAAAGCTAGGATATTTTAGCTCTTTCTTTTAGGTGTTTATAGAACATAGTCAAATCTTAGCATAAGAAAATGTAGATATGATCATTTACTATTTTTAGCTAATTTATAACTTAAGCAAAAATATAGTTTGTAGGTGTGTTTATGATGTTGTATGTACTTATTTTTTATCTCATTATAAAAATATATCGTAGTAATTTATTATAAGATTTGTCTATATTTTGGAGTTGTTGATATTTTGATAGTTTCCTCTTTGAAAATACCTGTCTTTTGGTCTTGGTTGTGCTATATGCTATCTACCTCAATGAAACAAGGTATTAAAAAATGTTTTAAAGTTTTGTTTTCGCTTTTTACACATTAATAAATAAGACTTCATTATAAATAACATTCTTAAAAAATTACTTAAATAAATATTTATGTTGATACTTATTGACTTTTAAATGTACAGTTAGGAAGTTTTGATTTTATATAATTTTTACAATCATCTAAATTTTTAACACTTGCTAAGTCAAACAAAACTGCTGTGTTTAGTTTGTCAAGTGCTGACAACTCTTTAACTCCCGCATCTGTGACATCCGGACATTTGGAGACTTGGACAAAAGTTAAAGAGCTCTTGCCATGAGAAAGTTCTTTCATAGCCCTGTCATCAATATACATATTATTGTGAAGTATAATCCTGGTCACCTTGGTTCCACCTGAAAAGAAAAATCATGATGCAATAAAGCTGAAAGTAGTTGTCCTGCAATAATGTTGCTGATGTGATGATGATGCAGTACCTCGGCTGCTATCTATTGGATACAAACTTACTTAGGTGTGAGAATCCGTAGTGGGAAATAGATGAATCAGACCCATCAATCTCTACGAGATCAAGTTTCACATTTTCGCCGGGTAATGCGTTGTAGTCATCCAGTTTCTTTCCGCTGGCCCAGCCGACCTTCCCGCCGTTTCTGAGCACCCACTCGGCGCAGGCCCGGTCCGGACCCACGGCCTTGATGCGGTCAGGGTCTGGTTTGTTGAACATCATGTTTACATACTCCCAAAAAGTGCGATGTTGACTGGTGCACGGAGTATAAACTCTTTGGGCGATTGGCACAATGACCTACAAGAAAGTACTTGTGTTGAATACATACTCGTCATAAATTGTTAGGTACCGTTGTAACTTTTTGTTTTCAATACTAACATTACGTAATTTCAACATTTTAAATTTATTTTACAAAAGAAATACACAAAACCAAATCCCGCCACTGACAGCTCGTAAATAACCTGTTTATCTCTAGCAGTTTGGCAGTTCAACGAGTTGAAAGAAAGAACGAGAGTCACATTTAAAAGAGGCTTTTAAAAAATACTTCTTACTCATATAGCAATTTTGATAGCGCCACAAGCCCACAAAATTGCGTATAGCGCGTCTCGTTTTATCTTTACATAAATGCGAGAGATGCACGTAGACACAAATAACATCGAATCTTATTTTATTTAAGTTTTCTATATTTTATATTTATGTAATTATGCTATCATTAATATAATTTAGTATATATTTAAGTGAACATCTAATATAATACATTAAATGCAATAGATCTGAAAAAAAAATCACAACATCGGAATAGAACTTGCGTTGCCGTTCTAAGTTGCCGTTGCGTTGCGTTTCCGGAATACGGACATTGAGCGAGCGGGCCCCTCCTCTTCTGTCTTGTCTGTTTTGTGTTATTTTTTTGTATCAAACAAGGCAAGCTATTTTTATCAATTTATGTATAAAATCTGGATCAAAACTTGTGTCAGTGAATAGAAGACCACGAAAATGAATACACTGGACAAGCAGTTAGCTGATCTGCGGATCTATGCGAACGAATTAGACGCCAAACTGCAGGATGATATAAACGCGGCGAAGATGAAACCCTCGATTCCGCCGAAGAAGAACAAGGCTCCTTTACCGCAAATACCTCAGAGCTACACGGTCAAGTCAGCCTGTGAGCCCTCCTACTCGTCGAGGCTTGATTACGGCAGTAAACCTAACAGTAACACATATTCAAACTTAGTGCCCGTAAAAAGTTGTATCGTGCGTAACACAGCTCGGCAGCGGAGTGGTGATGTGCTCTTATACAGCAATTTGCTGCCTCCAGGAGGTACCAACCACGTATATTCCAACATTCCTATACAGCGTCAGGTAGCTGAAGGCATCTACGATAGGGACACAAGATCTGAAGTGTCGAGATCGTCCAGAATTAGTGATATAGGAGCTCAATCTAATTACAGTGAATTGCGACGGCCAGGGTCAGCTTATCCGCCTTCCTCTGCATCAGTAAATGCTCAAGACTTTTCTACTTATGGTGGTTCGCAAACATCATCAACATATGAGTCATTGTATGAACCAATCAACCCTAGACCTTGTAGTCAGTTGTCTGGTACGTCGTTGTACGGTGGTTATGTTGGTACTACTGCTGAGCCTACTCCAGAGCCAGATGACGAATTGTACTGCGGCAACTGCTACCATTGTGGAGAGAAGATTATGGGGGAAACTACCGGGTGTACAGCTATGGAAAGAATATACCACATCAAATGTTTCTGTTGCCAGCAATGTGGGATCAACCTTCAGGTAATTCAAGGGTCTATTAAATACTTTATAATAGAAAAGTAACCCAATGAGGATTCAATTTGGGTACTCCAACCCCAGGTTAGAATTATTGATTTGGACCTTCCACAGTTTATTAATTTCTTGGATCAGAAATTTTCAACATTATCTCATCCAAAAACAACAAGGTTCAATTCTGATGTTTTTTTTTCATAAATAATTTCCTACTGCTAATTCTGTATTTTATTTCAAATGTATTTAAATATGGACAGTTTTGTTAATAATCATTTGTCCTGTAAGATCTTGTTTTACCATATGATGTGCAATAAACTTATTGATTTTAATTTATGTATCCATTTCTTTCCAGGGCCGTCCATTCTATGCTGTCCAAGGCCGTGCCCTTTGCGAAAGAGACTACTTAGAAACATTAGAGAAATGCTGTGTCTGCACCGCACCAATATTAGACCGCATCTTGCGAGCCACTGGCAAACCGTACCATCCCCGGTGCTTCACTTGTGTTGTTTGTCAGAAGAGTCTTGATGGCATCCCATTTACAGTGGACGCTGTGAACCGTATTCATTGTATTGAAGACTTTCATAAAAGGTAATGTTTAAATGGAGTTGGACATGTCTTTATGCTAAGTAAGTGTTCCAGCAACTCCAAGTAGTCTGGTCTGGTGCCAGCACGGGGTGCCAGTAACCTCTTACAGCTACGGGTGCACACAATATGCGACAAAAATTGTTCAAACGAAAATATGCAGCAAATATAGGGGGTGCGCACAATATGCGACAAAAATTGTTCAAACGAAAATGTTCAACACAAAATGTGCAGCAAATATTTTGCGTTATGACCAGGATTGTTCTAGAAAATCTATCTATCCTTGTCACACTAAGGCGAGTTTCATATTTGTATCCTGCTCTCAGTTGACACTCGTCAATTGACGCGTAATATTTGCTGCACATTTTGTGTTGAACATTTTCGTTTGAACAATTTTTGTCGCATATTGTGCGCACCCACAGCTACAACAAATAAATCACATAGATAATGTTGGGACTAGTGTAAGCTGGTACGCACCCGTACGCGCGTGTATCGAGCATGGAGCAACACTAAGTGAATGAGCTTTACAAACAACCACAATAGTAAAGTTTATGCAACTGTTGTAAAATGGGGGTCATTAAAATGCGAGTGTCTGTAATTGTTTGACACGAGCATTCTAATGCCTAATTATATGCAGTTGCATACACTATTTTATCTACACTCTCCAAAAAAAACCTCAGTTATACACTTTTTCAAATGTCCGCACCGGCGATTGCAAGGCCCGATACAAGGTCAAATTCAATACCAGAATGTAATATGGCTAGATATGATATGAACTATTACTGAACAACATCGAAACAACAATTGTACAACATCTGAACAACATCTGAACAACAACTGAACAACATCTGAATAACAACTGAACAACATCTCAACAACAACTGAACAACATCTCAACAACAACTGAACAACATCTCAACAACAACTGAACAACATCTCAACAACAACTGAACAACAATCTAATAAAACAACTAAACAACAACTGACAGGTGCGGCGGAAGATGGCGATATGAGTATCGGCAAAAAAAACTTCGTTTCGATTCTCAACTTTATCGAAGTAAGAGCCTTCTCATTAAATTATTACACTTCTGTAGTTTCTATGAAACTGTAATTTCTATAGACAGAATGCATAAAGTAGGTATATAATGAAACTGTTTTCGAGTTCAGTTTCGATCAAATCGGGGACGTGCTAAAGAAAGGTCAGGTCAAGAGTACCCTAAACCGACGAGCATGCATGAAGAGATTGATGAATGTGGAGGAGGCGAAAGAAGTATGCCAGGATCGTAGTAAGTGGAAGGAAGTAGTCTCTGCCTACCCCTCCGGGAAAGAGGCGTGATTTATGTATGTATGTATGTATGTTTTCGAGTTCATAATTCGAACATTATGAGACGAGTGTAGATAATAGTAGTTATAGCACAATGATTTATGCAGAAAAAGTAGGGCCTCAAGAGTCATTACTTAGCTATTTTGATAAGCAAATTAAAACGAAATTTTGCAGCGCATCATCTGCGATTATTTTAATATGCTTCTGAAAACTGCTCACATTAAATAGTACGAGATGTGTGCCTGCCTTATTCATGTAGTTACTTCTTTCAGATACGCGCCCCGTTGCGCGCGCTGCGGCGAGCCGATAGTCCCCGAGGGTGGGGCAGAGGAAACCGTCCGCATCGTAGCGCTGGACAAGAGCTTCCACATCGCCTGCTACGCGTGCGAGGACTGCGGGGCCTCGCTCTGCACCAGGCAGGAGGGAAGAGGCTGCTACCCGCTTGACGACCACCTTTACTGTAGGGAGTGCAACGCGCGCCGCATTCAGGACCTCAGTCGGGAGATCAACTGAACTAAACGCTACTCGTGCAAACTTCACGTCTGTTAAGTGTTAAACTTCGCTTGCTATGAGCGCCAACGCTGCGTCGCGCGGGCAGCTCACGCGGAATGCTTGCGCGTGTGCAAGATTTGTCAAAGTTCATGAGCAGCGCTGTGTGACGCGGGTCCGCCAACACGCGGCGCGGGCGCGGTAACTACATCCCGTCCGAACACGACATCACCTTGCCGTATTACAACTACTTCGGCACGATGCGCTAACGCTGTGTCAAGCGAGATGCACGCACGGCGCCAAAATGCAAGAGCAGCACTGCGTGACGCGGATCGCCCAGCCAGGTTGTGCAGCCCGCGCGACGCAGCGTTGGCGCTTAATAAACGATCGATTTGTTCTGCATGCTGAAAACATATGATAAGCAAGTGGTTTTTTAATAGAAACTGAACTGACACTGACCTAATTTTTACATTCCTGATGCATTTGATAATAATATTAATATTAAAAGGCTGTGTAGCTCTCACCATACACGTATTTGTACTTATTTGCAGTATTAATAATATAAATTTTATTTTAAGATAATATTGTAATGGTGCCATTTAAGATATTAGATTCTTATTAGTAACTAGCTGTTGCCCGCGACTTCGTACGCATGGTGTATTGACTTGTGAGTTAGTGAAATTGATGTATGCATATTGTTTAATATTAATATCATGTTTGTATAAAGTTTTTTTTCTTTAAGATGTGCAATGAATAGGTACTGGTTAACTTGTTTTTCAGTTAGGTACTTGGTTTTGATACTATGGACATCAGCTACAAAACATCATTATAAACTACTTTGGTAGTTTTACCATCGGGTGCTTAAACGTACAAATTTTCAGGAGAAGTGACTCGAGAGCAAGCGACATATAGCTGCCCGTGTGATAAACAGGGAATCGTAAGACCTACGCCTGCGGCTTTCAGCGTCTGTCCTTGCGATTTGTTTACAGTCATTGCAAAGAAAACGCTGACGGGAAACTGAATGCCCTGAAATTGAAATAAAAAGTTGTTGGGAATGAGTGGTATACGCGCCACAACCAGTGAAAATATCCGCCTCGAATACATTCATCTTTAAGCTTAAGATCTTCAGTCTGGTTCCATTGCACAGCTTTGGCGGAGTGAGATTGCAAAGAAGCATGAAAGGAACACCAAGTTTAAGTAATATTTGGTGTGCAGAAAGACCATTCGCACTCAAGGAGTTTAGGAATTCTATTAGGTAGTTAGTGGCTTTGTCTTGATTCATGACAGTGGTAATTGACCACCATATCCCCAGTGATTTGTGACATAATGGTATGGTTTATTGAAGCAGTCTGATCATTTTTGGGTGCAAAAATAGCTCTTCCACGTAGCTACGAATCTTTCTTTTGAAGGAAGGAAGGCTCGCCATACATAGAAGAAATGATTCTCTTTAGACCAGAAACTATTTGGCGAAGCGTTTCAGGCAGACTTACTTGACCGTTATCCTCTGGTAAAGTACCTCTGCCGAGTTTTAATAAAGCTTGTGAAAACTCTTCAGCCCGTGGATTACCTCCGAGACGGGTTCGCATGATCACCGTCATGGTCAGCTTGTGAATTTGTGGCCAAAGAGCCGATGATTTTAGTGAGGCATTCACCTCATCAGCCCTGGTACCTCGAGTAACAACTGGAAGTGTTTGGCGAAAGTCACTGGAAAAAAGAACAGTGATATGGCCCATGGCCCTATTATCTCTGCGTATGTCTTTCAAAGTCCTATCCATAGCTTCTACCGTTTTTTTGTTGGCCATCGTACACTCGTCACATAACTACCAGACAACAATATCAGAAAACCTTTGCCTTGTAACTATTACGTGATACAGCACATATTGGAGTATCGTTTGTGTCCAAATCGATTGGTATTTTGAAAGTTGTATGCGCCGTTTTCTCTCCTGGAAGCAGTGTGGCAGCGATACTTAAAGATACTACAGCAAGTGCAATCCTACCTTGCCTTCTGATCTCTGCAAAAATGTTTAAGGCGAGTGTAACAGTGAACGACCTCGATAGTGGCGCCACTTCACAAAAAAAGATTTATCTTTAAAGAAACAATCTATCAGAATATCCGTTGCCCAAGCTTATACTTACATACGTATATCACGCCTATTATCTCTTGCAGGGTAGGCAGAGCGTAAATGTCTGACATATATTTGATGGTCATTTGGAAAATTGTGTATCGCCATGGTGACAGGTTGTCAGCCCATCGCCCATGTGAAAGTCCCTTAGTCACCACTTACGACTCCCACGGAAAAGAAATGGGGTGATGCTATTGCAAGCCGGCATCACACGGCATAGTTTACAATACTATATTATTATTTTTTTAGAAAACCTGCCGCCTGTCAGTGGCTTTGTTATATAATTTTGGAGAAAACATTTCATTAGCGGGTTTCACAAAACTAACAGCGACATCTATGAAGTAATTTTAAACAAATACTCTAACATTTTTGATTCTAACTAATGAAGGTATTTATATTTTTTTAGGTTCCGTACATCAAAAAGAAACGTACAAAAAAACGGAACCCTTATACGATCAGTTTGTTGTCCGTCCGTCCGTCCATCCATCTCGTAAGACGCTTTATCTCGGGAATGCGCAGAGATATCGAGTTAAAATAAAAACTATATTGGTAAATAGGTTTTAGGCTGCAATATGGAACCCTTATAGGTTCACTCACTTTGTTGTCCATTTGTCTGTCTTTCAAGACTCACTATCTCGGTTACACGTAGAGATGTCGAGTTAAAATTAAAAGTGTTATAATAACCTTTAACTCAGGGTAACGGCCTCTTGTAGTGGTAAAAAAAATAACTAATTTTACCCAAATCATAATTTGTCTTCGCAATAAAACAATTTTCAACGGATTTAAGTTGTGTTTATTTTGGATTTCACAATTCCTACGTTTCCACAATAAACACAACTTAATTCCGTTTAAAATTGTTTTATTGTGATGAGTAATAGTTGTGCAAACTCAAGAAAATATCACAATTCATCTGTCTTCCATCACATACCTTGACCATGACCAAAGGTCAAAGTAAAAGTCCGAAACATTTCTGTAATAGTTAGAACGGTCCGCATATATGTCAGATGTGGCGATAGCGATAAAATACTTACGGCCGTTGACGCTCAACCTACCCCGCAAGGATTAAATGTGTGATTGTTTGTTTTTTGTTTGGTTAGGTCGTTTCACGGGGTCGTTTAGAAGTTCAGATCGTATGTCAGTCAATACGTGGTCAATACCGCGTTTTACAAAACTAACAGCGACATCTATATTATTTTTTAGGAAAAAAATTCGGAACTCGCTTTGCGGAACCAGTTACTGTGTTTTACCATGGGAATGAAAGATTTTTTCGAGGTAAAAAGTATCCTAGATGTTGACCCGGGTAATAAGCTACCACAGTATACAATTTTGGAGAAATCTGTGCAGTAGTTTTTACGTGAAAGAATAACAAACATACCGACAGCCAAACAGACAAAAATCAATTTTACTTATGTTTTGATGTCTGTATCTTGAACACAATTAGAAGCAAAAACCCTTTTTTGAATCTATTTCATGTACAGAATTGGTTTCGTTTCTGTTTTATTATATGTATAGATAAAAGAAGCTCATTTATATGCCTTTTTTTATGTATTTAGAGAGTACAGTAGTTATGTGCTTAAGATTAAATGATTACTGTTTTTAAATCGTATTTCTCATTGATGGGCTGACAACCTGTCACTATGGCGATACACAATTTTCCGAATGACCCTCAAATATTTGTCAGACGTGGCGTAAATTTTACGTTTTTTACGCAAGAGTTTGTAGGCGTGAAATGTGTATGTAAAATAATCAGGAAAAAGAATATGCCGTGTGATGCCGGCTTAGAATAGCATCACCCCATTTCTAACACATGGGTGTCGTAAGAGCCGACTAAGGGACTCGAGGGATGTGTATTGCAAATTTAGGCGATGGGCTGACAACCTGTCACTATAGTCATACACAGTTGTCTAGTTGACCCTCAAGCTTTTGTCAGACGTGGTGTTAATATCCGTTTTACGGCCGTTAACACTCTGACTACCCCGTAAGGGATATAGGCGTGATTTATGTATGTATGTAAGGTTGTATAAGTATTATTGTAACTTTTTTAATTAGTTGTAGCATAGATATGCTAGTCACACGATGTAGTGTACTGTAATTATTTTATAAGTTCATTTTATATGTAGGAAGTATTTTGCATTGCGATAAATAAGATATACAGCTAAAGATGTTGTAAATGCTAGGACTTCTATGAATTATTGAAATATTAATGTTGTAGTTCTCAAATAAACTTGTAAAAATAATGAGTAGTTTCTTTTAGATGTCTCCATTATATTATATTTATTTATTTTAGACGAGAGATATCGCTGGCCAAGAGAGTTATATTCTGAAATTTCGAGATATGGATATTTTGAAGAATGGCCAGGGCGTTCAGTGACTTGTGCAACTTCGGGCTATGCAGACAGGTTGTCGAAAGAGAGCACTTTCTTGGGTCGTATTTTTATTCTTCAGTGCCAACGCTGCGTCATGCAGGCTGCACACGAGGGCGGGCCGTACGCGGGCTAGGTTTGTTAAGGCCCTTTTCCTGTCATGCGTGTTTTCGCCCGCGCGCGGATCTGGTCCGCATGCGGGTGACAGCACGCTCCGGGCCACACGCAGGACAGGGATTTCGTTTACCGCCCCCGCATCCAATCCGCGTTCCGCGCGCGTGCTAGCCGCATCATAGGAAAAACATGCATCAAATGATAGGATGCGGGCGGTCCGCATGCGGACCAGATCCGCGTGCGGGCGAAAATACGCATGACAGGAAAAGAGCCCTTAGCGTCAGAACCCCTGGACCAAGTGCAAAATACAAGAGCAGCGCTGCGTGACACGGGTCCCGGCGAGGGCGCGGTAAGTACAACCCGTCCGAACACGACGACACTCAGACAGCTACCAGGCACTATTCGCCTTCTAAATTCGGACGGATAATAATGATGTCAGACGCGCGGGAATCCCGTGCAGCCCGCTGGAGCGTTGGGCCTCACTCTGATAAATGAAACAACTGAATAACTCATCATTTTAAACTTTTATTTTTATACTATACAAGACATTTTTGCTCAAGCGCTTCATACCCGACTCAAGTCGTCGCTTACAAAACCTAACTACACTTACTTATTTTAATTATTATAAACAACAAGAAGACTTTGGCTTCTTTTCAAAAACGTTCGATACTTCATTCTTACTTTTTCTCCAACTAATTTTAGTATAGTAGTATGACACAAGCACTTCCAATTTAACAAGAAAGTAAATACAGTTTTAACGTTTACAGCTAAACACAACTTTACCAAATAAATGGATCAATCTTTTTGCATGTTAGAACATATAAATTTAAATTTTGGGAAAAATTATCAATACATGTATCGGATAATTTGTATGTATATTACGTACCGCCAAAAGTGAGGAACTTAGAAATATTTTATCTTAGGCACAATAATCTTAAAATCCGTGATAAGTAATAATTAAAACAACTTTCAAAATCATCTTTTTGTAATGGAATCGAATAGAAATGGCGTTCTTTTCTGTCTTTGGAGTACATAAATAACATCAGCCAATATGTTCAATCGCCATTTCAACAGAAATCATTATTATTAATCACATAGCCTTCGAAAAGTAGAAGAGTGAATTATTTACAAAATGTGTTTAGAATATAATTTGTTTTTAAAATACACTGGTCAACTATGGATCAAACCTATGTCCAATAGGGAATTCCGTACGTTTAAAAATACTTTTTCGTCATGCAATCGATCATTCAAACTCTGCCGCAGTCAGCGGTTAAGCTCACGGCACTTTCACACACAGTACGGCACACGGCACCCACATTCCTTCATTCCCTCTTTTAGAGATTCTTCACTATCTTGTAGCCAGTCTATAGTTTGTATTCTGCCCTACCATCTAATATCTACACCTGATCGCTTTGCGACCGAGGGCTCGCGTGGCCATCGTCTCAAGTCGTACTGGTCGACATACTAATTATATACACCGACCAGTGATTCATGACCTCTGCGACGGCCAGTCAGGATACTCTGGTCAGTGAATACATTTAGTAAGACAACCAGCTTAACCATGAGCCCTTCCGGGCGCGGACGTCCGATGACCCGCTCTAATGGCCTTTACACTCTGAATATATTACGATTCGCTATACACTGCTGGATTTCTTGAATAAAACATTATGAAATATTCAACACAATCACCAATGTATGCCGAATTGGTCACAGTTTCAGGGATGTGTAATAAGGCCTTTACATTACAACTAGTCTATAGCTACATACATTAAGTGAACTCTTTACATCTTACACCAACATTGATTTATAGAACGAATATTCGCCAAGTGTAACCGTGAATAAAACTCTATTAAATTCAAATTAAGTCTCCTTTTCAAATATGAACATTAGAGCAATTTTTTCCTGACTATAATCTGTTTTTGTAAAAGCACATGCTCCATACTTTATCGGAGGACAAACATTTTTCCAGGGACTTTTGGGACAGGGTTAACTTTTGAGTACAATATTGATACCAGTTAACATTTAGAGTAAACACCTATTAATAAATACGCAAACACCGATTCTCATACTAAAGCGACTGCATCCAAGTACCATGTATAAAATGTGAACATTGCAGGAATGTAAGAATAAGAACTGGGTGTTTCTAAAGCTACAGTTGGTGTGTGGCAGCCTTAAAGGCTGCCACACACCAAACGGTGTCGCAGCTGCATTGCGATCCGTCTGCGTGCGACACGATTTGTAATGTATGAATTTATATGCGAATGTTCACACTGAAAGTGTCGCAGCTGCACTGCGATCCGTCTGCGTGCGTTTGAAGCACGGCAGTCCGCGAGGCACAAACCGAAATCGCACGCGCGACAGCGGAACGGCAACGTCGCACGCCCGTTTCGTAGTGATGACGTTGTATTATATGGGATTTCCTATTGAAGGCCACACTGCGCTAACGCATGCGGCTGCGACACGCTAGCTGTGCAGCAGGGAAACGGACAGTTGTAAATATTTACAAAATTTACTTTATATTTCGGAAATTTTAGACCATGGAATTCGAAATACGGGAAAAGTAAATCAATCTAGTGCAAAGATATAAGTGTATTTATGATACACAAGACCAAAACTATAAAAATAGTGTTTATAAAACTGTGTTGTGGGAGAAAATAGGAAGAGAACTACATATTGAGTACGTATCAATAAGAAACAAAACAATTTATTATGGTTTTAAGTTAGGTATTTTATTGATTAAAGTATGTCACAAACTTTTCTCGCACTTCAAAGGCCGAATTTGGCGATCTTTGGTTAGTACGCCTCAAGGGAACCAATGCATTGGAAGTCTGCGGTGTATCATTATTTTCTTGCACATTTTGTATTGTTCCATGTCTATGTCGCACGTAATTACGTAAACAACACGCAGCTTTTACTACAAGAATTGCTCTTTCAACAGAGCATTCCATTGGTCGGCATTTTTTGATTTGATTTGTTGATTTCAAACATCGGTGACGCAGACGTACGGTGTCGCAGATGCATCGCAATGCGTTGCGTATGCGACACCGTCCGACACGGGTCGGTGTGAACCAGCTGCTGTCGCGTCGTGCTGCAGACGCAACGCGCTGCATTGCTGACGGATCCGGTGTGTAGCAGCCATTATTGTACAACATTGGGTGCCTGGTGTTATATAGTTAGGCTCGATTCTTACGGGATCACATCCTTAGCTAATTCAGACCTTTCTTGACACTTTTATAAAATAAAACAGACGGCAAATCTGCAAATGTATTTTTTTGTTTTTGTCGTGTTTTTTTCTACATATGACGCGATTTTAACGATGACCATGGTAAAATCAAGCTTAATAATTAATCGATTTAACTCTCTTTAAGTCTCTTTTCTTTCGGCGATTTAAAAAAAAATAACGTTTTTCATTTGTGATCCCGTGTGATATAGTCATCATTAAAACTTGACACTGGCGAAATCATAACGTAAACGCCATAAAAACCAGAAATTGAATTGATTTCAGAGAGTATCAATATAGCTAGCAATTAGCCAAGGCAATGTCCTGTAAGAATAAAAAAATAAGAACTTACTTTAAATTATTATATGCAAGTGTTTTGAAGAAGTATCAAAAACGACATAAAGCTTCTCGAGTTTGGAAAAGAACAATACTTTTATACAAACTTATTCACAAAAGTTCAACATATTATCATACATTATCAAATTTCGAAACTCACATGTCTACGGTTAAGTATTATAAAAATTATACACATTCTTATGAATTGTAACATAAAGGTACGTAGTTTTATTCGGGTGAGAGATTTGTAATTCAGTTGTCATGCAACTGCAATAGTGACAAAATGCATGCAAACATCAAGTATTTTACGTTTAGACTTTACTCTGTTATAAATCGTGACAAAACACGAGTGAGGCTCAGCCAGTCATCCAGGTGACACGGAAAAATCATAACTAAACATATATTGGTGACGGACAGCCAACAAATTGAGTGCAATACATTGCCCTCAATTCGGGATATAAATTCACCTTACTTGCCTTAAATTTGTGCCGTCACTTTCCGTCAGATAGGTTAAGAAAAGGATAGGAGATATCTAAGTCCTTCAGTCATTTTTACAAACGTCAATGGTTTTTCGCCTTTTCTAGTAAATTTAGTCGCCATTGTTTTGATCGACGCCTTATTTTGACAGTTAACACGTATTTTGCATGAAATGATAAGACATGACACGACTAAAATATCTCCTATCCTTTTCTTTACCAATTTGACGGAAAGTGACAGCACAAATAATTTAAGGTAAGTCAGGAGAATTTATATCCCGTTGAGGCCAGCTGTCATGACTAGATGACTGTGGCGACTAAAGAATTAAATTTTCGACTTTTTACAAAGAAGTAAGATATGATTCAAGCTTTTTAACAACGTCAAATCATATGGGACTTTTTTTAACACTGTCAAAACGCGCGTCTAATTCTTCGTAAAAACACCGTCTTTATCTCAAAAGCAAGCAAATCAAATAAACAATACTTATTAGTTTAGGAGACACTGGGCCGAGAAGCTAGAATCTAACATCTGTAATACTTTTTCAGCATATTATTACACTGAATAAATGAGTTATATAGGGTGAAATTTTTATAGAAATATTCGCTGTCATTAAAGTTACCGATAGTAATACCATAAGTAGCCGTGTGCACTTTTTCATAAATTTAATTGCAGCGAATATTTAATTGAGTATGCAGGTTAAAATTTTACTTATGGATAATACTAAAAACTGGAGCAACGGACATTCTGATAGATTGTTTGTATAAAGAGAAAGAGACTCAACGTTGCCTCTTATTGGCGGGCATTTTAGTTGACATTGGCTCTGGAATTCTGGAAGCCACACGTGTACTGAATTGTATCGATATTATATCAGTTGAACAGTAACGACATTTTGTAAAATAACCTGCGTGTATTGGACTCTTTTAATCAGCACACACCCACCCTTCTGGGATAAGTAAAAAAATCATTATTAACTTTATCAGTTAAATACTAAAATGTCTTAAAGTACATGCATACCATATCCAATAAGATATCCAACAGAAATGCATTAACGCCCATACATAACTAACTGCAACAACTCTCTGCTTGTTGAACACTGAACTAGATTCGTTTTCGTAATACAATCAAACCAAAACCATATTTTATTTCACAAATTTAGAATAAACCCTCTTAAAAATTGCCATTAGGTGATCAAGCAAGTAAATATTTTTTGAATAACCACGACGAATGGATCATGTTTTGACTGTAATTTAATTTTATAACTATACAAATATACAAAATTCTTCATGTTCGCAAATTATCTTATTTCCAATTTGTTCCATTTGAAATTCATCTTATCAATGATAAACCTATAAACAGTCTTGAGATCTATTTCAATCGTTTTAAAAGTAATAATTTAAAAGTTATTTTATTAGGTTATTTAAAATTTAATATTTATTTTCGGTGAAAAAATTAAATGCGAAGATTTCCATTTTCAATAGATCTAAGACTATGATAATTTATAAACTTGAAACCTAATAATGGGATAGATTTTGTATGGGACATGTTTGTTTGTTTTGAGCAGGAAATAAGAGAAAATGCGAACACGAGACGATTTGATAACGAGAACTCAAGGTTCCTTTAGGAACATTATAAGACGTGTCTTATCATCAATCAATAATACTATACAGCGTGTTAGGGAAATCACTGTACAAACTTTTAAGTATGAAACTGAACAACTTTTCTAAGATTAAAGATTTGGTTTTCCCGTACAAAATCACTGTTGAAGTCAATACAAATTAATCAAAATGTCATTGTACAGTTATTTTCGTAAAACACTGTACATCCAAATCACCTTTAGGTATATTTATAACCCCAGTCTCCTACACATGAATCAACATGTATTGGATTGTACAGTTAAGACCAAGCTGGGTTAGTCAGTTTGGACTTTAGACCGTTCTTATGCCGCGCGCATAAGAGTTACTTTGGCAGTTTGAGTGTCTAACTGCACGTGAGCTTGACTGTATATACATACAGGGTTATTTTTTATTCACCCCGGAAATTCTACAGGCTGATATTACACGTTGTTCACAATCACAATTTAAAAGTTGTTCAGAATCATGAAAGTAAAATTTCCGGGGTGAATAAAAAATAACCCTGTATATGACGCCTATATCCCTTGCGGGGTAGGCAGGGCGTAAGCGGCACTGTAGGATGCAGCGATTCACCTGAAGGTGTTGTTCTTCCGCTTGTCGACCTTCTCGACCTTGGGGTCCCACTCGAGGTCGTCGGGGTCGTCTCCGTCGAAGGGCGTGGCGGGGGACAGCGGGGACAGCGTGCTGGAGTTCTCCAGGTCCGGCTCCTCCATGTCCACCTCCACGTCTATGTCTTGCTCCTTGAACACCTGGAAATAAAGTTAAAAAACAATTAGAAACGGTAATACTACTTTAGACTATGATATATCCCATTTGTTCACTGAAAATGAAAATGAAATTACTTTAATCAATGTAGGATAGTATTATCTCTTATTGACGTCATGATCCGTCATAGTGAAAAAAAGAACTACTTCCCCCATTCCAACTCGTCACGCGTTCACAACCACCCCCATTACAACCACTTACGCGGTACAATTAGCTACCTATTGAGTTCGTCACACTCGTAACATTAACAACCATAACAACCTCTCCTACTCAAGCTCGTCACAAGCTTCTTCATTACAAATCGTCACGCGTTCACAACCACCCCCATAACAACCACGTACGCGGTACAACTAGCTACCTATTGAGTTCGTCACACTCGTAACATTAACAACCATAACAACCTCTCCTACTCAAGCTCGTCACAAGCTTCTTCATTACAAATCGTCACGCGTTCACAACCTCCCCCATTCCAACTTGTCACGCGTTCACAACCACCCCCATTACAACCACTTACGCGGTACAATTAGCTACCTATTGAGTTCGTCACACTCGTAACATTAACAACCATAACAACCTCTCCTATTCAAGCTCGTCACAAACTTCTTCATTACAACTCGTGTGACGAGTTGGAATTTGCGAAGTATCACAACTTCTTAATAATCGAAAGCTAAATAATCCCTGAGTAAGTGAGATGCTAGAATATAATATTTCCATAGGAAAAAGGAATAGGGCCCTACCACAAGAAAGTTAAGAGATGTGTTGAACTAAAGCTTTTTTATGAAGTGTTTAACACATGTTTAACCTTTTTGTGGTAAGACCCATCGCAGCAGCAGGTGAAACAGCTGGTCACACAAGTAATTTTTGTAACTGTAGCTATATTAATAAGTATGGTTACCATTTAGCCAATTATGGCAGCTGTCAATATCATGCTAATGCTTTGACATAAGGTCTATTCTTCTTTGAGCATTGGTTGGACAGCTACAAAAATTGGCTCATTGGAGTGACCCGAGATTAAATAGAGAGGTTTACAGAAAGTTTATTTGAGCCTTTTTTCAATGGGAGTTTTTCTTTTGACAGTTCTCTTAATAGTTCTGAATGTCAAATCAGAGGGCGCTGTGCTAAACTGAAATTTTGACGTTTCGATATGGCTGGCGTCAGCCATAGTTTTGTCACGGGTTCCGTTTCACGTTGTGATAGTTTGATTTACTACAAAATAAACTTATCGCCTTGCTATTATTATTTTTTTTTTTTTATTAGTGATGGGTTTGCTCTTGACTCTAGTCTAGGTCATAGGACAGAGACAGAGTCTAAGATGGAGCGAGCTCACCCAGAAGAAGCCTGTGAAGGCACTGGCACTCCCACATACTGACACAACGCAGATGGCTACTTGGCGCCAGACTTCGGTGGGATGGTGGTCGCGAGCCAGGCGGCTCCTTACGGAGCCTTCCACCGCTTATTGGGATCGTTCAGCCGGACTTATCCACAGGCAAGCCTGTGTTGCCGTTGCCCGGGGTGGACCCGGACCCCGTTGGACGGGGTGTTATTATATTCAGTGTCATACGTTTAAGTAAACAAATAACCAATAATAAATTAAGAACAATTCAATAAACACAAAATAAAGAATAATTTATAAAGTGGTACAGTTTTTGTGTAAAGAAACGTTATTTCAATTTAGCTTACCGCCCTCTACATGACACTCGAGAATCCCTAGAAAATTTCCCATTGTTAAGCAACTAGGGTTGCTACTGACATAAATTACGTAAAGGCGCCACGTGCGCCGTTTACCTCACTTTTAGTGGATCTGAGTTCATCTGAAAGTTCTGTAAACGTGGGTGTGTATGTGTTTGTGAGCAATATGCTCGCAAAGTACCAAGTGAGGTATGTGTTAAGGCGCCCAGCGAGAGTCACCTACCTCATGATCTGGATCAGGGCTGGACTGTATGCTGAGTCGGTGGTGCTCGGGCATGGCAGACAGCATCGACATATAAGTGTCGTCGCGCAGGGGGAACTGTCGCGGGGTGTACGGCCGGACCGACTGGAAGGAATTTGGTTAACATTTAATGTCACATCTACAGTCCACTGCTGGGTTGAGGCCTTTATAGCTTCTCATATACAAAGTGAAAGATAAAGAATCGCGCTTATTTAATCCACGCATTTCTATAAGTGTAACAGAGTGTGTTAATAAAAAACGTATTTATAAAATATTTTATAGTCTTTTATTGTTCTACCCTAGGTCAAAACGAGTCATAGGGAGTCGTTATGATACGTTCACACCAACTCGTCGCTGTCACAAATATTGTCCAAAATACTTCCGCGGAAGTATCACCGCGAGAGTGTTCACTCACACACTGCCGTCATACTCGCGCAGCAATACAGTGAGTGAGCGAGATAACAATATATTCCTCTCGCGTTTGTGCTGCATGACGAGTAGCAGCTGCTCACTTCCCATGCTATTTCCTTGATCATAGAAAAATTGTGCGCACGTGTCATTACCAGTCAAGTATAGGTCAGACGACCTTGTGCCGTTCCTAATAACATCTACAAAGGTGCAACAGCAGCTGTGCTTGACTGTAACGACGCGCTATGTCGCGTTTTAATCTTGTAAACTTTAGTAAAATTAATTTGATTATAAGCTTATTTTTAAACACGTTTTGATATATACCTATAGAATGCGTGGTTTAAAGGAACTAATACGTTTCCTTACACCCTGTTTAATATGAAATTCGGAATGTCCCTCAAATATTTGTCAAACGTGGCGTAAATGTCCGTTTTTGCGGCCATTTACGCTCTGCCTTCCCCGTAAGGGATTAAAGGCGTGATATATGTATGTATGTACACCCTGTTTCATACGAAATTCGCTTTGCATTACAAGTATTGTATAGGATAGCTACCTGTTGCGGCTGCGGGGGCTGCGGGGGTGGGGGCGGCGGCGCGGGGGGCTCCATGGGCGGCGCGGCGACGGCGTGCGTGGTCCTGCGCGGGCGGCCGGCGCGCACGTAGCGCGACCTCTCGCGGGTCTCGGCGCGCTGGTGCCGCGCGCGCACCGCCGCGTCAGAGATGTCCTCCTCCTGCAATGTCACGTACTGACTTCAGTCACAGTATAATTAATAGTACTAGCGTACAGTATGGTCACTCCCTGCCTCCCCCTACAAGCGCCGCCCACCCGCGCTCGGAGGACGCTCAGACACCGGCTAGCAAGGACGCGACGACGAAGGTCATTTCATACTGCCGCACATTGCATTCCCGATTCGCGAACGCAAAATGGCGGCAACCCTGACATGTTGTCTCACACACATAAGCATGGTCCGCGTTCACCTACGCGAGCTTAGACTGTGTGCGTAGCAATGCGTTTGTTTCATACATTTGAGCGACAGTGTCCGAGGTGTGGTTTAGTGAACACTGACCATCGCAACATTTATGGTACGTTTTAAATCGACCATAAATAATATATCTTTCGTAGCTCTTTTAAACTAAAAATTTCTTTTGTCATCCATAAACATACCGGGGCACGTTCAATAGACCACGGATAATATATCTTTCGTCGCTCTTTTATACTTTGACCGTTCGTAAAACCGCGTTTTGGAGCGCATGGTAAAAAATTTCTCCTGACTGGCATGCTAAAACGCGGTTTTATGACCTGTCATCGGAGAAAATACCGACAAGGAGAAACAGCATGAACGTGCCCCAGAACTATTTAGTTTAAAAGAGCTACGAAAGATTTATGGTCGATTGAACGTACCCTTGAACGCAGTTTCCTGAATGACCGCAAATGTTTGTCAGACGTGGCGTAGCGTTCGTTTTTAGGATTACGTACTTAAACGGTCACAAAACGGGACCCTATTACTGAGACTTCGTTGTCTGCCAGTTTGTGAAGAGTGTACCTCATAAACCGTGACAGTGACAGTTGAAAAGCCAATATACATACATACATACATATATCATACCTGTAATCCCTTGCGGGATAGGCAGAGCGTAAACGGCAGCAAAAAACTAACATTTACGCCACGTCTGACAAATATTTGAGGGTCATTGGACAAATTGTGTATCGCTTTAGTGACAGGTTGTCAGCCCATCGCCTTAAACTGCAATACACACCCTCGAGTCCCTTAGTCGCCTCTTATGACTCCAACGAAAAAGAAATGGGGTGATGCTATTCTAAGCCGGCATCACACGGCAAACAGATTTACCGGAATTATCAGACGTGACTGGTCCTTTTTAGGGTTACGGACCCAAAGGTTCACAAAACGGGACCCTAATACTGGGACTCCGTTGTCTGCCAGTTTGTGAGGAGTGTAGCTCATAAATGCCTGCTGATTTTAGTGTTTCATCGATCGAACTTACTGAGTTTAGAATATTGTAACGAACGAAATAATGGCCACAATTCGGGATGTACATTCTCCTTACTTGCCTTAAATTAGTGCTGTCATTTTCCGTTAAATAGGTTTAGAAAAGGATAGGAGATATTTTAGTCGTGTCATGTCTTATAATTTCATGCAAAATACGTGTTATCTGTCAAAATAAGGCGACGATCAAAACAATGGCGACTAAATTGACTAGGAAAGGCGAAAAAACCCTTGACGTTTTTAAAAATGACAGGACTTGGATATCTTCTATCCTTTTCTAAACCTATTTGACGGAAAGTGACAGCACTAATTTAAGACAAGTAAGGAAAATTTAAATCCCGAATTGACCTCAATATGTGACTCCCATAATCTTTTTATATTATGATCATCATTTGGGTTGTCATACTATTTTGATAACATGAGACTAGCCTGATGGCGTAGCGGATAGTATCCCTGCTAATTTATCGGCTATCTAGTTATCATAGTACACGCTTTGCTTAATTAAGGGCTAGATGGTGCCGAGTTATTTTATATTATTATTTAATTTATTCTATACCAATATTTGTGATTTTCTGGGTGTCGGCTTAGTATAGCATCACCCCATTTCTTTCCCGTTGGTGTCGTAAGAGTCGACTAATGGGCTCAATGGTTACATGTGTATCGCAATTTTATGCGAGGGGTTGACCACATGACCACCCTATGTGTGTGTGTGCGTGGTGTGTGTGTGTGTGTGTGTGTGTGTGTGTGTGTGTGTGTGTGTGTGTGTGGTGTGTGTGTAGTGTGTGTGGTGTGTGTGTGGTGTGTGTGTGGTGTGTGTGTGGTGTGTGTGTGGTGCGTGTGTGTGTGGTGCGTGTGTGTGTGGTGCGTGTGTGTGTGGTGCGTGTGTGTGTGTATCTGGTGTGTGTGTGTGTATGAAAACCCCAGATCTGATTGGTTACCTCGCTCTCCTCGAAGGATATCCGGTGTGGCTTGGTGACGCCGTTGTTCAGCTGAACCTCCGGCAGGTCCAACACTCGCCATCTGAAATTATATACAACATGAGATATAAATAACAAGTTTTACTTATGTTTTGGACAACATCGGGTGAAATTTTACTAGTGATCGAAACTGAAAATAGAGGATGGGATAAGGAACAACTCTTCCAAAAAAACATAGTTCAAAATATGTCAAAAATATGAGCTTCCATAGTAAGTCAAATCAGCTGATTTAGTATCATCATCAATAGTCCAAAGCCTCTTCTCTATTGCGGCAATATTTAAGTTCCTGTGCTCAATTCATCTATAGAGACCCCGTCGACTTGGTGATACCACCAGACTGATGGTCTGAATCTGTGACGGTTTTTGTATGGTACATCTAATTTTTTATATATTTCGATCTATGTTCCTTGGGGGAAGATGTTAGATGTTTTTTAACACCAGTACGAACTGAGTTTTTCCTAAGTAAAATTTAATCCTATATACAACACGTGTATTAACGGCCACGAACTGCGGGATCACTATATTGTACATGTGGTAGGATTGTCTGTATATACACATAACAACACTCACTTGGGGGTGAGTATCTCCTTGTATGTGAGTATCATGGGGCGAGTATTAGCGGCCACGGACTGCGGGATCACTATATTGTCGATGTGGTAGGATTGTCTGTATATACACATAACAACACTCACTTGGGGGTGAGTATCTCCTTGTATGTGAGTATCATGGGGCGAGTATTAGCGGCCACGGACTGCGGGATCACTATATTGTCGATGTGGTAGGATTGTCTGTAAATACACATAACAACACTCACTTGGGGGTGAGTATCTCCTTGTATGTGAGTATCATGGGGCGAGTATTAGCGGCCACGGACTGCGGGATCACTATATTGTCGATGTGGTAGGATTGTCTGTATATACACATAACAACACTCACTTGGGGGTGAGTATCTCCTTGTATGTGAGTATCATGGGGCGAGTATTAGCGGCCACGGACTGCGGGATCACTATATTGTCGATGTGGTAGGATTGTCTGTATATACACATAACAACACTCACTTGGGGGTGAGTATCTCCTTGTATGTGAGTATCATGGGGCGAGTATTAGCGGCCACGGACTGCGGGATCACTATATTGTCGATGTGGTAGGATTGTCTGTAAATACACATAACAACACTCACTTGGGGGTGAGTATCTCCTTGTATGTGAGTATCATGGGGCGAGTATTAGCGGCCACGGACTGCGGGATCACTATATTGTCGATGTGGTAGGATTGTCTGTATATACACATAACAACACTCACTTGGGGGTGAGTATCTCCTTGTATGTGAGTATCATGGGGCGAGTATTAGCGGCCACGGACTGCGGGATCACTATATTGTCGATGTGGTAGGATTGTCTGTATATACACATAACAACACTCACTTGGGGGTGAGTATCTCCTTGTATGTGAGTATCATGGGGCGAGTATTAGCGGCCACGGACTGCGGGATCACTATATTGTCGATGTGGTAGGATTGTCTGTATATACACATAACAACACTCACTTGGGGGTGAGTATCTCCTTGTATGTGAGTATCATGGGGCGAGTATTAGCGGCCACGGACTGCGGGATCACTATATTGTCGATGTGGTAGGATTGTCTGTATATACACATAACAACACTCACTTGGGGGTGAGTATCTCCTTGTATGTGAGTATCATGGGGCGAGTATTAGCGGCCACGGACTGCGGGATCACTATATTGTCGATGTGGTAGGATTGTCTGTATATACACATAACAACACTCACTTGGGGTTGAGTATCTCCTTGTATGTGAGTATCATGGGGCGAGTATTAGCGGCCACGGACTGCGGGATCACTATATTGTCGATGTGGTAGGATTGTCTGTAAATACACATAACAACACTCACTTGGGGGTGAGTATCTCCTTGTATGTGAGTATCATGGGGCGAGTATTAGCGGCCACGGACTGCGGGATCACTATATTGTCGATGTGGTAGGATTGTCTGTATATACACATAACAACACTCACTTGGGGGTGAGTATCTCCTTGTATGTGAGTATCATGGGGCGAGTATTAGCGGCCACGGACTGCGGGATCACTATATTGTCGATGTGGTAGGATTGTCTGTATATACACATAACAACACTCACTTGGGGTTGAGTATCTCCTTGTATGTGAGTATCATGGGGCGAGTATTAGCGGCCACGGACTGCGGGATCACTATATTGTCGATGTGGTAGGATTGTCTGTAAATACACATAACAACACTCACTTGGGGGTGAGTATCTCCTTGTATGTGAGTATCATGGGGCGAGTATTAGCGGCCACGGACTGCGGGATCACTATATTGTCGATGTGGTAGGATTGTCTGTATATACACATAACAACACTCACTTGGGGGTGAGTATCTCCTTGTATGTGAGTATCATGGGGCGAGTATTAGCGGCCACGGACTGCGGGATCACTATATTGTCGATGTGGTAGGATTGTCTGTATATACACATAACAACACTCACTTGGGGGTGAGTATCTCCTTGTATGTGAGTATCATGGGGCGAGTATTAGCGGCCACGGACTGCGGGATCACTATATTGTCGATGTGGTAGGATTGTCTGTATATACACATTGTTTAATTTAGCGTTGCTATGCTGGGGTGAGTTAGGTATTAATGACGGTCTATGAATGCGGCGCGGTGCTCGATCGCACGCGTCGCTCTGGGCGTGTGTTGTCCCTTTCTCACTCGCAGGGCGAGACTGGCGACGTGCGCGCAGACCGCCTGACGGCGCCAAGCGGTGATTTCTGCACCGCAGTCAGTCACTCAAAACCGTTCGGACAGGAGGGTATCGCCTATTGTGCGGATTTCCCGCCACGCGTTTTGTGATGCCGCGTGTAATGGACGATTCAATTTGAGATCGCGCGTGTTGATGCATCGTATTATTGCGTTTCTCCTGGGTTGTACTGGAATGCCAGGCTTAGTGATTGTTGGATGTCTCGACGTCTTCCACGTGAGCGTCGCGTTGAATAGGCATCAGGTGGCCATTTTGGCCCGCGTTTGTACGACCCAAATTCGGGTTGGGTCACGCGTAATGACTAATATCAAAGTGAAATACGAACAGAAGCTGTGAGTGGTTTGAAGTGAATAACGCGCCAAGGCTGTAGTGGAATGCTGGGTGTCGATATCTTTTCCACCCAGCCCTGTAAGTACCCACGGAATTCCTCTTTGATCCATTCCCTGTACTTCCTTTCTCCGTTGGGTATTTTATGCATTTGGACCGGCACGTTGACTGTAAGTTAAACCTGGTTGTTTAGTATAGAACTGTTTATTCGTGTTAATGGTGTGTTCCCTTTAGTCATATTTGTTGTACCATATCATTGTGACTCCTTAGTACGAATTGCGGAATTCGTGGGGTGATATAATTTGGAGGTACTTACTTATAATCTAGTGCTAATACGTGTGACGTAACGCCAGATCGGCAGACGGTATTTACTACCGAATTGAGTTATGTAAAGGTCAGAACACATCATTTGCCAATTTCACTCAACTTAGTTAATTAAGTTAAATAGATTTAGGTTCACGTTTAGTTCATAGTATGCGCTGCTATATTGTGCAGCGTATGCTATTTAGCGCTGCGTAACGCGGCCATTGTCTGCCTTCAGTTGAACTCCTGGTATTTTACTAGATATTTTACTAGATACCTGTGTAAATCGCTTCCACTGCGGGAGTTTAGCTTGGAATTAGACAATTTTTGGTAGCAGAGCGTGGTTCAGAAAACCACTAGATTTAAGATTATTTTAGTATAAGATTTTTAATCTACCTACATAAAAAAAAAAAATATATTTATTGTGATTGTAGTGTGTGCCCTGTGTAGAATATCCTATCGGTAGGATCAGGGCCAATCAATTAGTGAATTGCTTGTTATTATCGTTGTGTTTACCCTGTGCGGATATCCTAACGGTAGGATCAGGGCCGATTGTTTATTATTGTTTTTTTTTTATTGTAAGGTTCGGTGTTACTTTGAGTTGGTACCATGGCTCCCACAATTACACAGCTTCAGGCAAAAATTAGAACGCACCTAATTTGGTTCGCGACTAAGCAGGCGATGGTCGGTCGCGGGGACCGAGAGGACGCACTCATCGCTTGTGCGCAACGGATTGACGAACGGGTCGCGGAGGTGTTGGATTGCCTCACTGGATGCGAGGAGTTATTTGATGGGACGCCTGATGAGGAGGCCAAACTTATGGTCCGGGCGAATGTGACCCAGTGCCTGGAGATGGGGCAGGAGATCCAGCAGGCGGCTGCTGTGATCACCAGGCGTAGGGCTGGGGAGCCGGACCCATCCCATGGTCCGCGGGGACCGGGGGTGCAAGTGCCCCTGCCGGCTGTGGCTATTCCGGTCTTCCACGGGGACTACACGGATTGGACCCGATTCCAGGATCTGTTTGACAGTGTGATTCATAACCGCACTGACTTGCAGCCGGCATATAAAATGGCACAATTGATGGCCAAGCTGCAAGGTGAGCCCCATGAGCTGGTAAAGCATCTACCAGTCGATGATGCAAGTTACGAGACGGCTCGCGGTTTGCTGATCGAGAGATACAGCAACAAACGTCTCATGATTGACCAACTCCTGGAGCAGTGGCTCACCGTGCCGACCATCACACGAGGGACGGACCTCAGGGCCAAGGTCCTCAACCCTGTCTGCGTTGCAGTGAACGCTCTTGAGAGACAGGGGATGCCGGTGTCAGGCTATGATTATATCCTGGTCCACACGTTGTTGCGCCGCCTGCCGAGCGACATGGCCGCTCGTTTTGAACAGTCACACGGAGGTAAGACATCTGATTACCTCCCGACCTTCGAGGAGCTCAAGTCCTTCCTCGAGGCCGAGTGCAGGCGGGTAGATGCCCAATTTGGAGAGTCGCCTCACGCGGAGTCTGCGGCCGCTCGCCGCCCGGAACGGCCGGGTGCACAGGCGCGAGACGGTAAGAGTAGGCCACCCAGGCGATACAATGTCGCTAATTTGGAAACGAGGTGTGCCTACTGCAGAGAGGCGGGGCATCAGGTGACTGCGTGTGAGGAATTCGCTGCACAGCGGGTGCAGAAACGTCGTGGTGTGGTGCAGCAACGGCGTTGGTGCTTTAGGTGTATGGGGCCGCATCAGGTGCGAGAGTGCCCATCAAGCACCAACTGCAGGTACTGCCAGGGTGCCCACCATCAGCTCCTATGCATGAACCGCAGCGGAGATTACGGAGGCAGAGCTGACGCGGGTCAGCGGACGGAGTCTGCCCTACCTAGACGGGAGCAACGCTCCCCACCCCCTCCAAGGAGGAGTCCTCTTCCACCAGGGTTTCAGGGACGAGGCCAGGGACATCAGCAGGTGATGCCCCCTTCACCACGCGCGAGACAGTCACCACCTCGGCAGCAGGTGCCGGAACAGGGTAGGTGGTCACAGGTCCAAGGTCAGGGGCACCCATCACAAGTACGTGATGCTACGGGCGGGTGCCAACACCAGGGCCAGTACATGCAGTACTCGGCGGGTCTGAACAACATGGTGAGGTCTCATGACCCACGCATGCCTCTCCCCTTGGCTGAGCACCCGCGGCTACAGGCGCGTCCACGGTACGCGCGCCTGCCGCAGGGTTACTATAGGCTGCCAGCCATGGCGTACAGGACCAGAGGTCCCTATCAGCAGGAGTGGGACCCACTCGAAGGTGTACGGAGAGAGGGGACCCCCCCGCAGGACGCGGACACTCCGCGCTTAGATTCCTGCTAGGTAATCGCCGCCTACACGCCAGCTTCGGCCCCCCGGCCAATTACGGTATTGTTGCCTACGGCAATGATTTGGGTATGGGGATACGGTGGCCGCAGCATACAGGTAAGAGCCTTGTTAGATACAGGGGCTCAGGGTTGTATTGTGTCTAGTAAGCTGGTGAGTAGGCAACGCTTAAATATAAGGCCCACAACGGATGGGGCTGTAGGTATTGGAGGTGTAGATGTGCCTGACGTTCGGGGTCAGGTGAACTTCGAGTTCACATTAGGTAATACAGGTACAGGGGTCAGCTATCATGTCTCAGCAGTGGTGCTGGATGAAGTGGTAGGGAAACTTCCTCAGGTTCGGTTACCGTCAACGGTACGAGGGTTAACCACAGGCTTAGAGTTAGCTGATCCTGAATTTGATACTCCTGGTACGGTGGACGTTCTCCTCGGGTCAGACGTCCTCGGGAGATTCTGGTGTGGCAGAAAACGGGTACTTCAGCAAACTGGTTTAGTGGCCGTTGATACCACAGGGGGGTATGTTATTTTTGGCCCAGTTTGGAGACCTCAGGACCTACCAGAGGGCGATACGGTTCTCTATGGTAGTGTGTTGTCGGAGGTGCTGCAGAGGTTTTGGGAGTCTGAGGAGCCACCCACAGCGGATAGACGGAAGCCAGAGGATGACGAGTGCGAGCTGTTCTATCAGTACAACACTGCACGAAGTTCGTCAGGTAGGTTTGTTACCAGGCTGCCATTTCTCCCAAACCGCCCCTCCTTAGGTAGTTCGCGACAGATCGCGGAACGGAGACTACTGGCTATGGAGAGAAAGATGAAGCGAGATGCAGCACTTCGGCAGAAGTATATCGAATTCATGAGGGAGTACCTAGAGTTAGGCCACATGTCGGTGTCCAGCATAGATTGGAGGTGTTTCGAGCATTACTATATACCACACCTGGCTGTTTTGAAGTCACCGGAGGCGAAGATACGGGTAGTGTTTGACGGTTCTGCTCCTACATCGAATGGTGTGTCTGTGAACCAGTGTCTGCACGCGGGTCCCAAGTTGAACCGGGACATTGTGGACATCCTCACAGATTTTCGGTGGCACCAAGTAGCGTTCGTCGCAGACGTCAAAATGATGTTTCGCCAAACAATTATACACCCGGATGACCGTCGGTACCAGCTGATTTTGTGGCGTGAGAGCCCTGACGAGCCGATGGTCACTTATGAGCTTAACACGGTAACGTATGGTCTGAAGCCAAGTCCGTTTTTGGCAGTACGCACGCTGCGAGAGTTGGCCGTACAGGAAAGGGTAAGATTCCCTCGAGCCGCAGCAGTACTGGATCGCGACGTCTACGTGGATGACATCTGCACGGGTGCAGATAGCGTGCAACAAGCACTGCTACTACGAGACGAGCTGATCGCGATCATGGAATCAGGAGGTTATGAGTTGCGGAAATGGCTGTCCAGCTGTCCAGAGCTCCTGGCCGGGTTGCCAGGTGAGTTCCAGCAGGACCCGCACCTTTTCGAGAACCCGGACAATCCAAATACGTTGAGCATCCTAGGGGTGCAATATAGGCCAACGCATGATGTCTTTACGTATCAGATCGAGCCAGACCTTTTGCAGAAGACTTGGACGAAGCGTTCGGTATTATCGACGATCGCCAGAACTTTCGATCCTAACGGGTGGATCGCACCGGTGACGTTCATGGCGAAGTGCTTCTTGCAAAGGTTGTGGATAGCAAACTTGGGTTGGGACGACCAGCTCTCCGGAGAGCTGTTGAATGATTGGACCAAGTTTGTGACCACCTTACCAGGGATCGTACGCATCGCCATACCTCGCAAATTGCTCCCATCGGTGGGATGTAAGGCTACCCTACATGGGTTTTGTGATGCCTCGGAGCGAGGGTACGCGGCAGCTGTCTATTTGCGGACAGTCAGTTCAACGGGAACTGTAGACGTGCGTCTAGTTATGGCCAAGAGTAAGGTGGCTCCGGTTAGGACAAGATGGACCATTCCAAAGTTGGAATTGGCGGGAGCAGCGCTTCTCACGCGCTTGCTACATCATGTCGCTAGTAATCTACGCGGTACCATCACTTTGGATGAAACGGTGTACGCATGGACCGACAGTAGGATAGTTCTGTGCTGGTTACAGACGTCGGTACATACTCTTGAGGTTTTCGTGGCAAATCGGGTGTCACAGATTAAAGGATCGGAAACTCCGTTGGTATGGAGACACGTACCGGGAGAACAGAACCCAGCGGACTGCGCCTCACGGGGATGTAGGGCCCCTGATTTGGTAGGTCACTCACTGTGGTGGGGACCTCAGTGGCTGACTGAGTCACCTGAGAGATGGCCATACAATGAGTGCGGGTCGCCGCTTGGGCCACCTGATCGAGGTTTGCGAGTGAACGTAGGGCAGATCGTACCTAAGCCTAGTGCGGCTTTCTTGCTGGAACGATACAGCTCCCTCGACAAACTTCTAGGGCTGTAGAAAACCTCAAGCAGAACGGAACTTGGCACCTGTCCTCTCGCCTGCGGAGCGGAATGCGGCTCTAAGTTTATTGGTTAGGGTCGTCCAGGCGGAACATTTTGAGGAAGAGGCCAGGCTGCTCAGGGATGGCCGTGGAAAGCTGAAGGGAGGTCTTGTGCGCCTCAACCCGTTCGTGGACGAGCATGGAATGCTCCGGGTTGGAGGTAGACTTCGGAACGCTAACCTGCCCTTTTCAGCACGGCATCCGCTGTTACTCCCAAAGAAGGGACCTTTGGTAGAACTTATAGTTAGGGATCGTCACCAGAAAAACTCGCATGCGGGCTGCAATGCACTTTTGGCTATTCTGCAGCGCGAGTTTTGGATCTTGTCTGGACGACGTACGGTACGGAGCATTGTGTTTCGGTGCTTGCCTTGCTATCGGTTGAAGGCAGCCACAATGCAACCTCAGATGGGAGACCTCCCACCGGACCGGGTGACGGAAGCCTGGACGTTTGCGGGTGTGGGAACGGACTTTGCGGGGCCTTTTATGGTAAAGGCATCACGCCTTCGCAACGCGAAGTCAATCAAGGCGTATTTGTGCGTGTTTGTGTGCCTAGCAACCAAGGCCGTCCACTTGGAACTCGTGGCCGACTTCACTACGGAGGCTTTCTTAGCAGCTTTAGATAGATTTGTGTCGCGAAGAGGGCGACCAGCGCTGATCAGGTCGGACTGTGGTACCAACTTTAAGGGCGCTGATCGATGTATGAAAGAAATTATAACGTTTTTATCGGAAAACGAGGAAGCTATCGGCACGAGCCTCTCCCGTCAGGGCATTAACTGGGTGTTCGATCCACCAGGATGCCCCCACTGGGGTGGTATATTTGAAGCGGTTGTAAAGTCCGCTAAGACGCATTTGATGCGCGTTATAGGTTTAACGATATTAACCTTTGAGGAGCTAGCGACCGTGTTTTGTAAAATTGAGGCCGTTCTCAATTCACGTCCTTTGTGTCCGCTTAGCTCAGATCCGAATGATCTGGAGGCCCTGACACCAGGGCATTTCTTAATTGGCCGACCACTTAACGCCTTGCCAGAGTACCCCTACACAGAGGTCAGTAGCAATCGTTTGACGCGTTATGAGTTGCTGCAGCAAATGTCTCAGAATTTTTGGAAGCGATGGTCGCTTGAGTATTTGCACATTCTGCAGCAACGCCTTAAGTGGACGGACAGAACTGAGGCCGTACGCTCGCTCACGCGGTTTCACGCGCGGGACGGCCCGCGCGTGAGGCCGCGCGCGGTCTCGCGGGATCCGCGCGGCGGTCTGACATCGCCGCCATTATTACCCGTCCAAATTTAGAAGGCGCATAGTGCCTAGGTAGTTGTAATATGGCAAGTGTCCTCGTGTTCGTACGGGTTATATTATGTCGCGGGTTGCTGAAGCCGCGGCGCGGGTGACCGCAGGCCGCGTCACGGGGCGCCAATCTTGTGTTTTGTCAAATCTGGCCCGCGCGGGCCGTCCCGCGCGTGAAACCGCGTGAGCGAGCGTACGGCCTGAACCCCCTCGCATCGGAGATCTCGTTCTGGTTAAGGATGCCAACCTGCCGCCACTGCGATGGCGCAGAGGGCGCATTCTCAACTTGTTCCCAGGTAGTGATGGCACTCCTCGAGTCGCGACAGTTCAGGTAGGGGATTCAGTTCTTAAGCGAGCAATAGCAACGCTATCTCGTCTCCCCAGTAGTGAATAGGCCTAAGGGATTCGGCCTAGGGCGGGTGAATGTTTAATTTAGCGTTGCTATGCTGGGGTGAGTTAGGTATTAATGACGGTCTATGAATGCGGCGCGGTGCTCGATCGCACGCGTCGCTCTGGGCGTGTGTTGTCCCTTTCTCACTCGCAGGGCGAGACTGGCGACGTGCGCGCAGACCGCCTGACGGCGCCAAGCGGTGATTTCTGCACCGCAGTCAGTCACTCAAAACCGTTCGGACAGGAGGGTATCGCCTATTGTGCGGATTTCCCGCCACGCGTTTTGTGATGCCGCGTGTAATGGACGATTCAATTTGAGATCGCGCGTGTTGATGCATCGTATTATTGCGTTTCTCCTGGGTTGTACTGGAATGCCAGGCTTAGTGATTGTTGGATGTCTCGACGTCTTCCACGTGAGCGTCGCGTTGAATAGGCATCAGGTGGCCATTTTGGCCCGCGTTTGTACGACCCAAATTCGGGTTGGGTCACGCGTAATGACTAATATCAAAGTGAAATACGAACAGAAGCTGTGAGTGGTTTGAAGTGAATAACGCGCCAAGGCTGTAGTGGAATGCTGGGTGTCGATATCTTTTCCACCCAGCCCTGTAAGTACCCACGGAATTCCTCTTTGATCCATTCCCTGTACTTCCTTTCTCCGTTGGGTATTTTATGCATTTGGACCGGCACGTTGACTGTAAGTTAAACCTGGTTGTTTAGTATAGAACTGTTTATTCGTGTTAATGGTGTGTTCCCTTTAGTCATATTTGTTGTACCATATCATTGTGACTCCTTAGTACGAATTGCGGAATTCGTGGGGTGATATAATTTGGAGGTACTTACTTATAATCTAGTGCTAATACGTGTGACGTAACGCCAGATCGGCAGACGGTATTTACTACCGAATTGAGTTATGTAAAGGTCAGAACACATCATTTGCCAATTTCACTCAACTTAGTTAATTAAGTTAAATAGATTTAGGTTCACGTTTAGTTCATAGTATGCGCTGCTATATTGTGCAGCGTATGCTATTTAGCGCTGCGTAACGCGGCCATTGTCTGCCTTCAGTTGAACTCCTGGTATTTTACTAGAAATTTACCTGTGTAAATCGCTTCCACTGCGGGAGTTTAGCTTGGAATTAGACACACATAACAACACTCACTTGGGGGTGAGTATCTCCTTGTATGTGAGTATCATGGGGCGAGTATTAGCGGCCACGGACTGCGGGATCACTATATTGTCGATGTGGTAGGATTGTCTGTATATACACATAACAACACTCACTTGGGGGTGAGTATCTCCTTGTATGTGAGTATCATGGGGCGAGTATTAGCGGCCACGGACTGCGGGATCACTATATTGTCGATGTGGTAGGATTGTCTGTATATACACATAACAACACTCACTTGGGGGTGAGTATCTCCTTGTATGTGAGTATCATGGGGCGAGTATTAGCGGCCACGGACTGCGGGATCACTATATTGTCGATGTGGTAGGATTGTCTGTATATACACATAACAACACTCACTTGGGGGTGAGTATCTCCTTGTATGTGAGTATCATGGGGCGAGTATTAGCGGCCACGGACTGCGGGATCACTATATTGTCGATGTCGTAGGATTGTCTGTATATACACATAACAACACTCACTTGGGGGTGAGTATCTCCTTGTATGTGAGTATCATGGGGCGAGTATTAGCGGCCACGGACTGCGGGATCACTATATTGTCGATGTCGTAGGATTGTCGACGTCGCGATTCTGTACTGGGCCGGCCGGGACCGCGTCTGGAATATAAAGAACGACAGTGTTTTAGAAACAAGTGTGAAACTACAGAAAAATAAAAATCTGCTTTGCAGACCACGATATTAAACTAGATACTCTTTCATAATAAAAAACGAATGATCAGATAATCAGTGAATTATTAAGAATAACGTATGCAAAGCAATCACTTTTATCCAGTTTAATATCAGAGTAAAAAAAAAAGGAAAATTAAGCAATATCTTGATACTTCACGTGCAATAGTACTAAGATAAAACCTGCCCTTAAATAAATAAGCTGTGTGGTGTCGGCTTAGAATAGCATTAACCCCTATTAACCCGTTGGTGTCGTTAAATGCGACAAAGGATTGAATCAAGGAAATGTGTAGCAGCATTCTCTGTAAAAATCAAATGCCTTGCATGGCACTTGCCAATCTGCCTGCAAAGCGTGTAGTATGGTAAATACCTCCTATATATGGACTATTGTGACTGTTGTAGTAGTTGTAGATTTGATAGATACTGACACAATTCGTCAGTAAGAACCCGTTAATAACAAAGTTTCTTCCCACCTTTCATGTGATGTGGAGGACTCATCTCGCTCCTCGCGTTCACGTTCCCTGATCTTGCGCGATAGAGGCGGTCGCCCTCTTTTTGTTCCTGAAATTACAATGTTTTTAATATTATTATATTTGCCAGTTTTATTTATCTAATTTAGTAACAGTGCACTGTTACAGAGCGTGCACCCGTGAACGACCTCGACAGTGGCGCCACTTCAGAAAAAAAATCTCTTTATACAAAAAATCTATCAGAATATCCGATGCCTAAATTTTAAGTATTATTGATTAGTAAAATTAGAACCTGAAAACTGAATAAAATATTCGCTGTCATTAAAGTTATGGCAATTAATACCAAACGTGGCCGTTTTTAAGGTGCTTTTGTTCATAAATTTAATTGCAGCAAATATTTCATTGAACTTCTAATTTTGTTTAAGGATAATACTAAAAACTTGGGCAACAGATATTTTGATAGATTGTTTGTAAGTATAAAGAGAAAATATTATTTTTGTCAAGATCTTTCACGGGTACAGCCGCCTTAATCTATCACCGTCTGGTGCGCCACACCTGCGAACAAACACAGATACCAGGAAACTGGACTCACGTGTGTGATGGTAGCGGCGCTTGGTCTCGCGGTGCGGGGCGGTGCCGGGTGTGGGGGCGGTGCCGGGGGCGGGGTGGGGATGGGTGGGCGGGGCGCGCGGGGCGGCGTGATGCTGCGCCCCGCGCCACTTCTGCCAGCGCGAGCGGAACCACGGCCGGGGGGCTAGCGCGGACATGTGCACCGACGGGGTTATGTCTGCAAATATTAAGATCATCTTCAATTATTGGCATAAAGGAAAATTTGCAAAATTCGCGGTAGCCCAGAAGAGGCCTCGCCACTGGTGATGGTGAAAGTCGCAGGTTCAAATCCTGCCCGCGGTATTAAACATTGCAAGTTTTCTAAAAATCATCTATTGAGTGGATCAATAGAGATGAAATCTGTTGAACTTTCAGTTTATTTCTAAACAATATATATCGTGATGGACATTTTTGAAAAAAAATGGGGGGATGAATTAGGTCGGTATCACACGACGAATCGTTACGAATACCGATCGATTTCAAAGCGAATAAAGTGGTGCAAGCAATTTTCAACCTTATTGACAGTTAATGAAATGCATTTATTTTTTATTATTCTTGATTAAATATGTAAATACGGCCTTTTTTGATCAATTTTGACAAGTGTCAATAAGGTCGAAAATTGCTTGCACCATATTTTTGACTCCACTCTTGATTACAAAGCTAATGAAATAGTTCACGTGATTTTTGAAATTATTGACAGTTTTAAGATGAAAACAGTTTTGAAATATTATTATTTTCTGCAACATCATGAAGAAAAGAATATTATTTCAAAACTAAATCCATATTTCTTTCATTCTAACAAGGATCTAAAACCTGAACGAAACACAAATCTTATTTTTTTAAATAGCAAATATAGGCCAGTACACTTATTAGGTCCAAATAATCTGTGTCTCCCTTTTTCTGAAATTTTTTTTCTTGTTTGATTATATAATCTTTTTTGTAGGTAAAAATTTAGATCGCATAAAATAAAGCCCTACTACTTAGTTCTTGATTGTGACTGTACACAGATTCCGTTTGTCGACTTTGCAACGATTCGTTGTATGGCGCGTCGTTGCAATGTTCATTCGATATTCAGTTCATCGACTATAAATTCATTCGAACTACAAATTTTCGTTACGAAATTCATTCGATATTCAGTTCTTCGATGCAGTGTCTTTCGAAATGTGGTTACGGACTCGTGTTTTTGTGGTGAGTGTGTCTTTGTTTTATGTGCGTGTCTTTGTTATGCGTGTGTTTTTGTTGCGTGTGTTTTTGTTGTGTGTGTTTTTGTTGCGTGTGTGTTTTGTTGTGTGTGTGTCTTTGTTTTGTGTGCGTGTCTTTGTTATGCGTGTGTTTTTGTTGCGTGTGTGTTTTTGTTGTGTGTGTGTTTTTGTTGTGTGTGTCTTTGTTTTGTGTGCGTGTCTTTGTTATGCGTGTGTTTTTGTTGTGTGTGTGTCTTTGTTTTGTGTGTGTGAGTGTGTCTTGGTTGTGTGTGTGTGTGTGTGTACTGTACCGCTCTGTGTGGAGAGCACGGGATGGTAGCCGGGGTCGACCCTGGCTCGCCGGGCGGCGGGCGCGAGCGTGGAGGGCGGGGGCGCCGGCAGCGTGGGCTCGGTTGTGTGTGTGTGTCTGTACTGTACCGCTCTGTGTGGACAGCACGGGATGGTAGCCGGGGTCGACCCTGGCTCGCCGGGCGGCGGGCGCGAGCGTGGAGGGCGGGGGCGCCGGCAGCGTGGGCTCGGTTGTGTGTGTGTGTATACGTACCGCTCTGTGTGGACAGCACGGGATGGTAGCCGGGGTCGACCCTGGCTCGCCGGGCGGCGGGCGCGAGCGTGGAGGGCGGGGGCGCCGGCAGCGTGGGCTCGGTTGTGTGTGTGTGTACTGTACCGCTCTGTGTGGACAGCACGGGATGGTAGCCGGGGTCGACCCTGGCTCGCCGGGCGGCGGGCGCGAGCGTGGAGGGCGGGGGCGCCGGCAGCGTGGGCTCGGTTGTGTGTGTGTGTGTCTGTACTGTACCGCTCTGTGTGGAGAGCACGGGATGGTAGCCGGGGTCGACCCTGGCTCGCCGGGCGGCGGGCGCGAGCGTGGAGGGCGGGGGCGCCGGCAGCGTGGGCTCGGTTGTGTGTGTGTGTCTGTACTGTACCGCTCTGTGTGGACAGCACGGGATGGTAGCCGGGGTCGACCCTGGCTCGCCGGGCGGCGGGCGCGAGCGTGGAGGGCGGGGGCGCCGGCAGCGTGGGCTCGGTTGTGTGTGTGTGTGTCTGTACTGTACCGCTCTGTGTGGACAGCACGGGATGGTAGCCGGGGTCGACCCTGGCTCGCCGGGCGGCGGGCGCGAGCGTGGAGGGCGGGGGCGCCGGCAGCGTGGGCTCGGTTGTGTGTGTGTGTGTGTACTGTACCGCTCTGTGTGGACAGCACGGGATGGTAGCCGGGGTCGACCCTGGCTCGCCGGGCGGCGGGCGCGAGCGTGGAGGGCGGGGGCGCCGGCAGCGTGGGCTCGGTTGTGTGTGTGTGTGTGTGTATACGTACCGCTCTGTGTGGACAGCACGGGATGGTAGCCGGGGTCGACCCTGGCTCGCCGGGCGGCGGGCGCGAGCGTGGAGGGCGGGGGCGCCGACAGCGTGGGCACGGTTGTGTGTGTGTGTGTACTGTACCGCTCTGTGTGGACAGCACGGGATGGTAGCCGGGGTCGACCCTGGCTCGCCGGGCGGCGGGCGCGAGCGTGGAGGGCGGGGGCGCCGGCAGCGTGGGCTCGGTTGTGTGTGTGTGTGTGTGTATACGTACCGCTCTGTGTGGACAGCACGGGATGGTAGCCGGGGTCGACCCTGGCTCGCCGGGCGGCGGGCGCGAGCGTGGAGGGCGGGGGCGCCGGCAGCGTGGGCTCGGTTGTGTGTGTGTGTGTGTATACGTACCGCTCTGTGTGGACAGCACGGGATGGTAGCCGGGGTCGACCCTGGCTCGCCGGGCGGCGGGCGCGAGCGTGGAGGGCGGGGGCGCCGGCAGCGTGGGCTCGGTTGTGTGTGTGTGTGTGTATACGTACCGCTCTGTGTGGACAGCACGGGATGGTAGCCGGGGTCGACCCTGGCTCGCCGGGCGGCGGGCGCGAGCGTGGAGGGCGGGGGCGCCGGCAGCGTGGGCTCGGTTGTGTGTGTGTGTGTGTGTATACGTACCGCTCTGTGTGGACAGCACGGGATGGTAGCCGGGGTCGACCCTGGCTCGCCGGGCGGCGGGCGCGAGCGTGGAGGGCGGGGGCGCCGGCAGCGTGGGCTCGGTTGTGTGTGTGTGTGTGTGTATACGTACCGCTCTGTGTGGACAGCACGGGATGGTAGCCGGGGTCGACCCTGGCTCGCCGGGCGGCGGGCGCGAGCGTGGAGGGCGGGGGCGCCGGCAGCGTGGGCTCGGTTGTGTGTGTGTGTGTGTGTGTACTGTACCGCTCTGTGTGGACAGCACGGGATGGTAGCCGGGGTCGACCCTGGCTCGCCGGGCGGCGGGCGCGAGCGTGGAGGGCGGGGGCGCCGGCAGCGTGGGCTCGGTTGTGTGTGTGTGTGTGTACGGTACCGCTCTGTGTGGACAGCACGGGATGGTAGCCGGGGTCGACCCTGGCTCGCCGGGCGGCGGGCGCGAGCGTGGAGGGCGGGGGCGCCGGCAGCGTGGGCTCGGTTGTGTGTGTGTGTGTGTGTGTATACGTACCGCTCTGTGTGGACAGCACGGGATGGTAGCCGGGGTCGACCCTGGCTCGCCGGGCGGCGGGCGCGAGCGTGGAGGGCGGGGGCGCCGGCAGCGTGGGCTCGGTTGTGTGTGTGTGTGTGTGTATACGTACCGCTCTGTGTGGACAGCACGGGATGGTAGCCGGGGTCGACCCTGGCTCGCCGGGCGGCGGGCGCGAGCGTGGAGGGCGGGGGCGCCGGCAGCGTGGGCTCGGTTGTGTGTGTGTGTGTGTGTATACGTACCGCTCTGTGTGGACAGCACGGGATGGTAGCCGGGGTCGACCCTGGCTCGCCGGGCGGCGGGCGCGAGCGTGGAGGGCGGGGGCGCCGGCAGCGTGGGCTCGGTTGTGTGTGTGTGTGTGTGTATACGTACCGCTCTGTGTGGACAGCACGGGATGGTAGCCGGGGTCGACCCTGGCTCGCCGGGCGGCGGGCGCGAGCGTGGAGGGCGGGGGCGCCGGCAGCGTGGGCTCGGTTGTGTGTGTGTGTGTGTGTGTGTACTGTACCGCTCTGTGTGGACAGCACGGGATGGTAGCCGGGGTCGACCCTGGCTCGCCGGGCGGCGGGCGCGAGCGTGGAGGGCGGGGGCGCCGGCAGCGTGGGCTCGGTTGTGTGTGTGTGTGTGTGTGTACGGTACCGCTCTGTGTGGACAGCACGGGATGGTAGCCGGGGTCGACCCTGGCTCGCCGGGCGGCGGGCGCGAGCGTGGAGGGCGGGGGCGCCGGCAGCGTGGGCTCGGTTGTGTGTGTGTGTGTGTGTACTGTACCGCTCTGTGTGGACAGCACGGGGTGGTAGCCGGGGTCGACCCTGGCTCGCCGGGCGGCGGGCGCGAGCGTGGAGGGCGGGGGCGCCGGCAGCGTGGGCTCGGTTGTGTGTGTGTGTGTGTGTACTGTACCGCTCTGTGTGGACAGCACGGGATGGTAGCCGGGGTCGACCCTGGCTCGCCGGGCGGCGGGCGCGAGCGTGGAGGGCGGGGGCGCCGGCAGCGTGGGCTCGGTTGTGTGTGTGTGTGTGTGTACTGTACCGCTCTGTGTGGACAGCACGGGGTGGTAGCCGGGGTCGACCCTGGCTCGCCGGGCGGCGGGCGCGAGCGTGGAGGGCGGGGGCGCCGGCAGCGTGGGCTCGGTTGTGTGTGTGTGTGTGTGTACTGTACCGCTCTGTGTGGACAGCACGGGATGGTAGCCGGGGTCGACCCTGGCTCGCCGGGCGGCGGGCGCGAGCGTGGAGGGCGGGGGCGCCGGCAGCGTGGGCTCGGTTGTGTGTGTGTGTGTGTGTACTGTACCGCTCTGTGTGGACAGCACGGGGTGGTAGCCGGGGTCGACCCTGGCTCGCCGGGCGGCGGGCGCGAGCGTGGAGGGCGGGGGCGCCGGCAGCGTGGGCTCGGTTGTGTGTGTGTGTGTGTGTATACGTACCGCTCTGTGTGGACAGCACGGGATGGTAGCCGGGGTCGACCCTGGCTCGCCGGGCGGCGGGCGCGAGCGTGGAGGGCGGGGGCGCCGGCAGCGTGGGCTCGGTTGTGTGTGTGTGTGTGTGTATTAGAGGTCCGCGCCGCAGTCCAAAAGGCCGGCGGCGGCGCGCCGGGCCTCGAACCCGGCGTGGCGCGGCGCCGCCGGCGTGGCCGGATTTTTTAAAAGTTTTTAAGGGGTGGTAGAAAAAGCTCTCGAAGTACTAAATCAAACTTTATTTTAAGAAAACTATGTACCCAATTAAAATTATTACTGAGTATGCTTATAATTATCGTGAGGGCTGTCGTATCCGATATTCAGAAACTAAAACTTTCGCCTCATAAAGGAGGCGATTGAGAAAAATCGGGGGTCGAAAGTTTACTAAGACACTGAAAAGGAGTCGTGTAGCAAAGCTAACTAACTCGAACGGTGTAACTGTCACATCGGTTCCAGAGATTCTCGCCGAAACTGAGTAATTCTACGGAAATCCGTATGCCTCGCATGCGCAGAAACCTCCACCTGACGCGACCATAGACCCCAGAGCTCCACTCTCTCGCCACTTTACAGACGATCTTCCGGACTTGGATGAAGACGAAATTGAATTGGCTCTTAAACAGCTTAAGAATGGGAAGGCTCCCGGTGAAGACGGAGTGGCCTCTGAGCTACTTAAGGCTGGTGGAAAGCCTGTCCTCGAGGAGCTGAAAAGGCTATTCAACTCCGTTATAGCCAATGGGACAACCCCGAAGGCGTGTAGCTGAGGTGTTGTGGCATTGTTTTTAAGGAAGGAGACAAAACGCTCCTCAAAAACTATAGGCCAATCACACTTCTGAGCCACGTCTATAAGCTGATCTCGAGAGTCGTTACGAATCGTTTGGCATTAAGATTTGACGCCTTCCAGCCACCGGAACAGGCCAGGTTTCGTAAACGCTTCAGCACCGTGGACCACATCCATACTGTACGGCAGGTTATACAGAAGTCAGAAGAGTATAACCAACAGCTGTGTATGGCCGCTGTGGACTAAAAAGCCTTCGACTCCATGAAACCTGGCCTGTTTTGGAGTCCTTGCAGCGGTGCCAAGTGGATTTGCGATATGTGGATATGCTGAGAAGCCTCTATCAAATGGCAACGATGTCAGTGCAAGTACAAAACCACAAAACAGGATCCATCCAACTACTCCCAAGGTGTAAGACAGGGTGACGTTATATCCCCGAAACTCTTCACCAATTCGCTGGAGGATATCTTTAAGACTCTGCAGTGGGATAGACTAGGCATCAATGTCAGCGGCGAATATCTCACACGACTCCGCTTTGCCGACGATATAGTTATAATAGCCGAATCGCTTCAGAATTTGCAAAAAATGCTGACCAGTCTCAAAGTCGCCTCGAGACGTGTTGGACTCGGGATGAATTTGGACAAGACGAAAGTCATGTTCAATCAAAACATCATCCCCGAGCCAGTCTCCGTCGATGGTATAGCCCTTGAAGTTGTCCAGAAGTATGTGTACCTTGGGCAAACTTTGCAGCTGGGTAGAGACAACTTTGAGGCTGAAATAACTAGAAGAGTGAGCTGGGCTGCGCAGCATTGGACGACCTCCGGCCAGATGGACCGATGACTTAAAAAGGCGGCCGGATGGCAAAAACGAGAGATCGTGCCCTTTGGCGTACCCTGGGGGAGGCCCAAATCCAGCAGTGGACTGCAAAAGGCTGATGTATGTATGTATCGTGAGGGGGATGCGCGGGGTCTCCAATCGCACGACACGACAACGTCGCATATTGATTGCGCATCGATCGCGTCGCACGAGGTGGTATTGTCGCATCGATCGCTTGCATAAAACATGGTTCGCGCGGGAAATTCTAACTCGGCGTGAGTTTTTGTGTGAGCCGGCGGCGGCGGCGGCGCGCCGAAGTCACCCGGCGGCGGCGCGCCGGCGTGGCGCGGAACTCTAGTGTGTATACGTACCGCTCTGTGTGGACAGCACGGGATGGTAGCCGGGGTCGACCCTGGCTCGCCGGGCGGCGGGCGCGAGCGTGGAGGGCGGGGGCGCCGGCAGCGTGGGCTCGGTTGTGTGTGTGTGTGTGTGTATACGTACCGCTCTGTGTGGACAGCACGGGATGGTAGCCGGGGTCGACCCTGGCTCGCCGGGCGGCGGGCGCGAGCGTGGAGGGCGGGGGCGCCGGCAGCGTGGGCTCGGTTGTGTGTGTGTGTGTGTGTATACGTACCGCTCTGTGTGGACAGCACGGGATGGTAGCCGGGGTCGACCCTGGCTCGCCGGGCGGCGGGCGCGAGCGTGGAGGGCGGGGGCGCCGGCAGCGTGGGCTCGGTTGTGTGTGTGTGTGTGTGTGTACTGTACCGCTCTGTGTGGACAGCACGGGATGGTAGCCGGGGTCGACCCTGGCTCGCCGGGCGGCGGGCGCGAGCGTGGAGGGCGGGGGCGCCGGCAGCGTGGGCTCGGTTGTGTGTGTGTGTGTGTGTGTACTGTACCGCTCTGTGTGGAGAGCACGGGATGGTAGCCGGGGTCGACCCTGGCTCGCCGGGCGGCGGGCGCGAGCGTGGAGGGCGGGGGCGCCGGCAGCGTGGGCTCGGTTGTGTGTGTGTGTGTGTGTGTGTACTGTACCGCTCTGTGTGGAGAGCACGGGATGGTAGCCGGGGTCGACCCTGGCTCGCCGGGCGGCGGGCGCGAGCGTGGAGGGCGGGGGCGCCGGCAGCGTGGGCTCGGTTGTGTGTGTGTGTGTGTGTGTACTGTACCGCTCTGTGTGGAGAGCACGGGATGGTAGCCGGGGTCGACCCTGGCTCGCCGGGCGGCGGGCGCGAGCGTGGAGGGCGGGGGCGCCGGCAGCGTGGGCTCGGTTGTGTGTGTGTGTGTGTGTGTACTGTACCGCTCTGTGTGGAGAGCACGGGATGGTAGCCGGGGTCGACCCTGGCTCGCCGGGCGGCGGGCGCGAGCGTGGAGGGCGGGGGCGCCGGCAGCGTGGGCTCGGTTGTGTGTGTGTGTGTGTGTGTACTGTACCGCTCTGTGTGGAGAGCACGGGATGGTAGCCGGGGTCGACCCTGGCTCGCCGGGCGGCGGGCGCGAGCGTGGAGGGCGGGGGCGCCGGCAGCGTGGGCTCGGTTGTGTGTGTGTGTGTGTACTGTACCGCTCTGTGTGGAGAGCACGGGATGGTAGCCGGGGTCGACCCTGGCTCGCCGGGCGGCGGGCGCGAGCGTGGAGGGCGGGGGCGCCGGCAGCGTGGGCTCGGAGCGCCCGCAGCACACGCTGCACGACTCCACGCCCGATTGACAGCTGCATCTGGAGATACAAAACAATCATTCGTAACTTGCTCAATACAAATACAAATTCTTTATATAACCTCGTAACGCCCACGGTCCTCTATAAAGGACTCCTAGTGAGTAGTGATTCCGGCCCAGAATTATATTCAATTTCATCAAATAGTGACCCTAATAAAAGGACCTCAAATTAAACGTCATCTGGTAGTTTAAATTTCCTGCTCCGGAAAAAAATAAATTTTTGAACGAATACTAAGGATCTTTAAATATGCCGTGGACAAGCAATGGTGCCAACACAACAATAAAATATCTGTCACTTTTGACGTAACGTTGGAAAAGATTGCGTCTCGCCATAGAGAAGGTAAGTAAATTCAAGTTTTTCTGTGTAATTTTCTCAATTACACATGTTGTTTTTATCAAAAACAATAGTTCAATTATTTCTCTCAATAAGTACACAATAATTTAAGGCAGGGGTGTGATATTGTGTAAAATAAATCGACGGCATGTTCCAAGTCCGTTCCAAGTCCTTTATATAGGCCTTGTGGTTGATATGTAATATGTAGGTATATTTTTATTTTTATTTATTTTTTTACTTAATTTTGTTTACATTTAGATGTTCTTAGGTTCTTGTTACCATTTACCTAGGATTTTTGATATTTAAGCTGAGTTTTCGAGTTTTATTTGCACTTAATTGTTTTTATGTGTATTTGATATCATACTGGGGTTTTTTTTATCCTTTTTTCATTTTTTTTACTACTTTTTAATAATATATTGAGGCTTGTTATAAAAAGTTTGAAGAGTCTATTATAAATAAGAGTTAGGCACTGATAATTGTTAATTAAGTTTGACTTCATATCAGACTTTGAGCTTTTGGTATCTTTTCTTACCTAAATTTTGATAGTGATTCATCAGTTTATGTCAATTGTTGAATATATTTTATAAGTAAATAAATAAATAAGTATATTACAAAGAGTTCCGAAATAATTGTTAGTTTATATCCAAGCAGGGTTTTAGTTTGTTTTGTTTTTTATTTTGATTATTTTAGTACTTGAAGGATCTAATTGTTTAAAACTCAGGTTCAGTTTCAACTTCAACTTATCAAGTAGGTATCTAATACTCTCTTTAGAACTATGATTGATTTCTTTTTGTAGTAACACTTATTTCAAAACATTTGAGACTAATTATTTTCTTGCATTTTTCAAATGTTTTTATTGCTATATGGGATAATAATAAAAAAAAATTGACATAAGTGGCATTTTTTCTTCTGAAACAGAGTTTATATACAGAAATGTACTACAACATTTTGAAAATAAAACAATCGCACCTAATTTTAATCACCCAGTCTTCATTATGAATTAATTAGGTTAAATATGTCATTTTTGAGAAGATTTTATCATGAAAATATCATTTTTAATAACATAACTTTTTTACATACTGCAACCCGGAGTCCTAAAAAAAGGTAGCAAATATTGGCGCCTTTTTCTATCCTACCATCTTCTAAATATATCCCTTGTTACACCAAAAAAATCTGACGGCAATGCAAAGACCATAAGGCATAGTTTTTAATGATTGAATTCCTGGGCCGGAACCATTAGGTACTTTATGTAGGACCTTGGGCGGTTAGCCGTGGCGATCGTTTAAAACTCTGGGCGTTAGGAGGTTAATAATCATACATATATCACGCCTATTATACGTAGCAGGGTAGGCAGTTGCGGCAGCAAAAAACGGCCATTTACGCTACAACTGACAAATATTTGATTCGGAAAATGTGTATCGAAAAAATGACATGTTGTCAGCCCATCGCCTAAAATAGCAATACCCACCTTTGGGTCTTTTAGTCGTCTCTAAAGCCTCCCACGGTGAAGAAATGGGGTGATAAGTTATTTAATAAACATAATTACTAATAAGTAAAACTATACAAAAACAATTATGAGGCTTAATTATTTCATAAACTAGAAATAGTAATTCCTGTGGATTAGGTAAACAGTTTACAAACAAGCTCAATAATCTATTCTTATTGTTTTTGTGTGGGACACTAAGACGTCCAACAGTTTCTAAGTTGGCAGAGCAGTGGGACGGTACCCCATGGTACCGGGTTTAAGTCCCCGCGGGCGCTACCTTTTTTTAATTTTGATTTATGAAAATTATTAGCACTGTGAGTGCATGAAAATCAACGAATATTTGACGGCTGATAGGGATGAACGGAAGAAAAAAAAATGGGATAAGAGCAGGCAGATGATAATAATTTATGCTATAATAAGTATTGCATATGGTTTCAGATCTAATATAAAGATATTTTCTGGCAAAGTCTCGCAGCACTTCATTTGGAGTGTCATGAGATGTCAACTAGGCTAAACTCTTACCTAATATCAGAAGGCTTAGCCGCCTTATTAGTTGCAATGTGCAGATTGTGCATCTGCAGCAGTTTCCGTTTCTTGAAGGTTTCCCGCCGCAGGGGCCGCACTCGGGCGCACGTCTGCGACGCAGGGTCGGATTCAGGCAGCTCCGACCCTGGCAGCGAGCCCTCGTACCCGACAGGCTCACCCTCAAACTCGACAGGACCTTTCGCTTCGCGGACCTGTGTCAAAAATAAAAACAGATAAGCTAGTGTTAAGTTCTATCATACGCTTGTCAATTTCAAGGAATTCTATTACAAACTTACGCCTTAACTTTTGCAGAGTTAGCAAACTTCGTGCGCTTATTCTGGTCGATTCAAAGAAATTCTAGTACAAATTTACGGGCAAATCAAAAGCCATTGAAAAACGGTCAGTTTCGACACGGCAGAATAAAAGTAGTCAGTTGTTTAAGTTATCTTTGTCCCTGCTGCTAAGAGTGAATTTTTAAATTCTTTCTTCTTCTTTGCGTGTCGAAGACGAAACAGCAGCGTTTGGAGTGGCTGCCCACAGATCTTCAAGCGTGCAGGTGTCGGATTCTTTGCAGCCAAATAGACAACTTTTAATTTTAGAAAACTTGCAAAATTATATACCGCGAGCAGGATTCAAACTTGCGACTTTCGCCATAGCTAGTGGCGATACCTTTTCCATCTTGGCTACCGCGGCTCATCCATTGCCTTGATATTTGCAAATGTATCTTGAAGATGGAAGATGCGTCGCCACTAGTGACGTCGAAAGTCGCAGGTTCAAATCTTGCCCGCGGTAGACAATTTTGGTATGCCTAACACGGGAAAAGTGATGTTTTAAAAGTGATAAATATCCTGTTTCTTTTTATTTAAATCACGAGGAATATTTTTAATTGGCAGTGGCAATTTAGTGACTATGGCAATACACCCCGACAGGGGGAGGCCCATGTCCAGCAGTGGACTGTTGTGGTAGCTAATGTAATGTAATTTTTAAATTACGCGAGGATTAAAAAAACATGGTAAGTGCTAAACAAATAATGATTGTATACAAGTGTATATCCATCTTATATACTTTTTCCTGTTTTGCTAATATATAAATCAGCAATCCATGAGGTTTGCATAGTTTAAAATCAATATCTTATCTGTAGGAACTGACCTACTAACAGCGACAATGTAATATGCATAATACATAAACATACATCAACCCTTCCGATAAACTATAGGTCCTTCCGATCGACAAGCAAAAACGAAGTTTTTAACACGTATGTATTGATACCGTGTGATGCCGGCTTAGAATAGCATCACCCCATTTCTTCCCCATGGCAGTCGTAAGAGGCGACTAAGGGACTCGAGGTTGTGTATTTTTATTTTAGGCGATGAGCTGACAACATGTCACTAAGGCGATACACATTTTCCGAAATACCCTCAAATATTTGTCAGACGTGGCGTAAATGTCCGTTTCTAACGGTCGTTTACACTCTGCCTACCCTGCAACGGATTATAGGCTTGATATGTGTGTATATTATTTCTTCTTTTATACTACTGTTGTTTGCTATAGACAAAATTCCAACAGTTGCCAACATGAATAAAAAAAATACAACTTGTCTTGTCACTGAAAAACCACAACAGCTTTCGCCCCAAACCCAAAAACCCTAACTTTTCCTTGTCTAGCATATTTATGAAATATAATTCTTTTCTAGAAACAGCAATGATGAAAGCACTCATCTTGTTATTTTCTTCTAAGAAATAAGCTTTCCTTTCATATTTTCCTTGTTAATTATGTCAAGCTATAAATAGGAATCTGCAGGTATCGGTATTGATCTGGTTTGCGGGCTTTGTATGAGTTTCAATATCAAAATAAATGCATAATAATATGCCATGTGTCGTGTGGTGCCGGTTAGAATAGCATCACCCCAATTCTATACATGAGTGTCGTAAAAAGCGACTAAGGCCGTACGCTCGCTCACGCGGTTTCACGCGCGGGCCAGCCCGCGCGCGGTCTCGCGGGATCCGCGCGGCGGTCTGACATCGCCGCCATTATTACCCGTCCAAATTTAGAAGGCGCATAGTACCTAGGTAGTTGTAATATGGCAAGTGTCGTCGTGTTCGTACGGGTTATATTTTGTCGCGGGTTGCTGAAGCCGCGGCGCGGGTGACCGCAGGCCGCGTCACGGGGCGCCAATCTTGTGTTCTGTCAAATCTGGCCCGCGCGGGCCGTCCCGCGCGTGAAACCGCGTGAGCGAGCGTACGGCCTAAGGGATGATCATCCAGGGAATGGGCAACAGTGTTCCCTGTGAATGCAACATATTGCTCTGCGCTCATATATCCGCCTGCCAAGTAGGTATTGTGAGTATGGCAATACATCCCGATAGGAGGTAGCCCATGTCCAGCAGTGGACAGTGAGTTTTGTAGTGTAAGATAGAAATTTCTTAATGAAGCAGTCTTGCCCAAGATTGTACTATTAAAGCATCCATTAACATTTCATTAAACACTCATGTGTAGGGCTCCTAAGAATTTATCCTATTTATTTTTTAACTGTTTATTGTACACAATATAACACGAAGAACATTACATATCGAACAATACACAACCTCTTACAGCAGAGATAGGGTAGTGAGAAGGCATAAAGTGAGTCCTATTAAGTTTAGAATGCCGCCTTTTCAATCTCGCAGATTATTCATACCTACTATGGCCTTGAATCGCGCGCCCTACCAACCATGTGTGTACCTACGTAATGTTGCGACAAGCGACAAGTCATGACCTGTTTATTTTAGTTTAACTTTAATGTTTCGTCCTATCTTACATTCGAAACCTCCATGCAGGTGACCAATGTAAACAACTTGGTATGATTTATGGTAAACAATGAAAATAGATTTGATAAGTGTTTAGATTGACCTAGATTCTGATTCTTCAAGTATGCACTTAAGGGCGGGGCACACCGGCTCCGTATCCGTTCCGTATCCAGCTCTCGTCCTTAGTCACGCACGAACTTATGACGTTGTAATGTATGGGACTGTATGAGATACGGCACACCGCACATCGTGCAGCACGGAACGGATACGCAACGCAAGCGGTTGCGCTTATAATACACTTGCAAAATTGGCGGGCAAGAAACGAGCTGCGGTAGCCCAGATGGAAGAGGCGTCGTAAAATTCATAAATTATTCTGATTGAAGTATCAACATTCCGTTACAGCACTCCTCGGGCGTTACTTTTCAACTTTAGTATTTATTATTCATGCTAGATTTAGCGCTTACTTTCAGCGTAATTTCGAACTCGCTTAGCCCACGATACCTACCTGTCGGCGGCTGCCGGTTCCTTCTTAGGTCTGCTCATCTACCTATTCAAAGCATGAAAGTCGAGGTGCTTCATAGTCAGTAATAATCAACTACGCGGTTAAAAAACTCTGACCCCAGGGTTCATCAGGTCGTTGGATGACTCGGTGTCCCACACGAAAAGAAGAAGATCAACAGTTCTACAGCTTCTTGCTCATTTAGCATCAAATACATTTAAAAAATTAACAGCCAAAACAGTCCACTGCTGAACACATGCCTTCCCCTATTGGGGGGTATTCTCTACTTACTATGCTTGGCAAGCAGATTGGCGAATGCTCACAGGGAATGCTGCTGCCGATTTCCTGGATGAATTTATCCTTTTGTCGACACCCACGGGTAGAATAAGGGTGATGCTATTCTAAGCCGGCATCACACAGTATAGTTCAAATCGCTCACAAGACGTATCGGTAACTAGTACCCAGTTATACCTACACTGTGTGTCACACATTTTATTGGTGAAATTTAGAGCTAGCAACTAGCTTCGCTCGCGATAGGAAGGTAGGTTTCGGTTGTAACATATCATTTTTGTGTTCACGACTTCTTGCCCACTAGCAGCATGTGAAGAAGAAGCATAAATGTTGAGTTCTCTTGTCATAAAGTCTTGAGCCAACTTTGGTAAACAACCAATATCAAATTGATAAGTGGTAATAAATTTAAGACTAGTTTGACAAAATGGTTACTCCAACATTGTTTTTATAGGGAATTTTTGTTTTTGTTTGGATTATTTTATTTTATTTTTTGTGTGCTATTTTATTTACTTTACATTATAATTTTCTTTAAATACCTTTATTTAAGCTGTGCGAAAAAAAAAACCATTGCATGCTTGTATGCAAGTGAATACATGACACTTTTTATAATTTTAAGAACAAAAAAAAAACTGTATTCTTGCAAATAAATTTTCTGATTTCAACAAAATGTGGTGTCCCTCAAGCTGTAATCCTCACCTATGAAAACTAAACGAAAAGCAATTTTGGTTTTGTCAAAAAATAGTGCTGAAATAGTGACATATGCAAGAAAATTAGTGACTTCATATTTCCCAAGATATGGCTATCGTTTGGTGAGGATTACAGATCGAGGCTCACGCTGTAATCCCAACTCTCGTGTGAGCAAACGGTGGGGTATTTTCACTTGGTCTACATTCCAAAAAATAGTGCCTAATTAGTGACTAATAGTGACAAAAGATGAGAAATTGTCGCTTTATAATTCCGAAGTTATAAAGGCATCTTGGTGAGGATTATACCTATAGCAATTTTTGCTGTAATCCTCACCTCATTTCTGCTAAACGCTTAGGTCTTTTGACTCAAATTTAGTATCAAAAAATAGTGCTGAAATAGTGTTCTTAAACTGCATTGATATTTATTTAGTTTATGTAGTAGAAGCAATTAAAAAAAACCGTAAGAACTTCTTCATACAAAATGGTCAGGTACAGTCGCGAACAATACTTCGTATTGTCGTACTTGAAGCTCAATACTGGTTTGTTATGTCGGTAGGAACGTAATCAAACAAATTTATTTCCTTCAAGTATTTTGTTTATATCTGACAGTACACAATATTTCTCAATCAGTCAGACGTGGCGATGATAACGACCGTATTTTTTGCGACTGTTAACGCTCTGCCTAACCCGTAAGGGATAAAAGTGTGATATATGTTTGTATCTATGTAGTACATAAATAAATACAGGTACCTAACTTGTTTGGCAAAAATGGAACAAAAAACATATTTATGTGGTAAAATTCATTTAACTCATAAATAAATGAAAGTAGGTAGGTGAAATCTAATCAGTGACCGATAGCGAAAACCCAAGACGGGCTGGTGATAAGGAACAACTTTCCCCAAGGAACATAGGTCGAAACATGAAAAAAAATTAGACCTCCCGTACAAATTGCCGATCAGCTGATTTGGGTTATTCATATTAAAAGTTGTTCCTTATTACCAGCCCGTCCTGGGTTTTTGCTATCGGTCACTAAATAGATTTAACCCTATATAGTTAACGACGTTCGAGGCGAGGACTAATACTATAAGTACCTAATTATACCTAAATAATAATTTTTGTTATTTTCAAAACGTGCGTTTTAATTTTAATTTTTCATAATAATCGTAAGTGGCGTATTTGTTATTTAAGAAATTTTATATTTGAGTTGTCATAATACTCAATAACGCGTAACGTGATGAAACCAAAAAATACCACGCAGGCGAAGTGCATGCAATAATGTCTACCCTCTCGCTCACACGCGCGGCGGTCAGTTTTCGAGGCTCGGCCAAACCGGTTTTGTTTAGCGGTGGCTAGAGCGGTGGCGCGACCAAACAGGGCTTTCAGAGTTAAGAGAATACGATGTGATAAATTAATGCGATGTGTTGATCTGAAAGATATTAGCATAAGTACATATAAATACTTTATTGTTATAAAACCGTTAAAAAGTTCAAGGCGTTGAAAAATATTCAACCAAAATACCTACTCATAAAATATACCAAAATAATGTCAGTGGCTCAACTTATGTTATAGTTAACACCTACATATATTGGCAGAAATGACATTACCTAAATTAAAGCAAAAATCAAGTCTGTATTCTACGAAGTATTGTTCGCGACTGTACCTGTACCATTTTGTATGGAGAAGTTCTTACGGTTTTTTTAATTGCTTCTACTACATAAACTAAATAAATATCAATGCAGTTTAAGAACACTATTTCAGCACTATTTTTTGATACTAAATTTAAGTCAAAAGACCTAAGCGTTTAGCAGAAATGAGGTGAGGATTACAGCAAAAATTGCTATAGGTATAATCCTCACCAAGATGCCTTTATAACTTCGGAATTATAAAGCGACAATTTCTCATCTTTTGTCACTAATTAGGCGCTATTTTTTGGAATGTAGACCAAATGAAAATACCCCACCGTTTGCTCACACGAGAGTTGGGATTACAGCGTGAGCCTCGATCTGTAATCCTCACCAAACGATAGCCATATCTTGGGAAATATGAAGTCACTAATTTTCTTGCATATGTCACTATTTGTCACTATTTCAGTACTATTTTTTGACAAAACCAAAATTGCTTTTCGGTAAGTTTTCATAGGTGAGGATTACAGCTTGAGGGACACAATGTGGTAGAGGAAGGTGGGTAGGTCACTGTACCTGGTTGTAGAGGTCCGTGTGCTGCCGTATCTTGTACTCGAGTTCCTGGATCTGCGCTTGCAGCCAGCTGTAGCGCCACGCCACGCCCGCGCGCGCCCGCTGCCACGTCCACAGCGCGCGCTTCTCACTGAAACAAAAAGTATTCATTTAGAAATGGCATAACTTTTTTCAAATCACTTCCTTCATATTATCATAATTATTGTACTGGAAATAGGCTACAGGAAACAGCAAGGTTTTCTGTACACTGTGGATAGGTATTTGTGACAATTTGTTTATAGTAACTCAATAAATAGAGTCCTTGTAATAAAACAATTTTAAATGGATTTAAGTTGTGTTTATTTTTAATTTTATATTTCCTACTTTTCTGGCTCAGTAAAGAGCTTGAAACATACGAAATATAAAATCCAAAATAAACACAACTTAAATCTGTATAAAATTGTTTTATTGTGATGAGTAATAGTTGTGCAAACTCAAGAAAATATCATTTAGAGTCCTTGTAGTTATTATCTGGGTTAGAATTAAATGGTGTATGGTGCTTATACAGGCATCCTAGGCTAGACAAACCAAAAAAATCTTTTGGGGCAAAGAAATTACCTGGGAAATGACAGATTAGGCCAATATAACATCATCAACAACAGTTACAACACTATACTGCTGGATATAGGCCTTCCCCAGGGGCCTAGAGTCTATTAGAAGGATTGGGAGGTTTGCCATACTGGATTGGCAAGCACAGTTCAAGGTAATGCAAAATGATAATGGAATCAAAACTACTTGACCTGTAAATCTCAAAAAATTACTTCTATTGGATTTGGACTTGCAATTAAGAAATCTCATTATCAACTAGACTATTTGCTATTTTTGTAGATTGTTTGGTGCACATCTATGATAATGACTAAGGGACTCGAGGGTGTGTATTGCAATTTTAGGCGACGGGCTGACAACCTGTCACTATAGTGATACACAGTTATCTGATTGACCCTCAAACTTTTGTCAGACGTGGTGTTAATATCCGTTGAAGGGCCGTTAACGCTCTGCCTACCCCGTAAGGGATATAGGCGTGATTTATGTATGTATGTATGATAATGACCTTGACCAGTATTCTGCTATGCTAACTACAGAATAATTTCTCATGATCCATGCAATGACCACTATTCTTATAAGAAGTCAAATAGGTAATTGCTGATATAAAATCATATAATAGGGACAATATATTAAGTACATACTTAGAAATGCAATTCATAACAGTGTGAACTTACACACAATTCTCTACAAATTATTAATGTTTTTATACTAATTTGTTGGTTCTCATTTTAATGATTCACTGTTTGAACTTGCTGATAAAAAATAAAATATATATTCTACTATTTAATATAAAAACAAATATCATGTGATTTCTATAAACCCAAATTCATCTTTATTGAATGAGCTCTACTTGGGCATGCTCAGAGGGTAGATTTCAAGTGGAATGTAATAACCATTTCAAGATTTACCTATACTTTATCTACATTAAAAAAAACTCATTTTGCTTTGGTAACAAAATAATGAAATCTGTTTCTTCAAATAACCTATATTTTCAAAACATGCTGAAAACAAAATTGACTTGGCATACCAGATTCTAACTGACAAAGTTAACAACAGAGATACTTTTCTCTTTCAATCTCACTTAAAAATAACTATTTTCCACAAAGATTTTTGCAAATATGTGTAGTTTCGAGAATAAAAGCTTCTTCAAAGCTTATTTCATCACCCCTAATGGTGTTGCATAACATCTCAGGGGTTCTAGGAAATATGATGCAATACTATGTAATCCCTAGGATCAAAATAAACCCTACCTCCTGATCAATACCTATTGCCATCTCTCTCTAATACTATTACCTCAATAATTTGAGATAAGAAGGTTTGTTTATAATTCTTTTTAGTGATTCATTAACTTTTCATGGCTCAGGCAAGATTCAGCTGTTTACACTGGCCTATGAATGGAGGTCAATGAACCTACTGATAAAATTTCACATGCTTGCCGGTGAAGCTTGTTTCCTAATAATTTTATCAGTATGATACTGTTATTTGTAACTTTTATGATTTTGGTTTAAGTGGCCTACATTAAAACATAATTTGACAGGTTTAGCCTAAATATTCCTTTTATTGTCGATAATATTGTAGGATTTTGGTTAGTCTAACTGGCACACATTGAAATATCATTTTATAGGTCTACACTAGCCAATTTTTTTTATTTTTATTGGGGTGATTGAATGAAATTATAGCTAAAGTAAAGGACAGATGTTTAGGTGTATATCAGTTGGTAACTTACATAGGCATTGGTTGCTGATGTGGATTGTTGTATACAACAGCTTCATCATTACTCTCAGCCCCTGAGGATGAGGCTGTAGCATCAGAATCCAGCTCATGCTTCACCACTGACAGATGTGACCGTAGTGCCCCTGCCGTATCCTGCAGCCCAGTCAGCGTCCCAGAGGATATCCCAAGAGAAGCAGACCGGGAGGCATCCCCTTTAGATGTACCTGCATGATAGTACTTCGGCCCAACAACATTACGGGCAGCTGCACTCGCTTGCAAAGTTGATGTAGTCTCTATTCTCTTTAGCAAAGCTTTTATTCCCATCGGTCTACCTCCTCCATCTTTCCTGGCAGCACGTGTACATTTGTCAAATGTCTGAGCAGCCTCTTCTGCTACTCTTTTACCAATAGCCCTGGCTTGTAGTATCCTCAAACGTCTTTGTAAAAATGCACATCGTCTTTCAAGCCGTGATTGAAGCAGTCTTATCTTGTCCTCAGCTGCATCACCCTCAGAATCAACAGGTTCAGTCAAATCAAAGCCAGATAGAGGGAAAATACCATCCGGGTCACCTGTTGATAATGCATCTCCGCCACTCTCTAGGGTTTTGATGGCTTGTAACAAATCTGGAGCAAGATCACTGTTGCCCAGATCATTCAAAATTTGCTCCATCTCTTGGGAGTCTTTCACGAGACTGGGCTGTGTTTGGAGGCCCATGTCGTCCTCCTCCATGGATGTGGAGAGGTTATCGACGGACGCGAGCGCCCGTCTGCGGTGGGACAGCTGCTTGTCGGGATCGAGAGCGGCGTCTCGCTCGCAGGGCTCTCGTGGCGGCAGCGAGAGCGCCGGGGCCATGTCACGCGCCTCGCCCGCCTCGGACGCCGGCGCCCGACGCGTCAGGGCGGGCTCCCGACCATCCCAGCCCTTATATAACACTCCCACGGCACTGAACGTTCACGAGTCACTGACACAACACAGCACTGCACTGAATCACTTATCGGCGCGATCATTCTCCGGGGAATCAATCGCCCGCCGGTTCCATGGCGCACCGATACGCCAAAATCGAGGGCAGCTCCGCGCGTTTCTGAAAAACACAACGATTACAGCGGATTACGAGCCGGTCTTTGTGTTTTTGAATCACACACTCTCATCGTCCGTTCATGGCAAAGTTTATACACACAAAATTCATCACACAGAGCCATATAAATTCGAAATTTGACCCACGTGATAACGAAAAGTATACGCCAGTCGCTGCAGTTGATTGTTTCTGTCTGTACGATAGGTACCTAACAGGAAATGATACACTTTTCAAACACTTCACGGGGACGCGAGCACTACAATGTTCTATTTTATTTACGTGGCGTAAATGTTTGTATAAATGCGGTAAACCGGAATAATGACATTGTACAATTTTTGTAGAAATAATGGCGGAACCAGGCCAAAAAACACTATTCAAGTCTTGTTCAATGACGAAACGAACCGCACGCCACAACTCGCGTCGAACGACTTGAGCTGAGCGCGGAAAAGAGATGGCTAGAACGTCCTTGAAAATAGTACTTGCGCGGTAAAGTCAAATCAGTTTGAATATTAACAAAATGCTAACTTTTATTAAAATTGTATGAAATATAAATCGTGTTTTGAATTATAAAATCACGTACATTATAGTGCGATAAAATCTACATTCAATCCAACTAAGAAACAATTAACGAGTACTAAAACGAGACTTCAAACTTTGCCGCCGTGGTTTTCTTCGACCGCACATCTTTGTATTGAAATTATGACGAAATACAATAATTTATTTATATGTAGTAAATTAATCATCTGACTACGTATTTAAAAATAACTAAACAATTTTTTTTAATAATCATTTTGTTTGAAGTTAAAGATTAAATTCATGTTGAACATAAAAAGTAATGCAATTTGTTGGAAATATCCGGTGCATTTATGAAGACCGGTGACAGTAGTGGAAAATTAGACGAATTATTATTCGCTTTGCAGTTAATAGCAACTTTGCAAATGGTAAAATTCGCAGCACATATTACAAACCATAAGTTGTTTTACAATAAAATCAAAGATTTTGCTAAAATTAATGATTTCCAAAAAATTCCATCATATACCTATGTAGCTTTCTCTATGAACAACTTATCTTATTTCATCTTATTGTTACGTTCCGTTTTACGCGTCACTATGACCTGAGTTTTTTTTAATGATCATGTGCATTAGGAATATTAATTCCAGCAAAAAAATTATAATTAATTATGTCCCATCATAGATCATTAAATGCGTACCATAGATCACAAGTTATATAATAAAGTAACCCACCAAGCCAACTAGACCAATGTGGCAAACCTATTAAAATTGGCTGGTTATTCTAACCAATACACTTGACTTGTACCTATGCAACAAGCAGTCAGTTTTGATAGATCCCACTCGTGGTCGTTCCACAAATCAATCTTGTGGACTTGGTTGAGTAAAAAGTCCTTCAAATGTTGATGAGATGCATTCTATGATGCTAACCAAAACAACAATCTTATTTTCATTTTAATTTAACTGTTTCAGTTTTCCTTTTTTATTTGCTTAAAGATTTATTATCTTTATGAGTACATGAATTAATTTAATTTTATTCTGTCGAAATTATTTAGTGGCTAACAATACCGATACCTTTTAAATTTAGTTACTAAAATATAAGTATAGATTTATCTTTCAAGTAAAATTACCTACTTTGGCTCAGTAGATCTAAGAAGACCAACAAATTGAAAAAGAACAATAAATTTAATACAAATATCATTATTGGTTCAATCTAGTTGTAGGCGTTGAGGATACCAAGAGCATATTCAACTTGTACCGTTATTCAGCGTGTTATTGTATGAAATAATCATCAATAAATATAGCAGTGCAGCCAAAGCTACATTAAATAAAGGGAGTACTGCAAATGCCTATGTAAAAAGTATTCTTTAATTTGGAAGTATCTCACCTTTGAAATGTATTATTATTATTTATTTATTTGTTTTATTAGTACCGGACGACCTATGGTTAGATACATTTACAAGTTTCTTTTTAGGTACATTTTGCATTATTTGTTATAGTTACTAAAATAATAATTATTTTATTTACTTACATAATAATTTAATAATGATGTTAACTCACCTCTGAAAATTTTCATGTTCAAATTGTGAAGGTTTCTTGGATACTGTAAATTCTCTAGCAAACCCATATCTTCAGATTGCATTTGGAATCCTAAAATTGAGAAGAATATACATCAAATCATGTTTGGTTTACATTCACTTGGTTATTTACAGATATTCTTATAAACCAATAACTTTGCCCTGCTAATAACAAAATCAGAATGACAGTTGACAAGAACTTATAAAAATACTTGTCAGTAGGTAATGTCAGAGTGGGAAGTATCTATACTAAAGATGTATAGATACACCCAAAAACCTTAAACCAAAAGCAATGACCAAAACACAAAAATCTTGTCTTAATTTTGGGAATTTACAATAATTATTCTTTATTGCTTTCATATGGATTGTCATATTAATTATAGTTTTTATCTTTACAAAAATGGACTTACTCATACTTCTACTTCTCTTACATTATTAAATAAATAGATATTGTAGTTGCTACACAATTACAGCATTCTAATCACCATTCAATATGGTTGTAACTTGACTTGAACCTAACACAAATCAACAGTTAGGTTTGTAATTAAACAAAATGTATATTTTTTGCATGTTCTTAAGTTTATTACCTACATTTTACAGAAAGGATCTAAGCGCTGAATGGCATTTATCAATAGCAAATATGTAAATAGGGTGGCTGTTCATGTTGCAATGTAATAAATAACTGAGTATGAATGTTGATAAAAAATTATTTACAAATACAATGCTTTAAATGCATAACATATAAATTACCCAGTGCAGACTTCTAGGCTTTTTGGATTATGTTGTAGTTTAAAAACATAAAACCTAGATATTTTCTGAATAATATTTTGATGCAAATATTTTTAGATTTACAGCTGGATGGTCTGCGACTGGTGAGTCAATACTACATCAATTATTCAAAAAGATTAAAGAATTAAATATGTACCTACCCCATCAGTTTTGTGTCAGGTTTAGTGGTTTATACATAATTTAGTTTCATTTTCACATCTCACATGAAGGAGAGGAGGTAAGTTCCCATGTTTGTACACATAGGTTTGGAATGAGGTAAAACGGTAAAGTGTGAAATTATAGGCCAGATTTTAGTAAAAAACATATTTTGGTGTACTTTAGTAGGTACCTACCTACCTAAATACTGATGCTCATACTTATCTTACCCAGTAATTTACTAATCAGAATACAACAAATTTTTGTTTGAAATTATGTTTTGTGCAGTAATTATACAATGAAAGAAGGCCCAAAGTACATACCTGAAACTACAAACTTGTAGTTGTAAAGTTCAGCTAGTTGTGTTGGTTTTGAGGCAAGAGAGAATGTATAATAGATAAGTTTAAGAAAACTGATTAATTTTGTTTTTGGGATACCTTGGCAATGCGGCGGCGATGACTACAAGACGAGAAGATACTGGGAGGGTTGGAAAAATAATGGATGTGCCTTTGAGGAGCAGTGTTCATATAAAGTTTCTTAGATAAATTTTTTTCATCGCAGTGCATATTATGTAAAAATTATAAATTACGCATATGGATAATATTATCTGTAGATACTTACCAGGTGCTTTCGTGTTTATTTATGCAAGAATATTATTTTTGAATAGAATTTCAAAATCTGTCGCCAGCATCGCCGAGGAAAGCAAAGTGGAAAGGAACGTTCAGAAATCACATCCATCGCAAGTCAATAAAATGTTTTTATAGGCATTTTATCCATTTTAAGAGAACCTTATTTTAATTTTCTATTATATTTGCTTAGAAGATTCTGCATTTATTATAATAAAATTTAAATAATTTAAAACATAGGTTTTTCATTTTACAAATTAAAGTTGCTTCGCAAGTATGTTAACCTTACATTCTGAACGCACCTGTCACACAGCGCGCGGTGGTTATTCGTTTGTAAACTGTGATTTTTGTGATTTCTCTGAAATTATTGTGAAAATTAAGATGAATTTCGATAGGAGCAGTCAATTCCATTCAACACAACATACCCCATCTCGTAATAAGCGGACGAGGCAATTATTACAAAGGGAAGACACTCTAAACCTGTCGCCGATTCTCAACGAAACTTCTATCTTCAAAACCCTAAACGATACGAGCTTGCGGCAGGTTCTCGACGAGTCTTCGATCGTGGTGGCTTCTGGCAACGCTGGTGATGGCCTAAGTGAAGCTTTCTTCGAGATAATTCAGACGAGTCGAGCCAGCGACGTCCTTGATACATTAGCGAGGTTATCTCAAGTTTGCTGCGACTCTCTTGAGTTAGTGGAGCCGTGGAACAGGTATAATGTCCATAATTATTGGCTAGCGGAAGAAGCAAACACATGGAAATTACTGCATGCTTTGTATGCTGATTCTATCACAGAACATCCTGAGTCTTTAGATTCACTTTTGAATGGCACTATTCTCTCTCAAGAAAAGCTGGTTAGCGCTTTATTCCAAAGCGATTCAGAGTTGAGGCTACTGCAGCTCTTAGTGGACTGGCTTGAAGCAACAGCAGCATTTCAAAATGAAGCCACACAGACATCAGCACCAGTCATCGGAAATAATATACACTGGGGTAACACCCTGCATCAGTTACTGATTGGAACTAGCCTCTTCAATAAAGATAAAAGTAAATCTATGGTATCATGTATGGATCCCGATGCACCGAGGCGTCAAAAGAAAACTATACATTCAGATGACCAAAAAGATGATAATGATTTGTGTAAAAAGATATTTACTGAGGTGCGATGTGGCAAATTCAATGAAGCAATATCCATTTGCATCAATGCCGGGCAAGCTTGGAGGGCAGGAGTGTTGCAAGGGTGGCGACTGCTCCATTATTTGCCACGAGAAGATCCAAATAGCCCCTTGGAAATATCAGGAAACCCATCAAGAGATCTATGGAAATGGTGTGCTCTTAGCATTGCTAACAATGTCACTGAAAATATTTACTACAGAGCAACAGTTGGAATTCTGTGTGGTCATCTTCGAAGCACTTTACCAGCCTGTCAAGGAAATTGGGAAGATTTGCTTTGGGCACATTTGCGAACTCAAATTGAAGCTCGAGTGGACAGATTCCTACATGAACATCATGCTACTGTAGACGCTAACACAACAACTCCAGAAATTCTAGAGCTGGTACAATCCGAGCTTAAAACTGACGAATTATCTTTGCCTCAAATCTTCAGTGCAGTGAAAGCCCTGATGGATGGAAAGAGAGAATCTGATTACCAGACATGCCAGCGTCACCTCATGTTGGGTCAAGTGAGAGCCATAATGCAAGACTCCCAACAGTGGCTTGAAGAAAGTGAAGAAAGATTTATGAGGTTCTTAGCTCATTTGATTTTAATACTCAGACAGATGGGAAAGGATCCTCAACATGATATTGGTGATAAAGTGCTAGAAATGTATGTCACACAACTCATTGAAAAACTGATAGATGGCTCAATTGAATGTCCTGAATTAATTGCATACTATACTTCAACAGTCCCAGTGGATAGACAGATTGTCCTCTATGCAGAATTGCTGGATAGAATCCACAAAAGTGATTACAGAGAAGGAGTTGTTAAAGCCGGAATGAAAGCTGGAATCAATGTGGCTGCATCAGCTAGAGTTGCCATAAAGAAGGCCATCACTGATATTCAAACAGGCTATGGAAACATTGACTTGACATTCACACAAACCACTGCAGTTGAAAAAGACAAAACATTGATAAATAAAGTCATTCAGTCTTTGGAGTGGTTGTCATTGGTTCCCGATCAACTTGAAGAAGCCCTGTGGCTAAGCAATGCCATGATTCGCACATTCATCTTCATTGGTACAACAGAAGCTGCACTGTCATGTGCAGTTAGTGTGAACAGAATGTTCCCTGACTTCATAAACAAAGTGCCCACCAACTCCTCAGAACTGAGAGAACACTTGTGTCTGAAGGCATATTTAGAAGCCTTAGAAGGTTTTGCTACTTGGTACAGACATTACATAAGTGGTCAGCCAAAAGATGTAGAGCCTTTGCCTGCAGATGCAACATTCTCTGACAAAGTTCACCATGAGCAGAGATGCGCCCAAGTTGAGCAGCAGAAGGCGCGTTGGAAGAATGCCGTGTTACACCAGTCCCGTCATACTAAAAATCTGCTTTACAATGTCCTGTTGTTCCCTGGTGGCTGGCTACAAGACGAAAATGACAGTACATCTTCTTCAAACTTCACTGAAGAAGAAAAAAAGGAGAGATCAAAGCAGCTGGAGACATTGAGACGCCTTTGCATTCCCGAAGTTGTGATCTTGATTCTGAAAATATTGCAAAGCAATGATGATGTGGAGAATCATAAAGAAGCTGTGAAACTGAGCAATCTAATTGCTGCAGAGAACAGATGCCTTTACAAAGTATTTACTAAGAGCAAGCTTACTGAAGTACTGGAGAGAATCAAGGAATCATCTTTGTTGTTGTTAGAAAAGGGGAAAGATATGTTTGGTTATGAAATAAGTGATTGAGTTGTATTGCATTTACGATTTTTAATAAATATTTGTATTGTAATAAAAACTTTGCATTTTTGTTTTAAACAAACAACATTAACATAATGAGGTCGGATCTATTTACAAAACAGCAGACTCTTCTGGTCCTTAAGGAACTGCGACAGGGTTGAGATTGATCAAGTCATTGCTGCACTCGGCTAGCTCGGCGATAGAGACGCGGCCCCTTTGCTTGATGAATTTGGCAACGGACTCCAGTTCCCCCTGCGAGATATAGATGAACTTCCCTCGGTCGTCAATAACTCCTGTCAGCTCACCGCTGGTTTGAAGGTCCTGTATCCTGTCAATTGCGGCCTGTGTTTTTAACTTGAAATGCGCCGCCAGGTCTTCTAGCAATACCACTTTTTGAGCCTGAAACAAATTGATATCTATGAACCAAACTAGGCAAACATTCCATTTCTTTTCCGTGTTGTAAGAGGCGACTAAGGGACTCGAAGGTGTGTATGGCAATTTTAGGCGATGGGCTGACAACCCATCAAATGACCCTCAAATATTTGTCAGACGTGGCGTAAATAACCGTTTTGCGGTCGTTTACGCTCTGCCTACCACGCAAGGGATTATAGGTGTGATATATGTATGTATGTAGGTAAACAAGGTAAAGCGAGACCGACATGAGAGTGAAGCGAGCAGGACCCCCGTTATTGGGTAGGTTAGGTACGTCAATCAATACGTACAGTCGGTTTTAGCACATAAGGTACCAGGCGTACTCCAAAACAACTGAATTATTTTTGTCCCCAGTAATATTTTTTCTTGCAATGAATATGTTTAAGTAGAATATCACTTCCTCTACGAGAATAAGTTTAAACTTTTACTATGTGTATTAACTGGGGATAAAAATAATTCAGTTCTTTTGTAGTACCCCTGGTAGGTACCTTATGTGCTACAACTGACTACATGTTACATATTGCGAATGAGGTCTTATCTTATCTTATAGAGCCATCGGGATCCCACTGCTGGGCAAAGGCCTCCCTCCCCTTCCTCCACTGATCTCGATCCTGTGCCTCCGCATACCAGTTTTTTAAGTAACCGTCTAATTCGTCTCGCCATCTGCGTCTAGGTCGCCCGCGACGACGTCTGTCGGTTCTTGGCTTCCAAGTGGTGGTGGTATAAGCCCATAACTCATGAGGCATGCGGCAAACATGACCGGCCCAATCCCATTTAAGCTTTGCAGCTGCATGGGCTACATCCGCGATTCGAGTCTTGGAACGCAAAGTAGTATTTCTGACTCTGTCAACTAGTTTCAGACCTAGTATACTGCGCTCCATTGCTCGCTGGCAAACTTTGAGTCGGGACTTCTGAGCTTTCGTCAAAGACCATGTCTGTGCCCCATATGTGAGTATCGGAAGAATACACATATCCATGATTTTGCGCTTTAAATATATCGGTAAATCGCCTTTCATGTATTCTTTCATTGACCAATAGCTCCTCCAGGCGTTTTCAGTGCGTCTCGCAATTTCTTTGTCTTGTCGAGCCTGGAAGTAGACTATTTGGCCTAGGTATATATATTCATGGACATATGTCATTCTTCCGTTATCCACAGTTACCCTGGTTTCGGGACCATTTGTCATGAGCATAGTTTTTGACATATTCATTGTTAGTCCCGACTCAAAGCTCGCAGTGCTCAGGTCTTGGAGCATGCACTGTATTTCAGAAGCTGAGGAAGCAAACAGGACTATATCATCGGCAAAGCGAAGATTAGTAAGTTTGCTTGTGCCAATAGGAATGCCTCGTCCTTCCCATGTCAATTAAACTAGAGTCGATAGGTCAATCATTTCAAATACAAAAAGGGGTCAAACAGGGCGATCCGCTTTCCCCAAAACTATTCAATAGTGCCCTCGAGGAAATTTTCAGAAGGCGAATGAGGTGAATTTTCAAAATTTCACTTATATAAGTGAGGCAGCATTTTACGTTACTATATACATGCATAAATCAGCCTATTGCAGTCCACTGCTGGACGTAGGCCTCCCCCAGGGTACGCCATAGGGCACGATCTCTCGTTTTTGCCATCCAGTCGCTACCAGCCGCCTTTTTTAAATCATCGGTCCATCTGGCGTGGCCTCCACTCGAGTACCCGCTTACTCCATCGTCCATCGGTTCTACGACAGATGTGTGCCCAGCCCACTGCCACTTCAGTTTGTTACACTTCCAGTCTTTATCTGTTATTTTACGTTACTATGGGACTGTACATATTGCGAGCAAGCGAAGTGAGTCCAACATTTGTACATTTATTGTTGGTATTGAACAGTACATACATACATACATACATAAATCACGCCTATATCCCTTACGGGGTAGGCAGAGCGTTAACGGCCGTAAAACGGATATTAACACCACGCCTGACAAAAGTTTGAGGGTCAATCAGATAACTGTGTATCACTATAGTGACAGGTTGTCAGCCCATCGCCTAAAATTGCAATACACATCCAACCCTCGAGTCCCTTAGTCGCCTCTTACGACACCCATAAGTAAGAATTGGGGTGATGCTATTCTAAGCCGGCATCACACGGCAATAGTACCGAACAGTACCTTGATGTATTCAATGAAGTCGCGCAACAAGCTGTCAGAGTCCTGCTGCTCGGCCTCCTCGAAGCCCTCACCCTCGACGGTGAAGGCTGCTTTCAACGCCTCGTACTCCTCCTGCTCTTTACGCTTTCTCTCTTCTTCGGCCTTCCGTTCAGCTTCCTCGCGTTGGCGTTCTTCTTCCTACAAATTACATAAAGCTTTCGATACTGGCAGGACGTTTTCTTCCTTATAACAAAGAGTAAATTTGGTACATTTTCTACCTAATAACAAAGTGTAAATTTGGTTACACTCGTGACACAGTGCAGCATAATGAGCAGCAGCTCCCAGTGAATATAAAATCTGGCACATCCACAAACCTGATTGTGAGATGAGTAAAGACATACTGAATCAATAAACTGTTAATGGAAACTTCTATCTACCTAGTTGTGATTGGATTGTAACAAAAACTCACCTCCTGTTTTTCTTCTATTTTCTTCCTCTCCTCCTCCTTTTCCTCTTCTTTCTTCTTCCTAATTTCGCGGAGTTGCTCCTCTGCCTCTCTGTTCTTTTTCTTCTCCATCTTTGCTTCTAGCTTGGCTCTTTTCTGTTAAGAATAAAAATGTTGTTAGGTACTTCTGGATCAATCTTCACAGGTTTTTTTATAACTATAGAAAACAGCATAAATGTTAAATGTGGTTATGCAAATATCACAAAAAGATTATCAAAGCCAAAACAGATTTTTTTTTACTAAGGTCCTTTTACCAACTTTTAAAAGCATTGAAACAGTTCCATGCTTCTGTTAGTATTTGGAAATGCCAGTGAAATTCAGGCTCTAAATAAGTTTACTTTATTGACCATTCTTGGATTTCGATTTTGATCAAGAGAGTCAAGAGGGCTTTTTAATCTGTGATCTATTTATAGGGTGAAATTTCACTAGTTACCAATAACGAAAGCTCAGGACTGGCTGTTGATAAGGAAGAAATTTCCTCAAGAAACAAAGGTCGAAATAAGAATTTAGGCCTTCAATACAAAATTTACCAGCTGACCAAGTCAAGTTTTATTGGACCAATTGCATTTTCATAAGGATTGGACAAAGTAGCTTGATTAAAATGTACATAAATACTTAAATCCTACAAAGGGTGCAATAAGGATTATAATGATAAAATCTTACCTTAGCTCCCATTTTATCTTCAAAATCCACTCTCTCTCTGGTATCCGGAGGGCTTTCCTCATCAGGTTCTTCATCTGCACCGGTCTCCTCCTCCAAAAGAGCATTTTGGTGTCTTGCAGCTAAGGAAATAAAATTTTGACCGTACTTTCAGAATACCAAATTTCTAAAAAGATGTAACTTTTAATAGGATTTTTTCTTTCTTTGTATCCAGTACTTTGTAATTGTTGGGGTCTTGAGGTGTCAACTGTTCCAAACTTGCGTTTTTTTTTGAGCCCCAATTGGGTTTGAATATAGGTAAATCATTCAACAAACTATTAAAAAAAAAAGTTTTGCATATTAGACTGCAAAAGACATTTGATGACTTTAAAAATCCCTATTACTTACTATCAGTAAAAATCAATGTGATAGGTCACAATTTTTTTTTTGCATAATGTTGACTTCTATTCTATGAAGAATTTTTATTATAGTTGAAATATTTTTAAATCTTACCATTGGCTCTCATCCGAGCCCTCTGGTTCCGTACGGCCTGGACTCTGCCAGGGCCTCCATCTCGTTGCTGGACGGCTCGGGGCTTCGCAGCAGCTGGAACAGATTCAAATAAGATTATAGTTAGAGTGCTTGTTTTAAGGTTAGTAGGTGAAGGGCATCGGAATATTCTAAGCTGAAACTTTGGTCACAGTAAATACTTACGTGGTTTAACTTGACACGACACTCGAACGAATGCTATCGATAAAACAACGATGACTATAGCGCTGATAACAGCTGCAATAATGAAAGGATCCATGGTTTCTTACGTATTGAATTTTCCTATTATAACCATAAATGAAAGACTTGTATCTGATGACTAAGCAAAGGTCAAGTATCCCTGTAACTGGGAATATCGTTTCACATCATGTTTTCCACCTCGAATTCAATATAAATTGAAAATATTACAAGCAGGCAATCCACAAAGCAATGAAAATAAAGTGTTCATCACAGATCTCTTATATTCATGTATGCGCAATTTGTTAATATCTGTCTCTCTTTTTCTTGAAAAGAGAAGATATTGCCATCTCTTTCAATCGCAACGAAAAATTTAAAGTTCTACTGGAAAACAGCTTTCATCTCCACGCCACAGCCACAGACAAAAAAATCTGAAACGTCATCACAAAACTGACGTTCCATTTTACGTAAAAAACGTACAAAGCACGCCTCGTAACAATCGTTAGTAATTTCGAGAGAGACAGAATACTGTATATTTTTCAAAGCTGTGGAGTCCCCTTGGTACAAATAGCGCTATCTCTGTTTATCGCACCGACGAAAGCGAAATAACATTAACAAAACATTAGTTTGAGGGGCTGACGTGTGAGACGTCATTTCGTGAATTTTCGGCAATTTTCCCATTTGCAAAAACATGGAATTATTAAAGTTTTCATCTTTTCTAGGTCTTTTCTTACTTCTAGATGTATCTTCCGCCTTATACTTCCACATAGCTGAGGGTGAAAGGAAATGTTTTATTGAGGAGATACCGGACGACACTACAGTGATTGGTGACTTATTTTTCGTTTTTCCCTTGCAGCTTACGGTTCGCTCGCTTACAGAATCTATAAAACTATTAATTATCTTTCAGTAAACTACAAGGTGGAGCTGTATGACCCTCGTTCCGGCGGGTTTATGCCAAGTTCGCCTGGTATCGGTATGCATGTCGAAGTGCGTGATCCTAACGACCACATCGTCTTATCCAGGGTGTACTCCTCCGAAGGCATGATCTCGTTCACCTCCACGACGCCAGGAGAGCACGTCATCTGCATGTACTCCAACAGCACCTCGTGGTTCAGTGGCTCACAGTTGAGAGTAAGTTGGAACATCTGTGTAAACAGTATTGTTGGGCCCAATAATATGGCTGTTTGTGTAAAATTGGTATTGCTACAATAATGTAGTAATATTTTATAACTTTTTAAGCACTCGCAATCACTTTCACTCATTTTAAGTATTAGACCGAGTCAGTCAACCCGCAACCACAATACATGAAACTGTGTTGAAACCTCGGGACACAGGTAAATTACTAATATTTACCTGAATACTACTGCGATAGACCCGGTCTAATAGTAATATTTTGTAGTACTCAAATTAATTTAAATTGGTTAACATGTTGATAATATCATGCATGGTATATTGTGCCTATAATACTAGGTTATGCATAGTGTAATTTTGAAAATGACAGATTTTTCTATACCTAAGTAATGTTAGTCTTAGAATTGACTTCCAGAAATTAGATTTTCTGTGATGCTTACAAGATCTAAAGATACAATGATTACTCTTGATTTTTCAGGTTCATCTGGACATCCAAGTTGGAGAGCATGCAGTAGACTATGCCAATGTGGCTCAAAAGGATAAGCTGACTGAACTGCAGTTAAGGATCAGGCAACTCCTGGACCAGGTCCACCAGATCACCAAGGAACAGAGCTATCAGAGGGTAATACAGATACATAATCACATCTTTATATCTTGTTGGATAGGCAGAGAATCAAATTCTGTAAAATGTTCTGCTATATCTGCTGTTTTTGGATAATATCATTCCAATTTCAATTTAAGAAGCGATTCATCTGTGTATGAACACCACAGACATATCATCCAGAGATATATAGATACAATATTTGTCAAGAAACTGGCAAATCTTTATAAACATGTTTTGTGTGAAATTAAAAAGTATAATGGACACATTCTGCCAGGGCGCACTATGTGGGGAGACTTTAAGATTAGGCTAATTTAGTTAGTAGGCTAAATTGTTTATTTATTTAGCCTAAGCTTTGTATATAGTTTTCCCTAAGCCTTTTTTTTCCTTTCAACATTTAAATAATACTTATTAAAAACAAAAATAGAAATAAAACAATTATTTCCAAGATATCATTATTACAGTAGAGTATAAAATATTTTCACGATCTTTTATTTTCAGCACCGTGAGGAACGCTTCAGACATACCTCGGAAAGCACAAACCAACGAGTCCTGTGGTGGAGTTTACTGCAGACTGGAGTACTTGTCGGAATTGGTTACTGGCAGATGAGGCATCTCAAGAGCTTCTTTGAGGCTAAGAAATTAGTGTAATTATTTATTTTAAAATATTAATATAATTGAAAATAAATATGTGTTTATCCATAAATTTTGTGAATGTAGAACCTATTCTGTTTCAGTTGTAAGCTTTTCTGTTCGTCATACCTTTTGTAAATGATCTGTATTTTTTCATTAAAGATACAAATAATATGTTTAAAAATAGCTGTTTTTTTAATCTTTCTAAAAGATATTTATTTCGGTAAATAAAGGTAACATAAAGCGGCAAATAACAATTAAAACCAAACTTTTTATTAATATGGAATAATAGTGAATGTACTTACTGCCCATGCAACTGAACACTCTTAAAAATCTTTAGATTTGATTTTGTATTGATTTGAAAACTAAATTGGCTAAATGTGCCTAAAATCATGGGAGGTGATTTATTTAAATTACAAACATATATCACGCCTATATCCCTTGCGGGGTAGGCAGAGCGAAAACAGCCGAAAAAATTGTCACTTACACCACATCTGACAAACATTTGAGGTTAATTCAGATAATTGTGTATTGAGTCCTTAAGTCGCCTCTTACGACTCCCACGGGGAAGAAATGGGGTGATGCAATGCTAAGCCGGCATCACACGGCAACTATTTTAATTTTTAATTATTTAAATTATATTTGTAATTCTACTGAATGAAATGCTTAGATATTTTATGCTATGGTGTAATGACAAGCACTGGTATGAAGAAAGGTATAAAACAATATTTTATTCTTCTTTATCATCATTTTTCTTAACCTTAAAAATATCATCCAAATATTTTACAAACAATGCAGCGTTTGGCTTAGGAAAAGGAGCCAACAAACTAAAATCTACTTCTTCCAAGGTATGTTCTATCGTATCACAGGTGCAGTAGTATAAGTGTCCGTCTACTTGTAGCTGTTCAGCTAGTTCTAACTGATGGTTGTCCATTAGGTCTTCATTTACAACCACAAGTAGTGGTTTTCCAGCTTCAAGGGTTTCAAGGCAACTTCCTGCTCCTGCGTGGCTTATTACCAAGTTGGCACTTCTGATATCGTCTTGTATAGAGTCTTTGAATCTGTATGCTTGTATTTTCACACCTTCTTTGTTATATACACCGGGTTCAAACTCACTGTTCCCAATTTGAAACACAATTTCTTTGCAACCAATTTTCTTTAGAGCTTCAAGTACTGGGACGCTTGTAATGGTCTCACAGAGAAGGTCGAAACGTGTTGTTCCTACTGTTATGAAGATATAATTGTATTCTTGAGGCATTTCTTTAATATTTTTATAACAAAACTTCGATAAAACTTACACCCGACGTGTTTTTTTCGGCGCTTCTGACGTTTGTGACGTAGCGTTCCGTTTCACAAAGTTAAATAAAAGCATTGCTGCAGAGATTTCGAAGCGATGAAACGAATTGAACGCGGCTTTTTAAAAACTTGGTCGACCGACGCAAAGGTAAGTTATAAAAGTAGCGTCCTATGTACTTACTCCTAGGCAAAGTAATCTCTTCCACTCCACACAGGTTCTGCAGTACGCAGAATAAGGATCTCCTTTACAGGGTATTTTAGACAGAACTTGACACAGTTGCAATTACAATAGGTAGGTAACCTAACCTTGTTCCTACTGTTATGAAGATATAATTGTATTCTTGAGGCATTTCTTTAATATTTTTATAACAAAACTTCGATATAAGTTAACCCTTTACTGAATACAGTTCCAAATATGGGACACATATCAAATCCATTAAAATACTCGGATACACGTCATATTTTTCTCTAGTTTTGATTGAATATCATAGCTAAATATGTATCCAAACGTACAGTGCAAAAAAATATTCTCGATCTACCCGTATCTGGGTTATTTTTCGGTGGAATGATGAGAGTTTGGCGAAACATGCGTTTTTCTGTTTTTGGGTGCAAAAACCAGTGATATTGAGAAGAATTCTGCTAAAAGAAATGTAGAGTTTTTGTTTTCAATCAAGAAGGTCTTGTATCTTATCGGTGACTATAAAATAAGTAAGTAAAAGCCACCAAAACATACTAAATTATTCGATCAAACTTTGTTCCTAATATGGAACACCATGCAGTTATGGTTTTTTGTTCCTGGCAGAGATGGAACACTATGCAGTTTGTATTTTACTTGAGACTGGCCAGATTTGGTCCTACATGCAGAAAAATTACGATACAACATAGTTATGTCGCGGGGGAGGCACTGGCTAGATTGGACTGAAGATCAAGGCCAACGATTCAAAATCGAAGCATGTGGTCAAAAATCATATATTAGATGCATCAAATGTCGGGTTTATCTAAGTTGTAATAAAGATAGAAATTGTTTCACAAGTTTCCACAAATAATTTTGTTGTTGATGGTAATTTGATTGTTGATTTGATTTCTTCCCCAAAAAATATGCTAATGAAGAAAATGAAGAAAAAAACATCCAAATGAAACACTTATTCGTAGTTAAGATAAAAACTACATCGCAACCATTTGTTTTATTGATTTTCAATACATCCTAAATAATAAATATATATATCACTAACTATTTAATCCTTATTGCATATTGTTCCATATTTGGTAGGCAGTGAAGAATAATCATTACTGCATGCTGTTCCAAATGTGGCACGTATAGATTTTCATACTTTTCATCTGTTTTTCACGTTCGTATAGTTTTTTCATTATTTTTCTTACGTTTCTTTTCTGCCATTTAATCACAAGAATTAATTTTAACATAATTGAAAAATCCATGCGGTAAAGGGTTAACACCATAACACCCGACGTGTTATTTTTCTCGGCACTCGCCACTCTTTGCTCGGCACTTTGGACGTTTGTGACGTAGCGTTCCGTTTCACAAAGTTAAAAATTAAAGCATTTCTGCAGAGATTTCGAAGCGATGAAACGAATTGAACTATAGCGCAGCTTTTTAAAAAACTTGGTCGACCGACGCAAAGGTAAGTTAAAAATGTCCATGTCGCTGGCTCCCCAAAGTATATATTTTTCAAAGCTGAGAGGCTCAAACGTTTGTGACCAATGGATGGACTCTTATTTTAAGACTGGTTTTCAATGTGACGCTACCTAGACTGAGATCTCAGGTCAAAAAATTGGGGAGCCAGCGACATGCTTTTAGGTTAGAATTTCAGAGAAATCATCAGATTACTTATTAACGGCGCAATGTGCCAAAATGATGGCTATGCCAAAGAAATGTGACGGAATATGTGACAGCTACAAGCACATTCAATAGCTATGTGCCTCAACTGGAGCTGAGAAATAAGCCATGGAATGTTTCCAACCCATGTCGCTGGCTCCCCAAAAAACCGGCAACCGAAATCTCTGCAAGTATCACCTAAAACTACTAACCAAAGAGGAATTCTCGATCGTAATATAGTAAATACACGTTATTCAAACAATCTCCTCTAGAATCAGCTTCGTTTTTGAGAAAACACAACATTTGTTTTTGTATGAATATAAGGGTGACTACATCGTTCAACCCTTTTTGGGACAGATTCAGGAACTTATGGTTTAATGATTTCCGTACAAATTATGCTAAATATTACCTTGAACAATGACGCGAAGGTCTCTTAGTGTTTATATTGTGCTGGTACTATTAGCAGCACATCAACTTACCTATTAAAGGTACTTAGATTTTTGACGGTATTTTCCACGGTTTATTATTATAAAATTTATAGTACAAATTCATTGTAGTATACACGATCTCGTTGTTGTCGTTCGGGAGAAATCGTCACCGGCGCGGCCGGCGACTTATAAGGAGCACATCGGAAGTCCCTTTCATTTTCGTCGTCATCGTCGTTTAGAGATCTTCATGGATAGGTCCGAATGTCACCCGCCAATAAAGTTGCACGTGAGCGCTAGCGCGTATAAGGCTGAGTTAAGGTATTAATGTTTTAGAGTTTTATGCACTAATAGTGCTTTATTATTCTCATGTATAAAACTATTAAATTGAAATAATGCGTGTAGAGTATATTTATACAAGTCTAGTCAAGTATTGATGAAACTGAAACATTTCCCATGGAACACAGGTCCAATATAAAAAAAATGGAATGTACACTCGGTTATAACTTATAGCACATAAGGTAAAAGGGGTACTCCAAAAAAGAGCTGAATCATTTTTGTCCTTAGCAATATTTTTTTCATGACATGAATATGTTTTAGTAGAAAATTTATTTATTTTATGAGAATAGGTTTAAATTTTGATTATGTATTAACTGGGGATAAAAATAATTCAGTTCTTTTGGAGTATCCCTGTTACCTTATGTGCTACAACTGACTATACCTACATACATGTTGTACAGACTGTGAAAATGTAACAACGCTACAGTTTTATGAGAATAAACGATATTTATTTATTAATTATAGGAATCAATTTAAGCGGAGCACTTTCTGAACATTATTTAAGGTGATTTATAGTAAAATCTGTACGGAAATCAAAAGCCATAAGTTCCTGAAACTGTCCCAAAAAGGGTTGAACGATGTAGTCACCCTTATATTCATACAAAAACAAATGTTGTGTTTTCTCAAAAACGAAGCTGATTCTAGAGGAGATTGTTTGAAGAACGAGTCTTTACTACATTACGATCGAGAATTCCTCTTTGGTTAGTAGTTTTAGGTGATACTTGCAGAGATTTCGGATGCCGGTTTTTTGGGGAGCCAGCGACATGGGTTGGAAACATTCCATGGCTTATTTCTCAGCTCCAGTTGAGTCACATAGCTATTGAATGTGCTTGTAGCTGTCACATATTCCGTCACATTTCTTTGGCATAGTCATCATTTTGGCACATTGCGCCGTTAACAAGTAATCTGATGATTTCTCTGAAATTCTAACCTAAAAGCATGTCGCTGGCTCCCCAATTTTTTGACCTGAGATCTCAGTCTAGGTAGCGTCACATTGAAAACCAGTCTTAAAATAAGAGTCCATCCATTGGTCACAAACGTTTGAGCCTCTCAGCTTTGAAAAATATATACTTTGGGGAGCCAGCGACATGGACATAGTTAAAAAAGTAGTGTCCTATGTACTCCTAGGCAAAGTAATCACTTCCACTCCATACAGGTTCTGCAGTACGCAGAATAAGGATCTCCTTTACAGGGTATTTTAGACAGAATTTGACACAGTTGCAATTACAATACCTGTGAAATATATCTATGTCGGTAATTTACTAATCTATGTAAAGCAGGTGTTCCTGTAATTTACAAGAATCAACTTTACTCGGTTTACAGCTGAGCTCGCTAAGCTCAGACAAATAAAGATTTTTTCGTCAAGGAAACGATTAAAAACCATTTGACCTGATTTCTGTATCACCTGCCGTTAACTTTCCTTGGCATTTTCAGTTACGAAGAAGCTACGCGTCCTTGTGCTAATTTACTAACAGACTTACACGCAATGATATCGATGTTAATATTCAGACCAATTGCTCATAGAAAAAATGCGAATACAAAGGAAAATGGGTAAATTAAGTTTAGGTTTTCATTCATCCATCTGTTTATCTTTAATGCGGTATGTACCTATGTCCCAAGCAACACCCAAAGTTTGCCATGAGACAAAAGCGTGGTTAAATAAAAACGCCATACAAAAAAAACCGCTAAATACACGTTCAACTCATGTCTGACTTTTTTATGGTAAGGCCCACAGACTCGTACAGAATCAACAGAATCAATCAACCTAGATACTGGTTAGTTTACGAAGCAAAATCACTGTATGAATAATATCAGCTACGCGGACGATATGGTGCTGCTGGGTCCCACGGCGGGTTCAATCAGGATGCTATTGGAGGAGTGCCAAAAATATGCTCTTGAACACGGCTTAGTGTACAACTCTAAGAAGAGTGAATTTATGGTTTTTGGGGTCCCCGGTAAAAAGTTGGACTACGAACCCGTCCTTGAACTTAACAAGGTACCACTTAACAGGGTAAAATTATTTAAATATCTAGGACACTATATTACCGAGGACCTCAAAGACAACGAGGACATAGACCGTGAACGCAGAGCACTGGCGGCCAGATGTAACATGCTGGCTCACAGGTTTGCTCGGTGTAGTAAGGAGACTAAGATAACGCTATTTAAATCGTATTGTCAGACCTTCTACACGAGCGCCCTGTGGTCCAGATACACGCAGAGGTCGCTAAGTGCACTGCGGGTACAATATAATAACGGGTTTAGAATGCTGTTGGGATTGCCGAGATTCTGTAGTGCTTCCGGAATGTTTGTGGAAGCACGAGTAGATGACTTTTACGCCATGATACGGAAGAAGACGGCATCCCTACTATCTAGATCGCGCGGCAGTTCCAACAGCATTCTAAGTATGTTTAGCTGTAAGCTTGCAGAGCCTCTTCTGAGGCATTTTATGAGTGTGCTGGTGTGGCAGGACACTTAGATATTATCGACGGGTTCCGGTCTATTTGTATTAACCGTCATTTTTTAAACTTTACACCAGAGCAGTTTAAAGTTTTGATTTTCAGAAAAAAAATCATAACATTGCCAGATCGCATTATGTTTTCAAAGCAAAGGTAATTTCTGTTTCTATTACATATTACCCATAATCTGATTAATTTGTTTTCCTGATTTTCCTATTTTTAACGAAAATAAGTGTTGTTTAATACAAAATGACCCATATCTTACTTTCTCTTGTTACAGGCTAAATGACGTAACCGCCTCAGATTATTGTTTTATGTTCCAGGCTAAGTGACTTAACCGCCTAAGGTTATTGTTTTATGTTCCAGGCTAAATGATGTAACCACCTTAACTTATTGTTTTTTGTTCCAGGCTAAATGACATAACCGCCTAGGTTTATTAATACATATTCCAAGCTACTTAACTTAAGTGCCTAAGATTTCAAATTATAGCTCTAAGCTTAGTGCTCAAACCAATGAGTTGGTCATATTCTAAGACTAAGCTAATTGATTTAATTACCATAATATCTTGAAATTATTAATGTATGGCTAATTAGTTTATGCGACTTTTTTATTGTTTGATTATTATGATTATACTAAAATAATGAGGTGTGTATTAAGCGACACTGGACATAAATTTGACTAAGAGGCTAATTGTATTAAGCGACACTGGATATAAATTTGACAGAGAGACTTATTGTGTTAAGCGACAAAAGACAAAAAAAATACTAAGAGGCTAATTGTATGAAACGACATGTCTTTATATTTATATGGTCAGGCTAAATGCTTGAACCTACGCTGCCTGTAAATTTTTGCTTAAGGATAAAAGGTTTGAACGACTGTGTGATATTTTGGTAGTGAGCTTAAGTACACAAGTCTTAAAATTGACAATATTTTGTGTCGGTTCATACATTGCACTGCAAAATAGGCCCAAAAAATGCGGTTGTATTAAGCGACATTTTTCTGCTCCGATCGTCACCAAACCGAGCTCAAACGACGCAGAAAAAATTGCTGATTCCAAACATGTATAAAAGTATATATCGCAAAAAATGTCGCTTAATACAAATAGCCCGGAACCCGTCGTTATTATTCTTAATAAACTAAACTAACCTAGGTATAAGCTTAATATGTACTAACAAATGGACCAATGTGTTGTCTTAAATAAAAAAGATTATTATTATTATTTTTTTTCTATTGGTTTTTACCATCTCGGCTTTGTTAAGCCGGTTTTACAGCAGTACGGGCCTAGGCCAAGTAACCACCGTTCTGATTGTTTTGACTATGTGATTTTATTATTATTATTATTATTATTATTAATAACCAGAATGAGTTGATCTCTTCGGTATGTAAAGTTAAAATATTTTTATGAAATATCTAATTAACCATTATATGAAACTATATATATATTTTTTTGTTTATTTGATCATCCGTAAATTTATAATTAATTTTTAAAATATATTGTTTGATGACGTCATTTGGGACCAATTGAAATTGAAATTGATATCCTTAATTCAATGTAGGATAGTATTATCATATCACTTATTGACGTCATGAACCGCCATTGTAAAAAAAGAAATTTGTACTTATCACACAATTTTCTTTTTCTTATAACAATTTTGTAATGTAATTTAATGGCATGACTCACATCACTTTACGCCACCACCATCTGAAAACGATATTTGTTTCAAATTGAAGTCAAGATCTTTAAAGCGTGTAGTTTACATGCGTATAATTAACCGGACCTCCGGACAGGAAAAACCCCCCAAAAAACCTGCCCAATTATTGCAACGAACAACTCCATTAAATCAAACTTTATTTATTTAAATTTGACACAGAACGTTGACTGACGTAGAAGGATTTATTATTTCTAATAAAGGTTATTTACTTTATTTTTCAAAATATAGAGTAATCTTTAACTTTTTCTTACTAAATATAAGAATGTTTTAAATTAGACTAAAATATCGCCAAATGGTTTTTTATTTTATATCTTCCAGCCAAGCTTTACATAACGAATTGGTATTTCGAGGTGCTGCTGATAATACTTATAGGCGTCTACCATTTGTACTTATTAGTTAAGATGACTAGCGAGTCGCTAGGTATCCAAAACACGTAACACCAGTAATTACAGTGCATTATTAAACAGTTCCTACTCTGACCTTTATGTTTGTGCCGTGGCTTCTACTTTGGCTAGCAGAGGGTGAGAAGTTTTGTAGTTAAGTATTAAATATACCTCATATACGTTCATGAAATCGGGTCTTCCTTTCCTATATCCCTTGCGGTAAGGAGAGAGCATCACAGACTATAAAAGCCATGCCTGAAAAATTTCGAATGAGTCGTCAAAATACAGCAGTTTTTTTAAATACATGAGTTAGTCTTTAACTTACTTAAATTACGGTTGAATACCAAAGTTTTTAAACCTTCCCGTGTTAGGTATACAACTTTTGAAAACTTGCAAAATTATCAAGGTTATTGAATAATCATGTGATCTGGTAGACCTACTATGTTGTCCCTAGAAAGAGGACCCTTGAATAGAATCTTGCATTGATTGAATATTCTCTCTAATCCGCTCGCCCAGCGCAGTCCCTATTTTTAAGTGGACTTGGTACAGTGGCTGCAATGATATTGATGATAATGAGAGAAGTGTTGAGAAATTAATTCATCATCATCATCATGTATTATGCAATCTTTAAATCGAATTGCGGTAGTCAAAATAAATAAGTAAATGAAAGGGGAAATTTTACTAGTGACCGATAGCAAAATCTCAAGACTGGTGATAAAAAATAAATTTCCCTAAGGAACATAGGTTGAAATAAGCAGCGAAACATGGGCCCTTACTCAACGCCAAGTCCAATCCATAAATGAAAATGCTGCGGTGGATGTGCGGAGTGACGAGACTCGACAAAATACGCAACGAGTACGTTCGCGGTAGTCTCAAGAAAAGTTGTAGGAGAGTAGGCTGCTGTGGTATGGACACGTGAAGAGAAGACCTCCTGAACATATAGGCAACAAAGTAGCCAATCTAAACACCCGGGGGATCCGAAGAAGAGGAAGACCGAAGACCAGGTGGTTAGACGTCATCCGGAAGGACATGAGTTCCTGCGATGTGACTGAGGAAGATACGCCCAACAGAGCGAAGTGGAGAGAGAAAACCAGAAAGGCAGACCCCACCATCAGATGGGAATAATCATTGCCAAGGAGAGAGAGAGAGAGAACATAGGCTGAAATATGACAAAATATTTTGAGCTTCCATATTCTTTTCGTATTTCGACTAATGTTCCTCGAAGAAAGTTTTCGTATTTCGACTAATGTTCCTCGTAGAAAGTTGTTCCTTATCACCAGCCCGTCTTGAGTTTTCGCTATCAGTCACTAGTAAAATACATATTATAAATATATAGGTACACCCTGTATGTTTCAGAATTTCGACGTAAGCTTCACCTACTGACATTCTCCCAGCAATCGCGCATCAAACCTTAACTATGCCACACCTGTGTTCCTAATTAAACCTTTAATATTGCACACGTTTTTGATTTGAAAAAGTTATTTATTTTTGACGAATTATGACTGGGGGCTGGTTACTTTACGTCGAAGTGTCGGATAAGAAAGATGCAACTATGGGTGGTGTGTCTCGTTTGTCTGTTTGTGAAAACGAAAGCAGAGGATTTTCCATCGCTGATCACGGCAAATGCGTCTATAGGTAATGTTTTATAGCCTCTATTATTAAACTAATGACCGGCCTAGCGGCTTCACGCGCTGCACAGTGTCCCTAAAGGAACAAAGTTTTTCGCGGTAAAAGGTATCTTAAAACCTACCTCTTCGATCAGTCTATCTATTAAATAAAAATCGTATTAAAAAACGTTGCGTTGTTTTAAAGATCTGAGCATACAAAGGGACACGGAGAGCGAGTTAATTTAATAGTTTGTAGTGATTAAAAACTTTTTGTTTGCGGCATCATTTGTGTTTCTACGGAATTTAAGTTTTCTCTTATTTCTCCAGGATCTCATCATCAGGTTCTGATCTAATGACCATAGTAACAATAGTGTACTCAAACGAAACAATAATAATTTTCCAAATCATTTAATACATTATCTGGCATGTATCTGGCGTGACTATTCTATTAGCATCACCCCATTTCTTTCCCGCGGGTGTCGTAAGAGGCGACTAAAGGACTCGAAAATTGTATGTGTATTATAATTTAAGGTGATACGCTGACAACCTTTCACTATGGTAACACACTTATTTTCGTTAACGACCCTCACATATTTGTCAGACGTGGCGATAGCGACCGTATTTAACGGCCGTTAGCGCTCTGCCCACCCCGCAATAGGTAAACATAGATGGTGAAATACTAACATAAATAAGATCTGATATACCTATTCTAATCTTCCTTTTTTAATCGGGTAAAAATACGATAGTGCATGCTGACAGTGCAAGGGACGATAAAAATAGCAGCAAACCAACCAAAAATACTTGCCTAAGAATAGAAGGCGATTAATTCATCAGTTAATCGAGTTAAATTTAGAAACTTACCATACGTAGGTACTCACCTAAGTCGATTAACTGTGATTTTAGATGTTTTATTTCCATAAACAAATTAAATAAGGACATCCATGTACCTAAAATAGCCTCGATTCTCACAGGGCGTTTTCTAAGTTAATTCTACTAGCTAAATCGATATTTAACCTCAGTAAAGACAGGTCATACATACTCAGAAACTTGTTTGAAATCATTTGTAAAATGCTTTTTGATTAACATTCAGACACATACACACACACACACAATTCACGCCTTTATATCCCTCGCGGGGTAGGCGTTAACGGCCGATAATTACAAACGCTATTGCCACGTCTGTCAAATTTTTGAGGACTGTTTTAAAAAAAGTCATCTATCACTATAGTAAAGTGACAGGTTGTCAGCCATTCGCCTTAAATTGTGATACACATGAAACCCTCGAGTCCCTAAGTCGCCACTTATGACATCCGACACTCTTAAACAGTTACATACATACATCAGCCTATTGCAGTCCACTGCTGGACGTAGGCCTCCCCCAGGGTACACCATAGGGCACGATCTCCCGTTTTCGCCATCCAGTCGCTACCAGCCGCCTTCTTTAAGTCATCGGTCCATCTGGCTGGAGGTCGTCCAACGCTACGCTTGCCGAGGCGTGGCTTAAACATTTATTCTGCTAATATTCCGACTGGCAAATCAATCTTTCCACATGCCCTAAGGTTGACTGGGAGATAGCGCCTGTGGCGTTACGTCCGCCCGTGTAAATTTTTATGTATGAAGTAAAAAATTAATAAAATTAAATATATATCTGAATTGTTCAACACAACATCCATTGATAGCTCTTATATTCTCCAGCTATAGTGCTAGACCGCACATACCTCGGCGACCAGTACCAGGCTGTGCTGGACGAGCTGAAGGACTACATCAAGGAGTTAACACGTGTGGAGTTGAAGCACGGAGGCGTCGTCGTTCACTACTACTCGTGGACCGCCATAAGCCTGAAGAAAGGCAAGTGCCTGTTAACTTATTATGTCCTCCTTACTCTTGGACCTTTTATTCTCACGGTTCTCTAGTGAGTTCTTTCATAGACAGTTTGTACTTCTTTAGAAAACTAGCAAAATTTTCTACTGCGGGCAGGATTTGAACCTGTAATTTCGCGGGCAATGGATGAGCCGCGGTAGCCAAGATGTAAGAGGCGCCGCCACTAGTGATCGCAGGTTCAAATCCTGGCCGCAGCAGAAAATTTTGCAAATTTTCTTAAAGAAGTTATACCTAACGCGGGAAATGTTTTGAAGTTAGTACCTCGTGGAAAGAGCTGGCAGTAGTAGGACTTCAAGTACTGCTTGTGGACCGCCATGGGCCTGAAGAAAGTCAAGGGTCTATAAACTTATATATAGTGCCTTAATACTTTAATTGGCTACATTTTTTTACTCTACGTACCCTGAGCTAATGTCTTAATACTTTACTATAAACTCTGATGTCTACACTCGATAGCAATACATTTCTATTGACAGGTTTCATCGCAGTATTCAGCATAGCTTCATGCGAGGACACATGGGACCTGTTCCAACGGACTGAGGACGAGGACCTACTTCTCTTCGCGCTGACGGAGGTGGACTGCCCCCGGCTCCCTTCCCGCGCAGCCATCACTGTCACCTATGCAGACCCTGGCCAGGAGCTGCCTCAGCTCATCCTCGACTTGAGGACCATGAACGCTTTCAAGTGGAAGTCCGCTGTTATATTGCATGATGAGACTTTGAGTAAGTTGAACTTAGACAGGGTGTGTCATATTTTTTGGTTACGGGCTGAACAGAGTGTTGCGAGCACGGGAGAACCTGACATCTGGCATGTAGATTCAATTGAATAATAATGTAGAATGAAGGAATATGACCACGATGCGATTAAAGAAATGTGCACACTAGGTATGCGCGGTGCATTTGTGAAGATCAAAGAGGCAAAACAACATTGGTTTTCCAACCTTCAGTTAAAATGGCATGGCCCGCTCTTGATTCCATCGTTCTTTTCGCATTAAATACTTGACGTTGTTCTGCCTTTCGTCTTATTCACATGCTATATGCGTACATGCATTCATCCTGCTTTTCCAGTTCCTTTAGCAAAAATTCTCCGCCACAGGTAGAGACATGGTATCCCGCGTGGTGCAGTCCCTCACATCGCAGATAGACGAGGATAGTGCCCCATCAGTATCAGTTACTGTGTTCAAGATGAAACACGAGATCAACGAGTACTTGAGAAGGAAAGAGATGTACAGAGTCCTATCCAAGTTGCCCACGCAGTACATTGGTAAGATAATTTTTAGAAAAATTGCAATGTTTTCTACCGCGGGCAGGATAAGATGATTTTGTTGGAGAAAATAAAAGGAAAGCAAGTGGCAATACAAAGAACTCACTTAACCCAAAAAACTTTAAAACTCTAGACTGAAGTAACGTCAGAGAAACCATGTTTACACAAAGATCCCAGATTGTTACGAGATGGGTTAATAATGGTGAGACAGGCTTCCAGAGGATCTGTTGATGACTCTTTACATCACAAACTTTAGTAGCTGGTGATTAAAAACCTTTTCCCCGCACTTACTGTTGGTGAACAATGGCATTAAGATATGCAGTTATTGAAATGAAAATACCTACACTTGATTAATTTCGGCAAAAGCAAAAGAGCCGCGATAGCCTGGTTGGCTAGTAGGTACAGACCGAAAGTCGCAGGTTCAAATCCTGCAAAATAGAAAATTTTGCAAGGTAAAAGATGTAGGGTCATTTGAGATCGATTTGCAATGCTCTGCAATACCTTAAAAAATTTAATCCACAGGCATGAACTTCATAGCCATAGTAACAGCTGACGTGATGGCCACAATGGCAGACACTGCACGAGACCTCACGATGTCACACACACTGGCGCAATGGCTGTATGTGGTCTCAGACACGGACGCGCGCAAGGGCAACCTTACCAGCTTCCTTAATGCCCTATACGAAGGAGAGAACATCGCCTACATATACAATATTACTGAGAGCAGTCCTGAATGTAAGGTAAGGTATTCCATAGATTAAGTATGCCGCTAGATTGGCCATAAGCCATAAGGCCTACTTAAAGCCTTCTGATGCGCTCATTGCTTATAGGCTTTGTTGCTTGCTAGAGCTCCTTTGGTTGGCTACAAACTGATTCTGGCTCATTCAAAGACATAACAACTTATACTTTTTTAACAATTAGAAAATCTACCTACACGTTATGAAAAATGCATTAACAAATCTTCGATAAGTACTTAAGGTTGATCTTGACTCAATCAAGGAGCTATTTTCAATAGGGCAAATTGATCTTCTTCATCTTCCAGTACGGCCTAATGTGTTACTGCCAAGAGATGATGAACGCGTTCGTATCAGCATTGGACGCAGCGGTACAAGACGAGTTCGAGGTGGCTTCTCAGGTGTCTGACGAGGAGTGGGAGGCCATTAGGCCCACCAAGCTGCAGCGACGGGACATGCTTTTAAAACATATGCAGGTTACTAAAACATATGACTTTGAATAATCGGTCATACAAAAATATATAAACCTCATACCTATTATTTCGCGTAATCGCGTTACATATCTACTGAAATCAATTCAGATTGTTTTATTTTGAAACCAAAATGAAGTTTATAATGATGAGAATACAAAGCCCGTATTGTGTGTTAACAAAAGGCTTAAGAGCCTCCACAGAGCTGACAACAGAGCCTGCTACTGGTTCAGATCACGCCAGTCGACCACTAAAAGCATCAGAGCTTTGATCAACAAGTTGCTCACTATAATCTAACCTTACTATCAATACTAGACATACTGTTTCTAAATTAAGTTGTGAATATGTCACTATTGGCGAAAGCAACTATTTTCTGCATATACTGCCTGCGCCGCTAGGGATTAAAGTGTGATATCTGTATTCCAGCAACACATCCTCACAAAAAGCAGCTGCGGCAATTGCAGCACCTGGCGGGCTCTCGCCGCTGACACCTGGGGCGCTACGTACAGGGACTTCACTGAGGTCCTAGACCAGACCGTGGATAAAGACAGCAACTCCAGCACTGGCCTCATCGAGCACATCAAGCTGTTAGATGTAAGGATGATAGCATTAACTTGAACATTATTCATTTGATATGAATGCCTTATGGTGCTGGCTTAGAATACATAATATCGCCAGATTTTGAATTTCATCGACACCACAAAAGCAATATCTTGCAATTGGGAAAAATAGGCACACCGCAGGGACCTGAACTGATCGCGTTTCATATTGACTGCATCATAGCCCTGCCCGCAACCGTAACCCTATACTCCACTCCACACCACATTTACTGTATGAAAATAGTTCGTGAGACCTCTTTCGCTGAGATCATGTGTTTATTCAGGTAAATAAAATGTATACAGACTGAAACTAAGATCATTGTTCTATGTGTTCTTTGTTGTAGGTAGGTTTCTGGCGGCCCATGGATGGAGTGAGGTTCTCTGACGTGCTCTTCCCTCACGTAGAACACGGCTTCCGGGGTAAGGAGCTGCCCATCATCACCTACCACGTAAGTTCCAGGTGATTCACTAATGTTAGTTGACTTTAAAACACTTCTTAACTAAGGATAACTAATGGCAAAAATGTAGATCGATATTTGTTAATGATAAGAATCGACACACCTGTCAAGGGTTGGAAGAGGTCGGCCCATCAAACTGAACACTTACCCTAAGAAACAAACATATTTCCATTAGGATCTCTATAATAGGGATATACAAAATGTGTTCCAAACTAGGCCAGTCAGGTGTAGGTTTCTCCATTCAGGTGTAAGTTTCAAAGCCCCGGGGCTAAAATCTAAGAGTCCAGTCTTAAAGAAAAATTTTCCGAACTAGGTTTTCACACCTAAGTATATCACTCGATGAAGCACGTTTTTACATGACTGCCCTACCAAAAAAAGAAGTGTAATGTTTTTAGAGTTCATGTATGTATGTATGTATACATATATGTGCGATTCTTTAAAGGGCTGAAACTCGTTAAATACTGAACAAATTCGAATGGGATTTGTATCGGAAGAATCCTTACATTATCCCGAGTGTCATAGCACAGGTCATAGGCTAGGCTTTGTCTCAGAAAGCAGTCTTTTTTTAAGTTTAGTATGCTTGTAAGTGCATCAATAGGTTAAGTAGTGCGAACCTACGTACATGGTGGCTACGCTTATAGGGTCTGTTGATACTTTCTTTTTGTATTTTCTTTCTTGTTTTTGTTTGTTCTTTCAGAATCCGCCATGGACCATTCTCCAAGCAAACGAATCGGGTGCCATCGTCAACTACTCCGGTCTCGTCTTCGATATCGTCAACCAGCTGGCTAGGAACAAAAACTTTACGTATGAACATTACTCGCTTTGTGACGCCTGCTTAGAATAGCATCACCCCATTTCTAGGAGATGAATTCAAGGATTATGCAGATGTTTTCTGTGAAATATAGATAATATCTTGCATTGAGTTCGCTAACCCCAAGTATGCCAAACGCGATCCAACAAGTAGAGGGATGTCCATATGCTCATATCTAGTAGTTGTTAATGTTGTTATGTGACTGTGTGTTTTTAAACATTAGAAAAAACGAACGTTTCATTTTATTTTTTGAAAACTAGCTATTTTTTTACCACGGGCAGAGATAGAAGACCAGATCTACCAGATGGTAGAGGCGTCACCACTAGTGATTTCGAAAGCCGCAGGTTCAAATCCTGCCCTCGGTAGAAAAGTTTGCAAGTATTCCAATAAACAACCTAACCTCACCTAACACGGGAAGTGTTTTAAAATTTGGTATTCAATTCAATGAACTTTCCAGAATCATAAAAAAAAATAGTTGCATGTACTTGGTGTCCTTGTCAAACTCAACAAGAATAAATTATTCTTTCTTATGAGGCTGTTGTTTATAGAGTTACCTATCTAATAATAGCGTTGCTAAGCAAAATACTCGCCTAGTCTAGTTTGGAATCCTGATAGATTTTTATGTTTTCACTTGGTTGTCCTTATCTATACATATAATAATATATATAATAAAACAGGAAAACCTGTGTGTCTGTACATTGAACAAATTTACGAAAAAGTAATCGTAGGAGTAGAACACATTTCAATATATATTTTTTCTGTCGGGATACTGTATGTCTGTTTGTCCGCGCTAATCTCCGAAACTACTGGATGGATTCAAATGAAACTTTTTGTTGTGTATAGCTTTCAAGCCTGGTCAACATTTATCATGGGAAAATTGCTAATTTCCGAGGGAAATAACGATTAAACGTAGGATTTTAGGCCGCCAGCTACAAAAGCAGTTCAGCATGATATACCGCTTCTGCTGGTATACTTACTAACCTTAATATTTAGTCAGCGAAACGAAGTTCGCGGGCACTAGCTAGTTAAGAATATTTGCATTTAGCATGCAATGTATGCGTGCTATTTACCTCTTGTGTGTCTTGTCGTGTGTTGCCAGCTCAACATAGCATAAAGGTCTCAATTTCTATACACGGGTGTCGTAAAAAGAGACTTAGGGATGAAGCCAGGGAATGGGCAGTAGCTTTCCCTGCGAACACATTTATCTTGTGCTGCACTTGCCAACTTGCAATGAATCGTCAAGCTTCGCGAGATAGCATACAAATCCCCATGTCCAGAAGTGGACAGTTGTTCTATTGACTGAACTGTGACATAATTTCAGGATGATGTGGGTTTACACGACTCTCTTGTTTAATAGTCAGTGTTCGGCAATCACAGCTGACGGTCGGGCGTAAGTGATCTGTCGACCTCCGTGAAGAAGGCTGCCGTAAGCAGCCGAAACGTAGAGGGATAAACTCTCTACCAACTATTAAACAAGTGAGTCGTGTAAACCCACATCATGAGCGATACATGTTCGTTTAATAATAAAAAAATAATTTCAGGATACGCATTCTGGTGCCGGGCAATGTGAAACAGGACTTTTCTAACAAAACTACTGTGGATGTAAGTTGAAGAGAAAACTTGTATTGCTACAGAGATTCCTGCTTTTATTGTTCCAACGAAAACAAAAAATAATTTTGACATTCCACCTTAGGAAACAATGTTTAAGTTGATACTCCTCCTAAGTTTTGAAGATTTTTCCCTTTATTCTATAGATGATGCACGGCCAGATCGCAATGCTGACGCTGTACGCCGTGTCTAAAGGCCAGGCGGCCATTGGGGCTGGCTCCTTTACAGTCCTGCGAGACCCTCAACCAGGTATAAAGAAGATCAGAAGTTTTATCTTTGATAGCCAACAGTTCTCCATCGTTGGACATGGGTCTTACATGTGGAAGTGTTTTTGAAACTCATGTTTGGGAGATACGTTGGCACATAGTAGGGTGTTGTATTCAAAGTTCTGCCCGTACCTTGGATTGATCTTAAAGTAGCCTTATATGAAATCACTTCTAACGGTAATCAATACCAGTGGCTTATTTTTTACACGACTGCCCAAACGAAAAAGGAGTAATGTTTGGGGAGTTCATGTATGTATGTAATTTTTTTAGATGTTTAGTTTTTGCGTAAGGTCTACAACCGATCAGTTTCGATCTTTTTACACGACTGCCCCACCAAAAGAAGGAGTGTAATGCTTTTAGAATTCAAGTATGTATGTAAGTATGTATGTATAATATGCGATGCTTTAAAGGACTGAAATTCGTTAACCACTGAACAGATTCGAATGGGAATGGTGTCGGGAGAATCTTTACATTATCCCGAGTGTCATAGGCTAGGCTTTATCTCAGAAAGCAGTCATGTTTTAATATTTGTAATTTATTATGTTTTTTACAGGTATAAACTATACGATACCTGTGAGCACACAGCCGTATTCCTTTATGGTGGCGCGGCCTCGAGAGCTGAGCAGAGCCATGCTGTTCCTACTGCCATTTACTACTGATGTAAGTTTGCCTGTTGGTGCTACACCACGAACAGTTAGCCGGTTTTCTCCTAGGGTCTTAGGTACCCAAGAAAGCAGCTGGGCTTACTTGGTTACCGATGGAACGAATTTGTAGGTCCCGGGTTCAATCCAGAGTTGAGTTACATATTTTAAATTTTCATATGTACGTTGGTACGCATATTTACATTTAAGTATGTAATATATAAATGAAAATATGAAATTGAAAGAATGTTAACGCCCGCCGGGACTTGAACCCGGGACCGGGGCGTACTGTCCCACTACTCTGCCAACTGGGCTACTGGCGCCTCGACTGACACTTCCAAATTTTCAATCTCTTGGCACTCGTCTCGAAGCGACGTACAAGCGACATCTAGTATAAGTTATTGTTACATTTTTTCAACTTCTTACTTTCATTTATGAACATAATATATCACTGTGAGTGCACAATAGACCATAGTATATGAAATATATTTTTGCTATCTTCTACCTCCTCAGACATGGCTCTGCTTGGGTCTGGCCGTGATCTTGATGGGTCCGATTCTGTACGGCATTCACCGGATGAGTCCGTACTACGAAGCCATGGAAATCACGAGGCAAGGAGGCCTCTCCACTATACACAACTGCCTGTGGTATATTTATGGGGCATTGCTGCAGCAAGGTAAATATTGTTGCTTGATATTTCGCTTTCCTATTGCCCCAATTGACCAAAAACTTAGCAAAAACCGGCGACATATACTTACATGGATAATTGATATTCCCACATTTTGGATTTGATTTTTAAAAATATGTAAAACTAGACTGAAACAATATGTTAATGCAGTTATCGTTCAGTTCCCTAGTTACTTACCGTTTGCGCCATTGACTTGCACCATCAATAGTGTAGATGACACTGGGGTGTACCGCAGACGGACGACACAATTTTAATGGGAGTTTTTCTGTTGACAGTTCTGTTGATAGGTTCTGAATGTCAAACCAGAGGGCGCTGTGCTAAACTGAAATGTTGACGTTTCAATATGGCTGGCGGAAGCCATTATTTTGTCACAGGTTCCGTTTTACGTTGTGTTCGTTACAAATTAATTATGTTAGTTTGATTTGCTACAAAATAAACTTATCGCCTTGCTAAGGTATATTGAGAGTCATTCGTGTAAGTAAACAAATAACCAATTATAAATTTAGACCAATTCAATAAACACAAAATAAAGAATAATTTACCCATAAAGTGGCACAGTTTTTATGTAAAGAAACGTTATTTCAATTGAGCTCAGCGCCCTCTACATGACACTCGAGAATCCCTAGAAAATTACTAATTTTTCAGGTGGAATGTACCTCCCACGCGCGGACAGCGGACGCCTGGTGGTGGGGACCTGGTGGCTGGTGGTGCTCGTTGTGGTGACCACCTACTCCGGCAACCTGGTGGCATTCCTGACCTTCCCCAAACAGGAGAGCCCGGTGACCACAGTCGCTGAGTTGATAGAAAATAGCGCGTTGTATACTTGGTCTATCAACAAAGGATCGTATTTGGAGAACGAATTGAAGGTGAGGAATGATTCAGTCCAGTAGATGAACTGAATCATTCTGATGAACACACATTTAACGGTGAAATACCTAGTCGGTGAAAGACCCACCCAATAGATTAAATACAGTAGATTGACGCAGGTAGATGAAAGATCGTAATAGGTCATACTTTGCAGAGTGAGTTATTGTTCTTATTGACGTGATTGTTTCAGAATTCTGACGAGCCAAAATACACAAACCTTTTGAATGGAGCCGAAATGATTGCAGAAGCGAGTAACGGGGATACCATGTCTGCAAGTATGTTGCAATTTAACAACTACATAGTGTTTAGTAAAATATAGCAAAAGTAACATATTAGGTACATTCCCTAATAATACATTCTAACGTTTTGATAATAAACTTAGCAACACGCAAATTTGGAAAATTCCAACTCTTCTCTTTTCGTGTGGGACACCGAGTCATCCAACGACCCGATGAACCCTGGTGTCAGAGTTTTTCAACCGCCTACTACCACAAGTAGGCCTCTGACATGGTTGTGTTACGACCGCCGTCTAAGTAATCATAGACAGCAACCGGGACCGACGGCTTAGCGTGCCCTTTGAAGCACGGAACCATTTCTTTTCGGACAATCAGTTGGTTCACCCTGCAATGTCCTTACCAGACCGGGAACAAATTCACAAAGAGATAAATATCAATTTTTTTGTGAGTGTCCCACCGAGAATCGAATCCGGAACCTTTGCGTCGCAGGCAGTCGCACTACCACTGCGCCACGTCGGTCGGTTCTAAATTCCAACTTACATAATATCATCAAAATATAACGTTTAAATCTTTTGTATGGACGACATAATGCCCTTCAAACCTTTGGTGGATTAACTTAAACTCAGTAAATAAAATCCAACCTTACAACAATAAACATCGAAACCGGTTTCCATATTTTTTCCGGCAGAATAAATATTTTTAAATGGTAAAGGTAAAAGGAAATCCTGATTTCCTTGATCATCACTGACCCTAATTGAGTCATATATACTTGAAAACCACAAATATTTTGTGGAAAGTTAAACTCGTTAAACCGTAGAAAAACAAAATAATTTCTTTTGTAGGTCATGCAATAGCATGCAAACTAATGCAAAAAACAGTATTTCTATTGCTCCCTCTACGAAAACTTTAACTGAATGTTCGTTTGACAGGTCCAAGTCTCCTAGATCGCGTAAGAAATGAACGTCACGTGCTCATAGACTGGAAACTGAGGCTGGCCTACTTAATGCGAGCAGACCATCTCAAGACCGACACCTGCGACTTTGCACTTAGTAAGTAGCCATAGGTCTTAATATCCTAGACCACGTGCTCATAGACTGGAAACTGAGGCTGGCCTACTTGATGCGAGTAGACCATCTCAAGACCGACACCTGCGACTTTGCACTTAGTAAGTAGCCATAGGTCTTAATATCCTAGACCACGTGCTCATAGACTGGAAACTGAGGCTGGCCTACTTGATGCGAGTAGACCATCTCAAGACCGACACCTGCGACTTTGCACTTAGTAAGTAGCCATAGGTCTTAATATCCTAGACCACGTGCTCATAGACTGGAAACTGAGGCTGGCCTACTTGATGCGAGTAGACCATCTCAAGACCGACACCTGCGACTTTGCACTTAGTAAGTAGCCATAGGTCTTAATATCCTAGACCACGTGCTCATAGACTGGAAACTGAGGCTGGCCTACTTGATGCGAGTAGACCATCTCAAGACCGACACCTGCGACTTTGCACTTAGTAAGTAGTCATAGGTCTTAATATCCTAGACCACGTGCTCATAGACTGGAAACTGAGGCTGGCCTACTTGATGCGAGCGGACCATCTCAAGACCGACACCTGCGACTTTGCACTTAGTAAGTAGTCATAGGTCTTAATATCCTAGACCACGTGCTCATAGACTGGAAACTGAGGCTGGCCTACTTGATGCGAGTAGACCATCTCAAGACCGACACCTGCGACTTTGCACTTAGTAAGTAGTCATAGGTCTTAATATCCTAGACCACGTGCTCATAGACTGGAAACTGAGGCTGGCCTACTTGATGCGAGCGGACCATCTCAAGACCGACACCTGCGACTTTGCACTTAGTAAGTTATCAATCATTGTGAAATAATCGCTATACATTGTCGATTTTAGCCAACTGCTGGCGATAAACAAATTTTCACATACACCAAACGAAACATTCGCTGAAATTAAAATAATCAACGAAATATTCGCTATAATTAAAGTTATGGCAAAAAGTACCTCAAAATAGACACTTTTGGTGTTAATTGTCTTGTCTTTAATTACAGCGAATATTTCATTGAGTTTGTTCGGATAATACTAAAATCTTGAGCAACGGATATTCTGATAGATGGTTTGTATGAAGAGATTTTTTTTTTGCGAAGTGGCGCCACTGTCGAGGCTGTTTACGAGTACACTCGCCTTAAGCGTTGTTTTATTTAATTAACAGGTGCCGAAGAATTCCTACCTGAACAAGTGGCCATGATTGTACCAGCTGGGAGTCCTTATCTGCCTGTTATAAACAAGGAGTAAGTTGAGTACCAAATTTTAAAACACTTCCCGTGTTAGGTATACAATTTTTAATTTTAATTTTTAGCTCAGAGCTGCGGTAGCCCAGATGGAAGAGGCGTCGCCACTAGTAATGCGAAAGTCGCAGGTTCAAATCCTGCCCGCACTCGAAATATTTGCAAGTTTTCAAAAAAAAAAAAGGAGTAAGTTGAAGAAGATTAATAGGTAGGTTTTCGCAATTTTACTGTAAGATTTGCAATGGCATAGGATAGTTCCTGCTTTGGGCTGGTTCATCAAATAAATATTAATGAACCTACCTACGTAGCTTTTGTTTTGCTTAGAGACTGTGGCGGCGCGCATGCGCTCCACATACAAGTCCTGAAACGCGGTATCGAAGTGTTTCCGCCGATTGCTATATATACAACTTCCAAACATGTTCGGTTGTTACAGTTGTTCCCCGGGTCTCAAACTTTTCCTCACAGAGGTCACTCAGCCTACAGACCTCATCATATAGTATCATCGTATAGTGTATAGTTATTAGGTTTATCCTGTAAAACTATATTATTGTAACTGATTAAACTGATTAAATAAATAAATAAATAAATCATCACTCTTCCTAAAAAAACTTTTATATTTTCACTAGCAGTTACCCGCGGCGTTGCCCGCATAAGTGGTGATAAAAACTATCCTACCTGTTAATCCATGTAACCTTCTATATGTGTGCCAAATGTCATTACAATCGGTTCAGTAGTTTTTGCGTGAAGAAGTAACAAACAAACATACAAACTTTCGCATTTATAATATTAGAAGAATTGTTTCTCAAATCTTCCCATTGCAGGATAAACCGCATGCAGAAAGCGGGGCTCATCACAAAGTGGTTGTCAGCGTATCTGCCGCGACGCGACCGGTGTTGGAAGACCTCTGCCATGTCACAGGAGGTCAACAACCACACAGTCAACCTGAGCGACATGCAGGGCTCCTTTTTTGTGCTGTTTCTTGGTATGTGTCACAGCTTATGATAAAACGGTTGTTAGTACAATCTGCCAAGTACGACCGGCGTTGGAAGACCTCTGCCATGCATGACGCAGGATATGAGGTCAACAATCACATAGTCAATCTGAGTGACATTCAAGGGTCCTTTTTTGTGCTATTTCTTGAAAGGTGTCATAGCTTGCTGTGTGATGCCGCCTCAATGTAGCATCACCCCATTTCTTTCTCGCGGGTGTAGTAAGAAGTGACTAAGGTACCTATAATTGAAGGTTTTTGGTATATGCGGTGATACTTATAGACACAATTTTCTGAAATGCTTCATGACAAAAAAGACCTTTCTACGGCCGTTATCGCTCTGCCTACCCCGTAAGGGCGTGATTTATGTATGTATGTTATTTGCTCCAGGTTTCTTCTCTGCATCATCAGTTCTGCTGTTCGAATGGCTCTACCATAGAAGGAAGAAGCGCAGCGACGAAATTGTCATAAAACCCTACATCGAATGAGTCAAAGAAACTCATATACAACTTATGAAAACCTGGAATCTCTTATAGCACGTTCACACGATGCCAATATGGGCAGGGAAATAGTAAGGGAAGTGGGCAGCGCGAGTATGTGAACAGCAGGTGCCTATGTTATAAAACTACAGGCTACAAGTCTACAGGTGAAATTCTTAGTACATTGCGTAGCCGGTTCATATTCCTGGTATCCTAAATAGCTAACCGACTACGCAATAAACATCGAATTTCACCTGTAAAATTGTAGCCTGTAGTTTGATAATATCGGGTACAGGTTACTCGCGCTGCTACTCGTCATGCCGCTGCCACTTCCCGTGCTCCCTCGAATGTCAGCTTTTCGTGCGCGAGTCAAAGGAACGGCGGCACGAACGCGTGTGGGTATTAATATTCCGCTCACTCATATTGATGCGAGAAGAGTATAACGGCAGTGTGTGAACACTCACTCGCGATGATACTTCTGCGGAAGTATTTCGAGCAATATTCGTGACAGCGGCAGGAGCAGGAGCAGGTGCATGGTGTGAACGTGCTATTAGAGTAACACAATAATTTCGTGTAATATAGACAAGTCAAGTTATATCCAAAGTGCAGGAATTTAAGATTACCTTATTGATTACATTTATGAATTAAATAAAATATTTTCTGAACAATCCGTTTATTTGATTCTGACATATGATCCCAGAGGAAAGATGTTCAGTTTCCTAATCTGAACATCTTTCCTCTAAAAACTTGGGCATCGGACATTCTGATATTATTATCAACATTCTGATAGATTGTTTGTATAATAAGAAAATATATCTTTTTGTGAAGTAGCGCCACAGTCGAGGCCATTCGCGAGTACACTCGCCTTAAATTCGTATTCGTGGATGTAAGGGACAGCACTCTGAATACTGATAGGGTGCATACATACCATGAAACTAAACATCCTAAACACATGTCAGGAAATACAAAAAATTACTTCTCATAAAAATCAAGATCAGCTGACTGCAATTACTACGGGAAGTCAAAATTTTTTGGCGTTTCCTGTAATATTTTTTCATGGGAAGTTGTTCATTTCCATGGTCTGAATGCACTCTATAAGTATTCGGAGGGCTGTCCCTTACACCCTGTATATACTGGTACAATGTTCAATGGAAAGATATTACTGTCTTTCATGAGCACATACGAAACATACACAACATAACCCTTTAAGAGATCAACTTATACTGGTTGATCATACAGTTTATATGTAAAACAAGTGTAGGTTGATCCCATAAAGAGGTCAGGTTGATGTGGGGCTGATAGTACCTATGTAAAGTCGGTTGTAGCACATAAGGTACCAGGGGTTCTCCAAAGAACTGAATTATTTTTACCCCCAGTAAATACATTATAAAAATTTAAACTTATTCTCTTATAAGAAGTCATTTTCTACTAGAACATATTCATGGTCAGAAAAAAATATTGCTGGGGACAAAAATAATTCAGTTCTTTTGGAGTACACCTGGCACCTTATGTGCTAAAACCGACTGTACTTAGAAGGTGTATCCTATCAACAACACCCTGAGTTAAGGGACTGAAATATACTGGTTCTTCATTCACTTTCTTAGAATAACCTGTATTGTTTGGTTAGGACATTGCAGGCTAAAATACCTGGTTGAGATAGTACCGTGTTTCGGAGGGTACGTTAAGCAGTCGGTCCCGGTTGCTGTCTATGATTAATTAGATGGCAGTCGTTACACAACCATGTCAGACGCCTACTACTAGTAGAAGACGGTTGAAAAGCTCCGACACCAGGGTACATTGGGTCGTTGGACGACTCGGTGTCTCACACGAAAGAAGAAGACCTGTAAAGGTTCATCTCTGCAATGTGCAAGCCAAAAATCACACGGAAAATAAATTATGTTATGTCTGTTTACATAAGAGTGGAACTCACTACCTGCGTGTGTGTTTCCAAACGCATACAACCATAATCTCTTCAAAGTAAGAGTGAACAGGCTTCTTCTGGGTGAGCTCGCTCCATCTTAGACTCTGTCTCTGTCCTATGACCTAGACTAGAGTCAAGAGCAAACCCATCCTTAAAAAAAAACTGTTTAGTCTGGCATTACATGGTAACATGATGGTAACTATAGAATTTAAATAAAAGTTCTATCTGGCTAATCTTAAAATGATTCTACCTTACTTATTTTTCTGTCTAAACCCTTACAAGGTATCTTATAAGTAGTACCACAAGTTTGTATGCAAATGATGTTTACAGCAGGACAGCTAAAACTGCCAACGTGATGTTTTGCAGGCGGCCAGGCCAAGACTTCTAGGACAGATGTGTACAGTTAAAAACTTGTTTTAAATAACTACCAACGCTAAACATGCCTTAATATTACGATAAAAAGAATTTTACGTGTAGTCTTGTAACCTGTAGTTTTATAATATGGGACACAGGTAGTCCCAAACTTGTATTGATGGTCTGAATGCACTTCCTATGAAAAATATTTCAGGGAACGCCAATCAATTTTCGACTTACCATAGTAAATGCAGTCAGCTGATTGTGATTTTGTATGGGAGGCCGTTTTGTCGTTTGACATATGTTTCTAAGGGAAAGTTGATCAGTTTCATGGTCTGCATGCACCTTATCAGTATTCGGAGGGCTGTCCCTTACACCCCATATAGGGTGAAATTTTGCTAGTGACCGATAGTGAAATCACAAGACAGGCTAAGAAACAACTTGATAGGTCCAAAAACTAAAAATTTGGTCCTCCATACAAAATTGTCGATCACGCGTTACTGGCATTAAAATACACTTGCAAAATTGGCGGGCAAGGAACGACACAGGTTCAAATTCTGCCCGCACTTGAAAATTATGCAAGTTATCAAAAAAGCTAATTTGAGTTACAGTTTTGAGGAAAGTTGTTCCTTATTTACCGAGCTGGTTTTGAGGTTATTCTATCGGTCACTAGTAAAATTTCACCTCATATACAGGTTGTAAGAGACAGCCCTCCGAAAACTTATAGGGTGCATTCAGACCTCAAAACTTAACAACTTACCCCTAGGAAGATATGTCAGGAAAGGACAAAAAAAAATCGACATCCCATACAAAATCACAATTAGCATTTTGTATGGGAATTAATTTTTTTGTACGTTCCTGAAATCGTTTTTTATTAAAAGTTGTTTTGTTTCATGGTCTAAATGCACCCTATCAGTACCCCCATCAGTCCTGTCCCAAACACCCTGTATAAGTAGGTACTTAAATATCCTCCCTGTTAGGTATATAGGTACTCACCATCTACTGACCAGCTCGTTGCATTCTCTGACGTAGCGAATTCATCCATCGTCGATAGACAAAAATAGGTTTGCCGTTCGTTGGACTAACTTGAGAGGTATTTCTTGCTTGAAGTTGATTGAACAGTATTTATTCATCATAAATCATATCGTGTGGGACACCTTTTTTACGAATTATTCTGTCAGACGAAAGGAAATGGAAAATGGAAGCTTGCTAATGTGCAACCAGTTCCCAAAAAGGGCGACCGTGCCGACCCTGCCCATTACCGTCCAATTGCCATTACCTCCATCCTATGCAAGGTCATGGAGAGGGTACTTAACAGTAAGTTGCTGACCTACCTTGAAGACAATGATCTTCTCAGTGACCGTCAATATGGCTTTCGCCGGGGGCGGTCTACTGGTGATCTTCTTGTATATGTCACGCACTGCTGGGGCGAAGCCATCGAGAAAAACGGCGAAGCACTTGCCGTTTCACTCGATATCTCGAAGGCCTTTGACAGGGTCTGGCATGCAAGTCTGCTCAGCAAGCTTCCTGCTTATGGCATCCCAGCTGATTTTTGTACTTGGATTTCAGACTTCCTTAGTGAACGGTCCATCAGAGTAGTCGTTGACGGCTGCTCCTGTGACCTAATGGCCATTGATGCCGGAGTTCCTCAGGGGTCTGTTCTCTCTGCAACTCTTTTCCTGCTGCACATCAATGACCTCCTTCGGCATGGTATTGTTGGATACGCAGATGATAGTACCGTTTAAGAGAGATACTTGACAGGTGCAGGGACCAGTGGGGATGAAATACGTTCGTTAAGAAAGGCCATGGTAGAGCGAACAGATCTGACCTTAAGTCTTGTCTCCCAATGGGGCGACGACAATCTGGTCTCATTCAATGCCACCAAAACACAGGCGTGTCTTTTCACTGCAAAAAGGAGTCCTTTCGACTGGACACCTACTTTTCGGGGTACATCTGTCCCAGTCACTGACAGGCTTGAGCTTCTAGGCATGGAGTTGACATCAAATCTAAACTTCGGCGCGACCATCGAGTACAAGGCTCAGACGGCGGCTAAAAAGCTGGGCGTCCTGAATAGAGTGAAGCGATACTTTACGCCTGGACAGCTTTTAACTCTTTACAAAGCACAAGTCCGATCCTGCATGGAGTATTGCAGTCACCTTTGGGATGGCTCAGCCAAATACCAACTTGCCGCTCTTGACTCGGTGGAACGCAGGGCCAAGAGGCTCATAGGCGACATAAAACTGGTGGACACCAAGCTACATAGCCTGGCACATCGCCGCAAGGTTGCCTGCTTGTCGGTATTTTATAGATTGTACTTCGGAGAGTGTGCTCAAGAGCTTCACGACCTTGTTCCACCAGCTCCCTTCTACCATCGGACATCCAGACGCACCGCCGGATACCATCCGTACCTGGTAGCCATTCCACCAATTCGGACTAAGCGCTTCCAGTCATCATTTATAATGCGCACTGCTAAAGAGTGGAACTCACTTCCTGCGTCTGTGTTTCCAAAAGCATACAACCCTAATCTCTTCAAAGTAAGAGTGAACAGGCTTCTTCTGGGTGAGCTCGCTCCATCTTAGACTCTGTCTCTGTCCTATGACCTAGACTAGAGTCAAGAGCAAACCCAACATTAATAAAAAAAAAAAAAAAAAATGGCAAATTCCGATTTTAATCCAATATACAAACACGACTACCGTTGCGACGCGTGTCTGAAACTATTTGACAGACGCATCCGTAACGCACCGTGAACACGTCTCCTTTTGTCTGACATACGCATGTGTTACGGGGCGTCAAAAATACGCAGTGACTGGCGACAAGTAGGAGAACCGCCTTAACCGATGAACCACGATGCTATGATTTTTATTATCTCCTGGGTAACCTGGAGTCCTCGGTAAGGAAAAAGATTCGCAAACAACTCTACACAATCTGTACCTAATTAACCTATCCAGTAATCCTAAACGAAACTATACTCTGTCTAAACCTATATTACGTATAGGAAACATCTTAAAATTTGCGAAATGTAGACAGCTGTCAGATTCATCAAATTTTTCTTTTGTCTTTTTCGTGTTCACTTGGTTTTTTACACCGCAGCCGCCAATACTTACTTTGTGTTTCTTACCTAGCTACCTGCTGTTAAGAGAAAAACTAATAATTCTAGTCGTAAATGCATATAATCTTGTTGACTTGATTATGAATTAGGCTCAAACTTAGATACCTAAGTAGAGTAGGCCTACTGATCTGAAAGGCACCTTTTACAGACCTTCGCTTAAAACATGCTTAAAACTTAGTTGGGACTTTGGATTCATCAGGTTGAATCGGGCTCCTGTTTTGCATTACAAAGGTTTGGCATTGTAATAAACTACTCTGAGACTAATACGACCTGAGATTTCGTTACGAAGTCCAACATTTATCTACCAGCTGCCAGATAAAAAAGCAGAATTTTTTTTCCAAAGCGATCATAACATTTTTGCTCCTGGATTTTTCCTTTAACTCAAAAACAGAAAATACAGATTTTGTAGGTATATAAATGAGCATATCGGGTTATTATAATGATGTAAATGCGTCTGGGCACGTCACTATCACAGGACCGGCGCGTGCACACGCTAGTGATGGGAAACGCTTTATAGCCGGCGAGCTTTTGCTAATATCCGTAATATAAATTCATATATATTCCAAATTGTTTCTGTAAGAAAAACATCGTCTGTTCTCATAGTAGATAGTTCTCAGTACGTATGATAATGACAATACATGACATAAGTAGATTAGATATAAAGAAGCACGATTTTCTTTATCATAGAAATAGTTATTTGCAATTGTGTATTAAACCTGATTGAAGCAAAAATACTAGTAGACTACAAAGAAACTTTCATTCTAAATCCCAGAACAGACGATCTACTATGCAAATAAGCTTCATGGGAGCTTTTAAAAAGTTTTATATTTAAAGACTGGCAGCTAAGACAAGTTTATATCGCATAAGAAAATTGAGAAAGAATGCGCAAGAAATCACAAATAGCGATAACGCGCCACCATATGATAAGTACAAATTACTGATGTCGCTGACATATTTGAACAGAATTCTGCTGCACTTTACAGATACATAAGAGCGAGTGGGACTTAAGTTACTCAGGTACCTTTTATCCGAAACAAAATCGAAGTGTGACCCCCATCACTACTGTGGCCTGGGACCGGTCACCACATTTAAACACAAACATCGGGTCTCCGGTAACAGTTCGTCCGCGGTCTTCACCCAATCGGCAGCGAAAATTATATTTTTAATTATAACGTGTATCGTTTTAAATTTTTAACCAAAACCCGTGTGTGTCAATGAAAAAGTCAAAGAGAAAGTTCGCGATCACCGACAAATTTCTACCCAGGTATGGTATTACAACAATTGGTTCCGACACAGAAAGAGGATTGTACTGTGACCTTCCGAAATGGGAAAAACTTCTTGCCGAATCGCTGGTGGTGGCAAACAAATATACGAAATAAAAAGTTTAAACTTTGTTTCTAACAAGGTCAGAAAAAGATCGTCCACGTATGAAGCTCAATGTTATGAATGAAAATCAAGCACTGTAAGTGCAAAATAAATTTGATTTTAGTTATCAGTATAGGTTATACTTAGATATTGTAGGTAAAGCTTAGCATTTAGAGTTTTCAGATGAATGTCTAAGTTAAGGCATAAGCTAAGTACTAAGACACATAATATACACGCTCGTTTAAAAAAGCAGAAGTCATATAGCTAAGCTTAGGTATCCTATCAAGATAAACTATAGGTCTCAGCGTGTATTATTTTATGAAAATTGCGAATGGCTTTGCACCTGTACAACTTTGTACAATAGATAGTTATTTAACAAGTGTTTGTAGGTACCTATTGTACCGTCACTATAAAGCTTTGAAACAGTTTATTTCGACAAAGGCAGCATGAGATCCTCTTTTATTTATGCCTTTTTTATTTTGGCATAGACCTATTCCTCTTTTGTTGCTAAAAGGCATACACTTTATACTATCAGTGAAGGTAATCTTCCCCTATGTCTGATTCACATATTAGATGTGACTATTTCCTGAAAATATACCGCATACTTTTTCATATTTTTTAAGGAGAGATAAATAGGATGAAATTTTACTAGTGACCGATACTGAAAACAGGGTACGGGCTGGTGGTAAGGAAAAACTTTCCTCCAGGAACATAGATCGAAATAAGACAAAAATATTTTGCGTTTCCACAGTATCACAAATCAGCTGATCGGCAATTTTTATGGGAAGCTCAAAATTGTTTGTTGTATTTGGAGCACCCGATAAACCTACTTACAAGGCAATACTTTTATTTTGTAATTTTCTTAATAAGAAGTAAAGCTTTGATTTGTCTGGTGACAGATCAAAACGAATAAGACTGAATTTAGTTTGGTTCGTCAAGCAGGTAAATCAACTTTGCGTGTTCAGGAATGCTAAGCAAACTTTTGAGTTGACAACCTCAATGTTGAACGACAGTCGCATCATTATTCCAGTTAGAGATATTCGAATAGAATTATAGGTATTTGGGGCACCCTGCTAGGTATGAGCAAATATCATCTACGTATGTATATCCATGGTACGCATGTATTCATACGGATACTTTCCTCAAAACGAGAAATCTTCTAAAAATAGTTAGAATACCAAGTTTCCGATCTCTAACTTCTGACTCGATATCACTCGCGTAGTACAACCGGGGAGCAAGCATACCGGTTTTCCACGGGTTCCAGTTTGATGCTCATTACGTATTCACTATGGAGATCTGATTCACAATACCGGTATCTACCGGTGTGGTGTCACTGCGGGTATGGGTGGAGATCTATTTTTGACTGTCACTGAGTCAAAATGTACCTACATCGGCACAAACAATCCCGTGCACGATGCTTGGATCCAATTTTGGACTTAAGTCAAAGACATTTCAATATGCCAATTTTGCAGCCCTTAAAGTATCTCTGGCCATAACGCGACGCAGTTTTTGGCTCCCGATACATGCAGAACTATACTAGATACCAGACATTAGAACATTAAAGTATGCGGGTTTTTATTTAAGAATTCGTTTCTGCCGGGAATCAGGCAGACACAGAACTACTGCACCACATGTCGTGTCGTCAATATACAAAACGCTCTCTAGACTAGACCAACCTGGTGATAATTTGCATGTTTGTTGAGAATCGGTCTCCCAGCCACAGGTCAGGTGTACCGGCTTGGGCTAACACGGGACAACCTCGTGTTTGGCCGCCTTTGCTGCGCCCGTTTATTATTACCTCTATTTAGAAGATATTGGGAAACATTACCAAGTAGATCTTGAGAAAACCATCAATAAAATGCTTTATAATAATATCCTGTTTATGTTTATGATGTTGTCGTTCAATTGAAAGCAAGTTTTTTTGACGTAAGTATCAGCTTAAACCAGTTGGCAATTCTAACGTATCACAAATCCCAAGACCCACTTAACATCGAACAAACAAAAAAACCAGATATGAACTTCTTCTTATGAATCTCCTTCTATCGTTTACATACATGATTATTATTTAATATTCATGGATAAAGTTGGTCACGTAGACAGACACTGAGTGAGGTACTCTACCAGTAAACAGACGATTACCCACATCAAGCAATAATGGCCGAATATTTAGTTAAACTTTTCAAAATTGTAAGTTGAGATAATTAGAAGTAAGCATCTCCTAAAAGAAAATAACAGCATAATCATGATCATCAACATACACGACAGTAAGTCTACTGCTGAATGGTTGGCCTTTTTCCATTAGAGCCTTCACCATCATCATCCATCACACTTGACAGGCAGGTTGTGCGAATGCGGTGCTAATGTTCATTGGCCATATCTTGGATAGATTTATCCTAAAGCCGCTCATCACGATACCCATCAATAAAAAAGGGGTTATATCCTAAACCAACTCCACACGGCAGCAACATGTTTTAGGTAAAATAGATTTAGATTCTAGTTCAAATAAAGCAGCTCTGGGCTGAGGTCAACAAACTATTCCCAAGCGAAAAACAAGATTATGTAAGACTATCCAAGAGTTGTATGCAAATGGATAAAGCAATTGGAACCACTATTGCATCAGCCCGTTTTTCCAGTTCTTGTACTTAAGATGCAGATTTGTAAGCATAATGAGATTTCTAGTTATTTGTCTTCGTTTGCTAGGTCTCGGTGGATTTTATGAGATGCTCAGCAACCTTGAATTGTTTACTTGATACATAGCACGTATTTTATTACCTTCGATATTGCCAAGAACAAGTTTTTCTTACTGTTCCTAATTCGTTTAGGACAAAATAGTCTCCTAAATAATTATGCAAAATATCTACACCTTTACAATGAAGTGTACCTTACAAATGCGCTGGTCTCCGATGAGAAGATAATTACAAGCTAGCCATACCTATGGCACCTACAACTGATTATGTGATCGTTCAGCTGGAATCATATTTAAGCAAGCTTGTGGCGTTGAGCCCGGAGTAAGCCATTAGAACATAGATCCTATACCACCTAAAAAATATATTTTTATTTTTAAGTCACCAATTAACAGAAACCATATTTTCCTTTCCAGGCTCGCCAAAAATTTGACCACCAGAAAAGGTAGCCGTCGAGCTAATACAGGAAACCGTCTGGAACACGCCGTGCTCACACACATCCAGCACGTCCCGTAGATCCCCTGCACCAGGACCTCCCCCCACCCAACTCCATCTTTCTTCTACCGGCAGCCAGAGCAAAGAACATGGCCCGAGGAGACGAATGCAAGACCGCCAGCAAGGCCAACTACGCTGTTAAGGCTTTGGACGTAACTGCGCCTTTTAAGTGAGTGTCCCAAGCATCCATATTTCTTTGACGAACCCAGGTCTATGAAGTAGACAAAATGGTTCAAGAAGATGAAAGCATGAAAGCCAGAAAAGTTTGCTTGGTCGTATAGCCAGCACCTGTAAAAGCGAGTACCCAGATCCACTGTTAGAAATCTTATTCCAAAATCATCAAAGGAGTGTAACAGACTAGAGATATCTAGAAACCACCAAATTTGCAAGACCACTAATCTAGTGGAATATTAAGGGTTGGTTTTCTTTTATTTGTGCATGAGATTATCTCTCGTTTGATCTTTGATACTCAATTTTTTTATACTTACGGTATTCAACAGTAGGACTTCGATCACCCTATACAAAATTTGCTTTCAAGATCATTGAAGTAATGAATCTTCAATTTCGTTTGCAGAAAGGCCGCAGTGACTCCTAGCTACAGCACCAGTAAGTCCACCAAGCCAGAGCAGAAGAACTACGGAGCGTGGGGCCCCGTCTTCAAAGACAAGAAGACTTTCACCGACATGCACTTCTGCTGAACGCTGCCGGCCATGCTTCGCTTCATTAATATCTTCGTCATGAACATCATCTAGGTTACCACGCTTTGGGTCGTCTGAGGAAGCTTTTGTTTCGATTTCTGTTAGTGTCAAAGTGATTTTATTTTGAAAAACTTCATCTTGATTATTGCAGTATCTTTTTTCACTCCATTCTAAATTTTTATGTTTTTCTAGTTTTATTTCTTTTTAGTTATTTGCCATATATTTTGTTCCTTATGCCACTCAAAGTTTCATAATACCACCGATTAGTATATTGTACGTAAAAAAATAAAGATGTCGTCAATATAAACCTAGATGTGTTTGTAACATGCTTTTTCTCTCTATCGCATTTTCCAACGGGTGGGGTAGAATCTCGCGTACTAACCAATGCCATGTATATCAGTTTAACCAATTAAATTCATCAATATAAAGACAAGATTTTGATTTGTTAGTATCCTCTGTAAAAAGTAGATTTAATTTCCAATTACGGTTAAAATAGTTGTAATAAATTATTGACAGAATTTATGTGGTGTTCATAATCACCCCTGAAGTAGGTATACCTACAGCTAAATTGAAATAAGTAGGTAACTAAAAGTATTAAAAAGTTCAGTAGTGATGAAAATGTCGGAAAAAGTATTCCATGTAATAATTGTATGCATTTTTTTTGAGATCCTGAGCATATTCCTGAGAAAAGTCTCAACTTGGATTACTGCATAGCGAAATAATATTTCTTCTAAGAAAAGTGAAAACTATCTAGGCTAAACTGAAATTGATAGGTAAGAAGAAAAACAACTCGATTTATATGTTTTTGTAACTCCAGCAGACAGCAAATTGGAAATCTTATGCCAACATTGGATTCTAGAGGCGACAGATCCAACTGATAGAAAACATTCTTCCAAGTTCTTACTCTGATTCATTCGTACATATCGTGTGGAACACACCAAACGAAGAACGACCCTATGAACCCTTTCATACCGCTCTTTATGTTCAGGTTGCGTAACAACCGCCATTTAAGTAATTATAGTCAGCAAGCGGGACCGAGCAACGTTTCTTCCACACATGCAGATAGGTATATATCTAATAGGTAGGATAGTACCTATTAGATTAGACCTTTAAACAAAACTTCTTCTTTTCGTGTGGGACATCGATTTAAGATTAGACCTTTAAACAAAACTTCTTCTTTCCGTGTGGGACATCGAATTGACAAACATCTCGATGAACCCTGGTGTTTGTTTCTTAACCGCCTACTACTACTAGAATGCCTCTGACATGGTTGAGTAACCGTCGAAGTAATCATAGACAGCAACCGGGACATATGGCTTAACGTGCCCTCTGAAGCACGGAACCTTCCTTCTTACGGACAATCAGGTGGTTCAACCTGCAATGTTCTAACCAGACTTGGAACAAATTCACAAAGCAATAAATATCAACTTTGTGCGTCTTCCACCGGGAATCGAACCCGTAACCTTTGCTCCGCAGGCAGTCGCCACATCCGCCTACAAACCGCATACCTGATACAACGCATTATTTCAGGTCTTTTTCAGGCATGAGGCGAGGTAAATTACGTGAACCGTGTTCGTGTGAAGGAAAATTAATTTTCTGCTGACTGCTGATATCTGTCAGTTGAAAAGTGGAGAAAATTGTGGAATACTTTATGGTTTTCTGACTTTGATATGAATGTGATTGTCAGAATCAATGTACGGTAAATAGCCCTGACCAGGATAAGGCTGATTTCTAGCGGTGGTGTGGACTCGAGGGATACATGTGTATTGCAGCTTTAGCCGATATTCGGACAACCTGTCACACTAAATGTTTGTCAGACGTGAGGTAAATGTTAGTTTTTTACGGTCGTATACGTTCTGCCTTCCCCACAGGGGATATAGGCGTGATATACCGCGTGTTACAGAATAACAAGCTGAAAGGGTGTGAAAGTTAAAATAATAAGAAATATATTATTGGGTCCATTTGTAACATGTATGTTTTAAGTATGTTTGGACTGTTGTGGCTGTTGATGATGGAGTATTTTTTCCCAATTGATGATGATTATTTACACAACGGTTTTTTGGGCCATATTTTGCGATTCGGTTGAATCCACTCGAATAGGAAAACTGTGGAGAGATAATTAAATTAATTTTAGTTTACTTAGCGTGTCTGAGCCCGCGGCTTATCTTGCGGGGAAATATATTATTAAAACAACTGCAATTCTTATATCCTAAGCTGTAGCTAAGTAAGTATCACACAGTATATTGTTCGGATAGCAAACTGAAAATTAGTTACTTAGCTTTATAAGCACTGTATTCGATTTACATAATATAATAAAATTGGTCTTTTGATCATTTGGAACTCTACCATCAAAAAAAGCTACTTAGTCAAGAAGAAGAAAAGCCTTGACCCTTTCCACATGCCCTAAGGTAGACTGGGAGATACGTTAAGTCCGCCCGTGTTTTTTTTTTCGTTTAAAAGGTTAAATAAATAAAATAAATAAAATTAACTAAGTACTTATTCATTATTTTATGTCTTGGTATCATATTAGCAAAACTGAAGGATGTACTTAAAACTAGAAGCGAGAATAGAATTTACCTAATAATTTGTATATTTAAATGGAAAAAATTAGAAGAAAAATTACAGCAGATTTTTTATAAGAAACCACAAAAACCTATGTATTTAAACTGCTGAATTGTCCTGAGTAACCGAAAAACCCATGTCTAGGTAATTTCGATCTTGATCGACGCCAGTCTTTAAAACCTACAAAGTAAAAAACAACAAATTTTGAAAATGGAACGCGCTTAACCCGTTGACCGGCACCGAGGCCGCGCGGTGCATTGTTTCCGAATCCTCATCCCGCATGCTGTGAGGCTGCGTCCCGCACGTGCTATCGACCACTCGCCCTGCACGCCGCACTGCGCGCGCACTAGGACACAGCATGCGACCCTCAGATTGCTAACCCAGGGGCGCGTTCAATGGACCACGGATAATATATCTTTTGTCGCTCTTTTATACTTTGACAGTTCGTAAAACCGCGTTTTGGAGCGCATGGTAGAAAACTCCTGACTGGCATGCTAAAACGCGGTTGTATGACCTGTCATCGGAGAAAATACCGACTAGGAGAAACAGCATGAACGTGCCCCAGCAGTAGTATTATATTATCTGTGCCCCAGCACAACATCCACGAGGTGCGTTCACACGCAGAATTGCGTCGTCTCGGTTTCAAAGTAGGTACTATTAATTATACTGTGGTTCGGGAGTAACTGGTTTACAGCAACCTCACGCACCGTGTGAATGCATCTTCACTTCAGGCCGTACGCTCGCTCACGCGGTTTCACGCGCGGGGCGTCCCGCGCGGGCCAGATTTGACAAAACACAAGATTGGCGCCCCGTGACGCGGCCTGCGGTCACCCGCGCCGCGGCTTCAGCAACCCGCGACATAATATAACCCGTACGAACACGACGACACTTGCCATATTACAACTACCTAGGCACTATGCGCCTTCTAAATTTGGACGGGTAATAATGGCGGCGATGTCAGACCGCCGCGCGGATCCCGCGAGACCGCGCGCGGCCTCACGAAACCGCGTAAGCGAACGTACGGCCTCACACTGCAACGCGTCCTAAAGATGCTTTTGGATGTCTCAGCGCTTGTGGATGTAGTTGTCAACTAGGTATAGGTACCCAAGATACAGACGCATTGTAACCTACGTTTTGTGGCTTGACCTTAAGGGTCAACCCTAAGATACAGAGCGGAATATCGTTGGTGTCAATTCGAATTCATTAAAATCGAAACGCAGTTCCACCATTGTATTATTCTGTTGAGAATATTTTCAATTCGCTACTGAAAATCTCACGTGCACTTTCGCTATGTCCGCACAGAGCCTTATAGAACCCAAGTTAACCTTGACCCTAAACTCCAAAATGCGGTAAACGGTACCGCTGACTGTCGCATCGAAGTTTAACAAGGTCAATGTTGACTTTTCAGTTATCAGACTCACTCAGACAGCGCCAGCGTAGTCTAAATATACATAATAGAATGGATGGATTTAATTTCGTAAGCAATGAAGTAGTTCCTATTATTGAAAGGCAATTTATTTTCACATAAGGTACACTTGCAAAATTCGCAGGTAATGGATGAGCCGCGGTAGCCCAGATGGAAGAGCCGTCGCCACTAGTGATGGCGAACGAAAGTCGTAAAATAACGGCTAAACCAGTCTTTAGACATCCTACATATAAACGGTACTTAGTATGTACTTTTATCGATATTGTGTAAAAAAATAACTGAAAATCCACGAAATAGACAGTTTAGTATTAAAATAAAACATAGTAGTTCCTACTCGTACATATACACATGTTTAAGCTCTAATAGACTTTGCGTATAAGTACAAGGTAAAAAATCTGAAAAATTGTATGTTCACGGCTGATTACCTACGTTTAAAGTTTTTCATGCGACAACAAGGAAATAATGGTACATTCATTGTGAATGTTAGTCGAAAGTAAAGAAACAATTTAAACGTTTATTGAACACGAGAGTCAATATGACATTCACATTATAAAAGCAATACACAACAGGTCAACTTATAACTAAAAATAAATTTCTTCCAGCAGAACCAAGGGTAGTGAGATGGATTAACGTAACTATAGACACGGATATTGCGTAGATACTACGGGTTATGAATATGAAATATAAACATTAGTTTCATAAAAAGGGGTTATATTTATTTGCCATGGACTTATACCTACTTAATGGTTAAACTAAACTAACTCAATTAAATTATTTACAGAAATAATTAACCTAAAACTAAACTATGAATGAAGAGGTCCTCTGCGCCCCCATAAGACATAAAACATTTCAGTAATACCTTCCTACGTGCATGTTCCGAGTTAAAACAAAATTCAAAAATCCTCTCGCCCGTGGAAACAACCTGGTAAAAATAAAAAGTGACCAATTTAATTTCCAATAAACTACTTTCATAATTCTTTTAACTGAATACTTTTCTTTCGGACTATACCCTATTATGGTTGAACTATGTGGAAGATGTATCCCCACTAGTAGCGAAGAAAGGAAAAAAAAAACCGCTCTTCCCTCCTAGGGGGGATAGGCCAGTACGGATAGGTGGAACAGGGGAATAAAAGTACCTATCAGCAATCAGCCGTGCAAACTTTTTGGCGCAAAGGAATCTAGGCCTCCGAGATCCATTGTCCCCAAGCTGGGAACTCTGGGAAGCTCCGGTCGGCTCGATGGCCGCGGCGACACGTCGAGCGCTACGGCGCGGCAGACGCCGCATGGCCGACCGCGGCAAACACCGCGTCGCGCCCGTGCCGGCGCCAAACAAAAAACAATACGCGTACACGCCATGCCCGCGCTCCGAAGAGGTGGGCACCGAGTTTGCGCTGCAGCTGGTGCGCGGGCCTCCGCAGTACGACTACCAGGACTACCAGGAGTACCAGGACTACCAGGAGTACCAGGAGTACCAGAAGCCGCCGCCGGAAACTCCGCTCAAATCGCCGCCCGGTGAGTGAATAGTTTCGAGAAAAGTTTGAAAAGTTTTATAGCACTAAATTTTAAGCTTTCGCGGTTGTTTAAACTATTCATAGTTATAATTTAAACGGGTTCTTACCGACGAATTATTTTTAATGCGAGTCCATGATCACGGGTAAACTGACGCTTGCAACAGCGTCGAAATATTGGAAACTCGCATTAAAAATAATTCGTCGGTAAGAACCCGTTTAAATCTGTCTATGAAAAGTTTTTATAGGCTGGTAAGTGCATTAAAACTGCCAGTGCACCAGTAATGGTACTATCGCCGTAGCAACAAATTATTGGATCAAAGTAATTATGATCCAGTTAACAATTAATTTGTCGAAGAAGAGAGTGCATAAAGTGACGCTGACGTATTTATCTACTCCAGAACAAAATGTCATAAATGTACTTCACTATATGAGGTAAGTGATCGTACTTTCTAGATACTTTAGACTAAACTAAAGGTTTAAAAAGCTACCTACAATATAATGCTCTCTTTGTTTCGGGCATGAAATTCTAGTCCTAGTTGCTTTAGGCGGTTCTCCCACGATATCGGACGTATTTTTTGACGTATCCGTCTGTCAGACGGAAGAAATGGATACCATGGCACACTGTAACGCATTCGAATAAACCCATGTGTTTGACAAACGCATCAGTCAGTCCTGCAAAGTGTGGGATTCGCCTTATGTTTCCGGACATTGGTAGAATTGTCCTTGTTGACAGATGCCATATTTATAAAATTGAATTGAATTGAAGACGTTCCAGAAACTCGGATCTACCATGACCTTCGAGCAACGACGGCCTTCCGAACGAGACGGAAGACCGTGTTGCTAGAAGACCATGACGTTACTTAACGCATTTGTTGCAATAAAACACCAACTTTCTTTGCTGTAAGTCAGTGATCTTTTTCTACACTTCCCACACAGATCTAAAAACAGCTGTTTTTATTTTTACCCTCGCCGAAATTGTTGACAAGCACGTAAACTCGGAAAACATATTCAAAACAGCTGGAGAAGTGAAAATTGTTATGAAAAGATGTCGTGCGGCTTAAACTGATGGCCTGATAGGATTGGGCCAAATTGTGTTTCATTCCTGAAATTCAACTTTTTTCTACGGTAAGTATTTTCTTAATTTAATTGCAAACTACATAATATATTTCAGCAGTCCACTGCCAGACGAAGGCCTCCCCCAGGGTGTGCCATTAGGCACACACAATCTCTCGTTGTTGTTATCTAGAAAAAAAATGTATTTGAATTATCTTTACGTCACTGAAAGTTACGTAAAAAAAGCACGGGAACGCTATTCCCTGGGTCACTCCAATAAGTCATTTCTGGCAGCTGTCAAAATCATGCTAATGCTTTGACATAAGGACTATTTTTCTTTATTGACATATCTTTTAAAACGGGTTTGATAGATGCCAAAATAAGCTAATTGGAGTGTTGTAAATCGAAACAAAACCCTTGTTTACTTCACTCATTGGTTGAGTCGTTGATGCTAATTTTAATAGGGTCAGTAGGAAATATACCTATGCCAATTTATTTCAGTCGCATCGATCTAGATTTCAAGACACGGTAATAATAATGATTGACCCTCAGATCAACAATCGTTTCAGAGGAAACCCTATGAACAAGCAGAATGAAACTACGAAATGAATCCACGAATATCTCGACGCAATCAGAAAACATAAATAAATCCGCAAGTAAACGCTATTTTCTGTACAAGCATTCTTATGGCTAAAGTAGTATTTTGTGTTTAAATGAAATTAATTGTGATTTAGCGATCGCAAAATCTAATCACATGAGGGTTTTAATTCCAGCGTCACATAACACGTCTTTCGTCTTGACGCCTGTCAAGTTTACCACTATGTCACACTATATGAACCAGCCAACAAAACCATTCATCTAACTATCTCTCTATCGAAATATAACTGAAACGAGTTATAAATCGCAGGATTTGGACTCCCTTGTAGAGTTCCCTTTGACTAAAGCTTATTTCAATCTGAGGCTTGACCTAGGCCCTGTATCTTCGGGGCATCAAGGACAAGGGGGGACACGACAAGTCGCCAGGAAAATTTGCCAGACGTGTCGTGTTTTAGCGGTCGGCTAGTTTGATTGCGACTAGTTTTAATGGCTTCATTCTGGTTGATCGTAGGATTCTCTCTGAAGCGTCTCTGACTCTGAGGGTTGCCCTAGGCCCTGTACTCTTCGTGGCATGGTACGCACGCACCGGGTGATGCGTCGCCGGCAAAATTAGCCACACGACATGCTAGTTGGCGCGAAATGCGTTTTATATACAACTGCTGATACAGATGAGTACTTGATTAAAGTGTTATTGTTTTGTTGTAGTTGTAAAACTTCCCGTCTTTGTGTTTTTATCTGTTGCGTGGTTTAGAAGTTCGTTTGTCTTCCCAGGGAAAAAGTTGAAGACCTACTTTATTTTATTTATGTTTTAATGCTATTGAAAACTGAGTAGTTTTAGTGATTGATAGTGATGTGATATGAAACCAATGTGTTGTGTGAACAAATTTTAAACATTTGTAACAATAGCAACATTAAAACAATTTTAACAGAGAAAAGAAGTAAGTTTAACAAGCAGTATACTAAAGTATTTCTACTGTCTGTCACCTCCTAACTACGGGTTAATTTATTTTCTGAAAAGACAAATATAAAAATGAGAACTAAAGTAAGTTCATCATACCACGGTCGTAGTATTTACATTTCCAGTCACCAAATAGATTTAAAGATATAAAGAATATACTTACGAACAAGGCGACTCATTATATCGATTGAACTTCACTTGGTAAGTTAGTTTGATCTTATTATATTTGAAAAAAGAACGTATACTAACGAAAGCTACATAAAGGTGAGAAAAAGTACTGCAACCTAGAAAAGACATTTCATCAATATTCAAGAAAAATAAGCTGACTTGAAACGAAATAAACAAAGAAAGAAGGAAACAAGAAAAACAACGCCTCAAGACCTAGACTTACCTTCATATATTTATGTACATACTCAGGGGTCTAAATTATGAATAATTCACTAAGCTCAGAGCAACAGTGCGATTCAGAAGGAACTCTACATACAACGAGAATGAAGCCGCTAAAACCCTTCGTAACCAGACTTAGCTCGTGCTAATACATATATTTTGAGGAGCACATTTTTTTAATTATAAGTAAATAATAAATAAAAATATTTGAATTTCAGAAAGTTATATTATCGAATACATGAGACCTCCCATTAAGTATGCAAAGCTACTTGTTTCGGGAGGGACTCGCTACTTTCCTTTTGGACAATTATTCTGCTTTAGCAGCAAAAGAGCTCTTTAAAGTAGTTGTTATAATTCCGTGTGATGCCGGCTTAGAGTAGCATCACTTCATTTTTGCGCGTGGGTGACTAAGGGATAAATCCAGGCAATGGATAACACCGTTCCGCGTGAATACAACACATTGTTTCAATATATTCTTTTGTCATAGCTAATTGCCCTGCGCTCGCCAATCCGCCTGCCAAGCGTAGCTATTGGCTGTTAAAGTTGTTGAAGCCAAAGTTGCGAAGAAAAAATGTTGTAATTGTTATTTATGAAGGTTTTCATGCTTACATTTTGTTTTATATTCGTCGATATGTTTTTCATCGGGTTTGTTCCTTCTGTAATGTCCTTGCTCTGATTGACGAAGGCTGTACCAAGAAAAAACAATTGACGGAGAGCAGGATACAAGGTCACAGCTAACAAGAACTAAATAAAAAACCCGCCGGGACCGAAACGAGCGGTGTCTTGTAGGAACTTCACCCAATTTGGCGCGAATCTCCTGTATTGGCTTGTGAAATAAGCAGTAAGTGAATTTTAAATGCTACATAAAATGTCCTTCTAAAATTTAGAAGTAGAACACACACATATCATGCCTATAATCCCTTGCGTGGTAGGCAGAGCGTAAACAGCCGCAAAAAACGGCCATTTACACCACGTCTGACAAATGTTTGAGGGTTATCCGGAATATTATAAGAAGTAGAAGGCGGTTGAAAATCTGATACTTACTAGAGTTTATCGAGTCGTTTATAGACTCTGTGTCCTATACGAAAAGAAGAAGACTCAGAAAGTTTTTTATTTTAACCATCTGTTTATATTTTATAAGTACTTTTATTTTGATTTCGGTAGCCCAACGATTTCATCCGCTTTTTTTTTCAAAGAAATATTGTAGCATTTTTAGAATTCCTGTGATTATTGATTAAATACATATAAAAATACAAAATGAATAATTCACAGCGATATTGCGACTAAAATAATAAATTGAAACGCAGAAATATACAAATCTATTTGAAAGGCAAACAGTGAAAAGCGCGCGAAATGCCTAACGTCATTATAACGGTAGCGATTCCGCATTGCGCCTCCGGGCTGCGGCCGTCCTGCCCGGGACCTCAGTAGAGCAAGGATATTTCAGAGGGAACACGACGAACAAGAATGAAGCCTCTAAAGAAAACTCGTCCGGTCAGTTCTCAATTTGAAAAGCTAACAGTGAAAAATGCGTGAAATGCCTAACGTCTTTATAATGGGTAGCGATTCCGCATTGCGCCTCCGGGCTGCGGCCGTCCTGCCCGGGACCTCAGTAGAGCAAGGATGTTTCAGAGGAAACTCTACTAACATGAATGAAGCCACTAAAGAAAACTCGGCGGTCAGTTCTCAATTTGAAAAGCTAACAGTGAAATACCTAACGTCATAATAACGGGTAGCGATTCCGCATTGTGCCTCCGGGCTGCGTCCATCCTGCCCCAGACCTCAGTAGAGCAAGGATGTTTCAGAGGGAACACGACGAACAACCAAAATGAATTTATGGAAAAACATGTCGCAATCACACGCACGCGTAACTCAAGGTCACGTACAAACTAGTCTGATCCACGATCATCATTATCAAAAATCACAAGAGTCCACTGCTAAACATGGGCCTCCCCCTTTTGTTTGGCGGAGTGTTACATTTACAGAGCTATTACGACGACGTAAGGCAGAAAAAGACGAGATTTTCACGGCTCTGCTGATTGTTTGTACAGTTCCCTATGAAACACTTTCCTACTCTGATTTCGGTGCCGGAACTAACAGCAACGGTCTTTGTTAGTTGTAACCACGGTTGTAACACATTGTTACTGCGGTTGCTCTGACATTGGGGTTAAAATTATTATTGATGACTTTTTTACTAGTCCCGTCCTGATTGCTAAACATGACTATTTTTTTCTTATAGGAAGTGAGAAGTGCCTAGAAATACCTAGACATTTTTCCCGGAGATGGATTCAAAAGGTAGAATAAATGTTGTTTGAAAAAGTTACAACTAAAAGAGCATCATCTACTCATCATAATAATATGTGGCCTCGTGATTCGAAAGACTATCAACATAAAAGTGTTCTGTCTTGTTCCCCTTAAATATAATAAATGCACGATATTTATCGTACCAACAATGTCCCTTCATATCATAGTCCACAAGCCTACGTCATATGGCATTACGATATAATATATTTAATATTTTGACATGTAATATATATATTATTATGAAATAAAGAGTATGAGTATGAGTATGATAAACGCATGACAACAGAAGGCGCTTCCCTAATTTGTGGCAACCGGCCGAAAAAGTCGTGTTTCAACAAAGTTAAACCGTGTATAAAAAAAAAGTTGTATGGTGTAAGCTGTTTGACAACGTCAAATTGGATAGAAATTTGATTTCAATTCAGTCTAACTAAACACAAGTCTGAGTTTTTTGTAATAACACCTTTAAAATATTCAAAAAAGTTACGCTGATGTCATGCGTTTCCTGCGCCTTCTTATTGCAAGAGAACTTGTTAGTCTATCCACAGTGGACTGCGGTAAGTTTTATCGTCATATCATATGACGTAGGTAATTTTGGAGTGGGCTTGTAGACTAACATTCTTGTAATGATCACAAAGTAAGTATTGGCGTCTGCGCGCCGAATATAATGATGTCGTGTGTTTGACTTTTGTCGCAAGATTTAAAAAGCATCCATTTTCCCAATTACGAAGTTTTACCCTTTTGTACGTTTGGTTTTGTACTGTGCTATAATTACCAGATCGTATTAAAAAATTACATTTCAATAAGCAATACGATTTGTTTCTTAGTTAACCGTTCATAATCCCAGCAGCACTTAGAGTTATTATTCAAGAGATCAATTTATGCTGGTTCCTCATTATAACTGTATGAATAACCATAACAACTTGGTTTCTTAATGAGTAACTCGTAGTGCTCAATTTTAACTTTTCAGTAACATTATTTCCATTCCAACATAGACCTTCTACCATTGCCTACAAAGGTGCGTTTGCATTGACGGTGGTCGAGTGGTCCCAAGTGCACCAGATCTCTCCTGAGGGTCTGAGAGGTGACTCTGAGAGCGTAAACACTTTTCCGCTTTGTTAAGGCGAGTGTAGCCGTCAACGACCTCGACGGTAGCGCCACTTCACAAAAAAAATCTCTTCATACAAACAATCTATCAGAATGTTCGAGGTCCAAGTTTTTAGTGTTATCCTTAATTAAAATTAGAACTTGCAAACTCAATGAAGTATGCACTGTAATTAAAGTTATGGCAATTAATAGCCGTTTTTAGGCACTTTTTTCCATGACTTTAATTGCAACGAATATTTCATTGAGTTTGCAGTTTCAAATTTTACTTTAGGATTATACTAAAAACTTGGGCACCGGACATTCTGATAGATTGTTTGTATTAACAGAAAACTTACTTTTTGTGAAGTGGCGCCACAGTCGAGGTTGTTGACGGCTACACACGCCTTAACTGAAAGAATACGTACCTACTTGTACTAGATATTATACGCCACTAGGTTACCGCAGAGTTTAAACCATTTTATTTTGCCGCAAAGACACACATTACGATATAACAGTAAGTAGGTACAGTGTTATATGTACTTATAATGTTTAGTTCTATATATCAGTACTATTTAAAACAGCCTGTGTAAGCAATAAAAAATAAACAATTTATGAAATGAGCAAACATAAATGAGTATAAATACCTACTTCGTGAGACGATTTCTCAGAAACATGATAAAAAGTATAAAGTTGATAATGACAATTCAATGTGGCGAGGGCTCACCACAGGGAGTTGTTTCAACTGTCCAAATTTGCAGTCAATTCTATCGAGATCTTTTAACATTAACAACAAACATAATAAATTAAATAAATTAGAAACATGACCGTTTCTGACATGACATGAGAAAAAGCCTAGCCTATGACACTCGGGATAATGTAAGGATTCTTCCGATACCATTCCCATTCGAATCTGTTCAGTAATTAGAATCTCTTCTTAGAGTTAAGCTCGCCTTTGCTCACACTGTTTGTACATTTTTCGTTCGTTTTTTTATGCAATAAAGGATATTTATATATATAATTAACGAGTTTCAGTCCTTTAAATAATCGCACATTTATACATACATACATGAACTCTTAAAAACATTACACTCCTTTTTTGGTTGGGCAGTCTTGTAAAAACATATTTTGATAAAACATCTTTCGATATTCAATTCAATTCATTGACTTAGTAAGCAGGTACGTACAGGTCCTCAAAATAACGTTATAGGCGAAGATTAGTGGGAAAAGTTCATAATAAGTAAAGCTCTTACAGAAATATGAGATTTAGTTTTTAGTTCCACGCTTTAAATCCTTACCTAAACTTGGCATTTAAAGTTGTGGAAGTTGAAATTACTACCTTACATTATTTCTTTTCTATTTATGATAGCAGTCATATAATGTACACAATGAACAAAAATATGCCGTGTGATGCCGGCTTATGCCGTTTGATGCCGGCTTAGAATAGCATCACTCCATTTCTTACCCTTGGGAGTCGTAAGTGGCGACAAAGGGATTAGAGGGTGTGTATTGCAATTCTAGGCGATGGGCAGACAACCTATCACTATGGCGATGCTCAATTTTCCGAATGACCCTCAAATATTTGTCAGACCTGGCGTAAATGTCCGTTTTGCGGTCGTTTGCGCTCTGCCTACCCCGCAAGGGATATAAGCGTGATGTGTGTGTGTGTGTGTTACAAAAATAGTTCACTATTATTCTAAATGTATTCGTTAATGACGCATTGGCATGTCTTCTATTTGTATCAAACCATTACTTATTGGTTATTTTTTTATCGGAATTCTCCTATCGATAAATGTATACACTGTGTATAATATATAATACACATAACACACCATTCCTTATGTACGAAACACTTATTCTTAGGAATAGCATCACCCCATTTCTCTTCCGTAGGTATCTTAAGAGGCGATTGAGGGACTCGAGGTTTACATGTGTATTGCAATTTTAGGCGATGGCCTGGCAACCTGTCACTAAGAATAACACAATTTTCTGAATGACCCTCATATTCAATGTATGTTAGAAGTGGCGTAAATTTCAATTTTTACGGCCGTTTGCCTACCCCGCAAGGGATATGGGAGTGATATATGTACGTATGTTAAGTTACTATCGTAGCCAATGCTACGATTGCTACGCTGCCGTAGCACAAAACACGTGTAAGTAAGCCCATTTTCTGTTTTTAGCAAAACCTGATTCTTTTTCAACTGGTAGAGCAGATTTTTTCGATTAATTCGATTTGTAGTAACTCCTTTAATGCTTATTTATACCGCGTGTCACAGAACTACAATTAAAGACGAAAGGGTCCCCTGTAAAGAGTCCATTGACAATAAATTATAGCGTCGATTTTAAAAGGGGTACAATTTAAGAGCTCACCAAAATAGTTTTTTTTTCCCAAAACTTAATACCAAGTAAAATAAATTAACTCCATATAAATTAAACTCATTTTAAACTTAGTTTCCCAAAGTAAAACGTGTTAAGCTCCAAAACAAGTATACACACGTCAAAATAATTGTACGTTGTGTACAAATATTCTTCTTGATTGCCAAAATGGATAAATGCTCACCAAATATTGTTTCACTAAAACAGTAACATTGACACCAAAATATACAGTTCAAATTTGCTTTATTGTAATCACATTATCTAACCTAAATCCAAAATATATTATGGCCAAGCTAAGATTTCAGTTGTTTACCTTTATCACTCATGCCGTGCCTTTATATATCAGCCGGTGAGAACATGGAGTGTAAAACTTTCGATGAAGATTGGAAAAGTTTCGACGACTTTAAGGAAGAGTTTTTCAGTGAATGGGAAGTTATGATACCAAAAAAAAGTGATGATTGGCTAACCGGCACATGTAATTGTCCTGCATTCCTGAAACAGTACGTCTGCAAACATTTGCTGGGTTTAGCAATCAGGCTAGAAGAGAAAGAGAGGGCGGCCCACAAAAGCCAAAAAAGCTTTGTTAGTTCAGTAATTTCTTTTTTTTTGCTAGGTTTTAGGTGCAATGCACACAAACAACAAACAATTGACAACAAAGTAATTATTTAACTACATAAAAATATAATAATTAAATACATAATGTATTAAATAAGTAACTTGTGTTTGATGTAGTCAATATTATATTTGGTATGAAAAAAATATTTGCGGTCGACCATTTTTTTTTGCCTCAGCATAGATAACTAAAATGTAAGTAATAAAATAAAATATTGGTACCATCTCTTTAGCGATAATTTACAAAATTTGGTCTCAAATTGACTTTAAAGGTGTTTATGTATTTTTATAGAATGTAATAAAAAGAAAAAAAGCTTTATTTTTACAATATTTTGTGATACACAATTTGGTGAGCATTTATCCGTTTTGGCAGGCATTTCGAATTTATTGGAAGTAAGATAAGTGCATTTCTGGTAGGCATTTAAACAAAAGCCTTTTAAAAGTTACGGAAAATATATTTTTGAATCAAATTACACAAAAACTTTATCGTCGCATCGCAGCCCTATTTTTACAAATTAAAGTTTAACTGAAGTTGCCAACACAACACGGCGCGGCCAGATTTGGTATACATTGTGCCATCATTTCAATAAACTGAAGATAACCAGCAATGTATGCCAAATCGAAATTCTTCAGTTTTATTTTAATTGTATTTCGTCCGTGTTTAAAATAAAATAAAAATAAAACTGAAGATAACCAGCAATGTATGCCAAATCGAAATTCGTTGGAAAGGAGGTGACCTAGACTAGACAATTTTATCGACTGATGATAATAAAGAAAATTTTTATATTATGTTCTTTTGTAACACCTTGTATTAACTGTACGAAAAACCAGTTCAGTTATGTACCTTCCTTATACGGGTTACGTCTCAGATTCAGATTCAGATTCAGATTCTTTATTCAGCTTAAACAACATCGTCAACAGAGTATAATAGGTCCTGTGCCTCCCGCATCCACTGTTTGCCAGAAATGGTTGCTAGGTCGTCCGTCCATCTAGCGGGTGGTCTGCCTACTGGCATAGAGTAGAAATCACATAGAGATGACACTCCCGCTCCAGACGCGCTCAAGGTCAATCCGTCTGGCTGTCTCTTAGCGAACAATTCAGTCGGGAGTGCGCTTCGCCGCCGCGGAAACGTTCGTCGTGCGGGTCGAATTTTCATTTTTTGTGAAAAATTTAGCAATGCCGAATTATTGTGGTGTGTATGGCTGCAAAATTGATGCGAGGAAAACTCCGCATCTAAGTTTTTTTAATTTGCCTAAAGATGAGATTAAAGAGAGATGAAATACCTAGGTACCTATACCATTCGTTATTATACGTAATTGTTGTGTGTACTCCTATTTTTACTTACGTAGGTACCTAGTTTCCATTTTCTAATTTAAACTACCTAGGTGCCTAAGTCATTGTTAGCTGATAATCTATACATATAATAAAACAGAAACGAAACCAATTCTGTACATGAAATAGATTCAAAAAAGGGTTTTTGCTTCTAATTGTGTTCAAGATACAGACATCAAAACAGAAGTAAAATTGATTTTTGTCTGTTTGTCTGTCGGTATGTTTGTTATTCTTTCACGTAAAAACTACTGCACAGATTTCTACAAAATTTTATACTGTGGTAGCTTATTACCCGGGTCAACATCTAGGATACTTTTTACCTCGAAAAAATCTTTCATTCCCATGGTAAAACACAGTAACTGGTTCCGCAAAGCGAGTTCCGATTTTTTTTCCTGAAAAATAATATAGATGTCGCTGTTAGTTTTGTAAAACGCGGTATTAACCACGTATTGACTGACATACGATCTGAACTTCTAAACGACCCCGTGAAACGAACTAACCAAACAAAAAACAAACAATCACACATTTAATCCTTGCGGGGTAGGTTGAGCGTCAACGGCCGTAAGTATTTTATCGCTATCGCCACGTCTGACATATATGCGGGCCGTTCTAACTATTACAGAAATGTTTCGGACTTTTACTTTGACCTTTGGTCATGGTCAAGGTATGTGATGGAAGACAGATGAATTGAAAATATAAATAACCTTCATTAGTTAGAATTAAAAATGTTAGAGTAAAATTTGTTTAAAATTACTTCATAGATGTCGCTGTTAGTTTTGTGAAACCCGCTAATGAAATGTTTTCTCCAAAATTATATAACAAAGCCACTGACAGGCGGCAGGTTTTCTAAAAAAATAATAATATAGTATTGTAAACTATGCCGTGTGATGCCGGCTTGCAATAGCATCACCCCATTTCTTTTCCGTGGGAGTCGTAAGTGGCGACTAAGGGACTTTCACATGGGCGATGGGCTGACAACCTGTCACCATGGCGATACACAATTTTCCGAATGACCATCAAATATATGTCAGACGGCCGAAAAAACGGACATTTACGCTCTGCCTACCCTGCAAGAGATAATAGGCGTGATATACGTATGTAAGTATAAACTTGGGCAAAACGGATATTCTGATAGATTGTTTCTTTAAAGATAAATCTTTTTTTGTGAAGTGGCGCCACTATCGAGGTCGTTCACGGTTACACTCGCCTTAAACATTTTTGCAGAGATCAGAAGGCAAGGAAGGATTGCACTTGCTGTAGTATCTTCAAGTATCGCTGCCACACTGCTTCCAGGAGAGAAAACGGCGCAAACAACTTTCAAAATACCAATCGATTTGGACACAAACGATACTCCAATATGTGCTGTATCACGTAATAGTTACAAGGCAAAGGTTTTCTGATATTGTTGTCTGGTAGTTATGTGACGAGTGTACGATGGCCAACAAAAAAACGGTAGAAGCTATGGATAGGACTTTGAAAGACATACGCAGAGATAATAGGGCCATGGGCCATATCACTGTTCTTTTTTCCAGTGACTTTCGCCAAACACTTCCTGTTGTTACTCGAGGTACCAGGGCTGATGAGGTGAATGCCTCACTAAAATCATCGGCTCTTTGGCCACAAATTCACAAGCTGACCATGACGGTGATCATGCGAACGCGTCTCGGAGGTAATCCACGGGCTGAAGAGTTTTCACAAGCTTTATTAAAATTCGGCAGAGGTACTTTACCAGAGGATAACGGTCAAGTAAGTCTGCCTGAAACGCTTTGCCAAATAGTTTCTGGTCTAAAGAGAATCATTTCTTCTGTGTATGGCGAACCTTCCTTCCTTCAAAAGAATGATTCGTAGCTACGTGGAAGAGCTATTTTTGCACCCAAAAATGATCAGACTGCTTCAATAAACCATACCATTATGTCACAAATCACTGGGGATATGGTGGTATACGCGTCAATTACCACTGTTATGAATCAAGACAAAGCCACTAACTACCTAATAGAATTCCTAAACTCCTTGAGTGCTAATGGTCTTTCTGCACACCAAATATTACTTAAACTTGGTGTTCCTATCATGCTTCTTTGCAATCTCACTCCGCCAAAGCTGTGCAATGGAACCAGACTGAAGATCTTAAGCTTAAAGATGAATGTATTCGAGGCGGATATTTTCACTGGTTGTGGCGCGTATACCACTCATTCCCAACAACTTTTTATTTCAATTTCAGGGCATTCAGTTTCCCGTCAGCGTTTTCTTTGCAATGACTGCAAACAAATCGCAAGGACAGACGCTGAAAGCCGCAGGCGTAGGTCTTACGATTCCCTGTTTATCACAAGGGCAGCTATATGTCGCTTGCTCTCGAGTCAGTTCTCCTGAAAATTTGTACGTTTTAGCACCCGATGGTAAAACTACCAAAGTAGTTTATAATGATGTTTTGTAGCTGATGTCCATAGTATCAAAACCAAGTACCTAACCGAAAAACAAGTTAACCAGTACCTATTCATTGCACATCTTAAAGAGAAAAACTTTATACAAACATGATATTAATATTAAACAATATGCATACATCAACTTCACTAACTCACAAGTCACTACACCATGCGTACGAAGTCGCGGGCAACAGCTAGTGATAAATAAGCACATTCGTATCGTACGTAGGTATGTTTTGCACCTATTTTAAAATTCTGTACCTACCTATATAAAATGGTAAGGTAAGACTTTAAAACGGGTAAATATTTTGTTCCCACGGGAAAACTGTTAGCAGCGGTCGCAACCGCTTGACTGGCCGCAAGTCTGGAATAAAATTATTGGCACGTGACAGCCTCGACTTAAAGCGTGGGAGAGTGCGGGGCGTTACGGGCTGCGGGGGGAAGTAGGTATTTAAAGCGCGGCTTTTGGGGCCCAGACAAAGGAGTTTCGTTTCTATACGCAGTATTATTATCTATTCTTATGCTACTGGACGTTTAGTTGTTCTTGGCCGCCACTCCATTACCGCCTTCGTCCACCGTCCGTCATCGGGTCTAGCCAAATGTCCTGCCCACCCCCACTTCAGTTTTGTGATTCGTTTTCTGACATCGACGACTCTTTACAGAGAGAAAAAACTCAAAGACGTACCCAAACGTCTGCTGAAAGTTGAAAGTAAAAATACCACAATACGCAACATAATTAAATTATCAAGGGCTACAAAGTAAAATTATAAAGAAGTCAGTAGCATATCGGTGAAATATAAATAAGGCACTGGTAAACTGAAAATCCTTAAGGCGAGTGTACTCCTGAACGGCCTTGACAGTGGCGCCGCTTTACAATTTTTTTTCTCTTTATAAAAACCAGAAAAAAATCTATAGGATGTTCGTTTCTCAATTTTTTGGTATTATCCTACAAACTCAATGAAATATTCGCTGTAATTTGTAGGTTCAAATTTTACTTAAGGATAATACTAAAATCTTGAGCAACGGATATTCTAATAAATTGTTTGTTCAAATTTTACTTAAGGATAATACTAAAATCTTGAGCAACGGATATTCTTATAAATTGTTTGTATGAAGAGTTTTTTTTCTGTGATGTGGCGCCACTGTCGAGGCCGTTGACGAATACAGTCGCCTTAAGGATTTTCAGACAGGGAACGATAAATTAAATGGGATCTCGTTAATCATCATCAATTCGTGTGATTTGAACCGTCTCGGATTCGACTGAAAAAGATACGTCCAATAACAAATGCCTAGGTTAGGTGTTTGGCATCAGTTTAGCCAAGAACTTAAACCTTCTAAAATTATATTTGGAATCTTTGGGCACCAGCTTTTCCCCAGAAAGAATAGAATTTATTTTTGTTTGCATGAAAAATCAATTGAATTTTTTCTAGATAGATAGCGATGTTGGGTGAAATTTTACTACTGACCGATACTAAAAACAGAAGACGGCCTTGTGATAAGGAACAAAGTTCCCCAAGAAATATAGGTCAAAATATGTCAAAAATATTTTGAACTTTCGTAGTAACCCAAATTAGCTGATCGGCAATTTTGTATGAGAGATCCGAACTATTTTTCATAATTCGAACTATGTTCCTTGGAGGAAGTTGATCCTTATGAACAGCCTGACTTGAGTTTTAACAATCGGTTACTATAGTGCATAAAATATAGCTTGAGCTCTGTGACAGATGTCAGGTTCATACAATTTTATCTTTTGTCCTTTTCACTCTTACTTGGTTTCCTATCTAGCTACCTGCTGTCAAGGGAATCATCCTATATTTTACAGAGTATAGTAAAATTTCACCCGATATATTGGGCATTAGATATTATTAAAGCTCACCCCCGCCCCTCGTTCCCCTTGCTAATTATCCGGTTTGCCGTTCGGTCTCTCGTGAGCCGGACAAGCCTAATGCCATACATTATGCACGGACATTCCGAAACTCCAGCTGCGACCCAGCGGTCTATTTTGGCGCGAAGTTACGTCCAGTTACTGGCCAGTAGTAAAACCATGCCATCGACTAAAATGGTATTTAAATTCGAAAATAAAAAGTACGCATTTGAAAACAGAATCAGAACAGACCCTTTAAAATGCAATTTAATGCCAAATTTTTTTCCAAACAAAAGACATTAAAATTTCTTTCATAAATCTGACGACGCCGCAATGTATGTGATTAAAAGTATGAGATTTTCCTCAAAATCTGTGTTTTCGCTTTGTAACCGAAACCAAATCGGTAATTAAATTTTCTTTATTAAAAACTGAAGAAAATGAAGTCAAAGCATATAACGTTGGGTAGGTAGGTAGGTGGAATGTAATAACTTAAGGCGGCGCCGTGCGAAATCCAACCGTCCAGTGGCGCCCTCCCATGTTTTTTAATATTTTTTTAAAATCTAGGACAAAAATTAAAAATCTAAGACGGACAAATTGTTGTCCTATACGATGAGTTTATTTTAAGGTACAACAATAAGCTTTACATTGTTATGCGCCTTTAAAATCACTAAAACGGAAAATGGTGGCCACCGTTTACCGTTTTAGTGATTTAAAATTTAAAACACAAGAAAAAGCTCACTGTTGTACCTTAAAATAAACTTATCGTACTGGACAACAATTTGTCCGTCTTAGATTTTTAATTTTTGTTCTAGATTTTAAGCAATTATAAAAAAACATGGGAGGGCGCCACTGGACGGTCGGCTTACGCTCGACGCAGGCTTAAAGTAGCGAGATAAGAATGAAAATACGGACAGAGACATGAAATAAGCCATAGCGGATTAGGTACTCCTCTGGAAACCTACATTATTATGCAAAGAGATATAGTAAGTAAGTAAGTACTTAAAGGTATCTACTTTATTCCAAGGTTTTTGATGCACGTTACATTCCTTGTGCCCTGTCTTTTTGTATTTAATCGTGTACGATAAATTGTTAAAAATAACATATGATACGCTAAACAAAGCATCTAGTCCGTGGTGACAGGCTTAACTTTATTTTGTCTACAATAAGTAGACACTTTATACATACATACGATATGACGCCTATATCCCTTGCGGGGTAGGCAGAGCGTCAACGGCTGTAGAAATAAGAACATCTGAGGGTCATTCTGAAAATTGTGTATCGCCATAGTGACAGGTTGTCAGCCCATATCGCCTCAAATTGCAATTCACATAAAATAAAACCCTTGAGTCCCTTAGTCGCCTCTTACGACAACCACGGGAATGAAATGAGGTGTTAGTGATAGTATTCAAAACCGGCATCACACGGCAACTTTATAATTCACAAGAAATATTACAAACCTAATTTTACAAACCAGCCAGTATAAAATAAGTCTTCTTAAACAGAAAAAAGTGGGTGCATACGACACAGAGAACATGGCTCACTAATGAAAACTCCCCGGCTGTATGTACAGCTAACCATTTGCCGAATAAAATGAAAAAGTTCCAACTGCAGCGCGGGAAAAACTGAAAATGCGCAAACAAATAAAACAAAGGTCAAGCCTCACAAGCAAATGAATTGCGTTCTGTTTTTCTTTCCCTTTTTAGTGGAAATGGTGTTAAAACACTTGATTTATGCATGCTTTTGTAGAAAATTATTGTAATAGCCAAGCACTACCTTAAACTTCTGGAAAAATGTAGCTATTGCACTTTTTATTTAAAGTAGCTGTAGGCTAGACCAAGGCTAGACTTTTAATTTGTAAGGTTGTTGTCCCTTTCCCACTAATAGCAAATCCTGTGTGTGAAAACAGAGCGGAAACGCCATATTTAGACGATTATTCACTCTTTTGGAAATTTCTCGCCAAATAAACAAGTAATCAAAAAACTGTACGATAAGAATCTAGTAATGTAGGTACAAGACGTATCGTATTCGCAAAAAATAATATGTTATATATTCATACATAAGATTGCTATACACTACGCAAAAAGTGTCAAAATAGACCAAACTTTGAAAAATAAATCTATCGAGCTAAGTTTCTTTTACCGTGTTTTCCTGCGACCAGAATCTAGTTAATATAATGAAAAATCATCATACATAAAAATACGGTGTTTATCGTATTCACCAACAAAATTGCGTGCATCCAAAAATACTTATTTTTCTCGGCAAATCTTTAATTACTCATTACATAACTACTCTCAATCTTGACTTTAATCTGTACTCGTACTTACCTCAATTTGTATTTTGTACTAGATTTCAGCCCACCAGTTTCACCCGCTGCCACTAATTTTCCCGTAGTAATAGTTGTTTTCCTGCGGTAAAAGTGGTGTATGTGTTATTTCAGGTTATATTCTACCTGTGTTCCAAAGTTCATCCAAATCGGTCAAGCCGTTTGAGCTCGAAGAGGTAACAAACATACATACACACACAAACTCTCAGATTTATAATATTAGTACGGATTTAATTGAAATGTGTGATTCGTGTGATGCCGGCTTAGAATAGCATCACCCCATTTCTTTCCCGCGGGAGTCGTAGGAGGCGATTAAGGGACTCGAGGGTGTGTACTGCAATTTAGGCGATGGGCTGACAACTTGTCTCTATGGAGATACACAGTTTTCCGAATGACCCTCAAGTATGTCAGACGTGTACCTTTATTGCGGCCGTTTGCGCAATGCCTACACCGCAAGGGATTATAGGCGTGATATGTGTATGTGTATGTATATGTATGTATGTTTGTTACCAAAATTTGTATTTTATTGAAAACCACAAAAACATTACCATCTTTCAATTTCAATAACCCAAGAGTAGAGTTGCTATAGCAAGAGTATGTACGGAAAGATTAATAATTTTTTCATAGGTTGCTATGAAATTGGTTATACTGGGGCTTAGAGGCGCCCTCAATTTCCACGCCTCTTCTCTTTCCGCACAGACTAGCAGGCAGTAGCAAAGTATCGCAGGCCCACATAACATGAATCATTTTCCGTCTCGCGGGAGCAATACCGGTACCGCGGTATCGAGTACCGATATTGAGTACCGATAACGCGGGACGAGCTAATTGCAGGCCGGTTTTAATGGCTGCCATAAATTTTCAGGACCTACGCCAGTACAATTTCATGATCGTACGTAATATAAATAAAAATGCCGAAATAAATTTGAACAGGTAGTAGCGCAGGTAGGTTAGTTGGTACTTATTATAGGTAACTAATAAGATTTGATGGGATTTTCCTGTTGTTTTTTCTATAACATTACATCAGCAAAGATTAAATGTATTTTTTCAATAGTTACTTATTATTCCGTCATGATCCGTCACACAACTTTCTCCATTATTTTTTCAACAATTTAGTATTATCCTGATGGAATACCGGCTCGGCCGAAATAATAAAAATATAAAAAGGCTCTGCGTCGTGGCTGGCCAGGTTAACCACACGGCAACACACTGCTCCTGCCCCAGGGTAGGTACGCTACAGGGCAGGATTTTCTATAGAGGTAGTGTGTACATACATACATACATATATCACGCCTATAATCCCTTACGGGGTAGGCAGAGCGTAAACGGCTGTGAAAAACGAACATTTACGCTACGTCTGACAAACATTTGAGGGTCATTTGGAATATTGTGTGTACGTGTAATTAATCAAAAAATTTTAAACTCAGATCAGATTTCATTCTGTCTAATTACTGTCTAGCTAGTTACTTTCAAATTTTCATTTCCCAGTACCTTTTATGTACCTACATTGAATGGATTGGGTTTTCCTAGAATATCGTGAGCCAGTAGAGCAAAAATGTTGGCTTGCGAACAAGCTTTTTCATAAACTTTTTCTGCTCTCTGTCGATTGTGAAGTGAAAAATAAATAATGGCTACGCTATCCACTCCAGTCACACAATCCACAGGAATATTTTTACTGGGAATAATAATATTTCGATTCATTTTGGAGCGGCGAGTCAATGAACAACCCGATGAACCCTGGAGTTCAGAGTTTTTCAACCACCTACTACTACAAGTAAGTCTAAGTTATGGTACCGACAGCTGACCATACCCTCCGAAGCACCGCACCATCTTTCTTTGAATACATTTTTATTGTTACAAACCAAACATTCAAAACAAAGAGAAATTATAAGAAAATTATTATCTTTATCGTAAAAGATAAGCCTGCGCCGAGAGAAATACCACAAAATAGAGAATGTACAGAAGGATCACTCGGCCCTTCTTTCGATTATTTCCGCTTTCGGCAAGGGCTGCCACAGTTTTTTTACCGATTTTATTCAATGGAGTAGGTACCTAAACATACAAGGAGTAACAGAAAGGCTATATCAAAAATGAAAAGTTGCCTTTATTTAAGTAGAAACTCAAATCACATTATAAAAAAATTACTGATTGGTATTATTAATCTTGTTTGTTCTTTTATGAAAGCAAGTTTTCATTTAAGTTGGTACAAAATATTATAGAAACATTGTACAAATCACATCGTATACTAATAAACCTATTTATTACCTATTTATATTTACGTGAAGCCATTTTGCACGTCCGTAACAAATGCAGTTGACACTCGACTACAAGTGTGTTTGGATTTCCTTGTAAACGGCGGCGTGTCAAATTGTGGAGAGTTTCGTGACGTTTGCTTGAAGTGAACTCTCTGTATTCGGCGCGCAGCCGCCAATACTTACTTTGTAGAAATACCGTCCAGTGGCGCCCCCACATGTTTTTAATTTATTTATTTAATCTAAAACAAATATCAAAAATCTAAGACGGAATAATTGTCGTTCAGTAGGTACCATAAGTTTATTTCAAAATACAACAATGAGCTTTACTTGTGTTTTAAATTTTAAATCACTAAAGCGGAAGTGATTTTAAAGACGCAATACAATAGCTAATTGCTTTACCTTGAAATAAAGTTAGCGTAAAGGACAATAATTTGTCCGTCTTCGATTTTTAATTCTTGTTTCTGATTTTAATGCCACGTTCAGACTATGTCATTATGGGCAGGGAAATAGTAAGGGAATTGGGCAGCGCGAGCATGACTGTGAACGGTTACTCCCGCTGCCACTCGTCATGCCACTTCCCGATGCTCCAAATAGTGTCGACTTTTCGTGCGCGAGTCAAAGGGACGGCATCATGAACGCATGTGGCATGTATTGCTATTTCGCTCTATCGCTCACTCATATCAGTTTGAGAAGAGTATAACGGCAGTATGTGAACACTCACTCTCGATGATACTTCCGCGTAAGTAATTAGTAAGCAATATTCACGACAGCGCAGCGGTAGGAGCAGGAGCATGTGCGTGGTGTGAACGTGCTATAAGTATTTTTTTTTAAACAGGAGAGGGTGCCACTGGACGGTCGGCGCCGCCTTCAGTTCAACTGTTGCAAGTCTTATCTTAATTGGATCGCTTTGTCACCATCTGCTTGGAACGATTCATAACTCTTGTCCGGAATCTCTTGCAGAATTCATTAAACTTGCCTAACTACTTACATAAATCTTATGAAGTAGGTAAATACTACACTTTTCACATCTCTGGTTATAATTTTGTCTGTAAAAGTTATTGTTTTAGAAAATTCAATGACGACATAGGACAGTACCTACAAAAAGAAAAATAAATACCTTGTTTACGCAAAAAGATCATGCTAAACAGATTAACTTTAAAAAACGGTCAAGTGTGAGTCAAACTCGCCACAAAAAGGGTTCCCTACCATAATGTATAAATATGGCATTTAAAACACGTTTGTTGCCCCCTTGAGCCCCCTTAAATATTCTGTTTATTCTGTTATTAATTATTTGTCTATAATAACGACAACAATAAAATGTTCATGAGATACAGCCTCCGAACCAATACTCCTCAGCTGATGGATATATTATATTTGAGCAAAAAGACACGTTTTATATATCGGCCTGCCTTAATTTATATATATTTTTACTGTTTTTGTATTTTTTGTTGTAGCGGCAACAGAAAAACGGCATTTGTACAGCTCTCTAAATATCACGGTTTATGAGATACAGACAGCCCAGACGGATAGACAGGCAGCCGAGACCCACTTTTGACCCTTTGGTTACGGTACCCTAATAATAAGATACTAGTTCTGCGTATTAAGAATATCAGTATATACTCTATGATGCATGATGAATTTTGATTATAATATACATGTAAAATATGAACATTAATCATTAATATTGTTTAAAATCTATGTACAAAAAGTTTGCAGTGCCCTCTCCAGGGATCGTATGAGACACTCTACTATTGTAACAAAAAACTAAACCTACCATAATGATTGCAAAATAAAGATGAATTATGATGAGGTACTCCTTGTAATCCGAATTATTTATAAGAAATACATCAGGTAGAAGAACTACATCAGTATCCCTGTATATGATGTATGTTTATGTAAACTAGAGCTTTCGTAGCTTTCATAAGCTACGCTGACTTCAAAACAGGAGAATCTTGTAAAATATAAACTAAGCATAAAGATTGACATCAACATTTTGCCTAAAATCATTTTATTTTTGGGTCAACATTTCAGGCATTTCAATTCTGCCTACCCACCTACAATAGTTTTCTAAAATAAAAGAGGACTAGATAGTTATAGAAAAGAAATTTGCATGAAGAATTTTCTGAGCAAGATAGAGCTGTCCTCAGCTGATTTAAGACGTCACGACAATGATATACGCTCTTCCTCAGAACCACAGAATATACTTAAGGCGAGTGTAGCCGTGAACGACCTCGACATTGGCGCCACTTTACAAATGAAATATTTTCTCTTTATACAAATAATCTATCAGAATGTCCGCTGTCCATATTTTTCGTATTATCCTTAAGTAAAATTAGAACCTGCAAACTCAATGAAATACTCGCTGCAATTAAAGTTATGGCAATTAATACCAAAAGTAGCCGTTTTTAGGCACGAAAAACTTGGGCAAAGAATATTCTGATAGATTGTTTGTATAAAGAGAAAATGTCTTATTTGTGAAGTGGCGCCACTGTCGAGGTCGTTCACGAGTACACACGCCTTAAACATAAATTGTATACTAAGGTCAGTGCAATGCGAGTGTGACCTGTGACAGTAGAATTTTAAATGCCGCGAATTCATTAGAATAACATTAAATACGGTCATTCGCAAATAGAGCTTGAATAACGCTACAGTGGTTTTTATAATAAGCAGACAGTTACGATGATAAACTATAATTACATGCAGCATTAACCAGTAAGTAAAAATCATAAATTACAAACCGTTTTTCATACAATCGAAAAACTGAACTGAAATTCAATAGAGTTAAACATGAAATGCAGAGCAATTTTTTTACAAATTCTTACGTTAAATGTAATAGGCACACGTTAATTTGGCGCAATACTTCCTTTGACACAATAGAATCAAACTCGTATTTTGCTTTGCAACAGTAGCTCTCTATTATATCTACATAGTATCTCTTTGTGTAAAGTGGCGAACCGGTTTTTATAGGGAAATCGTATAGTTTTACAATTAATTTTTATTATTTTGCGATAATATCGTATAGAGATAGGATTTTCCATCGAGTTTTTCAAAACAATTTTGTCTCCTTTACGAGTCCACTTAACTTTTGTATGAAAAACTTTCCACCTTAACCAAAAACTTAGTTTCATTCAATAAAAACATGGCGGGTCGTTGCCGCTAGATATTTCTTGCCAACCAAGCAAGCCAGCCGTCTTTGATGCTCAATTATTGGTGTAGCAATTGACTCGGATTATTTCTAGACAGTTCTTGAAATATTGCTTTAGTTACGTTACGTGGGGAATTTTCCTTGGGCTTCTTATTTCTCTTCTGCGCACTGTACTGATTCTTTTTTTAAATAACAACCGATATTTTTTTCGGATTTACGAACTTGAACTCGCCTGCGCATAGTTTTGTCTTAGAAAAAGTTATGTCTATGAAATAGCAAATTGGGGTTCTCATTGCACCTCTCTTGACTGTGCCTTTTTTCTGTGATTGGTCAAAAATGTATCAATGTCAAAGTTCAGTTACTTCTTTATTGAGGCGTTTAAACTCAGTCGCGACAGCTGCCATCTACAATAAGCTTTGAGATTTCTTTCCCATTCGCGTGAATTTTTTTTGACTCGCTAATCACAATACTGTCACAAAGTAAGTATTGGCGGCGGCGCGTTACAGTTTATTTTCTTTTGCTATTGATTAATGACACGCGTCATGCTACTTGTGCGCCGGCCCTTATGAAGCATTTACCTCTGCCACCTGATTGGTTCACCTTTCCGAGTTCTAATGGATTTTTTAAATAATTTACTGCCACTTACCTCACTGCTGTTGCTACGTAAACTTTAGTAGGTTTCTTCGGTAGGTTTTTACCAAACAAAACACAAAAACATTGCTTTTTATTGGTCGCGGAAAACATAAATGTGTAAGGCCACACCGCAGTGTATATATAGTATATCCATGTTTTTTTTTATATGAAATTAAAACGGCCCCAAGAGACTCGGCTTAAGTTAAACAAGCTATTTTACGTAAAAATGTACTTCCATATTGGAAAACTGATGAAACCTTTTCTTAATATATTTGACTCTAAAATACAAAACTTACATTGTTCGTCCTTGGGGTCATAATATGACATAGCGTTGTACAAAGTTTTCTGCACCTGAGTCTGGGTATCGCCGCAAGCGAACTAGTTAGGTATTTATTGCAACAACTTTCAAGCAATACCTTTACACATACATATATTTTTTTATTTATTTATTGAACTTTATTGCACAGAAAGTACAAAAGGCCTAATACCACGCGGCATTCTCTACCGGCCAACCAAAAGATAAACAGAAAGAGTCAAGGCGGGTGCCCATACAAAAAAAAAAATAAAAAAAAAACTAAATATAATCGTACTCAAATTTCATAAAAACGAATCAACTAAAATACTATACTTAATAATTTAACATAATAAAATAAAAATACCTAAACCTACATAAAATTAATACATGCATACATAAATAAATAAGATAATATACCAACGACAAGCTAACAGAAATAAAACATACAAACATATAAACGTTATACGAAACTAGATTTCCTGGATCACAATAAGAACCTTATCTTTTATAATATACGACTGTGTTGTACGTCCCCGTGGAGGTTACATAAAATCTAAAATTCATCGAGTAAATTTAGAAAGAATTGTCCTGTCTTCGTCTTCCGAGATTTACACCTATTAACACGAGTAGTACTAGACACATGCTGCAAGCAACTCGCACCAGTAGTATCCAAAGCCAAAAAAGAAAAAAGTGGCAACTTCCGTTGCCCACCCTTCCCATTTGGCTTTCCAACCCAGGAGCTCATTCTTTTCCGTGCGCGCACGGCGATCGCACTACTAGTGTCTTTCGGGACCGTTTATACTTTCCGCGATGTCTAAACGCAAACGCAAGGATAAAAAAGAGGATCGTAAACGTAAAGGAGAAAAATTAAAATCAGTGACGAAAAGAAGGCGCATTCGGCCGATTATTGACTCCAGTGACGACGAACAAATTGTGAACCATGAAGGTAAGCAGATATTTTTCTTAAAATTAGATAAAATTCTGTGGCGTGTTTCGTGCATTACGAACATTTTTACCTCGAGCTAATACGAGATATTAGCCAACGGTAACTAAAAACTCCGAGTTAATACGAGATATTAACCAGTAGCAATTTTTCTTTGTCCGGCCGCAGTTAGCCGCAATTTTTGCCGCCTACCTACATTATGTATACGTATGAACAAGAATGCAGGCAGTGCACGTTTTATGATGTATTTTTTTTTTGCTCCGAGTTAATACGCGATATTAACCAGCAGCAATGTTTAATTTTTTCATTTTGCCATTACCGAAATTGCAAAACTTCCATACATATAGTACAAGTTTCTTTTTGTGCACGGCCACGCTCGTATAATAGTTTTATGAAACAAAAGATGAAAAATGCTTTATTTTTATTTTTAGACAATAATGTGGGCACTGAGAGGTCTGAGAGACGGCAGAATGTGGACCATGCCCATGTTCAAGTGCAGCATTCTGCGCAAGTGCACGCTGCTCCGCCTACATCCAGGCCCCCGGAAGTGCACGCTGCTCCGGCACCCGAGCCCCTTGATGTTCCTATGGACGAGGTACCGCCCGAGGTTTTATATGACGACATTCTACCGTACTATGACGTTTTCGGTGAGCAACCGCCCGGCGAGAAACCGCTCGGCGAGAAACCGCCCGGTCAACTTGAACTTCCTGATTCGCAACCACCGATTGATAATTCGAGCGCGGTAAACCCCGATATCGATCCAGAGTTACTAAAGGCCCTCGGCGATTTCGAGGAGGAAAGCACAGAGTGGGGGGAGGACCACCACGAAGATATCGCGAAACGCTTCCAGCAAATCTTGCTGAATGGCTTAAAAAAGGAGGCTAGAGAAGAACTTCAAAAGAAATTTTTATTTCCAAAAAACGTATCTTTTGCAAAAGCCCCAACTCTAAATCCGGAAATTTCCACCATGCTGACGGAGGCTTGTAGAAACCGAGATAAACGGATTCAAACAAAACAAGATCAGCTTGGAAAAGCTTTATCGGCCTTAGGCAAGGCAATGTCTGGACTATTGAAGAAAAATCCTGATATACCTGAAACTCTTCGTATTCTAAATGACGCCGGCAAACTATTGTCCGACTCCCATCACAATGAAACAGAAACAAGGCGGGCATTGATAATTCCTCTTGTAGATAAATCTTTGATAGATCCGTTTAAAGATCGTAAAAGAGATCATTTGCTTTTTGGCGAAAAACTAGGAGAATTAGTCAAGGACTCACGAGGCATCAAACGAACAGGACAACTTATTCAAGCTCAAGGATCATATCCAAGTGGATCAGGTTTAAATTGGCGAGGCCCATCGTCTCGCGGCCGTCAGCTGCGGGGCAGTCAACCGTACCCGAGCCGAGCCGGTGGGCAGACCGGGCAGAGATTCCAGTACGCGGGTCGGCGTCGAGCGCTGCCTCCACCGCCGGTGTTACGGCGCGCAGCCGCTCCCCCGCCGCCTCCACCGCCCGCACGCCGACAGCCACCGCCGCCACAAGCGCCGCGAGCGCTTCCTCCGGCCGCGGCCCGTCCGCGCAGCTAGTAGAAACACAACAGGTACATGCCGGCCGACTGCAGTATTTTCTACATGCTTGGAAATCTATAACTGACGATGAATTTATTTTAAATACGATATCTGGATATCGGATTCCGTTTATAAAGCTTCCTCAGCAGACTCCGGATCTGTATCCCAAACATAAGTTTTCTATGAATGAATCGTCAGCTATAGAAAAAGAGCTGGTACACTTGTTAGAAATTAACGCTATTAGAAAATGTCAACCTACACAAGGTCAATTCGTTTCTGATATTTTCCTTATTCCTAAGAACGATGGTAGTTCACGTTTTATACTAAACCTGAAAAAATTTAATAAATATGTTTATTGTGATCATTTTAAGATGGAAGATATCAGAACTGCGACTCGACTTATGGTTCGAGACTGTTACATGGTTAACTTGGACTTGAAGGAAGCCTATTTTCTGCTACCAATTCGTTCGGATGATACAAAATACTTAAGGTTTTATTTCAAAGAGGTTCTGTACGAGTTTACTGTCCTTCCGTTCGGGCTTTGCTCTGCACCATTTATTTTCACAAAAATACTCCAACCAGTTGCTGCTTGGTTAAGATCTCAAGGGCTTATCTCCGTTAGGTATCTTGATGATATTTTGTGTATAGGGCATGATTATAAGGATTGTTCACAAAATGTTAATACGACTATAGACTGCCTCACAAGTTTAGGGTTTATAATTAATTATAAAAAGAGTAATTTAGAGCCTAGAAAACTGTGCAATTTTTTAGGTTTTACTTTAAATTCAGAGTCTATGACTTTACAACTACCCGAGGAAAAAAGAGTAAGAATTTTTCAAAAGGTAGAGATTATGACTCACCATGTCTCTACCCAAAAAGAGATTCCCATTCGGGATTTCGCATGTTTTTTAGGCAATTTGACATCGACATGTCCTGCTATTTCCTACGGATGGTTGTACACAAAGTCATTTGAAAGAGCTAAATATCTGGCACTACTTCGGTGTGGTGACAACTTCGACAGCCCTATGAAAATTTCTCATCATTTATTAGAGGACTTACTTTGGTGGAAGAATCATATTTTATCAGCCAATAATCCTATTCGGCAAAACAAATATGAACTTGAGATCTTCACCGATGCTAGTTTAACAGGATGGGGTTGTGCTTGTAATAATGACCGAGCTGGTGGACACTGGACTGAACTAGAGCGTTCCTATCACATAAATTATCTCGAGTTGTTAGCGGTTTACTTAGGCCTTCAGACTTTCGCAAAAAATCGGGAAAATTGCGATATTCTACTACGTGTTGATAACACGACAGCCGTATCTTACGTGAATAGGATGGGTGGAGTCCAGTACCCACATCTGACTTACATCACGAAGCTTATTTGGAAATGGTGCGAACAAAGAAACATTTTTATATTTGCCTCGTATATCAAGTCTAGTCAAAATATTGAAGCTGACAGTGAGTCGCGTAAACTTAACATTGATACTGAATGGGAGTTAAATTCTAGGGTATTTTCACAAATCATAAAATCCTTTGGGCATCCTCAAATTGATTTATTCGCTTCACGAATAAATGCTAAATGTGAAAATTATGTGTCCTGGAAAAGAGATCCGTATGCCTATAATATAGACGCATTCACATTAGACTGGAAAATGTTTTTCTTTTATGCATTTCCACCATTTGCTTTAATTTTGAAGGTATTGAACAAAATAATATCAGATCGCGCTACAGGTATAGTTGTAGTTCCATATTGGCCGGCACAACCCTGGTTCCCGCTTTATAAATCCCTTTGTATACGACAAGTTATTACTTTTCCGCCTGAAAAATACCTTTTGTCTTCTACTTTCAGAACGATACACCCAATGCATCGCCACCTTTCCCTGGCAGTGAGCGTGTTATCCGGGAGGGATTTTTAAAGCAGGGTGTTCCGGAATCTGCCGTTAATGTGATGTTCTCGTCTTTATCAAAAAATACAATAAATCAGTATACTTCCAGTCTAAGGCAATGGTGGGAATATTGTTTTAAACATAATGTTGATTTCTATATTGTAAATATAAGTTCATTGTTAGAATTTCTTTCAAGTTGCTTTAATGCAGGCGCTTCCTATGGAACTCTGAATAATCATCGTTCAGCGATATCATTAGTTAGTTCAGTAAATATAAGTCAAGACAATAGGCTTAAACGTTTTTTTAAGGGTATTTTCAAAATAAAACCATTTTTTCCTCGTTACAATATAACTTGGAACCCTAACATAGTGTTAAATTATCTGGATAATATGTACCCTAATGATTCTCTTAGTTTAGAGTTATTAACAAAAAAGTTAGTTGTCCTACTGGCTCTAGCTACTGGCCAAAGAATGCAAACTTTGTCTTTGATTAGAATGCCGAATATTCACACATTTGAAGATAGAATAGTTATTACAATTAGTGATTTAATAAAGACCTCTGGAGTGGGTCGAGCCCAACCATCGCTTAATCTGCCCTTCTTCCGTCAGAGAATAACTGTTTGCCCAGCTGCTGTTTTACAAGCGTATGTTTCTAGATCATCGTCTAATAGACCTAGCTCTACAAACAAGTTGTTGCTTACATATAAAAGGCCTTATAGAGCAGCAACCTCTCAGACCATTGGACGGTGGGTTAAAAATATTTTGAGTGCAAGTGGTGTTGATACATCGATATTCCATTCACACAGCACACGCCACGCCTCGACTTCGGCCGCTTTGCGAGCGGGCGTTAATATAGATATTATTCGTAGAAGTGCAGGTTGGTCTGAGAGCTCCGCAACATTTGCAAATTTTTATAACCTACCTATTGCTCAAACAGATCCTAGCTTAATTAATCATTTAGAATAATCTTTATGCTTAGAATGTATCGAAGTGTTATTTTTTTTTGTGCTCTACTTAAATAAGTCTGTTATTAAATAAAATCAATTTATTTTCAATATTCGTAAATTTTATTTTTATAATATAGCATTGAATACCTATTCAAAGAATTCTCTAAACATCTACTCGTGTTAATAGGTGTAAATCTCGGAAGACGAAGACAGGACAATTGCAAGATCAAACGAACTTACCTGAAGTGAAGTTCGATCTAAATTGTCCTGTCTTCGTCGAAGAGATTTAAGGTCCCGCCCTACCCAAACTTCTTTCTTCCCTTTTATTTTTTCATAGGTATTTCAATGCTCTTTAACTCTGAAAAGAATGAGCTCCTGGGTTGGAAAGCCAAATGGGAAGGGTGGGCAACGGAAGTTGCCACTTTTTTCTTTTTTGGCTTTGGATACTACTGGTGCGAGTTGCTTGCAGCATGTGTCTAGTACTACTCGTGTTAATAGGTGTAAATCTCTTCGACGAAGACAGGACAATTTAGATCGAACTTCACTTCAGGTAAGTTCGTTTGATCTTGCAATTATGAATGATATAACAAAATTTAAAAGACAAAATGTTTATTTAGCGAAGTTTCATAATGCGTATAGATACCTCGCCTTAATCCTAGAATCCTATGAATATACTAATGTTTTTTTTTGCATTGACCCTAAATCTGTCGATTTTGAACTCCCCAAAGTATTCCGGTACTGTGTGCAATCGATTGCTCAATATCGATACTATGTTTAATTCAGCCGCACTTACCCCAGCCGCCTTGGTAGCATTGCGGCTAGTTGAGCTGTGTGCATTACTGATTGAATAACATGTGTAACCCACAAAAGGGGCAAATATTTTACGGGGCGAAATTACCAGTAAAACTGAACAACTTTCCCAATGCAACATAGGTTGAAAAGAAAAAGGAAAATTGGACCTCCCGAACAAACTTACTCGGTCAGCTGGTAAGTACATTTTGTATGGAAGCAATATATATTTTGACTTATGAAAGATGTTAATTTTCACGCCTAGAACATGCCCCGAAAGTTTGTGCAGTCATGTCCCTAACACATACATACATACATATATCACGCCTATATAATCCCTTGCGGGGCAGGCAGAGCGTAAACGGCCGCAAAACGGTAATTTACGCCACGTCTGACAACCTTGTTTTGTTAGGTTCTTACTAACAAGGTTAACACAATTTTCAAAAAAAAAATCATTTTTTTTTTTTGTAAAAACACTTTAAAAGCCCTAAGTCTGAATTTATTTACCCCTTTTGAAGTTTGCTTTTACGATTTTATACAGGGTGTAAGGTTCTGCCGAGTTGCCCTTCAAATGATAGGGTTCATTCACACCTTAAAATGAACAACTTTCCAGTAGGAAAATATTTCAGGAAACGCAAAAAAAAATATTCCAAATCGTGGTTTTTTATAAGAGGTCGAACTTTTTTGTCATCTCCTGATTTACGTTGCTAGGAAAAGTTGTTCAGTGTAATGGTCTCATCATTGGCCTCACACGTCTGTGACAGACGATTTAATCAGTGTCTGAGGCAAAAGTTGTTCAGTGTCATGGTCTACATACATCCTATCAGTATTCGGGCTGTCCTCAACACCCTGTAAGAATAAGAATAATTTATTTAAAAGCTTAATGTCAGTAGGTATTTACATATAAAGTAAAATTACTAAAGTACTTAAATATTACAATTTATCTCAGGCAGACAAGGTCATATTTATTACTTACTTACATAATACGTCTATTTTTATAAATTATATGAAATACCTAAAATATTTAAATATTAATATATATCATCTAGGTGTGTAATTATTGAACTAATAGCTGCTGTTACAAAGTTTAAGAAAGGACCGTTAATAATTTCTCTGTTTCCTCATACGACAACAACTGTAAGGATTATTTAAGTACCCTTTTACATTTATTGTAACATAAAGGGTAAATCTTTATAGTTGCGGTTAGTCTATTGTAAATACTGGGTTCTAAAAACACAAAAAATCTCGATGACAAGGCGAAGTTTGTTTGTGTGTTCTGTGTGCAGACAATATCTTTACGTCTTTCGTTAGTTATATCAGTGCTATAGGAAAGTGCTGCGTGTTGTTTTAGTACCCTGTATGTATATACGCCCACCCAATTAGTTGCCTCTACATCGGATTTTACTTACCGTAGTTTGGATTGGCCGCTCACAAAGGAAGTGCTCATTAAAATCCTATCAAAGCTCTCGATTGCCAACTTTGCTTGTTCGCTTGCAATTAGCACTGAATGAAATTAACAGAGTAATTAAACTTTAAAAAATCGTCAATTCTTAAGTTACTTATTTCTGCCTACTATTCCACCAAGACAACTAGACAACTGCCAAGCACATTCACACTAGTAAACAGCTAGGTAGGTAAGTCATGTAAACTCTAGTTTCGGCACTAAGAAACAAACTCAATGAAATATTCGCTGTAATTAAATTTATGGCAATTAATACCAAAACTGGCGGTTTTTACGCAGTTTTTGCCATAACTTTAATTATAGCGAATATTTCATTGAGTTTGCAGGTTCTAATTTTACTAAAAACTTGAGCAACAGACATTCTGATAGATTGTTTGTATAAAGAAAAAACTTATTTTTTGTGAAGTGGCGCCACTGTCGAGGTCGTTCACGGCTACACTCGCGATTACTTTCAAATATTTTTAGTTGATTAAACGGGTCAATCGCGATAATTCTTTGGTTAATGTAAACGATTTACCCGCGACCATAGCTGAGTTACATCACTGTGGTCGCAGGTAGACTGAAGTACCAGCAAGTAGTTGTGATATGTGGTTAACAGAAGATCTAGTCGCCCACCGCCCAGATGACAGAACACCCTGGTACCTTTTTTTTTGTGGATTCTACGATATAAGCCCCGGGGCTTTAAATCTACACCTGACTGTATGGTGGGGAGCAGGAGCTCACCCGGAAAAGTTTGTGGTTGTTCAAACAACCAGCTCAATCGCGCCCGGCCGAGTTGTTCTGGGAAGAACGTATTGGGCTGAAAAATGTCACTCAGTTGTAACGTCGGGATCCAGGTAAACCGTTTATATATATACCTTCATCACAAAGTAAGTATTGGCGGCTACGTTGTGCCTTCATCAACTAAAATGTCCTCTATAATTTCAGCTTTATCAATATTGTACCCCACCGTACCGTTTCAAGACCGTCTTGTTGGCAGAGTCAACATTTGGAAGACAGACAGTATTATGCATATTCTGGACACAAATATGGATTCAGTCTTAATACAATCGTAATTATTTTTATTGAAGCGTGGGATACATATCACTTGACTTTTCTATAATCGATTATTCGTAGTCACACTGGGCATTAGTTTAATAATTAATATTGTGTGCGCATTAGTATTTTAAGTTTCTTTGCAGAAATTTATACCTTTATTTATTTTTACGCACCAAAACAATGTAATGTGATTCCGTATATTTGACTGGCCTGATGGCGTAACGGATACTCCTGTCTGCTACGCCAATGGTCATGGGTTCGATCCCCCACAAGACACGAATATTTTGTTAAGTCAATTTCCAGAATAAACACACATGTGTTTAGTCTGGGTGTTTTCTACGTATAATATGTGTTTATTTACAAAAAAGGTATAGAAGCTGTCTAGTTCCTATAATACAAGCTTTGCTTAGATTGGGGCTAGATGGCGCTGTGTGTGTTGTCCAGGATATTTATTTATTTAAGACTAGCGACCCGCCAAGCTGTTTCACACGCTGTTACCCGTTTTCCTGAAGGAACAATGATTTTCGCGGTCAAAGTTTCAAAAACCTGCCGCTTAGATCACTCTTTCTATTGATAAAAACCATATCAAATCCCGTAAGGGATATAGGCGTGATTTATGTATGTATATCAAAATTCGTTGCGTAGTTTTAAAGATCTAAGCATACAAAGGGACACGGAAGGCGACTTAATTTTATACTATGTATAGTGATAGTTCTTCTTTTTTTCTTATTTTTGTGTGGGACACCGAGTCATTCAACGACCCGATGAACCCTGGTGTCAGAGTTTTTCAACCGCCCACTACCAGTAGTAGGCCTCTAACATGGTTGTGTTTGTGTAACGACCGCCAATCAAAGACAGCAACCGGGACCTACGGCTTAAAGTGCCCTCTGAAGTACGGAACCATCTTTCTCACGGAGAATTCAGCCTGCAATGTCCTCACCAGACAGAGAACAAATTTTCAAAGTGATAATTTTCAACTTTGTGAGTGCCCAACGGAGAATCGAACCCGGAACATGTGAGTCGCAGGAAGTCGCACTTCCACTGCGCCACATTGGCCGTCTATAATTTATTATTATACACACACACACACTCACGCACAGCACACACATATCACGCCTATAATCCCTTGCGGGTTAGGCAGAGCGTAAACGGCCGCAGAAAAACGGACAATTACGTCACGTCTGATAAATATGAGGGTTATTCGAGAAATTGTGTATCGCCTTAGTGACAGGTTGTCAACCCTTTGCCTAAAATTGCAATACACACCCTCGAGTCCCTTTGTGGCCTCTTACGACTCCCACGGGAAGGCAATAGGGTGATGCTATTCTAAGTCGGCATCACACGGCATATTATTATTATTTGTTATTTATTATTATTTATTTATTTAATCTCCCGGTTTGACTCCCGGCGCGACCAAGCACCAAGCGCCCTGTGGGGCGGTAAATCATGCAGACGTGTAAACTTTTGCAAAATATCGTCTCTAACGGTAGTTTAGATTAAAACTTTATGAAGTTTCTCGAGAAGGTAGGTGTAGATGGGCCATTATAAGTTATACAAAACAAAAGGCGGTTTCATCCGCTGTGGCCTGTTATCCCGTCAGTGGTAAAAAGTAACGAAGGGTTTACAAAAGGTTATTTGTAACAGAGTAGGTATTCGTGTCAACACCACAAAGACAGTTCTTGTATTTGTTCCGGCCCAAACAAAAACCTTCTGCGTCTAAAAATATAAAGTTATTTTACTTACATTTCCACAGAAAGGTAACACAAAAAATAGTACAGCCATTTCTCAGAGTAGGCAAGTTTTCAGAGAAAAAGCTACTAACAACTCAAAGCTATGATAACTCGTTGCAATCAGACTTGGAGGTGTTAAGTTACAATTTCTCTCTTCTGCCTCGCTTTTGTCAGCTGTGGTCGATCTATATCTTTAGCAGCGGCTGTCAATAAACTACCTACGTAGTAAACGACCTTCCTCTGCCCCTCTTTATCTGAGAAATGGCCAACACTTTTCTGGCGGTAGGGTCGTAGTTCCAGCTCATAACATTCCCATTGCTTAATCAGTCTTTGTGACAGCTGTTTAAAAAATAAAACATTTCTTAAATTATCGATAGATGGCATTGGGCATCTGGTGTACATATTTACTGGGAAGTTTGATTTTCATCCTTTTGGTGTGGAACGCCGAGTCATCCAACGACCCAATAAACGTCCTTGAAAAATGTGTAAGATGTTAAAAAAGTGTTATTACAGCAAAATTTACAACACGTTTTATTCTCTATACAGATTGAATAAACAAGCATTCTTGTACTTCATTCAAGTGTGTCTGAGCGCATTTTAGCGCATGTCGAATCAGATTGCAACGAGTTTTTCATGGCTTCATTCTGCTTGCTCGTTGCCCATCTGAAACATTTCCCGGATCTGTGGACCAGTTACATAAATGCAAAAGCTGTGAGGTTCGGTGAGGGAAGCGCAGAAACAAACATTCAATATTACCTCTCCCGGCGCCAGTTTGCACAGATAACAGAGACATATTCCTGAAAAAACAATTCTGAGTGAAACTGTAACGACTGATGAAGATAGAATTTCGTATTTTTCACATAGTACTAAGTACCACAGGATGTACAAGTTTACTGCTATTTCTTGGGGTGAACTAGTCCATGAAACTGAACCACTTTGCTAAAACTCGATTTAAAGATTTCATGGATAGAGTCCGCGTCACGAAAGGCAGGGCTCCATTAATGGTGCGAATTTGTGGATGATAGTGCGAGCGATATCAGATAAGGTCTTTTTAACAATTATTTAATAAATTGATAAAAATTAAAACACGCCTACTTCCTATAAAGTCTAGCCTATGACGGGTTAATGTAATCATTCTTCCGATACAAATCCTATTCGTATCTGATCAGTGGTTAACGAGTTTCACGTATATACATACATACATGAACTCTAAAAACATCTACTCCTGTTTTTGGTTGGGCAGTCGTGTAAAAACCAAATTAGTACTAATAAACTCATCGAGAAATGGCGTTGCACATCGGGAGGGATATATACGCTGGGTAGTTTGATTCTTATTCTTTTTGCGTGAGACACAGAGTCGTCCAACGATTCAATAAATCCAAACGAGCTTACTTCAGCGTGTTTTGATATCGCTAGCAATGAATAAAGACTACGGATCCGAAAATTGAACGCCAGCAAGTTTACGAGGAAGAACAGCTCACGATTATTTACTTATTAATTGGTAACCACAAAAAAAAAAACATGACAAAATCACACAGCTCCATCTAGCCCCAATATAAGCAAAGCTTTTACTAGGGCAACTAAAGAACTGATATTAATACTTGTATACTTCTTTTTTATAAATAAATACATATTATACTATACATAGAAAACAAGCAAACTAGATACAAATATTTTAAAATTGGCTCGACGAATATTTGTCTTGTGGGGATCGAACCCACGACCCTCGGCGTACTATCAGAGCTACGCCATCGGGCCAGTTAGATATTTAATGCCTTCTATTGGCACAGAGAAGCGTATGTTTTTTACATATTCACATATCACGCCTATAATCCCTTGTGGGTAGGGAGAGCTTAAACGGCCGAAAAAAAACGGACATTTACACCACGTCTGAAAAATATTTAAGGGTTATTCGGAAAATTGTGTATATCCATAGTGAGAGGTTGTCAGCTCATCGCCTAATATTGCAATACACACCCTCGAGTCCCATCGTCGCCTCTTACGACTCCCAAAGGAAAGAAATGGGGTGATGTTATTCTAAGCCGGCATCACACGGTCGGTTTTTTAATCTGTAAAATAAAGACCTTATTGCAAGATAAAATCTACCTGGACCTGGTACTGTCAATATAACATTACTATAAGTTTGCTGCCACCAGAAAATATAGGTCATGCTGGGCTGAGCCTTCCATGAAACTATTTTCTCAGGTTTCAGAGATAACTCGTTATGTATTACAGGCACTCGTGTGTAGAGTTCTTGGCAAACCTATTGAATTCGAAACTAGCCTACCGAATTTATATGATAGCTATAATGTTGTTAGTTTCCAAAATGGTTCACCAATATTTTCACAAGAAAAGCCATGAGACTGGATTCTTGGGGAATCGGTATTTGACTGACTGGCTCATTAATACTAAGTATACAAAAGTTTTATGGTCCAAAATTACGACGAATGTGGCGCAAAGGTTCAGGGTTCGATTTCCGGTGGGACACGTTCATATGATCACTTAGTGATTTTTTCCCGAGTCTGGGAAGGACATTGCTGGCTGAAATACCTGACTGTCCGTGAGAAAGATGGTTCGGTGCTTCGGAGGGCGCGTTAAGCAGACGCGACGGTTGTTACACAACAATGTCAGAGGTGTACTACTAGAGTAGGCGGTTAAAAATCTCTGACACCAGGGTTCATCGTGTCGTTCGTTGACTCGGTGTTTCACACAAAAAGAAGGTGGCCCAAAATTATTAAAAAATCATCGTTTTTCAAAATATTCAAACTTTTGTCAAATAGAGTGTTTTAACGCCATCCAAAATAGTGAAATATGTCGTCATTTCGAAACGTTTTTTAAAATTAAACTCATTTGACCTGTCAGTCAAGTAGCCAATTTGTACCGTTATGCCTTCATAACATTGCAGTTGTGTTGCAGTGTAATATCGTAGCTTCTTTTTTTCTTAAAGACATAAGATATAAACTTCTGATGGAGGATGCGTCAGATTTAGATTTGGCACGTCTTAAGGCGTCAGTCAGTTTGGAGGCTGGAGCTTGGCTTCATGCACTGCCATCTCCAAATTTAGGAACGTTTTTAGACAACGATTCGCTAAGAGTGGCAGCTGCCTTACGCCTTGGTTGCTCTATGTGTGAGCCTCATCGGTGTGTTTGCGGGACTATGGTAGAAGCGAATGGTCTCCACGGTCTCAGTTGTATAAGGTCAGCGGGTCGTTTATCGAGACATCACGCCTTGAACGACTTAATACGTCGGGCTCTTGTTTCGGCCAACATACCTTGCGTCTTAGAACCGTCGGGACTTTCGAGGACGGACGGTAAACGCCCTGACGGCCTGACGTTGATCCCTTGGGAGCGTGGCCGAAACCTTTTATGGGACGCCACTTGTTGCTGTACTTTTGCTGCCTGTCATATCCCGGGGACCAGGCAACGTGCGGGGTATGCGGCTGAGACGGCGGCCAAACAAAAGCATGTCAAATACGCGGCCTTAAAGCAGTCCTATATGTTTGTGCCCGTGGCTGTGGAAACGACAGGAGTTTGGGGTACCGAGGCAAAGAAATTTATAGCGGGAATTGGTCGCCGGCTGACGGAAAAGGGGTTAGATCCTCGGTCCGGTTCATACCTTACCCAAAGAATTTCAATCACCATTCAGCGAGGCAATGCCGCTAGTATTTTAGGCACCTTTGGGCAGGGTGTGACTCGGGGGGGTCTCTTTGATTAGTTTTATGTCTTATAATTATTATTTATTTTTGTATTTGACGACGCATGTTGCTGAAATAACCTTCTGTTTCACCGTTGACGATGCATGTTGCTGATAAATGACTTGTAAGTATCTGTTCTTAGTTTTTGACGAAGCATGTTTGAATTTAGACATAAGTTACATATTTTGATATTGCAGTTCTTAGTACCTACACTACCCAGATCTCTAAACCTTGCTTAAAGGTGGTTTTCCACCGGCAGAGCGAGACGAGGCGTGAGGCGGCCTATACCGAGTGCTACAGAATAATAAATAATGCCGAAAGTGTGTGAAAGGGTTCGTTGTAAAGAGTCTATTGACAAAAAAGATAAGCCATAGTTTCGTTTTTGAATTTGGAAAAAATATTTTTTAAATCAGATTAAACTGAAATTTCATCCTTGCATCGCAGCACTATTTTGAAAATTAAAGTTCAACTGAAGTTGCCAACGCGGCGCAGCGCAATTCGGTATACATTGCTACTTATTTCATAGGTGTCATTGTCATCAATTCATCATTACAATAAACTCAAGATAACTAGCAAGGTATGCCAAATTGAAATTCGTTGGAAGGGAAGTGTAGTACTGTACTGACCTTGACTAGTGAAGTAATTATTTCATTGTGTTTAATTTAGCGTTGCTATGCTGGGGTAAGTTAGGTATTAATGACGGTCTATGAATGCGCCGCGATTTGGCACGCATCGCTCTGGGCATATGTTGTCCCTTTCTCGCTCGCGGGGCGAGGGGGCGGCGTGCGCGCGGGCCGCCTGGTAGACGCCAAGCGGTGATTTCTGCACCCCACTCAGTCACTCAAAACCGTTCGGACAGGAGGGTATCGCGTATTGTGCGGATTTCCCGCCACGCGTTTTGTGATGCCGCGTGTAATGGACGATTCAATTTGAGATCGCGCGTGTTGATGCATCGTATTATTGCGTTTCTCCTGGGTTGTACTGGAATGCCAGGCTTAGTGATTGTTGGATGTCTCGACGTCTTCCACGTGAGCGTCGCGTTGAATAGGCATCAGGTGGCCATTTTGGCCCGCGTTTGTACGGCCCAAATTCGGGTTGGGTCACGCGTAATGACTAATATCAAAGTGGAATACGAACAGAAGCTGTGAGTGGTTTGACGTGAATAACGCGCCAAGGCTGTAGTGGAATGCTGGGTGTCGATATCTTTTCCACCCAGCCCTGTAAGTACCAACGGAATTCCTATTTGATCCATTCCCTGAACTTCCTTTCTCCGTTGGGTATTTTATGCATTTGCGCCGGCACGTTGACTGTAAGTAAACCTAGTTGTTTTAGTATAAAACTGTTTCTTTGTGTTAATGGTGTGTTCCCTTTAGTCATATTTGTTGTACCATATCATTGTGACTCCTTAGTACGAATTGCGGAATTCGTGGGGTGATATAATTTGGAGGTACTTACTTATAATCTAGTGCTTATACGTGTGACGTAACGCCAGATCGGCAGACGGTATTTACTACAGAATTGAGTTATGTAAAGGTCAGAACACATCATTTGCCAATTTCACTCAACTTAGTTAATTAAGTTAAATAGATTTAGGTTCACGTTTAATTCATAGTATGCGCTGCTATATTGTGCAGCGTATGCTATTTAGCGCTGCGTAACGCGGCCATTGTCTGCCTTCAGTTGAACTCCTGGTATTTTACTAGAAATTTACCTGTGTAAATCGCTTCCACTGCGGGAGTTTAGCTTGGAATTAGACAATTTTTGGTAGCAGAGCGTGGTTCAGAAAACCACTAGATTTAAGATTATTTTAGTATAAGATTTTTAATCTACCTACATAAAAAAAATATATTTATTGTGATTGTAGTGTGTGCCCTGTGTAGAATATCCTATCGGTAGGATCAGGGCCAATCAATTAGTGAATTGCTTGTTATTATCGTTGTGTTTACCCTGTGCGGATATCCTAACGGTAGGATCAGGGCCGATTGTCTATTATTGTTTTTTATTGTAAGGTTCGGTGTTACTTTGAGTTGGTACCATGGCTCCCACAATTACACAGCTTCAGGCAAAAATTAGAACGCACCTAATTTGGTTCGCGACTAAGCAGGCGATGGTCGGTCGCGGGGACCGAGAGGACGCACTCATCGCTTGTGCGCAACGGATTGACGAACGGGTCGCGGAGGTGTTGGATTGCCTCACTGGATGCGAGGAGTTATTGGATGGGACGCCTGATGAGGAGGTCAAACTTACGGTCCGGACGAATGTGACCCAGTGCATGGAGATGGGGCAGGAGATCCAGCAGGCGGCTGCTGTGATCACCAGGCGTAGAGCTGGGGAGCCGGACCCACCCCATGGTCCGCGGGGACCGGGGGTGCAAGTGCCCCTGCCGGCTGTGGCGATTCCGGTCTTCCACGGGGACTACACGGATTGGACCCGATTCCAGGATCTGTTTGACAGTGTGATTCATAACCGCACTGACTTGCAGCCGGCATATAAAATGGCACAATTGATGGCCAAGCTGCAAGGTGAGCCCCATGAGCTGGTAAAGCATCTACCAGTCGATGATGCAAGTTACGAGACGACTCGCGGTTTGCTGATCGAGAGATACAGCAACAAACGTCTCATGATTGACCAACTCCTGGAACAGTGGCTCACCGTGACGACCATCACACGAGGGACAGACCTCAGGGCCAAGGTCCTCAACCCTGTCTGCGTTGCAGTGAACGCTCTTGAGAGACAGGGGATGCCGGTGTCAGGCTATGATTATATCCTGGTCCACACGTTGTTGCGCCGCCTGCCGAGCGACATGGCCGCTCGTTTTGAACAGTCACACGGAGGTAAGACATCTGATTACCTCCCGACCTTCGAGGAGCTCAAGTCCTACAGGACGCATCCACGGTACGCGCGCCTGCCGCAGGGTTACTATAGGCTGCCAGCCATGGCGTACAGGACCAGAGGTCCCTATCAGCAGGAGTGGGACCCACTCGAAGGTGTACGGAGAGAGGGGACCCCCCCGCAGGACGCGGACACTCCGCGCTTAGGTTCCTGCTAGGTAATCGCCGCCTACACGCCAGCTTCGGCCCCCCGGCCAATTACGGTATTGTTGCCTACGGCAATGATTTGGGTATGGGGATACGGTGGCCGCAGCATACAGGTAAGAGCCTTGTTAGATACAGGGGCTCAGGGTTGTATTGTGTCTAGTAAGCTGGTGAGTAGGCTACGCTTAAATATAAGGCCCACAACGGATGGGGCTGTAGGTATTGGAGGTGTAGATGTGCCTGACGTTCGGGGTCAGGTGAACTTCGAGTTCACATTAGGTAATACAGGTACAGGGGTCAGCTATCATGCCTCAGCAGTGGTGCTGGATGAAGTGGTAGGGAAACTTCCTCAGGTTCGGTTACCGTCTACGGTACGAGGGTTAACCACAGGCTTAGAGCTAGCTGATCCTGACTTTGATACTCCTGGTACGGTGGACGTTCTCCTCGGGTCAGACGTCCTCGGGAGATTCTGGTGTGGCAGAAAACGGGTACTTCAGCAAACTGGTTTAGTGGCCGTTGATACCACAGGGGGGTATGTTATTTTTGGCCCAGTTTGGAGACCTCAGGACCTACCAGAGGGCGATACGGTTCTCTATGGTAGTGTGTTGTCGGAGGTGCTGCAGAGGTTTTGGGAGTCTGAGGAGCCACCCACAGCGGATAGACGGAAGCCAGAGGATGACGAGTGCGAGCTGTTCTATCAGTACAACACTGCACGAAGTTCGTCAGGTAGGTTTGTTACCAGGCTGCCATTTCTCCCAAACCGCCCCTCCTTAGGTAGTTCGCGACAGATCGCGGAACGGAGACTGCTGGCTATGGAGAGAAAGATGAAGCGAGATGCAGCACTTCGGCAGAAGTATATCGAATTCATGAGGGAGTACCTAGAGTTAGGCCACATGTCGGTGTCCAGCATAGATTGGAGGTGTGTCGAGCATTACTATATGAAAATGAAAATGAAAATGAAATAACTTTATTCAATGTAGGATAGCATTATCACTTATTGACGTCATGATCGGTCATTGTAAAAAAAAGAAATTTGCATAACGCAATCTTCTTCTTTTTATAACAATTTTGTATTGTCCTAATAGAAAACCGGCTCGGGCGGGATAAAAAAAATAAAAATAAAAATAAAGGCACTGCCTCGGGGCTGGCCAGGTTAATCACACAGCACGTAACTTTACGCCACCACCATTTGTAAACGACATTTGTTTCAAATTTTAGTCAAGATTTCCAAAGCGTGTTATTAACATGCGTATAATTAACCGGACCCCCTGAACAGGAAAAACCCCCCAAAAAACCTGCCCAGAAGTGCTCCTACTCTAAATTAACAATCTTTCTAGGCCCTAAACTGCCCTAGCTAATTTTGGAAATAACGAATAATATATATGTATAGCCCAAAAATGGCTACATAAAAAAAAAATATTATAATAATAACAAAAAATTGCAGTAGATAAATCTACTTGTTTCGTCTAATAAAATATTTACTTTATACATTTGAATTAAACCCATGGAGATTTATCTTGCATATAGTCTGATATTTCATAATAGCCTTTCTTGTACAATTTTTGTTTAATTACTGGTTTAAATTTATTTAAGGGTAAGTCTTGAATATCTTTAGGAAGTTTGTTATAAAAGCGTATACAATTGCCCTTAAAAGTTTTGCTTACTTTACTAAGCCTGCTCATGTGCACAGCAAGTTGCTCCTTATTTCTAGTGTTAAAATTATGCCTGTCACAATTTTTCTTAAAAGAATCTATATTTATTTTTACGTACACTAGATTTTCGTATATGTACTGTGACACAAATGTCAATATGTTGATTTCTTTAAATTTCTGTCTCAAGGAGACTCGAGGTCCCAATTTATAAATTGAACGAACAGCCCGTTTCTGCAAAACAAATATATTGTTCACATCCGCAGCATGGCCCCATAATAGTAAGCCATAAGACATTAAGCTATGGAAGTAGCTAAAGTAAACTAGTCTTGCAGTGTCTACATCAGTGAGATGTCTTATTTTTTTAACTGCGTATGCTGCTGAACTCAGTCTCTTCGACAATTTCTCAATATGTGGCCCCCATTGGAGCGAGGCGTCCAAAGTTATGCCTAAAAATACAGTTGAGTCCGCAAGGTCCAACTTTTCATCCTTTACCTTAATAATTGTAGAGCTTGGTTTAACATTTGGTAATACAAATTTGATACATTTAGTTTTCTTTTCATTCAATAGTAGGTTATTTACTGTAAACCATTGCACTACATCGGTAATAGCTTTGTTCACGTCATCATAGTTGAGTTGTTGCCTCTTTACTCTGAAGAGTAGAGAGGTATCGTCCGCGAACAAAACTATATCATGTTTTTCTTTAACTAGATATGGTAGATCATTAATATATACAAGAAACAAAAAAGGACCAAGAATCGAACCCTGCGGAACGCCCATTCTTATCTTTGATCCAGATGATCTTTCACCGTTGACATCGACCTTTTGGATTCTATTGTTAAGATATGATTCCAAAAGACTAAGAGCGTGGTCTTTTACGCCGTAGTGATGTAGCTTCCTGACCAGAGTATCATGATGAACACAATCAAACGCCTTGGACAAATCACAAAACACACCTACTGCATCATGAGATTCCTCCCAGGCTTCGATTATATGATTGATGAGATCCACACCTGCATCAGTAGTAGAGCGACCACGTGTGAAACCAAATTGCTGCAGGTGCATTAAGTTATTACGATAAAAATGTCCTTGCAATTGATTTAAAATAACTTTTTCAAAAATTTTACTTAGTGTTGGTAGTATTGATATAGGTCTGAAATTAGTAGGGTCAGTAGTACTACCAGCTTTAAACAAGGGAATAACTTTACTATGCTTCATCAAGTCAGGATACCACACCTGGCTGTTTTGAAGTCACCGGAGGCGAAGATACGGGTAGTGTTTGACGGTTCTGCTCCTACATCGAATGGTGTGTCTGTGAACCAGTGTCTGCACGCGGGTCCCAAGTTGAACCGGGACATTGTGGACATCCTCACAGATTTTCGGTTGCACCAAGTAGCGTTCGTCGCAGACGTCAAAATGATGTTTCGCCAAACAATTATACACCCGGATGACCGTCGGTACCAGCTGATTTTGTGGCGTGAGAGCCCTGACGAGCCGATGGTCACTTATGAGCTTAACACGGTAACGTATGGTCTGAAGCCAAGTCCGTTTTTGGCAGTACGCACGCTGCGAGAGTTGGCCGCACAGGAAAGGGTAAGATTCCCTCGAGCCGCAGCAGTACTGGATCGCGACGTCTACGTGGATGACATCTGCACGGGTGCAGATAGCGTGCAACAAGCACTGCTACTACGAGACGAGCTGATCGCGATCATGGAATCAGGAGGTTATGAGTTGCGGAAATGGCTGTCCAGCTGTCCAGAGCTCCTGGCCGGGTTGCCAGGTGAGTTCCAGCAGGACCCGCACCTTTTCGAGAACCCGGACAATCCAAATACGTTGAGCATCCTAGGGGTGCAATATAGGCCAACGCATGATGTCTTTACGTATCAGATCGAGCCAGACCTTTTGCAGAAGACTTGGACGAAGCGTTCGGTATTATCGACGATCGCCAGAACTTTCGATCCTAACGGGTGGATCGCACCGGTGACGTTCATGGCGAAGTGCTTCTTGCAAAGGTTGTGGATAGCAAACTTGGGTTGGGACGACCAGCTCTCCGGAGAGCTGTTGAATGATTGGACCAAGTTTGTGACCACCTTACCAGGGATCGTACGCATCGCCATACCTCGCAAGTTGCTCCCATCGGTGGGATGTAAGGCTACCCTACATGGGTTTTGTGATGCCTCGGAGCGAGGGTACGCGGCAGCTGTCTATTTGCGGACAGTCAGTTCAACGGGAACTGTAGACGTGCGTCTAGTTATGGCCAAGAGTAAGGTGGCTCCGGTTAGGACAAGATGGACCATTCCAAAGTTGGAATTGGCGGGAGCAGCGCTTCTCACGCGCTTGCTACATCATGTCGCTAGTAATCTACGCGGTACCATCAATTTGGATGAAACGGTGTACGCATGGACCGACAGTAGGATAGTTCTGTGCTGGTTACAGACGTCGGTACATACTCTTGAGGTTTTCGTGGCAAATCGGGTGTCACAGATTAAAGGATCGGAAACTCCGTTGGTATGGAGACACGTACCGGGAGAACAGAACCCAGCGGACTGCGCCTCACGGGGATGTAGGGCCCCTGATTTGGTAGGTCACTCACTGTGGTGGGGACCTCAGTGGCTGACTGAGTCACCTGAGAGATGGCCATACAATGAGTGCGGGTCGCCGCTTGGGCCACCTGATCGAGGTTTGCGAGTGAACGTAGGGCAGATCGTACCTAAGCCTAGTGCGGCTTTCTTGCTGGAACGATACAGCTCCCTCGACAAACTTCTAGGGGTGACAGGTTGGATCAAACGGTTCGTGAACAACTGTAGAAAACCTCAAGCAGAACGGAACTTGGCACCTGTCCTCTCGCCTGCGGAGCGGAATGCGGCTCTAAGTTTATTGGTTAGGGTCGTCCAGGCGGAACATTTTGAGGAAGAGGTCAGGCTGCTCAGGGATGGCCGTGGAAAGCTGAAGGGAGGTCTTGTGCGCCTCAACCCGTTCGTGGACGAGCTTGGAATGCTCCGGGTTGGAGGTAGACTTCGGAACGCTAACCTGCCCTTTTCAGCACGGCATCCGCTGTTACTCCCAAAGAAGGGACCTTTGGTAGAACTTATAGTTAGGGATCGTCACCAGAAAAACTCGCATGCGGGCTGCAATGCACTTTTGGCTATTCTGCAGCGCGAGTTTTGGATCTTGTCTGGACGACGTACGGTACGGAGCATTGTGTTTCGGTGCTTGCCTTGCTATCGGTTGAAGGCAGCCACAATGCAACCTCAGATGGGAGACCTCCCACCGGACCGGGTGACGGAAGCCTGGACGTTTGCGGGTGTGGGAACGGACTTTGCGGGGCCTTTTATGGTAAAGGCATCACGCCTTCGCAACGCGAAGTCAATCAAGGCGTATTTGTGCGTGTTTGTGTGCCTAGCAACCAAGGCCGTCCACTTGGAACTCGTGGCCGACCTCACTACGGAGGCTTTCTTAGCAGCTTTAGATAGATTTGTGTCGCGAAGAGGGCGACCAGCGCTGATCAGGTCGGACTGTGGTACCAACTTTAAGGGCGCTGATCGATGTATGAAAGAAATTATAACGTTTTTATCGGAAAACGAGGAAGCTATCGGCACGAGCCTCTCCCGTCAGGGCATTAACTGGGTGTTCGATCCACCAGGATGCCCCCACTGGGGTGGTATATTTGAAGCGGTTGTAAAGTCCGCTAAGACGCATTTGATGCGCGTTATAGGTTTAACGATATTAACCTTTGAGGAGCTAGCGACCGTGTTTTGTAAAATTGAGGCCGTTCTCAATTCACGTCCTTTGTGTCCGCTTAGCTCAGATCCGAATGATCTGGAGGCCCTGACACCAGGTGATCACAATCGACCCCAGCCTGCGCAGTGGAAAATACAAATTTACAGCTGAAATCGATATGTGACAACGACCGCGGTATCGCGGTGCTAGAAATACCTAAAGCTAATAAATACTAAACACTAATAATGTCTGTGGGCATCAAAACCAAAATTCACAATAACAAAATTTTGTACCCAAATTAATTCACGTGTACCCAATGTTCATCAGATGTGTGGTGGCCTTTATATGTTATGCAACCAAAACGTAATACTAATTTCGCCTATTATTACCGGTATTTGGCGTTACGTTGCACGTATTAGCACTAGATTATAAGTAAGTACCTCCAAATTATATCACCCCACGAATTCCGCAATTCGTACTAAGGAGTCACAATGATATGGTACGACAAATATGACTAAGGGAACACACCATTAACACGAATAAACAGGTTTACACTTACAGTCAACGTGCCGGTCCAAATGCATAAAATACCCAACGGAGAAAGGAAGTACAGGGAATGGATCAAAGAGGAATTCCGTGGGTACTTACAGGGCTGGGTGGAAAAGATATCGACACCCAGCATTCCAATACAGCCTTGGCGCGTTATTCACTTCAAACCACTCACAGATTCTGTTCGTATTCCACTTTGATATTAGTCATTACGCGTGACCCAACCCGAATTTGGGCCGTACAAACGCGGGCCAAAATGGCCACTTGATGCCTATTCAACGCGACGCTCACGTGGAAGACGTCGAGACATCCAACAATCACTAAGCCTGGTATTCTAGTATAACCCAGGAGAACCGCAATAATACGATGCATCAACACGCGCGATCTCAAATTGAATCGTCCATTACACACGGCATCACAAAACTCGTGGCGGGAAATCCGTACAAAACACAATACGCTTGCCCGAGCGGTTTTGAGAGACTAACTGCGCGGCGCCGAAACCACCGCTCGGCGCCGTCAGGCGCTCTGCGCGCACGTCGCCAGTCTCGCCCTGCGAGTGAGAAAGGGACAACACACGCCTAGAGCGACGCGTGCGATCGAGCACCGCGCCGCATTCATAGACCGTCATTAATACCTAACTGATTCCCCAGCATAGCAACGCTAAATTAAACATTCACCCGCCCTAGGCCGAATCCCTTAGGCCTATTCACTTGGTAGACGGGATAGCGTTGCTACTGCTCGCTTAAGAACCGAGTCCCCTACTTGAACTGTCGCGACTCGAGGAGTGCCATCACTACCTGGGAACAAGTTGAGAATGCGCCCTCTGCGCCAACGCAGTGGCGGCAGGTTGGCATCCTTAACCAAAACGAGATCTCCGATGCGAGGGGGTTCGGTTCTGTCCGTCCACTTAAGGCGTTGCTGCAGAATGTGCAAATACTCAAGCGACCATCGCTTCCAAAAATTCTGAGACATTTGCTGCAACAACTCATAACGCGACAAACGATTGCTATTAACCTCCGTGTAGGGGTATTCTGGCAAGGCGTTAAGTGGTCGGCCAATCAAAAAATGCCCTGGTGTCAGGGCCTCAAGATCATTAGGATCTGAGCTAAGCGGACACAAAGGACGTGAATTGAGTACAGCCTCAATTTTACAAAACACGGTCGCTAGCTCCTCAAAGGTTAATATCGTTAAACCTATAACGCGCATCAAATGCGTCTTGGCGGACTTTACAACCGCTTCAAAGATACCACCCCAGTGGGGGCATCCTGGTGGATCGAACACCCAGTTGATGCCCTGACGGGAGAGGCTCGTGCCGATAGCTTCCTCGTTTTCCGTTAAAAACGTTACAATTTCTTTCATACACCTATCAGCGCCCTTAAAGTTGGTACCACAGTCCGACCTAATCAGCGCTGGTCGCCCTCTTCGCGACACAAATCTATCCAAAGCTGCTATGAAAGCCTCCGTAGTGAGGTCAGCCACGAGTTCCAAATGGACGGCCTTGGTTGCTAGGCACACAAACACGCACAAATACGCCTTGATTGACTTCGCGTTGCGAAGGCGTGATGCTTTAACCATAAAAGGCCCCGCAAAGTCCGTTCCCACACCCGCAAACGTCCAGGCTTCCGTCACCCGGTCCGGTGGGAGGTCTCCCATCTGAGGTTGCATTGTGGCTGCCTTCAACCGATAGCAAGGCAAGCACCGAAACACAATGCTCCGTACCGTACGTCGTCCTGACAAGATCCAAAACTCGCGCTGCAGAATAGCCAAAAGGGCATTGCAGCCCGCATGCGAGTTCTTCTCATGACGATCCCTAACTAAAAGCTCTACCAAAGGTCCTTTCTTTGGGAGTAACAGCGGATGGCGTGCTGAAAAGGGCAGGTTAGCGTTCCGAAGTCTACCTCCAACCCGGAGCATACCAAGCTCATCCACGAACGGGTTGAGGCGCACAAGACCTCCCTTCAGCTTTCCACGACCATCCCTGAGCAGCCTGACCTCCTCCTCAAAATGTTCCGCCTGGACGACCCTAACCAATATACCTAGAGCCGCATTCCGTTCCGCAGGCGAGAGGACAGGTGCTAAGTTCCGTTCTGCTTGAGGTTTCCTACAGTTAGACACGAACCGTTTGATCCAACCCGTCACACCTAGAAGTTTGTCGAGGGAGCTGTATCGTTCCAGCAAGCAAGCCGCACTTGGCTTTGGTACGATCTGCCCCACGTTCACTCGCAAACCTCGATCAGGTGGCCCAAGTGGCGCTCCGCACTCATTGAATGGCCATTCCTCAGGCGATCCAGTCAGCCACTGAGGTCCCCACCACAGTGAGTGACCTACCAATTCAGGGGCCCTACATCCACGTGAGGCGCAGTCCGCTGGGTTCCATTCTCCCGGTACATGTCTCCACACCAACGGAGTTTCCGATCCCTTGATCTGTGACACCCGATTTGCCACAAAAACCTCAAGTGTATGCACCGACGTCTGTAACCAACACAGAACTATCCTACTGTCGGTCCATGCGTACACCGTTTCATCTAAGTTGATGGTACCGCGCAAATTACTAGCGACATGATGTAGCAAGCGCGTGAGAAGCGCTGCTCCCGCCAATTCCAACTTTGGAATGGTCCATCTTGTCCTAACTGGAGCCACCTTACTCTTGGCCATAACCAGACGCACATCTACAGTTCCCGTTGAACTGACTGTCCGCAAATAGACAGCTGCCGCGTACCCTCGCTCCGAGGCGTCACAAAACCCATGTAGGGTCGCCTTACATCCCGCCGACGGGAGTAACTTGCGAGGTATCGCGATGCGTACAATCCCTGGTAAGGTGGTTACAAACTTTGACCAATCATTCAACAGCTCTCCGGAGAGCTGGTCGTCCCAACCCATGTTCGCTAGCCACAACCTTTGCAGGAAGCACTTCGCCATGAACGTCACCGGTGCGATCCACCCGTTAGGATCGAACGTTCTGGCGATCGTCGACAATACCGACCGCTTCGTCCAGGTCTTCTGCAACAGGTCTGGCTCAATCTGATACGTGAAGACATCATGCGTTGGCCTATACTGCACCCCTAGGATGCTCAACGTATTTGGGTTGTCCGGGTTCTCAAAAAGGTGCGGGTCCTGCTGAAACTCACCTGGTAAACCGGCCAGGAGCTCTGGACAGCTGGACAACCATTTCCGCAACTCATAACCTCCGGACTCCATGATCGCGATCAGCTCGTCTCGTAGGAGTAGTGCCTGTTGCACGCTATCTGCACCCGTGCAGATGTCATCCACGTAGACGTCGCGATCCAGTACTGCTGCGGCTCGAGGGAATCTTACCCTTTCCTGTGCGGCCAACTCTCTCAGCGTACGTACTGCCAAATAGGGACTTGGTTTCAACCCATACGTTACCGTGTTGAGCTCATAAGTGACCATCGGCTCGTCTGGGCTCTCACGCCACAAAATCAGCTGGTACCGACGGTCATCCGGGTGTATAATTGTTTGGCGAAACATCATTTTGACGTCTGCGACGAACGCTACTTGGTGCAACCGAAAATCTGTGAGGATGTCCACAATGTCCCGGTTCAACTTGGGACCCGCGTGCAGACACTGGTTCATAGACACACCATTCGATGTAGGAGCAGAACCGTCAAACACTACCCGTATCTTCGCCTCCGGTGACTTCAAAACAGCCAGGTGTGGTATATAGTAATGCTCGACACACCTCCAATCTATGCTGGACACCGACATGTGGCCTAACTCTAGGTACTCCCTCATGAATTCGATATACTTCTGCCGAAGTGCTGCATCTCGCTTCATCTTTCTCTCCATAGCCAGTAGTCTCCGTTCCGCGATCTGTCGCGAACTACCTAAGGAGGGGCGGTTTGGGAGAAATGGCAGCCTGGTAACAAACCTACCTGACGAACTTCGTGCAGTGTTGTATTGATAGAACAGCTCGCACTCGTCATCCTCTGGCTTCCGTCTATCCGCTGTGGGTGGCTCCTCAGACTCCCAAAACCTCTGCAGCACCTCCGACAACACACTACCATAGAGCACCGTATCGCCCTCTGGTAGGTCCTGAGATCTCCAAACTGGGCCAAAAATAACATACCCCCCTGTGGTATCCACGGCCACCAAACCAGTTTGCTGAAGTACACGTTTTCTGCCACACCAAATTCTCCCGAGGACATCTGACCCGAGAAGAACGTCCACCGTACCGGGAGTGTCAAAGTCAGGATCAGCTAACTCTAAGCCCGTGGTCAACCCTCGTACCGTTGACGGTAACCGAACCTGAGGGAGCTTCCCTACCACTTCATCCAGCACCACTGCTGGGGCATGATAGCTGACCCCTGTGCATGTGCTACCTAATGTGAACTCGAAGTTCACCTGACCCCGAACGTCAGGCACATCTAAACCTCCTATACCTACAGCCCCATCCATTGAGGGCTTCATGTTTAAGCCTAGCCTACTCACCAGCCCACTAGACAAAATACAGCCCTGAGCCCCTGTATCCAGTAAGGCTCTTACCTGTATACTACGGCCACCGTATCCCCATACCCAAATCCGAGCCGTTGGCAACAATACCGTGATTGGACGGGGGGCCGAAGCTGGCGTGTAGGCGGCAATTACCTAGCAGGAATCTAAGCGCGGCGTGTCCGCGTCCTGCGGGGGAGTCCCTCCTCTCCGTACACCTGTGAGTGGGTCCCACTCCTGATGGTAGGGAGGTCTGGTCATGTACGCCATGGCCGGCAACCTGTAATATCCCTGCGGCAGACGCGCGTATCGCGAATGCTCCTGCAACCGCGGGTTCTCAGCCAAGGGCAGAGGCATGCGTGGGTCGTGAGCCATGTTGCTCACGCCCGTCGAGTACTGCATGTACTGACCCTGGTGCTGCCTGGCGTCCTGATGGTGGCACCCGCCCGTAGCATCACGTACCTGTGATGGGTGCCCCTGACCGTTGCCCTGTGACCACCTACCCCGTTCCGGCACCTGCTGCCGTGGTGGTCTCCACGCCTGTGGCGAAGGGGACATCACCTGCTGATGTCCCTGACCTCGTCCCTGAAACCTCGGTGGAGGAGGACTTCTCCTTGGAGGGGGTGGGGAGCGTTGCTCCCGTCCGTGCTGGGCAGACTCCGTTCGCTGACCCGCGTCAGCTCTGCCACTGTAGTCTCCGCTGCGGTTCATGCAGAGGAGCTGATGATGGGCACCCTGACAGCACCTACAGTTGGTGCTTGAGGGGCACTCTCGCACCAGATGCGGCCCCAGGCATCTGAAGCACCAACGCCGTTGCTGTGCCACACCACGACGTTTCTGCACCCGTTGTGCAGCAAACTCCTCACACGCAGCCACCTGATGCCCCGCCTCTCCGCAGTAGGCACACCCTAAATTCAATTTAGCGACATTGTATCGCCTGGGTGGCCTACTCTTGCCGTCTCGCGCCTGTGTGCCCGGCCGTTCCGGGCGGCGAGCGGCCGCAGACTCCGTATGAGGCGTCTCCCCAAATTGGGCATCCATACGCCTGCACTCGGCCTCGAGGAAGGACTTCAGTTCCTCGAAGGTCGGGAGGTAAGCAGATGTCTTGCCTCCGTGTGACTGCTCAAAACGAGCGGCCATATCGCTCGGCAGTCGGCGTAGCAGCGTGTGAACTAGGACGTAATCATAACCGGACACCGGCATCCCCTGTCTCTCAAGAGCGTTCACTGCAACGCAGACAGGGTTGAGGATCCTGACCCGGAGGTCCGTGGCCCGGGTGATGGTCGGCAAGGTGAGCCACTGCTCTAGCAGTCTGTCAACTATGAGACGTTTGTTGCTGTATCTCTCGATCAGCAAGCTGCGAGCCGTCTCATAGCTGGCATCATCGACTGGGAGATGCTTTACTACCTCGTGGGGCTCACCCTCCAGCTTCGCCATCAATTGGGCCATTTTATAAGCCGGCGCCAAATCAGTGCGGTTATGGATTACGCTGTCAAACAAATCCTGGAATCTAGTCCAGTCAGCGTAATCACCCTTGAAAACCGGAACCGCCACCGGCGGCAAGGGCACTTGTAGCCCTGGTCCCCGTGGACCATGATGTGGGTCCGGTTCCCCCGCGCGGCATCTTATGATAGTAGCAGCCGCCTGCTCTATCTCCTGTGCCAGCTCGAAACACTGCTCCACATTTGCTGTGACCGTACGCTGGGCCGCCTCATCAGGCGTTGCCTCAAAGAACTCCATGCAAGCAGCGTAGTACTCTGACACCTCAATGATCCGCGCTTCAACCTGTTTCGCACCAGCAAGGAGCGCATCCTGTCGGTCACCGCGACCGACCATCGCCTTTGTACACGCAAACCATGTCAGATGCGTCTTAATCTTTACCTTACACGTAGTAAGTGAGGGAGCCATGGTACCAACCTAAAGTACACCGAACCTTATAATAAAAAACAATAATAATCAATCGGCCCTGATCCTACCGTTAGGATAATCCGTACAGGGTATAAACACAATAATAATAAACAAGCAATTCACTAATTGATTGGCCCCGATCCTACCGATAGGATACTACACACAGAGCACACAATATAATTACAATAAAAACGAAAAATATATATTTTTGTTTTTATGTGGGTATTTTGAAAACTTAATACTAAAATCTTAAATCTAGTGGCCTTTACGGAACCACGCTCTGCTACCAAAAATTGATCACAATCGACCCCAGCCTGCGCAGTGGAAAATACAAATTTACAGCTGAAATCGATATGTGACAACGACCGCGGTATCGCGGTGCTAGAAATACCTAAAGCTAATAAATACTAAACACTAATAATGTCTGTGGGCATCAAAACCAAAATTCACAATAACAAAATTTTGTACCCAAATTAATTCACGTGTACCCAATGTTCATCAGATGTGTGGTGGCCTTTATATGTTATGCAACCAAAACGTAATACTAATTTCGCCTATTATTACCGGTATTTGGCGTTACGTTGCACGTATTAGCACTAGATTATAAGTAAGTACCTCCAAATTATATCACCCCACGAATTCCGCAATTCGTACTAAGGAGTCACAATGATATGGTACGACAAATATGACTAAGGGAACACACCATTAACACGAATAAACAGGTTTACACTTACAGTCAACGTGCCGGTCCAAATGCATAAAATACCCAACGGAGAAAGGAAGTACAGGGAATGGATCAAAGAGGAATTCCGTGGGTACTTACAGGGCTGGGTGGAAAAGATATCGACACCCAGCATTCCAATACAGCCTTGGCGCGTTATTCACTTCAAACCACTCACAGATTCTGTTCGTATTCCACTTTGATATTAGTCATTACGCGTGACCCAACCCGAATTTGGGCCGTACAAACGCGGGCCAAAATGGCCACTTGATGCCTATTCAACGCGACGCTCACGTGGAAGACGTCGAGACATCCAACAATCACTAAGCCTGGTATTCTAGTATAACCCAGGAGAACCGCAATAATACGATGCATCAACACGCGCGATCTCAAATTGAATCGTCCATTACACACGGCATCACAAAACTCGTGGCGGGAAATCCGTACAAAACACAATACGCTTGCCCGAGCGGTTTTGAGAGACTAACTGCGCGGCGCCGAAACCACCGCTCGGCGCCGTCAGGCGCTCTGCGCGCACGTCGCCAGTCTCGCCCTGCGAGTGAGAAAGGGACAACACACGCCTAGAGCGACGCGTGCGATCGAGCACCGCGCCGCATTCATAGACCGTCATTAATACCTAACTGATTCCCCAGCATAGCAACGCTAAATTAAACACCAGGGCATTTCTTAATTGGCCGACCACTTAACGCCTTGCCAGAATACCCCTACACAGAGGTCAGTAGCAATCGTTTGACGCGTTATGAGTTGCTGCAGCAAATGTCTCAGAATTTTTGGAAGCGATGGTCGCTTGAGTATTTGCACATTCTGCAGCAACGCCTTAAGTGGACGGACAGAACTGAACCCCCTCGCATCGGAGATCTCGTTCTGGTTAAGGATGCCAACCTGCCGCCACTGCGATGGCGCAGAGGGCGCATTCTCAACTTGTTCCCAGGTAGTGATGGCACTCCTCGAGTCGCGACAGTTCAGGTAGGGGATTCAGTTCTTAAGCGAGCAATAGCAACGCTATCTCGTCTCCCCAGTAGTGAATAGGCCTAAGGGATTCGGCCTAGGGCGGGTGAATGTTTAATTTAGCGTTGCTATGCTGGGGTAAGTTAGGTATTAATGACGGTCTATGAATGCGCCGCGATTTCGCACGCATCGCTCTGGGCATATGTTGTCCCTTTCTCGCTCGCGGGGCGAGGGGGCGGCGTGCGCGCGGGCCGCCTGGTAGACGCCAAGCGGTGATTTCTGCACCCCACTCAGTCACTCAAAACCGTTCGGACAGGAGGGTATCGCGTATTGTGCGGATTTCCCGCCACGCGTTTTGTGATGCCGCGTGTAATGGACGATTCAATTTGAGATCGCGCGTGTTGATGCATCGTATTATTGCGTTTCTCCTGGGTTGTACTGGAATGCCAGGCTTAGTGATTGTTGGATGTCTCGACGTCTTCCACGTGAGCGTCGCGTTGAATAGGCATCAGGTGGCCATTTTGGCCCGCGTTTGTACGGCCCAAATTCGGGTTGGGTCACGCGTAATGACTAATATCAAAGTGGAATACGAACAGAAGCTGTGAGTGGTTTGACGTGAATAACGCGCCAAGGCTGTAGTGGAATGCTGGGTGTCGATATCTTTTCCACCCAGCCCTGTAAGTACCAACGGAATTCCTATTTGATCCATTCCCTGAACTTCCTTTCTCCGTTGGGTATTTTATGCATTTGCGCCGGCACGTTGACTGTAAGTAAACCTAGTTGTTTTAGTATAAAACTGTTTCTTTGTGTTAATGGTGTGTTCCCTTTAGTCATATTTGTTGTACCATATCATTGTGACTCCTTAGTACGAATTGCGGAATTCGTGGGGTGATATAATTTGGAGGTACTTACTTATAATCTAGTGCTTATACGTGTGACGTAACGCCAGATCGGCAGACGGTATTTACTACAGAATTGAGTTATGTAAAGGTCAGAACACATCATTTGCCAATTTCACTCAACTTAGTTAATTAAGTTAAATAGATTTAGGTTCACGTTTAATTCATAGTATGCGCTGCTATATTGTGCAGCGTATGCTATTTAGCGCTGCGTAACGCGGCCATTGTCTGCCTTCAGTTGAACTCCTGGTATTTTACTAGAAATTTACCTGTGTAAATCGCTTCCACTGCGGGAGTTTAGCTTGGAATTAGACACATTGATTAATGATAATAAAGAATATTATTTTTTTGGGTGCTTTTTAAAACCTCGTATACTTCCTGGCCTTTCGTTTAAAGGATTTTTTCAATAGCCCATACTCCAACGTCGTATCGAGTCCGCACATAAATCATTTATTGTAGCTCTCGCTTCTAATAAAAAACCTCAACGTTTCCATAAAATTGATATTTATGCAACCCTTTCCATGTTGATTCAGTTCTTTATTGTGAGCTCTATTCTAATTAATTTCAAGGTCGAAAGTGGGTTATCCCCGTGCCAGGCACAAAAGGCAGTATTAGGGCCATTCGGCAAACAACGATGTTGCATTAAATATACAAACTCGTCGGAAAGGAAACTTATTTTATTTACACGTGTGTAAGGCGGTTCCACTTGTCGTCCGTCGCTGCGTATTTTTAACGCACTGTAACGGATGCGTCTGTCAAATGACTTGACAGACCGTAAACGTACTGCAGCCGTATTTGAATGGAAATAAGATCGGAATTCCTTTTATCCTTTCGTCTGACAGACGCATGTGTTACAGTGCGTTAAAAAAACGCAACGAGCAGGGTAAGTTTCGTATGACTTTTGTTATGGAAGGAAGTTCAATCTGATATCTCTACAGTGCTCAAAGATTAATACTACGGCAGAAATTGTGTTAAGAAATACTTTTTTGTTTCGGAAATATTCGTAATATGAATATAGTTTTGAAAGACCTCACGTGGGCTTTGAAAACTTGAGATATAAAAGTTTTTTGTAATGCACACTGCAGTAGAGAGCCGACTTGGCTTACGGATAACCGTCTCCGGATGTAGAACAGTATCTTAATTTTTCTTTTTAGTCATTTGGGGCACCGAGTCGATAACGACCTGATAAACCCTGGTGTCGAGAGAAAATCATCAAGATAAAAGCATAAAAAATTATAACACGACTGCTTTCTTATATAAAGCCTAGCATATGACACTCGGGACAATGTAAGTATTCTTCCGATACAATTCCCATTCGAATCTGTTCAGTGGTTAACGAGTTGCAGTACTTTAAAGAATCGCTCATATAGACATACATGGACTCTAAAAACATTAAGTACACTCCTTTTTTTGGGCAGTCGCTTTTTACATACATACATACATACATATATCACGCCTATAATCCCTTGCGGGGTTGGCAGAGTGCAAATGGCCGCAAAAACGTACATTTACGCCACGTATGACAAATATTTGAGGGACATGCTGAAAATTGTGTATCGCCAAAGTGACAGGTTGTCAGCCCATCGCCTAAAATTGCAATACACACCCTCGAGTCCCTCAGTCGCCTCTTACGACTCCCACGGGAAAGAAATGGGGTGATGCTATTCTAATCCGGCATCACACGGCGATATTTTAATCTCGCAATAAGGTCATTATTTTACAAATTAAAAAACGTAAAAAACATACGCTTCTCTGCGCCAATAGAAGGCATTAAATATCTAACTGGCCCGATGGCGTAGCTTTGATAGTACGCCGAGGGTCGTGGGTTCGATCCCACGACACAAATATTTGTTTAAGCCAATTTTCAAATATTTGTATTTAGTCTGAGTGTTTTGTCGATTTTTACACTAGATAAATAGGGTTTCGAAAAAAAAAACCTAGACATATCCATAAATTATTATCCATAATACCTAGGTACATTATATTTTATCTTTGTTATAGTATTTTATAGTATGGAGTTTATTATTATTATACTAGCTGTTGCCCGCGACTTCGTACGCATGGTGTAGTGACTTGTGAGTTAGTGAAGTTGATGTATGCATATTGTTTAATATTAATATCATGTTTGTATAAAGTTTCTTCTCTTTAAGATGTGCAATGAATAGGTACTGGTTAACTTGTTTTTCGGTTAGGTACTTGGTTTTGATACTATGGACATCAGCTACAAAACATCATTATAAACTACTTTGGTAGTTTTACCAACGCGTGCTTAAACGTACAAATTTTCAGGAGAACTGACTCGAGAGCAAGCGACATATAGCTGCCCGTGTGATAAACAGGGAATCGTAAGACCTACGCCTGCGGCTTTCAGCGTCTGTCCTTGCAATTTGTTTACAGTCATTGCAAAGAAAACGCTGACAGGAAACAGAATGCCCTGAAATTAAATAAAAAGTTGTTGGGAATGAGTGGTATACGCGCCACAACCAGTGAAAATATCCGCCTCGAATACATTCATCTTTAAGCTTAAGATCTTCAGTCTGGTTCCATTGCACAGCTTTGGCGGAGTGAGATTGCAAAGAACCATGAAAGGAACACCAAGTTTAAGTAATATTTGGTGTGCAGAAAGACCATTCGCACTCAAGGAGTTTAGGAATTCTATTAGGTAGTTAGTGGCTTTGTCTTGATTCATAACAGTGGTAATTGACGCACATACCACCATATCCCCAGTGATTTGTGACATAATGGTATGGTTTATTGAAGCAGTCTGATCATTTTTGGGTGCAAAAATAGCTCTTCCACGTAGCTACGAATCTTTCTTTTGAAGGAAGGAAGGCTCGCCATACACAGAAGAAATGATTCTCTTTAGTAAAGTACCTCTGCCGAGTTTTAATAAAGCTTGTGAAAACTCTTCAGCCCGTGGATTACCTCCGAGACGGGTTCGCATGATCACCGCCATGGTCAGTTTGTGAATTTGTGGCCAAAGAGCCGATGATTTTAGTGAGGCATTCACCTCATCAGCCCTGGTACCTCGAGTAACAACTGGAAGTGTTTGGCGAAAGTCACTGGAAAAAAGAACAGTGATATGGCCCATGGCCCTATTATCTCTGCGTATGTCTTTCAAAGTCCTATCCATAGGAAAACCTTTGCCTTGTAACTATTACGTGATACAGCACATATTGGAGTATCGTTTGTGTCCAAATCGATTGGTATTTTGAAAGTTGTATGCGCCATTTTCTCTCCTGGAAGCAGTGTGGCAGCGATACTTGAAGATACTACAGCAAGTGCAATCCTACCTTGCCTTCTCATCTCTGCAAAAATGTTTAAGGCGAGTGTAACCGTGAACGACCTCGATAGTAGCGCCACTACACAAAAAAAGATTTATCTTTAAAGAAACAATCTATCAGAATATCCGTTGCCCAAATTTATACTTACATACGTATATCACGCCTATTATCTCTTGCAGGGTAGGCAGAGCGTAAATGTCTGACATATATTTGATGGTCATTCGGAAAATTGTGTATCGCCATGGTGACAGGTTTGTTTGTTTTTTGTTTGGTTAGGTTGTTTCACGGGGTCGTTTAGAAGTTCAGATCGTATGTCAGTCAATACGTGGTCAATACCGCGTTTTACAAAACTAACAGCGACATCTATATTATTTTTTAGGAAAAAAATTCGGAACTCGCTTTGCGGAACCAGTTACTGTGTTTTACCATGGGAATGAAAGATTTTTTCGAGGTAAAAAGTATCCTAGATGTTGACCCGGGTAATAAGCTACCACAGTATACAATTTTGTAGACATCTGTGCAGTAGTTTTTACGTGAAAGAATAACAAACATACCGACAGACAAACAGACAAACAGACAAAAATCAATTTTACTTCTGTTTTGATGTCTGTATCTTGAACACAATTAGAAGCAAAAACCCTTTTTTGAATCTATTTCATGTACAGAATTGGTTTCGTTTCTGTTTTATTATATGTATAGATTATGTATTTATATTTCTATAACTCTCCGAAGAGGACATATTATTATTATTATTTTTTTTTTGTTATTAATAGTCAGCTCCCGCTGCTTCTAAAATATTTTCCTTTTCCTAGGTTGCCTAATGGCAATAAGGCCGCCTAACTGTGCACTAATGTATTTAGTTTTAAGCTATTAATGTTATTCTGTTCTTTTGGTGTACAATAAAAGCATATTGTATTGTAAATTCGGATCTAAGATGGCTTCTAGACCCTGGCCACAAATAGTGCAACAGGTGCATATTTCACAAAGCTTTTACTGCACACCATTAGCTGGGCGTAACGATGGAGGTTTAATGGCTGCTTTTACCATCCTGGTCGGAAAGAACGTATTTGCCGATCGTACCAAATATTATACTACGGTATTATACGGTTTATGAGCTCGTAAATCTTCGCAATGGATTTTAAAGCTTAAAGTTATTATGGATTTAACATTCATGACTTGTGTTTTAATTTATTTTTTATTTTGTGCATTTTCTTTGCATTTAAATTGGGCTGGTATAAAGTGTTTTAATAAGGTTTGGAATTGATACTACTGATCAATTTAAAAGAGGGTCTACCCTACCCAGGTCTAATCCTCAGGTAACCTATATACAGGGTTTAAAGGACAGCCCTCCGAATAATGATAGGGTGAATTTAGACCGTTAAACTGAACAACTTTTCCATAGGAACATATGTCAAGAAAGGAAAATAAATATTGACCTGCCATAAAAAATCACGATCAGGTGACTGACTTTACTGTGTCAAGATTTTTTTTACGTTTCCTAACACATGTTTCTAGGGGAATGTTGTTCAGTTTCATGGTCTGCATGCACCGTATCAGTATTCGGAGGGCTGTCCCTTACACTCCGTATAAACCTCTACCGAGAGTAATCTTGTCTCTTTAGCTTATCTTATCGCACTTTTATAACGAATGAAGATGCTCGACTTGAAAATAGAAACTTGTTCCATTGATACATAAACGTAAAACAAAAACGGCAGATCTAATTAAACGACACACTTTTTTAACTTGAATTCATTTATTTAATAAGGCCACAGATAAGTCAAAAAAGAATTGAAGATGAATCAGACGTTGACAAGAGCAGGGATGATGTTCTTATACAAAGTGATTCCATTGAGGTACGTGTCCACGTTCAGACTCTCGTTGTGCTCATGTAGCTGAGGAATGGTGTTGTTCATTGGGGAGAAGCCGAGCGCAGGGATCCCCAGCTCGCGGATGAACCGGCTGTCAGTCCCGCCAGGGAACGTCAGGACCTTGATCGGCATCTTACTGAAATTGAGAAAGATTTAGTAAGTTGAATACCAAATTTTATACCCTTGCCTTCCGCTCGTAAAAGGACACATGTGTCCTCGAAGTCTAATACAAATCTATTGTTGCTAATATCGACCCGAGCGAAGAGGCTAAAACACTTCCAGTGTTAGGTGTACAATTTTTGAAAACTTGCAAAATTTCAAGTCACTAGTAATGCGAAAGTCGCAGGTTCAAATTCTGCCCGCGCTTAAATATATTGCAAGTTTAAAAATAATAATTTAAAACTAGTAAGTTATTTTGCGAGTCAATGGCAAATAATACATTTTGTGAAACAAAATTGTAGTTACATACATACATCACGCCTATATCCCTTGCGTAAACGGCCGTTAAAAACTGACAATTACGCCGCGTCTGACAAACTTTTGAGGGTTACTCGCAAAATTGTGTATCGCCATGGTAACAAGTTGTCAGCCTATCGCCTATAGTTGCAATACACACCCTCGAATCCTGAATAGAGGTGAAGAGAGAGCTAGTAAGACTACAAAAAGACGAAATACAAAGTTGGAAGAAAACTTTGTCCGATCGTCGGAGTGGCCCCAAGCAAAGGTGTTTGCAAAAACGTGTGGGACTTAGAACACATTTTTATTTGCCTTTTTTTTAAATCATACACAAACAAGGGATGATAACTACCCCTAAAACTTACTAATGCATCCTCTGCAACTCGACAAGTTTTCCCTAGAAACACATTTCAGAAAACGAAAAAATATCGTCTTCCCATACAAAATAACAATCAGCTGACTGCATTTACTACGGTAAGTAAAAAATGAATGACATTTCCTGAAGAAAAATGGGAAGTTGTTCAGTTTCATGGTCTGAATGCACCCTATCAATATTCGGAGGGCTGTCCCTTACACTCTGTACTGTAAAGGGATTATAGGCGTGATATGTGTATGTATGTAGCTTACATTGCATCTGCAGCAGCCTTAAAAGCGAGCCAATAAGGGTTTGTGCTGTCCACTTTGGTTTCGGGAACATAAGTGTCCTTCTGAGAGAAAGAGAAGGTCACTCCATCACCGGCCTCGGAGCACCAGCGCTTTATCTGAAACGATATTATTTATGTTAAGGCGAGTGTTTAGTACAAATGGCGTCCGAGAGATGTCGCTAGTGTACTTTTAAAAACGCGGTAGCGTTGTGTTCTCGACAAACTATGATATTAGCCGCATAGGTACCATGATTATTTTGTATTACGTTTCTAAATTGTGTGAGTGTATAATAAGTAGATAAATAGTTAAAAGTGTGTGTTATTGAAGAAGATTAAAATATTTTCACTTTTTACAAACAATTATCGGAATGTCCGATGCCCAAGTTTTTAGTATTATCCTTAAGTAAAATTAGAACCTGCAAACTCAATGAAATATTCGCTACAATTAAAGTTATGGAAAAAGTGCCTAGAAACGGCCACTTTTGGTATTAACTCCCATAACTTTAATTACAGCGAATATTTTATTGAGTTTTCAGGTTCTAATTTTACTTATGGATAATACCATAATACTAAAAACTTGGGCATCGGACATTTTGAGAGATTGTTTGTATAAAGAGAAAACATTTTTTTGTTAAGTGGCGCCACTGTTGAGGTCGTTTACGATGCGGGGTGTAGAGACTTAAAATGGGGGTGGGTGGGCGTGTTAGGTGTAGAAGCACAGAAATAGCTAGCTGACGGAGAGATAAAGCGATATTCAAAACAGTTGTGGACGGACTAGTGATTAAATTGTCCACAATTCGGGATATAAATTCTCTTCATCATCATCATTATCATCATCATCCTCAGCCCACATCCACCCACTGCGGGTATAGGCCTCTTCTCTACAGCGCCAATCCTCACAGTCCTGTGCCAGCCTTGTCCAGTGCCGTCCTGTTAACTTGACGATATCGTCGGACCAACGGATCAAATTCTCTTCTTACTTTAAATTATTGCTGTCACTATCCGTCAAATAGGTTTAGAAAAGGATAGGAGATATCTAAGTCCTATCATGTTTAAAAATGACAATAGATTCTTTGCAATTCCTGGTCAATTTGGCATTGGCCTCAATTCAAGATAAAAATTCTCATATCCTAGATAACACGTATTTTGCATGAAATTATAAGACATGACACGACTAAAATATCTGCTATCCTTTTCTGAACCCATTTTACGGAAAGTGACAGTGAGCACAAATTTAAGGTAAGTTAAATCGAGGGCATCTTTCTAAAGGAAAGTTGTTTGAAATGAGTATCGAACACTTTTCATTTTATATTTTGAATGACCTTCGATATAAAAATTATAACTACCTACTTTTATATCAATTTGCACAACGATTTATGTCACGTCTCGGGTAACGTTTATTTATTTTTTACTGGATTCGGTTTATTTATTTCAGTGTGAAGAGGTCAAAAGCACAAAATATAAATGAAATTTGTTTTTATTACTTTCAAATGTATTTTAAAATTTTCAAGCGCTGGCAGGATTTGAACCTGCGACTTTCGCCATTACTAGTGGCGACGCCTCCTTCATCTGGGCTACCGCAGCTCGTTCCTTGTCCGCGAATTTTGCACGTGTATCTCAATGCCAGTAACGCGTGGCACGGCTCCATCTTCCGGGTTAGTTTTGCAACTAATACCCAGCGACTAATCAATTTATTATATTTAATGTATTAAGTGTAATGTGAACTTAAATACGCCCCTTATGATGCTTCGGTCGGGTAAAGAATAAAATTGTTTAATTTAATATACACATCTCTACCGAATAGAAAATTTACACTTACCATGTTTTCAAACTCTTCGAGATCGACAGACAATGCCAGACGAAGATCGAAGCTTGCGATAAACTTTTCTGGAATCACGTTATTTTGGATTCCTCCCTGTGACACAAGAAGAAAAAACCAATTAATAGGTATTGGAGTGAAATCACACCGTAGTGATGCTAGAAGGTAGGTAGGTACCTACTATCAGCAGCAATCAACTTTATACTGGTTTTCTACACTAATATTATAAAGAGGAAAGATTTGATTGTTTGTTTGTTTATATGTTCGAATTGAATAGGCTCCGAAACCACTGGACCGAATAAAAAAAATCTTTTACCATTAGATTCTTACAATATCCCTGATGAACATAGGCTATAATAAATGTCTTATTCCCGCGGGAAAACGGTAAGCAGTGGGTGAAACCGCTGGGTGGGCCGCTAGTTCTCTATAATAATGACTTACCGAAAGAATACATACATACATAATTCACGCCTATATCCCTTACGGGACAGGGAGTGCGTTAACGGCCTTAAAATGGATATTAACACCATGATTAACACCACGTCTGACAAAAGATTGAGGGCCAATCAGATAACTGTGTATCACCATAGTGACAGGTTGTCAGCCCATCGCTTAAATTGCAATACACATCTAACCCTCGAGTCCCTTAGTAGCCTCTCACGACACCCATGGGTAAGAAATGGGGTGATGCAATTCTAAGCCGGCATCACGCGGCAAACTTACCGAAAGAATAGTGAGGTTTATGCTGGTCACATCGCCAATGGTTAGATCTGGATTGGACTCCAACTTTTTCTTAGATTCTTGCCTCAGATCCATAAACTTGTCAATAATGTACCGGATCTGTAAGAAATGACAAATAATACAAAAAAAGATATAAGATTACAAAAAAAGATATAAGATAGATCCAGTTTACACTCATTGGCATAGCACAAAACGAGTACAAAATAAAAACCTAAAATAAAATGTAAGAAAAAATAAACAAAAAGTTTTGTCAGAAGTGGGATTCGAACCCACGCCCACAGAAGTGGACTGCGACCTGAACGCAGCGCCTTAGACCGCTCGGCCATCCTGACTTGACAGCTAGTGGCGAAATAACGCACCACTATCTATAGATAAATCAGTGTAAACACCGAGGTCATGACGTCATCATGTCTCATACTCTGGTCGCTCAGTATCATGTCTTATGTCACTGCGCAGATAAAGTTAATTTGATAATCACGATAGTTCACAATCTTTTGAAAACAGTTTTTTTATTATTAATGGTTTGATCCTACATACATGCTACTACAGCTTACGCGACACTCAGAGAAGGCCATTGACTTTTGTGCAATCAGTCATTCACCTATGCTCATCTCGACTGCGCGTCACAACTTCATTGATTAAAAGTGTCGTCAAGTGATTTAAAAATAAGTATAAATATAAATTACAAAGGAAAACGTTATTAGCTTGGATGAATATCCAGATATACATGGTGTAAAAAAATTTGCTGAGAATATTTTAAGGGGTGAACCAGTACGTGAAACTGAACAACATTCCCCAAGGAACATAGGTCGAAATATGAAATAAAAATTGGCCCTCCCATACAAATTATTCCGGCCAGGTAACACACTAAGTATGGGAGGGTCAAATTATTTTTTCATATTTCGACCTAATTTAGAAATACTTACAACTACTTAAATTATACAAAAATATATTCATGTCTCCGCCATTTCTATTAAAAATCTGAACGACACAGTTAGGACACGTATCCACCTTTACTATCGATACGGTCCGGTAGCAGTTTAGTACATAGTACATACATAAACATATCACGCCTATAATCCCTTGCGGGGTAGGTAGAAACGTAATCGTAATCGGTCGCAAAAAACGGACATATACGCTACGCCTCGTCTGACAAATATTTGAGAATCATTCAGAAAATAGTGTATCGTCATATTGACAGATTGTCAGCCCATCGCCCAAAATTGCAAAACACACCCTCAAGTCCCTTAGTCGCCTCTTACGAATCCCACGGGAAAGAAATGGGGTGATGCTATTCTAAGCCCGCATCACACGGCAGTTGAGTATATCACAATAAAACAATTTTAAACGAATATAAGTTGTGTTTATTTAGGATTTTACAATTCCTACGTTTCGTTTCTATACAGTTTTATTGCGATGATAGTTGTGCAAACTCAAGATTATATTGTATTTACCAGTTTAAGTAGTTAATTTTGTAAGAAATTTAATGTTATACGCATAAATCTAAATTTAAAACTGTTAATTTTACTTTCTTGCCGACGTCGGTGATACGAGTTTTGGAGCGGAGGGTTGTGTTCCGGACGCGGTCCATCCTTTTGACACCTAGTATGCTCCGCTCCATTGCTCGTTGACATGCCCCGAGTCGAAACTTCTGTATATCAGTTAATGACCAGGTTTGCGCTCCATAAGTTAGGATGGGCAGGATGCACATGTCGACGAGTTGCCGTTTTAGGCATAAGGGAAGGTCACCTTTCATTAGATGCTTCATGGACCAGTAGCTCCTCCAGGAATTTTCAATTCGGCGATCGATTTCTTTATCTTGCCGGTTCTGGAAGGAAACTATCTGGCCCAAGTAGATGTACTCGTCGACGTAGTGAATTTCCTGCCCTTCTACCTCTACCTTACGTTTAGTGCTGTTGGTCATAACTTTTGTTTTGGATCGGTTCATGTGAAGTCCGACTTCGAGACTTGCTGCGTTTAGGCTGTCTAGTAAGTGGGTTAGACCTTGTGCCGTTGGGGCGAAGAGGACAATGTTGTCGGCAAAACGGAGGTTTGTCAACCTACGGTCGCCAACGACAATTCCCTCCCGCTCCCATGTAGTGGCCAGCTTCTTAAACACCTCTTCAAGTGTGCTTGTGAAGAGCCTTGGTGACAGTGGATCTCCCTGTTTAACACCGCGTTCAATGCGGAAAGTTGGGCCGGTAGATTGTAATTTAATTGAACTTGTGCTATTACTGTAAATGTTTTCCAGGATTTTGATATAGGCTTCATCTATGTCTTGCTGGCGCAACGCGGTGAATATAGAGTGGTGGTAGATGCTGTCAAATGCCTTGGTATAATCCACAAATGCAACGTATAATGGTTTTTGGTATTCTGTGTATTTCTCTATAATCTGATTTAGAGCTTGCATGTGATCTGTCGTGGCGAATCCGGGGCGAAAACCAGCTTGTTCTGGTGGTTGATACCTGTCAAGCTTGCCATCGATGCGGTTTTGAATGAGCTTGATGAAAGTTTTGTAGACATGAGAGACCAAGCTTATAGGCCTATAATTACCCAGATCGTTTTTGTCGCCTTTTTTATGCAGCAGTATTATGTTAGAGTGGCATAAATTTTGTGGAACTTGGCCAGTTCGGAGTATCGAATTGAACAAGCTAGTTAGATGATGCAGCAATGCTGGTTCTCCTACTCTTAACGCCTCTGTAGTTATTCCGTCTTCGCCAGGACTTCTATCATACTTCAAGCTCTTCAAAGCTTTATGAACTTCTTGGTCTGTTATAGTGGGAATTGTGTCGGGACAGTGGTATTCAGACATTGAATAGTCAGCTTTAGATGGGTCGGAATATAATGATTTATAAAAACTTGTGCATATACCTATAACTCTATCCCTACTTCTTTGTTTTATGCCGTTTTCGTCTTTGAGGCTAGTGATCCAAGTTTTTCCCGAAGATAAACCATTTTGCGCTGTTTTGAGTGAGGTACGTTTTTCTAAAGCTACTTTAACCAGTCGTGTTTTGACGTCTCTGATGTCTCTTCTAATACTTCTTTTTGTAACTCTATCAATTTCTCTGTATAATTCTGTGCCTTTCTGTAAATTTTCTCTGCTTTCAATTAGTTTTTCCGTCTCTTTTGAGAATTTCTTTAAGTTTTTGCGATGTGTTATGATTTTAATGCTTGCTGTTTTAATGCTTTCGACTAGGTCTTTGTATATTGTGTTTGAGTCTTTGTGTTGCATATCTGTGTTTAAAATATCGAAGGAATTCTGTAATTCTAAATTAAACTGATCTTGGTTGTGTAATAAAATCTGTCTTGATATTCTTTTTGTTTTGTTATTAAATAATTTTGCTCTACTTATCCTAACATTTAGTTTGACTTTAACTCTTAAAGGTCGGTGGTCTGAGCTGAATCGAATCCTATTTATGGCGCTTACGTCGTTTATTATGCTTCTGTCAGACGACAACGCGTAGTCTATTTCGTTGCGCGTGTTTCCGTCTGGAGAGATCCATGTCCAGCGCCGCTGTGTTCTTTTTGGGAAGAAGCTGTTAAGAATTTTTACGTTCTGTCCAAAAGCAAATTGCATTAACCGAGTACCTCTGTCATTCCTGTACCCTAAACCGTGTGGACCGAGAACTTCTTCGTTATCCGTTGCTTGTCTTAAGCCAATTTTTGCGTTGAAGTCCCCTAAGATTATTCTCCACGTACTTTTGTTTTCGTCGCATGCCTGATTCAGTAAATCGTAAAAATCTTCGACTGATTCGTCTGTGAGTGCAGATGTTGGAGCATAAGCTTGTATGATAGTCAGTAGTTTCTTTCCAGACACGCGAAATTTAAGAACTGCGATTCTTTCAGAATATCCGATAAATTCCACGATATTATCTTTCCATTTCTTATTTACTAAGAATCCGACCCCATGTATACCTTTCGTTTCACCATAGTGAAAGAAAATATTGTCATCCCTTTCCACCGTATGTTCGCCTAATCTTCTTACTTCAGACAATCCCACTATATCCCATTTTATTAGTTTGAGCGCTTCTTCCAGCTCTATGAGTCGCTCGTCATTCATTAATGTCCTAACATTATATGATAATACATTAAGCATATCGGAATCCGTTTTATCTGTCGCCTGAGTCGTTTGAGGAGGAATCGCCGCCCGGAGATTCTTAGCACCCCTAGCTCTAGCACATGTACTAGAGCTGCCGGGCACTTGGGGCCGTGTCTTGGTTGTACTGTTCATTAGAAAGGGGGTTTGGACCTTAACCCACCATACTGGTCCAGTGTATGTTGGCGGGTCGCCAGAGCCTCGTCCGTTGTTCAGCAGGGTGTGCCACAGGCAGGAGAGGTTGGCTTGGGCTTCGAAAGATGTTAATTGAAACCCCTTACACCCCTAAGCCAAGCCGCTAAGCTGAAGTGGGATTGGGCTGGCCATGTGTGCCGAATGCACCCGGAAAGATGGGCTAAACTAACCACCGAATTTATCCCTAAAGAGCGTCGCCGTAGATAGAGGGAGACCGAGAAAACGCTGGCGGGATGACCTGGTCGACTACGAGCCCAATTGGTCAGAAACAGCCACAGACCGGAAAGCCTGGAAAGAGAGAGGGGAGGCCTTTGCCCAGCAGTGGGACACTGTAGGCTAGTATAATAAAGTATAATAAAAAAAATTTTACTTTAAGGGAGGGAACTGATCATTTTACTTTTAGGGACACATCGTTATAATTTCGTTTTTTTTATATATTATAATAGGTACATAGATACGTATATTTAAATTATACAGATATAGGTTCAGTTCGATGGTAGCTTTATCCAGTTTAAATTCCTTTCTACTATTATTTTACTATGGAAGTTTCTACTAGGTGTTAAATAAGCAGAATAAAAAGCAGTGTACCATCTGTGTCAGTTTTGCTTAATCTTTGGGTCAACACATATTTTTTATTGATTTCAATATTCGAAAACAATCTGTATTTACCGTATCATATCTGGTACCATAGAATATTAACACCACGTCTGACAATGACTGATAATTTATCAGTGGTCACAGGGCTAAATGTTGTCCCTCTATAACTAGTTAGATTTCATTATTTTAATTATGCTTCATTGGTTCATTACATAGGTATTTATAGCATTAGTTAATTAGGTACAAAGTTGGCTTCAGTCCAGAGTTTAGTTAGGTTAGCGTTGTGTGTTTTGCTAAATAGTAGCATGCATCGTCCGTGACTCAGTTAATTATGCAATATTATGCATTATGCACTTCCGATGCGCATTGCATGCTTACTATGCAGTATGCACCATACTTGCTTCTGCAACACTAAGGCTGTCATTAATTTCCGGTGTTTTATTGGATCCAGTTTTTATGACTAAAGCAATTTACGAAATCCCGACCAAGAATTGGTTATCAATGCACACGTTGCCGCATCAAATTGCGACTGAGACAGGTTGTCATTCATCTGGGTAAGCTCCTGCTCCCCACCATATAATCAGGTGTAGATTTTATAGCACCGGGGCTAAAATTGTAGAGTCCAGAACAAAAAAAAAACATACGGTGGCTGTCAAGAACCGCAGTATAGATCGGTGCGTGTGCAATTCACGCAAACAAATATAGTCTTAATTTATTAAGAGGCTGCTTGAAGATAAGTCGCGCCCTCAACACTTGCAAGTGACAAAATGAAAATTTTTAAATTTGAATAACCTACCGAAAATTCCAACCTATGGAATTCAAAAATTTGTTTATGTCAATTAACTTTTTTTCAATTTTATTAAGTACTTGCAACGGGAAATGGGTTGCGCAATATACATAGTGCTAGATGTGGCCTTGTGATGCCGGCTTGAAATAGCATCACCCCAATTCTATCCGTAGGTGTCGTAAAAAACGACTAGGGAAGAGAGAGAGAGTATCTTTAATTGCAGCTAATATTTCATTGAGTTTGCAGTTTCAAATACTTAAGAGATATCAAAACTTAGGCATCGGACATTCCGATTGATTGTTTGTATAAAGAGAAAACTTTTTTTTGTGAAGTTGCGCCACCGTCGAGGTCGTTGACTGCTACAATCGCCTAAAGCAAAATTTGATGCTACAAACTAAATTAAACAATCGCGGTAATTTAAGTTATAACAATTAGTACCATAAGTGGCCGTTTTTGGTACTTAATAATTTTATCGCTTTCACAGGTTTTAATTTGACTTTCAGATAACAGCAAAAACTTGGACAAAGGATACTCCGATGTATTCTTTGTATTAAGAGGTTTTTTTTTTCGTGAAATAGCGCTACTTTCGCGGCACCACTCGCCTTAAATCGGTAGACTGACGTGATAGTGCGACTGATAAATTTTAGCTTAATCCCTCATCTATCCGTAGTACAGCGTGTATACAAGTAATTTTGAACCGTACTCACCTTTTTAAAGTTGAAAATCTATGAAAAAACATAACAATAGCTGGTGCATACATACATACATTATTAGCCTATTGCAGTCCACTGCTTGACCCAGGGTACGCCATATGTCTCTTGTTTTCGCCATTCAGTCGCTACCAGTCGCCTTTTTTAAGTAAAACAGGTACACTGGAGGTTAAATGCAGGGATTGTATAACTGAAATTATATCGGTTTAAACGGTAAAGGGTATGACGTCATACCGAAATATTGCGATATTATAACTTTCGGTACCGGTACCGACATTTCATAGGGTATCTAAACCGCTATAAAATAGGGTTTCTTAGTACATTTCCTGCGATTCTGCAACGTATTAAGATACAGCGCAATGTATTTTCCGATATTAAAAGTATACCGGTTAAATAAAGGAAGCGCTACGGTTTATTTTTTACCAGTACCATAGCCTAACTCATAACCTTTTTACATTTAAATCGCATACCGGTATCGTTATTATACCGGTAGCTTAGCCCTGTACCTCAACCGTAAACGATCCCTAGTTAAGGCGATAGAACCTGCAAACTCAATAAAATATTCGCCGTTATTAAAGATTTAAACCAAAAGTGCCCGTTGTTAGGCTGTACTAAAACTTGAGCAACGGACATCCTGATAAATTGTTTGTCTAAAGAGATTTATTTTGTGTAGTGGCGCCACTGTCGAGGCCGTTCACGACTACACTCGCCTTAAATGTGGTGTTGCGTGCTTCAGTGAGTCATGACATGGGCAATGGAATCAGTTTGAAAAGCTTATCGTTTTATATTTAGATATATATCAATAATGTTACCATGGTTTACGATCACGATTTGGAATTTGAACATGACAAGTTGCATAATGCAAATGGTTTTTGCTTAGTAAAATAACTACTCCACTCGTAACAGCACACATGTGTGCTTGAAGTACAATACAAATCTATTGTTGCAAAATTCGACCTGAGCGAAGTGGATAAGATGCATTTCTACCGCGTGTTACAGAATCCATACTAATATTATAAATCTGAGAGTTTGTGTGTGTGTGTATGAATGTTTGTTACTTCTTCACGCTCAAACGGCTTGACCGATTTGAATGAAATTTGGAACACAGGTAGAGTATAACCCGGAATAACACATAGGCTACTTTTTACCGAGGGAAAACAACTATTACCACGGGAAAATGAGGGGCAGTGGGTGAAACCGCTGGGCGGAACTCTAGTCCCAAATAAAGCCAAGAGGGTGTGAAAGGGTCTATTTACATTTTCTCTGTTTTAATGGTAGCTCATTAATTGAATTGAACTTTTCAGTGTCTATAATTTTACCTGGTTTGAGTCGTTTTTATTCACAGCAAACGTAAGTATGTTAGAATATACCAAAAATGACACAAAATGACAAATTGCGTTCGGCCAATGGTCCAGAAACTTTAAGCCATAAATATAGGCCTTTGAAACATTTAAAGCTAGCTAATTTGTCGGCATTCGATTTTCAAAATTAGATGGTAGGTTGAATAAAATCAAGTAAGTATGGTGTGCCATTTAAAAAGCAAAGCTGAAGAGGATAGTGTTGTATGGACCCTCGCCACTGGTCAGATCTCAAAATAATCAATCAAATTCAGCTCGACCTGAGAAACATAACGACAAAGTAGCCTTTTTATTTGCAAATGTGAAAACGATAACTTATTTGTTGGCATCAAGTTTATATCCGCTCGTTTCGAATTATGCCTGAAAACGTATTTATTTTTCATGATTATTCAATTTTAGTATGCTTATTTGGCGCTGCAGTGAGAAAAGGCTTGTATTTATGGTGATAAGAATATTGGTATTAAGACTAGCAGGACTATCTCTAAATTCATTTATCCGTTTTATGAAAAGTTAGACGCGCATGTAGACGCTGCCTAAATTATTTTTCCATACGATTTTACGTAATGAACCGACTTAGACACTGTTAAACTTTTATTGTAATAACAGCACATTTATATAAATTTACTAGCATCTCTCTCTCTTTTCGTGTGGGACACAGAGTCGTCCAACGACCCGATGAACCCTGGTGTCAGAGTTTTTCAACCGCCTACTACCACTAATAGGCCTCTGACATGGTTGTGTTACGACCGCCGTCTAAGTAATCATAGACGGCAACCGGGACCGACGGCTTAACGTGCCTTCCGAAGCACGGAACCATTTCTTTTCGGACAATCAGTTGGTTCACCCTGCAATGTCCTAACCAGACCGGGAACAAATTCACAAAGAGATAAATATCAACTTTTGTGAGTGTCCCACCGAGAATCGAACCCGGAACCTTTGCGTCGCAGGCAGTCGCACTACCACTGCGCCACATCGGTCGTCTAAACAACAAAACTAGCATAAAGATTCTGTCAGACGTCAGTATATCATATCAACCTTCCTTTTTAATCAACTTATACTGGGTAGCCTTAGTAACTGTATGGATAACCAGTTTAAGACGGCTAATGTGGTGCAGTGGTAGTGGAACTGCCTGCTGCGCAAAGGTTTCGGATTCGATTCCCGGTGGGGCACTCACAAATTTGATATTACTTGTCTCGTTGTGAATTTGTTTCCATTCAGGGACATTGGAGGCTGAACCACCTGATTGTCCATAAGAAAGATCGTTCCGTGCTTCGCAGGGCACATTATGCAGTCGGTCCCGATTACCGCAATCTAAGTAATCATAGACCTAGTAGGCGATTGAAAAAGAAACTCTGACACCAGGGTTCATCGGGTTGCTCGTCGACTCGGTGTCCCACACGAAACAAATAAGACCAGTATTGATAAAAAAAAAGGAAATTGTATGATACAAATTTATTTTTTTACAATGACGGATCATGACTTCAATAAGTGATAATAAGTGATAATACTATCCTACATTGAATAAAGAATTTAAATTTCAATTCAAATTTCAATCCGTAGTGCCTAAAGAAACTAGTGCTACGCCATAGCAAAATGCTACGGCGAGAGGTTTTTAAAAGGTTCCTGTCGTGTTATTGTGGCGCATTGCGTTATTTGTTATTGTCATCTATATAGTATTGTATAGTAGGCAGGCATGATTATATCGTGTCGCTGTCTCAACCAGTAAGTTGCGTCTTGGAATATAAAATTTCAGTATTACAAAATATAAATAAAATATCCTTTTAAACACTAAGGTTTATAATGATTTTGGGAAAGTTGTAAACGGGTTCAAAATATAGATAAGTAGAACAAACGTAAGTCAACGAAACTATAATTTCAGCTGGAATAACATTAATATAAACGCAGCCGTGTTTGGCTTAACTACTTTCCTTTCATTTATTAATAAAACACCTTTTTCACTAGTTCCACTTATTAAATATATCTGTTTAATCTGAATGCGACCGGTTTCGAACACTACAATCGGGCAGTTATTCAAAATCAAAACAAAGAAAAATATTTACTTTAACAAATATATGTATATATAAGTGGAACACAGAGTTGATAAAGAAATCGCTTCCGCTTCTTTTTCTCTCTGTTTACCCTCTGGTTGACCGCTAGAGAAAGCCGCGTGACATTGCACCCGCCTTTTGTACCATGTGCAAAAAAATATTTAAAAAAGAAATAACAACACAAAGTGTTTGAATTTTACATGAACATTTTACTCAGGGAATGTAGACTGACCTTTTCCCCGGAGTTGTCTGGGAGCAACAGCGAGCCGTGCCCCGACTTGCCCGGACACGTCACGTCTATGTCTGCAACAAAACGAGTCAAAGTTGTACTTATATGCCTTCAGGCCACGTACTTAAGGCACAATACATTTTTTACTCAGCCCGAAAATTTTACAGGGCTTTTATACATTTTGTTCGAGTAGGTATGGATTTTTCTATGGAGCAGCTGTTTTTTTTTCTTGCGGTTTCGCAGGTGACCCCATAATAAAAGTTGTTCAGAATCATGAGTAGTATCACCCTGTAAAATTTCCGTGCTGAATAAAAAATAACCTTGTATACCAAGTAGTAGTAGTTAAACTTCATACTAACGCCCGGTTCGCGCACTCGCACATACACACGCCCGACCGACCTATACGTACACGACTACTACATAAAATATCGTGCCACTCGTGTCACAGCGGACCGCACTACCACCGCGCGGATGTGTTTGAGTATCAAGAAATCGGGAAAATTAATACCTACAAACCTAACTATTCATTTAATAATATTGTAATACATTGTTTTCTTACTGTAACTTAGCTGTGACATCACTTAATTACCAGTTCGCAAAACCAATTTGTTGACATCCCTGCTAATGTTAGTTTCAGGCGGCAAAACGCTCGAGTTACATAACTGCTCCTAAGTAAATTGTGCTTAAGGTTTTCAATCTTAAATGGGGTTTCTTTACAACTACTTTTATGCGTAAAATCTGTTTATGTTGATCCCTTAAATTGTTCGGTAATAATTTATGTTCCCTTGTTCTTTTTCTTTTTGTTATCTTTTCATCATTCGATGCCGTAGTAAGGTAAGCATTCATAAGTGTAGTAAGTGTAGTGTATCCCAATGACTAGCCCGATGGCGTAGCGGATAGTACCCCTACCTGCTACACCGAGGATCGTGTGTTCGATCCCTACAAGACACAAATATTTGTTAAGTCAATTTTCAGATATTTGAGTTTAATCTGGCTGTCTTCTATGTATAATACGTATTTATTTACAAAAAATATATACGTACCTATTAATATCAGCTATCTAGTTTCCATAGTACAAGCTTTGCTTAGTTTGATGCTAGATGGCTCTGTGTGCGAACTGACCACATTTTAAAAGAAGAAAGAATCCTAATGCAAAAAGGTACTCTACTTCGCAGTGACATTCTCAAGAAAAAGCTCGTTACCTTTACTAAGAAAATTAGTATGCACATAGCACATTGCTGAAAACTGTTTATAAGTATAAAGACTAATTCTAAAATACAGCCTCACGGAATACACCTTGATCCGTTTTATAGCTCATTCTGCTTGAGCATCCAAATTGAACTATTAAGTATTCAAGATAAGAGCCTCTACAAAGTTATTTTAAGATTTCTTGCTGAGATTTTGCGTGGATTTAACTAAATACCTAAGAATATTGAACATCACATTTTTAAAACACTTCCCCTGGTAGTTATATAAATTTAGAAAACATGAAAAAATGTCTATTGCACGCAGTATTTGAACCTGCGACTCTCGCCATTAATTACTGGAGACACCGCTTATGAAATGGTATATAATGGTGGGTATTAGTTGGAATAATAACCAGGTAGATGTAGCCGTGCTACGCGTTATTGGCATCAAGATACATTTGCAACATAACATTGTTAAAAAGTTGATAAAAACTGTTTGTTGTAGAATTCCGTAGATATCTATCGAACGAGAGCTGACGCCCTGTTTACCTCGCATGGGATAAAAAACGTAATACTCACGCCAAATGGATCGTTCAGCGTTGTAGACCAGATAGTCAGGACCAGCGTTGGCGAGACCCTCGTCTAAGGCGAAACCCACATTCAGCTTTTTGAAGTGGTCGGTCTTCACAAATGCCTTCATGCCGTGGTTGCCACCTATCTCCTCATCTGAAATGTAACATATCGGGTGTTCAAGACGAAGATGAACCGAAAACATTGCAGGCGTCTCTGAAACGAAACCTTGTGACTATGTGTTGGGCTTGGGACTAGTAGCATTTAAAACTGATTGAAAAAGTGGCTATTACAAGAAAAAAATTGCGATGAGAAAGTTTTTTTGGCGCTGCCGCCAACACCATATAATTGTATTTAATTACCTACTATTTAAATAAATCTCGTTTTCCATATTACTATATTATAGAACCAATGAATTTATTGCCCGAGCGCTTGATAAAAAACTATAACAGAACTTTTGCATACGTCAATTCTTAAGGCGGTCTCAGTGTTGTGTGTGCGATAGAAAAAAAAACATTTGCTACAACCACGAAACTAATTTCATCTTTGTACGTTTTCGTCCAAAATTATACGAATTAATGAAGATTTTTGAGTTTCAATGAAGAAATTCCATTCTTGGGCCAAATCAAGAAACATTTATAATTAATAATATTATAAAATGTGACGAATGTATGATAATGATATTTTGTTGAAAGTACATTGTTACAAACAATGTATTCTCAATAAAATATCCTATCTTATATGTTACAAGCGTTACCAGGCCTACATAACTCAATCACGAGTTTACCACTACTGAATGCCTCTATTTATACGATCGCACTTCCAAAAGTGCCATCATAGACATAGGGTTAAATGTTATGATTAAAAGATAGAATAGAGTTTAAGTTTTTGGTGTATTAGAATTTGAAATGAGCGTTGGAATTTTCGCATTTCGTTTCCCTTCATATTCTTCTCGGGGAAAGTTGTTCATTAAAAATTTTCATGAACTGATCATTCCTGCAATGTCTTTATCTTTTTCGAATATTCTAGAGTACCGTTTTAGCCCATTTTATTTCTTACGTTTGAAGTATAATTTACAAAGAAACTCAACGAGTAATTAAAAGGAAATTGTAGTCCTCTAGAAAAAAGACCTTTAAGGCACTCCCCCAATTTTATACCTTTCTAACGGATGGAAGTCTTTGATAATTGGCACATCTTTAACAATCTCAAATTTGTCACTTAAAAGAATCCACATGGTACACAAATAGCACACACCTGGTACGTAAGACAGATGGACGGTCCGTTTCGGCTGGAACCCGTCGCTCTTAAGTTTCCATATAGCCTCCAAGTACTGGACGCGGTTAATGCAGACCATGATACTGAACAACTTTCCCCTAGGAACATATGCCAAGAAACGACAAAAAATATCTAACCCATACAAAATCACAATCAACTGACTGCATTTACTATGGGAAGCCCATTTTTTTGTCGTTTCCTGATATATTTTCTTATGGGAAGTTATTGAGTTTCATGGTACGAATGAACCCTATCCTTATATCCGGTATACACGCCTATATAGGCAGAGCATTCACGGCCATAAAAACGAGCTTCTTTATTACTAAGTGAATCTTAAACAATCTCAAATTTGTCACTTAAAAGAATCCACATGGTACACAAATAGCACACACCTGGTACGTAAGACAGATGGACGGTCCGTTTCGGCTGGAACCCGTCGCTCTTAAGTTTCCATATAGCCTCCAAGTACTGGACGCGGTGCATGCAGACCACAACACTGAATAACTTTCCCCTAGGAACATATGTCAAGAAACGACAAAAAATATTCGACCTCCCATACAAAATCACTATCAGCTGAATGCATTTACTATGTTAAGTTCAATTTTTTTGTCGTTTCCTGATATATTTTCTTATGGGCAGTTATTTAGTTTCATGGTACGAATGCACCACCCTATCGATAATCGGAGAACTGTCCGTTATATCCTGTATAACACGCCTTTATCCTTTGCAGGGTAGGCAGAGCATTCACGGCCGTTAATACGGGCGTCTTTTGATACTTGACACATCTTTAACTTTGGCACTTAAAAGAATCCACCTGGTACACAAATAGCACACACCTGGTACGTAAGACAGATGGACGGTCCGTTTCGGCTGGAACCCCTCACTCTTTAGTTTCCGTATAGCCTCCAAGTACTGGACACCGACTGATTTCATGTCCTGCACTCCTCGAGCGAAGATCATGCCATCCTCGATCACGGCGTCGAACGGAGGGTGGTTCCAGCTTTTCTGCGCGACACAAAATAATGACAACCTGTCACTATGGTGATACACAATATTCCAACCCTCATATGTGCATCAGACGTGAAGTAAATGTCCGTTTTTTACAGCCGTTTACGGTCTGCCTGGACGGGGGGTAAATCGTGTTATGAAACTAAACAACTTTTACAAGCAAATCTTAAAAGATGTCCTATCCAAAATAAACTACCGCTAAAATGTTAGACAAATGTTTAACGCGTATTCAACTATTCCTTTGCATGGATTTTTATTTAACCACACATTGAACACTTGTGCAACTTTTTAACAAACAAATATGAAAAACAAACAAAAAATGTATAATAAAGTATACTAATAAATAAAGTATATTAGCTATTTAGTTCCCATAGTACAAGCTATGTTTAATTTGGTGCTAGTTGGCGCTGTGATAATTGTCCAGGATATTCTTTTTTGTGGTAAGGCTCTAAAGCTTTTTTCAATTTTTGTCTCATATTTGTTCAGAAAAGTCAAGTTCCAACAAACAACCACCGAGATTGAAACCCGGTTACTCCAGATCGCGATCCCCAAGTACTACCTCGAAAACAGGAACGACATCCATATGCGAGTTGAGGAGTATACTAGGCAGGGCCGGTTCCTGGCCCTCCCAGGTCATCACCAGCACCGGCTTCTTCGGCACCACCTCATACTCCTTCACTGAGAGGCCCAAATCCTGGGCTTGGCCACGGAGATAGGTCAGACATTCATCTGGGGAGAAAGATACCTTGAATACCAAATTTTAAAACACTTCCCGTGTTAGGTACCTATACAATTTTTGAAAACTTGCAAAATTTTGAAGCGCGGGCAAGATTTAAACCTGCGACTTTCGCATTACTAGTGGCGACGCCTCTTCCATCTGGGCTACCGCAGCTCGTTCCTTGCCCGCCAATTTTGCAATTATATTTTAATGCAAGTACCGCGTGGCACGGCTCCATCTACCGGGTTAGTTTTGCAACTAATACCCGGTGACTAATTGTATCTTTACAGATTGAATGTAGTCTAAGCGATGAAAACCCGCGATAAATTGAATACCAAATACTAAAGGATTAGTTGCCAAACTAACCCGATAGATGGAGCCGTGCCACGCGTTACTGGCATTAAAATATTTAAAATACACTTGCAAAATTGGCGTGCAAGGAACAAGCTGCGGTAGCCCAGATGTAAGAGGCATCGCCACTAGTAATGCGAAAGTCGCAGGTTTAAATCCTGCCCGCGATTGAAAATTTTGCAAGTTTTCAAAAAAAAAATCTAACACGGGAAGTGTTTTAAAATTTGGTATTCAACTGACAAGCTTATTTGCTAAAGTATATGTGTAGGTAACGTTGCCGTGTAAAGCCGTCTTAGAATAGCATCACCCCATTTATATCCTGTGGATGTCGTAAGAGGTGACTCAGGGACTCGTGAACTAGGTACCTGTGTATTCTAATTTTAGGCGATAGGCTTACAATCTGGCACTATGTTGATACACAATTTTCTGAATGTTCCTCAAATGTTTGTTAGACGTGGCGTAAATGACCGTTTTAGGGCCATTAACGCTCAGCCTACCCCGCAAAGGATAAAGGCATATTGCATAAATGTATGTATATAATTCATTTTTTTCTAGTCTCTGTACAGAAAAACTTAAAATAGTTGCAAACTACACTTACGAGCATATTTGCTAAAGTGTATGTGTACTTTGTAATTAGACAGTAATTTAGGCACTTAGTACTTTGTAATTGGACAGTATTTTAGGCACTAACTAGGTTGGTAAATAATACAAACTAGGTTGGTAACCAAGACTTACTAGGTACTCGTACTTTACGCCCTAATGTCCACTAACTTAGTTTAAGGTTTCAGGATTCGCTAATTGCTTGGCAGAGCTAGTTTCTAAATTTAACTTTGACTTGTTTTAAGTTTAATAAAAACCTCTATCGCATCGCATATTTTTACAAACTTTTTTGTATGGGTTCATTACAGTGTAGGTGGGATAAGTATAGTTTACTCACCGGAACCCTAAAAAAGAATGGCCGTTTACACAGTTTGTTTGAAGCAATTTGCGTAGTAGGCACTAGAACCCTCAAAATCTAGTTATTTCTCTGGGGAGAGACAACATAAGTAAAAACAGGCGCATTTTTGTTTTGGGTGTAAAAATGAGCTTCTTTAAGAAGACTACACGATGAAGTATGAAGATTTTAGGATATATTTTAACCTGAACCCTGATTCCGCTCAATCTCAGTTGTGTCTCGATAACGTGTAAGTTGGATGGTTTTGCTCATTTCGTATTCCGCTAACAAATTGCAAAATAGAATATCACAGTGGCAATAGAATGCCAATTAAGTATTGATGGTATTGTAATAGCAAAAAAAATGAAACCGAAAGAATTATACTTCACCAGAGTAGGTAATGCTCTTATAAGAATAACATTTACAACGAGAATCCTCAACATTACATTGTGAGCCAAAACAGTCCACTGCTGGACATGGGCCTCCCTCTATTCAGGGGTTTTGCCATACTCACCACGCTTGGCAAGCGGATTGGCGAGCGCAGTGCAAGTTATTGCTTTTACAGGAAACGTTGCTGCCCATTCCCTGGATGATTTAATCTTCCACGGCATCCTCAAAGCTATAATGTACCCGTAACTCATAAACAAAAAATATGTACCTACTACCATTTACTGTCGAGAAATGCAAAGATTTCTCGTGTCCAGCCAGCGGGATTAAACAGAACAGTGGATGAGCCGTGGTTATGATAAGGGTCACTTTACAATATTTATTTTAAAGAAAATACGGGGTGTAAGAGACAGTGTACCGATAACTGTGCAGGGGTGCTCTGACCGTGAAAGAAAACTTGAGAACGCTTAAAATCAAAAAGGTAGGAAGGTACATACATATATCACGGCTATATCCATTGCGGCATAGGCAAAGCGTAAACGGCGCTGAAACGGATACTTACGCCTTTACGCCACGTCTGACAAACATTATCCTCAATTCGGGATATAAATTCTCCTTACTTGCCTTAAATTAGTGCTGTCACTTTCCGTCAAATATGTTTAGAAAAGAAAAGGAGATATCCAAGTCCTGTCATTTTTAAAAACGTCAATAGTTTCTTCGCCTTTTCTAGTCCATTTAGTCGCGATAGTGTTGATCGTCGCCTTATTTTGACAGATAACACGTATTTTGCATGAAATTATAAGACACTAGCGACCCGTTCAGCGGTTTCACCCGCTGTTAACTGATTTCCCACGGGAAACAGACCTTCTCCCGACATAAATCAAACATAAAAACCTTTCTCTTGAATCACTCTATCTTTAAAACTTAATCAAGATCCGTTTAGTGGTTTTGAAAATTTAAGCATACAAACAAAAAAAAAACAGACAGGGACAGACTTGGGAAGCGACTTTACTAAACTATGTAGTGATAATCCGTCTCGCTTCATTATCGCATTGCTGGCTATAGAATGTAGATAAAATTGTGTATGAAGCCCAGATAAGAGGTAATTTAAAGACTTAATATTGGCAAGATGCATTGGCGGAGGTGGACGCTAAAATTGTATCACTACATCAAACTACATAGTATAAAATAAAGTCGCTTCCCGTTTGGTGTCTCCTTATATCTTTAGAATTACCCAATGGATTTTGATGCGTTTTTTTATTAGATAGAGTAACTTGAGAGGAAGGTTTATAAGTACTTATAATTTATTCCGGGAATTGTTCACATTCCCATGGGAAAACGGGTAGCCCAGTAAGCTTTTGACCCCCTTTTGACACCTTTAAGGATTAAAATTTCAAAAATGCTGAAACATATTGTGTTTTATTATTTTAAGTCATACGTCTTATCACTAATTTTGAAACGGATCACCTAGAGAGTTATAATATTGGACATGAAGTTTTTTTGTAATAAGTCAACTATTATATTATAAAATTCCGTTTTTTTAATCCCCAAAGGGATGAAAAGGGGGTTAAAACTTTGTATGAAAGTTCGTTGTCTTAAGTGTGATCCGTTTCAAAATTAGTGATAAGACTTATGACTTAAAATAATTAAACACGTGTTTCAGCACTTTCAGCATGATTTGAAATTATAGCAATTAATATGGTAAAAGTTTGTATTAAAGTTCGTTTTTTCAAAATAAGTGTGATCTGTTTCAAAATTTGTAATAAGACTAATAACTTAAAATAATCAAACACGTGTTTCAGCATTTTTGAAATTTTAACCCCTAAATGGGTAAAAAGGGGGTTAAAAGTTTGTATGAAAGTTTTTTATCTTAAATGTGATCTGATTCAAAATTTCTGATTAGTCTCATAACTTAAAATACTGAAATACGTGTTTCAGCATTTTTGAAATTTTAATCCTTAAAGGTGTCAAAAGGGGGTCAAAAGTTTACTACCAGTTGGGCTACCCGGTTTCCCATCGGAATGTGACAATTTCCCGGAATAAATTATACTTACAAACCTTCCTCTCAAGTTACTCTATCCAATAAAAAAAACCGCATCAAAATCCGTTGGGTAATTCTAAAGATATAAGGAGACACCTAACGGGAAGCGACTTGATTTTATACTATGTAGTGATGACACGACTAAAATATCTCCTATCCTTTTCTAAACCTATTTGACGGAAAGTGACATCACTAATTTAAGGCAAGTAAGGAGAATTTATATCCCGAATTGATGCCATTGTCAGCCCATCGTCTAAAATTGCAATACACATATTATAGCCCCCGCGTCACCCACCACGTACACCCACTTATAGAAATGGGGTGATGCAATTCTAAGCCGGCATCACACGAAAAGCAGGAAGGTAAGAGAGAATTTTGACAGGATCTTCTTCTTCGTTTTGGTGTACGCGATATAAAAAAATACTATGAGGCTTACCGTAATTAATATTTGGATGAACACTGCGTATTCTTAAATACCTCTGCAGGTTTAGCACGGCCGGGTCGACAGCGTTCGCCATTTTATAGTCAACACGATTTTTAATCAAAATTCTGCATAAAACTGACAAATGAGTATTAATAAATTGCAACGATGCGTGAATTGAAACTGGTAAATAAATTCACTGGAATTTGTTATATATATTTGATTGAAACCGCAATAGTTCCGTGTGAAAGAGTACGTAAGGGTTGATTGGAACGATGAAAGTATCATACATACATACACATATCACGCCTATAATCCCTTGCGGGGCAGGCAGAGCGCAAACAGCCGCAAAAAAACGGCCACTTACACCACATCTGACAAATGCTTGAGGGTCACTCGGAAAACTGTGTATCGCTATAGTGACAGGTTGTCAGCCCATCGCCTAAAATTGCAATACACACCCTCGAGTCCCTTAGTCGCCTCTTACGACTCCCCCGGGAAAGAAATGGGGTGATGCTATTCTAAGCCGGCATCACACGGTAAAGTATCAACTCGATAGAAAACTAGTCCAGGGTTCATCGGGTCGTTTGTGGACATTGTGTCATCACTAATCACTTCATCATCACTTAATAATAGTATAGAATGAAGTCGCTACCCGTGTCCCTATATCCCTACGTATGCTTATATTTTTAAAAGTACGCAACGGAGTTTGATGCGGTATTCTTTAGTAGATAGAATAGAGCGATTCAAGAGAAAGGTTTTTATGTATAACTAGCTGTTACCAGCGGCGTTGCCTACATAACCCTCGAGTGGTGATTAAAACTATCTTATGTGTTAATCCATGTGTGTATATGTCGCAGTATTATGGCAGAATTAGGATTTCGGACGAAATCCTAGGATTTCGGCCAAAAGCCGGATTATGGCAAAAATGTAGACTAAATTCGACCATCGTCCTAAGCAGATCCAGGATTTCGGTCATAATCCTAGGATTTTGGTCGAAATCCTGGATCTGCTTAGTATTATGGCATTGATCGCGATTCGGGGGAATCTATGAGCGGGGAGGGTGCGGGGAGGGAGTGTTATTTTTTGTTTATGTGAAATTATATTTCTTTCCGAAAATACTGATTTATTTAAAAAAAAGAAAAGTGTTTATTTCTATCATTCATAATACTAGGTGATGCAAATGATAACAGGAGGTTCTGTTTACCTTGTTATATTTTGTAAAAGAGAAGACACCCAAATGTTTATTTTATGACTCATCTAATAATATTATAAACAGTTACTTACGTGATTATCTAAAAAATATTGTTTTTACTTCATGACAAATCTTTAATGAAAGAAATGATACTCAAAAGTTTATGTTAATGACAGAAAAACGATTTTTTTAATGTTTGTTATATTAATCATAGTTAGAAGAGGTTAGCACTTAAATGTTTATGAAAAATGGTTAATTTTTATATCGAGACTAGATATTTAATAATAATAGTGATTAGTACATTCTATCTGGAATCATTAAAAATAAAAGACTGATTTGATTATTATAAATATTTTTTGTGTCATTTATTTTGTTTCATAAAATTTTCTCCAGTTCTTATTTTTCTCTCCAAAAGCATAATAAGAATACAAATTAAAGTAAAGACAAATAGTAATGCATGGCGATAGTCACTATTCCGTGTAATGACGGCTTAAAATAGCATCACCCCTATTCTTTCCCGCGGGTACGACACCCAGGAGCGACTAACGGATGGAAGTTACCATTTTATTTTCTATAGTCATTCACGTTTTATTTAAAATAGCCCTCAAAATTGTTTATGGCCATTAAAACTCTGCATACTCCGCAAGTATTTATGTATGTATGTGTAAAGTCACTACAAAATTTATAAAATGTTTTCTGAAGCCTTCGTTTTACCATATTACTACATAGATCCAGGATTTCAGTCAAAATCCTAGGATTATGGCCAAAATCCTAGATCTACCTAGGACGATGGTCGAATGAAGTCTACGATTTTACCATAATCCGGCTTTCGGCCAAAATCCTAGGATTTCGGCCGAAATCCTAATTCTGCCATAATACTGCGACATATATATGTGTGTCCAATTTCATTACAATTTTCCGAATGACCCTCAAATATTTGTCGGACGTGGCGTCACTGTCAGTATTTTGCGGCTGTTTACGCCATGCCTACCCCGCAACGGATTATAGGTGTTTATGTATGTGTATTTACCTAATTCTGCCATATAACTGTAACATATTCAAGATAGTCGACATTACCCTTTAGGTACATAACCACATAGAAGATAAACGAATACAAACAGAATGAAATAGATAAAAAATATGGTAAAAAATTGATATGAATATACAGGATGTTAGGGACAGCCCTCTGAATACTGATAAAGTGCATTCAGATCATGAAACTGAACCACTTTCTACTAGAAACATTTGACAGGAAACTACAAAAAAAAACGACCTCCCATACAAGGGCGCGTTCAATGCACCATCTTTCGTAGCTCTTTCGTCGCTCTTCTATACTAAAAAAGTCTTTCGTCGTCCATAAACATACCGTTCAGCGACGACGAAAGACTTTTTTAGTATAAAAGAGCTACGAAAGATGGAACATTGAACGCGCCCCAAAATTACAATCAGCTGACTGCATATACTATGCGAAATTTCGAAGTGAAAAAATAATGACATATCCTCCAAATATATTTTTAAAGGAAGTTGTTCAGTTTCGGTCAGAATACACCTTATCAGTATACGGAGGGCCGTCCCTTACACCCAGTATATGACCAAATTTACGACCTCATTATTAGGGGTCAGTGTACGTAGTAGATGTAGGTCATGTCATGTTACAATGATGAAAACCACAGAATATATATTATGAATATCATAATTTATGAAAACTTGCAAAATTTGCGGTAGCCCAGATTGTAGAGGCGTCGCCACTAGTAATGCGAAAGTCGCAGATTCCAAACCTACCCGCGCTTCAAAATTTTGCAAGTTTTCAAAAATTGTATTCTTAACACGGGAAGCCCTAAACTTCAAGAGTACCCTAAGCCGACGAGCGTGTATAAAGAGATTGATAAATATAGAGGAGGCGAAAGAAGTATGCCAGGATCGTAGTGACGGTTCTCGCACTTGTAGTCGTGTCGTTCCGTTTTTTTGAAGCAATGTAACGCATGCGGCTGTCAGACGAAAGGAAATTGCGAATTCCGCTCTTGTTCCTATAAAAATACGGCTACGGTGGGATTACGGTGCGTTACGCTGCGTAACGAAGGCGTCTGTCAAGTCGTTTGACACACGCGTCCGTTGCGTAAAAAAACCAAAACGACACAATGACAAGTGAGCGAACCGCCTGAAGTAGTCTCTGCCTACCCCTCCGAAAAAGAGGCATGATTCATGTATGTATATACTATAAACCCTTTTGATTTTGCTAACTCTATCTGTTCATCTCCGTGTAATGCCGGCTTAGAATAACGTCACCCCATTTCTTTTGCATATCGGTGTCGTAAGAGGTGACTAAGGGCAGCGAGGGTTCCAGTTGTATTGCAATTTAAGTTTTTTTTTATAACCCTCAAAGGTTTGTTTTTGTGTAAATTACCGTTTTTACGGTCGTTCACGCTCTGCCAACCCCGCAAGGAATGTAAATGTATGTATGTATCTGTCTGTTCGTCCGTATGTACTGTTGTTTCCATTTGTGTAACATTTAAATACCTATTTCAAGGTTGAGTTCTACTCATGAAACTGAACAACTTTCCCCGGTAAAATTTTGACAAAATATTTAAAAACTTGGGACCGCCCATAAAAAGCAAATATATTTGCGCCTTTTTGCACCTTTTTGGAAGGATTAGGAGGTCCAAATTTGTCATAAGAACACACTTCGAAAAAGAAAGAGAAAAGTTCTGTTTCATAAGTATAACCTCACCAATAAGATATTTGTTGATACATGAATGACCGTTTTTTTGCGGCCGTTTACGCTCTACCTACACCGCAAGGTATTATAGGCGTGATGTGTGTATGTGTATGAACTTTCAAAAACTCTGACTGAACCACATTCCTGAACACGGCATAGTTCACACATACCACCGTTTATATTCACTAAAGCGCCATCTCTACAAATACTGTGTCATTTCTTTACCGGGCAAACCTCTTGTCTGGTGGGTGCGCGCGCGGGTTCAAGTTTATTTCAGTTTCAGAATGTTGCAACATTTACAGGGTAGATGTCGCTACGTTCCAATGATTTCAGTCTAAGTATTTTCGTAGATGGCGCTATGCTACCGTAACTTTTAGTGCTTTCAGAGATTTTGTGTCTCTCACTCCACCGAAACTTATTCGTGCATTTATAAAGAATAAAGAAATTTATTATTATTCGGTTATTTGCAAATACTATTTTTATAAAAACGACAATTTGAAATTTTGAATATTTTGTCACTTGCTTACGTTTGATATTTGACTCTACTTTTACCATTATACAACTTATTAAAAAAACTGACATTCAAAGTTTTTACATCATATAAATTGGACCTTCGAAACAACGCGTGTAAAATAATAGCCTACCGACCGTGTTTTTTAAATTGTAAGGGAGGTCCAAAACTTGATTTTACATGCCCTCTGAAGCACAAAACCATCTTTCTTTTCGAACAAACTAGTGATACATACATACACATACATATATCACGCCTATAATCACGCCTATAGGAAGAGCGTAAACGGCCGCAAAAAACGGACACTTACATCACGTCAGACTAATTTTTGAGGGTCATTCGGAAAATTGGAAAATCTGGTGGATTTAGCCTGCAATGTCCTTACCAGTCTTCAGAACACATTTAAAAAGTGATAAATATCGTCTTTGGTCGTCAATATGCTAACTACTAACACAAAATAGATAAGTACTTACTCTCATTGTTTGCTTAACAGGCCGTAGTCATTGAGGTGAAATGGTTTTGACTTTTCATAACCGCACTGCTGAGTGGGCGAGCTATAAATAAACAGCTACGTAAAGACGGCTTTTTTGAAAGTCACTCGGTTGCCAGGATACGCAGGTACAGTCAAGACCAGCCTGGTTTATACAGTTTGGACTTCCAACCGTTCTTATGCCGCGCGCATATGACGTACCTGACTTGACATAAGGCAGGTTGAGTGACTAACAGCATGCGACCTTGACTGTACAATAATCATATAAAATCTGCCTGGTTCAGTTATTTTAATTATTTTTATGAACGGCTTTCGACTTTAGTTTAGTTTCTATACGTTGGTCTTTGTGTGTATAATTTTGAAAATAAAACAATTGCCTTTCGCTATACGGGGTGTAAGGGACGGTGTACCGAAAACTTTGCAGGCATGATCAGACCATGAAACTGAACAACTTTTTCTATGGAAGCTATGTTGGTAAACGAAAAATTTTTTTCGACCTCCCATACAAAATTCCCGATAAGCTGACTGACTTTCTATGGAAAGTCGAAAAAAAAAATCGTTTCCCAACATAGGCTCCATAGTAAAAGTTGTTCAGTTTTATGGTCTGATCATGCCTGCAAAGTTTTCGGTACACCGTCCCTTACACCCTGTATAACACAACTCTACTAAAAATTCATCGAATTTTAATAAATATACATACATACATATATATATATATATATCACGCCTTTATCCCTTGCGGGGTAGGCAGAGCGTAAATGGCCGCAAAAAACGGTCATTTTCGCCACGTCTGACAAACATTTGAGGGTCGAATTTTAATAAATATTCCGACACAAAATCATACAGGTATCTTATATGGTCTTGGGTTGGTGTGATTGATTGATACAAACCAAAACATTAAAGCCACTCACACGAATTATATTGTTTAAGACCCTGTGTAGCGATAGAGTTAAATGTAAACATGTAGCCCCTGAATTTTTTTTTTTTTTTTTTTTTTTTTTTTTTTTTCTTTTTTTTTTTTTTTTTTTTTTTTTTTTGTGTGTGTGGAGGTTGTCAAAGAAAGATCGTTATAACTTGTGTCCGCGAATTAATTATAAATTTTGATCAAATTTCACCAATCGAACAGTAAAAAAGTGATACGACTAAAGTTTGAAGCCCCGAACATCTGTTGTGCAAAAAATATCGAAGAAAACTCGCCTCAAATGGAAGAAAAGTGGATAAAACAGTGGCAAAAAACCAGTAAAATCTAAATAACTAGCTACATATATAGCACTACCCTGTCTGTGTGAGTGAATGAATGGAGCCTGAGCGACCATAGAGTTCTGAACTTCTGACAGATGACAGCAGAGTACTGGGTTGCCATTTTAAAAGTGTTGCCAGCCACAACAGAATTCTACCAAATTAGAAGTTTATCTTCAATCATTAACCTTGATACACAAAATCATCAAAAATGTCTGTCCCCGTAACTTTAGACATACTAAGAGAAGAATTAGCGAGACAATCCGCACTCTTTACGGACAAATTGATTCAGAAATTGGATGAAAAAATCGATCCTATAATTAAAGAAAATGTTGAGCTGAAAAAAGAAGTTAAAGCACTCAACGCCAAGGTGTATACTCTGGAAAAAGAATCAAGAAAAAACAACTTGATAATCCATGGCTTGAAAGAAACTGAAACAAACCATGCAGAGCTACTAAAATTAGTTATCGATACACTTAATATTATGAGCAAGAAATCTAAAACAGACGAATGGGACAAATGGGAAATAGTTAAAGTGCATAGAATCGGAAAAAGGAATATTGAAAACCCTGACAAACCAAGACCCATATTACTGTCAGTGAACCTAGAATGGCGAAAGATAGAAACCTTGAAAAACAAGAAAAATCTACCTGACAAGGTCAGTGTTGTAGAAGACTTCCCAAAAGAAGTTTTGAATATAAGAAAGGAACTAAAAGTAAAAATGAAAGAAGAGAGAAACAACGGAAAAATTGCTTATATTCGATACGACAAATTGATTGATAAAGGTAAACCAAATTCCCCAAACAAAGATAAAAGAAAGAGATCTCCAACAAACTCTCCAAAAGACAATAATGGCCAAAGCGGGGAAACTACTAAAAACCCTAGCAAAATAAATAAGACAGATGCTTTCGCATACATGAAGTATCGAGCTAAGACAAATGACCAAATATCACAATAGCAATCTTCGGCCTCCGTCAACCACTCCATCACAAAACAACAAAGCGAAAATCAAAACAGAACTAACCATACTTCCCCAAGCCGGCTGGTCCCCGTGGGGATTGATGACCACTACCCTCCAACTGATAAATGTCAAAAACATTATAATCAGCACCTAAACCAAAAAGAAACATCACCGATCAACTTGATACACTTAGCGACTTACAACACCCTAACCCTAAGAACAAATGAAAGCTTAGCGGAACTTACCCTAGCTCTCGAAAATGTAAACTGGTCCATTGTGGGCTTAAGCGAAGTCAGACGCTTGGGAGAAAATATTGAAGACCATGGCAACTTTGTCTTTTACTACAAAGGAAACACCCCAGGACAATATGGCACTGGCTTTCTAGTTAAAAAGGAATTAAAATCATATATCGATGAATTCATCGGCATATCAGAACGAATTATAATACTTAATTTAAAGCTCCCTCCTAAAAAAGAAATGTGGACTATTGTCCAAGTCTATTCTCCCACGGAGCAAGCCAGCAACTCAGATATAGACACATTCTACTCTCAACTTGCAAATGCAATAAAAGACCATGCACACAACAACCTAATTGTGATGGGCGACTTAAACGCCAGAACAGGACCTAGAAGAGAAGGAGAGGAGAAGGTATTGGGCCCTTTTTGCACAGGAAAGAGAACAAGAAACGGAAGAAAACTTATACAGTTTGCACTTGAGAATAATTTGAAAATACTTAATACTGTATACAAGAAACAACTAACCAATAGATGGACATGGGTCTCACCCGATGGGCAAACAAAAAACGAGATAGACTTCATCCTCACCAATAAAGCTAACCAGTTTCAGGACTGCAGAGTAGTCAACAGCATAAACTTTAACAGCAATCATAGAATGGTCAGAGCAAAACTACAACTCAAAACTAGTCAAACCAGACCCTTTAAGATTAAACAAGCGAAAAACTTACCATTAGTGGATTCTGAACAATTAAATACAAACCTGAAAGACTTCATAGAAAGCACTAAACATCTCAATGTGACAGAGAAATACAATGAATTTGAAAAACGTCTGAAAGCAACAGAAAATATAAAAGCAAATAAAGTGGAAAATAGTAAAAAATGGCTAACAAACGAAACTAAAGAAATGCTGGAAAACAGATCCAAATTAATGAGTTTGTCTGAAAAGACTGCAAGTATCAGAAAAGAAATAACAAAATTAAGCAAACAAATAAGAACGAACATGAGAAAGGATCGGAAAAGACACAAATACAAAATATTGGAAAGATGCATTGCAAAGACTGGTGGTGTTAGAAAAGCGGTCAGACAATTAACTGATAAAATCAACTGGATACCCAATATGAAAGACAAAAACCGACGACAACAGACAAGGCGCCCAGAAATAATGTCGATTGCAACAAACTTTTTCCGAGATCTGTACTCTAGCAAAGATACCAGCTATGAAATCAACCTATTTGGAGGTGAAGAAGTCCCAACAATACTACCCGAAGAAGTAGAAAAAGCTATTACTTCTCAAAAAAGGGAGAAAGCTGCAGGCCCAGACAAAATCAACAACGAATTTCTTATTGAAAACAAAAACACCCTTGTACCGCTCCTTACACAGTTGTTTAATGAAGTGATACAAAGTGAAAACATACCAGATCAGTGGACTACTCTCACAATAATACTCCTACACAAAAAAGGTGACAAAAACAATATAAATAACTACAGGCCAATTAGTCTGATGTCAAACATATACAAAGTTTTTGCAAAAGTCATCCTAGGTAGAATATCAAAAATACTGGACGAAAGTCAACCAAGAGAACAAGCTGGATTCAGAAGCGGCTACTCAACTATTGACCACATACACACAGTGCGCCAGATAATCGAAAAAAGTAAAGAATTTAACATAACCATCTACTGCTGTTTTGTGGATTACTCCAAGGCCTTTGACTCACTGGAACATAACAAGATATGGGAGGCACTGCTAAAACAAGGAGTAGAAAAGAAATACATCAGAATTCTCAAAAACATATATGCTAATAGCAAAGCCAAAATAAAACTTGAAAAAGAAGGAGAACAAATAAAAATAGAAAGAGGGGTACGCCAAGGGGATCCAGTTTCGCCAAAGCTATTTACAGCTGTGTTGGAAGAGATATTTCGCCAGGTAGACTGGGACAAATATGGACTAACAATCAATGGGGAGAACCTATCTCACTTGAGGTTTGCAGACGATCTGGTGGTAATCTCAACAACAAAGGAAGAACTCCAAATAATGTTAAACGATTTAGAAAGAGAGAGCCGCAAGGTAGGGCTAAGCATGAATACGGAAAAGACCAAGGCAATTACAAATGGGAAACAGGACCCTATATATGTAAACAACAATAAAATTGAATATGTAAACGAATATGTTTATTTGGGCCAAATTATCTCTACCACAGACATAACCTCAGCAGAAATCGATAAGCGCATAGCAAATGCCTGGAAACAGTACTGGAACCTGAAAGAAGTGTTTAAAAACAAAGAAATGAGCATGAACATCAAGCGCAAATTGTTCAACACATGCGTACTACCCGTACTCACATATGGATGCCAAACATGGGCACTCAACAAAATACACTACAAGAAACTTGAGACCTGTCAAAATGCTATGCTGAGAAGTATGATGGGGAAAAGACTGATAGACAAAATAAGAACTACAACAATAAGAAAATACGCAAAAACAAAAGATGTCACGCTAAACATTAAAAATCTCAAGTGGAAGTGGGCAGGCCATACCATTAGAGGAATAGACAAGTGGTCGAAACTAATGATGAACTGGTACACAGGCAACAGGAAAAGAAAACGAGGCAGACCACTCAGAAGATGGGTCGACGAGATTAAGGCTGTGGCGGGCAGTGCTTGGACATCGCAAGCCAGAGATAGGGACAAGTGGAGGCAGTTGGAGGAGGCCTTTGCCAAATGGCACACAGACATTAGTGATAGTAATAGATTAGGATAAACTATTAAAAAAAAAAAAAAAAAAATTAATTAAATAAATAAATACAAAGTGAAATGCAAAATGAAATTAAATTTATTGTAATTAATTAATAAGTATTTGTTATAATTTATAAAATGAAATGTAATTAATAGTGTTAATATATTGAATGTAATTATGTCTGAATAAAGGGCTAATAATAATAAAAAAAAAAAGCCCCTGTATGTTCATAGTAATTTTAGTTAGAATATAGAGGTTGAACTGTCCGATCGTGGTTTGATTTATCAACTTAAATATTTACCCCTTTCTGCTCACATCAGAAGCTACAAAATTAAAAAAGAGAACAAGGTTCAGCGTAGCTTCGTTTAATTTGGATCAATCAATCAATCAGGATCCTTAACAGCGACTTCAAAACTGAATCCATTCTTGTAGTCGGTAGTCAGCAATTGACCCTGTGCCCGCGATTTGCAACTAATCGAGATTAAAATCATCGATAAGGGCTACGAGTAGTGACCACGATCGCCGATAGTAGGTACCTAAGTACTACGTTAGACGCTCAGTCGGTGAATAGACCGCGTCGCGAGAACGCGTCCCCGACGTAAAAAAAAACTCGCGTAATAAGACACGAAAGAAATCAAAATGCCCCAAACACTGGCTAAATAAAAGATCAACAAAAACTCCGATTCTTTTATAGAATTCTATATTTGAAATTTGAGTTTACGCGCGAAAGCCGGGACGCGCGGCCGCGGAGTTCGACAGTTTACGAAAATGACTTGACAAAATAAAACTTAATTATTAGTGCTGTGTAGTGTTTTAGTGTAGTTTTAGTATACTACTTTGATGTGTCGTTTAGTGTCACTACGTGAATTTAAACTAGGTGTTTATTAAACTGCTCAAATAATGTCTTAGGGGTTACGGTAAGATTTCTTGAAGAGCAAATTTACAATAATAGAAGCCTATACATTTTTTAAGATTATAATATCTTGAAAGTTTTTTATTGAAATGAAACAATGTTGAAACAATTTCAAATCCTCTAATACTTTATAATAAAACAGCCCTACTAATCTCTTAAAGTTTATTTAATATGTAAGCTTATTGTACATCATATCGTCTATCGGCAGGGCGTCGAATTACTAATTTCAGAGATCGACCTATACTAGTCATTCAATGTAATGTAGCAGTATAAAAAGCCGCTTTAAGTTGAAAGGGTTAACTTTTTTAGTGGGTTAACTTAAAACGTCTTGGTGGTAGAACATAAGAACCAATTCTTTTCGTAGCATTTGTAGCTAAGAGCTACGAATTCCAAAAAATTTAATAGAAATGTCTAAGTAATAACTCAATTGCGTTCACAAGCTTCGTTTGATTGTTGGCAGTAATCATAATTACAAATTACTATCCCACTAGCAAAGTGCCACAGTGACACTATAGTACCGCCGCCGAGAGAAGTCGGTTTTGACAGCTGTCATCTCCATACTAAAAAAGATGTCAACAAAGGAAAATGAACCCTCTGCCATAGTATTATCACGAATCTGACAGCTGCCAAATACGACTTCTCTCGGCGGCTGTAATATAGTATGCATTGACCCTGGTAAAATTAAGAGGTGTGGACACTTTTGCATGGCGGCAGAAATAAACGCCGAGCATTTGCTATTGTGTAGGAACGAGTACAAATGCTAGCAGGCATATACGGGGTGTAAGGGAAAGCCCTCCATAAACTGATAGGGTGCATGCAGGCAGACCATGAAACTGAACAACTTTTCCCTAGAAACATATGTCAGGAAAAGACAAAAAAATTATTTGACCTCCCATACAAAATCACGATTAGCTGATTGCATTCACTATGTGAAGACCAAAATTTTTTGACGTTTCCTGAAATATTTTTTTATTGAATGTTGTTCAGTTTCATGGTCTGAATGCACCTATCAGTATTCGGAGGACTGTCCCTTACACCCTTACTTACTTAGACTTATTTTCGCGTTTAGTAGCTGTCAAAATTATGCTAATGCTTTAGGTCTATTTTTTTTTACTATCTTCTACAGCTTAGGGTTTGATAGCTGCTGAAATAAGATTATTGGAGTGACGCGAATATAAGGAGTTACTGTTGGCAATCTGATTCCACGAATAAATAAACTCCAAATAATTTGAAATAGCATTCATGTTTATTATAAGCTAGAAATAATATTTTAAGAACGCACCACATGCAATGAGTTAAATGAGGTTTAAATATGAGCCCAAACCCAAAACACACAATATTGGCCTCAATTCGGGATAACAATTCTCTTAACTTACCTACAAATTAGCGCTGTCACTTTCCGTCCAATAGGTATAGACTAAAAAGGAGATATTTCAAGCCCTCTCATGTCTTATAATTTGACGCAAAATGCGCGTTTTCTATCAAAATAAGGCGACGATGAAAAGAATGGCGACTAAACTGACTAAAAATGGCGAAGAAACCATTGAAATTTTTAAACATGACAGGAATTAGATATCTCCTAATCTTTTATAAATTTAATTGACGGAAAGTGACAGCGATAATTTAAGGTAAGTTGAGAGGATGATATCCCGCATTGTGGACATTATTTCTCTTGACAGATTAGTGTTTTTCCGATTTATTAGGAGTAATCGATAGCCAGAATTTTTATTAAAATCTCGTGACTAATACTCCACCAAATTGCAACCGATCGAAACAATTTTTAGCACGATTATTTTTTATGCCTAGATCTACGTACTTTAATTGTTTTGCCAATCATAATGCGTTTAAGTCATATAATCTCAATTTAACCGAGTTTCACACCTGGTATTTCTAGTCCAACCAGATATTCTCAGACATTTCTGATTTATTCTGCTGCAAACCGGCCAAGATATAGGATATTTCTGGACTACGCGAATAATCTCGGAAACAACGTAAATGCGACGTAAAATTTTGTTTTAGAAACCTAGAAATCAATAGCATTCTTAAATTCCGGCTTTGTAAATTTTTCTCGTGGGAGTCTTGAAAGACGCTACTTTTTTATCTTATCAGTACTTACAGCGAACCGTTGAAGCCTTGTTTACCCCTAAAGGAATAGCCGTGATTTTATCTCAGTCCAGTAAATGCCCAAATGGTACACAAACGAAACTATAAGTGATATTTACATTTCGTAACAATCAATGTCTATATGTAATGGAATTTTAATGGTTGTAGTTAACCTAGCTAGCTAGACCTTGTTCATTTATGTTTCGAGGAAATTTTCCACTGACCGTTGTGAACAATAATCACACACAGGAACCTACCACACGAACGCACCCCACGTAGAAATACGTAAACACACTCACAGAAATTAATATTAAATTAATTTTAGAAAACGTGCAAAGTTATCAAGCGGGGGCAGGATTTGAACCTGCGACTTTCGCCCTCGCTAGTGGCGACGCCTCTTCCATCTGGGCTACCGCGGCTCATCTAATACGCTGTACTGTAAATATTGTCATCATCAAAATCTGAAAACTGTCCTAGTATGCTTGTCTAATTCCAAGCTAAACTCCCGCAGTGGAAGCGATTTACACAGGTAAATTTCGAACAAAATACCAGGAGTTCAACTGGAGGCAGACAATGGCCGCGTTACGCAGCGCTAAATAGCATACGCTGCACAATATAGCAGCGCATACTATGAATTAAACGTGAACCTAAATCTATTTAACCTAATTAACTAAGTTGAGTGAAATTGGCAAATGATGTGTTCCAACCTTTACATAACTCGAGTCGGTAGTAAATACCGTCTGCCGATCTGGCGTTACGCCACACGTATTAGCACTAGATTATAAGTAAGTACCTCCAAATTATATCACCCCACGAATTCCGCAATTCGTACTAAGGAGTCACAATGATATGGTACAACAAATATGACTAAAGGGAACACACTAAGACATACTAAGACAACTAGGTTTACCACTTACAGTCAACGTGCCGGTCCAAATGCATAAAATACCCAACGGAGAAAGGAAGTTCAGGGAATGGATCAAATGGGGAATTCCGTGGGTACTTACAGGGCTGGGTGGAAAAGATATCGACACCCAGCATTCCACTACAGCCTTGGCGCGTTATTCACTTCAAACCACTCACAGCTTCTGTTCGTATTTCACTTTGATATTAGTCATTACGCGTGACCCAACATGAATTAGGGCCGTACAAAACGCGAGCCGATATGGCCACTTGATGCCTATTCAACGCGACGCTCACGTGGAAGACGTCGAGACATCCAACAATCACTAAGCCTGGTATTCTAGTATAACCCAGGAGAACCGCAATAATACGATGCATCAACACGCGCGATCTCAAATTGAATCGTCCATTACACGCGGCATCACAAAACTCGTGGCGGGAAATCCGCACAAACACGATACTCGACGTCCGAACGGTTTTCGAGTGACTGAATGCGGTGCAGAAATCACCGCGTGGCGCCGTCAGGCGGTCTGCGCGCACGTCGCCAGTCTCGCCCTGCGAGTGAGAAAGGGACAACACACGCCCAGAGCGACGCGTGCGATCGAGCACCGCGCCGCATTCATAGACCGTCATTAATACCTAACTCACCCCAGCATAACAACGCTAAATTAAACAATGCTAAGTACCCCGTCATTATGAACGGAAAAAAAATATTGTTCCTCCTCTCAATATAGGAATGTTTTTTTTTTAAGGATGGGTTTGCTCTTGACTCTAGTCTAGGTCATAGGACAGAGACAGAGTCTAAGATGGAGCGAGCTCACCCAGAAGAAGCCTGTTCACTCTTACTTTGAAGAGATTAGGGTTGTATGCGTTTGGAAACACAGACGCAGGTAGTGAGTTTCACTCTTTAGCAGTACGCGTTATTAATGATGACTGGAAGCGCTTAGTCCGAATGTTGTTGTATCCGCGCGCGCCTGTGAACGAGTTGGGGTTCCAGGCATCCCTCCCTCCCCATTTAGTCATTCACGCCCACTCCCCCACTCTCCTACCCTCCTCCAGTCATCATCTTGACGAATGCTTTCTTATAGGCAACAATGAAGCCTGAAAAATAAACGCTTCGTTCTAATTACTTCCGCTTCGCTTCATATTTTGTGTAAAAATAAGATAAAAATGCGTATACAGAATCAAATAAACAAAATGTCTTTATTTGCTTTAATTTTATTTGCTCGTGAGCAACTAAAAAGCAAGCAATCCTGTGTTTTTTGGGCTTTCATGAATTTATATGAAAAAAGCAAGCAGATAAAAACAATTTAGCTTTTAGCTGCTTCGAAAAAAACATTGTTCCAAGTATTAGTTGAATCTTCTCAAACAAAGAGATAACAAGCAAAAACGCCTTTGTTTCCGAGAATAAACCTGCTATGATAGAACATACGAGTATATTATAACGATCACATTTTATTAAGGCGAGATTAGTCGTGAACGGCCTCGACAGTGGCGCCCCTACATTATATAAGTTACTCTGTGGTGGCGCCTCTGCACAAAAAATATTTTCTTTTTGTACAAACAATCTTTTAGAATATCCGTTACTCAAGAACCTACTAACTCAATGAAATATTCGCTGTAAATTAAAGTTGTGCCAAAAGTGGCAGTTTTTAGGTACTTTTTGCCATAACTTTAATTAAAGCGAATATTTCATTGAGTTTGCAGTTTCTAACTTTACTTAAGGATAATACTACAAAGTTGAGCAACGGACATTCTGATTGATTGTTTTAATAAAGTGAAAAAAAATGTTTGAACGCGAAGAGTAAGTAAGTAAGTGAAAACACTTTATTGCACAAAATAAAAAAACAAAAATAACAGGAAAAATTATTGCTACCATGCGCAAAGGCGGCCTTATCGCTACAAGCGATCTCTTCCAGACAACCTTTGGGTGGAGGAGAGAGTATTGAAAAACAGAGCAGTGCGAGAGTAATCATGAAAGAAAAGGTAACTTGAATAAACACAATAAATACAGAATACAAAACTATGATATAAATATAAACCTACATACAAATACACATATATTTATATATATATATACGTATATTAATATAATATAAATATATACATATATATTATAATACATACTCATTTATATATATATATATATACACATCATTACACAAAAGGATATAAGTACCAACTTATTTGAAGTCAATTCTTGCTTTTGACAGGTAATGTGCATGTACCTTTGTTTTAAAAGCGTCAAGTGTCCTGCAGTGGCGTATTTCACGCGGCAGAGCAGAGCAAGAGGTAACAAACATACATACACACACAAACTCTCAGATTTATAATATTAGTACGGATGTAATTTTTTGACCTTTGTAATTCTATCGTGTGTGCAAATGAGAAATTTCCTTTTATCTGACATCTGTCATCATGGTGTCAAAAATACGCCTTTCTTTAATTTTAATTTTTTATTTTATATTATTAGGTAAATACAACAGGTACCAATCAACATTGTCTATTGTGGATAGAAAAATTGTTTAGAATTAGACTGATACCCTTAGCATTTACACAGCTTGACACACACTGTCAAATTGCTCTAACACCGAATGAGACTCTATCATATGAACAAGATATAAAACAATGCAATACTTTTATAAAATGTCTCTGTCTGCAAAGAATTTCTCTATTTTCATAAATTCTATAACACTTCCTCTCACTTCTTCCTATCATCTATATGCAGACGATCTCCAAATTTATACACAAGCACCACTCTCTGGCCTCCCGGGCGCGATTGATGTCACAAACAGAGACCTTAAGAGCATCTCGGATTGGAGTCGCTCGTATGGACTAAAGGTCAATCCAACTAAGACTCAGACAATCATAATTGGCAGCCAGTGGTATGTGTCTCGAATAGACTATGCTTCGCTACCACAAATCTCTTTTGATGGCATTCCAATACCATTTAGCCATAAGGTTAAAAACCTTGGTGTCATTTTTGACAACTGCTTTTCTTGGAAGCCTCATGTATCCGAGGTAAGCAGGAAGGTGTTCGCCGCGTACGGCTCGCTCAAGCGACTAAAGAATCTTCTCCCGACCAAGACGAAAATTTCGCTGGCACACTCTCTTCTTTTACCGATACTTGATTATGCAGACGTTTGTTATCCTGATCTTACTGTTCAACTTCTAAATAAGCTCGAACGTCTGCAAAATCTTTGTATTCGGTTCATCTTCGGTCTACGAAAGTACGACCACGTCTCCCATTACCGGTCCCAGCTTCAATGGTTACCTATATCCCGTAGGCGGGACTGCCATATCCTTTCCCTTATTTACTCCGTCCTCTCCAATCCTAATACTCCCCCTTATCTTAAAGAGCGCTTTATTTTTCACTCCTCAACCCTGACTCGCAATCTGCGAGCCAGCAACAGTCTCACGCTCAACCTTCCTCCGCACAAGACCGACTTCTACGCAAAGTCTTTCACAGTGCGAGCAATCAAGCTGTGGAATTCTTTGCCTGAAGTCGTGCAGCGAGCTCCATCCCTTACATCCTTCAAAGATCGGGTCAAAAAACATTTTTTGTCTAATATTGTTGTTTAGTATAATACCTATGTCCTATCTCACAGTCTCTTTTAAAATTAAACTGCTATTTATTTCTGTTTCTTTTATTTCCTTCGTTGCAGAATATATATCTATCTATCCTATCTATCATAGTTAGTTTTTATGTATTAGTCTATAATATTATTAGGTTATTTAAGTATTAGTGTTTACAATAGTATGTAGTATGTGTAAGTATGTTTATATTATATGCACTATCCCGCTTACCTTTACGCGCTTTCCTATCACCCAAAGGTTGCCTGGTAGAACTTGCTACCATAGCAAGAAGGCCGCCTTGTTGTACCTACTTCACATATTTCTATGTTAAGAATGTTATTTGTTTTTTTTTTATATGTGCAATAAAGAATTTTATTATTATTATTTATTATTAATCCTTTTGTAATATCACAGAACGTTTCGTGTCTAAGAGTAATGAAGCAAATTGAAAAAATCTCGAAATGACTGTAATGGCTCCAATGTTTGTAGTATTTTAATACATTCTCTTATTATCTAGAAGATTTAGTTTAAATAAATCCTTTGTTTATTCTCTCGATAAATGATGAGATTCAAAATAATCCTATTCACACTAATCTCAAAATAAATGGTGCCTTTGAAGTGATTAAATTAGAGTGGAGTTCTGGCTCCTTGCAAATTACGAATTGTCGCAATAGAAATATTAACATCACACAGAACAGTCTAGGTAGATTTGTATAACAACCATTGCTTTTTTATTTGGTGGCGCGAATTTATCGCGGGTTTTTATCGCTTAGTCTACACTCAATGTGTAAAGAATGAATTAGTCGCTGGGTAATATTTGCAAAACTAACTAGGGAGATGCCGTGCCGCGCTTTATTGGCATCAATATACACTTGCAAAATTGGCGGGCATTGGATGAGCCGCGGTAGCATAGGTGGATGGAAGAAGCATCGCCACCAGTGATGGCGAAAGTCGCAGGTTCAAATCCTGCCCGCGGTACATTTTACAAGTTTAAATTATCTATTCTTATGGTTTAACATATACCTATATATATGTATATCTTATCTATGACGTGTGGTGCCGGATTAGAATAGCATCACCCCATTTCTTACCCATGGGTGTCGTAAGAGGCGAGTAAGGGACTCAAGGGTTAGATGTGTATTGCAATTTTAGGCGATGGGCTGACAACCTGTCACTATAGTGATTAGTGATACACAATTATCTGATTGACCCTCAAACTTTTGTCAGACGTGGTGTTAATATCCGTTATACGGCCGTTAACGCTCTGCTTACCCCCTAAGGGATATAAGTGTGATTTATGTATGTATGTGATATCTTAAGTGATTTATCTATATGTAAATTGAGGTACCTAAACGTAGCAACGTAAACCTATTCACACCGCTCAGCCAACATTCAATAACCCGATTACAACTCCGTCGGTCCAATAATTGAGCCCTTGAAGTGATTAAAGTGGCGGTCGGCTGTCCCCGACTCAACCATCTCCAATCATGATTTATCAACCGCGGTCTGTTGGCAGCTAGAAGTTGTATCTATCTATACCTATTGTGCAATGTTATTATATCCTCCTTGACACAATGGGATAAGACATCTTTACATACATTTCAGCCCGTTTCTGAAAAATCATATATCATACATACATGGCAGGTAGGCAGAGCGTAAATAGCCGCATAAACGGACATAATATACGCCACGTCTGACATATATTTGAGGGTCATTCGGGAAATTGTGTATCGCTATAATGACAGGTTGTCAGCCCATCGCCTAAAATTGCAATACACACTCTCCAGTCCCTTAGTCGCCTCTTACGACTCACACGGGAAAGAAATGGATTGATGCTATTCTCAGCCGGCATCACACGGAAATCATCAATCATCACGCATCATAAATTGTGTAATACCATAGTGACAGGTTGTCAGCCTGTCGCCTAAAATTGCAATACACAATTAACGTCCCTTAGTCGCCTCTTTTCACACCGACGGGAAAGAAATGGATTGATGCTATCCTCAGCCGGAATCGCACGGAAAAAGATCTTTACTTGAATAAATACGGAGGTAGGTACCAAAACAAAAATAGCTCTAAGTACATACATCTTAAAAGGCGCTTTCTCATTAGCAATCTGTCATCTACAAAGTTAATTATACTGATTGATATATTTGAGCTAGAGACTTCTGTTGGTGACATTTCCCCGTTTTTACTTAGCGTAAAGATCACAAGGCTATTTTCGGATAGTCATTCCAATTTATTTATATTCTGAAGAATATTATGAAACAAACAAGAAGACCGTTGCCGTGTGATGCCAGCTTGGAAAAACATCACCCATGAGTGTCGTAAGAGGCGATGATCTTTGACATTATTTTTTGTAACTAATTTGAAATTGTTAACTTCAATTATTAATCTTTCAATTAATTTTATATTATAAATTTTGTATGCCTTATTTAGGTAGAATAATGTGGAATGGAATTGAAATTTTTACCATCTAATGAATGTACCATTGTTCAGCAAGTAAATATGATTACTGATTACTAAATTTTGAATGTTGATGGTTACATGTATGTATATTGGAATTTTAGGTGATGGGCTGGCAATGACTTAGGTGATGGGCTAACAATGACTACCTCTTATTATGGTGATACACAATTTTCTTATTGACTCTCAAAATGTTTGTTAGACGTTGCGTAAATTTACGTTATTTACGGCAATTTAGGCTCTGCCTACCCCGCAAGGGATGTAGGCATGATATATGTTTGTAGGAGCCGCCCGCTCGTATGACAACTCAATTTAATATCGACTAGCTGATTGGTACTTTATTAATTAAACACATACTTTTCAGCAATTGTTACTGTTATGTGCCGTGTGATGCCGGCTCAGAATAGCATCACCCCGTTTCTTTCCCGTGGGAGTCGTAAGAGGCGACTAAGGGACTTGAGGGTGTGAATTGCAATTTTAGGAGATGGGCTGACAACCCGTCACTATGGCGATACACAATTTTCTGAATGACCCTCAAATATACATATGTCAGACGTGGCGTAAATGTCCGTTTTGCGGTCGTTTACACACTGCCTACCCCGCAAGGGATAATAGGCGTGATATGTTTGTGTGTGTATGTATGTTTCTGTATTGATCTACATTAAAACTTAGTGAATTTTGATTTTGTTGTTCGTTTTTCACCATTGGCTCCATATTAAAAGTTGTTTGGATGTTTGCGTGTCATATGGACTTACAACGCTTGCAAAGTTTTCGGTACACCGTCCCTAACATCCAGTATACGAGGCAAAAAGGACTTATCCACCGAAATTTTAGAAAGTTTTGTCAATAACACTTAGCTTTCCCTAAAGAAAATACCAATTCCATTTTTCCCTTAAAACGCCTTACAATAAAGAAGTCTCTTCGAACGCATAAAACTAATTTTCGTCTGAAAATTAATACGTTAAGAGGCTTTTCCACTTCAAAGACTTCTCTTAGACAAGGTTTGTAAGGCTGTATGTACACAATTCATACATTGGGGATTCTTACCGCGATACCTATTAGATTTTGTTGTTCCGTTATGCAACTGGGCCGAAATTATCAATTCAACAAAATCGATAAGCGATACTTTACGCCTGGACAGCTTTTAACTCTTTACAAAGCACAAGTCCGATCCTGCATGGAGTATTGCAGTCACCTTTGGGATGGCTCAGCCAAATACCAACTTGCCGCTCTTGACTCGGTGGAACGCAGGGCCAGGAGGCTCATAGGCGACATAAAACTGGTGGACACCAAGCTACATAGCCTGGCACATCGCCGCATGGTTGCCTGCTTGTCGGTATTTTATAGATTGTACTTCGGAGAGTGTGCTCAAGAGCTTCACGACCTTGTTCCAACAGCTCCCTTCTACCATCGGACATCCAGACGCACCGCCGGATACCATCCGTACCTGGTAGCCATTCCACCAATTCGGACTAGGCGCTTCCAGTCATCATTTATAATGCGCACTGCTAAAGAGTTGAACTCACTTCCTGCGTCTGTGTTTCCAAAAGCATACAACCCTAAACTCTTCAAAGTAAGAGTGAACAGGCTTCTTCTGGGTGAGCTCGCTCCATCTTAGACTCTGTCTCTGTCCTATGACCTAGACTAGAGTCAAGAGCAAACCCATCATTAATAAAAAAAAAATAAAAAAATCAATTATCGCGGTGAGAGCCCCGTTTTGTTGATTTGAGTCATTATGTGTGACAGCGAAAATTTGAAACAGTTTATTTAAGATTGGCCTACGGAAAGGTAAACTCCGCGACTGAAATTCCCGCCCAACTTTCGCCACAGTTCCGACTCAAATACCCTGTTTTTCAATTTCTTAAGGCGAGTGTAGTCATAAACAACCTCTTCGGTGGCGGCGCCACTATACAAAAAAAGTTTACACTTTATACAAACAATCTTGATACTTTGGTTTCCAGATGACTTACGTGTCCAGCCATGAATTGTTATCCTGTTTGGAAGCGCCACTGGGCTCTCGAACCACCTTATATTCGAATATTATACCTTTGGTACATTACGTAAATTTACGTCCCATTAAAACACACACAGACAGCGCGTAAGCAGCTCTCTCTCTCTTTTCTGTAACAATTGGTAGTTGTCGCCACATCAGCAGCTACTATAAGTTATTGTAAATCTGCTCGCTCTACTATGGAAATTTGATTGTTTACATTATGTTGTATAATTTCCCGCTTTTATTCCGAGGTCACGCATAACGAAGACATTTTGCGTGGATTATTATTTGAATCGTAAATTCGTTGGGGAAGCCATGGTCATTTGTATTGCGAAGTCGGATATGATCTTGTTAAATGGCGCGTTTGATCTAACCACGGAAAATAGCTGAATATTTTTGAACTTATGAAAGTTTTTCCCAAATACGGAGCATCTTTCCTTATGGAACACATACATTGAAACACGTTTTTCTTTACCTTCCATATAGTCATTTTGTATTCTAGGTACTCCTTTGTATTGTATTAAAATCAGTTTTTATTTATAATATTATCTATTGCAGTATATCTACACTATCCACACTAATATTATAAATGCGAAAGTAACTCTGTCTGTCTGTCTGTCTGTCTGCTACGCTTTCACGGCCAAACCGCTGAACCGATCTTCATGAAACTTGGCACAGAGATTGCTAACATACCGAGAACGGACATAGGCTACTTTTCATCACCATTCGAGGGTCTGGAGTACAGATGTAGACCACCAAGTGTACCACCAGGAGCCCAGCTAAACTATTAGAGATACAGGTATGGTTCCAAAACAAAAGTTGTTCAGTATGATGGGCCGCTTCTTTTCACAAGGACATTGAGGATCTGGAGTACCTTATGTAGACCACCAGGTGTACCATCAGGAGCCCAGCTAAACTATAAGAGATACAGGCATGGTTCTCAAACAAAAGTTGTTCATTATGATGGGCCGCTTCTTTTCACGAGGAAATTGAGGATCTGGAGTACCTTATGTAGACCACCAGGTGTACCATCAGGAGCCCAGCTAAATTATTAGAGATACAGGCATGGTTCTCAAACAAAAGTTGTTCATTATGATGGGCCGCTTCTTTTCACAAGGACATTGAGGATCTGTAGTACCTTATGTAGACCACCAGGTGTACCATCAGGAGCCCAGCTAAATTATTAGAGATACAGGCATCGTTCTAAAACAAAAGTTGTTCAGTATGATAGTCCGCTTCTTTACACAAGGACATTGGGGATCTGGAATACCTTATGTAGACCACCAGGTGTACCATCAGGAGCCCAGCTAAATTATGAGAGATACAGGCATCGTTCTAAAACAAAAGTTATTCAGTATGATAGGCCGCTTCTTTACACAAGGACATTGGGGATCTGGAATACCTTATGTAGACCACCAGGTGTACCATCAGGAGCCCAGCTAAACTATTAAAGATACAGAAATGGTTCCAAAATAAAAGTTGTTCAGTATGATTGGCTGTTTTTTTTCACAAGGACATAGAGGATCTAGAGTACCTTATGTAGACCACCAGGTGTACCATCAGGAGCCCAGCTAAACTATAAGAGATACAGGCATGGTTCTAAAACAAAAGTTGTTCATTATGATGGGCTGCTTCTTTTCACAAGAACATAGAGGATCTAGAGAACATTATGCAGACCACCAGGTGTACCACCAGGAGCCCAGCTAAACTATTAGAGATACAGAAATGGTTCCAAAACAAAAGTTGGCCAGTATGATGGGCTGCTTCTTTTCACAAGGACATAGAGGATCTGGAGTTCATTATGTAGACCACCAGGTGTACCATCAGGAGCCCAGCTAAACTATTATAGATACAGGCATGGTTCTGAAACAAAAGTTGTTCAGTATGATGGGCCGCTTCTTTTCACAAGGAATATTATAAATGCGAAAGTAACTCTGTCTGTCTGTCTGTCTGTCTGTCTGCTACGCTTTCACGGCCAAACCGCTGAACCGATCTTCATGACACTTGGCACAGAGATTGCTAACATACCGAGAACGGACATAGGCTACTTTTTATCACCATTCGAGGGTCTGGAGTACAGATGTAGACCACCAAGTGTACCACCAGGAGCCCAGCTAAACTATTAGAGATACAGGTATGGTTCCAAAACAAAAGTTGTTCAGTATGATGGGCCGCTTCTTTTCACAAGGACATTGAGGATCTGGAGTACCTTATGTAGACCACCAGGTGTACCATCAGGAGCCCAGCTAAACTATAAGAGATACAGGCATGGTTCTCAAACAAAAGTTGTTCATTATGATGGGCCGCTTCTTTTCACGAGGACATTGAGGATCTGCAGTACCTTATGTAGACCACCAGGTGTACCATCAGGAGCCCAGCTAAATTATTAGAGATACAGGCATGGTTCTCAAACAAAAGTTGTTCATTATGATGGGCCGCTTCTTTTCACAAGGACATTGAGGATCTGGAGTACCTTATGTAGACCACCAGGTGTACCATCAGGAGCCCAGCTAAATTATTAGAGATACAGGCATCGTGTGTTTGCCGTGTGATGCCGGCTTAGAATAGCATCACCCCATTTCTTACCCATGGGTGTCGTAAGACCCGACTAAGGGACTCGAGGGATGTGTATTGCAATTTTAGGCGATGGGCTGACAACCTGTCACTATAGTGATACACAGTTATCTGATTGACCCTCAAGCTTTTGTCAGACGTGGTGTTAACCGTTTTACGGCCGTTAACGCTCTGCCTACCCCGTAAGGGATATAGGCGTGATTTATGTATGTATGTATGTATGTATGTACAGGCATCGTTCTAAAACAAAAGTTGTTCAGTATGATGGGCTGTTTTTTTTCACAAGGACATAGAGGATCTAGAGTATCTTATGTAGACCACCAGGTGTACCATCAGGAGCCCAGTTAAACTATAAGAGATACAGGCATGGTTCTAAAACAAAAGTTGTTCATTATGATAGGTCGCTTCTTTACACAAGGACATTGGGGATCTGGAATACCTTATGTAGACCACCAGGTGTACCATCAGGAGCCCAGCTAAACTATTAGAGATACAGGCATGGTTCTGAAACAAAAGTTGTTCAGTATAATGGGCCGCTTCTTTTCACAAGGACATGAAGGATCTGGAGTACCTTATGTAGACCACCAGGTGTACCATCAGGAGCCCATCTTAACTATTAGAGATACAGAAATGGTTCCAAAACAAAAGTTGTTCAGTATATAGGCCGCTTCTTTTCACAAGGACATTGGGGCTCTGGAGTACCTTATGTAGACAACCAGGTGTACCATCAGGAGCCCAGCTAAACTATTAGAGATACAGGTATGGTTCTTAAACAAAAGTTGATCAGTATTATGGGCCGCTTCTTTTCACAAGGACATTGAGAATCTGGGGTACCTTATGTAGACCACCAGGTGTACCATCAGGAGCCCAGCTAAACTATTGGAGATACAGAAACGGTTTCAAAACAAAAGTTATTCAGTATGATGGGAATAAGTTGAGAAAGGACAATGCCTCCTTTTTACCGAGGACAGAAAAACAAAAAATTTGGTATATAAAAATATATTACAGTAACTTAAATTACCTTTTTATCTGTCTTATTTACTTATGCTGACCATTTTAGTGTGCTCAAATCGGCACCTCTGGAGTAAGTACTCTGTTATCTACTGACTTTTGTATTCAATGGCTATAAATATTGATCTCTCAGGCCGGATAGCAAATTTTGAATCGTCCCTTTAACAACAGAAGCAAGCAAGTCATCTTTAAACAGTAGAGATAAGAACTGTTCTAATATCACTGTCAATCTTACTATGAATACACATACCTACTTTAGAACTTCTGCCTAAAAAAACTATCTAACGCGGACGAAGTCGCGGGTAAAAGCTAGTAATATTATAAAGAGGAAAGATTTGATTGTTTGTTTGTTTGTTTGCATCGAATAGGCTCCGAAACTACTGGCCCGATTTTAAAAATTCTTTCACCATTAGAATCCTACATTATTCCTGATGAACATAGGCTATATTTTATACGAGAAAAAAATAGGGATCCACGTGAAAATTTCGATAATGTAACCCAACGTGTGAAAAATTTACCAAAAAAATATCTTATATCGCGTACGCTGTGGAAATTATTGACAATAGAGCAAAATGATATACTACAGTTTTATAGAGGACATCAATATCTATAATAATGTCCGCGATACCATATGTCTAACTATTACAGTTATGCCACAATAACTACTTTTTCATTTAAAAATGTACAAACTACGCCACATTATTCGTTCCAGTGTAATGATTACATTTAATCATTACTGTATTAAAGAGTGTCAGGGATAGCCCTCCAAATACTGATAGGGTACATGCAGACCATGAAACTGAACAACTTTCCCCTAGGAACATATTTCAAGAAACGTAAAAAACTGACTTCCCATAGTGAATGCAGTCAGCTGATTGTGATTTTGTATGGAAGGTAATTTTTTTGGCGTTTCCTGACATATGTTTCTAGGGGAAAGTTGTCCAGTTTTATGTTTCATGCACCCTATCAGTATTCGAAGGGCTGTCCCTTACTCGGTATAAAAAAGACGACAAAACACATTAAATAATGCTTTAAAAAAATTTACACTAAAATAATACATACATACCTACACATATCACGCCTATTATCCCTTGCGGGGTAAACGGTCGCTAAAACGGACATTTACGCCACGTCTGACATATGTTTGAGGGTCATTCGGAAAATTGTGTATCGCCATAGTGACAGGTTGTCAGCCCATCGCCTAAAATTGCAATACACACCCTCAAGTCCCTTAGTCGCCTCCTACGACTCCCACGGGAAAGAAATCGGGTGATGCTGTTCTAAGCCGGCATCACACTAAAATAATAATAATATAATCTACACTAATATTAGAACAGTTTTTTTTTTACTGTTTGTTTGAATTGATTAGGCTCCGAAACCATAAGAATAGATAATATGCCGAAACTACTGGACCGATTTAAAAAATCTTTTACCGTAAATTGAAATTGAAATTCTTTATTCAATGTAGGATGGTATTTTAACTTATTGACGTCATGAACCGTCATTCTAAAAAAAGAAATTTCTATCACACAATTTTCTTATTTATTATTACAATTTTGTTATGACCCAATAGAAAACCGGCTCGGGCGGAATAAAATAAATAAAAATAAAGGCACTGCTAAGGGGCTGGCTGGATTAATCAAACGGCATGTAACTTTACGCCACCACCATCTGAAAACGATATTTGTTTCAAATTGAAGTCAAGATTTTTAGAATCCTACATTATCCCTGATGAACAAAGGCCATATTAAACTGTCTTTTTCCGGGGAGGAAATTGTTAGCGGCGGGTGAAACCGCTGGGCGGGCTGCTAGTATTATAATATGGTGTAGTATGATTTAGTACATTTATAATGTACACTGTCTTATCTCATTTTTATTTTATGCACTACTCTCTTCTTTCATTTGATTTCTCCTCCACCCAAAGGTTGTTTGGTAGAGATCGCTTCCAAAGATAAGGCCGCCTTTGCGCATTTTTAGTTTGAGTTTTCCAGTTATTTATTTGTGTTTTGAATGTGGAATAAAGTGTTTTTACTTACTTACTCCTTATGTTTCGACATGTTTCTTGGAGAAAGTTTTTCCGTTTACAGATAGTAAGAACCCATGAAAAGTAACACAACTTGCACTTGTATCCGTCCCTTGTCAACTCCAATTAGAGAAACCCTCCGATACATAATATGGGTACTATTAGACCCAACATCAAGTTGTTGATCATATTACATCGGAACGGAAAAGTCCTAGTCAAACTATCAACATCAATAACTCTACTAATCTATATACCCTAAATACGAACAATTCTTGTTAACGCGGGTTTCCCACTTATTTTGCGTCGCTGCGTATTTTTAACGCACCGTAACAAATGAACTAACGGAATTTGTAAATTCCGATGCATGCATGCATTACAATGCGTTTAAAAAAACGTCGCGACGGACGACAAGTGGGAAAACTGCCTTTTTTATCTGTAAATAGTATTAATGCACTTCCCGTGTTCCGTTTGCGTCCCAGGCGGGTGTTGTAACTTCGCAACCGATTTTGATGCAGTTTTTTAATAGACAGAGTGTTTCAAGAGGAAGATTTTTAGGTATAATACATGCCAAGGTTTATTTTTTATCCGGACTGTTTGCAGCGGGTTTAACCGCTGGCCGCAAGTTTATTTATAATCAGGATCTCGGATAATTTTTATGAAATTTTTGTAGTGTGTTTCGGGGCGGACATCGATTAATTTAGGTGCTATAATATTTTCCAAAAAGTGCGTTTTTATCATAAAAAAACGAGGAAAGCTCGCTCAACGAGGTTTAATTACGAATAGTGTAAGTATTATTATGTGCCACTGTTTGCTTAAACAACTGTACTACATCCAACCCAATCACCAATTTGTTATAAAAAAAGTAAATTGTGTGATACAAATTTCGCCACTTCACAAAAATATTTTCTCTTTATACAAACAATCTATCAGAATGTCCGTTGCCCAAGTTTTTAGTATCATCCTTAAGTAAAATTTGAACCTGCAAACTCAATGAAATATCGGCTGTTATTACAGTTATGGCAATTAGTACCAAAAGTGGCCGTTTTTAGGTACTTTTTTCCATAACTTTAATTGCAGCGAATATTTCATTTATTTAGTAGGTTCTCATTTTACATAAGGACAATACTAAAAACTTGGGCAACGGATAATTTTGATAGATCATTTGCATAAAGATAAAACTTTTTTTGTAAAGTGGCGCCACTGTCGAGGTAGTTGACGGCTACACTCGTCTAGGCGGCGTTACCTTACAAAATCACGTTTTAGCTAACTAACAGCGACATCCTTTGACAAACAGCTGAACTATGCAGAACCTACTACAATCAAAGATCTAAGATCAGCTAACTGTGCAGCTAACAAGTGCTTTATCAAGCGATCTGATGAGGTGATGCCCAGTCAGCTTAGTCTGGCTTCAAAGAATTCGCAAAATGTCGCTAGAGACGCTATGAATTATTTGGAATCAAATAAAGTGATTTCCATCAAAGTAGTCAAATTATATAATATAGAATACATGTATATGCAGGGTCACTGGTACATTACCATCATGGTCATAATCTTGTCTGTCAAGGGGTCAACCAAAACATGAATTTGGTAAATTTTCCCAAAAAATAACAGTTTTTGACGGTAATATAAAATTAATTTATTTACACACATATCACGCCTATTATCCCTTACGCGGCCGCAAATACGGACATTTACGCCACGTCAGACATATATTTGAGGATCATTTGGAAAATTGTGTATCGCCATAGTGACAGGTTGTCAGCCCATCGCCTAAAATTGCAATACACACCTTCGAGTCCCTTAGTCGCCTCTTACGACTCCCACGGGAAAGAAATGGGGTGATGATATTCTAAGCCGGTATCACACGGCAATCTAAGCCGGCATCACACGTCTATAGATGTAAATTAACGGTTAACTACCGATATTTAACTAAATTCGCCGTTAGCTACCAATACTTAACCCGTTAACTATGGTTATTTAACCGAGTGCGGTATTGAAACGGAGAAGCAAAATATTGAGTTTTTAAGTTTGTTATGCGTAGATGATTGTTATCGGTCACATTATAATACTGAAATGTTGCTCGGATACTCCCTTAGAAGCATTTAGAGAAAGTAACAGAGATAAATCTTCGAGTTTTTCATTTTTGCTTGAAAACAATACCAATTTTATTCTAAAGATGTAGCTCTGCTCATACGTATTTATTAACTGTAGGTATATAGTAACACTATATACATTTAAAAAACATTTTGATATTTTTTTTACTGCAATAGATAGGAAGGTATTTTCGATATCGAACCAATAGCGACAGTCATTGATGTTGCGGTGGCGGCGGCGTCTTTTGTTTATTTGACGCACACGCACCGCCCCCCAGTGATCGTCACGATCTCGAAGACGACGGCCACGTAGCGTAGGGTTCCTAGGAAACCTCCACTACTAAGCACGAAGCAGCGGGTAGGCGGAAAACTACTTACGTCGACTCTTTTGCTCTTTCCTTTAGTAAAGAAGCAAGCGGGGCGGGTGACGAGACGACGACGTGGCAACGTTGCATTACATGATATTGAACTACCTACCTACCTACCATCGCTTCTTTTACTTCTTATGGTAGTCTACTGAGCTAGATCTCGGTCGATCAGGTACTAGGTACACCTACAGTCACGCCTACATCCCTTACGGGGTACCTAAACAACGTGTGAACGGACTAAATGTACCTTTTATTTGTAGACTAAAAATATTTAACTGAAAACAAACATAATTAATTATACACCTAACCAACTGCTTTTAAAAACATTTATTAAAAACTTCATACAATAAAAAAATATATGAAAATAACCGTAGTAACCCAGTCTGACTGGTTATTAACCGTTAATAACCAAAAAAGCCGTTAATAACCACCTGGTTAAAATCGTTATTAACCGGCTTCCCATCTATACACACGTCACACGTTACAGTTTTTTAATCATGATCATCATATCATCACTTTTACCTACTTACTGCCTTTATTAATTTTTTATCTAAAATAAATTAATTGACTTGATTAACAGCCTATAGTAGTCCACTGCTAGACGTAGGCCTTCCCTAGAGAACGCCACAAGGCATGATCTCCCGTTTTCGCCATCCAGTCGCTACCAGCCATCATTGGTTTATTTAACCGGAGGGCAGCCAGCGTTACGCTTGCCGAAGCGTGGCTTCCACTCGGGAACTCGCTTACTCCACTGTCCATCGGGTCTACGACATACGTGCCCAGCGCACAGCCACTTCAGTTAGCAACACTCCCAGACCATATATCGAGGCTTATCGTGATAGTTTTTAGGTAAATTTATGCGATTTACTTGGATCCCGACGTTACAACTGAATTACATCAACGGGTAGTAACAGAGAGTCTGATTGTAACTTTTTTGTGAGTTATTCTTTTGTGAAAACATTATGAAAACAAACATTGTAGTTTTAAGTTACCTAGTTTTGAAAGCCATGCCTACAATTTATTTCATACCTACACAAACACCGTAAGCGTTAATATTACATTTTTAATGGAATAGTGTATCGAGGTTATAACTGCTACACGTGCTTGACTGACGATGTTTCTTCGAATTGAATTTTCTTCAAGATCTTATAATAAATCACGCCTATATCCCTTACGGAGTAGGCAGGGCCTTAAAGGCCGTAAACAGATATCAACACCAAGTCTGTCAAAAGTTTGAGGGTCAATTAGATAACTATTGTATTTCACTATAGAGACAGGTTGTCAGCCCATCGCCTAAAATTGCAATACACATCTAACCCTCTAGTCTCTTAGTCACCTCTGACGACACCCATGGATAAGAAATGGGGTGATGCTTTTCCATGCCGGCATCACACGGCAATCATAACAATAAACGCGCATTCTTACCGCCTTCTACCTTACTGACTGCTTTGCCTTGACATTTTGTCGAAAGATCTTATAACTTATTCAGTCTTAACTTTTTAGTACAGTCGCTGTAGGCAAAGGAATGGCAAACTATTCCAACTCTACTGACGCGCCTTGCTGGTTAATAAACACATCTAGTTAGTCCCAGAAGGCATATGTCCAGCAGTGGACTGTTGTGGCTATTAATGTTAAACATCTCGGTATGTCCCATTCCAGTCCAACTATTGCATGCCCGTTTATGTGTTACAATCGTGTAGCAAGGCACGTAGTAGGATGCGTAGCAGGACGCGTAGCAGAAAGCGTAGCATCCGCGTAGCAAACCAAGTGCCACAATCCCTGGTCCCCTGGTACTCACACACACATATCACGCCTTTTATCACTTGCGGGGTAGGCAGAGTAGACATTTACACCACGTCTGACATTATTTGAGGGTCATTCAGAAATGTTATCAGCCCATGGCCTTAAATTGCAATACCCACCCTCAAGTCCCTCAGTCGCCTCTTACGACTCCCACGGGAAAGAAATTGGGTGATGCTATTCTAAGCCGGCATCACAAGCTGGTACTCAACACACTTTATGAATACAACACAATATGATTTGAAAGCTATGTAATTAATTATAGTTCATGAATGGAAGTATGTACTACAAAATCGGTTATTGTTGCCTTTCACAAGTTAACACTATTAAGTACTGCTTCCGTCGCTTTAATAATGGACATTGGATAATGTAAAAAGCCACTCTAAAGTACTTCGCCTATTGTAACGACAAAAAATTAATGGTCATGTAGGGAATTAACTAGCAGTAGCATGCAGTAGTACTTCTTGTAATTAATGTTGATTTTTGATTGTATATCTGATCACACTTTTTTGGCATGCAACGAAAAAAGACTGGCTCGCACACAACTAAAAAATCTATACAATCTAAATCCAATATAATATAAATGGTCTTTGTGTGCAATGTGAACTGAATCGTTTTGATTAAATCACTCAAGTGCCTAAGGTTCAAACAACTCTTGAAAGGCACTCAGACTTTGAGAGTATTAAGTAACTTAAAGTGGTAGACTAATACTTTAATACAGAAGATACCATTTAACGTAATGATTAAATAGTTTATATTAATATGACATGAACAGGCACAACAGTCCACTGCTGGACATGGGCCTTCCTATTGGACGGTATTGCCATACTCAGCTTAGTGGATGGATTGGCCAGCGCAGTGCAATCTAGTAATACATATTGCACTGCGGTGTCACCCGCTGCCACTCATTTTCCCGTGGTAATAGTTGTTTTCCTGCCGTAAAAAGTGGCCTATGTGTTATTCCAGGTTATACTCTACCTGTGTTCCAAATTTCATCCAAATCGGTCAATCCGTTTGAGCGTGAAGAGGAAACAAACATATATACATACACACACACACACACACACACAAACTCTCAGATTTATAATATTAGTACGGATTCACAGGTAACGCTTTTGCCCATTCCCTGGATGATTATCCATTTGTCGCTTTTTCCGACACCCACGAGTAGAATTGGGTTGATGCTATTTAAGCCGGTACACCACCTCACACACACCGCCACACGTTTCGTTTATTTACGGTAAAGTATGGAAGATAATTAGATTTTCATTTAGATAGTATATAACACTGTTGTGTATTGATACTACCACACATGAAGTTTTAATCAGCAACATTCACGTAACCCATCGGGTCAACCGATTCTGGTTATTCTTGTTTACCGTATGAAAGGCCAGAATTGATGGGCTGATGAGTATATCTACTTCTTTATTTATTTGTGCCGTGTGATGCCGGCTCAGAATAGCATCACCCTATTTCTTTCCCGTGGGGGTCGTTAGAGGCAACGACGGGTGTGTATTGATATTTTAGGTGATGGGCTGACAACCTGTTACTATGGCGATACACAATTTTCCGAATGACCCTCAAATATTTGTCGGACGTGTCGAAACTGTCCGTTTTTTGCGGCCATTTACAATCTGCCTCCCCGCAAGGGATTATAGGCGTGATATGTGTATGTGTGTATGTGTATCTTTACTTGTTATTTCTCTAGAGGAAGGCTCTAGAACCCCATCACTCCGTATTCAATCAAACTATCGGAATATTTTATTTGATTACGTTTGATCTTGTCTGCTTTGACCGATTTGTTCACGCACTCATACACTATCAAATTGGATAAGTTATTTTTACGTGTCGTCTAGTAGGAGTAGTAGTTACATAAACATATCACGCCTCTATCCCATGCGGGGCAGGCAGAGTGATACAGTCGCTATCACCACGTCAGACAAATATCTGAGAGCCGCTTCAGAAAAAACCTGTGCCTATTATTATGATGACAGGTTGTCAGCCAAAGTCACAACAATATCTTATCATTCTTAAGTGTACACAGTTAGTAAAGACTATTTTATGCTAGGAACTTTAAATAACTCAAGTTAAGAATTATAGGTTCCCATATATAGGTAACTATGAGGAGGGTTGAAAATCATGTGCCGAAAAATGTATTGAATATGAATGTGGATGGTTGCAGAAGGAGAGGAAGGCCTAAAAATGTTTGGACGGATTGTATAAAAGACGATATGAAGCAAAACGAATTATCAGCTGATAGAGATGAATGGAAGAAATAAACATGTTGCGCTGACCCCAATAAATTGGGATAAGGCAGATGATGATGAGGTTCCTTACTATTCACTTACACTACTCACTCAACCCATAATTCCCGCCAAAACTTTCATAACCATAAATATAATGAAGCATTTCTCAAATGCGTGTTTCTGGTGTCCAAACAAGCGGCCCCATGGTATCGCCTTGACCCGCCTCAGCCTTGGGAGTTGGGACTAATAATGTTTGCTCAACTACCGTAGGGTTAGGGCGTTTAGGTAGGGCATGTTAGGGCAAGTCGACGGACGAAATGGGGGACTTACGGTTAGGCTTTCGTCACCCGGCTATAACCCTAGTGATAAGAATTGATAAAATCTAGGGTCAAATAATATATATGGTCATCATTTTGGGGTCACTCGTAAGGAGAACTCCCAAAGTTGTTTACAGACAAAACGCACTAAACATATAATACGTGAATAATTTTATTTTAAAATACTGTAATAGCGTACTTTGTCCGCAGCTTACTTCGTAATTTGACTAAACAAACTGGTATTCAAGTCAAATAAATAAAAACTGTAAGCACTTTTTATTAATATTATTAAAAGACCCCAAAGTAACGGACATGGTCTGGATGTGTAGCAAACTGAAGTGGCAGAGGACTGGGCACATCTGTCGTAGAACCGACGTACGGTGAAGTAAGCGGGTTCTCGAGTGGAGGCCTAGCCTCGGCAAGCGTAGCGTTGGACGACCTCCGGCTAAATGGACCGATGACTTAAAAAGGCGGCTGGTAGCGACTGGATGGGGAAAACGAGAGATCGTGTCCTATGGCATACCCTGGGGGAGGCTTACTTCCAGCAGTGGACTGCAATAGGTTGATGGCCGTGACGTTTTTAATTAATATTATCTAACCTAAAATAACTATGTCATTAACTCATTCATTGGGAGGTACCTACCTATACCTTGTCCTCGCTTAGACGGTTCTCCCATTAATCGTCCGTCGCTGCTTATTTTTAACGCACCGTAACGCATGCGTCTGTAAAAACAAAAGGAAATTGCGAATTCCGTTCTTATTCCCATACAAAAACGGCTAGGTTCGTTTACGGATGCGTCTTTCAAACGACTTGACAAACGCATCTATTACGTACCGTAACGCACCGTAGCCGTATTCGTAGGGAAATAAGGTAAATAGGTAGGTAATTCGCAATTTCCAATATTTTAAGCGACGAGTTTTAAAATTTCAAGACAAGAGAGAGAAAAACGTGGGAAAACCGCCTTATATCAAAGTTGGGATCAATTTATAAAAGTTATATGAATTATGCTTCCATCGATTACAAATTGCCCGACAATTTGAATTCAACTACGAACTAATGGGCATCAGTATTTACCGTCTAAAACAAGAATTGAAGGACGTTAATACGAGTAACATCAAAGCTAGTAGTATTAATATTAGTAACTGCCAATATCAATTTTATTGATTGCGGTGGAGTCAGGATATTCTAATAATCTGAGCCATAAATTACAGATTCTAGGAATTACACACAAGGGTCAAAATATCAGCGCTCGAAATGATGAATGGAACCATAGGAAGACTAACTAACTTATCTTTCCCATATTACCCAGTTCTAAGCTCATTACCAACAATGTCAAAATAGGTGCGAAAGAGCCATATTTACACTTATTAGTGCGGGCGGAATGTCGTTTGCATAATATGAGGACGGGATTTTGGCTTTTGATGTGTGTTATTGTAACTAGTGACTTTAATTTCACAGATGTTGCTAGGTTGTATTTTGGCCCATTGGCACCAAAGATGGTGGAATGTTTTTTTTATTACCTGTCGTGTGTAGTATCAAGGGTAGAGTTTTACACGGCGATTTCAATAATATATCGCATTTATATATTTTACCTACATGTGACTAAGGGGAGGATACTAGGGAATGGGCAGCAACGTTCTTGTGTATACAAAATCTTTCACTGCGCCGCCAATCCGTCTGCGAAGCGTGGTGAGTATTAGAAGGAGGCCCATGTCCAGCAGTGGACTGTTGTGGCTGTTATAGTAGTAGTACTATAGAAGTAGGTGTTTAATTTTAGTGTACAAAAAACTAAATAGTCCTTTTCCAGTAATGGAAAAGTTCACAGGCGCGATAAGAACATGAAACTGAACAACAAAACTATAAAACTGAACACAAGCAAAGCGGCCTTATCATCTAATCGAGATCAAAGTGAGCATTTGTTTACAGCAAGATAATAATTGTAACTTTGTTTATAATAGGTATTCTTTGCAAACCTTGTTATAAAACTCGAACTTTTCATTTCAAAACAGGTCTCATTAGCATAAACTAATTCAAAGTTTTTCTCTATTCGAAACATGGAAAGACTTCAAAAAGTAATAAAATAAGCGTATTTAAATTTAGACTCTAATTGTACCAAGGTAAATAATTGAAGTAGATAGAATAACTACATAAATAACAAAAGTGGAAATCATGTTGAATGCCAAACAATTATCAACATGGTTTATCGTGTTGAAAGTACTTGTTCTGTGGTATAATTAACTGATCAATAATAGAGTTATTAATTTTATCTATGTACAAGGAGTTTATACAGGTAAGTAAAGAGGTTAATTACCTAAACTAACTAAGGTAAATTAAATATAGATATAATAACCCTAGAATAAAACTAAGAAAAGGTCCTCCAATGCTCCCCGCATATTATTTATTATTTATTGCTGTCTGCCAATCTCCGATAAAATCCACACTAATAATATTATAAATCTGAGAGTTTGTGTGTGCGTGTGTGTGTGTGTATGTATGTTTGTTAACTCTTCACGCTTGACCGATTTAAATAAAATTTGGAACACAGGTAGAGGTATTACCTGGAATTACACATAGGCCACTTTTTACCACAGGAAAACAACTATTACCATGGGAATGAGTGGCGGAAATCTAGTAACAAATATAAGTCACTACTTACAAAAATTGCAAGATATTTTCACTGCAGAATGCTTTTTTCTACTCAAATCTATATTTTTCAATCTTTAGTGTAAACAAAGGTAATATAAGTGGACAAATAACAATTAATACTAAGCTAAACTAGTTTTCTATTTATTGCAAAAAATATTAGCACTTCGTTCGATTGGATTCACATCTTCAAGAAATATTATCCACCCTTACTCAATAATATGCTTTCGGCATACTTAAGCCAAATGTAAAAAAACATATTTGACGTAAACATAAAATTCGTTCAAAAGAAAATCAAATGGAAAAAAAACATACTAAAAAGTTACATATCAGTAAAACAATATAAAACTCATTGACACTAAAAGCAATCTATCTGAAATCGCTTACTACAAAACTATCACAACAAAAAAATCATCTGTCTGCACAGTTTCAGACAGTCATAGGGTTTTTTACACCGTCACCGAACCTTGGCACTGTTCCAATGAGTGTAGTAACTCCATCAGCCGCTCTCGAATACCTACCTAGATCATAAAACAGTTAAGTGGGAGTCCGGTTTTAGATTGATGATGGTTCCGGAGATATTTTTTTCTCGTAATAGCTATTCGTTGTTTTGTTTTGTACCGTAGAATATTTTTAGAGACTGTAGACAATAATCTTTTCACCTTTCCAGCTTGAAAAGAACAGTTTTGCCGCGTAAATTCAGTGGGCAAAAGTCGTTTTTATCCACTCGATGCAGAAATATATATTGGACCAAATGCTTACAAAAAGAAATAAATAACTAGCTGAAATAGTTTTCAGGACGTACCGCCGCCATTGTCACAATTAGTTCTGTTAAAATGAGATGTTCAAAATTCAAATCACGAACAAAACTATTTCAGCCAGTTATTTATTTCTTTTTGTAAGCGTTTGGTCCAATATATATTTCTGACATTTCTAAATATTGGTACATATTAAGTAATATTTCTGAACGAAGCTTGAAAAAAATAATTTGACGGGTATTTTAATTTTGTTTGAGGCATTCGAGCAGTATAGCCAATTTCCTAAACTTGACATTGGCAGAATTTTCTCACCGGTAGAGGTGAAAAGTTATGTGTACTACACGAGAGCAAATTCATTCGCATCTCGTGCTGTTGAATCCCTCACTGAGCTCAGGATACAATTTTAGTAGCCTTCGCTACCTCGGGATTCAAAATAAGCACTCGAAGCAAAAATTACCTTTGCCCTCTTGTTGTACAAATAACTATTCTTCATTATTGGTGCTGAAAAATCTGTTCCATAATGACTGAATTGAATATTTAATAGATTACATAGAACTGTTACACTGAATATGTGGCAGAAATGTATATTTGGCGTAATTCATGACGAAGGCACTGGAGCTAGACGCATAAAGAACCATTCGGTTTATATGTATCATTGGTATGTGCTTGAATCATGCTGCAATATTACATCACACCTACACCTACCTAAAAAAGCCAAAAAAAGGCGCTCTTATTACAAAAAAAGTTAGAAGCTGAGGCTTTCAAAAAGCTTAAACCGCATCTAACCGCATAAAATATATAACTTTTTAAGCACTCGCGATCACTTTCACTCATTTTAAGTATTAGACCGGGTCTATCGCGATAGTACCTATTTAGGTAAATATTAGTAATTTACCTGTGTCCCGACGTTTCACCAACATGGTTGTCAGTCAACCCGCGACCACAATACATGAAACTGTGTTGAAACGTCGGGACACAGGTAAATTACTAATATTTACAAAATACTATCGCGATAGACCCGGTCTAATACTTAAAATGCGCATAAAATATACTAAAAACAGTGACTCAAAGCGCGTCAACTTTTTTGTAATTAAATTTAAGTACGCAGGTACTCGTATGTTTAAAACTGGCGTCCACTTTATGTTACTAGTTCTAATTCTAATTTATACCTACATAAAGTCCCACGGAACCCTAAAGTGGTTAATGGGTTGTAGGGAACAGAATAGGAAATCTTTAGTTGGGTTTCACTAACGGGTTTCAGAGCAACTGAGCCGACGCGAACAGGTGACGACGAGCCCATTTCAATGGCTGTAGTATTATGAAACTTGAATGCTGTAAGGAGTGAACTATTCAGGTAGCTTTTTCATATCGTAATTGATACTCGTATAGGTAGGTATAAGAGGCCAGTACAGTTTTGCACGTGTTGCTAACCGTATTCCGTAGAAATTCGATATTTTTCGTGTTAAAAAGTAGCCTATGTTATGAAATAATATGGTTGCTTTCTGATGGCGAGAGAATTTTGAAATCGGTTTAGTATTTTCAGATTTTCCGATCACTTACCAGCACACAAACAAAGAATTTGGTACTTGATAAAACACAAAACTTTTGTGCTTAAAGCTAACAGACTTCATTCAACTTTTTTTTACCATTAATATATAAACGCCATCCAAATACTGAAATATAACATAATATTTAAATGCTTTCACGCAAAATATAGTTTCGGAACGTTTTAAAAAGTAGCTCATTTCACCTGTCAGTCAAGAAGCCAATATTAAGGGCGGTTCTCCCATCTGTCATTGTTTTACAGACGCATCCGTCATCACATCGTAGCCATATTTATATAGAAATGAGATCGGAATTCGCAATTTTCTTTCCTCTGACAAAGCCATGCGTTACGGTGCGGTAAAAATACGTAACGAGGACAAGTGGAAGACTCACCTAAGTGTAGAAGTTAAGCTCTTTTGTGTAATTTCTTCTATTGGCACAATGACACTTGATAATGACAAGTACTCCTCACTCATATACGCCGTGGACTGCAATAGCCGGATGTAGATGTAGATGTAGATTCGCCGTGTGCTGGCTTAGAATAGCATCACCCCATTTCTTTCCTGTGATTGTCGTATGAAGCGACTAAGGGACTTGAGGGTTACATGTGTATTGCAATTTTAATTTTTTATTTTATTTTATTTTATTTTCTTCGGAAAACTTACAGCCTAAAATATAATGTTATGAGTAACTTAAATAATTAACATAAGGCCATTAACGAAGTTTTCGCCTATGGATCTAAAAAGCTAATTAACATAGTTCGACACTTCAATCTACTGCGACGTAAAATAAATAAAAAGTAGCTCGTTGAACAAATAACAAAAAAAATATATATAATAATCATTGGATACAAATTTTAACTTGTACCCCCAAAAAAGTTTCTATACACATACTGCCTGATATTGCCGACGCTAGTAAAAAATAGGTCAAGGGATTGTGAATAAACTTTATTAAAACTGTTAACAACACGTGGAAAGAAAGAGTGTTGCCTATATCTAATGCGAGAAAAAGGTGTGGAGAGCTGTAGGTGCGGATTTCTCCTGCTTCTAAATGAAGGTGGCACACGGAGATGCACGAGGGCCAGCAGCTCGGGGCAGCGCACGCGGCCGGAGACCAGCCCGTGCAGCAGCGACAGGTCAGCAGTGTCACGACGAAGGTGCAGAGGGAGGATATGGTGGCGCTTGCAACTATCACTATAGTCGGCGGATTGTATTTTGAACTTTCTATTTAAAAATCTTAGAAATTTCTTTTGGATTTTTTCGATTTGTTCGGTATAAATTTGGTACCCTGGACTCCACACCTGCGACGCATATTCCAGCTGGCTTCTAACAAGTGAACAGTAAAGAACTTTGTGGGTTTTAAGTTTTCTGAAATTTTTGCTTAGCCTAAACAAAAACCCAAGAGTTCTTTTGGCTTTCTTTGTTATAATGTTAATGTGTTCGTCAAACAAACATTTCGAATCCAGGTTAACTCCCAGATCTCTCACTAGTAATGTCCTTATAAGTGGTTGATTGTTAATTTGATAACTGTAACTAATTGGATAAACTTTTCGACTAAATGTTATGACATTGCACTTTTGTATGTTGAGGTCTAATTTATTAACAATACAATAATTTTGGAGCCTTGTCAGATCGTCTTGTAGTTTCATTGCGTCGCTAATTGAATCAATGGATTTGAATATTTTCATGTCGTCGGCAAATAACAAAACGTCAGAATTTTTGAAACAGACCGATATATCATTAATAAATAATGTAAATAAAAGAGGGGCCAAAATTGAGCCTTGCGGGACGCCCGAAGGTATTTTAATCGGTATAGATGAGAAACCATTCAGTACAACACATTGACTTCTGTTATCTACGTAGGACGCAAACCATCTATATAGATCGCCACGGATACCAGCCTGGTGTAACTTTTTGAGAAGAAGGTTATGATCAACTCGATCGAAAGCTTTTGAGTAGTCAGTGTATACAGCATCTAATTGACCCCCACCCTCCATGCAAGCGGTAACTTGATCAGAAAAAAGAATAAGATTGGTTACCGTGGACCGACCTTGAATGAAACCATGCTGGAACGGATTGATAATGGGCAGGACTGCATTGTAAAGCTGAGAGTGGAGGAGTTTTTCCAAGACTTTAGCAAGAACGCACAGCTTAGAAATTGGTCTGTAGTTTTCAACTTTTTGTTTAGGGCCTTTCTTATGAATGGGAGATACTAAGGCCGATTTCCAAATGGTTGGAACGACACCTTCCTTCAAAGATCTATCAAAAAGGATATAAATGGGCAAGCTAAGGCTCTTAGCACAGCTAGTTAGAAGCTCTGGATGTAGCCCATCTGGCCCTGCTGACTTGTTTATGTCTAAGCGTTTTAGTTGTTGTAGGATCAAGGCTTCGTTAATAGAAATAAAGTGGATGTCAGCAGTCAATGATGCTGAACAGTCTGGGGCTATTGTGGACGTTGAGCCAATGGAAGATGGGTTAAGATAAGTAGATCCAAAATAGTCGGAGAAAGCCTGACTGATATCATTGCCTGTTGAAAACGATGAGTCTCCATATGTCATAACGTTAGGATATGCGTTGCCCTGCTTCCGGTCTTTAACAAACCTCCAAAAAGATTTAGGGTTTAAAATTATGGAATCTTCTACAGACTTTTTGTAATTGTCAAAACATTGTGCCTCAATACGTTTAGCACGGTCCCTAAGCAAGAAGAAAGTTTGTTGATCTGAAATATTCTCATACACTTTGTATTTACTGTGGAATTTAAATTTTTCCTTTAAAATCTTTATTAGAGGATGACTATACCATGGAGGGAAGTTACTACTCTAATATAATCAATCTGTCACTATGGTGGTATATTATTTTCTGAATGAACCTCAAATGTTTGTCAGACATGGCGCTAATGGTTTACGCTCTGTCTACCCCGCAAGGGATATAGGTGCGATATACGTATGTATATATGTTTTCCTCACTCATCATAGGAAGGATTCATCGGGTTGTTGACGATTCAGTGTCCCACACGAAAAGAAAAGATAGGAAGCAGATTATAGGTAATTTAATATGGATCCACCTGCAAAGAATTTCATCTATAATACCGGTCGCATTAATCGCAGGAGACCGAAGTTCCTACGTGCAAATATTTTTATATTACCTAAGTTTTAAAATGAGATGAATAAGCGTAGAGAGATGGCTGTGTGATGGCGGCTTAGATTAGCATCACCCCATTTCTTTTCCGCGGATTTCGTCAGAGGCTACTAAGCGAGTCGAGCGTTTTATGTTTATTACAATTTTACTCGACAGGCTGACAACTTGTCTCTAAGTGATACACGATTTTTCTGAAACGGCCCTCAAATATTTGTCAGACGTGGCGAAAGCGACCGTATTTTACGGCATACCCCGCAGTGGATGAAGGCGTGATATTTATGTATGTGTAGGAATAAGAGTTCGTATTCAGTAAGCAAGCAGTATGACAGCATTTCCTCCATTTTGATAGTTCTGCGCTCTTACTGTAAAATAATGACCCTTATGTGTAAATGTCAATGGCCTCAATTCGGGATATAAATTATCTTCACTTACCTTAAATTATTGCTGTCACTTTCTGTCAAATAGGTTTACAAAAGCCTAAGAGATATTTTAGTCATGTCATGTCTTATAATTTGGCGCAAAATACGCGTTATCTGCTAAAATAAGTGGACGATGAAAACAACGGCGACTAAACTGAATTTGCGAAGAACCCGTTGTAATTTTTAAACATGACAGGACATAGATATCTCTTATCTTTTTCTAAACCTATTTGACGGAAAGTTACACGAATTTATGGTAGGTTAAGAGAATTTATATTCAGAATTGAGGGCAATGTGACTTGCCGTGTGTCGCCGGCTTAGAATAGCATCACTCCATTTCTTTCCCATGGGAGTCGTAAGAGGCGACTAAGGGACTTGAGGGTATGTATTGCAATTTTAGGCGATGGACTGACAACCTGTCACTGGCGATACACAATTTTCCGAATGACTCTCAAATATTAGTCTGACGTGGCTTAAATGTCCGTTTTTGCGGTTGTTTGCGCTCTGCCTACCCCGCAAAGGATTATAGGCGTGATATGTGTGTGTATTGAGGGCAATATAGAACGTTTGATCACGAGTTGGACTTATACTAGAATCTAGTGTATCCGAATATCATGTGGCATATAAGTGCTAAATCTGTGTTACAACTTAAATTATCGTCGCGTGCATACGAGTGGCACTAGCAGGCACCACTTCATGTCACAAAGGAAATAATTAGTTTAATTGAATGTTGTTTGTTGAAGCTGACTCTTTCTGAAAAACACTAAATAATTGAATAGTTTGTAAGTAGATGTGCAGAGCTAAAATTTAAATATTAGCGAGTAATAACAAAAAATGGGAGCTTTTAGAGATGCCTTAATCATTTTTCCACAGGATTTGACGTTGTCATACAGCTTAAACCATGACCAACTTTTTTTGTAATAACGTGATTTACTGCCCTTTATGTAGGTAGCTAAAAAATTATGCTGAAATCAGTAAAGTTTAAATAGAAGCTATATTTAAATATCAAATCGTGGTTTCAGTAAAGCAAATGAGTATTTGCGGCAGTAAATATTATCACAATTTTATATTGATTTTACTACTAAAAACTTATTCTTTAAAACAAAATATGCGTAAATGTGATATCTTAAAACAAACGAAACATTGGAACTATTTACATTAAATACTAATATTATGATTATTTTGCAAATATCCTGTTTGACTGAGATTCGCCGTGTGATGCCAGCTAAGAATTGCATCATCCTAATATTCTACTCGTGGGAGTCGTAAAAAGCGACAAGGGATAAATTCATCCAGGGAATGGGCAGCAGCGTTCTCTGTTAAATCTTGCACTGCGCTCGCTAATCCGCTTGCCAAGCGTGGTTAGTTTGGCAGTGTAGTCGTGAACGGCCTCGACACTAGCGACACTTCACCAAAATATCTTTTTATACATACAATCTATCAGAATGCCCGTTGCTCAAGTTTTTAGTATTATCTCGAAGTAAAATTAGAACCTACAAACTCAATGAAATATTAGATTTATTGCAATTACTAGCTTTTACCCGCGACTTCGTCCGCGTTAGATAGTTTGTTTAGAAACAGGTTCTAAAGTTGATATGTATATTCATAGTAAGTATGACAGTGATATTAGAACAGTACTTATCTCTACTGTATAAGGATGCCTTGCTTGCTTCTGTTGTTAAAGGGACAATTCAAAATTTGCCATCCGGTGTACTGCGCTGACAGATCAATATTTATAACCATGGAATACAAAAGTCAGTAGATAACAAAAAAATCCTTGGTAAAAAGTTGCCAATGTCCTTTCTCAACTTATTCCCATCATACTGGCCAACTTTTGTTTTGGAACCATTTCTGTATCTCTAATAGTTTAGGTGGGGTCCTGATCGTACACCTGGTGGTCTACATAAGGTACTCCAGATCCTCAATATCCTTGTGAAAAGAAGCAGCCCATCATACTGGACAACTTTTGTTTTTGAACTATTTCTTTATCTCTAATAGTTTAGGTGGGCTCCTGATGGTACACCTGGTGGTCTACGTAAGGTACTCCAGATCCCCAATGTCCTTGTGAAAAGATGCGGCCCATTATACTGAATAACTTTTGTTTCAGAACTATGCCTGTATCTCTAATAGTTTAGGTGGGGTCCTGATCGTACACCTGGTGGTCTACATAAGGAACTCCAGATCCTCAATATCCTTGTCAAAAGAAGCAGCCCATCATACTGGCCAACTTTTGTTTCGGAACCATTTCTATATCTCAAATTGTTTAGCTGGGCTCCCGATGGTACACCTGGTGGTCTACATAAGGTACTCCAGATCCTCTATGTCCTTGTGAAAAGAAGCAGCCCATCATACTGGGCAACTTTTGTTTCGGAACCATTTCTTTATCTCTAATTGTTTAGCTGGGCTCCCGATGGTACACCTGGTGGTCTACATAAGGTACTTCAGATCCTCAATGTCCTTGTGAAAAGAAACGGCCCATCATACTGAACAACTTTTGTTTTGGAACCATTTCTTTATCTCTAATAGTTTAGCTGGGCTCCTGATGGTACACCTGGTGGTCTACATAAGGTACTCCAGATCCTCAATGTCCTTGTGAAAAGAAGCAGCCCATCATAATGAACAACTATTGTTTTAATACCATGCGTGTATCTCTTATAGTTTAGCTGGGCTCCTGATGGTACATCTGGTGGTCTACATAAGGTACTCCAGATCCTCAATGTCCTTGTGAAAAGAAGCGGCCCATCATTCTGAACAACTTTTGTTTTAGAACCATGCCTGTATCTCTTATAGTTTAGCTGGGCTCCTGGAGGTACACCTGGTGGTCTACATCTGTACTCCAGACCGTCGAATGGTGATAAAAAGTAGCCTATGTCCGTTCTCGGTATGCTAGCAATCTCTGTGCCAAGTTTCATGAAGATCGGTTCAGCGGTTTGGCCGTGAAAGCGTAGCAGACAGACAGACAGACAGACATAGTTACTTTCGCAGCCCATCATACTGGCCATCTTTTGTTTCGGAACCATTTCTTTATCTCTAATTGTTTAGCTGGGCTCCCGATGGTACACCTGGTGGTCTACATAAGGTACTCCAGATCCTCTTTGTCCTTGTGAAAAGAAGCAGCCCATCATACTGGGCAACTTTTGTTTCGGAACCATTTCTTTACCTCTAATTGTTTAGCTGGGCTTCCGATGGTACACCTGGTGGTCTACATAAGGTACTCCAGATCCTCAATGTCCTTGTGAAAAGAAACGGCCCATCATACTGAACAACTTTTGTTTTGGAACCATTTCTTTATCTCTAATAGTTTAGCTGGGCTCCTGATGGTACACCTGGTGGTCTACATAAGGTACTCCAGATCCTCAATGTCCTTGTGAAAAGAAGCGGCCCATCATTCTAAACAACTTTTGTTTTAGAACCATGCCTGTATCTCTTATAGTTTAGCTGGGCTCCTGGAGGTACACCTGGTGGTCTACATCTGTACTCCAGACCGTCGAATGGCGATAAAAAGTAGCCTATGTCCGTTCTCGGTATGCTAGCAATCTCTGTGCCAAGTTTCATGAAGATCGGTTCAGCGGTTTGGCCGTGAAAGCGTAGCAGACAGACAGACAGACAGACAGACAGACAGAGTTACTTTTGCATTTATAATATTAGTGTGGATTACCATAAGTGGCTGTTTTTGTCATAATTTTAATTACAGCGAATATTTCATCGAGTTTGTAGGTTATAATTTTTCTTAAGGATAATACTAAAAACTTGAGCGACGGACATTCTGATAGATTTTTAATTTCAAGAGAAAATATATTTTTTGCCGTGTGATGCCGGCTTAGAATAGCATCACCCCATTTCTTACCCATGGGTGTCGTACGACCCGACTAAGGGACTCGAGGGATGAATATTGTATGGATTGGCGAGCGCAGTGTAGGATGTTGCATTCAGAGGAAAAGATGCTGCCCATTTCTTGCATGATTATTCCTTAGTCGCTTTTCATGTCACCCAAGGGTAAAACTGACGTGATGCTATTCTAAGCCGGCACCACATGGCATCTTTACTTAGGTTAAAAGTAGGATTAACCAGGTGATAGAGCTAAAGATTTTCATAGCAATTCGTAGCATAATTTGATCCATTGTCACGAAAAAAAAGAAGAAGTAAAACACTACAACCATGTAATCTTGTGTCACAAAATAGAGAATGTACAGAAGGATCACTCGTCCCTTTTTTCGATTATTTCCGCTTTCGGCAAGGGCTGCCACAGTTTTCTTACAGATTTTATTCAATGCAGTAGGTACCTAAACATACAGGGAGTAACAAAAAGGTTATATCAAGCCGAAAGGTGCTCATGAAACTGAACAACTTTCCCCATTTCCCCACTTTGACCTCCTTTCGGCTTGATATACCCTTTGAAAGAAATATATTTACATTACGTATACTTCCTACATAGCATAATTATTATGAAATGGGGAATGACGAGTAGGTAGATATCTGCTCTGGGGCTGTTGAGACTGAGCATCACCCCATTTCTTTCCCGTGGGAGTCGTAAAAGGCAACTAAGGGACTTGAGTGTGTGTATTGCAATTTTAGGCTGGCAGCCTGTCAATATGACGATACACAATTTTCCGAATGACCCTCAAATTTTGTCAGACGTGGCGTAAATATCCGTTTTTGCAGCCGTTTACGCTCTGCCTACCCCGCAAGGGATAATAGACGTGATATGTGTATGTATGTACATCAAAAATGTAAAGTTGCCTTTATTTAAGTAAAAACTCAAATCACATTATAAAAAAAATATATAGTCTTGTTTGTTCTTTTATGAAAGCAAGTTTTTATTTAAGTTAGTACAAAATATTATAGGAACATTGTACAAATCACATCGTCAGGGCTGCGACACTCGCCTATACCTACGGAGTTAAGTGCCTACGCCGTCCTGTACCGCGACGGTACACTCGGCCAGAGCCGGATCGCGCTCGCTAGTGGAGCGCGCGCGCATTGATGCGGTGACGTCATTTCACTTGTGACGCGTTCTTTAATGAGACAGTCGTGCAGGTAGTGGAATAAATTGTTTGTGCTGTGCTTCTTTACGAAATTCAAAACCAATCATTTTATTATGATGATAGGACAAAATAGGACTAGGGTGTTCTGTGGACCGATGTCTTAATAAAAAGAGTGATTCCAAGTTGTCCTTTTTTACATTACCAAAAGATTGTACAAGGTAAGAAAAATAATCCGTTAATATAATAGGTAAATGTACCTACAATTATTGATTGTTATTGTGATTCGTTGATTTTTATCCACAAGCAATGTCATAGTTATACAATGTAAAGTAGGTACCTTCTTTTTAGAATGCGTGACTGGTATGTCCTGAATCCGGCCCTGGCGTTTGAGCTCCCGTGTAGGTAGTCAGAGAACGCAAAGGATTTGTGCTCTTATGCGCGTGCATTTGAGTTTAATTTAGATAGCGCACGGTGTCTTGGATGTTACAAAAAAAAGTGTAGGCTATTAAAACGGCGGCTTTCTTCAACATCAAAGGAGTGTCGCTTCTGTAGGTACTACTATTATCTATTCTGTGACATCGTATACTAATAAACCTATTTATTACCTATTTATATTTGTGTGAAGCCATTTTGCACGTCCGCACCAAACGCGGTTGACACTCTACTACAAGTGTGTTTGGATTGGTTTGGATTTCCTTGTAAACGGCGGCGTGTCAAATTGTGGAGAGTTTCGTGACGTTTGCTTGAAGTGAGCTCTCTGTATTCGGCGCGCAGCCGCCAATACTTACTTTGTGCTTGTGTTACATACTTTGGACTAAAGTCGGGAGCAGAATTACATAACATGACACTGACATATATTTACCTTGTTAAAATACACATAAGTGACTCTAGGCCCTGTAGTCACTGCCGGTGGTGGCGCCAATGTGAGCGATCAATGACATCTATTATTCAGAAGCGTGAAACACGTGAAGAACCGTACTATTAAACTCTTGGTTGCAAATATGACCTATGTTTTGACTACTGCCACCTCTAGAAGTCTGTGCGCAAAGAGAATAGGCGTGGATATAGAGGGCGCCTCTGTGCCTCAGTATGAGAAATGTCATAGCAACTTGTGAAAAAAATATTAGTTCACTTTTTGCCCACGCTTTAAGGCGAGTGTAGTCGTGAACGGCCTCGACACTGGCGACATTTCACAAAAAATATTTTCTTTTTTATACAAACAATATATCAGAATGCCCGTTGCTCAAGTTTTTAGTATTATCTTGAAGTAAAAGTAGAACCTACACACTCAATTAAATATTCGCTGAAATTAGATTTATGGCAATTAGTACCAAAAATGGCCGATTTTGTTATAATTTTAATTACAGCGAATATTTCATCGAGTTTGTAGGTTCTAATGGGAGTTTTTCTGTTGACAGTTCTGTTGATAGTTCTGAATTCCAAACCAGAGGGCGTTGTACTAAACTAGAAATTTGACGTTTCAATATGGCTGGTGGCAGCCATAGTTTTGACACAAGTTCCGTTTCACGTGGTGTTCGTTAGTAATTAATTCTGTTCGTTTGATTTGCTACAAAATAAACTTGTCGTCTTGCTATTATAATCAGTGTCATTCATGTAAAAAAACAATAATCTCTTTAGAACAATTTAGTAAACACAAAATAAAGATTGATTTATAGAGTGGTACAGATTTCGTGTAAAGAAACGTTATTTCAACTAAGCTCAGCGCCCTCTACATGACACTCGAAAACCCCTAGAAAATTTCCCATTCCGCAAGGACTCTGGTAGGGTGTTTTGTAACAGGCGACGTAAAGTATTTGACCTTGGCTGAATATCAACCTCGCATGGTCAACCGCTTGATGTCGGTGAATCCACTTACATACCCAAAGAGGGTTGACGTTAGGGAGGTATATCATATATCACGGATATATCCGTTGTAGGGTAGGCAGAGCCGAAACGACCGTAAAAACCCGAACATTTACGCCACCTCTGACAAACATTTGTAGGTCATTCAGAAAATTCTGTATCGCTTTAGAGACAGGTTGTCAGCCTATCGCCTGAAATTGTAATACCTACACATAAAGTCCTTGAGTCACTTACGACACCCACGGGAAAGAAAAGGGGTGATGCTATTCTAAGCCGACATCACACGGGACGCCAGAAAGGCGGCGTTTCAAAATAACTAAGCCCAATCCTTTTGCAAAAATATTTTTGCATACAAAACATGTTGTACCGACCCCAAAATTGTTTGGGATAAGAGCAAGGAGATTATGTATGATGATAATGATATAACAGAAATTAGTGACAAGAGAGAGTCATTATTTAAGGACTTAGGAGACAGAGTACCATTCTGCTTACTTTTAGTTACATAAGTATTAAAAGTAACTTGTGTTAGAAGCTAGGGAGATCTATCTACAAGGATTTTGGAACATGGGCACGAGCCCTAGGGAGAACCCTTGGGTAACATAAATCTTTGCCTCAAACTTATTCTGCGACTTGCTAATTGTCAATTACATGATATCTTCATAGTGACAATGAAATAGCATAGGTTTGTGACGGGTTAGACTTGGTGCAGAAAACGAGAATAGGCTTGTATATAGAGGGCGCCTCTGTGATTCATTATGAGAAATATCATAGCAAGAATAGCCTAACCCTATAAAAACATCATAATATTTTCTTGAGTTTGCACAACTATTACTCATTACAATAAAACAATTTTAAACGGATTTCAGTTGTGTTTATTTTAGATTTTACAATTCCTACGTTTCGAGCTCTTAAAAGAGCCCGTGGTCACGGATGACTAAGGTGTAAGACGTCATTATTTAGAATATAAATTATTTTAAATAATGACGTCTTACACTTTAGTCATCCGTGACCACGGGCTCTGTAAAGAGCTCGAATCGTAGGAATGGTTAAATCCAAAATAAACAGAACTTAAATCCGTTTAAAATTGTTTTATTGTATGAAAAAAATATTAGTTCACCATTTGCCCACGCATACTCTCTTTCTGCTCGGACGTATTTCATAAAATGTAAGTTCAGACCTTAATGTGTTCAATTTAAAAATCTCGCCAAGGGAAATATCACACTGGCACGCATACACGACACACATCATACAGAGCGAAAATAAATATAAATAAGCGACCAAGCCTTTGCGGCTCGGCGAAACTTTTTTATTAGTTCGCATGTTTTTGACAAGAGATTTGCTTGTAGGTTGCCAAACAGTAGGTACCTGTTTGGCTAACGTAAAGCAGTTCTCCCACTTGTCGTCTGTCACGTCTGTCAGACGAAAGGAAATTGCGAATTCCCATACAAATACGGCCACGGTGCGTTTACGGCGCGTAATGGATGCGTCTGTCAAGGCGTTTGAAAGACGAATACGTCTATTCGTAAACGCGCTGTAGCCGTATTTGTATGGGAGTAAGATCGGGAGTCGCAATTTTTCTTTCGTCTGACAGACGGATGAGTTGCGGGTGCTCTAAAAATACTCAGCAACGGACTTCAAGTAAGAGATCCACCAAAAAACAAAACAAGTTGCTTTAAAAATTCAAACAATTTGTATATAATGTACAATCGTGCATTTAAGAGCCATTATTGCATTAAAGGTTTGAGGTAACGGCAGTATTATAAGTATATAACACATACTAAACATCATTGGGAAATTAAAAAGATATATTGTGACTAATAGTTACGTAACAGCGGCCTTATCAGTCAAAAGTTCCGATAATTTGAGTACATTTGTGTGGTTGTTTGTAAAAGATCCAAATCTATAATTTGGTTTACAGTAGATTGTAGCTTGTGGCACTGATATTATGAGTAATGACGGTTGCAAGGTTTTCCAATTGATTACTTTGTATGTAATTCGCTTTCTACTTTTTGAAAAACTTGCAAAGGTCGTGCTTATTTTATTTATAATAAAAATGTTATAAAGATAATCTTTTCATGCATTTTCTTAAGTAAAAAAATATGACCTTGTAAAATGTTTATCAATGGTTACATTCGTAGGCATTGATTGTAGCATGGTACATTGTAGTACTATATTTCGTAGCAGAGTCTATTTCGTAGCGGCTACCAAACTGCTACGCTTCGCCGCCATAAATTAAATGCTACGCGGCCACGCCTTAATAGTAACCTTTTATAATGATAATGATGATTAGTAGCTCTGTTAAGTAGAATTCTAAGAACACTCGAACGGTGGTCATGTTTTACCGCAAATTTTATTAACTTCATTCATTGAAACTCCAAACAGTTTGGTATATTTGGGAAAATTTAGTTTAGTACCTATTTCTATTTAGCATTATTACTTACAAATTCATTCAAACTCACCACTATCAGAAGGTGCCAAATCCCACAAATGCACAAATCCATTCAGTAAATAGGTTCATACTTGTTTACATCCATGAATCATACATACATATTTCACGCCTATATCGCTTGCGGGGTAGGCAACGCGTATACGACCGTAAAAAACTAACTTTTACGCAACGTCTGACAAACATTTGAGACGCATTCAGGAAACTGTGCAATGTTTTAGTGACGATACATATGTAACCTAGTCCCTTAGTCACTTCTTACGACACCCACGGGAAAGAAATGTGACATATACGTCTAAGTAATTTATCAACGCAAAAATTTATACGGTTAGATCAATCTTCGATAGGGTTAGTACCACAATAGTCCCAAGTCCCAAACCTCCAAATCACCCAAACGTATCTGAAAATACACAATAGTCGACTAGTCGTATTTATCAAAGGGCGGAAATGTTATAAGGTCATTGGCGCGTCAAGGTTAGCCTCACACCTACTTACGTTGTTAAGGCGGCTCCCTCACGTACCTGTGAATTTCCGGATTCGTTTTTTTACGAAAGGACTGAACAAAACCCGGATAGCATGGCATTCGATGCATCAAATTGCGCCTATCACAGGTTGTCATTTGTATGGTAGTCACGAACATTCAATAAGTCATCTACATTCTTCAAATTTAAAAGTCAAACTCTTGTCAATGGAGTAATTGTGAAAAGTTTTGTGCGGTGGTCTCCCTCACCTATACAAGAAGTAAAAAATACAGGATAAAAACGGTAGAACAACCCGAAAGAGGTCAAGATACAAGGTACATATTTTATGTGTGTTGTTTAGAGAAAATTCTTCAGTTTCATAGTTACCCTCTCGGATTGTTAAACCCTTTTTGCCCAAACCTTACACGTGGTTGACAAAATTCCTAACTAAAATATAAAGAGTTTTATTACTAAACAAACAAGTATCACTCATTTATTCGACTTACTTGTTATTTATTTGGTAGAGAGTTAATCCCTCTACGTTTCGGCTGATTAAGACAGCCTTTTCACGGAGGTCGTCCGGAAATAAATAACAAGTAAGTCGCTTAAATCTACAAAACAGTTAATAAAGTAATTTTACATATTTTTTTGTGCCGTTTGATACCGGCTTAGAATCGCATCACCCCATTTCTTTTCCTTGTCGTAAGAGGCGACTTAGGGACTCTAAAATGTGTATAACAATTTTTGGCGATGGGCTGACAATCAGTTACTACGGCAATGTACAATTTTCCGAATGACCCTCAAATTTTTGTCAAACATGGCGTAAATGTCAGGTTTTTGCGGCCGTTTACGCTCTGCCTAACCCACAAGTGATTATAATATGTCTGTGTAATTTTTCATAAATTGGATGTGTTGAATAGGTACCTAGTCCTTTGGTCCCAATCACGAAAAGCCCGATCACGTTGTAGTGATACCTACTTCCCTACCTCTGTCAATCCACATGCATGACTTCTTCTATTTGGGGATTGCGTTACGCTTACAACAAACTCAGAATTACGTGGTGTAAGGGACGGTCTACCGAAAACTTTTCAGAAATAATCAGACTATGACTTATTGGGTATCACTATAGTGACAGGTTGTCAGCCCATCGTCAAATATTGCAATACACACCCTCGAGTCCCTTAGTCGGCTCTTACGACTCCCACGGGAAAGAAATGGGGTGATGCTATTCTAAGCCAGCATTACACATGTGTAAATATTATTTTTTATTAATAAAAAGTAACAGGGGATATTTTTCATAGTTTGAAAGTTAAGTTATACTTATCTGAGCAATAAAGGCTTAAGGCTAGGCAATTTCACTTTTTCAAACACAAGCAGCCCTCGCCTTTTCTTATTCACACTCTTAACTCTTAACTATTTCGTAATGTGAGCAGTATGACATGGTATGACTGGTGGAATGCCAATAGGCATTATGAAAACTGAGCTATTGTACTGTTCCAGTATTGTTGTGGAAATCAATCTCATACCTGATAAGACCATAGAATATATAGAGAGAGCCCTGTAAACGAACATAGTTAAGCCAAAAACTGTTTAGCTTTTCCACACGCATTTATATAAACGAAATGCAGCGCTATTTTATTTCCATAGAATATGGAAATAATAAATCTATAAAGAGGAACGTCTGTGGAAATAAACTCATACGTTTATGAAAATAAAAATATAAATGAAAATAAGGAATCTATAAATAAAGAGGTACGTCGTTTTAAAACCAGCAAAACTTAGATAATTTTATGGCAAGTCAGTTGGTAAAGTGGAGCGGTATTCTACTATCCCGCACGGGTTCAAGTCCCAATTACAGTCAAAATATAATTTAAGTTTATCATCAACAATATTATTTTATCTGAGCATACCTACCACTTCCGACGTGAGCTGCACCTAGAATGCTTTCCGTGACGAGCTTTTACTTAACTGTTCGATAAGAATATATTTTATTTAGAAAGACTGATTTAAGAGAATATATTTCACGATCACTATTAAAAAACACTTGTAGTAAGAAATGCTTACTTCTCATACATCATAATGTTTCTTTCCTACACGATGGGTGTAATGTATTTTTATTGGAATATTTAGGATTTTCACAACTCGGTAAGCCAACCCGAGGGAGCGGTATTTGGAACAACATTTTTATTGGTATTTGTTGCCACTTCTCTTTCTATGCTTAGTTTGGTATTAATGGATGAGTGGGCTCTGTGATTTTGTTTTGTGAATAATCACGAGTCGTTTGAGCAATATGAAAGCCAGGGCCCGGAATCTCTAATTTTTTTACGTTTGCAATCCCAGCGACAATCAACTGTAATTTTATTGACACCGTGATAATCTATAATTCAAACTGTTAGCAGAATAGGTACGAAAAGCCCAAAACCATGGCACTGATACCGCGCCGCCGCGCCGCCAATACTTACTTTATGCTGATACGCTATCTAAATACCTACAACTAAACAATTTTCGTTTAGCAGACATTGGGCCCAGATTGTGAAAATCTAGTATTTATTATCAGCTTTGAACTTAAGTATTTGATTGATACCATGAACCACCGGCAGTAGGTATGACCATTTTCTATCCGGTTTGCTGATTCACAGATACACAAGGTAACAGCTACGCTTGCAACAGTTTCAAACAGGCTAACACAATGTTCTCTGACAGTGGTACAGTGGCTGGCACGCTTCCAGGATCTCTAATACGTTAATTTACTGTTTTCAAGCCGGATGATACTCAGCAGCAACACTGGTTACTGATACAACAATGTTATTTTATATTCTCAGTGGAGATAATAATAAAAAAAGAAAAACGTTAACCACCAAATTTCACCAGTAATAAGTAGGCTTTTAACTCTAGAGTGTTCTTACCAAACATTTTCTCAGTACGATTTGATATGTCTGATAGTCTTTTTACCATCCTTATCTTAGCTCTGCTGAAAGTGATAAGATATCCCGTTTCTACTGGCGCAATCAGTAGAATGGTGTTCCTACCAAGACAAATTCAACCAAGCATTTTTAAGTGGGGATAGAGCTTTCCTTCAATTCTGATTTTTATACATGGCTTGGGTAAAAAAGATTCACTCATTATCCAGTTTAAATCCACAGTCTAGACAGCTTAAATTTTACAAGATTCTTAACGAGTTTCATTTGCCGACTCTATAACAATACACCCATAGTACAGCAATAAGTAGAGTAAGTAAGATATACGTCTCGTTCTCAAGTCACGCCCATTTCAATCACAAAATGCTTCCTCATATAAATATACCTACTCAATATGAAATACCGACACATAAAGTGATTTAAACGTGTGCTTGTACGTGACTAGAATTTCTACCACCACCGACTCAATATATGAGTAAATGTGAATTTTTCACTAAATAATTTCAAATCGAGACTTTACGTCTACCTCGTGTTATGAGTTTCCACACATAAATACAAATTCTTGCGATGCGAATTTACGACAGATCTGAGTTTTGTGAACTTCATAAAGTAATATCTATGCTTAAATAGTTTGGTTTGGTCAAGTATGGCAAGTGTCAGAAGGGGAAGACCTCGACAAACGTACCTTGATTAAATCGGGGACGAGCTAAAGAAAGGTCAGGTTAAGAGTATTCTTAACCGACAAGCGTGCATGAAGACATTGATGAATGTAGAGGAGGCGAAAGAAGTATGCAAGGATCTTATAAAGTGGAAGGAAGTCGTTTCTGCCTACCCCTCTGGGAGAGAGGCATGATTTATATATGTCTGTATAAAATAATCCGTGATCACGGCCCTAAATCATGCGAAACGTCCTTTAGTGAAGTAATAAAGATAATATTGATGAATAATTAATTACCTATGTGAGTCAAAGTTCGGTAGTTTTAATCAAAGAAATATCTACGATAAACGATCACACTGCCCCATAGATGATGGTTACCTAAGCACAATAATAAATGAAGGTCAAATATCCTTTAAATATTTACTGAACTGAAATAGTAGGGCAGATATGCAGATAATTATTATTATTAGTACTTACCTTTCGAGTTTGAAGAGTATTAAATCTTTCAGCAGTTCGCAAAAATAGCCCACGCGTTTCAATAACAAAAACGTTGACGTCAAACAAACGAAAATACTAATAACTTTATAACTAAAATACCCACGTAAGAATTTATATTGCTCTAACGTTAATTTCACACAAAGTGCGTTCTTCACCTTGGCCGCTACAATGTCATTTGATTTATTGCTACGATAGAGAAAACTGCTTTGTAGTGTATTTTGTGTGTCTCGCTAATGTTATCATACAGGGTATTAGGAAAAGGGATAGGCTAAATGCAATAGCTAGATAGGAAAAAACGGCCACTTACGCCACGTCTGACAAATATTTGAGGGTCATTCGGAAAATTGTGTATCGCCATAGTGACAGGTTGTCAGCCCATAGCACTGAAATGAAATACACTCTCTCGAGTCCCTTAGTCGCCTCTTGCGACTCCAACGGGAAATAAATGCGGTGATGCTATTCTAAGCCGGCATTACACGGCAGTATACATATTATACACAGAAAAATCAACCAGACTAAACACAAATATCTGAAAATTTATTTAACAAATATTTGTGTCTTATCGGGATCGAACCCACTACCCTCGGCGTAGCAGAAGGAGGTACCCTCTACGCCATCGGGTCAGGTTAAATATCAAATACGTGAGACGTCGTCACCTAAAGTGCCTGTGTAGCTTTATTTTCGTTACGTTATTGTACCTCTAGTGTATTTATAGTATTTATGTGACATTTTATTTGATATTGGTATTGTTGCCTGAAATAAAGGATATTATAAATATGACATAAAGATGTTTTACGCCAGTTTACTTAAATCATATAATCAATTATAAATCAATTCATAATTAGCTAAAAGATAAGTACAAATGAATACAATATTCTAATTGTAACACGACATCAAAGAATACGATTAATTGTCTTTAAATGATATTTCATTGTATTTTTAATGTGAGAACTAATTCTGCGATACTTCATAAAAGTGTTGCGATGCTAAGATTCGGTATTAAACTGGACTAAAAATAACAGGGATACGGACGTTTCTGTCGAACGCAGCGGTAGATAATAAATATTAAAAAATATTCTTTGGCTCTTGAACTCGGAAACACGGAAAACATTAATTTCTTTGTATATAATATTTTCTGGATTTAACGGCTACTAGCTTTTGTCTGAATTATCTATACAAAAAATCTGCTAGATAGAGTTATTAATTTTTCCGAGTTTTCGGGCCAATAACTGAATGAATATCATTTAAACAAGTATGACCAATGTCATTGGGTATGACACTTTCAGTTTCATAGAGCAGTCATTCATTGTTTCTGTCAAACGACTTGACAGGCATCTGTTACGCACCGTATCCATATTTGTATGGGAATAAGATCATAATTCTCACTTTCCTTTAGTCTGACAGACGCATGCGTTACGGTATGTTAAAATTAAGCAGCAACGGACGAAAACGACAAGTGGGAGAAATAGGATTACAAAGCGGGTAAAGTTCAGTAGCGGAATTTAAGTGGTGTAATCATGGGATACGACAATATTTGCGGAAAATCTTAGAGCTCTCAAAAAACATTCTGACTGTATTCACAACTGGACTACTATTTACATACATACATACATATATTACGCTTATAATCACTAACGGGGTAGGCAGAGCGTAAACGGCTGCAAAAAACGGTTACTTACGCCACGTCTGACAAAAATTTGAGGGTCATTCGGAAAATTGTGTATCGCCATAGTGACAGGTTGTCAGCCCATCGCCTGTGTGTTGCAAATTTACACATACCCTCGGGTCCCTAAGTCGCTTCTTACGACACCCACGGGAAAGAAATGGGGTGATGCTATTCTGAGCCAGCATCACGCGGCATCTACTATTTACTACTTACTATCTATGTCGGGTGAAATCTTACTACTGACCGATACCGACAACTCAGAAAAGGCTGGTGATACGTACGACTTTCCCCGTGGAACTTATTAGTTGAAATGTGAAAAAGAACTTAGACCAGCCAGAGAGCTAGAGCAACTATACAATCTGTCATTTTTTTCATATTTCGACTTATCTACCTTGTGGAAAGTTGTTCCTTATCGCCAGCCTGTACTGCTTTTTCGCTATCGGTCACTAGTAAAATTTCAGCCTATATACGCAGGTGTGTACGCCTCAGGTATTTATTTAGACGACTTTGTCTCATTTTGGCTCCGTATAAATGTTACGGTTGAGACTGTGCCCACCTGACCGTTGAAAATGCCAGTTGTTTCCCGTAAATGAAGCATATATAAGAAGTCGCGCTTCAGCGGGTTTTTGGCAAACAAAACTTCGTGGTACACGGACAGTAGGAAAAACATAATCATTTTCCCGGCCTACAAAATTAGGAGAGCGAAAACAGCTTTTATGAAATTATTATAATGTCTACCGCAAATCATACCAAGAACTAGCAAGGGCATGAATTTCCGTGACATTTGGCCACAGTTGCCAAGCTATGTAGAAGCAGCTAATAAATATAGCTTTGAAAATTGTTGCTGCTTGCCTACGTATTATATATACGTATTTTACTATAGGTAGATATGTTGGACAACTCACCTGCGCTACATATTTTGTAGAAAAAAATGAGGACTTTTATATTTTTGAGCTCATTTTATAATGCCATACCTAATGGCGCTGCGCTAAGCTGAAAATTTGGCATTTGAGTCATTTTACATTTACATACAATTCTATGGAAAAAACACTTGAAGATTGGCTAGAAAAAAATACCATTGAATTGTTTATTTGATTACGTAACTTATAGGTACGTAGTTATTTTAGAAAGTAGTACAGTTATATGACGAGCTCCAACTCCCCGCCAAATAAGTAGTCAGGTGTAAATTTCAACGGCCCGGGGCTAAAACTTCAGAGTCCAGACAAAAAAACTACTCTCGCAGGTGTGTTTTCCTCAAACGTTCGACATCATTAATTATTTTCCATTTTATTTAAGACAACAGAGGATATGACAACTGGGGCCAGAAATCTTGGAAGTCATATGCATACAATCCGTAATTCCGACACAATTTTCTGTACCATTCATAATCAACAATCCACAACATTTCAAATTTCTAACAAGACTCTATAATATTTTTAATAGATAGTTTATCGCATCATTAAATAAAGGGCAAGTTCTTTTTATTTTATTTTGTTTCATACTCAGAGATTTTAAATTTTACAAGTGATATTTTCGTTCCAACAACTAGGCTGCTGAAAACAAAATTCGTTTGCCTACCTTTATTTAAAATAAACTGATTGACATTGACAGATGAATGAATGAAGTTTTCTCCACTGTTTTTTTTTTCTACTATAAGCAAAGGATTTTTTCATGGTAATCCTAACTTTCGAAGTTTTTACAACTTTTCAAAATATTTCAGATACGATTGCATTAAAAATTATGAAAATATGTGTATCTTAATAAGCATCCCAAACACTCTAAACGATATATATACCTTTTGTATCTAACGTAAAATGAAATGTTGTGGATTACCATATTTTAACTAATCCCAGGCAGGCCCAAAAAAGCTGAAGTAATTAACTCATTAATTTCCTTGCAGTAAATCAAGAGAGTTGCGTGAAGCCCTCTCGTTAAGGGCTAGCCCTGCGTGAAGGTATAGATAAGCAAAATATCAGTAAAGGTACTGGCTCCTTGAATTACTCATTATATAAAATACATGTGTACTGCTTCATTACCTTTTTATTCTTTTCTTTTCGTGTGGCAGTGCCCAATATCATCAAACTACAGACTTCAATTTTACAGCTGAAATTCAATGTTCATTGCGTAGTCTGTAAGCTATTATGAGACCAGGAATATTACCCGCTACGCATTGCACTAAGAATTTCACCTGTAGTTTCATAACATAGCATTGGCGTAAATTTTCAAAACCTCGGTACCAGTAGGTACTAGTGGGCGTCTAATTTAGTATTTGTTACAAAAACTATGACTGTCATCTAAGTCCGTGCTTCGGAGCGCTTGAACATGCACATGTCCTTTAAAGCACGGACATCTTTCTTATGCGGACAATCAGGTGGTTAACCCTGTAAGGTCCTTAGCAGACTAGAAGAAATTTTCCTAAGTTATGATTTGACTGAAAATCTCCTGTAATTGCTATTTTTTTAAGTAGATATGTACTCGTACCTGGTGTCGTTGGACGACTCGGTGTCCCACACGAAAAAAAAAAAAAGACCTACATCATAGGTATTAAAACGTCGAGACAGTCATTGTCTTTTCCAAAAGAGTAAATACAAAGCCTATTAACCTAACCTAACCTTTAGATTTCCATTTAGATAATCTTTTAAAGTCTTCTGAGGTCTATAAACTGGGTCTAGGTACCTTCAGTTAGTAAGTAGTAAGTAAAGTCTTTATCTAATCAGAAAGAGTAACGACAAAGGTTTAAAACCTATTAAGCTTTAGATTTCATCAAAGGTGAATTTAAAAACCTCAAATGGCTAGCTAGACTAAATTACAACTTAGATATTCTGCTATTAGATAGCAATTTAGATATTCCATAATAAATGCTGTATCGGAGTTTTACTAGTGACCGATACTGTAAAGAGATGACGGGCTGGCGATTGATAAGGAACAACTTTCCCTAAGGAACATTGGTCGAAATATGACTAAAATATTTTGAATTTCAATAGTAGGTACCTAATCCAAATCAGATAATCGGCAGTTTTGCATGGGAACACCACACTTTTTTTTCATATTGCGACCTAAGTTCCTTATTACCAGTAAAATTTCACTATGTATAACTGTAGGCAAACGCTATAATACAAAAGCATATAAAATATTGCTCTTAACAGTTTTACGTAGGACTTTGTAAATGTTACGGTTATGGTTATGAGTCATAGGACAATAAAAGTTTGCCTTTGCCTGCTAAAAGGCGCTTACTTTGTAATAAAAAAGGACCTACCATAGCGTTATTAATTCTGTGTAATCCATTCTAGAAAGCAACATAAAAACTGATAGATAATAGTCACAAAACAACATCAATTACAACATCACAGTCGTAATAAGGCGGTTCTTCACTTGTCGTCCATCGCTGCGTTTTTTTTACTTACGGTGATTGTGCGTTTGCGATGCGTTACGATGCGTAACAGATGCATCTCTCAAGTCGTTTGACAGACTCACACGTAAACGCACCGTAGCCATATTTGTATGGGAATAACATCAATATTTGCAAATTCCTTTCGTCTTTCAGACGCATGCGTTACGGTGCGTTAAACTACATAATAAATTAAAATATATATATACACGACTGCTTTCTGAGATAAAGCCTAGCTTATGACATTTGGGATAATAAGCTAAGGATTCTTCCGATACAATTCCCATTCGAATCTGTTCAGTGGTTAACGAGTTTCAGTCCTTTAAAGAATCGCACATAAATACATACATACATGAACTGTAAAAACATATTCCTTTTATGTTGGGCAGTCGTGTCAAAACGCGGAATGACGGTGACAAGTGGGAGAACCGCCTAATACCTGAAAAGAGTCATACCCATCTACATCACATTACATGTTGGAATTCTTCTCTTTCATTCTTTCTTCTTTATTCTTCATGAGGTATTTTTGAATTTTGTATATTGCTTTTTCCTATTTTATTGATTTATTGACAATATGTATAACTATAGTTCGTAATAATCTAATTAAATAATTACAAATACAAATACAAATACAAATCATTTATTTTCCATTAAAAATACATACAGAAATACAAATAAAAAAATATAAAGACAACATTCCAATGTTAAACTTAGGTAGATAAAAGTAAGTACAGCATAGAAAAAAGGTATGGGCACAGCGCAGTGCTGATTTTAAGCCCACCCTTAGTCAATTAAAATTTAAAAAAGACAGATTAAAGACATAATTGCACAAAATTCAATTTTAATATTATCAATTAATTTGCCATGTATTTAATTTGTAATTTGACATATAAGGGTAAAATGTTTGCAATGATTTGAGCAGGGTTATTACGTGTGATATTCTATATAATTATACTGTAACATGTGTACATAAACATGTAATAACAAAAAAAAAATACAGCATTGTAAGTCCGTATCGTACCGATTCCCACTTGTGGGCAATACCGAGATACGGAAACGTAGGCTTCGGAGGCGCTGGGCCACTATATCAGGGAGTTTATGAGACCCGCCGCGACGCCGGCCAATATTGGGCCTGCCGGGACCGGCGGCGTAAGGTACGGACGGTAGCTTTCTACGAGTTAAAGAAAATTTTAAAGTATCTTGAAGGTAGGTGAACAATATTATATTATATGAACAATGTTTACCACTACATAGCCACGTAGGTAGATCTTGTAATTGCTTGCAACTACCTACTACATATATCAGGCCTGTAATCCCTTGTGGGGCAGGCAGAGTGTAAACAGCCGTAAAAAACTGTAATTTTCGCCAAGATCGAGGGTCATTCGGAAACTTGTGTATCGCTATAGTGACAGGTTAACAGCCTTTCGCCTAAAATTTCACACATGTAACCATCGAATACCTTACTCACCTTTCACGACACTCACGGGAAATAAATGGGGTGATGCAATTTGAAACCGACATCACACGGCTACCCACTGAATCCAACTGTCGGTAGATTATGTGAATGGATTTTACCCTTAAAAAGTTTATGACTATTTGAAACAAATTCTAGCCAAGCGTTATTCATAAAATATCATTCGATGTAAATACTTGGCTCCAGTTCTTAGTGTCGATTCCGCCAATCACTTGTACCAAAATCAAGGTCCCACATTCAGGAATCTTTTCTACACACATATTCATGTAAGTACATACGTGTTTTACCAATAACCGCCAATAAGTGTGTCGTTGGAGCGCGCGAAATGCACTTAACGTTATTAGGTCCAAAAAGCAGATAAGTACCTAATAGCGTTTCGCGATAAATTTACGAGACAGTAAACTGGTTATTACTTCATAATTTTGGTGTGGCAATAAACCTCAATAAACAAGAAAATATTGTCTTCGACGCTCGCGATTCGCGAACACAATATGGTGGATTCTGTCACTTAGAAAAGATACACGGAATCTTTAAAGAGTAATTAATATTACTGAATACATTATTTCTTGATATAAGTAAAGTAAATGGGATATATTCTAGCCAATATTCCATTGGCACTGAACTGAACTGAAAAAAGTCTCCTTCCATCGTATGTAAATAAGTGAAATGTACATATGAATCAAATGTAAAAATTTCAACTTAGCACAACTGGTATGACACTATAAAAAAACTCAAAAGCTGTCAGTAGAAAAGTCCCCATTCAAGACTGACGACTAGGCAGGATCTTCGCCTGTTCCTTGCGAACATACATACATAAATACATACATATATTACGCCTATATCCCTTGCGGGGTAGGCAGAGCGAAAAAGGCCGAAAAAACGGTCACTTACGCCACATCTGACAAATATTTGAGGGTCATTCAGATAATTATGTATTACTATAGTGACAGGTTGTCAGCCCATCGTCTAAAATTGCAATACACCTTCGAGTCCCTTAGTCGCCTCTTACGACTCCCACAGGCAAGAAATGGGGTGATGCTATTCTAAGCCAGCATAACATGGCTTGCGAACGAACTGAAAAAAAAAATACGTATCTTAATTTGCCACCTAAAGTGACATTATTTTGATTTCTTATACAGCACCACATACCATGCTCTTGAATTAAAACAACACTCAGCTTAGTGTTTTTATATGTTATGATACCTTCTTCTTCTTTAAGAGTCAAACTCTTGTCGGTGGAGTAACTTCCAATTTTCCCTCTTCTCTGCTAGTGACTTGACACCCTGATACGACACGATATTAAATTTTTCCTTTATCTGAATAAAGTAGGTGCGCATCTAGGTCTACCTCTGCCTCTCTTTCCTCGTACTTTGCCTTTAATAATGTTCTTTATAAAGTTGTTACGTCGTAGCAAGTGGCCAATCATCATCCCTCTTATTTCCTATGGTCTTCATGAGACAACGTTCTTCCGCAACAAGAGCCAGCACTTCTGCGTTTGTCTTCTTCTATGTCCAACTGATCTTCTCCATTCTTCTCCAGCACCACATCTCAAACGCTTCCAACCTTTTTCTATCCCTTTGTGTCATAGTCCATGTCTCACACCCAAATAGCTCTATGCTCCAAATGTACGTCTTTATAAGACGTTTCCGAAATAATTGTATTTAATCAGAATCCTGGAAACGGTCAACGATTTTCATTGTTCAATGGTCAACTAGGTACCTGTAAGCAAGTAAATCAACTGCTTTAGCCAATTATTAGTCTGAATTTATATTTAATCATTTGCTTTTCTTTCTTCTTTAAAACTATCTAGGATTTTTCACCCTAAGAAAATTCCTACAGAATTGTGGCGTTTATTACTGTGTTCACTATGAATAAATAATGGCGTATTCATGAGCATTCACTGGCATTCATCCAAACAACAAGTCATTTTACCAGTCAAATGAATTAATTAAGGAGCGTTATGTAAACTGACAATAAGAAAATGTCAACATGTTCTATTCCGATACCATTTTAATTAAATTATTCTTGATAGTGCTACGTCGTAGATGATTCGTAGCTGAGCGTAGCATTTTTTTCTGATATTCTACCTTTTCGCAATGGTTCCGTATTTACAAAGAGGAAAATCCAGGCCCCGATTGTCTTATTTTTAATCATTGTAATGCCTTCGAACATTATTTGTCATTCATTATAATACCACTGTGATTTTCTATACTTCAAACTGTTAGCAGAATACGAAATTACCAAAACTCTCCCACTGACAGGCCACTGACACAACTAAAAGAATTTTCATTTAGCAGACTTCAGGCTCTGGAAACTCTATATCAGTGCCAAGCCACATCATAAGTTTACTCCGCTTAGCTATTTAAGTACATAAACTGCGTAAAGCTCCATCCTGTCCAATACATACATCTTTTGAATTAGAATTATTTGCGTCGGAAATTCTGCAGGTGCGGCTGGATGACCTTTATCGCCAGCCTATCTTAATTTTTCGTAATATTTCAGCATTCGATGAATAAATACTGTACGCCACAAAGTTTCGCTAAACAAACACATTACACTATCAGGAGCTGCTCCGTCATTTGGCGAGCAGAGCAAGTGTCGCGAGCCACTCATGCGCGAGGATTTATGATTATGACGGGCATCTACTGTGACCACCTAGCACTTAGTACCGCTAACATAACATAAACCTTGGGAAACACCGTAGCCTATTCAGAAATCAGAACTCAGAACTTTATTTGTAATTATGGGTAAAGTATAAAATACAGATAACAGGTTAATTGGGTATAGTCCTCCATAATTTGCCATCACAAGATAGCATACAAATATTTTGGTCTTAAAACTATTTAACACTCTCTTCTCTTTTCGAGTGGGACATCGAATCGTCAACGACTCGATGAACCCTGGTGTCAGAGTTTTTCAACCGCCGACTACTAGTAGTAGGCCTCTGACATGGTTGTGTAACGACCGCCGTCTAAGTAATCATAGATAGCAACCAGGATCGACAGCTTAACGTGCCCTCCGAAGCACGGAACCATCTCTCTTTTCGGACAATCAGGTGGTTCAGCCTGCAATGTCCTAACCAGACCGGGAACAAAATCACAAAGTGATAAATATCAACTTCATGAGTGTCCCGCCGAGAATCGAACCCGGAACCTTTGCGTCGCAGGCAGTCGCACTACCACTGCGCCACATCGGCCGTCAGTTAACACTTAACAGTATAGTTATTGACACCACATTATTTTATTTTCCACTAGCGGCCTGCCCAGCATTTTCACGCGCTGCTTACCGATTTCCCACGGAAAACAGACCTTCTCCCGACATAAATCAAACTTAAAAACCTTCCTCTTGAATCACTTTATCTTTTAAAATAATACTGATCCAGGAATTTTTGAAGATTTAAGCAAACAGACATAGGGACAGACGCGGGAAGCGACTTTACTTTTTATCTAGTGATAGTGATATCATAGTGGAACGTCTATAGTAGCTGAACGACGAAGAAAGTAAACCGCTTACCACTAATAGGCATCTGGACCAACGGTTTGTGCCCTTCGCAGCACAGAATCATCTTTCCAGACAGTCACGCCTTTGGTTTAGACTTCAACACAAATAAGGTACAAAACTGACAACAACTAAACCAGGCACCACGGGGTCCGAAAACGAAACTCAGACGACGGCTAAACCGCGGAAGCAGCCATCGTTCTCAAAAGATAACATGCTATAGGTTTAACCCAATTCACCAAAAAAATTAACAGAAACCGAAATCCGTAATAGAAAACAAAGTGATAACAAGGTCTGTACTAGTATCTATAACTTTTACGCTTTTAGTGTAGGGATTACAATCCGGTCCGGTGGATCCCCGGATCCGGTGCCTTTTCCCGCCTACCGGATCCGATGATATTTGATCGGATCTGGAAAGCGTAAAAATTATATGGAACATACACATTGATGTGATATTTACGTCGGTTTGTAATGCGAACCTAAAACTACAATAATCGAAACCGAAAAACAAAATAGGTAATGTGAAATGTCCCAGTTTCATTAGTCATATCATATCGTAATGTAACGATTTTACTTCACTAGTTTCAGCTGTCAAAAAATCTGCAGGTTCATTCATCAAAATTATTTTCATTTAATTTATAAACTTCTACTTAGTTATTAATACATGAAAAAAAACTTGCGTGTTTTTACTTTAGTGCCAATCCGGTCTGGTCCGGTCGGATCCGGCCAAATTTGTGTTAATCCGGCCGGATTGAGAAACAGTCCGGATTGCAATCCCTATTAACGTGCCCACGAGACCATGTGGCGACAAGCAGAAACAAGACTCGGTCGTAATCTTTAATCTGGCCGTGGGACGGGTCGTAAAATAGCCACCGCTATTATATTAGATGCCTAGTCATGATTTTGGGGTAAGCCTTCTGAGTCTAGGTATTGTATGAAATAAGTAGATATGGTTCGGCTACGACATTTCGAAATATTCTAGTTGCTTCTGTTTTTTTTTTAAATAAAACATTCTACTGGCAGGGAAAACTGAGCACTCTATGTAATACACTGGGAGGCCTTGGAGACGATATTTAGGTATTATATCTAGAGTACCTACAAGCATAAGGTACTTTTATCTCATAATAATGTTTGGTTTTTTGTGCAATTGAGTTTTTATTTAGTTTTTGTTAAAAGAGGACTGTGTCGTCTAAAGCTAAAATAGACGAATGTAGAGGTTTTTTAAAAAAATAAAAACTTTTTGTGAAGTCGAACCTAGGACTCTCCGTGAAATCACGCAATAACGTAAAATAACGGGATATAACGGGATAGGCAGAGCATGAAAAGATTAAAAATACTCAAGGCCTTCACCGCACGCATAAGACTTAGGTATAGGTAGTAACTACATTTTAGCGAAATAAAATTAACTTTATCCAATGTTGGATAGATCACTTATTGACGTAATGATCCGTCATTGTAAAAAAACGAAATTTGTAAAAGCCAATTTTCATTTCTTTTTACAATTTTGTATTGTCCTGATAGAAAACCGGCTTGGGCAGGATACAAATATAAAAATTAAAGGCACTGCCTCGGGGCTGGCCAGGTTAATCATACGGCATGTAACTGTTCGAGTGGTTCGAGAGTTTCTAGCCCGACGTGAGCTTGGCCACAAATTAAGTATTGGATTGGCTGTAGCCTATATAAACCACATAACAAAAATATCTTACGTAGCTGTAAGACAACCTAAATTCTGTTTATTATCTCTACCAATGTCGCGTGGATAGGTATCTGTGTAGGCACTTATTTATGACTGCCGTAAAGGTAACTTAATTAAGATCATGATACAAAACACGATCTGCTACTAACAAGGTACGTGCCGTTGTTATTACTTGTACCTACTTACCTAATTTTGTAGACAGCCTAGGTAATGAGATATTTTCACTGAAAGTCAAGTAAGTAAATCTTTCACACTAAAGTAGAGCGTTGCATATGTACTAAGATAGTCGTCGCCGTTAAAAAGATTTAGGCGAGCCTTATGACAAACAAATTTTAAATAAATAAGATAAAAAGAACTTTATTTGAAACACGATTAAATTTAATTTTGTACAAACATATGCTTTTTTTTTTTGTAAAAAATAGCAGTTGGTTTTGTTTAAAACACTACGTACAGTCAAGCTTACGTCTAATTAGACATTTGGACCGCCAATGTAAGTCTTATGCGCGCGGCATAAGAACGCTCCATAGTCCAAGATGTGTAATCCTTTACTATACATTGCGATAATTTCCAACAGTCAATCATTGAGCGCTGTACATTGGCGGCATTTAGCCGAACTAAATCTGTGACGGTTGTTGTCGATTTGGCCCCTTGGCCTTGCACACTTTTGAACACACTTGTCATGCATTGGGTCATTTCTTTAAGCCCTGCCACACAAAATCTGACCCTGAAATAAACTAGATACAAATCAACAGACTCAAAAGCCCAGTATTGCTACAAGTTTAATTATATCGATGTGAGTGGTAAAATCGATGTTGTCTTGAATATTTCATATCGAGACGACCAACAAGTGATGTTGCTCCATTTTAACTTTTCTAAGAAATCTTAAACAATTCCAGTACGGCCGTTACGTTATGTATTTGACTGACTTTGATGTTGCAGTGCAAAAATACAACGTAATCAGTTAAGTTGACCCCTTAAATGGGGAAGTTCAGGTGATGTTCTTAAAGTAGCTACTTATTATAGAAACTATGTACGTAAGTACCTATATGAATTTGTTTGTTAAATACAGACTGAAAACGCTTTATCATAAATCCTATAAAAAGTTATTAGAAATGGTCATGCCATCGTTGTTTCATTTCACCTCTTACCAAGTCCTTCATTACTCCGACAATGCAATCTCTGTAAATGAAATTAGGTGCAATCAACGCCTGATCATCTCAGCTCTACAAGCAATTTTACCATAATCTTCTCCTGAACGGTTCAGAACAATTCACGAGCCAAGTGTGAGACAACAATAAAACAAACCATCTAAAACACACCAGCGCGAAAGAGACGAATGAAATCTGAATATAGCCGAGTTTAATTCTTTGGCGCGCGGTGCATGCTAATTACTCGCGTTAGACACAACATTAGAGCAGACGAGCATATCTGAAGATATTGCGGTTTAAACGAGACGGGGCGAGTGGCAAGCTTCCAAGATGAATCTGATGTTTCGGAAGAACTTCAGTGAGGGGAAGAGTTCGGGGGGAGGCGGGGGCGGCGGGGGCGGGAAGCAGCGGGGGGCTCTGGGCGCGGGAAGAAACGCCAAGCGTCGCGACAGAGGATACTCCTGTATGGAGGAGCACCACTACAGAACCCACCTGTTCTTCTCAGCGCCGCGCTCCAGCACGCAATACAACGAAGGATCAGGTAAATGCAAAGGTAACGAGTCGACACAGTGAAGTAAGGTGGCCAATGTCATCCAGTGTGCTTGTTGTTGTGACTACTTCCGGACTTCTGTAAGTTATTCTCTAAACTTTTACTGCTATAACACCACCCTGGCGACAGGGCCCGATTTGACATACATTGATTGTTATTATACGGAGATCATTACAATGAACTAAAGCTAACCAGCAATGTATGCGGGAATCGGGCCCTATCGACAGAAGACGTGTAATAGCAGTTTCCCTATCAACTTTTTTAATAGCTTTTAATTTTAACGTTCATTAACAAACTATGCGTACAACTATGTCGTCAGTGCGTCTATAAATACTGTTCAGACGCCGGTTTCACATACTTCTTGTTTTCAAGGCCTGCAGTAATGCGACAGTGACATACAGCAGACACTTTACGATCTTTCAAATGTATCAAAAGAACTGTTGATAACAATCATTAGAACAATTATTCGCACAGTTCAAACAGTTTAATAACATTTATACTAATAGAGCTTTTGAACTAATTAAATGGCCATCAAATAAGACAGACGAAACTGGTGCAAACTAGACGTATCCGGTTAAACATCAGTCGGGTTTGGCCGAGCCATAAGCATAACGTAAACATCAAACTCAAACGTGAGTAGGTTCAGAATAACTCGGTATTTACTACCAATGCACCAATATACTATACTTGGTAAGGTAATAGTCATAGCTTTTGCTATTTTGTTATCTATAGGGTGAAATTTTACTAGTGACCGATGGCGTAATCTCAAGAAAGGCTGGTGTTAGGGAACAACTTTCCCCAATGAACATAGGTTGAAATATGACAAAAATTAAGTTTCCATAGTAACTCAAATCAGCTCATCGGGAATTTTGTATAGTGGTTCTAAATTTTCTTTTATATTTCGACCTATGTTCCTTGGGGAATGTTGTGCTATAACACCAGCCTGTCTTGAGATATCGCTATCGGTCAGTAGTAAAATTTCTCCCTATATAAGAAAATGCTTTCGGTTTCATGGTCTGATCATGTCCGCCACAAATAGGCTCGAATTTTTTGTCGTTTCCTGACATATGTTTCTAGGGAAAAGTTATTCAGTTTCATGGCCTGGATGCACCCTATAAGTATTCGGAGGGCTGTCCCTTACACCCCGTATATCGTAGGTAAACTGTTTGAGCGGAATTCACGTCCTTCTTGCGATAAATTGCACGTGATTTGTAACTGGTAGTCCAATTTACGTGCAAGTATGTTGTGTGGACTGGCATCTGACACATTCTACATAGTAACTAAGAACGTAAGTGCAAAGTCCCTGAAAAACTTAAGTAGTCCTCGTTTTTTTTTAATCACACATGATTTATGAGAGATGTGGATTGTGAAATGCCGTGTGATGCCCCTTGATCACGGCGCGTGCGTTCACTCATCAATAGGGACCGTTGACTCATAATTATAATGCAACATAAAAAGCCCGGTATATGCATGCAAATATTGCCGTGTGACGCCGGCTTAGAATAGCATCACCCCATTTCTTCCCCATGGGTGTCGCAAGAAGTGACTAAGGGACTCGTAAGGCAGGTTAAGCCGTCGGTCCCGGTTGCTGTCTATGATTACTTAGACGGCGGTCGTAACACAACCATGTCAGAGGCCTACTAGTGGTAGTAGCGGTTGATAAACTCTGACACCAGGGTTCATCGGGTCGTTGGACGACTCGGTATCCCATACGAAAAGATAATTCTGACCCTGCATTTAAATCTGACACAGCTATCCTTTTGGCCATTCCAGAACGATGCGGCCCCGTGATCGGCGGCGGCTCAGGGCCGGAGTCCGAGCCCCCACAGCCACTCGTCAACAGGGAGCCTTCCGTCTCCCTGCTGCGGTACTCGCACCTGCCTACAGTCGGCACTGGCACACACACCAGGACAGACAGGTAATTGTCGCAAACCTCGAAAAGTGGTTTTGTGGGAGTTATGTATTAGTTTTAAGAATTCTGTATTTTGATAACATACATCAGCCTACAGCAGTCCACTACAGGACGTAGGTCTCCCCCAGGGTACGCCATAAGGCATGATTTCTCAAAATGATCGCTGGTACGTTGTTGGTTCTCAAAGACTGGTTCTGGTTGCTCTATTTTTTGATACATGACATTTACAAAATAGTCGGTACTTCGTTTTCGCCATTTGGCCGGGATTCATCCAACGCTACGCTTGCCGAGGCGTGGTCTCTACTGGAGAACCCGCTTACTCCACCGTCCGTCGGTTCTACGACAGATGTGCCTAGCCAGTATTTTGATTAATGTAATAAAATAAATCCCTATTGAAACATACATATATCACGCCTATATCCCTTGCGAGGAAAGCAGAGCTTAAATGGCCGTAAAAATGAACATTTACGCCACTTCTGACAAATTTTTGAGGGTCATTCAGATAATTGTGTATGACCATAGTGACAGGTTGTCAGCCCATCGCCTAAATTGCAATACACATGTTACTCTCGAGTCCCTTAATAGCCTCTTACGTTACCCACGGGAAAAATGGGGTATTGCTATTTTAAGCCGGCATCACACGAAATAAATTCAATTCAATAAAAATCTATAAATTCAACAGAGATTTATTGTATGAAACATTTTTATACTGACCTCAAAGATAGACGTAGTTTTGTCTGATCTATCTCACGCACGATAAAGCTTCAATTAAGTGACATTTTGATCAAGCTGATCTGCATTTCAATGTTCATTAGTGCCAACAACGCTCCGTTAAGCTGCCGGCCTGCGCGTGTAGCCCGCTCGACGCAGCGTTGGCACTTAGATTCATTCTTATTCATCAGCCATAAGTAGAAGGACCTATTAAAACATTTCCTTAACTTAGGAAGTTTTTACATCTTTTCAAAATATTTTAGAAACGATTGCATTAAAAATTACGAAAATATGTGTATTTAAGCATCTTACACACTCTAAACGATATATATATTTTTAGTATCTAACGTAAAATGAAATGTTGTGGATTCAATTCCAGGAAGTCCCGCACGGAACCGGTGTCGCTGGCGACGCTGGAACGCGACTGTTTCGTCATTCCTGCGCACGCGCTTGACCGCTTCCTACCAGAGGGCGTGCCGGTACGTTGTTTATTGAGTCGATAGCATGACATGATAGGCAGGTACTTCCAGCGATGCAAGTGTTTGGCCACACTAACTTAAAGGCGAGTGTAGCCGTCAACGACCTCGATAGTGGCGCCACTTCACAAAAAAATTGTTTTCTCTTTATACAAACAATCTACCACAATGTCCGTTGCCCAAGTTTTTAGTATTATCCTTAAGTAAAATTACAACCTGCAAACTCAATAAAATATTTGCTGTACTTAAAGGTGTGGCTATTAATACCAAAAGCCGTTATTTGCAGCGAATATTTTATTGAATTTGTAAGTTTTAATTTTACATCCATGGATAATACTAAAAACTTGGGCATCGGACATTCTGATAGAATGTTTGTAAAAAGAAAAAACTTTTTTTGTGAAGTGGCGCCACTGTCAAGGTCGTTGAAGGCTACACTCGCCTTAAATGGCTAGAATAAGCAGCTCTCACATGCAGTAATCAGCGTCTGGTGGCCGTAGATCTTTTCTACGACGTAGGCAATGTAGGCCTTTGCTACGAAGTCCGTAGAAGTATAGACCTATGCTACGAATGTTCAGATTTAGTACGTTATTTCTTTGTATAAGTTTTTACTCCCATTTTAATAACATAATTTTCTCAATTCCAGCATCCGGTCCCACAACCGACACCAGAAAAAGGCGAGAAGACGAAGACACAGAACTCACTTAGCATTCTCGAAGTAGCCGACCCGAAACTATGCATCCTAGCTCATCTCATGAGCCCCCTGGAACCTATCGAGCCTATACTCGAATCACCGTTAGCCAAACCGATATTAAAACAAAAATCTGCAGCAAGCGAACTGCTTAACGAAGTCGCCGTAGCGAATACTGCCGTAGGAGGCATGCTTCTAGCTAATATGGAAAAAAGCGCTGAATTCCCTTTCATATCTTACTATGTGATAAACACGACTCAAACTGATCCTTTGCTGTTCTACAATAACATGAGAAGTGCGTCGCTAAACAAGTTTGATCCTAAAACGATAAGATATTCGGCAGCGCACACTTTAGATCTCTATAGTGAAGTGGCGATGATTTGTAGACCCCCGTTCAATGATTTAGCTGGAGGGCCGAAGAAGTCACATACGCCGGCTACCGGGTTCATCATTAGTGTTTATAAGGTGCGTATTTCATCATATGATCATCAACATACGCTTTATATACTGTGATGTAAGATGAACCTAACGGTTGCCAAATCTTACAAAATCGCCGGTCCACCCATTGTTTGAGTGTAGCGGTTTCAGTATCAAACCAACCCTTGTATGAGTCCGTCCCATGCTGCGTTTTCCGATGCGTGTTTAAGAAATTATTATTCTCGAATGGTACCGAATAGCATCACCTTCATTTCTACACGTGGGTAACGTAAAGGCGCCTTAAGGATAAGTTCGTCTAGGGAATGGGCAGCAAGCAGCGTTTCCTATGGATGCAACGTCTTGCACTGCGCGCGCCAATCCGGTCTGCCAAGCGTCAAGCATTGTAATTATGGTTGTAATATTATCTGTGGTAATGGGGGGGCTCCACAGGAGGTAGCCCACTACGCCCATGTCCAAAAGTGGCCTGTTGATCATTATGATGATGACTCCGACAGAGAGAACTCTAATACGAGTTTTTCGCAATCTTAATTCCTTCAAACCTCTGTCATTTCCAGGTGTTCGAAGGCGACGACGGCGAACGCTTCGAGCGCAACTGGCTGTACTGGACTGGCGCACGGATGCTGTATCGCCATCTCCCTCACTCAGTCGGCATGAGGAAGATAGCACTACACAAATCTGTCGCGTCTCATGGCGACAAAATGTACCTGCTTGTATGCGAATGTGCCAATCTGCTCGATGATCTGTCTGGGGCGGCCATGTTGATAACTGCTTTGAGAGCGAGGTTGTGTGGCTACACGGGCCTGTATAGACCGATACAGACTTTCTAGTAGAGGGAAAGCGACGGAGGCCGTTGCCTTTGGGTGTAGTTATGGACTGAGGTAACGTTTGTTTATGGAGAGTGTAGCCGTGAACGACTTCGACAGTGGTGCCACTTCACAAAAAAAAACTCATTATACAAACAATTTATCAGAATGTCCGTTGGACAAGTGTTTAGTATTATCCTTAAGTAAAATTTGAACCTGCAAACTCGATGAAATATTCTAATACCTAATAAATAATACCTAAAACTGCCACTTTTGGTATTTATTGCCATAACTTTAATTACAAATTATTTCTTTGAGTTTGCAGGTTCTAATTTTACTTAAGGATAATACTAAAAACTTGGGCAACGGACATTCTGATAGATTGTGTGTATAAAGAGATATTTTTTTTGTGGAGTGGCGCCACTGTCGAGGTTGTTCACGGATACACTCGCCTTAAGACTTTCGCGCTATGTACACATTATTATGGTTTAAGCGGGTCTACGCGCGGAATAATTAGGTTTCGCAGGTTTACCTACTAATCATTCAATGGTGTTAAGTTTGGGTAATTTCAATAAAAAATACCTATGTATTTATTTACAAAAAGTATTGATATACATAGTGTAAGGGACAGCCCTCCGCAGAATGATAGGGTACATTCAGATCATGTCACTGAAAAACTTTCCATATTTTTTTTTTAAAGAAACCTCTAAAGTTTTGGACTTCCCATAGATAATGCAGTCAGCTGCTGATCGTGATTTTGTATGGCAGGTCGAATATTTTTTGTCGTTTCCTAACATTATGTTCCTAGTTCAGTTTAAAGGTCTGCATGCACCCTATCAGTATTCGGAGTACTGTCCCTTACACCCCGTATTATATCAGCAATCTAGTTCCCATAGCACAAGCTTGGTTTAGTTTGGGGCTAGATGGCGCTGAGTGAAATGTCCTGATATTTATTTATTTCACGCGTAGATCCGATTAAACCATGATAATGAGGTGACTGATCTTTCAAAAATTATAAGGGGTTGGCCCATTTGGGCTGTTTTTTTAACTATCTGCATCTCAGTTATCCTGTTAGGACCAACTGATACTGGCAAATTTTGATAACTGTATGAAAATTCTGTTTATAAATGCTGATAGTACAACGCAATGCGTATTTCACTTTGAGTTTCTATTTCTATTTTTAGATTTATTCAGTGGTGAAACGACACGACAGTGGCGCTCCCAAATGGGAAAAATGCTTTGTGGAACCGCGGAATAGATAGAAAAAATTATATCGCGAAAATTTTTATCCTCATCGTGTTGTTTTACCATTTTATTAACTTTATGCAGTTTTATCCTAAAATTTTCCTTTCGTTCACTAGAGAAATCTTTTTATCAAAAACATTCCTCAACCCTTTGTAATTTTTATAAGACTTATGTTTGTAAACTTTAGAAAGAGATATTTTAGTAAGTAGGCAAGTCATGGTATGAGTAAGCAGTCTAACTGGTAAAGATATGGTTTGAAATGGTCAACGTATGCACAAATACTTAGCGACTATTATGGACCAAAGTATTAAATATTACGAATAAGAATGTTTAAGACATGTTAAAAACAATTGGAGCTGCGTTTGCAAGAAACTCATTTTGCGATTTAAGAACAGTAAATCTATCAATGAAGGAATATTTCCTATATTAAGTGTTCTCATAATATTCTGATGTGCAAGTAAATTCCAAAAGATCTCTATAAATTAATAATTAACACATATACCTACTGGGTTCCTCTGATTAAAACTCAATTACACTACAAATAACCTCATGTCCGTTTACTAACAAAATATTCGCAGTTTTATTGATGTGATTCTTGCAAGCACAGAGGCGCGTGATCGGTCGCAATAACTGTCTATCGCTAAATTAGGTCTAAGCTATTTGAATCTAGATTACCTAGTCATTTTGTGATTTTAACTACGCTTTTTTTAATCAGGTCATACATATTTTCACAGACTTTTAACTACTTCTTAAATTTTAACCACGCGGTTTTAAAATATACACTGGCATGCTATGCGCGTTAACGATTTTATTATTTCTATAAAGTTGTATTTGATTGGATATCACTGCCAAAAATAATTTTATTGGAATGTCTTCCAAAACGTGACACATAGCAAAACTCTGTATTTGAATATTATTTTTTTAAATATAATCGTTTCTTTTGTGTGCACTACAAGAGGGACTGTTATCTATCATAATAAGGAGAGTTGTACAATTCACATATTATCTTCTTCAAAATAAATAGTACGGTCCTACACAGAACGATTTCACAAAACATTTATTTGCTCTATTCCATCTAATTCCAATATCAGACAGAAAAATAACGCAAAGGTATTTTTATGATCGCAAAAAATACAAATAAGTTTCAAAATGTGATTTTGAAAAAAACAGTCTCTCTTAAGTGCGCGGCTAGGTAACCCTCATATCTTGTGATACATATCAAATGCAAAGATCATCTATTTCTGATATTTAATTATTCACAAAATAGTTCCTTATCTTAGATGTTACTCGTACAAATTCTAACTTAAAAAATATTTTCAATACCTAACTAGATTTATCCCGTAAGGAGACTACTTTATTTAAACTATTGCTTGATTTATTATAGCATCCTAAATATTTATAAATAATGTATTAGTAAGGTTTATTCTACAAATCCCTATATTTCCACACAGAAGACCCCAATGACCAAATAGTTAGTGTGGAGAATAGATCAAACCTGTGGATCAAACAGTTGTAAAGATAATATTTACTAAAATATTAGTAAGTTGAGATTAACAAAACATTGCTCTCGATCTGGCAGTACATTTCGTTAGCTACTTCTTAGACATTTCTGTCAACTATCTAAGAATTAACTAAAGATGAATCCTGACAGTATTTGAGTCCAGTAGAATTATATAGTAATGACCAGTAGGGATTTGTATAATTTATCGTAGATACCTGCATGGGACAATAATTTCCTTATTAAGTAGTTTAATTAAATAATAATTCTCATGCAAAATTTAAAGCATTTTAAATATATCTAGGTTACATAGGATCTTCAAAGGTTGTAGATTTTATTGTAGGTTAAAGTTTCATTAGTATATTGTCACGATTCAATTTGGTTTTCTTTCACGCTCACGCCAATGACGCTCGCAAATAAGATTAAAAATCTCCGAGAATGTACCTACACTCTAATTTAAATTAGACATTTCGTAAAAAATTGCTACTTGCTACAAATAATACTTTGGTTTCCAGATGAATAGCATAGCATAATTATTCCAAAAAAAAAGGCGATTTATTTCTTATTTGGAGGCGCCACTAGTGTTTTGTTTTACCTAAAATACTTTTATATTCAATTCTGTTAATTAAAATAAGACAAAAATTTATGCAAATAAACTAGTTTCCTTATTGATTTAAAAGTAATTAAAGGTACCTCTGACTGTAAATTTATTTAATTTGCCTAAAATGTGATTCAATTAAAAATAACGCACATTACGTAGGTAGTTTATAGATATATATTGGCCTCATAAAGTTATTCATGGTTATTATATTAATAATATTCAAGCAAATCAAGTGCCATATAAAATATAAAGATAGGTACATAGAAAATATGGAGAACAAGGATCTTCTAAATATGTACCTACCAATGTAAAATATGCTTTTAATACTGAAAGAGTATTAGTAGGGTGAACCAACTTTTTCTTGATTTGACTAATTACGGTATTTGAATATCTCATAAGTTTGTTGCTTTATGTATGTTTCCTTCATTGCTAGTTAAACAATTGATGCAAATTGATTAAAGAAATAGTATTATCACAAATATTGAGTTGCACTCGGTAACTCAGGAGAAATACCATATTTTCATACAAATCTGGGAGATACGTTTGTCCTCCGACAATCTTCTGTAAAATTGATAAAACCAGAAAAAGGACCGTAGCTCCTTGCGAAAACATAAGTTAAGATATCTAATTCATTTAAGTATCTACGAGATCATATGTAGGTAGACATGTTGTGTGGTTTAAAATATTTATCAAGGGTAAAATTTCTAATATCGCGTGACAAGAAAAAGTTGATTCACCCAGCACTGTTATTTTGCTGTGGTGCTATTTGTTATTTTTTTAATAATGAGGGCTTGCAGTGGTTGCAATAAAATCATGGTTACTTTTAAAATGGCTGCTTTAAAAAATTTAAAGAATTTCTAAATTTTATTATTGAACGAGCAAGTATCGCTCATGATGTAGGTTTACGCGACTTACTTGATAAGTGATCTGTCAACCTTTGTGAATAAGGGTGTTTTAATCAGCCGAAATGTTGAGGGCTAAACTATCTACCAAATAAACTAGTAAGTCGCCGAGTCCCGTAATAGGTTTACATCATGAATTTATAAATTATTAAAACTTCAATACAGGTTCACCTTGAATGCTTTTGATGATATTGAGTAACTGACTGTAGCCAGGAGTATTAAAATGTAATGATAATATTATTTAGCTTCAGAAGCTAGTTTTCGTTATGGGCTAAGCTCCTTTGTAGATGATTTAAATATATTTCAATTATTTTTGTAATAAAATGCCTAAATTAATAACTCATTGTGTTTTTTTCTTTTCCATCAAAGAATCATTATTTAATACACAATACTTTAAGTTAAAGCAAAAGTATAGTCACAGACTTTAATTAACCTAATTTATTTTATAATTTATGATCTGTTTAGTTCTTGAAAGTTAATAAATAATGGAATTTATTTTGAACAACTTTATTAAAAACAATTTTATGTAGAGTTAAAATTAAACATAACAGACTAAATTCTCACTATTATTGTTAATACATAAGTAAATACCTTACATAATTTTAGTATCCTTTATGACCCCTAAACCTCCGTCTATTGTCCAACTGAAAAAAAAAAGTGAATCTATCAATGTTCATTTTTAAATCATCAACTTTAAGGGCAGAGATAATAAATGATAAGGGAAGAGTTTATAGTAGTAAAACAATAATTAATGAAAAATCAAGACTCTTCTTGTGATAGCAAATAACTTTCCACAAGGAACATTGATGGTAATATGTAGGTACTTTGTACCTACAAACATATAAAATTACTAGCAACCCGCCCAGCAGTTTTACTCACTGCGACCTGTTTTCCTGAAGGAACAAAGCTTTTCACGGTAATTTGGTTGGATTACTCTATCTATAAAAAAATCGTTTCATAATCCATTGCATTGTTTTAAATAGTACGAAAAGAAACGGATATGGAAAGCAACTTCATTTAAATTATGTAGTCATAGTTTAGCTGATAAGTAAAGTGTCTAGGTACTTAAATATTTTCATGATTAAACCAATCTACCAAGATAAACTTATCAACATTATTATTATAGAACTTACCAATGATCTCTTGCATTCGAAAAATATCTGCCGGAGTTGAAGGCATTGATCAGGTACTACATTATCCTTTAGACATTCTCTGGGTGTCTTTTTATCCTGAAAACAGAAACAAGAAAAAAAATTACAAAAAAGCATTGCATTTAAAATATTTCAACGGTTTCACTCTGTTTCCTAATCCTCTAGATAGCTATTTTCTGGTTCATCAGATTGTTTGTCGAGCAATAAAGATATACAGGGTGGCCTGAATAGTGACATACAAAGACAAAATTTGAATGCCTTATACTGAGGGTTATCTATCCCCATGTATGTTCGACCATTTCATGTAGTTTCAAAGTTTTAAAGTTTTATGGATAAAAATATTACATGGGGGAGATTCAGATAGGTTATACATAGGGCATGTAAAATTGTAAGGTTTTCAATACTAGTTTTGAGTTTCAGTATAAAAGCTTAATTCCAGAATTCTGGTTTTGGTTAGTTATTAAAAAAAATGTTTTCTTATTTTTGTGTGGGACACCGAGTCATCCAACAACCCAATGAACCCTGGTATCAGAGTGTTTCAACCGCCTACTACTAGTAGTAGGCCTCTGACATGGCTGTGTAACGACCGCCATCTAAGTAATCTGATGGCTTCACGTGGCCTCCCAAACACGGAACCATCCTTCTTTTTTCGGACTATCAGCCTGCAATGTCCTAAACAGACTGGGAACAAATTCACAAAGTGAAAAATATCAACCTTTGCGTTGCAGGCAGTTGCACTACCACTGTGCCACATTGAACGTCAAATACATAGAAAAAATTTAATTTGGATCAATATATTTCCGATTTCAGCAAGTTGTCACTGGAGTCGTGACCAATTCTGAGGTATTTGCATGCAAACAGGGGCAGATTGTAGAAAACTACAGTATTTTCATAGTTATGCCCCGAAAATGTAGATAAAACATGAAAATATCTCTTTTTTCAAAACCAAAAGCTCTGAAAACCGGAATTGAAATATCGGAAAAATCATTCCAATATTCTGGTTCCATCCTCTAGTACCACTCAAGTTAAGGCATTTATATTTTGGTCATCACTATTCAGCTCATCCTGTATAGAGAGCACTAAGGGATAAATCGACGGAAGGGACAGCAGCATTCCTTGTGAACTTGATACATTATCATAAGTCAGGCAAACACTCCCCCAACAATACTTTTGTGGCTTTGATGTGATGATGAAGTTCATGATAAAACAATACACAATCTGGCTTCAACATTATAGAAGGCTGTGCTGTTAAGAAGATAAAGCGGCTTAATCAGACAGATAGTGGATAATAAAATAAGATTCACTGACATGACACTGCAATACAGTGCAAACTAGTGCAGTGTGTTTCACTACTTGTTCGAGCGGCCTACCATTAAAACAAACTTGTACCGTTTTGTAACCATCTACCAACAAACATTATTAATAATAAGGCAATTACTTGTTCAATAAATATTTTACAATTTTTGAATTATTTGAATTCCAAAGCAGCTAATCTAACCTTTCTGCAACAGTCACTTTCAAGTAAACACATTTTCAGGTCGGCTCTGATATTAGCGCATGGTGATTTGTCTTCTAGGGCAACTTCTTCTGGTCCAAAAGTAACCATTTTTACGAATCAAACCCTTTCGAAAATAATATTTTGTATGGGAAAATTGAAAAAGACTGATCTTGAAATTGCTTCAAGTTTTATGTGATCTGTTTTCCTCAGCTGTTCGATGACATTGACATTTTTAAATCACAATTCGGGAACCATCACTGCAAGCCATTGATTGTGCACAACATGATTGCGCCCGACAATGTTTTGTACAACATGACTATGACGACATTGGATCGTCTTCAGAACTGGCTCGGACAAACAAGGGTGTTATTTGAAATCAAACAAAGTGACGTCATAGTGAATGAACTGATGTACTAGTGTTAGCTAAAGTAGACTTATCAATTTATTTTTCGAACATGTCATATAAGGAGGTTGCGATATTGCAGCCCCCCAAAAAGGGGATTTTAGGGGGCTGCAACCCTGCATTAAAATTTACCTTCCTGACACGAATCTAACACATATCAGATTAGAGTTGCGACTTGTGTTGTGACCCCGTCCTTAGAAAGAATATAAAATGATATAGAAAAAAAAAACAAAATCTATTAAACGGGTTCTTCGAGTTCCCGATATTTCGACGCTGTTGCAAGCGTCATGATCACGGGTAAACTATCATAACGCTTGCAACAGCGTCGAAATATCGGGAACTCGCATTATAAATAACTAGCAGCCCGCCCAGCGGTTTCACCCGCTGCTAACAATTTCCCCCGGGAATAAGACAGTTTAATATAGCCTACGTTCATCAGGGATAATGTAGGATTCTAAAAATCTTGACTTCAATTTGAAACAAATGTCGTTTTCAGATGGTGGTGGCGTAGAGTTACATGCCGTTTGATTAACCTGGCCAGCCCCATAGCAGTGCTTTGATTTTTATTTTTTTTATCCCGCCCGAGCCGGTTTTCTATTAGGTGATAACAAAATTGTAATAAAAAAAAAGAAAATTGTGTGATACAAATTTCGTTTTTTAGAATGACGGTTCATGACGTCAATAAGTGATAATACTATCCTACATTGAATAAAAAAATTCAATTTCAATTAACGGTAAAAGAATTTTTTAAATCGGTCTAGTAGTTTCGGAGTCTATTCACTTCAAACAAACAATAAATAAAATCATGTTTCTAATATTAGTGTAGATTATATAATTATTATTTTAGTGTGATGCCGGCTTAGAATAGCATCACCCGATTTCTTTCCCGTGGGAGGCGTAGGAGGCGACTAAGGGACTTGAGGGTGTCTATTGCAATTTTAGGCGATGGGCTGACAACCTGTCACTATGGCGATACACAAATTTCCGAATGATCCTCAAACATATGTCAGACGTGGCGTAAATGTCCGTTTTTGCGGCCGTTGACGCTCTGCCTACCCCGCAAGGGATAATATGCGTGATATGTGTTTTTATGTATTATTTTAGTGTAGATTTTTTTAATGCGTTATTTAATGTTTTTGTCGTCTTTTTTATACCGAGTAAGGGACAGCCCTTCGAATACTGATAGGGTGCATGAAACATAAAACTGGACAACTTTCCCCTAGAAACATATGTCAGGAAACGCCAAAAAAATTACCTTCCATACAAAATCACAATCAGCTGACTGCATTCACTATGTGAAGTCAGTTTTATTACGTTTCCTGAAATATGTTCCTAGGGGAAAGTTGTTCAGTTTCATGGTCTGCATGTACCTTATCAGTATTCGGAGGGCTATCCCTAACACCTTCTAATACAGTAATGGCGTAGTTTGTACATTTTTAAATGAAAAAGTAGTTATTGTGGCATAACTGTAATAGTTAGACATATGGTATCGCGGACATTATTATAGATATTGATGTCTTCTATAAAACTGTAGTACATCACTTTGCTCTATTGTCAATAATTTCCACAGCGTACGCGATATAAGATTTTTTTTGGTACATTTTTCACACGTTGGGTTACATTATCGAAATTTTCACGCGGATCCCTATTTTTTTCTCGTATAAAATATAGCCTATGTTCATCAGGAATAATGTAAAATTCTAATGGTGAAAGAATTTTTAAAATCGGGCCAGTAGTTTCGGAGCCTATTCGATGCAAACAAACAAACAAACAAACAAACAAACAATCAAATCTTTCCTCTTTATAATATTAGTGTAGATTCGTTGGTAAGAACACATACACATATCACGCTAATAATCCCTTGCAGGGTAGGCAGAGCATAAATGGCCGCAAAAAACGGACATTTATGCCACGTCTGACAAATGATTGAGGGTTATTCAGAAAATTGTGTATCGCCATAGTGACAGATTGTCAGCCCATCGCCTGAAATTGCAATACACACCCTCGGGTCCCTCAATCACCTCTTACGACTCCCACGGGAAATAAATGGGGTGTTGCTATTCTAACCCGGCATCACACGGCACGGTAAGAAGAAGAACTCGTTTAAATCTACATACATACATACATATATCACGCCCATAATCCCTTGCGGGGTAGGCAGAGCGCAAACGGCATCAAAAACGGACATCTACGCCACGTCCGACAAATATTTGAGGGATACTCAGAAAATTGTGTATCGCCATAGTGACAGGTTGTCAGCCCATCGCCTAAAATTGCAATACACACCCTCGAGTCCCTTAGTCGCCTCTTACGACTCCCACGGGTAAGAAGTGATGCTATTCTAAGCCGGCATCACACGGCACCGTTTAAATCTTAACTATCAATAGTGTAAACAACCACGAAAGTTTAAAATTTAGTGTTAAAATCTATTAAGTTATACAAGTATGTAAAACTTTCGATTAAGTCACATTACTACTAGCAGATTTTAAAAATAGTCACGTGATGACGTTCGTAAATCCGTTCGTTCGTTCGAAGATTGTGTCAAGCATGTGCGGAGCGTACATTGTTAGTACAGCGGTGTTTTTAGCGACATTGTTTCGATTCCATTGCCTCTGACATGCAGGCTTGGGTTGTACTTGTACATAACTCTGTCGGCCATTATTATGCCGTACAAAACACTGTCGTGCACTAGGGACTCACAAATTCTTGTACAAAGCTCGTGTGCAACGCTTGACAATGTACACACACGCATTTGTTGGTGTTAGGGCTTATTTCTCGGACGTTGTCCGCTAAAAATTGGCGTGTCCCCTGACTTCAGACATATTTTCTAACGAACTGTTGCTTCATTACGTATTTCTCTATTATTGAACATTGAAATTAGTAAATATACTACCCATTGAAAATAAAATAAAGTTGGGCTTAATATTAAATCTTTGAAAAAAATAGGTTTTTATGTTAAAAATCATCAAAATTTCGCGTGTCCTATGCCTACCGTAACGCATTTGTTGTGTGTTTTTTACGTTACTGACACATTTTCCATAAGTGGTATTTGTTTTACTTATAGGCTATATATCCTAGTTTTAAAATATTTATCATTTAAGATACGATTTCATATAAAAATTATTAAATAAATTAAAAGTTTTGTTGTCCTTAGAATTACGTTAGGTGGAAATTCCACTACCCGTAACGGAGTATTTTTTCCCAGTTAAGATGTGAAATTCTACCATGCATTACTTTATTTTGATGAATGGCAAGAATTTCACACTATGCGCGGCCGCAAAATTCTATTTTTCACAACATTCTTGTCAAAAACATGGTTTGAAGTCATGGTGCGCATCGTGGTCCAAATTTTTGTTCCACTACAAACGGTTGTTTTCAAAGGGAAGATCCCTGTTTCTTATTGAGTCTGTCATGTTATCTATTTCCGTATGTTTTCTTTTGATTGGTAGTACTAGTTAATTGTATTAATTTGCATTAATTTACTCAATATTTGCATTTTATTGCCGATGGATCAAATTACGTTACTTCTATACGTGACGTGATGTACAAGGGAACCAAAAGTTGTAACGTATGGAATTCTTAGGCTGGGTTCACGAGGAATAAAATTGGGATTTCTTTTAATGTATTTTCGTGATCTGGTACGATTCGAATTTTCTTTATAGGTATTCTTAAATAATACTAGTTTTTTTGTGGTTTTTTAATTGGTTATTATGTTCCTTTAAATATTACATAAATACGAAATATTTAGCTTCTAAAATTGACCCATTTTTGTAATGTGACCAGTGCCTTATTTCCTTTACGTCACATCACTTTCCATTCGTGACGTGTCTCATTGTGGTTGAGATTTAAAAAATTTATAATTAAATAAGTATTACTATAATCTTTGCAACGTAAAGACTAATAAAAAGACTATAGAACGTAGTATATATTTTTATATAAATATTTCACTATATGTCGTTTAAAACAGTATAACTGATATTGTTATAAGGTGTTTTGTACACAAACGTAACGTAATGTCATATTTATGATTCTGTGCCATTTATGTGAAGAAAATATCAGGAATGTGATATTTGTTTTTATTACTATTCTCCTTAGTTATCTAACATACATACTGATTTTGCAATTAAGTGAGTAGTTTTACTTTAATAACACCTCAATTTCGTAACGTAATGGAACTGATAATTGACTGACTACATTTTTCATTTCATTTCATGCGAAATCTAATGAATATTTATAGAAATAATTATACTTTTCAAGTACTATATTTAAAAAATATTTAATATAGACACACATTTTGGGAAAATAAACATGTTCAAAATTGAGGAATTCCATTACGTGACAGACAACGTCCGAGAAATACGCCCGTTAACTAGCCTTTTTAAACATTGTGATCAAGCATCATCTCAACATGACATAGTAAGACAGACAACGCTTTACATACGCGGTTCATCTGTTTTTTATTTTGTTGACAGCACAAACTGCAAAAATAAAGCGAAACATAGCATAGACTGAACCATACACAAAATAAAAAGAACAGAATTGTCTACGGTTAACGCCATTTTGTAATTTTGAGCATGTTGACTCGTTTACGAAAATGATATTCTTTTCGCAAATAAATAAAATTAGAGTAATTAATCTTTAAAATATTTAGTGCATAGAATAAAGACAACCAAAATGGATATGTCGGAAGTAAAAGCGTTCAACGCGGAGGTAATAATCATAACTTTTCAAGCTTGTTCTTGGTTGAAGTCCCGTGGCATCGTAAAAATGATTATTTTGTTTCAGTTATCCGGGTTGTACGACAACAAGCCTCCTATATCGAAGGCAAAGATGAGTGCTATCACCAGGGGTGCTATAAAGGCCATAAAGTTCTACAAACACGTAGTTCATAGTGTTGAAAAATTCATTCAGAAATGCAAGCCAGAATACAAGGTTCCTGGCTTATACGTGATAGATTCGATAGTACGGCAGTCCCGACATCAGTTTGGGCAAGACAAGGATGTTTTCGCCCCGCGGTTTGCTAAGAACATGCAGCAGACCTTCGCTTACCTGTTCAGGTGTCCACCAGAAGATAAGGTTTGTTACATAAAAATTGAGGTTATGCTTGGTCTCCCTCTTGTATGGAACAAAAAAAAAATTGTTTGTGTAAATTTTCAAGAATATACCACAAGGTCAACTGTCCTGATAAGAATAGCTGATGGTGCTGTGAATTCCTTTGAAGTGTAAATAAAAGATTTTTTTTATCTAAATTCATAAATTTCAATCATACATACATACTCAGCCTATTGCAGTCCTCTGCTGGACGTAGGCCTCCCCCTATCAAACATTGTGCAAAATAAAAATCAGCTGTCCTTCCTTTCATCGGGTTGTTGGACGACTCAGTGTAACACAAAAAAAAACATCTTTTGATGATTTGGGAAATGTAGGGACATTAATCCCAACATTATCTTAGATGTTACATTCCCTCATAAGAACTTGAATTTCCAGCGCAACATAATCCGAGTACTGAACCTGTGGCAGAAGAACAGTGTGTTTGGTGCAGATGTCATTCAACCACTGATGGACATGGCTGACCCTAACCATCCGCTGCATGCAGAGTTGGCACAACAACAGGCCCTACAAAACAGCACTGCTAATGGTGAGATTCATAATAATGCTTTATGTTAGCTCTGCTTTTATTCAAGCCAGATAAACTATAACCTATAGTCAATTCAAAGATGTTACTATCTTCAAATACTAAACAGGCTTTTTGGATAGTTTGAGAACTAGTTAGGCTAGGGAGCCTGATAATGGTGGTTTGGTTGGTGAACAGCAAAGTAGTCCCCTTATTTGTTCTATCCTCTTTTTACCTGTTGATATCTACAGGTATCCAGAGGCTGAAGAGCCTTTTTACAACTTGGATACATACATACATACATCATGCCAATATTCCTTGCGGGGTACAAAACTGTCATTTACTCTACATCTTATGAACCTTTGAGGGATATTTAGAAAATTGTGTATCACCATAGTGACAGGTTGTCAGCCTACCAACTTATATACCAAAATGTTTGCACTAATCTAATCAAAAACATAATATAATTATTAGGTTTAGTTTAACAGAATAAACTAGATAAAACCAAAAACAAACAACAGGCTTGCATACTTTTGTACTTGAATAGCCATTAAACAATGTTCTAATTTAAACTCTTTTTCTAATATTGCAGGAAGCAGCTTGAATGCTAGTCACAATACAACAGACAAGCAGTCTCCGGCCGGCCAACAACACACACCACATGCCTCAACACCTATGGGAGACTCGGTAAGAATTCATCTGTACAAATATATTATAAATCTGAGAGTTTGCTTGTGTGTGTATGTATATATGTTTGTTACCTCTTCACGCTCAAACGGCTTGACCGATTTTGATGGATTTTTGATAACCTGGAATAACACATAGGCCACTTTTTATCGCAGGAAAACAACTATTACCACGGGCAAATGAGTGGCAGTGGGTGAAACCGCTGGGTGGAAATCTAGTTGTTAATAATTTGTCCATTGTTAAAATTGCATCATTCCATTTCTTTCCGTAAAAGTAATTGAATAGAAAAATCAGGGAAAGAATGGATAATTTATGTGAAAGCTTCTTGCCAATCTTACTGCTAAAAAAAATATTCTATCTCCTGCTGGTAGCATCTCTTGTTCTCTTTCTACTATTCTGTAGCATGGATACAAACTTTGATAGAACAAAAGACAGATATAAAACTAACTACTGGGTCCAATATTTATTGATGTGGCGCAGTGGTAGAGCCTTGCAAAAGTCTGGAACTAAAGGTTTGATCTGCTTTGCCCAGCTAGAGCAAATGTTTGAATGTTGAATTTAAATATCTGTTTTCATATGTGCACTTTGGTGTATGATTATTGCTCCCCAATACAAGGAATCCTAGTGAGTAATCATTTGGAACTTGTTCCAAATCGAGTAACATAATCTCTGTTTTAATGATAGAAAATAATTTTAATTTTTCACAGTGGCAAGACCAACCATCAGGGATACCAACCGGCGGCAAGTTCAACCGCAAACTGCTCAATGACTTCGACTACGACAGCGACGACGACCCGCAAGCAGTCGAGCCCTCGCCGCAGCCGCAGCATCAGCACCACTCCCAGCATACGACCCAGCACCAGCATCACGCGCAGCATCACACGCAGCAACAGCACCACTCGCAGCATCACACGCAGCAACAGCAGCATCATTTGCAGCAGAGTTCGCAACAACATCACAATACTGCGCCGAACACTGATGCGCTGGGCAGGTGAGACATCACTACATAGTATAAAATAAAGTAGCTTTCCGCTGTCCCTATGTTTGCTTAGATCTTTAAAACTACGCAACCGATTTTGATGCGGTTATTTTAAATGAATATGAAATAACTTTATTCAATGTAGGATAGTATTATCACTTATTGATGTCATGATCCGTCATTGTAAAAAAAGAAATTTTTATAACACAATTTTCTTTCTTTTTATAACAATTTTGTATTGTATAAATAGAAAACCGGCTCGTTATATATGGTGTGATTCAAGAGGAAGGTTTGCTTTAAAGTACTTTTTACCACGGAAAAATGCTTTTTTCTCACAAACGGGAAGCAGTGGGTGTAACCACTCAGCGGGCCGCTAGTTAGATAATAAAGTGTAATGTGTACGGTTTAATGTATTTTAACCACGCATTTAACATTGAGTTCAACTTGAGTGATTTAACATAACTGGCCAATAAAATGGATGATAATGTTACAATAAATCCTGTTTGTGTTTGCAGCATACTGACGAACCCGGAGATAATGCGCCAGCTGCAGACGCTGCAGGCGCAGATGCAGATGATGACCGGCATGCAGATACCTGTAAGATAAACACCGAGCCTTGATTATTACACTCTATTAATTTATGTCTAGTCAAATAGGATATAAAAATCAGCTATGTGCGAACCGGATTCACACACGAAGGTCCCATAATATTATTCAATAACTAGCTGTTACCCGCGGCTTTGCCTGCATGAAATAAAAACTATCCTATGTGTTAATCCCTTCTATTTGTGTGCCAAAAATCATTACAACCGGTCCAGTAGTTATTGCGTGAAGAAGTAACAAACAAACATACAAACTTTCGCATTTATAATATTAGTAGGGTAAATCACGCCTATATCCCTTACTAGGTAGGCAGAGCGTTAACAGCCGGATGAAACGGATAATAACACCACGTCTGACACGTGTCTAGGGTCAATCAGATAACTGTGTATCACTATAGTGACAGTAAAATTGCAATACACATCTAACCCTCGAGTATCTTAGTCGGCTCTTACGACAGCCATGAGTAAGAAATAGGGTGATGCTATTTTAAGCCGGCATCACACGGTCCCATAATATTATTCAAAAAAATGGCAAATAAATCACGTTTGATGTATTGGAGCCCCCTTAAATATAAACTTTAATCTATTTTATAGTATTTGTTGTATCCCGTTTCGACCCTTTGAGTACAAAACTCTAAAAACAGATACACAACTAAAATAGCTGAAATATGTATTTTTCTTTTTTAAATTAAAAACCGTCAGTAAGAAATGTTTTTCGGTTTTCAGAATCTCATGCCAATGATGTCGGAAATGCAACAAAACCAAAATCAAAACCTACCATTTTTGGTGAGTATTTATATGTTCGTGTCGCGTGGGGAAGTCGAGGAAAGACCCGATAAACCCACAGTTGTTACTGACGAGCGTAATGACCACCGCCGCAATATTGTACAATACATATATCACGCCTATAATCCCCTACGGGGTAGGCAGAGCGTTTACGCAAAAAAAAAACGGACATTAACGCCACGTCTGACAAACATTTGAGGGTCATTTGGAATATTGTGTATCACCATAGCGACAGGTTGTCAGCCCATCGCCTAAATTTGCAATACACACCCTCGAGTCTTAGTCGCTTCTTACGACACCCACGGGAAGGAAATGGGGTGATGCCATTCTAAGCCGGCATCACATGGTATTGTACAATACTAAATCTAAATCAAATTTATGACCAAATAAAATTTTATAATTTCTTTTTTATTATTTTTGCAGTCATCTCAAGACCAACAGAAGCAAAATGACCCCAAAGATGATAATGCAAACGAGTCGGATATAGAGTTTGTGGAGACCGGACCTCAAGTCATAGAAATACCTGATGCCAATGATTCCAGGTACAGTATTATTACTTACATATTACATCACGCTCATATCCCTTCTTTCTTGTTTTCAAACGCATACAACCCTAATCTCTTCAAAGTAAGAGTGAACAGGCTTCTTCTGGGTGAGCTCACTCCATCTTAGACTCTGTCTCTGTCCTATGACCTACACTAGAGTCAAGAGCAAACCCATCGTTAAGAAAAATATTAAAAGTTATCATAGACAGCAACCGGGAACGACGGCTTAACGTGCCCTCCGAAGCACGGAACGCCTATATCCCTTGCGAGGCAGATCGTAAACGGCTATAATAAACTGACTTACATTTGAGGGTCATACAGAAATTTTTGTATCGCTATAGTGACAGGTTGTCAGCCCATCGCCTAACGTTCCAATACATTCCCTAAGTACCTTAGTCACCTCTTACGACACCCATGGAAAAGAAATGGGGAGATGCTATTCTAAGCCGACATGTGACAAAGGCGGCTAAATACTTTAGTATGTAACTTAAAGTACCGCCGTTCCAATGTCGTATTTGACAGCCGTCATCTCCATACTAAAAGAGATGTCAACAAAGGAAAATGGACCCTATGCCATCACGAATATGTTATCACGAATCTGACATCTGTTAAATACGACTTATTGGAACGGCGGTACTTTTGTAAAATCAAAGTTTGTATTAATCCACTCTCTAGAGACTTATCATTGGCATATAGGATTCAGTGATGTATTTTTTTTGTTAGCACTTTTTGTGCAAAGGAGTTGATAAAACAAACATACATACATAAATCACGCCTTTATGCCTTTCGGGGTAGGCAGAGCATTAACGGCCTCAAAATGAATATTAACATTACATCTGACAAAAGTTTGAGGGTCATCTATAGTGACAGGCTGTCAGCCCATCGCCTAAAATTGCAATACAAATCTATCCCTCGAGTCCCTTAGTCGCCTCTTACGACATCCATGGGTAAGAAATGGGGTGATGCCATTCTAAACCGGCATCACACGGCATAGTAGTAAAATCAAAGTTTGTACCACGTTCCACTTTCTGAGACTTATCGTTGGCATATATAAGATTCAGTGATGTTTTTTCTTTGTTAGCATCTTTTTTTGGCAAAGGAGTTGATGAAACAGCTGGGTAGAAATTCAGTATATACAAATTGGTATATTTTTTTTCCAGAAGTCCATCGCCGAAGTCCCGGCGGCACAGATCGCGGTCGCGCTCCCCGCGGCGACGCCGGCGCGGCTCCCGCTCCCGCTCCAAGTCCCCGCGCCGCCGGCGGGACAGAGACAGAGACAGGTATGCCACTCCTGCATCATCAGCCTCAGCCCACATCCACCCACTGCAGGGTATAAGCACAGTATAATTAATAGTCCTAGCGTACAGTATGGTCACTCCCTGCCTCCCCCTACAAGCGCCGCCCACCCGCGCTCGGAGGACGCTCAGACACCGGCTAGCAAGGACGCGACGACGAAGGTCATTTCATACTGCCGCACATTGCATTCCCGATTCGCGAACGCAAAATGGCGGCAACCCTGACATGTTGTCTCACACACACAAGCATGGTCCGCGTTCACCTACGCGAGCTTAGACTGTGTGTGTAGCAACGCGTTTGATTCATACATTTGAGCGCCAGTGTCCGAGGTGTGGTATAAGCCTCTTCTCTACAGCGCCAATCCTCGCGGTTCTGTGCCAGCCTTGTCCAGTGCCGTCCTGTTAACTTGACGATATCGTCGGACCAACGGGCAGCTGGACTGTCCACTGACCTTTTTGCTCCTCTTGGCTCCCAAACTGTGACTGCTTTGGTCGCACAAAAAGTCATGGAGCGTTCTATGCTAGGCATCACCCTCGTTGATCGCGTACCTAACGTCGAAATTCGACCTAAAACGAAAGTCGAAGATGTAGGTAAGCGAATAACAAGGCTAAGGTGGAAATGGGCGAGAAGAAGTGACGATCGGTGGACTACACTCTGTGCGGAAAGAGAATAGCCATGGGCAACAAGCATCCATACTATAATATTATAAATCTGAGAGTTTGTGTGTGTGTGTGTATGTGTGTGTATGTGTGTGTGTGTGTGTGTGTGTGTGTTTGTGTTTGTTACCTCTTCACGCTCAAACGGCTTGACCGATTTGTATGAAATAAGTACACAGGTAGAGTATAACCTGGAATAACACATAGGCCACTTTTTACCGCGGGAACACAACTATTACCACGGGAAAATGAGTGGTATCGTGTGAAACCGCTAGGCGGAAATTTAGTAAATCAATTAAATTAATAAAAATACGACTGCTTTCTGAGATAAAGCCTAGTCTATGACACTCGGGATAATGTAAGGATTCTTCCGATACAATTCCTATTCGAATCTGTTCAGTGGTTAACGAATGAAGTCTAAAAACATTACACTCCTTTTTTGGTTGGTTGACGCCCGCGGGAAATGGGGTAATGCTATTCTAAGCCGACATCACACAGCACCTTCCTGAATGATAGAATACATAATAGTAGGTACTTTATATAGATGCAATGTCTATTTTGGGTCGCGATTAGCGTGTAGTTTCGTTTCGCTATCTCGCTGGTGTGAGTCATGAACGTGACTTGACTGATCTGCAGCCACCTAGATATGGGCTTCTAGGTAATCTCGTTCCATGATCCTCTGTTGGAGCCTTATCTATATCGGACATACCCTTATTCATTACTCAAAAACAAACCCACTCGCGTAAGCAAAAATACAGTAATTGAATTATTAATTATTATTTTCCAGGGAGCGCGACAAAGATCGTGATAAAAACAATAAAGAGCGCGAGGCCGACCGAGAGAAACAGAAAGAACGAGAAAAGAAGGGATTGCCACCCATCAAGAAGGAACACCTTAGTGGTGAGAACCGACATTCAAATATTTATACTTGCTGTTTCTTTAAATTTCAACAACAAAATTGAAACTTTAACAGCAAACTTTCTTTCAACAATGCTGATTCAAGTTTGAAGTTTGTTGTCGATACAAACTAAAATATTAAAGTTTGTTGTTGAAGTTAACTAAAATATTGCACTGTGTTGTTGAAGCAAACCAAAATATTGAATTTCGTTGTAGAAGCAAACTAAAATATTAAAGTTTGTTGTTGAAGCAAACTAAAATATTGGACTTTGTTGTAGAAGCAAACTAAAATATAGAAGTTTGTTGTAGAAGCAAACTAAAATATTAAAGTTTTTTGTAAAAGCAAATAAAAGTATTTAAGTTTGTTTTTCAAGCAAGCACAATTTTTAAACTCTGTTGTTGAAGCAACCATAACATTGAAGTTTATTGTTGAAGCAAAATAAACTATTGAAATTTGTTTTATAAGCAAACTAAAATATTTAAGTTTGTTGTTGAAAAAACTCGTCCTTAATTTTTCGTTGTTGAAATAACCAACTTATTGTAAAACAACTTAATTTCAACTCAAATATTTGTCAGACGTGGCGTAAATGTCCGTTTTGCTGTCGTTTGCGCTCTGCCTACCCCGCAAGGAATATAGGCGTGATATGTGTATGTATGTATCTTAATTTTCGCTGTTATCGTATTGTTTCCTTCCACAGTATGCAGCACGACGCTCTGGGTGGGGCACCTATCTAAACTAGCCACTCAGGAGGAGCTGTCAGATCTGTTCGGGTCGCACGGCGGCGTGGTCTCCATAGACGTGGTGGCGCCGCGCGGCTGCGCCTTCGTTGTCATGGAGAGGAGGCGCGACGCCTACAAGGCGCTCACCAAACTGAACAAGCATAAGCTGCATTCCAAAGAAATCACCGTTCGTACTTTCTTACGTTTCCCTAGAATTTAGCTTTACCCCTTATGTTTCCCTATTCCCTAGAATTTAGCTATACCCCTCATGTTTCCCTAGATTTAAGCCATTCCAGAAGAATAGGCTTGTATTCTACAAGTATAATATTATAAAGTACCTGTCTTTATAAAATTATATTTCGTATGAAAATCTGTTTTTGTGATTCTACTACTTGCTATTTGACCACATATGTTTTCGTCTACTTCGAGAGTTGACTACTTGCTGATTTGACCACATATGATTTCGCCTATTTCGAGATTACTACTTACTGATTTGACCATATATGTTTTCATCTACATTGAGACTGGACTTTGATTTGACCACTTATGTTGTCGTGTATTTCCAAATTTGGCTTTTTTCCTATTTGTTTACTCCTATTTTCGTCCGTTTCGAGATTAGACAATTTTGCTTATTTGACCATTTATGTACAAATACATAAATTCTTCGAAATTTAACTACTTTCTGACCTGACCACTTACGTTTTGGTCTACTTCGAGATATGACTACCTGCTGATTTGAATTATGTATTCGTCCACTTATTGGTGTGACTACGCCGGTAATTTTAGGAAACTTCAATATGCCATTCTTGATAGCTGTCAGTTCGATATTAAAAGAGATGGAGCCTCGATGGAGCTAATGAACCTTCTGTCAGAGCATTAAATCGAATCTGACAGCTGTCAAATATGGCTACTTAGAATAGTCGTACTGTAGACAGTTCCATTGTAATAAGATTAATGTATTGTGTCAGGTGGCGTGGGCGCCGGGCAAGGGCGTGAAGGGGCGCGAGTGGAAGGACTACTGGGAGGCGGAGCTGGGCGTGTCGTACCTGCCGTGGAGCGGGCTGCACGCGCAGTGGCTGCTGGGCGCGCTGTCGCTGGACGCGCTGGAGGACGGCGGCGCGGTGGACGAGGAGACGCTGCCCCCCTGGCTGCCCCCCAGGGTGAGTGATGCTCAGCTGGCAGGGCGGGAAGGGGCGCGAGTGGAAGGACTACTGGGAGGCGGAGCTGGGCGTGTCGTACCTGCCGTGGAGCGGGCTGCACGCGCAGTGGCTGCTGGGCGCGCTGTCGCTGGACGCGCTGGAGGACGGCGGCGCGGTGGACGAGGAGACGCTGCCCCCCTGGCTGCCCCCCAGGGTGAGTGATGCTCAGCTGGCAGGGCGGGAAGGGGCGCGAGTGGAAGGACTACTGGGAGGCGGAGCTGGGCGTGTCGTACCTGCCGTGGAGCGGGCTGCACGCGCAGTGGCTGCTGGGCGCGCTGTCGCTGGACGCGCTGGAGGACGGCGGCGCGGTGGACGAGGAGACGCTGCCCCCCTGGCTGCCCCCCAGGGTGAGTGATGCTCAGCTGGCAGGGCGGGAAGGGGCGCGAGTGGAAGGACTACTGGGAGGCGGAGCTGGGCGTGTCGTACCTGCCGTGGAGCGGGCTGCACGCGCAGTGGCTGCTGGGCGCGCTGTCGCTGGACGCGCTGGAGGACGGCGGCGCGGTGGACGAGGAGACGCTGCCCCCCTGGCTGCCCCCCAGGGTGAGTGATGCTCAGCTGGCAGGGCGTGAAGGGGCGCGAGTGGAAGGACTACTGGGAGGCGGAGCTAAACTAATCCTACTAATACAGTGTTTTTTTTTAGACTAACCCGGTAGACGGAGCCGTGCCACGCGTTACTGGCATTAAAATACACTTGCCAAGTTGGCGGGCAAGGAAAGAGATGTGGTAGCCCAGATGGAAGAGGCGTCGCCACTAGTAAAGCGAAAGTCGCAGGTTCAAATCCTGCCCGCGCTTGACAATTTTGCAAGTTTTAATAACTAATTAACATATCTTATTTAATATATATAGTTATTAATTCAATTTTATTTATGCAGTACTCTTTTTTGTTTCATTACTCCTCCGCCCAAAGGTTTTCTGGAAAAGATAGCTCTCAGCGATAAGGCCGCATTTGCGCATGTTACGTTTTAACTGCTTTGTGTATTTTTGAACTATGTGCTAAAATTGATTTTTCTTACCACTGTAACAAATTATGATTGATCGAAATATCATATACTTAACAAATCAAATTGTTCCAGATAATGCCTAAAATGGACAGCCTACCACTCATGGGTCCCGGCATGCTCCCCAACATGCCGCTGCCGCCCGGCATGCCGCCCTCCAGCATGCCGCAGATGCCGGGGAGCATGCCGCCGGGGCAGGGGCTAATGGGCCCGATGCCGGCCTCCGCCCCGCCAGGGAACATGCCAATGCAAGTGCCGAGGATACCGCCGCCGGGGTGAGTTTTTTCTGTCAAAGTATGAATTTTTAGCCGTGTGATACTGGCTTAGAATAGCATCATTCCATTTCTTTCCCGTGGAAGTCGTAAGAGGCGACTAAGGGCCTTGAGGTTGTGTATTGCAATTTTAGGCGATGGGCTGACAACCTATGGCGATACACAATTTCCCGAATGACCCTCAAATATATGTTAGACGTGGCGTAAATGCCCGTTTTGCGGCCGTTAACGCTGTGCCTACCCCGCTAGGGATAATAGGTGTGATATGTGTGTGTGACTTTCTCAATGATAATAGAACCCATACCCTATCGTAGAATACATTTTAATTTAACTCAATATTTGTATTGGTTTATTTAGGTAGTTAACTGAAGGAAATGACTTAGCTTTTGCTATCAGCACCACAGTCTTGAAAACGCTGATTTTCACTTAAGCTCATTACACGTTTAAATACCCAACTTTAAAACAGTAATAGTTTAAGGTATACAATTTACCGCAACGATTTTTATAATCTAATTGTTTTTCTTTTACCAGTATGCCCGCCGGCCTGCCGCCGGGCGTGGCGACGTCACTGGGCGGTGCAGCGGTGGGGGCGCTCCCGCCGAGCGCCGCGCTCGCACACAACCCGCTGCTAGGATTCCCGCCGGCGATGCCGCCGCATGCCGTCACGCAACCTGGTTAGTTTAAATTACACAAAAAATACTTTTAATTCATCGTCCTGATTGTCCGAAAAGAAAGATGGTGCCCTGCTAGTGTAGTAGTAAATAAATGCTCTATATCTGATATACACTAGTTTATCTTCTAGTGACCCTAAAACTATTTCTGAAATAAAATCAAGCTGGACCTCCCATGTCGTCTATAATCACTTATTAACAGGATTATTTGGGGGGCACGTTAAGCCGTCGGTCGCGGTTGCTGTCTATGATTACTTAGACGGCGATCGTTACACAACCATGTCAGAGGTCTACTATTATTAGTAGGCGGTTGAAAAACTCTGATGATACCGGGGTTCATCGGGTCGTTGGATGACTCGGTGTCCCACACGAAAAAGAAGAATTCATCGTCATCATTTAAAAATTAAATATTTGAAATGTATGAGATTTTTGACATCAGGACGTGAATTTTGAGACTACTGCATACAAACACTGCCGACAAGTTTACGAGTTCTTCGATAGTCCTACGCTGTGTTGCCCAACGTATGTCTGCCACTCAAAACCATTCAGTCTCATCGATCGAAACTCTTATATACATGCTTGTAGCACCTCTAGAATAGTTATTTGAACAACTAAACTTCGAGTGCTAATTTTGAATCGCGAGGCAGCGATGGCTTAAAAAATATATATTGCGAGCGTAGCGAGTACACACAACTATTCACCTCTATCAGTGAGAAAATTCTGTATATATGAAGTTTGGGAAATTGGCTGTACAGCTCGAATGCCTCAGGCAAAATAAAAATTCTCGCCAAATTTTTACTTTAAATTGCGTGCTCACCAAAAGTTGAAACCCTATGAAAAAACATAACAATAGTAAGTATGTACACTAGATGTTAATAATCGTATTATTTGTCCACAGGCATGGTGGGCGGCTTCCTGGGCGGCATCCTCGGCGTGGGCGGGCTGGTTCCCGGCATGCCGCTGCAGATGCAAGCCGCGCATCCGGCGCATGCCGCACTACTGCAGCAGCAGCAACAACAACAACAGCAGCAGAATAATGCCGCTCAACCTACTGCCGTAAGTAAAAAAAAACACACACACATACACACATATATAATATAATCCCTTGCAGAGTAGGGCAGAGCGCAAACGGCCGTAAATAACGGACATATACGCCACGTCCGACAAACATTTGAGGGTCATTTGGAAAAATGGTGTATCGCCATAGTGACAGGTTGTCAGCCCATCGCCTAAAATTGCAATACACACCCTCAAGAGTCCTTAGTCGCCTCTTACGACTCCCATGAGAAAGAAATCCAACTGGTCCAACTGGATAGAATTGGAAGATGTATTTATCCAGCGTGCGATGAACACTTCGATACCGCGTTTCAGGCCCATTGTTCTATGCGGATATGTCACGTGGCGCCATCTTGCAGATATGTTAAGAATTTCTGTTGCGTCTTGCTTGCATATGAGCCATTTCAGAAAGATGCTTGTAGTAGCTCACAGAGGTCGCTACATCCTTGCTACAAAAAACCTAGACAAAGGTTTGTTTTTGTTTAAACGCGTTTTATTTTTTGTGGCAAGGTCCTGAAAATCTTAATAATGTTCCAAATTTTGATGAAAATTCTTTCGAATTAACCTGGTCACAGCGGCACCAATTTTAACAACATGACTACGACAGTATTTGTTATCTTAATTCCGTGCGTAGCTTAATTCACTGTGAATAATAATCGCCTTTTAATCCTTGCAAAGTTGCACGTGGCACAATATGTCGAAGATTGTATGTTGGCAATGCAAAAAACAAACAGTTTTAAATGTTTAAACAAGTATTTTTGTATGCAGAGAACGATCGAGATCTCTCAGGGAGACGACGCGATGGATCTAGACACCGAGGACAATCATTCCGACAGCAACCACGGACAATCCAACACCACCAACACCAGCCAAGCGCCTCCAATGTTGTCTGATCAGGTATTTTTTAATTCGTTACTCTCTTTATTATAGTTTACATACATATTATTATTATATTTGATCAGGCAGGCAGTTGTAACAACTGATGGTGCCTGTATCACACTGTTCATAGTTCACTTTATCTATTTCCGTTTTACATACATACATATATCACGCCTATATCCCTTGCGAAGTAGGCAGAGCTTAACTGGTCGTAAAAACGGACATTTACGCCACTTCTGACAAATGTTTAGGGGTCATTCAGGTAATTGTGTATTACCATAGTGACAGGTTGTCAGCCCATCGCCTAAATTGCAATATATTTTTTTTGCTCTTAAAAATGAATACAAGAAACTTTACATGACGTCACTAAACCCGAAAAGGTTTACCCTCTCTCCTCCTCATATGTTACCCTCGAGTCCCTAAATCGCCTGTTACGATACCCACGGGAAAGAAATGGGGTGATGCTATTCTAAGCCAGCATCACATGGTTGATTCTAATTATAGGTATTATAGTTTGCCCTAAAGAAATACCTACCACACTCTTTTTATTTTCTTTTGTCTAAGCTAACCTCTATATATAGGTGTTCTTGCTATATTCCGTATTTTTTTTTTGTTTTTCTATTATCCCCATCTAAAAGAGCGCAAGCGCAACATGCACGGGGTGTAAGGTACAGCCCTCCGAATACTGATAGGGTGTATGCATGTATGTATGGTTTTTTGTTATCCCCTAGGAACATATGTCAGGAAACGTCAAAAAATATTCGACCTCCCTTACAAAATCACGAACAGCTGACTGCATTTACTATGGGAGTCAAAAATATTTTTGACGTGTCCTTAAATATTTTTCTAAAGGAGGTTGTTCAGTTTCATGATCTGAATGCACACTATAAGTATTCAGAGGGCTGTCGCGTACACTCTATATTTTTTGTATACATATTCATATTACGCCCTCTTGCGGGGTAGCCACAGTGTTAACGGTCGTATACAAAAAATTCAAGCCACATTCTCGATTTATGCGAATTTAATACCAGATACAAAATAGTGGGTGAAGTCAACCCCACATATATTTTAACTGAAGCGCAACTTTGAGCGCTTTTTGCCCACGCCTATTCTCTTTCTGCACAGACTCTAACGTTTCCTTTCTTCAACAGTTACAAGCCCTGTTATCAAAACCGCCGCCAAGTTTCAACGCGTCGGAGCCCCCTCCCGGCTTCAACCTGAACGAGCCTCCGCCATTCAACGCGGCGCAGCCCCCGCCCGGCGCTGACGACAAGGAGGACGACAAGCGGAGCGACAGGGACAGAGACAGGAGGGACAGAGACAGGTGAGTCACCTGAACGAGCCCCCGCCCGGCGCTGACGACAAGGAGGACGACAAGCGGAGCGACAGGGACAGAGACAGGAGGGACAGAGACAGGTGAGTCACCTGAACGAGCCCCCGCCCGGCGCTGACGACAAGGAGGACGACAAGCGGAGCGACAGGGACAGAGACAGGAGGGACAGAGACAGGTGAGTCACCTGAACGAGCCCCCGCCCGGCGCTGACGACAAGGAGGACGACAAGCGGAGCGACAGGGACAGAGACAGGAGGGACAGAGACAGGTGAGTCACCTGAACGAGCCCCCGCCCGGCGCTGACGACAAGCGGAGCGACAGGGACAGAGACAGGAGGGACAGAGACAGGTGAGTCACCTGAACGAGCCCCCGCCCGGCGCTGATGACAAGGAGGACGACAAGCGGAGCGACAGGGACAGAGACAGGAGGGACAGAGACAGGTGAGTCACCTGAACGAGCCCCCGCCCGGCGCTGACGACAAGGAGGACGACAAGCGGAGCGACAGGGACAGAGACAGGAGGGACAGAGACAGGTGAGTCACCTGAACGAGCCCCCGCCCGGCGCTGACGACAAGGAGGACGACAAGCGGAGCGACAGGGACAGAGACAGGAGGGACAGAGACAGGTGAGTCACCTGAACGAGCCCCCGCCCGGCGCTGATGACAAGGAGGACGACAAGCGGAGCGACAGGGACAGAGACAGGAGGGACAGAGACAGGTGAGTCACCTGAACGAGCCCCCGCCCGGCGCTGACGACAAGGAGGACGACAAGCGGAGCGACAGGGACAGAGACAGGAGGGACAGAGACAGGTGAGTCACCTGAACGAGCCCCCGCCCGGCGCTGACGACAAGGAGGACGACAAGCGGAGCGACAGGGACAGAGACAGGAGGGACAGAGACAGGTGAGTCACCTGAACGAGCCCCCGCCCGGCGCTGATGACAAGGAGGACGACAAGCGGAGCGACAGGGACAGAGACAGGAGGGACAGAGACAGGTGAGTCACCTGAACGAGCCCCCGCCCGGCGCTGACGACAAGGAGGACGACAAGCGGAGCGACAGGGACAGAGACAGGAGGGACAGAGACAGGTGAGTCACCTGAACGAGCCCCCGCCCGGCGCTGACGACAAGGAGGACGACAAGCGGAGCGACAGGGACAGAGACAGGAGGGACAGAGACAGGTGAGTCACCTGAACGAGCCCCCGCCCGGCGCTGACGACAAGGAGGACGACAAGCGGAGCGACAGGGACAGAGACAGGAGGGACAGAGACAGGTGAGTCACCTGAACGAGCCCCCGCCCGGCGCTGACGACAAGGAGGACGACAAGCGGAGCGACAGGGACAGAGACAGGAGGGACAGAGACAGGTGAGTCACCTGAACGAGCCCCCGCCCGGCGCTGACGACAAGCGGAGCGACAGGGACAGAGACAGGAGGGACAGAGACAGGTGAGTCACCTGAACGAGCCCCCGCCCGGCGCTGATGACAAGGAGGACGACAAGCGGAGCGACAGGGACAGAGACAGGAGGGACAGAGACAGGTGAGTCACCTGAACGAGCCCCCGCCCGGCGCTGACGACAAGGAGGACGACAAGCGGAGCGACAGGGACAGAGACAGGAGGGACAGAGACAGGTGAGTCACCTGAACGAGCCCCCGCCCGGCGCTGACGACAAGGAGGACGACAAGCGGAGCGACAGGGACAGAGACAGGAGGGACAGAGACAGGTGAGTCACCTGAACGAGCCCCCGCCCGGCGCTGACGACAAGGAGGACGACAAGCGGAGCGACAGGGACAGAGACAGGAGGGACAGAGACAGGTGAGTCACCTGAACGAGCCCCCGCCCGGCGCTGACGACAAGGAGGACGACAAGCGGAGCGACAGGGACAGAGACAGGAGGGACAGAGACAGGTGAGTCACCTGAACGAGCCCCCGCCCGGCGCTGACGACAAGGAGGACGACAAGCGGAGCGACAGGGACAGAGACAGGTAGGTTATTCAACACCTTTTTAAAGCTCATCTTGACAGCTGTCAAATACAAGTTTCCCGTATTGACCGATGTCATAGAGAAGAGATAATTTCATATGGATTTCACAGCTGCTAATATAGGTTTTCTTTTGTGAGTGTCAGCAATATCGCGATACATGATTTTAATGTATGTAAGAATTTAAAGTAATATTTAAGGCGAGTGCAGTCGTGATCGGCCTCGACAGTGCGCCACTGTAGAGGCCGTTCAAGATTACACTCGCCTTACGGTCATAAAACTGAGTAACTTTTAAGGTTAACTCCCAATTAATCGCATTATGCGCATGATTCAGCTAGTGTGACCATATTTTGCAGAATAGTATTTTTCATTTGCCGTGTGATGCCGGCATAGAATAGCATCACCCCATTTCTTTCCCGTGGGAGTCGTAAGAGGCGACTAAGGGACTCGAGGGTGTGTATTGCAATTTTAGGCGATGGGCTGACAACCTGTCACTATAGCGATATACAATATTCCGAATAACCCTCAAACATTTGTCAGACGTGGTGTAAATGGCCGTTTTTTGCGGCTGTTTACGCTCTGCCTACCCCGCAAGGGATTATAGGCGTGATATGTGTATGTATGTATGTATGTATGTATTTTTCAATAACATAATTAAATTTAATTTTTATCAGTTTCTAGCAGATTTTAACCATAAGTAAATTACTTGGTTACAATCTGCCAGTATATATTTTTTTTATCTTTTATTTATTTGATAAAATTCTGCAAATTACGGCAACACTTGCCGCAAAGGCGCGTGCAGTTAAATTTTCACCTTAGACAAAAACATTGATATAACCAAGAAATATAATTTGACCTTCCATATAAAATAACGCAGACGACAAAACATTCTCTATTGGAGGTCCAAAAGTTAGAGTGATGATTTCATTCAACTGATGAAATTATTTTCTTTGTCTACAGGGATAACAGAAGGGACAGAGGCGATAGGGATCGGAGGGATCGAGGCGACAGGGACCGGAGGGACCGGGAGCGCGGCGGCAGGGATCGAGATCGGTAAGTACTCACACCTGTATTAGATTTAGATAAATTTATTTCCTGATATTAATATCAAAATTACATGGTCAGTCATATCATAGAATAATATGAGAGTCAGAGAGTAACAAAAATACAAGGGACTTATGATGAAGGCAAATACTGAATATGGCAAAACCGTGACTTCGTTCTGATATCGTCCTACAGACCTAGGCTTTCGAAAAATCCTAGGATTTTAGCTGAAACATGCCATCTTCCTTATCAACTTAAGGAATTTATCTGAATTCTTAGATCACTATTTTACTAATCCGATTTTGGGCCAAATTCCTTGGAATACGTTCGAATTCCTGATTATGCTATGTTTCTGCTATATATAACAAATTGACTGACTCTGTCACGTCATGTTTCTTTGGATAAGCCTGAAAGAATAGCTTAAAAATACAGTTATATGCTTGGACGATTTTTTATAAGCAACGCTGTAGTTGTTCCCTGTAACTCGAATGTAACTTTTTGTCACAGTGGTGAACGTGACGATCGCCGTGACCGTGACAGAGGTGACCGAGGAAGCGACAGGGGAGGGAGGGACCGACGAGACAGAGATCGTGGGGAGAACAGAGACAGAGAACGGTTCTCGTCCAGAGAGGCCAATAATGGGTGAGTCGTCACTATTTATACATGTTTATATTACTTGACCAAAATGTATGGAACAGCTGATTTATTTTGCGCGACTTGGCTGGTGGTCCCATAGTAATTGTCTACAAGGAGTAACAAGTAAGAAGGAGCAATCCGAAAAGAGGTCAAGTAACTTACGAAACTGATCAATTTGTCCCGATAAAACATAGGTCGAAATGTTGAAATAAAATGTACCTCTAAAATGTACCCATAGTAAACTAAGGCAGCTGATCGGTAATTTTATATGAGATGACCAATATTTTTTATGTATTTCGGCCCATGTCGCATGGGGATAGTTGTTCAGTTTCATAAGTAGCTTGACCTCCTTTCGCCAATAAAGAGTATAACATACTTTTTCGTACTATAAAGAGTATAACATACTTTTTCTTACTATAAAGAGTATAACATACTTTTTCTTACTATAAAGAGTATAACATACTTTTTCGTACTATAAAGAGTATAACATACTTTTTCGTACTATAAAGAGTATAACATACTTTTTCGTACTATAAAGAGTATAACATACTTTTTCGTACTATAAAGAGTATAACATACTTTTTCGTACTATAAAGAGTATAACATACTTTTTCGTACTATAAAGAGTATAACATACTTTTTCGTACTATAAAGAGTATAACATACTTTTTCGTACTATAAAGAGTATAACATACTTTTTCGTACTATAAAGAGTATGACATACTTTTTCGTACTATAAACAGTATAACATACTTTTTCGTACTATAACATACTTTTCTCAAACATGCTAGGAAATGTGTTCATTTCTTTCAAAAAAAGAAACCGCGAAGTTTCACATTGTTTGTCACGTCTCAGATCACGCCAGCAAAGTTGTATGGAAATCCTTTGTTGGTGTCCATTAAGATAAATTCGTTATACGCTAAACCCACATAATTTGATTTCAAAATTATCTCGATGACTCTCATAGAAACGGAACGTAATTTTGTATGAAACAGGTAACTAAAGACGAGGCTGTATGATGTGAAGACCCTTGCCTGTCCAGAATAAAAAAAGAAAAGAATGAACTAAACATTTAGTATGGCTGAATATTACGTAATACTGTGCCTTACAGGCGAATTTATTTTAAAAAATTACAATTGGTGGGAAAATTGTAAATTTTTATTTGTTTCGTTGTGTTGTGGTCGCTAGCTAACTGTTATAAGAAGTACAATCTTTCATTTCCTAGCCTTTTTTGAGAAAAGCACTATGTAAGCCTCGGGGAAAATTACTTTGCTTGACTTGTATAATTGAAGTCCTCGCCTGCGGCTCGGACTTCAAACTATACTCGTCCAGCAAAGTCTTATTTTCCATACCTCGACAACAATGTACTATTATAGTACTACCTGTATAATATTCATGGTTAGAATCACCTGCAAAGTTTGCATACTGACTAAAAAAGCTTTCCGCCAGTGATAAACTACATTACCTAAATGTGTTGATTTCTGAAAATTTGTTTTTGTCCAACAGTGAACGCAGTCGCGAAAGATCGCCCCGAACCAACGCGGAGGGCGGAGAGAAATCTCTACAAGAGAGACTGTGGGAGATGGCCAACGGGAAACCTGCCCCGAGGGGGGGTGGCGATGCGGACGACAATATGCCCGACAATAGAGAGGAAAATAGAAACGAGCGGCCGCCATTGCTGGACAGACCTCCTAATATAGAAAATGGTAAGTCTTGAAGCTACTATTTTAGTAAGGAATCGTAATATGGCCGACTATGAGACAATATGGCCGACAATAGAGAGGAAACTAGAAACGAGCGGCCGCCATTGCTGGACAGACCTCCTAATATAGAAAATGGTAAGTCTTGAAGCTACTATTTTACTAAGGAATCGTAATATGGCCGACTATGAGACAATATGGCCGACAATAGAGAGGAAATTAGAAACGAGCGGCCGCCATTGCTCGATAGACCTCCTTATATAGAAAATGGTAAGTCTTGAAGCTACTATTTGGGGTGATTATGAGACAATATGATGGATGATAGAGATGTGATTAGGAACAAGAGTCCGCCAATGCTGGACTAAAATTGATTGTGGTAGGTTTTACTTGACCAAAGTCACTATTATGTAGTTAACCTGGCCAGTCCGGAGGCCAGGTTAACTTTATTTTTGATGTCATACAAGGGGATTTACTGTTAGGCAAACTATCACTATACGGTATTAAAAAAAATGCTCACGACCTGTTAAAATCCTTCTTATCAGAACGCAAACAAACAGTACAGCTTACTATAGACGGTCGAAAAACAAAATCAAATTCAAGAGATCTCACTATTGGCATTCCTCAAGGTTCGGCCTTAGGAAATACACTATTTTTATTATTTATAAATGATTTATCACACTTTGTATCCGAAGGTTTAGTAGTTCTATTCGCTGACGACACAACTGTCATTGTTAGTGCACGAACATATGAACAGCTTAACGTAAAAATTAACAACACATACATACAGCTGCTTGAGTGGTTCACTTCAAACGGCTTGTTACTAAATTCAACGAAGTCCAACCTTCTACTCTTCTCTGGTCGACCTCTCAGAGTCCCGCCTTCTCTAGACTGTCCTGTGCCATTGCGCGATGAATGCCGTTTCCTCGGTTTTAATCTCGATTCCAATATAAATTGGAAATCGCACATTGAAGCGCTGTGTAGCAGACTAAGCAGTGCTGCGTATGCACTGCGCAAATTACGTCCGCTAGTATCAAACGAAGTTTTGCGTCAAGTTTACTACGCTCATTTTCATTCTGTGATGTCATATGGTGTTATGTTATACGGTAATTCTACGGACCAAGATCGAGTCTTCGTACTCCAGAAGCGTGCACTGCGAATAGTTGCAGGAGTCAAACCGAAGGAAACTTGTAGAACCCTGTTCAAGAAAAACAAAATTATGACATTGAGTTCACTTTACCTATTTGAAATATTAAAATACGTTAGAAAAAATTTACACACCTTTACTCGAAAAACGGGCGGCGGGCGAAATTTGCGCAGCGTAGGTAAACTGGAAACAGTACCACGCAGAACTGAGCTGGCGACTAAAAATCCACGCGTAATCGGTCCCACGTATTACGAGAATCTACTTACCCACAGATTTAAGAAACGAAATAAATGATGAAACGTTCTATCATCAACTGAAGAACTATTTATTGGATAAAGAATATTATAGTGTGAATGAATATTTCAAATTAATAAAATAAAATATTATTGACATTTCTTACTATTTAATAAATTTTACTGTAAATTATATTTGTTCAATACTTTTAGTATTATTTTATACAATTCATTTCTATTATATGCTTATGTTTGACATTTTCATTTTTTAAATTTGACATATTCACCGATTTTATTTAATTTGTAACTCTTATTTTTTTATTACTGTTACACCTTGTTTTTATTATTCTCTGACGATCATTTTATTCTCTGTGACATTTATGTATGGATTATGTAAATTTGACATTGATATTATGAAATAAATTAATCTAAATCTAAATCTATGCCACCACCACCAGTGAACGACATTTGATTCAAAATCTAAATAATAAAAGTTGTTATTTACAATTAACCAGACCTCCTGAACAGGAAACCCCCTAAAACCAGCACAGAAGTGCTCCTTCTATGTATCACCCGACAGTAAAAGACAAATATAGGTATTCACCGCTAGATATTTAAGTAAATATAGAAAACATTCACATAAACACTAACACCAAGAACCACACAACGCATTAACAAAATTAACACACTTTTCCAAACATACACTTTTGAACGACAACCGTAAAAGAACATCTGACAGATGCGGCGGAAGATGGTGATTTGAGTAATGGCAAAAAGCACTTCGTTTCATTTCTCCATTTTATCGATGGGAGAGCCTTCTCATTAGACGTTAAGCTTCAGCGTTTGAGAAGAAACTGTAATTTCTATATGCAGAATGCAGAAAGGAGGTCTTTATACAACTGTTTACGACTTCATAATCCGAACAAATATTCGGATAATGAGACGAGTGTAGATATAATAATATACAGTTCAGGAAATAAAGTGATATCATACACCGTTTGTCGTACAGAAGCCAGCAAGCCGGCGGAAGGCGAGGGCGGATGGACGCAGCTGCCTCCGCCGCGCCTGCAGCCGCCGCTACAGCCCGCGCCCTTCCGCGCCGGTAAGTGCAGGGTCACAATACATACATACAATACAAACATACAATACACACATACAATACACACACTCATACATACAATACACATATACAACTCGCAACAGTTGCGAGCTGTCATTTACATACAAAGTTTGTTTACATTACAGGTCATCCTTAAATAAACGGAGCATACAATACATAAATACACATACATAACATACATACATACATAAAATCGTTTACTGAAAATTGTATTGTCACTTTTAATTTAATAAGGTTAGCAAAAAACAGGACTTTGAATGTTATTAGGATGATGACTAAACACATACATACACATATCAAGCCTATCATCCCTTGCGGGTTAAGCAGAGCGCAAACAGCCGCGAAAAACGGACATTTACGCCACGCCTGACAAATATTTGAAGGTCATTCGTGTAAAAATTGATCAACCGAAAATATTCAACACAAAATGTTCAGCAAGTATTACACGTCAATTGATAGAGTGTCATCTGAGAGCAGGGCCACGATTCTCTGCTTTTTAGTCATTGTAATGCCGTCGAATGTCAGTTGCCATTATAATGCCACTGTGATTGTCTACACTTCAAACTGTTAGCAGAATACGAAATGACCAAAACTGTCCAACTGGCAGGCCATTGACACACAACTGAAACGATTTTTATTTCGCAGTCTTAAGGCCTAGAACAGAAATATGAAACTTGTCTAAGTGTGACAAGGATAGATTGTCTGGCACAATCCTCACAGTTATTGTCGTGAAGCGAAATATTTCCTACACATTTTTTGCTGTACAATTTTTGTGTGCATCCAAAAAAACGGGTGTAAGAGATGGTGTACCGATAACCCTGCAGGCATGCTCAGACCATGAAACAGAACAACTTTTTCTTTAGAAATCTACTTATAAATTAACACGATCCGTTGCTTATTCTCCTAAAAGTACCACTGATACGTTCAATTTAACGTGCAAAATTAACTATACAAGATCTGTACCATTTCACGTTTCTCTACTCACCCCTCAATCTCATTTCTCCTCTTTCTTATTATATAATTACGTTAAGAAATACTTAAGTATAAGCACATTATACACAAGCTGTTTCAATTTACAGAATTGAGAATGAGAGGGCCTCCAATGCAGCAACCGAGAGGTAAATAACACAAAAACACTCAAAAAAAATCGCTTCTCTAGTGACTTTCTTAGTCTAACATGAAAATTAAATCATTTCAGGTCCATGGATGGAAGGTCCCCCGGGAGGGCCCCCCGGTCCGCCGTTCGGGCCTCGCTTCAACGGGGGCCCCATGCCCTTCAACCGGCCCCCTTTCGAGCCTCCAATGTTCGACGGGCCGCCGCGCTTCGAGCGCCCGCCCTTCAACCGTATGCCATTCGATAATATCCGACCACCTTTCGACGGCCCCCGACCACTATTCGACGGGCCGAGACCTCCATTTGAACCGAGGCCAGGATTCGATGGCCCAATGCCATTTGATGGGCCTCCGTTTGAGGGCGACCGCGGTTTCGACGGCCCTCGCTTCGACGGACCACCGGACGCGCCATTCTTCGACAGAAATAACCGACGGTTCGAGGATCGCGAACAGTTCAACGACAGGAATTGGAACGATAGGGCCGACCGTGACAGGGAATGGGGCGACAGGAGAAACGAATGGGATGACCGCAGGCGAGACAGGCGGGGCAGAGACAGAGATGGAAACAACGAGGAACGATTCAGAGACAGAAATGATAGAGGCGACAGGAGACGAGACTTTGACAGAAATGACAGAAATCGTTCGCGCGATGACAAAAGAGAAGGCAGAAGTCAATCGAGAGACGCTAAAGACAAAAGTGTTCCTAAAGACGACAAGAAAGATGATAAGAGGGATGAAAAGAAGGAGGAAAAAAGCGCAGAAAAGAGCTCCCGAGAGGAGAGGAAAGAAAAGAGGGAAAGGGACAGAAAGTCCAGATGGGGAGCGAAAGAGGAAACTCCTGCTGTCGAAGAAGCGATCTCGCAAGAAGGATTTGATATTCCCACTCTTAGTGAAATCAGGGCACCGGCTGAACAAGACAAGAGTGATGCTATGGAGACCGAAAGCGCACCACAATTCGACAAAGCCGAAGCTATTGCCGAAAGTACAACAGATCAAATTGAGAAACCATCAAACAATGACGATTTTGAAGAAAATTTCGACAAACCGACAGAAAATGAAAGCCGTTACGAAAGTAAAGATATTGATGACAGCTTTGAAAAATCTGATAATTATGAAACCAATGATAAGCAAGAGGAACCAAGTTATGATAAACAAGAGGAACGAAGTTATGACAAACAAGAGGAACCAAGTTATGACAAACAAGAGGAACCAAGTTATGACAAACAAGAGGAACCAAGTTATGACAAACAAGAGGAACCAAGTTATGAAAAACCAGGCGATAATATATTTGATAACCAAGGAACAAATGATGACTATAGTGCTCAAGAAAGCAACGCTCCTGAACAGGAACCAAACATAGCTCAATTCGATACTCACGAAGATAATACTAGTAAATACGACCAGGGTGATAATAATGATAATGATTATACTATGCAAGAAAGTAATGCAGAATATAGTACAGAAAAAGAAGATACAAGTTATAGGGAGGCTGAGAAAGAGCCTGAAATAACTCAAAGCGCAAGTCCTCCAGGTTTATATGATGCGAACGAATCTATAGATACAAGTTTCGCCCCAGCGCCTGTAGAAACAGACATCCCAGTCGAAAAAGAAACTACTTTCCAACCAGAATTAGACAGCTCCAAGTCGGACGATATCTTCAGTCAAACTGAAGCTAAATCCGAAACCCCAGCTAATGATACGCCGACCGCCGCCGATAACAAGGAAGGTGTTGCTTGACATCGGAAAAGGTGGAAAGTTGGATACTTCCAGTGGAAATGATTCGGGTGACGCGATGACTGCAACGCGCAAACGGCGCGAACGGTTTTAGCTACTCTTTCGAATACGATCTAGAAAACACAAAAATAACAGTAAGAAAAAAACAGATCAAAATTCGAACGGGAAGCTAGAACTGCCGCGGCCGACCGCCAAAACCGTATAACGCCAAAGATTTTCATTTTATATTACACAAAGAGTTGAAATATACGAGTGCCTTATTGGTTACCGAAGTGGTGTTTTGTTTGCCGCCGGCTCTTGCGTCAGTTTCACACACAGCGTCCGCGTCGCCGCGCGGTTGCGCGGAGAACGCGCGAAGAGGAACGCGCCTGGGCGCTCAAGTCGAGTGACCCGGGCAAGGTACGGTTGCTAACTGATATTTCACGCAAGTCAAGAACAATTGCACATTTTGATGTTTGCAGCCGCGCTGGCGTATTTATCATGTCATTAATGAAGGTCACCGATTCTTTTTACCAAAAAAATTCGCTATTCGATCGCTAACTCTAGTATCTTTTGACGATGTGACCCTTTTCTGACGAAAAATAATTTTGTAAGTCAGATTTTGTTAATCTCTTATTCTGTTTTTTTTTTAATATCATTGATTGTTCTCGGTAAGTTACTTACGAAATGCACAATTGTCCTCGGCGGGCGTTATTTTTATATTGTTTAAAAATGTCGAAATGGAGTTCAGTTTGCATTTACTTTATCATAACATGATCTAAAATTTCACTTTAAACAATCTTTGATTAATGTTATATCATATCCATTTCGACATTATCTAATATCGCTAGCAATGTGTGCAAAACGTATCTACGGCGGCGGCCGCGTCACCCGAATCAACCCTGGACTGGATGCATTATCAACCTACGAATGAAGAAAAGCAACACAAAATGTACTACATTTCAATACTATATAGTAATAATGTTTTAAGTTTTAAGAACGTCTTATTAGCGACTTTATTATGCCGACTTACGGCCATTTTGTTATTAATTTTAGTTTCTCATTATCTTGTGGTGGTTAATGAATAGTTGTATAATTTCTTTTATAAATATTTTTCAACAAGTTGTTTTAGTCGGATTGGACAAAATATCATAACTTCTGTACAAAAGGCTTAGAAATAACTACACGGTGTAGTTATTAGTGTTTGATCAATTTAAACTTCTAGAAAGAACTAATAAAATTTAAAATTAAAAAATTTATTTGGTGGGGGTAGGCGAAGGTTTGAAATAAACTCTAAAACATACATACATAAATACATACATATATCACGCCTATAATCCCTTGCGGGGTAGGCAGAGCATAAACAGCCGCATAAAACGGACATTTACGCCACGTCTGACAAATATTTGAGGGTTATTTGGAAAATTGTGTAAACTCTAAACTCTAAAATAATATGTATTTTAAAGTCTTATTGGAAGGAATAAACACAATTTTATAAATAGGACGTTGCTATATTGTATGCTTCTTTACGTTTAAAATTAGTAGGATACACACTTGTCTATAAAATATTAACAAAATTCGTTTGTTTTGTCCCGATATATTATGCTTCTTTGAGAGGACTGTTCATATGTATTATATATCGATATAAATCTTACTTGCGTTATTTATATTTACGGAATTCATTGATTTATCCAATCTAATTACTTTTGTCGATTTCTTACCTTCGGTATGTTAGTTAGTCTATTCAATAAGCTATTTACCTACGTATAAATTAATTGCATGCTTAAATGTCTGTCATATATGTGCTTAAATAAAAATATAAAATCACAGCAATAGACTTTCAATTTAGGAAAAAATTAAACAAGAAAAAAAATAGGAATTTAACAGGAAAAAAATATGTAGTACAAAAATTACGATTTTTGGGTTACAACGTTTTACTATTCGGCAAGGATGAAAACGTGGAGCAGTTTTTGCACACATTGCATAGCTTTTCTTTTGCTTCTGATTTTCAGCACCAGTTTTTTTAGCAAGGAAAATCGCCGCGACCGAACGTGAAAGGGATTTCACGATTGCGGAATTCACCTCGCAACAGCATCAGTGGACGCCTAACAAGATTAATTTTAATATTCAGAATGTGATTTTACACCTTTAGAAATAAAATACTAGCTAGATATTTTACATAAATGGTACTTACTATTACCACAGATAATATAATACTACTACGTCTATTACATAAATGATGAAACTTAGTTTAGGTTCTGACTAATTTTACATTCTCAATTGGTTTGTTTTTCTTTGTTAAATTGCAGCAAGAAGTAGGTATAATAAATAGTATGGACAATATCAATCATCTGCCTAAAACCTAAGATGTGCGTACAAAAAAGTTGCAGAATATCAGTGACGCAAACTTATAATAAAGCAAATTGTCTAACCCAAAGTATCAAACCCGGGTGTCAGAGTTTGATACTAGTAGGCCTCTGACATGGTTGTACAACGATCACCATCTAAGTTACGCTCTGTTTGAGAAAGGTAAGCTGAAAGATATGAACTGAAATAAAATACGTACCAACAAAACCGTTTATTTTGTCTGCTTTATATGAAAAATATTAAGGCGAATGTAGTCGTGAATACTCGTGAATGACCTCGACAATGGCGCTATTCAAAAAAAACTATAAACTTACAATCTAGTAAAAAAAATGGTTAAGGCGAGTGTAGTCGTGAAAGGCCTCGACAGTGGCGCCACATCACAAAAAAATATATTTTCTCTATACTAACAATCTGAACTAATTTAAATTACCAAAAGTAACCGTTTTTAGGCACTTTTTGCCATGACTTTAGTTACAGCTAATATTTCATTGAGTTTGCAGGTTAAAAATTTTCATTAGGATAATACTAAAAACTTGAGCAACGAACACTCTGATAGATTGTTTGTAATTTATTTTTTGTGAAGTAGCGCCAATGTTGAGGCCGTTAACGGCATAACTCGTCTTTAAATAAATGTATACTTTTTTAGGCTAGAGTCCCTCTAATGTACCTGACTTATACCTTTTAGGAGGCTTTATTCAGTTAAATTCTTAGGGCATTAATTACTTGTAGATGAAAAATATGTTGAAAGAGAATGTAGGGCACTTGCTGTGAGGGCTAATATGATAGCCCACAGGTTCAGGCACAGGTCACAGTTATCTTTATCATAACAAAACATTAACAGCTACAAGAGTCCACTGCCAGACATGGGCCTCCCCTTTTCATTGCCATACTCAGCACTCATGGCAGGCGACTTGGCGAGGGAGGCTTGGCGAATGGGCAGCAGGAAACGATGCTGCCCATTCGCCGTATGATTATTCTTTAGTCGTTTTATACGACGACACTTACGGAATAATTGGGGTGATGCTATTCTAATCCGGTACCATACTGCAAAGTTACCTTGTTTAGGGCCTTATCTTACATAGGGCTGCCGTAGACTTATTTGCGAGCGACACCAAGAGCACTTTTCATAAATACGATAATGAGCCGGACGAAATTGAAGTTAATGCAAAGTTTATTTTAATAGTACTAGCGTAGTTAAGGTGAACGTTAGCCAATGTAACCTTTATTTTAATTACGATAGTTTTGTTTCATATTTCTAATGAAAAGTGCCCGAGCTGTCCCTCGCAAAATCTGCTCTATCTCTGTGGCGGCCCTTAGCCTACATCGTCTCACTCACTGCTGCTAGGCAAAAGCCTCCCTCCTCTTCTCTTCCCATCCTTCTCTACTCTGGGCGATGTTTAGAGCCTATTAAATCATTCTTTTAAATTGAACATCATCGTATACCTTACCTACCTGTAGCCTATGGGGCGCGATCAATGCACCATCTTTCAGCGACGACGAAAGACTTTTTTTAGTATAAAAGAGCTACGAAAGATGGTCCATTGAACGCGCCCAGCGCGCGAGCTTGGCGGCAAAAATCTGTCAAGATCAAGACCTTAGGTCAAGGGCCCAGGGACCGGACGAGCGGATTAATTTTCAATACCCTTTGAAGGGGTTTCCCACTCATTTGGCTAGCGCAACGTTTGCTAACCGCGTTGGTATACGTGCTAAATGTTTAGCTTTCCCTTTTTATTTTGGGAAAACTTAACAAATCAAAGTGATTAGCGCTAACCAAAGTCTTTCATAGGCTCACCCAGCATTTTTGGTATTTATGGACGGACGGACGGACTCTGTTGATTATAAATTATAACAAAATAAGGGTAGATTGAACTTGAACTAGAAATGATGTTTTTTGAAAAATGCAAAATCTGACGGTAGGTACATAAATAATAACCTGTTCTTTTTGATAAATATATGTTTTCTGTCGTACTTATTCAATATTTGGTTGAAGAAAATGTCTAGTGATAATGAATCTCCACCTTCTCCAAGCGGCACTATTGCAAAGTCAATTTCACTCATATTAACTACGCATACGGCACTAACTCGCATGAATTATCTCGCGTGAAGCGCTATCGAAGGGTTTCCCTAGCGGAATTAGGACAGTCGATCAATAGGCTTTTTTGTTCTGGCTTTGCAACAATTTAACTTACCCGTTGGGAAAGCCTTTCATTGGGTTTCCGTGTGAAGGAACAGTCATTAAAATATCAAGCAATATCGCCGTGTATTTTTATCAAATAAAAGAAATATTCTGCTTCCAAACCCTGGTAAAAACCCCTTAAAGGGAAAGCGCTTCCGGTCTTGACTCCTTGACTCAAGACTTTGAATGTGCAATTAATGCATTTAGGACGCCGCTGGTGCTGCCGCGCTTTCAGGCATGTTTCCGGACGCACATGTGAATGTACTTACCAAACTGGGAACAACCTGTTAATGATATGACTTGAGGATCTGAGATAACAGTGGGACCGCTAGACCAAGGAGGCGCTGGTTTTTTTTTTAAATTATCAATCTAATAAATCCTCTCCTCTCTGTCTACGTTGGTAGGTAATAGCGAGCGGCGGCCCATTGGTATTTGCTACATCAATGATACAAAATACATTGAAGATAATTATGTTTTTTTTTTTTTTTAGTTGTGGACCCTACGATTTTTAGCCCCGGGGCTTTCAATCTACACCTGACTGTATGGTGGGGAGCAGGAGCTCACCCGGAAAAGCTTGTGGTTGTTCAAACAACCAGCTCAATCACGCCCTTGGGGCGCAATTGGGCTTACGAGTTGTTCTGGGAAGAACGTATTGGACTGAATATACCCGGCACGTGCCGGTAGTTCCCAAAGTGGGGAGCAAATGAGGGACCTCCGCGCCCCCGCCGGCGGGGGCGTCGGTTGCTTGAGGAGCTTGTGGAGTGTGATCTACTCGCAATGGCTGCAGCAGTGGCTACTGTGATTTCATCATCTTCTTCCGTAAGGATGTGTCTCGGACGGTGTTTAAAACGCGAGGTTGGATGAGGGAAGTAGTTGGACGCGGCAACTATCAAGGGGTTTTTATGATGGGGAGCATTATCGAAGAAGCGACGAGACGCTTCTTTCATATACGCTTTTATGGTAGGGAGGCCTAAGTCGATGTGGAGGTTGGCGTTACGCATGTACCAGGGCGCCCCGGTAGCTTTGCGCATGAAACGGTTTTGGATGACCTGCAGCATTTTCAGATGTGAATCGAAGGTGTGAGCAAAGGCTACGCTGGCGTAGGTCATAATAGGCCTTACGCAGGTGGTGTAAATTCTCACCTTATTTCTAAGGGAGAGTTTGCTCTTTTTGTTCAACATCGGATGTAATGTGCCCAAAACGAACGCGGCGCGGTCGCGGACTCTTATAATGTGACTACGGAAGCTAAGTCTTGAGTCGAGGGTGACTCCTAGATATTTGGTCTCGTTGACCCACGGGATGGGTCGGCCGAAAAGCTTTACAGCGGGGACGTTTAATCGGTACGAAAGATAATTATGTATTGTGTATGTACCTTCCCACTATTGTTATAATTTCATATAGGTGGTAGTGTAGTAAGGTTCAAAATCACTGGGAACGCTGTACTTGTAGATGAAGCTTTATCCCTTAGGATAGAGCATTGGTACCCGATATATAAATTAGTTTTGAAATCTGATTCGAACCCAATTTCAAAACTTGGGTCAAATAAGGTCTAAAATGTGTTCGATGGAAAATGATTTCCCTGTTTTATTAACAGCCCCAACAGTCCACTGCTGGACATGCCCCCTCCCTATTCCAGGTGGACAAATAGGTGGACCACGGGGCTGCAAGGATTGGGGGGTATTTGGTATTGCCATAGGTGCTAACCCACCACGCCTGGCGATCGCAGTGCTATATGTCGCATTCACAGGGAATACCGCTGCCCATTCCAAGGATGAATTTATCTCTTAGTCGCTTTTGAATTGGGGTGATGTTTTTTTCTAAGCCGGCATCACACGGCGAAAATTAAAACACTAAAACCTTATTCGTAAATAAATATGCGTGCATTGAAACGTCGCGTCGTGCTGATGTTGCTATCTTTAGAAATATTAAGCGAAATAGAATAAATGCTTAGAACTCAATACTCTAGGGCAGCTGTGATCTATTCTAGAGTCTGTCCGCGCCACGGACCGAATGAGCCCACTGCAGACCAAAATAAAGTAAAACAGTAGACTTCTCTCGGCTATGATGATAAAGATAATAATATGTGTGTGACGACTGACGAGACGACGCGACGACGACGTGAAATGACTTAAAAAAGTTTCTCATTAATTCTGCTCTTTTCAAACGCTTAAAATGGCAACTGTCTGTTAATGACATTTCATTATTGATTGTGTATGTTTTTGAGTATTTTGTTTGTTGAGGAATTTTGATCAAAATCAAGTGAATGAATATTCAATATAATCATGGAAGGTGTTCAAGTTATAACGCCGGACTTTGTGAACGTCCACATTACAAAGTCGGACAGTGAAGATCCTCCGGTTGAAAGGAGATTTAAAAAAGGAATTACGATTCATGATTTTAAGGTTAGGTGCTTCACAGATTTTTGATATTTTGCTTTTATTTTGTATCTTTTCGTACAGATTCTTGTGAAAAATATCTAATATAACTATTATTGACAGAAATACATCCATTCATTGCAAATTTATTGTAATTGAAAGTCAATATTTTCGGCTTTCGCAGTTTTATATCTGGATTTGGAATCGGAATTTCTTACCTTTATAATAGACTACAAAAAGTACGATCGCTACATAATCCTATATCTTCACAGACCAAATTGGAGATGGTCACAGGCGGCTCGGCAGCCACAATGAAGTTGAAACTGTATGACACTAAGAACAATTTTGTTTGCGATATTGCCAATGATGAAGCCTTGCTCGGGTCATTCCCTATCGATGACGGCATGCGGATACACGTTGTTGACAAGTTCATGCTGCTCAAGGACTTCAACACCTCGGCAAGTGAAGAGAGGTAAATAGGAAAGATAAACTGAAATAAATAAAATGTGTTATATTAAACTTTGCTGATTCATCCATTCATATTGTGTGGGACACTGAGTCACCAAGTGATCCAAAAAACACAACCGATTGAAAGAGCTCTATAACAAGTTTGAAACACCCTGAAAACTATACTCTGACCAAGATAATAATCTTGAATTGAAATTGAATTGTCTTTGATAATTAGTATAATATGATTTAGCCTACCTACCCTATAGATTGCAAACCACAGGATAGCTAAAAAACCTATTAGCTCATTCCTTCCATTTCCTTAGAAAAGTATTGGGTCTATCTAATAAACCGAAACACACAAGTTGCTGAAATAAAATATTCTAGTAATCATAGCAGTAATATTTATGGTTTTATGTCAGGAATATATTATCAGACATAATTACATTCAAATATACTAACAATCTATTAATTACATTTCATTTTATAAGAGTATACATATTAATTAATTACAATAAATTTAATTTCATTTACCATTTCACTTTGTTAGTATTTATTTATTTTATTCCTCTTTAATAGTTAATCCTTATTTATCACTAATGTCTAGTTAAGTTACAGATCTCAAAATAATTGCTTTTTTTAATATGTTTATTGATGTTTCACACACAAACTATAGGTTTTTTTTTTTTTTTTTTTTTTTTTTTTTCTCTTTTTTCCGCAACATGGCAATCTGTTTCGAAAACAATGAGCCACTTGTTTGAACGAATTCTATTCTTCCTGTGTTGTTGTTTCATTTTTTAGAGACAATCCATTGATCCATCTCTGAAACCCCTGTCAAATCTATGGGCTAGGTTTGATATACTGTGTCTTTTCAATCTGGAGAAGCATATACTGCCTGTCCCCTTCAGATTTGTGGCTAGTTGGTTTACATGTTGAGATAATCTGTTCTGGTATTTTGTACTGTAATGTGCTATTTCCTGCTTAACAGTATTAATAACTAGGTCCATTTGTATGTATTTGTTGCTGATGTATGGTGGTATGTTAAATATTAGTCTTAACACTTTGTTTTGGAATCTTTCCAGAATCTCTAGGTTACTGTTGCTTGCTGTACCCCACAATTGGATACCATAAGTCCATATTGGCTTTAAGATAGCTTTATATATTAATAATTTGCTGTTTTGGTTCAGTTTAGATTTTTTGCCTATGAGCCAAAGCATGGTTCTCAATTTTGTGTCAAGCTGTTTACGTTTTGTCCATATATGTTTACGCCACGTTAGTCGTCTATCTAGGTGCAAACCAAGGTACTTGGCGTGATCAGCTTGGGGGACGTCATCATTGTTCAATTTGACTGATGGACATGTTTCATGTCTTAATGTAAATGTTACATGTGTTGACTTGCTTTGATTCGCTTTTATTCTCCAGAGATGAAACCACTGCTCTACTTCCTGTAGGTGGCTTTGCAGATTTTTGGAAGCTGTGACAGGGTTCGCGTTTGACGATAGTATAGCTGTGTCATCCGCATAAGTTGCTGTTGTGGTATTTTCGCTTGTTGGCAGGTCAGCAGTGTATATGAGGTAAAGGATTGGCCCCAGAATACTGCCCTGTGGTACTCCTGATTTGATCTCGTGTAGATCTGAGTTTGCATTGTTGTATCTTACTTCAAAACATCTTTTGGCAAGATACGATTTTATGATGGGGAAGAACGAATGAGGCAATGTGTTTTTAACTTTATATAGTAGACCTTCATGCCATACTTTATCAAAGGCCTGTGCGATGTCTATGAAGACTGCTGAGCAGTAGTGCTTGTTTTCAAAGGCTCTGTTGATGTTGTCTACGAGGCGATGAACTTGCTCAACGGTTCCATGCTTCTCTCTAAATCCAAATTGATGTTTTGGTATGACATTTTGCAGGTGAGTTTTCAGTCTGTTTAAGAGAATTCTTTCAAACAGTTTGCCCAGTACTGGTAGAAGACTAATAGGTCTGTAAGAAGATGTTTCTGTAGGAGGCTTGCCGGGTTTGTGTATCATTACTATCTGAGCAATTTTCCACTGGCTCGGGAAGCATTCCAGTCTAAGGCACGCATTAAATATTGCAGTAATCAACATGACTCCTTTTCTTGGCAATTTTTTCAATAATGTTGCATCTATCAAGTCGTATCCCGGGGATTTACCTTCTTGTAGTTGTTTGATTTCTTTTACTAACTCTTGAGGGCTTACGCTTTTCAGTGGCTGGCACATCTGTATCGGAGACTCGAGGTAGTTGTAAATTTCAGTGTCATGTTCCATTCTCGTGCTGCTTAGTGGTTGGAACACAGTGTGCAGATGTTTTGCAAATGCTGTGGCTTTTTCCATGTCTGATCTGGCCCATTTACCAGTGTGGTTTTTGATAGGTGGAATGTGCTCTTTGGGTCCTTGTACTTTTCTGGTTGCCTTCCATAGAGAGTAGTTGGTATCTAATGTAGGTGTTAAGTTTTCGATGTATGTCTGCATATTCTGGTTGGTCAAGTTATTTATTAATGTTTTTAGGTCTTCTGATGCCTTGTTGAATATTTTTTTATCGCTGGGATATCTGGTGTTATGCCACTGCTTTCTAAGGTTTCGTCTTTCAATCACTTTGTCTTTTATAAGCTTTGGATAAGAATGGGGTTTTATTTGTTTATTCTTTTTTACCATGGTTGACCTATCAGCTGATATGTGGATGAGTCTGTTGAGATCTTCTATAGCCATCTCAATGTCTTCTATAGATTTGAGTCTTATATTAAGGTTAGCATTTGTCTCGATTATATTTTGGAAGTTCTCCCAGTCTGTGTTTTTAAAGTATAATTTGGCTGTAGGTTCTGTCATTGGCATTTTACTGCTCATGTTGAGTATTACAGGAGTATGATCGGATGACAAGTCTATGCATAGTTCAACTTTCATTTTGTGAGGTGGAATGCCTTTGGAAATGTAAAAGTCTAGGAGATCTGGCACCTTGTCCCGATCAGTTGGCCAGTAAGTTGGTTTTCCATGTGAGATTGTCTGTAGCTTTAGGTCTTCAATAGTTTTAAATAATTGTCTCCCTCTAGGTGTTATTAGTCTTGACCCCCAGATCACATGCTTGGAGTTCCAGTCACCACCACAGATGTACCTTGGTCCGAGTAAGGAGAAGTATTCCTTAAATTCATCTGAGGATATTTTATGTCTAGGTGGGCAGTATATTGCTGATATAGCCGTTTCAATGTTATTATCTTGTAAGATTACTGTAGTTGATTGAATTTTTGCATTGCAGAGGTTATCTATTGGAAAGTGTTTTATGTTTTGTCTGATTAACAGCGCCGAGCCACCATGTCCTTTTCCAGATGGGTGGTTGGTTGTGTGGATGATATAATTTTTGATGTTGATAAATGTTTTTTCTGTCAGTCTTGTTTCGGATATCATAGCGATGTCTATTTTTTCATTATTTAGAAATAATTCAAGCTCTTGGGTACGATCTCTTAAGCCGTTGGCGTTCCATGTGACTATTCTTAGGTTGAGGATCATTTTGAGGCCGCAATTACCTTTCCGATCAGCTGGACCATATGATCCATCATGTTGTCCATCATGGTTTTCATGATTGTTTCAAATCTTTCAAACATTATGTTGAGCATGCCAAAGAATGCTATATCTTCAGAATCTTTAACGTTTTTATAATTAACATTGTTTTTTGTTTTAAATTCATTTTCTTTGTTTTTTGTTATGTTTGCATATGTGTCAGTCATATTTGTAGGCATGGTTGAGTTTTCTTGAATTTGGTCTCTGGCTGAGTTTTGGTAGGTAGGTTTTGTGTTCCTTGTTGAGATTGACGGTTTCTTGTAGATACGTTCCTTATACTGCTTGTATTTTAGGCAGCCTTTATAACTTGCTGGATGTTTTTCCGAGCAATTAGCACATGTAGCTTCCGTCTGAGGGCTCTTGGTGCATGATGCAGTTGGGTGTTCATCTCCACATTTGACACATCTGAAAGGTCGGTAGCATTGATTCTTGGAGTGCCCGAAGCGTTGGCACCTTTTGCACTGTAGTACTTCTTTCTTTTTATATGGAGCTTCAAAAGATACCACTGTATAATTAAGTCGTTTGATGTTGAAAATTTCCTTGTTATTTTCTTTAGGTTCAAGGTCCACATAGAAAAGGGGTAGTGGCTCTTTAGTTTTTCTGTGACGTGCATTAACTACTTGTCGTACATCATGTCCATGTTCTTTAAGCTCATTTGATATGACAGAAGTTTCTTCTGAGGAATGCAAGCCGCGTAAAACAACTCTGTATGGTCTCTCACTCTTTAGTGCATATGTGTAGTGACTAATATTGTCTTCTACAAACTTTTCCCTGATGGTTTTGTAAGTTTCAATATTTGTTGGCATGATTTTCACTATGTGGCCTGATCTGAGTGTAGTTATGGTGAATAGGTTTCCCTCAACGAGTGGTTGTAGTTTGTTCCTAAGAACTGATATATCATTTACTCCTGTTACAAAGATAGGTTCAGGTTTTGGTATCGGGTTCGCTATAGGCTCTTCATTATGTTGGTCTTCTGCTTGTTCAGTGTTATTCAAAACTTCAAACTGATTGTGTGTAGGAATATTGATAGTGTGGTCGTTTTTAGCTACTTTATTTATATTTTTCGAGTTAGGGCTTGGACTCATTCTCTTCCTTTTCGTTGAGGGGATATGGTCGCTTTGCCAAGGCTGGACACCTTTATGCAGGTTGGCTGAGTCATCGCTAATTGACCCTTTGTTTTGCTGTTGTTTTGGTGTACCCTGGAACATGCTTTTATGGAATACTTGTTGTACGAGGATTTTATTCCCCGTGGCGATGGGGTTTCCCTCATTTTGGGGAGTTGCTTCCATATCTGGCAACACCAAAGGCGTCAGGTGTTAGGTCACTGCTGTAGAATTTGGTTTTGACAACATAATATATTTTATGATTTGAAGGTAGATGCACAAAACTTGGACGATCAGGTATGGTTTTCTAATCGTATTTTGCACTTAATTCTATGTTATTCACTGAGATAACACAACTTGGTGTGCACTGGGATGTTATTAGCACAATTACCACTTCCGCCGAAACGAACGACAACTGTTTCGCGAGATTTTTGATCGATTATCGGAGCGCACTACGCACGCATCGGTTGGTTGACAGTTGTTTTTGAACTATAGGATTTCTACCAAATTTATTATAATTTATAGCTTTAACTTGGGTTAACATCTAAGACACTACTTCAGGAAATATCTTATTCCCACAGGAAAACACATAAACTGGTTCAGCAGAGTTCGCATTTTATTATCTTCTAAGTATATTGAATGATGGTTATGTTATATGGTTAAATAATGTTTAAATAATGTAATGGTTAAATAGGTCTTGTAAAACTAAGGGAAAATATCTTTGAAATAAAGTCAGTCATATCCCTTTTGAGATATTTCTTTTTAAAGAGGGTTCATTACATGCATGTTTGCTAAGGGTCAGTTTGCAAACCTATGTGGAGACATGAAAATTAGTTTAAAAGTAAAATTACATGCATACATAAACTGCACTAAGAGCCAACGCTGTGTCGAGCGAGCTGCACGCGCGGGCTAGAAACGACACAATACTGGAGCAGCGCTCCGTGACGCGGGCGCGACCCGTCAGAACACGACGACACTCGCCGTTACATAGCTACTTAGGCACGATGCGCCTTCTAAATTCGGACAGATAATAATGTCAAGACGCGCCGGTAACTTGCGCGGGCGGCCAGCGCGTGCAGCCCGCTTAACGGAGTGTTTGCACTACTTTTCAAATATCGAGAAGTAAAACTACTACGACACTACGTGATTCACAGATAGGTTGGTGGCCACCTTTACTCACAAGTCCTCCTTGCGTACGAAGCCGCGAGCAACATAATACATACTTACATCAGCCTATTGCAGTCCACGGCTGGACGTAGGCCTCCCCAAGGGTACGCTATAGAGCACGATCTCCCGTTTTTTAAGTCTAATGACTTAAATCCATCCATCTGGCTGGAGGTCCTCCGACGCTACGCTTGCCTAGGCGTGGCCTCCACTCGAGAACCCGCTTACTTCACCGTCCGTCGGTTCTACGACTGATGTGCCCAGCCTATTGCTATGTCTGTTACTTTGGTCTTTTTGCGGATAGTCTCATTCCGGATTTTATCCATTATAGAGATACCGAGCATAGACCTTTCCTGAGTGACATGTAATCGGTGGGCCAGTTTTACTGTCAGGTTCCACGTCTCTGCTCATGACTGGCAGGACGCATTGATCGAACACCTTGGTCTAGAGGCGCGGACAACAGCTAGTATATAACAATTTTGTAAGTTTCAATTAATATTTTTTCCAGGTTCAGACTAACAGAAGAGGATTACGAGAAGAAAGGCGACACGCTGCGCTCGTTCCTGCAGCGCAACAAACTCGGGAAGTACAACGATGAAGAAATGAAGAAGCTAAAAGAACAACAGGAGAAGGAACTCGAAGAAGAAGCCAAGTAAGTTGATGTTTCTAAGGAAATAGGCATTATAATAATATATCCTTTATTGTAACGAAACAAGTAAACATACAGTTGAAACTTAAAATTAAAACAACAGGCGAGCTTATCTCTTTTAGAGATCTCTTCCAGCCAACCTAGCGGGGGTGAAAGATGGGAATACAGGGGAACAGATACAAAAAATAAATAAAAGTTCAATATAATTTAAAATATAATAAAATACATACAAAAATACTGAATTTATTACTAATACACATATAGCTTAAATAAAAATAAACTAATACATACTAATAAGTACCTATGTAGTACATGCTAATATATTACACCTCAATTAACAATATAATGATGATGTAAAATGCTCTTTTAGCCTCTTTTTAAAAGTGAAGGTTGTGGGGCTCCCTTGTATTGAGCTAGGAAGCTTGTTCCACAATTGAGTAGCGCGCACAGTAAAGGAATTGAAGAAGAATTTTGTGTTCGATCTAGGACACTCAAGCATCTTATACACTGTGTTTCAGAGGAAATACATTAAATTGGACACATTCTTTGGGGTAATCGTACTGAACCATTTTCACTTTGGGACCAATGCTAAATAGGCACTTTTTCTGAGTCTACTCGTAACTGCAGTTTTTTTTGTACTTACTTGGTCTCTTCTCTTCTCTTTTCGTGTGGGGCACAATGACCCGATGGTGTAGAGTTTTTCACCGCCTCTGACATGGTTGTGTAACGACCGCCGTCGAATTAATCATAGACAGCAACCGGGACTGACGGCTTAACATGCCCTCCAAAGCACGCAATCAGGTGCCTATGTTATGAAACTACAGGCTACAAGTCTACAGGTCAAATTCTTAGTACATTGCGTAGCCGGTTCATATTCCTGGTATCATAATGGCTAACCGACTACGCAATGAACATCGAATTTCACCTGTAAAATTGTAGCCTGTAGTTTGATAATATTGGGTACAGGTGGTTCACCCTGTAATGTTCTAACCATACCGGGAACAAATTCATAAAGTGATAAACATCAAAACTTTGTGAGTGTCCCACCGAGAATCGCACCTGGATCCTTTGCATCGCAGGCAGTCGCACTACCATTGCGCCAAACCTTTTATTTTATTTTTGGAGGCACGCAATTTTGTTCGCGCCTTATTTTTATGTTGAATGATTTTTTATTCTATTTTCTAGATTCTGGTCGCAGGAAAACACGATTAAATGAAGTTTTCTCAATTGATTATTTATAGCAATCTTATGAACATAACATATTTTTTACGAATACGATAAGTCTTTTACATTACTAGATTCTTGTCTTTTGATTACTTGTTTATTTGGCGAGAAATAAACAAGTAATCAAAAGTGTAAAAAGTCGTCTATATAGCCGATTCCGCTCTTTTCTCACACACAGGATTTGCCATTAGTGGGAAACGTTTAAAAGTTCAAGGCAGGCCCTTTATCTATCTTTCGTCTGTCTGCAGGATAGCAGAAATTGTCCTAGTAGGCGAGCGTTGTGAAGTCCGTGTGCCCCAACAGCCGGTGCGGCGCGCCACCGTGCGGTACAACGGACCATTGGACGGCGCTAAGGGACTGTGGATCGGAGTGCAATACGACGAGCCCTTGGGCAAGAACGATGGATCGTGAGTATCTGTCTTTAGTCTAGCAGAAGCAGACAACGGTCCATTACAAGGTGCTAAGGGACTGTGGATCGGAGTGCAATACGACGAGCCCTTGGGCAAGAACGATGGATCGTGAGTATCTGTCTTTAGTCTAGCAGAAGCAGACAACGGTCCATTACAAGGCGCTAAGGGACTGTGGATCGGAGTGCAATACGACGAGCCCTTGGGCAAGAACGATGGATCGTGAGTATCTATCTTTAGTCTCGCAGAAGCAGACAACGGTCCATTACAAGGTGCTAAGGGACTGTGGATCGGAGTGCAATACGACGAGCCCTTGGGCAAGAACGATGGATCGTGAGTATCTATCTTTAGTCTAGCAGAAGCAGACAACGGTCCATTACAAGGTGCTAAGGGACTGTGGATCGGAGTGCAATACGACGAGCCCTTGGGCAAGAACGATGGATCGTGAGTATCTATCTTTAGTCTAGCAGAAGCAGACAACGGTCCATTACAAGGTGCTAAGGGACTGTGGATCGGAGTGCAATACGACGAGCCCTTGGGCAAGAACGATGGATCGTGAGTATCTATCTTTAGTCTAGCAGAAGCAGACAACGGTCCATTACAAGGTGCTAAGGGACTGTGGATCGGAGTGCAATACGACGAGCCCTTGGGCAAGAACGATGGATCGTGAGTATCTGTCTTTAGTCTCGCAGAAGCAGACAACGGTCCATTACAAGGTGCTAAGGGACTGTGGATCGGAGTGCAATACGACGAGCCCTTGGGCAAGAACGATGGATCGTGAGTCTCTGTCTTTAGTCTAGCAGAAGCAGACAACGGTCCATTACAAGGCGCTAAGGGACTGTGGATCGGAGTGCAATACGACGAGCCCTTGGGCAAGAACGATGGATCGTGAGTATCTGTCTTTAGTCTAGCAGAAGCAGACAACGGTCCATTACAAGGCGCTAAGGGACTGTGGATCGGAGTGCAATACGACGAGCCCTTGGGCAAGAACGATGGATCGTGAGTATCTTTATGTTCTCATATACGGTGTTTATTTTTTCAGTGAACTCTAGATAGGCTGGTGATAAGGTACAACTTTCTAAAAGTAACATAGGTCGACATACAAATAATCAAATTGAACCTCCCATACGAAATTGCCGATCTGCTGATTTGAGTTACTATGGACACTCAAAATATTTTTGTCATATTTCAACCTATGTTCCTTGGGGAAAGTTGTTCCTTATCACCGGCGGCCCGTCTTGCGTTTTCGATATCGGTCACTAGTCGAATTTCATCCTATATACACAATACACACATAGGTACCTACATATATCACGATTACATCCCTTGCGGTGTAGGTACGGCGTAAACATATGAAAGTCATTTTGATAATAGTGTGTCACCAAACATTGTGACTGGTTGTCAGCCCATCGCCTGAGATTGCAATACACATGTAACCCCCTAGTCCCTTAGTCGGCTCTTACGACACCCACGAGTAAGAAATGGGTTAAAGCTATTTTAAGCCGGCATCACACGACATTTATTTTTACGACGGTCCATTACTCAGAGTGGATATGACGAGCCCCGGAGCAAGAACGTTATTTTGTGTGTATCTATAGTAAAAACGCGTTAGTTTGGAAATTGCGAAAATTGACACGACTGGTACAAAGAGCTAAAATTATTTTATTTTTTAAGGCGTGTGTAGTCGTGAGCGGCCTTGACAGCGGCGCCACTTTACAAAAAAACTCTTTATACAAACAATATATTATCAGAATGTCCGTTGCTCAAGTTTTTAGTATTCTTAATTAGAACCTACAAACCCAAAGAAATATTCGCTGCAATTAAAATTATGGCTAAAAGTGCCTAAAAATGGCCACTTTTGGTATTAATTGCCAGAACTTTCATTACATAGAATATTTAATTGAGTTTGTGGGTTAAAAAAATTCTTAGAATAATACTAAAAACTTTAGCAACGGACATTCTGTTACTGTTTGTATGAAGAGAAAATATTTTTTTGAGAAGTGGCGACGACTACACTCGTCTTAAGAAGGCGCACTTTGCTTTTTTATGTATGTATTACATCAATATTATAAAGAGGAAAGATTTGATTGTTTGTTTGAATTAAATAGGCTCCGAAACTACTGTACCGATTAAAAAAATATTTTACCATTAGAATCCTACATTATCCCTGATGAACATAGGCTATATTAAAATGTTTTATTAATTAAGCTTATGATAAGAAAGAAGAAAGAAAGAATGTCTTATTCCCGCGGGAAAACGTTTAGCAGCGGGTGCAACCGCTGGGCAGGCCGCTAGTTGTGCTATAAAGTGTTTCTTACTTGTCCTCTTCCAGAGTGAACGGGAAGCGGTACTTCACGTGCCCTCCGAAGTACGGCGGGTTCGTGAAGCCCGTGTACGTGAACGTCGGTGACTTCCCCGAGGAAGAGTTGGATTTCGAAGATGAGATATGACGTTCGTACGCCTTGCGGCATGCATTCATTAAAGCGTTGAAGAGATACATACTGTTTCAGGACTTGAAGGTACGCACGCTTAATTAGCATTTATCATCATCACCTACCTGCCCTTATCCCATTTTATTTGTGGTCGGCCCAACATGTTTTTTTCTTCCGTTCATCCCTATCAGCTGTAAAATCTTCGTTTACACCCTTTTGCTTCATATCATCTTTTATACATCCATCCACACTTTTATTATTAAACGAACAAGTATCACTCATGATGTGGGTTTACACGACTTACTTGTTGTATAGTTGGTAGAGAGTTTATCCCTCTACGTTTCGGCTGCTTATGGCAGCCTTCTTCACGGAGGTCGACAGATCACATACGCCCGACCGTCAGCTGTGATTGCCGAACACTCTCTACCAACTATACAACAAGTAAGTCGTGTAAACCCACACCATCCACACTTTTTTAGGCCTTCCTTCATTTCATTCATATTCAATTCTTTTTTTGTCACATGATTTTCATCCCTCCTCATAACTAACATTAGCATCTATTTTCAATCAAATTATTTTTAAACATGTATTTTATCTGCTAATAGTAGTATATTCGATGTTACGGTAACGCATTAAAACCACGTGTGGATTTAAATCGGCTACAGAACAACACTTTTCGACTACTTTTAGAAAACTGTACATAAACGAAAAAAAAATGTTAGCCAAAAACTGTTAAACAGTTATTACTTTCATGAGATTAGTGGCTTCACGTGAAGTTCTGCTTTATTTCCTTATAAAAATTATCATCAATATTCTTGATATTGTATTCCAAAACTCCTGTGCGATTGCTTTAAGTATGTACGCTAGGTTTGATAATATGTAACATTCATTTACGAAAGTCACTTTCAAATATTTGTATTGAATCTTGGTGTCTATGTACGAGCTTTGCATAGATTGCCGCTAGATGGCGCTCTGTATCTCGTCCAGGGATAATATTGTTGCTTATTTTATTAATTCACAAATAGCTTGCTGGCAAGCCTGAGAAATTAGAAATTATTATGAGCTTAACTAATATTAATAAATGTTGTATTGTAGCTTTAGGTCCTACAATTATAATTGTATGTGTAGGTATTTATGTAAACAAAGACCTTATACTGAATGATAATATCACAAGGGAGAATACCTTGCCCGAGCCGTTTTTCTATTGGAACATTACAAAATTACACAATTTTCTTTTTTTTAACAATGAACGATCATGACATCTTAAGTGATAATACTATCCTACATTGAATAAAGTAATTGCATTTTCAATTGAGTAAATGTTTATCCATTCTCCCTCTTGTGATAATTTTCATTCAGTCTTAGGTCCTCGCCATTATAATAACATTACTATAGGGCTTTTACTATGATAATTACTATACATGTTCTACAAATTTTAAATTTTTTATTGACTTTTTATGAATTTCTTAATTTATTAATTAATGTACAGAATTCATAAAAAGTACCCATGTTTCAAACTTGTAATTTAAATTGAGTTTCTATTGATATTAAAGCTTTTAATAAAATTAATAATCATGTTAATTCACATTCCAATAATAATGCGGAGAAGAATACTCGTGTTCTACATATGTTTGCTTTGTAGAGCAACTTAGATTCTAAATTATTAACTTACTAGATTTTGAATAATAAAATATTAAAAATCAAATATCTCGTTTTATTTATAATAATGTGGCACTGACGCAGAACCCACGCTGAATCGCATGGGTTTCAGTCTATATGGCTTTTTTAGGATTGTTCGCTTCGCTCGCTGCACCGCTCGTGTGCGTGTTGCTCTCGTACGTACCTATGTATATGCATATTAAACCGCGTGTTACAGAATAACAAGTAAAGCTGAAAGGGTGTGAAAGGGTCCCTTGTTAGGGCTGCCGCAGACCAAACTTATGTTTTTGCGAGCGACAAAGCATTCAAAAAAGAATCGTACGTAATTAAATTAAAGGTGACATTGTCTAGCTAGACAATCGCCGCTAGTTGCCATTGCCACCAACCGTGATAGCCGTTTGTCATTCTAGCCACGTGTCACCTTTATTTCAATTACTATAGAGTTTCTTTTCGAATTTCTAGTAAAGGTGCTCGAGCTGTTGCTCGCAAAACTGGTCTTATTTTGCGGCGGCCCTTCTATAGGCAAAAAAATTAAAGCGGTAGTGTAGCTTTTGAAATGTACGAATAACTATTTATTTAATCAAATTACTCAAAATATCAGCACCATCAAATAAATAGTACTATTGTTTATTAATCTATGTATAAAAAAGCAAGCTTAATGTAGTGTTCATTATTATTATTATTCTTTTATATTCATTAGTATTTAATACCTCCTCTCGAGTACCTCTGGGCTTGCTTAGCTCGCCACATATGCTTTTTTTTCTATAAATCAGTTAATTGAATCCGGAGTTCAATTATTTATTACTTAAAATATTAAAACAGTTTGTAATTTAAAAAAGTGTTTATTATCATTATACTCCATTACAATCTAGAACTTTCTCCGCTTGAGAGGACATATATTATAAGAGATCTGTGCGCTTGAGTATCTCCGGGCGCCAGTTGACGGGATGCGTCTCCTCCGAGGCGGCGTCGTCCTCGCGGTAGATCTTGATCGTCTTGTCCGCCTCGGTCGTGATCAGTCGCGAGCCAGAGTTGTCGAACGAATCATACTTAGCTCGGAGTACTATTGTTCATTTATGTAAGTCGCAGAGATAAAGGAAGTATCCCGAAATGGCAACATTATTAGTGACATAGTATCCCGAAATGGCAACATTATTAGTGACATCCCTCTCATGTCATATATTTTTGAATAGAGAGACAAACAATAATGTTGCCATTCCGTTCCGGGATCTTTATCTGTGCGACTTATATTAATCAGTGTTACATATTATTAGACTTGCTTCGCTCGAAATACATATTAGTGTATTGCTTTTTTATGCAATGAATTGATCCGGAGTTTAATTATTTATTCCTTGAGGTAAGTATAAAAACAGTTTTGAACTTGGAAAAATGTTTATTATCATTATACTCTTATGATTATGATTATAATCTAGAACTTCCTCCGCTTGAGTATCTCCGGGCGCCAGTTGACGGGATGCGTCTCCTCCGAGGCGGCGTCGTCCTCGCGGTAGATCTTGATCGTCTTGTCCGCCTCGGTCGTGATCAGTCGCGAGCCAGAGTTGTCGAACGTCATCGCGAATATTCCCGCCTCAGAGTCCATCGAGCCCGGCTGCACTGCCGCCTGTGAGAGATTTACATTGATTGGTAAGAGGCTCATGATCAGCAGTGGACTGTTGTGGCTGTTAGTAGTAAGATACTGAAATATGACATAAATTTGTAGTAGCACATTCACACCATGCACCTGCTCCTGCTCCTGCCGCTGTCGCTAATAATGCTCGAAATACTTCCGCAGAAGTTTTTTTTTTTTTTTGTTTCTTTGGGAGACTTACAGCTTAAATAATAACAGTAGTTAAATACAACAAAAATAAAGTTATAGCCAATTAAAATATTCCAAAAATAGGGTATTGATGTATGGGTATGAGTATTCCATCATCGCGAGTGAGTGTTCACACGCTGCCGTTATACTCTTCTCGCACCAATACGAGTGAGAGAGATAGCAATACATTCCACACGCGTTCGTGCTGCCGCCGTTCCTTTGACTCGCGCACGAAAAGCCGACAATCGAGGTAGCACGAGAAGTGGCAGCGGCATTACGAGTATCAGCGCGAGTAACCTGTTGACATACTCGCGCTGCCTACTTCCCTTACTTTTTCCCTGCCCATATTGGCATTGTGTGAACGTGCTATAAGATATTGAAAATGCCGAGTGATGCTGGCTTAGAACTATTTGTCTCGAAGCGCCGTACATAAGCTGATATAGATGGCAGAGCAGCGGGACGGTACCCCCGGCTTAATGTCCCGGCGGGCGCTAAAATTTGATGAATTTCTTATTTTCATTTATGAAAATAAGCGTGTGATGCTGGCTTATAATAGCATCATCCCAATTTTTCCCGTGCGTGTCATACGAAGCGACTCAAGGGTGGGTTTTGCAATTTCAGGCGATGGGCTGATAACCTGTCTCCATTGTGATACACAATTTTCCGAATGACCCTCAAATGTTTGTCAGACGTGGCGTAAATGTCCGATTCTTACGACCGCCTACCCAGCAAGAGATATAGGCATGATATAATATGTATATATGTGTAAGGAAGATTGATGGGTTGTAGCCATTAGGCTCAATGCTGCATGATGGAAAAGGGGAATTCCCGATAAGCGAGGTGTTCAGCTCGGGGACCGCGGCCCAACATGTAGGACGTCGATTTCGTATTTATGCACTTCATCAAACTTCGTAACCGCGTTTTAAGTCTTGACTTCTGATTGGCGAATCTTCTATGAAGAGTATGACGTATCGTGTTTACATTGTGCAGGCAAACGGTTAAATAATGAAAAAAATAATTAAATAAATGCATCCAGCGAAGGCAGCACATTCTGTGTGCGGCGCGCGCTTCATATTTCTTTGCAATCCGCGCCGCTACATATGTATGAAATCAGCACTAACCTGCAACCTCTGAAAATTGTACCCGGTCCTCCAATCCCAGAGGAACATGGTCCCGTTGTCCCCTCCACTGACCAACACCCCTTCAGGGTTGACCGCCATACAGTTGACGATCGCGTTATGCCCGGACAGGTTCTGTATGAACTTCCCCTCGGGGCACTTCCACTGTTTGATATTGTCGGGCGACGCCGAAGCGAATGTGTTGAGAGTCGGGTGCACCACGATTGAGCGCACGGACTTCTTGTGGTTAGTGAGGGTGCACATTGACTTGCCGGCCGCGAGGTCCCACAGGCGGATCGTTGAGTCGTGTGACCCGGTTATTATCTGCAATCAAAAACATTGACGTGTGATTTCAGCTTATAATAGCAGCAGCCCATTTCTGTCCCGTATATGTATATTTATCACTATGGCTCATATGTTCGCACTCTCCATATTACCCAAAGGTTGCCTGGAAGAGAATGCTACTTTAGCATTAAGGCCGCCTTATTATAGGTACTGTGTTTTTTTTCTGTTTTCTTTTCAATGTTATTATGTTTTAAGTGCAATTAAGTATATTATTATTATGGCGACCTCAAATGTTTTGTGTAAATGTTAGTTTCAACAGGTTTTTACGCTCTGCCTACCCCGCAACACTTTGTCTGTGTCCGATATGCAATCTGATTCCCAGCAAAAGATTAATATAGCGTCCCCGCTGCTACTAGTTATCCTCACTGCTACTAGTTAACTCTTCGCGACCTGCTGTCATTATTCACCTGTGGTTCGGAAGCTTGGCAAGCGAGCGTGTGGACGTTCCTCATGTCCCACACTCTAATGGTGACGTCTCTTTATACCAGCTGTCATTAGTTATAGTTACCTGTGGTTCGGAAGCTTGGCAAGCGAGCGACGCTATGGTGTCCGTGTGGCCGGTCAGCGTGTGGACGTTGGCTTTGGTCCTCATGTCCCACACTCTAATGGTGACGTCTCTTTATACCAGCTGTCACAGTTATAGTTACCTGTGGTTCGGAAGCTTGGCAAGCGAGCGACGCTATGGTGTCCGTGTGGCCGGTCAGCGTGTGGACGTTGGCTTTGGTCCTCATGTCCCACACTCTAATGGTGACGTCTCTTTATACCAGCTGTCACAGTTATAGTTACCTGTGGTTCGGAAGCTTGGCAAGCGAGCGACGCTATGGTGTCCGTGTGGCCGGTCAGCGTGTGGACGTTGGCTTTGGTCCTCATGTCCCACACTCTAATGGTGACGTCTCTTTATACCAGCTGTCACAGTTATAGTTACCTGTGGTTCGGAAGCTTGGCAAGCGAGCGACGCTATGGTGTCCGTGTGGCCGGTCAGCGTGTGGACGTTGGCTTTGGTCCTCATGTCCCACACTCTAATGGTGACGTCTCTTTATACCAGCTGTCATTAGTTATAGTTACCTGTGGTTCGGAAGCTTGGCAAGCGAGCGACGCTATGGTGTCCGTGTGGCCGGTCAGCGTGTGGACGTTGGCTTTGGTCCTCATGTCCCACACTCTAATGGTGACGTCTCTTTATACCAGCTGTCACAGTTATAGTTACCTGTGGTTCGGAAGCTTGGCAAGCGAGCGACGCTATGGTGTCCGTGTGGCCGGTCAGCGTGTGGACGTTGGCTTTGGTCCTCATGTCCCACACTCTAATGGTGACGTCTCTTTATACCAGCTGTCACAGTTATAGTTACCTGTGGTTCGGAAGCTTGGCAAGCGAGCGACGCTATGGTGTCCGTGTGGCCGGTCAGCGTGTGGACGTTGGCTTTGGTCCTCATGTCCCACACTCTAATGGTGACGTCTCTTTATACCAGCTGTCACAGTTATAGTTACCTGTGGTTCGGAAGCTTGGCAAGCGAGCGACGCTATGGTGTCCGTGTGGCCGGTCAGCGTGTGGACGTTGGCTTTGGTCCTCATGTCCCACACTCTAATGGTGACGTCTCTTTATACCAGCTGTCATTAGTTATAGTTACCTGTGGTTCGGAAGCTTGGCAAGCGAGCGACGCTATGGTGTCCGTGTGGCCGGTCAGCGTGTGGACGTTGGCTTTGGTCCTCATGTCCCACACTCTAATGGTGACGTCTCTTTATACCAGCTGTCACAGTTATAGTTACCTGTGGTTCGGAAGCTTGGCAAGCGAGCGACGCTATGGTGTCCGTGTGGCCGGTCAGCGTGTGGACGTTGGCTTTGGTCCTCATGTCCCACACTCTAATGGTGACGTCTCTTTATACCAGCTGTCACAGTTATAGTTACCTGTGGTTCGGAAGCTTGGCAAGCGAGCGACGCTATGGTGTCCGTGTGGCCGGTCAGCGTGTGGACGTTGGCTTTGGTCCTCATGTCCCACACTCTAATGGTGACGTCTCTTTATACCAGCTGTCACAGTTATAGTTACCTGTGGTTCGGAAGCTTGGCAAGCGAGCGACGCTATGGTGTCCGTGTGGCCGGTCAGCGTGTGGACGTTGGCTTTGGTCCTCATGTCCCACACTCTAATGGTGACGTCTCTTTATACCAGCTGTCATTAGTTATAGTTACCTGTGGTTCGGAAGCTTGGCAAGCGAGCGACGCTATGGTGTCCGTGTGGCCGGTCAGCGTGTGGACGTTGGCTTTGGTCCTCATGTCCCACACTCTAATGGTGACGTCTCTTTATACCAGCTGTCACAGTTATAGTTACCTGTGGTTCGGAAGCTTGGCAAGCGAGCGACGCTATGGTGTCCGTGTGGCCGGTCAGCGTGTGGACGTTGGCTTTGGTCCTCATGTCCCACACTCTAATGGTGACGTCTCTTTATACCAGCTGTCACAGTTATAGTTACCTGTGGTTCGGAAGCTTGGCAAGCGAGCGACGCTATGGTGTCCGTGTGGCCGGTCAGCGTGTGGACGTTGGCTTTGGTCCTCATGTCCCACACTCTAATGGTGACGTCTCTTTATACCAGCTGTCACAGTTATAGTTACCTGTGGTTCGGAAGCTTGGCAAGCGAGCGACGCTATGGTGTCCGTGTGGCCGGTCAGCGTGTGGACGTTGGCTTTGGTCCTCATGTCCCACACTCTAATGGTGACGTCTCTTTATACCAGCTGTCACAGTTATAGTTACCTGTGGTTCGGAAGCTTGGCAAGCGAGCGACGCTATGGTGTCCGTGTGGCCGGTCAGCGTGTGGACGTTGGCTTTGGTCCTCATGTCCCACACTCTAATGGTGACGTCTCTTTATACCAGCTGTCACAGTTATAGTTACCTGTGGTTCGGAAGCTTGGCAAGCGAGCGACGCTATGGTGTCCGTGTGGCCGGTCAGCGTGTGGACGTTGGCTTTGGTCCTCATGTCCCAAACTCTGGCGGTCGCGTCTCGTCCGGCTGTCACTAGTACGTCGATCGTCGGGTGCAGCGCGATCGTGTACACGGCGGACAGGTGGCCGTGGTAGTGACGGATCACCTGGAAATTAAATGCAATAAGGAGGATGTGAAGACGACTTAAGAGCTAACTGGACTACGCGGCCCGCGCGTGCAGCCCGCTCGACGCAGCGTTGGCGCTAATTGCGCGATCTAGGTCACCGTTTCACTGTTATTTCTCCTTGGGAATGAGGCGCTTTTGATATATTATCAAGAATTGCTTGTAAAGATATAAGATAAAAGGTTGGTAATTTGGTATACCTCGGAAACAGCTTAATTTTTTCAATGAAATTTTGTATAGGGCCATTTTGGGAGCATATTTACGAAGGGCTGGGGCTAATTTCTTTTTCAGAAATATTTTGAGAACATAGTTTAATGAACATAGCTCAAAAGCTTGTTTAAGGCGGGACGTTTTACATACAAACAAAAAGCTGCATTTCAATGGACTTGTACATGCGAAGAAGAAGATTTGTTTTCACAAATGCTTATGTGAAATGATGAAGGCACATGTAAATTTGGCACAAAACTAGTTTTGGTTAAAGATAAAGAGTATTTCGTCCACAATAAAATCAAACTCATGTTTTGCAGCAGTAGCTCCATCTATTGGCGGTAACTGGCGAATCGGTTTTAACAAAGAAATCTTATGGTTTACAATTTATTTTTATTATTTTGCGAAAATTTTATATCAACAAGGGATTTCCCATCGAAATATTTAATAAGACTTTTGTCGTCTTTAAAAACTTAAGTCCATTTTACTTTTGTATGAAAAACGTCCCACCTGGTGGTACTTTAATATAACAATAGTGAATCCAAAAACCCTACCTTATTGTACTCCAAATCCCAGCACTTGACTTGTCTGTCTTCCCCGCAGCTGAACAGGTAGGGATGTCTGGCGGACACTTCCAGCCCTCGCACGGTGCTGACGTGACCAGTAAGAGACACTTTTAGTTTTCCGCTGGCGAGGTCCCAGATCTTTATTACTCTGTCAGCAGCACCTTTAAACCAAAGACAATCAAATTAAATTTCTACATCTACATCTATTGCAGTTCACAGCTGGACATAGGCCTCCCCCAGGGTACACCATAGGGCAAGATCACTCGTTTTCGCCATCCAGTTGCTACCAGCCACCTTTGATAAGTAATCCGTCCATCTGGCCGGAGGTCGTTCAACACTACGCCAATTATATTTAAAAGCATTAAAGAATCTCTTATCATCAGCCTCACATCATAAATATTAAAGTAGCCCTTTAGTCTATTTCATCTTTTAGTATAAAAAGTTAGTAGTATCAGCAGTTGTGTTGCTTACAAAGACATTGCTTTCAATAAGCAAATGTTTCAAGTAGTATTCAAGACTTAATTTAGTAAATTATGCAGTACACTGTTAGCTGATTATTATGAGCCACACACAAATAATGTTCTGCATCTGATCCAGACTATTTAGGATTTCTTAAATTGTGAAAGTAACAGTTTCCTTATCTACTCTGGTAGAACTACAGAGTTATTTTCTTATTCACCAGCACTTTAGCTGTATATTTTTTTACCTGTAGCAAACCACTCATTCCCCGGTTCAACAGCAACACACCGCACCCACCCCAGGTGCCCGGATATCACCCTAAACAGCTTCCAAGGAGCGTGCCACTTGGGCTTAGGCATTGTGGGTGGTTTGCGGGGCAGAGTCAGGGCTCCCGATGGTGGTGCAGGTGACGGGGTGGGCGCTGGGCCTGTGTATGGTAACATGGCACCGTCGGAGCCTAAAGCTGCTGCTTCTGCCATTTCTGAAAAGAAATATAAGGAATTACATTATGGAAATACATTTAAGTGATAGGTAAATACTAGAGTGCAACAAGTTTAAACAAACAATTCCAAGTGCTTCAAAATGTATAGTGTAGCAATAGCATGTAGCTTACCTGCATTTTCTGTAATAATGTAAACAAGAATTACAGTTCATAATGTAAAAATTCATGAACAAATAATCAAGTTAGAATAATGTAAGAATTCTTTTACTGAAAACAACAAGTATCACTCATGATGTAGGTTTATGTTACTTGTTATTAACAAGAGTGGAGGCATAAACTCTCTACAAAATCAATTACAATACAAGTGATTCAGACAGATAGTAATGTAAAAAGAAGTTTACTACATACCGGTGTCATGAGGGGTTTCAGGGCGACTCATGGAGTCCATCTGTTGTTTGTGAGCCTGAGCTTGCTGCACCGCACTCATGACTTGACCATAGCTGTCCCGCGCCTTCACTGTGCGCAGGATTTTCTCACTGAAACAGCAATGGATAAAGTAGAGCATGGTTAGAAGGATGTATTCACTTACCAAATATAAGATTTCAAAAGTAAACAAAACATGACATATATTTTGATAATTACTAATGGTTATGTAGAACAGTGCCTAACAAACAGTATCTAACAGATACTAGGTGGAATCGTACTTACAATAGAAGAATATGGTGCAAAATGCATACTAAACATAACCTATAAAAAACCTATTTTTACGACAATATAAACAACCTTTAATCAAGCTATTTCTATGTGAATTGTTGCTAATTGCATACTTACGCTTTTTCATCTATTGGAGGCAACATTCCTTGGTTTGCGAGAAACATATCGTGAGATCTTTTCAGAGATCTAAACACTAATGTGTGCACTGAATGTTTGATTACGTCGTCCGACATTTTGGAGGTATTTTATTGCTTCCAACTACTTTAATACACTAAAACGTGATCTTTTATTTCAATATCTTGGTTATTTCATGGCAATATTACACAATTAATTGTAAAAATCACACAAAACACCGCGTCGCGTCCTCCTTTCCCAAAATACAAATACAAATATCACTTTGACCAGCCATTGGAATCTCCGAACAAAGCTTTTGACCGTATACCTGTCGCAGTCCCACGATTATTTTCTGTGTTACGATTAGCTACATCGAGACAAGGCTGTATGGTTTTATGACCTTTGCCTGTCCAATGGATAAATAGAATACAAAAGAATTTTATCTATGCCTGTCAAATTCAAACTGTAATTTTTTTCACGGCCAACTTCTAACGATTTCTATTTCTTTAATTACATTTATCAATAATATTATTGTAAACATTGACCATTTTATAACCATTTATTTTATTTTGACCTGTGCTATGGGCAAAGACGAAGAAAAGTGAACTTGGCGAATACGAGGTGACGGCATTCGATAAAAATTTGTATTGCTGTATTTACGATCAAGAATTTATTGAAACTGTTTAGAACATCGTTTAGAACGCAGTTTCGCTACAGTTTTTGTGGTATGTAATATAAGTAATGACATGACATCAATGTTCATACTTATTCGCTATAGCAAATGTAAGCAGCTTCCCTTGATGTTGATATCACAATATTTTTGCTGATGTGTGTCTAAGTGTCTAGTTGCGTTGCGTGCGTTCATTACGGTAGTGACCAGTTTAAACCAATCCAATGCTTTCTTCTTTCAGAATATACCAAAGATTAGAGCTACTTAGATGTTGTGATCTTAGTAGACTGGTGATCTGTTCCACACATTCGATTCTTCGTCGGCATCCAAACTGTTGAATTAAATGCATGGTGAGTTATACTTTTTCTCTTTCCGCACGAATAACCGCAGTATCAGCGTTTTTAAACTGCCTACTAGGCTGACGAGGCAGTGTAGCGATCACCATTTAAGTAGAATCATCTTAAACATCATCCCGGCCTGATGGCTTGATATGCTCTCCAAAGCAATGTACAATTGAAATTGAGAACAGCTACACCGAGCGATAAGTTGGCTAAGTATCAATAGACGCTAGACTACTGCATCACAGAAGGTGTGCGTCAATATAGCATGATGTCCCACATTCTTCACCACCTTGCCTGTAATAAATGAACTCACAACTTCCCTACAGTTACTATATACAATAGAACAATTACAGTGTAAAACTAGATTAATGTTTCAGAATAGTGCAATTCTATGGGCAGTATCAGCGCTAGACTGATACAGAAAAAAAAAAATAAGAATCGTATCCGCGCCTATTTTGCCTACCTGATAAGGTAAAAGGTAATGTCGCAGGTTTTAGACCAAAACCCTAGTTTTGTTATCTTTTATATAAGACAAATTGGACTTAATTTTAGTTTAAACATTAGCATGGAGAAAAATTAAGTGTACCATACAAGCTTGGTGGGCTGGGTGGCGTTTTCGTTATTCAGCTCTGAAAACACATAATTATAAACCTGATATAAACAATCTAGGTTTGCACGTCTATTTTATCAATAAATCGGTTGGTCATGATCAGCAAAGTAAATAGAAACTCAAATTTCTTTGACACACTCAATTATTATTGAAAGTATTTATCTTATCCTGTTGTAGTTAAATGGCATACATTCATTGCGACGGACAGAAGGCTCGTACTTTGAGATTTATCTATCGTATCGTTTTTAATAAAGTTTTCCTATGCTTTATTTTCAGGCTCCCAGAATGATACGAATAAGAAACCGGCGTATGGCGGCTTGAGGTGACAGTCGTTTACTTCGTGTTTAGTTTGCTGTAATTAAATTATTCGTTTTTAGTTTGCTGTAATAAAATTATTTTAAATTATGTAACATTCATTTTATTTAAATTACCTGTATAATTAAAATACCTGTGACAAATACTACCTATTACTGTGACTACTACACACCACTATTAAATACTAGGAGATAACAACCTAACGTAGCGAGTACGTCCATGGTACATCACTGTAAATTTTCACAATCCATGGTCAATTCACGTAGTGGTATATTATAAGTCTATGGTCAATTCAGTAAGGACTTTATGTACTAAGGCTAGTTGCTTATCTGTCCTTTAGGACATATATATAAGAGATCTGTGACTTTGACATTGACAGATCAAAATCAAAACTATCGTTCGGAAATCGTCGTGTGCTTCGAGCAACGACGGCCTTCCGGGACGGAACCTGTTCTGTGGACGGAACGAGACGGAAGACCGTGTTGCTCGAAGGTCGTGTGCCTAGAAATTCATTTTTTTTATAGGTACCTAACCTAACTAGATCCCACTGCTGGGCAAAGGCCGCCCCCGCGGTCGTCCACTTTTTCCGATCCGAAATTAAACCAAAATTAATAATAGGAAGTATAAGTATTTTTTTAAGTATTTTTGGTTTTACGGACTAAAACAGTAACTGCTGTTTCGGCACATTTTGCTCTTCGCGGGCTTAAGAGTCCTACTTCTGCGGAAGGAACAAAATTCAAATGAAATTCGGAAGTCATGTCAAAGAGTATATTATAGAGGTGTCACCATTTCATAAAATGTTAGTCTAACTGGTACTGATACAATACTTGACGACCAATGGTAGTGCGACTGCCTGCGGCGCAAAGGTTCCGGGTTCGATTCTCGGTGGACTTCTCACAAAGTTGATATTATAACTGGGAAGGAATATGAACCTACATTATACTATGAGGACCATATTTTGAAATAAGCTCAACCATCCTTAATAATTATGAACTCTATAAACTGAACGTAACTATACTGTCTGTTTGTTTGTTGTTTTTTCACTTTCAGTAAATGAAAAGAATTCATCTAAGAATAAGGACATAATCAGTTCACAAAACACTTATCTTCATAACATCTCAAATCATATTTGCAACTTTTTAGTTTTACGTTATTTCAGAAGAAGCAAAATCTTTAAACTACATAAAGCCAACTAATTAGTTCAGTTTTTAAAATGCAAGTGGCCAGTATCATGTTACGCACTTCGCGCGAACATAATTTTTGTTTTGTTTTTGTCCATCCTGGTATTGTACATTTTTCTTGCGAACTTCGAGAATGAGAAACTTTTTTGATATTTCTTTGTCATTTTCGTCATTGAGAGCACCGTAAGCGAGACTAATACTGTTCAAAATATAAATAGCAAAAAACAATTTAGCGACGGCCATATATTCGAGTAGATATGATATTATGATAATGTATAGTGGTCGCATTCTTGCACCGTTCATTAGTTTTTGAACAATATTTGTTGAGCATCAGACGCCGCATGCCTAAAAAAATTTATATAACATTTTCAAACCTTCGACCACTTCAATCTTCTACCTTTCCAATGTAAAAAATCACCGACACCAGTTGAATTGCTTCATAATTAAAGAAACTTTCATACATTTTGGTGATATGTTATAAAGCAACTAAGAAAAATTAAAAATCAAAAGGACTTCTTAATTGTTTTTTTTTAAACTAAGGTTTTTAATCCATTCCTATCTGGATAATCCTGTAATTTTTGGTCTAAAAATTGGTATTTTAAGAAAGGGGGTTTATAGGCCTATACAATATTTGGTATATTTCGGTGTTACCAACGAACCAGGGTGACCATAACCTTATAATAATTATATCCTCGACCTTCCCGAAATGATAAGTACCTGCAAATTACTTTTAACATTAGTATTGGCATTTTGTTCGGTGACACTCTAGGACTTTCCAACTAGGTATAAGTCTAGAACCTTTCAACCCAGTGCTACTCTGGCAGAACATCTTAACCCAGAGCTAACCCACTCTAGAACCTTTCTACCCCATAACACTAAAAACCTTCCGACTCAATTGATCCCACTCTTAAACTGAAATCTGACAAAAATCTAACGACTTTTGTGTACTAGGTACGCTAGTTGCAAGAGATATGGGCGTGATATGTGTATGTATAATTATGTACGTAAGTAAACATACATAATTATTATACTTGCTTTCTTATAATTTGTCCTAAAACTGTGGTTGGTGGTGACCGTATGCGCGGCGCTCCATATATACAATTAAAAATTTCCGCCGTGGTTAAAAAACTGCTTTTGTGCCGCCGTGCCGCCGTCTAGTGTTGCATATAAATCGAACCTTACTACTTCATACTAATCTGCACTAACAACCACGTCATCCTATTATTTGATCGTAAAAATATTTTTAATACCTACGTCTAATCGGTTCATATTTTGCGTTTCGTTCGATGTATCAATCAACGTAGTATTGACATTGGCAAAATTATCCATAGCGGATAGAATGCCGTTGTTGTAGATAGTTGATATATTTTACGGCAAAATTCTAGCTACAATAACTTTTCATTGTCAAAATATCGAACCAATGTACAGTGTGTCGCGTCTGCATCATATTCCGTTTACCTATGATCAATTCCACGTCAGTTTTGACAGCAGAGGAAACACATCAAAACAAAAACCTTTTATTTCCAAGGAAAGCAGCCGGAAACAGTAAGTGTTTTGCTAAATTTCTTAATAACTAAGTTGTTTTGTCAAAAAATAACCGCCCGGGCGGGTTCAACGTGAAATTGCCATTAATAATCATACTAAGATCAATACAGTTCGATTAGCACTGGCGGAGGAAATCTCTTACGCCACGCTTCATCACTGAAAAATAGAGGTAACTTCAAATTTTAATTTCTCCGTAATTAAATATAAAATGAGATTTTGCGCTACCCTGGCTTATTCCTCATATCTTGAAGATTAAAAAACAAAATTTTGTTGACAGTGATGCGCCTTAAATTATGTATAAAATGCATTCTCGTAGCTCGTTTTCACCTCACTTCATGGAAGTAGGCCCGTTAAATCATCTACCCCACAGCAATGTGAAGGATTTTGTAAGCGGGTACGAATTAAGTAGGTACCAACAACTCGGTTAGAATACAGTGTACCTACATATAATAAAACAACTAAAATTTATTTTATTACAGTTTTATTTAATCTTAGGTAATACAAAACCTATTTGTGGACTAGATTTCCATTAGACTATAAATTAAATGCAAAAGAGCATGAACATTGCACATAGCTTAAAAATAAACTCATGAAAATATTTATATCTGATGAAAATTGATATTTACCCTTAACTATTTTAAATAGACACCAATGACTAGTCTGCAATATTTAGAAACTTGAGGGCATAAACACTACAGTGATAAATAAGTTAACTGGGTGTATGCATGCAGTAGTTTAACTGATTCTGCCTGACTTTAAAGTCGATTCCGCTTGATGGATTTAACTTTTTGTAATAAGGTACATCACTTATGCGCACGTTATAACCAATGCAACATTTTTTATTACTACGTTAAGAGGGCTGGATGATAATGTAAAATAGGCAACTGCTTATAGGAGACCTGACAAGATCCACTTTGCTGAAAGGCCCGTGTTTTACATGGCATAATCCAGCCTTGACTTCTACAATTCCTTTCTAACCAGAACTACTGAGTACAAGCTCGCTAAAATTAATACTAGGCTAGGGGTGTTCTTAAAGCCAGCGCAGACAGGAAATTCAGTGAAGATATGATCCTCAGACGAGGCGGTCGACGTGGTCCAGCGGCCAGTCGAAGACCATGTCAGCAGAGTCGGCGACGGAAAACACCGCGCCGCTCTCGGTTCAGATGGCCGCCTTCTCGGGGTTATTGGCGTCAGACACCCGGCGGGAGTGGGGAGCCCTGCGGAGCGTTCGCGTCGGCTGCAGGTTCAGAGGAGGCAGATTCGGGCGCTCGATTCTTGTAGGAGACGAGACTAACGGTCTGCCGCGACGTAAAGTTTCCATTCCGGCGCGGAAGTATTCTTCCGTTCTGTCCGCGTAGTTTTCGATCAAGGGCGCTGGGTCCTCGTACTCAACGTTGAAGTGTCTTGTGATGGTTAGATCTTCTGGCGGCCCGAGCTTGTACAGCGGCGGTTCGACGCACTCGTAGTGATGGTCTTCAGTTTCGTCGTGAGGGTAGGTGTCAGCGACGAAGTGGCGGGTTCCTCTAGGAGTCAAGGCGGCCCATAGGACGCGGGAGTCTATGGCAGTGCCTCCGTATAATGCGTTGGAGCCGCCGGCTTTGCTTGTGCTGCTCTTGCAGCCGCTACGAGACCTGCACACAAATATCCTATTTCAATGTTAGGAAAGTTCATTCATGAAATTGAGGTGTCTAACTATTTAAATCTGAAGATATTCTTTTATTTCAGTCGGATATAGGTATACAACTTTTTAAAACAGAAAACTTCTCAATTCGTCAACACTGATTTGAATTTAGGTCAGACATAAGGTCAGAATTTGGTGGGAACATGCCCAGATTCAAGAGGTTTTTTCAAATTTCACTTTCACTTTGTACTGTAACTTGCAATATAGGTAACTACTTACTCTCTGCACCTAAGCAGGAACAGTGCAAGCAGTGCAGCGACGCACAGTACAGCGATGCAGCACGTGATCAGCACCAGGAACCAGGTGTCGTCGTTGGCAGCCGGCTCTGAAGGATAAAACTTGCATTGAGTTTATTACGTTCCAAAATGTATTGGCATATTTTTGAAAACTTGCAATATTTTATAGGGGCAGGATTTGAACCTGCGACTTTCGCAACTCATTCCTTGCCCGCCGATTTTGCAAGTGTATTTAATGCCAGTAACGCGTGGCACGGCTCCATCTACCGGGTTAGTTTTGCAACTAATACCCGGCGACTAATTCTATCTTTACAGATTGAATGTATTCTAAGCGATGAAAACCCGCGATAAATGAAAAATGGAAGAGGCGTCGCCACTAGTAATGCGAAAGTCGCAGGTTCAAATCCTGCCCGCGCTTGTAAATTTTGCAAGTTTTCAAAAATTGTATACTTAACACGGAAAGTGTTTTAAAATTTGGTATTCAATGTATTAGCATAATCTTATGACATTGCAGCTCGCATTGCAGCTACGGTTACGAGACCTTACAATCATGGTGCATGTCAAGCTTCACGCCTATATCTCTTGCAGGGTAGGTCTTATTTAATATGTAAAATAGGCCCGCATTTGTCTGCTATCTCACCTGATGGTATGTGACGATGCAGACGATGATGGTACATGCTTGCCCAGATAATGCCTATTCACTCTTGCCTTGAAAAGGCCCAAGTTATAATGTTCCGGAAACAGATAAAGGCATTCTACTCCTTAGCTGCTCGCATGATGAAGGTTGAAGCAAATTGCCGTACACGGCCGTATAAAACGTAAAATACATTGGGTCGTTTGCTGAATATCCATTATGAAAAGAATAATATCCAGTCTTCACCTTCCGACATCGTACACATCACAAGAATTCGCCCGGTCAAGCCCGTGCCAGGTCGACCAAAAGCCATCGTAATTAAGTTGTCATCACGATCAGTTCGGGACTCCATTCTTGCTGCAGTGCGCGCTAAAAAGGGCTTGACGACCTCAGACATCGATATACCTGAAGAGCCGAAGAAGGTATACGTCAACGAGCACCTCACACCTGCCAATAAACTCCTTCATAAGCAAACCAGGGAGAAAGCTGTCGCGGCACAGTATCGATACGTCTGGGTTCGTGATGGCAAGATCTTCGCCCGAAAGAACGATACCTCTGCTACTGTGCGAATTTCGAATACCGTTGACCTTCGTAAACTTGTTTGACTGAGTGCCGATAGTGCTACCTGTGTTTTGAATTACTTGTCTTTTTTGCTAATAGCCACTAGGCACAAACTACGTTATATTAATTTTACAATACAAAAAAAATATTACTTAACCTCCTCGAGCGTGAACGGTAAGCAACTACTCCCTTCTTTGAATATATATAAGTACCAATATAAATATAATTCATACAATCAATATCATATTTATCATATTTTATCAATAACATACTTATTTATTATTTATTCAATGTATCTATTCAAAATGTATACTGTTATGCAATACCTACTCTCAGAACAAATCAACACATACGTCATGTCTCTTAAAGGCCAATTCACATTGACGCTGCAGAAACGCGGCTGTATTATTATTTTCTTGCTTTCATCTCAAGATATTTTTACTCGCAATTTTTTAATTCTAAATAATAATGAATAGGAAAAAATTTAATATATTCTATCAAAACGTCCGCGGTCTTCGGACAAAATGTTTGGACCTATATAATAATATACTGCTTAATGAATATGACGTTATCCTACTTTCGGAATCTTGGTTACAAAGTGATATACTGGACTCTGAATTATGTGACAACAGGTACGACGTTTTCCGTTGCGACCGTAATTTAGACTTAACGGATAAGACATGCGGTGGAGGAGTGTTATGCTGCGTGCGTCGTGAGCTGTGTGCCGCGCGGCGAACGGACTGGGTGAGTAACTCGTTCGAGTCCCTTTGGCTTACCATATCATCACGTGTTATACATACCCAAAAGAATTTAAATATTATTTTATCATATGCACCACCTGATGTCGCTAACATTCTACCTCCTATGATGAATGAGTATTTGTCTAATTTAAAGCGAATTCATGAGCATAGCCAGTCTGATGATTATTATCTACTTATAGGCGACTTCAATTTACCTTGTTTGAGATGGAACATGGATGGATGGTCCATATCACATGTAGGTACTACTTTATTACAAACAACTGCTTGTGATTTTGTTGAGGAACTTAGCCTAATGGGATTTAATCAATATAACAATATACCTAACCGCAGTGACAATATATTGGACCTGTGTTTTTCTAACCTTCCATTAATCATCAATGCAACTCAAGAATTGACAAAATTAGATCCACTTCACCCTCCTCTATCAGTGGAAATACCTGATCTTTTTCTCAAACCACTCATCGAAAACAAAACTTCTCGCTTTAATTTTCGTAAATGTAATTATGAATTAGTAAATACGTACCTAAGCCAAATAGATTGGGATCAGATATTTTCAACGGCCGAGTCTGTCAACGATGCTGTCGACATATTTAACGAAAAATTACATGAATGTTTTTTACTATTTGTTCCATTAGTTTGCAATAAAAACAGTCACTATCCTATATGGTATAACCGACCTTTAATTAAAATTATTCGAGAGAAAATTAAAGTACATACAAGATGGAAGATGTTTAACAATCCTCGTGATTATGAGGAATTCAAACTTCTTAGGGACAGACAGCATCGAGTCCAGGCTCAATGCTTTGATAAATTTACTCGTAACTCAGAATCCTATATTAAATCTGACCCTAAATACTTTTGGTCTTACTCTAAAGCTAAACGGGGTGGTTCAAACTATCCTCGGTATTTTACATTTGAAAATAACACTTACAGTGATGGCCAAGAAATTTGCTTTGCCTTCAATAATTTTTTTGAGAACATGTTCAGTAATTCCTCTTCTTTTTCTAGTGATATGCCTGTTCTGTGCGACCAGTCTGCATGTGATAATTGTTCTTCTAATATAATATCTAGTATAAAAATCAAACAAGAAGTGGTATCTAAATATTTGTTAGGTCTGGATAAATCAAAGGGAGCTGGTTGCGACGGCATTCCACCAATTTTCCTCGCCTCATGTGCGAAAACCTTAGCTTATCCAATTAGTTTGCTTTATCAGATGTCACTTGAGCAGAATAATTTTCCATCTTTATGGAAGAGAGCGCATATTATACCTATTCATAAAAAAGGTCCTAAATCTAGAATTGAAAATTACCGACCAATATCAATTCTAAATACTGTTGCCAAAGTCTTTAAGAAAGTAATATACCACAATATATATCCCGTTATTTCAAATGGTATCCCCGGTACTCAGCACGGCTTCATGCAAAGACGTTCTACGGTCTCTAATCTTGCTTGTTTTACAAACTATGTAATTGATCACATGGAAAACGGTGGTCAGGTTGACGTGGTCTACACGGACTTCGAAAAAGCATTCGATCGCGTGGACCACGTCATCCTGCTACACAAGTTGCATGTTCTTGGAATTCATGGAGATCTACTCAGATGGGTTAAATCTTATCTCACGAATCGTTCTCAAGCTGTCGTTCTGGGTGGGTATAAATCCGACTTTATTTCAGTCCCTTCCGGTGTACCCCAGGGGTCGCACTTGGGACCTCTGTTCTATAACGCCTATATTTACGACATCTACAAGCATATCAGGCATACACGTCATATTCTCTATGCGGATGACAAAAAGATTTACATGTGTATCAGTTCCTATGCTGATTGTGAATTACTTCAGAAAGACCTCGATTCACTGTACCGGTATTATGCCCTTAACAACATTACAGTTAGCATCGCTAAATGCCAGTGTATTTCTTTCACGCGTAAAAGATCCCCATTAGTATACTCTTATAACTTTAATGGCGTTGCTATTGAGAGGGTTCAGGTGATTAGGGACCTGGGAGTATTACTTGATTCAGAAATGTCCATGAGACAGCACATTGATACGATATCATGCAAATCCTTCCGCAATCTTGGCTTTGTAATGAGAACCTGTCAGCCGTTTAAAAGTCTGATCAGTTTTAAAATCGTTTATTTTGCATATGTAAGATGTCTGCTTGAGTATGCGTGCCAAATTTGGTCCCCTTGCTATGCAGTACATATAAACTGTTTGGAGCGCATACAAAAGAAATTCATTTCCCATATAAATTACAAGTTTCGTCAATCCACACCAGATTACATAGATAATTGTCGCCTATACAATCTGCTTTCTCTGCAAGAACGACGTACAATGATGGACATGTGTTTGTTGTTTGATGTGGTTAGAAGCCGTGTTGATTGCCCGGAACTTCTAGCTGGTATCCAATTCAACACTCCAAAGAAACGCACTAGACATACAACATTATTTCGAGTACCATTTCACTCAACAAATTACGGCAAAAATAACTTTTTATCTCGTGTTGTTAGTACTTATAATAAGGATTTCAGTAGCATCGATCTATTCAATGTACCTAAATCTAGTTTTAAAGAACAAATAAAAAAAAAATTGTTATCAGCTGCTGTTAGCTCCACCCCGGGCTAACAGTGTAACACTAAACTATAGTTTACGTACTATCTTTGTCGCGTAAGTGCCTCTCGTTTGTAGGTATCGTAGCCTACAAAAGGGTAGGTAGGCATTTGTTTGATAACTCGCTCTCATAGTTGTTAGTGTTTTGGCTATGATGAGTTGAGTGGTGTATGTATGTGCAGTCGGTGTTGGAATATCATGGCAGGTAGAATTTTCAAGTCCTCATTTTTTCTTTTGTGACTGTAAGCGATAACATGGTTGTTATAGGAATACTGCTGTTACTGGTATAAACTAGGTAAATCATGTAAAGGTCTCAGCTTTGAACCGACTGTACTTACCCTACCCTCTTATTGGTACCTGCGCATAGCGTGTAGGTGTTTTGTGAGTATGGTGTATGTCTGTGTATACATAAATATTTATATTATATATAATTTATTATTTATTACAAATTAACTATATTTATATTGTACGTGTTTACTTTATTTATATTTATATCGTATATGTATTATTTAGATAGGAATTAAAAACTTTGCCTTGCTTAAACAGTTGCTCACCGTCTCGTCCTCTGATTCAAATTACTAATAGATAGATAGATAGATTAATTCATACCTACTTTGTTTATGCAATGCTTGTAATCTTGAAGTATGTTATGTAATAACCACGTGGATAACTTTAATTGGCTATTTAAGTATTTAAAAACTGCAATTATCATAAGGAATACTGCTGTTGTTATCCCTGAATAAAGAAAAAAATAAATAAAAAAAAATAAAGAAGAACAGCTGGCTTCATTGGGGAGTCTTTGGAAGAAAAGCTTTTTGATGTCTCTACCTTTGGCAGCATCAAGATGGGGGGTATAATGAAGTATAATGTTTTTGTGTTAGGTTGCTTATTCATCAACGCAACCATCTGACAAATATTTGAATAATCGTGTATATTGCATAATAGTGACAGGTTGTCAGACTGTCGTCAAAAATTGTAGAACACATGAAACCCTCGAGTCCCTTAGTCGCCTCTTACGACACCGTCGGAAAAGAAATGTGGTGATGCTATTCACACGGCCTTTACAGGAAGCGCCAATTTCGTTCAGTTCCTTACCATGTCGAGGTAGTTCATGGTACTCCACTCCCGGAAACAGGACGTTCTCCTCTCGGTTCGCTATGGTGGGACACTTGGAGGCTCTGCACGGCGGCGTTAGGTTGGCTGCATTGGCGAGGAAGGCCGGCAATGGCGGCGGCGGCATGTGGAGGATCGAGTCAGGGGGAGGGCCGAGGGACATGCATTCTGCCCCGCACGACATCCTAGCCGGAATAAGAGAAAAAATAAACACTCTGTTAGTCCTTGTAAGGAAGGCAAGCCCTTTTTCCAGTTTTGTAACTGATTATAACGCGTGTTGGGGAAATGACTGTACAAACATTCGTGCGTGGCCGGATCTTAAGTAAAGCCATCCCAATAAGCTAAATTTGACGGCTATCATCTCCATACTAAATGAGACGGCAACAAAGGAAAATGTAGCCTATGCCAATAGCACGAATCTGACAGCTGTCAAATATGACTTACAGGGATGGCCATACTGTAGACGGCAAACTGAACAACTTTTCTTAGTATAATTTTATCAAAGTATGAAACTATTTACAACACACTATATAAACCAATGGTACAGATAGAGTTACCTAATTAATCCACTAAGAAAGTGGTTCCTTAAATTTTTGCGAAAATACAGGTTATTTTCTTGAAAGTATAGATCAAGGATATTTTTTATTTAAGCCTTTTTTAAATTCTAAACTACTTCGTAATAATAATCGCCTAAATTCGGGAAATAAATTCTCTTAACTTACCTTAAATTAGCGCTGTCACTTTCCGTCAAATAGGTTTAGAAAAAGACAGGAGATATTCAAATCCTGTGTCATGTTTATAAATGTCAATGGGTTCTTCGCCATTTCTAGACAATTTAGTCCCATTGTTTTCATCGTCGGTGTATTTTGACAGAGGACGCGTTATTGTATCAAATTATGAGACATTACATGATTTAGATATCTCCTATCCTCTTCTAAACCTTTTTGACGGTAAGGGACAGCGCTAGTTTTAAGGTAAATTCAGAGAATTTGTATCGGAAGTTGAGGCCACTGGCGAATCAAGTGTCTAACCGTACGTGAGCTTGACTGTACATTGAAACTGATCAATTTTCCTTAGAAAGAATCCCCACTTGTTTCTTAGTAGGTATATGTGTAGCTTGCTATATTTTTTGTTACTTGTGTTTATATTCAGCGTTTAATACTACGTACACAATGGATAGCATTAAGTTTTTTTATGAGACAGCTTTGTAACAAAAACCACCTAATTACACAGAACAATCACTAAGTACAGTATTAAACTCACTTTTTGTATTTAAATTTGTTTTTTCCCTCAAAATGGATGCACTTTACACCAGACTCGAGTTACACTTGTTCAAGTTTGGTCCAGGGATGCAGAACGCATGCGCGAATCCGTACCTACATCAAAACAAACGCCCTTCGAATACGAGTCTTCACAATTGTACAAGAACCATTGCTGGCTTTGGTAGATGCTTTTGAATGTGGCAAAAATAAAATGCAGCAATGTATGTGAAAAGTTTTAAATTGAAAGCCGAGGGGATGTCGCATAGTGAGGGGTAGTTTATTGATTCACGCTTGCGCGGGAAGATTTCGCGACTAGGGGTGCGATGAGTACATCAAAGAAGGGGTCCATTTCGATACGTTCATCACTTTCACTCTCTTAGGTATTCATTGTGTGTGATAGAGATGTAAATATTACGCGTAAATTGGCAGCTAAATTAAAATTTGTAGTGGAATTTTGCGATTCATTAAAATGCTTTGTTACTTCATTACGTCTAATTTGGGTACGAAAACAAAGACGGACTTTAGAAAGTCATCCGCATATTTAATTTTCTGCATTTCACATACACACACACATATCACGCAAATAATCCCTTGCGGGGTAGGCAAAGCGTAAACGTCTGCAAAAAACGGACATTCAGTGCTGGACGTAGGCCTCCCACAGGGTACGCCATAGTGGCCATAGGGCACGATCTCTCGTTTTCGCCATCCCATTATCATCGGCCCATCTGGCCGGAGTGAAGATGATGATGATTACTACACATATCACGCCTATTATCCCTTGCGGGTTAGGCAGAGCATAGAAGGCCGCAAAAAACCGGCCATTTACGCCACGTCTGAAATATATTTGAGGGTCATTCGGAAAATTGTGTATCGCCATAGTGACAGGTTGTCAGCCCATCGCCCAAAATTGCAAATTACGACTCTCACGGGAAAGAAATAGGGTGATGCTATTCTAAGCCGGAATCACACGGCCATGATGATTACTACGCTTGCATTTATTTGAGAACATCACTTTGTAAGCCTCGGGAAAAGCGCTCCGAGTTTAGTTTTTTGCAAATAGCTAGACGCAATCTTTTCTCCGCCAGCAAAGGCTTATTTTCTAAACCTCTACAATAATTAATTATTATAGTAATAGCCCATGTTATGAGGATGGATGCAGAAGTAGAGGGAGGCCTAAAACAGTTTGGATGGATTGTTTAAAAGATGAAGCAAAAGGGTGTAAACGAAGATTTGACAGCTGATAGAGATGAATGGAAGAAAAAGAACATGTTGCGCCGACCCTAAATTAATTGTGATAAGGGCAGGCAGATGATGATGACCCCCTCAAGATAAATACATACACACATACACATATCACGCTATATAGCACTCCTATATATCAAGATATATAGGAGTGCTTTTTATGTACTTAGTGTAACGCGATGGATGGATGATGTAGGTGTTGTTCAGCAGTGGACAATAATATGCACAAAAAAGTAAGAAATATGTAGTTTATTTATTTTTTACTTTATTGCACATCGTCCAAAAGGCGGGCCTAATGGCACGCAGCATATTCTACAGGCCGATCAGAAGGTGAACAGAGAGAAAAAGCGCTTCTTTTTTTCTCTGTTTTCATTCCAATGTGAATGAAAACACAAAAGGAAAACCACATGCCATACTACTATGCAGTTACTGTAAATTGAATACCAAATTTTAAAAGTTGGGTATACAATTTTTGCAATATTTCAAGCGCGGGCAGGATTTGAACCTTTCGCATTACTAGTGGCGATGCCTCTTCCATCTGGGCTACCGCAGCTCGTCTCCTGCCCGCCAATTTTGCAAGTGTATTTTAATGCTAGTAACGCGTGGCACGGCTCCATCTACCGGGGGATAGTTTTGCAACTAATACCCGGCGACAAATTCTATCTTTACAGAATCCTGCCCGCGCTTGAACATTTTGCAAGTTTAAAAAAAAATAAGTTACTGTAAAGTTAATCAGAAAAACTTTGGGAAATTTCAATTATGATGAAATCAGCTCAAAAGAAGTTTATTGTAGGTGAATGAATGACTGAATGAATTTATTTATTAATCAATCAATAAAGTATTCATAAACTATTCGAGGTTTGTCTGTGCTGTGGGATCGTCGAGTCTCTATAAAATTAATGTATACCTATGTAGTCCTAGTCCTAGTTTAATATTATAAATGCGAAAGTTTGTATGTTTGTTTGTATGTTACTTCTTCAAGCAAAAACTACTGAACCGATTGTAACGAAATTTTGCACACATGTAGAAGGTAACATGGATTTACACATAGGATAGTTTTTATCACAATTTATGCGGGCAACGCCGCGGGTAACACCTACTAGACTTAAATTAGTAAGTTATCTAAGTTTACTTACAGGCGAGCAAAGGCTAGGTTTGATAAAACAATTCAACAGGTAAAAGATTATCCGCCATGTTCTAATTTATTCATTTAAAATAAAGGAACAAATAACAATAAAATCTATACCTTCCAATGTACGTAGCATACTATAACTAAAGGAACATTATGTTACGTAACTGAATCATAGTCCTTTGAAGTGTAATCTCGTAGTGGATACTCGTATAAAGGCAGATGGAACCTAATTGGCTTAGTGCTAGAACTTAGGCTGACCGTAAGCCTCAAAAGTCTAGCTAGCCATAGAGATACTGGACTATTTATATAGTTATGTAAGGGTCCTAACATAAACACCCACATATACATATCGCGACGCCTGATCCTAGACTACAGACCATTTAGTTATGTAAGGGTCTTATTATAACACACACACATACATCTCGCGACGCTTATGTCCCTTGCGAGGTAGGCAGAACTTAAAAGCCGTTTAAAGCGGTCATTATCACCACTTGTGAAGTGACAAGTTGTGAATCCATTGCCTTAAATATATAGAGTGATGCTATATAAGTCAGCATTACACGAGATACCAGACGGTCACGGCTATGATAAAGCCGAATCAAGAGATCGAAAATTATGTGGCAGTAGTGGAGGCGCCGCAAGCTCAGTTGTTAGAGCTGTGGGACGGTACTCCGCGGTCGAAATTTCAAGCATTAGCCGAAGTAAAAAAAAGTTGATATTTATCACTTTGTGAATTTGTTCCCAGTCTGGTTAGGACATTGCAGGCTGAACCACCTGATTGTCCGAAAAGATAGCTGATGCCGTGCTTCGGAGGGCACGTTAAGCCGTCGGTCCCGGTTGCTGTTTATGATTAATTAGACGGCGGTCGTTACACAACCATGTCATAGGCCTATTACTGGTAGTAGGTGGTTGAGAAACTCTGACACCAGGGTTCATCGAGTCGTTGGACGAGTCGGTGTCGCACTCGAAAAGAAGAAGAAGAAGTAAATAAAATACTTCTTATTTTCATTTGACAGTTGCTTGATAATAATAAAGCTTCGTCTCATCCGTATTTCATGCCTATCAAATTCTATTTTCTAATGCAATTTGTACACGACCGGGTCCGTTCAAGAGTCCCATTATAAGTGAATTAGGAACGTCGATGCCAGGATAGGTAAGGTGGTCTTACACACGTGTAGCATTACGTTGCGGTTTTATTTAGTACATACGACGCCTCGCCATCGCACGGACATCGTACGGCGTCCCGGCGTTGTTGATATGTGCGGTTTCGTACAACTCCTTTGGTATTTAGTCCTACTCTTTCCGTTACATTTGTAAATGTTTGGCATTACTTCTAAAACTAGAAATATGGCCATAGCCTGTAATAGACAAGACTGGCCCGATGGCGTAGTGGCTGCTACGCCGAGGGTCGTGTTTTCGATTCCCATACAGCACAAATATTTGTATGATAATAATAATAATCATTTATTACCAATTATTTATTAATAACATAACATTTCATTTCATTTCATTATAAATTACCACAATAGTTATATATTATGGCAAAAGGCGACGTACTCAGTTATTGTCAAAGTGTTGTAAGTTACTTTTCAAATATTCGTGTTGAGTCTGGGTGTTTTCTGTGTATTTATTTTCAAATAAAAACCAGTTCAAAAACTAACACCCGACTACTGAGATATCGCGCTCTAAAAAGTAAGAAACAAGAAATCTGGAATATAAACTACAAACAATTTAATATCTATAGTCCACGAAATTTATACGAAGATATTACATATTATTATATATTTAAATGTATATTTAATAAAAAAATATTGTGGTTTATTGGTGATAGCCGTGGACGTATGCCAGTTTGCTTTACCTAATTATGTTGTGCAAGTTTATGATATCACGTACTAAGTACTAGAGTAGGTGGCATACGACCACGGCTATCACCTATAAACCATAATATTTTTTTATTCAATATACATTTAAATATATAATTATATGTAATATCTTCGTATAAATTTCGTGGACTATAGATATTAAATTGTTTGTAGTTTATATTCCAGATTTCTTGTTTCTTACTTTTTAGAGCGCGATATCTCAGTAGTCGGGTGTTAGTTTTTGAACTGGTTTTTATTTTAATTATTTTGGGGTTGAAGGTAAGTTTAACACTTTGGTATGTTTTTTTTCTGTATAGAAATGCAGCTCAATTCACAATTAAAACATCACTCGTTAATTAAACAAAATGCACTCATCATAATCTTATCTTTGTATGTATGTATGTTTGACCATGCATAACAGGGTAGGAGCCAACACGCAGCCTTGGCGAACACCTCTACTAACGGCTCGGATGTATTGCCTTTAAAAACAACAGATCCTTTCATGTCCATATGGAAGGATTTAACGAGGCTCAGAAGTTTTGGCGGGCACCCGATGTTTACAAGTGCAGTGTAAAGGCCCTCTCTGCTAACGGTGTCGAAGGTTTTGTTAAGGTCTACGAACGCCACAAACAGAGGTGTTCTCTGCTCTCTACACTTTTCCTGAAGTTGGCGAAGTGTAAAGATCATATCTGTTGTGGAACGCTGGGCGCGGAATCCACATTGCGATTCGGGATATACACGATCAGCTAGTTTCTGGAGTCTTAATGAGACTAACCGAGCAAATAATTTACCTACTATACTTAAAAGGGATATACCACGATAACAGTTAACAAGTAACGGCGCCGATTGTCCACTTGAGACTAGTGCTCTCTACACCCTTAAAGAGCAAACCAGCACCGGGGCGGAACAGTACCTTATTGGTCGGGGGCTGCCCAACTTGGAGCGGGCGGTAACTGATCAGTGGCCGACGATGGACACTTCCACTGTCGGAAGCGACCCCTGGCGCCCGCAATTACGCCCATATGTGCGGACTTATAACCGATCACTGCCACGTGGGTGCAGTGTCCTCTCCACAGACACTGCGTTGCCTGGGACGCAATTATGGAAAACGCAGGGCTGCCCAGGACCTGCGCCACCCTCTCGGCCTTCCTGGCTGGATCCGCAGGAACGACTAGTCGATACGTGCGGAGCCAGGTTGGCTGCAGGAGTCTGCCGCGCGGTAGATCTCTGTCACACGCGCCAAACGGAGACCCCGTTCCGGGTTTAATTGTGGAGTTGGCCTCCCAGGACCGTTGTGCTTGGGTCGGATTTATCCCTAGGTCACTTTTTACGACCCCCACGGAAAGAGATGGGGTGGTGCTATTCTTCTCTGCCGGCATCACACGGCTGACCGACAGATTTGAATAGTTTTTATAATACCGCCTGTTCTATTTGGATCGTTTGGTATGTGCTCTTGCTTAGGTATTTGTCCATATGTTTTAGACTCTGTTGAAGTGTCTATTGCATTGATCGTATAGATTTTTGTTCGTAATGCCAAGCGCTCTGACATTTTTTTTTCAATTAGTCTACCTGTTTTAAAGTTGGAAATATATGTACAATTTCATCGTATTCAATTGTGTCGTTTACAATTATTCTTGTGTCTAATATTGCTAATTGCTCCATTGTCAACTTCCCTACTCTGATGCTGTTCAATAGATCGACGAAACTGTTGTCATTTATTTGTCACATATTTTGACCCAATTCACAGAAACTGAACATTCTCCATAAATGTGGTTCAGCTGCATAAATGTCAGGTGGTTTGTAACAATATGCGCCTACACGAGTTGCAGATACGGGTGGTAAATGCATTAAGTCATCAAAGACTAATAGGTTAACCCTTAAATCGTGTTTCACTTAAGTGACAGGTTGTCAGCTGCCGCCTTATTGTAATACCTACACATGAACTCCTCGTGTCCCTTAGTCGCCTTATACGACACCCGTCGCGTCCCGTTATCCCGTAGTCGCCTCATACGACACCCGCGGAAAAGAAATGGGGTGGTGCTATTCTTAGCTGGCATCACGCGGCAACTATTTTTTGAACTGTGCTTATTCAGCCCTTTCATTTGATACCCAACACGACATTACTAGTAGTATAAACTTTTTCAATTCTTAGCTCTAGAGGGCGCCCTGTGTAAAGTATAGTGACATAACGTAGCCTATAACCAGCGGACTGTTTAGACGTTTCAAATGATACCTCATTTATTAAATTCTGATAAGTTGTTTAGAAGTTAGGACGGAACAAACGTTTTCGTTTCCACATACATACATACATACATACATACATACATACATACCGGTCAAAATCATAACCCTCCTTTTTGCTTTGCCGTAGTCGGGTAAAAAAAAGATTTGATGTATAATATCAGCTATCTATCCATAGTACAAGCTTTGCTTAGTTTGGGGCTAGGTGGCGCTCTGTGAAATGTCATTTATTTATTAATATCTTCGTAGACATCTGCTACGACGACGTAGCGGTATTAACCATGACTTGCCATGACCTACCTTTTATTCATATACCAAAATGCTATCTGGAGAAAGTTGATCACTTTTATGGGTCGTTGGATGACTCGGTGTCCCACACGAGAAGAGAAGATGGGCTTTGAAATTATTTCAGCGTTTTAAAATCCTGTAAATAAATAAAAAAAAAAAAAAAAGTAACAATGTCTATTTTACAGCGAAAGCTTCTAGAAAGCTCTTAAGACCTAGAAGTGAGTTTAGAATAGTAATGTCCCAACCGTAATTGTCTTGCAGTGGTCTGAAGTGACCTTGGCATTCTTTTATCCACTTAGGCAATTAGTTTCTCCCTGTGAAGTAATCTCTTACATATTTGATTTACAATTAGCGGGCAAGTAAATATAACGGTTTTTGTGTAGTAAAGTATCCAGTGAAGAAAACAGGTTTTTGCTGCCTGTCTTATAAGCTTAAGTAGAAAAATAGCTTTAAAATAATAACTCCTTTACGAGCAAATTAAATCAATTATGGGTTGTTCTCATCGACCGCGTTTTTCGTACGTTCCGCTTAAAAAGTGCTGCTTCCTCTGGGACGAGCGTTATAAAATTTTACTTCAAAATACTTCAGCACTTCTCACATGTGGTCAAACATTTAATTCATCAAATATGTGGTCAGTTTTTTGTAAATTTCCTGTCAAACATGCATTTTCTCACATCCATGGCATGGTTCTTTGCTACCTTGCGCTAAATATACTGTTATAGATCCTAAAATTACAAGTCTATGTCGTGTTAAGCTTTCTTATCTTTTAAACAATTATATTTTCTATCTTTTAGCATGTTTTTAGTTTCCACAACGGCAGAAACTTTTTTGTAAACACGGATTTTTGCGTTGAAGCCCTGAATCAGCCCACAATTACCTCGCGCTACTCTCTCACTCATATATTCATGACGGTAAAAGCTATCTGTCGATTTTACTCACGAAGTCGTAGCGGCTAGTACCGCCGACAATGTCTTGGGGGACGCAGGCTCCACTCGCCGCTATATCTTCGATGGCGAGGGTAAGTTTCTCACATTTACGACTTTGTCCAGTACCAACCTCATTTCCATGCTAGTCGATTACCAATTTTTCAGTTATTAGGTATTATAGATATTTTTTCTCAGGAATACCTTTGATATGCTTAAAATAACAGGCGGTACTGTATTAAATTTTAACGAATAGGTTTTAATTAAACTGCAAAATAAGCTTTCGTTCTCATTTCCATGTTCTCATTTCCATGGTTCGAGATGGCATGGAAATGAGAAAGTGACGTGGAAATGAGAGAATGATTAAAATTTTGCAGTCCACAGTTGGACAAAGTTTTTAAATTATGAATATTTATTCTTAAATTAATCCAATGCCTGTTTTAATCGAAAATATGTGAAAGTACGGATATTTTTCATTATTACCTACTTTTAAGAAATGAAAGCTTTTGTAGTTAATTTTATATGTCTTTTTACCGAATGTGTCAGAAGAAGGGTTAGAGTTTTTCGGGAGTCTGTCTGTATGTAAGTATGTATTATGTATGTGTTTATGTATTATGTATGTATGTATGTGGACATGCAATTTCTTTTTCGTGGGTTACAGTTACAGCCCAAACGGCTAGATGGATATTGACATGTTGGGTGTCATGTGATTCGCAGCGCATCAGCGCGAGTGACATTTGGTACATTTTAAACAAGATACCGCTAAGACGCGGCACTCCCACCCGCTCTCTGATATTTCACCGCCCCGCGCTCGCCCGACTTAGAAGCAGTCTGAAGTGGTCATCTACTGGTTACGCGCGCTTTATACTAGTTTAGAGTGCGTTGCGGTTTCGGTAGCCCTAGTTTTGGCACGCACATATAAACATGTAGGAGTTTTGCTTCTAAGCGGTAGCCATTATTATGTATTCTTTTCTATAAGAGACATTCTATAGAAAAAAGTGGTTCTATACCAGGTACTGCAAACCCGCGATATCTGTACGCCAATAAAAGTAGTCCATCATGCTAACCACTTTTTTCTATAGAATGTCTCTTATAGAAAATAATACATAATAATGGCTACCGCTTAGAAGCAAAACTCCTACATGTATGTATGTGCGTGCCAAGACTAGGGCTACCGAAACCGCAACGTACTTTAAACTAGTATAAAGCGCGCGTATCCAGTTGATGACCACTGCAAACTGCTTCCCAGTCGGGCGAGCCTATATTAATATTATGTTGGTGCTCTTTTCTATCTTGGCCACAAGTTACTTTAATACAAAGTGTTATAAAACTGTTTGTTGCATTCTGCAGTCGGTCACTATGTAAAAGTTATCAGTATCCACACCCTCATGTTCGTGGGATGCTAAATAAATATTTAACTAAGTAAATAAAGCTTATTTTCTTTATATTTCCTACAAATCAAGTAGTGGACATCTCATTTCCATGACAAAAAATAGTGGCCCTCCTTTTTTATATTTATAATTGTAATATATTAATAATTTTTACTAAAATACGTTCTTTAAGCTCTAGCAAACATTACTGACTACTTATATATTAAAAAACATTTTTAATTATTTTAATATCAAATAAAAGAAAAATTGCCACGGAATTCTCTCATTTCCATGTCCGCAAATAGTGGACATCAAATAACTATGAAACTAGTGGTCCAAGAACCGGGCAATTTCAATCTAGTGTTTGTAATGACGAAAACTTTGATAACGTATATTCAATTATCCAAAAAAACCAAATTTGAAAAATGACATGGAAGCGAGAAAATTCCGTGTCATTATGAGAATGACCCTTATCAGGATTATTTCACAGAAATGTTAACATAGCTTATGAAAGGAGATTTTAATGACGCCCGCGCTATTTTACGTGAATTGTTTTTAACAAAAAACTTAATCTGCTGGAAAAAAACAGTGGATTGACTGTAGAATGTGCTTGATGTTCAAACGAAATTCCAGTGAATCCACTTAATCTAAGTTCGTTGTTCCCGTTTCCACGAAGTGCAGGAAATTTGAAAATGAAATACTTGTTTATTTGCATTTTATTTGCAAAATGAGATACAAAATACAAAAATACAAAACGTTTATTTGGCAAAATATTTTTTTTACAAATGACTCCCACACTAGCATTCCCTGTGTTGTGGGATAGCAGCCTCTTCCCTTAGGATAAACATGATGAGATATAATTAAAAAAATGAAGAAAACCAAACAAATCTGAAAGTGAATGACAAATGTGTGCGCGCGCAGATCATAATGTTACTGAGTGAAAACAGGGGCTGAATTTGAAAATCGTCTCAGTTGTGTTTCAATAGAGTGTCAGTTGGATGGTTATGGTAGTTCTGTATTCCGCTGACAGTTTGAATTAAATAAAATCACAGTGGCAAGAATGACAGTTGAGTGTAGACGGCATTACAATGGCCAAAGAAAATCGGGGCCCTGGTTAATAATTATCATCGCCTTTATTGGAATATAAAATGTTTTTTATTCCTTTATACTACTGCAACAATGGCCACAACAGCAGACTGTTGGTCCACTGCTGAACATGGGCCTGCATAATGTACCGATGGCACCGTAAATCTGACAGTTTGTGTGTGTGTGTGTTACCTCTTCACGCTCAAACGGCTTGATCGATTTGGATGAAATTTGGAACTCAGGTAGAGTATAACCTGGATGAACACATAGGCGACTTTTAACCGCAGGAAAACAACTATTACCACGGGAAAATGAGTGGCAGCGGGTGAAACCGCTGGGCGGAAATATAGTAAATAATAACTCTGTGGTACAGACAGGTTGCAACCGTGGCTGCCATTAACGACGTAAAGCATACTAGACAAGCATACTAAAAATACCATCGAAGTGTGTAATAGATAGCTAAATAGGTACTTGATTATTTTTGAGTGAGTGAGCGAGTGAAATGTATTGCTATCTCGCTAACTCGTATTGCTGAGAGAACAGTATAACGGCAGTGTGTGAACACTCGTTGATACTTACGCTGAAGTATTTCAAGCAATATTCGCGACAGTGGCAGGAGCGAGCGGTTTCATAGTGTGAAAGAAGCATTAGATAAAAAAAATGAGACGTGACAGGATGTTTATAAAACGGGAAACATAAGCTCTTATCCAATATTGGTTTAGGTCAGTGCCGGCTAAGAGTTTCAGGGTGAAACCATCTTTACTAACGAAATTGTGGATATAACCTTACGTAGAAAATTTATGTAGGTATCTATCTATATTCTAGCATACCCTCCTTTTTGCTTTGCCGTAGTCGGGTAAAAAAAAGATTTGATGTATAATATCAGCTATCTATCCATAGTACAAGCTTTGCTTAGTTTGGGGCTAGGTGGCGCTCTGTGAAATGTCATTTATTTATTAATATCTTCGTAGACATCTGCTACGACGACGTAGCGGTATTAACCATGACTTGCCATGACCTACCTTTTATTCATATACCAAAATGCTATCTGGAGAAAGTTGATCACTTTTATGGGTCGTTGGATGACTCGGTGTCCCACACGAGAAGAGAAGATGGGCTTTGAAATTATTTCAGCGTTTTAAAATCCTGTAAATAAATAAAAAAAAAAAAAAAAGTAACAATGTCTATTTTACAGCGAAAGCTTCTAGAAAGCTCTTAAGACCTAGAAGTGAGTTTAGAATAGTAATGTCCCAACCGTAATTGTCTTGCAGTGGTCTGAAGTGACCTTGGCATTCTTTTATCCACTTAGGCAATTAGTTTCTCCCTGTGAAGTAATCTCTTACATATTTGATTTACAATTAGCGGGCAAGTAAATATAACGGTTTTTGTGTAGTAAAGTATCCAGTGAAGAAAACAGGTTTTTGCTGCCTGTCTTATAAGCTTAAGTAGAAAAATAGCTTTAAAATAATAACTCCTTTACGAGCAAATTAAATCAATTATGGGTTGTTCTCATCGACCGCGTTTTTCGTACGTTCCGCTTAAAAAGTGCTGCTTCCTCTGGGACGAGCGTTATAAAATTTTACTTCAAAATACTTCAGCACTTCTCACATGTGGTCAAACATTTAATTCATCAAATATGTGGTCAGTTTTTTGTAAATTTCCTGTCAAACATGCATTTTCTCACATCCATGGCATGGTTCTTTGCTACCTTGCGCTAAATATACTGTTATAGATCCTAAAATTACAAGTCTATGTCGTGTTAAGCTTTCTTATCTTTTAAACAATTATATTTTCTATCTTTTAGCATGTTTTTAGTTTCCACAACGGCAGAAACTTTTTTGTAAACACGGATTTTTGCGTTGAAGCCCTGAATCAGCCCACAATTACCTCGCGCTACTCTCTCACTCATATATTCATGACGGTAAAAGCTATCTGTCGATTTTACTCACGAAGTCGTAGCGGCTAGTACCGCCGACAATGTCTTGGGGGACGCAGGCTCCACTCGCCGCTATATCTTCGATGGCGAGGGTAAGTTTCTCACATTTACGACTTTGTCCAGTACCAACCTCATTTCCATGCTAGTCGATTACCAATTTTTCAGTTATTAGGTATTATAGATATTTTTTCTCAGGAATACCTTTGATATGCTTAAAATAACAGGCGGTACTGTATTAAATTTTAACGAATAGGTTTTAATTAAACTGCAAAATAAGCTTTCGTTCTCATTTCCATGTTCTCATTTCCATGGTTCGAGATGGCATGGAAATGAGAAAGTGACGTGGAAATGAGAGAATGATTAAAATTTTGCAGTCCACAGTTGGACAAAGTTTTTAAATTATGAATATTTATTCTTAAATTAATCCAATGCCTGTTTTAATCGAAAATATGTGAAAGTACGGATATTTTTCATTATTACCTACTTTTAAGAAATGAAAGCTTTTGTAGTTAATTTTATATGTCTTTTTACCGAATGTGTCAGAAGAAGGGTTAGAGTTTTTCGGGAGTCTGTCTGTATGTAAGTATGTATTATGTATGTGTTTATGTATTATGTATGTATGTATGTGGACATGCAATTTCTTTTTCGTGGGTTACAGTTACAGCCCAAACGGCTAGATGGATATTGACATGTTGGGTGTCATGTGATTCGCAGCGCATCAGCGCGAGTGACATTTGGTACATTTTAAACAAGATACCGCTAAGACGCGGCACTCCCACCCGCTCTCTGATATTTCACCGCCCCGCGCTCGCCCGACTTAGAAGCAGTCTGAAGTGGTCATCTACTGGTTACGCGCGCTTTATACTAGTTTAGAGTGCGTTGCGGTTTCGGTAGCCCTAGTTTTGGCACGCACATATAAACATGTAGGAGTTTTGCTTCTAAGCGGTAGCCATTATTATGTATTCTTTTCTATAAGAGACATTCTATAGAAAAAAGTGGTTCTATACCAGGTACTGCAAACCCGCGATATCTGTACGCCAATAAAAGTAGTCCATCATGCTAACCACTTTTTTCTATAGAATGTCTCTTATAGAAAATAATACATAATAATGGCTACCGCTTAGAAGCAAAACTCCTACATGTATGTATGTGCGTGCCAAGACTAGGGCTACCGAAACCGCAACGTACTTTAAACTAGTATAAAGCGCGCGTATCCAGTTGATGACCACTGCAAACTGCTTCCCAGTCGGGCGAGCCTATATTAATATTATGTTGGTGCTCTTTTCTATCTTGGCCACAAGTTACTTTAATACAAAGTGTTATAAAACTGTTTGTTGCATTCTGCAGTCGGTCACTATGTAAAAGTTATCAGTATCCACACCCTCATGTTCGTGGGATGCTAAATAAATATTTAACTAAGTAAATAAAGCTTATTTTCTTTATATTTCCTACAAATCAAGTAGTGGACATCTCATTTCCATGACAAAAAATAGTGGCCCTCCTTTTTTATATTTATAATTGTAATATATTAATAATTTTTACTAAAATACGTTCTTTAAGCTCTAGCAAACATTACTGACTACTTATATATTAAAAAACATTTTTAATTATTTTAATATCAAATAAAAGAAAAATTGCCACGGAATTCTCTCATTTCCATGTCCGCAAATAGTGGACATCAAATAACTATGAAACTAGTGGTCCAAGAACCGGGCAATTTCAATCTAGTGTTTGTAATGACGAAAACTTTGATAACGTATATTCAATTATCCAAAAAAACCAAATTTGAAAAATGACATGGAAGCGAGAAAATTCCGTGTCATTATGAGAATGACCCTTATCAGGATTATTTCACAGAAATGTTAACATAGCTTATGAAAGGAGATTTTAATGACGCCCGCGCTATTTTACGTGAATTGTTTTTAACAAAAAACTTAATCTGCTGGAAAAAAACAGTGGATTGACTGTAGAATGTGCTTGATGTTCAAACGAAATTCCAGTGAATCCACTTAATCTAAGTTCGTTGTTCCCGTTTCCACGAAGTGCAGGAAATTTGAAAATGAAATACTTGTTTATTTGCATTTTATTTGCAAAATGAGATACAAAATACAAAAATACAAAACGTTTATTTGGCAAAATATTTTTTTTACAAATGACTCCCACACTAGCATTCCCTGTGTTGTGGGATAGCAGCCTCTTCCCTTAGGATAAACATGATGAGATATAATTAAAAAAATGAAGAAAACCAAACAAATCTGAAAGTGAATGACAAATGTGTGCGCGCGCAGATCATAATGTTACTGAGTGAAAACAGGGGCTGAATTTGAAAATCGTCTCAGTTGTGTTTCAATAGAGTGTCAGTTGGATGGTTATGGTAGTTCTGTATTCCGCTGACAGTTTGAATTAAATAAAATCACAGTGGCAAGAATGACAGTTGAGTGTAGACGGCATTACAATGGCCAAAGAAAATCGGGGCCCTGGTTAATAATTATCATCGCCTTTATTGGAATATAAAATGTTTTTTATTCCTTTATACTACTGCAACAATGGCCACAACAGCAGACTGTTGGTCCACTGCTGAACATGGGCCTGCATAATGTACCGATGGCACCGTAAATCTGACAGTTTGTGTGTGTGTGTGTTACCTCTTCACGCTCAAACGGCTTGATCGATTTGGATGAAATTTGGAACTCAGGTAGAGTATAACCTGGATGAACACATAGGCGACTTTTAACCGCAGGAAAACAACTATTACCACGGGAAAATGAGTGGCAGCGGGTGAAACCGCTGGGCGGAAATATAGTAAATAATAACTCTGTGGTACAGACAGGTTGCAACCGTGGCTGCCATTAACGACGTAAAGCATACTAGACAAGCATACTAAAAATACCATCGAAGTGTGTAATAGATAGCTAAATAGGTACTTGATTATTTTTGAGTGAGTGAGCGAGTGAAATGTATTGCTATCTCGCTAACTCGTATTGCTGAGAGAACAGTATAACGGCAGTGTGTGAACACTCGTTGATACTTACGCTGAAGTATTTCAAGCAATATTCGCGACAGTGGCAGGAGCGAGCGGTTTCATAGTGTGAAAGAAGCATTAGATAAAAAAAATGAGACGTGACAGGATGTTTATAAAACGGGAAACATAAGCTCTTATCCAATATTGGTTTAGGTCAGTGCCGGCTAAGAGTTTCAGGGTGAAACCATCTTTACTAACGAAATTGTGGATATAACCTTACGTAGAAAATTTATGTAGGTATCTATCTATATTCTAGCATAAAAAATTTGATCATTTAGTTTAGTAAGGCTAATTTAGTACGTAGGTTAATCATTTATTTATCAAGCTGAAGTTTTGTAAATAGTTTTCCCTAGTTTATAAGCCTTTTCCTTCAATGTTTTTTTACATACTTTAAGTAAAGTCGCTTAACGCTGTCCCTATGTATGCATCGATCTTTAAGACTACGCAACCGATTTTGTAACGTTTTTTTTTAAATTGATCGAGTAGGTAGTTAAAGATTTTTGAGTTTCTTTTACCACGGGAAAATGCTATATTCTTACAAACGGAAAAGGCGGGAAAACCGCTAGGCGCGCCGCTAGTGCCTTATAAACTGTTGTTATGCTACACTATTTTTAAAAAGAAAAAAGAGTTGGGTTGGAGGATTATGTTTTTAAAGCTAGAATAGAGATACATTACTTACATCGATAAGTAAAGTATAGCTAAGCTGTATTGTATGGCAACGTACGCACGTAACATTCTACCTCACATACAAATGGGTAAAGTATTTTTGTCGTATATAGGTCAGTAATTTAACGTAAACTTAGAGTTACTTAATTGAGAATGTAGAGACATAGTATTCGTTTAACATTACGTAGTGGGTAGAGCCTCCAAAGCAATGGCATAGTTCAGCACCTTAACCACTGGAGCGTTCTTTGCCTCCCAGAGGCAAGTAAAAATAATGGCTAAATGGTTCATTGCCTCCTGGTGGCAAGCAACCTAGTCATTTAAAAATGACATAAAAGCTAATTGATTTATTATACTGTCCCTCTCCTACGTATATAAATCGTAATCTAGACATCCCTATTCATTCAACCAATTTACAACCTCGGACATGTTCATATAATTTTTTCGGATTATACGCGAATGAAGTTCGCGCCAAACTCAGTCGTTCAATATTGTTAAATTTTCTTCTCTAATTAAACAATATTTTACTATTACATGCAGTGCTTTTTTTACTTCTACCTGTTAACACAATAACAAACTATTATTAAAACACAAATGTTCTTGAACTTGTTTATTTTCGGTAAAATAGCATGTTTAACAATAAAAAGGTGAAATATTTCCCTTGGTGCAATTTTATCTCGCTATATTACGAATTATTTTAAAGTGAGTACACAAAAAAATACACTGTTATATTGGATATTTTAATATAATTACAAATCAATAATTTGTTTTTACCAAATACATGCCATTCTCGAGAAATCTTAGTTTAAAGCGAACCACGCGCGGCGGCGGTCGCGCACGAAAAAATGGCTGACCACTTCGGGGCAACTAGGTTTTGACAGGCTGACGCTTGAGAGGTTAAATGATTTACCATAAATAAGTTTGAATAATAGAAAGACCTGTCCAGTATTAACAAACTACCCACATGGATAAAATACTCTTAAACGTGAAACGTCCTTTAAACCACGAAAAATAACTTACGTTTGAGTTTTAAAAGCCCCATGACAAACTATTCCTCGCGGTCGAAACCGCTATAAATTATTAGAACCAAAACAAACATTACATAAAGATGCCGCGCGGCGGCCGCCATAGTGATGACGTCAACAAGATGGCGGGCTCCATTGATAAACCGCGGTGGTGGGAGGTAGGGGGAGCGCGCAGGCTTGTGCTATACAGCCATTGATAGAGAGCTTTTGGTGCCTTTAAGTTGCGATACGATTAGGCCTACGATCTTTCAGGGGCCATTTCAGTTTGCAACACTTCCAGACTACGACGAACAACACATAAAAACTGCTAAAATTTACTGGTTTTTCAAATTGTTACGAAATTATGTCGTGTGATGCCGGCTTAGAATAACATCACCCCATTTCCTCCCCGTGGGAGTCGTAAAAGGCGACTAAGGGTCTCGAGGGTGTGTATTGTAATTTTAGGCGATGGACTGACAACCTGTCACTATGGCGATACACAGTTTTCCGAATGACCCTCAAACGTTTGTCAGACGTGGCGTAATTTACCGTTTTTTTTTGCGGCCGTTTACGCTCAGCCTACCCCGCAAGGGATTAAAGGCGTGATATGTGTGTGCGTGTGTGCACGAAACCATGTCATCGTTTGACCGAAACAGTTAAAGAATAGCAGCTACTTTTGATACGTTACATGGGTTGGTCTAGCTGGCTAGAACATGGCTAGAACCGAATATCGCAGATACTAAAAATCTCTTTACAAGAGCAAGCCTCCAGTGCAATAATATAGGCTGAATCAGATGCCGCCCTTGCCTCGGCCGGTACAGTCGCGAGCGCGCGGGTTTTCAACGCGCCAAATTTGAATTTCGAACTATATATTTTTAAACATCGTGTTTCGGTCATGAATTATTGAAAAGGAGTTCGAAGTTGTACAAAAACTTTTTGGAAAGCTGTTATCGATTCAAGGACTCGGTAAGTTATTTCAGAGGCTTTTTCTTGCGTACTTAACTTTTGTAATATAAGTACGTACTTTTTACAACAATTTAAACCTGGTACTTAGTTAGCAACATGAATGTACTTTAAAGTGTTCGGAACTTACAAAATAATACAGTCGTATGAGCATAAAATAAGAAGAATGTTTTTGTTTCTTACAATACAAATATTTTCAAGTTCTGTGCTACGAAGCGTAGCACTTTACTACGCGGCTGCTACGAGTTAGGCTACGACGGGTGATACATGAAATTTTATGTCTAATTCCAGATATTCTGGGTGATCGTTGAAATGTCCATTTAAGGGATCAACTGATACTGGTTATCCTTATAGCCTGTACTGTAAACCAGAATGACTTAACCCGTGTAAACAGCTTTTGCCATCGATGATAGTTGTTGTTAGGTCCTTTCGATATGAAATGAAAATATTAAACTATGTATGTAAGTAAGGTACAGAGTTTGACCTCTGAATTAAAGGTCATAGTTGGAGTTGATAACGACAGGGCAATGCAATTATAATTTAAATGTAGATTGTGCGTGCCGGAAATTATAGGACTATTAGAAAGCTGAATTAAATTTTAGACAAACAGAACCAGTTAGAGTTCTGACACCCCTTCCACAAAGAAACTAACGTCCCTTATTTTTATAAAATTATGTGTCTGTAAAGCGTACATTTTTGATTCAATGTATGTTAGCTCAAATATCAAATTAAATTGTTAAGTGCAGTTAAATTTTCCGTGTGATGCCGGCTTTGCCATGTGATGCCGGCTTTGCCGTGTGATGCCGGCTAAGAATAGCATCACCCCATTTCTTACCCATGGGTGTCGTAAGAGGCGACTAAGGGACTCGAGGGTTAGATGTGTATTGCAATTTTAGGCGATGGGCTGACAACATTGTCACTATAGCGATACACAATTCATATTCATATTCATATTCATATAGTATTTATTGCATAATATCACATGGTAGTAGTACATACAGGTGACAATTTTCCGAATGACCTTCAAATATATGTCAGACGTGGCGTATATGTCCGTTTATGCGGCCATTTACGCTCTGCCTACCCCGCAAGGGATAATAGGCGTGATATGTGTATGTATGTATGTATGTGGTTAAACCCCCAAAGAAATCTGATTGGCTGATTCTCTCATGTCATGACGCAGCGGCAATGAAAGGGACAGTCACATCACTCTACTTAGCGCCTTAACAGCTTCCATTAGTATTAGAAAACAATAGGTAACCTAGGTTTACGTCAAAACAAAAGTTTATATGTATCTCTTGTCACAAAGTAACCTATTGTTTGAAGCTTTTAGAAGTTCCCTAGACACATCAGTAGCTATTAATATAAAGCTTCTTTGTACCTGTTCCTAAACTAAAAACAGGGGAAAATTATAAGGTAAGATAAGTTTTTGTTACCAAATATTGACAGAACATAAATTTATTACCATGTTCAAACTAAAATACGATAACAAAAAGGTTTTTGTAACCGTTCAGCAAAATGCAAGAAACAGACAAAAAACCGCCAAATTAGAGCCTCTTTTGCTTTTATTTTCTATCGAGAAAATTTTAACCACTCGTGTTTTGGGCCCCATTGTTTTGTAGCATTTATCTTGAAGGAAAATAAATACGTCTCGTTTTTTTGAGATTTGAAGAAATGTCATAGAAAACTCCGAACACTACTCCAATTTGCTCGGTAGATTTCTAGGGCCATCTCACATTAACCCTTTAACGGGCAGAGCATGTCAAATTTTTACATTGGTTTTGAGATCTATTGAAAATGAAAATGAAAATGAAATAACTTTATTCAATGTAGGATAGCATTATCACTTATTGACGTCATGATCGGTCATTGTAAAAAAAAGAAATTTGCATAACGCAATCTTCTTCTTTTTATAACAATTTTGTATTGTCCTAATAGAAAACCGGCTCGGGTATTGCGGGTAGTTAATGTTTCATTTCAGGTAGGAACATTCTTCCCATCGCCATATAAAGGTTTTAGACTCACTTAACACTCTGAAAGCGCTGGTCTTCCACAATAGGTACAGCAGCATTTCATCCTACCCGTTTAAGGAACCAATTTTATACTCTATTACAGTAAGGACATCCCAATTAGCCATATTTGAAAGTTGTCAGGTTTGTGCTAATGCTATGGCACATGGTGCATTTCTCTGTTGTTTGTTGACATATCTTTTAGTATGGGGTTGACAGCTGTCAATTATGCCTTATTAGGATGGCCTTACTCTAAGAATGATCAGTTTAAGTTAAGTCATTTAAGGGGATCACATAGGCTACACAAACTAGCCCCAAGAGCGCGATTGGGCAGGTTGTTTGAACCACACAAATTTACCTAATAGTCAGGTGTAGATTTTTAGTCTTCTCTTCTTCTTATCTTATTAATGGGATACACCCAATGAGTCCAGCCCTAAAAAGAACTCTGCCTACCTCGCAAGATATACAGACGTCATATTTGTATAAATGTATGTATATCTCTGAACTGTACACACATGTTCTCAGTCCCTTGAAAGTGACATGTTATAAAACAATAGTGTACCTGAAAGTTCCCTGAATCAAGTCTATTTCGAGGATAAAACAACAGGTTTATATTTAGTTCAGAATTCGAGCTCGTTGTCATTCACAAAGTGCATACGTGTAGTTGCCAAAGGGATGGGAACTGACGCACCTGTTACGTACTTTATATGATATTCAATAAAAGCTGACGTTGTAATAGAAACATAATGGTTTGATATTATATTTTCATTCAGCTTTTATTGATGGGGCGCAAGCTAGTATACGTTTATTTCTAGACATTCTAGAATAATTGAAATACGTCTAGAAATTTCAGGGCCCGAAATCTGCTAAATGAAAATCGCTTCAGTTGTATGATGATTGCGTGTCAGTGGCATGGTTTTGGGCGTTTCGTATTCTGCTAACAGTTTGAAGTATAGAATATCACATACATATATACATACACATATCACGCCTTAGTCTCTTGCGGGGTAGGCAGAGCGTAAACGGGCGCAAAAACGAATATTTACGCCACGTCTGACAAATATTTGAGGGTCATCCAAGATACAAGATACAAGATATTTTATTTGCTTGAATAGGGTACAATCCGGAGAATTGTGTATCGCCATAGTGACAGGTTGTCAGCCCATCGCCTAAAATACAATACACACCCTCGAGTCCCTTATCACGGTGACAATAAAATAACAGTTGAGTGTCGCTGGCATTGCAAGGGTAAAAAAAATAGAATCTGGGCCCTGGTATGTTTGTGATTGTGACAGATACTGTTGGCAGAATACTAAACGCCCAAAACCATACCACTGACACGCTATCTACATACAACTGAAACGATTTTCATTGAGTAGACTTCGGGCCCTGATATGTAAATTATTGAATTAATAGCTATCTAGAGTTTGACTTTCTAAAGTCGATTGAATTGAAAGGGTGACAGAGTGATTCGGCTTTTGAGTTATTAAATTATTTCAAAAGGAATGGTTTAAATAAATTTCAACGATACCTATTAATTATCCTCGTGCGTGCACACAGAAAAAAAGTTAGGCGTTTTAAGTAGTTTTTGTTATTATATTAAATGAAACTTACTTGTTATTCTTGCAATGCACTCTTTATATCATTCAACTAGGTGATAGACAGACATAATGCCAAAACCTTTGCTCAGCCCATAAATTGAACTAATGTCCTATGTCGCTTTGCTTTTCTATAGAATATATTTATTTTTACGCAACTTATTAATATAATCTGTACCTACTATGAATAACCACAAGTCTACAGCATTTTAATTATAGATGAATGATGAATTGATTATTGACAGACGTTCCACCACATTGAACTAAGATAAAGTCAAAGTAAAACACTCACTAAATGAGTATTTGATCGAGTGAAACTAATCAAAAGCTAGTATTTGCATGTTTATTGCAGTCATTTGTGAAACCTAACGAGCGCGGCAATTTATGTGCCTCATTTTATGAGCTTCATTTTATGTGCTTCATTTTAAATGCTGCTACGTGGCACATTCGATTTTTGAATGAAATAAGTACAATTGTGAGTGCAAATCTGTTTTGTTGACATTTAAATGCATGCATAACTGACTCAATTTTACGTGTTTAATGTTCGATACGTTTCAATTTATAATAAAATAGCGGCCTGCCCAGCGGTTTCACTCGCTGCTAACCTTTTTCCGTGGGGAAAAGACCTTTTTCTTGAATCACTCTATAAAAGGAAACTACATCAAAGTCCGTTGCGTACTTTTTATATGACATAGGGACACGGGAAGCGACTTCATTTTATACTATTTAGTGATTAATTTGTGGTATGTGGTTGATAATTTTTTTTAAATAAATAAACTTGTCTAGGAAAGGAAACTCTTTTTTCTAAACACTAAACAGTAAAGTTTAAATCACACACACACACACACACACAAATCACGCCTATAATCCCTTGCCTCCCTTGCCTAGGGTAGGCAGAGCGCTAGGTGGCGCAAGTATTCCGCCTATACTTATATGAAGGGCTCTGCTTGATATTCAATATTTTTTAATCTAACTAAATTTAACAGTGTAAATTGAGTGTAACCCGTCTCTATTGTATAGGAACAAGGTTTATTTGTGGAAACTGGGAAGTAATCCGATCGATACTCCAGTCGGGCTATTTCCAGATCATTCGCTGAACTATGACAAATGTTTAAAGTTTTGAAATCACTCTTTTACTTCGTGGTTTATATTATATCTATTTTTGAACGCTGCTGCCCATTATTCGCTTTTTTCGACGGGTAGAATTGGTGTCATGCTATTCTAAGCCATCATCACACGGCATGTTTCAATCAGACTCAGAAATTGAAAAAAATTACATTTAATTGAAATTATGTATTGTCAATGTAATTTATTGTGTCCGGAATACCTAAGTACAATACAATAGAAGTTCATGTCCCTGTAGAAGACGCAATTGGTTTGTTTGTCTGTTGACAATCCAATCCAATCAGAGCGTCACATTTGCAGTAGCGTAGCAGTTTAAGCTAGTACGAATAGGTATATGCTATACATACAAACGCATATCACGCCCATAATCGCTTGCGGGGTAGGCAGAGCGTAAACGGCCGCAAGAAACGGACATTTATGCCACGTCTGAAAAATGATTGGTTATTCGGAAAATTGTGTATCGCCATAGTGACAGGTTGTCAGCCCATCGCCTAAAATTGAAATACACATCCTCGAGTCCCTCAGTCACCTCTTGCTACTCCCACGGGAAGGAAATGGGGTGATGCTATTCTAAGCCGGCATCACACGGCAAAATATTTATAGGATGTAAATTTTTAGCTGTAAATATTTTTAAGGGGTTTACCAGTCCATGAAACTGAATAACTATCCTCAAGTAACATATAATAGCCGAATAATGAAAGAAAATTTGGACCTCTCATTCGCACAGAACATTTTGTATGGGAGTTCTAATTTTTTTTTTGATATTCCCTTGGAGACAGTTGTTCTGTTACATAGGTTGGTGCACCCCTTGAAATATTTGCAGTTTTATTTATATTTATTATTTTCTTGTAGTTTCTCTAGCTACTAATTTATTATAAGATAAGGTATATATATTTTTTTAATGATGGGTTTGCTCTTGACTCTAGTCTAGGTCATAGGACAGAGACAGAGTCTAAGATTGAGCGAGCTCACCCAGAAGAAGCCTGTTCACTCTTACTTTGAAGAGATTAGAGTTGTATGCGTTTGGAAACACAGACGCAGGTAGTGAGTTCCACTCTTTAGCAGTGCGCATTATAAATGATGACTGGAACCGCTTAGTCCGAATTGGTGGAATGGCAACCAATAATATTTCCAAGGCGTTTTCTCGCGATAAATCTCGAAACTCAAGAAATTATTTAAAATAAAAAATAAAAAATTATTTAAAAAGTCTTTTACCGTCAGAGAGCAAGAGCGTACCTGAGTATCTTTAGTTTACACAAACTTCTATCTTAATTATATTTAATAAAATTAAAAATACACTTAACACAAAAGCGAAAACAGAATTGCGTGTCAAATTAAATTTGTGTTTAATATTTGAGACAATTATTCTGAAAGTTTCTTAAAACATCTGAGTTCTAAAAGTTCATGATGAACTGTCATGACCTTCACAACGATGGCTAAATAACAATGAAAAGTTTATAAGAAAAATACTTTGAAAAATCTTTATAACTCTTTTTAGGAATCAGAAAGTCTTTATTTGCTAACCGTACTAGTACTGTATGTATGTATGTATTAACTTTATTGTACCACAAAACAAATTTACATTATCAGTAAAGGATGAAATAAAACAAGAGGCACAAATGCAGACTTATCCCACAAAGGGATCTCTTCCAGTCAACCTTTGAGAGACTCAGAGGATATGTAATTTGCAGGTAAACTACGGTACTTTAGAAAGGTGATAAAATAAATGATAATAAGAATGCTTACTCTTTAACTAATATACATAAATAATATTAAATAATAAAGTACTGTACTGTACTGAGAGATATGTTTTCGGTAGATTGATAGATAACTTACTTACAATAAATATACAGGGTGGCCCGAATAGTGACGCCCAAACACCAACATTTAAATACCTGAGGCGTTTCGAGCAACGCGGTTTTCCGTCTCGTAAGGCCGCGTTGAGCGAAACTGTGAGGTATCCGAATAACCCTCGCGTTTTTTTTTACAGTTAATTCGAAAAATTTAATGGCAGGCTTTTATTATTTGTTTGCGCGTGGAGCGTACAAATAATGAAGAATATGCTACAAAAACAACTCCTCGAACAGCCCTTTAACGCAAGTAAAAAAAAAGTAAAATAACCTACCAGTCGCATTTATCCCATACAACTTCAAAAGTTGAATAACTCAGAAATTACAAAAAATCGCGGAACATGCATACTTTTAGCTATTGTGCTACACTATAAGGGACACCCTGTATAAAAAAATGGAATCGTATTTCTACAATGAATATGGATAGTCACGTTCTGTAACTAATATCTTCCGAGAAAGGCCGGCAATGTCGTAACTTAATTAATAAACAACACGATCAAGATACATACATACATCAGCCTGTTTGCAGTCCACTGCTGGGCGCAGGCCTCCTCCAGGGTACGCCATAGGGCACGATCTCCCGCCATCCAGTCGCTGCTAGCCGCATTCTTTAAGTCATCGGTCCATCTGGCCGGAGGTCGTCCAACGCTACGCTTGCCGAGGCGTGGCCTCCACTCGAGAAAGGCCGGCAAAGCCGTAACTTAATACTACTCCGCTCGTAAAAGCACACATGTGTGCTTGAAGAACAATACAAATCTATTGTTGCAAAATTCGACCTGAGCGAAGTGGTTAATAAACAACAAGATCAAGATACTAGCTAGTTTTACTTATAATATGATTTGTCCACAATAGAGTAGGAATTCAAACCATCCGATAAAGTTTTGCTTGTTTAAATGTATAGCAGTGGCGCAGTGGTAGTACGATTGCCTGCGGTGCAAAGGTTCCGGGTTCGATTCCCGGTGGGTCACTCACAAAGTTGATATTATTATCACTTTGTGAATTTTTTCCCAGTCTGGTTAGGACATTGCAGGCTGAACCACCTGATTGTTCGTAAGAAAGATGGTTCCTCGCTTCGGAGGGCACGCTAAGCCGTCGGTCCTGGTTGCTATGATTACTTAAACGGTGGTCGTTACTCAACCATGTCAGAGGCCTTGAACCCCGAGTCGTCGGGTCGTTCGTCAACTCGGTGTCCCCCAGGAAAAGAAGACTGAGTGGAAAATAAACCATACTTTCTTCCTTAGTGCAGTGTATTCCTATTATGTACCATGTTGGTTCGAAATTGATTCCCGATTCATTCAGGGGTTACAGTGTATGTTCATGTCATGACATTGCATTGCTGTGGCATTTTTGTGAGTCCGGAATGCTAGGGTCGACCTTCACTTGCATTCAATAAAGGATGTATGAGACAGCCCTCCGAATACTGATAGGGAGCATTCAGACCATGAAACTGAACAACATTCCATAAAAAAAATATTTAAGGACACGTCAAAAAAAATTGATTTCCACTAGTAAATGCAGTCAGCTGATCGTTATTTTGTATGGGAGGTCGAATATTTTTTGTCATTTCCTGACATACATGGAACATATATGTTCCGAGGGGAAGGTTTTTCAGTTTCATGGTCTGCATGTACCATATCAGTATTCGGAGGGATGTCTCTTACACCCCGTATAGTCAGCTGCAAAATTTCAAAGTGTATGTACTTATGTAATATTGCGCAGGCCCCTTTATATATAAAGTACATGTAAAGGGTGAATAGGGACATAATTGGTAATTTATTTCCAATTAATTGCATTAAAAGTTTATTCTTCCGATGTTACATAATCTACTTCATTATGCAAAATATTGCACCGGGAGAATAAGCTTTTTATACAATATATGGGTAGTAAGTTACATAATAGTGCCGTGTGATGCTGGTTTACACTATGATGATACACATTTTTTTGAATGACCGATATGTTTGTCAGACGTGGCGTGAATATCAGTTTTTTACGGCCGTTTACACTTTACGTACTCTATGACTTGCGTGGAAAACCTTTGATGTCACATTCAATCAATTCAACAGCTGTTGTGTCGCAATGCTTAATGCCTTGTTTCAAAGATTATTTTGCTGATTTACAATTTATTGTACACAAAACAAGACAAAATACGGATCATCTAGAAAAATGGTACAACGGGTACTGCTTATTTCTAAAGAAATTTCTTTCATAAGACCTAAAGAAGTGTGAGTAGATTGAAGATAAACGGATAAAACGTACACAATTTTACAGACTACTTAAAATTTTCTGATGAAAACACAAACTCAATATAATTATATGACTAAATCCAATAAATTAGATATCACATGAACAGATTGTGATATGTCAAACAAAACCAAAACTCCGTGACTAAATTATACGCAGGTGGGTTCCAATCCTCTGAAATCAATTTTCCCCGATGACAGTTGAAGAGCGCTCGATTCATCCACCAATTTCCACGTGCGTTTGACGAGGTTTCTCCATTTGTTTTGACAGCCAATACGTTTTGCAGATTATCCTGGCGTCGTAGCTATCACGAATATCACGGCCGTCATGACTGACAATACGATCTTATATAAATATGACACATAAGTTTGGCATCCGGTTGACAAATACTGATTTTATATACTTTATCTTCGTAAAGCCTAGATATCTTTTAAAAGGTATGTAGCTTTATAGTAGTACGCGCCCAAGCTTATGGAAACATCACATTAAAAAGCAACCTTATAGCTATAAATTTGAGTACATGTTTATCCTTTATTTATATAAACTATACCTTTTAAAAGGCACTTGGGCTGCTATCTGTGAAAAGCTCACGGAGGCCAGGGTGTTACGAGGTTATATTTTACGAAATTTCTTTGGACTATCCAAAAAAAGGTGCTTGAATAGTAATTCATTTAGCCACGTCAAAGGCCTATTAGTATCAAGTTTTCAGGAGCCTATCCGGGTTGGAGACACTGGATACCCAGGTTTATCAGGTCATCCTGGAAAAAAGGTTTACTGAGTTGGAGGTGTACAAATGACATCGAAGTTATCGCATGTTTCATAATATTAACAGTTTTTCGAACTTCCAACTATCTTTTTAAATATTAAAGAAATAAGTACCTAAATGATGTTATGTTATTATGTAAGTTAAAAAGGAGCTCTTTATAATATATAGTCTATTAATTGTATCAAGAAAATGAGATTGTAAAAGGAAACGAGAATATAACAACGTAAATATATTAATATTTATCAAGCACTCAGCAAGATCCAAGCACATTCCTGAGAAAAAGTTTTCGAGTATCATTGGGTTAAGAACAATTTCAATGAAATAAACATACTTTAGTAGATCCGGTAAGTAGGAGTTCTGTTTAATTTATACATTTATTAAGGCGAGTATACTCGTGAACAACCTCGACAGTGGCGCCACTTCACAAAAAATATATTTTCTCTTTATAAAAACAATCTATCAGAATATCCGTTGTCCAAGTTTTTAGTATTATCCTTAAGTAAAATTAAAACCTGCAAACTCAATTAAATATTCGCTATAATTAAAGTTATGGCAATTAATACCAAAAGTGGCCGTATATAGGCACTTTTTTTCATAACTTTACTTGCAGCGAATATTTCATTGAGTTTGCTGGTTCTAATTTTACATACATACATAAATCACGCCTATATCCCTTACGGGGTAGGCAGAGCGTTAACGGCCGTTCAACGGATATTAACACCACGTCTGACAAAAGTTTGAGGGTCAATAAGATAACTGTGTATCACCATAGTGACAGGTTGTCAGCCCGTCGCCTAAAATTGCAATACACACCCTCGAGTCCCTTAGTCGCCTCTTACGACACCCATGGGTAAGAAATGCATCTAATTTTACTTAAGGATAATACTAAAAACTTGGGCATCGGATATTCTGATAGATTGTTTGTATAAAAATACTTTTTTTGTGCAGTGGCGCCACTGTTGAGGTCGTTAACGGCTACACTCGCCTTAAGATGAACCAGTGTTAGTTGATAAAACTCGTATTTGAAGTAAATCGTACACCGCGTAGCAAGTACGTAGCAAATGTCTACGAACTCAAGGTATTATGGTTTTTTTTTATACAGGTATTTTATTTCGCCGTGTGATGTTGGCTTAGAATAGCATCATCCATTTCTTTCACGTTTGTGTCGTAAGAGGCGACTAAGGGACTCGAGGTTTACATGTGAATTGCAATTTTAGATGATGGGCTGACTACCTGTCACTATGGGTATACACCGAATGACCCACAAATGTTTTTCCGTCGTGCCGTGAATGTCAATTTTTATAGCCGTTTACGCTCAGCCTACTCCGCAAGGGATATAGGCGTGATATATGTATGTATGTAGTTTATTTATAGAACTCAAATTATATATTCAAAGTTCCAAACAGCTTTCCCTGTCGACAGTACATTAGTTGAAAAGTGTGCTAATGGCTCTTTCAGTTGTAAGCACAGTACTTGTAGTGTCAAAAGCTTTTAAGAGCCTCGTGCACTGCCAAGTATTATTTCTTGCGAGCTGCGATTTTTAGGTTTTGAAGATTATTATTTTATATTTTGAGTGCCTCTTTTGGTCTATGTGGGATTCTTGAGGGTCAGGCGATGTTCCTACGTGACATCCCTTGCGTCTGTCAGTCGTAAAAAATTGCGAATTCCCATCTTATTCCCATACAAATAACTCATATAACTCATATATTGATAATAACAATATTACATGTCAAACGTTTGTATTACATACATACATCAAAGCCGTACCACATCATAGGTACTCATTCACAGAATAGAAGGCCCTCTCAACCAGCCACTTCTTTAATTTATATTTAAAGGTAGTAAGGGATGAATACGGTTTGACGTTACTATACTTTGACGGATGCGTCTGTAAAATGAAGCAAACGACGCATCCGTTAACGCACCGTGGACGTTTTTGTATGGGACAAGTAGGGAATTCACAATTTCCTCTCGTCTGTTAGACGCATTCCTAACAGACAGACAATACGGTTTCCGGAAAAAATACAACACCACTACGGCAATTAGAGATCTAGTCAACAATGTTCTCCAGAGTCTGAACGCAAATAGAAAATGCATGAGCATCTTTTGTGATTTAAGTAAGGCATTCGACTGTGTTAGGCATGACTTACTTCTTGAAAAACTAGAATACTATGGAGTCCGCGGAGCAGCACACAATCTTCTTAAATCGTATTTGGAACAACGTACTCAATTTGTAGTTATAAAAGAAACGAATTACAGTACTGGTACAACAAACACAGTCGTATCTAACACCCTAGACGTAAAGTATGGTGTGTCCCTCCCATTTTTAGAAAAGCGGAATTAGTCTGGTTCACGGACGGGTCCAGGAGGGAAGGACGTGCTGGCTCTGGTGTCTATTGTCAAAGGCCCAAAGTCGGTAAGTCAACTAGCCTGGGACCATTCGCAACCGTCTTCCAGGCTGAGATGTATGCAATAATTGAATGCATACACCTCAATCTGGATTACAAAAGAAAAAGGATTTTAATCTTATCGGATAGTCAGGCCGCACTGAAGGCGTTACAATCCGATAACGTGAGTTCCAAGCTAACTATGGAAACGATTACGCTCCTGAATCAGCTTGGCACCCAAAATGATGTGACTCTGGGCTGGGTCCCAGGTCACTCAGACATAGGAGGAAACGAGGCGGCGGATGAACTGGCTGGACAGGGCTCGGGAACACGTCCCACGGGGCCAGAGCCCTTTCTAGGCATCAACAAAAGTGCACCTCGCCGAGTCCTATACATATGGGCGACCCAACGAGCTCAGGAGCTCTGGAAGGGAACAGCAGGACTAACACACTCCAAACTGCTAATCCGTGGATTCTCCCAAAAATACACTTCCGAGATACTCACAATGAACCGGAACAACCTTAGGTTGATTACACGGGCACTTACTGGCCATTGTAATCTCAACAAACATCTCTGCAGAATGGGGCTGACTGAATCCCCATACTGTAGATTCTGTGCTGAGGACGATGAAACACCGCTTCATGTACTCTGTGAGTGTGATGCACTTGTGCAAACTAGGAGCCGGACTACGGGTGGCCCCTTGTTGTCCCCGAAAGAGGTCCAGTCTCTTAACCCCAAACAAGTCGTGGCCTTCCTTAGGTCGGCCCGACTGGATGAGGTAATTTAAAAAGAAAGGGCTAGCTACAATAGATCTGCAAAGGTCGCAGTGGCTGTTGGTCTCTCAGGACCAACCCCTAATTCTCAAATAAATAATAAAAAAAGTATGGTGTGCCACAGGGATCAGTGTTGGGGCCGTTGTTGTTTATCATATTTATTAATGATCTCCCATACAATATTACTCACGGTACTATCTACCTTTATGCTGATGACACGAGTATTATTGTTAGTGAAGCATCTTTTGTAAATTTAAGTAAAGTAGTCACTAGTGTATGGAAGGATCTTGTAGAGTGGTTCGAAGCAAATGCATTACAGATGAACTGTAACAAGAGCCACTATATTACTTTCAAACGGCATACAATCAGCCCTGATTATAATTTCACCTTACCGATAGAGAAAGTAGACTCTGTCCGCTTCCTAGGAGTGGATCTGGATAGTCAGTTGAGGTGGAATACGCACATTGATCGCATCAAGAAGAGACTAGCGAGTGCTTGTTATTCCCTCAAATCTATGCGAAGTCTGGTAGACTATGACACACTCAAGCTACTATACTTCTCCTACTTTGAAAGTATTATTCGTTACGGCCTTGAGGTTTGGGGTAATGCATCTTCTATATCTTCAGTACTAATTCTACAAAAAAAAGCTATTCGCATTTTAGGTAGTGCTGCATTTTTAGAACATTGCAAACCTATATTTAAAAAACTAATAATAATGACAGTGGTTTCCCTATACATTTATTTCCTATCTGTGAATATGTATGAGAATAAAGATATACACCTTGAGGCCAATCAGGAACACCGTCGACAACAAAACCGAGGCAAACTTGTACAGCCCAAGTTTAAATACGGAGTTTTTAGAAGAAGCTTTCCCTGCATTGGCTTCCAAATTTTCAATAGTTTACCACTTTGCTTACGGAATGGTCCAAATCAAAGAGAATTTTCGCGCAATTTAAAAATATTTTTATCGGATAATCCTTGCTACAATCTGAAGGAATTCTTTGACATATGTAAGACCTATAATTAATTGTAACTGTACGACTGCAATTATGTGATATTTTATATTTGAATTGTTTTTTCTTTTTTTTTTGTATATTGTTTTAAAATCTGATTTTACTTTTGACTTTTGATATTTCAAGTGATAGATGACGAATGTATTTTATTATTATTATTACTAAATGAAACTATTGTACACATTGGTTATGAAATGTTATATTTTTAGACATATATTATTATTTTACTTGTACCTACACTGATTTGCATACCAGTTGTGAACTTGGTTTTTAAGATGGCAAATAAATTAATTTTATCTTTATCTTTTATCATGCGTTACGGATGCGCTAAAAGTGTGCAGTAACGGACGTCAAGTGTGATTCCGGACTAGGGTGATAAATTATAGTGTTGATTTCATTCATATATTCTTCTTAGAATACGAACTCTCTCTACAGATACTTATCTTGAAAGTTACTCAAGCTGGGCTAGACAGTTTGTACTTTGGACCATAGATAAAACTTATATTGGCGGTTTGAGTGTCTAGTCGGACGTGATCTTGACTGTACCTACCTAATGTATGGCGCATATTGATGAGTCAACTCACACGCGCCGCTCAAAGGTCACGTGATCGGCTCCGAGCTTGTTTGCTAGCGTTTAATGAGACCGAGAAAATATTGCCGGCAGTGTTGACAAATCTCTTCTTACTATACGAGTACTGAATGATTATTGGTAACCAGAGAGTAACAAAAAAATGCGAACGAAGGAAACCAAAACCTACACACACATACACATCGCTTTTATCCCTTGCGGGGTAGGCAGAGCGTATACGGCCGTAAAATACGGTCGCTATCGCCACGGATGGTACTGGACATGCCAATCACCACAGCTATCCGGCGAGCGGAAGACAGGAGTGAATGGAGGAACCTAGTTGCAACCTCTACTAAAGTGTTCCGGAATAAGGAATTATAATCGGAAAAGACCTTCAGTAATTGAAGACTACGACAACAAAGAATCGCCATGTCTGACAAATATCGTAGGTCCGTTGCAGAAAAATCGTGAATCAATAGGGTGAAAAGTTGTCTGCCTGTAGCCTAAACTTCTAATACACATACAACCCTTTGAGTACCTTAGTCACCTCTTACGACACCCGAGGGAAAGATATGGGTTAATGTTATTCTAAACCGGTATCACACGGACTACCATAGGTAGGTATCTAAGGGACGGAAAAGAAGACGCATCAAAAATGTTGCTGTTATGCTCAGATTATGAATCTGAACAACGTTATCCAAGGAACATGTAATTGGAAAAAGGATGACTGTTTCAATTCCTTATATAATACAAAATATACGGTCGGCTGACATTCTAGGGCTAGGCGTTTTTTTGTCCATTCCCGTTAAATGAAAATAAGTGAAAGTCCTTCAGATTAATGACTGTAATAATGATGATACGCCCACAAAGTTTTTACTACAAACATCGTTCTGTGGATCCGGTGTAGTGTAGTACCAGAAAAAGTTCCAACTTCCGTCTAGGTACAGCAATTTATTTGTATGTCAACCTCCAGGAATCGAACCCGGGATCTATGAACTTTAAAACCCTTATCTAACACCACTAGACTGTAAAGTCAGTAACACGCGTGGGTGGTGTCACGTGTTTGCTCTTGTCCCATTAATGCATTTGCACCTGCCAGAAATCGATCCTTATACCTCAAGATTTTGTTTGTTTTGTTGTTTTCCAACACAGGTTCTTCTTTAGAACTTAAAGGAAGACTCCTACACATGTGTGTTTCTGTAACTTATAAGAATGAAATAAATATATTTTGATTTTGTTGACATCTTATCAAGTATGGATTTGGTGGCTGTCAAAATGAGCTTTTAAAAGTAACCAGACTGTAGAATCACGCGTGGGTGGTGTCATGTGAACTTTGCTCTCGTCGAGCCAAGTTTCTCGTAATTGCATTCGTGCAGCTATTTCTTTGTGCTAGACGTAATTTAATATGCCCTGCAAACTGCGTAGTTAACACTCATCCAGCTTCTTTGAAGCCGTTTAAAGATTGGCCGTGCGATGCCGGCTTAGAAAAGCATCACCCCTTTTTTTACCGAGGGTGTCGTAAGGGGTGACTAAGGGACTCAAGGAATTCATGAGTATTACAATTTTAGGCGACAGGCTGACAACCTACCACTGTAATGCTACACGATTTTGTTGAAATAGCTCAGTATTTGTCAGACGCGGTAGCGATAGCAACCGAATTTTTAAGGCGTGATATGCATAAGTATGCTTGTATGTATGTATGACGTAAAGATTAGCAAACAATTCGGTATGATTATCAACTTTTGTCCAGAATCCCAGGTAAATATATCATCATCACAGAAACAAAAACTCTTTAAAGCATAATTATTTAATTCTTTCCAAAATAAGAGAAATACCTATTGAACGTCTAGTAAAATCTGATTTTAATCCACTTACTTTTTTCCGGCCTTCTGCCTTGAGCCACACAACGATTCTTTTATTCAAATAATCGACGAAAGTTGTGATTTTGAAATTTTGACATACTTACATCAAACTACGTACTTTACAAACAAACAAATGGCCAATCCAATAAAATCTTCTAAAATTATAAGTTTTGAATTAAATTGAAATCATTAAAATAAAAAAATCCTTAGATTTAATATTTCCAACACACAGTTTCTTGGTAAATTAACAACGATATATAAATATCTTCTATAAATAAAATAGATTTCTGTAGAACCTCGTTTTATTCACTCATTCGTTCGCCAGAGGGCGTCTCTGAGCTCTACTGCATATGAAAGTTCGAGCTTTTGAACGAACTTCTCATATTAGTATCTCCGGGGAAAAGATAATATTGACCGATTTTTATGTGTGAGATACTTACAGACTAGATCACTTCAACATCAGCCGTTCAGAGGGAAGTAGAGCAGCATTTGAATACAGAATGTTATTTCACTCTATACAACTCTGACTTGCGTCGCAAATGTTTGTTTTTACAATCCATTACTATGATTGGCGTACCCAGATTGGAAACGACGAAGGTCAGGGTAATCATTGCTCCTCTATAAGTCCTTCCATCGCTGCCACTCGACCCTAATGTAATGACTCTTGCTTTCTCAGGAATTGAAAGTCACTGCGACCTTCAAATATCTCCACTCAATAGCTGAACCATTAGAGCGATCTTGTCGGTTGATAAAGTAGAAAAAATATTTATATTGAAAGTAACAGGCGACTGGTTAGATAGAACAAAATGGAAGTGACAGGGTGTTTGTATTACGAGTAACACAATCTCTTATATAATATTGGATTAGGTCAAGATACAAGATATTTTACAACTGATGGTGATATTACATAAAATAAGAATCTCCTATACAGCCGTTAACAACAGCATGCAAATGCAAATGAAGTTAAGAACATTAGTAAAACAATTAAAGCCGAAATTAATTAGATACTATATATGTCATCATGATATAATTTACTTACAATGTCAAATAATTATTAAAATTTATATTTAAAGAATTCGTCCAAACTATAAAAACAATTTCTACATAATATGTCAGAGAGCGTAGCCTTAAATTTATTGTCAGGTAGGTTTCTATATGTCTGGGTAAGAAATTGTAAAATTTGACAGACATGTTGAAGCTGTTTCTAGCAAAACAGACAGTTCTATTTCGTAACGGTACAAGTTTGTCTGGATACCTGGTGTTAAATGAACATATCATTCAGTGTCAGTGTCGGCTTACCCACTTATCATCCGTTGCTGCGTATTTTTAACGCACCGCAACGCATGCCAGGTAATATTATTATATTGTTAATACTTGCGATTGTCGGCGCTTGAAACTCCATGTTTAATAAATTTATAAAGAAAGAGTGAACAGGCTTCTTCTGGGTGAGCTCGCTCTTGTCTCTGTCCTATGACCTAGACTAGAGTCAAGAGCAAATCCATACTTAAAAAAATATATATTTACAAACATCACTTGTACTCTCTCTCTTTTCGTGTGGGACACCGAGTCGTCCAACTACACGATGAACCCTGGTGTTAGAGTTTTTCAACCGCCTACTTGTACTAACGGTAAAGGGTGGGTTTCGCTCACATGAACATTTTCAAGGATTTAATTGTTAACACAAAACATTGTTCATCACATCCACAAAATTATAATTACTTTAACTTTTTGTTTGTTGTACCTGTGGTCGGGTTATCCCGCAATAAATCTGTGAAAGGAGTACAAGTGATTTTTAACAAAATAAATAACATAATAGTTTACGTAAGTAAGTAACTGACAGTACTATATTGAACGGTGAGAAAATGTTATCAGATGTACTTTTCATTATATCTTTTCATTATATTAAGTGTCAAGACACACCTGTGTGTATTTCAGTGTCGGAATTTCAGAATTGTTAGGTTTTCATCATAGGCAGCAATTTGCTCACTAAAAGTAAGTAAGTAAGTAAAAACACTTTATTGCACATTCAAAACACAAATAAATAACAGAAAAACTTAAACTAAAAATGCGCAAAGGCGGCCTTATCGCTGAAAGCGATCTCTACCAGACAACCTTAGGTAGCCTATTTTTACCGTTGGAGGTAAAAAGTAGTTTTAGGCACAATTTTATCTCCCTATTTGCCAACTGTCTGTCCTCCCCTTCCCAGCTACACCCATTCCCTACTACCTTATTACTACTACATTATTTTGTGGATATCTATACACATGTCATCTTATTGTTTCGTGACTATTTACATTAATCGAGGAATTGGCAATATTACAATGTTTGCGGTCGTGAGGCGTGCCGATATACAATACTGCGTTATTAGCTGAATCAATAGCTTATTATTATTTTGGACTAGATTTCCGCCCACCCGCTGCCACTCATTTTCCCGTGGTAATCGTTGTTTTCCCGCGGTAAAAAGTGGCTTATGTGTCATTCCGGGTTATACTCTACCTGTGTTCCAAATTTCATCCAAATCAGTCAAGCCTTTTAAGCGTGAGGAGGTAAAAAACATACACACACAAATACAGGCCTCTACAATCGAAATTTGAAATAGTCCTACTTAAATGTACTATCTTCTAACCCTTTTACGGATCAACATAACTTTTCTTTTTTTTTATACCATCACATTTCATGTCATCATCATATTATAATATGAACGGTTTTAAAATTGAACCCTTGAAGGTTGATGTGCTTCTAGTATTCAAATAAATACAGTATTTTATTGATTGTATTTCAGTATGCGATGATTGGGGGCGGTCTATATCAAGCAGTGGACTGTTGTGGCTGTTAATGCATGTGATGATGCGATGATATCGTATGATGTAGTACCAAGTGACATGTATTACAAAGTTGTAGCACAGATTAGTAAGGGCCGGATTATAGTCAGCGGCTCGGCCAGGCCATTTCTCGCGAGATTTGAAATATTTGTGCGCAACTAATTATATGAATACATACATACATACATACATAAATCACGCCTATATCCCTTACGGGGTAGGCAGAGCGTTAACGGCCGTAAAACGGATATTAACACCACGTCTGATGAGAGTTTGAGGGTCAATCAGATAACTGTGTATCACTATAGTGACAGGTTGTCAGCCCATCGCCTAAAATTGCAATACACACCCTCGAGTCCCTTAGTCGCTTCTTACGACACCCACGTGCAAGAAAGGGGGTGATGCTATTCTAAGCCGGCATCACACGGGGAATGAATTCAGAATTGAACGATTATATGAATGAATTAAGTAAGTGAATGTATGATACGCATTATAATTCGTTGCAAGAAGTCCTAGTAAATTCGCGACAAACGTCCTGGCCGCTTTCGCGCCGCAGCGGCCGAGTCGCTGACAATAATCCGACCCTAACAGTTACTAGCGTATCTGATACATCACTCCCATACGAATGCGATAATTCCCACGCTCTTTCCAATTTAGAAAACAACAAAAAACATAAACCTATCTCATAACATTACCCCTATGATTGCACGCCGTGTGATGCCGGTTTAGAATAGCACCACCCCATTTCTTACTCATGGGTGTCGTAAGAGGCGACTAAGGGACTCGAGGGTTACATGTGTATTGCAATTTTAGGCGATGGGCTGACATCCTGTCACTAAAGTGATACACAGTTATCTTTTGTCAGACGTGGTGTTTATATCCGTTTTACGGCCGTTAACGATCTGCCTACCCCGTGAGGGATATAGGCGTGATTTATGTATGTATGTATGTATGATTGCACATTCTGAAGTGCACTCGTGAGTAGGAATTCCAGAATAAACTTCGGATAGATTTTTCCGATATTTCGATTCCGGTAATCAGTTAGTATGGGTTTTTTAGAAAAACACGATGTTTACTAATATTTTTTAAAATGTTGTCCTCATTTGACTCTACTTACACTATCATTCCACGATTTTTTTTAAATAAATACCTTAGTAACTACCAAAGTAAGTATTGGCGTCGACAAATACCGCGTGAATTGACCAAAATAAAACAGTCTGATATAAAAGTCATTTTAATAAGATTATTCTAGTGTACCAAATCCGGACTCAGAACCGAAATTTCGAAATTGAGCTCCACAATCGGAAATTCCAAACCAGATTTGGGATCATTCCAGTTTTTATATGCCCTAGTCGTCAGTAGCCTTTAGACACATAAAATCTACTTTACTAAGCATTCAGTAGAAGTCAAACTCATAGCCTTGTTGTAGTAATTTATAGGCCTACAGCAATCATGAAAATATCTGTATTTAGGTCTAATCTATTGTGTAGACCTAAGTAATAGTAAATTTCATAGGATGGTAAAGTTCCGAAGGTCATGTCCTTCTAGTTCATAAAGAACCTGATTGAATGATCGATATTGTAGCCATCTTTTTTTTTATAAATATTATATTTGCACAGCAGTTTTACGCGCTTTTAACCGCTTTCCTGTGGGAACAAGACATTTTAATATCGCCTATGTTCATCAGGGATAATGTAAGATTCTAATGGCAAATTTTAAATCGCCCCAGTAGTTTTGGTGTCTATTCAATTCAAACAATCAAATCTTTCCTCTTTATAATATTAGTGTAGATCTATTAACTTCATACCACAAATAAGGGTTTTTACGCTAGGTACAAATCTTATACCAAATATTCGGGTTGAGAGTCACCTGCGTATAAGACAAACTTGTAGTTTTACATAGAGATATGATTATATGTGCGGAAATCTTTGATGTCAGATTTAAACAATCCACACGACGACGACGGAATGACAAGCCCGTTTGTTTCGAGTTCGATAATGAGGCTATTACTCAAACGAGCTACTCTTTAAAATTATATTTTGTATGAAAATCTGATGTGTGTCAAAATAGAAGCTTTTTCTCGATTTAATAAATCTTATCTTGCATATTTTAAAAACGATGAATAAGAAAAAGAATAAAGAATTTTATTTGCAGTAAATATGGTTCACAAGATGGTAGATACAATAATTCGTATCACATATTTAACCAAATTACAATTGGTATGCAAATTGAGTGAGACGCATAATTAATAAGTCAGTTTAAATATAAATGAGAACAATGCATTAAATAATATAGTCAAAATCATAATATTCATAACATTAAATAACACCACATTTTCATTTTCATAAATTCATCGATACTGCAAATAGAGAACAACAGCTCTACTTTTGGACACTGATTTGAAATATCCAACTTTCGTTATTGATTAAAAACCTAGGGCACGATTCTATTAATATATTCACAGGAATGTAAGAATATGTTTAATTCAAGTAAATATTTTATTGCTTACAACGCTACAAATCTGAAAAACACCTAATTTCGTAGCAAAGTCGCGAGGACAAAAAAATTAACTGTCAAAAGTTGTAATTAACGCTGAAAACAACCGCAAAATAATTTGTTTTAGACACTTCAAGTGTAACTTTCCGCAATCTGACTGAACCTGAAAACCTGGCGATGTATAGTTCAGAAGGTTTACACACGTGCCTGCAAAATATATGCCTACAAAAAATGTTGCAAAATTTAAAGGCTACCAAGCTGCGATAAATAGAGGCATCGCTAGTACTAATAGCAAAAGTCGCTGGGTTGTATCCTGCTTGCGGTGTAAATTTTGAAAATTCTCTAAAACTGGAATAGCTACTCAGTGATGCAACGTCGTGTACCATGTTAAATGCGGTGTTGCTATGCGATTTTATACCACAGCATTTTTCGGTATGTGTACCAGGTCTTTTGAATTTTATTGATTGAACTTTTTGCACAAAAATGAACACATACAGTCTTAATGTCAAATCCTACTACTCTCAATTACAGTTGAAAACCTATGAAAAACACGTGCGTACACCTCTATGGCGTACACTAAGGGTAAGACGCGCCCATAATTGTCACGGTCATTTTGTAAATAAGCTTCAGTATCTATATTGCACTCTCCTCCAGTCCTCCAGCATATGGTCGATAAATTACGTTTTTCTTAGATTATGAAGTAAAGGCAACACATGGCAATGGGCGCGTATTAAACTAGACCGACCAAATACCGTGTGATGCCGGCTTAGAATAGCATCACCCCATTTCTTACCCATGGATGTAGTAAAAGGCGACGAAGGGACTCGAGGGTGTGTATTGCAATTTTAGGCGATGGGCTGACCACCTGTCACTATTGTGACAGTTATCTGATTGACTCGCAAACTTTTGTCAGACGTGGTGTTAATATCCGTTTTACGGCCGTTTACGCTCTGCCTACCCCGTAAAGGATATAGGCGTGATTTATGTGTGTGTGTGTGTGACCAAATACCGCAAAATGGTGCGGTGCGTGTGCGAACCATCTCACTCGCTGAATCACGACTTCGTACTCACTGGCTCAGCCAATTATAAAGTTAGCTCAGATTCTACAAGTTAGGCATTGAGTACTTATTTGAGTAGCTGTTTCAAATGTTCAAGTAATACTCAAAGGAATCGTCGTGGGTTATTATTCTGTTAAACAAAATTAGTATAACAAAGGATTGAACTTTTACGCAGGTGTTGAATACCAAATTTAAAAACACTTCCTGTGTTAGGTATAATTTTTTTAAATCTGTTAAGAATGAATTAATCGCTGGGATTAGTTGCAAAACGAACCCGATAGATAGAGCCGTGCCACGCGTTATTGGCATCTAGATACACTTGCAAAATTGGCGGGCATTGGACAAGCCGCGGCAGCCCAGATGGAACAGGCGTCGCCACTAGTGATGGGGAAAGTCACATATTCAAATCCTGCCCGCGCTTTAAATTTTGCAAGTTTTCAAAAATTACGCAGGTGTGTTTCTTGGGTTGGAAACAATGCCGCTGAGTCTCATTTAGGGGAAATGCATTAAATTGGACACGTTTCAAGAAAAACAATTCATTATAGGACTAACATTTTCGACCTCCCATACAAAACTCGTGATCAGTTTGACTTTGTATGAGAGGATGTATTTTTTCGCCTTTTCTAGCATTGGTCCCATAGTGAGAATTGTTCAGCACAAATGCAACAAAATTTAATACATTACCTCCGAAACACGCTGTATAAACATTCACTTGTTTGAGTCTTATCCATTCGTTTATTTTATCGGGCACATTTGTACCCCCAACTAGCATTTCTTTATATCGCGGTATCACGCATTGACACGTAAATACTGACAAGCACAAAAAACATACTCTACAAATTCACGCTAATCAATTTAATATAGTAATAAAGTATCCATAATATACTCGTAAGTAGATACATATTTTATGCCTCGGCAATCAAAGTGTTGGCTGAACTCCGGCCAGGTGGACCGATGACTCAAAAAGGCTGCTGGTAGGGACTGGATGGCGAAAACGAGAGATCGTGCCCTATAGCCTACCCTACGTTCAGCATTGGACTGCAATAGCCTGATGTATGTATGTCCATATATATTTTTTTGTTTTATCGTTAACCTGATAAATTACTTTCAATTTACTCATTTAGGAAAGGGTATACAATTTAAGACCTTTGCGTCGTAGCAAAGTCGTAGCATAAGTTACGAAAGTATTTTTTATTATTAAATTTGACTTGTTCCGTTATGATATTTTTGACATGTTATGGGTTCTCCATACAGGTGTTAAGAATAAAAACCTGGTGCTGCTAAAATCACTTTTAACCACTCACAGTAAGCTTGAAGGGCAAGCCCTTGACAAGTCAAACTCACCCTTATATAGAAATGCTCGAGTTGGAGCTCTCTGTTAAAAGGGATAAGTATTGCGTTGCTACGGGACAGACAGCTCTTAGCGAGTAATAAAGGGAAAAACGAATAATCATTTTACTGATTTAAGGTAGGTACAATCCACACTATCCACACTAATATTATAAATGCGAAAGTAACTCTGTCTGTCTGTCTGTCTGTCTGCTACGCTTTCACGGCCAAACCGCTGAACCGATCTTCATGAAACTTGCCACAGAGATTGCTAGCATACCGAGAACGGACATAGGCTACTTTTTATCACCATTCGAGGGTCTGGAGTACAGATGTAGACCACCAGGTGTACCATCAGGAGCCCAGCTAAACTATTAGAGATACAGGCATGGTTCCAAAACAAAAGTTGTTTAGTATGATGGGCTGCTTCTTTTCACAAGGACATAGAGGATCTGGAGTAAATTATGTAGACCACTAGGTGTACCATCAGGAGCCCAGCTCAACTATTAGAGATACAGGCATGGTTCTAAAACAAAAGTTGTTCAGTATGATAGGCCGCTTCTTTACACCAGGACATTGGGGATCTGGAGTAAATTATGTACCATAAGGAGCCCAGCTAAACTATTAGAGATACAGGCATGGTTCTAAAACAAAAGTTGTTCAGTACGATGGGCTGCTTCTTTTCACAAGGACATAGAGGATCTGGAGTACCTTATGTAGACCACCAGGTGTACCATCAGGAACCAACCTAAACTATTAGAGATACAGAAATGGTTCCAAAACAAAAGTTGTTCAGTATGATTGGCTGCTTCTTTTCACAAGGACATAACAGGATCTGGAGTAAATTATGTAGACCACCAGGTGTACCATCAGGAGCCCAGCTAAACTATTAGAGATACAGGCATGGTTCCAAAACAAAAGTTGTTCAGTATGATGGGCTGCTTCTTTTCACAAGGACATTGAGGATCTGGAGTACTTTATGTAGACCACCAGGTGTACCATCAGGAGCCCAGCTAAACTATTAGAGATACAGGCATGGTCCTAAAACAAAAGTTGTTTAGTATGATGGGCTGCTTCTTTTCACAAGGACATAGAGGATCTGGAGTAAATTATGTAGACCACCAGGTGTACCATCAGGAGCCCAGCTAAACTATTAGAGATACAGGCATGGTTCTAAAACAAAAGTTGTTCAGTATGATAGGCCGCTTCTTTACACCAGGACATTGGGGATCTGGAGTAAATTATGTACCATAAGGAGCCCAGCTAAACTATTAGAGATACAGGCATGGTTCTAAAACAAAAGTTGTTTAGTACGATGGGCTGCTTCTTTTCACAAGGACATAGAGGATCTGGAGTACCTTATGTAGACCACCAGGTGTACCATCAGGAACCAACCTAAACTATTAGAGATACAGAAATGGTTCCAAAACAAAAGTTGTTCAGTATGATTGGCTGCTTCTTTTCACAAGGACATAAGAGGATCTGGAGTAAATTATGTAGACCACCAGGTGTACCATCAGGAGCCCAGCTAAACTATTAGAGATACAGGCATGGTTCCAAAACAAAAGTTGTTCAGTAAGATGGGCTGCTTCTTTTCACAAGGACATTGAGGATCTGGAGTACTTTATGTAGACCACCAGGTGAACCATCAGGAGCCCACCTAAACTATTAGATACAGAAATGGTTCTAAAACAATAGTTGTTCAGTATGATGGGAATAAGTTGAGAAAGGATATTGGCAACTTTTTACCGAGGATTTTTTTGTTATCTACTGACTTTTGTATTCAATGGTTATAAATATTGATCTCTTAGGGCAGTACACAGAACAGCAAATTTTGAATTGTCCCTTTCACAACAGAAGCAAGCAAGTCATCCTTAATCAGAAGAGATAAGAACTGTTCTAATATCACTGTCATACTTACTATGAATATACATATCTACTTTAGAACCTGTGCCAAAAAAAACTATCTAACGCGGACGAAGTCGCGGGTAAAAGCTAGTTTTTAATATATATTCCCAATTTAGGTGGGATCGAAATGTGGATGACACAGTTAACAATAAGTAATAAATATCAAAAGTAATAATAAAAAAATGATTTTATTTTAGTCCTTAACACAATGCAATATTACACATTAACAATTTGATCACACGTTTGTATACTTATTCTGTGATTAGGAGACAGGAGCCTAAACATATATAAAAACTCTGTCATAGGTCTCCTGGAAAAATCAGAAATAAATACGATTTTGAGACATAAAGGGAGAGCCCGAATTATTGGTAAGTACGTGTACCTAATAAAATAACCTCGATAGCATTAACAAAGTGTTTCAATCTCTCAACTTTAGGTTGTTTGAGACTGAATTTCTTGCGCACTAAAAAAAATAATCCTCCTTAATAGTTTAAAAACCCATAAAATTGTCTTACAAATAAACAATATGCAAGACCGTGTCCAACGTTTATCTAGTATAGTTTAAAACGGCTGACAAATCGTCAGTAGTAGACCACACGCCCCATGAGAGTGCGAGCGATGTGACGGCGAGGACACTTCACTTTACAAACTCCACTCACTAACGAGCGAGGCTATTTATGAGGTTGCTAGTTTACGAGCAGATATTAAATGCTTATTTCAGCCGTGTGAACCACTGAGTTGACGAATGACCCAATAAACCATGGTGTAATTCAGTGTCACGCCACGGGATAGGATGACACGGCTGAGAAATCTTTAGTAGTAGTACACATGCCCCGTAAGAGGCCGAGCGATGTGACAGTGAGAACACTTCACATATCCAACTCCAGTCACTAACGAGCGGGGCTGGTTCCAAGCGGTAGGGGATTTTACGGTTGCTCGTTTAATAGTTATTTGTACAACAAGAGGGCAAAGGTCATTTTTGCTTCGAGTGCTAATTTTGCATCTTGAGGTAGCGAAGGATACTAAAATACAGGGTGAATAAAAGAATGTATCCTGAGCTCATTGAGGGATTCAACAGCATGAGATGCGAATGAATTTGCTCTCGTGTGGACACAACTTTTTTTGGGAAATTGGCAGTACAGCTCGAATGCCTCAAATTCCCTTCAAATTTTTTTTTTCAAGATTCGTTTAGAAATACATAATATGTACCAATATTCAGAAATGACAGAAATATTTAATAGAACAAAACGCTCACAAAAATAAATAAATAACTGGCTGAAATAGTTTTCAGAACGCACCGCTGCCATTGTCACGATTAGTTCTGATAAAATGAGATGTTTGAAATTCAAATCACTTTTCGCCATCGAGCGGATAAAAACGACTTTTGCCCACTTGATTTACGTGGCACAATTTTTCTTTTCAAGCTGGAGAGATAAAGAAAAATCTCGTTTAAAATGACATTTGATAAATACGTTTGTTTATTAATGATGAGCAATGTGACGTCAAGAATACTTCACTTTACCACCTACCGTCACTGACGAGTCGGTGATATATGAAGTTTCTTGTTTACGAGTAAAAATTTATTATTATTAATTAAACTTGTATTAATCTTTGTTTCTGATTAACATTTAAAATTAAGAAATGAATCTATGTAAGAAATATTAGCGAAAAGTACTACCTATATTCCCCATTAAATGTATTCATTTCTTAATTTGAAATCTTAATCAGAAACAAAAATTTACACTACGTTCAATATAGTGCTTCGATACGTCACATTGTACAAATTTAACTCAAAATATCAAAATTATCGTTTTTATTATGATTTTATTTGAATAATATGTAATGATATAGGCATAGAAGAGCTTTACATGAAAAAAGCTGTAGGTATTAAGAGAAAATAAGTAACTACTTAGTATTCGCAAAAAATTTACGATGCACTATTCGACAACTTGACAGCAAGTAATTTGACAGCCAAGACTTTTTGTATCGAGTAAAGATGACTGCTGAGTTATTAATGTACCAGGCGGTGCGGTAGTGTATTTGACAGCTTGTAGACAGCGCCTCTTTGTTGTATGCTACGAGATGCCTACGACCTTTGCGTCGTAGCAAAGTCGTAGCAAAAGTTACGAAAGTATTTTTTATTAATATATTTGACTTGTTCTTTTATTATACTTACTTTCGATGAATGAACATTAGAATTAGCAAGGTAAAATAAGTTTTCATTTACACCTTGACAGTTTTCAAATGTTTTAACAGAATCCATAGTTGTCCATGGATAATATTATAAATCCGATAGTTTGTGTTTGTGTATATGTTAAAAGGTGGAAACGTGGGACGGAAATCTCGATCATAATAAAATAATACTAAATTAAAAAGCTGGATACTGTTGTTTTTTTTTTTATTGTAATTACTTAAAAATATATTTAGAACTACACTGTGTTTGGGAAAATACTGTACAAACCTTTAGAGCGTGTTCTAGACGTGAAACTTATAAATTTTTCCTCGTTTATTTTCTAAAATATGAAAACTGTTATTATAGAAGGCCCAAAATATATTTTTCGTTTCGTAAAAAATAGATTTAGACAGAACATATTGTCTCTCATTTTCCGAAAATGATTGTTCGGTGTTATTATTGTGATGGATGCGGTACATATGAGAATCGCCTAAGTTACATAAGTAGTTAGTTATACTCATCACTGGTAGAGATAATAACTAACAAAATTATTAGTTAGAAAATAAAAATGTCTGTATCCAAAAATACCATCAGAATCTAAGGTCGAACGGACGTCGCGACGTCAGCCTACGCGATAAGACTAAATAACAAAGTTTTTGCTGTATTTTGCTACAAGACAAGGGTCTCACAAATATCTCTTTGTGTTTTATCAGAGTTATATATTCCATTAGATCCTTGGATTTGTTCGAGGTTGAAGTTTTATATGCTGATTAGTCTCAATGCCATGTTCAAGACTAATATCTCTAACTAAAAATAACACTTTCACTTTTAGGTAAATAGGGCTTAAACAAGGGTAGATGATGATTGTCTCTTAAATTGTCTAGGTTTTTTGCGTTAAACGCAATGTAACCAGTTTACCCGTGATCATGACGCTTGCAACAGCGTCGAAATATCGGGAACTCGCAATAAAAATAATTCGTTGGTAAGAACCCGTTTAAATTGTAATTATGAAAATATTAATTTCTCACAAAATAATTTATTTCTACTAGTTTTGCAAATTTAATATATCAGTTTAAGGCCCTCATGAATAAACAAAACTTCCAAAAGAGAACGATAATTAGTAGTTAACAAATTACTCGCAATTATGAGACGAATGTGAACATACTTTATGTTTACGTCTAAAACTTGCGTTTATTTGTTAATATAAGTAAAGATTTGCCGTGTGATGTCGGTTTAGAATAGCATCACCCTATTTCTTTCCCGTGGGTGTTGTAAGTCGTAAATGAGATTAGAGCATCTTGAGATAATACGCTTCTAGCAATGAACAACTCTGACACCAGGGTTCATCGTGTCGTTGGACAACTCGATGTCCCACATGAAAAGAGAGAAAAAGCTAATATAGGGTGAAATGTTACTAAGAACCGATATTGAAAACTTGGGAAGGGCTGGTAATAAGGAACAACTTTCCCCAAGAAAAAAAATTACCTGCTATGCAAATTGACTTGGTTGGATGGTACATTTTGTATGGGAGATTTTTTTGCTTGTAGAAAGTTGATTCTTATCGGTATCTAGTAAAATTTTACCATATACATATAACGCATGGATAATCCAAATTATCTTTGTAGTTCTTTCCTGTAGTGAATTTATTTTATTCATCCAAGGCTTTTTTCCTGTTTGCAGGCGCCACTCGTCTGGCGTGGTAACAGTTTTAATTGCATGAGTTGATCAATTTGACGTGTCAATTCTCTGGGGATGACTTTGTGGAATCATTGCCAGTTCAGATCAGAATGTAATTAGTTTTTCAAGTAATAAACCGGCTTGTTGGACAAAATGAAACTGGAAAATATTACGGACAAATGACGGCGAATCCCACTCTATGACGGATTGACGAATGCGTCTGTCAAATACAACAACAAAATTGCGCAAAACAGAGATGTAATAACAGACTAGCTATATTATCTATGCCGTGTGATGTTGGCTTAGAATAGCACCAGCATATTTCTTTCCCATGGATATCATATTTGGCGACTGTATTACAATTTTAGGCGACATGCTGACAACCTGTCACTATAGTGATATACAATTTTTCTTAAATAGCTCTCAAATATAGCGACCGTATTTTACGGCCGTTAATGCTCTGCCTATCGACAGAGATAAAGGCGTGATGTGTATGTATATTTTATCTAAATCCTACGCGTGTTCAGTGTACGTACCTGCCTACATGTCAAACCCCAAAGCGAGTCCCTTAGTTAACCCCAGTCAACCAATTTAATCCTGATGTGATTCATTAGGAGCAATCCCTCTGAACTGTGACGCGACTCTGACGGGCTTACGTTGATAACGGAATAACGGATTAAACAATCACGGCTAACATGCCGTTACGGACTTCTTGTCAAATGTTGTTAATAAGTTTCATAGATTTTACGTATGTCTAGGTTACTTTTTTAGCACGGAGGTTCTGTTCTTTTAAAATACATATTTCACACCTATATCCCTAGCGTGGTAGGCACAGCGTAAACCTCCATAAAAATCGAACATTCACGACACGTCTGACAAACATTTGAGGACCACTCAGAATATTGTACATTACTATTCATTTATTTATTTATCAAAGACATAATTTTTTTAACAAAAACAGAAAAAAATCGAAGTAGTTACAAAGATTTACAAATATAAAGGAACAAAAATTTTTAAACACAACAATTAAATAATTCTAAATAAAGTTACTGGATAGAGCTTTTTGGCATCATATCTTCAAACAAAAACTTGCATTCTTTCATTAAACGTGCTAACGAACAACTAATTACAATGTGGTGCTGTTACTATAGAAACAGGTTGTCAGCCCATCGCCTAAAATTACAATACACATGTAACCCTCGTGTCCCATAATCGCCTCATACGAAAAGTGTGATTAAACAGAACAGACCTGTGTATTATTCAGTTGATAAATACGTGCGACCGATGTGGCGCAGAGGTAGTGCGACTGCCTGCGACGCAAAGGTTCCAGTTTCGATTCGGGCACTCACATACTGATATTTATCACTTTGGGAATTTATATCCAGTCTGATTGCGACATTGTAGGCTGAACCACTACAGTTTTCAAAAGAAAGATGGTTCCGTGCTTCGAAGGGCACAGGGCTTATATAACAATTTAAAAAGATTACTTAGACGGCGGTCGTTACACAACCATGTCAGAGGTCATGTCAACCATTGCAGCAGGCTGTTGAAATACTGACACCAGGGTTCATCGGGTCGTTGGACGACTCAAACCTAAACTAAATATAAACTGGCTGTATTTTGGATGATTTGTATACATAATTTAAATCTCAAGTTTCCAGGCACTTAGGCAGACTATTTCTAACAATTTTAATTTCTATGACCTATCAATACGTAGGTGTGTATCGACTCCAATCTAACCTTTGGCACTATACAAGGATTTCTACTGTGTAGTACCACCGTGTGTACCGCTTTCAGTGGTTCAAAAATATATCTAGATTCTTTACAAGCTAAGCTATTAATTTAACATAAAAAATATCATTGAAACCTAGTCTAACTTTTCGGAATAGAAAATTTTCTTAGCAGGTGTTTTAACCTGCTAAAACAATGATTTACCACCTATTCAAGTAAAAAGTTCAAACGAAAATTAATCTACGGAGACTTTAGTCTAGCATTTAGCGTCACTCTATCTCTCTGCCTGAGGGTTCAAACTTTTTCTATAATAACAATGATAAGTTTTTTTTTACATATTTAGATATAACAAAAGCTCTATCAGTCAGCATAATTAGTATGGCAGGTTTGTATTTTATAACAAATAATGAATATTTTTAGCTAGGTAGGTACACCGTTAGCTTGAGATATCTAAAATCTTGTTTTTTTTCTTTTATGGACCATTTAAAACGGAACACCCTGTTTAAAGTACGTAGGGGGCACGCTTAGGTCTCACATTGTCGAGTCAAAGGTCAGCGTGTAGGAGTTTGAGAGGATAGTGAGCTTGGAACTATAATCAGAATGTCTATTTACGTGGAATTGTATAAAATTAAATAACAAAAGTATAGACTATTTTAGTTTTAAGTACCAGCAGGACTACCTACATAATAATACATACTATTTTTGTTTACAGTTATATTTATAAATTTATATTTTTAATTCGTGACAAATTAATGTTTGCACGCCTTTCCTAGACAGATTTTGTAAGGGATTATAAAAATGTAATAATTGCATGGTACTTACCCAAAATCTTTTTTTTTTATTCCGTTTCATTTTAAGCATAAGGGTTATTTAAGTCTCATCGGTCCCTCAATGAGGCGTGAAGAAAGAGAGGGACAATCAGATATCAGATCGATAGCTCTGACGTCATTCAAGTGTATGTACCACGATATGGAATTCAGTATTTAAATTAGATCGGGAATAGCTTAGCGGTCGTAAAAGGTGTTTATTGATTCTGTGAAGAAAAGAACGGTTTTGTAAAAATTGCTTTCTTAGGATCATTACAAGTTCAGTCGTTGAATTTTTAGATTGTATACGATATTTACGATGTTATAACAAAAACGATAGACGCGTGTATAGACTAGAATACAATTTGACGTTGTCAAGCGGCTTAAAACATGTTTTTTTGTAAGAATTCGGTTCGATTTGATTTATTTATTCATAAATAAAAGCTTACAGTAGTTTAACTCAAGCGCTTAAATTGTGATATTGCCTTATATAATAATAATTATAATAAATACGTAAATTTTACAATGAATTACATCCTTATTGCTTAGAAAATGTTTTTCATATTAGACATTATGACAACTTGTGCAATGCGACTGCGGAGCACCTGACCAAACCTTAGCCCATGTTGTGTACGAATGCCCACTTCGCTGTTTTCTCGGTGGTATAGCCGATCTACACAAGTACACTACTGACACAGAGAGCTGGCTGAAAAACCTAGACATTGACGTATGATCCAAGCAGGGATTGCTATACGATATGATGATGATGACAACTTGTGCATAAAATCTTTGATATCTTACAAATACCCTGAAATTTTTCGACTGAACTAAAACGCTGAGGTATCTTTGATTGTGTTAAAGTGCTAATACGATAAGGTTTTTTATAGATTAGCTTTAGAACAGCTAAGCTAGTTTTAGCTTTAAAGCTGTCACAAAGAAGAAGAAAAAATTAGTAGAGGCTAAGAAAAAATACACTATTCTTCTTCGAGTCAGAGTTTTTCAATCGACTACTACTACTAGCAGGCCTCTGACATGGTTCAGTAACAACCGTCATCTAAGTCATCATAGACAGCAACCGGGACCGACGGCTTCACGTGCCCATCAACAATCTTTTTTACGGTCAATCAGATTGGGAACAAATTATCAAATGAATCACAATAAACGAACTATAGTTTTATCCTTTAAGTTTTTATTTCCATTAGTTATTTAATAAACGAATACATGGTTAAACTAATCTAACTCAACTAAATTATTAATAGAAATAATACCCTAAAACTATTTGACTACTTTATACCTTTGCAAATAGAATGATATTTAGCAAACACACGTCCAAAATATTTTTATCATAATAAGTCCGTTACTTATTATGATCACATTCGGTAATTATTGTGATAGCTTAGTATAATACAATAACACTGTAACGTAATAACGTATGTAATTAAATAGCTGTCATTATCATAAAATGCTGTCAGAAACAAAACACCGTGTCTATATTTAGATGTGAAACAATGGACGCACGATCCGGTCGATAATATACCTGACGTCATTAACACGCAAATGGTAATTATAGATAGGTCTTTCTTCTTCTTGTTCAACAGACACAACAGTCCACTGTTGGACATGAGACTCCCTAAATCATATTTGCCATACTCACCGCGTGTATTGTGGTACAGTCGGATAATTTGGCGAGCGCAGTGCAAGTTGTAGAAGGCATGCTGCATGCTGGTGCCCATTTCCTTTTACGACATTAATAGATAAATAAGTCAAAGGGAGATCGACTATTAGTAATCTTTTGGAGTATAAGCACTATATTTGTTCAGTATTTGCTAGAAGAGGGCAAGTTGACTCGATATACACTGACTTTCAAAAAGCCTTTGACAAAGTTAGTCACAAGCTTCTCTGTCATAAACTTCAGGCATATGGAATCCATGGCAACTTATTGCGATGGGTGGAATCTTATTTAAGCAAGCGTAGTCAACTTGTAGTCATTAAGGGTTATCTGTCAACACCTGAAATCATTACTTCTGGCATACCGCAAGGTTCACATCTAGGACCTTTGTTCTTCATTTTATTTATAAATGATCTAACCGCAAAGATTCAGTGCCCTTGTTTATTATATGCTGACGACCTGAAAATATTCACCTCAGTCTCAGACAGTAATGATTGTCATATATTGCAAAACGACATAAACACCCTAACAGAATGGTGCTCAACAAACAGAATGTTTTTAAATGTTAATAAATGTTTCGTAGTGTCATTCACTAATAAACGTTCAAAACTAACACATACTTATAAAATTAATGATTATAACTTAAACCGTAAAACCGTTGCTAAGGACCTGGGTATTTGGTTTGACGAACAACTAACGTTCAGATGTCATTTTGAAAATATTGTTACTAGGGGTAACCAACTTCTTGGCTTCATAACCCGAACTACAATTTCTTTTAAAAACCCTACTTCTTTTTTACACTTATTTGAGTCTCTAGTCAGAAGCGTGATTGAATACGGCTCCGTTATCTGGTCCCCTCATTATAAGCTACATAGTGAAACAATAGAAAGACTGCAACAAAAAGCTCTCCGGACGGTCTTCTTTAGGCAAGGTTATGGTAAAAGACAAATTCCATCATATAATGACAGACTGGCTAAATATAATTTAAGTAAGCTTAGCACTCGACGTGATCACTTTGATTTGATATACCTTCATAAAATATTACACTCTCAAATTGACTCCCCTTCTCTCCTCTCTCAATTGGATATCTTCACGAAACCTAACCCTCGCCATCCAAAAACATTTCTGTTAAAAGTTTATAAAAACAATACTAGCTATTACAATCCCTTAACTAGAATGTGTCGTTTGTATAATGACCTATGTATGAATAAAAAAGATATCGATATATTTAATTCAAATCATTATTTATTTAGGAAATCAGTTTCAAGAATCCTCAACCTCAAATAGTTAATGTTCTAAGTAAAAGTTATTCCAGAATCTTACTGTTAGCATGTTGCATGTTAAATATTTCAAATTTATTTATTAGCTATTTAATAACCATGTCTAATTTAATAGTAGCCATTTGCCTAACCAAGCTGTACGTTCACGTTTGTGGTTTTCAATCTAGAATACTACCTAAGATATGTATAATGTGTGAATCTGCATTGATTGTAAACTGTTGTGTACGTCTGAGAAAAAAAAAAAAAAAAAAAAAAAAAAAAAAAAAAAAAAAAATAGGAATAAGGTACAAATAAGGTGCAAAAAAGAAATATGAGATGTTATCAGTATCCGTGTCCACTGCTGGTCATAATCTTCTGCTTTCACTATGTGCCTTCATAAATCGCGACTTTGGACCCCACAAGGACGTCGGTGAAAATGTTAGCAGATTATCCCACGCTGCGCTTGCCGGTGCGTGGCCACGAGAGACTTCCAATCCCAACAATTATGATTTACGTTTACAAATTCAAATTCAAATTCAAAATCATTTATTTCAGAAAACTGAGTTCCATAGATAGTGTGTTAGTAAACAAAATTAAAATCAATACATGTATGTTGGTTAGTTAGTTATCTAAGTTATGGATGTCAAAATAAATATGTTGATAATGTCATTCAATTATTTCACATAATAACAATAATATTTCAATTGAAAAGAAAATTAAATAAGATAAAATTAAATTTAAAATGTCAATAATAATTTAGGGTTAAATTTATAATAAGTGAAATAATAATAAATGAAACTATCTTTACAACTACCCTACTAATAGTGACGTCCAGTGACTGGCAATAGGACACTCGAACTTACTCCCGATAGCCTTCAGGATGGAGTTGGAGTTTACGCTACCCTAACTCTTCGTAATATGAAAAATATTAGCTATAAAAAATTACACACCTACCAAGTTTCCACCAGGGAACTTTTTGCGTGTAAAACATTCGTATGTGTTTGACATAACGGATATGTTTGAAAGTATACGGTCTTATTACAAAAAAGTTAGTCGTGGTCAAAGCTTTTGTCAGCATCAAATCGTATAGAAAAATATTTAACACTGCCTAAAAGCGTGTCTAAATTGTTTTGTAATTACATGGATTATCGTTTTCGATAACCTAAATGACAATAGTGACAATTGCTTCTTCAGCTGAATATTCTGTCGCGGAAAATGCCACTGGTTGAGCTTGACATGATGAATGTACATTAAAAATATGAAGTTACTGTATATACCTCGTCCAAGTAAAATAAAAACTTTTACTCTGGTACTAGTATAAAACATAAATAAACACTGAACTACGGCGTAGGCACTTCGTAGCTTCGTAGCGCTCGCGTAGACATTTTGTTTCGTTGCGTGTGACATGGCTACGAGAAGACTGTTATATTAAAATTTCTAGAAAATAGTGTGGTTTCCAATGTTCGATTACACGTCTCTAAACGATTTTAACCAATGTTAGCTCGGCCCTACCTACAACCGGTATGTACTTATTCAGTACGTTTTCTTGAACAAGGAAAGTGCGGTTGTAGCATCAAAAGTGGAAGTGGGGGGGAGTTATGACGTAACAAAGATGGCGGCCGGACCAACTCTACTAAGCGGTTTATCTAGATAATTACTGGGCCGATATACATAAATGAGGTGTCAAATGAGAGAGCATACAATGCTCATTATTTTATTTCATACATTTATGTACGTGAAACTAATAGCAAATGAAATTTTTCAAAAACATCGCATTTTATAAAATTTCAGTTTTTTTTTCTTGCCTATATCTCGGTATCCGTCAGAATTATCAAACTTTTGACAGGTACAAAACATTTTGCAATTTTAATCAACTCTCTAATGAACCCCCAGTTATTGAGATCAGAAAAGAAACAACGGAGATACAGCAGTTTGAGTGGTCGGAGTCGTAGGTACAAGTGATCTAAAATTGACGAAGCTTGGCTGTGTGTTCATTTAAAATAATAATATAGTTTAAAATATAATGATAATCTTATATTGAACACGGGTCTTCTCCAATGGGGGGTACTATGTGTAGTATGCTATACTCACTAAGCTTGACAGGCGGTTTGGCAAGTGCAGGGCGGGTTGGCAAGTGCAGGGCGAGTTGGCAAGTGCAGTAGGTACAGGATGTTAACCTCAAACCAGCGAAAATAAGTAAATTATACTTATTTTCGCTGGTTTGAGGTTAACATCGGCTTTAATCCACCCCCTACGATGTAATGAGAAAAACACTGTGGTACTTGAATAAGTAAAACTAGAAAGTCAATAACAAAGTGCGATTGTAATCATTTTTACATTAATTAAAATAAAATAAAATAATGAAGAAAAATAAACTACTTAATTATGATCATCATCATTCTGGATCAGTCATCATCATTGGCCTCACACGTCTGTGACAGACGATTTAATCAGTGTCTGAGGCAAGACTTTTCATGGCCGTAATACGGGAGCGGCATAGTTTTCCGCACGCTCTACAAGTGAAGGTGGAATTTGAGACTGGCACATGCATGTTTAGATGACGTTTTTGCCTTTTGTTAGCGAGACCAGAAAACCAGGCATTATCGTGTGGTTTACGCCCATCAAACACACGCTTACGCCATTCGTCCCTATCCTCAGCAAGCTTCTCCCAGCTTTGATGGTCAATGTTAAACGCAGCCATGTCCCGCTTGGCGCAATCTTTGAAACGCAGCATAGGTCTTTCAACCCTTCTTTTAGCGCATATAAAATGTATTGAGTCGACGTTCCTGTTTTGCATACGATGTCCAGGTTTCAGCTCCGTACAAGAGTATGCTTAAAACGCAAGTTTGATAAACAATAATCTTGGTTTTTGTGGTCAGGTGTTTATTGTTCCATACTCTGGTACTGAGCTTGCCGAACATGGTCACCGCCTTGCCGATTCGCGTATCGATCTCAGCATCGAGCTTGAGATTATTCGACACAGTCGACCCCAGGTAGCAAAACTTATCGACTATGCTCAAGGGAACACCGGCTAGCATGATGTGTGGTGCATCTGCGCCTTGAGCTAGCACTACTGTTTTTTGGCATTAATAGTCATAGAGAACAGAGTACACGCATGGGAAAACTTATCGACAATGACTTGAAGCTCACTTTGAGAATTAGCAACGAACGCTGCATCGTCAGCAAACAGAAGGCTATCGACGAATAAGTTATCGCGGTTTCGCTTAGACTTAAGAAGCGAGATATTGTACAGCTTCCCGTCAGCCCTCGTGTGCAGATGGATACCCTGTTGGTCATCGCCGAAAACTACTTTAAATAGCAATGAAAAGAAAATACCAAACAGGGTAGGAGCCAACACGCAGCCTTGGCGAACACCTCTACGCATTTCAAACGGCTCGGATGTATTGCCGTTAAAAACAACAGATCCTTTCATGTCCATATGGAAGGATTTAACGAAGCTCAGAAGTTTTGGCGGGCACCCGATTTTTACAAGTGCAGTGTAAAGCCCCTCTCTGCTAACGGTGTTTAGTTGAAGGCTTTGTTAAGATCTACGAACGCCACAAACAGAGGTGTTCTCTGCTCTCTACACTTTTCCTGAAGTTGGCGAAGTGTAAAGATCATATACACGATCAGCTAGTTTCTGGAGTCTTAATAAGACTAACCGAGCAAATAATTTACCAACTATACTTAAAAGGGAAATACCACGATAACAGTTACAGTCACCGCGGTCACCTTTGCCTTTGTATAGGGTAACGATGTTAGCATCGCGCATATCTTGTGGTATATATCCCGCTTCCCAACATTTACACAACAGGTTGTGCAGGATGGGTAATATGCACTTGAGCCTGATGATTTCGTCATGTCATTGGATCAGTATCATCTAGATAATTAAAATGGTTAAAACATTTGAATCCCACATGGCATATCCCCCCCAAGCATTCTGTTTTTTGACACTACACCTACAACGGGATGAACGACATCCAGCTTTGCATTGACAAGATATCAATTCAAGAGCTTTTAATGAAATCAAATTTACGGATGATGTAATTGGCACTAGGCATCCCGTTTCTTCAATCTTCCAGCCGCTGTCCGTGGGTGCAGGTAAACAAGGCTCTGCCACGTCAGCATGCAGCCAACAAAACGTCTGGTAATTAGCTCTTAAGGCATGTTGGTTTTAAACTGTCTGAGGATTATTTTTTAACAGATCGTGTTATTGAAAAACAGACAGATTTTTACAGCCCTTTAATAAAAGTTAAACCAAAAACATTTAAACACTTGCACGTTGTAAACGTAGCTGGTAAATCTGAAAATATAGTAAACACCGTTGACACAAATATGTTAGTCCGTAACATGTTTTCTGCAAGAAGTGGACGTCAAATAGATCTCAAAATTATTCTAAAGAATGAGTTACGTGATCCTCCACCATCTCTTTTTGACACTAATGGCCTTATCAGATCCACACGAAAAGCAGTTCTCGTTAATTCGATAGCAGGCGAATCCATATCTGAAACTATAAACAATGAAACAGATATGAAAACTGCCACTCTAATTCAAACAAAAAGTCAAAAACAGAATGCTTGAGGGGGATATGCCATGTGGGATTCAAATGTTTTAACCATTTTAATTATCTAGATCATACTGATCCAGAATGATGATGATCATAATTAAGTAGTTTATTTTTCTTGATTATTTTTATTTTATTTTAATTAATGTAAAAAGGATTACAATCGCACTTTGTTATTGACTTTCTAGTTTTATTTATTCAAATACCACAGTGTTTTTCTCATTTCATCATCAAGTGGTTTAAAGCCGATGTTAACCTCAACACAGTGAAAATAAGTAAATTAACACCCTGTACCTACTGCACTTGCCAACCCATACTACACATACTACACATAGTACCCCCCATTGGAGAAGACCCGTGTTCAATATAAGATTATCATTATATTTTAAACTATATTATTATTTTAAATGAACACACAGCCAAGCTTCGTCAATTTTAGATCACTTGTACCTACGACTCCGACCACTCAAACTGCTGTATCTCCGTTGTTTCTTTTCTGATCTCAATAACTGGGGGTTCATTAGAGAGTTGATTAAAATTGCAAAATGTTTTGTACCTGTCAAAAGTTTGATAATTCTGACGGATACCGAGATATAGGCAAGAAAAAAAAACTGAAATTTTATAAAATGCGATGTTTTTGAAAAATTTCATTTGCTATTAGTTTCACGTACATAAATGTATGAAATAAAATAATGAGCATTGTATGCTCTCTCATTTGACACCTCATTTATGTATATCGGCCCAGTAATTATCTAGATAAACCGCTTAGTAGAGTTGGTCCGGCCGCCATCTTTGTTACGTCATAACTCCCCCCCACTTCCACTTTTGATGCTACAACCGCACTTTCCTTGTTCAAGAAAACGTACTGAATAAGTACATACCGGTTGTAGGTAGGGCCGAGACAACATTGGTTAAACTTGTCTGAAAATCTTCGGAGCCTATACTAAATGCAGAAATAAGTATATAATGAAACTTCTATTATCGTAAAGATAAAATAGTATTTTTAACTAGCTTAAATATAGGGTGAAATTTTACTAGTGACCGATAGCGAAAACTCAAGACGGATGAAATAAAAAACAACTTTCCCCAAGGATCATATGTCGAATGTTCCTAGGGAAAAGTTGTTCAGTTTCATGGTCTGCATGCTTTCTATCAGTAATCGGAGGGCTGTCCCTTGCACCCTGTATGAATATGCTAAAGTTCCTTATGGCCACAAAAATAATAATTAGACCATACCAAATTTTAGCTGTTACTTGTTTTATAATACGATTAATACTTTATTATAAATATGTACGTATAAATTAATAAGCCGGTGAAAATTGCTATAGAAGTGGTAATCTTGAATGGGATATCTAGTCGATGAACAAACGGCCTATGACAAACGATAAAGCCTTTTTTATTATTTTTAGGTACTAGTCAGATCTCATAACAGACAAACTCTTTTATCTACGTCCGAAATCTTATAATCTTTTGTTTTATATACTTAAAAACCATTATTTGATACTTATACCATTATTTGTTACTTACTGTACATCAATTTATCAAGCCCAATAATACTTCAATCCGACCAAAAAAAATAACTTTTTATCTAAATTTTGCTACTTTATTTTAGTCCCGAAATTACAATCTATTTTATTTAAGGCCCTGGGGGTATAATCGGTCACTGTCTAGAATATAATTAAATTACCTGTAATCTGAGCCACACCTTTGTTAATACTAAAACAAATAATTTAAAAGCAAAACTTTCGGATGAATTGCCAAAACCAACCGATGGCAAATGTATATAAAATGAATAAAATTATTGGAAAATAGAAGTTCTTTTAAAAATTGCATGGTATTGTAAAAATAAGCATGCATTCACTTAAAATATTTTCAAAACACAATTGGTCGATGGGTTTTAGAATATGTTTGGGTGTTTTTCTTTTATAGTCATTTCAAAATTAATAATTTTAATAGGTACCTTAGTAGGTACCAAAAATTTCACGTGATAATAACATCAACAGCACATCAACCTACCCATTTAAGGAATTAACTTTTACCGGTTATTCTTAGTAACTGTATGAAAAACTATTTCAAGTTGATCCCATAAATGACTAGATTGATGTGCCCATCATAACAACTTTTATCCTTATTCCTCTGGGAAAGTTTTCCAGTTACATGAGAACCTTGACCTCCAATTTGATTGATTTTCTCATTTTTTTTACATATAGTATAAAATAGTCCACAAGCCCAATCCAAAACTGCCTCCGGCATTTGATAGCATTGTGAGACGCATGGCAACAGGTCAAAAAATCGTGCTTAGCAAGAATCAAAACATAAAATTGTCCGAAAGTTGGTAAAAAACCTTCTCTTACGGTACTAATTTGGAGGTACTTATGTCGATACTTATGGCACCATTTAGCCCTTTATCAGTAAAGAAAATAAACACAAGTCTGCCTGTCTTAAAATGGCCAGAATTTCTTGGCACACGTTCCTAAAGATGTTAAGTGGAATATAATTTAGCCCAACCTTCAAATTGTTGGGCTGAAATTATAAAATTGTTTAGTGCATGTGGTGCATGGTTAGCTATGTGACGTTGTTCTGAATCTAACATGGTGGTACATCAAAGTTGGCAGAAACGTTTATTTTTTGCATTCATGAGTATCAAAGGTATCAAATATAAGAGTCTTGTTAAGAGCAACTTGAAAAATAAAGTGATGTCACTCTTTACCCAATACGGCGGACTGCTAATGATGACAGACTAATTTTCTACTCGTTCCTACAATATGGGTATCAAATGAAAGGAAAACACCCAGACTAAACACAAATATTTGAAAATTGACTTAACAAATATTTCTGTCTTGTGGGGATCGAACCCGACTCTCAGCGTAGACGGCTGGGGTACTATTATTTACACCATCGGGCCAGTCATAATGCGGGGTGTAAGGGACAGCCCTCCGAATACTGATAGGGTGCATTCAGACCATAAAACTGAACAACTTTCCCCTAGAAACATATGTCAGGAAACAACAAAAAAACGTCCTCCCATACATAATCAGAATCACAATCAGCTGAATGCCTTTAGTATGGGAAATAAAAAAATGATGTTTCCTGATATATTTTTGTATGGGAAGTAGTTCAGTTTCATGGTCTGAATGCATCCTTTCAGTATTCGGAGGGCTGTCCCTTACACCCTGTATAATTATAGAATCGTTGCTATAGAATGTTACAAATGTATCACAATGGGTCATACTGTGTCACTATGTCAGTAATTGCCAGGCCGAATCCGACCCTATCACTCCGAGGTCGTTAGGTTAACGAGTTTGATACTTTGATGGAAAAACTGACTAGACTTGGTTACAAAAAGCTTTTTCGGTACAAGAGCTGGTAAAAAATGGCTTTGAATATTGCTAATAATTTACAAGTCACTCAAACCGAGTGACGATGAAAAAGTAATGGTTGCTGGTGAAAATTATAGGGTTTGTAAAGTTGAGCTAAGAACTTACTTTAAAACCTTTCAAGTACTAATTATACTAAACTCATAGTTAAAACTGTAAACCTATACTTACACTAAGTGAAAAGTTATATTCAAAACAGCTGCAAAATATACTACATGAAATACTATGTGAAGTTTGCATGCAATTTTGTGGTCAGTTGAGTTGCCATAAAAATAAATGCTTCACATTATAATAACGTTTTCATCGAGTAATTAATTGTTAAGTGGTGATGCCGCTATTCCCTTAAGCGATTGGCTAAGAATAGATATCTCTATACATGTTAGATAGAAATGAATGTCGTAAAACGCGACTAAGAGATGAATCCCAGGAATGGGCAGTAGAGTTTCTTGTGAATACAACACGCATACACTGCACTCGCCAATCTGCCAGCCAAGCGTGGTGAGTAAATCGCAAGGGGCTCCAACGCCACGAGCTGTCCGCCTTCTAAACGCAATGATTGCTCAGATCCAGAGGTAGATTTGTTAAATGTTTTTTTTAAGTTTTTCAATGTAATTCTATACCTACTTACTAGCCCGATGGCGTTGTGGATAATACCCTTGCCTGCTACGCTAAGGGTTGGGGGATCTATCCTCACACAGCACAAGTGACACGATAATTATTTTGTATTGTATTTTAGTGTGTAATAAACTTATTTTCTTTCTTTCAAGTATTTGTAAGTTACTTTTCCAATATTTGTGTTGAGTCTGGGTGTTTTCTATGTATTGTCAGTATTTATTTACAAAAAAAAGTATTTATTTATAACCTTTATCATTGTACAAGCTGTCTGTCTGTCTTGTTCCCATAGTACAAGCTTTGCTTAGTTTGGGGCTAGATGGCGCTGTGTGAAATGTCCAAGATATTTATTTATTTATTATTATTTTAATAGTTTACTTCACGTATTGGATTACTCTGTAAGTGAAGTAGGGATGTTATAATAAATTATAATAGCAGAATACAACCAAAGAGAAAGGCCCATGTCTAGAGTGGACTGTTGATGATGAAGAAGCAAAAATACGCTCCGTTAAAGTTTGTAGCTTTTTACCTTCGAGCAACGCGGCCTTCCATACCGGAACAAGACGGAATACCGCGTTGCTCGAAGCTATTTACTACCAAAACCTTCAACGTAGACGTTGTCTGTTTATGACGTAGAACTCCGTGTCTCGTGCACGCATCGCATTAGTAGCAAGCCATCAATCATACGCTTTTCAGGGGTGAATTCAGCAAAAATAATATAAATTAGGCAATAAATAATCTTTTTGTTTGAAAAAATGTTGGGATATCTATCTTAAGTATCGCTTTCTTTCAAAACTCAAAATTCAAAACCCTGACTCTTTAAAAAATATATACTTATTTAATTTAAAGCTACCTGTTTCATTTCAAGGCAACTGTAGCACGACTTCGGAACGATCGATTCAATGCTTTGTAAATAAATAAACAGATAACCTAGTCACGTGTATCTGCAACGTTAGTTACATATGGATACAGACAAGTGGTTAGTTTTATTAGTAGCTAAGTAAGTAAACAGTCAACATTGAATACCAAATTTTAAAACACTTCCCGTGTTAGGTATACAATTTTTGAAAACTTGCAATATTTTCAAGCGCGGGCAGGATTTGAACCTGCGACTTTCGCATTACTAGTGGCGACGCCTCTTCCATCTGGGCTACCGCAGCTCATTTACCGTGGATGGAAAATGTAAATAAAAGAAAGAAGAAATGTTAATGCAGGCCGGGACTTGAACCCGGAACCTGCAGGGACGGCCCACCACCGCTCTGCCACTGAGTTACCGGCGCCTCGACCTAACACTGCCAAATTTTCAACCTCTTGGTACTCGTCTTGAAGCAACGTGCTCGTGTTTTTTTTGTCTCGTGGTAAATAAAGATAACCAATATAGAGGTAGAATCTGATTAAATGAAACTTTTCAAATTATGTACTTAAGTCTCGTTTAAAGTTGGTACCAAAAAGTTTCAATATTTGATTTTTAACTTACTATATGGCCCTAACTAGATTCATCAAGTTTAGCAAAAAATATTACAATCATTAAAGCAACAAATTGATGAGTGTCATTTAATGTAATGCTTTTTCTTGTAAGACAGCCCCCAAAAAATCGTGCCCTAATGCGTTTTCACATTAGATATCTTTAAAACTGATTTATCTCAACTAGTCCCATTAGAATAGCAGCACCCCATTTCTTTCCCGTGGTAACAGATGACTAAGGAACTCTATGGTTACATGTGTATTACAATTATGTATAGGCGATAGTGCTGTTATTTTTTTTTGAATTGTCTTCAAATGTTTGTCAGACATGGCGTAAATATTACCGCTGTTTATGCTCTGCCTACCTAGCCTGCCTGCCTACCAATATTCAAAGCTGGAAGCAAGCATGAAAACTATTAGTGATTCGTATCGGATTTAGGAAATTTAGTTATCCGCCAAATAATCACCACATTGGGCGACAAACTATTTAAGGAGGGATTACTGTTAGCGGCTCGGCCGATGTTGCGCTAGTACTTTTGTCGCGAATTTACAAAGACTATTTTGCCACAAATTATACTGCGCATCATACATTAATTTACTCAATTCATTCATATAATTTGTTGCCCACATGTCTTTAAAATCTCGTGAGAATCGACCCGAGCGGCTCACTATCTATAATACGACTCATATGGAATCAACAGTTCGTTGCAAATCTAGTGCAAATATTAACAGGGTAAGCTTACTGTGAAATTGCTGACCATTATACTGGTTTTGTCATACAGTTTTATAAGGAACAACAAGTATATTAATCCCTTTCCAGTCGTTCTTGATACCCGCACAAACCCGGCCCTGTAGTGACCTTGTACCTTGATAGATGTATCCTGCCAGCTCTTCTGTGAAGGGCGCTACCGCAAACCACACAATAAAGAAGTTTCCAGGAGGGTCATGGCCATTTTCATAACTAACAGCATAAACATTAGGGCTGTTATAGTATTCCAGCAGCGTCGATCGGGTTGTTTGTCAAAAAGAACATCCGTAATATTGTCGAAAGTTCAATTATCCATGCGTGATACAATCGCGTTTACGAATATATAATGTAATATGTGATTAATTTGCATGTCGAAGCGGCGAATACTGCCACTCAAGGTGTTTCGTAAAAAATGACGTAGAGGTTTGACCTTGGCTATGGGTATCTGCCCCGCATGGCGGCGGTTGTTGCGGTGAAATCAAATCAATTGTGATAAGGGCAGGAAGAGAACCCTTGAGATTGAGACCAGCCTGACGTATCTAGTGCGAGAACGTGAGCCGTCATCGGGGCCCCCATTCACTTATTTTTACCCTTGCAATGCCAGCGACACTCAACTGTTATTTTATTGTCACCGTGATATTCTATAGTTCAAACTGATGTTGTGTGAGGCCGGCTTAGAATAGCATCACCCCATTTCTTTCCCGTAGTTGTCGTAAAAAGCGACTGAGGTACTCGAGGGTGTGTATTATAATATAATAATTTTAGGCGATGGGCTGACAACCTGTCACTATGGTGATACACAATTTTCCGAATGACCCTCAAATGTTTGTCAGACGTGGCATAAATGTCCGTTTTTTACGGTTGTTTACGCTTTGCCTACCCCGCAAGGGATTAAAGGCGTGATTTATGTATGTATCTTTCTTTCTGCTCCGTGGTATGTATGTAAACTGTTAGCAGAATACGAAACGGCCAAAACCATCCAACTGACAATTATTGACACATAAATGAGACGTTTTTCAAATAGCGGAATACGGCCAAAGGTTTCAGGCTACGTAATATTTCTTGATGTAAAGCTTTCCCCCTATCTGTACATTATGTAAGTTAACATAGTGTGAAATATGATTTCACGTATAAATGTAATTTCAGTCGGCTGTTGATTGAGCATTGTTGAGGATGGTTAAGTATACTGACATTCTATCGACAAACAACTGAGACATTTAGTTTAAGTTTTCCTGTTATTTATATATGTTTTGAATGTGCAATATAGTGTTTATACTTACTTACTTATAGTTACGTACGTTTTTCAAGTAGCGGAATACGGCCCCTGCAAAGGCACGCCACGCGTCGTAGGTACCTACGTCTTTTTTTTTACTTGCAAAAGATTCAAGCGCGGCCAGGATTTGAACCTGCGACTTTGGCCATTTATAGTGGCGACGCCTCTTCCATCTGGGCTACAGCAGCTCGTTCCTTGCAAGTAAATTTTGTAAGTGTATCTTAATGCCAGTAACACGTGGCACGGCTCCACCTACCGGGTTAGTTTAGCAAATAATACCCGGCGACAAATTGAAGACCAAATTTTAAAACTCTTCCCGTATCAGGTACACAAATTCTGAAATCTTGCAAAAATTTCAAGTTCGGGCAGGACTTTTTTCAAGTTTTCAAAAATTGTATACCTAACACGGGAAGTGTTTTAAAGTGTTATATTCTACCTACGTCATTTGTACACAAACACTCTACGAAAAGTGACCTCGACTGTTTCAGTGTGACTTTCAACCCTTGTTTATTTAAGAAAACCACGCATGATACCGAGAACCGAATTAGAATAGGATCACTATCACTACAGTTATACCCGCGGGTGTCGTAAGGGGCTTAGGATATTTTCGAAGAGATAATAGTGGCTTACAGTCCGCTGAAATTATATGTGAGTTCATATCAGGTAAATAACGTAAAGTGAGTGTTTTAAAATTGCTGTACCATGTGTTATATTCATGTAATTTTAAAGCTTAAAATGTGAACAAAATACACTTCTCATTAGAAAAAATTAGATACTTGCCAGCCTACTGGGGGCCATGTCTCATGGGGGCGCACTGGAGGACCCCTTATTAGTTTACTTTTAGGTTAATTATATTAAAAATATTTTTTTTAAGTTAATTTAGTTACATACGAAACCGACGACATTCACTTGAATATCTCCTATTATTCTTAACATAAGTGATGGAAAGTGACTGTAATGTGGAGCGGTTCGGAGGTAAGTAAACGATCTGACTGCTCGGTAAACCGCTTTATTAGGATGAGACACATCATTATATGCATTGATTATGATGACGTAATGATGATTACGATTATGATGATTACGTGACGATAGCCGTGTGGTGCCGGCTTAGAATAGCATCACCATATTTCTTTCCCGTGGGTGTCGTAAAAGGCGACGAAGGGACTCGAGGGTGTGTATTGCAATTCTAGGCGATGGGCTGACAACCTGTCACTATGGCGCTACACAATTTTTCGAATGACCCTCAAATGTTTGTCAGACGTGGTGTAAATGACTGCTTTTGCGGCCGTTTACGCTCTGCCTACCCCGCAAGGGATAAATGCGTGATATATGTATGTATGTATGTATGTATGTACACATCACACATATATCACGCCTATAATCCCTTGCGGGGTAGGCAGAGCGTAAATAGCCGCAAAACGGTAATTTACCCCACGTCTGACAGATGTGTATGATGACGTAATTAACCTTTACTGATACATAGACTTACTACACTACATAATCAGCGCTAATTTAACGTACCTAAGCTAAGATAATTTATGCTTGATTTGAGGCTAATGTGTAGACAGACCTGAAGATCTGGTTACATAACTTTTCTTGATGTAAACCTTACTCCTTGTACATTATGTAAGTTAACAGGTTGTGAAATATGATTCCCGTATGAATGTAACTTCAGTCGGCTGTTTATTGAGCGTCGTTGAGCATTCGCATTATTTGATTATGGAAATTATTGGAATTGAAATTATAATTTCATTTGATTTTCTGTGATTTATAACGATAGGAAAAATTTGACTAAAATGTTGTTCACTCTCTTTTTCTTAATTAAATAACGTTCATGTAAAATTGGAGAGTCAGACGTAGTGATAGTGACCGTGTTTTGCGGCCGTTTAAGCTCTGCTTACCCCTAAAGGATAGAGGCGTAAAATGTGTAGGTATGTACGAAAATTGGAGAGCATATTTATTTCGGTTTTTATGCCCAGGATTTTTAAAGGTAACGTCAATCCTTTAAAACATAACATATTTTACATAATTTGAATTTGAAGAAGAACAGAACGTCATTTGAATGTTAAAAAAACGTTTGTATTCTCATAATTTGATTGATAGAAAGGATCGCCTATCTGCATCTAGATGAAAAAAGTACATTATGTTATGTACACGGCATTGTTGGTTAAATAAGATGCAAATTATTGCAAAACTCCTACTTTTGCTAAAAAAATCGGCGTTGGATGGAGAGAAAAGAAGAACATCTTGCATTGCACTCGCCAATCCACCTCCCCTCAGTAAGAAATGTTGTGGCTGATATTGAGATATAAGAAAACTGTTTCGGACGTCAAACTAGGTACTAATTTAAGATAGTCTTAATTTAAGTACCTAGCAACGTATAATATCACCCTCCCTTCTCTTTCCACCCCTTTCCATTGATAAACTGTTTAAAGTTATCCATCGGCCTGCATACCTGCACAGCATTTTACTTTTTCTGATCTAGTATGAACTAATCTATCTGATCTTTAACGCATTTTTTCCTGAAAAGTTGGTCCCTTTCATTTACGCTGCGCCACAGAGAACAGACAATCATTTTGCGCCCAAATTTTACGGGTTTTGCGACATAGAAACTAGAGAAATACCACGACAATGTCTAATTCAGCCATTTTTACTAGAAAAATTAAATTATCTAAATAAAAGCAAAATAAAATAGTAATAACTTAAAAACTGTTGACACAATTGAAAAACAATATTCAAATGGAGGTTACTTTGGATTTTTGATCCTCGACAATAACATTACTTTTTTCAGAATTTTATGGCTGTGATTGTCCTTATAAAACCGTTTTAAAATCGTGCTTGCTTTACTGTGGCGGGACTATCAAAGAACCTTCTTACGAGGTAATAAGATTGCGATTCCCAAAACTGGTGCAAACTTTCTCAAGGGCACTGTAAAAAACGAAAATGTGATCCGGGGTAAATGCTGCGGGAAATTATTTCTGAAACTGAAGTGTGAAACTCTGTGTTAAAAAGTTATCTGAGTCCTTAATTTTTTTTGTTCAACTACTTTTGTGGTCAAGCCAGGTGTAGGTATTAGGATCCGGTAGTACCTGGGGCCGTATTCCGCTGTTTGAAATTCATCTTGGTTGTGTTTCAATAGTGTCAGTTGGAAGGTTTTAGCCGTTTCGTATTTTTCTAACAGTTTGAAGTATAGTAATCACAATAGAATGACAGTTGAGAGTCGATGGCATTTCATAGGCACAAAAATTTGAAAAAGGACCCTGGTCTGGTATCGTTTCTGGATAAATAGTGTAAGAAGATATTTTTAAATTAAGTTTTATATTTTTTGTCTGTCCTCTATTGGATAAGGACTTTGCAGGCTGAGGCTGAAATCTATTTGACGGAAAGTGACAGCGCTAATTTAAGGTTAGTTAAGAGGATTTATTTCCCGATTTAAGGCCAATATTAGGTCTATTTTAAATAACCTACCATTTGGTCTCATATACACATAAAGCTCTAATAAGTAGTAAATGAAAATTAAAAAAATATTTAGCGACGGCCGGGGATTGAAACCGCCGGTAGCTCAGCGGCAGAGCGGTGAGACGGTACTCCACATGTCCCGGGTTCAATCCACGGCCGTCGCTAACATTTTTTCAATTTCTTATTTTTATTTAGGGTAATAATATAGAACTGAGGCCAAAATAAACCATAGCTCTAATAGTATTATCAATTTACCGAAATTGCCCAAAATATTTCGGCTGCATTTCTAAAATTACGAAAATGAATGGATCTCTAAGGCGTGGGTTTGGCTAAAAGGTCTTAAATTGTTTTCATAATGGATCCAATTTCTCTCGCCCTCGAAAACCGATCGTTGTTTGACATTCACCGCCTGTTTAATATTTGAATTTAGAACCGTTTCGGAATAACGGCCGGCTACATCAAGCGCCATTTTGAAGCGCGGCGATTTCAGTATAAATAAACTCTATCGTGATTGAAATTTAGTCCATATTGTTGAATAAACAGCATTATGCTAAAAATTCAAACTGGTACTGCACACAATTTGTTTGAAAGGTAAAATTTTACTAGTGACCGATAGCGAAAAGTCAAGACGGGTTTATTAGTTTGTTTGGGAAAGTTGCATGAATTGACGAGCCCTACATTTTAGATGACAGCTGTCAAACTAAAAAACCGTTTATCTCGTAAACCTTGCATGCTAGACTATTAGTTTGTTTGGAAAAGTTGCATGACTTGACGAGCCCTACATTTTAGATGACAGCTGTCAAACTAAAAAACCGTTTATCTCGTAAACCTTGCATGCCAGACTATTAGTTTGTTTGGGAAAGTTGCATGGCTTGACGAGCCCTACATTTTAGATGACAGCTGTCAAACTAAAAAACCATTTATCTCGTAAACCTTGCATGCTAGACTATTAGTTTGTTTGGGAAAGTTGCATGGCTTGACGAGCCCTACATTTTAGATGACAGCTGACAACTTCCCCAAAGAAACTAGTAGTCTAGCATGCATAGTTTCCGAGGTAAACAGGAATTGAGTTTGACAGCTGTCACTAAAAATGTGGCAAGATCTAGACCTATAACTTCCCCAAAGAAACAAATAGTCTAGCATGCGTAGCTTCCGAGATAAACGACTTTTTAGTTTGAGAGCTGTCATCTGTCATGTAGATTTCGTTGAGGCCTACAACTTCCGGACCATAAAGTTGAATTTTAGTTTACGAAATAAACGAGCTACACGTTTGACAGCTGTCACTTAAAATGTGAACAAAGGGACACTTAAAATCTAAGTAAGATTTCAAAAACAAATAGTTTGTTAAGGTGCATTGTTGATAGCATAATCAATGTACAGCGAACACGAGTGGTGGCTGGGAATTTTTGTCTCATTCGTCACTAGTGGCCTTCAAAGTGGAGACAAATGGGAACACAAGTTCTATTGGTACATAGCTGAGCAGATTTTTTTTAGATAAAATTTTTAAAAATAGTGTTTATTCGTAACCAGTTACGAAACAGTGACTAAAAAGTGTTTTTTCGTAGCTAGTTACCAAATTCTGGTTACGAAAGTGCACGAAGGGCATTTTTCCTGAGGCTTAGAATAGCGTTACCCTATTTCTATCTGTGGGTGTTGTAAAAGATGACTAAGGGATGAACCTAGGGAATGGGCAGCAGTGTTCTTTGTAAACACAAACACTCTTGCACTGCGCTCGCTGATCCACCTGTCAAACTTGGTGAGTATGGAAAATACCATCCCAATAGGGGGAGGTCCATGTCCAGCAGTGGACTGTTGATGTTTATATCTCCTTAAAAGTCGTTTTTTTTAAAGAAAACGATCATGTATATGGTCATGATCATGACCCATGGAGCCGAGACGTGGAACCTGACAGTAAAACTGGCCCACCGGCTACATGTCACTCAGAGAGCTATGAAAAGGTCTTTGCTCGGTATCTCGACAATGGACAAAATCCGGAATGTGACTATCCGCAAAAAGACCAAAGTAACGGACATAGTCTGGAAGTGTAGCAAACTGAAGTGGCAGTGGGCAGGGCACATCTGCCGTAGAACTGACGGACGGTGGAATAAGCGGGTTCTCGAGTGGAGGCACCGACTCGGCAAGCGTAGCGTTGGACGACCTTCGATGCCTTAAAAAAAGGCGGCTGGTAGCGACTGGGTGGCAACAACGAGAGATCGTGCCCTATGGCGTACCCTGGGGGAGGCAGCAGTCCAGCAGTGGACTGCAATAGGCTGATGTATGTATATATGATCATGTATCATACGAAATTCCGCAATAATAAGTATTAAATGCGTTTGAAATGTGTCTTTCAGAATTGATAATTGTTAAATTGTACTTTCGCGAAAACTTTTAAGTAATAAATGTTACATAATGCAAATTTATTATGAAGTAAGCAAATTAGGCTGACGGTCTGTTATTACACTCTGATGGTGACTGTGCAGACGCTACCATCTAGCAGCTTATTAGGTAATCGGTTTGAAACTCTGACAGCAGGGATCTTCAAATCGTTCGTCGATTTGGTGGGTGGTGTCCACACAACAGAAGAAGATAGGCTGATAAGTACTTTACTTTACTTGAAGAAAGCTAGAGACAAGTAAATATTCTACTATGATTCACAATAACAAATATGAAATAAATATTACTATATTCTATCTAGGATAGTAAATGTCATTACTATTTTGTATTATTCTCATAGAAAACTTTAATGTATCCCCGTGCCTAATGATATTAATCAAAAGGTATTCTGTGAAAGCTATCTTTACTTAGCAGCTAAATGATAGCTGTAGATGTTCGGTACTTTTTGATTAACTAATTTTAATTTTAATATAGGCACTTACATATCACTCGCATTCTCGAGACAAATCAAGCGATACACCATATGTCAAAATCCATCAAGCTATTTGGCCCGTGAAATAGAATATAGGTCTACATACATATAAACTATACTCTCGAAGAATATTACCCTGCTATTGATGCAGTCAGATAGTAAAGAAGTAATTTATTTCTTTCAAGATTGCGCTTCTCTTCTTCATAGTACAAATAATGTAAAAAACAACTGACGATCCGGGGATTCGGCCCCTCACCCAAACTTTCACTAAGGAACATAGGTCGAAATATGAAAAACAAAATGGATCCCCATACAAAATAGCCTATCAGCCGATTTGGGTTACTATGAAAACTTAAAATGTTTTTGTCATATATCGACCTATGTTCCTTGGGAAAAGGCCGTATTCCGCTATTTGAAAAGCGTCAGTTGTGTTTCAATAGAGTGTCAGTTGGATAGTTTTAGCTGTTTCGTAATCCGCTAACAGTTTGAAGTATAGAAAACCACAATCGCAATGAAATTACAGTGGAGTGTCTATGGCATAATCATAGCAAAGTAATTTGATAGTCGGAGTCCTGCCCGTTCTTTGTTTTCAGCAAAATTTCACCCAATATAATATTATTGCATTCGCATTTTTGGGTTGTTCTCATCGACCGCGTTTTTCGTACGTTCCGCTTAAAAAGTGCTGCTTCCTCTAGGACGAGCGTTATAAAATTTTACTTCAAAATACTTCTGCACTTCTCACATATGGTCAAATATTTAATTCATCAAATATGTGGTCAGTTTTTTGTAAATTTCCTGTCAAACATGCATTCTCTCACGTCCATGGCATGGTTCTTTGCTACCTTGCGCTAAATAGACTGTTATAAATCCTAAAATTACAAGTCTATGTCGTGTTAAGCTTTCTTATCTTTTAAACAATTATATTTTCTATCTTTTAGCATGTTTTTAGTTTCCACAACGGCAGAAACTTTTTTATAAACACGGATTTTTGCGTTGAAGCCCTGAATCAGCCCACAATTACCTCGCGCTACTCTCTCACTCATATATTCATGACGGTAAAAGCTATCTGTTGATTTTACTCACGAATTCGTAGCGACTAGTACCGCCGACAACGTCGTGGGGGACGCAGGCTCCACTCGCCGCTATATCTTCGATGGCGAGGGTAAGTTTCTCACATTTATGACTTTGTCCAGTACCGACCTCATTTCCATGCTAGTCGATTACCAGTTATTCAGTTATTAGGTATTATCGATATTTTTTCTGAGTAATACCTTTGATATGCTTAAAATAAGAGGCGGTACTGTATTAAATTTTAACGAATAGGTTTTTATTAAACTGCAAAATAAGCTTTCGTTCTCATTTCCATGTTCTCATTTCCATGTCTTTTCATGGTTCGAGATGGCATGGAAATGAGAAAGTGACATGGAAATGAGAGAATGATTAAAATTTTGCAGTCCACAGTTGGACAAAGTTTTTAAATTATGAATATTTATTCTTAAATTAATCCAATGCCTTTTTTAATCGTAAATATGTGGAAGTACGGGTATTTTTCATTATTACCTATTTTTATGAAATGAAAGCTTTTGTAGTTAATTTTATGTCTTTCTACCGAATGTCTTAGAAGGAGGGTTAGAGTTTTTCGGGAGTCTGTCTGTATTTATGTATGTATTATGTATGTGTTTATGTATTATCATTATGTATGTATGTATGTGGACATGCAATTTCTTTTTCGTGGGTTACAGCCCAAACGGCTAGATGGATATTGACATGTGGGGTGTCATGTGATTCGCAGCGCATCAGCGCGAGTGACATTTGTTACATTTTAAACAGAATGCCGCTATGACGCGGCACTCCCACCCGCTCTCTGATATTTCACCGCCCCGCGCTCGCCCGACTTAGAAGCAGTCTGAAGTGGTCATCAACTGGTTACGCGCGCTTTATTCTAGTTTAGAGTGCGTTGTGGTTTCGGTAACCCTAGTTTTGGCACGCACATATATACATGTAGGAGTTTTGCTTCTAAGCGGTAGCCATTATTATGTATTCTTTTCTATAAGAGACATTCTATAGAAAAAAGTGGTTCTATACCAAGTACTGCAAACCCGCGATATCTGTACGCCAATAAAAGCAGTCCATCATGCTAACCACATTTTTCTATAGAATGTCTCTTATAGAAAAAAATACATAAAAATGGCTACCGCTTACAAGCAAAACTCCTACATGTATATACATATGTGCGTGCCAATACTAGGGCTACCGAAACCGCAACGCACTTTAAACTAGTATAAAGCGCGCATAACCAGTTGATGACCACTTCAAACTGCTTCCCAGTCGGGCGAGCCTATATTAATATTATGTTGGTACTCTTTTCAATCTTGGCCACAAGTTACTTTAATACAAAGTGTTATAAAACTGTTTGTTGCATTCTGCAGTCGGTCACTATGTAAACGTTATCAGTATCCACACCCTCATGTTCGTGGAATGCTAAATAAATATTTAACTAAGTAAATAAAGCTTATTTTCTTTATATTTCCTACTAGCGGCTCGCCCAGCCAGCGGTTTCACCCGCTGCTAACTGATTTCCCACGGGAAACAGACCTTCTCCCGGCATAAATCATACATAAAAACCTTTCTCTTGAATCACTCTATCTTTTAAAAAAAACTTCATCCAGACCCGTTAAGTGGTTTTGAAGAATTAAGCATACAAACAAACAACCAGACAGGACAGACGTGGGAAGCGACTTTACTTTAAATTCCGGGATGAAAGGGGGGTTAAAAGTTTGTATGAATGTTCGTTGTCTTAAGTGTGATCCGTTTCAAAATTAGTTATTAGACTTATGACTTAAAATAATTAAACACGTGTTTCAGCGTATTTGAAATTTTAACCCTTAATAGGGTCAAACGGGGTTTAAAGTTTGTATGAAAGTTCGTTTTTTTTCAATGAATGTGATCTGTTTCAAAATTTGTGATTAGACTAATAATTTAAAATATTTAAACACGTGTTTCAGCATTTATGAAATTTTAACCTTTAAATGGGTGAAAAGGGGGTTAAAAGTTTGTATGAAAGTTTTTTATCTTAAATGTGATCTGTTTCAAAATTTATGATTAGACTCATAACTTAAAATAATTAAATACGTGTTTCAGCATTTTTGAAATTTTAATCTTTAAAGGTGTCAAAAGGGGGTCAAAAGTTTACTACCAGTTGGGCTACCCGTTTTCCCATGGGAATGTGACAACTTCCCGCAATAAATTATACTTATAAACCTTTCTCTCAAGTTACTCTATCGAATAAAAAAAACCGCATCAAAATCCGTTTGGTAATTCTAAAGATATAAGGAGACACCAAACGGGAAGCGACTTTATTTTATTTTATACTATGTAGTGACAAATCAAGGAGTGGACATCTCATTTCCATGACAAAAAATAGTGGCCCTCCGTTTTTTTTACATTTATGATAGTAATATATTAATTATTTTTACTAAAATACGTTCTTTAAGCTCTAGTAAACATTACTGACTACTTTTGTATTAAAAACATTTTTAATTATTTTAATATCAAATAAAAGAAAAATTGCCACGGAATTCTCTCATTTCCAAGTCCGCAAATAGTGGACATCAAATAACTCTGAAACTAGTGGTCCAAGAACCGGGCAATTTCAGTCTAGTGTTTGTAATGAGAAAAACTTTGATAACGTATATTTAATTATCCAAAAAAACTAAATTTGAAAAATGACATGGAAGTGAGAAAATTCCGTGTCATTATGAGAATGACCCTTTTATTCTTGTCCTGAAATGGTAGGTAAGTTTTTACACATACATAAATGAAAATGAAAAAAATGAAAATGAAATAACTTTATTCAATGTAGGATAGCATTATCACTTATTGACGTCATGATCGGTCATTGTAAAAAAAAGAAATTTGCATAACGCAACTTTCTTCTTTTTATAACAATTTTGTATTGTCCTAATAGAAAACCGGCTCGGGCGGGATAAAAAATAAAAATAAAAATAAAGGCACTGCCTCGGGGCTGGCCAGGTTAATTACACAACAAATCATGCCTATATCCCTTACGGGGTAGGCAGAGCATTAACGGCCGTAAAACGGATATTCACAACACGTCTGACAAAAGTTTGAGGGTCAATCAGATAACTGTGTACCACTATAGTGACAGGTTGTCAGCCTATCGCCTAAAATTGCAATACACATCCAACCCTCGAGTCCCTTAGTCACCTCTTACGACACCCATGGGTAAGAAATGGGGTGATGCTATTCTAAGCCGGCATCACACAGTAGGTTAAGTTTTTATACGTAATGTAATAAATAAACAACATTGAATGATAAATTATTATGTACCTTTTCTTATTATTTGGAATACCAAATACGATACCATAACACAATATTGAAGAAATTGGTAAAATATCTGCCGGAATCTTGAAATATTACGCAACTGAGGAATTCAACCTTCATTTTGGGCACAGAATTGACAGGGAACAGGTGTCGGTAAGACCACAATCTTTTCCTTAAAAAGGGAATTTACCGGAACATTTACCTGTTTGCGAGTGGAAAAATATACAAAATTGAATCTCAAGGTTCGTAGTAATTTTATTATAATTGCTTTGTTCAAGATTGTTTTACGTAAGTATTATTCTTTGTGTTTCTTGTTACTCTTTTAAAACTTGTTGGTTTGTGACTTTTGCTGTGTTGTTGTGTAGAAGTAGCTTACATTTCATTCACAGCCTCGTCAGTCCACTGCTGGACATGGGCCTCCCCCTATTAGGGGGTATTGCCATGCTCACTACGCTTGGCAAGCGGGTTGGCGAGCGCAGTGCAAGACATTGCTTTCACAGGGAACGCTGCTGCCCATTCCCTGGTTGATTTTATTCGTCAGTCGCTTTTTACGACACCTACGGGTGGTGTGGCTTAGGACTATTTTATTCCAAAAGAATGGAAATAGCGTAATATTGTTAAAAAATTTAGAAGTTAAAGTTAAATCATTTGTATTGAATCTCTGGCGCCAGGGTTCATCGGGTCGTTAGGTGTTCCAAACGATAAATAAATATACTTACCCGATGCACCACAAAGCTTTCCCGTCGGAAAATACCTTCGGAAACCGGGGCTGTTCACGGCTCGCGTAAATTGCATTTTCCCGGTGAAATTGACCTCATTCTGTCCTAGTCCCTAAAAGCTGTTACAGACTTCAAAGAGGAGGCTATAATTTTACCCGTATGTATGTAACACTAGAATCACCAGATTTTCTGAAAAGAAAGATGGTTCCGTGCTTCGGAGGGCAGTCGGTCCCGGTTGCTGTCAATTACTTAGACGGCGGTCGTTACACAACCATGTCAGAGGCCTACTACAAGTAGTAGGTGATTGAAAAACACTGACACCAGGGTTCATCGGGTCGTTGGACGACTCGGTGTCCCACTAGAAAAGAAGAAGACACTCAGAATTCTAAAATATTTTAATGAGTCAGTCTCTAGAGGTTCTTGCGCAAGTGAGCAGAATTATAAAAAAGTTTGTATGTTGGTTCTCGAACATCTCAAAAATCTATTAGATGAATTCAGATTATTCTTTCTATTGATTTAAGACATATCTGTTTTAGAAGTCGCTACATATTCTAAAAATATTGAGTCGATAATTTTTAAATAGGCACATTATGCTGTTAAGAGTTTCTCCACTCTGTCTTATGACGTGAGAGTTACGGAACTTCACTTTAAATACCATTACAAATTAATAGTTCTAGTATACTAATTGAACGAACAATGATATTATAATGTCCAATAACGTATAATAATAATTGTCCAATTCCCATAATGGTCCATTCCCAGAAATGTCCAATTCCCGAAGCACTCAGCAAATGTCCGCCGGCCCTTACAATAATGCCTATATCTATAAACAGATTTACCCTTTTCACTGTAAATTCGGTTACTAGGTTTATTTTAAACCGGTCGATATCCCGAAATATTCTAGTTATCCGACCTGGTTGAAAAGGTCAGACGGTTCGTAATTTAATTATTTCGAAATCCACAGAAAGCACTGAAACTATTTCAGGATGAAAATGCAAAACATTTTTGTTTAAAAATTGTTGATATTGTGGTGCACTACTGTAATGTCGGTTTATTTATTTCCACTCGTGCAACAGTGAGATTGGTACTTACGTTTTGTGTGGGACACTGAGTCGTTGAAAGACCCAATTAAACCTAACCCCAGAGATCTTAAACCATTACTAGGAAGCCTTTAACGTAATCGTGTAAAAAATGGCCATCTTGGTATCCCACACGAGAAGTAATCATAGACAACAATCAAGATCGATGTCTTAATGTACCCTCTGAAACACGAAACTTGTGAGGTAATGTCTAGCCCAGTGTTGTAAATATATATTTCTTTCTTCATAATGGACCAGTCTAAGTAATTTCGGTAAACACGCCTCTTCAAATATTCAACACTACTAAGGCAAGTGGTATTACACGAGCTGACTGTCTATAAATAAAAATATCTTGGACATTTCACACAGCGCCATCTAGCCCCAAACTAAGCAAAGCTTGAATTAAGTGAACTAGATAGCTGCTATAATACATCATAAGTATTTTTTTCGTTGTAAATAAATACATACAATACTTAGATAACACCCAGACTCAACACAAATATTTGAAAAGTAAGTTGCAAATACTAGTGCTGTGTGGGGATCGAACCCACGACCTTTAGCGTAGCAGGCAGGAGTACTATTCGCTACACCATCGGGACAGACCTTTATATCACATCCGGGCAAAACGGTCAAAACCACACCTAAGAGGCTATTCAGGGTTATTTCGTATTACACTCACGGAGCCAGGTGATAATGAATAAGTTAACATCTATGTACAGCAATGTAGAGTTCGCTTAGTAGAACTGATTTTGTTTAGCCTGGTAGGTACAGTCAAGACCAGTCTGGGTTCGACAGTTTTGACTTTGGATCGTTCTTATGCCGCGCGCATTAGACTTACATTGGCGGTTTTAGTGTCTAACCGGACTTGAGCTTGACTGTACATTGCTAGTGTATATAATACTCTACCTATATATATCCATCTATCCATCCTGTGGTATTTCGTGCTCTGCTTAAGCGGGTCATAAACCAGCAATACATGAGCTCAATGCGTCGGCACGCATCGTTACACGTAACTAACACGTAACACGTTTTATTTGTTCTGTAACCATCTTTTAACAAGCCGCTACGCACAGATCGTCTGACGATTTAGGCAAAGGACTTGGCCAAAAGTTCATAAAAAAAACTCAGATTCGCCAGCAACGAAATGCATATAAATGGGTTAACTATAGTATTCTTATTACATTACAAAAGAAACAGCCTCCTACTCTATGTAGTATAGAAAATATTAGGTATACTGTTTATTCTATACTAGGGGCCCGCTCAGCAGCATTTCACCCGCTGCTGTCCGTTTTCCTGAAGGAACAAAACTTTTTCAGCTATAAAAGATGCATTTAAGCCTCCCCCTTGAATTATTCTATCTATGTATTTAAAAAAAACGCATTGAAATCCATTGCGTAGTTTCAAAGATCTAAACAATTATAAAATTTAATACAGCGAGAAGCAGGTAAAAATCGACTTTTGAGGTTTTTTTGGTAGAAAATTATACTATATCTATTCTTATGATTATACTTTTATACTTATTGCTTATTCCTTAGTACATGGTTGCCTGAAAGATTTTTACTACTTGAGCAATAAGGCCGCCAATTGTAATTATGTATTGTATTTTAAATATTATCTGATGTACAATATAAGCACAAAGTAACTATTGGTGATATAAGACAATAAAAATTACATATATGACATCGGCGGCGATTCCAGTTTTTTTTTGGCCAATATATTTCCAAACTAAGACGGCCTAACGGAGGCGTCTGTCAATCACCTTGGTTTAAGCGCATAAGTGACAGTGTGCCATGCTATCCGTATATTGTATGGGAATTCAAATATTTCCTTTCGAGTTAAACTTTCCTTTCGGATGATTTCGACGCGTCAAAATACTTATATCATTCCGTCATAGTGGTAGAACCGTCTTAGGGCTACGTTATTCACCCTTCATCCCTCGTCCGGTCCGACATTATCCGGTGCAAATCAGATCCGGATAATCCGGCCGACACACGTTCCGGTTGATAAATTATGTGTGTGTCCGCCTGAAGGATTTTGAAAAATGGAAAATTCTGTAATAGCACGTTCACACTATGCTTATTTGGACAGGGAAATAGTAAGGGAAGTGTACAGCGTGTGGTATAGCGCGAGCATTTAAACAGGTTACTCGCGCTGCTACTCGTCATGCCGCTGCCATTTCCCGTGCTCTCGCAGGTGTCGGCTTTTTGTGTGCGAGTCAAAGGAACGGCAGCACCAGCGCGAGGTGAATGTATTGCTATCTCGCTCACTCGTATTGCTGCGAGAAGAGTATGAAGGCAGTGTGTGAATACATCCGTGGAAATATTTCGAGCAATATTCGGAGCAGCAGCGGTACGAGTAGGAGCAGGTGCATAGTGTGAACGTTACATTAGAAGTTTCTCGTTGCAAGTTTGTAAGGTTTTATATATCCCTGCTGACGTCCCTTCCCGGTTATGATGCGGAGCACGACTTTGATTTCCTCTGCACCTACTTATATGTCGGAATTCTTATCCGCGTAATTTCTTTCCCGTGGGTGTCGTAAGGGGCGACGAAAGGACTCGCGGTTTGCATGTATATTGCAATTAAGGCGATGAGCTGACAAATTTCTGAATGACCCTCAAATTTTATCAGATGGTCTGCCTATTGGGATAGCCGATTCTTTGTGGGCAAAGGACATCGGCGTGATTTATGTATATAAGTACGTATTCTCAGTTGTTTCTATACTTTCGTGGGCATGATCTTTTTCATACTCTTCAAAATTGGTCTAAACTTTAATCTTTAATCGCAGCTCTAACCTATTTGAAGGTAAAATGAAATATCAAGGGGCTCAATTCAAGGTAAATCTAGCGAGATAAGACGCCCTCATAATCCGACATTAAGTGGATGAGCTTCGTCAGCTAAAACTGATTTATCTTACACGCAATAAAACATACTGGAATTTTCAGGATAAAGTGAAAAGAATATAAAAGAGATTTGTCATAAGTTTAGATACAAACTAGAAATCTAGAGATTTATGAAATATTTCATGTTAATATGTATTCGCTTTATAAAATTGACGTGACAACTTAAGACAGATGGAGCTTTCCACAAAAGTATTTTTTATTGTAAGTAGGTATGTTCAGTAAAGTCAAACACGCCTTTTGTATACCTATTTCACGAATTTATCTCTTACGGGGTAAGCAGAGCGTAAACGGCCGTAAAGACAAACATTTACGCCACGTCTGACAAACATTTGAGGGTCATTCAAATGTGTACCAAAATTACAGGTTGTCAGTCGATCGTCTAAAATTGTAATAAACATGTAACTTTCGAGTCCCCTAATCGCCTCTTACGATACCCACGTGAAGGAATGGGGTGATGTTATTCTTAGCCGTCATCACACGGCGATATTTTGTGCCTTTTGTAATATGAGCTCTGTTTAATGTCCCTATTAAGAAGTTGGACCATGTTGAGACAGGTATATATTATATACTATAGCCCCCGCAGCATTAGACGTTGACGATGACGGCTTTATTCCATAAAATCGATCTATTGATTCAAGGACGCACTATTCTTTGAAACTTGTATCTTTTGAATGGTATCTACTTTTTTATATATAAGAATAGTAGAAGAAGTAGGTACTTGAAGATTATATGGTCTTCAATATAATACCTATTTATTTGGATAAGCTTTACCTTTGTGTAACAAATTTTGTCGAAAAAACTGAATCCTTATTAGATCACATTGTTGTCTATCCACCCGTCCTTCCGTTTATGAACCGTTTTCAAATAGTGATCCTTCTTCTCCTTTTCGTGTGGGACACTATCGCCCTACGACCTGATGAACCCTGACGACAGAGTTTTTCAACCGCCTATTACTTCTGACATGGTTGTGTACCGACCGCCGTCTAAGTAATCATCTTCACAGCAACAAGTACCGACGGCTTAACGTGCTATAAGTATTCATGTATTAATTCAGTTTATTCAAAAAGCATTGCCTGACCCTTAACAAGCCGCGCTATATCGGACGTCCGACAACCGATAAGTACCTACCTATACCTTGTACCAACGCTTTATCGAACCCCGTCTGAACTCGGAGCGAATATCGGAAGCTGACCGGTACCTTTATCCAATATCTTATACGTTATACCACGTTACACAGCTGTTCTGTATATATAACCACAAATAAACTATATGTAGACTAGCTACATATATAAAATGGGGTGTAAGGACGGTGTATCGAAAACTATGGTCAGACCATGCAATCGAAGAACTTTTTGTATGGAGGCTATTTGACCCGTGTTTAAGTATATACCACTTAAGCAAAAAAATAAGAATACGGGGTGTAAGGGACAGCCGTCCGAATACTGATGAGGGTGCATAGCGACCATGAAACTGAAAAACGTTTTCCATAGAAACATTTGTGAGAAAAAATCAGCTGACTGCATTTACGGGAAGTCGTGAAAAAATGACGATTCTTGATTTAAAAAAGGGGAATTTGTTCAGTTCCATGGTTTGAATGCACCGTATAAGTATTCGGAGGGCTGTCCCTTACACCCTGTATATTTTGAACAATAAATTTTGCCTGTTTAAACCAATTCACCACTTTACGATAGAGGAGCTACTGCTGCAAAAAGTTAGATTTTATTGGGGATGAAAATACTCTTTATATTTTAACCTTATGTAGTTCAACGCCACATTTACGAGTCTCTTCATCAACTCATGTCTTGTCCATTGAATTTTAGTTTTTCGTTTGTATGAAAAACGTACCATCTTAGACGCTGAAAACGACTAAAAGGCTCGAAATTTAGTATTGAAATTGCCGGAGTAAAATATTCAAGTCGAGTGGTGAAATCCATCCATTACAGACACGCTTAAAGCTAATTCTGTAGATTTATTAATCGCTCTGTCTTCTTCCAATAAATGGAATCTCCGATTAAGCTGTCTCACGTAATTTTCCGTGTTCTTAGCAAATTTAAGGTTATTTTAGTAGCTGTAAATTTTATGTTGCCGTTAAAAGCTGAAGCTTATTAGCTATCGTGTTTGATTAAAATGTAAATGACTAGTAACGTGTTAAATTTACAAATAACTTATGTTTACGAATAGTTTAATATTGAAAACTAGACCATTGATAATTTAGCCTTGCTTATATTATGTACCGTGTGATGCCGGCTTAGAATAACATCACCCCATTTATTACCCATGGGTGTCGCAAAAGGCGACTAAGGGACTCGAGAGTTAGATGTGTATTGCAAATTTAGGCGATGGGCTGACAACCTTGCACTATAGTTATCTGATTGACCATCAAACTTTTGTCAGATGTGGTTTTAATATCCATTTTACGGCCGTTACCGCTCTGCCTACCCCGTAAGGGATATAGGCGTGATTTATGTATGAATGTATGTATATTTTGTAAAAGCTAACGGCCCGCCTGGCACTAAATTGCATACAACCCGTTTTCTCGTAAGATCAGACTGGGTTAGACAGTGTGAACTTTGGACTGTTTTCATTATAAGTGTGTAACCCCACGTTATCTTGACAGTTTATCCATATATTATGTATGCATGTGTCGCCGTCTTTATTTACTATGGCTACCGAAGTCATATTTAAAGTAAAGCTCTACATAGCAGCTCATCGAAGCATTGACCTAAATACGCCAAACGTGTTTTGTGCTACGTTCAAACTATGCACCTGCTCCTGCCACTGCTGCGAATATTTCCCGAAATACTTTCGCGGAAATATCAACTTGAGTAAGTGTTTACACTAGCCTATGTATACTCTAAGATTTACACACTGTCGTCATACTCTTATCACAGAAATACGAGTGAGCGAGATAGTAATACATTCCACTCGCGTTTGTGCTGCCGTTCCTTTGACTCGTGCACGAAAAGCCGATACGCGAGGGAGCACGGGAAGTGGCAGGGGCATGACGAGTAACCTGTTTACATGCTCGCGGTGTCCACTTTCCTTACCATTTCCCTGCCCATAAAGGTATAGTGTGAACATGCTATTTTACTCGGTGCTCATATTCATATCACATCATCTACACTAATATTATAAAGAGGAAAGATTTGATTGTTTGTTTGTTTGTTTGTTTGTTTGTTTGTTTGCATCGAATAGGCTCCGAAACTACTGGACCGATTTTAAAAATTCTTTCACTATTAGAATCCTACATTATTCCTGATGAACATAGGCTATATTTTATACGAGAAAAAAATAGGGATCCGCGTGAAATTTTCGATAATGTAACCCAACGTGTGAAAAATTTACCAAAAAAATATCTTATATCGCGTACGCTGTGGAAATTATTGACAATAGAGCAAAGTGATGAACTACAGTTTTATAGAGGACATCAATATCTACAATAATGTCCGCGATACCACATGTCTAACTATTACAGTTATGCCACAATAACTACTTTTTCATTTAAAAATGTACCAACAACGCCACATTATTCGTACCAGTGTAATGATTACCTACATTTAATCATTACTGTATTAAAGGGTGTCAGGGATAGCCCTCAGAATACTAATAGGGTACATGCAGGACATGAAACTGAACAACTTTCCCCTAGGAACATATTTCAGGAAACGTAAAAAAACTGACTTCTCATAGTGAATGCAGTCAGCTGATTGTGATTTTGTATGGAAGGTCATTTTTTTGACGATTCCTGACATATGTTTCTAGGGGAAAGTTGTCCAGTTTTATGTTTCATGCACCATATCAGTATTATCCCTTGCGGGGTAGGCAGAGCGTAAACAGCCGCAAAAACGGAAATTTACGCCACGTCTGACATTATGTGTGAGGGTAATTCGGAAAATTGTGCATCGCCATAGTGACAGGTTGTCAGCCCATCGCCTAAAATTGCAATACACACCCTCAAGTCCCTTAGTCGCCTCCTACGACTCCCACGGGAAAGAAATTGGGTGATGCTATTCTAAGCCGGCATCACACTAAAATAATAATTATATAATCTACACTAATATTAGAAACAGGATTTTATTTATTGTTTGTTTGAATTGAATATGCTCCGAAACTACTGGACCGATATAAAAAATTCTTTTACCTTTAATTGAAATTGAAATTCTTTATTCAATGAAGGATAGTATTAGCACTTATTGACGTCATGAACCGTCATTCTAAAAAAAGAAATTTTTATCACACAATTTTCTTTTTTTTTTTGTTACAATTTTGTTATGACCTAATAGAAAACCAGCTCGGGCGGGATAAAAAAAAATAAAAATATAGGCACTGCCATAGGGCTGGCCAGGTTAATCACACGGCATGTAACTTTACGCCACCACCATCTGAAAACGATATTTGTTTCAAATTGAAGTCAAGATTTTTAGAATCCCACATTATCCCTGATGAACATAGGCTATATTAAACTGTCTTATTCCCGGGGGGAAATTGTTAGCGGCGGGTGAAACCGCTGGGCGGGCTGCTAGTATAATAGTAAACAGGGTGTTAGGAAAACAACTTCCCCAGCCGCAATCGTTATTTTGCATTATTTATTGTTATTTAAATGGAATAATATTGTATGTGGGTATACACAGGTATACTACACTTAATGTTGTTATTTCTTCATTGAGTTCCTCCATGTTAGATAACAAATAAAACACACTTTTTCACTAGTTCCACTGTGTATAATTAATATTTTTATTATATAGTAAGGTACAGGAACCAAAGATGGCCCACTTAATTTCAAAACCTAAAAATTTAAATAAATAGAAAATTTAGTAAACAAAACAAGTTGCAATTATAAAATTTGGTTTATTAATCACCAAAAAAATTTAGTTTGACTCATATATGAGGAGGTACTATGGAGAAAAATTAAATTTTGAAAACCTTTGCAATGGGCCATCTTAGGCAATGGGTGTCCTAAAAAGGCCCAATACACAGCTATAAACATTTTTGATAATTTTCTGATTTATACGTTGTTTTTTCCTACAACTCTTTTGATTTTGTGTTATCTTTAGTCTCGTATACTTGTTACGAAAACTAGTCAAAAATATGGCGTATGGGCCATTATAAATCTATCAAAATTTAAATCTACTGCAAAACAAATAAATAATACTGAATGTATAAAAATCACATAGTTTCATGAAACTAAAAATAGTCTCTTAAAAACAAAGTGATAATTTTTTATAAAAGAATTAAATTTTTGATTAAAAATTTTTGTGGGCCTCATTAGAGCATTATGACAAATATGTTCTATAAAATTTAACAAAAAGTAACTAAACTAGCTTCTTTGTTTTTATATTACTTAAACTCTTTATAAAATTGAAATGCAAAATTCAACAGAATATTAGGAAATTAACAACGAGCACCATTGTTTCATTTATCGTAAAAACTACGAGCAGCGGGCCATCTTAGGTCACCATTGGGTGGGCCGTCATAGGCGAACTACCCTATAGCAGTAAAAGTCTTTATAACACAGCAAATACGCAATGAAACAGTGTAACTTACCCAGTAAGTCATGTGGAAATGTCCAAATAAAGCCGTGAATTAATCAATCTGTAACAATCTGCGGTAATTTTATAGAAATATCCCATAATCCGCGCGGTCATTTTAATAAAATGACCTCCCGTATGAATCTTTGTTGACAAGTGACAAATAACATCAAAATGGCGGTGAGTTCGTGTTCGGATACACTTGCCATTTTGTCTAGGGAGTTAAGACGTGCCCCCCGCGAAAATTCAAATAATTTCAAAAATAATAAGCCGGATTTTTTTTATGTGGGCCATCTTGGGAGCCGGGCCATCTTAGGTCACTGTACCCTATAAATAATTAATTATAAACGTTTTTTTTTTGTTTTCTTTAAAATTGTGCTCTTTGTTATTTAATATGAATGCCTTTCCGTTGAAAGTTTAAGTTTTTCTTCCAGACTTTGTAATTAAAAACGACCTTAAAAAACCTAAATTGCGACTACAACCGTCGGATCGACTTAATGAAAAAGCTTTCCTGACCCTAATTACACTAATCCCTGGAGTCTACTTGACAAATAGACTCGCTTAGATTGCCTTGGAGATCTTGGCGCTGGCTTATCTAGGCAAATTGAATTAATACCGCAAGGCGAATTGAAAAATACGTTGTAGAACTGTTGGTATCACTAATTACTAGATAGTATAAAATGAAGTTGCTCGCCGTGTCCCTATGTATGCTTGAATCTTGATGCACGCAAAGGATTTTGATGTGTTTTTTTAAGTATATGGCCGTACGCTCGCTTACGCGGTTTCACGCGCGGGCCAGCCCGCGCGTGAGGCCGCGCGCGGTCTCGCGGGGTCCGCGAGGCGGTCTGACATCGCCGCCATTATTACCCGTCCAAATTTAGAAGGCGCATAGTGCCTAGGTAGCTGTAATATGGCAAATGTCGTCGTGTTCGTACGGGTTATATTATGTCGCGGGTTGCTGAAGCCGCGGCGCGGGTGACCGCAGGCCGCGTCACGGGGCGCCAATCTTGCGTTTTGTCAAATCTGGCCCGCGCGGGCCGTCCCGCGCGTGAAACCGCGTGAGCGAGCGTACGGCCTATGAATTGATTCAAGAGGAAGCTTTTTATATATAATTGATGCCAAGAAAAGGTATTTTTCTCACGGGAAAAAGGTAAGCAGCTAGTTTGTAATAAGAAAAGACCACATACACCAACATCTAGCCTCACCTGGGAATTAAACCGATCTTTTCGTAGCACGAAGACGCACCACAAACCCCAGCAGTTGTATCGTCATCTTAATTAAATCTAGCTTTATATGTTTGCAAAATTTGACGAATTAAACGATTCTTCTACAAATCGTCCGTCGCTGCATTTATTTTATGCACCGTAACGCATGCGTCTTTCAGGCGAAAGGAAATTGCGAATTCCGATCTTATTCTCATACAAATACGGCTACGGCGCGTTTTCGATACCATGAATAACACCAACATATACAGGGTGTAAGGGACGGTGTACCGAAATCTTTGCGGGCATGATTAGACCAGGAAACTAAACAACTTTTTCTATGCAAGATATGTTGGTAAACGAGAAAAAAAATTCGACCTCCCATACAAAATTTTCGATCAGCTGACTGTCTTTCTATGGAAACTCGAAATTTTTTTTTCGTTTCCCAACATAGGCTCCCTGCAAAGTTCTCGGTACACCGTCCATTACACCCTGTATAGCATATTGTGTGTAGCAGACCTCTCTAAGTAACTGATCCATTGAATCTGAGCTTTTCTTTGATACTAACAGCATACTCTTGTTCAAAGGTAATTTAGCTTCAAGATGAGGCTGGTGGTGCCAGGATGTGTCACCGACGCTCGTGGAATACCAGCTTTGCGGGTCCTCGTACTGATGTGTGCTATGGGCCTCTACCTAAGTATGGGTAAGTGTAATCATCACCACAATATAACAAGGAGCAGTAGTTAAACTAGAGCATTTTTCCGCTTAAAACAACCTACATTAGCAGGCATGTCAACAAATTGAGTTTGCGAACCCGAATAAGTATGATGTCACTCTTTGGTACCATAATGCTAGGTCACAGTACGACAACAAAGAGATTCAACAGTAAGAAAACAATGAATTACATTATTAATTTATGAATAGTTAGGTTTCTAAAACAATTAATTACATTATTATTTTATTTACCGAATAGTTAGGTTTCTAGGTATTCATTTTCCCGATTTCGTGATACTTAAACAAAAACGTATTTGACAGCTGTCAGATGCGTGATAATACTATGGCAGATTGGCAGCATCTCTATATCACCAATATGGCAGATTGCGTGATAATACTATGGCTGATCCCATTTCCCTTTGTTGACATCTCTTTTAGTATGGTAATGACAGCTGTCAAATACGACTTATTGGAACGGCGGTACTTAAACTACTGCTCCTTGAGAATTGTCATCACTAAATAGTATAAAATGAAGTCGCTTTCCGTGTCCTTATGTATGTATCGCGTCTTCCGATCCCAAGACGAAGTCGTAGGGCTAGCAAAACAAAATACTAACATCACAACTCAACACAACATACCTAAAACGAAATATACTTAATATGTAATTATAGATATTTAAGTTAACAAAATTCACTTGTATTATTATCTATTTCTATTTTCATAGTTTTGCATGCTTGCAAAATATCTTTAGAAACTTTTGTTACGGAGAAGCGGAGTCTCCCAACACAGGTATTTATAAAATACTTAAAGGGAAGCTCCAGCAACTTTATGTCAACATGTACGTGTTTTGTTAAATAAAGATTTTTGTATTTGTATTTTGTATTTGTATTACGTATGATCAGATCTTTAAAAGTACGCAGCTGATTTTGGTCTTTAGTAGATAGATTAATTCAACAGGAAGGTTTTAATGTATCATTTTTACCAGTAAAATGTATTTTCCCGCGGGAAAACGGTTAGCAGCGAGTGATCTCTGGGCGGGCCGCTAGTTAACAATAACTGCATCACACCAGATCTCCCATTTTCGCTATCCAGTCACTACCAGGGACCAGCTCCCTTATTTGAGTTTTAAGTATTAAAAGTATAGCAATTTCATTAAGATCGATCCCTTAAATGGGTAACTCAATCTGCTACTGATAGTACCAAGGCCTTCCTGCTATTGACCTTGCTGTCTGCCAGTAGTCCAGACAAATTGTATTTTTCCAATTATCCACCTTGAACCTCGCAACGATCGCCAAACATTTTTCCTAATAAAGAAGACGGTAAACTTTCCTCTTATATAATAAATCACCATTTCTTGTTGCTATGTGAACAGAGCTTATTGGATACCTTAGAGCAAGCCTTTTTTCAGAGGTAACATTTCGAAAAGCCGAATGAAGCCATGAAAAACTCTTCAGTCAATACCAGACTTACCGCGCGTTAAAACTCGACTAAATACACGAAAACTAATTATGCTCCTCAAATTTTAAGAATTGCTATTCAATCTGTAAACAGAATAAAGCGTGTTTATGTATAAGTTACTATTTTATTCTGGACAATGGAAAATGGCAATTGGATCTTGCTGGTATCATCACATTTGTAAACATAAGAGAATCGGGAAACCTGATTGCGATGAGAAAGATAGATAAATAGATTAAACGTTTATTGCATTATTAACATGAGCTTTCTATGGCTAACTGAATATTTCCTTGCTCTTAGTTAGGAACTTCCAAATTCTTTAAAGCATCCACTTAATTTGGTTTGTGAGCTATATAAATCGTTTTCATCAGCGGTCCTCAAAGTTTTTCCAACCGTGCCTCGATCAACCAAATTTATTTTTTTTACAATGACGGTTCATGACGTCAACAAGTGATAATACTGGACAGTTGAATAAAGAATTTTAATTTCAATTTCGTGTTAAAAGCGCTTGTTGCTAAACTGTTCGATTGGGATTTCTTTTTTTTTTTTTACTCTGGATAGATAGCGCTGTACTTGGTACGTTTACGTACAGAACTAAATGTCACATATTTTTTGAATTTTTTCACATAGAGGTATGAGATCGTAAAACGAAAAGTTATCATTGTTACATCGCTCGCATCACAAAATATTTATTTTCACGGGTTTCGGTGCATATTAACGAAAATAACGTACAAACACAACATAATATTAAACAAAGCGCTAAAAACGAGATTCGGAAGGAAGTTTTTTTTTCATGCCTTTTGGCTTTGACATCTAGTGACGTAGTCAGCTCAACGTCATCTACAAAGTTCTTGAAATACTGAACTTCTTTTTGATTCTTAAAAATAAACTCCAAAGTCACTGGTCAAAAGTTCAAAACTAATAAAGCAAACTAAAAATATGAAACAAAATATGGTGAACATATTTTTTGTCTGTCTGAGGACATCCGAGGTGGTGCTATTCTGTCATTGTTTTTAATGGCATTAGAAAACATTTGTATTCAGGCAAGAGTTTTCTATGGTTTTCCTTATTTTAATTTTCTAATGATTTGCTTCTGGTGTAATCGACAGCGGCGCCGCTGTTTATCAGTCTAGAAAATAGAATTATGATATTTTGAGAAACACTGGTTTGAAGAAAGCTATAAGTTTTTCACTTTTTTCCTTGCATTCTAATGTAGCTCGTGAAAGATTACAGTTTGTTTGTTGTTTGTGAAATGGTACATATTTTTAAGAATTTAAGTTGAAATATTACCCGCAAATTTTTGCAAGTGTACGCGTGGCACGGCTGCATCTACCGTGTTAGTTTTGCAACTAATACCCGGCGACTAATTCTGTAGCCTAAGCGATGAAAACCCGCGATAAATTAAATACCAAATTTTTAAAACGCTTCCCGTGTTAGGTAGGTATACAATTTTTGAAAACTTGCAACAGTTTCAAGCACGGGCAGGATTTAAAACTGCGACTTTTGTGACATTCTATGTATATTAGATACTAAATAGGTATTCTTCTTCTTTTCGTGTGGGACACTGAGTCGTCCAACGACCCGATGAACCCGACTGTCAGTTTGCTGGTATTTAAATGCTCGCTCATCATCTACTTTTTGAAATTATATTTCTAGTTTCTGTCATATCATATTTTATAGCTCATCACTTTTTTAAATGCATACTTAAAATTCATTTCAATTTATTTATTTATTTTAATTCTAAATTGTACACAAGGCGGGCATAATGCCACGCGGCATTCTCTACCGGAGAGATTCAATATTTCATCATAAATTTTTAAAAAGTTTATTTCAAGTCTGTAGTTTAATATTTCATCAAATTTTAATAGGTAATTCAATACGCCCTCAAAATTGAAGTCCCTTTCTCAAAATCTAGTGCTCTAAAAGGTTGTCAAATACGCTGGCCTCTAAGTAATTTATTCAGAATTAATTTAAAGGTGAAGAGTTTACTTTTGAAAGCCAGTAAAAATAAAAATAAAACTTATTTCAAACCACATTCCTTTTCCAACCACATTCATTTAAAACTTATTTACAAAAAATAATAATACTCCATACATATACATACTCACATCACATCACGTAGTAATAAGTGAACGTAATATCGTACATTGATTTCTATTCAATAGTGTTTCTACGTTTTCGCATTATTAACAGAAACAACTATCCAAAGCTTAGATATATATGTCATTAAAGATTTTCTGTACGAAATACTTCCTACCTATAAGACAGCCTTCTTTGTACTCATCGTTTTCTTGGTGTAAGTATGTTTATTTCTCAAAGTAAATTTACACACATACCCCTTGCGGGGAAGTCAGAGCGTAAACGGCCATGGTGGCAGTTTGTCTGCCCGTCGCCTCAAATTGCAATACACGTGTAATCCTTGAGTATTTTACTCGCCTCTTACGACACCCACGGAAAAGAAATGGGGTGATGCTATTCTAAGCCGACTTCACACGGCAATCTCTGATTACCTAGTATTAGTATTTATCAATTTTACTATTTTAGTTCAAGTAAGTAGATGATATCGGTTCTCAAGTGTCACGTGGAGTTTACTTGAATAATTTGATAAATAATAAGTGCAGTATCGAACCTCATTACCTATTTAATTGCGTTTCAGTTTCTGTGTATTATTGTTTTAATTACTAACACCTGTAGGGATTCCCAGGTTAAATGAAATATGTATAGGTACAGGACTTCGGAGTGTCCTTTTTGAGGGACTTGAGGGTGTATTGCAATTTTGGGCGATGGGCTGACAACCTGTCGCTATGGCCATACACAGTTTTCCAAATTACTCTCAAATATTTGTCAGACGTGGCGTTAGTGTCCGTTTTTTGCGGCCGTTTACGCTCTGTCTACCTCGCAAGGTGTTAAAGGCGTGATGTAGGGATTATAGGCGTGATGTGTGTGAAAATAATAAATAAACATACTTACACCAAGAAAACGATAAGTACAAAGAAGGCTGCCTTTTAGATATGCAGGTATTTCTGTAAGTATATCTTTAATGACATATCCAAACCATTCAAAAACCGTTAGTGCGTGTGACATTCGATTGTCTGCAGCGGCCCGCAGATGTGTTTTGGCAGTGCGATAGTCTTATTTGGATGATGATGACGACATTAAAGTAACCGCTGCTGCAGCCATTGCGAGTAGATCACACTCCACAAGCTCCTAAACCAACCGGCGCGGTGGTCCCTCATTTGTTCCTCGTTTTGAGAACTACCGGCACGTGCCGGGTAGATTTAGTCCAATCCGGTCTTCCCAGAACAACTCCTAAGCTCACAAAACACAATCACACACACAAAAACTTCCCTGGATGAGCCCTTGCTCACCACCAACTAGTCAGGTGTAGATTTCAAAGCCTCGGGGATAAAATAGCACAGTCAGTTGATTCCAGTCTTTAAAAAATAAACTTATGTGTATTCTCAGAGTACAGCTCTATTTTATCAACATACGCCTGCCACACATGCCTCATCCATCGACAGGGATAATTTTGCAACTAATTCCTAACGACTAGAGTTCTTTAAAGAATGTAACCTACCGGGTTGGAGCCACGCGTTATTGGCCATTAAAATACACATGCATAATTTTGCAGGCAACGATTGAGACGCGGTAGCCCAGATGGGATCGATAGTACTCTCTCCCTCTCACTTCGTGTGACACCGAGTCGTCCAACGACCCGATGAATCCTGGTTCCGATGATGATCGCTAGTACAAAAGTCGCAGGTTTAAATCCTGTCTGCACTAGAAAATAGTTTTCAATGAAGTTTTCTTTAAATGTACACCCAACACGAGAAGTGTTTTTAATGTTTGGTTTCTAGGCAAGCATGTAACATCATCGTCTGCATCGTCACTTACCATCAGGTGAGATAGCAGACAAATGCGGGTCTATTTTTTATATAAAAAAATAAAAATATTAAAATATCTGCTGAATTTATTATAATAACGTATTTTTTTTCAAATCAATGATCGGTTGACCAAGACGCACGTACTTGGATCAGATCGGGGACGTTTTAAAGAAAGGTCAGGTCAAGTGTACCCTAAACCGACGAGCATGCATGAAAAGTTTGATGCATCACAATAAAACAATTTTAAACGGATTTAAGTTGTGTTTATTTTGGATTTTACAATTCCTACGTTTCGAGCTCTTTACAGAGCCCGTGGTCACGGATGACTAAGGTGTTGACGGCTGTGCCAAAGATGTATAAGAGGTACGTAGACGACACCTTCACCATCCTTCCACAAGACCAAGTTACTGCTTTTCTAAATCATTTAAATTCAATTCATCCCAATATTAAATTTTCAATGGAATCAGAGCAAAATAATCAATCCAGCAATGGTAAAATCCAAAATAAACACAACTTAAATCCGTTTAAAATTGTTTTATTGTGATGGGTAATAGTTGTGCAAACTTAAGAAAATATTATAGTTTGATGCATGTTGAAGAAGCGAAAGAGGCAGTGGCGGATTTGCCCTAAGGCACAGTAGGCACGAGCCTAGGGCGGCCAGATATTAAGGGCGGCCAATCGTGGCAAAAGAACTCACTTCACTGATGATAATAAGATTAAAATGAGAAAAAAAATTACAATTAAAATTAGTTTCGTTTCTAAAAATACAAAATCAGCGACGATCCAGCTAAATAGACAATCGACGAATTCACGCGTGATCAGTGATCACATTTGTAAGAACGGAGACAATCACAACATCCAAAATGATTTTCCTATCAGTGAGCGTGAGTGAACTCTAAAATCATTACACTCCTTTTTTGTTGGGCAGTCGTGTAAAAATGGACATTAAAGTACCTACCTATTTCATTAATAATGAATCTAGTCTATCTATGGGAAAGAGTTGTGATTACATACATACATACATAAATCACGCCTATATCCCTTACGGGGTAGGCAGAGTGTTAACGGCCGTTCAACGGATATTAACACCACGTCTGACAAAAGTTTGAGGGTCAATCAGATAACTGTGTATCACTATAGTGACAGGTTGTCAGCCCGTCGCCTAAAATTGCAATACACACCCTCGAGTCCCTTAGTCGCCTCTTACGACACCCATGGGTAAGATATGGGGTGAGGCTATTCTAAGCCGGCATCACACGGCGGTTCTAAGCCGGCGTCACACGGCGGTCGTGATTATATGCATGTATGTAATGATTTTTGTGTTGTTCTAGGGGCGACAGTATTCCAAGCCATTGAGCGTCCGCTGGAGCAAGCACTGGAGGATCACGTCGCTGAGACCAAGCGAGTCTTCCTCAGGAACCATCCTTGTGTGTCAGGTAAGTCTTCATCATCATCAACAGCCGAGATACATCCACTGCTGCATAATTACCATATACTTGGTATAGCTCTACCCCAGGCCGATGTCAATACCAGCTTAGAATAGCATTACTTCATATCTAGCCATACACATATACACATCATGCCTATTGTCCCTTGCGGGGTAGGCAGAGCGCAAACGGCCGCAAAAATAGGGCCTTTTACGCCATAACTGACAAACACTTGAGGCCATTCGTAAAACTGTGCATCGCCATAGTGACAGGTTGTCAGCCCATCGCCTAAAAATGCAATACACACCCTCGAGTCCCTTAGTCGCCTCTTACGACTCCCACGGGAAAGAAATGGGGTGATGCTATACTAAGCCGGCATCACACGGCACATAGCTGTTGTAAAAACCAAATAAGGGATGAATCCAGGGAATTGGCATCATCGTTCTCTGTGAATACAATACACGTCTTGCGCTGCGCTTGCCAAATCACCTGGCAACAAGTGGAGGCCTATGTTCAGCAGTGGACAGTTGTGGCTGTAATCTCTCTTCGTGTGGGACACCGAGTCGTCCAACGACCCGATGAACCCTGGTGTCAGAGTTTTCAACCACCTACTACCACTAGCAGGCCTCTGACATGGTTGTGTAGCGACCGCCGTCTAAGTAATCATAGACAGCAACCGGGAGGGCACGTTTAAGCCGTCGGGGCTTAACGTGCCCTCCGAAGCACGGAACCATTTCTTTTCGGACAATCAGTTGGTTCACCCTGCAATGTCCTAACCAGACCAGGAACAAATTCACAAAGTGATAAATATCAACTTTGTGAGTATCCCACCGAGAATCGAACCCGGAACCTTTGCGTCGCAGGCTGGCTGTAATAGTTGCCCGCAACCCTTACAAGGCCGTCGCCCCGATAGTATCGGCCGGCCATCTTTTGACGACTTCCTAATGCGTGGCTGTCAGTCACTTCAAAACCATCCGACCCGACCCTACCAAAAGATAAGACTCAGGTACCTAGACTGGTCAATGTCCAAATTAAGCCAATGTCTAATCCGAATTGCTGTGTGATACCGGCCTAGAATAGCATCACCCCATTTCTTTCCCGTGGGAGTCGTAAGCGGCGACTAAGGGACTCGAGGGTGTGTATTGCAATTTTAGGCGATGGGCTGACAACCTGTCACTATGGTGATACACAATTTTCCGAATGACCCTCAAATATATGTCAGACGTGGCGTAAATGTCCGTTTTTGCGGTCGTTTACGCTCTGCCTACCCCGCAAGGGATAATAGGCGTGATATGTGTGTGTGTGTCTAATCCGAACTGAGCTCGACTGTACATTAATACTTATTTATTGATTGATGATCTATGATACTGCTTGATGATATGATGATGCAGTAAAAAACAATAATTAACACATCAATGTAACCTACTTAGGTCTATTAATAGACCAGTTATAACAGCTCCAATAAATCTGAGTTCTAAACCTTGGTAATAAAATTGGAAATCGATTGAACTAGGCTTCCGGCAGTAAATATTGGAACAATATTGTTTTACGCTTTTATTTCCTGGAAGAAACAAGGCAATAAAGTCTCTTAGGACCCACTGCGGTTGCTTTATATTAAATAGCAAGTTTTGATAGTTTATCACAACGAAACGAATAAAATAAATTAATAATTTATGCGTTATACGAGCTAAAAAACCTACACGAGTAGGTATTTCTTTGAAGCCAATCGCGTTATCTTTCTGACCACTACAAACATTAGTAGATAGATACAACTAGCTAAGTATACATCAAACTTGCATCAAGCCGTACAAATACAAGTGGACGATATCATTAAGTCAGTTATCGGGTACCGTCCCTATTACCCATCAGTTGTATACCGGTTACCGGCCAGTACGCGCGTTTGACGTTCCAAATCAACTCGTGCGCAGGGCTTGTGTTCCAATTTTAAAACAAGTATTTCTCATCCGAAAATGCATCAAAATGGTCATTCTTAAACTCGAAACCTGCCGAAGTGATACTAAAGTGACGGAGAAAAACGTATTCTTTGAACCTAATCACCCCAAGAGATTCTTTAAGTACAGTTGACCAAAGGAAACGTTCCGGAATCGATTCGGAACATTTTAGTCGAAAAGAGTGCTCTTTGTTTTGCCGCGTGACGAGAATTTGAATTCGGAAAAAGTTTGCCAACAAAGGTCTGGCCGCAAATGTGTTAAAATTTTACTACAGCGCAAACGAAATTCGGGACTTTGGATTGACTTTTGTTTTGTGTTAGGAATTTAAATGCGGAATTTTAGCTTTTTAAAAATGAATAAGCAAAGGGAGCATAGCCAGCAGCAGTATACCCGGGTTCAGTCTTACGGCAGTATGAGTTCTGCGAGGAGTGACGATGATATGACAGTCCACAGTCAGCTGTTTCCTTACCCCAAGAAGCTTGTTGTCCCGGACGAAATCTTATATGAAGAAGAACATCCACCATTCCAGCCGCTGTTTGCCACAACTCGATTATTCGGAAAGTCGAGATACAGTTTTCTAATATCTGTCTACGTGTTGTTTTACTTCGCTTATTTGGTGTCCGGGGCGTTGGTGTTTTCCGCATTGGAGGCGCCACTGGAGAATGAAATCAGGTTGGAGGTGATAAGAGCCAAGCAAGACTTCATGGCGCAATATCCTGGTATTCCCGGTAGGTTTACACGCAGGCTGTTATGAAACAATGCTGCATTTATTCAAGCGAAAGAAATATGAAACTAGCTTAATTAATTGATTAACACGACTGGTATCTGAGATAAAGCCTAGCCTTTTAATAATAACATTTGGGATATTGTAAGGATTCTTCCGATACAATTCCAATCGAATCTGTTCAGTGGTTAACGAGTTGTAGCACCATAAAGAATCGCACATACGGGGTGTAGGGGACAGCCCTCCGAAAACTGAAATGGTGCATGCAGACCATGAAACTGAACAACTTTCCCATTGACACATATGTCAGGAAACGACAAAGAATATCGACCTCCTATACAAAATCACAATCAGCTGTCTGCATTTACTATGGATAGTCAAACCTTGTTTTCTGAAATATTTATGACTAATCATAGAAAAAAAGAACAGTCGAAAAAAGTTGCTCAGTTTCATGGTCTGAATGCATCCTATCAGTATTTGGAGGGCTGTCTCTTACAACCTGTATATAAGTACATACATACTTACATACATGAACTCTAAAAAATAACATTGCACTCTATTTTTGGTTGGGCAGTCGTGTAAAATAAATTGGATGTCCCATCCTGGTCCCATCACTCCCATCTGGCAATATTGAATAAAAGGTCCTCTTTCTTTATATTTCGAACTATGTTCCTGAAGGAAAATTGTTCAGTTCCCCCTAAAAGAAACGCAGTACTTTTTTGAGCATATCACTTTTTTTAAGGATTTTGTTTATCCTGTCGTGTGCCTACAATGTTTGAGGACTTAACTTTATCTTCAATATGTAGGAAAATTTTATTTATTTACTATTGAGCAATCGTTATCGCAAGCAAAGTTTGATAACAATGATACCAACTTAACATTGAAGTTGGAGAAATAAAGGTGTCAAAATTAAGGTGCAAGGTAGATTGCACCTTAGTATATGCTTTAAGCACAAAATGCAGCCGCCAATACCTACTTTGTGCTTTAAGTTTGAAAACAGAATACCAATAAAATATAAAAAATTATGTGGCTTAATACTTGGGGAAAATTGTTTAGGTTATCGATTTATTTTTAACATTCTGTATTAGAGATGCACTGACTGACTAGCCGACTACCGACTAATCGACTTATAATAAGCTGACTGGTCGGAAAACCGATCATTACTTCGGTCTTGTCTTGTCCAGCCAACATAATCCCACTGCTGGGCAAAGGCCTCCCTTGATCACACGGCAAAGACGCCGTGTGATGCCGGCTAAGAACGCCGTGTGATGCCGGCTAAGAATAGCATCACCCCATTTCTTACCCATGGGTGTCGTAAGAGCCGACTAAGGGACTCGAGGGATGTGTATTGCAATTTTAGGCGATGGGCTGACAACCTGTCACTATAGTGATACACAGTTATCTGATTGACCCTCAAGCTTTTGTCAGACGTGGTGTTAATATCCGTTTTACGGCCGTTAACGCTCTGCCTACCCCGTAAGTGATATAGGCGTGATTTATGTATGTATGTATGTATGTCTACCAAGTAAAAAAGTTGTGGTCTTAATTCATATGTGACGGTTACTAGTTGAAATCAATTATTGTAATAATATTCAAAGTCATTATGACATCCGACTAATATGCTATTCAGTCTACTATTTTCCGACTAGAAACATGGCCAACTAGTCGTTACATCTCCAATCTCTATAGCTCATGAAGTCAATGTCCTTGGTAAAAGGTAATCTACATCATAAAGTTAGGCGAGTGTAGCCGTTAACGACTTCGACAATGGCGCCACTTCACAAAAAATATAAATTCTCTTAATACAAACAATCTATCAGAATATCCGATGCCTAAGTTTTTAGTATTATTCTTTAGTAAAATTTGAAACTACTATCTCAATGAAATATTCGCTGCAATTAAAGTTATGGAAAAATGTGCCTTAAACCGGCCACTTTGGGTATTAATTGCCATAACTTTAATTACAGCGAATATTTTATTGAGTTTGCAGGTTTTTATTTTACATAAGAATAATACTAAAAACTTGGGCATCGTACATTCTGACAGATTGTTTGTATAAAAGGAAAACTTTTTTTTGTGAAGTGGCGCCACCGTCGAGCTACACTCGCCTTAAGGCGTTTTGACAACGCGACGCTTCTAAATATTTCTAAACAGGTTTGAGACCAGTTTATACTCGAGAGACTATTTCGTTAGAAAATGTCTTTGCATACTTAATCGTAGTCGTGATAGCATCATTTATCCAAATGCTGCATTCATTTATTCATTTTATTATACTATCAGCTTTCACAGGTTATTATTAAAAAATCTGTGGAAAAGCGGTATACCTACGTCGATTTATTGAATGAACAATTGAAGACGAAAGGAAATTGCGATTGCGATTTACAGTGCGTTTTCGGTGCGTTACGATGCGTAACGAATGCGTCTGTCAATACGCATCCGTAACACACCGTAAACACCCGCTGCAGTATTTGAATGCGAATAAGATTGGAATTCGCAATTTCTTGCGTCTGATAAACGCATGCGTTACGGTGAGTTAATAATACGTAGCGACTGACGACAAGTCGGGAGAACTGCCTTAATAGTTTCACCTGTTTATAATAGGATACTATGAAACAGTGTACCGTCACAGATTAGGTAATAGGTATCGTGGCATGCCGGCATATTTTTACGATATGACATTGAAGACTTTACTCGCTTACTTGTCACCTGTTGTCATGTACCTAACCAATCCAAAAATACCGCATGTGGCCTAAACACGGGCCTAAATCTGGTTAACATTACACAATATTATAGAATTTCCCAGCTACATTCCATTTGCTGACCTCAAAATTTAATTGACTCATTGAGAAGTAAGGGTGCAGACATACTTGTCTGACTGATCTCATCGCACGTACATGATGCGACACCCGGAAGAAGAGTCTAGCTTTTATACAAATACTATGAAAAATGATTATTTAGAAACTTATCTAACTTACATGTCGACGCTGACGGGACCAAATCCCAGTGGACGTGTGATGGCGTAAAAGAGCGTCGTCTGACGCGTTAACACGTCAGAAGGCATCAGAAAGCCCTTAGCGTTTGCTCGGAGAAGACGTACTTATAGAAAATGACAGAGCAGTTTATCAATGAAGATTGAATTTATTTGTTTGTGGTATTTATTTAAAATGAAAGATTTCCTTATTATCTACCTCACAGTGGTATGTTGCCTGGCCAAAAATGGTCCATATCCAAGATTGTCTAGATTTAAATTCAATCATTTAATAATAATACCGCGCGGGGGCGAGGCAGGGGAAAAGGGGGCGTTGTTGCGTGGGAAAAAAAATCAATTATTCCCTCTCTCTTATAATTGTATTATTAGCTGGCAGATCTTTTTAATTGATCTTAGGCCATTTGTATTTAGGGGGTTGTCTTGCTTCTGGTGCATAAATCAGTATGTTCTAAGCAATTTCTCAATAAAGACGTACTAATTTAAAAAATGACGGAACTGTTTATCGATTAAAACTGCAAGTATTTCGTCGGTTTGTAATACAAATGAAAGTCTATTTTTTTTCTTTATCACAACTGTAAGTTGACTGGCAACTGGCTGAAAAATTGCTCATCTTGCCTAGGTTTAAATTCGGGAAGATGATCATGATCAGCCCCTTGAATACGAATGGTATAAGTGCCCTTTAAGAAAGATCTACATGTCTTTTTTTTGAAAACTTGCAAAATTTTCGAGTGCGGGCAGGATTTGAACCTGCGACTTTCGCATTACTAGATTTCGCATTATTAGTTGCAAAAACTAACCCGGTAGATGGAGCCATGCCAAGCGTTACTGGCATTAAAATACACTTGCAAAATTGGCGGGCAAGAAATGAGCTGCGGTAGCCCAGATGGAAGAGGCGTCGCCACTAGTAATGCGAAAGTCGCAGGTTCAAATCCTGCCCGCACTCGAAAATTTTGCAAGTTTTCAAAAATTGTATACCTAACACGGGAAGTGTTTTAAAAATTTGGTACTCAATCTACATGTCTATATTTTTAAAAGATCAGAATCAGTTTTAAAATAAAATGCACATTGGCTAATTTTGGTTCCTAAGATGTTTTAAGTTCAGTGTGCGTCTGTTCTGACGAGTATGTGGCGTAAAGCAAGTATGTCGCTACCGTAAGATCATGTGACCTAGGATGGGAAGCAACACATTAGTGTGCCTTCACCTTAAACAACGTGCGTTTGTAACCAAAACACAAACGAAGAGAGTTTATTAGAAAATTAATCGTTTTTAACAGATAATTAAGTTTTACTTGGGTACTTTCATTGAACATCATGCTAATAAATTAATGTAATTATTTGTCTAAATATAAATATAAAATGTTGAATTGTTAAAAATAGCTAATACATTTACATCGGTTATTTAATTAATTTACTTGTCAAGCTTTCAACGAATCGTTATTAAAGTAATGACTTGTATTGTAATAAACTAAAATTAATTAACACAAGTAGTAACTAAGTAATAAAAAAGTAGAAATTCATTAATCCCTATTCCGCCTTTTAAAACAATCAATATCTAATCATTTCGAAAATATTTTTCTATTCGTTTAAAAAAAACATACTGACATAATTATGTTATTTAGGTATATCAGTAGGTACGACATAAAGGATGATTTTTTACTAATGACCGATAGCGTAAACTCTAGACGGGCTGGTGATTAGGAACAAGTTTCCCAGAGAAAGATACATTGTTTGAAATATGAAAACACGACTATAACGCGACTGCTTTCTGAGATAAAGCCTAGGCCTATGACACTCTATGACATCTAAGGACTCTCCCGATACCATTCCCATTCGAATCTGTTCAGTGCTAACGAGTTGCAGCACTTTAAGGAATCGCACATATACAGGTACATACATACATGAACTCTAAAAACATTACACTCTTTTTTTGGTTAGGCAGTCGAGTAAAAATAATTGGACTTCCTATACAAAATTGCCGATCAGCTGATTTGAAATATGAAAACTAAGGAAGTTAAAAATATTTTTGTCATATTCCTATCTTTGTTCCTTGGGAAAATTGTTTCTTATCGCCAGACTGTCCTCTGTTTTCAGTATCGGTCACTAGTAAAATTTCACCCGATACAACGTGCAATAAAAACTAAACATTGTCTAGTTTACGTCATACACTTTCTAACTACGCAACATCCATAAAAGTGTTACGTATTAAACTGATGGACGTTATATCGATATCAAAATATTGACAGTCTGTCCGATCGGGTCCAAGTTCAACAGTGTTTGTTTGTCGAGGGTTTATGCTACAGACAAACTGACAGCTGCACGTGTTTTATTATACAAGTTATGTTTTGGGAGTGCCGTGTGATTTCGTTTTAAAATAGCAACACCCCATTTCTTTCCCGTGGGTGTCGTAAGAGGCGACTAAGGGACTAGAGGGTAACATGTGTATTTCAATTTGAAGACAACCTACCAATCACAATATACATACGCAGTATTATTATATTATCTGTGCTATAGGGATGCACAATTTTTCTGAAGGAGCGATATTACCTATCAAAACGCAAAATAAATTGATTTGCCATAAATTCAGGTCGAGTAGGTAGAGGTAGATAATTATTACTTTTCTATATTAGGGTAGCTGTATTATAACACATACATACATACATAAATCACGCCTATATCTCTTGCGGGGTAGGCACAGCGTAAATGGACATTTATGCCGCGTCTGACAATCATTTGAGGGTCATTCAGAAAATTGTGCATTACCGTCGTGAGAGGTTGTCAGGCCATCGCCTAAAATTTCAATACACAATCGCTCGAGTCCCTAAGTATATTACGACACCGACGGGAAAGAAATAAGGTGATGCTTATCAAGCCGACATCACACGGAGCAAAATCGAAGTAAGCTCGAAATTGAATCTTGAGCCGTATTTATTGGAAATCGACATCAGAAGTGGGAACATATTTCACTCAGAAGCCCTAAAACAGTTGTTGCGAGATAAGGGCTGGGTGTATCGCGTAACGAAACCTTAGGGGTGGAAAAATAAAATAAAATACGGGCCGTATTCCGCTATTTGAAAAGCGTCTCAGCTATATTTCAATGGAGTGTTAGTTGGATGGTTTTGAGCGTTTCGTATTCCGATAATAATTTGAAGCATAGAAAATCACAATGGCAATATAATGTCAATTTTGTTTTGATGAAAAAAAAAGAATCTTGGCCGGTTGGCTGGAACTTTTTGTATGGGAGGTCCAATTTTGTTTTTCATTTTTCGATTTATGTTCCTTGGGGAAAGTTTTTCAGTTTCATGGGCTGGTTCACCCCTAAAGATACTTGCAGCTAGTTTTTTACTTACCGCTATCACTAAATACAATAAAGTATAATAAAATAAAGTAGCCCGTCCCTATGTATGCTTAGATCTTTAAAAATACGCAACGGATTTTGATGTGGTTTTCTTAGTAGATAGAGTGATTCAAGAGGAAGTTTTAAACGTAAAATTTATGCCGGGAAAAGGTATTTTATGCCGGAGAATCGGGCCGCTTGTATTTAATATTTTTACGTTCATTGTATACATCTTGACGCTTATTGACCACTAAATAACTTTCAACAAACAATGTAAAATTCCGTACAGTAAGTAGGTATTTTATATTGCATGTAGGTGTATCCCCACAATCAGCGTTAATGTAGGTGTATCGCCACACCCCCACTATAGATAAAGTGACCCCGAGAACATCTCGGGAAAATTACTACGGTTACATTCATAGGAGACGCGAGAAGCGGAAAAATCATGACTTATATAAATTCGACATAGAGCCTTACCACGAAATGTAGAGAAGTGTTGAACGCTTATTTTACGTTTTTTTGTAAGGAGTTTTATTTTAAACACTTGTTCACACTTATCTATTTTTTGTAGCAAGGCTTTTTGGGTTTAATTGAACACTAGCAGTCCGACCTTTAACCTAAAGCTAAAGTAACCTCTATTTACTCAAAATTATGCCTACAGTTTTGGAGTTATTACCAAATTTTTATGCTATAATTTAGAAACATTTTCTAGGAAATATAGCTGAATTAGGCATTGCAACGGTGTTAAATTTGAGCGCAAAATGATTGGCTGTTTTTCTCTGGCCAAGTTTTCTAGAAAAACAGGGCCCAAATCTTTTAATTTTTCGTGTGGGATACCGAGGCGATGAAGGGCCCGATGAACCCTGTTGTCAAACTTTTTGAACCGCCTACTATTACGAGTAGGCCTCTGTAGTACTCTGACATGGTTGTGTAATGACCACTGTCTAAGTAATCATAGACAGCAAGTGGGACCGATGGCTTAACGTGCCCTCCGAAGCACGGAAGGGTTCAGCTGCAATGTCTTTACCAGACCGGGAACAAATTCACAAAGTGATAATAACAACTTAGTGAGTACCCCACCGAGAATCGAACCCGGAACCTTTGCGCTGCAGGCAAATGCACACCACTGCCTGCGCCACATCAGCCGTCTCAAGGGTCTTAATGAAGTCAGTTGTTTGTTCCTTCCTACAATTGCGCATGCTTTGGCGTTTCAGTATCGAACTATTGCAACCACAATATAGCAAACTAAAACGCTCCCGCTCCGCTTATCACTATTCCCTCACCCCGTGTGACCTGGCTGGCGAACGTTAGCACAGATCGGGAAATGCATTGACCCCACGACACAACTCGTAGTCTCATAGCCTATAACATTAGGTAGGTATAGTCTTATCTTTATGCAGTAGTGCAGTCGCTAACTGCATTGCAATCGATAAGTACTTATTTAGGTCATTTAAATACTACCGTGAAAGATTAAAACAGATAGTTCAAATACAATTTCTTAAGCAATTCAAATACAATTTCAATTTCTTAAGGTATTATTTCTTCTAAAGTTAGTATCTATATGTTAGTACCTATCATGAAATTAAAAAAACTACGTATGACAAAAACTGGCATGCGGAAGCCCAAAATAGAGATGGATGGAAGGAGAAGAGGGAGGCCTTTGCCCAGCAGTGGGATGGTGTGGGCTAGACAAGACAAGATAACAAATACATATAATTAAATAATCTAATTTAAATAAATAAATATATCCGTTGGATAAATGGTAAGTACTTACCCTCAGCTTCACCTCAAGATTCAGTCCGATCCATTTTTCATATATTTCTATACTGAAATACCAAAAACTTGTACAAAGCTCATTCTGATGTATTATTTGAAAGGTTTTTTTTTCGTACAGTGGCGCTAGTTCTGCAGCTACTCGCCTTAAACTGGTTTAAAAAAAAAAAAGTAATTCGACGTTCTGCTGATAGTACAACAAGTAGTTAAGCATTTACGTAATTACATTTGATAACTGACCTAATCTCAAAACACATTAGAAATAATAACAAGTTATGTATTTAAGATAACAGGCAAACACAATACTCGTGCCAAAGATAATATTCTATTTCAAATAACACACTTGGGTACGAAGGTACCTACCAGTACTTACACGAGTTACAATACTAGTGTTTGTACTTACGTACGTTACGCCTTGTAGGCTAGGCAGAGATATGAACGCCACGTCTGACAGACATTTAAGGGTTTTTCCGGAGATTAAGTTTCGCTTTAGTGACAGGTTGTCATCCCATCGCCTAAAATTGCAATATACATGTAGGTAACCCTCGAGTCTCGTAGATGCTTCTTACGACACCCACGGGAAAAAAATGGGGTGATGCTATTCTAAGCTGACATCACACGGCTAGAGTTTGCAATGATAATTTTTTAACATAGATAGATATGCTATTTGTTAATGAATCAAAAGCATTAAAAATATTTGTAGTATATTTATTTATCAATGCCGTGTGGTGCCGGCTTAGAATAGCATCAGCCCAATTCTACATACGGACGTCATAAAAAGCGACAAAGGGATAATCTTCTAAAGAACTGGCAGCAGCTTCTCTGTTGCACTGCGCTTGCCAATCCGCCTGCCAAGCGTGGTGAGTAAGACAATGTCCAGCAGTGGACAGTAGTGGCTCTTAATGATAATGTTATGTCATTTATCATTTAGGGAAATGAAAACATAAACTGATGCAATAAAAACATGTACATATTAACATCCTGAACATTATTTTCATAAAATATTTTTAAGAAATTCCCCATTGGAGGTTAATAAAATCAACCGGAGGCATCCTTATGATGCCGGCTTAGAAAAGCATTACCCCATTTCTTTCGCGCGGGTGTCGTAAGAGGTGACCAAGGGACTCGAAGGTTACATGTGTAGGTATTACAATTTTAGGCGACAGCCTGACAACCTGTCATTGTAGTGATACACGATTTTGCTGAAACGGCTCTCAAATATTTGTCAGCCGTGGCGATAGTGACCGTATTTTTACGGCCGTTAACGCCCTGCCTACCCCACGAGGGACAAAGGCGTGATATGTGTTTGTATTAACCATTTATTGCACACAAGTAACATTACAAGGTACATAATATACAAAGAATGACGACACAACAGGACAACTTATTTTTACTTAGAAATGTCTTCCAGCTGACCTACTGAAAGTGAGACTTTTACAATACAGGCGGATGTGTGTTTGTATTAGGTTTGTAAAGTTGCCGACATTCCAAAAAAGCCTATTACACACTAACGTACGCTCAACAAATACAATATAATTTTGGATATTTTAATGTCGGTAAACTTAAACCCTACTTCCAAAGACTCGGTATCAACGGTCCCAATACAGAGGTGACATTCCTCATTTCTCCTCAAGACGTGACGTAACCGCCTGACGTCACATAGATCAAGAGTTTATCAGAAGGTCCACCCCCTGCGTCCGTTGCACTAGAACGCTGTCATTTCAAGATACCACAGAGTTATGCGTTACAATTATTTTGTAATTACTTTAATGATTATTGGGTGAAAGGGCACGAGGAAAAAGACGTTGTAAATATTGATGTTTGTTCAATTTATGTATTGTGGGATAATGGCGCACTAGTCATTTAATGAGTACTTTATTATTACAACTATAGTTACATACGTACATACATCAGCCTATTGCAGTCCACTGCTGGACGTAGGCCTCCCTCAGGGTACGCCATAGGGCACGATTTCCCGTCCCGTTCAGAGTTTTCAACTGCCTACTACTACAACATGGCATTGGCAACCATGTCAATAGTAGGCCTGACATGGTTGCGTAACGACCGCCGTCTAAGTAATCATAGACAAGCAACCGGGTCCGACGGCTTAACGTGCCCTCCGAAGCACGGAACCATCTTTCTGTTCGGACTATCAGGTGGTTCACCCTGCAATGTCCTAACCAGACTGGAAACGAATCCACAAAGTGATAAATATCAACTTTGTGAGTTTCCCACTGAGATTCAAACCCGGAACCTTTGCGTCGCAAGCAGTCGCACTACCACATCGGCCGTCATCTGGTTTTTCCGGCTCGGTGGACCGATAGCTTAAAAAAGGCGGCTGATAGCGACTGGATGGCGAAAACGGGAGAGATTGTGCCCTATGACGTACCCTGAGGGAAGCCAACGTCCAACAGTGAACTGCAATAGGCTGATTTATGTATGTAGGTCTTTTAAGCTTGTAAAATATTTCGTTATTTCAAAGTTTCATTTTGTGGTAGGCTGAGTAAAGAACATTTCATTTGCACGGGTCATTCTCCTACATAAATTATAAACGACTCTGTTACTACCGCAAGTGCAAGGTAGGCCTTAATAATATACCACAAGGTAACTTTATAATAAGACCCATTTCCACCGAGTCGCTAACTTTTAATTACAATATACGAGAGAATGTGCCACATTCGGAAAGTTATGCGAAGTTTTTAAAAGTTACAAAGCTACGAGTAATGTTCCTTTCTAGAGCTGTTAGTTGAGTTAAGTTAACTATTCATTATAATTGTTCTCAGTTTGGTTAAAATCGTGGACTGAACCACCTGTTTGTCCGTAAGATAGATGGTTCTGTGCTTCAAAGAGCACTTTATGTTGTCGTTATTCTTACACAAGCCCAACCAAGACATCGAACTTCTGCCCTTGTGGTCACCTTGGTAGTTAATCATTTAAGAACTCTGATATTGTTAAGGGCCAAAACACATAACCGCGTTGCGGCGCCGCGCCGCTACAATCGGCAGTGGCGCGGCGCCGCAACGCGACGCTAGTTCCAGCGTTATGACGTCATACTTGTTGACAATGATTTAGTTTGTTTCTATCACTCTAGTAAATAACACGTGTCAGTAAACTCGAAACCCAGAGGCAGTTTTAAAAATTAAATTGGCTGACTTTGACATCTATTTATTTATATCGTTGGTTCGGGAACGCCCTTGTTTGTGGGATACCAGTAAAGAAACTCATAAAGACAAATTTATAAAACAGAGTAATGTCTTTTTAATAAAAAATAAGCAATGAGTTTCTCACGGTCCATAGCAGAGACACGTCTATCCACAATCAAATATCACGAGGAACTGGAAACCCTACCATACGACAATAAAACGCTTTATTTCGCGACGCCGCAACGCCGCAACGCGAACTGCCGAATTTAGCGGTGCGGCGCCGCAACGCGGTTATGTGTTTCGGCCCTTAATGTACTATGGTTTATTTTGCAATCACAGTACTATATTATTTTCATTAATGAAAATAAGGAACTGGTATTATTATTTTTACGATGGCCAGGGATTGAACCCGGAACCTGTGGACCATAATATTACTTTAAATAAGTTACACAAGATGTTATTTGATCGTCACTTCGAGACGAGTATCAGGAGGTTGAAAATTTGAGGTGTTCGGTCGGAGCGCCAGTAGCTCAGTGACAGAGCGGTTGGACTGTACTCCACAGGTCCTGGGTTCAATCCCCGACCGTCGCTAAAAAAATCACTTTCTTATTTTCATTTCTGATATTGTTGTTCATCGGGTCGCTCGTGGACTCTGTGTCCCACACGATATTAATAAATGAGCATGCAAGACTTCATACATGGCCAGTATATTTTGAATCATCATACTAACTAGAAATAACTATTAACCTAACTTTACCGACCGACATATTCCCAACAAATTTCATCATAAAGCAAATTCCTCGTCTAAATTTAGCGTTATTCAAATTGTTCGTTGAATATTCATATCAGTAGGTAAAGAGGGCTTGGAAGAATCAATTTTGTTTCTGCTCTATCGAAGTTTACGCTTGAGTTTTTTTTATGGGCAATGGTGGACGTGGACGGACCTTTTTTATTTATTTTCGTGTGATGCCGGCTTAGAATATCATGACCCCATTTCTTTCCCGTGGGAGTTGTAAGAGGCAACTGAGGGACTTGAGGATGTGTATTGCAATTTTAGGCGATGGGCTGACAATATAGCGATACAGAATTTTCCGAATGGCCCTCAAATATGTGTCAGACGTGGCGTAAATGTCCGTTTTTGCGGCCGTTTACGCTCTGCCTACCTCGCAAGGGATAATAGGCGTGATATATGTATGTATGTAAGTGTAGCCTACAAAAATAAGCCCTAGTTATAGTGTTATGTTGACTGGTAGATAACTACCTCGGCATTAAGACCTTGATTCACCAGAAACGGTTGTCCCTTTCATTTGCGCTGCGCCAGAAAGAAACAATATTTAACCTCTCATACGAAGCGATTAGTTTTTAAACATTTTTGTATGTGAGACCCCATTGTTTTCTTATTTCAGCCTATGTTTAATGGGAAAAGTTGTTCAGTTTTACGAGTAGAACTCACTCTCAACCCGTCACTATGATCATACACAATTATCTGAATTACTCTCAAAAGTGTTTATTACACGTGGCATAAAAGCCTGTTTTTTTACGCTCTGCCTACCCCGAAAGTATGTATGTATATCCACTACAAACATACGCTCAAAAACACAACAGGAACACACGGGGCCGTCTCCAGCTGTATGCTCTTAAAAGACTTGCAAAATCTCGAAAGTCTGTAGAAATATTGGGTATTAAAAAGTATAATGTGTTACCTGAAAAAACGTAGAAAGTGACAACTTGTAAGAAAACTACAAAATATGGCGTCATACTTAGTATAATGGCGTGTTATGATCTCAATTATTTCTTTTATGAGATTGGGTCATCAACAATAAACAATTATATTATAATTTAATGAATAATGTAACAGACTGAAATATAAAAAAAAAAAATAAGTATAGAAAAACATTAGACTATAATAGTAAAATTTATTTTTACTAATATAAATGCTTGAATCTTGAATCATTCCATGACATCACGTCTCGCGCGTTATATTGGATTTTCAATGGGATTAAGATGAACGTAATATTATCCCGCACAGGCTCTTCTTACTAGCGCTTTTCACGATAATATTAGTGCTTATAGTAAGACCCTAGTTACCTAAGCTGATAAACGAGATTAACTGTATTTATTTATAAACTAGACACTAATTGGTGGATGAATAAATGAATTTATTTACTAATCAGTACAGTATTCTTAAAACTAATACCACTATTCGAGGTTTGTCTGTGGGATCGTAGAGTCTCTATAAAATTAATATAAACCTAGGTATTCTAATCAATACCTAGCTATGTTAGATACAATATAAATGTTATTATCATTTTCATATATCATATACCACAATTTTCCGAATGACCCTCAAATATTTGTCAGACGTGGCGTAAATATCCGTTTTATGCGGACGTTTACGCTCTGCCTACCCCGCAAGGGGTTTTAGGCGTGATATGTGTATGTATGTTATCATCATTTTACAAGCTACCTAACAAATACTTTTTAAAGATATAAGACAAGGAACTAATAAAAATTCTTTTGCATCCAACTTAAAATACCGCAGTTCCAATAAGTCGTATTTTATTTCTTGTCTTTTTTTTTTCATAAATTATACAGTGCAGTAGTGACATTTGGGCTGAAACCTTCTTTTAAGTATATAGATACCTGTGCCAGAAGGTTTCGCTCCTCCATGGTGGTAAGTAAGTACAGTATTTAGTATAATAACCAGGTAAACAACAACCGTGACAACAACAAACATCTAATTAAACAGTCTATTTATATCTTTCATGGTCACACATAATAACGTTCTTACCGCGATACTTGTTTTTGATGAATTGACCGATATTTCAGCCCAGTTGCATGGGGCATGATCACAGAACAACTGAGTTGTTCCTATTCTATATTTCATTTATTCCACATAAGACATAATAACAATGAGCTGTTGAACAAGTTTATCGAATTATGTCTGTACGTGCGTGAGGATCGAACGTATCATTTTATTAAGACATTATTTTTATTCACCTTGCTCATATTATATTTTAGAAGGTACCCAGAGATTTTTCCATGTGATGTCTTAGAATAGTACCTAAATGTAACTATGTCTAAAGAGAGACTGTAACTTTAGAAATGCTAAAGTTTATATTATTTCATTGTGGTGTGTGGTGTGTGTTGCCGGTTTATAATAGCATCTCCCCATTTCTACCCGTAGGTGTCGTAAAAAATTACAAAGGGATGAATAGAGTGAATGTACAGCATTGCCTGTAAATACAACACTTAGCACTGCGCCCGCCAATCGTCCTGCCAAGCGTGGAGACCGGTGGACCGATGTGGCTCTTGAAGTTAAATTTGATTTCATTTTGCAGCTGCAGACCTGGAATCTCTGATGGAGGTGGTGGTGCGAGCCAGCAACCGTGGGGTGTCAGCAGCCAGGAACGTGAGCGGGGGACCCAACTGGAGCTTCGGACAGTCGCTGTTCTTTAGTTCCACTGTCGTCACTACCATTGGTAAGTAGTGTGTTAGTTGTGGCAATAAAGGACATACGCAGTTAGTGTGTCGTATTTTGCAATGGAAATGTGTAAGATGTAGTCATGCAGGGCATATTGGGTTATGTGCTAGTAGACCAAGAAACTTGCGAAACTTAACCTGTGAACTTTTTATTGGATCGTTCATCCTCTCGATGCCCCATACAAAAAGAAGATGAAACAACATTAGCATCTTCATACCGTGATACACAAAAAAAACTACCTCCGCTTATTTAAGAGTCACAGTAGGTAATTTATATATGCACATATAAATAAATGTATGTATGCCTATTTGAGAAAACGGAGGAAGATTTACTGTAGATTTAGAACTTTTTATTTTCTCAAACTACCTACCTGACACCTAACTTTAAGCCGCGCTTAACACTTAGGTAAACATAATAGGAATTTAAAATTGAGTTTCTGTTGCACTTGCTAAAGTTCACTATTCGATACTCCAAACTTCTTGCTGCTAAGCCAAGTGATTACAAGTTACTGAACACCTGAAACTCTTCAAAGTTTCAAACAACTGTGCTACGTCGTAGTCGCGTAGCACAGCTCGTAGTAGTTTACTACGAGTTGAGATCAATTTCATCTTTTCTCGATATGATGATTTTATTATTATATTTTTTAGTTGTTTAAATTTAAATGGAGGCTGCAAAAATCAATAGGTACCTACTTATCATATCAATCAACATGCAATTATTTTTGTGGATTAAATAAAATATCTTCATTTTTAATCTATACCATTCTTAAACTAAACTTTTATTAGTATTCAGGTAGTCAAGAATAATAAAGAAACAAAAGGTACTTAGGTAACTGCCCCTTGCTGGGAGGCTTTTAAAACGTCTATAGATAGGTAAAATTACTGGTCGTAACGTCGGTTACGACTGTACTTACCCATCTCAAATGAACTATTACATCTCAAGGCATTACGCTAATGGGCCATTCAGTTGGTACTTACACTCCCTTAACATGCTCGCTGGTGACCTTTGAAAATATGATATCTGTGGTTCAAAACATATTTCAAGGGGTAAATAAAGCCATGAAACTTAAGAATATGTGAAAGAACGAAGGTCATGCACAATACAATAAAAAAATACCTCCCATGCAAAATAACAGTAATTTTTCTATGATTTAGTTTTGTCCTATGCTCATTGGCGAAAGTTGCTCAGACAAAAAAATCAAAGTTTATTTATTAGAAATATATTAACAGTAAAAATGTTTCATAATTTTTTTTCAAAAACTACATAAGTAGGTAGGTATATCATAACTTGTTAAATTTTTAACGTAATAATTGTTGAGTCTTCCCAGTAAATACTCAAATAAGACACTCGTATTGGGAAATAGTTTAAAAATAAATAAAATAAAATAAACATTATTTATTTTTGACCACTTAGTCCATAGAACATCTATGGACTAAGTGGTCAAAAATAAATAATGTTTATTTTATTTTATTTATTGTTAGTTACAATTTTACTTTATTTTAATATTTACTATTATTATGAACTAATTATATGTACAATATACACAAATATCTGAATGACCCTCAAAATGTTTGTCAGACGTGGCATAAAATGTCCGTATTTTACGGCCGTTTACGCTCTGCCTACCCAGCAAGGGATATAGGCGTGATGTGTGTATGTATGTACAATTATATCTGATGTATGATATCAAAATCTCTTTTCCTAGGCTACGGACACGTGACTCCACTCTCGAAGCCAGGCAAAGTGTTCTGCATGATGTACGCACTCCTTGGGATTCCTCTGACCCTGGTACTTCTGTCAGCCCTCGTGGAACGTCTTCTGCTGCCTGCAACTGCTATGCTGAGGTCTTTGAATGCTGCGTTGGGACACCTGTATCGCCCGTTCACTATACGATTGGTGCATCTCATGATTATAGGTAAGTTGTTAATTTGTGATTAACTCCTTGACAATCCTCGGGCCCTAATATACGGGGCAAGGGACATATGTCAGTTAATTAAAAAAACGACTGAATACCAAATTTTAAAACACTTACCGTGTTAGGTATACAATTTTTGAAAACTTGCAAAATCTTCAAGCGCGGGCAGGATTTGAACCTGCGACTTTAGCCATTACTAGTGGCGATGCCTCTTCCATCTGGCTACCGCAGCTCGTTCCTTGCCCGCAAAGTGTATTTAATGCCAGTAACGCGTGGCACGGCTCCATCTAGCATCTAACAGGTTAATTTTGCAAGTTTAAAAAAATAAAACAACTACTTTTCATATAAAGTCACGATCAGATAACTTTACAATGAGACGTATTTTATTTGACGATTTTTGGTCATTTTCATAGTCTGAAAGCACACTATCAGTATTTGGAGGACTGTCCCTTACACCCTGTATTCTTCTTGTGGTATGGGAGACCGAGTCAACAATGTCCCGATTTGAACCCTTGTCACAGTTTTAAACTTTGTTTTTAAAGCTAAAATGGAAAAACGGCCCAGGCGGTTAACGTGTGTACCTACATTAATAACAATTACATAAAAACACAAGTCATGATGAAATCGTTTATCCAAATAATGATCAAATTAAGTAAAACAATACCAAACCAAATCAAATGACTAGGTATGTATATGCGTAAGTAAATTCTCGGCACGTGCCTAGCTTTATCATTATCGTAGTGTGAATAGGTCAAATATAATTAGGTACAGATTGGATGGCCTCTGTAGGTTTATTGTACTTTCCCCGACGTATAATAAATATTGCAATAATAGAGTAGACGGCACGCGTTGCTTATCATCAAGTCTATTGTTTAACAAAACGTAGCTAGATTTAGGTACTGACGCGAAAACTGAACTTCGACATACGCTACTTCGACAAAAAAACAGGTAAAATTGTAGATAAGTTGACAAACTTGCTCGCCCCTTTTTCAGTCAAATTATTTACTTACCGATCCAACAAAAAATGCCTTTTTGTTTATACTACAGAGAACACTTTTAGTTAAGGGTGATTTTCAAATCCGTGCATTTTCAATGCCGTTCGACGCTGGCTTAGAATGCCGTGTGATGCCGGCTTTGAATAGCATCACCTCATTTGTTTCCTGTGGGAGTCGTAAGAGGCGACTAAGGGACTCGAGGTACATAATACCTCTATGCTCGAGGGTGCATTGAAATTTATGGCGTTGGGCAGACAACCTGTCACATTGGCGATACACAATTTTCCGAACGTCCCTCAAATATTTGTCAGACGTGGCGTAAATGACAGTTTTTGCGACCTTTTACGCTCTGCCTACCCCGCAAGGGATTATAAGCGTGATACGTGTCGTGTATGACAGTGTACCATACACTGTGTATGTATGTGTATGATATTCCAATATACTATTTTCCTATCTTCAAACAAAGTTCTTTTTTTTTCAGTGACTACCCTAGTGGTCTTTTTCCTGATCATACCTGCCAGCGTGTTCGCGGCAGTGGAACCTGACTGGGACTTCCTGGACTCCTTCTACTACTGCTTCATATCGCTCACCACCATCGGCCTGGGCGACTACATACCCGGAGACTCACCCATGCAGGAGTATCGCCCGCTGTACAAGGTTGCCACCACATGTAAGTATATCTATACATCTATATCTTTATCTATACCTACTATTGATTTTTGAAAACTTGCAAAACTTTTAAGCGCGGGCAGTATTTGAACCTGTGACTTTCGTCATTATTAGTGACGATGACGACGCCTCTTCCATCTGGGCTACCGCAGCTCGTTCCTTGCCCGCCAATTTTGCAAGGTTGCCGGTTGGTGTCGGCTTAGCAAAGCATCACCCCAATTCTACAAGCGGGTGTCGTAAAAAGCTACATAGGGATATTTATCTGGGGATGTAAGAATCGTTCTCTGCACCCGCCAATTCGCCTGCCAAGCGTGGTGAGCATGGCAATGTCCTTCCGTAGAAGGAAGCCCATGTCCAGCAGTGAACTGTCATGGCTGTTAATGATGAAACGTTTCGGAGTCATGATCTTTTACAAGATGGGCTTTGGGTTTAAAATCAAAGTCAATAGAAGTGTAGTACGAAGCTGTTCTTGTGTTTAAATTGACACCATTCTTCTTTTGTAAATCGATTAACACCATTGGTCCGCTTCGTAAGGAAGTAGGAGGCAACTTTTTGGAGAGATAGTGCTTCTTCATTTCTCTAAATTATGATAAATCAATTTAAAATCATCCTTTCAGTCTACCTGCTGACCGGCCTGACCTTCCTGATGCTAACGCTGACAGTCTTCTACGACATCCCGCAACTGAACCTCAGCACCGTATTCTCATCTGTCAAACTCGACGAGGACCCGGAGAAGATGCGTCTCAGCGGCTCCGGCGTGATGGGCCCGGGGTACGGGATCGGAGGCCTAGTGATGCGCGATGAATACAACCACCACGACCAGCGGCGCTCGGTAGTGCACATCCGACCTCACCTTGACGACAGCCCCAGCCCCGAGGACACAACCCCGGTTCACGCTCGCGACATGAGGGTACATTAAATTCGAAAAACAAAGATGGCGGCGGCGACCGTTTATTTTCTACTAGTTCGCATTAAAGGAGTCCGCGGAGAAAAATGTAAGGTGTTAAAAAATTAGCTGAGAATATTTTAAGGGGTGAACCAGTACGTGAAACTGAACAACTGTCCCCAAGGAACATAGGTCGATATATGAAAAAATAATTTGACCCTCCCATACTTCGTGTGTTACCCGGCCGGGATAATTTGTAACGGAAGGGCCAATTTTTCATATTTCGACCTATGTTCCTTGGAGAAAGTTGTTCAGTTTCACGTACTGGTTCTCAGCTATTTTTTTTACACCATGTATATCAACCACAGCACAGATTATCTTTGGACATCGCATCTTTACCGTCTGCGGTACTCCTTTCGTTTCGTTTAATATTTTGTTCGTTCATTTGGCCGCTAAAGAAAAATGGCGCGTGATAGGTTCTTGGGGAAGGGATAAATAAATATTAAATGTTACGCAAGTTAAAGAAAGAGCAACTTGCTGTTATGTTATTCATGAATTTGTTTAAAATTTTAATATTATTTTAAATGAAATAAGATTAAGTTCTGTTTAAATTCACTTAAAATAAATGACATGTTTTCATTACGTAGAGTTCTGAATGAGAAGTAGGGTGTATACAAATTTGTAGATTAGGATATAAAACCATAACTATACGTACTCATATCGACGAGACTGTGTCTTCATTTTCATTTTTTAATTTATCTAATTTTTTCAATCCCCATATCGACAACCGTCCTAACAAATGCGAATATTTAAAAAAATACCTAAAACATCCGCTTTAAAGCACTGTAAAAATCAGCTGGTCAAACTGGTTGAACTGAGTTAAAATAAGACTGACAAGGTTTTTCAAAGTTTTCTCACTTTTCTATTCCATTTATAGATTTTTTACGCAAACGGGATAATGTGTCGGAAATTTTGAATAAGGAGTTTGTAGATACAGTCAACAGAAAGAAAAAAAGTTGTACCTATCTCCAGCTACTAGCTAGCTAGGTGAGGCTGAGTGACACGAGTGTGACCCTCAAAGTATACGTTATACAAATTGTAAAGGATGTTTGTTACAATCAATCAAAGCATATCAATTTATATTTCTCTTTTTAACAGATTTTTTGCAAGGCCATATCTATGACGATGCCTTGCTTCAAGAACTTGACTTGCACGAATAGTGAATAAAAGGACGGATATTATAAAGAAATTTTAATTTTTAAATGAATTATAACGTAACTACTGATTGTCAAACTATTGAAATTTCAAAGAGAGGTGGGATCTCTACAGTTTGTAAAACTTTCGAAATATTATGTTTAAATATAATTCGACGTACGTATCAATTATGTGTGATAGATGACCAATAACTTATTTACTAGATTCAATTGTTTTCAAATTTTAAAAATAAATTATAAAGAAAATATATTATATCTCCCTTATGTAGATTATTTCGGATATGGAATATTATAAAGCAGATGTATTGATGTAATGTATTTAAGAGTAAGTAAATCATGGTAAAAAATTAACAATAGCTGCGTGTAACGCAATAGATAATTTATACTTATACATTTATGAGCTATCAGAATATTTATAGGTATAGAAAAAATAAAGAATTATAATATGTAAATACGTGAAATTATATGCATTCAGATCATACCAATATTATTAAAGTTTGTATGTTTGTTTTTTGTTTGTTACTTCTTCACGCAAAAACAACTGAACCGATTGTAATGAAATTTGGCACTCATATAGAAGGTAACATGAATTAACAATGATAGTTCTTGGGTTAGCCACGAGTTACAGCTGGTTCAAATATATATTCTACTCAACTTGTCTGGTTCACAATTAGGTTAATACTAAGAAATATATTATTATGTAAATACTATGAGGTGTGAATGCTGTGCGTTCACACTCAAATAGTTATTTTACTATATGTAGTTATAGCCACATTAGTAGATGGTAGACTTTGGTGTTAGTAGATTCACTTAGTTTTTATACTTAATATGTTAAATACTTTTTCTCAGTCTCATCGAAAATTTTGTACGGCTGTGACTATTAGATTCTGTTGTTCAAATTATCCAGAACATATTATTTTGTTTCGTTACTTATTTCGGATCAAAATGCAATCAATGACAATATTGCTAAGCTTATGAAAATATGATTATAAAAAAAGTATATCTATTTACCTACATCACCTATTTTAATACCTAATACATAACATTAATATATATCAGTACCTACTCCTATAACATGTAGGTACATGCAAACAAGTAATTTGTAACATATAATAAAATAACTAAATGTTTAATGAAGCTCACAAATATTTACCTTGGAGATGTATTAAATGTTAGAAATAATAAAATACATAAGTGTAGGTATACTTATGGAATAATCTTGGCTATTCTGTTAATAAAACTCGTTAAACACGGTTATAATCAGATTAGAAAATAGTCAGTAGAATAGAAAAAAAACACAAAATGCCTTGAGTGGATATCTAACTGCATAATTAGTTTCAAACTGTAATTTGAACATTAATAAATTCTTATTAAAATGGCTTGAAACTACACAAATTGTTGTTTTATTCAATAATTATATTATACTTTTATTTTAGATAAAACATTTAAAAAATAATAAAAGGTTGGTATATGAAATAAAATTATAGGAATAAACAACAACCTTTTATAAATCTGCTTATTTAAACCATACACCTACTTATATACCTAGGAATAAAATACTTGATTAAACATTCGTATTCGAAATAATTAGGTAAATTACATATCTCATATCTCTTACATTTCACACAGCGCCATCTAAACCCAAACTAAGCAAAGCTGGTACTATGGGAACTAGATAGCTGATATAATACTTTTTATTTTTTATTAATACATAGGTTCAGTTGCTGACTCGACATCCGAACAACTGCTGACGTATAGAATTTTCTAAAATTCATATCAATCGATATTACGTTCTCGTATTGAATTTGATCTTGTATAGGGCCTTGCCCTAAGTCTATAAATGAGTCTTTTTTGTAGAGTGTAGATAAAATAGTGTGTGCAACTGCATTTTATTAGGCGTTAGAATTCTCGTGCCAACTATAATCAACACATACACTCGCATTCTAATGACCCCCATTATATGATGGTTGCATAAACTACTAATAATACGTTCCTATTTAATATCGATAAACTAATACATATAAACAGGGTATAAGGGAATACTGATAGGGTGCATGCAGACCATGAAACTCAATAACTTTTCCCTATAAACATATAACTGGAAACGAAAAAAATATTTGACCTTCTATACAAAATCAAGATAACTGATTGCAATTACTATGGGAAGGCAAAACATTTTTGGCGTTTCCTAAAATATTTTTTCATGAGACGTTGTTCAGTTTCATGGTCTGAATGCACCCTATAAGTACATATTCGAAGGGCTGTCCCAAAAGGCACTCTATGGGCTGTCCCTTACACCCTCTATACTTAAACTAGTATAGAAGCGTGCATAATGCGAAATACACCGAAGGGAAAATGGATCACTACATAGTATAAAATAAAGTCTCTTCCCGTTTGGTGTCTCCTTATATCTCTAGAATTACCCAATGGATTTTGATGCGGTTTTTTTTATTAGATAGAGTAACTTGAGAGAAAGGTTTATAAGAATAATTTATTCCGGGAAATTGTCACATTCCCATGGGAAAACGGGTAGCCCAACTGGTAGTAAACTTTTGACGCCCTTTTGACACCTTTAAGGATTAAAATTTCAAAAATGCTGAAACACGTATTTAATTATTTTAAGTTATGAGTCTAATCAAAAATTTTGAAACAGATCACATTTAAGATAAAAAACTTTCATACAAACTTTTAACCCCCTTTTCACCCATTTAAGGGTTAAAATTTCAAAAATGCTGAAACACGTGTTTAATTATTTTAAGTTATTAGGCTTATCACAAATTTTGAAACAGATCACATTCATTAAAAAAAACGAACTTTCATACAAACTTTTCACCCCCTTTTGACCCTATAAGGGTTAAAATATCAAATATGCTGAAACACGTGTTTAATTATTTTAAGTGATAAGTCTAACCACTTATTTTGAAACGGATCACACTTAAGACAACGAACTTTCATACAAACATTTAACCCTCTTTTCATCCCTTGGGGGATTAAAACATATTGCTCAATATTGCTTTATTACATAAAAAACTTCATGTCCAAGTTTTATCTCTCTAGCTTAAGTAGTTTAGCATTTATACTATCATGAAAACTGAGAAAACAAAATATTTTAGTTCCATAATACAAACATAGATGTCTTTGTTGGTTTTTCAAATGCACTATAGTTATGTTTTTTCAAAAACTATGAGGTACTTACCTATTTGCATTTAATTTCGATGATAAATTGAGACTATCGTTCATCCAGTTAAAATTATAGGTGTCGTTTGGTCGTTTGGGTCTTTGGTTAAAATTGTTTTGTTTTTGGGTTTAGAATTGATCCAAGTTGTGAAGTTTTACCAATAGATCAACACGGTCGTTGAGATTCTAAACATTAATGGTACAATGCTGGCGCATGATGTTGTGCCAATTATTGGCGACGGCGCCTGCTTATTTCGAGCAATATCCTTTGTGTTGTATGACACCCAAGTCATGGCTCGGGAGGTGCGCGAAAGTATTATCGCTTATGTTGTAGAGCACTGGAGCGAGTTTTCCATTCTATCACGACGAAGATGGAAATAATTACGATAATTCCTCTGAATATTTTGCGGAAATGTCCTACTGCATATTTATGGCGGTTTGTGTGAGTTAGTGGCCGCTGCAAAAAATATCCTTGCGTCTTTGAGGTATACAACAATGGAGAGTTGTAAGCGAAATTCGGTGAAGATGGAAATCCCGTTCATAGGCTGATAAAATTCCGTTTATTTTAATTCCCCATGGGATGAAAAAGGAGGTTAAAAGTTTTAATGAAAGTTCGTTGTCATATAAGTGTGATTCGTTTCAAAATTTGTGATTAGACTTATGACTTAAAATAATTAAACACGTGTTTCAGCATTTTTGAAATTTGAATCCTTAAAGGTGTCAAAAGTTTACTGCCAGTTGGGCTACCCGTTTTCCCATGGGAATGTGACAATTTCCCGGAATAAATTATACTTATAAACCTTCCTCTCAAGTTACTCTATCTAATAAAAAAAACGCATCAAAATCCGTTGGGTAATTCTTAAGATATAAGGAGACACCAAACAGGAAGCGACTTTATTTTATGCTATGTAGAGATACAATTCTAGCGTCCACCTCCGTCAATGCATCTTGCCAATATAAAGTCTTTAAATTACCTCTTATCTGGGCTTCATACAAAATGTTATCTACATCCTAGCCTAATGCGTTAATGTAAAGTCGCTTCCCACGTCTGTCCCTGTCTGTTTGTTTGTTTGTATACTTAAATCTTCAAAACCACTTAACAGATCTGAATGAAGTTTTTTTTAAAAGATAGTGATTCAAGAGGAAGGTTTTTATGTATGATTTATGTAGGGAGAAGGTCTGTTTCCCGTGGAAAATCAGTTAGCGGCGGGTGAAACCGCTGGGCGGGCCGCTAGTGACAGTATAAATGTAATAGACTAAAATATATTAAACTATCTAACTAATTATTCTATATTAGTCCACTGCTGGACATATGCATATTCTTTATAGCGCCATTCTCTTCGGTCCTGGGCTAATTTATACTATACATTTAGATAAATGGTAGGTACCTACTCCCGTATCATCAGCGATAAATATTCCATTAAACGGGATTTCATAGTAATAATTAGCTTTAAAGCAGAAATCGGCGTGCGGCGCATATCAATGCATTATTTTGTATTCCTGGCCCATAAATCTATGGAAGAATATGTTGGAAATGGCTCCTTTCCTTGATATAACTCAACGTGGTTACCCTAGTCCCACAGGAAAGAAACGGGTACACTCTCCTCAAGGCTCTCAAGCGTGTTGCGTAAACGCAATAAACGTGAAATAATATTCGGTACGTTCCGTTTCTCATTCATCTTGCTCCGCTTTTATTTTATTATCAAATTAAAATTCAGGTCAAACAAAACTGATTTATTTTACCTATTTGTTTAATGAATTATTCATTTGTGCTTTTGATATTTTGGAATACACCACATCCATTCGATTTCCTTTAACACTTCTTACTATTTATTTATATTGCAAAATAACATCGAATTGATTAGTTAAGGAACGGAACGTAAACATAACCTCAAATTGTCGAAGTTGACATGATGGTTAAAAGAAATGTGAATTAAAATATAGTTATTTCTCCATGATTATAATACGTTGGCAAAGATATAGTGAAAAGAGTGCATATATTTTGATATTTAAGTGTAAAACCTACAATCTGGACAATAGAACTGATTTACAATAATGGAGTCGTCACCGGTTTCTGCGTTCGCAATTTACAAGGCGAAGAAACAAAAAAATAAAAGAAATAAGAAACAGAAACAACAATCGAAACTTTACAATTCCAACAGCCGACAGAAAGGACACCAAATTTCAGAAGAACTTCTAAAAGTAAGTGCTCAAAAGCTCAAAGAAAAACAGACAAAGTTGAAAGAACCAAAAGTTATTGGTAAAAAGAAAACACAGAAGAAAAATAATTCTAAAGAAGCAAAATCTTTCAAAAATAACGTGAAGGTATTAAAAAATCATGAAAAGAAAAGTGATAAAAAGAAAAACAAGATTAGAAAGTCATCTGAAAGTGAAGACATCCCTGAATTGATTCCTGCCTCAATGACAAATGGTGGAGGTCACATGGAAGACTCGGACAGTGCTTGTTCACACTCTGAGGATGGAACATTTGACTTCACACCTGTAGTCACTGATAGCAGTGAAGAGGCCCTCAAAGTATTCAAATGGATGATAGCACCATATGACCCCACTGAGTTCTTTGACCGCATCTGGGAGAAGAAACCTCTGCACATAGCCAGAAAGAAACCAAACTACTACAAAGAAATAATTTCCACACCAATCATTGATGACATGCTTCGCAATGAAAATATTCAATTTACCAAAAATATTGACATCACATCTTATGTAAACAAGAAGAGAGAAACACATAATCCAGAAGGTAGGGCACATCCACATTTAGTCTGGGATTTCTATTTGAATGGCTGCAGTATTAGATTGCTGAACCCTCAAACATATATTCCAAAGTTGCACATAGCAAATGCTACTATGCAAGAGTTTTTCAACTCTTTTGTTGGTGCCAATGCCTACCTTACTCCTCCAGATAGCCAAGGATTCGCCCCCCATTATGATGACATTGAAGCCTTCATATTACAAGCTGAAGGCAAGAAAAACTGGCGCATATATAAACCTAGAACTGACGAAGAAGTACTGCCAAGGTTTTCTTCAAAGAACTTTGATCAAGAGGAAATTGGAGGGCCAATAATGGAAGTGACATTAGAAGCTGGTGACATGCTCTATTTCCCAAGGGGTTACATTCATCAAGGAGTGACTATTGAGGGAGAGCATTCCCTCCATGTGACCATCAGCATGTACCAGAAGCATTCATGGGCTGATCTGTTTGAAAAATTGCTGCCGGCTGCTTTACAAAAAGCAATAACTGAGGATGTTGAATTCAGGGAAGGTTTGCCATTTGATATTTATGATAACTTTGGATTTGTCAACTCTGATGTTGCTACTCCAAGAAGAAAGGAACTAGAAAACAAAGTTTTATCACTAGTGAAGAAAATAAAGAATTACCTCCCAATAGATGATGCAGTGGACCAAATGCATAAAAACTATCAGCATGATGCCTTGCCTCCGGTCCTGAGTGACTTGGAGAAGGCAGTCACAGTACATGGTGATACTGATGTCATGATAGAAAATGGACAGGTAGTGAACAGGGTTGAAATTAGTCTTGACACCAGAATAAGGTTGCTAAGGAAGAATATTGTGAGACTAGTAGCAGAGGAATCTTTCAGGCTGTATTATTATGCTGAAAATTCAATGGAATATCATGGAAATGAGATCACATACATAGAAATTGAGGAAGAATGTGCTCCCGCCATTGAAAGTCTTATTACAGCATATCCTGAATACATTTCCGTTGAAAGTCTAGATATTGAGAGGGATTCTGACAAACTGAACATAGCAGATGCATTGTGGTCTAGAGGTTTAATTATGACTGAGTATCCATTAGACAACATTGATGATGATTAATATGTTAAGATTAAACTTCTTGATATTAAATAAATATTTTTGACTTATCCAAACAGTATTTTATTTATAGGGTTGTGTTCTAGACAAATAATACTATAAATAAAACACATTAAATTTTCTTAAATTATTATATTTTAATTCTGAACTGCATATAAATTTGTGGACTTTCTGTTACTATAGTACTCTCAAAATGATATTTTCATTTGTATAAAACGCTAACATATGTTTTACAGCTACAGTACCTACGGATCGATGTCCAATTCGCTCCTTATCGGTACACGATATAAACAGAAAATACACACACAATAATTTATATTCTAAGCTTAAATTTATTCATCTTTAGAAATTATTCTACAAGTTAAAAATACGACCTAAAAGGTACTTAATTTTTCTAATTTTCGCACACGCACGCACGCTTATTCCGAGCATATAACAACATAAGGGAATAATGGAAAACAATGTAACAAAAAAATTTACGGCCTTGTACGACAAACGAACATAACAACCATAGAATGATGTAGTGTTGGCATTGGTAATCTAGCAAACAGAATACGGCCATACGAAAGTGCGTCATGTGAGATTCTATTGGCCTCAAAACATAAGTACTTCTTCAATCTTCTGGCTTTCGACAGCCAATGAACCTCATAAACCTTGATATGACAACCATTGCATGACCAAAATAACCTCTATTTTCTAGTTTCCATTATCTAAAAACCGGTTTTCATTTATTTATCTATCAAGTTACACATACCATGAACTTTATACATGAGGCAGTGACACTAATTTTGTGTTTACGCGAATCACATCAATGTTTGGTCGTTTGGTCCAGAACATCAAAACAACAAATAGTACAGAGATCTCTGTCACTTGTTAAGGGTTAAAAGATCGCACAACACACTACGCCTTAAAACAAACACAGTTTATATCAAAATATATTCTCATGTGAAGCAAATGTCCAGGTATTAAAAACATTATCAGATAATTTCTTTAAAATTCTTTGTACTGATATACAAATTTTCGTCGCATTACTAGGTTTCGAATCTCTAGCCTAATCTTATAAAATGAAGTTTCTAATACTATTTCCTAACACGAGACTTCGTTCGTCACTATCTATGGGAGTAACAGCATTCATTCTTAATGCTTATAAATGTTAGCTTAGGTTTTAAATAATTTACTCTAAGTTCAACTATATAATTAACATCGACGCCTTACATACCTTGTAATAGGCGGTTATTCTTGCCTTAAAATGTATCCGATATGAGCTATTATTTCAAATAACATATTTCAAATGAATGAAATTACTCCCGAAAATGTCCAAAATTGTTATCTATGTCATTGTTAATAATAAATTGTAAATATTTACAGTGAAACCTAACATTATAACATAAGTTAGTTCCTGTTAGTCGATTCTAAAAGTGTAATTTTAATTCTAAATAGTAAGTAAACGAGATACAGAATTTTGAAGTGTGATGAACAAAGGTAAATAAAGGCTTATTGCTTTAAAATTACTATACCACCTTATAAGGCCATGTTTGGTTAATAATTGTTTAGGACCAGCTGTTTCAAAGTTCCATACCCAAAAGAGGTAAAAATGAAACTTTTTCTGTTCCAGTACTTTCGATATAACACATTTTGCCATATTTTAAAGAAGTAAGTATTTTCATCGGAAGATATATTCGTGAGGGGGACTCTTACGCAAAAGTTTAGTTCTCTTACAAGTAAATATACTTAAAATCTTCCCTTGGAAAAACCAGTTGTGCTTATTTTATTTATTTATGACTACTAATAATGTACTTAATTTTTTTGCAAAATGACATGTCCTGTTCAGTTTAAAATTGCTCAAAATATTTCAGTAATAATTGTTTTAAATATTACAGTAACAGATGTCTGTTGAGCCATCAATTAAATATAAAAAAAGATTATGCTGACAAAAGACGGTTGTACGTTCTAATAATTTATATCTTCTACAAGATATTTTAGAATAATCATGCTGCGTTACTACATCCAGAAGAAAATTACATAATATTACGACAGAATATTCCTTTTAAACAGTACCGAGTTACGAAAATAAAGATTCAGAAATTAATATACGAAATATTATAACATGATTTTAAAATTACTATTACTATGCATTTAAGAAACATACAATTGTTACAGCACTATCGGCCATATTTGCAAGTCTAATCGACTCAAAACGTTCAATAATCCAATTATCAGTTCCAATTATAAAAAACCTGTTGTAGCAACGCAAGCAACAAACTGAAGTACAAACTCGACCTTATTTAACACAGTGTCCGTTCACTAAGCGCTCAGCCCACGCTAGTCCAGCGCTGGGCGTGGGCGTGGGCTGCAATAGTCAGTGCGTGTGTATTATTTCTTCGCGGGTGGTTTTCTCGGCGTGCGCGTGGTCTTGCCGGTGGAGGTGGAGGGCACGGGCGCCGCGGACGCGGGTTTGGCCTCCACTGGAAAAACAACATCAATGTTAACATAGTATTACACATGTCCTAACACTAATAAAAAAAGTGTCTTCATAGAAAAAGTTCATTACAAGTGCGTCATCATAGAATGACTTCTGATACACATAGAATGATTTCTAGTGGTGAAAACCTGTAATTGGCTTTCTGGCTTTACTATTGGTGTGTAAAATGTTACAATAGCTGTTGGTTTTCCAAAATAAATAAAATAAAAATACTCTTATAAAGATCAAGTGTCATCGTAGAACTATTTCTAATATACTTCTTAAAACCAAGTTCACCATTCACAGGCTTATTTCTAATACACTTACCAAAATCAAGTGATTTCATAGAACTACTTGTAAAACACTTCACAAAGTCAAGTGTTTTCATAGAACTATTTAAAATATACTTCATAAAAATCAAGTGTTTTCATAGATCTACTTTTAATACATTTAACAAAATCAAGTGTTTTTATAGAACCTCCTTCTAATACACTTCACAAAATCAAATGTTTTCATAGAACTACTTTTAATACGCTTAACGAAATCAAGTATTTTCATAGATCTACTTCTAATATGCTTTGCAAAACAAGTTGTTGCATAGAACTACTTCTAATACACTTCTCAAAATCAAGTTCCTTCATAGACTAATTTCTATCAAATACACTAAAATCAAGTGTGTTGACAGAACTATTTTCTAATATGTGTCCTCATAGAACAAGATCTAACACGGTTCTCAAAATCTAGTAACTATTTCTAATACACGTCCAAAATTTAATGCCTTCATAGAACATACTTTAACATACATACATACACATATCACGCCTATTATCCCTTGCGGGGTAGGCAGAGCGTAAACGACCGCAAAAACGGACATTTACGCCACGTTAGTCGCCTCTTACTACTCCCATGAAAAAAAAATGGGGTGATGCTATTCTAAGCCGGCATCACAAGGCTTACTTAAATAAAATAAATATATAGTCAATAGTATTCGAAGCGTTTGATACCTTCGGACGCAAAATGTTAAGACTGAAAGAATGTTCTAATATATCAAAAGGGACATTGTGCGAAAGGGACGTTTTGCGATGAGTAGACATTTTGCGAAAGGGACATTGTGCGAAAGGGACGTTTTGCGATGAGTAGACATTTTGCGAAAGTGACATTGTGCGAAAGGGACGTTTTGCGATGAGTAGACATTTTGCGAAAGGGACATTGTGCGAAAGGGACATTGTGCGAAAGGGACGTTTTGCGATGAGTTGACATTTTGCGAAAGTGACATTGTGCGAAAGGGACGTTTTGCGATGAGTAGACGTTTTGCGAAAGGGACATTGTGCGAAAGGGACGTTTTGCTAAAGGAACATTGTGAGAAAGAGTAATTTTGCGAAAGGGACGTTTTGCAATGAGTAGAGATATTGCGAAAGGAACATTTTGCGTCTGGTGGGTTTGATCGATAGCGTACCTTTGGCAGCGGACCTCCGGCCCTGCCGCGCGGGCGCGGGGGCGGAGGGCGCGGGGGCGGGGGTCGCCGGCTTCTTGTCCTCCGGTTTCGCTTTAGCGGGCGTACGCTTCGGCGTGCTCTTGCCTTTAGCCTTCTCCGTCACGGCCGTGGCGGTCTGAAACCGCACCACACAGTTTAGTGGTTTGTAATAATGATGTTGATATGGGTGAGCCTTATGCGAAACAAATATTGTTCAAAACATAATGTGCACTGCGATAATGTAATGTGATAGAAACCAACGCCGAACGGCAAACATTCGAGTACCAAGTTTTAAAACACTTCCCGTGCTAGGTGTACAGTTTTTTTAAACTTGCAAAATTTTCTTCCGCTGGCAATTTTTTTTCCTTCCTGCTATTAAAAAAATTACACTCATTTGGTTGTGCAAACTCTTCTTGAACAATATTTGTAGTGCAAAGTATGCATTGATTGGGATGAGTATAAAGTTTATTTTCTTTACTAATAATTAATGTTTTATCTTATTCATATTGATTAGTAGGATCCCAAATACATTAACATGTTTCGGCCTTTTGAAAAGTGTTAATAATATTCGATAACATCAGTACATTTTTCTCTTCACTTCATTTGATTAATTATAACGAAACAAATATTTCATGCAATAAAGCATGCTTAAAATTCTGCAAATCATTGAAGAACACAGGCATAAAATAAGATCTCTAAAACTTGTCTTAGAGCTTTTCAATTTATCAAGATAAAATTAAAAAGACTGTCTTAATAAGAAGGGGTATGAGTACTCAGTTTCACATTATTTTTGTAGTAAAAAATACATCTATGTTTTTAAGTTTTTGTTTTCTGTATTCAAAGCTTTAAGGCATTTTAAGAGATCTTTTTAAAAAAAACCAACTTTGTAAGTAAAATCGGAACACAAAAAGCAAGCAATGACATTTGATGGCGATGGAGTGAAGATGGATTGATTTCATGAAATGTTGTCATATATCTTTTCATAGATCTTGTTCATTTAATCGGAATTTCTAAAAAGATAGTTAACATGCAATTTAGTGCATTATTGTACCACATTTCCGAAGCTTAATTTTAAATGGATTAGTTTCAGCTTGGAAAATGCATGTTGAATAAAGCAAGATTATAAAATAGTTAAATCAACTTTCTCTGACATCTCATTCACTCACTCTTATAAGTACCTATGTTAAATAAGTATAGGGTGAAATTGTACTGGTGACCGATAGAAAAACTTAAAGACAGGCTGGTGATAAGGAACATAGTTCGAGGTATGACAAAAAATTGGACCAGCTGATTTGAGTTATTATGGTAACTCAAAATACATACATACATACATAAATCACGCCTATATCCCTTACGGGGTAAGCAGAGCGTTAACGGCCGTAAAACGGATATTAACACCACGCCTGACAAAAGTTTCAGGGTCAATCAGATAACTGTGTATCACTATAGTGACAGGTTGTCAGCCCATCGCCTAAAATTGCAATACACATTTAACCCTCAAGTCTCTTAGTCGCTTCTTATGACACCCATGGGTAAGAAATGGGGTGATGTTATTCTAAGCCGGCATCACACGGCATAATTTACATATAAATATATTTTACATATTTCAACCTACGTTCCTAGTGGAAAGTTGTTCCATAACACCAGCCCGACTTTAGATTTCGCTATCGGTCACTATTTCATCCTTTAAAATAATTTGATGAATTTTTATCTTATGTCTTTCATTTAACATAATATGCCTTTTTTGTGCCAATGTTCATATGAAACCAATGGTGGGGATGAAAATGAATAAGAAAATAATTTGGTACCTCGACCCAGTCAAAATAATACTCAGGATTGTACACTTCATAAATAACTTCATATTCCGTATTCGTATAAAAAAATACGACAGAATAGAACATGCACATTTGTAGAGAATTTCTGAAAATATTCTTTAATTGAAAAATACTGCAAATTAACCACATTCTTAATATTTTTTTCCCTTTAAAACTATCTACGTAATAATTCAAAATCCACTGGGCTATTTATCTTTATTGTAAAAGATATATTTCATGCAGTTTGACATTATCAATAGCGCAGTGGATCGACATACAAAACAACAGAATCACCAGATATTCACCGTCTCGCTCTTACCAGTACAAAACTGCTTATATTTAAACAAGAAAGAGATATAAAGAACTGTCTACAAAATTCACAAGTAAGAAAAAATTGCAGGAAATATTTATTTAATTTTCGTTTCATGTTGCATGGGGATTTTTTTCAGTTTATTGAGTACCTTAACCTTCTTTTGTTTTTTCTTACTCCTTGTATAAAAGTCTTTCAACAGTAAAGTTGTTTCTATTTTGTTTTACGTAAAATAAATAAAAAATTAAAATATCCCGGTTCAATTACAAAAGTAGTAACAACAAACTTGACTGCATAACGTGCGTGATGTTCTATCTCTTTCTTGCTGGTGTGAGCAGGTTGGTGCGAGCGAGACGGCACCAGCACACGCACTCACTCTCGCTCATGAATGTATGGATGACGGCGGATACGTACATTTCTATATATCCGTTGTACTATGCCTACCTTGCTTGCGGGCGCCACAGTGGGCGTACTACCTGAGGTACGTTTAGGGGGGGTGTGTTTGGGGGGGGCTTGCGCCTTTGGGGGCGGTTTGCGCGCGGGCGGGGTGCGCTTGGGGGTAGTTCGAGCCTTTTTGGCTGGCGACGCCGCCTCCTTCTGTGGACAAACATGGTCACTTGTAGTTTATGCTTGCTTCAGTATAACACATAGAAAAATCATTGCAATTTTATAAACTGACTAGCGGTTTCACCCGCTGCTAACCGTTTTCCCGCGGGAATAACACATTTTAATATAGCCTATGTTCATCAGGGATAATGTAGGATTCTAAAGGTAAAAGATTTATTTCAATCGGTCCAGTAGTTTCGCAGCCTATCCAATTCAAACAAATACAACTAATCTTTCCTCTTTATAACATTAGTGTAGATGAAGATAAACCAGGCTATGAAACAGAGTACTTTTCCCTGAGGAACATAGATTGAAAAGGAAAAGAAAGACTTGAATCTCTCACATACGATAATTCGGTATGCAAATTTTACCCTATATAAGTCGGATCACTCCCTAAAATATTTTCGATTTAAACCTCAATTGTGTATAAGTACCTGCGGCTCGCTAGCTGAATCCTTGTTCGGCGAGCCCTTAGAAGCGCCGCGCTTGCGACCGCCCTTCTTCTCCAGCTGAGACTCGTCCGTGTATAGAGACAGGTCCACTGCAAAAAAACATAAACGACTTAGATTTTTTTTTTTTTGAAAATTTTGCATGTTTTCAAAAATTGTATACCTAACACGGGAAGTGTTTTAAAATTTGGTACTCGACTTAGAAATAAACAAAAATATAAATGACTTAGAAAATCATCTTCCTATTAGGGCATGTCGTGATAATTCTCTTCGTGTGAAAGCGAAAAATGTTTAGAGAACACAAAGTCACGTCACTTAACAGTTTTATCTGTTTTCAGAATCAAACCAAAAAAAAGCAGATTCCTTTAACCAACATAAGCACTTATTCCAGTCCTTGTTAAGACCCTTGTGATGCCGGCTTTGAATAGCATCACCATTTCTTACCCATGGGTGTCGTAAGAAGCGACTAAGGGACTCGATGGTTATATGTATATTACAATTTTAGGCGATGAGCTGATAATCTGTCACTATAGTGATACAAAGTTATAGAGGTTATGGGTCCTTAAACTTTTGTCAGAAGTGGTTCATATCCGTTTTACGGCTGTTAACGCTCTGCTTACCCCGTAAGGGATAAAGGCGTGATAGATGTATGGATGTTAAAGACCCTACACCAGCTAGAAACCACATTTACATCCATCTGGGTGTTCCTTAGACACCTCAATGTTCTAAGCCCTACTTACTTCAGCTTTTAAAGCCATCTCGAATATGGACTTGGATCTGTCCTCCTTAGACACTTGTAGACTGTTTATAACTCCACCTATATGCCTTTAACCAGCTTGAAACCACACTTACATCCATCTGGGTGTTCCTCAGACAACTCAATGTTCTTGGCCCCATTTTCTTCAGCTTTCAAAGCCCTCTCGAGTATGAACTTGGCTCAGGCCTCCTCCGCCGGCTTAAGCAATCTCTCGCCACCTAAAGAACCTTGTAAATCAGCATCAAACCACACTTACATCCATCTGGGTGTTCCTCAGAAACCTCAATGTTCTTAGCCCCATTTTCTTCAGCTTTCAAAGTGAGTATGGACTTGGATCTGTCCTCCTTAGACACTTGTAGACTGTTTATAACTCCACCTATATGCCTTTAACCAGCTTGAAACCAGACTTACATCCATCTGGGTGTTCCTCAGAAACCTCAATGATCTTAGCCCCACTTTCTTCAGCTTTCAAAGCCCTCTCGAGTATGAACTTGGATATGTCTTCCTTAGACACTTGTAGACTGTTTATAACTCCATCTATATGCCTTTAACCAGCTTGAAACCAAACTTACATCCATCTGGGTGTTCCTCAGACACTTCAATGTTCTAAGCCCCATATTCTTCAGCTTTCAAAGTCCTCTGAGTATGGACTTGGCTCAGGCCTCCTCCGCCGGCTTAAGCAATCTCTCGCCACCTAAAGAACCTTGTAAATCAGCATCAAACCACACTTACATCCATCTGGGTGTTCCTCAGAAACCTCAATGTTCTTAGCCCCATTTTCTTCAGCTTTCAAAGTGAGTATGGACTTGGATCTGTCCTCCTTAGACACTTGTAGACTGTTTATAACTCCACCTATATGCCTTTAACCAGCTTGAAACCAGTCTTACATCCATCTGGGTGTTCCTCAGAAACCTCAATGATCTTAGCCCCACTTTCTTCAGCTTTCAAAGCCCTCTCGAGTATGAACTTGGATATGTCTTCCTTAGACACTTGTAGACTGTTTATAACTCCATCTATATGCCTTTAACCAGCTTGAAACCAAACTTACATCCATCTGGGTGTTCCTCAGACACTTCAATGTTCTAAGCCCCATATTCTTCAGCTTTCAAAGTCCTCTGAGTATGGACTTGGCTCAGGCCTCCTCCGCCGGCTTAAGCAATCTCTCGCCACCTAAAGAATCTTGTTAATCTGTATCAAACCACACTTACATCCATCTGGGTGTTCCTCAGATACCTCAATGTTCTAAGCATTATTTTCTTCAGCTTTCAAAGCCCTCTCAAGTATCGACTTGGATCTGTCCTTCTTAGAAACTTGTAGACTGTTTATAACTCCACCTATATGCCTTTAACCAGCTTAAAACCACACTTACATCCATCAGGGTGTTCCTCAGAAACCTCAATGTTCTAAGCCCCATATTCTTCAGCTTTCAAAGTCCTCTGAGTATGGACTTGGCTCAGGCCTCCTCCGCCGGCTTAAGCAATCTCTCGCCACCTAAAGAATCTTGTTAATCTGTATCAAACCACACTTACATCCATCTGGGTGTTCCTCAGATACCTCAATGTTCTAAGCATTATTTTCTTCAGCTTTCAAAGCCCTCTCAAGTATCGACTTGGATCTGTCCTTCTTAGAAACTTGTAGACTGTTTATGACTCCACCTATATGCCTTTAACTAGCTTGAAACCACACTTACATCCATCTGGGTGTTCCTCAGACAACTCAATGTTCTTGGCCCCATTTTCTTCAACTTTCAAAGCCCTCTCGAGTATAAACTTGGCTCAGGCCTCCTCCGCCGGCTTAAGCAATCTCTCGCCACCTAAAGAACCTTCATAATCAGTATCAAACCACACTTACATCCATCTGGGTGTTCCTCAGACACCTCAATGTTCTAAGCCCCACTTACTTCAGCTTTTAAAGCCCTCTCGAATATGGACTTGGATTTGTCCTCCTTAGACACTTGTAGACTGTTTATGACTCCACCTACTATATGCCTTTAACTAGCTTGAAACCATACTTACATCCATCTGGGTGTTCCTCAGACAACTCAATGTTCTTGGCCCCATTTTCTTCAACTTTCAAAGCCCTCTCGAGTATAAACTTGGCTCCGGCCTCCTCCGCCGGCTTAAGCAATCTCTCGCCACCTAAAGAACCTTGTTAATCTGTATCAAACCACACTTACATCCATCTGGGTGTTCCTCAGACACTTCAATGTTCTAAGGATCACTTTCTTCAGCTTTCAAAGCCCTCTCGAGTATGGACTTGGCTCAGGCCTCCTCCGCCGGCTAAAGCAATCTCTCGCCACCTAAAGAATCTTGTTAATCAGTATCAAACCACACTTACATCCATCTGGGTGTTCCTCAGACACTTCAATGTTCTAAGCATTACTTTCTTCAGCTTTCAAAGTCCTCTCGAGTATAAACTTGGCTCAGGCCTCCTCCGCCGGCTAAAGCAATCTCTCGCCACCTAAAGAATCTTGTTAATCTGTATCAAACCACACTTACATCCATCTGGGTGTTCCTCAGACACCTCAATGTTCATAGCCCCACTTATTTCAGCTTGTAAAGCCCTCTCGAGTATGGTCTTAGGTCTGTCTTCCTTAGACACTTGTAGACTGTTTATAACTCCACCTATATGCCTTTAACCAGCTTAAAACCACACTTACATCTATCAGGGTGTTCCTCAGAAACCTCAATGTTCTAAGCCCCATATTCTTCAGCTTTCAAAGTCCTCTTGAGTATGGACTTGGCTCAGGGCTCCTCCGCCGGCTTAAGCAATCTCTCGCCACCTAAAGAACCTCCATAATCAGTATCAAACCACACTTACATCTATCAGGGTGTTCCTCAGAAACCTCAATGTTCTAAGCCCCATATTCTTCAGCTTTCAAAGTCCTCTTGAGTATGAACTTGGCTCCGGCCTCCTCCGCCGGCTTATGCAATCTCTCGCCACCTAAAGAACCTTCATAATCAGTATCAAACCACACTTACATCCATCAAAGTGTTCCTCAGAAACCTCAATGTTCTAAGCCCCACTTACTTCAGCTTTCAAAGCCCTCTCAAGTATCGACTTGGATCTGTCCTCCTTAGAAACTTGTAGGCTGTTTATAACTCCACCTATATGCCTTTAACCAGCTTGAAACCACACTTACATCCATCTGGGTGTTCCTCAGACACCTCAATGATCTTAGCCCCACTGTCTTCAGCTTTCAAAGTCCTCTCGAGTATGAACTTGGATCTGTCCTCCTTAGACACTTGTAGACTGTTTATAACTCCACCTATATGCCTTTAACCAGCTTGAAACCAAACTTACATCCATCTGGATGTTCCTTAGACATCTCAATGTTCTAAGCCCCATTTTCTGCAGCTTTCAAAGCCCTCTCGAGTATAAACTTGGCTTAGGCCTCCTCCGCCGGCTTAAGCAATCTCTCGCCACCTAAAGAACCTTCATAATCAGTATCAAACCACACTTACATCTATCAGGGTGTTCCTCAGACACTTCAATGTTCTAAGCCCCATATTCTTCAGCTTTCAAAGTACTCTCGAGTACAAACTTGGCTCAGGCCTCCTCCGCCAGCTTAAGCAATCTCTCGCCACCTAAATACCTTGTTAATCAGTATCAAATCACACTTACATCCATCTGGGTGTTCCTCAGACACCTCAATGTTCTTGGCCCCGCTCTGTTCAGCCTTGAGAGCCCTCTCGAGTATGGACTTGGCTCGGGCCTCCTCTGCCGGCTTCAGTAGCTGAGCGCCGCCGCCCCCCGGCGCTCGGGACAGTGACAGGGTTGTCAGCACGCATTCCATGTCTGTTAAAAAGAATATAAAAGATTAAAACGTGAAAGAACGATAGAATCATGATAATGACTATAACAAAACACAATTAAAGAATAAAAAGTGTATAATACATAGGGTAAAACTTTACCAGTGATCGATAGCGAAAACTAAGGACGGGCTGGTGTTAAGAACTTTCTTCAAGTAATATAGATAAATAAATTTAAATGTCCCTATATTGCAATTTCTTCTTCATACTCCGAGCCTGTTTTTTTGGGAAAGTTATTCCTTCTAACCAGCCTGTAATGACTTTTATCTACACTCGTCTCATAATGTTCGAATTATGAATTCGAAAACAGATGCATAATGACCTACTTTATGCATTCTGCCTATAAAAACTAGGGTTTACTATAAATTACTGAAGCGTAATGACTTAATGAGAAAACTCTTAATACGATAAAGTTGAGAAATGAAACGAAGTTTTTTTTTGCCAATACTCTTATTGCCAACTTCCGCCTGTTTCCAAACGTTTGGAAACACAGAATTCCGCACCTGTCAGTTGTTACTTGTTGTTGTATGGTAATGTTGCGTTTGTTTTATTAGGTGGTTGTTGAGATGTTGTTTAGTTGTTGTACCGATGTTGTCCAGATGTTGTTCAGTTGTTGTTCAGATGTTGTTCAGTTGTTTTTCAGATGTTGTTCCGATGTTGTTCAGTTGTTGTTCAGATGTTGTTCAGTTGTTGTTCAGATGTTGTTCAGTTGTTGTTCAGTTGTTTAGGTAAGTCACTCCACATCTAAACAACTGACAAATTACAGAATTTTCAAAAATTCATATCAAGCCATATTACGTTCTCGTATTGAATTTGTCCTTGTATCGGGCCTTGCAATGGCCGGTGCGTACGTTTAGAAAAGTGTTTCTGAGTTTTTTTTTGGAGAGTGTAGATAAAATAGTGTATGCAACTGCTATAATTAGGCATTAGAATGCTCGTGTCAAACTATTATCACACGAGGCGCACTCGCATTCTAATGACCCCCATTATACGACAGTTGCATAAACTACTATTAAGTATTGGTCACTAGTAAAATAACCACCTTTTATTAATATCAGCTAACCAGTTCCCATAATACAAGTTTTTCTTCGCAATCAAGCTTCCCGTCGGAAACACGACCCTCGGCTCCAAAACTCGTATCATCGACGTAGGTAAGAAAGCTGCAAGGCCCAAGTGGGACCGAGCTGGTCACGTATGCCGAAGAAGTGAGCTACTGATTTTGTACCACCAGAACTTCGGCGCAGAGGAAGACCTAGGAAAAGATGCAGAGATAACCTGGTCGACTTCGACCCGAACTGATCGCAAAAAGCCATGGGTCGCAAATTCTGGTAGAGAGTAGGTGGAGGCCTTTGCCCTGCAGTGGGACACTTTAGGCTAACATAATAATAATACTTTATAATATTTTTAGCAAGGTAAGAAGACAGCCCATGAAACTGGCCAACTTTCCCCAAGAAACAACGGACGACATATGAAAATTGGACGGACACATTAACCGACAAACCTATTGTGTATGAGAAATCTAGTTTTATTTTAACACTTCGAACTTTCACACATTTAATCGGTTAACCGGGTCTATCGCGATATTTTTGAGGTAAATATAAAGGATTTACCTAGATCCCGACTAGTAGTCTGAAGTACCAGCAAGTTGTTGTGATATGTGGTTAACAGAATATCTAGTCGCCCACCGGCCAGATGACAACAACTCCCTGGTACTTCAGTCTACAAGGGACCACAGCTGATGTAACTCAGTTATAACGTCGGGATCCAGACAATTCGTTTATATTTACCTCAAAACTAGATCCAAGTAATCAACTAAAATGTACCTAATCGTAATCTCGAGTACTTAAAAAGGTATATTTCTAACTTTGATCTCTGCGGAAAGTTCAATTTCCAGCTACAGCTACTAATCGACGAAGAAATCTTCAGAACCGTTCAAAGTTTTCATAAAGTTAAAGGGAAATAAAATAACAGAATCCTTCCAAAAGCAGACTTTACCACAAAATTGTTGAAGAACGAACAACAAGGTTTCATACCCCTCATAGCGAAACTCCGCTGAAATTCATCAGTAGATATAGCACAGTGGTAGCGCGACTGCCTGCGGCGCAAAGGTTCCGGTTTCGATTCCCGGTGGGGCACTCACAAAGTTGATATTATCACTGTAGTGAATTTCTGGTAAGGCGAGTTGAACCACCTGATTGTCCGTAAGAAAGATGGTTCCGTGCTTCGCAGGACACATGAAGCCGTCGGTACCAGTTGCCTATGATTTGCTTAGACAGATCGTTACACAACCATGTCAGAGGCCTACTAGTAGTAGTAGGCGGTTGAAAAACGTTGAAACCAGAGTTATCCCGTCGTTTAGCGAGATCAGATCAGAGACACAAGTGATAATTCTTGGCTGCAAGAAAATAGGAGAGCTTTTGCTATACTCACCACAGCAAAAGTCAAGCTTTTGAGTGAAAAATACTTAGAAAAAAGAACTACTTACCAGTGACATCATAAAAGTCACACTTCGGACTTGTTTTGGATCAGCTAGCGTATCTTGGTTTTGAGTGCGGCAGACGTTTTGCATCGTCTGGCACACGTAGAAACTGCCTTCCAAAATTTGCTAGAAACGTGAAAATTACCTAGAAAAAAATGCTAACATACCAGTGACATCATAAAAGTCAGGCTTGTAAGTCTCTCCAGTGGGGTCAGACTTGTCTTGGGACAGCCAGCGGATCTTGATCTTGCGCGAAGTGCGGTAAACATTCTGCATAGTCTGGCACACGTAGAAACTGCCCTCCGCGTTGCGTACGGCCAGGTATTCGTTCCTGGGGAAAGAATATTTTATTACAGCACGTTCAAACATTGCCAATATGGGCAGGGAAATAGTAAGGGAAGTGGGCAGCGCGAATAATGTGAACAGGTTACTCGCGCTGCTACTCATCATGCCGCTGCCACTTACCGTGCACTTCTCTTCGATTGTCGGCTTTCCGTTAAATTTCGTGGACCGAGTAAAGGCCACGATATTTTGTTTGCGCTTTTTGCTATTACGCGTTGTATTTAGAGATCTATCGATCCCCTAGTTTCTTAGAGTTCACAAATAAGTTGCTGTAACAATTGTTTTCATAGACTAGCTCATAAGAAAACTTCATTTTTTACCATTTGTATTAAATCAAGTTCAATGAAAAATCATCTCTTTATTTACTAAGCGTTAACAATGTCAGACGCCTAATACCCTGTCTTAGGCAAGTTTTCAATATTTCTAACTTAACATCAAATTATAGGTGGAATTGAAGATAACTTTGAAAAAGCGACCGAAGTATCAAATTAATAGATTATGACATCCGAAACTCCATTCATGAAATAAATCTTTTCTTCTGCAAAATCTAAAAAGAACGACAAGAACTAACAGCATATTTCCCAAAATTAGATACTCTCATACATTATACATACATACATTAATAGCCACAACAGTCCGCTGCTGGGCATGGGCCTCCCCCTATTAGGGGTTATAGCCATACTCGCCACGCTTGGCATGCTGATTAGTGAGCGCAGTGCAAAATTTTGCAATAACAGGGAACTGAACTGTCTCTAGATTAATTTATCTCTGAGTCGCTTTTTACGACACCGACTCCCGTACAGTAATCGAATCAATAGACACATGTTAATGACACGCCCCCCTAGGGAGTTATCTGTACTTGAAGAGACCTAAACAAACAGGTATTAATGCAACACAATGGTGAATGGCGTATCTAGGATTTCAGGCCTTGTTATGTAATGTTTACAAACACATTTCCGGTAATCAATTTACAAAACCTTTTCCTAGCTTTTTTTTTAAACTTGCAAAATTTTCAAGCGCGGGCAGGATTTGAACCTGCGACTTTCGCGTTACTAGTGGCAACACCTCTTCCATCTGGGCTAACGCAGCTCGTTCCTTGCCCGCCATTTTTGCAAGTGTATTTTAATGCCAGTAACGCGTTGCACGGGTCCATCTACGGGTATTGTTAGCATTTGTTTAATGCCGCGTTCACACACTTGAGCTATGGGTAGGGAATTAGAAAGGTAATTGGGCAGCGCAAGCATGTAAACAGGTTACTCGCGCTGATACACGTCATGCCGTGTGATGCCGGCTTAGAATAGCATCACCCCATTTCTTTCCCTTGGGACTTGTAAGAGGCGACTTACGTACTCGAGGGTGAGTATTGCAATTTTAGGCGATGGACTGGCAACCTGTCACTATGGCGATGTAATATTTCCGCATGACCCTCAAATATTTGTCAGACATGGCGTAGATAGACCGTTTTTTGCGGCTGTTTGCGCTCTGGTTACCCCGCAAGGGATTATAGGCGTGATATGTGTATGTATGTATGTATACACGTCATGCCGCTGCCACTTCCTATGTCCGCGTTCCGTGTCGGCTTTTCGTGCGCGAGTCAAAGAAACGGCAGCACGAGCGCGAGTGGAATGTATAGCTATCTCGCTCCCTCGTATTGCTGCGAGAAGAGTATCACTCGCGTTGATACTTCCGCTGGAGTATTTTAGGAATTAGGCAGGAGCAGGACTATTGGGTGAATGGGCATAAGAACTTACTTGTAGAACACGATGAGCTTGTCATCTCCCGGCTTGGTGGGCGTCTGACGGCCGGCTGAGGCTGACAGCTTGGTCGCCATCGTCAGCTCAGGAGTCGGGGATTGGTACAGCTGTACCTGTGGACGAGATCGTGTACCAACATCAGCTTCATGCTCAAGAGTGCGTAATTTTTTTTTATTTTTTTTAATTTATGATGGGTTTGCTCTTGACTCTAGTCTAGGTCATAGGACAGAGACAGAGTCTAAGATGGAGCGAGCTCACCCAGAAGAAGCCTGTTCACTCTTACTTTGAATTACAATGCGCGGCCAATATTGTAACGCCAAACATTATTTTATTTGTTTATTTTATTCTTTATTGCACATGGTACAAAAGGCGGGCCTAATGCCACGCGGCATTCTCTACCGGCCAACCAGAAGGTAAACAGAGAGAAAAAGACACGGGTGCACTCGGGTGTGATATCATAATAATGGAAAATAACAAATTGAACTACTCTGAAATAAATATATAACATAAATACCACTTACTTATATATTAATATACATACTCTAATGTACACAAATAAGTAAATAATACTTTAATAGAAAACTGCTGGCGCCATCTGGTTTGAATGTCTGTAAAGTTCTGTTCAAATTAGGGCAGATGGCAGCAGCAGCGAGATAATTTAGCTCGATTGACATTCTGCCATCATCAACAGGTATAACAGATCACTGCTGGACATGGGCCTTTCCTAACTGGGAGTATTACCTCGGTTTACCACGCTTAGCAGTACGGCCGCAGGACAAAGTATTTTCTGGTTAAAAAGCCGATTAGTTGCATAGCTAATTCGTTAAACAAACAACGCTTTTCAACTACACACCTAGTGTTATAGTTAAATTTTGGGGCATATCAACAATTTAAAGCATTTAACGTAACAACCGACTGAAAAACCGTTGGCGCTTAGTAGTACCTATGTTTTTCAGCCTCCGCGACGCTTATGTCGTTTCGTATACAAAATGGCGTTAGCAGCAAGAGTTTTTGATAGATTTTTGTAATTCTGACGTAATCATTATGAGCAGAAGTCATGATTATCATGGTCATCATCGCATTAACGTCATGGTCGTCATCATCATCATATCAAGATTAAACTGAATACAAAACCTTGAGATGAATACGATGATTATGGATATGGCTACGGTGATGATAATGTCAATGATGTGATGACTATGATGATGAAAACCATAATGATGATAACAATGACTATTTTGTAGATAATCATGGTAGAAGTGACCACCACTACTCCACTACACCATATCACTGATGATCACCCTACTTACTGAACGTTAATCTGTTGGCTAAGCGTCGTTTAGCTGCAGTGTAGAATGAGCTCTTCAACCACTCAGCTAATAGACATTTAGTGATGTGGTTGAATGTCGGTGTTTGATTTAAGAGCTGGCTATGTAGTAAAACGGCTTTTTCAACCAGTTCACTATAACATATTTACAGTTTTTTATTAATTGTTTAAATTTATCCTTTTCTACACTGATGAGTAAAAATGCGATGACGTTATTTTAAGCCATTAAATCGCAGGTATCAACATCATGCTCAAATTAGGAATGATAGTTGCAAGAAGGCCATGCGATACAAAACTGAGCCTTTGTGTCATGTCTTTATATAAAATTTCACAAAAACAAGGAAAATAACCTAATAAAGATACCTCACTACATATGTACACTCACCATTTATGCAGAAGCATAAATTTATTTATTTATATAACTATTATTTTCACCTCACTAAGTCATCCAAATAGAACTTCACCTTTGAAAGAACTAAAATAAAACCTGCAAAGCCATCGAAACAGTGGCTATAATCGTGAAACTTATCGCATTGTTAATGTTCGCGTAATTTAACTACCGTACCTCATAGCTATATCTACCTACCTATTAGTAGGTATTGCATAAGCAGCAATGGCTGATCTTTCACTTGGAATAACCATGCAAGCTTATTTATAGCAGTAATACGTTAGTACTCAGGCAATTTTATTGAGATTGATTACTTTAAGTAAATCTAAGAACCAATATTTGTGAACCCGCCGAAAAACTAGACAGGAAGCCCAAAAAAAAAATACACCTGAAAAATATTTAATTTTACAGCTATATAGGTGTAATTTTTTTTAAAAAGGAAGATGTCTTTTGCCGTGTAATGCCGGATTAGAATAGCATCACCCCATTTCTTCCCCGTGGGAGCCGTAAGAGGCGACTAAGGGACTCGAGGGTGTGTTTTGCTATTCTAGGCAATGGGCTGACAACCTGTCACTATGGCGATACACAATTTGCCGAATGACCCTCAAATATTTGTCAGACGTGGCGTAAATGTCCGTTTTTTGCGGCCTTTTACGCTCTGCCTACCCCGCAAGGGATTATAGGCGTGATGTGTGTGTGTGTGTGTGTAGGATGTCTTTATTTACACTGACTTTAAGTATCAAAACCAGAATCCAAAATAATAATGTAACTGGAACCTAAATATACAGGGTGTAAGGGACAGCCCTCCGAATACTTATAGGGTGCATTCAGACCATGAACCAGAACAACTTCTCATGAATAAATATTACAGGAAACACCATAAAAATTTGACTTCCTATAGTAATTGCAGTCAGCTGACCTTGATTTTGTATTGGAGGTAATTTTTTCTTTGCCATTACCTGACTTATGTGTCTAGGGGAATTTTGTTTGTTTCATGGTCTGCATGCACACTATCAGTATTCGGAGGGCTGTTCCTTACACCCTGTATAAGTATCTGCAAATTATTAGGTGCGAATATGTTACAATAATAAAAACATTAGGATTAATGTTTGAATGGTTATGAATAACCATTGTGATAGGTTGTGTATCCCTTCAGTCAGGGATACACAACCTAACTGCCTGCCCGGTAGCTAGGTATGGTATACGGGTATGCGACCCCGGCTTCCCGAGCTACTACAATCTCAAACCTAGTCCTCCGAGGCAGTAGTATCCTTACACCTTGTTTTCCCTTCCACGTCATAACTTCCTTTCTTAGTCCCTCTTCCTACCCAGTTCCTTTCTCCTTCCCTCTCCGCCAATCCAAGGTCTGCCGCGCCGATGGATGCATAGCTAGGGGCGTGCCTAGCTTAGCGTGCCGATTTGCCCTGGGACCGGGTGACCCCAGATTACGGCTTACCTTGTCCTGGCATGCGGGGCTCTGCCAGGATCGACCTATTAATTCCCTTGCTACTCGTGGGAACGCAATGATTTCTTTACTTAACCCAAATCTAAATGGCGGCGATGTAGGAGTTCGCGACTCATCACGTCTCGTTTCTATCGGGAGCGGAACGCGGCCTACGGAGAGCCGCTTTGCTACGATGAATGTTAGAGGAGGAATGATAGATAAAATAGATGAGGTATGTCAGGTAATGGATGAAAGGCGTATAGATGTATTGTGTGTGAATGAAACTAAGCGGAAAGGATGTGAAATGACGAAACATGGACCCTACACAGCGTATTGGTCTGGTGTTTCCAGTACCGATCGTGCATGTAAGGGAGTCGGCTTATTTCTTTCCGCGCGAATGGCTGAATGTGTGACTGAGTTTGAATGTGTGAGCCCTCGACTCCTCTGGATTAGGCTAAAGGTTGGAATTACGCGAATCTTTGTCCTAGGTGCCTATGCGCCAACGGATTTGGGTACGGGTGGCTCCACAAAAGCTAAAAAGGAAAATGAGGAGTTCTGGGATAGTGTGAGAGAGGTTTTGAAAGGTTGTAATACAAATGAAAGGATTATCATGCTAGGTGATTTTAATGGATGGGTAGGTATAAAGCGTGATGGGTATGATAAGGTTCTTGGAGCATTTGGAGACGAACGAGTTAATGAGAATGGAAAGAGTTTGTTAGAGATTTGTTTGGAGTGGAATCTTCTTGTGTCGAATACAATGTTTCAACACAAGAAGATTCACACATATACAAGAGCAGAAGGTGTATCAAGGACCATTATAGATTTTGTGATTGTGGACGAAAGATTGAAGAAGAAAGTTCTAGACACTCGTGCGTATCGCGGGGCCGGGATCGACACAGACCACTTCCTGGTGATATCACGAATAAGTGGTCTCTTTAAACGATGGCGACATAGAGTGCCCGAAGCGACCAGTGTTCTGGAAAGAGTGAAAGTAGAAAATTTGCAAGAAAAAGAGGTAAGAAAGGAATATGTCAAAAGGTTAAAGGATGAATTTGATAAGATGGATGAGATGAATGATATTGAAGATGGTTGGAAGATATTTAAGGAAGTAATTGTCAAAGTTGCTGTTGATGTATGTGGAGTCACTAGACGGGCAAAAGGTAATAAGCGAAAGACTGCATGGATGAGTAAAGATGTGCAAGAAGTTGTTCAAAAGAAGAAGAAAGCATGGTTAGACTTATTGGCTACTAAAGCTCACCAAAGATTGCAGAAAGCGACAGATCAGGATGTGGAGAAAGCACGAAAGGAGTATAAAAGTTTAAAGAATGTAGTAAAGAAGACAGTGGAACGAAAGAAAGAGGAAAATAAAGATGAGTTTGACAGGCGGCTATCAGAAAACTTTCGCACGAACTTAAAGGTTTTCTGGAAATCTATAAAGACAACTCGAGGAAAAACAGCACAATCAGAGTTGAGTAGGATTCGAAGCCAGGATGGTAGTATAATAAAAGGTGAAGAATGTGTGTTGAAGAGATGGAAGGAATATTTTGAAAGCTTGTTTGAAAAAGAAGAAGTACAAGAGGTGAACATACATGAAGAAAATGACAGTGAAAACGAAAGCGAGATTGAAATGGATGAGATTATGAAAGCTCTGAAAAGTATGAAATCTGGTAAGGCTGCAGGGTATGATAGAGTATCGGTTGAAATGCTGAAGGCTGGCGAAGGCGTAGCAGCTAGTCAGCTGTACCTCCTTTTTAACCTTTGTTGGCGAAGCGGTCGAGTGCCAAGTGATTGGTGCAAGGCTGTAATAGTGCCATTATACAAAGGAAAAGGGTCACAGCTAGACTGTAAAAATTACCGCGGTATAAGCCTTCTCAGCGTCGTCGGTAAACTGTATGCAAGGGTACTGATTGAAAGAGTTGTGAAAGAAACTGATGAGAAAGTCTGGGATGCTCAAGCGGGATTTCGAAAGGGGATGGGATGTACGGATCAGGTCTTTTCCTTGCGGTGCATAGCAGAAAAGTTTTTGGCTAAGAACCAAAAGGTCTTTTGCACATTCGTGGATCTGGAAAAGGCCTATGATAGAGTTCTGAGGAATGAATTGTGGTCGGCACTATCTGTGCATGGGGTGAGCAGCATCTTGGTACGAGCACTGAAATCCTTATACAAGGATTCCAGTGCTTGTGTCAGGATTAACGGGGCCTACACTGAGCTGTTTAACATCGAGAAAGGCGTTAGACAGGGATGTGTTGCGTCACCATGGCTGTTCAACCTATTCATGGATAGTTGTTTGACAGATTTGAAAGAGTGTGAAAATGGACTGAGAATGAATGGGTTACTCGTCAAATGTCTTCTCTATGCTGATGACCAAGTTATCCTTGCGTCGTCGGCTGAAGAGTTGCAGAAGATGGTAACAATTATGAATGAGGCTTTGAAAAAGAAAGGAATGAAAGTGAATGTAAGTAAGACGAAATCAATGGTTTTTGAAAAAGAAGAAGGTATGACGGAGTGTAACATTATGATAGAAGAAGAGAGGGTGGAGCAAGTGAAAGAGTTTGTATATTTGGGATCGAAGTTTACATCAGATGGAAAGTGTGAAAGTGATATTGAAAGGAGGGTAAATGCCGGCAACATGGTGAATGGAGCGTTGCATGCCTTTATGAATAGCCAGACAGTGTCTAATAAGGCACGTCTGGCTGTGCATAGAGGAGTGTTAGTTCCAACACTTATGTATGGGAGTGAAAGTTGGGTATGGCAGAAAAAGCATGAAAGTAGAATAAATGCGGTAGAAATGAGAGCGCTAAGAAGTATGATTGGAGTGAAATTGAGTGACAGGATAAGGAACAGTGTGATTAGAGAACGTTGCGGTATAAAAGAAGACGTAGTGACTGGTATAGAAAAAGGAATGCTGAGATGGTTTGGTCACATTGAGAGAATGAATGAAAGAAGATTAACGAAACAGGTGTATATGGCGAGTGTGGATGGGAACGTTGGAAGGGGAAGACCAAGACGCACGTACTTGGATCAGATCGGGGACGTCCTAAAGAAAGGTCAGGTCAAGAGTACCCTAAACCGACGAGCATGTATGAACAGATTGATGCATGTGGAAGAAGCGAAAGAGGTATGTCAGGATCGTAGCAAGTGGAAAGATGTAGTCTCTGCCTACCCCTATGGGAAAGAGGCGTGATTATATGTATGTATGTATGTATGTTATGAATAAAGTGGAAATAAAATGCTTATAACATTTTTGCTATATTTTTGAGGAAATTTAAAAGATTTGTTATTATTATTACCCTTCGAGGATATTATATCTGTTGGAGTCTTTTATATATTAATTAAAGACAAAATTAACTAAGGAAAAACCAGAAAATACTAAAATTTGGAATTGTTTAATTCCCTTACAAAATAATATGGATTAGGATTGCTCTCACTGTAAAACAGCATGTTAGTTTTTAAATAACTATTTGTGGTTGTTTGTAACTATTATTGAATATGACTATTTAGCATGAAAAAAAGAGTGAAAATAAATGAAATATTTTACTAGTTAAACTGATTATACTCTCCACATTAATTTGATAAAAACATGAAAAATAATCATTAAGAAATGTGTCATACAAAGTCACACAGTGATAAAAAAAAATTTTACTTTTACCTGTTCTAAGTGAAAGTTAGAATATTTTCAGTTTATTTTAGGAGTATTACATATATCTGTATATTCTTACCTGAGTTCTGTTCCTTTTTTTTCTGGAGTCAGGTGTGGAAGGTTCTTCAGTAGCTGCCTTCTTAGCTGGAGTAGGTCCATCAGCTTTTGGTGAAGTGTGCCTCCTTTTTCTGATAGGGGGAGTGACTGTGGCTAACTTCATAGTGGTAGGCTTGGGAGCAGCCTTAGCTCTGGGAGTAGTTTTGGGCTCCAGTTTCTTCTCTGGTTCTGGCTTGGCTTCAGGTTTAACTTCCTCAACTTTAGGTGCCTCTTGAGCTTGTTTCACAACAGGTTCTTCTGGTTTTGAGGCTTCAGGTTTTGCCTCTTCTTTCTTCTCAGGCTTTTCTTCTTTAGTGTCTACTTTGTCTTCTTTTACTTCAGGTTTAACTACTTTCTCTTCTGAGTTGTTTTGAGCTGGATTCTCAGCTGGTTTAGGTTCTTCTGGTTTTTTCTCCTCAGGCTTGGCAGGACTTTCTGCTTTAGCAGCAACAGGAGGCTCAGGTTTTGCCTCTAGCTTTTGAGGAGTAGCTGGTGTTGCAGGTTTCTCCTGGTTTTGTTGGACTTGACTGTCCTTAGCTGATTCAGGGACTGGTTTGCTGTCACTCTGGGTGGGTGCAACATCTGCTGTAGGTGCTGGCTTGGGCTCTGCAGGTTTGGAAGGCGATTTCTCAGGAGCCTCATTAGCTGTAGCCACTTTAGGTTGGCTTGGGCCATCAGCAGTGCTGACAGGAACTGCAGGCTCCACTTTCTGAGGAGTTGCTGGTGCATTGGTTGGTGCACTAGTTGGTACACTTGCCGGTTTCTCAGGAGGCTTTGGAGTACTTGGTGAAGTCTTGGCAATATCTTGCTTCTCCTTGTTAGGTTCAGAATTCTGAGGTTTTAAAGCAACTGAAGCATTAGATGCAGACTTTGGTGATTCCACTGTTCCATTTGCAGGACCAGGAGAATCGGAGTCTTTCTTTTCTGGTGTCCGTGTCAGAGCCAAAGGGACAGGTTTGTCAGCAACCAGGCTGAGTGGGGAACTTGTACTGGCACTCTTGCTAGGGCTGGCGGCCATGTTTGTTGGAGCTACAGAGTTCTGGGTGACATGTGAGAGGTTTCCGTGGTGACTCATGTTCTGTGCCATCTGAGCCATGTTGGCGGTCACTGGTGCCATAGACGGCACAGGATGCGCGGGGGGCGGGGGCGCGGGCGCGTGGTGAGTCAGGTTCTGTCCAACTAGGTTGTTGGAGCCGTGGTTCAGAGAGTTCTGCGCGCCCTGAGGGTGCCCGACGGCGTGGTTAGCGTTGGCTACGTTGGCTTTTGCGGGGCTGGCTTGACCACCCGGCTGCGCTCCCGGCGTAGGTAACACCGGCTTCAAAGCAGAATTCATATTATCGAGCGCGACTCACTCACACTTCTCCAAAACTCAGCTGAAACATAAAGTTAGCGCATTCAGATCTGATCTGTTGTGCTAGGCTAGCAGGTTAACAAACCGCGGTCTTTGACCCACAACAATAATTCACACATACAGGTATAGTACGCGGAAGGTAGAAACGCGGCAGGGGCCGCCGCCGCTTAACTATTTTTTGAGGATCAAATATATGGAGTGATATAACAGATTTGGAAAGTTACCAGGGGCCGAGCAGAGGAGAAGAGTCCATGTAATAGCCCTGTGCGATGACCGCGGCGGTGATAGCCGCAAAAAATATGCGATGCTGTTGCTCCGAAACTTCCGCAACGGCGCCGACGGCGATGGCCTAAATACACCTTCTTTACAGCAAACACAAAGCACAAACACTGAATCTCACTTGGGGCACAGTAAATCCATGATAGAATCACAATTTCCACCGCAAATAAGCATTTAATTTACCCAAGAACGAGAAATAATAGGCACAGAATTTCAGAGATGGCGTCGGCATAACGCGCATGCGCCACCCTCTCCTTTTCTCTCGTCCAATAAAAACCAATGGGAATTTTTCTAGGGATTCTCGAGTGTCATGTAGAGGGCGCTAAGCTAAATTGAAATAACGTTTCTTTACACAAAAACTGTACCACTTTATAAATTATTCTTTATTTTGTGTTTATTGAATTGTTCTTAATTTATTATTGGTTATTTGTTTACTTACACGTATGACACTCAATATAATAGCAAGGCGAAAAGTTTATTTTGTAGTAAATCAAACTAACATAATTAATTTGTAACGAACACAACGTGAAACGGAACCTGTGACAAAACTATGGCTGACGCCAGCCATGTTGAAACGTCAAAATTTCAGTTTAGCACAGCGCCCTCTGGTATGACATTCAGAACTATCAAGAGAACTGTCAACAGAAAAACTCCCAGCGAAACGAAGCACAAACGAATTTTTCCGATATTATCTTTCTCTTTCCTTCACACATTCAAGTCGCTATAGCTCTCTCGTTGTAAACGGCTGCGTTCACTAAATAGACGCGGCCAGCTTTGGCTCAACATGACGGCTGTGGGTGGCTACATCAATAATTTATTATCCATTGCTGTCTGACGGGTAAATGCAGTTGTGCAGCTGCAGTGCAGCAAAGCGGTGCGACTTGGGTGTGGCAATTTTTTTTTCGTTGGAGTTTCAGGAAGACGTTTAAATAAAACTAGACAAAAAGGGAACCATCACTGTACGACACTGATTTTGCCGGACACTGTTTTGTACAAAATTACTATAAACTAGCGGCCCGCCCAGCGGTTTCACCCGCTGCTAACTGATTTCCCACGGGAAACAGACTTTCTCCCGACATAAATCATACATAAAAACCTTCCTCTTCAGTCACTCTATCTTTTAAGAAAACTTCATCCAGATCCGTTAAGTGGTTTTGAAGATACATACAAACAAACAAACAGACAGGGACAGACGTGAGAAGCGACTTTACTTTAAATTCCGTTTTTTTTTATCCCCCAAGAGATTAAAAGGGGGTTAAAAGTTTGTATGAAAGTTCGTTGTCTTCAGTGTGATCCGTTTTAAAATTAGTAATTAAACTTATGACTTAAAATAATTAAACACGTGTTTCAGCATATTTGAAATGTTCACCCTTAATAGAGTCAAACGGGGGTTAAAAGTTTGTATGAAAGTTAGTTTTTTTAAATTAATGTGATCTGTTTCAAAATTTGTGGTTAGACTAATAACTAAAAATAATAAAACACGTGTTTCAGCATTTTTGAAATTTTAACCTTTATTTATTTATTTAACCGTTTATTGTACACAATAAAACACAAAGGACATAACATATAGAACAATACACAACAGGTCAGCTTATTTCTAAAAAGAAATCTCTTACAGCAGACCTAGGGTAGTGAGAAGGCATAAAGTGAGGCAGTTGACGTGTACAACTTACTTAATAAGATTAAAATAAATTTGGGCTTATAAAACAAGAATACTAAGTACAATAAATGAAGTAATACTGTATCCTAAAGTATACGTAATTATATGAACTATAAGATAAACTTACATATTATACAATTATTTTTAAATAAATCAATATATATATATACCTACATACATAAATACATAAACCTATACGAATTATTATGACAGAGAAAGATAATGCTCTTTTACTCGTTTTTTGAATATAGAAATAGAAGGGCTGTCACGCACTGTGTGCGGGAGGGAGTTCCACAGTCTGGCCGCATGAATAGTAAAGGAATAGCTGTAGAAGTCAGAGTGATGGATCGGTATTGAAAGAAGCGTTCGAACATGGGAGCGACAGGGCTTGTCCAGGGGTCGAGAGAATTTAAAGCGTTCTTTGAGATAAGAAGGAGAGGAAGGGTTGTACAGAACATTGTAAAGACAAGAAAGAACGTGGGCATTTCGTCGATGTCGGATCGGAAGCCACTTGAGTTGTGAGCGAAACTGTGAGACATGATCGTATTTGCGTAAGCCGAAAATGAATCTGATGCAGAGGTTTTGGAGACGCTCAAGTTTGCTCAATAACTCCTCAGTGGCATCCAAGTAGCAGGTGTCGGCGTAGTCTAAAAGGGGCAAGAGAAGTGTCTGAGCAAGAGTGATCTTTGTCTTTAGTGGCAAGAAATTTTGAAGGCGTTTAAGCGAATGGAAAGAGAAAAATACTTTACTGCTGACAGCGTTGACCTGCGCAGTCCAACTAAGATTGGAATCCAGCAAAATACCCAGATTTTTGGCAGTTTTTGTGTAAGCTATAGACGTGCCATTATAAATAACGGGTGGGATACTAGGATGGTCTACTTGCCTACACATATAAGAACTACCTATTAGCATGGCCTGAGATTTTGTTGGGTTGACCACTAGACCGAAAGATTCAGCCCATTCAGAAATTTTGCTGAGGTCGTTGTTGATAGCCGCAGTTGCACTATTGATATCATCACAGGTGAAATGACGATAAATGGGTGAAAAGAGGGTTATAAGTTTGTATGAAAGTTTTTTATCTTAAGTGTGATCTGTTTCAAAATTTCTGATTAGACTCATAACTTAAAATAATTAAACACGTGTTTCAGCATTTTTGAAATTTTAATCCTTAAAGGTGTCAAAAGGGGGTCAAAAGTTTACTACCAGTTGGGCTACCCGTTTTCCCATGGGAATGTGACAATTTCCCGGAATAAATTATAGTCATAAACTTTCCTCTCAAGTTACTCTATCTAATAAAAAAAACCGCATCAAAATCCGTTGGGTACTTCTAAAGATATAAGGAGACACCAAACGGGAAGCGACTTTATTTTATACTATGTAGTGATAGTGATAGTGATGACGTCATTGTTTCAATATCTGGCCCGGAGAGCCGGACCAAGAATGTAACGGCGTAACGAAAACGATTCTTTGTACTAATTTGTATGCACTACAACGCAAGAACATTTTACTGTTCCACTGCAAATCCGCTGCCGCTATTGCGGGATAGCAAGCAGCGACAGAACTGCAGCGGAACGGCGTGTATTCGTTGTCGCTCTGACCACTGAGACGAGCAACTACCGTGCATTCTCTTTTTACATGACTACCAGCCAAAAAAGGTTGTACAATGTTTTGAGAGTTCATCTAAGTATGTTATATTTCATGTCATTTCTTTTAACTTTTTTAACTATTAAACGACTAAACAGAAAGCTACGTCAAAGCTATGAATCCTCACAATCAATCAGGCACTAAGTTTTTTTTTAAAATATGCTGAAGCAGTGGTTTAGGCGTAGTATACTTTTGAACACACACACACACACACACATATCACGCCTATTATCCCTTGCGGGGTAGGCAGAGCGCAAACAGCCACATAAAACTGTCATTTACGCCACGTCTGACAAATATTTGAGGGTCATGCGGAAAATTGTGTATCGCCATAGTGACAGGTTGTCAGCCCATCGCCTAAAATTGCAATACACACCCTCAAGTCCCTTAGTCGCCTCTTACGACTCCCACGGGAAAGAAATGGGGTGATGCTATTCTAAGCCGGCATCACACGGCACTATACTTTTGAAGATTCTAAATAATTCTCAAAATATGGATTATTAACATAAATTTAATTTGCAATGAACAGATAAAACCAACCATAAAATTTGATGGGGAGTTTTCTATTCATTTATTTACAATAGAGTTGTGGCGCCAGTGGCTCTGCCACCATTAAATAATAATAAGTTTCCCTTTCTAGTCCCCCTAGTTTGTGCTCGATTTTCTATGAAACAATGTATGCAATCCATATATTTTGTCGCCGCTACATCGCATTGCATCACATTTGACGTTTGCGCTTGTTTGTGACTAAAATGAATTTAAAGAAAGAGAGGCAAGATAGGTATTGATAGAGCGCTGTCTTTGTTTAACATTTTATGCTGTACAATAGTTTTGCAACAAAAGCTAAAGAATTTGGTGCTGTGATATTTTACTAAAAATCTTGTAAAATCATTCTCAAATTGAAAATATCCTTACCTAATAAACTATTAATTTAAGCGTATCAACACCAAAATGGTAAGTTATATCGCATATCAAAAAAATATGACAAAGCACTTCTGAAATCACATTGCGGCAGCAGCGGCGTGTAAAAATTTAATATGTCAGGCTTGTACTACAAAAGAAATGGATTGTAATGATATTTTTTGAATGTATAATGTTCATGGAGCTGCTAATGCTTCATATTCATAATATATGAGAATATATTTTATGTTCTAAAAAAAAATACTCTTTGAGGTTAGGTATACCTACTGATATATATGCATTGTGTAAACAGGATGTGTTGACCCGACCGGCGGAAGAGTTCGGCAATGACGAGACTTTGGAGCACCTCTGGGCAGCCAAGGCTATGGAACATAGTGATATTTATTTCAATGTAAGCTTATACCCACTTTAAAAGTAGTGAGTACTACTGAGTTCACACACTGGAGCTATGGGCAGGCAAATAATAAGGGAAGTGGGCAACGCGAGCATGTAAATTGTTCATGTTCCGGGGTACTGCTGAAAACCAGCATTGCAGTCTTGGACTGTGACGCATGCTGGGCAAGTTACCCTTTTCAGTACCAAATGTGATCATGTATTAGTTTAAAGTTATATTTGTTTGATGATGATATTTGATGATACAAATGTTGATATTTGTTTACTGAATAAATTATTTATTTTTCTTCCTAAATGGTTACTCGCGCGGCTACTTGTCATGGCCCTGCCACTTCCCATGCTTCTGCGAATGTTAATTTTTCGTGCGCATGTCAAAGGAACAGCAGGACGAGCACCAGTTAAATGTATGGCTCTCTCGCTCACTGGTATTACTGCGAGAAGAGAATAGGCAGTGTGTGCACTCATACTTCTGTTTGATACTGTCTGGCTCTTACTATGTATGATGCAAACTACATTTAGCATTTATTAAACAATACCTATTTATCTTTAAAATTCTGACACACCTACTGTAATTTATAATCTTCTGTTCCAGGTGCTATGTTCTGTAGACACAAGATGGCTGCGTCTGACGCCACATGACGACCTCATCTACACACATTTCAGACAAGACTTTCCGGACCTCAATGTTTCCTACATAAAAGAGCACGAAATAAAAAATAACATCAACAAAGCAAAATGGCGAGCATTTTGTGAAAAGTTCAAAGCAATCGTAGAAGACTACAGCTTTGGTACCTTATTGCGAGCAGACACAAAAGGAGACTATTCAGAGGAAAACACAATTCTTGTTCCTAGAGTTCAGTTTTATGCCATAGAAATAGCTAGAAACAGAGAAGGGCTTAACAATGAAGTGAAGAAACGGTACAAATGTGCATCTAAAGCAGCTATGGAGGCAATGAGCCAGAAAACTGAATGTGCAGTGTAAAGACACTTCAATATGAAGTTCAGTTATAATTTCTTTAACTATATCCTTTACACTGAAGCTAAGAGCTTAGGAACCATGAAGAGACTGGTCAAATCTAAAGAATCACATGTTGTAACAAAAATGTTGTTAGGTAATAACTAATAAGCATGAGTTAACGGTCCTCAAATATATCTCAGATGTGGCGATAGTGACTCTTTACTCTTGTAAGCTCTGCCTACGCCGCAAGGGATAAAGGCGTGATATATGTATGATTTATTCATATTTCTGTACCAGAGTAGATTACAGGAACCATGTTTATACATTTAGCGTCAACGCTGTGTCGAGCAAGCAAAAAAAAGAGCAGCGCTTTGTAATGCGCGTCGCTCAGCCCGCGTGCCAACACACAGAATGTACAATTCGTACGAACACGACAACATCTTGCCGTTTATATTTAGGTTATTTGGACGGGTTAGCAGGACCGGCATCCCGCTCGAGGCAGCGTTGGGCCTTAAAGCCGGCGCATATGTAGCATATTGTAAGTGAAATAGAGTTGTTATTGGCTGCTCCCCGCGAGTTGGTCCAATTTCAATTTGCTATTCCTTGTCCGGAGATGGTAAAAGATATCAAAAATTCATTGCTAAGTTTTCCACCCCAAAAAGTGACCACATTTATGGCAATTTGCCACTGAGAAATGGTTCACTAATGAATGGTATATGTATTGTATGTATAGTTTAAGGTTTATATCAGCTCAGCAACATGTTAGTTTATTGTTCATAAGCCGTGCCAGTAAGGATATTATATCTGATAAGTTAAGGCTGCCGTTAAGGTGAGACGTTTTTCATACAAAAGTAAAAATGGACTTACGTCTTTACAGGGGACAAAACTCTAATTAACAGTGTAACATTTTCGCAAAATAATAAATTGTAAACCAAAAGATTTCTTAGTTAAAACCGATTCGCCACTTTACGCCAATAGTGGGAGCTACTGCTGCAAAAAATGACTTTAATTTTATTGTGGACGAAATACTCTTAAAGGTAGTTCTGCACCAAATTTATGTGTGCGTGCTTTCATCATCTATTAGCATTTGTTAAAAAAAAAATCTCTTTATTGCATGTTTAAGTACATTGAAGTTCATTTTTTCGTTTGTATGTAAACATCCTACCTTAATATTAGGACTATCTTACATATTCTAGACTAATACATTAGCCTATTCCTCATTCATCAACTATCATAAAATTTTCAGTTTCGTCTCTACTTATACAAAAGAATCTGTTTAAGAACTCCTAACTATTAGAATTACTAATAGAATTTGAACAAATTTAATAGGTTATTTATGTTAGTTATAACTTTATTTGCATTTTCAGTGTCCTATGTTTAGTGCCTGAATAAACTACATGTGTAAATTCATTTTGTGTATAAAATTTTTAAAAACCTGTTATTTAATTTCTCATATTGGTTATAGAATATTGTGAACTGATTTAAATAAGGTGCTCAAGTGCATACTACTCATATATTTTATACTTCCATAATAAAAAATCAGCACATACTTAGTCCGTTTTTATTTTCAAGCATTAAGTTATTGAATGTAAAGGTAAATTACCCCCTTCAGTTTTCGCAAGTGGTCTTGACATTTTGCTACTATGGCATTTTGCAATAGAGCGCGAGCGAGATACTCCGCGCTGTCGAGTGGACATAATGAAATATGTTTTTTTGTGACCTAAACTAATTTTTTGTTTCTCTTCTTCTTTTCTTTTCGTGTCTGACACCAAGTCGACCCGATGAACCCTGGTGTCGTGAGTTTTTAAATTGCCTACTACTAGTAGGCCTCTGACATGGTTGGGTATCAACCGCCGTCTACCAGGACCATAGTATAAGCAAGGAAGTAAAAGTTTTAGGTCGTAGACAGAGAATACCATAGACTGCTGGAAATCTTTTATTTCACTCGCACAGAAAAAGATAGAAATATACAATTTGTGTGTAAAAGAAAGTGACAAAGCGTAACGTTTTTTGTCCCTTATTGCGTGTCACGCATTTCAAGGTCAGCACATTATGAGCTAAACAAAGTTTGACGTTTAACGCACGTTCGCAAGAAATTTCCAACAAAATTTTGATATATTTTATTTGCCATAAATTTTTTTCATAAAAGATTCAACTAGTACGGATGTTGAACTGGTTAACTTAACAGACTAATGTGATAGAAGATACAATAAAGTCGAGATTGTGAATGAAACTTAAATCTTATTCACAGATGAATAAGATAATGTACTATCTTATTTACATAACCTCTTTTTTTTTTTTTTTTCAAAACTCTAGTGTTGTCAGTAAGTCAAGTAGATATTACCAAAATATTACCCTATTTTAGGGGTAAATTATATGGGTACTGTTAAAGTATTTTTTTAATGTGAATAATTGTTATTATTACTATTATCCTAAATTGTAAATGTGAATAGTAAAAAGAAAAAATACTTCTTTGTTGTATTGAGACTTAGATATTTTTTTTGGATCGGTAGTTTTTCATAATGATAATGATCCCCCATTAATGAGATAGCTCATCCATCATTAAAGTTAAGAGGGACGTGGCCCTAAGTAAACAAATAAAATATGTATATATTATTAATAAATATTATTATTGTATGAAACTTTCCAGATTCCCGCCCATCCAGAATTACGGAATAAATGGATAAAAGCAACAAAAACAAATCACTGGCCCCAAAAACAAATTCAAGAACATGCAGCCATCACTTTCACAGAACAAGTTTTATGAAAGAAGAAAATAAAACATATTTGAACCCTGAAGAACCCTGAACCCTGAATTTTTTGGCCCCATCCAGCATCATTTAGCTCTATTCTGCCTTATCCATTTCCATATACCCAAAGGTTGACTGGTAGATAGTGCCCAAGGTATTAAGTCCGCCCATGTACATTTTGCATAAAGTTAAATAAATAGATAAATAAAAAAATAGAATAAATAAAAAAATCTGCTCTATCTATAATTCCATCCAGCTTACTCTCAGAACTGTCCAGCACACTCTCAGAACTATCCAGCACACACGCAGAACTATCTGCGCATACTCCCAGAACTATCCAGCACACTCCCATCCCAGGACTATCCAGCTCCATCCAGCACACTTCCAGAACTATCTAGCATACCCCCAGAACTATCCAGCACACTCTTAGAACTATCCAGCACACTCTCAGACTACCCAATACACTCTCAGAACTATCCAGTTCCATACCCACATTACTAAAACATTTCTAATTTGTCCATTTACTGGAATCGTTAATTAATTCTTTCCCGTGGGAGTCGTAAGAGGCAACTAAGGGACTTGAGGGTGTGTATTGCAATTTTAGGCGATGGGCTGACAACGTGTCACTATGGCGATACACAATTTTCCGAATTACCCTCAAATATTTGTCAGACGTGGTGAAAATGGTCGTTTTTTACGGCCGTTTGCGCTCTGCCTACCCCGCAAGGGATAATAGGCGTGATATGTGTATGTATGTATGTATGTTCATTAATAATAAAACAAAGGTCAGTAAAAGACAATGGTCGGTCACATACTAATCGGGGTAAAAATCTGTGTGTAGAGGGTAACCCCAACGATTCAAACCTCGCGATTTTCTGTCCCTTACAGTGGCACGCTATACCGCGGTCTATTCCACGTAGTGGTATATTATAAGTTATAAGTCCATGGTTTAGGTACGTTATCTTCATACAAACGCACCGCGCGCGGCTTATATGTGTGCGCGATAGTATCTATGCGTCGCCGCACGCACACGTGGACAAAATATCAGGAGGGTTCGAACTGCGCTTCGACGGGGCCGCTACGCTAGTCGACCGACACCGTAGTCACCGCACGACGAGTCACTATAGAGATAGTATTATTACGGCGAAAAATGGCGGATTATCGCAAAAGAAAGTATTGCTGTGTGTTTGGATGTTTAAATAATTCATCAATTCCAGATTTGTCACTTTTCAAATTACCTACTGACCAGGAAAGGTAAGTTATTAATTTGTCATAACATAATAGTTTTTTTTTACTATGTTAAACTCGATGATAAGATTTATTAGTTGTATTTAGTAGTCTATTTGCCGTAATTATTGGTTTTTATCGGTCAGGCGAACGCAGCATTGTTTATACCTTCCCGCTGGTACCTAGTAGGTAAATGAAGGTGCTTTTGATCTGCAAGTTGAAGTCTACCGGTTGCTCACATTAGGTAGGTTATACTTTTTTATCATGTATGTAGGGCACTGAGCCGTGTACGACCCGATGAACCCGTGTCAGAGTTTTAACCCTTTACTGAATACAGTTCCAAATATGGGACACATATCAAATCCATTAAAATTCTCGGATACACGTCATATTTTTCTCTAATTTTGATTGAATATCATAGCTAAATATGTATCCAAACGTACAGTGCAAAGAAATATTCTCGATCTACCCGTATCTGGGTTATTTTTCGGTGGAATGATGAGAGTTTGGCAAAACATGCGTTTTTCTGTTTTTGGGTGCAAAAACCAGTTATATTGAGAAGAATTCTGCTAAAAGAAATGCAGAGTTTTTGTTTTCATTCAAGAAGGTGTTGTATCTTATCGGTGACTATAAAATAAGTAAGTAAAAGCCACCAAAACATACTCAATTATTCGATCAAACTTTGTTCCTAATATGGAACACCATGCAGTTATGGTTCTTTGTTCCTGGCAGATATGGAACACTATGCAGTTTGTGTTTTACTTGAGACTGGCCAGATTTGGTCCTACATGCAGAAAAATTACGATACAACAAAGGTATGTCGCGGGGTATTGGGCACTGGCCAGATTAGACTGAAGATCAACGCCAACGATGCAAAATCGAAGGATGTGGTCAAAAATCATACATTAGATGCATCAAATTTCGGGTTTATCTAAGTTTTAATAAAGATAGAAATTGTTTCACAAGTTTCCACAAATAATTTTGTTGTTGATGGTAATTTGATTGTTGATTTGATTGCTTCTCCAAAAAATATGCAAATGAAGAAAATGAAGAAAAAAACATCCAAATGAAACACTTATTCGTAATTTAGATAAAAACTACATCACAACCATCTGTTTTATTGATTTTCAATACATCCTAAATAATACATATATATATAACTAACTATTTAATCCTTATTGCATATTGTTCCATATTTGGTAGGCAGTGAAAAATAATCATTACTGCACGTTGTTCCAAATGTGGCACGTATAGATTTTCATACTTTTCATCTGTTTTTCACGTTCGTATATTTTTTCATTATTTTTCTTACGTTTCTTTTCTGCCATTTAATCACAAGAATTAATTTTAACACACCGACACCAAGTAATCTTTTTGACATGTTGTAAATTAACTTAGTAAAGTCCGGTCACTCAGATGCGGTTGCGCGTGCCGGCGGCGGCGCGGCACCTGTCAAAGGATGTCGCCTCCCAACATAGACTTATAATATACCACTACGTCCAAACAAAGGATAAGGACGCCGCGCCGCGTTCAAACGCAAAGAGCGATCGTATCTGAGCAAATATAACTCTGTCCAACAAAAAAGCGGGGGGAAAAATTTGACAGTTTTAGGGTCTTCCAAACTTTTTTTAGAGCTATACCTATACAGTTTCATGTAGATAGGTAGGTACCTACTCGTGTATAACGACTAACGACTGCAGTTATTTGTCAATAATTTAAATCCCTACTTCGACAGATTACGCAAGTAGGTATTGTTTACCTACTTGACGTGTTTTTTATTAATAGTACCTAATTAAAAATGTAGTGGTATATTATAAGTCTATGTTAAAAATAATTAACCCTTTTTTGCAACAGATAAATATAGCAAAGTACAGATAAAAATTTATCATAAGCTAAGATACGGACGTCGTTACGATTGTCAGGCTATTTTATGTTTTATACTTAGTACAATCATTTGATCAGGATATATCATTTTTTATGATTATATAACATATCAAAATTTGTCATAAGTAGTCTAAGAGACGGACGCCGTTACGATCCTGAGGTTATTTCATGTTTTTATTCTACAATAATTTTGATCAGGATAAATTTAATTTTTATGAAAGATAATATATCAAAATTGATCATAGTCTAAGACATCGACTCTAATTTCGATAGGTGATCTTTCGTTTTTTTTATCATGTGTATAATAATTAGTTTTCCTTTTCAGGTGCCGTCAGTGGCTGCTCTTAATTAACCGCGAAGATTTAATGAATACATCTATAACAACGCATGTTGTTTGTGAAGCTCATTTCAATGAAGAAGACATCATCAAAAACAATGTTAGAAAATTACTGAAAAAAAATAGTTTGCCATGCTTAAATTTGTTTAAAATAGACAAACATACACAAGTCGAAATAAGTTTCTGTAATAATTCAAGTCAAACCGACACGTCTAGCGCTTTAGGGTCAAAGAACATTGATTTGACTACCGTCACTACATCTTGCCAAACCAGTAACAATAGTAATACCACAGATAACCTAAGTCAAACTCCTGCTTTTCTTTCTGCTAGTACCCCCCGTAAGAGAAAATTTAAATCTGAGTTAATGAATTGTAAAAAACGCTTGCGGATATCTGAATCAGGAAATACTACACAAGAAATGTTTCTTAAGTTATGTGATCGTTTTTTATCTAAGGACTTAGCTGAACTGGTCAAAGCACAAACATCCTTAAAAACTACTAACAAAGGAAACAGGTACACAATCGCTTACAAAATGTTTTGTTTAAACTTGTACTACATCAGCCCTCAAGCTTACCGTTTATTAGAAAAAACCATTTGTTTGCCATGTAGAAGTACGTTGAACAAATTATACATTCCGATGACTACTGAAATAAATGAAGAATTAATGGCAGCACTTAAAATAAAAGTTAATAATATGTCAAAAAGAGAAAAACATTGTTCTTTAGTGATAGACGCTATGAGCTTAAAAACCAACTTATTTTATGATAAAAAGAACGATAAAATAATAGGTTTCCAGGAAGTAGATGGCGTTCAGTCGCCAACACCAGCAAGATATGCCCTAGTGGTGATCATTAGGGGTATTTTCGTAAAATGGAGCCAGCCAATTGGCTACGCCTTATTATCGGAATGTTCAAGTGATGCTAATATATCTAAGTGGATCGATAAACTTATAATTAAACTCTTTGCAGTTGGATTAAAAATCCGAGTCTGCGTTTCAGATATGGGTCCAGATTTGTTAAAAGCCGCTAAAGAAAGAGGGATTTGCGTAGACAAGATTTACTTCACAGTTGATGGTCATAAAATTTATTATATTTTTGATGCACCGCATTTGATAAAGTTGGTTCGTAATAACTTGATGGCGTATGATTTTCATTTCCAAGATGGCGCTGTTGCAAAATTTTGTCACATTAAAGAATTTTATGAGAGTGACAAGAAAAAGAGCTTAAGACAAGCTCCTAAATTGACCAACAGCCATATGTGTCCTACGAATTTCGAAAAAATGAAGGTTCGTTACGCGACACAAGTTTTAAGCAGATCTGTCGCAGCTGGTTTGTCAACATACATAGATTTTAAGATAATAGATGAATCAGCAAGGCACACATGTGAATTAATAATATTGATGAACAATTTATTTGACGCATTAAATTCATCAAATCTTCGTGATAGCTATAAGTATAAAAAAGCATTTTTTGGGCGACAAGACCAGATAGATTTTTTCAATAGAATGTTGATTTTTTTCCGAACATTGAAATTACGAGATGCCCGAACTGGAAATGACGCTACTCAAAACGTAAAATTTATTCAAGGGTTTCAGATCACAATCCAGTCAATTTTGCATCTTTATCAAGATCTTAAGCAGGAAGGATATCCTTACATACTTACGAGACGTCTTAATCAAGATGTGATTGAAAACTTTTTTGGTAAAATCAGATCAAAAAATGAAAATGCTCTAGAACCAACAAGCAGACAATTTATATCTGCATATCGTAAAATTTTCTTTGCCAATATTACCCGGGCTCCAAAAGAAGGCAATTGTACGGAAGATTTAACAGAATTTCTAGTTCACTTGAATGATCACAAAAATACAGATCATGACGCTTTTGAGATCAATAATGATCAACCCGAGATCAATATTGACCAATCCGTGACAATGCAGTCAAATAATAATCTGCATGATATAAGTCGTTCAGAGTATGTTAAATTTGATATTCCTGAAAAAAATGCTTTTTTTTATGTATGCGGAGCCTTATTAAAAAAATGCATGGATCATCATAAGGATTGCGAACTACTAAAATCGCATGTCAATCAGCAAATTTGCAATTTGAGTGCAGAATCTAGGTACCTGCAGTACAAAAATTATTCTGCAGATCGAACTTTGCTAGTAATTCCACCTAACGACTTTGTGGATAATATTCAGAGGATGGAACAGATATTCCAAAATGCATTTAAAAATGACAACATAAATTGCAAAATTGGTATGTCTATTTATGATGAAATAAAAGATTTACATTTTTCATCACCCTGCCCATGCTTCCCGAAATTATATTTGCAGAAGTTATTTGTAAGGATGCGGATATATTACACGTTAAAATTTAATAACAAGGCGTTCCGTAATAGTCGAAACCGAAGAAAGTATTTTTCTGTAGCAAATTTGTAATTTCATAATAAATGTATGATTAAATAAATGGTATGTGTAACCTTTTTTATAAAAACATTATGTCCATAAACACCATGCATGTCTATTAAATAAATACACAAAACCTTACTAGTATAAAATAAGCTAATAGTTTTTACAGTAAGCTCTTAGACTATAAAGCAATGAGGATAGCTGATATTTTTATAGTAATATCCGTCCGGCGGTGCGTCTGGATGTCCGATGGTAGAAAAGAGCTGGTGGAACAAGGTCGTGAAGCTCTTGAGCACACTCTCTGAAGTACAATCTGTAAAAAACCGACAAGCAGGCAACCTTGCGGCGATGTGCCAGGCTATGTAGCTTGGTGTCCACCAGTTTTATGTTTTATGCGTGGTTAGGTAATCCTGACCTCAGACACCTTGGTAGGATCAATGCAATTTAAAACTACAACTGCTCACTAAATTGATATTTTGTTGAAAGTGACCACTGACCACAGATGAATAAGATAATGTACTAGGAAATCGACAACCCTAAGAGAGTAGGCAATTATAGCGCGGATTAGGCCGGAGTTAGCCTACTTCCCTCCTTTCTTATACTATGCCAGGACCGACGTGCCCTCCGAAGCACTTGTTTTATTCGATAGACTGACCTGTCTCTATATGATACAAGAATAACTGAACGGCCCTAAAATAATTCGTCGCAGTCGTGGCCTGCCTTCCCCGCAAGGGTTAAAGGCGAGATGTGTATGTATAACCTATTTCTTCCCCTTGGGAGTCGTAAGAGGCGTCGGGACTCGAGGGTGTGTGTTGCAATTTTAGGGGCTGTGTGATGGGCTGACAATCTGTCACTATGTCGATACACAATTTTCGAATGACCCTATCTGTCAGACGTGGCGTAACTATGCGTTTTTTTGCGCTTTGCCTACCCCGCAAGGGATTATAGGCGTGATATGTGTAACTTTTTCTCCGAGTGTCAAACGTTCCGTCGCCGCGCCGGCTGCACGCTGCAATGCGCCTTCTAAATTCGGACGGATAATAATGTCAACAGCCGCTTACCGGAGCGTTGGCACTGGGCCGGATTACCTACCATTTTCTCGAAATATGAAAAAAATGTGGTAGGTACCTACTCCCATAGAAATTTAGTGACAGCTGGAGTAATTTGAATGGGAGAACCATTTTTTAAATTTAGTTTTTCGAAAAAATTGTACTCGTTTACCCCCCCTTTGCCAAACACCCTAGTCTCATGGGCTGGTTCTAGTAATTTTATTTGACCTGACAGTGTGTACCAAGTGTATCTACACTGTAATCATTCATTATTGGCCTGGCGCTTTTCTCTAATTCTCAATATTTCCAGGATCAGCACTTGAGCTATGTCATGTTGTGTTATACTAATGATGTGGCAACTTATCAAGCCCACTGAAGGTTTTGATGAGGGAAAGTAAATAATACAAAAACTGCATTTTCTTCTTTTTTATTTGTCTTATAGCCTAGAAGTTTACGAGGTCTCCATTGCAGTGGTGGCGGTTTCCTCGGTGTACTTGCCCTTGTCCTTGCCAAGAGCCGCCAGTCTGCCCTTTGCTCTGCGGTCCAGGATGACCTTGCGGTCTTTGTTCATCTTTAGTTTGACAATCACACACTGCGGAAGAAAGAAAAATAAGTAAGTTTATCTGTGGTAGAGTGGTACTAATTTTAAAGGAAAGTTTAGGTGTAATCAGAGCCATGGAAGTGTATCAACATTTAAGTGCCAATGCCACAACTACCCGGAGGTGAAATAGTCATTTGGCACTATCAGTGGAGAAGTTCACATCATTTTAGCTGTGAATTAAATTTAACCAACAGACAAATAAAGTTTAGAGTAAAACATCATTTAGAGACAAGGGGCCTGACCACAAAAAAGAAACACACCAGCCAGTGTCTAAAAATGTTCTCCATTATAAATAGAAGGTACACAGGTGTTCAATGTGCATCTAACTTTCTTGCGGTATGGCCCTACAAACCTGTTAGATATACATTTTTCAAAGAGGGCAGGATTTGAACCTGCAACCTCTTATCTGGTAAAATCACTTGAAAATTTGGTATTCAATGTTAGATATATTTTGTGTAAACCAAATTTCTGCAAAAACTATAATTGTAAAAGAATAGAACAATGCTGATACATACCTTTGAGGGGTGAATACCGACGTATGCGCTAGCACCATTGGCCTTTTCACGTTGGATCCTCTCAATGTAGACTACAAACTTCTTACGGTAAACCTGGACTACTTTGCCGACTTGCTGGCCTTTGTAATGGCCACGGACAACCTGAAATGTAACCAATTACTTGGTGAGTAAAGTTTATAAGAGAATGATCATTTACAGTGGGTTTAAGAATAATCAGAGCCAATTTTTTAACCAGGGCGCAGATTAGCAAGCCTCAGCACTAATCCTGTCAAAGAAAACCTTTAACTAGATTGCACTTTGGCTGCGGTCACCTGCAGTCTGTGAATGGTTTGAATCATCATGTAAATGAGATATTGATTGAAAATAATTATAAGTCAACATGTGCTCACATAACTATGTGTACTAAACATACATCATCCTATTGAAGTCCACTAATGGACAAAGGCTATGTGTACTATTTAATAAAAACTTGGATGGAAGAGTAGGATATGAATTCTAAGCAGTTAACGTAAAAACAGCAATGGTTGGGTTCATGGAGATAAAACTTATTGTTTTGTGGACAATCATGGTTTAACAGACAAATTACAGATCTAAACGCATGAAATATCACAAGGTTAGCTTCGGGCACATATTGATAAGCCACTTTCTGGTCAAAGTGAATGGGTTGAACCAAACATAACCTAACCAAAACAAAACCTGACATTTAGGGGGTATGTAGTAAGTAAACTAGGAATAACATGAATAAAATAAGGCAGTTCATACCTGAACTTCGTCGTCCTTGCGGATAGGCATAGATTTCACATTGAACTTTTGTCTGAGCTCTTTGGAGAGAGGTGCAGACATCAAAACTCTTCTGATGTGAGAAGGAGCGCTAAAGTGGCGCTTCCTGCTTTTCCTTCTTGACGAGGAGACGAGCTTATTGTACTTCATCTTGCCGCTCTTTACTGAAATCGCAAAATACCACGTTTTACTTACAATTCCAATGTTTAGGTTACAGTTTCCTGCGTGCGAAACGTCAAGTTGCCGCGATGAATAACTCGGTCACAAACAACAAAACTACGGAAAATATTCATTGTGGGCGATAGCTAATATAATTTAGAAAGATTCTCGACTAAGTTTGAAGAAATACGGTGATGCCTTCGTAAGATTTCTACGGATTTAGCAACGTACCCGAAACGACACGGCAAAGAACCGAAATAAAAGAAATGTCTGACGTGTGTTGCCATTTCTGTAACCTAAAGACTACCAAAAGTAATTTTCTCTAAACGCAATGTTAGTCAAAATGTTTTGGCTAGTAAGAATAGACAAAATAAGTTAACGAATCATCAAAATAACGTTAAATTTGATAAATAAAAAGCATATTATACGAGGATATTCACTAAATGTTTTTGATTTTGATTGAAATATTTTACTACACGTTATGTATTAAAATGGCAACACCAAATAATTGCGTTTCGTAGTACGCATTATGATTTGCTTATTTGCACAAGAGGGCTTAAATAAAAGGGAGAATAGAACGCAAACTGGCCAGGTGCGAGTCGAACTCCCCAAATAATAAAAACGGTATCGTCGCACACACGCACGAGCCGATCCACGGCCAATCGAATTTGCTACTAAATACGGCTCCTGCCAAATAACGCTAACGAATAAAATTAGGTGCGGCCGGCCTTGCCTTATCACATTTTTTGTATAAGAGTTCAGTGGCGTATTCAGCTTTGAATCAGCTTTAGATTATAGGGAGAACCAAAACTTTACATTTACGAAAAGTGTTAAGCGAGGGGCCACACTTTCCTGCGCTACACGAATATTATACTACTTGCGTGTGGGAAGCGAGCTCGACATTACGTTAAATTGGTGGTTTATATCATATGTTGGAATTCTTGCAATGAATTGCTGTATACTTTGCCACTCTCTCTCTTTTCGTGTGGGACACCGAGTCTTCCAACGACCCCACTGTAAGAGTTATTTAACCACACACACATATCACGCCTATAATTCTTTGCGGGGTAGGCAGAGCGGAAACGGCCGCAAAAAACGCACATTTACGCCTCGTCTGACAATTATTTGAGGGTCATGCGGAAAATTGTGTATCGCGATAGTGACAGGATGTCAGCCCATCGTCTTAAATTGCAATACACACCCTCGAGTCACTTAGTCCTACTAATATTATAAATGCGAAAGTTTGTACGTTTGTTTGTTAGTTACTTCTTCATGCCAAAGCTACTGACCAGATAGTAATGAAATTTGGCACACATTATAGAAAGTAACATGGATTAACACAGGATAGTTTATTTAATTATATAATGCTAATTTTAGAAATGTTTAAAATAAGTGGGTACATATGTCCTGGGCATAAAAATATATAATAAACTACCTAAAGATATTGTTACAGAACAAAAATATTTGCAACTAGCTTTTACCCGCGACTTCGTCCGCGTTAGATAGTTTTTTTAGGCACAGGTTCTAAAGTAGATATGTATTTTCAAAGTAAGTATGACAGTGATATTAGAACAGTTCTTATCTCTACTGTTTAAGGACGACTTGCTTGCTTCTGTTGTTAAAGGGACAATTCAAAATTTGCTGTCCGGTGTACTGCCCTGAGAGATCAATATTTATAACCATTGAATACAAAAGTCAGTAGATAACAAAAAAATCCTCGGTAAAAAGTTGCCAATATCCTTTCTCAAGTTATTCCCATCAAACTGAACAACTTTTGTTTTGGAACCATTTCTGTATCTCTGGTGGGCTCCTGGTGGAACACCTGGTGGTCTACGTAATGTACTCCAGATCCTCTATGTCCTTGTGAAAAGAAGCAGCCCATTATACTGAACAACTTTTGTTTTAGAACCATGCCTGTATCTCTAATAGTTTAGCTGGGCTCCTGATGGTACACCTGGTGGTCTACATAATGTACTCCAGATCCTCTATGTCCTTGTGAAAAGAAGCAGCCCATCATACTGAACAACTTTTGTTTTGGAACCATTTCTGTATCTCTAATAGTTTAGGTGGGCTCCTGATGGTACACCTGGTGGTCTACATAAGGTACTCCAGATTCTCAATGTCCTTGTGAAAAGAAGCAGCCTATCATACTTGCCAACTTTTGTTTTGGAACCATTTCTGTATCTCTAATAAGGTACAGGAACCAAAGATGGCCCACTTAATTTCAAACCCTAAAAATTTAAATAAATAGATAATTTAGGAAACAAAACAAGTTGCAATTATAAAATTTGGTTTATTAATCAGCAAAAAAATTTAGTTTGACTCATATATGAGGAGGTACTATGGAGAAAAATTAAATTTTGAAAACCTTTGCAGTGGGCCATCTTAGGCAATGGGTGTCCTAAAAAGGCCCAATACACAGCTATAAATATTTTTGATAATTTTCTGATTTATACGTTGTTCTTTCCTACAACTCTTTTGATTTTGTGTTATCTTTTAGTCTCATATACTTGTTACGAAAACTAGTCAAAAATATGGCGTATGGGCCATCATAAATCTATCAAAATTGAAATCTACTGTAAAACAAGTAAATAATACTAAATGTATAAAAATCACATAGGTTCATGAAACTAAAAATAGTCTCTTAAAAAACAAAGTAATATTTTTTTATAAAAGAAATAAATTTTCAAATATAAATTTTTGTGGGCGTCATTAGAGCATATGAAAAATATGTTCTATAAAATATAACAAAAAGTGACTAAACTAGCTTCTTTGTTTTTATATTACTTAAACTCTTTATAAAATTAAAATGCAAAATTCAACAGAATATTAGGAAATTAACTACGAGCACCACTGTTTCATTTATCGTAAAAACTACGAGCAGCGGGCCATCTTAGGTCACCATTGGGTGGGCCGTCATAGGTGAACTACCCTATAGAAGTTAAAGTCTTTATAACACAGCAAATACGCAATGAAACAGTGTAATTTACCCAGTTAGTCATGCGGAAATGTCCAAATAAAGACGTGAATCAATCAAACTGTAACAATCTGCGGTAATTTTATAGTAATATCCCATAATCCGCGCGGTAATTTTAATTAAACGATCTCCCGTATAAATCTTTGTTGACAAGTGACAAATAACATCAAAATGGCGGTGAGTTCGTGTTCGGATACACTTGCCATTTTGTCTAGGGAGTTAAGACGTGCCCCCCGCGAAAATTCAAATAATTTCAAAAATAATAAGCCGGTTTTTTTTTATGTGGGCCATCTTGGGAGCCGGGCCATCTTAGGTCACTGTACCCTAGTTTAGGTGGGCTCCTGATGGTACACCTGGTGGTCTACATAAGGTACTCCAGATTCTCAATGTCCTTGTGAAAAGAAGCAGCCTATCATACTGAACAACTTTTGTTTTGGAACCATTTCTGTATCTCTAGTAGTTAAGGTGGGCTCCTGATGGTACACCTGGTGGTCTACATCATTTACTCCAGATCCTCAATGTCCTTGTGAAAAGAAGCAGCCCATCATACTGAAAAACTTTTGTTTTAGAACCATTTCTGTATCTCTAATAGTTTAGGTGGGCTCCTGATGGTACACCTGGTGGTCTACATAAGGTACTCCAGATCCTCAATGTCCTTAAGAAAAGAAGCGGCCCATCATACTGAAAAGCTTTTGTTTTGGAACCATTTCTGTATCTCTAATAGTTTAGGTGGGCTCCTGATGGTACACCTGGTGGTCTACATAAGGTACTCCAGATTCTCAATGTCCTTGTGAAAAGAAGCAGCCTTTCATACTGAACAACTTTTGTTTTGGAACCATTTCTGTATCTCTAGTAGTTAAGGTGGGCTCCTGATGGTACACCTGGTGGTCTACATCATTTACTCCAGATCCTCAATGTCCTTGTGAAAAGAAGCAGCCCATCATACTGAAAAACTTTTGTTTTAGAACCATTTCTGTATCTCTAATAGTTTAGGTGGGCTCCTGATGGTACACCTGGTGGTCTACATAAGGTACTCCAGATCCTCTATGTCCTTGTGAAAAGAAGCGGCCCATCATACTGAACAACTTTTGTTTTAGAACCATTTCTGTATCTCTAATAGTTTAGGTGGGCTCCTGATGGTACACCTGGTGGTCTACATAAGGTACTCCAGATCCTCAATGTCCTTAAGAAAAGAAGCGGCCCATCATACTGAACAACTTTTGTTTTAGAACCATGCCTGTATTTCTAATAGTTTAGCTGGGCTCCTAATGGTACACCTGGTGGTCTACATAAAGTACTCCAGATCCTCAATGTCCTTGTGAAAAGAAGCGGCCTATCATACTGAACAACTTTTGTCTTAGAACCATGCCTGTATCTCTAATAGTTTAGCTGGGCTCCTGGTGGTACACCTGGTGGTCTACATCTGTACTCCAGACCCTCGAATGGTGATAAAAAGTAGCCTATGTCCGTTCTCGGTATGCTAGCAATCTCTGTGCCAAGTTTCATGAAGATCGGTTCAGCAGTTTGGCCGTGAAAGCGTAGCAGACAGACAGACAGACAGACAGAGTTACTTTCGCACTTATAATATTAGTGTGGATTAATTTAAAAACATATTTAATTCAGAAATGTTACTATACGTTACAAGAATTTTTTGAAGAACATTGTTGAAAGACGTTGATAAAGAAGTTCCTATTAGCTTAATAATTATAATTATAGTATAGCATATACATGAAAAATAATTTTCTAAGAATTAAATGCTATGTTAGTTTAGAATAAGTTATTTAGTATTAACTAGCTGTTGCCCGCGACTTCGTACGCATGGTGTAGTGACTTGTGAGTTAGTGAAGTTGATGTATGCATATTGTTTAATATTAATATCATGTTTGTATAAAGTTTTTATAAAGTCTTTAAGATGTGCAATGAATAGGTACTGGTTAACTTGTTTTTCGGTTAGGTACTTGGTTTAGATACTATGGACATCAGCTACAAAACATCATTATAAACTACTTTGGTAGGTTTACCATCGGGTGCTAAAACGTACAAATTTTCAGGAGAACTGACTCGAGAGCAAGCGACATATAGCTGCCCGTGTGATAAACAGGGAATCGTAAGACCTACGCCTGCGGCTTTCAGCGTCTGTCCTTGCGATTTGTTTACAGTCATTGCAAAGAAAACGCTGACGGAAAACTGAATGCCCTGAAATTGGAATAATTTTTTTTGGGAATGAGTGGTATACGCCCCACAACCAGTGAAAATATCCGCCTCGAATACATTCATCTTTAAGCTTAAGATCTTCAGTCTGGTTCCATTGCACAGCTTTGGCGGAGTGAGATTGCGAAGAAGCATGATAGGAACACCAACTTTAAGTAATATTTGGTGTGCAGGAAGACCATTTGTACTCAAGAAGTTAAGGAATTCTATTCGATAGTTAGTGGCTTCGTCTTGATTCATAACAGTGGTAATTGACGTGTATACCACCATATCCCCAGTGATTTGTGACATAATGGTATAGTTTATTGAAGCAGTCTGATAACTTCTGGGTGCAAAAATAGCTCTTCCACGTAGCCAGGAATCTTTCTTTTGAAGGAAGGAAGGCTCGCCATACACAGAAGAAGCGTTTCAGGCAGACTTACTTGACCGTTATCCTCTGGTAAAGTACCTCTGCCGAGTTTTAATAAAGCTTGTGAAAACTCTTCAGCCCGTGGATTACCTCCGATACGGGTTCGCATGATCACCGTCAAGGTCAGCTTATAAATTTGTGGCCAAAGAGCCGATGATTTTAGTGAGGCATTCACCTCATCAGCCCTGGTACCTCGAGTAACAATTGGAAGTGTTTGGCGAAAGTCACTGTAAAAAAAGAACAGTGATATGGCCCATGGCCCTATTATCTCTGCGTATGTCTTTCAAAGTCCTATCCATAGCTTCTACCGTTTTTTTGTTGGCCATCGTACACTCGTCACATAACTACCAGACAACAATAATCAGAAAACCTTTGCCTTGTAACTGTTACGTGATACAGCACATATTGGAGTTTCGTTTGTGTCCAAATCGATTGGTATTTTGAAAGTTGTATGCGCCGTTTTCTCTCGGAAGCAGTGTGGCAGCGATACTTGAAGATGCTACAGCAAGTGCAATCCTTCCTTGCCTTCTGATATCTGCAAAAATGTTTAAGGCGAGTGTAACCGTGAACGACCTCAATAGTGGCGCCACTTCACAAAAAAAGATTTATTTTTAAAGAAACAATCTATCAGAATATCCGTTGCCCAAGTTTATACTTACATAGGTACATATAAGGTGTAAAAAAATTAGCTGAGAATATTTTAAGGGGTGAACCAGTACGTGAAACTGAACAACTCTCGCCAAGGAAAATAGGTCGAAATATGAAAAAATAATTTGACCCTCCCATACTTAGTGTGTTACCCGGCCGGGATAATTTGTATGGGAGGGCCCATTTTTTTTTTCATATTTCGACCTATGTTCCTTGGGGAAAGTTGTTCAGTTTCACGTACTGGTGCACCCCTTAAAATATTCTCAGCTAATTTTTTTACACCATGTATATCACGCCTATTATCCCTTGGGGGGTAGGCAGAGTGTAAACGGCCGAAAAAACAGACATTTACGCCAAGTCTGACATATATTTGAGGATCATTCGGAAAATTGTGTATCGCCATGGTGACAGGTTGTCAGCCCATCGCCTAAAATTTAAATACACACCCTCAAGTCGCTTAGTCGCCACTTACGACTCCCACGGAAAAGAAATGGGGTGATGCTATTGCAAGCCGGCATCACACGGCATAGTTTACAATACTATAATATTAGTTTTAGAAAACCTGCCGCCTGTCAGTGGCTTTGTTATATAATTTTGGAGAAAACATTTCATTAGCGGGTTTCACAAAACTAACAGCGACATCTATGAAGTAATTTTAAACAAATTTTACTCTAACATTTTTGATTTTAACTAATGAAGGTATTTATATTTTTTAAGGTTCCGTACCTCAAAAAGAAAGGTACAAAAAACGGAACCCTTATACGATCAGTTTGTTGTCCGTCCGTCCGTCCATCCGTCTCGTAAGACGCTTTATCTCGGGAATGCGTAGAGATATCGAGTTAAAATAAAAACTATATAGGCAAATAGGTTTAGGGCCGGCTGATTAAGGAACCCTTATAGGTTCACTCACTTTGTTGTCCGTTTTTCTGTCTTTCAAGACTCACTATCTCGGTTACACGTAGAGATGTCGAGTTAAAATTAAAAGTATTATAACCTTTAACTCAGGCCTACGGCCTCTTGTAGTGGTAAAAAAATTAACACAAATCACAATTTGTCTTCGCAATAAAACAATTTTCAACGGATTTAAGTTGTGTTTATTTTGGATTTCACTACGTTTCCACAATAAACACAACTTAAATCCGTTTAAAATTGTTTTATTGTGATGAGTAATAGTTGTGCAAACTCAAGAAATATAATAATTCATCTGTCTTCCAACACATACCTTGACCATGACCAAAGGTCAAAGTAAAAATCCGAAACATTTCTGTAATAGGTAGAACGGCCCGCATATATGTCAGACGTGGCGATAGCGATAGTATTTTACGGCCGTTGACGCTCAACCTACCCCGCAAGGATTAAATGTGTGATTTGTTTGTTTTTTGTTTGTTTAGGTCGTTTCACGGGGTCGTTTAGATGTTCAGATCGTATGTCAATACGTGGTCAATACCGCGTTTTACAAAACTAACAGCGACATCTATATTATTTTTTAGGAAAAAAAAGGCTTTGCGGAACCAGTTACTGTGTTTTACCATGGGAATGAAAGATTTTTCGAGGTAAAAAGTATCCTAGATGTTGACCCGGGTAATAAGCTATCACAGTATAAAATTTTGTAGAAATCTGTGCAGTAGTTTTTACGTGAAAGAATAACAAACATACCGACAGACAAACAGACAAACAGACAAAAATCAGTTTTACTTCTGTTTTGATGTCTGTATCTTGAACACAATTAGAAGCAAAAACCCTTTTTTGAATCTATTTCATGTACAGAATTGGTTTCGTTTCTGTTTTATTATATGTATAGATTATTTTGCTTTTGCAGTGCCCTTACATGGTTTCATATGTGAAACTTTTTCCTTATTTACCACCTGTAAATACCATGTGAAAGCAATAAAGTATTATGATGGTACGTTTCCGAATCTCGGGCCCACAGGGACCCGGTCCTTTGAGGCATGAGTGGGGCCGAAGCCAACAGCACAGAGGCCTTTTTGCACCAGATAATGTGTTGTGATGTGTACAGTATTATGATTATTATTATGATTATTATCGATGATGATAAAGTGGAGACGAAATGCTGTAAAGATATGCTGCTTATAACATTTCCTACTAATATTATAAATACGTAAGTTTATGTTTGGTTGTTACTTCTTCGAAAACTACTGAACTGATTGTAATAAATTTGGCACACATATAGAGTGTAACATGGATTAACATTTAGGATAGTTTTTATCACCACATATGCGGGCAAAGCCGCGGGTAACAGGTAGTATGCTATATTTTTGAAGGAATTAGCAAGATTTTTTATTATTACCCTTCGCGGTCATTTATTTTGTTGGATTCATTTGTTTCTAAATATTTACTAAGTAAGTAAAAACCAGAAATTATCATTGATTTAAGTTAATGATGCAATTGGGCACATGGGCTCTTTTTTAGATATAAAAACATATGCCTTCAAACCACAGTAGATGGCGCCGCCTATAGTGCGGAGGCCAGAGTAAATCCTCACTTGATTTTGTGAAAGTATTTCCAACAATATCAACGCAAGCACTTTTAATGAATGTTACTTATTTTCGAAAACACGATAAAACAGTATCCAAATTAACATATTTTTTGAGGTGCAAACCAGAATTTCGTAATGCCGTCACACAATTATAGCTACATCTATCGAACATACTTAGAAAAATTTAGAATTTTCCAAATTTGCGCAGTGGTCAGAGGTTGCATTGTCCATGGGAACAATATTCAAAAGTGAATACCTACGCATTTGGGACAGCACACACCTAGCACCCTTGGTTCGCTTCACGAACACAGCCTTAAGTTCGTGAACTGTCGGCTTATTGCCGCCTATATTTCGCGTTATTTCGCGAATACAGACATCAAAACTTGTGATTTGTTGGCATAAGTATAACCGGCTATATTTCGCGTAATGGGAAACTAACTCATCTTCAAGCGTACTTAGATCAAGGCCGCCCAACTGATTTTCCAGATGGGCCAAATTCTTAATTAGATGGAAGAGGCGTCGCCACTAGTAATGCGAAAGTCGCAGGTTCAAATCCTGCCCGCGCTTAATAATTTTGCAAAAAATAAGAAAAAAATTCTTAAGTTTACTGAGGCGCCGGGCTAAGATTTTTAAAGGGAATATTATAATACTACTGTAATTATATTATAGACTAAGAAAGTGATTTTTAAACCGTCCAATCAGTCCCAATCCCAACCGTCCAGGCCTCAACCGGCGGGCGCGACTAGGTTTTCTACTCGGCTAGAAAGGAAATTCTATCTCTCGTAGCCGTAGCCAGAGCGTAGCAAGGTGCTACGGTGACCGGTGTGACTATAAAAAAGACAATTTTTAACCGCCTTCAGAAAAGGAACTGAAGTAATACGCAGGTGAGTTCTGACTCTGACTGAAGTTCAGGCACTTGTAGACATAATTCTATTTTATCTTGCTTGGCTTACGAAGGTAACCCAAACTACCTGAAAAACAATCAGTTTCTCGATTGTTAAGCTAAGCATGTGGATGATAGAAGAAGAACTCTACATAATGCTATTTCATCTTGACTTGCAAAGCTAGCGCGAAACGAAAACGTTATTCATTTAAACTTTCGTCGATATTTTTTTGAAGCTCTTTGCGGCTGATGTGGCCAGTATGTTTGTTTACTCAGGTTATGTTTATGGATGATGGGAGCGGGTTTACCACGCATGTTTCCTAATTTGAATTTCGTATATTTTCTCGTCAGGCCGGTAAGTTTTTTCTTTTCAAATCCTTGCTTTGTGACTGAGGTGGCCAGACCGATTCTTTAGTCAGCCATGTTAATGATAAGAAAGGTCAGTGTTTAGGCAGAACTACCGGCAACACGTTATATCTTATTCACAATATAATAGGCCCCGCCTGCATTTGTCTGCTATCTCACCTGACGGTAAGTGACGATGCAGACGATGATGGTACATACATGCCTAGATGAAAATGGCTACTCCTAAGTGCATACGGGAACACGGCGGAACCGCTTGGCGACATATCTTACCCCTCCCATAAAAAAAAACAGTCCTAATTTAAATTTTTGTGAATCTTCGCGAAGAATCCACCAAATATTCCTCGTTCAAGCCATTAAAAGTATGATTGTTTAGCCAGCCATGTGAATGATATGAGCGGTCGGTTTTTACCGCGCACTGTTTCCTAATTTGAATTTCGAATATTCTCTCATCAAGCTGGTGAGTTTTTTCTTTTTGCCTTGTGACTGTGGTGGCCAGTCCGATCGTTAAGCCAGCCATGTGGATGATAAGAGACGTCAGTATTTAGCCAAAACTACCGGCAACAGGGTCATTCACATTGAAATCGTCTCCCATCAAAAGGAAAACCTTCCTTATTTAAATTTTCGCGAATCATCTCGTGAAATCCATCAAATATTCCTTATTGTAATAGTTGCCAGTTTGATTGTTTAGCCAGCCATGTGTATGATAGGAGACGTCAGTGTTTAGCCAAATCTACCGGCAATGGGGTAATTTACATTTAAATCCTCTCGCATCCAAAGGCAAACGTTACTTATTTAAATTTTCGCGAATCCTTTCGATCAAATGTTCATTTTTTAAAACGTTGCGGTTGAGGTGGCCAGTTTGATTGTTAAGCCAGCCATATGGATGATAAGAGACGTCAGTATTTAGCCAAAACTACCGACAACGGGGTCATTCACATTTACATCCTCTCCCATTCAAAGATAAAATGTTCCCAATTTAAATTTTTGCGAATCATCTCGTGAAATCCACCAAATATTTATTTTTTAAAACGTTGCGGTTGAGGTGGCCAGTCCGATTGTTTAGCCAACCATGTGGATGATAGGAGAGTCGGTGTTTACCACCGCGCGCGTCGGCCGCGCGACCTTGTGACCTCTGAGGCATCCCGGCAAGTGAAGTGGGGTTGCCAGGCATTCTGGTGGAATAACTGCAGATCCTGTTTTTTTTTGGCTTTTTGCGATCGGTTTCTACCATAAGTAAATCGTTGCCAAATAAAAAGCCCAGAAGCTTCTCTCTTCTCTTTGTTTTTTAAGCCATTAGCTTAATCTAGTATTTTCGGCTTTTTCAGCCACCTTGATTGACTTTTTGGGTTGAGTTGTGCACGGGCAAGCACGTTTATGTGGCTGGCTAATTTGTCCTTATAGCATTTTTTTGTAATTTCTTCCTTAATTGTAGGCATTCGCAGGTATTCGTGTACTTCCTGCAGATTCTGTATTAATGTAGAGGCATTTTCTTATTTGCCGTGATGTCAGCCCTGTCGTGTGATGTCGGCTCTGTCGTGTGATGTCGGCTTAGAATAGCATCACCCCATTTTTGTCAGAAGAGGCGAAAGTAAGTGTTTGTTTTTACGGCCGTTTACGGGATATAGGCGTGATATATGTACGGTCGGATTCATAAGTGGAGTCATAGTTAGACCACTTGACCGATTGCAATACGGGTTATTATCCTCTGTACTTACTTTACTAACTTACGCACACACGTAAGATTATCGACTGTAAGTAGAAAAGTCCACCTTAAGGCGTAGCATTAAAACTTAAACAGATTACCACCTATAAGCGACATCTATGTAATCTTTGAAATAATTACTCGGTGATAGCCTATTCGCCACCACATCACCACAAAGTATACATCACACTGGTTTGTCTAAAACCGTATTATAGCTATCCTTATTCGTTCACTTGTAGTAAAGCAATAGATTACATATCTTTATTTCGTCGTATTGATCACAAGCTACCGTAGCTTAGCGGTAATAGTTCTTACCTTCTAATCAGAACGGAACCGGGTTCCCATCCGATCTCTGTATGTTGATTAATGTTTTTTTAAATGTTTTTACCATATTTTCTCCAGTAATAATTATTTTATATAATATTGTTCTATATATTCATCTATGTATTATATCTATAAATGTTTATTGTAAATTATGTATCAAAATATTATATCTAAAAACATAAACCTATAATATTGTAATAAAACAAAAAGTAAGGTAAGAAATTATTTTATTGGTAGGTATGGTATCACTTTATGTAAATAACATAATGACATGAATGATAACTTTTGGTAACCATAAGATACGAGTATGTAAAACTACATAAAATACTTGCTGTCGTAATACTTAGTTAATAGTTTTGTTGGAATGATAAAACACAATATTATGTAAAATGATATTAAGTGTTCATTAGCTGAAACATCGATAGGTAATTATTTATAAGATCATAGGAATGATCCAAATCTTGGATTGAATCTTTCAATAAAGTTATTTAAGTAATAATTTCGTTAGTAATTATTTTATTGTTCTATGTTTAACGATGATGCACTTTCCTCGGAAGTAAAAGTAATTGTAATAATAATAAATCAGTTATTTGCCTACATCTCAAGGTTTAAGCTTAAGTGCTCGTTTTCGTAATGAAAAGATATTGAAGCAAGGCCTTAAGATAACTGACTAATAATTATCAATCTTATATAAATATAAATCGATGTTTTAGCATAATTTAATTGCTAATGTAATGCTCCACAAATACCTACTGCAATAGTAGGCGGGTAAGCAGGTAAACAGAGGTTGAGTGAGCAACGATTTATCAGGCCCGCTTCGGCATACATTGCTGATTATTTTGTGTTTATTCATATATTATAATGAAATACACAAGATAATCAGCAATGTATGCTAGATCGGGTCTGATTGGAATCTTAAGTAAAAATCGCCGCTTACATAATTAGTATTTGGTGTTACCTCCGCTGTTTTCAACAACACTTAATAAACACTTAATAGACTCGATCAAATAAGTGCATATATCTGTTCCTCTGGTACTCTCCCACACTCCCAGGCAGTGAGCCTCTAAAGCTTCTGTAGTTCTTTCATTGCGCATATCCCACCTTTGCACCATTAAACCCCATAAATTCTCTATGGGATTTAAGTCCGGAGATTTTGCTGGCCAACGAATAACTTGGATATCTGGGTGCTGGCTAAACCAATTATACACCACGGCAGCTCGATGCACTGGACAATTTATCCTGGACAAATGCAAAACGAGGAACTTCACTAGCAGGATAAACAGTTAAACATTTCGCACCGTCGTCGGTAGCATGCTTTCCTGTAGCATATCAACATAATTAGCGGCAGTTGCACGCCCTCTTTCTTGTGCTACTAATTTGCCTGGACCAGCGGCAGAACCATTTTCTTCATATTGTTACACCATCATCCTCCGCTGTGAATCATTAATAAGACGAGTCGAGTTTTTACGCTACCTTCCTCTTCAAAACGTGTAACCCAACGTTTAACAGTCTTCCACTAAAACAAAGTAGCATTATTAATAAAAAAGTTTATACTAATCGGTTCACAGCTACCAACATACTATGAGTCAAATTTTTAATATTTAAAATACAATTGTAATGAAATAAAACTATACTTACGGCCAGACCAGTCTGATTAGCAATTTGAGTTAAATTAAATCCAATATCATGCAGCGCCACAGATAATTGCAGCGCAACAATACGCTGCTTATCCTGCAAACTGATAATAGTATGCATTTCGAAGAAATAAACACTGAAGTTTAATAAATAAACTTAGGTTAAAAAAAATCACTTAGCACACGCACTTTCTCGCAAACGATCTAGCAACAACTAAAATGTAATTCAAAATTTACTAAATTTTGCTTCATTTGATAAAATAAAAACTAGAACGAAGAAATCGGGATTCGATCCATTGTCTCCACAATAACGGTCAAGAATTTGCTTGACCGCGCTACTGACCACGCTACCGAAGCTAATGATTCATGAAGTGAAATAGTCAATACTACTCAGCCTATTATACAATGGTAGTTCGTCAAATAATAGTATGTTATACGTCATTTGTGTCATTGTGTGAGTGTCGCCGCGGGTGCGAGCGACTTGTTTTCTGAGTTTTGTGTTTACTATGACTCCACTTTAGAACGCGACCGTACGTACGTATGTATGCATTTTATTTTCTCATTTATTAGTGACTAGCGGCACAGCGGTTTCACTCGTTGCTAATCGTTTTTGAAAGCGAATAAGACTTTTTCCATGTATTATGCATAAGTAACATATTTCCTTTTGAATCACTCCTTAGATAGGTACTATTGAAAAAAAAATGCAAACTACAACCAATTTTATAAGCAACTTAATTTTATACTATGTAGAGACGATCTTCTTCTTTTCCTGTGGGACACTGAGTCGTCTAATGACTTGATGAAACCTGAATGAGTCAGTAACAAACCTACATAAGTTACAACCTATAGTACATACCTACTTATATCACGCCAATATACCTTGATACGACATCCATAGGTAAAATGGGATGATGCTATTCTAAGCCTGCATCACACGGCACTCCCTATATTTATAGGTTTAATAGCAGCGTTTTCCCCCCGAAGGGTAGAAAACGCTTATTTAGGTTTCAGCCGTTCGGCTTGACCCACCTTGAGATTACACCCTTGTATTCTGTCAATTTATAGTGTGAAGTTCGTTAGAACTGCGATCATGCTCCGGTTTAATCGCAGCAACTTCATTCCGGTTTGAGTGTCGTTCAGCGCGGGCGGCGGTTTGTTCATCAGTACCCAAAAGCCGGCAGGGCTTTGAATTTGGGTGGGTCAAGCCGAACGGCTGAAACCTAAATAAGCGTTTTCTACCCTTCGGGGGGAAAACGCTGCTATTTAGGTGTTCGAGCCTAAAGGCTTGACCCACCTTGAGACGTGTTTACTATCTGCCGGCGCTGAACGAGCGTACTGTGATCTAAGACAAAAGGTATATTCCAGGATATAAAAACATAACACGTGTTAGGGTATTACCCATGAAAATGGTTTATTAAATGAAAATGTAATGAAACTGCAGATGTTTAGAAACAAAACAAATAACGCTTATACCATCATCAACAAAACAAAAAGTAACTCTGAAAAATATTTAGATGGGTGTGAAATCACATGATACACTAGCTGTACTACTATGTTTAGTAGGACGAGGGCCAATTTCCCTTAAGTAATATTTTATAAAGGTATCTCCCTGTCTCCAGTTTCCCCGCTTTAAAACCTCCTCTAAATTCATACCTTGATTAATCCAATTATCTGTAGCCACTGCAGCACGACAACTGCCCGGTGAGGCGGAAATATTTGCTTGCTTAAAAAGTGTTCTAATCCATCCTGCAATGACAGTGCGAGAGGCAGGCTTCGACTTGCCTCTCGTCGTTATAAATAGGCTTGACAAAGAGCCTCTTCTATCCGCCGAAACTTGCAGAAGCTGTCGAGTCCAATGAACCAAGTCAAGATTCTTATCTGGATTTTTAGAAATTTCCCAACCAGATTGTGAATATGTTAATGTATCCGTTTTGCTACCATGTTTAGGCCATAGCCTTATCACATCATTGTGATCCTCAAAGAAGTTTGCTCCTATGTCCAACAGAGTGAGGTCATGAATTCTTCTGCCCGTGTTTAGAAGGAGCAATATAGCAACTTGACGGGAAACCTCAAAAATACTTTGTTCGTTAATAGTTGTCTTTTTAAGCCAATTTATTAAATCAGAAACGTTCCATATAGGTGGCCGTGCTTTGGTGGTTGGTCTCATAGCTCCGATTCCTTTTAATACATGTCTGACCAGAGCATGTTTTGAAAGTGATTCACTTAATTCCGGCTTGCAGAAGGTACACACTACTGACTTGTGAACCATTATCGTACTCAGTGAGAAGTTCTTTTGAGTAAAAAGGAAACACAGGAATTGTGCTAGTTCTTTTGCTGTTGGTCTTTTCGTGTCTACATTGTTTGCAGAAGCCCACTCTAACCATCTTTTCCATGCAGGTCGATACGTCTTCAATGTTGATGTTCTCCAAGACGACTCTATGATTTTAAATTGCTCATCTGTCCATCCATCTAATTCGTCACACCAGCCTGTACCTTCCAAACCTCCAGGATCATATCGTCTACTTCTGGAGGTGGTCTGTTCGTTTTGAGATCGACCAGATGGTTCCGCAGGTTGTGAATTCGATAAGGGAGATCCAATGCTCTCCTCTTCAGCTCGGGCCTCCAATAAGCCTTCTCCCAATGAGGAGCTACCACCAGATAGCAGCCCGAGCTGTGTTCTAGATGTCGAAGTACTCTGGGGATAAGGGTCGGGGGTGGGAACACCCAGCCTAGACTGAAGCGCCAAGGTCGGCTGAATGCATCGGTGAAGAGACTTTGGTGATCTCTCACGTCTTCGCTCACGTAGGGTTGTATCACTGCGGATCTGTTTGATGCAAATAGGTCCACGTGAGGCGTTCCCCATTTCTGGAATATCTTGTGAACGATTTGGCTTGATAGCTGCCACTCTGGTAAGGTGTTGCCGCGGGACAGACTGTCGGCTATTCCGTTGAATCTTCCCGGCAGATACCTGGCGGTCAGGTGAATTTTCCACGTTTCCGTGAGGTGAAATATCTTGGTTGCAGCTGCTAAAAGTGCCTTTGACTTTGTTCCTCCTTGTTTGTTTATGTAAGCGATTGTCGTCTTGTTGTCTGACTGGAACATTATAGATTTGCCTTTTAATTTCCAAGAATTCTTTTGCAAGACTTTGTAGAGAGCCCACAATTCTTTTAGATTGCTGTGCCATGCCTTCTGTTTTTTGTTCCATAGCCCGCATAGCCTTTCGCTGTTTAAAATGGCACCCCAGCCGTCGTCTGCTGCGTCTGTAGTTATAAATTTTGAAACCTTGGGATAATGGATCGGTGAGGCCATTTGAAATTTCCTTATCCACCAAGATAGTTTTTGTTGTACTTGAGCTGGTATTGGGAATTTTCGATACCGGTCGGTCTGTGGTAATTGATTGGCGAATCGCTGAATTACTCTGCAGTGAAGTCGCCCCAGAGGTATTACCTCGGCGGCAAAGTTGAGCTTGCCTAGTAGTACTTTGGCATTCATCCAGCTCCAAAAGCCTCTCCTTTGAAAATTTCTTGTGTATTTTATATACTGCGCGATCTTCTGGCTTGGGAGATATTTTTTGTTGTTTTCTGTATCCCACACTACCCCTAGGTAATCCATTACTCTGCTCGGGACGATATTTGATTTTTTGTAGTTGATGCACCAACCAAGGTCTTCTAACAGTTGGAGAACGTAGCGACTCTGTTGTTTTAATATCTCCCTGTTCTGGTGCATGATCAAAAAATCGTCGAGGTAAACTATTATTCTTATATTTTGCTCCCTGAGGTATTGAGCAACCCAATTCGTCACCTTTGCGAATATTGATGGGGCGCTGGCTAGCCCAAACGGTAAGCAGGTCATGTGGAAAAATTGATTTTTGTATAGGAAACATAGGAACCTTTGATGCCCCTTCGTAATTGGAATGTGGTAGTATGCTTGTGAGATGTCTATTTTTACCATGTAGTCTCGACTTTGCAAAATATGATGAATGTTGCGGTGGTTTATGAGGTGGAATTTTGGAGTTGCTACGAAGTTGTTCAGACGCTTCAGATTGAAAATAAGGCGATGAGACCCATCTTGCTTCATCCTCAGGAACATTGGCGAAACGAAGCCTCTCGAAGCTGTTTGTTTTTTGACTACTCTTGAGGTTATTAAGTTGCCTAACTGTTCGTCCATTGCCGTCGATTCCTTGCAGGACAAGCTTAGAAAGTCGTCTTTTGTTAATTTTGTTAACGGGGGTCGTCTTATAAACGGTATTCTGTAGCCAGATATAACTGACACAATTGTTTTTGGTGCACCTAAATTTATCCACGTCTGAACTTGTTTGCGTAGCTGTCCTGCCTGAAAACAGTCAGTATCTTTTTGTATCTTTCGGTTTTCCTTTCTTGTCTTGGGGCTTTTGCTCCCTTTGCTTGTAAAAGCGAGGTTTTTCTTGAAAGTTCTTGTATTCGCGAGGTTTAAATGAAGTTTTTTCTTTCTTAGGAGTCGATGAGGCTCCTTTGTGTTTAAATGATTTCTTAAACTTCGGTGGAAATACTTTATGTACCCCCCCTTGATCCTTCAGCACCTCGGATAATTTTGCTTCTGAAAATAAGTGAGTATCGGAGGGAGGGATATCATGAAGTATCTCATTGACTACTTTATTAGGTGCCTTATACAATTCTCTTCTCTGTTGTATAACTTCAGCTCTTTTGCCACAGGTATACTGCAAAAGTGCGTCTGAAATTTTGCGAAATTCACAGTCTTCATGTAAGAATTTTTCATTCAGTTCCATCGCAATTTCAGGAGAAATATTTTTACTAGCGTTTACGAAAGTTTGTCGCTGTTGAAGAAGCCCATGGCTTATCGCTGCTAAAGTGCTGTCTATTTTCTCTAAGATCGATACACTGTGCCAGAAGGGGGTGGCCAGCGCTAATTGTGAATTTACCTTTAAGGCAGTAAACACAGGAGTTGCTTGAAATTTTCTCTGAACGTCTTTATAACGAATATTTTTCCACGCATTGGAGCCTAGCCTTTGAGATTTAGAGCCTTGTTCTGCTAGTGCTGGATCAGCTTGAGAAATTTTCGCTTCAGTCTCTGTAACATTTGGGGCAAAATCTATGTTAACTTTTGGTCTGCTTTGTAGCTCTGAAAGCTTTCTTTGGGCTTCAGCGATTTGTTCTCTAAGGTCTGCTTCCGGGTCCAAATGTCTCGGGGGTTGAGCCACGTCTATTGGTTTCCAAAAATGAACTTCATCCTCTTCATCTTGAGAGGTGCTACTGTCCTCGAAGGAATGATTCAGAGAAATTGGGATCTGATCAACTCTCTCAGGAGCGTTGGCCTCCTCTTTAAAGTCAGACATTTGATCTTGAATTTTCTTAATAGATTCGTTGTGTCTATTCGACAAATCAAGCATTGTTTTATACATCAGCTCTTGCTGTTTAGCAAGTTTTTTGATCAAATCATCATCATCTGGCTTCCGTTTCGGCGACGGTGGATGGGTTTCCGATTCAGCATCTTGCTGTACGTCTTCAGCATGTGACTCTCTGTGGCGTTTGGCACCGGGCGTGCTGGGCGTTTTTGATCTACGGCTCGTTGGATTTTCTTCCGTGGTTCTTTGGGAACCTTCACCAATGGCTGATGATAGTTCTTTCCTTGAGATGATCAAAGGTTTTAGTTTAGCAACAACGTCCATGAAATAATTGTATGACATTGCACTGTCATGAATTTTTGCCATGACATTGTGTGGAGCAAAAATTAATGTTCTCCCGAATGGCCAGTCTAGTAGTCGACGCCTGATATCTCGAAAAACTCGTTCGGTGACTTGTGGCACTGGGGTTCCATGCTCGTAACAGGTCTATAGACGGAAGCGCAAACCGAAGCTTCTTCTCAACTTCTGGGTCGATGGACTCGCCAAATAGCTCTTCGTAAGGTAAGTCATTAACGACCCACGTCTCCCAGTCGTCTGAATAATGTTCACCGACTAGCTCGACAACCCTTTTGAAGAATGGGTTAGATGACGGTGGTGGCCGTTGGGCCAACTCGCCCATAGAAGTCAGCGTCATGACTGCAAAAGAAAATACTGAGTTAGCTTCTAGCGCCATTTTAAAGCTGTATTTTTGAAGCGTCATTTTGAAACGACTTATCAGCCATGTGCAACAGCAGACGTCGTATGGATTTCAAACGACAAAATGAATTGTAGTATGAACTTTTGAAACGACATTCAAAACACATCGTGATAGTCGCATAAAATTTGTGTTCCCAAAAGTGAAACGACAAAATATCGAGATACCCTCAATATGGGTCTCGTGTCGTATGATGATACGACATTCCGACGGTGCATGGACGCGTCTAGAAAATTTAAACGTCGTTTCGAATTGATACGTCGTATAAAAGCGGTCCCGTTTCGGGCACGCCGTTCGAAAATAATAATAACACTTACTGCGTGAACTTCAAGTTTCAGTATTGAAACGACGTTGCGTCTATCTCGTCCAACTTGAGGGTAGAATGCGTATGGTTCGGTCAGAATACAAAAGCGTACTGATGAACAAACCGCCGCCCGCGCTGAACGACACTCAAACCGGAATGAAGTTGCTGCGATTAAACCGGAGCATGATCGCAGTTCTAACGAACTTCACACTATAAATTGACAGAATACAAGGGTGTAATCTCAAGGTGGGTCAAGCCTTTAGGCTCGAACACCTAAATAGCCACAAACATCATGTAACGTTGAATACTTATTCAGGAAACTCGATCAATCATTTACCCCAATAATGCATCACCCAAATTAAACCCGTGGGTGTCATCTCTCTCTTTTCGTGTAGGACACCGAGTCGTCCAACGACGTAAGAGGCGACTAAGCAACGAGTACGTACTTAAAGGTGATCAACATTTAAAAAACCTTTAATGAATTGTAAATAAAATTCGCACTAGTCGCATATGGAATGGACGCAGATTACCTTACTTGAAGAGCTGAATAGAAAGCGAAACAGTTGCCGACTTATTTTGCAAATACACTTTTCGTCTTTCGTATTATTTTACCAGTTCAGCGTAAAACCTGAACTAAACTACGTAATTTTAATAAAGTGTAAACAAATGGAGATCCCGAACAACTGCATTACAATTTTAGGCGACATGGTAACAACCTGTCACTATAGTGCTACACGATTTATTAAACTGCTATTGCGACCGTATTTTACGGCCGTTAAACGCTCTGCCTACTGAATTTATTGCTTACGTTACGACATACACAACAGAAACAAAACAATACAGAAAACTTAAGACTAAAAGTAAGCAAAGGCGGCTTTATCGCTTGCAGCGATCTCTTCCAGGCAATCTTAACATTAAAATAGACACAATAAAGAGAAATGATTTGATTTGTGATATGTGTGTTTATGTACTTACGTTGAGAACCATTTCACTTTTAGATTAGGTGTCTTATAAGTATTTGCGACAAACCTTTGATCGCACCAATAAACTACAAATAAAATTTCAGCGCCACGAAATTGTCTCTTTCAGCAAAATCCTGAACACCGGCCACACCACGAAGGGACCAAGCGAAGCCTGAACGCATGTCAGCGCAGGCGCGCAGCCTCCCGGCCCCTGGGCCTTCAGTGAATGAACGGAGCCCGCCCCGAGTGCTCGCCCCAACGCCGCGGAGCCCTAAGTGACGAAGTGACAGTGAGTGACATGTACTCCTAAAGCGATGGCCGCGAGCCAAACGCCCGCCCCACTGGGATCATGTTCGGCGTCGTAGGTAAGTCCAATTTTCAAGGTCACCTCGCAAATGTGTCGCCGAGGGTGGCTGAAGTATCGAATCACACCCTTAAGTTTCTATCTCGCTCGTTTCGACAATTAAACTCCGAATCTTTACGTGGATGATTCTCTAAAAGACGCCTATATTGATACAATTTTTTCTAACGTTCTAAAGATGAAACGATCACTCCCTTTCAAGATGTCCTGTCCGCTTCCCTCTTCGCCTGGCAATCATGCCGTCTCGTGATACGAATTAATTTTGAGCCATCAGCGATTAGGACGTCCAAATTTTCTTGCCACAGGCGAAATTCCTGCGTTTTCCCTGCCAGGCGGTAGATGGATATTACTTAGATATCGATGGAGGGGTTTCGTAATTTCGTATAAACTTTACCGTCAGTTTGACCTCTGAAGTGGTTTTGTCGACCTGTGATGAGGGTTCATTCAAATATCTTTTTGAGAGTTTGAAATGAAATTATCTTTTTGGGAAGGGTCAGTCAGATGGATGGCTGGAGGCGTTTGTTTTAAATTAAATACTAGCCGTGTTATTACAGATAAGGTTGACATGGTTGAAGCTGGTTTGACAACGTCAACTCCTATGGAATAATCATTTAAACATTGTACATAATAGATCGACTAACTTTTTGGTAATAACAACTATAGCTATTTACAGATCGCTTTAAAAATGAAACGAACGTATCCCGCCCTATTGTAGGTTCAAGAAATAAACCTACACCCTGAATTATTAAACGTGCGTGATATCGATTTGAAAAAAAATAATTCTATCTTTGATTCAGGAAGAGGAAGAAGACATGCACCTAAGTATATATGGACAAATACTTATAGGCTGCATGCAGACCATGAAACTGAACAACTTTTCCCTAAAAACATATGTCAGAAAACTACAAAAAAACGAAGTTCCATACAAAATTGCAATCAGCTGACTACATTTACTACGAGGAGTAAATTCTTTTTTACGATTCCTAAAATATTTTCTTATGGGTAGTTATTCAATTTCATGGTCTGAATGCACCCGGTATCAGTATTCGGAGGGCTGTCCATTACACCCTTTATAGGGTGAAATTGTATCTACTAGTGACCGATACTGAAAACAGAGGAGGGACTGGTGATAAAGAACAACTTTCTTAAGTTTGAGCCTCTACATGCGGGGTTTGCAGAGCCTTAAAAAATGCGGTGGCTAACGCGTTAAACAAACGCGTCCGTCAAACGAAAAAAAATTTGAATTCCCATACAATAAACGGATACCATAGCTCACTGTAGCGACCAAGGTTTTTGACAGACGCTTCCGTCAGTCCGTCATAGTATAGGATTCGCCAAAGGTTTTCCGCCTCCGTAGTAATTTTTTATAAAAGTACTCGTTGCTACTATTGTTTTCTTTTACACACACACACATATCATGCCTATAAACCCTTGTGGGGTAGGCAGGGCGTAAACGGCCGCAAAAAACGGTCTGATAAATATTTGAGCGTTATTCGGAAAACTGTGTATCGCCATAGTGACAGGTTGTCAGCCCATAACCTAAAATTGCAATACATACCCTCGAGTCTCTTAGTTTCCTCTTACGACTCCCAAGGGAAAGGAATGGGGTGATGTTATTCTAAGCCGGCATCACACGGCATGTTTTCTTTTACTTAGATGATAATCTTCTAAAGGACGTGAGGTCAAGTTTGCTCAATTATTTTCACTTGCGTTAGGTCAAGAGTGTTTCCTCAATTATTTCGACTTGCTGGATTATAAAAAAACTTATTAAATTACTCGCTTATTCCATTTTACAATTTAAATTAGTTTATGGTAGTAAAGTCAAGCTCCCGTCCGGTTTGACTGTCGAACCGCCAATCTTCTCCTTTTCGTGTGGGGATACAGAGTCGTCCAACGACCCGACGTACCCTGGTGTCAGAGTTTTTCAACCGCCTAGTAATAGTAGTAGGCCTCTGACATGGTTGCGTAACGACCACCGTCTCAGTAATCATAGACAATAAACGGGACCAACGGCTTAACGTGCCCTTCCAAACACGGAACCGTCTTTCTACGTACAATCAGGTGGTTCAGCCTGCAATGTTCTAACCAGACTGGGAACGAATTTATAAAGTGATAAATATCAACATTGTGAGTGCCCCACCGAGAGTCGAACCCGAAACCTTTGCGTTGTAGGCTACAAGTGTCCCACATCGACCATCAATGTAAGTCTTATACGCGCGGCATAAGAACGGTCCAAAGTCTAGACTGTCTAACCTAGCCTGAGCTTCACTGTACTTAAGGCAAAAAGATAAAAAATGATCTACGTGGTTTTTCTAAACAGGATGGTACTTGCCGTGAACTTTTAAACGTCCGTTTCCCACTAATGGCAAATCCTATGTGTGAAAACAGAGCGAAATAACCATATTTGGACGAATTTTCATTCTTTTGAAAATTTCTCGCTAAATGAACAAGTAATCAAAAAATTGTACGACAAGAATCTAGTAATGTACAAGACGTATCGTACTCGCAAAAATTATGGGCTATGTTAATAAGATTGCTATACACTACGCAAAAACAAACTCTGAAAAATTAATCTAGCAAACTTTCTTTAATCGTGCTTTCCTACGTCATAAAGGTAGATAATTTAATGAAAAATCATTTTACATAAAAATAAGATTTATTGTATTCACCATACGGTAGAAATTGTTCATCATCAATCTTTTACTGAACTCTATAGTGTTGTCTGGTTAGGACATTGCAGGCCGGTCACCGGGAACAAATTCACAAAGTGATAAATATCAACTTTGTGAGTGTGCCACCGAGAATCGAACCCGCAACCTTTGCGTAGCAGGCAGTTGCACTACCACTGCGCCACATCGGCCGTCATATTGTCGTAGTATAGGTCTTTTTTTATTATTTTTTATTAATGCTGGGTTTGCTCTTGACTCTAGTCTAGGTCATAGGACAGAGACAGAGCCTAAGATGGAGCGAGCTCACCCAGAAGAAGCCTGTTAAGGCACTGGCACTCCCACACACTGACGGAACGCAGGTGGCTACTTGGCGCCAGACTTCGGTGGGATGGTGGTCGCGAGCCAGGCGGCCCCTTACGGAGCCTTCCACCGCGCACGTGGGATCGTTCAGCCGGACTTATCCACAGGCAAGCCTGTGTTGCCGTTGCCCGGGGTGGACCGCTAGGAGGTAGATCCCATACCACCCCAAAAAAAAAAACTGTATGGAAAAAACAGTAGTTGTTGTTGCCGGCAGATATCTATCTACAGGAAGTTGTAGATATGTACATAGTAAAAGATTGCTTATCACTGTTGCAGCATGCAACACACACATACTCTATCTCTCACACACACACAAATCACGCCTTGATACCTTGCGGGTTAGGCAGAGCGGTAAAAATACGGTTGCTATCACCATGTCAGACAAACATTTGTGGGTCGTTCAAATATCTTAAATGTATCACCATTGTAGCAGATTGTCAGCCTGTCGCCTAAAATTGTAATGCAGTTGTTCGGTATCTCCTTTTGTTTAGGCTTATTTATTATTTATATAGGTACTTCAAATATTGATTAGATATTTCAAGAGACCAATCAGCCCATGAAACTAAAAAAAAAAACACCTTCAATTCTTAAAAAAATCTCCCATACGAATTGCGTCAGAAGAAGCAAGTAGTTTTATTTATTTATTTATTTACAGTTTATTGCACACAAAAACATTACAGGAAAGACACAAAACATAAAGAAATACGACACAACAGGTACAGCTTATTTCTAAATAGAAATTTCTTCCAGCTGACCCTCGGAAGTGAGACATTACAAAGTAAGGCAGAAAAGACGTGTACAACAGCACAGTTATTCTAATAACTAAAATTTAATCACTTATAGTATATTAACTACACTAACCTAACCTGACAATATATACTTATAATAACATTATAATATCCAATACATATACAGTAAATATACATAAGTTAACATATACCTACACAATATAATATAATAATAAATAAAATACGTATACAATACATATGTGTATATATATACATACATACATACATAAATCACGCCTATATCCCTTACGGGGTAGGCAGAGTGTTAACGGCCGTTCAACGGATATTAACACCACGTCTGACAAAAGTTTGAGGGTCAATCAGATAACTGTGTATCACTATAGTGACAGGTTGTCAGCCCGTCGCCTAAAATTGCAATACACACCCTCGAGTCCCTTAGTCGCCTCTTACGACACCCATGGGTAAGATATGGGGTGAGGCTATTCTAAGCCGGCATCACACGGCGGTGTATATATATATATATATAATATTAACAGTCTAGAGATAGATAATACTCTTTCACTCTTTTTTTAAATATATTGATAGAGGGACTGTCTCGGATCGTGTGAGGAAGCGAATTCCACAGCCTAGCCGCATGTACAGTGAACGAGTAAGAGTAAAAGTCAGATTGATGAAGAGGAATAGAAAGAAGAGTTCGAATGTTCGAGCGACAAGGTTTGTCCTGAGGACGAGAAAAGTTAAAACGTTCACTGAGGTAGGCAGGAGTTCGTGGGTTGTGTAAAACATTGAATAGGGAAGAGAGAATGTGAGTATTCCTGCGAAATCGGATTGGGAGCCACTTGAGCTGTTTTCGGAAGTGAGAGACGTGGTCGTATTTACGCAGACCGAAGACAAAACGAATACAGAGGTTCTGGATACGCTCAAGTTTGTTTAAGAGCTCCTCTGTGGCATCAGGATAACAGGCATCGGCGTAGTCAAGAATTGGAAAGAGAAGAGTTTGAGCCAAAGAAATCTTGGTTTTTAAAGGCAAAAAATTTTGGAGACGTTTGAGTGTGTGAAAGGAGTAGTGAACTTTACTGCTGACGCTATTGACTTGAGCAACCCAAGACAAGTTCGAGTCGAACATGACTCCTAGATTTTTGGCGGTGTTTGTGTACGCAATTGGGGTTCCATTGTATATGACTGGAGGTATAACACAACTTTCCAATCTTGTCCGCATGTACCTACCACCAATAAGCAAAACTTGCGATTTATTCGGGTTTACCAACAGACCAAAGGATTCAGCCCATTTTCGTATATTATCAAGGTCATGGTTAAGTTCCGCTATTGCGGCGTTTAAATCATGGACTTTGAAATGGCGGTATAGTTGCAAGTCGTCTGCATAAAGGTGGAAGTTGGATGATAGTTGAGAAGTTACAGTGTTTATAAAAATGGAGAAAAGAAGAGGAGAAAGCACGCCACCTTGGGGTACACCCGCACTCAGATCGCACCATTCAGAGGAAACCTCATCACAGCGGACCCGCTGCGAGCGACCACGAAGATAAGAATCGAACCAGGCGATCGCTGAAGAGGACAGATTAAGAGATCGGAGAACAGCCAAGAGTACGTCAAAATCCACTGAATTAAAAGCGCTGCTGAAGTCAAGCAAGGCAAGGACTGTCAAAGATTTATTTTCCATGGCAAACCGGATATCATCAGTGACTTTTATTAAGGCCGTTACCGTGCTATGACCTGGTCTAAAACCGGATTGAAATCGTGATAAAAGTAGATTTGACGATACGTAACCAGCAAGCTGCTTGTGAGCGATGTGTTCAAGGACTTTGGATAGGAAAGGTAATATGGAAATGGGTCTGAACTGGGAGAAGGATGATGGATTGGAAGTTTTGGGTAGAGGAATGATGTTAGCACGTTTCCATGCAGAAGGAAAAGAACTCGTTGCCAAGGAAAAGTTGAAAACGTGAGTTAGAATAGGCAAGAGCTCGGGGAGAATTAAGGAGACCATACGGGAACAAAGGTTGTCATCGCCCACAGCAGTTGAAGAAATGGACAGAACATGTTTCTTAATATCCTCCTCAGAGACGGAAGTGAAGTTAAAAGAGCAACACATGGGTAAAGATTGGCTAGAAATAAGATTGATTGTAGCTGACTTGACGATATTATCAAGAACAACAGGCGGGAGAGAGAAGTGTTTATTAATATCGTTGAGGTTAAAGGCTACATCAGTAACAGTTGTAGATTTGCCAATACCCAGCGTTTTAAGAAAATTCCAGATTTGATTGGGACTACAAGCTTCTATGGAAGTGTGAATGTGGCGTCTTTTAGCAGCTCTACACAGACGACTGCACCTGTTTCTTAAAAGTTTGTACCTAGCCAAGTTTTGATCCGTCGGGCACCTCCTAAATCGCTTTTTGGCACGGTCACGTTGAGCCATTATATCCTTAATGTCGTGTGTAAGCCAAGGTGCAGGGACATTCCTGATTTTGACATGCCTGACTGGAGCATGTTTGTCAAACAGGCTTAGGACTGTGCTGGTTAGCTGACTTATTTTTTCGTTAATGTCACAAGCGTCAAAGATAGGTTTCCAATCAATGTTGCCAGCATCACGTCTCAAAGCCTCCAAATCAATGCCTCTAAAACTACGTAGAGAACGATACTTAGGTTTACGCCGAGGAGGTCGAATTTTAAAGGAGAGAAAGATTAGATCATGATACGAAAAGTTGGCTGGAAACTGACCATGCGTAGCAACAAGGTCAGGGGAAGAAGTAATTATTAGATCTAGAAGAGAAGGTACGCAATTTGGAAAGTGGTGTGTGGCGGTGAGCGGGAGACTCTGGAGATTGTACGAGCAAAGGATATTCTGGAGCTTGTGGGTGCGAGTATCGTTTTTAATAAGACACGTATTGAAGTCACCAAGAATGATTGTGTGATCGTAATTTGGACTGTGTGTACTTAACAGATTGTCAAACGAATCAAAATAATCAATAGTAAGAGATGGACTGTAGTACACAGCAAGTAAGATCTTTTTGTGATGCAAAGTGACTTCAATAAACAGGTGCTCTGCAGATTTTAAATAAACACCAGGGGAAGTACTAATTAAGTTATAAACGATGTCTCCACGCAGATATATGGCAACGCCACCACCTCCTTTGCCCGTACGGTCATTTCGAATGAGCTTGTACCCCGGAAGTGGGAATTGAGTAGAAAGAAGAGAAGGTTTAAGAAATGACTCTGATACAAGAATTGCATCTACGGAAGTATTGCTGAATGTTGCCAGAAGATCGGAGTAGTGACAAGGAATACTCTGTGCGTTAATATGCACAATGTTAAAGTTGTTGTTAAATTTAGAAAATACCTTATTCAGCTGATCATGCGAAGAGACAAACGAAGAATTACTATCACTGTCACTTTCAGCCGCACTATCTGCACTCAGAAACGTAATCTGAAGAAGATGAACATGAGTGAAAGCTATCATCACCAAGAGTTAAAATATTATCATTATTCATATTATATAAAATACAAAATAGAATATATTAAATACTAACTTTTAAAACCTATATACCTAGATTTAATCTAAAAAGGCACAACAGTGCCACTACGTACTTAGCCTTGTCAACACTTACCATTACCGTGTCAGATAATAGAAATCACTTTGTAATATAGAGGGTGATAGAGGTGTACACAAAGATATAAATGCAAAAACCTAATACAATCAGCAACGTTACTTTTTGAGTAACAGAAAAAAGTCACGACATTGTAACGCTGCTACAAACACGAGACTCCATTCCGAAAAAAAAAGCAAATAAAGAGGTTAACATGTCAAACAAAAATTATAACCACAAAATGCGGTGAAAGAAAAAATCTATAAAAAAATAAATGTATTTGTTAGTACCTCAAGACTTGAAAGTGACAATAATCCGGCAAAATGCAAGAGAACACTATAATAGACTTTACTTGGCCCTGGGCCTTAATCTATTCGACGATTGCTGCTCTTGAACTTGCTTTGGAGGAGCAACTACATCATTGTTATATAGGAACTACATCATTGTTTCAAAGAAGGTTCTCCCACTACACCATGCAAATTGGCGGACGTATTATTATCGCATCCGTCTGTCAGACGAAAGGAAAATTCGAATTGTTATACAAAAAACGGCAACCACGGTAAACTGTTACGCACGTAACACATACGATTTGACCAAGGTGTTCGACATACGCATCCCTTAGTCCGTCACAGTGTAGGATTCGCCAAAGATTTTCGGCCTCCGTAATAATTTGGTATGAAAGTACTCGTTGCTACTATTGTTTTCTTTTACACACACACATATCACGCCTATAATCCCTTGCGGGGTAGGCAGGGCGTAAACGGCCGCAAAAAACGGTCAGATAAATATTTGAGGGTTATTCGGAAAATTGTGTATCGCCATAGTGACAGGTAGCCCATAGCCTAAAATTGCAATACATACCCTCGAGTCTCTTAGTTTCCTCTTACGACTCCCAAGGGAAAGGAATGGGGTGATGTTATTCTAAGCCGGCATCACACGGCATGTTTTCTTTTACTTAGATGATAATCTTCTAAAGGACGTGAGGTCAAGTTTGCTCAATTATTTTCACTTGCGTTAGGTCAAGAGTGTTTCCTCAATTATTTCGACTTGCTGGATTATAAAAAAACTTACTAAATTACTCGCTTATTCCATTTTACAATTTAGATTAGTTTAAGTTAGGTACAGTCAAGCTCCCGTCCGGTTTGACTGTCGAACCGCCAATCTTCTTCTTTTCGTGTGGGGATACCGAGTCGTCCAACGACCCGACGTACCCTGGTGTCGGAGTTTTGTTCGACCGCCTAGTACTAGGCCTCTGACATGGTTGTGTAACGACCACCGTCTCAGTAATCATAGACAATAAACGGGACCAACGACTTAACGTGCCCTCCCAAGCACGGAACCGTCTTTCTACGTACAATCAGGTGGTTCAGCCTGCAATGTTCTAACCAGACTGGGAACGAATTTATAAAGTGATAAATATCAACATTGTGAGTGCCCCACCGAGAGTCGAATCCGAAACCTTTGCGTTGTAGGCTACAAGTGTGCCACATCGACCATCAATTTAAGTCTTATACCAGGCCTCTTTCACTCCATGTACTTGCGCGCGATAAGTACCTACCGGCCGCCGGGCAGCCGGCTGCCCATAGCTCAGTGGGTTGTCGACAGCCGCGTTGAGTGTCCGTACGTGCGAAAATATTTTGTGTAACTAGACTTGTAGCCCGACGTTCGTTATTTGTAACTTGGTAACTTGACATGGCGAGTGGCGACTAATAATAATAATAAAAGTGGCACACTATGTGCAGTTGAAGGATGCAGATCCAGCAGGAGAAGAGACAAGAATTTATCTTTTTTATATTATAATATAATGAAATAATAAAACATGTCAAAACAGTAAAAATATTTTATTCTTTCATTTATAAAGTGTTCAGTAAATACCTACTGACTTAAATATCGAAAGAGGCAGCCCTGGCTATCCACCCTCAGCACATGGCGGCGTGCAACTACAGAGGAAAGTTAACTTTATGTTCGTGAGTTTTGGTTCGTTTTGGCTTGCAGCGACTAGCTACTCAAAAGAGTAGGTTATTATAGCAGTAGGTATTGACATTTTTCCTTGGAGTGATTTATCTGTTACGTAGTAACTATTAGGTAATCTGTGCTTATACGCGCGGCATAAGAACGGTCCAAAGTCCAGACTGTCTAACCCAGCCTGAGTGAAGCTCAGGCTGTACTTAAGACAAAAAGATAAAAAAATATCTACGTGGTTTTTCTAAACAGGTAGGTACTTGCCGTGAACTTTTAAACGTCCATATTTCGACGAATTTTCATTCTTTTGAAAATTTCTCGCTAAATGAACAAGTAATCAAAGAACTGGTACGACAAGAGTCTAGTAATGTACAAGACGTATTGTATTCGCAAAAATTATGTGCTATGTTAATAAGATTGCTATACACTACGCAAAAACAAACTCTGAAAAATTCTACGTCATAAAGCTAGATAATTTAATGAAAAATCATTTTACATAAAAATAAGATGTTTATTGTATTCACCAACGAAATTGCATGTTTCCAAAAATACCAATTTGTTCGTTGACTAGATTTTGATAATCTCACTGGGGCAGCTATCTCCATACATTTGAGGAGTTTCCAGTTGCTTTTAGGTTATATTGGCTATTTTCTTTGAACCTTACCTACTAAATAGCCTTAGGGACTTTGAAATTAGTCCCTAAATATGTGTCCTGTAGGGTCTATGCCTGTAGTACAAGTTGTTCATTAGCAGCCACAACACTGCCATCCACTACTTGACATGGACCTCCCCAAAATGGGGGGTATTGCCCTACTCACCACGCTTGACAAAGGGTTTGGCGAGCGCAGTGCAAGATGCATTCAATTTGCAGTACAAGTAGAATTGGGGTGATGCTATTCTAAGCCGGTACCACACGGTAGAAATTGTTCAGCATCAATCTTTTACTGAATTCTATAGTGTATTAGAGTTTTCGGTTACCTGCGAAGAAAAGTTGTTTAGTTTCACGCCGACAACACACCCAAAAGCTTTATTATTTCTGAACGTCTTTTTCTTCACACCTATTTTCCATGTACCGTACTTATCTTCAGCTAAAGAATCAGCGCGTTTCTCCTACTCAACTTCCTTAGTCCTATGTTTCTGTCAGTCACTAGACAATTACCAATGTAAACTACATACATACATACACACATCACGCCTATATCCCCTGCGGGGTAGGCAGAGCGTAAACGGCTGTAAAATACGGACATTTATGCCACGTCTGACAAACATTTGAGGGTCATTCAGATATTTGTGTATCACCATATTAACAGGATTCAGCCCATCATCGCTTAAAATTGCAATACACATGTAACCCTCGAGTCTCTTATTCCCCTGTAACGGTACCCACGGGAAAGAAATGGGGTGATGCTATTCTAAGCCGGCATCACACGGCAAATGTAAACTATCGGTAGAAAATTGATTTATCAATCAACACTATTTCACTTAAAGAGTCGTAGGTATACAAACAAACAAGTAGGTACATATACATCTATGTAACGTATAGGTACTTATACGTTACGTAGCTGTCCAATTTCCCGGGACAGTGTTTTTCAGTGTTTACGGCAAATGTGTCGAGATAACACACAAACTTTCCTTTTTACGTCGTCTTGAGTAGTTGAGTATTCTGATGCGCTAATAGGGTTGGGATAAGCCGGGCGGGGTTTATTTATTTATGTTGTATTGGTCGACATCATTCATATTATATATTTTTATTTCCCTTAGTTAAATGGGGTGATGCTGTTCTAAGCTGGCATCACACAGCACTTTTACAAATATCTCGCAAATAATAAGTCGTTGCTCACAGCACACTGCTAAGTTTTACACTTGATTTACTCTGCACTCAACGTCAATTTTCCTTTCAACAACTGTAACTATCCATAGAAAGATAATATTTTTATCCTTAAAAGGTCGAAGGTTTCTCCCACTTGTTGTCCGTCGCTGCGTATTTTTAACGCATCGTAACGCATGCGTATGTCAGATGAAAGGGAATTGCGAGCTCCGATCTTATACCAATACGGCTACGGTGCGTTTACGAATGCGTCTGTCAAACGGCTTGACGCACCTAGTTGCAAAATTCAGTACATCACTAGTGAACAGTCTAAGGTTTAGACACCTCCATTCGTTTCATTTGTGATGATAACCTAAGTAACTTATTTATTTGGATTTGGAAAAACTAAACTCGGATTTATTTTATTTATTTATTTACAACTTTTACACAATCATTACAGGGCAAGCCTAAGGCGATTGCATAAGAAACATACATTAAAGAATTACTTAAAGCTACTACTAAATAACAATAACTGAGATCTTGGAATCTTAACCTATTTATTATAGGATAGGGTGAAATGTTACTAGTGACTGATAGCGAAAACTCAAGCCCGCCTGGTGATAAAGAGCAACTTTCCCCAAAGAACATAGGTCGAAACATACGAAATTCCTGATAATCTGATCTGAGTTACTATTGAAACTCAAATATTTTTGACATAAAGGGTTATTTTTTATTCACCCCGGAAATTTTACAGGGTGATTCTACTCATGATTCTCAACAACTTTTATTATGGGGTCAACTGCGAAATCGCGAAGAAAAACAGCTGCTACATAGAAAAATTCATAACTACTCGAACAAAATGTATGGAACAGCTGGATTTTTTTTCGCGATTTCGCACGTGACCCCATAATAAAAGTTGTTCAGAATCATGAGTAGAATCACCCTGTGAAATTTCCGGGGTGAAAAAAAAAATAACCCTGTATACAAACTATATGTTCCTTGTAGAGAGTTGTTTTCTTATCACCAGCCCATCCTGTTTTCAGTATCGGTCACTACTAAAATTTCACCTTTTATATGTCGTGTTCTAGTCTCCAAAATACATTATTGTTACTGAGGAGATACTCAGTCTCTGAGTAAAAATAGCACCACTCCACTTTAATACGATCGTTTCTTTTTAAATATCTCAAAACGAAATATAAAACGTTGCGATGTTAGAAATAAATCGAGTTCGAATTCTATCAATAAATATCTTTAAAACGTTTTATCTGGCGCGATGGCGTTGCGGGTAGTACCCCTGCCTGCTACGCCGAGGGTCGTGGGTTTGCTCCCCACAATATACAAGAATTCCTTTCCTAAACATTCAGATATTTATATTTAGTATGGGTGTTTCTATGTATATTAAGTATGTAGTCATTTACAAAAAAAGTATATAATTATTAATATTAGCTATCTAGTTTCCATAGTACAAGCTTAGTTTATGGCTTGTTGGCGCCGTGTGAATTGTCCAGGATATTAATTTATTTTAGTACTGTACTGTCTGAATTAATGCGTTAAAACTTGGGTCAAGGTAGGTAGTCAGTGTAGTGTAGGTAGGTAGTATATACCTCTAGTAAGTGGGATCGGGTCGTTGGATGACTCGGTGTCCCACACGCAAAGAGAGAGTGGGAAGAAAAAAACTGAACTCCTATCATATTTTCAGGCCGTAGCACACAAGCTGTGCTCTATAATTAAGGCCAGTGTAGCCGTGAACGACCTCGACAGTGGCACCACTACACAAAAAAAAAAAAACTCTTTATACAAATAATCTATCAGAAAGTCCGTTGCCCAAGTAAAATTTATAACCTAAAAACTCAATGAAATATTTGCTGTGATTAAAGTTATGGCAATTAATACCAAAAGTGGCCGTTTTTAGGCACTTTTTTCCATAACCTTAATTGCAGCAAATGTTTAATTGATAATGCGATTCTAATTTTAGTTAAGGATAATACTAAAAACTTGGGCATCGGACATTCTTATAGATTGTTTGTATAAAGAGAAAATATTTTTTTGGGAAGTGGCGCCACTGTCGAGGTCGTTGACGGCTACACTCGCCTTAACATAGAAGAGCGCCTAATGAGCGGTATACGATGTCGCGTCCAAAATTCACACTCGTAACATTTCGCATGGACACTGCATTTGAATAATTTCTACTATATGCTTTGCTAGATTTGAATGCCTTTCAGTTTCTTTTGAGGCTGTCACGTCACCGCGACAATCGTCAGGGTAAGCAATGAAACTCTTATTTTGGTAATGGATATTTAATGTGGGGGAAGAACCCTCTAAGGGTTCAAATCGGTGATCCGGAAAGCTTTAGTGAACACTTGCACAAACTAGCAAGCACGAGGGCTTGCATATGATGATAACTTAAAAAAACACAGTTCTCTGGGCGACTAGCCCATCCCGAGGTTTACTTAAGACTGCATGATCTGCTGGAAAATGGCGTCTTGGAACGATAGCGATTCAAAATTCAAATGTGAAAGATGAGATAGAAGTTGGTGGTGGACAGTGTTGACAAAATAGTGCGATGCCCGGAGGGCGCATTGCTACAAGGCTTGTTTGATCGGAGGTTTTCAAAGAGTTGTCATATTTATTTATATCGGGTGAAATTTTACTACTGGTTGATACTGAAAACAAAGGATGGGCTGGTGATAAGGAACAATTTGGGAACAAAATTCCACAAGGGCCACAATATGACTAAAATATTTAGAGCTTGCATAGTAACTCAAATAAGTTAATCGTCAATTTTGTACGAGAGACAAAATTTTCTTTTTTTTTATAATAAGTAAAGACAAGAAAACCTTCCAAAGCCCTGCTCCTATATCTAGTCAGGAAATCTTGTGAGAACAACGTTACATGCGATGTTGTTATTTGTTTTACTTTATGACACTAAAACAGAACGAGTAGGTATAATTGAAATAGGCCCACCAATTTTTTATGAATATGATGCCGTATGATGCCAGCTTAGAATAACAACCCACTTATTTTCCGTGGGTGTCGTAAGAGGCGACTAAGGGACACGAGGGTTGCATGTGTATTGCAATTTACATATAGCGATACACAATTTTCTGAATGACCCCCAAATGTTTGTCAGACGTGGCGTAAATGACCGTTTATAGCGGCCTGCACGCAAAGGATATAGGCGTGATATATTATGTATGTATGTAACACCAAAATAATGTTGATCATTGGCTCTAATATCTGCAACTCAAGTGGTAGTTTTTTTCCTTAAGGCTTATCTATCTCTCGTAAGCAGAATAGAATATAGTACAATACTTGTGGCGCATGCATGTATGCAATTTAGTAGTAACTACAACTACAATTCACAGTGACTTGCTATGCATTGTTTTGCTGTAATTATCAGTGATTTACTTCGTATTTACGACAAGGTCCATATTATGTTCTTCGTGTTATTTAATTTAATTGTTTTTCATTACTGTGTAGAGTCACATACTGTGTAAGTTGCACAAATTAGAGGTACATGCACCTATTGGCCTCATTTCGGTTTATAAATTCGCTTGATCTACATTAGAAATTAGCTCTGACACTTTTCGTCAATTAGGTTTAGAAATTGAGATATAGATAATAATATATTATAATTTAACGCAAAATATGCGCTATTATCTAAATTTATTTGACGAAAAGTGACAGCGTTTTAAGTAATTTAAGGTCAGTTAAGAGAATTCATTTCCCGTATTTAGGCCATAGTCACTCTCGATTGAAGAAGCATTTTTTTTTGTTTATTTAGTAGTTTTTCAGCCTGCGCCAAGTCAGATTTTATCCAGATTTTCATAGAAATATAAATTAATCTATTGGCCTTAATATGTATGCGTCAGTTTTGATACAGATGGAATGCTAGTAATTTAAATAAGTCATAGTTTCTACCATCTATAGTGACATGCAAAATCTTTACAAACACAAAATCTTCTGAATATGATATACATACACACTTTAAAAAATATACGTAGTCTTAAATATTTATTTATAATTTTTGCATTAAACGAAATTGACACAAAAAAGATCATATAATAACATTTATTAATAGGCAAGTTCTGGAACAAAAAAAATTCTATACTTCTGATTTGAGGAGGTAGTCATGACTGTATTCAAAAGGAGTATTTTCGAATCGCGCGTAACCACTCCAGTGAAAACGTCATGGATTGTGACACTGAAGTACACGTCGCATGCGAAATGAAATGTCTTTTGATTCAAATATACTTTACCTCGTAGGGTTTCCGATGTTTGTGAATGAAAGAGGGTTCTATTGTCCGGTTTACCTGCTCCACCTTACCCATTGATAGATTATATAGTTATCGTTGTATTGCCCTCGTATAATACAGATTGGTGATCCAGACGCTGACGACCATCTGATCTCTTTTCGTGTGGGAGACACCGAGTCGTCTAACGACACGATGAACCCTGGTGTCAGAGTTTTTCAACCGCCTCCTACTAGTAGTAGGCCTCTGACATGGTTTTTGTAACGGCCGCCATCTAAGTGATCATAGACAGCAACCAGGACCGACGGCTTAACGTGCCCTCCGAAGCACGGAACCATTTCTCTCTTCTTCTTCTTCTTCTTCAACCCGTTGCCACCCAATGCTGAGTGTAGGTCTCCTCCAATGTTCTCCACTTCTGACGATCAAGGGCCTGTCCTATCCAGTTCTTCCCAACAACTTTGACGATGTCGTCCGTCCATCTAGCCGGCTGTCGTCCCACGTTCCGTCTTCCCTCTCTCGGTCGCCACTCCAACACCTTCCTTCCCCATCTGCCATCCATTCTTCGGCATATGTGACCCGCCCACTTCCACTTTCTTGTCGTTACCACTTTAGCTATGTCGGTTAGCCTGGTCCTTTTGCGTATTTCGGTGTTTCTTATCATATCACGTAGGGAAATGCCCAACATAGCTCGCTCCATAGCCCTCTGGGTGACTTGTAAGCGGTGGATTGTTTGTTTAGTGAGCGTCCAAGCTTCAGCGCCGTATGTCATGACGGGGAGGACACATTGCTCAAACATGCAACGTTTTAAGTTCATAGGCACCTTCTTGGATTTGAGTACGTCGGATAGTTTACCGAAAGCACCCCAGCCGAGTTGAATGCGACGCTTGATTTCTCTGTCTTGCCCGCTAACTTCTAGACTCAAGGTCTGTCCTAGGTAAACGTACTCCTTCACTTTCTTGATCCGGTGACCCGGAACCATTTATTTTCGGACAATCAGGTGGTTCACCCTGCAATGTCCTAACCAGACCGGGAACAAATTCACAAAGTGATAAATATTAACTTTGTGAATGTCCCACCGAGTAAGAACCCGGAACCTTTGCGTCGCAGGCAGTCGCACTACCACTGCGCCACATCTGCCGTCATCTGATGAAGACGAGTCAATTACCCTTCTTATTTTGTGTGAAAAGTGTATAAACGGAACGTGTTGTTACAAAGAAAGTAACACATCGGCCTCAATTCGGGATATAAATTCTCTATAAGTTATATCTTAAATTTTCTTAAAATTTAACGTGTTGTTACAAAGAAAGTAACACATCCATCGGCCTCAATTCGGGATATAAATTCTCTATAAGTTATATCTTAACTTTTCTTAAAATCTCTCTATCTCAAAATTCTCAGATAAGTTATATCTTAAACTAGATTTCCGCCCAGCGGCCCAGCGATCACCCGCTGCCACTTATTTTCCCGTGGTAATAGTTGTTTCCCTGCGGTAAAAAGTGGCCTATGTGTTATTTATTACAGGTGTGTTTCAAATTTCATCCAAACCGTCTGAGCGTCGAAGAGGTAACAAACATACACAAACACAAACTCTCAGATTTATAATATTATAGTACGCATTAGTGCCGTTAAGTAATGGCGATACACAGTTTTCCGGATGACCCTCAAAAGTTCGTCAGACGTGGCGTAAATGTCCGTTCTATGCGGCCGTTTACGCTCTGCCTACCCCGCAAGGGATTATAGGCGTGATAAGTGTGTGTATTAATGCCGTTATTTCAGCCGACTAATCGGCTATTCAGTCGACTATAAAAATAACCGACTAGTTTTTCCCGCTTAATCTTACCTGATCTCTCACATGCCCAGTGCCTGATGATATTAAAACCACATCACGTAAACACACAGTCTTCTGGTTATCTCGGAAAACATTTGCAGGCGTAAGCGAAAAACGTGGCCATTTATTTTTAGTACTAACCTGAAATGGCAAGGAACGACATTATCTATTTAAGGGATCAACATGAACTGGTTTGCAATACAGTAATTACGAACAACCAGAATGAACTTCTAATATTTGAACATAGGTCTTTTTATCCTAATACAACCTGTAGCGCATTTGAGTTTACCAGAGAAATACAATTTATTAAAATCTATTTTGACAAACAAAACTTAAGGCCGACTTATGCCTTTTATCCTTGTACTGCGTTATTTTTGAAAAATACTTCGAGTTTAATATTCTTGATTAAATATAATTAAAAAAACGTAATATGGCAAAAACACTTCGTTACAAAAAATATAAAATATGTGAATTTTCCATAAATAACAATAATTTATAACGTTGTAACTTTATTGGAACTTGAATAATTAGGGTCCAAAGATTTATGTGTTTTTCTCGAAATTAGTTACCATGGACTTAGGTTTTTTTTTCTTAGTAGGGCAGTGCGGTAGACCAATGTTAGGGACCCTTCATACAGGTCTTCTCATATGCAGATGAGTGAAGAAAGTAGCAAACACGACTCATGAATATTTAGCAGTCCAGTGGAATATTTTCCTACATCTAGAACAAGCATTTTTAATCTAAGACGGACCAATTGTTGTCATTTAAGATACATTTATTTTTAAGTTACAACCATAAGCTTTACATTGTTATGCGTCTTTGAAATCCCTAGTGATTTAAAATGTAAAACACAAGTAGATCATTGTTGTATTTAGGAATAGACTTATCGTATAGGAAACAAATTTGCCCGTTTTGGATTTTTGACATTTGTTTCAGATTTGAAGAAATTAGTTGAAAACATGGGAGCGCGCGAATGTGACTGCAGCACATTACTGGGACTTGTGATTAATATCATAATTATTCATTTATTTTTGTGTCAGCGATTGAAGCTACCCGATTTACCCTGTCAGAGTATAACTGCCTACTAGGTAAAGAATAGGTTAACACAACCACGTCACATCCGCCATCTTGACTTAACATACCCTCTGAAGCACGGAACCATAATTTCGGGTACAATGTCACCAAGTGGTAAATTTCTCAACATGAACTTTGTGTCCAAATAATCGAATCAGTGATCCCCGGATCCTGATACTACTCTCACACCACTATCCCACGGAGGCAGTTGATGAGGGAATTAGAAAGTAGCACACTCGACTCATGAAAATTTAAATCAGCTGTGACAGCCAACCGCATTAATGTTGTACTGGAATTCTTTGAAATATTAAGGGAGTAAAGGATGAATTTCTCTGAAACATGAGTTGGCAAGGGCTTCAATTCGGAATTTATAATTTTCTTAGCTTACCTCAAATTAGCACTGTCATTTTCAACGAGAAAACTACAGGAGATATCTAAGTCCTGTCATGTTTAAGAATCTCTGTTCTTTGCCATTTCTAGGCAGTTTAGTCGCCATTGTTTTCATCGTCGCCTTATTTTCACAGAAAACGCATATTTGCGTCATAGGCATGACATAAATTAGATTTTTCCTATCCTTTTTCTAAACCGAAAAGACGTCAATAAGACGGAAACGCTAATTTACGGTAACTTAAGATAATTTATTTTATGAGGCCAATGTTTTGTTTATAGGCAAACCAGATAATTCGCGAGACGGCCGCGGGGCAAGAAGTAGGTGGGCGGGGGTGTTGATGCACAAGTAATTAGTTGTTCCAAAATCCATTTTAAGATATATTACTCCAATGCAAAATAAAATACCTACAGAGAGTGTAGACTGTCAATTCCCCCGCTCCCACCTACTTCTTGCCCCGCGGGCGTCCCGCGAGTTATCTGGTTTGCCCATAGTTCAAAGGTGGTTCCCTTTAGTTGCTGAGTACCTAAAAAGCAGTTTTCCAATTCTCCCACTTGTCGCCCGTTGCGATTTTCGATCTTTTTCCGATACAAAAACGGCTACAGTGCGTAAAAAATACACAGCGACAGACGACAAGTGGTAGAACCACTGTACATGATGTTAGGGATATAGCGTGAAACGTATTTGCAATCGCGTGTGGATATAAAAAGTTTTTAGTATTTTGAATGTGGTATTACCTGTATGATTATTTGTTTGTTACTTCTTCACGCAAAAACTACTAAACCGATTTTCACACATAGGTTGAGTTTAGTTTTTATGAGTACGCGGGCAAAGCCGCGGGTAACAGCTAGTCATTAATAATTATCATAGGTACAGTCAAGCTCACGTGCGGTTAGACACTCAAACTGCCAATATTATAAGTCTTATGCGCGCGGCATAAGAACGGTCCAAAGTCTCAGTCTAACCTAACCTAACCTAACCCAGCTGATCTTGACTGTACGTGCCTATAGACTATCTTGAGTTTGACAAGGCGTTCTTACGGTTTTTGGAAAAAAATGCCATTTTACCACATAATGAGTTTGGTCGTAAGTTCTCGGACATCTTTACAGAGGGCGACCATAGCGGCCAATCCACAACATTTCAAATTTCTAACAAGACCCTTTTATATTTTTAATAGATAGTTTATCGCATCATTAAATAAAGGGCAAGTTCTTTTTATTTTATTTTGTTTCATAATCAGAGATTTTAAATTTCAAAAAGTGATAGTTTAGTTCCTACAACTAGGCTGCTGAAAACAAAATTCGTTTGCATACCACTTATATGACCTTTGCTTAAAAAAAAAAACTGATTGACATTGACAGATTTCTCCACTGTTTTTTTTTCTACTATAAGCAAAGAATTTTTTCATCGTAATCCTAACTTTGGAAGTTTTTACAACTTTTCAAAATATTTCAGAAACGATTGCATTAAAAATTATGAAAATATGTTAATCTTAATAAGCATCCCAAACACTCTAAACGATATATATATCTTTTGTATCTAACGTAAAATGAAATGTTGTGGATTCTGGACGCAAATCTAATTTGAACCCTTTCCAGTCTCAGGGGACTGAGGTACCGTGAAAGGGACGTTTCATTCGTTTAATGGGGAAGGTTGCCAAATAACTTCAATCAAAAATGTTCAGTAGTCTAGGGATGGAATATGTAGGCATTTTGCTTTTGCAGGCACATTCGATTAGGCCATCCCAATAAAACACATTTTACAGCTGTCGCATTTGTGCTAATGCTATATCTGTTTTCCTTTGTTGACATTTCTTATAGTATGGAACTGACAGCTGTAAAATATGGCTCATTGGTTTGGCCTTACTGTATACTGGGTGTAAGGGACAGTCCTCCGAATACTAATAGGGTATATTCAGACTATAAAACTGAATAATTTCCCATGATCAAATATTTCAGGAAACGCCAAGAAAAATTTGACTTTCCATAGTAAATGCAGTCAGCTGATCTTGATTTTGTACGGGAAGTAATTAATTTATCGTTTCCTGACATATTTTCCTAGGGGAAAGTTGTTCAGTTTCATGGTCCGCATGCACCCTATCAGTATTCGGAGGGTTGCCCCTTAAATCCTGTATATTGAGGCGACAACTTCGATTGTCAGCTACATGAACGCTTCGCCGAATTTCTGGAACATCAACCGAGCGCGGAATTCGATCATTTAATTTTTGGAAGTTCAACATAATTTATTTACCGTTTGTTGCACACAAAAAATCACAAAAGACACACATACAAAGAACGACACGACAGGACAACTTCTACTAAATTCATCCAGCTGACCTACGTAAAATGAGACTTTATAAGACAGGCGGATTAGGCGTGTACAAATATAATACAATATGATAAAATAAACCTACACACGAATAGATTAATTATACCTTAATAAACTTCAATCAAAAATATACCTACAGAAGTATTTATAAATTGTACCTTAAAATTTAAAAGTTTTTATAAGACCGGCAAAACACTTTGTCACATTCTTACTGGCGTTAAAACGACGACGTCGCGGGCACAGCTAGTTATGAATATGAAAACTATATACGCAAGTCAAGATGTGTTGCACAATGGAGTGGCATTGTCATATTTTGACAAAACTCCTTAAATAAAGATTGAAAAAAAAAATGCTTTCCGTGCTTGCCCCCCGAATAGGTGGGACCGACCACACCTACTTACAAATTCGGAGCTTAGGAGCCGTACTTACAGTAGAACTTTAAAACTATAGGCAAAGTAGGTACAGGTGTGATTTTTCGTTTGAAATACACGCATGATTTTTGTATTTTTTGCAGTGAGCTTTTCATTGACGGCCGATGTGGCGCAGTGGTAGTGCGACTGTCTGCGACGCAAAGGTTCCGGGTTCGATTCTCGGTGGGACACTCACAAAGTTGATATTTATCACTTTGTGAATTTGTTCCCGGTCTGGTTAGAACAAACCAACTGATTGTCCGAAAAGAAATGGTTCCGTGCTTCGGAGGGCACGTTGAGCCGTCGGTCCCGGTTGCTGTCTATGATTACTTAGACGGCGGTCGTAACACAACCATGTCAGAGGCCTACTAGTGGTAGTAGGCGGTTGAAAAACTCTGACACCAGGGTTTATCGGGTCGTTGGACGACTCGGTGTCCTACACGAAAAGAGACAGAGAGCTTTTCTTTTTCCCGTGGGTGTTGTAAGAGGGACTAAGGGACTCGAGGGTTACATGTGTATTGCAATTTTAGACGATGACAATCTGCCACTAAGGCGATACACAATTTTCTGAACAGAAAATTCTGTATGTTGCAGTGAGCCTTAATAATTTTATTCATTAAAGCATAGAAAGCATCAATCTATGTCTACAAATACTTGCGCTAGTCTAGTTGAGTAGCATCTAGAGTTATTTTTATTAATAAAGATTGACCTATAGCACCCCTTTTATGACGCAAATGTGTATCTAGGACACTGTGTTATGGTAGGTTAGGTATCGATGATAATTATACGTAGATCTTCATATCTTCTTTTTTCATTGGTAATTATACTATCGCCTAGCCTGCGAACTTCGTTTCACCAGAGTAATAATATTAATCCTGTGACCTTTTTTAAAATTCTAGTGGGTGTCGTGTACTAGCCAGTTTTTCGTATAGGTACTTAAGTTGAAACCAAGAATTTCTTCTTAAATTCCTATTTCCGCACCCACATTTCGTTTGTCCTTCATTTTAGTTACTGCACTGGAAGTAAGATAATACATAATACATTATGTAGTTTAGTTCAGTTTTTACGCTGAACTGGTAAAGGAATACATAATACATTGAGTGGTTCATCGACCTAATCAACAGTAAAAGAAGGATTTTCTAGTATTAAGCTGGGCTGCCTGAGTTCTTCATCAATATCCTCGTTTTATATGTACCAACAGAAACGGCTTATTACGTTAAGAAACTTACTGTGAAGCCATTTTCGTATGTCGTAGAGTTTAGCTAAGCTCCTGGTGTTCCACATCAGGTACTCCAGACGCTCAATATTTATGTTCAGCAAAATTGGGCCATCATGCTGAAAAGATTTTGCTGTGGAGTCTTTTTTGTACCTCGTTAAGCCGTGTCTTTTCTGTTTGGCAAAGCATGCTAAACAACTTTTGCTATAAACTATTTTAGTTTCTCTTATAGTTTAGCCGAGTTCCTGGTGTTTGATATCAGGTACTTACTACAGAAAGCCCTCCGAATACTGATAGGGTGCTTTGAAACCATGAACATGGAGTGCTGTCCCTTACTACCTGTATAAGTATACAAAGTCTAGTATTTACCTCATCCCTACCAAAAATATAAAATGAAGTGAAATGAGCAAGGTTTAAATTTTTAGTTCCTTGATACAAAACTTATATTGTATATATTCGTGCCTATCAGAAAAAGAAAATCTACTTTGTAAAACTTGGATCTTACTTTTGAAGTTAGCTTAAGTTAGATAAGAATGTTTAGACATTCTTTCGCCCGAGTAAATTTTTCCGAATCAGCACTGGAAAATTTCCGAACTCCTCGTGTATTTGGACGAGAAAACTTTTTTACTTCAATCAACAAATTTTCTTTTGAACTCTACGTTAATAGATTTAAGTGGTTCAATAGTAAGAGAACCGTAAAACAATGAAAGTAAACATATTTGTGCAAAATAAGATAGAATTGATAAAACCATAAAATTTTATGGCACAGGCTGTATGGTTTAATTCCATAAACCGAAGGCAGCCATTTTGTATTTTCCCCACTAATGGCCGACTTGTTGGAGTCTAAAGATACGGAAGTCGGTAAAACAGTTTACGTATTTAACAGCTGTAATTAATGTTCTCCAAATCTTGTTTGGATTTGTTACTTAGTAAAATTTATGGCAGTTTGAATTGCAATAGCGTTATCCCATCATTTTGTTCCATGGAGTTCAATTCTCAATGGAACTTTATCGAGTAAAGTATTTTGGCGGCATCTCGTGTGAAGGCCACGTCTCGGAAAGCGTGTCGTTGGACGCCCTCCTGCCAGATAGACGGATGACTTAAAATAGGCGGCTGGTAGCGACTGGATGGCGGAAACGAATGATATAATAATAATAACGGGGACAATTCACACAGCGCCATCTAGCCCCAAACTAAGCAAAGCTTGTACTATGGGAACTTGATAGCTGATATTAATACTTCTATACTTTTTTATGTAAATAAATACATATTATACATAGAAAAGACCCAGACTAAACACAAACACCTGAAAATGACTCAACAAATATTAGTGTCTTGTGGGGATCGAACCTACGACTCTCAGCGTCAGTTCGTGCGTTCTGAGCAGTAAATCATCGTTTTAAATCTGAATCTTTACTCTCAATGAATGTATGGAGGACCAGTTTATGGTCCTTTAAATGGGTACGTTGATCGCAAACATAGGTATTTATTTATTATTTAAATATTGCATAGGACAGTATGTTTGTATAGGTAGAGATCCGGGAACGAAAAAAAAACAATCAGGTCTTCATCAACAAACAAATCTGTCCTTTGTTTTCTCAAGGGACTACTATGGAAGAATACTTTGACCGTGTGATGCCGGCTTAGAATAGCATCACCCCATTTCTTTCCCGTGGGAGTTGTAAGAGGCAACTAAGGGACTCGAGGGTGTGTATTGCAATTTTAGGCGATGGGCTGACAACCTGTCACTATAGCGATACACAATTTTCCGAATGACCCTCAAATATTTGTCAGACGTGGCGTAAATTACCCTTTTGCGGCCGTTTACGCTCTGCCTACCCCGCAAGGGATTATAGGCGTGATGTATGTATGTTGTTCGTATATGTTACCCGGGAATGAAATAAAATAATATCATTTAGGCCTCCATCAACAAACAAATCTATACCTTTTATTCTCAAGGGAATACTATGGAAAAGGGTTCAGTGTTACAAAACGAGTAAAGGAAAATACAGGATGTGATAATATTAGCTGCAAATATTTTGGGAGGTGATCCAGCCTATGGAACTGAACAACTTTCCCCGAGAAACAAAGATCGATTTCAAAAAAATATATCCTTTAATACAAATTGCCCCGTTTGGCTGGTACAATTTTCCCTGAGAAACATAGTTTGAAATATACCAAAAACATTTGCTTGTCTTTCGTAGTCGCTCGATAGATGGAGCTGCACTTGGTACGGTAACGTAAGGAAAGAAACGGTACCGTACCGTATTGAGATCGTAAAACGAAACGTAACTAATCATGTTACATCACTTGCATCACAAAAAAAACCTTCGTGGGTTTACCTGCATACTAACGTAAACCACAACGAAAACAATGTACAAACAAATCAGAGTATAAATTAATAACAAAACGCAAAAAACGAGGATAGATTCGGAAAGAACAATTACTTTTTTTCATGCCTTTTGGCTTTGGCATCTAGTAACGTAGTCAGTTCAACGCCATCAACAGAAAATGCTTGGAAATTAAACATTTTTAAATCTCAAAAAGAAAACTCCCTATTACTGTATCTATGGAAAATTTAGAAAACTGGTATGTTGATCAATTTAATGGGTTATCTACGCACTGACATAAGTATCGTATGAGGATGACTCAGCAGTTTTATGGTTCTAAGAAATAGGATGCGTTTACGGGCCGCTATCTGTCTGTGTTGTGTCGTTGTGTCCCTGTGATGGAATAAGTAGGGATAAATATTTCACATGTGAAATCCAACTTCCCATCCCCAAATAAGGCTTGCTTGCTATTTTGCACACGAGGCTGATAATAAAAGTTCGTTGACTCTGTCTTATACTAAAATAATAGAGGTCCGTTCTATATAGCTCAGAAGAACGATTGTTTGAATATGCTTTCGTTTTATTTATATTACGGGCTGGACGACTCGGTGGCCCACACGAGAAAGAATAAGAATTTGAATATGACATCATTTATTTTGACGACAACTTGTGTCATCTTTCATACAATTTTATATTGAATTTTCGCAGGTGTTTTGACTAAAAGAAAACAGTTTTATCTTTATAGTATCCTTTTATTCAGTAAAGCAAACGATTACTTGTGGGCAAGGCAATGAGGGTAGTACTCTCTGAAGATGCTCTCCCAGAAGTTCATAATTTCCTCATAAGGTTTTTTGGAGGCCTCCAGCTTGTTCCCAAGTTCTAGATAGTTCTGTTCTGTTGTAGTATACGGCAGCCATTGGATCCCAAGAGAGGAGTCGGGAGTAGGATTTCTGAAAATAAAAAGAGTATTCAATGGTAAGAAAAATACAACTTTTGAAAACTAACCCGGTAGATGGAGCCGGGCCACGCGTTACTGGCATTAAAATACACTTGCGAAATTGGCGGGCAAGGAACGACCTGCGGTAGCCCAAATGGAAGAAACGCCACTAATAATGCAAAAGCCGCAAGTTTAATCATTGCCAGCTTTTTTTAAAAAATTGCAAGTTTTCAAAAATTGTATAAAACTTTACACAGAAAGTGTTTTAAAAAATTAGTATTCAAGAAAAATACATTAAAAATGCTTGAGTGAAACAAGTTAATGTGCACGCAGCTTTACAAGACTCGCAAATCACTTGCAAAAGAATCTGCTAAGGGAATTTTGATTTCAAAGAACTATTTTCGTCAAAATCTTTGATTACAACTTACCCAAATATAAATGACTACTTACCCAAACTTTGCGAAGTTAGTCCAAAGCGTTGTCATATTATTGATCAACTTGAATGCGTCTGAATCCTTGTCAACTTTTGGTAGTAGGTGCGGAAGGTCTGGTTTTAATATGTATGCCAGCTCATCTGCGTGAACAACTTTCCCAACGCACAGATCAGTCATGCCCATCATTTGAGGCATAATATTTAGCTCAGATAGACAGGTAAAGTTGTAAAAATACGTCTTGTTTGTAGCACTAATAGCTTTTGTCCACTGGATTATACCGTACGCAAATATATCCATCAATAAGTATTCCATAATATGATTCAAATTTTCTCTTGATAGCTTTTCACCTTTTGTGTAGAATTGCTTCATTTTTCTACCAACTTCAAAGATGGTTTTCATTGAGCAATTCCAGGCAATTTCTCTTGGTGTAAATACTTCTAGGTATGTCCCATATTGTGAAATTAGTCTATCTAAATCAATCCCTACTCCACAAACCATATAGCCTTCATCTTTACATATACCCCCGATGATGTCGACTCCTTCATGGACCCCGTTACGTAGGGCATCATATATATCTCCAGAGAAAAATACTTCGTTGTCACCAAACTTTTTCTCACTGCAAGGTCCAAAATGCAGCATTATGTTTTCATTAGCTTCTTCTTCAAGTGTAATGGGTGCTTTTATATTGATAAGTTTATCCACTGGTACGGACTGAAAAAACTTATACAATTCTTCATTATTATCAGAGTCAAAACCAAGTGATCTCGCTAATGCTTTCGCTTTCTCTCGACGTTCTAAGCCAATAGTCCAATGGCATGTTCCCGCTCCACTTTGGTAAATTGCTCTTTTAAAAAGTCCTTTAGTCAAAGGTGATACTAAATGAAGGGTAACGCTTGCTCCTCCAGCGCTTTGTCCAAAGATAGTGATATTGTCAGGGTCTCCGCCAAAGTGTCTGATATTATCTTTAACCCATCGAAGTGCTGCTACTTGATCTTTCATACCAGCGTTGCCAGGCACTTCCTCAGAGTCAAGACAAAGAAAGCCTAGTACTTCAGTTCTATAGTTGATGGTTACCAGGATAACATCATGTCTGACGAGGTAGTCAGGTCCATAATTATCGTCGTTTCCGCTTCCAGATGCAAATCCTCCTCCGTGGATGAAGAACATGACTGGGAGTGGTTTGTTGGGCTTCAAGTTTGGAGAGTAGACGTTCAGGTAGAGACAGTCCTCAGATCCTTGAGTTTCAGTGTGTTTCTCGAACATGAGGTCACGTTGGAAGCAAACAGGTCCGTGTTCCTTTGCATTGCGTACTCCTTGCCATGGTTTGATCGGTCGGGGTGCCTTGTAAATAAATACACCAGAATTTTACATTACACTAGAACATATGATGATTAGGATTTTGATTTTATTTCCTATCAAAATTATTGTCAAATTAAGACACATTTTATAATATTTATTTTTATTACTAAAATATCAGTTGCAATAATTTGACTTGTAGTTGTAAGCATAAGGTAGATATAACATGCCAGAAAATTTCAATTTAATGAAACATAATATACATATACTAACTTTAAATCGCAGATCTCCGACAGGCGGTTCAGCGTATGGTATTCCTTTGAATTTGAAGATTTTCCCACCGTATTCATTATCTACTTCAACTCCTTCCAATATGCCTTGACTCACTTTTACTTTCACCATTTTCTGTTTGAAAATATTTATTTTAAAATATTTTGAAACGTCTGTTTTCTTCTGAATACACCTTTTTATGTAGTCAAATAAATTGGAAAATACGTGTTTAGGAAGTAGCCGCACGTATGAGTTGTAAAGTGAAAATAAGATACCAGTATGGTTTGTTTGGTACTTTATATTACTTCAGGCAAGCCTTTTTTATTTTACTGTCAAACAAACTTACTAACGACTAAATGTTCCTAATAAGCTAATGCCGCTAAACGATTGTTGTTTATCGCGGCACCAATAAAAACTAATTTACTTACAAACTAAAACCTAATTATAATTGCGCTCCATAAAACAATTATTACGAGAAAGTTTTCAACGGTAATCATTTTTTAAGTATTTAGGATTACTTTTACACTTTATGGTTATTTAATCGCGATAGTTTTTAGGTAAATTTATGCGATTAACCTGGATCCGGACGTTTATTGCGATAGACCCGTTTTTATTACCATAATGTGTGGATTATCCTCGTTCATTTATCACAGGTAATTATTTCACTATTTGTACGGATCTGCCGTGTGACACTTATCTGTGCTATCTGGCGAAACGTCGTATTGAAAAAAAAAAACAGAAAATTTAGGTTTAAGTTTCTTTCAGGTCTATAAAGTCTATTATTTATCATACTTGTATACGATGGTTTTCATTTCAATCAACATACAGAGATAGAGAAAACCATTCTCGTGGTCCTGCGTTTGTTGCTTATTTACGTTAGCAGAATTTCGATAAACCATAAGATCAAATCAGATCTGTTTATGATATTTAATATTAAAAAGTTGTGCGTGGCTTGTTTTTTCTGTAGCTAAGTTTGAGGTGATAATTATAAGGTATGGTTGGTAGGATAGGTTAGGTAAGAGTAGCGCATTGTTGTAATGGAAGGATCCAGATGGATTGATTTATGTCGCCATATTTCTGGAAATCTTCTACGCTCATAAATTTTCTTCTTCTTATAATTGCAAACAATCACATTAAACGTAAAGATTTTTTTGTTTCAATCTTTGTATAATTGTATTGAATCATTTATTTCCTCTGTAAAGTAATTTTCTTAAGTACACGTAAACATAAAATAGTCATGATTACACTTAATTGCAAAATAGTATCTTTTGAACATTGTGTTGCCAATATTTGCCATCTCTTTTGGAATTAGAACATAAATACATACATTTACATACATATATCAAGCCTATAATCTCTTGCAGGGTAGACAGACCGTAAACGGCCGCAAAACGGGCATTAACGCCACGTCTGACAAATATTTGAGGACTATTCGGAAAATTATATAGTGACAGGTTGTCAACCCGTCGCCTAAAATTGCAATACACATCCTCGAGTTCCTCCTCTTACGACTCCCACGGGAAAGAAATACGGTGATGCTATTTTAAGCCGGCATCTCATGGAATTCGAATATCTGTTTAATTCGATGGCAGAATGAAGTCACAATCTTGCCGTTTTCCGGCTTTTGTCCAAATTTCTAGGATTTCGATCGAATTCCTAATTCTGCCATATTACTGGGACATATGTGAAGCATATTTTTTCAGCCTCTTTTGCACTTGTTAGGCATAACTCTTCTAAATCAAGATAAAACACCTTTGTGTGACACGGCGGGCAGAGATGACTTAGTAATACGCCTGTAAGATTTTATAGACAATTTATTAACTGAGAAAGCGTTTGCAATTCACGCATTTCTGTTTCAGTAGGAACTATGAGCAGTATTTCAACCTACTACATTTAAGGGATAAACTTTGACAGGTCGATCATGAATCATGAAATTGAAAAAAATATATTATTTATTTATGACTGTAGAAGGTCACGGTGTGGTGCGATAATTGACATCATGCATATATATGCTTATTATGCGTATTTTGTGCGTCCGCCAGTTAACAAAATATTGAGATACCTACAGTGTTGGGACCTCGGAATTCACCGTGATAAGTTCAGTCACAAAATTTTCGTTCAGGTTGTCATATTTCTATGTCGATAGAAATATGATTAATAGTCCGAGCGACTTGTGCAAGGATGACTCCCTTGCATAATAGAATATGCTAACTATCTCCGAGTACAGGATCTGGTTGATAACAGGACCAACTCAAGTTACTAGAGGTCCAATTCTAGAGGTTTGAGTCTGATGACTCAAACCATGTATGGTTAACACAGCGCGTTGGCACAGAAGGTGGTACGAGTATATTCATTGTTTTGTTTACACAATTATATATGTATTAATGTGTAAAATTGTTTAAGTAAGTATATTTTGTGTATATTAGTGCTCGTAGGTAATATTTGCACTATCCCGCTTCCATCGTTCCTCTCCCTTTCACCCTAAGGTTGCCTAGTAGAGAATGCTACCTAGCATTAAGGCCGCCTGGTTGTACTGTTTCTTTTATTTGTGTTTATCTATTGTTATATTATTTATTTAATGTGTAATAAAGAATTTTGTTATGTTATGTTTGTTATGTGGTGTATTGCAGAACATTCTATGGTGATTCATGAATATGACCAAAAAGCGATACATAATTTCCAGACTATCCATCTGTGACCTTATCATAATGGCTAACCGACTACGCAATGCACATCTAATTTCACCTGTAACATTGAAGCTTGTAGTTTGGTAATATTGTCGTATAAATGACATGTTCATTGCGTAGTCGGTTAGCCATTATGATACCAGGAATATTAACAGGCTAAGCAATAATAGACAAAATGTGATTATGAAATAAATAGTTTCTTTGAAGATATACTGACATGATCTTATCTATAAATTTTAATCTATAAATATCAAATGAATGAATGTTTGTCATGAGTAAATTAGAATAATGTAAGAATGTATAATCAAAATGTATTTTCAAGTAATTAGCAACAATATTGACTTACATGTTAGCCATAGTTAATCTGGCATGTAAATTTTGCAATGCCCTCATACAGGGTACATGTACTTACGCTATAGACCTTAATTAAAGAACTTGTAAACTGTACATGGAGCAAATAAATAAATAAAATAAAATGAAATCAATGTACATTCTCTCTCTTTTCGTGTGGGACACCGAGTCGTTCAACGACCCGCCCTAGTGTCAGAGTTTTTCAACCGCCTACTACCACTAGTAGGCCTCTGACATGGTTGTATTACGACCGCCGTCTAAGTAATCATAGACAGCAACCGGGACCAACGGCTTAACGTGCCCTCCGAAGCACGGAACCATTTTTTTTCGGACAATCAGTTGGTTCACCCTGCAATGTCCTAACCAGACCGGGAACAAATTAACAAAGTGATAAATATGAACTTTTGTGAGTGTCCCACCGAGAATCGAACCCGGAACCTTTGCGCTACCCAACCTACACAACCACTGCGCCACATCGGCCGTCCATTTGTAACATAGTAATGTACATTTATAACATAGGTCACAAAGCTCCAGTGGTAGCTCAGTTGGTAGAGCGATGGCACGGTATTTTACGGCCCTGAATTCAAGTGCAAGGCTGCAGTCGAAATGCATCTATTTCTATTATACGTTTACATGCGGTCGTAGAATTCGCAATCAGTTGCAATTCCTTGAGGATGTTCAGTCGCTTCCCGGATATTGAGTTAGTATCGTCGCTGCAACCCTCACTCAATGCTATCGTAGCTGGCAATACTTATACATTTTTTTCTTATAAAAGGCTTTAGTAGTAGGTACTTACATAAATGATCATGACATTTGAAAAAAGAAAACATATGAAGAAGTGTTTATTAAGAAACTATAGTCTATACAAAATCAGTTAGTAAAGTGCCATTTCAACTTCCTTTTTTGCATGTGAGTTTAAGGGACAGACGCCAACTACCACCGTATTTTTGCATATAAGTAGAAGGGACAACTGACAATGCCCTCAATTCAGAATAGAAACGTACTTTAAATTAGTGCTGTCACTTTCCGTGAAATAGGCTTAAAAAAGAATAGGAGATATCGAAGTCCTGTCATCTTTAAAAATGGCAATATGGGTTCTTCGCAATTACAAGTCAATAAAGTCGCCATTGTTTTCATCGTCACCTTAATGACAGATAACACGTATTTGCGTCAAAAATAACTCAAATTACAAGACATGACATGACTAAAATATCTCCCATCCTTTTCTAAACCTATTTGACGGAAGGTGACATGACATCACTCAGGTAACTTAAGAATTTTTATATCTTTAATTGAAGCCAATATTACGATTACTTCCTCCGGTGGTTAGAGTATGGAATGTCTCTGGGATTTATACATACATACATAAATCACGCCTATATCCCTTACGGGGTAAGCAGAGCGTTAATGGCCGTTCAACGGATATTAACACCACGTCTGACAAAAGTTTGAGGGTCAATCAGATAACTGTGTATCACTATAGTGACAGGTTGTCAGCCCGTCGCCTAAAATTGCAATACACACCCTCGAGTCCCTTAGTCGCCTCTTACGACACCCATGGGTAAGAAATGGGGTGATGCTATTCTAAGCCGGCATCACACGGCAAATTTCTCTCTCTCTCTCTGGGATTTAAATCAGGTTAAATCACGATACTTTACAACTTCATTTAAGGGCGGGGCACACCGGCTCCGTATCCGTTCCGTATCCAGCTCTCGTCCGTAGTCACGCACGAACTTATGACGTTGTAATGTATGGGACTGAATGAGATACGGCACACCGCTTGCGTTGCGTATCCGTGCTGCACGCAAGCGGTGTGCCGTATCTCATTCAGTCCCATACATTACAACGTCATAAGTTCGTGCGTGACTACGGACGAGAGCTGCATACGGAACGGATACGGAGCCGGTGTGCCCCGCTCTTTAGTTTACTAAACTGTATTAATGAGACATGTAAAAAATTATGCTGACAAGGTGGACTTTTTATTATTTCATACGAACACGCTGTGATAAAATAAGTCTTGATAAATTTTAATGTTTTGGTCAGAGATATATTTTTGGAAGATTTATCATCATGGTATATTTTTGTATTTCCTCATCTCCCGCCTGATTTCTCGTATTATGCTAATTAACAGATAAAGTAAAATACAAATATATTTTATCATAAAAATATCTGAAGTGAATGATGTAACATGTTTGTTTTAGTTTATCTATGTACTATTCTGGCTGACAATTAATATTGTTACGTGTGTGATAAAATATCTTGTATCAAAATTTACCACTCGACAATCAAAATTAATTACTTAGATTAATCCAAATGGAATGGGGTTTATTATTGAGTAGGCGCTTCCAATTTTAAAATACTAAAGCTGTTTTTTATTAAAATAAAATCTGTCTAACCAAGGACCGGAATCGCTTTTTTATTGTCTATAACAAGCCAATTTGTACAGGCATGACACCAAATAAAATGCAATGTGTATGGTACATTATAAAAGATACATTAAATAAGTAAATATAAGTTTTTTTAGAAAATTGCAAAATTTTCAAGCGCGGGCAGGATAGGAAAAGGATAGGAAAATTTTGCAAGTTTTCAAAAATTGTATACCTACCACGGGAAGTGTTTTAATATTTGGTATTTAAATATAAGTTATCCAATTAAAATAATTCTACCTTATAGAATATTTTAAATAGGTATTTTGTAAGGTCATTGTATAAAAAAACTTGTTAGAATAATAAGATGATTTTTATTACCAGTCAATTTGTAAGAATCACGAATATCGGTTTAATTTAATCTTGTGAAAAGAGCATTTACCTTTCATACCGCTTCATACAAATTGACCTCTCAAGTCATGATTTGCGACAGTTTGTATCCTCATACAAATTACTTAATGCGCTTTTTCGCGACATAAAATCAAAATAGGCTGAGTAGCTAGCAAATTTTAGATGTGCAATCCAACTCCCAAACAAGGCTTACTTGCTATTTTGCCCATGGGGCTGAGAACAAAAACTCGTGCACTCTTGTGTTGCACCAAAAGAAAAGAGTTTACGTTAACTTCAGTAGCAGAATTGTTTGCGTGTGATATCATAGATTTTGACGACAACTTGTGGTATCTTTCATACAATTTTAAATTCATTTTTCGCAGATATTTCAACTAAAAGAAAACACAGTTTTACTTTTTTAGTATTACGTTTATTAATTAAAGCCAGCGATCACTTGTGGGCAAGGCAATGAGGGTAGTACTCTCTAAAGATGCTCTCCCAGAAGTTCACGATTTCCTCGTAAGGTTTCTTGGAGGCCTCCAGCTTGTTGCCAAGTTCTAGATAGTTCTGCTCTGTTGTAGTATACGGCAGCCATTGGACCCCAAATGAAGAATCAGGAGTCGGATTACTGAAAATAAAGAGGGATTTCAACGGTAAGCAAAAAACAATATAAATAATTTTGTGAAACAAGTTAATATGTCTGGGCCGTATTTCACTATCTCCATCGATGTGGTATTGACAAGCGATATGTGAATATCCTTCGGGAGCTATATGGCGCATGCACAGACTTACAGACTCCATCTCCATAGGCCGAGATGTTCGCCAAGGCGACAATCTGTCACCCAAACTCTTTAATAACGTCCTTAAAAGATATTATGAAAAAGATAAACTGGAGCAAGAGAGGAGTTCACATCAATGGAGCAAACATGTCACACCTGAGGTTCGCAGACGAATTAATCCTCGTTGCGGAATGTGTCTTAGATGTCACATTCCGCAACGAGGTCTGAGCTGAGGTCAAGATAGTCTGGGCTGCTTTTGGGAAGCTTGATAATGTGTTCATGTCTAAACTTTCTCAATGCATCATAACTACCAAGGCGTATAATCAATGTGTGCGATGGCCGGTGGACTAAAGCAGTCACAGAGTGGTGGCCAAGGGGTGAAAAAATTACAACAGGCAAACGATAAGCCTAGTGGTCCGATGATTAATAAGTCAACGGGATCTCTATGGATGAGTTCAGACGGATCCGTAAAGATTGGCGCAATAGAGAAAAGACTAATGCCCTGCAGTGGGTATATATGGGCTAATGATGATGAAGTAAATATGCATGTAGGTTTAACAAGATTCGAAAATCACCTGCAAAAAGTGCTGTAATGGGAATTTTGATTTAAAATAAATTGCCTTGTCAATTTCACGGAAAATGTTTGATGCTACGAGTATGATAACTTACCCAAACTTTGCGAAGTTGGTCCATAGCGTTGTCATATTATTGATCAATTTGAATGCGTCTGAATCCTTGTCAACTTTTGTAAGGTTTGGTGTGAATATATATGCTAGCTCATCTGCGTGAACAACTTTACCAACACACAAATCAGTCATGTTCATCATTTGAGGAATCATATTTAACTCAGAATGACAAGTAAATTTGTAAAAATACGTTTTGTTTGTAGCACTGATAGATTTTGCCCATTGGGTTATACCATATACAAATATGTCCATCGATAAGTATTCCATAATGTTATTTAAAGTTTCTTTTGATAGTTTTTCGCCTTTTGTGTGAAATTGTTTCATTTTTCTACCAACTTCAAAGATTGTTTTCCTTGAGCAATTCCAGGCAATTTCTCTTGGTGCGAATACTTCTAGGTATGTTTCATATTGTGAAATTAGTTTATCTAAATCAATCCCTACTCCACAAACCATGTAGCCTTCATCTTTACATATACCGCCGATGATGTCGACTCCTTCATGGACCCCGTTACGTAGGGCATCATATATATCTCCAGAGAAAAATACTTCGTTGTCACCAAACTTTTTCTCACTGCAAGGTCCAAAATTCACCCTTATGTTTTCATTAGCTTCTTCTTCAAGAGTTATTGGCGCTTTTATGTTGATAAGTTTATTAACTGGTACAGACTGAAGAAACTTACACAGTTCCTCATTATCATCAGAGTCAAGTCCAAGAGATCTTGCTAATGCTTTCGCTTTCTCTCGACGTTCTAAGCCTACAACCCAATGACAAGTACCAGCTCCACTTTGATAAATTGCTCTTTTAAAAAGTCCTTTGGTCATAGGTGATACTAGATGAAGAGTAACGCTTGCTCCTCCAGCGCTTTCTCCAAAGATAGTGATATTGTCAGGATCTCCACCAAAGTAACTGATATTGTTTTTAACCCATCGAAGTGCTGCTACTTGATCTTTCATACCAGCGTTGCCAGGCACGTCCTCAGAGTCAATACAAAGAAAGCCTAGTACTTCAGTTCTATAGTTGATGGTTACCAGGATGACATCATGTCTGACGAGGTAGTCAGGTCCGTAGTTGTAGTCGTTTCCGCTCCCAGATGTAAATCCTCCTCCGTGGATGAAGAACATGACTGGGAGTGGTTTGTTGGGCTTTAAGTTTGGTGAGTAGACGTTTAGGTAGAGACAGTCCTCAGATCCTTGAGTTTTAGTGTGTTTCTCGAACATGAGGTCGCGTTGGAAGCAAACAGGTCCGTGTTCCTTTGCATTGCGTACTCCTTGCCATGGTTTGATCGGTCGGGGTGCCTAGAGTTAAAAATACTAATTATTTGAATTTTTTTATTAATTACATATTGTTTTGATTTTATTTTTAATTTCCTATTTAACGTTTTGTTCTTTGTTATAAGTAATATAAGCGAAATAAATAAAAACACATAAAATGTTTTTTCATGAATTAAGTCACAATAATTTGACAGTAGATTTTATATAAAACTGTGAAAACTAGCTTCGCTCAACGTTTTCAGTTATATCTGTTTAGATATTGAGTCCACCAAAGGTTTAACCTAAATTATAAGGAAATTGAATATATTATTGAGACCAGTAATTTTATTTCATTTAAGTTACACATACACACAAAACATGAAATATGTATACACAAACACTTTTTTTTTTCCGTCCTCACTTCCGTCAGCTTTCACTGCAGACTTGCTTGTTCAGTTAGCCATGTATTTTCCTTTTACTGTTATTTCTATTTGTCACATTTGCGCTACCATACTTTTGTAAACCATTCGATTCCCACGATACGGGCTTCACATAGTGTGGGATCAACAGTAAAACTTTTGTAAAAGTGTTTTCTTGGCAATAAAAAAAATACATTACGTCCATGATAGTAGGTAAAACTCGGAGGTAGGTTTATTACGTTATTTTTTTTACGTTATTTATTTACGTTATTTAGTCAAATCAATCCAAATTATTCTTTTACGTTATTTAGTCAAATCAATAAAAATAATGATGTATTTACTTCTTCTTTTTCTTTGTGTTAATGTCTCAATCGATTTTTCCCGGCTATTGCTCACCAGTAAATGCCATCCCGGCCAGTAAATGTCATTATCAGTTTAGCTTATATTATCTGTGGTTTAGCTTTACACGTAAGGGCTTACATTTTGAAATGGGGATCCACAGTCGCAGTTTGTTTGCGTCTTATCAGAGTTTTTTTTGGTTTCACTATAATTTCTGCACCAGCCAGCCTGAGTACGTAATAGCTGAACAATATCCACGTTTGCCACGGTAATTAATATACTCACTTTAAATCGCAGATCTCCGACAGGTGGTTCAGCATAAGGTATTCCTTTGAATTTGAAAATCTTCCCACCATATTCGTTATCTACTTCAACTCCTTCCAAAATGCCTTGACTCACTTTAACTCGTACCATTTTCTGTTTTACAATAAATCTTTTATGACGTCTGTCGCCTCTTAAATGCACCTTTTTATGAAGTCAGATAATTTGGAAAACAAGTTTTTGTTACCGCACATTTGAGTGTAAAATTGATAAGATATGTTGGGGTTTACCTTGATACTTTTTATCGCTCCAAGTTTTTTTTTCAAAGCTGATATCATCTCATCAGAGATAAACATCTTACAATTTGCACAGGTAGTTAAGTAATGTTCCTATAAGATTCCTGTATGTCTTGTTGTGATTGAGTAGGTACTTGATAACTTATATAGATACTATGATACATACCTTGTTGTAATTGGGTAGTAGAACGCTCAGATATGGTGATGGTTTACTCAATTTCAAATTTCATTGTACTGATATTGTGTGGCAAATAACGGGTTTTAATGTTTTTTTATACCTATGTACACAATTATATGTATATGAGTATTGTTGATTTACGTATTACTTTTATGACAACTATTTGCAGTACCATAACCTACAAGATTTAAAAGATCAACATGTGCAGTAAAAATAAATATTTATTTATGTCAGCTGAAAGTCCGAATGCTATGGTGTGAACGACAATCGACATCAGGCTTATTCATGCGTAAGTAACGATGGTTGTAGTTGTCATAACATAACCTCCTAACGCCCAGAGTTTTAAACGATCGCCACGGCTAACCACCCAAGGTCCTACATAAAGTACCTAATGGTTCCGGCCCAGGAATTCAATCATTAAAAACTATGCCTTATGGTCTTTGCATTGCCGTCAGATTTTTTTGGTGTAACAAGGGATATATTTAGAAGATGGTAGGATAGAAAAAGGCGCCAATATTTGCTACCTTTTTTTAGGACTCTGGGTTGCAGTATGTAAAAAAGTTATGTTATTAAAAATTCTATTTTCATGATAAAATCTTCTCAAAAATGACATATTTAACCTAATTAATTCATAATGAAGACTGAGTGATTAAAATTAAGTGTGATTGTTTTATTTTAAAAATGTTGTAGTACATTTCTGTATATAAACTCTGTTTCAGAAGAAAAAATGCCACTTATGTCAATATTTTTTTTATTGTTATCCCAAATTGCAATAAAAACATTTGAAAAATGCAAGAAAATAATTAGTTCCAAATGTTTCGAAATAAGTGTAACTAAAAAAAGAAATCAATCATAGTTCTAAAGAGAGTATTAGATACCTACTTGATAAGTTGAATTTGAAACTGAACCTGAGTTTTAAACAATTAGATCCTTCAAGTACTAAAATAATAAAAATTAAAAAACAAAACAAAACTCTAAAACCCTGCTTGGATTTAAACTAACAATTATTTTGGAACTCTTTGTAATATACTTATAAAATATATTCAACAATTGACATAAACTGATGAATCACTATCAAAATTTAGGTAAGAAAAGTTACCAAAAGCTCAAAGTCTGATATGAAGTCAAACTTAATTAACAATTATCAGTGCCTAACTCTTATTTATAAAAGACTCTTCAAAATTTTTATAACAAGCCTCAATATATTATTAAAAAGTAGTAAAAAAATGAAAATAGGATAAAAAAACCCCAGTATGATATCAAATACACATAAAAACAATTAAGTGCAAATAAAACTCGAAAACTCAGCTTAAATATAAAAAATCCTAGGTAAATGGTAACAAGAACCTAAGGACATCTAAATGTAACCAAAATAAGTAAAAAAATTAAATAAAAATAAATATATGCATACATACTACATATCTACCACAAGGCCTATATAAAGGACTTAGAACACGCAGTCGATTTATTTTACACAATATCACACCCCTGCCTTAAATTATTGTGTACTTATTGAGAGAAATAATTGAACTATTGTTTTTGATCAAAACAACATGTGTAATTGAGAAAATTACACAGAAAAACTTAAATTTACTTACCTTCTCTATGGCGAGACGCAATCTTTTACAACGTTACGTCAAAAGTGACAGATATTTTATTGTTGTGTTGGCACCATTGCTTGTCCACGGCATATTTAAAGATCCTTAGTATTCGTTCAAAAATTTATTTTCTTCCGGAGCAGGAAATTTAAACTACCAGATGACGTTTAATTTGAGGTCCTTTTATTAGGACCGTGGGTCTCTATTTGATGAAATTGAATATAATTCTGGGCCGGAATCACTACTCACTAGGAGTCCTTTATAGAGGACCGTGGGCGTTACGAGGCATAACATAAACATAAATATACTTACATACATACATACATAAATCACGCCTATATCCCTTACGGGGTAGGCAGAGTGTTAACGGCCGTTCAACGGATATTAACACCACGTCTGACAAAAGTTTGAGGGTCAATCAGATAACTTTGTATCACTATAGTGACAGGTTGTCAGCCCGTCGCCTAAAATTGCAATACACACCCTCGAGTCCCTTAGTCGCCTCTTACGACACCCATGGGTAAGATATGGGGTGACGCTATTCTAAGCCGGCATCACACGGCGAATTCTAAGCCGGCATCACACGGCGACTTTAAATATACTTTATTGCACAAAAACAAGAAATGGACATACAGATAGAAAAGAAAGAGTACAATATAGGCGGCCTTATATCTAGGTAGCTATTTCTACCAGACAACCTTGGGGTAAAGGAGAGTAGATTTGAGATGCGGGATAGTGCTTTTACGTTTATATAAAATACATATACAATAACACCTACATATTTACATAAATAACAATATGAGTAAACTACTACATACTTTATATTACAATAAACTAATACATATACATTATTATTAGAGAGAAATATGCATGTTCATACAGATTAAATGGACAGGAGAGAAAAACAAAACAGTATAAGTGATAAATCACTTTTCGGACAGATAGTGTGATGTGATCTGACTCGCGCCTTAAAGCTTTCAAGAGACGGTCATTATTTATTCTCAATTAGAGTAAGAAAGTTCTTTATTCAAAATAGGCTTTAGTTGACCCTCAATTTGTTTGTCACACTTGGCGAAAATGTTCGCCATGCTCTGCTTACCCCGTAAGGGATATAGGCGTGATATACGGATGTACGTTATTCAGAATAATAACAAAGCTTAGTTTGTCTGTCAACAGTTACAAAAGTTATGATCTTGTTTTCATACATGAAAATAAGAAATTGGAGTTAAGAATTTCATAAACACCTGGGACCGTGGGTTACTGTCCAACTGATTCCCACTGCTTTCAATTTCTTGTTTTCATTTTTGAAAATAAAATAGCAGTTTCTCTGGTAGTATAGCAGTTTTCCATCGTACAGTTTTAATATAAGTAAACAAATTTACAAAATACAGCAACAATCAGAAGATTTACGCTGTTTTACAGTATCACTCGAAGATTTATGTATTTTTTTTTCTGTAGGTTTTACTTCCGTCTCCACCACAGTAGATTGTGGTAAAGATTTTACAATTGATTTCAAATTTGCTTTTCCTGAATTCACTAAAGACTCTTCGATAGCAGTGTCTCCAAGGCAGTGAGGATAGTACTGTTTAAAAATGCTTTCCCAAAATTCTATATCCCTCGCATTCGGTTTCTTGGAATTAACAAGCTGGTTTCCAAGGTCCAAGTAGTCCTCTTCTTCTACGGTGAATGGTTTCCATTGGACACCTAGGGATGAGTCAGGTGTCGGATTCCTAGAAAATTAAAAAATTCAATCTATTATAATGATTGTATAAAAATAAAAAATTATTGACTGTGCTTTGATGTCTAAGTAAAAAACGTCAACAGAAATATTCGGAGTCCAGCGACGAAATTTTCCCAAGTCTGGGCTTCAAATCTGGGTTGCTCACGAAATGTCAGTGACGAGATATAGCACGAGATATGGCATCTTCTGGCTCAACGACGAAAAAACGCGCTAACATAGAAATACATTGAACATTTTGTACTGAAAAAAATAACAAAATGCTTTATAACAATCAATGTATACTAAATTATAATTTTGCAAATGTGTGAGTGATGGAAATCATAAGTCAAAAAATTGATATCATTCATTCAAATTCGAATGAAATATCGGAATACGGACCCAAATATCTGTCAAAATAGGATAGCTTTCCATGCCTATTTTATGTCAAATACGAGATATAGCTTTTTGACATAAAATAACAAATCACAACATAAACAACACAGAATATTTTATAATTATTTGTTTTTTTGGAGTTTTCGACGAAATTAGAATGTTTTAGGTGTTTTTCAGTGTGTGTTTTAAGCTTCTGGTGGGAACAACCCTCAGGATAAATAGCACGAGCAGCCAATATGGACCCAATTGATCCATTCCAAATACCTTGCCTGCTTTGCCCCAATACTTCGAACAAAACTTACGAAAAGCCATGGTCTGGCCATCCTACTTCCTGGCCTGGCCACACTGGACGTATACACCGCCCCACTGCTCAAGATGATATCAATAGCACCTACAGCGAACCCACAGTTCCATCCCAGCACAGCTCTTTCCCTGCGGCGTCCTTACTCTTTGACGACCTCGCATCGCACATCTCAAGGCCATCGTCCTTGTGTTTAAGCACATATCAAGAGGTGCTTGATGTTTAACTGCTGAAAAACGAAGAGAAATGCATGCCTTTCGCATACACATCATTCAGTGTCCTAGACTAAGGGGTTATTTAACCACCAATATGAAGCACAACGTAGACGGTGCTCCTCTCTGCTTTGAGGCCTCGTCAATCCAGTTTTTCAAAGGCCCATTTCAGTGTGAAAAAGAAATGAAACGAACGTGTATGACGGAGATTTGAGAGGAGCGGTCAGAATCCTTACATCGGACTACAGAGTGGTTACAGCAGATTCATTCAGACAAGCACCCACCTCCTTCCAGACTAATTACGATCCCAGACAAGCCAAACCCCACCGCGCTTCACCTTGCTGTGTCGCCCTGATGACGTGATAACCCATCTATGGTCATTTTACTCTGTCTCTTCAGCAGGCCTGGATGGAATGTGCCCTCAATACCTATGGAGCTCACTATAAATTGAAGGCACGGCGACAGTGTCTCTGGGCCAAATATAGAGAATATTTAAAGCATAGCAATTGGAAACATGGTTTTATTAAATACACATAAAATAGATGCATTGTAGTTTGTATATCAGAAAATTCTAAGTAGCTTGTTCCTTTTTACACAATCCTAAGACCTAAACTGAGTTTATGCTTTAAGATCGATTTCTGCCACTAAAACAGTCGTGTTTTTAAAATACTTTTAAAATTAATTTTCACATCATCACATCGCATCAGCCTACGGCAGCATTCCACTGCTGGGCATAAGCCTCCCCCAAGGTACGCCATAAGGCACGATTCAAAAACTCGAGGCAAAAACCGGGAGTTTTTGCCTCGAGTCGCTTCTTTTTCCTATTTTCGAGTAGGACATTGAGTCGTCCAACGACCCAATGAACGAGTCGCTACCAGCCACCGTCTTTAAGTCATCGGTATTCGGTACATCTGAACGAAGGGTGTCCAACGCTACGCTTGCCAAGGCGTTGCCTCAACTCGAGAAACCGCTTGCATCAAAACAATTTTAATAAATTTTTATTTAACCTCCCAATGTTAGTGCTACATACCTAAAACAAGCGGCATTTACAAAAAGTGTACTCGATGATTTCCTCTAGGACCACGAAAACCATCAGCACCGTGTAGAACCAGTGGTTCTAGAGGTATCCTCAAACTGTTGTTGGCTATGTGTATCTATTACGGTGGCAACATGTGGAAGTTAAAGTAAAACAAATCGAATTTCAAATTAGTTAATTGTATTTGATTAATTTTTCTGCCCCATCAGCAGTTTCTTGATAAAATTACTTTTTAAAAGGATCAACAGTTTAATGTGATATCTTAAAGTGCTGCTGATAACACCTATCTATCTAATAGAAATAATAACTAGTCAATCTATGAAAATCCTGTTTTGGCTAAAGTTTTTATCGCATCTGATGTGTTCTTCTTGCTCGTGCACTAAAATTTTTGCAACGATACTTTCGGACGAATTACGCTGGCAAATTGTGAGAAAACCGCAATATTTTGTACCATTATAGTGTTTCCTGGAGACAGCTGCGCTGCAATGAAAACATAAAGTAGTTAATATGTGGTAAACATAAGCTTACTATCAAACCAGTGAACCAATATTCCGCCGGTATTTTAGGCAGAATCTGGGATATAATGAGCCAAGTTAACACACACAATCACTCCTAAACATTATATTATAAGATATATATATATATATACAATATAAGTTAGATTAATATGATTATACTACCATATTTTAATAGAAGATGGCAATGCTGGAATGTTGTGCATTGGGAAAGCTTCAAGGCTTTCACTAAGAGCCTTGTACCTTATGATGCCTTGTTACAGTTTATTCGCCAATATACGTTCATTTATGCAAAAGAAACACGTAATTTTTTATTTCACGTTTGTTATTGTAGACTATGTCAACGTCAATAGGTAAAATGACAACTGAATAAACGACAGCAATGACATTTTGTAAAAAAAGGCTCTTTGAAATGACATGATTTTACCAAATAGAATTTGGTAAAATAGTCCCGTTCACGGTTGTTTCTACCTTTTAATAATAAAAATTGATTGCTTTTCGAGGTACCATCACGTTTCCTATTATTATTATTTTATTATAGTACTAGCAGCCCGCCCAGCGGTTTCACCCGCCGCTAACAATTTCCCCCCGGGAATAAGACAGTTTAATATAGCCTATGTTTATCAGGGATAATGTAGGATTCTAAAAATCTTGACTTTAATTTGAAACAAATATCATTTTCGGATGGTGGTGGCGTAAAGTTACATGCCGTGTGATTAACCTGCCCAGCCCCATTGCAGTGCCTTTATTTATTTATTTTTATCCCGCCCAAGCCGGTTTTCTATTAGGTCATAACAAAATTGTAATAAAAAAAATTGTGTGGTACAAATTTCTTTTTTTAGAATGACGGTTCATGACGTCAATAAGTGATAATACTATCCTACATTGAATAAAAAATTTCAATTTCAATTAACGGTAAAAGAATTTTTGAAATCGGTTCAGTAGTTTCGGAGCCTATTCAATTCAAACAAACAATAAAAAATCCTGTTTCTAATATTAGTGTAGATTAGTGTAGATTATATTATTATTATTTAAGTGTGATGTCGGCTTAGAATAGCATCACCCGATTTCTTTCCCGTGGGAGTCGTAGGAGGCGACTTAGGGACTTGAGGGTGTGTATTGCAATTTTAGGCGATGGGCTGACAACCTGTCACTATGGCGATACACAATTTTCCGAATGACCCTCAAACATATGTCAGACATGGCGTAAATGTCCGTTTTTGCGGCCGTTTACGCTCTGCCTACCCCGCAAGGGATATTAGGCGTGTATGTATGTATTATTTTGGTGTAGATTTTTTTAATGCATTATTCAATGTTTTTTGTCGTCTTTTTTTATACCGAGTAAGGGACAGAGTGCATGAAACAATACTGATAGGGTGCATGAAACATAAAACTGGACAACTTTCCCCTAGAAACATATGTCAGGAAACGCAAAAAAATGACCTTCCATACAAAATCACAATCAGCTGACTGCATTCACTATGGGAAGTCAGTTTTTTAACGTTTCCTGAAATATGTTCCTAGGGGAAAGTTGTTCAGTTTCATGATCTGCATGTACCCTATCAGTATTCGGAGGGCTATCCCTTACACCCTTAATTACAGTAATGATTAAATGTAATCATTACACTGGTACGAATAATGTGGCGTAGTTGGTACATTTTTAAATGAAAAAGTAGTTATTGTGGCATAACTGTAATAGTTAGACATATGGTATCGCGGACATTATTATAGATATTGATGTCCTCTATAAAACTGTAGTACATCACTTTGCTCTATTGTCAATAATTTCCACAGCGTACCCGATATAAGATATTTTTTTGGTACATTTGTACATTTTTAAACGAAGAAGTGGTTATTGTGGCTTAACTGTAATAGTTAGACATATGGTATCGCAGACATTATTATAGATATTGATTTCCTCTATAAAACTGTAGTACATTACTATGCTCTATTGTCAATAATTTCCACAGCGTACGCGATATAAGATATTTTTTGGTACATTTTTCACACGTTGGGTTACATTATCGAAATTTTCACGCGGATCCCTATTTTTTTCTGGTTTAAAATATAGCCTATGTTTATCAGGAATAATGTACGATTCTAATGGTGAAAGAATTTTTAAAATCGGGCCAGTAGTTTCGGAGCCTATTCGATGCAAACAAACAAACAAACCAACAAACAAACAAACAATCAAATCTTTCCTCTTTATAATATTAGTGTAGATTACCGCTAAAACCGCTAAATATAATAGAGGTATAAGTATGGCGATACTCAATTTTCCAAATGACCCTCAAATGTTCGTCAGACGTGGCGTAAATGTCCGTTTTACGGCCGTTTACGCTCTGCATACCTCACAAGGGATTATAGGCGTGATATATGTATGTATGTATGTAAAGCAACCGACTGTCAAACGTTACAAGATTGAACTGTGATAGTCAACATTCACACATCATGTCAATTCCTTCCGGGGGAGGCAGAGCGTAAAAGACCATTAAAAATGCCCCTTCATCATCATGTCTGCTAAATACTTTATGGTTTTTTCAAAAAATTGTGTAGAGATGTAGATAAATTGTTGGTCCATAGCCTCCAATTGTTATACGTGGCTAGGAACGTGAAGCTAGTTCCTTGGTCACCTCTTATGTATTTACTGAATATTATGAGTTCTTACGTTTGTACAGTGTTTTTTTCATATTAAGAAGTTTATATATGCCAAACCGCAATATTTTTAACTAATCTAGGACTACGCTCTCTAAACAAGGTGATAATTTATTGAATTATGATTATTCTTTCAAAGAGAACTCTGTTTTTACATATTATCATACATTTTACATATTATCATACATATCATATAAGCAGTAGATATACCTACATCTACTGCTTAGAACTCCTTTGGATTGCATTTTCAGATTTTAATTATTTAGAATAAATCTTCTTCTTCGTGTCCAGTTCTATATAATTTTTTGACAATATTTGTAAAGGCCACAGCACTCCTAGTTGCCGTATTCAGATCCTTCCTGCTATTGTTTGAGATGGGGCTCCACAGTCTCAATTGGTCGTTTTCCATGAAGCCTCATTTGCCGTGTTCACCCTGCAGTGGCCAACTTGAACGATGGTGTGATGAACCCCACAGGAGCCGGCCAACGGGAGTACCATAATTGGTCCCTGGCTTGCGGCGCATTGTCTGTAGCAGATGTATTCCTCATAAGCTTTTTCGGCTTTTCAAATGAGCGCGAGACATTGAGTAGTTGTTCAGTGGGTGTCGAGTGTCGGTTTCTTGCTTCTGTTACTCCAATGCACAAGCTACTTCTCACTGGACGTCTTGTTATGGATACAGCATATTCAGAGGAATAGGTTTGAGGTTCTAGAATAAATAAAGTATCGTAAATCGTAATAGTAACAAACACAGACATTATGCCACTAAACTTTAAAAAAATCGCAAAGATTTCTGGGAACTGCAACGAATGCATAAATAAACCTAGCATAATAGGAGCGATTTTATTAGCGTCTGAAAATAGTAAAAATCGTAGTAGGGCTAAAGTATTTGTAAGTACCTTAACCAAATGCATTTGTACAGTTTATCATCTTCTTCTGCAAAAAATACATTATGATGTCTTCTCGGGCCGACTGGAACATTAGCTAGCCCAAAGCTAGCGGGTTTTTCCAGAAAAAAACAGCCATTCACTTGATTCTTCTTTATTATTATCATTTGTGAAAATTACTTTCCTTTTGTTTGTTTTGATATTTTGTTTACATTCAACATATTGAATGACCGGAATGAACGATATTTGAAACATTAGGCTGAAATGTTTTCTGTTTCTTCTGTTGCCATAAAAACTGAAGGGGATAGAGTAACCAATTTGGTTCAGATACTGGCCAGAATCTCAGAATAGGGCCATATCTCGTTTTGACATTATCAGCTGATTTTGATTGATATTTAGCCGCTCGCATGTGCGGTTTATAGCTTACAATATGATCCTACATTGCTGGCTCTAAAGAAACCCAGTGTGATTTTGGTAACAAAATCCGTAATGTATAAGGCCAAAAGCGTAACCGAAGCCAGAACCGCCATATCTCGTTCGATATATGGCCTCAGATTCGGCCCCCTGATCATCGAACTTGTATTTACTCCTACGTCGTTAAAATCTTTGGGTCCACTTTGAGACGGCGACAAAAAGTGTTAAAAATGTTCTTTGGATTTATTTGCCTACATGCAAAACGTTTTAAAACTTACCCAAACTTAGCAAAGTTAGTCCAAAGTGTTGTGTTTCTATCAATTAGTTTATATTCGTATGAATCCTTTGGTATTTTTGGAGCTAGTGGGTGATTTACGTAAAAGAAGTATCCCAGATCGTCAGCATGTACTACTTTCCCTTCCCCAGTTAAATGTTTGATACCCATCAAAGTGGAGACCACATTCAGTTCCGAACAACAAGTAAATTTGTAAAGGTATGCATTATTTTTAGTACTAGTAAGTTTTTGCCACTGCACGATACCATATACAAATATATCCATCGATAAATATTCTATCAATATATGCAAATTCTCCTTTACAATCTTTTGATCTTTGAAATAGAATTCTCTCATCTTTCTTCCTACTTCAAAAATGGTTTTCTTTGAGCAATTCCAAGCGATCTCCCTTGGGACAAATAGTTCTGGATACTCATTGAATTGAGAAATCAGTTTATCTAAGTCCACATCAACTCCGACAACCATATAACCTTCATCCTGATTGTAACCAGCCATAACGTCGACTCCTTCATGAACACCACCATTACGCAAGGTATCATACATATCTCCAGAGAAAAATACTTCAGTATCACTAAACTTCTTTTCACTGACTGGCCCAAAATTTACTCTTATATTTGCGCTTACTTCTTCTACAAGCGTCAAATGTGGTTTTTTGTTTAAAAGTGCCTCTGCTGGTTGCGACTTAAAGAACTCATACAGTTCCTTATCATCGTCAGAGTCTAAACCAAGAGATCTAGCTAATGCTTTGGCTCTTTCCCGAGGTTCTTGGCTTAGAACCCAATGGCTAGTTGCTGCTCCACTTTGAGATATAGCTCGCTTGAAAAGTCCTTTTGACATTGGTGATACTAAATGAAGTGTGACGCTTGCTCCACCAGCGCTTTCACCAAAAATTGTTATATTTTCCGGGTTTCCACCGAAGTTACTGATATTATTTTTGACCCAATGTAGAGCTGCCACTTGGTCTTTCATACCGGCGTTTCCAGGAATATCTGGAGAATCGAGGCAAAGAAAGCCAAAAATATCTAGTCTGTAGTTTATAGTCACCAAAATAACATTATGCTTGATGAGATACTTAGGGCCATAAACATCATCGTTTCCACTACCAGACATGAACCCTCCTCCATGGATGAAAAACATGACTGGGAGAGGTTCACTGGGATTTAGGTCTGGCGTGTACACGTTTAGGTAAAGGCAGTCCTCGGATCCCTCTTGGCCACTCTTTAAGAACATGACATCGTGTTGATAGCATACATTTCCGTGCTTTTTTGCGCTGCGAACTCCTTTCCATGATTGTACAGGCTGTGGTGCCTGTAATTTTGAAAATAATGTATTTAAAACGCTTTTCTCTAGCAGGATTCTTATTTAAACATTTTTTTAATGGTTTCAACTTTTCATATTACTATCATAAGCTCAGAATATAATTTTAAATGAAGATAAGAAATTATAAAAATATTCGTGTCGTGTAGTTTAATATTACCAGACATATCAAGGGTTATAAAAGGCCCGGCAGACGCTAATATATTTTAATTTATTTTTCAATATAGCATTGTAAGTGCAAAATGAACCATTGCACATAATAATAATATTCAAATGACTAAATAAGTACCTTAAAACGTAGGTCTCTGATGGGTGGCTGCGCATATGGAATTCCTTTAAAGCTGAAAAACTTTCCTCCATATTCATTCTCAAACTCTTCTCCTTCTAAAATACCTTCAGTTACTTTTACTTGTACCATTATTTTTCTTTATATCATAGGTACACACGTCCACTTTTTTCGTATATACACTTGTTTTTTTGTACAATCATTTGTATAAATCATGTGTAGATATCCTATCATTATCTGAATCAGTGCTTATAGTCGGATTTGAAATTGCCCTAATCAGACATTGATTATTTTTAATGTTGATTCAAGAAACCTTTATTGAAACGTCTTGTTTATCTACATCTACATCTACACTAATATTATAAAGAAGAAAGATTTGTTTCTTTGTTTGTTTGAATTGAATAGGCTCTGAAACTAATATCCCGATTTTAATTTTTTTTTCATTAGAATCCTACATTACTCCTGATGAACATAAGGCTATATTTAATACGAGAAAAAATAGGGAACCGCGCGAAAATTTCGATAATGTAACCCAATGTGTGAAAAATTTACAAAAACTTATTTTGCGTACGCTGTGGAAGTTATTGACAATGGAGCAAATGTACTACAGTTTTATAGAAGACATCAATATCTATCAGAATATCCGCAATACTGTTTGTCTCACTATTACAGTTATAGCCACAATAACTACTTTTTCATTTAAAAATGTGCAATAGTAAAGTCGCGCCGGTACAAACTACGCCACATTATTAGTACCAGAGTAATAATCATATTTAATCATGAGTGTAAGGGACAGCTCTCCGAATACTTATAGGGTGCATGCAGACAATAAAACTGAACGACTTTCCCTTAGGAACATAATTCACGAAACGTAAAAAAACTGACCTCCCTTAGTTAATACAGTCAGCTGATTGTGATTTTGTATTGAAGGTCAATTTTTTTGGCGTTTCTGGACATATGTTTCTAGGGGAAAGTTTTTCAGTTTCATGTTACATGCACAATATCAGTATTCGGAGGGCTGTCCCTTACACCCGGTATAAAAAAGATGACAATAAACATTAAATAATGTATAACAAAAAAAACATTTAGACAATATAAATGTGTATATAATAGTAGCTGTAGGTAAGGAATAATAATAAAAAACCTTGAAAGTGAAAAAAGGGTGTATATCTAATCTAATCTAATTCTAGCCTGTAATGTCCCACTGCAGGGCAAAGGCCTCCCTCCCTTTCTTCCATTCTTCTGTGTTTTGGGCCTTTGGATACAGGAAAAAAGGGTGTATAATGTAAAAAAAATATTGTCCACCCGTGCGAAGCCGGGACGGGCCTCTAGTAATAAAATAATATTAAATACATTACATCTGAAAGTAAACCATTGTGTGAATGGGGTCATACTTTTTAACGCGACGTAACGCATGCGTCAGACAGACGAAAGAAAATTGCGAATTCCAATCTTATTTCTGTACAAATACGCTTAAGGTGGGTTTACGGTGCGTAATGGACGGACGCGTGTGTCAAAAGATTTGACAGAAGCCTCTGTCACGCCTCGTAAACCCACCTTACCTGACAGACGCATGCGTTCCGTTGCGTTATAAAACGGAACGACGGATGACGGAAGTGACTGAATCGCCTTATCTCACATATTATTATGCATGTATTTTTGCAAGCATATTGGTATTGCAGATAACCTATTGCTGTTTCTTTGACTCTAGCGGTTTTCATTTTTGTCTATATATTATTTTTAAACACGCTGGTGCCCGCGACGTCGTTCACGCGGCATGAATTCGATTTGAAGTTACTTAGATTTAATTCAAGGATAGTTTCCTTTTTTTTAATGCTTTATCATAGTAATAAGCTCTAGTAAACATGAGTAACAACGTAGCCATCTTAATTTTCATTTTTTCTGAGTTCCTTTTTCGCAGTAGTCTCTAGTTGGTAGTATTTTATGCGCTTAGTGGGATGATTGTCCTCTAAGTGGGATGATTAAGCAATATCTTCAGCATAGACAACCATCCAACTTGGTGCATAAAAGTTGCAACCACCGACCGCCAGTTATCTGTGCAGGGCAACCCCAACATTTGCAATTTGATGTTTTCTCTATTTTTTGCATCGACGGTTGATACCGGTTATACTACGAGAATAAAAGTTTCATTTTTATTTCTGGAAATAATTTATATGTTTATCGTAATTAATCGTAAATCTTTTTATACTTTATTCTACGAAAATATTCGTACAATTAAATAGGTAGGGCAAGTAATTACAATGAATCATGAAGGCATTTGGGATAATATTGCTTGAAGATATTCTCCCAGAATTGAATTTCTTCTTTATCAGGATTTTTGGAAGCCACCAATTGATGATCTATATCCAAATAGTTCTGGTTTTCAGCTGTAAAGGGCTCCCACTTCACGCCAAGTGCTGTGTCTGGTGTCGGGTCACTGAAAGTAAACAATTGTATATTATGGAAACTGCGTCTATACCGATTACCTACTACGGTGCGAATCTGCGAGTATTATCAGCGTAAAGGCTGAACTGGGCTACGTAAAGAAAATCATTATATTAAATAATAATTTTTTCGTGCATAATTGTTTTTTTTTCTGAAGTAGCAACATAAATGCCTAAGCCGTCATAAAAATAACACCTTACTGAAGAAGGTCAGTGATTGAAAAACTTTGTATGACAATTTTCGTGTAACAAATCTTATTTTTGCCTTGAAGACATTACATCACATTACATTTCATTAGATCAGCCTATTGCAGTCCACTGCTGGACGAAGGCCTCCCTCAGGGTACCAGCCGCTACCAGCCGCCTTTTTTAAGTCATCGGTCTATTTGGCCGGAGGTCATCCAACACTACGCTTGAAGATATTATGCCATACATAAAGATTAATTATAATAAATTGGTAGATAACGCACCCAAATTTAGCGAAATTGGTCCAAAGCGTGGTTACATTGTTTATAAGTTGGTACGTTTCCGAATCCTTCTCAACTTTGGGTAAAAGGCCAACGTTAAACATATAAAATAGATCATCAGAATGTACAACTTTTCCTGGTCCAATAATATCGGCCATATTCATTATACCAGCACCAACATTTCTTTCCGAATAGCAAGAGAATTTGTAGAGATAAGTTTTGTTTTTCGCACTGCTGATTTTCTGCCATTGGACGATACCGTAGTTAAACGTATTTGTTGACACGAATTTTATTAACGTGTCCAAATTTATCATAGACAGTTTAGCACCTTTGAAATAAAAATCCCGCATTTTTCTTCCAACTTCAAAAGTGGTTTTCAAACTGCTGTTCCACGCAATTTCTCTCGGAGCGAATAACTCAACGTATGCATTGTATTGTTCAATTATTTTTTCTTTTTCTACTCCGAGTCCTAAAATCAAATAACCCTCATCTTGACAATAGCCAGCCATAACCTCGACTCCTTCATGTACCCCATTGCGTAAAACGTCGTAGATATCTCCAGAGAAAAATACTTCATTACTGTGAAAATTTCGCTCGTTGACGGGTGTAAATCTTAGGAGCAAGTTCTTATTTGCTTCTTCTTCAAGTGATATGGGAGCAGTTATATTGATAAGTTTGTCCACTGGTAGGGACTTGAAGAACTCGTACAGTTCCTTATCATCGTCAGAATCTAGGCCAAGAGATCTGGCCAATGCTTTGGCTCTTTCCCGAGGTTCATAGGCTATAGCCCAGTGGTTTGTAGCAGCTCCGCTTTGAACTATAGCTCTTTTAAAAAGTCCTTTAGTCATGGGTGACACTAAGTGAAACGAAACACTTGCTCCTCCCGCACTTTCCCCAAAAATAGTTATGTTTTCAGGATCTCCGCCAAAATTGTGAATGTTCCTTTTAGTCCAACGTAGAGCAGCCACTTGGTCTTTCATGCCAGCATTGCCAGGAATATCTTCAGTGTCCAGGCAAAGAAAGCCAAGTACTTCTGTCCTGTAGTTGCAAGTTACTAGTATGACATCATGTTTCACGAGGAATTCAGGGCCAAAAAGATCCGAGTTTCCATTTCCATTCATGAATCCTCCTCCGTGAATCCAGAACATGACCGGGAGTGGTTTGTCAGGTTTCAAGTTTGGTGAATATACATTGAGATAGAGGCAGTCCTCGCTTCCTGTGGGTTCAGGAGATTTCACGAAACTGAGTTCTCTTTGGAAACAAATGGATCCGTGTTCCTTTGCACTGCGTACTCCTTCCCATGGTTGGACGGGCTGAGGTGCCTGAAATCAAAGATGTAAATTGCAAAATATTTTGATACAAAATTATACTTTGTCAGAATACTTTAATGCTTAAATTTTGAAATGAGTCTAGCCTACCTAAACACTAATTAGTGTTAAAAAGTTTATTTATTGTAGGGGCCGCTATTTATGTGTCTGGATTGGGGCAATTACAGAATCATACAAAGATCATTGAAATCAAATAAAAAATATGACATTTAAATATAGCTCACTAGATTTACGCCCAGCGATTTACCCGCTGCCACTCATTTTCTCGTGGTACTAGTTGTTTTCTCGCGATAAAAAGTAGCCTATGTGTTATTCCAGGTTATACTCTACCCGTGTTCCAAATTTTATCCAAATTAGTCAATCCATTTGAGCGTGAAGAGGTAATAAACATACATAAGTACACACTCTCAGATTTATAATATTAGTACGGATTAGATGAAAAAAAAAAGTTAAAATTTATTTGGCTGTCACCTTTTTTACACCAAGGAGCGACATTGAAAATATTGTACCTTATGATAACATTATAACATTTTTACAGTCTAATATATTTGTAACATCTAATGTTTGTAACACTTATATTACGTGATAATGTAACATAATGTTCTTGCATGATTAGTTTCTGCACAACAAGGTTGATTTTTGTTTCAACAACAAACAAAAAGAATTGCCATCCATATAATACCCTCACTTTGGGAATTGACTTAAAAAAAAAACTTTTTTATTAATCCCACATCAAATTAAAACATAACACATACATACATATATCACGCCTATATCCCTTGCGGGGTAGACAGAGCTTAAATGGCCATAAAAACATTATTTACACCACTTCTGACAAATATTTGAGGACATTTACACCACTTCTGACAAATATTTGATGGTCATTTAGATAATTGAGTATGATGCCGTGTGATGCCGGGTAGAATAGCATCACCCCATTTTCCCGTGGGTATCGTAAGAGGCGATTAAGGGACTCGAGGGTAACATTGAAACATAAAATGATATGTTTAAGCCTGAATTCTATCCTTACATACCTAATTATATTGTCATGTTAGTATAGTTAGATCAGTATCAGAATGTATTTTTATCTGTTTATATGTATACTTCACCATTGGCCTCACACGTTTGTGACAGACGATTTAATCAGTGTCTGAGGCAAGACTTTTCATGGCTGTATAAGCCGATACGGGAGCGGCATAATTTTCCGCACGCTCTACAAGTGAAGGAGTAATTTGAGACTGACACATGCATGTTTAGATGACGTTTTTGCCTTTTGTTAGCGAGACCAGTAAACCAGGCATTGTCGTGTGTTTTACGCCCATCAAACACACGCTTACGCCATTCGTCCCTATCCTCAGCAAGCTTTTCCCTGCTTTGATGGTCAATGTTAAACGCAGCCATGTCCCGCTTGGCGCAATCTTTGAAACGCAGCATAAGTCTTCCAACCCCTCTTTTAGTGTTTGCTACAGCGCCAAGCAGAACATGTATACTTCTTCTTCTTCTTCTCGTATGGGACACCGAGTCGTCCAACGACCCGATGAACCCTGGTGTCAGAGTTTTTCAACCGCCTGCTACTAGTAGTAGGCCTCTGACATGGTTGTGTAACTACCGCCGTCTAAGTAATCATAGACAGCAACCGGTACCGACGGCTTAACGTGCCCTCCGAAGCACAGAACCCTTTCTTTTCGGACAATCAGGCGCTTCAACCTGCAATGTCCTAACCAGACCGGTAAGAAATTCACAAAGTGATAAACATCTATTTTGTGAGTGTCCCACCGAGAATCGAACCCGGAACCTTTGCGTCGCAGGCAGTCGCACTACCACTGCGCCACATCGGCCGTCATACAGTATGTATTTATTTATTTATTTATTTATTTATTAAACTTTATTGCACAGAAAGTACAAAGGGCGGGCCTAATGCCACGCGGCATTCTCTACCGGCCAACCAAAAGATAAACAGAAAGAGTAAAAGCGGGTGCCCATACACAAAAAAAAAAGAAATATAATCGTACTTAAATTTCGCACTAAACTACAATACATAAGAAGGAATAAACTAAAATACTATACTTAATAATTTAACATGAAAAATAAAAATACATAAAATAAATACATGCATACATAAATAAATAAGATATACCAACGACATGCTAACAGAAATGAGATAGGATGATGAAATGTATACTTACAGTACAGCATTATCACTAACATAATATTTGAACAACAACTGGATAATTTGCCGCGTGATGCCGGCTTAGAATTGCATCACCCCATTTCTTTCCCGTGGGTGTAGTAAGAAGCACCTAAGAGACTGGAGGGTGTGTATTGCAAATTTAGGCGATGGGCTGACAACCTGTCACTATGGTGATACACAATATTCCAAATGACCCTCAAAATGTTGTCAGACGTGGCATAGATGTCAGTTTTTTACAGCCGTTTACGCTCTGTCTACCCCGTAAGGGATTATAGGCGTGAAATATGTATGTATCTGTATGTAAGTATGTAAACTGGCCAACCTAAAAAAAACATGTTTTGTGTTGTTGTGTTACAAATTAAATCGTCTTTAGGGGCGTCTAGGGAAATCTTTTTAAAAATTTAGCACAGACCGTCTGTAATTATACTTACTAAACTGTTATGCACAATGCTTTCATTAGTTTTTCAATTATTAAAGTCGCTGTAAGTTTCGTCATATGAAATAATATGAAATAATCGACATGCTCTTTTAAAAATGTCGTCACGAGTTGACGAGCACATAAAATAAATTGTGTTCTTCATCAAATCTATACTATTAATATTATAAATTTGAAATCAACCCTGTCTGTCACGTTTTCACGCCTAAACTACTGAACCGATTTTGATACCATTTGGCATAAGCACTTTTTACCGCAGGAAAATCTATAAATCCCAAGGAAAAATGTAACATCTAATTTAAGTCGCGCGTACGAAGCCAAATATATATTTCTTTATTTATTTACCGTTTATTGTACACATTACAAAAGAAACACATACAAAGAATAACGACACAACAGGACAACTTATTTCTACTAAGAAATTTCTTCCAGCCGACCTACGTAAATTGAGACTTTATTAGACAGGCGGATTAGGCGTGCACAATAGAATATAATAGTATAAGAATAAACCTACACACGAATAGATTAAATATCAGTACCTAAGTAAACTTACAATCAAATAATACATACAATTAAATAAACTGTACCTCAAAAGAAATACCTACTTATATATTTATATTATACATTATATTATATTCTTGGATACCAGTTTTTTTTACTTGATTCTGTAAGTGCCCCATTCCGGGTACATAAATAACAGTGTATTTACAACGTAATATACTACAATTATATCTTATCATATATTTTCTGTCCTTCAACAGCAAATATCACATTTATATAAATAATACCTTAAAACGCAAATCTCCAATGGGCGGTTGGGCGAAAGGAATTCCTTTGAAGCTGAAAATTTTGCCGCCATAATCGTTGTCAACTTCTACTCCCTCTAAAATTCCTTCACTAACATTAACTTGCACCATTTTTTTATGGTGAAAATATTTTTCAATTCAAAATACTTGTCTATAGCGAGTCAAAACACGTCTTTCTACATCCGAAGTCGAACGCAAATAAATATTTATTTTGTTGCGTACATGTATTTATGTTGTCAGATATAAATTGTATACTATTGCTGATGATAACTTGTAATCAAAATGATAAAATGATAGAAATAAAAAGCAAATAAAAAAGCATATTGCTGCGTAATGTATTCATGCTATCATATATAATTGGTATAATACTGCTGATGATTACCGGTAATCAAAATGATAAAAAATGACTAAGAGTGTCTAGAACACACATTTATATTAATTAAATATCTTGGACATTTCACACAGCGCCATCTAGCCCTAAAACTAAGAAAAGCTTGTACTATGGGAACTAGATAGCTGAAACAATAAATAAATAGAAAACACCAAGACTCAACAAACATATTTGAAAAGTACCTAACAAATACTTCTGCTGTGTGGGGATCGAACCTACGACCGTCGACGTAGAAGGCACGGGTTCAGCAGGGATTGTATAACCGAAATTTTTTCGGTTGAAACGGTAAACGGTATGACGTCATACCGAAATATTACGATACCATAAAGTGTCGGAACCGGAAATTTGTTGCTACCGCAAATTTAACGGTACCGGTATTTTATGGTACCAAAACCGCTATCAAAAGGGTTTTGCAAGGTCATCTCCGACAATTCGGCCACCGTAGCCTACGCTGCGTTGCCGTTCCGTGCATGCGGTGGAAGGGTGAATGCCGCATCAAGCAGATCGCTTGCCCGCGCGTGTTGAATGGACAGAGCCGCCATTCTTCTAACCCTTTGGATTAAAAAGGCGCGTCGTGCCTTGGTAGCTTGGTAGGGCAAGAAGTCGTCGTGTTCGTTTCGTACGGGTTGTACTACTTTAATTAAGCGTGTGTACGGTCGTGTGCATCAAAACTTGTCATCGATCAACGTACATGATTTTCGGTCAGATCAAATAGTAAATAAATAAGTGGGATCATTTGAGGCTCAGGTTCCTAAGGTTCTAAAGTGGCACTAGGTCGGAAGATTTAGATTGGCTGTAAATTGAAAGGTTCTATTTTGACTAAAGTGCCACCAAATGAATGTCAATAAAGTTAAAAATCATTTGTAATAGTTAATGGCCGTGTGATGCCGGCTTAGAATAGCATCACCCCATTTCTTACCCATGGGTGTCGTAAGAGGCGACTAAGGGACTCGAGGGTGTGTATTGTAATTTTAGGCGACGGGCTGACAACCTGTCACTATAGTGATACACAGTTATCTGATTGACCCTCAAACTTTTGTCAGACGTGGTGTTAATATCCGTTGAACGGCCGTTAACGCTCTGCCTACCCCGTAAGGGATATAGGCGTGATTTATGTATGTATGTATGTATGTAATAGTTAATTGGGAAAGGTTGAATCTGTTTAATATTATGTCGCCATAATTTGATGAGGTTAAGGTAAGTGAGGGTCAAATGGTGACTTCGAAATATAGCATGCGTTGTATAGAGCAATGAATTTCCCTTCTAAGGATCCCTATTTGAGGACCAAAAATTCCAAGATTTTGCAGATGGAAAAGGATTTAAAACCTTAGTCGTACAGGCAAGCCTTTGAAGTCCTCTTGATTTTGAAATTTTCTCATTCAGGTATCACCAAAAATGCCATACTTTAAATGAAATGTGTATTTTGTTAATATTCCTGCGTAAAAAAATTGTCTATGTCCTTTCTTACTGTCTCACCGATAATCGGTGCCACTCCTAAGGGTCGCGGGTTTACAAGGAAATGTATGCAACAAATTGTGTTGCGCGCGGCGCGGTCGAAATTTCCAAGCGGCTGAGGCGGCGGCAGTCGCGACCGCGCAGCGCGTGCCGGCACTGTGCGACTTTACTTACAAGAAAATGTATGCAACGAATTATTTAGAGCGGTTGGGTCGAACTCCGGTGGCTCTGCGGTGTAGTGTATGGTGACAAATCTTTCACTATGTTTGATATGGTAAAGAGCGTATGCTATAATTATAATGAATGGACTGGACTGAGGATATTAATAAGGTCACAGGAAAATTGCTATTTTCAATACTACATACATACACATATCACGCCTTTATCCTTTGCGGGATAGGCAGAGTGTTAGCGGCTGTAAAATACGGTCGCTATCGCCACGTCTGACAAATATTTGTGTGCCGTTTCAGAAAAAAACGTGTATCACAATAGTGTGATACACGTTTTTTAGACACGTGTATAGTAACAGGTTGTCAGCCTGTCGCCTTAAATTATAATACAGTCCCTTAGTCATCTCTTATGACACCCGTGAGGAAGGAATGAGGTAATTCTATTCTAAACCTGCATCATACAGCCGATTTTCAATACTAGATGGTAGAAATAAACAACAAAATAAAAGTAAGTGCAATTATCTCGAAAACGATATCGCAGCGAAAAAATAACAAGATTTTCAAAACCCCTTTCAAACCTTCTAAATTACTAACTCCGTAACTTTTTTGACCTTGACCTTAAAATGATCGAAAATTTCATACATAATTTTTACCTTATTGCTCCCACGTTGTTCACCGTTCTCCCTGCTTCGCTCATTCCCCATATTCCCCAAATAAACCGCTCTGCCTTGCCATACCCTTTCTCTACCTCTCCCCCTCCTACAAAGTTTAAAATCACTTGCATCAGGTAAATAACTGCATTATCAAACTAATATGGTATATTTCGGTGACACCTTTTTACTTGACTGAGAGAATATAAAAATCAAGAGCACTATTTAAGGCTTGCTTCTTCGATTAAGCTTTTTAAATCCATTTCCATCTGTAAAATCTTGTCATTTTTGGTCTTCGAATAGGGATCTTTAGAAGGGAAATTCATTGCTCTATACAACACATGCAATATTTCGGAGTTACCATTTGACCCTGGCTTACCTCAACCTCATCAAATAATGACAACATAATACTTAACAGATTTGACCTTTCGCAACTAACTAGGTATTACAAACGATTTTAAACTTTATTGGGTCTGTAGGCTTTCGGATCAGATGGGGGCTTGCCGTTTCCTTTGGGAAGAACATCAAGTTGGCTGACCTTCCATGCGTCTGGGAAGAACCAACCTGCAAGCAACGCGTGTACATTAGCAGCATCTCACTGCTACTAACCTTCCAGGCGTGCTTGATGATTCGGGCTGTACGGGCTGTCGGGCGTCCGTACCAGGTACAGTGTTCGGGAGTTCCTTGATGATGTTCTCGAGCGTCTTAAGATTTGACGTTCTGGAGTCGTCATATGATGCACACGCGGCAGTGACGCGGATCGCGCGATGGTAGGCCGTATCCCTAGAGGGGTCGTCATCCGGGCAGCGTGGCGTCAACAATCCAGACATTGTTTTATCCGCAGTAGTGGTGTAGGCCTGAAGCAGGTCTACACAATGGAGCACATTCATGGGTGGACGCGACCTTCAGGAGTCCGCCCAATACGCTAGCCCCCATGTGTCTTCATTGCCAGAATCTGCCACAGAGCGAAAATGATTGAATTCAGCGAGCCTCATTGCATTTTTGTACTGACCTCTTTGAGCCCGAAGAATGGTGAGGTGAGTAAATGCTCCATGATTAGGGCTGCGTCGCTTTTTTGCACTCTGCCAGTTATGGTGCGCTGCCGCAAATCCCCTACGCACGCGGTCTAGCGCAGGGTTCCATCACTCATAGCCGTTAGCACCGTCGTTTTCTCGGATACCGAGACATTTGTAAGAAGACGGGCAGCCATCTCCTGCAGCAACTGCAGCTCAGTCTCTTTCTGGGCCAAAACCTCTGTTATGGCCCTGCTTTCAGCATTCTCGTCATCTGACATGACTAAGCGGTCCGTGCCGAGGCGCTAGACAGATAGCTTAGTCATAATAGGTGCTGATTATCAACCCTGCACGCTTGTCGTGCTCATAAAATCCGGAAAAGTTGAAAATTTAAAACTTGATGGGGGAGGAGGGCGATTTGAGGCGTCAATATACATATTACTGGGTATCCCGTTCAAAACTGGGATGTAAACCGTTGGTCTGTATGCCTCTACGATCCCGAGAAATACGCTTCTAAAGTTTGACCCCAAAAAGGGGGTTTTTGGGACGCGGCAACAAGAAAGGGGGGGCAGGGTGGTTTGTGATGCATGAAATGAGTTCTTCTTGTTTTTGCGCAGCCGTTGAAGAAAACGCGGTGTAAATCGGACCAGCCGTTCCCAAGAACTTAGGGGTCAAAAATTCTGCAGGGGGAACGGGGGGGCAAGGGGAAGAGGTTCGTCGCACACCCTTTTTTTAAAGAGTTTCAGTGAAAACCCGGTCAAAATGTAACAAGCGGTTCAAAAGTTATGGCCGATCAAAAATTTTGGTAGAGGGGAGACGAGGTGGGGGGTAACTTGCCCTGCCAAAAAAAAATAGTCCGGGATGTTTAAGGGGGGTGAAATTTTGAACTGGAAGGGGGTGCAGGGGGGTAAGATATGTCAGGGGAGGCCCACGACACAATTGACAGGTATCAGTGACACCAGCCAAACAGCACATGAAACATCAGTTCACTTTGACAAGCGAAGCACGTGGGGCCAACGCCAAAGGTGAAAGCGAACACGACAACATAGAAACAAAGGAAACGTTAAAACCGCATGGAACTTTGGTCTGACAACGTCGCTTAATACATCGCGCGCACTTCATTTTTCGATATCAAAATTAATACTGGTTAATAAAGGTTAAATAAATTTATAACGCTACAAGTATAAAATAAAGGTACCGTAATTTTTTACCGGTACCATAACCTTTATCATAACCTTTATCCGTCTACCTTTAAAAAGTATACCGGTACTGTTATTATACCGGTAGCTTAACCCTGTACCTTAACCTAAAACGATCCCTGGGGTTCAGTACGCCATCGGACCAGTTATATTGATCCGTAGACGGTCGTGCTTCGCGACCTTAACATTGAACGTACAGCTTACGAAATTCTTTTGAGGCTTTTATTTACGCATTTAAATTCTATTGATAATGTTCTCCGTCATATCATATATATTTTACTGTTAATATGAAGGACTTCAATTAATGATGGGTTTGCTCTTGACTCTAGTCTAGGTCATAGGACAGAGACAGAGTCTACGATGGAGCGAGCTCACCCAGAAGAAGCCTGTTAAGGCACTGGCACTCCCACACACTGACGGAACGCAGCAAGCTACTTGGCGCCAGACTTCGGTGGGATGGTGGTCGCGAGCCAGGCGGCCCCTTACGGAGCCTTCCACCGCGCACGTGGGATCGTTCAGCCGGACTTATCCACAGGCAAGCCTGTGTTGCCGTTGCCCGGGGTGGACCGCTAGGAGGTAGATCTTATACTACCCCAAAAGAGAGCTTCAGTAAGCAGTGAGCGCTATAATTTCTCAAGTCCTCAGGACCAACCATGTCGCCCGAATATTAGAACTGTTCTGGCTATTCCTCACCATTGCACTGACTTCTACTCACATTCCTTCACTGTGCATGCGGTTAGGTTATGGAATGCACTACCACACACTGTTCGTGACAGCCCTTGCATCGCTGTCTTTAAGAAGAGAGTAAAAGAATAGTACTATCTTTCACTGTCGTAAATTGCAAGAATATGTATGTATAAGGTATATAATATATATAATATAAATGTATAAGTAGGTATTTCTTTTGAGGTACAGTTTATTTAATTGTAGGTATATTTTTGATTGTAAGTTTATTTAGGTATATCTAATCTATTCGTGTGTAGGTAGGTTTATTTTTATATTATTATATACTATTATGTACGCCTAATCCGCCTGTCTAATAAAGTCTCACTTTACGTAGGTCAGCTGGAAGAAATTTCTTAGTAGAAATAAGTTGTCCTGTTGTGTGGTTATTCTTTGTATGTGTTTCTTTTGTAATGTTTTTGTAAATAAGCTATCGGTTAATAGTAAAACTTCACTCCATATTCATACGCACAACATTGTAGCATCTTATAAAATATACCTACTTTACTACTTAGTTAATTTGTATAGAGTTATGAAAATGTACATTTATCACGCCTATGATCCCTTGCGGGGTAGGCAGAGCGAAAACGGCCGCAAAACGGTCATTTACGCCACGTCTGACAAATATTTGAGGGTCATTCGGAGAATTGTGTATTGCCATAGTGACAGGTTGTTAGACTATCGCTTAAAATTGCAATACACACCCTCGAGTCTCTAAGTCGCCTCGCACGACTCCCACAGGAAATAAATGGGGTTATACTATTCTAGGCCGGCTTCACACGGCACAATGTAGATAGGTTTGTACTGAAGAAAGAACTTTAAATACCATTGAAGTCCTTCATATCTACCGATAAATATATATTATATGACGGAAAACATTATAATTATAATTTAAATGCGTAAATAAAAAAGCCTCAAAAGAATATCGTATATTGTATGTATTTATAATATTTTCTCATCACAATAAAACAATTTTAAACGGACCCGATGGATACCTACATACTTACCTACCAATTGTTTTTATTGTGATGTATGTATTTACTTATGTTTAAAAAACATTTAAATTAGACAATATTTCTTTTTAGAAATGTTTTATTTTATTTTATTTGGGAGATTAACAGTTTTTGTGCTTAGTCTCATTATAACTTGTTGTTGTTGGCTAATTTAAGGTACATTATAATTTAATAGTAGTTTATGCAACTGTCATATAATGGGGGTCATTGAAATGCCAGTGTCTGTTTATCGCACTCGGGTACGCCTCGTTGTCAGGCCTTTGCCTAAATTTAGAATACACACCCTCGAATCCCTTAGTCGCCTTTTACGACACACCAGGGATCGTATAACCGATATTTTTTCGGTTGAATCGGTAAACGGTATGACGTCATACCGAAATATTACGATACCATAAAGTTCCGGAACCGGAAATTTGTTGCTACCGCAAATTTACCGGTACCGGTATTTTATGGTACCAAAACCGCTATCAAAAGGGTTTTGCAAGGTCATCTCCGACAATTCGGCCACCGTAGCCTACGCTGCGTTGCCGTTCCGTGCATGCGGTGGAAGGGTGAATGCCGCATCAAGCAAATTGCCCGCGCGTGTTGACTTGACAGAGCCGCCATTCTTCTAACCTTTTTGAATTAAAAAGGCGCATCGTGCCTAGGTAGCTTGGTAGGGCAAGAAGTCGTCGTGTTCGTATCGTACGGGTTGTACTACTTTAATTAAGCGTGCGTACGGTCGTGTGCATCATAACTTGTCATCGATCAACGTACATGTTATTCTTGTCTGATTTTCGGTCAGATCAAATCCACACTAACATTATAAATGCGAAAGTAACTCTGTCTGTCTGTCTGTCTGTATGTCTGCTACGCTTTCACGGCCAAACCACTGTACCGATTTTCATGAAACTTGGCACAGAGATTGCTAGCATACCGAGAACGGACATAGGCTACTTTTTATCACCATTCGAGGGTCTGGAGTAAAGATGTAGACCACCAGGTGTACCACCAGATGCCCAGCTAAACTATTAGAGATACAGGCATGGTTCCAAAACAAAAATTGTTCAGTATGATGGGCCGCTTCTTTTCACAAGGACATTGATGATCTGGAGTACCCTATGTAGACCACCAGGTCTACCATCAGCAGCCCACCTAAACTATTGGAGATACAGAAATGGTTTGAAAACAAAAGTTGTTCAGTATGATGGGCGGCTTCTTTTCACTAGGACATTGGGGCTCTGGAGTACCTTATGTAGACCACCAGGTGTACCATCAGGAGCCCAGCTAAACTATTGGACATACAGGCATGGTTCCAAAACAAAAGTTGTTTAGTATGATGGGCCGCTTCTTTTCACAAGGACATTGAGGATCTGGAGTACCTTATGTAGACCACCAGGTGTACCATCAGGAGCCCACGTAAACTATTAGAGATACAAAAATGGTTCCGAAACAAAAATTGTTCAGTATGATGGGCCGCTTCTTTTCACAAGGACATTGAGGATCTGGAGTACCCTATGTAGACCACCAGGTCTACCATCAGCAGCCCACCTAAACTATTGGAGATACAGAAATGGTTCGAAAACAAAAGTTGTTCAGTATGATGGGCCGCTTCTTTTCACTAGGACATCAATAATCCAGCCAGACATTGTTCCGTCCGCAGTAGTGATGTAGACCTGAACAAGGTCTACACAATGGAGCACATTCATGGGTGGACGCGACCTTCCGGAGTCCGCCTAATATGCTAACTCCCAATTGTCTTCGTTCCCAAAATCTGCCACCGAGCGAAAATGGTTGATTTCAGGGAGCTTCATTGCATTTTTGTACTGACCTCTTTTAGCCCGAAGAATGGTTAGTAAATGCTCCATGATTAGGGCTGCGTCGCTTTCTTGCACTCTGCCAGTTACGGCGCACTGCTGCGACTCCCCTACGCACGCGGTCTAGCGCAGGGTTCCACCACTCACAGCCGTTAGCACCGTAGTTTTTTCGGGTACCGAGATATTTGTAAGAAGACGGGTTCCTTGCAGCCATCTTCTGCAGCAACTACAGCTCAGCCTCCTTCTGGGCCAAAACCTCTGTTATGGCCCTGCTTTCAGCATCCTCGTCATCTGACATGGCTAAGCGGTCCGTGCCGAGGCGCTAGACCGATAGCTTAGTCGTACTAGGTGCTGATTAACAACCCTGCACGCTTTTCGTGCGCATAAAATCCGGAAAAGTTGAAAATTGAAAAATTTATGGAGAGGAGGGCGATTTGAGGCGTCAATATATGACTGGGTATCCTGTTCAAAACTGGGATGTAAACCGTTGGTCTGCAGGCCTCTACGATGCCGAGAAATACGCTTCTAAAGTTTGGTCCCAAAAAGGGGTATTTTGGGACGCGGCAGCAAGAAAGGGGGCAGGGTGGTTTGTGATGCATGAAATGAGTTCTTCTTGTTTTGGCGCAGCCGTTGAAGAAAACGCGGTGCAACACGGACCAGCCATTACCAAGAACTTAGGGGTCAATAATTAGGCAAGGGTTTGGGGGGGCAAGGGGGAGGGGTTCGACGCACGGCTTTTTTTTTAAGAGTTTAGGTGAAAACCCGGTCGAAATCTGATAAGCGGTTCAAAAGTTATAGCCGATCGAAAATTTTGGTAGAGGGGGGACGGAGTGGGGGGCAACCCCGTTATGCCAAAAAAAATAAGACCGGGATGTTTAAGGGGGACGAGATATGTCGGGGGGGGGGGGGGTGAGTGACAGCCCCATGTCACAATCGACCGACAGGTATCAGTGACACCTGCCAAACAGCACATGAAACATCGGTTCACTGTGACAAGCGAAGCACGTGGGGCCAACGCCCAAAGTGAAAGCGAACAACGACGACAACTTAGAAACAAAGGAAACGTTAAAACCGCGTGGAACTTAGGTCTGACAACGTCGCTAAATACATCGCGAGCACACCATTTTTCGATATCAAAATTAATTCCGGTTAAATAAATTTATAACGCTACAGGTATAAAATAATGGTACCGTAATTTTTTACCGGTACCATAACCTTTATCATAACCTTTATCCGTCTACCTTTAAAAAGTATACCGGTACCGTTATTATACCGGTAGCTTAACCCTGTACCTTAACCTAAAACGATCCCTGCGACACACTGCCTTGCCCCACAGCGGCCAAAGAGTTGCTAAAGAACCTAAAGTTTAACATATATATAGGATCCGGACAGCGCAACGTCATACGATATGATGATGACAACTCCCAAGGTAAAGAAATGGGGAGATGCTTTTCTTAGCCAGCATCAAACGGCATTCTATGACATTTCATGACATTTAGAACAAGGATTAAAAGAAAAAAATCTTTATTTGCTAAAATGTGGTGCTATAAAGATATTACAGTAAGTAGATTTGTATCGCACATATTTTTGTATGGCGCGCAAAATTAATAATGAATCATTATTTACAATAACAACTTATAACATTTCATTACTCATGTCGAGAAGTGTTAGTTGATAAAATATAATCCGTGCAAAGTTCGACGGCCGATGTGGCGCAGTGGTAGTGCGACTGCCTTCGACGCAAAGATTCCGGGTTCGAATCTCGGTGGGACACTCACAAAGTTGATACTTATCACTTTGTGAATTTGTTATTCTGTATTTTATAGGACATTGCAGGGTGAACCACCTGATTGTAATAATACACCGTAGAATAGTTAAGCTTTTCCTAAATTTGGTGAGAACACTATTTTGCAAATTTAGCCGAAATGAACACATAAATCTTCAGTCAAGTTATCTAAACTCGCGTAATTAATGTACATAGTTTCCAATTAACACTTCCGATGCTTCCTGAATATAGTACGGTGAATATTCTGGTAGGTAACTTAGTTATGTAATTATTACATCGTAACAGGAAAATTATCATCACTAGTTTATACGGGATGTAAGGGACAGCCTTCCGAATACTAATATGCATGCAGACCATGAAACTGAACAACTTTCTTCTAGAAACATATGTGAGGAAACGACATAAAATATTCGACCGCCCATACAAAATCGCGATCAGCTGACTGCATTTACTACGGGAAATTCAAGATTTTTTGACGTTTACTGATTAATTTAAAGGAAAGTTGTTTAGTAACATGATCTTAATGCATTCTATCAGTATTTGGAGGGCTGGCCCTTACACCCTGTATACGAAAACTTTGCCGTTAACTCCTACTATCCCATTTACTATTCTACTAACAAAAATGTCTTGTGGTTCTCCTATTTGTCATCCGTCGCTGCGTTTTTATAATGCACCGTAACGCATGCGTCTGTCAGACGAAAGGAAATTATGAATTCCAATGAATACTGCACTAAGGTGCGTTACGGTGCAAAACGGATGTGTCTGTCAAGACGTTTGACGACAAGTGGGTGAACCGCTTTAGAAATGCATTTTATAGAAAAGTGTACCACCTGTTATTATGTTTTATGTATGTTGTTTTAATGGAACATGCACAATTCATTCAAACACAATAATTTAAAGTTAATTACAAATAAAAACAAACAATTAAGATTAAAGATAAACTTATAATTATAATAACATACATACACTAGCTAGATGATGGCCGATGTGGCGCAGTGGTAGAGCGACTGCCTGCGGCGCATAGGTTCCGGGTTTGATTTCTGGTGGGGCACACACAAAGTTGATTTTAGCCATTTAGCCAACCTCGAGGCTGCCCTTGCACCTGTGGGGCTGGGTGATTCTGAGACCAAGTCGGAGACTTACTGATAATGACAGAGTGTTTTTATCTAAAAGGGTGCTGATTTTAGCGGATAGGAGTTTCACCCTTTGGGACCCTTCTTGCTGCATTAGCAACTGTTGTGTATTCTTGCATAATAATATGCCCCATGCTTTTGTGAATGCAGTGACTTAGGGAGCACGCAATTGCAGGGATCTGACCATGCATCAGTTGTTTCTGCTAAGTGAAGAATTTAAATACCGCTGCCGAGGGAAAGAGTGACCATTTATGCTCTCTCTTTTCGTGTGGGACACCGAGTCATCCAACGACCCGATGAACCCTGGTGTCAGAGTTTTTCAACCGCCTACTACCACTAGTAGTCCTCTGACATGGTTGTGTTACGACCGCCGTCTAAGTAATCATAGACAGCAACCGGGACCGACGGCTTAACGTGCCCTCCGAAGCACGGAACCATTTTTTTCGGACAGAGAGTTGGTTCACCCTGCGATGTCCTAACCAGACCGGGAACAAATTCACAAAGAGATAAATATCTACTTTTGTGAGTGTCCCACCGATAATCGAACCCGGAACCTTTGCGTCGCAGGCAGTCGCACTACCACTGCGCCACATCGGTCGTCATTTCTGCAAAGAGTCTGTGACAGCTATGAGCGGAGACGCTGGTAATGAAACTGACATCACCTGGGGCTGCCTCTTCCTCCGAAGCGAACTTGCAATGCGGCCTTGAGTTTGCGGTTAAATTTGAAGTATTGCGGCAAGGATATCACAAGTTATCTAATGGTATCGATGAGCTTATGTAAATTTCAGGACATACCTTGCCAAAGTTGCTTTTCAATAACTGGAGGTCAGCCAGCACGACGTCTGGAGACCTCTCATCAGAAATCCAAATTTAGCGCAAGACAATGTCCTAGATCGCCTGATGAAACACCCACCAAATACTACGCTATACTACGCGCCCGGATGAGCCTTACTCGAAGGGAATTATAGCATGGATATCATATTTATTTAACCATTGATTGTACACAAAAACATAACAGAAATTTTCAATGAGACAAGACACAACAGGTTTAATTTCATCGTCGGTTGAGACATTAGGAGAGAAGTGTCCGCTTGTAGAAGCTAAGAGGTACAGGGTGTTCTGGCTGGAAAGATGAGATGGTTGTTGATGATTATCCTGTAGCGAGGAAGGATCCTTCGTGAGCGGGTGCAACCATACCGCCTGAGAAAAGAAGCTGGCTTGCTCCTTTCAGTCGCTTATTTTGGTTTCGACCTTATTGCAGTGAGGGTGAAAGGTTTAAACACTAGTGTATACGCTTTGCCACGTGTAGATGAGGTTCAGTTCTAGAAAACTAACAGCGACATCCTGTGACGAGTGGCTGAACTAAACAAATTCCTTAAAACTAATAACTAAAATGTTTCTTTATTATTTTCAGGTATGCCACTTTGCTTCTTGGTATCATCGATGCATAATGCAGGTGAAGTAACTAAAGACAAAACTTTTTATCTATTCAATAAACTACAAAATAGAATTAGTCAGAAAAGATAGGAGGTTCGTACGAAGTTACGTGTTTCCATGACTCTATACATAAGACAGACAATCGGCAAGCATCAAAAGTAGTGCAAACTGCGCTGGTCAAAATCCTCAGCAATGAGGAAACGAAAGATGTACCCTAAAAAGTCGTAGATACTATTTGCCTATGACGTACTGACGTACGTATTTTTTGACACATTCTATCATACGAAAGGAGATTTCTAATTCCCGTACAAAAACGGATGCCATGGCACCATCGCATGGCACACTGTAACGCATGCGATTTGTTTGATAGACGCATCTGTCAGTCCGTCGCTACTGGTATAATATCGGCACCGGTATACGTTATCAAGAGAGACGTAAAAAGGTTATTATATATCGCACTCTTAATAAAATAACGACCTAATCCAAAAACACAAATTTTTGGGTATCGATGAAAAACGATTGTTGAATAAACAGAATAATTTTTAAATGGCTGTAGAATTAAAAGTAAAAGGCAAAGGATGAAACTTGAACCACCTAACTAATCCTAAGAATATGTTCTTTTAAATGCATTAAAATTTTCACAAATATTCACATCCATTAATTAAAGAAAGTTAATTATTTGTAACCCTTTAGAATTGCGTCATTATTTCATGAAAAATTTGAAAGGAATATTGACCTAAGTTTAAATCGGTCTTTGTTTTACCAAATCAAACATGAAGATCTCCGACTCATTTTCAATTAAGTCACTATTTTACTAAAAAGCTAAAAGGAAATACAATTTATTTAAAAATAAGTCTATAACTTAAACATGTGACTCAAATTCAAATCGCGATATAGCGACTAGCAAATGGTCAACAGAACACAGTCCTATTACAATGAAACTGTTAAGATATTTTTTTTCTGTCATATGGGACACTGAGTCGACAAATGACCCAATGAACCCTTTGAATAAACGTATTTAAATGTAATTTAAATGCGCCGCGGTCGCTATAAATGGTGCGGTGGCTGTTCTCATTGCAACGGAGACGGTTTCTACAAGGAAAATTAAGTGAAAATGAGAAACTTAAACTAAACAATATTTGTTCGCTAGTGTGGTTTGGTTGGCAGCGCTTCTAGCCGATGTTACTTATTAGTTGCTAGCGTTCAAATGCTCTCTTTTATTCTGATGTCCACCTTCCTCACGCTGCTGTCTGCTTCGTGATACGTAGCGATGGCTCGTACGCGTGGCCAATTGTCAAGTGTTTTATGGTAGAGTGTTGTTCACGATCTACACGATGTTGTTGGCTTTCATTGCGGCTTGACGTGGGGCTCCATCAATCTATATTAGTATTGAGTATTTGGGTGAAATATACATCGGCAAGGCACTGCGACGTTCTTTATGTGTTTTTCTTGATGAGGTCATGATTATCAAAGGGACGACAAGCGAGTCGTGTACAAGGACACTAAGTAGTACCGAAGTAATTGTGAGTAAGTCATGAAAAATTACTTTGGCTTGTTTAGGTTGATGGAGTTGTGCGTTAAAGGTTTGCTGTTGACCATAAACTTCATTTCAGTGATCAGAGTGTGGAGTACTTCCTTTTGAAAGTGATCGCCCGGTAGTGAGTTGCACAGGACTGTCCTAACACTCACTAGGCTTTTCCAGGTCCTGGCATTAAGAGGGTGTGAAACACAAGCTGTTATTTTGATCGTAGCTGTCTTCTGTATTATACTGTCGATAGCTCAGTGGAGTTCTCTGGCGGTTCCTTCGGTGGATATTGGACCAACTTTTTTCCATGAAATGGAGCGCCAGGCCTAGTGAGCGATGCGGCGATCCCAAAAAATACACGGCGTGCGTGCTGAGCCAGATGAATAGCGTGACGATAAGGGACTCAAAATAGACTTATATGAAAGTGCGCAATGACGTTGCTCCAGACGAGGAGGTGGGTGGTATACTGTGGCAAACCGCGGTGGAGACGTCTTTCTTATTTTTCAAGAAAAGTAGCGGGGCAGCGTGAAACGCGTCGTCAGTCCTATGACTGCTGATGCACAGCCGCAGATTACAATAATAATTAACAAGCTCAGAGGTCGCTTATATCATTGATGTTCGTGTCGAGGTTCGCGTGATGAAGCTGACGGTGTAACACCCGCTTGAAAAGGGGTGCCACACGATTGCCGTCGATGACTGTGGTTGCCAATTCTTTTAGAGCTAGTTCTATGGTAGATGCATCATTCAGTTTCGTTTTCAATTTGATGACCCCGTCGATCCTAAATGGCAAGTAGGCGGAGTCGGGCTTCTATAAACGGAAACGAATACTACTTTTTGTGTCTTATTAGTTCGCTTATGGGCCGGGCCTACCATTATAGACGAATGACAATACTGGTTTTGAAAAAGTTTTCGATTGACTGTAGAACGTGGTAAACTCTGGCCTTGGAAAATCGATCAGGATCGAATTGAGTAGTGCTTTGCTGAGTGAAAAATAGGTAACGTCCTTTCTCGCCCGTGTTTGGCTCAGGATGTTTCAGGTGCGGGCTTCTCGGTGGGCAATGTTGGAATAGCGGATAATGACACTAGCACTACCAATATCGTAAGTCAAATTTGTCGCAAACGTTTCGGGCGTCATCGGTGACTTTGAATTTAGTTGGTATCTCTCGTTTTGTGATATTCCCAACATATTGTATCACCAATATTCCGTGCAAAACGTATGGATCTCAACACCTTGCACCGTCTTTTAACAAGGTGAGCACAGTGTGACTGTTTGACTTACGGAGAACGGCTTGCGGCATGCTATTTGATGACGATGGCAGCCATGTTACTTCGCATGATAATGGCGTCATGACAAGCGACGTGCTGATTTAGCCGTGTTCTTAGTAGGAGATTTATTGTGTAAATGTAGTGAAGGTGGCACCTTGGTAGCGTGTCGTGTACAAATTTTTTCAAGTTAGCTTTCCCTACCCAGTCTGCAATGTGACAAGATTTTAATCCATCTGCTGGTCCTGTTAATACTCACTTATTTGGCTTGTGATGTGATGGACGACGTAAATTTGAGTGGTTTAAGAGATAAATGGCGGTATTCAGTGCTTTCCTATGTAGAACGTTCTGTAGTAAACACTTCAAACGATAGACGTGTGAGGTAGTGATTCAAGGCGAACTCTACGGTATGCGGCTGGAGATGAGACCGAGTTGGTACACATTTAGCCTTGACATCGTCGAGTTTGACGAGGCGCAGCAATTGGGGTGCCGATGATTCCAACTATGGTTCAATATGATTACTTTTCAGTCGGAGGATTATAGAGTGGAACTGCTAAAGAGTGGAACTCACTCCCTGCGTCTGTGTTTCCAAACGCATACAACCCTAATCTCTTCAAAGTAAGTGTGAACAGGCTTCTTCTGGGTGAGCACGCTCCATCTTAGACTCTGTTTCTGTCCTATGACCTAGACTAAAGTCAAGAGCAAACCCATCATTAATAAAATAAAATAAATTAATGTACTAAAAATATAGAAAATTCGTTGAATTTCAAGAGTAGTAAAACGTTAAACCTATTTGTAAATAGCTTTCGGTACAAAACCTCAAGATTAAGATAAAATGCGAAGTGAGACACCAAGTTAATACGTTAAATTATGTTATGATATCAGTCGAATACAGGTCAAATTTGAAATAATACTGAAGTCATTTCATTATTTTTGCTACAACAAAGACTCAACTAAAAATGTTACCAGATTTTTTTATCATTAGAAATACAACAAAGACCTAATACCAGTTAAGTCATACAAATAACAAATTTTTCAAAACAATACAGGCTTATCTCCAAATGGGTCTGAGAGCTTTTCCAAAATTTTCGTAAAATACAGACCTAATTTAAAATGAGTCAAGCAAACATCGCAGATATTTTGTAAAACAAAGACCAAACACTAAATCGGTCATTATTTTATAAAAACTTTTCAACTGCGCTCGCCTCAACTTTTGATAAAACAACGGCTCATTTCTAAATCAGTCGTCTTTTCACAAAAACGTTGCATGCAGCCACTGACCCAAGACTAAATCGGTCATTATTTGACTGAAGAGATAGGAGTTCGGGGCGGGAAAGATATAGACTCATCTTATTTTGAACCTTATTGTGTAAGAGATAGGGTTGTATTGTAATGTCTATGTTGTGGGCCCTGCTCTAATAAGTCAGTTTTTCACAAAAACTCATTTTGGCCAAATTTTGATTTAAGTCGTTATTTTACTAAGAGTGCGATATGGGTTATGGTACCGGTAGAAAAAAGGTACAGAATAGCTGTAGGTAGCGTTACCAAAATAATTTCAATACCGAAATATTTATTGCGCTCTTTCAAGCGAAGTGGCGGAATCATAGGAGATACTACCTATATAAAATAATGATAATATGGCGGGTGATGGAAGTGATATAGGCGTGATTTATGTATGTATGTATGGAAGTGATGCCAAAAGGCAGAATGGAGTAGTCCAGGTGGTGACGGGAAAAGGGTAGCTACTCGCCTGGCCGGGTGTTGTGGCATGGGGATCGACTGGTCCACCTGGATATAATTGGAAGTTGTATATATGCGTTGCGCGGTGAAACACTTCGATACCGCGTTTCAAGCTCTTTGTTCTGTCACGTGGCGCCATCTTGCAGTATGTTGGAACTTTTGTTGCGTCTTGCTTGCTCGTGAACCACTTTGATTGAGCATCTTGTCGTAGCTCCCAGAGGTCACTACAGTACCATAAACGATGCAGTTGAAAAATCGGTATTGAAATGTAATTATATCGCCATATTTCGGTATGGCATCATACATACCCTTTACCGTTATATTATCTCCTTCCCTTTTCCATCCCTTTATCGTATTAGGTTATACAATTCCTGGTCCGTCGCCTTTATTGATTAAACTGCACCCGTTCTAAAACAGTAAATTTGCCAGGAATACCGCCACTACCTATTGCAGCAGCAACTGAATATTCAAGCTCACGTGGCGCTGAATAAATTACAAGAGCTGTGGAATTTGTAGACCACTGGACTGTACAACATTTTTCATGCTAAAACGTTAAAGTTTTACGCTTCATAAAATGTTTACAAAATGCACGCCTGTCAGTCCGCCGTCGTCACTTTGTGTGTCCGTTACGTTTTAGTAGCTACGGTACTATTAGGCGTTTCTCCCGCTTGTCATCCGTCGTTGAAATTTTTTATACACACTGTAACGCATACGTCTGTCAAACGAAAGGGAATTGAGAATTCCGATCTTATTCCCATACAAATACGTCTACGGTGCGTAACGGATGCGTCTGTCAAGTCGTTTGATTGTATTTGTATGGGAATAAACACGGAATTATAAATTTTCTTTCGTTACATGCATGCGGTTACGGTGTGTCACAAATACGCAGCGACGGACGACAAGTGGGAGAAGTATAAAGGTTATCTTATTAAAAAGTAACTAATAATACCAGACTAAAATAGTTATTTTTAAAATGTAATTTTCTGAAATGATACACTTTCAATTCTATTTTCATTGGTAATGGTATCGAATATGTTTTTCTACCGAAAAATGGAGTACTATAAAGAGTATCCTTAAATAAAACCGGTCATTTAAAGAAAGCTACCTGAAATGGCTATACTGTTGGTTACTGCACAAAGTAAGTATTGGCGGCTGCGCGCCGAATACAGAGAGCTTACTTCAAGCAAACGTTACGAAACTCGCACAATTTGACACGTCGCCGTTTACTAGGAAATCCAAACCAATCCAAACACACTTGTAGTCGAGTGTCAACCGCGTTTGGTGCGGACGTGCAAAATGGCTTCACACAAATATAAATAGGTAATTTTTTTATATAGAAAATTCATCTGTTTTTAATCACAAATAGATAGGTTCCGTGGAAGTGTGGTAAGTGTCTTATGTGGGATGCTACTTGCGTCAGCACATACGCCGCTTGTCACATTAGTAGCACTATGAGAGTGCATGCGGCAGCTGCAGAAGCGGCTGCGGATAAAAAACGTGAAAATATTCTTCTCTCAGCCAGAATTATAATTTTATTCCATTTGCTGTGGAAACGGCTGGGTGCTGGTGCAGGGATGCGAAGTGCTTCATAGCTGAGTTGGGCAGTAGGCTAAGAGATAGAGGTGCTGACTCCCGCGCTGGCTCTTTCCTGGTGCAAAGGTTGGCCATAGCCATTCAACGAGGGAATGCGGCGAGCGTTATGGGTACCTTTGCGCCTGGATCGACTAGAGGCGGGCTTTTTGATTAGTTTAAGGTAGTTGATAGGTTTATTAGTATACGATGTGATTTGTGCAATGTTCCTATAATATTTTGTATCAACTTAAATAAAAACTTGCTTTCATAAAAGAACAAACAAGATTAATAACTCTAATCATTATATTTTTTTATAATGTAATTTGAGTTTCTACTTAAATAAAAGTAATTTTAAATTTTTAATGTACATACATACACATATCACGTCTATTATCCCTTGCGGGGTAGGCAAAGCGTAAACGGCTGCAGAAACGGATATTTACGCCACGTCTGACAAGATTTGAGGGTCATTCGGAAAATTGTGTTCCGCCATAGTGATAGGTTGCCAGGCCATCGCCTAAAATTGCATTACACACCTCCCTTAGTTGCGTTTTCCGACTCTCACGGGAAAGAAATGGGGTGATGCTCAGTCTCACCTTCTCGTCATTTTAATTTCATAATAATTGTGCTATGTAGGTAGTATACGTAATGTAAATACAGGGAGTATCAAAAGGGTATATCAAGCCGAAAGGAGGTCAAAGTGCGAAAATGGGAAAAGTTGTTCAGTTTTATGAGCACCTTTAGGCTTCATATAGCCTTTCTGTTACTCCCTGTATGTTTAGGTACCTAATCCATTCTGAATAAAATCGATAAGAAAACTGTGGCAGCCCTTGCCGAAAGCGGAAATAATCGAAAAAAGGGCCGAGTGATTCTTCTGTTGTGGTTACTATGTTGTCACACATATTATATGACACGTTGGCACTTCACCTATTTGTGATTCTCTCATCTCTTTTGTTGGAACCTTGGTAACATCGGACTGAAAGAGACAGAGAATCACAAATATGCGGATCATGGGTATACCATCCCATCGAATTCCAGCGCGAAATAGCTTACGCTGAGTTCGTCATAAGTATTTAACGATGTAAATTAATGAATGGTTTATTGTATTTTTCCATCTAAGTAGGTAGGGCTAGGCTACCTAACGCCCAACCGATGCGATATTGCGATTTCTATGGCTTTATTCCACCAAAAAGCAACTAGAGAACTGACTTTGGTATCAAAACGCTTCGTACACAATTTATTCAGATGCAAAAGCGGTTGCAGCCAACCACTGAATATACAAACAGACACGGTTTCCGTTCTGCTATGTAAATAACGAAACCGAACCGAAGTTATGAAGCACTTTATGCAAAAACTGTTTATTTACAGGCAAAATGTAAATAGCAGTCAATTTTTGAGCAACCATCGGTCGCTTGTTCATTTTATTGAAACCAATTTTATCAAAGAGAAAATCACATTACGAATTCAGGCAACGTATTGGAAAGAAAAACATGTCTCATACAGAGGCACAGAGGACTGAGGCACTGAGACTAGAAAAATTATTGGTTCACTTATTACATACATACATATATCACGCCTCTTATCCCTTACGGGGCAGGCAGAGTGCAACGGCTGCAAAAATCCCCTCAAAAACGGACATTTACGCCACGTCCGACAAACATTCGAGGGTCATTTGAAATATTATGTATCACCATAGTGACAAGTTGTCAGTCGATCGCCTAAATTTGCAATACACACCCTCAAATCCCGTAGTCGCTTCTTACGAAAGAAATGGGGTTATTCTATTCTAATTCACTTATTGCCCACGCCTATTCTCTTTCTGCTTAGACTCTATCTTCTCTCCCCACACTAACCAGATAAATGACAAAATTGGTAAAATCATCATTCAATCATCTGAGGCCGCACGATGTCACGGCATTTGACAGCCAGGCCGAAAAGTGACAAATTGTGACACTCGACCGAAAAATACATCAGAATCGTGTGGCACGTGTAACATTATTATCTATTATACTAAATTTCCGCCCAGCGGTTTCACCCGCTGCCACTCATTTTCTTGTGGTAATAGTTGTTTTACCGCGGTAAAAATTGGCCTTTGTGTTATTCCGGGTTATACTTTATCTGTGTTCTAAATTTCATCCAAATCGGTCAAACCGTTTGAGCGTGAAGAGGTAACAAACATACATGCATACACACACACAAACTCTCAGATTTATAATATTAGTACGGATCTTATGGATTTTATATCTGAAATAAATGAATTGAATTGAATTATCAATTATCTTATAACAAATAAGATAACAGTCTCAGAATTCCACTGATGGACACGGGCAACACGGGCGACCCCCTATTGGAGGGCTCACGACGCGAACGACAGGGAACGCTGCTGTCCATTCCCTGAATTGTAAATGAATTTATCCAATCCCTTATACATCCCTGAGAATAGAATTAGTAGAATTAATGTGATGCAATTTTAAGCCAGCATCACACGGCACGTGTAAGAATTCTCTAACCAACATGAAATGGATGAAACGCTTGGCAAACATGATGTGACATGTCTCTCAAATATTAGTTCACCAATGCAAACGGCGCGCTAATAGGCCGCCCCGGAATAACATACTGCTGTTGACATTTCGATTATTACTTGTGTCATTTCCATGTGTCGAGTGCTATGGACACAGCATTAATAATGGTACAATCAGCAACACAGAAACTTAACCCTTTAAAGGATCAACTTGAACTAGATTTACGTACAATTTATAAAATAGAAACAGTATAGATTGATCCCTTATAGGTACATGTAATGCCGGATCATTTTTTGGTTCTTTTTTATTGTTTATTTGAAGAAACTTATTTTATTTAAATTTTGATTTTGTCATAAACTTTTAAAGATATAACGTCACAATTTTTGGTAAAGTGTTAAATGTCTTTACCTGCACAAGGAAAGTAATGCATAGACAAGACAAATGTCAGTTACAAATATTTTGTTTTTTTTCTAATTCGGTGATGAGGCGTCATGAAAAGTCATCGATAGTAATGATTCTCTATAAAATACCTTAGAGTATAATAATAATATTTATACTTTCATGAGTAGATACTGCAAATGAGTGATGAATACCGAATTAGGGTTGTAGTATTTACCGTTCAAAAATCAAGCAAAAATTCCACTACAAACATTTATTATTTTAAAATTTCGCAGTCACACAATATGACTGAAAATTTTGAAACCAAGTATCGCGGTAAGAACCCCGTTTTAGTATTTTGAGTCATGAAGATCATTTCTCATTTTTTATTATATATTGAATGCTATAAATGCTGCCTAAAATATTTTGAGTTTTAGTCGTCCCGTTTCTTTGGGACCTTTACGCTGTCTATTATTATCATGAATACAAATCAAAGTCACAACTTAAAACATTAGCATACATACGGTAAAGTACGGTGTACTGAAAATTTCGCGGACATATCAGACCAAAATACTAAACAACTTTCTCCGAGGTACCCTGTCAGAATCATAACTTTGTACATTACAATAAAACAATTTGAAACGGATTTAAGTTGTGTTCATTTTTGGATTTTACAATTCCTACATTGTACAATATTTTTTGCCTTTCTTGAGCGTGTACACACCACAAAAATATTTCTCATAAGACGAGTATATTGGTAGTTCAAGTGTCTTACTGGACGTAAGCTATATGGTTCATTTTCTACTAACAGAACCAAATTATTTCCATACATGAGCCTGGAGACGAGTATCAAATTTTTTATTTTATTTATTAAAACATTTACCTGTAAAGGTCAGTCCGTGCGCTCTGAAAAAAAAAGATCGAAGATTTGGTAGAGGCTTTTGATGCGCCGGTAGCTCAGGTGGCCGAGCTGTAGGACGATACAACACAGTCCCCAGTTCAAGACCCAGCCACCGCTAACATCTTTTCAATTTATTATTCTCACTTTAAAGTGCCTAGTTTGTTTTATTAGTGTACTGTCATTAGTCTATTTCTCACTATCATAATTTCAATTAAACACTTTGTCGGTCTCAGCAAATCTTCAAGCAACTTCCAATTAAATTTCTCAGGAAGTATGCGGAAACGGTTTAATTTATTTATGAGCCGAGAATAGAGCTATGAACTAGTTTTAATTCAGTTTAGCACTTAGCGTTTATTAAGCTGGCACGGTACTGATTAAATTGCTATTTTTAAAGCGAAGAGGTGCAGTGGTAATACGACTGCCAGCGACGCAAGGGTTCCGAGTTTGATTCTAAGTGGGGTACTCACAAAAGTTGATGTGTATCACTTTGTGAATTTGTTCCCGGTCTGGTTAGGACATTACAGGCTGAACCACCTGATTGTTCGAAAATAAAGATGGTTCCGTGCTTCGGAGAGCACGTTAAGCCGTCGGTCCCGGTTGCTGTCTATAATTACTTAGACAGAGGCCTACTATTGGTAGTAGGCGGCTGAAAAACTCTGACATCAGGGTTTATCGGATCGTTGGACGACTCGGTGTCCCACACGAAAAGACGAAGAAGAAACGCGCATAAATCGTGCTTGCGATTAGATGACGGAAAGGAGAGATCGGACCCTAGGACAATAGGCTGGTGTAGAGGTATGTATGTATATAATATTGCTGAAGTTTTTTTCAGATAAATGTTACTGCGATTTACTTGTGACTGAACTAGGTACGTTTTTCCGGATAAGGAATAGCAGCAAAAGGCTGCGGGTTGCCGGTTATGCAATCCACCCAGTTACAAAACTAATTCTAGATCCCTTCAGCAAATATCCTTAGGCATGCTACTTAAATAATTATGAATACTATACTACAAGTCTACGATGCAGCTACGGCGTATATAGCAGCGAGATCCTCCTTCTACATACAAAACATCGCAAGTGTATTGCTTGCGGTGTAGACCGAACGTAAAAGACCAATTTATTAGTGTTTTTCAATAATGGCTTTTGCGGAGTAGCGATTTAGCCAGTGGCAGGTGAAACCAGCTTATTATGTCGGAAAAATAAATAAATAATAAAATAACGCACACGCACTGCACGATATTGCGGTTAGTGACAGCTGCCATACAAATGACAACCTGCTAGAGCCGCAATTTGATGACGGCATCCGTTTTTGTATCGGATAACTTGAAAAAACTTACTGGTCCCACTAGAACCAGCAGGGACCCAGCAATTTTATCATTTAATTTTTAAATTGAAACATTGTTTTTAATTTTCTAGCCATCCCCCAACACTTTGTTTACCCAATAAAACATCAAAGGTAGTTAATTATGCGAGAGTTAAGTGTGCCGTTAAATAAATTAGCTACATTCGACGAAATGTTTACAGCTACGGAAGAGTTTCTGAGAAACAAGATTTTATTATTTGTTTGTACAAAATGTGTCTCACACACACACATCACGCCTAAATCCCTTGTGGGGTAGGCAGAGCGGAAACGGCCGTAAAAAACGGTCATTTACGCCACGTCTGACAAATGTTTGAGGGTTATTCAGAAAATTGTGTATCGTCTAAAATAGAAATACACACCCTCGAGTCCCTTAGTCGCTTCTTACGACTCCCTAGGGAAAGAAATGGGGTGATGCTATTCTAAGCCGGCATCACACGGAAATGTGTCTCACATGTTTGGAATACCTATCGTCTAGAAAACGTATCTCTCGAAATGTTTTGAACGTAAATTGAAAAAATGTAAGACAAAACCACATACTAAAGAACTCGCGCGAATGGTGAGACAGGGCATGAGGTTTCGGTGTTCTGTGGGCAACACAATAGTTAGAGCAACATGTTTTAATGTTGCAGTTCCAAGCGTTAAGAAATCGTTTATGTTGATTGGCTCAATTTCAAAGCAAAAGTAATAGCAATATATTTACACGACTGCTCTATCAAAAAAAGGAATGTAATGTTTTTAGAGTTCATAATAAATTTATTAATAAAACACATGTCAAGAAAAAGAAACCACTGAACAGATTCGAATGGGAATTGTATCGGAAGAATCCTAACATTATCCCGATTGTCATAGGCTAGGCTTTCTATCAGAAAACAGTCGTGTTTTTAAATTTATAATGTTTGTTATCTTTTTAGTGCAATTTTTCTTATGTGTTATGAACTGGGAAATATTTCCGAACAATCTTGATATTTGAAGAAGCAAAATTAGTACATGACTGGTGTTTGGTTTGCGACCGTTACATAAACTCTGAATGTATGGTTACAAATATTGGCTTATACCCATGTGGCCGTATTCCACGTACGCAGTTCTGGTTCAGCTGAGCATATAGTGGTTTCGCTGAAGGGATCAAAGCCAACCAATATGAAATGATTGTGAACTGTTCGTGTTATGTGGCTTGCAGACTCGAGGGGATACAGGGGTACTTGCCTTTCTGCAAATATTTAAACTCAGTTTTCGATTTACGCCATTTTTTTTGTACATGTCCACATTAGGAATTTGAATACATTATACATTTGCTTTATCAGCCAAGTTGCAATAAATATATCTACAAACAAAATGTAAATAATATGTGTACCATAATAATATATAGGTAATAAGCTTCCGTCAAACTTGAAACTGCACCAGGGAAATGCTTTAAGGAATAGTTTGACAAATATCTATTAAAGCATGGCTTTTATAGTTTATGTCAATTTTTGAATTTCTAAATAATGTTTTTGTAATACTTTGGATTGTATGTTTTATTTGGAACTTAAATATTTTATTGAACTAAGTTTTATGACATTTCTTTATTATTTTTCCTGAATTTTAATTTTTTCTTGAAAAACTTAAGTATATTATAGTGCCATATTTGCATGCCTGCGAGCAGGCTGAATGCATTGAACGAATGCATTATTTTTAAGACCTTATGAAATTCTGGCAAATAAACTATTATCCTATCTTATCTAGGTGGTTCTTACACGTGCCGTACAACTTTTCGGTATTTAGATAGTCCAGTGTTACTGACGAAGGAATTTTTATAATATCGGCTGCCAGTCAAATACAGCAATATTGTTCGGCTCGTTCAGATGTCGACAGTTAATAATAATGAGTCCCCGGTGCCCGATCTGCTACCGGTATGTCCACCACAAATAAACGATTTTGTTTAAAAATATACACGTGTCCCGCGTGGCCAGTTTTGTTCAGTAGAGCATAATATGGGCAGTCTCGGTGAAACGATCAAAGCGGCCGAAGATCGAATTCGGTTCGCAGAATCGGAAGGGTGACTACGGACTACTACTGACGTTTCTGTAAATATTGAAGCTCTGTTTTCGATTAAGACTGTTTGCAAGGGCAAGCAAACACCTTTTTATATTTGCTACGTTGAAACTCACATATATCGCTAAGCTCACGGCACGCACGCCACCGCTGCTGCAGCAGCAAATGTGAAAAGCTACGTAATTTTTATCGTTTGGTTGCTCTTTTGCACAAGGGTAATTCAAAGACAAAAATGTGCCATGGCTGTCATGAAGCTGACATATGATCGTCTTTTTACGCATGGGACATTGAGTCGACGAAAATCTCGCTCAATCGTGGTGTCGGAGATTTTCAACTATGCCTTCAATTAGTAGTAGGCCTCTGACATGATTGAGGAACGACCGATAGACAGAAATAAGACTTAGCGCGCCCTCCGAAACAAGAAACCATCTTAATTTTTGGACTATTTGGTGGTTCTGCCTGCAATCATTTCAATCAAAAATGTCAAACATTTGATAGAAGTCAAATAAATATCATGAGTTCCAAGTGTTGGCCCAGTTGCCTAAACCAACACTCTATTCAGGGGCATCCTTATTTAAATATTATTCACAAATAAAAAATAAAACAAATAAAGAAGACTAATAAGAGATTGAAAATTTCAAGTGAACGGTCGGGGCGCCGGTAGCTCAGTGGCCGAGCGGTGGGACGGTACTTCACTGGTCCCGGGTTCAATCCCCGGCCGTCGCTTAAATATTTTCAAATTCTTATTTTCAATAATGAAAATAATAAAGCACTGTAAGTGCAAAATAAACCATAGTACATTAAATCCTATTGATGCAAAACTCAGTCGGATTTTGCAGGCTGTTTCAATACTTTATTCTCCGTTTTGCTTTTCTTTGTACAATATGAAGCTCAAAAGGATTTCTCAGCGGGTTGTTCGTTGAAATTTCTCTATGAGCCGAGAAAATCCTTGTTGCTTGTGTATTTTGTTTGTGCCTTCAACTAGACACAAGGAAAATAGAAAGGAAATTGGAAAAATAAACAATGAAGACACAAAACACCTACAGCTTGGACACGAGTCGAGTAAATTATATCGGCGACAGAAAGTGGCTGTTCTGAAACAAGTGACTTTTATGTGTCACTTTCCTTCCGGTTTGTTTGCTCGCGTTTATCCAATTTCTAGCAATAAAGAGTGTTATGTTAAACTAGTAAAACACTATATATAGTGAAGCGGAATAGAAGTGGTTCTCCCATTATAAAGGGCTGACGGACGTATTATTAACGCATCTATCTGTCAGACGAAAGGAGATTTCGAATTCCCGTACAAAATTGTATACCATGGCATCGCTGTGATTTGGCCAATGTGTTTGACATACGCATCTATCAGTTATACAGAATGAAGATAGTACGAACACACTAAATTTGTTACGCGGCAAACTAGAGGTACTTTATTTTTCCACATTACAGGTTTAAAAAAATCTTTTATACTTAATAAAATCAATATCCACTATAATGTGATGGTCAAGAAAAAAAAGAATATAAAAAAATTATAAGTGTAGGAAGAGTCTGTTCGGAAAGAGAATAGGCGTGGGCAAAAAGAGAACTTATAATTTTTTATAGGTTGCTATGACATTTCTCATACTGAGACACAGAGGCGCCATCAATTTCCACGCCTTTTCTATCTTTCCGCACAGATTCTACAGAGACAGCCCTCCGAATACTTATAGAGTGCATTCAGACCGTGAATCTGAAAAACTTCCCATGAAAACATACTTTATGAAACACTTTTTTTTTAACTTTCCTTAGTAATTGCAGCCAGCTGGTCTTTATTTTATATGGAAGGTCAATATTTTTTGTCGTTTCCTGACATTTATTCCTAGGGAAAATTGTTCAGTTCCATGGTCTGCATGCACCCTATCAGTATTTGGAGAGCTGTCCCTTACACCCTGTATACTTATACAATGCATTTTTTTATTGGGGTCATAAAAATGGTATTATCTATGCCTTGGCTTATCAATGATTGAGGCCCAATATTATTAATTTCAATCACATAATTTATGTATAAAATATAATCTCTTCTCTCTCTTCTCTTTTCGTGTGGGACACCGAGTCGTCCAACGACCTGAAGAACCCTGGTGTCAGAGTTTTTCAACCGCCTACTACTAGAAGTAGGACTCTGACATGGTTGTGTAACGACTACCGTCTAAGTAATCATAGACAGCAACCGGGACCGACGGCTTAAAGTGCCCTCCGAAGCACGGAACCATTTCTTTTTCAGACAATCAGGTGGTTCACCCTGCAATGTCCTAACCAGACCGGGAACAAATTCACAAAGTGATAAATATCAACTTTGTGAGTGTCCCACCGAGAATCGAACCCGGAACCTTTGCGTCGCAGGCAGTCGCACTACCACTGCGCCTCATCGGCCGTCCTTATAAAATATAATATAATCAAGTGACCTCTAGTATAAACCCTATCGCAATTGATATTATTCAACCCGCTCGCGGACCGTTGAATACCAAGCTATTTGGAAATGCATAACAGTACAATGACGTCATAATATTCTCTGAATACCAGTTCAAACTAAAATATTTCGGCTATGCAAAGGAATTTGCATAGTTTAATTTAATTCACCTATAGCCAAAGAGGTTTGATGTCAGTTAGGCGATGCTGGTCGTTAAACTAAGTCGAACTAGAAAAATTATTTTTATTTATTTATTTATTCATTAGAAAACATAAATAGATGCACTGATTCTAATTTATATGAGCAAAGAGCATGGAGATAAGAATGATGACTTTTATTCACCTATCTGTGTTCCTTTTACAAAAATATTCGATACGTTTTTGAAACAGAATGCGATATTTCATCCAATGCCTTGTAAAGGGCATTAAGTTTATCGACAATTACGTTTCTTTACATGAAAAGTTAAAGGCACGATATAAATAATTCACTCAAAAATTAATAACACGATCACGTATATATGGACATCATGGATAAGGCGATAATTTATGGGTAAACCCAGGCAGCTAGCGGAGTATTTTCGAATCAGTAGAAATCTTATTTCACAAGCACCAGTCTACACGTATCTATCACACGTTGTTTTATTTGTATCTGTTTATTTTTAATAGATTTGCGCCACTAAAGAGATTCCGCAGATGCAGCGCTTTTAGAAAGAAAGAAAACATAAAGAAAGATAAATCAGTATTCGCGTAGACTGATGCTATTTACAATATAATGTACTTGACATGACGTGCCTTAGGCGCATGCACATCACACAATTAGTTTATATTTATTTACGTGTCACGATCACTATGTGCGACAGATTTTCACGAGGATCCATGTGAATCAAGTGGTTAGACCACTCCTCACAGTCTGGCGCATGTGAATCAGGATTTCTACTGATTCAAAAATAAGCTTCTTAAGCTTAGGCAGCATAGCTATCCCGGTGTTAATTGTGGTCCGACGGCAGTGGAATGTCGCCTAATATCGGATGCCTGCCGCCCACTCCATCGAATATCCATACCTATCTATACATAGCTTGTCTATGGTTACATGAAGAGATAGATTTTGGTCTCCTTTTCATGTGGGACACCAAATTGCCAAACGACCCGATGAACCCTAGGCCTGAAGTCTGCTAAATAAAAATAGTTTCAGTTGTGTGTCAATGGCCTGTCAGTGGGACACAACATTATTTATTGCCTACTTATCTAATAAGATATGAATTTTCTGACATAAAATATGTTGGCTGTAAGAGATCTCTTCTTAAGAGATAAGATTGCCTTAGCTACTTATTTTATTGTGACAGTTTTTATTTATATTGTACAATAAAGGATATTTATACAGTTTTAGTCATTTTAACAGTTTGAAGTACAGACAATCACAGTGGCATTCATTATAATGACAATTGACATCCGATGTCATTACAATGACTCAAAAATAAGACAATGAGGGCCCAGGTGTCAGAGTTTTGAGCTTTTACTACTGGTTACGAATATATATGCCGCTGTCATAGTTGTATGGTTGTGTGAGTAACTTTCCCGTGGGAGTCGTAAGAGTCGACTAAGGGACTTGAGGGTGTGAATTGCAATTTTAGGCGATGGGCTGACAACCTGTCACTATGACGATACACAATTTTCTTAATGACCCTCAAATATATGTCAGACGTAGCGTAAATGTCCGTTTTTGCGGCCGTTTACGCTCTGCCTACCCCGCAAGAGATAATAGGCGTGATATGTGTATGTATGTGTAAGTAACGTAATTAAATATCTTATGCCAACGTACCTATGTCTTTGCATTTGTTTGTGTTTAGGATGCGCCAACTATGATGAGTTTTTCATGCCTTCATTCTACTGGCTCGCTCTCTCTCAAAAATTCCCTTGCACTGAGCCTCAAAGAAGTTCCTTTCACATTTCCATTTCGTAGCACTAAAGATCTACACTTGCTACGCCGTAGAACGCAGCTACGAAATCTAAAGTGGGTATACTTTCATTTCACCGACCCAGTTTCTCGGAGGATAGGGTCTTAGGTGAATTGCACACACACTAGAAGATATTGCGGTTAGTGAAAAAAAAAAGGGCATGTGACAGCCGAAAATGCGGCGACTTGTTCGTTGATATCTGGATTTTATAATCAATTTAAATTATAGTTGAGATTTCAAAGTTAAATGATAAGCAATTTAAAGAAATACTTAACATTCGAAGGCATATTACAAGACTGAAGATTAGCTTAGAGATAAAACGTCTCGGTCGACGGTCAGTAGGAACAGTTGCTCCAATACAATATATGAGATGGATAAATAATAATCATAATTTTCACATGAATTTGACATTGATTCATAAAATCTTTTTTAACATATATGTAAATTTACTATTCTTTTTTTAATATATTGCGTTATTTTGACTGTGACTTTCTAAAGGATATTCGTTTAAATTTCTTCTTAGAAATAAATGCTTTGAATTTTAAATGGGATTTCGTAAACAATAAACCGTAACCGGCATAACACCAGCGTAACATTCGGTGCGTGTGAGAACGGCCTAAGGATAGGGTCTTACAATTTGATGGTCTTTCAGTTTTATTTCCCCCCTGGGAAAGGAGATACGGCACAACTTTTAAACGCCGCAGGTAAAAGCGCCCTCTATCTGAGATTTGGTGCTTACAGAGTTATGGTTATTATAATGCCGATGTTGAAAAGGGTTTATTATAAAATATTAACTTTTTAGAGGCCCTTTAAAGGTGTTTTGGATTTCGGTTGTTGATGATACCAGTAAGAGCGAACTCTGTACTATTTTAATGCCGTTTCCACATTTTGTAATTTCGCCTGTCTCTTAATGAACAATACAATACAATATACTTTATTGCACAAGAGAAACATATTAAAAACAAAAGGTGAATTAATAATAAAAATTGTACAATTGACGGCCTTATTGCTCAGGTAGCAATATCTTCCAGGCAACCATGAACGATAAAAAAATAAATTGGCGAGTGCGCCAGTATCAGTAATTCGAGTGAATAGCAGCCTTTATCTCGAAGGATTAAAGACTGTGACATTAAGTGTGAACTAGTGACGTAATAGTGATATTACTTGAATACGTGCGTGGAACGATAGCTGACATTCAAAAATGAATCAATTCCAAATTTCTAATTAATGTTAACTTTAACTGGCGTTCAATATTTAAGGCACTATCACAAATAAACATTAAAGTCTGCAATAAAGAAAGGCCTGTAGGGATAGGTGGAACAGGGGGAAAAATGAACTTAAACATCTATGGTATGATATGTCAATTCTTGACAACACGGGAAGTGTTTTGAAAAATTTGGTACTCAATCATATGAAAATTTATGGGGAAGCCGGCTTAGGATAGCATCAATCCATTTCTTTCCCGTGGGAGTTGTAAGAGGCAACTAAGGGACTCGAGGGTGTGTATTGCAATTTTAGGCGATGGGCTGACAACCTGTCACTATAGCGATACACGATTTTCTGAATGACCCTCAAATATTTGTCAGACGTGGCGTAAATTACCGTTTTGCGGCCGTTTACGCTCTGCCTACCCCGCAAGGGATTATAGGCGTGATATATGTATGTATGTATGTATGTAGAAAAAAAAAACGTTTTGTTCAAACACCTAGATGAATCTCACACTTTGACGGATGGACGGATGCGTCTGACAAACACCTTGGTCAAATCGCATGCGTTACAGTGTGCCATGACAAAAAAATCGAATAATAGCTACCCATGGCACAATATACCAAGAACAATAGTTTAATTCGAGCACATTTGCGCATGAAGCTACCTACATTATCAGAGATGTCAACAAATTGGTTTTGTGAGCCCCAATTTAAATTATGTCACCCTTAGGTACCATTATGCTATGATATTATTATTTAATGAGTACTTAGGTTTCTAGGTATTAATTTTCTCGGTTTCCCGATACTCAAACAAAAACGCGGGGTGGCAGTGCAGTTTGCTGTGACACGAGCGGCACGAGATTCTATGTAGTATTCGTGTATGTATACGTCGGACGGACGTGTGCATGTGTGGGTGCGCAAACCGGGCGTTATTATCAAGTTGAACTACTGCTCCTTAATAAATTGTGCCTATGGGATCCGTTTTCAAATGGGAATCCAAAAATTTCTTAGTCTGACAGAAGGATGCGTCAAAACACCTCTGTCATTAAGAGAGAAACGTCGTAACTACCTACAATCGTTTACAGACAACTACAATGTGCTCTACACAATCCACTCTCTAATTCTATCCAAGTGATTCCAGCAACTGTCGGGACGCTCAAACAATGTTTGTTCATTAAAGTGGCTGGCATTTGTACGTTGTGTTCTATTGTTCTGTTGTTGTAAGTTTAGTGGGAAATACGTCTATCATTAATATCTATATATGAGGAGACACCGAGTCGATGGACGACCATCAACTCTACTGTCTCAATTTAGCAACCGGGGTCTCCGTCTTATGCCCTATGAAGCACGGAACTATCTTTTTACGGACAAACTGGTTTCAGCCTGAAATGTCCGAATCCTAACCAAACTGGAAACAATCTCCCCTTGAAAAAGTGATAATTAATATCAACGTTGAGACCCTTGTCCCCAGAAACATAATCGAACCTAGCACCACGGATCCTGTGACTAAATTCAGACTGATAAACCACATTGAAGAAGAAGTTGGCGGCAATCGGTGTTAATACAAAAAGACGCGCGTTTAGACAGTATTTAAATTATTTATCCTTACTATTTGACAATGTCAATAACTGTTAAAGTCTTATTTCTATTGCAATAAAGTTTATTTTGGTGAATTTGCGAAATTGCACCGCAGGAAGAAACCTGCAAGTTTCGCTATTATATTACGTCGCTAGGCTCTACCAACTGGGCTACCGCGGCTCAGCTACCCTTGGCGAAATCATGCAAGTGTATCTTAATGCCAGTAACGCGTGGCACGGCTCCATCTACCGGGATAGTTCTGCAACTAATTCCCAGCGACATATTAATTCTTTACAGATTAAATGAAACCGGAGCGATCAAAATCTCGTAGCTACTAGCGATAACGAAAGTCGCAGGTTCAATTCCTACCTGCGGTTCAATTTTGAATGTATTCTAAAATTGTATAATTAACAAGTAAAAGTATTTGATTTGAAATAATGTTGAATTCCCAGCAGACTGCGAGTAACTTGCCGTTTGTATTTCATAATTGAACGTAAACTCATTTCTATAGTCAAAACACATCATAGTAAGTTGGTAAATCTTAGTACAGAGTTCATGTTATTAGTAGATAGCATATATATTCTCGGATGGGAACATTACTTACTTTTTATTGGCAGTCGGTCCCGGTTGCTGTCTATGATAACTTAGACCGCCTTTGTAACACAACCATGTCATAGGCCTACTAGTGGTAGTAGGCGGTTGAAAAACTCTAGACACCAGGGTTCATCTGGTCGTTGGACGACTCGGTGTCCCACACGAAAAAGAAAGAAAGATTGGCAACAATTCGTATTACCCTAACATCGTTATTGTTACTAGTAACGTAGTAACGAACAAAGTGTGAAACGAAAATGAATGGCTGGGGCCAGCTATTGCATTTAGCTGGAATAATGGCAAATTAATCGATATGAACTTGCGCCCTCTGGCATTAAACAAAGGCGCTGACTCATAACCATCAACAAAAAATCTCCCATTTCATTCGAACATAGTTATCGTACCTACCTAGTGTATATTTAATATTTCTCGGTCTTTAAGTAAGAATAACATCAACAAGACATGCCCCGTATTCGGCCTGTAGTTGTCTGACGTGACTTCCGCTGTCGACCCTGCCCAAACATAGAAAATGCTCCACATTAGGAATAGGAGCAAGAATGTTCAAAAGGAACTCTGTAAAATCAGTGAAGCTAGTAAAAACTAGCACCACTCAATTATATGGGCGCTTGAGCAATACACATTTATCAGGTATCAGTAGGTACTACGTAGCCAAGTAAATGTGAGTAAGTTCTTAGCTTGTGTATGTACATACAAATTAATTCTATGCCAACCGCGTGTCAGCTAAAATTTATCTTGAATACCAAAATTTCAAACACTTCCCGTGTTAGGTATATAATTTTTAAAACCTTGCAAAATTTACAAGCGCGGGCAGAAGAAAAATAATACTTGCTAAAATTAAAGCCACTACAGCTGTGGGAAGATATTATTTTATCCCTTGCTTGTATACAAAATACACTTACTAAGACACAACGTATTACTTTAGTCAAATATTTTCCGTTCGTGTGATTTCCTCCTAAAAATTTTGCTCTGAGATGTTCAGTTGTGACTTTCAATTCGGCGAGTTATAAATAGAAATATGGATATTTGAAAAATGTGTTGCAATAAAAAAACCATTTTAGCGAAAGAAAAATGTGGAGGAGGTTGCTTTAAACATAAGCAGCCACAACAGTCAACTGTTGAACATGGGCTTCACCCTATCGGGGGGTATTTGAAGATGGATTAGCAAGCGCAGTGCAACTTGTTGGATTCACAAGGAACGTTGCTGCCTTCTTTGGATAATTATCCCTTACTCGTTTTTTATGACACCCTCGAGAAGAATTGGGGTGTTTTTATTCTTTGCCGGCACCGCATAGCATAGTAGTTTTCAGTACCTATTTTATAAGTTAGGATGTTGATAGGGTGTTAGGGAGAGCCCTACGAATACTCATACAATGAATGTATTCAGACCATAAAATAAAACTGATAAATTTTTACTATGGAGCTTATATTATGTTTATGAAGTATTTAGGGATGAAAATCAGCCGGCTAATAAGGAATTTTGTGTAGGAGGTCGAAATTGTTTCTCGTTTATTGACATAGAGGCTATGCCTTTTATTGACATAGAGGCTATTCATTTAAAAGTTGTTCATTTTCATAATTTGATCATGCCCGCAAAGTTTTCAGTACAACGTCCTTTAAACCCCGTATGTATATCTCATTTAATGTAACCATCAATGATGAACAGTTATAAACTTTCGCGGTCACTCTTATTGACTCATAAAACTTAAACGGAGTTCTTGTCGTGATACTCGATTTTGTTGAATCTTCCGATATTTCGGCCCTGTTACATGGACCATGATCACGGGTCACAGACGTGTGAGGCCAATGATGATGATCACGGAACAACTGCTGTTTTGTGTTCAGTATCCAGTAGTTCTGTGATCATGGCCTATGCGAATTGGCCAAAATATCTCATAATACAACAAAATCAAGTATCGCGGTAAGTTATCCTGATTAAGTGTTTTGATTCATCAATATTGTTGGTTGTGAATGTGACAAATATTATTTGTTGTTCCAGGCGGGATAGTGCGGTCAGGGCGCCGGCGGGCGGGCGGAGGCGGCGCCTGCCCGAGTTGACAGCATGCTTAACGTCTCCAACTCCTCAAACCTCACCGACCTGGCATTCTTCGAGCCCACCCTACCGCCCAGCCCGTACAGCCTCGTCCAGAAGATCGTCATCGCCATCGTCGCCAGCGTGCTGAGTGTCTTGACTGTCGTCGGCAACTCGATGGTTATGATCAGCTTCAAAATCGACAAACAGCTGCAAACAATCAGCAATTACTTTCTGTTTTCGTTAGCTGTTGCCGATTTCGCCATCGGTCTGATTTCGATGCCGCTGTATGCAGTGTTTACTATCTACGGGTACTGGCCGTTGGGGCCGCACGTGTGCGATACGTGGCTGGCCTTAGACTACTTGGCGTCGAACGCTTCAGTGTTAAATCTGTTGATAATCAGTTTCGATCGGTACTTCAGTGTGACGCGGCCATTGACGTACCGCGCGAAAAGGACTACGCGCCGCGCCACAGTCATGATTGGTAGTGCTTGGGGATTCAGTTTAGTGTTGTGGCCGCCTTGGATTTATGCGTGGCCTTACATAGATGGTGAAAGGAAAGTTCCTCCGACAGAGTGTTACATCCAGTTTATCGAGACGAACCAGTTTATCACGTTCGGAACAGCTATTGCGGCGTTCTATGTGCCAGTGACTGTGATGTGTATACTGTACTACAGGATATGGAGGGAGACGAAGAAAAGACAAAAGGATCTGCCGAATCTGCAAGGGGGGAAGAAGCATGATTCGTCGAAGAGGTCCAACTCTAGGTAAGTCGTAGATATAGAGCTTTATAATAACGAGATCAGCAAGGAAAAGTTTCAGAAGAATCATTAACAACAATCAAAGGAGAAATGAAAAATAGTATTTAATATGTTTTCTCGCGATTTTCATTTGTAGGGTTCCCTATAAAATATTTTCTGGCTCCGGATATGAAATCATATAATTTTATGAGCCGTAAGCAAGGCCGTAAGTCATAAATCATGACAAATGATACGTACCTAATAGTTACTCATATTTACGAAAACATGTTTATAGATTCAGGTCATTAAACTTACCTAACATTTCAAAGTCAGCAAAACCGGGAAAAACTTAGACTGATGCCATCTCAATGCCACGGCCAGGGTTGGTTATACACTATCACTTAGACAAAATCGGCATCTCCTCTTGAGTTATCCTTATGAGGGAGCATTTTAAACTTCAACGCCACAGAGCGCCGCGCCGGTGCGCGCGATGTTTTTGGTATGTGTACGTAACGATTATTTTTTTAAAACGAGTTTTATTTATGCAATTACAACCATGAAATTCTGAAAAAAATTTAATTGAGTTTTTTTTAAGCGAGATTTATTTATGCAATAACAGCTAAAAAATTCTGAAAAAATTTATGTTATTGTCGAGGATCTAACAAATAACATATACCTATCAGTTAAACAATTTGACAAACTTTACTCGATAGAAAACCAACGTAACCTCTATTTGAAACATATTTTCAATATTATCTCTACAGTTTTAAAGACATTATAAAAATATGTTTCATTTAGATATATCACTTTTCTGGTACGAATAACTAAATTGGAAATTCTAACGGTGTTTTTCTAGATTCTGTAATTTGGATTTGTAAAAAAAAAACCGTAAAATATCGCAAAAATTTGAGCGTAAAATGATTGGCTGTTTCTCTAAGGCACAACGCGAATATACAGGACAAATTTTTCAGGTGTAACAGGGCCTAACTAAGGCGGTTCTCCCACTTGTCGTCCGTCGATGCGTATTTTTGACGCACCGTACCGCACGCGTCTGTCAGATGAAAGAAAATTGCGAATTTAAATCTAATTACGGTGCGTTTACGGATGCGTCTGCCAAGCGACTTGACGAATAAGATCGGAATTCCCAATTGTCTTTCGTCTGACAAACGCATGATAATTGAGAGAATCGCTATTTGGTTTTGTAAACCAGTCAATCAGTCGTATATGTCCAATTATTTATTGTAAAAATACTGGAAATATTTTCAGAAATGATTTAGTCCATGAAAATTAACGAACCATAAATAAAGCGTCCCATTGAAGCGTAACTGCACGAAATGAGAGTTAAACTGCCCTCGATGTTGATGTTGCTGTGGGATGCCTGCTTTAATAAACATCTTTTTTTATTTTTATTAATGATGGGTTTGCTCTTGACTCTAGTCTAGGTCATAGGACAGAGACAGAGTCTAAGATGGAGCGAGCTCACTTAGAAGAAGCCTGTTCACTCTTACTTTGAAGAGATTAGGGTTGTATGCGGAAACACAGACGCAGGTAGTGAGTTGCACTCTTTAGCAGTGCGCATTATAAATGATGACTGAAAGCGCTTAGTCCGAATTGGTGGAATGGCAACCAGGATCATCCTATTTCTTTCATATATTAAAAGGCGAATAAGGGCCTCAAGTGAAATAATTTCCATATTTTTTTAAGTTCTGGACTCAACAATTTTTAGTACCGGGGCCATGAAATCTACACTTGACTTTGCACTTGGGACGCGACTGGGCTTACGAGTTATTCTGGGAAGAACGGATTGGACTGAATCTACCCGGCACGTGCTCATAATTTTGAGATTTCAGGAATGGGATACTCAATTCCAAACACTATCCAACCTTTCGCGGTTGATTTCTAAGCCCATTTCACCTTAAAAGCTTTGCCGTGTGCGTTGCATCCCGAAGTTTTATTATTTTATTTTTTTAAGACTGGGATCTGAGATTTTAGCCCCGGGGCTTTCAAACCTACAGCAGACTAGTTGGACTTACCCGGAGAAGTTTGTGTGGTAGTTCAAACAACCAGCACAGGGGCGCGACAGGGCTTAGGAATTGTTCTGGGAAGAACTGATCGGACTGAGTTTTCGTTAAATAACTATGTACTTACGTTGAGTTTTTTTTCTATTCTTTGTGAAGCCGATTAGATCTCATTAAGATTTGTTTGAAATATGTAGCTTGTCCCTTGCCTGTGTGAACGTAACGTGCCTTTTTACCATCACATTACATATATCGCGCCTTTATTCCTTACGGGGTAGGCAGAGTGTAAACGGCCGTACAACTTGGACATTTACGCCACGTCTGACAAACATTTGAGGGTCATTCAGGTAATTGTGTATCACCATAGAGACAGGTTGTCAGCTTGTCGCAATACACATGTAACCCTCGAGTCCCTTAGTCGACTCTTACGGCACCCACGGGAAAAAATGGGTGATGCTATTCTAAGCTGTCATCACACGGCAAACAACTACATTTTTTTGAAAACTTACAAAATTTCAAGCGCGGGCAGGAAATTTTGCCAGTAAAAAAAATGTATAGGAACTGTTTTAAAATTTGGTATTCGACCCACAAAATACCTCCGTATCCGTATTCTACTACCGTTATAAAACATACGTTGACTACGTGTATTATTTAGGTAGCAGCATTCACGTACAAGGACAAATGTTCCCCATTCCTCTTGTTGCAAAGGATGTTGCAAACTCGCCTCCGGCAAAAGGAATGTGTAAGCCGTTAGCCGTGTGTGCGCTTTTGAACGTCCCGTATTCGTTTTTGTTGAGTTATATTCAGAGATGCACCAAATACTCGACTACCGTCTAATCAGCTTAAATTCAGCCAAATTATCACCTAGTTGCCGACTACAAAAATGGAGGCGATCATTACTGACGTTTGGGAAAAGAAAATGGCGTCTGTGTCCGTTTTTTGAGCGTTGTCTAGCAATTTCAATATTTGTGGTTTATTTTCTAACATAATTATTACCTAGTGATGGCGAAAGTCAAAGGTTCACATCAAGTCCGCGCTTGAAAATTTAGCAAGTTTAAAAAAATATCATCATATGCCTGCCCTAAAGCCAATTATTTTGGGGTCGACGCATCATGTTTTTTCTTCCATTCATCTCTATCAGCTGTCAAATCTTCGTTTACACCCTTTTGTTCATATCATCTTTTATACAATCCATCCAAACCTTTAAAAGTTTAAAAAAATATTTTAGTTGCATAAAATATCAATAGTACTAAATGAAGTCGTTTTCCCATGTCCCTATGTATGCTTAGATCTTTAAAAGTACGCGGCGGGTTTTGCGGTTTTCTTGATTAGATGGAGTGGTTCAAGAGGAAGGTTTTAATGTATAATTAATGCCGACAAAAGATGTTTTTCCCGCGGGAAAACGTTTAGGAGCGGGTGAAACCGCTGGCGGGCTGCTCGTATATAAATTTAATGTCGTTATTACAGCTGAATAGTCGCCGACTATTTGCCAACTTTAAAAATGCCGAATAACCGGTACATCTCTAGTTTTATACATTTTGTGTTGTGTCTGTTTTGTATACGGAGATATACAATATAAAGAAATTCACAGAAAGCTCACTTTCGTTATTTTGCAAACTATAAATTTATTTAGACCGACTGGCCCGATAGCGTAGCGGATAGTACCTCTGCCTGCTACGCCGAGGGTCATCGATTAGATCCCCACAACACACAAATATTCGATTGATTGATCGAGATACTTGTGTTTAGTCTGGATGTTCTATATGTATGACTTTAATTTATTAACAAAAATTTTATGTTGATACTTTAAGACAAGTGTACTCGTGAACGAAATCAACAGTGGCCCCACTTCACAAAAAATATTTTCTCTTTATACAAACAATCTATCAGAATGTCTGTTGCCCAAGTTTTTTGTATTATCCTTAAGTAAAATTAGAATCTGCAAACGTAATGAAATATTCTTTGTTTTAATTACAAAGTAAGTAAGTAAGTTAAGGCAATTTAATACCAAAAGTGACCGTTTTTAGGCACTTTTTGCCAAACTTTAATTGCAGAGAATATTTCATTGAGTTTGCAGATTCTTATTTTAACTATGGATAATACTAAAAACTTGGGCAACGGGTTTGTATAAGGAGAAATATTTTTATTTGTGAAGTAGCGCCACTGTCGAGGTCGTTCACGGCTACATTCGCCTTAAGTTTCCCTTTACATACATAATAGCACAAAATGCACATCTCTCTCAAGCAACTTTACGTAATATCGCGCAAGCGTAAAGTGGATTTTTCACACTCAACATAGTATTTGAAAGGAGACGTATCCAAAAGTCACGTTTGGAATATTTAAGTGCTTTGTTTGTATGTCATGCCATCTTTTTTCTCGTTACTTGTGGTCCTGTTTCATCTAAAATATTTGTCACTTTCATTCGCGCTGCGCCAGAGAGAAACAGCAAATCATTTTGCGCTCAAATTGTCGCGAGATTTTACAGTTTTTTCAACATAAAACTGGAGAAATACCTTTTCAATGTCTAATTTAGGTATCCGTACTAGAAAAGGTATGTATCTAAATTATAGCATTATTTTTTTGTAATATTTTCATAACCATAGACATAAAATTAAATATATTTTTTCAAATAGACGTTACTTTGGTTTTTTTTTCTATCGAGTAAAGTTTGTCTAATTCGTCGGTTGAATCACAAAAGGGCGTAACTGTTTTTTTAAAACTTTACAGGAGAGCAAATTAAAGAAATCAGCGACCAGTTTGACGGTCATACAAAAGTTATCTTAATATTTATTTAGAAGGTAATTAAATTATTTCATAGCAAATTTAATCCTTTATAGCCAGTTATTAATAGATTTCCGATAACTTTATAAATTAATGAGATATTTTACTTTTTTTCACTGAAGATCCACTTACGCCTATTCGTGATGTAACATTTTGTTATAATTATCACTTGTGTCCATTTATATTAAAGTAAATTTGAACATAATGTATGAAATATTATATATTTATATACAATTAGACACTTATAATCAAATGAATCAGTCTGAACATCTCTCAAAGAGATATGCATACAGTTATAGGTAATCAAATAAATCAGTCTAAAAAAACATAAAAATAAAATGTATGGATTATTATATATTTTAACGTACAGTTAGACACTTATAATCAAATAAATCAGTCTGAACATCTCTCAAAGAGATATGCATATATTCTTTATTAGATACATACATCAGCCTATTACAGTCCACTGCTGGACGTAGGCCTCCCCCAGGGTACTCCATAGGGCACGATCTCCCGTTTTCGCCATCCAGTCGCTACCAGCCCCCATTTTTAAGGCCTCGGTCCATCTGGCCGGATGTCGTCCAACACTACGCTTGCTGAGGCGTGGCCTCCACTCGAGAACCCATTTACTCCACCGTCCGTCAGTTCCACGACAAATGTGCCCAGCCCACTGCCACTTCAGTTTGCTACACTTCCAGACTCTGTCCGTAACTTTGATCTTTTTGCGGATAGTCTAATTTCGATTCTCATTTTATCCATTATAGAGATACCGAGCATAGACATTTCCATAGCTCTCTGAGTGACATGTAACCGGTAGGCTAGTTTTAATGTCAGGTTCCACGTCTCGGCGCCATAGATCATGACTGGCAGGACGTACTGATCGAACACCTTGGTCTTGAGGCATTGTGGCAATGACAAGGGTGATTCCAAAATATGACGCAACTTCCCAAATGCTGCCCAGCCCAGCTGCACTCTTCTGATGATTTCAGCTTCAAAGTTATCTACCCAGCTGCAAAGTTTGCCCAAGGTACACATACTTCTGGACAACTTCAAGGGCTATACCTTAGACGGAGACCGGCTCGGGGATGATATTTACCGTTTAGATATTTGCCGTTGACGTTGATGCCTAGTCCATCCCACTGCAAAGTTTTAAAGATATCCTCCAGCGAATTGATGAAATGTTTCAGGGAAATAACTTCACCCTGTCTTACAGGGTAGTACTTTAACTTTGTCTTACGGAGTAGTTTGAAGGATCCTGTTTTGTGATTTTGTACTTAGACGGACATTGTTGCCATTTGATAGAGGGTTCTTAGCCCCTCCACATGTCGCCAATCTACCTGGCACCGCTGTAAGGACTCCAAAACAGCCCAGGTTTCGATGGAGTCGAAGGCTTTTTTGTAGTCCACAAAGGCCTTACACAGCGGTTGGTTATACTCTTCTGACTTCTGTATAACCAGTCGTACAGTATGGATGTGGTCCACGGCGCTGAAGCCTTTACGAAACCCGGCCTGTTCCGGTGGCTGGAAGGCGTCAAATCTTAATGGCACCGCTGCAAGGACTCCAAAACAGCCCAGGCTTCGATGGAGTCAAACGATTCGTAACGACTCTCGAGAACAGCTTATAGACGTGGCTCAGAAGTGTGATCGGACTGCAGTTTTTGAGAAGTGTTTTGTCTCCTTTCTTGAAAAACAATGCCACAACAATTCTGCTTCACGCTTTCGGGGTTGTCTCATTGGCTATAACAAAGATGCCAGAGTTAACAGAATAGCCTTTACAGCTCCTCCAGAACAGTTTTTCCACCAGCTGTAAGTAGCTCAGAGGCCACTCCGTCTGCACCGGGAGCCTTCCCATTCTTAAGCTGTTTAAGCGCTGCCCCGATTTCGTCTACATCCACGTCCGGGAGATCGTCTGTAAAGTGGCGAGAGAGTGGAGCTCTGGGAACTGTGGTCGCGTCAGGTGGCGGTTTCTGCGCATGCGAGGCATACAGATTTCCGTAGAAGTCCTCAATTTCAGCGAGAATCTCTGGATGTGACAGTTACACCATTCGAGGTAGTTATAAGTTATAGTTACTACTACTAGAGCTAAAAACAAAAGACATGGAAATTTGTTTAACACCTTGCCTCACTTACGCTTGCCAACTATGGCCATTAACACAAATAACGTTGAACCAAATAAGAGTGTGTCAAAGAGGTATAGAAGTAAGCTAGCCAAGAATGTTGGCAAGCATGTACTTCAGATGAAATGGAGATGGACAGGTCACACCCAAAGAGTGCATGAACTGCAGTCGCCTATTCGTGAAAAATTATTGAAGTATGAAACAGTAGTTAAGTCTCTTCGTGATTGTTCGTGCAGTCTTCTAGGACAGGAATTCAGATAAGTCCTCTCGTGACATTAAAATATGCATATTTTTCAAAGCCGTGGTGTATAAAACTAAAAATCGCCATTTTGTTGGTTACGCCCTTTTGTGATTCGACCGACGAATTGTGTGTGTGATATGTATTTGTTATCTGTAAGAACCTCGATAACATAATTTTTCTTTTCCGAATTTTATGGCAAGGTAATTGAATAAATACGACTGGTTTAAAAATCTTGGACGCGCTTTATCCCCGCCATAAGTATCGCGTCCGAAACAGCAATCAAATATTTTTTTATTATAAGTAGAAACAATACCTATGCATTCTTATTTATAACTTATGCGTATGTATGTACGATGTTTCAGAAATTAAATGTACTACCGCTTCCTTGCATTTATATCTTGGAATGTTCTATATTTGTGTGGCTAAATCAATTAATTTTTACAAAAACAATAGACGTAACATCTAGGGAAGTTAGAAATCCGAATACACTTATTTATGACGTAGTTCCAAAAAGGGCAAGATTCAGAAAAAACTGTTATGGTATGTGTGTATCAGTTTGGAATAAACTTCCAAATTGTTTAAAAACAATTAATTTAAAATGTAAATTTAAAAAAGCATTGAAATTATGGCTCTTGCAACACGTTTTTTACTCTATTAAAGAATATTTAGAACATAAAAATAAGACCTGCGTGTATTGTATATTACCTACCTAAAAATGTAAGAAAAGGTTTCTTTAAGTTACTTCGCAATATTAATGTAGTTATAAGATTTGCATGCTTAACTAACTTTAAGCTAGATATGTGAAACTATTACTATTTTCTGTACATATTTATATTTACCATGTCTATCGCAAATAAACATCTTTATCTTTATCTTTATCTTTACGTTTTATCGTGTCACGGTCTACCGCCTCTATAAAGGCCAGTAGTCTATGAAAATGCGCGTGGTACATCTACAACACTTTATTTTTGCTTACGGCTACACCGCCGGCTAGTTTGTATTTTTTCATACAGTGATACAATGCTTCTTTTATGGTGTAGTTAGTGTTTTGTTATTATGTGTAGATATGCTTACCTGTTGTAGTAAGTGATTTGTGTAGATATGTACAATCGGTTGTAGCTCATAAGGTACCAGAGGTGATACTCCAAAAGAACTGAATAAAATATTTTCTCTTGACATGAATATGTATTAGTATAAAATGACTTATTTTATGAGAATAAGTTTAATTTATTAGTTTTAGTTGGGGATAAAAATAATTCAGTTCTTTTCTTTGTTCCTGGTACCTTATATGCTACAACCGACTGTACATACATAAAATATAAGAATATGTTTTATCGTGTCATGGTCCACCGCCTCCGTAAAGGCTGCTAGCGTAGTGGCATGTGTGCGTAAAATATCTGTGCAAAAGCTTCACTCACCTTTTAATTCAGTTCTTAATAATTCAGTTCTTTTAGAGTACCCCTGGTACCATAAGTGCTATAACTGACTGTACCTACCTACGTAGAAGAAAATAATGTGTTTAATCGTGTCACGGCCCCCCACCAAACTTCTTTTATGAGAATAAGTTAACATTTTTATTATGTCTGGGGTTAAAAAAAACAGATCTTTGGAGTACCCTTGGTACCATAAGTGCTACAACCGACTGTACCTACGTAGAATAGAAGAATGTGTTTTATCGTGTCATGGCCCACCGCCTCCGTAAAGGCCTAGCTTAGTGGCATGTGTGCGTAAAATATCTGTGCAAAAGCTTAACTCTCCTTTTTCTCACGGCATGTTCACAGCTCAGTGTACCGCTTTATGCCAGTCTACACATACACACACATATCAAGCCTATAATCCTTTGCGGAGTAGGCAGAGCGTAAACGGCCGCAGGAAACCGGACATTTATGCCACGTCAGACAAATATTTGATGGTTATTCGGAAAATTATGTATCGCCATAGTTACAGGTTGTCAGCCCATCGCCTTTTAATGTAATACACACCCTCGATTCCCTTAGTCGCCTCTTACGACTGCCATGGGAAAGAAATGGGGTGATGCTAAGCCGGCATCACAGTCTGCTTTGTATTTTTTCATAGAATATAGATTGCTTTTATACTTATGGTTTACTTGGTTTTTTGTTGACCAAAGTTTCGCACGAAACACACCGTAGTGCGTTAAAAGTTAGGCCGTCATGTTCATACTAAACGAGATGACAACAAAGGAAAATGGACCCTCTGCCATAGCATTATTACTAATCTGACAGCTGTCAAATATGGCTTATTGGGATGGCCGTCCGTTTAATTTAGCCGAAGGAATGTCAAATCGTGTGATATACTCATTCAACGGAAAATCTTTGATGAAATGAAATTTCAGTACTGAATACGGAGGTGCAATCTAAGTTCTAACTAACTAACCCAAAAGGGCTACATTAAGGGGGGATCTGTTGTTTTTAATGCTTTCTCTATTTATGAAATATGTTTTTTTGTCGCCTTTCTATGTCGCCTAGTCGCTTTATTAAAAAACCTCCAATGCCTTTGCACGGTCCCCGCTCTAAATAACATTTTTCTACTCGTATTTAACGAAGGAAAATGAACACTTTCGTACGAAACACAAAAGCGGAAGTAGGTCGTATTATTTACACTAGGTGGCGCGCTCAAATTAAGCAAAAAGTACGATAAAGAAGAGGACAGTAATATTTATTTCATTTTTTTAAATTACTGGTTCATACTCAAAATGTAGTTTAAATTCTTATTTTTAAAAAGAGGCTAAAAGAGCATTTTACATCATCATTATATTGTTGATTGAGGTGTAATATATTAGCATGTACTACATAGGTACTTATTAGTATGTATTAGTTTATTTGTATTTAAGCTATATGTGTATTAGTATTAAATTCAGTATTTTTGTATGTATATTATTATATTGTAAATTATATTGAACTTTTATTTATTCTTTGTATCTGTTCCCGTGTATTTTCATCTTTCACCCCCGCTAGGTTGGCTGGAAGAGATCTCTAAAAGAGATAAGCTCGCCTGTTGTTTTAATTTTAAGTTTCAACTGTATGTTTACTTGTTTCGTTTACAATAAAGGATATATTACTTTTCGTAGGTATTTTCATCATCAACATCACGTTTGTATCCCTTGCGGCATAGGCGGAGCGTAAGCAGCCAAAAAATAAACTGACATTAGCGCCTCGTCTGACAAACATTCAGAAAATTTTGTACTATCTTATAGACAGGTTGTCAGCCTATCGCTTAAAATTTCAAAACATATGAGTAACCTTTAAATCCCTTAGTCCTCTTTTATTACACCCACGGGAATAAATGGGGTGATGCTATTCTAAGCCGGCATCACACGACCCGTAAATAAAATTGATCAAGTTATAAAAAAAACTGATTCATTATTTTTACTCATTTACGATCAAGTTTTTCATCGCCAAATAGATGTGTAGCTACTCACATAGGAACCGTATACCTAAGTAAACGTAACGAAACAACTTTCAACGACATATTTTCGAAATACGGTATAGGACTTTAACAATTAAAACTTCAGAAGAAAAAAACAGGTATAATTTGGTTATGTGGCCTGAAATCGTACATTAACGACATCTTTTGTACGATTTTAGAACATTTTAATACTTTTGACCTGTCTTTGGAAAAGCCCTAATTTGAAAGCCTGAAATCGACACCTTCTTTTTCATGTACTGACAAAGTTTATTAATTCAGTTTTACGAGCAAAACGTACATATAACGTACACTATAAAACGTACATAGTTGGGCAGAGCTAGAAGATATTAAAATATTTAATCCACATCCGCTCCTCGTAACTCAGGATACGACGGAGTATAAAGTTTAGTCTTTAGCTGAAGCCTCGTTTAGACAGGCTGAGTCCAGGCATGCTAGCAGGATTATGCTATGTAGTCCACATCTAAGGCGGATATCCCACTTTTCGTCAGTCGTTGCGTAATAATGAATAAATATCCTGGACAGTTCACACAGCGCAATCTAGCCCCAAACTAAGCAAAGCTTGTACTATGGACTCTAGATAGCTGATATAAATACTCAAATGCTTTTTTGTAAATAAATACATATTATACATAGAAACACCCAGACTAAACACAAATATCTGAAAATTACTTAACAAACATTTGTGTGTTGTGGGGATCGAGCCCACGACCCTCGGCGTAGCAGGCAGGGGTACTATCCGCTACGCCATCGGCCAAGTCAAAGTGCATCTGTCAGACGTAGGGAAATTCAGATCTAATTTCCATACAAATACGGTTACGGTGTGATAAAATACGCAGTGACGGGCGGCGGGCGAAAAGTAAGAGAACCGACTTAGGCATAAAACAACTAACCAGCTATTTTGTCCCACTTGTAATAATAATTTAAACAAATCATCGTAATCAAATAATCAGCAAATCAAAATAGTAATTACTTATTCGTAAAATGGAACGTCATTCGTTGTCCAAAGGTGGCCACAGATGTGGCTATAAAAGTCTTAGTGTTGCTGCCATTCGATAGCTTATTATCGTAATTCAAGAAAAGAATTTTGACTACCGAGAATTGAACTACTATGAAATTGCCTATTTAAGTGGCACTGTATTATGTTATCCACTGAAAGTCTAGGTAACTAGATTGTATAAATCTAGGAAAAATTCTCGTACCGCAGGCGGAAAAATTTATAAGTATTTAATATAACTTGATACTCGTCCATCAATATATTTATTCAGCCCATTGCCCATGTACCAATAACCAAGTCACTGTATCGATTCAAATGCTCATTCAAATCACTTAAAAAGCACTTTAAGCATGTACACAATATGCACGTTTCATAATGTAGGTAGCTAATCGTGCGAACACCCCCGATATAGCCCTGCCTGGGTCTAACCATTCACGTGGAGATGACCCTTAAATATCTTTTCGCGTTTTATTTTAGAATTTTATGCTTTTGAGCGTTTATCTGAAAATTCTGTGCAGATATTCACATAGACATACATACATATCACGACTATAATCCCTTGCGGGGTAGGCAGAGCGTAAACAACATTTACGCCACGTCTGGCAAATGTTTGAAGTAATTCGGGAAATTGTGTATCGTCATAGCGACAGCTTGTCAGCCCATCGCCTAAAACTGTAATACACTCCCTCGAGTCCCTTAGTCACCTCCTACGATTCCCAAGGGAAAGAAATGGGGTGATGGTATTCTAAGCCTGCATCACACGGCGGTACGAATAAACGACTTTAATATAAGTGAAATATAACAAGCTATATAAGCATTTATTTATTTTTTATTTACCAAAAAATATACATATATATAATACTAGTTGGTGCCCGCGAACTTCGTCTCGCCAAGGGATATTCTGGTATGCGCCAACAGAAGATAAAAAACTATACGAAGTGTCTGACCTTGCGACTTGATAATGGTAATCGCAAAACATGGAGTAACGGGAAACTGCACGCGCTTGAATTGAAATCGAAAATTAATTAGGATTAGCGGTATGCGATTTATCTTCGAAGTGCAAATTACTTTTAGCACAGCTTCGGGGGTGTTAAATTTCGAAGCAACATCATGGGAATGCCTAATTTCAAAATAATATTATGTGCGGTGAGTCCAGGTGCAGCGAAAGAGTTTAAAAATTCAACTGGGTAAATAATAACGTCACTTTGGTCTACCACTGTATTTATAGACCGGTATACCACTGTCTCCTTCAATTCTTGAGAATAGTTTGGTTGATGGCAGCAGCTTGGTTGTTTTTGGGCGTAAGTATTGCTCTCTTACAAAGCCATGAATTGTATTGATGTATTTATTGAGAACATACATACATACATACAAATAATCACGCCTCTTGCCCATAGGGGTAGGCAGAGACTATATCTTTCCACTTGCTACGATCCTGACGCACCTCTTTCGCTTCTTCTACATGCATAATTTTTTTCATACATGCTCGTCTGAAGTAAAGTGGCCGCAATACCCGAAGAGGCGACCGCTAGTGCTATTTTCTAATCAAAAAAGTTTTGCCTGTACCACCAGGGGCGTCGAGGAAAATAATCAACCATCCTGTTGACCAACGCGTCTCAAAATTCGGTCTTAAACAGACTTGAGTTCATTTGTAAGGGTGACAATATTATTGTTCACAATTTCGGCCATCCCGGCAAGATAATGATTTGTCTCCGCTGCATATTATCGACCAACACACCAACCTCAGTGGTTTCCTGCAGCAAGACCATAATGACTCAAAGGATTTTAGTAGGTGGCAACTATCAAAATCACAATATCTTGCAGTGAGCAAAGGCAACGATTAATAATACACTATCTCCACCAGCGCGCCTGGCCGCAAAAAGAAAATCTTCTGATAGATCGCGTTGGTATTTTTCCCATAGCTGCATTGGATGGGCAAGTCCGCAAAACATTATCATGATTGCAAACAAATGTCGCAATCGCCTAGGAGTGTCGCTAACTACGGCCGCTTCAAGAGTCGTCGTTGTCGTCGTCAATTTCGATCGTCATCTAGCTTATCACGTTGAACGCCACGCGGCCCACCATGTGGGCCAACCAAGGACCACGCATTGAGGCCAACAGAAAATCCTAATTATCTTGATTTTAGTCGATTTTGTTTTATTGCGTAGATCGATTGCAAATACTTCGAAACACATTGTGCATTAAATACTTAGCTGTTATTCTACCAAAAAGTGAGTAAATTTACAAATGGCACACTAGTGTCCCCCGTGGCCCTAGCGGAGGGAAATCACAAAATCCTTCCGCGGGGGCCGCGGGGTCAAGATGCGACCCACCCCGCACGCCTCCCCCGCATGCCCACGCGCCACGCGATGTGCTTTGCCGGCCGGCCTGCCAGTTCCGTCCAGTTGTGTTTAGACTGTTACAATATTAATATTTTCTTGAGTTTGCACAACTATTACTCATCACAATAAAACAATTTTAAACGGATTTAAGTTGTGTTTATTTTAGATTTTACAATTCCTACGTTTCGAGCTCTTTACAGAGCTCGTGGTCACGGGTGACTAAGGTGTTAGACGTCATTATTTAGAATAGAAATTATTTTTGTTCTACCGCCATCTATTTCTTAATTGCCTAGCGTAACCTAGTTTGTCGGAGAACTCAAAAACTTGCAAGTAAACAGCAACGAAGTAATGGTTAGTTTTGACGTCCAATCGCTTTTCACTGCCATTCCAGTCAAGGATTGTATCGAAATAGTTAAACGAAAACTCCGGGAAAATAACATAGCAATAGAATATGCAGAACTTTTAGAATGGTGCCTAACATCTGGTTACCTATTGTGGAATGATGAGTTCTACATACAAGTCGATGGCGTGGCTATGGGCTCTCCAGTATCCCCCTTGATGGCTGACATCCTTATGGAGGACTTTGAGGATCGAGCCCTAAGGCACGCTCCGGCTGTGCTGAAGATGTATAAGAGGTACGTAGACGACACCTTCACCATCCTTCCACAAGACCAAGTTACTGCTTTTCTAAATCATTTTAATTCAATTCGTCCCGAAATTAAAACAATGGAATCAGAGCAAAATAATAAATTAGCATTTTTAGATATTCTTATAATTAAAAACACAAATGGGACAATCAATCATTCCGTTTATAGAAAGCCAACCCACACAGATAGGTACGTAAATGGTAACTCCCACCATCATCCGAGCCAATAGGTGCCGTTGGTACCTCTTTGTTTCAGAGAGCACGCGGTATCTGTGACCCCCAACACCTAGACGATGAGCCCAAGCATGTGAGACGAGTACTCCATGAAAAAAACCTGAAGCCACCCCGTCAACGTCACAGAAACCGTGCCAAACCATCCACAGTCGAACGACAACCAGCATACTTACCATACATGAAGGGAGTAACTGATAAGATCGGTAGAATTCTGAAGCGAGCTTTAATCAAGACCACTTTTAAGCCGCCAAGGAAGATCAGCCAGTACATCAGATCAGTCAAATGCAACATCCCTCTCCAAGACCCTGGTGTTTACTGTGACTGTGGACTCTCATACATAGTAGAAACAAAGAGAAATGTATCTACACGTCTAAAAGAACATATTGCTGATGTAAAAAACCGTCGTGACAGACAGTCTGCAGTGTGTGAACATATCATGGATACCCCACCCATTATGTCAGATTCGATAAGGCAGCAATCCTAGCGAGAGAGAAGAGATTCATTCCTAGGAAAGTACGGGAAGCCATAGAAATTCAAAAACATCCGAATTTCAACAGAAATACTGGATGGGGAATCTCATCAACGTGGACTCCGCTGATTACACAGCAGAAGAACCAGATCCAACATACTGTAAGACCTACTACACGAGATACGGTTTCAGCATTTTGTGTGGAACACGGACGTTACGCTAGGCAATTAAGAAATAGATGGCGGTAAAACAAAAATAATTTATATTCTAAATAATGACGTCTAACACCTGTAAAGAGCTCGAAACGTAGGAATTGTAAAATCCAAAATAAACACAACTTAAATTTGGACGTAGTCCAAAACACGTAGTTTTTCTTATAGTTTGTATGGAGCACACTGAAGCGACCCTAAAGATTGGTAAAATTTCCAAATATTTTTTAAGTCTTTTTCGATAGACGAGAACCAAGCTGACCGGGCTGTTCTCCAGGGCCATGCGGCACACTGTTTTAACCATTTAGTTTGATACCGATGTCCTATGGCCTATAAAGTGCGTTTGAACAGAAGCCTACCGCTGGGTCACACGGTGAGTCTCGTGGCCTGAATGGTACAGCATGGTCGGGGTCACATGTGAGCCTCGTGGCCTGAATGGAAACACCATGATTTTTGCGTGGCGTTCAACGTGTTATATTATTATTATGATTCTTTGAACAGGTAACCGTCACAAAACGAAGGGCAGAAAAGCTTAGTATTCACGTTAACAACTTTAATTTTCATCGATTTAGCTTCAAAACTGACGGAGTTTCATAGAAACTTTTCCTTCCCTTTTTCACCCCCGTTAGGGCAAAATTTCTAAAGATCCCTATTGCGTCATTCTTAATTTCTAACCAAATAGCCAAATATTAATTTTTAATCGAATAAGCTTCAAAACTGACGGAGTTTCATACAAACTTACTCACCCCTTTTTACCCCTTTTAAGAGCGAAATTCCAGAAAAAAAGTAGCCTATATGTTAGCGAGGCCTAATAGCTATATAACAAAAAAGTTTCGTCAAAATCCATCCAGTAGTTTTTGCGTGAAAAGCGGACAACAAACAGACAGACAGACAGATAAAAAATAAATAAATTATATTTTTGGCTTCTATTGGTTGTATGAAGATCCCCCATCTTAGTTTTTTTTTTAATATAGATAATGTACATACATAAGGTTGTTATAATTTTATTATATGTATAGAAGATATGTATAGATATTCGGCTATTTTAGTGACCATTCTGACACAATGACTACAGAGCAAACAGTGAACAATGAAATTTGTGGCTCTTCTTTACATCATTCGCCAATATTTAGAAATCGACAAAAAGTAAATTTACACCCGTTAGTCAAAATTCAATAAATTTTTGACTCATCATATTCCCTGCGTCTGAAATCCTGAACCCTTCCTTTTTCAAATTAACAATATTAAAATGAAAATGAAATAACTTAATTTCATATAGGATAGTATTATCACTTATTGACGTCATGATCCGTCATTGTAAATAAGAGATTTGTATCATTATTTTCTTTTTATATAATAATTTTGCATTTTCCTAATAGAAAACCGGCTCAAGCGGGAAAAGAACATAAAAAATAAAGGCACTGCCTCTCGGCTGGCCAGGTTAATCACACGGCATCTGAAGCAAATGAGAGGGTGGTGTGCGTAATTATGATTTCTGGAATAAGGGTTAATCCACACACACACTGATAACTGCCAAGTACAATCTCGTGAAAAGAAAAGAAAAGAAAGAAAGAAAGAAAAAATATTTATTCAGTAAACAAATAGGCATTACTGAAACTAATACACGATCACATTCGGTACTGAAAAGGGTAACTTGCTCAGCATGTGTCACAGTCCAAGACTGCAACGCTGGTTTTCAGCAGTACCTACCCCGAAACTTATATCTAGGATGAAGTGATACGGTGCTGAGATATATATATTTTTTATTAGTGATGGGTTTGCTCTTGACTCTAGTCAGGACAGAGGACAGAGACAGAGTCTAAGATAGAGCGAGCTCACCCAGAAGAAGCCTGTTAAGGCACTGGCACTCCCACACACTGACGGAACGCAGCAAGCTACTTGGCGCCAGACTTCGGTGGGATGGTGGTCGCGAGCCAGGCGGCCCCTTACGGAGCCTTCCACCGCTTGGTGGGATCGTTCAGCCGGACTTATCCACAGGCAAGCCTGTGTTGCCGTTGCCCGGGGTGGACCGCTAGGAGGTAGATCTCATACCACCCCATATTACTAAAATATTACAACTATGGACGGACAATATAATAAAAAAAGGGGTATTGACCTCTTATATAAACTGAACTGATCCTAATGGGGTTACGACATTTTACACGAAATTAAATCAAAAGCACTATTCTCATTTTTATATATATTTTTGATCTGTGGCTGCTAACAAATGAACCTCGACCTTTACCGAGGGAAATATCCCACGCTAGCCGGTCCTTTTCATCTTCATTATGAATTTATTACCCTTATTACAGAGGTTTGAGTTTTGGCCGAAAAAGTCATTTCCGGAAGTTTCCGGTTCTTGTTCGTAGGTAATATTGTGTAATATTAAGGCACACCTCGGACACTGGCGCTCAAATGTATGAATCAAACGCATTGCTACGCACACAGTCTAAGCTCGCGTAGGTGAACGCGGACCATGCTTGTGTGAGTGAGAAAACAAGTCAGGGTTGCCGCCATTTTGCGTTCGCGAATCGGGAATGCATTGTGCGGCAGTATGAAATGACCTTCGTCGTCGCGTCCTTGCTTAGCCGGTGTCTGAGCGTCCTCCGAGCGCGGGTGGGCGGCGCTTGTAGGGGGAGGCAGGGAGTGACCATACTGTACGCTAGTACTATTAATTATACTGTGATTAAGGCGAGTGATGCCGCAAAAATAGCGCCATTTTACGAAAAAAATAAAACATATCTATCTCTTCATGCAAACAGTTAAATTTACCCCAACGATGAATAAACTTACAGTCTATTTACAAAAATTCTTGAAAAAAAAATTGATTAGGTCACAATGTTTTTTTAAGCGTTGTATGTTGTATTGTACGATTTCTGAATTACCCTCAAATGTTTGTCAGACGTGGCGTAAAATTTCGTCTTTACGGCGATTTACGTTCTGCAACGGATATTATTATTATATTTTAATATTTTAATACACTAGTTCATTTAAGCTGATGGCGTGTATATCACTGCACTTCTATAAATTATTTAAAATATTTTAATTTATGTAGGCTTGATATATGTATGATTTAGAACTAATTCGCGAAAAACACACTTGCTTTTGAGCCCTTGTACAGTCGGTTTTAGCACATAAGGTACCAGGGGGCCAAATCTGAGGCCATATATCGAACGAGATATAGCGGTTCTGGCTTCGGTTACGCTTTTGGCCTTATACATTACGGATTTTGTTACCAAAATCACACTCGGTTTCTTTAGAGCCAGCAATGTAGGATCATATTGTAAGCTATAAACCGCACATGCGAGCGGCTAAATATCAATCAAAATCAGCTGATAATGTCAAAAACGAGATATGGCCCTATTCTGAGATTCCGGCCAGTATCTGAACCAAATTCGTTACTCCATCCCCTTCAGTTGTTATTGCAACAGAAGAAACAGCCTAATGTTTCAAATATCGTTCATTCCGGTCATTCAAATTTCAATTCATGTCAAATGTAAATAAAATATCAAAACAAACAAAAGGAAAGTAATTTTCACAAATGATAATAATAAAGAAGAATCGAGTGAATGGCTGTTTTTTTCTGGAAAAACCCGCTAGCTTTGGGCTAGCTAATGTTCCAGCCGGCCAGAGAAGACATCATATCATATTTTTTGCAGAAGAAGATGATAAACTGTACAAATGCATTGGTTAAGGTACTGATAAATACTTTAGTCCTACTACGATTTTTACTATTTTCAGTCGCTAATAAAATCGCTCCTATGCTAGGTTTATTTATGCATTCGTTGCAGTTCCCAGAAATCTTTGCGAATTTTTTAAAGTTTAGTGGCATAATGTCTGTGTTTGTTACTTAGCTAATATTGTCAAACCCACGGTTTACTTTTACGATTTACGATACTTTATTTATTCTAGAACCTCAAACCTATTCCTCTGAATATGCTGTATCCTTAAGACAAGACATAGCGCCACCTAACGTCCGGTGAGAAGTAGCTTGTGCATTGGAGTAACAGAAGCAAGAAACAGATACTCTACACCCACTGGACAACTACTCAAAGTCTCGAGCTCGTTTGAAAAGGCGAAAAAGCTTATGAGGAATACAATCTGCTACAGACAATGCGCCGCAAGCCAGGGACCAATTTGTGGTACTCCCGTAGGCCGGCTTCTGTGGGGTTCATCACACCATCGGTCAAGTTGGCCACTGCAGGGTGAACACGGCAAATGAGGCTTCATGGATAAAACGCAGACCAATTGAGACTGTGGAGCCCCATCTCAAACAATAGCAGGGAGGATCTGAATACGGCAACTAGAAGTGCCGTGTCCTTTACAAAATTTTGACTAAAAATTATATAGAACTGGACACAAAGAAGAAGTTTTATTCTAGATAATTAAAATCTGAAAATGCAAACTTAAGCAGTAGATGTATATCATTATTAAGGATTATAAGTAAAAACAGAATAAGTCTATAATTGGTATGTTCTCTTTGAAATAATAATCATAATTCAATAAATTATCATCATTTTTAGAGAGCGTAGCCGTAGATTAGTTAAAAATATTGCGGTTTGGCACATATAAACTTTTAATATGAAAAAAACACTGTACAAACGTAAGAACTCATACTATTCAGTAGATACGTAAGAGGTGACCAAGGGACTGGCTTCACGTTCCTAGCTACGTATAACAATTGGAGGCGATGGACCAACAATTTATCTACATCTCTACACAATTTTCTGAAAAATCATAAAGTATTTTATATACACTCGTCTCATAATGTTCGAATTATGAATTCGAAAACAGATGCATAATGACCTACTTTATGCATTCTGCCTATAAAAACTAGGGTTTACTATAAATTACAGAAGCGTAATGACTTAATGACAAAATTCTTAATACGATAAAGTTGAGAAATGAAACGAAGTTTTTTTTTTCCAATACTCAAATCGCTATCTTCCGCCGCACCTGACAGTTGTTGTTGCACGGTAATTTTTCGGATGTTGTTCAGTTGTTTTAATAGGTTTTTGTTCTGTTGTTGTTCAGATGTTGATTAGTTGTGGTTCAGATGTTATTCCGATGCTGTTCAGTTGTTGTTCAGTTGTTGTACAGATGTTGTTCAGATGTTGTTCAGTTGTTGTACAGATGTTGTTCAGTTGTTGTTTCGATGTTCAGATGTTGTTCAGTTGTTGTTCAGATGTTGTTCAGATGTTGTTCAGTTGTTGTTCAGATGTTGTTCAGTTGTTTAGTTAAGTTATTGTTAAGACTCCACATCTAAACAACTGCTAAAGTATAGATTTTTAAAAATTCATGTCAAGCCATATTACGTTCTCGTATTGAATTTGTCCTTGTATCGGGCCTTGCAATGGCCGGTGCGTACGTTTAGAAAAGTGTTTCTGAGTTTTTTTGGAGAGTGTAGATAAAATAGTGTATGCAACTGCTATAATTAGGCATTAGAATGCTCGTGTCAAACTATTATCACACTCGGCTGCGCCTCGTGTGATAAACAGACACTCGCATTCTAATGACCCCTATTATACGACAGTTGCATAAACTACTATAGCAGACGTGATGATGAAGGGGCATTTTTTACGGTCTTTTACGCTCTGCCTCCCCCGGAAGGAATTGACATGATATGTGTGAATGTTGACTATCACAGTTGACATAATATGTGTGTATGTTGAATATCTTGTAACGTTTGACAGTCAGTTGCTTTACATACATACATACATATATCACGCCTATAATCCCTGGTGAGGTATGCAGAGCGTAAACGGCCGTAAAACGGACATTTACGCCACGTCTGACGAACACGTGAGGATCATTTGGAAAATTGAGTATCACCATACTTATATTATACTTAGCGGTGTATTAGCGGTAATACAATATTAAATAATAATAATAGGAAACGTGATGGTCACTTGAAAAGAAATATTTTTTTATTATTTAAAGGTAGAAACAACCGTGAACGGAACTATTTTACCAAATTCTTTTTGGTTAAAATCATGTCATGTCAAAGAATCACAAAATGTCGTTGCTGTCATTTATTCAGTTGTCATTTTACCTATTGACGTTGACATAGTCTACAATAACAAACGTGAAATAAAAATTTACGTGTTTCTTTTGCCTTAATAAACGTAAATTGGCGAATAAATTGTAACAAGGCATCATAAGTTACAATGCTCTTAGTGAAAGCCTTGAAGCTTTCCCAATGCACAACATTCCAGCATTACCACCATCTATTAGAAAAAAAAAAGGTAGCTAGAGCGATATATGTTTATACTTTGATGATGATCACCCACAATTTTAGTTCCTACAATGTTTAGGAGGAGTGATTGTGTGTGTTAACTTGGCTCATTATATCCCAGATTTTGCCTAAAATTCCGGCAGAATATTGGTTCACTTTTTTGATGGTAAGATTATGTTTACCAGATATTAACTACTTTGTTTTCATTGCAGCGCAGCTGTCTCCAGGAAACCCTATAATGGTGCAAAGTATTGCGATTTTCACACAATTTGCCAGCGTAATTAGTCCGAAAGTTTCGTTGCAAAAATTGTAGTGCACGAGCAAGAAGAACATATCAGATGCGATAACAACTCTCAGCCAAAACAAGATTTTCATACATTGACTAGTTATGATTTCTATTAGATAGATAGGTGTTATCAGCAGCACTTTAAAATATCAAATTAAACTGTTGATCCTTTTAAAAAGTTATTTTCATGGAAAATTTATCAAATACAATTAATTAATTTGAAATTCGATTTGTTTTACTTTAACTTCCACATGTTGCCACCGTGATAGATACACATAGGCAACCACAGTTTGAGGATACCACTAGACTAGAACCACTGGTGGTTCTACACGGTGCCGGTGGTTCTCGTGGTCCTAGAGGAAATCATCGAGTACGCTTTTTGTAAATGCCACTTGTTTTAGGTAGCACCAACACCGGATGTATGTAGCACTAACACTAAGATAAGATAAGATAAGATAAGATAAGATAATTCTTTATTAATAAACTTAATTACAAAAAGGTACACTTATACAAAATACTAATGTGGCTTGTCCATTTTCTGAACTAAGAATGATAATTCCTGTATCTCAGGTAAATGTATAGCCGACATTACTATAATTTTATAATGAAAACTATTATACTATACAAACCAAATAAACTTAAATAAACTATACAATAAACCCTATTTCAGGCAACAAGGCCCATATAAAATAAAATAAAACAATAAAATATGACCTAAAATCTAACACAAATACTATAAATACAATACAATAACGTGACTTAAATAAAGCTAAATAGGCACTTTAGGCGACGGCGACACACGTTGCACAGGGGGTCGATAGCGCCTGAATACGACTCCCTGTGGCCAGAAATCTGTTTGCATGAATTCGCACACGTATTTCCGAGGAACCGACAAAACAAAAGACCTAAAATTTGTTGAAATTTTAGAGTCCAGCTGTCGGATTTCCGGGGTCAATCCGGCGGGGATTCGTGACGGATCCTGGCGTAGCTTTACCATCTTCTTTAGGTGTTGTATGATGTCCTCCGGTGTTGTATCTCTGTCTAGCCGGGACACATACATCTGTGCGATGGGTTCGGCAGCCTTGAGCGTTGTTGAGGCTGCAGTTACGGTGTCGCGTTTATTGCGGTTGCGACAAAGTCGACGCTTCCTGGGTTCTACCAGAGTGAAGCCTTCCTCGTCTACAATCGCTTTAGACGCGACATTATTTTCGTTCGCCACAGGACTTGTCTTCTGCTTCCGCTTTTGCTTCAGGGTAGGCGCAGACTGTCGCTTGCGGCGATGGCGGCGAGTCTTCTGCGGTGGCACGTCCTTTTGCTTCCCAGGTATAAAGGGAGCAGCATCGGGATGTAGCGCAGGCTCGGGGCGGGGCGGTGGTGGTGGTTGCAATTCACACCCTCAAGTCCCTTAGTCGCCTCCTACGACTCCCGCGGGAAAGAAATGGGGTGATGCTATTCTAAGCCGGCATCACACGGCACTCTAAGCCGGCATCACACGGCATAAACATTTATATTTGAGGTTAATTTTTTTTAAATATTTCGGTCTATGTTCCACGTTCCAAGTTGCTCAATTTCATAAGTACCTTGACCTTTTTGCGGCTTGGTATACCTTATTGTTACTCCTTGTATGTATTTGTTTCACACTTGCCAATGCGCTTGCCAAGCGTGTATCCAGCGGTGGACTGTTGTGGCTGTTAATTGTTCAGTTATATTTAAACCCATTTAGTTTACGCCTTGAATTATATACGCGCGTTGCTTCATTCTTTCATGCTACTACTCGGTACTGAATAAGCTTTAAAGCGAGTGTAGCCGTGAACGGTCTCGACAGTGGCACCACTGCACAAAAAAAGTTTTCTCTTTATACAAACAATCTATCAGAATGTCCGATGCTATTTTTTTTTGTATTATCTTTAAGTAAGATTAGATCTTGCAAACTCAATGAAATATTAGCTATAGTTCAAGTAATGGCAAAAAGTGCATAGAAACGGCTACTTTTGGTATTAATTGCCATACCTAACCTTACTTACAGCGAAAATTTCATTGAGTTTGTATGTTCTAATTTTACTTAAGGATTATAATAAATTTGAGCATGGGACATTCTGATAGATAGTTTGTATAAACAAAAAACTTTATTTTTGCAGTGGCGCCACTGTCGAGGCCGTTCACAACTACACTCGCCTTAAGTGAGGACTTAAATAATGCAAGTTCCTATTCTAGTGGAAGTCCTATCCGTCAGTGTCAAGATGCACTCACGGTTTTATTGCGCTCGGAAACCGACAGGGAATGAATCGCTTGTCCTTCATTTCCTTTAACTGCCTCCTTGGTCTAGTGGTCGGAATTAGTCTCGCGATCTGAAGGTCCCAAGTTCTCAGGAAACGAAGTACCTAAAAAATTATGGACAATTCATACAGCGCCATCTAGAAACTAAGCAAAATTTGTACTATAGGAACTAGATAGGTGATATGAGCCGCAGTAGCCCAGATGGAAGGGGCGTCGCCACTAATGATGGCGAAAGTCGCAGGTTCAAATCCTACCCGCGGTAGAAAATATTGCAAGTTCTCTAAAAATTGTATACCTAACACGGAAAGTGTTTTAAAAATTGGGTGGTCAAATACATACTAAATATAGAATACACCCAGACTAAATGCAAATAGGTACTTGAAAAATACAAATATTTGTGTCTTATGGGGATTTAACCTACGACCCTCGGCGCAGTAGGCAGGTTTACTATCCACTAATCCATTGGGCCAGTCACCGAAGTTTTTGCCAGCTTTTGATACTGAGGTTGGGGTTAGATAGAATGGAATTGGTGAAAATAGGGATGAACTAGCCCATAAAACCGAACGAACTTCTCCGAAGAAATAGATCACGTGATCAAAAATAACTACGTAGGACCTCCAATACAAAACGATTAGTTTAACACATTTTATACGTACGGGCTGTGGCCATATCTTTTCTTTGGGATAATAATAATATCAGTTGTGGCTATCAATCGGAACAGTTGAACAGCGAAAAGCCATCTTAAAGTTTTTATTTTACTAAATCTCTACAAGAACTTCAGCAATAAATTATTCCATACTTTACTTATTTTGGGGTCAAATGGATAAACATCCTGGAAATTTCCTCTCTGAGTGACGCAGCGTTTAATAACCACGGGGCCGTTCGCTGCATTATGTATGAGTTCAGGAATATGAGTGGACACCGGGAATGATTCAATTGAGAGCGTGATTCAATTGAAAGGGGGATTCAATTGTGTGGGTGAATGAATCGCGTGGGTTGCCATGCTCGCTGGGTCGCTGACTGAGGCGGTCAGAGGCAAAAGGAAAACGCTTTTTAAATGCCTAATTGATTTACCCGAATTGGAATTCACTTGATTGATGTAATTCTATTTTCTTTAGTAAAGTACAGGGGGTGTAGGAAATTCTGACACCAGAGTTTTCGGTTCATTCGCCGATTCGGAGTCCCATTTGAGAAGAAGTACAAGTTTATCATAAAAAATAAGGTTGCATTTTTGTGCACATCTGCCGTAGAATCGATGGATGAGTAGGGTTCTCGAGTGGAGGCCACGCCTCAGCAAGCGTTGCGTTGGACGCCCGCCGGCTGGGCTGCAATAAGATGATGTGTGTATTTTTTGTGCTTGTATTTATACCGTGTGTTAGGGACAGTGTACCGAAAACTTCAAAGGCATGATCGGACCATGAAACTAAACATTTTATTCTATGGAGTATATGTTGGTAAACGCAAAAAACATTCCACCTCTCATACGAAATTCCCGATCAGCTAACTGACTTTGTATGGAAGCTCGAAAAAAAAACGTTTCCTAACATAGGCGCCATAGTAAAAGTTGTTCAGTTTCATGCTATATCATGCCTGCAAAGTTTTCGGTACACCATCCCTTACACCCTGTGTAACTTTCCTAATTCACAGTCAAAAATCGTGTGGCACGTGTGAAAACCCACCAAACTATTACTTCAATTTTAGTTTATTACTAAAAAATCTTAATTCTAACAAACAAGTGGAATTACAAAAAAAGTCATCTTAACTATAAAAATTGTAAATAATAAATTTCCTCCAACGAGGCAAAGGGCAAAGGCTCTTTGCTAATAGTTTATTACTAAACTTTCAAAAGATTTGATATATATATGTATATGTATATACGGATTATGTGTTATAATATCCACATCTTTATGTCTAAGCGAGAAACATTTATGATTTTAGTGTTCATCTATCTATCAAACCTGTGTTTTTTTGTATACGCTAATGTACCGTGTATTCTCCAATAATCTAAAGCGAGCTAAAAATAAGATTATCTCGTCATCACAACAAGGAGCCGAAAAGGCCTCCGTGATCGAGAGTCGTCGATGGAGAAACGACGCAGTCAGCATCCTTCAGATCTTTTCACAGCTTCTTCTTCGTTTCAAGTGTCGATAAAAATAAACAATCGTTACATTTTTATTATTAAACGAACAAATATCACTCATGATGTGGGTTTAGGCGACTTACTAAGTCGCCGGTAACACGCAGTGTCCGGCAATCACAGCTGACGGGCGGGCGTATGTGATCTGTGGACCTCCGTGAAGAAGGCTGCCGTAAGCAGCCGAAACGTAAAGGGATAAACTCTACTAAATAAAAACAAGTAAGTCGCGTAAACCCACATCGATAATGATACAAATAAACGTTACCTTTTGCCTTAGAATATCACCCCTTAATATTTTCTTGAGTTTGCACAACTATTACTCATCAAAATAAAACAATTTTAAACGGATTTAAGTTGTGTTTATTTTGGATTTTACAGTTCCGGAATTGTAAAATCCAAAATAAACACAACTTAAATCCGTTTTGAATTGTTTTATTGTGATGAGTATCACCCCAATTCTACTCGTAGTTGTCGTAGCGACTAAGGAATCATCATCCAGGGAATGGACAGCAGCGTTCCCTGTGAATGCAACATCTTGCACTGCGCTCGCCAATTCGTCTGTCAAGCGTGGTGAGTATGGCATTACCCCTCAATATAGGGAGGCCCATGTCCAATAGTGGACTTAAACGATATCTGTGTTGCAATTTTAGGCGATGGGCTGTCAACCTGCCACTATGGTCATATAAAATTTTCTGAATGGAATGGAAGTTCCCGCGGGTGTCGTAAGAGACGACTAAGGGATTCGAGTTTCACGTGTATTGCAGTTTGATTGAGGCGATGGGGTGACAACCTGTCATTATGGTAATACACGATTTTCTGAATGATCCTCATTTGTTTGTCAGAAGTGGCGTAAATTTCCGTTTTTTACGTCCCTTTTATGCAGCTGGGTTGAAATATCGGACAATTCAACAATAAGTAATAAGTATCGCGGTAAGAACCTCGTTTTTGACGTGTGACCGCGAAGGTTTAAAACGTTTTCACTCTGTCTACCCGTAAGGGATAAAGGCGTGATATGTGTAGGCATGTATGATCATGAAGCGGAGTACTATCACTTAGTGTATGCTGATATTCGAAACAGGCTTGGCTTTAATAAAATAAAATAAATACATTGCTTTTTCTGTAAAAGAATGATCGTGTTACCTACTTTCAATTGCGTAACCTGCTCAGAAATTTGAATAGATTTCCCAGACATTTCACAATAGTGATTGGTGTTCCGTAGAATAATCAATACCAGTTAGTAATGGAGCAGTTGCATAGTTAGTACAGCTGCTACTTGCTACAATAAATCGTCGAGAAATTCGGTAGCAGCAGGTTAAATTACTGGGCGAGCCTGTAGTATCACAAATAATTGTCATTTGCTCCACTTTCCATTTCCTCTAGGGGACTGTCTTATCAAGGGGTCCGGTTATGGCGAATGTAGCCGTCAACGACCTCGACGGTGGCGCCACTTGACAAAAACAGTTTTCTCTATAAACAAACAATAAATCAGAATGTCCCATGCCCTTGTTTTTAGTATTATCCTAAAGAAAAATTTGAAATTGCAAACTCAATGAAATATTCGCTGCAATCAAAGTTATGGAATAATGTGCCCAAAAATCGGCCACTTTTGGTATTAATTGCCATAACTTTAATTACAGCGAATATTTTATTGAGTTTGCAGGTTCTAATTTTACATAAGGATAATACTAAAAACTTAGGCATCGGACATTCTGATAGTTTGTTTGTAGTATAAAGAGAAAACTTTTTTTTGTGAAGTGGCGCCACCGTCGAGGCCGTCGACGGCTACACTCGCCTTAATTAGAAGCATGCCAAAAAAAATATTGTATCTTGACTTTAATTAGTTATAAATTTTGTTTACTAACTTACAAATCGTGTTGTTAAGCAGGCCAGCCCCGAGGCAAAGATTAAATTTTTTGTTTTTATTTCCCGTCTGAGCCGGTTTTCTATCGGGATAATACAAAATTGTTATAAAAGAAATACAATTTTGTGTATTTATTTTTATAAAGACGGATTTTGACGTCAATATTTGATAGATACTATCCTACATTGAATACAGTAAGGCAGTTCTCCCACTAGTGCGTTTGCGTTTATTTGTATGGAAATAAGATCGGAATTCGCAGTTTCCTTTCATCTGACAGACGCATGCGTTACGGTGTGTTAAACATACGCAGCAGGCAGAGCCGTCTGCATTTAGTTGCACTTCTCAGCAGATGATGCAGATCATTTTATTATTATTATGTATTTATATTTCTATAACTCTCCGAAGAGGACATATTATTATTATTTTTCATGTAGTCTGATCTACTTATCTCGACATTTTGTCGGTGTCTACAAAACCAAGTACGGGCTAAGCCAAGTGACTTGGTTCCGATGCTCTATCGTTTTCTGTTTGGAAGATGGTCGCATTGGTGAGGAATCGTCGGACTATAGAACATGTGTCAAGGATAACAGATTTTTGTATGTTTACGTAAGTTGATTTTGGAAGCTTTAATTCTCCTATTGCCTTGTGAAGTGTTTTAGGGACGATGCCGGTGGAAGAGATTATTATGGGGACTATGCGGACTTGATCTTGGTGCCACATAGCCTGTATTTCTTCCGCTAGGGGTATATATTTTCGTATTTTTTCTGTATGTTTCTTTTGTAGGTTGTCTGTGTTAGGTACAGAGATATCTATCAAGTAAGTTATTTTAGCTAATTTTATTGTAAGAGTTATGTCTGGTCTATTGTTTTGTGTGGTTCTGTCTGTGATAATGTCGCGATCCCAGTAAAGTTTAGCTGTTTCATTTTCAAGAACATTTTGAGGTTTATATTTATAGTAAGGGTCTATGATTTTAATCAATATTATTATTATTATTATTTTTGTTATTCATAGTCAGCTCCCGCTGCTTCTAAAATATTTTCCTTTTCCTAGGTTGCCTGGAAGAGATTGCCTAATGGCAATAAGGCCGCCTAACTGTGCACTAATGTATTTAGTTTTAAGCTATTAATGTTATTCTGTTCTTTTGGTGTACAATAAAAGCATATTGTATTGTATTGTATCATGAAACCTAACTGAGGATGGTATGGTATGAGTCACCAAAATGTCAAATGTGTTATTTGATATTAAATACGAATTATTACTATATTCTTACTTACTTACTTTTTATTAAATGAAATATTTAAGAACACCCCTTTTTGTCTAGGGGTAAGCTTAAAATCAGCATTGTGCTGTGCCTACACCCATTTCAGCTCATAGTGTATATTTGTACTGAATTTATTGATTGTTGTGCTTATGATGTGATGCGAAATAAATATATTTGTATTTGTATTTATACTGATTTTTAAGTTGCCAAATTTTAAAGTCTCTCATTTACCCGCACAGGTGATCCATCAGAACGGTTATCAATAAAAATTAAGGTTATTAATATTGCGAGTGATTAATAGCCATCATTTCGGGTTATTGGTTCAAATGCAGCGTCATCGTGAAAAATAATCATTCGTTTAATGGACGGTAAAATATTTATTGTAAAATAATATCAGGACCTTTTCATTCTACATTCAACGTCATAAATTTATTACCAACTTAAAGAACTCTGCATATTTTATGTTTATACGTGTGATAAGCTTCTGTTTTAGTAGTTTTATTGATGTATCACATGAACAGTAAGTATTATTAATGTATCACTTGAACTGTCCTCCAGCCAGATGGACCGTTTCTTAAGGCGAGTGTAGCCGAAGAAGAAGAAAAAGAAGAGTGATTCTATTTTAAAAAACAAAAAAATATATGCTGAAAACAAAACCTTGTTTACCATAACCATTACTCTTCCTGCCATTTTATTACTCGTATTAATCTTACAACTAGTTTTAATTGTCGTCGGCTGTTTGTCTGTCCTGGCCACTATAATTTTTCAATGTCACTTTTTAGCCGGTTAAAACCATTATTTAGGTCGAAAGTTATTTAGACATTTCAAAGTACGTAATTACTTTCGTTAAGTTATAAACCAATTATTTGATTGATGATTTTACGAGGTGTAAGGGGACATTCCTCCGAATACTGATAGGGTGCAAGCAGACCATGAAACGAGAATGAAAGAGAAGAATTAGACCTGCCATACAAATTTACTGTCGGCTGGTACAGTACATTTTGTATCTACCAGCTGAATAAGTCAATTTGTATGGGAGGTCCAAAATTTTATTTTTGTTTTACGGGAAAGTTGTTCAATTTCATGAGCTGGTTCACCCCAATTTTGTTTTACATACATACATACATACATATCACGCCTATAATCCCTTACGGGGTAAGCAGAGCGTAAACGGCTGTAAAAAAACACATTTACGCCACGTCTGACAAACATTTGAGGGTCATTTAGAATATTGTATATTACCATAGTGACAGGTTGTCAGCCCATCGCCTAAATTTGCAATACACACCCTCGAGTCCCTCAGTCGCTTCTTACGACACCCACGGGAAAGAAAGGGGGTGATGCTATTCTAAGCCGGCATCACACGGCCATTCTAAGCCGGCATCACACGGCCAATTTTGTTTTACACTTTATAAAGTGCTAACGAATAGTTTATTCACCATCATCAACAAGTCCAAGAGCCCACTAGTGAACACGTGCGTACCCCTATTAGGGGGGTACTCACCACGCTTGGTACTCGGGTTGGTGAGTGCAGTGCAAGATGTTGGAAATCTTACTGCAAGAAATGTGGATCTTGGTATTTACACCACCCACAGGTAAAATTAGGTTGATGCTATTCCAAGCCGGCACCAAACAGGCAGCTAAACAGTTATAACAGGCCTGCTATTTTAATTATTGTCGTTGTCTGGTCTGTCCACGTCTGTCCGCTATTAGTCAACGTCGCTGTCCTTGTAAAAGGACATAATATATTGCCCAATATTCTTGCCAAGGGTTGGTAATAATGTGCTCTAAAAAGAAGTAATAAATATGAGGTTTATCCTTTCAGTTCAAACCATTTGCTTGGAGTATAGAGAGTTCTTGGGAGACGGCTAGTTATTCTTGTGTGCAGGGTTAGAACAGGATGACCCTATGTAATTGCACGTTCACAATGCCAATATGGGCAGGGAAATAGTAAGGGAAGTGGGCAGCGCGAATTATGTGAACAGGTTACTCGCGCTGCTACTCGTCATGCCGCTGCCACTTCCCGTGCTCTCTGGAATGTCGGCTTTTCGTGCGCGAGTCAAAAGAACGGCAGCACGAGCGCTAGTGGAATTGGAATGTATTTGACAGACGCATCCGTTGAGCACCGTTATTCACCGTAAGCATTTATTTTTACAATGATGGATAATGAATGTGTTAGTTACTATAGAATGTAAGGCGATTCTCCCACTAGTCAAATTCAGCTATACGGTGTATTTACGTTTATTTGTACGGGAATAAAATCGGAATGCGCAATTTCCTTTTGACTGACAGACGCATTCGGTAAGGTGCGTTAAAAATACGCAGCACCGGACGAAAAGTGGGAGAATTGCTGTAGGCAACCCGTGGGCATGTCCAGTAGTGGACTATTGTGGCTGCTAATAATGAAGTAGTCTTTAATTGAAGTCTCTCAGTTACCTTAGCCTGGTTGTACCTAATTTTAGCACCACTTTTTGTGGATTGGAGCTTGTAATGCTAGTATAAGCTTTGCAATGCTTCTAATTAGCCTGAGTGTACTTAATTTAGCACCACTTTTTGTGCTTAATAAATAAGAACAAAAAAAATTTAATAACTAATACGTAAGTTGATTTATTAATTGAAAAGCTCCGGTTTCTTGTTTACATTCCGAATTTCCCGTTTATTTAGTGTTTCGTTTTTTTCTTCGCGACCCTTACGCCTACTCGCTCCATTTAACCCAAGGCGAGCACTTATTGAAATGAAAACACAATTCACAAATGATTGTTGTGAATTAAGATTGGTTTTATTGATTATTTTGATACAATATTCTAGCGTAACTGTTTGTTAAGTAAAATGTACTATAACTGTTACAAAGTGAAATTTTTCATGCCTATCAGTACCCGCCGGTTTAGCCAGCAATGGAATGAACTGTGGTCGTTGTCAATAATGAGATGATGATCGTGATAATACATATATCGCATGCGGCATATAATGCCACAAACGTTCTACTACGTGCTACGACGTAGACTTTTGCTACGAAACTTACCGTAGCCCTTCTGTTCTTTTGAAAAACTTCCAATCATTCTACGCTCAAATTTTTGAAATAATAATCAAAACCGGAATCAAATATTGCCCGCGCGCTATTTTCGCCTCGAGCGAGACGTATTTTTAACTCAAGATACGGAAAACCAAACGTTCCCACTTGACGTTTGGTTTGCCTAAGGCGTAGAAACTGGGTTATTTTGATCGTTTAAATTGGGTACTTATGATCTTAAAGCACCAATTACTTTGTTATTATTTAGTTATCATTACATAAAACAACGCTGTCTCCTGAAGACCATAGCAAATGGAAGACGGAAGATGATTGGCCACTTGCTACGACACGACAACTTCGTAAAGAACATTATTGAAGGCAAAGTACAAGGAAAGAGAGACAGAGGTAGACCTAGACGCACCTATTTTACCCAGATAAAGGAAAAAGTCCATGTCGGGTCGTATCTGGAGGTCAAGTCACTAACAGAAAAGAGGGAAAATTGGAAGTTACTCGACTGACAAAAGTTTGACTCTAAAATTTGAAGAAGAACATTAAACAAGATTGATACGTTCGTTCGTTCGATCGTTTTCCTAGTTAGTTTCAACACGACAGTTTCGATGCATCGTAAACAATGTGGGTTTACGCGGTCTTACTGACCTCTTGTGGCTGGGGTCATGCGAATACAGGCTTAAGGCCATCTCTGATGACTAGCGCCACCTACATTTTAAAGTAATGATTAGAAAACTAAAACCTGTCAGCGAAAATAAAGTAATGCATAATCTTTTGAGTTTAAATGTACCTTAATCATAATCTTTATGTAAGGGAGGCTGATTTGGAATAAAAATTGTTTTGGTCCGATCCGCCGTAATGTAAAGGGCATTGTCTTTAGTTATTTTTAGCTCCTTAATACACATTATTTAGGCTGACATTTTTCTACTGACCGATACTAAAGACTCAGGACGTGCTCATGATAAGGAACAACTTTCCCCAAGGAAAGTGGGTCGAAATATGAAAATAAATAAATGGATCTGCCATACAAATTGACTTACAGATACATTTTGTATTGGAGGTCCAATTTTTTTCATATTTTGACCTACGTTCATTGGAAAAAGCTGTTTATTATCACCAGCCTGTTTTGAGTTTTTGCTATCAGTCACTAGAATAATTTAATATACTCTAACGGAGTTCTTACCGCGATACTTGTTTTTGATAAATTGTCCGATGTTTCAGCCCAGTTGCATGGGGCATGATCACGGAATATTTCATTGAGTTTGCAGATTCTAATTTTACTTAAGGATAATACTAAAAACTTGAGCAACGGACATTCTGATAGATTGTTTGTATAAAGAGTTTTTTTTTTGTAAAGTAGCGCCACTATCGAGGCGGTTCACGAGTAAAAAGATAAAATATTTTTTTGTGAAGTGGCGCCACTGTCGAAGCCGTTCATTACTACGCTCGCCTTAAAACAGTTTAGTATAATTTCATCCTGTAGAGAACGTTGGGAGAACCTAGGCTTAGGGTTACTCAATATTGATGGCTCTATAACTCGTGTGTACGGAACTGCGCATTTCATGGTCCATAAACGATACAAAGGCTTTTACAAATATTACAAGCATGAAATCACGTATTTCCCTTGCGGGGTAGGCGGGGTATTAACAGCGAATATAAGCCGTATTTTTAGCCTGGAAAACTCGTTTTAAAATCGTTATTCTATTTGGGACTTAGAATTTGTGATATTTTGTAGATATGAAATAAGTAGTGTCAATTTTGGTAAAATATGTTCGAACTCAAATTAATAGCAAGGGACTGTGTTCATGTCTACTGAAACCTTGCAGGCATGAGCATACCATGAAACTGAACAACTTTCTCTTAGAAAGATATGTTGACTAACAAGGAAATAAAACAGTCTACTAAATAACATAAAACATAACACTAAATAACATAAAAGCTACTTTTTGTTAGAGGAGAATATGTTATTTTTGTGGAAAAACCGAAAAACAGTTCCAGCTTACACTACAAACAGAAATCACATTACATCAATATTATTAACTAACTTATTTTATGTCCTTTTCTGTAGAGGACATAATATTGCCTTTTTTAATTTAGTTTGTTTACATTCTCTTAAATACACAGACAATAGCACTATGCTAGAGGAAGGGTTCATGGAATGAGTATAGCGATTACCGCATAGTGGGGGGCCTAGGTCCAGAATAGCCTCGGACATAATTAACCATGGATATCTGCTGTTATCGACGTTTGGTCAGTCCATGCAGTACTTAATATTAATGGTTCCGTGGCTTCGCGTTGTGGCGCTGCTCATTTCCTAGGTTGCCTGGAAGAGATTGCCTATCAGCAATAAGGCCGCCTAATTGTACGCTAATTTAGTTCTACTTTGGCTGTATATATTCATGCTGTTTCCTTTAATGTGCAAATAAAGTATTCTTATCTTATCTTAGCTTATCTCATTCCATGCGGGCAAAGACTAATGGGTCGCAGTATGTCTACCCCTAAGCCGCTATCTTTTAGTAGAAAATTCTGCGCTTGAGATACAAAAGAAGAGTTTACAGAAGAGTTACTTTGCGTTATTAACTACCTTAACTTTAGGGTTGAACCACTATAATTGAATTTTGTAAATGAAGTAAAGGTAAAACATTTTGCATTAACATTACATTCACTACCTACAGCATAGCTTATTTGTCGATATTTACATGCCTTGAACTTCTAGTCTAGAAGTTCATAACAAAAAGAAATTGTATACATATTTAAAACCTCATAATATTATATCGAAACAATATCAACGTGTATTATATCAATTTTGTGTTCTATTTAAATGACTAAATATACTGCGAATATATAGCAACTATTGCGCAATAATAGAAATCCTTTGAAACGTAGACGTAAACGGCTACCATTATACTATTGGGTGAAATTTTAATAATGACCGATAGCGTAAACTGAGATCGGGCTGGTGATAAGAAACAACTTTGGACAACCAATAAACATTTGGAAACCCTTTACAAAATTACCGACAACCTTATTTGAGTAACTATGAAATCTCAAAGTATTTTTGCCACATTTACCCTATGTTTATGAGGGAAAGTTGTTCCTTATCACCAGCCCGTTTTCAGTATCGGTCACCAGTAATATTTCATCAGATATAATTGAACCATCTGCAAAAGTACGTAATTTGTGCTCGAATTTCGTTATTTAGTAACGTTCCTGACGGGCACTCGATGTGGTTTGGGAAGCAATGCATTTTAAAATAGAGAGTATGTAGTAGAAGGGTCTTTCTTTATAATGACTGTATTTTCTAAGCGTGACTTTGGAGTCGGCCACAAATGGTATACATAGTACCGGTAGAGTTTTACTGCGGTTAATTATACGCATGTAAATCATACCTTTAAAAATTTACTTTAATTTGAAACAATAATCGTTCACTGGTGGTGGTAGCGTAAAGTTACAAGCCGTGCGAGTAAGTAGCCCAGCCCCGAGGCAGTAGTGTTTTTATTATGATCCCGCCCAAGCCAGTTTTCTACCAGAAAAACACAAAATTGTTATAAAAACAACGATGTATTATACGAATTCCTTTTTTATATAATGATAGAGCATGACGTCAATAAGTGATAGTACTATCCTACATTGAATAAAGTTAATTTTACTCGCTTCTAGACTGCGTCTAAGCAACAGGTGCTGATTGTAACCTCCTTATAGTGTGGGAGCACAAATTATGTATTTGCGGGCGCGCCGTGGGAGCGATTTAATCAATCGTTATTCATATTACACCGTAGTGTAATTTTCTAATATTATTCCAATATGTGCTGAAATGTACAAACTAAATCTATTTATACCAAGATATTTTAACACCTATATCTACGGGCTATAGCCCTCCGAATACTGATAAGAATCATGCAGACCAAGAAACTGAACAAATTTCCCCTAGGAACATATGTCAGGAAACAACAAAAAATATTCGACCTCCCATGTAAAATCACGATCAGCTGTTTGCATTTAATATGGGAAGTCCAAAATTTTTGACATATCCCAAAATATTTTTCTACGGAATGTTGTTCAGTTGCATGGTTTGAAGGCGCCCAATCAGTATTTGGAGGGCTGTGCCTTACACCCTGTATATAAGTGGAAAAGAAAGCAGTTTTGCTACTGCTGACGTTTAAGCTGTCATTTATTCCAAAAAATAACCCTTTGTCCACCTTTTGAAGTAACAATAAACTATTTCTGGCCTCACAATCTGTTTGGGTCAGCAGTTATATGAATACGGGACCCTAAAAGGGACGAGACGGGATAAGTGGAACAGAGGTGCAAATAAGATGAAACTCAGCCCTACTCCACTTTACCCTATTATTCTTAGAATATAAACGCAATAGGTAGAGAAGGAAAGGTTTAACAAAAGGTTTTTAGGGTTTCGTAGTAGAATATAAACTTAGGACTTTCGCATATAATCTAGCGTTATTTGGCGTTTTCAATAGTAGTTTTTCCGTGTGTTGCGCCGGCTTAGAATAGCATCACCCTTTTTCTTTCCGCGGTGTCGCGGGTTTCGCGGGCTGGATTAAGGATTCTAGGGTTTCAGGTGTATTACAATTTTATTTTTACATGTGACTATTGTGATACACGATTTTTCCGAAACGGCCCTTAAATTTTATTCAGATGTGATGTTAAAGGACGTTCACGCTCTGCCTACCCCGCAAGGTATAAAGACGTGTATGTGTTTGTATTTCAAAAGTAATTTTAGTCACTGAATTTTCATGAACTATTGAACAACTTCAACAAATATACACTATAAATATTAAACGTTACGCTAATACGACGAAACTCGATCTATCTACACTTTTCGCACCCCATAACCATTTTCTCCGGGCTTCCCCGTGGAAATATATCATCCGACATGACAGGTATCCAAATTCAATCGATGGCGGTAAATCCAATACCGGTTCGTGAGGTGGCTGATAAGTTATCTCCCTTATGAAGGGAGATACTTATGAAGGTGATGTTTTTTGTACCTCATTTGAATTAGCTGCGATTCTTCAACTTTAATTACAGCGAAGATTTTGAGTATGGAGGTTCTAATTTTACTAAAAACTTGAGCAACGGACATACTGATAGATTGTTTGTATTTTTTTTATGCCAAGTGGCGCCACCGTCAAGGCCGTTCACGACTACACTCGCCATAATAATAATTACTTCATGACTAAAATCTCCCGAAAAAAATCAGCATGTCCCGCAGAAAGACGATAATTTTACCTATACTCGTCTCTTAATGCTTGTATTTCGAATTCGAAAACAGTTTTATAAAGACCAGATTTATGCATTATGCCTCTTAAAAATACTTTTCTTCTCAAAATCTGAATCATAATATTCAGTAGTAAACGAATTTGGCGCCTAATTAATATTATCTTTGATTTTTTCTACAGCTATATTACGATATCCAATTGAATTTTACTCGTATGGCCCTGTGTTATAAGACAGATGCATAAACTGCTACAGTAAGACCATCTTTGGCAGCTGTCTGATTCGTGCTACTGCCATGGCAGAGAATCCATTTTCATTTGTTGACATGTCTTTTAGCATGATACTGACAGCTGTCAAATAGGGCTTATTGAGATGGCCCTACTTAAAGCATGTATTATAAAATTACACACGTCAACAACATAAAATATCGCCACGTGTACGGTACGGCACGTGTATAATTAACGTAGAAAAACAAGTGACCTTCTTGATGTACACAATCGGTAATATCATTTTTTTCATCGGATAATATTGTGTGTGTTTTAGATGATACGTTTACTGTCATATTGTATTTGTTTTACATTGTTTCAGTATAAATGTATTTTATTTTAGTGATGTGAGGTTAAATCTTGAGTTATGTTAAACGACCAATGGCGTAGCGGTAGTACCTTGGCCTGGTATGCATGTTATTATTTAATCTATGACATAGGTTCAATTTCTGGCCGGGTACATATTTGTACTTGTTTCTATGTGTTGCTATGGCAACCCAAATTTTCAGTGCTATGAGTCTTTTCATATTTTTAGGGTTCCGTAAGTCAGAAAGAAAAAACTGAATCTTTACGGGATCACTTTATGGTCCGTCCGTCCGTCTGTCTGTCTGTCAAGATCCTTTATCTCAAGAACGCGTGGAGATATTGAGTTGAAATGGAAACCATTTACGGTTTCTTTTAATTCTACGGCCGCTTGTAGTTGTTAAAAAAAACAGAGTTCAAACTTACCGTTAAATAAATATATATCTTTTTGACCGTATACTTATAAAATATGTTAAACTTATCTTCACAATAAAACAATTTTAAACGGATTTAAGTTGTGTTTCTTTTGGATTTTACAATTCCTACGTTTAAAATTGTTTTATTATGATGAGTAATAGTTGTGCAAACTCCAGAAAATATTATAAAACTTATCTTATAAACGCGTGTTTTTGACCCTCTTAAGGTAATCAAAATTCAGAGGGAAGACTTAGAACTATGATATTTGGCAAGTAGTTTTGTTTTCAAGTACAAGGTTTGGAAAATTTCTATAAAATAGTTATTTATCGGGACCGAAATACAACAAAATGTTTAAATTGATGCTATTAGTTTAAGATGACTCATATAAAGGGATTGATTTGCATTTCACGGAACACTCGATGGACGAGTCCGACTTGCACTTGGCCAGTTTTTTTATAAGTAAATAAAACGTATAGAATAAATAGGATCTCTTTCATTTTCATTTTATCTAAACCACAATACGGGAGATTACTATTGACACAGACTAGGCAGAACTATTCACGTCGCGTTGATATGCTGTGACAAGCTGATACGATCTCCACTGTCCCTCACTATACTGTGGTCTATTGTGGCTTCAGGAAGGATGCGTCTGAGCGAGCGAGCTTTATGGACATGTCTGAAGAGTGAAAGGGAAGGACGGTGGTATTGTGTTGCGCCTCGATTGTTAGCAGTTGTATTCAGGAAACTTCTTTTATGTTGCTACTTGACGGTTGAGTATTCATGTAGGTAATGCTGAAGGATACGAATACGTTTTGCACAATTGACCACTTGGAAGTTCTGAAATGGCGTCGACGCGTCAGAAAGCGCAGTGTGTAACGGCTGTCTAGCAGGTGGCGCAACCTTTTTTACTTCTTGACAAGTGACTTGATGAACCCTGAAGACCGACAGCTCAACGTGCCCTCCGAAACACGGAACCATTACAAGTCAGGGCAATCAGGTGGTAAAGCCTTAAATTTCCTGGTAAACTGGGAACAAATTCTCAATGGGATAAATATCAATCTTGTGAGTGCTCCTGATCCCAGCAGGTGAGAGAAGTGGGAACTGGGAGCGATTAGCAGGTGAATTGGCGAGCGTGTTGTATTCACAAGGAACACTGCTGCCCATTCCCTGGATTCATCACTAAATCGCCTATTTTGACTTCGGGTGAAATGGGGTGATGCTATTCTAAACCACCTTCACAAAATAACATATTAAAGAACACATTTATTCCAGAATAATGAGCGGCATATTTAGTGTGTTACGAATATGACTGTACAATCTTTGAGGGCGAGTTCTAGATGAGAAACTGAACAACCTTTCTAAGTAACATTATTTCTTAAATACGGTAAGTAAAATTCGGTCCTCTCATATAAAATCACTTAAACAGCATCAAAATTTGTAAAGGAGGACCAAATATTTTACATTTCGAAGACATGGCCCTACGAAAAATTGTTAAGTTTTATGTATAGAACACAACCCAAAAGATTGTACAGTCAGACGAAATCACTAGAAAGCAATTGAGCTTTGATGAAGTATCGTTTGATATCCAATCAGCAGCAAAGAAATAATATGCCGTGAAAATAACATCATATTTAGGGACTTGAAGATAATAAAATATAACCAGGCACTGACAGATCTAAACTGGAAAAATAAACAGTAAATAAATACTTGTCTGTCTGCCTTAATGTTTGCGTATAGATCTTTAAAACTATGCAACGCATTACGTGTGTATAGTTTCAATAGGTAGACTTATTCTAGAGGAAGGTTTATAGGTTTGTATTTTACGTGCCGGGAAAAGATTTTATTCCCACGGTAAAAAGATGAAATGACAATCACATTACATAACTATATTATCTACAATTTACTGAGATTCAAAAACGGTTTCAGTCTTCACGTTCCATATCACACCTTCTATCAGCTTTTGCAATTTGTCTGGCAACATACCTTTTAATCCCCCCTTCTATGCACAGACTGGGGGGGTCAAAACCCCCCAACATCCGGTAACGTACAGTTGTACACGCTTCGTACACAATTTATTTATGACAGACTCAATAAGTCAACGTTGACTGCCAGTCAGCCAACTCTAAACTTAATTACGTACGAGCAACGTTCAAATTTATCTCGCTCCGTTCTTACTCTTGTGCCATTGTGCGATTGAATTAAACGGTCGAATGAGATTCAGAACAATGGATTTTCAACTTTAGACAAACGACGGAAGATTCACAATCGCTTGACGTGGACTGTTCTGTTCTACATTTACTCTGGGAGATGGGAAAATCTCGAGTACACGTTTCGTCATGGCAGTGAGGTCATTTACGTGTGACTGTGGGATTGCAATTTGATTTCTAGTGGTATTGTTTTAAGATGTATTATGATTTGGACAGGAATCTTTGTTAGGACATTTTGATGGAAATTTATGGCCATTTTCTTATAGTGGGTAAACGCTGAGATCATTTTCGGGTAAAAGTGCGTGTTCAGTAAAAGGTGTTAAAGTGATTCGATAGGATAGAATAAGTTATAATATACACCGTGTTTCGAAGGTCATGCATTATTAAATAAGAAACTTTTTACTAAAAAATAAACAGTATGTGAACAATGCCGAAAAACCTTTTTTTTGTCATTTTGTACAAATTTCATGATCAGCTGACAAACATTGTATGCGAGGTCGTACTTTTTCTTATTTTTTAGCATCGGTCCCATAACATAAATTATTCCATACGATATCCAAACATGTCCAGTTAATTGCAAAACACTGTGTTTACCTTTTTGAAAAATATATTAAAAGATCATAATAAAAAAGAAAGGTTATGCATCTTTGAGAAGAAAACAAACAAACATAAAAATAAGAACCCTCCTCATCTTTGAGAATCGGTTCATAATTAGACTGTCACAACTTTACTTACATTACAAATTAACCCTTTTCAAAACTGAATAGAATAGTGGAACAATGGAACAGTATTTATCAACCCGTCATATGTAAACTAACTAAAAGTTTTACTTCAACACAATAGCAGTATAACCCGAAAATTACTTCAAAAGCCTTTTTACAATAAGTCTATGGCATGTACCTTTTTACACAGAAATACTCGTAGACGAAAATGAGGGTTGAACTTTGAAACCCGACTACAATACGCTAGAACAAAACAAAGTTGTCTAGCGTCAGTGAAACCGATTTTAATGGTTACGTAGATTCCTTCTTGCTACGGCGTAGCTTCCTCGCGTAGCTACTGTCTACGAATTAGCTAACAAATAGGTAAACCTTTTATTGTATGAAAGGAACAATTTATTAAAATAAGTTACAGTTTCAAAATTGTGTGACCCCTAAAAAGTGTTTTTCAATCTCATCGGATGCTATATTTATTGATATAACAATGAACCTTTAAGTTCAATACTATCGAGTTTTCTGTGGTTATGAGTCAAATGTTAAGTACGTGACTCATAAAAACATTTCTTTTACTGTATGTATAAAAAACGAACAAGTAAATAAAAAAGAGCCAAAGGATCTAGAATCTAGACTTCCAAGAGAGCTAGACAAATGAGTGTCCCCAGCCAAGGGGTAATCTAGCGAGCGCTATTTCCTTGGCTTTAGAAGTTCATTTAATTCTTTCGCAGCGGTAATTTACAGCTGTTTTGCAGACTTTACTTAGAGAACGGCCAGAGCTGAGACAAAAAAAATGTTCTAGCTAATAATTCCATAGGTTGCATTGTATGAATAGGTAGTTAATATACCTACCAACCTACGTCATAATTTAGCAATAAATAAACAAACGTACTTCAAAATAAAGTTAAAAAATCTTGAAGACTACTAGCACTAGTACGTACTAAACCAATATTGATAAAATTGCACTATCAAAATTACATAAGTATTTAGGAGGAGTGATGATGAGGCCAGTAGGCCGAGTGACGACTGTGAGGAAAAGGGTAGCTACCCGCCTGGTCGGGAGTTGTGACCAGGGGAACGACTGTTCCATCCGGACATGTTAGGAAGTTGTATATATAGCGATCGGCGGAATAACTTCTATACCGCGTTTCAGGACTTGTATGTGGAGCGCATGCGCGCCGCCACAAGTACATACATATATCACGCCATTATCCCTTGAGGGGCAGGCAGTGCGTAAAATACCGTAAAAACGAAGGCCGCCAAGTCTGAAAATAGTGTATTGCCATAGTCACAGGTTGTCAGCCAAACGCCTAAAATTGCAAAACACATGTAACCCTCGAGTTCCTTAGTCGCCTCTTGCCACACCGACGGGAAAGAAATGGGGTAATGGGTCCTATATTATGTAATTCAAAATCGAATTAGTAAATAGAATAATTATTGAAATAGTATTTGGCTTAAATACTACTAGCAGTTTAGTACATACATACATAAATCACGCCTATAATCCCTTGCGGGGTAGGCGTAAACGGCCGCAAAAGGGTAATTTACGCCACGTCTGACAAATATTTGAGGGTCATTCGGAAAATTGTGTATTGCCATAGTGACAGGTTGTCAGAACAAAACACACCCTCGAGTCCCTTAGTTGCCTCTTACAACTCTTACGGGAAAGAAAGGGGGTGATGCTATTCTAAGCCGGCATCAAACGGCGTCAGCTTAATACGTTTTCAATTAATCAATTTCAACGTACAATATTAATTATCCATACAGTTTCTACTATTTAAATAGGTGGTTACACATAGGCACTTACCTACCGTATAGTCTGGAAGTGTATTAAGCTAAAATGGCAGTGGGCTGAGGACGGTGGAGCAGTGGGTTCTCGAGTAGCGGCCACCCCTCGGCAAGCGTAGCGTTCGACGCCCTCCGACTAGATCGACCGATGAGTTAAAGAGGCTGGTAGCGATTGGATGGAAAAAACGAGCGATTTTGCCTCATGGTGGGGAGGCCTATGTCTAGAAGTGGAATGCTGAAGCCTAACGAAAACAATAGCAACTAAATTGACTAGAAATTGCGAAGAACCCATTGAGATTTTTAAACATGACAGGACTTAGATATGTCCTATCCTTCTCTTAACCTATTTGACGGAAAGCGACAACACTAAATTCTGGTAAGTTAAGACAAATTATATCCCAAATTGAGGGCAATATGATATAATAATGCGACACTAACCTTTCTATATTCAAACAAACAAAACATACATACATATAACACGCCTATAATCCCACACGGTGTAGGCAGAGCGTAAACGGCTGTAAAAAACGGACATTAAGGCCACGTCTGACAAACATTTGAGGGTCATTTGGAATATTGTGTATCACCATAATGACAGGTTGTCAGCCCATCGCCTAAATTTGCAATACACACCCTCGAGTCCTTTGGTCGCTTCTTAAGATACCCACAGGAAAGAAATGGGGTGGTGTTATTCTAAGCCGTCATCCCACGGTGGGCAAACAAAACATTGTATAAGAAAATAACTCCCATTTGTCTCAAATACTAAAAGGAAATGAGTCCATTGGCAGCCATTTTCGAAGTATCACTGCAGTTTAGACTTGCTTTGCAGTTGCAGTTCCAAGTTTCAAGTGCCATTTCAAGCGGCAATGATCGTTTATGAATCAAAACAGTCGTGCAGAAAGTGCTTGAATCACAATTCCCAAGACAATGCGCATTGTAAAAGCAGTTCAAGCAGATAAAGTTAACGTCATATTGAAGAAAATTTTTGTCGTTATGACTAAAATACAGTTGATTAAACGCGACTATAAGGATTAATATCTCCTTCTTTTCGTTTGGGATACCGAGTCAACAAACGACCCCAGCAATACAGGTGTCAGGTTTTTTTAACCACCTACTACTACTACTTACTAGAGGGCCTCTGACATGTTTCTGTAACGACCGCCGTCTAAGTAATCGTATAATGGCTTAACGTGCTCTCCGAATCACAGACCATCTTCCTTACGAATAATCAGCCTGCAATATCCTAACCAGACTGGAAAGAAATTCACAAAGAGAAAATATCTTCTTTGACCCACCGGGAAGGAATCGAACCAGGAACGGCAGTCGCACTACTAGGTACAGCGTCACATCAGCCGTTGCTTAATACCTTAGAGACGTATATCTAATGCATAATGAATTTGAAATACAGGAATATGGTTTGCTAGAGCTTGAAAATTCACCAGCAACTAACCCACTAAAACAGCCAAATACAACCGGAACCTAATGTTTTTTATCACAGTACTACCAACAGCTTGTCAAGTGACCCATTGAATAGATCGAATTAAACTAGTTTCTTATACAGTCACTAAGAATAGGCACTATAGTTTGATTCCTCAAATGGATAACTCGGAATGTTTCTCGCTAATGGTTTTCACACCCACATCCTTGTGGCCTCCTCAGAATATCTTAATTCGCTATCTGGCTAAATGCCAGAGAGTGCCACTTCTAATCGTCTGGATTTTATCCGTTTTTGATTAACCCTTTTAAATATATTTTTAATTATGTCACGCTTTAGGCAAGTGCTTATATAGCTTGGAAGGTATACTATAACATTTAAGGATAGTAGCGTAATAGATACATACATACACATATCACGCCTATAATCCCTTGCGGGGTAGGCAGAGTGTATGACAAATGTTTGAGGATCATTCGGAAAATTGTGTATCGCTATAGTGACAGGTTGTCAGCCCATCGCCTAAAATTGCAATACACACCCTCGAGTCTCTTAGTCGCCTCTTACGACTCCCCCGGGAAAGAAATAGGGTGATGCTATTCTAAGCCGGCATCACACGGCACACAACACACAATATTATAAATTCGAAAGTAACTCTGTCTGTCTGTTACGTTTTAACGCCTTAACCACTGAACCGATTTTAATACAATTTGGCATAAGCATAGACAGGAACCTATATGATACTTTTTACCGCATGAAAATCTTTAAGCAAAATGACAAAATGCTCTAGCAGGACGATGTTTAATATGATTGGTATAGTTTCTCTGCGGTACAAAAATTTATAGAAATTGTACTTTTTACTTCAATTCGAATTAAATTCAATAGGTACATAAATAATGTATTTTACACAGCGATACTTTACAAATAGAAAAGAACCGAACATAAAAAAGAGTACACATGGCAGCTTTATAGCTTAGTTAGCAACTTTTTTCAGGCATCCTTAGGGTCCGAAATTCCGCGAAGAAAGTAAACATAGCAGTGTTTCGACTCGACACAGATTTTTTCGCTGTATAGCAGACACATTTTTTGTAACTGAATATGGCTTGTAAATCTTGGCATAATAGATGGACTACTTTCTTAAAATGTGTGGATTGAATGATCTAAAACCCTTGATCGAGGTCAAATCCCCACACAAAACCTCGGTTTGAGGGTTTCATTCATGGAAAGATTGATCGAAACTTTGTGACTTTGTCAGACAGAAGCCAAAGTGACGTTGAGGTTAATAGTGCACAGGTCAAAGGTCTCTTTTAGTTGTAGCTGAATCAATAATAACAGGATCAAAAATGATGGCTAGATTATCTTATTTCAAAAATATTAAATTCGTTTTTGTTTATGTGTAGTTCCTGGACCGTTGGCCGAACCCAATTTATTATTTTGTATTATTTCAAGTACTTATATGATAACTTGCTCGTACCTTTGTTTGAAGTAGATTAAATCGACTAAAACCGGGTTTTTGCTATGTGTAAGCTGCAATATAGACAAAACTGGTATGGTTTTTATAATATTTCATTATAGGGACTAGAACATTTAATTAAATAAACGAGCTACCATACGTTAAATCGAAAATTGAAGCAAGCGTAAAAATGTCAAAAAATTATATTACACATTACGTTATCGTATAAAAATAAGCAACTTTTTAATTTATGTAAGTTATGCCTTCAAATAATGCCAGCCTCACAGCCTCAGCCTATTAGCAACGCAAATATCGACATTGTTTTTATTGTATCGGATAAAAGATTTTACAGACTATTTTTTTGCTTCGTGTTAGGTAAATCACGTTTTGGATGACATTATTTTCCCTTCTTTTAATTTATTTCATACATACACATACACATATCACGCCCATTATCCCTTGCGGGGTAGGCAGAGCGCAAACAGCCGCAAAAAAGGCCATTTACACCACGTCTGACAAATGCTTGAGGGTCATTCGGAAAATTGTGTATCACTATAGTGACAGGTTGCCAGCCCATCGCCTAAAATTGCAATACACACCCTCGAGTCCTTTAGTCGCCTCTTACGACTCCCACGGGAAAGAAATGGGGTGATGCTACTCTAAGCCGGCATCACACGGCAAATTTATTCTTTACAGAATTTTAAATATTTCGCTAAGCTGAAGTCAATAAGTGATAATACTATCCTACATTGAATAAAGTTATTTCATTTTCATTTACAAATGTTTCGGTAATGACCACCAACTAATGTACTTTTTTTTGTTACAGTGACGAAACCAGAGAAATAGACGGCAGAGCCCGGTCAGAGTCTGGCGATGCGGACTCTGTCTACCACGTCAGAGGCGCGCTGCACGACGCGCGGTGGGGGGGAGCGGCGGTAAGTACAAAAAACGTTACGTTTAAACATTATTTATTCATTCTCATAAAATATATTGTGTCACTTACACGGGAATTAAACTCAATATTAAGTTTAATGTTGTCCTTCGCTCGCACACCAGATCGTACACCTACCTGCAGGGACCGGACGAGCGGATTAATTTTCAATACCCTTTGAAGGGGTTTCCCACTCATTTGGCTAGCGCAACGTTTGCTAACCGCGTTGGTATACGAGCTAAATGTTTAGCTTTCCCTTTTTATTTTGGGAAAACTTAACAAATCAAAGTGATTAGCGCTAACCAAAGTCTTTCATAGGCTTACCCAGCATTTTTGGTATTTATGGACGGACGGACGGATTCTGTTGATTATAAATTATAACAAAATAAGGGTAGATTGAACTTGAACTAGAAATGATGTTTTTTGAAAAATTCAAAATCTGACGGTACATAAATAATATCCTGTTCTTAAATTTGATAAATATATGTTTTCTGTCGTACTTATTCAATATTTGGTTGAAGAAAATGTCTAGTGATAATGAATCTCCACCTTCTCCAAGCGGCACTATTGCAAAGTCAATTTCACTCATATTAACTACGCATACGGCACTAACTCGCATGAATTATCTCGCGTGAAGCGCTATCGAAGGGTAGCCCTTAGCGGATTAGGACAGTCGATCAATAGGCTTTTTTGTTCTGCTTTGCAACAATTTAACTTACCCGTTGGGAAAGCCTTTCATTGGGTTTCCGTGTGAAGAAATAGTCATTAAAATATCAAGCAATATCGCCGTGTATTTTTATCAAATAAAAGAAATATTCTGCTTCCAAACCCCGGTAAAAACCCCTTAAAGGGAAAGCGCTTCCGGTCCCTGCCTACCTGACCTAACCTACCCTAACCTAACCTAACCTAACGAACGTATCGTTACATTGAGTACTCCTACAGCTAAATAAATTAACATAACGTGTACCTACAGTAGGTACACGTTATATTATGTTAATTTATTTATTTAACTTTATTTCACAGAAAGGGCAGGCCTAATGCCACGCGGCATTCTCTACCGGCCAACCAAAAGATAAACAGAAAGACCCTTTGTCCCGGCAACGTGTAGAGATATAAAATTGAAAATTAAACCATATCTAGTAGTTGTAAAAAAATACATTAGACGCGATTGTTTGGCATACTGGTAATTTAATTTTAAGTTAATTTATAGTTTGAAAGAATATTTAGAGTTATAAATGCGACTGATTTTATATTGTAAATATTTGCACGCCTTCATGCAGGCTGAATATATTGATTCCATAATCTTTTATACTATAAGACCTTGTATGTACTCAATGTAAACATATATTCATGCAAATAAATCTTATCTTATCTTAAATAAACACTGAAAACATATCAAGGGGTGAACCAGCCCACTGAGTACTTTACGGTTTCAAAACACAGTACTAAACTTTGTGCAGTATCTTACAAAATGTCTTAAATTTTACAAGAATAGTGAAGAACTTTACGGTACGTAGAGATTTTATGCAGATGCTTAAAATTGTTATGGCTTTATGACAGCCATGAAACGTTGTCTTTGTTAACGTACGTTGTAAGCCACTACTCTCCATTTTGTGAATATACGTTGCTATATTTACGACTGTAATAAAAGGGGAATGATTTGTTTGAGGAAATCAAACTACGCCCATTGTATCACTGTGTAACTGTTAACATAAGTTCACTAGAAAAAGTATGATCAACTTGCAGAAGGGTCAATTGTTTACGCTCGTCATTAACATACATACATGTATCACGTCTATATCCCTTGGAGATGTCAGCTCATCGCCTAAAATAGCAATACACACCCTCGAGTCCCTAAGTTGCCCTTACGACTCCCGCGGGAAAGAAATGGGGCGATGCTATTCTAAGCCGGCATCACAAGGCTCTTTAGTACATACTTATTACCCCTTTTTTACCACTTTAGGGACTAAAATTGTAAAAACCCTTTCTGAGCGGATGGTTACACAATTAAATAAGCCTACTGCCCAAATTTCATGTTTCTAGCATTAGTAGTTTAGGCAGTGCGTTGATGAATGAGTCAGTCAGTCAGTCAGTCAGTGAGGACATTTGTTTTTATACGTGTAGAAGAATATATATAGCCATGTGATGCCGGCTTAGAATAGCATCATCTCATTTCTTTCCCGTGGGACTCGTAAGAGGCGACTAAGGGACTTGAGGGTGTGTATTGCAATTAAAGGCAATGGGCTGACAACCTGTCACTATGGCGATACACAATTTTCCAAATGACCCTGAAATATATGTCCGTTTTTGCGGCTGTTTACGCTCTGCCTACCCCGCAAGGGATAATAGGCGTGATATGTGTATGTATGTGTAGAAGAATATTGGTAATAAAGTAGCCAACCAGTTTTGTTTCTATTCTCCCGGCTATACCCATGCGTACCAATTTTATGGTACGTATTATGTGACTGTGTTACGTCCAACTTCATTCGACTTTGAAAGCACACTAACATAAGTTTCAGTTGTCTTTGTTTACTATGTCTCTTCGCTATGTAAATTCTCATTGTTATTCCAGTACAATACGACTATACAAGTGACTTAAAGTTCCGTGAGATTGCCGTGTGATGCCCGTTTAGAACAGCATCACCTCAATACAACCCGTGGGTGTCGTAAAAAGCGACCGTCGGATAATTTCATCCAGAGCAGCAGCTTTTCCTGTTAAAGCAAAATCTTGCACTGCACTCGCCAATTCGCTTGCCAAGTGTGGTGAGTTTGGCAATGTCCTCCAATAGGGGGAGGCCCATGTCCAGCAGTGGACCATTCTGGCTGTTAATGTATGAGATGTACTTTGGTTTATTATGCACTCAAAGTGAAAATTTTGAACTTTCAGTCGAGGCGCCGCCGGTAGCTCGGTTGGTAGAGCAGTGGGACGGTACCTTACGGTCCCGGATTCGGCGGCCGCTTACCATTTTCAATTTTTCTTTATGAAAGAGATGATTCAATACCAAAATCGATAGCAAGTCGTTGAAAAAAACGTTTGGTAAAAAAAAACTACTTCTCGACTACGTCAACTAGACGATTGCCAAACGTGATGTGATTACATTCTTGTGAAATGTTAGTCCCTCTGTTATTTGTTATCGATCACTAGTAAAATTTTACCCTATATAATTGTATCTAGATTGAAAAAATAACCTTCTTTGAAATATGGAGAACAGTAGAAGATTCAGTGTTAAAACTTTTAAATTGGTACTTTTTAACCAAGGATTTCAAGTACAAGTACTACCAGGCTTGTTGTAAATTTGGTAGAGAGTTTTATCTCTCGACGTTTCGACTGCTTACGGCAGCCTTCTTCACGGAGGTCGACAGATCACATACGCCCGCCCGTCAGCTGTGATTGCCGAACACTGCGGGCCGCGGCTCGCTGCGCTCGCCAAACTCTCTACCAAATTTACAACAAGTAAGTCGTGTAAACCCACATCATGAGTGATACTTGTTCGTTTAATAATAAAAAAAAAATACTACCAGGCTAGTTCCATGTTCTCAACACAACATTACCGACCTAAAATATGCGTGCACAAAAATAAATTTATATGAATCAAATTATACTACTGTAATGAGTATTTCATCTTACTTTATAAATTAACAACTGCCGGTATATTTAAATAATACAAACTCACACCTCCATTCTATGACGTGGACCAAGTTTCATAAATTATATAATTCATAATCAAAACCTGATTTGCGTAATATTGCGATATTAAAAGCGAGAAATCCGAACGAAATTAATTTGATTCCGCTTTGAAACTTTACTGTCCAAACTTAGGCGTGTGGCACAGACTGAGCAGCTTAGGAATACATTGCTTCAGGCGAAAATATGAGGAGGATTGCGCTAATGTAATTTTTACAAGCAAAAAGAGACGGAGTCGGCCGGGCGAACGTGACGCTGGCGCTAAAATGGTGGTAAAGTGTGATCAAGAGCTACACGACCTTGTTCCACCAGCTCCCTTCTACCATCGGACATCCATACGCACCGCCGGATACCATCCATACCTGGTTGCCATTCCAACAATTCGGACTAAGCGCTTCCAGTCATCATTTATAATGCGCACTGCTAAAGAGTGGAACTCACTACCTGCGTCTGTGTTTCCAAACGCATTCAACCCTAATATCTTCAAAGTAAGAGTGAACAGGCTTCTTCTGGGTGAGCTCGCTCTATCTTAGACTCTGTCTCTGTCCTATGACTTAGACTAGAGTCAAGAGCAAACTCATCATTAATAGAAAAAGAAATGGAATTCAATAGAATATTATGAAAACTAGAGGTATTAAACTAATAGGTAAGTTTTATTATATAAGGCTAGAGCACTGGAAGAAAAGGTATCCAGCCGACGTGTCCCAAATCCCGCCGGCTGATAAACTTCCACCTTCCCTGGGCAGTCTGGAAGTCACTCAACTGACTCCAGGCTGGTGTTGGAAGGTGCCATGCAAACACAGTTATTTGGGGGTTTTTAGCCGACGATAAGTGCGATTGTGGAGCCGTCCAAACCATGGCTCACGTACTGTGCTGCTTCAACTGTCCAAAGCCTTACACACTTTAGGACCTTAGTGAGGCGAGCCCTACAGCTATCGCCGTAGCCAAATATTGGCCCAAGGCTATCTAAAAAGTTACTATTCGACTCGATGAAGAAGAATAAGTTTTATCATTACTAACCTACTGTGCCAAACTGCAGGGCAAAGGTCTCTCCTTTCTCTTTCTTCCCCTTCCTGATATCCTATGAGGGGTCTTGCGTTACGTAGTCATTGGTGGTGTGAATTAGGGACTGCACTACAGTTTGCAGTGAGGTCTTTGGGATTTAATTGCATTTCGCGTTTAGTTGGCGCCTTTTAAGTTTGAATTTGGAACGTCAACCACTTCTCACAAGCGGCTGTTAAGATTCAACCGTAGAGTAAGTACTCTTTGACAGGACTTTTCCTCAGTAGATTGTTAAATAAGTTTGTACATACATACATACATACATATATCACGCCTATAATCCCATACGGGGTAAGCAGAGCGTAAACAACCGCAATAAACGAACATTTACGCTACGTCTGACAAATATTTGAGGGTTATTCGGAAAATTGTGTATCGCCATAGTGACAGGTTGTCAGCCCATCGCCTAAAATTGCAATACACGCCCTCGAGTCCCTAAGTCGCCTCTTACGACTCCCACGGGAAAGAAATGGGGTGATGCTATTCTAAGCTGGCATCACACGGCAAGTAAGTATCACACATCACACAGTAAATAAGTTTGTCTCTTCTTAATTTAGCAAATGAACAGATAGAAATTGATTCATCCGGCAATTTGGATTCGCAAACAAGGTAAAATTTGACGATGTATGTTGACAAGAACAGCTAAAAGAATTAAGCTAAGGATGTATCCTCTCAATGCCGTGTAATGCGAGCTTAGAATAGCATCATCCCATTTTTTCCCATGGGTGTCGTGAGAGACGACTAAGGGACTCGAGGATTACATTTAATGATACACAATTGAATGACCCTCAAATGTTAAGCAGACATGGCGTAAATGTTTGTTTCACGACCGTTTACGCTCTGCCCCCGCGCAAGGGATATATGCGTGATATATATTATGTAGGTATTTATGTGACCTGCCAGAATCGAAGCTGGTAGCCATTCACCTCTTATTGAGGGGTGTTTTCAATACTCATCATTCTTGGTAGACGGGTTGTCGAGCACAATGCGAGGTATTGTATTAACAGTGAACTTGGCGGCCAATTCCCTGCATATATACATCACGTCGGGCATATACATATCCGGCCGTAAAAACGAATATTTACGCCACGTCTGACAAACATCTGAGGCTCATCTAGAAAATTTAATGTTTCATCATAGTGACAGGTTGTCAGCCCGTCGCCTAAAATTGCAATACACAGTCATGTAACCCTCGAGTTTCTTAGTCACCTCTTACGACCCCCACAGGAATGAAATGGGGTGATGCTATTCCCACATCACACAGCTCATACCCTGGAGCCTCTAATCTGGTAGAAATAGGGTGGTTATATTCTAATCCAGCACGGTTATATTTCATGAAATAGCCCCTGCAATAATAGCCTTCTACCGCCGCTCCCCAGAGGCCCCGGGGCACTATATACACCTATATACATAGACCTTTGTGCCCGGTCTCTTGAGGTCTAATCAGTCAGCCACTGGCCCTTAATCACACTAGTACTGGAAACAGGACCGTCCCGTGTACCTATTTTACAGCGGTAGCTACCTCCTAGTAGAGTAGAGCAAAGGAATTATAGTTAACGGGATATAGTTTCCAGCTTATATTGTTCATCGGGTCGTTGTCCCACACGACAAAAGAATTTTCAAGCACGGGCAGGATTTGAACCTACAACTTTCGCCATTGCTAGTTTTGCAAGTTTTCAAAAATTGTATACCTAACACGGGAAGTGTTTTAAAAATTTGTCATACCATATACAGCTAGACTGAGACTGAAATAGAGTCCATCTCAGCATATGCTGTAGCTTATAGCTTCAGCGTTGGTTTTCAGCTGGAACCGTGACATTTAAATAAGTAATTAAGGGAATGGTAACTAGAGTGTTTATTTATTTTATACGTTATTGCACATAGTAGAAAAGGCTGGCCTAATGCCACGCGGCATTCTCTGCCGGCCAACCAGAGGGTAAGCAGAGAGAAAAAGACGCAGCCGTTACGCACCGTAACGTAACGTTATACCACATTCACGCAATGCCAATACCTATGGGCAGGGAAATCATTCAATGAGGGAAATAGTAAGGGAAGTGAGCAACGCAATTATGTAAACAGTTACTCGCGCTGCTATTCGTCATGCCGCTGCCACTTCCCGTGCTCCCTGGAATGTCGGCTTTTCGTGCGCGAGTCAAAGGAACGGCAGCATGAACGAAAATAAAATATCCTAAATAAATAAATAACAATAACAAATTCACTATATCAACATTTGCACAAAATCGCTACGCTTGGTTGAGTGTGCGTTCAAGTGCAAAACTGATAATAATAATGCTATTCTCGTTGCTTGTGAATACAGCGTCTTGCGTTGCGCTCACCAATGCGCCTGCCAACCGTGGTTAGTATGGCAAACATCTCGCCTTTTGAGGCATTTTGTGGCTGTTTATAAAATTCATAATAGGGAAACGGTTTACCCACTTGTGATCTGTCACTGCGTATTTTTAACACACAGTACAACTTGGGCTACGGTGCGTTTACAGACGACTTGACAGACGCATCCGTTACGCACCGTAAACGCACCTTAGCCGAACTTAGAATGGAAAAAGATCGGAATTCGCAATTTCCTTTCCTTTGACAGACACATGCTTTACGGTGCATTAAAAAACGCAACAATAGTCGATAAGTGGGATAACCACCTAATTTGATCAAATTTAACTGGATTATTATTATTTGGCTCCTGATATTTCAACGGTAAGAACCCATTTAAATTATAACTAGGTATGAATAGTTTGAAACAATCGCTTAACTTCACTTAATTTTATTGAGACCAGAAGCAAAATTATATTTGGTAATAGATAGTTAAGTCCTATCCGCATAACACCAACCTATACATTTAAGAGATCTATCTATACTCGTTGTTCTTAGTAACTGTATGGAGAAACAGGTAACTAGATAACTACCTAAAGTACCGCCGTTCCAATAAGTCGTATTTGACAGCGGTCAGATTCGTGATAAAGTATGGCATAGGATCTATTTTCCTTTGTTGACATCTCTTTTAGTATGGAGATCACAGCTGTCAAATACGACTTATTGGAACGGCGTTACTTTAGTTTAATTGATTCAGGAACGTCGCAGCTTAGTACAGGCGTCAGTCTGTTGTCCATTATAACGAGGTTACGTCTGATCTGATAATATGTCTAGTGAATCTCTATAGTAGGATATACAGAATGTAAAAATATTAGCTGGAAATTGTTGAAAACCTGCAAAATTTTCAAGCGCGGGCAGGATTTGAACGACTTTCGTATTACTAGTGGCGACGCCTCTTCCATCTGGGCTACCGCAGCTCGTTCCTTGCCCGCCAATTTAGCAAGTGTATTTAAATGCCAGTAACGCGTGACACGGCTCCATCTACCGGGTTAGTATTTTGCAACTAATACTCGGCCACTAATTCTATCTTTACAGATTGAATGTAGTCTAAGTGATGATTTTTTTTTACCTAACACGGGAAGTGTTTTAAAAAAAATGGTATTCAATTAGATGCAAATATTGTAAGGAGTCTAGCCCATGGAACTGATCAACTTTCCCTGAGGAAAATAAACAGAAAAATTAAACATACGTACATACATAAATCACGCCTGTATCCCTTACGGGGTAGGCAGAGCGTTAACGGCCGTAAAACGGATATTAACATAAGTTTGAGGGTCAATCAGATAACTGTATACACTGTAGTGACAGGTTGTCAGCCCATCGCCTAAAATTGCAATACACATCCAACCCTCGAGTCCCGTAGTCGCTTCTCACGACACCAATGGGTAAAAAATAGGGCTATTCTAGGCCGGCATCACACGGCAATGAAAAATATATATATTGCGGCCGTCCATACAATTTGACCCGGTCGGCTGAAGCATTTTGTAGGGGAAGTCCAAATTTTTGTAATTCTTAACAATGGCACAGATTCCTTAATAGTTACTCATCATCATTATTTAAGAGCCTTGCTCTTGTCGATGGAGTAATATCCAATCTGCTCTTTTTTTAACCTTCTCTTTGACTTCCTCATACGACATGACACCTACTTTTTTCTTTGATTTGGTCCATATATGCTCGTCTAGGTCGCCCTCTCCCTCGTCTTTCCTCGATCTTTACTACATACGATTAGTTACTACATAATAATTATTATCTTAGTGATATAGCATGGTCCACACCATGCAAATTGTATTTGCTGTACATGAAATTAGCATAGATAATGTAATTAATTACAATACGGAGTAGTGTCTAATAAATTGAATTTTGTTGAGATGGTATATTCAAAAATTTTTGGAAAACTTGAAAAATGTTTAACCAAATAGGACGTAACAATCACTACCATTGTTTTCTTACATTTCAACGTTAACTATTTTGAGTAAGTCTGTGTCAAGAAGTTTCGTGGCTCACTTTACATTGGCATTGTGTCGGACTTTTTAAAGCGCCTACTTTTACTAGGCCTCTGTCATGTCAGTTATCTAAGGAATCATTGAAAGCAACGGTATGGTACACTACACCAAGTTTCCATTCAATGCAATCCAATCCATTCCATTCAATCCCCGGCCGACGCTATAATATTTTCAATGTCGTATTTCCCTTATAAATGAAGCACTGTGAGTGCAAAATAAACTATAGTAAATCTTTGAAAGCAGCTGAGGACTGAACGCCAACTTAACGTGCTCTTTAAAGCATGAAACTTTATTTTATACGAACAATAAGTTAGCGTGGAATGTCTCAATAAATAACTGAGAAAAATGTAGGGAATAGAACCTAGGACATACGTATCTTGCTACCTAACTCACCTAACTACGATAGCTTCGGAAATTTTAATCTTGTCCCTTCTATGAATAGCGTTACGGAAATGCTGAATCTCTTCTTCTTTTCGTGTGGGACACCGAATCATCCAACGACCCGATGAACCCTGGTGTCAGAGTTTTTCAACCGCCTACTACTATTAAGTAGGCCTCTGACATGGTTGTCTAACGACCGCCATCTGAGTAATCATATACAGCAACCGGGACCGACGGCTGAACGAGTCCTACGAAGCACGGAACCATCTTTATTTTCGGACAATCAAGTGGTATAGCCTGCAATGTCCTAACCAGACTGGGAACAACTTCACAAAGTGCTAAATATCAACATTGGGAGTTCCCCACTGGGAATCGAACATAGAAGCTTTGCGTCGCAGGCAGTCGCACTACCACTGCGCCACATCGGCCGTCTAAATGCTGAATTATAGTTCTTCATTAGTCCCGGGTGCATTGTTAATCCCATTACTATGTTAATAGAGATGAATATTGAATTGATCGTTACTATCGAGTTTGCAACTACAAATTAGAATTAAGGTGGGTGGTTCTCCTACTTGTCGTCATGATGCACCGCATGCATCTGTCAAACGATTTGCGAATAGCACTATTATTGCTACAATCAAGTCGTTCGACGCACCTGTTTCGCACCATAACGCACCGTAGCCGTATTTGTATGGGAACAAGATCGGAATTCGCAATTACCTTTCGTCTGACAAACGCATGCGGTGCGTTTAAAATTCGCAGTGACGGGCGACAATTGGGAGACCCTCCTAACAGTAAACAATATTTAAGAAAGCTTATTAGATTAGATTGTAGGGACGCGGTTTAAAGTTAAAAAATAAATGATGGGCATACATACATACATAAATCACGCCTATATCCCTTACGGGGTAGGCAGAGCGTTAACGGCCGTAAAACGGATATTAACACCACGTCTGACAAAAGTTTGAGGGTCAATCAGATAACTGTGTTTCACTATAGTGACAGGTTGTCAGCCCGTCGCCTAAAATTGCAATACACACCCTCGAGTCCCTTAGTCGGCTCTTACGACACCCATGGGTAAGAAATGGGGTGATGCTATTCTAGGCCGGCATCACACGGCTATGATGGGCATACATGCACGAATCACGAGGCTTTATCTAACAGACTTAATTTTATTCTGGTATCAACTTGACTCGTATGATGCCGTGCTTGCCGTGTGATGCCGGCTTAGAATAGCATCACCCTATTTCTTACCCATGGGTGTCATAGGAGGCGACTAAGGGACTCGAGGGTTAGACGTGTATTGCAATTTTAGGCGATGGGCTGACATCCTGTCACTATATAGTGATACACAGTTATCTGATTGACCCTCAAACTTTTGTCAGACGTGACCGTTTTACGGCCGTTAACGCTCTGCCTACCCCGTAAGGGAAATAGGCGTGATTTATGTATGTATGTATGTTGACTCGTATAAATGCTCTTTTGTAGATATATTGGTTATTAGTTTTTAAATACGTTTACTGTAATGACGACATGTGTTGCCGGCTTAGAATAACATCAGCTTACTTCTTTCTCGTGGGTGTCGTAAGATGCGACGAAGGGTTTCATGTGTATTACAATATTAGGCAACAGGCAGACAACTTGTCATACAGTATTAGTAGCCTAGAAGAGTATTACTCATTTAATATAATGTGTATCTATGTATATTGATATTTATTATTTCATACTAGCTGTTGCCCGCGACTTCGTACGCATGATGTATTGACTTGTGAGTTAGTGAAGTTGATGTTGGCATATTGTTTAATATTAATATCATGTTTGTATAAAGTTTTTTCTCTTTAAGATGTGTAATGAATAGGTACTGGTTAACTTGTTTTTCGGTTACTTGGTTTAGATACTATGGACATCATCAGCTACAAAATATCATTATAAACTACATTGGTAGTTTTACCATCAGGTGCTAAAACGTACAAATTTTCAGGAGAACTGACTCGAGAGCAAGCGACATATAGCTGCCCGTGTGTAAAACAGGATGGAATGAAAAGTTGTAGTGGTAAACGCGCCACAACCAGTGAAAATATCCGCCTCAAATACATTCATCTTTAAACTTAAGATCTTCAGTCTGGTTCCATTGCACAGCTTAAGCGGAGTGAGGTTGCGAATAAGCATGATAGGAACACCAACTTTAAGTAATAGGTATTTGGTGTGCATGAAGACCATTCGCACTCAAGGAGTTTAGGAATTCTATTAGATAGTTAGTGGATTCGTCTTGATTCATAACAGTGGTAATTGACGTGTATACCACCATATCCCCAGTGATTTGTGACATAATGGTATGGTTTATTGAAGCAGTCTGATCATTTTTGGGTGCAAAAATAGCTCTTCCACGTAGCCAGGAATCTTTCTTTTGAAGAAAGGAAGGCTCGTTATACATAGAAGAAATGATTCCCTCTAGACCAGAAACTATTTGGCAAAGCGTTTCAGGCAGACTTACTTGAGCCGGTTCTCTATTAGGACATTACAAAATTGTTATAAAAAAAAGAAAATTGTGTGATACAAATTACTTTTTTTTACAATGACGGTTCATGACGTCAATAAGTGATATGATAATACTATCCTACATTGAATAAAGAATTTCAATTTCAATTTCAATTTCAATTGACCGTTATCCTCTGGTAAAGTACCTCTGCCGAGTTTTAATAAAGCTTGTGTAACAACTGGAAGTGTTTGGCGAAAGTCACTGGAAAAAAGAACAGTGATATGGCCCATGGCCCTATTATCTCTGCGTATGTCTTTCAAAGTCCTATCCATAGCTTCTACCGTTTTTTTGTTGGCCATCGTACACTCGTCACATAACTACATACATACATATATCACGCCTTTAATCCCTTGCGGGGTAGGCAGAGCGTAAATGGCCTCAAAAACGGACATTTACGCCACGTCTGACAAATATTTGAGGGTCATTCGGAAAATTGTGTATCGCCATAGTGATAGGTTGTCAGCCCATCGCCTAAAGTTGAAATACACACCCTCGAATCCCTTAGTTGCCTCCTACGACTCCCACGGGTAAGAAATGGGGTGATGCTATTCTAAGCCGGCATTAGTGGTCACATAACTACCAGACAACAATATCAGAAAACCTTTGCCTTGACACTGTTACGTGATACAGCACATACTGGAGTATCGTTTGTGTCCAAATCGATTGGTATTTTGAAAGTTGTATGCGCCGTTTTCTCTCCTGAAAGCAGCGTGGCAGTGATACTTGAAGATACTACAGCAAGTGCAATCCTTCCTTGCCTTCTGATCGCTGCAAGTATCGCTGAGGTCAAAATTTTTTAAGACGAGTGTAACCGTGAACGACCTCGATAGTGGCGCCGCTTCACAAAAAAAAAGATTTATCTTTAAAGAAACAATCTATCAGAATATCCGTTGCCCAAGTTTATACATACATATATCACGCCTATTATCCCTTGCGGGGTAGGCAGAGGGTAAACGGCCGAAAAAACGGACATTTACGCCAAGTCTGACATATATTTGAGGGTCATTCGGAACGGAAAATTGTGTATCGCCATAGTGACAGGTTGTCACTATGGCGATGGGTTAGTCGCCACTTACGACTCCCACGGGAAAGAAATGGGGTGATGCTATTGCAAGCCGGCATCACACGGCATTATTATTAGTTTTTGGAAAACCCGTAGCCTGTCAGTGGCTTTGTTATATAATTTTGGAGAAAACATTTCATTAGCGGGTTTCACAAAACTAACAGCGACATCTATGAAGTAATTTTAAACAAATTTTACTCTAAAATTTTTGATTATAACTAATGAAGGTATTTATATTTTTTAAGGTTCCGTACCTCAAAAAGAAACGTACAAACAAACGGAACCCTTATACGATCAGTTTGTTGTCCGTCCGTCCGTCCATCCGGCTCGTAAGACGCTTTATCTCGAGAATGCGTAGAGATATCGAGTTAAAATAAAAACTATATAGGTAAATAGGTCTACGGCCGGCTGCAATATAGGTTCACTCACTTTGTTGTCCGTTCGTCCGTCTATTAAGACTCACTATCTCGGTTACACGTAGAGATGTCGAGTTTAAACTAAAACTATTAAAACCTTCAACTCAGGCCTACGGCTTCTTGTGGTGGTAAAAATATTAACTAATTTTACCCAAATCACAATTTATCTTCACAATGCAACAAAACAATTTTCAAGGGATTTAAGTTGTGTTTATTTTGGATTTTACAATTCCTACGTTTCCAAAGTAAACACAACTTAAATCCGTTTAAAATTATTTTATTGTGATGAGTAATAGTTGTGCAAACTCAAGAAAATATCACAATGCATCTAACATTCATCATATACCTTGACCATGACCAAAGGTCAAAGTAGGTATATAAAAGTCCGAAACATTTCTGAAATAGTTTAAACGGCCCTCATATATGTCAGACGTGGCAATAGCGATAGTATTTTTACGGCCGTTGACGCTCAACCTACCCCGCAAGGATTAAATGTGTGATTTGTTTGTTTTTTATTTGGTTAGGTCGTTTAGATGTTCAGATCGTATGTCAATACGTAGTCAATACCGCGTTTTACAAAACTAACAGCGACATCTATATTATTTTTTTGGAAAAAAAATCGGTACTCGCTTTGCGGAACCAGTTTCTGTGTTTTACCATGGGAATGAAAGATTTTTTCGAGGTAATAAGTATCCTAGATGTTGACCCGGGTAATAAGCTACCACAGTATACAATTTTGTAGAAATCTGTGCAGTAGTTTTTACGTGAAAGAATAACAAACATACAGACAGACAAACAGACAAACAGACAAAAAATTATTTTGCTTCTGTTTTGATATCTGTATCTTGAACACAATTAGAAGCAAGAACCCTTTTTTGAATCTATTTCATGTACAGAATTGGTTTCGTTTCTGTTTTATTATATGTATAGATAATAAATATAGTTGTTTATATATAATTTCAATGTTTTAGAAAGCAACTTCTTATTTTACTGTTTTCACTTTTTAGTGCACCCGTTTCGAGCTCTCTGTTTACCCTATGGTTGGCCGGTAGAGAATGCTGCGAGGCATTAGGCCCGCCATTTGTACGTTTTGTGCAATAAAGTTTTATAAATAAATAAATAAATACACGATATATCTTAAACGTCCTCCAAATATGTCCGAAGTGGCAATAGAACCCGAAGTTTTACGGCCGTTTAATACTCTGCCTACCCAGCGAGAGATAAAGGCGTGATACGTGTATGTGTTGACGACGTTTTTAAACTGAATAAAGAATCTGAATCCTTTTGATAGCAATTAATTTTATTTCACACTAAAGTCTATAACTTGGTTATTTTTTTAAATGTATTCGATATATTCAACGCATATTCAGGCACTATTAGTTCAAACATAAATCCTTAATAGGATTTTGCATTTTCCAATGACTCATCCAATCCGCGTTATTGTAAAATACGACTGAAACGTTCTAATACACCAAGGAAAATAAACCCATCAGCCAGTTAAAATAAGGACCAAAATGGCTTGGATACGACTGTTGTGGATACCATACTACATACAAGGAAATTAAACCCATCGGATTATTTGAACAAGGACTAAAATGGCTTGCATACGTATGTAGTGCACTTGGTAAAACTGGCAATGGTCCAGATGTGGCCAAGAGGTTTAATAAAACGAGAATTGGAAGATATGGCACAATATGCTGACCAGCTGGAATTTACATGAGAATCTATACATGGTGTAAAAAAATTAGCTGAGAATATTTTAAGGGGTGAACCAGTATGTGAAACTGAACAACTTTCCCCAAGGAACATAGGTCGAAATATGAAAAAAAAAATGGCCCTCCCATAAAAATTATCCCGGCCGGGTAACACACTAAGTATGGCAGGGTCAAATTATTTTTTCATATTTCGACATAATTCTTAGCTAATTTTTTTACACCATGTATAGGGGGAAATTTTACTAGTGACCGATAGCGAAACCTCATGATGGGCTGGTGATAAGGAACAACTTTCCCTGAGGCACATAGGTTGAAATATGTCAAAAATACTTTGAGTTTCTATGTGAAGTCAATATTTTTATCGAATTTAGATGTAGCTTAGGGAAAATTGTTCCTTGTCACCAGCCCGTTTTGAGTTTTTGCTATTGGGCACTAGAAAAATTTCAACCTATATAGATTCATTATTGCTAAACGTGTAGCATTCTGCTACAATTACTACCATTTTTCTAAATATTTCCTGAAATCCATTTTATTTTATCAATTTGTTTGTTTACTTTCTTGATGTTATGTCAACCTCTCAAAGTTGACGGCTATCTATACATCATAGAGCCGCGTAGCTTTCTACTAAAAAGTTATTATACATTGATCTACCTCTTCGTATTTTCTGACCTCCTGGTACTTGTATCTAAATTTACTACGCCTGGCACTCTCCCTCTCCCTCTCCCTCCGGAGGAACTAAGGTCCCGAGCCCTCCAGCGTGCCTCGGAGCCATCCTCATAACCACCTCATCATCAAGCTAACATGAGATGCCAACAGATCTCCATGGACAGCGACGACTGGCCACTGACAAGTTCCATGATCTCAAAATGACGGCTGACGAGGTCGACGATCGTCGAAGATTCTAGAACAGAAGAGGATGACGATCGAAATGAAGAGCGCGATCGTCATCGAAGCTTCTGGAAATGAACATGACTATCGAAATGAAGACTGTGACAGTCAGCGTCAGACGAGGGTATAAAAGCCACGTCAAGCAGCTAGGGGATCAGTTTGGTCTGGACTCTAAGTTGTGATCTCGAAGACTCCCAGTATAGTCTCTCACTGAGTAACCACTGTAACAGTCTATTTTAGTCCTAAAAGTCTCCCCTCAAGCGCCTACGCCTCGTCGGATTGAAGATACAGCTGCTGCGAAGACGCTCCTCGCGCTGGACGCGCCGCCGTTACCTTCTGTGTGAGTGACCAGGTTATAATTTTGGTTTTCGTATCAGGAGGTGGTTATCTGTTAATTCTTTAATAAAGCCTTATCGTTTACGTTCCCTCTTTTACTCCCTCGGCCCCTCTCTTAGCGTGCGGGCGCGAGGCTTGCTAGGGTGCCTACACACAGGACACTCTACCCACACTTACTCACTCACGCCCTCCGGGGTCACAGGCACTCGTGTTCGCGAGACCACTCTACAAATACTTAGCTATAAGTATTCACCTGCGGTTACCTTGGCTCCCTGAGCGCCGGTGCCTCTCGGAGCCTAGATAACACGACAGTTTGGCGCCCACGTGTTAGGAACCCTCTCTAAATTCAAAAATAACGCTTCTTCTAGTGTAAACCATTTCGGCCCTCCTCATTCGGTCCTCTCCCTCCTTCCCTCTCAAAATTTTAAAACAACTTAACTTAGTAGCCTAAATAATATACTTTGGCCCTCCTCTCTTGGCCCTCTTAGCCCTCTCTACCCTCCAGCTTAAGACCTTACTTGAATTATAGACTTAACAATAATCTTATACTAGCCTAAACTTTACTTTACTACCTTATCATTTTTCTTCTATTTTTACTTTATTAACCTTTCTTTCTCAATTATTTTCCTACTACTTTATTACTAAAAGAAAATGAGGCCAATAAAATACACACTACTTAACAAACCTGAGCTCGAGTACGAAATAAAGCTAAGATTAGGTGACCCAGCTGATACGGTCGTGGCTCTCAAGAGGCAGATTCTTGGGCTCATTGAGTCCAACCCTGAATACGTAGTCGACTCACCAGTCTCCCTCGCACAAGATATAGCGGAAACAAACGCTACCCTAGCTTTTCTAGAACCTAAACTTACTCAAATCACCGAAGGGGTGACTCGGCTTATCCCTAAGGTGGAGACCTATATTAATCATATTTTTCATCGTATAGAACGAATGGACCCGGACACTGACCCCTCTTTAAATGATGACCTTAAAAATTTAAAAAACAAATTCGCGGACCTCGAAAAAATCTTTCTGTCGGCCATACCATCATCCCCTGACCCAGACTCTGAACAGCAAACACAAGACCAGCACACTCAGGCAGAACACAACCAGGAAACACGAGACCAACATACCCAAGAGGAGCACGATCAGGAGCAATACGTTGAGATATTTAGCACACCGCAGTACTCCCACCCGCAAATTCCTCCCCCTTTAGGACAACAACTCGATAAAAGCCTTCAGGAATTAAAAAAAAAATAACTTTTCCGGGAAAACTTGTCCCCGGTCCTTTATCCAAAATGTGGAGGAATTTCGCGTATCCAGGAGAATAGATCCACAGTCACTTATGAGCAGAATCTTTGACATCTTTACTGACTCAGCTCTACATTGGCTTAGGTTTAAAACAAACATGAACCCTAATTACACATGGAAACAACTCTGTGCCGACCTAATCAACGATTTCGGAGGCCATGACTTTGACTACAAATTTCTAGAATCTATTAGAAGCAGAACTCAAGGTCTGTCTGAGCCAATTATCATTTATGTGTCGATAATGTCAGGCATGTTCAATAAGCTTTCTAAACCATTATCAAGCGAAGAGAAGCTAGAAATAATAATGAGGAACATAAGGCCCTGCTACTCTAACTTCATAGCACACATGAACATACTGACACTAGAACAACTCATAACTGCCTGCCAACAGTATGAGAAAGTAATCGACAAAAATAAGAACTTTAAGGAACCACTCCCAGATCCACTCGCTGCAGAATTCAACTACAAACCTCTCGGGCCTCCCACACCATCCTCTAGTAAAACAGGCTATATGCATAGACCTAACCCCAACCAAAACACTCCTAAAGCCTCCTACACACCATCACCATTCAAGCCTTCATACTTAAGGCAAATCAACACGATCAACAGCAGACACAACTCCAACTTATTTTGTGTTCGGTGCCGAATTAACGGACACTCCTTAGTAACATGTACTCAACCCCGCTTTCCAATTTGCTTCAAGTGTGGCCTAAAGGATTTCAAAACCCCGAAATGCCCTAAATGCAGAAGTAACCCCTCCCCAAAAAACTAGAAAAGCGCGACTTAGATAAGCCAAAATTTGACGCTGAGGATTGGAAGAACTGGTTACAGAATATCCGCTTATTCCACACGTGTTACAGAATTACTTCAATTCTATACGATGAGGAAAAAGACCATGAGCGCCCTTTCCTCCACTTCACTATAAACAACATAGCCTTTTCTGGTCTCCTAGATAGCGGCAGTTCTTTAACAATCCTCGGGAATAACTCCCACCTAAAATTCATAAATCTCGGCTACTCGTTATCTAAGTTGCGGACGATAACAGTATCTTCAGCCAGTGGCCACACAGCAACTTCACTAGGTTTTATTGACTTACCTTTTACATTTAATAATGAAACTCAAATTCTGCGAGCATTCGTGTTCCCTAACATTAGGCCCTCTATAATACTAGGTGTCGACTTCTGGAAGAAGTTTAATCTTATCCCTAAACTGCTTTCTTTAGCTTTCAACTTCAATACAACTTCCTGCAACACAATTACAGAAAATAAAAAAATACACCCTTATGAATGCTTATCCTCTGATCAAAAACTAATAGCTGATGATATAATTAATAGATTTAAGAAAATATCCTTCGAAGAGAAAGGCGAACTAGGCCGCACACACCTTATAACCCATAGAATTGACACTGGCGACACTCTTCCCATCAAACAACGCTGCTATAGGCTCTCACCTGAAAAACAAAAGGCACTTATCAATGAGGTTGATAAGATGCTATCTTGGAAGGTAATCGAAAAATGCGAAAGCCCCTGGCTGTCACCCGTTCTCATCACCCCCAAGAAGAACGGAGAGTGGCGATTTTGCGTAGACAGTAGAAAACTTAATTCCGTAACTAGGCGCGATGCTTACAGCCTTCCATTCATCAACGAAATCCTGGACCACTTAAAAAACGCTAAATTTCTTTCGAGCATAGACATCGCTAAAGCATTCTGGGAAATACCACTCAACGAAGCAGATAGAGATAAAACCGCCTTTTACGTACCAGGCCGAGGCATGTTCAGATTTGTGGTTATGCCTTTCGGGCTAACTAACGCTCCAGCTACACAGCAAAGACTAATGGACATGTTATTCACCCCCGACTTTGACAACAAAGTCTTCTGTTACTTAGACGATATCATCATCATCAGTTCAACATTTGAGGAACACATTTCTTTACTTCTTAAAGTCCTGGAGAAACTAACCTTTGCACGTCTGACCATAAACTTCGAAAAGAGTGTATTTTTCAGGGGTCAACTAAAATACCTCGGATACATAGTTGATGAGCACGGTCTCCGTGCCGACCCCGATAAAATACGCGCTATCTTAGATTTCCCAGTTCCCACTTCGCGCAAAGAAGTTCGAAAGTTCATTGGTACCTGCAACTGGTTTCGCAGATTTGTTCCAAACTTCAGCACTATCGCTTCACCGATTAATAAATTAACTACTTCCGGCAAAAATGCTCCCAAATTCAACTGGACAAGCGAAGCCAATTTCGCGTTTCTTAAACTAAAGGAACTTCTCGTTACAACACCAATCCTTGCTTGCCCGGACTTTAACAGCCCCTTTTCCGTCCACTGCGACGCATCTAATTTCGGCATAGGGGCCATGCTAACCCAAACCCAAGGTGATAAGGAGGTTGTCATAGCTTACATGAGTAGGGCACTTAACAAACACGAACAGAACTACTCTACCACAGAACGCGAGACTCTAGCAGTCATCACGGCCCTTGAACACTGGAGATGCTACATTGACAACGGCAAACAGTTTACAGTCTACACGGACCACGCGGCTTTAAAATGGTTTCTTAATCTCTCCAACCCATCCGGGAGACTTGCCCGATGGGCTATACGCCTTTCATCATTTAACTTTATATTAAAACACAAGAAAGGTAAGGATAACCTTGTACCTGACTTGCTCTCTCGAACTCCGAAACCTGCCAGCACTCTCACTCACATCGCCCCTATCTCAGGACCTATCCCTGACACAGAGCTCGAGCAGTACAACAGACTCGTCCAGTGCTGCCGTAGCAACCCCGACTCATACCCAAACTACATGATCAGTGATGACAAACTATTTCGCCACATCACTTCACCATTCAGTATACAAGATGACTTCTCATGGAAAGAGGTTCCACCCCCTCCAGATAGAGAAAATCTAATAAGAAACTGCCACGGCTCAGCCTCCGAGCCACACCTAGGTGTCTTCAAAACATTTAAGAAGCTATCTTTAACGCATTACTGGCCAGGTATGTTTAAAGACATAACCAAACTTATCTCACATTGTGAACGTTGCCAGGCCTACAAATATTCTAATCACTCCCCTTACGGCCCTATGGGCAAACCAAGAATCTGCTCCAGGCCCTTCCAATGCATATCTCTCGATCTGATAGGCCCTTTACCCATGTCGAGACGTCGCAACCAGCACATCCTCGTCGTCACTTGCTGTTTTACTAAGTACTGCCTTCTTTTTCCACTTAAACGCGCTCTAGCATCAAACATCATAAGTAACCTCGAAAACTTTGTGTTTCTCGTCCACGGCATCCCACAGACCATAATCATGGACAACGGTCCTCAATTCCGGTCTAGGGAGTTCAATAACCTAATAACAAAGTACAAAATACCCTTCCCGTCCTACTCACCTCACTACTGCCCACAAGTAAACCCCACAGAGCGATATAACAGAACCATCATAACAGCACTAGCATCACTAGTAAACGAAGATCACCGCTCTTGGGACATTCATTTACCAATTATTCAGAATGCCATGAATAATTCAGTCAACACCGTAACGGGATTCACCCCATCTTTCCTAGTGTACGGACGAGAAATCGTCACATGTGGTTCTCTCTACACACCTACACACAATCTGGACGAAATAACTCTGCTACCTCGCGACATATACGCGAATAACGTAGGCCTGCTGGCCAACATATTCGATAGGGTCCAGACGTCACTTTACATAGCCCACACTAGGAACGCTGCTCGGTACGACTTGAAACATCCTTTCAAGGAATTTAATGTTGGCGAATTCGTCTGGCGGAAAAACTACGCCCTTAGTAACGCAGGCTCATACTTTTCAGCTAAACTCGCCCCAAGGTATATCAAATGCAGAGTGATACAAAAGATATCGCCACTCGTTTACCTCTTGGAGGACCCAAACGGTGTAAGAGCCAAATGGCACGTTAAAGACTTTAAAGTCTAAACTGAGTTAAGGCATTTCACTCTTTTCTTTGTAAATATTTCCTTTTATACCTCATCACCCTCATGGCATCGCTATTTCGGCCAAAGCGAAGCCAACCCTTTAACTTAGGCTCATAAGCCAGTCAAAGCCTTTCGGTTCTACTACAAAATCCCTAGCTGAATTTCTTCGGACTACTTCATTGGGCTCTTAGTCCAGGAACCTGACTCTAAAACCTCCACTACTCTAAAGGGCTCTCTTTATACCCTTTCTCCTAAAAGACTCTTACTAAATGGGTCTATTATAATGTTCCTTACCTGTTGGGTCATCTCTATCCCCACTCGAGCTAAGGTTCATACCTCTTCGTGCGGATTGTGACACGTAAAATAAGCCTACACTACTACACTCTACACGTGCGGCTAGTGACACGCTAAATAAGCCTTAACACTACCATGTGGGTTTTAAGCTGGAGCGGATGACAACTCCTAAAACAAGCCTTGCGTCATTAACTGAGGTATACTCAGAGAGCAGCATACCTTGGAGTAGGAGCCATTGAATGTGAGCCCTACCCCAAACTTTGGATGTATGAATGAATGGTGAAGCCTGAAAGTAAATTTATGCTAGGTAAGGTAGCTGCTCATAACCTCAAAATTTTTGTTACGGCAAAAATTTTCTCGGGGTCGCGGGGGAAATGTAGCATTCTGCTACAATTACTACCATTTTTCTAAATATTTCCTGAAATCCATTTTATTTTATCAATTTGTTTGTTTACTTTCTTGATGTTATGTCAACCTCTCAAAGTTGACGGCTATCTATACATCATAGAGCCGCGTAGCTTTCTACTAAAAAGTTATTATACATTGATCTACCTCTTCGTATTTTCTGACCTCCTGGTACTTGTATCTAAATTTACTACGCCTGGCACTCTCCCTCTCCCTCTCCCTCCGGAGGAACTGAGGTCCCGAGCCCTCCAGCGTGCCTCGGAGCCATCCTCATAACCACCTCATCATCAAGCTAACATGAGATGCCAACAGATCTCCATGGACAGCGACGACTGGCCACTGACAAGTTCCATGATCTCAAAATGACGGCTGACGAGGTCGACGATCGTCGAAGATTCTAGAACCGAAGAGGATGACGATCGAAATGAAGAGCGCGATCGTCATCGAAGCTTCTGGAAATGAACATGACTATCGAAATGAAGACTGTGACAGTCAGCGTCAGACGAGGGTATAAAAGCCACGTCAAGCAGCTAGGGGATCAGTTTGGTCTGGACTCTAAGTTGTGATCTCGAAGACTCCCAGTATAGTCTCTCACTGAGTAACCACTGTAACAGTCTATTTTAGTCCTAAAAGTCTCCCCTCAAGCGCCTACGCCTCGTCGGATTGAAGATACAGCTGCTGCGAAGACGCTCCTCGCGCTGGACGCGCCGCCGTTACCTTCTGTGTGAGTGGCCAGGTTATAATTTTGGTTTTCGTATCAGGAGGTGGTTATCTGTTAATTCTTTAATAAAGCCTTATCGTTTACGTTCCCTCTTTTACTCCCTCGGCCCCTCTCTTAGCGTGCGGGCGCGAGGCTTGCTAGGGTGCCTACACACAGGACACTCTACCCACACTTACTCACTCACGCCCTCCGGGGTCACAGGCACTCGTGTTCGCGAGACCACTCTACAAATACTTAGCTATAAGTATTCACCTGCGGTTACCTTGGCTCCCTGAGCGCCGGTGCCTCTCGGAGCCTAGATAACACGACAAACGCTTTTTTAAAGTTAATAGTTTCCAAGGGTGGCAAAAAAAAACAATGATTAAAAAATTCTATCGCCGAGTTTCATCATTTCTGTAGACGATGCTCAAGAACTGGTACTTCACCAAGCCAACCACACAACTGCTGAACTGAACATTGTATCACAAAGGCGAATTACATTTTCACATGAAGTCAGCCTGTTTTAGGGCTTTCGAATAATATGATATCCAAGACTTTCGGCGCTCTTTGTCATATCTCATACAATTTGAAATTTGTAACGACGTGTGATATCCGGTTTTTAAATACCATTTCGTAACCTCCTTTCGTCCTTCGATAAAACCGAGGGAAATCACGGGCTGGTGTGAGAACCGTACCTAGTAGTTCAGCAAATCAAAAAAGAAATGTTTTTAACAAAAAGAAGAAACTCAACTACCCATACACGCAGCTTGTTGATGCAATCTCATCATATCACATTTCTACCAACTAAAAACTGTCGTAACATCTCCCAAGTGTAATAAAGTCGGTAGGGAATGTAGCAATTTGGCAAGGAACGAAGCTAACAGTTGTACCCATTGCAAAAACTGCTGACCCCGCCTTATATAATATTTATCGCATACTAGATGTAAATGGACATCCTAGATAATGTATACGGTGTGCTTTTCTTACTATTTGCAAAATTTCAGTTGAATTTCAGCAACCGGATCCTTTTTTAAAAGGGGTACTTTTATTCTTAAGATCCTCACTCATCCCTAAAGATTCATTATAACAGTTGATGTCGATATAAAACACAGATACATATAACAAATAAGAGCTACACATTGTAGAAGCTTAGTCAAGCAGCTATCCCCCACATAGTGAACCCTGACCGAGCGTGCCCATAATACTGGCCGCTTTTCCACTTCTGATAGGCAGGGATATACTTTGAGCCAGAAAGAAGCCCGGCTGCGGATCACCACCTCTCTCTTTTTGTTTCTAGCCTATAAACGCGATTAGTTCCTTGGCTTCTGAGCATAAGTATGCTTATATTTTCTTTTCTTTCTCCCTGCAGAGTTCAAGCTCGTCCCGAGTGCAGAAGCGCGGCTGGGCAGCTGTGCGGGACTGGTGCGTGGCGTGGTGGCACTCCGGAAGAGAGGATGTCGAGGAGACGGAGGTGGAGGAGGACCCTTCGGACCCTGGATACGCTACGCCGGTATCCGTGGAGACACCGCTGCAGAGTTCTGTATCCAGGTAGGATTTGCAAATCTTTGGTACATTTGGGTCAGAGGTCATTCAATGGCGTGGTGGTACTCCGGAAGAGAGAATGTCGAGAAAGCGAAGATAGAGGAGGGGTCTTCAGACCCTGGATATGTCACACTGATGACTGTGGAGACGCCATTGCAGTTCTATGTTCAGGTAGATTCTGCAGTTCTTAGTTGCAGATTAAGTAGGAGTGAGCATGAAGTCAGTTGGCCAAGTGACGACCGTCGGCCGGTAAGTAAAGGGTAGCTACCCGCCTGGCCAATCGGCGGAAACACTTCAATACCGCGTTTTAAGGGCTTGTATATGGAGCGCATGCGCGCCGCCATATAGGGTTACAGGGTCTGAACACAAGAATTTAAATGATTATTAGGACAACGTAATGTAAACCAACATCGTAGTTTTTTTTTACGAATGCTAAAATAAATTCCTTTTGTCTACAGATGTACGTCACTGAACGTCATCAGAGATCCATACGCAGTCCGTAGCACCTCCGGCGGTTCAAACATCGGTGATGGCGGGACCTCACCTCACCGAAGAACCTACGAGTCCAACGCTCTGATCCCCGCGGCCCGAGACAGTCGCTCCCTCCCCCCCAACACAAGGATAAACTCCACGGCATCGCCAGCCCCAAAATCAGCATCCGCAGATTCAGTCTACACGATACTCATCAGACTACCAGATCAGGACACAGAAAGACCAAGCATCAAGATGATAACGGAAGAATCTCCTCCAACGAATATTAGAACACAGTATCGTCCTCCACTCAGAGGCGATTCAGAACTAAACTTACATCCGGCTGGACACCCAGCACTAACGAGGAGAACGTCACATATGCAAGATGTCAGAATTCCTCTGAATGCAAAGATCATTCCGAAACAACTTGCTGGTAAGGGCATAACGAAAGCGACACCCAAACCGAAGAAGAAAACTCAAGAGAAGAAACAGGAGACGAAAGCCGCAAAGACATTGTCTGCAATTCTCCTTTCCTTCATCATCACTTGGACGCCTTATAACATCCTCGTGTTGCTAAAGCCTTTGACGGCTTGCACGAAATGTATTCCAGATGAACTCTGGTCATTCTTTTACGCTCTTTGTTACATCAACTCCACGATAAATCCAGTTTGCTATGCCTTGTGTAATGCGACGTTCAGAAGAACGTATGTAAGGATTTTGACATGTAAATGGCATAACAGAAACAGAGAAGCAATGACAAGGGGAGTTTACAATTAGATCTAAGTGAGTGTGATTTGGTATGGGATTTAAGGGTTGGCTGATATACTTGTAAGCCTTGCGTTGTCAAGTCTCGCGTGTATTGCTATCGCATACTTCGAATTTGGGATAAGACCTGGTACCGAATTACAGATTGCCCAAATTTTGGTACCTGAACGTTAGATACTGTAAAATTCTATCTAGCCAGCACAGTTAAACTCCGTTGTAGAATTTTTTAACACGTCTTTACTGGTTGAAGAATATTGAAGGATCATCTATCACCACTAATATTTGTAATATCTTCAAGAAATAAGGTAATATTAAACGTGCTGGTTTGACAGATTGCTTGTCGCTTTTACAAAAAACCTGAGAACTAAATATTTGAAACTAAAAGTACATTTAAATAGCGTTGAAAATAAAATATTTTAAAATTGTTTTTGTCGAAGAAAAAGTTGTTTTAAGCATTTGAAAACAATTTAACGTAGTTTCATTTCTGTAAGTGAGTTTACCATCCCGTCCATGTAGTATCGTTTTTAGGCTTGTCATTTTTGTGTTATGTATTATAATTTTTACTTTTTCTATTTTCGTTTTACCTTCTCCTGTTTTAAGAAGAAGACTTAAAACGTATTATTGACTATTATAATACCTATAACCAAAGGTTTTTAAATTGAGAATAAAATGCCAAAATATTTAAGCATTATTAGTGTAAGAGACAGTGCTAAAACGAAAAGCGTTATTCTAAATCTGAGCGAATAATACACCAATCTCGGGTCATTTCCTGCCAACGGGACGCGACATGACATTATGCCTCGAAAAAAATATGCAATACATACTTTTAACCAGATTCGAATTAATTTTATTCGTGTTAAAAGTACAACTTCTCCAAGACAGATTGAGTAAATCAAGCTGTCTTGTAGAAGTTGAGATGTGCCTCGCGAAAAGAGTTGCGTCTCGCAGCGTTGTCGCAGCACGGTGTGAACTGACCGTTAGACAAAAGGGAAGTGTTCTTTTAGGTGTAAAATAATATGCTATAAATATTTCAAGAGGTAAACCAGCCTATGAAATTGAATAACTCTCTCCGAGACTATTAGGTAGAAAAAACAATTGGTAATATATAGGTTTTTAGATGCAATACAAAATGACTGCCCAAATATTTCGTCTTGTGTTTGTTGGGGAAAATTGTTCAATGGTATAGGCTGGTTAATTGTAATTTCAGTTTTTTTAAACCAGTATATCTAGTCATGTTTCTCTGTCGTGTGTTCTGTAAGGTTGAGCTTTTTAGGATAACAATGTCGACGAATTTGGTGATTGGATAGCTTCAACTTTTTTTACATTTAATGCTTAAAGGTTCTGCTATAATTGCCCTAAAATCTGGTTTAGCATTTTCACGGTTTAATTTTAAGTGGTATTTCAAGTTAAATTCAAATATTTTAGATTCTTTTTTGTCATTTTTGAACTCTGTAATTCGATCCAATTTCGTCGGAAATTAAGTACAAAAGCTTCTTAAGATTGCCTTTTTGCTCATAGAGACCAAATTGTTGTACTCTATATGTTGTGAAATCAGTGTTTGACGGTTTGAATGGGTCTGTATGACTACTGAATAAAAAGTAGAGTCATGAATCTCTTTTTTCTAGTGCCTGTATGTTCATTTGTGTAATGTAAATTATAAAAACTCTAAGCAATATTCAATATTTTTCTGTGATTGAAGTGTATGGTGGGCAATGTCGTAAATATTTTTTCATAACATTTTTGATGTGTTTCTTTAAATATTTCAGGTAAATTTGTTTATGAGACCTTTTTCATAGTGGTCTCCATTCTTCACAAAAATATACAACGATCTCAAGCTTAATCGTTTAGGATACCCTTAGATAGTCTGTGGCAATTTGCTTGTTACTCAACTTTTGAGGTGGGGCCCAATACGCAACAAAAATCTTTCAAATGATTATGTGTATTGTGTAAGGCGAGAATATGTTTTGTGAAGGTAAATTCTCGCACAACTTGAACAATATCTGTTGCGTAAAAATTAAATAACAGTTTTTTGCAAAAACGTAAAAACTACTGATCTATCAGATTGAATATCTACTTCGAACTTGAACGGCCAGTGGAGCCCATTAACAAAAAAAATCTCCTAATGCAAACAATTTATCAGATTGTCCATTGCTCAAGTGTTTAGTATTATCCTTAAGTAAAGTTAGAACCTACAAACTCAATGAAATATTCACTGTAATCAAAGTTCTGGCATTAATTACACAAAAGCGGTCGTGTTTACGCACTTTTTGTTATAACTTTAATATTTTATCGAGTTTGAAGGTTCAAATTTTTTCTAAAAGGTAGTAAAAGCTTGAGCAACGGACATTTTGAGAGATTATTTTTATTAAGATATTTTTTTTTGTGAAGTGGCGCCACAGTTGAGGCCGTTCACGGCTACACTCGCCTTACACTTACGTTCTATTGGTAAGGGCTTGGCCTAGTGCGGGGCCCTAAAGTAATATTCTTCTGTACTCTCTTTTGGAAAGTAAACGGATTTTTTTACATCCCTAACTGAAAACATTATTTTTAAACGACTAATTCATGTAGAATTATCGTGGAACTATCTCTTTTAGCGACTCACCTCATATCGAGTAGCAAGCTAGTTGCTTCCGTAGCACTATTAAAATCTGCAACTTATTTCATGACAACGTGTTATATAATAATTATCTTGAGTCATAGTATAGTATACAACAAATGAATATTTTTTCATTAAATTCTAAATATGTGTATTTTAAAATATTATATTAAAAGGTTATTGTAAATACAACATTTAATTCAATATTTGGTAAGATTATGATATTTGTATCGACATTTTATTAATATTAATAGTGGATATTATTAAATTTATTACTAATATATACAAGTAATGGGTGTGTAAGTATTTATATAACGTATGTGTATATATTATACATCAAGTCTATGAATGTCGTACAACGTTCCTTGTTGTGAATGAGGTTTATGAACCTATTTATTAATAGGTATGTACTTTTAGCAATAGATAATTAATATAATTATATCAGAATAAACTATATTAAGCCCTAGATTTGATTAAAAACTTTGTACTCTTAAGAGGATTACGCATATTCATAATTCATTTTAAGAAAGACGCAGCTAGAATGTAACATTGGAATATTATTAAAAAAATATTATTATATTTTTTCAATTTCCCCTATTATCAATAAATTTAATAAATTTACATATTTTGCACTCAGTTCAGTAATATTAAACTCAATATTATTCGCCTATCGTTATTGAAATGCTTATTAATCTTGACGAAATAATTAAAATACATTTTTATAAATTCAGCACCATTACTCTCGTGAAAATATTGCGTAATCCTGGAATTTTATAATAAACCTTACATACCTTATCTACCAAAAAACGGGTAATATTACAAATACAATGAACAATTATTAATATATTTTTAAAATCTATATTTACTTTACATTTATCTCTTGACAAAAATAAAATATTGTGTTTTATGATTGTAATTTACACTTACTTATCAACTGTAGGTATTAATGCTCCTGATTATTTTGTAATGCTTTATCTATTCTGGCTACTGAAATAGCTTAATTCTTTTTGTTTTCAAATTTTCAATTATAATAATTATGTATGCTATCCAAGCTCAGTTATAATGTAAAATTTAATAAAAAACTGTTCAATGTTATTTGTAATACTACAAATAAAAAATTCTAATTATACCTTACTACTAAACGTATTGTCAATGCGCACAGTAAAAACTTAGGTTATATTTTTTTGGTGAGTGTCCTTTGACCTAGATATTTAGGATTTACTAAGTAGTAGGGTCTTTATATTTTTTAATCCCTGGACGAAGCGCGATTTAAAAAAATGAATCTACCAACAAATGGCCATAAAATAATTATCATATTTTTTTCTTTGGTTTTTTTTTAATTCATTTTTTATGTAGCAAGAATAAAATATTTCCTTTGTTGAATTACGGAACGTTCCTCGTATAAGGTTTATTTTTGCTTGTCTATTCTATCAATAAAAACCTTTTTTTTTAATTTTAGTCATACAAGGAACATTTTTGGAAATCGTGCTTCAATTTGTCCCAATCTATATTAAACCTCTATAGTTGTAGACCGCAGTACAAAATAATAACAACATTTTAATTGCAATCACCGTTATAAAAATATATTTTTTTTCATTTTACCTGTACTTTGTGCTACCTAGGAGAGTCTTAAAGACTTTAAAGATAAAAAGTTTGCCTAGAAATAACTCTGTCTGCTCCTGATGATCAAGTTTTTATTAGAAACCTTTTTTTTAAACAAAGCACATGGGAGCCCGTATAATTTCAGTAGAATTACTTTACCATGCGTACTGACTGTATTACTATCTAGTTTTTTCATTTAATCAAATTTTCATACGGTTTTTCACTAAAGATACTTGGCATTCGTTTTATATGTAACCTTAAATGCATAACAATATATCTTGGCCTCAAATCTATGGCACAGGTACATGAAATTATTGAATTTATGTCATAGATTTATATCTAAGTATATCTTTATGATACCATTATAGACCCAACGCGTGAACAAATATCTTGATTTAAAAAAAAGAAATTGTGTGAAAATGTATAATTTACCATGTCTGTCTTTTATCAGGGCAATATACTTAGTATCATTACTTTTAATATGTATTTGCATTTGATAGGTATTTTTTATTATATTTGATTCATTTTCTAGAGGAAATGGTATTTGAGGTTCCTACAGTCCCCATGCGAATCAGGCTTTGAATGTATCAAAAAATTTAGATGTCAGTTTTAAAATCATTAAACTATCGATGACAAGGGAGTAAAACGAACTGAAATATGTAATTAAAATTATTGTGGTGTATTGTAGTTGTGTAAAATAAAACTTAATGGCGTACCTACTAAATAAACATTTTGGCAAATATATTAATAATAATAGGTAATTGATGGGATTTTGCATTAAATTGTGAGTAGACAGTGCCAAAAATGAAAACTTTGGTTAGTGGTTTTATCGCATTGTTTTATTGGACACTTATACCAATCATTATCAATTAGAAGTATAATTTTATTACTTCATAAGTACGACGAAAACGTCAACTTCTTTAGTAATTTGTTTGGCCAACTTTATTTACACACAAACAAACACAGGAACAATTTACAATGAGACAAGACACAACAGGTTTACTTATTTCTAAAAAGAAATTTCTTAAAGCAAACCTACCTTTATGTGATTGTCTGTCAACGATTCTTTTTAATGAAAACTACGAGTACTTACGTAATATGCATTTTAATAACAAATTGGCAATAACGGAATTGAAAAACTTTTGGGCTACGAAAGTTTTAGTGGTGTAGGTAAAAGTGTCCAAATCTATGAATATTTTAATCATTTTTAAATTTATCTACTCCTTTTCTAGAAAATCTGAAAATTTGATGTTACACTATAATATGTTCTTCACCCGACCAAAATCAAAGAATGTAGAATAAAAAATGAAAATACGAAATAAAAACATTTATATTAACTCAAAAATAATAAATGTGTCAAAAAATAGAGTCGACTCTCACATCACAAAACCTAGATTTATTATCAATGTACAAGTTTGATCATTCACGACGTATTTATGAATAAAAATAAATGTGTTTTTGTAAGTTATTTTAAAAAATTAATCCATGTTTTTGTATAACCAAAGACAATAAAAATTTAACTAAAATCGTTGTGTTGTTTCTTACATATTGTTTCATAAGTATTTAGGTATTCCCCACTTAAGGGCGCGCCGTGAGAAAAATGGGTATTTTTGGATGCACACAATTTCGTTGGTACATACGATAATCACCTTATTTTTTTTATAATAATTTTATATTATGTTATCTAGATTCTTGTCGCAGAAAAACACAATTAAAGTAAGTTTGCTCGACAGGTTTATTTTTAAAAGTTTGGTATATTTTTACATTTTTTTGCGTAGTGTAGCGTAGCTATTTTATGAACATAAGACGTTAATTTTTGCTTATTTGGCTAGAATTTAAAAAAGAGTAAAATATCGTCTAAATATGGTGATTTCGCTCTGTTTTTACACACCGGGTTTGTCATTAGTGGGAAAGGTACGTTTAAAAGTTTGAGGCAGGCCCTAACGTTAATTGTAAATATGGTTTTCTGGCGGATAATAAACTACAGGGCATAACTAAACTGGGTATGCCCTGCGGGATTTTACGCCACTTTTTCTATATTGTGATCAAAAATAATATTATCATGGTCATAAAATAAACCCTTCCAATCTTGAGGGATAGTAAAATTTACTACCTGCCTATATCATCTTAGATATTAACCTGTTTGTATGGAAAAGCAATAAGGCTACTGCTATTACTCCTGATTAGATCTTGTGGATATTAACTTATACAGGGTGTGATAAGATATAATAATTTTAACATGTCAACCAGCTGAATAACATTGAAAAACTTTTCCTGACAAAGATAGATTAAAATATGAAAAAACTCTTTTACTCAATGCATCAGAGCCGCAGTCATTAAGAACGAGTATAAAGGAGCCAAAAATTGCAACCTGGTTTTCTGCATATGTTCCTTGAGGAAAGTTGTCCTGTTTCCTGGTCTGCATGCACGCTCTTAATGTTCGGCTACCCCTTACACCCTGTATTTTTATATTTTTTCTCTGTTTCATTATGTCTGTAATAAAACAGCTTGCTCCCACACAAGTTTTAATCGTAAATACCAATCTCCGTAAACAAGACTTGATTTAAACTAGCGCCAAGTTGGATGAAAGTATACAGGGTTATTTTTTATTCACCCCGGAAAATTTACAAGGTGATTCTACTCATGATTCTGAACAACTTTTATTATGGGGTCACCTGCGAAATCGCGAAAAAAAAAACAACTGCCCCATAGAAAAATTCATACCTACTCGAACAAAATGTATGGAACAGTTGGATTTTTTTCGCGATTTCGCAGGTGACCCCATAATAAAAGTTGTTCAGAATCATGAGTAGAATCACCCTGTAAAATTTTTGGGGGTGGATAAAAAATAACCCTGTATATACCGACTGCAAATGAATTGATTGTGAACTCTTACTGAAACTTCGTTACACAACCATGTCAGAGGCCTACTACTAGTATTAGGCGGTTGAAAAACTCTGACACCAGGGTTCATCGGGTCGTTGGACGACTCGGTGTCCCACACGAAAAGAGAGAGAGACTGAAACTAGGCGTATTTTTAAGTTGGAGGATAAGTAAGGTGGTTCTCCGGGTTTTCTCCCTTTATGACGGACTGACAAACGTATTTTTGACGATCCATCCGTCAGACGAAAGGAAATTTCTAATTCCCATACCAAAGACGAATATTATGGCACACTGTAACTCATTCGAATACCCATAAAAAAAACATGGCACCGCTGCGATTTCGCTACAATGTTTGACAGACGCATCCGTCATTGTGTGGAACTCACCAAAATAGTGAATCTTTCTAAATTCATAATACACAGTTTAAAAACTTTGTAGGTCCTGGGTAACACATATCACGCCTATAATCCCTTGCGGGGTAAGCAGACCGTAAACGGTCCATTTACGCCACGTCTGACAAATATTTGTGGTTCATTCGAAAAATTGTGACAGGTTGTCAGCCCATCGCCTTAAATTGCAATACACACCCTCGAGACCCTTAGTCGCCTCTTACGATACCCACGGGAAATAAATGGGGTGATGCTATTCTAAGCCGGCACTACACGGCTCCTGCTCTTGGGTAATATATATATTTATAACTTTATAACGATCGATCATATTAAAGTCCTTGGGAGAGATGGTTCCTTACATCGGAGGGAACGTTGGTCCCGCTTACCGTTTAACACATATGTCAGAGGTTTTCAGTAGTCATAGGTGGTTTGAAAATATTTAATGGGAGGCGCTCGTTGGTGCCTACTGGTAGGTATAAGACGATAAAAAGCTTATAAAGATACATACACACACCACGCCTATATCCCTTGCGGGGTAGGCAGAGCGCAAAAGGCCGTAAAAAACAAACATTTACGCTGCGTCTGACAAACATTTGAGCGTCATCAAAAAATTGTGTATCGCCATAGTGACAGGTTGTCAGCCCATCGTCGAAAACTGCAATCTTCGATCAACACGGCCTTTCGTACAAGTCGGAACGAGATGGAGGACCGAGTTGCTCGAAGACTGCAATACACGTGTAACCCTCGAGTTCCTTAGTCGCCTCTTACGACACCCACGGGAAAGAAATGGGATGATGCTGATCTAAGCCAACTATTTTTTTTTACTCTTATTTTCCGTTTACTTAAGAGACTCGAGGGTGTGCATTGCAATTTTAGGCGATAGACAATATTCCGAATTACTCTTAAACATTTGTCAGACGTGGTGTAAATGGCCGTTTTTTGCTCTGCCTACCCCGCAAGGGATTATAGGCGTGATATGTTTATGTTTATGTTTTTTCCGTTTACTTAGGTACCCAATAGATAACCTCCCCTCCCCTCACCTCAAACAACCTACATTCTTCCTCACATGTAAGGTTTACCCTATTACAGGCCAAAGACAAAATGCCAAAATAATAAATAAATAAATCCATCTCTTCCAAAAGGATTTGTTATTGCGATGTTTTAGTTTAAATTGGATGTAGCGTAAAATTACCTCTGAACAAACGAGAATTAATGGATAATAAAACTGTGCAAGTAATGTTCAAGTGACTTAGTAAGTATTTTATGTTTTTTCTCATAGAGGGATATTAAAAGTAGTAATGTCATTTGGACCCACATTTATTTATCTTCAGGCGACGTACGTATGTTTACGTATACGATACGATACGATACAATACAATACAAATTATTTATTTAATAAACATAATTACTAATAGGTAAAACTACACAAAAACAATTATGAGGCTTAACTATTTCCTAAACTAATAATAGTAATTCCTGTGTCTTAGTCTTGTGAACATAATTGTTCTAAATAATATAATATAAAATAAAATACGACTATACAATTAAAATAAATTTTTTAAAATATTACTATTCTAAAATAAATTCTAACGGTGGAGACGTGAGCGGTAGCTTCTCTTAGAAGCGGCGAAACACGACTCCTTGCGGCCAAAACTCCGCATTTAATATTTATGTATCCATTTTCTTATCAATGGCACACAACACCGTCATGATTCAGAATTTAGCTATACTTACTATCAATCAATGTCATAAGGCTCGCCTGCGTGCAGGTGTTGGGACACGCAAGGCACAATCTAAGATGACTCATCGTTAGAACTGCCCCACACAGACAGTTTAGATTTAAAACATCCAAAAATCCCCATTCCGTCATGTTTTTTCTCCAGCTAGTTTGGGTCCTAAGTCTGTTCAAGGAGTTGCCAAATAGGCCACGGTAACTTACGTCCAGCGGCTTTCAGTGGTCGGGACAAAAGGAACGGTATCAAGTATCTCCATTTTTTGCCCTACATTGGTTGTTGTGTTTGTTTTTATTTGAAACAAGCGTTATTTTGATTATTTCGTTAATATTTTATTTGTAGGTTGTGAGGAGGTATTTTAATTTGATTGCGATACAAAATAAAAAAATGGAGGGCCATGACATTTGTTTGCACAAATAATATTTAGGTTTAGTATATTTAAATTTTAACTACTTATGAGGGCTACTGATTTATAATATTCAAAATTGGTAGCTTCAAAGTTCAGGAACATAAACGTTATAACTGAAAATTATTATGACAATCAAAATGTTAGGATAATCAATATTAGGGACAATCAAACATTAGGATAATTGAATATAAGGACAACCGACTTTTAAGACAATGAACTTGGGTCAAATAAAGGAGACCCGTATTATTTTAGGCCCTTGTAATGAAAAACTACCTGCTATTTAGTTTACTGTTTACTTGCCCTTACCTCAGCACCCTACTTCCTGCCTCACCTGTAGGGTAACCAACCCTATTACCGGCCAAAGACAAATTGCCACAGACAACGATAGCCAATAGTGACGTCGATGAAATGTCTATCGATAAACAACCAAAGCTGGCCAAAGTCAACAATGTCAAAGTGATGGTTGGCCGTGTGATGCCGGCTTAGAATAGCATCACCCCATTTCTTTTCCTTGGGAGTCGTAAAAGGCGACTAAGGGACTCGAGGTGTGTATTGCAATTTTAGGCGATGGGCTGACAACCTGTCACTAAGGCGATACACAATTTTCCGGATGATCCTCAAATATTTGTCAGACGTGGCGTTAATGTCCGTTTTTCGTTTGTCCGTATTTTTTTGTTTCCGCTCTGCTTACCCCGCAAGGGATTATAGGCGTGACATGTGTATGTATGTATGAATGAAAAAAAATGTATTCAGAAATCTACAAATTGTTACCACCTCAGAGTTTGAATCCTTTACAAAATGTGCATTAACTGCATACATCAGCCTATTGTAGCTCACTGCTGGAAGTAGGTATCCCCCAGGGTATGCCGTAGGGCACAAACTCTCAGTCGCTACCAGCCGCCGTTTTTAAATCATCGGTTCATCTGGCCAGAGATCGTCTACGCTTGCCGAGGCGTGGCTTCAACTCAAAAACCCGCTTACTCCACCTTCTGAATATTTACGTAGATTTTATTAGATTTTTTCAAATATTCCAAAATAAAATATAATGGTCCCAGTTACTTGACACAGGCTGATTGCAGTATAAGTACTTAAATTGCTTAGATATTGTCGCGCCTGGCGTAACTGTAAGCTGTACTTGTATTTTCAACCTTTCATACGAAATACCCGATCAGCTGAATAACTTCATATGGGAACAGGAAAAAAACGTTTACTGACATAGGCTCCGTAGCAAAGTTGTTCAGTTTCACGGTCATAAAGATGATTATCATGAAACAGAACAACTTTTACTTTGGAGCCTAAAAGTGGTCACTTTGTAAAGCGTACAGTTTATCGATACTAAATCCCTATTTAACTTTGCCCGGCTAATAACAGGGACGATGCGAAATTAGTCCAAAGTCCAAACTTGTGGACAAATTTCCATTGCAGTTGGCAACTTTGTTCACTTTGTTACATAAATTATTTCGCAACTATATAGGGTGAAATTTTACTAGTGATCGATAACGAAAACTCAGATCAAACGTATCATGATCATAAGGAACATAGGTTGAAATATGATAAAAATATTTTGAATGTCCAGAGTAACTCAAATCGGCTGATCAGCATTTTTTATGGGAGGACCAAATATTTTATTTCGACATTTTCGACCAATGATCCTGTTGGTACCTACTATCTGCAGCATCTTGAGGTAACTATTTAAGGGATCAACTTATATTGGTTTTTCATACTGTACTGGTATTAAATTAGGGTTTCGTTTTTCCCGGCCTTTTTCAGTTCCCGGGAAACGGGAATTTATTTTCGCTTTTCCCGGGAATTCCCGGGAATCGGGAAATGTTTAATACTTTTTTGTTTTGCTGTGTTTCGATAAGAAATGGAGTTAAACACTTTATTTTATTGTTTAAATTACATACTTAAAAAGGTAACACTGTCATACGAGTACTGAACGAGCCTATCCTGGTCTCTGAGTTTTTAAACCGTCTAAACAACTTTATTAATGATCAGTGTAACAAATTCAAAACATCGATCGGGATTGACGGCTTAACGTGCTCTACGAAATAAATAAAAATAAACATGTCAATCAGCCTGACTTGTCAAATATAAACACCATGGGAATCGGATCCCAAGATCTTTGGATTGAGAGACCATTGGTCAAACAATTATAGCACAACATTAGCATTAACGGCCACAAAAGTCCACTGCTGGATATGGGCCTTCCTCCAGTAGTGTTTTTGCCATACTCACCACGCTACGCCGGCAGATTGGCGAGTGCAGGGTCAGATATTGATATACAATAATAAATAAAAAATAAATCAATTAGGAATGTTAATGATCCATTTTCATCATCTTCATCATCATATCGTGAAGGACAACAAATCGAAAAACGACCCAATGAACCTTAGGATCAGAGTCTTAGTAGGTATTCGTAACTAACATGGTAAATAACCTCATCTATTGTGGGTTTCCTATTATCATTCGTGCGTTTACGGATGCGTCTATCAAACGACTTGACAGACGCATCCGTTACGCACTATAGCCGTATTTGTTTGGGAATAAGATCGAAATTCGCAATTTCCTTTTGTCTGACAGACGCATGCTTTACGGTGCGTTAAAAATACGCAGCGTCGGACGACAAGTGGGCAAACTGCTTAAGTATTCATAGGCATCAATCGGGACGCCGGCTTAATGTGCCCTCCGAAGCACCGGTCTGTCTTTCTTACAGACAATTAGGTGAATCAACTTGCAATGCCCTAACACAACAAAACTGGGTACGATCTCACAACGTGATTAATTGACAAATATTAACTTTGTGTGTTTCCTTTGAGATTCAAACCAGAGACCTCCAGATCCTTAAACAAACGATCAGATCACTAGATCATGGAAGCAGTAAAGGTTTATAATTTATATCCAGAAATGTTGTGGTATCTGTCTGTAAATAATTATCAATAATATGAAGGTTTTTAGAGCATTAAACCACAATTTAAACTTTCCGGGAATTCCCGGGAAATGAATAAAAATTTCCCGTCGGCGGGAACGAAGCTATTCCCGGGAATTCCCGATTCCCGGGTCCCGGGAACGAAACCCTATATTAAATACAACCAACCCTTAATGCCGCCGTGTGATGGCGGCTTAGAATAGAGCATCGCCCCAATTCCACCATGTGGGTGTCGTTTAAACCGACAAAGGGATTCAATCGTCCAGGGAATCGACAGCAGCGTTCGCTGTGAATGTAACTCATTGCACTGCGCTCGCCAATCCGCCTGCTCGCCAGTGCCCCCCTTATTGGTATTGCCGCGATTATGGCAATACCAATAAGGGGGGGATGGGGGGGCATGTCCAGCAGTGGACTGTTGTGGCTGTTAATGTGTGTATGTAACTATGTTACCCTTGGGTAGGACGGGGGTGTTGCTAATTACAGTAAATGGCTTTAACTGTGGCGACCTCATGTTTAGGTCGATCTTACAAGGTGTTAGAAAAAGTACTGCGTTCCTTTTACCACGTTTTTTATACGTATAACAAAGTGTATTAAGGGTGTTGAAAATATATTGATAATATCGGCCCGCCCAGCGGTTTCACCCGCTGCTAACCGTTTCCCCGCAGGAAAAAGATTTTTACCCGGCATAAATTATAAAAACCTTTCTCTTGAATCAGTCTATCTACTACAGAAAACCGCTTCAAAATCCGTTGCGTACTTTTAAAGATCTAGGCATACATAGGGACACGGAAAGCGACTTCATTTTATGCTATTTAATGATTAGTGATTGTCGCTCATGATTGCAGCTTAAATTTATTTGCCTAAACCTTATGCTCAAACAAAACTGACTCGGAATCTCTCTGTTCCCAAAATGCCTTTAGCAAAGTCTTTTGATTTACACAATACCTATGCACATTAAGTACATACTGCCAACGCATTAGCTACTCAATTAATGCTTTTTCCATAAAATACGGCAAAAAGTGCACTCTTCTTTCTCAGTTATTATACTTTACGCTCCGACATTAATTTATTTATTTATTATAAAGTACAATGTATAGTATAGCCTACAGGATAAACCTTAAAATACCATATAAGGAAACAGAAAAACATAACAATATAACAAAAAACAATTTAGGAGAATAGTAAGATCAGACAATAAGTAAGTAAGTAAGACATATTATATAACAAAATATACTTCATTAATAAATAACAGTATTTTGTAGATGTCGAACAATCAAAACTAATTTACAAAAACTTTTTTATAAAACATCAGATGGAAAGTGTAAAAGTGACATCGAAAGAAGGGTGAATGCCGGCAACATGGTGAATGGAGCGTTGCACGCTTTTATGAACAGCCAGAAAGTCTCTGATAAGGCTCGTCTGGCTGTGCATAGAGGGGTGTTAGTTCCGACACTTATGTATGGGGAAAGTTGGGTATGGCAGAAAAAGCATGAAAGTAGAATAAATGCAGTACAAATGAGAGCGTTAAGAAGTATGATTGACGTAAAATTGAGTGACAGGATAAGGAATAGCGTGATACGAGAACGTTGTGGTATAAAAGAAGACGTAGTGACTGGTGTAGAAAAGGGTATGCTTAGATGGTTTGGTCATGTAGAGAGGATGAATGAAAGAAGATTAACGAAACAGGTGTATATGACAAGTGTGGATGGGAACGTCGGAAGGGGAAGACTGCGACGAACGTACCTTGATCAAATCGGGGACGTGCTAAAGAAAGGTCAGGTCAAGAGTACCCTAAACTGACGAGCATGCATGAAGAGATTGATGAATGTGGAGGAGGCGAAAGAAGTATGCCAGGATCGTAGTAAGTGGAAGGAAGTAGTCTCTGCCTACCCCTCCGGGAAAGAGGCGTGATTTATGTATGTATGTATGTATGTATTTTTATAAAATTGTTCAACCCTAGTTCAGAACGCAACATAGCGCGCCTTCACAGTCAAGGTAAGTGAACGCCTGATATAATTTTAACGTCAACAATAATATACGGAACGTAAGTGCACGCCCGCTGTAAAGGCAACGTAAAGTGCTGAAAAAAAACCAACGTGAAGGTTCACTTAGATTCCTTTTTCTTAAGAATGAAGCGCGAAATACTTTTATTAAGGCGGCGCCGACCGGCCAATGGCGCCCTTATCCGTTATATAGTATTTTTTTTAAATCTAAAACAAGCATTACAAATATAAGACGGACAAATTGTTGTCTTATTCGATAACTTTATTTCACGGTACAACAATAAGCTCCATAATATAATACTTCTTTAAAATCACTTAAATAGAAAATTGTGGCCATCATAAGCCGTTAAATTGATTTTAGTCCCGGGGCTTTGAAATCTACACTTGACTATTTGGTAGGGAGCTAGGACTCACCCAGAGAAGTTTGTGTGGTCGTTCAAGCAACCAGTTTAGGAGTTGCTCTGGGAAGAACGGATTGGACTGAATCTACCCGGCACGTGCCGGTAGTTCCCAAAATGGGGAACATTATGAGGACCTCCGCGCCCCCGCCTGCAGGGGCGTCGGTTGCTTGAGGAGCTTGTGGAGTGTGATCTACTTGCAATAGTTGACTTATCGTATAGGACAACAATTTATACGTATCAGTTTTTTTTTCAGATTTCATGAAATTAATAAACAGGTGAAGGCGCCACTGGACCGACGGGTTTTTCTCGGCGCAGGCATAAAGTAAAAACAGCCTTTTAAACTGACGTCTAACACGAGCGTTATATTGCGGAACTTATTTAATTTTAGAAAAAGGCTTCCTAGATTTTTACAATATAATTAGCTAGGCGAAACGAGACAAAAATCCCACTAGGATTACCTGCATCGAAGTTCCATAAACAAACACAGAAACATTCACACACATACATATACATAAAACGTATTTTGACTTGCGGAGCAGGCTGAGCGTTAACGGCCGTAATAATACAGTCGCTATCGTCTGTAGGTATAGGTCTGACAAATATTTGTGGGTTTCAGAAAAATCGTGTATCACTATAGTGATAGGTTGTAAGCCTGTCCTACGTTGTAAGGTTGTAAGCCTACAATTGTAATACACATGAAACTCGAAAGCGGGAAAGAAATTTAGTGATGCTTTTCTAAACCGGCATAACACGGCACACAAAAAATAACAAAAGAACAATAGATATAACTTGCGCAAATAAAGAAAGGATTCCAAAATTGCAACATTATTGTTTGTCTCTATATTCAAATATGTATTGGTGACGGCCAATGTGGCGCAGCGGTAATGCGACTGCCTGGGACGCTAAGGTTCCGGGTTCGATTCTCGGTGGGGCATCACAATAGTTGATGTTTGTCAGTTTGTGACTAGTCTGGTTAGGAAATTTATGACATAGCAGGCTGAACCACCTGATTGTCCGAAAAGGGAGAAGGCTTCGTGCTTCGGAGGGCACACTAAGCCGGTCCGGGTGCTGTCTATGATTACTTAAACGGCGGTCGTTACCCAACCATGTCAGAGGCCTACTACTAGTAGCCTACCTACACGAAAATGAAAGAATAAGTATATGATGAAATTTTATGGGAGATGTCAACAATAATGTTGCCATTTCGGGATCATTTCTTTATCTGTGCGACTTATATGTCTTAATTCTACGTTTAAATTCAAATTCTTAACTGATTTCCATTTGATGACGATCGGCGCTAACTTTCTGAAGAAATTCCGAGGAATTCCGCCGTAGAGGCGTCAGGTGATGCGATATTGGTTCACTCACAAATAGATTACAGCTGTCTTGTCATAGAGTATAAGATACGTAAAAACAGAAGGAACATAAAATACCTAAATACGGCCACAACAGTCCACTGCTGGACATAGGCATTGCCACAGCCACGTCATTGAATATCGGGGGGTATTATATTCACTGGTAGAATTGGGGTGATGCAATTCTTAGCCCGCACCACACGGCGGACAAACATAAGGTACTAATAAGGTATAATACTCCATGATAGGCGCTAACTTCCTGAAAAAAATCCGTGAAATTCAAATACAAATATATGAAATAAAATGTTTTCTTAATTCAATATTGGATAGAAACTATCACATATTGACGTTACAATCATTTAACAAAAAAAAAAACATTCAATTTTCATCTTATTATGTCTTGTCATAGAGTAGTCAAGGCATTTAACCAAGATGTGTCACTTCTCCTAATTTTTTGGTCTGTCTACGAAAGGAATAAACGCGTGATATGCGTATGCGTATAAAACGAAATACGAAAATTAAAACATTTATTTGGTAAAAGTTGTTGTAGTGTGTTTATAAATGCCTAAGATGACTTTAAATCTTAAGGCGGTATAAGACCCAGGACCTTCAATTGTAAACAACATTGCCTACTGGTTGCCTGTAAGTGTGGAATTATCAGCTGAACTCAAATGTATTCTTGACAGTTGTATCACGAGAGACATTTCAATATCCTCATAATCATCATCACCAGCCAACATCCACCCATTGCAAGGAATAGGCCTCTTCTCTGTTGCGCCAATCTTCACGGTCCTGTGCTAAACTCATCCATAGAGATCCCGTCGGTGATGTCACCGGACTACCTCAAAATATTCTATATAATTTGAAATTGAATGTCAAATTTTCCTTCATCAAAACTTAAGTCTCATCTGCACTCCCAACTCTTGGCGGCCATTACGCCCGCGCGAATGCGAGCGAACTCTCCGAACGGTACCTAATTGAAAAAGCAATTAAACGTTGATACACTCCCCCCACCACCCTGGAGACCTCCTCACCCCCGCTATCGTCCAGGGGTGATTACCAATCATATTTCTTACGAATGGAAGCTTTTAGGGCTACCCCATTTTTTGCTTACCTGTGATGATGATGTTGTATAGAAGATTCGATCTCTACTCGAGTTATCCGAATGAAGAAGAAGTCATGTCATGTCTTATAGTTTGTAGCAAAATACGCGCTAGCTGTCTCAATAAGCCGACGATAAAAAAAATGTGATTAATTTGACTTGAAATAGGGGAGAACCTATACTTTTTTTCAAACGTGACAGGACTAAGATATCTCCTAACCTTTTATAAACCTATTTGACGAAAAGTGACAGCGCAAATTTAAGGTAAGTTATGAGAATTTTTTCCCAAATTGAGACCCTTATGAACTTTAATTGGTTATATAACTGTATGAAAGACAAAGACAAGTATAATTTAATCCCTTAAATGTATCTTAAGGTGCTTCAAAATGTACGATATCTACGCCAGAATTTGATACGTACAAGATGTGCTGCGAATAGTACATTCACTGTTTACATTGGCTTTACAAGAAAGCAACAAACTTTAAGCCGTAAATTGAAAACATAACAACAAAACTTTGACAACAGCCAGCTTATGTCCGCAAGACCAACTTAGATGCATCTTGGAAACTCTCACAAGGGAGACCAATTGAAAATCCATTAGTTTAAAGGAAATGATCAGTTATCCTCTCCCGGAAGATATAGTTTTTGACATGAGATTATAAAAACTAGAGATATGATCAGCAAAATTGAAATTTTTCTTATATCACAGTAGTTAAGTTTTTACTTAAAGCGAAGTTATCTAGCTTATCTTTAAGTGTACATAGATGGCGCTGAGCTAAACTGAAAAAAGTTTATTTTCAAGGAAATGAAAGTAAATAGATGAAATGTATTTGTGATTCTAATGTCAATGTTTCAGCTTAACATGCCGCCATCTTGTTGGAAGTTAAAAAAAAGGGCGAGAACTTTCAGATAGAAAACTGTCTATTGCAGTCACATTATTTTTTTTGAAAGAACTGTTATTTGGGTACTTAGCTATTAGTGGGGACGTTTGTATCAGACACTTTTGGAGCAAATTTATAAATTCAAGCCAGATGGCGTTGTGGTAGAAATTTTGACATTTGAGTCAAAATAGGTACAACTTCATCTATTTACTGGGATTTCTTTGTAAAACAGATTTTTAGTTTAGAACGGCGCCATTTATGTAAACTTGAAAATTGGCTAGAAAATTTGTCAATCAAAAACACAGACTTTAGAAAGTTTGTGGTTTTTATAGTTATGCTAATAGATGGGTCTGTAAGTTATATAAGAAACAGTATACACTTCTTCTTCTTTTCACTAATCGGTTTAACACAAAACTTTTGATACGAGAACATTCTACCAGGTACCTACTTCAGTAACAGCTGAATAAAATAGTAGAATTATAACACCTTGACACCCGACTTAATATTCACGTCATACGGTAATCTAACTGCAGCGGCGATAGGGTTGAATAATTCATATCCCCCCTTTTCCCCTTTCCACCCTTTTCCCCCACTCAGAAAACTTCCAGGATACGTTCTCGGAGTGGCCTGATCAACCGATATCTTGGGAATATTTGAGGTTATATACGAACTAATCAGAATGTAATCTGGACGAAAAGCCTGTGGAATACTGAACAGGGATTTTATTGAGGCTTATTTGGACGACTCGAGTAGGCAAGTAAAGTCGGAGTGTTAAAGTTCTCTGGATGTTCGAGAAATGGGAAATTTTCTAGCCAATCTTTAAGTGTACTTAGATGGCGCTGAGCTTCACGGTATTTTTTTTCATGGAAATGTAGTTGAACAAATGCAATGTACATTATATACATCAGCCTATTGCAGTGTACTGCTGGACGTAGGCCTCCTCCAGGGTACGCCATAGGGCACGATCTCTCGTTTTCGCCATGAAATGTATTTTTGCAACTTAGCATAACAGCCATCTGGTATGACATTATAATAAAAGCTTGAAAACTATCAGTAGAAAAGGCACAATTGCAAGAAAGATCTATGTTTTGACAGTTTAGGGCGTATTCATGGCGCATTGTTTTTCCTTTGCGTGGCTGTCCTCCCAAACTTGACAGAACAAATACACAGATTATTTATATTATGTTAGCTTGTCTACTAAATATAATTATTTACATTTGAAGGTGGCTTCAAACGTAGCTATAAATCACGTAGTATTGTAGTAAGTCCTTTTACTTCTCGGTAGTAGAAATTATCTTCTTGAACTACAATTTTGAACTTTCGAACTTACTTGAATGCGTTGGTCAAGTGTTACGCACCGTAGCCGTATTTCTGGAAATAAGATCACAATTTGCAATTTGCTTTCGTCTGACAGACGCATGCGTTACGATGCGTTAAAAATACGCAGCGATGGACGACAAATGGGAAAATCACTTTCGTCTGTGGCCACCTTGATGAAAAAACACATACTTATTATTAATTATTATTATTTAAGACTTGTGTGTTGGGATGTTTTCTGTAAGTAAGTTTTTTGACAAATAAATTATGACTGTTAACAAGCACCTTGCAGGTTGCCTTGCGTAAATGGTTGTGTAGTTGTAAAAAAATAGGGAGATCCAGTGAGAAAAGATAATTTTACGGTAGCAAATTAACAACCACCTTTTCCGGCTAGTGCCAGTGAAAGTTTAATGACTTCCTAACTACAAGCCACATATTTTATGCACAGTCTGTGATCGAAAATTTAGATGGTAGTAGTTACTTTTAGCCTCGTGTTACATACATACATACATAAATCACGCCTATATCCCTTACGGGGTAGGCAGAGCGTTAACGGCCGTTCAACGGATATTAACACCACGTCTGACAAAAGTTTGAGGGTCAATAAGATAACTGTGTATCACCATAGTGACAGGTTGTCAGCCCGTCGCCTAAAATTGCAATACACACCCTCTAGTCCCTTAGTCGCCTCTTACGACACCCATGGGTAAGAAATGGGGTGATGCTATTCTAAGCCGGCATCACACGGAGAAGCCTCGTGTTACCTACTCATTAAAGGGCTCAGCGTATGCTGGTTATGCCTTGATAGCTGTGTGAAAGACCAGTAGTAGTCGATCTTTGGATTGGTGCATGTCAAAGGAAAAGTGGAGTGGAGATGGCGTTTAGGAATGTTGAAATTTTCGCATCGGCAAAATGTGAATCTTCATAGTTTACCAGCCCAAAACGTAGCTACTTTTTTGCTATTATTTCAACATTTAGTTTCAACTTAGGTAAGCAATTTTTTAATAAACATGCTCATCGAAAAATCTGTATCATCATTTTTTCCTATGCAGGTTTCGAAGTAAAAGGCGAAAACTTTGTTAATAGCCTTACGTCAATAATTTAAGTTACTCATAACATTATAGTTTAGGCTGTAAGTTTTCCGAAGAAAATAAAATAAAAAAACGACAGTAAAAGACAAAATAGTGATGAAAGATTTTAATGACCTACGTGCATCAGCCAATGGAAGAAAATCAAATTTGCCTAACCAAGAAGAAGACTTCCACTTCGTCTGAAGATTTGAAGGTTATTTAGTCTTCATGGCTTAGTGTTTGCCCCATCCGTAGCCGCCCCATCCGTAGCCGCCCCAGTTGTTGCCCCAAGCACCGGAGTAGACTCCTTTGCCGCCCCAACCGAGACCGTTCCAACCTCCTTGAAGAAAAAAAACAGTGTTAGAAGACATGTCCATTAAAATTGTTTTATTGTGTTGAGTAATAGTTGTACAAACTCAAGAAAATATTTGGCACATCAATAGCTAGATTTGGACTCACTATTAGTTTAACAAGATAGTTTCTTCGACTCCTCTCAGCCGGCCGTTTGCCGCTATTAGCCGAAAAGTGAGGGTTAATTATATAATGGTTCAAAAAGAAATTGAAAAAATTATAGCGTGAAGATTAAACCCGGGACTGTGGTGTACCATCCCATCGCTCTTTCACTGAGCTAACAGCGCCTCGACTAAACACTTCCAAATATTCAATCTCATGATTCTCGTCTTGAAGCGACGTACAAGCGACAATACAAACGGACGCTTATATTTTTTCTTATTTACATTTACGAAGGTGAAATGCATCTAGGGAATGCGCATCATCGTTCCCTGTAGATGCATCATCTTGTATGTCCGTGTTTAGCAGTTAGCTGTAGGTGCTGATTAGGATAACGATAATGATGATGAACTTACCCCTTCCATTCTAACCAAAGCTGTTCCAGTCCAAACAGCAGGAACGGCAGTCTCAAAAATAGATACGGACACGGGACGTTCTTCACGTGAGCGCGGAAATAATGAAGACTTCAACGTACAATAACTGTTCTAACCAAGACCGTTCCAGCCGTAGCCGCCGTAGCCAAGACCGCCAACAGGAACTAAAGTCTCTACAATAGCCACATACACGCGACGTTTTTACGATGAGCGCGGAAATAATCAGGACTTTGACGTACCATAACCGTTCCAACCAAGACCGTTCCAACCAAGACCGTTCCAGCCAAGACCGTTCCAGCCGTAGCCGCCGTAGCCAAGACCGCCGACAGGGACGACAGTCTTAACAATAGGCACTGGCACGACGACGGATTTCACAATGGGGATGTCGGCTTTCACCAGGTTTTGAGTCGAGATAGCTGCCGGGGCGTAGTATTTTCCTGTGGAAAAGAAAAAAAGTTAGAAGGTATGTGTGGTATGTGCCTTATGAATCACCTACCTACACTAACACCTTTAATTCAACTGGTCAGTTTTACTGTGCTTCTTGCAACCGTGTTTTCATGACGAAGTTCGGCTTTGCCAGCCACATTAGATCACACCGGTATAAAGACCCATGTTCATAATATATACGAGTCGCCATCAGCGGACACGGTTTGGACGACATGACATGATGATACATCACCTTATATTTTTCTGTGGGCTTCGTATTAAAACACATGAGCTAAAGGTCCATTGTATAAAAAATCAAAACAATTTGACGATGCGCTGCGTTTCGCCCATATTTTTCTGGATGCAATGAAATAAGCCATTCGTGTAGAATTTTTACTATTTATTTTGTCTTTACTTTACTTTTCATTATTCATTGTTTTGTACTGAATATTAAAGAAATAAAATATCCTAGACAATTCACACAGCGCCATCTAGCCCCATAAACTACGCAAAGCTTGTACTATGGGAACTAGATAGCTATTAATAGGTAGGTACTTATGTATATTTTTTGTAAATAAATACATATTATAAATAGAAACACCCAGACTAAACACAAATATCTGAAAATGAATTAACAATTTTCAGATATTTGTGTTGTGTCTTGTGGGGATCGAACCCACGACGCTCGGTGTAGCAAGCAGGGGTACTATCCGCTACGCCTTCGGATCAGTCAAATGATTTCATTACTATTGTTGGTCTAACTTATTCTCCGCAGCATATGGCTGGTGTAACCGAATAACAATATCATATTTTGGATAGTGTTTACTAAAGATTCATTCATTCATTGTAATAGGCCACCAAGCAAACGAATGACCTTAAAACTAATCACTAAACTATTCCACATTTCAGTACCTTCAAATTATTCATAGAATGAGAAATTTTCTAGGGATTCTCGAATGTCATGTAGAGGGCGCTGAGCTTAATTGAAATAAAGTTTCTTTACACAAAAACTGTACCACTTCATAAATTATTCTTTATTTTGTGTTTATTGAATTGTTCTAAATTTATTATTTGTGATAAGTTTACTTACCTACACAAATGACATTCAATTTAATATAAAGGCGATCAGTTTATTTTGTAGTAAACAAATCAAAGTAACATAATTAATTTGTAACGAACACAGCGTGAAACGGAACCTGTGACAAAACTATGGCTGCCGCCAGCCATACTGAATCGTCAAAATTTCAGTTTAGCACAGCGCCCTCTGGTTTGACATTCAGAACTATCAAGAGAACTGTCAACAGTAAAACTCCCATTGATCACACTACAGAGTACTAAGCACAACTTAGACCTAAGTCAAACTGTAAGTTTAGTCCCTAGAACTTAGTGTAGAGTAATTAATTTGACTAAAGTTAAGCCACAACCGCAACTGACTAAGTTTATATTTACCCGACGGCTGGGTTTAGAAAAACAACGTTGTATTTCAGTTAAATAATCTATTCGGTGCATTTAAAATTTGAACAACATTCGAAAGTTCCAGAAATAAATGATTTTCGTCTTGTATTTATTGCTTGGGTCTTGCAATTAGTTGTATAGCAACGAGGTGTAGGTAGATAAGAAGTCCTTGCGGGGTAGGCAGAGCGTTAAAGGCCGTAACTATAAGATCACTATCGCCACGTCTTACATGATATTTATGGGCCGTTTCAGGAAATCGTATATCAGTTGACAATAGTGAGAGGTTGTCAGTATGTCGCCATTGTACATGAAACCTCAAGTCTATAAGTCGCCTCTTACGAAAATCCGCAGACGATGTGAGTCTATTCTAAGTCGGCATGACACGGTTAAAATAAGTCAAAACTGTTTATAACCGCTGCAAAATTTAAACTTAGTATTTTTGTGATAACCAAATCTTTATTACATGCACTACGTAGTTGCAATCAGTGTAATGCAATCGTGTTGCTTTTTTTCACTGATATGCATTATTCAGAATCCGTTGTAGCGCATCGAGTTGTAAGTTTTCTCTGACTATAAAAAACGTGTTTGCATTTAATTGGAAATAGATCTGATTGCACAGAAAGAGAAACAATAAAAAAATAAGTGTATATACCATCCAAAAATCCATTGCTTTACATAATATATCAAATCCATAGCTACCTACCTATCTTATTCATTATAATCTTCTTCTTCTTTTCGTGTGGGACACCGAGTTGATAAAAAAACCGATGGACCCTGGTGTCAGAGTTTTTCAACCGCCTTCTACTGAGTACAAATAGGCCTCTGACATGGTTGTGTCGTTTGCTGAATTGAGAAATTGTGCGTGTGATTTCCCGCGCAAGTTTTAAAAACTCACAGAATTTTTCACAATTGTTTCGCTCGAAGGTTTGTGACATTTTAAACGGTTTCCATTGTCATAGTCTGGCATAATTAATAATAAACCACATTTTGCATAAAATTTATACTAGATGGGAAATGTTCTCTTACCTCCCCAGCCTCCAAGGCCGTAACCGTACCCGCCATATCCGTACCCACCGATGGCGGATCCATGGCTGACTCCAACCACCGCCAACACACAAGCCAGCTGGAAACACGAGCAAGAAAAGAACATGAAGAAAAAATGTCGTCAAAATATAGAAGTTTTGTGATAAAAGACACGAATGGCTATTGGGCAATATTACTGGCCCCAAACCTAGGATCGACGACAACATATAATGGCAGATAGTATTATACAAAAAAACATACACATAGCACGCCTATATCCCTTGCGACCATAAAAACAAATATTCACGCCACGTCTGACATACATTTAAGGGTCATTCAGAAGTATTGCCATAGTGACAGGTTGTCAGTTTATTGCCTAAAATAGTAACACACATCTAACTCTCGAATCCTTTTATAGCCCCTTATGACTCCCACCGGAAAGAAACGGGGTTTTATTCTAAGCTCACATCACACGGCATAATTTTGTGGAATTCAGGTAAAAAAAAAACACTTATTTTGTAGAATCAGGTAAAAAAACTAGCTAAGTACACAGAAAAAACTCAAACGATAAACAATGGCATAAATTTAAAACGAAAAGTTCATTATGCAAAGAAACTAAGCGACGTCAAACGCTTGCTGCGGTATACATATATACATCACGCCTATATCCCTTGTGGTTTAGGAAAAGCGTGAATGGCCGTAAAAACCAAACATCTACGCCACGTCTGACTAAAATTGTGTATTGCCAAAGCGATAGGTCGTCAGGCTATCGCCTGAAATTGCAATACAATATCTTAGTCGCCTCATACGATAACCACGGGAAAGAAACGATGCAAAAGGGCCGATGCTTTTCTAAGCTGACACCACACGGAATAACAATGATAGCACAGACAAAAAAGAAAGTCCAACTTACAATGACGTAGGTGTTCATTTTACAGTTTCTTCAGACGAAGTGCACTGCCCATATGTGGACGATACACTATTTATAGCGGCAATCTAGGATACAGCCGAATTTGACCGGATGTGTTTGCGTGTTGCAAAGACAGTAAATGTTGCATCAGCGTCAGTATTAGCATCTGATATCCTTGCTGGAACCAGCGCGATGAACTCTGTACGAGTTCCTATTGTTTCAAAACTAGGAAATCATATTCACATTAATACAAGGTTTAAGGGACAGCCTGAACACTGATAGGGTGAATGCAATTATTATCAAATAAATCCTTGACATACATGAATCCTAATTAGTAAAACGACATTATTGAATCTTATTTTGCTGACATGTTGTATGAATATTGACATATTGCCCTCAATTCGGGATACAAATTATCTTTACTTACCTTTAATTACTGCTGTCACTTTCAGTCAAATAGGTTTATAAAAAAATAGAAGATATCTTAGTCCTATCATGCTGACAAATGTCAATAGGTTCCTTGCAATTTCTAATCAATTTAGTCGCCATTCTTTTCATAATCGCCTTGTTTTGACAAATAACACGTACTTTGCATCAAATTATAAAACAGACATGACTTAACTATCTGTTTCTAAACCTATTTGAGGACACTTCTATAACGACAGCTTCGTGTACTTAAAGTATACCACATAACTTTGTTCGTTAAGTTAGTTCATAAAGCCAATCTAAACCGTAGAAAATACTTCTCTTTTGATTAATTAGGTTGATGAATCCCTCAATGTATTATGTATTGTCTTACTGCCGGTGCAAGTAACTCAATTGACGGACTGGTTCGAAATAGACTTCAAGTATAAAGAAGAGTTCTTGGCTTCCTTTTACTTATATTAATACCAAAAGTGGCTGTTTTTAGGTACTTTTTCTATAACTTTAATTGCAGCGAATATTTCATTGAGTTTGCAGGTTCAAATTTTACTTAAGGATAATACTTAAAACTTGGCAACGGATATTTTGATAGATTGTTTATATAAAGCGAAAATGTTTTTTTGTGAAGTGGCGCCACTGTCGAGATCGTTCACGGATACACTCGCCTTAAGTTAGGACCTAGGCAAGGTCTGGCTCAAGCACGTAGACAACATACATACATACATACACACATCACGCCTATAATCCCTTGCGGGGTAAGCAGAGCGCAAAAGGCCGCAAAAAACGGACATTTACGCCACGTCTGACAAATATTTGAGGGTCATTCGGAAAATTGTGTATCGCCATAGTGACAGGTTGTCAGCCCATCGCCTAGAATAGAAAAACACACCCTCGAGTCCCATAGTCGCCTCTTACGACTCCCACGGGGAAGAAATGGGGTGATGCTATTCTAAGCCGGCATTACACGGCAGACAACTACTAAAATAAAACATATAAAAATCAAAGTTAGGTTGCCGAAACAAACTTCACGGGCACGAGCTAGTCTAACATATTTTAAATATTACAAAAATCACAAAAATTACTACTTAAATGAAACATTGTAAAAAATTCAAATATTTCACAGCAAATTATCAGCTAAGGATTAAATCATTTAGAGAATTAGTAGGTGGTAAACGGAAATCTACAGGAAGTAATTAATTACGTTTTGGAGTTACCTAACTAATACTGATGCTAGACAACTCGTTAATAATCTGAAATTATTGGATACAAATTGCAATCACCTGACGTTGTCGGTTAATTATTGCCAATTTCGGAGTTTAACCGTGTGATGCTGGCTTAGAATAGCTTCACCACATTTTTTTTCTCTTGAGGATTTCATGAATATTACAATTTTAGGCGACAATCTGTCTCTATGGTGAGACATGATTTTTCTTTAACGGCAAATGTTTGTCAGACGTGGCGATAGCGACCTGTTTTTACGGCCGTTAACACTTTGCCTACCCCGTAAGGGATAAAAGCGTGATATGTGTGTGGTAATGTGCATTTAAGAGTTTCAGGATTAAGCTACAATAAATCACTTCAAAAAAGTAAATAAGTATTAATAACAGCTGACACCGGGTTCATCGAGTCGTTCCTCGACTCTTAAAAATCAATCTATTAATGATTTTGATTTTCTGATTCAATTACTAGTCTTTTTTCACACATTTGACTTATATTAACGCGATACTTAGCGCCTTAATAAAATATATCTTACATGTTGGCGTTTGAAATCGTTAGTTTCGAAATCCTTCGCTAAAATTAAAATCAAATGTGATTAAAATGCTACTCATCAGGATACAACTAATTTAAATCACAAAAAAAACTCGTGTGATTGCAGTTAGGAATAATGAATCGATTATCAATTAATCGAATTAAAAATTGAATATTACCTAATTTTTAACAATTATTATTGATACCTATTTCATAAAATTATGGTCGAAATCATTACCGCATAAATATATGCAGACAAAAAACGTAAGTGCACATATAAATTTCTAACAAATTAAAATCGCTCAAATGCGAGTCGGACTTCTGCACGAAAGGTTCCGTACCATTTTGTATCAAAATGGCATAAAAACTACGTTTGTTGTATGGGAGAGCCTCATCAATTTTTTTTATTTAAGTTTGCTTTTCTTTGGTGGATAAATCGACTAAAATGAAACGAATGAACTCCGAACCATTATAGACAAAATATAGCAAAAAATCGTTCTTTTGTAGTCGAGCCCACCATAATTTTAATTTTATTTTTATGTTTTTGTTGACATAGCGGCAACAGAAATACGACTTCTGTGAAAATTTCATCTCCACGGTTTTCGAGATATAGCCTGGTGATAGACAGACAGAGACGAGTCTCAGTAATAGGGTCCTGTTTTGATCCATTTGGGTACGAAACCCTAAAAATTTTTTTTTTAGTATAATCGAAATGAAGCGATGAAATAATTTAGATTGAGGAGCTGGAAAGCAAGCAAAAATATTCACGAGTACCTAACATTGAATAAGACGAATAGAAACTTAAACTAAAACAACAAACATACATATATCACGTCTATATCCCTAGCGGGGTAGACATTTGTCTGTCAAAAATTTGACGGTCATTCGAAAATCGGGTTTTGCTATCTGGTTGTCAGTCAGCCCATTGCCTAAAATTGCAATACACATGAAACCCGCTCTCATTAGCTCTTAGACGCCTCTTACGACATCCATGGAAGAGAAATATGGTGATGCTAGGTATTCTAAGACGACATTACACGGCAAACAATAAACAATCTAAAGATTATTGGAAAAAAGAAATAAAATGGTCCTATTAAATTCAGTGCAAATATTTTTAGAGTGAGTTCAACTTGTGAAACAATATTGCCCTAGAAATATTAAAAACAAAAGAGAATACATGTTTCAATACATGAAACTGTATTGAAACGTCGGGACACAGGTAAACTACTAATATTTACCTAAATACTATCGCGATAGACCCGGTCGTGCCGTGTGATGCCGGCCTAGAATAGCATCACCCCATTTCTTACTCATGGGTGTCGTAAGAGGCGACTAAGGGACTTGAGGGCGTGTATTGCAATTTTAGGCGATGGGCTGACAACCTGTCACTATAGTGATACACAGCTATCTGATTGACCCTCAAACTTTTGTCAGACGTGGTGTTAATATCCGTTTTACGGCCGTTAACGCTCTGCCTACCCCGTAAGGGATAAAGGCGTGATTTATGTATGTATGTATGTATAGACCCGGTCTAATACTTAAAATGAACAAAAGAGAAGTCCATTTTTTAATATTTCGACCTATGATCTTATATATTCTTTTAGAGTTTCGTGAAAACAGATTGTACAATGAAAACAGTAATTTCGACCAGTTCAGTTAATTCATTTGAATATAATACGACGGGCGATGATTAATGTATGTTTAATCAATCGACCTAAAATAATTATTGTAATTATGAATTGCAAATCTGTTCTCTGCTGTTTAGCATGTTTAATTGACTTCAGTTTTTAGATTTTATAGTAGAAATACAATTGTAAGATTTCTAATCTTGTTATGAATAGTCTGACCTACTATCATTGTTTTTTATGTGGGACTCTGCGATTTAGCCCCGGGGCTTTGAAACCTACATCAGGGTGTGGTCTAGGGCTCACCCGGAGAAGTTGGGAATATCGGGTAAGTATAGTTTTGTTTCGTTTTTATTAAAAAAAACCATAAGGTCTCCCTATTTTTGTCATTATTTGTTTCACGACCGTGTGAGTAGGTTCTAATAAAAATCGTATAGCTTTCTATTCCATATGATATCACGCGTCAAAAAGTCAGACAACTAAATAAACCTTTTTAAGGCGATGGGAATAATGTTCCCGCCTAAAATTGAACCGTTACTACCCACAATAGATTTAAAAACCCATAGATTTTTTTTTAAATGCTCTGCCCGTTAAAGAGCTTATAGATTTTTTTTTTGAGTTAAACATTCTGGTAAATACGCCCTGATAAAATGCTACTCGAAAAATATCTTTTCGTTCAAAAAACTTTCTACTTCAAACTTTACGGTTTTCCTTAAACACCACTATAATCAGGAAGTGTTTATTTTTTCTAGCTAAGTGCTTTGAGGCAACTGTAGCAGCAGACTGGATTTTAAATCAAAGAGTCTGAGGTATTTACGTCTTTTTAAAGTTTTATTTTTCATCTGTGGGATCACAGTAGCTACATAGCATGAAATTTTATTAGTGGCCGATAACGGAAACTTAAGAGAGGCTGGTGATAATGAACAAACTTTTCTTAAAGAACTTATATATATCCTTTATTGCATAAAAACAAACGAAAAATGTACAAACAGTGTGAGCAAAGGCGAGCTTATCTCTAAGGAGAGATCTCTTCCAGCCAACCCGTCGGTAGTGCGAGAATCAATATTTTATGGGGACAAAACAATGCAACAATTAAAACAAATTTTGACTATATTACAGTACTTGACATAAATATATACATTATATATATAGAACTTATGTGGGAAAATGAAAATAAATATGGACCTGACATGGTTATCTGGTACATTTTGTATGGAAACTTCAAGTTTGTTTTCCATATTTCTGCATATATCCCTTGGGGAAAGTTGTTCCTTATTACCAGCCCATCCTGAGTTTTCGGTGTTTGTCACTAGGAAAACTTCATTATATATTAAGGAGAGCGTTAGCTGTGAATACATAAATTGTAGAACGTTCAGTCTTTCCTTACAAGATTTTCCCCTTCTTAATTTCATACTTGATAGAATCGAAAATTCTGCAACTGAATTATCTTCTTTTCGCAATTTTTTTATTATAACCCGAACTCTGTTGCTTAGGAAAATTTGTATAATTTTTACACTTGTTAAAGTGCACCCTTTATTATATTTGTAGCACTTTTTACATTGTGTAGGTCTATACTAGGTGTTAGGGACGGTGTACCGAAAAATTTGCAGGCATGATCAGGTCATATAGCTATAGAGCTTAAGTTGGAATTTTTTTTTCGAGTTTGCTAAGGAAGTTAGACCGCTGATCAGGCATTCTGTATGGGTCGTTTTTCTAGTTTACTAACATAGCATCCATTTAAAAAGTTGTTCAGTTTCATGGTCTGATCAAGCCTGCAAAGTTTTGGATACACCGCACCGTCCATTACATTACCCCTAGTTGCCCAACATACCCTCCATTTAAAAAGTTGTTCAGTTTCACGGTCTGATCAAGCCTGCAAAGTTTTCGATACACCGCACCGTCCATTACATTACCCCTAGTTGCCCAACATACCCTCCATTTAAAAAGTTGTTCAGTTTTATGGTTTGATCAGGCCTGCAAAATTGTATACCGTCCCTTATACCAAGTATGTTAGCAAACTGAACTCGTCCGGTCCAGGCTCTGAATAGTTGATCGTTGTGGGCAGCGGCGTCCATATTTTACATTGCTGGCTAATTCGGGTACCTATATCTTCAACATGTATGTCTTGTGTAGGTGTTTCAGTTCTTTTCATAACCTTAATCTTTTTAAGACACAAATCCGTTAATGATCCGAATGTGATCTGTCGACCTCCGTGAAGAAGGCTGTCATGACCAGCCAAACCGTAGTGGGCTAAATTTTCTCCCAAATCATAAACAAGTAAGTCGCGTAAACCAACATCATTAAAATTAGAAAATCACATATTCATACATACATATATCACGCCTATAATTCCTTACGGGGTAGGCAGAGCGTAAACCGCTGTAAAAAAACGGACATTTAAGGGCGGGGCAGACCGGCTCCGTATGCGTTCCGTATCCAGCTCTCGTCCGTAGTCACGCACGAACTGATGACGTTGTAATGTATAGGATTGTATGAGATACGGCACACCGCTTGCGTTGCGTATCCGTTCCGTGCTGCACGCAAGCGGTGTGCCGTATCTCATACAGTCCCATACATTACAACTTCATCAGTTAGTGCGTGACTACGGACGAGAGCTGGATACGGAGCCGGTGTGCCCCGCCCTTTACGCCACGTCTGACAAACATTTGAGGGTAATTTAGATGGAATATTGTGTATCACCATAGTGACAGGTTGTCAGCCCATCGCCTAAATTTGCAATACACACCCTCGAGTCTCCTTACGACACTCACGGGAAAAAAATGGGGTGATGCTATTCTAAGCCGACATCACACGGCTTAGAAAACCTTTATTTTATTTTTTAACGCTAAATAAATGGCACTACATTTTGTTGCCAAATTTACAACAGATTAGGCAGGTTCCACGCGTTAAATTATATATACGTATACGCCGTAATCCCTTGTGGGTAGGCAGACAGAATCACCGGGAGTAAAATACGGTCTATTCAATATTTGGGGGCCGTTTTAAGAAAAATCGTTTCACTATAGTATCTGGCTATCAGCACATGTAATGAAATCCTCGTTCATGACGCTTATTCACGTCCTAAAGAGGGTGATGCTATTTAAACTGGCATGACACAGCAAGCCGGGATGACTCGGAAATAAAAACCTGAAACGGCATGAAATTCTTAATATCCTTAATCGTGTACTTAGATCGTCAAACACTGCTATGTTTGACTTATCGAGCATAGGTCAAATCTAAAATAAATAATTTCGAAATAAAACAACACAAATTTTATATAATTTCAATTTTAATTTAAAAAGTCATTTTAAAAACGTTCAAAACAGTTTTAAAAGATTTTATAATACATACGATTATTTTATCTATTCCAAAGGATAGAGTCTTATGGACGGATCTAAAAGAGCTTACCATTGTTATTTTAACAATAGTTCTAATACAAACAGCTTATTTTATATTACTCTAAGATTTATCTTAAGTAGAGTTTGATCCTACATTCAATATCGAGATCAAAGTGAGATAGGAAGTAAGTACCTATTTTGTTTGAGAAACGGTAAACATGAAAAAGGAAATAAGTGTTTTGTTTGAGAAACGACGGGTAAACATTCCACTAGTAAATTATATGGGCATGGATAAGTTTGCTTTATCGTCACATCAACTACTCACAGTAACTGGTCGGTCCCGGTTGCTGTCTATGATAACATAGACGGCGGTCGTTACACAACCATGTCAGAGGCCTACTACTAGTAGTCGGCGGTTGAAAACTCTGACACCAGGGTTCATCGGGTAGTTGGACGATTCGGTGTCCCACATGAAAAGAGAGAGAGTAACTGGTAAGGTGAGCTCCAATCCTTAATACCGGAAATTTTGAATAGCAAATTTTAAAACACTTCCTATGTTAGGTTTACAATTTTCGGTTTTGTAACATAAATTTAATTATTAAAATATAAATAAATCTTTCAGAAAGTAGACTCATTACTTATTTAATGAGAAAGAAGAGGACACAAAATAAAATATGAAATGATTGATAACAATCAAATCGTTCAGTTTTTAGTCTAATAAACGGGCCAGAAACGGAAAATTAGAGCTTACTTAGTATTTTTTTCTATATAGGCAATTAAATAAATCGTGTATTGAGCCCTTTTTTGGTTTGTAGTGTAGCGGCGCGGATTGCAAAGAAATATGAAGCGCGCGCCGCACACAGAATGCGCTGACTTCGCTGGATGCATCTACTGCTGACGAGGCGACGACGACAACGCTGCCTGCACAATGTAAACACAACACGTCATACTCGTCATAGAAGATTAGCCAATCAGAAGTCAAGACCTAAAACGCGGTTACGAAGTTTGTCGAAGACTTAGTATAAATACAAAATCCACGTCCTACCAGTTGGGCCGCGGTCCCCGAGCTGAACACCTCGCTCGGCGGGAATTCCCCTTTTCCATCATGCAGCATTGAGCCTACTGGCTACACAACCCCATCAACCTACCTTACACTGGTGACACCCAACATTGGACACGCAACCTTCTTCAAGAAATGGAGTCCATGCATCACAACTTCGTAAGCAGCCACAACCTGCGTCATCAGCGGCTACTCATCGCAAGTCCTAGCGTCGAGACCTCGGAATGAACCTGCCCGCTTCCTGGTCACTCTTCGGCGGCAACTACTGGTCTCCATAACTCCCGACGCACCGAGGACCTGGAGACTGCATCGGCTCGGCTGTCAGAGTTGCGCTACACTCCAGCCAGACTGCCTGCCGCCATTGGACTTCGAGATGACACCGCATCGAAAAGACGTCAATACCCCATGCCAATAACTAGACTGTATCGACCTTCGGTCTAGGGGGGGAGTACTGTAGCGGCGCGGATTGCAAAGAAATATGAAGCGCGCGCCGCACACAGAATGCGCTGACTTCGCTGGATGCATCTACTGCTGACGAGGCGACGACGACAACGCTGCCTGCACAATGTAAACACAACACGTCATACTCGTCATAGAAGATTAGCCAATCAGAAGTCAAGACCTAAAACGCGGTTACGAAGTTTGTCGAAGACTTAGTATAAATACAAAATCCACGTCCTACCAGTTGGGCCGCGGTCCCCGAGCTGAACACCTCGCTCGGCGGGAATTCCCCTTTTCCATCATGCAGCATTGAGCCTACTGGCTACACAACCCCATCAACCTACCTTACAGTAGCATATATTTTGAAATATAACTAAGAAAAATATCGTTTCTTAAACTCCACCTCACCTTAAGGATTGGAATTCATCTGCGATAGCTTAAACGCGGAATTTCAATATGTTTGACATTTAAGATGGGAAATTCCGCGGCACAGTTTTATATGCAGGTATGGTTTAACCTCAAGGTCCGATTCTCCATTGAGACGGAGCGGTACGGGGCGGAGCACAACGCTTTATGAAATGACTAATGACTGACACGGAGCGGATATTTCGAGGTTTATGATTGGTCAATTCATGCACCGATAGCCTCCGCTCCGTACCGCTCCGCCTCAATTAAGACGCACTCATAGACGAGTAGTATAGTGAAAGTATCTTTACATCATTTTTATTACTTCTTATCGCTGAATAATATTTTCTTGAAATACAATTTTAGTGTAATAAAAATCACGTCCACCACATCAAAGTTACAAGATAATACCTTTAAAAACTGTCAACTTTTATGCAGTAATAATAACGTTCACGAGTAAGAGATCTTTGTGGTAATAAGGATTTTTCCCGCGATACGGATTATAGACCTACGATCAAATAGTTTCCTAACTTTAATTAATTAAAAAATGTCTTGTGTATGAAGTTTAACTTCATATTAAGTGTATACTATTAGCATAGAAACTATTTTACTTATTATACTTACTCTCTAGTTTTTCTTTAAGAATTTATTTCTATTTTGGGGCCGTTTATTTAATACATAAAACAGTTTTGACTTGTTTCTGACCCCACTTCCAACTATATAAAAAAAACTGATCTAGTTGGAATCGCTGAAATTTAAATCTAACGTAACATCGGTGAGTTTAATTTTTTTTACCAAATAAGTCAAAATACAATAACAATCACAAATCAATTTTTTTTTTTGTTTCCGCCTGGCCTAGTGTTGACATTTTCGATGCTACACAGGATGTAAAGGGACAACCCTCTAAATACTGTTAGACATTCAGACCATGAAACTGAAAAACTTTCCATGAATAAATATTATAAACGTCAAAAAAATACTTCCCATAGTAAATGCAGTCAGCTGATTTTGATTTTGTGTGGGAGGTAGTTTTTTGTCGTTTTCTAACACATGTTTGTAGGAGAAAGTCGTTCAGTTTCAAGATCTAAATACATCCTATCAGTATTCGGAGGGCTGTCCCTTACACCCTGTATGAGGTCCTGTTAAATTTAGTACAAATATTTGAAGGGTGAGTTGTACTCGAAAAACTGAACAATTTTTCCCAATAAACATAGGTCTAAATAATATATGAAAACAAAATTGGACCACCCATACAAAGTGAGTAATTTTTATGGAAGTCAACATTTATTATTCATATTTCAACCTATGTATATAGGAAAAAAGCCTTTAGGACCATCAGGTTGAATTCGCGTTAAGTTGAAATCCCAAAATGTTTGATTTCCCAGAATGTTGAATCTCATTAAGATGAATTTCTAAAATGTTGTTCACTTTTACGAGTAGAATTCAACCTAAAAATATTTGCACTTAATTTAATGGTATTCATAAAGGCAATCTACACCTGTGCGTGACATTGCGCGTTGTAGAATAATAATTTCATTTATTTTAGTGATACGTAATACCTCCCACTTAAATCGTCTTACGTAATAAATGAACGGTCCCTTACAAAGTAAGAAGGTACCTACTAAAAACCTTTATTGGCTGTTCTTCCACTGTGTATCAAGTCGTTTGACAGACGCATCCGTGAACGCACCGTAGCCGTATTGGTATGGCAATAAGATCGGAATTTACAATTCCCGTTCGTCTGACAGACGCACACGTTACGGTGCGTTATACGCAGCGACGGACGACAAGTGAGTGAACCGCTTAGTTAGACTTGTAAGACGATTTAAGGGGAGGGGCCCCTTTAATCGTCTTACGTAATAAATGAACGGCCCCTTTTCAAAGGAAATAGGTAGGTTCCGCTGATAACCTTGATTACTTACTACTTTCTATGTAGTTTTTCTTTCAGTATTTCTAGTTATCAAAGTAAGTAGGTAATAACCTATTAACCACCTGCAATTTTCTATCATATGTTTTTAGCTTCACACACTCCTGGCTCCGGTGGGATGTGGTGGATGGAGCTGGTGTGCTTGTTGTGATCCATGGAATCCATACTTGGTTGCTCCTGGAATATAAACAGAAAACACGTTAAGACGAGTGATGCCGGCACACTAACGCGACTTCATGAAAAAAAATATCTCTTCACGCAAAGAATACGCCAGAATGTCGTCATTGAATGTAGTTTTCATTACATTATAACACATATTAGCGCCAACGCTGCGTTGAGCAGGCTGCACGCGCGGGCCGGGCGACGTATGTCTTCGTGACAAAATAAAAGATTCAATTTGTATTTTCGGATACTCCAGGGTGTACGGAATCTAAATAAAAAATTTAATGGTACATCCTGTATCATTATAATACTGGTTCTCTACACAGTCATTAAAAATAACCAGCGTGGACTAACGAGGCTGATAAAAAACCTAACAGTGCATTTTTACCAACAATGAAATAAACAAACATTTGAAAATACAGAAAATATGACAGAAGGAAACGATTAAAATAAATTTAAATAAATATCTTGGACATTTCACTCATCGCCATAGAGCCCCAAACTAAGCAAAAATACATGAGAACATTTTTTTTGTTGGAAATAAAAACATTTTATTTAAAAAAGCATCCAAACTCAACACAAATTTATTTTGTAAAGTAACTTACAGATACTTGTGCTGTGTGGGGATCGAACCCACGATACGAGCAGGCAGGTGTACTATCCACTACGCCATCGGGCCATTCAAAAGTCTTTTTTTGGGTTCAACTTCTCACATTTCGTTAAAATCAAATATTTCGACCACGTTACTTTCCGCTCTACGCTACAACCATTTATTATAACTATAATAGGCATGAAATTCCACTACTGAACATGAGCTTCCCGAAATGGGGGTATTAGCCATACTCACCACGCTTGGCAGGCGGATTGGCGAGCGCAGTGTGTTGTTATCACAGGGAACGCTGCTGCCCATTCTCTGGATTTATCCCTTAGTCACCTTTTATGACACCCACTTGAAAAACAATTACAAAAGCTTCAATTTTTTTTGACAATGTTGATATTGACAGCCGATGCGGAGCAGTGGTATACCGACTGCCTGCGATACTAAGGTTCCAGGTTCGATACTCGGTGGGGCACTCACAAGATGATATTTATCGCTTTGTAAATTTGTTCCTGGTCTGGTAGGCTGGACCACCTGATTGTCCGTAAGTAAGATGGTTTTGTGCTTCGGAGGGCACGTTAAGCCGTCGGGCCCGGTAGCTGTCTATGATTACTTAGATGGCGCTCGTTACAAAACCATGTCAGAAGCCCACTACTAGTAGTAAGCGGTTGAAAAATTCTGACACCAGGTTTCATCGGATAGTTGGACGACTCTGCGTCCCACTCGAAAAGAAGAAGAAGTATGTTGATGTAATTCAAAATGTCGCTGATGGAAGACGCTAAGCTATCAAACCGGCAACACAATGTTTGAAAAATTAACTTATAGCTCCGGGTTAATTTCTGTTAAGACTGACGGCTTTGGTACAGTCTTTTTTTATTTTTACATATTCAACAAAATCTCAAGTTATCCGTCTAAGACGCTCCCAAAGGCTATGTGCTAACATACACACACACACGCACATATCACGCCCATTTATCCCTTGCGGGGTAGGTTACTTCACCTACCGAAAAAAACGGACATTTACGCCACGTCAGACAAACATTTGAGGGTCATTCGGAAAATTGTGTATCGCCATAGTGACAGGTTGTCAGCCCATCGCCTAAAATAGCAATACACATCCTCGAGTCCCTAAGTCACCTCTTACGACCCCCAAGGGAAAGAAATAGGGTGATGCTATTCTAAGCCGGCATCACTTGGCGTACTGTGCTACTGTGTGCTTCCCTTATCACTTAAATATTCATAGTTCGATGAAAACATAATTAGGTAGATAAACATATTATGTAGGTCAGCTGGAAGAAATTTCCTAATTGAAATAAAGCATCCAGTTGTGTCGTCATTCTTTGTATTATGTCTCTTGCAATGTTTCTTGTGTGCAATAAATGGTTAATAATAATAATAATTTAACGAAAATCCGCTGGTCAAGATTGAAGTCCAGGTATTAAATCTTATTTACAGAATGTCGCTTTAATAATAAACGGGTCTATGCTATTATAAACTGAAGTTACTATCTGTATCTACACTGAACCATTTTTACTAATACAATATTCTGTTAATTGATTTTAGTATCTGTAGTTCAATATCAACCAGCGGATTTAAAATAAATTACGCTTTGATCAAGTTATGAATTTTGAGTGATGGCGGCAGCACCTAGCCTGAGGAAGCGTCTTAGAGGGGTAACTTGAGATTTGGTTGAATTTTTGTTGTGATTTTCTATACTTATACGTAACGGCTAAAAACATCCTAATGGCATTCTTATGAATCACAACTAAGGCGATTTTCAAATAGCAAAATAAAGCCCCTAGCTAGGAGGTTCCAGGACAATAATTATAGTGTGTGTTTTTTATTTAATTTTTTATTTAAACATTTATTTCAGAACATAATTCCATAATTGGATCAGTAAAATAAACTTGTAACTTTGGTAATTATTTAATAATGCCAATTGAGATGGCCACCCAGTGATTCCGAAATGATCCATTAAAACAACTTGCGATCATTTTCAGAGTGCTGTTGTCACTGTTCCTCTGTTTATTTGTCAATAATACTAATGTGACCATTTCTAATTGCCCCTTTCCAGAGAACAAGTTCACTTACATGCTCAGAATCCAGCTGATCCATCTCGCTGAAGGACTTCATCATTTTCTGTGACCTCTTCTGAGCTGATGCGGCGCGCTGTTGGAGAATCTGAAACGTCATACGTATGTTTTGACCACAGGCGTGTTAAGGTCCGTAACAAAACTTTATTGCTACGTCACACTATGCTCCTGCTCCTGCTGCTGCCGCGAATATTGCTCGAAATACTGCCGCGGAAGTATCCACGCGAGTGAATGTTCACACACTGCCGTCATGCTCTTCTCGCAGCAATACGAGTAAGAGAGATAACAATACATTCCACTCGTGCTCCTACTGCCGTTGCTTTCACTCCCGCACGAAAAGCCGACACTCGCGGGAGCACGGAAAGTGGCAGCGGCATGACGAGTAGCAGCGCGAGTAACCTGTTTAAATGCTCGCGCTGCCCACTTCCCTTACTATTTCCCTGTACATTTAGGCATAGTGTGAACGAGCTATAACAAGAGGAACCCTCGTTTTCGCACAAGTGGAGACAGAATACCAATATTAACACTAAACATTTTTGGTAAGTTAAGAAAAAAACGCATGACTTTTATGATGCGGACAGGAATTGAACCTGCGACAATCGTGCACTACAGCTGTATTTCTTTTCCCTGTGGGTTAGGCAACTACCTTCACACGCATATCACGCCTTCATCCATTGAGGGGTAGGCAGAGCGTTAACTGACGTAATAATATGGTCACTGCCACCCCGTTTGTCAAATATTTTAGGGCCGTTTTAGAAATATCGTGTATCACTATAGCATCAGCCTGGCGCCTAAATTGTCAATACATGAAACCTTCGAATCTCGTAGCCATCTCTTACGATACCCACGGGGAAGAAATGATGTGATGCTATTCGAAGCCGGCATATCACGGCTCTTGGGTTCTTAAATGGCGACAATGCATGAGAAAGCGAAGCATGGGATGACCTCCTACTACAGTACGTTTGACGTCTTAATACAAGGAGTAACAAAAAGGGTATAGTAATCCGAAAGGAGGTCAAGGTACTCATGCAACTGAACAACTTTCCCCATGGAACATGTGCCGAAATATAAAAAAATTTGATGCCCTAAAATAAATTTACCAGATAAACGTATTTTTTTTTGGGAGGTCCTTATTTATCTGAATATGTCTACTCACTACTACTACTCTTTCTGGTACTCCCTTTGTACGAAGTTTAAAGCCCCTTGGGAAAGCGGCTTTAATATATATACATACATAGCTACATATATCACGCTTATATGCGGGGTAGGCAGGACGGCCGTAAAAACTGCCATTAACACCACGTCTGACAAGACAAACATTTGAGGGTCTTACAGAAAATTATGTGTATAAATTGTAATAAACATGTAACCCTCTAGTCCTTTAGTTGCTTCTTAGCAAAGAAATGCTATTCCAAACCGGCATCACACGGTGAAGACTTCAATATATACAATTGACTTACAGTCTTTCTCCTCTCCTCTGCTTCGGCCAGCTTCTCCTCAATGTCAGGCAGGCTGATCTCCGGCTGGGGGGGCTGGAGCAGTCGCTGCAGGTGAGGTGGGGGGGTGCTTGAGGTCCTGCGATTGCCGTCAATCTCCTCAAGGGGAATCTCGAAAGCTACAGCTGGAAATATTGCAAAAGATAGATACAACGCATACAACCCTAAACTCTTCAAAGTAAGAGTGAACAGGCTTCTTCTGGGTGAGCTCGCTCCATCTTAGACTCTGCCTCTGTACTCTGACCTAGACTAGAGTCAAGAGCAAACCCATTCTTAATATAAAAAAAAGATGGAGAATAAAATTCTTTCTTGCTTTCTTTGGCAGGAAAATAGTAGGAGAAGTAGGCAGCGCAAGTATGTAAACAGGTTACTCGCGCTGCTACTCGTCATGCCGCTGCCACTTCCCGTCCTCCCGCGAATATCGGCTTTTCGTGCACGTGTCAAAGGGACAGCAGCATGCGATCGAGTGGAATGTAGTGCTATCACGCTTACTCGTAGTATGACGGCAGTGTGCTCTTCTTTAACATTTATCGCATTGTTACTTTTGCGGATGTCTCTCGAGTAATATTCGCGGTAGCGGCAGGAGCAGTAGCAGGAGGATGTGTTAGATTCCACACCACATGCTTAGTTGCAGAATTTTAGATTGTTTGAATATGACACCAAAGATTTTTTATGCAAGTTTTCATATTCCATACAATCTTGAATTGTGCGATTGTATTATAGGCAGGTGAGTTTTGACAAATATCAAAAGTTTAAAAAGGAAGCATTCGAAGTGTTCAAAACAAACACCTTACCACAAAAACTTTTGGCGTACGCGTGTTTAAAAATCTTTAATCTTAATACAAACAAAACGCTAAACACGCGTTCAACGCGCGTCTCACTTTTCAAGGTACGGTCCTTATTTAAGCTATTTTAGAAAAGTAGGTATAATACATTTTTTTTCTACTCTATAAATGTACACTACAAGGAAGGACCTAACCTTACATAATGGCCTTACACAGCAATTGAGTTTATAACCACATATGTATGTATGTAATTGTCTTTGCATTTTACAATGTCTGTTGCATTTACTGCCCTCATATTTAAAATTTTATGACCACAGTTTATGCGAATTGGTCAACATTTACTGCTCAAATAATGCAGGCAGCATTAAACTTCTGTACTGCAGGTCTAGGCTTAAATGTTGCATGTTTGGAACCGGATGCTTACGAACTTGGATGATAGAGAAACTTATCATTGAAATTAATTTGTTTATGTCATAAAAAATTGATTACTTAGTTGTTATTTGTCTCTTTATAATTACCTTTATTTACCTAAATAAACAGATTCTAAAGATAAAAATAAAAGGAATATTATTTAAACTTGTGTTCATAAAAGCAGTAAATTAACAGCGTTCAATAAGTGATATTATCAATAAGAGATGTGCTATGTTGAATAAAGTTGATTTCATTTAATTTCGCATACATTCGTTATGCAAACTATGTAATACTATGAGAGCAATCTTCGTTAACGTCAATAATTCTATATCAGGCATTTTTTTAAGATTGATTATTTAATGTAAAACAACGAACCAATATTTGTGAATCCACCGAAAAAGTCGACCAGATGACCCAAATAAAATATACAATAAGATTAAAATGTTTGAATAGTCGAGAATTAAGTGGAGCCAAATACTGTTATGGTGCTTAAAACATTTTTGCTATATTTTTGAGGGAATTTTAAATCTTTATTATTATTTGTTTTTTTTTTTTGGATTCTTTTCCTTCTCGGCTTAGTAAAGCCAGTTTTTCGATGCTACAGGCCTAAGCCAAGTGAACATCTGCGTCGTCTTGGATGCTTTCGGGTTCATTTGAGAACGTAGCGTCGACCTGCAAGAATTTTCTGACTTTTCAGCAAATGTTGAGAATTACTGCTTTTTACATGCACATACATACCTACACACATCACGCGTATAATACCTTGCGGTGTACGCAGGGCGTCAACAACCGCAAAAAAACGGACATTCACGCCACGTCTGACGTCTTATTTTATCTATTAGCGTGATATCGGGTCTATTGTAGTGCGTGGTTTTATCAGTTAGTATTGCCCTATCAAAGTAAAGTTTATGGGTGTAGTTTTCGAGGATGACTTCTGGATGGTTTTTATAATTAGCAGGTGTTTCTATTAATTTATATTCAATGGCAAGTTTCTAATGAATAATATTAGCGACTTGGTCATGTCTGTACTTATAGTCTGTTTGCACTATCGTTTTATTATTATTATTACCCTTCGAGGCCATTGATTCTGCTGAGTCATTTTTGTTTTTATTATTCACTAAATTTACTAATAAACCATTAATTATTTCTGATTTTAAGAAATTGTTCCCATACAAAATTGAGATTGCTCTCACAGTATAATAATTATTAACAGAGTTATGAATTATATGGAATATTAACAAAAAAATTAATGAAAAACATTTATTAATTAATAAAACTAACTAAAAAATAAGTGCGATAGATACTAAGAAATAAAAGTGAATTGATTTTAGGTTATACATTTTAATTTAAAGTTTTAAATTAATTTATAAGTTCAATTTACTAAATTGAGTTATATATTGTTATTTTAATATTGTGACGTGTGAAACATTTGTTGGGTCAATGATATCTTACGTTCCAACTTGTACTTCCCATCATCGGACCAATCGGTCGCAAGCGGGTGAATAAATGCGGACTGAACTGACGTGTGATACGCTACAGATCAAAGAATATCAAGCAACATTAGTACTTTACTTTCTGTTGATAATAAGGCGGTTCTACCACTTGTCGTCCATCGCTGTGTATTTTAAACGCACCGTAATGCATGCGTGCGTCTGTTAGACGAAAGTAAATTGCGAATTCTGATTTAAGTCCCATAAAAATACGGCTACGCTGCGTTACGTCTGTCAAGTCGTTTGACAAACACACCGTAGCGGTATTTGTATAGGAATAAAATGAAAACGAAATTTTTTATTCAATGTAGGATAGTATTACCATATTTATTGACGTCATGATCCGTCATTGTAAAATAAAAAGATATTTGTGTAACACAATTTTCTTCCTTTATAACAATTATGTATTTTCCTAATAGAAAACGGGCTAGGGCGGGATAAAAAATAAGATCGGAGTTTGTAATTTTCTTTCGTATGACAGACGCATTCATTACGACAAAAATGCACAGCGACGGACGACGTGTAGAAAAACCACCTAAGTCAATCAATATTTGTAAACTCACTCGAAAATCGGAGCGTTATAATGACAAAGAGTTCTGTTTATGAGTGCTTATACTGAACAAAAATAAAGTTCTTCAATTTAATGTAAGCTTGAAGAACGCAAACGCAGGCATTGCTGACAGCACTTGGTACTAGATATGAAATTAGAAATGAGTCATCCAAATAAGGCAAAATTATCAATCCTTTAGTGATGAACACAGTGCCATCTTTTGATCCTTTCCTGTCGTTGAAATTGGCACATCAGCTCAGAAACAAAGACTCTACTTTGTAAACTACATATATACATACATCACGCCTATATCCTTTTAGGGACAGGCAGAGCTATAACGGCCGTAAAAAACTAACATTTACGCAACGTCTGACAAACATTTGAGGGTCATTCAGAAAATTGTATATTGCATTTTTCAAGTCTAATGCCTAAAATTGCACGCCAACAGAAAAGAAATGGGGTGATGCTGTTCTAAACCGAAAACACGTGACATTACTTAGTGCCACTTCTTATTTTCGTGAGGGTTACCCGTGTTATTACAAAAAAGTATAAGACACGCTTTGAAGCAGTAATTACAATATTTTTCTATACGATTTGACGCTGTCAAACACCTTTAACCACGTCTCACTTTTTGGTAATAAGACCGCGAGTCTTTTTTATTCATATTACTATTTATAATGTATGTAACTCACAGAGGCGACAAAGGGACTCAAGGGTGTGTATTGCAATTTAAGGCGATGGGCTGACAACCTGTCACTGTGGCGATACACAATTTCCGAATGACCCTTAAATATTTGTCAGACGTGGCGTAAATGTCCGTTTCGTACGACCAAATCGTGCAGCACTGCTTAGTACTCCTTATAATGTATGTAACTCACGTGGCTTCGCTACGACAGGCGTCTCAGGCAGCACCACAGTGGGCAGTCCGTCGTCATGGCCGTTGTGGTGACCGTTGTTTCTGCTGTCACCATTCGTCTGCTTTGCTTGGCCGTTCCCTCTTTCCCCGGTAGCCGAAGCCGCCTGACTTGACGAACCGCAGCCCATTTTTGATGGTTATTATTTTTGGAGTCTCATTAAAAGCTCTTTCATAAATGTTGCTTTCTACTGTTCACTTTCACATATCACTGTTCTACAAAACCAAAAACAGAATTGTTGTTAGGTCCTAAAACTGGCTGAGGCTAAATTCCGCTATTTGAAAAACGTCTTAGTTACGTTTCAATAGAGAGTCAGTAAGATGGTTTTGCATTTGATGATGCCCAGGGCACCGATTCTCAATTTTTTGTCATTGTAATGCCATCCAAACTTTCCAAACTAAATTATCATTTTATTCTCATTGTGATTTTCTGTACATCAAACTTTTAGCGGAATATGAAACGGCCAAAACTATCCAACTGACACTCTATTGAACTACAACTGAGACGCTATTCAAATAGTGAAATATGGCCCCTGATCGGTTGACAGGTTGACTTTTTCACATCAGACAGGCCAGTATGCTAAATGACTTACTTATTTAAAATAACGAATTATTAATTATCCGTGGCTGAACATCATATTTTTTCAAGGCAAGGCCTATCGTGTCTATAAAACGCAGTTTTTGTTGACAACTAGATTACCAAAATGTAGGTTTACGCGACTGACTTGTTATTTATTTGGAAGAGAATTTAGCCTTCTAGTTTTTCCGAAAACTCAAAATTGAGTGTTAGGCGGCAAGGACATCTTTGGTGTTCGGTAATCACAGCTGACGGACGGCCGTATGTGATCTGTCGACCAGGCTGTCTTCAGGCGAGTGTAGCCGTCAACGACCTCGACAGTAGCGCCACTTCACAAAAAAAGTTTTCTCTTTAAATTACAGTTATGGTAAAAAGTGCCTGAAAACGGCAACTTTTGCTGTTAATTGCCACAACTTCGACGGCCACTTCTATTATTAATTGCAATAACTTTAATTACAGCGAATATTTTATTGAGTTTGCAGGTTCTGATTTTACTTAATGATAATACTAAAAACTTGGGCATCGAATATTTTGATAGATTGTTTGTATATAGAGATTTTTTTATTTTTTATTAATGATGGGTTTGCTCTTGATTCTAGTCTAGGTCATAGGACAGAGACAGAGTCTAAGATGGAGCGAACTCACCCAGAAGAAGCCTGTTCACTCTTACTTTGAAGAGATTAGGGTTGTATGCGTTTGGAAACACAGACGCAGGTAGTGAGTTCCACTCTTTAGCAGTGCGCATTATAAATTATGACTGGCAGCGCTTAGTCCGAATTGGTGGAAAAGGTATGGATGGTATCCGGCGGTGCGTCTGGATGCCCGATGGTAAAAGGGAGCTGGTGGAACAAGGTCGTAAAGCTCTTGAGCACACTCTCCGAAGTACAATCTGTAAAAAAACGACAAGCAACCTTGCGGCGATGTGCCAGGCTATGTAGCTTGGTGTCCACCAGTTTTATGTCGCCTATGAGCCTCTTGGCCCTGCGTTCCACCGAGTCAAGAGCGGCAAGTTGGTATTAGGCTGAGCCATCTCAAAGGTGACTGCAATTCTCCGTGCAGGATCGGACTTGTGCTTTGTAAAGAGTTAAAAGCTGTCCAGGCGTGTAAAGTATCGCTTCACTCTATTCAGTATTCCCAGCTTCTTAGCCGCCGTTTGAGCCTTGTACTCGATGGTCGCGCCGAAGTTTAGATTTGATGTCAACTCTGTCAATTATATTTTTTGTAAAGTGGCGCCACTGTCGAGGTCGTTCATGAGTACACTCGCCTTCACCAGCCGAAACGTAGAGTTCTAAACTCTTTACCAAATAAATAACAACTAACTCGCGTGAACCCATATCATGAGTGATACTTGTTCGTTTAATAATAAAATAGGTTACCATTACTTTAAATGGAGTGTCTAGAGTAGGTTATAACAAGCCGGCAAATTGGGTGACCCGGAATCGAATTCACGGCCCTGTGGGGTTGTGATGAATGAGGTTCTTTGTCATCCTTCTCTGGGACACCCCTCCATTGATAGAAACCTGGCCTAATTTATTGAGGCTCCACTTTTGATGGAATTTTAGGTGAGAATTCTTAGATAATAGGACATAAAATCAAACGGAAATACCTTTTGTTATAATTGAAAATTTAATTGGAACATTCAGTAAAGTCGTGATGTTTCCAATTTTAATAAAGTATGATAACTGCCGCGGATTTTTAAAATACCATGTTAACAACTAGTGGTCCTCCCAGCGCTCGTAATTCTGCGAGATGACTACTCGTATTACGGCAGTATGTGAACACTCACTCGCGTTGTATCTTCCGCGGAAGTATTTCGGGCAATATTCGCGGCAGCGGCAGGAGCCGTTCTGTGAACGTAGCATAAGCATACACCGGGACATTAAGGCACTGGTGTACTATTTACCATAATATTACTTTATACTATGGAGTGACCATGGCCCATCTTACTGTGCCGAAATATCGGACAATTAATTAAAAACAAGTATCGCGGTAAGAAACCCGTTTTAGTATTTTGAGTCATTATGTAGTGATGGGGGAGGCCTACGTCCAGCAGTGGACTGCAATAGGCTGATGTAGAATATAGAATGTATGTAGTGATAATTATACGTAATTCCGCAACTGACCTTAAGCCTCGTGTGTTTGGCCATTTGGGGCTACGTAAGCTAAATTTAAACGCGAACTTTCAAATTAAATAACTTTCCTAACAACTAGCTACCCAGTGGAACAGTATTTCCAATCATATTTCCTGATCAGTTTACCGCTGCTGCGAGTCGAATGAGAATAAAAAGTAATCTACAATATGGCGCCGGTGAGAAGCAATATCCCGGCATTTAAAATGTAAACAAGATTTGTGCGGTACGGGAATCAATATTGGATACCCTGTAGATCTTGTCGAGGCGGAAATTACTTGATAGGTTGTACTTTTCTGCGGTTTAGAGGCAGAAAATGGCTTTGAAATTTGAGGTATTTTTCAGCCTTGTTAAGACTTGAGTTTACTGTGACGTACAGACAGTAAATTACAGAATATTTCATTTAGTTTTAATATGTAGGTACCTATAAACATAAGATGTTCCGATTTATTGGGAGTCTCATCCAAACCCAAGGAAACTTCAGTTTTTTGGCGCAATTTCTTTGATAAGTTAAGTACTACTTTCTCACGCGGAAAATCTTTGTTGTGATATTAAAAAAAAACTGACTTGATGGACTAAAAGAGATTATCAAATTAGGTATAATTTAAAAAGTAAACCATCCGATTAAAGGATGCCTATGTCCAGTAATGGTCTGTTGTGGTTCTTGAAGTTGAGGTATAATGTTAGTGTTAGATAAACATAACAACTCTAAAAATTTCATCAGGTCATTTTACTAGGCGTTCTTTTACCCTATGAAATCATTTATTCTTCATTGCACTCACGCACTAGTTTAGTCAGAAATGGATAGGACTATAAATATTTCTATTAAAACCTCACAAAAGCCTTGGAAGAAACAAAACAAAGTCTTGCTGAAGAAATGAGTCATTTTCAGTCCAAAATGAGGTCTAAAATATTGTGAGTCACGATTTCACCATCGTACATTTTAGTATTTTAATACTCTTTTATATACTTTGTATTCATTTTCACATAATTTCCTCAACCGCAGGTCACGTCATCGCATTTTAATACAGCTTTTAGCTTTTACCGTAATTGTGGGAGAGATTTGTATTATACCACTTTTACCCGACTAAAAGGGTTGTGTTGAGTTTCTATAAAAAATCAAGGTTTGATAAAAAAAAAGTTGCACATATCACACAGCGCCTTTTAGCCCTAAACTAAGCAAAGTTTGTACTATGGACAAAAACGCTTGAAAAATGATAATCAATTGCTTTATGGTCTAAATGTGAAATGCAAGACGTTTTGTAAAGGCGCGTTCAATCGATTTGATACGTTGAGGTTGTGTACCATAGTAGAAGACCTCTGATTAAACTGAACAACTTCTCATAAAAAAAATATTCAGAACACGTCAAAAATTCTTTGACTTCCCATAGTAAATGCTGATTGCTGATTGTGAGTTTGTATAGGAAATAATTTTTTATGTCTTTTCCTGACACACGGGAGGGCTGTCCCTTACACCCCGTATAATAAGCTTTATTAATAATAATTGTATATCAATCTTTCTTTTCGTGTGGGACACCGAATCGTCAACGACCCGATGAACTCCGGTGTCAGAGTTTTACAACCGCCGACTACTAGTAGAAGGCCTCTGACATGGTTGTGTAACGACCGCCGTCTCAGTAATCATAGACAGCAACTGGGACCGACGGCTTAACGTGCCCTCCAAAGCACGGAACGATATCTCTTATATCAATTAGAGTTAACGTTGCCTGTGGGATGAAATAATACTCTCCAGGGCTAGTAGGTAGCAATGTAGCAATATCTATAAAAGTAGAACTATACAGGGTGTAAGAGACAGACCTCTGAATACTAATAGGGTACATACAGACCACGAAATTGAATTGAAATTGCACCCTGTATATTTAAAAGGTTTATTTTTAGATAGAAACTTCTAGAGATAAGAGCACTGTGTCAAATTCACCTGCCATCTGCATTGAATACCTATACCACACAAAAAACACAAGTTTGAAGTTCTGAATTCTGAAAACCACTATTTTCAGTTTCTTTTAAGTTGACGGTTTATTTTGCTTCTGGATATAAAACGTGCCAAGTTAACGGACAGCTGAATTGTGTGGGAATCCCCACGTTTCGTCAATTGATTTTTACCCTCCCATTTGTGGGAAAGTCGCATGTGATATGACAGCTATGACAAGGGCAATATAATTCGCATAAATTCATAAGAGTAAATGGCCTCGTTATTTAATGAAATAGGTAAAAAGCTGCTGATAAGAAACAACTTAACCAAGAAACATAGGTTGAAATATGACAAAAATAATTTGAGTTTCCATAGTAATTCAAGTTAACTAGTCGGCAACTTTGTATGTAAGGATTTATTTTTATTTTTAGTTTTTTGACCTGTTCCTTGGGGAAAAACGGTTCTCCCACTTGTCGTCCGTCGTTCAGTTTTTAATGCAATTTATCGCATGCGTCTGTCAGATGAAAGTAAAGTTGCGAATTCCAATCTTATTCCCATACAAATACGGCTACGGTGGGTTTACGGTGCATTATGGTGCGTAACGGAGACGTCTGTCAAGTCGTTTGACACACGTCGTTAACAAAACGAAACGACGGACGACAAGTGAGTGAACTGCCAAAGTTGCTCGTTATCGCCTGTCTTGAGCTTTTGCCATCAGTTACTAGTAAAATTTCACCCTATGGCGCAAAACACATCAAAATGGCGAGTGGCGGCAGTGTGGCGTGGCGCGAAGGCAGTAGCGTTCGATTTTCGATCGTATTTGTATTATCATAGATTTACAAATGGCGCGAGCGCAGCCCAAATCGGGTGCGCGGGTGTGGCGTGCGGGAAGTGCGCACTTGCATTGCCATTTGTAAATCTATATTAATACAAATACGATCGAAAATCGAACGCTACTGCCCTCGCGCCACGCCACACTGCCGCCACTCGCCATTTTGATGTATTTTGGGCCTATAGTATATTACCTTTGCCAATCTACGCAGTGCCTACGAGAAGGCACGTTGATGCTACGGCGTAGCAGCGAATGCGTAGCCAGGCTTTCCGCTTTCATTAGCTACGATTCTATTTATGCGTAAGATAACTACCACCTTGACGCTATTTAAAGCGGTTCTCCCACTTGTCAACCGTCCAAAATTAAATTGAAAATTACGATCTTATTCCCATACAAATGCGTTTACGCTGCGTTTATGGATGCATCTGTCAAACGACTTGACAGAGGCATCCGTTACGCACCGTAGAAGTATCTGTATGGGAATAAGATCGTAATTCGTATTTTTACTTTCTGACATACACATGCGTTACGTTATATTCAAAATACGCAGCAAAGGACGATAATATGTTTGTTTGTATAAATTTGAATTCAATACCATCTGTCATATTTTATTGTAAAGTAAGTATTATGATTATGTAGGTATGTTCTAAGTTATTTGTTTTTTTGTAATTTAATGTCAAAGGTTGTACTTTGAATTCCAGTCTATTTAAATAAGTTCAAAAAATTTAAACTAATAATGATCTTCTTTCCGAAAATAAACACTTTAAAACAACACATTCACTAAAAAACATAACAATCTAAATTCAATAAATAATGAATTCACCACTGTATTAATAAAATTACCAATCACTATAGATTAAAACTGTCCAATACATTATCATAATTTAGATTAATCATCGAAATCACTTGGCTTTATTTTTTCCATAAAACTCAAAATTCACAATGAGGTCATCGAAATGACACGACACGGGACTCAAACCCCGACCCGTGTGTTCTCTGCCGCATCCTATGTGAAACTATCGCTCATTACTAAGTACACTTTCGACCGACTATGCTTTTTTCAGCCTGAATAGCATATGAGGAGTCGAACGTCTTGATACTTCTTTTGAGAAATTTCGTTTATGATTAAGGCTTTATGTATCGAGAAATGCCTAAAATCGCGTTAATATTATAAGTCACATACTTGAACAAACTAGTAATTGAATCAGTAAAGAAAAATTATAGTGTTATAGATTGATTTCAAGTTACTTTTTTGATTGAATGGAATGGTATTTTATTGTTGTGTTCATCTAGAAAATAATCACAAAGTAAACGTCATTAATTGCAAATGTTCTCCTAAACGGTTTCAATTATTAAGTTCATTTTTACACACAAGAAATGATATCAACAACATGAATATTTTGTGTTAAGAGTTTTATTTTCTTGCATATTTAAATCTGATTAAGTGTTTTTATATGACGCAGCAAAAAAGAAAGGGACAGTCGCTTTACCCTACTTACTACTTAGCACCTAATGGTTTCATATGTAATTATTGTGCGTTTTTTTATACACAAAAATACAATTATAAAGACCAAAGATGCCGCTAGACCCTCAATAGATTTTTCGAAAAGTGTACCTATCCGCATAAGAATGTAAAAATATTATGATTATAACTAATGGACGAATAATGTTTATAAACGAAGTGATGACTTGCGTAGAGTTGGTTAGTCGTGGAACTTGTAAGTAACATCAAATATGGGTTTTCTGATTTCTGCGTTATCATATCACCATACAATCACCAAAATAAGGCGACAGAACGGTCGTATTTGCCACGTCTATAAAAGAAAGGAAATTGCGGCCCGTTGTCCAAAAATAAAATCTAAAGTCTCTGAATCGCGTCTGGCGGCACCCATTGATAAAAAATAGGGTGAAACTATCCTAAAGCTTAAACATAACACGATAATAGTAGAAAAAATAAATTAAATTCCTAACAAACGTAAAGCTTCAAGCACGTAGCAAGTATCAAAACTGCTCTAACACCACTACAACTTCACCTAACAATGCTTACATACAAATTACTCGGTCCCCTGTTGAACTTATAACAGGGGAAGCCTGGAGTCGACACTAGTTCAGATTGCGGTTTGGAAATCTGTCAGGAACTTAGGTACAGATTTGTGTGGAAACTGTGAAATAGTGAACTGAATCGCTAGAATATTTAGTTTTTGATTACTTGGATAAAGAAGTAGGTAGGGAAGTACGTACAATTGTCTAAAGATGGATATAGATAGTAATTCTCATTACAGAACCGTGGTTTACCAGCAAATTACGTATCCTTTAAGTCTCTCAAAGGTTGACTGGAAGAGATCCCTTTGTCGGATAAGTCCGTCTTTGTACCTCTTGCTTTTATTCCTTTCTTTTAATTATTATAAAAAATTTGCTTTGTGCAACAATAAAGTTAATGCATACATACAGAATTAAAATAGAACAATTAAAACAGATCGACAATGAAACTTATTACTTACTAGTTGTTACACGCGGCGTTGCCCGCATAAAATAAAACTTTCCTATGTGTTAATCCATGTTACCTTCTATATGTGTGCCAAATTTCATGACAATCAGTTCAGTAGTTTTTGCGTGAAGAAGGAACAAACAAACGTACAGACTTTCGCATTTACAATATTAGTAGGATTAGCAAATAATGTATATAAATAATAAAATATAATAATATAGATTCAATACCTACCATTAGACTCTTGCTTATTTCTTTAAACAATTTGTACCTACAAGTTGACTAAACAAAATATAATCAACAGTCAATTTCTCAAAAACTATTTGCTAACAATATTATTTCAGGCGTTGCGCTGTATCGACACCAAATAATTGCTATTAACATTCCATCAGGCGCTACCAAAGTTCTCATACGAAATCGTCTCTACCCGACAAGTCACTTTACTATCGGCCAACAATCACCACCCATACTGACACCTACCATTGATTGCCGCTACATAATGCATAGACAACCCCCCCGCCCCCTGCTACTCTTTCCCCCTTATAGCCTTAAATTACTCGGCCGGCCAGTTTGTTTTGAGCTGCGAATCAGCAAAGGATTTTAACAGAACTCGCATTTTCTTTATGCGTTAAAAATACGCCGTGTGATGCCGGCTTAGAATAGCATCACCCCATTTCTTACCCATGGGTGTCGTAAGAGGCGACTAAGGGACTTGAGAGTTGGATGTGAATTGCAATTTTGGGCCATGTGCTGACAACCTGTCACTATAGTTACACACAGTTATCTGATTGCCCCTCAAACTTTTGTCAGACGTGGTGTTAATATCTGTTTTACGACCGTTAACGCTCTGTCTACCCCGTAAGGGATATAGGCGTGATACGTTGCGATGTACAGTCGGTTGTAGCACATAAGGTACCAGGGGTACTCCAAAAGAACAGAATAATTTTTAAACACCGCAATATTTTTCTCTTGACGTGAATATGTATTAGTAGAAAATGACTTGTTTTAATGAGAATAAGTTAACAAAAATATTAGGTTTTCACTGGGTATAAAAATTATTCAGTTTATTAATTATTATTATACAGTTCTTTTAGAATTCCCCTGGTACCTTATGTGCTACAACCGACTGTACGTCAAATGAAAGAACTGCCTTATTGATATTTTTTATACGCCAATATTCTAAAAGACTACAAGTCATTAAATAGATAGGTACTAATCCTGAAAAGTCTATAACCACAGGTGAAATCGCACTCTTAATAAAATAACGACCTAATCCAAAAACACAAATTTTTGGGTATCGATGAAAAACGTTTGTTGAATAAACAGAATAATTTTTAAATGGCTGTAGAATTAAAAGTAAAAGGCAAAGGATGAAACTTGAACCACCTAACTAATCCTAAGAATATGTTCTTTTAAATGCATTAAAATTTACACATATATTCACACCTTTTAATAAAAAAAAGTTAATTATTTGTAACCCTTTAGAATTGCGTCATTATTTCATGAAAAATTTGAAAGAAATATTGACCTAAGTTAAAATCGGTCTTTGCTTTACCAAATCAAACATGAAGATCTCCGACTCATTTTAAATTAAGTCACTATTTTACTAAAAAGCTAAAAGAAAATACAGTTTATTTAAAAATAAGTCTGTACCTTAAACATGTGACTCAAATTCAAATCGCGATATAGCGACTAGCAAATGGTCAACAGAACACAGTCCTATCACAATGAAACTATTAAGATAATTTTTTCTTCTGTCATTCATAATGGGACACTGAGTCGACGAATGACCAAATGAACCCTTTGAATAAACGTTTTAAATGTAACTTAAATGCGCCGCCGCGGTCGCTATAAATGGTGCGGTGGCTGTTCTTATTGCAACGGAGACGGCTTCTACAAGGAAAATTAAGTAAAAATTAGAAAATTAAAATAAACAATATTTGTACGCTAGTGTGGTTTGGTCGGCAGGGCTTCTACCCGATGTTACTTATTAGTTGCTAGAGTTCAGATGCTCTCTTTTATTCTGATGTCCACCTTCCTCACGCTGCTGTCTGTTTCGTGATACGTAGCGATGGCTCGTCCGCGTGGCCAATTGTCAGGTGTTTTATGGTATAGTGTTGTCCACGATCTGCACGATGTTGTTGACTTTCATTGCGGCTTGACATGGGGCTCCATCAATCCATATTAATATTGAGTATTTGGGTGAAATATACATCGGCATGGCACTGCGACGTTCTTTATGTGTTTTTCTCGATGAGGTTATGATTATCAAAGGGACGACAAGAGAGTCGTGTACGAGGACACTCAGTAGTACCAAAGTGATTATGAGTAATGACTTTGGCTTGTTTAGGTTGATGGAGTTGTGCGTTAGAGGTTTGCTGTTGACTATAAACTTCATTTCAGTGATCAGAGTGTGGAGTACTTCCTTTTGAAAGTGATCGCCCGGTAGTGAGCTGCACAGGACTGTCTTAACACTCACTAGGCTTTTCCAGGCCCTGATATTAAGAGGGTGTGAAACACAAGCTGTTATTTTGATCGTAGCTGTCTTCTGTATTATACTGTCGATAGCTTGGTGGAGTTCTCTGGCGGTTCCTTGTAGTTCGGTGGATATTGGACCAATTTTTTTCCATGTTATGGAGCGCCAGGCCTAGTGAGCGATGCGGCGATCCCAAAAAATATACGGCGTGCGTGCTGAGCCAGATGAATAGCGTGACGATAAGGGACTCAAAATAGACTTATATGAAAGTGCGCAATGACGTTGCTCCAGACGAGGAGGTGGGTGGTATACTGTAGCTAACTACGGTGGAGACGTCTTACTTATTTTTCAAGAAAAGTAGCTGTGAAGCGTGAAACGCGTCATCAGTCATAGGCACAGCCATAGATTACAATCATAATTAACGAGCTCAGCGTTCGCTTATATCATTGATATTCGTGTCGAGGTTCGCGTGATGAAGCTGACGGTGTAACACCCGCTTGAAAAGGAGTGCCACACAATTGCCGTCGATGACTGTGGTCGCCTATTCTTCTAGAGCTAGTTCCATGGTAGATGCATCATTAAGTTTCGTTTTCAATTGGATGACCCTGTTGATCCTAAATGGCAAGTAGGCGGAGCCGGGCTTCTATAAGCGGAAACGAATACTACTTCTTGTGTCTTAATAGTTCGCTGATTGGCCGAGCCTACCATTATAGACAAATGACAATACTGGTTTTGACAAAGTTTTCGATTGACTGTAGAACGTGGTAAACTCTGGCCTTGGAAAATCAATCAGGAGGAGGATCAAATTGAGGAGTGCTTTGCTTGCTTTGAGTGAGAAATAGGTTATGTCCTTTCTCGCCCGTGTTTGGCTCAGGATGTTTCAGGTGCGGGCTTCTCGGTGGGCTATGTTGGAATAGCGGATAATGACACTAGCACTACCGATATTGTTAGTCTTATTTGTCGCAAACGTTTCGGGCTTCATCGGTGACTTTGAATTTAGTTGGTATCTGTCGTTTTGTAATATTCCCAACATATTGTATTGCCAATATACCGTGCGAAACGTATGGATCTCAACACCTTGCACCGTCTTTTAACAAGGTGAGCACAGTGTGACTATCTGTCTTACGGAGAACGGCTTGCGGCATGCTCTTTGATGACGATGGCAGCCAGCAACGTGCTGATTTAGCCTTTTAGTCGACGAAAACGTGTTCTAAGTAGGAGATTTATTGTGTAACTGTAGTGAAGGTGGCACCTTGGTAGCGTGTCGTGTGCTAATTTTTTTAAGTTTCCCTACCCATTCAGTCTGCAATGTGACAAGATTTTAATCCATCTGCTGGTCCTGTTAGTACTCACTTATTTGGCTTGTGATGTGATGGACGAGGTAAATTTGAGTAGTTTAAGAGATAAATGGCGGTATTCAGTGCTTTTCTATGTAGAACGTTCTGTAGTACAGAACGATAGACGTGTGAGGTAGTGATTCAAGGCGAACTCTACGGTATGCGGCTGGAGATGAGACCGAGTTGGTACACATTTAGCCTTGGGTTCATCGTCGAGTTTGACGGCAGCAATCGAGGTGCCGATGATTCCAAATATGGTTCAATATGATTACTTTTCAGTCGGAGGATTAAATTAATGTACTAAAAATATAGAAACTTCGTTGAATTTCAAGAGTAGTAAAACGTTAAACCTATTTGTAAATAGTTTTCGGTACAAAACCTCAAGATAAAGATAAAATGCGAAGTGAGACACCAAGTTAATACGTTAAATTATGTTATGATATCAGTCAAATACAGGTCAAATTTGAAATAATACCGAAGTCATTTCATTATTTTTGCTAAAACAAAGACTCAACTAAAAATGTTACCAGAAAATTTTATCATTAGAAATACAACAAAGACCTAATTTCAGTTAAGTCATATAAATAACATTTTTTTCAAAACAATACAGTCTTATCTCCAAATGGGTCAGTGAGCTTTTCCAAAATTTTCGTAAAATACAGACCTAATTCAAAATGAGTCAAGCAAACATCGCAGGTATTTTGTAAAACAAAGACCAAACACTAAATCGGTCATTCTTTTATAAAAACTTTTCAATTACACTCGCCTCGACTTTTGATAAAACAACGGCTCATTTCTAAATCAGTCGTTTTTTCACAAAAACGTTGCATGTAGCCGCAGACGCAAGACTAAATCGGTCATTATTTGACTGAAAAGATAGGAGTTCGGGGCGGGAAAGATATAGACTCATCTTATTTTGAATCTTATTGTGTAAGAGATAGGGTTGTATTTTAAAGTCTATGTTGTGGGCCCTGCTCTAATAAGGCAGTTTTTCACAAAAACTCATTTTGGCCAAATTTTGATTTAAGTCGTTATTTTACTAAGAGTGCGAAATGGTAAATAACTGAGCTTCAGAGGTCGTATACTGCTGGTGTGTTCATGCATGTCGATAATTCTGAATCGATTTTAATAATTATAATGGTTGTCTGTCTGGTCATGTGGGGTAAGCGTGATGAAGGCGATTTTGGAAAATGACTCTTGCTCTACTTAAGTTTTATATTTGTACATTGCTGTTGTGTTTTTCACAGGCGTTCTTTATAGGGCAAAATTTTATTATTGAGTGACCGATAGCGGAATCTTAAGACGTGCTGGTGGTAAGGAACATAGGTTGAAGTATGACAAAAATATTTTGGGTTTCAATAGTCACTCAAATCAGCTGATCGGCATGTTGTACAGGAGGATTTTATTTTTTCGTATTTCGACGTATGTCTCTTGGTGATATTTGTTCCTTATCACCAGCTCGCCTTGAGTTTTCGCCATCGGACACTAGTAGTACTTTCACCCTATATAGCAAGTAATATTTATTTATTTTCAAGGAAAAATTAAAAAATATAAAGCCAAAGGATCGGATCTTTCCTGTGTATAGTTCAGTAGCAAATATTTTGATTGCATGAAATATGACTTGCATGGAAAGTCTTTGATGTTTAATAATAAATAATTAAAATTATTTATTCAACATTTACAAATACTACACTAGGCAGAGCCTGTATCGTGGGTGTCAAATACTTTATTTTTTACTTAATAACATGAACACAACGATAGTTTGATTCTAGCACTAGGTTTTTATGACTGGCCCGCTGGCGAAGCGGATAGTACCCCTGCCTGCTACGCCGAGGGTCATGGGTTCGATCTCAACAAGACACAAATATTTGGTTCGTCATTTTCAGACTAAACTCAAATAGTTTAGTCTGGTTGTTTCCTATATTGGTATAAGGTGTATTTATTTACAAAACAGAAGTATGTAATATCAGCTATCTAGTTCTTAAAGTACAAGCTGTGCTTAGTTTGGGCTAGATGGCGCTATGTGAATTGTCCAGGATATTTATTTATTTATATCACAATAAAAAGAAGGTCACCCATGTCAATACAAACGTTGACCCGGAAATTCTGTCTGACTTATACAACTTCAGCTAGCCTATGAATGCAGATTTTATAAATTGATTTTAAATTTTGTGATTTCAACAATTCATAAAACTAATGTTATGTATTTATTCAGGAAAATGAAAGTACGACGAATAACAATCAAAATTAAGTTAAACTTGAGTAAACGTAAATATACTTGCTCAATTTTGAAATTTTACTAGTGACCTATAACGAAAACTCAAGACGGGCTTGTGATAAGGACCACTTGAACCAATTAATGTAGCGCAACGTTTAAGAGATATTTTTCAGCGTAGGTCCCTTTTAATTAGCGGTTATAATCATCAATTTGCCGTGTGATGCCGGCTTAGAATAGCATCACCCCATTTCTTTCCCGTGGGAGTTGTAAGAGGCAACTCAGGGACTCGAGGGTGTGTATTGCAATTTTAGGCGATAGGCTGACAACCTGTCACTATAGCGATGCACAATTTTCCGAATTACCCTCAAACATTTGTCAGACGTGGTGTAAATGGCCGTTTTTTTGCGGCTGTTTACGCTCTGCCTACCCCGCAAGGGATTATAGGCGTGATATGTGTATGTATGTATGTATAATCATCAATATTAACAGCCGTGAAACAGCTCCTGCTGAACATATGCTGGACCCGCCTTTTATGTTTTTTTGATTATTTTGTATTGGAAGGTGTAACTCAAAAATACACCACTTTAAATATCTTATATCAAATTTAACCGCACGGCACCTCAAAACATTAATAAAAAGGATCAAAAGGTTGCCAGACTACTATGCACTAAGAAAAAAAGGGTTGCAAAAATATAAGCTGCAAGTATTTTACGGGGTGTTAATGAAGCTAAACAACTTTCCCTAAGGAACATGGGTTAAAATAAGAAAAATTGGACCTTCCATTCAATATATTTTAGGCGACTGGGACAATTGTTATGGGAGGTGTAAATATTTTTATGTGTTCCGTGGAAAAAGTTGTTCAGTTTCATGGACTGGTTCACTACTTTAAATATTTGCAGCTAATATTTTAACATGCAGTTACGTAAAATATTCCTAAGATCACACATAGTATTTTCGTTTTATTAAGCAAATTTTTATTCATGGCAAAGCTGTAGTTATCCAAATGTAACTATAGATACACGACCCAAATTCCGTGGCTCTTTAGTGCGGTAACGTCCCATTCGATTTGTTTTCAATTAACTTGCGAATAGATTAGGGGCACGTTTCATAACTACTACATATCCTACTAATATTATAAATACAAAAGCTTGTATGTATGATACTTCTTCACGCAAAAACTACTGAACCGATTGTAATCAAATTTGGCACACATATAGAAGGTAACATGGATTAACATTGATGGTTTTTATTTTATGCGGATAACGCCGCGAGTAACAGCTAGTTAGGTATATATACTACCTAGTTGCTTTACATGCTACCTAAATATGTGGCGATGCTATTCTCTTTCGGCATCACGTGGGAGGATTCGGCTCTACACTAAACACTAGAAGGTCTAGGTTTCATATCGTATTACAGAACGTCAAAATATTAGCAGCAAATATTTGAATAGATGAATAAGCCCATGAAACTTGACAACTTTCATGAAGGAACATAGGTCGAAATGTAAAAAATAAATTGTACCTCCCATACAAATTGACGCAGTAGTGTCGGCTGGAACATTTTGTATGGCAGATGTGTTTTGTAATATTTTGTTCCTGTACTTAACAAAAGTTTTAATACTTAAAAAGAAACGTTAAAAAAGGGATTAATGGGTGTGCCTACCCATGAAACTTAATAATTTTCTTTAACTTGAAAATTTATTACAGCGACATCTAGTGATATCTTCTGTTACTCGCTTGGTTCCCTTCTCGATCGCAAACCTATTGATCCATCGAACGAGACCTCGTAGAGTTAAGAGTTTCAAAGTTGCCCAACAGATGTCTGTACTGGTACTGAAATGAAATTAACTTTATTCAATGTAGGATAGTTATTGACGTCATGTCACTAGGAAAGGTTTTCTATAGAGGAAAAAAAATGTAGTACCTACGTAAAAGTACTGGAATGAGTACTAGGTAGGTACTTACGCCTTAATTCGAAAATGATATTAGAGCATAAAAAACACCTCATTTATATTGCTTGCTACGGATAGCTTTAGGGTTTGAGTAACTAAAACATCAAAAATGACAGCGTAAGCTGTTGCTGTATTCATAAATGGTGAAAATTTACTAGTGGCCGATACCGAAAACTTACGACTGACTGGTAATAAAGAACAACTTTCCCCTAGAAACATAGGTCGAAATACGAAAAAGAAATTGGACCTCCAATACAAAATTGCCGATTAGCTAATTCGAGTTACTATGGACATAATTCTTTTTATCGTAATTGAAACCTTCGTTCCTTGGGGAAAGTTATTCCTCATTACCAGTCCATTTTGAGATTTCGCTATCAGTCACTAGTAAAATTTCACCTTAAATAGAAGTTAATACAGTTTTGGGCTGAAATATTAGGTGATTCCCGAACCTAAGATAAAGTAGAAAAAGTCCTTATTTTATAATCACTACGATTTTCCAACGTTCGCTGAATTGAATTGAATTCTATTCAGATTTCATTAAATGAAAGATTGTTCTTGGATAGGTTTTCGACTCATTATTAACAACTTATCGAGATTGGATTCTGTCCAAGTTTGAAACACTTGGCCTTTCGCTGCGCTAAAAATTCAATTTTTACATTATACTTTGTGCCTTGGATTGGACCAAGAAAACTGCATACACAATAACTCTACATCTACCAAATTTATCCGGCTTAGAATGGCATCACCCATTTTTTCCCGGGTTGGTGTCGTAATAAGCAACTAAGGAACTCGAGGGTTACATAATATGTGTATGGCAATTTTAGGCGATTGGCTGACAAACTCAAACTATTGTGTATCATACACTTTTCTGAATGACCCTCAAACATTTGTCAGACGTCCGTTTTTTACGGTCGTTTATGCTCTGCCTACCTCGCTAGTATTATAGGCGTCATGTCTAAATGAATGTATGTACATAATTTATTACCACTTGCAAAAGGAAATGAAAGGAAAGAGTAGGAACAATACTTTGATATTTTCACAACAAAAATAAAATAAATGAAAATATGAAATTGAAAAAATGACAGCGCCCGCCGCGACTTAAACTCGGGACCGTGGGGTACCGTCCCACTGCTCTGCCAACTGAGCTACCGGCGCCCCGACTGACACTTGCCAATATTTCAATCTCTTGGTACTCGTCTCGAAGCGACGTACATGCGACATCTAGTATAAGTTAGCAACTTAGAAACTTATACTAGATGTAATATATAAAAATAATAATATAGCACTGTGAGTGCATTATAAAATCATAGTACAAAAATAAATAAATTCGAATGATACCGTAGTATTTGAAAACAGGCGGTCCTACCACGCATATCCAAATTCGCGAACTTAAGGCGAGCGAGGCCGCGCAAACAAAAGTTCAACGCCCGATTTACGCTTCTGTAGGGTGACTTGGATAGTCATTGTCTGAGGAAAATAACAATACGAATAAACTAATTTTCTCGGAAAAGCAATTTCCTCTTTTTGCTTTAGGCGATTTTCACACTTGTCGTCCATCATCGCTGCGTTTTTTAAACGCACCGTCAGACGAAAGGAAATTGCGATTCCGATCTCATTTCTATACAAATACGGCAACGGTGCGTACATGACTTGAAAGACGCTTCCGTTACGCACCGTAGCCATATTTGTAGTTTTTTAGTTTGAGTAAGATCTGTAAGTCTAAGTCTGACAGACGTATGCGTTACGGTGCGTTTAAGATACGCAGCGATACGGATGAGAGAGAGAACAGCCTTAGGTATAGGTAGTTATATTCTATTAGCAGTTCAGCTAATAGAGTCGTCTAGCCTGTGTAATATATTTTTCTATTGTATATTATTTTTGTTTAAATTTAATTTAAGGGCCTGCCTCGAACTTTTAAACGTCCCTTTCCCACTAATGGCAAATCCTGGGTGTGCGAACAGAGCGGAATCGCCATATTTAGTCGATTTTCCACTCTATTGGAAATTTCTCGCCAAATAACCAAGTTATCAAAAAACTGAACGACAAGAATCTAGTAAAGTACAAGACGTATTGTATTCGCAAAAAATAATATGTTATGTTCATAAGATTGCTATACAAAACGCAAAAAAGTGTAAAAATAGACTAAACTTTGAAAAATAAATCTATCGAGCAAACTTTCTTTAATCGTGTTTTCCTGCGACAAAAATCTAGATAATATAATGAAAAATCATTATACATAAAAATAAGGTGTTTATCGTAATCACTAACAAAATTGCGTGCATCCAAAAATACCCATTTTTCTCACGGCCCGCCCTTAAGAAGGTACTTTTTCGTATTTTGAAGTTTGTTTCTTATGTGAAATTGATCTATTTAATTGGCTAATTTGCCTGAAATGCATAGGTATTCATGGAAATCAGTAGCCATAAGATTTGCTGCATTTTGCCTGGAAATGGCTACTGAGTGTCCCACACGAAGAAGATTGATATGTTCTTGTAACCAATATTTTGATTCATCATGGTGAGGACGGTTAGTTGTGGTTGGGGTCATGTAGGAAGGTTTCAGGTCAATTGCATTTGGGTCGTTGGCCGACTCGGTGTCCCACACGAAAAAGGGAGAGTGAATTGCATTAAAAAAAAACTCAAATAGACAGCAACACTCTCCGCCACCCTAACCGAGTTTTCTTACAAAATCCGTTAATAAAACCAAAATGGTATCGATATGTGATCATTTTCTGATTCAACGCTCTCTTAATGTGTTTTTACCCTTTTTAGGCCATTAACGATTGTTTTCTAAGGCGGTCGATAGCGGAAAGTCGCTTTTTTGGGAAAATCGGTTCGAGAAATAACGGTTATCGGTGGATATCAATGTTTGCCGAGGCGTTGAACTCAATTTGAAATAAGAAAGCTCTGAAAGTTCGTAAAAGCCTTTTTTGCGGAGGGTGTAGGCAGAGAAATCACAAAAACAGGTTTTTTGCAGAAAACTTTATTTGTTTTTTTTTTGTTGGAACATTTTTATTAGGATATAATTTTCACAAAGAATAAATTAATGATAAACTTATAATATTTGTCTTATTAGATAAAGACGGAGTAACAAAAAGCGTATAAGACACCGAAAGGAGCTGAAGGTACTCATGAAACGGAACAGCGGGACGAATAATGAAAAAAATAGACCTCCCATACAAAATTTCCGATCAGCCGGTTAATTTACCATGGGGGCCCAAAAATATTGTTTAAAAGTACATACATACATATATCCCTTACGGGGTAGGCAGAGCGTTAACGGCCGTAAAACGGATATTAACACCACGCCTGACAAAAGTTTGAGGGTCAATCAGATAACTGTGTATCACTATAGTGACTGACAGGTTGTCAGCCCATCGTCTAAAATTGCAATACACATCTAACCCCTTGAGTCCCTTAGTCGCCTCTTACGACACCCATGAGTAAGAAATGGGGTGATGCTAGTCTAAGCCGGCATCACACGGCATGTTTAAAATATTTTATTTAAAATTTACAAAAAACATGATTGTTTTACTTTTTTCATTCAAGGTTATCCAAAATATGTTAAATTTTAATCACATTCTGTCATTTTTGATTTTGACGTCTCTGTTTCCAAATATGATAGCATTATAAACTAACATTCATACAATGTAACGTTTTAAAAAGTAGCTCATTTTACTAGCATGCAATTAGTGAATTGTTTGAATATGATGTTAAAGATTTAACATGGTAGTTGTCATATACCTACCACCCGTATCTAAAATTTTGTGACTGTGCAGATATGTATGGTAAAACTACCATTTCCTATATTTAATTTATAGTAGTTTAGTTCAGTTTTCACGCTGAACTTGTAAGGGAGTACCGAAGTCCGAAAGGCGACAAATTTGAAAAATAAGTAGGCATATATTTCGATTTCAGCTCTTCAGGCAACGTAATCTGTCTTACACCAGTTGAACAAAACTGCGTCCGTATGGACAACCACAGGGTTTTCGGCACAATTTACAAGTTAACAACCTTTCATAGCATCACCAAAATATATTTCAGTTTATCGTGCGAACCGTGTCAAAAAAATCACGACAACTTACGTAAAACAAACACCATTTTTACGGGCAGTATTAGTTAGGGCAATTAGTGCAACACCTCAAAAAGGTGCGTACCATATCTGGCGCACCAAATTGTCAGGCCAAACAATCGGACGTATTTGGTCTCGTCAATTGGTGCGCAAATGTCTACACATGACAATGGCGACGCTAAACAACTTACGTCATTTTGTCGCCAAGGTTTTTTTCGAAGGAGAAAACTATGGGACGCCATATTTGTCCTATAGGAAGCTTCTATTCCAAATAAGACTGCCATAGAAACCTTAACACAGTTTTAACGCTAATATTCTTGGCAAACAAATATTTAGTGACGGTTTATTTAATTCGGCAAAACACACACCATCGGCGTTAGGTAAAAGTAATCGCGTACTTTTAAAACGAAGTTATAGCGCGAGCAATATTTTTAACCTAGTTTTATTTAGACAATTACAACCGCAAAATTATGAAAAAAATATCTGTTATTGTCGAGAATTTAGCACATGACATTTACCTATCAGTAACACAATTACACAATTTGACAAACTTTACTCGACAGAAAAAAAAACAAAGTAACATCTACTTGAAACATTTTCCAATATTTTGTCTACAGTTTTAAAGTTATTACATAAAAATATGCTATAATTTAGATACATGCCTTTTCTAGTACGAATATCTAAATGAGACATGCTAACGGTATTTCTCTAGTTTCTATGTCGGAAAAACCGTAAAATCTCGCAAAAATTTGAGCGCATAATGAGTTTCTCTCTAGCACAATGAAAGGGACAAAAAATCTGAGCAACGGGACGCGACTTTATTTTATTTTTATTCTATAAATTTAGTGATACTAAACGGAGGGACGTTGCACGTACTATCCGCTGTGTTCGAGACGCCTTTGAGGAATAAACAAAGACTGGTATTTTATAAAGTTATTAACAAGCATTTTGATTCATGTACCAAATTTACCGTATGATGCCGGTTTAGAATAGCACCACCCCATTTCTTTCCCGCGGGTGTCGTAAGAGGCGATTGAGGGACACGATGGTTTCATATGTATTACAATAGTAATGAAGTGGAACTCACTACCTGCGTCTGTGCTTCCAAACGCATACAACCCTAATCTCTTCAAAGTAAGAGTGAACAGGCTTCTTCTGGGTGAGCTCGCTTCATCTTAGACCCTGTCTGTCCTATGACCTAGACTAGAATCAAGAGCAAACCCATCATTAATAAAAAAAAATACTTACACATATTACGCCTATAATTCCTTGCCGGGTAGGCAGAGCGTAAAATATTTGAGGGTTATTCGGAAATTTGTTTATCGCTATATGTGACAGGTTGTCAGCCCATCGCCTAAAATTGCAATACTCACCCTCGAGTCCCTTAGTTGCTTCTTATGACTCCCACGGAAGAGAAAGGGGGTGATGCTATTCTAAGCCGGCATCACACGGCATAGTAATACTCGATTTTTCTAAAACGTCCCTTAAATATTTATTTGTCAGACGTGACGATCGTATTTAACACTCTGCCTAGCCCGCAAGGGATAAAGGTGTGATATGTGTACGTATGTATGTACCTTATGAATAACTCGAAGCGCCGCTGACAGTACCTATCAAAATTTTACAATCTCTGACACGTGTACCATAAACCCCATTCTAATAAGGGTGCCTAATTACACTTGACTTGCAAAAGCTGAGCTACATCTACAAACGAATTTTTAATGACTTTCCCGAGCACATATTATGAAAGGGAGATAATTTTTATGAGAAACGTTATTTTGTATTAAAAATGTAGGTAATGTCAACGTTGGGACAAATTCAGGTAAGAGGAAAAATGAGGAAAAGCGTTTCGAGTTATAAAAGCAAGATGAAGACTTACATAATATAAAGTGAATTCTGAATGGCCGTTTATAGTGTTTCACAAATTATTTAATATGTAATGTATTTCATGTTATTTAGTATGTAATGTATTGCAGTAACTATCGATGTTTAGCGGTATTTGTACCGCTTGCGTCTGTCAGACGAAAAGAAATTCCGAATTCCGATCTTATTCCCATACAACAACGACTACGGTCAACTACGGTGCGTCTAATGGTTGCGGTGCAATTTCGCAATTTTACTTTTGTCTGACAGACGCAAGCGTTACGTTAAGATACTCAGTGACGGACGTGTGAGAACTGCCTCAAAACTTATTTAAACCATAATTTTGCCACAAATATTATGATATAACAGTAAGTAGGTAAAATGTTATAATCACTTAAATGTTTAATTCAACATATCAGTACTTATGTTAAACAGACAGACAAAACATTTCTTTCTTCTTACGTTTCGTCATGAAACCGTTTATCTGGTTGCCTTCAAAATTTTAATGACATACCCATCAGTGGACTGTTGTGGCTGGTAATGTATTCAGTTAATACTACTAATATTATAAACGAGAAAGTTTGTATAGGTATTTTTTACTTCTTCACGCAAAAACTACTGAACTGATTGTAATGAAATTTATCACACATATAGAAGGTAACATGGATAAACATATAGGATAGTTTTTATGAGTACGCGGGTAACAGCTAGTGTAATATAAGACGCAGTTAAAAGGAAAGTACATTTTCTTAAAGGAGTATATTTGGGATCATCAATATCATACTGGCGATTTTTCTTATCAAGGTAAATTAATTATTTTAGGTTACAATTTCAGCTTCCTCTAGGAAATAGTATCCAAAAGAATTCCTTGCGTGGCACGGACTCTACATAAGTGCATCTCCACGAAGCTGTGACACTTTTCTCGGAATCGCAAGTTCACTTCCTGCGCTCCATCACTTTATTCTAACCTACTAACTTACAACGCACCTATTAGAAGAAGCTTGAACACTTTTCCAAGAATCGTACAGTCTATACGTCTGGGTGAGCATGGTATGCATTAGGGTAGAAGGAATAGGAAGAAGTCACAGAATTGACTGGGTCATTGATAAAATATAAAAGAAGATGCCTTAAACTTCTCATCTTATCTTAATGATCCTACATCGTCCCACTGCTGCCAATAGCATCACCCCATTTCTTTCCCGTGGCTGTCGTAAGAGCCGACTAAGGGACTCGAGGGTGTGTATTGCAATTTTAGGCGATATGGGCTGACAACTTATCACTATGGCGATATACAATTTTCCGAAAGAACCTCAATTGTTTGTCAGATGTGTTACCTCTGCCGACCCCGCAAGGGATATACGCGTGATATTTGTATGCATGTATGTCCCACTTCTGGGCAAAAGCCTTCTTATTTTTCTATTCGGAACAGGAAAGCTGAAAACTATCGTTCAAAATTACTAAACTTCATTCAACGTTTTTCAAAATATTCAATACTAGAATTGGTTAAACACAAAAATAAAATAAGTGGTATATGACATCATATTTCAATATATTCATCGAAAATGTCGTTTTAGAACGTTTTAAATAGTCGCTCATTTGACCTGTCAGTCAAGTAGCCGATATGTGAGATCTCACGCGGATAATTTCGACGTAATATTTAAACTAGATTCACAAAAGCCGAGCAAGATTTTTAAACAAGTTTTATTTATACAATTACAGCCATAAAAATTAAAAAAAAATATTTGTGATTGTCGAGGATCTAACAGATAACTTATAACTATCAGTTACACAATATTACAATTTTGACTACAAAATAACCTAAGTTGCCTCGATTTGTTTTTTTTTTTAATATTATATTATTATATCCAAGAGCACTCCGCTGACCTGGCGCTCGAGTGAGCTTCACAGTGAGCTCCGGCTCCACTGGTAAACAATGATAATGGAAACATCGCATCAGATAAAATGGCCACGGCCGATGTGGCGCAGTGGTAGTGCGACTGCCTGCGACGCAAAGGTTCCGGGTTCTATTCTCGGTGGGTCACTCACAAAGTTGATATTATTTATCAATTTGTGAATCTGTTCCCGGTCTCGTTAGGACATAACAGGGTGAACCACCTGATTGTATTTTTTTTTATAATATTATATTATTATATTTTTTTTTTTTAATTTTAATATTATTATATCCATGGTTGTAAAATTATTCCTAAAACAATTATTCTAGAATTTAGGTCTTTTCTAGTGCGAATACTTTAAATAGACTTTGTAACGGTATTTCTCTAGTTTCTATGTCGAAAAACCGTACATCGCGAAAATTTGAGCGCAAAATGATTGTTTGTTTCTCTCTGACGCAGCGCGAATGAAAGGAACAAACTTTTCAGGTGAATCAGGGCCTTATCATTTTCCTATATATAGTTGGCATTTCCTCAGCATAATGTCTCCAGGTTGTCTGCGCATGATTCGCATACAGCGCGCATGCGCGGGCTAGTTTACTTTCGACGCATCCGTCGGACGCGCACCGTTGCGCGGCGTAGGCCTAATTCTACGCGCTTCATCCGCTTAGCCGAGCCGGTTTTCCATTAGGACAATACAAAATTGTTATAAAAAAAGAAAATTGTGTTATACAATATATATTTTTTTTTACAATGACGGATCATGACGTCAATAAGTGATAATACTATTCTACATTGAATAAAGTAATTTCATTTTCATTCTCATTTTCTTACTACTTGCAACGCGGATATGCGCTCAGACTGGCATTAATTTATTTATTTAGCAAACAAAACATTCGGTTTACAGTAAATCGAAAGCGCCAACAGTTTTCAAAGACAAGTGAAAGTCATAAATACTAATTGCTAGATACAAAACTTGGCATCATTTAAAGATTTTACCAACAGCAACTTTATTTAGTTAGGCATACTGTTTTTTCAATAGTTAAAAAGATATTAACAATGAAAGTGAAAAGATCCATTTTTTTGTGCTGACAAATAAATGACCCAGTTTTTAAAATATCTAATAGGGTTCTTAAAGATAAAAAATTAATTTAATCTCTAACTCTAACATATTATTACAAACAAAACCAATATAATTTGATCAAAAGTCTTAACAGGAATACACCGTCGACCCACCCGCAAAATGGCGATTGTTATGCAATTGGCGCGAAAGTAACTGTCCACCTCCTTCCGGTGTCACCGGAAGTGCCGCCATCTTTGCCTGCGCACGCGCCGTGTCAAATATGATTGACATTGAAATTAACTTATTATCATTCCTTTGGATGCTATAAACGTAGTATAAAACATTAAATACTGGTTTAATCGCCTATAAATTTTCTAAAGTCCTGATGAGGAAGAGTTGAATGATTGTTTACGAGGTGAATTCAAAGTAGACACCTACTAAGGTACGTGTGTGTTTTTCTGCTCACCTACTCAGTCATAAAATGTCTCTTATTTGGAGCTACAAGTAAAAAAAAATGAATTAAGACAGCTCCGTTCCTTATATAAAGTGGCCCAACCAGCGTTTTCACCCTTCGCTGCCTATTTTCCCATAGTAACAATGATTTATACCACGGTATAAGCAAGCTTATGTTTCACACAGACACAGTGCAACTTTTTCACGGTGAAAGAATTCTAAAACTCAATGCAATTTTAAACAAAAATGACCCTGTATGATATGTAAAGATATGTTGTTTTATTACGTACCTAGCTAGGGACGCAGGCTACGTAAGTACGTTTACGTTTGCAACTTGGCACAATATACGTAACCAAAACATACACATTAAACCAATATTTACTTCAACCTTAACCTCCAACACTAACAGAAAGCCATACAAAGACTTATTTACACACACAACCTTATCAGTCCAACCACTTTCACCCACTAATCAAAAACAAAACGTATAAGTAAACTCATTCATACGGAGAATTACGTAATAGTAAACAACCTCCCCTTTTGGGGGCACAGGGACCAATGAACCCCCCTATTTGGGGCTGGTCGGACCAAAAAAGAAATCCCAATGCTTAAGAGCATCTTTAGCGAGAGCCTTAAGCGGCCACCCACCATACGCAGAGGGCTCAGTAGGGTGGCCATGAGCGCTGTAATTTATTGGACACGTGTGTCATGTGATGGTGGCATAGAATAGCATCACTACATTTCTACCCGAGAGCGTCGTAAAAGATGACTTTGACTCAAATTTGTCAAAGGTAGTGATATGCAGTAGTGAAATCAGATCTAAACTTTGTATACATCTGGTTAGCTCCTGCTTATATTAGAATATCGATATCATCGTCGTAAAATGCGACTTTGAGTTAAATTTTAAACAGTTCCCGTATTAGGTTTGCATTTTCTTAGAAAACTATTTACTTTTCTATGTCACTACCACGGGCAGGATAGAAAATTTTGCAAGTTTTCTAAACAAATCGTCCAAGGTTTGTACCAGTGGTGAAATCAGATATAAACTTTGTTAAACATCTGGTAAGCTCTAGTTTACATCATAATTTCGATACAATAAGATAAAATCAATCAAGTAATAATGTAAGTATGTACAAACATACATACATGTATCACGCATATATACTTTGCTGGGTAGGCAGAGCGTAAACTAACTAGTAAGTATGTAGTAATGTAAATTCAATACATTTAAAGAGATTTTCATTTGAATTATTTCCCTACTTACAAAAATACTTGAAGCTGTCTAACCTGGTAAAAGCGGATGATTGATTTTAATTAATTTGTCCTGCTAAAACCTGGTACACCCTACTCCTTATCTAAATATGTAGGTGGCACTGCAACTCAGGTCCTTAGTTTATGGATCGGATCCAAAAATATGGATCGACGGCTCTCGTAAGGAGATACACGTGGTCCAACGTGGTCCAATATGGTCCAATAGTGGTCCGTCTGGAGTCGGGGCTTCCCTTGCTTTGTTTGTTTGTTTATTGCTCATTCATTGGTACAGCCGTAAAAGCGGCCGTCGCCGTAAACGATTGATTGGCCGCCATGATTGTTTAAGGAACTGATGTGCTTCTTAAGGTCGTACAGCTTGCAAGTGTCTGCAGACTAGCGCTACGTTCTGAGAATAAATACTAGCCGTGTGGTGCTGGCTTAGAATAGCATCAGCCTAATTCGTGGGTGTCTAAGGGATAATACTCCAGGGAATGGGCAGCAGCGTTCTCTGTGAATGTACATCTTACATCATCCATCCCTCCAAGAGGGAGAGGCCAGCTGTGGACTGTTGTGGCTTTTAATAAAATAAATAAAAAATAAAATATCTTTATTTCAGGTCATAAACCCATAGACTTAATGGTACTACATTTAAAATTATGGTATCTTGGATTAGAATAGTTTTAGTTGTTTTACTACATGTCTCAGTTACTTAAGTTTATAAATATTTTCTATCTTTCTTCTAATACAATGTATCTAATGCAAATACTAGAAACATATTTATTATTTTATGAGATATGAGATTTGTTCACCAACACCTACAACAGCAGGTATATTGCTGGACATGCCCATTTTTTCCATGTTTGTCATACTTACCATACTTGGCAGGCTTAGGCACAGTACAGTACGTTGAATTCACAAGGAATGCTGCTATGCATTCCCTAAACCTGTCCCATTAGCTACCTTTTACGAAATAAATGTACCCGATGATGAGGAACAGGGTATTTTACAAACTTTAAAGACCGATTTTTGTGCTTATAATTGACAAATCACAAAAATCGAAGGACTTTTTTAACCTGCTTCGATTACAAAAATCATCATTATGACATTAAAATATAACGTTTACGTTTTAATGTCAATTAAAAGCACAAAAATAGGTCTTTTTTTTTGTATAATTGTAGACGAGTACAAAATATTTAGGACAAAATCTAATAACGGTCCTTCTTCTTTATTGCTGTTGAATATAGAATACAAAATACCGGGTGTAAGGGACAGCCCTCCGAACACTGATATGGAGACCATGAAACTGAACAACTTTTCCCTAGGAACAATTGTAGGAAACGCCAAGAAAAATTTGAACTTGTACGGGACAAAATCACGAGCAGCTGACTGCAATTACTATGCGAAGAAAACTATTTTTAACGTTTCCTGAAATATTTGCTCATGGGAAATTGTTCAGTTTCATGGTCTGAATGCACCCTATAAGTATTCGGAGGACTGTCCCTTACATCCTTTATACAACTTTAATTTTCACATAAGTGGCGCTAGTGACCACGCGATTGCTGGCTAAACTCTTAAAGGAACTCAAGTGTGTGCTTTTAAAAGGACAGTGGGTCACGCGTAAAAGGATGTTGAGGATAGAATATGGATCGAAGTCATTCTGGTAAGGAGAGGACATTTGTGGTCTCTGTCTGGTCAGAGGGGTTCCCTCGCTCTTTATTTGTTGGTTTATTGAGTCAGTCGAGAATGAGGCCACTGAACTTTCGTTGAAAGAGTTTCAGTTATGAAAGGATGTTTTACCGACATACATACACACGTCACGCGTAGATTCGTCGCGAGGTTGGCAGAGTTGTAGGTCTGACAAATATTTGAAGGTAAGTATAGAAAATTATATACTCATGGCCTAAAATGTTATTTACTTAAAACAACCGAGTCCCTTTATCGCCTCTTATGTAGGTTTTTATTTATTTATTTGGTGATGGACTACTAAGCCAGCATCACGTGTAAAAAGACGTTGATTATTATTATTATTTGAGAATTAGGAGTTGGTCCTGAGAGACCAACAGCCACTGCGACCTTTGCAGATCTATTGTAGCTAGCCCTTTCTTTTTTAAATTACCTCATCCAGTCGGGCCGACCTAAGGAAGGCCACGACTTGTTTGGGGTTAAGAGACTGGACCTCTTTCGGGGACAACAAGGGGCCACCCGTAGTCCGGCTCCTAGTTTGCACAAGTGCATCACACTCACAGAGTACATGAAGCGGTGTTTCATCGTCCTCAGCACAGAATCTACAGTATGGGGATTCAGTCAGCCCCATTCTGCAGAGATGTTTGTTGAGATTACAATGGCCAGTAAGTGCCCGTGTAATCAACCTAAGGTTGTTCCGGTTCATTGTGAGTATCTCGGAAGTGTATTTCTGGGAGAATCCACGGATTAGCAGTTTGGAGTGTGTTAGTCCTGCTGTTCCCTTCCAGAGCTCCTGAGCTCGTTGGGTCGCCCATATGTATAGGACTCGGCGAGGTGCACTTTTGTTGATGCCTAGAAAGGGCTCTGGCCCCGTGGGACGTGTTCCCGAGCCCTGTCCAGCCAGTTCATCCGCCGCCTCGTTTCCTCCTATGTCTGAGTGACCTGGGACCCAGCCCAGAGTCACATCATTTTGGGTGCCAAGCTTATTCAGGAGTGTAATCGTTTCCATAGTTAGCTTGGAACTCACGTTATCGGATTGTAACGCCTTCAGTGCGGCCTGACTTTCCGATAAGATTAAAATCCTTTTTCTTTTGTAATCCAGATTGAGGTGTATGCATTCAATTATTGCATACATCTCAGCCTGGAAGACGGTTGCGAATGGTCCCAGGCTAGTTGACTTACCGACTTTGGGCCTTTGACAATAGACACCAGAGCCAGCACGTCCTTCCCTCCTGGACCCGTCCGTGAACCAGACTAGTTCCGCTTTTCTAAAAATGGGAGGGATTGTACTTTCCTTCCATTCCGCCCTTTCAGGTATTATAACTTTGTAAAGTCTTACGAAGTTAAGCGATAGAGTCATCGCGTCAGATGGCATTGCCATGAGTGGTATATTCATGAGACTGTCCCGTAGGTTTCTCATGACACCCGAGAGCCAGTACTCCTTTCCCACCTCTATTGCCCGAAGCATGGATGATCGGGCTTCTTTTTGTATCACTATGTGAAGCGGAGGCAGGTTGAGAAGTGCCTCCATGGCCAGGGTGGGTGTTGAGGAGATGGCTCCAGTTACTATCAGACAAGCAAGTCTTTGGAGTCCATTTAGGGTGTTTATGTAGGTGGTCATGGTAGCCTTCTTGGCCCATACTACACAGCCGTATGTGATCATAGGCCTCACCACGGCGGTATACAGCCACATTGTGTGTTTCGGCTTAAGACCCCATCTGGACCCTGCTAGGCGACAACAAGTTCCTAGTGCTGACTTTGCTTTCTTGACAGTCTTGTCTATGTGTTTGTTCCATATGAGTTTGTGGTCCATGTACATGCCCAAATATTTAACCTCATATGAAAATTCTATAGTCCTATTGAAGAGTGTAGGAGGCCGCAGCCTTTCTAGGTTCCTCTTCTGCGTAAATGGAACTATAACGGTCTTGTTGGCATTGACGGAGAGTTTGTTGTTTACGCACCACCGTTCCACTATTCTAAGTGCATTTTGCATGAGACCTGATACCGTATTGGGACACTTGCCCACAATATGGATGACCAGGTCGTCGGCGTAGCCTTGCGTGGGAAGGTTTGCCGAGTTAAGCTCGTTGAGCAGACAGTCCACTACAATTGACCATAGCAGGGGAGACAGTACACCGCCTTGAGGACAGCCCCTGTCCACCCTGACGTCAACAGCAGTGCCCATTAGGTCCATTGTGACTATCCTTGTGGTAAGCATCGATTCGATCCAGTTGAGAGTCGTTTTATCGATGCCTCTCTGATTTAAGCATTTGAGTATCACATCCGTGGATGTGTTATCAAATGCCCCCTCTATATCAAGAAAGGCGCAAAGGGCTATCTCCTTATCCTCCAGTGCCCTTTCAAGTCTGTCCGTTAGCTCCATAAGGGCTGTTTCGGTAGACTTGCCTTTCTGATATGCGTGCTGCTTGACATGTAGGGGCATGACAGTTAAATAGTTTTCCCTAATGTGCAGATTTATTACCTTTTCCATGGTTTTTAGTAAAAACGAGGTAAGACTTATAGGTCTATAGGACTTGGGTTCTGCTTTATCTTTATCTCCGCCTTTGGGTATAAACTTCACTCGAACCCTCGTCCATTGTAGTGGCAAGCATCCCCAGGCCAAACTGGCTCTAAAGATATTTACTACAATCGATAGGATGACTTCTTTCCCGTGCTGTAGAAGGGCAGGAAAGATTTCATCCACCCCTCCGGTTTTATATGGCTGAAAGCTGTTCATGGCCCACTGCACCCTTTGGGGTTTTATGACGGAGGAGGCTCTTTGCCAGTCCTCTAAGGTAGGCCGATGTTTTCTTCTTCCCTGCGAGGTTGTTCTCCCTTTCGTACCCAGAACCTCAGATCCAGGAAAGTGTACCTCGGCAAGAAGCCTAAGTGTCTCCTCCGCAGAGTTCGTGAAGGTCCCATCCGGTCCTCTTAACAGTCCCAGATGCGACGGAGGCGTCTTTGATAGTATCTTGTGAATCTTGGCAATGTGAGGAGTGCTGTTGATCGTCTCACAAAACCGTCTCCAAGATCTTCTTTTTGCCTTCCTAAGTTCCTTATTGAACCCCGTAAGGGCTCTGCTATAGGCATCCCAATCCCCGGTGTTTTTAGCTCTATTGAAGAGACCATGGTACCTTCCTATTGGTAGTCAAGGTGTGTAGGGGACAATTTTCATGATAGGCGTTAATCATGCCTTTCACTACTGTGTCCGCCGCGTACTCTAGTTGTTCTTTGGATTTGACGGCTTTTATCGTAACCACTTCCTGGGTCAGGCTATCTTTGTAGCCTTCCCAGTCCGTCTTCTTGGGATTCCGATAGGATTCCACTTGCTTGCCAAGTTTGGTAGCAATGTCGAATCTGATGTATCTGTGGTCAGATAGCGACGCGTCGTCGGTGACGTGCCAGCCCGAGACGTGATTTGCGAAGTGCTCTGAGCACATGGTGATATCTAAGACTTCTCTGCGCGCCCTGGTGACGAAGGTTGGCTCCAGTCCTATATTTAGTGAGAAAAGTCCTTTAGATAACATAAACTCATACAATAGCTCACCCCGTGCGTTCGTGTTCGTGCTGCCCCAAGAGGTGTGATGCGAGTTGCAGTCGCACCCCAGGAGCAGGTCCACCTTCTGGTCCTCACAGTAATTTACCAGGGGTGCAAGTTGTATAGTAGGGTCAGCCTCCTCTCCAGCGAGATATGCAGAGCAGACTACGATTTTCTTACCCTGCTGTCCCGGCAGGATAACATAAGCAGCGATTAAATCATCTGTACAGAAATAAGGTATAGGTAAAAATTTTGTATTATTCTTAAACACTATACATGCTCTGGGTTTGGTGCCACCGGAATTAAAAAGTAACTTACCTGAGGCACTTAACCCAAGAACCGCGTTTCCATTAATCCACGGCTCCTGAATCAAAGCCATATCGAGCCTCTTCTCGTTCATTTGCTGCGTAAGTGCAGCCGAAGCGGCTTTGGAGTGGTGTAAATTTATTTGAATGACTTTGAACATATTGTAGGATGGGGATAGGGAAGGTGTAAAGGATAGGTGACTAGTGAGTAGGGAGGGAGAAAAGGGGGTTTGTGGACGGGTGTGGTGTGTTACTGGTTGGGGGGGGGGAAGTTGTTAAGGGGGTTACGAGCAGCCTTCTTGCTCGTGTGCTCACTCTTCAGGGAAGGCAGTTGTACTGGCCTTCCCGTAATGAGTCCACGTGCGTAGGCTCCTCTTCCCCTGGGAGCGCCACGGGGGGCATGATACCCGCCCCCTCTGTAGGACCCCCTTGTTCCACGACTCGGGGTAAAAGGGGCACCACGGGTGCTCCCTCTTCCCCGAGCTGGAGATTGTGCCGGTGTGGGCTGACTGCCCGCAACGGCGGCCCAGGCAACTGAGGCCTCCTTTGCGCTCTCAGTTGCCGTTGGCTGGGGAGCGTTCGAGGGCCTCTGTGCATCCGAGGACGGGGCCCCCGCCGGTGGCCTAGATGAGCCCTCCACGGTGGCACCGCTCCCGGCCGCGCTCGGCCCAGGAACTGGTTCTCCCTCTGCCCGGTGTCCTTTTACCCGGAATTACTGTGCGCATCGCAAGGCAGAGCACAAGGTTCCTGCGCTGGAGTTTGGCCAACAGCGTAGCGTCTAGCCCAAAGCAATATGTGTGCCCAGAGCCGTCGGCTTTGCTGTTGATCAACCTCCAGCGGTCACAGCCCACTTCCTTGTTTTGCGCATGCAGCACCCCGAGTATAGACTCCGGGCCTACGCCCTCCACTGTGGGCACATAGGCCACAACAATGACCGGTTTGGGAAGTTCCTTCTCATCAAGGAGTCGAAGAGAGGCTCCCTCCCAAGGCTTCATGCTGCCGATTCTATCCGCAAGCCATGTACGGGATTCAGCGTTCCGGCAGGTGAGAATGATCACACCTTCCCGAACGCTGAACCCCAGAATTTGAGGACCCTCCCCCTCGATGGTTAAAAGGCGAACGATTTCTCCCTCGACCTTACAAGCCATCGCAGGGGTGATGGTCCTGCCTGCGTCTTGAATGCCCACCCTAACGGAGCCGGCAACCTGGGCCATAGAAGGACCAGAGAATTTCCCTGCCTTCCTGCTCGGCTGCCCCCCGGGTGAGCCTTCTGAGGTTCTGGGCCTTTTATTTTTGCCCGACTGCTGTTTGGAGCTGCCAGCTGTTTGCTGAGCAGCTACCTCTTCCCGATATTCTGGGAAGTCCAGCAGCGGACGTGCTGCCCGCTCCCCTGCCTCTTGCCTACTGAACCCTTTCTTGAGCCAGTAGCCAAACCGACGCTTCGTGCTTCCGGACAGGCTTTTGCGTCGACCGAGGCCGCCACCAGCCTCTCCTTCAGCCTTAGCGCCGGGCTCCGGATGGGCCTCAGGGTCTACAGACCCAAGCTCCATCCCTTCTGGTTGGCTTAGGGAACTCTGAGTCCCCACCGCCTCCCCTTGTTGGTTTTGGGGATTAAGATTCCCCTCCGCCATATCCACGTCGGGCCTCTGTGTTCCCGGCGCGTTCTCCACAACCGCTTGCAAATCTTGCAGCGCATCAACAAAACTCATTTGATTCCCACGAGTAGCTAGGGAAATATACGGTCCACCCCCACAGAGCCCCGCATGCAGGGGTAAGGCTATTTAGTCCCTGAGGTCGCCTGGTATCAGGGCTGGGTAGATCTTGGCCACAGCTGACAAGAAGGAAGCCGAGACTTCCCAGTCATCAACTGCGTTGCCCAGGATGTGCCGGACCAGTGTGTAGTCCTTCCATAGGGCCGGTGACCCACAGGAATTACTACACACCGACCACGCGTGGAGGCGCCTACCACACACCCCTAAAGACGTTGATAGGATGTTCCGTGTGATGCCAGCTTAGAATAGCATCACAACATTTCTTTTCCGTGGGTGTCGCAAGAGGCGACTAGGAGACTTAAGCGTTACATGTGCATAGCAATTTTAGGCGATGGGCTAACAACCGGTCACTATGTCGATACATAACTTTCAGCATGACCCTCAGAAGTGACGTGATAAGGGAGACAAACATATTATGTGGGCTTTGCCTGGTCAGCAGGGTTCCCTTTTCCTTTATTTGTTGGTTTATTGTGTGACTGATTGATTAAAGGATGAGGCTAGTGAACTTTACGTGAAAGGTTTTTTTTATACCAGATGAATCCTATTTTTTTGACGTGTGGGATTCCGAGTCGCCGATCGACTATGTCTATGAACTCTGGTGTCAGAGTCGTGATAAACCGCCTAGCTAGCGGAATACAATAGGAGACATTTGGACTGATAATGATTTGGCAGACAGGGGCAACAAGAATCGAACCAGGAAGCTTTCGTTCCTCGAAAATTAGCCTTAAAAATGTCTTATAACATTATAGGATTATTTAAAAAGGACGAAAATTGATAGGGATAGTTTAAAAATGCTGTTAATTCAAATATATCTTAAAGAAACCTCAGAATTTTATAAAAATAGCCAACAGTGCCGCGTCAAGGGAAATTTCCTTCGGGAAAGTTTTCACTAACTTAGATTGTCATGTTTTGCATAATATCAGTTCTAGATGTCACTTCGCGGAAAAATAACTTCCTGATTCTTTGTATGAAGAGAAACTTTACTTAGGGAAATAAAAAGATGGAATTTTTCAAGGGATACTAAAAATATTTTAAAAACAATAAATGTAACTAAACTTTACTCAAGGAACGCAGGCGTACCTGAGAAAAAATGTGGTTTCATGTGAAATATATTAATCCATCGATTATGTACCTTATGTACCTATGTGATGGTTTTTTCTTTTTTTTCTACTTGTTTCATACCTAAGTACGTAACGTTTCACAGACGTACCTACTTATTTATCACGTAAACCATTTTTTACAAGTATGTTATTTATTTTCTCCAATTCGAAATATGCGATATAATATATCGCATTTAAAAGTCAAATATTAGGTATCAAAAAACTGCAATTTATCCGTTAAACTTATTATCAGTAAATCAGCTGCCATGATACTGTTAATTAGTTTGGCAATTTGCGTCAGTTCCAATTATTGGCGAGTGAGTTGGCGAGTTGTTTTGCCATTTTAGACTACCACTAATAAGGTTATAGCATATTTTAATTAAGCCCACTTATATGTCAATGGATATCTTCATACAATGTTTTTGCCACATGTGTATCAAGTAAAACGAAACAAAATTAAAATAAATTGAGTAGCATTAGGCTTAAAACTTTGTTCTTCAAATATAGGCATAGTGTCGAAATCTTGTTATCTATTCTCATGTAAATTTCTTTCTTTGACATTCTGGAAGTATTTATTGCCCTCAATTCGGGATATAGATTCTCTTAACTTACCTTAAATTTGTGTCGTCACTTTCCGTCAAATAGGTCTGGTAAAGGATAGGAGATATTTTAGTCACGTCATGTCTTGTAATTTGACGCAAAATACGTGTTTTCTGTCAAAAAAGGCAACTATGAAAATAATGACCACTAAATTGACTAGAAATTTACGAGGAACAAATCGACATTTTTAAAAATGACAGGACTTAGATATCTCCTATCCTTATCTAAAACTATGTGACGGAAAGTGACAGCACTAATTTGAGGCAAGTCTTAGAAATATTAAGCCTTGGTAATAAAAGTTTTGAAGTTTGAGAGAAACACACCAATGTGTAGTTTAGTTGCGGTTTTGGTATTGATTTAAAATTACTAAGGTATCAAAGATTTCCGATGTAGGTTGTCATATAACATGCGTAGATGCTTAGGTCACAAAGTAAGTATTGGCGGCTGCGCGCGCAATACAGAGAGCTCACTTCAAGCAAATGTCACGAAACTCTCCACAATTTGACACGCCGCCGTTTACAAGGAAATCCAAACCAATCCAAACACACTTGTAGGCGAGTGTCAACCGCGTTTGGTGCGGACGTACAAAATAGCTTCACGCAAATATAAATAGGTTTATTAGTATACGATGTGATTTGTACAATGTCCCTATAATATTTTTACCAACTTACATAAAAACTTGCTTTCATAAAAAAACAAACAAGATTAATAACTACTCTAATCAGTATATACATTTTTTAAAATGTGATTTGAGTTTCTACTTAAATAAAGGCAAACTTCATTTTTGATGTACATACATACACATATCACGTCTATTATCCCTTGCGGGGTGGGCAGAGCGTAAACTGCTGCAAAAACGGATATTAACGCCACGTCTGACAAAAATTTGAGGGTCATTCGGAAAATTGTGTATCACTATAGTGACAGGACAGGTTGCCAGCCCATCGCCTAAAATTGCAATTGGAGGCACACCCTCAAGTCCCTTAGTTGCCTTTTACGACTCCCACGGGAAAGAAATTGGGTGATGCTCAATCTCAACAGCCCCAGAGCAGATATCTACCTACTCGTCATTCCCCATTTCATAATCATTGTGCTCTCTCTCTCTCTTTTCGTGTGGGACACCGAGTCGTCCAACGACCCGATGAACCCTGGTGTCAGAGTTTTTCAACCCAATTGTGCTATGTAGGTAGTATACGTAATGTAAATACAGGGAGTAACAAAAGGGGTATATCAAGCCAAAAGGAGGTCAAAGTGGGGAAATGGGGAAAGTTGTTCAGTTTATATAGAATTTCTGTTACTCCCTGTATGTTTAGGTACCTACTCCAGTGAATAAAATCGGTAAGAAAAACTGTGACAGCCCTTGCCGACAGCGGCAATAATCGAAAAAAGGGCCGAGTGATCCTTCTGTACATTCTCTATTTTGTGCTTAGGTGCTATACTTATTTAAAATTTCGAGACATAGCTGGGTCATTTTGTGCTTTTCGGGTAAAGAAATGCATACAGCTTCTTTTTTTTTTTAGAGATGTTGAACTTGAAGTACCTATGCTCTTCAAAACCTAAAAAGGGGAGACCCTCCCCCTTTTCCATTGAAAACTGACCAAGATTCAGGCCGTATGAATTTACGAAAAATGTGTCTCAAAATAAAATACCTAGTCAGAATTAAATTCTATGCTAAAATGTCGAGGGTACAGTATATTTTAGTAAAAGTAACGATATTCAACCTATGCTTTATTTAATTTAATATCTTTGCAATTCTGTGAAATCAATGCATGTCGACGTTAATGCCGATTCCCACACTATAACGGACTGACGAATGCGTCTGTCAGATACCTTGGTCAAATCCCATGCTTTACAGTGTACCATAATATCTGTTTTTTGTATGAGAATTCACAATTTTCTTTCGTCGGACGATAGAATAGAATACTTTCCAGAGAAATTATATATATGATAGAATTTCGTAATTTTTATTTGTGGAATTATACCTACTCTCTCTCTCTCTTCGTGTGGGGCACCGAGTCATCCAACGACCCGATGGAATCTGGTGTCAACGTTTTTTTTTTACCTACTGGGCACACTTATGGAGGATATTCCCTTAGGGTTTAAAGATTATACTTACTTACTTAACATAAAGCAGGTGAGTATCGAACGTACAGACTGACATTCTATCCATTATTATTTTTATACCTATAGCATTATACAGTATAAAATGTAATTAAGTAAATCTATTGTAGGAATTTGCAGAAAAAACCTTCGAAACTTGATGCCAGATAGCAGTTAGTATATTTATACAACTTAGATATTTATCAACGCCAGTTGTCAATCAACAATTTTTATTTATTACACTGAATTAATAAAACCAGTAGGTAAGTGCCTAGTTTCATATACATTGCTACTACATATTTACGTAAAACGTAATGGGCGTGTGTATTTACTCATAGCGATTACTGATTGGTCACTATACAGAGTATACAGCCAATAAAAAATTACTGCATCACAAGTTGCCACACCCATATTGAAATACCGATAAAAATATTTCAATTAAACATAGGCGTTTAAAAGATCATTACAATGGACAGCTACACAATGGTAAACCGACCTTTTATTTGCAATACAGTACCTTATTATATGTGAAAACTATTGAGCCTGTTATCCGCTAGTAGTGCTCTATTTTGAACTTGGAGTTAATTAAACGAAATAGCTGTAGGTAGGTACATATTTGCACAAATACTTACGTTACATAACATAACAGTGACAAATCATGTGGGAATCTAATAATTCAATAAAACACTTATATTGAACATTAACTTTGACATCCAATTAAGTAGGTATTGGCACCAATCGGGAAATAATTTATCTTAACTTACCTTAAATTAGCACGGGAAACGGGGACTGCCTTTCTGTCATATAGGTTTTGATAAGAAAAGGAGATATCAAAGTCAAATCATTTTTTAAATAACAGTGGGTTCTTTGCCATTTCTAGTTAATTTAGTCGCCGTCGTTTTATCTATACCTTATTTTAACAGATAACGCATATTTGGTGTAAAATTTATGATATATTTTATGTTAAGACATGACTTACTTTGTATCGCCTACCAACTTCTAAACCAATTTGGCGGAAAGTGACAGGGCAAATTTTAATTAATTATTCATAGAAAAGTACAAACTTCTACAGTGTTATTCTTATTTCAATAAGTGAAATAATGTAACTTTTAATGTATCTTTACACATGCTTTACATAATACCAAGAAAAACAGTTTTATTAACACAAATTTTAAACAGTTTCAACTCAACACCTACTGTTACGAAACTACTCAACTCATTTTAAACAATATCCCAGTTTCATGTACCTATCTCCAGCGACAAAAACAAAATATAAATTAAAAACAAACAACACCTAGCGCGCATCAAAATTCGTAGCGCGCAATACGCATGGTTTTTCCATTGCGCGCTGGAATCCCGCGTAAATTCCTGCGCGCGCATTAAAATTGTATGGGGTGCGGCTTTTTGCGATACGCGAGTGTCGTACGCTTCGAGTATCGTATTCGTAGACGTAATTATTGGTAGGGCTGATAAGATACCTAACTGATTATTAGTAATGGGTCGACATATCTACACGGTATGCTGGCTGACAAAAACTCTACATAGATTTCAAGTAAAATATAAATAGCCAATTTTTTGTAGAAATATAAAATGACTGAAGGTTTAGCGTTAATCCATACTAGAGGTAGGTCGAACATGTTTTTTTAGGCCTGTCTGGATTAATTTGTATGAGAGGTCTAAATCAATTTTTCATATTTCGACTCATGTTCCCTGGCGAAAGTTGTTCAGTTTCATGGACTGGTTCACTAGTAAACAGCTGTTTTTTTTTCAAGTTTGTTTTTTTGGTTAATTATTTCAAAAACCCAATTCTATTCAAACTCTTTTCTACAACCCGTGACTTATTGAGATTGCCTACATCTATAATATACGGTCCTATTAAATTCAGTGCATATATTTTTAGGGTAATTTCTTTCCCCTTTCCCCAAGGGAAATTGGTCGAAATATTAAATCTCCGATACAAAGTGAAACATTTTTTAAACATTTTCGTACGGGGGGTAAATTTTTTTGTCTTCATATTTCGACCTACGTTCCTATGAGAAAGTTGTTAAGTTTCACGAGCAGAACTCATTCTAAAAATATTTGTACTGAATTTAATACCGTATATAACTCTCCCGATCCCTATTACCGTAGCATACCGGTACCGATACCTACCGGTAATTAACATAAGGTTTCCCGTAACAACGTAGCCGGCTCCAAATCGGTAGCGCCCGGTTTTTGCGCGTGCCGTGCGCGCTACGGCGAATGTCATACGGGTCGGCGCAAGCGCGTACTGAGCGCGCATTTTTGCGCGGCCATTCCTGAAATTGGAAAGTCTGCCGTCTCAATTTCTTTAAATATCAGTCACAGATACACTGATTTCGTGTAAGCGATTTTGTTTTGTGTAATAGGTCTTCTAATAACTTGCTATTAGAAAACATATTTTTCCAACCGTAGGAATTTTAGGGGATAGTCTGATAACCTGTCTTTATGGCGATACAGAACTTTCTGAATGACCCTAAAATTTTTGTCAGACATGGATAAATGTTAGTTTTTTACGGCCATTTACGCTCTGCCTACCTCGCAAGAGATAAAGGCATTATAGATGTATGTATGTATGTGACATTCTTCTTCTTCTAAGTCGATGCCTCATTCCTGAAGGACGGACGTGACCATGGGGAGCTACTGCACCTCCAAACTCCTCCAAGCTCATGTGACATTACCGTGTTACAGAGTTGCCCTGACAAAAGTATGCAAATACAACGATATAATGCTTTATTATTTACGGAAAAATAATTATAATGCCATGGAAAATTTTCTAGTCAATATTCAAGTGTAGATAAATAAGAGCTGAGTTTAACTGACGAAAGTTCATTTGCAGGAGAATGTAGGACGTCACGTGGCGTGGCAGAACCGCGGACTAAATAGGGTGTAAGGGACAATCCTCCGAATACTTCCCTTGTGAAAATATTTCAGGAGACGTCAAAAAAATTTTAACTTCCCATAGTAATTGCAGTCAGCTAATTGTGATTGTATGGTAGGTCGATTTTTTTGTCGTTTCCTGACATATGTTACTAGGGGAAAGTTGTTCAGTTTCATGGTCTGCATGCGCCCTATCAGTATTCGGAGGGCTGTCCCTTACACCCCGTATACCGTTGAGACACAGTGAAATAATTACTCAATACTTTTCGCCTCTGGTTCCTTCACCCGTACAAAAACCAATTCGAGTAATCGTTCTTTATAAACATCTGAAACGTCCTTACGTTTACGCGCACGGCTTTTTGCGCGTGCGCGTAACACGCACGGCCCATCTCATAATTTCTGCGTTTTTCAAACTGGACCCACCCGGGCCTTATGAGGATCTGTCTGATTACTGGTTGTCAGTCGCCATAGCTATCGATCGCTATCAAGTTGCTATGGAACGAAAGATCGAAAAAAGTTATAGGCAGATTCACTCTTCCTCTTCTTCTTCGTTGTCGTAGTCTTCAATTACTAAATGTTGTGTCCGATTATAATTCCTTATTCATTCTAGGCCCCCTAAAAATATATCCAGCAAATTTTCACACCTACGTCTTAAAGAAATAAGGCCTTTTATGACAGCTGTTTAAAAATAAATCGCTACTAAAATCATGGATTGATGGCGTTCAACGTCTGGGGGACTTTATTTCCTGGGGAGTTTGATTCTTATTATTTTCGTGTGGGACACCGAGTTGTCCTTGAAGGTTATTGAAAATTTATTAAGAAGTTATAATGGGAAATTTTCTAGGGATTCTCGAGTGTCATGTAGAGGGCGCAGACCTTAATTGGAATAAGGTTTCTTTACACAAAAACTGTACCACTTTATAAATTATTCTTTATTTTGCGTTTATTGAATTGTTCAAAATTAATTATTGGTTATTTGTTTACTTACACGAATGACACTATTTTGTAGTAAATCAAACTAACATAATTAATTTGTAACGAACACAACCCGTAACAAAACTATGGCTGACGCCAGCCATATTTAAACGTCAAAATTTAAGTTTAGCACAGCGCCCTCTGGTTTGATATTTAGAACTATCAACAGAACAGTCAACAGAAAAACTCCCATTGGAGTTTGATAGAAAGTTTGTAATTAATATTTTCATTGCTAGTGGCGCTTATTTCAGAATAAAGGATACGGGTCCTTAAAAGGAATACCAGCAAGATAACGAGAAACAAACAGTTTACAACTACTAGAACGTTAATTTTATTACCTTGCGTGGCAAGTTGAGAAACTTCTAGATAATATTTTCTTGAGTTTGCACAACTATTACCTACTCATCACAACAAAACAATTTTAAACATAGGAATTGTTGAACCCAAAATAAACACAACTTAAATCCGTTAAAAGAAGTTTTTTTGAAACTTAACATCTAGAAGTTTCAAAAAAACTTCTTTTAACGGATTTAAGTTGAGCCATCTATTGGCGTTGAGAAGCGTAACCTTTGGTCTGTAAAACAATACCTCACATACATACAACGCCTATAATCCCTTGCGGGGTAGGCAAAGCATAAATGGCCGCATAAAACGGACATTTACGCCACGTCTGACAAACATAAATTGAGGGTCATCCGGAAAATTGTGTATCGCCATAGTGACAAGTTGTCAGCCCATCGCCTAAAACTGCAATACACACCCTCAAGTCCCTTAGTCGCCTCTTAAGCAAGAAATGGGGTGATGCTATTCTAAGCCGGCATCACACGCCATACAATACCTGATTGTCACGTAATACCTACCCTAGCCCCTAGCTTCAACTAAGCGCTAAACGACGTTGCATCTTAATGTTCCATTTGTACCGCTAACTAAAGAACCTTGCCTGTTCATATATCGACTGCCCCGATGGCGTAGCGGATAATACTCCTGCCAGCTACGTCGAGGGTCGTAGGTTCGATCCCCACAAGACACAATTATTTGTTTAATTATTTTCAGGTATTTGTGTTTACTCTGGATCTTTCTATGTATTAAACATATTTATTTTCAAAAAAGTGTATTAATAATAATATTAGCTATTTAGTTCTCATGGTATAAGATTTGCTTTATTTGGGGTTTAGATTGCACTGGGTGAATCGTCCAAGACATTTATTTATTTATTAATTTTATTATAGATATAGACAGTCGCAATAATGCCCCTTTATACTGGGTGTAAGGGACGGTGTACCGAAAACTTTACAGGCATTTGCAGACCATGATATACTTTTTTTTCATATCGACCTATGCTTATGCTCCTTAAGGAAAGTTGTTGTTTCATGGACTTTTTCATCCCTCAAAATATTTGCAGCTCATATTTTTTCATCAGGTTTTTATTAAATGAAGTCTCGTATCGCAATATTGTCAGTTTTTGCCTTATGTCATATTCTTATTATTTAGATCGAGATCATGTCAACCATCACCATAAAAATACTTTTTTTATGATATTGACAGTAGTCCTTATAACAGTAAGTCTGGCTTCAATTCAGGAAATGAAATCTCATTACTTATCTTTAATAAGCGCTGTCACTTCTCAGTCAAATAAGTTTAAAAAAGGATAGTAGATATATCTAATTCATATCATATCTTACAATTTGCCGCATAATACGTGTTATATGTCAAAATAAGGCGACGATGAAAACAATGGCGACTAAATTCACTTGACATGGCGAAGAACCCATTGAAATTTTTAAACATAACAAGACCTTTTTGAAAACTTGCAAAATTTTCAAGCGCGGGCAGGATTTGAACCTGCGACTTTCGCATTACTAGTGGCGACGTCTCTTCCATCTGGGCTTCCGCAGCTCGTTCCTTGCCCGCCAATTTTGTCTAACAAGACTTAGATAACATAATAATATCCTTTTGTAAACCTATTTTACGGAATGTGAGGGCGCAAACTTGAGGTAAGCTAAGAGAATTAATTTACCGAATTGGGCCATTTTATTTTTAACATGACACAACTAAGATATCTTCTGTCCTTTTCTAAACATATTTGACGAAAATGACAGCGCTAATATAAAGTAAGTTAAGGGAATTTATTTCCCGAATTGAGGCCTTTGCTTTTCCACGAATTGTAAAAAGCATTTATTTCAGACCATTTGAAAATAAAATATACAGTTTTATTGTATTCGCTATTATTTATCAAGTAATTTTTATATGGCTAGTTAAAACAGAATGTTATGGCATTCCATATCAGTGCCTAAGTGTAATGAAAATACTTTCTTATTTTAAATTAAATAGTATACTCTTGTATTATTTCATTCTCTGGACGAAATGACACTCTAAACAAGCTAAACTTAGCTAGCTGAGCCTTTTTCATGCTTCTTGATTGTCTGAAATATACCGACACTAAAAGCACGGAACCTCTATTTTTAAATTTACATCATCACTATACATAGTAAAAGTTGTTCAGTTTCATGGTCTGATCATGCCTGCAAAGTTTTCGGTACACCGTCGCTTACACCCTGTATATCACTATCATCATCATCACTATAATATAAATATTCATTGTTGCTTTAGTGTAGCTTTATTGCATTTGATCTTTAATTTACAAGAAGACATCTCGATAATGAGTTTTAGTAAACCTTTAGCGACATCTATCGAAAGTGATTTAACAGCTAGTGTAGCTAAAAGGCCGCCAATGGCACCAGTTTTTATCTTATTATATCTCTCTGTTCTCTTCGTATTTTACATACATACATACATATATCACGCCTTTATCCCTAGCGGGATAGGCAGAGCGTAAACGGCCGCAAAAAACGACTATTTACGCCAAGTCTGACAAACATTTGAGGGTCATTCGGAAAATTGTGTATCGCCATAGTGACAGGTTGTCAGCCCATCGCTTGAAATTGCAATTATTTCGTATTTTGGTTCTAGATTTAATTTGAAACAACAATTGGTGCGCCGAAAAAAATTCCTTCCTGATATCATTGTCCGCGTGAAAACCTTCAGATATTGCGATGGGCGGCGCGTGCGCAGCCTAAACGGGAGCGGACGCGTCGTTTGGCGCGCCGAGGCATACTGATTTTATTTATATGGTGACCATCAATTCAGGAACTCCGAGGATTTTATTTTCATAGATAGGGAACCAAATATTGCTCTAGATTTTGGTGGGTCGATCCAGATGGAAATGTTCATGGCTGGAGGTACAGATGAATGATATATTCCTATGATGATATTCCTTGTTAGAACGTCATTGGCCTTGAAAAATCTACTATTCTGCCAAATATTTGTAAGAATATAAATATACGTACTGTGTATCACTGTAGCGATCTATGCTAATAGCCGCTGAAAAAACTATGGTCATAATAGTTACTTTACAAAGCTAAAATATTATTAAGTAATCCTCGTACTCCAGTTAATAACATTATTTGGTAGAAAGTGATTCTTCTTCTTTTTGTCTTGTGGGACACCGAGTCGATGAACGACCCAATGATCGCAGGTATCTATCGGTAGGTACTGATGTGACATTTGAAACAAAATGTTTGTATGTTAATCACAAATATTGCTACTTTCTTGTGTTAATGTTCTACATTATAAGAATACTAAGAAACATTGTCTTTTATGGCAGTTTATAATGCAGGCAATAACATCCTCCTTCCGTTTTGTCATAAAATACCGCGAAAAGAAAGAAAACCTTACGAGCAGGGAGATATACCTCGTGAAAGTCATAAAATATGTGGCGATATAACCTCGGTGAATAAATCTTGTTGGCGTCGGGATAGAAAGGTCTTATTTTGGGGCGCGTTAGGAAATTAAATGTTGTCAAGCCAGATACACACAAACACATGGCAGAGCGTTAACAGGGTAGGCAGAGTGTTAACGGGGTAGGCAGAGCGCTTACGGCCGTAAAATACAGTCACCATAGCCATCTCTCTCTTTCGTGTGGGACACCGAGTCGTCCAACGACCCGATGAACCCTGGTGTCAGAGTTTTTCAACCGCCTACTACCACTAGTAGGCCTCTGACATGGTTGTGTTACGACCACCGTCTAAGTAATCATAGACAACAACCGAGACCGGCTTAACGTGCCCTCCGAAGCACGGAACCACTTATTTTCGGACAGTTAGTTGGTTCACCCTGCAATGTCCTAACCAGACCGGGAACAGATTCACAAAGTGATAAATATCAACTCTTATGAGTGTCCCACCGAAAATCGAACCCGGAAGCTTTGCGTCGCAGGCAGTCGCACTACCACTGCGCCACATCGGCCGTCGCCATGACTGACAAATATTTGAGGGAAGTTTTAGAAAAATCGTGTACCATTTTTGTGCCCAAAGCCTCGCTAATACAATTTTAGATATCTATCAAGACCCATAGAGTGTCCATAACTTTATGGTCACCCTGTTCTGAAATGACGCGTGTTCCCGAAAAGGTGGGATATTAAAATAAGTGGCCATAGAACTGACTGGCAAATATTTATGTAGGTCCATTGTCCGCATTGCTAATTGTCGTTTTTCTTACAATGCCTATTGATAGGGATATTAATACAGGCTGTGGAAATTTTATGAAAATACTAGCTGTTACCCGCGGCGTTGCCCGCATAAAATAAAAACTATCTTATGTGTTAATCCATGTTACTTTCTATATGTGTGCCAAATTTCATTACAATTGGTTCAGTAGTTTTTTCGTGAAGTAGTAACAAACAAACAGACAAACAAACATACAAACTTTCAACAAACTCATGAAACAGAACAACTTATAAGGAAAAAAGGTCGCAAATATTGAAACACTTGGTAGTGTATCCTATAGTGTCTTGTAAAAAATAAGATCTTGCAAAAAAAGCTATAAAATAAAACACTGACAAGTTGTTTTTTATTTTGTTTTCCATTTTTACGTGAATAATCTAAGTGAGAACGGATTTTATTAATGTGTAGTTCTAGTGCAAGTAAACCCATGAGCCTATATTATTGGCAGTAGTACTAGTGATATGTATCTCATAGAGCACTGAAACGTCATTCGCTGTCACCGCTTGTTTCGTATGAAATTTTAGAAATAGGCGTGACTATCAGGGGCGCATTTTTTGGTCTGTGGGGTATCATTTGTACAATTGGTAGTTCAATTTTGGTAGTACTTCTGCACCAGAGGGAAAAATAACAAATGTCGACTTCGTTTAGGTGGTCTCAGTTTGACCATGGAATGGAGGCATTGACATAGAACTGCTCCTACTTCCCTAAGGCGGTTCTTCCACTTGTGGTTCATCGCTGCGTTTTTAACGTGCCGTAACGTATGCGTCTGTCAGACAAAAGTAATTTGCGGATTCCGATATTATTATTTTTTGTTTTAATTCCCGTACAAATACGGCTACGGTGCGTTTATACATACATACATACATAAATCACGCCTATATCCCTCACGGGGTAGGCAGAGCGTTAACGGCCGTAAAACGGATATTAACACCACGTCTGACAAAAGCTTGAGGGTCAATCAGATAAGGGTGCGTTTATGGAATCGTCAAACGACTTGACAGACGCATCCGTTACGCACCGTAAACGTTTTGTAGCCGTATTTGTATGGGAATAACATCGGAATTCGAAATTTCCTTTCGTCTGACATACGCATGCGTAGGTAAATACGCAACAACGGACCACAAGTAGAAAAACCACCTAAACAATTTGTTATTTACATGCAGTTATGTCAGCTATGTAGCCATCACGACCTCAGCAGGGATTCTTTTAACTATCTACGCACTTGATACCCTTGTGGTATAGTTGGTCTTAGAAATATATGCACACTAGATTTCCGCCTAGCGGTTTCACCCGCTGCCACTCATTTTCCCGTAGTAATAATTGTTTTCCCGCGGTAAAAAGTAGCCTATGTTTTATTTCAGGTTGTACTCTTCCTGTGTTCCAAATTTCATCCAAATCGGTTAAGCCGTTTGAGCGTGAAGAGGTAACAAACATACATACACACAGAAACTCTCAGATTTATAATATTAGTACGGATTACTATGTATACAGTATATATACTGTAGTATGTATAGCCGAGTGGTGCCGGCTTAGAATAGCATGACCCCATTTCTACTTGTGGGTATCGTAAAGACGACTAAGGGAATATACAACAACCAGTGCAAGGCACTTTGGCAGCCTATGTCCACCAGTGGACTGTTGTAGCTGTTATAGTATGGTTTATGTATATTTTTGGTTTGATAATGTAAAATATTTTGAATACCAAATTTTAAAACACTTCCCGTGTTAGGTACACAATTTTTGAAAACTTGCTAAATTTTTATGCGCATGCAGGATTTGGTGGTGACTAGTGGCGACGCCTATTCTATCTGGGCTACCGCAGCTCGTTCCTTGCCCGCCAGTTTTGCATGTGTATTTTAATGCCAGTAACGCGTGGCACGGCTCCATCTACCGGGTTAGTTTTGCAACTAATACCCGGCGACTAATTCTATCTTAGCAGATTGAATGTAGTCTAAGCGATGAAATCTGATGATGAAATCTAATCTGAAATATTTTGGTGTCCTTTTGGTGTTAGAAAGCTAGGTCTACGTGTTTAAGTTGTACTTGATGTACCTACTGTAATGATGGGCAGTAACAAAAACGAATCAAAAACGTTTGACTGTACAACGCTGACAAGTTACATGTATTATAGATAGGACATCAAAATGACAATCTATTCTATTGCAACTTACGCTCACATACCTCGAATGCAGAATTTTTCTGGAACCAAATACGCAGAAAATTTTACATAAAAATATTATGTTTTGCATCATTATTTTAAACAGAAGAGTCAAAACAAATCGGGCACAGTCCAACGCTGTGTCGCTACTGAAACAACTTACCATCTTTGACAATATGCAGCAATGTAAACTAAAATGTAGATTCCGTGTGGATACGACAGACATAAAAAGGGCATACACTCAAAAGGTATGTTATGTGGAATGTCATAAATTGTAACGTATTTGTAAGTTGTAAGGCCGTTGCAAGCAAAACTATCGACATGTTTGCACACTCAGAGTAAAGAAGAATAATGTTCAGAGGGAGCCCTTGGAGCAAGCGACCAAATATGATAAGAAATCACACAGATTTGACATGTAGGTACAAACCATTGTAAACTAAAATTCAATATAGTATGCCCATTTACTAACCGATAGGTACTGAAAGTTCAGAATATACTCCATGGTGATATGATCTGAGACAAATTTTCCCGAAATATGAAAAAAAATTATGACACATAGCTGATTTACAATGAGGGTAAGTGATTTTTGTACCTGTGGGTGATGTTTGTAACACAATTTTATTTTTAAACGAACAAGTATCACTCATGATTCAGGTTTCACGACCTTCTTGCTAAGCTGCTGAAACGTAGAGAGCGAAACTCTGGTAAAGAGAGATAAATATCAAGAAAGTCGCGTAAACCTACGTTAAACAATGTTATTTAAATGTTACCTAAATCTGAGTAGAGTTTTCAGGGCTTCACTCTGCTTCAATCCTGCTAAGCATTGTTTTTCTTTTAACACATGCTTTACAATACAACGTTTCGTGTGACAGGTTGTCTGTTCAAGTGTTCTTAAGGCTATCGTCATCGCTTGTCACTCACTGCATTTTGCAAAGCTAATTCCGTACGTAAGTTAATACATTATGTATTGCACCTATTTTACCGCCCGCAGTGAGCTCCTCCACATAAACAAATACAGGCCTTTATCCCTTGCGGGATAAGCAGAGCGTTATCGGCCGTAAAATACGCTATCGCCACGTCTGACAAATATATAACGGCCGTTTCAGAAATCGTGTATATCTATAGTGACAAGTTGTCAGCCTATCGCTTAAAAAGTTAATACACGTGAAACCCTTGAGTCTTTTAGTCGCCAGTTACGACACCCACGATGAGGAAATGAGATGATGCTATTGTAAGCCGATATAGGTATAATTATTGTGAATTGGAAAGATGAACATTTTCTAGCACTCCTGCAATTCTAAAATTACTTCCAATATCAGTTTGTATGCCTACAAATAAAGTAAAACATATTAAATACAAAAAATAACTACAAAGCAAAACTACAACTTCTTGTCGTTACAAGGCACTGACGTTGTTTGATTATTGGGCTAGCTGTGCAGTTGAACGAAGAAACAAATCGGGATCATAGGCGTTTCTCCCACATGTCATCCGTCGCAGCGTATATTCAACGCACCGTAGCCGTATTTGTATGAGAATAAAATCGTAAATTGTTATTTCCTTTCGTTTGACAGACACATGCGTTAAAAAAACGCTGTGACGGACGGCAAGTGGAAGAACCGTCATAGGTTTATTGATAAATTTATGTCACAAAGGCAAAGAATAATATTTATTGAGCGCATGTAATGCTAGTGCCGTGTGATGCCGGCTCAGAATAGCATCACCCCATTTCTTTCCCGTGGGAGTCGTAAGAGTCGACTAATGGGCTTGAGGGTGTGAATTGCAATTTTAAGCGATGTGCTGACAACCTGTCACTATGGCAATATAATTTTCTGAATGACCCTCAAATATATGTCAGACGTGGCGTAAATGTCCGTTTTTCGGTCGTTTACGCTCTGCCTACCCCGCAAGGGATAATAGGCGTGATATGTGTATGTATGTAAGTATGTAATGCTAGTTGACTGGCCCAGTGGAGTAGCAGTTAGTACCCCTGCCTTCTACGCCGAGGGTCGTGGTTTTGATCGCCACAAGACACAAATATTTGTAAAGTAAATTTTACATATAGTTGTGTTTAGTCTGGGTGGTTTCTATGTATATTATGTATTTATTTACAAACAAAATGTGAATAATGTAATAATATCAGCTATTTAGTTCCCGTAGTACAAGCTTTGCTTAATTTTCTTAATATTTATATTTAGTACGTATTGTTTATCATCAATTTGTAAAGTTTGAACCCCATTTTGTCAGAGCTCTAAAAGCTTTTATCACTGAAAATAATCAAAATTAGGGCAATCTCCTGCTAAGCCTTAGACAAAAGCACAATCCTCTTCGGTATTCAAGATAAACAATTCGACCTTTCGACTAATTGTCATAATTTGAATTTCGAATCCATCCGGATCTCTAAAAGACATCTGGGTTGGGAAGATCCTCAGGACAAGAAAATTATGCAGAGGTAACAAAAGGAATAGATAATAAAACAAGCGTGATTATAAAGTATTTTAATAAATAAGGTTACTCTAAGCACAACCAGTAGGTTTATGATGTGTAACATGGAGAGACATATCCCGCACCTGGGAAGACTTCAGATGCGTCAAACTGGACGTATTTTATCAAATCAAGGAAATAATTTTTAAATTAATATTCGCCAGAATCGATTCTCTAAGAAGAAGAAATAAATATGTGAGTAGAGAAACTCGAAGTCGCGTTGGACAATATAAGCCTTCAGAGTGAAACCATGAAAACCTCCTAAATACTCGGAATCAGACAACCTAAGTGTTCGTTAAAACACCGAATACAAAATACGATGCTAATATAAGTGATTTAGTGCTGAATTTATTAGGTTTTATATTTATTTAATACTAGGCAAGGAATATTTTTTGTTCTCTGCAAATGGTTTGTGCTCACCGTGGGCTATGCTATTGTGATGAGTTTTCATAACTTCATTATGTTTCTTTAAAAAATTCTTTTTAAAACCTTCTTTGCTCTGAGCGATTTTGGATTGTGATACACAACAGACGAAAGGATACAAAACGGAATGACAGAATGACGACAATGTCGGATAGGACAATATTGATATTAGCGATTTATGTTTATTCCGGTCAATGAATGCTTGAAATTTGGTATAGACGACATGGAAAGGACAAACCTTTTTTATTTCAGAAATAGGTTAAGGGTTGCCATAAGACAATCATCTTAAAAGTATCAGAGTTTAACACTTTCGCTCCAGGAGTTATCACTCGTGAAAGGTTAGAAGTTTTAAGTATTTTTCTCAAAACTCGAAAACAATATCCGTACGAATATTATAAATCTGAGAGTTAGTGTGTGTGTATGTATGATTGTTACCACTTCACGCTCAAACGGCTTTACCGATTTGGATGTAATTTGGAACACAGATAGAATATATGGAAGAGGCGTCGCCACTAGTAATGCGAAAGTCGCAGGTTCAAATCCTGCCCGCACTCGAAAATTTTGCAAGTTTTCAAAAAAAAAAGATAGAATATAACCTGGAATAACACATAGGCCACTTTTTACCGGGAAACTGAGTGGCAGCGGGTAAACCGCCGGGTGGAAATCTAGTATTTATATAAAAGAAAAAATATCTAAAGCACCTTGAAAGCTCATAAAATTTTCTACATGTTTCACACGACAAAAAACTTTAATCGTTCTTGAGTAAAGCTACTGTTTTTTTTTAAAACAGGCGCTTATTTCAGAATTAGTATATTTATTAGCACGGCATTGATAGTTAAAAGTAAAAAAAGGGTCTGAGTTAAGTATGAGATCTTTTCCAGTTTGTTAGGGTATAAGGTGAGATGATGCCATGCTTCGGATAGCACGTTATGCTATAGGTCTTGGTTGCTGGCAACACTGAAACCCATAAAACGCTAATTAATATTCCATTACCCTAATGACATAGTAACATAGTTTTATAGATCAAGATTCTTCCAAAGTCTTAAAAGATTATAGGAGAAAATCATCAAAATACGTGAAACATTTTTTCGCGGCCGCTCCACCGCTTCGTTAACGTTAATTTCAACTCAACCAACCTTATTGGCTGATAACCGACCAATAGCAGCGTCGACTATTTAAAATTGATTATCGAATTCATTGCAGCCATCGAGGTAAGCTCAATATCAATACCAACACCAGTTATGCATGTCCATGTCGCTGGCTCCCCAAAGTATATATTTTTCAAAGCTGAGAGGCTCAAACGTTTGTGACCAATGGATGGACTCTTATTTTAAGACTGGTTTTCAATGTGACGCTACCTAGATTGAGATCTCAGGTCAAAAAATTGGGGAGCCAGCGACATGCTTTTAGGTTAGAATTTCAGAGAAATCATCAGATTACTTGTTAACGGCGCAATGTGCCAAAATGATGGCTATGCCAAAGAAATGTGACGGAATATGTGACAGCTACAAGCACATTCAATAGCTATGTGACTCAACTGGAGCTGAGAAATAAGCCATGGAATGTTTCCAACCCATGTCGCTGGCTCCCCAAAAAACCGGCATCCGAAATCTCTGCAAGTATCACCTAAAACTACTAACCAAAGAGGAATTCTCGATCGTAATGTAGTAAATACACGTTATTCAAACAATCTCCTCTAGAATCAGCTTCGTTTTTGAGAAAACACAACATTTGTTTATGTATGAATATAAGGGTGACTACATCGTTCAACCCTTTTTGGGACAGTTTCAGGAACTTATGGTTTAATGATTTCCGTACAAATTATACTAAATATTACCTTGAACAATGTCCGCGAAGGGCTCTTAGTGTTTATATTGTGCTGGTATTATTAGCAGCACATCAACTTACCTATTAAAGGTACTTAGATTTTTGACGGTATTTTCCACGGTTTATTATAATAACATTTATAGTACAAATTCATTGTGGTATACACGATCTCGTTGTTGTCGTTTGGGAGAAATCGTCACCGGCGCGGCCGGCGACTTATCAGGAGCACATCGGATGTTCCTTTCATTTTCGTTGAAAAGAGATCTTCATGGATAGGTCCGAATGTCACCCGGCAATAAAGTTGCACGTGAGCGCTAGCGCGTAAAAGGCTTAGTTAAGGTATTAATGTTTTAGAGTTTTATGCACTAACAGTGCTTTATTGTTCTCATGTATAAAACTATTAAATTGAAATAATGCGTGTAGAGTATATTGATACAAGAATTGATGAAACTGAACAATTTCCCATGGAACACACACACACACATATCACGCCTATAATCCCTTGCGGGGTAGGCAGGTCCAATAATTGAAAAAAAAAATGGTATGTACACTCGGTTACAGCACATAAGGTAAAAGGGGTACTCCAAAAGAGCTGAATCATTTTTGTCCTTAGCAATATTTTTTTCTTGACATGAATATGTTTTAGTAGAAAATTTATTTATTTTATAAGAATAGGTTTAAATTTTGATTATGTATTAACTGGGGACAAAAATAATTCAGTTATTTTGGAGTATCCCTGTTACCTTATGTGCTACAACTGACTATACCTACATACAAGTTGTACAGACTGTGAAAATGTAACAACGCTACAGTTTTATGAGAATAAACGATATTTATTTATTAATTATAGGAATCAATTCAAGCGGAGCACTTTCTTAACATTATTTAAGGTCATTTATAGTAAAATCTTTACGGAAATCAAAAGCCATAAGTTCCTGAATCTGTCCCAAAAAGGGTTGAACGATGTAGTCACCCTTATATTCATACAAAAACAAATGTTGTGTTTTCTCAAAAACGAAGCTGATTCTAGAGGAGATTGTTTGAAGAACGAGTATTTACTACATTACGATCGAGAATTCCTCTTTGGTTAGTAGTTTTAGGTGATACTTGCAGAGATTTCGGATGCCGGTTTTTTGGGGAGCCAGCGACATGGGTTGGAAACATTCCATGGCTTATTTCTCAGCTCCAGTTGAGTCACATAGCTATTGAATGTGCTTGTAGCTGTCACATATTCCGTCACATTTCTTTGGCATAGCCATCATTTTGGCACATTGCGCCGTTCACAAGTAATCTGATGATTTCTCTGAAATTCTAACCTAAAAGCATGTCGCTGGCTCCCCAATTTTTTGACCTGAGATCTCAATCTAGGTAGCGTCACATTGAAAACCAGTCTTAAAATAAGAGTCCATCCATTGGTCACAAACGTTTGAGCCTCTCAGCTTTGAAAAATATATACTTTGGGGAGCCAGCGACATGGACATAGTTATGCGCCTGTTATGGATGGCCTATCGATTGTAAAAAATGCAATTCATTTTATTGCCAATGAATTGCAAATATCGGTGAACTATGGCTGGTCTTTCAAAATGAAACGGATATTTAGCGATTGGCTGAATATAATGCTGACGCCGAAAAACTGATGGTATTTAGGTAATAGTTTAATAAGTATAACAGCGTAAGGAAATGATTAAGTCGTTAAACACACGCGTCCGTTACGCAACGTAAACCCACCATAGCCGTATTTGTTTGGGAATAAGATTGGAATTCGCAATTTCCTTCCGTCTGACAGATGCATGCATTACGTTGCGTTGAAACAAAACGGAACGACGGACGACAGTTCTCACTCGAACCGCCTTATATATATGAGCGCAACTGCTCAACTCCAAGTGAAACTTATTTAAAAAAAATGTTTTATGCCGCAATAAAACAATTTTTATATATTTTTTGATATTTAATTAAATAACCTTAAGTATGTATAAAAGGCAATGCCTATTGAACTAATTCGGAGAAGTATAATAAAACAAGTTAGTAATATTTTATCATTTTATTACAAAAATTGAAACGAGAGGAACATTTATTTATTACAAGTAAAACAATGGTTAAGTATTAACTTCGTTCGATGTACAGTTGTATAACATTACTGACAACTACGTTACATAAGTTATTATAATTATAAATGCTTTGACAATGAGGGCTTGTAAACTTTCGCTCACCAGAGGGCGTTGTATAGCGTACAGCTGAAAACATACTATCTGAACGCGTCCAACAGCCGTAGCTGAGGGATGTGACTTATTTGCACCTGGGTAGTACATTTATATGAAATTGTGCAAATTAGGGATAAATCTGGGCAAAAAGCAGACGACGCGCTCTATGTGAACATCTATAACAACCCGCTTGCCAAGCGTGGTGGGTATGGAAAATACCCCCCAATAGGGGGAGGCCCATGTCCAGCAGTGGACAGTTGTGGCTGTTGTAGTTGTGCAAATTATCTGTCCTAAGTCACGGACGTGACATTGAACCGACCGTACGTCTGAGAGCAATTTAGCCAGCCATACATGTCAAAACGTCCGTGAACGCCACAGACAAAAAACTCCTCAGCAGACACTCCGTGCACACTATCCTCAGCTGCGGCTGATGGACGCGCGATAGTGTGTTTCCAGCTTAAGGATTAGGCAGCATGTGTATTAGGATATTTGCCCGTGCCATGTTGACGAACGAAAAAAAACAAAAGTCACGGTATTCTGAAGTCATCCTGCTAACATAGTCTTCTTTTTCTTCCACTCTTGTAGCAATTTATAAACACAGACCTTACTATTAAAAAAACGTAAAATAAAACGTGCCCTGAAGCAGATAGTGTTGCTTGGAATATTTTTTTCATTTTAATACATTCTATGAAAAAGCAGTGGCGCCGCCCTGGTAGTCTTATAAAAACCGTGTCTTTATGTTCCAATATAAAATAAAAGAAAGTGATATTGAAATTATTCTAGAATAAACTAAAAATAACATAAAATGCACTTAGGTCATTCTAAGGCGGCGTCGACCGTCCAATGGCACCCACACCTGTTTTTAATTGATTTACTGAACTTATATCCAGTACTTATATCAAAAATAGACGACTGACCTATTGTTGTCCTAAACAATAAGTTTGTTTCAAGGTACAGCAATTAACTTTATATTGCGTTGCGTCTTTAAAATGTGTAATACGAAATGGTGACCACCAAAAACAATATTTTTACCTATTAAAAATACAAATCTCAAAAAAGGTGATTTTTTGTATTTTGGAATACACGTATTGCTTAGGACAACAATTTTCCCTCGTAAATTTTTGAATTTGTACTGGCTGGATATTGAGAAAAACAGATGAGGGCGCCACTGGACGGTCGGATTTCTTAAGAAAGTCCAATACAAGGAATAATATTTTAGATAAAAAAATCACATCTTTTGGATTTTAAAAAGTTTTTTTATTTGTCTCTATACCAAAATAATATTCCTTCTATTATGGCATTAGTTCGTGCTAACTTTTATTTTAATAGAAAAATACGTTTTATGTTATTTTCAATATACAAACAAACTTACCTAACTATTTTAATACAATAAATTACAATGATCTCTCAAGTTATTTTTAATTTCACAAGGTATTGGTATTACACTAGGATTACAAAATATCATAATTGGCAAAGTGCTAATTAAAAAAAACACATAAGAGATTTAATCCCTTTTTGAAAACGAAAGCCTTCAAAAGATTTATTACACCGAATTAAAATTTAAATGCCAAAAAAGAAAAATACTAAAAATTAATAATTTAAACTTACAATGGTTGATTATGATTAAAATTATGATTATCCACAATACTTTTGATTAATACACTTAAAATTTTTGAAAAGAATAAGTAAGTAAGTCCAACTAACACTTTGGTAAACAAATAAATAACTTAGTTTTGCAGGATGGTAAGTAAAGATACAACGTATCCCCCGCATCAGTCATCTGAAGCAAAAAAAAATCATATTTAAATAGTTATCTTATTTAATTTTCTTTTGAATTGAAATATTATTATTATGTGAAATAATTGAATGACATTATCAACATATTTATTTTGACATTCATAACTAACTAACTAACATACATGTATTGATTTTAATTTTGTTTACTAACACACTATCTATGGAACTCAGTTTTCTGAAATAAATGATTTTGAATTTGAATTGAATTACTTCTATCGTTTTGTGTGGGACACCAAGTCGTCCAACGACTAGAGGAACCCCGTTGTCAAGAGTTTTTCTTTCGAACCCTGAACCTTTGCGTCGCAGGCAGTCGCCCTACCACTGCGCCACATCAGCCGTTAAATTTAGACAATAACTTAGAATTCCTGGTGGATTTTCTTCATGCACTGTTTTCGCGAGGCTTATCAAACAACCGTGTGATACCAGCTGAGACTGTGCCTTGTAATGCCGGCTTAGAGAAGCATCACCCAAATTCTACCCGTGGGTGTCGTATCGACTTAGGAATAAATTCATCCGGGGAATGGGCAGCAGCGTTTTCTTTGCAACATCTTGCACTGCGCTCGCCAATCCAACTGCTAATCGTGGTAAAAATGGCAATACCCTCCGATTGAGGAAGACCCATGTCCAGCAGTGGACTGTTGCGGCTGTAAATTTGATGTTAAAATCAAACAAAGCCATTTTACTACACGTCTAAACGTCAATCAGCTGAGTGACTGAAGACATCACTCTACAATGTATGACAAGACGACAATTTTCAGTTAACTGATTAAAGTTATTTTGGTAGGATATCAATTTAGCAGTCTAGTAGAGGGATGACGACCAAGAAGATGATGAAGATAGAAAAAAAGAGAAGATGATAGAAATCGACTGGCCCGATGGCGTAGCGGATAGTAGCCCCTGCCTTCTACGCCGAGGGTTCAATCCCCACAAGACACAAATATTTGTTAAGTCATTTTCAAATATTTGTGTTTAGTCTGGGTGTTCCGATGTATATTATGTATTCATTAATAAAAAAAAGTATATAAGTAATAATATCAGCTATTTAGTACCCATAGTACAAGCTATGCTTAGTTTGGGGCTAGATGGCGCTGTGTGAAATATCCAGGATATTTATTATTATTATTTATTATCACTCTACAATGTATCACAAGACGACGATGTTCAGTCAACGGGTTAAAGTAATTTCGTTTGGTAGGGACTTCATTTAGAAGTATATTAGAGGGATGACGACCAAGAAGAAGATGATGATGATCAAGATAGAAAAAAACCGGCCAAGTGCGAGTCGGACTCACGACACACGAAAGGTTCCGTACCATTATCTATAAAAACGCGCAAAAATCACGTGTTTTGTATGGCAGCCCCCATTTTTTTGTATTTGTTGTTATAGCAGCAACAGAAATACAACATCTGTAAAAATTTCAACTCTCTAGGTATAACGGTTCAGGAGATTCAGCCTCGTAACTGTAGGGTGGACAGACGGACAGACAGACGGATAGCCGAGCCTCAGTAATAGGGTTTCCGTTTTTACCCTTTGGGTACGGAACCCTAAAAAAGGAAAAGATGATAAAAAATTTACTCACTGTGGTATCCTGGTCACTTCCGCGCGCCAGTGCTCAAGTCCTGCAGCTCGCTACTGTCGTCACTCGAGGCGCTCACTGGACATCCGTTGGCGGAAGTCGAGCTCGAAGGGTTGCCAGCAGCCGCCGCCATCGCCATCGACAGCGGGATCGTGATAAACTGAGGCTGGTTTGATGATGATGCTGGCGATAAGGAAATTAGAATAGATTTTTAGCATAAACTAATTGGTAAGAAGCCTTTCACTAGGACTTCTGGGTAAAATGGATATTTTTTGGCAATTATATTTGAGTAGTTAAAACACGCGTCCAACCCATAGGTGGCGGCCCTTAAATCAAAAAGCGTCCTTTAACCACAATACTTATTTTCGAATAGACAAGTGGTTGAGGACATCATTCTACACTACAGCTTGTCGACTCTTAGCCAGATGATTGTAATAAAGGATATTAGTTTTAGGCCAATATCAATATTTTCCCTGACAGCATGCATAAAACTTAGTCTCTAAAGACTGAATGCTAACTTGGTTCGGTCGCTAAAGACCGAAAGCTAACATTTTTCGGTCGCCAAAGACCGAACACTACCTTTTCTTGGTCAAAACAGATTGAATGCTAAAATTACGTGTTTACACAATATGTTTCTTTTTAAACTGCCCAAATTCTTCCACAGAACGAGCCTTATTACTTCTAGGTAGATGCTTGTATTTAGAACTTACCTCCTCCTTCCTGTCCCTGATTGGCAAGTCCCAGAATAAAGCTATGCGGGTATCCCATCGCGAGGTTTCCGAGTCCCAGGTTCGATCCAAGTCCGTCCAGTCCCAATACACCGGGGTGATACAACATGGCTCCTCCTGGCAAGTCAAGTTTTGGCAAGATCTTTGGTAAGTTCGGTGCTTGAGCTGATTTGCTGCTGTCCGCTTCGTGGGTTATCGTTGATGTGGAAGCCGTTGGATCGTTGGGTTGGTCTCTGTAAACAATTAATTGACTTTTTCATTATTTATAATCAACTCACTGCCCTTATCCTTATCAATTTGGGGTTGGTACATCATGTTTTTTATACGAGTTGCACAACAACTGAAATACTCGGAAACGGCCCTCAAATATTTGTCAAACGTTCAGTACGGGTTTTAACGTTATGGCTATCTTATAAGGGATAAAGGCGTGATATGTGAGAGTGTGTGATGCATTTTTTTTAAGTTTAGCGACGAGCCGCCTGCACGTTGCTTTCTAAATTTAGCTATCCATACTCTTAATAACTGGCTACACTCCTGTCACCCACCATAATACTATCCCATTTACCGATGGCCGTCGTAACGTAACCTCGTCAGAGAGCTAGCTGTAGGTCGTTTAAAAACTTTGACACCTGGGCTCATCAGTTTGTTAATCGACTCGTTATCCCACACGGCAAGACTTACCGATTGTTCATTTCTCTCTCGAAGTGGTCAACAGACCACTCCTGCCTGTGGTTCTGGTTGTGATGACCTTGGGCCAGCTTGTCGGACGGAGACTCAGGATCGCTTCCGCTCTCGTCCCCGCTGTCGCCTGATGATGCCGGCTCATCCTGTAACCAAGAAGTGGTTGTGATTAGATTTAAATTGAAAAAATTGAGATATCTGGTGCAATGTTAGTTAATATTTTTGTGGTAGACAAAGTGCCCTAGAAAAATACAAATTTCCAGGAGTAAATAGAAAAAGTATTTAATGAATACGGTAGCTAACAGACAACTGAATTCACACTTAATTTTTTTTCCGATTTTTTCCGTTAGTACCGCTTAAATCGTCGGTGAGATATTCGACAAACTGTCTGTTTCATATTAAGAGTTTTGTAATTAGAAGTTCTACTATTCAAAATTATTCATCAAAAATCGCTCAACAAACGCAGGTGTATAACGCAGCACCCTCTCCAAAACGTTTTAGCGGAACTGGGTGAAAAGTGTTCGCCTTAATGAGTTCGTTAAGTGGTCGGAGGTTCATGTACATAATTAATATGAAGTGTGCGGTTGAGCTACACTTGTTTGTTTTTGGGAGATTTGGGTTGTTCTCGTATAAAGATGTGCTGGTTTTGAGAGCTTGCAGTGACGTGAGTAATTTTTTGGTTTGAGTTATCCGCAGGTAATGTTTTAATTTTTTAATAAGTGTACATAATGTGGGCCTGGGTGGTAATCAAAATCATCAAACTCAAATCCTTAGTTCTAAGTAGGAATTTACAAGATTCTCTTTTAGAAAGTCGAATCTACATACCATAATACATTAAAAAAAGAATAGTAAATTTACAATCATGTTCAAAACAAATATGTACATGTCAAAGTTTAAACTTATGTCAAACTCATTAAACCTATGGCAGATTCATGTTTAAATATGATCCATCTATCAATATCATTGAACATAAAGAAATCCTAATTTTTGTTTAAAGTTAAATATCATTTAACTTGAAAAATATGATCAGATCACTATTAGCTTTAACATAAAATCACTTTCACGAAATGAACAATCAAACTTTTTAGTGAGGTAACATTAAGCTGCTTTAAGAAACTAAGTTTAGTTTATTATATAAGTCTGTTTCTTTGCAGCCTCGCAATTTTTTTAGTGTAACTAAATTTTAATAGGTACTTTGCGAGGCATTAGGCCCTTAAAGTTTTATAAAATAAAAACAAAATGAAGTGAACTTTACAAAACTCAAAACAAAATCTAACCATAAGAAAGAAAGTCAACAAAGGCAGGTACACACTCCAGACAAGACAAGCTTACGAAATCGCTGAGCAAGAAAAGAAAGCTCGTGTTGCGCCCGAGGACATGATCTAACACTCGCAGATTTAACAACCAACCGCTGATTTGGTTCAATCGCCGATATCGACAGTGTTGCCAGAACCATTCCTGAGGTTATCGATGCAGCCTGTTTGGATGTGCCGTAGTAGTTTGATTTAAAATGTAATTATGTTAAAGCTTCAACAATTTGAGACATTCATGTTTTTTCTTGCTTTCTTTTTCTTATTTTCGTGTGAGACACCAAGTCAACGATCGACTCGATGAATCCTGGTGTCAGCATTACATAACATTAATAACCACAACATACTCGCATAGGTATTTTTAAATTACTTGACCGATTTTGAAGATCATTTTTGTATTGGGCAAAGAATAGTCTTACTTAGGAAGTCACATTTTTTTTATAAAGTCGGTGTTTTCGATTTCAGGATACAAGGTTTTTAAATTAAATTAAATTACCTAAATTTAAATATTCTTTATTTCAGGCATAACAGGCACCCATATAAAAATTACAGCCAAAATGACAGTAAACATTTGGTAGGATAGAAAAATTGTAGAAAAAGGTATTAAACAATACCCTATCCATTCTTATTAAGTGTTCCTAGACCGTAAAGATAATTTTTTCACTAAATTACGACTTGCTGTTGGTAATTTTTTTTATTATTATTATAAGCATATATCGTTCCATTGCAGAGCAAAGGCTTCCCTTCCTTTCTTCCGTATTTTGGGCATCATTGGCAATTTGGGCAATCATGCTGTAATATTAGGAAAATTTGAAAAGCTACCAAATTATCTTTTACGGTTTCACCGTCGACCTGGCAACACATCACAGCGTGTGATTTCCACAGTGTGTTCTCGGCCCAAGGCGGGGGAGTGTTCGTTTCATGTAAACTCGATAAAGTCGATTTCCTGAACGAACGGTACCCAATTGGAGATTGAGACGAATTGGAATAGGCGAATACTTATTGAATCATCGGAAAGTGCTAAGGTATCAACTAAAAGTGACTATTCTTAGTAATTGTAAAGAGAACCAGTATAAAATTATCCCTTGAATGGAGTTTTGAGGTACCTACCTAGTTATGAGATTTGGTTAACATTAACAACAATAACAGTCCACTGCTGGACATGGGCCTCCCCCTATTGGGGGGTATTGTCATACTCAACCACGCTTGGCAGGCTGATTGGCGAGCGCAATGCATGATGTTGCATTCACGAGAAATGAAATGAAATGAAATAACTTTATTCAATGTAGGATAGCATTATCACTTATTGACGTCATGATCGGTCATTGTAACAAAAAGAAATTAGTATAACGCAATTTTCTTCTTTTTATAACAATTTTGTATTGTCCTAATAGAAAACCGGCTCGGGCGGGATAAAAAAAACACTGATGCCTACTCCTTGGATATCCCCTGGTATATCCTGGTACTTAATACCCTTAGTCGCTATTTACGACACCCACCAGTAGTGTTTGTGTTTAGTTTCTAATAGAAACTTAAACGCGTTAGACTGTAACAGCTCAATTATTATTTATACATTTTTGAAAGTTTTCAAAAATTTTATATATAACACGGGAAATCTTTAAAAAAAAATTGTATTTATTATAGTATGAGTAAAAACGTACGTGGGTTCACAATAAAAAGTACGTGGGTAAGTATATATTTTGTGGGCTGATTTATTCAGAAACTGTTTGTATTCTACCTAGACTAGAATTACACAAACAATTCCAGAACTTTCCCATCAGGACAAACAAGGTATCACCAACCTTTATTTGACCTTGAGGGATGAGTCTTCATCAAAACAAGTTGTGTATAAGATTAGGTAACAGAAAACTAAGTATACTATTTACTGATTCATGTATACATGGTATAAAAAACAACTGCAAATATTTCAAAGTGTGAAACAGCCCATAAAACTGAACAACTTTCCTCAAAAAACATAGGTCAAATACGAAAAAAAAATTTAAGTGTATTAGCCGGCCGGGTTAATTTGTATGGGAGGGCCAACATTTATTTTCATATCTCGACCTATGTTCCTCTAGGGGAAAGTTTGCCGTGTGATGCCAGCTTAGAATAGCATCACCCCATTTCTTTCCCGTGGGAGTCGTAAGAGGCGACTAAGGGACTCGAGGGTGTGTATTGCAATTTAAGGCGATGGGCTGACAACCTGTCACTATAGTGATACACAATTTTCCGAATGACCCTCAAATATTTGTCAGACGTGGTGAAAATGGCCTTTTTTGCGGCTGTTTACGCTCTGCCTACCCCGCAAAGGATAATAGGCGTGATATGTGTATAATGTGTGGTGCAAAATAAATACCTATGTTTGTATTTGTATAACTAGTGAATCATTAGTTTCAGAATCTTTGGATATGATGCGACAAAACTAGATAAGCGAATAAATTATTCGTATCACGGCGCATCATCTGATAGTACTGGTACTATCATCTGATAGTACGGTTACTATTGTTAGTGAATAGTATGGGATGATTCCGCTGTGTACTGTTTTGATACCATCGTTTTGTTACCCACAACGTTGGAAACGAGTGGATATGCATTATTACTTTGTATTATAGTTTTAACCTCTTCTTCGTTTTGTGTGGGATAGCGAGTCAGCAAACGATTCGATGAACCGACTTTGCAAACATCTACTACTACAAGTAGGCCTCTGATATGGTTGTGTAACGAGTGATCATAGACAGCAACCGGGACCGACGCCTGATCGTGCCCACCGAAGCACGGAATAACTGACTCGTTTTAACTGTCTGTCGCTCTACGGTTATAGCCTTGCCAAAAAGTTGAACTCCTTCATATATAACATAAGATAGGAAAATTACATTAACTGACATAACAGGCCACTGGTGGACATTGGATACCCCTAATTGGGGGGTAAACGACTTCTAGTCGAAGATACATATTTTTTACTTAGAATTTGGCTTTAAGTCATCACCAAGACATATTAGAAATACTGATAGCAGAATTTAGTCGTTCATCCTCGAAATAATCCACAAATGCAGGTATATCCACTCTATGCCTCTCCTATCTGTTGATATCACAGCGTGGGCGTCTTCGGCTTGCGTTGCACTAAATAATAATAATTGCGGTTAACTAACCACCGTTTAACGCACTCGCCTTTCTTCTGTACATCTGATAACTAGAGTATGGTATGCAAAACAATTTATAGGACAAAATAATGAAATTATTAAAATTACGAACTAAATAACAAATATTGCAGGCGATACAAAATTTTCCGAAAGACCCTCAAATATTTGTCAGACGTGATGTAAATGTCATTTTATTGCGGCCGTTTACGCTCTGACTACCCCGCAAGGGGTTATAGGCGTGATATGTTTATATTACATGAGAACAATACAAAAGGAATGACTTTTATTTTTTTGTTTCATACCGATTATCTTCGGAACTAGAGTCTATGCGGAAAGAGAACAGGCGTGGAAATTGAGGGCGCCTCTGTGCCTCAGTATGAGAAATGTCATAGCTACCTATGAAAAAAGATTAGTTCACTTTTTGACCACGCCTATTCTCTATCCTTAGATTCTCTACTGGAGCCATTTAAAAGAACTTCGTACTTTAGTCGCAACTAGAAGCCCGTCTAGCAGTTTCCCGTAGAAATAACATATTTTCCCGTAATACTACTCTTTCTCAACAATTAGCTATATCGATCACTAGCGGCCTGCCCAGCGGTTTCACCCGCTGCTAACCATTTTGCCGCGGGAAGAAGACATTTTATTATAGCCTTTGTTCATAAGGGATAATGTAGGATTCTAATGGTAAAAGATTTTTTATTTGGTCCAGTTGTTTCGAAGCCTATTCTATTCAAACAAACAAACAATCAAATGTTTCCTCTTTATACCTAATATAAGTGTAGGCAATGATACTCAAACTCAAATGAATCTAAACAATTCTGCGAACGGTACCTGTGTGCCGAAGGACCGATTGCAAAACGCTACTATAATTGTTGCGTAGCCTTTTTTGGCCGAAGTGTTTGTTTGTGACGTCACAATGGTGTCCACTCGCTATGGGCTTAACTGTAAATTAGCCTTAAGATAAGAAGTGAGGAAACTCTGGACTGGAAAGTGGGATACTGTACTGTTCTTTGTTTGGTCTTTTGAGTAAAGTTTCATGGGAAATTTATCCTCCTCCAAATTTAAGAGTCAAACTCTTGTCAGTGGAGTAACATCCAATTTTGCCTTTTCTCTGCTAGTGACTCTAATTTACTCTTTTATTTATTCTCTGCTAGTGACTTGATCTCCTGATACGACATTGACTTTTTCCTTTATCTGGGTTAGGCTGCGAATCCACCAAAGCTGTGCGAGGTAGCTAAGCGGTGTACGAGGAAAAAATCCACCAATAGAATCACTTCATTTTCTTCATTGCTCATGCTCTGGTGGAATAGGGTAAAGCGAAGCGAGGCCGTTCCACATACAAAATTAACAAGCGAGAAATTTGTGCGAGGGATGAATTGCGACGAATGTGTTGCGAGAAAAGTGCTGCGAGGAATGCGTTGGTAAAAAGTTAAAATTTACTAATTTCAAAAAAGAACTTTGAACTTTGAACACATTTCACAGCTACGCAACGCATCCTCGCACCGCATTTTGACAGCTCCGCTACACATTCTCGTATTAGACATTTACCTCGCACAGCTCTGGTGGAAACCCCTACACATTTCCACAGCACAGCTACACATCCTCGTACGACACATTTTACTCGCACAGCTCTGGTGGATTCTCAGCCTAAAGTGCGTCTAGGTCTACCTGTATCTCTCTTTCCTTGTACTTTGCCTTCAATAATGCTTAAAATTTAGTATCTCGTTTTGGACAAGTCTTTGAAATCTCGCCAGAAATGGACTGGCCGTTTCGCTGACTATAATCCGATCCTTACATTGATTTAAAAATAGGTACGCAGTGACGGACGACAAGTCAAATAACCGCCTAAGGATGCAGTAGAAAAGCCAATACTCTTAAATGGGCGGATATGAGCAGACGATGATAATGATGATGTACCTTTTTTCACACTATGAGAGTAAACTACTTCTTAAAGACAATCGATTGATCGTATCTTCGCTGATCGTGTGTGATAAAGATCGGATGATCGTGCGATATGAATTTCGAGATAAAAATAATTTGTTGTTGTTTAAAACTTTCGCTGACCTACTATTTCATTGATCATAATATACCTACATTCATATAACACGCCTCTTTCCCTTATGTGACCGTTAAAACGAACATTTACGCCACGTCTGACAAACATTTGTGGGTCATTCAGAAAATTTTCTATCGCCATAGTGAGAGGTTGTCAGACCGTCGTCTAAAATTGCAATACACATGTAACCCTCGAGTCCCTTGGTCGCCTCTTACGACACCCACGGGAAAGAAAGAAAGAAAGAAAACACACATAAAGAAACGGCTAAGTTTGGCCATCCAAAGAGGGAACGCTGCTAGCGTACTGGGTACCATGTCTAATGGAGGCGCACTAGACGACTTTTTTTTAGCTTAAATTTAGGTCAATCAGTAGGATCTTTATTTAATTTTAGTCTAGTTTAGCTTAGTATTAATTGTTATTTGTCCCGACATCACACGGCATTGAGCAAACAAGATATTGCACCAACACTCATGAGTATTTTGAATTTCATGGTAATATTTTCGGCAAATATTTTCATTTAGTTTCCTAAATGGATTAGTGATTGATGATGCTGAGCGAACGTTGACTAATGGAAATAGTTCAATCAATTTATCTGTCTTTGCTGCAATGTTATAGTTTTACCAGCGGCCAGCCAAGCGGTTTCACCCGCTGCTAACCGTTTTCCCGCGAGAAAAGACCTTTTCCCGGTATTAATTACTTTCTTTTGAATCACTCTATATAAAAGAAAACTGTTAAATGTACTTTTAAAGATATGGACACGAGAAATTACTTAATTTTATACTATTTAGTGATTACTAACTGATCTGTGTATAACCTACAGTTCAGTTGTGCATTTCCAGATTTTCTGAATAAGATATCAAACATTTTCTCCGTCATAATAAAAATCAACAACGAAAGACTAATCGTCTTTTCGTTTGCCGTGTTGTGGCTTAGAATAGCACCACCCTATTACTACCCGTGTCGTAAATAGCGGCTGAAGTATAAATCCAGGGAATGGCTAGCAGCGTTCCCTGTAAATACTACAGCTTACACTGCGCTCGCCAATCCACCTGCCAAAAGCTCAGCTCAGAAGCTCATGTCCAGCAGTGAACTTTTGTGGTTTTTGAAGAGGTTTTTTAATAACAATCGTTGCTTATCTGGCCAAAGCCTCCACAATTTCGCAACATTTTCGCATCTTTCTTGACCATCTCCATACAATCACTTACTAATGTATGAACATCAGGCTGCAGCTAGACATGTAGCTATATGCAACGGCTACCTACATTAGCGCGATTGACAGGTACACGGCCCTTGTTACCAAGATGCGTATCATACGCCTAAAGGCTACTGTTTTCGTATCTCTGTCAAAGATATAAAATGCTGGAAGGAATAAACTATTCATTAATTTATAACATGTGTTACTCTGTGTTGACAAATAATCGGAGAAACCCTGTTTTCAGTTATGCATCCTAGGTAAGATCTGTCGTCATCTAATCTAAGTTATCATATACAGAACAGCATGACTGCCCGTAATGTGGTTTAACTTACAATGTCCTAAGCAAACTGAGAACAATCTCACAATGTATTAAAGTGTCAATGTCAACTCATGTACTTACTATGGTATTTTCTTCATACTGATTAAAATAATTTGGATATTTTCATCGAAGCTGAGACAACTAGAAGAGGGATTCAAGGCAATGACAGACATTTTCTTTGAGTGCATTTTGCGTGCATTATAAGAAGACATTGAAAATCAAGCTGCAGCATAGGTTCACGTAGAAAGTTAGCAGACATGGAGTGAAGCTATTCTAAGCTGGCAAGCAGAAACTTGAAATTTTTTAAAGAGATCTTCGACAAAAATATATCCCTTCCAGCCACCTATATCCCCGTTCGCGGCTCTTGGGTGTAAATGGGTGCATAATAAGCGGGCATTCAAAATCAACCCGCAGCATTCCGACTCACCCAGCATAATAGGAATTCAGTATACACGTGTTTGTGTGTCCTCCGCGCAGGACATTTGTATGGGCCCGGGGAATAATGATTTACAATGTGTTCGCTATGTAAATATATAAGTTTTTTCGTATTTTAAAGGTTTTTTGTGAGCAGTTGGTAAGTGAGGAAGCAATTTGTAGCGTATTAGCGGTCTACAGTTATAGGTGTCCATAGATTAAATCATTTCCTAAGGAAATTTTCGCTGATAGTCTGTAGGAAAGTGGGTTCCGATACCTACAGAGGATAGCATTGAGGTACTGTGGGAGAACGTATCTGGTGGAGGCTTCTATCAAAACAAGCACGAGAACGTTTAAAAACTTTTTGATTTGAATTTAAGAAAATCAGGTTTAAAAATACATGTAATATCTCCGACTGTCGTATCAATAATCGTCAAAAACTCATGCAAATCGTTTGAACCATGGCAGCTGAATTTTCCAGCCAGCTCGCAAGGAGTAGACGCAATGCAAGAAGGTCTTTACAAGCTCCGATCGCAACAGTACGTCATCGGCCTCATCCTAAAAAGCTACATCAGTTCATTACGGGATCTAGGTATCTCTCTTTTAGAGAGTTTTTTGCATACACATCGTGTTTAGTAGGCGGGTTCGTAAGCAAGATGTTGCATTCACAAGGAATGCTGCTGCCAATTCTGTGTGATGATGACGATGATGATTCTTCCGCCCGATTTCGGCCTTGGCGACCACTACATTTTCTTTTAGAATTGTCCTAGTCAAATGTAATAAATATGGTTCATCACTTTGAATAAATTATGGTTTCCTCAAAACCCTATTCAGGCATAGAAAGATCTTTTAACAAACAACAATATCCTTACAATTCCATAGGATACAATGTACTTACAGCAGCCCATAAACCTAAGATCAACATATACTGGTTATTCTTAGTAACTCTTTGTACAATCAGTATAAGATGATCCTCTAAATGTGTAGGTTGGCATGCTGCTAATAGTACCATTTCTTTCCTACTATTAGTACCTACGTATACTCAGTGGGTACTATATCTACATAGTAAGCAACATTGATTACTCGTACAAGCTTGCACTCAGCTGAAGTCCTATCTGATATATTCTGTGCAGATACTGATCTAGATAACAAGAAAAAGTCACTTCCACATGGGGCTAATTCTTTGATATTCTTTACTTTGAAATAATAATAAAATAGTTATCATCTCACTAACAACACTAAATCTAATAAATTGTATGAAACTCACTTGATCCTGCAGACATACTATGTAAACAGTTTTGTAGGACAATGTTTAGTTTTAAGACAGAGAACTTGTGTTTAATTTAGCGTTGCTATGCTGGGGAATCAGTTAGGTATTGATGACGGTCTATGAATGCGGCACGGTGCTCGATCGCACGCGTCGCTCTGGGCGTGTGTTGTCCCTTTCTCACTCGCAGGGCGAGACTGGCGACGTGCGCGCAGACCGCCTGACGGCGCCGAGCGGTGGTTTCGGCGCCGCACTACCCAGTCACTCAAAACCGTTCGGACGGGAGGGTATCGTATTGTGCGGATTTCCCGCCACGCGTTTTGTGATGCCGCGTGTAATGGACGATTCAATTTGAGATCGCGCGTGTTGATGCATCGTATTATTGCGTTTCTCCTGGGTTGTACTGGAATGCCAGGCTTAGTGATTGTTGGATGTCTCGACGTCTTCCACGTGAGCGTCGCGTTGAATAGGCATCAGGTGGCCATTTTGGCCCGCGTTTGTACGGCCCAAATTCGGGTTGGGTCACGCGTAATGACTAATATCAAAGTGAAATACGAACAGAAGCTGTGAGTGGTTTGAAGTGAATAACGCGCCAAGGCTGTAGTGGAATGCTGGGTGTCGATATCTTTTCCACCCAGCCCTGTAAGTACCCACGGAATTCCCCATTTGATCCATTCCCTGAACTTCCTTTCTCCGTTGGGTATTTTATGCATTTGGACCGGCACGTTGACTGTAAGTATTAAACCTGGTTGTTTAGTATAAAACTGTTTATTCGTGTTAATGGTGTGTTCCCTTTAGTCATATTTGTTGTACCATATCATTGTGACTCATTAGTACGAATTGCGGAATTCGTGGGGTGATATAATTTGGAGGTACTTACTTATAATCTAGTGCTAATACGTGTGACGTAACGCCAGATCGGCAGACGGTATTTACTACCGACTTGAGTTATGTAAAGGTCAGAACACATCATTTGCCAATTTCACTCAACTTAGTTAATTAAGTTAAATAGATTTAGGTTCACGTTTAATTCATAGTATGCGCTGCTATATTGTGCAGCGTATGCTATTTAGCGCTGCGTAACGCGGCCATTGTCTGCCTCCAGTTGAACTCCTGGTATTTTGTTCGAAATTTACCTGTGTAAATCGCTTCCACTGCGGGAGTTTAGCTTGGAATTAGACAATTTTTGGTAGCAGAGCGTGGTTCAGAAAACCACTAGATTTAAGATTATTTTAGTATAAGATTTTTAATCTACCTACATAAAAAAAAAAAATATATTTATTGTGATTGTAGTGTGTGCCCTGTGTAGAATATCCTATCGGTAGGATCAGGGCCAATCAATTAGTGAATTGCTTGTTATTATCGTTGTGTTTACCCTGTGCGGATATCCTAACGGTAGGATCAGGGCCGATTGTCTATTATTGTTTTTTATTGTAAGGTTCGGTGTTACTTTGAGTTGGTACCATGGCTCCCACAATTACACAGCTTCAGGCAAAAATTAGAACGCACCTAATTTGGTTCGCGACTAAGCAGGCGATGGTCGGTCGCGGGGACCGAGAGGACGCACTCATCGCTTGTGCGCAACGGATTGACGAACGGGTCGCGGAGGTGTTGGATTGCCTCACTGGATGCGAGGAGTTATTTGATGGGACGCCTGATGAGGAGGTCAAACTTACGGTCCGGACGAATGTGACCCAGTGCATGGAGATGGGGCAGGAGATCCAGCAGGCGGCTGCTGTGATCACCAGGCGTAGGGCTGGGGAGCCGGACCCACCCCATGGTCCGCGGGGACCGGGGGTGCAAGTGCCCCTGCCGGCTGTGGCGATTCCGGTCTTCCACGGGGACTACACGGATTGGACCCGATTCCAGGATCTGTTTGACAGTGTGATTCATAACCGCACTGACTTGCAGCCGGCATATAAAATGGCACAATTGATGGCCAAGCTGCAAGGTGAGCCCCATGAGCTGGTAAAGCATCTGCCAGTCGATGATGCAAGTTACGAGATGGCTCGCGGCTTGCTGATCGAGAGATACAGCAACAAACGTCTCATGATTGACCAACTCTTGGAACAGTGGCTCACCGTGCCGACCATCACACGAGGGACGGACCTCAGGGCCAAGGTCCTCAACCCTGTCTGCGTTGCAGTGAACGCTCTTGAGAGACAGGGAATGCCGGTGTCAGGCTATGATTATATCCTGGTCCACACGTTGTTGCGCCGCCTGCCGAGCGACATGGCCGCTCGTTTTGAACAGTCACACGGAGGTAAGACATCTGATTACCTCCCGACCTTCGAGGAGCTCAAGTCCTTCCTCGAGGCCGAGTGCAGGCGGGTAGATGCCCAATTTGGAGAGTCGCCTCACGCGGAGTCTGCGGCCGCTCGCCGCCCGGAACGGCCGGGTGCACAGGCGCGAGACGGTAAGAGTAGGCCACCCAGGCGATACAATGTCGCTAATTTGGAATCGAGGTGTGCCTACTGCAGAGAGGCGGGGCATCAGGTGACTGCGTGTGAGGAGTTCGCTGCACAGCGGGTGCAGAAACGTCGTGGTGTGGTGCAGCAACGGCGTTGGTGCTTTAGGTGTATGGGGCCGCATCAGGTGCGAGAGTGCCCATCAAGCACCAACTGCAGGTACTGCCAGGGTGCCCACCATCAGCTCCTATGCATGAACCGCAGCGGAGATTACGGAGGCAGAGCTGACGCGGGTCAGCGGACGGAGTCTGCCCTACCTAGACGGGAGCAACGCTCCCCACCCCCTCCAAGGAGGAGTCCTCTTCCACCAGGGTTTCAGGGACGAGGCCAGGGACATCAGCAGGTGATGCCCCCTTCACCACGCGCGAGACAGTCACCACCTCGGCAGCAGGTGCCGGAACAGGGTAGGTGGTCACAGGTCCAAGGTCAGGGGCACCCATCACAGATACGTGATGCTACGGGCGGGTGCCAACACCAGGGCCAGTACATGCAGCACTCAGCGGGTCTGAACAACATGGTGAGGTCTCATGACCCACGCATGCCTCTCCCCTTGGCTGAGCACCCGCGGCTACAGGCGCGTCCACGGTACGCGCGTGTGAGCAGAAAGGGGTAAGTATTTAAGTTGATAAATCAAACCACGACCGGACAGTTCAACCTCTATATTCTAACTAAAAATTACTATGAACATACAGGGGCTACATGTTTACATTTAACTCTATCGCTACACAGGGTCTTAAACAATATAATTCGTGTGAGTGGCTGTTACGGCCTTCCTGCCCAGGCTTCGTTCTCGAAGCCTATTATCGACCAGGACGGCGACCAAGGCAGGCCAGCACAGAAAACAGCCAGTCACCCCATCTGTAAAGAAAAATATTTTAGTAGAGTCACTAACAGATTCCCAATGTGCAATTGACAAGTGTTATTCGTAAGGAGCATTTTTTTTCTTCACCTACTTCTTGTTTATCTCCATTACCGAACACTTAAGATGCGGTCCAAGCTCTTAAACTTTTAAACAGCTCCCGCAAACCCATTTTTTTTTTACTACAGTCCTAGCCCACTTATAGTTTACAACTATAAGTAGCTTACACCATTCATCTTTTGTTTTTGTTCATATTTTTTTATTTATTTACGGCCGTAGCTCACTATACTCAGTAGCTTTCGCCAATCATCTTTTTATTTCATTTACGACCATAGCTCACCATAATGGCAGCTTACGCCAATTTTTATTTTTACTACAGCCATGGCTCGCAATAATAGCAGCTTTACGCCAATTTTTATTTTTACTACGGCCATAGCTCGCAATCACAGCAGCTTACGCCAATATTTATTTTCTACGGCCATAGCTCGCAATCACAGCAGCTTACGCCAATATTTTTTTTTCTACGGCCATAGCTCGCAATCACAGCAGCTTACGCCAATATTTATTTTATTATATTATTATAAAACGGCTGTCACGGCATTTTCCGCAGCATCTCGATTCCACAATCTAATTCTATCTTTTGGTACAATTTGAAATGTTTTCTTCTCAACATTTTTAACTTTGTACCGATCTCTTGGCAGACATTTCGCAATTGTGTAAGGTCCATTATATCGTGGATCTAATTTTCCCAGACGTGTTCTCTGACGCTGGACGTAAACAACGTCACCTTCTTTGAGTTTCATGTTGTTTCGACGCATTCTATCAAATCTCATTTTTGATTTTAATGCATTATTTCTTAAACGTTCCTCTGCCGTAATTCGCAACTGTTGCAAGTCGATATCTGACTCAATTTCGGGAAGATCGCTGTTCACTCGCCGTACAGCAGGTACTTCAGATCGCAGTCCCGTAAGTAGTTCGATTGGGCTGCATCCAATACTTTTTTGTATAGTTGTATTTAAAGTGAGTTGAATTTTGCATAGAGCGCTCGACCATTCTGATCCACTACTCACTTCACAAGCTAATAAGTTTAACACGGTAGCTACATATCGCTCTGCTTGCCCATTAGCTCTACTGGCTCCCGTCGCGATGAAGTGTATTTCAATATCCATTCGTTTCAATAGGTCCTTTGTTTGTTTACTTGAAAAGTTTGTTCCTTTATCTGTTATCAATCGTTTCGTAGTTCCAAATAGACTCAGCTGAGGTTCAAGGGCTCTCACGAGTTCGGATCCGGTTAGGTTTGCTATTGGTACTAATATTAGAAATTTTGTATAGGCATCTACCAGTAGCAGTAAATATCTGTAGCAATCGTTAGCTGTTCCAAAAGGCCCTGTACAGTCAGCATGAACAGTATGAAAAGGTATTGGCAATTTTTCAATTGGATGCATAAAACCTTGTTTCGGTCCGCTTGGTCGTTTAGCTGACAAACATATGATGCAGTGGCTGATATATTTTCGTACAAAAGGTGTCATTCCAGGGAACCAGTATTTTTTTCGCATTGCTTCGAGTGTTTTGTCTATACCAATGTGACATTGTTCGTCATGAAATACTTTTGTCAAATTAAATCGGGCAGCTGCTGGAACAAAGTATTTTAATTTTCTTTCTTGGTTTTCTTCAAACATTCTCATCAATATACCATTTTGAACAGTGTATTCTTTCAGACTGTCGGGATTTTCATGAATTCTTCTCATTATATCTTTCACTTCTCGGTCTCCTTTCTGTGTCGCCTCCAACCAAGTTACTTGGTTATTCACTAATACCTCCTCAATTTTATTTTGCGGTGGATTTCTAGAGAGAAAGTCGACATGTTTAATATTACTGCCTTTGCGATATTCAATTTTAAAGTTGAAGTCTTGTATATAAGACCACCATCGGGCTACACGTGGTAATAAATCTCGTTTCGATGAAGTTGATTTTACAGCATTGCAATCGGTAACTAATTTGAATTCTATTCCCAATAAGTAAACCCGGAAATGTTTCAATGCATTCACTATAGCTAATGTCTCTAGCTCATAGCTGTGATACTTGGATTCTTCCGGTGAAGCTTTTTTGCTGTAATAGGACACCACGCGAAGATCTTGATTGTGTCTTTGAAATAAAATAGCGCCGAATCCATGGCTACTGGCATCAGTATGAAGTTCTGTTTGACAATCAGGGTCAAAAACCACCAATAATGGTCTTGATGAAAGCTTGGTAATAATATATTTTCGAGCTTTTTCACACTCTTCAGACCAAAAGAAGGTTGTATTCTTACGCAACAGATCAGTAATACTGGCAGTTTGAGTTGCAAATTCGGGTATGTATTTCCGAAAATAGCTAGCTAGTCCCATCAATTGTCTCACTTGTTTTATATTGCAAGGCGTTGGAGCATTTTTCAGTGCTTCTATTTTAGCTTCACCTGGTCGTATTCCTTCCTCAGAGATAATTCTTCCTAAGTACTCAATTTCGGTTTGCAAAAACTTACATTTTTTTAAATTCAACGTAAAGCCAGCCTCATCTAATGCTTTCAATACTAACTCCAATCTTTGTAACCCTTCCTCGACACTAATTGAAGGTACAATTATGTCGTCAATATAAACTAAGGCCACAGTATTCCTCAAAACTCCTAGTGCCTTATTTACTGCTCTTTGAAATGTACTCGGTCCATTACTCAAACCAAAAGGTACTCGTAACCACTCATAATGACCGTCAGGCGTTACGAAGGCAGTTTTCTCAACAGAGTTAAATATTTCTCCTGAATTTTTCGTCTGGTCAATAGGTATTCCATGAAAACCCGATGCCATGTCCAAGGTAGTGAAATAACGGGCCTTTCCTAATCGGTCCAACTGATCATCAATTAATGGCAACGGATACCTGTCCTTAACAGTCATTTTATTTAATGCTCTATAATCAACACATAATCTGTCTTTAGGTGAGTCTTTTCTCGCAACTAAAATAACCGGTGACGCATACGGTGAAGTTGATTCTCGTATTATGTTATGCTTCAAGAGGTCGGTCACAATTGCCATAACTTTTTCCCGCTCAGAGATTGACATCCGGTACGGGTTATACACAACGGGTTCGTTAGTCGTGGTCCGAATAGTCATGACGGCGGTTTTAATTTCTCTGATGTAATTATTTGACGCTATCAGGTTAGAGTATTTGTTTAAGTGGTCTCGTATGTCGGGTTTGTGCGAGCCCGTAACAAGATTCAAAGCATTCGTAATCAGTTCGTCCATATTACAAACAATCTCGGGCTTGTTTTGAGTTCTCCTTTCAACTACAGTGCCGTTAATCATAGTGACAAAAGTAATGTTATTGTTCATACTTATAGCGTCTCTACCAAGAATAGCTTCGTAGCGTATTTCTTTGTCTTGTACAATGTGATATTTTGTTTCTAAAGTTATGTTTTCCAGCTGAGTAACAACATCAATTTTTTCTATTGACTTAATTATTTCTTCTGAAAGGCCACAAACATAAATAACGGATGATCGACGATGAGCTTCGAGTGATTTTGCTACATTATCTCTCATTAATGAACAGGATGCTCCACCGTCAATTAATAAATGTACAAGTTTTCCATTAATGACAGCAGGTGTTGTACATACCTTTTCATTGCTGTTGACAACATTTGTCTGCTTCAATTTTCCTTTATCGATTCTTTGTTTCGTCCAACAGGAATCCGCCATATGTCCCTTCTTAAAACAAAATGTGCAAGATTTATCGGCACTTATCTTCCTCTTGAGACCTTGATTGTTATTTCCTTTTTCTCCCATCGTAACTGCCGGAAACTTCACTGGTAATTTATGGACGCTGGTAAGACAATCCCTCTGCACATGTCCATATCTATGGCAACGATGACACCTCGGCGAATCAGTGGCCATTCTTGGTCTCTTTGAAGGAGATGGCAAGTTAATCTCACTTTCAATTTCATAACTTTTTTTTAACATCGATGCAGTTGGTAAGTACCGTGCTAATTTCTCAAATAGACCACTTACTGAATCTGCACTGCTTGCAATCGATTTTGCATGGGGATCAGTTATCCCTCCGATAATTAATTCTAAAATTTCATTTTCTTGAAATTGTAATCTTAATTGCTTCAGGATTTTGTGCTTCTTTACGGCGTAAATAGATACCGTCGAATATTTGTCACTTGTCATATTTGCCGCCATTTGAAAATCACGGTGTAAATCACGACATTTTGGAAATGTTATTTGTAAGTCCTCCTTTAATGCTGGCCAGGTCCTTTGCTGAGGTGTCCACTCATCATACAATTCACGCGCTGGCCCAGCTAAAAATGGCACACATCTTGCGATTATTTCGACATCATCCCATCCATTTTTGGAAGCTAATAAATCAACTTCCGCACTCCATTCTTTTGCTTCGATAGCACCAACACTCGGGTCAAAAGTAGGCAAAGCTATAGCTTTGCTTGTACTCAACTCATTGTTTTTTAAGGTCCCGTCACTCGTCACTGTCTCTATTATCACTGTTCCACAACTGTTGTTTTTCACTTTATTGTTCATTGTAAGGCCGTAGGTATTTAATTGAATCTGTATTTAGATACAAAATCATCCCACTTCTGATGTGAGCAGAAAGGGGTAAGTATTTAAGTTGATAAATCAAACCACGACCGGACAGTTCAACCTCTATATTCTAACTAAAAATTACTATGAACATACAGGGGCTACATGTTTACATTTAACTCTATCGCTACACAGGGTCTTAAACAATATAATTCGTGTGAGTGGCTGTCACGCGCCTGCCGCAGGGTTACTATAGGCTGCCAGCCATGGCGTACAGGACCAGAGGTCCCTATCAGCAGGAGTGGGACCCACTCGAAGGTGTACGGAGAGAGGGGACCCCCCCGCAGGACGCGGACACTCCGCGCTTAGGTTCCCGCTAGGTAATCGCCGCCTACACGCCAGCTTCGGCCCCCCGGCCAATTACGGTATTGTTGCCTACGGCAATGATTTGGGTATGGGGATACGGTGGCCGCAGCATACAGGTAAGAGCCTTGTTAGATACAGGGGCTCAGGGTTGTATTGTGTCTAGTAAGCTGGTGAGTAGGCTAAGCTTAAATATAAGGCCCACAACGGATGGGGCTGTAGGTATTGGAGGTGTAGATGTGCCTGACGTTCGGGGTCAGGTGAGCTTCGAGTTCACATTAGGTAATACAGGTACAGGGGTCAGCTATCATGCCTCAGCAGTGGTGCTGGATGATGTGGTAGGGAAACTTCCTCAGGTTCGGTTACCGTCAACGGAACGAGGGTTAACCACAGGCTTAGAGCTAGCTGATCCTGAATTTGATACTCCTGGTACGGTGGACGTTCTCCTCGGGTCAGACGTCCTCGGGAGATTCTGGTGTGGCAGAAAACGGGTACTTCAGCAAACTGGTTTAGTGGCCGTTGATACCACAGGGGGATATGTTATTTTTGGCCCAGTTTGGAGACCTCAGGACCTACCAGAGGGCGATACGGTTCTCTATGGTAGTGTGTTGTCGGAGGTGCTGCAGAGGTTTTGGGAGTCTGAGGAGCCACCCACAGCGGATAGACGGAAGCCAGAGGATGACGAGTGCGAGCTGTTCTATCAGTACAACACTGCACGAAGTTCGTCAGGTAGGTTTGTTACCAGGCTGCCATTTCTCCCAAACCGCCCCTCCTTAGGTAGTTCGCGACAGATCGCGGAACGGAGACTACTGGCTATGGAGAGAAAGATGAAGCGAGATGCAGCACTTCGGCAGAAGTATATCGAATTCATGAGGGAGTACCTAGAGTTAGGCCACATGTCGGTGTCCAGCATAGATTGGAGGTGTGTCGAGCATTACTATATACCACACCTGGCTGTTTTGAAGTCACCGGAGGCGAAGATACGGGTAGTGTTTGACGGTTCTGCTCCTACATCGAATGGTGTGTCTGTGAACCAGTGTCTGCACGCGGGTCCCAAGTTGAACCGGGACATTGTGGACATCCTCACAGATTTTCGGTTGCACCAAGTAGCGTTCGTAGCAGACGTCAAAATGATGTTTCGCCAAACAATTATACACCCAGATGACCGTCGGTACCAGCTGATTTTGTGGCGTGAGAGCCCTGACGAGCCGATGGTCACTTATGAGCTTAACACGGTAACGTATGGTCTGAAGCCAAGTCCGTTTTTGGCAGTACGCACGCTGCGAGAGTTGGCCGCACAGGAAAGGGTAAGATTCCCTCGAGCCGCAGCAGTACTGGATCGCGACGTCTACGTGGATGACATCTGCACGGGTGCAGATAGCGTGCAACAAGCACTGCTACTACGAGACGAGCTGATCGCGATCATGGAATCAGGAGGTTATGAGTTGCGGAAATGGCTGTCCAGCTGTCCAGAGCTCCTGGCCGGGTTGCCAGGTGAGTTCCAGCAGGACCCGCACCTTTTCGAGAACCCGGACAATCCAAATACGTTGAGCATCCTAGGGGTGCAATATAGGCCAACGCATGATGTCTTTACGTATCAGATCGAGCCAGACCTTTTGCAGAAGACTTGGACGAAGCGTTCGGTATTATCGACGATCGCCAGAACTTTCGATCCTAACGGGTGGATCGCACCGGTGACGTTCATGGCGAAGTGCTTCTTGCAAAGGTTGTGGATAGCAAACTTGGGTTGGGACGACCAGCTCTCCGGAGAGCTGTTGAATGATTGGACCAAGTTTGTGACCACCTTACCAGGGATCGTACGCATCGCCATACCTCGCAAATTGCTCCCATCGGTGGGATGTAAGGCTACCCTACATGGGTTTTGTGATGCCTCGGAGCGAGGGTACGCGGCAGCTGTCTATTTGCGGACAGTCAGTTCAACGGGAACTGTAGACGTGCGTCTAGTTATGGCCAAGAGTAAGGTGGCTCCGGTTAGGACAAGATGGACCATTCCAAAGTTGGAATTGGCGGGAGCAGCGCTTCTCACGCGCTTGCTACATCATGTCGCTAGTAATCTACGCGGTACCATCAATTTGGATGAAACGGTGTACGCATGGACCGACAGTAGGATAGTTCTGTGCTGGTTACAGACGTCGGTACATACTCTTGAGGTTTTCGTGGCAAATCGGGTGTCACAGATTAAAGGATCGGAAACTCCGTTGGTATGGAGACACGTACCGGGAGAACAGAACCCAGCGGACTGCGCCTCACGGGGATGTAGGGCCCCTGATTTGGTAGGTCACTCACTGTGGTGGGGACCTCAGTGGCTGACTGAGTCACCTGAGAGATGGCCATACAATGAGTGCGGGTCGCCGCTTGGGCCACCTGATCGAGGTTTGCGAGTGAACGTAGGGCAGATCGTACCTAAGCCTAGTGCGGCTTTCTTGCTGGAACGATACAGCTCCCTCGACAAACTTCTAGGGGTGACAGGTTGGATCAAACGGTTCGTGAACAACTGTAGAAAACCTCAAGCAGAACGGAACTTGGCACCTGTCCTCTCGCCTGCGGAGCGGAATGCGGCTCTAAGTTTATTGGTTAGGGTCGTCCAGGCGGAACATTTTGAGGAAGAGGCCAGGCTGCTCAGGGATGGCCGTGGAAAGCTGAAGGGAGGTCTTGTGCGCCTCAACCCGTTCGTGGACGAGCATGGAATGCTCCAGGTTGGAGGTAGACTTCGGAACGCTAACCTGCCCTTTTCAGCACGGCATCCGCTGTTACTCCCAAAGAAGGGACCTTTGGTAGAACTTATAGTTAGGGATCGTCACCAGAAAAACTCGCATGCGGGCTGCAATGCACTTTTGGCTATTCTGCAGCGCGAGTTTTGGATCTTGTCTGGACGACGTACGGTACGGAGCATTGTGTTTCGGTGCTTGCCTTGCTATCGGTTGAAGGCAGCCACAATGCAACCTCAGATGGGAGACCTCCCACCGGACCGGGTGACGGAAGCCTGGACGTTTGCGGGTGTGGGAACGGACTTTGCGGGGCCTTTTATGGTAAAGGCATCACGCCTTCGCAACGCGAAGTCAATCAAGGCGTATTTGTGCGTGTTTGTGTGCCTAGCAACCAAGGCCGTCCACTTGGAACTCGTGGCCGACCTCACTACGGAGGCTTTCTTAGCAGCTTTAGATAGATTTGTGTCGCGAAGAGGGCGACCAGCGCTGATCAGGTCGGACTGTGGTACCAACTTTAAGGGCGCTGATCGATGTATGAAAGAAATTATAACGTTTTTATCGGAAAACGAGGAAGCTATCGGCACGAGCCTCTCCCGTCAGGGCATTAACTGGGTGTTCGATCCACCAGGATGCCCCCACTGGGGTGGTATATTTGAAGCGGTTGTAAAGTCCGCTAAGACGCATTTGATGCGCGTTATAGGTTTAACGATATTAACCTTTGAGGAGCTAGCGACCGTGTTTTGTAAAATTGAGGCCGTTCTCAATTCACGTCCTTTGTGTCCGCTTAGCTCAGATCCAAATGATCTGGAGGCCCTGACACCAGGGCATTTCTTAATTGGCCGACCACTTAACGCCTTGCCAGAATACCCCTACACAGAGGTCAGTAGCAATCGTTTGACGCGTTATGAGTTGCTGCAGCAAATGTCTCAAAATTTTTGGAAGCGATGGTCGCTTGAGTATTTGCACATTCTGCAGCAACGCCTTAAGTGGACGGACAGAACTGAACCCCCTCGCATCGGAGATCTCGTTCTGGTTAAGGATGCCAACCTGCCGCCACTGCGATGGCGCAGAGGGCGCATTCTCAACTTGTTCCCAGGTAGTGATGGCACTCCTCGAGTCGCGACAGTTCAGGTAGGGGATTCAGTTCTTAAGCGAGCAATAGCAACGCTATCTCGTCTCCCCAGTAGTGAATAGGCCTAAGGGATTCGGCCTAGGGCGGGTGAATGTTTAATTTAGCGTTGCTATGCTGGGGTAAGTTAGGTATTAATGACGGTCTATGAATACGCCGCGATGCTCGCCTGCACGCATCGCTCTGGGCATATGTTGTCCCTTTCTCGCTCGCGGGGCGAGGGTGGCGGCGTGCGCGCGGGCCGCCTGGTAGGCGCCAAGCGGTGATTTCTGCACCGCACTATCAGTCACTCAAAACCGTTCGGACGAGAACGTATTGTGTTTTGTACGGATTTCCCGCCACGCGTTTTGTGATGCCGCGTGTAATGGACGATTCAATTTGAGATCGCGCGTGTTGATGCATCGTATTATTGCGTTTCTCCTGGGTTGTACTGGAATGCCAGGCTTAGTGATTGTTGGATGTCTCGACGTCTTCCACGTGAGCGTCGCGTTGAATAGGCATCAGGTGGCCATTTTGGCCCGCGTTTGTACGGCCCAAATTCGGGTTGGGTCACGCGTAATGACTAATATCAAAGTGAAATACGAACAGAAGCTGTGAGTGGTTTGAAGTGAATAACGCGCCAAGGCTGTAGTGGAATGCTGGGTGTCGATATCTTTTCCACCCAGCCCTGTAAGTACCCACGGAATTCCCCATTTGATCCATTCCCTGAACTTCCTTTCTCCGTTGGGTATTTTATGCATTTGGACCGGCACGTTGACTGTAAGTATTAAACCTGGTTGTTTAGTATAAAACTGTTTATTCGTGTTAATGGTGTGTTCCCTTTAGTCATATTTGTTGTACCATATCATTGTGACTCATTAGTACGAATTGCGGAATTCGTGGGGTGATATAATTTGGAGGTACTTACTTATAATCTAGTGCTAATACGTGTGACGTAACGCCAGATCGGCAGACGGTATTTACTACCGACTTGAGTTATGTAAAGGTCAGAACACATCATTTGCCAATTTCACTCAACTTAGTTAATTAAGTTAAATAGATTTAGGTTCACGTTTAATTCATAGTATGCGCTGCTATATTGTGCAGCGTATGCTATTTAGCGCTGCGTAACGCGGCCATTGTCTGCCTCCAGTTGAACTCCTGGTATTTTGTTCGAAATTTACCTGTGTAAATCGCTTCCACTGCGGGAGTTTAGCTTGGAATTAGACAACTTGTGTTTCATAAATAAGTAAATACTGCATCTGTGGTCTACCGGTAGTATTAAATCTTAGAAATAGGAGGACCCTGGATTACTTCCACACATTTTGATGAAAATTAATATTTATCTAAAAACTACTATGATCATAACAATAGCAATAGATCCGATTAAATAATCAAAATGAAGACACAGGCCCTAATTTAGGGAGCAACGGTGTCTTTGGTTCGATCACAAAAGGGAGGGAGGCACAACACAAAATTAATATTTTTCAAGTTATAGTTTGGTACAACGTTCCCAGTTAGCTTACCCACTACATTTTAGGTTATAAAGTTGACCTGCCGCCTTGCTTGCAAACTCCAATCGAACTCTAGCGACAAACAGCTTGCTGCGTAGAAATTACAGTGCCCTTTCAGTATTAATGAGCTATAACTATTTTCGACTCTTTGTCAGCCTTACCTTGTCTCCGAGAGCGAAGCAAGTTCAATGTGAGATTTTCTAACGTGATTTCTTCCAATAACATTGTCACAAATCTACATAATTGCAACGCACTGGAACCACTCAAAAGACCCAATCAGCACAAGCTCTTCAGGACGTGTCGAGTGGCTGCGGAGGTGTTGACGCGTGTCCATTGTGTTGCAGGTTCGATTCTCGGCTCGACACCTGAATTTTAAGCTCAGGTGCCAGCGGTGCCAATTATTTGCAAGTAGACTTTTTAATCTTGTTCATTGATATTTAAAGATTGTGGTGAGGATAACGAATTCGAAAAGAGCGGAGCACCCAAGGACGAAACTAAAAAGAGAATGAACTAAAACTTTTAGTTTCAACAAGTATGCGCCCCATGTCTTTCCCGTGGGAGTCGTAAGAGGCGACAAAGGGACTCGAGTGTGTGTATGCGATGGGCTGACAACCTGTCACTATGGCGATATACAATTTTCTTAATGTTCCTCAACTATTTGTCAGACGTGGCATAAATGTCCGGTTTTTGCAGCCGTTTACGCTCTGCCTACCCCGCAAGGGATTATAGGCGTGTTATGTGTATGTGTAAGTATGCGCTCAAATCAAATTAAGAGTAATAATCACCGCATTTCTACCCGTACGTGAAGCAAAAACGCAATGTATGAATTTAGGAATAAAGCAGCAGAATTACTGTTGGGTGCAACACCTTGCCTACTGTAGTGAGTAGGCATAGTAAAAATCCCCAATTGGGGAAGGGGAAGGCCAATGTTCACTTCAGACACAGATGGTTCAACCGAAAATCAGAAGATGTCGTAGGTTTTTGTTGTTGATACTAAGTACCAATCATTAAGACAAAATTTATGAAAGCAATGTCTTTAAAAGATAACAATAGTGGCTTTTCTATGATAATCTTATTAGAAATGATAAGTACCTCCAATTTGAGCACAATAATATGTCGTAATTCGTAATGTTAATAACATAATAACGAGTTAGCCCGTTTTGGCTCCGGCGTGGCACAACGAGAGCAGCGGGTCGTGTGAGAAAGCGTGTAACCTACGATTTGTAAGTTTTTAGGGCATTCATTTTAGTATTTTAAAATTGATTTTGATCAATCAATAACGGACAATATATATTCACACCAAACGTTTTTATAATTCTTTAACTACTTTTTCCGTAGCAAAAACATTTTTGTTCATCCAATATCTGAAAAGAGAAAAACACCACAGTAGATAGACAGAGACTGAGATAATGTCAATGTCATAAAATCCAAACCGAGTAGAATCAATAAAAAGTAATGGTGCCACAGTAAAAGATTTTTATCGTCAGTCAATTAGTTTATGGCTGGACTAGTTTGGTTATTGGTAATAAATGGTATTAGGTAGCTAGATAGGGCTTAGTCAACACTTTTTGGGTTAATATGATTGGAAACCTAGTTTTCGATTATTGACAAAGATTAATTCCAATTCTTTGTCTACATTTTCACTGTTGCAAATGAAATAATTACATTAGTTCAAGTACATTATGAACTTTGTGAAAAAGCAGCCATTTTATTACATTTAAAATTAATAAAATATTATTATTTTTTAAATAAAAAAAAATCCATTTTCCTTACAACATAACCACCGCCACCCTCGCTAAGTTAATTAAATAATTATAGCATAATCTTGGATGCAGCGGGAGAAAGAAGGAGCAAAGGGCAAAAAGGTGAGCAGCCAAGTAAAACCCGGTGCAAATTAATCCAATCCTGCAGAGCAAAAAGAAAAAGAGACGTTTATCCGGAAAATACATGATTGCAATTTTTTTATTACATTTCCGTGCTGCGAAACATTTTGAACCTGGCGTCAGCAACGCTTGGAATATTTTGTTTATATTATGTTTTATATTGGACTTGTATCACATTTTATTAACTGAAATACTTTAAAAAAGTCATTGCGTACCGCTGCTAAATTTCTTTTTCGACGAAGAAAGCTAGCAGAACTAAAACTCTTCGCTCTATAGCCATACCACCTATTTTGCAGATAATTTTTTAATGCTTTGCATTTATTTTTATTCAAATAATATTATAAAACAAGTCATTCAATGCGAAGAAATCATGAATGAATACAGTGATAATAATCAGTAATGAAAAGTTAAAAGATTACAAGAACTAAGTTGCTTGCACAGTCCATAGTTTTATTTATCAAACCCCAAAAAATGTGCTGAATCCTGATGATGATGATCAAAAAAATCAATGATCTTAATATTTTATTAGCGTAACCTCCACAGTAAATTGCGTAACTAAAGTAGCGCTGATTTCATTGATATTTTTTAAATAGCTTAAACTAGCGTTTTCCACATCGAAATCGGCACGTGTTTGAAAGGGTGGTTTGTTTTGGGTATTTTTAGTTTTTTTTAAACGGCTAAACCAATGACGCATTTTTCACGCGATTTAACGCCCTGGCCTTCTGCCTGAAACTCTTATGATGAAATCGATCGATCTTTACTGGAGAGCAAGTAGTATCCATGCAAATAAACTGAAGATAATATGTTTTTATTATTACTAACTGCTTTTTACTCCTAGAAACATTAAATGCTTTTGACCTATCTATCTTTGGGAAAAAATTTAATCACCAAATTATGCCTATACCTTACATTCGGTGCGAGTTATGTCTCACTAGTAAAAACTCACCTTTTATTCGTAATCAGTAGACAATGTCCAAGCTACTGTGTCTACTAGACACAGCAAAATTTTCATGCTTCAAAATTTGAATGTTTATGATATAAAATAAAACGTATTAATCCTCATAATTAACGGACCTCGTGTGGCTCACATTTAACCAAAAACAGGTTGTATTTTAATTCAACAAATTCGACTAATTTAAAATTTGCGCCAGCTCGCTTTAATTATTTCGTGATTACATTTTTGAATAATGGCATTTTCGAACAAACACAACCGTGAAAATTATTAATTGTATTCCTATTGGGATGGGATTACAGACTTTCATTAAAACTGTAGAGCATACAGATTACTGGCTAATTGTGTCATCCCTGGGCCAGCCCTTGCTAACAGCAGGACTTAGGGCTGTTAAAATAGTTTGTTATATGTAAATAAATAATTAAAATATTTATTGATTTAAATAACACAACTCATTAAAAAACATATAAAAAAAAATTAAATTATTGAAATTAAAATAATGATTGGAGCAAATAATTTAATAAATAATATTTTTTTCGTACAAATTCTGCTACAGAAATACTTAATTTTTTTGAATGCTTTTTATCACCTAGGTACATGTATTATTTGTTAAACTTAAATACAGACAAAAATGAGTTAAGTACAAAGATTTTATATCGAAAAAAGATAATTCAACAAAGTAAAAAAAAAAAACTTATCAGAGGAACAGTGGGTACTTATTTTATTACAGACAGAAAGAAATGAATGACAAAAATGTTAATTAGACTTAATAGTCCCATTGCATTTCCATGTCAAATACTCTGCATGTCCCTAATGAAATAGTCACTAATTAGTACGGAACAGATGCACTAAAGGGTCGTTTGTGCACCACTTGACCTGGCCTTTCATCGAGGTGCATTCGCTTTATAAGGGTGGCACCTGATTGGTCGATTGACCTTTCACAACGCTTTGATTGCTTTCATTTGACACTGTTGTATGTTGCAACTCTGCATGATTGAAATTAATAGAGTGTTGGACATAATTGACTCCTAAATATTGTAGAATACTAAATGGTAAATATAAATTAGTCTGAAAATTGACTTCATAAAAGACGTCTAGCAAAATAAATTGTAGTCTTTCAACACGTGTTTATCTAACATTCAGATTATCATAAACAAAAATAATACAAAAAAAATTATACGAATTAGGTTAACGAAAAAAATTTAAAATGGTAGGTACCTAATAAAACGATTTCATTTAAAAAAGTAGTATAATTATCGAAATTAAATTTTGTTGACTTACACCCCTTTAACACCCAACCATAACCAACAAGGCACACGGAAGTCCCCAGACGGCACAATGGGCGGCTAGATGAAAGGAAAGCGGCATTTAATATGCGTGACGTCACTGCCCTAATGGACGAGGAGGTCCAGACAAGAGTTAGGTCCGGTTCGCCACAGTCCCTAATCGTCCTAGATCTACAATTTTCTAATTATATGTCCCGGTTCGACCCAATATACCTAAAGCTTTTAAAGTTCAGTCAGACAATTTTTATTTTAGCATTTATCTCAGAACATGGTCACATAATGTCTGAGGTTAAACGTTAGACTAGTAGCGCCCCCAAATAGGAAAACAATCTTGGCTGAACATGGTCATCTGGGAACAAAAGTATCATAACACCTAACTATAAACTAATAAAATAGGTGAGAATTGGTATCATTGCTAAAAGTGCCAATTTTTACTCGTACATAGCTGAAGCGATTCCTGACCACGACCACTCTGCCAAGAGTGTACGACTGAGAAGAAGAAGAACTGAAGCGCACAGTTTTAACAAGGTTTTAGCGATTCTTTGTGACGCTTATTCATAACTAGCTGGTGCCCGGCGTCATCGTACGCGCGGCGGTATTTCGATATTACTATTTCCCGTGGGATTGATAAATTTGCCTGCGGTAAAAAGTAGCCTATGTCCTATCTTAGGTTCCTGTCTATGCTTATGCCAAATTGTATCAAAATCGGTTCAGTGGTTCAGGCGTGAAAATGTAACAGACAGACAGAGTTACATTCGGATTTATAATATTAGTAGGTATAGATTCCGGTGATGCCGGCTAAGAATAGTTTCACCCCATTTCTTACCCGTGGGAGTTGTAAGAGGCGACTAAGGGACTTGGAGGGTGTGTATTGCAATTTTAGGCGATGGGCTGACAACCTGTCACTATAGCGATACACAATTTTCAGAATGTTCCTCAAATATTTGTCAAACGTGGCGTCAATGTCCGTTTTTGCGGCCATTTACGCTCTGCCTACCCCGCAAGGGATAATAGGCGTGATATATGTATGTATGTATGTATAGATTTGGTTTTTCAATCAATCGCGTATTCAGTCAATGAATAATTTTCACTGAGTGGCGCAAATGTTACTGACGTTGCCAATTAAATAACTTAACTTATACAACGTTAGTGATGATGATACAGTGAACAAATTAAACGTACAAAGTATTTTTTTTGTGGCGAACGGGGAATGAGGTGAAACGGGCCTAACCCGGAGGTCCAGACTATTGTTGACCCTTATTTATCACTTAGTGCTTATTCTAATCCTACTCTGCAATTTTCTAGAGAAATTTCTAGATTTGCTTACAAAATTGCTCCCGACTTATGCGGGCTGTTTTGGTCAAGATAATAATTTACTTTGGCGTGAAAGGGTCAGTGTAAGTAGGTATTGTAATGGCCTCAAATCGGAGTAAAAAATCTCTTAACTTACATTTGGAACACAGGTAGAATATAACCTGGAATAACACATAAGCTATTTTTTACCACAGAAAAACAACTATTACTACGGAAAAATGAGTGGCAGCGGGTGAAACCGGTGGGCGGAAATCTAGTAATGGTTTATAAACAAGTTTAGATAATTTTTATCCCGAATTGAGGTACCCTTAGGTACATTGTAGTATTTGCATGCATTTTTACTGAATACAATATAAGAAGGAGTCCTCATATCATCGGGTACTGTAGCGGGATGTGTCGAGAAACACTTATTCCAGTACGGACGTAGTTTAATGGTACTTCAGTCTACTTGCGACCACAGCTGATGTAACTTAGCTGAAACGTCGGTATAAAGGTAGGTAAATTGTTTATACATTTAAGTTGATTAACCGAGTCTAACGCGTTAGTTTTGATTTGAGGTAAATACCACGTGTTATAGAAAAATAAGTAAAAACGAAAGGGTGTGAGTGAAAGGGTCCGCATATATTTTTTTCAGAATTTTATGGCTGTTATTGTCTAAATAAAACTAGTTTAAAAATCTAGCTCGTGCTATATCCCTGCTTTTAAAAGGTATACGTTTAGGTGAGTATAAAATTGTCAAGTATTTGGATGAATTTCAACTAAGACAGTGCCGAAATTCAATCAACCGCTTTCGTCTTTTGATCAGTTTTCTGTTATGCAAATGGCAAGTGTTCAGCCAAAGAGATAAAAGGGACACAATGTTTTATGTATAAAACACTCGGGATTATCTTAAACTTGCGAACTTTGCGCGTCTGTCAACATTGCCCGGTCGGCCAACGAGAATTCGATTCGTTTTACAGAAAGACAGATTGTTTCGTTGAATTGAAAATTTTAGGTGGATAATGAACTTTTTTCTGACAGCAACAAAGCTAGGGCTCGAAGTCTGGTAAATAAAATCGTTTCAGTTGAGTGTCAATGAGCTGTCAGTGTGAAAGTTTTGGTTATTTCGTATTCTCCTAGCAGTTCGGTGTATAGAAAATCACTGTGGCATTTTAATGAATGACAGTGGACTTTCGGGGGTAAAAAATTAGGAGAATCCGGGCCCTGGTTGTTAGTTCAACCTGTACTTAAGTAACACATTCTCAGATTTAACAAATAGAGAGGTACCTACAGTCTACTTTGTAAATCATCCCAAAATCGCGGTCTTTGATAACGTCCTAGGTCCCGTATTCTTGGCTGTTTATGATGATACCTCGGAAACATCGAATTACTATTATTAACCATTTATCGCACACAAGAAACATTTCTAGAAACATAATATACAAAGAATGACGAAACAACAGCACAACTTATTTCTACTAAGAAATTTCTTCCAGCTGACCTACAGAAAGTGAGACTTTTTACAAGACAGGCGGATTGGACGTGCACAATTACCTATCTTAAAACTTTGCGCGTCAGTCCACATTGCACGGTCGCCCATTGATGGTAAGTTTTACGGAAGCCGTTTTTTGTTCCACTTTCCAGATTGAATTTTTCACTCTTCCTTCTTTTTTTGCTCGTGGGACAACAAGTTGTCCAACGACCCGATGAACCCTGGTGTCAAGAATTTTATCATCGCCTACTACTACTAGTAGGTCTCTGGGAGTGATGCTATTCTTAGCCGACATCCCATGGCATGATACGTTTTATAGTGACGTTGTAATCACTGTCCATCGTTAGGTAATTTTTCACTTGGGTCTTCTTACGTTGCACGGTTTTTTAAAGGATTCTGGACTCTGACAAAACCTGTATAAATTTTAAGCTTTAAAACTCATATCAGACTCATCTCCATGTCCTACCATGTTAAACGTGTTAGCCGGTAGCGCGAAACGCTATCACTCATCAGAGCCAAGCTTCAGACCAAAAATAAAGCAGAGATTTCCATGCGAACCATCATAACCGTTCTGGGGTGGTATGGGATCTACCTCCTAGCGGTCCACCCCGGGCAACGGCAACACAGGCTTGCCTGTGGATAAGTCCGGCTGAACGATCCCACGTGCGCGGTGGAAGGCTCCGTAAGGGGCCGCCTGGCTTGCGACCACCATCCCACCGAAGTCTGGAGCCAAGTAGCTTGCTGCGTTCCGTCAGTATGTGGGAGTGCCAGTGCCTTAACAGGATTCTTCTGGGTGAGCTCGCTCCATCTTGGACTCTGTCTCTGTCCTATGACCTAGACTAGAGTCAAGAGCAATACACGGTGTAAAGGACTGTGTACCGAAAACTTTGCAGGCATAATCAGGCCATGTAACTGAACTTTCAGTCAACTACAGTTGCACTGCGCCACATCGACCGTCTACAGAATCATTCAAACCAATCAAAACAATTGAGACAAATAACAGGCACTCTTCTTAAGAAAATCATTTTTTGGCTTCACTTTGTAAGTAAAAAGGACTCCTTCTGTGATCACAGTCGGCACTTTGTTCGGCGAAACACGAAATTAACTCAAACGACCACACACGAACAAGCAAAAAAACTGTAAATATAAAAAAAATACAAGAAAAACTAACTAACGGTAAAGAGTGTCATTATACAGCACATGTTGTGTTGCAAAAATTAGATTAATTTGAAAGCTTTTTGCCGTGGGATGCTTGGCATAGCATCACCCCAATTCTACTCGTGGGTGTCGTAAATAGCGACTAAGGGTTAATTATCAGGGCAATTATCATAATAATATCCAGGGCATTGGCAGCAGGGTGCCTCGTGAAAGCAATACTTTGCACTGCGCTCGCCAATCCGCCTGCCAAGCGTGGTTTAGTATGGCAATACCCCCCGATCAGGGGAGGCCCTTGTCCAGCTGTGGACTGTCGTGGCTGTAAAAGTAATGTTAATGTAAAAATTAAAGCTTCCATATATTTATTCTATTATTCTGGTTCAAAATATTTCACCGTGTGATGCCGGCTTAGAATAGCATCACCCCATTTCTTACCCATGGGTGTCGTAAGAAACGACTAAGGGACTTGAGGGTTAGATGTGTATTGCAATTTTAGTCGATGGGCTGACAACCTGTCACTATTGTGATACCCAGTTATCTGATTGACCCTCAAACTGTCAGATGTGGTGTTAATATCCGTTTTACGGCCGTTAACGCTCTGCCTACCCCGAAAGGGATATAGGCGTGATTTATGTATGTATGTATGTAAAATATTTACCTACTTCAGCTCAATAAGTTCACCAGGTGCTATGTCAGGTGTTGTTTTAATCGTATTTTTTTAGGTACAGAGCAAATGTTTGGAGAGGACAGTATAATCAGAACGTAAAATATTACCTGCAAATATGTTAGGGGTTAACTAGTCCATGAAACTGTACAACTTTTCCCATGGGACATAGGTCAAAATATGAAAAAGTAATTTGGACCTCCCATACAAATTGACCCGGTCGGTTGAAACATTCTTCTTCTTATGTCGCCCTATGTTCCTTGGGGAAACGTCCAATTTCATGGGCTAGTTCAACTATTAAAATAATTGCAGGTAATTTTTACTTCCTATATTTTGATATCAGAGCGTAAACACCTATGTTCAAACGCGGATTTAAAGGAAAAAAATCCCAAAGTGCCGCTTCTGAACTAGGGTGGGTAGGTAATTACCCTAAGGTGTCATAAGAGGCGACTGAGGGACTCGAGGGTTACATGTGTATTGCAATTATAGGCAACGGGCTGACAACCTGTCACTACACCGCGATACACAATTTTCTGAATGACCCTCAAACGTTTGTCAAACGTGGCGTAAATGTTTGCTCTTTACGGCCGTTAACGCTCTGCCTACCCCGCAAAGGATAAAAGCGTCATATATGTATGTAAAATAGATACCAGTGATACTGTATTTTTTATATTAAACCCAGCGATTAATACATAAAATATTACGTAACGAATCGTTGAACTCGTTGCAATTTATAACATTTACAAAAACGAATTGCTTGGTTGTTAAGATAAGAGAAAACTGCTTAGCTTTCAATAAGAATACGAGTTGTAAATGCAAAACAATAGCAATGACAAATGGCGTGAAAATATCAAAACGTACTCAAATCGGACGTACTTAATCAAGTCTGCCATAGTCTTTTTACAACGATAGATACGATTTAGAGTGTACTTAGTTATTTTATACTAGCGGCCCTCAAAGCGGTTTCACCCGCTGCTAACCGTTTTCCCGCGGGAAAAAGACCTTTTCCCGGCATGATTTACCAATACATAAAAACTTTCCTCTTGAACCAAAATCTTATATAATTTGAAAATCCCTAAAATGATTGTGGGACGTGGCGTAAATGTTCGTTTCTTACAGCTGTATGTATACGCTCTGCCTTCCCAGCAAGGGATATAGGCGTGATATGAATGAGTTCAATATTGAAACGTTTGTCATACGCTATCAACATCTTAAACAGACTGACAAAGTGTGTCTTCCAGTCTGTCTGACAGTGCCGCAAAAAACACTATAGTCCCCCTGATTTCTATATAATTGTGATAATTTAGAATTTAGACAGAGTTAGACGATACACTTATTGCAAATGAAAATAAAAAATTTAAGAAATGTTAGCGTTGGCCGGTGATTGAACCCGGGACCTGTAGGACAGTACTCCAATCGGTAAATATATCGACCCGGCCGACGCAAACACTTAAGCATTTTTTTTTTTGTGCAAAATAAACTACAGAACATTATTATGTAGTTCTATATCCCCGGAGGACAAAACAGCACGCTATCTCAGAATATTTGTTTTTTTTTTTAAATAGTCACTGTTGGTGACAGTGCCGTGTGATGCCGGCTTAGAATAGCATCACCCCATTTCTTACCCATGGATGTCGTTAGAGGCAAGGGACTCGAGGATTAGATGTGTTTTACAATTTAAGGCGATGGGCTGACAACCTGTCACTATAGTGATACACAGTTATCTGATTGGCCCTCAAACTTTTGTCAGACGTGGTGTTAATATCCGTTTTACGGCCGTTAACGCTCTACCTAAGGGATATAGGCGTGATTTATGTATGTATGTTTGGTGACATTTTAAAATGAACCACTGTGTGCCGAGAAGCGCAATTGCAGTTTATCCCGGGCGCAATGCCTGCCCTGACGAATAATCTATTAAGGTGAAGAATTATTAAACAGTGAATTTGTAGTTTGCGCTATGAATGAAAGTGTGAAAGCGAGCGGTGCCGACAAAGTAGCGCCACTTAATAAGAAAAAAACACTTCATGGTTTACGAGTTTTTGGTATGTCAATGTAATCTCAATGCAAAATAAAAACCTACAAACGCTGTAATTAAAGTTATGGATGCAAGTGCCAAAAACGGCCACTTTTGATACACACATCACGCCTATTATCCCTTGCGGGTTAGGCAGAGCGTAAACGTCCGCAAAATAACTGTTATATCTCAAAGTATCGTGAATATTTCAACGAGTATGTAGGATTTAATTGTATGATTGACGAGTTTTCTATTTAGACGACTTCTTCGCGTCTGCAGGAGCTCTTTTGTAGCACGAACTAGAGTCGTATCGTTTCATGTAATAGTCCTCAGTCTATGGTGAATTCTGTCAGATAGTGGTAGTCGTGATAGTTTGCGGGCCGCGGGCGGACTGACAGGCTCGACCCCATACCGAGGTTGTAGGGCACGGCACTAATTCTAGTAGTCATCAGTCAGGGTTCATCGGGTCGTTGACGATTCGGTGTCCCACATGAACAGAGAGAGAGAGAGGGCTCGGGTCAACCTATACCGGTCATTCCTTACAATTGCATGAAGGACCAGTGTATGTTGATATCTATCATGGACCCATTCTGCTGATAGTTTCTGAAGACTTCGACACAAAAAAGCATCGGGTCGTTTGTCGGCTTAGTGTCCCACAAGATGTGAATGGATAAATCGTATCCATATAACAGTCCTGTCTTTGGTGACTTGTCAAATAGAGGTGGTCGTGACAGGCCGCGGGCGGACTGACAGGCTAGACCAAATACCGTGGTTATGGGGCACGGATTCCGTGGCGTTACACTAACACGAGATGATATAGGTTTACGCGGCTTACTTATTTATTGGTAAAAAGTTTATCCTTCTACGTTTCGACTGCTTACGGCAGCCTTCTTCACGGAGGTAGACAGATCACCTACGCCCGCCAGTCAGCTGTGATTGTCGAACACTCAGTGTTAGCCGAAACGTAGAGGGATAAACTCTCTACCATATAAATAACAAGTAAGTCGCGAAAACCCACATCATGAGTGATACTTGTTTATTTGGTAATTAAAAAAAACTAACACAAGATGTTTGCAGTGATGATGATAGTATACTTCCTGCGGTTTTAAGACATGCTGGATAGTAACAGCATCACCACATTACTTTTACCATGTGGTTGTTATAAAAGGCGACTTAAGTTCAGAGAATGCGCAGAAGAGCGTCCCTTGTGAGTCGACATTGCATAGCCCTAATCCACCTGCTATTATGGCAAAATACTATAGATCACTGAAACATCATGCGATGTCAATGTCACCCCTTCTACTTGAGTTCTTAGCTCTGTGGCAAATACCTTCTTGCTGGCATCGCTTGTGCCGATGATGAAACAAAACAGCCATTTCCGCTTATTGCACCAGAACCACACAGTTTCCCAAATCACTGAAATCGGTCCATCACAAAAACGACAAATACCTACTGACACGAAAAGGACCGTGTCCAACAGTGGACTGTTGTGGCTTTCGATGATGGTTAAACAGCAATGCACCCATTTCCACCGTGTCCATTTTCCCAAACCCCTCAAATCAAAACCATCACACTTATCGTATTTGCATCGGCACAAAAGCCCCGTTCACACTGGTCGCATCGTTGTCGACCCCGCCTCGGAAATTTGCACCGATCGGAACGTGACGAATTCAAATCGATGCGGCGCGGGCGCAGTGTTCATAGTGATGGGTTCAGCACAGTCTAGTTTGATTTTCGAATACTCCTTTTTATGGAAACAGAATTCAAGGAAAATAATTTTATGATCACAACCTTAGCATAGGTACTCGCACTATCACCGGACACCGTTTCGGTGTGCTTACATTTACAATTACAGCCACAACAGCCCACTGCTGGACATGGGCCTCCTCCTACTGGGGGGTATTGCCATGCTCACCACGCTCGACAGGCGTTGCACTCACAGGGAACACTGCTGTTTATTCCCTAGATGATTATCATATCACACCCACAAGTAGAATTGCAGTGATGGTATTCTAAGCCGGCACCACAAGGCTAAGTGGCTAGTGGTTTGTAAATCGTCTGCATTATAATTATGCGTTTGGATTGTATTAGGTAAGGAATTATATGAAATCGCTTTCTAGAATCCTAGATCAAGAAGGTAATTCAGAGTTCTGAAATAAAAGACTCCAACCAATTTTTAATGTTGGTCAACTCAATTACATTTCTTCAAAATCAAATACCCTGTTATTCGTATACTAAATATACGAACACTGTACCATTCCTAGCAACTGGCGCAAATCACAGGCGGTGGCGGTCCCTGGCGGCGAGCTGCGTCGTGCGGGCCGGCGGCGCCGCGTGCGCGCGGCCGACTGTTCAGTGTACATCGAGCTTTATGATTTGGCAACCGAGGAATTCGAATTTTGAAATTGGATTGGATTGGCTTTTTGGTGCCGTGACCGGGGATGTTTTTTAGGGTGATTGAATTGATTTTTATTTAGGACGACATACTAGACATATACGTACTATAGTAGATGTTTTGGATCTATTTCAAACTGTTGCTTACTTACTTAACTATTAAAAATAGTTCATCTACTTTTGATGAGAACAATGAAGGTAACAAGCGTGAAAGTACTATAATTTTAGGCTGAAACTTAGTTAAGCACAGTTTATCATTATTATTAATTCACCTATAACATAGATTGATTTGAGAGGATTGTTTGTTCATTCTCAAAACAAACAGATCCAATGATGTTACTGTCTTAAAGAGGCAATGTATAAAAACGCAAAGAAGTGATAGTCAGAGGGAAAGATGAGATGCGAGCGAGAGCAATCTACCGTCCGACCTGGGTAGGTAAATAGTTCACACTCGGACGCAGGGAGGTAAGTAACTGACAAAATACCTAGATCTTCTTCTTTTTTATTTGAAACATTTGTTCGTTTTAGGAGGCTCAGGGAGGTTCAAGATGGAGTCTACAAAAGAGAAGGCCTGCGGAGTAGAGGAACTAACAGAATATGCCTATGACGTTATATCCCTGTGAAAGCAATATCTTGCAAATCCGTTTGCCAAGCTTGCAATGGACTGTTGTGGCTTTTAATGTGTGCTATATATCAAGTGCAATGCAATTAGGAAGTGAGTGACTCAGACTCTAATTACTTCAACCACAATATATCAAGGAGCAGTAGTTTAACTCGAGTTCTTTTCCGCTTGAAACTTGCTACATTAGCAGGGATGATAACAAATTGGTTTTGCGAACCCGAATTAAAGTGATGTCATACCTACTTGGGTTCCATAATGCTAAATTACAGTAAGAAAACAATGACTGACATTATTATGTAATGAGTAGTTAGGTTTCTAGGTATAAATTTTCCCTATTTCCCGATACTCAAACAAAAACGCGGGGCGACGGCGGCAGTGCGGATCGCTGTGACACGAGCAGCACGAGCTTCTATGTAGTAGTCGTGTACGTATAAGTCGGACGGGCATGTGCATGTGTGAGTGCGCAAACCGGGCGTTAGTATGAAGTCAAACGACTCCTCCTTGGTACATTGTGCTCTAAATATCATAAAACCTAGGCAGCTACTTACTAGGAGCGGAGTGGCACGTGGGAGCGCGAGCGGAGCCGCGGGGCGCGCTATTTGCATGCATTTCACAGCGAAAAATATACAGAACCCATCATTGCTGGTCCCGTTCCATTGATAACCCTATACAGGGTGTAAGGGACAGCCCTCCGAACACTGATAGGGTGCATGGAGACCATGAAACTGTACAACCCATAAGAAAATATTTCAGGAAACCGCGGAAAAAATTAGGACTTCCCCATAGTAAATGAAGTCAGCTGATCGTGATTTTGTATGGGAGGCCGAATATTTTTTGTCGTTTCCTGACAAATGTTCCTAGGGGAAACTTGTTCAGTTTCAGGGTCTGCATGCACCCTATTTTTATTCGGAGGACTGTCCCTTACACCTCGTATATTTCGATAGGTGTCAGAACAGATACTCACAAATTAAACGTAATATCTATATAACTTTTTAAGCACTCACGATCATTTTTACTCATTTTAAGTATTAGACCGGGACTATTGCGATAGTATTTTGGTAAATATTTGTAATTTACCTGTGTCCCGACATTTCAATACAATTGTAATTGTAATATCTATACTCATAATTCCAACACCATAAGACCAGCAACAGCAAATTTTATCAATAGTTCATTTCGTTTATAGTTTGCATGTTCAAATTTTACTTTACTATAATACTAAAAACTTGGGCAACGAACATTCTGATAGATTGTTTGTATGAAAAGTTTTTTTTCTTGGAAAGTGGCGCCAATGTCGAGGTCGTTTACGGGTACACTCGCCTTAAACACTCATTATTGATTCCACTGAATCCCATCAGTTTACTATTTAGTCACTATCACGTTCTCCAAGGTTAGTTTGGGGCTAGTTAATTATTACTCACTACTGGGAAAAAAACTGGACACTGGCAAACGCGTATCCAAAACGGATTGACAATTGCCATTTGTTAAAAAGAAAAATAAATCTGTTACTTTAAGTTAGTTCCATACTCTCAAAATGCAGTAGTATCAAGCGCTAAACGAGAGATTTCTCCATTCTCACTTTTCCCTTTTTTTATCGATAATCCTACTTATAAATACATAAATACCGTGTGATGCCGGCTTAGAATAGCATCACCCCATGTCTTGCCCGTGGGAGTCGTAAGAGGCGACTAAGGCACTCGAGGGTATGTATTGCAATTCTAGGCGATGGGCTGACAACCTGTCACTATGGCGATACACAATTTTCCGGATCACCCTCAAACGTTTGTCAGACGTGGCGTAAATGTCCGTTTTATGCGGTCATTTATGCTCTGCCTACCCCGCAAGGGATTATAGGCGTGATAGTGTATGTATGTAGGTATGTATGTATTTTTTTCTTTTTTTTATCGATAATCCTACTTAACATAATAAAACCTCTGGATTACCATCAAGGTTAACCGGCAAATACAAAAAGTACATAAATACAAAAGTGTATCAGCGGATATCGCCTCATTTGCATTTAGACGAGCTCTGTAACGCCTCTGTGTAAATAACGGGGGCTCTGGCAGCTGACCGCAAAGCCCCGGGTTTGACGCCCGGCCCTTGACAACATTGTTTACAAGAATTGGAAACGTTTAATTGTATTGTAAAACAATAAACTTGAAGACCGAAATTGAATTACATTTGTGAAATTTCAATAAAGATGTTGATAGGTTGTCAGACGATAAGTTACCATTGGACTTGACGAAAGAGAAGTGCAGTTATTTGAGTCAAAATTGGATAAAGTTATTTGATATTTGCCGTGTGATATCGGCTTGGAATAGCATCATTCTACCTCTATTTGTTTCCCGTGGGTTTCGTAAGATGCGACTAGGGTAACACAGGGGTGTATTGAAGTTTTAGGCGATGGAACAATCTGTCACTTTCCTGTCGGTGTCGTGATAGGCGACTAAGCGACTCAGAGGGTTTCATATGTTGCAATTTTATGCAATGGGCTGACAACTTGTCACTATAGCGATACACAATTTTCTGAATGATTCTCAAATGTTTGACAGACTTGGCGTAAATGTCCGTCTTACGGCCGTTTACGTTTTGACTTACCCGCAAGGGATATAAGCGTGATATTTCAGGATTTGTTTTGTATTGGTATATCGTGTAATAAGCAGCACCTCAAGTTACTCATTACAGGGATCAACACATACTAGTTCTTACAATTACTAAGTAGTAGTACAGGTTGATCCCTTAAATGGGTAGGTGTAAGTGCTGCTGTTGGTACCACCATCTTTAATTCACATCTCTACTCTCACCTACATTGATGATGTTGTAGCCAGTAAATTCTCCGCCCCGCCTATAATAGAATGAAATAATCAGAGCGACAGAAGCCACGCTATCTCTGTATCGCATAATGCGATCCATTATACGCAACACGCTGTGGCTGGTACTGTATTGATTTACACCATCATCTGGGTTGGTTAATGATACTACTAGATTTCCGCCCAGCGGTTTCATCCGCTGCCACTCATTTTCCCGTGGTAATAGTTGTTTTCCCGCGGTAAAAAGTAGCCTGATATTCCGGGTTATACTCTACCTGTGTTCCAAATTTCATTCAAATCGGTCAAGCCGTTTGAGCGTTAAGAGGTAACATACATACACACACACAAACTCTCAGATTTATAATATTAGTACGGATTTCAATGTCTTAGCAAAGGCAGAGGCGAAGGAAAAGTGATAAGGCCCTGATTCACCTGAAAAATTGGTCCCTTTCATTCACGCTGCGCCAGAAAGAAACAGCCAATCATTTTGCGCTCAATATTCGCCTCTTTTACAGTTTTTTGTACATAAAAACTAGGGGAATACCGTTACAATGTCTAATTTAGATATTCTTACTAGATAAGGTAGTATGTCTTAAAATTATAGCATTTTTTTAAAATAACTTTATTACTGTAGACATACTATTGTAAAAATGATTCAGATAGAGGTTACTTTGTTTTTTTTCTACCGAGCAAAATTTTTCAAATTGTGTTACTGATTTACCAAGAACAGAAAAAAGCAAGAAATTTGAATTTTGTGTAACAAATATACACATATCGCGCCTTTATCCCTTGCGGGGTAATCAGAGCGACAGTAGCCGCTCTATCAATGTATCGCATAATCCGATCCATTATACGCAACACGTTCTGGCTGGTACTGTATTGATTTATGATACTATTTTAATGTTTTACTAAAAGCAGAGGCGAAAGAAAAGTTTTAAGGATAGCAAGTAGGCAAAAAAAATGAAATTTGTGTTATGACACTGATATTATACTGCCTGGCCCGATGGCGTAGTGGATAGTACCCCTGCCTGCTACGCTGAGGGTCGTGGGTTCGATCCCCACACAGCACAAGTATTTGTTAGTAACTTATAGACCAGACTCAACACAAATATAAAAATATTTGTGTTGAGTCTGGGTGTTTTCTATGTATTGTATGTATTTATTTACAAAAAAAGTAATAATGTATTAGGTATATCAGCTATCTAGGTCCCATAGTACAAGCTTTGCTTAATTTGGAGCTAGATGGCGCTGAGTGAAATATCTAAGATTTTTATTTATTCCTACAGGATTTTCCCAGCTATAAGGTGAATTAACCATACTCGTGACGCTTTGACAAGCGAATACAAGCAATATCATATTAAAATGACTTGAAAGTAGATGCTATGCTTTCTCCACAAACTTCCTTTGCAGCTTTCCATATCCCCATATTCTGCCCTAAGCTAATTTACGAGACAATTTTAATACCGATGTAACTACACTGTGTGTGCAAGCGCACGTACTCATGAAGTTATGTCTTCATTTAACGAGTTTTGCTACCTCACTTGCTTCTAAAATATAAGGTGAAATTGTACTAGTGACTGATAGCGAAAACTCATGATGGACTGACTGGTTATGAAGAACAACTTTTCTCAAGGAGCAACGTTAGAAAGATGAAAAAAAATTGGAACTTCCATTCAAATTAATTTCCGATCAGCTTATTTGTACTTTGGAAACTCAAAATATTTTTGACATATTACAACGTATGCTCCTTGGGGAAAGTTGTTCCTTATCACCAGCCTGTTGTGAGTGTTCGCTATTGGTCACTAGTAAAATTTTACTCTGACCTATACTGATTAAGTACATGAGAAGGACTTTAATCAACGTTAGTTTAAACAGTTCATGGACTCACTTTCGGGCTAATGGAAAGATTTGTACCGACTAGTAGTATCAAGACCTATGCTGCGTTTCAAAGATTGCGCCAAGCGGGACATGGCTGCGTTTAACATTGACCATCAAAGCTGGGAGAATCTTGCTGAGGATAGGGACGAATGGCGTAAGCGTGTGTTTGATGGGCGTAAAACACACGATAATGCCTGGTTTTCTGGTCTCGTTAACAAAAGGCAAAAACGTCATCTAAACATGCATGTGCCAGTCTCAAATTCCACCTTCAATTGTAGAGCGTGCGGAAAACTATGCCGCTCCCGTATCGGCTTATACAGCCATGAAAGGTCTTGCCTCAGACACTGATTAAATCGTCTGTCACAGACGTGTGAGGCCAATGATGATGATGACCTCATTATGGCTTGTTAAATCTATTTAGTTACTCTTTGTATAATTTAAAATTTAAAAAAATCATAGGGTCAGATTCCACAGGCTCAAAGTTTAGTTAAATAAACGAGAGAATCATTTTTACATAGTTAAAAGTGTCAGCAGAATGCAAGTAATCCTATCACTACAATATACGTTATAAGTCCTCAAACAGAGCCAAATAAGGGCTCTACTATTAACGATAATAATATATCTTTCATACAATCAATTTAAAGTGTCCACTCTGACCACAAGATTCAATATAAGGAAGTGTCCACAACAACTTTAATAGCCCTTACAAAATTAGCTGACGGTATAAATTGAACTATAACGTTTATAAATGACATCTGTCGCGGGGACGAAGCATCCGTCAAAGTGACAGTTGGGTGACAGGACAGACGCGCGGCCAGCTGTCAAACGCAAGCGTAATTAAAAAATATTGGATGTCATGGATCACCTTTTGGTCTTGGGAGAGTTGGTGTATGTCGTTTCTCAGCTAGTTGGGGTTGGAAAGAATTAAATAGGATTGTAGTTCAATTTGCCGTGTTATGCCGGCTTAGAACAGCATCACCCCATTTCATTCCCGTGGGAGTCGTAAGAGGCGACTGAGGGACTTGAGGGTGTGTATTGCAATTTTGGGCGATGGGCTGACAACCTGTCACTATGGCGATACACAGTTTTCCGAACAACCCTCAATTATTTGTCAGACTTGTCATAAATGTCCGTTTTTGCGGCCGTTTAGTCTCTGCCTACCCCACATGGGATTATAGGCGTGATATGTGTATGTATGTGTATGTAGTTCAATTGGGCAGCAGCGTTCCCTGTGAATGCAACATCATGCACTGCGCTCGCCAATCCGCCTGCCAAGCGTGGTGAATATGCCCTAGGGTGTCCATGTTGTGGCTGTTTAAGTTTGTACCTATGTAATGTAGGTAAGTAGTAATGCGTAAAGTTACATGCCGTGTGATTAGATGGCCAACCGGAGGCAGTGCCTTTATTTAAATATTTTAATCCCGCCCAAGCCGGTTTTCTATCAGGACAACACAAAATTGTAATGAAGAGATGATTTTTTTAACTATGACGGATCATGACGTCAATGAGTGATATTACTGTCCAACATTGAATAAAATCATTCAATTTTAGTTCAATAGACCCAATTCCATGGTTTCGGTTACATAAGGTACTAAACTCGACGTTCCTATTTTAAGGGGTCTACCTATAGGATCTATACCTACTGTTTTTATCAAATGTATGTAAAACTAGTTACACTGATCCCAATAACTCGAAAAGCTGCTAAAAGTACAGAAGGTAGTCTATTAACATTTCAACCACAAACAATTTCTTAATCACGTTTCGAGATATACTTTCTTTTAACACACGATAACTACTACAACTGCCACAACAGTCTAATACTAGATATGGGCCTCCCCTCTATTGGTGGGGTATTTGCCACGCTTGGCAGGTGGATTGGCGAGCGCAGTGCAAGGTGATATAGATGTTCACAGAGAACGCTGCTGGCCATTCCCCAGATTATAACCCTTAGTCGCATCTTACGACACCCACGGGTTGAAATGGGGTGATGGTACTGTAAGCCGGCACCACACGGCCGACACACGATAAGGTGTCAATAGAATTTCACATTTAAGTGAGAGTTGTTACACTTACAGATAAAAGTTTCAAAGATGAAAGTTATAAAATTCAGAATAAGAACACAAAAAAAGAAAAGACTAAAAAAAAATACCATCTATTAAGGCTTGGTGCTTAAGTACAAAAAGTGGTCAAGAGTGACAAGAAGAAAACCTGATATTTTCTAAAGAAGTCCTGTTAACAATATACTCGAATCAATTAGTCGCGCCAACAAAAAGATGAGATACACCATACAAGTAATAACTTTTCTAAGAGATTATTTTTAAACGATCGCTTTGCAAAAAATGCTAGGCGTTGATTTATAAGTCGGAGTTTCCCACGTGCCTGGTAGCGGGAATCAAACCCGGAACCTCGCGCTGGGAACGATACGCTACGCAAGGAACGTGCAGGGTTTTTCTTGGCGTAAGAGGGATGAGCGGTAGATTCAAATTTCTGTCGATTGATTCTGGATTTAAAAAAGTGTTCATTAAAGTATCAAAGTTTTGCAAAAATAATAAAAATAACACCTTATGTCAAAATTACAAAGAGTATAATTAAAATACAAAACAAAACATTATATCAATATAGCAACAACAAAATAACATTACTTAGGTACCATAGTTAACATATTGTGATTGCCTACTAGTATTAATTAATTATTATTTATTTAAACATAGTATACATAAACATACAATTTAGTCAAATGCTTTCGATAAACCTCGTAAAGACTTGTCACGATGACATAATTCCGCTATTAATATAAAAACTATACCAAACTTAAGCTATTATATTCAAGTAGTAAGTAGTTATTACGAAGGACTGTATCCAAATAAAAGTATTTGTCTCTGCCTACCTACATGGAAAGTCAACATAATGGTATTCAAAAACTTTTTCACCATGCAAAGTTTTCCGAACAAACAGCTACGGACATGAATGACGATGTTTTCTAGTCCCCCCCCCCCCCCCCCCCCCCCCTACTGACCCAGTTGCCGAGAGAACTTGCCAAACAAACTGCAAACATCTCGAACTTGCCAACACTCGGACTGGACTAGTAATGGCAAATCGATAGATACCAATCATTTTCAGAGGAAATTCACAATAGCTGAGTTAATGGTAAATGTTTTGATGGTTTGCAGTTACGTCGATGACTTTTTTAGTACTATAAGGCAAGATGAGAGTGATAGTATTGATGGGAGGGAGCTGCCTGTCATGGAAACCTAGAAGGCCCTCTAGCATTTGCAACAAAACTATGGAACTGGTTCTTATGAAGAAATTTTGCACCTACGGTATTATGTAAAAGAAAATAGCTTTAAATAGTTCGATAACTATAACTAGCTCAGGTCTAAATGCCAATTTATTTTGTTAATTAAAATACCTAGTTCTTTATTAGGGATACCATATCAACCTATTGTTTATTCAGCCTATATCTTTTCAATTATCTATTTCTTCATTGTTTGTTTATATCGATAAATCGATATCCAACACAACACTGGCAGTAGTGACCACTACAGAATGTGTATAAAATACTAGTGAGGTATGTCGATATAGTATGCCCGTCTGTCCACCGTCTCTAGTGTAAGAAATGCTCATATAATATTGATAAGTGTTATCAGTGGAATCATCTCTTATGGGAGCTAAGACCCCATAGAAATAGATAGGAGCTACAAAACAAGGTCTAGTATGGAATACTTAGGGCATATTAGTGACTAGAATGTACAAATCATTTACGAGCATGAGGAATGTTAGTGGACCGAGAATAGAACCTTGCGGTACTTTTATAAGTTTAGTAGGATAAAAGTGCTTAAAGTTCAATCTTTGAGCTTCTATTTCATAATTTAAAATAGAACGAAAATGATACCTACCTAATTGATAAATCTTCACACGTTTACCAAGAAACTCGTCTTACCAAGGATCCTCGCATATCAACAGCTTATCAAACGCAAGAGCCACTTCGAAATTTATAAAACGTACCTCGCTGACAGGTACACAGTTTCCTTGTCAAATACTTCACTCCGGCTCCCACATTCCTCAAAATCAATCTCGGCTTGAGCAAAAACGTCCCATCCTAATTTACCCGCACGCGGCACGGAAGAAATACTAATTCAGGGTTCTGCGAACGATGCCTTTTATTTGCCCGATAAATGAATATAAATCGTTTTATTGTGCCGTCGGAATCCTGCGTAAGGGCTGTCCATATATGGTCGGGGGAGCTCGGACACGCTCGGGACGGCTCGGGTTCGTATTCGTCTCGACGCACGCGCGCAAAAACTACGCTACGAGTGCGTACGCGCGTACGGGGACGCCAATTGCCAGTTAACGAGGGCTGCTACTGGCTGCTACTGGGCGGATTTAGGGTTGTCACTTTCTTTTTGTTTTAGATAAAAGTACAGTAGTCAAGATTAAGAGTGTTTTTTATTCATAGTTCATACACTTCATACCGACAAGTTGTTTGAATTTGAGCTCAAAAATACGTTCTAATCGACTATGAATAATATGGACAATCGCGAAGGTTTAACATCAAGAGTCTTTTTACAAGAATAGAGGCTAAGTGACCATTTAAATTAAACAGACCAACAAAAAATCTTAATAAATACATTGCATAAAATATTAAACTCTCTTTTAGCAAGAATATTCCGTCTTCAATAAACATTGTTGAGGGAAGTGTTCTCCGCAAAGTCAACAACACTGTTTGCATACGGCTTGCAACATTTTATTCCATTTTCAAACTATTTAGCTAGAATTGTATTTACAATGTAAACAGTCTAAATTTTACTAGTGGCCGATAGCAAAATCTCAAGACGAGCTGGTGATAAGGAACAACTTCCCCCAAGGAAATATGACACAAATATTTTGAGCTTCTATAATAAACAAAACCAGTTGATCAGCAATTTTGTTGTTTGAGTTCCAAATTATTTTTCGTATTTCAACCTATGTTCCTTAGATTAAGTTCCTTAACACCAACCCGTCTTAAGTTTTCGCTATCGGTCACTAGTAAAAGTTCACGCTATATAACAAGTTTTAGAATAGTTTTGTATATTTATAATTCACGATGATAAATCAATTCAGTGCTGTAGAGTGTTAGCCATACTCGCCACGCTTGGCAAGTGGCAAGTTGCTAAGAGCAATCAATGCAAGGTATTGTATTTATAGGGAACTTTGTCCGTTCGTTGGATTCATACTTAGACTATGCAGTACCTAGAATATTACCCCTTAGCCGCTTATGATATCAATGGGTTAAAATAGAAATGGGTTGATGATGCTGATTAACAAATAAAATTAAGCGAAAAATAATGATAATTTAATATAAACTATGAAAGCTGCAAGCATTCTTAGTAAAGCCTATAGAAGGATTTCATACATATATCACGCCTTTATCCCTTGCGGGGTAAACGGACGTCACTTTTAACAAACATTTAAGGGTCACTGAAAAGATTGTGTATCACCATAGTGACAGGTTGTTAGACTATCGCCTGAAATTGCAATACACATGTAACCCTCGGGTCTCATCGTCGCCTCTTACCACATCCACGGAAAAGAAATGTGGTGATGATGAAATTAAGCGACAAATAAAATTTATCGACAAAAAATGAAAATTGTAAATAAAATTTATAGTCAAGTTCCACACGAGGAAAGGCCAAAGAGAAACGAAAGCTGCAAGCATTCTTAGTAAGGCCAATAGAAGGATTTCATACCGAGAATATTTCAATGTGAAGAGTTTTTAAAATACAAGTAGGTACTACAAAGAGCTGCAAGTATTGCTCGTGTTTCGGATTACAATAGGATTGAGTTTGCGGAAAATAAACTGAAGAAAACCTCAGTTTACATAAAGGGAAACTAGATTTACCAATGGAGACCACAATATAAAGGAAGTTTCATCTTTTGAAGATTTTGTATTACTAATCCGTTTGCCAAACGTGGTGACTATCGCAATACCCCCCCGATAGGGGGAGGCCCATGTCCAGCAGTGGACTATTGTGGTACCACACATACAAATATCATACCTTAATCACTTGTGGGGTAGGCAGAGCGTACATGTCAAAAAATTGTGAATCTCTATAGTGAAAGGTTGTCAGCCTGTCGCCTATAATTGTAATAGAAACCCTCGAGTCCTTTAGTCGCTTCTTAAGACACCCGCGGGGAAGAAATAGCGTGATGCTAGTCTAAAAATGGACTTACGTCTTTAAAGGAGACAAAAGTTTAATTAAAAAATTCGCTGGGATGCAATAAATAAAAAATTAAGTGTAAACCATAAGATTTCATTCCTAAAACCGATGCGCCACTTTACGCCAATAGATAGCGCTACTTCTGCAAAAAATGAGTTTGTTTTTATTGTGGACGAAATACTTCTCCGTTCTTTTAACCGAAAGTAGTTTTGCGCCAAAATTACCTACGTGTGCCTTCATCATTTCGCATAATCATTTGTTACAAAATTGTTCTTTAAGTCCATTGAATTTCAGTTTTTCGTTTGTATGAAAAACGTGCCACCTTAAGGGACGTTGTGACATGATAAGACCATGAAACTGAACAACTTTCCCCAGTGAACATACTCGTAATATTGGGGAATGGTAAATACATTACTTTTCAATTCCCATGTACAAAGTCAGTCAGCCGATTTTAAAATTTGTATGTGGGAAATATTTTCTCATTTCCCAACATTGGCTCTAAAAATGGAATGTTATTCAATGCCATGGTCTGACTACGGATGTGGTGCAGTGGTAGTGCGACTGCCTGCGGCGTAAATGTTCCGCGTTTGATTCCCGGCGGGGCACTCAAAAAGGTGATATTTATCACATTGTGAATTTGTTCCGAGGACATAGGACATTTCAGGCTGAACCACCTGATTGTCTTAAAGAAAGATGGTTTGCTAGTTTCGGAGAGCACGTTAAGCACTCGCCGGTCCCGGTTGCTGTCTATGATTACTTGGACTGCAGTCGTTACACAACCATTCAGAGGCCTACTAGCAATAGTAGACGACTGAAAAAGTCTACCACCAGGTATCATCGGGTCGTTTGTCGACTCGGTGTCCCAGACCAAGAACAAGATGCCTGCAAATTTTTGGTACACTGTCTTTAACACCCTTATACTGGTTAAAGTCCCCATTTTTCACTAGGAACTGAAAAAAATCCTTTAAAAAAACCAACAGTACCTACTGCGGTATACTTTCCACTAAAAGAACAATACTATTGTTTGCAATTCAGATTATTCAGAAGCTTGTTTTCAGATTGTAAACTGAGATATTTCACCAGATGAAAATAGCTGAAAGGAAATGGTAATTCTGGCTGCAAATGCAGTGTTCTCAGAATCTTTTGTACGAAGGAAGTGCAACAATAATATTAATGCTTTTGTTAAAAAAATGCTATTTCAGTACTTATGTTTACAATCTGAAAAAGGTATTTGCACGTGTAGTATGGGCCACGGGACGATTATTAAGTGACTTAATTGTCTGTAAGAAGGAAGGTTCCGTGCTTTGGAGGGCTGGGCACGTTAAACCGCCGATACCGGTTACCATGAACTTATAACAAAATCTTGAGAGAGTGTGACGTAAGTTTAATAATTACAAGCAAAGCTAAGAAACTTGTAAAAGATTGGTTATTATCAAAATCTTATACCGAAATTGAAGACCTGTTAAGGATTGTATCTTAGACAGCACCAACTCTCGGACTATGTTCAAACAATTTGCACTTTAGTCGTATTAATAATTATTTCATTATTTTATTTTTAAGTAAACTATTATTGTATCTTAAAACATATTTTCTAAAGAATGACACACCTGGTACGTAAATCGTGTTATGTAAAAATCCTTTAATGTTAATCGCATGAACCTCGCGATACAGGCTTGACCTAGTGTGAGGATCTAAATTCTACCTGTTTATGTTTGTAATCCTTTATCTTCTAATGTTCTGTTAACTAGTGTATTCTATGTTAATTTATGAAATAAATAAAATTGAAATTGAAATACTGATTACTGAGAATTAGACAGCGGTCGTTACACATCTATATCAGGGGCCTACTAGTAGTATAAGGCGGTTGAAAACCTCGTGACTTAAGGGTTCATCGCGTCGTTCGGTCGGCTCAGGACGAATTTTTAGTAGGATTAGAAAAATATGCGTGTGATGCCGGCTTAGAATAGTTCACCCTGTTCACCCCATTTTTTTCTCGAGGGTGTCGTAAGAGACGACTAAGGGACTCGAGGGTGGACGTTTTATTCTTAGTTTAGGAAACAGAAGCATATTTATTTTGTGTCGTTTAACCTATTTGTTATTAAGTTTATTAATAAACAATTATCTTATCTTGTTTACTGCAATTTTATGCGATGGGCTGAACAAAATGTCACTATAGGTTAACACAATTTTCTGAATGATTCTCAAATGTTTGTCAGAAAATGTCTGCCTAACCCGAAAGGGATATTGGTGTGATATATGTACCTATGTATGTAATAAAATTACGTTATTTTAACATTTTTCAAATTGTGTGATGTCGCCGGCAAAGCACGCTGAACAAACATAAATTGATTTCCAATTTTCCAAAATAATAACGGAACGTTATCAAAAACCTTACAGTGTAAAAACGTTCCGTTTTGCGATGTAAATATACTACTGCCAGAGGAACCGAACGTAATTTTGTGATGAAAGGAAACATTTAGAATGGCTGAATATGAATTAAAACTTTGCCTTATTTTAGGCGGATACTGTAAATTAATTAAAATTTACTCATTTATGAGTAATATTACGTACAATATAAGTTAAATGAACATTCTATCAAGTATTTATATATAATATATATTTAAATCTTAGCATTTTTTTAAGGAAACCAGCATGACAGCCTCAGAGGAAAAGGCCTTAGCTTGACTCGTATAATTAGACTCCAAATTCTCTATCTAGGCTTTATTTTCCCGGCCACGGCATTAATTTACTATTTCGTTCTTATTACTTCTTATTATACTGATACATAATTTAAATACATATCTTAACAGGTTAAACATAATCGAAACGAAGAAATTATAAAATCCAAAAAAACAAAACTAAAATCCGTTTAAAATTGTTTTATTTTAATATTCAACAAAATCATTTAACTATTTTTACTAAAGAAAATAAGACATCGTGAGTACCAAATTTTAAAACACTTCCGTGTTAGGTATACAATTTTTGAAAACTTGCAAGATGCAAAATTTTGCAAGTTTTCAAAAATTGTATACCTAACACGGAAGTGTTTTAAAATTTGGTACTCAATTTATCGCTGGTTTTCATCGCTTAGACTACATTCAATCTGTAAAGATAGAATTAGTCGCCGGTGAGTAGTTGCAAAACTAACCCGGTAGATGGAGCCATGCCAAGCGTTACTGGCATTAAAATACACTTGCAAAATTGGCGGGCAAGAAATGAGCTGCGGTAGCCCAGATGGAAGAGGCGTCGCCACTAGTAATGCGAAAGTCGCAGGTTCAAATCCTGCCCGCACTCGAAAATTTTGCAAGTTTTCAAAAAAAAATAAGACATCGTTTCAAAAACCATTCAGTTCGAGTTTAATGAAAATGTACTTCTTAATATTTCATGTTTTTTTATGAGGTTACCAAAAAAGGCGTTAGAAATTAAAATAACTCCTTTTCATACGTTTTACTGTACAAAAGGCTATTCGCATTCATTTGAATAATTTTGGCGAGATTAACAAAGTAATATTTTTTATGCAGCACAAAATGGTAAATACTTTTCATTGAATATAATTAAATCTGTTTCATGACTGACAGTTATTTTGCACAGGACTATTATAGACGTTACTTTCATACCTAAGTACCTACCTTAGTATTGATTGCAGATCATATGTTCAAACTGTATAGAAACATACACACATATCACGCCTTTATCCCTTGCGGTATAGGCAGAGCGTTAACAACCATAAAATACGGTTGCCATCGCCACATCTGACAATATTTGAAGGCCGTTTCAGAAAAATCAAGTTTCATTATAGTAGTCAGCCTGTCGCCTAAAATTGTAATACACATAAAACCGTCGAGTTTCTTAGTCGCCTCTTACGAAATCCGCGTTAAATAAATAGGGTGACACTATGCTATTCCGAGTTAGCATCACACGGCAAACATAGTATATGCAAAAACACTTTACATCAAACACATTGGCCCTCAGTCAGATAATCGTCTTTTCTTCTCTCATCATCATCACACAGAATACGTTTGAGAACTTAGAAAATGTCATAGGGGATATGAAATGTCAGTGACATATGTTTTTAAGTAGTTACTAACATAGCATTTAAGGTGTGCCGTGTGATGCCGGCTTAGAAAAGCATCACTCCATTTCTTTCCCTTGGAAGTCGTAAGAGGCGATTGAGGGTCACGAGGGTATGTATTGCAATTTTAGGCGATGGGCTGACAACCTGTCACTATGTCGATACACAATTTTCCGAATGACCTTCAAATATATGTCAGACGTGGCGTAAAACTCCTTTTTTGCGGACGTTTACGCTCTGCCTACCCCACAAGGGTTAAAAGGCGTTATATGTGTGTATAAAATAATTTTTATTTATTTATTCTATTATTGAGCTGGTTCACGTCTCGAAATAACTAATTATTTTATATTTTCAGCTAGTATTTAGCATCAACTCATTTCTTTCTCGTGGGTGTCGTAAGAGGCGACTCGAGGGTAACATGTGTATTGCATTTTTAGGCGACAGGCTGACAACCTGTTACTACAGCGATAAACAATTTTCTGAATGACCCACAATTGTGTGTCATTTAGTAAAGATTCGTTTTTTACGGCGTTTTCGCTTTGCCTACCCCGAAAGGGATATACCCGATATATATGTAGGTATAACATTTTCTCAACCGTCAGTGTCTCTCTATCATGTGAGACACGAGGTCGTCTAGACCCGATGAACCCTGGCTGGTGTCAGAGTTGGAAGCCGCCCGCGGTTTAATTATGACAAGTCCTCAGCCGCAGTCACCTCAGAGGACCTCATTGAGAAGCAAACATGGAATCTGCAATTCATATTTGGGTCTACGCAAACTTCACAAGAGACGACGGTTGTGTGCATTGCTGCTTTTGAACCGAATTAAAAAAAGGATAGGGAATCAATTCTTCAAACTTTTTTTTGTATTAGGTACCTAGGTATGTTACACGCTTAGATAAATGATTGGTTCGCTACAGCGATAACCAATCTTTCAGCTAAGGTTACACAGTTACTTTGGTGCGAATTGTTGCTTTTTTACGTACTGCAAATAGTCTTAATACACCGCACCCAAAAACGTTTTGATATAAAATATTGATAAAATATATGCCTATGGCTTCCCTGTGCTAAGGCATCTGGGCCTTGGTTCTCTTGATTCTAAGCGATTGTAATGTCATCGACACTCAACTGTTATTCTTATGGCCACTGTGATTTTCGGATAGCGGACTATAAAGCGGCCAAAACCACACTCTATTCAATCAAAACTGAGACGCCTTTAAAAGCGCAATAGAGGTTGTTCTTATGTAGCCAAGCTTCTGAATTTACGCATTCGACCTCTACCAACCAAAACACAAACTAACAAAGTCTGCATCTTAGTCGCAGTTTATGGATACTAAAACCGTTTTGCTATCGTCACGAAGACGAACGAACGCCACGCAAATACTAATCGAGTTTTTGAACTACCTAATATGCGTTATGCGAATCATTATGTTTCTGAATAAATTATCAAAATGACATATCAGTGTATTCTTCTTTTCGTATGCGACGAATGACCCGAAGTAACGGTGAGATTTTTAACCGCCTTATACTACTGGTAGGTCTCTGCCGATTCTGAAATGATTGTGTAACAACTGCCAATTAAGGATTCGTAGACAGCAACCGGAGACGACGGCTTAACGTGCCTTCCAAAGCACGAGCCCATCTTTCTTACGGATAATCAGGTGGTTCAGCCAGCAATGTTCTAACCAGACTGGAAACAAACTCAACTTTGAGTCCCACCGGGAATCAAACCCGGAAACTGCGCCGCAGGCAGTCGCACTACCACTGCGCCACAAGTTAGTGAGTACTTCTTGTCAGAGTTAAGCCCATTGTATGCAGCAATGAACAGCAAAGTGTCATCAAATTGGCCAGCCAGTGATTGTGACACGTCCAATGGTAAATGGGGTCCAATTAAGGCGGTCTAAGATGTCGACGGCGGCACCCCGCCGGCACAGAAAAAATCTATTTATTGCCCAGCGCAAAGGGTTAGGCTAGGATAGAGAAGGACGGCATTTAGATAGATACTTTATACTTACCTGGGTCTATAAAGTTACTTAAAGCAAATACTCTAGTCTCAGGTTTTGACTCAACAAAAAACAGGACAATGTTATATGAAGCAACATAACTTTTCAAGCACTCGCGATCACTTTCACTCATTTTAAGTATTAGACCGGGTCTAATAGAATAGATGACAACTCGCTGGGACGTCAGTCAACCCGCGACCACAATACATGAAACTGTGTTGAAACGTCGGGACACAGGTAAATTACTAATATTTACCTCAATACTATCGCAATAGACCCGGTCTAATATATGAAGCAACATTTTTAAACTTGGCCGTTGCAATAAAAAAATATCGGTGTTATTACAAAAAAGTTGGACACGCGATTAGACGTTGTCAAACAATTTAAGCCACGTCTAACTTCTTCGTAAAAACACGGTATGATTTTTTAAACAAAATTTATCTATAAATGAAAGTAAATAAAAAGATGAAATAATTATTTGAGTTGGCCGGGGATTAAACCAGGGACCTGTAGCTCAGTGGCAGAGCGGTGGGACGGTACTCAACAGTCCCTGGTTCAATCCGCGGCCGACGCAAACTTTTTTTAACTTCTTATATTAATCTATGAAAATGAAAAAGCACTGTGAATGCTAAATAAACCAAAGTAAGGCATTAAAATACACTTGCTAAATTGGCGGGCAAGAAACGAGCTGCGGTAGCCCAGATGGAAGAGGCGTCGCCACTAGTAATGCGAAAGTTGCAGGTTCAATCCTGCCCGCGCTTAAAAATTTTGCAAGTAAAAAAAAAGTACATTTAAAATTAATCTTGAATCACAATTTTATTTAAGCAACTATTTAGGTGTTGTCTGAAAAAAAAAGAAGTTTATTCCAATGCGAACTTAGCTTTGCCAGCCAATCTGAAGAATAATCATAAAAACAGCCATGTCACTTCGCTGCCAAATTGCTGAGGTTGAATGACACACGAAAGAATTCACCAACAAATCAGTAAAACGCCAGGCACATAAGTATCACTGACCTCAAAACAACAACTGTGATTAATTTATCAAAACGATCACTACAAAATACTACTCCAAAGTACAACAATTAAGTTTTCAGCCATTACAAAAATGTTTCGAAACATGAGTGTATCTAAACCACGCCACGGCGTTCCATATTTAAAGGTATCCAGAAAACCTTGATGGTGGCCTTAAGGGCAGGATTCCTGTACTGGCTGGTGACGTTTTTATACGTTTTTCGGGTGTAATTAACGTTTTAGTTACTGTTGCCACGCGACTGGCGCGCGCGCGCCTTAAATGGATAGCGCACGTCGACTCGTATCGTATCGGGGTTTTTAAGAAGTTCGAGTGAGTGAGTGAAAGGTAAAGTTTGCCGTGTGATGCCGGCTTAGAATAGCATCAACCCATTTCATTCCCGTGGGAGTCTTTATAGGCAACTAAGGGACTCGAGGGTGTGTATTGCAATTTTAGGCGATGGGCTGACAACCTGTCACTATGGCGATACACCATTTTCCGAATGACCCTCAAATGAGGCGTAAATGTCCGTTCTATGCGGCCGTTTACGCTCTGCCTACCCCGCAGGGGATAAAGGCGTGATATATAATGTATGTATGTATGTATGTATGTGAAAGGTAAAAACGAAAAGTTTATACATGATATTCTTGCTTTTATTTATTTTCTTTCTCAGTTTTTTCTTGATTCTTCTCCATTTTCTATGTAAGTAGTATAACTTACTAGATTTTCGCCTAGTGGTTTCACCCGCTGCCACTATTTTTCCCGTGGTTGTTGTTATTTTCCCGCGGTAAAAAGTAGCCTATGTGTTATTCCAGGTTATGCTCTACCTGTGTTTCAAATTTCGTCCAAAGCCGTTTGAGCGTGAAGAGGTAGGAAACATACATACCTACACACACAGAGACTCTCAGATTTATAATATTAATACGGATTGGCGCAACATGCTATTTTATTTATTTTATTATAGGGTGAAATTATACTTGTGATCGATAGCGCAATCTAAATACGGGCGCGTGACAACTTTCCCCCAAAGATATCCAAATTGCAATATGAAAAAAATATTTGGAGTTTCCATACTGACTCATTTCAGCTGTTTGGCAATTTTGTATGGGAGGTCCAAAGTATTTCGACCTATGTTCCTAAGGGAAAGTTGTTCCTTATCACCAGTCCGTCTTGAGTTTTTGCTATCGGTCACTAGAAAATTTTCACCCTATTGAAATATTTTAAAACGAAACTCGATTGCACATAATCGATTATTCAGTCAATCGTTTATGAACACAATCGATTACAGTGGCGGATCATCGAGCTGTCGGCAGCTTCATTACTATACAGGAGCGAAACACGCGACCGGCGGACAGACACACTCTAATATATTGAGATCAGGGTCACTGGTAAAAGCACGATATCTCAGAAAAATATTTTCTTCTAAATATTATTTGAGTCAGTAGAAAAATATATAGGATGAAATTTTACTAGTGACCGATAGCGAAAACTAAAGACAGGCTTGTGATAAGAAGCAACTTTCCCCAATGAACGTAGGCCGAAATAAGAAAAAAGCACTTGGACCTCCCATACGAAACTGTCGATCAACTGATTTGAGTAACTATGGAAAAACTAAATGTTTTTGTCGTCTTTCGACTATTTTCAACCTATATGTTCCTTGGGGAAAGTTTTATAATATTAGCAACGCCTAATTGCTGTCGATCTACCGATAGCCATCGTAACAGGCGGCTAAGAGATGAATTCTCATATGTTGGGCAGAAGCGTTCCCTGTAAAAACAACATGTGCACGCCAATCTACTTGCTAAACCCTTGGCTACATACATATATATATATTTATATTTACCATTATATCACGCCTATATACCTAAAGTATACCGAAGTACTTCAAGACATAAATAAGTGTTATTACCAGCAACAAAAGAAAGACAAAATAGGTGAGAGAGCAAGGAATCTAATAATAGAAAGAAGTCAACTATTTGAAAACAGAAAAGAAAATTGTAGAAGAATAACAGAACTAAGCAAAGAAATAAACAATAACATACGAAAATATAGAAAAGACTTAAGAAACAAAAAAATTAATTACCATATCAGCAAATCAGGAGGAATAAGAAAGGCCATTAAGGAACTCAAAGATAACACAACATGGATAACATCTGCTAAATCTAAAAAAGGCAAAACCAAACAGAACAGACAAAGCATTCTTAAAATAGCAACGAATTTTTATAAAGAACTCTATAATGATACAGAAGATACCAACAACCAAGAATCCTCAAGTGATGAAAAAGATGAGAATCCCCCTCCGATACTGGAAAGAGAAGTAGAACAAGCAATTCTTTCACTGAAGAACAATAAAGCAACTGGAGAGGACAGAATTCCGAATGAAATAATCAAAGGAACACGAAACATCGTACTAAAACCACTCACAAAAATTTTCAATGATATACTTGAAAAAGAACAAATTCCGAAGCAATGGCTAACCTCTACCATTATCCTTATTCACAAAAAAGGGGACAAAGCACTAATAAACAATTATAGACCCATAAGCCTAACATCAAATGTATATAAGGTTTTTTCTAAAGTGATCCTAAACAGAATATCAAGAATACTGGAGGAAAACCAACCAGTTGAACAAGCAGGGTTCCGCAGCAATTTCTCAACTGTGGACCATATACATGTTATAAAACAAATAATCGAAAAACACAAAGAATATGGCAAACCATACTATATTGCGTTCATTGATTATAACAAAGCCTTCGACTCAATCAAACATAATGGACTGTGGTCTGCTCTGCTTGAACAAGGAGTACATGGCAAATATGTCACAATAATCCGGGAGATATACAAAAATAGTACAGCTAAAGTCCAACTAGAGAAACCTGGCAGTGAATTCAACATACGAAGAGGTGTAAAACAAGGGGATCCACTATCTCCAAAACTGTTTTCAGCGGTGCTTGAAACAGTCTTCAGAAATCTTAGTTGGGACGGCATAGGGGTAAATATCAATGGAAGGAAACTCAACCACTTGCGTTTTGCTGATGACATAATACTACTAGCATATGACAGTGATACCCTACAGAGGATGATACATGAACTCTCAGAAGAGAGCAAAAAAGTGGGTTTAGAAATGAATACCTCCAAGACTAAAGTTATGACTAATCGTCAAAAAAACACCATTGTACTGAACTCTAACACCCTAGAGTATGTTGAAGAGTACATATACCTTGGACAAACAATCTCACCAGAAAACCAAACATCTAAAGAAATAGAGAGAAGAATATGTAACTCATGGAAAAGCTATTGGGCTCTGAAGGAAGTCATGAAAAACAAAGAGGTCTCACAGATAAACAAAAGCAAAATATATAACTCTTGCATCCTCCCATGCTTAAGCTATGGATGTCAAACGTGGGGACTTACAAAAATTGACTCAAATAGGCTGCAAGTTTGCCAGCATAACATGGAACGAAGCATGCTTAACATAAATAAAAAAGACAAAGTAACTCTGGAAAACATAAGAAGCCTAACAAAAGTAAAAGATATCACTGAAACAACAAGAAAATTAAAATGGAAATGGGTGGGACATACTTTGAGGGAAAAGAAGAATAAATGGACAAAAGAAATTATAGAATGGTACCCTAGAGACGGAAAAAGACAAAGAGGAAGACAACATATCCGATGGGAAGATGATATAAAGAAATATGCTGGTGCGACATGGAGGAGGGAAGCACAGGACAGAAAGAGATGGAAGAGTCTGGAGGAGGCCTACGTCCAAGGACGAGCTGAGAATAATAAATAAAATAAAATGAAAAAGGTTGTAATGTATATTATTGTAAATAATGAAATGTAATTTAAAGAATGAATTTAAATGAATACTAACTTACTACTAATTTATTGTAAACTTATAAATGAAATCAAGGAATGAATTGTAAATAACTAATCTCAGTAAATAAAGGCTATTATTATTATTATTATTATTATATACCTTGCGGGGTGGGCAGAGCGTATATGGCCGTAAAAACGAACATTTACGCCACCTCTGACAAATATTTGGAGATCCTTCAAAAAATTGTGACAGGTTGTCAGCCTTTCGCCTATATCTGCATTACACATGTAACCCTCGAGTCCCTTAGTCGCCTCTTACGTCACCCACGGGAAAGAAATGGGGTGATGCTAGTCAAAGTCACACGGCAAAAAAAAACTCCACGAAATACTCGAAATACCGAGATACACCTACTTTGCTGCGTTCGTGCACAAATGCATTGTGGCGATCCCGATCCCGATCGGCGGGATTGTAGGGAAATTTCCGCTGCCGACGGTAGCGGCGGGATCCCGGTCTCATCCCAGTTTGAATGTAATCGCGGCTGCAGTGTTGCCAGCTATTTCAACGGGTGGATTTGTCGCCATTTTGCGGGACTATTTCTGGAGGTTATTCCTCTGTCACTTTTCTAAACAAGCAAAAAAAATATACAGAACAGAATATTTTATACTGTAATTTGGTTATTTAGATGTTAAGTTCCTTGGCTTGTCATATCAAAAATATAAAATTTAACAACGTCGTCTGGTGTAAAAGTGATGTTATGAGAATTTATTTTTAGAAAACTTGCAAAACCTTTAATCGCGGGCAGGATTTGAACCTGCGGTTAGTGACTAGTGTCGCCACTAGTGATGGCAAAAGTCGCAGGTTCAAATCCGGCTCGCCGTAGAAGGTTTTACAAGTTTTCTAAATTTATATAATTAACACGGGCAGTGTTTCGAAAATTTGGTATTCAGTATGTATTGTCAATAGAAAATCTTATATTGATTTTATTGCTTTGTGTGTTCTACAGGTTAGCCAGAGCTGGCAACACTGTCGGTCCCGACATCCCGGATTTATGGATAGGTGTTGTGTGAAATATCTCGTGTGCAGCTCTTCCCTCTTACGGGTTGGAGAGCGCAGTTCATCTTGAAGGCTGGTGATTTGTCTTCAAGAGGTTTACTGCGGGTTTTGTTGTCCGGTACATTAAAGTCATATACAGAAGCTAAGAATTCTAGATAAATATAAAATCTACATAGCCAGCTAGCCATAGGTAGATCATGTCGTTATTAGTAAAAATTCAACTACTGCCACATAGTAAGTTACATAATTTAATTTGTTGCGACACTTGTTTAGTTAGTTTTGCTTATTGTACGTTTGTACGTTGGGCATACTGTTGACACTTTGCATATTGATACAACCTCAGGCAGTTTTCCCACTTTTCGTCTGTCGCTGCGTATTTTTAACGCATGCGTCTGTCAGACGAAAGGAAATTGCGATTCCAATCTTATTCCCTTATATTACGGCTACGATGCGCTTACGGTGCGTAACAGGACAGACATTCGGACGAACGCATACGTAATAATATCAACTTTGTGAGTGCCCCACCGAGAATAGAACCCGGAACCTTTCCGTCGCCCGATGAGGCGCCGGTAGCGCAATTGGCAAAGAAGTGTGACGGTACCCTACGGTCCCGGGTTCAAGCCCCGTCGGGCGCTAATATTTCTTCGAAATCTTTTTTTTCATTCATGATATTACTATAATTTTTTAAATCTTTCATCTTATCAGATAAATTATAAAAAATAAAAGATTATCATTGAAATTGGCCAAGTAGTTTTTGAGTAATGGAGGATAAACCTGCTGGATCCAATTAATAATAATAATATAATAATATAAATCTTTATTGCACAAAGTAAGTTTACAAATAAATAAAAAAGAATGAAAAAAAGTACAACGAGACGGCCTTTTTGCTATGTTACTCTACCAGGCAACCTTTCGGTGATTAAGCGGGATAGTGCATGAAATATACTTACATAAACTACATAAATTAATGTACACACTAATACATTCATAAGCTATATATATTGCAATAAGCTAAAATAGGCTAATAAATATAAACTTAACTAGTGCCGAAAGGATATATAGAAAGTTAATCTAGATAAGTAATAAACAAAGATAAGAGACAGATAATAGCACAGTACAGTGTTAGAGAGATAAGTTTCTATAAAACAATTTCTGACAATTCAAAATGGTGTCCCACAAACGATCTCTGATCAGGATTCTTTTTCTATTTATTTGGACTGCCGCAAAAAGAACAGTGACTTTGATCGTTGGCTATCAAAATAGAGCATCATTAAGAGATGGTGACACAAAAAGTGGTCACCACGATCTGTATGAATTGGAGTTAATGATGCATAATGATGATGCCATAGGTGGGCATCACGTGACGGTATGCCACTCTTTGTGTGGGGGTATTGAGAAATTATTAGACCAACAGATATGTAGTACATCCTTCTGAGTACATGGAATTCAACGAACTATAGCCCAGCCCAACAGCGCCACAGCTCTGGCTATTGATTATGCTGAATTGGAACCGTTTCGGTTAAGTTGTAAGGGTTATTTTCTTGCACTATTTTAGCGCAAATATTCTGCAAAAGATTGTTCTTCCTTTTTTTCTGTATCGCTAGCTTTTCACATTTCAAAAATATTTTAGTCGGCTTAGAAGTTTCTGGAACATTTGCTGAACCTAATTTATTATTTTGTGTTATTTTAGGAATATGCTAACATACTTTCGTTTGCAGAAGATAAAACCACTCAAACTAGGTTTTTACACAGTGTATGGTTTAACTTAAACAATACTGGTATATTTTGTAATTACACAAAATGTAATATATGCTTTACAGATACACATAACGCAATCGTGTAAAATATGTAGACTTTAGAATTTTGTAAGTTATGCCCTCAAATAATGCCTGGCTTACTGGGCTACTACTTATGCCTATACAGGGACAAACTTTTTTTTGACCCTAAGGTATCATCGTTTTGGTATATTTGTGTTGTCATTAAGACCTTTGAGAAGGTTTTTGCTCTGATATTAATTATTCATTTTATTTCCAACTAGGTAGGTATTACATACATACATATGTCACGCCTATGTCACAGGGTAGACAGAGCGTAAAAGGTCGTAAAAAACGGACATTTACACCACATCTGACAAACATTTGAGGAAATTGTGTATGTACGAATTTGTGCTTTAAATTAAGGGAACGGCCGTGAACAGTGTATCAAAATTTTTAAGTATCATGCGTGAACAGTGTGTGTGTGCTTATTATGTTGCCTAAATTGTTACTCATTCATTGACTCATTCATGACTTCCGGTCTGGAAGCGCTCTCTTACTTCTTACTCTCATGTGCAACGACTTACAATGTGCTTTTGTCTAAAATTTAATAAAACTACTTTATCCCAGTTATTTAATTCAGTTTTCTTTGTGAAATTACAAACGCTATCCAACTAGTTGAGAATACAAACAAGAAATCTCGACATGGTCCTTCTACGCCAATTATGATCCAGTACAGCAAGTAATGGAGTAGCATGCTAGAAACGTGGAGCCATAATATTTAGAACTGACGGCGTGGATTCAAATTGTTTGGTTCCTGGCTAACTACATGCGAACCGCAGAATACTCATATCACATTGCTGAAGATCCGACGGCGGCCATTGTGGTGCTCGGATCCTGCGGCGGAGCACCTACCTACAACCTTTAATTGGAATACAAGGGGCCTAACGCAGGTTCAGGCTTCGCTAGGCAACAGCAGCTCTGGAGTGGGTCCGAGCTGCTGAAAACACTAGAAAACATCACGCAAGAAACATATTCGCTAAAGCCTTCTGTCGAATACAACTGAGCGACGAAAGCGGTACTGTTTGTGAGTAGATGACACACCAGACGTGTGAGATAACCGAAGTTCGCCAAGTAAGTCCATTCCATATTATTTTCCTAGGCATTTGTTCGTGTTCGTTCACAACTAACTAAAGTATTCAATTTAAGTCATTTTGACGTTATTTACAGTCAGTGCAAAGTTGTTCATAGCGTTAATCTTAATCTCCCTTTCCATAATACACCATATTTTTTCATTGATTTCTCAAATAACTTCTTAGTATTTTCATAAATTTTATCTAAATATTGCAGTTTTACATTCGCCATTTTAGTTTTACTTGTGTGCTTGTTGTTGTGTTGGCAGCATTGTCTTAGTTTATGGTTACTTATTATAAGAACGGTGTAGTGCGCGCGCGCCTTTAGTTAAGAACTTCACTCATTCACTCACCTGTCAAGCAAAGCAAGTGTCAAAAAGTATAAATAATAACAATTCTACAAAAAAAAAATATAGTGTTTTGTTCGCAAAATAGTGGATAAATCGTAAGTAAATCTATTCAATATGACAGAATTATCGGAACTTGTGAAAAAACGCGGTATTCTTAAGCGTCAATTGACGTTATTTGCAGATTATGTTGATAATCTCCCCGATGATTTGGGCGAATGCAATATTCCTGAATTGGAGCTCCGATACCAGCGAATGGAGAAGGTTCTCTCCGAATTTGACCCAATTCAGGCCGAGATTGAGTTGCGTTTGGAAGACGACAAGATAGGTAAGGATCGCGAAGACTTTGAAAACAAATATTTTGAGTATATGGGAATGCTTCGTTTTCTGATAGATAAACAAACAAAGGCGGCTTCTCGTGCTTCTGATAGTGACTCCAACTATGACACTTCTAAATCTCACAGCAAATCATATGTAAAACAAAGTGTTAAGTGCAAATTACCTACCATTCAATTGCCTAAATTTTCTGGATCTTACCAAACATGGTTAGAGTTCAGAGATACATATAAGAGTCTTATTCATGATAATGAGAGTATTGACAGTATAAACAAGTTTCATTATTTGAAAGCATCGCTCGAAGGAAGTGCAGCATGCATTATCCAATCATTACCTATATCAAGTGAAAATTACTACACTGCCTGGGATTTACTATGTGAACGATTTGACAACACCCGTTTACTGATTAACAGTCATGTAACTAATCTTTTTAATGTAACATCTATTACTAAAGAGTCCCACACATCTATAAGAATGCTTATTGATTGTTTCACTAAAAGTCTACGCACACTTGAAACTCTCAAGGAACCTACACAGCATTGGGATACTTTACTCATACACTTAGCATCTTCAAAACTTGACAACAACACTCGCCGTCACTGGGAGGAACACATTCCAACGTTACCTAAGATCACATTTGAAGAATTTGTTACTTTTCTTAGAAACCGTGCAAATGTGCTGGAGATTATGCAGCAAAATGCATACCCATCTTATGCTCACACTCGTTCAGTGACTACAAGTGCAGTTTCTGGTGCTGTGAGGAGACCCAAGGAACAAGGATTTCTGGTATCTGAAAGAAGACAAACACAGGTATGTCCAAAATGTACTAAAGAACATACTCTGTACGAATGTGAAGATTTTGCAAATCTCACTGTTAGAGAGCGATATGAAGAAGTCCCAAAGCTAAATGTCTGTTTTAACTGTTTGAGAACGGGACATTTTGCTGAGAAGTGCTGGCGTGGACGGTGTAAGAAGTGTCAAAAGAAACACAGTACGCTTTTATGCCTAGATCAATCTTCCTCTCCTGCCCTTACTGATGAAAAAACAGACCCACCCAGTGATGAAAAAGGTAATGTCACAACAACTACAGATGCAAATCCCAATACTGACACTGCCAATACCTTTATGATGCAACAAAACAGTCAAATGCTGCTATCTACTGTACTTGTTGACATGGTAAAATCTGATGGAAGTACGGTGACTGCTAGAGCACTCCTAGACAATTGCAGCACCTCATGTCTAATGAGTGAATCTCTATGTGAAAAGCTGAATCTTCCTATGAAGAATGTTAACAAATCTGTTTCAGCTGTCAACAATTTACAGACTAAGTTACGTAGAACCTGCAAGGCACAAGTCAAATCACTCATAAACAATTACCAATTTGAAAGTACTTTCTACGTACTACCAGTTATTTCCAACGCAGTTCCTGCCTATCAAATTGATGTCAGTACACTTAACATTCCATGTGATATTCCTCTAGCTGATCCACAGTTCTACTTACCTTCCAGGGTGGACCTTCTTCTGGGAGCAGACATTTTTTGGGACACACTAGAAAATGGAAGAATAAAGTTGGGTCCCAATCGACCTACAGTTTGTGAGACCAAGTTTGGGTGGCTGGTCGCAGGAAATTGTCCTGCCCCTGCCAGATGTCGGTCAGATGATGAACATGAAAGATGTAATTTTTTAAGTACTGAAACTGACATCAATGACAACCTCACTCGATTTTGGGAGCTAGATGAATGTACAGTAAAGCCAGAAAAAACATACTATTCACGTGAGGAAAAAGAATGCGAAGAACACTTTGCAAAAAACACAATGCGGATGCCAAATGGGCGATTTTGCGTGAAAATTCCGCTAAAAAGAAGTGAACAGGAACTAGGTAACTCTTACACAAGAGCAGAAAAATGCTTGTATTCATTGGAAAGAAGACTACAAAGAAATGAACAACTAAGAACTAAATACAGAGAATTTATGAGAGAATATGAGCAACTTGGAGATATGTCGAAGGTCACTGACTAAGCAGCACAAAGGGAATTTTTTGTCTCATCATGGCGTTCTTCGTAATGACAGCATCACCACTAAATTGAGAGTTGTATTTAATGCAAGCCTTCTTACATCAACTGGCATATCTGTCAATGATTTACAAATGGTTGGACCAACAATCCAAGACGACATTGTGTCAATTCTAATAAGATTTCGGTCTCATAAATATGTATTTACAGCTGATGTCGAAAAGATGTACCGACGCATTCTTGTACATCCAGAAGATCGTCACTTGCAGCAAATACTATGGCGTGAAAGCACAGAAGAACCTGTGAGTACCTACCAATTGAACACAGTCACCTATGGAACTGCTAGCGCTCCGTTTTTGGCTGTACGATGCCTAAAAGAGCTTTCATTGCAATGTGAAGATCCAAAGATAGCTAAAATCATAGCAAAAGATTTTTATGTCGATGACCTTTTGGGTGGTGCACAAACGAAATCAGAGGCAATTCACATCATTTCGAAGGTAAAAGAGGAACTCCAGGCTGCTGGCATGTATCTTCGAAAGTGGCGATCCAACGACCCATCATTAGTGAATGAAGCGCTTACAGACAATGGCCGTGGCCTAACTTTAGGAAACATAGACAATATGAAGGCATTAGGATTGGGCTGGAATAGTTCTACAGACCAGCTTTATTTTTCAACAAACAATATCACGTCTTCTGAAGAAAATATGGTCACTAAAAGGGTAATTTTATCTACAGTGTCCAAATTATTTGATCCACTAGGATTAGTGGCGCCATCTATAGTTCAATGCAAAATACTCCTGCAAAAATTGTGGCTACACAAACTTTCATGGGATGAAGAAGTACCACAGGATGTGTTTCTGCAATGGAGAAAAATAATGCAAACATTTCCTAGTTTGAATGAATTAAAAATTCCTCGACCAGCTGTAGCCACACATACTTATTTCGAAATACACGTATTAACAGATGCCTCCGAATCTGCTTACGGCAGTTGCTTGTACATTCGAGCTGTGGATACAAAAAATAACAGGGTTGTGACTAGGTTACTTATGGCGAAGAGTAGAGTGAGTCCTATCACAAAACCCATGACAATACCTAAACTAGAATTGTGTGGAGCATTGATTGGGGCCAAGCTGTGCAGGAAAGCTGTAGATGCTCTCCGACTAGAACCACAGCGCTGTATATTTTGGACAGATTCAACAATTGTCTTGGGCTGGCTGCGTATGCTTCCTGTAAAATTAAAACTTTATGTTAGAAACAGGGTCTCCGACATTCTCGAGCTCACCGGAACTTCAACGTGGCGCCACGTTCCCACAAAGGAAAATCCTGCTGACTATGTGTCTCGTGGTGTCAGCGCGGCAGAGCTTCCTGCTCTTTATACATGGTGGAATGGTCCAGCTTTCCTAAATGAAAATGAAGAAAAGTGGCCTAAGAATCTATACGATCTACAAGAAAACTTACCTGAAGTCAAAGGCGAAACAACTTTCACAACTGTCATCGAAGAAAATACTTCGTTTATTGATATGGAGCGATTTTCAAGCTATACAAAATTGATTAGAGTAACTGCATATGCCTTACGCTTTATACACAATATAAGCCCTAAGGACCAAAATAAACGAAAAGGATTTTTAACAACAATGGAACTACAGGAAGCAAATAAACGTTTGATTAAGATTTCGCAGGCCGACAGTTTCCCTGCAGGAACAAATTTCACAAAAAATGTTAATCTTGCAAAATTGCATGTATTTACTGATCCTGAAGGAATTATACGTGCTGGAGGAAGATTAAGATTATCAAGCTTTAATTATGAAAAGAAACACCCGGCTCTGCTATGTTCATCTCACCACTTCACAAAACTGCTATTTGTGAGTGAACACAAGCGCTTGCTACATGCCGGTCCTCAAGCGTTACTCGCTACTATACGACAACGCTATTGGCCACTCGCTGGAAGAACTTTAGCAAGATCTACGTACCATAAGTGCATCCTATGTACGAAACTGCGAGGCGTAACGACATCTCCAATAATGGGCGACCTACCAGCTCCTAGAGTGCAACTTGAGTACCCTTTTCAAGCTGTCGCTGTGGACTATGCAGGACCTATACTATCAGCGGTTAAAAAAGGAAGAAGTTGTTCTCTTAAAAAGGTATATATTGCCGTCTTTGTTTGTTTTTCTACCAGGGCGGTGCACCTTGAATTAGTTAGTGACCTATCAGCTGACGGATACATGGCTGCTTTGCGTCGTTTTGTAAACCGTCGAAACTTGCCGTCTGACATCTATTCCGACAACGGAACTCAATTTGTGGGTGCGTACAATACCCTAAAGCGGTTTTTAAAATCACATTCCGAACAAATATCTGAAATTAGCGCTAACGAAAAAATTAATATTCATTTTGTACCACCATACTCTCCTCACTTTGCGGGCCTTGCTGAGGCAGGAGTAAAGTCTACAAAGCACCACTTGACAAGGGTTCTAAAAAATAGTCATCTAACGTTTGAAGAACTTTGCACAGTTTTAAGCGAGATAGAATATATTTTAAACTCACGTCCTATAACTCCCATTTCCCATGATCCCAATGATCTTGAACCTCTTACACCTAATCATTTCTTACTTGGGCGTCCTGCTTCCGACATACCTACTCAAAACTACATCAATGAAAAGAAGCACCGTTTAACCAAGTACCAAGAGCTACAGCAATTACGTCAACATTATTGGAAGAGATGGTCAAAGGAATACATTTCTGAATTACAGCAGCGGCAAAAATGGACCCAAAGCAAAGGTGAAGAATTAAAGAAGGACATGATGGTGCTTATAAAGGATGACCATTTGCCTCCATTGAAGTGGAAACTTGGAAGAATCGTAGCTACCTTCCCTGGCTCTGATGGAATTACGAGGGTAGCCGATATACGGACCACCAATGGCATCACACGCAGAAGTTTTTCAAAAATCTGTCCGCTGCCTGTCTGAAGTGTTGAAAGTGACCTTTCAAGGCGGGCCGATATGTACGAATTTGTGCTTTAAATTAAGGGAACGGCCGTGAACAGTGTATCAAAATTTTTAAGTATCATGCGTGAACAGTGTGTGTGTGCTTATTATGTTGCCTAAATTGTTACTCATTCATTGACTCATTCATGACTTCCGGTCTGGAAGCGCTCTCTTACTTCTTACTCTCATGTGCAACGACTTACAATGTGCTTTTGTCTAAAATTTAATAAAACTACTTTATCCCAGTTATTTAATTCAGTTTTCTTTGTGAAATTACAAACGCTATCCAACTAGTTGAGAATACAAACAAGAAATCTCGACAGTGTATAACCATAGTAATAGGATGTCAGTTAGCCCATTGCCTAAAATTGTAATAAGTACACATGTAACTTATTCGACTCTTACAATCACGGGAAATAAATGGGGTGATGTTAGTCTAAGCCATAAGCCGACATTACATGGCAAGGTAGGTAATTCATAATAAAAACATCTCAAATATACCTAGGTAATTATAAGCGATACCTGCCAGGGATAAGAGGCAGTAACAAATCCTGTTGGCGTTTTTACAAATAGTGTCCAGTGTAATATTGATTGCATGTACCTACTTAATAGGTTATACTTAGTACACAAAAGTGCTTCATAAAATAAAAACATCAATAGACACTTTCACCACCCGTATCAACAACTTGTGCTTCATCAAAAGCCAGCACCGTCCTTCTCTTAAATCCCAATATTTAAAAAGGGCCGTCAAATAAAACGGTAAATTTAAATGCGCCCGCGCCTCGGGCAGGCCGGCCGCACTGCGCACACGCATGAGCGAATTAATCACACTTGTTACCGCGAGATGCGCTGATAACGGGGGAAAAATAACGCCTACCACAATGATATATGGCACGGTTTTGGTAGAGCTGTCATAGGGGTTGGGAACCCACATACCTAACCCATATACCTAGTATTTTAATACTCGGTATGATAAGTACTCTTTACATATTTGGCACCCACATATCTAATATCTTAATACTCGGTATGATAAGTACTCATTAGATACTTAGGATACTAGGTATGATGGATACTAGGTATGATAGGCATGAGCGAATTAACCGCTGATGCGCTGATAACGGTGAAAAAATAGCGCCAACCACAAATTATAGTACCTATGGCATGATTTTGGTAGAGATGGCTGGAGGGGTAAGAAGGTCTTGGGTCAGATTCAGATTCAAATTATTTTATCAGCTGAAATAACATCTTCAACAGAGTATAAGTTATTCAACAACTAAAATAATTTAATATAAAATAATACATGTCAAATGTACTTCAAATTAGGTTCCGATAATACTTTTTGCTCAAGGTTGCGCATATTTTGAGTGCATTAATCCGTCGTTTGAATGAGGATAATCAAAGCTTTCTTTTCCACTTTACACCCCAAGATTTTTATGCGGGAAAAAATTACCGCGATAGAACCACAAATAGAATAGATTGTACTGGTTCAGCCTACTATATCTACTTGGAGTACTTAGTGCCGTGATAGGATATTGTCACCAAATCCCAGATTGTCTTGTAATAATACGTATTTACACACATACACTCACCAGTGCACCTTCTATTGCAGAACCTACTGCCGTTTGCGTAATAGTTGGTACTTACTTAGTCTAAAATACCTGTTACCTACTGAGCGGAGAACAACTCTATTTTGAGTTTTACAAATTAACTGCTTTGCTTAAAGAGAAGACGCTCCATCTCTGTTATCGCCCGCAGTTTAAAAAAAATAAAAGCATAAAAAAACGTTTTATAAGTAGTAATGACCGTGATTTCGAGTCGTATGGGAAATGAATACTTACAAAATGGTGGTTATCATTGCAATGGCCCAGAATTCTTAGAAATAAAGGTAGTTAATGATATAGTTTTTAAATATAATGTGTTTGATGTAGTGCGAAAGGGCAAATCCAACAACGGAGGCCATTTTGAATATGGTCCGTGAAAAATTGATAAACGTAGGTTTTTGAAATATCTCAATTTAGAAACCTTTCCAATGGGTCAAATGATGCTGAAAATATGTATAATGGTAATTTTTTGCAAATAATAGTGATCCAAGGAAAGGGCAGCAGTGTTCCCTGTGAAATGTAAAACCAACTTGCGTTGCTTTCGCCAGCCCACCTGGCAAGCGTGGCGAAGCCTATGTCCAGCAGTGGACTAATAGTGTTTAGTGTTACGGTTATTTTGGGTTTTTTACTCAGCTGAATGGGCAATTGTTGACCAAGACTGTTTGTGCTTACCTGCAATTAATTAAAAACATGAATTAATAATAATGCAATTACATACATACATTTATCACGCCTATAATCCCTTGCGGGTTGAGCAGAGCGCAAGCAGTCGCAAAACGGACATTTAGGCCACGTCTGACAAATATTTGAGGGTTATTCGGAAAATTGTGTATCGCTATAGTGACAGGTTGTCACCTAAAATTGTAATACATACCCTCGAGTCCCTAAGTCGCCTTTTACGACTCCCAAGGGAAAGAAATGGGGAGATGCTATTCTAAACCGGCATCACACGGCAATAATGCAATTCGGTATGCTAAGATAATCGATTTCAAAACCATTTTGAGATTTGTAGTTAATTTACAATATCTTCTGATTATAATAATAAGAAACTGTACTCAGATATTCAATAAAATATCTTTACTCTAAAGGAACTTGGTTTGACGTCTAATAACCTGAATCTGAAAAAATGCTTTTGCCATAATAAAAATAAAACAAATGTTCGTAACTGACATTTGTCCTGTCTATGATTAACTTTTTCTTTGCACAAGCAACAACATTTTAACTCTTTACCAGAATTGTGACGACACGTTTTCGAAAAACTGTGGTCTTTTATAATGACCTATACTTATTATAAATTCAAACCATATTTTTTTCCGGAATTTAATCATCTATCAAATAATAGTCACATGTCATATGAATTGTAATTTTTTTATGCTAAGGGAACATACATACCTATCAATAAAACATTAGATTACCAATAGCATTTTTGATGTTATGACATTTGTTTGTATGACATCTTACATCACAATTTCAGAACACTTTTTTATAATAAATTAAACACAACTTAATTATAGCGGTGACAATAACGACATATTTATAGCCTTAACAAACAAAACGAACAAACACACAAAGGTTAGCAACAAAAATGAGTTATTAATATCAAACGAAATGGTTTAAAAAAAAGGAATTATTAATATAAATTATGAAACTAGCCGCTTCTCATATCGGCCGGCGCCTGTCCTCGTGTAGTGAATAAGAACATCGTAAGAACCACATCAAAAATTCACTATTGATATTTTAATATCACATTACGGACGATTTGAGAATTGTTCGCCACAGTACATGCAAAATTTGGACATGGTTTTGTAAATATATTTTGAAGCATGTGGACTAAGGTACCTATCTAATTTCTATGATTATTAGAACTAAGTATACCTAAAGATAAATGAATGATGGCTCAGTGTACCTAAAGATCTACATTTGATATACTATGCATAAAGATGTATACTATAAAATTGTACTTCCCATAGTAAATACAGTCAGCTGATCGTAATTTTGTATGCGAGGTCGAATATTTTTTGTCGTTTCCTGACATATGTTCCTAGGGGAAAATTGATCAATTTCATGATCTGCATGCACCTTATCAGTATTCGGAGGGCTGTCCCTTACACTCCGTATATAACAATAGCTTAATAGTACAAACCCTTGTGTGTTCTAGTTTAACCATTGATTTAATGAAATTATTCAAGAACTGAATAATTTTTTAGTATCGTGTATAATGAGAAAACCTTATGTTATCTGCCGCCAATTTATCTGACTTCCAAACATACTCTACAAATATAACAACAATCGTCCAACAAGACGAGTAGCAGTATAAATTCGCGGCATCATAAAAAGCAAAATATAAACCGCCTAACGCATACTTTGTCCCCAAGTCCCTTTGCCCCGTGCAACATGTTTCCGTCGGGCGGGACTTCGCGACACCAAGATTGTTTAGTCGGATGTATAATGCAAGGTCCATAGAGGAATTTGATATGTTGCTGGTGAGGTTTGAAGTTGGGGAATATTCAAAATGTCTCGGCAGATACATACAGAGTGTAAAAATTGGAGCTGCAAATATTTTAAAGGGTGAACCAGCCGAAGACACTGAACAAATTTCCCAAAGGAATATAGGTTGAAATATCACAAATAAATTGGAATTGGAACATTTTATATGAAAGGTTCAAATTTTGTTTATTTCAACCTATGTTCCTTGGAAAAGTTGTTAAGTTTCATGAACTTGAACCAGCTCATGAAACTTAACCTCTTGAACATTTTGTTGCACCTTATAAAGGGCAATAGGTAGGTATTGAATTATATCACAGTACAGTTAAGTGTCAAGTTTTCGAATCTCTCTTTAACTTTCAAAGTTTTACAATAATATTTTTCGTTTTAACATGATAAGCGTAAGTCTAGCTTATAATAGACCCTAACATTCGGCAAAAGTTCATGAATTGTCATTTCACTATGATCAATGTCAGAGGCCTACTACTAGTAGTCGGCAGTTGAAAAACTCCAGGGTTCATCGGGTCATTGGACGATTCGGTGTCCTACACGAAAAGAGAGAGAGAATAACTGTTCATATCCATACCTAACCTTCATACGATAAATTCATCCAGAGAATGGGCAGCAACGTTCCCTGTGAAAGCAATGTCTTGCACTGCGCTCACCGATTCGCTAGCCAGGCGTGCTGCCATGTCCAGCAGTAGACTGTTGTGGCTGTTAATGTATGTATGTCATGTATGGTCGTTAGACAACTCAGTGTCCCACACGAAAATAATAAGAAGAAGAATGTATGGTCATACCATAATATTATGTCTGTTTTCAAACTTGCCCTGCAACACGTATCGTCCCATAGAGGAATGTTTTTGATATAAAAATGTACAAAGCGTGCATGCGATGTGTTTTGTGACTGATGGAATATTTTAGTGTTTGTCGTGCCCCTAATGTGACAGCCGGAATGTATTGTGTTGCGTTTGTATATTTATGGTGGGGGCACCAAGATATGTTTAAAGCCTGAAGGGATCTTGAGGCTTCTTTATACATACATACATATATCACGCCTATAATCCCTTACGGGGTAGGCAGAGCGTAAACGGCTGCAACAAAACAGTCATTTACACCACGTCTGACAAACATTTTAGGGTCATTTGGAATATTGTACATCACCATAGTGACAGGTTGTCAGCCCATCGCCTAAATTTGCAATACACACCCTCGAGTCCCTTAGTCGCTTCTTACGACACCCACGGGAATGAAATGGGGTGATGCTATTCTAAGCCGGCATCACACAGCCACGGCTTCTTTATGCCCTTCATGATATTAGATTTTAAATATTTAATAGAGCCTCGTTTATTCCTATGTCGTATCGTGTTAGGTACCTACTATTTTGATAATGCCATTACATTACATTAACAGCCACAACAGTCCACTGTTGGACATGGGCCTCCCCTTATAGGAGGGTATTGCCATACTCACCACGATTGGCAGTCGGATTGGCGAGCGCAGTGCAAGATTTTGCATTCGCAGAAAGCGCTGCTGCCGATTACCTGGATAAATGTATCCTTTAATCGTTTTTTTACGACACCCACGGGTAGAATCTTGGTGATGCTTTTCTAAACCGGCATCACACGCCACCGTTGACATACTGCGACCAAAGGGATAAGCATACCAGTTACAAAAAAATTAATGCATGAGAATGATGTATTAACTTAACCTAACCTAACCTAACCTAACCTAACTAACAGACGTAATCAAACATTAGTCTCAATTCCATATAACCGACTAAAATCTCTAGCTAAAAATATCACTGTCTCTTTCTGATAGGCTTAGACAAGGATAGAAGATTATCGCCTCTTAAATTGTCTCTACATACATACATACATAAATCACGCCTATTTCCCTTACGGGGTAGGCAGAGCGTTAACGGCCGTAAAACGGACATTAACACCACGTCCGACAAAAGCTTGAGGGTCAATCAGATAACTGTGTATCACTATAGTGACAGGTTGTCAGCCCATCGCCTAAAATTGCAATACACATCCCTCGAGTCCCTTAGTCGGGTCTTACGACACCCATGGGTAAGAAATGGGGTGATGCTATTCTAAGCCGGCATCACACGGCAGAGCCGGCATCACACGGCAGAAAATTGTCTCTAATTGTCAAAATTTAGCTGCGATTAAAAATATGGCGGTAAAACATACTAAAGAAATCTACACTAATATTATAAAGAGGAAAGATTTGATTGTTTGTTTGTTTGTTTGTTTGTTTGCATCGAATAGGCTCCGAAACTACTGGCCCGATTTTAAAAATTCTTTCACCATTAGAATCCTACATTATTCCTGATGAACATAGGCTATATTTTATACGAGAAAAAAATAGGGATCCGCGTGAAAATTTCGATAATGTAACCCAACGTGTGAAAAATGTACCAAAAAAATATCTTATATCGCGTACGCTGTGGAAATTATTGACAATAGAGCAAAGTGATGTACTACAGTTTTATAGAGGACATCAATATCTATAATAATGTCCCCGATACCATGTGTCTAACTATTACAGTTAAGCCACAATAACTACTTTTTTGTTTAAAAATGTTCAAATGTACCAATAAAAATATATTATATCGGGTACGCTGTGGAAAATATTGACAATAGAGCAAAGTGATGTACTACAGTTTGATAGAGGACATCAATATCTATAATAATGTCCGCAATACCATATGTCGAACTATTACAGTTATGCCACAATAACTACTTTTTCATTTAAAAATGTACAAACTACGCCACATTAGTCGTACCAGTAGTGTAATGATTACATTTAATCATTACTGTATTAAAGGGTGTAAGGGATAGCCCTCTAAATACTGATAGGGTACATGCAGACCATGAAACTGAACAACTTTCCCCTAGGAACATATTTCATTTATGTTTCTAGGGGAAAGTTGTCCAGTTTTATGTTTCATGCACCCTATCAGTATTATTTCATGCACACTGTCCCTTACTCGGTATAAAAAAGACGACAAAAAACATTGAATAATGCATTAAAAAATCTACACTAAAATAATACATAAATACACATATCACGCCTATTATCCTAAACGGCCGCAAAAACGGACATTTACGCCACGTCTGACATATGTTTGAGGGTCATTCGGAAAATTGTGTATCGCCATAGTGGTAGGTTGTCAGCCCATCGCCTAAAATTGCAATACACACCCTCAAGTCCCTAAGTCGCCTCCTACGACTCCCACGGGAAAGAAATCGGGTGATGCTATTCTAAGCCGGCATCACACTAAAATAATAATAATATAATCTACACTAATCTACACTAATATTAGGAACAGGATTTTTTTTATTGTTTGTTTGAATTGAATAGGCTCCGAAACTACTGAACCGATTCTTTTACCGTTAATTGAAATTGAAATTCTTTTTTCAATGTAGGATAGTATTATCACTTATTGACGTCATGAACCGTCATTCTAAGAAAAGAAATTTGTATCACACATTTTTTTTATTACAATTTTGTTATGACCTAATAGAAAACCGGCTCGGGCGGGATAAAAATAAACAAATAAAGGCACTGCCATGGGGCTGGCCAGGTTAATCACACGGCATGTAACTTTACGCCACCACCATCTGAAAACGATTTTTGTTTCAAATTAAAGTCAAGATTTTTAGAATCCTACATTATCCCTGATGAACATAAGGCTATATTAAACTGTCTTATTCCCGGGGGGAAATTGTTAGCGGCGGGTGAAACCGCTGGGCGGGCTGCTAGTCTATGATATTTATGAATTGACATCACTAAAATAGTCAATGATCTATTCTTTTTTAAACTTATTTAACTTAAAAAGACGGAGCTTTTTAAGTTGCCGTTTGAGTCAGTAACGTAGAATCGATACAATTTTCTACCTTTAATATTATGCATTGTCAAACTTTGGGTTGTTTGAGAGGATTTGCTATGTTTGCAATTGTGTTCTACAAATTTCATTGTTTTTACAATGACGGATCATGACGCCAATAAGTAATAATACTATCTTACATTGAATAAAGTAATTTCATTTTCATTTTTTTATTTTTCTCCCCACCCGTCTGACAAGTATCGTATACTTCACACGACACAGCAGAAGAAACGGGCTTTTTTCTACTATAAGTAGTAGTAGATGCCGTGTAATGCCGGCTGAGAATAGCATCACCTCATTTCTTTCCTGTGGGTAACGTAAGGGACTCGGGGGTTACATGTGTATTGCAATTTTAGGCGATGGGCTGACAACCTGTCACTATTACTAATATTATCTGAATGACCCTCAGATGTTTGTCAGACGTGGCATATGTCTGTATTATACGGCCGTTTATGCTCTACCTACCCCGCAAAGGATATAGGCGTGATGTATGTATGTGTGTGTACTATAAGTAGTAGGCGCTGTGTTAGCCCTGACACCAGTGTTTATCGGATCGCTCGTCGACTCGGTGTCCCACACGACAGAAATACACTATACTTGGCAGACGGTTGGGGAGAACATTGCGAATTCTCTCGAACACCCAAAATTCATTGGACGATGTTTCACAAAGGTAGAAAATTGTGTCTATTTCACGTTACTGACTAAAATGTCTAATAAAATATATAGCACTGTCACATACATACATAAATCACGATTTTTTTTATTTTTTTTTTATTAATGATGGGTTTGCTCTTGACTCTAGTCTAGGTCATAGGACAGAGACAGAGTCTAAGATGGAGCGAGCTCACCCAGAAGAAGCCTGTTCACTCTTACTTTGAAGAGATTAGGGTTGTATGCTTTTGGAAACACAGACATACATACATACATACATAAATCACGCCTATATCCCTTACGGGGTAGGCAGAGCGTTAACGGCCGTTCAACGGATATTAACACCACGTCTGACAAAAGTTTGAGGGTCAATAAGATAACTGTGTATCACCATAGTGACAGGTTGTCAGCCGGTCGCCTAAAATTGCAATACACACCCTCGAGTCCCCCAGTCGCCTCTCACGACACCCATGGGTAAGAAATGGAAAACACAGACGCAGGTAGTAAATTCCACTCTTTAGCAGTGCGCATTATAAATGATGACTGGAAGCGCTTAGTCCGAATTGGTGGAATGGCTACCAGGTACGGATGGTATCCGGCGGTGCGTCTGGATGTCCGATGGTAGAAGGGAGCTGGTGGAACAAGGTCGTGAAGCTCTTGAGCACACTCTCCGAAGTACAATCTATAAAATACCGACAAGCAGGCAACCTTGCGGCGATGAGCCAGGCTATGTAGCTTGGTGTCCACCAGTTTTATGTCGCCTATGAGCCTATATCCCTTACGCGGTAGACAGAGCGTTAAAGGCCGTAAAACGGATATTAACACCACGTCTGACAAAAGTTTGAGGGTCAATCAGATAACTGTGTAACACTATAGTGACAGGTTGTCAGCCCATCGCCTAAAATTGCAATACACATAACCCTCAAATCCCTTAGTCGCCTCTTACGACACCCATAGGTAAGAAATAGGGTGATGATATTCTAAGCCAGCATCACACGGCAATCTAAGCCAGCATACGGCAAACTGTCACTTTCCGTTAAATAAGTTTACTTGCTGGACAAGTCTGGGCTGTGTCCGTTGCTTATTCTTGAGTTGAGTTGGTTTATTCGTCTTATCTTCTTAATGCTTATCTCTATAGGGTGAAATTTAACTAGAGATCGATACCGAAATCTTAAGACGGTGTACGGTGAAACGTACCTAGTTTATAATTTATATTTAAACTATTATTATATGTAAAGATGACATACTTAGGATGTAGAGTAGTAGTCATCACGGCTACAGACGGACTGGTGATAAGGAACAATTTCCCCCAAGGAACATTGGTTGAAATATGTCAATAATATTTTGATTTTCTATAGTAATCAAATCAGCCGATCGGCAATTTTGCACGAAAGGACCATTTTTTTCCTACTTCGATCTACGATTATGTTCTTTGGGGAAAGTTGTTCCTTGTCACCAGCCCGTCTTGAATTCTCGCTATCGGTCACTACATACATACATACATAAATCACACCTGTATCCCTTACGGGGTAGGCAGAGCGTTAACGGCCGTAAAACGGATATTAACACCACGTCTGACAACAGTTTGAGGGTCAATAATATAACTGTGTATCACCATAGTGACAGGTTGTCAGCCCATCGCCTAAAATTGCAATTCACATCTAACCCTCGAGACCCTTAGTTGCCTCTTACGACACCCATGGGTAAGAAATGGGGTCATGCTATTGTAAGCCGGCATCACACGGCCTATCGGTCACTGGTAAAATGTTACCCTATATGTTTTTGTGAAGACTCAAATAACTCAACCTGCTGTTGATAGTACCCTAGCTTGATCTTTGGCAGAAGCGATTCCAGATCCAATCTCGAAAATAAACTACTACTACTATTTTAAAATTCCCTTTTTCTCCCATTCAATACAATTTTATAACGAAATACAATAAACAACAGTTAATTGTTGGTGCGGCGGACGAGAGAACCAAAGGTATGCGGTTCGATTCCGCGGCGATGTCACTTTTGTGATAATGTCTCAAGGGAACGACTGTTATGATTGATCGATATTCGATCTATCGATTAATAATTTATTTTTGATCGAATACGCATTTGAAAGTTTCAGATTAAGTTGATATGGATTTTTGCGTCGCATTTCTGGAGCAGTCACTGTAGCGCCTACGAAAAAGTAGAATTTGGTAGAATTTCAAAAGGAATATTTTTGGGATTTTGATTTTATCTTCGACAACGTTTATATTGTTTCAATATTCTGGTTCGGAATGTTAAAATGATACGAAGACATAATTAAATCAAGATGTGGCTTTATGTTCGTTTTATGAATTTTTCGCGCATTCTAACTTGAAATAATGTTCATTTGAAACTGTTTCTCCTGCGGCAGATTTTTTCAAACAAAACATTGATTTACATTTCGCAACCGACCGAAAGTTTATCCGAGTTACTATAAAAAATTTAGTAGCGCTGTTAGGCAGTGTTAAAATATTTTGCTATACGATTTTTTGTAATAAGACAGTTTGTATTCTTTGGGAATACCTAGTTGGGGAAGAACATTTGCAAGAGTCACGCCTTTACACAAGCCTACTGCTTTCTTCTAAAATTTTGGATACGATTTTATTTTTCATATTATCTTAAATTTCAAAATTTTTACAGTGTATAAAACGGAATCACTGTGCCGTGTGATGCCGGCTTAGATGAGCATCACCCCATTTCTTTCCCGTGGGAGTCGTAAGAGGCGACTAAGGGACTTGAGGGTGTGTATTGCAATTTTGGGTATACACAATTTTCCGAATGACCCTCAAATATATTTCAGATATGGCGTAAATGTCCGTTTTTGCGGCCTTTTACGCTCTGCCTACCCCGCAAGGATAATAGGCGTGATATGTGTATGTATGTATAAAACGGAATGAGGGTGATTCGCCAACCAATAAGGGCGCGATTGAGCTGGTTGTTTGAACAACCACAAAACTTATCCGAGTGAGACCACCATACAGACAAGTGCAGATTTCATACCCCAGGGCTAAAAATGTAAGAGTCTAGAACAAAAAAAAAACCAACCATTATTTACTCATACACTCAATAAACTTTTCCAGCGCTCTACAAGAACAATAAATTATGTGAAGTTAAAAAACCACCAAGACATTCCCTCCATTTCCTATGACACACCGTGACAAAATATCAGCTACTGGTTTTAAACCATAAAAATCTCAGCATTTCATATTCATTGCTCGCTGTATTGGATGCAATAAAATTATACAATGTAGAAAAGGAGTATTGGATAGTATGTAGAGGCAAGTTTGAGTTATAGTACAAGTAATGCTTTCGTGTAATACAGAGTTGCACCGCAGGACACGAGGTCTCGCATTCGAAAAATAAGAGCTACCAGTAGGGTGACCATGGTTTAGAAATTATAAAAAATAAGTCTGTTTGATGCTGCATATTCAGACGGTTAGCAACACCTTTTCTTTAGGGCTTTATTGCGTTTAAGGGCTGACAAAATGCGGTTACTAGAGCTTGAAAATGTTTTTAAGTCGAGATTATAACTCGGCGAAAATAATTCAGTCATGTCTTCTATATGGGCCCCGATTCTCTTATTTTTTAGGCATTGTTATATTTAAGAAACTCAATTGTTATAGTATAGCCCTTGTGATGTTAAATACTTATAACTATTAGCGAAATACGAAACGGCCAAAACCACCCAACAGACACTTGACATTGTGATTTTATATACTTCAAGCTGTTAGCGGATTACGAAACGACCAATACCATTCAACTGACACTCTATTGAAACACAACTGAAACGCGTGTTCCACTTACTCGTTCATCAGACAGCTAATGTAGTCAACCAAGCTAGAAAGTAGCAATGCCAACGTAGCTTGATTCTCACACTTCAAGTTTATCGACCAAATGACGCGTAGAAATATCCTTGTCCTGAAATTCCTATGGAACTTGAAAGTATGGTCACCCTCCAGGTCGCAAGGTGAAGTCGGTAGCCGAGATGACGCGATACGGCGTGTGTTAAAGGTCGTCGCGTATTCAGCCCTATTGTCTGACGTGAGGAATCCATGTCCTGGGGCGCAGGGCGAGGGTACAGCCCGAATATTGGAATATAACATGGATAAGATTGGCAGCGGTGAAAAACTCTGAGAGGCAATGTACAGTCGGTTGTAGCACTTATGGTACCAGGGGTTCTCCAAATGAACTGAATTATTTTTATGCTTGGTTAATACATATTAAAAATTTAAACTTATTCTTAGGTACCTATATAAGATGTAATTTTTTACGAAAACATATTCATGTCAAGATAAAATATTGCGGGGGACAAAAATAATACAGTTCTTTTGGAGTACCCCTGGTACCTTATGGGCTACAACCGACAGTACGTACCTACTCGATTCTTGTAGTGCATTTTCTTCGGTTTTGTAGCTATTTCTGTCATTTTCATAAACAAGTTGTAGAAAAGAGACAAAAGATCTAATTCCTTCAATGATTTGGTCATTTTTATCCTGAAAATATCCTCGCAAGTTCGTCGTTTTTGAGAAGTGTTAGAACAATGAAAATTATCACAAAGTTTACTCGAGCTCAAAAAAGCCTTTAAATACCAACAAATAAAAAATATTGAAATATTTATAAATAGGTTCGGATTTAATTAAAAGAATAAACATCAGAACCACAGGAAATCCTTTTCAGTTACAAGTGAAACCGCAGGCCGGAAAGACTAGTTTTAACTGGACATAAAATTAATACGAAAATTGTTCGCACGTTATAACGTAGCAACTTACAAGAAGTAGTTATTAAACCTCCTTATAAGGCCAAATGAAGACGTGTTGCTGTACAAATATGATTTCAATAATCGCTATGATGAAAAAACGGGCGCTTTAGAGAATGCCTGAGGGGTGCGTTCAGAAAGGCACTGCGAGTCGTTTTATTTTTACCTACGACAGCAACAACAGTCCATTGCTGGATTAAGGCCACCCATTGCAGGATTTTTCCATATAGACCAGACTAGATTGGAGAGTGCAACAGTGCAAAGTTTTAAGTTACTTTGAGAAAATCTTTCTCACGGCGGATTTCAAACATTTTATTCAATTTCAAAACGGTTTTGCACTGAATTTTCGATTTTCAAATGACAAAACTCACTGCGATTAATCATGATGTTCTTAGAATACTTGGTTTGATGTTTGTAATCGGCTAAAAAACCGCGTAAATTACTTAAGTATCTTCAAAGGGAAGAAAGTTTTACGATTGACTACAATGCTAGTATTTTTAGCAATTTAGAAGATCTGACACTCAGAAGCCAAAAACCTACTTCCAAAAACCCACTTAAAAGTTCATGAGATCTGTAACCAAGTCACCCAATTAACATTGGCTTTTAAAGTCACATTTAGGATATGCTAAGAATTATCACGATGATTGCAAAATTGTTTTATCGGTTTCTCGAAAGAGGGAAAAGATCTTTCTACATTTTGTTACGCGTGTTTTGTTATTTGCCGTATGATACCGGCTTAGAATAGCATTACCACATTTATTTCCCGTGGGTGTCGTGAGAGACGAGGAAGGAGATTGAGGGCTATACACATGAAACCCTTGAGTCCCTTAGTCGCCTCTTACAACACCCGCAGGAAAGAAATACAGTGATGCCATTCTAAGCGGACATCGCACGGCCATCACACTTCATTTTATTTCGTCCATTAAATAAAAATATAGAAACCAAATTTTTCACGCGACTAGTACTTGAAACCACGTGCGATCGCTTTATGTTCCAACCAACACAAATAAATACAGCCATCATAAAGTAATATTATTGAAATTTGGTAAACCAAACAATTATAAACACTGACCACACTTCCGAACGCACCCTCGACCACAGACTATTAAATCGGCTGATATACAAAATGAATCATAACCGATGTCACTGGCTACTTGATTTACACACACTGCCACTGGTTACCATTGTTTTTTCTCACTCGACTTGTTCACTTTTAGACCCACTGCCGATGAGACCCAGTGGGTCTTTTTAGAGATATTGCATTTTACTTATTGAGCCTGTCAATAATTAGACCCACTGACAAAATCAGGTGAAGTTTGGTACAAAGTGCAGTCCACATTCAATGGATTGAAACAAAATTAGTAATACTATTTATTAAAAGTATTTTTTTTTTACATATATAACTATATAGCTTGACATTTTACTAGAGACCGATAGGCCCGATACCGAAAACTTAAGACGGGCTGGTGATAAGGTTCAACTTTCCCCAACGAACATATTTTGAAATGTGAAAAAATATGTACCTCCCTTATAAAATTGCCGATCATCTAATCTGGGTAACTATGGAAACTCAAATTATTATTTTTATTTCGGCCTTTGTTCCTTGGAGAAAGATTTTTCTTATACCCAGCCCTTCTATGTTTCCAGTATTGGTCATTAGTAAAATTTCACCCGATAAAAGACGTGCTAACTGTACAAAAATTTATTAGTAGGTCTAATTTGTGATAGGTTCAGATGGTAAAAGGCAACATCACATTAGACCTGTAAGGAAGATTGATGGGTTGTGTAGCGAGTAGGCTCAATGCTGCATGATGGAAAAGGGGAATTCCCGCCGAGCGAGGTGTTCAGCTCGGGGACCGCGGCGTGGATTTTGTATTTAGGCTAAGTCTTCGACAAACTTCGTAACCGCGTTTTAGGCTTTGACTTCTGATTGGCTACTCTTCTATGACGTATCGTGTTTACATTGTGCAGGCAGCGTTGTCGTTGTCGCCTCGTCAGCAGTAGATGCATCGAGCGAAGTCAGCACAATCTGTGTAAGGCGCGCGCTTCATATTTATTTGCAATTCGCGCCGCTACAGACCTACTGGGCCTAGTTGGCAATGGGTCTAATAAGTGGAAGACTCCCTTATATTCCAAAAAGCTTCAATCATAACTCTCAGGAAGACGCCTGTATACATCATTCTGTCTCATTAAGACATTATTGGGGATAAAGCGGTAAAAAGTATGGGGAAAGCCGCTTATTGTATTCGTATAAAACTGTTTTTTCGGCAAGTATTATAAAGGCCGGAATTTATACTTTGTTGTAACATAGGTTATTTATGTTGTAGTTGGTTTATGATTCTCACTTTGGTTTTTTAAAGGGTGTTTTAATATGTAAGGTCCTATTAAATAAATATTTCATAAGTTAAATAATTTTTATATAAGTTAAATAATTATGAGAATTTTTAGTAACAAAATTATTTTTCATACTTCGACCCTTGTTCCTTGAGAAAAGTTGTTCAATTTCACGAGGAGAACTCACCCTAAAAATATTTACACTGAATTTAACAGGACCTTTTAGAATTCAGAGGCAACCTGTTTGATGCCGGCTTAGAATAGCATCAACACGGGCGACTCGAGCATTTCATGTGTAATCCAATTTTAGGCAACAGGTTGGCAATCTGTCACTATAGTGATAAACGATTTTTCACGGATCACGGCCCTCCAATATTCCTTCAACGTGGCGATAGCAGTCGTATTTTACGGTCGTTAACGCTCTGCCTACCTTACAAGGGTTACAGGCGTGATTTGTGTGTGTTTGTGTTTACGAACTCTGGTAAGAATTAAATTGCGTTCAAAATGTATTGTTGAACTGAAGAGTAGAATGTTGATGAGGGAGAGAGTTTTAATTAATTTCGTAGGAATTTCAGCCACTTCAGCTTAAAAGGCTGAATTGTTGAGTCTGATTTATGTACCTCGGTGTGTTTATGATATATGTACGGGGTGCAAGGGACGGTGTACCGAAAACTTTGCAGGCATGATCAGACCATGAAACTGAACAACTTTTTCTGTGGAAGCTATGTTGGTAAACGAGAAATTTTTTTCGACCTCCCATACAAAATTCCCGATCAGACTTTCTATAGAAACACGAAAAAAAAAATCGTTTCCCAACATAGGCTCCATAGTAAAAGTTGTTCAGTTTCATGGTCTGATCATGCCTGCAAAGTTTTCGGTACACCGTCCCTTACACCCTGTATAGCAAAAGAGTGTGACGCAGTTACCATTATCCACTACTGCTATACTGTCAACAGCACCAAATTGTATACTAAATAACGTTTATTCGACGTCCAGCACACATTATCCAATATTGCCAAATAGTCGAGATAACTGCTATTGTACGATACATGGGTGTTTTAAGAACGGTTAATCGCTTTTTATACGATTGAAAGCTGAGTAAACAAATTCTTATTCGACTATTTTGCTGCTTGGGTATGTCATGTGATGCCGGCTGAGACAAGCATCACCCCATTTCATTACCGTAGGTGTCGTAAGGGACTCGAGAGTTACATGTGTATTGCAATTTTAAGCGATTGGATGACAACCAGTCACTATTGCGAGCGATACGCAATGTTCTATATGAATCTCAAATGTTTGTCTGGCGTGACGTAAATGTTCGTTTTTACGGCCGTTTGTTTACCTCGCAAGGGATATAAGCGTGAAGTATGTATGGAGGAATCCGAAAAACAGTTCTTTTTCTCTAATCGGATTCGATGTTTACAGACATCCAATAGCGGTTACATAAATACATGTGATATGCATAAATAACTAGGTAACAGTAGATTATTGTTTAATTAAGCACTAGCTTGCACAAATGTAGGAATGTCTGTACGATGCATTCCATTTTGATTCTATGAAATAGACGGAGAATTTGTCAAGACAAGATTATCGAGTTACTTAACTATTTTGCTTTCAATTCTGAGAAACTGTTATTTAATCTATCTTGATTGCTTAAAAATGCCGTTTGCGCTCCGCCTTCCCTGCAAGGGATATAGGCGTGATATGTATATGTGTATTTTCACTGAAATATTTAATTTACACAAAAGTAAATAAGTATAAAGGGACAAATAACAATTAATACTAAGCTAAACTAAACTAAAATTAAATAAAGATTCTAGTGATTGACCTAAATTAAAGCCTAAAAAAAGTCGTCTAGTGTGTCTCCATTAGACATGGTACCCAGTACACTAGCATGTGTATGTTTGATCATAAATAAGATCCAATAAATCCGTTTTCTGATTAAACGACAAGTTTAAGTCCTCGTCGTCATATTTCAGAGCCCACGGTGCGACAGGGAGGTCCTTTTTTGGCCCTCCCAAATAAAAACCCGATTAATTCGTCCTTACTCCTTTTGTTTTACATCGTAATCAGTCAAAGACTATGCTTAGCGTCCAGGCTTCACCTTTACATGAGCTATTAAGAAAGTATTTTTACTCAGTCTATAAATATGTACAACTCCTCATTTCATAACATCCTAAGCAGTTTTTCATCATTAGATCTTTTAAGCTAATAGATCTTTTAAGCTAATAGATCTTTTAAGCTACGAAATATCATTTAAAAAACATTGTCTGAACTTTGAAATATGACGTCAGTCTTTGAGAAAGAATATCATGCTCCACATATACATTCATATATATATCACGCTTAAATTTATCCTTTAGGCAGATCAGAAACAGTCGTAACAAACGGACATGTATGCCACGTCTGACAAACATGTCATTCAGAAAATTGTGTCAGATTGTCAGACGTGGCATACATGTCCGTTTTTAAGGCTGTTTGCGCTCTGCCTAAAGGCTAAATTTAAGCGTGATATAGCCTATGGCCTAAAATTGCAACCTACACATGTAACCCTCGGGTCCTCCCTTAAACGCCTCTTACGATACCCACGGAATAGAAATGGGTCGATGCTACTCTAAACCGGCATCACACGGCGTGCATCACATGCTCCCTTATCTACAAATAGACTTTTAAAATGCACTTCAAGTTAACACTCTAAGTAAGAGCATGAAATAACACCAATGTTCCTAGAATATGGAATTTCAGAAGACAAAACTAATCTTTTCAATTTCCGACAAATTGTGACAGAGTGGTTTGAACGAGAACGTCTATTTATCTGTTCGTGAGCATAGAATTTATGGCGAATTTTGAAAGTATTTATCTACACTTGTCTTATAGTGTAATGTTCCGATTATAAACTCGAAAACAGTTCTGCCTAAAGAAATTACAGTTTTTTCTCAAACGCTGAAACGTATTCTTTCGATAAAATGAAGATATGAAACGAAGTGTTTTTGCCAATACTCTAATCGCCATCTTCCGCCGCACCTGTCAGATGTTATTCAGTTGTTTAGTTGTTAACTCGACAGCAAAACAACTGTTGAAGTTTAGATTTTCCAAAATTCATATCAAGCCATATTGCCGAGTGTGATAAACAGACACTCGCATTCTAATGCCCGCCCATATATGACAGTTGCATAGACTGATATTATTTCTTCCAACGGTTTAGACTAGTTACCTTATGGGTCCTTAATATGGTCCTAGGGGCTGTTTTATAAACTCGGGCTGTATTTCGTTATTTGAAAAGAGTCATAGTTGTGTTTCAGTTCGATGGTGTAGTTTCGTATTTCGCTAACAGTTTGAAGTATAGAAAATCACAGCGGTAATAGAACTAATAGAATGACAGTTGAGTCATAGTATTGCAATGGCTAAAAAATAATCGAATTGGGGCCTTGGTTCACCTATTGAAATATTTACTTCAAACATTTTTACGTTGAGATAATACTATGCATATTCATAAAAAATAAAATGTTGTAACAGACATACATACATATTCTCTTACTGAGGATATACCTACACCAATAGTTCAGACATGAGTCGCGACAAAATTATTTGGCTTTGACAGATCCTAAACCCATTTTTTTGTTGCAGTCTAGCTTCACCATCTTAACCCCGCAAGTACTTTCTCCCAACACAATAAGGTTCATTATTGTCTAACATATCGAGAAATGTCAGTAAGTTAACTGTGATTTTTTTGCAAAAAGCTGAACGTATGTTTTTGTCTGAGCTTGAGTTTCGGGACCACACATGAAGCGACGAAGCGATCTTGTATTCAAGTAGCAATCGGTATGAAGGCAGTAGGTATACGGGATTTAAGATATGTATATATGTATATATCCTTTATTGCACAAAATAAATATGGTGATTAACATGGTGGTAGAGGTACCTATGGTGTAGCGAAAACTTCATGATCAGACCATAAAATTTAACAACTTTATTTTAAAGACTGGACACTTAGGTATATTTTAGCCCCGGAGCTTTAAAAACTACACCATACTGGTTGTTTGGAGCTAGGGCTCACTCACCCGAAGAATACATTCATCACGCCTATAATTCCTTGCGGGGTAGGCAGAGCGTAAACAGCCGCAAAAACGGACATCTACGCCACGTCTGACAAAAAAAATTGTGTATCGCCATAGTGACAGGTTGTCAGCCCCTCGCCTAAAACTGCAATACACACTCTCGAGTCCCTTAGTCGCCTCTTACGACTCCCACGGGAAAGAAATGGGGTGATGCTATTCTAAGCCGGCATCACACCCAGTTTATCCGACATGCTTTTATATTTTATCATCAGACTTACGATACGGGTAGATAACAAGTGCCGTGTGGTGCCGGCTTAGAATAGCATCATCCCATATCTACCCGTTGGCGTCGTAAAAGTCGACTAAAGGATAAATCCAGAGAATGTGCAGCATAATTACCTATCTATAACATCCTGCACTGCACTCGCCCATCTGCCTGTTGAGCGTGGTGAGTATGGCAAGTACCGCCCAATAGGGGGAGGCGCATGTTCAGTTTTAGTAGTAGATAATAATGTGAAACCTTGAATTTTGAAGTCGGTTAAAAAAGGGGAAGAAAAGTCACCGATTATTGCAGATGGCAGCAGGTGCGACTATGCCTGAATGCACCAAATAAGAAGTAACATTGATACATTTTCGACCAATCACAGAAAAAGACTAAGTCAGGATTAGCGTTATTAATTTCCCCAGTTTGCACTTGAAACTGAAACTTAAATTAACCTTTTTTTTAATGTAGGATAGTACTATCACTAACATAGATTTCTTCCTTTATAACAATTTCGGATTATCCTGATAGAAAACTGGCTCAGGCAAGATAAAAAAATTAAAATAAAGGTACCGGTAAAGCTGGCCAGGTTAATCACACGGCTCGGCATGAACTTTACCACTTTAGACAAACTCTTCATTAGCAGCTATACAAGGTGGAATATCATGAAAATCAACAATCGACCCACGTTCAACAATAACCATGGCTGTGACGATGACTTTAAATACTTTAGAGCATTTCAACAATCTAAAATTCCGAAAACGAACTATACAGGGTGTAAGAGACGGTGTATTGAAAACTTTGCAGGCATGATCAGACCACAAAACTGAACAACTTTTACTACAAAGCCTATGTTAGAAAGTGAATAAAAAAACGAGTTTCTATAGATAGTCAGGTGATCACAAACTTTGTGTTGGAAATCGGTTTTTCTTTCGCCAGCATTTAAAAATTCAACAAATGTTTTATTTTTCAGCTTCATGGTCCGATCATGCCTGCAAAGTTTTCGGTGCACCGTCTCTTACAACCTGTATACAGGTGTTTTTCGACTCTTAATTAAAACAACAAGGTTTTGGTGGCGAAGGAACGCAAATAGTCCTTTGTGATCGCCCTCAGTTCAGCAGTGTTGCCAGCCGCGCCGCCGTCAAAATTCCGAGATTTCCATTTTACACGGAGATCGGTGTTAACATGCACAAAAACAAATCCGCCGCTATTCTGGACACGCTCTAACATTCGCTACACTTTAGTGAATTGCACACGCACCTGACGATATTGCGGTCTTTGCGGTACGTGACAGCAACTTGGAAGGGGGCGATCCAGCGAAGTGAAAGCAACTGTTATTTATAATATTTTACAATTTATTTAATAGCTGAAAAGTCTTTACGCGACTATTTTGACATCTTGAATCAACTCCTTTCATTCCTTTCATACGTCTCTATCTTTCTCTGTCACACTTCATCTACCACGGAGATTTCACTCGTACCTTCTCGGATACAAATGGTAATCTGTGACAGCCACAATGGGGAGTTTTATCTGACAGTTCTAGACCTTTTTTATGAATGTTATACCAGATAGTTTTTACATATCAGGCATAAATAGGTACATTTCCCCGATTACATCAACTTTTTCAATTTAGCTCAGCGCCATCTAAATACCTACACTTGAAGATTGGATTTAAAATAACCCATTTGCTGCGTCGCGTCGACGTGTACCATGGTAATAACTCGTACATTTTGTAGATGCCTTCGGCGAAACACCGGACCCGGAAAAATGCCGGAAGATCATGTGGCACGTGTGAAAACCACTCCTGCAACATGCTGAACATGTTCAGCTATTTTCGAACGTGTTTGTTCGTGTCTCTTTATGCATGTTTCGGATGGAAAAAGCTGAATGCTAAACTTGTTTGGAAAGAAGCTAGCTTGAAGCACAAATAAAATGACGTGGATCGGTGAAAAGCGGGGCAAGCTTAAAATTAATACAAAAATAAAGAGAATGAGAATAAAACAGAATAGGAAATATATAACACTTATCTTATGTATGACAATTTGAAATGCAAAGAACAATACAGGGTGTAAGGGACGGTGTACCGAAAACTTTGCAGGCATGATCAGACCATGAAACTGAACAACTTTTACTATGGAGTCTATTTTTTTTTTTTTTTATTAATGATGGGTTTGCTCTTGACTCTAGTCACAGTATAATTAATAGTACTAGCGTACAGTATGGTCACTCCCTGCCTCCCCCTACAAGCGCCGCCCACCCGCGGTCGGAGGACGCTCAGACACCGGCTAGCCAGGACGCGACGACGAAGGTCATTTTATACTGCCGCATATTGCATTCCCGATTCGCGAACGCAAAATGGCGGCAACCCTGACATGTTGTCTCACACACACAAGCATGGTACGCGTTCACCTACGCGAGCTTAGACTGTGTGCGTAGCAACGCGTTTGATTCATACATTTGAGCGCCAGTGTCCGAGGTGTGCTCTAGTCTAGGTCATAGGACAGAGACAGAGTCTAAGATGGAGCGAGCTCACCCAGAAGAAGCCTGTTAAGGCACTGGCACTCCCACACACTGACGGAACGCAGCAAGCTACTTGGCGCCAGACTTCGGTGGGATGGTGGTCGCGAGCCAGGCGGCCCCTTACGGAGCCTTCCACCGCTTGGTGGGATCGTTCAGCCGGACTTATCCACAGGCAAGCCTGTGTTGCCGTTGCCCGGGGTGGACCGCTAGGAGGTAGATCCCATACCACCCCAATCACGGTCTGATCATGCCTGTAAAGTTTTCGGTACACCGTCCCTTACACCCCGTAATTATCAACCAGTACTTGATATTATCAAACCACACCACAGGCTACAGCTTTACAGGTGACATTCAATGTACATTTTGTAGTCGGTTAGCTATTATGATACCAGGAATATTTACCAGCTGTACGTAATGTAGGTACTAGTAATTTAATATATAGACTTGTTTCATTACATAGGGCAGCTCGTGGACCGCTCGCTCGGTATTTTGTTTTTATTAGGCATCAATAGATGGCGTTGTTTGCAACAACAACTCGCAAAAGATGTGTGAAACAACGATACAAAAATGTAGACCTAGCTAGATCGAATACCAAATTTTAAAACACCTCCCGTGTAAGGTATACAATTTTTTGAAAACTTGCAAAATTTTCGAGTGCCTCTTCCGGCGTCGGCGGGCTGGGAATGAGCTGCGGTAGCCCAGATGGAAGAGGCGTCGCCACTAATAATGCGAAAGTCGCAGGTTCAAATCCTGCCCGCACTCGAAAATTTTGCAAGTTTTCAAAAAATTTTATACCTTACACGGGAGGTGTTTTAAAATTTGGTATTCAATTTATCGCGGGTTTTCATCGCTTAGACTACATTCAATTTGTAAAGATAGAATTAGTCACTGAGTATTAGTTGCAAAACTAACTCGGTAGATGGAGCCATGCCATGCGTTACTGGCATTAAAATACACTTGCAAAATTGGCGGGCCGGGAATGAGCTGCGGTAGCCCAGATGAAAGAGGCGTCGCCACTAGTAATGCGAAAGTCGCAGGTTCAAATCCTGCCCGCACTCGAAAATTTTGCAAGTTTTCAAAAATAATTATACTTAACACGGGGGGTGTTTTAAAATTTGGTATTCAATTTATCGCGGGTTTTCATCGCTTAGACTACATTCAATCTGTAAAGATAGAATTAGTCGCCGAGTATTAGTTGCAAAACTAACTCAGTAGATGGAGCCATGCCACGCGTTACTGGCATTAAAATACACTTGCAAAATTGTCGGGCCGGGAATGAGCTGTGGTAGCCCAGGTGTAAGAGGCGTCGCCACTAGTAATGCGAAAGTCGCAGGTTCAAATCCTGCCCGCACTCGAACATTTTGCAAGTTTTCAAAAAACTAGCTAGATCGATTTATCGCCCCTATCACACGAAATTTCATTAAATTCATTGGAGCCGTATCCGAGATACTAATAAATAAATAGTTACATTAATATAATTATAAAATTTGCTCGTTTATAGATAGAAGATATCACCATACAATCCGAACTTCCGCGACTGATCTTTACGCAAGTGTATTTCGACACTAAAAGTTTTTGGGCAGCTTACATTTTCAATCATCTGAATTTCAAAGGCAAGCAGGTTAGGTAAAATTTATTAAAAAAGAAGGCGGCTTAAAATAAACTTCAACTTCAACAGCCACAACAGTCATAGTTTACCTGCGCACACCATGTCCTCTGGATTTCTCAAAGGTTGACTGGGAGAGATCCCTTAATGGGATAAGTCCGCCTTTGTGCCTTACCTTTTCTGTAATTTGTGTTTTTCTATGTTTTATTTTTATTTGGTGCAATAAAGTTATTACATACATACAAACATACAGTCCACTACTAGATTTGGGCCTTCTCCAATTGGGGGGTTTTTACCATACACACTACGCTTGGCAGGCGGATTGGTGAGCGCAGTGCAAGGTATTATATTCTGCTACCCATTCCCTGAATTCTTTTCTGAGACTATTTTACGACACCCACTCAGAGTAATGAGATGATGCTATTCTAAGCCGGCACCACACAGAAATAAAACACTTTACCAAAATTCTCAAGTGTCATGTAGAGGGCGCTGAGCTTAATTGAAATAACGTTTCTTTACACAAAAACTGTACCAGTTTATAAAATTATTCTTTATTTTGTGTTTTGATTTAATTTGATTGTTGAATTGTACTAAATTGATTGACACTCAATATATTAGCAAGGCGATAAGTTTATTTTATAGTAAATCAAACTAACATAATTAATTTGTAATGAACAGAACGTGAAACGGAACCTGTGACAAAACTATGGCTGACGCCACCAATATTGCCATATTCCTTCACGGTTCGAGCTACGCAATTATGGAACGCATTTCCAATGTCCATTCAGGACTCTCCAAGTATAACGTCATTTAAACGCAGAATAAAAAAGCACTATTTATCGGAACAATCTTGATGTATGTGTATAAATTTTAATATATATTTATTTATGTATTTAATAATAAGTATGTATTGTTTATAATATATTATATGCAAGTCCCTATCTGTATGTCTACACGGTTTTGTCATTCCCTAATATAATAATAATATAGAGGTAGTATTTTCCGCCGTGTGATGCCCCGCCGTGTGATGCCGGCTTAGAATAGCATCACCCCATTTCTTACCCGTGGGAGTCGTAAGAGGCGAATAAGGGACTCAGAGGGTGTGTATTGCAATTTTAGGCGATGGGCTGACAACCTGTCACTATGGCGATACACAATTTTCAGAATGTCCCTCAAATATTTGTCAGACGTGGCGTAAATGTCCGATTTTGCGGCCATTTACGCTCTGCCTACCCCGCAAGGGATTATAGGCGTGATATATGTATGTATGTATGTATGTATGTATTTTCTAATTCCACTGTGCAGGTTGGCTGGAAGATATCTCTTCATAGAGATAAGCTCACCTTTGTGACTACGTTTAATATTCAAATTCATTGTAATAATTTGGTACACAATAAAGAATATAATATTGAAATGTCAACATTTTAGTTTAGCACAGCGCCCTCTGGACATTCAGAACTATCAACAAAACTGTAAACAGAAAAACTCCCATTCTCCTACACAAATAAAACGAGGCGAACAAAATATCGGGTCCAAATATATTAAAAGACTTGCTAATGGAACCCGTTCGAAATTATACGATTCAGTCGAACCCCGTATAATATGTTCGTCTTAAATGTCCTTTTTGTTCGTCCATCTTGCTGATTCACCGACTAATGCACATTAGTTCTTCACTTACAGGAAATTAGAAAAACTCTGACACCAGGGTTCGTCGTGTCGTTGGGCGACCAGTTCGTATCGAAGTCGACAAGGTCATCCCGCCATCTTTTCGTTAAAATATGTAGGAAAAAAAAACGAAAATACCAAATAACTTTTTCAGCACTCGCGATTACTTTCACAAATCTTGTTAATTTCACAGTCTTTTACGAGTTTTAGGTACATAAGTATTTACCGATTCACCTGAGTTTCGACGTTTCAGCTGAGTTTCATCAGAAAATTATTGACCTAAAATGTATCGCGATAGATCAGGTTAAATTATCGTAATAAATACTACACAAGTACAAGTCTAATGATGATAAATCTCCTGTTTTAGTGTCTGTGGTTCATCTTGACAATACTTACCATTATAAACGTCTGTTGAAATTTTCTCATGTTTATAAAATTTTGTTTTCTCAAACATGCTAGGAAATGTGTTCATTTCTTTCAAAAAAAGAAACCGCGAAGTTTCACATTGTTTGTCTCGTCTCAGATCACGCCAGCAAAGTTGTATGGAAATCCTTTGCTGGTGTCCATTAAGATAAATTCGTTATACGCTAAACCCACATAATTTGATTTCAAAATTATCTCGATGACTCTCATAGAAACGGAACGTAATTTTGTATGAAACAGGTAACTAAAGACGAGGCTGTATGATGTGAAGACCCTTGCCTGTCCAGAATTAAAAAAGAAAAGAATGAACTAAACATTTAGTATGGCTGAATATTACGTAATACTGTGCCTTACAGGCGAATTTATTTTAAAAAATTACAATTGGTAGGAAAATTGAAAATTTTTATTTGTTTCGTTGTGTTGTGGTCGCTAGCTAACTTTTATAAGAAGTACAATCTTTCATTTCCTAGCCTTTTTTTGAGAAAAGCACTATGTAAGCCTCGGGGAAAATTACTTTGCTTGACTTGTATAAACTATACTCGTCCAGCAATGTCTTATTTTCCATACCTCGACAACAATGTACTATTCCCCGTCTGTTCGAATTTAAATTAAATTCGAATGAAATAAGACAAACATTTCAAATGATGAAATAATGAAAAATTTTACAGTCAAGCTCACGTCCGGTTGGACACTCGTACTGCCAATGTAAATCTTATGCGCGCGGCATAAGGAAGGTTCAAAGTCCAAACTGTCTAACCCAGCCTGGTCTTGACTGTACCACAACGCTCAAATAGGGTTTTACGGGCTATCGACGACCTGAGGCCGTATTCGGCTATTCGAAAAGTGTATCAGTTGTGTTTCAATAGAGTGTCAGTTGGATATTTTCGTATTCCGCTAACAATTTTAAGTATAGAAAATCACAATGGCAATACAAAGACAATTGCGTTTCGATACCATTACCTACAGTGACTAAAAATAAGAGAATTGGGACCCTGTTACCTTTTAACTCAATTTTATCGATCATGATCATCATCAACTGCCTCCTTCTTGTATTCTTATTTATTTGGTGTTGATGCTACAACGTCTTATTTCAGTGGGATTCAATGGGAGGAATCTTTCTAGCCAATCTTCAAGTGCCCATAGATGGCGCTGAGCTACACTGATATTTTTTCTCTCAATAGTCACTTATTCAAATGCATACAATCAATTTATGACTCAAATGCAGTGCGACTGCCTGCGACGCAAAGGTTCCGAGTTCGATTTTTCGGTGGAGCACTCAAAAAGTTGATATTAATCACTTTGTGAATTTGATTCCAGTCTGGTTATGAAATTGAAGGCTTAACCACCTGATTGTCCAAAAAGACAGATGGTTCCGTGCTTCGGAGGGCACATGTTGTGTCTATAACACCACCATGTCAGAGGCCTACTACTGGTGGGCTAAATAACTCTGACACCAAGGTTCATCGGGTCGTTGGACGACTCGGTGTCCCACAAAAATAAGGCAAAACATATAAAATATCATCCACATACACACACAACCGCCGACTAACTATATAAAACACGGGAAACAAACAAACAAAACCGCGGCCCGACCTGTCAGTCGCACTAACAACGGCGATTATCACAAATCAATCCGCCTAACCGGTCATTAGCGCGGTAATGAACGAGTGTGTGAATGAGTGAATGGAAGATCATTATAATCATTCAGGTGATGAAGATACGCTTCCGGTGTGAGTATATCTTCAGTTACCCACATAAAAGCTATACAGGGATCACTCACAAAGTTGATATTATCACTTTGTGAATTTGTTTCCAGTATGGTTCGGAATATTCCAAATGACCCTCAAATGTTTGTCAGACGTGGCGTAGATGTCCGTTTTTACGGTCGTTTACGCTCTGCCTACCCCGTAAGGGATTATAGGCGTGATATATGTATGTATGGTTCGGACATTGCAGGCTGAACTACCTGATTTTCCTTGAGAAAGATGTTTACGTGCTTCGGAGGGCACGTTAAGCCGTCGGTACCGGTTAATGTCTATAATTACTTAGACGGCGGTCGATACACAACCATGTCAGAGGCCTATTAGTAGTAGGCGTTTGGACAACTCTGATACCAATGTTTATCGGGTTGTTGGACGACTCGGTGTCCCAAATTAAAAGAAGAAAGGGGAGGCACATGTCCAGCAGTGGCAACGTCATCCTATAATCCTTAGGTACAAGGTTGTCGGTCTCCTTACTTCACAAATCCTCTTCTAAGTTGTATCTAAATCCTTAAAAGCCTAAAACTCATTCTAATTCCATCAAACGACTCCATTATTACCATTAACTCGTCATGACGCGTTGGCGTAGTGCACACGGTACGAAAAACCATTTATCACGGCATTTTCAACTTTAATATCTTCAAATTAGAGATTAGAATCAAAGGAAATTCCTAAAAGGTCCTTCTGATCGGGCCTTATAAGGATACCAATAAAATTGAGGCTACATTTATATCAATATTATTGTAAAAAGTTGATAGATTCTGTTATTTATGGAGTTGGTTTTGTTAATTTATTTTTGTGTGATTCATACATCATTTCGTAGGTGTTTTCTGCATAATTTGATGTAGAGTACGGTAGAGCGTTAACGTGTACTCCGAAGCAAGGAGCCATTTTTATTTTTGGACCAGCAGATGGTCCTAACCAGACTGAGAACAAATTCACAAAGTGATAAATATCAACAATCGAAACCGGAACCTTTGCGTCGCAGGCAGTCGCACTACCACTGCGCCACACCGGCCTCCCACTAATGGTAGGTATTGCCATATTCATCACGCTTGGCAGGCGCATTGGCGAGCGCAGTGCAAAGTGTTACATTTAACAGAAAACGCTGCTGCCCATTCCCTGGACGAATTTATCCATTAGTCGCTTTTACTACACGGGAATAATTGGGTTGATGCTATTCTTAGCCGGCATCACACGGCACTATTTACACAGTATTTACATATCCTTTGTTTAAAACTAATTAAAAATATCCGCACCTAAATCTTCGAGCCAAAAATATTATCATCAAAATTGTCCTTCGCAACCTGAGTAATGCACATTTAAAGTACAGTCACGTACACAATGGAAGACATTGTTGAACAATAGTTTTAATGCGGCATTATATTTGATATTATATCGGCATTTGCATAGGAATTGTGGTTTATAATTGATTCGAATTGGTGGTTATGTACGTCAGCCTATTGAGTTGATATAAAATATTGACGTCAACTAAAGGCCTAGTCACTTTTCATCGAGTTAATAGGGTCGTTGGTCGACTCTGTGTCCCCCACGACAGACAAAGAATCAAGTCATTATGAGGTTTATCTGAATTTTTTTGGAGCCTATGGTTTTAGCCCCGGGGCTATAAAAATCTGCACCTGACTGACTGGTAGGGAGCAGGAGCTCACCCGGAGAAGTTTTGGGCGCAATTGGGCTTACGAGTTGTTCTGGGAAGAATGTATTGGACTGAATCTACCCGGCACGTGCCGGTAGTTCCCAAATTTATCTGAAAGTGCGGTCGTATCCCGTATTATACGGGGTGTAAGTCGTTTCCTGACATATGTTCGTAGGGGGAAGTTGTTCAGTTACATGGTCTGAATGCACCCTATCAGTATTCGGAGTCAGTAGAGCTATCCCTTCCCTTTTTCAGTTTCGGTCACTAGTAAAATTTCACCCCATATTTAAAAGCCGAATGACCCTCATTAGTTTGTTGGACGTAGTGTAAATGTCTGTTTTTCACGGCCGTTTACGCTTTTCCCACCCCGCAAGGGATAATAGGCGTGATTATGTAAAAGAAATTGATCAGAAAATGCAACTGACCAGTATAACGCGTTAAGCGAGTTTTTTTTTGCGCGGGCAGGATTTGAACCTGCGACTTTCGCATTACTAGTGGCTAGTACTATTAATTATACTGTGCTAGTGGCGACGCCTCTTCCATCTGGGCTACCGCAGCTCATTCCTTGCCCGCCAATTTAGCAAGTGTATTTTAATGCCAGTAACGCTAGGCACGGCTCCATCTGCCTATCATCATCTACGAGATTTTTTTGTTTCAGATTTTATTTGCTTCAGTTCGTCCAAAACACCTTATTCCCTTGCAAGGCAGGCAGAACACTAACGGCTGTAAAAATACGGTCAAGGCTGACCAATAGTTGAGGGCGGTTTCATAAAAATCGTGTATCACTTTAGCGACATGTTGTCAGCCTGTCGCCTAAACTTGTAATACGGCGAGAAAGCGATTAACATTTTTTATGCCAACTTTAGTTTTCTTATGTAAGTATTCTTATACAAAATCCTTTGTCTTTTATTTGTAATGCCACAAATTCTTTCCTATATTAAAAAAATGAAATAATTTCTACACAGGTGTGATATAATAATTCAATACTCAAGTAAGTACTAAGTATTAGAGATACACCGACCAGTGGGAAAAGTCGACTTATCGGCTATTTTCATAGTCGGTTCTCTCTCTCTTTTCGTGTGAACTACCGAGTCGTCCAACGACCCGATGAACCCTGGTGTCAGAAGTCGGTAAGTAGGCGGCTATATAGCTGATTAGATGGGTAATAGCGACATCGAATTTTAATATCATAATTTAAAAACTAGCACGACTGTTCATTAGTACACAAGGCTTGGAAAGAGTACACACGCGATTTCTTTTCCAAAACGCCACCATAGTACCCACCTGTCTCTTTTCGTATGGGACACCAAATCGTCCAACGACCCGATGAACCCTGGTGTCAAAGTTTTTCAACTGCCGACTACTAGTAGTAGACCTCTGACATGGTTGTGTAACGACCGCCGTCTAAGTAATAAAAAACTAAAAGGCCTACGGCTTAACGTGCCCTCCGAAGCACGGAACCATTTTTCTTATCGGACTATCAGGTGGTTCAGCCTGCAACGTCCTAATCAGACTGGGAACAAATTCACTAAGTGATAAATGAGTGTCCCGCCGAGAATCGAAACCGGTACCTTGCGTCGCAGGCAGTCGCACTACCACTGCGCCACATCGGCCGTCAGTCAGTACCTACCTAATGATCGGCTTAACCGACTAGTTATGACTAGCTAAGTCGATTAGTCGGCAGTCGGATAGTCGCCCAAAACCATAGTCGATGCACCTCTACTAAGTATTTACTTACTTACAAAAGCTGGGTGTCTTTGTACCGATCTCCTTATAAGAGCAAAACTTCGTTACTTCAGTACGACAGGTCAATATTTGCATAAATATTGAGAAATACAATTAAACACATATCTCCCATACACTTGTCTCCATTTAACACGAAACCATGCGAAATATTTTGTTTAAACCATCCATTCTCTCTCGGAAAAAGAAATAAATTAAAACAGTCAACTTAATTACTTAATCAGCATAATAAATAACGTTAAATACGCTTTAGCTACGTTAGTTGCTTACTTTTAACACAATGCTGAAATGTTTTAACAAACGTCGAAAGAATGATAACTTAATTAACTTTTTTGGCAAATATTTTTGGAAAGTCCGTTACGAAATTATTTTTTATATAAAAAAATGTCAAACTCTCATAACTCAAGGTATACTACATTTAACATGAACGAGCACAGAACTTCGGAGGGCACGTTTGTTCCACCCAGGTGGTAGACCTAAGATAGACTCCTACCAATTTTTGGTGTGATATGTGTATATAGTCACATATCACGCCTCTACCACTTGCGGGGTAGGCAGAACGTTGACGGTCGTAAAATACGGTCGCTATCGCCACGACTGACAATTATTTGAGGACCATGAAAAATAATTTCGCACTCTTAGTAAAATAACGACTTAAATCAAAATTTGGCCAAAATGAGTTTTTGTGAAAAACTGACTTATTAGGGCAGGGCCCACAACATAGACTTTAAAATACAACCCTATCTCTTACACAATAAGATTCAAAATAAGATGAGTCTATATCTTTCCCGCCCCGAACTCCTATCTTTTCAGTCAAATAATGACCGATTTAGTCTTGCGTCAGTGGCTGCATGCAACGTTTTTGTGAAAAAACGACTGATTTAGAAATGAGCCGTTGTTTTATCAAAAGTTGAGGCGAGTGTAATTGAAAGGTTTTTATAAAAGAATGACTGATTTAGTGTTTGGTCTTTGTTTTACAAAATACCTGCGATGATTGCTTGACTCATTTTGAATTAGGTCTGTATTTTACGAAAATTTTGGAAAAGCTCACTGACCCATTTGGAGATAAGACTGTATTGTTGTGAAAAAAATGTTATTTATATGACTTAACTGAAATTAGGTCTTTGTTGTATTTCTAATGATAAAAATTTCTGGTAACATTTTTAGTTGAGTCTTTGTTTTAGCAAAAATAATGAAATGACTTCGGTATTATTTCAAATTTGACCTGTATTTGACTGATATCATAACATAATTTAACGTATTAACTTGGTGTCTCACTTCGCATTTTATCTTAATCTTGAGGTTTTGTACCGAAAGCTATTTACAAATAGGTTTAACGTTTTACTACTCTTGAAATTCAACGAAGTTTCTATATTTTTAGTACATTAATTTAATCCTCCGACTGAAAAGTAATCATATTGAACCATATTTGGAATCATCAGCACCTCGATTGCTGTCGTCAAACTCGACGATGAAACCAAGGCTAAATGTGTACCAACTCGGTCTCATCTCCAGCCGCATACCGTAGAGTTCGCCTTGAATCACTACCTCACACGTCTATCGTTTGAAGTGTTTACTACAGAACGTTCTACATAGAAAAGCACTGAATACCGCCATTTATCTCTTAAACCACTCAAATTTACCTCGTCCATCACATCACAAGCCAAATAAGTGAGTAATAACAGGACCAGCAGATGGACTAAAATCTTGTCACATTGCAGACTGGGTAGGGAAAGCTAACTTGAAAAAATTAGTACACGACACGCTACCAAGGTGCCACCTTCACTACAGTTTCCCAATAAATCTCCTACTAAGAACACGTTTTCGTCGACTAGACGGCTAAATCAGCACGTCGCTTGTCATGACGCCATTATCATGCGAAGTAACATGGCTGCCATCGTCATCAAAGAGCATGCCGCAAGCCGTTCTCCGTAAGACAGATAGTCACACTGTGCTTACCTTGTTAAAAGACGGTGCAAGGTGTTGAGATCTATACGTTTCGCACAGTATATTGGCAATACAATATGTTGGGAATATTTTCAAGCGGGTGTTACACCGTCAGCTTCATCACGCGAACCTCGACACGAATACCAATGATATAAGCGAACGCTGAGCTCGTTAATTATTATTATAATCTATGGCTGTGTCTATGACTGACGACGCGTTTCACGCTTCACCGCTACTTTTCTTGAAAAATAAGTAAGACGTCTCACCGCAGTTAGCTACAGTATACCACCCACCTCCTCATCTGGAGCAACGTCATTGCGCACTTTCATATAAGTCTATTTTGAGTCCCTTATCGTCACGCTATTCATCTGGCTCAGCACGCACGCCGTGTATTTTTGGGATCGCCGCATCGCTCACTAGGCCTGGCGCTCCATAACATGGAAAAAAGTTGATCCAATATCCACCGAACTACAAGGAACCGCCAGAGAACTCCACCAAGCTATCAACAGTATAATGTAGAAGACAGCTACGATCAAAATAACAGCTTGTGTTTCACACCCTCATAATGTCAGGGCCTGGAAAAGCCTAGTGAGTGTTAAGACAGTCCTGTGCAGCTCACTGCCGGGCGATCACTTTCAAAAAGAAGTACTCCACACTCTGATCACTGAAACGAAGTTTATGGTCAACAGCAAACCTCTAACGCACCACTCCATCAATCTAAACAAGTCATTACTCACAATTATTTTGGTACTACTGAGTGTCCTCATACACGACTCGCTTGTCGTCCCTTTGATAATCATAACCTCATCGAGAAAAACACATAAAGAACGTCGCAGTGCCATGCCGATGTATATTTCACCCAAATACTCAATATTAATATGGATTGATGGAGCCCCATGTCAAGCCGCAATGAAAGTCAACAACATCGTGCAGATCGTGGACAACACTCTACCATAAAACACCTGACAATTGGCCACGCGGACGAGCCATCGCTACGTATCACGAAACAGACAGCAGCGCGAGGAAGGTGGACATCAGAATAAAAGAGAGCATCTGAACTCTAGCAACTAATAAGTAACATCGTGTAGAAGCGCTGCCGACCAAACCACACTAGCGTTCAAATATTGCTTAGTTTAATTTTCTCATTTTCACTTAATTTTCCTTGTAAAAGCCGTCTCCGTTGCAATAAGAACAGCCACCGCACCATTTATAGCGAACGCGGCGCAGTTCAGTTACATTTAAAAAAGTTTATTCAAAGGGTTCATTGGGTCATTTGTCGACTCAGTGTCCCATTATGAATGACAGAAGAAAAAATTATCTTAATAGTTTCATTGTAATAGGACTGTGTTCTGTTGACCATTTGCTAGTCGCTATATCGCGATTTGAATTTGAGTCACATGTTTAAGTTATAGACTTATTTTTAAATAAACTGTATTTTCTTTTAGCTTTTTAGTAAAATAGTGACTTAATTTGAAATGAGTCGGAGATCTTCATGTTTGATTTGGTAAAGCAAAGACCGATTTTAACTTAGGTCAATATTTCTTTCAAATTTTTCATGAAATAATGACGCAATTCTAAAGGGTTACAAATAATTCACTTTTTTTAATTAATAGATGTGAATATTTGTGTTAGTTTTAATGCATTTAAAATAATATATTCTTAGGATTAGTTAGGTGGTTCAAGTTTCATCCTTTGCCTTTTACTTTTAATTCTACAGCCATTTCAAAATTATTCTGTTTATTCAACAAACGTTTTTCATCGATACCCAAAAATTTGTGTTTTTGGATTAGGTCGTTATTTTATTAAGAGTGCGATTTATATTATAATTTTTGTCGCCTTACACATGAAACCCTCCAGTCTCTTCGTCGCCTCTTACGACACTCACGGGAAAGAAATGGGGTATTGCTATTCTAAGCCGGTATCATACGGCCTATTAATAGGTATTTTAACAAAGGGGGTTCGATGTAGTTTTATGGAGGCTGAGGCGCCATCTCAAAAGGGAAACTCGAGCTACTTTTTACTGCGGGAAAATAGCTTATTCCCACGACACAATGGGTAGCAGTAGGTGAACCCACTGGGCGGTTGCTAAGTAAAGATTAATTGTGATAAATCCAACCATTACACTAATGACAACTGACTTTAAAACAACAATTACATAAAATTACAAGTGAAAAGTAACATTTCTTACTGTCAGGTTAATTTTATAATAACATGTAGTGAGGAAGATGAACTTTCTCACACTCATCATCCGAATGATTATCTTGTCAGTTTTTTTGTTACTTAATTAAATTTAAGGGCTGCGTTTCAGGGAAAGATGAGGTAAAAAGTAAGTAGGCTGGCAACATTCAGCTAAACTGGATTGGATATCTACAAACATTTTCATTGCAGTACCAACTGATGAGACTGTATGAGAAATGAGGCATTTTAAAGTGCTAACATACAGAATTGGAAGATTCTTAAAACTGGTTTTGAGTTTCAATATTGGAGCTCAATTACGGAATTCCGGTTTTATGTCCCAAAAAAGATAAAAATATAAGAAAACAAAATTATTTGTTTTTTTTCAAAACCGGTTTTAAAGCTCTCAAAACCGGAAATGAAATATATTTTTTACTATATTATTCCGTATTATTGAATTTCCGCTTTCCATCCCCCACTTACACCACAATAATTGAAATAAATGAAGACCATCAACAACTTCTGACTAGTTTTAGCTACGTATTAAAGCATAGGTTAAAGTATCCAATAAAATAAAAAACAAATGATCAATTATTTGGAAACTTTGTGCACGTAGAATGTAGTACGCATTAACATTAGTAGGACATGTAGAATAGAAAGGTTTAGAAACTGGTTTTAAGTTTCGGTATTAGAGGTTAATTCCGAATTCCTGGTTTTAACTTTGGTTCTAGGTAAGTTATAATAAACATAGTGAAAAAATTCTTTTGCATCAATATTTTTTCGATTTTAGGAAGTTTCCGCCGGAATTGTGAGCAGTTCTTAGGTATTTGCGTGAAAAAATGCTTGCAAATAGGAAATTCCGGTGGAAGCAAAGTATTTTTTTTTCAATGGTTATGGAATTATGTGCAAATAAAAGATTTATGCTTTATGCTTTTTCCTAAACTGGTTGTCACCATTTTAAAGCTCTAAAAACCAGAATTGAAATATAAGGTTTCTTTTTCGAAATTCCGGTTTCCATCTCCTAGACGTAACCTGTGACAATACCTTCTCGTACCAGCCACTTCAATATCAAAGTACATTGCTCCATCAACTAAGTAGAGACGTTTCCATCAATCGCGAGGATCAATATTCGGCGCGTACCGCCTCCGCGCGCGAGTTCCGGCGCAATGGCGGCACCGGAAACGACGTCACTCACAGATTACCGCGCGCGAAATTGGTAACGCAAGATTTGATATGTGTCAACGAAGTCAATTCAATTTTTTTTTTATAAATTGTCTCTGTCAGTCAATGTAGGGGCGCGATCAATGCACCATCTTTCGTAGCTCTTTTAGGCTAAACAAGTATTTCGTCGTCGCTGAACGGTATGTTTATGGACGACGAAAGACTTTTTTAGTATAAAAGAGCGACGAAAGAGCTACAAAAAATGGTGCATTGAACGCGCCCTAGGTAAGAATATCATTTGATATCATTATATTTGTGACACTCCAGCAAATTTTGGCAGCTGTCAAACACATACTAGAAGTAGAAAATTGTGTCAACAACGAAAAATGTATACATACACATACACATATTACGGCCGTAAAATACGGTCGCTATCGCTACGTCTGACAAATATTTGAGAGCCGTTCCAGAAAAAGCGTGAATCACTATAGTGACAGGTTGTCAGCCTGTCGCCTAAAGTTGTATTACACATAAAACCCTCAAGTCTCTTAGTCGTCTCCTACGACACCCACGAGAAAAAATGGGGCTATGCTATTCTTAGTCGCCATCACACGGCCAAAGTCAATAAATAAGAAAAAGTTACCTCATATCAATTAGCCTGCACATGGAATGCACTGCTCTTATTAAAATTATAGACGATATTTTTCACTCTCTTCTTTCTATGCAAATTACTACTATGAAAAATAAACCCTGCATTCAATATAGATGCTTCAAGTTTTCAGACTAGACGCTAGATAAAGGTGCAATCACACTAGCAACAAATACAAATGACGCTTACAAATATGTTTCGTATGAAGAAATCATTACATACCCTAACAAAGTATACAAAGAAAAACGCTTCAGTCTGTCTGTTAGGTCCTATGTAGGCTTATATTGTTTAAAACTATGAAAAATAATATAAAACACTTTAAATACATTGAGTGATTCAAGAGGACGGTTAATACTTATTTATATGTACATGCCGGAATAAGATCCTATTCTCATGGGAAACGGTTACCAGCGAGTGAAAGTACTTAAAGTCCTATTAAATTCAGTACAAATATTCTTAGGGTGAGTTCTGTTCGTGAAACTGAACAACTTTTCCCGATAAAAATAAGTAATAATATGAAAAAAAATTGATGATCTCCCATACAAAGTATCGCATTTTTGTATGGGAGGTCCAATTTTATTTTTCATTTTTCGACCTATGTTTATTGGGAAAAGTCTTACGAGTAGAACTCACCCTAGAAGTGTGTGCACTGAATTTAATAGAATGTACTATTATCTATTCTGTGCTAAAACGAGCCACCAAATTGTTTCCGGTGCCATGCTCTCTAGAACTAGAACTATTTGTTTCTTGCTCACGTAAAAGTGCATTTTTCCACTCCGTCTCGTCAACTCCGTATTATGTTCCCAACTGTCACTCTACGTCTTGGTGAGACGGGAAAATGGAAAAGTTCCCGGGAAATATGAGAGATTCTTTTAAACTTTTAACTGAAAATTAATCCTAGTGACGGATCGCTCGCGGCTTCCAACTTTTTGTAAGCTGGATGTTACATGGAATCACTAATTTTATTTTCATCCCATCCATTAAAAAAAACTACGTTTTATGGTCATTTAATTACGACTAAAGTAGGTACTAAAAGTAAAAAAGTAGGTATTTTAGGCCCTAGGGACTAAGAGTGATTTGAATGTGGAACATGAATAACTGTATTTTATAGCAGCCATATTATCTAAAACTATCCCATTGAACTACGGTGACCACAAAATTGAGATAATGAAGGACACAACAAGCATTGTAAAATAATTATGCACAAATGATTATTGTTATGTAGATACCTTGCAAATTGCTACGCCTTTCTAGGGTGTCACATATGTACTGTTTTTTTTGTAACTTGTGTCACATATGTAACTTGTTATGACTTGCAATAAAAAATTTATGTTTAATATAATGTTTAATATAATTTATATTTATGACAAAAAATAAAAAAAATTAAATAAAACAAAAAAATTAAATTAATGTCCAAATATCGGATATCAATTTGGTGGTTGCATAAATTCCCAATTCACTAAGTGTCTCAGTATAATTATTGATAGTTATCTAGATACGTGAAGTTATTAACAATGTTGTATACAACACGAATATCACTATGACACCCACGTATAACATATTATTATGTCATCAATGTAGTTGAAGCCTACTTCCTTCTCATAAAAAACCTTTCACCGCCTTTATTGTGGGCATAAACATATTTTCCCGAACAAATAACTCTTTATCCTTAAGCCATAAGGATCAATATATCATTGTACAGTTTTCTAAAGTCTGTTTTGAAAAGTTTCACAAGTTGGTTCCTGTTTCTTTTTATATGCTTAGTACGATTACAATCAGGAAAAGGCAATTTCGGAAACAGAACAGTTTTGTTTATGTTAGGTAGGGCTGATATTTTGTAACTTTTTGTCGCATCATCGTGGTTTTATTTGACCCTAAAGCTCTGTCTTTTGAAAGAAAAAAGTGGCTTTTGGCTGAGTTTGTGGATATTTTGAAAATGAATGTCGATCAACATAATGTACAAGAAATACATTTTAGTTTTTCTAAAGAATGTGTTTTTACATTATAGCACGGATGGGCGGACGGATGGACAACAAAGAGACTCTAAACTCTATTTTTTTTTATCGATAACATACAAATTAGACCGTACTATATTGTGATGTGAAGAAACAATATTAGGTGGGCAAGTATGCACCTACATCTGATTTTATCTTTGGCACGAACTGAAAATGCCGTGAGATGCCAGCTTAGAATAGCATCACCCCATTTCTTTCCCGTGGGAGTCGTAAGAGGTGACTAAGGGACTTGAGGATGTGTATTGCAATTTTAGGCGATGGGCTGTCAACCTGTCACTATGGCGATACACAATTTTCCGAATGACCCTCAAATATAATATGTGAGACGTGGCGTAAATGTCCGTTTTGCGGCTGTCTACGCCCTGCCTACCCCGCAAGGGATAATAGGCGTAATATGTGTATGTATGTATGTGTACGAATTGACCCGGGCGCCAGGAAGTGCATCACACTCAATTCGGGTGCATTACGATGCAACTTGCGCGTACGCAATTAGACGAGCTTTCTACGTGTCGTCCACGTGGATACGTGACGTGAACTCGTATGAGTGATACGGGATATCAAACAGCTGATTTTACGGTTGAGTCATAATTGAAGATTGCATTTGCAATTTTTTAGTTTTACTACTTTGCATTTCGAGACAAATCATACATACACATATCATATCACGCCTATAATCCCTTGCGGGGTAGGCAGAGCATAAACGGCCGCACAAAACGGACATCCGCGCCACGTCTGACAAACGTTTGAGGGTCATCCGGAAAATTGTGTATCGCCATAGTGACAGGTTGTCAGCCCATCGCCTAAAATTGCAATACACACCCTCGAGTCCCTTAGTCGCCTCTTACGACTCCCACGAGCAAGAAATGGGGTAATGCCATTCTAAGCCTGCATCACACGGCACACGAGACATATCAGAAGGTTGATATTATTGATACAGCTTTTTTTTTCATGTGGGACACCGAGTCGTCCAACGACCCGATGAACCCTGGTGTCAGAGTTCTTAGTAGTAGGCCTTTGACATGGTTGCGTAATGACCGCCGTCTAAGTATCATACACAACAACCGGCTATATGGCTGATATGACTGAATTCGCGGAAGCCATTTTTTTAAACAAATGTGCGAGCGCAGTTCTAATGTGCGTTAAGCTACTTAGTAAAACTAGGTTATTAAGACTCTTTGTATAACATAGAAACTTCGATAAAAAAAACGTTGTAAAGTTAATGCTTGTCCCGTTCTCTACCTTTGAGCTCTAGCTACATATAGAAAAGTTTCTTTGAACATATGGGAGCTTAAACTAAACTTACCTTGGAGCTTTTCAAAGCCTCATGGCACCTTAATGAAAGGATTACCTACAAGACAAAGTTGGTTAAAGCATGTACAAGTTTCAACACATTCGAAGTTTTGATGCAACTTTTAGAAACATTAGAACGATTGCTGAATTGTTGTTGTAATATTTGAGTTTCTACCTGAAAGATTGTTTGCCTGAGTTATATGGAGCAAAATTTTACTAGTGCAGATAGCGAAAACTCAAGACGGGATTATCACCAGGATAAGGAACAACTTTTCTCAAGGAACATTAGTCAAAATCACACGTCCAAAAAATCTGGTCTTCCATATAAAATTTCCGATTAGTTGATATGAGTTACTATGGTAATTCTTTCTTTTTTTGCATATTTCAACCTATCCTCCTCAGGAGAAAATTGTTCCAGTCGAGCCCGTCGAGAGATTTTTCTATCGGTCACTAGTAAAAATTCGATAATAATCTATTTCGATATTTGCACTCACAGTGCTATATTTAGTATTACCATGCTAAAAGAATAAATCGAAAATTTTGACTGCAGCTGGGACTTGAACCCTGGAACTCCGTTCCACGTTCTTCATGGTTCTACCAACTGGCTCAATTGGTATAACGGTAGAACAACAGGTAGCTACGGGTCCAACTATTAAGCGAGTCACTAGAATGATATAAAATATATACGTGCTTATACACTTAGGTGGTTCTCTCATTTGTCGTTCGTCGCTACGTATTTTAACGCACCGTAACGCATGATACTGTCAGACGAAAGGAAATTGCGAATCCCGATCTTATTCCCATACCAATACAGCTACGGTGCTTTACGGATGAGTCTGTCAATGTTGCCTATCGTCTGACAGACGCATGTCGTTAAAAATATGCAGTGACGGACGACAAGTGGGAAAACCGCCTTAAGATCCATTAATTTTACAGTCTAAGTCGGAATGAATGTCTTCTGAGAGGATAGAGAGATGAAGACAATGGAAGGATAATCCTAAGAGACGACAGTTTCAAGTCTACATGAGTATTTACTCTAGTCTTTGAACGAAATAGTACGAAAGCGTGTTTTAACCATTTCAATCGTGAGAAATTTTACATAGGTTAACTGAAATCATACTTTGAAAATAATTAATTGAAAATACAGGGGTAAGGGACAGCCCTCTGAATACTGATAGGGTGCATACAGACCATGAAACTGAACAATTATACCCTAGAAATATATGTCAGAAAACGACAAAAAAAATTGACCTTCCATACAAAATCACAACTGACTGCATAATCTGCATATATAGAAAAAAAAAATTTTTGTTGTTTTCTGAAATATTTTTTTATGGGACGTTGTTTAGTTTCATGGTCTGAATGCACCCTATCAGTATTCGGAGGAATGTCCCTTTCACCCTGTATAGTGAGCGGACGGTCCATAGGTCTCAATCCCCGGCCGACGCTAACATTGTTTCAATCTCCTATTTTCATTCATGAAAACAATATAGCAGTTATACTTTCTCCAAAATTACAAATCAATTTAAAAAAAACTATTAAAAGGTGCCGATCAGCTGATTTAAGTTACACACGTGTATACACACATATATCTCATAATAAAAATTCGTACGACGCTAGTATGAAAAAGGAAATAAAGACGTGTTGTCAATAAAATAGTGTTTGTGTGATTGAAACGTTGACCACGTGTTGGGAGTGCTGGGACGTGATAGGAAGCTTTCGGCGCGGCCGCAGTTCCGCTGGACTAAAAGTAGGGTGACCATCACCTTCTATCCAGGGAGAAACAAAAAGGGCACAACAAGCCGAAAGGAGAATACGGAACTAATGAAACTGAACAACTTTGCCTTGAACATGGGTCGAAAAAAAATTTTTTACCGCCCATACCAAATTGCCGATTATAAGGTAAATTTAATATAGAAGGGAAAAGTTGTTCAGTTTCACCTTGGCCTCTTTTCGGCATGTTATACCATTTTCGTTACTCGTATATTCCGTGCCATTTATCTGCATCCATCACACATACAAAACTGGAAAGTATCTGCTGGCACACCAATAATTATGAGACTAGGTTTAAATGACAATTTATAGCGTGATTACGTTACTGTATTCATAATTGTCTGAAGAAGAGATATGTCAGTTTACAACCAGACATTAAGATAAAAAAATATAACGCAATAATATACAAGAGAGCAACATAGGGCGATACGGAATAACAGTTTGATAAGTAACAAAACCTAAATCAAAACATTTATATGTCGTAACGGCCGAAAATCAGATAGTAGGCTAGCAGCTATAATTAACATTAAGGTCAGGACTTGATGCACGCGAAGTACCAAAACCAAGGAACGATGAAAGGTCATTTGAGCCTTGCGCTACGCCCGATCGCTCAAACAACACTGACTCGGAATCTCTCTGTTCCCAAAAATGCCTTTAGCCAAACCACTTGACACAATATGTCTACTACATGCTTCGACCGACGCCAACGCATAGGTACTCAATTAATGCTCTTTCCATAAAATACATCAAAAAGTGCACTTTACTTCATTCCTCAGGTTTAATACCTCACGCTCCGACACGGCCTTCCTGACTTACACACGTCCTCGTGTGGTCACAAGTAGCCATTTCACAGTATCGTTCGGTTATCCTGACAGACATACTTTAGCTTATTATAGCCCATAAAACCATAATAATCTGGCTAGACTCCTGAACTGTACAAAGATCTAGTTGTTCACAACAGTTCGCTTCGTTCCTTTCAACATGTGAACAGGTCTATATCGATGAACTGCAAGAACCGATAGCAGCTCAGCATTCATTGCGGTTTTAAATATCTTTGATCCAAAGTACTTGCTAAGATAGCTATCCTGCTTGGTACTTACTTACTTACTTCCTAATACTTGTTTGTTAAATTTGACTTGGTATTCATAACAACAAACCTATTATCTCCAAATCGTTCAAGTATTTTTCACGTTTGTGTTATTATTTGCTAAAAAAAATAAACAGGCCCATATTCGTTTGCACTTCAAAAACTTCTCATAAGCCATCCAATACGTTTTTACCCTTACATGATTAATAACTATGCACTCTTTTACTGTGCTGTCGAACTTAACAGTTAAGGAAATATCATTTATCAGAAACTCATTAAGGTTACGGATTTATTATGTGACAGACTACAAGTTGAGTGTGAACCATAAATTTTCAACCCACTTGAACCAGCCGTTTTCGTTGCTTTCTGATAACTGAAATCACGCCACTACTTATTGAAAGACAAGTGCCCATAAAACAATATTCTAACTTGAAAACAATACAATAATTGATACGAGTACCGCAATAAAGTCTTTTGTTGCATCTGGCCACCGTCGCAACGGTCACAGAGCTTCCCCACCATGGGTCACTCAACACTGTCAATCACAGTCACAGATCCCCGCCACGGATCTCAGGCCGACACCACCACCTTGTGGCACGCCTACTGGTAACACCGGTTACCTGGAGCGACATCATACATAACAGTAATGACCACAGTAATCACCTACTTGGTCAAGTATGATGCCCTCAACGAATCCATGCGTCCATCAAAGACACCATCTGATCACACAGATCAGCAAAGCGGATGGTGAATGAGCCACTGCAGCTGGCCACTCACCCGATCAGATCATAGTTCCCCGGGCTATATCTGACCCAACACAACATGAGACCTCACTGTCTCCACAATTGAGACCACACTGTCTCCACCATGGCACGCGCTCCTCCCGCAGAGGTCTTAAGTCAGAGTCAATAGGTAGGTACGGTGATCACAGTCATAGTATATAGTCGTGAGGGGTCGGGAGGACAAACGCGTCCATCATTGCCAGCAACAAAAACTTTAACTGCTAATATCATCTGATTAATTATGCAATTTTATGGGTACTTTACTTTCAGGCATTTTAGCTTTCTATCCCAGCAAGGCACATAACAGCTATATGAAGATAGCCAGATTACGTTTTCCTGCTCAAGAAAGCAAAGCAATATTACTTAAGCAAAAAGTCATACGATTCAGTACTTCTAAAATGAAAACAAGTTCATTTCAAAATGTAACTTTTAACAACCGTTTCTATTATCACATTAGATCCATTCAATGCTTATCAAATTAAAAATAATTCTTATTTGATTCCACCTTTACAAAGCATGTATTGATTTGAACTAAGCACTGCTTTGAGAGCTTAATTTTCATAAATTGCTTCACCGAGTAGGTGATTTAATATTTCTCAATTAATCTTCCAAGTTGACAAAATAACTTAATGAAATCTAATTTTTTTTTGAAATGATAGGTACCTAATTAATATCACATACCAATACTCAAATATCAATTGCATTCAATATGCAATTTACTATCTACTTCTTTCGTCGAAGTCAGTGCTATAAAATTCTATATTACTTACACAACATAGCCACGTAATCTATGCTTTAACTACATCAACCCATTGTATCCAACAACAAACAGTTTTTTTTTTGTTTTGTTTTGTTTTTACCGAAACAAGATATTAATGTGGTTCACGCAGAAATATACACAACGTCCTTATCCAGCTGCTCTATTTATCACCACCACGGCAAAGCACTTCGTTACCTTATATAAAAATTATTACTTCATAATTGAAAAACGCTATACGCATTTAAGTTAATCTTCATAAGTTACAGTCATGATCATGCTTAACCATATCATTGTGATGTTTGTTTCTAAATCCCTAATGATATAAGTTAATTAACAAAAGAGTTTTTGCCAGACTTGCATTATGAAAACAATACAAAGATCTCGCTGATTTCTCCGAATACTACCTATGGTAACATGTGTTGAACAACGGGTATCAGTAATACGCGTGGCTACAACCCTCAGTCATTTGGGACATCAATGTCCCTTTTAGAACAATGCTTTTTTTTATACCTCTAAGATAACATAATAGAGCTACAGCAATGCTTTAAAATGTTTTCTGCACTATAAGGAAATACTATAACCATTATGATTATTTATTAGCCATTCATTAGTTTTAAAACTCAAGTGTGTTTCTCACAAACGAAATAAAAAAAAATCCAACGCGAGAGTGATTCTCAAACTGAAAGTTGTAGAGAACAATGTCTTCTGGCAATAGGTACAGTACTTAGCATTCCCGGGACTCTGAACCAGCAACAAATTGTTCAGTTTTAAAAAAACATGTCTCATGAAAATCAAATAGGTACGTACATTCCTTTCGTACAATATCTATGTTAAAATTCAAATCACGTTTATTGCAAACAACAAACACAAAATCTTTTCTTCTTCCGAAAATCGCTCTATCTTTATTCCTCAAAATCTTTTTTTTTTCAAAAGTTTTGTATAAATGCATTTCTGCACCAGGTAATATTAAATATCAATTGCAGTAAAGATTGAGAACCAGTCGCTATTCCCAAACCAAAACACAACAACGCCTTGGTTCTCACAGGTACTTGCAAAGACCCCCTTTTTTTTCCGCCGATATCAAATAGCCGTCTCATAGTTCGACTTTAGGTTTGTACTTTGTTCTAAAAATAGACTGATTTATCCATTTCCAAAAGTTTAAAAACACGCTAAATAATATTTTACTGTAACGATACATGCGTCACTTTATTAACAAGTAGTAAGTAAGCAATAATGCAATGCAATAATTGCAAAAGATCAGAAATCCTTCTTTACACAATAAAATACGAAATCAAAACTTCTAGACTAGGCCAGGAATTGAACCTGAACCTTCATGTTCCTTGTAACGGTCTACCAACTGTGCCAACGAAAACAAAATGCGTGTGCAACTAACTGTACACAACAAAACTAAAACATGTTTCTTTTTATTTGATAATTTTCGATTACAGAGACATCTTCCAATCATCACAACGTCATCCATTGACAAAGAAATTAATTAATCTTTATGTTTTTGTGAATCTAGTTCATTATCCAAAATAATTATTTAATCGAGTGATTTTTCATCAATCAATAATGCCAATTAAAATCCGATAAAATTGTCTCCAGTCCAACTTAGGTCCACGTTTATAAACAAATTCAGTAGATTAACGTGTGGCAATCATTACCGTACTAAAATAATAATTATGACACAAACTGAAAATTGCCAACATTACTAATGCGCGGCAAATAAAAATCATCAGCAACCAATAACATCAAATCGCTAGAAAATAATAGTATGGAAAGAACTGGCCTGAATTATTTGTGGTCCAAGAGCATTCTCTGCAATCTGCATTTCCGCTTACAACTGGTATCTTCGCCACGAAAGTCATTTTAGTCACGATCACTAGGTCCACAAGTCTATCACTATGGCACTACATTACAGTTTGTAGGTCTCAATCCCACTTCTGATGTCGTAACGGCCGAAAATCAGATAGTAGGCTAGCAGCTATAATTAACATTAAGGTCAGGACTTGATGCACGCGAAGTACCAAAACCAAGGAACGATGAAAGGTCATTTGAGCCTTGCGCTACGCCCGATCGCTCAAACAACACTGACTCGGAATCTCTCTGTTCCCAAAAATGCCTTTAGCCAAACCACTTGACACAATATGTCTACTACATGCTTCGACCGACGCCAACGCATAGGTACTCAATTAATGCTCTTTCCATAAAATACATCAAAAAGTGCACTTTACTTCATTCCTCAGGTTTAATACCTCACGCTCCGACATATATATAAACAAACGTGTTCAATTTATCACAATCTGCTAGTAAAAGGCTTTCTATGTATTAAGAAACAAGCTTTTTAACTACCTTGTTTTTTTTTATCCTGTGTCCCAGAAGATCACCAAAATCATCATCACCCTACAACCATATGAACTGTACCATCAAAAAATCGTAATTCGGTGTCTTGCATTAGTAATTTTTCTCTCATATGTCATCGACCCGAGGCGGAAGCGACGTCTGCGCAGAAAGGAAGTTGTCATTGTGCATTTCATTTTTTTATAATCTATTTTCGTCACATTCGCAGGAAATTCGGTATACGTTTTTTGATAGGCTAATGACCGTTTGTCGTTGTCTATGAATCTTTTTGTTTGGTAGACGTGTATGGAACTATTTAAGTAGGTATAAGTAGGGTCTGTGCGGAAAGAGAATACACGTGGACAAAAAATAAACAATAAATTTTTCATAAGTTGCTATGACATTTCCCATACTTAAGCACAGAGGCGCCCTCAATTTCCACGCCTAATCTCTTTCCGAAAAGACTCTACGTCAAAACATTGAGACTAAACGTTCGTGTGATATCCAAAGACCTAATAAACCTATCTATGGTGATATCCGAGTATCTGAATAAGGACGCTCGTCATAGATATCGGTCAAGTATCGAGAATCAGGACATGCTGATTCAAAATGGCGTCAAGAAGATAGTCTAAATGCGTTTAATTGTATTGAGAATGTCTTTAAGAATGGCAAAAGTTGTTTTCCTACTTGCCTACCTTCTCTGCCATAAAAAAAACAATCATTTTCAAGCTTTCAGGGTGCTTTCCCGATGATATCATGTTCCCAAATAATTATCCAATGGCTGTCTTGTATGCGATAGCCGTGGACTTTTACACCTGTTCTTACACAAGAAGCACTTTCAGCAGACCCACAAATTTACCCATCTGGCAGCAACCCATACTGGTTTTTCATACAGTAATCTCATCCGTGTGATGTCGGCTTAGAATAGCATCAACCTATTTCTTTCCCGTGGGTGTCGTTAGAGGCGAATTAGAGACTCGTCTTAGGCGATGGGCTGACAAACCGTCACTAGATCAATACACAATTATCTTAATTACCTTAATTTTTTCGTGTGACGTGGCGTAAATGTCCGTTTTCTACTGCCGTTTACGCTCTGCCTTTCCCGCGAGGGATAAAGGCGTAATATGTGTAAGTTTTTTTTTTTTTTTTAGTTGTGGACCCTACGATTTTTAGCCCCGGGGCTTTTAATCTACACCTGACTGTATGGTGGGGAGCAGGAGCTCACCCGGAAAAGCTTGTGGTTGTTCAAACAACCAGCTCAATCGCGCCCTTGGGGCGCGATTGGGCTTACGAATTGTTCTGGGAAGAACGTATTGGACTGAATCTACCCGGCACGTGCCGGTAGTTCCCAAAGTGGGGAGCAAATGAGGGACCTCCGCGCCCCCGCCGGCGGGGGCGTCGGTTGCTTGAGGAGCTTGTGGAGTGTGATCTACTCGCAATGGCTGCAGCAGTGGCTACTGTGATTTCATCATCTTCTTCCGTAAGGATGTGTCTCGGACAGTGTTTAAAACGCGAGGTTGGATGGGGGAAGTAGTTGGAGGCGGCAACTATCAAGGGGTTTTTATGATGGGGAGCATTATCGAAGAAGCGAGGAGACGCTTCTTTCATATACGCTTTAATGGTAGGGAGGCCTAAGTCGATGTGGAGGTTGGCGTTACGCATGTACCAGGGCGCCCCGGTAGCGTTGCGCATGAAACGGTTTATTATGTGTAAGTATGTGCCGTGTGATGCCAGCTTAGAATAGCATCACCCCATTTCTTACCCATGGGTGTCGCAAGAGTCGACTAAGGGACTCGAGGGATGTGTTTTGCAATTTTAGGCGATGGGCTGACAACCTGTCACTATAGTCATACACACTAGTTTTCTGATTGACCCTCAAGCTTTTGTCAGACGTGGTGTTAATATCCGTTTTACGGCCGTTAACGCTCTGCCTACCCCGTAAGGGATATAGGCGTGATTTATGTATGTAAGAAAAGACAAGTTATTTTGTGGCTATCACATCTATGTGATATTTTATCTACTCATATTATAATATTTCATGATGGCGCCATGCGCCACAGAAACATTAAACTTTATTTAATCATACACTTAAAAGGACAATGTGATACTTAATTCAAATCTCCACAATTAAATCAAACTCTGACATTTACGTATTTAAAATTCAACATTAGCACGTGGGTGTCGAACCTGTGACTCATGTGACCAAATCCGGTCATTTCGCTGCGTGGCCCGTACCAAATCGGGCGTACAATTAAGCGAGATACAAAATCACAAGTTGTTGTTGTCCAAATTTAAAGACACGATAATGTGACCATTTTCGGTGGTCGCGGGCTACCGTGTTTAAATGGTACACTTAACAAAAGGTAGTTTGTATGCGTAGATGTTGGTGAGATTTTGACAGACTGTGGCGGGAAAACAAGGTGGTTCTTTGTTCCTTTGTACCGTTTTTGTATTTTCTTTTTGTGCATTAACAAAAAAATGTATTTTGTATTAAAAGTAGTTCACAAAGATGAGCTTATCTGTACATATTTATATCTGGCAGCTAACCTGTAAAACTAAGTATGAGATTAATATATGCGGGGGGGACAAGATTGCACAGAAATAAAGTAAAATGGAGTACAAGATGATAAATAACATACACACACATCACGCCTATATCCCTTGGGGGATAGGCAGAGCGCAAACGGCCGGAAAATTGTGTATCGCCATAGTGATAGGTAGTCAGTCCATCGCCTAAAATTGCAATACACACCCTCGAGTCCCTTAATCGCCTCTTACAACTCCCAAGGGTAAGATATGGGGTGATGCTATTCTAAGCCGGCATCACACGGCAGTGATAAATAATTGATAAATAATTATTTTATAATAGTAAATAAATACACACACATAAACTAATCAAACTGTGCATACCTAGGTGAATCACTACATAGTATAAAATAAAGTCGCTTCCCGTTTGGTGTCTCCTTATATCTCTAGAATTACCCAACGGATTTTGATGCGGTTTTTTTTATTAGATAGAGTAACTTGAGAGGAAGGTTTATAAGTGTAATTTATTCCGGGAAATAGTCACATTCCCATGGGAAAACGGGTAGCCCAACTGGTAGTAAACTTTTGACCCCCTTTTGACACCTTTAAGGATTTAAATTTCAAAAATGCTGAAACACGTATTTAATTATTTTAAGTTATGAGTCTAATCAGAAATTTTGAAACAGATCAGATTTAAGATAAAAAACTTTCATACAAACTTTTAAACCCCTTTTCACCCACTTCAGGGTTAAAATTTCAAAAATGCTGAAACACGTGTTTAATTATTTTAAGTTATTAGTCTTACCACAAATTTTGAAACAGATCACAATCATTAAAAAAAACTAACTTTCATACAAACTTTTAACCCCCTTTTGACCCTATAAAGGGTTAAATTTCAAATATGCTGAAACACGTGCTAAATTATTTTAAGTCATAAGTCTAATCACTTATTTTGAAACGGATCACACTTAAGACAACGAACTCTCATACAAACCTTTAACCCCCTTTTCATCCCTTGGGGGATTAAAAAAACGAAATTTTATCTATAATAGTTGCTTTATTACATAAAAAACTTCATGTCCAAGTTTTATTTCTCTAGCTTCAGTAGTTAAGCATTTATACTATCACGAAAACTGAGAAAAAATAATATTTTAGTTCCATAATACATGCTTCCCACGTCTGTCCCTGTCTGTCTGTTTGTTTGTATGCCTAAATCTCCAAAACCCCGTAACGGATCTGGATGAAGTTTTTTTTAAAAAATAGAGATTCAAGAGGAAGGTTTTTATGTATGATTTATGTAGGGAGAAGGTCTGTTTCCCGTGGGAAATCAGTTAGCAGCGGGTGAAACCGCGGGGCGGGCCGCTAGTAATACATAATATTAAAATACATAGTATACGTAAATATCAAGGTAGTGATAGGTAGGTTGCTCTTGCTGCTCTTTCAACCTTCTCTTGAAAGAGGATTAAGAGGGACAGTCCTGGACTGGACTTTTCCATAAGAATGAGATATATCCCGTTAGAAAAATAGTTCTACACGATTGTTAATAAATAGTTACCAGACTACAACTGTAAAAACCTCTACAACTTTAAATTACCTCTATCTGCTCGCTGTGACCGATAGCGAAAACTTAAGACGGGCTGGTTATAAGGAACAACTTTCCTCAAGGTACAAAGGTCAAAAAACAAAAAAGATATAGGACCTCCAAACTAATAATCCGATCGGCTTTTTTTTAAACATATTTCAACCTATGTTCCTTGGAGAAAGTTGTTCCTTATCACCAGGCGGTCTTGAAATTTCGCTATCGATCACTAGTAAAATTTCATCCTATATAATATTATCTGCCGAATCATTTAATTATAACTAATATATAAATTATATTTTATAGTAGTAACTGTACATTTTTTAACTAAATATCTATATCTACGTCGCGTTTCTCCGACATAGTCTGTTTAAGCTCTAACGACTCCACTGTTTTGGAGTGAAACTTTCTATTGTCCGTTTGTAGGTATTATCAACAAAACCTCGAGTTCCCCATTCAAGGGTTCAACCAATTCTGGTTATGATAAATAGCTGTATGAAAAACCAGTATTTGTGAAATTATATATGTATGTAAATGTCAAATCAAGGTGCAACTTATAGTCCTAGTTTATTTGTTAATGGTTAATTGGTTTATTAAAGTTTGAATAGTTTCAGTCCTAGTTCCAGTTTTAGTTTGTAGTCCGTGTGATGCCGGCTTAGAATAGCGTCACCCCATTTCTTACCCATGGGTGTCGTAAGAGCCGACTAAGGGACTCGAGGGATGTGTATTGCAATTTTAGGCGATGGGCTGACAACCTGTCGCTATAGTGATACACAGTTATCTGATTGACCCTCAAGCTTTTGTCAGACGTGGTGTTAATATCCGTTTTACGGCCGTTAACTTTCTGCCTACTCCGTAAGGGATATAGGCGTGATTTATGTATGTATGTATAAAATTAAATAAATGAAAATGGGATGTACTTATAAGGTAGTAAGGTCTCGATTGGTCGCCGGATGTCTGGGTTATTTCAGCACGCGCTAAAAAAAACCGTTACTAATGTCATACTCTAGTTTTCGTGAAGTTGTATTGTTATCATCCTAAAAATTTTGTGTTATCATATGAGTGGCAATCCCAGGGCCTGAAAATAAGAAATAGAAAAAATGCAAAAAAAAGTAAGCGCAAATTTAATAACAAGTTTTTTATTGGCCAAATAGTCTCTTTCCAGACCAGACAAAAGCAATCGAATGAAGAGTTGTAAACGTATGGAAGAGCTATTAGTCCATGAAGAAGCTTATGAAAGGGAACACTTTAATTGACACTTAAGGGCAAACACATAAAGACATGTGCATATTGTGCATTTTCCCAATCCTTACCGACGGGGCTCGAAATAAATATTTGACTGACATCCAGAAGTCCAAACTCAAGGTTTGCCATAAAAAAAAACAGCAAACTCGGAGTCAGGCTAATAGACCTATTTAGGAACACGACGCTGAGATCCCGCACTGAATTCCTAGATGTAGCTCAGAAGGCAGCATTTTTGATATAGGATTAGGCTGGTCACGTTACCACGATGCCGGACGAACTTTGAGCAAAAGCATGTACAATTCGGGTCCCTCCTAATGTAAAAGGGGCGCGCAGTGGAGCTCGAGGGAGAAGAGATGGAAGGATAAACTTACTGCTCACGCCTTTTGTTGGATAAAGATGGCCATAAACAGGGATGTATGTAAGAAAGAGGAGGAGGAGTTTGCCCTGCAGTGGGACGTTACAGGCTAGAAATAATAATAACAACATGTCAAGTAAGTAGTCAATTAGCACAATCAAAGCGCCCGACTTTTCTCGATCCATGTGCAAAACAACTTAACCTTAAAGCTCAATCGCCACATTCCCCGCTAGATCCTATAGACGATCTTTGCACCAGAAAATAACCACAAAGGTCAGCTTCTCTCATCATCATCTCTAAGCCTCATTTGTTTTCCTCTATGAATATTATTGCTTTATTTTTTGGCGCGGTGTGGAACAACTAAAATGGCTGACGTCACCGCCGCCCGCGCATCCCACACAAAGGTTTTCATTCACAATCTAGTTAATACAGATGATTTATTCATCACGACGACCGCTGATCGTGATCCAGATATCTTAATGGTGGTCCTAGAACAGTGCAACATTGATTTTAGCTATGATCTAGGATTATTGGTGTCTTTGAAATTAATCCAGGCACAAAAAAACTATATTATAAATGTTATCGGTGCCGCTACTGCGAGGTACCTACTAAACGATACTTACATATAGGTACAGGGTGTAAGGGACAGCCCTCCGAATACTGATAGGGTGCATGCAGACCATGATAGGTACTGAACAACTTTCCCCTGGCATAGAGTAGAAATCACATAGAGATGACACTCCCGCTCCAGACGCGCTCAAGGTCAATCCATCTGGCTGTCTCTTAGAGAACAATTCAGTCGGGAGTGCGCTTCGCCGCGGAAACGTTCGTCGTGCGGGTCGAATTTTTGTACCTACCTACTCACCACGCTTGGTGGATGGATTAGCGAGCAGAGTGCAAGGTGTTGTATTCATAGGGAGAACGCGTTTTACAAAAAGAATGCTATTCTAATCTGGCACCACACGGCGCCATTTTTGCACCTATTTTAAAATTCTGTACATACCTATTAACAATAATATGGTAAGGTAAGACTTTAAAACGGGTAAATATTTTGTTCCCACGGGAAAACTGTTAGCAGCGGTCGCAACTTGGCCGCTTGACTGGCCGCTAGTCTGGAATAAAAATATTGGCACGTGACAGCCCCGACTTAAAGCGCGGGAGAGTGCGGGGCGTTACGGGCTGCGGGGGGAAGTAGGTATTTAAAGCGCGGCTTTTGGGGCCCAGACAAAGGAGTTTCGTTTCTATACGCTAGTATTATTATCTATTCTTATGCCCCTGGGAACATAGTATGTCAGGAAACGACAATAAATATTTGACATCCCCATACAAAATTAAGATCAGCTGAATGCAATAATATTTTTTTTTGGCTTTTCCTGAAATATTTTTTCATGGGATGCTGTTCAGTTTTATGGTCTGAATGCACCCTATAAGCATTCGGAGGGCTGTCCCTTACACCCTGTATATATCATACCTATACCCCTTACGGGGTAGGCAGAGCCAACGGACATTTTCGCCCCCTTAGGAGGCATGTCGCCCGCAAAATATCTGAGCCGTGGGCGAGTTGACTTTTCTCAAAAAAATTGTGGTTATTTGGACTGACGTCTGACAAAAATTTGATGATCATTCAGAATATCCAAATTATGTATCATTATAGGGACAGGCCCTTCGCCTATTATTGCAATACACATGTCAACCTCGAGCCTTTTAGTCGCCACTCACGACACCCACAAGTTAGAATGGGGTGATGCTATTCTAAGACGGCATTACACTTAATAATGCGATTCAAAATTATTAAGATATACAAGATACAAGTTCCATTTTTTTCTTCACTTTTTGACCTATATTATGTTTACGTCAAAAAAACTTGATTAGGTTATAATGTGCAGTAAATTACTCTGTTCCTTCTTAGAGTCAGAGTGAAAATAGTATTTCTGATCACAAAATACCAGATAACAATCTCTCGCGATTCTAGATTCAAGTCTAGTGCGTAACGGACGTCCTGTCCCACGGAGTCCTGTCCTATGCCCCCTGGGTGGTCCCGTGGCCGGTCACATATCGCCCGTCCAATGTCATAATAAGTAATTCCAGAAGCTACCTCAGGAATTGGAGACAACGGGAATAAACCAGCCTGTTTACTAGAGACTGGCTGGTATAATGCGTATTGCTTTTTTAATATTTGGCTTTCATCGCCTTCATACGATGATTCTGCCAGAGTCAAGTTCAAAGAAAACAATAGTTAAAAAATAAAATTACATCAGATACAGATTTCCATTTCTTGTGGTTTGTTGTAATTTAGAGCCGTCTGACATAAGTAGGCGTTATATTTTAACCGCTTCAAATGAAAAGGAGGTTTCTAAATTCTTATTCGACCCATTGAATAAACTTTATGAGAATTCTCAAACATTTAAGCTACCGGCACCTCGACCGAATACTCACAAATTTTCAACCTTTTGATACTCGTCTCGAAGCGACGTCTAATGACAAATGTATCTCATAAATTCTTGTCGCCTTGTCAAACCTGGATATAACTACAGTACCGAATAAACCAGCGTGTTTACTATGGCTGGTATAATGCGTATTGTTGTAATTTTGAGCCGTCTGACATAAGTAGGCGTTTTGCGCGGGAAACGAGAAATGTCGGACGGAAGTTTCAATTTTAACCGCTTTTATTGAAAAGGAGGTTTCTAATTCGACCTATTTAGGAAAAAATATTAGAATAGGCAGTTTTTTTTAAACTCTTTTCTAGCCGCTGGATAGATGGCGCTGTATTAGATTTTGTTCACCTGGATGTATGAGATAATATAAAACGAAACGTAACTCATAATTTTTACTGCTGCCTTATGCTTAAGATACTTAAAAACACTCAAAAAACATTCAACCTGTAAAGATAGAATTAGTCGCCGGGTATTCGTTGCAAAACTAACCCGGAAGATGGAGCCGTGCCACGCGTTACTGGCATTAAAATACACTTACAAAATTGGCGGGCAGCAGACGAGCTGCGGTAGCTCAGATGGAAGAGGCGTCGCCACTAGTAATGCGAAAGTCGCAGGTTCAAATCCTGCCCGCGCTTGAAAAATGTTGCAAGATTTCAAAAATGTTATACCTACCCAACACGGGAAGTGTTTTAAAATTTGATATATCAGTTATACTGATATTTATCAGATTCTCAAAAAACTAGATATCAATATAAACTACAAATAAACAGACTTTTAGCTTGTAAAAACGAACTGTAAAATCCTATTCCTACCTACAAAGGAGCTACAAAGTTGTAGCTAAACTCTTAGAACTCTCATTCAATATTAACTGAAGTAAAGTGCCGATACCAAGGAAATTGTTTATAACAGCCTTTTACATCTTACAGTCTTCTTAAAACCTTTGAAATCTAAGTTGGAAAAGAAAATAAAGTCTGGCTTCCGATTTTAACTGCTTCAGAGAAGAAAGAAGAGTGCTGTGCTTTATTTTGCACTTATAGTGCTATATAATTTTCCTTAATAAAAATAAGAAATTGATTTTTTTAGCTTCGGCTAGAGATTGAAACCGGGGCCTGTTTTCAAGACGAGTATCACGAGGTTGAAATTTTGAAGTGTTCGGTCGAGGCGCCGGTAGCTCAGTGGCAGAGCGGTGGTATGGTACCACAGGTTCAATAAGGCCGACGCTAACATTTTTTCAATAACTTATTTTCATCAAAGAAGAAGTGGTTCTCGATTTGGTTTCATCCTTGTTGTTTTATGTAGGTATGGTCACCGATAACTCAAAGAAGGGTTGACAAAATTGAAAAATGATTTTTATTTATTCACGTTTCGTGCTCTGTCATCATGTCAGGAGCTGATGATAAGATCATAGAGAAATCTAGAAATTCTTTAAATACCATAGGAGCATTTGTTAAGTGAATTAAATACATACATACATACATACATACCTATAATCCCTTGCAGGGTAGGCAGAGCGTGAACAGCCGCAAAAAACGGACATTTACCTACGCCACGTCTGACAAATATTTGAGGGTCATTCGGAAAATTGTGTTTCGCCATTGTGACAGGTTATCAGCCCATCGCCTAAAATAGCAATACACGTCCTCGAGTCCCTTAGACGCCTCTTACAACTCCCACGGGAAAGAAATGGGGTGATTCTATTCTATGCCAGCATCACACGACACTGAATAAAATAAAGTAAATAAAATAATATAAATTATTATAGAGAAATCGAAAAATTCTTCAAATAACATAGGAGCATAAAGTATAAAAAGTAAAATGAATTATGAATACTTAGTTATAACAAGTACGAGTATATAAAATTTTTGCTTATAACTTACTTCTGAAAGTCGCGAAAACGCGAGGAATAAAGAGATGAGTGATCCGTAAAAAGTTTATTTGAAGTCGGTTTATTTTTTTAAGTTCAAATGGTCTCGCAATGAAAATCTTATACGGATCTATTAAAAATACTTTAACCGTATCCGACTGGATGCGTCTCTACGGAATCCGATTGTTATTAAAAACATAACACTTCCTGTAGCTTTCAGAAACAGGTATGGATTAAGAGAATAAATCTTGTTCACCTGAGGGTTACCAATTTAATTTTCCACTTACATACATACATTTTTAGGACAGTTTTAATCCAGAGAACTGTATATTTAAATCTGCAAGGCATTAGTTTCATTATAACTGTCTTTTGACAACTCTTATGAGTTTCATCCTATACGATACCTATACCCTCTAATAGCTAGTTATAACAGGGTAATCCCTATGACCTATCCGAAAAAGTTGTTATATGGACGTCAATAAACTATTAACTAGGTATACCTACAATAAAATACAATGACAGAAATATATATCAAAAGAGTAAAAATCTACAACCATCCCTGCCTGTCTCGCTGACAGCGGGTCACACCGCTAGGGAAATACCAGAATGCACTCGACTTCGGAAAAGTGCACAGACAGACACCGGAGCGCAGCCTCCAAGGATGCAATATGTTGATTTATTTTCACCTCTACGTGCTTTTAGTTTAGTGAAGGAAAAGTTTTGAAGCTCAAAAGAAGGAAATGTTTTAGTGAAAACCGATCCTACCCGTCCTAAAAGGGTTTCTCGTTTCTCTCTTGAAATATTCTGTCGCTGATGCCGGCTTAGAATACCATCACCTCATTTATTCCCGTGGGTGTCGTAAGAGGCGACTAAGGGAATAGATGGTTGCATGTGTATTGCAATTTAGGTGATAGGTAGGCTGACACTATGGTTATACAGTATTCTCTAAATACATACATACATACATATATCACGCCTATAATCCCTTGCAGGGTAGGCAGAGCGTAAACGGCCGCAAAAGGGTAATTTACGCCACGTCTGACAAATATTTGAGGGTCATTCGGAAAATTATGTATTGTTATAGTAACAGGTGGTCAGCCCATCGCCTAAAATTGCAATACACACCCTCGAGTCCCTTAGTGACCTCTTACAACTCCCACGGGTAAGAAATGGGGTGATGCTATTCTAAGCCGGCATCACACAGCGACGGCATTGTCTAAATGACGCTTAAATTATTGTCAGACTAGGCGTAAATGACCGTTTTATACGACAATTTACGCTTTACCTACCCCACTAGATATAGGCGTATGCATTGTATGTAATATTCTAAAAAATAATTATTTCTAAAGTCAGAGAAAATAATATTGACTTCGTGTTTACCTCATACATAAAATTACAAGCCTGTGTGTTCCAATTTTGCATTGATCTGTAAGAAAAAGTTTATGGCAAGGCAAAAGTCGTAGAAATAATTCAACCCTCAATTTCACAAGTTTTTGTTTCGACGAACGATAAAGTAGGTAAGTCAAATAGTCAATGTAAGCGTGGGAGAGACCTTTGTGTTTTTTGACAGTTTTGCATTACGTTTTCGTCATTATGTTGCTGCAGTACCTATTGAATTTAAACAGCCGAGCTACTTAAAACCTACCTACTCTACCAAGGCAAAGGTAAATAATAAGTTAGGTAGTAGACCTTACTAAGTACCTATTAAGTCACCCTCAACTTCCATTATTATAATTAAATACTTTTCTAATAAATATCCTTAACTACAAATGAAAAAACGAACGCAACCAATCGTCATCTATCATTACATTCAACATTTCCTCGCAGCTGTACACTAGCTGACGTGCGGCCGTCGACACCCCACCAGTGGCCTCCACAAGCCTTCTCCCCCACTAGAGTTTCCCACTTTCCACACCAGCGCGAAGTTGGCGCGAGTGGGCGGGACAGGGGGCGGGGTAAGGCAAGCGGCAAAGTGGCGGCAAAACGAGCGCCGTTTTCCCGCGCCCGCCATGTCAACGTGACGTGCGTTTGAACTTCGAATGCTCAAGTTTTCATTTAGTTTCTTCTTTTTTGCGGGTTTTACTTTTTTGTTTGTTTCAAACCAGTTTGTTTAAAGTTATGATTTTCAAGGTGTTCCCGAAGGTTTATTATTATTAAACATTGAACTTTTTTATAAACTTGGTGTAGTTGAGGTAGAGTTTCGTAGGTTTGTCCAATATGGTGTCTTTAACATTTTTGTTACTTTAATGTAGTAGGTACCATTTGATGTATGATTCTGAATTCTGTTATAAGCCCCGTTTTAGTATTTTGAGTCATGTGTTACCGCGAAAGTTTAAAACAGTTTATTCTGTTCTTAAAAAATGTATGACAAAAATTAAGACTCTTACAATGTTGCAAGTCTTAAATCGTGCTCTATGCTTGTTCTCAAAACTCTTTTTACTAACATTTAATTGACAAGGTAACAGAGTAACAAATAGGAACGACAGCCAATCAAACAGGTGATCACAACGTATCTATAATAAACCGACTGACCTTTACCTACACTATTTGTCGCAAAGTCATGGATTATTCATAAAAGTTTTTGCCCAACGCATAAAACTCCATAGAAATACCCCTGCTGCAGTTAAAATAATACATGTTGGAGGAATGTGGACTCTAAATGGGGGGGATACGGAGGGGATGGGAGTATGCGACGGCAAATATGCGTGTGTAAGTAAGGAGGTATGGTCGATATTGTAATTGGCGCCACATTGTTTTGCAGTGGTACCATGAGGTTGCTCCTGAAAAGCAAAATTTTTATGAGTTGATTTTTTTCGGGTCATGTAAGACATTTGAAAAAAGGACTTGATGAACTAAGGTGACAAAGATTTTAATACGGCTTTAAGACTTTTAAGTAGTTTTGTAACGATCTATAATTAGTAATCCGTAATTTAGAATTCAAACAAAAGCAGACAATTGGCAACATAAACTAACGTCTTTACATACTTTCTCAAACATGTATTTCTTCTAAATTATAATGGAATTCTAGAGACTAAAATAGCTTTGTTTGAATCTTCATCATATTACGTATTTTACAGTGTTACCACCAGTTTTTCCAAATCAAGATTTAATTATGTAGAGTTTCTAATAAGAAACTTACCAGTTCCGTGGCAGCTTCGTCACTGCTTAGTTTTTAATTTTAGTGAATTCTGTTTGGTTCACATTATTAAAGGTTTGTCAACGAATTACTTACTATCTGTAAAAAAAACCTCAAGGTTTGCAAGAAATTACTTTTCGGTGTTTTAGCCGTAATAAAAACAACCGGGTCAGACTCAAGTCAGAAGGTTTCCGTACCATTAACTTCATAAATAAAAAAAAGGACATGTTTGTTCTATGGGAAGTTCCTTAAATATTTAGTTAACTCGTAAGCACTTTTTTGTATTTGTTGTTATAGCGGCAATAGAAATACATGATCTGTGAAAATTTCAGCTGTCTAGCTAACACGGTTTATGAGATACAGCCCGGTGATAGATTGAAAACATCACTGCGAAAATTTTGACTGTCTAGTTATCACGGTTTATGTGACACACTGATAGTCAGCCGAGTCTTAGTAAAAGGGTTTCGTTTGACCCTTAGGGTCTACTTCTAAATCTTAGGGGCGATGCCCCCGTCATTGTAACACCCACCATTTCCGTCTGTCAAAAAACAGTTTAAAAACCAGTTCCCAGCGTGATGTTCGCACCAGTAGTACCACCGCTCGCAATTTGAGCGCTCCCGATAGGCATGCGTTCAGTTACAAAAACTGTTACGTGCGTCGCTTGAATCGATAGATTATGGTTTTTGCGCGGCGCAGCACTAGTCGCGACGACATTGTTCCCGGGACGTCAATTAGGGATAATGATGAACGGCGTTTTTTTAAATAAAACACACAGTTTTCTGATTGAATCCTAGTGGCGATTTTGGTTGTTGATTTTTGATTTATCACTTTTAAAATTTATTTTAAAGAGGCTCACGAGGGTGTTAGGTATTTTGATGTTGTCAGACAGTCTGATATTTAAAAAGAAACCAAATCTAAGCCAGTGATATTTTTTGTTAGGTCAGCGGTAGTGCTATTTTACCATTTGCGACCCATGTAATTCAAATCAATTGATCAGAAATTGTGTATGGGAGGTACAAACTCTTTTCCTAATTCGTCCTAGGTCTAGCCCGCCCGTCTTGAGTTTTAGCTATTGGTCACAAGTAAAATTTCACCCTATACGAGGTGTAAGGAAGAGCCCTCCGAATACTGATAGGATACATGCAGACCATGAAACTAAACAACTTTCCCCTGGGAACATATTATGTCAGGAAACGACAAAATAATTTTTACTTCCCATACAATATCATGATAAGTTGACTACAATTACTTTGGAATGTCGTTTTTTTTAGCATATTCTGAAATATTTTTTCATGGGTAGTTGTTCAATTTACATACATATACATACACACATACACATATCACGCCTATTATCCCTTGCGGGGTAGGCAGAGCGTAAACGGCCGCAAAAACGGACATTTGCGCCATGTTTGACATATATTTGAGGGTCATTCGGAAAATTGTGTATCGCCATAGCGACAAGTTGTCAGCCCATCGCCTAAAATTGCAATACACACCCTCAAGTCCCTTAGTCACCTCTTACGACTCCCACGGGAAAGAAATGGGGTGATGCTATTCTAAGCCAGCATCACACGGCCATTGTTCAAATTAATGGTCTGAATGCACCCTATAAGTATTCGGAGAGCTGTCCCTTACACCTTGTATAGTGAGAAATGGAAGTCTTTCTAATATGCTCTTCCAGCTCACATGTATTGTGTGAGAAAACGTTCAGAATTTAATAAAGTTTTACACGTGTTACCACGTACATGGTACACTCAAGTATAAGGGTATTAGATAAGTACATGAATTATCTTCTTACATACATACATTCACATATCACGCCTTTATCCCTTGCGGGGTAGGCAAAGCATTAACGGCCGTAAAATACGGTTTCTACCACTACGTCTGTCAAATATTTGAAGGCCGTTCAGAATAATCGGTGATCTATTAGTGAGGTTGGCAGCCTGTCGCCTAAAACTCAAATACACATGAAACCTTCGTGTCCCTTAGTTGCCTCTTACGGCACCCTCGGGAAAGAAATCGGGTGATGCTATTCAAAGCTCGCATCACACGGCATTATATATTTTTCCTTCCTTTAAATAAGGAATGAGAACGAAATTATATCGATATAATTTCTAATCGTCGTGGATGGCGAACAAGTTGACTAAGGGATCCTGCACTGCGCTCGCCTTTCCGCCTGCAAAGCATGATCATGTGAGTGTGGAAAATACACCCTAGGATGCCTTAGAACCATGCCACAAATTATGCATTGGTCCAGCAGTGGACTGTTATGACTGTGGATGTTTGCAGTTGTAGTACATGCCAGGCATGCCAATTCAATATCGTACTAAGCATCTGCCTTAAATGAGTTTAAAATGGATTACATACATACACATATCACGCCATTACCTATCAAATGTAAACAGCTGTAGAATAACGAACTTTTACGCCACATCTGACAAATATTTGATTAATTCAGACATTTGTGAATAGCTATAATGACAAATTGCCAGCCAATCGCCTAAAATTGCAATACACATGTAACCCTCGAAGACTTTAGTCGCCTCTTACCACACGCACGGGAAAGAAATGGAGTGATGCTATTCGAAGCCAACATCACACGGCATTAAAATGGTTTGGAATTAGAAAATCTACATAAGATTGCATTATTTGTATCTTGAACCTAATAACTAACACGACCGATCCCGCAAATTCCTGTACAAGCATTCAATAGACAAAATAATTGGAATTCACCGCGTAGACGTCTCTATCTAACGAATTTCTAATTTATACTGAGCGATAGCGACACCCCGGCAGTAAATCCTGCGCGTACGCATCTAATCGCGCGGTGGCGGTATCTAGCGGCACCTTTGCGAACTAAGATGCAGAAGCGCCGCGCGCGCCTTTACGCGGCAATTCTCTCATTCTATTTACTTTCATATTATCTAGTTGATTGTGAGTGTGGAGGGTATGAGATAGCGATTTAATTGTTAGAGCGCCGGTTTGTAGATATGATTGCATAAGTTACGAGTTACTTTGTTGGTATCGGAGGGTGTTAGGTTTGTTTAGTATTGTTTTAGGGCTGTTCTTTTTTACCAGCGTCTATCTTCGTTGTCTAGCGGTCTTTTCCGCAAAATAACCTACCTACAAATATCACGCCTATATCCCTTGCGGGTAAGCAAAGCGTAAATAGCCGATTAAACTGTCATTCACGCCACAGACAGCTGACAAACATTTTGTGAATAATAAAAAAACTGTGTATCAACAGGTTTCTCATTGCCAAAAATTGCAATAGGTACATATGTAAACCCCCCTTAGTCGCTCTTACGTCACCCACGGGAAATAAATAGGATGATGCTTTTCTAAGCTTGCATCATACTGCAAGAAAATAATCTACTAATGCCACAAACTAATCCACTAGTTTAATACAAAATACGTCGGTCCCGGTTGCTGTCTATGATTACTTAGACGGCGGTCGTTACACAACCATGTCAGAGGCCTACAACTAGTGGTAGGCGGTTGAATAACGCTGACACCATTTTCGGGTTCATCGGGTCGTTGGACGACTCGGTGTCCCCCACGACAAGAGATAGAGAGATTGCCTGAAATTGCAATACACAAATGTAAACCTCCTCACAAAATAATCCGGTACCTAGTTTAATATAAAATAGGCTACTGCCTCTCGCATTGTTTCAGAGGAAGTGGCCAGTAAAAAACAGCCATCTGGGTTTAGTCCCTGGCCTCTCATGATTCAGAGATCTTTACTACCTACTAAGTATGCCTAATACATTCTTCTTCTTATATTTAAGAGCAATGATCTTATCGCTGAAGTTTCCGCCATTTTTCTCTATCTTCTGCCTTCTCTTTGACTTCCCTGTACGACACAACCATTTTATTGACTTTTATTTGGTCTAAATCATTCTTTTTTGGTTTTCCTTCTTCCTCTTTTTCCTTCGCTCTTTCCCTCACCAATCGGTTTAAACAACTGGTCAAGTCATATTAGGTGTCGTATCATGTTGCCAATTCTATTATCTATTGTATTGACATTATTTTATCTTTTACAATCTGGAGCACTTATTTTTTCGTCTTCCTTTCGCTTACTTCTAATATTCTAAACACTAACCAATAACTTTAATGACTTGAGTGCTCTAAGCATTTGCGCAATCGCTATAATTTAATGTTATTATAACAAGATGTTATCGCAAACATGCTACATACTACTACGGAGTCTGGGCCCAATGTCTGGGCCTCAGTTTGTTCAATAAAATATACAGTGTGTATAGGTGTACCGAAAACTTGCAGGCATGATCAGACCATGAAACTGAACAACTTTTTCTATGAAGGTTATGTTGAATACAAAATTTTAAAACACTTCCACCTTGAAAACTTGCAAAATTTTCAAAACTTGCCTGCGCTTGAAAATTTTGCAAGTTTTCATGGTTATGTTGGTTAACGAGAAAAAAAGTCGTCCTCCATTAAAAATTTCCAATCAGCTGACGGAGATTGTAATGAAAATAAAAATTCATTTTTCGTTTCTCAAATAGGCTCTATTAATCCATAGTAAAAGTTGTTCAGGTGGTCTAATCATGTCTGGTATAACGTCCCTTACAAACTGTATAAAAAGTTGTTCGCTACGTTTGATTTACTTACCAACCTATATTACATTAGAGGGATTAAGTCTGCAGGTCTTGCCAAGGAAAATTTAATCGACGTAGTTGGACAGAATAATAACCTTCTTCCCATTTTTCGAAGGTTCTTATAAAAACACTAGTGACAGGAATCAATAAGAAAATATCGATATCGATGATTCCATCAACACGTTAAAAACGGGCGCGTACGTTAACGAACCGACGCTTCCATTAAGCTCTCGATTACGCTCGGTGTTCTGTGTTTCGATATTAATGACCTTACAACAAGTCCGTTTTGAATAATCGATCGAATTTTAGTTATACTTCATAAAGCAAGAGAACGTTTCGGAGGGTACCCTTCGGACAGGCAGAAAAGGAAGCATAGAAGGAAGCAATGGAAAACTCGTCGCAATCAGAGGTGTTGCGCGCTAAAACACAAGATGCACTAAAACACTAAAATATTGATTTACTCTAGAGTAAGTAGGTAAATATGCATGGTTTAAGTGTTTCTGTGCAATCAGAATGATTTAGTCTAATTGCGATGAGTTTTTTATGACTGCATCCTAGTTAAAATGAAATGCGCTAATTAAAATGCGTCTGAATTGTGTCTGTTAGAAATTTTGGCCGTGGTGTGCTTTTCTAAGAGTTTCACACATAGGGGGCCTTACCAAAAAAACTAACGCGCATTTAGCGTGTTTCTCTGTAAAGCGATTTATTTTAAACACACGTTCAACACGTGGTAGGATCCAAAGTGTCTTAATGACAATAAAACTGTGGTTTTGTGTCGCTTGAATTGTAATGGTCAATAAATAATAGAATCGAGGGTCAGGTCGTCCTGTTACATACATACACATATCACGCCGTTATCCCTTGTGGGGTAGGCAGAGCGTTCACGGCCGTTAAACACGGTCGCTATCGCCACGTCTGACAATTATTTGAGGGCCGTCTCAAAAAATCGTGTATCTCTATAGATACAGCTGGTTGTAATACACATGAAAACCTCGATTCCCTTAGTCACCTCTTACGACACCCGCGCGATAGAAATGGGGTGGTGCTATTCCATGCCGGCATCACACGGCAGTCCTGTTTCCCTCTGAATTATTCGCTTGATCTGATGATTTCGTTACTCACGCACGGCGCCGCGAAGAAAGATGACGCTTACCTGCAAAAGAAAGTTATATTAATGCTAAAGATGATAAAAGGGAATAAGGTTGGCAAAATAACGTCCACGGCTTACGTTTGTGAACAAATGTGACCAATTATATTCATGCGGTTGGAAGATAAACCATCCAAGTTGAAGAATTTGAACGAATATAGCTTTAAATGTTTGATGATAGAACTAAGTCATAAAACATGATAATATCAAGATATGTAAAATAAAAATAGTAATTTTGTATAGGATATCGATTTTTAAATAATATTTTAACTTTTTCAATCGTTATTACTTTTTTTGTTTTGGCAACAAGAATATGTCACGAATGCATAATTGTTGTGGAAAAGGTCAAACAATCATTAAGTGAGGGATTCTAATTATATCCGTAAACTGAGAGCAGAAACATTGAAGGGTTCAAATCCGAAATCAAAATACAAAAGATATATTATATTAATGCTAAAGAGAATAAGGTTGGCAAAATAATGTCCACGGCTTACGTTTGGGAACAAATGAGACCAATTACGCTCATGCAGATGAAAATTAACCACCCAAGTTAAAAAATTCCAGGAAGTTTCAGCCTAAAGAACGAAAAAAAAGGCTGAAGGCTGTACTAATGTCTGAGCTAAATATATCGAGATAAAAGTGCATTGAGCTCTTTAAAATTCTGTGCGATGATACGTGTGTCGACAGCTTTAATGACGAGCAACAAGGGTTCAATAAACCAGATTTATAATCTATGAATATGATCAATTTTCCCAAGAACTTAAAAGAAGTGTGACTCCCGTACATTGTAGGAAAACTTCGAGTCAATTTGGAAGTAAAATTATAATTTCAACATGAGATGGTAGATATACCTACCATGTTTCATCCGGCGTGAATCTCACAAAGAAATTATTCACGTGGCAAAGGTCAAACAATTAATATGTGAGATTTCAATTACATCCGTCTTGAGAGCAGAATTGTTTAAGCGTTCAAAATCCGGACCAACGGGTCTGATTATAGCGAATTTTGGCGGGAGAATACGCAAATATTGTCGGCGGCGCTTTTGATGTCCGCCAGAGTAAACTTAAATTGCCACGCTAGGGATGGGACACTGTCGATTGTTTTATATCGACGATGTGTTGATATCTGAATCTACTTTTGATATAGGTAACTCATTTTCACTAAGTATAGGGATGATTCTGTGTTAGGATTATGTAAATATTGTCGGCGGCGCGGCGCTTTTGATGTCCGACAGTGTAAACTTAAATTGCCACGCTAGGGATGGGACACTGTCGATAGTTTTATATCGACGATGGGTTGATATCTGAATCTACTTTTGATACAGGTAACGCATTTTCACTAAGTATAGGAATGATTTTGTGTTAGGATTATGGCAAATTTTGGCGGGAGAATACGCAAAATTTCCACGGTAGGGATGGGACACTGCCCATTATTTTTTATCGACAATTGTTGAATATCTAATTTTTTATATACTTAGGTAACGTATTTGCTTTAAATAAAGGTATGATTTTGTATAAGGATCATAAAAAAGTACGCAAATGTTGCATTGCATATGGTGTCCGGCAGAGTAAACTGAGCTCATCGTTCGTAGTTTGTAATTGCAAATAAAGTACCAGGGATGGGACATAGTCGATTGTTTTATATCGATAATGGTTCAACGTCTAAAACTGCAATAGCTTGTTTTATATTTAACTAAATCTTGTTTAAGCGTATTTCTTGTGGAACATACCTGTTTATTCGGTTGCCAAAAACGATAGAATTTTCAATTATCGATAAACAGATTCCCCTCTCTAATCCAATGGTCGATAATTATGAATTGTACATGTATTTTGTTGCCGCATCTCGCCTCAGGCACTGAATGTTTCATTTCTTTTATTTTATTTTATTTGACTACTTTCTTTGAGAAGTTTAACTATAAGAAAACTACGTGAGTAACACCGTATATAAAATGAGGCTAAAAAAAATTATTTTATAATAGTCTACCTGAAACTGCGAATTGTATATTTTGTAGAATTAGACAAGACTAAAATACCGCCGTTCCAATAAGTCGTATTTGACAGCTGTCAGATTCGTGATAATACTATGGCAGAGGGTCCATTTTCCTTTGTTGACACCTCTTTTAGTATGGAGTTGACAGCTGTCAAATACGACTTATTGGAATGGTGGTACTGTAATAAACACTGAGCATCACCCCCTGCGCAAGTTCTTGGGTTTGTGGTACTAAAGCTGTATTTTCTATATTGATACTTGTCTATTAGATTGTTATTAGCAGTTCCTTGAGACAAAAAAGATGTCATATAACATATTATACTTGTTTTCCATACACCTATTAAGAACTACCGGTATAGGCTGAACCCTTAAATCCCGTAACTTCAATCTTGCCTATCAATACAATATGACTACCATCTGATCAATAATTTTCTCTTTAAACTCTATAATCAGGGGAATTATCATCTCAAGATATAGATATATTTTAAATCTCTTGTTTTTTAAGGGGAAGGTGCTGATATAGGTAGCTTTAAGGTAACTTACAGTGATTTTTCTTAGTAACTGTATGAAGAATCTAGTATAAGATGACCCCTCAAATGGGTAGGTAAGTTGATAGTGCGACACTCTTCTATTTCAGTGTTATTGACACATTTCAGGGGACAAATAAAAATGGTTTTCCATACAGTTATCAAAGATAACCAGTAAAGACTGATCCCTGAAATCCCGTAAGTTAAACCTTGCCTTGATAACGATCTGATCAATCATTTTCTCTCTAAACTCTATAATCAGAGGAATTATCACCTCGAGATATGGTTATATTTTAGCTTTTTTGTTTATTCACGTATCTAATGGTATTTTTTTGTTGGTAGTTACTTTAGTGTAATAGGAATGTTTGTTTAAATCTATTATGTTTTGAACGTACTTGTGTGTGGCACAAGTTATAAGAAAATATAAAAATTGCAATAGTTAAGGTGTCATTATTTGGTGAATATTGTTTGTACTAATACTTACCACGAGCTTTTTCTTTTCGTGTGAGACACCGAGCCATCCAAGGACCCGATAAACCGTGGTGCCAGAGTTTTGCAACCGCCTACTACGACTAGTTGTGTAGCGACTAGGCTTCTGACATGGTTGTGTAACGATCGCCGTCTAAGTTATCATAGACAGCCGCCGGGACCGACGGCTTAACGTGCCCTCCGAAGCACGGAACCATCTTTCCTTTTCGGACAATCAGATGGTTCAGCCTGCAATGTCCTAACCGGATTGGGAACAAATTCATAAAGTGATAATATCAACTATGTGAGTGCCCCACCGAGAATCAAACCCGGAACATTTGCGTCGCAGGCAGTCGCACTACCACTGCGCCACCTCGGCCGTCAACTAATGATTGACAAGCAAAAATACTAGTTTATTAAAATAAAAATCCTTTAGTTATTACACAATTAACGTTTTATATAATTATTACATACATACATACATATAATCACGCCTCTTTCCCAAAGGGGTAGGCAGAGACTACATCTTTCCACTTGCTACGATCCTGACACACCTCTTTCGCTTCTTTAACATGCATCAATCTGTTCATACCATGCTCGTCGGTTTAGGGTACTCTTGACCTGATCTTTCTTTAGGACGTCCCCGATCTGATCCAAGTACGTGTGTCTGGAAGGGATTCCAACGTTCCCATCCACACTCGCCATATACACCAGTTTCGTTAATCTTCTTTCATTCATTCTCTCAATGTGACCAAACCATCTCAGCATTCTTTTTTCTATACCAGTCACTTTTATACCGCAATGTTCTCTAATCACACTATTCCTTATCCTGTCACTCAAATTCACTCCAATCATACTTCTTTGCGCTCTCATTTCTACCGTATTTCTACTTTCATGCTTTTTCTGCCATACTCAACTTTCACTCCCATACATAAGTGTTGGAACTGACATAATTATTAATCAACTATAATAGGTATTTTTATTTTCGTTCTTCTGCTAGACATGGGTCTTCCTCTATTGAGGGCTGTATGCCTAAACTCTGTACGCTTGGCTAGCGTAGTAAAAGGTATTGTTTTCACAGGGAATGCTACTGTTCAATCCCTGGACTTAGCATTTACGAAACCTACGAGTTCTACTCATATGCTGGGGCCTGTATATGTACTGTATACATGATGTAAAAATAAAAGACAGCATAAAAAAAAACTTCCCATACAAAATATTCCAGCCGACCTGTATTATGGCCCATCGTTTTTTTCATAATTCTATCTATTTTCCTCAGGAAAAGTTGTTCAGTTTCATAGACTGATTCACCTCTTCAAATATTGGCCGTTAAATTTTTTACATCCTAGTATATATAGTGTGGTGCTATTCTAAACTGGCATCACACGGCATGTTATAGTCGCTTAATTTTATGAATTGCACCAATCCCATAGCTTCCGAGATCAATTTTTATGAATGACAAATAAGAATGTATGATTACTATTTGATTACACTCCATAGAGCATCAACTTGTAATTGACTCGGCAGGCATTGATCCTATCGATCTATAACGATCGATGACTTAGATCTTTTTTAGGGTTCCATACCCATAGGGTAATAACGGAAACCCTTTTACTGAGTCTCGGCTGTCTGTCCGTCCGTCCTACAGTTACAAGGCTGTATCTCCTGAACCGGTATACCCAGACAGTTGAAATTTTCACAGATGATGTAGTTCTGTTGCCGCTGTACCTAACAACAAATACAAAAAAATTTAATAAAGTAAATATTTAAAGTTTTTTGTATGGAGGCTGTATCTCATGAACCGCGAAAGTTAGACAGTTGAAATTTTTACAGATGTTGTATTTCTATTGCTGTTAAAAAAAATGGGGTCTGCCATACAAAACACGTGTTTCTTTGCGCGTTTTTATCAATAATTATTTGGTTAAGGTATAATGGTAAGGAACCCTTCGTGCGCGAGTCCGACTCGCACTTGACCGGTTTTTTTTATATCGTCAGCGCGCTGATTGGTGAATGAGTGTTATTTACACTTCGAAATATGAAACAGATCGTCGTTGGTACGTCTAAGTATGTAATTAAGATCTCGTTTTTTGTGGTTCGTTAAAATATGGTTTTAAAATACAACTTAGACGTTAAGAATTTATATTCCGGTCATTGAATGCTTATACTCTGGTATATAAACGACATGCCGTGTGATGTCGGCTTAGAATAGCATCAACCCATTTCCTCTCCTCGGGTGTCGTAAGAGGCGACTCGGGGACTCGAGGTTTACACGTGTATTGCAATTTTAGACGATGGGCTGACAACCTGTCACTAAGGCGATACTCAATTTTTCGAATAGCCCTCAAAAGTTTATCAGACGGGGCAAATGCCGGTTATGCTCTGCCTACCCCGCAAGGAAATATAGGCGTGACATGTGTATGTATGTATGTGGAAGGGAGAAACATCATCACTTTATAGCCTTAAAATATTCTTTACAAAAAATCATACTAACCTCAGACCCTTTTACCCTTTTCTTTTAGCTTTTAATGCCGTGCTAGATAGTCTTAAATAAGCACTTGTTTTGAAAAAAGCATTACTCAAGAACAATTAAAGATAAAATATTATTGTCTAAGTGAAATATGGTTCCGTGCTTCAGAGGGCACGTTAAGCCGTCGGTCCCGGTTGCTGTCTATGATTACTCAGACGGCGGTCGCTACACAACCATGTCAGAGGCCTACTACTAGTAGTAGGCGGTTGAAAAACTCTGAGTATGTAGTAAATTTTATAAGCTTCCTTCAAATTTGTATTAGATATTTTGTACAATAAAGTGTTTTTACTTACTTACACACACACATACACAAATATCACGCCTATGCGGGGTAGGCAGGGCATAAACGGCCGTAAAAAAACGAACATTTTACACCACGTCTAACAAACATTTGGAGGATTATACCAGAAAAATGTGTATCGCCATAGTGACAGGTTTTAACCCCATCCCATCGTCAAATTGCCTCTTACGACACCCGCGGAGAGAAAATGGGTTGATGCTATTCTAAGCCGGCATCACCGGGCAATGAAACCATGTCATAAGAAATGTCGATACCTACGTTGAAGCAACCATATCCAGAAGTTGATCACACTGACAGTTATGGATAAAAATAAATCTAAGAAAACGATTTAATTAGTATTTAAGATTTCATAAAATGGTGATTTTCGATGCAATGAAACGATCTAGCCTTAAGAGGGGGCTACTTTTGTATTGCTGGTGGTATTTCGTATTAAAAAACTGTGCAATGTTGTATATGGACCACCCAGTATTGGCGTGCCTATTCTGGTGAAACGGAAAACGGTAGCTACGTAGGTATAAATATTGCGGTTTGCGATTAGGTCACACGAGCGTGACCACAGAACAAGCTTGAATTTAAAACGGTTGTAGAACGTTTAAATATCAAAGGAAAATATAAACTTACAGGGAGTAAGGGTGTAACAAGCCGAAAGGAGGTCAAGGTAGGTACGAATGAAACTGAACAATTTTCCTCATTGAACGTAGGTCGAAACATTTGTTTTAATTGACCTCCCATTCAAAATTGCCGATCAGCTGGTTAATTTACTATGGAAGGCACTTAAAAAATATTTTGACCAATGCATTGGGAAAGTTGTTCAGTTTCATACCTTGATCTCATTTCGGCTTTTTATAACCTTTTTATAAAAAACTGTAATGACTATTTAAATAAAGGATTATCTAGCAAAACATTAAGTCAAGTTCTAAAGCAAAATTTTAATCATCCCGATTTCAAGTGAAAATTCTAGAAGGTTTCACACTATTATAAGGCAGCAACCTCCTAACTTTTAGGCTTTAATTGTTTGAAATGAATTATCCTGATTGATCATTAATTGAACCAACATAATTTTGTATCAGCAAAATTGGAAAACTTTTCGTAGTATAAAAATTTAAGTTCAATCGCATAATAAACCTCATCGAAAACTGTTTCTATGATCTAATTTCATACACACAGTTTCTTTTCTTTACAGTATTTTCGAGTACCTAATAGGTTCAAAGTCGAACCTTCTAGAATAGATTACGCACCAAAAAAGTATTTAAGTATTAATATCAGCTATCTAATTCCCATAGTACAAGCTTTGCTTAGTTTGGGGCTAGATGTCGCTATGTGAATTACTTTTTAAAAGCTTACTCCTTACTACTAGGTTGCCTGGAAGATATTGCTACCTGAATTATAAGGCCGCCAATTGTAAATTTTTTATTATTATTTCACCTTTTGTTTTTAATATTATTCCCTAGTGCAATAAAGTACATACATAACATACATACACACATCCCGCCTATAATCCCTTGCGGGGTAGGCAGTGCGCAAACAGCCGCAAAATACGGTAATTTTGCGCCACGTCTGACATATTTGAGAGTCATGCGGATAATTGTGTATCGCCATAGTGACAGGTTGTCAGCCCATCGCCTAAAATTGTAATACACACCCTCGAGTCCCTTAGTCGCCTCTTACGACTCCCAAGGGAAAGAAATGGGGTGATGCTATTCTAAGCCGGCATCACACGGCACATTCTAAGCCGGCATCACACGGCACTATTCTAAGCCGGCATCACACGGCACTCTTAGCCGGCATCACACGGCACTTAATATTATTCTCTTGTGCAATAAAGTATATTTATTTATTTAATCTTTTCCCGCCAGAATCCGCCGCCCACCCGACATGTATACTTGTTCCACTCAGCGGGGGTTGCACCACACAATATTTAATTCATTTGCCCATCTTTTTGCCACAAATTATGGGTGATTTCTCCCATATTGATTGACGGAGCACGACGACTATCTGCGATCTCAGCGTTACCTGAATGACAAGTGGGGAAAAACTAGCCATTTACAATTTGATGATGAAACATTCCGAAATGAGGGTTTTTCGTGTATCCGACTGATTAATGGGTTTTTGGGGAAGATGGTTATCGTTAATGGTCGCAATGATTTTTATTGAAAACATGATATGAAATTGATATTTTGAGATAATGAGTTCAAATTACGATACTGAACTGGGTATTTACATCAAGATGTACTTGTTAATATTACAGAAACAATCGCTAGATAATTTTTTCAGCTTTTTAGATACATGCATAAATATATCACGCCTAGGTATATACCTTGCGTGGTAAACAGAGCGTAAACGGCCGTAGCAACAGATATTTACGCCACGTCTCATAAACATTTGAGGGGCATTCAGAAAATTGTGTCTCCCCGTAATCCGTAGTAACAGATTGTCATCCCATCGCCTAAAATTGCAATTCACATTTAACCCTCGACTCCCTAAGTCACCGCTTATAAAACAACCACGGGAAAGAAATGGGGTGATGCTATATTCAGCACGGAAATCACTCGAGGACTTAAAGTAGGCCAGGGAAGAACGACTCTCCATTCCCACCGTAACTTACCTTTCAAAAACAATAGCGTAGCATAGTAGTGCATAATACTAAAACAGAACGATCTCGTTACACATAATCGAGTGATTAACTCGCCGAATCGATTCAATCCGATCTCTCGATTCGCCTAATCGATACCAATTAATCTAAACGCGCTAAGCCGCGCTAAACGCAATTATTATTAATAAAGGCAATCCTAACCTAAATATGAAGGCAAAAGTGTATGTTTGTAAGTTTGTTACTACTGTGCGGTAAAGCAGATACATAAATTTGCTAGAAATTCTACTTTTAATCAGTTTTTTAACTTTTGCGGACGCATAAAGACTCAAAATACTAAACGGACAATTCATCAAATACAAGTATCGCGGTAAAAACCCCGCTTAGTATTTTGAGTCAAAGAAAAATTCTTATCAGTCACCATGAGAATAGGTACGCATTTTACAATATTTGCTAAAAGGCGTGGCGCTACTGTCTTAAGAAATCGCGTTTTAGGAAACTAACAGCGACATCTATTGATAGATAGCTGAACTTAAAAAAGCAGTTTAAAACAACATATTTTGTGAAATAGAGTTTGTTACATACATATACACTTACGAAAAACATTGTTTCCCACGAAAATACATTGAACAGCGAGTGAAACCGCGGGGTGAAAAGCTAGTTACTATTAATTTTCCTACGCTCTAATGCAGCTTAAACAGCTAAAACGTTTTTCACACTGTATTAAGTGAAATTTCAAGCTGGAAGTATAACTTTCGAGGGTGAATGAAAAGTAGATTACTGATTAATTAATTAAGTGTATGAAACTTCCTGTAGGAATTAGGTGCGCATTTCACGGTGAGATCTATTAAATTTTTATGTTTTGATTAAACATGAGATTTTTGTATTGTTCATTATACGCATATAACACCTTTTGAAAATCTTGACTACAATTTGAAACATATGTCGTTTACTGATGTTGCTGAAGTACATTTATATGCCGTGTGATTAACCTGTATTTCATTTTTTTTATCCCGTCCGAGCTGGTTTTATATCAGAACACTACCAAATTGTAATAAAAAGAAAGAAATTTATTAAACATGCGTTAAACGTACATAAATTTTTTGAGGTAAGGCCCTTCTTTCTAATCATATATACAACATAGTTAGATAATAATGAGATGTCACATGCTTTATGCTAAATCACTTTATGAGGTGATGCAGATTTTCATAAACTTTTTAACTCAATCCTTCCAAGTCATAATCATAACCAGGTACATAAAATAGTTGCCAAGTATTTAATTGCAAATGGCACCTTCTAAGTGTCGTCGTTTAGAAATAACTTATTATAAATCTTCACTGAACAAGCCCAATAAATCTCAATAAATTACCCTATGAATAATAGAGTCGCAATTTTATATCGATTATGAATGAATCAATGAATCGATTCGTCAGATTTTTTTTATCGATTTTATTCCCTTTCGTGGGATAATAGGCTGTGTCGACGTTTTTGTTAATTGATTTTTTTGAACACGTCGCTTCTCTCGTTGTTACGCTTGTTTGGCCATGAAAATGGCGGATTAAAACAAGAGGAAGATTGTGTGTGGAAACGAATTTTTGTGACGTTTCGACAAACAACGCATGTTGAGAGCTTTGAATATATATAGTTGTTTAATGTTTATCTTAGTAAATAGTTTGTGGCATGGTCGGATTGACCAAAAATGGGTGTTATTCGCAATGCAAGTTCTTTTGAACAACCTGCATGTACACTGCTTTCCATTACCTAGGTAGATAAGTGTAGCTTTTTGACTGCAGAATGTCACAAGTAAATTTCGCAGAATTTGTGCAACATTTAGGGCTGTCGGTTGGCCATAGTTACGAATACAGTTTACCTATTTCATTCCTTGCTATCTTAGTGGTGCGAATGATATATTATCTCGACGACTCGATGTAAAATGATGCCATTGACAAGTTTTCAATACTTGGCCATGCAATGTAGAAGAATCATAGCAACTGTTGTCCACAGTTGGCGTCAATTTAGACTCAGTTGCCAAGACGCTGTTAAGGAGTAATATTGCTTGATTCCCCGCTATCTTACTGGCTTCAGCGTGAAAGATATATTCCGTTACTATCTAGACAGACGCGAGCGCGCGCCGCGACGTAAAACTGACGTGATTCACGAGTTTTCACTAAGGTTTAACACACTCCTACTGTTGGCAGTAGTGGGCCACAGTTGACAACAAATGGCAGCACTAACTTTCTAGTAGTTTCTTTCCCTTTTTTCTGGACTCTTCAATTTTAAGCCCCGGGGCCAAGAAATCTACACCTGACTGTTTGGTGGGGAGCTGGAGCTCACCCGGAGAAGTTTTTGTGGTTGTTCAAACAACCAGTTACGCTAGCTTAGCTTACGAGTTGTTCTGGAAAGAACGGATTGGACTGAACCTACCCGGCATGTGCCGGTAGTACCGAAAATGGGGAATAAATGAGGGACATCCGCGCCCCCGTCAGTTGCTTGAAGAGCTTGTGGAGTGTGATCTTCTTGCAATGGCTGGAACAGCGGCTACTAGTTCATTCACTATTATGTGTGCTATAATTTGATTCCCCTCTATTTTAGTGGCTCCAGTGCGAATGATATACACGTTCATTATCTCGTCAGACGCGAATGCGTGATGCGACGTGAAAATGACGCGGTTTACAAGTTTCTACTGAGCTGTAACACGCTTCTACAGTTGGCAACGGTGGTCCACAGTAGGTAACAGTTGACCACAGCTGAAAACATTCAGTTTTTGGAGTTTCTTTACTAATATCTATGCAGTTATTTGATTCCCCGCTATCTGAGTGGCTCCAGTGCGAATGATATACGCGCTCATTATCTCGTCAGACGCGAGCGCGCGACGCGACGTGAAAATGACGCGATTTACGAGTTTCCACCGAGCTTTAACACGCTCCCACTTCGCCATGCAAAAACATTCACGTTTTATGTTATGTATGTTAGTAGGTATGACTTTGTATATGACCAGATGTGAGCTACATGTTTCGCCATATGCGTAATTGAGTTGGGCAAGGTGTTTTTTGAAAAACGTTGCAAATCACGCAAAATTAATCAAGCGGTCAGGCCCGGATTATCTTTTTTTTACTTTACCAGCGCCACTCAACTGTCATTTTATTGCCACCGTGATATTATATACTTCAAACTGTTAGCTGAATACGCAACGCCGAAAACCATGCCACTGACACGCTATCTACATATAATTGCAACGATATTCATTTAGCAGACATCGGACCCTGGTTATTTTGCTACCAACCGCTTCATAGGGACTCTTGTTGTGACTAGCACGTGACACGGATGGTGCAGACGACAGTCAAATTACATCAGCCTTTAGTAGTCTACTGCTGGACGTAGGCCTCCCCCAGGGCACGATCTCCCGTTTTCGGTATCCAGCCGCTACCAGCCGCCTTTTTTAAGTCATCGGTCCATCTGGCCGGAGGGCGACCGACGCTACGCTAAGAAAACCCGCTTGCTCCAACGACCATCGGATCTACGACAAATGTGGCCAGCCCACTGCCACTTCAGCTTGCTACACTTTGGTCCTACTACGACTATGTCCGTTACTTTGGTCTTCTAGCGAATAATCTCATTCCAGAGTTTATAATTAATTACACGACACATTACCATTGTCAAAGTTTTATTAATCAATCCCTTAAGTAAGAGATAATATGTCTAAAGCGGAGTTGACATTGAATTGGAGAAATCTGTTTCTTACAATTTACTTTCAATTTTGATAGGTATATTCGTGTTGCGTACAGGTACGAATACAAACGTCAATTGAAAAACTTTTTGCAACGGTTTTAATAAATTAAAAGAAAGAGAAACGAATAATATTTAAACCACCGTTTTAGAAGTAAACATAAACCTGCTATTACGCAGCCCTTAAGTATAAAAACATGTCCTAATCCTCAATTAGATGACTAAGCCGCGCCTGCGCGTTGAGACACTGAACTGCATAGGGCTACTACAACCAGGAGTCAGGACCACATTTAATAAGTACTTAAGGCGAGTGTAGTTGTGAACGGCCTCGACAGTGACGTCACTTCACAAAAAAAAAACTATTTATACAGAAAATCTATCAGAATATCCGTTGCCCAAGTTTTTAGTATTATCCTTAAGTAAAATTAGAACCGGCATACTCAATGAAATGTTCGCTGTAATTAAGGTTATGGCAAAAAGTGCCTAAAAACGTCAACTTTTGGTAATAATTACCAATTCTATCTACTTCTTAATGCAACCACTCTCGGGTGCCAGACTCTAACCTGAGTAGTCCATATTAAGCCTAGATTCTGAAAGTATGATTCAATTGCTTTACAAAATATTTTTGAAGTTTTGACATATTGTAGCTGCTTGGACTGCAATTTACAAAGGCTACAAAAATATTGCGGGTTGTCCTTGACTATATACATATACATACATACATAAATCACGCCTGTTTCCCTTACGGGGTAGGCAGAGCGTTAACGGCCATTAAACGGATATTAACACCACGTCTGACAAAAGTTTGAGGGTCAATAAGATAACTGTGTGTCACCATAGTGACAGGTTGTCAGCCCATCGCCTAAAATTGCAATACACATCTAACCCTCGATACCCTTAGTCGCCTCTTACGACACCCATGGGTAAGAAATGGGGTGATGCTATTCTAAGCCGGCATCACACGGCCAATTTGACTATATAGGCTACGTTTTTTTTTCTCAGGACACATAGAATGCACAAGCACCCTTATCAATGAGTTTCTTTTCACTACTTTGCTTTCTCTTTTTCTCTCTATTTTCATATGGGACACCAAGTCGACTAACGGCCCGATGCTTTCTTTTTTTGTAATTAAGAGGCCGTACATGAAATTGCGTTGGGCGAAAGTAGGTAATTAGCATTAGAACGCGTCATCGTGCAGCCGAGCGGCGGCGATATGCAGACCCAGCGGCGGACGGCAGCGTATAGTTCGATCAATCAGTTTTGATCCTATTTATAGTTTTTGTGGCAATTGTATGAAAAAGTTTAAAATTATTGCGTACCTACTAAGAATTTTGGGATTTGTGGAATGTTATCGAAACTAATTAATTACCGACTACTATTCAGGGGTGTGCCCATGTACCAGCATCTTTTTTTCGCTTAACAGCGCCGAATTTATATTTATTGCCTACTAGCTTTTACCCGCGACTTCGTCCGCGTTAGATAGTTTTTTTGGCAGAAGTTCTAAAGTAGGTACCTATGTGTATTCATAGTAAGTGTGACAGTGATATTAGAACAGTTGTTATCTCTACTGTTTAGAGATAACTTGCTTGCTTCTGTTGTTAAAGGGACAATTCAAGATTTGCTATCCGGCCTGAGAGACCAATATTTATAAAAATTGAATATAAAAGTCAGTAGATAACAGAGTACTTACTCCAGGGGTGCCGATTTGAGAACACTAAAATGGTCAGCATAAGTAGATAAGACAGATAAAAAGGTATTTTAAGTTACTGTAATACATTTTTATATACCACATTTTTTGTTTTTCTGTATTTTGCGAAAACAAAGATTTTGTGGGTTTGACACTCGTGAGTCTGCCCTCACGTGTATGCCCGTTTGGGTAGCCGCACCCTGTCGCGTCCTCCCCCTCCGCCCCGCATCGCCGCCAAAGCGCGCGCGCCGCGCCGCGCCGGATCGGCCGGTGCACGCGGCCGCGGTCATAAGACCGGGCATTATTTATTTAGTTGCTGTGTATTTTCAATACATATCCATAACGCATGCGTATGTCAGACGAAAGGAAATCGCGAATTTCTATTTTACTCCCTTACACTTACAAAATACGCCGCATCGGACGTCAAATGTGATGCCCGACTTAACGTGTTATGTGGATGATACTTTTCAGTTCAGAACATGGTAACGTATCACCTAAGTAGATATGCCTAATTACAATGAAGGTAGTGCATACGATGCAAACGGCGACGGCACAGCGGTATTTTTCAGTAATGATAAAAAATCCTCGGTAAAAGTAGGCAATGTCCTTTCTCAAGTTATTCCCATCATACTGAACATATTTTGTTTTGGAACCATTTCTGTATCTCCAATAGTTTAGGTGGGCTCCTGATGGTAGACTTGGTGGTCTACATAAGGTACTCCAGATCCTCAAATGTTCTTGTAAAAAGAAGCGGCCCATCATACTGAACAACTTTTGTTTTAGGACCATGCCTGTATCTCTAATAGTTTAGCTTGGCTCCTGATGGTACACCTGGTGGTCTACATCTATACTCCAGACCCTCGAATGGTGATAATAAATAGCCTATGTCCGTTCTCGGTATGCTAGCAATCTCTGTGCCAAGTTTCATGAAGATCGGTTCAGCGGTTTGGCCGTGAAAGCGTAGCAGACAGACAGACAGACCGAGTTACTTTCGCATTTATAATATTAGTATGGATAGTTAAATCTGTAATGTATCATTATAGTCCGTTAAAATGGCCATTTATTTGCAAAATCCCGAAATTTCAAGTTATTTATACTCTAATAGGAAATAAAATCACAATATCTAGTTCAATTAATTTAATCAATCATAAATCAATACCGCACTGAAAAAAATACTTACAGGATCAAAAAGTATCGGTCGCACTATAATTCCGCCTGTGACGCGTGATCTACTGTCCTCTACGCGCGCGATCGACACACATTCGTAATTTTGTATGTGTGCGTGAGTGTGACGCAGCAGGATACACGTCCTTCTCCCAAGAGCGCGGCGCGCGGTCTGCCGAAACAGCATTTGCGCTCCCGTATATAATTGATAATTCCGGAGAACTTTAAAATATTCGATAAATTTCATAAAATACATATTTGCAATTTTTTTTATAGCTTATGTGTTAGCATGAATCTATTTTTCAATGTGTAAATTGATTTTTTTAAAAACGTGTTGTATTGTACTAGAAATCCGACACTGTATACGTTTAAAATTTCTTCAAAGTAGGGCCATTTTACTGCAGTTTTTCTTTGAATTTTTGAATTAAATTACTAAAAACTCCTCGGCCAATTTTTAGCACTTTTCAATGTCTTTATTGCTGTATACTTTATAAACCACTCCATATTTTAAAATTCATGTAAACAATAATGATACGAACGTCACGCATCGAAAACAATTAAAACACGTCTCAGGTTATTAACTATTAAACAAACTGAACAATCAAAATCAATAATTTGTCTGGGCCAATTTTTAGATATTGAATTAATCTTCAATAAAACATATCATAACACATTGTTACTTATTCTGTTTTTTTAAACGAGGTCCTACAGAATTGAAGAAACAAGACAAAATTACTCAAAACTATGTACGGCCTCTTAATAATAATAATAATTCATATGGCGCAACTATTTAATTTTGACGAATAACGAAACAAACACTCGTTCTTATCTGGGCACACTGCACCAAAAATTCATAACAGCGTTCCCTGAAATGGATGTTTCGAGGCAAAGAATTGGCGACCAACGTAGAGCTATCATAAATAAGAAGTTACTTTCACAATCAACTCTCGACGAAATCAGAATTGAAATTACAGCACTCTTTGAAAATGGCAGTATTCCTAATAGTCAAACTACCCTTACACGAAGTACAAGTGGCCGAATGCGGTGGTCAAACGAGTTAAATGAAACTGTGATACGAACTTATTTTGAAGTAACGCAAAACGAAAATGACATGACTGCAAATAGAAAAAAACACCACACAAAGTTTATAGCACTACACCCACACCTTTGTCATATTTCAGAACAAAGATTATCGGACCAAAGAAGAGCAATAGTTAATAATAAAATGATACCACAAGAAAGAATACTGCAAATAAGACAGGAAGTAGAAATACAACTAATGACACCAATACAACGATTAAACCAACCGGAAAATATATCTGAAGACTTAAATTACCAACTGACTCATGGAACAATAACAACAATTCCTGAAATAAACGAAAACGACACTGAACCAACTAACACTCAACAACACAACAACGACGAAATAACGACTAATAATAACACTTGTAATGATTCCTATAATTTACAAACAGAATTAATGCAAACAATTAAAGATACATTTTTAACAACATTCGAAAAATTCACAAACACTGACCCGCTATCTCGACCTTTCATACCAAAACAGAAGACTTCGAAAAAGCTATCAATGATTGTCGAATACATAAATACAGAAATTCTACCTGCTTACCTTAACAATGAACAGGACTTTAACACACTACATACAACACTTTACACGGCAGCGTACACAGCAGCTATTTGTAATGGAGCTAAAATAGACACAGAAGGACAAAACCGTAGTAATAACTACAGGAGAAGTAAACCATCTTGGCAGAAACGACTTGAGAATAAAGTAAAGAATCTGAGGTCTCATATAGGTCGCCTTAGTCAGTTTATGAATGGAAACAGGAGTGCAAGAGTACTATCTTGTGTAGAAGAAATAAAAAACAAATACCAAATTCACGCACAATATGAAAACCGAAATACTGAATTAAACCACTTCCTAGACACACTAAAACAAAAACTCAACACAGTATCTAATCGTTTAAGGAGATATTTAGCTTGCACAGCCCGGAAATCACAAAACCGAAAATTCATAAATAATGAAAAAGCCTTCTACAGGAACTTTTCTTTGACATCACAGGAAAACCAAAGTAAACACGTTGAATCCCAAACACCGACACCTGAAATACTTAAAGACTATTGGGGCAATATATGGGAGCAACCTGTTGACCACAACCATAACGCAGAGTGGATAAATGAAACAAGTAAAACTGCTGAACTAACTCCCGAAATGAATTTTGAATACATTCCAGTTGATACATTCATAGATATCTTAAAGCGCACTCATAATTGGAAATGCCCAGGATCAGATAACCTACATGCCTATTGGTATAAAAAATTCACAAGGACTCATCCATTCATCCACAACCACTTAAACACATTCATACAGTCACCAGACACCATGCCCACATTCATTACACAGGGTATAACCTACATGCTACCTAAAGACAAACATGACACACTAAATCCAGCGAAATACAGACCAATTACCTGTCTCCAAATTATTTATAAAATTCTCTCTGCCTGTATAAGTGAACTTATATACCAGCACGTCACGGAACACAACATCTTATCAGAACAGCAAAAAGGATGCAGAAAATATAGCCAAGGATGTAAAGAACAATTGACCTTGGATGCAATTGCTTTAAACCAAGCATACAAGAAGAAAAGAAACATCCACACTATGTTCATCGACTATCGTAAAGCCTTTGATTCCGTACCACATACTTGGCTTCTAAAAGTCCTACATATTTATAAAATTCACCCTTTAATCATCACATTTTTACGAAGCTCAATGCAAAATTGGCAAACAAAACTAAAAATAAACCGGACTACAGGACCTATAACCACTGAACCAATTTACATTAAACGTGGAATATTTCAAGGCGATTCTCTAAGTCCCTTGTGGTTTTGCCTAGCATTGAACCCATTGTCAGAGCTTTTAAACCAGAGTAACATTGGATACAAACTCAATAATGAACGCTATAGTACAATTTCGCACCTTATGTACATGGACGACATAAAATTATTTGCAAGTAATGAACCTGATCTCTTTGCGTTAGCTGATATAACACAACAATTTTCAATAGATATACAGATGCAATTTGGTGTTGATAAATGTAATACTCTTTCAGTAGAAAAAGGAAAACTTATTCACAACCCGTATATACTTGTAACTGGTGAACTGGTCGAGCCGATGGACGAATCCGATACATACAAGTATCTGGGTTTCCTTCAGGCCAGACAAATACAACAAAAACAATCAAAAATTGATCTAACAACTAAATTTAAACATCGGATTAACATTATATTAAAATCAGAACTTAACTCTAGGAATACTATAAAAGCCATAAACACATACGCCATACCAACACTGACATACTCATTCGGGATAATAAACTGGTCACAAACAGATTTAAAGAAACTACAACGCACCATACATACATCTCTTACAAAGTTTAGAAAACATCATCCCAAATCATGCATACAACGACTTACACTACCACGCCAAGAAGGAGGAAGAGGCCTCATAGATATTAACAACCTTCACAATAAACAAATAACCAAACTTCGGAAATATTTCCACACCAAATCGGAATATTCAGCACTTTACAGACACGCAACAGAAACCGACACGAAACTTACACCGCTTAACTTACATGACAGACAGACACAACCTAACGAACAACTTACGGACAAAAAACAAAAAATCACAACATGGGCTGGAAAGTCCCTCCACGGGAGACACCGATCCCACCTTTGCCAGACATACGTCGACAAAGAGAAGTCGAACGAGTGGCTAAGGAAAGGTGAACTGTTTCCCGAGACTGAAGGCTTCATGCTCGCGATACAGGACGAAGTTATTGCCACACGGAATTACCGAAAACATATCCTTAAAGACCTAACCCAGACTAATGACTCTTGCCGACATTGTAATAGCGCATCTGAAACAATTCAACATATAACCGGTTCCTGCAGAAGTATAGTTCAGACCGACTACAAACACAGGCATGATCAAGTTGCATCTATTATACACCAAGAACTCGCGCACAAATATAACTTTATCCAAAAGAAACAGCCATATTACAAATACAAACCAGATGTAACTTTAGAAGACAGAAAAACCAAAATTTATTGGGATAGAACCATATTAACAGACAGAACAGTTCATTACAATAGACCAGATATCACCCTTCACGACAAACAAACTAATGCAGTATATCTAATTGACATTGCTATCCCTAATACCCACAATGTTCAAACCACCATCTCTGAAAAACTCTCAAAATATCAGGACCTCGCAATTGAAGTCAAGACTCAGTGGCGTGCAAATGCCGTACATATAATTCCCATCGTACTATCTTCAACAGGAATCGTACCAAAAACACTTCAAAGTAGTCTTAAAGCTCTGAATATTTCCACTAAATTTATTTACACTATGCAGAAAGCTACTATCCTCAACACATGCCGCATCACAAGAAAATTCTTGACGTCGTCAACAGTCACATCCAACACCGAATCATCTGCCATACTTGGTTAAGGCCCGTATGGTAGATTAATACCTTCTTTTATTAAAAAAAGGGAGAGAAATTAAAAGAAAAATAAATAAATAATAATAATAATAATAATATAATTCTTTATTGCACAAAGAAAGTTTACAAATAAATAAAAAAGAATGGAAAAAAAAAGTACAACTAGGCGGCCTTCTTGCTATGGTAGCAAGCTCTACCAGGCAACCTTTGGGTGAAAGAAAAGTGCGTTTAGATAAGCGGGATAGTGCATGACATATACTAACATAAACTACATAAATTAATGTACACACTAATACATTCATAAGCTATATATATTATAATAAACTAATAAATAAGCTTAAATAGACTAATAAATATAAACTTAACTATGGCAGATAGGATATATAGATAGCCAATCTAGATAAATAATAAACAAAGATAAGAGACAGATAACAGTTCAGCACAATGTTAGAGGGATAAGTTTCTATACAACAATTTCTGACAAGAAATGTGTTTTTACCCGATCTTTAAATGTTGTTACGGATGGAGCCCGCCGAACGACTTCAGGCAAAGAATTCCACAGCTTGATTGCTCGCACTGTGAAAGACTTTGCGTAGAAGTCGGTCTTGTGCGGAGGAATATTGAGCGTAAGACTGTCACTGGCTCGCAGATTGCGAGCAAGGGATGATGAGTGAAAGACCAATCGAAATTTTGTTAGTAAATAATTTTTTTGTTAGTTCAGATCAGATCGGGTGATAAAAGCAGAGTCGATGACGAAGCTGGCTCGTTTTACTCGTTGTAGGTTTAGCCGTGTGATGCCGGGTTTGAATAGCATCACCCCATTTCTTTCCCGTGGGTGTCGTAAGAAGCGACTGAGGGACTCGAGGGTGTGTATTGAAAATTTTGCCGATGGGCTGACAACCTGTCACTATGGTGATACACAATAATCCAAATGACCCTCAAATCTTTGTCAGACGTGGCGGTAATGTCAATTCAATTCAAAACGAAACTTTATTGTAGGTACACAGGAAATGCAGTAAAAACAAGATAAAAATTAAACAAATGTACACAAGGCGGCTTTATCGCTTAGGTAGCGATTTCTTCCAGGCAACCTAAGGGTAGGGGAGTAGCCGTAATGCGAGCGGGGGTGCTGTTTGTTAGAACCGATCGTAATATGACCGTTTTACAGCCGATTATAGGCGTGATATTTGTATGTATGTAGAGGTACGTGGATTGTAAGTTTGTAAATTCTGACAGCCCTGCACAATGCGCATGCGCAGGCAGATTGCGCGCACGGTGACGTCACGCGCAAATTGGTCCAGATTGCGCGCGGTATTGTTCTAATCTCAGTATGGTGCTGCAGCGTAATGGCAAGTTTAAAATGTATAAACTTCTTTTGCATAGAATAAAAATATCGGCTGAAATTTTACTTGTGACTGATACTGAAAACAGTGGACGGGCTGGTGATAAGGAACAACTTTCCCCAAGGTATACGACAAAAAAAAATTGTACAATGGAGTCCAATTTTTTTCATTTTTCGGCCTATGTTCTTTGGGGAAAGTTGTTCCTTATTATCACTAACCCGTCTGTACTTTCCGCTATAGATCACTATTAAAATTTCACCCTATAAACAGAAACCTAGCATTTTCAAGGCGAGGCGTGCTAGAAAATAAACAATTTGCATGGTCAAATAACAAATTCAAAAAACTGACTTATGTAGGCGTATGTACAGTCAAGCTCACGTCCAGATAGACACTCGAAGCGCCAATGTAAGTCTTACGCGCGCGGCATAAGAACGGTCCAAAGTCCGAACTGTCTAACCCAGCCTGTTCTTGACTGTACGAAACAAAAGGTACATTCTAAAAACAAACATATACTTATATATATCACGCTTATATCCCTTGCTTGGTAGGCAGAGCGTAAACGGCCGTCACAAAACATTTGAGGGTTATTCAGAAAATGTGTCTCGCCATAGTAACAAATTGTCAGCCCATCGCCTTAAATTAATACACATGTAACTCTCGAGTTCCTAAGGCGCCTCTTATGACACCCGCAGTAAGGAAATGGGATGATGCTATTCTGAGCAACACACGGCAACTCAATTTGAACTTATTTGGGTTGCAATTCTGACTTGCATCGTGTCCTGCGTGCCCTAGCACCTGCAATCAAGACGATCTTATGACAGCGTCTGTCAGCGCTGCCATCGTAGCCAAGTTCTGGGCCGCGAGTGTTCTGTAGTGTCTGCCATCGACACGCTAAGAAGAAGAATTCTGACTTGTTTATTTTATGGGTTATTTTTATTGCCCCTAAATGAAGATGCAATATTTCGACACCAGCTCAATATCAGGTGCCGAAGAATAAAGGCGGCTGGCGATTTTTAATTTCGGCACACAATCAGTGTTAAGTAAATTGATCGATAAATCAACTCCGGCCCTGTACAGAGTAATTGGTTATTTAAATTTGGCCCTGCCTGCGGCTGAAATACTCTTAAAGTTTAGCAAGAAGTTCTTAGTAAATTGTCTTCAGCGGTGGACGAAAATTGAGATTGTAAAAATTGCTCGTAATGCTACACAAACCGAAATTTTATGAGTATTTTCTATTTGCCGTGTGATGCCGGCTTAGAATAGCATCACCCCATTTCTTGCCCGTGGGAGTCGTAAGAGGCGACTAAGGGACTCGAGGGTGTGTATTGCAGTTTTAAGCGATGGGCTGACAACCTGTCTCTAAGGCGATACACGATTTTCCGAAGGACCCTCAAATGTTTGTCAGACGTGGCGTAAATTTCCGTTTTATGCGGCCATATATGCTCTGCCTACCCCGCAAGGGATTATAGGCGTGATATGTGTATGTATGTATTTTCTATATTCCCTGTGATCGTAAGATGTCGTGTCAGTTACTGCGCTCACTACTACAACTACAACAGCCACAAACGTCCACTGCTGGACATGTGACTCCCCCATTTTGGAAGGCGGATTGGCGAGCGCAGTGCAAGGTGTGACAGATTTTCACAGTGAACGCTGCTGCCCATTCCTCGGATTCATCCGTTAGTCGTCTTTTACGACACTTACGGGTAGAAATGGGGTGATGCTATTCTAAACCAGCACCACACAGGCAACACGGCTTATTCATGTGAAATTGCCTTCCCATCATGGAAAAAACGTATCGCTTTCAGTGGACTCACCATGTAGTCCCCTTGTTTTGTATTTTGAAATATTCTTGTGCCCTCCGAAGCACGAAACCAACTTTTATATGGATCATCACGATTTTGCACCCTGGGAAAATGCCTTGTCCCATATCACAAAAAAGCCGCGCGTCTAGCATTATTTCTGTATAGAGTTTTATTTTAAACACATGTCTAACGTGCGTCTAACTTTTTTGTGTTAAGGCCCCGTATTTGTCATGTGATGCCGGCTTAGAATAGCATTGCCCCATTTTTCCCGTGGAAGTCGTAAGAAGCGACTAAGGGACTCGCCGGTGTGAATTGCTATTTTAGGCGATAGGCTGTCAACCTGTCACTATGGCGATACACAGTTTTCCGAATGACCCTCAAATAATGGTCACACGTGGCGTAAATTTCCGTTTTCTGCGGTCGTTTACGCTCTGCCTTACCCGCAAGGGATTATAGGCTTGATATGTGTGTGTGTCTGTGTGTGTGTGTGTGTGCCCCGTATTTCCCCTGGAAAATAGTAAGCAGCGGTTAAACCCGCTGGGCGGGTCGCAGGTTCAATATAATTTATTATTACTTGAGTCGAACACACAATAAAACTAAATACATATATCTAGCTACCTACCTTATAAATAAGGCTACCTACAAGTAAGTACAGTATGACCTGTAAATTAATTAAAACGAATGTGTACAAATGGTCAAAAGTGGGTCTAACTGGGCGGCGCTAATCTGTGTGGTCCGGTCTAGGGATGTGACTTTCATACGACAAGATCGGAATCAGATTTGTCGATTAGTTAGAAATCGTTTATTGAAAATAAATCGATATCCTGGTCCGAAAATTCTGACTGGGTTTTGGTCGTTGGACGATTCGGTGTCCCCCACACGAAAAGAACAAGAATCGATATCTTGATTACATACTTACATACATATATCATACCTTTATCCCTTGCGGGGTAGGCAGAGCGTAAACGGCCGCAAAAACGGAAATTTACGCCACGTCTGACAAACATTTGAGGGTCATCCGGAAAATTGTGTATGACCACAGTCCCATCGTCGCCTCTTACGACTCCCACGGGAAAGAAATGGGGTAATGCTATTCTAAGCCGACATCACACGGCATTCGATTTTTATTACCCTTGGATAGGCCTAGATGGAAGAAGAAATGGGAGGCCTTCGCCCAGCTGTGGGATGATGCAGGCTAGATAAGATAAGAAGAAGAAGACTATCATTTTCTTAAACGGCTAAAAGCGTCATTGGATGACATAAGTGGAAGGATACACTCTAGCGGGTAGTTTATTTAAACATTTTGGGACAGTACATAGCAAACTATATACCTAATATATCGTTTTTATTATTATGTTATGAAAAGTAAGGTTTAAACGTCATTATCACGTGTTTTCTTTTTGGGTATAACTAAATGTGAATGCATTAAACATTAGGTAGGTAATCGAAGAACGTATTTTAAACTGAGAATTTTAAAATTTAGAACTGTGGGTCTGTGGTGTGGTCCCGTGGTCCTTTATTCCCTAGACCCTAATGGCGCCATTGGGCTGGTTGTTTGAACAACCACAAAAATTCTCCGAGTGCGCTCCTGCTACCCATCATACAGTCAGGTGTAGATTTTCATAGCCCCGGGGCTAAAATCATAGAACTCAGAACTGAAAAAATACGACGAATATCAAGAGCTTGAAAATTTGGAAATGTTCGGCCGAGGCGCCGGGTTAAGTCCCGGCCGACACTTACAGTTTTTCAATTCCTTGTTTTCATTTATGATACTATAGATCGTTACCAAATAGATAACCATGGAAAAATCGATGAATAAAAAACGATTTTTAAATAATCGATTACTTTTGTCATCCCTAGTCCAGTGGTCCTGTGGTTCCGTGGTATACAGTCGCGCGCCCCGCGGCGATACATTCGTTTTAAGACCCTACTTTGTTTCATTACTCGCTTTATAGCAACCTATACGTCTTTCTGTACGCCTTGATTACGTATAAGCAGATCTTGATATGTACAATTTGCAAAAAGTTTTATTGACTTGGATTAATTACCGTGTGATACCGGATTAGATTAGCATCACCCCATTTTTTTCCCCGTGGAAGTCGTAAGAGGCGACTAAGGGACTCGAGGGTGTTTACTGCAATTTTAGGCGATGGGCTGACAACCTGTGACAATGGCGATACACAATTTTCCGAATGACCCTCAAATATTTGTCAGACGCGGTGTAAATGGCCGTTTTTTTGCGGCCGTTTACGATCTGCCTACCCCGCGAGGGATTATAGGCGTGAAATGTGTATGTATGTATTAATAACCGTTCGTTTCTAATTCCACATGTCATACTAAAGTTTTATACTTACTATGTAATTCATTCTTATTTAAAGGTCATTCTTATAAACCATAATTGACAGCTGTCATTAATGCCTCTTTAATTTTTTACTTGCCGTCTTTACTCTTTTACAGAGAAAATGAAAAAGTGGTCATTTTCACTCATTTTAAGTAATAGACCGGGTCTATCGCGATAGTATTTAGGTAAATATTAGTAATTTACGGGTTGACAACCCGCGACCACAATACATGAAACTGTATTGAAACGTCGGGACACAGGTAAAGTACTAATATGTACCTAAATAGACCCGGTCTAATACTTAAAATGAGTGAAAGTGATCGCGAGTGCTTAAAAAGTTATAGTGGTCATTTTGTTAAAGTAGTCATTTTGTGAAAAATGTTGTCATTATGAAAAAGTAGTCATTTTGGTATTTTTGGTAAAGTAGACTTTATGTGCCTAAAGGAAAGTAAAGGGGTTATATCATATATCTTGACCTAAGTGTTACAACCTTAAAAAGGTTAGGAACCAATAAAGGTCCAAAATTTGCTAAACGAATTTGCTACAGGCCCTACGTGGGCTTAATGGTGTACTGTGGAGGTGCTAACAGAAATATAGAGTCAATCTCAAGTCACAGACCAGCGAATTTCACTCGGTAATGGATCGCAAAATGGCACAAGGCGCCGTTAAGGCAAGTGTAGCCGTCGATGACCTCGACAGTGGCGCCACTTAACAACAAAAAAAAAGATTTCTATTTATACAAACAACCTAGCAGAATGTCCGATGCCCAAGTTTTTAAAATTATCCTTGAGTAAAATTAGAACCTGCAAACTCAATGAAATATTCGCTGGAATTAAAGTTGAAAATGCTTGCATTGACGTCTGGCCTTTTTCGAAGACTTTCTACTGATGTACGTTAGGTTTTAAAGTGTCAAATAAGCCTTTTGTAATGACAATTTAGCCTCAAACAAACCGTAGTAAAAGTCAGGAATTTCTCATGGCAGTACATAGATTTATGTCTCCAGCTTAAAAGGAAAAGTTAAACTAAAAACTGCACTGTATCCTGATATGTAGAGCTGTTATAATTACATGCACATTGCACACATACACACATACTCTTATCACACTTTTATCTCTTGCGGGGTAGGCAGAGCGTTAAAAAATACGGTCGCTATCACCACTTCTAACAAATAAAAGAAGGTCATTTTAGAAAAATCGTGTATTAATTACTAAAGTGACAGGTTGTCAGCCAGTCGCCTAAATTGTAATTCACATGAAACCCTCGAGTCCCTTAGCCGCCTCTTACGACACCCGCGGGAATGAAATAGGGTGATGCTATTCTAAGCCGGCATCACACGGCTAGTTACTCAATTTTATGAAGAAAGTTAAACATATTTTTGTTTAATTTCGTTGTATATTCCAAGCACGTTTGCTGTGTTCATGAATGATTGTATTGAGATAAATTTAAAGTTATTGATACATTATGTAAAGTAATTAAAATTCACAAATTTCGGTAAATTTTTGCTTAAATTACCTTCTACTTATCGGTGGTCCAAATTATAAAAAGCTGTAACGTTTTAAATAATTTAAAATATTTGATAAGAGGTAGCTGACTGTAGGCTCCGGACCGATAATTTTTTTATAGTTGCTCTATCATTCTGACCTTCGAATTTTAGTAAAGTTTCAGCATCATTAACGAAACTAACGAAACAAATAGATCCTTCAAAAATTTTGAAGGGTGAGCAAACCTTTTAAGACAAATAAAGGAAACTTAAACATCGGTCAGTTTGACGAAGAATTCAACGATTTCTCATGGGTAAGTAAGTTATTATTATCTTTGTAAAAATGAACTGTATTTCATTTCTTTTTATAAAACTAAAGATTTTTTCCAAAGGAAATAAATTGTTGGCTATATAATAAACAACACGTAATTTTTTACAAACACATATCACGCCTTTGGCCCTTACGAGGCAGGCACAGCCGTAAAAATACGGTCGCTATTGCCACATCACACAAATATTTGAAGGCCGTTTCATATAATTATATTGTGTATCACTATAGCGACAGGTTTACATGTGCATTATAGTTTTAGGCTATAGGCTATAGCCTAAAACTATAATGCACATGTAACCGTCGAGTACATGAGTCGCCATTTACAACACCCGCAGGAAAGAAATATGATGATGATGTTCTAAGCCGGGAACAAACGGCAACAAAAAAGGAACATAGATAGGCTATGAAAAAACCGACACGTGCATTTTCAATTACCAATTATTATCCGCTGTTACTTATAACTTGTTTCTTGGTAGTCCTGTCGAGTACGCTATCAGACGCGATCGGATTGCGTAAATTTGTTCGTTAATTACAAGATTTCAAGTCTTGCGCAACCCACCAATGCTACCGTTTTAATTGAACTAAAAAACCAATTTAATTGGACCGATATTCTTTTATTTCTTTCCGCCGATCTTGTAAATCAGCCACAAAACCCTTTTATCGTAAATAGTGATTTTTATGTTTATCAAAATACAACTTTTACAAATAAAATGGCGATATTAAAAAGTAAATTATTTGTAATAAAATACATTGACAGTTATCATAATTATTTAAAAATGTAAGAATCAAAAATTATAAAGTACGAAAGAAAGTTTTAGTTTAAATTAGTAGGTTTTAAGTTTAATGGTAATTTAACGGAAGTAAAATAGTGTCAATGATTTGGAGTTAGGCCCACAATAAGGGTAAGGAAACGTCTGTCAAAAGACTTATCAGACGCTTCCGTTACACACCATAACACACCGTAGTCATTTTGTGTATAGGAATAAGATCAGAATTCGCAATGTCCTTTTGTCTGACAGACAAAATTGAACATCTCCGGGTGAGCTCCTGCTCCCTAACAAACAGTCAGGTGTTAGTAGATTTCATGGACCCGGGGCTAGAAAATTGAAGAGTCCAGAACTAAAAAAATAATACAAAATTAACAATACGCAGACAAACGATAAGTGGGAAAACTTGAAATGAAATTAACTATATTCAATATCACTTATCACTGCCTTAAGTTTTCATTCTGACTTCAATAACATACATACATATATCCCTTGCGGGGTAGGCAGAGCGTAAACATGCATTAACGCGTCAGCCCATTGCCTAAAATTGCAATACACATGTAACTCTCGAGTCCCTTATTCGCCTCTTACGATACCCACAGAAGAAATAGATTGATACTATTCTACACCGCCATCACACGGTATATTCTAAGCCGGCATCACACGGTATAAATAACCCTTGTAAGTATTTAAATTTAACTGTTATTGCTTGTTTGTAAACAATGTAAATAAGCTTGATTGTATGCTGATGGACGAGTGGCGTAGAGTTTACACGGCTGTACGAGCAAACGTACGGCTCTGTATAATGTTACATTAAATCTGAGCGAATCGCAAAGCAGGATTGACAAGTTGTAGTAGCTACATCACCCGTGGGCCAATGTTATACGGGACGGCTATTTAAAACTTTTATCTACCACTCATAATAAAAGAAAGAACATAATGTTCGAATTATGAACTCGAAAACAGTTGTTTATAGATGTGCTTTATGCATTATAGAAATCACAGTTTCATCTGACGCTTTACGTCAAATGAGAAGGTACGCCTTTCGATAAAATGGAGAAATGAAACGATGTTAGCCATAATTCTATGGAACTTTTATTATGTAGGTATTTATCTTAAACTTACAAATATTTTATTACGAGCACGGCTAATCATACTTAATTGATTTTTTACATGTTTCAAATTCTGCTTCACTTTCACATTCACAATACATAAATATTTTAAATTTCGAACAGCAACCATCCGTTGGGCAAGGGCAGTTTTATTTTTATTTACTCTGTAGTCCGTATGTAAACCAGCCAGGATTGAATGCTGGCTGGCGGGATGAATGACTGACATACGAGTAGATTGTAAAATAACTGGACAGCCATATTGAATTAAACGTATTGGAGCAAGTCAAGAGCAAGCAGAATAGCATCCCCATTTCTTTTCCGTGGGTGTCGTAAGTAGCGACTAATGGATTCGAGGTTGTGTATTGCAAAATGAGGCGATGGGCTGACAACCTGTCACTATGGTGATACACATTCCAAATGACCCTCAAAATTAAATGTTTGTCAGACGTGGCGTAAATGCCCCTCTTTTAAAGCCGTTTACGCTCTGCCTTCCCTGTAAGGGATTATAGGATAGGCGTAATATATGTATGTAGTAATATATAATAATAAAAGCATGTAAGTAGTTACGCATTTCAGACATGAACATAAACTGGTTCTACATACAGTTACTTATAATATCCAATAAAGTTTGATACCCTGAGTGGGTAGCTTAAGTTGGTGCTAATAGTACCTATCTATCTAATTAATAAGGTTTATATCCTGACAGAGTTTGAATTAACACAGCTATTTACTTTAAATTGGCACCCTGCGGACGTGTCGCAGTAAATAAACAAAACTCGCCAATCCGCAAAACGTCCGGTTTTAATTGAATATTTGCGTTAGAGTTAAGACTGATTTCTACATTAAGTAAATAGTAAAGTGACAGAAGTCACTTTTAATATTTTTAAAGCCCTGTAAAAATATTAAAGTCGTTTATTTTTGGCTTATAGTTTCTGGACCATTGGCCGAACCCAATTTATGATTTTTTGTAATTTTGTTAATGCTAACTTACTTTTGTTTGCAGTGTATAAGAACGACTCAAGCTGGGTTTCTACACTGTATTAACTGTTACATTGACAATACTGGGACATTTTTTAATATTAATTTAGTTATAGACACTTAAATTCTTCAATTAAAGAGCTACCATACATTGAATCATAAATTTAAGAAGCATAGAAGCTTTGCTTTCCATTGGTAGCGGAATACAGAAATGTCCAAGGCCGCGCCGCAATGTATATCGATGTTCTATGAGGTAGCAAAATGAGGCATTAATGACGCCACTCTCGGCTGTGCCTTTTTTCTGTGATTAGTTGAACTCGAAAATGTGCCCAATGTCAAAGAAGTTACTTCTTAATGGCGCGTTTAGGCAGAGTCGAGAGGGTGGATAGCTGTTCTTCTTTCAATTTAACCCTGCTTTGTCAGTTTTGAAACCTATTAATAATTTTGCTATTCACTGATTATATCGGCTGAAAAGAGGAAATTCAACGCCCTCCTTTCAAAAGGGTATTCAATAGGAAACAATCACCTGCTTTATTGGTCAATAATTTATTAAATCGCCCTTGTGTGAAACTACCTTTATTCGGCCATGTCGTCGTGTCGCGCCGTCACTGCTGCGTCGAATTTAATTTTCTCGTAATTTCGTGTTCCAAATTCGAATAATTCCATTTGCCACGGAGAAGTTTGAATATTGGGGAATGTTGGTAAAAACTTGGCGTAGTGAAACGGCTATTCGGGACGCTGCGCGTTGAAGAAAATCGATTTAATGAGAAGTTGAAAAATAATAATTTTGAGGCGTAAATCTACATTGCCCAGTATGGTGCCTGTCAAAGAAAAACCTATTTTAGAAGCAGTTAAGCTTAACTAGTCGAATCAGGTTTTCTTTTCGGAAGTCCATCGAAAATATTTCGCTTCTTCCACAAGTTAGATGCCTGGAATTAGGGCTAGACTCAATTTTTAATCTAGGTTCATCTTTGTAAGATCTAGCCAGAGAATTTAAACTTTGTAATACCATGTCACATTAAGAATTAAGTTAAATAAAAACGAAATTGTACATTTTCAATTTCAGTAGCGGCATATTTGAATTTCAAAATAGTGTGAACGCGGGGCGTAAATGTTGCCAACTTAAAATAAATATTTTTTAAACAGCCAGTAAAATTAACGGAACACCAATTGAAAGCCATACTATTCTGTTAGTTTTCAATAGTAACTCTACCAGAAAATGTCGTATTACGATTAAACATAGGATTGTGGAATAAGATTAATAAAATTAAAAGAGATTATTCAATCTATACAAAATGTCTATATCTCTTAATTTTCGCCCATAATCTCTTTTAATTCAGGAATAAAATTGTTGATTAATTTTACTGTGCCTATCCGCAAAACAATTATTAATAAGCTCATAAATAAAAACGTCAGCCGAAAAGTTTTATTTTCTTCAATCCGCTAGCCAGATCCGAGCAGATAATTTGCTTACAATATAATCCGACAGCGATTGCTTGCCTCAAGGAAACGGGGTAAAAAGCGACCCATAGGATCCAAGCTATTATATTCAAATTCAACCTGGTAGAGGCAATTTATATGGAGTTTATTGACAAGACCGCGCACCGACGCCGCGTGAAATTCCTAAAGAAAATATCTTCGGTTTCGGCTCCGCTTAATTGAACAGAGACAATATTGTTAACGTTCCTTTATCCCCTTTACTTTTTAAATCGTGAATTACGTCAATACTTTCCCGATAAAAGACTTCTCTTAAATTTAAACTTCGAACGCCAATCAATAATTAACTTCTTCGTAACACTGGCCGCTTCGACACACGACATACGAACTTTTTCGTCAATGTGTTATTGTTTGAGTTCTTTTTTCAAAAAGCCCGCCAAACTTTGGACTCGGAAGAAAGTGGGCACAATGCTGGATTTCACAAGACAGATTACAGCGGACCGCATTAATAAGGGACTTTTACACGGTGCGACTACAAAGCAAAAGTCCTTTCAGATTTAATTCTGTGTGTTTAGGAAGTGAAGCTTATCTTCTTCGGCCATTTGAAAACACTCGAAACGCCATTGAAATTTTTTAATACAAGCAAATGTTAAAACTCAAAAATAAATTGAAGAAATGGAATGATAACTACGAGACTCGCCACAAGTCAACGCGTGAGAATCTTTTTCCTATAGCGTAGTTACGGTAAATGGCAGTGTACTTTGCTAATAGATATTTTTATCTATTTAAGTAATAACAATTTATGACAAATTTAGAAATAAGCTGCTTGCAAATTGACGTTGTTGACTATCAATGTATAATAGCACATTCACACAATGCCAATATGGACAGGGAAATAGTAAGGGAAGTGGGCAGCGCGAGTGTGTGAACAGGTTACTCGCGCCGCTACTCGTCATGCCGCGCTGCCACTTCCCGTGATCCCGCGATTGTCGGCTTTTCGGGCGCGAGTCAAAGGAAGGGCAGCACGAACACATGTGGAATGTATTGCTATCTCGCCTACTCATATTGGTGCGAGAAGAGTATAACGGCAGTGTGTGAACACTCACTCGCGATTAAACTTCCGCGGAAGTAGCAGGTGTATAGTGTGAACGTGCTATAAGAACAACGCCTGAAAAAGTCTCATGGTGTAAACGGCTCAAGATGCGCATGTCCCGATCGCCAGATAAGATCGCAATCTTTTCGGATATTGCTCGGCATAATCATATGCGGCCTTTTTTAATTCAGCTTTTTTATTTTTTTTCAAAGGGCGTACTCGAGGCGTGCCGGACAATGAGCCTGGCTGGAAATAATGCATTGTTGTCGTTTGGTTTTTAGTAAATTAAGCGCGTAATTTTCTCAACTGGCTGGAAATGTTTTTGTTGCCCTGAAGATATTCTGCATATAACCAAAAATATTTAGCTGACTATATGAAGTGGTATAAAATAAAGGTCGCACGGAGCAAAGAGCACCTGTTTAAAAATATCGAAGCTAAAATATGGGAGCTTGGACATGGGATGGGAATGGGACGAACTTTCAGCCAGTTGTACAGTTTAAAGTGAAGTGTAAGGCCAAGAGGACTAGTACCCAGGCCAGAAAACCTCTATCACATTTTTTTACAAATTTGACGTGTTTTTTATATACTTACCTTGTTTATTTGTAGGGTAACAAATTAAGTTAACAACATGCAGTTCGGGGAACAAGCAGCACGATTCCAGAAAAATCTACTTTTTCATTTGCTTTTGTTTACCCCCGTAATAAATCGACGTTCCATGGTTTAGACTACATCTGAAGCAGATTCCTATCTACTCTACTCAAGTAATACATTAGCTATGAGAATTATCAGCGAAAAATAAAACCATCTATTTACAGCCTCATAAACCGATTGCGGAAGACGCCGCCATCTAATCTTTCCACGGCACTATTTACCCGATGTATCTAGCCGAGAATCGAACCTGGGACCGAGAATAATTCGGTTAGTGTCGGGGGTCACGGGTTTTTAGCAGATCAATAACGCGCGTGGTTGCCCTTGGCGAGATAGTGGTGGGATTGGAGGATGTCGATGAATCTTATTGTAAAAACACCGAACCACACTTTTTTTTATAATACTCGGTCTTTTGAGAAAACCTGCGAAATTTTCTACCGCGGGCAGGATTTGAACCTGCGAATTTCGCCATCACTTCCATCTGTAAGTTGCAAAACTTACCCGGTCAATGGAGCCGTTATTGGCATCAAGATACATTTCCAAAATTCACTGGCTATGGATGTGCCGCGGTAGCTCAGACAGATGGGAGAAACGTTTCGCCACTAGTGATGGCGTAAGTCATAGGTTCAAATCCTGCCCGCCTGTAAAACCCGTAAAATGATTCTACCTAACTACGCCACTCCCTCCCACAAATTCTACCTCTCCAGTTCTGCAGTTCCTATTCCAATCTTATTCTCATACAACAACGGCTACGATACGTGTACGGCGCGTTACAGTGTGTAACGGATGTGTTTATCAAGTCGTTTGAAAGACACAGACGTAAACGCACCAAAGCCGTATTTGCATGAGAATAAGTTTGGAATTCGCTATTTCCGTTGTCTGGCAGACGTTACGGTGCTTAAAAATAGTTGGAGAACAGCCTAAGTGTAAAACCTACTACTTAGCAGAGACGTACCACATTTAGAACATACCTGGCTTCCATTCTTAAAAAGGAAATCCTCTACAACAATGTAATCCAGCCTGATCCTAGACAAGCAGGGCAGCGCATCACTAGATCGGCGAATGATGCGCGTAAATCGGTGCGCGTGCGCGCCGTGGGGCGACGCGCGCTCGTAATTCGCGCCGCCCTCTCTCGGTGACTCGGCTCAACTAGGTACAGTCGGACACACGACACAATGTCGTCTAGGTACACGACACCAAACAAAACTTTCTGTCTTGTACTGTCGTTTGACTTTCTTGTTGAGTAGCAACTCGAATGGTTCATCATCATCATTCATATTGATGAACGAACAAGTCGACTAACAAATATTCTAAACAACTTTGAAAACGCAGTGTGATGCCGGCGTAGAAGAGCATTAACCCATTTCTTTCCCGTGGTTATCGTAAGAGGCGACTATGGGACTCGAGGGTGACATCTGTATTACAGTTTTAGGCGATGGGCTCACAATCAGTCTCTTTATTGACCATCTAATGTTTGCCAGGCGTTGCGGAAATGACTACGACTTACGACTTATGAAATAAATAAAAATCGCAACGAATTGGGAACCTCCTACTTTTTTCTTAGAAGTCGGTTAAAAACCAATACAAAAACCCACTTATCACACCTGAACCCGGATTCTCTTATTTATTTACCCTTGCAATGTCAGCGACACACAACAGTCATTTTATTGTCACCGTAATATTCTATACTTCAAACTGTTAGCAGAATACACAACGCTCAAAACCATGCTACTGACACGCTATCACATACAATTGAAACGATTTAAATTTGGAAGACTTCGGGCCCAGTCCTGTATTTTAAAATACGAACATTGACGCTCTGTCTAGCCTATTCCAAGGGTTACAGGTGTGATCTGTATCACTAAGACACAAGTCAAGCTGTGGTCACCTGTATCCAGCAGTTACGCTTTCCGCTTTGCAAGTGATGAGGCGGAATAGAAATTGGCATCTTAACATCAAGTTGTTAATTTTTTCGCTGAATCGGGAGATCTAGTTCGTCCCCATATCTTTCCCGTGGGTGTCGTAACAGGCGACTAAGGGACTCGAGGGTTCGCATTGCAATAATAGGCGGCGGGCTGACAACCTGTCGCTATGGCGATACACAATTTTGCGAATAACCCTCAAATGTTTGTCAGAGGCGGCATAAATGTCTGTTTTTTACGGCCGTTTACGCGTTGCCTACCCCGCAAGGGATAAAGGCGTGATTTATGTATGTAGTTCGTCCTCTTGACAATCTATGGATTGATCTTTCTGGTGTTTTGTTGGTAATTTGGTATCTCTGGCTGATGTGTGATGTGATTATTTGTGTCTCTTACTGCCTAGATTGTTTTAAGATTACATTAACAGCCACAACAGTCCACTGCTGGACATGGGCCACCTATCGGGGATTGTATTGTCATACTCACCACGCTTGGCAGGCGGATTGGCGAGAGCAGTGCTACATGTTGCATTCACAGGGAACGCTTCTGCCCATTTCCTGGATGATTATCCCTTAGGCGCTCCTTACGACATCCATGGGTACAATTGGGGGTGATGCTATTCTAAGCCCAACATGGCAAAACGATCGTTTTACAATCGAATTCAATTTAAAAGATATGTATTCAAAAATTCCTTCTTTTTTAATATTGCCTTGTATCTATTTGCAGTGACAATGTTTACACTCAGCCTACCCCACAAGGGATATAGAACTGTGTTTACACTTATTTTCAATGACAACGTGAGTGGAACGCGCGGTCGAGTTTACGCGTTCATTTCACTGTTTCTTAATTAAGCGCATTAATTGTAACAAAACGGAGCTTTTACGCGCCGCCACTGAATAAACACTGAGCTATGGTTTAAAGTAGAAGATAGTGCGACTTTTCATCAGTCTCATTAAATAATTATTGCAGTGGGTAGCCGTGTTATGCCGGCTTAGAATAGCATCGCCCCATTTCTTTCCCGTGGGAGTCGCAAGAGGCGACTAAGGGACTTGAGGGTGTGTATTGCAATTTAAGGTGATGTGCTGACAACCTGTCACTATGGCGATACACAATTTTCCGAATGACCCTCATATATATGTCGGACGTGGCGTAAATATCCGTTTTTGCGGCCGTTTACGCTCTGCCTATCCCGCAAGAGATAATAGGCGTTATATATTATGTAGATTTTTTTTTTTGGGCTGGACTTGGCAATTTTAGCCCCGGGGCTTTGAAATCTACACCTGCCTGATCCCCAGCTAGGGCTCACCCGGATAAGTTTTGTGGTTGTTCAAACAATTGGTGCGCGATTGGGCTTACGAGTTGTTCTGGGAAGAACGGATTGGACTGAATCTACCCGGCACGTGCCGGTAGTTCCCGAAATAGGGAACAAATGAGGGACCACCGCGCCCGTTGCTTGAAGAGCTTGTGGAATGTGATCTACTTGCAATGGCTGCAACAGCGGCTACTAGTTTCTTTACTATTATGTATCCTATGATTCCCCGCTATCTTAGTGTTTCCATAGCGAATGATATACGCGCTCATTATCTCGTCAGACGCGAACGCGCGACGCGACGTGAAAATGACGCGGTTTTCAAGTTTCTACTGAGCTGTAACACGCTCCTACAGTTGGCAACGATGAAATTGAAATTGAAATTCTTTATTCAATGTAGGATAGTATTATCATATCACTTATTGACGTCATGAACCGTCATTGTAAAAAAAAGAAATTTGTATCACACAATTTTCTTTTTTTTATATCAATTTTGTAATGTCCTAATAGAAAACCGGCTCGGGCGGGAGAAAAAAATAAAAAATCAAAGCACTGCCACGGGGCTGGCCAGGTTAATCACACGGCATGTAACTTTACGCCACCACCATCTGAAAACGATATTTGTTTCAAATTGAAGTCAAGATTTTTAAAGCGTGTAGTTTACATGCGTATAATTAATCGGACCTCCTGAACAGGAAAAACTCACCAAAAAACCTGCCCAGAAGTGCTCCTACTCTAAATTAACAATCGTACTAGCCCCTAAGCTACCCTAGCTAATTCTGTAAGTAAAAAAAAATATGTATAGACCAAAAATGGCTACATATTTTTTTTTTTGTAAAAATTGCAGTAGATAAATCTACCAGTTTTAACTTATAAAATATTTACTTTAAACAATTGAAATTACATCCATGCAGATTTATAAAATTATGTCAGTTGTAAACTCCACGCACGCCCCATTTTGGTATTAAAAATGAGTGCGTGTTTCTTGTGCTGCGCTGGAATTTCAGAGCTCCATGCCTCTTTGTCATTAATGTACTCATCTAACTTATAGTAAGCTTTATAACATAATGTTTTCTTGATAACAGACTTAAATTTACTTTCTGATAAACTCAATATATCTTCCGGTATTTTGTTATAGTATCTTATACTTAGACCTTCAAATGAAGTCCTAACTTTAGCGAGTCTATGCTTAGGTTGATCTATTTTATTTTTACTCCTTGTATTGCGGTTATGCCTGTCACAATTTCTAGTGAAAGTATTTATATTTTTTCTAACATACATGATATTTTCATAAATATATTGACACGGTACAGTCATAATATTAATTTCCTTAAACAGTTCCCTTAGGGAATCACGACTGCAAAGTTTATAAATTGCTCTAATGGCCCTCTTTTGGAGAATAAAAATTGTTTCAATATCAGCGGCGCGCCCCCACAGCAAAATTCCATAGGACATAATGCTATGAAAATAACTAAAGTAAACAAGTCGCGCAGTTGCAATATCCGTGATCTCTCTAATTTTACATACCGCATATGCAGCTGAGCTTAATCTTCCCGACAAAGATGTAATATGAGGGCCCCATTGGAGACTTGAGTCGAGAGTAATCCCTAAGAAAACTGTACTGGTAGCAAACTCTAATTTTTCATTGGATGGATAACAGTAGGCAACAGTTGACCACAGCTGACAACATACAGTTTTTGGGTAGTAGTTCTGGTAGTTGCCGAAATAGGGAACAAATGTGAGACCTCCAGTGGGTAAATATGGGCTGAATGAGGACTTTTCTATCTGACAGGTATCGCTACAGCGACAGCTAATTTATAAATCCAAACCAGATGGCAGTATGTTAAGTGTAAATTATGACATTGGAGTCACAAATAGGTACATTTCATCTTTTTTCTTACACTTCCTTGATAAGAAACTTTTTTAGTTTAGCTCAGCGCCATCTATGTACAATTGCAGATTGACTATAAAATTTCCAATTGAGGATGATGAATGATTTATCGAAACATCGTCAGACTCAAAACCCATGTAGTAGATGTAAATACACAAGAAATGATAGCCTGTATAGTGAGTGTTATGACACAACTTTACTAAACAAACACAGATAGGTATACAATTTATGTCATTTTTTTTTTACATTTACTAGACAGATATACAATTAATGTCAAATATTTTTTTTACATTTACTAAGCATTGTCCATTTGTACGGTGGATTAAAATGCTCAATCTATTTTCATTGGCGAAAGTTAAGCAAATGGGTTCATCCTTAGTATTTTATTTAGTACTAAACTACTAACGTCCCGCCCAGCGGTGCAACCGCTGCTTCTATTTGTGAGAATCAAGCATTTTCCCGTGGTAAAGGTACTAAAAAACCTTACTTTTGAATAACTCTATCTTTTTTTCAATAAAACCGCATCAAAATTGATTGTCGTACACAAAAAAGAAAAGAATTAGTAAATTTAAGCCTGTAAGAACTGTTTCGCTGTCCGCTTGTTACTTGGTCAAAGAAATATTTGGTCAGCCAACTAATGAGATCGCAAGTTGATATTTATTTGAACCACATTTCGACTGGCCACCGATAAATTGCACTTTTAATTTTCATACTTAAGTCGCCCACTTTCACTACTATGAGGTAAATAAAAGGGTTTAAAAGCAAATAAAATTTAAAACAAGATCAAAAATATGGCCACGCACAAAGGTGCATATAGCTCAGGTGGTAAAGCAGTGGGATGGTACCCCACGGTCCCAGGTTCAAGCCCCGGCGGGCGCTAACATTTTCCCAATTTCAATTTTATTTATAAAAATAAGATATTGAAATTTATTTTCATTTTCGCGGGCAAGGAACGAGCTGCGGTAGCCCAGAATCCAGATGGAAGCGGCGTCGCCACTAGTAATGGCGAGTGTCGCAGGTTCAAATCTTGCCCGCGCTTGAATATTTAGCAAGTTTATAAAAAAAAAAACACTGTGAGTGCATAGTAAACCATAAGTATATCGGGAATTTTACTTGAAAATTGCGTTTTCTGTAGATACAGACTATGTTATAAGCTGTAATAAAGGATCAATACGTCGAAATAATTTAGAACTCATATAACTTTTTAAGTACTCGCGATCACTTTCAATCATTTTTAGTATTAGACCGGGCCTATCGCGATAGTATTTAGGTCAACCCGCGACCACAATACATGAAACTGTGTTGAAACGTCGGGACACAGGTAAATTACTAATATTTACCTAAATACTATCGCGATAGACCCGGTCTAATACTAAAAATGAATTTAGAACTCTGACGTACATATTCATCAAATATTGATTTAAAAAAAATTAACTTGTAAAATTGCACCGCAGGCAGGTTTTTAACTTCTCTTCCAACTGAGCTACCGCGGCTCACCTGCCGTTGGTAAAGTTATGCAAAATGGCGTGGCGTGGCTCTATCTCAAAAATTGTTTGCAACACGTTGAATTGTTTTAAAATTTATCATACCTACATTATACAATATATTTTTTTATATCTCGCATGATAATAAGTGCGCACTGAAGAAACGTGACTTTCAAGGCAAAAAAAAAATACCAAGAAACTTATGCCGTGTGCCGGCTTACAATATTGCATCACCCAATTTCATTCCCACGGGTGTCGTCGTAAGAGGCGACTAAGGGACCCCAGGGTTTCATGTGCTTTACAATTTTACACGACAGGTTGTAGGCGACTATATTGTGGTACACGATTTTTCTGAAACGGCCTAGAAATATTTGTCAGACTTTTATAGCGACCATATTTTTACGACCGGTAATGCTCTGCCTACCCCGCAAGGGATAAAGGCGTGATACGTGTATGTATGCTCATTTTAAGCTCATAACCGATGATAACAAGAAAACAACCGAAACAATACAGATCGTAAGTTAAACAACAATAAAATAATCAGTTGCGGATCGTGCGCGAGCGCAACTCTTGTTACTCGTGTTGCTCGCGCTGTAAGGTGGTTCTCACACACGCCGCATGACTTTGCGGTATTTTGCCGGTCGTATTGAAAACAGTAAAAACGTTATTGATGAAAGGAGTTCTATGAAATCGAGTCAAAACTAACCGCCTCCCTCTAATAATGGTTGGTATTTGCCATAATCATCGCGCTTGGCAGTCGGTTTGGCGTGTGCATAACAAAGCTGCACAGTCCCTGGATTCATTCCTTAGCCATTTAAGACACCTATATACGTAGAAATGGGCTGATCCTATTTCCTTTACCACACGGCATATCTGAAATCGCATAGAAACGTCGCCACATGACACACGACGCCCGCATGGATTTTTTTCTGGATGTCAAAAACGCAATATAATGCGGCATGTGTGCGAACCACCCTTGATCGCATTGTTATCTGCCGATGCACCTTCCGTTGCAGTAATGACATTGTATGAAGTACTGAATGCATATTAATGATACCAAAATTTTGCATGGCTACAAGTTTCAAGGCAATGTTGCAAACCTTACGTTATACATACATACATATATAACGCCTATATCCCTTGCGGGGTAGGCATAGTGTAAAAGGCCGTAAAAAATGGAAATTTACGCCACTTCTGACAAACATAATTTTGAGGGTCATTCACAACATTGTGAACATCTCCTAAAATTGCCGTGTACATGTAACCCTTGAGTCCCTTAGACGACATCAACGGAAAAGAAATGGGGTGATGCTATTCTTAGCCGGCATCACACAGCAGTTATTTTATTACTCATTAAGTAAACCTTGTATTAAATACTTAGTAAGTAAAATTGGACATAATATTATGTCTTAGTTTTAAAGTTACTGCCTAATTTATTTGCCATAATTAAGAGACATGGCTTTTCCAGTAAAAATTACTGAATATTATTGACATAAAAAAGAATATAACTTTTAAGCACTCGCGATCACTTTCACTCATTTTAAGTATTAGACCGGGTCAATCGCGATAGTATTTAGGTAAATATTAGTAATTTACCTGTGTCCCGACGTTTCAACACAGTTTCATGTATTGTGGTCGCGGGTTGACTGACGTCCCAGCGAGTTGTAAATTAAAATGATAAAGACAAATGTGGGTAGCAGAACATCTCGTCACCCGCCGCCTAGATGACAACTCGCTGGGACGTCAGTCAACCCGCCCAGGTAACACACTAGCTGATTAATTGTCGAATTTTTCGCCTACTTGAGGTTAAAAGTGTAATTAAAGATGTATAACGGTTCTGGCCGCTACTCAAAGCTGATAAGAAGCATTCAAAATATTTATATATTCAATAGTCTGCATAAGACACTTCAAAAATATTTATATCAGCTTTTGGCTGTGTAAAGGATTATAATTACTTATTATTAAAGTATTTTGCTGTTTAATGGTGAAAGACAATTCTTTTGTAACACCAGCTGCTCAGCAGTGTGACCGAAGGGTATTTTAACGTTAAAAGCTGTAAGTAAGCATGGAAGGAAACTTTTATACAGCTGTTGACGTACATGTGGTGTAATTTGGAACCACTGTAGGGTATTTTGTTTAAAGGTGTGTAAAAAATACTTATATCAGCTTGCAGCTGCTTAAAAGACGCCTAAGTAGAATATAATAATTCCTTTAGCTGAAGATGCGTATGAAGTCGTACCTTTAAACAGCTTTGTTTGAGAAGTTTTTTAACGCCATTTTACAGGTGCTTTGTAATTCTCAAAGAGTTATAGTGTATTTTTCAAATACAATTGAACAGTTTTTTATATCTGGATACACCACATTAAAACTCGTTGCTTTTATTGACACCCTATTACAGCTTTTTTAATCCAATTGTTGTTCAGACTGCAGATCCTGCTAACGTCCTGCTCAAAATAAATAATAAAGTTAAAAAGGCCTTTATTCTACCATTTTTACATGACATATTATAAATCTAACTTATATTAGCACTAAATAACTTATTCACTGGTCTTAAATCGAATTTAAAATTTGCTTTTGCTAAAAATCCCAAATTGGCTGCGAACAATAGGTATTATAATACAATATAACGCTGAAGTCATTAGAACTGCATTATCCAATGCCAACAAACAACTAGAAGTATGAATAAAAGTCTTTTAAAGTAACATAAGAAGTCAATGGCTGACTAACGGTATTTTGGTCAGCTAAAAGAGTCACAAAATATTTTTTCAACGATATAAGCTGAACACTATATGGAAGCCATATCTAGCCTAAAAATAATTAGTTTTGTATTTTTATAAATAAAGTAGATTGTATGAAATCACATTTTAAAATATTAATTTAAACATCAACTGTATAGAAAATAATTTCATAAGGGGGATGAATATAACTTAAGTTCGAACACGTAAATAATTATAGGTACTCTTTGTTTTTCTAAACATTTTTTAGATTAAAACCTCATTATTTGAAAGGCGCATGAAAATTGAATTAGATAATTGGTATAAACTACACGATAAAGTAGCACTCGCATTATGAACGCATTATGATCACTTGCAATCACTTATTCAGCACACTATAATATTATTTTATATTTAAAATGGAGTCTGCTTCGATAACGTCTAAGATGGATGTTCTATTTTAATATTATTATTAAAAATAATAATTGTCAAAAAAGCTGACAGAAAATGTGAATACAACGTTGCAAAGGTAACAAGCTGTACAAGAGCTGAATATGGGAGCCTTGTACAGAATTAAACATATCATAATACCATAATAAATCTCTTTTAAAGCCTATGACAAGTCTTATTTCAGCTTGTATCCAGCATTTATAATACCAAAGGCTGTATAATTTGGGGCCATTTTTTGAGTTCACAGCACTGCTAACACCTTATTAAGGGCAATCTCTACACCTTTATACAGTTTTGGGTTTTCATGGCAGCTTTAATAAAGCGCTTGTGCAGCAATTTGTGCTACCTGTACCTGTACCATGTATTGTGGTCGCGCGCGCGTGAAACTGTGTTGAAACGTCGGGACACAGGTAAATTACTAATATTTACCTAAATACTATCGCGATTGACCCGGTCTAATACATTAAATGAATAAAAAAAAAGATATTGTTATGGTATTTTTCTAGTTTCTATGTCGAAAAAACCGTTAAATCAAAAAACGGACCAACTATCAGGAAAAACAGCGCCGTAACGGGTCACTCGCGATAACTTTTAGTAAACAACCATCCCAAATTTATAGAAAATTGATTCTAGTTGCTATCTGTACAAATTAATTAAAATACAGTATATACTGAGGTCCCGATTGTCGTGTTGTAGTTCCGACCCCCGCCTGCAGGGCACCGGACCATCGGGAACAATGTTACTCTAACTTCACTTCACATGAACTTGTTACTACCTAGAGTATTTATACTCTATATTTTTATGCCGTGTGATGCCGGCTTAGAATAGCATCATCTCATTTCTTTCCCGTGGATATCGTAAGAGGCGATTAAGGGACTCCGAGGTTAAATTTGTATTTATTTATTTAACCGTTTATTGGACATAATATAACACAAAAGACATAACATATAGAACAATACACAACAGGTCAGCTTATTACTAAAAATAAATCACTTACAGCAGACCTAGGGTAGTGAGAAGGCATAAAGTGAGGCAGTTGACGTGTACAACTTACTTAATATGATAAAAATAAAATAATAATGTATCCTAAAGTATACCTCATTTTATTAACTATGTATCTTGTGTATTGCAATTTTAGTGAATGTATGTCAGACGTGGCATAAATGTCCGTATTGTACGGCCGTTTACGCTCTGCCTACCCCGCAAGGGATATAGGCGTGGTGTGTGTGTGTAATACCTAAATGGTTAAAAGACAAAACTATGTATAAAATGCCAGCTTAGAATAGTCACCCCAATTCATAACATTTCGTTTTTGCGGTGGTCGTAAGATAAAGGCCGACTTAAGGAATTTACGGTTTCGTTATTAGAGTAGGGATTACAAAGTAAGACAATCAGCTGACAACCTGTCACAAGATATGCCTACATGTCAGTAATTACACGATACGATTAACCTAGGTGTCACTGAAACATGATTTTCTCAAATGATTCTTAAATACCTATTTGTCAACCATGTCGAAGACGGACATTAACGCTGTGCCTACGACGTTGTATGTATGACGGCCGATGTTACGCTGTGGTAGTGCGACTGCCTGCGACGCAAAGGTTCCGGGTTTGATTCTCGGTAGGTCACTAACAAAGTTGATATTTATCACTTTGTGAATTTGTTCCCAGTCTGGTTAGGACATTGCTGGCTGAACCACCTGATTGTCCGAAAAGAAAGATGGTTCCGTGCTTCGGAAGGGCACGTTAAGCCAGTCCCGGTTGCTGTCTATGATTACTAGATGGCCGTTATCAACCATGTCAGAATCAGAAGCCTTCTAGTAGTAGTAGGCGGTTAAAAAACTCTGACAACAAAGTTTATCGGGTCGTTGGATGACTCGGTTGCTAACACGAAAAGAAGAAGTTGTATGTATAGATGTATGTACGAAAGGCACTACCAACTACGTCATACAGGACTTCCACAAAACAATGGCCACGAAATATTCCTCATGCGACTGTGACCAATCTGCCGGGTATTTGCGCGGCATCGCGACTACAAGGTCGTTATCGAATTAAAAACAGTAGTAAAACTACTCACAGCAAACGTAAAGATTTGACGCATCGAATGTGCTGAAGCAAAAAGTTGCACGCGCGGGTATGCGCGGTGTAAGAGAGGAGATAGCAGGGAAATGCATAAAGAATTGTGCCTACCGTTCGATTGCCTCTGGGAGGCTAAGATTTGATTCGACCAGTACCTATACAGTATTAAAGTTTATTGAGGCAGCAGTATGTTCATTTATTTGAGGCTGAGATTTGATTCACCAGTGCTCATACAGTATTAAGGTTTATTAAGGCAGCAGCATGTAACAGTAAAGATTTGACTCATCGGCTGTGCTGAAGCAAAAAGTTGCACGCGCGGGTATGCGCGGTGTAAGAGAGGACATAGCAGGGAAATGCATAAAGAATTGTGCCTACTGTTTGATTGCCTTTCGGAGGCTGAGATTTGATTCGACCAGTACCCATACAGTTTTAAAGTTTATTAAGGCAGCAGTATGTTTATTTCTTTAAGGCTGAGATTTAATTCGACCAGTGCTCATACAGTATTAAGGTTTATTAAGGCAGCAGTATGTTTATTTATTTATTTGAGGCTGAGATTTGATTCGACCAGTACCCATACAGTATTAAGGTTTATTAAGGCAGCAGTATGTAACAGTAAAGATTTGACGCATCGAATGTACTGCAACAAAAAGTTGCACGCGCGGGTATGCGCGGTGTAAGAGAGGAGATAGCAAGGAAAAGCATAAAGAATTATGCCTACGGTTCGATTGCCTCTGGGAGGCTAATATTTAATTAGACCAGTACCTATGCAGTTTTGAGAATTATTGAGGCAGCAGTATGTTTATTTTTTTGAGGCTGAGATTTAACTCGACCAAAGCTCATACAGTATTAAGGTTTATTAAGGCAGCAGTATGTAATATTAAAGATTTGACTCATCGACTGTGCTGAAGCAATAAGTTACACGCGCGGGTATGCGCGGTGTAAGAGAGGAGATAGCAGGGAAAAGCATAAAGAATTGTGCCTACAGTTCGATTACCTCTGGGAGGCTGAGATTTGATTCGACCGGTACCCATACAGTATTAAGGTTTATTAAGGCAGCAGTATGTTTATTTATTTGAAGCTGAGATTTAATTGGACCAGTGCTCATACAGTATTAAGGTTTACTAAGACAACAGTATGTAAAGATTTGAAAAGCTGATGCGCGTTGTAAGAGAGGAGATAGCTGGGAAATACATAGAGAATTGTGCCTACGGTTCGATTGCCTCTGGGAGGCTGAGATTTGGTTCAACCAGTGCCCATACAGTATTAAGGTTTATTAAGGCAGCAGTATGTTCATTTATTTGAGGCTGAGATTTAATTCGACCAGTGCTCATACAGTATTAAGGTTTATTAAGGCAGCAGTATGTAACAGTAAAGATTTGACGCATCGAATGTGCTGCAGCAAAAAGTTGCACGCGCGGGTATGCGCGGTGTAAGAGAGGAGTTAGTAAGGAAATGCATAAAGAATTGTGCCTAGGGTTCGATTGCCTCTGGGAGGCTAAGATTTGATTCGACCAGTACCTATACAGTATTAAAGTTTATTGAGGCAGCAGTATGTTTATTTATTTAAGGCTGAGATTTGGTGCCCATACAGTATTAAGGTTTATTAAGGCAGCAGCATGTAACAGTAAAGATTTGACGCATCGAATGTGCTGAAGCAAAAAGTTGCACGCGCGGGTATGCGTAAGAGAGGAGATAGCAGAGAAATGCATAAAGGATTGTGCCTACGGTTCTATTGCCTCTGGGAGGCTGACATTTAATTCGACCAGTACCTATACAGTTTTGAGAATTATTGAGGCAGCAGTATGTTTATTTGTTTATTTATTTGAGGCTGAGATATGGTGCCGATACAGTATTAAGGTTTATTAAGGCAGCAGCATGTAACAGTAAAAAAATTGACTCATCGACTGTGCTGAAGCAAAAAGTTGCATGCGCGGGGTATGCGCGCTGTAAGAGAGGAGATAGCAGGGAAATGCATAAAGAATTGCGGCTACGGTTCGATTGCCTCTGGGAGGCTGCGATTTGGTGCCCATACAGTATTAAGGTTTATTAAGGCAGCAGTATTTAGCAGTAAAGATTTGACTCATCGACTACTAGGGAACGAACGCGCGAGCGGTTTAGGTGAGAAAATTGCAAATACGTTAATTTAAAATTGTGCTTACATTTTGATTGCCTTCGAGATAGTGTGGCTGTAATTTTATTCAGGCATAATGTATCTAATAGGGAAACTAGTAATCAAACAATTTGAACAGGTTGTTCAAGCAGAAATACAAAAGAGTATACAGCAAGAAAGCAATAATTTTTCTTGCTGTGATTGTAAAGAATTGACAGCGCCGACACATCGTGGTGTTCTTTTTACCTCTCTCTTTTTAGTGACTCTAAAATCTACAGTGGAATAAATAAATCTTATGGAATAGTCAGTACTCTACCTACATGGATACATCTTGTACTTTCTGCACTCTCTAATCTATTTTATACGTGGAAGTGTCGTCTGTCCGTCGCTCCTCGAGTTTCTCACATTAAAGTGGACATTTCAAATTATTGGCGTTTGGTTTTGCTAATTAAATCTTTTATCGCGCAACGCTGAGGTTCCAGGGAAAATTGACATACAGGAGATTTTCTCACGGCAGTCGAAGAGTTATGGGTTGGGTGCCTTCCTGTTAGACTATGATTAACATGTTCAATGCTGAGCTTGCTACGCCGTAGCAAAGTGCTACGCTGGGTGTAACAGTTTTGAGTTACTATTTGTACCTCAATATTAAATTTTCAATTGTTTTAGGTTTAGTAAACTGGTTTTTTGTGGAGGTGTTCGTACATTGAGTGTTTGGCAATTTTACCCGATCAACAGCCAAAATGGCGACACAATTTTCCGAATGACCCTCAAATTTATGTCAGACGTGGCGTAAATGTCTGTTTTTGCGACCGTAGACGCTCTGCCACCCCCGTATGGGATAATAGGCGTGATATGTGTATGTGTAACAGCCGCTGACCATCGTCAAAGTTTTTAAATTGCTTTAAACCAATAATAATAGCTGTCAATTTTATAATTACACGATAATATAAAACGAAACATCAATTAGCTGTTATAATAAATCAGTGTTTTCGTTTTTGAGATAAAAAAAAACACAAGTCACAGGAAAGTCCGATTCAAAAAGTGTCATCTACGCATTGGAAGTGTTAAAAATTGTCTGATAAATATCTGACGTGGTTAATTTGTCATTAAGCCAATCTAAACGTTTAACAAGGAAGTCAGAGAAAATAAAGAGCACTCTTTTATATGTAGTTAAAATGGTTGCCATAGATACACGCGTGTTGGTACTTCCATATCAATCTGCTTCCGTGGACTAGTGGTTTGAGCGTTCGTCTCGAGATCCTGGTTCGATTCTCGCGGGGGGGACACTAAGTAGATATACTGTGTAATGTCATTATGACTGAGAATTGTTTCCCGTTTTGGTTAGGACAGTGCAGACTGAACTACCTGATAGTCCGAAAGAAAATGGTGCCATGCTTCGAGGGGCACTTATTTCAAAAAACCCTGGGTATTTAATTCTTTTACGACACCCAAGGGACAGTGACAATTTTTACCGTCATTTTTACTAAATCAGCTAATAACTGATAGATTAGCTAGCTAGCTAATAGATGAATCATTTGATCCCATCTCTATACAGGGTAGGCAGAGCGTAAACGGCTGACAAACAATTGAGGGTCATTAAGAAAATTATGTATCACCATAGTGACAGGTTGTCAGCCCATCGTCTAGAATTGCAATACACATGTAACCCTCAAGTTACCCAGTCGCTTCTTACAACACCTACGGAAAAGAAATGGGGTGATGCTATTCTAAACTGGCATCACACGGTTAAATAGATATAGGTGGTTCACTCACTTGTCGTAAATCCACCACAGCCGTACTTGTACGGGCTTAAGATGACATGAGACGCATGCGTTAAAAAAACGGAACGACAAGACATCAACCGGAACCAACGGTTGAACGTGCCCTTCAAAGTACGGTACCATCTTTCTAACGGACAATCATCAAACACCATGTGGTTTGCTTGCAATCTCGTAACTAAACTTGGAACAGTTTCATTAATAAATATCCAGTCTGTGCGAACCCCGCATAAACTAGGAACTACCGGAACCTGAGACAAACGCTCTAACTACTAGACCACAGAGACAGACCTTGTGCTAATTCTGTACTAATAGTGCCGTTGAGGATGCATGTCCGTTGGTTCCTCGAACGACGGCGCCCTATCGTCTGACTGCCGCAACTAGAACCCGGACGCGGCTTACTAGCTACTAGCTACTGGCATACCGGTTCACTTAAAGTAGGCAAACTTACGGAAGGTATTTATTTATTTTTACGGGGTGTAAGGGACGATGTACCGAAAACTTCGCAGCCATGATCAGACTATGAAACTAAACAAGTTTTTCTATGAAGGCTATGTTGGTAAACGAGAAAAAAAACAACCTATTATAGAGGTACAAAAGTCTCGATCAGCTGAATGACTTTCTATGGAAACCCAAAAATAGTTTTTGTTTCCCATCATAGGCTCCGTAGTAAAAGTTGTTAAGTTTTATGTTCTGATCATGCCTGCAAAGTTTTAGGTGCAACGTTCCTTACACCTTGTATATTTTAGAAGAAACCTCAGCTTACAAATTATATACTAAATATTTATATAGATGGTGATACAAACCATGACAGAGAGTCACTAGTCACCCACTAGGCAGTGGAAAAACTCTGACACCAGGGTTCATCGGGTCGTTCGCAGAACCAGCGGGCACGCATTCTCATCGGCACTATTAGTACAGAATTAGCACAAGGTCTGACTCCGTGGTCTAGTAGTTTGAGCCTTTGTCGCGAGGGACGCACAAAGTTGATATTTAAGTATCACTAATAGCAAGAGCAAACCCATCATTAATAAAAAAAAAAAAGTATGACTTTGTGAATTTGTTCCCAGTTTAGATTCCCGTGTGATGTCTGTCGGCTTAGAATAGCATCACCCCGTTTTCTACCCGCTGGTGTCGTAAAAGGCGAATAAGGGACTTGAGGGTTTCATGTGTATTGTTTTAGGCGACAAGCTGTCAACTTGTCACAATAGTTATACACGATTTTTCTGAAACAGCCCTCAAATATTTGTCACGTTTGGCCATTAACGCTCTGCCTACACCGCATGGGATAAATTCGTGATATGTATGTAAGGAGATTGTAAACGTTTAGCCGTCGGTCCCGGTTCATATATTATTTAGATGGCAATCGTTACACAACCTTGACGGAGAGTCACTAGTAACCTACTAGCAGTTGAAACACTCTGACAACAGGGTTCATTGCGTCGTTCGCGCCACGCATCTTCAATTGACACTATTAGTAGTTCAGAATTAGCGCAAGGTAGATTTGTTTCATGTATGGTATGGACAATGGGGTAACGTTTTGGAAGTGGTTAGTTCTCTAAGATTACTGCCGTGAAATAGCAGCTTAGGTTAGTATCACCAAAGAACTCGTGGGTACAAGGGGTGAATTCAAGGATTAGGCAGCACTGTTTTCGGCACAGACATTACCGTGCGCTGCACTTGCCAACTCGCCTGCCAAGTGTGGTGAGAACTAACCTCCCTATATCTAGCAGTGCAGGAGTCTATTAGATAAAAGACGTAAGCTTTTTTTAAATAGGTTTTCTTGACTGTAGCCAAGTCCAAATTACTGCATTAATTGTTTGTTCAGCAAAGAAATGCTCAGCTGTTTTCATGCTGTTCATAACCTGACTATGAGCTGAACTCAAAACAAATAAACTCACCGAACCACCCAAAAAACGCACACAATATAAAGGCAGTGGCAGACCCGCGGCGCGACAGAAAACGCTAACCGTCGGGCGGTCAAAAAGCGCAATTGCGCACTGGCACAATGCTTGCGTCGTGTCGCGCGGCGCATGATAACGAGGGCTGGCTTTTGTCGCGCGACAGCGTGGGAGCGATCGTATCGTGTGCGCGACGCCTTACGCTTGTGATAGTGTAGGAAGTTTTATCGTAACGGGATGGGGTTTTCTTCTCGTAGCAGCCTAATGGGTCAATGTCGTAAGTCGCATTTTTGCATAATGGCAGAAAAAATCGATAGTTACGTATAAGAAACTCTATCTTACCGGGATAGGGTTCTTTTCTCGTAAAGTACTGTATCGTAACGGGATGGGGTTCTTTTCTCGTACAGCAATCCTAATAAGTCATATTAGATAGCTGTCAGATTTGTGCTTATTGTGAGGCAGAGGATCCATTTTCCTTTGTAGGTATATTTTTTAGTATGGAGATGACAGCTGTCAAATATGGCATATTTGTATAGCCTTATATTAGTACCCTAATCATTCAATAGGTTTGTCGTAAGCGAGTAAGGGATACAGTATTGCAATTTAAATCGATAAGCTGACCACTTGTCACTATGGCGATACACGATTTTCTGAATGACCCTCTCAAATTTGTCAGACGTGGCGTAATTTTTTTTAGGCCGTTTACGTTCTGCCTACCCTGCAAGGGATATCAGCGTGATAGAATTGTACTACTGCTAATTGTCTCGTATTTTACACCGTACTTTTGAAATCCGAATTCCTAAACTGGGATACCTTCTACGGAATCCGAGCCTTTTCATAAAATCTCAAATCCATATATGGACTTTGTTAGACTTACTGTCCACCAGAACCTGCCCTTTTCAGAAGTACTCATCGAAGCTCAATCCCCTGTGACAGTTCGTCGAAATCTATCGCTTTGTAAACTCCATAAATATAGAACAGGCAATGGAAGTAAAACTGCAATGAATAGTGAAACTGTCGCCGTATAAATAGGTGATGTAGACCTGTCATCGCCTTCTCATCTTGTTAGATGTCCATCCCGGAATCCAAACATTCATTTGCTGGATTCATTAGAAGCGAAAAAACTCTAACGAACGAGACGAGTAGTCGCGTAGTATGAAACTGATTGGAGTGGATCATAATTATGAGATACAATCGTGTCGCTATGAAAAATGGATGATAGTTTGTTCAGGATTGTAATTAGTACGGGATAAAGAAATTTAAAAAATAATGTAATTACTGCTAAGTCATTATAACTAGTTTAGTGCGATTAAAGTTAATAGTTTTCGCCACAGGTGTCTGAGAACTATACATTGTGATAAAGTAAGGCAAAAATATTTCAAGACTAATTAAATAAATAAAACTTCAAAGCATATATACAAATATCTTGCGCCAATCAAATCAAATACTTTGTTGTTCACAAGTAACACAATTATAATCTGCAGTACCTAATGAATAAACTGAGTGTACGATAATTTTAATGTTAATTTATGGTAATAATGGTCCTTTAAATCTGGGAGAATGGCAACAAAATACAGATTTCTCTACTAGTAGTGTGTATGTCAGCAAAAGAATGTGCAGGAACTGCCGAGCACAAAATTTTACTACACAACCGAATGGTCCCAGATTACGAGTCATCTTGTGTTACTACACCGACAAAGCTGTAAAGCCTAATTCACATTTACGTACCATCTAACCGGTAGATTTCCACCGTATTTTAATGGGCCAAAGTAAATTGCATGTTGAAACTTTCGGAATCTAGTTTGATATACATTAAGGATAGGAATTGGAATAACTTAAGTTACGACAAAAACTATCAAAATCCAAAAATATTTAATCCCATTTCTTAAATGATGCATAATGATTAACGACAGCTGCAAATTTTAAATGGGATGATACGTTTAAATACAAAGAGTTTAAAAACAAGAACCAGTAAGAAAAAACACAGATACAAGTAGGTAGGTATACTAAAGTTTGTAGAAGACGGAGCTAGACGTTGAAAAGGCAATAGTGAAAAACGTCATCATTTAACATTATATTTCTCGAAGGTGCTATCAAAGCAGCAAAACTTCCGTTATTTAGTTTAAAGCTCTTAAGATTAGATAGTCCGATCTGTACTCCGATTAAATCTGAGAAGGTTAATATTTGATTTTATTGTCAAGTGTTTATGCAAAAATGAAACACATAAGTACAATGATAGGTTTCAAGTTGACAACGAAAATAAATTACGTATAGATTCAAAACTATTTTACAAGCAAAGTCAAACCTTACCAACCACAATAAATTAAGTGATTATTCAGAACAAGATGTGTTTTTTTATTAATAAAGTTTAATCTGAAGTTAACTGCCAAAGATTTTTGTGAAGCACCGCATCGCAACGCAGCTTTATAAAAAAACTTCACCCATTTTAAAATTCTCAGGATATCTTCACACTTCACCGAAGGCAATATCTCTAAACGACCTATTGAGAAAGATAAAGCTGTTGATGAAAAACGTTTGGTACTGATTGCTGGCACCAATGATCCACACAATGGGTTGTTAGACGTAAAAAAAGCTTGTGTTCTGAAAAGGCAAAGAGGAAAAGAAATCAATCCAGTTAAATACGAATCTATAAAAACATCAAAATCGGATTAAAGCAGAAGTTTTTTGATCAAATTAAACTTGGTAATTAGGTTTCAAAACTCTAGCGAGTCAAAAGATAGATGCCAGATTGCGGTAAAAATACATTTAGTACAGCTGTAATTTTTTATGGACAGAACTTTGAACTTTCTACAAAGGGAAGATGTCATAATTTAAGCAAGCAAGAAAAATAGGTGTCGGACGAAAACATACTCTTCCAGTGACGTATAAAAAAGTGAAGCAGAACGGGAAAACTTTTTAGATTAGTAAGATTGAGGAAAATGTTTTGAAAAATCTACTTACGGTTTATGTCGTAAGTTTTCAAATTTATTTCTCACCGCTTTAACTATGATGATGTTAAAAATTCAGGAACGTAAAGATGGCAGCCTTATCTTATGCCACTATGATTTACACGTCGACAGACACCTTATTAATAAATAAATAATGAGCTGTAACAACTGATGTACCCCGTATACTTTCATGTATTACGTCACAAAACCTGCTACTGAACAAGGACCACCGGCGAAATTTCTCTAAAAACCTTGCTTTACAAACCATCGCTTTAGCTTTTATTGCCAAATAACAAGGTCAAGTTTTCTTCAGCCACTTGATGGTATAAAGTGGTTCCACTTGACGCGTGAATTTTCAAATTGATGCGCGTTAAATTCGCTACTTTTTGTCGAAATTATAAACGTATTATTGCAATTTGCGACGGTCAAGCAACACATCGGGGCTGCGGCTTTTTTGTTTTGTTTTTCACCTTTATTTACGACAGGGTAATACTGAATTTGGACGTGACGAAATATTTAATATTTCAAAAATAATACCAATTGCGTGTACGTCATCTTTAGGCCTTGTCTTGGCAAAAAAGGGATGTACGTATGCTTATACTACTCATGTCATAGATGACAACTGATCTAAACAATAAACCACATAATAAAAGATTACTCATAGATTCCAGTCCAAGCGCTAAAATTCCATAATCACTCTAAATAATTCTAAAATTAGAATTGAAAGGGGTAGCCAATAAAGAAGCTCGCTTGTACATAAATTGCGGAGTGCGCGGGCGCGTCCTTTATAATTATTCAAAATCCTGCACAAGTCGCGATTAAGGGCATATAAATCGGAGCCTTAATAGTGTGGACAAGGCGCACAATGCCACTGCATGTGCATATTGCGAAGCCAGGGCTACACGGTACGCGAATGTAAGCTTTTAGAAATAGACCGCCTCTGCAGCTCATCAGTTAGACTCTTCATTGGAAAGAAGGTGTCGTTATGAGTACCTATTGATTGAAAATAAGGTATCAAAACTTATTGTGAAGATATTCAGGGCAAAGTATATTTGGAAAGATGACAGCGGAAATTAGATTTAAAAAATGAAAATTGGGATTATTCTTCTAAAATGTGTCAATTTGACGCAATATTTAAAACGAATATAATATTACATATTGAAATTAAGATTAAAAGGAATGTTTTATTTACCATTGCATTACGTGTTGGCAATCGCTCACATATATTGTACTTTATTCTATTTTGGCAAAACTTTATCAAAATCAGAAAGAACATATTTATTTTAGATGCGCAAATTTTAGACTGTGATCAATTGTATAATACCTCAATTTCCTTGAATATGCAAAATTTAAAAACTGTCGTAGCTATGATCAATTGTGTTACCTTAATCTTTGAACCGTGTAGCACCTTTATGGTCCGTGCGACCGGCCGACTCGTAAATAGAGCAGTGTCACGCTCGCGTACAATGTACAAGCCACCCCGGGAGTCAAAACTAGCTGTTTGAATCACTGCGCCCGGCAAACGCAACCGACAATCACACTAAAACGCACCCTATGTGGATGATTGTATTACGTTTCTGTAAATACGCGAAAATGGACTTAGGATCTTTTGGATTGCGAGTCGCGAAGTAAAGAAAAGGATTGTATGTATATGATATTGATTAAAGAAAATTGAGATTTGCATAGAGCGTTTTAGGTTCATTTTAAGATGATATGGCAAAGAATAAAATGGTACGTAATTATAATTTGCGTTGTGTTTATGCAAGCCCCGCGGGTTGGATGAGTCATTTCGTGCAAGAAATGGGATGCCTATGAAAACCTATCTATTGTTTTGATATTAATGAGATTAGCTTGTACCGATGTTTTTTGTAAATTAAGATCTTTGGTTCGCGGAACGATTTTAATAATGTTGTTTATAGTTGACAGTTGTGTTGTATTCAAAGGGTCGTATTACAAGCGCCACACAATGAGACGCTATTTAGTCGGAGCCTACTCTACGCTAAATTTATTAGTCGACATAATCAGAGAATTAGCTATTGTATGGGATCATTTATTAGTCTCTACTAGTCAGTATTTTGATAATAGCCCCCTTTGCGGTAGATCACCATTATATGGAATGCAAAGGAATTCAAATGAGAATAAATCTCACTGACGCTACATAAGTTGGCTAGTCTAGTGTGAAATTAAGACTTATTTGTTAGACCAATAAAGTTCTTCTGTCGGCATAAAACACGTGTTTAACCGTTGGTGTCGTAAAGGCCGACTAAGTGATGGATTCATCAAGGGAATGGGCAGCGGTGTTCCTTGTGAATGCGTGGTGAGTATAACAATACACCCTCTATTAAGGAGATTCCTTTGGACAGCTAGGATTGTTGAGGCTGTTGATGAAGTACTTATCAAAATTTTTACAAGGCTTACTGCATCCCACGTGAGAAACCAAATTTAACTTGTCAACGAGAGAAATAGAAAAACTATACGCTTATTCCGATCAATGAATGCAATGGTGATACACAAATTTCTGATTGTCAGACGTGGCGTAAACGCCCGTTTTCATCGCAAGGGTTATAGGCGTGCGTGATGTATGTGTGAATGCTTAAATCTAGAATGGAAAACATGAGAAGGACATACCTTTATTATTTCAGAAATAGGTTTAGGGTTGCTAGGAGACAGTCACCCTAAAAGTACCCGAATTTTTTAAGAGTTATTACTTTTGAAAGGTTAAAAACAAAAAATTTAAAGTTATTTAATCATAACTCGAAAACGATATAAATTACAAAAAAATATCTAAGGCAACTTGGAAGCTTATAAAATTTTGCAATTCTTAACCAATTTCTAAAATAAAAAAGGTTTGTCTCTTCCATGTCGTCTATAATCGCATTAATTACTCATGAACTGGATTAGCTGTTTCTAAGTGGGTTTTATTTTTATGTTGTTTCTACTTAAGAAATATCTGCTGTAACAAGTGCTTTAATAAGACTAGCGTTCAATGTTAATCATATTACATCACATCACCCAATAGCAGTCCACTGCTGGACTTAGGCCTGGCCCAGCGTATACCAAAGGTTACGTTTTTTAAGGGGAGTTATCTCCTGTTTTCGCCATCCAGTCACAACTAGTTAATTGCAGCGGATAAATTGTAGTTTTCTAAAGCTACGAGTAGAGCGCCGGCCGGTAAACTCAAAAGAGTTCAACCGGTGTGTCCCTCAAGCTGTAATCCTCACCTATGAAAACTTAACGAAAAGCAATTTTGGTTTTGTCAAAAAATAGTGCTGAAATAGTGACAAATAGTGACATATGCAAGAAAATTAGTGACTTCATATTTCCCAAGATATGGCTATCGTTTGGTGAGGATTACAGATCGAGGCTCACGCTGTAATCCCAACTCTCGTGTGAGCAAACGGTGGGGTATTTTCACTTGGTCTACATTCCAAAAAATAGTGCCTAATTAGTGACTAATAGTGACAAAAGATGAGAAATAGTCGCTTTATAATTCCGAAGTTAGAAAGGCATCTTGGTGAGGATTATACCTATAGCAATTTTTGCTGTAACCCTCACCTCATTTCTGCTAAACGCTTAGGTCTTTTGACTCAAATTTAGTATCAAAAAATAGTGCTGAAATAGTGTTCTTAAACTGCATTGATTTTTATTTAGTTTATGTAGTAGAAGCAATAAAAAAAGCCGTAAGAACTTCTTCATACAAAATGGTCAGGTACAGTCGCGAACAATTACTCGTTCGTATTGTCGTACTTGAAGCTCAATACTGGTTTGTTATGTCGGTAGGAACGTAATCAAACAAATTTATTTCCTTCAAGTATTTTGTTTATATCTGACAGTACACAATATTTCTCAATCAGTCAGACGTGGCGATGATAACGACCGTATTTTTTGCGGCTGTTAACGCTCTGCCTAACCCGTAAGGGATAAAGGTGTGATATATGTTTGTATCTATGTAGTACATAAATAAATACATAAAAGATACAGGTACCTAACTTGTTTGGCAAAAATGGAACAAAAAACATATTTATGTGGTAAAATTCATTTAACTCATAAGTAAATGAATGTAGGTAGGTGAAATCTAATCAGTGACCGATAGCGAAAACCCAAGACGGGCTGGTGATAAGGAACAACTTTCCCCAAGGAACATAGGTCGAAACATGAAAAAAAAATTAGACCTCCCGTACAAAATTGCCGATCAGCTGATTTGGGTTATTCATATTCATATTAAAAGTTGTTCTTTATCACCAGCCCGTCCTGGGTTTTCGCTATCGGTCACTAAATAGATTTAACCCTATATAGTTAACGACGTTCGAGGCGAGGACTAATACTATAAGTACCTAATTATACCTAAATAATAATTTTTGTTATTTTCAAAACGTGCGTTTTCATTTTAATTTTTCATAATAATCATAAGTGGCGTATTTGTTATTTAAGAAATTTTATATTTGAGTTGTCATAATACTCAATAACGCGTAACGTGATGAAACCAAAAAATACCACGCAGGCGAAGTGCATGCAATAATTTCACTATTGTCTACCCTCTCGCTCACACGCGCGGCGGTCAGTTTTCGAGGCTCGGCCAAACCGGTTTTGTTTAGCGGTGGCTTGAGCGGTGGCGCGACTAAACAGGGCTTTCAGAGTTAAGAGAATACGATGTGATAAATTAATGCGATGTGTTGATCTGAAAGATATTAGCATAAGTACATATAAATACTTTATTGTTATAAAACCGTTATAAAGATCAAGGCGTCGAAAAATAGTTAACCAAAATACCTACTCATAAAATATAAGTACCAAAATAATGTCAGTGGCTCAACTTATATGTTATAGTTAACACCTACCTATATTGGCAGAAATGACATTACCTAAATTAAAGCAAAAATCAAGTCTGTATTCTACGAAATATTGTTCGCGACTGTACCTGTACCATTTTGTATGGAGAAGTTCTTACGGTTTTTTTAATTGCTTCTACTACATAAACTAAATAAATATCAATGCAGTTTAAGAACACTATTTCAGCACTATTTTTTGATACTAAATTTGAGTCAAAAGACCTAAGTGTTTAGCAGAAATGAGGTGAGGATTACAGCAAAAATTGCTATAGGTATAATCCTCACCAAGATGCCTTTCTAACTTCGGAATTATAAAGCGACTATTTCTCATCTTTTGTCACTATTAGTCACTAATTAGGCACTATTTTTTGGAATGTAGACCAAGTGAAAATACCCCACCGTTTGCTCACACGAGAGTTGGGATTACAGCGTGAGCCTCGATCTGTAATCCTCACCAAACGATAGCCATATCTTGGAAAATATGAAGTCACTAATTTTCTTGCGTATGTCACTATTTGTCACTATTTCAGTACTATGTTTTGACAAAACCAAAATTGCTTTTCGGTAAGTTTTCATAGGTGAGGATTACAGCTTGAGGGACACCAACCGGTCACAATGTATAATACAGGGTGTAAAGGACTACTGAGATACTGAAATGGTGCATTCAGATCAGACCATGAAACTGAACAAATTTCTATAAAAAAAAAATCAGGAATCGTCTAAAATATTTTGACTTCCCATAATGAATTCAGTCAGCTGATTGTGATTTTGTATGGAAGGTTGATTTTTTTCTCGTTTCCTGACATATATTTCTAGATGAAATATGTTCAGTTTGATGGTCTGTATGCATCCTATCAGTATTCAAAGGGCTTTCCCTTACAGCCCGTATTTAATGCATCGGATGTCGGCGCCTCTACCATTTTTCTGATTATGTTTCTATCGTTTTGTGCGCTATTGTTCCAGTCCTTAACAATATATTTCAAATTTCTCTAGAGCCGACCAGTCAACTCAAACCAGTTACAATTCCAACGATCACAAAGTAACAATGAGTGATACCGCGCGTTTGTTTACTTTTACACGACTGCGCAACCAAAAAAGGAGTGTAATGTTTTTAGAGTTCATTTATGTATGTATGTAGGTATGTGCAATTCTTCAAAGTGCTGCAACTCGTTAACTACTGAATAGATTTGGATGCGGATTGTATTGGAAGAATCTTTACACTATCCCGAGTGTCATACGCTAGGCTTTGCCCTCAATTCGGGATACTAATTGTCTTATCTTACCTTAAATTAGTGCTGTCACTTTCCGTCAAATAGGTTTAGAAAAGGATAGGAGGTTTCTAAGTCCTATCATGTTTATAAATGTCAATGTGTCCTTTGCAATTTCTAGTCAATTCAGTCGCCATTGTTTCCTTCGTCGTCTTATTTTGACAGATAACACGTATTCTTAGTCGAATTATAAGACATGACGTGACTAAAATATCTCCTGTCTTCTGCTGAACCTACTTGACGGGAAGTGACAGCACTAATTAAAGGTAGGTAAGAGAATTTATATCCCGAATTGTGGCCGTTATCTCAAATGCAGTCGTGTTTTTGATTTTTTTAATTTAGCTTGTTTGACGCATCCGTCGACGCCGGCGCCTCAACCAATATTTGCTGACCGTGTGTCTTCCCGCCACACTTCCGCTTAGTCACTCCGTCACAGCCGACTTTTTGAAATTGGAACTCTGAGTGTTGTGGCCGTGACCTATCCGCTAAAAGCTTGAATTGATGAGAACAGAAAAAAGGTTAATGTTCAGTAAGAAAGTAGTTAGAGAGTAAATAAAAAGAGAAGGCATCATATTATTATACTAAAAATACGCAAATGCATACATACACATATCACACCTGTATCCCATGCAGGGTAGGCAGAGCGTAAACGGCCGTAAAATACGGTCGCTATCGCCACGTCTGACAAATATTTGAGAACCGTTTCAGAAAAATCGTGTATCACTATAGCGACAGGCTATTTTAACACAAATGAATGAGTGATCTGTGGGCAGCCACTCCAAAGGCTGTTAATGTGGCTACATACTGGTCAAAGGAAATTTAGTTTCGTCTTCGACACGCAAATATGAAGAAGAAGAATGAGTGATGCTATTCAAAGCCGGTATCACACGGTCAAATGTATGACCGGCACCTACGCAAATGTATGAAATAAATAAAATGGTACCTACTAGCAATAATTATAAAAATTAATTAACCGTAACTTATTGTTCCAGATTCAAAACACCCGCGTTTTCGTCAACGATGCAACGCGTGCCCTGCACCCGTTCCGTGGTAGTAGGCGGTTGAAAAACTCTGACACCAGGGTTCATCGGGTCGTTGGATGACTCGGTGTCCCACACGCAAAGAAGAAGAGGGAGAGCTCCGACTAATCGCAACACCTACGCAAATGTATATAATATATATATATATATATATATATATATATATCATTCCTTTATTTTTATTTTCATTCCGCCCGAGCCAGTTTCTATTAGGACATAACAAAATTGATACAAAAAAAGAAAATTGTGTTACTTATGCAAATTTCTTTTTTTTACAATGACGGATCATGACGTCAATAAGTGATTGTTAATACTACCCTACATTGAATAAAGAATTTCAATTTCAATTTATGAATAGGTAAGTAGAGGTATAACAATTATAAAAATAAATTAACCGTAACGTGCCGTAACTTATTGTTCCAGATTCAAAAACCTCGCGTTCTCGTCAACGATGCAACGCGTGCCCTGCACCCGTTCACCAAAGCCAGGGAAAGCTCCGAGTAATCGCAACATCGGCGGTTATCGCGCGGTCGTGCGATGCCGCGATTGCGGTAAAGACGCCGCGCGGTTTGTTCTCGCCGCCTCGCCTCGGTGTGCACGCAGCTTAATACCACAGATAAGGGAACTAGAAAGTGTGGGTGAAGGGTGAACGTTGTAAAGATTTTGTTTGTGGCGACGGTTCTATTACGGGAGATTGAGACAGTTTAGTTTACATACATATATTATAGGGGTAGGCAGGGCGTCAACAGCCGTAAAGAACGTCACGTCTGACAAATATTTGAGGGTCGTTCTGAAAATTGTGTATAACTATAATAACAGGTTGTCAGCTCATCGCCTAAAATTGCAATACGGATGTCACTCTCGAGTCCCTAAGTCGCCTCTCGTGACACCAGCGGAAACGAAATAGTGTGATGCTTTTCTTAGCCGACATCACACGGCACTTAAGAGTCTAAATATTAGATAGTCCAGATAGACTTGGCAAAATCTTATGTGTCTTATGGGAGTCTGGCGTCAAGTCTTTATTATGAGCTTAGATAAGCCACTTGCCTCGCTAGGATGCTAAAAGGACACTTCCATACTTGATGAGAAACTTCATACAATGCAAAAATATTGCAACAATTCTCTCTCTCTCTCTCTCTCTTTTCGTGTGGGACACAATTGCAACAATGTAACAAATTGATTCCCTTCCGACTCAAAATCTTGGTTTTCAGTTCAGTTGTTGTTATCTAATGATGACGGCTGATGTAGCGCAGTGGTGTGAGTGAGACTGCCTGCGACGCAAAAGTTCCGGGTTCGTTTCTCGGTGGGGCATTCACAAAGTTGATATTTATCACTTCGTGAATTTGTTTCCAGTCTGGTAAGGACATTGCAGGCTGGACCACCTGATTGTCCGAAAAGAAAGATGGTTCCGTGCTTCGGAGGGCACGTTCAGCCGTCGGTCCCGGTTTCAGTCTGTGATTACTTAGACGGCGGTCGTTACACAAGCATGTCAGAGGCCTACTACTAGTATAAGATGGTTGCAAAACTCTCGACACCGGGTTCCATCGGGTCGTTGGAAGACTCGATGTTCCACACGAAAAGAAGATCTAATGTTTTAAAATAGGTCTCTTAAACGCTAGTTTTATCTATATCCGCTTTGAGCGAAATAACCTGTACCTACATTTCGTCATCGGTACTCACAATTTCCGCTTATCTGCTGATTAAGTAATTTTTGTGTAAACCGTGTGATGCCGGCTTAGAATAGCATCACTTCATTTCTTACCAATGGGTGTCGTAAGAGGCGACTAAGGGACTCGAGGGTTAGATGTGTATTGCAATTTTAGGCAATGGGCTGACCACCTGTCAGTATAGTGATACACACAGTTATCTGATTGACCCTCGAACTTTTGTCAGTCGTGGTGTTAATATACGTTTTACGGCCGTTAACGCTCTGTCTACCCCGTAAGCGATATAGGCGTGATTAATGTATATGTTAAGTATTTTTTCCCCCCCCTGTGTGTAAGTGTCATTTTGCTTATGATTCGTCAATGTGTGAGAATGCTATAGCCGTGTGGGGCCGGCTGAAAATAGCATCACCCCTAAACAGCGACTAAGGGATGCATCTAGGGAAAGGGCAGCAGCGTTTTTATGAACATTTATTACAACTTGCAATGCGCTCGCCAATCCGCCAGCTAAGCATGGTGAGTAGGGCATATACCCGCCTACTATGTCCAGCAGTGGACTGTTGGCTAGTAGCTTTTATTCTCACTTAATGAATTGAAAAAAAAACCAAGTACCATATAATCCATTAAAGCCACATTATTACCATTAATGTTTTAACTTCTGACTTGTGATGCCGGCTTAAAAATGGCATCACCCCATTTCTTTTCCGCGGGTGTCGTAAGAGGCGACTATAGAAATCGAGGGTTTCATGGGTATTGCAATAGTGATACACGATTTTTCAGAAACGACCCTCAAATGTTTGTCAGTCGTAGCAATAGCGTATTTTACGGCTGTTAACGCTCTGTTTAGCCCGTACGGGATAAAGGCGTGATATATGTGTGTGATGTCTTAAAGTTTTCCATTGCTTCTGTTTCGTGACCAACACGCCCAATACTATTAGACATTTCCCCCACATTTATACAGAGTATCTCCACATGGTCACAGCACATACGCCACCCAGATAGAGACTGTGCCACGAAGAGAGCCACAGACAATAAATTAATTAAATTATCCCGTAAAAATGTACCTTCTTTATCTAAGTCATATAATACATTACTAATCACACTATGTAGACGGAATCCTGTCATACCCTATACGGGGTGTAAGGGACAGCCCTCTAAATACTGATAGGGGGCTTACAGACCATGAAACAGAACAACTTTCCCCTAGCAACATATGTCAGGAAACGACAAAAATCATTCGACCTTCCATACAAAATCACAATCAGCTTGCTACATTTACTATGACAAGTAAAAATTTTGTATAAGTTTCGTGGACTGAAATAATTTATTTTAGGAAGTTGTTCAGTATCATGGTCTAGATGCACTCTATCACTGGAGGGCTGTCCCTTACACCTTGTAGATTGTGTAGAATAGTGTAATCCCACGCACGATGTAGGTACTTTTTTTATTAATGATAGGTTTGCTCTTGACTCTAGTCTAGGTCATAGGACAGAGACAGGGTCTAAGATGGAGCGAGCTCACCCAGAAGAATACTTGAGACAACAGCGTCGTTACGGGACTATTCTCGTGGCGAAGACCCTAAGCTACCGCCTCAATTTATAATTTCTGCCACCGACCGCCCACCCATTCACTGTGAATCGAACCCGCGCTACAATTAAACGACGCCCTTCGGTCATCCGATCCTATCTCTATGACCCGGCACCGCCCGTAGAGATCTCCTTCACTTAAGGGTTTTAGGGTTCCGTACCTTTGTATGTTGATATGTGTTTCGTGAATGTACCTGTAAATAAAAAAAACATATAATATACTATGTAAATAGGATGATTTCTTTGACAGCAGGTAGCTAGATAGGAAACAAAGTGGGTGTAAAAAGGACAAATGAAAATTGTATGATTCTGAAATCTGTCACAGGGCTCAATCTATATTTTATGAACTAAAGTACTACCATTTTTTCTTTAGTTAGTGATGGTCGTCTTTTCTTTCAAAACCATTTTTTTATATTATTATATTATATTATCCCTTTAATTTCACATATCTTCAAAACCACTAGTCCCATTTTAACGCAGATTTCTTTAAGCACTGAACTGTTAGCAAGTATACGTAAGTTTCTTCATTCTTTTAATGAAAGTTTCGCTAATGGAAAAGTAAATTATTTTGTCATAGCTATAGTAGTTATAAGAATATTGGACTACTTATTTAAGCGTTTCATAGTTTAAAATTAATAATAATTATGGTATTGAACCCTTCCGAGATATTAAACAATTTACTCTAGCTACTCCACCCAGTAAAACAATTTAACTACTGCAAAACTTAGCTTTTAAACTTGAAGGACTTAAGTTGCAATTGCGCTAAACTGTAAAATGTTACATTTGTCGCTTACGACCTTTGCCTTTAAGACATTTTCAACAAACAAAGATGAACTTAATAGATATAAAGATATGGTCTATTTTCGCAAAGTTTATTTAGTAGTTGTAGGGTCTTGACCTCATCGAATGGTCACAGTTGAATCGTTCACTCATTAGACCCACTGTCGAATAGACCCAGTGGGTCACATTGCATTATATCTCTTGAACCTGACAATAATTAGACCCACTGACATAATGAGATGTAATTTGGTACGGTTAGTATGTAAAGATTTAGATCGTATAATTATCTTAAAATGACCCTTAAATGTTTATCATATGTGGTGTAAATTTACGTTTCAAGGTTGGTTACGCTCTACCTAGCCAGCAAGGGGAATATTCGTGATATGTGTATGTGTTTCCGTGTGGTGCTTAAAATTGCATCACTCCTATTCCACTTGAGTCGTAAAAAGTGACTAATTGGGGGTAATAATCAAGGGAATGGGCGTTCCCTGTGAATGAAACATATTGTACTGCGTTCGCCAATCCGCCTGCCAAGCGTGGTAAGTATGGCGAGCATTCTTTGCTGCAGCACACATATGCGTATAACTGTGTACTTACTTACTATTTACCTATATTAAAAAAAAAATTATATGCTTTTTATTTTGTATTAAAAAGTGTGTAGGTATGTGCTGTAATTCTATGCAGTTAACGTTTTTTATCTATTTATGTTTTTTGTTTTCATTTGTTGTAATGCTATGATGCTGACTAAACTTTGCACTTAACTTCAACTGATTTTCTTCGACGGCCGATTCGGTGCAGTGGTAGTGCGACACAAACATTCTGGGTTTCGGAGGGCACTTTAAACCATCGGTCCCGGTTGCTATCTATGATTACTTAGACGGCGGTCGTTACACAACCAGGTTAGAGGCCTACTAGTAGTAGGCGGTTCAAAATACTGACACCAGGGTTTACCGGGTCGTAAGACGACTGGGAGTCCCACACGAAAAGAGGAAGAGAAGACTGATTTCGTACGTGGGTCTGTTTGGTTGGTAAATTAGTAAAGTGAATTCCACCCACTGGGTCTAATCGGGAGTGGGTCTAAAAGGCGAACGACTCACAGTGGAAAGCTGAAATATGGTATCAAGGGGATATAATGTTAGTGAAAATTCTTAACGGATTCCATTCGTTTCTGGAGCGAACTGCATGAGGTACAATTATTGTGTTCATTTTATTGCCATATTTGGGTAAGTTAATGGAATTACATTATTTACTTTTTTACGGTTCGCTGGCTCATTGTTGTGGAACTATTACGTCTAGTTATACCTACTTACTTAATACTCACCTTAAATACAGTATTCGGAGACTGCGCGCGGGGCGCCTTAAAAGCGTTTGCAGAATTGGCTACTTGACTGACAGGTGAAATGAGTAGTTTCCAAAACGTTTTGAAACGACAATGATATGACTGAATGAATGTTTTGATTCAATGATAATCATTGTTTTCATACAAAATGTCGTTTCAAAACGTTCTGAAAACTACTCATTTAACCTGTCAGTCAAGTAGCCAATTCTGCAAACGCTTTTAAGGCGCCCCGCGCGCAGTCTCCGAATATTGTGTTTAAGGTGAGTATTAAGTAAGTAGGTATAACTAGACGGAATAGTTCGATATTTAAGGTAGCGTCAAAAGACTAAATTATAAATTATTTTTCTGTTTAACAATTGTAACTATTTTTTTAAACTTTGAATGAAGTATTTTGTTTCATGCGTGGGACATGTCTCATGATCAATAAATAAATAAAAGTTTTAACTAAATATAATTGTAGTTTATAAGTAGGTAAGTAGTTTGGGTAGAAAATTTCGTGTTAATAAACAAAAATATTTTTTTCATTTTAGTGCCCTAGTAGGTACTAATTAATTACTTGAAGCAGGTTTACTTTTTGTCTGTATTTTATTAATGACCCTGTCAAGTATCACATATTATGGCTATGGCATTTCCAAAATGTTACAATGGTCTATCGTGGCTGTGTAAATTTGATGTATTGTTGAATTTAAAATTTCCGCGACTAAAAAATACGCAGTTGAGTCCAGATCCCTAGGGCTACTCCCACAAAAATTTACTCTTAGATTAGAACACAAGATGACTCTGTCGTTAGAGCGTCAGCACGGTACGCCGAAAGACGTGGGTTCCAATCCCACTTGTGTTATTTATTTTGTAAGAGGATTTGCAGAAAGAGAATGGGCGTGGGCAAAAACTACATAAAATGTGTAGGGTTGATACGAAATTTCTCATACTAAAGCACAAAGGTCAAATCCCACAACCATTCTTTTTCTGCACAGACTCTACTAGATAGTGTAAAATTTAACTAATGACCGATAGCGAAATTTCAAGAAGGGCTGGTGATAAGGAACAACTTTCCCTAAAGAACAAAGGTCGAAATGTAACCAAAATATTTCGAGTTTCCATAGTAAGTCAAATCAGCTGATAGGGAATTTTGTTATGTTCCTTGGGGGAAGTTGTTTCTTACCACCAACCCGTCTTGAGTTTTCGCTATCGGTCACTAGTAAAGTTTCACCCTATATTGATACCTCTTGAAAGATTTTAGCCGTGTGATGCCGGCTTAGAATAGCATCACCCCATTTCTTTCCCGTGGTAGTCGTAAGAGGCGACTAAGGGACTTGAGGGTGTGTTTTGTATTTTTAGGCGATGGACTGACAACCTTTCACACCTGATATACAATTTTCTGAATGACCCTCAAATATTTGTCAGACGAGGCGTAAATGTCCCTACCCCGCAAGGGATTATTGGCGTGATATGTGTTGTTGTTATGTTTTGAAAGATTTTTGTCTCTGGAAACTTTATACCGTCCTATTAGCAAACCTGTGTCAACACCAAAGCTTTTATCACAAAAACGCTTATGACAGGACAATACACTTGGAGACAAAGAGGCAGATAGTATCAGTCTCCATGATAGTTTACCTCTCTTTCTATCCCCCTATGAGGGAGAAGGACGAAAGACCCGGGATGAGGCATTGTACAGACCAGATCGCAGTTATGATTGCAAAGTGCTTTGTAAATTGTGAACAAGTCCGATGACAATTCTGATAGGAGTCAACAAATTGTTGGTGATAGCGGATCTATCCGATTAATTAGTTAAGTTGGGTATTGAGATTTGTATTTATACGTAAATAGTATAGTAGTTTGGCTTTAAGTTATTCAAGACTATCCGCCCAGCGGTTTCACCCGCTGCCACTAATTTTCCCGTGGTAATAGTAGTTTTCCCGCGGTAAAAAGTGGTCTATGTGTTATTCCGGGTTATACTCTCCCTGTGTTCTAAATTTCATTCAAATCGGTCAAGCCGTTTGAGCGTAAAGAGGTAACAAACATCACACACACAAACTCTCAGATTTACAATATTATAGTACCACAGACATAAAGAAAGATCTATGTATAGTACAGATACCTAAGGCGGTTCTCCCGCTACAATGACAAATTGACGGACGTATTCTTGCCGTATCCGTCTGTCACACGCTAGGATATTTCGAAATCGCATACAAAACCGGATAACATGGCACACTCTAAGGCATGCATTGCACCAAGGTGTTTGACAGACGTCAGTCCGTCATAGTGTAGGATTAAACTTAGTACCTAGATAATTAAAAAGGTATAACTGATAATCCTGACTGCGTCTAGAAGGCAGATCTCACCTCACAGAAACTGAAATGAACATCCCACTAATACTACTAATATTATAAATGCGAAAGTTTACGTTTGTTTGTTACTTCTTCACGCAAAAACAAATGAACCGATCGTAATGAAATTTGGCACACATAAAGAAAGTAACACTCTTCTAAGAGAAAAGAATTGGAGATGCAAGACCGTATTAATTAAAAATCCAGCCAAGTACGAGTCGTACTCGCCCACCGATGGGTCCACATGATCCCGAAAATACAATGTTTAAAAAAAAAAACATTTTTAGGGTATTCCCAAATTTGTACTTCAAAACGCAACGAACTTTCACAGTTCTAGGTCCACGGGGACTCTGAAGTATTATGAATTTGGGTTCCCCTGAGGGTCAAAATCACGCGTTTACACAAGCGGCGTAAACTTAAGTATAATATAAAAAATATAAAAAATAAAATAAAATAAAATAATATACTATGGTTTAAATTTCAACTCTTTATCTCTACGCGTTTCCGAGATAAACGGTTTTGACAAACCGACAGACACGGTTTTGACAAACGAACGAACAACAAAATGATCCTATCATTCGCTTTCATTTTTCCTTGTGAGGCACGGAACCCTAATAATAACTTGCCAAGCAACAACAATAGATAAGTTTTACAACCGTATTGGTAAAGGTGATTAGTTTATTGTCCATCATTAGCATTGTACTTTGAATACCATTTGTCCCTTTCTCTATTGAAGCAAAAGTTCTAAAACGCGGTATTGAAGTTTTTTCAATTTGTAGCATATATACGACAGATTTTGTAGTTGCATCAGGGAGTCCGTTTCTACTCAGTGGAATGGTCTACAGCGGAGCCATTCAAATCCGCACCATAAGATTGAACCGTGAGTCTGGGGGGAGCTTGCGGTGGAAATCTTCAAGCGTCCGTGTCCGTAAGCCTATACAATATAGACACGTCGCGAAGAAATGACAAGCAATCATGCTTAGTCCACACAGTCAGATGATAAAACAAGGTAATATTCTACCCAATTGAGGACACACCTCAAGACCCCACTGCAGTAGAAAATTCGACTCTCTTTTTGGTTTCGGAAACTGCACCCTACTTATGTGTTTATATTTTTTCGCGGAAAAACGGGTAAAAATAGCTAATGGTAGAGTCGTTGGAAAGTTCGATACATCTGGACACACGTAAATGAGATGCGACGACCCATCGGAAGACATTTATTGTTTGTTTACATTAATGTGAAATGGGCTTAGAAATCGACCACGCAAGGTTGGTGGATATTGTTCGCAATTTTGAATCATTTTTTGTGATTTCGCCAAATTATGAGACGATATTTTTCATAGTAATACTTCAACATATGTTCTAAAAAACGATGAGGCCCAAAACACGATATATTGAAACTGCCTCTAAGTAAGCTCTAATTTTGTGTTTTGGTCCATTTATTAGACTAATAACCTGAACGATTTGATTTTTATCCATCATTTAATGTTTTATTGTGTGTCCTCTTTCTTATTAAATAAGTATTGAATCTTTAAATGAGTATTGAAGTTTTTGTAATATTTGTTTGTTTCCTTTCATAATTGAATAAATGTTCCGTTTTCCGGGTCTGAGCGGTCATCGTCTGTTTCACTCTGACGAAACAGAAAGGAAAGAGACTTACTTTTTAGGACGGATACGGCCTTAAACTACTAGACCAATTGCCAACTTAATACTTAATAGGTAGCTATATTATCTATCTGCGTTAAGATAACACTAAGTAGAATAGGCTCTACCTCGAGCAATAGGTACTTCTACATAGGATAAAAAGACAATTAACCATGCCAGAACATTTTTCTATTTGGAAAATGTAGCTCATTATAAAGAACCAATTTCCTTATTTCGGAATACATACATACATAAATAAATCACGCCTCTTTCCCGGAGGGATAGGCAGAGACTACTTTCTTCCACCTACTACGATCCTGGCAAACTTCTTGCGCCTCCTCTACATTCATCAATCTATTCATGCACGCTCGTCGGTTTAGGGTTCTATTGACCTGACCTTTTTTTATTTTGGAATATTAGGTACCATTAATTAATTTCAGTAAAATATGCTCTACCCCGAGCGTTATTTTATCGTAAGAGAGAAAAGACAATTGAAGATTAAATATCATAAATTAAATACAAAATGTCAAACAACAACAATAGATTTGTTTCACAACCGTTTTGGGAAATGTGATCAGATTATTGTTCACCATTATCACGTACCATTTGTCCCTTGCATTTTTGTAGAAAAGTCGATAGAACTCTATCTTTTTTAGCAAAAGTTCTAAAAGGTACTGAAGTGTTTTCAATTTGTAGCATATATACGAGAGATTTTTTAAGATGCCTCAGAGAGTACTTTTCTACACAGTAAAGTGGTCTTCAGTGGAGCCATGCTAAATCCACACCATAAGATTGAACCGTGAGTCAAAAGGGGCTTACACGGCAACTAACAGATGTTAAAAGAGAATATATATATTTTTTAAATTCAAACTATTTATTTCAATCAAAAGACATTTTACCATAGACATTTTTAATCACTCAATCTTAATGTAAAGATTATGTGTGGTTGAATGGCCTGCTTCACAACACAACCATTAGCTGCAGGTCAGTTAGGTACAACTTAAACCTAGGTTATATTGAATCACATACTAGATAATTGCTCAGAAAGTACAGTAAAATATGTACTACTCATTTGCGATAAAACCTCAAGACTCCACTTCAGTAGAAAATTCAACTCTCCTTTTGGTTTTAAAAACTGTTTTAAATTTTAGAAAAGATGCTTAATTTTATTTTACACATGTTTTCATATTATTACCAATAGAAAACGAGCAAAAAAAACAAACAAGTTAGTTAGTGGACGTTCACTAAGGTTGTACACACGGTAATGCGATGCGACGACGCATCGGAAAACGTACGAAGCATAATGTGTGAGTAGCTTACGAGAAGATGAAATAAAAAAAAATACAAATCAACCCTAAGTAGGTACGGTAGACTTGGGTTTTCGGTGGGTTAGAGCCTATATAGTCTTTCAGTTTCATGAGCAACCTACGATTAAGACCAAAATATGCATACATACATTGCCTCCCGCTATTGGGGGGTATTAGTATAGTGTGGTATAGTCACCACTCTGAGCAAGCGAATTGGCGAGCGCAGTTCAAGATATTGCTTTAACAGAAAACGCTGCTGCCCATTTTTTAAATAAATGTATCCCTCCCTATTCTAAGCCGACATCAAATAACAAAACATAGATTATATCATAATCAGAACATCATCGTCAGTCAGGTGAGTACACAAAAGATTTATAATAAAATCAAATTAAAGTAGAACGATTAATTCGGAACAGTCCATCATTTAATTCTTTAAGCAGCCGGGCATAATTTAATGAATTAGACTATAATATTAGCCTTTGCATTAAAGGTTTTTTTGAACCTTATTTTAAGGCTTCAAACACACGACAGTTTCGTGTTTTTAATTAGGCTTAGGAGACTTTTCTCTTTAATTGTTTGTTTACACTTACAATCGATCTCCGAAATTACCTACTAGACTAATTATAAATACCAACGTCAAGAAAACTACGTTAATTCTGAGCAAAATAAGTGCGCGTTACTTCTAAGAAAGAGAGAAAGGAATTGAAGATAAAGCCCATACTTAAAAATCCGGCCAAGTACGAGTCGGAATCGCCCAGCGATGGTTCTACATGCACGTCAAGCCCTTTCATTAGATACCTAACTTGAGTCACTTCACTAGTCTCAATTTTAACATTTTGATCTTACTCAGATCCCGAAAAATACAATGTTGAAAAAACCAATTTCGGCTATTCCCAAAATATATACTTCAATACGCAAAGAAATTTCACAGTTCTAGGTACACGGGTAGTATTATGAATTGAGGTTTCCCTTAGGGTCAAAATCACGCGTTTTCATCTCCAAGTGGCCGTAGGCTTGAATATAATATACTATGGTTTTAATTATAACTCGTTGTCTACGCGTTTCCGAGATAAAGGGTTAGACAGACAGACGGACGGACAACAAATTGATCCTATGATCCGGTTCCGTCTTTTCCTTTTGAGGTACAGAACCCTAAAAATAACTTGCCAAGCAACAACAATAGATTAGTTTTACAACCGTATTGGAAGAGGTGATTAGATTATTGTCCATCATTAGCATCGTACTTTACTTACCATAATTTGTCTCTTTCTTTCATGTAGAAATGTCGATAGAGCTGTCTCTATTGAAGCAAAGTTCTAAAACGCGGTATTGAAGTTTTTTTAACTTTTAGCATATATACGAGATAGTTTGTAGAAGCCACGGGGAGTCCGTTTCTACTCAGTGGAATGGTCTACAGCGGAGCCATTCTAATTCCGTACCATAAGATTGAACCGTGAGTCTGGGGGGAGCTTACGGTGGAAATCTTCAAGCGCCTGTGTCCGTAAGCCTATACAATATTGACACGTCGCGAATAAATGACAAGTAATCATGCTTAGTCCACACAGTCAGATGATAAAACAAGGGAATATACCACCCATTTGAGGACACACCTCAAGACCCCACTGCAGTAGAAGATTCGACTCTCTTTTGGTTTCAGAAACTGTTTTATACACATGTGCTCAATTTTTCTTTTGCTGCGGAATGCGGGATAAAGTCATTTCGATGCTTACTAAGAATGGACGCACTGAACCATTCACATCAACCATTTTTAGATGACAATTCAAGCGTCAATGTTTGGGTTTGGGTAACTTAATTAGACCAAAACATACATAGCGCAGTGCAAGCGATATTGCTTTCTTAGTTGTATTTGGGTAATTCTATTCTAATCCGGCATCACATGACAAAATATAGGTCATATCGCAATCATATCATCATCGTCAGGTGAGTATACAAAAGATTTCTAATAAAATCAAATTAAAGTACTACGATTAATGTTTTATGATCTAATCTAATCTTTACTCGGAACAGTCTTAATATACTTTTAGCAGCCAGGCATAATTTAATGAATTAGACAATAAGATTAGGCTTTGCATTACAAGTTTTATTAAACCTTATTTTAAGGCTTAAACACACGGCTGTTATTTTTATTAAGTTAGATACGGAAGACTTTTATTGTTTGTTTACATTTTCGATCCGTAACCGTACCTCCGAAACTACATACTAGACTTATTATAAATACCTAAGAGAAACTTTCTTATATTATATACTTAAGAAAACTTCATGATCCTAAGCAAAAAAGGCGTGCGTTATTTCTACAAAAGAGCTTCTAGTCATCATTTATAATGCGCACTGCTAAAAAGTGGAACTCACTACCTGCGTCTGTGTTTCCAAACGCATACAACCCTAAACTCTTCAAAGTAAGAGTGAACAGGCTCCTTCTGGGTGAGCTCGCTCCATCTTAGACTTTGTCTCTGTCCTATGACCTAGACAAGAGTTAAGAGCAAACCCACCATTAATATAAATATAAAAAAAGAGATGAAATAATTGAAAACCATACTTAAAACCCCGGCCAAGTACAAGTCGTACTCACCCAACAGGGGTTCTGTAATATGCACATCAAGCCCTTTCATATCATACCTCACTTGACCCACTAGCCTCAAATTAATATAATGATCCTTTCGCCTCCTTAAAACACATGTTTAAAAAACATATCAGAGTTTTCCTAAATTTGTACTTCATAACGTAGTTTCTTGCCAAATTTAACGGTTCTAGTTTCACGGGAAGTTCCTTTTGAATTTTGATTTTCTTGATAGGGTTAAACACACGCGTTTACATCTACAGTACAGGTGGCCGAAGACTTGAGTACTTATATGGTTTTCATTTCTACTCGATTTCTCTACGCGTTCCCGAGATAAAGTATCTTGACAGACAGACAGACGAACAAAGTCATAAGGGTTCCATTTTTTCTTTTGAGGTAATGAACCCTAAAAATAACTTGCCAAGCAACAATAATAGATTTCTTTAACAATCGTATTGGGAAAGGTGATTAGTTTATTGTCCATCATTAGCATCGTACTTTACTTACCATAATTTGTCTCTTTCTTTCATGTAGAAACGTCGATAGAGCTGTCTCTATTGAAACAAAGGTCTAAAACGCGGTATTGAAATTTTTCCAACTTGTAGCATATATACGAGAGACTTTGTAGTTACCACGGGGAGTCCGTTTCTACTCAGTGGAATGGTCTACAGCGGATCCATTCTAATTCCGCACCATAAGATTGAACCGTGAGTCTGGGGGAAGCTTACGGTGGAAATCTTCAAGCGTCTGTGTCCGTAAGCCTATACAATATTGACACGTCGCGAATAAATGACAAGCAATCATGCTTAGTCCACACAGTCAGATGATAAAACAAGGGAATATACCACCCATTTGAGGACACACCTCAAGACCCCACTGTAGTAGAAGATTCGACTCTCTTTTTGGTTTCAGAAACTGTTTTCTACACATGTGTTCAATTTTTCTTTTGCTGCGGAATGCGGAATAAAGTCATTTCGATGCTTACTAAGAATGGACGCACTGAACCATTCACAACGAACATTTTCTGATGAGAATTCAAGCGTCAATGTTTTGGTTTGGGTGATTTAATTAGACCAAAACATACATAGCGCAGTGCAAGCGATATTGCTTACTTAGTTGTATTTGGGTAATTCTATTCTAATCCGGCATCACATGACAAAATACAGGTCATATCTCAATCATAACATCATCGTCAGTAGAGTATACAAAAGATTTCTAATAAAATCAAATTAAAGTACTACGATTAATGTTTTACGATCTAATCTAATCTTTACTCGGAACAGTCTTAAAATACTTTTAGCAGCCTGGCATAATTTAATGAATTAGACAATAAGATTAGGATTTGCATTACAAGTTTTATTAAACCTTATTTTAAGGCTTAAACACACGGCTGTTATTTTTATTAAGTTAGATACGGAAGATTTTTATTGTTTGTTTACATCTGCAATCCGTAACCGTACCTCCGAAACTACATACTAGACTAATTATAAAGACCTATCTAATCTTTCAACGTTAAGAAAACTTCATGATTCTTAGCAAAAAAGGCGTGCGTTATTTCTACAAAAGAGCTTCTAGTCATCATTTATAATGCGCACTGCTAAAGAGTGGAACTCACTACCTGCGTCTGTGTTTCCAAACGCATACAACCCTAATCTCTTCAAAGTAAGAGTGAACAGGCTTCTTCTGGGTGAGCTCGCTCCACCTTACACTCTGTCTCTGTCCTATGACCTAGACTAGAGTCAAGAACAAACCCACCATAAATAAATAAAAAAAGAGATGAAATAATTGAAAACCATACTTTAAACCCCGGCCAAGTACGAGTCCTACTCACCCAACAGGGGTTCCGTAAATTGCACATCAAGCCCTTTCATATAATACCTCACTTGACCCACTAGCCTCAAATTAATAAAATGATCTTTTCGCCCCCCTAGAACACATGTTTAAAAAACATATTAGAGTTTTGCTTAACTTGTACTTCATAACGTAGTTTCTTGCCAAATTTAACGGTTCTAGTTTCACGGGAAGTTCCTTTTGAATTTTGATTTTCTTGATAGGGTTAAACACACGCGTTTACATCTACAGGTGGCCGAAGACTTGAGTACTTATATGGTTTTCATTTCTACTCGATTTCTCTACGCGTTCCCGAGATAAAGTATCTTGACAGACAGACAGTCAAACAAAATGATCCTATATGGGTGTCGTTTTTTTTCCTTTTGAAGTACGGAATCCTAAAAACAACTGGTCAAGCAACAACAATAGATTACTTCAACAATCGTATTGGGAAAGGTGATTAGTTTATTGTCCATCATTAGCATCGTACTTTACTTACCATAATTTGTCTCTTTCTTTCATGAAGAAAAATCGATAGTGCTGTCTCTATTAAAGCAAAAGTTCTAAAACGCGCTATTGAAGTTTTTTCAACTTGTAGCATATATACGAGAGATTTTGTAGTTTCCACGGGGAGTCCGTTTCTACTCAGTGGAATGGTCTACAGCGGAGCCATTCTAATTCCGCACCATAAGATTGAACCGTGAGTCTGGGGGGAGCTTGCGGTGGAAATCTTCAAGCGTCCGTGTCCGTAAGCCTTTACAATATTGACACGTCGCGAAGAAATGACAAGCGATCATGCTTGGTTTGCAACAGTCAGATGATAAAACAAAGGAATATACTACCCATTTGAGGACACACCTCAAGACCCCACTGCAGTAGAAGATTCGACTCTCTTTTGGTTTCAGAAACTGTTTTCTACACATGTGCTCAATTTTGCTTTTGCTGCGGAATGCGGGATAAAGTCATTTCGATGCTTACTAAGAATGGACGCACTGAACCATTCACATCAACCATTTTTAGATGACAATTCAAGCGTCAATGTTTGGGTTTGGGCAGGCCTGCGACACTCGCCTATACCTACGGAGTTAAGTACCTACGCCGTCGTGTACCGCGACGGTACACTCAGCCAGAGCCGGATCGCACTCGCTAGTGGAGCGCACGCGCATCGATGCGGTGACGTCATTTCACTTGTAACGTAAAGTAAGACAATTGTAATTGTAAATTATATTTTTATTTGTAATTTTTTATTATGACTAAGAATATTCACGACTTTTTGAAAAATATTGTAAATACTTACAATAAACACTATACTATATTCTGTGTAAATAGCTAATATACCTACCAAATCAGTTTAGGATTTTTTTTTTTTTTTTTATTAATGATGGGTTTGCTCTTGACTCTAGTCTAGGTCATAGGACAGAGACAGAGTCTAAGATGGAGCGAGCTCACCCAGAAGAAGCCTGTTCACTCTTACTTTGAAGAGATTAGGGTTGTATGCTTTTGGAAACACAGACGCAGGAAGTGAGTTCCACTCTTTAGCAGTGCGCATTATAAATGATGACTGGAAGCGCTTAGTCCGAATTGGTGGAATGGCTACCAGGTACGGATGGTATCCGGCGGTGCGTCTGGATGTCCGATGGTAGAAGGGAGCTGGTGGAACAAGGTCGTGAAGCTCTTGAGCACACTCTCCGAAGTACAATCTATAAAATACCGACAAGCAGGCAACCTTGCGGCGATGTGCCAGGCTATGTAGCTTGGTATCCACCAGTTTTATGTCGCCTATGAGCCTCTTGGCCCTGCGTTCCACCGAGTCAAGAGCGGCAAGTTGGTATTTGGCTGAGCCATCCCAAAGGTGACTGCAATACTCCATGCAGGATCGGACTTGTTTTTCATAGTTATATCCTGAATCCGGCCCTGGCGTTTGAGCTCCCGTGTAGGTAGTCAGAGAACGCAAAGGATTTGTGCTCTAATGCACGTGCATTTGAGTTTAATTTAGATAGCGCACGGTGTCTTGGATGTTACAAAAAAAAAGTGTAGGCTATTAAAACGGCGGCTTTCTTCAACATCAAAGGAGTGTCGCTTCTGTAGGTACTACTATTATCTATTCTGTGGTTTGGGTAACTTAATTAGACCAAAACATACATAGCGCAGTGCAAGCGATATTGCTTTCTTAGTTGTATTTGGGTAATTCTATTCTAATCCGGCATCACATGACAAAATATAGGTCATACCGCAATCATATCATCATCGTCAGGTGAGTATACAAAAGATTTCTAATAAAATCAAATTAAAGTACTACGATTAATGTTTTACGATCTAATCTAATCTTTACTCGGAACAGTCTTAATATACTTTTAGCAGCCAGGCATAATTTAATGAATTAGACAATAAGATTAGGCTTTGCATTACAAGTTTTATTAACCTTATTTTAAGGCTTAAACACACGGCTGTTATTTTTATTAAGTTAGATACGGAAGACTTTTATTGTTTGTTTACATTTGCGATCCGTAACCGTACCTCCGAAACTACATACTAGACTTATTATAAATACCTAAGAGAAACTTTCTTATATTATATACTTAAGAAAACTTAATAATATAATAATAATATAATTCTTTATTGCACAAAGTAAGTTTACAAATAAATAAAAAAGAATGAAAAAAAAAGTACAACTAGGCGGCCTTCTTGCTATGGTAGCAAGCTCTACCAGGCAACCTTTGGGTGAAAACTTCATGATCCTAAGCAAAAAAGGCGTGCGTTATTTCTACAAAAGAGCTTCTAGTCATCATTTATAATGCGCACTGCTAAAAAGTGGAACTCACTACCTGCGTCTGTGTTTCCAAACGCATACAACCCTAAACTCTTCAAAGTAAGAGTGAACAGGCTCCTTCTGGGTGAGCTCGCTCCATCTTAGACTTTGTCTCTGTCCTATGACCTAGACTAGAGTTAAGAGCAAACCCACCATTAATATAAATATAAAAAAAGAGATGAAATAATTGAAAACCATACTTAAAACCCCGACCAAGTACGAGTCTTACTCACCCAACAGGGGTTCCGTAATATGCACATCAAGCCCTTTCATATCATACCTCACTTGACCCACTAGCCTCAAATTAATATAATGATCTTTTCGCCTCCTTAAAACACATGTTTAAAAAACATATTAGAGTTTTGCTTAACTTGTACTTCATAACGTAGTTTCTTGCTAAATTTAACGGTTCTAGTTTCACGGGAAGTTCCTTTTGAATTTTAATTTTCTTGATAGGGTTAAACACACGCGTTTACATCTACAGTACAGGTGGCCGAAGACTTGAGTACTTATATGGTTTTCATTTCTATTGGATTTCTCTACGCGTTCCCGAGATAAAGTATCTTGACAGACAGACAGGCGAACAAAGTGATAAGGGTTCCATTTTTTCTTTTGAGGTAATGAACCCTAAAAATAACTTGCCAAGCAACAACAATAGATTACTTTAACAATCGTATTGGTAAAGGTGATTAGTTTATTGTCCATCATTAACATTGTACTTTGCTTACCATAATTTGTCTCTTTCTTTCATGTAGAAATGTCGATAGAGCTGTCTCTATTGAAGCAAAGTTCTAAAACGCGGTATTGAAGTTTTTTCAACTTTTAGCATATATACGAGATAGTTTGTAGAAGCCACGGGGAGTCCGTTTCTACTCAGTGGAATGGTCTACAGCGGAGCCATTCTAATTCCGTACCATAAGATTGAACCGTGAGTCTGGGGGGAGCTTGCGGTGGAAATCTTCAAGCGCCTGTGTCCGTAAGCCTATACAATATAGACACGTCGCGAAGAAATGACAAGCAATCATGCTTGGTTGGTAACAGTCAGATGTCAAAACAAGGGAATATACTACCCATTTGAGGACACACCTCAAGACCCCACTGCAGTAGAAGATTCGACTCTCTTTTTGGTTTCAGAAACTGTTTTCTACACATGTGTTCAATTTTTCTTTTGCTGCGGAATGCGGGATAAAGTCATTTCGATGCTTACTAAGAATGGACGCACTGAACCATTCACATCAACCATTTTTGATGACAATTCAAGCGTCAATGTTTGGGTTTGGGTAACTTAATTAGACCAAAACATACATAGCGCAGTGCAAGCGATATTGCTTTCTTAGTTGTTTTTGGGTAATTCTATTCTAATCCGGCATCACATGACAAATTATAGGTCATATCTCAATCATAACATCATCGTCAGGTGAGTATACAAAAGATTTCTAATAAAATCAAATTAAAGTACTACGATTAATGTTTTACGCCGCGCGCTGTCTGTAGAAGTCCGCCGCGCGCTGTCATTGCGGGAGGTTGTGTAACGAGTTTTGTTTGCAGAGCTACATATTTTAAATAAAATGTCGGGATCGTGTGCAACTTGTAAGGTCATAATTAACGAGTTGCTATGTTTCGTGCAATGCCAAACGGAGATTATGGACGAAGTTAGTCTTCATCAGATCCTCTCGTCGAATTTCTCGGAAGTCGAGATCGAAAGTGCTAAAAACGTTTTGTATGGTGCTATTAATCTACAAGTAGTGTCCAGGAAGGGTACAGGGAAACTGCAACGTCACCTGCAAGACATAGTTAAAACCATCAAAGACGCGAAACCTGATACTCTCCCGGTGTTTGTGGCTCGCGATCTGCGGAAACTACCCCCCGTCTCATTTGATCACGTCGATGTGACCAAACTCCTAAAGGACATCACTCTACTGAAACAGGAAATCTTTTTGATCAAAAACAACTACTCCACGATTAAAGCTACCCAGGTTTTGAAGGAAGAAATTGTCGATTTGAAGCAAACCCTTGAGGATCAGCGGGTTTTTGGGGGTAGCTTTGAAAATAGCTTGGATACTCTGGTGGAGGTGGAGTGCAGTGGAGCATCAACAAAAGGCTCGGCGACATCCATAATAGAAGAGGTCACAAGACAGCCAAGTAGTGGTCGTGAAGTGGTACAAAACAAAAATAAACTGACGAAGTTGAAATCTTCAAATTTGACATCAATTGGTGGAACGGGTAGTGTAGACGACCAACAAGACAAGTCGAAGAACAGCGGTGGTCAACAACTTCGTAGTGACGGTGGCTGCAAAGACTCAGACGGGTTTCAGTTGGTTCAGTACGGAAAGAAGAATAAGAATCGAGTGGGAACAGCCTCACCTCCCCTTTCTTCCAGAATCAAAGCGGCGCCCCAGGTGTTACATATCTTCGTGTCACAACTTAGTCCTGACGTCACGGAGGCGGATCTGACTGAGTACATAACTGCGCAAGTAGACGAGCAGAGTCGTCCTTTGAGGGTTTATCGGCTTGGTTCAACTGAAAATAAGAACTTTGCGTCCTTTAAAGTAACTGTTCAGGAAGACTGTGCGCATTTGTACCTAAGTGAAACTTTTTGGCCCGTGAAGGTAACCTTTAGGCTTTTTGAAAACCGCAACAATTTCAAGTCTAACTTGAGCGCTAAACATAAATATATTAAAAAATAATAATTTAAAGTAAACAAAACAGGAGGTACAATTCATTTAAGTACTCAATTATTACTGATTCATTCGTGACATAGATTATTACCTACCTATTTAAGAGGCCGTACATAGTTTTGAGTAATTTTGTCTTGTTTCTTCAATTCTGTAGGACCTCGTTTAAAAAAACAGAATAAGTAACAATGTGTTATGATATGTTTTATTGAAGATTAATTCAATATCTAAAAATTGGCCCAGACAAATTATTGATTTTGATTGTTCAGTTTGTTTAATAGTTAATAACCTGAGACGTGTTTTAATTATTTTCGATGCGTGACGTTCGTATCATTATTGTTTACATGAATTTTAAAATATGGAGTGGTTTATAAAGTATACAGCAATAAAGACATTGAAAAGTGCTAAAAATTGGCCGAGGAGTTTTTAGTAATTTAATTCAAAAATTCAAAGAAAAACTGCAGTAAAATGGCCCTACTTTGAAGAAATTTTAAACGTATACAGCGTCGGATTTCTAGTACAATACAACACGTTTTTAAAAAAATCAATTTACACATTGAAAAATAGATTCATGCTAACACATTCGCTATAAAAAAAATTGCAAATATGTATTTTATGAAATTTATCGAATATTTTAAAGTTCTCCGGAATTATCAATTATATACGGGAGCGCAAATGCTGTTTCGGCAGACCGCGCGCCGCGCTCTTGGGAGAAGGACGTGTATCCTGCTGCGTCACACTCACGCACACATACAAAATTACGAATGTGTGTCGATCGCGCGCGTAGAGGACAGTAGATCACGCGTCACAGGCGGAATTATAGTGCGACCGATACTTTTTGATCCTGTAAGTATTTTTTTCAGTGCGGTATTAATTTATGATTGATCAAATTAATTGAACTAGATATTGTGATTTTACTTCCTATTAGAGTATAAATAACTTGAAATTTCGGGATTTTGCAAATAAATGGCCATTTTAACGGACTATAATGATACATTACAGATTTAACTATCCACACTATCCACACTAATATTATAAATGCGAAAGTAACTCGGTCTGTCTGTCTGTCTGCTACGCTTTCACGGCCAAACCGCTGAAACGATCTTCATGAAACTTAGCACAGAGATTGCTAGCATACCGAGAACGGACATAGGCTATTTATTATCACCATTCGAGGGTCTGGAGTATAGATGTAGACCACCAGGTGTACCATCAGGAGCCAAGCTAAACTATTAGAGATACAGGCATCGTCCTAAAACAAAAGTTGTTCAGTATGATGGGCCGCTTTTTTTTACAAGAACATTTGAGGATCTGGAGTACCTTATGTAGACCACTAGGTCTACCATCAGGAGCCCACCTAAACTATTGGAGATACAGAAATGGTTCCAAAACAAAAGTTGTTCAGTATGATGGGAATAAGTTGAGAAAGGACATTGCCTACTTTTACCGAGGATTTTTTATCATTACTGAAAAATACCGCTGTGCCGCCGCCGTTTGCATCGTATGCACTACCTTCATTGTAATTAGGCATATCTACTTAGATGATACGTTACCATGTTCTGAACTGAAAAGTATCATCCACATAACACGTTAAGTCGGGGATCACATTTGACGTCCGATGCGGCGTATTTTGTAAGTGTAAGGGAGTAAAATAGAAATTCGCGATTTCCTTTCGTCCGACATACGCATGCGCTATGGATATGTATTGAAAATACACAGCAACTAAATAAATAATGCCCGGTTTTATGACCGCGGCCGCGCGCACCGGCCGATCCAGCGCGGCGCGGCGCGCGCGCTTTGGCGGCGATGCGGGGCGGAGGGGGAGGGCGCGACAGGGTGCGGCTACCCGAATGGGCATACACGTGAGGGCAGACTCACGAGTGTCAAACCCACAAAATCTTTGTTTTCGCAAAATACAGAAAAACAAAAAATGTGGTATATAAAAATGTATTACAGTAACTTAAAATACCTTTTTATCTGTCTTATCTACTTATGCTGACCATTTTAGTGTTCTCAAATCGGCACCCCTGGAGTAAGTACTCTGTTATCTACTGACTTTTATATTCAATTTTTATAAATATTGGTCTCTCAGGCCGGATAGCAAATCTTGAATTGTCCCTTTAACAACAGAAGCAAGCAAGTTATCTCTAAACAGTAGAGATAACAACTGTTCTAATATCACTGTCACACTATGAATACACATAGGTACCTACTTTAGAACTTCTGCCAAAAAAAACTATCTAACGCGGACGAAGTCGCGGGTAAAAGCTAGTAGGCAATAAATATAAATTCGGCGCTGTTAAGCGAAAAAAAGATGCTGGTACATGGGCACACCACTGAATAGTAGTCGGTAATGAATTAGTTTCGATAACATTCCACAAATCCCAAAATTCTTAGTAGGTACGCAATAATTTTAAACTTTTTCATACAATTGCCACAAAAACTATAAATAGGATCAAAACTGATTGATCGAACTATACGCTGCCGTCCGCCGCTGGGTCTGCATATCGCCGCCGCTCGGCTGCACGATGACGCGTTCTAATGCTAATTACCTACTTTCGCCCAGCGCAATTTCATGTACGGCCTCTTAAACAAAACTAACTCCGTATTAGAGTAGGTATTTTATCCCTTTAATCTGCAGTAGGTTCCTACTAAACGTCCTAGCTGTGCAATTAAACTTTTTATTTTCTTTAGGAAGAAAGTAAATAAGTGGACAAATTAATAGTTAGGTATATTTATATTTTGACTCTTGTTTGACATATTTTCACCTGCCGTAAATAATACATTAATTAAGTTAAGTAGGTGCTAAGATATTTTTAATTTTTGACACTTACTACAACAGTTGAGATTGTAAAGTACTATTATTTATATGTAATAAATTACCAAAATAGATTTTAATATTTTACTGCTAGGAGTTGGTTATATACATAATGAAGCTGTGTTCTTTTAATTGTCAGTCTGTAAAAAGGAGTGTGAACCATATAAAAGAGCTTTGTGTGGATCATCATATTATTGCCATTCAAGAATCATGGTTATTGCCAGACGAACTAACATTTCTAAGTAGTATTGATAACAGGTTTGCATGTCACGGTACCTCAGCTGTTGATCTCTCTAATGGCCCGCTAGTAGGTAGGCCCTATGGCGGTGTTGGTTTGTTATGGAGATCAGATATGTTTGGTAATGTTGAAATACTACATTGTGATAATCCGAGACTGTGTGCTATTAAATTTTGCATAAACAACAACAACTATATGTGTGCTTCAATTTATATGCCTCAAAATAATTTGAAGAATTTGCCTGAGTTTACAAGCTTAATGAGTAGCGTACAATCGTTAATAGACAACCATGATATTAATTATGCTTATTTATTGGGGGATTACAACGCTAATTTAGACACACTTTTCTTTAACGAATTGACGAACTATTGTGATGATAATGATATGATATTGGCCGATTGTGAACATTTGCGATCCAAAGACAATATTTTTACATACGTTAGCTATGCCCACGGTTCCAAGACCTGGCTGGATCACTGCGTCACGACCCGGCTGGCTTGGTCGACTATAGTTGATGTTTATGTTATTGAGGATGTGTTTTGGTCGGACCATAGACCGCTCGTTATTGAGTGCAACTTGGACTCTGTTATTAAACAGGTACCACAGGTTTGCCCTCTTTCGGCAGGGAATGAGTCATATGGCTGGGGAAAGAGGTCTGGAGCGCAAATTGAAAAGTACACATCCTTATGCAGTAAGTATTTGCGTGACCTCGAGTGGGATAGGCTCCGTAATCTATGTGACTGTGGCGACTGCACTTGTGTGGATCACTGTTCTTTTATAGATAGGATGTACAGTGAGTTTATAAGTAGTATCAAGAGGGCATCGGCGAGACGCGGGAGGCGGCGAGGTACGGGGTCCCAGCAGGTAGCTGGCTGGAATGATCACGTGCGCTCTGCGCATGATGACGCACGCGAGTGCCTACTACTGTGGCGTATGGCGGGTTCTCCGTCAGCTGGTCTGCTATTTGATGATATGAAACTTAGTAGATCCATTTTCAAAAGTAGGCTAAATTTCTGCCAGAGTAATGAAAAACAAATTGTCCTCGATAAAATGTCTACTGCTTGCCGTGATAAGAATTTTAAAGAGTTTTGGAAAGGATCCGCTAAAGTAATGAATACAAAATCTAGAGTAGCAGCGTCTGTCGACGGTCTGACGGACCATTCAGAGATTGCGAATATGTTTATAGATAAGTTTATTGATTAGTCAATTCCGGTATCTGCCAGCGAGAAGATGGCTCCTGATGGTAAGTCGTTGCATATATCTGAAGACATGATATTTGCCGCCCTAAAGCGCATGAAACTGGGTAAGTCAGTGGGGCATGATGGCATATCTGTGGAGCATCTGCGCTTTGGTGGTCCGTGGGTGGTCGCGTTGTTATCAGTCTTGTTTAATGTGTGTCTGAAGCATTCTTATCTTCCGAGAGAAATGTTGAAAACTATGATAACTCCAATTGTCAAAAACAAAACGAATAGTTTGTCGGACAACACAAACTATCGGCCGATATCACTAGCCACTACATGTGCAAAACTATACGACTCCATATTACTTAATATCCTTTCGGGGCATGTGAGTGTGAACGACGCGCAATTTGGATTTCAAAAGGGTTCCTCAACGGATGGTGCGATATTTACTATGAAGCAAACTATAAACTACTATCTTAAAAGAAAAACCAATGTTTTTGCGTGCTTTCTTGATCTCAGTCGCGCTTTTGACCGGGTTCAATACGATTCACTGTGGAGAAAGTTGAGGGACCGAGGGGTACCATCAGCCTGCATAAATTTACTTAGAGCGTGGTATACTGATCAAATAAATTTGGTTAGATGGCAAAATTCGGTCTCATCCGAATTCAAACTTCCTTGTGGTGTGAGGCAGGGTGGGCTCACCTCCTCCATTCTCTTTAATTTGTACGTCGATGAGCTAATTGAGGAGCTCAGTAGCACTAATCTTGGTTGTCACGTTGGTGGAGAATGTATGAATAACCTGAGCTATGCCGATGACATGGTGCTGCTGAGCCCCTCAATCGCAGCTCTCCAAAAATTGCTTGAAATATGTAACAGGTATGCGGGAGAGCATAACCTTATATATAATGCCAAGAAATCTGTATGCATGACTTTTTACAATCGTAAACGTGATGTATCTGTTCTTCCTGTTACGCTGGCTGGGTCGGAACTGCAATGGGTCGAAACCTTCAAATATTTAGGCCATATAGTCAGCGGTGACTTACGGGATGGCCCGGACCTTGACCGCGAGCGGCGTGCGTTGTCGATACGCGCTAACATGATTGCGCGTAGATTCTTCAAATGTTCGAAGGAAGCTAAGGTTACCTTGTTTGCGGCCTATTGCCAGCCTTTGTATACGCCTCAGCTGTGGTCGCACTATACACAAGAAGAGTACCGGCGCCTCAAGGTTCAGTACAATGACTCCTTTAGGGTTTTATTTCGCCTTCCGCGCTATTGCAGCGCTTCCCACATGTTTGCTGAAGCCCGCCAGCCTGATCTGGATGCACTGATCCGCCGACGTGTGGCCAAGTTTAGGGACACTGTCTTGGGATCGCAAAATAGACTCGTAAGAATTTTCAGAGAATACACTCACTGCTTGGACCTGTTTTCCCATTGGGGAAAATTGTTATTTTACACCACTTAATGTAAACCTACATTCTTGTAAAAAAAAAAAAAAAAAAAAGACTTTATATGGATTCTATAATCTGCAATAAATTAATTTTATTTATTTATTTATTTATTTTTATTTACGATCTAATCTAAACTTTACTCGGAACAGTCTTAATATACTTTTAGCAGCCGGGCATAATTTAATGAATTAGACAATAAGATTAGGCTTTGCATTACAAGTTTTTTTAAACCTTATTTTAAAGCTTAAAAACACGGCTGTTATTTTTATTAAGTTAGATACAGAAGACTTTTACATTTGCAATCCGTAACCGTATCTCCGAAACTACATATTAGACTTATTATAAATACCTACCAAACCTTTCAACTAGCGACGTGCCGTTCCCATTTAAGTTTTAATCCCCAAGAAAATATTACCAGTAATAGTAATTAACTATAAGTTTTTCTTTTCAATATTTCGACCTAAGTTTCTTAGACAGAGTTGTGTTTAATCACGAGCCAATTGAAACCCTTAAGTATCGTTCACTTGTCAACATGCACCCGACACAAATTCATGCCTACAGCATATTATACTTCGAATAGGTAATCCCTAATCTCTAAATACATTATCTTATTTACCGTTTATTGTACACAAAAACATTACAAAAGAAACACATACAAAGAATAACGACACAACAGGACAACTTATTTCTACTAAGAAATTTCTTCCAGCTGACCTACGTAAAGTGAGACTTTATTAGACAGGCGGATTAGGCGTGCACAATAGAATATAATAATATAAGAATCTTATCTTACTATCAAATACACAAAATAATCGTCAAAAATTTAGTTTAATATTTGATTTTGTGATGTTAACCCACTTATATTAGCTCAATAAACACAAAATAATATCAAAAAGTGCCGTGTTATGCTGGCTTAGAATAGCATCACCCCATATCTTTCCCGTGGGAGTCGTAAGAGGCGACTAAGAGACTCGAAGGGGTGTATTGCAATTTTAGGCGATAGTCTGACAACCTGTCACTATAGCGATACACAATATTCCGAATAACCCTCAAACATTTGTCAGACGTGGTGTAAATGGCCGTTTTTTGCGGCTGTTTACGCTCTGCCTACCCCGCAAGGGATTATAGGCGTGATATGTGTATGTGTATGTAATATCAAAAAATGAAAATGTTCATGTTTTAACAACAAAAAAGTACTTTTGAATATTTTATAAATTTATTTTTTATTTTCAATGTTTTAATGTTTCCGGGGAATATTCCCAATGTTACCGGGAACGGTACATTGCTACTTTCAACGTTAAAAATACTTCATAAACTCTAAGCAAAATAGTCAAACGTTACTTCTACAAAGAGAGAATAAAATTTAAGATTGAAGACTATTATTAAAATCCCGGCCAAGTACGAGTTGGACTTGCCCAATAGGGGTTTCGTAACATGCACATCGAGCCCTTTCATATCATACCTCACTTGACCTACTAACCTCAGATAAAAAAAAAACTTTTCGCCCCCCTAGAAACACAATATGTTTAAAGAGTTTTCCCTAAACTTGTACTTCATAATGAAGTTTCTTACTAAATTTAACAATTCTAGTTTCACGAAAAGTACCTATTGAATTTTGATGCTCTTGGAAGGTTAAATACACGCGTTTACATCTGCAGGCGGCCGAAGACTTAAATACTTATATGGTTTTAATTTCTACTCGATTTCTCTACGCGTTCCCGAGATAAAGTATCTTGACATACAGACAGACGAACAAAGTGATAAGGGTTCCATTTTTTCTTTTGAGGTAATGAACCCTAAAAATAACTTGCCAAGCAGCAATAATAGATTTCTTTAACAATCGTATTGGGAAAGGTGATTAGTTTATTGCCCATCATTAGCATCGTACTTTGCTTACCATAATTTGTCTCTTTCTTTCATGTAGAAAAGTCTATAGAGCTGTCTCTATTGAAGCAAAGGTCTAAAACGCGCTATTGAAGTTTTTTCAATTTCTAGCATATATACGAGAGATTTTGTTAGTGCTTCGGGGAGTCCGTTTCTACTCAGTGGAATGGTCTACAGCGGAGCCATTCTAATTCCGCGCCATAAGATTGAACCGTGAGTCTGGGGGGAGCTTACGGTGGAAAACTTCAAGCGTCTGTGTCCGTAAGCCTATACAATATAGACACGACGCGAAAAAATGACAAGCAATCATGCTTGGTTGGTAACAGTCAGATGTCAAAACAAGGGAATATACTACCCATTTGAGGACACACCTCAAGACCCCACTGCAGTAGAATATTCGACTCTCTTTTGGTTTCAGAAACTGTTTTCTACACATGTGTTCAATTTTTCTTTTGCTGCGGGAATGCGGGATGAAGTCATTTCGATGCTTACTAAGAATAGACGCACTGAACCATTCACATCGACCATTTTTTGATGACAATTCAAGCGTCAATGTTTGGGTTTGGGTAACTTAATTAGACCAAAACATACATAGCGCAGTGCAAGCGATATTGCTTTCTTAGTTGTTTTTGGGTAATTCTATTCTAATCCGGCATCACATGACAAATTATAGGTAGGTCATATCTCAATCATAACATCATCGTCAGGTGAGTATACAAAAGATTTCTAATAAAATCAAATTAAAGTACTAGGATTAATGTTTTACGATCTAATCTAAACTTTACTCGGAACAGTCTTAATATTCTTTTAGCAGCCGGGCATAATTAAATGAATTAGACAATAAGATTAGGCTTTGCATTACAAGTTTTATTAAACCTTTTAAGGCTTAAACGCACAGCTGTTATTTTTATTAAGTGAGATACGGAAGACGTTAATTGTTTGTTTACATTTGCAATCCGTAACCGTATCTTCGAAACTACATACTAGACTAATTATAAATACCTATCTATTCATTCAACTTTAAGAAAACTTCATGATCCTAAGCAAAAAAGGCGTGCGTTATTTCTACAAAAGAGCTTCCAGTCATCATTTATAATGCGCACTGCTAAAGAGTGGAACTCACAACCTGCGTCTGTGTTTCCAAACGCATACAACCCTAATCTCTTAAAAGTAAGAGTGAACAGGCTTCTTCTGGGTGAGCTCACTCCATCTTACACTCTGTCTCTGTCCTATGACCTAGACTAGAGTCAAGAACAAACCCACCATAAATAAAAATAAAAAAAGATATGAAATAATTGAAAACCATACTTAAAACCCCGGCCAAGTACGAGTCCTACTAACCCAACAGGGGTTCCGTAACATGCACATCAAGCCCTTTCATATCATACCTCACTTGACCCACTAGCCTCAAATTAATAAAATGATCTTTTCGCCCCCCTAGAACACATGTTTAAAAAACATATTAGTTTTGCTTAACTTGTACTTCATAACGTAGTTTCTTTCCAAATTTAACGGTTCTTGTTTCACGGGAAGTTCCTTTTGAATTTTGATTTCCTTGAGAGGGTTAAACACACCCATTTACATCTATCTACAGGCGGCCGAAGACTTGAATACTTATATGGTTTTAATTTCAACTCAACGATTTCTCTACGCGTTCCCGCGATAAAGGATCTTGACAGACAAACAACCAAACAAAATGATCCTAAAAGGGTGTCATTTTTTTCCTTTTGAAGTACGGAATCCTAAAAACAACTGGTCAAGCAACAACAATAGATTACTTCAACAATCGTATTGGGAAAGGTGATTAGTTTATTGTCCATCATTAGTATCGTACTTTACTTACTATAATTTGTCTCTTTCTTTCATGTAGAAATGTCGATAGAGCTGTCTCTATTGAAACAAAAGTTCTAAAACGCGGTATTGAAGTTATTTCAACTTGTAGAATATATACGACAGATTTTGTAATTGCGTCGGGGAGTCCGTTTCTACTCAGTGGAATGGTCTACAGCGGAGCCATTCCAATTCCGCACCATAAGATTGAACCGTGAGTCTGGGGGGAGCTTACGGTGATAATCTGCAAGCGTCTGTGTCCGTAAGCCTATACAATATAGACACGTCGCGAAGAAATTACAAACGATCATGCTTGGTACACACACTCAGATGATAAAACAAGGAAATATTCTACCCAATTGAGGACACACCTCAAGACCCCACTGCAGTAGAAAATTCGACTCTCTTTTTGGTTTCGAAAACTGTACCCTACACATGTGTTCATATTTTGCAAAACTTTGTTATACTTGGTACCAACCGCTAGTCGGCTGATCTACAGAAAATACTTAATAAATACATACACATATCACGCCTTTAATCCCTTGCTGGGTAGGCAGAGCGTAAAGGTCTGCAAAAAACGGACATTTACGTCCACCGTCTTGTGTACAATCAATTGTTAAATAAATTAGTTAATTGGTTAAGCTCTTACTTTTTGCATATCGTAACTATTAAATAACATACATACATACACATATTATGCCTTAATCCCTTGCGGGGTAGGCAAAGCGTTAACAGCCGTAAAAATGCGGTCGCTATTGCACGTTTGACAAATATTTAAGGGCCGTGTCAGAAAAGTTGTGTATCATTTTAGTGTCAGTTCGTCAGCTCCTCCTCGAGTCCCTTAGTCGCCTATTCCGACATACATACATAAGCCTATTGCAGTCCACTGCTGGACGTAGGCCTCCCCCAGGGTACGCCATAGGGCACGATCTCCCGTTTCCGCCATCCAGTCGCTACCAGCCACCTTTTTTAAGTCATCGGTCCACCTGGCCGGAGGTCGTCCAACACTACGCTTGCCGAGGCGTGGCCTCCACTCGAGAACCCAATAACCCTATTCCGACACCCGCGGGAAATACATTAGTTGATACAATTCTAAGCCAGCATCACATGGCATTTTAAATTACGATTTTGTTTAAACTTAATTTAACTTAACTTAATTTTTGTATGTGCCGTGTGATGGCGGCTTAGAGTGCCGTGTGAAGCTTAGAATAGCATCACCCCATTTCTTTCCCGTGGGAGTAGTAACAGGCGACTAAGGGATTTGAGGGTGTGAATTGCAATTTTAGGCGATGGGCTGACGACCTGTCACTATGACGATACACAATTTTCCGAATGACCCCCAAATATGTGTCAGACGTGGCGTAAATTTCCGTTTTTGCGGCCGTTTATGCTCTTCCCACCCCGCAAGGGTTAATGGGCGTGATATGTGTATGTGTGTGTATGTTTCTTTTTGTTTACAATGTGTTTTGGGTATAACGCTTTCGGCGTGGGAGAGGAGTGTAGGAAGACGCCCCGCAAAAAGGTTCCGCGTTTTAAATTGCTGTTTTTGTGATAAAACTTTGTTAGTAATGCCACAAGACAAACCTAATTCAGAATGTTTAATTACTAATTTACTGGTGTTACATATTTTAATGAATGAGAAAAGGACGCAATGGATATCGAAACAGTCGTTATTGACGTAAAAATTGTGAGCATTATTTTTTTGAGCTCGTAATATCCAGTATCATTGGTAGATATTCATTAGGGTATGATTTAAATCGAGTTTTTTTGCGTTATTAAATTAATTCGGACCAGAACTCGGTCAGACACAAATTGTGGTGAATCAACTAATAATTATGTGGTATGAGTAAATTTGTCTGGTTAGTATAGCTAATTAGTCTGCGAAGTACTCAAATACGTAACAGGTATATTAGTAAGCAAAAAATACCTACATAGAGCATTTTTATTTACCCATTCAAGGGACCGACCGAAACTGTTTCTTGTTAATACACTCATATCACGCCCATAATCCCTTACGGGGTAGGCAGAGCCCAAACGGCCGCAAAAAACGGACATTTACGCCACGTCTGATAAATATTTGAGGGTCATTCGGAAAAAAGCGAATCGCCATGGAGACAGGTTGTCAGCCCATTACCTAAAATTGCAATACAAACCCTTGAGTCCCTAAATAGCCTTTTACGACTCCCAATGACTTGACGGCCGATGTGGCGCAGTGGTAGTGCGACTGCCTGCGGCGCAAAAGTCCCGGGTTCGATTCTCGGTGGGACACTCACAAAGTTGATATTTATCATGAACCAACTGATTGTCCGAAAAGAAATGGTTCCGTGCTTCGGAGGGCACGTTAAGCCGTCGGTTCCGGTTGTTGTCTATGATTACTTAGACGGCGGTCGTAACACAACCATGTCAGAGGCCTACTAGTGGTAGTAGGCGGTTGAAAAACTCTGACACCAGGGTTCATCGGGTCGTTGGACGACTCGGTGTCCCACACGAAAAAAGAAGAGAGACTCCCAAGGGAAAGAAATGGGGTGATGCTTTTCTAAGCCGGCACGCGCTAACCACTACTTTTATTAGTCTTCTCTACAACTAAAAACCACTTTCGATTCATCAAATTAACAAATTCAACATGATGTACACTAACAACAGTAGACAACAATAACGGCGAGATAAGGGCCCGCGCACACCGTACAATAAATAACGTCATATTAGAGCCGGTATTAACCGCGCGTGTGGGCGACTCGCCACGACCAGAGAGCGAGCAATGATTATTTTGAACGTATAAAATGTTAAGGCGGGGATATAGCGCGAACAAGATTTATAAACTTTTATTTTGACAATTACAGACATAAAATTTTGAAAAATATATGATATCGTCGAGTATCTAACAGATAAGATATATAACTATCCTTTACACAATTTGACAAACTTTACTCGATAGAAAAAAAAACCAAAGAAACCTCTATTTGAAACTTCTTATCAATATTATGTCTATAGTATTAAAGCTATTCCGTGTGAGTTATGGCTTAGAATTGCATCACCCCATTTCTTTCCCGTTGGAGTCGTAAGAGGCGACTTGAGGTTGAGGGTGTGTATTGCAATTGTAGGCGATGGGCTGACAACTTGTCACTATGGCGATACACAATTTTCCGAATGTCTCTCAAATATATGTCAGACGCTCGTTTACGCTCTGCCTACCCCGCATGGGATAATAGGCGTGATATGTGTATGTATGTGAAGTATTACAAGTTATTACAAAAAATGCTATTATAGATACATATCGTTTCTAGTACGAATACCTAAATTAGACATTCTAACCGTATTTCTCTAGTTCGAGTTTCGTTAGAGTTTCTTATCGGAAAAACCGTAAAATCTCTCAAAAATTTAAGCGCGAAATGAGTGTCTGTTTCTTTCTGGCGCAGCGCGAATGAAAGGGACAAACTTTTTTGGTGAATCAGGGCCTTAAACCTGGAATGATTCGAGACGGTATTTTTGAAGACTAATTTGTTTCTTATGTTTTGACATTTTTATTTAATAAATTTATTAAATGTCAAGGAGTATCATCAGTGATTTGTCAACTTGGATTTGTTCCGTTTGATGCCGGCTTAGATGAACATCCCTCTTTACTTCTCCGCGAGTATCGAAGAGAAATGAGTAAGGGTCACGAAGGTTTTTTGTTGCGGAAGAATTTTAGGCGAAAGGTTAATAAACTTTTACAAACTTATGTACTATATCTGAATCCCAAAAATATTTGTTAATCGTGGCGCGGAAGTTCAACCATTTAAATTCTTGACACGTTCAGATATAATCTTTTTTTTAAATAGCGGCTCAAAAATCTCAGATACATTATTATTCTTGACAAGCGCGCCGCACGGCAGTAGTCTTCACTGAACAAATCAAATGATTAATTTCTCGTTTAGTACAACAATCAAAGTTTTCCTTTATAAAGCGTATCAAAAATCTCAGATACATCCTTATTCTTTTCGAGCGTTTTGCACGACAGTAGTCTTCGCTGAATGAATCAAATTATTTATTTCTTTTTATTACAACAATCATAGTTTTTTATGGCGTATTAAAAATCCCAGATACATCCATATTCTTGACAAGCGTGTCGCACAGTAGTCTTCACTGAATGAATCAACTTATTAATTTCTCTGTCGATGCTATCTGCCCTGTAGGTGTACGTTGTGTACATTGTACGCATTTGTCCACATCACTGTACAGTCACACGCGAAACTGTATTTTTTAAGGCTACTGTCGTCATCAAAATGAGCCATATTTAACAGCTGTTAATGCTATGGCATAGGGTCCTTTTCCTTTGTTGCCATTTCTTTTAGTATGATGATGACAGCTGTCAAATATAGCCTATTGGGATGGCCTTAGTGTTGAATTTTGCTTGTATCGAGAAGTGTACTAAGTTGAGTAAATTTGTTTGTGGGCCTGTCTGTATAAATCGGTAGCGAAAGTCTATTGTAAGTAATGCCTGTACGTTTGTCAGTTTGTCACTATCACTCTTATTTGATGCGTAGTGTTTAATGTCCATTGATTTATTGTAACAAGCTACTGTTTTTGTAGTTGGTATGTATTTTGACAGCCGTGTGATATCGGTTTAGAATAGCATCACCCCATTTCCTTACCGTAATAGGCAACTGAGGGAATCGAGGTTTACATGTGTATTGCAATTTTAGGCGATGGGCCATCTACCTGTCACTATAGCGATACACAATTTCTGAATGACCCTCAAATGTTTGTCAGATGTGGCGATTGTGGCGTAAATATTCGTTTTTACGGTCGTTTACGCTCTGCCTACCCCGAAAGGAACACAGGCGTGATGTAAATATTAATAATAATATGTATTAATAATAATGAAATTTCAATGAAAATGAAATTGAATGAAAATGAAACAACTTTATTCAATGCAGGATAGTACTATCACTACCAGATGCTCTATCTATCTAATAATAGAGTATCAGGCCGTTAATTTTTAGTTTATTTTAGAAAGTGACAGAAGTTTTTGGTGATGAAAGAGTAAATGAGAATGGAAAGAGTGTGTTAGAGATTTGTTTGCAGTGGGATCTTTTTGTGTCGAATACAATGTTTCAACACAAAAAGATCCACACTTATACAAGAGCGGAAGGTGCATCAAGAACAATGATTGATTTTGTGATTGTGGATGAAAGATTGAAGAGTAAAGTTGTAGACACTCGAGTGTACCGCGGTGCTGGTATTGACACAGACCACTTCCTGGTGCTATCACGAATAAGTGGTCTCTTCAAACGGTGGCGGCACAGGGTAACTGAGCGAAGTAGTGCGTTGGAAAGAGTGAAAGTAGAAAATTTGCAAGATAAAGAGGTAAAAAAGGAGTATATTAAAAGATTGAAAGAGAAATTTAACAACCAAGAGGAGATGTCTGACATTGAAGAAGGATGGAAAGGATTTAAAAAAGGTGTTGTGGATGTCGCGATAGAAGTGTGTGGAGTTTCAAAAAGGATGAAAGGAAAAACACAACGGAGTGCGTGGATGACCAAAGAGGTACAGGAAGTTGTGCAGAAGAAGAAAGCATGGTTGGATTGGTTAGCTACCAAAGCTAACCGAAGAATGTTAAAAGCGACGGATGAAGATGTGGAGAGGGCAGGAAAGGGGTGTAGAAGTGTGAAGGATGTAGTTAAAGGGACTGTTGGTGGAGTGAGGGATAAGAATGAGGATGAATTTGACAGGAGGCTATCGGAAAACTTTCGTTCCAACTTGAAAGTTTTCTGGAAATCCATAAGGACAGCTCGAAGTAAAACCACGTCGTCCGAGTTGAGTAGGATTCGAAGCCAGGATGGTAGTGTAATAAAAGGTGAGGAATGTGTGTTGAAAAGATGGAAGGAATATTTTGAAAGCTTATTTGAGAAAGAAGATCTAGCGCAAGAAATAACTACTGCAGAAGTGAATGAAATTGAGAACGAAAATGAGATTGAAATGGATGAGATTGTGAAAGCGTTAAAAAGTATGAAATCTGGTAAAGCTGCAGGGTATGATAGAGTGTCGCTCGAAATGCTGAAGGCTGGCGAAGGCGTTGTGGCTAGTCAGCTGTACCTCCTTTTTAACCTTTGTTGGAGAAGCGGTCGAGTGCCAACTGATTGGTGCAAGGCTGTAATAGTGCCATTATATAAAGGAAAAGGGTCACAGCTGGACTGCAAAAATTACCGCGGTATAAGCCTCCTTAGTGTCGTCGGCAAACTGTATGCAAAGGTGTTGATTGAAAGAGTGATGAAAGAAACGGATGAGAAAGTATGGGATGCTCAGGCAGGATTTCGTAAGGGGATGGGATGTACGGATCAGGTCTTTTCCTTGCGCTGCATAGCTGAAAAATTCCTGGCCAAAAACCAGAAAGTCTATTGCGCATTCGTGGATTTGGAAAAGGCCTATGACAGAGTGGTGAGGAATGAATTGTGGTCGGCACTATCCATGCATGGGGTGAGCAGTATCTTGATACGAGCACTGAAATCCTTATATAAGGATTCCAGTGCTTGTGTCAGGATAAACGGGGCGTACAGTGAACTTTTTAACATCGAGAAAGGTGTTAGACAGGGATGTGTTGCGTCACCGTGGCTGTTCAATCTATTCATGGATAGTTGTTTGGCGGATTTGAAAGAGAGTGAATGTGGTCTGAGAATGAATGGTTTACTCGTCAAATGTCTTCTCTATGCTGACGACCAAGTTATCCTTGCGTCGTCGGCTGAAGGGTTGCAGGAGATGGTAAATATTATGACTGAGGCTTTGAAAAAGAAAGGAATGAAAGTGAATGTAAGTAAGACGAAAGCAATGGTTTTTGAGAAAGAGGAAAATATGACAGAGTGTAAAATTATGATAGAAGAAGAGAGGGTGGAACAAGTGAAAGAGTTTGTGTATTTGGGCTCCATGTTCACATCAGATGGAAAGTGTGAAAGTGACATCGAAAGAAGGGTGAATGCCGGCAACATGGTGAATGGAGCGTTGCACACTTTTATGAACAGCCAGAAAGTCTCTGATAAGGCTCGTCTGGCTGTGCATAGAGGGGTGTTAGTTCCGACACTTATGTATGGGAGTGAAAGTTGGGTATGGCAGAAAAAGCATGAAAGTAGAATAAATGCAGTACAAATGAGAGCGTTAAGAAGTATGATTGACGTAAAATTGAGTGACAGGATAAGGAATAGCGTGATAAGGGAACGTTGTGGTATAAAAGAAGACGTAGTGACTGGTGTAGAAAAGGGTATGCTTAGATGGTTTGGTCATGTAGAGAGGATGAATAAAAGAAGATTAACGAAACAGGTGTATATGGCAAGTGTGGATGGGAACGTCGGAAGGGGAAGACCTCGACGAACGTACCTTGATCAAATCGGGGACGTGCTAAAGAAAGGTCAGGTCAAGAGTACCCTAAACCGACGAGCATGCATGAAGAGATTGATGAATGTGGAGGAGGCGAAAGAAGTATGCCAGGATCGTAGTAAGTGGAAGGAAGTAGTCTCTGCCTACCCCTCCGGGAAAGAGGCGTGATTTATGTATGTATGTATGTATGGAAAGGTGCTGCCACAATCGAAAGCAATACAGCTGTTTATCTTCTAGTTTATATTAACGGAAAGACGACGGAAAGCTGTGTGTTTTGCCATCCTACGTTACATGGGAAAATTGAACTTTCTTAGGTAGGTACTTTATCAATAAACTACCGCTATAAAGGGATGGAAAAACAAAGTTATATTTTACTCAGTGCTACATGGTGTTTTAGAAGACTCAGTTAGGTACTGTTGAAATAAAAAATAACACAATTGGGTAGAATTTGCAATTCACCGAAATTGAAACGTCAAGAAAATGATAATATGTGGTTTATTAGAAATGCATTTCAAGTTATTTTTCTTACTCTACATAGTAAAATAACATAATAATAAACGTATATGTGTAGAATTTATTCTTTATTGTTAATTATACGTATATACATATTACTGAGTTATATATATATTCAAATAAATTATATAACGCAGTATTTAGTCTTGCCAAAAAAGAATATGACAATGTATTTAAATCTAAGAAAATTAAAGTTAACACAAAATTATCATTTAGTGACTGGGCCACAGTTGGAATTCATAGAAGCAGGCAGAAGTTATACGATCTGTATGAAGAAAGAACATATAATCAATCAAAAACTTTTGCTGATTATGTAAAACGTTACTCTAAAACTTTTAGAAACGTTTGTGCAATAGCTAAATCTAACTTCATCAAAAATAATATAAAGAATAGCACAAACGTAATCAAAACCACTTGGAAATTTGTAAATAATGAAACTGGAAAATCTAAACGTCGTAATGAAAATTATAAACTTATGATAAACGATGAAATTAAAAATACTAATTTGGAAGTAGCTTCCGCTTTCGAACATTTTTTTACTGAAATTCCAGTTTCGACTACCAAATCGTTAAACTCATGCCCTATTCTCGCTGAATCTATTCTAAAAGATAATGTAAACCATTGTGATAAATATTTTAAATTTTCTCACGTTAGTAACATTGAAATAATAAAAGTATTTAAAAGTTTACAAATGAAAAATACTTCAGATCTCCACGGCCTCTCTGTTAAAATTATTAGTTCCATAATCGATTGCATTTCTCCATACCAAGCATGTATTTTTAATGACTGTGTAGACAGTGGCGTGTTTCCTGACTTGATGAAGCATAGTAAAGTTATTCCCTTGTTTAAAGCTGGTAGTACTACTGACCCTACTAATTTCAGACCTATATCAATACTACCAACACTAAGTAAAATTTTTGAAAAAGTTATTTTAAATCAATTGCAAGGACATTTTTATCGTAATAACTTAATGCACCTGCAGCAATTTGGTTTCACACGTGGTCGCTCTACTACTGATGCAGGTGTGGATCTCATCAATCATATAATCGAAGCCTGGGAGGAATCTCATGATGCAGTAGGTGTGTTTTGTGATTTGTCCAAGGCGTTTGATTGTGTTCATCATGATACTCTGGTCAGGAAGCTACATCACTACGGCGTAAAAGACCACGCTCTTAGTCTTTTGAAATCATATCTTAACAATAGAATCCAAAAGGTCGATGTCAACGGTGAAAGATCATCTGGATCAAAGATAAGAATGGGCGTTCCGCAGGGTTCGATTCTTGGTCCTTTTTTGTTTCTTGTATATATTAATGATCTACCATATCTAGTTAAAGAAAAACATGATATAGTTTTGTTCGCGGACGATACCTCTCTACTTTTCAGAGTAAAGAGGCAACAACTCAACTATGATGACGTGAACAAAGCTATTACCGATGTAGTGCAATGGTTTACAGTAAATAACCTACTATTGAATGAAAAGAAAACTAAATGTATCAAATTTGTATTACCAAATGTTAAACCAAGCTCTACAATTATTAAGGTAAAGGATGAAAAGTTGGACCTTGCGGACTCAACTGTATTTTTAGGCATAACTTTGGACGCCTCGCTCTAATGGGGGCCACATATTGAGAAATTGTTCAGCAGCATACGCAGTTAAAAAAATAAGACATCTCACTGATGTAGACACTGCAAGACTAGTTTACTTTAGCTACTTCCATAGCTTAATGTCTTATGGCTTACTATTATGGGGCCATGCTGCGGATGTGAACAATATATTTGTTCTGCAGAAACGGGCTGTTCGTTCAATTTATAAATTGGGACCTCGAGTCTCCTTGAGACAGAAATTTAAAGAAATCAACATATTGACATTTGTGTCACAGTACATATACGAAAATCTAGTGTACGTAAAAATTAATATAGATTCTTTTAAGAAAAATTGTGACAGGCATAATTTTAACACTAGAAATAAGGAGCAACTTGCTGTGCACATGAGCAGGCTTAGTAAAGTAAGCAAAACTTTTAAGGGCAATTGTATACGCTTTTATAACAAACTTCCTAAAGATATTCAAGACTTACCCTTAAATAAATTTAAACCAGTAATTAAACAAAAATTGTACAAGAAAAGCTATTATGAAATATCAGACTATATGCAAGATAAATCTCCATGGGTTTAATTCAAATGTATAAAGTAAATATTTTATTAGACGAAACAAGTAGATTTATCTACTGCAATTTTTTGTTATTATTATATTTTTTTTTATGTAGCCATTTTTGGGCTATACATATATATTATTCGTTATTTCCAAAATTAGCTAGGGCAGTTTAGGGCCTAGAAAGATTGTTAATTTAGAGTAGGAGCACTTCTGGGCAGGTTTTTTGGGGGGTTTTTCCTGTTCAGGGGGTCCGGTTAATTATACGCATGTTAATAACACGCTTTGGAAATCTTGACTAAAATTTGAAACAAATGTCGTTTACAAATGGTGGTGGCGTAAAGTTACGTGCTGTGTGATTAACCTGGCCAGCCCCGAGGCAGTGCCTTTATTTTTATTTTTATTTTTTTATCCCGCCCGAGCCGGTTTTCTATTAGGACAATACAAAATTGTTATAAAAAGAAGAAGATTGCGTTATGCAAATTTCTTTTTTTTACAATGACCGATCATGATGTCAATAAGTGATAATGCTATCCTACATTGAATAAAGTTATTTCATTTTCATTTTTCAAGCATTTCTTTAATTTTTTTTTGTTTAATGCACCTTGACCCTTTCCACATGCCCTAAGGTAGACTGGGAGATAACGCCTTTGGCTCCGCCCGTTTAAATTTTTGTGCATAGAGTTAAATAAATAAATAAAATGATATTACAAAGGTACCAATTAAACAAGGACCCCCGCCGGCGGGGGAGCGGAGGTCTCTCATTTGTTTCCCATTTTGGGAACTACCGGCATATACCGGGTAGATTCAGGCCAATCCGTCTTCCGCCAGCCCAGAACAACTAATAAGCCCAGTCACACCCCAAGAGGAGCGTATTTGGGCTGGTTGTTTGAACAACCACCAAAGATCCCCTGGGTGAGCCCTTGCTCCCCACCAAATAGTCAGGTTTAAAAGGCCCGGGGCTAAAATCGAAGAGTCCAGTCTTTAAAAAAAATATATATACTGGGCGTAAGATCAGGTGCACCGAAAACTTTGCAGGCATGATCAGACCATGAAACTATATAACTTTTACTATACATAGAGCCCTATGTTAGGAAACGAAATTTCTTTTTCGAGTTTCCATAGACAGTCAGTTAGCTTTCAAGATTTTAGTATGTGAGGTTGAAAAAATTCTCATTTACCAACATATCTTCCATATAAAAAGTTGTTCAGTGTCATGGTCTGACCATGCCTGCAAAGTATTTGGTACAGCCGTCCCATGCACCCTGTACCTATATCGTAGAGTCCTTCCCAAAAAAAACCCTAAAGGAATATGATTGGCCGGTGTAATATAAACTACTAACTACATACGCGTCAGAGTAAGCAGAGTGGGTGCATGGGAACCAACCAGGGCTGTTTGGTTAACGTTTTTCACGGGTTCAATGTGTTTGGTGCAAGCGAGAAGAGACCGGCGGTGCTGGGTTGAAATAGCACCACCCCATAACAGTGAGAAAATAGAGTTTGGTGGATACAGTGCAAGAGGTTGTTGTTGTGTGGTGCGTGCTGGGTTGAAAAAGAATCGCCCCATGTTTACTGACGAGTGTCGTTTATGGCGAAAAAATGAAAACTTCTAACTACATACCGAGTGATGTTTTTGAACCTTTTTCACGCATTCAATGTGTATGTTGCAAACGAAAATTAGCACCCACCCATGTTTTTAAACGCGTGTCGTGACTGAAGCCTATGGATGACGCGAGCCGTTTTTAGAAGTAATAAAATTAAGTCTATTGTAATTATAATAAAGTCGATCTTGGCTAATGGATATGTGTATGTATAACTCGCTACCTCTCATGCCTTGTTCCACGCGACACGAGTTAAACGCTAATTGTCATACACTTTGGAGTGAGTGCCAAACGAGAGGTAATTGTTGTATGGGGGCAAACATAAACAAATATTGTTTGTTCTCCCAAACCGCTTGCTCAAATGAAAGGGTTTGTTTTTATGGCCATCGTAAGGTAGGAGTCTTTTAGGTTAAGCTATTCTTACGCGTAAAGACAAGATCTATTAAGTAACTTCACATTTTCTTAGGGTTTCTGAGGGTCTGAAAGGGTTTTTTTATGACTGTCAAAGTAGAACAAAAACAGTATTGTTCTAAGTCTATGATAAAAGCCCTCAGGTCGACTTCGTCATTTTGTTAAACTCGACACTTTCCTATATTGTGTCTTTTATTATAAGTCTCCATCTTGTATTATCGTAAAAATTAAGAAGTGAAGAATACCGAACATATTAAACGATAGAGAGAGCTCGTTAAGAAAATACGCCGAGGCAGCACCTTGGGATCAAGACATTGCATTGTTTCATACTGTTAATAAGAAAAGTAGGTAGTGCATAGTAGGTACTGATAGTGTCAGTAAGTAATCATTATGAAATGGCTTGAGGTGCTTTTTATAAAACCCACGTTGGGCGAATCTAACTCGCACTTAATCAGTTTTATAACATTGTGAATAATTGCTCAGAATCCTCAAAAATTAAAATGACCTTCGATAATCTCATTTGTTTTCTATATTCATGCAAATCACAAGCCAGTGTCAATATTTTTTTTGAAAATCCATGGAGTTTGTAACATTTAGCCAAGGATTTTACAAGTACTCTTTGGACATAGCAGTACATACTTGTTCCATGCATTCCGTTTAGAAGTTCGATTTATTCTCAACCATGTATAAGCGGCAGTAGGCTAGTGTGTGAGATATTATATTGCGACTCGATTTCTTCACGTGTTTCCGATGTAAAGGGCGTGTACACAGAAAAAATATCAAGCGCATCATGCCGTGATAGGAACTAAAAAGCACATAGTGCACCAGCACCACAGTCAGGTAAAATTATGCACGAAATATCATACGCAAAACCCTTGACCGAATGACTCATGAAGAGGCGCCGGCGCTGACGAGACGACTCAGGTCACAGTAAAGAAAATGGGACTAAACCAGCACATTAGTCATGTACAAATAGACGACTCAGGGCACATTAAAGAAAATGGGACTATACCAGCACATAATTCATGCACAAATAGACGACACAGGGCACAATAAAGAAAAAGGGTAATTAACCGGAACATAAGTCATGCACGAAATATCGTACGCGGAACCCTTGGTCGCATGACCAATGAGGAGGCGCCGCCGGTGCTGAAGAGACAACACAGGAAAGAAATACTAAATAAAACGTCTCAGTAACTTCGTGTTTCCTTGCGTTTTGTATATCATACGGAGGCTGCGCAGTGTATTCTGTCCTAACCCGCGTCAAAAACGTACTGACTGCGTGTGAACATTTTTATTTAGCAGGATAGGGCCCCGATTCTCTTTTTTTTGTCATATAATGCCAGCGATACTCAATTGTCATTCTATTACCATTGTGATTTTTTGAAAACTGTTAGTGAAATACGAAACGGCCAAAACCAACCAACAGACACTCTATTGAAACACAACTAATAAGCTTTTCAAATAGCGGAATACGACCAAAGGCATTCTGTCAAACTCACCAAACGTGAAAGCCTACCAGCTGTCTGAGACCGGCACAAATACTGAAAAATATTATAAAACTAATATAGGAGATATAATCAATAATTCGGCCTAGGATTTCCCACATCAAGCTTCTAGTGTCACGAAAAGTGTATACATTTTTCCCATGTAAACGTTTCCCATGTAAACTAGTTCTACTGTGGCACAGGTCACATACGATGCGACTCCTGCGCAAGGTTAACTCGCTTTAAGATACGGAGAAATCTCGCCTCGGGAAGACTCCGGTAAACAAGTATAATAGCCATCAGCAAATATTAACGAGGGGTTAAAACTGTTTCAATATGAGACGGTTGTTTCGTTATTTCAATTTGCAAGGTAAGAAAGATACGTTGGACTACAGTACGGCGATTCCAATAAGCCACATTTTGCACAGGGTTTATTTTATTTTTTGTCATCTCTTTTAGTATGGAACTGACAGCTGTCAAATATGGGCTTTTCGGATGAACGTACTTTAATAGCAAAATAACAATAAATCATCAACGCTCCGAGATTTGGATTTTTCACTAGCCGTCACAAAAGTTCGATCTCATTAAAACACGTTGAAGACAAAAACTTATAATATTTTAGACTTAATTTGTTCTTATTTCGGTCAGTTTTGCCCTAAAAGTTATTTATCTGTGGCTTACCTACACATGAACAGGGTAAATTTATGAATGTACTAAATAAATCAGCAGGCCTTAAAATATAATTTCTTACTACCCTCGGTGACATTTATCACACAAAGTCATTTATCGCTCTACCTACACCCACGATAGAAAAAAATAGTTGCAAATCAAAGTTCTATACGTGTTAAGTGTAGGTATATAATAAATCAAAGTTCTATACGCGTTAAGTGTAGGTACCAGGCAATAAGTACCAGATGACAGATAAATTAGCAGCTTGACAGCTGCAGCAGTTAATACAATTCCTAACTAACCTCAAAAACAAATTTTCCAGCAGTTAATACAATTCAAAAATTTACCTTAAAAAACGAACTTTCCGAGCACCATATTATTCATAGAGATCAGGCCATTCATCGACGCGATACCCCACAACATAGAAAAAGAATCAGCACAGTAGATAAAACTGTAGAAAGTACCAGGAGATCAGCGAAATAAAAGAGTAACGCCACAAAGTAGACTGAGAATTAGCAGCTCGACAGCTGTAGTAGACAAGAGAATGGCTAACTAACCTCAAAAACAACCTTTCCGAGCGCCATAGTAATCATAGAGATCAGGTTATTCATCGACGCGATATACCACAAAATATAAAAGGATTAGCTTATAGATAAAACTGTAGAAAGCACCAGGCGATCAGCGAAATAAAAGAGTTACGTCACGAAGTAGACTCAGAATTAGCAGCTCGACAGCTGTAGCAGACAATAGAATGTCAACTACCCTCGATAACAAACTGTCCAAGCGCCGTAGTAATCATAGAGATCAGGTCATTCATAGACGCGATACCCCACAACATAGAAAAATAATTAACATAGTATATCAAACTGTAGAAAGTACCATCTCTTTCCCGTGGGTGTCGTAAAAGGCGACGAAGGGACTCGAGCTAAAACTACAATACACACCGTACTGCAATTTTAGGCGATGGGCTGACAACCTGTCACTATGCCGATACACAATTTTCCGAATGACCCTCAAATGCTTGTCAGACGTGGCGTAAATATCCGTTTTTTTAGGGCCGTTTACGCTCTGCCTACCCCGAAAGGGATAAAGGCGTGATATATGTATGTAGAAAGTACCAGGCGACCAGCAAAATAAAGAGTTACGTCACGAAGTAGACTCAGAATTAGCAGCTCGACAGCTGTAGCAGACAATAGAATGTCTAACTACCCTCAGTGACGAACAGGCGCGCGGCATACGTGACGCGCTTGTAAACACTCGGTGACTCAGGTGTAGATCCAATTACATTTACATTGTGGATACAGGGTGTGAAAAAATAGATCTATAAATAAAATAAAATAAATCAGCAGCTCAATGGCTAGACGGCTCAACCATTCGACAGCTGTAGCAGACAATAGAATGTCTAACTACCCTCGGTGACAAACAGTCGCGCGGCATACGTGCGTGACGCGCTTGTAAAAGGTGCAGACATATCCAGTTATACTTATAGCACGTTCACACAATGCCAATATGGGCAGGGAAATAGTAAGGGAATTGGGCAGCGCGAATATGTGAACAGGTTACTCGCGATGCTACTCGTCATGCCGCTACCACTTCCCGTGCTCCCTCGATTGTCGGCTTTTCGTGCGCGAGTCAAAGGAACGGCAGCACGAACGCGTATGGAATGTATTGCTATCTCGCTCGCTCATATTGGTGCGAGAAGAGTATAACAGCAGTGTGTGAACGCTCACTCGCGTTAATACACCCGCGGAAGTATTTCGAGCAATATTCACGACAGCGGCAGGAGCAGGAGCATGTGCATGGTGTGAACGTGTTATTAGATAGGTGTGGACAATAAGAAAGCTTTGGATTACAATAGCTTAGATTAGACAAGCAGATAGAAGATCTAACTAGTGCATCGTAGTCACCGCGGAACAGGTAATGCGTTTCTGTTCATCCCAGTTGCTGTCTTTGATAACTTAGATAGAGTTCGTCACACATCCACGTTACAGGCCGAGTTACCGAGTAGGCGGTATAAAAACTGAAACTTGTTTTTTTTTCGTCCTTTATAAACAAGGTCAACACTCAAATTAATGATGACAAACTTTTTTCTGTTCTCTGTAATGCTATGACAAAAGATTGCATAAAAACGTAAATAAGTCCTTTGAATGATTTCAATGGGAGCTTTATCGGACAGTTCTCGAGCTTTTTTTTAATGTCATCAGGTGGCGTTGTGCTTAGGTGAAATTTTGACATTTAAGTCATAAATATATTTCATATATTTGCGTAGGTTTCTATGGAAAGAAACCTTTTCAGTAAAGCTCAGCGCTTTCTAAGTACACTTGAAGGTTGGCTAGAAAAATTCCCATTAATTTTCCAAAAAAGATCAACTTTCCATCGAAAAGTAACAGTTGTGTTGTGCTTAAAAATCAACATCCTAATCTCAACTTAATTTCAGTGTAATAAAAAAGCGCCCTGTATTTAGCTACAGATCTTCTAGTCACAATGTTTATGTAGTGCCATGCAGATAAGATCTAGGCTCCTACTTTGCGACTACGTGCTACGATTTACATTGCAGATGTTGTTTCTTTTGCATTACAGTGTAATGAGAGGTGCAGCAATGAATGATGTGGACTGTGCATCTTTATTAGAACTGTGCACGTTTCGTTATCAAGTCTTGTAATTTGTGAAACACGTGATAAAAATGAAGGTTTGTTTTGTTGGCTTCAACGCAGATTTGCATGAATATTGCCTCACACAGACTTTCTTCCGGGATCCTGAATGTTTCTTTCATCGTGCTAGCCAGGAGACCCCAGTAGCTCAAAACAAAACTACTGGTATCTTTACTCAACAGTGGTTTCTTCACATGGTTATAATTTTAGGAGCAACACAGGATATGGGTTTTCGATTGGTAAAAATCTAATAATCTTGCAACAAGAATATGCACAGAGTAGAAAGCCTATTTACAAAACAAAAATGATAAAAATCCCAGTTTATTATAGTTTTTTTCTTCCATGTTTTCAATAACTTGTACTAGTGACGTATGTACATACATACCCACGAACAAGCGGCGGCCGCTAAAATTTTCTCAATTTCTTATTTCCATTTACGAAAATAATAGCACTGTGAGGGCATTATAAACCATAGTACATCCATGTGCTTATAGGCCTTTCCTAAGAAGGCCTTCCATATACCGAGACACTGGACCGTCTGCATCCAATGGCAACCAAAAACAGAGCGTACATTTGGTCAAAACTAGCTTTGTTTCAAAACAGCCATTTACTCTAGTTGTAAAGTCCTTTAGTATCCCAAAGTATATTTTTCGGCTGCGCAGCTCGCCTTAATAAGCTCCGTATGTCAGTGAGTGAAAGTAGCAGATTTATACCGAGATGCGCCTTGTCCTTATGTAACGCAATTTCGGTTAAGAACACTGGGTGTAGAAATACTGGAGATTTGGTAGTATTTTAAACATAAGACCTACATAAACTCATATAAATATACAGGGTGTAAGGGCCAGCCCTCCGAATACTTATATGGTGCATTCAGACAATCAAACTGAACAACTTCCAGGTGAAAAATATATCAGGAAGCGCCAATAAATTTTCGACTTTCCATAGTAATGGAGTCAGCTGATTTTGATTTTGTATGGGAGATCATTTTTTTTGTCCCCTCCTGACATATGTTCTTAGGGGACAGTATTCGGAGGCCTGTCCCTTACACCTCGTATGATTATTAAATCTCTCATAAAATCCACTAAAACAAGTCTCTCGATAGGTTTGAGCCGTTGTGTCTAAGTCCCAAAGTCAAAGAGTCCGTGGCTACGTTCACACACTCGACCTGCTCCTGTTCCTACCGCTGCCACGAATATTGCCCGAAATATTTCCGCGGAAATATCAACGCGAGTGGGTGTTCACACATTGCTATCATATTCATCTCGCAGCAATACGAGTGAGCGAGATAGCAAAACATTCCACTAGCGCTTGTGCTGCCGTTCCTTTCACTCGCGCACGAAAAGCCGACAATCGAGGGAGCACGGGAAGTGGCAGCGGCATGCCGAGTAGCAGCGCGAGTAACCTGTTCACATATTCGCGCTGCCCACTTCCCTCACTATTTCCCTGCCCATTGTGTGAACTTGCTATAAGCTAGGTACATTCTTGTGCACACAGTTAAATAAATAAATAAAATTTAATAAAGTAAATTTCATATTCATTTAACAGGAGTTACACATCTACCAGTAACCAGTATGTGAACTCGCTCAATGTAATTTATTTACACAAGCCTTGCTCGGGGCGTAGGCGGCGCTGACCGGGTCATAGTGATTGGACGGTGGTCCTGTGTGGTCACCGACCGTGATGGTCGGATGGTCACTTTTGATGGTGAAAATGATCGTAATGTGATTTTACTGTTGCTAATGACTCTATTATGTAGTGCCTGAAGAAAATTGCCGTGAAGTCGACTTTTAAGCGACTTGAGAGGGTGTATTTTTGTAGTTTACCGAAATATAATTATAAGATCCTAAATATTTTTAGGATAAGGTTCTACTCGTAAAACTGAAACCCATTCAAAAATGTTCAATATGCGTCACTTTGTATGAGAGGTTCATTTTTACGACATATGTGATGTGGGAGAGTTGTTTAGTTTGACGATTAAAACTCACTCTGAAAATAATTACTTTCTCTAATTTTAATAGGACCTTCATGCCACAGCGATATTTTTATAAAGTATTTATTTCAGTTGTATCTTGAAATGATTCCCAATATTTTGCAAGACTCATTTAGAGTCAGATACATAAATGTACTTTACTTCTCTTCTTATCTTATCTGGCCTGCATCATCCCACTGCTGGGCAAAGTATTTTTCTCAAACATGCTAGGAAATGTGTTCATTTCTTTCAAAAAAAGAAACCGCGAAGTTTCACATTGTTTGTCACGTCTCAGATCACGCCAGCAAAGTTGTATGGAAATCCTTTGCTGGTGTCCATTAAGATAAATTCGTTATACGCTAAACCCACATAATTTGATTTCAAAATTATCTCGATGACTCTCATAGAAACGGAACGTAATTTTGTATGAAACAGGTAACTAAAGATGAGGCTGTATGATGTGAAGACCCTTGCCTGCCCAGAATTAAAAAAGAAAAGAATGAACTAAACATTTAGTATGGCTGAATATTACGTAATACTGTGCCTTACAGGCGAATTTATTTTAAAAAATTACAATTGGTGGGAAAATTGTAAATTTTTATTTGTTTCGTTGTGTTGTGGTCGCTAGCTAACTTTTATAAGAAGTACAATCTTTCATTTCCTAGCCTTTTTTTGAGAAAAGCACTATGTAAGCCTCGGGGAAAATTACTTTGCTTGACTTGTATAATTGAAGTCCTCGCCTGCGGCTCGGACTTGAAACTATACTCGTCCAGCAAAGTCTTATTTTCCATACCTCGACAACAATGTACTATTAATGCTGTATTTTGACTAAAGAATAAGAAAATCGTACTTAGAAAAGTATTTTTTGGCAAACGCAACAAATTATTGGTACATGAAAAAAAAGCTCGTAAACTTTCTCCCCAGTTTTTTGCCCGCCAAAACTGTTCCGAAATTCTTAAAATGGCGCCTGTCGCGTGCGATGCGCGATAAGATGCGCAATTTACACTGACGCGCCCTTTGACCTCACCGAGTAAAGTTCAAAATTCGAATTTTAAATTGCGAGGGAAAAGTGTTCATCTTGAGTTTTATTTTCTTTTTTATTTGATGTTCTTTTTTTTATTAAATCAACACTGCCAGTATTTTCTGCTCTTTCGTTAAATACTTTTTAGTTTATGATATGAATGAAACACTCATGAAAATATGGAAATTAATGAATTTAAAGTCTGTGTGGAAAAATAACCGGCGTGAGGTTTGGGGGCGACTCAGTGCCTCAGAATGAAAAATGTCATAGCAACCTATGAAAAAAAGGTTTACTTCGTTTACTTTTTACCCCGCCTATTCTCTTTCCGAACAGACTCTACATATTTTCGTTTCTAAACAACAAGTATAAACTTCAAACTTTCTCATTCTTAATCCACACTAATATTATAAATGCGAAAGTAACTCTGTCTGTCTGTCTGTCTGCTACGCTTTCACGGCCAAACCGCTGAACCGATCTTCATGAAACTTGGCACAGAGATTGCTAGCATCCCGAGAACGGACATAGACTACTTTTTATTACCATTCGAGGGTCTGGAGTACAGATGTAGACCACCAGGTGTACTACCAGGAGCCTAGCTAAACTATTAGAGATACAGGCATGGTTCCAAAACAAAAGTTGTTCAGTATGATGGGCTGCTTCTTTTCACAAGGACATTGAGGATCTGGAGTACCTTATGTAGACCACCAGGTGTACCATCAGTAGCCCAGCTAAACTATTAGAGATACAGGCATTGTTCCCAAACAAAAGTTGTTCATTATGATGGGCCGCTTCTTTTCACAAGGACATTGAGGATCTGGAGTACCTTATGTAGACCACCAGGTGTACCACCAGGAGCCCAGCTAAACTATTAGAGATACAGGCATGGTTCTAAAACAAAAGTTGTTCAGTATGATAGGCCGCTTCTTTACACAAGGACATTGGGGATCTGGAGTACCTTATGTAGACCACCAGGTGTACCATAAGGAGCCCAGCTAAACTATTAGAGATACAGGCATGGTTCGAAAACAAAAGTTGTTCAGTATGATAGGCCGCTTCTTTACACAAGGACACTGAGGATCTGGAGTACCTTATTTAGACCACCAGGTGTACCATCAGGAGCCCAGCTAAACTATTAGAGATACAGGCATGGTTCTAAAACAAAAGTTGTTCAGTATGATGGGCCGCTTCTTTTCACAAGGACATTGAGGATCTGGAGTACCTTATGTAGACCACCAGGTGAACCATCAGGAGCCCATCTAAACTATTAGAGATACAGAAATGGTTCCAAAACAAAAAATGTTCAGTATAATGGGCTGCTTCTTTTCACAAGAACATAGAGGATCTGGAGTACATTATGTAGACCACCAGGTGTACAATCAGGAGCCCAGCTAAACTATTACTTAGAGATACAGGCATGGTTCTAAAACAAAAGTTTAATAAAGCGTGTTACATCCATAAGGGACCTAGGTGTGACTCTGGACTCCCAGCTCACTTTTATTACACATATGAATAACATTTGTAATCGAGCGTATAAAAATCTTGGTATGATTCTTCGTATAGGTAAACCTTTTAAACGTCCTAGTACGTATAAAATATTGTATTATTCATTTGTTAGAAGCATTCTTGAGTTTGGCAGCATAGTGTGGACTCCACAATATCAAACTCATATTGACCGGTTAGAGAGGATACAAAATGTTTTTCTTAAGTCACTTTCATATAGAACTCATACCTATTATGATAATGCTGCAACCTCTAGAACTCACTTCAAAATTCCTTCTCTGTCTAGTCGGAGACTTTATCTAGATATAATTTTCTTTTTCAAATTACTTAAAGGCAAAATAAACTGTCCGAACCTCTTGCAAAACATTGACTTTTATATCCCAAAATATTCTCTTCGTCCGCGAGCATTATTCTCAGTGAGAAGGGCTCGAACTAATTATGCTCGACATGCGTTTTTCAGACGAGTAGCTAGTTTTTATAATAAAAACTTAAGTAGTATTGACCCATTTCATGATTCTTTAAATGTGTTAAAAAGGCAGATAAAATGTAAACATTTAGCTTATTAGGTTTTCAATTTTTACTTATTCTTAAGCATATGTTAAAAATCACAATGAAACAATAATTATCCACTGACTCAATCCGTATTTATTATTAGTTCACTTAACAATTCCAAATATTCGGAATCATTGCAAAGCTTGTTGGTGGGTGAGAGTGGTTTTGTTGTGACAAGTAGATATTGTTGTTATATAAATTGCTGTAACTCTTTGCTTTGCTTTGTATATTCATTAGCAATAGGTAATAATATTTACTTATAAGTATTTTCATAAGTCTATACCGTTTGCTCACTTAAAAGAAATTGTTATTTTCTTCTATGGACCTCCAGGTCTTTTTTTTCAAATACACGTTTGTATATTTTTCTTTTGTATACATGACTGTATGTGTCCTGAATAAATAAATAAAAATAAATAAATAAATAAAAGTTGTTCAGTATGATGGGCTGCTTCTTTTCACACGGATATTGAGGATCTGGAGTACCTTATTTAGACCACCAGGTGTACCATCAGGAGCCCATCTAAACTATTAGAGATACAGAAATGGTTCCACAACAAAAAATGTTCAGTATAATGGGCTGCTTCTTTTCACAAGGATTTTGAGGATCTGGAGTACCATATTTAGACCACCAGGTGTACCATCAGGAGCCCAGCTAAACTATTAGATATACACAAATGGTTCCAAAACAAAAGTTGTTCACTATGATGGGAATAAGTTGAGAAAGGACATTGGCAACTTTTTACTAAGGATTTTTTTGTTATCTACTGACTTTTGTATTCAATGATTATAAATATTGATCTCTCAGGGCAGTACACCAGATAGCAAATTTTGAATAGTCCCTTTAACAACAGATGCAAGCAAGTTATCCTTAAACAGTAGAGATAAGAACTGTTCTAATATATCTGTCATACTCACTATGAATATACATAGGTATCTACTTTATAACCTGTGCCTAAAAAATCTATCTAACGCGGACGAAGTCGCGGGTAAAAGCTAGTTCAAAATAATATTCAAAACTGGCCATTCCAAATGTCACATATTTACTGAAAAAAATAATTTACTCGCACACGGCACGTGCTCGAGTACAAAAATACCCTCATTTGTAGTAAAGTACTTAGCACGGTATTTTCAACAAAAACACGGAATCCTAAATATCCATATCGACGTCATAAAAATTAACAGACTGACTGCAAGAACAATAAACGTTATCATAAACAACATGAGACATCAAGCTTGTCAAGGAAGAGTATTCCATAACTGTTGTCTGGTTCCGTTTGACCAGTAAAACAATATTCTAATTAAGTAACACATTTTTACAAAATTCTTAAGCACAAATTCCAAAAAAAAAACAATAGTAAGCATTTTAGTAACGAGGTAAATACTGTAATAAGGTACGGTACGAGTGATTTAATCAAATCGTTTTTTTAATTGATCATTTGGAAATTTATCTACGATTTGGACTGCTCACTCACTTATTCTACAAAATCTGAGGTCATGGAATCAAAAATGTTAATTAAAAGTGTTAAGAAAAAATATTCCATCTCAAAGTGTCAACAGCCCTAACAAGGTGATATGATAATGATTAAACGATCATCAAGATAAAGGTTAACCGTTTAAGAACACCAGGGGTTCTGCATAATAACCAAGGATCGCTAATTCCTCACGCACCTGCATTCGACTACATGTCATCGTAAATAGCCATAAAACACATCAAAAGCCTCACATTTGTAAGTAGGTATGTATAGCGAAATCGATCGATTGTCGATTAAATAAATATTTTAAATATTCGCCGATGTAGGTACCGATATTGCAATTCGCAATCGATATTATACTTTTTAATTAAAGTCAGTAATATCCGAACATTTGAACTGGTTTTATACAGTACTAGGTGTTGCTGCTATAATTAAAAAAGTAGAAACACAATCCATCGCAGTCCAATATTGATGAAAAATGAATACCTGATTTTTTACAGTACAAAATAGTTATCAATTTAAGTCGTGTCGTTGGACGACTTGGTGTCCCACACGGGAAAGAAAGAAAGAATTTAAATTTTTTGAGTAATTTTTCAACACTATTTGAACATCAAAATAATTATATGTTTATCTATCTACTTCATCTTCTATCGTGATATTCGTAATGTGATGATGGCAACCCCATATCGCCTCAGATTACATTTGACCAGTATTTAGCTACCCTCACATGTATGAGTATCTACTAATAAGTCATATATACACACATAAATCACGCCTATAATCCCTTGCGGGGTAGGCAGAGCGTAAACGGCCACAAAAAAACAGACATTTACGCCACGTCTGATAAATATTTGAGGGTCGTTCAAATAATTGTGTATCGCCATAGCATAGTGATAGGTTGTCATCACATCGCCTTAAATAACAATACACACCCTCAAGTCTCTGAGTCGCCTCTTACGACTCGCACGGGAAAGAAATGGGGTGATGCTATTCTAAGCCAGCATTACACGGCACTACATATATTTATCTACTTGCTATAATTTCCTTATTTAATTTTCATCCACAAAGGATGAGCTGTAAGATTGTTTGCACCAAAGGCAGGCATTAAAACAACTTGCCAGTGAAATCGAATCCTATTTTTAAATTAATATAGAGCCAATTGACATGCAGAAATTCGAAAAGCAAGCTCATGTTTTAAAAATGGAACACACCCGTTTACCAGCTGTTTTTTAAGCAATTTCTAAGTGGTAACAAACATTTTCTTATAAATTAAACTTACTTAGTTTTAACGAAAGAACCCCCGGGGCTCATGAATTGTTAATTTACTTTTAATTAAACTACATAAAATTAGCGAGGGCTTGTAAGTTGTTGTAGCAAAAACTAGACGGTATGCTTTGACTTGACGAATTTCGTTTTCGAAAACCAGATAACTAAGTTTAACAAATAACTCTTGTTTGGTTTAAACATGTTTCGGATTGTTGGTTCTGGTTCGAATGGTGCATGAGATCTGGATCATTTAAAGCAAAACAAAACAAGAAGGTAAATTGTTTAAATTCGTTGATTGTAAAATACATTTTGCCATTTCAGGTGTAGGTAGGCAGTTTTCTTTAAATAGGTTGAATGGTTCACATTTACAAGATGTCCTATCTCTAAGTGGTCCAAGAAAATATCTACATTCTAAACATCCAAATCTACCAACATACATACATATATCACGCCTTTATCCCTTGCGGGTTAGGCAGAGCGTAAACGGCCGCAAAAACGGACATTTAAGCCACGTCCGACAAACATTTTCATTCGGAAAATTATGTATAGTGACAAGTTGTCAGCCCATCGCATCGCCTAAAATTACAATACACATCCTCGAGTCCCTTCTTCGCCTGAAATCTACCAACCTGACAAATAAAATATTATTATAATTTTAAAAAATAAATTCGATACTTCTGTACTAATCATGCTGACTTTTAAGACAATGATCATGATGAAAACTATCTTGGATTCAATAACGTTTTTTTTTGCTTTGATTATCTATTTATTTATTTTTAAAAAACATAATTTGACAGCATTACAGCATTAACCAGGCAATATATTTATTTTGCTAGAGTGGTAGCTTAGGTTGTATAGAATCTTCATTTTTCTTTGGAACATTAAAGCGGAACACCCTGCGTAATTCCTTGGACTAAATAGCCCAAGTTCGTAGTTTAGCCGAGGTTGAGGTTAGCTTAGAAACAAAAACATCCAAAACAGTTACATTTGTGTAATGTACCAGCACTAATTTTATTAAATTTTATTTAATGAACTAGTCACGCTATATTTGAGCAATAATTAATACTTCAGCCTTTTTTTGCTTTATAGTTGAACTGGACTTATATATTTTAAGATAATAAATATATTGTGACGTCAACATTGTTGTAAGATATATGTGCTTGTAACGATAATGATTTTAATAATTAATAAATAAATAAAAAAATGAATTAATTATTCTTATAACAACCTATGATACCTATAGCTCTTTCGTCCAATTATGGTCTACCACATGTCTCATCTAGATACTTAGTTCAGATGCACATATCAAGATAACAAGAAAAACTTCAAAGCGGTTTCCAGTCTAAAAAAAAATCTCTATGAATATTGAACAATTCACAGGTGACTCTACGTTAATTAAGAACTAAAAATACTTGTAATTAAAACTACACAGTCAAAGGATAGTGCCGAAAATGTCATTAAATAAGGTAATATTTTTTGCCTAATTTATTAGTAAGGTATTCTTAATTGCAAAGGGCCGCTTTTCAAAAAAAGTTAAGGTTTTCAATTAATTAATTGTGTTGTGCCATTACTTTAAGTTCGTCTTTGTCGGAAATTTTTCCAAATTAATAATGTAACAAGCTAAATGAGACTAAATGTTGCAGCGGTGGAATTGCCTATGAAGGGAACATTACAAATTCTGAATTTAATATGAAATGATAATATCCAATTAGAAACTTTTACTTTTTACGTGGAAACTTGATCAAATGGCGACATTAAGAAATACCGCCTCAAAGAGTTATACCGCATCGCGGCATTTTAGTTGAATAAACTTGGCATTATACTTTGCGGCATTATGTGGCGCAGCGATAGTGCGACTGCCTGCGATACAAAGGTTCCGGGTTTGATTCTCGGTAGAAAGTTGATAGACTTTGTGAATTTCTTATCCGTTTGGTTAGGACATTGCAGGCTGGGCCACCTGATTGTCCGAAAAGAAAGATGGTTCCGTGCTTAGGAGGGCACGATACGACGTCGGTCCCGGTTCCTGTCTATGATTACTTAGACGGCGGTCGTTACACAACCATGTCAGGGCCCTACTACTAGTATGTGGTTGAAAAACTGACACGAGGGTTCATCCGGTCGTTGGACGACTCGGTGTACCACACGAAAAAAGAAAAAACCTAATATTTTCACATGGTTAGGTAACCTGCTACTGCTACCTATACTTACTTTGTTTTGAGGTACTTACTATTTCTGTACTTATCAAAACGACAGTGTCAGAACCTACACACACATGTTTTGTGGGGTAATTTATTATAATAATACGATACTGTTCCAGTTAAAAAGTTGTATGAGACAAATTCGACTTCGAGGGCACTTTTCCTTCTTTTTTCACTTCCATATGAGGCTTTTAAAGCAGTTGCTTTGTAGCAAAATGTTAATGAAAAAACAATTAATTAATTAATAAAATTATTATTAAGTAATATATTAATTTTAATAATTCTATAAATTAATTTTATAAATAATTAATTAATAGAATTATTCGGAAACAAAGGAAATCGCAGAACATACATTAGGGCTATTCGGATACCCCTCTGTATTAGGCATTTAAATTTTGCCTTTGGACGTCACTATTCGGGCCAGCCTGTATAAAAAAGGGTTTTTTGCTAGACAAACATTTTTCACAAACAGTTATTTGAATCCTTGGCACAAGTGTATCGCTTATAATGCCGGTTTACTTCATAGAAAAACTCAATGTTGCACATTGCTGAAATTCTGCGTGAATCGTAAAGTGTCACGTTCAGATCTCCCAAGTGGAATAAAAAGAGTCCTGTTCTTTGACCTAAGCGTTAACTTAAAATAATTGTCTGCTGATTTTAATGCAATTCGATATGGCTGCGGTTTTGTATGCGATCGCAGGGATCGTCAACCTTTCTGAGGAGATAAGAAATTTTGTAAAATTGGTAAGTAATTAAGTATATTTTAAAAGAATGTTTTAAAACTCCAAAGAATAAGCCGTTTTTTTTTCGTAGGTAAAGCGATTGTGTTGAATTGAATAATAAAAATAATTAAAACATTATTGAGAAATATGGATACTGTTGATAGTTTTTGAAACCATCTGAAACAAAATATAGACGTAACTATCTAATTTGAGTCAAATTAATTCAACTAGTTAGATTATAAATATTGTGTTTTACGTGAATAGACAACTAACTTCTATATTTCTCAGTAAAATTATAAAGATATAAAATGAAGACGAAATTCTTAAATTGCTTTAATTATAAAATGTTGGCTACCACTAAATCGATGATAAATCTCAATATCAGCACATCACCGGGCGAGTTCTGAGAAAAGCTGACCGCGCGCCGTACCTTAAGTAGCACACACTACGACATACATACATCACGCCTATATCCCTTGCGGGGTACGCAGAGCTATACGACCAAAAAAACGGTAATTTACGCCACGTCTAACAAACTTTAAGGGACATTCAGAAAATTGTGTATCACCATAGTGACAGGTTTTCAGCCCATCGCATAAAATTGTACATGTAATCCTCGAGTGCCCTAGTCGCCTCTTACGACACTAACGGGCAAAAAATGGGTAGATGCTATTCTAAGCCGGCATCACACGGCGTAACACAAATATTACTTGAACTTTACTCGTATTCTGCCTACCTGACTACCTACTCAGTTCACTTACGCAAAATCAGATACATAGTACCAACAGGCAGCCTAAAAATACTTATCTAACAGATTCTTTACTTACTACCTATAACTATACTTTTTTTTGGGTTTCTACTAGCTTACATTATGATGTATTTAATCAAAAGAAAATTTCAGGGCTGATCCCGTCGACATGCCAATGATTATCCAAACTAGACGTCACAAAATGTATCACAAACTCAAGTCCTTGTTATATGTACTTACATACGTACCTACATAGTTTTATGTATTTGTGGTGAAATCGGGCCTACGCAAATGTGATATACTGAACTGTTAAAAATATTAAAATATCAAACTCTCTCGTCAAGCCTATTCATAAACTTATTGAATGACCGAACTCAACGCCCTCCGAAATAAAACCATCAATCTGTATTTTAAATACCGAAATACCGAAAAATTCCAACAACCCCATAGCCTAAGGGCGCTTGTAATTGATATTTAATACCACGAACCCAATCGAGGTTTATCCAGCCAGTGCTTCCAGAATATTAAGCCATTGAGAAATACTGGCCAGTTTTATTCCATCGGATAAAGAATAAAATGCTGGCCGCTGTTTTATTCGGAAATTGAAATTTAAAGAGCAGAAATGAGGCAGATTATATCTAGCTAGTGTTCGATACGCGAGTTTTGAATTTAAAATATTTATTTTTATTTGTTGCAATTTACTTGCTATCGAGGTCCATAAGACGAGTAAAAAAACTACAGTTTACGCATCACTCAAAAATGAAAATGGACCATCGTTCTTAGTTTTGGCTTTTTTATAGGTTGAAAAAATGTATTTTTATTATAATATTTCAAAGTTCGAACGTCATGTATGTGAACACATTTTCTGTTTACCGTAACTTAAATCGTACCGTAGGTACATATTTATCTATATCGCTGTTACTTACTAGTATTATTAAAATGAAAACAAAAGTGAAAATTCCCTCTAAGTTTGCGTCAACATAAGAAAGAAAGTTCATCCTGATAACCACATGAGTGTTGCGTAGTGTAGGTAGGCGATACGATTTCTTCATCATATTGTCATAATGTCTGACCATTTCTTTTGAACGGTTTATTACGCGTAGGCAATACGAAAGATTGGCCACTCTTTTATGTTATTTTATATTTCTTCTCGCCATCATTGTCGATTTTTATATATTTATCACAACTGTGTAAATTGGCCTTAATTTGGGTAAAAATATTCTTAACTTACCTTAAAAGAGCGCTGTCACTTTTCGTCAAATAAGTTTAGAAAAGGATAAAATATATAGTCATGTCTAATAATTTGAACCAAAATGCGGATTATCTGTCAAAATAAGGCGACGATAAATGGTGATTTGCCATTTCTAGTCAATTTAGTCTAGAAATGGCAAAGACCGGATTGTCATTTAGATATCTGGTATCCTTTTCAAAAGCTATAAAACGGAAAGCGACATCACAAATTACACATAAGTAAAGACAATTTATTTCCTGAATTAAGTTCATTTTCTAACTTATAATATGACATACTCGTCGGCTCACTGCAATGAGCAAATTTTGGCACTTGTCAAAATCAATGTCAAAATTATTTTTTTACGGTGACCCAAAAATAGTTTCTATCAGTCAAATCTGCTTGGGTGAAAAAGTTAATCGTAAGTATAGGTACCTAAGAAAAAGTAAGTAGTTTTATTGTATACCTAACACCGGAGGTGTTTTAAAATTTGGTATTCAGTATTAATTTTATTAGAGATTTATGAACTAGTCCGCCAAAGTTAGCAGATATCGATTTCTTACCGATTTTCGAGTTGAAAAAAAAACCTAAGTGTTTTACTACATCCTGGCCGGAAAATTTCGGTAAATAGAACTGTAGGAAGAAGCGGACGGGCGCGGCGTGACGTCACTTCCCGCTCAGCGCGTGCGTCGCCCCACTAAGCGTGTGGTACAATTCAGGAGATCGAGGTTTGCTTTAGGTCCACGGGGTGTAAGAGATTCACACCACCTGGAACCGTCCATTCTGCCTATTGGCATACCTTCCTGTCACCCACCATAGGTGCATTCAGACCGTGAAACTAACCATGACAACTTTCCTTTTAGAAACATATTTAGTGGCCGTATTCCACTATTTCGGTTGTGTTTCAATAGTGTCAGGTGAATGGTTGAAGATAAGATAAATATATTTTACTAGCTGCCCTGCCAGCAAAATTTTTCATAGGTAGCTGTATATTAGTCGTATTTTCAGTGATATATTCGTGATAGAAACGTGATTATCACTGGAAAATGGCCCCTCATATAGTACACTTAAGCACCATATAGGCCCTATTGTAGCTCCGCTTAGGACTGTTTAACCGTATATTAATGACATAACTGTGTCTATTTGTGCTTTCTAGTCATATACTAGCAGTTTTGAAGCTGTTCTATCCCTAAGAAGTGCCACATTAGCAACATCAACACTAATATAGCGCAAATTGAAGTTAAATTGAAGATAGTGACACCATAGTAACACAATTTGCATGGTGTCCGTAGTGTTATGCGTGTTGACAGAATTAAAAGCGAAAAATTTAAAGTTTTGTTCATTAATATTAAATGTTTTTAATCTTATAATCATAATTCTTACGTGCGAGAATTACGTATGAAAATTTCGTGAGTATAGGTCCATATATACAAATTTTACATGCGCCTGTAACTTTACTGATAAATATGTGTTATATTTTTATTATATTTTTATTGCGCCCCCCAAATTCATAGTATTTTAATAAATAACAATAATTTAATTTAATCATGGTATCAAACTGCGCCATTGTTAAGCTAAGTAGTGATACAGTTGCTGATATATAGTTGAATAAGAGCTCCTTTTATTCGGTTGGATATTTAGGGTTCATCAGTCGCAATTAATAATCCTTTTCACAATTAAATCTATGTTTTGTTGCAGTCTTCCGCGGAAAACAATGATTGAAATAATGGGCGTTGACTGTTTTTTAAACAAAAATAATTTCAAATGGCTCAAGAGAATGGGATGGCCGTGGAGAAAGACACACTTTATAAAAAAAAAACTTTATCACACTCAGATCAGCAGCCATTTATAAAAAATTATAATACAACACTATTAATTCTCAAATAGAGCTACAGGTTTCTTTAAATGTGTTCTCGAGTAATGATAAGCCACTATTTAGCCCAGTTATAGAGATGAAAATGCTGTTATATAACCAGTGACATAATGGCACCATCAATGCTTTAATAACTCTGTGCAGTTTTAATTTAGATTCATGGCCACTTATTTAACACAAGTGTTAATAACGGCTAATATAGAACTCAATTGTGATTTAAAAGCTTTCTTGTTGCTGTTATATCACGACCTAGCTTTAAAGGTGATCAATATAGCACCAGCTCTATAAACGTGATATCGGAGCCATATTAGCCTGCTTTTGCGGTATTGCAGAGTTTAAGAAATCAGATATATAACCTTAATGCTCTAATTCAATGTTATGAAAATCATATTACAGCTGTGATAAGAAAGCTGTACAAAGTAGCTGAGTAAACGTTACTATCACTAGTAATATCACCATTTGGCTGTATAAACTTATTCAGCTGAAAAGGGTTACTCGTTGCGTATATATCTCAGGCCGATATAAGCATCGCTTATATATCCCCGCAATATCTCTACTTCATGTTAAGACCTGGCCTTATATCACAATTTTGCTGGCTGGGTGTTACCTGCGGCGTTGCCCGCATACAATAAAAACTATCCTTTGTGTTAATCTATGTTACCTTTTATAAGTGTGCCAAATTTCATAACAATCGGTTCAGTAGTTTTTGCGTGAAGAAATAACAAACAAATATACAAACCTTACCTATGCATTTATAATATTAGTAGGATTTGTTGTAGAGATGGTCATTCGTGGTTTTGGCCGTTTCGTATTCCGCTAATCGTTTGAAGTATAGAAAAGCATTTAAGCAATACAATGACAATTGAGTTTTGATAGCATTAAAAACAATGATTTAAAAAGAAGAGAATATGTGTGATCTTAGTACAAAAAAATTACTTCCTGTAGTACGGGCAGTCAGCTGATTGTATTTTGTATGGTAAGTCATTTTTGTCATTACTTGACTTGTTCCTAGGGGAAAGTTGTTCAGTATACCCTATCTATATCCATACCGGATTCAACCTATTGACCTTGTAGGTACGTCACCTACAGGTAGCAATGGGGTGATGCCATTCTGAGCTGGCATACCACAACGTCTCTTATAACTTGCACCCAACAACAATGCGAGGCCGCGCCGCTTCCGCCAGCTAGCCAACTTTTCTACATTCCACAACCACCTTATTTCTTAGACCTAACTGCCATTTTCCTTCAATCCAACAGCCTCTTAAAATTGTCAGGTTTTTGTCAAAATGACCGCCTATAAGGGCCAGCTCGCACCGAGACATGAAGTGTTGCGTTGTGAAAAGAAATTTCAGCGACGGCAGCGCGTTTAAAGATTTTCTAAATGGAACAATTCTTTTCACTAAAAAGTCGACCCCATAAAAGGCCTACTACTAGTAGCAGGCGGTTGAACTCTGACGCCAGGTTCGTAATTCACGGGACACATGTTTTATTAGGAAAACTATTGCAGCTTAGGCTTTCAGAAGCCGTTATCTGACAGTTCTCGATATCGCTAATTTTAGGATATGAAACCAGATGACGTAATGTAATGTTAACATTAAGACATTTTATTCACAAATACATTTCATCTATTAACTTACATATTTTCCGATACAGAATTTTCCGGATGACCCTCAAATGTTTGTCAGACGTGGCGTAAATGTCCGTTCCATGTGGCCGTTTACGCTCTGCCTACCCCGCAAGGGATTATGTGCGTGATATGTATTATGTATGTATGTGTATTAACTTACATTTCCTTAGATTTTTTTTTTCAGTTTAGCTCAGCGCCATCTATGTACACTTGAAGAGTTACCGTTTGTTTTAAAAGTGCTAGTCATATCTAAGTGTGAAGTGACCGTTAGTCGAGCGAATGGAAAGGAAGTCCGTCGGTGATCCGGTAGGGCACCTCTTTAAGCCTAGGTCTGCTCAGGTCTTACATTACGATCTAGGTTCCTAGGCTCGGCCTGGCTATGTACGGAGGCGTCGTGTCGAGTTTGTGACTTACGGAGGAAGTGTGAAAGAATGTTTTTACATTTTGGTGCCGTGACCGGGATGTCCGGTAAAAGATCATGCTATTTGCTATCAATCTTTTTATTATAATTAATTTCAATGATTGACTGGCCATTGGGCTTAGTGGATAGTACCCCTGCCTGCTACGCTAAGGGTCGTGGGTTCGATCCCCACACAGCACAAGTATTTGTTAGTTAAATTGATATTATATATTGCTTTAATTTGACGCTTTTTCAGACCATGTATGGTCGGTCATTCTCTTTTAATCCTTTAAAATGTTTTTTAAAGCCCAATAGTTACTTACTTTTACCATCCTCTGTTATAGTTTTCTGAGTGTTTTAAAGTACGCGAAGTATCGTTCAAAGTCCTTAATTAATTTCAATGACTGACAATGACGATGTGGCGCTGTGGTAGTGTGACTGCCTGCGGCGTAAAGGTTTCGGATTCGATTCTCGTTGAGGTATGAGTACTGATATTTATCACTTTTACTGGAAAAACTCTGACACCCAGGTTGTTCGGGTTGTTGGTTGTCAAATAAGAAAGAAGAGAATGAGATACTCAAGGGTTCCGTTGAATATTGGATACCTACTATACGGAGAGATTTGCAATGTAGTTTCTTTTTTTTTGCATTTTGTCATGATTTTGACATAAATTGAAACTTTTACCAGTAAACTAAATAGTAAATCTGATGTGTGAAAGGACTCCATCAAACACATGTTATTTTTAAGTGCAACAAATAAGTGACAAGCTAACAAACATGTTTCAGCTATCAACTGATCTCAAAGTGACAGGTACCGGTTAACTTAATATTGGAATTCGTTTTAAACTGTATCAAAATTGGTCCAATAACAAAATTAAACATTGCGAAAGTGGGCCTTAAGTGAGAGGCAGTTAAGGTGGTTCGAGGAGAAACAAAACTGAATTTTTCAAACTAGATGGCGTTAGTGAGCAAAATTTGGATTTTTACCAATTATTTCGTAATTTAGATAAGTTTGAAATAAAATTGATATGTCCGCGAGCCCTTGCATTTAACTTTTACTGATTTAGTTATATTATACCGTTAAATATTGTTTTATTCGCCCGGGTATTGGTCAAATGTGAAAAATATTGTTCTCTCGCACACAAATACACGCGAAATGTGAGTGTGTGCGTAATTCATTCATCAAAAATTTGCGTATCATCCGTCAGTTTGCCGATATATATGTGAAGAACTAAATAAGGAAATGCCTGAATTACGATTTTTATCTACACTATCTACACTAATATAATAAAGAGGAAAGATTTGTTTTTTTGTTTGTTTGTATGTAATCGATAAACTCCGAAACTACCGGACCGATTTCCAAAATTCTTTCACCATTAGAAAGCTACAACATTCCTGAGTAACATAGGCTACTTTTTATTACGGGAAAATTCCTCATTCCCACGGGAAAGCGGTTAGAAGCAGGAAAGCGGGAAATATAGCGGATATTACCCAAATTAGCCAAACCGATTTAGCGATCTTCGTGAAATTTGGCACTGATATTGGTGGTATATTGAAAACGGACTTGGACTACTTTTTGTCAGCACTTGAGGATCTGGAGTACCTGATGGAGGGCACCAGGAGCACAGCTAAACTATAAGAGATACGAAAATGGCTTCATAGTAAAAGTTGTTCAGCATGACGGGGCGCTTCTGCTGACACATGGTTATCGAGGATCTGGAGTACCTGATGCAGACCACCAGCATTCCATCTAAACTATAGGAGATACGGTAATGGTTTCAAAGTAAGGTTGTTTATCTTGACGGGCCGCTTTTGTTGGCACTTGGTCATTGAGGGTCTGGAGTACCTAAAGCAGACCACCAGCATCCCATCTAAACAACAGGAGATAAGGTATCGGCAGCAAATAAAAAGTTGTTTAACATGACGGGCCGCTTTTGCTGGCACATGGTCCTGTTGTGTCACTTCTGCTGGAACGGGTAAAGTAGTAAACTACTTTTTACTGCGGGCAAAGATCCAATTTCTACGGGAAAACTGGTAAGTAGCAGCAGGTGAAACCGCTGGGCGGGCCGCTAGTGATGAATATTTTAAGATTTGGGAGAAAAATAAAGAATTTTAATTTCTTTTCATTTTATGTTTTGTCCTTACTTGAAACAATTAGTGATACTTACCTTAAACCTCAATAGATCTGGGGAATTGAAACTACGATATCCGAGCCGGAACAACCAGGGTTCAGTCGCTTTACATTTAGATTTATTAATTTTAGGTAGGTATCACTCTTTATAGGATTTATAGGGGATACCTACTTATTAAAAAAATAAATAAATACATATCAAAATAATTTTTAGAGACAAAGGTTTTTATTTCTTTTCATTTTGGTATATACAATACATAGTACCTAATACAATAGTACCTACACAGGTGCATGCTTGTAAATTTACACATGTATAATAGAGCAAGAATATGGATTGGAAAAATATTCTTCACGTCCAGTGGAGCTGTGTGTTTGCAAGCCTGTAGTCATGACTTCTGTGTTGCTGACACTATCTTCAGACCGAACTTGTACATGCTCCGTCAAGACCCGTCTTCAGCTCTTGTTGAAAACAAATTATGGATATGATATCAATGAGGCTTTTGTCTTTGCTCCTACGCTGGCTTCTACTTTTTCTATCCTTTTATTACGCGCAAACGTAGGAGGGTCCCTGCACATGTAATTTGCTGGAACACGTCGTAACACTGTTTCCGGCAAAACACATGTTTTGTAAAAATCCACAAGTTTTTCCAGCATTTGTTTTATAAAAGTCTCGTCCCTTTTTATTTCTAATTTACTAAAGCATATTCATAAAATCAAAGCACAGAAAAAACGAAAAACTATTCTAAACTCTTTGAATCGGCCAGACGCCATCAAAAATTGAAATGTCAGATGACTGACAAATGTGTGTTCAAAAATCATTAGCGCATTTTTCAAAACTAAAAAAAACATGAAGTATCTTTGTATTTGCTTTGTGTAAATAAATGTCTGTACCTATAATTTTTAAAATGTTTCTACCCATTATTGCGGCGTAATAAATTAAAATAAACATAAGATATTGTACTTAAGCAATTTAAAATATTTTTCACAAAACACGAAATACTCCTTGTATTTCGTTTCAGAACACGCTGTTCACGAATAGCTTTACGTGGACTTACGTATGCATGTTGTGTAAAACTAACGCACACAAACTTAACAGGGACATAATTTCATCAAGTTTTTAGATCAAAATAACTTTGTTATTTATAGATGTATCGCAAATCAGATTTGATTCGCGAGAACTAGATTTTGTAAAGAATTTTTCGACATACTTTGATAGCATAAAACTATAACACACACAGTGTATATTGGTCAAACGTTTTGTATGGAAATGTCAGCTCTCGAACCACCTTAAAAATGTATTTTAAGGTCTTAATTGCTAAAGAAATTAAGTTATTTCGAAGGTAGAATTTTCGTTTTCACATATTTCTAAATATTTGACCCTGATTTGACTACCTACGAATGAAAAGTTCGATGTCTTGCTAAAATAGGATAAAAACCAAAATTAATCGCTAGGAAATCGAAAGGAATAAACAGTTAATGACTACTAGGTACTGTAAGGTCCTGACTCTTATATTTGTAGAATCTAGTTTCTTCAGTATTAAAAAAAAAGTTTTTTGAGGGATAATAACATACATACATACATACGTATATTAGCCTTAATCCTTTGCGAGGTAGACAGAGCTTAAACGCAAATTTATGCCACGTCTAACAAATATTTGAGGGTCATTCAGATAATTGTGTATCACCATAGTGATAGGTAGTCAGCCCATCGCCTTGATTGCAGTACACATGTACCCTTCGAGTCCCTAAATCGTCTCGCACGATACCAACGGGAAAGAAATGAGGCGATGCTATTCGAAGCCAGCATCACAGTGATGATAATAAGGATATAAATAACATTTCAGGAAGATGGCTCACTCAAAATAACTCAACAAATAATCGAAAATCCGCCACAAATCTAACCTATGACCACTTTCTATGACGTTTCCTTTAAAACCTTAATAATTGAGACATAAATCGCCTGCACTTAACACAACCAATAAACACTTCCGATATGACAGCAGATAAACAAACCATCGAACAAAAGAGACGGAAACACCTAATCTCTATTAACTAGAAAGAGGCAAATACATTCCGTGTTATCTGTTTAAATCAACATGAAACTGCAGTAATTGTAAAAGAGCATTAGACACATACAAACTTGCAATAGAAATTAGACTTAAAGCCGATAAGATAGGTTAGGTTTTTCGTTGAAAGTAAGGTGCTAAGTGAAATCTAGGTATGGTATCGAAAGGCTAGCGATCTAGCATCTAGCAATAACAGTGAATATGGACTTAGATTAGAGATATGAGTAAAGTTGGCGCCGAGGGCATTGCAATGTTTTTACATTATACAAGCAATAAAATTGTAATAAAACTAATAGCAGGTAAGAATCCAATAATTATTGTCTTTATTCATTAGATTAGAAAATCATAATCCGAGTAATCTAAGTACATAATATTTGCTGCTGCTACCGATCTTTCCGTGGGAATAGGTAAGATAGTTTCTAACAGGTAAGTAGAAGTAGGTAAGTCAGCTGGAAGAAATTTCTTAGTAGAAATAAGTTGTCCTGTTGTGTCGTCATTCTTTGTATATTATGTCTCTTGTAATGTTTCTTGTGTGCAATAAATGGTTAATAATAATAATAATAACAAGCATAATTAATAAGTAAAAAATCAAAACACGACTGCTTTCTGAGATAAAAGCTAACTTAGCCTATGACACTCGGAATAATGCAAGGATTCTTCCGATACAATTCCCATTCGAATCTGTTCAGTGGTTTACGAGTTTCAGTTCTTTAAAGAATCGCACATTTATGCATACATACATACGTGAACTCTTAAAACAATACACTCCTTTTTTGGTTGGGAAGTCGTGTTAAAAAACAACCAAGGATTAATACGTTAATGAGTAGGAGAATGAAATTAATAGTATGGGTTATACGCTTGCCAAGATGGTTGCCAAACGTGTAGTTCAAAGTTTTGCTAAAAATAAGATGTTCAACAATTCCTTTGGAAATATTTTTAAGGCGTCAAAAAATAATCCACAAATATGTAGTAGTTTATCAAGTAGGTTTGATTCATACTTATCCTATAAAGACAATCATTATTATCTAACATTAAAACTCTAACAGATGATTCAAAGAACTTGAAGAAACTATACTAACGGCCGTGACACCTGCGCGCCACATGTCAACAAATCGTCCACTCCTGCGCAGAAACCGAAAAGAAATCACCGCCGCCATTTTTGAAATTAGAACTTGTATTAAAAGCTGCAAGCTGATAAAGTTTCAAGCCGATATTTGCGCCTGATCAGCATTTATAGAGATATTTAGTCACATGTGACCACCGTATTTGGTATGTTGTTTTTATTCGCAGCTGTCTCGCTCTCGCTCATAGGTGTTAGGCGGAGAGCTGGCTACCTCAATGGGCGACTGAATTGATTTGAAAACATTAACATTCACTAATAGCCGTAACAGTTCACTGCTGGACAATAGGTTTTCTCCTATCGGGGAGTATTGCCATACTCGCTAGCTCGCCACGCTTGGCAGGCGGATTTGCGACCGCAGTGCAAGATGTTGCATTCACAGGGAACGCCGCTGCCCATTTCTTGGATAATTATCACTTAGTCGCTTTTTAAGACACCCATGGGTAGAAATGGAGTGATGCTATTCTAAGCACGCACCTCACGGCCAATAAATAAAACAGACTTATTCTTATATTAGGTATTAACTTATCTAAATAACTGAAAACAAAATATCTGTGAAAAAAAGAGTGCCAAGTTCCGTTATCACGCTTTCTTACCATGTATTTCCACAGACAATAAAATTTAGATGCACAAACCTCACATCAATTGCTGCTGCCTTCAAGGCAACGGATATAACAACAATATTAGAATGGTACTTCTAAGTTTCAATGCTGGTCAAATCGCACGCTCTTGGTAGTAGCCAGCTCTTGTGCTATGAGATTTGTTTTTGTCTCTGTCTAATGACGTCACGCAACGGTAGCTGATGCAAGTCGATAGTCTAGTTTAGAGATCAGATAAAACTTGTGTTTTGCTTAACATTAAAAGGTTTTGTATAAAGTGCTTGATAGGTAATATGTATGACAATTTGTTCGTATTTATACGGGCTGTAAGGGACAGCCCTCTGAATACTGACAGGATGAGTTCAGATCATGAAACTGAATAAATTTCCCCAAGGCATATAATATTATGATAAAAAAGTACAGAAAAACAACTCCTTATTCAAAATTGCGATTAGCAGAACGCTTTAACCATGGAAAGAAAAAAAAAGCTATTCATGAATAACATTTTAAGAGGAATAGTTGTTCCGTTTCATTTCTCATTTTTTTGTTCAATATATCATATAATTCTGGGCACCGTATTTTTGCCATTGCAATTCCATCAACACTGAACTGTCATTCTTTTGCTACAATGATTTTTTATACTTCAAATTGTTAGCAGAATACGGCCAGTCTTTTCCTTAGTGTGCAAGTGTTATTACTGATTCAAAAACTAATATCCATTTTATTTGGCTCTCAACACCTGCAGGAAAAGCACTCTTATCTCCATACAATATTGATCACGAGAGTAATCAGTCAGTCATCTGACTTGGTCGGGTTTACTTTGAATTCCATTGCCTGCTCAAAGTCTAGTAACCATCAGCAGCATTTCCATTTAGCCATACAAAACAAAATACAGGGTTACTAAGTCTTATTTTATTGTTTTATTTTATTTTATATGGGCCTTGTTGCCTAAAATAAAGGATTTATTATTATACCTCTATTTATTTATTTACCACAAATATACATATAGTTTTAACAGGCATGCATTCCCAAGGTAACTATATACGCACATATTTAAAATTTACAGAAATATAATAATGTTATCTTAGTGAATTCCGTCAACGAACACGTGTAAACATCGACGTCCGGATTCTCCTGTGTTATACAATTAATCGCGCGTACAGCTCGATTATTATTATTACTGGTAATATGTAACATGAGACTGAAGAACTTTGAACCGAGTCATTGTGTAGGAGAGATCGTATTTTTTCTTATACAGGATGAAATTTTTACTTGTGACGCAATAGCGCAATCTCAAGACAGGCTGGTTATAAGGAATAACTTTCCCCAAGTAAGGTTGAAAGATGACAAGAATATTTTGATCGGCACCTTAAAAACTGTGCGTTTTCAGTGTCACGATGTCTGTCAGTTTATTAAATATTTGAAAACAATTAATTTCATTTTGCACTTACTAAAAATTTAAATGTTATGTTGTTCAGTTTCATGTGCTGTTGCGTGGCTGGTTCAGCTCTAAACGCAATCATGACATTTAGCCAACAACCCTGTATACAAGATGTAAGGGACATCCCTCCGAATATTGATGGGATGGGATGGTAAGCCACCTACAAAAAAGCAACCACGACAAACCGTTGATGCTCTGTCTTCTCCACAAGCTTTAAAAACCTGATTCTTATCTGAGGCGGGCAATGGATTTCAAAAGCCAATCACTAAACGCCCCCATCAAAACCCGGCCAAATTAGTGGTGCTCGCGTGTCGGTAGCTGTCGATACGTAATATCGATACAAAATATCGATATTTATCGACGCGACGCGACGACTTATTACCACCGATCAATCGATAACGACCCAATTTGTTAGCGTCTGCGCAGCTTTTTTTTTCGCACGCAGAAAGATCGATAACGCATCGATTTAAGAGGCTTCCTGATGGCAGGAAGCGACCTCGTCACTTAATAATTCACTGTTTAGTGAAAACATATTCTTTTTGTTAATCCTGGTTTGGTCAATATAAAAAAGATACGTAGAATATTATTAAAATTTATTTTTTATTTATAATAAGTGGTTTAATCTGAATTTCAACAGATAGCAAAAGTGCTTTGCGTATTTTGTATCTGTTACTAAAGTTACCAGTTACCTGTTACCAGGTACCGAATTTCTTTTTTTTACAATGACGGTTCATGATCATGACGTCAATAAGTGATATGATAATGAATAAAGAATTTCAATTTCAATTCCGATTATTATAAAATGTAAACTTATAATTATTATGATACGCTTCAGCACCTGTACCTCAACCTAACCAAAGTGTTTTGGTAAGGTTTGAGGTATCAAGATGAAATGCGTTTTCACCGGGTAATATTTTTATAATGAAATAGCGTCGCTAGTTTCAATTACGCTCCCCTTAAGAGGATCGGTGTTGTTGTAAATTTAGGTAATCTTGATGGTATTACAATTTTGCTGGAGAAAACAGGTGGTTGTAATTATAATTAACTGTATTACTTGTAATATTCTCTCGTGTAATAAGGAAGATGAGTATCTTTTTTGTCGTGAACTTTGTGACGTGAGTGTGAGGATGCCTTGAGTTTTTTTTTCGTCATGACTGATTACAAGTAAGGTACCAGGTTTCGTTGACCGCTTATACAATACAAACATTAGTTGGTCCTAAAATGGAAATAATTTTAACTGTTAAAGCCTATTATTATATTTTTATCTAGGGCATGTAAAATCGGAATGTTCTCAAAACCAACATTTTGATATTAGAGCTCAAATTTGGAATTCCAGTTTTAAATTTCGGTTATGGTTAGTTATACCTAATAAACATAGTAAAATTTAAGTCAGATCAATATTTAACCGATTTCAGGAATTTTTTGCGGTAGTAGGGACAAGTGATAGCAAACTAAATGAATCAAAATGGTTATAACCCGAAAAACTTAAATCCACTTTTTCCAAACCCGGTTCTAACGATTTTAAAGCTCTGAAATCCGGAATTGAAGTATCGGAAAAATCGTTCCGATATTCCAGTTTTTCGAAATTCCGGTATCCGGTTTTGCATCTCTTATTCATATCTCATTTATGTTCATGTTTGACAAGAATTTAAAAAGAGACGCCTTTAAAATGACGTCCCGAGTCTTGAAAATGAGTTTTGTACTCAACACCAACGGTACCTGTGCCTTCCGAAACATGGAATTTTCTTACTTTTGGCAAGTCTGCAGTTATTTTGCCTACAATATGCTAACCAAATACGATCAAGAATAAATTATCAGTTTTGGTAACGAATGTTCAAATTTACAACGACCGAGTAAAAATCTCTAGGCTTAGATCACTAGAAGCATTTATCGATATCGACTGTATCGATCGACTAGACCACCAAGCACAACACTATGCCGATTAAGTAGTAAAGTGTCGCGTGGTTTATTATACTGTCGCAAATTAGCACCGACCTACGGGAACGGTATATAAAATGTAATTCTAGGTATTGGCCGTGTTGATCCTGTTTTTTACCTAACAGCGTAAAGAAGTAAAGGGAGGTTTTAAAAAATGCGCAAAGTGTTCACATAATTTTCTGCCACCAAGGAAGTACTATACTCAGACAGATGCCAATTTAAAAGCATTCTTATTAGCCCTAAAATAAATGTAGTTCCGAATGAATGGTTTTTGATTGGATAGACATAAAACAACAAGTGTCGTAAGACGCAACTAAGGGACTCGACAGTTACATGTGTATTGCAATTTCAGGTGATGGGCTGACAACCTGTCACTATGGCGATGTACACTATTCAGTATGACCTTTAAATGTTTGTCCGACGTGGCGTTAATGTTCGTTTTTAACTGCTGTTTACGCTCGGCCTACCCCACAATGGATATAGGCGTGATATAATATGGATGTACGTATGTAGAAATGAAACGGGAATCTAGCCTACCACGGACACAGTTATCCATGTGTGAAAGTGTATGTGCTAGAAATGTGTGAAAGACTTGGACAATCATCTTACCCGCTAATAAACAAGCATAAAAAATTAGAAATTTAAAAACACGACTGCTTTCTGAGATAAAGCCTAGCCCATGACACTCGGGATAATGTAAGGATTCTTCCGATAAAATTCCCATTCGAATCTGTTCAGTGGTTAAAGAGTTGCAGCACTTTAAATAATCGCACATATATATACTATACATACATAGATGAACTCTTAAAAACATTACACTCCTTTTTTGGTAGGGCAGTCCTGTAGTGATAAATATCCTTAACAATTCACACAGCGCCATCTAGTCCTAAACTTAACAAAGTTTGTGCTATGAGAACTAGATAGCTGATATTAATACTCAAAAAGTTTTCTTAATAAATGCATATTACACATAGAAAACACCCAGACCAAACACAAAATATATATATTTTTTGTATTTGTCTCTTGTGGGAATCAAACCGAAACCCTCAGCCTAGCAGACAGGGGTACTATCCGTTACGCCATCGGGCCAGTCGTAGGTATAGTAAGTTTTTTGCTCATTTAGCTTCACACTAGCAAAGTGTCAATAAGGTCGTTACAATGTGTTGAGTGTTTACGATACGAGCGAAAATTACCACCAGAACGCAACTCAACGCAACTTTGTCACTAAAATAATAAAAAAAGTAGTATATAAAGATTAGAAACACTGTAAGACTTGTTTTTTACTTTATATATACTTGTCTGATGATGTTTGAATTATAAACTCGATAACAGTTTAATACCAAATTTTAAAACACGTCCCGTGTTAGGTATACAATTATTGAAAACTTGCGAAATTTCCGCGCTTGAAAATATTGCAAGTTTTCAAAAATAGAAAACAGTTGTTTATAGACCTGCTATATGCATTTGGCCTATAAGAATTACAGTTTCTTCACAAACGCTGAAGCGAAATTATGATAAATTTTCAGATTTTGGGGGATTTTCGGACGGCTTTGTCAATTTTCTACACTCCAGCTACACTGAGAGGGACTCGAGGGTTACATGTGTATTGCAATTTAAGACGATGTGCTGACAACCTGTCCATTTTTTCACGGCCGTTTACACTCTGCCTACCCCGCAAGGGATATCGGCGTGATATATGTATGTATGTCCCTTACATCCTGTTTACTCTTTGATTAATATAAATGCAATTTTAAAAAACAAAGTTTAACAAAATATAAGTAAACAAAGACAAAAAATCATTAAAAAGTTCTAGATAAAATTTTACCCAGACAAGAATTACAAATTGTCACATTATTTATATCTACGAGGGCATCTTGTTTCGCGAAAGTGAGTTGAGTTCACTTCATACTGATACCGATCGGGCGCATCGGCGTCTTTGACGCATAAAATTAAAAATATGTTATAACAGTGCGCTATCACGACTTCATCTATAACACTTTAACAGTAACAGGTAGGGAAAATGATAAAAATGAGTAAAACTTGTTATATGCGTGTAAGTATCGTACGGCCTACGGTTCCGTAGCTAAACGTATATTTTATGGTCGTGATTTTTTTATTCTCTGTACCTAGTAAGGTTTAAGATGCGAATAAATTTCAGATACGATTAGGACTATTAAGTTACTCTACCTAATTTATTTTTGAAAATGATAATGAATTATTGGGTATTGAATTCAGGTTATTGTAGATTTTATACATGTTTTAGAGAGTTCCACTGAAAAGTGCCTTTGCAGGCATACACACTAGAATATTTAAAGTCAAATTTAATACAAAGAACAAGCCACTAAATCATGATTAATAAATAATTACAATACTCAAATCGACGGTCAGCATTTAAATGAGTGAATTGGTTCAAGGCAAAATATTCTTTAAGATTATAAAACTTCCATCAATAAGCCACTGTCTTAGCACATTTTTAAACCCTTTTAAACTCTTAGTCTTACACGAATCTGGAAGCTTGAATTGCATACATTATTTATACAAGTTATTAGATACTAAAGATAAAGAGATAATTCTAGATTGAGGCTTAAATAATTTACTTTTTTATTGCGAGCGCAGTATTCTATCACTGACTGTTTGGTTTTCTTGAAATAAACTTAATTTTTTACAAAAGAGACATATTTCTAGGATAAATAAACTATCACAGTTAAAATTTCATGCTTCTTAAATAACGGCCTACAAGATTATGTTTGTTGAATTCCAAATATTGCACGTATAAATTTTATCTGCACTAAAGAACTTTGTTATTATATGGTTCGGCATATTTCACTAGTAATAAAACGAAACAGATTTTTCAGGATGATCGCGTGATATAAAATCTTTCTTCACGAAGGAACAAAGATCGGAATATAAAAAATTGTGACTTCCCAAGTAACCCAAAATACAGAACCCTAAAAATATAATCTTCAAAACCACATTACGGAAGATGTTGCGGCAAAATGTGTTTTATATTCCAATGTTTATGGTCAATTCCAGGTGATATGATAACAGGTGATTAACTGCTCAGATAAGAGAGTATAGTCCAAAATTAACGGTAGGTGGCGTTTACTATGCGTTTTAGTTTTTAGAATATTGTTTGAGCTAATAAACTTGTAACTGGAGACTGACATTGGAAAGCGACATCTATTCAAAATGTTTATTTGATGTCGCTTATCATTTTAGAGCTATGTTACGGAAATATAATTTGTCATAGAATTTTCATTTTAAAAATATAGGATGAAATTTTATTAATGACCGATAGCGAAATCTAAGGAACAATTTTTCCCACGGCACATACGTTGAAGTATGACAAAAATATTTTGAGTATCCTGATTAACTCAAATCAGGTGATCGGCAATTTTGTATGGGAGATCCAATTTTTCGTTTTACGTCGTATAGTTCTTTGGGGTAAATTGTTCGTTATCATAAGCCCGTCTTTAGTTTTCGCTATCAGGCTCTAGTAAAATTTCATTCTGAATATTGGCCACTTCAAGTACCGTGTGACGCGTCTTAGAATAGCATCATCCCATTTCTTCCCATCCCGGGGGGTCGTAAGTGGCGACTAAGCGACACAAGGATTACAGGTTTATTGCAATTTTAGGCGATGGACTGACAGCCTGTCACTATGGCGGTACACAATTTTCCTATAAACCCTCACATGTTTGTCAGACATGGCGTAAATGTACATTTTTTACAGCCGACTACGCTGTCTTACCCGCAAGGTATATAAGAGTGATATATGTACGTATGTACTTGAAGTGCGGAGCAAAGTCGAAAACTGTGTGTAGAAAAGCGCCCATTGACACATTAAATCAGACACTAGACATGGACTTATTTACCGAAAGCATGTATCATTTAAGTAAGAGGTATCTTGCTCACTGTGAAAAAATTAATGACTTAGTGTATGATAGAAAATATTGATTTAAGTTTGATCTGATCTTACTATTCTACTAAATTTATTTTTGTTATATTGTTATGTTTTTCTGTTCCTTGTATGGTATTTTAAGGTTTATCCTGTAGGCTATACATTGTATTTTATAATAAATAAATAAATTTTAGGTATCTATCGGGGCGTTTTGGTGTGGATGGGATTAGCCGTGTGATGCCGGCATAGAATAGCATAGATAAGAATAGAATAGCATAGAATATCATCACCCCATTTATTTCCCGTGGGAGTCGTAAGAGGCGACTAAGGGACTCGAGGGTGTGTATTGCAATTTCAGGCGATGGGCTGACAACCTGTCACAATGGCAATACACAAATTTCTGAATCACCCTCAAATATTTGTCAGACGTGGAGTAAATGAAAGAATTTTTGCGGCCGTTTACGCCCTGCCTACCCCGCTAGGGATTACAGACGTCATATATGTGAGGATCGGATGAAGACAAGCTCCTACCCTTGGCAAATAAAAAAAACCTGAAGCCATTAGTGAAGACCCAGTAGCACTGTGATTTATTTGACAGCTTCTGATGTGAACATGCCAACACACAACAGACAAGTTTTTGTTATCGCTCGCCTCAATTCAGGATACCACTTTCATTAGGTTACACGTTTTCTGTTTAGTTTCCTGAATTGAAATATCCCGTGTTAAGTATACAACTAACGCGGTAGATGTAGCCGTGCCGCGCGTAATTGGCATTAAGATATGTACTTTTGAAAAATTTGCGGTTAAGGGATGAGCCGCGTTAGCCCAGATGGAAGAGTCGACGCCTTTAGAAATAGCAAATGCCGCATATTCAAATCCTGCCCGCGGTAGAAAATTTTGCAAGTTTTCTGAAAATCAAAAAATCCTCTTCCCCTTCCTCATAGCTAACGAGGAAGTTAGGAGGAATTCGATCGCAAATGCGCGTTACCATAGCCGACAACCGCCACCAAATACAGCAGTAGAAAATTTTGATTTTTTTCTTATAAAGGAGCTTCTGAACTCTCTTTTAAGTGGAAGCGGTACCGTATGAGGAATCTCAAAAATTGCAGAATTTCAGGTTTATGAGGACACGGAAGGGGAATCATCGTCAACACTACTTCAGATCCTGATTTAAAAATCGCCTGGGGATTCATATAACCCTAATTATGCCATTCCACCAATTCGGACTAAGCGCTTCCAGTCATCATTTATAATGCGGACTGCTGAAGAGTGAAACTCACTACCTGCGTCTGTGTTTCCAAAGGCATACAACACTAATCTCTTCAAAGTAAGAGTGAACAGGCTTCTTCTGGGTGAGCTCGCTCCATCTTAGACTCTGTCTCTGTCCTATGACCTAGACTAGAGTCAAGAGCAAACCCATCCATACTAAAAATAAAAAATGCTAAATAATGAACCATCAAAACCCATTTAATTTTGAACTATTTGTACAGTCAAGGTCAATTGCGGTAAGACAGTCGAACTGCCAATTTAAGCCTTATTCCCGCGACGTAAGAACGGTCCGAAGTCTGAACGTCGCCACTATAAAGAGTATAAGCTGTTGATTTCCTATCTCGTTCCTTTTACGTATTTCAGAAACTTTAAAAAGGAACAAAAAATCTGTCAACTTGAATTGACGCCACTATCGCAAACCATTTCATGATAACAAACCGTAAACTAAGCCTATCGCAATACTGACCGATTGCACGAACACGAATAAATAGATTACATTAGTAGAATTGTAATCGAGTTTTTTTAAATGTGATGTTCCTAATTAATCAACCGCGAATGTTCGTTTCAGTGCCTCATACATTATGCATCAAGCTATCCAAGTGTAATGTACACCATGTACTGGAGAAAAGTGCAAGTAATTAAAAATCAAGTAGGGTTCCGTAGCGATTTCGTAGAAATCTCTACGCGTTTGATACTACATTCACGCAGATATTACCTTCTCTTTCTTTTTGTTTACCCTCTGGTTGGCCGGTAAAGAATGCCGCGAGGCATTAGGCCCACCTTTTGTAGGATGTGCAATCCGTACTAATAGTTTGTGTGTGTGTGTATGTATGTGATGTTACCTCTTCACGCTCAAACGGCTTGACCGATGTGGATGAAATTTGGAACAAAGGTAAAGTATAACTTGGAAAAACACATAGATTACTTTTTACCGCGGGAAAACAACAATTACCACGGGAAAATGATTGGCAGCGGGTGAAAACGCTGGGCGGAAATCTAGTTAAGGATAAAAATAGAATTAATTAATAACTACATAATAACGTTTTCAATAGTAGTAAAGCGCATATTGGTTTCATAATAAGAAAGGTAACTTTATAAAGAAACAGAATATTGTAATTTTTTAATGTTGCGACGTCTAAGACAAGCTTTGGTGGTTGAAAACTACACTCACACAAATACACACACATACTCGCTTAAAAACCAGTCATATTATACCAAAAAACTGCCTATTATTATTTTGGTGTGGTAATATGCATTGATTCTTATTTTGTATTTAAATAAAGGTATAAATAGTCATCTATACCTTATTATATCTTTGTATTAGCATAATACGTGTTTATGTCTTTATGGACAAGAACATGAAAGTTCCATACTTAGAATCGCGATCACATTGCCTATTCAATTTTCTCTCCTATAAGGGATAATGTGGTTTAATAAACAATTTATATGACACATTATATGACAGGTCAGACTTGCTTGATCAATGTCTCATTTTCTGCTACGCAAAGTATCTACCAGGTATTAAATGAGTTATGATGAAAATGAGTACATTTCGGTCTAGTTCATTCCTAATGGGTGTTAAAACTCTATCACCTACGGTCTCTTTTTGTCTTGAGAGTTGAAGAGATAATGAACGAAACGATCGTTTTTATTTGTCATTACTTCATCGAATAAATCTGTCTAAAAAACGAAAAATAGAATTGTAAATTCAATAGACATTCGTGACGATTATAATGCTTGTTTTTTAATAACAAAAATATTCTATTTTGGGAAGTAAATATATTTTCCCTCGGGCCCCTAAAAGCCGTGCACCTTTACTCCGCAAATAAATATAAAATAATGCTTTCAGCGTATGTAAGTCAGTTTGTGTATACGTTTAGTTTATTGCAAACGAGGGCATTTGTCACGCCGGGAGTCAAACCCGCGACTACACAATGCCAATAAACGTTGAGAACTTAATAAGTCTTTGGAGTTGAAGATGTATGTTTGTATTTTCGCTTGTGTTTTTGATTTTTAGTTCAAACTTCTTCTTTTCGTGTAGGAAACCTGAATCGACCCGATAAACCCTGGTGTCATTGTTTTTAAACCGCCTACTACTACTAAGTAGGCCTCTGACATGCTTGTGTAACGACCGCCGGCTAAGTTATCATAGACAGTAATGTCTTAACGTGCCCTCCGAAGCACTAAACCATCTTTCTTACAAACAATCAGGTGGCTCAGCCTGCAATGTCCTAACCAGACTGGGAACAAATGCACAAAGTAATAACATCAACTTTGTGAGTGCCCCACCAGGAATCGAACCCGGAACGTTTGCGTCGCAGGCAGTCGCACTACCACTGCGCCACTTCCATAGTCATCAATAACTTATACAAATTAGGTGTATCATGTTACTTTAACAACATATTAGATACACGGAATTCACCCTTTTACGAAAATGTAGACACTAATGACAACTTTAAGCGTTTTTGCTCGACTACAAAACGAAAAAAACCAGTTTAAAAACTAACACCCGACTACTGAGATATCGCGCTCTAAAAAGTAAGAAACAAGAAATCTGGAATATTAACTACAAACAATTTAATATCTATAGTCCACGAAATTTATACGAAGATATGACATATAATTATATATTTAAATGTATTTTTAATAAAAAATTATTGTGGTTTATAGGTGATAGCCGTGGACGTATGCCAGTTTGCCTTACCTAATTATGTTGTGCAAGTTTATGATATCACCTACTAAGTACTAGAGTAGGTGGCATTGGCATACGACCACGGCTATCACCTATAAACCACAATATTTTTTTTATTAAATATACATTTCAATATATAATTATATGTCATATCTTCGTATAAATTTCGTGGACTATAGATATTAAATTGTTTGTAGTTAATATTCCAGATTTCTTGTTTCTTACTTTTTAGAGCGCGATATCTCAGTAGTCGGGTGTTAGTTTTTAAACTGGTTTTTATTTTAATTATTTTGGGGTTGAAGGTAAGTTTAACACTTTGGTATGTATTTTTTTTTCTGGATAGAAATGCAGCTCAATTCACAATTAAAACATCACTCGTTAATTAAACAAAATACACTCATCATAATCTTATCTTTGTATGTATGTATGTTTGACCATGCATAATAGGGTAGGAGCCAACATGCAGCCTTGGCGAAAACCTCTACGAACGGCTCGGATGTATTGCCATTAAATACAACAGATCCTTTCATGTCCATATGGATGGATTTAACGAGGCTCAGAAGTTTTGGCGGGCACCCGATGTTTACAAGCGCAGTGTAAAGGCCCTCTCTGCTAACGGTGTCGAAGGTTTTGTTAAGGTCTACGAACGCCACAAACAGAGGTGTTCTCTGCTCTCTGCACTTTTCCTGAAGTTGGCGAAGTGTAAAGATCATATCTGTTATGGAACGCTGGGCGCGGAATCGACATTGCGATTCGGGATATACACGATCAGCTAGTTTCTGGAGTCTTAATAAGACTAACCGAGCAAATAGTTTACCTGCTATACTTAAAAGGGATATACCACGATAACAGTTACAGTCACCGCGGTCACCTTTGCCTTTGTATAAAGATAAGATAAGATAAAGATAATTTATCTTTAACATATCTATAGGGTAACGATGTTAGCATCGCGCATATCTTGTGGTATATATCCCGCTTCCCAACATTTACACAACAGATTGTGCAGGATTGGTAATATGCACTTGAGCCTGATGATTTCGGCATGGGTACCATCATTTCCAGGAGACTTTCCGGTCTTAAGCTGCTTAACAGCCTTGTGGTATTCCCTTATGGTAGGAAGGTCATCTAACTCGGCCCAGGTTGTAGCAATGCGACCTCCGGGCATCGCACTATTTTGTCAACACTGTCCACCACCAACTTCTATCTCATCTTTCACATTTGAAGTTTGAATCGATGTCGTTCCAAGACGCCATTTTTCCAGGAGATCAGGCAGCCTAAAGTAAAGCTGGTGACGGGCTAGTGCCCCCAGTGTTTATTTGTGTACACAGTGTGTTTTATAAGTTACCAGTGTGACCACCACATACAAGCCCTCGAGCTTATCAGTGGTGAAGTGCCCACATAAACTATCTGGAACACTGATTTGAACCCTTAGAGGTAAGTCGTCTGCCTCGGCCTTATTTAGTTCCAGACCTTTGTTAAAATAGTCCGTAAACATTGTAAATAACATTTCTAATCAATGTACATTTTCTAGGGTTCTTCCCCCCCATATTAAATCACCATTGAGTCCATCCAAAACACGAGTTTCATTGCCTACACTGACGAGTGTCGCGGCGACGTGACAAGGTAGCTATTTTTGGCATGCAGTCTGCAGCTTCCGGCATTATATTAACTGATTCCGAATAGAGACCGATATAATGTTCTATCTATCGTTCGAGTTAGCGTTGGGCATCTGTAATAACAGTGCCATCCACTTCTTTAAGGGGGGCTGTTTTTTTAGGCAAAGGACCAAGGGCCTTTTTACTGCCAGCATACACACCACCAAAATTTCCGACATCAGCGCACGATTGGATACTTTGGAAAAGCTCGGTCCAGCATGCATTAGCAAAGTACCCTGATGTGCGTTGTAATACAGCTTTTGCATTCGCTAAATTGACACGCGACTTTTCGGAAGGGTTAAGGCGATGAGTAAGCGCAGCTTGCCGTTTGGACTCGAGCAGGGGTGTTATGTTTTCGAGATTTTCAGCGAACCAGTCCTGGTTTTTGACTTTCTGGTGGCCGAAAGCCGTACCAGCCACATCTGTTAGAAACTTTTTTACTTTGCCCCAGTCTTCCTCTATAGGAGCGTCTACGTCCCAGGTGGCAGTTTCATCGCGTACCAACTCTTCAAACTTTCGGACAAACTCATCATCCCTGGTTTTGGGAAGATCGATCTTCTTCCTACCGGGCAGTTTGGACGAGTGGATCTTTTTGTGAGTTATAGCAACGTGCGAAGCCACCAAGGAGTGATCTGTGTCACAATTAGCGCTATGAAATGTACGCGTGTGTAGGGTCTCGCGGAGATTTTTCTTTTTGGTTAGGATAAGGTCCAGTTGATGCCAGTGACCAGAACGAGGGTGTTTCCAGGATACTTTGCGAGATTATTTGCCTTTGAAGTAGGTATTGGTAACACACAGTAGGTGTTTAGAGCATAGCTTTAATAAACGTTGGCCGTTTTCGTTTAACTTCCCTATACCGTTTATATACCTATACAATCAGGCGAAGCTACGTTGTCCTGTCCAACCCTTGTGTTAAAATCGCCCAGATTGTATAAGCGGTCAGATGGTCTTAACCCGCGTAGAGGCTGGTCGAGCTGGTCATAAAACTGTGTTTTTTGCTTCATCCGTTGAGGATAATGTTGGTGCGTAAGCAGAAATAAGTGTTACGTATCTATGATTCGTATTTAACCGCACCAACATAATGCGTTCCGATATGCCGCAAGGAGCCTCTGTTAATGTTAAGAGATCGTTGCGGATAGCCAAGCCTACACCATGCTCACACACAGCACTGCTGTCCTTTCCTTTCCAAAAGAATGTGTAATGTGTCTCACGCAAGGAACCCTAGTCAGGGAGTCTGGTCTCTTGTAAGGCACAAACAACAATGTTAAGTCTGTTGAGTTCGGCGTCGATAATGGCAGTTTTATGCAGATCTTGTGCGTCAGTAGAAGGGTAGAAGAGCCTACACAGGTGTCAGGGAGGCCTGTCCTCATAGTACGGACATTCCATGTTACAAATCGCATGGATAAGCGGTGTTGGGAATTGTTTCTATTATGCCTTTTAGTCGCAGGTGTAAAATGTAACGGCACCGATTGTCCAGTTGAGGCTGGTGCTCTCTACACCCTAAAAGAGCAAACCAGCACCGGGGCGGAACAGTACCTTATTGGTCGGGCGCTGTCCAACTTGGAGCAGGCGGTAACTGATCAGTGGGCCTACGATGGACCCTTTCACTGTCGGAAGCGACCCCTGGCACCCGCACTTACGCCCATATGTGCGGACTTATAACCGATCACTGCCATTTCCCGTGTTGGTATCCGCGTGACGCGGGTGAAGTGTCCTCTCCACAGACACTGCGTTGCCTGGGACGCAATTATGGAAATTGCAGGGCTGCCCAGGACCTGCGCTAACCTCTCGGCCTTCCTGGCTGGATACGGGAAGAGATGGGGTGGTGCTATTCTACTCTGCCGGCACCACACGGCTGACCGACCGATTTGAATAGTTTTTATAATATCCTCAAGCTTTTGTCAGACGTGGTGTAAATATCCGGTTTAAGGCCGTTAACACTCTGCCTACCCCGTAAGGAATATAGGCGTGATTTATGTATGTATGTTATAATACCGCCTGTTCTATTTGGATCGTTTGGTATGTGCTCTTGCTTAGGTATTTGTCCATATGTTTTAGACTCTGTTGAAGTGTCTATTGCATTGATCGTATAGATTTTTGTTCGTAATGCCAAGCGCTCTGTCATTTTTTTGTTAAATTGGTCTACATGTTTTAAAGTTGGAAATAATGTACAATTTCATCGTATTCAATTGTGTCGTTTACAATTCTTCTTGTGTCTATTGCTCCATTGTCAACTTCCCTACTCTGATGCTGTTCAACAGATCAACGAAACTGTTGTCATTTACTTGTCACATATTTTGACCCAATTCACAGAAACTGCACACTCTCCATAAATGTGGTTCAGCTGCATAAATGTCAGGTTGTTTGTAACAATATGCGCCTCCACGAGTTGCAGATACGGGTGGTAATTGCATTAAGTCTTCAAAGACTAATAGGTTAACCCTTAAAATCGTGTTACACTTAAGTGACAGGTTGTCAGCTGTCGCCTAATTGTAATACCTTCACATGAACTCCTCGTGTCCCTTAGTCGCCTTATACGACACCCGTCGCGTCCCGTTATCCCGTAGTCGCCTGATACGACACCCACGGAAAAGAAATGGGGTGGTGCTATTCTTAGCTGGCATCACACGGCAACTATTTTTTTGAACTGTGATTATTAAGCCCTTTCATTTGATACCCAACACGACATTACTAGTAGTATAAACTTTTTCAATTCTTAGCTCTAGAGGGCGCCCTATGTAATGTATAGTGACATAACGTAGCCTATAACCAGCGGACTGTTTAGACGCTTCAAATTTATCAAATTCTGATAAGTTGTTTAGAAGTTAGGACGGAACAAACGTTTTTGTTTCCACATACATACATACATACATACATACATACAGGTCAAAATCATAACCCTCCTTTTTGCTTTGCCGTAGTCGGGTAAAAAAGGCGTGTAATGTTTTTACTCCCCATTGTGTAGATGTGAAGACAGCGGAATGCTATGGTATGTCAATTAATTTGTTTTAAGGGCGGGGCACACCGGCTCCGTATCCAGCTCTCGTCCGTAGTCACGCACGAACTGATGACGTTGTAATGTATGGGACTGTATGAGATACGGCACACCGCTTGCGTGCAGCACGGAACGGATACGCAACGCAAGCGGTGTGCCGTATCTCATACAATCCTATACATTACAACGTCATCAGTTCGTGCGTGACTACGGACGAGAGCTGGATACGGAACGCATACGGAGCCGGTCTGCCCCGCCCTTTAATTCTAACTTTATGCTATGGTATGTCATTTTATCACCCCTTGTCATCTAGATACATGACTTGAATATTATGGGGCTTGGCGGTTCTCCTATTTGTCATCCGTTGCTGCGTATTTTCACGCACCATAACGCATGCGGCTGTCAGAAATCGAAATCTGTCGAAATCCGATCGTATTCCTATTAAAATTCGGCTACGGTACGCGCCGCCGCTAATACTTACTTTGCGACGGTACGTTACAATGCGTAACAGATGCGTCTGTCAAACGACTTGTTAAACTCATTTGTAAACGCACCGTGTCTGTCTGTATTTTTATGGGAATAAGACCGGAATTCGCCATTTACTTTCTTCTGACAGACGCATGCGTTACGGTGCTTTAAGAATACGCGACAATGGACGACAAGTGGGAAACCCACCGCAATGAAAATAGCAGACTTTTTTCTTGTATAGAAGCATTGAAATGTCACTAGATGAAGGTTTCTACTAAAAACCAGAATCAAACCGTAAAAAATCCCCTCGAGCGTTTGTTATCATACACGGAGTAGGAGAATGATGTGGAGGAAAAGAAGGAGACAGAAGAGAAAGAGGGGATGGGTAGAAGCGGTATGCTTACTTGCTCGTTTCACCAACCGTCCATCTAATTACCTAGCGAGCTCCTCTGACATGGTTGTTTTCTATAGACAGCAACCAAGACCGACACGGCTGGTCGTGCTCAACTGTAAGGGCCAAAAGCGGTGTTATAGTGGCGCAAAAGCGGCCCTGCCCGTTGTTACAATTTTACTAGAAATGTTTGCAACGAATTGAGTTAATGTATGTTTGATACGCAGTATGATTCGTTGCAAAAGTTGCCTCGTCATTTCGGACAAACGTCCTGGTGCATATGTTATGAAACTACAGGCTGTTCGTCACACGCGGCATAAATATCCGTTTTTTACGGCCGTTTACGCTCTGCCTACCCCGCAAAGGCGCAAGGCGTGTTGTATGTATGTACGTATATTTGAATATATTATTATCTTTATTGATTGTACTACTCTTGTTTTATTAGCCAAACTTTATTTGTATCATACTTAGTAAGTTGGACACGTCATCTGCCTCCCTTTATGCCTTCTCGCTACCCTAGATCTGCTGTAAGAGATTTCTTTTTAGAAATAAGCTGACTTGCTGTGTATTGTTCTATATGTTATGTCCTTTGTGTTATATTGTGTACAATGAACGGTAAAAAAAACGATCCTAAAAACTGAACTACACTTAACCATACTTGTACTTTGAAAACTATCTGTAAAATGTTGCGTAGGTATATTATCTTCAATATATTAACGAATGCAAATGATATGGCCTCCGCGCGAATATATACACACTACACAGTAATTAGCTCTTCACGAGTGTCCGTTTGTTTATGTTCAACATTAACTTGACAATTTATTGTCTGGGCCCTAATAAACACCTGTCGTTAAAAAATAAAATGGGTAGAAATTTAATTTTTACGTCGTTTGATATGAAAAGTGGTTGGAATAATTAGATGTGCAATTTAAACGTTCATAAGTTAGCTGAGTATAGTTACTTTGAAAACTTAAACATTAAAGTCTCTTTCAAGAAACTTACTTTATTTAAAGTAAGTACTTTTTTAAACAAAACAAACCACAGCGAATTTTACACACACACTCATCACACCTTTATCCCTTACGGGGTAAACAGAACGTTAAAGACCGTTAAAATTCGGTCGCTATCGCCACGTCTGACAATTATTTGAGTATCGTTCTGTCCTGCTCTCAGATGACACCCGGCAATGGGAAATTTTCTATCCAATCTTCAAGTGTACTTAGATGGCGCTGACTTAACAGAAAAAGTTTCTTTCCATAGAAACGTATGTAAATAGATGAATTGTATTTATGACTCAAATGTCAAAATTTCAACTTAGCACAACGCCATCTGGTATGACATTATAAATAAAGCTGAAGAACTGTCAGTAGAAAAGTCCCTGTTGACGCGAAATATTTGCTGCACAATTGGTACCTATTGAACATTTTCGTTTGAACGATATTCCTCGCATCGTGTGCGCAACCTATTCTTCTTCTTCTTATTTTCTTGTGGGACAACGAGTCATCCAATGACCCAATGAACCCTGGTGTCAGAGTTTTTCAACCACCTACTACCACTAGTAGGCCTCTGACATAGTTGTGTTACGACCGCCGTCTAAGTATTCATAGACAGCAACCGGGACCGACGGCTTAACGTGCCCTCCGAAGCACGGAACCATTTCTTTTCGGACAATCAGTTGGTTCACCCTGCAATGTCCTGACCAGACCGGGAACAAATTCACAAAGAGATAAATATCCACTTTTGTGAGTGTCCCACCGAGAATAGAACCCGGAACCTTTGCGTCGCAGGCAGTCGCACTACCACTACGCCACATCGGTCGTCCAACCTATTCTAGTATGTAGGTATGTGCATAAATATTTACCATAGAGGTGATAGAGTCAGCCTGAAGCGCTGTCACCACGCTAGTCAATAAATAGAAGGGTGACGATTATGTTGTCCAAAAGTAGGACATGTCTCTACGAGTCGAACTAAATTTTTTGAACATGCTTTGAATAGCTAATAAGTACGAGTGTACCTGTAATATGTAGGTAAGAAGGGAACTGTGTTGTATTTAGATTTCTATTTAATTACCTAAGGTGGGCCGTTTTACATAAAAAGTTACAATCAATAGGCTTAATTAACTTAAACATGAGATACAGGACAATTTTTTAACAAAAGCATATTATGTGAAGTTATGAAGGCACTTGTTAATTTAACGCCAAACTAGTTTTGAATAAAAGATAAATTGTATTTTTGCAACAGCTCTATTGGCGTTCTAACAGGGAAATCTTTCAAATGAATTGATAATATCATATTGCGAAAATGTTATATAAACTCGGGACTTTCCTCAAGTTTTTTTTAATAAGGCTTTTGTCCGTTTACAGACGTAAGTCTATTTGACTTATGTATGAAAAACGTTCCACCAAAAAGTATTGAAAATTAAACCTTGTATGATCAGAACAGAAATTAATTAATTAAATTTTTTTTATCGATGCAAAAAGGAATTTATTAATTCAGTTCTCAAGCTATTGTTGTTGACACAAGGGTTCATAGGGGCGTTCATCGACACTGAGTCCCGCTCAAGAGAGAGAGAGGTATTTCATTTGAAGAAAGTCATTATAAATAGACGTTTCTTGACCACAAATTATTATATTCAAGTAAGACATCTAATAATGTTTGCTTACGGCTACTTCACTGAGTTAGGGTGCATTTACATAGCACAATTATTACAACAACATATTTTACCTGTATATAAGGTGATATTGAATTCAGTGCAAATATTTTTCGGGTAAGTTCTACTCGTGAAACTTCATGATAACAATGATGACGATTAATAATAGAAACATACATATATCACGCCTGTATCACTTGCGGGATAGGCAAAGCGTAGACGGTCGTAAAAAACCAACATTTACACCACGTCTGTCAAATATTTGAGAGTCACTCAGAACACTGTGTATCGTCATAGTGACAGCTTGTCAGCTCATCGTATACAATTACAATACACAATGTAACCCTTGAATCCCTTAGTAGCATACACGGTCAGGGTAATAAAGGTCTGAAAATAAGTAATAACATTACTGACATCATTTTAGTAAATGCGTGGTGCGCCAGTATTTGGCAGTCGATATTATTTAAACATTTTGAAACACAATTGAAAAAGAAAATACTAAATTCATTAAATACAATAGGCATACTCGCAGGTTAAATTGAGTTAAGTAAGAACATAGTAAAAAAACATAATAATTATGCACTATTGGCAATTTGACTTCAAGGTGTAGACAAATGTGCTTAGACCCTTATTTATTAGCACGCTAAGCCACAGCGGGGTAGCTAGGGTGACCACACGTGCTCGCTGATAAGGGATATGCATATTACTCGGATGTAACTGTATTAAAGTCGTATATTTCGCTAAGATGACACCCTAGCGACTTATTGCTAGCTCTCACGCGAAGATATCTACAGTTTGGAGTGGTAGAAAAAGAAGCCAGGTGGTAGAAAATAATCTACCTATCTATAACTATTAACTCGTATTAATTACAAGACGACTTGATGAAAAATACAGAGGCTCCTCAAGAATTATTTGAAGATAGGTTTTACCATGAAAAGTTCAGTCGGTTTTAATTTTAACACTAAATTTTAAACATTCGCGGTTGTTTACAAATAAATTAATAAAAACTTAAAAGAACAGCTATTTTACATATACCTAGTCATCATAGAACACATAATTAGTAATGATTTGAGATTATGGAAACCGGAAATTTCTTTATTTTTGCCAAGGGTTCTACGATTAACAAGAAAAAAGTACTCAACTGCAGTCAACAAAGCCTATTTATGTTTTGAAAACAAAACCCAAACAAACTCACACCTAGTAAATCTATCACTTTGTAACAAACGAGTGTGCTCGTCTCTCAGGGCTAACAACAATCTAGAGGGAACATTACAAACAAGCTGAATGAATCTACGATAAACTTATCACAATCTTTCGCGCGCTACACAAGTCCCAATCTTACTGAACTTAGATTTGCCAAATAAATGCGACGGATTAAGGTGGCCACAAACGAAGCTATAAATCAGGTTGTGTTGTAAGTAGTAGTGTTACTTTTCGATAGTCAAAAATCTTTGGCAAACAAAATCACAATAAAAATTCGACAGCTACAACGGCACGTAAAGACGTAAGTTTTCGTATAGCTCGATAAACGAATGTAATCAGCTATCGACCGACATACACAAAAGTAATACAGCAGTTGTTCAAAAAAGCATGGCAGTTTTCTTGAACAACGATTTCAAAATGGCGAAAACGGGAGATCGTGCGTACGGCGTACCCTGGAGGAGGCCTACTTCCAGCAGTGGACTGCAATAGGCTGATGTATAAATGTATATGTAAAAACATTCTAATACAAATTGTATTTTTCAAGCGGCCTTATTTCTACGAACTTCTAGATTTGTAGCTAGTTTGTAGTTCTGTCTGAGTTTACGCTTAACTAATCGTCTCTGCTTCACTCCGGTAGTATTCAGGGTTGCGTCTACACATTTATTTGCTCTGAGACTTGTCGGCACTCAATAATAACTTTAACCATCTTCGTAATGAAGTTTTCACGTAGAGATTTAAACACCAGGTTAACTAACTCAAGAGAAGTCAAGTGTGAAAGTTAGTATCCATTGTTAAGAGATTGAGAAAAGGTTGTATTGTACTATATTGACCTCCTATATAAATTTTCGATCAGCTGATTTGAGTTACAATGGAAGCTCAACATATTTTTATTTTATTTCGACCAATGTTCCTTGGGGAAAGTTGTTCCTTATCACCAGCCCGTACTATATTTTCAGTATTAATCACTAGTAAAATTTCAGCCTATATAAGAATAGCTAGGAGTTACCCGCGGCGTTGCCCGCATTAGTGGTGATAAAAACTATCCTTTGTGTCTATCCATGTTACCTTCTATATGAGTGCCAAATTTCATTACAGTCGGTTCACTAGTTTTTGCGTGAAGAAGTAACAAATAAACAAACATACAAACTCTCGCTTTTATAATATTAGTAGGATTAGAATCAGTATCAATCAGTTTTCGCATACTTCTTAGCAAGGGTATATTACCTTAACTTATTATTATTGTTTACTGTTCGCCATTCGCCGAGATTTCACTGAATCCCGCACGGATAGCGCTCACGTCTATAAACCACATTAACATGCTCGTAAATCGAGATATGACGTAACACCCGTTATCCCTTCGCGGGAATCAGGGTGCGGCGCTAGTGAGAGCGGGGATAACATGCTTGCCGGATGGTGCGAGTGTCAGCGAGGAAGTCAGCTACTTTTCATCAATAACAACGTTAATCGAGATATGACTTAACCCTTCGCTGAATTCAGGTTGCGGCGTTTGTGAGAGCGGAGGTGAAACGGCTGTAGGTATTACCGTGTGGTGCAAATGCCAGCGGGCAAGTATCTATTTATTATATTACACGTATCTACTCGGGCTCACATAATGAATGAATTTATTTATTAATCAATCAAGAAAGTATTCTTAAAACTAATACAAAGCCCCACAAAACATAAACCACATTAACATGGTACAAAATTAGACAAATATAGATCCGACAAAAATGATAAATACATTATGAATCTGCAGACTGACATATTGTATCCAAATTATCAACAGATGATAGCGATGATTATAAATAAAATCGCTGTAACAAGCTCCACAAAACCACAATATATCAAGGAGCTGTCATTTAACTCGAGCACCTTTCTGCTTGAATCTACCTACATTTATTAGTAGGGATGTCAACAAACTCGTCAACTAACCTAACCTAACCCGCGTTTGACTGATGGCACACAGAGGTACTTACCATGATGCTAAGTCGCAGCAAGAAACCAATTGAAAATCATTATTATTTAATTTTAAGTTAGGTTTCTAGATATTCATTTTCCCGATTTCCTGATACGGGGCGTCGATAAAGTTCGCTGTGACACGAGCGGCACGAAATTCTATGTAGTACCTAGTAGTGTACGTATAGGTCGGTCAGGCGTGTGTATGTGTGAGTGCGCAAACCGGGCGTTAGTACGAAGTTAAACTACTGCTCATTGGTATATTTTTTCATTTTATTTATTTATTGTACCAGGTCAGCCATACTACATACATTTCGATTTGCTTAAGCAGAAAAGTTTTAAGCTAATACATATCACACTTAATGGCTAACACAAGATATTGTGGCAATACAGTGGAACCTTACCCCAATCCGCGGGTGCTGATCGCGATAACTCTCAATTATCGATAGCGGGCTGTTTACCGTGCTCACTGAAACGATCAAAACGCGTGGAGTATTTTATATAATTAAATTATTACGTTACTTTGTAATAATCTCAGCAATACAGCCGTCGGTCCCGGTTGCTGTCTATGATTACTTAGACGGCGGTCGTAACAAAACCATGTCAGAGGCCTACTAGTGGTAGTAGGCGGTTGAAAAACTCTGACACCAGGGTTCATCGGGTCGTTGGACGACTTGATGTTCCACACGAAAAGAGAGAGAGAGAGAGAGAGAGGGAGAGAGAGAGAGAGAGCAATATTTTTCACTAGATTAACGCCCTGCAGTTTTACCAGCAGCTGTTTCGGTTTTGCCGTAAGAATGTCATGTTTTCCCGCGGTAATACAGCCTAAGTGTTATTCAAGGTTAAATTCTATACATCCAAATCCGTCAAGCCGTTTGAGCGTGAAGAGGTAACAAACGCACATACACACAAACTCACGATTTATTATATTAGTACGAATTAATGACGACTAACGAAATTATAGTAAACTAGATGAGTATTACAGTGATTGAGAGAGTTGATGTAGCCAGCCTAAAATCGCGATCTATGGAGATGCCTGGTGAAGGCCTATGTCCAGCAGTGGACTTGTCACGGCTGTTGTTTATGGTGATGATGACAAATTGATATTTTCCCTCGGTCACTAGTAGATTTTATAAATGGTTGTATCTAAATGAAATAATATTCAATTAAATAAGTACCTGCTAAATAAGTATTTATCTGCAAAGTAATGTATTTCGTCAAAACAGTTCGTATTTTGTTTGAAACAACCTATTAATAACTGCATTCAATATAATATACTTCAACTATGCAGGATACGCCATTTATAACTAGGTCCTACCTACATTTAAACACTTTCAAACAAAGAACAAGTAACTACGAGTAACAAACAAAAGTTGGTTCCAACTTCTCAACAAATGCGCGGCTATTTCACGGTAATTGCTAAATAATAGGCGTAATAATTATTAAATAGCGGGGTCTTAGGCGAGGATAAATCATTTTGAAACCTAGCATAGACAGTTGTCAAGAAACTGCCTAGGACCTGCCTACGAGGTTTTACGCTAAGATCTATACCGACGAACCACAAGGTGACTGCATGAACTCCTAAGTATGGCCGACTGTAGGGGGCGGGGTGACCGGAAGCCGAAAAAGTACTTTAAACTGAAAATAAATTCTTATTTTCTCTTAATACTCTGCGCCGTTGCCTACTTACTTAAGAAAACTACTATCAAAAGATAAACGACTTCTAATAGCTTCATCACCCCCATGGCACAGTATAATTAATAGTACTAGCGTACAGTATGGTCACTCCCTGCCTCCCCCTACAAGCGCCGCCCACCCGCGCTCGGAGGACGCTCAGACACCGGCTAGCAAGGACGCGACGACGAAGGTCATTTCATACTGCCGCACATTGCATTCCCGATTCGCGAACGCAAAATGGCGGCAACCCTGACATGTTGTCTCACGCACACAAGCATGGTCCGCGTTCACCTACGCGAGCTTAAACTGTGTGCGTAGCAACGCGTTTGATTCATACATTTGAGCGCCAGTGTCCGAGGTGTGCCCATGGTTCAATGCAGGCGTGGAAAAGGACTAGCCTTGATAAGCCTTAAAATTTGTTGAACAAAAGAACACAACCATTTGAAAGATACAAGTGTGTTTTTTTTATGAGCTTGTAGATTAAGTTGTAATAATTTTGTATGATGTGAGCGATGCATCTAGAAAACGACAAAACGATTAATAGTGTTTTATAAGGCTGATTTAATAAGTATTTTTTAAATATAATTATGTAAAATAAAAATATTTTATTATATAATTGTTTTTATGGAAGATTTATTTATCACAATTCGCTAATTTCATTAATTTCTATCACTTGCGCTTGTGATGCAGTTACAGTCAAACTGACGCCCGTCTGTAGAGCCCGCTATATCTAAGATTTTATAAGATAACCGACAATTACTTTAACTAATCTTTGAACACCATACATTGCTTAGCAGCTTTATCCGTTAAGCTAAACGTTTTTATAAAAGCAGACATGTACGTCGATTTTCAAGTAGGTTCTCGTTCCAGAGGTTTATAGTGACCCTTGACATTAGGACTTGTTTTATGAGCTTCACTTCTGATCCGAATTTCTATTAGAAAACCAGTCGCTATCCAACAGCTTTTTCTTTCTTCTTAATTTATTAGTACACACTTGTGAGCTTTTACGAATAAGGTAACTGTTATAGATTCTCAGGGGAAAATTACGTACTGGAGTAGGTACTATTTTCAATCGTAGCTGTCATAGAGTGGGCGGGCTCTCGAGTGGAGGCCACGTCTTAGCATGCGTAGCGTTGGACGCCATCCGTCCAGATGGACCGATGACTTAAAGAAGGCGGTTGATGGCGGTAGATGTCATGCCCTATGGCGTACTCTGGGGAATGCCTACGCCCAGAAGTTGCCTTCTTTAGGCTGACTATTACAGAATATTAAATATATAAAACAACAATTTATATTAAAAGCAGTTGCAGGCACATATAGTACTAAATGCGGTTAATTACAAGGATATGGCAAAGAGAAGAATATTTAAAGTACCCCTACAACTAGCAAAAACTACATTTGCTACCTACCAGATTTTTCCACTTTATCTTTCCAGTTATCTTCATATAACAAAAAACAAAAACTTCATGATACAAGAGACCTCTCCGTATATTAAGTCAAGAAAAAAGAAAAAAATATACTACTTAACATGAGTTACGAAGATTCTGAAACTTTTCTATTGACTATTAATTATAAACATATTTACTATCACATATACACAAACATACACAAACATACACATACAAACACACACATTCACAAAAGATCACAGCAATATATATAGATATTTTTTCTTTTTAAAATAACAGATATGTGTATGTCCTTGTTTTCACTTTTTCGTAAAGAAGACCACGACACAGGCTTAGCCTAGTGTGATCCTCTAAGATTTATTTTGTATTGTTTTAAAGTGGACTGTCAAAAAATGTATTTTGATTTTTATTTTCTGATTAATGCTTGATTATTGATTTTAAGTTGTTCAGTTTCATGGGCCTGTTCACTTGATGAGATCGCAAGTTCGTGACACACAGTAACCCTGTATTGGGAGTAACAAATCTTCAGTCATAGTTCTATGGAGTAACATACCTTAGTTTTGCTTCCCCCCTTGACACACTCTGACTCCTGCAGGTCCTGTTGATCAAACGCATGCGGATTAGTTGAACACCAAAACATCCTGTATTAGACTCGGTTCATCGGGCCGTTGGTCGATTCAGACGGTTAAATTTTAATTCAGATTACCGAGAAAAAGACTGTTTTAACAGCATTCGAAGGTCTTCATTTTAGAGATCAACATTGTGTATGTTCGGTGAAATTTTGCTAGAGACCGATAGCGAAATATCAAAACGGGCTAGTGATAATGAACAATTTTCCTAGTATGAAATATGAGAAAATTTTTTTGAATTTCCATATAGTAACTCAAATCAGCTAATCGGCAATTTGTGGGTGAGGTCTAATTTTTTTTCGTATTTCGGCCTATGTTCCTTGGGGAAAGTTGTTCCTTATTACCAGCTCGTCTTGAGTTTTCGCTATTGGTCACTAGTAAAATTTCACAAAATATGTGTACCAATTCATAAGTACTTAAGTTTATTTAATAAAAAATAAATGTATCTTATTACATATAATACTACTTTTTCTGTTTTAAACTGAGTAGGTAATTGTATGAGAAACTAGACTATGATGATCCCTTAAAAGGGTACCTACCTACAAATTTAAAGTGCTGCTGATAGTAGGTTACCAAACCTATTTGACGGAAACTGACAGCGCAATTTTGACGCCCAAAACAGTCTTTTTCGTTGGCTTTTCGGAACCTTAAAGCAGTAATTTTTTTAAGATTATTTTGTTTTATTTATGTTATTTGCGATCCATCCAAAAGTCAAAAAATTATTATTCGTTTTATTTTAAAATTAAGCAATAACACAATTTTAACTAAAGGTAGCAACACACCTGCTATAGCGGATAAAATCTATACAGAAAGAGAATTGGCATGGAAATTGAGGGCGCCTCTGTGCCTCAGTATGAGAAATGTCATAGCACACACAATGCACACATCACGCCTATAGTCCCTTGCGGGGTAGGCAGAACGTAAACGTCAGCAAAAAAAAAACAGACATTTACGCCACGTCTGACAAATACTTGAGGGTCATTCGGAAAATTGTCATAGCAACCAATGAAAAAAATATTCTTACACTTTTTGCCCACGCTTATTGTCTTTCCGCACAGACTCTATATAGTTCCGTGACGTCAAAAATCTTCCGCAGGTGTAGTGCCATTTAGGCATTGAGCAGGGATTAGTCAACTACCACAAAGCCATGATAGGCGGCACACTAAGGGCGAATACTTTCTGGCAACACATCACACCTATAAGTCTGATGTACAATTGCGCGCATTGGTTAGTTTCAAGTCATTTATAAGATGACGCGACATTTGACCAATCAGCATGCACGCATTTCCCTACATTGAGACATAATTTTATGCTCGGAGAAATGACAGATTAGGTCCAGCGAACTATGCATAAGCACAAAATAAATGCATTAGGCATCTACCAGTTATTGTTATGTGGTTATTGTATTGAGTTAAATATTAGTCAGCAACGTTAAATTTATGCAAAACCACCTTTCTATGGAAACTATAATCATGATACTATTAATTAAGGACAGGCAGCAAAAAAAAACACGAACACAAAACAACAAATTTTATTGACATTTAATTAAAAGATTCTTAAAGACAGTAAAGCGGTACACATAAACGGAGTCGTAAATTTTAAAGTGCGATGTAGGTACTTAAAAACGAAGGTACTTAAGGTTCGTAAAATTTTAGCAACACGATAACAATAACACCTCATAAAACATAATCAATAAAAAAAATTACAATAAAAAGGTACTTTGGTATTAGCCGTTCAAGAGGAGAAAGACAATTACTGAAAAAAGGAAGTAGGTAATAAATTAAAGAAACCTTGTAAATAAATTACTGTAAAATAATAAAGGTAGATATTATCTGCAGCTCTCAAACCTTTACATTAGATTTATCTCCTAATTAAGATAATAGTATTGTATTTATTGCCAACTTTTTAAACTTATTAGTTATTACATTTGGAAATTAATAAGTCTCAAAGTTATAGTCTCTACCACTACGTCTCTACCGGTGTTACTACAAAATATTGTTATACATGGTTTAATTTGAGCTGTTTGACAACGCCACATCGTATGGGAAAATAATTGAAACACCGTCTAAATGCTCGTCTAACTTTTTTGTATTAACACTTAACATTACGAACTTATAGTTTTAAATTTGATACCTACAATCGAATAGTTCTTTAGGAGGATTAATGATGAGGCCAGTTGGCCGAGTGACGACTGTGAGGGAAAGGGTAGCTACCCGCCTGGTCAAAAGTCGTAACGATATCCGGATTTTTTTTTTTTTTTTTTTTTTTGTTGTGGACTCTACGATTTTGAGCCCCGGGGCTTTTAATCTACACCTGACTGTATGGTGGGGAGCAGGAGCTCACCCGGAAAAGCTTGTGGTTGTTCAAACAACCAGCTCAATCGCGCCCTTGGGGCGCGATTGGGCTTACGAGTTGTTCTGGGAAGAACGTATTGGACTGAATCTACCCGGCACGTGCCGGTAGTTCCCAAAGTGGGGAGCAAATGAGGGACCTCCGCGCCCCCGCCGGCGGGGGCGTCGGTTGCTTGAGGAGCTTGTGGAGTGTGATCTACTCGCAATGGCTGCAGCAGTGGCTACTGTGATTTCATCATCTTCTTCCGTAAGGATGTGTCTCGGACGGTGTTTAAAACGCGAGGTTGGATGAGGGAAGTAGTTGGACGCGGCAACTATCAAGGGGTTTTTATGATGGGGAGCATTATCGAAGAAGCGACGAGACGCTTCTTTCATATACGCTTTAATGGTAGGGAGGCCTAAGTCGATGTGGAGGTTGGCGTTACGCATGTACCAGGGCGCCCCGGTAGCTTTGCGCATGAAACGGTTTTGGATGACCTGCAGCATTTTCAGATGTGAATCGAAGGTGTGAGCAAAGGCTACGCTGGCGTAGGTCATAATAGGCCTTACGCAGGTGGTGTAAATTCTCACCTTATTTCTAAGGGAGAGTTTGCTCTTTTTGTTCAACATCGGATGTAATCTGCCCAAAACGAACGCGGCGCGGTCGCGGACTCTCATAATGTGGCTACGGAAGCTAAGTCTTGAGTCGAGGGTGACTCCTAGATATTTGGTCTCGTTGACCCACGGGATGGGTCGGCCGAAAAGCTTTACAGCGGGGACGTTTAATCGGTACGAACCTCTACGAAAGTGCACGGCTGCACTTTTTTCCGGATTTACCTCGATTCTCCATTTACGGAACCAGCTCCCGAGGGAGTCTAGAGCGTTCTGGAGAATCTGAACTAATTTTAAGTGGTTACGGTGGGACGCGTAGATGGCAGTGTCGTCGGCGAACATAGCCAGCTGTGACATGGGCGATTTGGGGATGTCGCTAGTGTATAGCGTGAAAAGTAATGGAGATAGGACGGAGCCCTGAGGGACTCCTGCCTGTATGGTGTGGGGTGAAGACAGAGTGCCTTCCACCCTGTAACGAAAGCTTCGATCCGACAGAAAGTTACGTACTAAAAGCACGAGACGATCAGGCACAGCGAGCTGGTGTAGCTTGTATACCAGCCCGTTGTGCCAGACCTTGTCGAAGGCTTTCGCCACGTCGAGAAAGACTGCTCCTGTCGGGGTCGGTTTGGACGAGACATTTAGCTTAAGAGCGATGTGTTCGACAATGCGGTGTACTTGTTGGGTACAAGAGTGCTGTTGTCGAAAGCCAAATTGCTCGTCAGGTATGAGATTGTTGGTCTCTGCGTGGTCACGGAGTCGGGCATAGATCATGCGTTCGTAAAGTTTGGCGAGAGGGTTCAGTAAGCTGATCGGGCGGTAGGAAGTGGGCTCGTTTGCCGGTTTACCCGGTTTGTGAATGCCTATGACTATTGCTTCCTTCCAGCAAGCTGGAAAGGTGCAACTAGCCATGGCGGCATTCAAAATCAGGGTGAGGCGATTGATCAGGTGATCGGGGAGAATTTTCAGGACACGGTTGGTGATGCCGTCCGGTCCTGGAGCCTTTCTGGGCTTGAGTGCCTTAAGGGCGTTGCGCACTTCCATCTCAGTGATGACTCTGAGTGGAGGGCCCGATGGAGGTAGTGAAATGAGACGTTCGACTTCGGAGTCGACCGTTGAGACGAAGGTCAAGTCGTAAGGGAGTGTGCTGGGGGTGCATTGGGCTGCGAGACTGTCAGCTAGGCATTCAGCCTTTTCGTCGTCGTCAAAGGCTTTGGTCTGGTCAGGTCTGTTAAGTACCGGCATCACAGAGATGGTGTCAGATTTCAGCGAGCGTTGCAGCTTGTAAAATGCGAGATGGGATGGGTTCAGCTCCTCAAGGTGCTGATCCCACCCGGCGTCACGCCATTCAGCTGCACGCTGCCTTACTTCCCTCTGTAGGGCGCGCATGAATAGTCTGTTAGATTCTATTGGGAAGGATTTGTAAGCGCGGATCGCGGCGTTCTTCTCTGTTATCATTTCAAGAAGGTCATTTGGAGGTTTATATTTACTGTCTTCAGTGATTTTAACCGTCCGTGAACAGCTGTTCACGACGCTGCTAACGTGATTTGTGATGGAAGAGACGGCTAGGTTGATGTCGGTTTCGGTAGTCAGTCTAGTCGGTATTTGGTCCAGGTGAGTAGAGCTGGGAGCGTTCAAGGCTTGGCCTAGTTTCGGCCAGTCTACTATAGTTTTGGTCGGGCCGCACAGACCTGAGGGGCCGGGGATGTCGGTTCGCGGGTCAAGTTTTAGTAAAACTGGTCTGTGGTCAGAGTCGCAGAGCTCGTGGCGTACTTCTATAGAACTTAAACGAAGGTTTACGTTCTTTAGAAGGGCTATGTCGAGGATGTCGGGTCGATGAGTTACTGTATGGGGGTAATGAGTTACCTCTGTAGGGGCTACTAGGTCAAAGGACAGTTCGTCCTGCCACTCAAAGAGAAGATTGCCTCTAGGGTTGTTGGCGATACAGTTCCACGACATGTGCTTGGCATTCAAGTCACCTGCTATGATAACTGAGTCACCGAGATTAAATAATGACTCGAGCTCACTTCGATATCCGGATATGTTTGGAAGTAGTGTATATAGCAATCGGCGGAAACACTTCGATACCGCGTTTCAGGACTTGTATGTGGAGCGCATGCGCGACGTCACAGTGCTACACACCGCAACGGATCTTTCCAATTCATTACATCCAAATAAACCTAACCAACAAACCACCCAGCCGAAAAATAATATCATTATTAATTAAGACGGTTCACCTACTTGTTGTACGTCTACATGTTCTTAACACATAGTAACGCATGCGTTTGTCAGACGAAATGAAATTGTAATATCCGATCTTACTCGTAATACGGCTACGGCGCCTTCACAGATGCGTCTACCACACGAAAATATTTGACAGGCATCCGTATTTGTATGGGAATAAGATCAGAAATCGCAATTTCCTTTTGTCTGACAGGCGTATGCATTACGTTAAAGAAACGCAGCGACGAAAGACAAATGGAAGAACGTTTTAAATTAAAATGACAGCTACAATAAACACTCATAATATGAACAAAGTACCGACAACATTGAGCTCATAATTGTTATGAGCTGGTTAATCGGGTACAAACACGAGGGTTTATACACAATCAGGATAAATTCGCCGCAGACACATGGAAGGATTGTAACGGGCTTTTCTTATTGATAAAAAAAGCTTCTGAATACTTGCAAAAGGTAGCAACCGCATGACCTAGACTAAAGTCAAGAGCAAACCCTTCCTTAATAAAAATAAAAAAAGTTTCGAACCTGCGACTTTCGGTGTCAGTACTACCGATGCCTTTACCGACTGGGCTACCGCGGTTCACCTGCCGTTGGTGAAATCAAAATTTGAAGAGTTTTAAAATTTAGTACAATAACAAGAGTTGTTCCTTCAATTCTAGTATAAAAAAGTTTAGGCTAATATACATAAACAAAAATAAAGATTCTTGTTAGTAACTTATAGTTAACGAAACGAAGTTCGCATCAGCTTGGCTAATAATAAATACATATTATGAAGGTACTGGTTTTTCCCCGAGATGGGGTGGTATAGGATCTACCTCCTAGCGGTCCACCCCGGGCAACGGCAACACAGGCTTGCCTGTGGATAAGTCCGGCTGAACGATCCCACGTGCGCGGTGGAAGGCTCCGTAAGGGGCCGCCTGGCTCGCGACCACCATCCCACCGAAGTCTGGCGCCAAGTAGCTTGCTGCGTTCCGTCAGTGTGTGGGAGTGCCAGTGCCTTAACAGGCTTCTTCTGGGTGAGCTCGCTCCATCTTAGACTCTGTCTCTGTCCTATGACCTAGACTAGAGTCAAGAGCAAACCCGTCATTAATAAAAAAATATATATATCACCATTAAACAGCAAAATACTTTAATAAAAAGTAATTATAATCCTTTAAACAGCCAAAAGCTGATATAAATATTTTTGAAGTGTCTTATGCAGACTATTGAATTAATAAATATTTTGAATGCTTCTTATCAGCTTTGAGTAGCGGCCAGAACCGCTATACATCTTTAATTACACTTTTAACCTCAAGTAGGTGAAAAATTCGACAATTAATCAGCTAGTGTGTTACCTGGGTTGATCGTCAATTTTGTATGGGAGGTCCAAATTTTTTCTTTCATTATTTCCCTGAGAATTGTTTCTTTCTCACCAGCCCGATCTAACTTTTCGCTATCGGTCACTAATAAAATTTCAACCTATATATTAGTTACTTGGGACCAAAAATTCAAAGCCATCTGAGATTTTGAGCAAGTACACATGTATGTATCTTTGTCATTGCATATGTCTAAAACGACTGGGCCAAATCAAATTAATTTTCCTTTTATTGTTTTGTTTTGTTCATAGTCGTAAAAATTATCAAAAATAGGTTAAACCGTTTTGAAGACTTATGCTACCAATTTTTTCCATTGTGAAGTCGGTTTTTCTTTGTTACTTAGTATTTGATGTTTTTTTTACTGCTGACTTGCAGTTTTGCCATTTCGTTTCTAAAGCTTTTTGGGAAGTCATACGGCAGATACCGTTTTTCCTTTTTTCTTATATTGACAGAGATAACTATATAATAATGTGAATATTTTGTCATGACTTTATATGCAAATTTGCCAAAAGCAACATTTTATAATTTTTCTTGTAGGCCACCTACTATATCTAAAGTTCAATATGAATATAAATAGATTAAAAAAAAACAGCTGAACGTTTCTACTTCTAGGGTGAAATTTTATAAGTGACCGATGGTGAAAACTAAGAACGGGCTGGTGATAAGGAACAACTTTTCCCAAAGCACATACGTTGAATTATGTAAATTTTTCTTGAGTTTCCATCGTAAGTCTAATCAGCTAATCATCAATTTTGTATGTTATGTTAATTATTTTTTCGTATTCCGACCTATGTTCCTTGGGGAAAACTGTTGCTTACCACCAGCCCGTCTTGAGTTTTCCCTATCGGTTACTAGTTAAATTTCACCCTTAAATTGATGAGGAAACTGGCCAATGAAACGTAATTATAACCACGATCCCAACATTGGTCAAAAATGAAAAAATATAAGGATATTTTATTTGGACTTCCATACTTTGCTGGCTAATATGTATATGTTATATCCATGGACGTACTATTCGTAAATAACTGTTTTTGAAGTAATCAATCCTGTTTGAATATTATGTCTATGGTTATTATCAGACCATGGTTAATCAACCGTGTGACGCCGGCTAAGAATAGCGTCACCCCATTTCTTACCCGTGGGAGTCGTAAGAGGCGACTAAGGGACTCGAGGGTGTGTATTGCAATTTTAGGCGATTGGCTGACAACCTGTCACTATGGCGATACACAATTTTCCGAATGACCCTCAAAAATTGTCTGACGTGGCCTAAGTGTCCGTTTTTGCGGCCGCCGTTTACGCTCTGCCTACCCCGCAAGGGATTACTGGCGTGATATGTGTATGTATGTATGTCATATCAGAGAATTTCAAAATTGCAAGATATTGAGCTCAGACAGTTTGAAAGATATTTCTTAAAAAAATTGCATGTGAAGTGCAATGATCGACATATTGGTGTTTCTCCCACTTGTCGTCAATCGGTGTGATTTCTTAAAGCGAGTGTAGTCGTGAACGGCCTCGACAGAGACGCCATTTCACAAAAAAAAACTCTTTATACAAACAATCTAACTCTAAACGGACATTCTGATAGATTGTTTGTATAAAGAGAAAATATTTTTTGTGAAGTAGCGCCACTCTCGAGGCCGTTTACGACTGCACTCGCCTTAACTCTACGGCGCGATGTCGTCTTAAGTTGATTTTATATACAAATACAACTACGGTGCGTTTACGTAAGCGTCTGTCAAACGACATACGCATCCGTCACGCACCGTAGCCGTATCAGTATGGGCATAAGATCGGAATGCGAAATTTCTTCTGACAGAAACATGCGTTACGGTGCGTCAAAAATACGCAGCCGACGGATGACAAGTGGGAGAACCGACATTATTATTGAACGGTATTGAAGAACCGAACTGCCATTTTGACAGAACTGGAGCAAAAACCGCAATCGTGAAAGTGTTTACGAGCGCAAATTTCGACACTATAGAAATTGAGTTTTATTTGTAGGTAATATTTCTCACTTTATCGTGCTATTCTAGGCTTACATGTGCATAGAAATTTTAGGCAATGGGCTGAAAACCTGTCACTATGGCGATAAACCATTTTCTGAAGTGTTTGTCAAACGTGGCGAAAATGATCGTCTTTACGGCCGTTTACGCTTTGCCTACCCCGCAAGGGATACAGACGTGATATAACGAATGTATGTAAAATATACAAATAAAAATTTCACAGAAGCGGAATTCGAACCCATTTGTTTGGGCATACCTACAGTGCCAAGCTAACAACTTAGCAATCGTGTTTCTAGCAAATTATAGGCGTCAATTTGCGTCAAGGTGTGACGTTCCATTATTTGATTTCTATATTTTCTATTTGCTTCTGAAAACAGTGTATAAATGCCGCTTGATGTGCACCGTCCCTTATTATTACATGACATAATCCAGTTTTCATAAGAAATATGTGGTTCAAGTAGAACAAGGTACCATCGATATGGAAATAAAAATTACCGAGACATGTAAACGTACAGTCAGACGGGTATTTCAATATCGTAATTTTTTTTTGTATTTTAGAGTGCTGAATGATGGCTGTACTCGTTAACTTCCCATAGGTCGCGACATAGCATAAAAGTAAGGCAGTATAACTATTTATAGTAGAACTATTTATGTACACAATTTGCAGGACGTAAAATCATTAGCTGCAAATCCCATGAAAGTAAACGATTTTCTCCAAGGAACATTATGTCGAAATATGAAAAACAGAATTGGACCTCCATACAAACTGTTCAATTGGGTCAGTTTGTATGGAAGGTCCAATTTTTTTTCGTTTTTCATATCTTTTAAAATAAAATAGTTGTAAGTTTCATGGTCTGGTTTACCCCTTAAAATATTAGCAGCAAATATTTTATTTTTTTGTTACATACATACATACACATATCACGCCTATTATCCCTTGCGGGGTAGGCAGAGCGTAAACGACCGCAAAAACGATCATTTACGCCACGTCTGACATATATTTCAGGGTTATTTGGAAAATTGTGTATCGCCATAGTGACAGGTTGGTTGTGTTTACATGGTATCATCGGGTCGTTGATCGACTTATGAACCCTCTCGATTAAAGGCGCAGCTGCCTGTACTTTTAGTCACTAGTTTACACAAAAGACGCCGCGATGAGCTGCAAACCGGTACACTTGTGGATATGTTCCTATCAACGAGCGAAGGTTTACTTTCATGTGCTTCTGCATAAAATGTTGCGCAAATTTTGTACCATAAGTACGTAGGTTTGGTATATTCAGTCTGATCAGATCCGTTCTTCCCAGAACAACTTCTAAGCCCAAACGCGGCCTTGTGGCCCATTAATTGTTGCCGCGTCCAACTATCGGTTGAGTTCTTCTCTGAAACGACGGAGCTTTGTCTCCTGGCCATGGTTTTCCATGCTGAATGTTGCCACATGCAGGTCATTGGGTCGGAGACTTGGCCCCTTTTGTCACATCCGGTGATCTTCTCCGCCTGCGAGATCAAGCCCCCCAGGTGGAACCCTCCGTTCGGGAGGAATCTCAGGAAGCGACCATCAGCAGCTATTTCCCCTGTCCAACCTCTTAAACGCCGCACCGCCGTCCCAGGCACGTCCTTTCGGATGATGATGACGATATCACAGTAGCCGCTGCTGCCCTTGCGAGTAGATCACATTCTACTAGCGCGATTGGGCTGGTTGTTTGAACAACTACAAAAACTTCTCCGGGTGAGCCTTTGTTCCCTAACAAATAGTCAGGCGTAGGTTAAAAATCTCTTGGGCTAAAATGGTAGCGTACTTTTAAAAAAATGCATTGGTTCTTACAGCTATTTTTAAATAACGATTGCATGATTTCTTAGTTTACTCTTACGTCCTTCTTGCTTCTATTGAAATCAAGCACATCAACGAAATGTCATAAAAATGCCCCTCCATCTGGACTTTACAATACAATAGTTTATTAGTACATTAATATGTTTAATATCCGTTTATGATATTTATGTTCTGTATATATCTTAGCAAATTTTTTAGATATTTAGTTTTTGCGTAAGGTCTACAACCGATCAATTGCCAGTTTCGATCTTCTTCTCTTTTTAAAGTTGTAACGTGTATCCCCCAACTTAGACATTGGCAGAATTGTCCTTTGCTGACAGAGGCCATTTAAAAAAGAGAATAGAATAGATAAGAAGAAGTTACATACATGACATTTGAAGGGGAACACTCCATCGTCGACGCTGGCATTACTTTATTTGGCCTTAAGACGTCTAGACGTGAGCTTAGGGATAAAAAAAGAGTTTCAAAAGGATTTAATACGAGTATGCTATAGTTAAAATTGATTTTTTGTAATATGTTTATGTTTTAAAACAGATCAATTTGAAGAATCTCTAAATTTCTCACACAAGTTATCAAGTCCCCCACTCTCCCCACTACCCCATAAACCCACACGTGGGCAGCGCGCGGGCGAATTGTCGCCACAAAGAATTGTGTCACAGTGGACGATGGTAAGCAAGAAGCAGTCATGAAAATCATCAATTCATCACAATTTAACAATTTTAAACGGATTTAAGTTGCATTTATTTTGGATTTTACAATTCCTACGTTTCGTTGTATTATTGTAATGAGTGATAGTTGTGCAAACTCAAGAAAATATCATACAAATTATATAGATAACATTCTTTTGGGTATACGCATTTGTTTGTAAATTTTCTAAAACATTTGCATTAGTTCCATGATACACTAAACAAGGAAATCAAAACAATGGGATGCTTTTACATTTTGTAAAAATGAATTAAAAGTTATAGAAAACTTGCATTTTTTTTCTTGCTGGCAGTATATTTTGATCCTGCGACTCTCGCAATTTACTAGTAGCGTCGCCTTTTCTATCTGGGCTACCGTGGGTAAAATGTGGTTTTCGATAATAAGCAGGTAAAATTAAAGTGAATATCTTTGTGATGTGAGTGATGAAACAATGATTAGTTACGTATCGTTTAACGATCTTATAAATCCAAGCGAAAAAAATCGAAAAATTATGTGACGTACGATTCTTTACGTCAACGTACCAAGTACAGCGCCATACATTTCTTGGACACAACACCTTGATAAGCCTAAAAATTGAAACAAAGTTTATAAATTAAAAAAACTATGACTATACGTTAATTAGAAGTGTTAAGTTAAATAGTTTTTGGTCAAAGTTATGATGGATTTTAATTTAAAAACAACACACGACACACAACCGACCTGTAGTTGATGAGCCCTGAACGTCACTGACCTGAAAAATATAATAAACCAATTAAACCTGTGTCGCTTGATGCACAAATGCCTGACTGGACAAAATATTCAGGTAATTAATGAACAAAATATTATTCTAAATAAATGAAAACAGTTCTATCATAATATTTTCTTGAGTTTGCACAACTATTACTCATCACAATAAAACTATTTAAAACGGATTTTAGTTGTGTTTATTTTGGATTTGACAATTCCTACGTTTCGAGCTCTTTACAAAGCCCGTGGTCACGGATGACTAAAGTGTTAGACGTCATTATTTAGAATTTTTTTTTTCGACAGACATCTATTTTTTAAATCCGTTTAAAATATTTTATTGTGATGAGTTCTATCATAGCTCTTGCTTAAGAGCTAACTCAGGCAGAAAAACTCGAAGGCTAATAATTTTCAACACAATTTGAAAGTATCTACAGAGCCCTAACTGAACATAAGGTCAAATTTTTTGAAATTTTTGATAGGATATAAATATAATTATATGTATGGTTAAACTAAATATTATATTGTTAACAAATTGAATGTATATTGGGTTAACTTACATACATAAATATATTACGTTATATCCCTTGCGGGGTAGGCAGAGCGTAAACTCTACATCACGGCTACACCCAATTCTGTAACTCTACTGCAGGCTGATCTGGACAGAGTATGGTCATGGTGTGATTCAAATAATATGACACTTAATATTTCAAAATGCTTCCACATAAAATTTACGAATAAAAAAACCCCCTTAAATTGTACTTACAATATCAATAATACTCCCCTGCAAGAAGTAAAAGAAGTCCGTGATTTAGGCGTCGTACTAGACAGCCAACTTAAATTTAATACTCATATTGATTCAACTGTTAAAAAGGCTTCTAAAATGCTCGGATTTATTAAACGCAACACCACTGAATTCCGCTCTCCTAACACAAAAATATTACTTTTTAATGCCCTGGTGCGGAGCCATGTTGAGTACGCGAGTGTGGTTTGGAACCCGCTCTATAGTATCCATTCGCAGCGGATTGAAATGATCCAACGATCTTTTACTAGACATTTAGCATTTATTTCCCCTGGAATATCACATCGATGTCCTTACGACACACGCCTGCAGTTCTTCAATATAGTTTCTCTCAAATCTCGCCGGACTTTACTAGACATGTCTTTCTTCCACAAAGTTGTTAACAACAAAATTGATAGCACCAATATCCTTGACTGCATCTCATTAACCGTACCCTTTAAATATCCTCGTAAACCCATAACTAGAATTTTCCATACTCCGTTTTGTAGAACAAATATAGGAATTAATGCGCCGCTCGTTAGATTAAGCAGAACATATAATGAAATCAGCTCCAAATTTACGGACATCGACATTTTCTACGACTCATCAAATGCTTTTAGAACGAAACTTATGCAGCCAGCTGGTGGTCAAACCACCACCTTATCTCATCATGATTTTGCCTAACCTCTTACTATTTATTTTTATTAGTATATATTTATATCCTATTCTAGCTTTTTTATCATATTCTATCTAATTTAATTCCTACAGTATTGATCTCATTACAAATAAGTATCTCATACTTAGCACTAAGACGTTGTTTTGTTATACCTACTTTAAGTTCCCTATCTACTAAAAGATGCTATGAATGTTGTGTACATCTATAAGTGTCTTATATATCAGAATATTTTTTAGCTTGTAAGAATTAAGTAAACGTTAGATATGTAAGATGTTGATGTTCCTTTAATAAATAAATAAACATTTATGCCACGTCTGATAAACAGTTGAGGGTCATTCTAAAAATTGATCAATATAGTGATTAATTGTCAGCCCATCGCCTAAAACTGCAATAAACATGTAACCCTGGGGTTCGTTATTCGCCTATTACGACACTCACGGGAAAGAATAGGGGTGATGCCATTTTAAGTCAGCATTACACAGCACGGTATTCAAAAGGAATCTTACAAATAAAATGGATCAATTTAATGAACGGGAAAAGTACAAGGTTAATTACCTTATAATTTAGGTATTATAGACTAAGCAAAATATTTCGGGCCTACAGCTAAATATCTTGGGCGTACTTAAAGGTTTCGAAAAGACATATTCTTAGTGCATTCTTAAAACAGTCAAACAAAACTCTAACCTTCATGTTATCCCGTAAAGCCCGTAATTAAATCCAGCCACCATTGAACATTACTCATTAATATTTATATTCCATTAATACCGTAGCAATTTAACGACATTTTTTAATAAAAGGCGTGGCTGCAAATTGTTGTATACCTGCGCAAGTCTGCGACATGTGTTAACTGCACTTAAGGGTCATTTTAGTGCAATTTGAATATTTCTACATAATTCCACACATTAGTATCAACTAAGGAATATTTTGCTAAACTGTTATTTTGCTAACAGGTGCAGAGCGGATTAATTAGTACTATACGGGCACCCTTACCTACCTACTAATAAAAAATATGCTATTAGCGCATATTATGTACTTCCTACTACAATATGGCCATCCCAATAAGCCACACTTAACAGCTGTCAGATTTGTGGTAATGCTATGGCAGAAGGTCTATTTCCTTTGATGAAATCTCTATTAGTATTAAGATGACAGCTGTCGAATATGGCTTATTGGGATGGCCTGAGTTTAAATGTAGAATAATGTATTATAAGTCTTAAAATGTATTATTTTCGCTACAGTTAAGTAATTTTTTAAATCTTATTTATTTATTTTTATGAATGTAGGATTCATTATGCTGTTGTCAGATTATTTTCTTTTGTAATCTTTATATTAAGCGTTTAAAGGCTGTCAAAAAAAGCTGTTTAGTCAAGATGGTCAAGTTTAGCTAGTATATGTAAACTTTTCTACATATATTTTTCAAAAAAGTAAGTAATCTGGAGAGTAAATGCTAGAAACTAGTTGGTCATAGTTTATTGAAATATAAATAACACTGTTAGCACTTATACTTATTTGTAACACACATGCGTTTTATGATCAAACATCACGCGATAAGAGAGAAATATGTACGTGATCATATTTCATTGTAAGAATAAGAAGTTTTCACAAATAATTTAATGCCATGATAATATTCTAAGGGGTGAACCAAACCATGAAACTGAACAACTTTACTCAAAGAAAATATGTTATTCGAGATCCATTTTTTTTCATGTTTTGATCTGTCGTTTTTGGGAAAGTTGTTCAGTGTCATGGGCTAGTTTAACGATATGTAGGTACTTAATGGGGCACCGAACAGGCTACTTAAAAAAAGTACTTAGATATTTTTGTTATGAGCTATTCGAGGAATAGATCTAAGTTTTCCAAGGTTAATTCAAACCTTAAAAAACAATTTATTGCCATTTGTAACTTATCTATTTATGTGTGTTTTTTATTTTAATCAATGAAAAACACACAAAAATATTTTTCCAACTTTGTTATTGTAATTTTTATTGCCTTTGACATTGACACTAGTACAATACACACACTAATACAAGTATTCTATTGCATACTTTAAAGAAGTGCACCAAAATATGTGTAATATATTTGAATTGACAACTAGGTTATATCAATGCTGATTGAAAGCTATTTTTATTGCTAATTGATATTGACCTTATTTTTTATACAAATAAAATTGTCCTGGTAAGTCGGCCTAACAATAGTTAGGAATTGCATAGCACCGTCCACGGGGGAACATGATGGACGCGACTTGGACAAAGTGTGGTCACCTCCGAAAAGATATTGTACGGTATTCTTAAAAAACGATTCACACGTGTGTAGAGCGATACAGTCGGCAGAACAATCGTGGTTTTTGTTTCAAATAAAACAGGAGATCGTGCCTTATGTGGCGTACCCTGGGGAAGGCCTTGCTCCAACGGTGGACTGCTATAGGCTGATGTGATGTGTTAGGTTCAAAGGAAAAAATATACGGGATAAAGGTGTGATATGTATGCACTGGTTCAAGCGACATATTAAGCTTTGACCAAGACTCAGCTAAGGCACGGCTAAAGCGTTATCTGTGTCGTTGTGAAGGTCAGATAAGGTGCAGGTGTAAGGGCCGGGCAAGATTTGTGTCTCGGGGTATATCTAAAGTGGGTTCGAAACCTATACCTGACTGATTGGTGGGGAGCTGGAGCTCACCCGAATTGTGTCTTGGGGTATTTATTGAATTTTATTGTATACTAGATTTCCGCCCAGCGGTTTCACCCGCTGCCACTCATTTTCCCGTGGTAATAGTTGTTTTCCCGCGGTAAAAAGTGGCCTTTGTATTATTCCGGGTTATACTCTACCTGTGTTCTAAATTTCATTCAAATCGGTCAAGCCGTTTGAGCGTGAAGAGGTGACAAAAATACATACATACACACACACGGACTCTCAGATTTAATAATATTACTACGGATTTTACTACGCATTCTACTTTGTCTGCCGACGCTACCCGTATGACAACACCGTCACGAATGTCCGAGCACATTTATCATCATAAGGAGTGTACTCTCTGCATTGTGCTACTCTGTGACACAATAGTATCACGGTATATTGTGTGTGGCGATTTATGTTGGGGGCTAAGAGGTCCAAGGTACTACTCATACTTCAAACTTGTTGTACAGGAGGTGTGATTGTAGTGTTTCGTAATAGCTGGGTTGTTCGCGTTCTCAACTTTGAGCTGGAAACGAAATATTACTTTTTCTTCTTCTTCTTTTCAGCATATTAATGTCCACTGTTGGACGAATGCCTCTTGATGCTTCCTCCACTCTGATATTTTAGCGGCGATTCTTCATATTCCTGGTATCTTAGTGGCTAAACGACTACGCAATGAACATCGAATTTCACCTGTATAATGGTAGCCTGTAGTTTGATAATATCGGGTACTGGTGGTCTGCCAAAACTTCGACTTCCTACACGGGGCCTCCAATGCAGCACTCTATAGTTCCACCTGTTATTACTTTTTACCTGTTGATTATTTGGTAGAGAGTTTAGGACTAATGTTTTGGCTGCTTACAACAGCTATTCTCTGTCGACCTCCATGAAGAAGGCTGTTGTAAGCAGTCTAAACGGAGAGGGCTAAACGCGCTCTACCAAATAATCAACAAGTAGGTCGCGTAAACCTAAATCATAAGTGTTACTTGTTCGTTTAATAATATTTAAAAAATAGTTTCTGCAGTAGACAAAAAGGATTATGTACTAATGTACATAATACTTTTTGTACTGCCATTAGGCAGCATCTCAATTTGTCAGTTTAAAGATTAACTTATTTCCTAATAATGATGGTGCTAATGGTGATGATTATTGAAAATCCTATACATAAAAAGATCGTCACAACTGAGGCATGGTAGAGTCAAGATCAGGCGGGGTTAGACACTCTGCCAATGTAAGTCTTCTGTGCGCGGCATAAGAACGGTCCAAAGTCCTAACTGTCTAACCCAGCCTGATTTGACTGTTCAAGTACAAGGTCCATTTTCTTTTATTGACAGCTCTTCTAGAATAGATCTGACAGCTGTCATTATGGGTAAATCGAACTGCATCCGATAGTACCTACATTAATGCACATCAATATTTACACTCCCATCTTCTCATATCAGACCACAACTGAACGTGCGATTATATCGTAAAATTTTAACACTGACAATTTATTAGTATCACCCCATTCTCCCTCTCGCTCTAACTACTTCCAAAACTACACGCGAAAAAGAGACAGAATAGCTTTCAAAGTGGTGTCGTAAAATAATATTGGACACGAAAATGAACAGTGGTTAGGCAGGGTAAACACGGTGGTTGCAACTTATGACAGGTTGATTGACGTGTGATGCAACACGAGAAAACTGGCAAAAACATACAAAAATTACCTATTGGGCGATATCGGGTCTTTGACTGAGTTTACCAATGAGAGATGGTACACCAACCAAGCTACTTGTTTACTAATTACGTACAATTTGACATCAGACATATCAAATGGGAAAATTGAAGTCGCGAGGCTTATCCTAGTGCTATAGGATTTTCTTAATCATATTTGTCGACCTATTAGTTTTTTGGAGAAAATTGGCCGCTTAATTTGCATCACCCCATTTCTTCCCCGTGGATATCGTAAGAGGCGACTAAGGGACTCATGAGTTTCATGTGTATTACAATTTTGGGCGACAGGCTGACAACCTGTCACTTTAGTGATACACGAATTTTATACAACGACCCTTAAATATTTGACAGACTTGGCGCGATAGCGATCTTATTTGCGGCCGTTTACGCTCTGCCTTCCCCGCAAGCTATAAACGTTTGATTGTGTGTGTCACCGTTTGATATATAAAATAATAAAAATATAATATCTAGGTTTTGTTCGACTCCGTGAGAAAAAATTGTATTTTTAGATGCACGCAATTTCATTGGTGAATACGATAAACACCTTATTCTTATGTATAATGAATGCTCTTTCATTATATTATCTAGATTATGGCTCGATAGATTTATTTTTCAAACTTTGGTCCATTTATACACTTTTTGCGTAGTGTTTGGCAATCTTAGAACATAACACATTATTTTTACGAACAACTAATAGATTTTTGTTTTAAAGTTTTTTGATTACCTCTTGTTTATTTAAAGAAAAATTTCCAAAAGTTTGAAAATTCGTCTAAATATGGCGATTCCGCTCTGTTCTCAAACACAGAATTTGACATTAGTGGGAAAGGGAAATTTAAAATTCCGAGGCAGGCCCTTAAATAGATACAGTGATATTGTAAGTCTGAAATTGATACCAAAGAAAATTCAATAAACGATTTCACCCTCACCATCACAAGGTGAAGAAGATTTACAGTTATTACTGTTTGTTTAAAACGCTCATTACTTCCCGTGGTCCAAGTGTGTCATTTTCAACAGTTGCGGTGAATAATGACTGGGAATCATTACCGTAGTATCGGAATGACGGTAAAATTACCGGTCAGGGTGCGATAATCACGCCTACTTGTAATTCTGAGGGAAAGGTGTTTGTTCAAGGAATTCACGATTTCTTCGATTATGAAATGTGATAGTGTGTAATTCGAATTGTGGTTAGTGGTTATCGATGTTTATTGATGGGCAATCAAAATTATAAGGTGTAAATACAATTGCTGATAATATTTTAAGTAGGCCATGTGACTGAGAAACTTTTCTCAATAGGTCGAATCATACAAAGTACCTACTTTGTTCGGGAGGACCTAATTTTTAAAACGTCTTAACCTACGTTTCTTGAGAAAACTGGCTCAGATTTTAATAATAATACTTATATAAAAATATTTTTATTTCTTGAACTAAGCCATGTTCAACATATAACCTTAAATTACTAACAAGAACGTTGATTACAAGGAAGCAGTTAGGTTAGGTTAGTTTAGGTTAGGTAAGGTTAGGTTAGTTTCATGACGTCAATAAATGACAATACTATCCTACATTTAATAAGGTTATTTCATTTAAATTTTTCATTTTCATATTGCACAGCAATAAATATGCCTGGTCTCCTAACTAGTATTCCCTATACTATGAGTAACCAGGACTTTCATCTACTACCCATTCCCATAATGTCCCGAAAACACTCAGATAGGATTATTCGTGTTTAGAATGGGTACTTCTTTTTACATAAAATAGGCCCTCATTTGTCTGCTACTTATTATCAGCAATATTGTTTGGCCATCATTTCCGACTTTTGTTTAATTGTAACGTCTATTTGTTCTGTAGTTTTCGTACTAATTAAACATTTAACCAAGGTACCGTATTGTATTATAGTAGCAACTCCTGCAGACACAATGGAATTCAAAGACGGCAATTCTTAAAAGAGTAAATTAAACGTATTATGAAATAAGCATTTTCTCAATGAAGCTACAAAGTAGGCGTAGTGCGATAAACACCCAATTACATCAAAGGGCAAAAGTAAACAGAGGCTATCTTTGTATGGACATGACGCAACGGCCTTCCGCCATCTTGCCGTTTCATGGAAATTAAATTTCGCGCCTAATTATCGCCGCGACTGTCAGCGCGGGCGCGGTGGACGTGTCGTCTCCATAACTCACTGGGTAATAACATGGCGGCGCATCAACATTATTCTTTCGCGAAGATGCGCAACTTGCAGTGTTTTGGTGGGTGGCGTAAAGGGAGAGGAGAAAGCGATTTAGTTTACTGATCATTTGGATGGGCGGTTTTTGGTGAAACGAATCTGATGTGCCGTGTGATGCCGGCTGAGAATAGCATCACTTTTTTTTTTTTTTTTTTTTTTTATTTATGATGGGTTTGCTCTTGACTCTAGTCTAGGTCATAGGACAGAGACAGAGTCTAAGATGGAGCGAGCTCACCCAGAAGAAGCCTGTTAAGGCACTGGCACTCCCACACACTGACGGAACGCAGGTGGCTACTTGGCGCCAGACTTCGGTGGGATGGTGATCACCCCATTTCTTTCCCGTGGGAGTCGTACGAGGCGACTAGGGGACTCGAGGGTGTGTATTGCAATTTTAGGCGATAGGCTGACAACCTGTCACTATGGCGATATACAATTTTCCGAATGACCCTTAAATATTTGTCAAATGTGGTGTAAATGGCCGTTTTTGCTGCCGTTTACGCTCTGCCTACACCACATAATACCGAGCGCCGTCTCCATAATTTGTGCATTCACTTGGAACACTGTTGCCTATTTTTTTAATGAACCTAACCCTTATTTTACGAAGCCCATACAAAGAAAATAATGGGAATATTGTAACCCGGCACTAGGTGAGACAAGAGCAGTTACTACTTAGTAACCTAGACAAAATCCGCCGTCGGCCGTCGCTCACACCGCAGCGTAACAGCACAACCGTTCATTAAGCGAGCGTTTCGGATAATTACGCACTGATAAACCGAGCAAATTGTTCGCGGCTCGTCTCTGCGTGCTGATGAATATCGTTCTGCGTCCCGAACGCGGTTGCCATTCCTCGATGACGTTGGGTATATTCCCTACTATACTTGACATAATCTTATTTTACCAAGATCGCACAAAAACCAATCATCCCCAACACAATATCCGAATTCCTCCATTTAAATTATCGCAGTTGTGTCCTATTAGTGTCAGTGGAAGTGTTTTTGCCGTTTAATATTCCTAAAAGTTTGAGTCACGGAGCAATAGAATGGCGGTTGTGTTTTGCCCAAATTCCATTAGCCTAATTTTTTTTTTTCAGTCCATTAAAAAAAGAAATACTTAGTAAGTATGGTTAGTCTCAACTGTTACCTACAATATATGAATAGAAAATTTACAACGACTTTCTCTCTAAGACGCTTCTGCCTACTAATAAACGTGGGCGAGTAGAAACGCGAATAACCTTGTTATCACGAAATATCAAGTGTCGTCGTGTTAATTTTACACTTCTGTAATGCATTCAATTTCCGAACCCTTGGTCAATCACGTTGATTGATCACCGAATTCTGGGTAAGTCAAAGGACAGTGTGGGAGTTGAAGGATGCGAAGAAATTCGCATAAATAATATTTTTCATGGCTTTTTTTATGACTTGCGACATTATTTTCTCTCGTAAAACAGTTACAGTTCATAAACGTCTATCGAAAACATTACGATTGTAAGTTTATTTTATGCGTAGGATTGCAATCGATGTCTGATTTAATATAATTTTAGTAGGCACAATAAAGTTGTACAAAGTAACTGAATTTGTATCTAAATAAAATAAATAAATCGTAAATTTCAATAAAAAATTATTATACAACCTGTCAACTACAGCCTGGAAAACTGCAATAGAGTTGGTTGGCGTAGAATAACAAAAGACATACTTGTTTCATTATTTCAAAAGGCTAAAAAGTACATATTGTTGTACAGTTGTGTTGAACAGCAACTTACTTACCTAATACCTAGTTATCGAGATGTGTCTATAGCGTTATGAACATACTTCTTCTTCTTGAACCGACATGAACCTACTAATAGCTAAGTTTAATTAAATAATGTTTTTGGATACTACAATTACGGAGTAGCGGTTTTATCTTGTGCCAATAAAAGTAAGATCCACCAGGTCTTGATAAAACCGTTCATTAAGTTTGGTGATTATATCATGAACGGTGTGAGATCGTATCCCGTAATTCGGTGTGAGATGCGCCCGTAGATACTGCGCAGACAAATTAAAACGCTTTTTCGAAGAAAACTATTCGGCATGTAGAATGAAATGAAACTTAAGATATGTAGCCGATTTTTTATATTACATCATTTTACACTTTTACATTAACTCTAAGTCAAAAAAAGCTCTAAATCCCTTCCTTCAATCATATTATTATCTATTCTTATGCTTCAATGTAGGATACATTCAATGTATAACACCATTTTTTTCTTTTTGTACTATCGTGATAGAACACCGGTTCGAACGAGATAAAAAAAGGCACTGCCTGGGGTTGGCCAGGTTAACCATACGGCAAACCTTCACCATCAGTAACATACGCTACAGATTTTCTCGAAAAACACTTTATATATCTAAGAAAAACGAGTAACGGCAAGTGGAACAATAGCATGATACATCATGTATCATAAATGTGTAGGAAGACACCGCTAAAATCTCAGAAGTAAAGTAAATAATCAAAAATTTTAATAGGTAAATATTTCTTTTTTAGAACTTTATACATTGCACCAGAGGCAGCAAATAGAATCTTCTTTACTAGTGAGGGGTATAAAGTCGACGAACGACGAAGGTAAATAGAAGGTATATTTAAAATGCCGATACATAAATAATAAATTTCCTGGACAATTCACACAGCGCCATCTAGCACCAAACTAAGCAAAGCTTGTACTATGGGATCTAGATAGCTAATATTAATACTCATAAACTTTTTTTATAAATACATAGAAAATACCCAAACAAAACACCAATACCTGAAAATAACTTGAAAATATTTGTGTCTTGTCGGGATCAAACCCACGACTCTCGGAGTAGCAGCCAGGGGTACTATCCGCTACACCATCGGGCCAATAAACGAATACTTAATCTGTGTGAAATATTTTACATCACATATCTTTCCCTTCATTCCAATAAAACAAAATGGAAGCCTCACTCATTAGGGTTATCTTACATGAGTTACTGCTGGTAGGTGGATGGAATCAGTTTCCAAAATATAACTTCCTCTTCAGCCCACTTTTCATAAGGTAGACGTGTCGAACCCAAACCAGGTACCCGCTAAAACAAACTTTTATTCAATCTTTATCTATCAAGATTTTGCGACAATATTGTTTAGCTTTTTATGTTTAGGTTCATAGGTTTACAAATACAAAATACAATTATTTATTTTCGTATCACATATATTATATGCATATTACATGAATCAGTGAATACAGTCTAACTAAATAAACAACGTGATCTGAAATGGGTGTACGCACAGCACAGCTTACCTCTAGTCAAAAATGGGTGTTGTTAAGTATTTCATTTCATAGGAAATAAGTAAGTATACGTTACAATTGTTTAAACTTTTTCGGTGTGTGAAACTAAACTTTGTAAATTTTTGGACCCTGAGAAAGATATATATTGTAGAAGGACCGAAACTTTTTGAGAATCAAAAACTTGTTTGCGTTAATATTTCTTCAAATTTTGGTTCTCGTTTGAACAAGCTGGTTTCGAACTGGTACGTGGACCCTACAACTTTTGGTACTTTATTGGCTTTTGTGCTGCCGTGGATCATATCGCGGGTACTTTAATTTTCGCCAAATTATACAACTCACGTTACAAGCTGTCATATTTATTTTGTAAACGTTTCGTGGTATGTGCAATTATGTTTTATTAACTTTGTATCTACAATTGTATCTTAAATGTAGCTTGCTTTGGTTTTTAAAGTTATATAAACATCATAAAGTAAAATATCCATGTGATGTCGGCTTAGAAAAATATCACCCCATTTATTTCCCGTGGGTGTCGTAAAAGGCGACTAAGCGACTTATATCCTTTATTGCTCAAAATTATTAATAAGTTTTACAATAAAATTAGTAGCAAAGGCGAGCTTATCTCTTAAGAAGAGATCTCTTCCAGCCAACCCATGTAGTTGGACGTAAGGTCCTGCAGAAAACAAGAGCCCTTTTATATCCAGCAGTTGAACTTGTAGCCTACGTTACGGCACTTGTAGGCTTATAATGGCATCAATGCGGGATATAAATTCTCCTTACTTGCCTTAAATTAGTGCTGTCCCTTTCCGCCAAACAGGTTTAGAAAAGGATAGGAGATATCCAAGTCCTGTCATTTTTAAAAACGTTACTGGTTTTTTCGCCTTTTTTAGTCAATTTAGTCGCCATTGTTTTTGATCGTCGCCTTATTTTGACAGATAACACGTATTTTGCATGAAATTATAAGACATGACACGACTAAAATATCTCCTATCCTTTTCTATACCTATTTGACGGAAAGTGACAGCACTAATTTAAGGCAAGTAAGGAGAATTTATATCCCGAACTGAGTAGATAGACTTATCTCGTATGCAAGGAGACTTCTGACGTTTCAAACAAATCGTATGGATTTTATCAAAACAAGTGTAGTGTAGAACTTAGACATAGGTAACAGGTGTAGGGAAAATCAAAGTTGCAGTCCCTATATATACGGGGAGTAAGGGACAGCCCTCCGAATACTGATAGGGTGCACTCAGAGCATGAAACTGAACAACTTTTCACTATAATCATATGTCAGGAAACGACAAAAAAAGTTGGCCTTGCCATTGTAAATGCAGTCAGCTAATCGTGGTTCGCTTCCTGACATATGTTCCTAGGGGAAAGTTGTCCAGTTTCATGGTCTACATACACCCTATTCGTATTTGTACGGCTGTCCCACCCCGTATAGTATCTACTATTACTACTAGTACTATTGGTAGGTACTTTTATTTTCTATCTAAAACGGTCAAGTCCTTCCAAGCGGGGGTCACGTCATTCAGTCAGTCAGTAGAAATTTAGTCATGAACATTACAACTTCCATACAGGCAGTCCCATACACAATGTTGTATGTAGATTTGTGGCATAATGTCCTCGTTTGTCAAACTGTACGGGAAATGTATGGAAATGTCGATAGGGGACCATTTATCAGCGTAGTTTATCTGATTTTGCGTAAGTGAACTGAGCAGGTAGTCAGGTAGGCAGAATACAAGTAAAGTTGAGGTAATAATATTTGTGTCAGGTCAAGAGAACCCTAAACCAACGAGCATGTATTAAAAGATTGATGCATGTTGAAGAAGCGAAAGAGGTGTGTCAGGATCGTAGCAAGTGGGAAGATGGAGTCTCTGCCTACCCCTATGGGAAAGGGCCCTGATTATATGTATGTAATATTTGTGTAACGCCGTGTGATGCCGGCTTAGAATTGCATCACCCCATTTCTTTCCCGTGGGTGTCGTTGGCTGCTAAGGGACTTGAAGTTACATGTGTATTGCAATTTTAGGCGATGGGCTGACAACCAGTCACTACCCTAATACAGCACGCGAAAAACTCTTGAAAAATGGAGCGCAAAATGATTGGCTGTTTCTCTCTGGCACAGCGCGAATGAAAGGGACCAACTTTTAATGAGAACATGGCCTTAATGCCGGAAATAAGACTAGTCATAGGTATTTCTAGGTTTTTGTTAAACAATTTATTGAATTTGATGCCGTGTCGGATGCCGGCTGAGAATAGCATCACCCCATTTCTTTCCCGTGGGGTCGTACGAGGCAACTAAGGGACTTGAGGGGGTGTATTGCTTAGGCGACGGGCTGACAACCTGTCACTATGGCGATACACAATTTTTCGAATGACCCTCAATATTTGTCAGACGTGGTGTAAATGGCCGTTTTTGCTGCCGTTTACGCTCTGCCTACCCCGCAAGGGATAATAGGAATGATATGTGTATGTATGTATGTATTTATTGAAAGCTTTCAAAAAGGTAATGTTAAACAGCAACTTTATACTTCGCCAACATGTTTTTTTTTACAGGTAGCCGTACTTTTAACAACTGCAGAACAACAAAATGATTCAATCTGATAAACAAACAAACATCCAAGTCCTGCACAGATAATATTTCAGATGAGAAACAAAGGCGGTTCTCGTTCTCACACGCACCGTTTGATTTTCCGGTGTAATTTCCGGATCCGATTTTTGCCGAGTGATTAACCTAGCTAATATTCCGCCCGAGCCAGTTTTCTACTCTACTCGGACAAAACAAAATTGTAATAATGGCTAATTTAGTTAGTAGGTTAATTATTTATTTATTTAGCTTAAGCTTTGTGCATAGTTAGTGTTTAACCAATTTTTTTTACAATGTCGGATCATGACGTCAATAAGTGAAAGTACCTACTACCCTACATTATATAAAGTTTTATAAGAGTTTAGCTTTTTAGTTCGATACAAAACCGGATAGAATGGCACACGTCGCCGCATCAAATGGCGGCTGTCACAGATTGTCATTTGTTTGCTGGCAGTCACGAATCGCAATATCGCTAGGTGCGTGTGCGAGTCACCAAAGCTGCCAGTGCCCTATGTCATGAAACTACAGGCTACAAGTCTACAGGTGAAATTCATATTACATTGCGTAGCCGGTTTATGTTCGGGCATCATAATGGCTTACCGACTCCGTAACGAACATCGAATTTCATCTGTGAAATTGTAGCTTGTTGTTTGATAATATCGGGCACAGTTCTTACCGACAAAAGCACTCGCAAATCGCATTTGCAGACAACAAACAGATCTCTATCTCGTTCTCTCAACAATGGTTGTTCATAAAGAGAGAAAGACGGCAGCTAATTAGTAATATTGTGGGTGCATTGTGGGATATCTTTAGGACAATGCGTCGTGGTTTATCTAGGACGATAGGGTGCGCATAATCTGGCTCCAAAGTAGACAATTATCACTCCCTGTTTCTGCAGTAGTTTGTGGATACTCAGTGGGTTTTGATGTACATTTCTGGCCATCAACATTTTGTTTGTAGCCTGAATAGGCATGCCAGTGGTCTCAATTCGGGAAATAATCTACACTTATCTTAAATAAGCGCTGTCTCTCACTTGTCACGTTTAAAAAAGGATAGAAGATAATTTGACGCTATATACGCGTTATCTGTCTAAATGAGGCGACAGTGAAAATAATAGCGACTAAATTTACAAGTAATGGCGAAGAACACATTGACTCTTTAAACATGAAATTAATTAGATATCTCTTAACCTTTTCTAGAGTAGGAAAGGAAGGTCTTACAGCTGACAGTATCCAAAGCCAGCTTTCAGCCAAAAGTAAACAAGTGGACACTTCTGCTACTCTATAACCGCCTTCCTTCGATATACTAGTGTCCCGTGGTCGGAATACGCAATTTGCAACGCCCGATCTAGAGCCTTATATCGTCCCTCCCATCACAAACTGACTCAACTAGCATTCAGTAAAATGTTCAGGGCAACCCTTTTGCGGTTTTGGGTTTCAAATTCCACTCCATAACTTTTGATTAGCGCGTGCTATCAGAAAATTAAAAGTATATTTATGTTGGAAAAAAAATCTAGTTATTTAATCTATTAACCGCTATTATTAAATATTTACATTTCTTAATGATTTTTATGACCGAAACAGATGTGACACTTCGTGATAACTTTGTTTTTCTTAGTACGGATACAATTTGTAGTTAAGTCGATCTTTTTTAGTAGATTAACAGATTTTTCCGGGATAACTGAAAGTGAAACTAAAATAAAATAAATACTTATAGATAGTTCAGAATTTCCTGATTGTTTATAGTTTTTTTACATTTATCTTCATTAATCACTAATTTAATTGAGACATATTCCTTTTTGAATTCCTATAGCTTTTCTTTCAAATAGGATTATAATTTGAAGGTAGTTCAATAATAACTCAGTATAGGTACCTTATCACTTTTATTGGTAGTCCCTATAAAACAACCAAAAACTTTTTCTTCTTAAAAACAAAACTAATCACTTCTTATTTTCAGATAAGAACGGCTTACTTTTTAATTATTAAAAAGAAATAAGAACTATGTAACAGGCTCAACATCAATGAAAACTACTAAGTACCATGTAACAGCCACAAAATTAATAAAAATTACTGAGTATTATCTAACAGTCTCAAAATTAATGAAAACTACCAAGAAAAATTTTGTGGTGGTATGGGATCTACCTCCTAGCGGTCCACCCCGGGCAACGGCAACACAGGCTTGCCTGTGGATAAGTCCGGCTGAACGATCCCACCAAGCGGTGGAAGGCTCCGTAAGGGGCCGCCTGGCTCGCGACCACCATCCCACCGAAGTCTGGCGCCAAGTAGCCTAGCTGCGTTCCGTCAGTGTGTGGGAGTGCCAGTGCCTTAACAGGCTTCTTCTGGGTGAGCTCGCTCCATCTTAGACTCTGTCTCTGTCCTATGACCTAGACTAGAGTCAAGAGCAAACCCATCATTAATAAAAAAAAAAAAAAAAATTATACCTACAATCTCAAATTTGTAAAAACTTTTAAGTACAATGTAACAGTATCAAGATAAATAAAAACTACTAAGTACTATTTATCAGTCTCAACATCAGTAAAAACTTCTGGGTGCTAGTAAATCTTTAAAAATTTTAAACCTGTAACTGACTACTTCAGGAGGCACTTTCGGAAAAGGCGAACAGATAAGAAGTTTTAACTTTTAAGCGAGACCTTGGAACTGATGCGAATTAGACGGGAAACACTGGAGGATGCTTTGCCACATCCCCAGTCACTTAACAAAAAGATCCGAAGTATGGTGAGACGTGACCTCCGAAGCTGGAACACTCGCCTCATTAGAGAGGCGATTGAGAAAAATCGGGGGTCGAAAGTCTTTACCAAGACACTAGGAAGCAGTCATCTAGCAAAGCTAACTACCTCGAATGGTGTAACTGTCACATCGGTTCCAGAGATTCTCGCTGAAGTTGAGTATTTGCATGTGCAAAAACCTCCACCTGACGCGATCACAGACCCCAGAGCTCCACTCTCACCACTTTACAGACGATCTCCCGGACGTGGATTTACCTAGACGAAATTGGGACGGCTCTTAAACAGCTTAAGAATAAAAGGCTCCCGGCGAAGACGGAGTGGCCTCTGAGTTACTTAAGGCTGGTGGAAAACCTGTCCTGGAGGAGCTGAAAAGGCTATTTATTCAACTCTGTTACAGCCAATGGGACAACCCCGAAGGCATGGAGCAGAGTTGTTGTGATATTGTTTTTTAAGAAAGGAGACAAAACGCTCCTCAAAAACTATAGGCCGATCACACTTCTGAGCCACGTCTATAAGCTGTTTTCGAGAGTCGTTACGAATCATTTGGCATTAAGATTTGACGCCTTGGCAACGATATCCGTTTAAGTACAAAACCACCACTGTGTGCCATGCACTGGTAGAATCGTACATAAGTTACAGCTTGAGTGTGTATGGTAGAACATTTACATCATACTTGGATCAAGTTAAATCAATTCAGATAATATTTCTAAAGATGCTAGTTAGTAGTGAAACTAAACACAAATGCAAGGACTACTACGAACAGCTGTACCAGGTGTGTGGGATACTGCCGGTGCATGAGAAAGTTAAATATCTGATAGCTTTAAAACAATGCAACTGCGATTACTATAAAATATTGAAACCACTAGTAGATCACTTAGGGCCGATAAGAGACGGGAGTATATTGAACCAAGGAGCTGTAATTATTACGGAGAAAGAACCCTTCGCTTTGTTGTACCTAGGTTATGTTGATAACATTGATATACTTAATGAAAGAATAAGTAAGCCTGTCCTTAAAACAAAACTTAAAAATAAATTACTTGAGGAGAGTGCACTGCTGTACAGCTGGGCTGGGCAGCATTTGGGAATCATATTTTGGAATCACCCTTGCCACAATGCCTCAAGACCAAGGTGTTCGATCAGTGCGTCTTACCAGTCATGACCTATGGATCCGAGACGTGGAACCTGGCAGTTAAACTGGCCCACCGGTTACAAATGTCACTCAGAGAGCTATGGAAAGGTCTATGCTCGGTATCTCTGTAACTGTAATAGATAAAATCCGGAATGAGCCCATCCACAAAAAGACCAAGTAACGGACATGGTCTGGAAATGTAGCAAACAGAAGTGGCAGTGGGCTGGGCACATCTGTCATAGTATCGACGGACGGTGGAGTAAACGGGTTCTTGAGTGGAGGCCACGCCTCGGCAGGTGGACCGATGACTTAAAAAAGGCGGCTGGTAGCGACTGGATGGCGAAACGGGGATCGTGCCCTATGGCGTACCCTGGGGGAGGCCTACGTCCAGCAGTGGACTGCAATCGGCTGATGTAGACGTAACTGACTACTTCGGGGCGCTCAGTAGTGGCTTTCCCCGCTACTGTATTAAATTCAGGCCGTAATGATTCTTATGAATTAGTAGATAACAACTAGTTTTTCATAGTTAACTTATTTTAAATAGTCTCAAATGCTTGAAACTGAAATAATATTACACCACTAAATGACTTAAGTTACATACGTCTCTGATAAAGGAGAATAAAAAAATATTTTTTATCGTTACTAATAGTCGTATGATCTTTACGTCATTTAGTAAAAATAATAATAAACGATTTTGTAGATGCGACATTTCTAAATATGGTATATCTCAAGAACGGTAATACTGAGAAGTGCGACACTTTGTGACATTATAAAGCATAAAAAATCATATACGTAGGTAGTCTTAACTCAGTTACGCCCTTTGTGTCAGTTAAGGCAGTTTTTAATGCGAGGGACGATATTATTGACACCATAACAAAAAACATAAATCAGAAATCTTAAAGAAAATTCTAGAAAAATCTACCTCTTAGAGACGGGACATGTTGAAACTATTTAAAGTCTGTTTCAGTAAGCAACCAATGGACAATTTTGCCACTCTATAACCGCTTTCCTTCGATATACTCGTGTACCGTGGTCGGAATACGAAATGCGCAATGCCCGATATAAAGCCCTATTATTGGCCTGATCTGCTGAACGCGTAAATTGAATAAGGAACAACTGACCGTTCAACGGTTGCGGTATATTTAGAGTTCGTTTTATGAATTTGTGTAAACGGGTAGATGGTAAGGTGAATAACACACGCGCTGAAAAAAAATATTTGTGTAAAAGGCGCCATAAAATATTGCGGTTCGTGTCAGCTACCATACAAATGAATGACAAGTGTCGTGTCAGCTACCATACCATACAAACAAATGAATGACAGTGACAGCCACCATTAGATGCGGCGAAGTGTCGTGTGCCATGATATCCGGTTTCATATGTATTTTTAAAAACTTTTTGCCGTCAAAATGCTGGTTCCGGCAAAACCCCGGAAACATTTAGTAGGTAATATAGAAATCCCAATTGCTTAAATACTAATACTTCGTTTTAGTTTCGTTATCAATTTTTACCTAAATTTAAATAACGTCCTTCGTATAACATCATCCATGTAAATAGCTTTATTTATATGGATGATTTATTATTTCATTTTGATATCTTTAGTAGTATAAAGGTGCTACTTAGGTTTGTAACAAGTAGGTAGATGGATGAGTTAGGTACTAAATCGCTATAAAAAACAATCCATGTAAGTGCGAAATATTTACCACAAAACTATTACATCGAGGATCCTAGCCTCCACGTTTCGTTTCCCCGTTATGAAAACCTTTTTAGGAGCTAGATAAAATCTCTATCTGACGTTATTATTATTACACAATGAAATGTAGTATTTTATGTTAATAACAGTAGTGTAGGTGTAATGTCGAAACGCTGACTAATATCCGTGGGACGCGAAAAAAAATGGCAATTTTAAATTATTCATCCTGCCCACGTGTGGACGGAATAAGTCCTTTATTTTATGCTCCCAGTTTGTTAATTACTTAATTATTTATTATGAGGTATTGGTTTCTCAGTGACTGCTCTCGCCCACGGTTTAGAGATCCCGTGGTAATAAGGAAATGGTTACAAAAACAACTGAATCCATATGCCGATTTTGATATTTGCTCGACAAACATTTCTTGATATAATAGAAAAAAACAAAGTCACCGCTATTTGAAACAACTTTTTAATCAGTTTTAAAATTATAATCATTATTTATGCTATAATTTAGACACACTTTTTTAAGCAAGTATAGCTTAATTACACTTTGTAACGGCATTTCTTCCCTTTCTTTGTCGAAAAAACAGTAAAATCTCGCGTAAATTTGAGCGCAAAATGAATTGCTTTTCATCTCCGATGCAGCGCGAATGAAAGAACCAACTTTTCAGAAAGAACAGGGCCTAAAATATTTTTAAAAGTTTAAATTCTCTCACACAAGACATGGGTTGGCTGGAAGAGATCTCTTTTTTAGAGATAAGCTCGCCTTTGCGATAAAAATTGTACATTAATTTTTACTGTGTATTTCTTGTGCAATAAAGAATATTATATAAAAAGTCAATCTAAAACACCTACCTACATAAGTAATTTTCTACTGTCATTCTCAAAGGAACACTTCTTCTTCAGACACGACTCACTCTTCATTGCTGAATCATTTGTACCGAATCATTACTGTTTAATAAATAACGTTATTATTCACATTAATAAAATCTCTTTGTCTATAAAAGTAATATTCTTACTATGGGAATAAGTCGTTATCAGTTTTGTAGTTAATTTTTCATCTAACTGTTTAAGACTAATTTGGACTTCTGGATAGTTTGTCTAAAGGCTTAATAAGGCTCTTTTGTAGTTAGTTGTTGAAATGAAAAATGGAGTATGTTTAGTTGGTCATTGTATATGTTAATGATCATTGATTTATTTTAATCATAGAATTTAAGGCGGTTCTCTGACTTACAAGCATTAAACGTATTGACAGACGTATCCGTTAATGCCGTGTGATGCCGGCTTAGAATAGCATCACCCCATTTCTTACCCATGGGTGTCGTAAGAGCCGACTAAGGGACTCGAGGGTGTGTATTGCAATTTTAGGCGACGGGCTGACAACCTGTCACTATGGTGATACACAGTTATCTTATTGACCCTCAAACTTTTGTCAGACGTGGTGTTAATATCCGTTGAACGGCCGTTAACGCTCTGCCTACCCCGTAAGGGATATAGGCGTGATTTATGTATGTATGTATGTATCCGTTAATCCGTAACCGTATTTGTAAGGGAATAAGATCGGAATTTACAATATCCTTTTGTCTGACAAAAGCATGCGTCGTCCGGCGCTGCGTATTTTTAACGCACCGTAACGCATGCGTCTGTTAGACAAAAATGAATAGCGAATCTCGATCTTATTTACATACAAATACGGCTACGGTGCGTTTACGGATGCGTCTGGCAAACGACTTGACAGACGCATCTGTTTCTTACCGTAGCCGCATTTGTATGAGTTGTAATATTAATGGTTTCCAGAAATCTTGATTCAAGTAGTAGGAAGTGTATGTATGTATGTATGTAAAAATATATTCAATTTTTGTCGCAAAGGCGAACTTATCTCTAATGAAGAGATCTCTTCCAGCCAGCCCATGTCTTGTGAGAGAATTTAAAATAATTTAATTTGGGGCAAATATTCAATACGAAATGAATTAGACAAAATAAATTAATAACTAACATCATCATTCGTCATAATTTTAAATCGTGTAATATCTGTTATACGTATGTTAGTAGCTAAGTAGGTAGAGCGGCAATTATATCTTTACCGTTTTTGCAATTTAATAACGATGAAACGATTTTATAAAAATTTCAAGTGTTTAACATTTTGATTCTTTTTCGAAGTTTTTTATTGAACACGCCATGACCCAAAACAGCTATAGCTTTTTAACGCGCAACGACACCGCTTGTGAGCAGTTTAAGCGCTAAGCCAACGCTTTTATTAACACCGATTCCGTCAACTAAACCCGCATTACATAAAGCACCCAATAACATCGACATTGTCAAACGAGGCAGTCGTTATAGTCGGCCACAGTATAAATAAACTGAGTAAGGTAAAATAAGCAGCGACCTTCAACTGGGCTCGCTTCTATTACTGAAATGGGGTAGTTCGGATGTCTAGAATGGTAAATTACATAAAGTACCCAATAACATCAACATTGTCAAAAGCGGGTGTCGTTATGGCTGACCACAGTATAAATAAACTGAGAAGGGTGATTCAGCAGTGACCTTGAACTATGATATTCTTGACATAATATGCAGCTCGGTAGGCGAAAGCGATAAGGAAAAATACTAACAGGTAGTCGACTAGGGTAGAGGACAATACAAGACAAATGCCACGGTGGAACAAATTCTACTAGCTTCAAAGCCGGTTTTTAGATTCTTCTACATCGGCGTGTTAAGGCTTCATCTACCCCAATATAGCATGTGTGTGTACCAGTCATTTTGAACCTTCTTTCCCTTACTTCAAGTTCAAAACCTATAAAAATATGGATACACTGGAGGTTAAATGATTGCTGGGTGCTAGTTCTCAGTTGGTGGCCAGTGGCTAGATGGTTTTCAGTTTTTCTTTCGTTTCATGTTGCAAACGTTGTACTGATCTTAACATATTTACTGTGGTCAAAATATTAAAGCTCTGTCGATGGATTCACTCACAATCGAGAATTACAATCGATTACGCTGATGATGAAATCACTATCGTCGAAAGCCCCTGGTCACTAGTGGTCACTCAACTACGAGAGGTGTCAAGATCGGCTTATTAAGTCGTTATAAACCTTGGATCGTCCATAGGAAGGGCCTCCGCAGAGTAAGAGCAGATTCAGCGAGTTACAGCGATTTTGACTAGAAATTCGAAAAGGAACTTTATCATTATTAAATAATGGTGACATTGGCTAGAATGACAAACGGCTTCACAGTCGCCCGGCAGCGTTTGTTATTCTAGGTAATTTCACGTTTATTTCAATAACTTACGGTTCTTTTTTGAATCCCTATAAAAAAATCCTGGAGCTGCCGCTTGCAAAAACGTACGTTTGGTCTGCGGCAGCCCTTATAGTAAATATTTCAACTGTCATAGTCGTACTTAGTGCCGTATGAACAAGGTAGTCAAAATATTTGATAAAAATGAAAATGAAAAAAATTTACTTTATTCAATGTAGGATAGTATTATCACTTACTAGCGTGCCCAGCGGTTCCTACCGGTTTTCCTGAAGAAATAAAGCTCTTCTTAGTAAAAGGTACCTAAAAACCTGCCTCTTGGATCACTCTATCTATTTAAATAAAACCGTATCAAAATCAGTTGCGTAGTTTTAAAGATCTAAGCATACATAGGAGGAACACGGAAAGCGACTTTATTTTAGTAAGGATTGACGTCATGATCCGTCATTGTTGAAAAAAAAAATGTATAACACAATTTTCTTTTTTTATAACAATTTTGTATTGTCCTAATCCTAATAGAAAACCGGCTCGGGCGATGTAAATGACACTTAAAAAGTCGAACGAATAAAAGCGTGATAAACATATTTTTTCCATTGTCCACCGTTTTAATTCTGCAAAGCAATAATTCTAAAATTTATATTTTATCACTTTACTACTGAGGTCAGTTTTTGCTGGGTCCAAAACTATAATTTATCCACACTAATATTATAAATGCGAAAGTAACTCTGTCTGTCTGTCTGTCTGTATGCTACGCTTTCACGGCCAAACCGCTGAACCGATCTTCATGAAACTTGGCACAGAGATTACTAGCATACCGAGAACGGACATAGGCTACTTTTTATCACCATTCGAGGGTCTGGAGTATAGATGTAGACCTTCAGGTGTACCACTAGGAGCCCAGCTAAACTATTAGAGATACAGGCATGGTTTCAAAACAAAAGTTGTTCAGTATGATGGGCCGCTTCTTTTTACAAGGACTTTAAGGATCTGGAGTACCTTTTGTAGATCACCAGGTGTACCATTAGGAGCCCAGCTAAACTATTAGAGATACAGGCATGGTTCTAAAACAAAAGTTGTTCATTATGATAGGCCGCTTCTTTTCACAAGGACATTGAGGATCTGGAGTTCCTTATGTAGACCACCAGGTGTACCATCAGGAGCCCAGCTAAACTATTAGAGATACAGGCATGGTTCTAAAACAAAAGTGGTTCAGTTTGATGGGCTGCTTCTTTTTACAAGGACATTGAGGATCTGGAGTTCCTTATGTAGACCACCAGGTGTACCATCAGGAGCCCAGCTAAACTATTAGAGATACAGGCATGGTTCTAAAACAAAAGTTGTTCATTATGATGGGCCGCTTCTTTTCACAATTACATTGAGTATCTGGAGTACCTTATGTAGACCACCAGGTGTACCATCAGGAGCCCAGCTAAATTGTTAGAGATACAGGCATTGTTCTAAAACAAAAGTTGTTTAGTATGATAGGCCGCTTCTTTTTACAAGGACTTTGAGGATCTGGAGTACCTTATATAGTCCACCAGGTGTACCATCAGGAGCCCAGCTAAACTATAAGAGATACATGCATGGTACTAAAACAAAAGTTGTTCAGAATGATGGGCTGCTTCTTTTCACAAGGACATTGAGGATCTGGAGTTCCTTATGTAGACCACCAGGTGTACCATCAGGAGCCCAGCTAAACTATTAGAGATACAGGCATGGTACTAAAATAAAAGTTGATCAGTATGATGGGCTGCTTATTTTCACAAGGATATTGAGGATCGGGAGTACCTTATCTACATAGACCACCAGGTGTAAAATCAGGAGCCCACCTAAACTATTAGAGATACAGGCATGGTTCTAAAACAAAAGTTGTTCATTATGATGGGCCGCTTCTTTTCACAATTACATTGAGTATCTGGAGTACCTTATGTAGACCACCAGGTGTACCATCAGGAGCCCAGCTAAATTGTTAGAGATACAGGCATTGTTCTAAAACAAAAGTTGTTTAGTATGATAGGCCGCTTCTTTTTACAAGGACTTTGAGGATCTGGAGTACCTTATATAGTCCACCAGGTGTACCATCAGGAGCCCAGCTAAACTATAAGAGATACATGCATGGTACTAAAACAAAAGTTGTTCAGAATGATGGGCTGCTTCTTTTCACAAGGACATTGAGTATCTGGAGTACCTTATGTAGACCACCAGGTGTACCATCAGGAGCCCAGCTAAACTATTAGAGATACAGGCATGGTTCTAAAACAAAAGTTGTTCATTATGATGGGCCGCTTCTTTTCACAATTACATTGAGTATCTGGAGTACCTTATGTAGACCACCAGGTGTACCATCAGGAGCCCAGCTAAACTATAAGAGATACATGCATGGTACTAAAACAAAAGTTGTTCAGAATGATGGGCTGCTTCTTTTCACAAGGACATTGAGGATCTGGAGTTCCTTATGTAGACCACCAGGTGTACCATCAGGAGCCCAGCTAAACTATTAGAGATACAGGCATGGTACTAAAATAAAAGTTGATCAGTATGATGGGCTGCTTATTTTCACAAGGATATTGAGGATCGGGAGTACCTTATCTACATAGACCACCAGGTGTAAAATCAGGAGCCCACCTAAACTATTAGAGATACAGAAATGGTTCCAAAACAAAAGTTGTTCAGTATGATGGGAATAAGTTGAAAAAGGATATTTGGCAACTTTTTACCGAGGATTTTTTTGCTATCTACTGACTTTTGTATTCAATGGTTATAAATATTGATCTCTCAGGGCAGTACACCGGATAGCAAACACGGAATTGTCCCATTAACAACAGAAGCAAGCAAGTCATCCTTAAACAGTAGAGATAAGAACTGTTCATACATATCTACTTTAGAACCTGTGCCTAAAAAAACTATCTAACGCGGACGAAGTCGCGGGTAAAAGCTAGTTATAATATACATACATTACTTTGCACTTCAACAATATAAGCCCTTAAATTGGGGGTGGTATGGGATCTACCTCCTAGCGGTCCACCCCGGGCAACGGCAACACAGGCTTGCCTGTGGATAAGTCCGGCTGAACGATCCCACCAAGCGGTGGAAGGCTCCGTAAGGGGCCGCCTGGCTCGCGACCACCATCCCACCGAAGTCTGGCGCCAAGTAGCTTGCTGCGTTCCGTCAGTGTGTGGGAGTGCCAGTGCCTTAACAGGCTTCTTCTGGGTGAGCTCGCTCCATCTTAGACTCTGTCTCTGTCCTATGACCTAGACTAGAGTCAAGAGCAAACCCATCATTAATAAAAAAAAAAAAAAAAAAAAATCTTCTTAATACGTGACATTACATTAACAACCAGAACAATCCACTGCTAGACATGGGCCTCCCCCTATTGCCATACTCACCACGGTTGGGAAAGGGACTGGCAAGCGCAGTGCAAGATATTGCCTTTACAAGGAACGCTGCTGCCCATTCCCTGGATGAATTAATCCCTCACGACAACCACGGGTACTATTGGGGTGATGCTATTCCAAGCAGGCATCACACACACGGCACATCTACTTCACTTCACACTATATTAGTCAACTTACAGTTTTCAAACACAAATTATCGAAATAGTTTTTATTTTCACGAGGATGCTTGAAGACCTCTGATAGGAATTTTATTTGCGAGGAGACTCAAAGCAAATTAAATTTTAAGCACACTTTGCTTTAAAAAAAATATTGAAGAGCTTTAGTCAGAGCAAATAACTTTGCAGAAGGAGCTTTGCCATCAAACAAAGTGAAATGAAATATGTTTGATTATTGCATTGAATAGGGTAATAATCTAGGTGTTGTAACTAAGTCAATGAAGTCCGTACGTGTCCGGTGACGGCGACTCCTATATATTATGAAATTGGGTCTTTATTCCGGTGATCTAATGTGGCTGGCATGAATATAATTTGTGAATTAAATACAATTTTAACTATGAATACTTAGTACTACATAGATTGCTTCACTAACAACAACATGAGCACAGCGAGCCTCAATTTTATTTTTATTTTTTAAAACATTCACAAAAATAAAAAAAACAACAATTACAATAGCTCGCAACAAATGTAGAGAATCCAATTTGCCACAGTTAGTCGAAAATAATAGGTGGTTAAGTAAGTATCCTATAATTATAGTAATATTATAAAATGCGCAAGTTCGTATGTTTGTTTGTTGCTTCTTCACGCAAAAATTACTGAACCGATTGTAATGAATTTTGGCAGACATATAGAAGGTGACCTGGATTAACACATATGATAGGTTTTTGCCACTTATGCGGGCAACGCCGCGGGTAACAGCTAGTCCCAAATAAATTATTAATGTTAATATAAAGGGCGTTAATCTAAAGGCACCAATACTTAGATACTTCTAATGCTAATTTAAGTGCCATAATGTTCTAAATTCGGGATATAAATTATCTTAACTTACCTTAGATTAGTGCTGTCACTTTCCATCAAATAGGTTTAGAATAGGATATAAGATATCTTAGTCGCGTCATAATCAAACTACGTGTTATCTGTCAAAATAAGGAGACGATGAAAGTAATGGCGACTAAATTGACAAGAAACTGCGAAGAACCAATTGATATTTTTAATTATGACAGAACTTAAATATTTTCTTTTCCTTTCTAATCCTATTTGACGGAAAAAACAGCACTAATTTAAGGTAAGTTAAGAAAATTTATATCTCGAATTGAGGCCATTGAGACTACTTTTTAGCTTCACTTTATTTGCTACTTTAACGTACCTCAATATTCACTACTCTATGGCTTCTCAAACGTTCTGTCAACAGAGTTTCTTTTAATTTACAGAAGTGCTTGCAGTTGGAGAGTTTTAAAAGGAAAGGAGCTTAAAGGCTTTGGCTACTGTAAATTGTGTTTGCAAAGAGGCTTGCTATGAGGAAGTATCATTGAAGTGGAACTTTTCGTTTCATTTAGGATTAAGTAGTTGTGTAAATAGTTTGAGACCTAAAGTAGACTAAGTTCTATTGTAAAAATATTTATATTTATTGTATAAATAAAATGTAATCAAACCTCTACATCTAATAAAAACTTTCAAACATTTTACGTCTGGCTATTTGCGATGCTAAACATTTTATTGATGTCACAATATTTCATTTCCAAAAGTAAATTTGATTTTGGAATCATAGTATAATTGATCATCGTACAACTCGGAAAATTTTGACCCAATTGTACACTTAAGTTTACAAATGAAGTGTACAACTGGTCCTGCGGGGTTTTTATTTTATTTATTATTTATTTACCGTTAATTGTACACAAAAACATTACAAGAGAAACACATACAAAGAATAACGACACAACAGGACAGCTTATTTCTACTAAGAAATTTCTTCCAGCTGACCTACGCAAAGTGAGACTTTATAAGACAGGCGGATTAGGCGTGCACAATAGAATATAATAAGATAAAATAAACCTACACACGAATTGATTAAATATACCTAAATAAACTTAAAATAAAAAAATATAAATACTTACTTATACTTATATTTGTAAATATACCTACTTACACATACATAGTCTTGCAATTTACGATAGTGAAAGATAGTTATTCTTTTACTCTGTATTCTTTTTTATCTGTCGGTCAGGCCCAAAATTTCGTAGTCAACTGCATGCGTTGATGTCTTTTGTTTAAAGCTACGAATTATAAGTCGCGTAGCGCTACAATTCTGTTGTATATGAAATGATGAAATGTGGTATGAATTTGATTGTATTTAATATTTGAACCAATGTTCAGCTCCAGAATTATTTTAAGGCCTTTCCGCACATTTTGCGCAATTTGAATCGAGCGGAATTGCCGTGTGATGCCGGCTTAGAATAGCATCACCCCATATCTTTCCCGTGGGAGTCGTAAGAGGCGACTAAGGGACTCGAGGGTGTGTATTGCAATTTTAGGCGATAGGCTAACAACCTGTCACTATAGCGATACACAATATTCCGAATAACCCTCAAAAATTTGTCAGACGTGGTGTAAATGGCCGTTTTTTGCGGCTGTTTACGCTCTGCCTACCCCGCAAGGGATTATAGGCGTGATATGTGTATGTATGTATGAATCGAGCGAAATTAGAAAAGAACTGTTTCTTTAAGTCTATTTTAGCACATATGATTATTTTGTCTTAATAAGATATTATTTCTAAGTTATAAAAGTAAGGAATTCATTTCAAAACACGCTACTCGTGTTCGGAATTTTCAAATAAAATAACTTTATGTAAACAAGTTTAGTGTAAATTCTTTCCAGTCACAGCTGGTTGCTATTTAAGTTCTGCATATGCAATAACTAATGCATTCTATAACAATTTCGATTTATCAAAGTCAGTATAACTTGACGCCTCATTATACAGTCATTATATAAAAACAGTGAAATTGTTTTTAAAAGTGTTAAGAGTGCAAATTTGCATCAAAAGTGTTAGTTTAAAAAATAAAAATGATATAAGAGTAATAGTTTTATAAAAGCAATTTTACGGGCATTATAAAGCGTTTACCGTAGGCCTGCAATATATCAATTATTACTTCAACCGATCTTGCATAATATTCAAATTAGTCGAATGTCCAAGAAAATGTAGAAAACGATACTAAAGTATTTTAGCATTAACTTCAAATAAAATTGACAATACATCATGTTTCAATGCACGATTCCTAGGGGCATCAAATTTTAATTTACAGGATACTTTTTTTTCTTATGGTGATGGATAAATGGTAAATGTGCACGATTCTGGAATTTCAACGACGTAAATATTAATAAAATATACTAATAAATGAAAATTTTTATCATAAGCAACAAACATACACGCAAAACTCTATAAAACATGTTGATTTGCCGTGTGATGCCGGCTAAGAGTAGCATCACTCCAAATCTTTCCCGTGGGTGTCGTAAGAGGCGACTAAGGGATTTGAGGGTGTGCATTGCAATTGTAGGCGATGGGCTGACAACCTGTCACTATGGCGATACACAATTTTTTCGAATGACCCTCAAATGTTTGTCAGACGCGGCGTAATCGTCCTTTTACGGCCGTTTACGCTCTGCCGTCCCGGGGCAGTATGTAGGTATACTTTTTGTGACACATATCGATTTTTTAGCAAATTTTCTATTTGGTACCGGACTTTATATCCATCGGTCATATTCCAAAAAAAGTTTAACAGTGTCTTAGCCGTCTGACAACATAATATCGTATAGAAAATTTATTTAAACAGCATCTGCACGCACATCTAACTTTTTTGTGATACACAGCATATGATGTAGGTTTACGCGACTTACTTGTTTATGATTTGGTAGAGAGTTGAGCTCTCTACGTTTCGGCTGGTTAAGACAGCCTTCTTCACGGAAGTCGACAGATTAAGTCGCGTAAACCTACATCATGCGTGATACTTCGTCCGTTTAATAGCACAGCATGTGGTTGCACTGTAGGCAGGATGCTTCCAGGGCGGTTATTTGAACAGCCTCAAAAACTACTCCGGGTGAGCTCCTGCAGTCACCAAACAGTCAGGTGTAGATTTCATCGACCCGGGGCTAGAAAATTGAAGAGTCCAGAACTAAAATAAATAAATGTAGGTAGGTTATAAAAGGCGAAAACTTTGTTAATGGCTTTATGTTATTTATTTAAGTTACTCAACATTATATTTTAGATTGTAAGTTTTCAGAAGAAAGTAAAATAAAGGCAAATCACCAAATTTTAAATCCAAAAAGACACCATATTCAACATAAGGAGAATTGATCTTGTATTGGCATGATATACCAACTTAGTTCCATATAACGAATTGTGCGTAAGAAACAAGACTGCCATACATCTATACCGGGTCATACATCCACGACATTAAAGTCGACCATTTAACATTTTTTATTGCAACCGACTTGTCATAATGGTACCGCTGAAACGTTTATTAGGATGTATGAGAGGAAATATTTATTGGTCGCATGATGGAGAGGTTCTACTGACGGAATGGTACGTGACCAAGATTTGTTGACCTCTAACATAAGTTCGCTAAGCTTTCGGAAAGAGCAGCATGACATGGCTAAGAGGACAACAATTGTAATTTACAATGACGAGTCAATGTACAGTCGGTTATAGCACATAAGGTACCAGGGGTACTCCAAAAGAACTGAACTATTTTTGTCCCCAGCAATATTTTTTTCTTGAAATTAATATTGATTAGTAGAAAATCACTTGTTTTATGAGAATAACTTTAAATTTTTATTATGTATTAACTGGGGATAAAAATAATTGAGTTCTTTTGGAGTACCCCTGGTACCTTATGTGCTACAACCGACTGTACAATAATGTACATTGCGTGGTCAGTGCGACAATGCGACAGTAAGAACTGAGTTATTCTTACAAGCTGCGCAATGTAAATTGAATTCCTCGGAAGTCGTTTCATAAAAAGACAGGACGGTGAAGTAAGCAGGTTCTCGAGTGGAGGCCACGCTGCGGCAAGCGTAACGTTGGACGCCCTCCGGCCAGATGGACCGATGACTTAAAAAAGGCGGCTGGTAGAGACTGGATGGCGAAAATGAAATATCATCATAGCCAATGGCGAACCCTGGGGGAGGCCTTCGTCCAGCAGTGGACTGCAATGGGCTGAACAAGCGCCTGAGAGACACCTAAGTTCAGTGGACTTCTTGCAACTGATGATGATGATAATGAAAGCTTTGACTACAATGGAAAAACTACACCACAACGACTCGAGAAAAAGTATGAGAAGTGAAACATACTTAGTTTATGTACTAACTTAAAACTTCAATAAATATAATGGAGTAAAAAAATACAAAATGCACTAAAAACATTTCAAACAAACTCCGATTATAGATCTGATATCAATTTTATATTGATATAAAGAGACTAACAAAACTTCGACTTAACTTGAACTTAATGTCAGAGCTCAAGTTAAACTGGTCGTGAAACTGATACGATGAAAGCCTAGAGAGAAACAAAATTTATTGGATTTCACAAACAAATCATTTAGTATGTGAATTTATTAATAATATTGCGATAATAGATGAAAATCGTAAAATTTATTATCCATAATATAGATAAGAAGTTTATTTTACTTTCTATTGTCTATTTTACGTTTAACAACTTATTTGGTTACAAAAAGTCTCATATTACAGAATCTTTTTCTACGTAGAATATTTCAAAATACCTAATTGTGTTGTGTTTGTTAATTTTAGGCTTTAAACAACTTTACAGAATTGGCGTCAAATTATTTTGACTTGACCAATAAAGTCGACGCCAATTCGACGCAGACTTTCTTTTTGTTTTAAGCATTTTATTATTAGAATCAATTCTCAATTATAATAATATTTAAGGTGGTGGAAACGTATCGGCATCGATAAAAAATAAATATTTTTTAAATACATACATCAGCCTATTGCAGTCCATTGCTGGACGTAGGCTTTCCCCAGGGTACGCCATAGGGCACAATCTCCCGTTTTCGCCATCCAGTCGCTACTATCGCCTTGTCAAAGTTATCGGGCCAGCTGGCCGGAGGTCGTATAACGCTACGCTTGCCGAGGCGTAGTCTCCACTCGAGAACCCGCTTACTCCACTGTCCATCGGTTCTGCTATAGATGTGCCTAGCCATTGCCACTTCAGTGTGCTACACTTCCAGACATTTTCTTTATTTCAGACAAATAAACAATCAAATAGAAATAACAGTCAATATAACAATAAAATTATCGGATTAAGTGAAAATGGCCAATAGTTTGCCATAGTCGATTTCTCTTTGCTAAACCAGGGAGCATGAGTTCAGCCAATGGGGCAAATGACTCAGACATAACTCAAAATAAACATAAAATCTGTTGCATGTAACGCCTAAGGTTACCCACCTAACCTCACACCTCTCGATATCGATGAGATGAGAGCAATCGATAAAAACAATCGTTATCGAATCGATCACGACCGACAGACGATTATCGGTAATTTCGTGGCCAAAAACCGACGAATACCGATGGGAAATACTTCTATAATGAAATGACAATTGCAGTGGAATCCTGTGTTACGTAAGTTGTATATCCCTAAAGTGGTACGAAGGTTTCTCGAGTTGAATTTAAAAAAGGTTTGATTTATTTGGAAATCTCGAATTCACGAGTCTTTTGGCAGCTTCCTTGACGATCTTATAGACATTTTATTTATGGTTGTAATAAATTGTTAAAGGCGTGAAATCCATATACTTTCAAGATGAGACAAAACGTCTTATCATCATGTATTATGATATGAGATGTTGCACTGACGTGATATACTTTGACAAATAGACAGGCATAATATGCTGTAAAAACATACGGCTTTGTCAGTTTTTACTACGTCCAAACGCTGTCATACTAACCGGCCACAAAAACATTAAGAAAATCAAATGAACATTAATACGTCTTAGTCGTACGTCGGAAAAGATACAAGATAGACAATCCGATATTTTAAAAGGAAAATTAAGTGCCATTCCCTCCAGTGACTCCGCTAAGATTTTTTGTCAGCTATTTTACTGTCGTGCGGTTTTTGCGTGACGTCGGCGACCAGTGGTACCGCCGCGCATTTACTGCGAAGACGACCGATTGTTTTATAAATAAAGCATCCGCAAAAAATACTATCGATCAATCGTGCGAAAGTCAAGCGATCAAACTCGATAACACCCCGCCTGAAGGAATTCCGACTCTCCTCGCCAAGATTTAAGATATATTTCTTATTGTTGCATCACAAAGGGCACCGCGTTGAAATATTTCAGCGATACGTCAAATCAAAATCAACTCTATACAGAGCGGGATAAAATGCAAGACGAGGAATCGAGAGCAAATGGTAGAGCGTCATATTCGTGCGTTTCACGAATGTGAAAGATTCCATACGTGAGCTGTCCAAACATTTTATACTTTCAAATTCGTGGTGCGTTATCTGTGACGATCTGAAATCTCTTATCTGTGATCAGCTCATGGGAGGCACTCTTAGATCTTTATTATGCGCCCGCGCCGCCTTTCCGTGGTCCAGATATGTAACTCAAGATATTTTGATGTGACGTCAAATTATGCCATTGTTTTCTTGACTTTATTTCAAATTGTCAACGCACTGACGTATTTATTGGACAACTGAAGTAGATCGTCGATGTCGATATGATTATATTCAGTTTTTGTCGCGAAAATGGCGATAGTAAAGACCCACTCAGCGCAAGAACGAACTGATATAAAATTAGCATATAACATAAATGACGTCGATACTGAAAAACTTTTTAATGCTATCAAAAGATATACACTACTATGTTTGGCTTGCCAATTTAGTATACGAGTATAATTGGCAACGGTGGTTAATACAAAAATGTTATAGGCGCGTTTAAACCCTGTTTATGTTATTTACCCACACGATTTGACGTTGTCAGGCAGTCAAGTCAAGTTTGGTATACAGATTTTTTAAATTATACCGTTTATACTTAAAAATTTACAGTTAAGCTATAAAAAAATTGATTTTTCTGAATCTAATATTCTGAATTGAAATATTATCCTCATATTTTATATCTGACTTGGCGATATAGTTTACGCTCAGCCTACCCTTCAAGTAATAGAGGACAACTAAACAAAATAAAAACATTTTACTGTTACTACTAGACAGCTTAATAATCCTCTTGCCGCTTGTCAATCTGACTAATATCGCCTTAAGCGACACAACACTGGCACGTAATTCGGCAATAATTTATTTATAGTCACTCGGACAAGTTAATTAAGATTTAGTATGTCGTAAATAGTGGCATAAAAATGGTAAAGTTGTCGAATCGCGACAGGCGGCGAAATTGTTTAAACAACAATATTTGTCACTGGAGGTTTTTCGCCCACCTTTGTGATTAGCACCAGTGTTGGCGAATGGGCCAAGTCATGAGAGGCTGGTATTTAAAAAATATGAAGGTACGGTAACAGGTACCAACTATCAGGTCTTTGGACGAGTCGCACGCGAAAAGAAGAAGAACATAATTACGCAGCATTTGCAGATTTTCTAACAGTTTCTCCCACTTCTTCTCGTATGGGAGACCAAGTCGACGAACAACAAGTTGAATCCTAGTGTCAGAGTTTTCAGACCATCAACTACTAATATAAGAGTCTGAGACCAGGCTACGTAACCTCCGCCATTTAAGTAGCAACAGCCAGCTACGTAAGCTAGACGGCTTAGAATAGCATCACTCTAATTCTACCCGTGGGTATCGTAAAAAGCAACTAAGGGATAAATTCATTCAGGGAATGGGCAGAGGCGTTACCTGTAGACACTAGCTCGCCTATTCGCTTGGTAAGCGTGGTGAGTATAGCAATACCCCCCAATTAGGGGTGACCCATGTCCAGCAGTGGATTGTTGCGGCTGTTAATGTATGAAGGACATTTAAGGGCTTTTATTATTGAACTGCGAATGTTTAATTAACTTGAACACATCAAAAGATACTGATATCTGTACTAGAGCGATGAAATAGAAATTTTAGAATTATTCATTCGCAGAGTTTCAACAGTGGCCAAAATACGAAGCTTCAATTTAAAGTACTATTCACATCAAAAACTTAATGTAATGAAGACAGCAACCAGTACTGGCTTCCGGACAATCAGGTCATCCAGTCTACAATGTCCAAACCAATCCGGGAACAATCTTACAAAGTAAGATAAACTTATTATTTGGCCCTCATCTAGCTCTTCTATCAATTAAACGTTTTCACCCACGCCTGTGACTCGGCCTCTGTCGGTTTATCATATTTACTCATTAGAATTTATCTGATTATGTCATACATACCTACACACCGGATAAAGGTCGGTTTTTAACTCGGTGGTACAGTGGATTAAATCGTGGGCCTGCGAGACGGAGATCGTAGGTTCGACTCCTATGAACGACAAATAACTATTAGTGACACTGAGAACTGTTATTTCTAGATTCGGCAAGGTACCAGAGTATTTTCAAACCGTGTATTATGCCTGTGGAAGCGTATTTTTGAATTCGTAGAAATCAGGTTTTGCATGCGCCACATGTGCTACTACTAGAATCACAGAGAAAATAAGTTGTGACAACGTATAACGTTTCGGGGCTCTGTGACTAGAATCTATGTATATCAAGGGTATTAATTAAAATATTCATGTAGTCAATCATATAATGTGAGAAGTTTGATCACTGTTTGCACAATAGTGAATCAAAATTTCTGCTGATTCATGAAAAGCCCATGGCACGGCTCTATCTTCCGGGTTACTTTTGCAACTAATACCCAGCGACTAATCCATTTTTTACAGATCGAACGCAGTCTAAGCGATGAAAACCTGCGATAAATTGAATACCAAAAGTTTTCTAAAATTAAAATTTGTATATCTAACACGGGAAGTGTTTTCAAATTTTTGAATCTACTGATAAAGTTAATTTGGAAGCGATCACATTAAAAATAGCGACCAAGCGAAGTGACCGACATTTTGAGCAACCATAAAAAATATATTGTAATGGGCGTATTTTCTCGTTACAAACTTGAAGGGCATGCTTGCAAACGTAACTGATTATGCCAATTGCGATTATGCCAAATGAAATTAGGGCACGATACGTCACCTCGTGCACACATTAGAGTGGTTAAGGGCGCGTTCTTCGGGAGCTTTAGGTATTTTACGCGCCGAGGCGACCCGCCTCTGCTTTACGCGCGGGCCGTTTTGAATTGAACTCCGCTGACCTTACGCGGCGGGCGATAACGCCACAGTATAAAATTATGCAGTAGGCAAACTAAGTTGGTCATTGTGTTGGTTAGTTAGTTATTTTATTATGTGTGTTAGAATATTGGAAGGACAGTTAAGTAAGCTAATTTAAAGCTAAAACTCTGGCCACATAATGAACCCTAACGACAAAATGAACCCAACGACCCTATGAACCATGATAACCCGATGAACCACGATAACCCGATGAACCTAGCGAACCGATGAACTCTGGCGACTCGATGAACAATAACGACCTGATGAACTCTGGCCACATGATGAACCCTAACGACACGATGAACCCTAAGGACTCGATGAACCCAACAACCCGATGAACCTAGCGAACCGTTGAACTCTGGCCACATGATGAACCCTAACGACAAGATGAACCTAACGACCAGATGAACCATGATAACCCGATGAACCATGATACGCCGATGAAGCTAGTGAACCGATGAACTCTGGCCATATGATGAACCTTAACGACAAGATGAACTCAACGACCCTATGAACCATAATAACCCGATGAAAAATAATACCGTGTGATGCCGGCTTAGAATAGCATCACCCCATTTCTTACCCATGGGTGTCGTAAGAGACGACTAAGGGACTCGAGGGTTAGATGTGTATTGCAATTTTAGGCGATGGGCTGACAACCTGTCACTATAGTGATACACAGTTATCTAATTGACCCTCAAACTTTTGTCAGAAGTGGTGTTAATATCCGTTTTACGGCCGTTAATGCTCTGCCTACCCCGTAACGGATATAGGCGTGATTTATGTATGTATGAAAAATAATAACCCGATGAACCATGATGACCCGACCAACCTAGCAAGCCGATGAACTCTGGCCACATGATGAACCTTAACGACAAGATGAACCCAACGACCCTATGAACCATCATAACCCGATGAACCATATTAACCTAATAAACATAATAACTAAGTCCTAAAAACTATACTCTGATATCTGCCGCGGCGGCCGACGGCCGACGGCCGATAGACGCGGCATGTGCCATCGGAAAAGGTGGTTCGGAACAGCACCTTAAGCCGGCATCACACGGCTAACGGTATACATACATACATACATACACATATCACGCCTATAATCCCTTGCGGGGTAGGCAGAGCGTAAACAGCCGCAAAAAAACGGACACTTACGCCACGTCTGACAAATATTTGAGGGTCATTCGGAAAATTGTGTATCGCCATAGTGACAGGTTGTCAGCCCATCGCCTAAAATTGCAATATACACCCTCGAATCCCTTAGTCGCCTCACACGACTCCCACGGGAAAGAAATGGAGTGATGCTATTCTAAGCCGGCATCACACGGCAAACGGTATTATTGCATAAAACTAAATAGTAAAGCCGCCATCTACGCGGACGTCACAGATACCTAGTGTACCAAAACAGTCTGATCCATCATTAGGAGATTATGATGAATCAAACAGAACGTGTTTTAGCTATCGCGTATGAGGTGACGACGACTTTTCTCAAAATCGAGTCCTTCGTCCAGACTATCTGGCCCCAAGAACTTTTCAGCAAAAGTCTTTTATAAAGGACTATGGGTGACCGGAGTTTTGAATTTTGTTGAACTTCCTGTGTTTGGCCCTGGATGGCGTAATTTCAGTAGATGAATTTAAGTATAAAATTATTATTATTTTGTAATAAGATGTAACAATAATCAATCATTTCGACATCTGGTGGGATTTCAATATTTCTCTGCTACATATAATACAACACATTCCACTGCACTCACCAACCCGCCTACCAAGCGTGCGGTGAGCATGGAAAACACCCTCTAATACCAGAAGGCCCATGTCCAGCAGTGGACCGTTGTAGTTGTTGATGTTGTTAATATCCAAATATTACAAGACCCTTTTTAAAAAGTTAGAATATCTAGTAGCCGGCCTTACTTTTTCTTTCCGTTGTTATACTGCTGTGCTGTTAATTATACTGTGGCACTAAATGGTAACAAATAAATCGAAAAATCAAATCACGTCGCACGTCGAGCAGAGCACCAGCACAGGTCCAGCCTCCGTAAGCGCCACCGCGCGACTGACGAAGCCCGCGGAGCCGCGCCCCTCGCCTTTTTGTAGGTATTTAGACATCATAATTCATAAAGTAGCACTACAACATTGAACTTGCCGATTTTTACTAGATAATTGATTTATCTAAAGAGTAGTATAAAAATTATCTCAATAAGATTAATATTTTAAGCATAATATCGTAATGAAATTTTGAATAGAGGCAACTTTGGCATTTTATTCTATCGAGCGAATTTCATCTGATTGTGTAGTTGAGTTCGAATTTTTATCTGTTAGATCCTCAACTGCAATATATATTTTTTTCAAAATTTTATGACTCTTTTCTATTGAGTAATATCGTTTTGAAAAACGGCATTTGAGGTAAAAGGCGCTCTTAAGTATTCGCAAATTGCACCTTTTTACACCATTAAATTACCACGACTTCCCATAGCCAGTAAATGTCGGTACAATTTGCTAATAAGCCTTCAATTAGTTGGAGAACATGAGAAGAGTCAAAATAATAATACTGCTTTAGCTTCGAAGTAATGTAAATGTTATTTTATTCAATACATAGATACATAAATCACGCCTATATCCCTTACAGGGTAGGCAGAGCGTTAACGGCCGTAAAACGGATATTAACACCACGTCTGACAAAAGTTTGAGAGTCAATTAGATAACTGTATATCACTATAGTGACAGGTTGTTAGCCCATCGCCTAAAATTACAATTACATACACGGTAAGAAGCGACCACGGGACTCGAGGGTTAGCCCTCGAGTCCAGTAGTCGCTTCTTACGACACCCATGGGTAAGAAATGGGGTGATGCTATTCTAGGCCGGCATCACACGGCAATTTTATTCAATAGAGGGTCCTTAATCAACTCGATATTCCACTCCTAAACAGTGTGGAACAGAAACGTTTATAAAATCAATGAAATCAAGCACTAAGCCAATTCGGGGAGACTTTGGCGTGATGCGATTAGAATAACAGCTGCCAGCTACAGCACCCTATCTCTTATGAATTTGGTGTATTATCTACCTGTGACTTACAGCACTGATTGCAATCAAAGAAAAATGAGCTCTCTCTCTCTCTTTTCGTGTGGAACACCGAGTCGTCCAACGACTCGATGAACCCTGGTGAGTTTGTCAACCGCCTACTACTAATAAGCTGACAGCTTATAACAAGGACGTCGATAATTTCTTAAAATCCATTACCAACATAAGGGACTCGAAGGTTACATGTGTATTGCAATATTAGGCGATGGGCTGAAAACCTCTGGCTGCTGATACACGATTTTCTGATTGTCAGACGTAGCGCAAATGTCCGGTTTTTGCGCTCTGCCTTCCCCGCAAGGGATATAGGCGTGATGTATGTTTGTACTACCTTCACAGCACAGTACTTTAAACATTGTTCAGACGTAGCAAAATCGTAATACAGCCACCTCAGGTTGATACCAATTATAAAAAAGGAAGAAAGAAGTGCCTGCTGTGAAAATTGTACAAGACCGTCAATTCGTAAATACCTAAATGTATGCATTGTGTATTTCGTCTACGTTCCATACATTATTTATTTCTTGTTTAATCGTCAGCTGTTGAACAGCATGACTTCACGCTGACAAGGAATTCACTTGAACAAAGGTGCGATACATTATTGTCATCTGTCATTGTCATTTGTCACTATACACACTACTGTGGCATTCGGTATAGCGACATCTTGTGTGATCAAGCTGAACGTTCTCGAAATTCATACACAAATTAATTACTATGTTAATTAATTACTTACAGATGCTCATTGAATGAATTAAACTTTTCAAAAATGCCAGTAAGAGAAGACGTCAAAATTGTGGCTAGAATATTAATTACCTAGTGGTTGTGTATAATACAAAGGATAATTGGAATATTTTAAATACGACAGTTGTTACCAGTTTTATTTTAAACCGTGTGATGCCGGCTTAGAATAGCATCACCCCATTTCTTATCCATGGGTGTCGTAAGAGGCGACTAAAGGACTCGAGGGTTAGATGTGTATTGCAATTTTAGGCGATGGGCTGACAACCTGTCACTATAGTGATACACAGTTATCTGATTGACCCTCAAACTTTTGTCAGATGTGGTGTTAATATCCGTTTACGGCCGTTAACGCTCTGCCTACCCCGTAAGGGATATAGGCGTGATTTATGTATGTATGTATGTATGTTACCAGTTTTAACCCTTTACCGCATGGATTTTTCAATTATGTTAAAATTAATTCTTGTGATTAAATGGCAGAAAAGAAACGTAAGAAAAATTATGAAATAAATATACGAACGTGAAAAAAAGATGAAAAGTATGAAATTCTATACGTGCCACATTTGGAACAACATGCAGTAATGATTATTCTTCACTGCCTACCAAATATGGAACAATATGCAATAAGGATTAAATAGTTAGATAAATATGTATTTATTATTAAGGATGTATTAGAAATCAATAAAACAAATGGATGTGATGTCGTTTTTACCTTAATTACGAATAAGTGTTTCATTTGGATGTTTTTTTCTTCATTTTCTTAATTTGCATATTTTTTGGAGAAGAAATCAAATGAACAATCAAATTACCATCAACAACAAAATTATTTATGGAAACTTGTGAAACAATTTCTATCTTTATTAAAACTTAGATAAACCCGACATTTGATGCATCTAATGTATGATTTTTGACCACATCCTTCGATTTTGCATCGTTGGCGTTGATCTTCAGTCCAATCTGCAGTGCCCAATACCCCGCGACATACCTATGTTGTATCGTAATTTTTCTGCATGTGGGACCAAATCTGGCCAGTCTCAAGTAAAACACAAACTGCATAGTGTTCCATATATGCCAGGAACAAAAAACTATAACTGCATGGTGTTCCATATTAGGAACAAAGTTTGATTGAATAATTGAGTATGTTTTGGTGGCTTATAGTTACTTATTTTATATATATATTTGGGGTGGTATGGGATCTACCTCCTAGCGGTCCACCCCGGGCAACGGCAACACAGGCTTGCCTGTGGATAAGTCCGGCTGAACGATCCCACCAAGCGGTGGAAGGCTCCGTAAGGGGCCGCCTGGCTCGCGACCACCATCCCACCGAAGTCTGGCGCCAAGTAGCTTGCTGCGTTCCGTCAGTGTGTGGGAGTGCCAGTGCCTTAACAGGCTTCTTCTGGGTGAGCTCGCTCCATCTTAGACTCTGTCTCTGTCCTATGACCTAGACTAGAGTCAAGAGCAAACCCATCATTAATAAAAAAAAAAAAAATAGTCACCGATAAGATACAACACCTTCTTGAATGAAAACAAAAACTCTGCATTTCTTTCAGCTGAATTCTTCTCAATATCACTGGTTTTTGCACCCAAAAACAGAAAAACGCATGTTTCGCCAAACTCTCATCATTTTACCGAAAAATAACCCAGATACGGGTAGATCGTGAATATTTCTTTGCACTGTACGTTTGGATACATATTTAGCTATATAATCAAAACTAGAGAAAAATATGACGTGTATCCGAGTATTTAAATAGATTTGATGTGTCCCTTACTTGGAACTGTATTCAGTAAAGGGTTAAGAGATGGATAAGCAATACAGCCCGTACAGAATATACATACATACAAATATCACGCCTATATCCCTTGCGGGGTACGCAGAGCGTAAACGGTCGTAAAAAACGCACATTTATGCTTCAGAAAATTGTGTATCGCTATTTATTGTGTACAGGTTGTCAGCCTAGCGCCTAAAATAGCAATATACTTATGACCCTCGAGTACCTTAGTCGCCACCTACGACACCCAAGGGAAAAAATGGGGTGAAGCTATTCTAATCCGACAACACATAGCCAATGCTACGGCATTCATTAGGCAACATGACATACGTGTCATCTAAGTGGACCGCTGAACTACAACCCTAAACCCTACAAGACCCATCAATCAAGGAGCCCTAACCTGCGGAACCTTTCGGCCAATCTGTCACTTGTGTCAACGAGCGACAACATGCGCCCAACGAACTATAATTGTTCGCTATAAAAATGCCAAAACACAAGCTTTCATACTTTGCGCTCGCCGAAGCGCATACGTTATTTGTCGGAATCAATTTTACTATGAAGATGAGTGCAGGTAGAGATGGGATGCGATAATCTCTATAGGATGATGTTATATACAAATGTCGTTCACTGGTGGTGGTGGCGTAAAGTTTCATACCGGCATACATTGACGCTTTGGTCTCAATAAAATTGATTCTCTGACAAAGGAACGTCAAAAAGTCTGTTTTACATTTCGGTAAGTTGCTTAGTTTCATGGTGGTGGTTAAGTTACATGCCGTGTAATTAACCTGGCCAGCCCCGAGGCAATACTTTTATTTTTATGTTTTCTATTGTTATAAAAAGAAGAAAATTGTGTTATGCAAATTTTATTTTTTACAATAAAGGGTAATGACGTAAATAAGTGATAGTACTATCCTACAATGAATAAAGTTAATTTCATTTTATTATTTTCATTTATCGATATAGCCTCAATCTATTTATCAACAAACAACGACCCGAATCAAATCGGAGGCATAATGTTAGTATAGGTAAATTCAAATTTCGTCAATAAAATGGTGAAAAGAAGATATGCATATATTTTAAGACCAAACAATTATATATGCAATAGCATTACTAGAGATTGGCTCTAATAGCTGAATGTCGATTTAAACAATGTCAGCAACTCCTATAACTAAGTGTAAGTAAGAAGGTGGGTACGCATAGACGTACTACGTATACGTATACTTTAAGATACATTATTATTTTATTTATTGTACTAAATATTCTTGTTTTATTAGCCCAAATTTATTTGTATCATACTTAGTAAGTTGTACTCGTCAACTGCCTCATTTGATGCCTTCTCTATTACCCTAGGTCTGCTGTAAGAGATTTATTTTTAGAAATAAGCTGACCTGTTGTGTATTGTTCTATATATTATTATGTCCTTTGTTTTATACTGTGTACGATAAATGGTTAAATAATAATAAATAATAATAATAGAATAGTGAACTCCCTCAAAATCTCGATTCGTATCTTATCTAAAATCTAATCTAGGTACTTAATATATCGATGTTTTCCCATCCCTAGTATCGAGTTAGCGGCACCTGCCCACAGTCCCCTTTATCATAGACGACAAGTTGATTGTGTTACGAGTTATATTACACGGTGTAGTTAAGCAAAGTTAACCACACTAAGGCATATTTTACGAAGACGACGACAGTGACGAGTTTGATGTACATCACCGGCTTATAATCATGCTCAAAGTCTGTTTAGACTAAAGTAATAAAGCTTCACTGCCTGCTGCGCCGAGGGTCGTGGGTTTGATTCTAACTCGGGGAGCCCCAAGGTAGTCCCAAAGACATAATAAACGGGAGTCCTGAAGTTTCTGACAAAGTAAATCTTTATCAAATTGATCATAAACCTGAACTAGTCTAAGATCAAAAACCTGATTTGATCCAAAACTTGCGACTTATAGACTTCTGAATCGTTTTATGTGCTTGTGTATTAATCACCCAAATACCCCACGCGTCTGCATTCATGGTTAGGGACGCTGAAAGATAGATAGAGTTATATACTTAAAGTGCCACTATCGATTACACACCCAACAACAGATACCTACACATTCATGAAATATTTTATTTTTACAGGTGGCGCCATCTATTCAATGTACGTGACTAGCCCTCTATAGACCGAGTATTTATGCTTAGAATTTAGTTTTGAATCTATAAAGTGCCAAAACAAGTAGCTTAAAATACGCTCTTATAATAAGTACCAGAGCAAAAAATTAAGCAACTAACCGAAATATGAAAACAGAATTTTGGACTTTCTATACCTCCGCTAAAGCGTCAATGTATGCCGAATAAAATGTCACAACTCTTCTCCCTGATAGGTCGAAGGTCCGTAGCTCATTAGACGGGAGAGTAATTGTTTAGCCAGGGTAGCGCAATTATCAACGATTGATTCATTTTTAATGGTCTTCCTAGATAAATTACAAGTTTTAATAAAACGCAGTTTTAAGGTAATTTCAAAAGGTGTGCGGAAATGTACGCAAAATATAAAAAGAGTTGTAGGTTCAAATCCGGTCCGAAGTAAAGAAATGAAAGTTTTCTAAAATGGTATACCTAACACGGGAACTGTTTTAATAATTTGGCATTCAAAAACTTTCCTATAAGGCAAAATACATGAAAAGATTTCTTGGAAGAGATTTCTTTTAAGAAATAAGTAGTACCTGTTGTGTTGTTTTTCTTTAATGTAATTGTTCTGTGTTTTATCTTGTGTACAATAAACAGTTAAATAAATAAATAAATACATGATACTTGAAAGTAATTTTGAATGGCATGAAATAAGATATGATGATAAAAGCCATAAAAAAAGGGGAACAGTGATGTATTCGTGTATATGTGTGTAATTTTAGCAGTGCCCAATAATATTAACACGCAGACAAGATTTCATCAATTTGAACAGTAAATATGGCTGTAAGTAACTCCTTTCCCAGCCCTGTCATTAATTCAGGGCGTGAATATAAGTCCCGTCATCGATATATCGATAAAGATTGACAGAGCCCTCGATATATGACACCGATGAGCTGTAAACTGCACAAGTCGATACCCGGATCCCACCCCAAATTATATTACAGTCCGCACCACGAAAAGAGGCCCATAGCTAAAAAAAAATCAAAAATAAATATGTTTAAAGCAAGCAAGAAGGCGCGGGCAAGATTTTTTAAACCGGTTTTACATGGGTTTTACGTAGACAATTACAGCCATGAAATTTTTGAAAATAATTATGTTATTGTCAAGGATCTAACAGATACTATCAGTTACACAATTTAACAGTCTCAAAAAGCTACTTTTGAATACCAAATTTTAAAACACTTCCCGTGTTAGGTATAAAATTTTTGTAAACTTGCAAAATTTTCAAGCGCGGGCAGGATTAGAACCTGCGACTTTCGCCTTACTAGTGGCGACGCCTCTTCCACGCGTTACTGGCATTAAAATACACTTGCAAAATTGGCTGGCAAGGAACAAGCTGCGGTAACCCAGATACCTCTTTTTAAAAAAAAAACAGCATTATGTCTTTAGTTTTAAAGTTTTTTACCAAAATGTTTATAGTATAATTTAGATACATACCTATTCTAGTAGAAATGTCTGCATTAGGCATTGTAACGGTATGACTCTAGTTTTTATGACGAAAAACCCGTGAAATCTCAAGAAGATTTGAGAGCAGCATGTTTATCTGTTTCTTTCTGGCGAATGAAAGGGACCAACAATGCAGGAAAAACCGGACCTTAAGTATAGAGCAATAGAGTGTTAAATATTGTTATTCGATTACGGATATTCTGTATGTAGATATGGCAGCAGTACATCTTCTGAATAATATGCTTTCTTCGGATGATCTTAAGTATTGTTAATAATAGCCTCAGTTTCAAAAACTTATCTGCTATAAGAGTTGTTTGTATGCATGGGATGATGTACGAAATCTTGGTTTGCTTTCACCATAATTATTATTTGAGCAAAAAACCGTTATTTTTTTAGTTCTTGCTGTAATTTTTGTTTTTTTAAAGTTCAGTATGTTTTCTACCGAGCACTACTATCTGAATGACCCTCAATGTTTGTCAGTCGTGTGACCGTTTTAACAGCGGTTTACGCTTTGCCTACCCTGCAAGGGATATAGGGACGACTGATGTGGCGCAAAGGTTCCGGGTTCGATTCACGGTGGGGCGCTCACTAAGTTGATATTTATCACTGTGTGAATTTGTTCCCAGTCTGGTTAGAACATTGCAGGCTAAACCACCTGAATGTCCGGAAAGAAAGATAATTCGGTGCTTCGGAGGGTACGCTAAGCCGTCGGTCCCGGTTGCTGTCCATGATTACTTAGACAGCGGTCGTTACACAACCACGTCAGAGGCCTACTTCTTGTAGGAGGCGGTTGAAAAACTCTGACACCAGGGTTCATTGGGTCGTTGGACGACTCGGTGTCCCACACGAAAAGAAGAAGAAGGGATATAGGCGTGATGTATATATGTATGTTAACCAGCGGTAATAGTTGCGAGAACCCTAATGCAAATTACCTTAAGAGATAAATTTAAGGCAATAGTTGCATAACGGCATGCAAATCCAATAGTAATTAAAAACACTTATTTATGCCCTATATCCGAATGTGCCGCAAGACGCCTTAACACACCCAAAAGACACTCGAAAATTCGCAATTAAGGCTAACGTTTAATAGCTATTATCAGGAATTCACCGACAAAGTAAGAGAAATTAAAAATCGATGTCTCATTAATTAGATAGTTAATGCGATTTTAGCTGAAATTTCTTATCGCGATTGCAAATGAACAGTTGGAGTTATGGGTTATTGACGAAAAATTTTCAAAGAACCGCTTTCGGGTGTGTGATTACCTATGGCAGGTGGTTGTAAAAATTAAAAATACAGTGTTTACGAGTAGATATCGCCGTGTGATGCCGACTTAGAATAGCATCACCCTGTTTCTTTCCCGTGGGTGCCTTAAGAGGCAACTAAAGGAGTTGAGGGTTACACGTGAATTGCACTTAAAGGCGATTGGCTGGTCACTATAGTGGTACTTTTTTTTTTACTGCTCATAAATATTTGTCAGACGTGGCGATAGCGACCGTATTTGACGGCCGTTAACGATCTGCCTACGTAAGGAATAAAGACGTGATATGTGTATGTATGTATGTATGTTCTGTACGGCAGACAGGAACCTACTTGAATCATACATTGTAATTCTTCCTTTTCGTGTGGGACACCGAGTAGTCCGATGACCCGATGAACCCTAGTGTCAGAGTATTTCAACGCTTTTACAAAAAAATTCAATCGCCAACTACTATTAGCGGGCCTCTGAAATGGTTGTGTAACGACTGCTGCCTTAGTAATCATAGACATCAACCGGGACCAAACGTACCCTCCGAAGCACGTAACAATCTATATTTTTTCGGAAAATCAGGCGGTTCATTGTGTAGAATCATTAAATCTCGGTATCCTTGATATCACATACTTTTGCCCTCGTTACCCCCTTCATAAACATTCAACTGTCTTAGTAATCATACACTGCAACCGGGATCAACGGCTTAACGTGCCCCCGAAGCACGGAACCATCTTTCTTTTTCAGACAATCAGGTGGTTCATTGTTATGAACCTTTAAATCTGCCTTTATCCTTGATATCACATACTTTGCCCTCATTACCGATATCTTAAACATTCAAACTGTTGATACGTTACTGCTCTGAAACTCTATAACTCGCATTTCAATATCAATTTCAGCCGAAATCTTTTGGAAAGCTGTACAGTCAGCGCCAGATATTAACGTTCAAAGTTTGTGCGATACGAAGTTGATTGAAACGATTTGCAGTTTTACGTCAAAATACTATCCTACATTGAATTCAGTTCATTTCATTTCATGGCACCCGATTATTCTGAAACGGCCATCAAGTACTTGTCAGACGTGACGATTGCGACCGTATTTTACGGCCGTTAACGCTCTGCCTACCCCGCTAGGGATAAGGAGATACGATAGACAGAAACTTCATAAACGAAAATAAGAAATTAGGGTACCGTCCCACTGCACTCAGTGGGACGGTATCCCACGGTCCCGGGTTCAAGTCCCGGCGGGCGCTAACTTATTTTCAATTTCTTATTTTCATTTATAAAACAATATAGCACAGTGAGTGCGTATGAAACCATAGACAGGAACTTGATTAAATCGCACATTTTAGTCTTTAAATCTGCCTGTATCCTTGATATCACACTTTTGCTTTTTCACTTCATAAATATCGAACATTTGATACGTTACTGCTGTGGAACTCTATAACTCTCATTTCAATATCAATTTCGGCAAAATCTTTTGGAAAGCTGTACAGTCAGCGCCCTATATTAACGTTCAAAATTTGTGCGATACGACATTGATTAAAAGGTCTTGCAGTTTTGTGTCATTAAGTGATGATACTACCCTTCTTTGAATAAAGAATTTTAATTTAATTTCAGTTTAAAATCTCGAAAACCCGCGATAAAGTGAGTACTAAATTCGCTAAAGTGTTTTAAAATTTAGTACTCAGCAGTACCCATGCGTGGGTGTGTTATAAATCGCGACTAAGTTTCACGAGGATTTCGTGTGCATTACAATTTTACTGGCCGATAGCGTAGCGGAAAGTGCCTCTGCCTACTACGCACAGGGTCGTGGCGTCGATCACCACAAGACACATATATTTGTAAGGTATTTTTTTCCAGATATCTGTGTTTAGTCGGGGTTTTAAAGAAGTATATAAGTAATAATATTAGCTATTAAGTTTCCGTAGTTTTGCTTAGTTTGGGGCTAGATGGCGCTGTGTGAAATGTCCAAGGCATTTATAATTGTGATTGTTTAATTTATTAAGCTATGTAATGCCGCCTTAGAAAAGCATCACCCCATTTCTTTTCCGTGGGAGTCGTAAGAGCAACTAAAGGATTTGAGTGTGTGTATTGCAATTTTAGGCGATGGGCTGTTAACTTGTCTCTATGGCGATACACAATTTTCCGAATGGTCCTCAAATTTTTGTCAGACGTGGCGTGGATGACAGTTTTTTGCGGCCGTTTGCACTGCCTACCCCGCAAGGGATTATAGGCGTGATTTGTGAGTGTGTGTGTGTGTTATTTAATTAAAGGCAATGGGCTGACAACCTGCCAGTAGATTTAAATATGTACAAGTAATATATGCTATTGTTATTGTCATATACATTTAAATACAATTCATGAGTCGACTCCTCTCGGATAAACAAATTAATATATTTTTATTATTTATTTGTTAACCGAGTGTCGTTAATGGCTTTCAACACGCTATATGCGGCGAAATAATAGCGTTCGAGTGTACAAAGTAAACTTCAATTATATGGGAGGCTTCATTTCAATTACACACGGCGGAAACACTGAGGGAACGTCCACAAATTGACGGGTGTACTCCTTTTTTACCGACTTCAATATAAAGAGGTTATCGATTCCACCCGTCTGTATGTAGAACATTTTCAGAAGTCTTGAAATATTTTGATATGTTGGCCTCTAAGGGTTTCAGAGCAAGTGTACGAGGCTCATGCGGCGCAGTGGTAGTGCGACTGCCAGCGGCGTAAAGGTTCCGGGTTCGATTTCTGGTGGGGCACTCACTTTTGACTGTTGACTTTGAAAACGAAAATGAAATAACTTTATACAATGTATATACAATGTACGATAATCATCAATATGGATATATATGGCCTATGTAATTGTCTGAAAATGAAAATGAAAATGAAATAACTTTATTCAATGTAGGATAGCATTATCACTTATTGACGTCATGATCGGTCATTGTAAAAAAAAGAAATTTGCATAACGCAATCTTCTTCTTTTTATAACAATTTTGTATTGTCCTAATAGAAAACCGGCTCGGGCGGGATAAAAAAATAAAAATAAAGGCACTGCCTCGGGGCTGGCCAGGTTAATCACACAGCACGTAACTTCCGAAATAAAAAATAAACGAATTATTATTATGTTGGTACGCTTCCAAATCTCGGGCCCACAGGGACCCGGTCCTTTGAGGCATGAGTGGGGCCGATTATTATTATTATAATCAATTATTGACGTCATGATCCGTCATTGAAGAAAAAAGGAAATTTGTATTACACAATTTTCTTATTTTATCAATTTTGTATTGCCCTAATAGAAAAACGTCTCGAGACTTTGACATTGCAGGCCTAACCACCAAATTATCCGTAAGAAAGATGGTTTCGTGCTTCGGAGGACACGTTTAGACGTCGATCTCGGTTGCTGTCTATGATAACTTAGACGGTGGTCGTTACTCCACTATGTCTCGAGGCCTACAAGTAGTAGTAGGCGGTTGAAAGACTCTTGACACTAAGGTTCATCGGGGCATCGTCAACTCGGTGTCCAACACGAAAAGAAGATGCAAGCAAGTGTCTTTTTTTTACTTGCAAAATGTTCAAGCGCGGGCAGGATTTGAACCTGCGACTTTCGCATTACTAGTGGCGACGTCTCTTCCAAATGGGCTACCGCAGCTCATTCCTTGCCCGCCAATTTCGCAAGTGTATTTTAATGCCAGTAACGCGTGGCACGGCTCCATCAACCGGGTTAGTTTTGCAACTAATACCTGGCGACTAATTCTATTGTTACAGATTGAATGTAGTCTAAGCGATAAAAACCCGCGAAAAATTTAGTGTCTATGTTTGTCATTAGTTAATGAATTGTCTAACTTCTCTTCTCATCTTCTTCTTCTGCTGTCGTGTCGATTTTTTGGTTACAATACTTTTGTTATTATGTGTTGTTCCACAGCGGAGTCGGGTTTTTCGTTTTTTTTTTCACGACTTGTCTCAAAATGACGGGTTCTTTTTTCAAAATTGACGGGTCGGCCGTCCCTGGTGATAAGTGGCCGGTGTTTGTTTTTAACGGTGAGGGTGAGAAGTCACGTAGGTGCTTACTTATCGGCAATAAACTCAAAACGAGAAAGGACGGGAGAGATTTGTTGAACTCGAGTACATTGATGTTGGGTAACTGTGAAACGTCGTGTGATAAAATGCAGGTGAGTAATTTGTTTTACCCGAGTTTGATAAAGGAGGTTATCAGTTAGACCGGTAAGTTAAGACCGAGGTTTTCTCAAGAACTTTGTATGTTTTTGATAGTTTACCTAACAGCACCGTTAAATGTTTGATAGTAAATTATTCAATCAACATAATAGATAATAATATAAGTATGAAAATTTTCAAAATCACGTCTCGACAAGCGCAACGTTAGGACGCCTACCGGCCAGCTGAACGGAGACTTAAAGAAGGCGGCTGGTAGCGACTGGATGACGAAAAGAAGATTGTGCAGATTGCCTATGGCGTACCCTGGGGGAGGCCTACGTCTAGCAGTGGACTGCAATATTTTATTATTATTTTTTTTTTTATTTATTAAAGCATTTACAAAAAAGATAAACAACAATTACAAGAGAACGCAACAAAAACCTGTCAAGGTTTGTCCGTGCGGTCTGATATCGCCACTACGGTGGCGCTTCACGATACAAATTATAAAGTACATGACATGTATACAGACAATAGACTGCTGTATGTATGTTTCTATAATTCTAGCTGCACTCATCAGGACTTCTGTTCTACTTCGAAACCTTTTGCAGAATACGAAACGGCCCAACCATCCAACTGACCCTCTATTTCATGTTATAAGAAGACGCTTTTTTATTCAGCGGAATTCGGGCTCTGTTAATAACGCCTTTTTTACATATTACTTCCATGTTTCCAAGATAACTCTCACCATATAGCCTCACTAAGCGCTTCCTCAGAAATTCGCAGTGTATAAAACACGCGATAAGCGCAACGTCAAAAATTTGCATTAAAACGACGCGCGTTATCGACGCGCGCCGCAGCTGCTGTGTGAACTTGCCTTTATGATGATGGGGTGTTGGGTGCGTCGAAATGAGGGACTCTTTTTGAGGGAAATCATTAAGAAGTTGTGGTGCCGGCTTAGGAGAACATCACCCCATTTCTTTCCCGTGGGTGTCGTAACTCGAGGTGACATGTGCATTGCAATTTTAGGCGATGGGCTAACAACCTTAAGTGATGCTGTTTTTTTCTGAAACGGCCTTTAAATATTTGTCAGACGTACCTCGCAAGGAATAAAGGCGTGATATGTATAAAACTAATTCGATTCTAATAAATCTTAAAATAGTCACACCGCATTACTATTTAGAGTATATCGATAAATAAATTAGCCATTACTATTAACTTCCTTCTTCCTTCTCAAATGCCTGACATTCGTGATATTTTTTCTCACATATAAAGGTAGAACCTATAAAATATCTAGAATAGTTATGTAAATATATCGCTAACTGTTCGTCACGCACGTCTTTAACTCATTGCCTGTATCCTCACTAGTGCGCACGTCCATTTATTCTGACTTTGACACGACTGGTATGTCACAATAAAACAATTTTGAACGGATATAAGTTGTGTTTATTTTAGGTTTTGCAATTCCTACGCTTAAATTGTTTTATTGTTATGGATGAGTAATAGTTGTGCAAACTCAAGAAAATATTACGACTGTATTTCTTCGTGTGTATTTTTTTGACGTATGTATTTGACGCGCATTTTATATTATTTTCTAAGATAATTTTTCGATCGCCCGACTCAAGTGCTAAATGTTTGCTAATATTTGTTTTTTTTCTTTATATTATACATTTAATTTTATAAAAAAGCCTTCAGAGATACAATCTCAGACTAAGCCGTATTAAACCTTTTTTAGGTTTTAGACCAAATGTCAAAGTTTAAGAAAATTCTGAGTTAGTTCACTTACTTCAAAAACATAGTTTTGATATGACTCATTTCCATCATTCTGCTAATTGCACAGCTGTTTTCTAAATAGATTTTTAACATTTATGTTCTATAAAACGTCTACTATACACAAAAGTTTGCAGTCTGATGCAAGTTCAAAGTGCACGAGTGAGTCTACACCCATTCCACCATTATCATAATGCGACAGTAAGTATTGGACTCGATCATATGACGTTCCTCATTATTTATCGAGCGTAGCGACGTAAAAAAAAAACAGCTTGTATTGCCATGCCATTATTTGTTTACTCATTAAAGTGAGTAGTGAAGAACATAAACGTACAACCTACGAATAAATAATACGTTTATTTATACGCAGCGTGAAACCTTAAAATAAAGGGCACCTGTTAGCGGATGCCGTGTGATGCCGGCTTGGAATAGCACTACCCCATTTCTTTCCCGCGGGTGACGTAAGAGGCGACTGAGGGACTCGAGGGTTTAGTTGACAACCTATCACTATAGTGATAGATACACGATTTTTCTGAAACGGCCATCAAATAATTAGTCAGACGTGGCGAAAGCGACCGTATTTTTCGGCCGTTTACGCTCTGCCTACCCCGCAAGGGATATAGGCGTGATAAATGTATGTATGTATAAACAGAATGTTGTTCAGTGGCAAACTGAAGTAGCAGTGGCCGGGGCATAGCTCGTAGAACGAAGACTAGGATGAAAACATTATATTAAATAAATATCCTGGACTATTCACACAGCGCCATCTAGACCCAAACTAAGCAAAGCTTGTACTATGGGAACTAGATAGCTGATGTTAATTCTTTTATACTTTTTTTAAATAAAGACATATTATACATAGATAAAACCTATACACAAATATTAGAAAATTGACTTATTGTCTTGTGGGGATCGAACCCACGACCCTCGGTGTAGCAGGCAGGGGTACTATCCGCTACGCCATCGAGCCAGTTAAAATAATATTTCATAAACTATTTTTCAATGCAAGATTTGATTCCGCATGCGCACATTTTACTTACATCAGCCTATTGCAGTCCACTGCTGGACGTAGGCCTCCCCCAGGGTACGCCATAGGGCACGATCTCCCGTTTTCGCCATCCAGTCGCTACCAGCCGCCTTTTTTAAGTCATTGGTCTATGTCGCCGGAAGTCGTCCAACGCTACGCTTCCTAAGGCGTGGCCTCCACTCGAGAACCCGCTTACTCCACCGTCCGTCGGTTCTACGACAGATGTGCCCAGCCCACTGCCACTTCAGTTTGCTACACTTCCAGACTATGTCCGTTACTTTGGTCGTTTTGCGGATAGTCTCATTCCGAATGCGCACATTCTGCCACTCTTAAACTTAAAGACAACTGATCTGTCCGATTATCATTTGACACACAAAGCAGGGTGGTCCTTACCGCCATTAAACATTTAACTTCTCAAATTTATCTCCTCGCATTAATGAATGGTAAATAAGACAAGTCCTTTAAAGAGACGTCAACGCGAAATTGATACCCACATACAAACTCAATCATGCCTCTATGAGTTAGAATATTCACTTAGTTTAAAATAGAGCTGTATGGAAAACTATCCCGGTATTCGAAAAATAATCCCGTATTTAGTTTCTGAAAACTTTGCGAGATGTTATAGGTTATGATTTTTTTTTTATACTTATTTTTAATTTGACGAAATCCAAAAAACAATTGTATGATGCGCAAAAGCCGTTATAGCCAATGAGACAACCCTTATGGCGTGGAGCAGAGGTGTTGAGACATTTTTTTAAGAGAGAAGACAAAACTCTTTTCAAAAACTATAAGCTGATCCTACTTCTGAACCTCGTCTATAAGCTGTTTTCGAGAGTCGTTACAAATCGTTTGGCATTAAGATTCTACAATAGGCCGGGTTTCGCAAAGGCTTCAGCACTGTGGACCACATCCTGTAAGGCAGGTTATAGGTACAGAAGTTAGAAGAATAACCAACCGGGCATGGCCTTGATGAACATCCGGGAACCATCGCCATCAACGATCCCGTAATCCCGTTATTCGTCGAAACTGGACAACCCTAGTCACAACTGACGTCCCAATAAACGCAGATGAACTAATACCGTGGTTTCTATGGGTGCCATTGAAACGACCATCAAAAGGAGAAATTACTGGCCGCTGCTATCACCGCCCGGCAATATCATATTGTTTGCCTGATTTGATAAGGTGACACGAGAATTCATTATTACAGAATGCGCTTTCTAAAATACGGTCAGCTCAGGAGGCGTATTTTTGAATTAGTAGAAATCAATTAAGAGGAGTGGTCTTATGACTCGTAGCGAATGCATTACTACTTGAATCCGTTTGTGTAATTTTTCAAGTGTTTTTGTGAATGGACTATGATGCAGTTGTTGTAGCTACCCTATATGCTTATACGATATTTATGCATATAATGCCAAAAATTTACTTTCTGGATTATTTTATCTATTTTAATAAAATAAATAAATTATACGCTACACCGCGAACAGTTCTCAAATTTTGTTTTCAATATTTTCATTTCTGAATGATTCTTAAGTGTTTGTCAGGCGTGTCGTAAAAAAAAATTTTTGCAGCAATTTACGCTCTGCCTACCCCGCAAGGTATATAGCCGTGATATGTATTTTGTGGTGGCACCAAGTTACAATCCACTTACAATTACAATCCTCATCCATACATCACGGCGGACACATTGCTTTAACTCAATTTGCAAACACTGCAAGAGTTGCATCTTTCTTTGCGCCGTCCATTAAATTGGACACCGCTATCGGCGGTCAGTAACCACTCGGCCTGAGTTCCGCTCGGCCCGACGGTTATTAAAAAGTCGATTTCAGGTAAAAAGGTAGCAAATTTATTTAAAATATATTAAATAAACGCTCAGCAGTGGGTCAATGTAGGCTAAATAAAATAAGATATTAAATAAGAAAAGTTTTTCGAAATAAAGTATTCAAATAGTAAGTAATGTAAACTTAATTGTATTATTAAAATCACACGTAAAAATTGTCTTACTCTACTTTCTTTCTAAGTAAAAAACGCTTATTGATAATAAGCCTCATAGTAAATTTGTCTTTATTACAAGTTTTGTTGCCGAGAGCAAAGTCGTTACTAAAATGATATCTTTGTATTAATAAAACATCTAAAATGACTTTTTTGCCAGAGTTTGCAAATCTGCCCTGTCCCAGCTTTTCCATTGAGTTGATCATTTGTTTGATTCTGGAAAAACTCAATTGTGAGTTTATTATTTTTGGGCCGAGTGGAACCTGGGCCGAACTGGCACTCACCCACTATCGGTGGGGTCACGCGTAATGGCCGGGTTAAAATATGGCGACGCGGTGAATAATCTGCGCTACGTGAGGTTGCAGTATTTGTATTTTTATGGTATCTGCCTGCTGTTCCATTTACAAACTTTCGCAAAATTAATTATTTTGATAGCTTTCCCAATTCTAGTACCTATCAGGGGTATAAAAGACGTAAGTACTTTTTACAAATTTTTATCTGTAATTATTTTGAAATTAAGAACTTTTTAAAATTGTATCACCGTTAGCTAGAGATTATGCAAAAATTCAAAGGTAAAATATAAGAATAACTGGCGTACCTACGTATGCCTACGTTATGTCGTTGTAACTAGGATTTGCTGAATTTACAGGATATGTAGAGGTAGTATCTTTGAAACCTACGTTTTACCAGCTAAGTAAAAAGTGTTTTTTTTAATGAATTTTGTATGTACAAGCAAGCTGTATAACATTGATACCTGTAAAGGAGAACACCTGGAAAAGCACATCGAAAACAAAGCACAAATGCAGTTAAAATGTTAGTAAAGTAGTACTTTAAGTTAAACAAACTTACTAACTATTAAATACAAAACTCACATACCTTTACGAAGTCTTCTTTCTTCGAAATTTGAATCTTCTTGAACACACTTCACGCGCGAAGATTGGCCAATCTTATTCTAAAGTTTAAATTTAAATTTCGAAGCTTTACGTTTAAAAATTCGACGCCAAAAGAAAGCTGTCCCGCGAGCCCCGTAGGAGGATCATTCTGCAATTACTACAAGTTTATGATTGTAATATTCGAGCCTCGACTTCAAGCGAAAGTAATTACGGGGACATGCCGGCTTTTGGCATCGACGTCATACAACCGACCAATTTAAAAATCCATCTTGAAACTTTTATACACAAGTCTCCAGATGTATTTTTCTTCGGTCGGGTAAGCCAAACACTATCGGACACGCCCCCTCAAACATCCGTATTAATATCGTTTGTAATTAAAAACGTCGAAGGTACTTTACGACATTGTTGCCAATAAAATTAATATGAGAAGATGATCTGTAATGTCCGATTGCGGCGACCAGAATTAAGGCGCAGGAGCATTCCATGGAATGCAGCACATGGCTTTAGGCCTTTAAGACATGTGCCGAATTTCGATGGAATGATAGTGAGCCTTAATGGGGCCCCGTGGTCGCCGCCCCTATCTACATTATTTCGGAAACGGTGCTTAAATTTGAAGTCTCAATAGATTTAAGTCAGCAGGCAACACTTTGGGTTAAAGCAGCGTTCACACTGACGGCTGCGGAACTGAAAAACTAACAAGTAAAAGTGTCAGGTTTACAAGAAGTCAATATCAGCATTGAAACTTCAAACTTAAGCACAGGACATCAAAGTTCATTTTCCCCGAGACGTCCGATAGTGGATGCAAGGAAAGGATCTTATTCTAACAGCAATATAAAACCTGATAAATTTTTTAACATTTTATTTTTTATAATTTTTTTAATTGTCTCTCCCGAATTCTTCTACGAGATTGTACAAACACATAATATAAATTATTCGAAACGATAAAAATAAGTCATTATTAAAAATAGAGTAGATTAAATCTTTCAAAAATATTTAAATAGTAAACTTGTACAACATTGCGTCTAGTATTAAAATTATTTTTGCTTATTCAGTTATTTTATTGTACATATTTACAAAAAAAGTATTTTACAGTAACAATGATCTAGCTTCTCTAGGTATTATTTCTATCACATTGCTTTTATGTCACTTTATGAATTCTTGAGTTGGTGAAAGTGACTACTATAAATAGTGTACTTTACAAGTCCTGTGTACGAGCATTTTAACCAACAGATATTATATTACACAACCACTTTTATTTAGAATTTCACTTACAAACATGTTCAAAACATTGAAGAAATTACACACTCTCTAGTATTTTATGTCATTTAAATTATCTAGATAGTCTTAATGGAATTTTTACGAATTTAAGTCACGTAATAGCCATACTAAAGTGATTCTATATAGAATAATTAAACTTAATCAGGCTGTACACACTGTCACTGATCATGTTGAATGCACAATAAAAACGCTTAATGAACGCTATAAATTTCATACACAAAATAAACGCTACCGTGAAACCGTGACGGGTGTGTACAAGCCTTTAGCGTGTCCATATTGCAATGTCCGATATTGAAGAGGAATACAACTTTTAAAATATTTTTTAAAGACAAAAGATGATTATGTTTTATTCGCAAAACTTTGAGATAAATTAATCAAAGGCCATGAATGAAATGCCCATTTAAAACTATTTGAAATAATAGAGCACAAAAACAGGTAATGTAAATAAGCTTCTTTTGAAAATACTGGAAGTTGGCTCCTCTTCGATATCGTCGGACAACGCGAAACCACTCTTGTACTATAGGCAGCTCTTCGAGTTACATATTTGAGGAATCAACTTGTTTTGGTTATTGTTGATAGCTGTATGAAATACCAGAACAAGTTGATCTCCTAAAAGGGAGACTTGAGGCTGCTGAAAGTACAAGCTCTTAAACGAGAATTGAATTATTGCACGTCGCACATTTATCAGCTGACCATGAATAATCGTCTCAAATCCAACGAGGGCCGTCGAAAAACTTAATTTCGTATTTAAATGTATGTTTTCGATTTGGAGCTTGTATTCCTTTCAGATACAGTGGCTAATTGTGACGTTAATGACGACTGTAATGGTTGCGATAAAGATGCACAGATTGTATCTTAAAATGTTGTCCCTGATGATCATATAAGATATTGATTTAAACATGAACTTCATATTAACTGAATGCTAAGAAATTCATATTTCAATCGTGAATGAAGTTTGGAATGTAAACAGTAAATTGGCATAGACTAGATATTTTTATTTTATCGTTAGCCAATTTCAACAAAACCCATAATAATACTGTATTTTTAATAACTTATATTGTTTTTAAGTACTGGTTTTATTAAGGCACTAGTAATAAAGACACTGGTCATAATTTTAGAAGTCCCACGTTATCAAACATTTATAATCGTTTCCAGAATCACAATTCACATGACTCTCACATATTTTTATGCACGACAAGATTACTTGCTGAAAAAGATTACAAAATTTTGTACGGCAAATTCTGTTTTAAATATTTTAAGTTGTAAGTAATTTATTCTGTCTTAAAATGTCTATTTTAAGTACTTGTTCACCTGTAAGGCACTCGATGACTGGTCAAGTCTTTTTTTACGTATCACTGCACTGGTTAAGATACATCAAATTGTTACATTTAAATTAATATTATTATGCTTCAACATAAAATAATTCCAATTTTACTAGATTTTTCAAATACTAGTAAGTTCGGGATCTAACCGACTGACGCTCCTTCAAGAAAAGGGATTTAAAATAGTATAGCACCAATTAAATTGAATAAAGCATCAGTCATCGTTTCATAATAAACCCTGAAAACTTTTTCGTTACCATTGCTAAGTGTATGAACTTACGCATTTATTACAACAGAATGAAACGGCAATGGTAACGAAAGTAGATCAGGTTGTCGATATGATAGCACACTCAAATAGAAAACTCACACACACAACATCATGCCTTAAACACTAATTATTCGTCATGTTGGATGGATCACAAATTCACAAACATTGTTAAACAACACAAGCACAAACTGGGAATGTTACGTTACCTACAGGTATCAATATTGACAAGACCTTAGAAGGTCGACTAACTACAGTAAGAATATATTAAAATTTTAAAAATATACTTTAGAACAATAATTAGAGATCTACGCAATGAATTTTCGCCGCTTCAGCAGTGTCAGCACCTTATAGCACCAAAGGATTATTTGATAAGTCTATCTAATTCCAATAATATGACTCCAAAAGTATATTACGTAAATTTTTCACTCTCAACTGACCTATCAAATCCTTGCATTGATTATAAAACCTTCAAAACCAAAGTTTCATCACGTAAGAATATCAGATATCATCCTCGTTGTACTTAAAACTATACAGACGATGGCACTTTTTAATGGCCTGAGAATTATTCGAGTAAAATGCATTAAGATAAACTTACAGTTAAAAGTAACGCATATATTTTATATAAACAAAATGTACATAGTATACGAGTATAAGATGAAAGAGATTGGGCTAGGGTAGAACCTAGTGGAACTCACATGTATTCTTACAAAATCTATAAATTTATTACGATAATGATTGTTTATCCTATATGAATTTTTCATGTACTACCGATTTTGATGTTCAACTAGTTAACTCGAGAGAAATATAACTAAGTCCTACTTGAAAGGCTCGGTGTAATCAACGCTGTCATAAGCTTTAGCAAAATCTAGTAAGAATAATTAGGAAAATACGTGATTTCTACCCCAATCTATATCAAATTATAGGTGACGTGAAGTATTCGATTATGCTAAGCCTCGCGTCTCGTAATTTGGTAATACGAGTCACGTTTCGGCACTATATTGTATGTGTTTGTTTAAGATGCTACTGTTTACAATAGGAATGATCAATCTTTGAATAATGTTCCATTACTTTGTTCTAGTTCTTCATTCAAAAACGCATCCCTGAAACAGTTTCTACCAAAGCCATTAGATACTCAATTCATTTGACTATAAAAGACTCAAGAACATATTCAAAATAAGAGTGTTACGAGTATTGGAGTGGGACTTAAGAGCTCAGATATTCTGAAACGTAAAATGGCATTGTTATGACTTGTATTGCAGTAATTTTTCTACATAATGTAGGTACTCTCTACCTTCCGTAACACGAAACCTCATCATTTTCGAATCAAATTTCACTTTAGCATCTTTTATGACCGTCATATCTCCGGCCCACCTGACTTTGACCCTTTCCGAAGTACCGCACTAAAGTAAATCCTAAAATTAACAATACCGCTTTCACAAAAATAACACTACACAACAATACCGTTATTGCAAAATGCAGTCATGTCCAATGCCAACAAAAGGCGTATGAAATTAAGTCATAAGTTGCGGAGATGGCCATTTCGAAAGGTTAAGCAACCAGCGATCGCATATTCAGTTTATACGGCCATATTATCGCACGCGACACCTACTCGCTGATGTCACGCTTGCAACAACAAGAAAAAGCCCTAACTTTAAACATATCAAAATTTCAAAAGACAGAAACAATTGCTACAAGACCACCGCTCGGTCTGCGATTTTTTTCTTTTTTCTTCAATTAAGCAGCGCGTAGGCGGCGCCCGCGCACTCGTAGGCGGACGGAAGTGAGAGCGTCACACTAAAGCCTTCCATCTTCGTCTAACGTTAGCAAAAATACATGTGTTGGACTGGAATGGGTGATAGAGCAATTCCGCAATGTCACAGATCACAGAAGTCGATACAACGTTGCCAAGGCTCGTTTTATGGCCTCTTTCGGCTCTGACGCAACCAAAATTGGATTGGCATTGTCGCTGCAACCACCTTTCATTCACAAAACGCGATCGTCAGAGCTATTACAAAAATTAAGTATTGCAGTCGCGTCGTTTACAAAAATAAGATACTTTGTTAAAGCATCAGGTTTGGCACAAATTGGCCGAAGATTTATGTGGTTCAAATGAATTGGGGAATTATCAGTCAATAAGTCAGAGGCCGCCATTTATTACTTTTATTACATGTTGAGATGCAGTACTTGCGAATTAGCATATAAATGCGAATGTCGGTTTAAATTTGTTTGTTGGTTTCTCGATCATCGAGTGCGTCGACATTTCATTTTCAATATATTCCCTTCGTCTCCAATTCGATGAACTTAAAAAGATTTTATTAAAAATGTATAATCATACTGTCGGGCTTGCTTGCTAATTTATTATAAAACACATTTGTAGGTACTGCAACAAATATTTCTGAAAGGTAAGAAGTTACAAATCTGAAGAGTTGTAAGAAAGTACTGCCCTTTTATCAACAGAAATTAGAAGGTAGCATAAAAATCTAAATTTATTTTCTATGTGGATAGAATTCAAAGTACGCAGAACCCTCTAACTTGAACCTCTAAGTAAGATAACTTAAACGTTTACGAGCAAGCGGGTCGCTAGCTATGGCAATTCTATGGCAGGAATCTTAAAAGTAGCTTAAACTCTCATGGTAGGGTTACCGCGACTCTTAAAAATTGGAGACAACATTAAACGCAAAAAAGGACATTTGAAAATATATTCAGGTTTGTATAGAATATTCTTTAATTCTGGGTACTGAAAAGATCTCATTGGCATTAAAACATAATCTACATCCTTGTTTCTCCAACACTTAGCACACAAAGCAGAATTTGGATATGCGGTTTCAATTAAATGAATTCTAAATTATTATTTTTTTGATCGTGACACCATTCAAAGTATGGTTACTCTACAAATCCAAGTTTATATCCATCGCCACCAATGATTTTCAATTAAAAGACGATACGTAATTAAAGAACCCATTCAGCCAATGGAATACCTAGATTGAATACTGGCCAGTTTTGTCTAGTTGAGGATTTTATTATCAACTCTGGCATCTGTATTTTTACAGCAGATCAGTATTAAGATTCAGGTTTAATTTCTAAGTTAACTTTATAAAATTTGTAACAAATGATGGAGGAATATTCCCCGCACAGCACTTGAGTTCTCAGCACATTCTTTAATCAGAAAAGTTTCGGAGACGAACTTATGTAAAAGATACGCCTAATATTTAATTTCATAAGATCCAAACTTTCGTGCGTCAGGATTCGATTTAAGTAATGATTATAATGTCACGTCCTGTCCCCATCGATCGCCCGATACAGAAATTACGGAGTCATTTCACGTACAAGAATTTGTTTTTATAACTCCACCGTCAGGTATCTTACCAATTTATCTTTCGCTGAAATTTCCCAAGATACGTACGATAATTCGATTGTTCTAAAAAACGGAGCCGGTTTTTTTGCTACAGTTTCGCTGAGTCTACGAGTTTTTGAAGCAGGTTTGTTTGATACAGTTTCGCGAAAGAAAGGCAGCGGTCTTAATGACTGCAATTTCAGAAAGTTGATAACGAGACGGTGACAGACATCGATTACAGTGTACGATTGCTATATGGAGTAGTGAACAGTAAATTCCGAGCTTTAAGAGGAAATTGTATCAAATTCCTGGCGTGATTGTGAAGGGCACGTTTTGTTTCTCTTGATTTCAACTGACGTACTGACGCTGTTTGCTTGCGGGTGATGCTAATTGGTAAATGAAAGTGGACATTATGATCATTGATTTCAATCTTGAATTCAGAGTGAAAGGGTTTAATTTGCAATTTGATTGAAACGATAATAATATTATTTTAAAAATTCAAAGTATAAAGTACGCTTGTCTGGACAATGACATTAAAGCAATAGGTTTTAATATTGAAGTCAAAAGAATTTAAAGAATTAATAACAGCAAATAAAATACCAAAAAAAAATACCTATTAAGCACTAGTACCCATAAACAGTCCAAGTAAGTACAATAACATAAGTCAACAAGCGAACAAACTCACTTGCAACAAGAACAAAACAAAACGTCAAACACCTTGTAAGCTGCAGCGGAACAACAAGATCATTCATTATGCCGCGGGTTTATAGATTCTGCGCGCGCGCACCACAATAATTCCGGAATATATCTAGTTAAATGAGCTGCCGGTCATACATAAATCATGCGTAGTACGCAGCACGCGACTAAAGGCCTGCATATCGCGGTTGGTATAAGATAATAATCATTATAACTATGTCTATGATCGATTTATCGAATCGTTGAAACAGAGCAAGGTGCCTGAGGACATTGAAAGTTGAACTTATGAGCTGCAGAAGGTTGCAAGAATTTGAAGGCACAGAAACTTTTCATTCATAGAAGTAAGTATAAAAATGTCTAGATTGTATATATTGTCTTCTTATGAACGAATAAGATCTTCAAACGAAATTAACGTGAAGATATATTAGTATGAATACAAACGATGATTCAATAAACACAAATTTGAGTTTTACAGATATCAATAATCAATGATTTCAAATCGTGGACAAGGACACAACAGGACACTGTCGAAAGTTGGAAACACAATAGCTACAAATTTTCAGACTTTTGATCAACCGCAGCACTTATGTACATTAAAATAAGAACCAGCTCAAGACTAGACTGGACATTTTAATTCCGAAACGCTGACTCGGTACTCGGTATACAGATCGATCGCGAAGGACACTGCCCACGCGCATGCGACGATTATATCACTCCGTATGTAGGTGGCCTTATAAGGTTAATAGCTAAAAACAGTTGTTATTAAAGGTGATTTGATGACAAAGTCATTGTAAGGCAAGGCTGTAACGAAATCGAGGCTAAAAATTCGGTCAAAAGATTGATGATTTACTTGTGTCAGTGTATCAATCAACAGAAACATACATGGATGATTTGGTTGTAGGAAAATCTTAAAGAGATTATGAAAGAAATTTAAAAGAACGAACCAAGAGGAATTTAAGTCCGATTCAACACGAGTTAATCAGACCATGAACTTGTCAGGTAAAGCTTGGGCAAGATTTTCCCATACGAAAAATTACAGCCAGAACAAATGTAAAGCACGCATTAGAGATTAGCATTTGAAAGGTCTTTGTTTGTGCCAACTAAAGGGGATATTGGTCCAGACGTCAAATGGAAATGATGGAGGGGCGGCCGCAAAGCACCGGATTTGTTTCCAGAGTAGAAAGGAATGGACAGTGCCTTAGAAACGCATGCTGGTGGAATACACAATGAGATCAACTGTTTAAGACCACACAACGTTTTGGCCAACATCGGCATTCATCGGCTGCTTGCTAAAGCTGTTAAGGCAAAAATTGCCAAGCAACGAGACAGTGTATTTAAAAGTAAGTGGTTTCCACGCGGAAGGGTTTATGTTGTTTATGCACACGTGCGATACATTACTCTTTGGACAGTCGGGCAACTAAAAACGTATGTAAATGAGAGTAAACAAAGATTACAAAGTTTTCTATACTCATTTGTTTAAAATCATACAGTCAACACTTGAAAGAAGATGATAGTTCAAGTAATATGCCGTATGAAGAAGATTTGAACGCTGATTGATTGAGAAAAGCTTCGATAGTTCTGTGTCCGATAGTCTTTATGATGTAGAGACAAATCAACCATTGCGAAACTTAAAGATTGCGTAAAATTTGACCACACAGTCACCACGAAATTTGATAGGAATTTCACAAAGCTAATAATTGCTACGCCCACCCTATCGATTAACGCTTGTTACCAGAGCGTAAAGCTTTTAGCAGATCTGTGATTACGTAACAATTTCCAACAAGGGCATATACCTTTGGAATTAACAATCACAATCGGAGTATGAAAACAATCAATGGAAAATAACATTGATGGACGCAATTAGCTACAAAATTCAGCAAGTCAGGAACAAAATCATAACAAATATACGAAACAAGACTCCCCTAACAAAACACCGGCGATACAATACACGCACCTTACGCTTTCCCGCGCTGTCACCCGCCTGCGCCGGCGCAGCTATCGGCGCATCTACAGTGGACAATCGGCCTAACAAAGCCTTGCCGAGCACCAATCATTTCCCACGGACTAACGGTCCACCCAGACGCTAGTTTGAATTTATGGCCACGTAACCATCGCCGCGGACGCAATACAACACTTACTATCCGCAAGACTTATTCCAACGGCACCTAAAACAGCCGGTGATGTATCGTAAATCGCCGTAATAGTAGGTTAGATGCCGGCTTGAAAGGATGACCGATAATTCTTTCAATGCAAAGAAAACATTGTTTGTGTTGTTAACAATGAAAAAAATCGCTGTCATGACTGCGCTTCAACGTGAGTAGACGTATTGTTGAAGCTTAATTTTATTCTCATATCTGATTCGCGAAATTCAATTATAATTTGTAACAAACAGTTTGAACGTTTATCTATGTAAATATCTTGAGAAGATCTAATAGATAAAGATTAACCATTCCTAGCGAGTTGACCCATATATATATGAGGACAGTCAAAATAACATCTGGCGCATTTGCCGCAAGTTTTCTTGGTGAATATAAAGAAAGATAAATATGTATAATATTACGCATTTGTGGATTTTTTTATAGAATGCTATCACATCGTTTATTCCCCATTCAGGCATTTGCGAAATTCAGATGATTGATGCAACAGAAATAGACATTCTCGGTACGACATCCGATTTGCCTACAGTTTGGTATACTGTAACACAATATGTAAAGCGGGTCGAACGCGCAGTTTACGCTATTTTCGGCGGACTAATTATAACCCTGCCATGTGAGATGCCGGCAGCGGCTGGGTTAGGAAGTGTGCCGCAAGACTGAAACTATGCAAAGCATGAGCTATATTTCGTAGTAGATTAAAAGGGAATTCATTTAGAGCATAAAATGTTTGAGGAGCTGGTTCCGTTTGTAGAAAATATAGGTAAGGATGTCTGCGTCATTAGAGAACCCGTGATTCGAATGATGAAGAGAACGCGACAGACAAACAGGAAGAACTCTAAAAGAAAAAGAAATAAAAGATATCACAACCACGGTTGATAAAATACCTAGCCACAAGAAAGACGCAGAAGAAAAATGTTAACACCGTCACATAAACCTACTTTTATGACCATGGAACTGATCTCACTCATTCACTCGTTTATCCAGACTTTAATTACAGACAAAACACATAATTGGTGCACTTGGTCGTAGATTAGATTCAGCCAACTGTCAATCAGCTGAGTTATCGATAAAATGTCGATGAAATAGCCACAGCAGAGCTGAGTATAAACGCCAATTATATCGAAATGACAACGACCATATCCGAACGTACGGACGATACTGGAGCAGTTGTGTAAGACTTTTTTATTATTATTATTTTGGATTTAGGAGTTCCAGATTTATATTTACTGTAGAGTAGTACAATGAAGTTGTGAAAATACTGAGCTTAAAGGTTTCTAAAAGCAGGTCATACGATAAAAAAGAAGTGGCTGTAGGTCAGCTGTTCAATTATAAAACTACTACATGTAATGTATCTTTTTTCAATTAGAACGCATATTCGAAAGATAATAGTATATTAAAAATAAAAATGGTAAGTCGAATGAACACAGATATTTCAGCCAACAATGGAATGAGGAGCCAAATCAAAATGTCTCATCTCCGAAGTGGCATCAGGCAGGTTGGCGATCCCGGAGAATATCTATAATGGATGAGCCGTCCGCGTCAGCCCGGTAAACGAGATCGCATAATCGCAAACGCATACATAACTAAAGACCAAGGACGACAAACCCTGCTTATTCATTAATCTAATGCGATTCTGAACCACAACAGACTTGAAGATGAACCCGAAGAAATTTTGGAGGAAAACCTGGTTAATATGGTCGAACAAACGCTTGCAGAAGCAACACAAAGACACGATTTATACTGCCTTTTTGTCGTTACATATAAAACAGATTAGAATACAAAGCGAAGTTGTTACGAGCCCAAGGGACAAGAAAGCAAGTTGCCGCGGACAAGATAAACCTAATTGATTGAGTTGTGACAATGCTAGAGACAGGTCACGTAATGCTAGTCCTATTGAAAAGGTTGGGCGCGACTGATCCTAATGGAATTAAAGATGGCATTCGGGAATCGGAACGCGTTCAGTTCCACGAATAAATTTCAATTAGAGCAATCAGGGCGGCTTGCGGAAGCCCAGATGAGCAGGGTAGCCGCGCGGCGTGCATACGAAACGTCCACTCCTGCGCATACAAAGAGGACCCCCGCAAATCATTACGATTGCGGTAAGTGAGATGTGAGCGGAATGTCCTGATCCAACAGATAGCCGTAAGCAAGTGAGAGACGCAGCTGAGACGGCGCACTATACAACCGATGACATGTCAAATTGTTCAGCGAATACAATGTAGTATAATTTCCATGGAAGATATGCGACGCCGGCCGATGCGTCGGCGCACGCCAATTTGTTACCGGCGACGTAAACCGCGGATGTAACGAAGCTCCTAAACAACGGAATAAGCGAGGGATCAGCGAAATACGACTCGCACACAATCTGACGGACCGACAGGCCGGACTTTACATTCGCCGACGTAACGAGAAGCCGCCCCATTGTATTTATGCTTTAAACACGATTTATTTATTCGGTATACACAAAATCTTGTCCATAAATACATGTGAAAGCACATATCAAGTATCGGAATGCAAACGGGCAGTGTCTGAATTATGCAACGTGCGGCGCGCGCGCAGACCCAGAGTGCGGTAATAGTGCACGGTGGCTACAACGCCTAAAATAATGTTCCCTGCGTTCGAAATTACGCCAATGGCGAAATTTTCATGCAGTGCGCTTTTACGCAGCTTTTAACGTTTGTCAATACTATGATTCTTGCGAGGTGAATTGATACAATAGACTTGTTTGTTAATCTATAAAAGTAAAAAAAAGCCTACAGTCTTTTTCACGGCTTATTGATGCAGCAGCTTCTGTTACAATATTTCCTTCGTCATTTCATTACGAAGGTTCAATTGATGACGACCATATCTCTGGACGTCAGAACTGGTGCTCTCAACAAATCTCTCAAATTTGTCCACAGAAAAGGACACGGCAAAGGCGGATTGGCGAAATTAGCCGGGAATTGACCACATTGGTCCAGCGTGGTCCACGCCAGATTACTTGTGGCCCATCCATCTTCTCACGGGTGGTCGGCGGTCCGTTAATTACAGGGCAACACCGTTTAATGTGAAATTCGCAAACATTAAATAATTTCTTTAAAAAATCGACGCGGCGGTGCGTTCACGCGCGGAATAATAAATTAATGGTCACAGCATCAGCGCATCATTGAAGATGTGCTTCGACGGATTCGGGTTGACGAAGACATGACACAAATCATTCTGCATGGACCTTCCTTAATGCCCAGGAAAAGGTACACGTGGAATCTCTTGAGGCGGCATGACCCAAAGGTACAGTTACACTTACTTAACATTTATACCAGTCAACAATATTTTCTTATTTCTCCATTCCCTTGAAACTGATTTCGTACAGCTCGTAGGCCAAGTAAGTTATCCTCGCTAACCACATATTGCTCGACTGATTAAACGAGTTTTCCTCTCTAACCCACAAGCTTACAAAATGAACTAACAAGCGAGGTGTGAAAGAGATCTTGAGTTAAGTGAGATCACGTCAGACCTAACCGCAAGTAAGGCACGAATCGCATCTTGAGATGGGATGGGAAAATTTCAACAGAAAAATCTTACATACTCGAAACAAGAGAATAATTTTAACTATGAATACACTTAAGTAAAAAAAGATAATCTCAAAGATTATTCTAAGCCCCTAATCAAAGAATAGACGGAATACAAGAACAATAGTCAAAGAGTCGTATTCATTAGAAACAGATAGCAAAGAAAGTCGTTGAACGATCTTGTAATCCGTAAACCACACGCAGACGATTACAACGCACCTATTAGTCAAATTAGCTTTATTGTTCAGTTGCTCAACACCATATCCACGGACAATTATGTAGGCTCAGCGTTAGATGACTCAACAGAAATAGCGACTGCGTTTATCAAAACAATGGTATTGATAAGTTAATAAAGCGCGAGACGACTAACGAGCGATTGCCAGTGAGAATAGATACACTCGCGACTGGAATACTTGATGCGTCTGCGCTTCTGACTCACCGCAATCACACGTCGACAAACAAAGAAGAATTTACGACGCGAGCTGACAACAACTTCTATAGCACGAAACTTTTTTTAAAAGATCAACCCGCGCGCGCTTTGGAAATAGATTTGGAATCCGGCGAAGAAACTACGAATACGAAACTAAACCAGCGCGCACTGAAAGCGAAATCTCGAGAGCATTGCGAAACATGTTATGAAGGAGCGATTAGGGGATACGCGAGGGCACTGACCGACTTCCACATTTATACCGCTAATTCATGCAAGCGTCTGCAGTACAGAGCACCACGCTAATACAGTTTATATTCACGGAACAGACGCTCCAGACAACAAGCGTACACGCGACGAATACGTAAATAAACATATTTATGATATCCGACGATGACATGTGAAACTAGACGAAACGGCAAAAATGCCGCCTCTGCATGTAAACAACGCACAACAAGGCACTAAAGCTCGGTCACGAAGTAGACAGCAAAGAAAGATGTAGCGAATAGAACACAACACAAGAGATAAGCATCTAACTCGGCTGTCATTGGGTACAGTTATCATCACTTGAAATCGTAATTGCCGCGTGAATATTTCAATCCGATCAAGTTGGGATGGACAATAACGATTTGTATCGCAGCGACGTATTATTTCCGTACGTCAAAAGCTTTTCAAACCACCCGAGGGGGAGAGATTTTTATCGACGCGAGCGCGAATCGAAAGAATCGATGTAATCGATTTCAACATATCGGAGCTGACAAGCGTTGTGAGGTTGTAGACGCAGTGGGCGCCGGATGGATTCGAAATTAAAACGATATGCAAATGAGGGAGGAGAATTAATCGTCGGGTGCAATCGAGACGACGCGAGCGAGCAGGCAGGCAGGCGAGGCAGCTACTGGGTACAAATCGATGAATAAATAGCGCCCGATTAGTGCAAGGTGTACGGCTTTAATGGATGAATCGGATCGAATCAGAACGCCTGAATGGATCGACAGACGCACCGTATTTGGTTGTGTTTGATCGCCGCGTTTCATTAACTCTTTGTGGTACGTTGTGAACTTGAGTTGTTTAGAGAGGACCATTGAGACATCTCATTGGAAATTTTACGCCTAATCAATCAAGAACAGAAGCCACACTGTCATTATATCTAAAAGATACAGCTATATATCATCGCATAGTAAGCAATAAGAAGTTTATTATAGTTAAAGCAGATGGTTTTTTAAAGAGTTACTGTAAACGCAGTAGACTATCAGGGAGAAACAAATCAAAGTCACTTCTTCAAACACTTTTCCAATTCACTAATCATTTTTCATGTGAAGATCCTATCTCCCCCAACCTAAAGCTATCCTACATACAAAAATCAAGTAGCTTGTTCCCATCAATTTGGAATTCGTTATGGCGTTTATAAGACGTGAAAGCCAAGCCTTCCCCTATATCTAGGCGCGTCTCTTTGACAGGAGAATGTATAAAATGTATAATGACCACGCTCGCCACCTCCGAAAGTAATTTTCAATTAAGTTTCTTGATAATCCGGATACCGGATGACGAGGACTTAGCCCCGAGGCGACTCCCTTGATAATTGGAAACTGTCTCTAGTTACAAATAACACCTGTACTTAACAAAGCGCAAGTACTAGCTGTAGCTCGAGTATATTTAAGAGATCAGTCTGAACTGGTTAATCTTGAATAACTGTATCGAAAACAAGTATATTTTGATCCCTTAAATGGGATCTTCAAGGTGCTGCCAAAGCTTTATATGGATGATGTGTTTCTTTTCTTTAGATGACGCAACAGACTGTTGTGACCGGTCCGTTTGGTTCCGTGCTCAAATAAAGGACTGATGATCAATTTGGTCGTATTTCATGCTCATTATTGATTTGAAAGCATCAATTTATAATCAATCATTGTTAAATTTCTTTGAATATTCAATTGGTAGGTACATTCAATTACTGCAACGCCTTGTAATCAAAGACACCTGCGATTACAGTAAAAACAGAACCACAATTCGATATTAAAACACACACTCGAACAGTATTTTCATCTCAATTTAAATTTCTCGCTGTACTAATAGAGCCATCTATTGAGTACTTCCTGTCTATTGGCGGATAATCGATATGATTAAATCTGGTTTTCTACGCATCTTTGGATGGTAAAGAAAGATAGATTCATTCATCATAATGAGTCGAGTTTTACTCTTGCCTCGGAAACATTACTCCGACGCTAGGCCAGGAAATCAGTACCATATAAGTAAAACATAATTATGGAAGTAAGAAATTTTGGCACCTACTGCAAACAAGGCGTAATTACGAGCGGGTACCTACGTATATTTGATTTTCTTAGATTTCTACTCGATCTGACCATAAGTGGTTTGTATGTTTGCAGAACGAGAAAAAACAATGGGTATCATAAAACAACTGACGTATCGAAAAATCGGTTCATGAAACATTTCAGTTATTTCACCTTTAGTATAATCCCTAAGTCCTGAGTAATTTTCGATTCTACTGAAATAAAGCTATCCAATAGCCGATTCTCTAAAAACCTCAGTATTTTTAATCTAATGAAATATATATTTGTTGTCTTGCCGCTTATTTCGTAGCCCAACCCCGAATAACGAAACCGGTCGGTAGCGTTAATTATAAATCGATTTTAAATGTGATTATTTGCTACCGAATTTTTTATCGATTCTGTATCGATTTCGACATCGCCTGCGCATAGATCATCAATATCATTGATAGGATTTATTTGAATGATTAAAACCAGTGCGGCGATTAAATTGATTTTAAATTTTAATCATTTTGGAAACAGGAAAAGAGGTGTCAGGATGTTTGTTAAGACTAACACTTTATTTTGTTAGTGCTGTTTTATGTTCATCCTCTTTATCTTCAGTATTATATTAACATTAAATAACAGATTTTAAAAATACAGTTCTTCTTCTTTTTCGTGTGGGACACCGACTCGTCCAACGACCCGATGAAATGGTGTCAGAATTTTTTCACTTACATTTTGAAAGCATGTACTATTTTACCCTGCCCAACATATGCGCCTTAAGATCTTACGCGAAATTATTCAAAAATGCAGAAAGCTTTTTGACGGTATCGTATCGTTAACATTACACTTCAGAAGCGCGAAATTCTTATACATAATAATTCATTTTGTACGACACCATCTTCGAGAATCTGTACGCAACCTGTCAATTACAACCCACGGGTTTCTGTTCAGCTTATCGCTACAAGTTCGGAACTTGTGAAATTTTAATATTGCATTTTTAAAACTTTGGGTGTCAAGAAAAATGTTTTTGCTGGCTCTACAGAATGAGGAAACAAGATTGATAATATACTGTATCTAAAATTCAAAAATCCTACGGTGTTACTACAAAAGAAAACAGACGTGGTCGAAGCATTTTGCCAGCAACGTATCGAAAAGAAAAAATATTTTGAACACTGCCTAAAAGCGCGTCTTACTTTATTGTGATAGCAAGGGATGATTTAAAAAAAACTGAAAAATGGAAAAAGTTTCTTAGTTCTACTTCAGACGGCTGAGCTAGCGTGATAAGTACCTACTTTAAGATGCTTTTTTGTCGTCAGCGAGGCGTGCTAGCTTTGAACAAGAGTGTATGCTTGCACTCCCTTATTCTGAAAGAGCTAAAGGTCCCACTCGAAAAAAATACTTTTCAAGAAAATATAGCTTCTATTTAAGTACTATCCGTCGTTATATTTACAAATAGTTTCTTTTATATTAGGTATTAATTTTCATAAACTAATTTACAACCTAGAAACGTGACTATTTCGATAATCCAGTCGAAATCTTCTAATAATAATCTATCCTTCGCTTTGGCTGAAGCTTGAAACCGTTTAGGAAAATATCTGGGATATTCATATCACAAACTACCAGCCAAAAGGATTGTGGAATCAATTTCTGAAAGTGAACAAGTCATCAAGATATAATTATTAATATGGCGTCAGTTTTGACTCAATCTATACTATCAGAGTATATAATCTATACTCTAGAGTTTCCCTAGAAGGTCTCGCGACTTAGCTCGTTTCATGTTATCAAGGTTTAATACTTTCAGGAATTGATTCTAACTACCAGGATTACACTAACAAGTGCCATCGGAACTACCGTTGAGGATGGTGCGACATATGGGGATGAGATAGATGGTGAGAGTACGGTTGCCCTAGCGAGCCTAGCGGCAGCGGCGACGGACACGGCGGGTGCTGGTGGTACTGCTGGAGCGGCGACGGCGCTAACCCTGGATGGTGCTCTATAGGGTACTGCCCGGAACCGTAGGCAAGCTGTCTCACCTTCATATCGTCGTCGACGACGTTGTACGTCAGCTCCGTCTCCTCGAATCCAGTCGCGGCCATGCGTTGTTCACTAGTGGTCGGAGGGTCCGGGGAGTTCAGGCAGGTCTGTATGAGACGCTTGCCTGAGTCGGACGTGATCATTGGTTGTAGTTTCCTGGTTGCGAACGTGTACACGTGGCCAGTCTCCGAGGCTACTAGTAACATCACTTGTGTGCCCGTTAGGGTAGATAGCTCGTACGCCTGTAACAAATAATATGAAGATAAGATTGAGATTTTTATGCCGTGTGGTGCCGGCTTCGAATAGCATCACACATATTCTGCTGGCGATGGGGGTACATCCTGTCGCTATGGTTATACACAATAACAATATTTCTGTTTGTCAGACGAGGCGTAAATATCCAGTTTATTTTTTATAAATTGTAATACTAATGAAACCCTTGAATCCCGTAGTCACCTTTTACGATACCCGCTGGAAAGAAATGAGGTGATGCTTTTTAAGCTTGCATCACACAGACAACCTTAGACTAATAATTTTGTTGGAATCGTGTCTTAAATAAACATAATAAAAAGATTACAAAATCAAAAGTAATTGCGAGCATTCGGACGAAAGTAACGGTGCATATAAATGCTGATGACATAACTAATAAAATTGCATCTTGTAACCGAAAACTTAACCGTTCGTTAAATTATCAAATCAAACTTAGAGGTTAAAAAAAAAATCACGTGGTTTTAAAATAAATCTGGTTTGTACTTTATACAAGGGCTGTGTGACGCCGGCTTAGAATAGCATCACCCCATTCCTTTCCCGTGGGATTCATAAGAGGCGACTAAAGGACTCGAGGGTATGTATTGCAATTTTAGGCGATGGGCTGACAACTTGTCACCATGATGATACACAATTTTCCGAATGACCCTCAAATGTTTGTCAGACGTGGCGTAAATGTCCTCTTTTTTTGCGGCCGTTTACGCTCTGCCTACCCCGCAAAGGATTAAAGGCATGATTTGTGTGTGTGTGTGTGTGTGTATTTATACAGCATCGTGACCTCAATTTGACCCTGGCTCCTTCCGACCTCTCCCACGCCAATTTCTTGAACGAGCCGAATTCTTGTAAGTTTGGGAGCTCCAATATGTAGTTCTATCAACAGAACTACAAGCTTCCATGAGAAGTCAGTATAAGCTAGTTTCTCATACAGTTACCAAGTAAAACCAGAAAAAAATGATCTCTTTAATGGGGAACTTGAGTTGCCTGTGATTGTACCAACCATGTCCATTTCTCACGAGTCTGTATGAGGAAGGAATTATCACACCCACGGCGCCCAGCCACGCTATTTGTTGACGACACGTTCCAAATTCAAACGATGCTACTGAGCGGCGCGTACGCAACGCCATAGATGCGCGGGAGTTGATTATTGTGATAAGTTTTGTAAACGAGAAAGCGGTTTTGTTTATGGGTGATTTCTGGAAAGTTACTCAAGTAAGGCCATCCCACTAAGCCACATTTGACAGCTGTCAGTTCCATACTAAAATATATATCAACAAAGAAAAATGTACCCTCTGCTACAGCATTAGCAACTACCATGAATCTGACAGCTATCTAACATGGATTAGTGGCCTCACATTAGATATGTTTTTAATTAATTTGAGGTATCTATCTTAGTACAACGGGACAACCTATTACAGGGAAAATATCTATCTATCTAATTAGCTTACTCTTACGGCCTCTTCAAATAATATCTATACTTTCCGGTATGACAACGATACCGCGTTTTAATTTCCCAGTGGTGCCATCTATTGTAGGCATGATATAACACAACATACCGATGGAATCATGGATGTGAATCGGAACCATATTGGAACTCATAATGAACGACAGCAATAACATTGCCGTGAATAGCATTATTTTGTTTGCGTGGTATTCTATTAAGATACTCACCTAATTAAATAATGTAACAACTATTACATATCGGAACAATATTTTTTCAGCACATCAACAGGTACTAAAATCATTTGCCAAACCAAATTAAAACAATTTCGAATATTTATACCTTTCACCACTCAAGTGGCGTGCCCATTGAATATTCCTCTTTAAACACACGCAATAAGAACCATTAAAAACAAAAATAAAATCTGCGAATTATTTAATGTACGCCGTTAAACCAATAATTACAGTTTTATAAGCCGCAAACAACGTTTACATTGCGGTTCGAAATATATTAATCACTAACTGGTGATTAAGAATATATTCGATCAACCGTTAAAATTAAATTTGTATCCGTTTTGTTTGCTTAAATATTGTGTTACCTGCACACTTTTTGTTTATAATATTATGGTTTTAAGTTTTGATTTTGTTTTAAAGATCAATGGTTTTATAGGCTGCTCGATGGTTGCATTCATGTGTGTACATACATACACATATCACGCCTTTTATCCCTTGCAGGGTAGGCAGAGCGTAAACGGCAGCAAAAACGGCCATTCACACCACGTCCGACATACATTTGAGGGTCATTCGGAAAATTGTGTATCGCCATAGTAACAGGTTGTCAGATACACACCCTTACAATTACAATTACCTACAATTTTAGGCCTAAGCTGACAACCTGTCATTAATAGCGATTTTTTTGAAATGATTCGCGAAAATTGCGGCCATAACGATTATTTACGTTTGTGTATATTTTATAAATTACTAGCGGCCCGCTCACTATCAGCTTTCCCTCGGGAATGTGACCTTTTCCCGGCATTTCTACATAATAAACTTCTCTCTTGAATCACTTTATTTATAAAAACGACACATAACAATCCGTTGTGCACTTTTGAAGATCTAAGCATACAAAGGGACAATCTGACAAATAGGCAGTTCTCCCACTTGTCGTTCGTCGTTGCGTATTTTTAACGCACCGCAACGCATGTGTCTGTCAGACGAATATAAATTGCGAATCCCGATCTTATTCCCATACAAATTCGGCTTCGGAGCGTTTACGATGCGTAACGTTTGCGTCTGTCAAGTCGTTTGAAAGACGCGTGCGTTAAAAATTCGCAGCGACTGACGAGAAGTGGGAGAACCGCCATACAGGAAGCGACTTTATTTTACAATAATATATGTAGTGATCTGATGCCATGTGATGCCGGCTTAGAATGGCATCACCCCATTTCTTACCCATGGGTGTCGTAAAAGGCGACTAAGGGACTCGACGGTAAGATGTGTTTTGCACTTTTAGGACAACCGAAATTGACAACCTGTCACTATAGTGACAGATACACAGTTATCTGATTGACCCTCAAACTTTTGTCAGACGTGGTGTTAATACCCGTTATACGGCCGTTAACGCTCTGCCTACCCCGTAAGGAATAAAGGCATGATTTATGTATGTATGTAGTGATCTACTTAAGTGTGTTTGTAAACAAATAAGTTAAAAATTGAGGTTAAAGGCAGTGAAAGATATTTAATTTCACAAGAACATTTATTACTGCTATACTTGGTAGTCATTTTGATTTTTTAACAAGGCGCAAGAAAACTTATTGTTAATTTTTATCATTAGTCATACTTAACAATAATGATCATTATTCTTATCACTTTCGAAGCCGATGCTCACGAGATAAATTAAACGGTTTGTTAAGTATTTAACCGATCGTTAATTATGATAATAAACGAAATGGTATTATTAAACAATCTTTAGTAACGCGTAAGTAACGTAAAGTTGTTGTAGAAATTGTTAGCGGTAGAACAATTCATAGTTGTAATTCGAAATACATACAGACATACATCACGCCTATATCCCTTGCGGGGTAGGCAGAGCGTAAACGGCCGTAAAAGACAGACAATTACGGCGCGTCTGACAAACATTTGAGGGTCATTCGCAAAATTGTGTATCGCCATAGTGACAGGTTGTCAGCCCATCGCCTAAAATTGCAATACACACCCTCGAGTCTCTTAGTCGCCTCTTACGACACCCACGGGAAAGATATGGGGTGATGCTACTCTAAGCCGGCATTACACGGCAAAAAATCGAAATAATGACACCTAATTCATCCGTGACCACGAGAGCTCTGCTAAAAGCCCTAAACGTAAGAATCTTACAAATCTTAAATAAACAATATAAATCCGATTCACAATTTTATATTGTGTATAGACAATTATTTTATAATATTAGATCATCATCATCATCATCAAAAGACGTCCACAGCTGGACATGGGCCTCCTCAATTCGCCTCTATAGACCGACTTAGCAACGGCTGCCCGCAACCCTAGGTCTACCTGGCAGGCAAAAGATGAGACCCTCTATTGGTCCTAGACAATAACACATTAACCTACAAAACATCAATTTTACAGAATTCATTTTCAAGATACGAAAGATAATGAAAATTGCGCAACGAAAAATCTGAGGCCATCATTCGTAAAACCAATAGCAGAAACGATTAACGTAGTCTGCCAGGTGACCCCTTCTGCACTGATTTTGACCTGATAGATAGGGTTGTTACTAGAGACAAATGCTGGGCACATCTGTCGTTGAACCGACGGATAGTGAAGTAAGCGGGTTCTCGCCTCGGCAAGTGTAGGGTTGGACGACCTCCGGTCAGATGGAACGATGACTTTAAAAACGCGGCTGGTAGCGACTGGATGGCGAAAACGAGAGATCGTGCCTCATGGCGTACCCTGGGGAAGGCCTACGTTATCAGTGGACTGCAATAGGCTGATGTATGTATGTTTGTAGAGACAAATATTGCCGAGAAAGTGGGTATAAGGACTGGGACCAGAAATATTCAATTGCTCTATTGAGCTCTATTCAATATCACTATCACTTTATTAATCTTTATTAAAGTATTTCTCACATTCACTTTAATTTCATTATATTACACAGAAACGTAACACATTATATGAAAAAAGCAGTCGATACAAAAACAAACAGTCAGTTTTAGAGGTAGGTATCGATGTCGATATTGCGAAAAAAGCCGACAAAGTAAGACATTTTGCTCCAAATACGTCAATAGTGATTGTTGGTAGCATGTGAAACGAAATCCGAAATCCTGTTTGAACAAGTTCTTTATTCAAAATTGATCTGTTGAAAGCGCAGGTGAGAGAAAAGCTGTTCAGATTTAAAAGTAAATAAATACCAGAAATTAGTGGCAGATACAGATTCATATCATCGTAAAGGCCAATTAGAGATAAATCCAAGGAATGAAGAGACCCTGCACTACGCAGTACGCTGGACAACCCGACTGCAAAGTTTAAGGAGTAGCATTAATAAAAAAATAAAAAAAGTAGCCAAATTCCCCAAAGAAAGACAAGTACATGTCCAGCCGTGGACTGTCGTGCATGGTGACGTAATGGTATGATCCAGTGGTAGGTTTCAGAAAGTCACTCATTAAGAATATCTTTAGTACATAGAAGCTTTATTGTATATCAAAAACATATCAACATAGAATCAACAATGACGTAATACACAATATCCAATTTACATAATAATCTAATCAACTACTACCGATTATAAGTCAAATTGTGACCGATATCTGTCAAACTTAAAACATAATACTGGTAACAGAAATAACCAGATCCTGATACTACAAAATTGAGGCATTAGCCTTAATAACTAGCTGTAAGTTGTTGTCTTAAATAAGCATTATAATACGAAAGTGAAGTAATTGGATTAATAACATTAGCAGTTACCAATTGACATGATTTCGGTAACTCATTCAGACTAATGAAGCGCTTAATGGAATTAAGGTAAAAAATGGTATAAACACTTTGTTGAAAATATCAAGTTTACTTAAAAAACAAGCAAGATGAATTAAATGTTGACAGATGGTATAGAAATACATGAAGATTAATAAAAAAGGTCCACCATTTCTTAAACACTTTCTTGCGTGTCGTTAATGTGCAAACAAAACGAAAAAAGAAAATAGCATATTATTTATCTAGGCTCAAAAAAGCGAGAACTACACTTTAACAGCCGGCAAATAAAGATATTATGAAGATGCAAAGTGGTATAACCTACTTAATCCGACGGCTCGAATCGCGTGATCTCCTTAGATTAAGAGTAAAAAACTATACTCAAGTTTAATAAAATATTAAAACTTGTTTATATTCTTGTAAATGCTTATTTATGTCGCTTACGACTATATTTCCTTTAAGTGCACTTAGGCACGCTTAATTATCAACTCGAGATCATTTTTATGGAAATTATAACAGGCTTAAGAGCGTTGGCGTTTTTTTTGCTGTAGGCTAACAAATTGTTCAATTACATACATTTTATAAGTGTCAACCCTTAGTCTTATATTTGTAATTGGCGCGTTTTACTAGAGATAGTTAAATAAGGAAAAAAACATCATAACTAAATAAGATCCTATTAAATTCAGTGCAAATATTATTAGGGTGAAACTGAATTAATTTGAACACTCGTGAAACTGAATTAATTTTCTTAGTCTCGTTTTAGAAAACAAACTATATAGGCCTCCCATACAGATTTGTTGTAAAAAGCGTCGCCATGTATTGGATAGGTATCCAATTTTATTTTTCATGTTACGAACAATATTCCCTGGGGAAAGTTATTCAGTTTCTTGGGTTGGTTCACCTTTTGAAATATTTGCATTTTTTACATCATACATACATAAATCACGCCTATATCCCTTATGGGGTAGGCAGAGTGTTAACGGCCGTAAAACGGATATTAACACTACGTCTGACAAAAGCTTGAGGGTCAACTAGATAACTGTGTATGACTAGTGACAGGTTGTCAGCCCATCGCCTAAATTTGCATTTTTTACATCATATACTTAAAATTAATTAATGAATAGAGTAGGTAAGGTAGGTACCCGTTAACCTAAATAATGTGATCAATCTATCATACCTACTTATAAGCGAGAATTCCTTTGAAAACGAAATAATCTAAGCCCCAATCCCAGCAAACACACAAAGCCCTACTGCAGTGTGTACTTGGGCGATGAAAACGGCACTTTTTCACCGGATCAGATAGATACCGGCCAGACGATGAACGATAACTAATAGCTCCATAAACAACATGATCGCCTGGTAACTCCTGGGAACAGACAGGTTCGAGCCTTAGAACAAATAACCAGATAAGTTTGCTTGCTGATAAAAGAGTTTTAAAAATGGGCATAATCTTGATTGTTGTCGTGGTGAAAGAGAAAGTGTAGATGATAGATCAAGACGCTGGTGCACATTTAAATCGAAGAAAAGAATGTTTGCATAAACTGCGGAGGCGGTAGCAAAAACTATAAGACGAGGACAGGAATAAGAATTCATTGATATTGAAAGGGGGATACCCATGTCCAGCAGTGGACTTTTGCGGCTGTTAATGTAATGGGATTGAAAAGGATTGTTTTATTTTGTATAACGCATGAATGCACGGTGCACATTTCACGAATGTTTGAAAAATGTTGCAAATGTAATAATGCAAAGCTTTTACGCTTATAGTTTCTTTTGCGTAAAAAGATCAAGTGGTGCTGTCTTGGTTATGCTTAAGGCATTGAATTTACATATAAAACATAGAAGTATAAACCCCTTACACGATCATAAAACAATGCCACGGAGCAAGAGAATCTATGTGAAACAACTATCGATCCCAGTTATTCAAATAAAGATAAACCGTATTTTAAATTATATTGACTTTTACACAATTTATCCTGCACTTTAACTTGTAGCAGGACTTGAGATGAGCGCGACAAGACAAGCTCAGGGCTAGGGTTACCATTCCAGGAAGATTTGTTATATAAAATACGACAAATAAAATGGTTGGAGGTTCTGTATGTAAACCATCACATTACCAGGAAATTCACAATTTTTCATAGTCATACGATGATTTTGGCTTGTTTTTTATGAAATAAAATTTAACAGTTCTTGACAACATTTCAAAATGTACCAACAGTGTACCAATGATCAATTTGAATTTGACAGACTTTGGTAAATTTTTGACAGGCTTAGAAGAAATTTCATGAAATGGCAACCCTGCTCAAGGGTCTGATAATTCGATAATAACTAAAGTGTCACGACACTCAAGAGTTTTCTCCTCGGACTTAAAAGTAACGGGGTTTAATATCGAAATCATCTGCCACAATAATGATCGCGATGTCGATAAACAAAAAGTTGCTGAAATTACTAAATTGATCAGCGTTTTAACAAAAAAGAAAGGAAGAGAATTTCGAAAGCATTACAAACGACACTTTTTTTGCGCAATTACTGTTGGAGTCTTATATACTTGCTTTCATTAAGGTAATACGTACCTATATCATCAGGAAAAATATTTATGAAAATGAAATTCTAATTGTAATTCATATTTACTTATCTCAGTGGACAAGTTGAAAGTGTACACAAAACGAATAACGACATTACAAACAAAAAACTTAACAAAAGGAAAACACAAAGAAAACGGACGAGTGGCGATGAAAAATGTCGACGGATCGAACACAGTGAGTGGCAAAAAGATATCTACTTTTGATTATTTAGGTAGACAATAAATTGCGAAGAAGAAAAATTTACTGGAAAGTGGACTTTAGAACTTTGAGTTAAATTTAAAGTCGTTCCAGACGCGAAAGAAATCGAATCTGTTGATGCCATTTCAGAAAGTTTTAAAAGCAACACACGAGTCGATGTCCAATCAATTAAAACAGTAATACATTTTTAACAGTTTCTTATCCCACTGATTTAGAGGCAAATGACCTCCGTGAGATTCGGCGAAACGAACCTGTACACGGTTACGCTCAGTTTACAAATTAATGAAAAACATTTGGGACACCGCATTGCGAGTCGCGACATTTCTCGACAAGTGCGAGCGCATCTCGAAGTAAAAACTGCTAATTGCCACTACAATGGGGTACAAAGCCACCGCTTTTCCCACGGGCCATCAGCTCCACGCACCAAACATCGCCCACATACCCCTCTTTTATTGCCAAAAATTAATGCCCGGTAAACAGTCCCTAATTGCCCACCAGCCTTGTTAAAACCCCTCAGCTCGCACATTTCGAAGAAAACACAGTCAGAAAACATATTAAAATACGCAATAACCAAATAATAATACAATATTACGCACAATATTGCCAACGATGAATCCTCTGTCGCTACAATCTTCTTTTATAGCGTTTTAATTTTATTGGTTAATGCTTTCTCTTAAAATCGGGCAATTTTGTTAATAACTTCACTTCTCGAGCGCAGGACACTTTAAAAGAGTCAGATGAATAAATCATCCACGTAGACAACAATTTTCTTAAGGCAGATGTTATATAATGAAATGCAAACGATTATTGAAACTGCACATGTTGATGACATAAAATTTTACTTGTAGAACATAGAGTTGGTTTATGGAGGATATCGTGGAACTATAAAGGACACATAATATGTGCACATTAGTATCGAGAAGCACTTGAATGTAATTATTAAACCTGATAAAAATAAGGATGAGATCTTTAAAGATGTTTGCCAGGACTTTAATAAGGCAATTAGCAGATCAAGTTCATGAAGTGATGAAGACAGCACAAAAACTAGTAACGGCTAAGGACTTTGAGCAAAGATTTTCTTCCTATACACAGCGCTTATAATAAATGCGTGTTTAATCTATCAAACTCTAGTGACTATTACAAAGAAAATTCCAAATATGTACCTCCTAGTTGTAAATTTCCTGCTATTATTCGAACGTTTCACGTTATTGCATATTCTGATGCGATCAATTGTTTCTTCGATATTTCACAAGTTTTTTTTCGATGGAAAAAGTTGTCGTCTATGTAGGCTCCATACGTTTCTGAGTAAACATCAACCCTCAACAAGCCCTCAGTTCTAGGAGCTCCTGCCGTTCCACTTTCACTACGCCCGGAGGTGTGAGCCCATTATCGTAGTGGCCAGACGAAGGCAATTCCTATGGTAATCAGGTTCCTATGGTAATCAGCCGGTACCAGTGCAACTGGTGCAAGGCTGCGTTAAACGGTTATTGCGCTTCGGGAAATTCTAGTCGGTGGAATTCGAGATTATGGAAACTTGAGAGAAAAATAAGAAAGTTGATATTGATAGAATAGAAACCAAACAAATAATAAACAAAGGATGGCAAAAACACAACACTGAGTTCTTCTTGGGTGGTGAAGTATTGAAACTTGAACAATGTTATTATAAAATAAAAAGACAAAACGTTGAATGTAACACAAAATACACGATAAAAATCGCAAAAACGTAAATAAAAATATGCAGTACATTACGTTAAGTAAAGGGATATCATTAACAGCTTTAAAATGAATAGCCCACTATCTTGAACGGATCAAAAGCATTATAATAAGCAAGGATACTATTATTATAGGCAAAAGACAAGTCTTAACACACCTGTTCTGTGGATTAAACTGGCTCTAGATAAGCGCCGTCAAAACAAATGAAGCTGTCCGTACATAAAGACCAGTTATAATATCTTAAAAAACAAAAAAAGATCCGTGAATTTCTCCAGAGAATACTGGCTGGAAGAGTAATCTCCTTAATCGCCAAAAAAATAAAGCGCGCGTGTTGTGGAAAAAGAAAAAATAAAGCTGGCAGGAAACCCCAAAAACAGGTTATGGAATGCCAGTCCATATCAGCTCAGTGGACTAATCGTAAAAGGCTGAAACGGGTAGCCCCTTTTGCCTACGCCACGTGGAGCGTGGTGTTGTTTGAGTACGTCATCTCACCCCGTTATGGCAAGGATGCTGAGTTGAATCACCTTTTCGGTTGCGGTTTATGGAGAGGTCAAAGCCAACAGTTTGGATTGTTTTGCTCAATAAATAAGGTCTCTGATGTAATGACAGCCATGTTTAGCTGTACTACAGACTAATATGGGTGACCCATTTTTTGTAGGTAAAAAATAACGGTAAGTCATTTCGACAGAGGAAGCATCGTTTGAATGAAGATGAAAAAACATTTTTAATGTATTTGTCGGACATTCTCCTTTACGCAATTATCTCTTCTTCGTGATGACTTAAACACATAAGTAACTGTCAAAAATTTCGCCTCGTAATTTTTCTTTTTCATTATTATTATTCTCATTTGATTCGTCATGTCGTTTATCATCAGCAGCGAGTCCTTTGGCCCGTACATTGTTGATGGTCTCATTGCTTCATTAACATACATCGGGGGCTTTATAAGACTTATAAAGATCTACAGGGGGTTTAATATTGAGTACCGGCTTGTAATGGTGGAAAAGTGAAAGCGAGACAAGTTCGACTCGACATCGGTAGCTGTAGGTTTAATGGTGATTAAAAATGCGATGGGTGATTCGGTTGTGAAAGAAATCGGATGGGTTTCGGGCGGTAGTGGGATTACTTTCATGGCTTGACATTTCGGTTGTTTCATAACTTGAGGATGTAATTTGGGTGCCACTATAATTAAATTTGATCTAGAGATAGTCCGGCGCGAAACAGTTGCTGTGTTTTGAGTCATTGTATGCGAATGGCAGTATATTTTTTTGGTATTCTGAACAAACTAGATTATTAATCGATGTTGACTGTTTCAGTCCCAGACAGATTAGGATCAAAAGTGTGGTTATCACTTATAAAACACCTAAATGCATTACCACCTCCATCGAATCTTATGCGCTGTAAATACTGTAATGATAAGTTCCGTCTATAAACGATCTTACTCGTCAAACCATCTATTACTGTAAGCTACACAGTCTACACTGCATTCATCATCACCTCTCACTATCATTACCTCTTCAAGTATCACTCGCTGCAAAGCCTCACTTAATTCTATTTTTACTGGCGGCATATTCCTAATCGCAGGCCACTACCAGAGTTACGCGCGCAATAACTTCTCGGTTCTAGTAATCGGTAATTATTGTTAAACCACCATTAAACTAATCGTTTGCGTCGCCGACAACTAGCTCCGTTTTGTCGCCTGCTTAGAGATGTGGTGTGACTGGCTGACTAAGTATCAACAAGATAATATAGACACCGAAAAAAAATGCACACACAGGATTTGAACCTGCGAACCGTGTCGACTATCTAACCAACTGAGCTAATGCGTGTCGTAGTTCAAGCCGCTCATGGGCTGGTATGAAAGTTTTTGTTTAATAACAATCCTATACCAAATAACACGTAAAGCTCTTTCTTTTTTGGTTTCATCCTTTTCAATTATTTCTATCTTTTACCCGTGGTACAGTGTGCGAGATTGTGAACCTTACATGTACCACAACCTGTGTGACACCAGTAATATTGAACATTACTTGCCTATGAAAAACTTGAAATTCAAAATCTATGAAAAACTTTACAACACATAGGTGGTAAACTGGCGGTAAAAAAACATGCTTTTTCTTTATTGTATTGTCTATGATTGATTACCAAATTAACAATAACTTTTCAATCACCGAATCTTCTTGGACTTTTATACCATGAATAGATACCTAGTTGTTAATGTGATTGTTTTCATTCAACTTTAAAAGAAGTGTAACACGAGCTTTTATGATCTATGCAAGACGTCAACTGTTTCAAAACTCCTATTTTCCATACTTTGTCACTATCATTAATCATGATCATTGGCACAATGTTACATGGTAAATTCAAAGCAAAACTGCTCTAAGCACTACTCTTCGGAAAAATTGGATTCTGCTCTTGTTAAAATAACTATTTCTTGCATAACAGGTACACGTATAACAGGTGCAAAGCCTGTTAAATGTGTAAATATTTCAGTACTGTCAATCACTAGTGCAATTTCCGAATATGTGTATTTCAATACCTCATTTGATACAGATTTTTACTTAATGAACACGACAGTCAACATTCTCTTCGACTTGTTAAAATATTAAGTTATCGATAATGTAGAAATTACCGGTGTTACTGATTGCAAAAGGAATTCCGAAGTAGTTTTTGACGTGTTAATCGAAATTAAAGTTTTGTAAAATATCTGATGATTAAACGTTAAACAATTAAGTAAATTAGTAAGTATATTTTAATTGTGACTAACTTAAATATGAAACTTTTAAAATCACATAATAATGGGTACGTAGTAGGTTTATATAGAGAGCGAACAAAGGCTAAAGGCTATAACATAACAGAAAATGAATAACTATCCCCATGAAATATGACAAGAAATTTGATCTCCCGTAGTAATAAACCAGCTGATCACCAATTTTGTATGAGAGGTAGGTCCTATTTTTTTATATATTTCGTTCCTTGAGGAAAGTTGTTCAGTTCCATGAGTACCTTTACCTCGGTTCCGCTTGTTATATCCTTTTTGTTACTCTCTGTATATAGATAGTAGAATTGTTTCTTTAAAGATATTAAATTAGATATCAGAGCCCATATTTTTCTTTTCTTTCAGCTTGTTTTACCCGTTTTGTTACTCCCTGTATAAGTTCGATTTGCTCATAGAAATGCATTATCTATGGCTTGTGACAGCTATACCTATCGATGGTTTCATTCACTTTATACCAATAGTCAACAAGGATACAAAGACACGGTGCCGACGACCAATAAACCTATCAAATTCCACCCATGACCGAATGACGCAAGTCCTCAAAATTTGCATCGTCAAATAGTGTCCTGATTACCAGACAATAATGAATGAACATAATGAAAATGGTCAGGCAAATTCAATCAACAACGGTACGTATGAGACAATGCATCCTGACTTCCTAATCCGATACAATGGTACAGCTTCTTGAATTTATATTATGATCGTCCTTGTAAAAGTCGGGAAGCTGGGTACGTCAAAAGGCGTACGATTTAACCCACAGAGCACCGAGACGTCATGCGATGTCACCCCGTGTGGGTTCGACTAGAAACTAAACCTGTGCACGTTATGTGATTAGAACTGACAATCATATTAATATTTTTTTAGTTTAAACAACTATTATTTATGATTTTAAACGGGTTTAGTTGTAAATCTAAAATAAACACAACTTAAATCCGTTTCAAATTGATTTATTGTGATGAATCTTCTTCTACTTCTAATGATTATTCATAAAATGGAGTGTATAGGGCAGCTTTTGGAGAGGGTTTCAGGGTAAAAAAGGACTGCCAGGCTAAATTGAATTTTCAGCGGGAAATGGATCTAAATTTCTATGTTGTTTTATGTGGTATTTGAGTTTTTTTACAAAAGCTACACGTTTTTTTAATTTCATCTTTATGTTTCAAATTTGAACACCTCGATTACTCTGCATTCCTAGAATCTCCACCAAAAGCCGGCAAGCGCACTTATCCGTTATTTGCGTATGTCTCACGGCGAGGTTCACTTTTTGGTCTAAAGGCTTTTAACGTAGCCAGCTCTTCGGCTATATTATCTTGTTGTGTTAAACTATGCAATCATTATCAACGCCTCCAAGCGTCTTCACATCACAGACAGGGTTTGAATGAGAATGTTCATTGATAAAATCGACAGATCTGATTAGTCTGTTGACATCTTGCTAGGTTACTTTATAAAGCTTAGTTTTCATTGCAAAGAAGGCTTTTAAATACATGTACATCACGCCTTTATCCTTTGCAACACTAGACAGAGCGTAAAAAACGATCAGTGACGCCACACCTGACAAACATTTGAGGGTCATTCAGAAAATTGTGTATCACCATAGTTTGTCCCCCATAGCCTAACATTACAATACACATGTATCCCTCAAGTCTCTTGGTCACTTTTAATGACACCCACGAGAAAGATGTGGAATGAAGCTATTACTAAACCGACATCACACGGCAAGGTAGGCTTATACTTGTAAGCTATGTGCATACGGATTCGGCTTAGTGACGTCATCTTTTTTGGGAATACCACGGGAATACTATTGCAGGTGGATTGACCAAAAAGAAATACGGTTGACCGTGCTCCGCAGGTTTCAATCAAGACCAGAAACTCCACGACGGCTTTTAGTACACACTCTTGAGTAGACGTGATGAGGTAGCATAGCAGTATCCTTAGCAGCAACCACGCGGCAAACAAGTTAGAACATTAGTATTTTTTTGCCTATCATAGGTTATTTCACACATGGGAAAGGGATTGTATCACCGAAACTATTTGCTCTGCCTAGTGTGGTACATAAAGTTATTTAATAATGCAAATAATTGTAAATGTTAAATAAATTATTATTATTATTTCGGATAAAACGGTAAAGGGTATGTCGTCATACGAAATATTGCGATATCATAACGTTTCGGTACCAACATTTTTCGTTACTCCAACGATTACGGTCCCGATATTTCTTAGGGTACGTTAACTGCTATCAAAAGGGTTTTCTAAGTACTTTTCCTGCGATTCTGCAACGCTGCGCGCGTAATACAGCGCAATGTACTTTTCGATATTGAAATTATACCGGTTAAATAAACGTCGCGCTAGCGCTATTTTTTACCGGTACCGTAACATATATCTTAACCTATTTCCATGTGGCACAGTAGAGAACGTAGTTCATAATATGATGGAATGTGTTCAGAATGAGGACTGCAGAGTTCAAATGTTTTTACAATATAGAGATGCATTTGTTTTTCAAGTTGGATCTTGTAATAGTGTTCTGGCTTCTCCCTTGTCGGAAGTAGCCAGAATGCTGTACAGGGTTGTACTGATAGGTCTTCGCAGAAGACGAAATCACCTTCTGCGGGTACCATCAGTATAGTTAATTTCTTTATTCTTTTTTGTTTTGTGATTTATACTATGTGTTGCACAATGGAGTGGTATTGTCATATTTTGACAAAACTTCTTAAATAAAGATAAAAAAAAGCAAAACCTTTTTCCATCAACTTTTAAATTGTATACCGGTAGCTTAACCCTGCACCTTAACCGAAAACGATCCCTGCATAAAACCAAGTACAATTCAGTCAGTTCCCAAGAGTAATGGTTTTAAAACGATTATTACGATTAGCTGCATTGCTGTCGTGCTATAATCCAGCGGAATAACGGACGTAACAGGATTCCACCATTCCACCCTTGAGTTTTTCGCATTCCACCAATTCACTTGAATTGGCCGTGTTATATCAAGGTTCGTAGTTAAGTGGTGTTTTGATTATTGACAGCTCGTGCGTGATCTATTAAAAGGACCTACTACTTTTTTTTTGTTGATCGTTTTTTTTGCCGTGTGATGCCGGCTTGGAATAGCATCACCCCATTTCTTTCCCGTGGGAGTCGTAAGAGGCGACTTAGGGACTCGAGGGTGTGTATTGCAATTTAAGGCAATGGGCTGACAACCTGTCACTATAGCGATACACAATTTTTCGAATGACCCTCAAACCTTTGTCAGACGTGGTGTAAATAGCCGTTTTTTACGGCTGTTTACGCTCTGCCTACCCCGCAAGGGATTATAGGCGTGATATGTGTATGTATGTATGTATGTTTATTTCAGTCCGGTACGGCTGGCTTTATTTTAGGGCATAACTTACAAACAACTTGCCGTGTGTTGCCGGCTGAGAATAGCATCACCCCATTTCTTGCCCGTGGGAGTCGTAAGAGGCGACTTAGGGACTTGAGGGTGTGTATTGCAATTTTAGGCGATGGGCTGACAACCTGTCACTATAGGGATACACAATTTTCCGAATAACCCTCAAATATTTGTCAGACGTGGCGTAAATGTCCGTTTTATGCGGCTGTTTACGCTCTGCCTACCCCGCAAGGGATTATAGGCGTGATATATGTATGTATGTATGTATAACTTACAAAAATTGTAAAGTCGCTTGTTTTTGTACGATTCCATAATGCATGTCTGTAAGTTTGTATTGAAAAGGCTCCGAAGCTACCGGACCGATTTAAAAAAAATCTTTTCCCATTAGAATCCTAAATTATCCCTGATGAACTTAGGCTATATTAAAATGCCTTATTCCCGCGGGAAGTCGGTAAGCAGCAGGTGAAACCGCTGGGCAGGCCGCTATTTTATAATGAAGATGATTCGCCGAACAGATGGTCTTAGTCCTTGTAATACTCCTACAGATTTGACATTAAGTCTTGACCTCAAAGGTCAGTCTGCAGTCCCACGGCTCTTTGTCACTTTAAACAAAAGTGCCACTCTAAAGCTTGCCGGTTAATAGACCTTTCAAGCTCAAACTACACGTTCTCGGTAGTATAAAACTAGGCATAAGGGTCAGTTAACACTGAAACGCGTACAATTTCATATGATTTTTTTTGCAACAGAACTTTACAGAATAGAAATGGTTTCGCTATACAAAATTATAACCGGATCAGGTTAACTTGTACAAAAACATATTTATTAATAAGTGATTAAAGAAAGGTAGTAATCGGTAAACCCGCGAAAGGTTTTGCATTATTTCCTAAACATTTCACCTGGCTGACTTGGCTGGTTTTGTTTTCTAATCGAATATCACTATCACTAAATAGCATAAAAGGTTTTTATGGAGTAAGGTCTTTTTTCCCGCGGTAAAATGGTAGTGAAACCACTGGGCGGTAAAGATAGCTAGGTAGTGAAACCGCTGGGCGGGCCGCTAGTATAATCTAAAGAAGAAACTTCTTATTGACCACTTCACGCCGTCGGAAGTTTAAAAGCGCGCGGTGCGTCACATCTCGATATGTACTGACCCTAAGACTTTAAGCGGAAAACTTAAAGAGCTACATGCAAATGCAACAGGCTAGGCTATCAATGGCAACTATAATTACCCGCTTATACCTCGGCAGTTTCATTCATAAACAAGGCGCAATCTTATGAATGGCCGTCAGTATTAATACACTTTAATTCATTGTCGTTATACTCACTTCCATAAGTTTCCTGCTCGCCTGGTATCATTTATCGAACGAGGTTTAAAAAGTGGTGGGTAAGATTGCCCACAGACATTGCCCCGAAACATTTTTTTTTATTTCAAACAAAGCGAATAATTTAAAAAAACATTCGTACTAGACCTGAACCGCAAGTAGCAAAATGTCATATTGGTAAAATGTCTAAGAAACAATAAAATTTCAAAGATCAGGTAATAAAATGGCTGTGTAGTGCCGGCTTAGAATAGCATCACCCCTTTTCTACCCGTGGGGGTCGTAAAAGGCGACTAAGTGATAAATCTGAATACAGCAGCGTTCCCTGTGAATACAACACATTTCACTGCGCCCGCCTATCCGTGTGCTAAGCGTGGTAAGTACAAATACCCCCGATTGGGGGACGCCCATGTCTAGCATTTTGTGGCTGTTAGATTTGAAGATTGAATGTAAAAGAGCTGACCTGCGGACACAATTCACTTCGACCGTATTTCAGTAAATTACACTTATGACGGCATACATCAGCCTATTGCAGTCCACTGCTGGACGTAGGCCTCTCCCAGGGTACGATCTCTCTTTTTCGCCATCCAGTCACTACTAGCCGCCTTTTTAATGTCATTGGTCCATCTAGCCAATAGGAGGCTAATTAGATCTTGAGCTGATTGCCAACAGCTTAGATTAATCTATCGGATTTATTGCAACAAAGCCACAAGTAGGTACATCACTACGATGTCTACGCACTATCGTTTTGTAGGCGCTAACCCAACCTTGATAGTTTACGCCTATTCAGAACACAATTTACATCAAATAACAGCTAAATTGCAACGATTGAGCGACCTCAAAAGCTTTTAATAATATCAATTTAATTAAAGTTGCATATAAGTATTAAAAAAAACGTAAGTTATGAAACTTGTTGGTTAATAAGTGGTTTCTTAATAGCCTCGTTCAGTAATTTAAGCTTTATCAAAATTAACGAAAATTATATTAAATATATAATTTTTATGTGAAGGAAACTGTGACAATGAACGACCCGATAAACCCTGCGGTCAAAGTTCTTAAACCGCCTACTTGCTAACAAGTAACCTTATGACCAGATTGTGTAACGACAACCATCATAGGACTGACTGTTTAACGTGCCCTATAAAGCACGGAACCATCTTTTTTACGTACAATCAGGTGGTTCAGTCTGCAATGTCCTAACCCAACTGGGAAAAATTACACTTTGTCAAAAAATTACTTTGTTATCCTTCATGCCCTGAGACCGACGCTCATGCCGCTACACAACGGCAGTTAATCAATTAAAAAATTCACAATGTTTATCAGTACGATCGGGCCCTGGGAGCCGGCTGCCGACTGAAGCCTGATCCTCGATACCATCACGCCGATACGCATCAAGGAAGACCAGTTGTCACCACATTTCACCTGACCTGACTACCAGTCAGCCTGTCGCACAAGAAAACAAGCTCCCATGAATTCTGCCGCGCGAGACATTTTTATACCTCTGTCCAACAAGACGTACACCCCCTGTGCCTTACATGTTAATGCTACCGGCCACTTTATGGAAGATCTGAACAGTCGATCCACTTTCTAATTCAATAGAAGCTTAGATCGATACGACCGTGTTAAATGCTAATTTCTGTCTCCATGCAAATTAAACGCAGCGGCATTAAATAGTATTAAGACGGTGCAATCCCGGAGTCTTATTTAGTGGACAATTCAGATGTCGCTGAACACAGGTGGTCCCGATAAAAGGTTCGGAAGCCGAGCCTCAAGGGAAGCCGCGCGCCCTAAAAGGATAATAATGCGTCGTTTCCAAGTTCCCGACCGACTGCCCACAACCCGGGACTCGCAAGAGAAATGTAAATTATCCCTACACCTGACAAATAGCTTAATTAACGACCGACACGCGTCTACAGACGATGTTTGCGATTATCCGAATGCCTCAACCGTTTGCTCACAATTTCGTAATCATTTTAATACTTTAATGCGCGCCCTAGAATCTTCTAATTATATTTGATGGGGTCCTTAAGTTCCAGCGTAAGGATAAGGACCTGATTCAACTTGCGACAATTCAAGCTATAAATGCTGGAATACAATGAACAAAAGCTGCACGGAGAAACTTATTGTAGCCCACATGCGGCAGCGCGAAGGCATTAAATTTCAAGGTTGGAAGTTACGTTAGGAGATTTAGTTTTTTTCGCAATTTCGCTGTGGGTGTGTTGTGGGTGCTGGCACACGTGAGTAGCGCGCATACGCGAGCGTGGCCTGCGCACGACCGCACGCGTGGGCGGCCGCCGCCACACTGACACGGATGGGTGCTTCTACAACACCGCTACCATTTGTCTATGGTGTTTTGACAGCCCATCCAACTGTGAAACATACGTATAAGTACCTATGCTTTTGCCTACCCACAAAGCCGCACACTCTACACCTTTTTCAATTTAATGAATATGGATTCGACAGCTTGAACAGTCGAGGAGTTTCCACCTGTCAAGCTTCAATTACCGATCGATGCCGCGGCAAAAACTAAAATCGATTCACAATCGCGGCTCGAAATATCGAGAATTCCAGAAAACTCAGAAAACAAACAAAGACGGTAAAAACTTCTGGTATTGTCCAATTGCATGGTAACTACGGCAAAACTTGAGCTTTCCCACCAAAAGCTTACGTTCGGGGATTTTTTTAATTGATTGGAAAAAAACTGTCTCGGTCCGCTCTCGGATGCAATCAAATAAAAACCTACTCGTTAATGTTTTATGTATGAAATTCGCTTATCCATTATGGATGGGCCCCGCTGGTTCGGTGCGTTCGGAAATTTTGACAAAGCGACAGATATGTGATCTCTATGGTGTAGACGCTTTTCAATTGTTTTTTTCTCGGATTAAAAAGAAAGATGGCCGCTTTCCACGGTCTGCTGTTACATCATTGCGTGTGCAGGCGTTTGGGGGTAATGTGTTCCGCATCATTGGCAGCGTCGTAACGCCTACTGAGGTTTGGCCTACTAGTATTACGCGAAGGCAGCGGCGTATGTGTGTATTGACCTTCTGAGACTTGTTTGACTATGGTTAACAAGTCCGTGCCATATTTACATGTGCGTCCTAAATATTGTATGAATATTCATGGTATGTCAAATTGCGGCGATGGGCTGACAACCTGTCACTATGGTGATACACAATTTTCCGAATGACCCTCAAATGTTTGTCAGACGTGGCATAAATGTCCGTTTTTTGCGGCCGGTTGCGCTCTGCCTACCCCGCAAGGGATAAAGGCGTGATATATGTATGTATGTATGTATGAATGTCAAATTCCTATACCTAAGTATTGGGCGATGACGGTTTGTCCCAATTTAACTACAACATTAAGTACGTATAAGGTCAGTCGCTTTTCATACAAAAGTTAAGTGGACTGATATCTTTAAAGCAGACCAAAGTTTAATCAAAAACTCAATAGGAAGTCCCGTGTAGATATAACATACTCGCATCGCAAAATAATAAACATAAATAGTAAACCATAAGATTTCCTCGTTAAAACCGAATCGCCACATTACGCCAAAAGATGGAGCTACTGCTGCAAAAATGAGTTTGATTTCATTGTTTTTACTTCATCCTTCAACCAAATATATTTTTGCGCCTAATTTACATGGGCCTTCATCATTTAGCAAAAGCATTTGTAAAAAAATTACTCTTTATCGGATGAGTCCACTGAATTTTAGTTATTCGTTTGTATGTAAAACGACTAAGCTAAAATTATTATGTATAGACAGACGGGTAATATCAATGAAAAGTTGATTAAGTAAACTTAGACAAGATGTTACAACGGATGAGCAATTAACACATATAAGCTAGTGTGAGACATCTAACCATTACTTAGATTAATACGCCAATGAAGAAAAAACTAACAACAAAGTAGAAGGTAATTTAAATGCAAAATCGATTAATACCTAATCACCCTAAGATGAGCGGATATCCGGTTCACACTTCTGAAAACACCATCTTATTACAAATTAAAAAACAAATGCAGAGGGAATCCTTTGGACAATAAAAATAAAGGCACGATAAACTCGTCTCCAAGAGACGAGTATTTCGTAAGTTTACTTTGGGCCTTGATTCTTTTTTTTTATATTTGTAATTCCAGCGACTTTGCCGCTCTGGCATAGAACTTAAATACCTACTTTAGAAAACTTGCAAAATTTTTACTGCGGGCAGGATCAGCAGGACAGGAACCTGCAATTTTCGTCATGACTTGAGGCGACGCCTCTTACATCAGTGCCCGAAATTACAGGCTACAATTTTACAGGTGAAATTCAATGTTCATTGAGTAGTCGGTAAGCCAATATAATACCAGGAATATTTACCGGCTACGCAATGTATTAAGAATACGACCTGTAGGCTTGTATCCTGTAGTTTGATAGTGATAACATAGCACTGGGCTACCGCGGCTCATCCATTGCCAGCGAAGACACATGGAAAATGTTTTAAAAAGTTGGTATTCAACTTAACTGCCTTACTTCTAGCTAACTAAATACGAAACGGTTGAAACCATTCTACTGACACCCTAGATCCACACTGAGACGCTTTCCGAGCCGGTTTTCTATTAGGACAACACAAAATTGTTATAAAAAAAAGAAAATTGTGTTATTCAATTTTTTTTTACAATGAATGATCATGACGTCAATAAGTGATAGATAGATTGAAAAAAGTAATTTCATTTTCAGATTTTTTCATCATTATTTTTTTAAATAGCGTCGTCAGTCAGGCCGTATGGTTGTCTGTAGGTTCTCTCTAGATCTCATCATCCCTGAGCTTATTACGAGATCGGTTACAATTACCTCATGATGGGGAGTTGCTATCACAAGGTGCTAATACCCCGTAAACGATGTGCACCGAGCCTAATTTATAGATGGCGTTGACTAGTACACCTGCGAGACGATTCTAGTTGCGGTTTTACTACACCACCAAGCTAACTAGACCAACGCTTGTTATTTAACGATGTCAGCCATATTTTCATGGTTTTGGTAAAGTCGGAGGCACGGAGGGATCTGCCGCGAATAAATAAATAAATAAATAAATATCCTGGACAATTCACACAGCGCCATCTAGCCTCAAACTAAGCAAAGCTTGTACTATGGGAACTAGATAGCTGATATTAATACTAATATACTTTTTTTTGTAAATAAATACATATTATACATAGAAACACCCAGACTAAACACAAATATCTGAAAATGACTTTACAAATATTTGTGTCTTGTGGGGATCGAACCCACGACCTTCGGCGTAGCAGGCAGGGGTACTATCCGCTACGCCATCGGCTCAGTCGTATATATATAATACGTCAATGAAATAGTAAAATCTGAAGAATAGAGAAGAAGATTCTGAAAACTCTTAACTTGGATTTTTTCGTATGAGCAAAACAAAAGAGACTCGAGGGTTGTGTGTGTATTGCAGTTTTAGGCGATGGGCTGACAACCTATCACTGAAGCGATACACAATTTTCTGCATGACCCTCAAATGTTTGTCAGATGTGGCGTAACTGCAAGGGGTATATGCGTGATGTATGTATGAGAGTTTAGTTAGGTACTGCAAAAAAAACTAAACAACCGACCTCCAAAAAAAACGTATTTCAACCACATTCCTCCACAAGTCAACACCCTTGTAAGGGTAGTAAGCAAACGTTACAAGAATTATGCGGGGTACTATTTCAGTCGAACCTGTTACTAGCTGTTACTCTGCGTCGTTATGCGCAGACGCAGGTGCCTCGCTAACTGTTTATAGTCGAGGAGCTAGCTACGAGAATGTCACTACGTCCCTTTTTTGGGCTGCACTCTGAGGTTTTAGTCTCGGGGCGTTGAAAGCTACACCTGACTAGTTGGAGCAGCAGCTCACCAGGAGAAGTTTGTGTGATTATTCAAACAACCGGCTTAGGAGTTGTTCTAGAAAGAACGGATCGGACTGAATACTGGGTAGAACGGTTTAGACTGAAACCTTCTTGGGACGGACATCAAGAGATCGCATATGTCGTAACTGGCTAGGACTTCAGTAGCTCAGATGGCACAGCATTTAAACGGTATTCCACTTTTAAAAGCCTGGCCTACTCGAAGTTTTGCAATTCTTATTTTCATTTATGACACTGTTAGCAAAAAAACATCATACATATAGTATGGTTTATATTCTAACTTCACTCACAATGCTTTATTATTTTCATTTAACATGATACATATTCTCATAGGCTATTGACAAGGTTTTAAAATCCATTTTATATTATTTATTAAAGGTCCACGGGGTCCACGTAAAACAATTTTACTATTATTATTCCGGTATTCAACTGTTAAAAATGTGAGAAATATAAAATATTGACGTCGTCTGGCATCATGATGCGTTAAACACGTTGCAATAGCCTTTTATCGAAGATTTGTTGCACGTCAAATTGACTTCCTGCCGTAGCTAGCTCTCGGACTATAACGTAATGGTAAGAATTTATCTCCACTTTACGGGATCATCAGTCCACTGCCAATTTGTCTAGATTCTCGTTGTTAATTAAAAGTCCTGGATATTCAGACTGAGATGGACTGTTAAGGAATTTGAAATGCACGCACACACACACACACACATTTATTTTCCTTTTCTTTGTATAGCATAAATATTATTTAAATTTTAAGTTCAACTCGTCTCGTCCGAACCAAAATTCATAATAGTCAATGTTTTTTCGGGCCCCTGCGATACAGGCTATGCTTAGTGCAGGGTCCGCTGTTAAATTGTCTGCATGCCTCACCTCGGACACAGTCTTATGTATTATTATTTTCAATTGTATTGTCCAGACATTGTTTGTTAAGTGTTTAAGTAAATAAAAATTTATTATTATTATTATTATTATTATTTGTCTTCAGAAGTTTATAATTTTCTGGGATTTTATTTATTTGTGGTGTTCATTTTTTATTTATTTGTGGTGTTTATTATTGCGCGTTCAGTAAGTAGAAAATGTTTTTGACATGATATAGCTTAATTGAAAAAATATATTTTTATACATACAGTACATACATACCTTTAACATGTAAGAGAGCTATTAACAATTCGTCACTAGGCGATCCCATGTAATGAAATAGCAAGATAATAAATACATATCTAGCAACCTTATTAACCTTCTTGTTAAAAATCGGTTAGAAATCATTAATGTTACAATCAATTCTTAGAATATCACCACCCCGTTTTTTTGTCCGTGTGATGCCGGCTTAGAATAGCATCACCCTATTTCTTTCCCATGGGTTAGAGGCGACTAAAGGACTCGAGATTTAATGTGCAGGTATTACAAGTTTAGGCGACAGGCTGAAATCTTATCACTATAGCGATACACGATTATTCGGCAAATATTTGTCAGACGTGACCGTATTTTACCGCCGTTATCGCTCTGCCTACCCCGGGATAAAGGCGTTATATGTATGTATGTATAAATTAGATTGACATGGACGGCTTTGTTCGACAGGGTGTCATAGTAACTAATGTATTTATTGCAATTATAACACAGTTTCATTCAGAAATCTTGTCTCCATTGATATCTCAAGTGCAGGAAGCAATTATTTGTATAACATGCGTGTGCGTTTATAATGGAGCTTTAAATGAATGAAAAATGCACCTATACAAGTTATTACATCTATTACATAGTCGTTAGAGAATATAATTAAAAATATTGAACAGGAAACAGTCTGTGAAAAACATGCTGGGCAAAAGAAAATAAATATGATAATAACTGATACTGAATTAATCGATGTCATTTTAAAGCCAGTCTACGACGCGGATAATTGTGTTTTGTGGTCGAAATCTTGTGTTAAGAGTCTGGCTAATGAAAGTAGACAATGGCTTCAATACATACATACATATATCACGCCTATATCCCTTGCAGGGTAGGCAGAGCGTAAACGGCATTTAAGAACGGACATTAACGCCACGTCAGACAAACATTTGAGGGTCATTCAGAAAATTGTGTATCACCAAAGTGACAGGTTGTCAGCCCATCGCCTAAAATTGCAATACACATATAGCCCTGGAGTCCCTTAGTCGCCTCTTACGACACCCATGGGAAAGATATGGGGTAAGGGTGATGCTATTCTAAGCCAGCATCACACGGCGATCTAAGCCGCCATTACACGGCGAATGGTCTCAATTCGGGATATAAATTCTCATATCTGACCTTAAATTAGTGCTGTCACTTTCCGTCCAATAGATTAAGAAAAGGACAGGAGATATCTAAGTCCTATCATGTTTAAAAATTACAATGGGTTCTTCGCAATTTCCAGTCAATTTAGTCGCCATTTTTTTCATCGTCGCCTTATTTTGACAGATAACGCGTATTTTGCATCAAAATAAGACATGACATGACTTAAGATATTTTTTATCTTTTTCTAAACCTATTTGATGGAAAGTGACAGCACTAATTTAAAATAAGTTAAGAGATATTTTTTCCCTTATTGAAACCAATAGCTTTTCAAATGGGTACACTAACACCATGTCAGATGCTCAATATAATGTCAAGAAGGCAGTTGTCGAGATTATTTATTTCCAACATTTTAATTTTTCAATGTTTAATGTCCCATATTATTTGTCGCTTAAATGTGATCGATCAGCCCAGGGGCACAGTTTAATTCCTAGATAGTGAATTTAAAACTTGATATTTGGCGTAGGCTTACTTACCAATCTATCACCATCATCATCTCTGGCACTACATAATTACATCAAGTATGTTTCTTGTTCAAATTCAAGACACATCCTAAATTCTCGGCTACCGGCACATATTCGTGCGCATTCCAAACTCATTCGGCAACGTTTCTACGAAAACGTAAAACCACGTAACTAAACTACTAATCCTGCGCGTTTACGTTTCGGTCGTGATCGACCCCAGCTTTGAAGATACCGGCAACTAACGAACTTCGATGGACGATTAGTCGTACATGGACGATGTCCTGATGTCAACTAATCAGTCCAGCGGCCCGACTATTGTGAATGACAACTGTCACACGATAAGTCGGCGAAGGGTTTTCCTAAGTCCTGGGAACTTTAGATCTTAGATCTGCTTTATCTCTGTTTATCTATTTCGAATTTCGCAAACGTAACCTAAATGTTTTTTTTTATATGGCACTACAATGACACCTAAATCACACGAAAGTACCAGGAGAGGATAAAAGAAAGACGGTCGTTTTAACACAGACGCTCGAAGGCGGCCCGGCGGCGCGCCAGATACTTCCACGACCAATTACACCAGAACTCTATTGCCCTTCGTGAACAACTACAATCTGGTTCACGCGCTTGTAGAGCGGGAGATCTGTCTTTGTTGGGTATATTTTGTTACCGCCAAGGTGCCGTGTACTCCTAGTATCTGTGTTCGCTAGGCGTTTGCGTTTAGCGTTTCGATCACGAAGCAATTCTCTAAAAAACCGCATCAATGCGAGTTTTCACATTAGTAAGGCATAAGGGGCATAAGGCAGCCGCCAATACTTACTTTGTGATAAGGCGATAGAAAGTATTTATAGCCTCCTAGGGCACCCAAAGTTAATACAGCTGAAAACGTTTTTCAAAACGTTTATCAATGGTAGTTTTAATGTAATCATTATCAATATTGAGTCTAAACTACCTGCTTCAAACATATGGATGGGTATGGAAATCACGAGAAATAGCAAAAAATACAAAATGTAAACCATCGTGCTGCCTGCCTTGCATTGCCTGCACGAACGAACCAAGGAAAGGAACGCGAGGTCAACGCTCATTTGGGCCGCTTGGAGGTTCATCATAACACCACAAGATGGCATTTGGAGCAATTCCAAAGTTCGAACGTTCTCTTCACGTTGTCTGCTCTCCTGGTAATTTGGAGTCCATATTTGGCACTTTCGATTTTGCCCACGCAACGATGCAAGAGCGGCAAGAGCAAGAAAAAAACGTTGCGCAAACCTTGCTTCAATGCGACTTGTGCATGTGCTCAAATCGATCGATTTAAAAATGTTTTGAACGCCCTACAGAAAAAAGAAACAAGTAATTAACTTAGCTATTAAGAAGTGTAATTTTATTGATTGGTTATACAGTCTTAGGTATTTTAGATTAGTATTAAGTATATCAAAATATTTTAAGAATTCACGCTATTATGATAAATTTCTACCTATTGTGATGGTGATGGATGATGATAAAGTCTGTACAGAAAGAGAGTAGGCGTGGAAATTGAAGGCGCATCCGTGGTTCATTATGAGAAATGTCGTAGCAACCACCAAAAAAATATTAGTTCTCTTTTTGCCCACGCCTATTCTATTTCTACATACTCTTTAAGCGTTACCTATTTATAAGTTAAAGTATGTTTTATTAGACTAATTAAGTGAGACAGATGTATGAATGGTAATCTATGCTAAATTAATGAACAAATAACTGCATTAATTTCAACAAGTATTCTGAGACTGCGGCGCTAAGGCGTCGGCAGGCAGCGCCACACCGGCGAGCGGCGGCAAACTGAATTAGCATTACAAAACCGAGCGTGAGATATGGGCCGCAGATGCACTCGCGTCGCAATTAGTGCAAGCGCAATAAATAATTGTCTCATTTCGGAGGCTCGGCTTGTAAGCTCCTAGGAATTCGCAGGTGCCTAACGCAGTTTTCTTGTACGATAAAAATAAGCTCGACAAATAAAGCAGGCGTGTTAGTCTATAAAACAAATATAGAAAAGATTTTGTTGGAACCCGCCGGTAACACCTGCGTCTTAATGGATTTTTCTTTGCAGATGAGTTAATTTTTTGAACCATTTTTGTGTAAAATAAATTGGCTGGTTTTTGCCTTATTTTTTAAATTAGGATTCAGGATGCAATGTTACTGACCCCTTGTTTTAAATAATTTATTTAACTTGTAATGACAATTAACCCCCTTATCAAGTTTCTTAAAAACAGGGCAAGTTATCTTAAATACAACCAAATCAAGGTTTATCATCTATTTCCAATAGCATAAGCCGATTATAATAATTATTAAAGCAATAAAATTAATTCGATAATTAAAATTATAGATTCTAGTACATACAGGATATAAGATATTTAAATTTTATAATTGCGTTTGGTTTACGTATACAAGGAGATAACAGTTTTCATGCAATTTATAACGTTGCAGTACTCATTACAGGATTTTTGTATTATTGATAAATTTCGAGAAAAGACTGTACTCTGACTGTTACCCCTATTACCGAGAGAGAACATTAAATTGAAGTTAGTAGAGAAATCCAATTTATTTCATCAATTATATATGTTGTCTTCAAACAAAACTAAAGGTAGTGTTTTAAATCAAGACAACGTTTGTTAAAGATAACGTGCGCAACCTTTGTAGACAAATGTGAGCTACGCATAATAATTACGAAAATTAGACAAAGTAACAACAGTCGCAACCATTTTCGCAAAGTTATTAAAATGGCGTCGTCAACAATGCTTACGAAATCTAGGATCTAAATATCGCCGGGGCGTGTGGGAAAATAATCTCGAGAGCAATCTACATCCGAGCTAGGTCCTAATTAATTTAGTAATCGCTCGTGACGACTTATTCCTGCCAGACCCGACCGAGGGCCTAACGAAATCACGACTCCGCAAGACAACGATAATCGTTATTTTAAATTTATTAAAATGTCCTCTTTAAGGACTGTATCGGGACGCCTCTATCGGATTGTATAATTTATTCTCGGAGGAAAGCCGGACAATGACGGTGGGATTATATTTTCTGAAACAAAATTGGCCAGGTCATTGTTATAGGAGTCAATTATATTTAAATATTTACCTGGAAAGCTTGCCAATGCTAATAACGAAATAATTTAAGTAAGATATTTATAAACTAAATTTGTCCTGATGAGGATGTACAGGATAAACTTTATTAAATTAATGCACAATTACGAACGTAATTATGAGGATAACGAAAATAGTAATACAGATTCTTTTTACCCCATAACATAACCAGATTCTCACTATACCGTTGTGTAGCTGAATATAGATCAATCACAAATTCAGAAATATCACCCTCACACAGGCACAGGTCATAGAAACCAAAAATAAGCACGACTTTCAAAGTGAATAGATTAACAATAATGTCATAATCTCAATCAAAATAATTTCATTCGAAATCATCGATGTCAATATCTGATTAAAGAACCAATTCAAAAATTACTGCGAATAGAAAATATTGCCCTTAAATATTTCCTACACAAATCAACCAGGAAACTTTTTGTCATCAGCAATATTATAAAAAGCATCATTTTATTTGGCTTTTAACGGAAAATGTACAACAAAGCTCTACAGAATCAATCTTCATGGGATGACAGAGAATAGCTCAAATAGAACCGCGCTGAAATCTCAATTGAAACATTTGAATCAATCGTCGACATTCAACTGTGCCGCACCCAGACCTCCCTGACAATACCTGGGGTTCACTTCATACCGGAAATCTCAAAACCCGATCCTCGTTAACCTCATCAGTTGGGCGGCTGGTCGGTTGGGTGGTTGGCGGCAGATCGCGGCGGGCTTTAATTACGCCGCCGCAGGGGCCGTCTGCGCGACACGACAGCATTTGTTGTGGCCATTGTTGAAGTCGCCGCTTTGCCGTCGAGCCGTGCTCTTTGGCCAGGGGGTGTAGTATTGAATCAATAGTAATCTAATTTCGTTTGCGGTCTGCAACGAGTGGTCTTACTACTCATACCGCCTTTCTGTTACTCGAATGCATTCGTTTCAAGGGTATGTGTGAAAAGATTCGTGTAGTAGATGTGTGATATGAATAGCGGTCAGAACATTCAAGGAAAGCTAGCGCATGCTAAATCTAATTCTTATTCAAAAATATGCCTCCAGATCTAGTAGCCGTCGTGTTTGGCTGTCTGCTAAGTCGAAGATTGTAGACAGTATGGAACAGTCTCAATCAAAGATCAATTTAGTCCAGCCCATATTTGAAGAGCGTTGTCATCAAGCTTTATATTAATCTAAAGATTTTAGCTACTTGTTCACTTACAGTACCTAGTTAAACATAATATATTTATCGTGAATGTTGTTAACTTCGGCATTTTTCATTTAGATTTAAAATTTCATCAGAAATCACATCAGAAATGGGATTCAGAATTCACAACGCCCATTGAAATTAAAGTACAATATTCATCTCGGTCACACACTGATTTTCAAAGCCAAATCGCTGAATGTGCACAAAATATTTTCATAATTCTCAGACAATTTAGCGCACATTGAGACCTAGGCAGGATAACGAGAGCTGTACTCAGCAGTCGCAGGTTACAGCTAACAACTGCGCGGCGACTTTGATACCCGCTGTGCGACAGAACCGCTTGCGTGCGCGACCCGCAACGCAAGCCTGGTGCATGGGGCAAGGTTCGGCTTTTATTTGAAAATGGAACGTTCCTTTTTTGCTGATCATATAACTTGTTAAATACATGAGAAAAAATATATGCTTTTTTTGTAAACTAAATAATCTTAATGAATAGTGTCAAATAGTCAAAGCTGTGATAAGCTTAGATGTTGCTATCAACTCGACAGAAGAACAACCATGTAATTTAAAAATTGTATGATAAATATTGGTACCTAAAGTATGAAGCAGGTTTGAAGACTAAACAACACGTGTTGTGGTTCAAGTAATCAATATCCTTAGCATTGCAGAAGACACCCTAAGAATTATATTTGGCAGATGGAATCGTTTACAAAATTTACATGATACCATAACAGTGCTTTTCTTTTGTTAACAATAAAATTGTTGTCGTTCTTGGCCATAAAAGAAAGCTGTCAGGCAATATTTTACAGCAAACCCACACTCGTTTAAATAACTACTTAAGGATTTTTACTTTTAATGAACAGGTGTTTCAAAATATCTTTCTATCTCCACTCAATCAGACCAGCAAAAATATTTTTTTTTTATTTAGCAAAAAATTATTATAACGAATTTAGTGTGGAGAGGTGATTACTTAGACGGCGGCGGTCTAAAGAAATAGAAAAAACTGAAAAGCCAGAGTATTAAACTAATAAAATTTGTTAAATCGAAATTGGTTCTATCTTTTCTCCTATGTTAGACAGTTCCTAAAATAATTAACACGAATCATTAAAATCGGTCAAGCTATTTATGACATTATTTTAGGAGGACATATCACGGACACACACACAAATAAAGATTAATTTTAAAACTGAGGTTAGAAGATCATATGAAAGGGCTTAATGTGCATGTTACGGAACCCTCGCTGGGCGAGTCCGACTCACACTTGGCCTTTTATAGGTTAACGAGCATACTTTTGACAAGAAGCCTTTAGAGACCAATGTATGAAAATTATTTTAAACGCTGTAAATGTTAATAGTAGAACTAGTGGCTAAAGTCGGTCTCACCGATATATTTTTGGCGCTTGGGAAGGCTAGGGTTGAGACAGATCTGCGTCTTTACCGCTTCTCGCTTTTCGCTTGCAATACCGCTCCTGTATTTTGACGGACACGTGTGCACGGGCCCCCGGGACGTGTACACGCACAGATTGACAGCGCGCGGCGTAATGAAGCTCCCGGACTGTGCTTTAGCGGGAAAATACGCGTTCGATTTGCAAAGTTGTGCGCCAGTTTGATGTTTTAGTTATTCTGAATTTAAGCGGATACTTCGCTCGCTTTGAAACTTTTTATTTTTAAATTCTAAGGTAGCATTGAGCTATACTATTTACTTTCAAAAAAGGAAAAAGAATGAATTTCATGAAAACCCAAAAAGGCACACATTTCGTACAACAACGGAATAAAGCAAGTTAATGTTCGAGTCACTTAAAACATTCCTCCTAATAGGTAGGTATCACTTAGGCGTACTATTTATTAGCATATATAACTTTGGAAAACGAAAAACTAATGAAGCTTTGCATTATTTTCTCACTGCAGGAAAGTTTTAAAATACTGTTAATGCGACGAAAAAATAGGTAGATTTATTGAATCTGAAACAGTTCTTTTATAAAACGTATCCTTAAATAAATACACGACGGAGGCGCCACATAAATACTTAGCCGATAATAATATAAATATAACGTATGAGAAATAAGTAATAAATTTTATTGCTAGTCTATAATGCCAAGCATCCATTAATTGCAACGGGCAGATAAATAGAGATAATTTGTAAAACTAGACCTAGGTCTTTCTTTACGCACTGCAGATTGCAGCAGGTCAACAAGTTATAATAATAATAAAACTTAAGTCCATTTAAGGTAAAATACGCAGTACCTTGCAAGAAACATCATTAAATAATTATTTTAAGTAACCGTTATGTGTAATTAAAACAAGTCGAACTTTAATAGAACACCTCCTACGTATGTATGTAAGTACATATACTATTTATACAATACACTGCCCTTCTTCCCGCATGAGAACTTACGAATTTTTAAAACAAAAAATATAAATCTCGATTGTGTTAACTTATAGTCGAGAATTTTAACGACTGCACTTCCCTCAGAGACTTCCCTACATCTCTCAAATTTTATTCTCGAAATGATACAAGTAGCGCCATCTCTTGGCGCGACTAATTGCTTAAATGACAGCTTACAAATTAACCAAAACATAAACATTTTGATAATTTGAGGATAATTATGCATAGAAATAACGCTTTGAATGCTTGATTAATACAGAGTAGGTTTTACTACGATTGCACAACGAATAAACATGTAAAAACACACAAAAATACTCACGAAAATTAGCTTTCCGTCAGCTGACACCTGTCAAAACTTTCGTCACAAATGCTCGCAATAACACGTAAATTGATTGGAAAACGCACTTTTTTTGCTTCTTCAGATCAAAAACTATAATACTAGAACTAAAAACATGCATGTTAACACGTTTTTGGCAACTTTCCACAGGGTTTTCTTAGCTCCTGTAGACATAACCTAAAAGCTCATCAACATCACCATTTGCTGCATTTCTGGCCAGATTTAGGGAACTTCTCAACATAACACATGAAATATCATGGTTTCTGATAACTTTCACCTCAAATTCACAGAATTTACATCAATATTTTAGGATTTTTGACCATTTGATTTCACACTCCATTGCCCACATTCCTATGTAAGTACAGTAAAAATTAATTTGGTTTTACAAATTATTTTCAGGAGATTTTACTAATTTGGGATCATTTTTAAGATATTAGCTTGGAAAAATTGTAATGCTACTAAAAAATTCACATGAAACCATATTGTAAACATTGCAGGTGTTCCAAAACATGCAAGTAAATTTTTATTTTTCTTTCCCTCTTGGGGTGATTGTTTAAGATTTTTGATGCATTTACTAAAACTCTATGCATAAGGCTTACTAAAAATTAAATTAAGTTTTGACTTGAAAATGCAGTAAAATTTTTTGGGAGGTTCGCTTAAACACTTGCACTTTGTTTATAAAACTTATTCACAATTTGCTCCCAATTTTCTAACAGCCTTTTTGTAAATCTGTTGCACTGGTAATGTCATGAACTTTTAGGTATCATCTGCACTTTCCCAGCAGAAGTGTGTCACTAGGAACGCTCAGTGCTCCACATGGAATATTGCCAAAAGCGTTCTCCGCAACCCACCTTCTTCATAATGCCAGTCTTCCGCTTAGAGAAAGTGGTGTATCTCCTCAGTTTGTTGTCTATGTACTCCATCTTTATCTTGACACGGCCCTTGGTCTTCTTGCCATTGGACGGGGGTGACTTTTTGGGTTGGAGGGACGCATAGCCATCGTCCGCTATGTCCGGCATGGGGCAGTGTTCCAGCCCCATGCTCTGGGAGGGGCGGTCGTCGTAGCATTGGTCTGAGGGTCTCTTTATGCCCCTCGGCGGGGGGCACTGCTGCATGCCGGGGCGCAGCGAGCCGCCGCCGAGCGAGCTGGCCGGCCGGCCTCCGCCGTACATGTCCGGCACCTCCCCAAGCAGCCCCATGCCGTACGGCGACCCGAAGCGGGGCTCGCGCGCTCCGCCGGGCGCGTCCATGATAACCTCGCAGTACGCCACAGTAACCGGTGCGCGCACGCGCTATCCACACCTCACCGTTCGAACGCCGAACGGAGACTGACCGAAAACGCGAAAGAGCCGAGGGCGGGACTGCCGACTCGGCCGCTCGGACCGCAACTGACTTCGCACGGCTGCGTGCCGCGCGCCCCGATCGCTAGCCGTCCCGCTCTAACGCTCGAAACGTATGCGACAACGAACGAGACGGGGAAATCGCACGCGGACGTAACCCGACACATCCGTAGGAAAAGCGTGCACCGGGAACCCGCGAACGTTTCAGTGCCCGAAATCTTGGTATGAAAATAGAGCTTTTATTTTGAGTTTATTTCGTAAATAGAAATAATAGAGTCGGAAGTAGAGCGGCGCGAGCGCAGCGTGCGGGAGGGGGGGGCGGTGGGAGGGCCCGCGCCGTATTTAGACTCGCGCCGTGCCAAATATGGCAATCGCTGGTCAAATGGGGGCCACTGAAATCCCTCCTACTCGCACCTGGCGATTTTCACGTCTAATAATTAAAAACTTTGTCACGTTATTTATTGTGGACGGCTAAACTACCTAGGTACCGATGCTTTAAAATATTGCTTGTAGGTACACTCACACTGCACAACTCATAGTCCAAGGAGGCAAGCTGCGCAATGCAACAAACGGTCCTGCAATGTACCTACCTACTAAAACTGAACTGAAACGTGGACTGAAACAAAGCTTTCCAATAATTTTTCTCAGAGCTGGGGAATATTTCTTGCAAGAAGACATGATGATGCCAAACCGGCCCTAAAATTGACGCGCAAAGAAGTTTCATTAAAACCGTAGAAGGTGCTAAGCACTATCATATGTAAAATGGCCTTTGAACTAACAAAGAACGTATTTAGCCAAAGTCATAATTTTTAGAAGAAGCGTTTATTTTGAAAATGCGCAGGTAATGGCTGGACAATTGATACAAAAATAATAAAGACTTTATAAACTAAAATATGCGCGTGTGTGTGATTAAATAAAATAAAAAAGACATTATGAATTGACAAAACCAACACTGCAAGGATCTATCAGCATGTATTTCTGCCTGTCTGATAAATAATGAATGATAATAATAGAGGTACATAGATACCAACTAATAGAGTAGCAACCTTAAAAACTTGAAAACCTGACCAAAAAGGTAGAGTGCTTACGTTTGAAATCGAGTAGGTAGGTACCTACCTATTTCGGCATCTACACCTAGGACATAGTATACCTAGATACCCAATCATGATACCTTCTAGTGGATAGGTACGGTATACCGTTGGTTTAGCAGGCTAACAGTTTATAACTCCTGTATTTACTCTGCCTAATTAAATTACTGATTTGGACCTTGCTAATTAAAGTCATAACAATTAAATTTTTATTAGTCCAACACCTAACCCTACTATCGACAATAAAACTTAAATTAGTAGGTTTTTATAGCGTTATTAGGTAAAATTTGTTAGTTTTCGTGAGTGGCACCCAGACGCCCACCGTACAAGAAGTTTTATGCTGTTTTTCCATTTTAAGCCTATTTTATTGTCGTTACTCAGAGGGCAACGGACTCTTGATAGTTATTTTTTTCTAAGGTAAAGTAGGTAAAATAAAACATACTTACGCAAGCCGTTTAAATGAATACACTTTAGCTAAATCTAAACGCCTACTTTTGGTATTAACTGCCGTAACTTTAATTACAGCGAATATTTCATTGAGTTTGTAGGTTCTAATTTTACGGATAATACTAAAAACTTGAGCAACGGACATTCTAATAAATTGTTTGTTGAAAGAGATAATATTTTATTTGTGTAGTGGCACCACTGTCGAGGTCGTTCACAAGTACACTCGCCTTAGGTAAATCAAGGGTAAATCACATTCAAAATTCTAGGTCTAGTAACTTAGGATGGTAGTGTAGACTGTAGTACCCATAGAGTAAAGAAGTCGCGCGACGCATAACCTATCGATGCTCTGTGGTTACCTTAAAGCATAACAAGATCTTATTCATCTGTGATAACAAGGTAACGTGTTTTCAGAATCTATGATGTAAAAATGGAATACTTAATCGATCAAGTATAGCGCGTATTTATAAATCAGTTTTATTTAGACAATTACAGTTACAAAACTCTGAAAAAATATATTTTATTGTCGTGTCGAGGATCTAACATAAATATACCATATTATACCTATCAGTTCCACAATTTGACAAACTTTACTTATTAGAAAAAAAATTACAATGAAACCTCTATTTGAATATTTTTTTCAATATTGTGTCTACAGTATTGAAGTCATTACAAAAAATATATTATAATTTAGTTACGTACCTTTTCTAGTACGAATACCTAAATAAGACGGTAACGGTATTCCTCTAGTTTCTGAGTTTGAAAAACTCACGAAAATGTGAGCCCAAAATGATAGTCTGTTTCTTTCTGGCGCAGCGCGAAGGAAAGGGATAAACTTTTCAGGTGATTCACGAAATTATTCGGTTTTTCCGAAATGGAAACTAGAAAGATACTATTAAAATGTTTAATTTAGGTATTCGTAGGTACTAGAAACGGTATGTAGATAAATTATAGTATATACTTTTGTAACTTTTAAACTGTAGACATAGGATGTTTTTTTTTTAAATAGAGGTTACTTTAGATTTTCTTTCTATCAAGTAAAGTTTGTCAACTTGTGTAACTGATAGCTATAGGTTATCTGTTAGATCCTCAACAGTAATATAATCCCTTTTAGAATTTTATGGCTGTAATCCGTACCTAAATGATAAATGATGAAATGGATGGAATTTGGAACACAGGTAGAGTATAACCTGGAATAACTCATAGGCCACTTTTTACCACAGGTAAACAACTATTACCGCGGGAAAATAAGTGGCAGCGGGTGAAACCTCTGGGCGGAAATCTAGTAATATATATGATTTTTAGAATATTCTTGCTGTAATTGTCTAAATACATACATACATACATAAATCACGCCTATATCCCTTACAGGGTAGGCAGAGCGTTAACGGCCGTTCAACGGATATTAACGCCACGTCTGACAAAAGTTTGAGGGTCAATCAGATAACTGTGTATCACTGTAGTGACAGGTTGTCAGCCCGTCGCCTAAAATTGCAACACACACCCTCGAGTCCCTTAGTCGCCTCTTACGACACCCATGGGTAAGAAATGGGGTGATGCTATTCTAAGCCGGCATCACACGGCAAAATTGTTTAAATAAAACTGGTTTAAAAAGCATGCTCGCGCTAAATCCTCAAAGCCCAGCAACCATGCCAGCGACTACGGCCGGTGCCTATAGCTCAAACCGGCGGTAAGAAACACGTAGTCAAGTCGCCTTGCCTAAACGGGAAGGAAGTAGCCGCACGGAATCACAAGTGTACACTACAGTTCATAGTACGGGATTCTTCCTGCCTGACAGACGTTTGAAGCCTTTAAAAGATTGAAGATATTTATACATACATTTAATACGCCTATAATCTCTTGCGGGGTAGGCAGAGCGTAAACGGCCACAAAAATCAGACATTTACGCCACGTCTGACAAATTTTTGAGGGTAATTCGATGAATTGTGTAATGATATTTATGGATGTAATTTACTGTTGAAATTAAGACTAATTTATATTCTTCTTCTTAGCGAATCGATTCTGGCGCTTTATATATATTTGGACCAGTACTCAGCCACACGCACAGCATTGTCCGTTGCTTTGTACAGGTCCTCGCGTGTGCAGGTACTAGGGCACGCGGGGCAAGACAATAGATGTGCCATAGTTTGGGGTGATGTACCGCACTGGCAAGTACTTTCCGAGCTAAATCCCCATTTACACATATTTTCTTTACTCCGGCCGACTTGGGTCCGGAGTCTGTTTAGAGACTTCCACGTCGGCCAGGCAAGGTGGCGCATGGCGCCCAGGGGGCAGTTGCTCGGAAAGTGGCATTGTTGTTGCTTCAGAGTACACCTCCCGCCAGAGATTTAGGCGATTATATGAGGCTTCGCACGTTAGTACTATTATATATTCTGTGGCTTCGCCTTCTAGAGGGGGCACTTCTTTCGCGAAGCTATGCCGGCTTTTTAACCTTTGAGGCACCGGGGTATAGTAGTGCATTGGGTGCTTTGGGTCAGCCTCTTTTTTTATTAAGTATATACATACATATATCACGCTTACAATCCCTTGTAGGCAGAACGGCCGCAAAAACGGACATTTACGCCACGTCTCACAAATATTTGATGGTCATTCATAGTAGTAAATACATGATATTCAGGTTCAAGGATATCCTGGGTGTAAGGGACAGCCCTGGGTGCATGCAGACCAATATACAGAATAACTTTCAACAAAACATATGTCAGGAAACGACAAAAAAAACGACCTCCCATACAAAACCACGATCAGCTGCATTTACTATGGGAAGTAAAAGAAAAATTTACGTTTCCTGAAATATTTTCATACGGAAAGTTGAACGCTATCAGATTTCTAAGGGTTGTCCCATACACCCAGTAGATGCTAAATAAATAAATAAACATCCTGGACAATTCACACAGCGCCATCTAGCCCCAAACTAAGCAATTCTTGTACTATAGGAAATAGACACCTAGCTGATGTTTATACTTAACTACTTTTTTGTGAATAAATACATAATATACAGAAGTACCCAAACTAAACACAAATATCTGAAAATGATTTAACAAATATTTGTTTCTTGTAGAGATCGAACCCGCGACCCTCAGCGTAGCAGGCAGGGGTACTATTCAGTCAGCCAGTCAGCAAGAACACTCGCTGAGTGGATATTATAGAGTCCTTCACTGTAAGAGCTGCACACTTGTGGAACGAGTTACCTCATGATATACGTCACTCTGAGTCACTTGTCATCTTTAAAACTAGACTACACAAGCACAAAGTAAGTATTGGCGGCTGCTCTATTTTGTGACACAAGCATCTTCTTGCTAAGTCTGTTTGTATTTAAAATAATAGTTTATTTTATAATATTATTATACATACATACATACATACATTATTATTATTATGTTTGTATTAAACTATATTCACCCTTTTCAGGGGAGGTACGACATTTTCACGGGTTTTGTGACCAAAGTGAAAATGAAGATTATATAAAAGGATAGAAAGGAAGAAGAAGACATAATCATAACTATTGTGTAGACGTTGATAAAAACTTACGTACAATTCTACAGGTGTTTAACACAACTGCTTTTTGCATCTGCATATAGGTGTTTGGGTGTATTTGTAGGGATTTTAAACTGACGTGTAGCGTGTGTGGTATTACTCCAGTGGAAGATATTACGATAGGGATGGTTTTGACGGTTTCAACTTTCCACTGCGTTTTAATCTCTATTGATAAGTCGGCATATTTGGTTATTTTCTCTGTGTATGTTGATTGAAGGTTGTGGGTATTTGGAACGGCTATGTCAATGAGGAATACAGTTTTGTTCTTCTTATCATGTAATGTGATATCAGGTCTATTACAATGTATGGTTTTGTCGGTCATTATAGTTCGGTCCCAGTATAGTTTGTAGTCATTAGAGTCAAGAATGATTTGTGGGATGTATTTATAGTAAGAAACGGTTTCAGATATTAGTTTGTATTTAAAGGCTAAATATTGATGAATGATTGCAGCGACCTGATCATGCCTGTGCTTGTAGTCCGTTTGTGCTATGGACTTACACGCTCCCGTTATATGTTGGATCGTTTCAGGGCTACTATGACAGTGTCGGCAGAGGTCGTTTTGCATAGTGGAGTCACGGATAATATATTTTCTATAGTTTTTAGTGTCTATTGTTTGATCCTGGATAGCAATCATAAAGCCCTCCGTTTCTGGAAACAGTTCGCCTTGTTTGAGCCACGCGTTTGACGCTACTTTGTCAACAATTGAATTGGTCAAATCAAGGCGATGTCTCCCATGGAGGGACTTTTGCTTCCATGCATCAATTTTATGTTCCTTAGTTGTCTCAGTCAGGTTTAGCATAGTATTTTTTAGGTTTAGTGGGGTTAATTTGTTGTCGGCTTGTACAACTGCGTGATGTATGGATGATTGTTGTGTTTTAGAGTGAAAGTATGAACGAAGTGATTTAATCTGTCTCACATGTAAGTTTTGTATGTCAATTAATCCGCGTCCTCCTTCGCTTCTAGGTAAGGTTTGTCTTTGTACGCATGCCCTAGGATGGTGTTTTCTATGCTGAGTCATGTGGGTGTTGATTGCTCTTTGCAGTTTGGTGAGGTCAGATTTTGACCACCTTTATTATTATTATTATTATATATTTTTAGTTGTTTATTTAATATAATAGGTATGTTTATACTTCTTCTTATTTTCGTGTAGGACACCGAGTCATTCACTATTAGACATTATAATATTTTGTATTAAGTATGTGTGTGTATATTTAAAATTATTTGGTAGGTATTAATATAGTTTTGCCAAATTAATCAGATTTGTTAAATTTGTTAAAATGTGTTGCCGCTGCTATTTACAGTGTGTTTTTAATGTTTTTTCTCGTAGTGTGCGGGGTTGCCTGGAAGAGGTCGTTTAAAGCGATAAGTCTGCCATTGCTCGTATTGTGTTGTTTGTTTTTGTTCTTTTATAAGTAATTATTATGAATGTGGACAATAAAGTGTTTCTAGACAGAAACTAGTCTGTCTGTCTGTCTCAGTCGAATTTACGGCTCACTCACACCAGCCGCAATGGTGCCCATGATACTCGCTGTGTTGTTGAACTGACGAAGGGTGTAGAGGGGGGACTTATTAGCTAATGAGTAACAAACACGACTGTTTACTTCAAGTGCGGATTTATTACTAAAATCCTAGCTCCTAACAACATAGGTATCAACCAGGGCCCTGTGTAAACCTATTACTTATATTATGCTTAGGTATATTATGCTATGCTATGTATGTCTACTTTGTATGGTAGATGTTTGCACACTACATCATCGGGGTAATTATTATAAAAAAATATATGTTAACAAACATGTATTTTTTTATAGTAATGTAATATTAACATAACCAATTACAAGTTAGAAAGCTTGACACTACATCATTGGGGATTATCAGTAATGTTTGAAAATTATTATCTTCTTGAATTTATAGTAAGTAGGTATGTCTACTTTACGAAAGCCTTAATTCTATTGATATGAACTAACTCTTTTTTATTATTAACCTCGATCAAAATGTTCGGTACCGCGATTTTCAGCACTTTATACGGTCCCTTGTATAAACTGTCCAGTTTTGATCCAGCCTCGTTTTTCACCAACACTAAATCACCTGGTTCAAAGTTCACTGTATGCACTTTCTTATCATACGTATTTTTTCTGCACTGTTTTGTTTTAATTAAGTTTTCGCGCGCATCTTTATGAGCCTTTTGCAATCTATACCTTAATTCTAAACTATAATTATCGCTATTATATAACGGTTCAACGTTAGCACTTATTCTACTAGGTAATGGACAGGACTTTCCAAAGACAAGTTCGAACGGCGTATACTTAGTAGATGTATGTACTGTATTATTATATGTGAAACACCAAAATGGTAACCAGTGACTCCACGTTTCTGGATTACTGTCACACTGTATTCTTAAAAATGCACCTAGATGCTTGTGAGAATTTTCCAGGGATCCTATTGACTCATGATGATAGGATGTTGACTGCAACTTTTCTATATTTAAAAGTTTACATACCTCGGTCATTGTGGAAGATATAAACTCTGCTCCACGATCCGTTGCAATTGTTTTTGGAATACCGTACCTTAATATGAAGTTATTCACGAATGCTCTGGCCACAGTAACTGCATCCTTGCTTTTGAGTGGATATGCCTCTACAAATTTACTGAGCTCGCATTGGAGTGTAAGTATATACACATTACCTTCAACGTCACGATCTAAAGGTCCTACTATATCTAAAAAAATCTTTTCTAAGGCAGCTTTCGCTGTACTAGTAACTACCATAGGTTCTTTTAAGTGTCGAGAATATTTCATTTTTTGACATTTCTCACACCTTCTTACGAAATTTTTAACATCTTTTTCTATCCCTGGCCAATAAAAATGACGTTTTATATTATTTACCATTCTACGTACCCCTGCATGGCCACTAGTAGGTAGTAGATGATAGTCATTTATAATAAATTGTTTTTCTTCTTCATGATTAATTCTTTTTACTCCTCTTAAAATACAAAGGTGGGGTCCGGACCACTTTTCTTTTTCTTGTATTGTTTGTACAATCCCTTTGATAAAAAGTTCATTTTCATCATTTTTGATTATACATATCTCATTTACATTAATACCTTTACAAAATTCACTCAATTTAGTTACAAATTCGTCTCGCGTAAAGTGTAACCTAAAGTTGAGGTTAATGTATATTATTTTTCTATTATAATCATAACAAAAGCAATCTTTTTCTTTTCCTATTAATCCTTTATTTTTTAGTTCTTTCAACTCTTCACCTTTCATTAAAATCATTTCAACCGAATTCTCTGGTATCCGTAATATTTCTACAACTCTCGGGTGATCAGTCCGATTATCTGTATCAATATTATGGATATCATTTGATTCTACCAAGTCGTCTGCTTTCATCTTATCTTCTTCCGCTCGTCTTTGCGCTCGAGTCATCACTGTCATTACCTTTTCATTCATCTCTTTTAATTCATCGCATGTTATTATACGCGATAAAGCATCTGCTATTACGTTGTCTTTACCTTTTATATATTTAATATCAAAACTATATTCTTCCAAAATAAGACGAAATTTCAATAGTCTACTGGAAGGGTCTTTTATGCTGAATAGATATATTAATGTTTTGTGATCGGTTAAAATCGTAAATTTTCTGCCAAATAAGTACGGACGAAAGTATTTTATTGCCCAAACAACTGCAACTAATTCTTTCTGTATTGTTGGATAATTTCTCTCTGCTTTGTTTAAAGGACGACTCGCATAAGCTACTGGCTTCATGTTTTTATTGCATAAAACTGCTCCCACAGCAATTTCTGATGCGTCTGTTTGTAAAATAAACTCATTATTTGGGGAAAAATCTGGGTATTGTAAAATTGGTGGTGACATGAGTTTTGTTTTTAATTTTTGAAAACTTTCTTCGCATTGTAATGTCCATTCAAAAGGTACATCTTTCTTACATAAATTATTTAATGGTGCAGTTATTTCTGAAAATCTGTTTACGAACTTTCGGTAATAGTTACAAAAAGCCACAAATCGTCTGACTTCATCAGAATTTTGTGGAACAGGATAGTTTTTAATTGATTCTATTTTGTTTGGGTCGGGTAAAATACCTTCGGACGATACAACATGACCCAGATACAATAGTTCTGTTTTCAAGAATTGGCATTTATTGGGATTTAATTTTAGATTGACTTTTCGAAGCCTTTCGAAAACGTCTATAAGGTTTCTATTATGCAACTCTAAATTTCTTCCAAAAACAACGAGATCGTCAAGGTAAATAAAGCATTTCTCATAATTTAAACCTGACATGGCTATCGTCATAACTCGAGAAAATGCGCTAGGACTAGTTTTTAATCCCATCGGCATACGTTTCATCCTATACTGTCCTGTACTCGTAGTAAAACTAGTGAAATTTCGACTTTCTGGCTCTAATTTGACTTGGTAATAGGATTGACTAAGGTCAAGATGTGAAAAATATACTGCTCCCGAAAGCGAATCTAAAATCTCGGTTATATTCGGTAACGGGAACTTATTATCTTCAATTACGTCATTCAATTTCCTGTAATCTACCACAAGCCTCCATCCTTTGGTGTCTTTCTGGTCTACTTTCTTAGGTACTAGTAGAATCGGACTCGACCATTCACTCTGTGATTCCTCTATTATATCGTCCTTCTTCATACGTTCGATTTGTCTCTCTATTTCCGGTTGCAAACTTTTCGGTAATCTATAAGGTTTTACGTAAACTGGTTTAGAATTACATTTAATTTTAATTGAATGTTCACAAACGTTAGTGGTTGTGAGTTTGTCACCGGGCAAATTGAATATATCAGCGTATTTCGAACAAATGGATTCGATTGTTGTTCGCTCACTGGAATGTAGGTGATCAAGTTTCAGCAATGATAGCAACTGTTTGGCACGGCTTAGCGATGAAGTGCATTTATCAAACGTGCATATGTTATATTCATTTAATAAATGTACTTCTGGCTCAAAAACAGGAAGGGTTACATTTTCTTCACTGGTATTCAAGATTCGTACTGGAATTATATTTTTATTAGGTTTGACAATCAAACTTGCAAGGAAAATATTCTCTTGTAATTCCTTGGCAATAATTACGCAGTCCTCCTCTATTCTTTCATTCAAACGTATGTAATGTATTGATTCACTTCGAGCAGGAAGTGTAATATAATTCGGACTGACATGTGGTGATCCAAATATAGGTAAAACATATTGAAAATCTGAGTCTTTAAGGAAAAGATTTGATTTATCTAAATCAATTACTGATCTATACCGTTTTAGGAAATTATAGCCTAATAAACCATCTGAAACTATGGGTAAATGGTCAAACACCAAAAATTTATTCTCAAAAGTTTTTCCATTTGAATCAACTAGCGATAAGTAAACATAACCCTTGGAATGTACAATACCACCTACACCTGTAATCACATTATCTTCTTTGTGTATTGGGATGTGATCTGGTAAAGCTTCACTTTTGATAGCCGAGAGTGAAGCTCCCGTGTCTAACAACCAAGAACATAATTTGTCATGTGTGTTCAAAAATACATACCCGATGCTTGTATCAAAAGTAAAAATGTTTTCTAAATTAGACTCGAAAAAACTGCTGTTCATTATTGGAATCCTGATCCTGTTGGCCACCTGTACCTTGTGCCACATAGACACGATAATTTTGACCTCTGTTGCGTGTCATGCGGCCTTGGAATCGAGGTCCAGCAGATCGGAAATTAGGGCGTCCCCTGCTGCCATAATATCTGTATGATACGGCAGGTTGATAACTACGATTTTGGTTGTAATTAAATCGCATGGGCCTACCTGAGTTGTTTCCTCTGGAAATTCCTCGACCTCTGACCGGAGCTTTATTAAAAGACCTACCTCGCATGCTCAGCATGGTGTTTGATGTTGATGGCTGCGATTCCACTTCGTCCTGTGCCGCTCGTACAGCATCCTTGAAATTGGAGTAGTTCCGAGCAGCTAAAATTGTACTCAAACGTCTGTTTCGCAATCCGTCGGCAAATTTTTTAATTGCCAGCTGTTCATTTATAGGTTTTAAAATTTCACTTGCTTTTTCATCTGAATTAGATTGTGAAATTGTAAGGTTTACGAATAAATCTTCAATCTTTTCGGCGTATTGCGAAATAGACATTTCATTTTGGGAAATATTGTTAAGCTGAGTCAGTAAAGAATTTGCAGATTTTTTTGTTAATAAATACTGTTTCATATCCTTGACTAAATTCTCACAAGTATCATACTCTGATTTTAGTTTAAGTTTTGCAGATTTAGTTAATCTGGTTTTTATTACAAATTTTGCTAATAATGACTTGCAAGCAGCCGCAGTTAAACAACTGTTATACATTTCAACCGCATCAATAATTTTTTCGGTTGTGTCCTCACTGGCATCCATTTCTGGTATTAAACTAGACGCAGTTTTTAGGTCGAACTTGTCCATGGTGCTGTTTATGTTTGTGTCAAAATCCGGGTGTAAAATTTTTGGACTATAAGACAATATTTTGTTATAAGCAACGTCTACCTTATTTATGTAACTTTCTAAAATTACTTCAGTTAATTCTAATTTTACTAAATTCTTATCTTGTAAACATTGTCTCGTTAATGTCTGGAAATTTAAATACAATTGTTTGGCTTCATCAATATCTTTCTTAACTCTATCAACGTAAATTTCTCTTTTCTTACCGAGTCTTCTTAAACTCACACGAATTGTTTCTATTTGCTGATATATATCAACTATAGTTTCCATTAATTATTATATGAAAACATTCTTTCAAGGTGAACGAATTACACTTAATTTTACAGAAAATACCTATTAATAACTGTCGGTGAATATAAAATGTCAGTTATATAGTTTGCCACAAAAATAAAATGTATCCGTGGATTAGTTACTTACTAGAAAAAAAAATACTGTTCTCAAAACAGTTTTTCTAAGTTGAAAGGACAGAAATGTAAAGAAAACATTTAATAAAATTAGAACCTACTTACTGCAAATGGCTCGATACTTAACTCTAGGTTACCGCACTTTTTATGAAGTTTTTTTATTTTTATTTATTTTTTATTTTCACTGCACTCACGGTTTTCCATGATTTCCGCACGTCATCCATCAAACGGGTCCAGCCTCCTCATCCTCGTCACGAGCACGTCTTCCCGACAATCGCTCCCGTACACGCCTCAGAAAACTAGTCTGCATTTCCTTATGGATCCACTTTTTGTGACAGCGATAATATTGTTTGTACCCCAGGTACAAGATCAGTAGCAGGCCGAAACCTAAAATCACTGAAAGCAAAATATTGTTGGCCGTTAAGTGGACCTCCTGGTCCGAAATACCGGCGCTGTTACCACCAGCACCAGCTGTTTGTGCGATGATGATCTCCTTGTCCTCAGTCTTCGAATAGGGCTTGCCCATTTTGAATGATTGTAGTTGTCAATTTGCACACTTGAACACGACCGTCGCTTAGCGCAGATACGTAGCAAGCCGGGACCCACGCCATCGTTTTGCTTGCGTTGCGTTCCTTACACGTGGCGGGGCCGCAGGGCGCTGTAGAATTCCTATGCTGACACTGCGCAAACGCTCCAGACTCGACGTGGCTTGATCGCCATGAACTGACGAAGGGTGTAGAGGGGGGACTTATTAGCTAATGAGTAACAAACACGACTGTTTACTTCAAGTGCGGATTTATTACTAAAATCCTAGCTCCTAACAACATAGGTATCAACCAGGGCCCTGTGTAAACCTATTACTTATATTATGCTTAGGTATATTATGCTATGCTATGTATGTCTACTTTGTATGGTAGATGTTTGCACACTACATTGTCATGTTTAATGGCGATAGACAACTTTTACGCCAGGTTACATGTGTATTGCAATTTAGGCGATGGGCTGACAACCTGTCACTATGGTGATTTACTATTATCTGAATGACCCTCAAATATTTGTCAGACGTGGAGTAAATATCCGTTTTTACGGCCGTTTAAGCTCTGCCTACCCCGTAAGAGATATAGGCGTGAGTTGGACTCGCGCACAAAGGGTTCCGTACCATTATTTACTTGCAAAAAAAACACGTGTTTTGTATGGCAGCCCCCATAAATATTTATTTGATTATTATTTTTTGTATTTGTTGTTATAGCAGCAACAGAAATACAACATCTGTAAAAATTTCAACTGTCTTACTTTCGCGGTTCATGAGATAATGTTTTTTGTATGGGAGCCCCCTTAAAAATTTACTTTATTATTTTTTTTTTAATTTGTTGTCATAGCGGCAACAGAAATACATCATCTGTAAAAAATTTAACTGTCTAGGTTCAGGAGATACAGCCTCGTAACTGTAGGACGGACGGACGGACGGACGGACGGACAGACAGACGGACAGCCGAGCCTCAGTAATAGGGATTCCGTTATTACCCTTTGGGTACGGAACCCTAAACAGTTGTGTGTTTGATCCTTTCTTTGGATAACAGTGTGCCTAGCGGCCTGTAGGTCTAGTCGATAGGTAGTACTAACACGCGTGGGTGTCGAAAAACAACGGTGTTCCCTGTTAATAGAACACCTTGCACTGCGCTCGCCAATCCGTCTACCAATCGTGGTGAGTATGGCACATAACCCCCATCGGCAGGTCCATGTCCAGCAGTGGATTATTGTGGCTGTTGAAATTAAAGTCACATGCGCACAGCACGTGTATATGCGTCTGAGTCACTTCTGAATCTGCCCTAAGATTATTTATTACTTATTATTTATTTGAACACGCAGGCAGTTGAAACAACTGATAATGACTGCATCCTATTCACTGTCCAAGTTCGTCAATATTATAGCACTTATAGTTCACTTTAGTTATTTATGTAAAGTTTTTGATTTGCCACGACACTGTTTTTGATGTTCGCCTAGTTTCTTTTTAAATGCATGTATGGTAGTTGCCGGTCATTCCACGGTTTGACCACTATTTATAATGGTGACACCTTTAAAAATATACTCTTTGACAAGCTCAGACGAGATTTCCGAATTTCATTTGAGGTTTCTTCCGCCCAAGTACAAGCCCTAATAAAGTATGTATAAAAATTTACATTTTCATACTTCCTTTTCCTTTTTCAACCTGTAAAATCCTAGATTTTTCCTCTTTCGTCACTAAGATTATCACAGAGGTTTGGGGATTTTGATAAATTCCTAATTAAATCGAGTTTGTAACCTGATTAACTGTCACTATGTGACCATAGTCACGTTTACCGTAAGTTACGTGTGTTATCAGGCGGTAAAAACCTGAAAATAAGTCACATAGGAATTTACGTAAATAAAAAGTTGTATTAAATTCTTAAATATATAAAAAGAAAACCTTGTAATAAAATGTCTAATGGAATTTACGTTAAAATGGTGTTTAAAAGTTTTTGCTTCTGGATTTTGGTTTTTGCTGAAGTAGGTAAGTAGCGGCCATGTGATGCCGGTTTAGAATAGCACTACCCCGTTTCTTTTACGCGGGTGTTGTAAGAGACGACTAAGGGACTCGTGGGTTTTATGTGTATTACAATTTAAGGCGACACAGGCCTGTGTCAATATACACAATTATTCTGTTCTGAAGCGGCCCTCAAATATTTGTCAAACGAGGCGATAGCGACCGTTTTTTACGGCCTTAAATGCTTTGCCATAAGAATAGATAATAATACTGCGTATAGAAACGAAACTCCTTTGTCTGGGCCCCAAAAGCCGCGCTTTAAATACCTACTTCCCCCCGCAGCCCGTAACGCCCCGCACTCTCCCGCGCTTTAAGTCGGGGCTGTCACGTGCCAATAATTTTATTCCAGACTAGCGGCCAGTCAAGCGGTTGCGACCGCTGCTAACAGTTTTCCCGTGGGAACAAAATATTTACCCGTTTTAAAGCCTTACCTTACCATTTTATTGTTAATAGGTAGGTACAGAATTTTAAAATAGGTGCAAAACATACATACGATACGAATGTGCTTATTTATCATTATCAGCTAACAATGACTTAGGCACCTAGGTAGTTTAAATTAGAAAATGGAAACTAGGTACGTACGTAAGTAAAAATTGTAAGTATTTACTGTAAAATCATCACTTACCTTGGCTCATCTTTAGGCAAATTAAAAAAACTTAGATGCGGAGTCTTCCTCGCATCACTTTTGCAGCCATACACACCACAATAATTCGGCATTGCTAAATTTTTCACAAAAAATGAAAATTCGACCCGCACGACGAACGTTTCCGCGGCGAAGCGCACTCCCGACTGAATTGTTCGCTAAGAGACAGCCAGACGGATTGACCTTGAGCGCGTCTGGAGCGGGAGTGTCATCTCTATGTGATTTCTACTCTATGGCTTTGCCTACCACGCAAGGGATCAAGGCGTAATACGTGTATGTATGTATGTAGGTAGGTATCTAAGTTAGTAATATCAAAATCGGTTTCTATGTAGGTAAGTTACATATTGACCTACAAACGAACACAGTAAGGCGGTGTAGGTTGGTGAGACCGGGGCGTATACTAACAGATCGGGCATGTACAGTTTTGACATCATTGTGAAAACAGCACTAAAATACCGCCGTTCCAATAAGTCGTATTTGACAGCTGTCGTCTCCATACTAAGAGAGATGTCAACAAAAGAAAATGGACCCTCTGCCAAAGTATTATCACGAATCTGACAGCTGTCAAATACGACTTTTGGAACGACAGTACCTACTTTAGGTAGAGATTATATTTTTAGTCGTAAGCGTCAACAATGTTTTTATCATTTTTGATCAAAGAAATACATACATGGGAACAAATAAATACGTATACATTATGTACTTTTTTCAAAAATAAGGGTTTTAGGTTTTACAAAGAAATATAATTGTTAATACGAGTACTTACCCTTAAGGAATTGCAAGGATTTTGAGCCTAGGGCAAGTATTCAATTACAGAAAACTTTGTAGGTAAAATTTGTCGTTTGGGGAATAGTTCTTCAGTGTGTGGTTTCATTTGAACAATCAGTCTTATCTTCATTATTTAGATAGATACCTAAGTATTTAATTGTTATATATAGAGGGGTAGCTAACTAGGCACCTACACAATGCGCTAATCATTGATAAAAAAGATGATTCTATTTTTAAACGCAAACAGAACCTTCCACAAAAACCACAGATTCCACATTAATGTCTCTATTCATTTAAATACCACTAATTAAAATTGTTTCCGCAGCTACATAAATAAGCCTCCGGAATCTCGGAGCCCGGGAGCATGTTCAGCCGTGCTTCGTTTTACCCTTGCTACATATTTGTGCGCCTGACATTAACACCTCGCTGGCACAATGCGTACGCGCGTACAAAGGGGGCCGGGGTGCGTTCAAACGTGCCATGGAAAGTGGAGAGTTACAACCTTAGTAATTGTGGACATTTGTTGTTATTTTTATTATAAGTCGCGCAGATAAAGAAATGATCCCGAAATGGAAACATTATTGTTAACATCCCCCATATGTCATAAATCTAATGCAGAGAGAAACAACTATGTTGCCATTTCTGGAACCTTTCTTTATTTGTGCAAGTTATATAACTGTAAATAACGCAACTGTAGTTAACTTATAGTTATTCATTTCATCAATAAAATTATATCTATTTCAAATATTGCAATGAGTGTTGTATGGAAATAATTATACTTTTATTCAATTATATAAATACCTACCTTATTTGTTGGATGAATACGAAAGTGACACAAACTAAGGACCAATTTGAAAGTCGCCTTATTCCCCATGCTATTTAGATACCACAACGTTGTCAAAATTGTTCTTTTGCAGTATTTCTCGTATGATCTAGCTAGCTTAACCAACTTAGTACTTACCTAGTTTTTTCGCTTTGGTCTCTTCATCAGAAGATACTGCAGTTTTTATAATAAAATAATATATTTCTGCTAAAATAGCATATGATAGCATTTATAAATACATTAATTATTAAAATACTTAATAACTTTCTAATTAATAATATGGTGATATTTTAGTTCGTTTCCGGTGATACATATCTGACGACCCAATAAACATCCTCGAAAAGAGTTTTTTTGCGGTACTACTGTCGCTTATTCAAGCTTTTTTGATATTGCTAACAATTTATTTATTTAATCGTATGGCAGAATATAAAATGTCTTATTTATAGAATTGTCTAGGTTCTTGCTAACAATGAATAAGGTCTATGAGTCTGAAAAAGGAACGCCAGCTAGGTTACAAAGAAGAAAACAGTTCACTTCTGCTAGAACGCTAATGTTATTACCATGCGCAGCTAGTTGACAAACCCCCCGATATATCTAACGCCATCTATGTTCGTAAAAAGAAACTTTTTTAATCCGTTAAAAAGACCTTATTCCCTATGAATCTTCATCTAACACTTTATTCTAATCGCCGTACATGAACGCCCCCTTAGTATTGCCAGCACGAAGATTTACCCGTAACAGGGGTAAATGTATCGCCGGGTGGTACAAAGGTGTAATGCCTGTGAACAGTCGTAAGTAAGTCTCAGCGATATATGGGAGGCTTGGAGCTTTGTTCGGCGGCTGATCGCATCTTTTCCTGCTAATAGAATGGCGTTGGAGTGCGAAAAATGTCTTGTTGCTGAGTTTTGAACAGCTACTTGTCTAATACATGTAAAAGTAGTTCGCTGTGCTTCCCTCTTATATACTTTACCTAAGACAATTCTGTAGGATAGACGTATTAAACCATACAGTAGGCTGTTTTAAACTCTACGATCAGATGTTGTATGTATAAATATATTCGCTGCAAACATTATAATGGGTGAACCAGTCAATAAAACTGAACAACTTTCCCCAAGGAACATAGGTCAAAAAACTGAAAAAAATTGGTCCTCCCATACAAATTGACCCGGCCGGCTGAAACGTTTTGTATAGGAGGTCCAATTTTTTTCATATTTCGATCTACGACGATAACGAACTTAAATATGCCCTTACAATATTTGCGCGGTTATATCCTTACACTCTGTATGAGTGTAAGGAACAGCCCACCGATTACTGATAACCCTATCAGCATAAAACCGAAAAACTTTCTCCGAGAAATATACCTATTACAGAAACGTCAAAAACATTTAGTAAAAGCTGTCAGCTGATCGTGTATTTTGTAAGGAGGTTGATTTTTACGTCGTTTCCTGAGATACCTATTTTCCTAGTAAAAAGTTATTCAGTATTATGATCTGCATGCACCCTGTATACAGGGTGTTAGGAAAAGTATTGCGTTCCTTTCAAGGAATGAACCAGCCCATGAATCTGAAAAACTTTCCCCAAGAAACATATACTTATCGAAAAAAATAATAATTATACCTCCCATACAAAGTGTAGCAGCCGACCAAGACCGGTTGTATGGGAGGATTTTTTTTTCCATATTTCGATCTTTGTTTCTTGGGGAAAGTTTTTCAGTGGCAAGGGCTGGTTCATTCTCTGAAAGAAACTCAGTACTTTTCCTAGCACCCTGTTTAATAATCAGTAATCGCAGTAGCAATAACAATGGAAAGATGACGCGAGCGAATGTGATTTTTAAACAAAACACCGTCCATATTTGCGAAGAATATGATTATGTGTTAAATTGAATGAGTCAAAGTCCAGGGGTCATCGACCCTGTGCTAAAAAGGGCCTTTAAGGCCAACACATATCTAGTGCCTTGTGGTGTAGTTTTGGGTAGCAAATTGAAAATGCACTGTATCGTATAGCTTGAGGACAGTTGTTCAGACACTTCAGACTCATAGGCTGTTTCGTCCCTTGAAAGTAACGCAGTTGGCAAGAAAGAAGTTTCGCGTTTCGGAGGATACGTTAAACCACGCTCTCTATAAAAAAGTCGTATTTATTTAGATGCAAGCGCAACTATATGGCTTGGAATAGCATCACACATGATCACACTATGCAGAGGTATGTATGTATTAACTTATTGTACCACCTAACACATTTAAAAGAACAGTTACGAAATTAATCTAGAAATAAGAGGCACAAAGGCGGACTTATCCCATTAAGGGATTTCTTCCAGTCAACCTTTGAGAGAGTCAGAGGATATGTTATTTGCAGGTAAACTACGGTACTTCAGCATGGTAAAAATAAGATTATCTATTAATATAATATATTACACACTACACGCAATTTTTTTCCCGCGGGTGTCGTAAGAGGCGGCTGACGGATTCGAAAGTATGTATTACATTTTTAGTTTTGGTTACAGGCGGACAACTAGTCACTGTAGTGATACACGGTTTTTCTGCCCTCAAATATTCGTCAGACTTGGCGATAGCGATCGTATTTTACGGCTGCTAACGCTCTACCCCGCAAGGGATAAAGGCGTGATATGTGTATGTATGTATGCAACTGTCGGTATTACATATTATATATATACCATATCGGTATTCCTAGATAATTGGCGACTAGATGAGGGTATTGCAAGTGCGCACGGTATGCGCGCGATTGTGCGCGCTGCGCGCTGGATGGAATACGGACGTTTATTTATACCGAAGTCCTGGCATAGTTTGTGCAGATCCATACCAACTATTCTTCTGTTGAAATAATTCGCAAGTTTGTGTTGTGCCTGATGAGTGACAAAATATTTAAGAATTGATCGAAATGCCGCAACCTGTCGTAGAAGATTTTGAAAATTTCACGTAGGTTTAGTGGTTGCAGTTTTTCTTTTCAAATTATTTGTATTTGTATTTATTTATTTGAAATAAAAAAAGTTTACAATTTATTTGCTTGGCACTCCTAAATCATAATTTGATTTGTCCGAGTGCTGCAGACTCCTTAACCTAAAAACTCAAACTATCTACATAGGTACATTAATAAAACAGAGTAACAACTAAAATCTAGATATCTTTTTCTTAGTTCACAAAAGTGTGGGTAAACTCTTCCGCTATGATTATTTACAACTCAAAACCTAAGTAATATGGAGGTAGTTCCCATTCCCAACGTAATCGTTTATAAGATTGTAGAAAAATAACTTTTTAATTTGAGTTTAAGACTCTATCTCTTGTCGGAGGAGTAACTTCCAATTTTCCATCTTCTCTGTTAGTGACTTGATCGCGATACGACACATCATTGACTTTTTCCTTTATCTGGGTAAAGTAGGTGCGTCTAGGTCTACCTCTGCAGTTAGGGCATGTCAAATCAAAATGTTCTCAAAACCGGTTTACGCTACGCTCGCCGAGGCGTGGCCTCCACTCGAAAACCCGCTTACTCCACAGTCCGTCTGTTCTTCGACGGATATGCCCAGCCCACTGCCACTTCAGTTTGCTACACTGCCAGAATGTGTAGTCAACGAGAATGATAATATTGAGCTTAAATTATTTTAAAAAGGGTAAATTTTATTTTAAATATTTTTCAAGGGTAAATTAAAAACCTACACCTACTTAAGGACCTACTTTTTAGGTAGGTAGCTATTAAGACAGGATCTGATGATGAGATCCTGAAGAATTAAAGGGAACTCTTCACACAGATACAGTACCTACTTAGAAGTAGAAGTCGCTACCAAAATGAACCTATTTTTCTTTTTTTAATTCTGTATATAAATCGACGATCAGTGTAACTTTTGCTTTAGTGTGAAATGGAACATTAAAAGTAACGTTTTATTCATTTGAAATAACCACAAGCTTGGTTTAATCAAAGAAGAAATTGTAATGTTCAAAACAAAATGGCCACGTCGTCACATAATTCCGCGATATTATGAAATTATCATTGAAGCCGTTGAAGCCACATGCAATTATTTTTGTGTTGCCGATTTATGAAATGTGCAAAAAAGGTCACTTCATACATACAAATGTTGTGATTATTTTGTTTGCTAAGGCATGCGATGTAGTTAAGTCTTTATTTTAGATGAAATTGTAAGAGAATGATGAAAAAATATACTTAGGTATATTTATCCAGAATTCATCACCCATTTCTTTTTTGTAAGTGTTGTAAGAGGCAATTAAGGGACTCGAGGATACAAGTGTACTGAAATTTTAGGCGAGGGCTGGCAACCTGTGGCTATGGTGATACACAAATTTCTTAAAATATTTGTTAGACGTGGCGTAAATGATCGTTTTTACGGCCGTTTACGCTCTGCCTACCCCGCAAGGGCTATAGGTGTGATATATGTGATTTGATACTTATATCACACATTATGTTCTTCCTCAAGTTTTGAGGATAAAATTGCAGTTCATGACATCCGCCATACAAATAACAACCTGCGACAGCCGCTTTTTACCGGCTTCATGCCGTATGGTGCCGACTTAGAATAGCATCAACATCAGTTAGTGCAGATCCATGCGGACTATTCTTCTGTTGAAATAACGCGCAAGTTTGTGTTGTGCCTGAGGCCTGACAAAATAATTGACAAAGAGTCGTAGAAGATTTTGTAAATTTCACGTTCCCTATTGGTGGTTGCAGTTCTTTTTCATATTTAAGAGTCAAACTCTTGTCGTTGGAGTAACGTCCATTCCTCCATTTTCTCTGCTAAAGTACCGCCAATCCAATAACTTGTAGACAGCTGTCATTTCCATACTAAAAGAAATGTCAACAAAGGAAAATGGACCGTCTGCCATAGTATTATCTCTCTCGACGGCCGATGTGGCGCAGTGGTAGTGCGACTGCCTGCTACGCAAAGGTTTCGGGTTCGATTCTCGGTAGGACACTCACAGAGTTGATATTTATCACTTTGTGAATTTGTTCCCGGTCTGGTTAGGACATTGCAGGGTGAACCAACTGATTGTCCGAAAAGAAATGGTTCCGTGCTTCGGAGGGCACGTTAAGCCGTCGGTCCCGGTTGCTGTCTATGATTACTTAGACGGCGGTCGTAACACAACCATGTCAGAGGCCTACTAGTGGTAGTAGGCGGTGCAAAAACTCTGACACCAGGGTTCATCGGGTCGTTGGAGGACACGGTGTCCCACACGAAAAAAAAAAGTCACGAATCTGACAGCTGTCAAATACGACTTATTGGAACGGCGGTACTTTAGTGACTTGACCGCCTGATACGACAAGACATTGACTTTTTCCTTTTCTCCATATCTACCCGTGGGTGTCGTAAAAATCTACTAAGAGAATCAGGGAATGGGCAGCAGAGTTCTCTGTGAATACAATACCTTGCACTCGCCAATCCGCCTGTCAAGCGTGGTGAATATGGAAAATACCCTCCTAATAGGGGGAGTCCCATGTCCAGCAGTGGTCTTACTTAGTAAGTTAGACAGACGTGTGCCGTACTATCCGTACTAACCGGTTTTTGTATGGGATTTCGTTAACTTCTTTAGTCAAAAAACCGACCCGGCAAAACACCAGAAAATCATGTGTTATCTGTAAAAACCGCACTTCATGTTTCTTCCACTATCGATAGGAATTTACAGAATTCACTGTGAAACAAGTTTTTTCCTGACGAATACCCATTATAGAGGTAACTACTATTAGTAGGTTGATATCGTGGCAGGTCGCCGGTACGTGAACCCAAATTAACTCTATCTAGATACCTACAAGGAAAACTATATACGTAATCCTGTGTGGTTTTTACCATATACCAACTTAAATACTTTAGAGTTATTTGTCTAACTATACATTCGTGTATCTTTTTTGATGAAAGTGGTAAACAAGGACATATACTTATGAGGTGTTAAAGAAATGAACTGCAAATACAAGTCAATGAAACCGAACAACTTTCCCCAAGACACAAAGGTCGAACATGAAACAAAATTTTGGACTACCCATAAAAAATGTTTCAGCCGACCGGGTTAATTTGTATGAGAGGCCCAATTATTTTTACATAATTCGATTCGACCTATAATCGTTGCAATTTCATGAGTTGGTTCAGCTCTTAACATATTTGCAGTTACAATTTTCACAAAAAGGAATCTAGCAATGGCTAGCAAGATAAAGAATAAAAAAATATCGTAGACAATTTATTTACACTGAACCATCTACCCCAAAACTAAGTAAAGCTTGTACAATGGCTACTAGCTAGCTGATAGTAATACTTAGATATATACTTTTTTAATATTTTTTTATAAATATGGAGTGTAGAGGACAGCCCTCCGAATACTGATACGGTGCATTCACACGAACTGAACAACTATCCACTAAAAAAATATTTCAGTAAACGTCAAAAAAAATCGATTTCCCAGTAATAAATTCAGTCAGCTGATCTTGATTTTGTATGGGAAGTAAATATTTTTGTCGTTTCCTGACATATGTTCCTAGGGAAAAGACGACGGAGGGCTACCCTTACCTACACCCCTTTATTATACATAGAAGACACCCAGTTTCGACACAAAATCTGAAAGATATTGGTCAAACAACGCATTGTTATACTGACTCGATACAAAAAGCTAAGAAAGAGTCAAATCAGTATCGAGGCCTTTCAGTTGCGCACGGAAAGGAATCCCCACTACACGGATGCATGCGCCTGCGCAGCTCACAACCACGCGCCCATTGACTTATAGCGACATATCGCTGCTGTTAACGATAAAAATAAAAAGAATTTGAATACTTTGCAGATTTTGCCCTGTGATGTTGACTTAGAAAATACCATATTTGAAGAAGTCCAGTACAGCGGTAAACTCAAAGGCGATCAATGTGGCAAAATACTACACATACACATATCACGCCTGTATCCCTTGCAGCGTAAGCACGTCACGTCTGGAGGGTCATTCAGATAATTTTGTATCACCATAGTGATCGTGCCAGGGTTGTGAGCCCGTCATCTCCTCAAATCCCATAGTCACCTATTTCTCAAGACACGGGAAAGAAATGGGGTATTGCTATTCTAAGCCGGCATTATACCGCAAAAATACTGGTCTGATCAAATCTATGTTTTTACACATCAATTCGGAGAAAAAGAGTCCTGCCTTGGTATTCAATTCTATCGCGGGTTTTCGCCGCAAAGACTACATTCAATCTGTAAAGATAGAATTAGTCACCGGGTCTTAGTTGCAAAACTATCCCAGTAGATGGAGCCGTGCCACGCTTTACTGGCATTTAGTTACTGGAACGAGCTGCGGTAGCCCAGATGGAAGAGGCGTCGCCACTAGTAATGGCGAAAGTCGGAGGTTCAAAGCAGCAGGTTTAAAAAAGAGTCCCGCCTATTTTCATAGGTTTTATGCCTTAGTATCTACGTTTTGCTCTTTATCTGTAATCGTCGCTTGGCAGATCGCGGCCGTTTCCGCATACAAACAAACTAGCTAGATCTGCGCGACTGTAGACAATGGGACAGCTACCATTTGTGCTATTTCATAGCTGCCAGTAGGGTGACCACGCGTTTACACCTGGATTCGGACAACAGACAGACAGAGTTAAAAGCACGAATTAGATGTGCCCGACTGCAGACAATGGGACAACTACCATTTATACTATTTCATAGCTGCCAGTACTGCCACACGTTCACACCTGGATTGGGACGACAAACAGACAGAAGTAAACACAAACAAACTAGCTGGATTGCGCGACTGTAGACAATGGGACAGCTACCATTTGTGCTATTTCATAGCTGCTCATAGGGTAACCATGCGTTTACACCAGGTAACTGATAACAGACAGACATAAGTATACGATACAATCTACCTAGATCTATTTCGGCTGTTGACAATTTGACACTACCATTTGTGCTATTTCCTATTTAGTAGAGTGACCACGCATTCACTTATGGATATGGACAACAATCTGGGCATCTGTAACACAAGATACCTACTTACCATTCAAGTCCTAATCTTTGAATTTTTAATGACTATCGTATATAGTGCACGTAGGTACTTAGTTCAAAAATATTTTAACCTGTTTTCTGGTTCATAATTATGCTCTGCCCACATCCACCCACACCCACTACAGGATTTAGGCCTGGGGCCGTATTCCGCTATTTGAAAATCTTTTCAGTTGTGTTTCAGAGTTTTAATTGGATGGTTTAGGCGTTTCGTACTTCGCTATAGCTAAAAAATAAGAGAATCGGGGCCCTGTTCTCGACCCTAAAAATTGTTATTCGCCAATTTTTTACACTGACCCACAAAAAAGCTGTGCTATGTGCTCCTTTAAAAACGTGGTTCAAGTAAACCACAAGCTAAGTACCTAAACTTAATTCATCTTCAAGTAGGCCCATGAAATCATGGTCACCCTACAACACTTACGGCGTGGGTGGCTAAAACCACGTGCTCATTGTCTCCGACAAACAGTAAACCAACACAAAGTCTGACTTACGACTGGATACGACTCGTTACGACCTCAGAGCAAAGTGACTTTCAGAGAGAACACTTCGAACCGGCATTAAGCAATCGAACTCATCACATTGAGGCTTGGCACGCGCTAAGCCACAACTGAATGCACAGAGACACATACTACTTACATCAATTATAAGACAAATTATAGGAGTACCTCTTCTTTTTCTTCAACAGCGCTTGATAGATAAATGTTTAAACTACAGAGTATCATAAATTCTATTATCTGTGTCTTTATACTTACACAAAATTGTGTATTTACAGTCGGACCACTATTATGAGCCCATTTTGACAGCTGTAAATTCTAATGTCATGACATATTGCCTATTCAGCTTTATAGACATTCCTTATATGTATATAACAGGTGACAAAATGAGCATAAGTGTGGCTCGCCTGTATGGGCCTTACCACGATTCGCACGTTTTGTTTTGTAAGTAGCTTTATTTAAGTTGTATTTTTTTTTGTGGTAATGCCACAGAGTACGCACACGGTAGTGTTATTGTTTATTCTTATGGTAATGCCTTATGTTCCCCTTTTATGTGCCGATGACTTATAAATGGCGGCTGGTAGCGACTGGATGGCGAAAACGAGAGATACCGAGAAACGAGAGGTACCCTGGGGGAGGCCTACGTCCAGCTGTCGAATGCAATAGGCTGATATATCTACGTGATGCCCTACGTGTATATTCAACTGTTTTTTGCTTGCCAATTCATATAACCATGAGTTTTTTTGGCTTCATTCTGCTTGCTCACAGGGTTTCCTCTAAAACATATTCTTCCTCGGAGATTATTTGACTCGGCTGTAACGTAATTTACCATCTACGGCAAGAGTTTCGCTCCCATTGAAGTCGGATAGAGAATGGTTTTCAACACGATCAAAGTTATAAAATTTGTACTTTACAAGGTTTTGCTACCGATCTAATTTTGTAGATAGTACTTTTAGTAGGTAAACATTTCTTTAGCTACCTACGTATAGATTAGATTTAAAACGCATATTTTTAACAAGGCGACTAGCAAATTAACGGGGTACCACCTATTAGCGTCTAAAAAATATAACTGGGCAATGGTTAAATAATTTGGCTTTAAATTATATTTGACAAGCTTCAAATGGAGGGCATCATAAGAAGCTAAATGACGGCTGCGACTTCAAGGTAGTATTATATTTAAATAAGTAATTGAAATTATAGGCGGGGTATCAAAAATCATAGGTTGGCGAATAACATTATTAGTGCGATAACAAATAAAATATTAAGGCTATTGTAGGCTTTCATCTAAAAGAAGACTTTCTAGCTCATATTTACGAGCAGCTGTAAATATTAAAACAGATACTTTAAATAATTATTAAGGAATATTTTTTTTAGTATTGGAAATCATAATATTATGAAAATGACGGCGCGGGGGGCGAAACGCACTATCAGCCAATGACAAGCGGCGAGTGAACGTCACGGGACTAGCTATTGCTTGTTGTTGTTTGTTTGTGTAATTCACCGGTAATGGGTGCATACGAACAAGTGGGACCACTCCGCCTTTAGAGGCAAAAATTATCCCAATAGGGCAAAAAAAGAAAACGCGGTCGCCCCACCAAATCAAGGCCAGCCCTTATTATTCAATAAGTATTTAAGTACCTATAGAAATACCTTAACAATTGTTTTAATTATTAAATAAAAATTTATGCCTTTTATATTTCACCATTATCAGAAATAAAAATGTCAAGAAATAGAACAATATAAACACAATCAAATTATTTCAAGTTAAGTGAGACATAAAAGAAACACAATCACAATGTGTAAATTGTATGCAATTTTTATATTTAATTTAAACACAATATTTAATTGTATGCCATTTTTTATTTTATTTGCAGCTCGCAAAATGTCGCTTATTATATGTTAATAAGATCTCAATTAAATTAATTATTACCTCAAATCAATTTAAATTTAAGCTCTATTTTACAATTTATTAATGCCTATTTTCTAATTTTTAGCTGCTGGCAATTTTTCGCTTATCCATAAATTCAGTAGACAAAAGAAAAACTCGATGCCAGTTTCTATTAAACCAAAGCTTGATTTAGATTTTAACGCTTCTACTTTTTACTTAATACTGTACTCCACTGTCGCTGCCAACCTATTATATTTACTATCCACTATAATTATTTTTTCAACCTTGAATCTGATTAAGTAGTCGCCGCGTTAATTACATGCCGATTTAAAATAATTACAGCATACGGACAAAAGAAAACATTTAAAATAATGTTTTTTCTATAAGTCCGTTCATTTAAGAATTACCTATAATGTAAACAAACTTTGTATGAATCTGACAGCTCGCGACTGTCAGTTACATACAAAGTTTGTTTACATTATAGGTCATTCTTAAATGAACGGAGTTTAAGTATATTTATTTCAAACTTTAACGTTACTTTGAGTAAGTAGCAAGTGTTTTCAATAAAAAAGTATGTTTTTATTGAATTAAAATAGTAGGTTTATGTATGTTTTAAAACAAAAACTGGAGATATATGGATTAGTCAGCTATTTTATAGTCGAAAAATAACCTCTGACTTATGGGCTGCATAGCCGCATTTTAATATTATAATTTATTTCAACTAGTAATAATCGGTCCATCTTGCCGGAGGTCGTCCAGCAGTGGACTGCAATAGGTCGATGTGTGTATGTAGTAATAATCGTGTTAGAAAGGGAACCACAACTATGTTAACTGGTAAAAAGGCTCAAAAAACGAGCGCAGACGAGATTTCTTTTCCCAATCGTCACCTAAGTAATGATCGGTTCAGCATTCGGCTAGTCAGCCATTTTTGTAGTCAGCGACTCATGGGCAGATTGTAAGCCGATCAGTCTTTAGTCGGCCAAAACCATAGCACAGTATAATTAATAGTACTAGCGTAACCATAGTATGTGCATCTCTAATAAAAACAATCTTGCTTGAACCGCGTTGATGTCTTTCGTATGGAACGGAGTACACAAAATAAAAAAAACATATTCATACAAATTGATATGTCTTCTTTTATTCACAATAAAATAGTGTACTATTTACACGATGTACATAACACAATGAACAAATTAAACATTTAAGTACTTACTTACACTAACATCCAACTATGATTTATCCGTCTAAAAAAACAATAATATCTTCTTTTAAATACAGTGTTAGGAAAAGTACTGCGTTTCTTTCAAGGGGTGAACTGAACATGTCCATGAATCTGAACAACTGTCCCCATTGTACCTTTCATGATTCAAACATAGTCTAAACTTTATTTCAATCTTCAACCAAAGTGCCTTGGATAAAGTTGTTCAGTTTGATGTGCTGCTTCAACCTACAAAAGGAACGCAATACTTTTTGGTTTACATATTATCGTGGCTCCATCATGAAGACATAATATCAATTTTGTAGACAACACATAATCACTTTGTTTAGAATAATGTGGTGATAGCAGATACTTGCTTCACGAAACCCAGAAGACAATATGGTTGTCGCAGCCAACTGGTTGAAAAAGCCGTTCAATTGCACAGCTAGCTCTTCAAATAGACACCGTCATTCATCTACTTGACTAAACGTCCATTAGCAAAGTGGTTGAATATAGCTATAAACAACGCTTAGCCTACTGGTTAACGTTCCTATGATGATGATGATTTATGCTTATAATTTTTACATCAAAATAATAAAATACGATCGAACACGCCTGCTGCTAACGCCATTTTGTACTCAAAACTACACTAGCGCTGCGGTGGCTATAAAACATACTAGTTTTTCATACAGCGGTTTCTCCGTCAGCTGTTACGTTGAATGTTTGACATACCCCAACATTTAACTACAAAACTAGGTATGTGGTTGAATAGCGTTGTTTGATGAACGAGCTAGCTGTGCAACTAAACGGCTCTTTTAACCTGTTGGCTGCGACATGGATATTATGAAACAAGTCATGTGAACTTGAATTTAGTAATGTGTAGTATTTAAAACGTTACATTAAAAGCAAATAATTAATAAAGTAAAATAATAATTAATAAATGGTGTAAGGGACAGCCCTCCCAATAATGATAAGTCGCATTCCGACCATGAAACTTAACAACTTACCTTAAGAATATATTTCAGGAGTCGTCAATTTTTATCGACTTCCAATGGTACATGCGGTCAGCTGATCGAGTCGATTTTTATTTACCGTCTAGGGGAAAGTTGTTCAATTTCATGGTCCCTTACACTACACCCTGTATATTTTTGTATACAAAACTTTTAAAATAAATATTGAATCCTAAAATGTAATGAGAGCATGTAACAATTTATTGCATAAATGAAATAACTGAAATTATTACTAAATTCTGTCAAAATAATAATTTAAAAATACCTCTTTTATCAAAATGCTCTTGATTCTGACTGTACATTTCCTTAGCTAATTCTTAACTAAAGCTTAGAATTAGATAAGAAAGCTTCCTGTCATTATCAAAGCCAATCTCGTTGAAAAACCTACACATTACCGAACTCACGACTATAAAATAGACATAAAACATTCAAAAAAATCCTACAGACTTACTTTTATTATAAAATAATAATCAATTCAGTTTTCACTCAGAATTAAACTTACAACAATTATTGCTTATTATGTAAATAGTACATCAACTAAAGCGATTTTTTTCAGCTCTATTTTTTATTGTTATTTAGACATTCTAACTTCACACATCACTTTTTTAAATTTCAGTAAAAGATTCTGCGGGGCTTTTCATACAACTTTATGTACTTTTATGTCAAAATTAATAAAATATACTACGATTTATAAAGTTCATTGTTGTTATTACACAGGATTAGAAGCCATGCCATACTGGCAATTAAGGTACACTTGCATAATATCGCCAACGTAAGCTGAGCCGCGATAGCCCAGTCGGTAGAGGCGTCGCTACTAGTGATAGCGAAAGCCTCAGGTTCAAATCCTGCCTGCGGTTCAATTTCGAAAGTTCTACAAAATGTTATAATAACTATACCTTAATCGATATCGTCCATCCGTCTATCTAACTAAACTATAGCAATATTTTATAAGGTGAAATTGTGTTAGCGATAGCGAAGCTGGTGATAAGGAAACAACTTTCCCCAAGGAAAATATGACAAAAATATTTTGAGATTCCATAGTAACTCAAATCAGCTGATCGGCAATATTATATGGGAAGTCCTAATGTGTTCGTAACCTTTGATCCTTGGGGATAATTATTCTTTTTCTCCAGCCTTGAGATTTCGCTATCGGTCACTATTAAATTTTCACCACTATATATGTTTACAAAAGAAAATTATGTCAGTCTGTCGATTTATTTATGTTGGTAACTTCGGCGCGTGAACTACGAATTTTATTATACAGGTTGTAAGAAATGCCATTTTGTTCGGTGAAAGATACGATATAGAAAAAGATAGAATAAAAATACGTTCAAACATTTGTTACAATAAGTTATAAGTTTTTTGTCAATCGCAAATAATTTCTCAATTTGAGGTTCAGGTCACACCGAGACGCAACGCGACGCGCTCTTCAGAAACCAGTCATAGAATGTTGAACTGTTTTCACTTCATATCAAGATAGTTATTGGTATAGTTTTTACAGATACAACGAATAAGTATGTAAATTATTATAATATAGTGGATATGATGTTCTTTCTTAAACAATGTTTTTTGTTTTAAAGAATCCTTGATAATGCATATATCTTAATATTCAGAAATGTCTTAAATATGAATTAAAATGTTATCACTTTTCTCCAATCAATGAATAAAAGCTTCTTTTTCCCAATGTAGTTATTTTTTAGCTAGACAGATGAAAAGACATTTTCACGTCTCGTCTCGATGTGAATTGACCCCATGAACTAATTATTAACTTCATTTATTCTCACATATATATCAATGCGAAATAAATACACTCCATAGACTAGGCGACAAGGTCTTTGGCTAGGATTTACAACAATATAAACTAACAGATAAAATAATTTCAATTTAAAGGGTGGTTCCAATTTTCGTAATTTATTTACATTAGTTAGGTATTTTCAGTTTTTTATTCAAATAATTTTGTCTGAAAAAAGGGGGAAATTACCTATATGTTTTGATTTCTCAAAAATTTTAATTGAAACCACCTCAAAATTTCTTATAAATTATAGAATCCTTAAAAATAAACCATACAAAATCACTAAAAAAACAATATTTTTAATGGATGACGTTTTAAAAATGATGTTTTTTCTATTTTCAAATTGGTAACGTAACGATAAATGGCAAAATCTTGTACAATCGGCAGCACCTTAAGTTACCCTTACGGCATAATTTTTGCTATTACAATGGGTAAATTCTGCTGTTGCCGAAAGTACTTACAATATTGGAATTAAATATAATACAGTTGTAAAAATATTAGCTGAAAATATTTTAAGGGTGAACCATTACATTAAATTGAAGAACTGTCCTCAAGGAACACAAATTAATCCGTTCCTTGGTTTTCAATTATACAAATGTTCTGAAATGACCATTTAAAATTAACCCTTTACATTAGGTTTACAAAAAATACATAAAATATTTAAAAAAATCAACGTACAAAAAACATCAATAATTTTATACTTCTTAAAAAACTACTATTTTATTCTCTATAATATGTATCTTTACAACATTATTTATTTCGTGCGTTTCATTATAAAGCGGGATTCATTTTGAAACGAAAAAGAAAATATTTTGTCTGAGTTTTTCTGTTTTACCATCAGTTTTATTTAAGTATTTTTGATACTAAATTCCTGATTGATAATAATGATCATATTTACAATATTCGTTTTAAATTTATTAGGAATTTACTTTCCTTACTCAAGCACCGATATTTTGAAATGGATTACATTCTACGCATCTAGACTGCTACCTTTTAGAATATATTTTTTATTTCATTACATAACTAAGGACAGATGGCATCATTATTTTTAGATTATGTAACATTAATATTATTATTACACAATGTTTTTGATTGTTTGTCAAAATGTAGGTACCAAAAACTGGCAACATTAAGTGATACAGATAAAAAAATAGTCAAAAACAGAGTTTGATTGGTTGATCATGTGGCAGTGTTGCCAATAGTATCAACATTTTGACAAAGACCAAAGTTACTAAGAGTAGAATTGACTCAAACACAATTGGGGTTACCAGCTTGACTTATTGTCGTTAGTATAAAATTATTCTACGGCAAAGGATAGTACGGTTTTGGGTATTTGTTGGTGTAATTTCAGATCAGCTTAAAAAATGGCAGTAATAAAATGGAGTTTTAGTATAAAAAGGCGGTAAAAATCATAGCAAGGTCAATCAATCATACGAATTGCAACATCATTTTTGAAGTGTTGCCATTTAAGATTCGAAAAAATCGTAATTAGCTGTTAGTTTTTACACTTGTAGTTTATTAATGCACTGATCTAAAATTTCACACATAAAGGCAATTCAAAATTATTTGTCTTAAGTTAGTTCCTTTACCAGGGTAGAAATGGATATGTATTTTGTAGGTTATGTTTAACAAGCTCACGGAAAGATACTGTCAATTTGAATTATCTAAAGATATTTCAAATTGCCAATAACTTAAATACAAAATGAAATTATTCCAATAATCAAAGTAATTGGGGCAACAATGAGTCTTATAATTATAAAGTTACGTAAAAGAGTAAAATGCTATGAATAAAAACACACAACAAAATTTATAAATGGGAAATATTGGAATTTGATCAAAATATTGTTCGGTTAATAAAATATGACTTCATTTAGGTACTGTAATTAAATAAAATAAAAGTCAAAAATAAAAAAAAAGTAACATAAAAAATATTAACCTTAAATTATATAAAGGGTGTGAAGGAATATAAAATTGGATTTATTCTACATACCCTGATTTGGGACGATTCCCCATTTCCCAATTCTCAAACAGCCTTCATTCAATATGTTATTGTCCGCACCTTCTACAATACTCTACAATCGCCTTCAAAAACATGAAACAGGACTTTAAAAATTAGTTAAGATTTATATAAAAGATAAGACTTTATTAAATACTGTAACGTTTGTCTCTGTCCTGTATGACAGCAAACAAAAAAAAAACACTATGAAAAATAAACACTAAAAGTATCATAAGATTTTGATGAAATAATTTATTAACGCAAAAAATGCATATAATATTTTTATTTAAATCAAAAAATACGTAGACGTTTACACCCTTTTATTTCACCTAAGAAGACGATTGTTCAAACTACTTACGAAGCCGCCATCACTCCACAACTGCTTACCCTATATGACTATTACAGGGATGTTCACCCTATTTTTATTTACTAGTTTTTTCAGATATAAGCTGCCATATTTAGCAGATACAATTATACCAAATTTTTCGTGTTTTCTGTACAATAGTAATGTGATATTGATATTATGTATTTTATTGCTATGTCAATATTTTTTACTTAATTATTATGCAATACAAAAAGAATGTACAAAATCATCTTTCGCTCGGCCATTTTGACTTATAAAATGCGAAGCATTTTAGAATAGCAAAAAAACTAGCTATTCATATCATACCCATTAGTATTAGATGGCAACACTAAAGATCAGTTCAGAAGTGTTTCCATATTTTACGCTGCTGTTTATTATACATGATACTCTTATTAATTAAATGCATTCTGGACTGTTTCTATTAGCAACCACAGTCAAACTTCAATCTCCAAATATTTTCTTTATACATTAACACAATAATCTCATTTTTCTTCTTACAAACTTCTAAAAGAGAGACCACACCTCATTTTCTTTCTCACTCTAACACCAAACAGAGTACATACATCTACCTCGCTCTAAAAGCTCTTAAAAGAAAGACCAATAATTTCACTAGATGTCTAGAGTATTTGATAGCTCAGCTGGAAAGAGCGCTAAGTGTTCGAAAAACAGCTTTCCGCTGGTCATATATTCACTCGTAATCCCTCAAAATACTTTACAAAGCTCCAAAATCTAGGTACAAATGCGGAACTCCTAATTTCTCTGCCTTGTACTGCAAAGGGTCAGCCATTCGATCAATTAGTTTCAACGCCACCTATCAATAAACTTTGGTAATGTGGTTGATACAAGCTAACCTTTCTGTCACTCTAATACCATACAGATACATCCATCTCACTCTAAAATACCTTACAAAGCTCCAATATCCGGATACAAATGCGGTACCCCTGATTTCTCTTCCTTGTACTGCAATGGGTCAGCCCTAAACTCAATTGGTTTCAGCGCCATCTGTCCGTACACTTTGGTAAAGTGGTTGATGCAAGCGGACCGTTGTGACATGTGTCTGGCGTCGGCTGACAGCATTTCCGTGTTGGTGCATTCGGGGCATTTGAATTTCTTGCGGGGAGTCACCTGGAATGAAAAGAATGGGGCTTTACATACATACATACATATATCACGCCCATAATCCCTTGCGGGGTAGGCAAAGCGTAAACAACCGCAAAACGGTAATATACGCCACGGCTGACAAACATTTGAGGGTCATTTGAAATATTGTGTATCACCATAGTGACAGGTTGTGGTTATCGTTAGTGGGGCTTTAAATAACAAAATTCTTCTTTTTCGTGTGAGTCACCGAGTCGTCCAACGACCCGATGAACCCTGGCGTCAGCGTTCTGCAATCGCCTGCTACTTGTTGTAGTAGACCTGTAACACCTGCCGTCTAAGTAATCATATACAGCGACCGGGACCGAATGAACCAATAATGTCTTAACCAGACTGGGAATAAAGTGCCTCACCGAAAATCAAACCCAGAACCATCAGGCAGTCGCACTACCACTGCGCCACATCGGTCGTCAACATAACAAAATTGGTGTGGTATGACGCGTTCCGTCATTCTGACAAGGCAGCGTCATATAAAAAAAAGACGCTATTAATGCGAAACAGCCAGGAACGGCATATAGAACTTGAAAAAAAAAGCAAGAAAAACTTAAAGGGCGTACGTTTGGTAAGGTAGCTTAAAAATTAGTTCAATGAGCTGTTTGCAATAATGAGGATTGAGGACAGACTGTAGTAAAAAGAGGGTGGACTATTGCAGACACACCATGATCTTTCACATGCAACTTTTCACTAACGATAGTTCCATAGATATAGGGATGTCACATTTAAGAAGTCGACAGATTTAGGGATGTCGCACTCAAGGTATCAATGTATTTAAGGATGTCGCTCTCGAGATATCGAAGGATGCAGGGATATACATATACAATACCTTTCTGAATAGATACTACCTATAGAATAGATACTTCACCATTTGTCGTCCACCGAATGCTTGATCACTTTAGACATTGAAACCGTGCTTTCCAAAGCACAACCTACCTAGATAAGAGGTTTCCTAGGAATATTGGTGACAAGGAAATTCATAGCAATTTATTTGCAGCTAATGTTGTCGTCCACCCAATGTTTGATCTCTTCGAGCATCTTGTACGTGTAGTACCACGAACAATATTAATTTACAATATAGGTAGATCTATGGATATAGGAATGACATACAAACATACATATATCACGCTTATATCCCATACGGGGTAGGTAAACGGCCGTTAAAAACGAACATTTACACCACATCTGACAAACATTTATGGGTTATTAAATAAAATTAATGACTTACTCAAGATATCGATTTAGCACTCGAGATATCTTCTTCTTCATGGAGTGATTCGAGATATTCGTTGATGTAGTGATCACACGCTCGAAATATCAATGGATACAGCAATGTCGCTCTCGAAATATCGATGGTTACAGCGACGTATCACTCGAAATATCGACTAGAATACTTACTTTTATTGGGGGCTTCTTAGTAATATTGGCGACTAGGAAGTTCATAGCGATGTGTTCGCAATTAAAGTTGTCGTCCGCCCAATGCTTGATCTCTTTGGGCATCTTGTACGAGTAGTACCACAAACATATCTTGTGGAATCATCACTTTACTGACCAATAATAGTCGAGATAATTATAATATCAATATATTAGGCTAAGGATGTCGCCTTTTATTCTTTTTGAATACGGAAAAATTTTGGGAATTGATTCATTCGCCTGTATTATAGTTATATAATATCAATTGATCGACGAATACATAGATGTTGTACTCGAAATATCGATGAAGCACTCAAGATATCGAAGTTTGTTGAGTCTTGTACTCGAATTATTGATTTAGAACTCGAGATAATGATGTGGCACTCGAGAAAACGAAGTAAGTATGTAGGGTGTTGTCCTCGAAATGATGTTGTGGTATTCGAAATATTAATGTGGCACTCGAGATATCGAAGTATGCATGGTGTTGTACTCGAAACAATGATGTGGAATTCGAGATATTGACATCTCGAGTGTAAATGGATTCAGGGATGAAGTACTGTAAAAACTTACTTTTATTGGGGGTTTCCTAGTAATATTGGCGACTAGGAAGTTCATAGCGATGTCCTCGCAGTTAAAGTTGTCGTCCACCCAATGCTTGATCTCTTTGGGCATCTTGTGCGTGTAGTACCACGACCAGATCTTGTGGTGGAACGCAGCACCGGTTAGCACCTGGAAATATTACATACATACATACATACATACATAAATCACGCCTATATCCCTTACGGGGTAGGCAGAGCGTTAACGGCCGTTCAACGGATATTAACACCACGCCTGACAAAAGTTTGAGGGTCAATCAGATAACTGTGTATCACTATAGTGACAGGTTGTCAGCCCGTCGCCTAAAATTGCAATACACACCCTCGTGTCCCTTAGTCGCCTCTTACGACACCCATGGGTAAGAAATGGGGTGATGCTATTCTAAACCGGCATCACACGGAGATATTACAATAGTAATATAAATAGGTGGGCTATTGAATGATAATCATCATCAACATCAGTCCACAGCTGTACATTGGCCTGCCTATTCTGAGGAGTATAGCCATACTCACAACGCTTCACAGACGGAATGGCGAGCGCAGTGCAAGATGTGGCAATCACAGGTAACGCTAGTACCTATTCCCTGGATTAATTTATCCTTAGTCGCTTCTCACGAAACCCTCGGGTAGAATTAGGGTAGTGCTATTCTAAGCCGGTATCACACGGCAATTGAATGATTATAAGAAATCGAAAAATATCGTCTACGGTTGGGATTTGAACTCTGGACCGTGAAATACAATTCCATCGCTCTGCCAACTGAGCTACCGGAGAGCTGATGTATTCTCCAAATAATCAGACGGTTTCAAATATTCCGAACATATGGGATTGGCGCATTGCAGGTAAAAACCGTGAAGTGAAAAACTAATCTAATTTTGATATTGCCAAAACAAGGATGAACTCACAGACGACAACAAAACTTGTTTAAAATTAGTTGTGACTTGTTTAGGCTTGCATGTCTAAGCAGGTTGTTTTACTTTATTAAACAACAATAATCTTGCCGCCTACACGGTCTGAAGGATCATTCATTAGCATCGTTGACTCACGGCGCGGCGGCGGCGGTAAATCAAAGATATACCGGGTGTAAGGGACGGTGTACCAACATATCCTCCATCGTAAAAGTAGTTCAGTTTCATGGTCTGATCACGCCTGCAATGTTCTCGGTACACCGTCCCTTACACCCTGTATATGGTGAAATTTACTAGTGACCGATAGCGAAAACTCAAGACGGGCTGGTGATAAGAAACAACTTTTCCCAAGGAACAGATTTATGGCGGGTGACAGGAGTAATGCCAATAGGCAGAATGGAGGGTTCCAGGTGGAGTCGGGAAAAGGGTAGCTACCCGCCTGGCCGGGTGTTGTGGCCAGGGGACCGACTGGTCCACCTGGATAGAATTGGAAGTTGTATATTTATGCGTTGCGTGGAGAAACACTTCGATACCGCGTTTCAGGCTCTTTGTTCTGTCACGTGGCGCCATCTTGCAGATATGTTGGAACTTCTGTTGCGTCTTGCTTGCTCGTGAACCACTTTGAGTGAGCTTCTTGCCGTAGCTCCCAGAGGTCGCTACAGTACTCCCCCTCAAGACCGGAGGTCGATACCGTCAGCGAGCGAAGTGGGGCTGATGACGTCATGTAGCGTGATGCTGCGGTCTAGCGTGGCGAAGCAGTGCTGGTTCCAATGTCTACGGTGAGTCGAGACGATGATGGAAGACCAGTGAAGCTGCCGTGCTGTGACTGCGGTGGGTGCTGATGACGTAGTAGTTGGCTGCATGCTGTAGTGGTTGATGCGTGGTTGAAGGCTGCGAAGTCCAAGGTAGGGGTCACCAATATGGCGGGTGACAGGAGTAATGCCAATAGGCAGAATGGAGGGTTCCAGGTGGAGTCGGGAAAAGGGTAGCTACCCGCCTGGCCGGGTGTTGTGGCCAGGGGACCGACTGGTCCACCTGGATAGAATTGGAAGTTGTATATATGCGTTGCGTGGAGAAACACTTCGATACCGCGTTTCAGGCTCTTTGTTCTGTCACGTGGCGCCATCTTGCAGATATGTTGGAACTTCTGTTGCGTCTTGCTTGCTCGTGAACCACTTTGAGTGAGCTTCTTGCCGTAGCTCCCAGATGTCACTACAGATTGATATATGAAAAAAATGGATCTTCCCATACAAAATTGCCGATAAGCTGATTTGGGTTACTACAGAACTCAAACTATATTTTTTCATATTTCGACCTATGTTCCTTGGGGAAAGTTGTTCCTTATCACCAGCCTGTCTTGAGATTTAGCTACCAGTCACTAGTAAAATTTCGTCCCATAGGTATATGGTATACTGCATTTATTTTGTAATGACTAATTATGAAACAAACTTTGTTTACATTATTAGTCATCCATAAATAAACGGAGTTTAGGTATACCTACCTGCCCGAGGTACCTACAAAAAAATGCTGACAGAGTAACATTTTATAGTTTGGTGCACATCTCACATGATGGCGTAGTGGTTAGTACCCCTGCCTGCTACGCCGAGGATCGTGGGTTGGATTCCCCACACAATACAAATATTAAATTACACATACACATATCACGCCTATTATCCCTTGCAGGATAGGCAGTGCGTAAACGGACGCAAAAACGGACATTTACACCACGTCTGACATATATTTGAGGGTCACTTGGAAAATTGTGTATCGCCATAGTGACAGATTGTCAGCCCATCGTCTGTAATTGGAATAAACACCCCCGAGTCCCTTAGTCGCCTTTTACGACTCCCACGGGAAAGAAATGGGGTGATGCTATTCTAAGCCGGCATCACACGATATTAGGTATTAAATTAATTTTCAAATATTTGTGTTGAGTCTGGATATTTTCTATGTATTGTATGTATTTATTTACAAAAATAAAGTATTTAAGTGTTAATATCAGCTATCTTGTTTCCATAGTACAAGCTTTTGAATTGATTAACTTTTTTTTAAATAACAGGCTTAGCTAAAGAAATGGTTCTACAGAATACAGTCCATTAATATACAGTTATAGCTTTTTCATTGAACTCAATTGAACGTTCCGCCATATCTGCATACCATCTGATTAAAACAATATAAAGGTAGATTGATTAATTGCTTGATTGAGTGAGTGATTGCCGAGTGATGCCGGCTTAGCATCACCCTAATACTATCCGCGGACGTCGTAAAAAGCGACTGAGGGATAAATTAATCAAGGAAATAGGGCTGCAGCATTCCCTGTGGAAGCAATATCTTGCACTGCGCTCGCCTATCAATTTGCCTAGCTTAGTAAGTGTATCCAGCAGTGTTGTAGCTGTTAATATTATGTAAGGGAGAGTGAACCGATGAACCCTAAAAACAAACGCAAGCGTAAACAGCGTTTGTTTTTAGGGTTCATCGTGTCGTTCGTGTTAATCACAACAAGAGTCAAGTATATTTTGACTTACGAATGAAAGTTTTAGGTTAAATTAGTTCTGTTCAGTTCTGTGGGTTAAATAAAGAATACCAGTAATAGACACACATACAGATATCACGCCTTTATCAGTTACGGGGTAGGCAGAGCGTTAACGGCGTAAAATACGGTCGCTGCCGCCACGTCTGTCATATAATTGAGGACTGTTTCAGAAAAAAAAATGGTGTATCACTATAGTGACAGGTTGTCAGCTTGTCGCCTAAATTTTAAATACACTTGAAACCCTCGAATTCCCTAGTAGCTTCATACGAGACCCGTGGGAAAGAAATGGGGTAATGCTATTATAATCCGGCATCACACGGCATAGAATTTATAACGGAATATCATAATTAAATAGTAAATTAATGTGCCCAGGTGCTTATTTTAAAACAGCTTCGTTTAAATTAGTTTTTATGATAGAACATAGTTAGCAGTGTGGTAAGGACATTGCAGGCTGAACAATCGTTAGAAAGATGGTTCCGTGCTTCGGAGGGCACGTTAAGCCGTCAGTCCCGGTTTAAGTGTATGATTACTCAGCCGGCGGTCGTTACACAACCATGTCAGAGGCCTTCTATTATTAGTAGGCAGTTGAATAACTCTGACTTCAGGGCTAATCGAATCGAATCGACAAATCGAAATTTGTCGATTTGTGATACACACACAAGAAAAAAAAGCTCAACCTTACCTAGCCCAGTTTTTTTTGTATATTCAAACCCATCACTACCATAAAAACTTTAGGCCAAGATTGCTTCGAAAACGTCACAGATGTGCAGTAAAGAACCACACTTGTCTCAAATTGAGGAAGTCAGCCATCCACACAAGGACAGTTTAGTTTAAAAGTGAACCCTTAGAGCAAATAGTTATAGAGGGTGCCCGGAGAGTCACAAAGTGAAGCCAAAAACTGGGCTACTTCAAGCTGCAAATATTGTGACACAGTTTCATAATTAAATAAGCAACATCACTATAATATTTTCTTGAGTTTGCACAACTATGACTCATCACAATAAAACAATTTTAAACGGATTTAAGTTGTGTTTATTTTGGATTTTACAATTCCTCTCAACAATTTCAACATACTGTAAGACCTACTACACAAGATACAGTTTCAGCATTTTGTGTGGAACCCGGACGTTACGCTAGGCAATTAAGAAATAGATGGCGGTAGAACAAAAATAATTTCTATTCTAAATAATGACGTCTAACACCTTAGTCATCCGTGACCACGGGCTCTCTAAAGAGCTCGAAGCGTAGGAATTGTAAAATCCAAAATGAACACAACTTAAATCCGTTTAAAATTGTTTTATTGTGAGCAACATCACTGTGAACCACTTACTGAAATTCCAAAGCTTTTTAAGCAAGTAAAAATTTACTACCTTCTACACGAATAAAGAAAAATCTATTTTTAAGCGGTATCCAAGGTAAAGTTCTCGTCGTCACCGATAGGGAAAACTCGAGATGGGCGTATTTTAACCTATTTTCCTTGGGGAAGTTGGGCAATAAGGAACAACTTCTGGTCTGGAGATTTCACTATCGTTCACTAGTAAAATTTCACCCTATAAACGATACTTGTGTTTGCTGTCGAATTTCGTTATTTCCATGTTGTGTGTGGCTTTATCTCATTTAGCAAAAAGTTCAAGTTATAATAGCAAAGGAATTATAATTTAATAATGCCAAAATTTTCATGACAAAAAGCTGCGAATCGTACCCAAGATAATTTTGCTCATAGGACTTCTTCTAACATTTTTCGACTGAGCCGCAAAAATGATCATCTCCTGGTTCAATCTAGTTGTTTATGAAACGACTCTGTAGGGCAGTGGGCTATCTATTTATAACTTAATAGGGCGTCGTAAGTCGTCACAAAAATGGGGATAAACTGTAGGCAAGGAATAGGGTATAGGTACCACTAAAATACCTTTTATATGTTTACCATGATAAATTTTGAATACAAGAAAATATATAGGGTGAAATTTTACAAGTGACTGATAGCGAAATCTTAAGACGGGCTGGTGATAAGGAACAACTTTTCCCAAGGAACATCGGCTGAAACATGACAAAAATATGTTGAGTTTCCATAGGAACTCAATCAGCTAATCGGCAATTTTGTATGGGAATTCAAATTTTTTCGTATTTCGATTTATATTCCTTGGGTAAAGTTGTTTCCTATCGCTAACCCATCTTGAGATTTCGCTATCGGTTACTAGTAAAATTTCACCCTATAGATAAGATAAAATAAAGATTAAATAATTTATCTCGTATCGGAGGACAGCACTTACTTTGGGTCGTCGAAGCCGGCGAAGTAAGTAAGTAAGTAATTAATACAGTCATAGGCGACAAAATACTGGTGGACACCAAGCTACATAGCCTGGCACATCGCCGCAAGGTTGCCTGCTTGTCGGTTTTTTACAGATTGTACTTCGGAGAGTGTGCTCAAGAGCTTCACGACCTTGTTTCACCAGCTCCCTTCTACCATCGGACATCCAGACGCACCGCCGGATACCATCCGTACCTGGTTGCCATTCCACCGATTCGGCCTAAGCGCTTCCAGTCATCATTTATAATGCGCACTGCTAAAGAGTGGAACTCACTACCTGCGTCTGTGTTTCCAAACGCATACAACCCTAATCTCTTCAAAGTAAGATCTTAGACTCTGTCTCTGTCCTATGACCTAGACTAGAGTCAAGAGCAAACCCATCATTAATAATAAAAAAAAGGAATAGCTTAGTAGTTAATTAGAACGCCAGCAGCGGCATAATAACCCGAAAGTCATAGGTTCGAATCCCGGTCGAAATAAAATATGAATTATATTCATATTTTATTTCCTGGTTTCTATAATTGCCTTCTAAAGAGGAAGTGCGCTAAAAGTGCAAAAAATTAACAAATTCATGGTTATCTAATCATGAACTTAGCAAACCTATCAGTCATCGTCACTGCACTATCTTATCTTGTACAGACGATGTGCGAAATATTCTATCAATGCAAAAAGTCGTTCACCTTTGCGACTTTAGCAACGAATGGATTTAAAAAGAAACAATAAGTAAGTCTGAGACGAGTTTATCCTTTTTGTGTTCTTACTTTGATAGCATTTTGAACATGCATACTTTGATGAAATGGAAACTGGCAAACTCCAGGAGATCTATGAATACGAAAAGATAATATTATGAAAAAAAATTAAATGAAAATAGCTTCACCTTTGATGATACATGATATCATTTTTAAATTTTTAGGTATATTTATGTGCTAGGGTTAAACAGATAAACAGTGATCTGCTACACTGCAGGTTTGAGGTTGATTTGGCGCCATTGTCGTTGCATGAATAATGATAATTTCTCGAAAGCGATTTAACAGTATTATATAACATATGATTTATCTGTCTGCCAAAATGATACGCTAAGACATGATTAAATCATTCTCATATCTTTTATTATAGCGCAAAAATGCAACCTCCTAGCTTGGTGATCAATTTACGATGGACGCTGCCTTATTTTCACTATATCCAATATAATCAGGGTCATTAGGCACGCTTAGGCCAGGCTGATGGTCAATTCGTTTGGAGAATTAAACATTAGCTAGAGATCGCCAACACAATTAAAACAATGAATTTACCTTCTAGTCATTAATCAATAGAAGAAGGAACCGAGTACCTATCATGCAACCTTGAAGCACTCCATAATAATTAGGTAGCCTGCGTGTGACTAATAAACTAAGAATTTATAAGATGCAAATTATTATTGTTTTGCTAAACGAGAAGTCTGTCCTACACAGGAAAGGCAGAGTCAAAAAATTCAATGTCAATGTTAGATGTTTATGTCTTATCAGTTTTTTTAAGACTGGTCTCTTCCATTTTAGCCCCGGGGCTTTAAAACCTACATCTGACTGACTAGTGGGAAGCAGGGACTCACCCGGAGAAGTTTGTGTGCCGGCCCAACTGAACTTAGGAGTTATTCTGGGAAGAACGGATGGGACTCATGTCAAATCAGTCAAAAGCTTCATGTGAGTTGAAAACTACCGAACAAACGTACGATATTATTTGATTCTTGATTGGACTTATCACAATGTCTATAGAATCAAGTTACATGGTTGACAGCAAAATTCAAGATGACGTTTTATAGCAACTTTTTAACGCCAGACCCATCTTCTCCCCAAAGGAAAAAGAAATCGCTTTAAACAGGCGGTATTAAAAGGATCTTACCATGGAAATCTGGTTCGTCCACTCGCTATGGTACAGCCAGGAGTGCGTGGTGTTGTCCCACACGTGAAGCCTGGACGGAAACCCCACTATCCGGTCGGGGAACTCTCGCCACACGTCGAAACTGAAAGGTGATATATAGATTTTTGTGAGAAATGTTAGATGAATAATAGGTCGAGCCTCTAGGCAATCTTCACTTGGCGCCAAAAATAAACGGTTTCAAAAACAATCTATAACACATTATTATATATAAATAAAAAAAATATTTACCGATTCAATTACTAGTTTATTCAAACATTTGACTTATATTAACGCGATTTTGGGCATTTGAGTATACTTAAGGTTTTAAATAAACGGAGTATTTTCTCAACATTCCTTTATCTTTTTAACGTCAACAAGAGCGTGAGATCCGAATTCGTTATCAATATTTATTTATCAAACACGAAATTAATTACATAAAATTCTGAGATATCGGGTTAAAGTTAAAGAGCAAAGATAAATACAGAGATCAAATGTTAAAAAAAAAATAGTGAGTACGATAGAATTTGATGAAATATATAATATATATATGATTCTAAGATTCAAATATAGTTATCTTAAAACACAATATAAAGTTGGTACAGTAACGTAATTTAAAAAAAGTACATTCGTGTTTTGCTAAACAAATATAACAGCAAGGAACAAGAGAAAAAGTGCAAAATGGCGCCAATATATCCCGAAAATACGTGTCCCAATCTAAATATTATGAATTAATACATATATCACGCCTATGATCACTTACGGGGTAGGCAGAGCGTAAACCGCTGTAAAAAACGGACATTTACGCCACGTCTTGTCAGACGTGGTGTAACATTAGAGGGTAATTTGGATGGAATATTGTGTATCACCATAGTGTCAGGTTGTCAGCCCATCGCCTATATTTGCAATACACACCCTCGAGTCCCTTAGTCACTTCTTACGACACCCACGGGAAAGAAATGAGGCGATGCTATTCTAAGCCGGCATCACACGGCATGAATTAATAGCGTCAGCGCAATATTTAGTTCGTGATGGTTAGATCGTTTCGTGGCATTGAATCCAATGAGTCTGAAATAATAATTTAATCAATACACATTACTGACACATGCAATGTAATTGTCGTAACGTAGTATCATAGGACGATTATTACCGCTTCAATCGCATTGAGTTATTAAAACAAAAAATATTATAGTCGCGTGGGCACGCACGCTACGCTGAACAAAAGAAAGTGGACTCTGATACATACACATATCACGCCTATAATCCCTTGCGGGGTAGGCAGAGCGTAAATGGCCACATGAAACGGACGTCTGACAAACATTTGAGGGTCACCCGGAAAATTGTGTATCGCCATAGTGACAGGTTGTCACCCCTCGCCTAAAACTGCAATACACACCCTCGAGTCCCTTAGTCGCCTCTTACGACTCCCACGGGCAAGAAATAGGGTGATGCTATTCTAAGCCGGCATCACACGGCAGTCTAAGCCAGCATCACACGGCATTCTAAGCCGGCATCACACGACATTCTAAGCCGGCATCACACGGATTGGACTCTGATATCTAATCTAATTTCTTTAAACGAGCAATTCTTGTTCTATAGGGTGAAATTATACTAGTGACCGATAGCGAAATCTCAAGACGGGCTGGTGATAAAAAACATGGTCGAAATACGAAAAACAAATTTCTATCTCTTACACAAAATTGCCGATCAGCTGATTTGAGTTGCTTGGAAACTCAAAATATTTTTGTCATATTTCAACCTATGTTCCATAGGGAAAGTTGTTCAGTTTCATAAGTACCTTAAAACCTCTTTTTGGCTTGTTATATCACTTTTTGTTACTCCTTGTATGGGGTGAAATTTTAGTAGTGAAGAAAACCGAAAACTTAGGATGGGTGGTAAGGAACTACTTTTCCTAATGAACATAGGACGATTAAAAAAAATGTGCCTCACATGCAAGGCGTACTAGCCGGCGTAGTAAATTTTCTATGGTAGTTTATTTTTCATATTTCTACCAATGTTTCTTGGAGAAAGTTGTTCCTTAACACCAGCCCCTCCTGAGTTTTCGCTATCGATCACAAGTAAAACTTCACCCTATATTAAACGGGAGTTTGGGAACGGCTGCAACTATTTTATGACATTCTAGAGGTATATGAAGGGGTTTGTAGAAGCAATAAATCATCAGTTAGATTTTATTTTTCAAAAATCACTTTATTCCTGCTAAAATGCCAGTCTAGTATAATTTACGAGTGCCAGTACGTACTAGTTGCAGTTCTACTGGACATTTCACTAAGTGTTACTCAGTAAAGATAGATTAGAATACGAAACTAGATACGAGGGTCAGCCCTACATTTTGCGGAGAAAATATCCAGGGGAAAGTATGACACCCTGTGGAAATCTTTAGAAGTGCTCACATACATGGACGACGTACTAATTACTAGTGCGTAGCGTAATGTCTAACTAAATAGAGGAACTTTGTGTTAGCGCACACGAGCTGGCAACTTGAGTTTGCAGAGCTTCCGGAATCTTAACATCCTGTGAGGAACTTTGAACAAAATTAAGGTCCTATTAAATTCAGTGCAAATATTTTTAGAGTGAGATCTGCTCCTGATACTGAACAACTTTCCTTAAGGAACATAGCTCGTGATGAGAAATAAATTGGACCTCGCATACGAAGTGTTCCATTTTTCTGTAATTTTTGTATTAGAGGACCAAATTTTTTATTCATATTTCGACCAATGTTACTTGGGAAAAGTTGTACAGTTTCACAAGTCGAACTCATCCTAGAAAGATTTGCACTGAATTGAATAGTACCTCATATACTTAGGTAGTTATTCACCTACCTGACTGCCTGCGTTTTCTATTAGTGCGGAGAACCTGGGTTTAACGGAGGGTTATTAAAGTTGATAATCATCAATTTATCACTTTGTAAGATTAGTCTCAGCTAAAGCTTATATATAAGAAGACCTTATATACTAAACATACTCTATTGTCTCAGCTTGTTTAGAACATGGCAGGTTGAACCACTTGATTGTCCGTAAGAGAGATGGTTCCGTTCTTCAAATGTGGTTCCGGTTCCGACAACTTAGCGCCCACAACATAACTATTATATTTACAATTTGCTACTAGTATAATTTTAAACTGTCTAAATACTAACAATCTATGGGCTAGGTAATTTTGTGAAAATAAACGAATTATCAATAATATTATAACGTACTAGTAGACACTCAACCAGGGTTTATTGGATCGTTTATCGACTACCTAGTTATCGCGTCATCGTCAATCGTTACAAATACAGCTTATCGGAACATCTCCCTAAAGTTTTCTGTGAATAAGTATCCATAGCAACATTATCGCGAGATCGATCCAATTATTCTGCCTGGTCATTGTTCTTGACAGTTCCCTACATTTCCGAACTAAAGTGCAAATCACCTGTCGTCAGCATGACAATGATAACAGCCAAATGACATCTGATATTGAGGCGGACGAGGGGGCCTCCAGGATTCTGAACGCAAACACGCATTTTATACATTTCGTTTGGTAATCGTTACACCGATGACCTATTTACAAGATGATGTAGATTTACGCGACTTACTTGTTAAATATTTGGTAGAAAGTTTAGCCCTCTACGTTTCTGCTGGTTAAGACAGCCTTCTTCACGGAGGTCGTTAGATCACATACGACCGCCCGTTAACTGTGATTGTCGATTTAATTCGGGAGTCTTAACCAGACTAAACGTAGAGGGCTAAACTCTCAACTAAATATTAATCATCCCAAGTGATCCTTGTTCGTTTATTTCCAAGATTGTGTTCTAGATAAGTAATTGAAACAATTGGTACAGATTCATTTTCATAGAAGACGCAATGCTATTGGAGAGTCGAAAGATATCATATAAATATCATCACGATATTATATCATAGAAGAAAACGTTTTGAAGTTTCTGCTGGACTTTGTGATCTTTGTTTAGTCACATCTAGTAGTTTCGAACCAGCTTGCAAAGCTTCTTTTAATAAGCTTTTTTTTCTATTCACATATTTGACATTTCTGAATATTGAGACATAATATGTGATGTTTCTGAACGCACCTCCACAAAATTTATTTGGCTGGAATTTTTATTTTGGCTGAAGCATTCGACCTATACAGCCAATTTCCAAAACTGATTTTTTTCACTGGAAGAGTCGAAAAGTTGTGTGTAGCACACAAGAGCAAATTCATTCACAACTCGTGCTTTTGAATCCCCCAATACTACTCAATTTTAGAATCCGTCGCTACCTCGGTATTGAAAATGAGCACACGAAGCTAAATAAACTTTGCTCACTTGTTATACAAATAACTATTTCAGATCTACAGAAACTCACAACTAAAAACTTTTTACTAGAGCGGTTGTTAGTTCTGCGGCGGATGAGACCAGCTTCCTAATGATGATAATAATGATGGATGTTTCCACTCACCTAAACTTCAGTTCATCAGGAGTCAGCATGATAATATCGTCATCAATCAGCTGGCATTCTGTCTCAAACTCGTCGTATGGAAGAATCTTATTATTTTTGTTAATGATGATAATGATGATGGTTTAACTCACCCAAACTCCAGTTAATCAGGGGTTAGAATGACGATGTCATCATCAATCGTCAGTTGGCATTCAGTCTCAACCCCGTCGTATGGAAGAATCTTATTATTTTTGTTAATGATGATAATGATGATGGTTCCACTCACCCAAACTCCAGTTCATCAGGAGTCAGCATGACGATGTCGTCATCAATCGTCAGTTGGCATTCGGTCTCAATCTCGTCGTACGGGAAGAATCTGTTCGATAACTTGTTCTCTTTCGTTCTGATGACTTTCAGCGGTTTGTTGATCACCGGCCATTCGGATGCTGGAACAAAATGTTTATTGTATGAAAATCAACGCAGAAAAGAGCTACAAGAAAAAGTTGTAGAAATAATTACGCAATGGCTCAAAATAGGTGTAGAATTTTTGTTTTTTTTATTGTAATAGAACAGCAAAATTGCAAAAAAAATATTTGATCAGGATTTTTTTTTAGTCCTAGTATCATTGAACACTTATATTCTACGATTAATTGTATTTCCTGTAGGAACAGGCAATTTTTCTGCGGTAAAAAAGTTTAGATGTTGACTAAGCTTAGTAGTGTTAGTAGCCCTACATAACAAAAATATTTTGTACTTAAAACTATTGCTATTTCAGTTGAGCTCCAGGTATTCCGCAAAAAGAACTTCAGACCCTTAATATCTGTGTGCCAATAGAAGCGGCATGCTAAACAATTTTTTTTTAAGTCATTTCCGTATCTCGTATAGGAACTCAAGCAAGGCTCCTGGTGTTCCTCATCAGGTACTCCAGACTCTCGATATCATTGTGCCAGCAGAAGTGGCTTTCATGCTAAACAACTTCAGCTATGCAGATACTTCTGTGTCTCTCGTACTGTTGCAAGGCTTTGGCAGCCTAAATATTCTACGTTTAATCGAATTTTCCGTGGGAAAGAGCAATTTTCCCGCGGTGAAAGTATTCTAGATGTTGACCAGGCTTTTTCTTCTGTTCGTATGGGACACCGAGTCGTCCAACGACCCGACGAACCCTGGTGTCAGAGTTTTTTGATTGATTGCTATAGACAACAAATAGTTTCTTTCGAATCCGTCCACTAGTTTTGTAGATTAGTCCGGACAAACAGACAGCCAAAAAAGTTCTAATCCTATTTTAACATAACCTAAGTTCTTCGTAAATTTGTTCAATGTACAGGCGCACGGGTTTTACTGTTTCATTATTTTATTATAATATGTATTTTATGTTATTGAAAATCGATGTGACCAAAATGACAATCCAGCTAGCTAACTACTTTAATTAGATAAAGAACCGTTCGTGCTGTCTCAGCTCAACATATAAAAGATCTATTCGACGAGAAAACATTTTATTGTTTGGAAAACCCAATTAGAGCAAACGAAACAATAGGACGAAAGTAAAAAGAGAACAATATGTCTTTTCTAATAAAGGATCAATCAAAATAACACAATTATACCAATTAGATACGTTAATTACGTTATGCTCAAAAAGGTTAATGTGTAATTATTCCTTATTCGAAACAAACAGAAAACTAACAAAGAAATACAAATATTTATAAACTATCTGAAATACCATCAAAATTTTTGTGAAATCACGCCTTTATCCCTTGCGGGGAAGACACAACGTTAACGGCTGTAAAATACGGTCACTATCGCCACGTTCGACAAATATTTTAGGGCCGTTTCAGAAAAATATTGTATTACTATAGCGACAGGTTGTCATCCTGTGGCTTTAAATTGTAATACACATTAAACCCTCGAGTACCTTAGTTGTCGAATCAATAAGCAACATTAATATTCTAATACTTTAATATTAACAGCCACAGCCACTTTAATATGTCACAGTCTACTGCTGGACATGGGCCTCCCTCTATATGGGGGTATTGCCATACTCAACACACTTGGCAGGCGGATTGGCGAGCGCAGTGTTAGATGTTATATTGACAGGGAATACGGCTGACTGTTCCTTGAACGAATTAATCCCTTAGTCGCTTTTTACGACATCCATGGGTAGAATTAGGGTGATGCTAAGCCATCACACGGCGGGAATATTCTAATAAGATTATATTATTACATACATACATACATAAATCACGCCTATATCCCTTACGGGGTAGGCAGAGCGTTAACGGCCGTAAAACGGATATTAACACCACGTCTGACAAAAGCTTGAGGGTCAATCAGATAACTGTGTATCACTATAGTGACAGGTTGTCAGCCCATCGCCTTAAATTGCAATACACATCCCTCGAGTCCCTTAGTCGGCTCTTACGACACCCATGGGTAAGAAATGGGGTGATGCTATTCTAAGCCCGCAATCACACGGCGGTAAATTATATTATTTCACAAAACAAAGCAGTGAATTAACGAAATTGCACAGCATATTTGGTACCAGTGTCATACGTTTCGATAATAATTTGATAGAAAAAGATACACAGTATCGAAATCTGATTAATTCATTTTATGTGATTGGATTGGTTTCGATATCACTGACCGCAGAATAAAAGGCAATTTTTTGGCAGTACAGAATATTCTATGCATCATCAAAACCGCGAAAATAATTAAGCTGCTTTTTTTTTCTTTGAGTCGAACTTTATTCGACCAGTTTTGGTCACGTTGACCGCTTTATCGTTAGCTTCTAGAAATTGTAGAACTGAGCTTAATGGATCTTGATCTAGGGCAGTCTTTCTTCTTCCTTCTTCTTCTGGAACAGGAAAGAAGTGTTCCATTATCTACTCGACACCGCAATCACACAAATTAGAGTTTGAGAATCCCCCCCTTTTAAGGTTTTCTTGGCACCTTGGCACTAACTCGGTGAAATATTCGCGGTAATTTAAGTTATAAAAATTTGTACCAAAGGTAGGCTGTTTTTGGCTTAAGCGTTTGCAGGTTACAATTTTGCTTTAGAAAAAAACACCTAAAGCTTGGGGCATTTTTTCGTGGCGCTAGTTTCGCGACGCCACTCGCCTTAAGGCCACGGTGGTGCTGAGTCGTAAGAATAGGATCTCTGTGTTGTGGATTCTCCCTCGGCAGTCGGCGTAGTGCCAAATCACCTTACATTAACTTAAAGACTTAATATAACCTGACAATGACTTGACTTAACCTGACATAAATGGCGAAATACGTCTCAATTCACGAAATTCGAAGCCATTGGCTTTGCCACATCAAAAAATAACAATAATGAAACCACACCACTGACCTCTATATATAAACCACACACAGAATTTCCCAGAATATTGGTGATATTAGTGTTCTAAAGCGGTCCACGTCAAAGCGGGTGTACTTTTCATTACGGGTGTATTTTCGAAGTATTTGTGTGCTTAAAATTAACCGGCAACGTTTAGGCAAACATGCTGTGTTTACCGGCATTGACGTCAATCAATATCGGTTATACAGGGTGTAAAACTTTTGACTTAGCACTTTTTTATAAGATTTTTATTAGAATTTGACATGGACTTAACCAGACCATCGACGACAGAGCAAGCTCAACCAAAAATCTTAATCTTGACGCTTTACTGCATTTTTATATACCTACCGGGGCCGGTATTTTTTTATTTGAAAATGGTCTCAGCTGCGTCAACAGAATAGTGTTGATGAGGATTCCTTTTCCGCATCTGTGTAACACGAAAATTCCGCAATTTTTAAGGTTCCTCATCTGCTACCGCTTCCACATGAAGAAAAATAGGTCAGTCGGGACGCCGGTAGCTCATTTGGCAGAGCAGTGGGACGGTACCCCACGGTCCCGGGTTCAAGTCACGGCGGGTGCTGACATTTTATCAATTTCTTATTTAAATTAATGAAAATGATATAATACTGTGAGAGTGCTATTAAAACCATAGTACACATAAAAGAAGATTCAGGAACTCCTCTTCCGCATAGATTACGAGGAAAGAGGAGTCGTCACGCCTTCCATGCCCCGCGCTTTTCTGATCTGTGTGATCGTTTGTTTGGTTTGACACACACACTCTTCCTCATCCGCATCCTGTCCCTCTTCCTCATCCGCATCCTGTCCCGCTTCCTCATCCGTTTCTTCTTCCTTATTACAGCTTCCACATTAACACTACCCGAGAAAGTTTAAAACTATCTTAGTGTCAATATAGTTATGACCATTCCAATAAAAGTTAAGAGTCACAATGTGTCAGAGTTGCAATAAAAAGGGCAGTCGTGTGTTACTGGTATTGAAAAGGCAAAAAAAAAACGTGGTCCTGTCGCTGAATTGGTGTGGTTGATCCACACCAAATCGGCAAAGTCAAAAAACATCTTTTTTTGTTGTGATCGACCAAAACTTTAACCAAGACAGGCGAAAATGGTTCGATTCACATACATATACATACATACATAAATCACGCCTCTTTCCCGGAGGGGTAGGCAGAGACTACTTCCTTCCACTTACTACGATCCTTATTTATATTTCTTTCGCCTCCTCTACATTCATCAATCTCTTCATGCATGCTCGTCGGTTTAGGGTACTCTTGACCTGACCTTTCTTTAGCGATTCACATTAAATTTAAAAAATATCGTTTTTGCCATTAAATTAACCAAGATATCTGAAAACGCTCGAGGTGAAAGCATCGCAATCAATTTATATAAATCACCTTTTGATAAATTGCGCCACCGTTTCCCGAAAGCTGACAATTTCAATAAGCCGATTTCGATGTTACCGTCATTGACCATCAACGTCACGGAACAGTGAATACCAGTGTGGTGTGGTATACCTTTTAACTCAATACAAAAGTAATACTGATTAGAAGCCAAATTTTCATTTTATGAGAATTGAAAACCAAATTTTAAAACACTTCCCGTGTTAGGTATACAGTATTTGAAAACTTGCAAAATTTTTCAATGCTGCTTGCACTTTAAAATTTTGCAAGATTTCAAAATTTTTTGAGAATTTTTGGGAAAAAACTTGTCGCGTGTTTCTATCGCTTCGGCTGCATTCAATCTGTAAAGAATGAATTAGTCGCTGGGAATAAGTTGCAAAACTAACCCGATTGATAGAGCCATGCCACCCGTTACTGGTATTACGTATAATTTCGCCAAGGGTAGGTGAGCCCCGGTAGCCTAGTCATCGGTAGAGGCGTCGCCCTAGTGATATCCACAGTCGCAGGTCCAAATCCTGTCTGCGGTACAATTTTGCGAATACTCCAAAAAGGAAACTTTGTCAAATCGGTTTCATAAACTATTAACTAGATTAGTATGTATAAATTAAATAATTGCTTCATGGTCGCTTGTATGGAGATTGACACCTACTTAAGTAAGGCCATACCATAAACCCATATTTAACAGCTGTCAGATTCGTGCGAAACCTATTGCAGAGTCCATTTTTCTTTGTTGACATCTCTTTTAGTAGGGAACCGACAGCTGTCAAATATGTCTTATTGGGGTGGCCTTACCGAATTCAGGTGTTTCAACGCAGTCAACTATAGACGGAAAACCGCGCCAAGAAACTAATCGCTGACACAGCACTATTGAGGCAAAGTGGTAGAAGCTCGTACACAATGTAGCTTCTTCTTCGTCTTATTTTCGTGTGGGACTCCAAGTCGATGAACGACCCAATGAACCCTGGTGTTAGAGTTTTTCAACCGCCTTCTTCTACTAGTATGCCTCTGACATGGTTGTGTAATGATAACGACCGCAGTCTTAATAATCATAGATAGCTCCGAAGCACAGAACCATCTTTCATTTTGGATAATCTGGTGATTCAGTCTACAATGTCCTCACCAGACTGTGAACAAATTCACAAGTGATAAATATCAACTTTGTGAATGGCCCACCGATAATCGAACCCGGATCAGTCGCACTACCACTGCGCTACATCGGCCGAGGTATGACTACAATATAAGAATCCTAGCTGGCATCAGCATTGACAGATACCGTGGAAAATCATATAGATTTTTAGGAGGTGATCATCTTGTCTGAGCCTATTTAACATAAAATTACAGGGCTATTTGACGGCCGATGTGGCGCAGTGGTAGTGCGACTGCCTGCGAAGCAAAGGTTCCGGGTTCGATTCTCGATGGGACACTCACAAAGTTGATATTTATCACTTTATGAATTTGTTCCCGGTCTGGTGAGGACATTGCAGGGTGAACCACCTGATTGTCCCAAAAGAAATGGTTCCGTGCTTCGGAGGGCACGATAAGCCGTCGGTCCCGGGTGCTTTCTATGATTACTTAGACGGCGGTCGCTACAACCATGTCAGAGGCGTACTAACTAGTAGTAGGCGGTTGAAAAACGACTCGGTGTCCCACACGAAAATAGAGAGAGAGAGTGCTATTTTTAGATAAAGATTTTAGTCGGTAACATGGAATTTACACTATCAGTTTATCTTGCACACACTATAGTCAATAACAATATGGCGGCGTGTCCTGATTTCGCACAACTTTAGTTCTGAATAACTTATCAGTGCCCGTGCCACCGGCGGCGGAACACCTGTTTACTTCAGAATATTTAAACTTGACGGCGATAACAATTTGCTTCTTCGCTTCCGTTGTATCTACTACACCGGATGTAAAATAAATGAATAAAATAAACAAATCGTTTATTTTCATAAACAGTTGCGTTGTTTAATTTTTTACTGTCTGCCAAACTGTAGAACAGTTGGTTGGCAATTGTATTTTCTTTTTTACAAACATTATTATTTTAAGTGTGTAAAGGACGGTGTACCGAAAACTGTCTAGGTGTGATCAGTTAATAGAAACGAGCAACTTTTTTACTATGGAGCTTATGTTGGGAAACGAAACATTTTTTTCGAGTTTCCATAGTAAGTCAGTCAGCTGATCGGGAATTTTGTATGGGAAGTCGTTTTTTTTTCTCGTTTACCAACATATCTTCCATAGAAAAAGTTGTTCAATTTCATGGTCTGATTATGCCTGCAAAGTTTTTGGTACACCGTCCCTTACACCCCGTATTTCGCATTTAGTTCTGATATAAAATTTAACATTTATACTAAGTGGAACTAGGGCCTTGCAGAAGATGGCGAAATGTTAAAGAAGCATCTCTCCAAAACTGGGATTTAGAGGCCCAAGACCAAGACTGGTGGCATGAAAGAGGGGAGGCCTTTGCCCTGCCGTGGGAAACAGAACACTTTAAAAAAAGTGGTACTAGTGAAAAAGTATTTAATAGTCAGTTTTTTGTTGGCACTTTTGTATGGAAGATATTGGAAACATATGTTTTTTTATGTAGAGCAAAACCAGTATAGTATGGGTAATCTGTAAGTTCACCTGAGCCTATATCACCCGGTAGACACTGGCTACCCCGCGCCAGGTGGGGGGGAGGGGGGGTCAAAGTGCAGCGCGTCCGGCGCTCAGAAAAAAAATTCTATGGGATTGGTTTGGACTTTTGAGATAAGTTTGGTGTCGTTTTCAGGTAAATAAATGATGCTGAATTCATTCCCCATACCAGTTTTTTAGGGTTCCCTAGCAAAATAAGTCGCAATCCTTAAAATAATAAAATTTTAGTCGAAACGAAATGTAAACAAACCCACATATTTTAATAATTTTGTATGAAACTTTGTTTAAAAAAAATACTTTTCAAAAGCTCATTAAATGCATATTATAAAAACATTAACATTGTATATACTTAATACTACTTTTCAACTAAAATTAAATAAAATTGCACGTACCTTTCTCATTCGTGTGGACGGCCTGCGGACGTCACTCGGTTTTCTATTCAGAGTTGGAACGAGATTTTGTAGTAAAACATTGCCATTTAAGTACTAATAATATACACGCCCATTTAAATCCATATAGGCCGGTAGGAAGTTTCTAGTGGTGAGACAGATATCCGGTAACTAGCCGGTATCCGCCCTTACTTTTACTATCCGGCCGGATACCGGATAGCACATTACTATGTATACCGGAACGTAAAAAAGAGAGATAATCGCATTATTTTACAGAAGGAAAATCATATACCAATAATTTATGGACACTTTTAAATTTTTCTCCGTCATGAATTATTATTTTACATTTATATTTAGTATTCATAGTTCACAAAAGGGCAAATTGTGGCGAAAATTAATTACTTTTCCGCTTTTGTTGGTAAAAATAACAGATCACTTTAGGCCGAATATCGCCATCATTCAGACATCACTTCCGAAAAAAAATAGGTTTGTGTCTGGGATAAAATCTCTTATTTTGACTAATTTTTTTTATTATTAATGATGGGTTTGCTCTTGACTCTAGTCTAGGTCATAGGACAGAGACAGAGTCTAAGATGGAGCGAGCTCACTCAGAAGAAGCCTGTTCACTCTTACTTTAAAAAGATTAGGAAACCATGACGCAGGTAGTGAGTTCCACTCTTTAGCAGTACGCATTATGAATGATGACTAGAAGCTTTTAGTCCGAATTGGTGAAATGGCAACCAGGTATGGATGGTATCCGGCGGTGCGTCTGGATGTCCGATGGTAGAAGGCAGCTGGTGGAACAAGGTCGTGAAGCTCTTGAGCACACTCTCCGAAGTACAATCCGTAAAAAACCGACAAGCAGGCAACCTTGCGGCGATGTGCTAGGCTATGTAGCTTGGTGTCCAGTAGTTTTATGTCGCCTTTGAGCCTCATGGCCCTGCGTTCCACCGAGTCAAGAGCGGCAAGTTGGTATTTAGCTGAGCCATCCCAAAGGTGACTGCAATACTCCATGCAGGATCGGACTTGTGCTTTGTAAAGAGTTAAAAGCTGTCCAGGCGTAAAGTATCGCTTCACTCTATTCAGGTTGCCCAGCTTCTTAGCCGCCGTTTGAGCCTTGTACTCGATGGTCGCGCCGATGTTTAGATTTAATGTCAACTCCATGCCTAGAAGCTCAAGCCTGTCAGTGACAGACTGTCGTCGCCCCAATAGGAGACAAGACTTAAGGTCGGATCTATTCGCTCTTCCATTGCCTTTCTTAACGAACATATTTCATCCTCACTGGTTTTTTGCACCTGTCAAGTATTTCTTTGAAACGGTAAAGAGTTGCAGAGAGAACAGTCCCCTGAGGAACTCCGGCATCAATGGCCATAAGGTTAGAGGAGCAGCCGTCAATGACTACTCTGATGGACCATTCACTAAGGAAGTCTGAAATCCAAGTACAAAAATCAGCTGGGATGCAATAAGCAGGAAGCTTGCTGAGCAGACTTGCATGCCAGACACGGCAAATGTTTCGCCGTTTTTCTCAATGGCTTCGCCCCAGCAGTGCGTGACATACATAAGAAGATCACCAATAGACCGCCCCCGGCGAGGGCCATATTGACGGTCACTGAGAAGATCATTGTCTTCAAGGTAGATCAGCAACTTAGTGTTCAGTACCCTCTCCATGACCTTGCATAGGATGGAGGTAATGGCAATTGAACGGTAATGGGCAGGGTCAGCACGATTGAGACAGCGGGAAATCCTTTTCTCGAAAACTCTTCTGAATTGTACAACATTAATACGAAAATGGTGGCGCCTATTGAAGTGGTTCAGACAGTAAAACAAATTGAAAGCAAAGGAAAATAATTTTACCAAAATTTTTGCAAAGAATGATTTATTGAAGGCAAAAGTATACACGACCCATTACCTCAGAACATATTCCCTCTTTTACATAATATAAATAAAAAACGAGAATCTAAAGCCAAATCTAAAATATGTTCCCTTAAAAACGACTCAGTTTAGTAAACTTTATATTGCAACCTGAGAACATAGAGCAAGAGACGTTGATACATTATTTTCGCATGAAAATCAAAGCAGTTCTCCTGCTCTATCAGCTTTAGGTTTGATGAGATCTAGTGTGAAATCTGACATGCTGAATGTCAGATTTCACACTAGATGAAGAGTTGGATAATGTTGAAAGACTGGACGTGGTTAGTGATACATACAAGAAAGACAGTTTCAAAAATTCAACCCGAAAAAAACGAGGTACTGGCACACGTGTGTTAGTTGGTGAACAAACAAGAATTCCAAAAGGCTGGTGAAACTTCCTTCGCGAAACATCAAATAAAGGAGAGCTTTACAACCTTTTGTCATCTCATTGGCACTCAGAGATAGACTTACAAATGGGTAAAGAGTTCATCATAACCGATGGCGAAGAAGCTCTAAGTAAAACCACTCCAATTGAAAATTTGGCACCGTGCAACCACGAGGAAGCCGACACACGGATAATGCTTCATCTTGCTGATTCCGTGCTGAAAGGACACGAAAAAATCATAGTACGAACAATCGACACGGACGTTGTAGGTACTAGCCATATCTTGCGTTCCAAAGTTAGAAGGCCGAAAGGAACTATGGGTACACATTGGCCCAACAAAAGCGGAAAGTAATTCATATTCGCCACAATTTGCCACTTGTGAACTATAAGTACTAAATATAAATGTAAAATAATAATGTATGACGAGGGAAAAATTTAACAAGTGTCCATAAATTATTGGTATATGATTTTCCTTCTGTAAAATAATGCGATTATACCTCTTTTTTACGTTCCGGTATACGTAGTAATATGCTATCCGGTATCCGGCCGGATTGTAAAAGTAAGGGCGGATACCGGCTAGTTACCGGATATCTGTCTCACCACTAGAAACTTCCTACCGGCCGATATGGATTTAAATGGGCGTGTATATAATTAGTACTTAAATGGCAATGTTTTACTACAAAATCTCGTTCCAACTCTGAATAGAAAACCGAGTGACGTCCGCAGGCCGTCCGCAAGAATGAGAAAGGTACGTGCAATTTTATTTTATTTTAGTTGAAAAGTAGTATTATGTATATTCAATGTTAATGTTTTTATAATGTGCATTAAATGAGCTTTTGATAAATATTTTTTTTAAACAAAGTTTCATACAAAATTATTAAAATATGTGGGTTTGTTTACATTTTGTTTCGACAAAAATTTTATTATTTCAAGGATTGCGACTTATTTTGCTAGGGAACCCTAAAAAACTGGTATGGGGAATGAATTCAGCATCATTTATTTACCTGAAAACGATACCAAACTTATCTTAAAGGTCCAAACTAATCCGGTAGATTTTTTTTCTGAGCGCCGGACGCGCTGCACTTTGAGCCCCCCCTCCCCCCACCTGGCGCGGGGTAGCCAGTGTCTACCGGGTGATCTGGGTTCATGTAGGCGTATATTACATTTGTTCCAAATGGCATTGCTCTACATAAAAAAACAATGTTTCTCTACATAGAAAACCAGCTATAATTCATAAATTAACATGGGAGTTCAAGAAGTAACAACACAAAGTGTAACAACACACTCTTGCAAAATTAGCGAGCAATGGATGAGCCGATAGTCCAGACGGAAAAAGCGTCTCCGCTAGTGATGGCGAAAGTCGCTAGTTCAAATCCTGCCCGCGGTATTAAATTTTGAAAGTTTTCGAATTGTATACCCAACACGGGAAGTAATTACAAAATATTTTCTTGAGTTTGCACAACTATTACTCATCACAATAAAACAATTTTAAACGGATTACGTAAGAATTGTAAAATCCAAAGTAAACAAAACTTAAATCCGTTTAAAATTGTTTTATTGTGATAAGTATTTACACGTTAGATATGCAACAAACAACATAGTGTAAACATAAACTTAGTTACTACTAGGAAAGTAACATTACATTGGTGTACAATAAACTACGTTCCATTAGAAAAAATATTTAAATACAGGCTGTAATGGACAGATATTTGATATCATGAAACTGAACAACTTTCCGTAAGAAAATATTTCAGGAATCGTAATTATTTTTTTGACTTCCCATAGTAAATGCAGGCAGCTGCAATCGTGATTTTGTATGGGAGGTCGATTTTTTTTGTCGTTTCCTGACATATGTTTTCAGGGGAAAGTTGTGCAGTTTCATGGTCTGGATGCACCAATATCAGTATTCGGAGGGCTGCCCCTTACACCCCGTATAATTCGTTAAACTTGTAAAACATTACCTACATTACAGTGTTTATGCGTAGCATGCCATGCTTACTTAATTAATAACAAACAGATGTGCAGAGCAATGCAAATAAATGAATATTGAAAGTAGACAAAAAGTAGAGTACATACGGCCATAGTCATAAGGTTCAATATGTGGTGTTCAACACATTAAAAGGTCTTTTAATTTTTCTGCTTATTGGACGCTGGTAGGAAACGATAAAAAAATATCGGTCAAATACGAGTTGGACTCGCGCACAAAATGGTTCCATACCATTTCGTATCAAAATAGCATTAAAATCACGTCTGTTGTATTGAAGCCCAAATTTTATTATGTTTTTCAGTATTTGTTGTTAAAGTGGCAATCGTAATACATTTTCTATGAAAATTTCAACTGTCTAACTATTTTGTTCATGAGATACAAACTATTATAGATAAAATCGAGCAAAAAAAAATAGATTGTATGGGAGCCGCCCTTTATGTTCATTTTATTCCAATTTTTATTACAGCGGCAACAGAAATACGGCAACTGTGAGAATTTCAACTTGGTTTTTATCATTATCAACATTTATCATGGTTTATGAGATACAGTCTAGTGACAGACAGACAGACGGACGGGGTGCCGTTTTAACCCTTTTGGGTATGAAATCCTAAAAGCAAACACACTAATTTTGCACGCATGCTCTCAATAAGATTCCTTCTGCGTCAGGGTACTATCGCGATTCGTCCCCTTTTTGCGCGTTATGAGGTCAAAAATCTTATTTCTTACTTAGTAAATACGTAACAAAGTTAAAAGACATATGCCATGATGTAATCGTGGAAATAGGTTCAATAATCGAAACGATATTCTATTGATTAGGGAGACATTTATTGGCAATTGAACTTTAGTAACTTTTGCGTATGAGTAGTTCAATCAACGATACTAATTGAACTGTTGCAACTGAAAATTCTCCGAAGAACAATCAATTGAACTACTAAGTTATTATTAACTTTGCCAACAGTAGCTGAGCCGCGGTAACCCAGTCGGTAGAGGCGTCGCTACTACTGATAGCGAAAGTCGCAGGTTTAAGGTCCTGATTCACCTGAGTCCCTTTCATTCGCGCTGCGCTAGTGAGAAACAGACACTCATTTTGCGCTCAAATTTTCGCGAGATTTTGCGGTTTTTTCGACATATAAACTAGAGGCATACCGTAAAGTACCGTTAGAATGTCAAATTCAGGTAGTCGTACATATAGCATAATTTTTATGTAATAAGTAATAACTTTTAAACTGTGGACATCAAATTGTAAAATGTTTCATATCGAGGTTACTTTGGATTATTTATCTATCGAGTAAAGTTTGTCAAATTGTGTAACTGATAGGTATATGTTATCTGTTAGATCCTCGACAATAACATATATTTTTTAGAATTTTATGTCTGTGATTGTCTAAATAAAACTGGTTTAAAAATCTTGCTCGCGCTATATCCCGCCCTGCGTTGCAATTTTGCAAGTTCTTCAAAATTGAATACGTACCAAACACGTTGAATTATTTTGAACATTTTGGACTAGATTTCAGAGTTGCCAGATAGACACAAACGGTTCTCTTCATAATTAAATTAAACAGTATATAAAATGATAAGAAATACAAAGTTCAAATAGAATTGTCTTAACTCAAGTAACATAATACGTAGACAAATATTTAATTCGTACGCCAAAATGTTTTTCGAGTGGGAGAGAAGTCAAACAGTTTCTAAGAATCTTTGAACAAAAGATAGGTACTTAACTTATTCAAACTTTACTCATTAAGAATAAAATACTCAGTCAATTTCAATTACTGCCTGCTGTTTTAATAAAATTTCTAGACTTTTCTTTTCGTGTGGGTCTAAATCTAATTTATAAAGAACAGTGCAGTTGGGAAAGTCGTAGCAAATGTGGAAAATGCACATTGTTATACTGAGCTAAAAAAATATAATGGACAATTCATACAGCGCCATCTAGCACCAAACTAAGCCAAGCTTGTGCTATGGAAACTAGATAGCAGATATTAATACTTTTATTATTTTTTCAAATGTATGTCAGACGTGGCGTAAATATCCGTCTTTGCGGCCGTTTAGGCTACGCCTACCCCGCAAGGGATAATAGGCGTTATATGTGTATGTATGTATGTATTGACTGGATATTATATGACTGGCTGGAAAGAGACATGAATGGAAATTGCTCCTTCGACAGAGACAGAGCACAGTAAAATTACTTCTAATTATATCTACCAATCAATAAATTTATAATTACTCTGATAGAAGGACAATTCAATAACATTTTAATCATGAAACGAATATCACTCCAACCTGATTTCATTAATATTCTATCTCGTTCTGCCATTCGAAAATGAGTCCTATTTCAACTAAGAACAGTATCATTTCAGATACTACACGTTCACTCTCGTTTCTCGCGTGTGTCGAATAGCAGCGCGCATCTGTTTTTAATTTACTATGCATCTGCTATCATTGTTAACATTACTCCACAGATTGCTCGAATACTACTTTTACTTTGAATTGATAACTGTATTTGTGAACAGAACGTTACTTCTTACTACTTTGCCGTGTGATTCCGGCTTAGAATAGCATCACCCCATTTCTTACCCTGGGGAGTCGTAAGAGGCGACTAGGGACTCGAGGGTGTGTATTACAATTTTAGGCGATGGGCTGACAACCTATTTCTATTGCGATGCACAATTTTCCGAATGGCCCTCAAATATTTGTAAGACGTGGCGTAAATGTCCGTTTTGCGGCCGTTTGCGCTCTGTCTACCCCACAAGCAATATAGGCGTAATGTGTGTATGTATGTGTGTACGTTACTTCTGATGGGGCGCAGTGGTTGTGCCACTGCGGCGAAAAGGTTCCGGGTTTGATTCCCGGTGGGGCACTCACAAGTTGGTATTATCACTTTGTGAATTTGATCCCAGTCTGGTTAGGACATTGCAGGCTGAACCACCTGATTGTCCGTTTGAAAGATGGTTCCGTGCTGCAGAGGAAACTTTAAGCCGTCGGTCGCGTCGTCGTTACACAACCATGTCAGAGACCTACTAGTAGTAGCAGGCGGTTGCAAAACTCTGACACCAGGGTATATCGGGTAATTCGTCGACTCGGTCTCCCACACGTAAAGAAGAAGAACAGAACGATATAAGTAAAGCAAGCTAATTAGACAATCTATAATATTCAAAAATTCTTGATTGACGAGGGTGAGACAAATTGGTTTTAAGTGGTTTGTACACGAGCTGGCATTTTGAAGAACAGTTAAATTGTAGAGTGTAAAGAAAAGGCATAATTCTACTTTAATGAGCTAAGCAAGTTTCATACCTGAGGATAAAATTGAGCTTAAATAAAACCCTTACATATATGTTATATTCGGTACGTAAAGCTTAGCTGGAATATATAAAAAAAGAAAACAATTAGGAGATATTTCAGTCTTATTTAAAACATTTTTATATTTAGTAAGAAGAGTTAGATTACTCTTATTTATGCAAAAAATTTGAATAACCTTTGAGCTGTGTGTCGTCATACTGACCAAGAATGAAACGAATCTCTTTCATGATCTCCTTCAAGCTAACCATTGACATTAGAAACTATTTATTCTAGTACGTCAGTCAACGTTCAGTGTCATGTAAACAAAGTCTGATTCAATGGATTTTTACGAATGGACTTGCTCGTTGCAATGATTGTTTCCAAATGACGTCATCATACAATACATTTTACATATCAAATAAACAAAAAACAATTCGTTTCTTAAAATGTTTTAATCTTTCGGAAAAAATATAAAATATTTTAATTTTACATACAGAATTTGCTGAAAAAGGCTACACGAGAAAAATATGCCCTTGCCGTAGTGATTTTAGCATCAAAACCACAATCAGAAAACAGTACCTACAAAGTAGTTAAATTTCTCCTTATTGATCCGATTTCTTTGATTATCTATTTACCGTTTATAGTACACAAAAACATTACAAGAGACGCACATACTAAGAATAACGACACAACAGGACAACTTAATTATACTAAGAAACTTCGTAAACTGAGACATTATAAGGTAGTTACGCGTTCATAATAGAATGATACATACATACATATATCACGCCTATAATACCTTGCGGGGTAGGCAGAGCGTAAACGGCCGCGAAAAACGGATATTTATGCCACGTCTGACAAATATTTGAGGATCGTTTGAAAAATTATGTATCGCCATTGTGACAGGTTGTCAGCCCAACGCCTAAAATTTTAATACACACCCTCGAGTCCCTTAGTCGCCTCTTACGACTCCCACTGGTAAGAAATGGAGTGATGCTATTCTAAGTCAGCATCACACGGCACATAGAATAATAATACTTTACATAATATATCGAAGTAGTATACTGGTACACTTCGCTACTTTTTACCTAATACCTAATACCTAAATTACACTCAACGCCAAAGACCTAAATACTGATTAAGATACGTCGCTTTCAAAAACAATAAAATAATATCTGCAAGATGAAATATGATATTTCCCTTCTACGAATTTGGACGGCCTGGCTAAATAAAGCTTATGGGCGCAAAATATATCAAAACGAAACTCTAAGGGCTCGTGCATATCTAGCGGCAATTGGCGCTACCCGTTTTCGTCCTTACTCTGTCGTGCAGTGCACTTCTGACGACCAGATGAACCCTGGTGTCTGATTTTTCAACTCCTTACTACAAGACAGGAACCGGTACCGACGGCTCAACATGACTTCCAAACTACGCATCCATCGTTCTTACTAACTACGCATCCATCGTTCTTACGGACGACAGTCAAGTTTTTAGCCAGCAATGTCCTACCCAAACAGAACTAATTCACAAAGTAATAAATATCAACTTTAATGCCAACGGTTTCGGCCACCCCTCAAAATTTACGTTTATCAAATACGATAGAATTATTTTTCTACTAGATTTCCGCTCAGCGGTTTCACCCGCTGCCACTCATTTTCCCGAGGTAATAGTTGTTTTCCCGCGGTAAAAAGTGGCCTATGTGGTATTCCGTTATACTCTACCTTTGTTCCAAATTCCATTCAATTTGGTCAAGCCGTTTGAGCGTTAAGAGGTAACAAACATATATACATACACACACACAAACTCTCAGATCTATAATATTAGTACGGATTTGCTTCCGCAAATGGAGCGCTATACAGCGCTAGTTGTGCGCTGACCCTAAGCTGAGCTTATTTAGGTTAAGTAGGCTCGTTCATTCTAGATATTAACCACATCTGCAGTCTGTAACTAGCAGTAACAATGAACAATTATACAGAACTCTTAATAATTCATTAAGTAAAGGAAATTGTATCTCAAAACTTTCTACTTACATTGCCGTGTGATGCCAGCTTAGAATAGCATCACTCCATTTCTTTCCCGTGGGAGTCGTAAGAGGCGACTAAGGGACTTGAGGGTGTGTAGGTATTGCAATTGAAGGCGATGGGCTGACAACCTGTCACTATGGCGATACACAATTTTCCGAATGTCCCTCAAATTTATGTCAGACGTGGCGTAAATGTCCGTTTTTGCGGCCGTTTACGCTCTGCCTACTCTGCATGGGATAATAGACGTGATATGTGTATGTATGTAACTTTCTACATTCAACTGCTATAACTTTCGAGGTCAAACACAAAATATTGGAGGATTTAATAAAAACAAGTATCGCGGTAAGATCCCAGTTTTAGTATTTTCTAGATTCAATTTGAGTAAAATTTTGCATGAATGACCATTACATATATAAGATCAAACGAAGTTACCAAGTGAAGTTCCATCGATATACTGGGTGTGAGGGACAGCCCTCCGAATACTGATAGGGTGCATGCAGAGACCATGAGATTGAACAACTTTTCCCTAGAAACATATGTCAGGAAACGACAATTAATATTCAACCTCCCATACAAAATCAGCAGAATACTGTACTAGTCACTAAACGTAAAACCTATTCTATAGATTTGTATTCTGGCAAAAAAAACATAAATGATTAACTTACCTACTTACTAGTTATTCATCGCACTTTTTTTCTTATGAATATGCTCTGGCAACCCTATCCTGTCACTTATCAGATAGTCGAGCTCATTCTTTCAGTCATTTTCATCTATACTTTTATACAACAAGGTTCCAAGAATGCCAATTCGACTATTGCCAAACGTGACAAGATGACATTGTCATTTGCAAGGAATATCAGTATCGATGGCTAAAATTAGCATTTTCTTAAATATAAAATACTGAGTTAGAAAACAACGAAATTAGAAATGTTTAACGAAATAAGTACAAAAGATTTGCTCTACAAAGAAAAATATATTTTTTTTCTACTAATGATATCAAATATAAAAGGTCTCCAATTAGACGAGTTGGAGCCTTGAGGCGAATGGTTCGTAGGACTAGCTAGCGCCACTTGACGAAAAAAAATCATAACTCTTTATGCAAATATTACCACAGAATGTCCTTTGCTCGAGTTTTTGGTGTTATTTTAAAGCATATTTAAAACCTGGAAACGCAATAAAATGTTTGCTGTAATTGAAGTTATGATAAAAGTGCCATCAGCGGCCACTTTTGGTACTTATTGTTATAAATGAAATGAGTTCTTTTTTAGCCAATGTTCATGAGCACTTTCATGGCACTGGCTAAACAGAAAAAAAATCTTGTCATAGAAACGTATGTAGATAGATGAAATGTATTTTCGGCTCAAATGACAACATTTCCGACAAGTACAACGGCATCTGGTATGACACAATGAAAAAAGCTAGAGAACTGTCAGATAGAAACGTCCCCATTACCGCGAATATTTCAACGAGATTGTAGTGTCTAATTGAACTTCAAGATAATACCAAAAACTTGAGGAAAGGACATTCTGCTGTTTGCATGAAGAGTAATGTTTTTGTAGTGGTGGCGCTAGCTCTGTGGCACCATTCGCCTTAAAGCATTCTCATTTATAATGAAGTTGTGTAGGCAGTGTAACTCAACCTTTATCCACCCTTTCCCGAAACGAACCAAACTAGAAAAACGTAATAACTTACTTGAAATTACTCTGATAACTTCGTGGTAAGGAAATTTGTTCTTTTACATAATCACGGTGACAATGCGACTCAATAAAAAAGGCAATAAGACTGTTATTCCGTGTTTTTGGTTATTGCAATTTGTAATTTTGCTTGCAAAAGAAAAGAAATAGTTTGTTTGTCTGATGTACAACGAATTACCGGTAGTAGCAAATCGAGCCTTACATTTGCAACCATAATACGATCACAAACTCGTTTCGTTTGCGAGGAAAACTCCCTTTTTTCTTTGTATGTACGGGGTGTGAGGGACAGCCCTCCGAATACTGATAGGGTGCATGCAGACCATGAAAATAAACAACTTTCCCCTAGGAACATCTGTCAGGAAAGGACAAAAAATATCCGACCTTTTATACAAATTTTTAAAATATTTATTTTCCAATTACCCGTACCATACTTTACCTGCGCACACCATGTCCCCTGGATTTCTCAAAGGTTGACTGGGAGAGATCCCTTAATGGGATAAGTCCGCCTTTGTGCCTTACCTTTTCTGTTATTTGTGTTTTTCTTTGTGATATTTATTTGGTGCAATAAAGTTATTACATACATACAAAATCACGATCAGCTGACTGTTACTAAGTATGGGAAATCCAAAAATTTTTGATATTCCCTGAAATCTTTCTAAGGGAAAGTTGTTCAGTTTCATGGTCTGCATGCACCCTATCAGTATTCGGAGGGCTATCTCTTACAACCTGTGTATCCTTTAAAAAGGCCTGTTTTTGACCGAGTGTTTTGTACTTAGTGAGCCATTGTTCGCACAGCCTAGGCGTGCCGCGCGCTGTAGGTACTTAGTTTGTGCCATTATTGTATAAATATAGACACATAGTACACGTAGGTACGTACGAGTATCTATGTATTTGCTTTGTGGTACGTATCTACATGAACCCTGAAAATTCTTTTCTCATTCAGATGTGATGTTTCAAGATAATTTCCACTCTACCCTCACGCAACGACAATTTCAAGAAGGATGAGCTTTATAAAGAGCACTCCAGCCTACTCCCTACCCCAGTGTTTCTCAAAGTGTGGTCCGCGGGTCCACAGCGTAAAATCAGAGGTCAAGATATCATCTTTTTTATTTATTTATAAAACTTTATTGCACAGAAAGTACAAAGGGCGGGCCTAATGCCACGCGGCATTGTCTACAGGCCAACCAAAAGACAAACATAAAGAGTCAAATCATCATTATCAGACAACCGCCGCAGTTTTCAAATATCATGAAGTTTCAAGTGCTTTTGAGGTCAAACAGATTTTTTTATTAACATTTGACTAGAACAAGGAAGCAAACGCAAGGACTAACCAAAATAAAGTCGTGCTCGTGTGCCTCAAGCGAATGAAACATAGCTTCTCTCGAGATACGCGAATATACGTAATTTATGACTGTCTGTAGCGTTAAAAGTCGCGTCCGCTATCTTAATAATTGAAACTATATACCTACCTATCCTTATAACAAGTTGTACCATGTCAATGCAAATAAATATATGAATATGATCTATAGGTACGTGGAAACTACAAGTGTTATTTATGTTGAAAGCTCGATTTCTAGTTTGAGGTACCCCATTTTTAACAAAGGTCCGTGAAATTTTCAAAAATAATTTATTTATTTTTAATTTGTTTTAATACATACATATTTCACGCCTGTAATCGCTTGCGGGGTAGGAAGAGCGCAAACGGCCGCAAAAATCGGACATTTACGCCGCGTCTGACAAATAATTGAGGGTAATTCGGAAAATTGTGTATCGCCATAGCGGCAGGTTGTCAGACCATCGCCTAAAATTGCAATACACACCCTCGAGTCCTTTAGTCGCCTCTTACGATTCCCACGATAAAGAAATGGGGTGATGCAATTCTAAGCCGGCATCACACGGTTTTAATTGCAACAACAACAACAATTGTTTAAGGGGCATGTAAAAGCAAAGTTTTAGAACCTCTGCGAGAGCCGACGTTGCCCTGAAACGCGCTATCAAGATTTTTCCGACGGACCGTATAAAGTGCAGGTAAGAGTCAAGTACTTTGGTTGTTCGTGCGTATTGTGTGCATTGGAGTGTGACAATTCGACGTCGTACGTTCGTAGACGGTTAATAACACGTACCTACAAGTAATGTTTTTTTTACTATAGGTCGATTTTATGACTAGCTTGAATTATAAATTGGCAGACGGAAATTTGTTACCTGGCAATAAAAGACATGCTACCAGAGGAACAATTAAGTCATAAAGTTAAAGTTATGTTAGTTAGTTCGCCGTGTGATGCCGGCTTAGAATAGCATCATACTATTTCTTACCCATGGGTATCGTATGGCTATACACAATGTATCTGAATGACCCTCCAATGTTTGTCAGACTTGGCGTAAATGACCGTTTTTTACGGCAGTTTACGCTCTGCCTACCCCGCAAGGGTTATTGGCGTGAGGTATGTATGCAAGACTTAGTGCAATTTGATTTTGCAGGCAGGTTGCAAAGCAAAACATATTTTTCGTTATGTCTATGAACAGATTTGAGAGGTTTTTATTTTCATCCTTTTTTCACCCACTGCTGGGTACAATCTTCATCTCTCTTGTGCCATAGATCCGTAGACAGAGAAAGCTAATAGATCCCTAACCTGTGGCAGTCTTGTCTAGGTCAAAACCTTCATAATATCGTCAACATAAAGTTTCCCTAGGCATACGAAAGATCCTAGGCCAAGTTTGCACAAAATCCCACCACCATTTTAATAATTATTTCATCACTGAAATTATAGTTCGTGCAACAAAAACCTACCTACTCAACGCGATTTATAAGGCTGAGGTCAAGTCAAGTTCATAGAAGTATGACTTTCACGAGTCAAGGTGGTTTCGTCTGGGGCTTTCTTTCAAAGAAAACATAATTCATAAACTAATGTAAAAACACCAGCATTAAATATATTCATCCCCAAATGTTTAAGCTCGCGCCACCGTGAGAGAAATAGGAATTTTTTGATGCACGCAATTTCGTTGGTGTATAGTGGATACGATAAACACCTTATTTTTATGTATAATGATTTGTCATTATATTATCTAGATTCTGGTCGCAGGAAAGGAAAACACGATTATAGAAAGTTTGCTCGATAGATACTTTTTTCAAAGTTTGGTCTATTTTTACACTTTTTTGCGTAGTATACCTATAGCAATCTTATGAACATAACACATATTTTTTGTGAATACGATACGTCTTTACCAGATTCTTGTCGTACTGTTTTTCGAGTAATTCATTATTCTCTGTCTGAATGCACCCTATCAGTATTCGGAGGGCTATCCCTTACACCCGGTATTATATAGTTGGCGAAGCAATTGGAAAAGCCTTCCGTTTAAGAGAATGAGACGAATCAGGATGCACTAAACGAATTCTAAAACACGCTAACTATTAACATTTTCCATCGCACTGCATAGAGCGCAATCTATAACCACGTAATTGTGCGGTTGGGAGCGTGTTCTACATACTATACGTATGTACAGAACACTAGTTCTGGGCACGAAAAGATTCATTCATTCAATATCTTTCTACTTTTTTTTTAATACTTGCAAATTTTCAAGCGCGGGCAGGATTTGAACCTGCGACTTTCTTCCATTCTTTCTTTCTAATTCATTGATGTACCGATGATTAAATTGTAAATAATTATATGAACAGTTTTGGTGCCAGCGTGAAGAGGCTCTCCAAGCAGTCGTACAGTATTTAATACATCACGGCCTGTATCCTGCGGGGTAGACAGTAAATACAGACTCTCTTTATGGCGGGGAATTAATTTGATTGCTCTACGCAACAGGAATCTTGGAAAGACCGGATAAGCCACGTGTCAGCATAGAACCTACCTATGTTGAAGAAGAAGTGGAACTCACTACCTGCGTCTGTGTTTCCAAACGCATACAACCCTCATCTCTTCAAAGTAAGAGTGAACAAGCTTCTTCTGGGTGAGCTCGCTCTATCTTAGACTCTGTCTCTGTCCTATGACCTAGACTAGAGTCAAGAGCAAACCCATACTTAATAAAAAAAATACTTACTTGGTGATGACCACAGGTTCCACAAGTCGAGGGTCTAACGCAGGCTGAGCGTCTTCACCAGCTTCTTGACTAAGGTGAACAGGTTCTCAACGCAGTCGTTCGTCACGCCTGCACCATGCGGGGTAGACAGAGGAAAGACTTACAAGGAGGCGGGGGCTTTCTCTGGTTGTTCCACACGACGAGGATCTTGGACAGGCTGGGCGTCCTAACGAGCTTCTTGACTAAGGTGAAGAGGTTCTCTAGTGAGTCGTACATCACGCCTGCACCATGCGGTGTAGACAGAGGAAAGACTTACAAGGAGGCGGGGGCTTTCTCTGGTTGTTCCACACGACGAGGATCTTGGACAGGCTGGGCGTCCTCACCAGCTTCTTGACTAAGGTGAACAGGCTTTCGACTCGGTCGTACGTCACGCCTGCACCATGGGGGGTAGACAGAGGAAAGACTTACAAGGAGGCGGGGGCTTTCTCTGGTTGTTCCACACGACGAGGATCTTGGACAGGTTGGGAATCTTCACCAGCTTCTTGACTAAGGTGAACAGGTTCTCAACTCAGTCGTACGTCACGCCTGCACCTTGTAGGATAGACAGAGAAAAGACTTACAAGGTGGTGGGGGTTTTCTCTGGTTGTTCCACACGACGAGCATCTTGGACAGGCTGGGTGTCCTCACCAGCTTCTTGAATAAGGTGAACAGGTTCTCTTCTCGGTCGTACGTCACGCCTGCACCATGCGGGGTAGACAGAGGAAAGACTTACAAGGTGGTGGGGGTTTTCTCTGGTTGTTCCACACGACGAGCATCTTGGACAAGCTGGGTGTCCTACAGATTCTTAACTAAGGTGAACAGGTTCTCAACTCAGTCGTACGTCACGCCTGCACCATGCGGGGTAGACAGAGGAAAGACTTACAAGGAGGTGGAGGTTTTCTCTGGTTGTTCCACACGACGAGGATCTTGGACAAGCTGGGCGTCTTCACCAGCTTCTTGACTAAGGTGAATAGGCTTTCGACTCGGTCGTACGTCAGGATGACCGCCGTGAAGCCGGGCGCCTTGGGTGCTGTCACCGGCAGGAATATAGGGTTCACCGGGCCGTACTGGGGACAAAATGGAGAAGATTAGTTCATCATGCCTTAAGGCATTTTGCCGTGCGGTGCCGGCTCAGAATAGCATCACCCCAGATAGTTATTTTATACTAGATTTCCGCCCAGCTGTTTCACCCGCTATCACTCATTTTCCCGTGGTACCTACTAGTTGTTTTCCTGCGGTAAAAAGTGTGTTATACTAATGTGTTCCGAATTTCATCCAAATCGGTCAAGCTGTTTGAGCGTGAAGAGGTAACTAACACACATACATACACACACAAAAACTCTCAGATTTATAACTCGTATTAGTACGAATTAATATTATACCAATTAACTTATATACGGGGTGTAAGGGACAGCTTTCCTAATACTGATAGGATGCATACAGACCATGACACCGAACAACTTTCTCCTAGAAACAATATGTCCGGAAACCACAAAAATAAATCGACCCCCCCATACAAAATCACTATCAGCTGACTGTCAAAAAAAATACGGTTTCTGTTTCGGTTTTATGGGAATTTGTTTAATGGTCTGAATGCACCCTATCAATATTCGTAGGGCTGTCCCTTTCACCCTGTATAGTAGCATAGGTATAGGTACATTCCTTTTTCCGGGTCTGAACCAGGTCAGCATATTATAATAATTTTAGCTGAGTTTGAGAATTATATTATAACGAACTAAAAAGTCCAACACCGAACAGAATCAACATTGTTCGGTTCAAGCTAACGAAGCTTTCTTAGGAAATCCCGATAATAATCTCATTTCGGTGCTTTTGAGCTCGATCGTATGCAAAGAGGTAACCATTTGCATGATGCTCTTGGTAAATCTTTTGGTCTTATCCTAAGATAATATAAGATTCATTTTGTAATTTATTTTTATATTGTATTGCACACTAGCTGTTAATCCATGTTAGCTTCTATATGTGTGCCAAATTTCATTACCAACAATCGGTTCAGTACTTTTTGCGTGAAGAAGTAACAAACAAACATACAAACTTTCGCATTAATAATATTTTTTATTAATCAATACTCTGTTTTGTTTATACGTTGGTTTCGTTGTGGTATTTGTTAATATGTAGGGAAATCCATGAAAGTTAATATTTTTTTGATGCAAGTGATGTAACAAGTAATAATCCAAGTAATAAAATTCGTAAATTGTGTGACGTTCCGTTCCTTGCGTTAACGTACCAAGCACATCGCCATCTATCGAACAAGAAGAGAAGCGTTTTTTTTTTAAATAAAACTCCCTATTACACTTTTTTAAGAGTATCTAGCTTGCTGGTTGGTCTACCTTTGTATTATTTCGCCGCCATTACATTTAATTCGGCCATAATTCAACCTCTCGGCGCGTTTAACAGCCCGTGGCATTAGTCCATCCGACAACGCATTACACGGACAGTTTGTCGGTAATAGTTCACCTAGCCATATCGTGTGGTACGCCGAGTCGGCGAACGACCCGATGAACCTTAGTGTCAGAGGTTTTCAACCGCGTTATTTTGCCTGACTCGATGGCGTAGCGGATTACACCCCTGCCTTCTACGAAGAGGGTCGTGGGTTCTATCCCCGCAAGACACAAATATTTTTCAAGTCAATTTTCAAATATTTGTGTTTTGTCTGGGTGTTTTTTATGTATGCCTTCCGTCGAAGCTCGGGACCATGTATCCAACGGAAAAAATTATATGGTATAATTCAGCCTGTAAAGTCCTAACCAAACTGGGAATACTTTCCCAAAGCGATAAATCTACAAACGTCAACTTTGTGTGAACCCCTCTGGGAATTGAACCTGGGACTTTCAGACCCTATGACCACCGCACTGACCACTAGACCACGGAAAGAGTTCAACAACCTATTACACGGACAGTTTGTCGGTTTGTACTTTACTTAGCCTACAAACCTGCACATTGTAACCTATAGCACGGTAATGTGCCTATAGATTGTATACCTAGTGACTATTACTTTATTGACTCAGTAAACCTATTACTAGGGTAGGGTACCTGGATGAGTTCATCGTTAAAATAGACTCGATTTCACTTTAACAGGTACATACAGGGTGTAATGGACGGTGTACAGAAAACTTTTCAGGCATGATCAGACCATGAAACTGAACAACTTTTACTATGGAACCTTTGTTGGAAAACGTTTTTTTTCCTACTGAAACCCAGTCAGATGGTCATAAATTTTTCTTGTTTACCATCATATCTTTTATAGAAAAATTTGTTCAGTTTTATGGTCTGATCATGCCTGCAAAGTTTTCGGTACACCGTTCTTTACACCCCGTAAAAGGTGCTATTTAATTCAGTGCAAATATTTCAGAATAAATTCTATTCGAAAAATTTAACTACTTTTTCAAATAAACATAGGTCAAAAGATAAAAAAAATGAACTCCCATACAAAAAAGAAAAAGAATGCGTTACTTTGTATGGGAGGGGAGGGCCATATTTTTTTATATTTCGGCCGATGTTTACCGGGAAAAGTTTTTAGTTTTATATGTAGAACTAACCCTAAAAATATTTGCATTAGATTTAATAGGATCTTATATATGACGCCTTTATCCCTTGCGGGGTAGGCAGAAATATGGCCATATCGCCACGTCTGTCTTTTATTTGAGGGCTGTTTCAGAAAAAAACGATTTAGCTTTTAAACAGGTTTAGAAAAGTGTTAAAAAAATTGCAAAATAACAAACATAGCATAGGAGTATAATACGATGGCAACTTATCGGTAAATGAAATGCGGAGTTTTAGTGATTAAGTATGATTAATAGACGATTTAAGGAGTTACATACTACTCTATTCTGTACTTGTTTACCTAAAAGTAACAACCGTGACAATGCTATTAATTTTAGTTAGAGATTTTAGACGATAACCTGGAATCAAGAATTTGGGCAAATAATCGAGTCCATTGATAAAATAATTAAAATAGTCATTGATTATGTGACGAAACAACTACAAAATTAAAATACATGATGCCTGACCTGAGCAATAAAGGGTCTCTGGAGATTTTAACAATTTCAACAATCAAATTGCCTGATGATAATGCTGGCTTAGAAAAGCATCACCCCATTTCTTTCCCGTCAGTGTCGTAATAGGCAACTAAGGGACTCAAGGATCGATATGTGTATATAGGGTAAAATTTGAGTAGTGACCGATAGCGAAATCTCAAGACATGCTGGTGATAAGGAACAACTTTCACCAAGGAACTAGGACTACAACCTGTCGCTATGGTGATACACAATTTTCTTAATGACCCTCAAATGTTTGTCAGGCGTGGCGTAAAATTAGTTTTTGCGGGCGTATAGACGATACAGGCGTGATATTATGTACTATGTATGCAAAAATCCAAGAAACAAAAACAGGCATAAAATTCTGTGAGCAAATTTTACCAAGGAGTTTGCCTGTATTTTTTTCACTAAGACCCCATTAGACCGGACAAATCTGCGGGATAAACCGTGATGGCAACGAAAACGAGAAGAAATCTAACCTCAATTTGAATAATGATTGCTCTACATTTCTTATTGGGAGGATTTTCGTTGAACACGTACCTTGTTATGTATTGTATACCACAGGAGGATAACTTAGTTTTTATATTATTATTTTTTATTAATGATGGGTTTGCTCTTGACTCTAGTCTAGGTCATAGGACAGAGACAGAGTCTAAGATGGAGCGAGCTCACCCAGAAGAAACCTGTTCGTTCACTCTTACTTTAAAGAGATTAGGGTATTAGGATAATATACGTGACGACAGAATGAAGATTCAAAGTTCGGCATACCTACATTTGTGTTATCGAATCTTGCTTTGTGGTGCCAGTGACAGTGCCCTTAGTATAAGAGTATAGGTAAAATGTTTGCACTCTCACATGCTATTGTGTAACTAGACGTCAATTCTTCATCAGGACCTCACAATATCCCGGGACTAATTTTTAAGAACTGCGTATCTGCTCTAGCACCAATCCTTACCAATATAATAAACAAATCACTTCAGACCGGAACAGTCCCTAAGGAGTGGAAACATGCTATTGTCACACCTGTTTTCAAGAATGGTGATAAGACCGATCCTGCAAAGTTTAGACCTATTAGTCTTACTTGCATTGCCTGCAAGATTATGGAGAGAATAATATGCTATAAGCTCACACAGTTTCTTAACAGGCACAATGTTGTATCTGTTCGTCAACATGGGTTTATTGAAAAAAGGTCTACAGTGACTAATCTACTGACGGGGTTCACTTTTATTGTAACTGACACCTTTTTGACTCTAATTTTTAGAATGTGCTTTAATAATTGTGAAAATGCAATAAATAAATCAAAGAGCATCCCCAAATTGGTGGGTGTCGTAAAAGGTTTCTACAATACCATCATCATATAGCACTAATATCTAATTTGTGATATTGCTTATAGCTTGCTGATCCGTGTGATGCCGGCTTAAAAAAGCATTACCCCATTTCTTTCCTATGGGTTTCGTGAGAGGCAACTAAGAGACTTGAGGTTTTAACGTGTATCACAATTTTAGGCGAGAGGCTGACAACCTGTCAGTATAGTGATACACGATTTTTGTGGAACGGCCCAAAAATATTTGTCAGACCGTATTTTACGGCCGTTCACGTTCTGCTTACCCCGCACCGCAATGATAAAGACGTGATATGTGTGTGTTACATTGTCATACCCCAGGCGCTTCTATAGATTTCAGGCAAACTGACTTTAGAGGACGGCTACGCTTGCTACGCTTTCCGACCCGTGGCTGCGAATATTGCGCCTTCCGACCTCATAGATTATTTATAGTCAAATGCGATTTTAGCTTTCTATATCACCAAAATCCACAGCAGGCCACTGCTGAACATGTTCGGCCCTTGAAAGTTTTATCAGTACCCAAGGGCACAAAATAATGTTATTCTAACCCGTCAACACACGACAGGGGCACGACAGCTTTCACGAATATGTATCTCAAAATCAATTAGCGCAATATCGATTTATCTACTTTTACAATTTTGAACATATTCGAAAATGTTTTCAGACTCCAGAAGTTTCGAGATTCCTGACTTTCCCGAAGGTAAGTTCGGCGAAAGATATAAGCCTCGCAAGTCCTCGAATGGGAGTTGGGAAAGTCCCGACTTATTCCGCGTTCAGAGTTTCTACTAGTGCTGGGATAGATGACTAAAAACTATCGAAATCGATACTTGTGTCAATTAGGTTCGGTGAAATTTATAGATATAAGCCTTGCAAGTTCTCGAATTGGAGTTGGAGAAATCTCGACTTATTTTGCGTTCAGAGTTTCTACTAGTGCTGGGATACATGACTAAAAACTATCGACATCGAACATTAACAGCCACAATAGTCAACTGCTCGACTTACTACGCTTGGTAGGCGAATTAGTGAGCGGAGTGCAAGATGTTGCACTCACAGGGCACTCACGATATATTTTTTCCTACAATGTTCAAATTAAGTTTGACTAGCTGTGGTCAATGCAGTTGGACATTTCAGAAGATTATATTTTAGAGTAAATTTAATTTCAAAACCAATAATTTTCCACTTTGCCACACGAAGAATTTTCCAGATTACTAGAATTATAATAACATGTCAAAAATAAGTTGTAGTGAACGTAGGCACTGTGTAGAAAACATACCTTTAAAATAACACACAAGAATCGCAAGGCGATAGATTTCTTAATTTCGAAACAGTTTCAAAGCCGAATACATGTTTATCGATATCGATGCAGTTCCAACACTAGTCACCGTCGTTTAGTGAGTAGACTTCCGAATATACTTGACAATACGCAAACGGTCTTATTAAACATAGAAATCTATTTACTTATATAAGCGATTTGACGTTCCTAGTACTTACTTTCTTTGATTTCGACTTATTTATTCTAGGCTACTTATTTATTTTACATATTTGGTATAAATATTTTCTATATTTGGTAGATAAAAAAACAAGTTTAAAGCAGCGTAGACTTCAGCGTATATAAACAAAATAATACAATAACTATAACCTATATAATAATATGTGATGCCGGCTTAGAATAGCATCACCCCATTTCTTTCCCGTGGGACTCGAGGGTGTGTATTGCAAAACTAGACGAATGGGCTGACATCCTATGGCGATACACAATTTTCCAAATGACCCTCAAATATTTGTCAGATGTGGCGTAAATTTCAGTTTTTTGTGGGCGTTAACGCTCTACCTACCCCGCATGGGATAATAGGCGTGATACGTGTACGTGTATGTAAGTAGAACAGTTTTCATTAAAAAATCTCCTTTGCCATGTGTACTGTAGTTTTTCTTTGTATGTGTGTACTTAGTTCCATTTCCTTTGTTTTTACGTAACATCTTTCTGCTCGCTCGTCTCATCCATCATGCTCGTTGAAGGGGTTACTCGTTATAATATATTGCAGCATTGTTTTGCTGCACAACGTGATAACACTAGCTGAGTTCTACAGGTCTACTTGTTACATAACAAACAAAGGAATGGTAAGTACTTAGTACACACATATACAGGTTGTAAGGGACAACCCTTCGAGTACTTATAGGGTGCATTCAGACCATGAAAGTGCACAACTTTCCATAAAAAATTACTTCCACTTAAATGCAATCAGCTGATAGTGATTTTGTATAAGAGGTTAAATATTTTTGGGCGTTTCCTTAAAGTAAGTGGCAGGTCCAACTTGCACTTGATCTATTTTTTTAAGCATCTAACTTAAAGTTTTGAAATAAATATTAAGGTCCTTATTTAACATACAGGGTTATTTTCAAGTGGTATAGTAAGCAAACTTTGCATAGTGATTATAGGTACTTATGATTATGAAACATTTTTTTATTTATGGCCACTTGCGAAATAGTATACCACTTTTATACTCCTTAAGTGAGAAAAGAATTTGCTTTTCCATACTCGACTAATACCCTATCTATGAACAGCTAAGCGCGCACTTGTTCTTACTCGTGGGTTCAAAAAGTTGTTCACAATCCTGAATAGAATTATAATGGTAGAGAGAAAAAGGATCTGAAGCGGAAAATAAAACTCCACAAGTCATAAAATTAAGCTTACCGTGTTAATAAAAAGGACAGAGGTCTTTTTCATCTCGCATGTAGGGCATAATGTAATCTCATACATACACACAAAATACAGCCGCAGTAGCCCAAATTGAAGAGGCGTCGCCACTAGTGATGGCGAAAGTCGCAGGTTCAAATCCTGCCCGCGCTTTAAAATTTCGTATTGGTACCTGACACGGGAAGTGTTTTAAAATTTGGTATTTAATTTATCGCGAGTTTTCATCGCTTAGACTACATTCAATCTGTAATGAATGAATGAGTCGCTGAGTATTAGTAAAACTTACCCGGTAGATGGAGCCATGCCTCGCGTTTTTAGCATCTAGATACAGTTATGAAATTCGCGGGCAAGGACGAGCCACGGTAGCCCAGATAGAGAGGCGTCGCCACTAGAAATGGCGAAAGTCGCAGGTTCAATGCCCGCGCTTGAAACATTTGCAAGTATAAATAAAATTGTATACCTAACACGGGAAGTGATTTAAAATTTGGTCTTTCATAAATTGGGTTTGAAATAGCCAATGGTCCAGAAACTATAAGCCAACAAGCATAAAAAAATTGAAAAACACGACTGCTTTCTGAGCTAAAGCCTAGTCTATAACACTCGGGATAATGTAAGGATGATTCCGATATAATTGCCATTCGAATCTGTTAATCACTCGTCTGTCGCTTCATACTATAACAATTTCATTGGTTTTGAATTTTATTGTGGGTAGTTAAGGTTCAAAATTGTTGTCCGGCTCCCGGTACGTGACAGACAAGGGGTTTGATTAACGAGCTTCAGTCCTTTAAAGAATCGCACATATATACATACATACATACATACATACGAACACTCTAACAACATTACACTCCTTTTGTGGTTGGGCAGTCGTGTAAAAATAAACGACTTAACTATTTTTAAAATATGAAAAGCTAGCCATTCTGAGCTAATCCTTTACACCCAGTGTGTACTAAGGTCATATGAAGTATTCCTATTTTCCGCCATGTCGTAACTCCATACCCTTGTATAAAAAGAGGTTGTCTTGTTCCATTTATGGAAAAAGGGCATAAAACTATTGTACCAGGAAGAATGGCCGATCCTCTATAAAATAGGTAAATGGCTCTTATACAACGTGGAACGTAAGGGGGCATAGAGCGATGGTGCTTAAGGAATCTTTTGACGGAAGCCGCCTTGCCGTTACTGTACGTAGTACGGTATGACCCTATTAATTCATGGCTGTTCTGAAAATGAAAATAAAAAGGAAATTTACCTACTTTATTCAATGTACATACACTTATCACGCCTATAATAACTTGCGGGGTAGGCAGAGCGTAAACGTATTATTCAATGCAGGATAGTTTTATCACTTAATTTCTTGTTAAAAGTTGTTCTTCGTTAAAATTGACGATATATAGTGCATAAGTTTGATTTGTGACGCGCAACGCATTTTGAGATCATTACTATGAAAATACATATAGGCTACTACTTTTTACCGCAGGAAATATAGCCATTGCCACGGGCAACCCAAAAACAGACGCGGATGAAAATCTAGTAAAATATAATACAATCGGAACACGGCTGGCTTGAATATTTGTATATTTCAGCTTTGTTGTTTGACTCGAAATACCTCAGGCCATTTGGATTTCTCTTTTGACTGAATCTTTCCAGTCTTGTATTTTACAAAGCTTACACAAAGGAAGCTTCAGGAACATGGGCAAAGATAAACCTCATATTTTGTTATCAATTATGAAATGGAAAATTTTGAATGTAAGTTAAATTGGCTCCACAAAAGTATCAACAATAAGTAAGAAAAAACTGTCACGGTTTAAAACATACCTACAAAGCTTTGGATTATCTTGTTTTAATATTAACGTGAAATTGAGAAAGTAGTCTTAGAAAGACTGAACGAGATGAAACGACCATCAACCTAAAAAAAAGTTTAGCCACTTTAGAGAACTATTATATTAGGACCTTTTCTTCGAAAATTTACAACCGGATAAAAGCGTAAACCTATAAGGGTTGTATTGTATGATAAACAGGGCGAAAAGTACTTTTTTTCTATCAGTACTTACGTTCCTTTCGTAACATTGAATACTTATTGATATTTCGAAAACTGAAACTAAACTAAACATTCATAAAACTGAAAAGCTTGCTTAAAGCAAGGTGTTTTTACCTCTTCAACAAATGCTTAGGATTACATATTTTTTTTAAAGATCTAAATAATTATGTCGCGTCGCGTTCAATCGATGTTACTTGGTGAAAGTTATTTAGTTTCTTGAGCCGGTTCACGCCTTGAAATTACCACTATAATCATGCCACTTTTTAAAAATTACCACTGTGTTTCAGTAACTTACATACATACACATATCACGCCTATAATCCCTTACGGCGTAGGCTGAGCGCAAACGGCCGCTAAAAAACGGACGTCACGTTTGACAAATATGTGTATCGCAATAGTAACAGGTTGTCAGCCCATCCCACAAAATTGCAACACACCAAGGAAAAAAGCCGGCATACTTTCAGTGACACCGTCTATAAAATATGGGTCGTATAGGTATTGTAAAAGCGCCCCGTATTTGGACGACTTTATCAATATAAGCCTTAGAGTTTTATCGCTCGTCCATTGTTCCATAACGCGGAACAACGGCGGTGATACACACGGCGGATTAGTTAAAGGGACACGAGGGATTTTAAAGGTCTATTTTCTTTTAGATATGTGCTCAAAAATACATGCAATCTGTTATCCAAACAGAGTATTTTTTGTCGTGTCGATCGGCGATGGCGTAGTATTTGCCGGCCGGCGTATTCAGTCAGCTGGTCGTGATTTTTTATGGGAGGTAATTTTTTTTCCTCATTTTCCATTCCCTGTGAAGGACTTCACCCTCGTCACTCAGCAAGATTCTGCAAGGACATCGCCCCCACTTGTGGTCATTGCGGTTGTACTGGACTAGTATTAAGGACTGTGCCAACAAAGAACAACCAGGAAAATGTGCAACGTGCCAGCGCTTTAAAAAACCGAGCACCCACAAAACTGAGGATGAGCAATGCCCTTCTAGAAAAATCGTTGAACTACGACTTCTTAGTTCTATTGATTATGAAGGCTTAAAATAACTATTCGTATTAAATACAGAATAATAGTATTCGTTACAATAACTTATACTAACGTCTCTTCGAGACGAGTACCAAGAGGTTGAAAAATTGGCGCCGGTAGCTCAGTTGGCAGAGCAGTGGGACGGTACCCCACGGTCCCGGGATCAAGTCCCGGCAGGCGCTGACATTTCTTCAATATAGCACTGTGAGTGCATAATAAAATCATAGCACACAATAATCATCATTATATGAACATTTAGTTGACAATTGTGTGACGCGTGATTTGTAAAATTTTTCTACTTGACCCTCTTTTGAACTTTAACGATGCTGACGCAGCAAATGTCTACTTATTTGCAAGATCTTTGTTGTTATTTTTTAAGTGCCTACCTAATTAATTATTGAGCAATAGTATATAGTAAGTTTTTTGTTGTAATGTTTATTTAAGTTCATTTATATTGTATTGTATAGTCATTTTATAAAATAATAGTTATATTGGCTAGCTGTTTACCTAAGATACAGGAATTCCAATTCTTAGTTTAGGAAATGGCCTCATAATTATTTCATATAAGTTTACTTATTAGTAATTAAGTTTATTTTAATAGAAATGATCCTATCTTATATGTTTCTAGGGGAAAGTTGTTCAGTTTGATGGTCCGCATACACCCTATCAGTATTCGGAGGGCTGTCCCTTACACCTCGTATAATAAATGTCCCGGACAATGGACACAACACTATCTAGCCTCCAACTAAGCTAAGCTTGTACTATGGGAACTAGATAGCTGATATTAATACTTTTTTGTAAATAAATACAGAAACACCCAGACTAAACAAAAATATCTGAAAATGATTTTACATATATTTGTGTCTTGTTGGATCGAACCCACGACCTTCGGCGTAGCAGGCAGGGGTACTACCCGCTACGCCATCGGCCCAGTCATTATCAATCTATTTATGGTTTAGCTCGGTCGTCTAATCTGGAATCTATTTTCAGAAAGCGTGAGGCCTTTGTCCTGCTAATGAACGTATCAGGCTAATTATAATTACGTACTGTCCTCTTACTCTACCCGATTATGAGCAATCGATGACCCCTTACTAAGAAAAAATATATATCAAAGTACGTATAAGGAATGAGGATAAATGTATGATAGTCTTCTCATAGTCCATAATACTGATGAAAATGTGCGGTCTCATGAGTGTCTTGTAAAGGATAATATTTACAACTTGAGTAACGGACATTCTGATAGATTGTTTGTAAAAACCCTTTTTTTTAAGTGGCGCCACTATCGTTGACGGCTACATTCGCCTTAAAACGACAGTTTCCCTTCACTTCTACAAGACTTTACTAGTGTTTTTAATTTGAAATTCAAGATGCGATTCGATAATTTTCCCGTAGTGTGTAGACACGCTAAGCGCAGGTATGTATTTGTTAAAGGTTATTATATTAACATAGTAGAAAAAGGTACGATCTAAGCTACGTTTTATTACGATACACTTTATTTACTAACGTTATCTGTCTATTATTAAGGGCAGCTTAGTGCTGAAAAGTAGGCATTTACGGCCTTCCGCCCGTCGCGTAGAAAAGATCGCGCGAGCACACCTCGGACACTGGCGCTCAAATGTATGAAACAAACGCGTTGCTACGCATACAGTCTAAGCTGGCGTAGGTGAACGCGGACCATGCTTGTGTGTGTGAGACAACATGTTAGGGTTGCCGCCATTTTGCGTTCGCGAATCGGGAATGCAATGTGCGGCAGTATGAAAATTGACCTTCGTTCGCGCATCGTTGCTAGCCGGTGTCTGAGCGTCCTCCGAGCGCGGGTGGGCGGCGCTTGTAGGGGGAGGCAGGGAGTGACCATACTGTACGCTAGTACTATTAATTATACTGTGGCGCGAGCTAGTCTGCGGTGAACTCACTTGACCCTGCGGTGCGGACCGGGCGGCAAGCGCAGCTTCCACAGCGAGCGCACGCGTTACAGTATACAAAACTATGGCAGTAGGTCAATAACTCCCCAAGATATAGATAATAATTTTATTGTTTACGTAATTTACTTAGGAAAAATATGTTGGTACAATTGTAGGATTGATAAAATTAAACATTGAAGATGTGTTTTTATATTATTAATTTTTAATTATTGAATTATATACTAATTAATAATAGTAATATTATTTAAATATAAATTTAAATAATGTTAGTATTATGTAATGTGCAGTTGAATAACTCATTATGATGAGCTTTGTCCTGTAATTCATTTAAAATATGGCGTCCCGTAACAGTTTGAAATTCGTCTTCCTTGGTTTCCGCTTCTACTAGCGGGAGATATCCACCTCAATATCATCACCGTCGGTACATCTGAAATTTTTCATTAGTTACTTATAATCATCGAAACAATGAAAATCGAAGGACAATGACAAATAATCCTTACTATCCGTACTAATTTTATATATAGTGTGTGTGAAGAGTGTGTGCAAAAATGCTATCCATGTCTTAAGGCAGCCTCGAGAAGTAACAGACTCGGGATGAACTCGGACAAAACAAAAGTCAAATTCACTCAACAAATCATCCCCAAGCCAGTCTCCGTCGAAGGTGTAGCCTTTAAAGTTGTTGAAGTATGTGTACTTTGGGCAAACGTTGCAGTTGGGTAGAGACAACTTTGAGGTTGAAAGCACCAGAAGAGTGCAGCTGGGCTGGGCGGCATTTGGGAAGCTGCGTCATATCCTAGAATCATCTTTGCCACAATGCCTCAAGACCATGGTGTTCGATCAATGTGTCCTACCAGTCATCACCTACCTTATCCGCAAAAAAGACCAGTGACGGACATTTTCTGGAAGTGTAGCAAGCTGAAGTGGGAGTGGGCCTTTCCTTGGCAAGCGTAACGTTAGACGTCCTCCGGCCAGAATCCAGATGGACCGATGACTTAAAAAGACGGCTGGTAACGACTGACTGGCGAAAACGGGAGATCGTGCCTTATGGCATACCGAGGGGGAAGCCTACGTCAAGCAGTGGACTGTAATAGGCTAATGAATGAATTTTCGTTACTAACTTATGAGATTTAGAAGTTTATTGAAGTGGAAATGTATGGGAGTCCATAACTTGCAATAAGGGTTGATCATCACATATGCTTGAAGCTCTGAAACATGTTTGAAACATCAATATTCACACAGAGCAGTATTTAAATAACATTAAGAATCGTCATTTCCACTTTTTGTTTATAAAATTACGTATTTCTATCTTGCCTTTTCTGCTTGGGAGGTAATAGCTACATGGTGAGGCTGCTGTATAGAACTACAGTAAAAATGTATATATAAGTAAGTGAAAATCTATATATAAATATGAAAAATATCATTAATGCTTTCAAAGTCATATTAAAAAACAACTGTTTATTAGCTGAACAATAAAACATTTAATTTTCGTAACTTACTCATTAGACTGGAGAGTTGATTGGCGTGGAGATGTCTTCTTCTTCATCAATACACTCTTAACAGAGCGGACGTGGTCGTCAATCCGGGTTGGTGGCACGCTTTACAATCCGTCGCCATTCCTCACGGATGACTGCTTTTCTGGTGCACTCCGTCACGGAACCTTCTTGTGTAGCAGCTTTAATTTGGTCCGTCTGATCTTCCTCGAGGGCGCGCACCCTCGACCTTCCCTTGGACCACGAGCCGCTCGATAGATATGTCCCCGCGTCGGGCGACGTGTCCAAAGAATGTAAGGATGCGAGCTTACACGATGGAGGAGAGGCCGAGTTCCTTGAGAATGGAGTCATTGGTGGGGAATTCTATCGATGATATTCTAAGCATTCGCCTCCAGCACCACATTTCCAGTGCGTCTATCTTCTTCTTTTCAATTTCCCGCAAAGTCCACGTCTCTGCAGCATAGAGGAACACGGGGAATATGAGTGCTCTCACGAGTCGTGTTTTGGTGGCTTTCGTGATATTGCGATTTTCCAAACCTTATGAAGCTTGCTCATAGTGGGTCTAGTTATCGCCATACGTCTTTTTACCTCGTCTATGCAACCGCCGTTGTTGGAAATCAGCGCTCCCAGATAAACGTAGGATTGGACAACCTCGCAGTTTGCGATATGTTTGACTATGTTGTTTTGGAGATGTATGTGACTCCAGAACTTGCAGAGAAAGTTGGTCATCGTCATGACGGCTTGAAGTCCTGGAACGTTTTTATCAAAAGTACACTAATCTTGAACAGGCTTACCTTTTCTGTTTCACTAAATTATACTTACTTTTCAGTACCTAGTAATTTGTTTGCATGTCTAATACCTTTGTCTCTTAGTATTGAAGCACTGCAAGGATTAGAAGTCCAAGGTTATCGGTACAATATTTACCGTCTAATTAAATATACTATTACATTACAAACAAATTCAGTGGTTGCACTACTGATTTTGTTTTACTGTGTATGTACTTGATAATTACTTATAGCATGGCTCACTAATAAATAATAAAATTACATTATGTAAAATCGTACATTCTCTTCGTATGATTTGAACTGTGGTTGCACCACTGGTTTCATTTCTACTATGTATGTATTATGATGTTTACTTTTAATATGGCAACAGCTTATGAACTACATAATAAATAAAATGACACTAGATCAAATGGTTGGTACAATGTTAGATACTGTGGTTGCAATACTATTTAATTTTACTGTCTGTTGTTGTTAAACCTAAAACTGCTTCTGGTTTAGTTACCCAGATCAGCTATACAATTTCTTTGTCTACTTACCTATTCACTAAAATTTATACCTATACATACTTACTTCATAGTTGGTAGTTACTTTGGTAGGTCAAAAATTGGTTAGAATTATGTTCAGATACTTACGATATTGTTTGCCGGTCTTTTCGCTTTTGACATAGGTACCCTCTTGTATTTATTTTTATTTCCCATTTTTACTTATTTACAGACTATGTACACGTTTATTTACAATAAATTAACGAAATATTTACACATTCACAAAATATTTACAGTCAAAAATATACAACACTTATTTAAAACTTAGTAGCAAAGGCGAGCTTATCTCTTAAGAAGAGATCTCTTCTAGCCAACACATTTGATGTCAGAAAATTCATATCTTATTAATATTACGCGACAAGATGAAAAAAGCAGGTTGCGGAACGCCGCGGTCGAAAAATTGGCATAGGTCCTGCTCCGATGATGCCCGGCGGGCGTCTGAAGCGCAGCGCGCGCGTCGTTTGGTTATATAATAGGAATAATGGGGTTTCAAAAAATCACAAAAAACAATTTAAAAAATCTATCCATTATTTTATTTACATCTTGTAATTTCCTACATTTTGGCATATTTTCATTTTTTTTAGTGTTAATAATCTTTGAGTTATACTTGAAAAATTGTCATAAACTTACGTATCTTTGCATTTTTTTATGATCGAGAAAAGTTATAGATATCGTGTTTTTGTCCATTAAATAATCAAGAACTGTTCATTAACAACAACATATATTTTTTCTGGTTCAAATAAAATAATATATGATGCTTTAAAACTCAACCAAAAATAGGTCGATTCGACATTTTTCACACTAAGACGCCCTTAAAAGCATTTTATAAGAACAAAGAAGTCTGTTACGTAGAAAGTACGTCGCGATAATACATTTTTTATGTCCGTAAGTAATTGTGAATGTGGGTGTATTTGATAGAACAGTTGCGCTGAACAGGACTTTCTCAATTACCTAATGTTGGGTTTGCTTTTGACTTTACACTGGGTTATCACAAAGTGATCCTAGGGTTTCGTTATTTTCCTTTTAAGGTACGGAACCATCAAAAACTGAATATAAGTAATTAGATTAGCTTTAAAATGTCGATTGATTGAAAATCAGATGATCTTCTTTGAATTGTTATTTGTACAATAAGAGAGCCAAGTTTATCTTTGTTTCGAGTGGTAATTAAAGATCTGGAGGCCAAAACAGACTGAATCAAAGATGGAACAAGCTCAAGAAACCCAGGGCGGCACAGGCCATCGCCACGTCTGACGAATATTTGAAGGCCGTTTAAGAATAGTGGTGATCACAATAGTAACAAGCTGTCAGTATATCGCCTAAAGTTGTAATACCCATGAAACTCTCGAGTCGTGCTCGAGTCCCATACTCGCCTCTTACGACACTCAAGGATAGAAATCGGGTAGTGCTATTCTAAGCCGGCATCATACGTCGAATTTTCCCTTTCGGAGCGCAATGACCAAGGTGCCAAAATTACCAAAGTTACAAAATGTCCAAAGTTGCGAAATGACCAAGTTTATAGTTGCGAAATGACTAAGGTTACAAAATGACCAAAGTTGCACAATGCCCAAAGTTGCAAAATGACCAAAATTGCAAAATGCCCAAAGTTGCAAAATGACTAAGCCCTTGGGATTGGAAGCCTGATGACCCTTTCGTGTCGTTTTTCATGTCAAGATTTGGTAACTAGTTACAGTTACGAAAGTACATTTTTAAATCATTGTTTTGTAACTAGTTACGAATCAACACCTGTTTTTGTAAAATTAATTGTCCCAAAAAAAAATGTCACAAGCAGCAAAATATCACTGTAGCAAAATGTGGCGAGTAGAAAATGACACAAGTCGAAAAAATCAGAGGGGCAAAATGTAGTTTTTATGTAAGGTTGCTAAATGTCACAGTCATGTTATATAATATTTATGTAATTAGTGTTGTTTGTCTATGAAACTCATTACCAAAAATAGTGTTGACTTTATACATTTCAGATGACAGCTGTCAAACTTTAAACTAGTTTATCTCGGGAACTATGCAAGCCAGACCAACTAAGGCTTATAAGAAGTTGTAGGTCTCGACGAGATCTTTCTTTCTGATAACAGTCAAAGTTTCTCAAATATCCCGAAAACTAGCAGTGTTAGGTGAGTAGTGTAATAGGGAAAGTTGTAGAATCAAAAATGTTCATTAAATAAAATTATATGTACTATTTTACGAAAAAATATTATTTTATCTACACTCGTCTCATAATGTTCGAATAATGAATTCGAAAACAGTTGCATAATGACCTACTTTATGCATTCTGCCTATATAAACAACGGTTTTATATAAATTACAGAAGCGTAATGACTTAATGACAAAACTCTTACTACGATAAAGTTGAGAAATGAAACGAAGTTTTTTTTGCCAATACTCAAATCGCCATCTTCCGCCGCACTTGACAGTTGTTGTACGGTAATTTTTCGGATGTTGTTCAGTTGTTGTACCGATGTTGAGCAGTTGTTTAGATGTTGTTCAGTGTTGTTCAGTTGTTGTTCAGTGGTTGTTTAGTTGTTGTTCAGTTGTTGTTAGTTGTTTAGTTATTTGTTGTTCAGACTCGTCATCTAAACAACTGTTAGTAAAAGTTTTCGAAAATCCATATCAAGCCATATTACGTTCTCGTATTGAATTTGACCATGTATCGGACCTTGCAATGCCCGGTGCGTACGTTTAGAAAAGTGTTTCTGAGTTTTTTTTTGGAGAGTGTAGATAAAATAGTATATGCAACTGCTATAATAAGGCATTAGAATGCTCGTGTCAAACTATTATCATAGACACTCGCATTCTAATGACCCCGATTATACGACAGTTGCATAAACTACTATTATTACTTAAAACATTTTAGTAAACTAAACTTGAAACTTTCTTAAAACTTTAACTTAAAACTTTAGTCTATAATTGGGAAAAGACGTCTTCCCGCGGTATAAAGAAGCCTATTGAACGAGCTTATCATGCTGAACACCTTTTGCTAAGGCGCCACGTTCGTATCTCGTATCAAGTTGGGCTGTTAAAGATACCTGAAGGTTTACCTGAGGTACTCCAGAACCTCGACTTCCAGATGCCTACAGGAAGGGCTTATCACGCTGAATAACAACTATGACTTGATTATTTTAGCACCTTGGTCATTGGTCATTTTAGTACCTTGGTAATTTTAGTACCTTGGTCATTTTAGCACCTTGGTCATTTTGGCACCTTGGTCATTTTGGCACCTTGGTCATTTTGGCACCTTAGTCATTTTGGCACCTTGGTCATTTTGGCACATTGGTCATTTTGGCACCTTGGTCATTTTGGCACCTTGGTCATTACGCTCCGAAAGGGAATTTTCGTTTCACAAATTGAAAAATTTATGGGCCTTGTTTCAAAAGGTTTCCACTCATTTAAGTTCATGAAAAGTTCAGGTACAACTATTTTCTTTAGCCTTTAGTTGAGCACTGGCTCCAAGTTGGCTTAACGACCGCTATCTACTGTAATAGCAGGACCGACGGCTTAAAAGTTGTTTCCGAAGAAACGCAATCATCCTACTTCTTACATGACTTTGGCCGGGACTAGTTGGGAACTTGCTCAACTGTTCAGAGAGACCTTACAGCTATTAGACCCCGAACATTCATAATCAAGAGTTTAAGGAGATTCCTGGTTAGAGTCACAGTAGGTACATATAATTATACGGTCTTATTAAATTCTGTGCAAACATTTTTAGGATGGGTACTACTCGTTAAACTTAGTAACTTTCCCGAGGATCATACGTCGAAATATGAAAAAATTGACCTTCTAAATGAAACGTTCAAAAAATTTGTCACTTTATATGGCAAGTCAAAAAAGCAAGCATGAAAAAAAGTTAATTTCCATACAAAGTGATATTTTTTTTATATATTTCGTTTGGAATATGACCTATGTTCCTTGGGGAAAGTTGTTCAGTTTCATTAACTGATTCACTTCTTACGCAATCATCCTACTTCTTACATGTTTTTGGCCGGGACTAGTTGGGAACTTGCTACTCTTACTGTTCAGTAAGACCTTACAGGCATAATTAAACGCGAACATTCATAATCAAGAATGTAAGGAAATTCCTGGTTAGTGTTTAGAGTCACAGTACATTATAGGTGTAAAAATATTTGCTGCAAATATTTTAAGGCGTGAACCAGTTCATGAAACTGAACAACTTTCCACAAGGAACATAGTCGAAATAAGAAGAAAGAAATTAGACCTCCCATACAAAATGTTATAGCCGACCAATTTATTTTATCAATAATTATATTAGCTTTATATCAATTAGTGAAAAGCGCTCGGGCTGTTGTTTGCAAAAACGGCTTCTTGTGTGCGGCGGTCCTTGACTCGTAAGAAAAGTATACTTTTTCAGGTTGCTAGGTGACCGTTTAGAATAAAAGAGGTCAACAAACATACAAGGATTATAAAACTGCTGTCCTTAAACGTTATAATAATGCACTTCCAAAATCTCCATGGCATAGCAAGTGTCACTATGGCGATACAAAATTTACTGAATGTCCCTGAAACGTTTGTCAGATGTGGCTTAAATATTCGTGTCTGTGGCCGTTTACGCTCTGTCATCCCCACAAAGGATACATGCGTGATGTATGTATGTAACAAAATACTAGGATTATAAAGCTGCTGTCCCTTATATGTCATAATAATGCAGTTTCAAAATCTCCATGGCATAGCAAGTGTCTGCTTAGTGTCAGGCGGAGCATAGTTGCAAGTTTTCAAGCCGCTATTTCTTTTCCTGACGTAGCTAGCAGGCATCGTGGTCTGAAGTAGTCTGGCTGGAACCCTACTTTCTTCAAATATTAAATATGTTCTGTTCTTTCCGTAATGCGGGTTTGGCACAATACAACTAGCATCAACTGCCTTAATTCTTTATTTTATTTATAACTAGATTTCCGCCCCGCGATTTACCCGCTGCCACTCATTTTCCCGTGGTAATAGTGGTTTCCCGCAGTAAAAAGTGGCCTATGTGTTATTCCAGGTTATACTCTACCTGTGTTCCAAATTTCATCCAGGTTTCAAGGTAACAAACAAACGTACACACACAAACTCTCAGATTTATAATATTATATATTATATTATGTAGGTATAGGTAGTACGGATTTCATAAGAAGTGAATTTCTCTCTGAACCTATACGCAACGAAAAGTCGTCGCGCGCCGCCATATTTTGTGATCTGTCAAAACGATCACACTAAACCTCGCACCCTTCAACCGACTAGAAGCATACACACATACATACACATATCACGCCTATAATACCTTACGGGGTAGGCAGAGCATAAACGGCCGCAAAAAAAGATATTTACGCCACGTCTGACAAATATTTGAGGGGTATTTCGGAAAATTATGTATCACCATAGTGACAGGTTGTCAATTCTAAAACACAGCCAGTATATTTCTAAAAAAAACTAACAACAAACCTACACAAGTGAGACTACATAATACGAGACGCGGATATGACGTGCACAATAGAAAAAAGTACCTACTGCATTCCAGAAAAGCCCTAACAAGGTACATTTAAATTATACATTTGTAAAAATATTAACTGAAAAAACTTTGAGAGGTGAACCAGCTTATGAAATATGAACAACTTTCCCAAGGATTTTGATAAGTTATAGGTAATCCTGTTGTTTATTGATACTGTAGTCTGAATGGTAGAACGAAGTAGAACTACTCAGGCAAACCATTATCAGGTGCCTGCGATACAAGCTCCGCTTAGTGCAGGTACCGTCAGTATTACTAATTGTAAACATTGAGGTCAATTCGGGATTTAAATTTTCCTTACTTGCCTTAAATTAGTGCTGTCACTTTCCGTCAAATAGGTTTAGAAAAGGATAGAAGATATCTAAGTCCTGTCATTTTTAAAAACGTCAAGGGTTTTGTCGCCTTTCCTAGTCAATTTAGTCGCCATTGTTTTGATTGTCGCCTTATTTTGACAAATAACACGTATTTTGCATGAAATTATAAGACATGACACGACTAAAACATCTCCTATCCTTTTCTAAACCTATTTAACGGAAAATGACAGCACTAATTTAAGGCAAGTAAGGAGAATGTACATCCCGAATTGTGGCCATTGTCTTTCGTTGCAAGTATCAAATTTAAAATTCGTATATGTGTTTGGTAAATAATTTTTTTTATTCTTTATTCTTCTTTTAGGAGCATAGGGCTATATATGACAAAAAAGGACATGCCATACAAATTGACCCGGTCGGCTGAACCTTTTGTATGTGCGAAAATAGCATTATTTGTGACAGTACCGTTTTAATAATTCCTAGTAAATTTAAAAAACGAAAAAAAAGATTATGTTCTGTAAATTTTATGGGTTGTTTCATACGGTAAAAAAAAACCTTCTAAAAATAGACACTACACAACACAAAAGCGATGTTCGTTCCCAACCTGAGAATCATGAGCCTGAATTTTACTAATAGACCACGTCAGTCACCGAAATAATGTTGTTAAATAGGTAATTGCAATAAATTACCGCCGGACGTATCGTGACAATGAAATAAAACACGGACAAACTGACAAGTGGTCACGCCCCAGCGATAATGAGCTATTTCCACAGGTTATTTATATTTTGGGCTGAAATGGAAAAACAGATATACCAATTGTATCATTGTGTAGGTACATTAATACTTATAGAATAGCATCACCCCATTTCTTGCCCGTGGGTGTCGTAAAAGGCGTCGAAGGGACTCGAGGGTGTGTATTGCAATTTTAGGCGATGGGCTGACAACCTGTCACTATGGCGATACACAATTTTCCGAATGACCCTCGAATGTTTGTCAAACGTGGCGTAAATGTCCGTTTTTTGCGGCCGTTTACGCTCTGCCTAACACGCAAGGGATAAAGGCGTGATATATGTATGTATTTATGTATGTATTAATACTCATATCACACCTATATCCTCCTAAACTTTTCTTTAAGTCTCAAAAAGAAACTGACGTACTAGGATTCGTTTCTAATGTCAATACAAATACTTTATCTAACAGACATAAATTACTAGTAAAACTATACAAAAACATTTATATATCAACTAGCTTTTACCCGCGACTTCGTTCGCGTTAGATAGTTTTTTTAGAAACAGGTTTTAAAGTAGATATGTACTTGTTTACTTCTGTTGTTAAAGGGACAATTCAAAATTTGCTATCCGGCGCACTGCCCTGAGAGATCAATATTTATAACCATTGAATACAAAAGTCAGTAGATAACACAAAAATCCTCGGTAAAAAGTTGCCAATGTCCTTTCTTAATTTATTCCCATCTTACTGAACAACTTTTGTTTTAGAACCATGCCTGTATCTCTAATAGTTTAGCTGGGCTCCTGATGGTACACCTGGTGGTCTACATAATGTACTCCAGATCCTCTATGTCCTTGTGAAAAGAAACAGCCCATCATACTGAACAACTTTTGTTTGGGAACCATTTCTGTATCTCTAATAGTTTAGGTGGGCTCCTGATGGTACACCTGGTGGTCTACATAAGGTACTCCAGGTCCTCAATGTCCTTGTGAAAAGAAGCGGCCCATTATACTGAACAACTTTTGTTTCAGAACCATGCCTATATCTCTAATAGTTTAGCTGGGCTCCTGATGGTACACCTGGTGGTCTACATAATGTTCTCCAGATCCTCTATGTCCTTGTGAAATAAAACAGCCCATCATACTAAACAACTTTTGTTTTGGAACCATTTCTGCATCTCTTATAGTTTAGGTGGGCTCCTGATGGTACACCTGGTGGTATACATAAGGTACTCCAGATCGTCTATGTCCTTGTAAAAAGGAGCGGCCTATCATACTGAAAAACTTTTGTTTTAGAACCAAGCCTGTATCTCTAATAGTTTAGCTGGGGTCCTGATGGTACACCTGGTGGTCTACATAAGGTACTCCAGATCCTCAATGTCCTTGTGAAAAGAAGCAACCCATCATACTGAACAACTTTTGTTTTAGAACCATGCCTATATCTCTAGAAGGTTTGCTGGGCTCCTGATGGTACACCTGGTGGTCTACATAAGGTACTCCTGCACCTCAATGTCCTTGTGAAAAGAAGCGGCCCATCATACTGAACAACTTTTGTCTTAGAATCATGCCTGTATCTCTAATAGTTTAGCTGGGCTCCTGATGGTCCACCTGGTGGTCTACATAAGGTACTCCAGATCCTCAATGTCCTTGTGAAAAGAAGCGGCCCATCATAATGAACAACTTTTGTTTTAGAACCATGCCTGTATCTCTTATAGTTTAGCTGGGCTCCTGATGGTACAACCATGCCTGTATCTCTTATAGTTTAGCTGGGCTCCTGATGGTACACCTGGTGGTCTACATAAGGTACTCCTGCACCTCAATGTCCTTGTGAAAAGAAGCGGCCCATCATAATGAACAACTTTTGTTTAAGAACCATGCCTTTATCTCTTATAGTTTAGCTGGGCTCCTGATGGTACACCTGGTGGTCTACATAAGGTACTCCTGCACCTCAATGTCCTTGTGAAAAGAAGCGGCCCATCATACTGAACAACTTTTGTTTTGGAACCATGCCTGTATCTCTAATAGTTTAGCTGGGCTCTTGGTGGTACACCTGGTGGTCTACATCTGTACTCCAGACCCTCGAATGGTGATAAAAAGTAGCCTATGTCCGTTCTCGGTATGCAAGCAATCTCTGTGCCAAGTTTCATGAAGATTGGTTCAGCGGTTTGGCCGTGAAAGCGTAGCAGACAGACAGACAGAGTTACTTTCGCATTTATAATATTAGTGTGGATGGTTATCTTGAAGGAGATCATGAAAGAGATTCGTTTCATTATTGGTCAGTATGACGTCACACAGGTCAAATGAAGGTTTTTAGTTTTTTAATAAGAGTTATCTATCATTGCTTTTCTTACTTAGTATAGGAATGTTTTAAATTAGACTTAAATATCTCCAAACGGTTTTCTTATTTTATGTCTTCCAGCTAAGCTTTACATACCGAATTGTCCGGGATATTTATTATTTATTTTAATTTTTTAATTCCAGGGAATCTGAATCCTAAATGTAATATCTACTCACACGTTATAAATTAAAATAATTGGACTAACCAACATCAAAATTGCGCAAAGTAAATTAAGTATTCTCTAAGATTGAGGCAATTTTCTTTAATGTCTTAGCAAATACGACTTTAGTAAACTTAAGCTTCTTAATTCATCGTATGGGGTATTACTTTACTTGGATATTTATCTCTAATATTGCCGTGTGTTGCCGGCTGAGAATAGCATCACCCCATTTCTTGCCCGTGGGAGTCGTAAGAGGCGACTTAGGGACTTGAGGGTGTGTATTGCAATTTTAGGCGATGGGCTGACAACCTGTCACTATAGCGATACACAATTTTCTAAATAACCCTCAAATATTTGTCAGACGTGGCGTAAATGTCCGTTTTATGCGGCTGTTTATGCTCTACCTACCCCGCAAGGGATTATAGGCGTGATATATGTATGTATGTATGTTTATCTCTAATTAATATTTTTTCCCTTATTATGACTAAGTAAGCTAGCTGTATCTTACATTACATAATCAGCCACAAGAGTCCACTGCTGGACATGGGCCTCCCCTTATCGGGGGGTGACGGCCAATGTGGCGCAGTGGTAGTGCGACTGCCTGCTACGCAAAGGTTCCGGGTTCGATTCTCGGTGGGACACTGACAAAGTTTATATTTATCACTTTATGAATTTGTTCCCGGTCTGGTTAGGACATTGCAGGGTGAACCAACTGATTGTCAGAAAAGAAATGGTTCCATGCTTCGGAGGGCACGTTAAACCGTCGGTCCCGGTTGCTATCTATGATTACTTAGACGGCGGTCGTAACACAACCATGTCAGAGGCCTACTAGTGGTAGTAGGCGGTTGAATAACTCTAACACTAGGGTTCATCGGGTCGTTGGACGACTCGGTGTCCCACACGAAAAAATAAAATATCGGAGGGTACTGCCATACACACTTTCCACACCACGATTGGTAGACCAAATGGCGAGCGCAGTGCAAGATATTGCTTTCACAAGGAACGCTGCTGGCCATCCCTGGATGATTATCCCTTAGTCGCTTCTTACGACACCCACGGGTTTTATTAGGGTGATGCTATTCAAAGCCGGCACCACACTCGCAATAAAGAGCGGCTGCGTCTTAAGATTTATCTTATTACTTAGAATACGGTTGCAATCGTTACACAAGTCTGAGGCCTACTTCTACTAGTAGAGTCTTCGCCACGAAAAAGGACTCTAATAGTCAATTTAAAAATCAAGCACTAGGGTCCGTCGCGTCTTTCGTCGACTCGGTGTCCCAAACGGTAAGCAAGCATTTTGTACTCAAAATAGATAGACAAACAAAAATATTACGGCCATTGACTATCTGCCTACCACGCAACGGAAAAAGGCATGATGTGAGTATGTAAAATATCGGACTAGATTAAGGAATGCCGTGTGAAACCGGCTTAGCATAGCATCACCAAATTTCTTTCCCGAGGGAGTCGTAAGAGGCTACTAAGGGACTCGAGGGTGTGTATTGCAATTTTAGGCGGTGGGCTGACAACCTGTCACTATACCGATACAAAATTTTCCGAATGACTCTCAATTATTTGTCTGACGTGGCGTAAGTTTACGCTCTGCCTACCCCGCAAGTGATTATAGGCGTGATGTGTGTATGTATGTAGATTAAGGGAACTTCCACACGCAAACAAAAAACTAGAAAACTTTGGTTAGTCCCTTTATGGACACTCGAAGTTGGGGTCAGTGAAAATATGGACCTCTATCTCAGAACAACAAAAAAACAGAGACGACTCTACTAACAACTAGAGTGAAGCCATAAAATCTCTTCTCAATCAGAATTTTTACACGTTTAAGGCGAGGAGAGCGCGCGGACAAGATTTTTAAACTGGTTTTATTTAGGCAATTACAATCATAAAATTCTGAAAATATACGTGTAAATGTCGAGGATTTATCAGATACACAATTTGAGAAACCTTACTTGATAGAACGGAAAAGCAATGTAAAATAAAATAAAATAAAAAGGGATTTATTCACAAAATGTTTTACAGGTACTTTATATTAACATAGTATCTAAAACAATTACAAAAATTAGTGGCTGTAAACACTTGTGAAAAGGATGAACCTCAGCAAAGTTGCTGTTTTTCAGGAACCTCCACCTAATTCACTACATTGGAGAAACCTCCCAACAGTATGTGTCTAAATAAATTATTTACAGTAAAAAGTGAAATGACACAAACTGAAAAGAGTTATATCTTATGTAAGTTATAATATACCTACTGCCAATATTATACATATATAATATAAGGTAAAAAGAAAAAATATAAACTGTTTGTAGAATTTATTTTATGTATTTTGTTTTTGTAGTAGTAAGTTACTACTACAACATTCACTACTAGTAACCTCTATTTGAATAATTTTTTGTTTATGCTATATTTTAGATACAAACCTAGGGTAGGTTCAAGTAAAAGTAACTAAATTAGACATTTTAAAAGTATTTTTCTAGTCGAAACCGTAAAATGATTGCCCGTTTCTTTCTGGCGCATAGCGAAAAAGGGACCAAATTTTCAGGAAAACAGTGCCTTAAAGACAACTTATCGCATAACACTCGCAACCATCTGAAGTCATGTGATTCTATTATCCTCAGATAATTTAGGTAATTTTTCAAAGTTTTTTTTGGTAGCGCTTTTTCAATTTGCTACAAGAAACAGCTCGCGCCGACATTAGCATTTAGTTTATAGCGCGTCACAGATCGAGAGTGGATTTTCGCGGCTTCACTTCGGTCGTTCGCAGAGTTCCCTCTGGAACATTTCTTTCAGTGAGTCACTAGGTACAAGTATTTGTGTTTTTGTTGAGCTGGGTTAGCCAAATGTCCCCAACTAGGTTGTTTTGTGAGCTGACAAAAGAACTGCCCGTTGGAAAACCTCTGACATTTCAAAGCATATTCTATAGTTTTTGTGTGGCGTCTCGTTATTTTCAAGAAAGGAAAGGGCAAGCTTTTTTATAATATTAGTGTAGCGAAGGATGCTAATGAAGCTTAGCTTTGCTTTTTTAGGTTCCAATTTATTTTAATAAGTGAGAAATTAGCATGATAGGTATATCGAATATCAGAAATTTAAATAATTATTTTACAGAACTTTAGCTATAATTTTAAGGATGTGAATAGGTTAGCTGTAATTTTTTAAGGGGTGAAACCATCCCGTGATACTGAACAACTTTCCCCAAGGAACAAAATATGAAAAAATCGGACTTCCCATTTAGAATTTTTCAGCCGACCGGGTCAATTTGTATGGGAAGTCCAATTTGTTTTCTACCTTTGTTCCTTGGGGAAAGTTGTCAGATTCATTAGTACCTTGGGTCAGAATAAAAAAATGGGGCTCTCATACAAAATTGGCGATAAGCCGGTTAATTTACTTTTGCAGGCCTATTTTTTATATTTCGACCTATGTTTCATGGGGAAAGTTGTTCAGTAACATGAGCACCTTGACCTCCTTTTGGCTTTTAATACACATATACATACATACATACACATATCACGCCTATTATCCCTTGCGGGGTAGGCAGAGCGTAAACGACCGCAAAAACTGACATTTACGCCACGTCTGACATAATATTTGAGGGTCATTCGGAAAATGGTGTATGACCATAGTGACAGGTTGTCATCCCATCGCCTAAAATTGCAATACACACCCTCGACTCCCTTAGTCGCCTCTTACGACTCCCACGGGAAAGAAATGGGGTGATGCTATTCTAGGCCGGCATCACACAGCACCGGCTTGTTATACCATTTTTGTCATTGCTTGCAGTTGGTAATCGTGTCGAGCATCAAGTTGACAAACACCCGCTAAACTAATGGTTTGATGCCGTGTGATGCCAGCTTAGAATAGCAACAATACGCATTTCATTTCAGCGAGTGACGTTATTAGCTACTAAAGTACTCGAGGGTTCCATGTGTACTAGAAATTAGGCGACAGGCTGATACCATCGGATACGTCTGTGTTTCCAAACGCATACAACCCTAATCTCTTCAAAGTAAGAGTGAACAGGCTTCTTCTGGGTGAGCTCGCTCCATCTTAGACCCTGTCTCTGTCCTATGACCTAGACTAGAGTCAAGAGCAAACCCATCATTAATTAAAAAAAAATACCCTGTCTGTTTAATGTTAAAAAACTGATAATATTTGACGGGGTGAACCCATGATTAACTTTCTCCAAAGAATATAGTTCGAAGCAAAAAAAAAGTTTGGTCCTCCCATACGATTCATAAGGGAGTTTTTTTTTCATATTCATATACTTTTATTTCGTAACAATAATTATAACAATCATATTTTACAACTAGATTTTCGCCAAGCGGTTTCACCCGCTGCCACTCATTTTCCCGTGGTAATAGTTGTTTTCCCGCGGTAAAAAGTGGCCAATTTGTTAGTCCAGGTTATACTTTAACTATGTTCCAAATTTCATCTAAATCGGTCAAGCCGTTTAAGCGTGAAGAGGTAACAAACATACATACACACACAAACTCTCAGATTTATAAATATTAGTATGTATAAAATAAAGTAAAGAAATCTTGCAGTTAGCTTATCCACGTTGTTCAATTTCATGAATAACTTGCCCTGCTACGAAAAGGTATGAAATGCCGAAGCTTGTCATACCTTTTTTGTGACTCCCGTGGAAGAATTAATGTTTAAAGGGCGGGGCACACCGGCTCCGTATCCAGCTCTCGTCCGTAGTCACGCACGAACTGATGACGTTGTAATGTATGGGACTGTATGAGATACGGCACACCGCTTGCGTGCAGCACGGAACGGATACGCAACGCAAGCGGTGTGCCGTATCTCATACAATCCTATACATTACAACGTCATAAGTTCGTGCGTGACTACGGACGAGAGCTGGATACGGAACGCATACGGAGCCGGTCTGCCCCGCCCTGAAAGGTTGGAATGGAAGTCGGTGAAGCAGAAACGTACACATTATTTGAAATTCCGATTTGTGAATACCCAGATGGATAGCGACGCTACGTAAAAAATCTTTCTTATTATTTCGACCGAAACCTCCTATTGATTCGAGTCACAATTTGTGAGTTTTACCTGTTAGGTAGGTTAGGTAGCACATAAGGTACCAGGGGTACACCAAAACAATTAATATAATAATACATAATAAAAATTTAAACATATTGTTATAAAATAAGTCATTCTCTACGAATACATATTCATGTTAAAAATATATATTGCTGGGGACAAAAATAATTCAGTTCTCTTCGAGTATCTACCCCTGGTACATACACAAATCACGCTTTCATCCCTTTCGATTTAGGCAGAGCGTTACCGCCCGTAAAATACGGTCGCTATCGCCACTTTCAGAAAAAGCGTTTATCACTACAGTGACAGGTTGTCAGCCTGTCGCCTAAGATTGTGATACAAATGAAACCCTCGAGTCCCTTAGTCGCCTCTTACGATAAACACGAGAAAGAAATGTGGTGATGCTATTCTAAACCAACAGCACACGGCAAATATACTTAGACGTATATCAGTAGGTACCTACGGGTCAGTTGCTATTTTTGTTTTGTCCTTGTCTAATTGGCTTACCCTTTATCTGGCCCAAAACATACCTAAAATAATTAACAAACATAATTTTCACTTTTGTTGAACCTTTTTCAATAGGTAAATATTGCCCTCAATTCGGATAGGTTTAGAAAAGTCCTCTCATGTTTAAAATTGTCAATGGGTTCTTCGCAATTTCTAGTCATTGTTTTTATCGTCGCTTTGTATTGACAGATAACGTGTATTTTGCGTCAAATTATAAGATATGACACGACTATCTCCTAACCTTTTCTAAACCTATTTGACGGAAACTGACAGCACTAATTTAAGGTACCTAAGTTATGATAATTTATATCCCGAATTGAGGGTATTGAATGTGTTACGCTTTTATCAAAATATCTTGGGGTGGTATGGGATCTACCTCCTAGCGGTCCACCCCGGGCAACGGCAACACAGGCTTGCCTGTGGATAAGTCCGGCTGAACGATCCCAATAAGCGGTGGAAGGCTCCGTAAGGGGCCGCCTGGCTCGCGACCACCATCCCACCGAAGTCTGGCGCCAAGTAGCTTGCTGCGTTCCGTCAGTGTGTGGGAGTGCCAGTGCCTTAACAGGCTTCTTCTGGGTGAGCTCGCTCCATTTCAGACTCTGTCATGACAGAAATATTATCAAGTTTCAGTCAGCAATATATTCGTTCTTAAATGCCCTAAAAAATACTAATGTTATGTTTGGGGACATCAGCCGAAATCCGTATCTAAATGAGTTAAAACTAAATGAAATAACCCAAATCATATGTACAAATATGGAAAACATGTATTACTCTAAACTGACTTATTTTAATAGTAAAAAAATTGATAGATATAATACTTGCCGGTCACTAGTTTAGACATGATTGTGCAAGAATATAGACATAAGGTTAAATTGCATCTCTCTCACTCGCCTGTGATCTCCTCTTCAATACATACTGAAAAACACGATAAAAGCAGAAAGTTTTTTCGAGCCTAATTGCACTATTTCATCAGAACATCCAAGCGTGTCACTATTTCATCAGAACATTCAAGGGCTGCTTTCTAAAAGAGAATTAATTGAAATAACTCTAACTCAAATTAAATACCAAACGACCCCGGACGTCTTGTGCTTTATAGAATCTTTTGTTCAAGCGGGTCAGGAAAATAATATAAGAATAAGTAATTTCGAAATTGCCGCAACTTACTGTAGAAAAAACATCAAAAGAGGAGGAGCATGCATTTTAGTGAGATGTGGTTTGCAACATTGTAAAGTTAAATGTTTTAATTCGCTAGCAATTGATAACCATTTTGAAGTTTGTTGTACCAATATTACTTCTCTTAATGCTATTATTATATGCCTATATAGAATTCCATCTCGTAACACTAAAGATATTGATAACTTTTTTGAACGCCTTGAAATGCTTTTATTTACCATCAATAGGAAATTTACCAATAAGAAAATCATCATTTGCGGCGACCTCAATATAAATTTGCTTGAAAACAGTAACAAAAAAAGGCGTCTTGAGGACACTATAAATATGAATAAGTTGATTTTCCATATAACTGCTCCAACTAGAGGTCGTAAGTGCATAGACCATATCATAAGCAATATTCAGAACGTTACTGGATATACTCTACCATTATTTCTCTCTGACCATGATACAGCTCAGGTAATTAAATTTCCTGTAGAGACGAAACATGTAATAGCTCAAACGTACTACTTATATAGGAGGGATTATTCCCAAGAAAATATAATTAATTTTAATAGACATTTGAGTTGTTTGTCATTCTCAGAAGTTTTTAATAAGCGAGACTTGAATATAGCATTTCGTGAATTCCATGACATTTTCTGTTTATTGTATAAATTATGCTTTCCTATAATAAAAATTAAAGTTAATAGGGCACGGAAAAATCCGTGGATTACAAAAGGTCTAAGAAAAAGCTCTGAAACCAAGAAATACTTACGTTTTAAGTTCTACTCAAAAAGAACAAATTGCAATAAATCACGATATAATAACTACAACAAACTTTTAAGAAAATGTACGCTTCTATCTAAAAAACTTAGTAATGATAAGTTTGTGTTGAACAGTAAAAATAAATGTAGAGCAACATGGACTGTCATAAAAGATGAAGCTCAACCACCACAACCAGTCTTTTTTGTCGATAAAATTATATACTATAATAAAGAAATATCTGATCCACTCTCTATAGCTAACAACGTTAATAATTATTTTATAGACATGACTCGTACTACAAATACTAACATCAAACTAACACATACTAATAATCAAAATAACATTAACTCGATATATCTGACCCCAGTAAGTGAAAATGACGTAGAAAAAACGATTTTGTCTTTAAAAAATACATGTAGTGAAGGAATAGACGGTGTTTGTACAAAAATTATCAAGTCGTGTCGAGCGGAAATATTAACTGTACTGGCATTTCTAGTCAACCTTTCTTTAGAGACAGGTAAATTTCCAGAACCGCTAAAACATTCAATTATGAAACCTTTGCACAAGAAAGGCAGCAAAACGGATATAAATAATTATCGTCCTGTAACAATTGTACCAGTTTTCTCAAAAATATTTGAGAAAATAATGCATTTTAAAGTTACCGCTTTCCTTGATAAATATACCATAATTAATGAAGACCAATATGGGTTTCAAAAACACAAGTCCACGACACTTGCTGCGTATAGGGTGGTGAGTGAGATCTTAAGTAATTTGAATGATAAAAATTATGTTACAGCGCTCTTCCTTGATATGTCGAAGGCATTTGATTTTGTGTCCCATAGTCTGCTGCTTTCAAAATTAGAAAAGTATGGAATTAGAGGCCAGGCTCTTGACTGGTTCCGATCTTATCTGGCAAATAGAATGCAATGCTGCGAAATTACTAATATAGACAAGAAACACAATGTAAAGGGTTACAGGTCATCATTTAGGCAAATAGAGGCAGGGGTACCCCAAGGAAGTGTGCTGGGCCCATTACTGTTTCTTTTATACATTAATGAGCTCCCAAATATTACAATTCATTCGACTATATTATTTGCTGATGACATAACAATACTCGTGACTACGCCTAAAATACTGACAATTGATTATCATAAATTGGAAATAACTAATATTCTTGACATTACAAATGCTTGGCTTATCCAAAATAATTTAAATATTAACATCAAAAAGACTAACTACATAAATTTTAATTTACATATTGAATTAACTTCTATTGATTTTATGGGGGAAACTCTGCGTATTGCTGATAATGTGACATTTTTAGGAATTTTATTAGATCAAAATCTAAATTGGAGAGATCATATCGACGGTTGAAAGGCAAAAGGGGCTAAGCGACACCTTGGGCCAAAATGACTTTTATACATATTCGGAATCAGCGGATTTTTCTGCGTTTTTTGAGCTGAGTTTGACTTCAATCGGAGCATTTTTGTGTCGCTTAGTACCCCCCACATTTAAAAACAAATTGTCGCTTGGGTGCCTCTGCGTGGTCTGAAATAATTAATAGGTCTACGTTGTGCCACACGATGGTATTCGTTCTGTCACTTAAGTCGTTATTTCCTTCCCATTCTTTGAGCAGATACTGCTTCAATCATTATTCCTGATTCTTATTTGTAATTTAATGTATTTACACTCTTTTACCTTATCTTAATAAACACTATGACGTCGTTTAACCGTTTTTACTTCGTGCTATTTTGACTTCAATGGGCGTTTAAACCCTATTACCTCAATCTGTAATCAACGACTTTGTCGGTTAAACCCTTTTACTTCGATCTGTAAACAACATCTGTGTCGCTGAAATCCTTTTACATCAATCTCTCAATAACAACTGTGTCGCTTGAACTCTTTTACCTCTATCTCAAATTAACAACTGTGTTGCTTGAAACTTTTTACCTCAATCTGCAATTAGAAGTTATGTCACTAGATCCCTTTTTCATAGATCCAGAACATTGAAGCATTCACAAAAAGATCGATTAACCTCGCACTCTTTATCGATATTTTTTTCGTTGGATCTGTTTGACGGTATTAAAATCGGTCAATATTGTTGGCTAATTCGTTTTTCAATACATTGCACATTACCTATATGATATGTCGAACCTTTTATACATTTGTTTGTTTTAAAAACAAATATCGTGAGCACCTTTACTTAGATTATTAAAACATGATTTAAGGCATTTAAAGCTCAAAATTAAATAGAATATTTTATTTAAGCCCACAAAAAATATATTAAAGCCATTAGTAAAGGTGGTTAAACCATAATTATTTTGCAAGTTCTTAGATGGAGCCCATAGATTTCTTGAATTCGAGCCTGTTCCCCGCCTCCCGCGACCCATCCGCAATTTAAACGCGCGCGCGTTTGTTGTGTTTACTTCTCGCTCGGTCGTCAGCGAGTCGCCAGTGAGTGAAATTGTGGGTCGCGTGCGCTACATTCGACAACAATCAAGTTTAAGGTAAGTACCTAATTTTATTTACAGTACGCTTGCTACTTACTGAATAAGAATACTACCCTGATTATTCATCATCATCATCAGCCTATTGCCGAGCCGAGCATAGATATATTGCAGTCAACTGCTGGACGAAGGCCTCCCCCAGGGTACGCCATAGGGAACGATCTCCCGTTTTCACCATCCAGTCGCTTCCAGCCGCCTTTCTAAGTCATCGGTCCATCTGGCCGGAGGTCGTCCAACACTACGCTTGCCGAGGCGTGGCCTCTACTCGAGAACCCGTTTGCTCCACCGTCCGTCGGTTCTACGACAGATGTGCCCAGCCCACTGTCACTTTCAATTTGCTACATTTCCAGACTATGTCCGTTACTTTGGTCTTTTTGCGGATAGTCTCATTCCGGATTTTATCCATCATAGACATACCGAGCATAGACCTTTCCATAGCTCTCTGAGTGACATGTAACCGGTGGGCCAGTTTAACTGTCAGGTTCCACGTCTCAGCTCTATAGGTCATGACTGGCAGGACGCAGTGATCGAACCTTGGTCTTAAGGCATTGTGGCAAGGGTGATTCCAAAATATGACGCAACTTCCCAAATGCTGCCCAACCCAGCTGCACTCTTCTGGTGATTTCAGCCTCAAAGTTATCTCTACCCAGCTGCAAAGTTTGCATAAGGTACACATACTTCTTGACAACCTATAGGGCTATACCTTCGACGGAGACCGGCTCGGGGATGATGTGTTGATTGAACATGACTTTTGTCTTGTCCAAGTTCATCCCGAGTCCAACACGTCTCGAGGCGACGTTGAGGCTGGTCAGAATTTTTCGCAGATCCTGCTGCGATTCAACCATTATGACTATATCGTCGGCAAAGCGCAGATGTGTGAGATATTCGCCGTTGACGTTGATGCCTAGTCTATCCCACTGCAAAGTTTTAAAGATATCCTCCAGCGAATTGGTGAAGAGTTTCGGGGATATAAGTCACCCTGTCTTACACCTCGGAGTAGTTTGATGGATCCTGTTTTGTGGTTTTGTACTTGGATGGACATTGTTGCCATTTGATAGAGGCTTCTTAGCACCTCCACATATCGCTAATGCAGTTGGCACCGCTGCAAGGTCTCCAAAACATCCCAGGTTTTGATGGAGTCGAAGGCTTTTTCGTAGTCCACAAAGGCCATACACAGCGGTTGGTTATACTCTTCTGACTTCTGTATAACCTGCCGTACAGTATGGATGTGGTCCACGATGCTGAAGTCTTTACGAAACCCAGCCTGTTGCGGTGGCTGGAAGGCGTCAAATCTTAATGCCAACGATTCGTAACGACTCCCGAGAACAGCTTATGGACGTGGCTCAGAAGTGTGATCGGCCTATAGTTTTTGAGGAGCGTTTTGTCTCCTTTCTTGAAAAACAATGCCACACCACCTCTGCTCCACGCCTTCGGGGTTGTCCCATTGGCTACAACAGAGTTGAATAGCGTTTTCAGCTCCTCCAGGACAGGTTTTCTACCAGCCTTAAGTAGCTCAGAGGCCACTCCGTCTTTACCGGGAGCCTTCCCATTCTTAAGCTGTTTAAGAGCCGCCCCGATTTCGTCTACATTCACGTCAGGGAGATCGTCTGTAAAGTGGTGAGAGAGTGGAGCTTTGGGGTCTGTGGTCGCGTCAGGTGGAGGTTTCTGCGCATGCGAGTTGATGCGAGGCATACAGATTTCCGTAGAAGTCCTCAATTTGAGCGAGAATCTTTGGAACCGATGTGACAGTTACACCATTCGAGGTAGTTAGACCCCCGATTTTTCTCAATCTCCTCCTTTATGAGGCGAGTGTTCCAGCATCGGAGGTCGCGTCTCACCATACTTCGGATCTTTTTGTTAAGTGACTGGGGATCTGGCAAAGCATCCTCTGGTGTTTCCCATCTAATTCGCATAATTTCCAAGGTCGCCTTTCGCCTTTTCCGAAAGTGCCTCCGTCCCGTTTCGCATATAGCCCAAATTATGCCCTCAAAGTCCTCGTCAACATTCGCAGGGGTCTACAGGGCAGCGAACCGATTTTTTAATTCAAGTTGGAACTCATTATGTCCGGCTTGGGTCAGATTGGGACGAAGAACTTGCCTTACCATGCGGTTTCTTTATAGCTTGAAGTTGATATTTAGGGTGGCTCTTACAAGTCGGTGATCGCTTCCGGTATTGAACCTTTTGGTTGGTATTGAACCTTCCGGTATTGATCACTGAGACATCTCGAAATATATGCCTTTTATCCGTATAGACAGCGACCTGGGCCGACAGGTTAACGTGCCCTCCAAAGCACGAAATCATCATACTTACGGACAATTAGGTGATTCACTCTGAAATGTCCTAACCAAACTGGGAACAACTAACAAAATTATAAATTGATGAATATCAACTTTGTGTGTCCCACTGTCGTGCATCTGACAAGTTTTTTTACCTTTGCAGAAACGAATTGTTTAAAGAGAGTGGCATAATAAGTGTGAAACTTAAGATTGAATCACTGAGTTTATTCAACTAATTATGTTTTTTTGCAGATAAAGAAAAATGGAGTCCGCTTGAAGAAAACTATTAAGAGACAACATAAACAGTTGTTCAGATAAGATAATAAAAAGAAGATGATAATATAATAAAAATAAGTAAAAGTCTTTTTAAGGATAAACACAATAGAGAAAACATAGACCAATCAAAAAGAACTACAAGACAAGATAAAGAAGAAACACCTATGAAAAATACAAAAAGACAAAACAAAGAAGACACACATATGAAAAATACCAAAAGACAATGTAAAAAAGAAACACCTATGATGTACACAAAAAGACAAAATGTAGAAAAAACACCCAACAAACAAAAAAAGTATGAAACAACCAAAATTAAAAAACCCAAAACACAAAAAAAAGAAGAGCTTCTAAACATAGATAAGAATGTACAAAATACCAAAGAAGAATTGATTTTTCCAGTGGAGGTGAATTCACAAGTACCAAAAATACTGCTGATTCGAAAAAGAACAAGATTTGATCAATATTGATGTGGCAGTAAGTTTTCGTACATCTAAGGTGAATCACACACTATGATGTATGTCGCTTCGACACGCGAGTCCTATGCGTCTGTTCGACTTTTATTTAGTATGGATTGCAGTGATAGTTGCTTGCGAGTCGTGCTATCGCACAATTGTTGCACGTCAGCGCGACTCGCATGCGTCTGTCAGTACTCTCAAATAACTCCATACAAAATAAAAGTCGGACAAACGCATGCGACTCGCATGTCGGAGCGACATGCAACATTGCTTCATAACCACCTAGGTAAGTAGATGACTGATTATAAGTAAAGAAGTATTTTTTATAAAGTTTTTAAGAATGGCGGCTTCTAGAATCGGGACCATTGTAAATTCATAAGCAGACTTGCTTATATAATTGTTTTAAAATTTAAAATGCCGTGTGTCTATATATTCGATGTTGTTGTCAATTTGTTTTTTTTATTTATCTATGGCAGTTATGCTAGTGTTTAAATGATTACTTAAAACTAGGTAGATGACTGATTAAAAGATTTATGTTTTGTTTTGTTTAGAAGGTAATATTTTTATGTTAAATACATTTTTATGCCAGTTATTGAATGATTTCTTGAAACTAAGTAGATGACTGATTCATATAGAAGTATTTGTTTTGTTTAGAAGTTCTAATAACTTTGTTAACAACTCAATATATTTTTTTATGTCAGGTAACATTTATTTGACTGATATTGAAAATTAGGTATACGTTGATAATCACTCGTCTGTCGCTTCATACTATAACAATTTCATTGGTTTTGAATTTTATTGTGGGTAGTTAACACGTGACAGACAAGCGGTCAAAACATTTTTCCTAAAAATCGATCAGCTGATTGAGTTACTATAGAAGAAAGTACTTAGGAAAAGTTGTTTGTTACCACTAGCATGTACCCAGTTTTTAATATCGTTCACTAGTGATAAGTACCCCCTAAAAAATGATACTTGGTATTGTTTTAAGTTTTTAAACTAACTATAATACTTTAATAATAAAATAAATAATAAAACTATTTTAGCTACTAAAATTGATATTTTGTTTTATTTTATACTATGGATACTTTCTTAACTCCTTCAAATGTAAAGGCTTAAATCACACTTAACCGTTTTTCGAACAAAGGCGCGACGTTTAGACCGTTTTTGTTATAAAGAGTAGTGTAATTCAATCATTTTCCCTGTATTTTATTTTTCAAATTGTTCACTTCACTCTATATTCCAAAAATATTAATTTAACTCTAATGGACATAATTCGTTTTACTTCATTTTATAATTTATTTATTTTTCAACTAAGTTATTTAACCACGTTCTTTGTATACAAAGCTTATGAGGTAGAGCATTATACCTGAATCTTCATATCAAATTTAAGTAACATACATCGTATTACCTCATTTTATAATTACATACATTGAAAAGTAAGTTTTTTTACCTAGCACTGTTAATGAATCAGTTATATAGTAATGCGTTTTACCTCATTTTAAACTAGGAATTAATATGCTTAAGCCATTTTACCACGATTTGTTTAAATTTGTCTTGACCATAGTTCCTTTTACCTTGCCCCTCGTTTAGGTCATTTGGTCTCAACCGCCATTTATTTTATTTAATATTAACAGCCGAACAGTTTGATTTTCTATGAAATATGCGCATTCATATTTAGAATTTTATTTTGATTTTTATTTTGTAAAATATTGAATATGCAAAAAGTTATGATTTTTTTTCTGATTTCGGCACCTTTAAAACGTTCTCCTGTAAAGTTCTCAAAATGTCGCTCAGCCCCTTTTGCCTTTCAACCGTCGATATAGATAGAGTATGTAGCAAACTAAACAGCTTTACTTTTGCTTTATATAAGCTAACAAGATCAGCATCACGGAGTACAGCTGTTACAGCTTACTTTGCATATGTAGAGTCTGTTCTCAGATATGGTCTCATTATCTGGGGTAACGGCTCAGACGTACAAAAGGCATTTATTGCCCAAAAAAAGTGTATACGTGCAATATGTAGGCTAGCTCCAGATCAATCATGTAGACCATATTTCAACGATCTGCATATCTTGCCTTTGCCCTGTCTTTACATTTTGGAGATCGCTATTTTTGTCAAGCAGCATCCTAGTTTATTCAAACGGGCAAGTGATGTGTCTTGCCGCCAGAATATGAGATTTCCTAATATGCTCGTACTTGGCACAGTCCCTAGAAGCATGCGATATCAGAAAAACTGTTTAGCAATGTGTGTGAAGATATTTAATAAAATACCACAACCATTAAAAGCTCATTTTATAACATAGGCTAGATGTGTGAAACTAACCACAATTATTTTAATATCTTTATATTGTACCATATCTAAGGCAAATAAAATATCTGTATTTATAAAGTCTTCCTACCCACCTTGGTTACCTATTAACGTTTTTGCTTGAAGGTTCTTTATTCAAGTAAATGGGTAACAGTAGGTATATTAAGTAATAGGTAGAAAGAGGGAAAAAATTACCTAGATATTACTTAATTTAGGAAAGATAGAAAAATAGTATTATAGAAAGAAAAGTCTGAAAGTAATTTTACTTAGGACGGCGAACACCTAGCGCTATTTGGCGCGAGACGGATTTAGTAGTAAATTAAAATTAAATGTACGTTTGATATGCGGCTGGTCGCAGTAACAGCTCGCACTCTCGGACGCCGAAACCAATTGCTCATGACAGCCAATATGGACTCTATTCCAATTGCTTATAGAGTTCATTTCTTTAACTACTGAAATTTATCAATGAATAAATAATACGTTTATTCTATAAAAATCACACGTGTAAGCAGAACAACTTTTCCGCCAAGCCAAATAATAGCTTAAGAGCAGATAAATTTCTCCCCTTTATCTAAATACTAGCGGCTTTGCCCGCGTACTCATAAAAACAATCATATGTGTTAATCCATGTTACCTCCTATAATGTGTGCCAAATTTTATTACAATCGGTTCACTAGTTTTTGCGTGAATAAGTAACAAATAAACAAACATACAAACTTTCGCATTTATAACATTATCATAATATTATTTTACACTAGGTAAGACAGCTTGCGACAAAACTCGCTAGCTGTTCAGTGTTCACCGAGCCTTAGACAAAACTACAAAAACTTCGTTCGTAATGTGTTTTCGCCTGACCCACAACTCAGCTGTCTAATTTAACTCGAATATACGAATCTGCCGAATTAATGTGAAAACTTTCATAGCAGAATTCCCGTGAAGTTCTTCTCATATTGGAATTTCAAATAATGTGTGCGTTTCCACCTCAGTAGTTTTATTTGAACCCTAACGTTTTCATATTAAATCCGCCATACTTTCAGTTCAAGTGGCTTCGGTTCGGAGAATTTCAGTTGGTAGTTTTATAGCTGGTTATCCGGGTACCAAGCAAAGTAGCTGTGTGTTGTCGGCTTAGAATAGCATCACCCCTTTTTTACCGAAGGTGTCGTAAGAGGCGACTAAGGGACTCGAGGGTGTGTTTTGCAATTTTAGGCGATGAGCTGACAACCTGTCACTACAACGATAAAAAAATCCGAATGACCCTCAAATATTTGTCAGACGTGGTGTAAATGTCCGTTGTTTGCGGCCGTTTACACTCTGTCTACCCCGCAAGGCATGGCATGATTTGTATATGTATGTATACATAAAAAACACCCAGTTTAAACACAAATATCTGAAAAAGACGGATCGAACCTACGACCCTCGGCGTAGCAGGCATGTATACTATCCACTACCCCATCGGGACAGTCAATGATGATAATTTGAAATGATAATTGTTTCTATAGTATCATTTTTGTATTGTGTTTTTTGTGCAATCTTTTACCCGCATGAATTTATCTCTTTATTACAATCTACGCGCTACGCATGATTGTGACGGCAGCAATGCGCAATGCAGGGTAGTCACCACATGGGGACGATTAATATGAAAAATTAAAATATATTAACACATCTGTGCCCGATATTATCAAACTAAAGGCTATAGTTTTACAGGTTTCGATGTTCATTGCGTAGTCGGTTAGCCGTAATGATACCAGGAATATAACCAACTACGCAATGTACCTACTAAGAATTTGACCTGTAGACTTGTAGCTTTCATAACATTTCATGGACAATATAATGAATTTTTTAAACTTTATGATGTATTCGAAAATCAGCACTAATTAATCTCGATATAAATAATCAAATAAAATTTTTACTGTTCAAAAATACGTCAACTGCATAACTTGTGCGAAGGATAGGCAAAAGAAGTTTGGTTTATCATTAAATCGATATCATACAATTCATACCTTATTAAAATGGTCAATCGGTGATCGTACACAACTTACACATTATCACGCCTTTATTCCTTGCGGGGTAGGTAAGGCAGACCGTTATCAAACTTAAAAATACGCTCGCTATCGCCACGTGTGATAAATAATTGAGGGCCGTTTCAGAAAAATCGTGTAAGCTGGCGCACTTTTGACCACAAATTCGAAAATAAACTATTGTATTTGATTGCATATTGGAATTGCATTATTATGACGTTTCATAGGAAGAAATTTTATAATCCTAGTATTATTTGTAACATACATACGTACGTAAATCACGCCTATATCCCTTTCAGGGTACGCAGAGCGTAAACGGGCGTAAAAACGATCATTTAGAAAATTGAGTGTCGCCATAGTGACAGGTTGTCAGCTTGTCGCCTAAAATTGTAAAACACATGAAACCCGCGAGTCCCTTAGTCGTCTCTTTCTATTCTAAGTTGGCATCACACGGCAACACCCAGTATGAAACCTACGACTAAGTTTTTAGCTGAACTGAACACTAAGTACGTAAAGTGAAAATAAGAAATTGTAAAAATGTTAGCGCCTGCCGAGACTTGAACCCGTGACCTATTCCTACTCTTATTGTGGACTAACCATAGTATTCGTTACAATAACTTATACTAAATGTCGCTTGTACGTCGCTTCGAGACGAATACCAAGAGATTGAAAAATTGGCAAGGGTCAGTCGGGGCGCTGGTAGCTCAGTTGGCAGAGCAGTGGGAATGTGCTCCATGGTCCCGGGTTCAAGTCCCAGCCGGCGCAAAAAAAAAATCAATTATTATTTTCATTTATGAATATGATATAGCACTGTGAGTGCATTATAAATCTAAGTACATACCAGACTTACGTTCACCTACTTAACAACGGCGCCGTATGCAAAATTATGCTGAGTCGGCGGTTATCAAGAACTTATTTCCGAGTTGAAATTAAGTTACTTCGAAGATAGCATCATTAATGAATAGTTAAGTAATATAAATATCATGATTTCAGTGGAAAACTGTAGGCTGTTTTGCTGTTTCAGTCCAGTTACCAATTTATAAAATACCCAGTTCTATACCTAATGATAAAGCTGTATTTAGGTTAATGTTTAACTCAATTTCCGCCCAGCGGTTTCACCCGCTGCCACTCATCTTCCCGCGGTATTAGTTTTTTTCCCGTGGTAAAAAGTGGCCTATATGTTATTCGGGGTTATACTCTGCCTGTGTTCCAAATTTCATCCAAATCGGTAAAGTCGTTTGAGCGTGAAGACATACATACATACACACAAACTCTCAGATTTATAATATTAGTACAGATTTCCTTACACAGGCAAATGGTTGGGAATAGGTCCATTTCAGTTCGTGGAGACATTTGACTGAACACTTTCGGAAGGATCGTGATCAGTTACAAATTCGAATTACTTTTCTTAAGTGTTGCCTATATATTCTGTATCATTTACGTAACTATAAACAGGAAATAAATAATAAGAGCATCATTAGTCATACAGCTTGCTATTTGTGTGAACTATACAGGGTGTTACGGACATGCTGATGTCCATGCGGGCCCCTAAAAACTTTATGTCACGAGACAACAAAAATATCGCCCCTCCATACAAAATCACGATCAGCTGTCTGCCTTTACTATGAAAATAAAAATAAATATATGTATACTGAAATATATTTCGAGGAGAAAGTTATTCAGTTTTATAGTCTAAATGCACCCTTTCAGTATTCGGGGTACTGTATCTTACATCCTGTATGTATACTGTAGCAAATATTTAAAATATTGAAATTTTAAAAGAATGACTCAAAGTACTAAAAAAAGATTCTTACAATGTTACTTGTTTTTGTTGTATTGTACAAAATTATGAAAAGAATCTTGTTTTAGCATTTTGAGTCATAAAAGAAAAAGTCAGAAATGAAAAATAAATACTTAAGAAAAACTTACCAAATGTTCGGGCATATTCCAGTCTTCATACATTCTAGCTGCTAACGGGAACACTCTCTCATTCAAAATCTCCAACGTTGTCAAAGTGATTTTTTCTATACTCTGGAAGTACTTCTCATACACCCACCGAAGCTGCCAATACAACTCCCCACGCCTCTCTTTGCTAACCAAATTAACTATTTTCACTAAATTCTTTATATTATCTTCAGGTACAAACAACGCTATACGCTGCCAGTCTACATGTGAGTCAAACGGCATCACTATTGAATCTGCTATGATTATAGGTATACACTGCGACGCTAGGGCATCCATTAATATGGACTGCATAAGTCTTTTACTACGTACTACTAAGCAAAACATTCCTTCTTTCAAAATATCTGGGTAATCAAATATCCTTCCAGTTGTATATTCACACCTTTTTAAATGATGTACGCTTCCATCTTCCATTTTACACTTGTCTAATAATAACAAATCATTAGATGACGATGCGATATTTTGCAATTCGGCTAAGTAATCGGGCGGTATGTTCAATTGACTTGATATTATGAGAAAATTCTTTTGTTCTGGTTGCGTATTGTCTATTCTAGAGGCAATGGAGCTGTATAGAGGCATGGATATGTCGAAGCCATAGCGGTACGACCAGGTGTCGAACCCTGATCCTGCTATGATGGCTTTTTCCGTGTCGAGGTCCACAACGGAATTGTAGTTCGGTGGGGAGCCCGGTAGTAAATTAAAGATGATGTGGTTTTCTCCATGGTTCCAGCTGTTGAAAAAAGGCACAGGTTAATAGTATTATAAATATTTAGTTTACTAATTTAGGAGCCCGTGTTGTCCCACTGCAGGGCAAAGGCCTCTCTCCTCTTTTTCCACATCTCTCGGTCCAGTGCTAGGCTTTGCCAGTTTGGTACATAGGCGCTGAGTTCATCGCTCCACCTCTTTCGGGGTATTATTATTAAATGAAACCAAAGCATAAACAAGTAAGTCACGTAAACCTATATCATGAGGTTAGTAGTAATTTATTTAAACCGATTTTTCAATTTTACAATAATAATTTAAATTCTAGAAAATAGAACTACAAAACTCCATGATCAAGGTAACTGATGTCTCTCTTTTTTGGATTGATTGTTTATAGGACTGGTTTTTGGAATGCTGATTTTGAACATTGTAACATTCAAAATTTGTATTTACTCTATTTATTCATTTCTTTTAAGAGAATATTTCATGGAACACAATCGTTATGGACTTATGGTAATTAAATTATTAATGTTACGAATTCAGATCATAAACACTATTAGATGTTATCAAAATGGAAACAAGCTTGGCACGAAATTAATTATGTGTTGCACGCCAACCTTACATGAACTTGACCTTAACTTCTACATTAATGTTGATAACACATAAGTACATACATACACATATCACGCCTATTATCCCTTGCGGGATAGGCAGAGCGTAAACGGTCATTTACGCCACGTCTGACATATATTGAGGGAGGAGAAATATGTGTATCGCAATAGTGACAGGTTGTCAGCACATCGCCTAAATAGCAATACACAAACTCGAGTCCCTTAGTCGCCTCTTACGACTCCCACAGGAAAGAAATGATGCTATTCTAAGCTGGCATCACAAGGCATGATAACGTTGATAACATCACAACATAATTGAAAATAAGCAGCATAGGTAAATAATTATAAAGGGCTTGCTTTTGGCTAGCCATATTACAGGCAATCCTAATTTAGAGACCAAGCACATTTCATCATCATCATCATCATGTCAGCCCACATGGTGAATGACTGCCCACTCTACTGCCTACCCGGTGGCATGACCGAATTGCACCCCCTTGCCCCAGCGGCCAAAGAGTGGCTAAACAACCTAAATTTGAACATATAGGATCCGGCACAGCGCAACACCATATGATATGATGATGAGCTTACATCTACCCACTGCTGAGTATAGGTCTCTTCTTTTTCTCGCCAACTACACTCCGGCATAGAGTAGAAATCACATAGAGATGACACTCCCGCTCCAGACGCGCTCAAGGTCAATCCGTCTGGCTGTCTCTTAGAGAACAATTCAGTCGGGAGTGCGCTACGCCGCGGAAACGTTCGTCGTGCGGGTCAAATTTTCATTTTTTGTGAAAAATTTATCAATGCCGAATTATTGTGGTGTGTATGGCTGCAAAAGTGATGCGAGGAAGACTCCGCATCTAAGTTTTTACAGCCACGTAATAAGAGCCACAAATTCCATTACTGGACATGGGCCTCTTTCTACTCGGATGGTACCTATTTGCCATAAGTACCTACCTACTCACCACGCTTGGCGGATGGATTAGCGAGCAGAGTGCAAGGTGTTGTATTCATAGGGAGAACGCGTTTTACAAAAAGAATGCTATTCTAATCTGGCACCACACGGCGCCATTTTTGCACCTATTTTAAAATTCTGTACCTACCTATTAATAATAAAATGGTAAGGTAAGACTTTAAAACGGGTAAATATTTTGTTCCCACGGGAAAACTGTTAGCAGCGGTTGCAACCGCTTGACTGGCCGCTAGTCTGGAATAAAATTATTGGCACGTGACAGCCCCGACTTAAAGCGCGGGAGAGTGCGGGGCGTTACAGGCTGCAGGGGGAAGTAGGTATTTAAAGCGCGGCTTTTGGGGCCCAGACAAAGGAGTTTCATTTCTATATTTCATTCTATAGGCAACAGCTATCCTCTACTGTAGCTGTGCCGCCATCACTCAAGGATAGTCAAGGTGTCATTACTAGAGAGCAGAAGGAAGTGGCCAATTTATTTGCTGAACAGTTTGAAAAGTCTTATTTAACAGAACCTGCTAACATACCTATCCCTGAAATAAAGATGCCACGTATCATGAACTCAATAGAAGACATAACTATTACACCTGATAAAGTAGAAAAAGCTTTAAAATCCTTCAACGATACCACTGCAATGGGACCGGACGAATTACCTGCCATATTGTTAAAGGAATGTAGTACAGTCATAAGTCATCATTTGGCACATATAATGAACCTGTCACTTCAAAAAGGATTACTGCCACTGGACTGGAAAGAAGCATATGTAACTCCTATATATAAAAAAGGCGACAAACAGCTGGCCGTCAACTACCGTCCTATCAGCCTTACAAGTATTGCTTGCAAAACAATGGAAAAAATTATTGCAACCGAACTCAGAACCTTCATTAATAGGGAAAATATCATCATAGATGAGCAACATGGATTTGTACCAAAAAGATCTACAGTCACTAATTTACTGATTTGCCTAGACAAATGGACCCAAAATTTCAATGCTGGTCACCCAACAGATGTTGTGTACTTGGATTATGAGAAAGCATTTGATAGAGTCCCCACCAGAAGACTTCTAGTCAAACTTGAGCACTTTGGAATCCGAGGTCAACTCCTAAAATGGATAACAGACTTTCTGACTCAAAGAAAATTCAGAGTAAGAGTTGGAGAAACATTATCTGAGGTTCATGATGTTCACAGTGGGGTGCCTCAGGGGTCCGTGCTTGGTCCAATTCTGTTTGGTATATTTATCACAGACTTGAAATGTGCAATTCAATCTGAAATGTCAATCTTTGCTGATGACACAAAGATAATGGGAAACCCTCTAATCTCTCATGGTATCATCCAAGAAGATTTAAATCGAATAATGTCATGGACCAAACACTGGCTTATCTCACTCAATGCTGCAAAATGTACTGTCCTACACATAGGAAACAAGAATCCAAAACTGCAATATTTAATAGATTCAGTGCCACTTCAACAGGTCAATACTCAGAGAGATCTTGGTGTAACAATATCACATGACCTCAAGTGGGATGTACATATAACTGGTTTAACCAAAAAAGCCAATTCAATTTTGTACATGATCAGAAAAGCGTTTTACCTAATTACAAAAGACCTGTTTGTGAAAATTTACAAAACATATGTGCGTCCACTCCTAGAATATGCCTTTCAAATATGGAGCCCATACTTCAAGAAGGATATTATCCAACTTGAAAAGGTACAGAGAAGAGCAACAAAAATGGTATTTTCAATAAAAGATAAGTCATATGAAGAACGGCTTAAAGCATTGCATTTGACAACATTGGAAGAAAGGCGGAAAAGGGGTGACCTGATTGAATCATACAAAATATTAAATGGCTATTATAATGTGCCTAGCATCCAACACATGTATACTTTGCACAATAACAAACGTGTAAGAGGGCACTCTATGAAGTTATGGAAGACTAAAACTGCTAGCAATCCAAGGAAACACTTCTTGCCTAATCGTGTTGTGGATCTCTGGAACACTCTCCCAGAGACAGTAATCAGTGCACCAAGTGTGAACAGTTTCAAAAATAGACTTGACAATCATTTAAAAACTATACAATCAAAAAATTAAGACACAAGTGCAGTGATATACACGCATCAGCTCAATGAGCTGCTAGTGTATTAAATATAATAATAATAATAATATGCCAGTATTATTATCTATTTTTAGGACTCCGGTCCTGTGTTTTCTATATTTATTGTTGTGCAATACCTACCTGCATCTTTATAAAACAACTTCTAGGTTAATACTTTAAGGTTTTAAGTTCTCAAGGTGCATGTTGAAGAAAAAATCTTTTTTTTTGATTCATTCTGTACATATATATTTTTTATTTTTTAAAAAAAATTGATTAGTAGGTAGTTAATTATACATTGAAAGTGATTTAATTACCTTAGTAACCATAAATGTAAACAAACATATTCTACTACATTACCAATTAATTAAAGATATATGCCTTATATTAGGCATGTTTAGTTTAACCTGACACCAAAAAGTGTTAATACTATTGTACATTGAATAACATAATTTCATTTTCATTACTTTGTGTGTTATTTATGTACAATATGTATTCATAAACAAAAAAAGAATACATGTATTAATATCAATAATACAATTTCGACTATATCAGGATGGCACTGTGTTCATTCTCCAGAATATGTATTTTATTCGATACTTTCAAGCTTGTATTAATAATCTATTAAAACATAGAGCTAAGATATACCTAATAATAACCAATTAATAAAGTATACTTACTGTTCAAGAGAATGAAGAACTTTTGATACATGTTTACTAGAAAACCCCTGTTGGTTCAGAGTGTCTACACTAGGGACTAGCAGGCAAGCTTCTTCAGGGTTTGCAGTATAATATCTACTGTGCTTTATAGTATCTAAGATCACATAGAATTCCTTAGAAAATTGAGACACAGGGCTCCCTTCACTCCTATAATCCTTCAAGGGGTAAATATATATCGTTATCTTATCGTGCCCGCCTCTCCCGCAACGATACACGTCGAGACAGTCCCAGTATGTACAGTTCTTGAAGCGGGAGCCTGCACTAGGCCACTCATTATGCACTTCTATCACTTCTAAGTTAGTCCTCGCTAAACTAACCGGTTCGTGAAAGTCTGTCCGCGGCACACTACCACTGTACGCGTTAAACACCACTGTAAGCACTAAAGATACCACTATAAACAACAGGAGGCCCACGAAAAACCTATGAAACAAGATTTTTCTGTACGACAAATATTTCGAATGAGTGCTCGTTTTCAAGAGCAACTCCCCGGCCATTTGTATTGTCCGTGATTAGAGTAGTCTTTTTGATTTGCGTATGGCACCCATTATATGAGAAAATTAAATTTCTCATTCAAAATTTTATGAATCAGTTAAACACTGCGCTCCTCAGATTTGGGAGGCTATATGACAACCAATATATGTCAAACAAAAATTGGCAGCCGCGCCACAGACTATAAATGAGCATGTTCGTTTCATTAATTGTGAAATGCCCAACACTACAATACAATGTCAGTGGAAATGCAATCAAACAATACAATAACAATGTCGCCGAATCCGCCCGGCCCCTGTCGACCATCCATGTCCAGAGGTGGAATACACGACATTACAATCCAAGAAATAGAAATATAAATATTTTTATTTGCATCAAACATGGCAGTCAAGATAACATAGTAATATATAAGAATTATTTCATCAAATATCAAACGCAAGGAAAAATGTTTTTCGTGGTGTATAAAATAATATATATTATATCACTTTAATATTTTTTTAAGTTGCAACACTAAATTCAGTAAAGTAGCCTTGTCAAAATCAAATTATATTCCTTTCAAAAACTTTCCAAAAACAAGGCTTTTGTGGAATAGCCACACTTAAAATCTCTACGTTTAGAGATGTAAATTTGGTCATTTTAGTTTTAGAAACTTAAAATAATTTAAATTTAGAATCAGGACCAATATTTATTTTGCAATTATATCAGTACATTTAAATCATTACAGATAGAAATTTAAAATATGTAGGAAGAGCGGTGGTAGGAGGGTTCTCATCAGAACCCATCATCCTGACGTGGGCTTTGGGTGAGGTAATTTTTAAAGAAATATACGACGAAATCCACAAATAATCAAATTATAATTACACTTCCAATAGTTACAATTAATTTATCAACGTATTTAGCACTGATTAATACGGATTTAATCAAATGGCGTAGACAATCCGTCGATGCAACGACCGCTCATTCAAAAGTGAAGAACAACATGGCCGCCGCTAGTGACGTTCTGTCAGAGTGACATTTGATCTTCACTCTCGCCAAGATGTGCTTTTCTCAAACGTTTACGGCGCTAATGGTGCGCCGTCACGGCCGGACTGACATAAGCCCGTCCTCGGGCGCTCTCCTTTCTCACATCCTGTAAACAGAAATAAAACACTCAACACAAGCTCGTCTATCCTGACATCACCAACGTCACAAATAGCAATAAATCAACACACACATGTCAATGGACCGGATAATTGAAGCTCTACATCAATATCCCTTCGACCATCAACCCATTACTCTACAAGGACCGGATGAGTGTACCCTTTCGACTGACAATAAGACAGACCGGATGACACTACCCTTTCGACCTTTTCTCTGGGATGCAGGACCGGACTAGTGTACCCCTACGACTGTCCACCAGTGAAAGTCCGGATGACACCGCCCCTTCGACCTGTTCCCGTTGGACCGGATAAGTGTGCCCCTTCGAACTTGAAAAAGTATCAAGAACCGGACAACACCATCCATTCGACCAACCTCAGTAGGACCGGATAAGGTGTACCCTTACGACTGGCTACCATTGTAGTGCAGACCGGATGACACCTTCCTTTCATCCCAACACAAAATAAGTGCGCCCTTTCGAACTTGATAGACTATCAAGAACCGGACTACACTACACCACAACCAATGAACTAAGATGAATTCACCGAAAACTCCGAATTCAAACTAAAGCTCAATCACATTCACAGGAACCTCAGATATAGTAATTTTTCAAAATTATCAAGACTTACTCTTCAGTGGCATGGATATCCGCGCTGACGTTAAATGTCATGACCGGATTCTCATCTTCAGAATCAGCTGACAACGTGTCTGAATTAGCTGTGTCTGTCAAACTGCCTTCTGTTAGACTATTAGATCCTGCTGTCATCGTGTCAAAACTACGAATTGACATTGTGTCATTATTATCGTGTCCTATCAGCTCATCGTCGGGTGCCGTCACGGTTATCTCTTCCTCGTCATTCATTATGTTCGATGCAATTTCAATCAAACCCTCATGTCCCCTTGGTACTAATCGAAGACTATCATGAGCGTACTTTAAAATTCGGTTGCAACCATCGACACTACGCAGTTCATATCTATCATTTTCAAGAACGCGTGATATTACAAATGGTCCTCTGAATTTACGATCTAATTTGGTCTGGTTGCGCTCAGAACATTTTACAAATACAAAATCTCCTTGGCTTAAAGGTTTGACTTTTGCTCGGCCGCGATTAAACCGTTCAGTGTCAGACCTTGCAGCCTTTTCTATATTCTGTGAAGCATCGGCACGAATAGAATTCAAATCTAAACGTGGTGTTTGCGAAGACGCAACCGATATCTTAGCCAAGCCCAACGACTGTGCTTGAACACCGAACATCAATTCTGTTGGTGTATACTTTGTCACGGAAGACCTTGTGCTATTAAGCGCAAGCTGTACATTGCCCAACTCGTCTCGCCATGTTTTGTGGGTGTCATTTTCTACAATGGTGAGTAGGCTTTTGAGCGTTCGCATTACCCTCTCCACCTGACCGTTTGCTCGGCTTGAGCCAGTTGCTATAAAGTGCAACTCGATATTATGTTCGGCACAAAATCGTTTAAATTCCGAACTTATGTAGCAGCGACCTTGGTCTGCCACTACTCGTTTTGGTGTTCCAAATAAGCTAACTGCTTTTTTCAATGCAGAAATAGCGCTAGCAGCATCTACAGACGTAGTGTGTTCCAAAAGCACGTACTTTGTAAAACCGTCTATAATAACTGAGCAGTACTCTTTTTGGTCACTTTTCCCGCTCAGTTTTCCCGAAAAGTCTATGTGAACCGTGTGCCAAGGGATCGACACTTTCGGTATCGAATGTAAGCGAACTGCTTGAGCTCCGGATTCCCCTTTAGATGCTTTGCACACAATACAAGAGTCAACAAATCGACGGACATTCTTGGACATTTCGGGGAACCAATATTGTTCGTAAAGTTTATCGAGTGTCTTATCACTACCTAAATGTTGGATTTCGGAGTGTACGTGGCTAATTAGCGTCCAAATTAGGGACCGAGGGACAATAGGAAGCCAAAGTGTCATCTTATTGCGTGAAACTTTACGATAAAGAACGCCATTTCTAACATCGTACGTCTGTGCCACGGTTTCTGGAAGTTCTTTGCTGATACATTTGGAAATAAGATCTTGAATTTCTTTGTCTCGTTTCTGTTCAACCAAGAGCCAACCTTCATGCAGTTCAACAAAATTGACAGTCTTAATTTTATTAGGACTATCAACCTTTGGAACATCGACTTGTTGAACAGATGTGATTGAATTTTCTGTCACCAGATTCCTTGAAAGGTAATCTGCGTGCTCCATACAACGGCCTTCCCGATATACGATATCGAAGTCGTACGCCTGTAAAATCGCCCACCATCTATGGACACGCGGCGTTAAGTCAGCCTTTGACTTCGATGCTTTCAATGAATTACAGTCTGTGTGAACTGTAAATTTCCGACCGTACAAGTAGTGGCGGAAGTGCTCAACCGCCCGAACGACCGCCAACGTCTCGAGCTTGTAAGAGTGATAGCGAGACTCTACCTCAGTCGTTCGGTGGCTGTAATAGGCCACTACATGCGGCATGTTGTTTTTCTTCTGAATTAGAATAGCGCCATAGCCGTCTGAACTTGCGTCGCAGTGAAGTTCAACCGGTAATTTCGAGTCAAAAATGGTCAGAACTGGCTTCGATGTTAAAATCTCAATAACTTTTTGACGAATCTCTTCAAAACGATCTGTCCATTTTATAGCACCTTTCAGTTTTGTCAATGGGTATAACGGGCCTACTATCCGTGTAAAGTCCGGTATAAATTTTCTGAAATACGACGCAAGACCAAGGAACTGTCGTACTTGCGTGGCACTCTTGGGCGGAGATGTCTCAGCCAAGGCTTTTATTTTCAGAGAATTAGGTCTTATTTCACCCGATTGTATAGCGTAACCTAAATAATTGACCTGGCGTTTCATAAAAGTGCATTTGCGAAGGTTTATTGAAAAACCCGCTGTCGATAATGCCCCGAGTACCTCATCTAAGCGCTTAAGACCCTCTTGTACATCCGAGGAATAACATAGGATATCATCCATGTAGACCAGCGGCGTTTCACTTAAACCTTTTAATGCTGTGTTTATACATCGCTGATAGACTGAAGGTGCGTTACGAAGTCCGAAAGGCATTGCGAGGTACTCGTACTGCCCTTCGGGGGTAAAAAAAGCCGTTTTTTCCACAGAATCGGGATGAATCAAAATCTGGTGGAAACCAGCTGCCATATCCAAAGATGAGAAGAAATGTGCCCTTGCAAGCTGATCTATTTGATCCTCTATGAGTGGTAAGGGATAATGTTCAGGTTGTGTGTTAGCATTTAACTCGCGATAGTCGACACACATGCGATCAGTGTTATCCTTCTTTTTTACAAGTAGAATTGGGCTCGCGAATGGAGATGAGCTTTCGCGGATGACCCCGGCATCTAGTAATTCCTGAACCTTTTCTCTTACAACTTCTTTTTCGGAAGGGGCTAATCTATAAGGTCTTCTTTGCACTATTTTGGAAGGATCAATCAGCTTAATTTCCATTTGACCAGTTTTTACTCGCTGAGTGGGTGTACCGGTAACGAAACTGCCAGCATGTTTATTTAAAATAAAAAGAAGGTCTTCCCTATCTTTCCCCATCAAGTCCGTGTCAATTTGTCGCCAGCCAATACTCCCCCCTAACTCGCATGCATTAACGCGCTTAACAGGATGAAATGATACGTTATTGTTATCTATTTCCGCACGCACCCCTTGTTTCAGAAAATCCCTACCAACGAAAACAGGTGCTGAGATAGCGGTGTCAGGTACGATATGAAATAATAAGGTCGTAGGAATGTCATCAATTTTTACGACACTAGAAATCTGTGAGTGACATTCAAGTACCCCTCCCCCTAAACCTGTCAAATAAACAAGGTCACTGAACTTTGTACCCGGTAGATTTTTGGCAACACTATCTCTGACTAATGAGCAAGATGAACCGTTATCAAAAAGGAATGATATTTTCTCACCAGATGATGACGTTAGAATACCTCGTGTACCACTGTGTTCACAAACATTGACTTCTTTTCTTGCAGGTTCACTGGTTGCATTGATCTTCTTCTCCGGGCAGATGTTGGAGGTGTGGCCTGGCTTTCCACACGTGAAGCAGGAAACAGAATATTTTTTATCATTAAAACGGATTGGTTGTGTCGTCTCTCCCGGTTTAGTTCCAGTAGCATCATCGCGTCGCTTCCTGCAGTCGGCTATTTTGTGACCCACGTTCCCACAAGAGTGACATCTTCCAGGAAACCTTGAATCATTAGCGCGCAGTCGCTTCGCATCCACCTCAATTGCGTCATAACCTTCTGCCCTTCTCTTTAAGGAAATTCCACCTAAAACACGAAATAGTTGTGTTTTCGTTGTGATATTGTTGGAATTTAACTCTCGTCTGATTATTCCATCCTTATTACACAAAACGGATATGACAAAACCGGTTATGATTTCTTCGGGCATTTCGATTTTGGGTATTCTTTCGATCATGACCCAAAGACGCAACGCTGCTTCACTTGCAATCTCCTTTGGTCCAATTTGGAATCGTAAAATTTCGTCAAAATGGTCTTGCACAAGTCTGGGTCTTGCAAATTTGGCAATAAGGAACTCCTTTACTGAGTTCCAATCAAGTTGATCTAAATTCACCTTAGTAAGACAGGCGGCCGCCCGCCCTTTCAGGGCATTCGTGAGTGCGAGTAACAAATCAACTCCCTGTAATTTCTTTTGCATAATAATCATTTCTGTGATGCGACACCAACCTTCGATGTCAGCATCATGGTCGTCAGGATCAAATTTCAGCAAATTAGTTGCGCTTGAACTCATCGAGGTAGATTGCTGTGATGTCAATATTCGAGATAACATACTCTCCATACTTTGCAAAATGAAATGTGCACTATCACCTGATGGCCGGTTTATTTCGGATGATTGCCCTTCACGTACCACTTCTGATGTAGGAAGAGCGGTGGTAGGAGGGTTCTCATCAGAACCCATCATCCTGACGTGGGCTTTGGGTGAGGTAATTTTTAAAGAAATATACGACGAAATCCACAAATAATCAAATTATAATTACACTTCCAATAGTTACAATTAATTTATCAACGTATTTAGCACTGATTAATACGGATTTAATCAAATGGCGTAGACAATCCGTCGATGCAACGACCGATCATTCAAAAGTGAAGAACAACATGGCCGCCGCTAGTGACGTTCTGTCAGCGTGACATTTGATCTTCACTCTCGCCAAGATATGCTTTTCTCGAACGTTTACGGCGCTAATGGTGCGCCGTCAAATAATTCAAGATATATCAAAATATACGAAGTAAAGCAACATGATAACATTGTTATAAAAACTCATTTAAACTATAAATTTATTTGATTTTTTGGCCATTTAAATAATTTTGACGCAAATTATTTATTATTCCATCAGATATGTCAAAACAAAAGGTATTTTTTGAAAATTCTAATACTATGATTTTTGTTTCTATAATTTCAAGAATTGGACTTTTTAAATAATATTTGATGTTTTTTTAACTAATACGCACACAACATGAATAAAAAGAGGCAACAGTCCAAGTCTTTTAAAAGCAGGCTGCAGGCCTATATCACGCGGCTAACGTGGCCCATTATTGTCGCGTCGCATAAAAATGTACCTGTAGTGATGTGATCAATTATTTTATATTTAAACTTGTATTATAACTTATATTTAAACTCCATTTCTTTCCCATGGGAGTTGTAAGAGGCAACTAAGGGACTTACAATTTTAGGCGATGGGCTGACAACCTGTCCCTACGGCGATACACAATTTTCCGAATGACCCTCAAATATTTGTCAAACGTGGCGTAAATTAGTGTTTTGCGGCCGTTTACGCTCTTCCTACCCCGGAAGCGTTGGAATTGTAGGCGTGATATATGTATCTAATTGGTAATAACAATACATGATGAATATTTTTATTGTGGTTTGGTCGCTCATATCATATGAGCGACCAAACCATATATGAGTCATATCGTTTGCTCTAGGGAGTCACAAATCTATAATATCCTAACCTTCTGTATCAGGCCAAACGCTGCGTCGAGCAGATAGCGATCATTTTGACAGTGCGTTGCCACCATTGTCAGTCGCGGATTAACCCTAAGGCACACTAGGCAGTTGCTTAGGGCATCACGTCTTGGGGGGCACCACAGTCCACAATAACCACCAGTTTTTCGGAGGGCACCAGTTTTTTTTGTCGCAAATCCAGCCACGTCAAACATCGTTACCAGAAACGACACCAAATAAGTTTCTAGAATTAGAATTGAAAATTCGCGCACTTTAGATTGACATGTGTTGTGGTTGACAGGTGCATGACCCCTCACCCGGTTGGTCATTCGCTGCTGGCTAGTGCATTCGGCAATGAGAATACGCCAATTTGCTATTAGCAAATCACAAAACATCTCTGCCTCAATCGCATTGTTTTGGTTTTATGTTCAAAATTAAATTAATTTGAGAACTTTCAGTAAATTCAGTAAATTTGGAGATAAATAGTATCATTCGTGAATTTAATTGTCGAAAAAACGGCAAGGTGCATGCTTTGGGTTTTTATCTAGTCACACCTATTCTTCATATAAAATCACAGTATTTTTAAAATTTATGTTTTTGAAGAATAAAGTACGGAAAAAAATTCTTTGGTTAGTTTTGGGGGCATCCAGACGTGGACTGCTTAGGGCATCAAGTGGTCTTAATCCGCGCCTGACCATTGTAACCTGTTCGAGTTAAGAAGGCGCTTTATGCCTACACAACTGTAATAGGGTATGGTATCTACGTGTACATGCGGGTTGTACTGCGATGCGTATTGCCATAACGCCCGTTACGCAGCATTGTTCTTGTATTTTGTCAAATCAAACAAACATGGATCGGTCTACGTGCGAAATACTTACATGCGTTGAAACGTTGGGACTCAAATTGTGTCAGAAAGTTTTGTTTTAAGAGCGGCGGCTGATATTTCGAACTCCTCACTCAGCACCAGCGCTTCTAACAATAAAAATAATTCACATTCATTCAATTTACATACATACATATATCTCGCCTATATCCCTTTGAATAGGTCAATCCGTGGGGCTAATGTACTGGCTAATGTGAATAAAGGAAGTACATTATCATACCGTGCACTACAGAGTCAGGCAAAATCACGTTGGGGCCATGTCACTGTCGTGCACTGTTGGTTGCCGATAAAACGAATGTGCACTTTTCTTTGAGGTGTGATCTTAAACTTAATTTTGTTGTAATTTTTTTCAAGCAAGTTAAATTTAGTTTATTTCTGTGAAGTTAAAAATTTAAAATTTCTTGTAATTTTGTTTATGTTCATTTTAAAACCAACTGTAAAATACTGGTACTGCGATATTTAAGACTTTTATTGTGTTTTTACTCAATATAATGTACAAGTATATACTCCGAACGCAACGATGACAACGTAAACTTTCTTCTTGTTTTTCTGTCAGTTTTGTGTTGTGCGTAGTTGTGGTTGAGTTTCTGATGGCTTAATTTAATTTTGTTATTATTTTATTTACAAATTCCAATTACTTATTTCGGTTCGAGCTTGACCAGAGATGGCTTTGCTGCCGCCAGACCCGGTCTATACAATTAGGAACGTGGATAATGTGCCGGTGTATTCGTTGGCATTCAGCTTTCTACCGGGCGGTTTGGAGAGGTTATTAGTCGGCTCTAAGAACGGCTACGTTTATGCATACAACCTTCAGGTGAGATCAAAATATTCCAATGATATCGAATCGGTCATTTACATGGTTTAACATAGGACTTTATTTGTGCAAAATGTGGCCGCTCGATGCGTAGTAGCGAGGCCTTTGTTTACTATGTACCCCCAATTCGTGACCTAGAAAAATAATAGCCGGCGTCGTATCTGGCTGGTGGCCCGCCAAATTGCTTTGTCTTATATGTGGACACATCTGTTTCCAGTTTCATGTAGGTATTTGTGTTCATAATTTTCGCACATAATGTGCAACCCAATTCATTCTTATTAGACTTAAAGCTGTAGGTAAATCTTTTGTTACCCTCATTTTCTTCCTACAGTGAATATATAAGTGTTCCATTTCAGTAGTGAATGTATAGTTTATCTATGTTTCAGACAAACCGAGTCCAGCAGAAGATCAAAGTTGGTCAAGCTCCAATTCTTCACCTCATTCACACCACGGAACACCTCATCACTCAAGAAAAAGGCGGCAAGTACAAAGTCTACGTCCTCACCAATAGCGGGTACAAGGAACAAGCACTCATTGACACTGAATACCCCGGTTTTTGCCGCTTCGCAAACAACACAAAACTCGAAACACTCTACGTACCTGACAAAGATTCCAAAGTAAGCATTTACAATTTTTCTGGAGAAAAATTGGGCTGCTTGGAGCCTGAATCATCTCCTAAACTTGGAGATCCAATGTGTATGAAGTACATTGAATTTGCTGAAGACAAGCCATGTTTATTTGTTGGTTATGAGGCCGGATGGCTACTTCTGTGGGATCTCAATACTAGTCAATGTATCAGCAAACTGCAAACAAACCAATGTCCAATGTCTGTGGACTACCACCGTGAACAACAGAGGGGCATGATCGGTAATGCCTCTGACGTCATCCAGATATTTAGTGTAGGGAGAAAAGACTTAAGCTTGGCCCATAAGTTGGATGTTTCTATTAAAAACCCTGGCATCAATAAAGTCACCACACGTCTTGATGGGAAAGTTTTTGCTGCAGGAGGCTGGGATGGAAGTATTCGCATTTTTTCATGGTTCTCTTTGAGACCGTTAGTAGTTTTGACGGAGCACAAGCAAGCAGTGCAGGATGTTGTGTACTCCACGGAGAAAGTGTCCCTTTGGAAGGCAAATATCATGGCAGCTGGAGGCCTAGACGGGGCCATCACCCTTTGGGACCTGTACAATGTCAAGCAGCAGTAATGCATTTTAGCATAATGTAGAAATAGTCTTTCTAAGACAAGCTACTTAAAAAAAATAAGTATTACTAAATTGTTCTAGGTTCCATCACCGAAATTTGCCATAAATGCCTTATAATATTATTTGACAATGCATCCAGCCAGTGATGCTTTAATTTGAGGATATATTTAATTGTAATGCATTGTTTTATTTTCTAATTGGATCTCAAAAAAATGTACAAGAGGCAACATCCTGAGTGGCCGAGCTGTTAGATTGTAAGTTTTAACAATTGTTAATTAGAGCAATTAATATTTTCCAAGAAATGTTCTTAGCTATGTTTTTGAAAGTCAAGACATTAAATCTATGAAATTTTAAACTATATTTTATTTAAATTCCTAAATAAAGCTAAATACACATGAAAGAGTCATCTGAATAAACAAAGCTGTATAGATAGTGTTTACACAAAAATGAGTCAAGTAAAATAATGGATTACCTACTTACTTATTTTTCTTTGGTATGCAAGTACCAAAGGTAGATGATTGTTATCATGATAACAACAAACTAGGTTATTTATCATTTATAAGTTATGATGTTCATAAATACCTATTGTTGCTTTTATAAAAGTGGTGAAAAAATATGACGAGGAAAAATTACGTAATGAAAATACGAAAATGCGCGTCAACGTTTTTATTTCACATTGAAATTAAATTCATTATTATAATTATAAGTTACTAATATCACATTATAGTGCGCTAACATTATAATTATCGGAAAATTATAGACTCCGTAATCCGTATATCTTAATGCTAGGACTAGCAATTCGAAATATATATTGATACTGTGAACTCAGTTCAGATTATCATGCTTGTGATATGTATGAAGAGATAATGGACTCAATTCTGACACGACACATCCTTGGCTAACTCATAGCTATTCTGCACTGAACACATGTAAATACAAACAAAAGACAGGAAATCTGCAGTTTTCATAATCCTACAGTGGCATTTAATTCCTCATACTTATTTATTACAGAACCTCTCCTGAAAGCGGAATCAGACACTCAGCAGGCTAATAAAATAATCAAAGAACATCCTGCTTTTATTATTATTGTTATTTCATTATGTGGCAGAATAAGCGATGAATTGACAAACGAAATGTCCTTCCAGAATCGAAAGCAATTAGACTGAAAATTACACTTCAACAATTTTTCTTGTTTTCGGAATAAGTGAATCGTCCTCAGCGTCCACTTCGACAAGTCTCCGTCTCTTCCGTAAAGGTCTATTCGATTCTGACTGTTCTCGTGGCTTGGCCACTATTTTCGCCATTTTATTTCCTAGCCTCGTTATTTTGAATTTGGGTAACGTCTGTTCCGGGTTGCCAGTCTCTGTTGCCTCCGTTTCGCTCCTATCGTCTTCCAATCGTTTGTGGATTTCATTCTCTTCAGTAAAATCGTGTCTTTCTTCGACTACCGGTGGGGTATTTTCACAGTTTGATTTTTCGTCTTTATTTTTGTCACTATTCATGGTAAAGTCTAATGGCCCTTCGGCATCGTCAGTTTTAGCCTCAGTTTTGACTTTATTTAAGCAGTGTGCTTGAAGGAAGGCATTAAATGGTATAGGGATAGGTATAGGCAAGGGAATGGGTATTATAACTGGGTAAGGGACTAATACAGTGACGGGCGGGGCTTGTCCCATCGCATGAGGGAAGTTTAGAGGGAGTGGGAGCCGCGGTCGATCATGGGAGATCATTGTTCGAGGAAGGAAATGTCTCGGAGGGAACATGTTTGGCATCGGCATGTTTGGCGGTCGTAACTCGTGCCCGTTTTCCATGTACATAGGTGGAGGCATGAACATCTGATTTGGAAATGGTGGCGGTATCGGTGGATGCGGTGGTGAATGTATGGCGCTGTTTCCCGCTGTGGACGCAGGCGATGACGCATCCGATGGACTGCACAATCGGAGATCCTGAGCTTTGGGAGTCAAAGCTTGACGGACAGTCTGTGAGGTTACTGTAGAAGAACATTTTGACGTGCGACGTTTCCGAAGATTCATCTTCGCGTGTCTGAGATCTTTCTTTTCCTTCGGCGGCTTCTCCTCTGCAGATTTTGGTTTCATCAGCTTCGCTGTCGGCGCTACCGTTATCAACGGCACTGGAGATTTTCTTTGAGGTTTTTGGGTTTCAGTTTTCTCTGTCTGTTTTGAAGTTTGAGTTTCTGGACTGGCAGATTTTTCTGAATTTCTTTCTGGGGAGGCTGAGCGGCTCTTGCAGTTATTTAGCCACAGTTCTGGGGTTATGAGGTTGGAGGTAGACGCGCCGCTCACCAGGTGGGGGTTGAGATCGAGGTGCGCTTGCGTCTCTCGGCAGAATACGTGCATCTTGTATTGGTTCAGGCATTTGTCGGAGCAGAATTGGAGTTGTGTGGCGCCGTCCTGAAATGAGACAACGGGAATGAATATTAGTTGTTGAAGGTGTAGAGGTAGAAGTGAAGTGAACCTTGGTGTTTTAAAGTTGGTTCAATTAGCAAAATTTATCTTTGCGTAACGTCCTGTCAGTACATACAGATTCTTTTTCTATGTACTGGATTGTCCAGCTGTCAAATGGCCCGATGGATCTTGGTTGTGGTTTTAATCAGGACAGTCTTCAGGTATCAGAAACTAAAGTGCCAGTCGAAAGTCTTCGCGCGTTTGAAGTTGGCGGCTCGGAGTTGGTTGAATAATGATTATTGGTCCTACCTGAAAGTCCACATAAGCGACGGTGTGCCGCACATGCCGGCACCAATCACAGGTCTTCGCGCGCTTGAAGTTGGCGCGCCGTGATTGGCTGAAACACAGCTCGGAGCAGAATGTGGAGCCCGCATGCTGGATAGCGCCACCTTCGCGGGTGCGTTTGTTGCACCACGAGCATTCGTCTGGAAAAGAGTAGAAAGACAAGAAGTTTAGATTTTGAGTAGGTACGTAATTAAATCATGTGAGTAAATCTTCGAGCAACACGGTCTTCCGTCTCGTTCCGAAGGCCGTCGTTGCTCGAAGGAGTAAACCGTATTTAATAATATTTGAATTGCTTTTTTAGGGAATCTCAAAAAAAACATCCGAGTTTCCATTCCACTCCACCTATATTATCCGATTTTGAATCAATCAATTACTAAACCATACCTATATAAAGTTGCACTAGCCAAACATTCAAAGGTGAGTAGGTACCTACATAAGTAAACTTTTAAAACTCAAATGAATTTCGAAACAAATTCAATTTAAAACGAAATATAATCCCGAAATCGGATTGCATGAGTTTCGAATATCATCTCCAATTAATTTGCAAATTATATTCAATGGAAAAAAATACATCGGCGGCGATGGAAACTGGATGCTTGCTCACTCATTATTCGAGAACCAGCTCGATGGTGAACAATGATACGCTCGTTATATCCTTATTAATATCGGTAAAGGTAAAACAATATGGAAAACTAACGATTCGTGTTCGTTTTCATCCGAGTCATTCAAAACTTATTGTCTGGCTATCCGAGTTATTTATTACAAATTACGTCAAATCGCATGGAAATATATTTTTTACACTGTCTAAACGCGCGTCTATCTTATTTGTATTATCAACGTATCAGTATACGGTATGGTAGTGCGATTTCCTGCGGCGCAAAGGTAGAGGGTTCGATTCTCGGTGGGGCACTCACAAAGTTGATATTTATTACTCAATGAATTTGTTCCCAGTTTGGCCTGGCTGAACCACCCTGATTATCCGAAAAGAAAGATGGTTCCGTGCATCGGAGGGCACGTTCAGCCATCTATCCGTGGTTGCTGTCCATGATAACTAAAACGGCGGCAGTCGATCGATACACACAACCATATCAGAGACCTACTACTATTGGTAGGTGGCTGAAAAACTCTGACACCAGGGTTCATCGGGTCGACTCGGGGTCGATTAATAATTCCGTTACCTGCACGAAAAAAAGCTGAAATATTTTTAGGTAGATAAACGTTTTCTTTTTCTGATAATAGAGCTGGGAAATCCTTATGTAGGTACTTGTTAGCTCCAGTAAAATTATTTCGATAGTAACTTGATATAATTATTATTTGACTGGCCCGATGGCGTAGCGGAGAGTATACCGGACTGCTAAGCCGAGCAAGGGTCGTGGGTTCGATCCCCACAAGAAACCATTATTTGTGAAGCAAACTTTCAGATATTTGTGAGTCTGAGTGTTTTCTATGTATGATATGTTCTTATTTACAAAAAAGTAAAATAAGTATTAATATCAGATATCTCGTTCCCGTAGTACGAGTTATGCTTAGTTTGGGGCTAGATGACGCTGTGTGAATTGTTCAGGATATTTATTATTATTTCATTGCATTAATCTAATCATCTAGACTTCCAAGAAAATATAATAGAAAAAACAATACAAACTCATATCTAACTACAAATCGTAATATTTCGGTGAAAAAGCGCGGGAAGGTTATTAGAGGGTGCGTTCAAAAATGACTGCGATTCAGAGAAAAACACGCAGCTGCAATAATAGTATAGGGGGGCGCTTTCTTGGAAACTGTAAACATATTGGGACCGATATAATTTTGATTAGCATAATAAAATTCGAAAAAATACGGCAAACGTACGTATGGTTAAAAGATAGTTGTACTATGTAACTACTTACTTAGAGTGCATTGGGGTAAATGCGTAAACTCTATAATATTTTGCGGTGATTTATATCTACCTATATTATATTTTTTGTAAAGTCGGTGCAGAAACTTGGTGCGTTATTTTAGGAAACTGTAAACATATCGGGACCGATATAATTTTGATTAGCATATTAAAATTCGAAAAAATAATACAAATGTATGGTTAAAAGATAGTTGTACTATGTAATGTAACTACTTAGCTAGAGTGTATTGGGGTAAATGGGGCAACTCCAAAATATTTTGCGGCCGTGCTTTTGCTAGGAAATAAAAGCTATCAATTACAGTGCTGATATCTACCTATATTATATTTTTTGTAAAGCCGGTGCAGAAACTTGGTGCGTTATTTTAGAAATTTATGTAGGTAAATTATAAACTGTTTTAAACTTTCGCGGTCACACATAATAACTAAAAATACTGAAACGGTTGTTCCGTGATCATAGCCAATGCAACTGGGTCGAAATATCGGACAATACAACAAAAAATTAATAAATATAAGTATCGCGGTAAGAGAACACCGTTTCAGTATTTTGAGTTATGATGTAAATAAGATATTAAAAAATCGCAAACTTACTTTCTGATGTTTTTGCTTCTGACTCAACTTTTTCGAATTGTCCTGTTCTGATAAATATTCGAATGATAACTCTTCTCTCTTTTCGTGTGGGTCACCGAGTCGTCCAACGACCCAAAGAACCCTGGTGTCAAAGGTTTTCAACCGCCTACTACTAGTAGTAGGCCTCTGACATGGTTGTGTAACGACCGCCGTCCAAGTAATCATAGACAGCAACCGGCACCGACGGCTCAACGTGCCCTCCGAAGCACGGAACCGATTATTTTTCGAAAATCAGGTGGTTCACCCTGCAATGTCCTAACCAGACCGGGAACAAATTCACTTATATCAACTTTGTGAGTGTGCCACCGAGAATCGAACCCGAAACCTGTGCATCGCAGGCAGTCGCACTACCACTGCGCCACATCGGTCGTCGAATGATACTGAAAGTGAATCACCTTTGGATTTCTGCTCAGCGTTAGGCTCGGGGCTCGAGGCGTCGCGGGCGCGGGAAGCGGCCCAGCGCCGCAGCTCCAGCCTCTCGTAACCGTACCAGCCTAAGAGCTCGTTCATCGCCGTCTCTGCGAAGTCCTGGAAAACGAATTATTTTATTATGTAAATTATAAAAAAAAAACAAGTTTTAAGGACAGGGTCAAATGGCATGGAATTTTAATATTGTCGAATTTTTTATTGACTTGTAATTTCTGTGTCTTTAGGAACCTTCTTAGCGTGACTGTTTTTTAAAAACTTCGCGTAATAAGCTTAAAAGAGAACTGTTAAAAAAAAATAACATCAGACGGGGGCTTGGTAGTACCCCCGCTAAATCGTGCGCGCATAAGGCGGTATCATTATTCATTATTACCAACCTCTATTTAGGAATAAATTTAGGCGTAATATCAGAACTCTGAATTTATAAATGGTGTTTTACATGTTTTTTTAGTAGGTATGGATCGTTGTGTTTTTTTTTATTTATTTTAATCATAAGTTTTTATAAATAATTTTTTTAAGATTAATTTTTAACAGATTTTTGTACTCGAAGTTTATTATTTAAAATTATATAATATAAATAGAATGAATTTATCCTTTTCAATACAATGACGCTATATTTTATGTGCATGTTGTGTTAGCCTCTAAGTGTGATATGTATTAGCTAAAAACTTTTCTGCTTAATCAAATCGAAATGTATAATATGTGTTATGTTGGCTGACCTAGTAAAATAAATAAAAAAATAAACTCTATATTTCATATTAAGATGTTGATGTTGATGACCTCCTATATAAGCGAGTAACTAGTTTAAATGCTTTAACTAAGAGGCAACCTATTTTTATTCTATTTTCAAAACCTTGACCAACCAACACTCGTCCTAGAACTAAATATTTCATCGGAATCAAAAGCGAAATAAATATTGTTTTAAAATTTATTTTCTTTAAGACGTACCTATCGTTGTACTTACAAATGATTCTAGACATTTTGATTGGTGTATTATGTCGTAAATGAGATCCGAATAAAATTAATATGTCTGAACTGTTTTCATTTTTTCTTTTCACACTGAAATATAAAAGAACAACTGTTGTAATTTTTATACCGCTGAAAAAACTAAGATTCGATAAAATATGATACTTTGAATCACCTCTTTGCCGTCGTATTTTATTGCCAAAGATCTTGTAATAAATTCGTAAGAATATACAAAACACTTTTAAACAACGCGACGTAACTCAAGAGAATATCTGTGCCAATTAAAAAAAGAAAAAAGGATAAAATTAATTCGGAATGGGATCTTACTCCCGCGCTTTTTTTATTAAGGTCTTAATTAAGGTTTTAATAATTTAGTGACTTTGATGATATAACAGACGATGGTCATAAAATTACCTTACTGCTTTCGTTTTAGACTTGAGATAATATGGTTCATGTTGCCACTTCCCATTCCCACATCCTCATCACTTATAAATTCATTACTCCATGAAAACGTTATTTATCAAAAAACAACTTCTGTCAGATTGAACTACGTATAATATATTAAAGCTTATTTACAGAGTATTGTTTGAATAATAGTAGTTTCGCTGTAGTAACGGATAGAGAAATTGCATAAAGTGGCCACTTTTAGCACTTTTGCTATCTGTAACTACTTTGAACAATTTTTGTTTAATACGATGTTCGGTAGATACACAAGACTACTTGTACTCCAATCTGACAGAAGCGGATATTCGATAAGTTAGTTTTCAACGAGTTACGACTTCTTAAGTGATGATGGCGCTTGTTACGCTCCGGAACCCGCCCTGGAATTCCAAAATCCTAATTGAAAATAAATTCCAAAGTCTGTATGCACCACAACTTTACTGTTTCGACGTTCTTTAAAAAGTTACTTTATGTTTAAGTAATGCCTTTGTAGGGTGTGAAGAAAATAAAAAAAACAATTTGCAGTATTTTCCCTCACCTCCAGAACAGAACATCTGTAAACCGACCCCAATTACTAGCTGGTCATCTTGAAACATGACCTGTGTCGTCATATTAATTAAATCAGGTTATTCGTGTAGTGACAACAAGATACGGTTACCCTATAATGAAGGAGTCTTTAAGTAAAAGGATGTATGGGCGTCAGAAAATTTAATACTACACCTGTTTACGCTGGAGGTTCAGAGATATTCCTTTGAAAACACAAAAGTTTCAGAATATATCATCCATTACACTTTATTAGTATTATGTTGCTAAAAAGGCCGTCAATGTAGAACCTAAACTACCTAAGTTACCTAAAATCTAATTACAATAAATAGGTACCTATACGAGAAAGATAAGTTTTTAAACATTTTGTTATTTATTGACTATCTAGCTAGGTACTAATTAAGACTTTTTTCCGGTTTCAATTTACCATCTCCAGTTTCTAAAAAATAAAGCTAAATCAGTGGAAATTATTAATAGGCGGTCTGGCAACCAGAGCCTGTGGTTCGATTTACCAGTGTTGCCGGTTCCGGGGATAATTACTGCAAACTCGATACCAGAGCAGAGTGCTGGGCGAAAATCTACGCCAGCCAGGTCTTTTCCGTTCAAAGTAGTTGTCGTAGGCTTTGAAATAAATATAGTGTTAATAGATATGTAACAAATTAATACATACTCGTATATTGAAATTAAAAGAAATTTAAAAAAAATCTACTAATTTGGCAGCTCCAATGTACTTAAAAATATATTTACCAAAATTTTCACACGAGTGGGGAACTCTCTCTCTAAAATTTACTTAATATATTACAAATTTTGCAGAAAATCATGCATTTTCTAGTTTCTTTTCTTTAATTATTTTACGAATTCACAGATAAACAAGCCATTTATTTTCATAAAGTTGAATTCGGACCAACTGGAAATGTATTCCCTAGTTTTTAATGTATGAGGCTCGTGAAACTGTTAACGATCTTCCAGTATCAGGCCAAAATTCGCAACCAAAATTCATTAGGCAAACCTCAGAGGCAAACATGCAAGTAATATGCACGCTGTTTTCTGTATTCGGAAATATCTAGCAACAGGCAAAGGTAATATAAAACTACGGCCATTACGCGTGTATCTCAAATGTACGGCTTTTACTGATGATCAAATGTTACGCAGTGCATTGGAAATATACGTGAATTCAACAGATCTGCAGGATTAATTAAACATGGTATTGATAATTTTGCGAAAATAGAATTGGATATTCCCTTGTTAATACTGTATGGAGGTAAAACCAGAATTTACTTGCGTAAAGGTTGTGCTTTTGAAATAGATAGGTAAGTGAGTATCATTCGTAAAAACAAATTTGAAAGCACTGTATTATTTGTTATTGTAATTATCGTTCGAACGATATTCATAAACCAGAAACAGGACCTAACCGTAGACGGTATGTGTTCGTAGAACGGCAATCAACATTTTTATTTACAAATTTACAAATTTTATCAAAGGAAAATAAACCCTCTTCTGTAATAAACACGTCAATTTGAAAGAGGTAAGAAAATGATTGCCGATGCCGTGGGATGATGGTTTAGAATAGCATTACCAATAGGATATAGGCGTGATATATGTATGTACAAAAGCCAGTAACTAGCTATAACTACAAATAAAAAGAGAATGGTGATATACCTATTTTAAATGTTGATTATGTATTGTAAAATGTTATTATTAAATGATTGTTTATAGCTTCTGATTTGTAAGTTGACTATTAATTTCTTTTCTATTTATAGTTTTTGACATTTAATTTGTAATTGATTTTTAATAATTTATTTAGTTTTATAGTAATTTATTATTGATTTTTAATTGACATTTAACGTATACAAAATAACTATTAATTGTTTCAATGGATTAATGCATAATTTTTATTTGTATGTAAAATAGACGTAAACATTATCGCCTTGGTGTATGACTGTAATGATATTGATTTGAATAAATGATATTGAATTGAACTAACCGAGCAGGGTTTAGCCAAGCTAATCTACCTGTATAAAAATTTTCTGTTTTCAGTCTACCTTACAGCCCTGAACGCGCCCCTTATAAACAGGACATACTTGTTTGCTCCACCTAATATAGGTTTACTTCTTGTAACATAACCTGCTTGTGTCTATCACGAGGCGATATCCAATATAACATAAATGCTTTTAATGGCGAAAGGTAAATTTAGGAGCGTTTGCAACGTGATACGGAACGACCTACGTAGAGTAGGGTGCGCTGCAGAGCTTGCGTTCTAGGGTGCCTGCAGTTCCTAGATTAAAAACCTAAATTCCACACAAGCGCTGTAACATAACTAGGATGATATTGTAATGTAAGCTTTTTGATTAAATGGACCAATAAAACGAATTGTTCTATGCCAATACTTAAATTTGCCACCATCAGATGTAATTGCAGGGTTGTTGTTTAGTTACTGTTCGGATGTTGTTCATTTGATGTTCAGGTGTCGTTTAAATGGTGTTCTGATGTTGTTCAGTTGTTTTTGTTCAGTTGTTGGCCAGTTGTTGTTCGGTTGTTGTTCAAAGTTGTTGACAGTTGCATAAACTACTATTAAATAGCAAAAAGACGGGGACGAAGTTCTGACACCAGTCAATATGTTCGACTAAGGGAAAAAAGTAACAAAATTATAATCTAATGTTTCAAATTACCCCTTCTTTTATATTAAATTAAATATTCTTGCCCGTAACTATAATAAGGTATATCCTTTATTTAATAAATATTCTTTCTAAATTGAAAAAAGAAACAAGCAATTATTTGCAAACGGTTGGTTTGCGGACGGTGGTAACGAAAAACGATTTACTTCAAATCATAAGTACGTTTGCCGTTTGATACCGGCTTAGAATAGAATCACCCGAATACGACCAGCGAGTGTCATTAAAGCGACTGAGGGATAACTTTATCCAGGGAAAGATCAGTGTTCCCTTAGAAAGCAATATCTTGCACTGCACTCGCCTACCTGCTTGCAAAGTGTGGTGAGTTTGGCAACACTTCCCAACAAAGTGAGATCCATATCCAGCAGTGGATTTTTGTGGCTATTAATATTGATGTATGTATGTAACAATACGTATGCCTTTTTTTGAACTTGCCTTGGGAGGCCTAAGGGTGCGATTGAGTTGGTTGTTTGAACCACCACAAAAACTTCTCCAGGTGAGCTCCAGCTCCCTACCAATCAGCCAGGTGTAGGTTTTGAAGCCCCGGGGCTAAAATCGAAGAGTCTAGTAAAAAAAAAATATTCAGGTGAGGTATTTAAACTCACCCTTTCTGATAGCGCTCCAGCCTTCCTAGGTTTCCGTAATACAATATCTTAGTTAGTCATAAAATGTTTCACCTAATGTTGGAAGTAAAATTTTAAACCTCCGGCAACTCAACACCGTTCTACCAACGCAGAGTAAAGAGCAATACAGAGTAAACCATTTTTTTTTATAAACTCGGTTGTAGATGCTTTATTTTTTATTTAACTTCTTTAACCAAAGGAGGTTCTATTATTGTAAGTATTTTTAATACATGAAAGGTAAAATTATTCCATTTTCTTAATTTTCAGTGTTCCATGGCATTCTATATTATTGATTACGATTGGAAATTCCTAGATAAGTAGGTACTTAATAAACAAATTATTCTTATGAAACTTAGGAAATAGATCATAGAGCATAATCAAACCGTACTACATTTAAATAAGCAAAGTTTCATCGCATGGTTTAAATTCCTACTCTAATTAAGGACTCACCATAGTATTCGTTACAATAACTTATACTAGATTTACTTTCAGCCAAGTACCAAGAGACTGAAAAATTTGCAAGGATAGTCGGGGCGCCGCGCCTTTAGCTCAGTTGGCAGAGCAGTGGGACGGTACCCTACGGTCCCGGTTTCAAGTCCCGAAAATAATATAGCACTGTGAGTGCGTTATAAAACCATAGTACCTATATTAGGAAAAATATTATGAGTAAATAGCAGAAACACTTACTGCGTTGGCACTTGATTCCCGTAGATACGACGACGACAAAAATAATTTAAATAATAATTTTGTAATAAATATTCTACAGAAGTAACGAGAGACGCGACACTGCAACCACTGATCAGTTACTCATTGAAACCTAAATACTTGCTAAGAAGAAGAAATGACTGATGTGGCAAGTTTGCAATAATTGTATTACAGTGCAAATACAGGCTGCACGGCACAGCATTCTTTATTTCACGTGACCTAGTGGCCCGTTGTGAAAGAAACGAGTAATATAATTCTTAATTCTAAAAACTTCACATTAAGTCTGTAAATCAGCGTAAAGCGCCGCCATATCTGCCTTAAATGATGGGTTATAATTATAAGGGCCTACAAAATTCAGTGCAAATATTTCTACTCGTAACTGAACAACTTTCCACAGTTTTTTTTAACAGATTTGTATAGGCGTTCCATTTCTTTATCATATTTCGAGCTGTTTTTTGGGGGAAGTTGTTCTGTTTCAAGAGTAGAACTCACCCTAAAAGTCTTGTCTTGTCTTGTCTAGCCCACACCATCCCACTGCTGGGCAAAGGCCTTCCTCTTCTCCTTCCATCCATCTCTATTTTGGGCTTCTGCATGCCAGTTTCGTGAGAAATTGTCCAACTTGTCGCGCCATCTACGACGGGGTCTGCCGCGGCGTCTTTTTGCACAAAATTTAATAAGACCTTATTTTCGTACATAGGTTAAAATTATAGCTAAATGTTTAAAAATACATTATTAATATTCGCATAAAACGACAGAACGGGGATCCCTTTTTTAAATTAATATTTCAAAAAATAAAGGTATAGACTTTTCCCAATGGCTACAAGATGGTTCTCTAAAACTTATGTACCTAGTTTTCGGCAGAAACTTAACTCGTAAAATATGATTAAGTAGTCAAATATTATCGAGTGAAATGAATTTATTTTGATTTTTACGTGACCTTATAACTTCAAATACAATAAAAATAAACGCTGCATGTTGCTAGCATGAATAGCGTCATTTATTAATGGGAAGAAGAGACTGACGCAGTATAAATTAATCCAGCAGATGCAATAATCATTTAGAAAAATATAGTAAGTTTAATTAACATAGTATTTTTTAGTTCTTTTTCAAATATTTGTGTTGAGTCTGGGTGTTTTCTATATATTGTATGTATATATTTACAAAAAAATATGTTTTTATTATATCAGCTATCTATTTCCCATAGTAGAAGCTTTGCTTAGTTTGGGGCTAGATGGTGCTGTGTAAAATGTCTAAAATATTAATTTATTACCGTACAATCAATCCACCTTGCTGTTACACATTGTTAAAAAGTACCTTATCTAAAATCAACCCGCCCCGTCTAGTACTGTCCAAAAAATCGGCTAATATATAATTATATCCGCCTAATTTAAATTAAATTGAATTTAATCTTTCGTAACTGCCGCATATCTACCGTGTCCTCCAAGTGCGCCACATCAGGCAACTTGGCAAGTCTCCTGAATCTCATCGAGGATTTTTTTTTCATTTTATGTCAGTATATAAGTTTTTATTCAATTATTTTGTATATGAGCATAAAACTAACACAATTGAATTATTTACAGAAAAAATTAACCTAAAACTAAACTAATAAGTCTTCCAGTGCGCCCCCATCAGACATGGTCACCAGTAAGCTGGCAACGTTTCCTCTTTGAATGGCCAAACTTAAACGCTAGCCAAAGATGCTGCCAGCTCTCCGGTCCCCGGTAGTCTCATTGAGGCGCGCTGAGAACTCGTAATTAATTGCTACATATCCAATTATTACACAGATGGTACTTAAATAAACTAGCTATACTTTATAGTAAACAAATAGAGACCGAGTTCCAGAAAACCCGTGTGTATAATTTACTTTTCATTATACGGGCTGGCACTTCACATACTGCATCTAGGTACTCTATGGCGTTATAGCGGAGACGGTTCACTGCAAACATATCGGATGTCGCAACTAGTGGAGCTTATAATTTACCTAATGCCGTGTAAACCGATAGCTCGCTAATGTACCCGGAAACAAATATGGCAACGCAATTTCAAACTAGCGAATGTTGACAGGATAATGGTTATAGCTTACCGCGTTTGAGATTCGTAAGGGCTTGTTTAGGGAAAGTCTTGGATTTTTTCGGTGAAAAAGATTTAGGTCCAGCTAAACAACCGCAGCGTGTAATCGTATACCTAGTAATTGCCTACTATTCTTTGGCTCTACAAACGAAATACTTATAGCTTTAAATTGATTGCCATCTGTTGATTTTAAATTAAATACACATGTAACAACAACTTTGTAGACAACCAGTCATCGGTAAATAGCCGTCTCGTCTGCGTAAGCTAGCTGATACGATTTCTATAAACCGCCTCATACAATTGCACTGACACGTCATTCGGTAATTATTCATTAGTTCAAAGTATCAATCGATGATAGCAATATCTTGCACTGCGCTCCTCAATCCGCTTGCCAAGCGTGGTGAGTATAGCTGTACCCCGCAATAAGGACGGCCCATGTCCAGCAGTGGACTGTTTTTGCTGTTAATGTATCAATCGACGTCACGTCGCTAACCGTTACCTCGCACTAGGCACAATATTTCCGTCTATAGTTACCATTTCCAGAAGCGAATTGAAACAGGATCACGTAACCGGATATCGTCTCTCCGCTGCGCTGTAACTGCAGGGATCGATGCCGCTTATTTATGAGTCGGACAGTTTTTCTTTTAGTTTCAGAAAGCATTAGGTTATAAAGACCATGTATTTCAAAAAGAGGCTTTTCTCGACTGATTTGCTTTATAACATAAGTGGATTGCTTTCCGTGAGGAAACTATATATATTAAACACTGTCCTTAAAATCCATAAATCCCTTACATTCGACCCAAATCTAATAACGAAACGGAGAAAAGATGTGGTAGTCAAATTACCCCCCGTTAGAACTACTTTTGCCAGCATGCAGTACCTACTATACACGTTCAGCATTTTTGTATAACAAGATAAATAAACATATCTTTATCTATGATAAAAATTTCCGAGAGTGTAAGAAATCACTTATTAAATTCATACAACCTTTGACCTATTGTGAAACAGAGGCTTTATTTTTATGCATGAAATAAACTAAAAATACACACACACACACAGGTGTAATATTATTATTACTACCTATGCTATCAGAAATAAGTATAATTAAGCATGAATGTATATAATTATGTATATCTACCATATGGCCAATGTACGTACAGTACTGATTGAAAGGGAGGAGCAGTATCTCCAAACACAGGCCTTTGCAGCTTAAATGGAGATACTATGTGCAATTGTCATAATAGGCTAAGTTTTAAGTGAAATAAACATTTTTGATTTTGATTTTGATTTTTGATAAAGCTTACTATAAGTAAAATGATTACATTAAAGACAAAGAAGCATGGAGCTCTGAAATTCCAACGCAGCACAAGAAACACGCACTCATTTTTAATACCAAATTGGGGCGTGCGTGGAGTTAACAACAGACATAATTTTAAACTTGTATACCAACTCATAAGTTACATACTCATAAGTAGATTTATTTATTTGACATTTTGAATGTATTCATAGTGAATCTAACGTAGAAATTAAAGTTTGAAGTTAGAAGTTTACCTTATCACCACGGATGCGTTTCCTACGTCTATTTTGAACTTTGAATCGAACCTAATATTTAATATCCCCACATGGCAACACCAGGCACACACTCTTCCTAAAATCTGACGTCACCATCTCACGATTTAAGTTTCGAATAGCTCGCTCGAAATAAACCCCATCAGAACAACACAAAGGCACGAACCGAACGTAACAAAATCCCGCGCGTTACGTTACCTCTCCGATATCCGACAATCGATTATGTTTCACATGTTTCTCATTATAACGTCTGGTGCGAAACAAAGAGGCGTATCAGGTTGCATGCATTACTCTATGGAGAGCGATGGGGTGTAATCAGGCGGGATTCCAATTTGACCCCCTGAGCATGTGTAAAGGAAGTGTTTCCTTATAAGCAAGAAATAAGGAACCTGCTTGTTTGTGACACAAGTTATGTATCTTTTAAGAATTTGCTCAACTATGTTATTTGGATTAAATACCTAATAGATATTTTGTTATGATGCCTACATACTCGTTTCATCACCGCCATAGTCCACGGTAGGACATGGGCCTCTCCCTATTGTGTTGTTTGCTATAAAAAAGATGTTTAGCAGGAGGGTTGGCGAGCGCAATATCAGGTGAGTGTTTCATTTTACAGGGTGTGTAATCTACTCTGGATTTAGTCGGTTTTTACGACACCCAAACGTAAAATTATAATTAGATACTATTTTAACTAAACCAAAGAAAATCTCACTTGAAAAATTGACAGATAACTTATCATGTCCCCGAGAATCGAACCAAAAACTAAAGATTTTGAGAATAAACTTAAACAGCTCAACGACGGACTCTTACTACGGGTCGAATTATATTGCGCGGCTCCAAAGCCGCGGCGTTTGTTACGCTAAAAGGAATTTTTAGCAACGAATTATACTGCACATCATACATTAATTTACTTAATTAATTCGTATAATTCGTTGCAAACATGTCATTGTTACATGTCTGGCCACTTTCGCGCCGCAGCGGCCAAGCCAAGCCAAGCTTAGTGATTGAAAGGGGGGTCACTGCACACTTGATACGGTCCTGTTTTCAGCAACTGGAGCCTGTGCTGTTTTGGTCACATGAGCCGCACTTTCGGTCGTCTCGTTCGGCCGGGAGACTGCGTGAGAGCTGAGCTTTGTAAAATAATGCTGTAGCTAAACTAGAGGGTAGTTGGCTGCTTTGAGGAGATTTGATGACATTTTAAATTACAGTTTTAGAACATTTTATTTGTAACTACATTTCCGCCCAGCGGTTTCACCCGCTGCCACTCATTTTCCCGTGGTAATAGTTGTTTTCCTGCAGTAAAAAGTAGCTTATGTGTTATTCCAGGTCATACTCTACCTGTGTTCCAAATTTCATCCAAATCGGTCAAGCCGTTTGAGCGTGAAGAGACAAAATCATATATATATACACACACAAACTCTCAGATTTATAATATTAGTACGATTTACCAGAAAGGCCAATATTTTAAGAATTCAAGTTTGTTTGAACGATTTGAAAAGGTCAAACCGTATACAAGTTGTACTTGTAAAACGGCGACAACAAATACGTGGCGTGCTGGAAGCGCACGCACCCTTCTTTTGTAACAATTCCTTTTTTGAATCATTTAGCGCTTTTGTAAAGATACGACATGGTTATATCATTATATCAGTTTTCCTTATATTCGGTGTTACCCCATACTCGACTGCAGTAAGTAACAGCTAAAAATACTGAGAAGCCGGGATCGTGTTACGTTCTGGTAACACTCGCGGAATGACGTCAGGTGCACGGGAAAGTAAATGCGGTCTCGTTACTAAGTATTGTGAGGTTGATGCAATATGAACTGATGGAGAACTGTTCTAGCCATTTTAATGAAGTAGAATCAGAGATTATACCCTGCTTGAAGAATATTACCAAAACTTTGGATATCAAAAGTTCTATACAAGGTCCTATTTAATTCAGTGCTATTAATTTTATGGTGAGTTCTATCTACTCGTAAAACAGTTTTTTTTCCCAATATGTTAAATATGAAAATAAAAATGGCCTCCCATATAAATTGACTCATTTTTTGATTACTTTTGCATAGAAGGTCCAATTTTAATTCCGACCTATGTTAATAGGGAAAATTAGTTCAGTTGTACGAGTAGAACTCTCCCCCCAATAATATTTGCACTAAATTTAATAACAGCTTAATAGAAGCAAGATAGAATCCCGAAAATTCCTAAAGTAATCATGATTCAACTTTAAAACATTAATAAAAAGAAACAAAAATTATCTCGTTAAAATGTTTCAATGTAAAGTACCTGCCGTCTTTTTTGAAGAACGGAAAATGTATGCATTCCAAGTATAAAATATACCTTTCAAACTAAATTGTAAAAAAATTAAATGAAAATGAAATAACTTTATTCAATGTAGGATAGCATTATCACTTATTGACGTCATGATCGGTCATTGTAAAAAAAAGAAATTTGCATAACGCAATTTTCTTCTTTTTATAACAATTTTGTATTGTCCTAATAGAAAACCGGCTCGGGCGGGATAAAAAAAGAAATAAAAAAAAACCGTATAAATGTACTTACCGTAAGTACATTTTGTTGCATTGCTTACTTTGACGATATAGAAAAGATAATGCCTATTTAAAGTATCCGAACTCAAAAGTTAAATGAGCAAGCGTATTTTTCAGTTCACCATCAAGCTACATAAAAGCAATACCAGTCTATAAGTTAAAATTTGAACAGCGCTAACAACACTAAAACTCTTTAAAAATACAGTTCTTGATGATAATCAGGAGTCCTATCAAGTTACAAAGTAAACCTGAGGAGCCACTTCCACACATGCAAATTCCTCGCAAGATATTAAATGACAAACAAAATATACTCGTTTACATGAGCGCTGATATCCGTGCGAATACAGTTACCTGCTTTTTAAATATGGAATGTCGAAGAAAAGATTATTTAAATATATTAATTATTTAGTTTGTTTAACTTTGGTTAAATTCTCAGCTAAGAATAATACTTAGACAAGTTAATTTAGTTTGTTTAATGTTAAATAAGAATTAATTATTAATAATGAAGCTATCTTTTTCCCTCGGTTCATATAGCCCCGCACAATTTCGTGCTTGCGGACTTATATGTTTCTTTTTTTGTTTACATAATCTCCAATTTCACTGAAAATGGGAGTAAGAGAAATTGTAGAAAAGCCAAAGCACCGCCGTTCTAACAAGTCGCATTTGACAGCTGTCAGATTCGTGAAAATACTATGGTAGAGGGTGCATTTTCTATTGTTGACATCTCTTTTAGTATGAAGATGACAGCTGTCATTTGATTCGTTGGAACGGCCGGTACTTTAATAAATAGAATTTTTAAAGTGATGCTGTAATTTTTAAACTGTTGATTGTAATGAGTAAATAAACGCCCTAATATTATTCTTCTTCTTCTTCTTTCGTGTCGATGACTCAAATATATTTCGACCAATATTATTATTGTGTTGGTACTCTTTCGAATCTCGGGCCCACAGGGACCCGGTCCTTTGAGGCATGTGTGGGGCCGACCGAAGCAACAACAGAACAGAGGCCTTTTTGCACTAAATAATGTGTTGTGTGTGTTGTGTACATCAATCCTTGTATATCATTCTTTTAAAATTCCAACTACATGATTTGTGTGACTATGTATGTATGTATGTACGGTGGCATTTAACCCAACCCCATGTCACAAGTATAAGAAACCTGACTCCGACACCAAACACTACGTAAACTCGTCAAATATGCGACTGTAACATGACACCGACGACGACGCTTCATGTTTTTTTTTTCGACGGCTGTTTGTACAAATCCTTTGCCGAATACGCATACAAATAAAAAAGATTTGGGGTGTTTTCGTTTTGTGGTTTTGTGACGCGCCGTTGAATGGTAAAACGAGGATTAAGTTTAATTAGATAGAATTCGTGTGATGTCAGGAGCTACACCTGTGCATTTTTGTATTTCAGTCAACAAACTACTTCTACTCTTTAAACCAGATTTTAGAATTGTATACTGCCTACGTTGGCCTCTGACGTGGTTGTGAATGTTAGCAAGTAACATAATATTCTTCTTCTTCTTTCCGTGTGGGAAACCGAGTCGTCCAACGACCCGATGAACCCTGGTGTCGTGAGTTTTTCAACCACCTACTACTAGTTGTGTAACGACTACCGTCTAAGTAATAATAGACAGCAACCGGGACCGACGGCTTAACGTACCCTCCGAAGCACGGAACCATTTATTTTTTCGGACAATCAGGTGGTTAACCCAATAAGATCGAAAGACCCCGTTTCTCACTGTTTAATAACTAGGGCGCCAAACTGAAGGGGATTTAAAAATTGAATATCTCACCGATCAATCAATACTTACATGCCAGTAACTCGAGATAGTTAAGAGTAGTAAGTATGGTCGACAGAACACTAACCAATGTTCAAGACATAGAATTTTTTATACGATAAAGTGTAGTTAGCAAGATGATATTCATGTTGTTCATGTTTCAAAAAGATATTTACTTAAATTGCTTAAGGGGTAATTTTCTTATAACTGATTCTGAAAACTCGGTACGGGGTACGGGCTGATGAAAAGGAACAACTGTTCACGAGAAAAAAATAGGTCAAAATGTGAAAAAATATTAGACTTACCATTCAAATTGACTTGGTCAGTAAATGCATTTTGTACAGGTGGTTCAATATCTTTATTTTATTAAAGAACTGATACATGGATAAACTAAACTTAATTAATTTTAAATAAAATTTACTTAAAATTATAGTTTTATTAATATTTTGATCGACCGATGTTCCTTGGGGAAAGTTCTTTCTTATCTAAAAAAAAAGTTAAAAGTCAATAAATCTGTATTGTAATCTGTATTCTGTTTGAAATAACTTCAAACAGAATTTTGACTGCCTATTAAAGATCAAATACTACCTATACAAATAACCTCTTTCATAAATAAAACTCAACCACCATCCCCATATTATCCTTTTTAAACGTACCTACACCTAATAGTAATCTCATCATGACATGACATGGTCTTAACTTGTTTTCCGTTCGAGTAAAGCCGCTTTTGCTGACCGTCCCCCAACTTTCGGTTCGGGCGCTTTTAGTCTAGTATCATATTACCCCTGTCTCAAATTACCCCCGAACCGGACACAAACAAACTGGTATCATTAAAATGTGTTTTTTATACACTTTTTGTATGGAGAGTTATGATTATGAGTTTGATTCAGTCAGGTATTATTGATGCGTTTTAACTTTCACTTCAGACACAGAATTAATATTGGATGCTTTTGAATAGGTTGGATTAAAGAAATAACAAAACATACACGCCCTATCCCTTGCGGGGTAGGCAGAGCGTTAACGGCCGTAAAATACGGTCGCTATTACCACGTCTGTCAAATATTTTAGAGCCGTTCCAGAAAATCATGTATCACCATAGTGACAGGTTGTCAGTCTGCCGCTTAAAATTGTAATACACATGAAAACCTCGAGTCCCTTAGTCGCTTCTTACGATACACACGGGAACGAAATTGGGTAATGCTATTATAAGCCGGCATCCTACGGCTGTCTGTTAAACAAGGTCAGAAAGTCAGAGTTTCCATATAAATTGAGGCCAGCTGATGATGATTTTACTAAAAAAAGATCACTTTCTTTTAGGATTTTCCAATAATTTTAGAACAAAATTAAACTTAATAAAAATTAAATTTGCCGTGTGATTCCGTCATAGAATAGCATCACCACATTTCTTTCCCGCGGGTGTCGTATGAGGCGACTAACGGAGTCAAGGGTTTCAAACATATTACAATATAGGCGACGGGCGAACAACCTGTCGCTATAGTGATATTCCTTTTTTTTTAAACAGCCCTCTATTTGTCAAATGTGTTAGCATTAATTATCGATACAAAAATTCCGTTATTTATATTAGCAAAGTATATCCGCGCCGTTCCAATAAGTCGTATTTGGCAGCTGTCAGATTCATGATAATACCTAGTATGGCAGAGGGTCCATTTTCCTTTGTTGACATCTCTTTATGTATGGAGATGACAGCTGTCAAATACGATGTACTGGAACGGCGGTACTTAAGTAATGAAAATTTCCAAGCACACACTAGGGTGACAACAATCTCGCATGAAACTGGACATTCCCAAAAGTAATTAGGTAAATAAATATCAATCCGAACTGATTATGTTCGACATGTCAAATGGTTTAGATGACACATAACATTAAGTGATAATGCTATCCTACATTGAATAAAGTTATTTCATTTTCATTTTTCATTTTCATCTATACATATAATAAAACAGAAACGAAACCAATTCTGTACATGAAATAGATTCAAAAAAGGGTTTTTGCTTCTAATTGTGTTCAAGATACAGACATCAAAACAGAAGTAAAATTGATTTTTGTCTGTTTGTCTGTTTGTCTGTTTGTCTGTCGGTATGTTTGTTATTCTTTCACGTAAAAACTACTGCACAGATTTCTACAAAATTTTATACTGTGGTAGCTTAGTACCCGGGTCAACATCTAGGATACTTTTTACCTCGAAAAAGTCTTTTATTTCCATGGTAAAACACAGTAACTGGTTCCGCAAAGCGAGTTCCGAATTTTTTTCCTAAAAAATAATATAGATGTCGCTGTTAGTTTTGTAAAACGCGGTATTGACCACGTATTGACTGACATACGACCTGACCATCTAAACGACCCCGTGAAACGACCGACCTAACCAAACAAAAAACAAACAATCACACATTTAATCCTTGCGGGGTAGGTTGAGCGTCAACGGCCGTAAGTATTTTATCGCTATCGCCACGTCTGACATACATGGTGTAAAAAAATTAGCTAAGAATATTTTAAGGGTTGAAAAAAAAATTTGGCCCTCCCATACAAATTATCCCGGCCGGGTAACACACTAAGTATGGGAGGGTCAAATTATTTTTTCATATTTCGACCTATGTTCCTTGGGGAAAGTTCTTCAATTTCACGTACTGGTTCACCCCTTAAAATATTCTTAGCTAATTTTTTTACACCTTATATATGCGGGTCGTTCTAACTATTACAGAAATGTTTCGGACTTTTACTTTGACCTTTGGTCATGGTCAAGGTATGTGATGGAAGACAGATGAATTGTGATATTTTCTTGAGTTTTCACAACTATTACTCATCACAATAAAACAATTTTAAACGGATTTAAGTTGTGTTTATTGTGGAAACGTAGGAATTGTGAAATCCAAAATAAACACAACTTAAATCCGTTGAAAATTGTTTTATTGCGAAGACAAATTATGATTTGGGTAAAATTAGTTAATTTTTTTACCACTACAAGAGGCCGTTGGCCTGAGTTAAAGGTTATAATACTTTTAATTTTAACTCAACATCTCTACGTGTAACCGAGATAGTGAGTCTTGAAAGACAGACAAATGGACAACAAAGTGAGTGAACCTATAAGGGTTCCATATTGCAGCCTAAAACCTATTTACCAATATAGTTTTTATTTTAACTCGATATCTCCGCGCATTCCCGAGATAAAGCGTCTTACGAGACGGATGGACGGACGGACGGACAACAAACTGATCGTATAAGGGTTCCGTTTTTTTGTACGTTTCTTTTTGATGTACGGAACCTAAAAAAATATAAATACCTTCATTAGTTAGAATCAAAAATGTTAGAGTAAAATTTGTTTAAAATTACTTCATAGATGTCGCTGTTAGTTTTGTGAAACCCGCTAATGAAATGTTTTCTCCAAAATTATATAACAAAGCCACTGACAGGCGGCAGGTTTTCTCAAAAAAATAATAATATAGTATTGTAAACTATGCCGTGTGATGCCGGCTTGCAGTAGCATCACCCCATTTCTTTTCCGTGGGAGTCGTAAGTGGCGACTAAGGGACTTTCACATGGGCGATGGGCTGACAACCTGTCACCATGGCGATACACAATTTTCCAAATGACCATCAAATATATGTCAGACGGCCGAAAAAACGGACATTTACGCTCTGCCTACCCTGCAAGAGATAATAGGCGTGATATACGTATGTAAGTATAAACTTGGGCAACGGATATTCTGATAGATTTTCTTCAAAGATAAATCTTTTTTTGTGAAGTGGCGCCACTATCGAGGTCGTTCACGGTTACACTCGCCTTAAACATTTTTGCAGAGATCAGAAGGCAAGGTAGGATTGCACTTGCTGTAGTATCTTCAAGTATCGCTGCCACACTGCTGCCAGGAGAGAAAACGGCGCATACAACTTTCAAAATAACAATCGATTTGGACACAAACGATACTCCAATGTGCTGTATCACGTAATAGTTACAAGGCAAAGGTTTTCTGATATTGTTGTCTGGTAGTTATGTGACGAGTGTACGATGGCCAACAAAAAAACGGTAGAAGCTATGGATAGGACTTTGAAAGACATACGTAGAGATAATAGGGCCATGAGCCATATCACTGTTCTTTTTTCCAGTGACTTTTGCCAAACACTTCCAGTTGTTACTCGAGGTACCAGGGCTGATGAGGTGAATGCCTCACTAAAATCATCGGCTCTTTGGCCACAAATTCACAAGCTGACCATGACGGTGATCATGCGAACCCGTCTCGGAGGTAATCCACGGGCTGAAGAGTTTTCACAAGCTTTATTTAAACTCGGCAGAGGTACTTTACCAGAGGATAACGGTCAAGTAAGTCTGCCTGAAACGCTTTGCCAAATAGTTTCTGGTCTAAAGAGAATCATTTCTTCTGTGTATGGCGAGCCTTCCTTCCTTCAAAAGAAAGATTCGTAGCTACGTGGAAGAGCTATTTTTGCACCCAAAAATGATCAGACTGCTTCAATAAACCATACCATTATGTCACAAATCACTAGGGATATGGTGGTATACGCGTCAATTAACACTGTTATGAATCAAGACAAAGCCACTAACTACCTAATAGAATTCCTAAACTCCTTGAGTGCGAATGGTCTTTCTGCACACCAAATATTACTTAAACTTGGTGTTCCTATCATGCTTCTTTGCAATCTCACTCTGCCAAAGCTGTGCAATGGAACCAGACTGAAGATCTTAAGCTTAAAGATGAATGTATTCGAGGCGGATATTTTCACTGGTTGTGGCGCGTATACCACTCATTCCCAACAACTTTTTATTCCAATTTCAGGGCATTCAGTTTCAATGACTGTAAACAAATCGCAAGGACAGACGCTGAAAGCCGCAGGCGCGTAGGTCTTACGATTCCCTGTTTATCACACGGACAGCTATATGTCGCTTGCTCTCGAGTCAGTTCTCCTGAAAATTTGTACGTTTTAGCACCCGATGGTAAAACTACCAAAGTAGTTTATAATGATGTTTTGTAGCTTATGTCCATAGTATCAAAACCAAGTACCTAACCGAAAAACAAGTTAACCAGTACCTATTCATTGCACATCTTAAAGAGAAAAAGCTTTATACAAACATAATATTAATATTAAACAATATGCATACATCAACTTCACTAACTCACAAGTCACTACACCATGCGTACGAAGTCGCGGGCAACAGCTAGTTGGTAATAAATTGCGAAAAACAAATTCATAGCCGTTACCTACACAATACAAAAATGCATCCTTGATGTCACTTTCGTGTAAGAGGATAGCTAAAACATGATAATTAGGTATTCCGGTTAATTTTTTTGAAGTTAGTTTTGAGAAATCAGTCAATTTAAGAAACTAATTTCATATCTATAGGTATAAAACTATATTTGTTTTTATTATTAATATTTTTTTTTCAAGATGTGGCAAACTTTTTTTATTGCAATAGACATAAATGTTTTTTTTTTTTTTTTTTTTTTTTTTTTTAATTTGGCTTCCATCGCCTTCAGACGATGATTCTGCCAGAGTCAAGGTTAAAGAAAACAATAGTTAAAAAATACAACAAATACGTCAATTTCCATTAGGTTTTTTCGGTAATATGTTAAAAAACAAAGAAAAATTCCGACAAGACACATGTCAGTTACGAACATATTTTTTTCTAAATGTGGCAAAAGCATTAATTCATGTTCAGGTTATGAGGCGTCATACAAAGATCATCGAGAGTATAAATATTTTATTGAATATCTTATTATTAATAAAAGGGTAGCAATAAAACGAGTGACTGTAAATTACAGTTCTAAGTGTCAAAATTAATTAATTTGGGTTATAGAATTACTAAGTGAGCGACTGACTGCGAGTGACGAGAAATCAACAGAACAGCAACTTACAAACATTAATTTGAGTTACTTAAAATACATAATGAGCAGCTTCATAATATTTGAGCGACCTAATATTTGTTTGCGGGTCAACGTTACGTCCTGCATTTTTTTAAATATTTGGCAAATGTATTTTTTATACTGAGCGGCATTTTATCTTAAATGAAGTGTTTCGAATACAAAAACCACTTTGAAAAATACAGTGATGAGCAGAGTATAATGAGCTCACATTTAAAAAACAAAAATAATATGAAATAACTATTTGAAGAAACACTATTCTATTAGTTGAGAAATTTTATTGTAGAAATATAAGGGTAATTAAATAAAACAATGTACTCCGTAAAAATAAAGTAATATGCATGCATTTATTTCAATCAAATGAACAAAAAATAAAATAAGACGCTTCAGTCAACAAAAAAACTTCTTATTAATACTAAGAAACATTGATAGGTATGAGGAGCCCTACTACTCATCGTCACTGGTAAATAAGTGCTGGCTTGGACTTAGTGGGCCGGCCTCGTTTTCTTTTTTGTCCAATGGGTATCATTTTTGCTTCCAGTGGTGGTGTTGTTAGTTTGAGCCGAATTGCTAGCCCCAAAACGTGTTTGCAGACAGTCGCACGATCCTTTTTGCCAGTCCAAATTTGGCAATGTTGTTTTCTGGAAAGCAACTGACTGCTTTTTATACTCGTCAAAAGTCTGCCAACGATCATTGTAGTTTAAATCTGTAGCATTTTCGTTGCAAATCAAATATACTTTTTTGGTAGGATCCGATGCTACTATCTTTATATTTATGCTTTTCTTCGCCCAGACGTAAGCTTCCGTCCATTGTCGAAGCTCAATAGTAGGTGCCTCAGGTAACGAAGAGTTTGCTAATGACCACTGGGCTGGTCTACCATATCGGTAGCAACAGACAGAAATCGCGACAGAGGAAATCGTTCTCGCAATGTATTATGGTCTTTTATGTTTCTATTAAACGACTCGAGGGCATTATTTGTCGATGGCGACGCGACATAGGTGCTGTACCTAAGAATCTGTAGTTTTCATTAAAAAAGCGTATCAAAATAAAAAACATAAGCCCTCAAATAGAATATCAGTAATCAATTATCATTAATAAAGCAGCTTACAAAACTTTGCTCAAAGTGAACTTTTTAGTAGTTCGCTAAGTATAACCTCACTTAGAAAAATCGAATCTATCTTAATATTGAAGTTGCCCTCTCTGTATTTCCAGTCGCTCACTTAGTAATGAAGTCGCTCGGATAAAATTTTAATATCTGAAATTGATTTATCACAATCTACTTTTTGTAAGCTCGTTCTGGATTTTATTATAAATCAATATTCGTCGTCAGTTTAGTTAATTTTTCGCTTACTCAAATTCATACCGCTCAAGTTATTAAAACAGTATGTCATCATCAGTCGCAAAGTTTTTTTTTGTTCGCTCGTTTTATAATTCCCCTTAATAAAATAGTAAATAAAGTTATAGTTCTCGAAATGGTTTTGAGATTTTTCTTGAAATCCACCATCTTAGCATAACAAATCCAAGAACACAATATCAAATTCTTACGTCAGAGACGTGGCTAAGAGCCGCCACCGTATAATGTCTACTATCGCACGCGCTAAGACTACTCCAAGATGAGGAAGATAGTACTCAAACTGTGACGTATTAAGGCGAGTGTACTCATCAACGACTTCGACAGTGGCGCCACTTCACAAAAAATATTTTCCTTTTATACAAACAATCTATCAGAATATCCGTGGCCCAAGTTTTTAAACTAAACCGACGAGCATGCATGAAGAGATTGATGAATGTGGAGGAGGCGAAAGAAGTATGCCAGGATCGTAGTAAGTGGAAGGAAGTAGTCTCTGCCTATCCCTCCGGGAAAGAGGCGTGATTTATGTATGTATGTATGTATGTATGTAAGTTTTTAGTATTATTCTTGAGTTAAATTAGAACCTGCAAAGTAAATTAAATATTCGCTGTAATTAAAGGTATGGCAATTAATATGGCATTTGCCGTTTTTAGGTACTTCTTTCCATAACTTTAATTGCGGCAAATATTTCATTGAGTTTGCGGGTTCTTAGTTTACTTATGGATAATATACTAAAAACTTGGGCAACGGATATTCTGATAGATAGATTGTATACAGAGAAAACCTTTTTTGTGAAGTGGCGAGGTTTTTGTCGAGGTCGTTGACGATTACACTCGCCTTAAAGGGATCTGTTCCGACCTTTCACCATGTTCTGACCTTAGGTAAATTATTACATCGTCCTAAATAATTAAGTACAAATCCTGCAACTTGAGTAAGGCTGAGAATGCTACGTTCACTTCTACTGCTCCTGCTCCTACCGCTGCCGCGAATATTGTTCAAAATACATCCGCGAAGCATCAACACGAGTGAGTGTTCACCCACTGCCATGCAGCAATACGAGTAAGCCCTTCCTCTCTTGCGCACGAAAGGCCGCCACTAGCGTGAGCACGAAGAGTCGCAGCGGCATAACGAGTAGCAGCGCGAGTACTGTCCACTTCCCTTACTATTTCCCTGCCAACAGTGTGAACGTGGCATTACTTAAGAAAAGCCAATAATCTCCAAATCTCAAGAATGTTAAAATAGAACCCTTCATCTAATAAACAAAAGTAACACGAGCTCTGAAAGCGAGTATCTGACACATGATCGCTCACTTTTTTGGATTTAATTAAAATATTTTTAATTACAACAATTTCAGGGCGTGCCTACACAGCAGGTTTCGATAGCGGTTTAATTATTCCAAGTCTCAGTAACTGGAGAAGGCATCGTCGTTAATTTCACTGTAAACCGAACCTTCCTCGACGTTTTCATGCAAAAATTATTCATTTTCTCTCAACTGTTAATTACTAAAATGTAACGCGAAACTTTCAGGGCAACACTATACCTGCGTACCGTTGTGTGTGTGTCTGTATGAATATAGGAATTAGGAGGGTGGAAAATATTTTCGCGTATGGGTAGTAACAGTGTTTTTGTTAGAGTCTGTACGGAAAGAAAATAGATGTAGGCAAAAAGTGAAATTGAAAATTTTTCAAACGTTGCTATGACCTTTCTCAAACTGAGGCATAGAGGCACCCCCTTAATTTCCACGCTTTTTCTCTGTCTGCACATACTCCAGTAACAGTGTTTTAGCTATCTGAGCTTTTTATAATGATCTTCGTTTCTATCTAACGTAATGCTACTTGTATGTATTGTGTTTTGTTTAAAAGGCGAATGGTATAGATATTAACTATTTTCATAGCTTTTGGTCGTTTAAAATAGGTACCTTCTAAATACACTTTTCTCTCTTTTTTGTCGTTATCTTAGGTCAGAGTACAGTAGATGTTGGTAACTTTCATCAACTATTTTTAACCACCTTTTGAGCACCGTCCATACGGCATACACATACACATACATACACATATCACGCCTATTGTCCCTTGTGGGGTAGGCAGAGCGTAAACTGCCGCAAAAACGGTCATTTACGCCACGTCTGACATAGATTTGAGGATCATACGGAAAATTGTGTATCGCCATAGTGACAGGTTGTCAGCCCATCGCCTAAAATTGCAATACACCATCAATTCCCTTAGTCGCCTCTTACGACTCCCACGGGAAAGAAAAGGGGTAATGCTATTCTAAGCCGGCATAAATGACGTTTATTTTGTAGTCAGTGTATATTTATTAGCAGAGGTGAGAATTAATTCATTATTTCCTTCTTTGATATTAAAGTTAACCCATTCTGAATATATCTTTCAGCAGGACCAAGCAGGACTTAGTTTTCTTGGCATTATTTCAATGTTTGTTATACTGTGGTGGATCATAAAAAACAAGTTTGTTGAGCAAATTATCCTAGGTCTCCGATACCTAGTCAGGGATTGTGTAACAAAATAAAAAGGGGTTGTGTTCGCACACAGCGTGCGAACATGATGCGGGTATAATTAATGCTCGTCTCAGCTGGGCTGCCGCCATTCGACTCCGGCCGGCGTCAGCGGCTGCCTGACGTTAATTTTCGTGCAACCTGAACCGTCTGACAGCGGTTGACGGCACTACCAGTTTTTTCATAATTTTTACTGGTAGTATAGTCAAAGCAGGGCACATCAATACGCAAAGATGATGAATTTAGGAAAATATCGTATTTTATAAGCGACATTTTAAATTCAGTGCAAATATTTCTAGGGTGAGTTCTTCTCGTAAAACTGAACAACTTTACCCAAGTCAAAAATGTATGAGTGTGTAAGGGAGTCCAAATTTATTATTGTATTGCTCGACTTATGTTCCTTGGGGAAAGTTGTTCAGTTTCACGAGTAGAATTCAGTCTATAAATATTTGTACTGAATTTTATAGGACTTAATATTTTAATAAAGCTCTAGTTTCATCATTAATTAATTAAAGTGGCGTAGACGAAATGTGTATTTGCGTCTTGTCAACCAAATATACCCCATTATGATCCGTGCTTTGTAGCTTTCGAATTTTAAGTTGTACTTGAAAAAATCGATTGGCACGATTGTTTCACCTTTTTAATGATTTGTGCGTTCTAGCAAATAAGAAAAAAGTGGCCGAGTTATTCAACTTTTGTGCTTTTCCACACACAAAAGTTGAATATTTTGGAAACTACAAAAATGTTCCGTACATAGGTACATAGCGTATATATTCTGATAGATCTGCATGCAAGGAACTAAATAAAAAAAATGCCGCCACTCTTTAGTTCACCGTGTTGCTAGTATTAGATATCAACGAGTTACGTTTAAATCACGTTCCTAAAATAATATTTGGAATATTAATTTACTTATTAAATATGTTTTATATGGGATATTAATTTACTGATAAAGGTCCCAGGTGTTTTTCCTTAAGCGTGGGCAGACTTTTGTTATGACTAAATAAAGCTATTTTAAAATAAGTCGAATGTAAACAACATTCAACGTTTCTAAAATCTGAAAGCCTCATGGAACTTAAAATAATATTTTGTTATGGAATGCGTGGTGTAAAAAACCCTACGAAGCATTGTATGAAATCATAACAATATCTTCAGTGTTTCCTTTAAAACGAATGATGTGGTTGAAAAGAATTTGACTCTTGAATTTAAAGAAGAAGATGTGGTTGCAGTATTAGTGGGCTACATCATCCTACATAGAAATGTTGTCTGGAAGAGATCGCTGGTAGCGATAAGGCCGCCTTTGCGCATGTTAGCTATGAATTTTCCTGTTATTTTTATTTGTTATTTTGTGCAATAAAGTGTTTTTACTTACTTATTTACTCCATCAAGGTCACGTATTTGACCTCTTTTGACAACTGCACTTCCGAAAGTGCAATCATCTAGGATAATGTCTGAGATAAGTTTATTATTTGTGGTATTTTTTAATTTGAAATGAGAGTCGGAATTTTGTACTTATAGCTAGTCCACATTGTAGTTAATTTGTGATTTTGTATATGGGAGTGATGTATCTGTTACGTTAACACGGAGCACCGAAACGTCATTCGTCACCCCACGGACTTTTATGATCTGTGGTTAGTACTTATTTCCTATTCTGTGGTATTAGTATTCAACTGACAGATTTTGACTAGGGTGACATTAAAATAAGTGTCAAATAGTCCGTTCCATCCAATTTCATCCATTATTTTCAATATAGCTATTATTGAATTGTAAAAATCTTCTTGTCAGACGTCCTCATTGCATCGTTAGTGGTATGTAAGCACTTGCAAACCACAGAAAAAAAAACAATTAAATAGGTATCTTTTTAATTTTAAACTACGATAAACTCGCATCTAGATCATCCGGCTCTGCCTATATTGACGTTGTAATACCATCCGTATGTCAATGTACTAAGAGCGAGGGAGGAGTGCCGGACTGTCATTTGATCCGTCCACGCACGCCTCCTGCGCCGAGAGGTGGTGTTTGTTCACCCCCTCGCGAGCATAGATTAAGCGGGGCCAGATCTTGTGCAGAAGGAGGACTAAGTTGATATTCATATATTATAATTTGATTATTAATTATAAGTCAGTAAAATATTAGTAAAATAAATAAGCCTCAAACTAAGAAAAGCTTGTACTTTGGGAACTAAATAGCTGATATTAATACTAATATACTTTTTTTGGAATAAATACATATTATACATAGAAAACACCCAGACTAAACACAAATATCTGAAAATGACATAACAAACATTTGTGTCTGGTGGGGATCGAACCCACGACCGTCGGCGTAGCAGGCAGGGGTTCTGTCCGCTACGCCATCGGGCCATTCCTTACGCAGTCAGCCAGTTCCGTGAAACTGATATATTATATATATTTGCATTTTTTATAAAAAAGATACAAGAACCTACACGTACATAGATCTAAATTATAATGATTGAAACAAATCTATCTGTGTCCTATGTTATTAAGCTACAGGCTACAAGTCTACAGGTGAAATTCTTAGTACATTGCGTAGCCGGCTTATATTCCTGGTATCATAATTGCTAACCAACTACGCAATGAACATCAAAATTCATCTGTAAAATTGTAGCCTGTAATTGAATAATATCCGGTACTGTACGCTTCTTTTGGAATTTCGATCACCATCATTACGATGCAGATTTTTGAAAATTATTATACAGACACACACACATACAAATATCACGCCTATTATCCCATGCGTCAGAGCATAAACGGCCGCAAAAACGGACGTTTACGCCACGTGTGACATGTATTTGAGGGTCATTCGGAAAATTGTGTATTGCCATAGTGACAGGTTGTCAGCACATCGCTTACAATTGCAATACATACCCTCAAGTCCCTTAGTCGCCTCTTACGACTCCCACAGGAAAGAAATGGGGTGATGCTATTCTAAGCCGGCATCACACGGCAAAAATTATTATGTTCTTCGATTATGGTGTTGTGTTATAGGCTGCATTGTCACTGTCAATTACGATGATAGCTTCTGTTCTTCCTCCTATAGTCTATGATAAAAGATGTACAGGGTGTCGGTTACAGCGCGGATCGCGTGTCTCCGCCGCACTGCCATCACACCCGGCTCGCCTTACAGTGTTTGTCCGAGTCACCTAATATTGTTGTCATTATTATAATGCCTAGCCGTCTGAAGGCCCTACAGCTCACAATAGGCTCAACTAACGATTAATGAAAATGTTTGATCATTATCAGGCCTAATTTATTTAGAATCGTCGGCAACATTGAGGTATACAACATAGTATTGTCTTCTTCCATGTATCATATCAGTTGTCATATTTTTGCCTAACATATTTTATGATCTTATTGTTCTTGTACTCATGTCTTATTTTATCAATCTATTTAAACTTCTGTAGGCTTCTCTTTTCGAAAATGTTTTTTCGAAAATCACGTCACGCACACTATACAAACGCGATGATTTCTTATTTTAAAAGCTCTCTACGATGCAGAAACGAGTTTTGCTCAAAAAGCTAGGTAATATAGAAATTATAGTTCGTCAGTATTTTCTGACAAAATTGTTTATAATTATGACGGGTGACAGAAGTTATGCCAGTAGGCAGAATGGAGTTTCTTTTATATAGATTAAGCTTATTGAATCGTACAGTAAGTTATAATTTTTAGTGTAGGATCAACATATTTTACGACTTTTCGATAACTGACGCAATGACATCACGTTCAGTGATATAATATTAGCAAACTTGGCAGAAAGTACAACTGAATATCGATCTCAGCAAAAAAAAAACAAGAAAAACGTTCTAATACCAAGTCACCAATATCATTACCACTGTAATCTGACTAAGCAGTCAAAACTGATAACTGGTATAGGTGCAACATACCATCCCCAAATATGGTAATTCCAATAACAAACTAAAATATCAATACCTATTATATTTTAGCATTTCAATATAAAAAAATCTGTCGATTGGCAAAAATCTCTAAAAGCATGTAAGTATCCTCAAATTCAAAACATTGTCTCATAAAATATAAATAACAATGATCTTCAACCGAAATTGGTCCATAACTGGTGCCTGATTTGCAACCAGAATGTCCACCAGCGTAATGTTGATTATTTGCTGTACTGTAACACTTGCTTTGTATGGATGGTCAGACGCGATGGATGCTACTGATTTATCGACATCATCAGCCAAATGTGCAATTGACTGTGACGTGATTTGGGATACGCCAGAGGAGACTTACTGTCTGTGTCTGGTTGCAACAGTAGGAATAGTATCGCACATATCTAAGTATTTGATTTAACTTTATTTAGGTGCCGTGTGATGCCGGCTTAGAATAGCATCACCTCATTTCTTTCCAGTGGGAGTCTTAAGAGGCGACTTAGGGACTTGAGGGTGTGTATTGCAATGCTAGGCGATGGGCTGACAACCTGTCACTATGGCGATACACAATTTTACGAATGACCCTCAAATATTTGTCAGATGTGGCGAAAATGGGCGTTTTTTAATGGCCGTTTACGCTCTGCCTACCCTGCAAGTATGTATGTATGTTATTTAGGTAGATAAGTTAACATGAACGCAATACCAGCGTACTTTTCACTCGTGTGGGGAAGTCCTTAAGTTTTCTAATAATATTTCTATTTTCGAAATAAAGGTTTGACAAACACGGGTTTTTTTTCTAGTGATGGAACAACGTAAGTAAGTAATAATTTGCTGTTTATAAACATCCCACTCATCAGACTGACTTCTACATTACATTTGGGATAATTTTAAATCACACTGAAGCTGACCTCTGAATTTAAATGGTCACTACATCAAACGAAGAGCACGGATGTCGCATAAATACACAACAAGACACTGACACTGACAATGTCAAAAACAGATATTTCTGGCGATCTGTTACGGCCCTTATGTAAAGAGGAGAAGATCCATTTCACAAGACTGTAGCGTTGTAGCCTTGGCCTAATAAACTGCGCAAACGCATACAAGTGTAATGCGATGTCATAAAAATAATGTTCAGTGCATTTGTGCACGGATTCGAAATATGAAAAAACTAGGGCGGAGTGTCGTAACGTTTTTTGATACATGCTTGGAATCATATTTCACGTTTTCAGGTCATCGACAAGCTGTTAAATTCCTGAGTCTGCGCTTTAAGATTATCCACCAGAAAATATAAACTTTGACTGCTTCGTGTGCTATAAAGACACTTACGAAAGCTATTAAAAATGCTTTCTATTTATGATGATATTCTGCTTCTACTCCAGTAGTACCACAAACCAGCGGTAGTAGTAGACTGCCAGAAGGCAATACTGCAAGTAATTTGGAGATAAAGGTAGATTAAATTCCATCCCGTCAGCATGCCGCAGTTGTTGCGTATAACCCATATCGCATTTGCATCCTACGTCTATATCTCTATCCTGCTTGCATGTCGCCCCGATGATAATTTCGTGTCCCGAAATGATTCAGCGCAAATTCGATTTCAAAAATTTATGTCATCATTACAATATGACGTGACATGACACGGCCGATTGGTTGACGTGAAGACAATATTGCAGATGATTTAGCCATGTTCAATTTGCATTTAGATCGAAATGTGGATATGAAACCAATTTGAGTTAAGTATTGTATGACTGCCATTGCTATCCGACAAATTTGGGGAAACCAATGCCTTCAATTGTAGTCTAACATTATTCTGTGTTTATGTAGTCTTACCACGAAATTATTGGTAACATGACATGCAAATTATTTCTAGAATGTATTTTTAAAGTGTCAATGTTTTTAATGTAGTTTCAAGTTTTAATAATACTAACTAAGTTGTGAGTATGCTCGTTTAAGTCTATAAACTGTAATTCTGAAATAAACATCACATGTACATTTGCACTTCTACAGTCTAGAAATAATAATTATTCAAAAGCTTAATGAGTTTAAGCAATTGCCACATGTTTAGTGCGAGCATTGATGCAGTAAGTGCTTAAATGTAGATAATTCACCCCCACCAAGATTTATTTATAACACCCAGTGTACCAGTTAGGGCTCCATTACTTGTCTTCTTTGATTCATACGTGCAAGTGGAATAGGTACATTTCGCTATTTATGGCAGCGTAATAACAGGGCGAATGCAAAGTGGCAAAGCAAGTGTTTTTATCTTTGTATTTATTACACAAATTTATTTGAAATAGCTGCACTTTTGCAGCATGTGTGGGTTCCATGCTTGAATTGCAACTTTGATTTCTCAACTCAATTGCAAATTACGTGCTATTTGATATGTTTCAAAACTCGATTCGAGCTTAATATAACGCGGATTTTGCTATTTTAATTCAATGATCTGGCAAGTGTTAAGTTTAAAATAAAACCCATTAGATACCCCTAGTTATTCAGGTCGTCTAGCACGCAATACAATAAATTAAATTGACCTCAAAGTTTCACTAGCAAATAGACACGTGTGTCCCGTGATGTCACGAAATCGTGGACACCGCCAATGAGGTTATTGACATGTCACGACTATTTACGCGGCACCAAAATAATAGCCCGCGAATCCGCGGAGGCGGGTGCCCACACGCAATAATGATTACTAATTATTACAGAACGTTATAAACAAGATAATCAGATGAAAACAATAAATTGAAGCGTGTCGGCTTGTGGCCTGGGACGATCTCGAGTTACGTTTTGAGCAAAGGAACGTCTAAAATTACCCTGCACGCACACTACCGTACAGACGGCTGTTAGTATACGTTCACACAACGGCGCCGCCTATATCTATTATCAAAACATCCACCGACTCCGGTTACAGCGATCCGAGCGCGCTTCGGATATCGCATTACACACTTTAATGGCTGGAAAAGGCCTCGAAAACGTGATATTACACGCGTTTTATTGTGTATCGCAAAATGTAATTAATATTGTAACTGTATACGGAATAATTTATTCGGCATAAATTTGCGACTTGAGCTTTTGTTGGGGTCCCCTCGCCGTCAATGTGAGCATAATATCGGATTTAAAAATACGACTCCACAATCTCCTGTTACGAGACGAGATGAAGCAGGCTCCTTGCCAATATGACGAAGCTGTAACACGATGATGGTTTCCCAGCGGAAATTCACGTCAATGTCGGTGGAAAACATCTGAAACTGAATCTTACCTTGATTTCTTCTTCATTTTCTTTTTTAACTTTGGGCGGCGGTGTAGAGTCTGGTGATTTATTTTCCATATTAAAATTCACTGAGTCCACTGGCAGAAAGTCACAAAAGTCTCTTGGATGGCTCTCAAAAGTTTTTCTGGTGGTAACGTAACTTCGGTGATCGCGTAAACATTTCGTGCGCGCGGGAAAGAATTCTGCTTCTACGTGCGTGCAACCCGCGTGCCGATCGCTACGCGACTGTGCATTCGCCATTGGTTGGATAGGGGAGCGGATCTTTGGGCAAAAGCTCTTTTCCCGCGCTTGGCGATTGGGCGGAGCTTACTTTTGGGCGGGCGGTTACATAGAGCTTCCGTCAGTTAATTATGAAAAACTGATTTCGTAGAATTTGATGATTCAAAGCATGGGAGCATGTATTAACTTTAAAATTATCTATATTTAGTACTATAGAGTAACATAGATATAGGTAGGTACACATAATTTCATTATTTTCTGTTGTGGTCATTAATCTCAACAACTTTTACTCTACGACTATTGAAAAATTACAAAGTATTTTTTTATTTTCATACATGTTGACCCGAGCCTGCCATCAATGGCAAACTTTTATTTTATAAAAGCAGAACGTATATCATAAAGACGATCAATAACAGATGCAAATAACTACTAAAAGCAGCCTGTACTTTTGGCATTTACGATCTGCCTTCCCCGCAAGAAATATAGACGTGATATGTGTTTGTGTGTAGTACGAATTCTCTAGTCTCAGTAGTCTTAACTCTTAAACAAGCAGTTAGTTCAATTAACTGGGCTATCGAGGATAATTTGTTTATTGAAGTTTCATGGGCTGAGTACTTATTTGACATATCCGTACCAACCTGTATCATTTGAATTTAAGTTGGATTTATCCTTATTAAATTACTGGTTCAATAACACAGGTGTAATATAAAATAAATAATTAACAAAATATAGAAAGAATAAAGAAAGGAATAAGTAGGAACTACAAAATAACATAAAATAAACAACAGTTTGTAGTCTTATACTTCGTACTGCTACCGCAAATAAATTATTGGCAGTACTAGCTACATAATATCCCTTACCAATATGGTATTCTTATAAAAACTGCCATGAAAAGTTCGTTTAGTTGGCCATACTAACTGCCGCTAAGCTTAATCCTACTAACATTATAACTGCGAAAGTTTGTATGCATACTTCTTCACGCAAAAACTACTGAACCGATTGTAATTAAATTTGGCACACATAAAGAAGGTAAAATGGATTAACATAATATACGATTTTTAAGAGTACGCGGGCAAAGTCGCGGGTAACAGCTAGTATTACATATACCTGCGTGATAATTACAAATAGCTGCCTAAACAACCTTATCTACTCTAAACCTCATAATGTTCGAATTATGAATTCGAAAACAGTTGCTTATAGACTTACTTTATGCATTCTGCTTATAGAAACTACGGTTTATTAGAATTAGAGTCCTACTTCGCCGGAAGGAACGAAATTCAAATGAAATTCGGAAGTCATGTCAAAGAGTATATTAAAGAGGTGTCACCATTTCATATAATGTTAGTCTAACTGGTACTGATACAATACTTGACGACCAATGGTAGTGCGACTGCCTGCGGCGCAAAGGTTCCGGGTTCGATTCTCGGTGGACTACTCACAAAGTTGATATTATAACTTGGAAGGAATATTAACCTACATTATATATATTATAAGGACCATATTTTGAAATAAGCTGAACCATTCGCCAAGACTTAGCTGAACGCATAGTATCCATATTAATTATGAACTCTATAAACTGTACTGTCTGTTTGTTTGTTATTCTTACACTTTCAGTACATGAAAAGAATTCATCTAAAAATAAGGGCTTAATCAGTTCACAAAACACTTATCTTCACTTATTCATAACATCTCAAATCATATTTACAACTTTTTAGTTTAACGTTATTACAGAAGAAGCAAAGTCATTAAACTAAATAAAGCCAACTTATTAGTTCAGGTTTAAAAATGCAAAGGGCCAGTATCATGTTACGCACTTTGCGCGAACATATTTTTGTTTCGTTTTTGTCCATCCTGGTATTGTAATTTTTTTTGCGAACTTCGACATTAAGAAACTTTTTTGGATATTTCTTTGTCATTTTCGTCATTGCGTGCACCTTAAGCGCAACTAATACTGTTAAATTTCAATTTCAATTTTAAACGTTTATTGCAAAAACCAATTAGCGACGGCCATTATATATTCGAGTATGATATTATGATATGATAATATATAGCGGTCGCATTCTCGCACCGTTCATTAGGTTTTGAACAATATTTGTTGACCATCAGACATACACAGAGCCGCATGCCTTTTCAAACCTTCGAACACCTTTAACAATCTTTTTCCTTTAATCACCGACACCAGTTGAATTGCTTCATAGTTAAAAAATATCATACATTTTGGTGATATCTATTAAAGTAACTAAGAAAATTTTAAAATCGAAGGTGCTTCTAATTGTTTTTTTGACTAAGGTTTTTAATCCATTCCTATCTGGATAATCCTGTAATTTTTGGTCTTGAAATTGGTATTTTTAGAAAAGGGATTTATAGCCCTATACAATGTTTGGTATATTTCGGTGTTACCAACGAACCAGGGTGACCACAACCTTTAATATAATGATACTCTCGACCTTCCCGAAATTTTAACATTAGTATTGGCATTTTGTTCTGTGACACTCTAGGCCTTTCCAGCTAGGTATAAGTCTAGAACCTTTCAACCCAGTGTTACCCTAGCATGAACATATTGACCCAGTGCCACTCTAGAACCATAACACTAAAAACCTTCCGAATCAATTGATCCCACTCTTGAACTGAAATCTGACAAAAATCTTTTACAATATAAATAATACTTTTGTATACTAGGTACGTAAGTTGCAAGAGATATGGGCGTGATATGTGTATGTATGTATGTACGTAAGTACATGTACATAATTATTATCCTTGCTTTCTTATAATTTATCCTAAAACTGTGGTTGGTGGTGACCGTATGCGCAGCGCTCCATATTTACAATTAAAAATTTCCGCCGCGGTTAAAAAACTGCTTTTGTGCCGCCGTGCCGCCGTCTAGTGTTGCATATAAATCGAACCTTACTACTTCATACTAATCTGCACTAACAACCACGTCATCCTATTATTTGATCGTAAAAATATTTTTAATACCTACGTATAATCGGTTCATATTTTGCGTTTCGTTCGATGTATCAATCAACGTAGTATTGACATTGGCAAAATTATCCATAGCGGATAGAATGCCGTTGTTGTAGATAGTTGATATATTTTACGGCAAAATTCTAGCTACAAAAACTTTTCACGATCAAAATATCGAACAAATGTAGTGTGTGTCGCGTCTGCATCATATTCCGTTTATCTATGATCAATTCCACGTCAGTTTTGACAGCAGAGGAAACACATCAAAACAAAAACCTTTTATTCCCAAGGAAATCAGCCGGAAACAGTAAGTGTTTTGCTAAATTTCATAATAACTAAGACGTTTTGTCAAAAAATAACCGCCCGGGCGGGTTCAACGTGAAATTGCCATTAATAATCATACTAAGATCAATACAGTTCGATTAGCACTGGCGGAGGAAATCTCTTACGCCACGCTTCATCACTGAAAAATAGAGGTAACTTCAAATTTTAATTTCTCCGTAATTAAATATAAAATGAGATTTTGCGCTGCCCTGGCGTATTCCTCATATCTTGAAGATTAAAAAACAAAATTTTGTTGACAGTGATGTGCCTTAGATTATGCATAAAATGCATTCTCGTAGCTCGTTTTCACCTCACTTCATGGAAGTAGGCCCGTTAATGAGAAAACTCTTACTACGATAAAGTTGAGAAATGAAATGAAGTTTTTTTTGGAAATACTCAGATCGCCATCTTCCGCCGCACCTGACAGTTGTTGTTGTACGTTAATTTTTCGGATGTTGTTCAGTTGTTGTTCAGATGTTGTTCAGTTGTTGTTCAGTTGTTGTTCAGATGTTGTTCAGTTGTTGTTCAGATGTTGAGCAGTTGTTTAGATGTTGTTCAGTTGTTGTTCAGTTGTTGTTCAGTTATTGTTCAGTTGTCGTTCAGTTGTTTAGTTATTTGTTGTTCAGACTCGACCTCTAAACAACTGTTAGTATCGAATTTTCGAAAATTCATATTAAGACATAATACGTTCTCGTATTGAATTTGACCTTGTATCGGGCCTTGCAATCGCCGGTGCGGACGTTTAGAAAAGTGTTTAATTGAGTTTTTTTTTACAGTGTAGATAAAATAGTGTATGCAACTGCTATAATTAGGCATTAGAATACTCGTGTCAAACTATTATCACACTCGGCTACGCCTCGTGTGATAAACAGACACTCGCATTCTAATGACCCCCATTATGCGACAGTTGCATAAACTACTATTACCTGGTTATCTGAAGTTCTGAACGGTGTCTGTTCGAGAAAAGCGTGCCATCTACAGGGTTATTTTTTCAGTACGTACGCAAACTCTGCAGGGTGATACTACTCATGATTATGAACAACTTTTACTGTACTAAAACAGTTTTTGTACATTTCGGAATTGTCAGTCAGGCAGGAATATCCTGAAAAAAATATGAATACTTGTTCGCCACTCACAGTGGCCATAACAATGGAAATAAAAGTTTTTATAAGGAATATGTTTTTGGCCCTTATAATGAAGTTCCAACATTGTGCTGAAGATCTAAGGGCGCTTTCAAGCGACCGTAGGTATATAATACCTATATCTTTCGTAGCTTTTATTAACTATGCCGTGGCTTGCTTGCAAGAGTCGTCGTCAATGAGCTGAACTGAACGGTATGTTTATGTACAAATTTGACAGCGATAAAACAATAAACAGTTTGGTTCATAGGAGCTACGAAATATGTACTACTATTTACTACTTTACTAGCTGATACCCACGGCTTTGCCCGCATAAGTGGTGATAAAAACTATCCTATGTGTTAATCCATGTTACCTGCTATATCTGTGACAAATTTTATTACAATCGGTTCAGTAGTTTTTGCGTGAAGATGTAACAAACAAACATACAAACTTGCGCATTTGTAATACCTATAAGTAGGATTTATACAATCCTAGCGGTGCAAATGTTCTCATAACTTAAATAAGCAATCTCATCAAAAGTACAAAATGTATGTGAAGGCAGAATCTTTGATTAAGCTGTGGACCCTTTATTCAAATAGGCACCAACCAATAATCCTAACCCAAACAAGTTCTACTGTATTGCCAGATCGTATTTTTTAAATTATATTTGTATTTTTTTTTAGTTTACGGCTTAGATGCCGTATAATGCCGGCTTAGAATAGCATCACCCCATTTCTTTCCTGTGGGTGTAGTAAAAGGCGACGAAGGGGCTTGAGGGTGTGTATTGCAATTTAAGGCGATTGGCTGATAACCTGTCACTATGGCGATACATAGTTTTTCGTATGAGCCTCGAATGTTTGTCAGACGTGGCGTAAATGTCCGTTTTTTGCGGCCGTTTACGCTCTGCCTACCCCGCAAGGGATAATGGCGTGAGATATGTATGTTTTATTAGTTTAGGTCATAATGAATAGGAAAAATTTAAAAGTATATACCTAACTTTTTAAGCACTCGCGATTTTACTCGTTTTAAGTATTAGACCGGGTCTATCGCGATAGTATTTAGGTAAATAGTAGTAATTTACCTGTGTCCCGACGTTTCAATACAGTTTCATGTATGTATTGTGGTCGCGGGTTGGCTGTCGCTATTTAAAACTATATTTCGTTCTAGTCGAGGGTTAGGTTAATGTGTTTTGCATTTCAAGCAATAGGCTGACAACCTGTTACTATGTGGCGATACCTACACAATTTTCTGAATGACTCTCAAATGTTTGTCAGACGTGGCATTAATGTTAGTTTTTTATAGCCGTTTACGCTTGGCCTACCCAACCCGGATAATCACAGCGTTAGATTACCTTCCAGAAATGATTTGGTAAAGTTTCTTGTTCAACTGTGTATTGACAGTGCTCAAAATGACCTCTAAAGTGGTGAAATCTGCTATGAATCTGAAACAGGTATAATATTTTGTCTAAAACTGATTCAACTTATCCTCATACTTAACAGAGGTATATACAGGTATAAGTTTTGTCTATTATTATTATTTTTTAACAATTTTTTTTCGCCCCGAAAAGTATAGGTACTATGACCCACACCTAAACATAACCTACAAAAAAATCTATTACTGTAATCTCTTCAACATATTTTGACCTAAAGTACCTACGAACAATTGACAAGTTATTATACAAACAATTTTCAGTATATTTAGATACTATTCCATATTTGTATTGATTTCAGTTTATGCTACGTCAAGAAGTGCTGAAGCTTTACAGAGACATCCACCGGTCTCTCAGACTAGTGCCCGATGTGAAGACTCGTCAGGAACTAAGGGAATGGGCCAGAATCGACTTTAGGAATACTTAATATGCATGTGCCTGATGAGTTCACAATAAAGAGAATGCTGAGTTTAGGCAGGAAATCTTTACAGGACGTTCAGAATTCATTAGCTTTGAGTTCTTCACACATTAACAAGTGAAAGTCTATATAAAAATTAATTGAATTATCAGTTTGGCATGGAGTAGTACTTACAGTAAGTTCTTTTTGGTGCCAATGTGAATAAATGTATTGTGAGGTTTGTAAATATAATAGTCAGATAGCAGTGTAGTTTTATAATTATTTATTAAAAATGAAAAACAACAAAACTTAACAAATAAATAACTTATTTTGTTTACAAACAATAGGTTACAAGTACAACTGTTGCAACACTTAATCTGAATCTAAATCTAGGCAACAATGTGGGGTAAATTTGCACAATACCTGCCTCTATTATTCCTATCTAGCACTTATGAACTGTTGAGAAGCCATTAAACACTATCCTATATGAAGAGTGAAATTTTACCGTGACTGATAGCAAAAGCTTTCCCCATGGAACATGAGTCGAAATAAAAATTGATCTGTTGATATGAGTTACTATGGCAACTCAAAATATTTTGTTAGTTATTTCAGCCTATGTTCCTTGTTGAAAGTTGTTCTATATCATCAGCCCATCTGGAGATTTCGTTATTGGTTACTAGTAAAATTCCACCCTATGTAAGTAAATACACAAAGTACTTTAAGTAACTTATAAGATATTGTTACAGTGTGATAGAAGCAGGCTGCCTAATCGCAAATTTTTATATCTAATATTATTATAATTATAGCCTGCTGATCAAGCAATCTTCCATCATTGTATTAATAAACAGAGAAACTAAATAGTATTGTTCTTAAATTGTGAGTTGTTTGCCATTCAGTCACAATCACAAACTTTACAATCAATTCTCTATCGCAGACTTTTCGTTACATTCTATCTATCTACAATAAACTAACTATTAGATTAAACTCTAATTTAGTAACTGACAATTTATTGCTGTATAAAATGCAATGGTCACAATAAACCTAATATTCTCAATTATATTGAGCGTAAAAGACAGGACACCGGGATGTCACCACAACCATCAAAAAACCAATAACTACTATTGATACCCGGAAGCGGCATCAAACAACAACACAAACTAAAGCAACTTCTATAACAAAATGCACCCCAAGCCGGCCGGTTACCGTGGGTGAAGATGACCAATACCCTTTAATTGATAACCTCAAGAATGAAAATCAAAAACAAAAACCAAAAAATAAAAATCCCTCTAACAAGTTAAGACAAGATAATAACATTCTCCATGTCGCAACATATAACACCCTCTCCCTGCGAACGGATGAAAGCCTAACAGAACTTATACTAGCCCTTGGAAACATTAAATGGTCTATAGTCGGATTAAGCGAAGTGAGGCGTCTAGGCGAGAGTATTGAAGATCATGGTGAATTCTTATTTTACTACAAAGGAGAGACACCGGGTCTATATGGAACCGGTTTCATTGTCAAGAAAGAATTGAAAGAATATGTTGATGAATTTATTGGTATTTCAGAACGCATTGTGATACTCAATCTGACACTTCCACCCAAAAACAATAGTTGGTCAATTGTTCAAGTATGCTCCCCAACTGAGCAATCCAGCATCACAGAAATCAATGCAAAGCTATCACAGGCTATAAAAGATCATACACATAAAAATCTAATTGTAATGGGAGATTTCAATGCAAAGACAGGAGGTAGAGGAGATGGAGAGGAAATTATATTGGGTGCACATTGCTCTGGAAAGAGAACAAGGAATGGCGAGAAACTTATACAGCTTGCATATGAAAACAACATGAAAGTGCTAAACAGTATATATAAAAATCGCACTAGCAACAGATGGACTTGGATATCTCCTGACGGTCAATACAAGAACGAGATAGACTATATTCTCACAAATAAGAATAAAGAATTTCATGACTGCAGAGTCATAAACAAACTCAACTTTAACAGCAACCATAGAATAGTCAGAGCTAAATTAAAACTTGACATGTCAGAAAAGAAAAGACCATTTAAAGCAAAACAGTCGGACTCCATAACAGTAAATAAAGAGAAATTACAAGAAACACTAAAGGATTTCGTTGAATGCACGGAGACCTTAAATACTCAACACAAATTCAACAAGTTTGAAGAACTTGTAAACAAAACTAAAGATATTCAACTACAAAAGAATTAAATCGTGACACTATGGTTAACACAAGAATCTAAAAAATTATTAAAGAAAAGAGCGGAGCTTATATCTATTAAAAAGACAACCAAAAATATAAGAAAATATATAACCATGTTGAGTAAGAAAATCAGGTCTAGTATGAGAAAAGACAGGCAAAAGTACAGGCTATCTTTACTAGAAACATGCATTTTGAAAACAGGAGGCGTCAAAAAAGCAGCTAAAAAGTTAATGGAGAAAATTTACTGGATACCCTCTCTGACAGACAAAAACAAAAAATGCGAAACAAGTCGCCCAGCAATCATCTCAATAGCCACAAAATTCTTCAAAGATCTCTATAGTAGAAAATATATAGATCAAGAAAAAATTGATCTAACTACAGACCTGTCAGGTGGAGACGATGTACCAGAAATATTACCTGCCGAAGTTGAAAAAGCTGTGAAAACTCAAAAGAAAGACAAAGCTCCAGGTTCGGACGGTATCAGTAACGAATTCCTAATAGAAAATAAAGACATACTTATACCAATCCTGTCATATCTATTCAACGACGTCCTGCAGAATGAGATCATACCAGACCAATGGACGACATCAACCATAATCTTATTACATAAAAAAGGAGATAAAGACGACATAAACAATTATAGACCCATTAGCCTCATGTCAAACATTTACAAATTGTTTTCCAAAATAATCTTGAACCGAATAAGCAAAACACTAGATGAAGCACAACCAAGAGAACAAGCAGAATTTAGAAGCGGATACTCAACCCTAGATCACATCTATGTAGTTAAGCAAATCTTCGAAAAAGCCAAAGAATTTAATATTCCCTTCTACTGCTGCTTCGTCGACTACAGCAAAGCTTTTGACTCACTGGAACATGAAAAGATCTGGCAGGCGCTAAACAATCAAGGAGTAGAAAATAAATACACAAGAATACTCAAAAACATCTACAGCAATAGCAAAGCTAAAGTCAAATTAGAAAGAGAAGGTGAAATAATACACATTCAAAGAGGTGTCGGCCAAGGTGATCCCGTTTCACCAAAACTTTACCGCTGTCCTGGAAGAAGTGTTTCGACAATTGGACTGGGAGAATTGTGGCCTTTCAATTAATGGAGAAAACTTGTCGCATCTAAGATTCGCTGATGACCTAATCATATTATCCCCATCGAAGGAAGAATTGCAAACAATGCTTAATGACCTAGATAATGCAAGCCGCAAAGTAGGACTAGTCATGAACACACTAAAAACTAAAGCCATGACCAATAGCAAGCAAGAGCCAATTTTTGACAATAATAACTTGATAGACTATGTAAATGAATACATTTATTTAGGTCAAACAATCTCACCTACAGATCTAAATACGCAAGAGATTGATAGACGTATAGGCAATGCATGGAAACGATACTGGAGCCTGAAAGAGGTGATGAAAAATAAAGAAATTAAAATGGCTACTAAGAGGAAATAATTTAACACTTGTATTTTACCCATTCTTACATATGGCTGTCAAACCTGGGCCACTAGTAAAGCACAGGAAGGGAAACTTAAAGTCTGCCAGAATGCAATGGAAAGAAGTATGATGGGGGTAAGACTATGTGATAAAATAAAAACATCCATAATAAAGAATCACACAAGAACCAAATACGTTACAGTAACAATAAGAAGGCTCAAATGGAAATGGGCAGGTCACATAATTAGAGGCACAGAAATATGGTCGATGTCCATAATGTACTGGTTTACTGGAAATTTGAGAAGGAAAAGAGGCAGACCATGCAGAAGATGGGTGGATAAAATAAAAACTACAGCGGGAGGCACATGGTCAAGATCAGCCTTAAATAGGCAAAAATGGAGGAAATTGGAGGAGGCCTTTGCCAATAGGCACACAGACGCACAAGATACCGAGGCACAAAACGAAACAATTTATACCAATTCAATTTAATTTATTCAAATTATTTATCTAAGTATATGTATTATGTGAAAATACTATGTAACAAATTCCTGTCGTTGTTATTGCGTGTAATTGATTTGTCTGAATAAAGAGGCTATTGTAATTGTAATTGTAAAATGCAATGGTCACAAAACTTAAAAATATATTAACAACTCATAATCAATGTTTGCTGTACCTTTATAGTTACTTTCAATAGTCAAGCTTTCTGTGCCTTTTCAAATGATTCCCTTATAGTTTCAATAAATAAGTACAATAACATAGGCACTGTTATTCCTGTACTGACAAATACAGTAAACATTGTAAAGAAAGTCACAAACTCATCTGTTTTCCTAAAATAACGGGCTATAATGTGTATAATGTTCCTTGCAATATGATGCCTATCTATACCATAACAGGGAATCACATTTATAAATCCTATACCCATGGAAAACATAAATATATACTTTAGGAGATTCTCAAATTGCTTTGGTGAAAATAGTGCAAAGAAACTATTGCGTGGGATGTAGTGATCAACAAATACTGTTTCATGCAAATCTGTAGGTAGACCTAAGTATAAAACAGCACTGTCATCTTTTCTTTCAATCACAATAAAATATGTTTGGTTGTTTAGCGAAGGCTTCAAGCAGTGCTTGCCCCTACTGCACATGAAGCCCTTAGATTCTGTGCACTTCTCAAAACTATTTTTTACCATATCTCTAGGTTTGAGACAAGAGAGTTGACCTGGCAGCACTGAATCCAAAGCAACTTTAGGTTCCATGTATTCAAAGCAAAAGCTGTAAATGTCTTCTTTTCTACAGCATTCTACAACATTATATTCTTTTATTGTTTCCATCATGATTTCATCATGTTGTGCAACAAACTCAGCCGTAGTACAGATTCCATAATGTTCCAGTGGCCATACTGCCTTCATCAAGTGAAGGCAGTATGACCAATCGTGTTCATTTTTTATTTCACATCTATTTATTGCAATCACAATGTCACCAGTCCTAAGGCCTGGGACTTCTTTGAGAGGTGAATAGTCTGTGAACCCTGTAACACTCACACCTGTGTCTGTGTGGTATGCTAAACTAAACAAAATTGGTGATGCAAAGAAAAGTAATAATGCAATGAACGCTAGAGCAATATTGTGCCACACTCCGGCACAGTATATCCTTAATCTCCTACTGATATCTAAACTATTTAAATGCTCAGTGTTGAGCTGAACAAATGCTAACGGTATTATAGTGAAAACAAACATGCCTACAGATAGAACTTGTACATCTTCTTGAGCTGCGGCCATTGCATGACCTAATTCATGAAAAATACTGCTAAAGCCTAATGCTAAGAAATACACCAAAAAGTCTGAAGCTGGGATATTGACACCTGGCAACATGGCTATTACTTCCGGCATGTAACCATTGCTAATTTCAATACTATCATGGAAATGTTCATAGATAAAACTTACTACCGCCCATATAGAGTAAGGTAGAAATAACCCTATAGTCAACATATAGCCGAACGTGAACCACTTCCGAAGAAATCTTGCAAGGTTTATGCTCCATCGGTAGATACAGCGGTTAAATGCTGTCGTGGTCCAAGAAAAATTGAATATTCCAATTTTTAGGCCAGTCCCCTCCAGGAAAGCGAAGTAAGGGTAATGCATGCAACTCTGTAAATAATATTATTCATCAATACCTTGCAAACAAACTTGGAAAATCGTAAACAAGGTAAATTAATTCATAACACGATACCTTGAAGAATGAATCGAAGAACCATAACGCAACATAGAAGGCGACCACTACTGTGCAGAGAACGGAGAGGGACATTGTTTAAGGACTATTCTACAGTTTTTCAGCAAGTATTTGAAAGTACATTTTATTTATTTGTTCGAAACCAACTGGTACTGAAATCGATCAATCCGCCAACAATCCGCAAACAAGCAAAAACACTTCCATTCTGTCATCTGTCAATAGTTTAGTTTTTTTTACTCTAATATTTTAACATGTGAGTGATGAGTTGTACCGAAAATGAGAGTGGCCCTTTTGTCATATTCTTCTTATCAGCGGTCGTTGCCTGCCTGACGATACTCTTGGCTAGACGTTGGGTAAATTCCCAGGTGTCGAGTACATCGTCTACTGCCGTGTCTCGACGGCGTAAAATCATCAAAGATCCGCTCGTGAAGAGGCATTTGCCGCCAATAGCGTGTCCGAAAATGGTTCAGCCGGGTTCCAAGAAAGTTGGGTTCGCCAAAAAGGTGAGAATACCACTAAAAACACTGTAAACGCATCGTGTGTTTATGTATATGTAGGACTACCTTTTCAAAGTATTGTCGGCTTTTATGGGCATTTGATAACCTTTTTACCCTCTACAATGTGTAGGAGTAATTTCCTCAGTTGTATTGTGATTATGATAATGTAACTTTGTAACAGGGACCAAAAATAGTTCTATTTTTATCTACCTACTTATTTATTTACTGGTCCTTCCAAGTATACCAAGAATGATAACATTCATATTCCAGCTGCACTATACCAATCCTATACCAAGTAAATACTCCTGAGCTTACACTGTCCGACTGTAAATAAAACTTGAATTTTTGTTTTCTTTTTTCAAATTCTAAAACTCATTTCATGACTAGCTAAAATGTTATTAGATATTACCTTAGGATCATGAACAAGTTCTGTTTTTTCAGGGGTCTTTCCCAGTTCCAGAAGAGGAATTGAATGGGGGAGGGAAGCGTATGAGGCCAGCGCGCATCTCCCCATCATCTAACACTGTTAACTCATCATTTGAGGTTAGTGTCCGATGGGCTAGTTGCACCTAAACATATTCCATTCCCTTATATTCCTCAGGTAAGACTTTTTGAAAAATAAGTAAAAAGTTTGGATAGATAGAACTTAAATAGGTAGGATAAAGACAATTTAAATCTAAATTCAATTTAGGAAGAATAATTTGAGAACAATCTACAACTTCTTTGGTAAAATTAACTTACATGAATCCTATTTGAAAAGGAATAAAATTTCCTGCATTCCAAATAGCAATTTAACAGTTTCATGGATTATTTATGTCCATGTCGCTGGCTCCCCAAAGTATATATTTTTCAAAGCTGAGGGGCTCAAACGTTTGTGACGAATGGATGGACTCTTATTTTAAGACTGGTTTTCAATCTGACGCTACCTAGACTGAGATCTCAGGTCAAAAAATTGGGGAGCCAGCGACATGCTTTTAGGTTAGAATTTCGGAGAAATCATCAGATTACTTGTTAACGGCGCAATGTGCCAAAACGATGGCTATGCCAAAGAAATGTGACGCAATGTGTGACAGCTACAAGCACATTCAATAGCTATGTGACTCAACTGGAGCTGAGAAATAAGCTATAGAATGTTTCCAACCCATGTCACTGGCTCCCCAAAAAACCAGCATCCGAAATCACTGCAAGTATCACCTAAAACTACTAACCAAAGAGGAATTCTCGATCGTAATGTAGTAAATACTCGTTCTTCAAACAATCTCCTCTAGAATCAGCTTCGTTTTAGAGAAAACACAGCATTTGTTTTTGTATGAATATAAGAGGACTACATCGTTCAACCCTTTTTGGGAAAGTTTCAGGAACTTATGGTTTCATGATTTCCGTACAGATTTAAGTAGGTAGATCGTAGTCTTGCTATGGTCATGTACGTACGTCACTTAATCTTACAATTTTCAATTAATTTTCAATTGGTGTTTTCTCATTAATTAGAGAAGATACGGCTTTGTTTGATGTACCAAATGCTTGGTACGTATCGTCTTAATGCTGTGATTTGAATTACAAGTTTTGTGCCGCTATATTTATGGAGATCTAGCAAGAACGTCCAACCACATGTTGGAAAACTTTCAATCACTTTCCTCGCATATTCTACATTTTTCTGAAATAAGAAGGCGGTAAGAATTAAGATTTGTGATTTGTAACGGCAACGCTGTTATCGTTTTGTGTGTAGATAGTTCCTCTGCCAATATATCTAAGCATTTACAATTTCGAGGTTATAAAATCAAGTGGCTGGAAAGGACCATCTGAAAGGTCTGAAGTGGCTGAAAGGCAATATCTCTGAAATCCTAGCGGTACAAATATTTTAACTGCTGAAATAAGGAATCTTAATATGAGTACTAAATGAATGTTACCTCAGCGTAAAGAAATATGCTTGTCTCCTCCTTCCACATGCTTATAATGTTTGTCAGACGTGGCGTAAATATCCGTTTTTTTGCGGCTGTTTTCGCTCTGCCTACCCCGCAAGGGACAATGGCGTGATATATGTATGGTTTATTAGTTTAGGTCATAATGAATGGGTGGTAATAAAAGCTAATTTAATAAATTAAAAAATGTTCTTACTAAAAATATTATACTTACTGCCTAAAATACTAACTTTCCGACTACTTTTGTCCGACTAAAAAAGACAAAACGACCGAATTTTATACTTAAAGCTCTGAAAATAATAGACTGTTTATAGCTTATAATACTTCTTTACCATATAAAATTATGTTCTACTGACACCAATGCTTTGTTATTTTTATCTTTACTTGCCAACTAGTAATTCACCAATTACATTTCATTTTTCATAAACTCTGTGCTATTTTTAATACAACTTTATACTTAAATTACTATTGTTGGCGCTTATCCAGAAAGTTATTAAAAATATTAAAATGTACTTTTACTATAATCATGAATTTTGGCTACTACAGGGAGCAAAGAATAAAATGAAATTCAGTTTATTATAGCTAAAAATAATTGTTTAATCAGTAGTAGAAAATTACATACATCATTTGTTCTTACTAAAATAAAGAGGTAAGTAGTACCTAATCTTAATGATATTTTCGCGTTACTTATAGGTGTTCACTGAATTATCAGCAGGTCTGGATTTAGTAGGACGACTCCGTTTTCTTTTTTGTCCTATAGGTAGTGCTTTTGCTTCCAAAGGCGGATCGCGAGTTTCAATCTGATAGCGAGCCCAAGAAGGTGTCTTGAAGGTGTTCACAAATATATATTTTTTATAAAACTACGGGCAAGTGCAGGATCCTTTTGTCCAATCTACATTTTCGGTTCAGTTTTTTGGCACTTTGACTTTCCAGTTATATGATCTACTTCTTGAATGTATCCCTCGTCCTATTTCCTTTTACCATCTGTTATCCAATGTTAAACCTCCCTTTTTGTTTATTTTATGTGAGTACATTAATATGTTTAATATCCGTTTATGATATTTATGTTCTGTATATATCTTAGCAAATCTTTTAGATATTTAGTTCTTGCGTAAGGTCTACAACCGATCAATTGCCAGTTTCGATCTTTTTCTCTTTTTAAAGTTGTAACGTATATCCCCCAACTTAGACATTGGCAGAATTGTCCTTTTGCTGACAGAGGCCATTTAAAAAAAAAGAACAAGAAAGCAATAAATATAAGGTGTAAAAAAATTAGCTAAGAATATTGGAAGTGTCTATACAGCGGGGCGCCCTTCCATATAGTGGTTTAATCTATGTAGCAGGGCGCACTGTCATATAGCGTTTTGTCTGTGAATTGGCTATTCACCGGTGCTCTTATTGCGCCTTGTTAAATCTGTAGGCTGTACCACCTGATTAATGGTCTGTAAGAAATATGGTTCCGTGCTTCGGAAAGCACGTTAAGCTTACAGTCCCAGTTGCTGTTCATCACTACTAACACGGCCGTTGTTGCATAATATGTCAGAGGCCTACTATTGACATATGACATGACATATGGCATGACATGACATGACATATGACATGACATGACATGACATATGACATGACATATTCTCATGTTAAGCTGTCAGTCCCAGTTGACATGTCATATGTCATGTCATACGTCATGTCATATGTCATGTCATATATCATGTCATATCTCATGTCATATCATATGTCAAGTCATATTTCAAGTCATATCTCATGTCATATGTCACATGACATGACAAAACAACTAAGACTGACAGATTAACGTGCCATGTCATATGTCACGTCATATAACATGTCATATGTCACATGACATGACAAGTCAACTAAGACTGACAGATTAACGTGCCATGTCATATATCATGTCATATGTCATGTCGTATGTCATGTCATATGTCATGTCATATGTCATGACATATGACATGACATATGACATGACATATGACATGACATATGACATGACATATGACATGACATATGACATGACATATGACATGACATATGACATGACATATGACATGACATATGACATGACATATGACATGACATATGACATGACATATGACATGACATATGACATGACATATGACATGACATATGACATGACATATGACATGACATACGACATGACATATGACATGATATATGACATGGCACGTTAATCTGTCAGTCTTAGTTGACTTGTCATGTCATGTGACATATGACATGTTATATGACGTGACATATGACATGGCACGTTAATCTGTCAGTCTTAGTTGTTTTGTCATGTCATGTGACATATGACATGAGATATGACTTGAAATATGACTTGACATATGATATGACATGAGATATGACATGATATATGACATGACATATGACATGACGTATGACATGACATATGACATGTCAACTGGGACTGACAGCTTAACGTGCTCTCCGAAGCACGGAATATTTCTTACAGACCATTAATCAGTTGGTTCAGTCTACAAATTTAACTAGGCGCAATAAGAGCACCGATGAATAGCCAATTCACAGACAAAACGCTATATGACAGTGCGCCCTGCTACATAGATTAAACCACTATATGGCAGGGCGCCCCGCTGTATAGACACTTCCAAGAATATTTTAAGGGGTGAACCAGTACGTGAAACTGAACGTTTACGAACGAAGTTTCACGTACTGGTTCACCTCTTAAAATATTCTTAGCTAATTTTTTTACACCATGTATATTTGGTAACGTTGGTAACCAAACCAACAATAGAAATTTAAATAACTCATAAAAGTCGTAGTAAAAATATGATTATTTTGACAAGACCTCTGTTGTCAGTAACCTAGTAATTTTGTCGGAGCTTCAGTATTTTATTAGTCGGAAGTTTAGTTTTGTTATTCGGAGTTTAATATATTTTTAAGTAAAAATGTAATTTGATTGTGTTCATAGGTGTTAGTGAAATTAATTTATTTTATTCGGTATGCTTTGGATTTTTATGTCGGTAATTTATTATAACGCTGGTAAATTAGAATAATTGTCGGACAGAGATAGCTGGAGATTCATTAATTTGTCGGAACCATTATTATTTCCCATATTGAATAGGAAACCTTCAAAACTATATTTCATTCTAGTCGAGGGTTAATGTGTTTTGCATTTCAAGCAATGGGCTGACAACCTATTACTATGTGACGATACACAATTTTCTGAATGACACTCAAATGTTTGTCAGACGTGGCGTTAATGTTAGTTTTTTATACCTAGCCGTTTACGCCCTGCCTACCCTGCAAGGGATATAGGCATGATATTTGTATGTATGTAAACAAGATAGGTTGGGTTATCTACTTATCTTATCTACACCAACTTTGCAGTTTGTTATGCCTATTTAATTTGTTTAGAAAATTTCTAAGCTTAATATAACGGGGCTGGCACAAAGTTTAAAATGATCAGTTTTTAGTAGTTTTCAATAATAACTGTTTATTATATTGTATTATTTTTAAAGACTTTATTTTTTATGTCCATGTCGCTGGCTCCCCAAAGTATATATTTTTCAAAGCTGAGAGGCTCAAACGTTTGTGACGAATGGATGGACTCTTATTTTAAGACTGGTTTTCAATGTGACGCTACCTAGACTGAGATCTCGGGTCAAAAAATTTGGGGAGCCAGCGACATGCTTTTAGGTTAGAATTTCAGAGAAATCATCAGATTACTTGTTAACGGCGCAATGTGCCAAAATGATGGCTATGCCAAAGAAATGTGACGGAATATGTGACAGCTACAAGCACATTCAATAGCTATGTGACTCAACTGGAGCTGAGAAATAAGCCATGGAATGTTTCCAACCCATGTCGCTGGCTCCCCAAAAAACCGGCATCCGAAATCTCTGCAAGTATGACCTAAAACTACTAACCAAAGAGGAACTCTAGATCGTAATGTAGTAAGGACTCGTTCTTCAAACAATCTTCTCTAGAATCAGCTTCGTTTTTGAGAAAATACAACATTTGTTTTTGTATGAATATAAGGGTGACTACATCGTTCAACCCTTTTTGGGACAGTTTCAGAAACTCATGGTTTAATGGTTTCCGTACAGATTATACTAAATATTACCTTGAACAGTCTCCGCGAAGGGCTCTTAGTGTTTATATTGTGCTGGTTCTAATAGCAGCACATCAACTTACCTATTTAAGGTACTTAGATTTTGACGGTATTTCATACAACTACTAAGTATAATCAGCAATTACAATACAACATATGAAAAAAAAAACAATATTTACCACGGTTTATTATTATAACATTTATAGTACAAAATCATTGTAGTATGCCAATATGCTTGTATACACGATCTCATTGTTGTCGTTCGGGAGAAATCGTCACCGGTGCGGCCGGCGACTTATCGGGAGCACATCGGAAGTCCCTTTCATTTGCGTCGAAAAGAGATCTTCATGGATAGGTAGGTCCGAATGTACCTATATTTATGAATTTACATTATGATGCGACCGGTTTCATTGCTAAGTAACTACTTTAAAAAAACTGGTTACTACCTGAAGACAGATTAACAAAACAAAAAAAAATTAATTAAAAAGTACTACCACGAGCCCATCAGGTAACACAACCAGTCGTATTATAATTTGATTTTATGAATATTTTAGTGGAACTACTGTAATCAGTTTTAAATCAGTTTTAATTTACCTATCATATCATCATCTCAATCAACTAGGCATTTATTGAGAGTGAATGTACAGTCGGTTATAGCACGTAAGGTACCAGGGGTACTCCAAAAGAGCTGAATCATTTTTGTCCTTAGCAATATTTTTTTCTTGACATGAATATGTTTTAGTAGAAAATTTCTTCTTTTATGAGAATAAGTTTAAATTTTGATTATTTTATTACTGGAGATAAAAATTATTCAGTTCTTTTGGAGTATTCCTGTTACCTTATGTGCTACAACCGACTGTACCTACATACATGTTGTATAGACTGCAAAATGTAACTACGCTACACTTTTATGGGATTAAACGATATTTATTTATTGATTATAGGAATCGATTCAAGCGAGGCCTTTTCTTAACATTATTTAAGGTAATATTTAGTATAATCTGTACGGAAATCATTAAACCATGAGTTTCTGAAACTGTCCCAAAAAGGGTTGAACGATGTAGTCACCCTTATATTCATACAAAAACAAATGTTGTGTTTTCTCAAAAACGAAGCTGATTCTAGAGGAGATTGTTTGAAGAACGAGTCCTTACTACATTACGATCTAGAATTCCTCTTTGGTTAGTAGTTTTAGGTCATACTTGCAGAGATTTCGGATGCCGGTTTTTTGGGGAGCCAGCGACATGGGTTGGAAACATTCCATGGCTTATTTCTCAGCTCCAGTTGAGTCACATAGCTATTGAATGTGCTTGTAGCTGTCACATATTCCGTCACATTTCTTTGGCATAGCCATCATTTTGGCACATTGCGCCGTTAACAAGTAATCTGATGATTTCTCTGAAATTCTAACCTAAAAGCATGTCGCTGGCTCCCCAAATTTTTTGACCTGAGATCTCAGTCTAGGTAGCGTCACATTGAAAACCAGTCTTAAAATAAGAGTCCATCCATTCGTCACAAACGTTTGAGCCTCTCAGCTTTGAAAAATATATACTTTGGGGAGCCAGCGACATGGACATTCTTTTGGCTACAGCTTGGGTTCAAGCATTAGAGTGCTCCTGGCAACACAGAAGTGCTGTTGCTGTCAAAAACAGCTGTTTTATGTGATTATTTCTGTGAGAGATTATTGAGCAAACAGCACTGTTTTGGTTTTGATATTTAAATAATTGTGCGCTGGACGCTATTGGAGTATAGTCATAGCGTTACAATTACCTTCCGAAAATGATTTAATAAAGATTATTGTTCAACTGTGTATTAATAGTGCTCAAAATGCCCTCCAAAGTGGTGAAATCTGCTATGAATTTGAAACAGGTATAATATTTTGTCTAAAAATGATTCAACTTATCCTCATACCAGAGGTATATGATTAGGTTTTGTCTATTACTTATTATTATTTTTTAAACACTTTAACATAACCTACAAAAAAATCTATTTCTGTTATCTTTTTAACATATTTTGGCCTGAAGATTATTATATGATCAATTGTCAAGTGTATGTTATGTACAATTCCATATTTGTATTGATTTCAGTTTATGTTACGTCAAGAAGTGCTGAAGCTTTACAGAGACATCCACCGGTCTCTCAGACTAGTGCCCGATGTGAAGACTCGTCAGGAACTAAGGGAATGGGCCAGAATCGACTTTAGAAATAATATGCACGTGCCTGATGAGTTCACAATAAAGAGAATGCTGAGTTTAGGCAGGAAATCTTTACAGGACGTTCAAAATTCATTAGCTTTGAGTTCTTCACACATTAACAAGTGAAAGTTTATATAAAAATTGATCGAATTACCAATTTGGCATGGAGTAGTACTTACAGTAAGTTCTTTTCGGTGCCAATGTGAATAAATGTATTGTGAGGTTTGTAAATATAATAGTCAATTAGCAGTGTAGTTTAATAATTTAATAAAAATGAAAAACAACAAAACTTAACAAATAAATAACTAATTTTGTTTACAAACAATAGGTTACAAGTACAACTGTTGCAAAACTTAATCTAAATCTTGGCAACAATGTAGGGTAAATTTGCACAATACCTGCCTGTATTATTCCTATCTAGCACTTATGAACTGTTGAGAGGTCATTAAACATGTGGTTGTACTCAGCGATTGACCATATCCTACGGGGAAACTGCCACTGTGATTAATTAGTTCTTTATTTGTTCTATCTAAATATATGTAACATTTAATTTGTTCCGTCCTTGTTTTCCGAAAAAAAATCTTTATTATTAAATTAATTTATTACTAAAATAGTCTGTTTAGCCGAATATCTACCTAGGTAATTAGTTCAATAGCAACGTTAATTATATATTCACTTTTTACATAAAATTCATAACATTATCAAAATATTAAATAGGAAAAAAATATAACATTAGCCAGCAATGTAGATACTAAATGCTTGCAGTCGCCCCCCCGAGCGTTGCCGGTACGGATCTTTGGATGCAATTTCAAATCTTTTAGATCCTGGAGCTCCATTTTTGAAACGGCGAATTCTAAAATCGTGAAGTCTGAATCGACTGGTATCTATAAATAACCACATATTTTGTAAATTAACGTTATGGGAAGTTTTAGCCGCCGCTAATACTAACTTTGTGGTCCTGATGACTCATTCATTCAGGAATCAATGAACCATTTTAGATGTAGTTAGATACTACATTGCTGGCTAATATTATATTTTTTTAATATTTTATATTTTGATAACGAAATGAATTGTATGCGTAAAAAGTGAATATATAATTAACGTTGCTATTGAACTAATTACCTAGGTAGATTTTATTCGCCTAAACAGACTAATTTAAAAGTACATCGCTGGCTAACGATAATCTTTAAAGCAGATTTTTAAGAAAACTAAAATAAAATGTAATGAACTTAATATATATTTAGATAGACCAAATATAGAACTAATTACCTAGTTAACTCTTATTTACCTAAACAGACTATTTTCAGAGGACATCGATGGCTAACGATACCCTTCAAAGTATTTTTTTCGGCAAACAAGGATGGAACAAATTAAATGTTACATATATTTAGATAGAACAAATATAGAACTAATTCATCACAGTGTCAGTTTCCCCGTAGGATATGGTCAATCGCTGAGTACAACCACATTCATTAAACACTATCCTATATAAAATGTTACTTGTGACCGATAGCAAAAACTTTCCCCATGGAACAAGAGTAGAAATAAAAAAAAATTGGGCCACCCCCATACAAAACTGCTGATCTGCTGACATAAGTTACCTACAGTGGAAACTCAAAATATTTTGTCAGTTATTTCAGCCTATGTTCCTTGTGGAAAGTTGTTCTTTATCACCATCTTGAGATTTTGTTAGTGGTTACTAGTACAATTTCACCCTATACAAGTAACTTACACAAAGTAGGTACTATAAGTAACTTATTGTTACACTGTGATAGAAGCAGGCTGCCTAATCACAAATTTGTATATCTAATTATATTATTATAGCCTGCCTATCAAGCAATCTTCCATCATTGTATTAATAAACAGAAAAACTAAATAGTATTGTTCTTAAATTGTGAGTTGTTTTCCATTCTGTCACAAACTTTGCAATCAATTCTCTATCTCAGACTTTTCGTTACATTCTATCTATCTACAATAAACTAACTATTACATTACTCTAATTTAGTAACTGACAATTTATTGCTGTATAAAATGCAATGGTCACAAAACTTAAAAATATATTCACAACTCATAATCAATTTTTGCTGTACCTTTATAGTTTCTTTCAATAGTCAAGTTTCCTATGCCTTTTAAAATGATTCCCTAATAGTTTCAATAAATAAGTACATTAACATAGGCACTGTTATTCCTGTGCCGACAACTACAGTAAACACAGTAAAGAAAGTCACAAACTCGTCTGTTTTCTTAAAATAACGGGCTATAATTTGTATAATGTTCCTTGCAATATGATGCCCATCTGTACCATAACAGGGAATCACATTTATAAATCCTATACCCATGGAAAACATAAATATATATTTTAGGAGATTCTCAAATTGCATAGGTGAAAATAGTGCAAAGAAACTATTGCGTGGGATGTAGTGATCAAAAAATACTGTTTCATGCAAATCTGTAGGTAGACCTAAGTATAAAACAGCACTATCATCTTTTCTTTCAATCACAATAAAATATGTTTGGTTGTTTAGCGAAGGCTTCAAGCAGTGCTTGCCCCTACTGCACATGAAGCCCTTAGATTCTGTGCACTTCTCAAAACTATTTTTTACCATATCTCTAGGTTTGAGACAAGAGAATTGACCTGGCAGCACTGAATCCAAAGCAACTTTAGGTTCCATGTATTCAAAGCAAAAGCTGTAAATGTCTTCTTTTCTACAGCATTCTACTACATTATTTTCTTTTATTGTTTCCATCATGATTTCATCATGTTGTGCAACAAACTCAGCCGTAGTACAGATTCCATAATGTTCCAGTGCTTGATGAAGGCAGTATGACCAATTGCGTTTATCTTTTATTTCACATCTATTTATTGCAATCACAATGTCACCAGTCCTAAGGCCTCGGACTTCTTTGAGAGGTGAATAGTCTGTGAACCCTGTAACACTCACACCTGTGTCTGTGTGGTATGCTAAACTAAACAAAATTGGTGATGCAAAGAAAAGTAATAATGCAATGAACGCTAGAGCAATATTGTGCCACACTCCGGCACAGTATATCCTTAATCTCCTACTGATATCTAAACTATTTAAATGCTCAGTGTTGAGCTGAACAAATGCTAACGGTATTATAGTGAAAACAAACATGCCTACAGATAGAACTTGTACATCTTCTTGAGCTGCGGCCATTGCATGACCTAATTCATGAAAAATACTGCTAAAGCCTAATGCTAAGAAATACACCAAAAAGTCTGAAGCTGGGATATTGACACCTGGCAACATGGCTTTTACTTCCGGCATGTAACCATTGCTAATTTCAATACTATCATGGAAATGTTCATAGATAAAACTTACTACCGCCCATATGGAGTAAGGTAGAAATAACCCTATAGTCAACATATAGCCGAACGTGAACCACTTCCGAAGAAATCTTGCAAGGTTTTTGCTCCATCGGTAGATACAGCGGTTAAAAGCTGTCGTGGTCCAAGAAAAATTTAAAACTCCAATTTTTAGGCCAGTCCCTTCCAAGAAAGCGAAGTAAGGGTAGTGCATGCAACTCTGTAAAAAATAGTATTTATCAATACCTTGCAAATAAACTTGGAAAATAGTAAACAAAGTGAATTAATTCAAAACATGATACCTTGAAAAATGAATCGAAGAACCATAACGCAACATAAAAGGCAATCACCACTGTGCAGAGAACGGAGAGCGACATTGTTTGAGGACTATTCTACAGGGTTTCAGCAAGTAATTGAAAGTACATTTTATTTATTTGTTCGAAATCAACCGGTACTGAAATCGATCAATCCGCAAAGTGCAAGCAAAAAACACCATCCATTCTGTCATCTGTCAGGTTTATTACAGGTTTAGTTTTTTTTATATGTCAAAGAGGCAAAGAAATATAGCTGTTATGTATTTGCCTGTCCTAAAAGAAAAAAATACTGGCCCACAAAAAAGTATCGAGTAGTGTTGTGCACCGTGAAACAAAAAAGTATCGACTAAATTTTGTTTGTTGCTTTTTTATTAATATTTTATTTATCAGTAAGGTTAAATTTATAATCTTCTTCTTTTCGTATGAGACAAGAAGACAGATCTCTAGTGATATCCATTGACTGATTTCCACAGAGTGATAAAAAGCCCATTCGTCTGAATGTAAACCTTAGTGTAAATCGATCGATTGTCAACTTATCGTTAAATGTGATACTTTTAACAGCAACACTATTGCAATTTGACAGTTCGTTCGACGTCGTGCGTGTAGAGATTTGTGTGTGAATCGAAATAAATTATTGTGACTCTTTTTATAATATTTTAACATGTGAGTGATGAGTTGTACCGAAAATGAGAGTGGCCCTTTTGTCATATTCTTCTTACCAGCGGTCGTTGCCTGCCTGACCATACTCTTGGCTAGACGTTGGGTAAATTCCCAGGTGTCGAGTACATCGTCTACTGCCGTGTCTCGACGGCGTAAAATCATCAAAGATCCGCTCGTGAAGAGGCCTTTGCCGCCAATAGCGTGTCCGAAAATGGTTCAGCCGGGTTCCAAGAAAGTTGGGTTCGCCAAAAAGGTGAGAATACCCCGAAAAACACTGTATACGCATTGTGTGTTTATGTTTATGCAGGACTCCCTTTGCTTTGTATGATCGGCTTTTATGGGCATTTGATAACCTTTTTACCCTCTCTACAATGTTTAGAAGTAATTTCCTCAGTTGTATTGTGATTATGATAATGTAACTTTGTAACAGAGAACAAAAATATTTCTATTTTTATCTACTTATTTATTTACTGGTCCTTCCAAGTATACCTAAAATGATTGCATTCATACTCCAGCTGCACTTTACCTATCCTATACCAAGAATGAGTATACTTCTAGGCTTACTCTGTCCTACTGTAAATAAAACTTTTTACTTTCTTTCTTCAAATTCTTAAACACATTTCATGACTAGCTAAAATGTTATTAGATATTACCTTAGGATCATGAACAAGTTCTGTTTTTTCAGGGGTCTTTCCCAGTTCCAGAAGAGGAATTGAATGGGGGAGGGAAGCGTATGAGGCCAGCGCGCATCTCCCCATCATCTAACACTGTTAACTCATCAGCTGAGGTTAAAGTGTCCGATGGGCCAGTTGCACCTAAACATATTCCATTCCCTTATATTCCTCAGGTAAGCCTTTTTTGAAAAATAAGTAAAAAGTTTGGATAGAACTTAAATGGGTAGGATGAAGACAATTTAAATATAAATTCAATATAGGAAAAAAAAATTGAAAACAATCTACAACTACTTTCATATAATTAACTTACATGAATCCGATTTGAAAATGAATAAACTTTTGTGCTTTCTGAATAGCAATTTACCCGTTCCATGGATTATTTCAATGTGCTAATTTCCTACTTGAACTATATAGGGTGAAATTTTACAAGTGACGGATAGTGAAAACTGAAGATAGTCTGCTGATAAGAGACAACATTCTTACTAATTTTTCACCCTATATATGAAATATTTAGCTTGTTTGACTTTCCCCTATGGTTTGGTGAGCGTAGTGGAAGGTGATGTTTACACAAGGTACACTTTGACCATTTTCTGGTTGTATTACATTACACCCATGCATTCCCTCATTCTATTCTAATCTGGCTCCACAGGGCACAATATTAATTACTAGCTGTTACCCGCGGCTTCGCCCGCGTACTCATAGAGTTTTATTAATTAGTTGTGTATTCTAAACGACACATCGTAAGGCGAACAACTGTGTAAACTGGGAGGGCACTAAAATCACTATTCACCGATACACAGACGACACTACACTGGAATGGTTCACTTCCTTGAAAAAGTATATAATTTGTGGTACCTGGGCGCTACCATCACTAATACAGGCTATTGTAAAATCAAGTAATGAGGCGCAAGAATGATCCTTGAGTTCTTTTGCCACTTTGCACTCATGATCACTGGAAAAGTCGATGGCAAACGACCAAGAGGTTTCAGTACAATTAGGTGGTCTCATTAAATACACTCAGCGCTCTATGTCGCCAAAGATACGCAGCGATGGAAAAGAATCCTGAATGAGAAAAATATTTCCCATCAGGGGAATTACGACCTTCAATAATGAAGATATTACGACGCTAGAAAGAAGATTATGACACATTTATAGTGTAAGGAAAAACAGGCATTTAATGTTAAAAGTAAAGATAACGTAATTTTAATAGAGACGCAGTCACTAAACCGGAAAAATTATCGTGAGTAATATGGAAGACATATCTTGATGGAGAGCGCGTATACAAAAATTGTCTTTCAAAGGGGAGGGATTTATGCTTTTACAGTGTTTCGGAGCGTTTGTTTCCAGAAGAGTGTTAAAGACATAGTACACAGCTTAATGGACACAGAACAGAGCACTATTTTAATACGCTATTGTAAACGATATTGTAAGTTTTACCATCTGGGGATAAAATGAAGAGGTTCTGAGCATTGGACACACGCGAACATGCTACATATAGCTGGCCATGAGAGAAGCACGGTTTTTCTAAGTGGACCCCCGCTACCTTTAAAGTTTGTCCCTGCGCTTTGTTGATTGTCATTGCGAAACTAAGCTTGATAGGCAGCCTCTTGAATTGGAATGGAAGATCTGTGGGAATAATTGGGATCCGTGGTATTATTACATTTTCACCCTTGCCAACGCCGGTTAAGATGGTGGCTCCAATTATGTTCCGTCCTAGTTGTGTCACACGAAGTCTCGTTCCATTACATAATCGAGGGGCATCTAAATTTCGCATAAGCATGACTGGAACGCCTACTTTTAATTGCAGCTTATGTGAGGGCACACCTGACAACTCCAATGAATTTAAAAACTCGACGGGGTATGAAGTGCTCTGTTCTGTGTCCATAACCGTGTCTACTTGTATATAGCTTTAATTTTTTTTTAATATTCCTGCTATTTTGAAATTTTTATTACATACAAACATGCTCCAAGAAGACATGAAAGAAAGGAGTGGGTATGTAATCAAGGATTTGAAAACCTATATTAGCTCCAAACCAAATTAACTTGGGGATGGATGTTCTTGGATTGGAATTATAATAATATGAATACGCAGTATAATGATTTTGCCTAGTCTTCAATTTTCAGGACTATGGTACCAAAAAAATTAAGTTTATTATGTGTCTTCGCAAGTATACGCAGGGCAAACTTACTGTGCTAAAAATGGTTATTATTATAGAAATGGACTTTCAAATCATGTTTAACTGTAGAAATTAACTTTACTACTGTGGTAAGAAGTATCTCAAGTACATACCCACATCACCCTTAAAGCCACATTCATATCCCAAAACTCATATTCAAGAGACATTCTCATAGTAGTGCTATACAGGGTGTAAGTGACAGCCCTTCGAATACTGATTGGGTGTATTCAAACCATGAAACTGAACAACCTGCCATAGATTAAATTCTTTTTTTCTATATCCCATACAAAATCACAATCAGCTCACTGCATTTACTATGGGAATATCAGTATTCGGAGGGCTGTCCCTTACATCCTGTATATACATCTTTTTTATGTGGTATGGATGTATTCTATGCTACACAATAATCAGTTTTCCGATGGGAAAAATATGTTTTTCCGAGATAAAAAGTAACCTATGACACTCACCAGCTTTTCATCTAACTGCTTTCCAAAAAAAAAATGCTTTACATCGCTGCATGATACTCATTTATGTATGTAGTATGGATGTATTCTATTGCTAAACATTAATCGGTTTTCCGAAGGGAAAAATATGTTTTTCCGGGATAAAAAATAACCTATGTCACTCACCAGCTTTTCATTTAGCTGCTCTCAAAAAAAAAAATGCTTTACATCGCTGCATGATACTCATCTATGTTCGTAGTATGGGTGTATTCTATTGCTAAACATTAATCGCTTTTCCGATGGGAAAAATATGTTTTTCCGGGATAAAAAGTAGCCTATGTCACTCTCCAGCCTCTCACCTAACTGCACACCTAAAAAACACTGCATGATATCGCTCTGTTGTAACGTGAAAGAAAGACAAACAAACAAACAAACAAACAAACAAACACACTTTCGCATTTATAATATTAGTATGGATTTTTGCTTTGAGATAAAAATATAATGGTTACTATTTATAGTTATAATTTAAACGGGTTCTTACCGACGAATTATTTTTTATGCGAGTTCCCAATATTTCGATGGTGTTGCAAGCCAAAGAGAAAATAATAGAACTAGCAAGCAAGCGTCATGGTCATGGGGTAAATTGGTGGAACTGCGGGTGGCTGCTAGAGACAAACATATCCGTCTACCCTCATTCTTCTTTGTTTTTGTGAAACATTGTTATTTTTAAACTTAGTGTTATAGTGATTACTATCACAATTTTACTCATATCAATCCAAAAAAATATGAGGTAGTTTATTAGCCAAATTTATTTGCTTATGGGTACAAACAAACTGTTAGTAAAAACCTATGTTACATAGTTTTGTCTATGCTTAGCTTTTATTTCCTTTTCAGGATGGGGAGCTATTGTTTGAGGCAATGACATTTGTTTTCACACTAGTGGCCACTGGTCTGCAGTTCCTCAATCTGTACAGGACTTCATGGTGGTTGCCGCAATCACACACTACTCAAGCTATGGTGAGTTTTCCCATTACCAATTTGCTACATGGTATTTTATTGTTGATTCAATCGTGACATCAGTTTCTGTATTTTATGATATATTAGTGGATTATTTACTCTGTGATGCCGGCTTAGAATAGCATCACCCCATTTCTTTCCCGTGGGAGTTGTAAGAGGCAACTGAGGGACTTGAGGGTGTGTTTTGCAATTTTAGGCGATGGGCTGACAACCTTTCACTATGGCGATACACAATTTTCCGAATGACCCTCAAATATATGTCAGACGTGGCGTAAATGTCCGTTTTTGCGGCCGTTTACGCTCTGCCTACCCCGCAAGGGATAATAGGCGTGATATATGTATGTATGTATGTATGTATGTATTTACTCTGCTGATTTTGCTTATGATAATGTTTTAATACCTGCTTCACTTTTGTAACATGAAATTCTGCTCTTTTTATGCTCCCGCTACAATGATTTGTTGCTTGTTTCAGTGATGTGTCGTAAAATTGTGTGATCACTACGCTTACTATATTTTGTTTACTGTCCATAGCTTGTCTTTCGAAGTTTCCTTTGCTTATGTTTTAAAAGTTCAATAAACTAATTAGTATTTCATCTATTATCTGCAGAATTTCCACCTCATCGACCTGAGCTTGGTGGCTCTGATCATTGTGTTGGTGTCTCGCCGCGTGCTGCTCTGTCTGTTGCTCGCGGCCGCGGGACGCTGCGTGCCGCCTAAACACCTCCCCAATGCAGCCAATGCCATCAGGTCAGTTTCACATTGGTTTGGTGTATATTCCCGTTGTCCCCGGTGACCGTGTGTTGAGGGTAGGTGAGTGTTTAGCAAGGTGTGGCATGGTAAGGTACTGCCCCACCCTCTGCCACGATTTGACCCACCTTGACCCACCCTGCCCCACCCTTAACGCGGATACGGTCTCCGGGGCAACGAGAATACACCATTATTAGTTTTACAACTGTTGGTTATACTTTACCACACCTCGGACTCTCCCATACATCAGACTCATTTTAGACAACTGTCATTTTTACTTGCAAAAATTCGTACGTGTGTGTATTGGCCGGCTAGGGTTAACAATTGAAAATATTTTGAGTTCATAATTCATAATTCATTTATTAATTGTGTTACATGTACATTCAGTAGTTCTTATTATGTAATGTTTGTATGGTACATGCACCCTGTTAGGGCATAACAATTTTAACAATGTGGGAGAGAACATTTTTAAAACTTATCTATTATACACACATTTTTGTCATTTAACTATTATGAGAATCAACATATAATCAAGAAATAATTTAAATATTCATGTCACATATATATATTTTTTTTTATATCCTAGGTCTTTGTATAAATAAAAGTAAACATAAAATAAAATCAAATCAATAAATTAGAATTCGTGCTTAAAATTAAAACGCATGCATGTCAAATTATTAATTACCTAAATACATTTTATACTACATGTCTTATTATATTCAAATTCATTATTATCACAGTTATCTATTACCATTTTTCACACATATATTCATCTACATTGTAATACGCCTTTTCCAGTGACAATAATTTTAGTTTTTTACTATACGCTGTGTATTTATCCTCGTTTTTTATGTAGTCTGGCAATTTATTGTACATGGAGAGTCGGAGATAAATCTATAGTTAGGGCTCTTTTTTGTTATTTCTAGCTTAGGTTTTACAGGTTGAACTAGACGCTCTTGACCACGAAGTGCACGGCGTTTATATTCCGGGTTTAATTCGAAATTGGATTTAAATAAATGTCTATTTTGTCTGACAAATTGGCAAGTTTGTAGTATGTACATTGATGGTAATGTCAAGAGATTTTTGTCAATGAAGTGTGGTTTGCAGCTTTCGATTTGTTGAATATTGACTAGAATACAAAGGCATTTCTTTTGAAGTATAAATAGGTCTAAAACGTCCACACTATCACCCCACAAAATTAACCCGTAATTAAGCCATGAATAGGCGTAACCATAGTATGCCGATAGTGCAGTTTCATAGTTTGTGTTGGTTTTAGGAGACTAAGGGCATAAATAAATTGTGACATCTTGGATTTTATTTATATGCTGTTTCCAGCTTAGATGACAATCTATTATAATTCCTAGTAGTGAGAACTCCGTAGTCTCTGATATGCCGGTCATTTGAATAAGATTTTTAAAGTCAAGTTCATTCCTTTTATACGTTTTAAATTGTTGTATTTTAGTTTTATTTATATTTAGCCGTAGGTTGTGGTCTGCTAGCCAACTGCGGGTTTTGTCAAATGTTTCTTTAATGTCTGTGAATTGTTTAGTTCTTGACATGGCACAAAGTTTTGAGTGGGTTAAAGAGTCGAAAGCCCGAAACACAAACTATCAAGTGGGTAATAGAGTTAACGAACGAACGATGTGACACATGTCCATGTGATGTGTACATTCTTTAGGTAGATTTATATACTACACTATCACATTTATTGGTTATTCTGTGACTATACACTGAACCAACTAAATATTAAATAATGAAAATACTAACTACTGTATCCTCTATTAAACTTTTTTAATAATAAAAGAACAGGCGATTTTATCTCTTTTAGAGATCTCTTCCTGCCGACCGCGTAAAATATGGGAATACAAGACAACTATATTCCAACCTAACAAAAATAAACCAGGCGATCAAATTGACTGTCCGTACTAAATAAAGTAAATAAGTCGTCGTTCTACCCGAAAAATGTTGATAATTGTTGACATCCCGAACAAAAGAGGAAATTTTCTAGAGATCTCGAGTGTCATGTAGAGGGCGCTCAGCTTAATTGAAATAACGTTCCTTTACATGAAAATCTGTACCACTGTACAAAATATTCCTTATTTCGTATTTATGTAATCGTTCTAAATTTCTTATTGATTTTTTGTTTGCTTACATGAAGTACACTCAATATAATAGCAAGACGACAATTTTTTTTTGTAGCAAATCAAACAAAAAGAAATAAATTAGTAACGAACACAACTTGAAACGGAACCTGAGACAAAACTATGGCTGCCGCCAGCAAAATTGAAACGTCAAATTTTCAGTTTAGCATAGTGCCCTCTGGTTTGACATTCAGAACTATCAACAGAACTGTCAACAGAAAAACTCCCATCACCATGATTTCTCCAACTGTAACATTACATACATACACATATCATATATCACGCCTTTAATCCCTTGCGGGGTAGGCAGAGCGCAAACGGCCGCATAGAACGGAGATTTACGCCACGTCTGACAAACATTTGAGGGTCACCCGGAATATTGTGTATCGCCATAGTGACAGGTTGTCAGCCCATCGCCTAAAATTGCAATATACACCCTCGAGTCCCTTAGACGCTTCTTACGACTCCCACGGGCAAGAAATGGGGTGATGCTATTCTAAGCCGGCATCACACGGCACTATCTGTAACATTATCTTCTCCATATTTGTAGGATGTTGACTCTAGGCGTGGTGTTGGCGATGCTCTTCTGGTGCACCTACGCGATAGTGCTGAGGTTCCCACTCGTCAAGATATTCTATTTGTGTTATCCGTGAGTATTTTTTCACAATACAACTGATTTAATGGTGATACTGATTGTCGTTATTAATGGAAATAAACATGAAAATTTTATAAACATGTAAAATTAGATGGAAGAGGCGTCGTCACTTCTCTTCTCTTTTCGTATGGGACACCGAGTCGTCCAACGACCCGATGAACCCTGGTGTCAGAGTTTTTCAACCGCCTGCTACCACTAGTAGGCCTCTGACATGGTTGTGTTACGACCGCCGTCTAAGTAATCATAGACAGCAACCGGGACCGACGTCTTAACGTGCCCTCCGAAGCACGGAACCATTTCTTTTCGGACAATCAGTTGGTCCACCCTGCAATGTCCTGACCAGACCGGGAACAAATTCACAAAGTGATAAATATCAACTTTGTGAGTGTCCCTCCGAGAATCGAACCCGGAACCTTTGCGCCGCAGGCAGTCGCACTGCCACTGCGCCACATCGGTCGTCACTAGTAATGACGAGAGTCGCAGGTTCAAATCCTGCCCGCACTTGAAAATTTACAAGTAAAAAAAAATATTATTATGTAAAAATAACTTTTTTTAATGATTATTAAAAACATGATAATGATAAATTGAAAATTGGTGCAAATCTTGGATGACGGCTGTTATAATCAATTTGAATCGTGTTTGAAATTGTGTTTCATTCAGGAATCACATTTAATTAAAGTGATCCGACGGAAATACCTAAGATAATATAATGTATGACCGAAAATATTATTTTATTTGAAATATTATTACAATGGACTCCCGCGATACAGGTTAATTCCCAGTGCTGGGTCCGCAGGTCAAGTGTACAATGTATTACTTGCTTTTGGAAAATAAAGATATTTTTATTATTATTTATATTAATGTTATTTGTTTAATTTATGTTAAGAATTTTGACACTTAACAAAAAATTGTGACGTCACGTCATTTATGTTAAGTAGTTCAATGTATGTTAATTTATGTTATATTTATGTCTTAATGTATGTTATGTAGGTTACACATGTTTTTAAATAAATATATTTTGTATTGTATTTGTATTGTATTGTTTACAGAGCCATAATCTACTTCATACTGTTCGGTTTCAAAGCGAGCCCGTTCTTGGAGTTGGGTTCGGGCGAAGCGCCTTTACATTGTTGCTCGCATGATCAAACACAAGTCAGACAAGAAGTGGAAGTGTTGAAGCAAGACTTCAATATGAGGGTCAAGAAAATACTCTTCAATTCTGTGGAGGGAGCTTATTATTCTAGTTTTATACCGCTGTGCTTTGCTCAGGTAAGTTTGACCAGTACTATGATAAACTCTTTCAGCTAGCGACTGTCGCTTGGCTGTCGTATACTCTATGGAATGTGTCGCTATCGTTAAGTACGCAAGTTTCATAGTAGGCAGTGGTAACATTAACCAAAACTAGATAAGACAAGAAGTGGAAGTGTTGAAGCAAGACTTCAAAATGAGGGTCAAGAAAATACTCGTCAATTCTGAAGAGGGAGCTTATTATTCTAGTTTTATACCGCTGTGTTTCGCTCAGGTAAGTTTGACCAGTACTATGATATAGTCTTTCAGCTAGCGACTGTCGCTTGGCTGTCGTATCCTCTATGGACTGCTGTCGCTATCGTTAAGTACACAAGTTTCATAGTAGGCAGTGGTAACATTAACCAAAACTAGATTAGACAAGAAGTGGAAGTGTTGAAGCAAGACTTCAATATGAGGGTCAAGAAAATACTCTTCAATTCTGAAGAGGGAGCTTATTATTCTAGTTTTATACCGCTGTGTTTCGCTCAGGTAAGTTTGACCAGTACTATGATATAGTCTTTCAGCTAGCGACTGTCGCTTGGCTGTCGTATCCTCTATGGACTGCTGTCGCTATCGTTAAGTACACAAGTTTCATAGTAGGCAGTGGTAACATTAACCAAAACTAGATTAGACAAGAAGTGGAAGTGTTGAAGCAAGACTTCAATATGAGGGTCAAGAAAATACTCTTCAATTCTGTGGAGGGAGCTTATTATTCTAGTTTTATACCGCTGTGTTTTGCTCAGGTAAGTTTAACCAGTACTATGATATAGTCTTTCAGCTAGCGACTGTCACTTGGCTGTCGTATATACTCTATGGAATGTGTCGCTATCATTAAGTACACAAGTTTCATAGTAGGCAGTGGTAACATCAACCAAAACTAGATTATACAAGAAGTGGAAGTTTTGAAGCAAGACTTTAATATGAGGGTCAAGAAATTACTTTTTAATCCTGTGGAGGGAGCTTATTATTCTAGTTTTATACCGCTGTGTTTTGCTCAGGTAAGTTTGACCAGTACCATAGAGTAGAAATCACATAGAGATGACACTCCCGCTCCAGACGCGCTCAAGGTCAATCCGTCTGGCTGTCTCTTAGCGAACAATTCAGTCGGGAGTGCGCTTCGCCGCGGAAACGTTCGTCGTGCGGGTCGAATTTTCATTTTTTGTGTAAAATTTAGCAATGCAAGGTGTTGTATTCATAGGGAGAACGCGTTTTCCAAAAAGAATGCTATTCTAATCTGGCACCACACGGCGCCATTCTTGCACCTATTTTAAAATTCTGTACCTACCTATTAACAATAAAATGGTAAGGTAAGACTTTAAAACGGGTAAATATTTTGTTCCCACGGGAAAACTGTTAGCAGCGGTCGCAACCGCTTTACTGGCCGCTAGTCTGGAATAAAATTATTGGCACGTGACAGCCCCGACTTAAAGCGCGGGAGAGTGCGGGGCGTTACGGGCTGCGGGGGGAAGTAGGTATTTAAAGCGCGGCTTTTGGGGCCCAGACAAAGGAGTTTCGTTTCTATACGCCAGTATTATTATCTATTCTTATGCCAGTACTATGATAAACTCTTTCAGCTAGCGACTGTCGCTTGGCTGTCGCATTCTCTATGGACCGCTGTTCTCGCTAAGTAAGTAGGTTTCATAGTAGATGGTAGTAACTAACTGAGGAATCGTGTATTGACATACTTTATTCTTTGCTGCTCGCACTACAGAAGTCGAAGTATTAAACAATCAGACCAAAATAAAAATAAGTGTATTTTTTTTTATTTGTTAAGTTGTTTTAATTAAAGAGTTGATAAGTTGTTATAGTTTTTGTTAATACCGAGGACTAGACCGAAAGTCATTACAATAGTAAAACATGTTTTTTTATTATAGCTACTATGGCTTGTTCGTTTTAAACTTGGAATAAAGTTCATTGACCCCTCATACAAACTGACCTAATATTCTATGCCTAAACTGACCTATTACGTCATTTATTTTATTTTATTAATACATTCACATAATTTGCGTCAGTTATTCCAAGTTAATAATACAAGGGTAAGTGTTTATTTTTTAACCTGACGGACAGACCATAGGGGTGCCAAATCTGTCTGCGTCTGTCTTATGGAACGAAGCGTAGCTCCTAAACGGAATAACCGATTTCAATGCGGTTTTTGTATCTGACGCCGTGTGATGCTGGCTTAGAAAAACATCATCCCATGTTATTCCCGTGGGTGTCGTAAGAGTCGACTAAGGGATTGTCACTATGGTGATACACTATTTTCTAAATGACCCTCAAATGTTTGTCGGACGTGGCGTAAATGTCCGTTTTAAACGGTCGTTTACGCGCGCAAGCTTGCGCCGCATGTTTTGAATCTCAAAGCTAATATGATCAGGATGGTTCTTATTTTGAATATTTGTTTCCCAGTCGTACGTCTACTACGACGTGTACACGGCATCACAACAAGTAGCATTCGTGTGGGGCGGTTTGTTCGCGCGCTACTGTTGCCAGCTGCTGTCCGCGATGTACTGCGACGTGGCTCACCGCGCCGCGCTGCATCTGCACCAGCATACACCTGGTGAGTGAGGCTCCAGGTGTACACGGCATCACAACAAGTGGCATTCGTGTGGGGCAGTTTGTTCGCTACTGCTGCCAGCTGCATCTACACCAGCATACACTTGGTGAGTGAGGGTCCAGGTGTACACGGCATCACAACAAGTGGCATTCGTGTGGGGCGGTTTGTTCGCTACTGATGCCAGCTGCATCTACACCAGCATACACTTGGTGAGTGAGGCTCCAGGTGTACACGGCATCACAACAAGTGGCATTCGTGTGGGGCGGTTTGTTCGCTACTGCTGCCACCTGCACCAGCATACACCTGGTGAGTGAGGCTCCAGGTGTACACGGCATCACAACAAGTGGCATTCGTGTGGGGCGGTTTTTTGCTACTCCTGCCAGCTGCATCTACACCAGCATACACCTGGTGAGTGGGGCTCCAGGTGTACACGGCATCACAACAAGTGGCATTCGTGTGGGGCGGTTTGTTCGCTACTGCTGCCACCTGCACCAGCATACACCTGGTGAGTGAGGCTCCAGGTGTACACGGCATCACAACAAGTGGCATTCGTGTGGGGCGGTTTGTTCGCTACTGCTGCCACCTGCACCAGCATACACCTGGTGAGTGGGGCTCCAGGTGTACACGGCATCACAACAAGTGGCATTCGTGTGGGGCGGTTTGTTCGCTACTGCTGCCAGTTGCATCTACACCAGCATACACCTGGTGAGTGGGGCTCCAGGTGTACACGGCATCACAACAAGTGGCATTCGTGTGGGGCGGTTTGTTCGCTACTGCTGCCACCTGCACCAGCATACACCTGGTGAGTGAGGCTCCAGGTGTACACGGCATCACAACAAGTGGCATTCGTGTGGGGCGGTTTGTTCGCTACTGCTGCCAGCTGCACCAGCATACACCTGGTGAGTGAGGATCCAGGTGTAAACGGCATCACAACAAGTGGCATTCGTGTGGGGCGGTTTGTTCGCTACTGCTGCCAGCTGCATCTACACCAGCATACACCTGGTGAGTGAAGGTCCAGGTGTACACGGCATCACAACAAGTAGCATTCGTGTGGGGCGGTTTGTTCGCTACTGCTGCCAGCTGCATCTACATCAGCATACACCTGGTGAGTGAGGCTCCAGGTGTACGCGGCATCACAACAAGTGGCATTCGTGTGGGGCGGTTTGTTCGCTACTGCTGCCAGCTGCATCTACACCAGCATACACCTGGTGAGTGAAGGTCCAGGTGTACACGGCATCACAACAAGTAGCATTCGTGTGGGGCGGTTTGTTCGCTACTGCTGCCAGCTGCATCTACATCAGCATACACCTGGTGAGTGAGGCTCCAGGTGTACGCGGCATCACAACAAGTGGCATTCGTGTGGGGCGGTTTGTTCGCTACTGCTGCCAGCTGCATCTACATCAGCATACACCTGGTGAGTGAGGCTCCAGGTGTACACGGCATCACAACAAGTGGCATTCGTGTGGGGCGGTTTGTTCGCGCGCTACTGCTGCCAACTGCTGTCCGCGATGTACTGCGACGTGGCTCACCGCGCCGCGCTTCACCTGCACCAGCATACACCTGGTGAGTGGGGCTCCAGGTGTACACGGCATCACAACAAGTGGCATTCGTGTGGGGCGGTTTGTTCGCTACTGCTGCCAGCTTCACCTGCACCAGCATACACCTGGTGAGTGAGGCTCCAGGTGTACACGGCATCACAACAAGTGGCATTCGTGTGGGGCGGTTTGTTCGCTACTGCTGCCAGCTGCATCTACACCAGCATACACCTGGTGAGTGAGGCTCCAGGTGTACACGGCATCACAACAAGTGGCATTCGTGTGGGGCGGTTTGTTCGCTACTGCTGCCATCTACACCAGCATACACCTGGTGAGTGAGGCTCCAGGTGTACACGGCATCACAACAAGTGGCATTCGTGTGGGGCGGTTTGTTCGCTACTGCTGCCACCTGCACCTGCACCAGCATACACCTGGTGAGTGAGGGTCCAGGTGTACACGGCATCACAACAAGTGGCATTCGTGTGGGGCGGTTTGTTCGCTTCTGCTGCCAGCTGCATCTACACCAGCATACACCTGGTGAGTGAGGGTCCAGGTGTAAACGGCATCACAACAAGTGGCATTCGTGTGGGGCGGTTTGTTCGCTACTGCTGCCATCTACACCAGCATACACCTGGTGAGTGAGGCTCCAGGTGTACACGGCATCACAACAAGTGGCATTCGTGTGGGGCGGTTTGTTCGCTACTGCTGCCACCTGCACCTGCACCAGCATACACCTGGTGAGTGAGGGTCCAGGTGTACACGGCATCACAACAAGTGGCATTCGTGTGGGGCGGTTTGTTCGCTTCTGCTGCCAGCTGCATCTACACCAGCATACACCTGGTGAGTGAGGGTCCAGGTGTACACGGCATCACAACAAGTGGCATTCGTGTGGGGCGGTTTGTTCGCTACTGCTGCCACCTGCACCAGCATACACCTGGTGAGTGAGGCTCCAGGTGTACACGGCATCACAACAAGTGGTATTCGTGTGGGGCGGTTTGTTCGCTACTGCTGCCATCTACACCAGCATACACCTGGTGAGTGAGGCTCCAGGTGTACACGGCATCACAACAAGTGGCATTCGTGTGGGGCGGTTTGTTCGCTACTGCTGCCACCTGCACCTGCACCAGCATACACCTGGTGAGTGAGGATCCAGGTGTAAACGGCATCACAACAAGTGGCATTCGTACGGGGTGGTTTTTTGCTACTCCTGCCAGCTGCATCTACACCAGCATACACCTGGTGAGTGAAGGTCCAGGTGTACACGGCATCACAACAAGTGGCATTCGTGTGGGGCGGTTTGTTCGCTACTGCTGCCAGCTGCACCAGCATACACCTGGTGAGTGAGGCTCCAGGTGTACACGGCATCACAACAAGTGGCATTCGTGTGGGGCGGTTTGTTCGCTACTGCTGCCAGCTGCACCAGCATACACCTGGTGAGTGAGGCTCCAGGTGTACACGGCATCACAACAAGTGGCATTCGTGTGGGGCGGTTTGTTCGCTACTGCTGCCAGCTGCATCTACACCAGCATACACCTGGTGAGTGAAGGTCCAGGAATGAAACTTTACGTTTGCTCTGCTCGCGTCATCATTGCATAGGCGACTATTTGTACTAGCGTTGCAAGATGAAATATAATTTAGTGTGCTTTTTCGCTCGATGTGCTTGCGTAACGATTCTACACTGTATTATTTGAATGGGATATTTTCTACAGATTCTCGATTGCCATGAAGAGGGCGCTCAGCTTAATTGAAATTACGTTCCTTTACATGAAAATCTGTACCACTTTACAAAATATTTATGTAATCGTTCTAAATTTCATATTGATTTTTTGTTTGCTTACATGAATGACACTCAATATAATAGCAAGACGACAAGTTTATTTTGTAGCAAATCAAACTAAAAGAAATTAATTAGTAACGAACACAACGTGAAACGGAACCTGAGACAAAACTATGGCTGCCGCCAGCCATATTGAAATGTCAATTTTCAGTTTAGCACAGCGCCCTCTGGTTTGAAATTCAGAACTATTAACAGAACTGTCAACATAGAAATTCCCATTGCTAGATGCAATACCAGACTAAGGCTGCCCGCACACGTCCGACTTTTTATAGGACCGATAATCGGGCAGATTTTTCCTCCGATTCTTAAGACCGATTTTGTGACCGACTTAAAGCACACGTCCGTCACTTTGTCTGTTAGTTTCGAGGGAGTAGCACGTCATGGACGGCCGACTATCGGTGAGTAGTGTGCGCATACATTTCCGAGTGTTCCATTTTTCACCGACAATCGGATCGGTCGGTAGGATGTGGGCGTTACACCATTGCAATCAATACGTTTCATTTTACTCCTACAAAAAATCGGTCACCGATTATCGGACGTGTGCGGGCAGCCTAATAAAAATGCTCGTTCGCTTGCTCTGTTCGCGTGACGTTTGATAAGATCTGAATAAGGGCCGCCGCAGAGCAAGAGCAGTTTTTGCGAGCGGCAGCTCAGAGCAGACTTCGTATATTACACAAAAGTTGCGAAGTAATGTATCTGAACCAAACCGTTCATTCGCACTAGTCGGTTGCTGCTAAAATGAGTTCGAAAACTATCTCACACAAAAATCGCCGCCTGCGACACTCGTGAAGTTATTGATATTAATGTTCCCAAAAGAAAACGCGCCTTTACTAAGCCTAACATTGGTAGGGCGCGTCTACTAGCCATTATTCACTCTCTACTTATGGTCTGACGACCGATCGCGCGTTGCCGACTTAATAAGAAAAAACCTATGTTTACAATTTCCTTTCCAGATTCAAACGGTGCCCCTTCCAGTCCCATGCACGGCGCGAGCGTGGGCGTGGTGATGTCGTGGCGCTACGTGCGCGTGTGGTCGCGCGCCGCCGCCCCGCACGCAGCGGACCACGCCAGGTTCACGGTCAGTCAGTGTTCCACATTCACACAGTGCCCCTTCCAGCCCCATGCACGGCGCTACGTGCGCGTGTGGTCGCGCGCCGCCGCCCCGCACGCAGCGGACCACGCCAGGTTCACGGTCAGTCAGTGTTCCACATTCACACAGTGCCCCTTCCAGCCCCATGCACGGCGCGAGCGTGGGCGTGGTGATGTCGTGGCGCTACGTGCGCGTGTGGTCGCGCGCCGCCGCCCCGCACGCAGCGGACCACGCCAGGTTCACGGTCAGTCAATGTTCCACATTCACACAGTGCCCCTTCCAGCCCCATGCACGGCGCTACGTGCGCGTGTGGTCGCGCGCCGCCGCCCCGCACGCAGCGGACCACGCCAGGTTCACGGTCAGTCAGTGTCCCACATTCACACAGTGCCCCTTCCAGTCCCATGCACGGCGCTACGTGCGCGTGTGGTCGCGCGCCGCCGCCCCGCACGCAGCGGACCACGCCAGGTTCACGGTCAGTCAGTGTCCCACATTCACACAGTGCCCCTTCCAGTCCCATGCACGGCGCTACGTGCGCGTGTGGTCGCGCGCCGCCGCCCCGCACGCAGCGGACCACGCCAGGTTCACGGTCAGTCAGTGTTCCACATTCACACAGTGCCCCTTCCAGCCCCATGCACGGCGCTACGTGCGCGTGTGGTCGCGCGCCGCCGCCCCGCACGCAGCCGACCACGCCAGGTTCACGGTCAGTCAGTGTTCCACATTCACACAGTGCCCCTTCCAGCCCCATGCACGGCGCTACGTGCGCGTGTGGTCGCGCGCCGCCGCCCCGCACGCAGCGGACCACGCCAGGTTCACGGTCAGTCAGTGTTCCACATTCACACAGTGCCCCTTCCAGCCCCATGCACGGCGCTACGTGCGCGTGTGGTCGCGCGCCGCCGCCCCGCACGCAGCGGACCACGCCAGGTTCACGGTCAGTCAGTGTCCCACATTCACACAGTGCCCCTTCCAGTCCCATGCACGGCGCTACGTGCGCGTGTGGTCGCGCGCCGCCGCCCCGCACGCAGCGGACCACGCCAGGTTCACGGTCAGTCAGTGTTCCACATTCACACAGTGCCCCTTCCAGCCCCATGCACGGCGCTACGTGCGCGTGTGGTCGCGCGCCGCCGCCCCGCACGCAGCCGACCACGCCAGGTTCACGGTCAGTCAGTGTTCCACATTCACACAGTGCCCCTTCCAGCCCCATGCACGGCGCTACGTGCGCGTGTGGTCGCGCGCCGCCGCCCCGCACGCAGCGGACCACGCCAGGTTCACGGTCAGTCAGTGTCCCACATTCACACAGTGCCCCTTCCAGTCCCATGCTCGGCGCTACGTGCGCGTGTGGTCGCGCGCCGCCGCCCCGCACGCAGCGGACCACGCCAGGTTCACGGTCAGTTTTGTGGGTTGGGTATCACCCCAATACAACCCGTAGGTGTTGTAAAAGTGAGAGATAAATTCATTCAGATAATGGGCAGCAAAAGTGGCTGAGGGATAAATTCATTCGGATAAAAGCAGCAGCATTCCCTGTGAAAGCTATACCTATACCTTGCACGGGGCTTGCCAATCCGCTTGCCTAGGGTGGTGACTATGGCAATGTCTAGCAGTGGACTGTTTTAGCTGTATGTATGTATCAATGTGTGTTGTGGGTTTTTGTTAGCCCAAAAACAGGATTAGACGCTGCGACATGGTGGAGATGCTGGTATTACACTTACCTAGCTTTGTTACGTTGATTTAGTCTAGTACATGTCTTCCAGTCTGGCATTCCCAACGTTCACTTGACAACCTAACAAAGAGTGCTTTTTTATTCCTTAATTTTTTTCCTGAATTTACACTAATCATTTATGGTTCATCTTAAATGAAGCGCTCGCTTCCTTTCCTCACCTCTTACATTACAATCATTAATGATACGTGCTACATTTTTGATTATTTTTGAATTAATGATGTATTAGACCTTATTCCAGACGCACTTCTATTATTACTAAGTCTAATTTGACGTTTCTAAAGCCGTTTCCTATTCTGCATGTAACTGTCAAACTCAAATGACAGGATTATAATCTCTAAAAATAACTGACAGGATTAAACTTAGCTTTAGCCGATTAGTGCAATTCTAGGAGGTGCAAAATTAAGCAATTTAAATATTTAAAAAGATTAAATTTTCTAATCTTAGCGGCCACTAAAAAGGTCCCGCTTAAAAATAGTACTGTCAAAACAAATCGAAATGGTTGCAATATTGGAGTTTTCTGTGTGATTTTAGGTCAGATAGGAGAGTTCTAAAGTGGGATCAATTGAGATGGGAGGTCCTAGAGTGTTACCGGGTAGGAAAGATCTAAAGTGGCACCTGATCAGAATGTTTTAGGCTGGCACCGGGTTGAAAGGTTGTTAAGTGGCACCGGATCGGAATATTCTAGGCTGGCACCGGATTGAAAGGTTTTTAAGTGGCCGGAAAGTTCTAGAGTGGTACCGAACGAATATTTATCTATCAATTTCATGTCTTTTTGGCGATTTTACACAAAAATGCACCAAATAAACATTAAAGCATTATTGCGTACTGCGCTCGCCAATCCATCTACCAAGCATGGTGTGTTAAGCATTTTCCCCCAAAGCCTCAGCAGGGACAGGCCGGTTTCTATAGTTAAATATAAGAATTTTACCAAATAATAGAAAAATGCATTTTCGTGGTTTATAAAAAATATTTGTTTTCTTGCAACACTTTTATATATTTTTAAATTTGCAACACTAAATTTTGGTAAAAATAGCATTGTCAAAATCAAATTATATTCCTGTCAAAAACTTCCCAAAACATGGCTTTTGTGGAATAGCCACACTTAAAACCTCTAAGTTTAGGGATTTTAGCATTAGAAACTTAAAATGATTAAAACGTGGAATCGGGTCTATTGATTCATTACAATTTTAGAATCATGATTTAATTTATAATTGTTTAACCAAGAGTGTAAACTTATATTCGTGATTTTTATAATAATTAATATGTATTTTATATTTTGTTTTTGTCATATACTTACTTAACCCTTTAACGGTCAAAGCATGTTAAATTTTTACATTGGTCACAGAATAATAACTAGTAACTAGCGTTACAGAAGCTTTACTTCGCAATGGTTTTCAAAGAAATATGTACTCAATCTGATAGACAATATGATTTAATTTAGCTCGCGTTCTAGTCAACCACGTGTTCATTTACATACCTGTCAAATATTTTTTTGAGGGAATATGAGCCGCGGTCTAGGGTTGCTTACTTCGAGAAACTACTTACGCCATCTAGCGCACAACACGAGCGTTTACTCCTACTTTTGGCGGGCACGCAGCAGGCAGCGACGAGTACGTTCATGTAGTCTAAGACCTCGCAGCATAATTGTATATGCTATACGATTATTGCCGAAGATTTAATTCAATGAAGTAATAAACCTGCAATAGTCCTTGCATCAGGCGGGTGCTGGCTCTGGGTGTACGAGTACTTCTATAGTGCAGACAGAGCAAGTATCCGCTCGATGTACACATCACAACACATTATTTGGTATAAAAAAGGCCTCTGTGCTGTTGGCTTTGGCCCCACACATGACTCAAAGGACCGGGTCCCTGTGGGCCCGAGATCCGAAAAGAATACCAACATAATAATAATAAAATGTATACTAATAATAATAATATTATAATGTATACAATTTTTTTTCCCGTGGGTGTCGTAAAAGGCGACGACGAACAATTTTAGGCGATGGGCTGACAACCTGTCACTATGGCGATTCACAATTTTCTGAATGACCCTAGAATGTTTGTCAGACGTGGCGTAAATGTCCGTTTTTAGCGGTCGTTTACGCTCTGCCTATATATGTATGTATGTGTGTAATAACAAGTCCTGGCGCTGGTTGCATATCTTGAAATTTTGTGAAAACACCTAAATCGATTAAAATTATTCTTCAGTTAAAAACCGATATCAGTTTAAAAAATAAAAACTAAGACGCGCGCGAACCCGCGGGTATCAGCTAGCACCTAAATATGTGCTGAGTGTGTGCTCACCGAAACTAGCACAATATAATTTTTATCTTGCACCTACAATTTAACTGCATTATTGCAAAATATTATTTTATTTTTAAAATTATTTATTATATTTCCAAGCAAGAAATTCACAATATGGATTCGCAAACTTTATATATATCCTTTATTGCATAAAAACAAACGAAAAATGTACAAACAGTGTGAGCAAAGGCGAGCTTATCTCTAAGAAGAGATCTCTTCCAGCCAACCCGTCGGTAGTGCGAGAATCAATATTTTTGTGGGGACAAAACAATGCAACAATTAAAATGAATTTTAACTATACTACAGTACTTTACATAAATATATACATTATTTAAATATATATATATATATATATATGATAGATACATATACATACACGTTTACATAAATACCTACAAATATATCAAAGTAGTTCAGATATGAAGTGCTCTTTAACTCTTTTTTTAAAAACATAGATTGAGGGGCTTTCTTGAATAGTCTTTGGAAGACTATTCCAAAGCTGCGCAGCTTTGACAGAGAAGGAGTTGAATAGGAATTTGGTATTTGCCCTAGGGCACTCCAGCACCTTAGTGATGCAGTCGCGCCTAGGGCGGGGATCTGGAGGAAGTTGATGGAAACGGGAGCGGAGATAGTCGGGAGAGGAAGGATTGTGAAGGATGTTGTAGAGAGTAGAGAGGAACTAAACTTTCTTTAAGTTGAAAAGAATTCAATAGACGTATCACATATAAATATTCTGCGTTGGGCTCTTAGTCTAAGTTCGTAAATGAATACGTACGACAGATGAAATGCAACTCGAATGAAACGACTAAACCTTTTTATTTAATTTTAAATACTTACTTTTAGGATTTTGGAATAGTAGGTACTTTGTTCAACAAAAAAAGAAAGGGTTTGTTTAGAATTAAATTCATTTCAAAAAGGAACATAATGTAATCAAATCAAGAGTATTTCTTTGCTTTTTTTCGTCTGTCCATCTTGCAAAAAATTGTCGAGAAAGTTGAACAAATAGCGCACGCGTGTGACTTCTTTCGCTTGCGGCAGCCCGCTAGATTAGCCCTTTCGCAGTGGCCGGCGCCTGGAGGTATGTTTTCAATACCTACACGCGGAGTGACACAGGCCTGCATTGGTTTTGAAATCTATTGCGGGTAGTTAAGGTACAATTAAAGATAGAAACATTATTCCCATCGCCGTATAAAGGTTTAACTAAAAATTTAATCAATTAAATTTAACCCTTTGTTTTCCAGATGGTGTTCGGAAACCCATCAATGCTGCTTTGCATGCTCCTGTGTCTACAGTTATGCCTCATAGCACTACAATTGTGTCTCCTATTCAGCAATATGCTGTGGCACAGCCTACTATCTATATTCATACTGTTATTTATCAACTACTACACACTATTCAAAATGGTCAGAGATTATCTAGTCGCGTGGAAGGTGTATAAAGCTGAAAACATGATACATGAGAAAAATTATACGTTGAATTACTCGCAGAATTGAGGATTTTTGAAGATCTTGATGTAATGTTTGTATTTATGTAAAGTGAGGTTGTCGGTGTGATATGAAGGATTTGACATACCTTTACTATGTTTGAGATAGTAAACTATTATAACTCTGTACTTTTTAGGTACTGCTGTGAGTTTCGAGGTACAGAAAATCAGCAGTGTATTTTTGAATAGCCAGACTGCAACGAGTGCTCTAACTGTATTAACATTTATATCAAAAGTTCTACTACTAGAATCCATTGATGTAGATATGTTTGAATTCGTGTGACCGCTGATTCAAAAATAGGAATCTAAGGCAGAATCTGAACCTTTAAAAATTGAATCAATATCTCATCTCATACATAATTGGTAGGCACAGTCATCAATATTTCGGGTATTATTTTACAAGTGACCGATAGCTAAAACTCAAGACGGGTTGGTGATAAGATTAAGAACAACTTTACCTTCAGGAACATACGTCGAAATATGACAAAAATATTTTGAACTTTCATAGTAATCCAAATCGTCTGATCGGCAATTTTGTATGGGAGGTATTTTTTTTGTCCTGATTCGACCAATGTTCCTTGGGGAAAGTTGTTCCTTATCACCAGTCCGTGTTATGTTTGCGCTATCGGTTACTTAAATAATTTTACCCTGTATTGTTTTTTTTTGTGAATTTGTTGAATGCATAAGTGTACAGAGTGCCAAGTTTCGTTTAGAGGCTCATGGTATTTTGTATGAAGTTCTGTTTTGCAATAATATTGTAATTTATTTACGCTAATTATTTTCGTCTTAAAGTGACGAAATAAATTACTACCTAATAATGATTTAAGAAATTACTTTTATAACGCTTGAATGTTTATAACTTTTGTCGTATTGTTTAAAGTAAAACTATTTATTATCAATATTATCATGATCATGATGATATTAATTTGACGCACAATTAAATTTAAAATTGAACTCACATTCCTTTTCAAGAGAGTATGTTATGATCTTTGTATATTTTAAGGGCTGCCGCAAAACAAACGTACGTTTTTGCGAGCGACGACAGCTCGAATACTTTTTAAAGAAATTTAAAAAAGAACTGTACGTAATTGAAATAAGGGTGACATTGCCTAGAATTACGAATACCGCTGTTTGACGTCGGGCGACCGTGAGAGGCGTTTGTCATTCTAGCCAATGTCACCTTTATTTCAATCATGAATTCATGATAGAGTTCCTTTTCGACTTTCTATTCATAAGTGCCCGAGCTATCGCTCACAAAAACTGCGCTTGCACTAAATTGTACTTAAAATATTTGTTTGGGTTATTTGGATGAAGATATTGATGTAAGACTTGTTTTCTTTTATGAAAATCCATTTCATAACTTATCTTTGTTTGGTTTGTATCCTGTGTGTATCAAACATGAGTCTGCTGTGAAAATGTGAACAATATAAATAGTTACTTGCCATAAAAATATGTTTTATTTATTACCTATCCATTTTTAACAATTATTTTAATATCAACAGTATCATTTTATTTTAATACGTTTTATCATAATTGGTTAAAAGATTATATAATGGCTGCCGCAGACTAAACATACGTTTTTGTGAGCGACACCATGAGCAGTTTTTATAGAAATCCGAAAATGAACTATAAGTATTTGAAATAAAGGTGACATTGCCTAGAATGACAAATGCCTCCGGTGGTCGCCAAGCGACCGTGAGAGCCGTTTGTCATTTTAGCCACTGGCACCTTTATAAATGTTACGATAGAGTTCCTTTTCAAACTAGTAAAAGTTCTCAATACGCCTATTGCTGTGCGGCGGCACTTACAAGTACATACAACATTACAATAAATGCATTTAATACAGAAACTTACATACACTTAAATAATAAAGTCAGTTAACTAATTTGTACAGTTGATTGTTTAGGTACTATATTGTCATACAAGCATGATTAAAGGGCGGGGCACACCGGCTCCGTATCCAGCTCTCGTCCGTAGTCACGCACGAACTTATGACGTTGTAATGTATGGGACTGTATGAGATACGGCACACCGCTTGCGTGTAGCACGGAACGGATACGCAGCGCAAGCGGTGTGCCGTTTCTCATACAGCCCCATATATTTTAAATCAAAAATCAAAAATCATTTATTGACAGTCCACTTAAAACAATACAAATATAGCTTAGAGGACCACACTAGGCTAAGCCTGTGTCGTGGTCCTCTTTACAGAAAAGTGAAAACAAGGACATACCTATATCTGTTATTTTAAAAGAAAAAAAGAAAAAATATATATATAAATATTGTTGTGATCTTTTGTGAATGTGTGTGTTTGTATGTGTGTGTTTGTGTTATTTAATAGTCAATAATAAACTTTCAGTATCTGTGTAGTTCATGTTAAGTAGTATTTCTTTTACTTTTTTCTTGACTTCATATACGGATTGGTCTCTTGTATCATTAAGTTTTTGTATTTTGTTATAGATAACTGGAAAGATAAAGGGAGGAAATCTGGTAGCAAATGTAGTTTTTGCTGGTTGTAGTGGTACTTTAAATACTCTTCTCTTTGCCATATCCTTGTAATTTTCCGCGTTTAGAACGGTTTTATGCGTGCCTACAACTGCCTTTAGTATAAAATGTTGTCTAACTGTAAGAACCTTAGCTTCACTGTAAAGTTGATGAGTGGGGTATCTGTATGGCTTTCTTAACATAACCTTAAGAACGGCTCGTTGTGCCCTCTCCAGACATGTCAAGAACGTTTTCGCTGCTGCACCCCACACTTCAATGCAATAAGTTAGAATTGGTTCGCAGAGAGCCGTGTATACTGACATTAATAATTCTGTGTTGGCTACATAACGCAATTTTTTAAAAACATGTATCAATTTTCTGACTCTACCAGCCGTCACTTCAATGTGTCTTTGGAAGGTAAGTCGTTCATCAAGCACAACACCCAGGTATTTGATAGAGTTCGATCGTGAGATAACATTGCAGGAGCAGGCACCAGCGTCCTCATTTGAGGGGTCGATGATCGGGTTACACGTGTGTATAGTGAGAGCTATATGAGTTGTAGGTGCAGATGCTGCAGTCTTGTGGAAGCAGAGGTACTTCGTTTTGTTTGCATTCAGAGTCAGCAAGTTTTCACTCAACCACTTGCCAACAACTGCCATACCTCTCTCTGCCGTCTCCACACATTCATCCCATGTGTTACCTTGAAAAATTATTGCGGTATCATCTGCATAGCATACAACATCTGCATTTTTCAACCTCAGCGAAGCAAGCTCATTCAAGTAAACGAGAAACAGGGTAGGTCCAAGGACGCTACCTTGCGGAACGCCGAAAGTGACCTCCTGATCCCTACTTACACAACTATCCACTTTTACCCGCTGTGTTCTGCTGGTCAAGTAGTTTTCAAACCATTTCAAAGCTGTTCCACGCACGCCTATTTGTTGCAGCTTTTTTAAGAGAATGGGTGTTGCCACTGTGTCGAATGCCTTGGCGAGATCAAGGAACACTCCGATACAGGGCTTACCAGTATCAAGATAGGCGGATATTTTCTCAGTTAGAATCCGAACCGCGCCCTCTGTAGACTTTTTTCTTCTAAAACCGAATTGATGGTTAGATAGTAAGCCTTTATCTTCCAAATATTGCATCAACCTTTTGTTAACAACTTTTTCCATTACTTTAGAAAAAGCAGGGAGCAAAGATATGGGCCTGTAGTTATTATAGTCTGTGCTGTCCCCACCTTTGTAGATTGGGATTACTAAAGCAGTTTTAAAAGCTCTAGGAACTACACCAGACTGTAAACTTTTATTAATTATGTTCGTCAATTGGGGCACAATACAGTTTTTGTTGTTTTTTATGAGCGTATTGCTGATACCGTCAATACCAGGGGCACTGCACGACTTCGATCCAATAATTAAAGCCTCCACTTCTTGACAGTCAGTAGGATTCAGATAGAAGGAATTTACCGGCGAATTATGGATATTAACTTGGCTTGCAAGATAACCTTCAGTGACATTCAGTTTATCCAATATATTAAATGCCATAGATCTACCTATTAATGCAAAATGATCATTTAGAGAGTTAACGGATTCTTCTGGAGTGTTTTTAATTTTTAAAATTTTGTTTGAATTTTCTAGGTTGTATTTTCTGTTTGTGATTGTATTTATTGTTTGCCACAATTTTCTACCATCTCTTTGATTTAGCTTTAGTAAATTACTATCGTAGTCATTTTTATTTTTCCTTAATAGATTGATATAAAAATTTCGATATCTAGAGTATATTATTTTGTTAATATGATTAATTGGCTTATTTCGGGATTTTTCATGCAAATAGTCACGAACCTGAGAGCATTTAATTAATCCACGGGTTATCCAAGGTTTAAGAATAACTCCACGAAATTTAATTTTCTTTGTGTTGGATTCCATAATGTCCACAACAATTTTAACGAAAATATTTGTTTGTTGTTGAATGTCACTGATATTTTGCAGTTTTGACCAATCAACGTTGTTAAGTTCAGATATTATGTTTTGGTGATCATATCGCATTCTGTAAATAGTTTTCAAATGCTTTGGTTTTTCGGTGTTAAGTGCAGTTATGATAGCACAATGGTCAGTCACTGATGAAGAAATAACAACTGTCTCTGAAATAGATTTACCTTTGATGAAAACATGGTCAAGGAGAGAATCATTACGTGTGGGTTTATCCACTGCTGAGGCAAATCCTAGCTCCGACAACATGCACAAGTATTCTGTTTTATGTGTTGAGGATGCCACTGCGTCGTGAATATTAATATTTATATCACCAGTTATTACAAAATTTGATCGTGCTTCAAAGCTTTTTAAAATATCATGTAGCGAGATAATAAATGGTTCAGTATCTTTAAATGAGGGAGACCTATAGATCGCAAGTATAGTAATAATTCCTTTTATATCAATAGCCAGACAGTTAGATTCAATTAAATTCGGCTCACTGCATTGAACTGGCAAAGAGTCTTTAGTATATACTATTACACCACCGGCTTTGTTGATGAATTTAGCGCTGTTATATTGTTTGTAGCCGTCAAGTTGGTTAATTGGGGATGTATCATTTATCCAACATTCTGTTAATATTATAATATCAAGTTTTAGTTTAATTCTATTCATGAGAACAAAAAAGTCATCAAAATTACTATTGACGCTCCGTATATTTAGTGTTAATATTTTAATATTGTACTGATTTAGTATATCAAAGCAATCTTCAGCTTTGGTTATACAATGGCATTTTATGTTGCTTAATTCGTCTAAGTCTTGAATTATTGTATGAGTAGCCATTTAGGTTATTATTTCACTGTATAAACATTTTATAGTTACATGGTAATGCCTTTCATCATTGCTTTTTTCATGAGCTTGATTTCAGAATATGTTGTGAGTATATGTGTGTTTTGATTATAATGAGGTGTGTATTTGTTGTGGCGGTGTGTTAGTGCAGAGTGTAACGTACATGCAAAAATCACTTTTGTTACATTTAAAACAAATAAGGAAATGCTAATTATTGTTTTTTGGTTGGGCAGTAGGTCCAACATGTTTATCCAGGTCATCGATCGATTTAATAGGGATTGCGGGACTCTTGTCTGCCCCTTTATTGTCTGTTTTTCGCATAAAGATTGACCCATTTTTGATCCAGCAGTACCTAAAACCATGAAGGGTTTTTCTCGTTCGAGCTTCACGAAATAACAATCGGTTTATTTTGGTCAAGCGTTCGTTCAAATAGATGTTAATAGGGTGTCTATCCGGCAAAATAAACTCAGTTGTGAGATTCTTTCTAATCCGAACTGCTGCAAGTAGCTCGTCCTTCTTAGCCTTTCTCACAAACTGAACAACAATAGGTCTTGGGTGGCTTAATTTATCTTTTGAAGTTAGCTTCGAACCCGCCCTAGTGATGCTGTTTATGTCCGTTTCCTTCAGCTCAACGTTTAGCTTTTGGCTTAGTGTGAGAACTGTATGGGTTAGGTTTTCTGGTGAAACTTCTGGGATTCCTTGTATTTCTAATTCGTTTCTTAGAGAAAATTGTTCTTGTTGGTTAAGGGCAGATTGAAGACCCGATAATGTAGTTTTCAAGTTGAAAATCTCGATGTCTTTTTCTTCTAGTTGCTTTTCCAGAATATCAAATTTATTTTTAATCGAATCGTTCAGGTCGGACAGCTCCAAACTTATGACACTGTTTTGTTGCTTAACTGCCGCTATTTCTTGACGTAATTCTCTGATTTCTTTCAACAACTCAGATGTTCCCGTCGGGGTCAGCTGTTGGGATTCTTTGATTTTTGAATTAACTTTTGTACCGCGCTGCAAGTTGACGTTATCAGAATGGCGTGAAGTTCCCGGATCCGACATAGTGTCAGTACTTGACTCGAAATAGTTGTTTCACGCGCTCTGTAAGTGTGCGGAGTTAGGGTTGGTAGACGGGAGGCAGGGCGGCGCAGCGCTACGGACAGACTATGCGAGCGATGATGTGATGACACACAGTAGTGGACAGCGACGCGGCCAAGCGCACTGCCAGTTGAGGTAGGTCAGTTTTAACCACAGGAATGTTGCGCAACCCAAAATGTTTATTGTTGTATCTTTTAAATCCGATGTTATTTTTGAAAACTGATTTCACTATTGCACGAACAGAAACTGAAGCAACATAATTGTTTTACTTGATATAAAGAACAATCACATTTTGCACGAAATTTCGACTGTTTAATGCAGAGTAAACAAACACAGATGTGTCCTATGCGGGTAGCGGACGGCGAAGAAACCAAATATATAGTATTACATACAACGTCATAAGTTCGTGCGTGACTACGGACGAGAGCTGGATACGGAACGGATACGGAGCCGGTGTGCCCCGCCTTTCAAAATCTCACTCTAGGTACATTTTTCGAATATGAAAAGAAAATTAGATTTCCAATAATAAATTTAACACTAAACTTTTTTTCAAATTCTGACTTATGTTCCTTGGGGAAAACTGTTCATAATAATGGAAAGAGTGTGGTTAGTTTACCTGACAAAGTTAAAAAAAGAGTTATGATATTTTATAGGACCCTGAATCCCAAATTATTTTTTTAATAAGATTTAAATTAAAATCATTATTTCAGAAAGTTCAACAGTCCAAAGGAAAAATAATTACAAGAATGATTGAATAACTTCAGTCTAAAATATTTTATACAACAAAATTTCGTAAAATTAACAGAGTCCACTTTTTCATACTTTAGGATTCACGGTCCCTTGTACTTTGAATATTTATTTTATAGTCACCCAAGAAGCAGCTGTTTTAGTATCATTGATCTGTACTTTCATGGTTTTCATTTTGTCTCTCACAACATCACAAGCAAGAAGTAATTCCTTGTCCTTTCTGCTTAGAGCACTCTCCCTCACAGTATGTCTGAATTCAACTAATGTATCAATCAGTGAGTCTGATATTTGATTTTGTTGGGATGCATCTGTTAATTTGATACCCATTTTTGTGAGGAAATTAGTAATGTAATCCGCAATCAAAATTACTGGCACAGGATAGTATTCAGTTGTGTCCGATTTAATGACTTTATTCGTCGAACTAATGATGTTTAGTAAATTGTTTACACATGTTGCTGTATCAAAATCTGTTTGTAATGCTTCTAAATTTGCTTCTTCAACTTTCTGTAGATTGTCTAATAATTGGTCTTTATAATCTCCATTTTGTGTGGCATTGTGGTTTACGTAAACTATGGCATCTTTTAAAAAGAATTTGAACTTATTTATGACTTCTTCAGCAGTTTTCATGACTTCATCAGAAAATTCCATTGCATATCTGTAGTTAGACATGAGGCAAGCCATCCTAAAAGTATCCGCACTGTAGGCTTCTAATAAAGTTGGTATAGAGATAGTATTCTTTAGAGATTTGGACATTTTCACATCTCCTTTCACATGTAAATGGCCAACATGAATCCAGTAGTTTGCCCATTGCCTAGTATTGTGATAAGCGCAGGATTGTGCTTCTTCATTCTCATGATGGGGAAATCTAAGGTCTATGCCTCCAGCATGGAAGTCTATCTGTGAACCGAAGACTTTACTGACCATGGCTGAGCATTCTATGTGCCAGCCAGGTCGCCCATTGCCCCACGAGGCTTGCCAGTAAGGTTCGTCTGGTTTATGACCCTTCCAAAGTGCAAAGTCCATACTGTTTCTTTTTTCCCTACCTATTGATTCACTTGTATCTTGCATTTTATGTAGTTTTCCATAGTATGGGAACTTGTTGGTGTCGAAGTACACTGTCCCATCAGAAGTAACATATGCTTGATCTTTATCAATCAAAGTTTTAACAAAACTTTCTATGGAACCTATATGGTCAGACACCCTAGTGATAATCATAGGTTTTTCTATGTTCAAACTCGCCATATCCAGCCAGAATTCATGTTCAAATTGTTTCGCGACTGTCCGAAAGTCTGTTTGTGTGTTCAAACCCTTTCTGATTATCTTATCGTCGATGTCAGTGACCCCCATAGCTGTTACAAGTTTAATGTTAAAAAACGACTTCAAAATGCGCTGCACGATGTCCAGTTTAACGTAGCAGCTAGCGTGGCCAAGGTGGGCGGAATCGTAGACCGTTGGGCCGCAGGAGTACCACGTAGCAATGTGTGGATCATTTAGAATCACCGGGACCTTTTCCTCGGCTACGCAGTTGTATACATAGAGCCCAGTAGGGTTTCCGTTTGGCATCAACCATTTGGTATGTTTGTAGGGCTTCAAGCTACATACGTGAGATAGTTTCCGACTGATTACCGGAAGAATTTTCCGCATTTTTCTTTTTAAAACTTTCCACGAAAATACAACAAAATTTATCAGCTGATTGTCAGTGTCAATTTTTTGGCAAAGTGATGGTTAATCGATTAAACTTATCGACAAATTTAGAATCTTGGCTTCTAAATTTTTATTTCAGTAAAATTTTTGATAAATAAATTATTTTTCTGGTATGTAAAAAACTTGAAAAACTCAACTTTTATGTTATTCTACATCCGAAAACCTTTTTTTTTGTTCTCTTACTAAACGTTTTTTGATATAATCGATCGATTGATGCAATGTCGATACAACAGATTAGATGGAATCTCTAGCCTATTATTGTGTGTATTAATCTGTGGTGTGTTTTCAGTTTTGTTTTGTGCACTACCTGTAAATATAGTGTATACTGTGTATAGTCTATGTTGTGCACCATTGTGCACTGTTGTGTATTAGGATATGATACTTTTGTAATTTTTCGGGAAATTAAGGGATTCTTACAGTAAACCAAGTTCTACGTACATCTTTAATTAGTAATTATCGCTATAGCGTCAGCATTTGGATTGCAAGTGATTCTTAGAGCTTAAAAATTGCAAAGACGATTTCACAATTTTAGGCCCCCTTAAAGTGACCTTTTTCTTCATAAATCGTTAATTATGTCTGATGAATATGCTGCAGTAAAACGAGGGAAGCTGGTTCTTAAGGGAGACAAGCCTAAGTAAGTATGAGGGACCGTTTTTATGTGTTTATCTAAACATAACCTATAACTTATCATTGTAGCTTACATCTTTGTAATTTATGATTCAAGAGCCACAAAACGTAAACACAAGAAGAAGAACAAATCGGAAGAAAGCAAAGTTGACATCGACGAAGTGAAACACGGAGGGTGGTGGAGGGTAGAACGTATTGAAGATGTGACTGGTTCCATTTCAATAGAATTCGGAAACAACTCTTATATTTCTGCTTTAGACAACGGGTTGTTCACTCTTGGAGCTCCTCACGGGGATGGAGAGGGACCGTCACCGGAGGAGATATTTACAGCGTTTCCAGCCGGGGAAACCAAGTTTGCTTTGAAGTCTGGTTATGGGAAGTATGTGGGTGTTTCAAAAGAGGGCACTGTGATGGGACGATCTGATGCTGTTGGAGCTATGGAGCAGTGGGAGCCTGTATGGCAGGATGGTAAGGATATTTTATTAATTAATTTTGTTTACAATATAAATTGTGTAAACAAAAAAGACATCATAAACTTAATAATAATGAGTTTTTTTTTTTTTGTTCCTTATCTGCAATCGACTCTTCAAGTCTTCATCAGATAGTATGGTGGTTTTGTTTTTTTTTTGTTATTGGGTGGCACTCCAGCAAATGCCATCTCCAAGAGTTTGTATTTATTTTTCTTAAGTTAGGTTCTTTCATCAAGTGACAGGATGTGCCATCTTTTTAAGCGGTAAATGTTCTGATCAAGTTGCAGCAGACCTCTTGCTAGTTTGAAAGTGTTTCTCTAAGACATTGTATTTCTTTACTTCCTCTTTAACAGTAGGCATTTCAAGATACTTATGGATCTCAGTGTTCCTCGTGTACCAAGTGGTACACAAGGAATAATACATACATACATACATACATAAATCACGCCTATATCCCTTACGGGGAATAATAACGAGTAAAAAAATTATCTAAGGTTAATAATTTAACCACTTCGCTCAGGTAGAATTTTGCAACAATAGATTTGTATTGTACTTCAAGGACACATGTGTGCTGTTACGAGCGGAGTATTTTAGCAACAAAAACAAAACATTTAACAAATGTCCCAAGGGAAATACCTAATGCAGTTTTAATTTTGTTTAGTATAAGAAGAATCCAAGAGATTTTGCTAATGTACTCTATCTGTGGAAACCTATAATTGGCTGTTTGTCTCAATAGTTTTTCAGTACTTTATTATGTTTGCTAATAGTTTTTCCTATCAAAATAAAATAAAATAAAAAATGCAGTACTTATCAATTCTCAACAAACTATGACCTTATACATTGATTATTTTGTATTACATTTCTAATTGTGTTAGTGTATTATAAATAGTTAAGTGTGTCAAATCAAATTTTGTTGATTTAGTTTATTCAAGCATAAAAAAATCAAAACCTAGGAAATTTGGTCCCCATTCTAAGTTGCACTTTTTTCATTCTAAAGTTAAATCCTTATGACCCAACTGTAAAAAAGGTTAGTATTTTTGTTTATCATCTTTCTTGGTATTATTTTTCAGGTAAAACAGCAATCCTTAGCTCTGTGAGCAAGTTTATGGGCGTGAACCCGGAGGATGACTCCGTAGTCGCTCAGAACCTTACCGCTGGGGAGCATGAGTTCTGCTTCATCCGCAGCAACCGCAGTCGAGAGGTTAAGACCAGTACAGTGCCCATAGAGGAACAGGGTGATCTTGCCGAGGTGGAAGTCAATTATGTGTAAGTTGTCATTTTACATACATACATACATACACATATCACGCCTATTACCCCTAGCGGGGTAGGCAGAGCGTAAACGGTAGCAAAAACGGTCATTTTCGCCAAGTCTGACATATTTGAGGGTCATTCGGAAAATTGTGTATCGCCATAGTGACAGGTTGTCAGCCCATCGCCTAAAATTGCAATACCTACACAAGCTCAAGTCCCTTATTCGCCTCTTACGACTCCCACGGGAAAGAAATGGGGTGATGCTATTCTAAGCCGGCATCACACGGTCATTTTACTAATAATATTTCAATGAACTGTGATGCCGGCTTAGAATGGCATCACCCCATTTCTTTCCCGTGGCTGCCGTGAGAGGCGACTAAGGGACTCAAGGGTTATGTGTATTGCAATTTTAGGTGATGGGCTGACAATCCGTCACTATGGTAATACACAAATTTCTGAAAGATCCTCAAATGTTTGTCAGACATTATGTGGCGTAAATTTTAGTTTTGTACGGCCTGCCTACCCCGCAAGAAATAAAGGCGTAATATATTAAACAGAGAATTTTTCTATAAGGAGCATTGTTTAATATAAGAAAGATGAAATTTTGATCTTATTTGGATTTTTCTTCCCTAATTTTTTTTCCAGCTTTGTGCCCTGACAACCTTTGTAGGGCAGCTCCAAATTTGTTCAAATATTTTGTGACATATAGGTACCTACTATGCGCCCACTCATTCAATTGCATAGACTGGTTTTCACTTGTAAAAGGTTCAATAGATTTTTATGACACCTTTGTGTAAACCAAAGCCATAATAAACCCCAGTCTAGTTGCATCACACTGGGAAATTATAAGCTAGTGTCAAGCCTCAACAATTTGTAAAATTGAAGAACACAAAATACAATGGTGAATATGGCTGGCTGAACGTAAATGAGGCTTTATAAAAAAAACATATTTTTTACTATTTATTTCCAGGAAGAAATTCCAAAAGTTCCAAGACAAAAAGCTGAGACTGAACGATGGTAGCGTCTCAGAGCTGAAGAAGGCCAAGACAGAGGGCAATCTCCATGAGACACTATTAGACAGACGAAGCAAAATGAAGGCTGATCGGTACTGCAAGTAGTACCTAAAGATGATAGTGATAAGAAGACAGTGTTGATTTTGTGAAAAGAATTTTCTGACAAAAAATTACGTGAATGATATTTTTATTGTGAATATTAAATCTGATAATTTTCGTGGTCGAAAGTATTCGCATTCATTTTTTTAAGAGGTTTTCTGGCTTCGGTACAAGTCCTTTTAGCCGTACACTTCACTTTACTTTAAACTGGTCATAAAACTGAACAAGTGTCTGCATTCTGCATCAGTTCAAGCACCACAGATGCCGAAATGTGCAATTTGTATACAATGTCATGTTAGTGCAGAAAGTCACGGTTGCTCAATGTCTTAAATGTATCAATATACTGATGTATTTTGATATAGTGCAACTGTGACATATTACAACCATGACATTCTGCACTAGTTCAATCAGAATACGTGGTTTAAGTGTCTGTTCAAGGAAGCAATAAAAACCATGAAGTTTTACTTTTAAATGTATTTATTTCTCTTGTAATAACATTCGGTACATGCCTAAACGTTCAGAGAGTAATTTTGTATACACCGTGTTTATTTTCACAGAGAATCCGTCGGTACATTATAGAGAATTTGAATATACTACCTACATGTCTTAATATAAAATCATATCTACACCTATATCTATTAGACTAGATACAGGTTTATATCTAGTCTTTCGGAACTAGCTTATAGTGGCCTCAACAGAAAAAAGTGTGCTTCGTCAGGCTATACTTTAGATTAGACAATGTAAGGAAAATACTGCGTTGATTTCAAGGGGTGAAGGCGAACTGAGAAAGTAGGCCAGCGCATGACACTGAACAACTTTACCCAAGGATTATTTTTGACCTCCGATTGTTTCCATTCAAAATAACTTTTTTTTTTATCCCGCCCGAGCCGGTTTTCTATTAGGACAATACAAAATTGTTATAAAAAGAAGAAAATTGCGTTATGCAAATTTCTTTTTTTACAATGACCGATCATGACTTCAATAAGTGATAATGCTATCCTACATTGAATAAAGTTATTTCATTTTCATTTTCAACTCGATCAGTTTAGAACCGACGCAGATCTGGCTATGTGGGGCGCGAGCTGTATCGAGAAAAAAAACTAAAGTAAACTTGAATATTTTAAGATCTATTATATGTCTCGGGAAAAGTTGTTCAGTATCAAGGCTTATGTACACATTGAAATAAATGCAATCACGTTTATTTACACCCTGTAAAATCTGAAGTGGAAAGTTTGGATTATTTTGTGACAAAACCAATTTTCAACAAATATTGACAAAGAAAATACAAAAATATTTACACAAATCAAAGGCATTGTTAGGTTTCCTAGTGATTCAGTCGTGAGGCCATTTGAGCTATAGAGTGCTGCTATATCATAGTACGTATTACATTGGTTCAACTTAGTACATCCCACCAAAACTTGTCTCAAATAATTTAAATTATCTTCATCAGAATGAGAATTGAAATATTATAATTCAAACAATACATATTCAAGCAATTATGTATTACTTATAATAATTAAATAAAATTCTCTCTGGTCAATGAAAGCTTTAAGGTCAGCGCACATCTCGCGCAAAATGTAACGGCTTGCGCCAAAATTCGCTAGATATGCACAGGCCCTAAATGGTTATTCTTAAGGTTAAATAAAACAGTAATAAAAGAATTATGTATTATGGATGGTGGTAATGGTAACGCTTTTCATATTGATCAGACTATTATTTTATTGAAAAAATCATAAATAACATTGAATCGGTGGGCAACAAAATAAAATTAACTAAAATAATTTGGTACTGAAATCAGTGATACACAATTTGAACTGAAAATATTGTTTTTTATTTAAAGGAGCTAGGAACAATCATATTAACATACATAAACATAAAATAAATGCTTAAATCATGGACACCTACATCTACATTTAATTGACCAAAATATATAAAATCAAATAAAAATATATACTTGTGTACTGACCACGAAGACTTATTTATAAGCTCCTCAAACATGGCCTTAAATTACTATATGCTATACATAAGGCTCAATTTACTATAGAATTCACCCGCAGTGTGAATTGAGCCCAAAACGGCCATTACACTAGTCTGAATACCGTGCACGTTTCGGCATACATTGCTGGTTATTAAATGGATGGATGTCATGTTATTTCAATGAAATCCATATAACCAGCAATGTAAGCCAAACTTTCACGGTTTTCAGACTAGTGTAGTAATCGTTTAAGTTCTATGTAATTGTGTGCGCGAAACTTATATTGGATAAAAAATAATCCCGAATAAGTAGTATGAGTGTATGAGATACATAAGTAGAAGAAATATTACCCGCTGAATATAAACGAAAAACCACAATACGCTTAAAACATTTGTAGTACTTACAAAAAAGTCGAGAAAGTTCTATACAAAATAACTAATTAGGGTCAACGTACCGGTCGCAAAGCAGTTTGTTCCAGTGCTGAACCATACATTTTCTATCTTACAATGCTAAAATTTATTACCAAAAATCCAAGCATCAAAAATAAGAGAAACAACGGCACAAAATCTTCGTTATTGGGATATGGTTTGCAATCAGTATGTTGACCTTAACCCCAAGCAGTTCTCGGACCAAAATCATATCGTTTATGGATAAGAAAATCATTAAGAAACAAAATGTTTAGTTGTCTATCATTAAATCATTATCATCATGAATGGTAGGGTAAGTAGTTAAAATACAATTGAACATTTTAAAATAAACCATTCACAATATATATTTACAAATTAATTTTACATACAACTTAGCATTAAATTACACTTTGATTTCGAAATTACAAAAAGAAAATTATTCCAAGTAATTCTTCTTCATAATGTGAAGTTATAACAAAAATAATAATCAAAAACTCATGCACAGAATAATCGTATAATAGTCTCAATTCCATGTTACCAACTAATATCCCTAACTAAAAATAGCACTATCACTTTCAGTTAAATAGGCTATGACAAGGATAGAAGAGATCCCTTCTTAAATTGTCTACGATTTGACTAAAAAATCTGCGAAATAGCGCAGAAATCAAAGACTATTTAAGACATTAGCGACCTCTGGGAGCTACTACAGGAACTCACTCAAAAGTGGTTCACAAGCAAGACGCTACAGAAGTTCCAACATATCTGCAAGATGGCGCCACGTGACAGATTGGCGGAGAAACAAAGAGCCTGAAACGCGGTATCGAAGTGTTTCACCGCGCAACGCATATATACAACTTCCAATTCTACCCAGGTGGACCAGTCGGTCCCCTGGCCACAACACCCGGCCAGGCGGGTAGCTACCATTTCAATACCAGACTTTAAACACTTTCCGTGATAGGTATACAATTTTTGAAAACTTTTATACCTAACACGGAAGTGTTTTAAAATCTGGTATTAAATTGATTGCGGGTTTTCATCGCTTAGACTACATTCAATCTGTAAAGATAGAATTAGTCGCCGGGTATTATTTCCAAAACTAACCCGGTAGATGGAGCCGTGCCACGCGTCACTGGCATTAAAATACACTTGCGAAATTGGCGGGCAAGGAATGAGCTGCTATAGCCCAGATAGAAAAGGCGTCGCCACTAGTAATGCGAAAGTCGCAGGTTCAAATCCTGCCCGCGCTTGAAAATTTTGCAAGTTTTCAAAAAATAGCTACCCCTTTCCCGACACCACCTGGACCCTCCATTCTGCCAATTGGCACCACTCCTGTCACCCGCCATAGCATGAATAAAATAGCCTTTGACATCTACCATCTTTTTCTAAACCTATCTAACACAAAGTGACAGCACTATCTTTAGCTGGCCTTTTCAGTTAGTAATGTGGAATCGAATCTAGATTAATGTTATTTTATTGTAACGAATTACAAAAAGATGGGATAAAAAAAACGGTTCACGAACTAATCTTAATTTCCATGCCTACATTATACATTTTATCATAACTGATAGCTTCTCCATTACATTTCTTTTCCCATGATGAGTTTCCCGACGAAATTACACTCATTTAGCTTTTGTAATAAATGACCAGATAGATCTATGTCATTTTGTGTCAAGAATGAATGACTGTGATAGTCAAAAGGCAAATCGCGTTGCGAATAGCATTGCTTTGGAATAGAATAACAGTAAGGTAAGGTGATGCCCTCATCACTTGAAAATTAATTGAAAACGTAAAATATCGAAAATCCGCTGCTTGAGCATGAATTACAGATACTGAAGATTATTTACAGAATGTAATATATCAAAATGAATCTGTATAAACGGGTCATTGTAGTTACAAATAGCAAAATTCTACCAGTCACGCGAAATCTCACGACGGGCTGGTGATAAGATAAAGAATAACTTTCCCCAAGGAACATAGGTTGTAATATGACAAAATATTTTTGAGTTTTCATAGTAACTCAAATCAGCTGATCGGGGATTTTGTATAGGGGGTCCATTTTGTTTTCGTATTTCGACCTATGTCCTTGGAGAAACTTGGTCCTTATCACTAGTCTTTAAGTTTTCGCTATCAGTCACTCGTAAAAATTCCCGCTAATGTAGTGTCAATTCGCCGGGCACTCGCACACACCCTACCTACTATCCCCGTCTCGCTCGCCCCCGTGTCAACTACATCGCTCTGTTTCAGCTGTGCTGTGTATGAGTAGTGGTGTCACGTTCGGAGCGAACCCACTCGACAAACTCGTCCAACATCACTGGCCCTGCGAAGGAAAAGGAATTTACATTAGATAAACAGTAATTTACAACGGGGATACAGTAATTTACAACGGAAATACAGTAATGTACTACGGGGAGGGGATACAGTAATTTACCACGGAGGTACAGTAATTTACAACGGGGATACAGTTATTTACAACGGAAATACAGTAATTTACAACGGAAATACAGTAATTTACAACGGAACTACAGTAATTAACAACGGAGATGCAGCAATGTAGCACAGAGACACAGTAATTTACAACGGGGATACAGAAATTTGCAACGGGGAAGCAGTAATTTACATCTGATATACAGTAATTTACAACGGAGATGCAGTAATTTACATCGGAGATACAGTAAATTCATTTTAATTTCTACATGCCCTAAGGCAGTCTGGGAGATAAAAGTCCACCCTTGTACATTTTTGTGCATAAAGTTATATAAATAAATAAATAAAAATTTATCGGGTCGTTGGATGAAACGGTGTTTACACGAAAATAAAAAGAAGAAGAAAATATTATGTCCACTAGCTGAGGTGCGCGAGTCGGGGGCGGAGTATGCGTGCATAATGACTGGTCAGTGGTCGTGTCATCTCATAAATATCCAGTAATAAACCAATGCGTGCGATTTTACATCAGACTGATAGGACTGATGTGGTGCCAAAAAGTATGCGCCCTTAGTGTGCCGTCTATCAGGACTTTGAGTAAATTACATACATACATACACATATCACGCCTATAATCCCTGACGGGGTAGGCAGAGCGGAAACAGCCGCAAAACGGTCATTTACCATCCCTGACAAATATTTGAGGGTCATGCGAAAAATGGTGTATCGCCATAGTGACAGGTTGTCAGCCCATTGCCTAAAATTGCAATACACACCCTCAAGTCCCTTAGTCGCCTCTTACGACTTCCAAGGAAAAGAAATGGGGTAATGCTATTCTAAGCCGGCATCACACGGTAATTTGAGTAAATTAGAAGAAAGAAACAGTAATTGACAATGAAGAAAAAGTAATTGACGGAAAGGAAACAGTAGTTTACAACGGAGCAGTGGGATCAAGAAGGCTAATTAATAAATAAGTTGACTTGGCCTCAATTCGGGATATAAATTGTCCTTACTTGCCTTAAATTACTGCTGTCACTTTCCGTCAAATGGGTTTTGAAAAGGATAGGAGATATTTTAGTCGTGTCATGTCTTTTTCAAGCAAAATACGTGTTATCTGTCAAAATAAGGCGACAATCAAAACAATGGCGACTAAATTGACTAGAAAAGGCGAAGAAACCATTGACTGTTTTAAAATGACAGGACTTAAATCCTATCCTTTTCAAAACCTATTTGACGGAAAGTGTAACACTAATTTAAGGCAAGTAAGGAGAAATTATATCCCAAATTGAGGGCTTTATATACATTCGCCCAGCAGTGGGCCACTTTAGGCTATCTTATCTTATCTAGCCGTCAGTTCGCGAACTTCCACTGTTCCTGTATCTCCGATCCGAGGCTATAATAATAATAACACCTATATGCAGATGCAAAAGGCAGTTGTGTTAAACATCTGCAGAATTGTACGTAAGTTTTTATCAACGTCTAAACAATAGTTATGCTTACGTCTTTTTCTTCCTTTCTATTCTTTTATATAATCTTCATTTTCACTTTGGTCACAAGACCCGTGAAAATGTCGTATTTTTCCGGAAAAGGGTGAGTATAGTTTAATACAAACATAATAATAATAAGGAAACTCACAGGCTCCGTCCGCGTCGTAGTTGCCGAGCGACGTGTCAACTGTCCGGCTGAACTCCAGGATATTACACCATTGATCTCTGGGAAAAATAACAACATTATAATTTATTTCTATGAAATACGTGTTCAAAGTATTCATAAAATCAAACAAGCTTTCAGCCTAGTGGCTGTTTCCGGTATCCCGTGGGAATGAAATGTTCTCCCGCGATAAAACTGCCCTATGTCACTATTCAGCCTCTTAACTAACTTCATATAGAAATCACGGCATAAAATTGTTCCGTTCTGGCGCGAAAGAAGGATAAACTAACTTTTGCCATCTATAATATTAGTATGGATATGGATTTTATAAAACTACATAAAAAACTATGATTCAAAGACATTCAAATGAGGGTTCCATGTGTATGTACATTTTAGGCATCAGGCTGACAACCTGTCACTTGAGTTAGTTACCTAGAATTTTTCTGGAACAGTCCTCAAATATATGTCAAAAGCGACGATATCGACCGTATTTTGAGGGCCGTTTATGCTCTGCCCAGTGGCGTATACAGCTTCAGATCATGGGGGGTCACATCACATATCATAGAATACCATCGCTCAAAAGAGCAGCAAAACTACTAAGCGGTGGAAGGCTCCGTAAGGGGCCGCCTGGCTCGCGTCCACCATCCCACCGAAGTCTGGCGCCAAGTAGCTTGCTGCGTTCCGTCAGTGTGTGGGAGTGCCAGTGCCTTAACAGGCTTCTTCTGGGTGAGCTCGCTCCATCTTAGACTCTGTCTCTGTCCTATGACCTAGACTAGAGTCAAGAGCAAACCCATCATAAATAAAAATAAAAAAAACTGCCCAACTGCCAAATATGCATCGCGAAAGATGCTAGCTAGAAACTTCGAATTCAATAAAGGAGAGAGATTCGCCAAACCGACACTATATGTACTGTGAGTGGAGCGAGCTCCACATTTTATGTGAAAATAGTACGTAAGGAGATACACTGAATTCCACGAATATTACTAAAAGGTACGCAAGGAGCTACACTGCGCTCCACGAATATTACTAAAAGGTCCGCAAGGAGATACACTGCGCTCCACGAATATTACTAAAAGGCAGGGGCGTGCAGTCCATATAGGCACAAAAGCACTGCCTACCCTGATATTTTGATCCACACAAAATTATAAATATTTAATAAAATTATTATTTGAAAAACGATACCCATTCGTAAAAAGGAACGTCATTATCAAAACTTTCACGCCCCTAGCGAACTCGAACATTACTATTGTCAATCGGGCTTAGGCGCCTCGACCGCTGCCTGCTTTTATGAATGAAATGGACGATTACTACGTGTTCAAACCGGTTCATACTAGTAGCGCTAACAGAGCCAAACAGACCTCCAAAGGTGCTGCTTATTAAAAAAAAAACGACTGCATACACACGGCGAGTCCCTATACTGCATAACAGTGTTTTGCACAGCAAAATCATGGCCGACACAGCTACGCATGTCCCAAGCCGCACGACAGTGGCAATTGTTGCTTGATCGCTCGCTTCATTCGCTCCAGGGGGTCACAACTCTAACCTAACCTACTGTATTGAATCTGTGTCAAAAATGTTTAGTTTTAATGGGCTTCGCCCCCTAAAGACCCTTGAAGACAATCCTATGACTGTGTCGTACACAGTCATATTGTACAAAACGTTGTCCGGCGCAATCGTGTTGTGCATAATCAACGTCGTGCAGTGATGGTTGGTCAAAAATCTAGTAACCGAACGCAAAAACTAGGTATAGAAAAAAGCGCGCGGGTTGAGGTGTGGATGAGGTGTGGGAGGGGCGGTGCGTATAATCCGACCAATTTGTGACACCTTTCTTTTGAACTATTTGCATAATAATGAGGTGCAATTTTGCTTGATAGTATTTTACTTTAGAAGAAATTGCAAAATTCCTCCATTGTTGTTTACCCGTGTTGTTTATTTTAGTAGTGAAATTGTAGTTCGGTTGGTGTTCTATGATAGAATAGAATGAAAATTTACAGAACTTCTATCATACCTTCTAATGTGCGCGATAAACAACTGTAATAAGATTTGTGTTGTATGTTTACAAAAGTTAAAGTACTGTTTTCAATACATAAGTTAATATTAGGTATGTGTGATAAAATGCAGATCAACAATTGGAAATTACGCAAATAAAAGGTAACAATAGGTCCTACTTGAAAATTTAATTTTGTCAGATTGTTGTGTGCAAACATTGAAAGAGATGAACAATTATCTTCGTGAATCGCACGCATTGGACTACCACCGGACAATACTGCGGTTCTTTACATCTTTGGTGACAGCCCCCGCACACATGGCATCTTGTGACAGCCGCAATTTGATGCGGTAACGTGTACTAATGGGTATGGGATCTCGCAAACTATTTTCCCCTAAAAACCGGATACGACAAAACACTGAAAAAGATGAGGTTCGTGTGAGAACCGCCTTTGTTTGTACTGCCTACCCAGTCGTGAAACCCTGTGCACGCCACTGCTAAAAGGTACGCAAGGCGCTACACTGCGCTCCACGAATATTGCTAAAAGGTACGCAAGGAGATACATTGCGCTCCACGAATATTACGCAAAGGTACGCAAGGAGCTACACTGCGCTCCACGAATATTACTAAAAGGTACGCAAGGAGATACACTGCGCTCCACGAATATTACGCAAAGGTACGCAAGGAGCTACACTGCGCTCCACGAATATTACTAAAAGGTACGCAAGGAGATACACTGCGCTCCACGAATATTACTAAAAGGTACGCAAGGAGATACACTGCGCTCCACGAATATTACTAAAAGATACACTGCGCTCCACGAATATTACTAAAAGGTATGCAAGAAGATACACTGCGCTCCACGAATATTACTAAAAGGTACGCAAGGAGCTACACTGCGCTCCACGAATATTACTAAAAGGTACGCAAGGAGATACACTGCGCTCCACGAATATTACTAATAGGTACGCAAGGAGATACACTGCGCTCCATGAATATTACTAAAAGGTACGCAAGGAGATACACTGCGCTCCACGAATATTACTAAAAGGTACGCAAGGAGATACACTGCGCTCCACGAATATTACTAAAAGGTACGCAAGGAGATACACTGCGCTCCACGAATATTACTAAAAGGTACGCAAGGAGATACACTGCGCTCCACGAATATTACTAAAAGGTACGCAAGGAGATACACTGCGCTCCACGAATATTACTAAAAGGTACGCAAGGAAGTACACTGCGCTCCACGAATATTACTAAAAGGTACGCAAGGAAGTACACTGCGCTCCACGAATATTACTAAAAGGTACGCAAGGAGATACACTGCGCTCCACGAATATTACTATAAGGTGCATAAGGAGCTACACTGCGCTCCACGAATATTACTAAAAGGTACGCAAGGAGATACACTGCGCTCCACGAATATTACTAAAAGGTACGCAAGGAGATACACTGCGCTCCACGAATATTACTAAAAGGTACGCAAGGAGATACACTGCGCTCCACGAATATTACTAAAAGGTACGCAAGGAGATACACTGCGCTCCACGAATATTACTAAAAGGTACGCAAGGAGATACACTGCGCTCCACGAATATTACTAAAAGGTACGCAAGGAGATACACTGCGCTCCACGAATATTACTAAAAGGTCCGCAAGGAGATACACTGCGCTCCACGAATATTACTAAAAGGTCCGCAAGGAGATACACTGCGCTCGTCGAATATTACACTTTGCACTACAGCATCAATACCCATATTACATTACACGTTAAATCAAGAGAGACGACACGGCGGCGGTAATCTAGTAAATGGTAATACATAGGTCAAATAATGTGAAAATTTGTAATTTTGTCTGTTGTAGAACCGACGGACGGTGGAGTAAGCGAGTTATTGAGTGGAGGCCACGCCTCGACGCCCTCCGGCCAGATGGTCTGATGACTTAAAAAAGGCGGCTGGTAGCGACTGGATGGCGAAAATGAGAGATCGTGCCATATGGCGTACCCTGGGGGAGGCAGCAGTCCAGCAGTGGACTGCAATAGGCTGATGTATTCATGTAATTTGTAGAAATAATGATGTAAATCCGTACAAATATTATAAATCTGAGAGTTTATTTGTGTATGTATGTTCGTTACCTCTTTACGCTCAAACAGCTTGACCGATTTGGATGAAATTTGAAACACAGGTAGAGTATAACCCGGAATAACACATAGGCCACTTTTTACCGCGGGAAAACAACTATTACCACGGGAAAATGAGTGGCAGCGGGTGAAACCGCTGGGCGGAAATCTAGTTTCAAATAAAGGTAAGTATATTGAATAATTGTAATACCTGTTGACGACCCGGTAGCGGCGCTCCCGGCCTCCGCCCCCCGAGAGGAACTCATTTAGGGCTCCGCGCAGCGTCCAGCGGGGTAGTAGGACTCCGAGCAGGGCTCGGGCGGTCGCCGTGTCTAGTGATCGTTGGTCTTTGTCCTGGGAGAAATAATTAAATTTAAATAAACATCTATAATTATAAGAAAAAGTTTATTTGTTTTGACATGCATACACATATAACGCCTCATATTCCCTGCAGGGTAGGCAGAGTGTGAACGGCCGTTAACCCTTTATGAAGCGATGGGATGAATGTTCCCACCTAAAATTGAACCTTAACTACCCGCTATAGATTTCAAAACCAATGAAAAAATTTATTATGCTCTGCCCGTTAAAGAGTTAAAACGGACATTTACGCCACGTCTGACATATATTTGATGGTCATTCGGAAAATTGTGTATCGCCATAGTGACAGGTTGTCAGACCATCGCCTAAAATTGCAATACACACCCTCAAGTCCCTTAGTCGCCTCTTACGACTCCCACGGGAAAGAAATGGGGTGATGCTATTCTGAGCCGGCATCACACGGCACTTATTTGGTTACAAATAAGAATATTCATCATCACATCAACAACCAATGATCAAAAACTTTATTCATAAACTTAAATACGGGGTGTAAGGGACGGTGTACCGAAATTTTGCAGGCATGACCAGACCATGAAACTGAACAACTTTTTCTAAGAAAGATATGTTTGATACTAAATTCCCATTTGCCAGTAATTTTTACTCATACTCACCCTAGCAAAGTCATAAGAATATCTGTAAATAGCCTTAAACACGTAGGGGTCACTTAGTAACCCGCGTAAATACTCTAGTTTGTTCTGCAGTTTATGCGCGCTGTCACATTGCAGCTCTGTCAGACCTACGGACAAAAGGTTAAAATTAAATACCATATCGCACAAAAACTTTCGATTTTGACATATCTCGAAAAGGGTCATTTACGGTATGATTTCACTTATTCATGAAAATATCTATCTAGTAAATGATCAGATTTATCATCGCTCATGCATGACCAGATCACACTCAATCATAATGAGATCGCACTCAATCACGATCAGATATTACTTGAATCACGTTCAGATCACACTCAATTACGATCAGATAACACTCAATCATAATCAGATTACATTCGATCACAATCAGACCACACTTAACCAAAATAAGATTACATTCGATCACAATCAGATCACACTTAATCAAAATAAGATTACATTCGATCACAATCAGATCACACTTAATCAAAATAAGATCACACTCAATCAAGATCAGATCACACTCAATGATGATCAGAACACAATCAATTATAGTCAGATCACACTTAATCATAATCAATTATGATCTCCAAATGTATTTTTGTCTAGTTTTGTTTTGTTATATCGACGACGCATGTCAGTAATTACTGTGTAGTGATATAAGATTATATTAATATACTAGCTTATACCCGCGACTTCGTCCGCGTTAGATAGTTTTTTTAGGCAGAAGTTCTAAAGTAAATTCAATATGTTTAAAGATGACTTGCTTGCTTCTGTTGTCAAAGGGACAATTCAAAATTTGCTATACGGCATGAGAGATCAATATTTATAACTATTGAATACAAAAGTCAGTAGATAATAGAGTACTTACTCCAGAGGTGCCGATTTGAGCACACTTAAATGGTCAGCATAAGTAGATAAGACAGATAAAAAGGTAATTTAAGTAACTGTAATACATTTTTATACCTCTATTCCACATTTTTTGTTTTTCTGTCCTCGGTAAAGAAGGCACTGTCCATTCTCAACTTATACCCATCATACTGAACAACTTCTGTTTTAGAACTATGCCTGTTTCTCTAATAGTTTAGCTGGGCTCCTGATGGTACACCTGGTGGTCTATATAAGGTACTCTAGATCCTCAATGTCCTTGTGGAAAGAAGCGGCCCATCATACTGAACAACTTTTGTTTTGGAACCATTTCTGTATCTCCAATAGTTTAGATGGGCTCCTGATGGTACAACTTTTGTTTTGGAACCATGCCTGTATCTCTAATAGTTTAGCTGGGCTCCTGATGGTACACCTGGTGGTCTACATAAGGTACTCCAGATCCTCAATGTCCTTGTAAAAAGAAGCGGCCCATCATACTGAACAACTTTTGTTTTAGAACCATGACTGTATCTCTAATAGTTTAGCTGGGTTCCTGATGGTACACCTGGTGGTCTACATAAGGTACTCCAGATCCCCAATGTCCTTGTGTAAATAAAGCGGCCTAACATACTGAACAACTTTTGTTTTGGAACCATTTCTGTATCTCCAATAGTTTAGGTGGGCTCCTGATGGTAGACCTGGTGGTCTACATAAGGTACTCCAGATCCCCAATGTCCTTGTGTAAATAAAGCGGCCTAACATACTGAACAACTTTTGTTTTGGAACCATTTCTGTATCTCCAATAGTTTAGGTGGGCTCCTGATGGTAGACCTGGTGGTCTACATAAGGTACTCCAGATCCTCAATGTCCTTGTGATAAGAAGCGGCCCATCATACTGAACAACTTTTGTTTCGGAACCATGTCCGCGTCTCTAATAGTTTAGCTGGGCTCCTGGTGGTACACCTGGTGATCTACATAAGGCACTCCAGATCTCCAATGTCCTTGTGAAAAGAAGCGGCCTATCATACTGAACAACTTTTGTTTTGGAACCATGCCTGCATCTCTAATAGTTTAGGTGGGCTCCTGATGGTACACCTGGTGGTCTACATCTGTACTCCAGACCCTCGAATGGTGATTAAAAGTAGCCTATGTCCGTTCTCGGTATGCTAGCAATCTCTGTGCCAAGTTTCAGGGAGATCAGTTCAGCGGTTTGGCCGTGAAAGCGTAGCAGACAGACAGACAGACAGACAGAGTTACTTTCGTATTTATAATATTAGTGTGGATAGTGTGGATAATTGTGTATACCTTTGAGCCATTCCTCTTGTGTGAAGTAGCCCATCTGTTTGGCGCCCATCTTGTATGCTATAACTAGCATCACCACATTTTCAGGGTCCACGCCTATGTCTGAGCAGAATTTCTCCATGCCTTCAGGACCTAAAATATGAACAAAATTATCAATGATGATTTTGTCATACGCAAACACATAGAAAGTTGTTCATTTTGTAAAAAAAAAACGTCAGAATAACATCAATTATTAATTTACATTACAGGTCCAATCTCCAACTAGATAGATTGATAGCATAACAGAAAACTAAAGACTAAAAGTAAGCAAAGGAGGCCTTATCGCTTGCAAGAAGCCTTTAAACAAAACTGTCTAAATTCCATACATTCATAGTACAGTTTCTGTAATAATGTAAAATGATCTGGAATTTGTTATACTCGTACATATACTTCCTAAATTAATCCTGATAGCACGTTCACACTAAGCCATGGGCAGAGCGAGCATAAGTTAGAGCAGGTTACTCGCGCTGCTACTCGTCATGCCGCTGATACTTCCCGTACTAGTGTTGGCTTTTCGTGCGCGAGTCAAAAGAACGGCAGATCGAGCACGAGTGGAATATATTGCTATCTCGCTCACTCGTATTGCTGCGAGAAGAGTATGACGGCAGTGTGTGAACACTCACTCGTGTTTCAGATTCAGACGTTTATTTGCCAAGAAAATGGTACAGTACTGCAGATAATAGGCTTTAAATTAGAGTTCTACATTTTCAGTCACGTAAATCGTAACATGCAAATATTAAATAATACAATATGTTGCCGTGTGCGGTGTGATGCCGGCTTAGAATAGCATCAACCCATTTCTTAACCATGGGTGTCGTAAGAGGCGACTAAGGGACTCGAGGGTGTGTGTGTATTGCAATTTTAGGCGACGGGCTGACAATCTGACACTATAGTGATACACAGTTATCTGATTGACCCTCAAACTTTTATCAGACGTGGTGTTAATATCCGTTGAACGGCCGTTAACGCTCTGCCTACCCCGTAAGGGATATAGGCGTGATTTATGTATGTATGTATGTATGTATGTACAATATGTCATACAATACCAAAACAATTAATACTTCCGCGGAAATATTTCGAGCAATATTCTCGGTAGCGGCAGTAGCAGGAGCAGGTGCATATTGTGAACGTAGAATTAGTTTATTATAATTTATCGTACTCACCTAAAACATCTGGCTCTGTGACTGTGGTGTATTCTTTGAACCACGCTAAACATTTCTTTGCACTGAAACTAGTGTCTTCTGATTTGGAATGTCGCCTTGAACTGGAAACAAAAACAAGATATTTTGTATTATTTATCTAATACACACACACACATACATAACACTCTGACATGTCTGTGTCTGCGAGTATGAAAAGTAGACATTATGGGAAGTGGACCTTATGAGAAGTGGATCTTATGGGAAGTGGATCTTATGGGAAGTGTATCTTATGGGAAGTGGTTCTTCTGAACCCAAAGGCGCTCAAGGTATCCTAGAGTGGTTGCAACGCTTTGGATAGCCCAGCGTGAGATTGCAGTATATCTTGTAAAGGTACAAGTTTGTCGTGTACGTACTTTAACTTGCAGCGTACAGCTTGAGGATACCCCATGAATAAAGTTAGGGCAAGATTGAGGTCTATTGAAGCACCTGGGAGAGTGTTATATCCAACATGTTTCTTTTCACTTAATATTTTAATTTTGATAGTTTTACATTCGAGAACTTTAACAGTATATATAGCCTTATCCACAGCGCAGATTCTTTTGATAGTATTGTAATCGAAGTATCGGGCTAGGCTGTCCCACACGAAAGAAGAAGAAGGCTGCTTCTTGTCGTGTGAGACCCCGACCTGATTAACCCCGGTGTCTCTTCTTCCTTCATTGCCGTGTGATGCCGGCTTAGAATAGCATCACCTCACTTCTTTCCCGTGGGAGTCGTAGGAGGCGACTAAGGGATTTGAGGGTGTGTACTGCAATTTTAGGCGATGGGCTGACAACCTGTCACTATGGCGATACACAATTTTCCGGATGACCCTCAAATGTTTGTCAGACGTGGCGTAAATTACCGTTTTATGCGGCCGTTTATGCTCTGCCTACCCCGCAACGGATTATAGGCGTGATGTATGTATTACTTATTATTTAATTGTATATCGTCATGTTTAATTAGTTAATTACACTAATTGCGTTTGGTTGTAACTGTTATCAATTAAGTTGACTTAATAAATGAGTTGAATTCGGTATGTAAAGTAAAAAAAAGAAATCTAAATGAATTATCCATTTCAAAACACAATTTTTTTTTGTTGGATCATCTGTGAATTTATAATGAATTTTTAAAATATCTTGTTTGATGACGTCTTTGCGCACAATCATTGCAACGAACAACTCCATACGTAAAAATCTATTATCAGACTTTAATTTTCATAAATTTGACACTGAACGTTGACTGACATACTAGGATTTATAGTTTCTAATATCAATGGTTTGAAGACCGACTTTTCTACTTGTTTCGCTCAGGGCTGTTATCATTTCTTTAAGTTCTGACGCTGATTTGGCGAACACTACTATATCGTCGGCGAATCTTAGATGGCTTAGAAATTTATCTTCTATCCAAATGCCTTTATTTTTCCAGTTCATTGTTTGGAAGATGTTTTCCAGTACTGCGATAAACAATTTTGGTGATAGTGGGTCGCCCTGTCTGACGCCCCTCTGTATTGGTATTTCTTCGCCTTTGTTTTCCAGACTAATTCTGCTAGATGCATTTGAGTATATATTTTTAATTATTTCCGTATATTTGCAGTTGATGTCGCATGATTTTAGAGCTTCCCATATTGAGCTGTGGTAGATGCTATCGAAGGCCTTGAAATAGTCGATGAAGCCGATATATAATCGTTGGTTGTACTCTTTGAATTTTTCCAGTATTTGTTCCAGAGTGTGGATGTGATCAGTAGTAGAAAATCCTGAGCGAAAACCTGCCTGTTCTACTGGTTGCTTGATGTCTATATTATTCGTAATTCGTTTCAGCAGGATGCTCGAGAAGAGTTTGTAGATGCTGGGAAGCAGACTAATCGGTCTGTAGTTTCCTAAGTCCAGTGGATCACCCTTTTTGTATAGTAGAATAATGTGTGAGTTGCACCATTGATGTGGAACTTTTCCCTGTTCCAGTATCATGTTAAAGAGAGTTGTGAGAAAAGTTATCAGTAAACATATTCCTGTTTTTAGTGCTTCGTTACTGATATTGTCTGGGCCTGGGCTTTTTTCTGGTTTTAGTTTTTTGACGTTTTCAAGTATTTCCTTTCCAGTGATTTCTTTGATTTCTTCTATCCTCTCAGCGTTTATCTCTACTGCATGATGTTTATCTTCGGGTGGTCTTTGATATAGTTGTTTGTAGTAGTTTGTGGCACATTGCAAGACTTCCTGTCTTGTTGTTGTTTTTTCTAATTTTTTTATCCAATTTTTGTGGGTATTAAGTTGTTTATTGGCTCTTTTTATGCTCCTAAAGTTGATAAGGTTTGACTCAATAACTTTTTTTCTGTAGTTTTGATAATCGTCTCTGATGGCTTTGTTTGTTTTCTTGTAACATTCTTTTATTTCTTCTTTTGTTTTGTTTTTTCTTGTAGTTAGTTCAGTCGGTCTTCAAATGAACTTCAGCAAAACTAAGATAATGACAAACTACCACCAAGTACCCATCAAAGTAGACGACAACATCATCGAGTATGTGGATAACTATGTCTACTTGGGCAAACAAATATCTTTTAACCAAGAAAACAATAATGGAGAGGTCGAAAGACGAGTTAACACTGCATGGAAAAAGTACTGGATGAATAAAGAAATTTTAAAGGGCAAATACAGCATGAACCTAAAGAAGACAGTAATAGAGACTTGTATCTTACCCAGTCTGACCTATGCCTGCCAAACATGGACTTACAATAACAATATAAAAAACAAAATAACCACAACGCAGCGAGCAATGGAGAGGAGCATGTTGAAACTGAGAAGAATCGACAAAGTAAATAGCAATACCATCAGAGAAAAAACTTCCCTCACAGATGCTCTGACGCATGCACAAAGTCTAAAGTGGAGATGGGCAGGACATGTATGCAGAGACAACAACAAAAAGTGGACTTTTAAGACTACAAAATGGAAGGGCCCATTAGGGAAAAGAAAAGTTGGCAGACCCACAAAACGATGGGCTGACGACATTACTGAGGTGGCTGGACGAGACTGGATGAACCTTGCGCAAGATAGGGAAAAATGGAAAAGTATGGAGGAGGCTTTTACCCGAAGGGATCCACTAATTGAAAAAGGAAAAAAAAGAGAAAGGATTAATATGAACTGAAACAATACTTTATATTTATAATGATTAAACTGCAAATTTTATTTACTTTGTATTGCATGCAATTCAGTTGTGGAAATAAAAAGCTTTATTATTATTATTATTATGTTGGTACGTTTCCGAATCTCGGGCCCACAGGGACCCGGTCCTTTGAGGCATGAGTGGGGCCGAAGCCAACAGCACAGAGGCCTTTTTGCACCAAATAATGTGTTGTGATGTGTACAACAAGCGGATACTCGCTCTGTCTGCACTATAGAAGTACACCCAGAGCCAGCACCCGCCTGATGCAAGGACTATTGCAGGTGAGGGTCGGAATAATAGGGTTATGGGGAGGAATTTGCTGGACCGGTTGCTGGGCTATTGATTGAGACAACGGGACGCCTGCCAAATCAAATGTCCCAATCTTGATAATCTCGGCAGACGGCGACTCGCCGCTCGCTTGGTGGGCCTCCACTATTGGCGGTACGCGTAGAGCGCGGTGCCGGGACGCAACACTGGCGCGGGCGACTGAAGGGGTGTCGAGAGGTGTACACCGCTTTCTGCGCAGAGGTCCTGGGCAAGGGCCAGAACATACACCAACTCGCGACTTACGCATGTTTCACTTCCACCCCTCGAGTCCGGGCACAGGCTCGAACTCTAGCGGCCCACTCTGGCCGGCCAACTAAGGCAAGCCAGAGGTGAGAGTCCTGGCCTTGGGGTCCACTCCGGCGAGCCGGAGACGGCCAGTCTACACTCTCGGGGGTACTCGGGTCCGTGGGGTCGCTACTCCCCAACAGCTCGTCACAAGCTGCCCTACGGGTAGCTAAGGGTGTAGAGAGGTGTGCTGCACTTTCAAGTTCTGGGATTTCTCCCATCAGCATTACTCGCGGCTTTATGCCTTTAACACTTCCACCCTTCGAGTTGTAAAACTCTTGCGACTCCACTCTGCCCGGCCGGTTAAGGCAAGACAGAGGCGGGCTCCCCATTCAGGGGCAATCCAGAAGTACTTCGGGTCCGTGGTGGCGCTACTCACCAACAGCTTGCCAGAGCTGCCCTGCGGGTTTATTATTATTATTATTATTATTATTATTATAATATCAATGGTTATCTTGAAGGAAATCATGAAAGAGATTCGTTTCATTCTTGGTCATTATGACGTCACACAGGTCAAATGAAGGTAATTTAGTTTTTTTCATTTAAAAGAGTAATCTTTAACTTTTTCTTACTAAATTATAAGAATGTTTTAATTTAGACTTAAATATCTCCAAATGGTTTTCTTATTTTATGTCTTTCAGCTATGCTTTACATACCGAATTGAATTGAATTGACTGTGTGGTTACCTGGTGTTGCGCGAGCGCTTGTGGTGATGGTGGTCGTCCAGCGCGGTGGCTGTGGGCAGCAGCGCGTCCGGTGGCGGCGCGCCGGGCCGCGCGCGCTTACTGCATCGCGGCATCGCTCCGCCACCCTGCAACAACGGCGTCATTCGGCTAAAATCGGCACACTCGAGTAAGGCCATCCCTGTAAGCTATATTAGAACGCTGTCAGATTCATGCTAATGCTATGACATTCCATTTTCCTTTTTGGAAATCTCGTTTAGTATGGAGACAGCTGTTAAATTTGGCTTATTAGGATAGCCTTTCTTTCGGATTTCTCTTTTAGGATTCAAGGTGGCTAAAAACTAAGAATACTGACTAATATCAGAACCAAGACCTGAGAAAAACTGCTGCACTTCTCATTCCTCACAATTCCACTTACTAATGTAATTTTATTTATTTATTTATTATACTAGGTCAGCCAACATAATACATATAATACATTTCGATTTGATTAAGCAGAAAAGTTTTTAGCTAATACATATCACACTTAGAGGCTAACACAACATGCACATAAAATATAGCGTCATTGTATTGAAAAGGATAAATACATTCTATTTATATTATATAATTTTAAATAATAAACTTCGAGTACAAAAATCTGTTAAAAATTAATCAATTTGTGCAAAATCTTAAAAAAATTATTTATAAAAACTTATGATTAAAGTAAAAAAAAAAAACACAACGATCCATACCTACTAAAAAAACATGTAAAACACCATTTATAAATTCATATAAGTAATCTTTAATAGAAAAAATTCATTAAAACTAAGAATATCAAGCAAAAAGGCGAAAGATATAAATATTAAAATACAATAAAATAAAATTTGATTCATTCTGTCCTTAAAATTTTAAAATTGAATACAACAGTCCATAAAAAAAAAACACGTAATATAAATTAAGTATATATAAAATATTTTACTTAAGATTCTATCTGAATGAAAATAAAGTACAATACACAGTTTTTATCTTTGCCTGTCATTGGCAAAATAAAGCAACACATATTTACAAAGAATTGTTTAATTATTGCAATAGAAGAAAGTAAGAAATACAGTCTTCCACTTTACTTTTTGGCAAACATAAGAATCCGAACACTACTGCAATCGGCAATCTCAGCTGACTGGGGCGGGCATATGTGATCTGTCAAACTCCGTGAAGAAGGCTGTTTTAATCAGCCGAAACATAGAGATTTAACTCTCTACCAAATAATAAACAAGTAAGTCCTATGCGACTTACTTGTTTATTATTAGACCTACATCATGAGTGATACTCGTTTGTTTAATTATAAAAAGTCAGTCCATAATTAATTACCCATAGGTACAAAACTTCAACTTAAGAATTGTAAATTTTGCAGAATGCATAAGTTAGAAGCATAACTATGAACCAATGACCAACTATAATATAAACTGGGTTGTCACTGTAAACCCAATTTCCCTGGTGTAAAATTTTTCAAAAAGAAGGCATTATTATATTTTAAGTTTCAACAACAGATTAATTAAGATTTCTAAAACATAGAGACCATCAATATTTCTATTTAAAACACAAGAAAATTAAGTCATCATGACGATCATCATAGGTCATGAACTCATGACACCTACTACAAAATAACAATTAATGATGAATAATTGATAACCGTTTCGAGGTCACCAGATTTTAGAAGCTATCATACTAATGTTTTAACGAGTGGTGCCAGATCACAATAACATTGGATACAGTTTTAGCAGCAGAGATTTAGATTATTCTAGTCTAAACTATTTTTCACCATAGCAAATTAAGCAAGTACAGGAGCATTTAACAACAATGATACTTATATTACACCCTGATCTACACTTATATAATAAAGAGGAAAGACTTGATTGATTGTTTGAATTGAATACACTCCCAAACTACTGGACAGATGTAAAAAAAATCTTTTACCATTAGAATTCTATGTTATCCCTGATGAACAAAGGCTATATTAAAATGTCTTTTCCTGTAAGAAAACGATTAGCAGCAGTTACCGCTGGACAGACCGCTAGTTTCTAATTTCTGTATGACATATTTACAAAAATAAGCAAATAAAGAATTAATATGTACACTGAAAACCCATAGGTTGTACGCATTTTGTGTATCATAAAGCATCATAGCATCATGTGAGTGACAAAAAGTTAATGTTATTTTGGAGTGCTCCTACAGTGGGTAAAACCACTAAATAGCACATATACAAATTTTAATTACGCTCTCACTCACATAAAGATGCAAAAATAGAAGAAATAACATGCCATAATTTAAATAAACAAAATTTTATGAAAAGATAATAGAATAAAATGACAACATAATGAATACAACTACAGGACATCAAAAAGAAACATTTCCTATACATTCCAGCACTGAATAATGAACACCTTACTCCTCAGAAACAATTAATCAGACAAACAGCATAATAAACACATTCCACAATGGTTTCTCACAACATAGTTACATTATTGATATCAGATGACTACATTTGGAGGTTATATCTACATCAGCAGATGAAATAGGTGTCGAACAACCAACCTTTGCTGTATTAACATAATCTTGGCTGGCATTTAGCAAACTGTAGACATTTTAAGCCACATCAAGCAACTGTGTTTTGATAAAAATCTAAATTTTCATCTGCATACCAGATTATTCAAATGAAGTTTGTATGAACGTTTTTTGTATAGAACTACAGGGAATATTGAAGTTGCATATGTAGTACTTACGATTGGTGGCAGATTCGATATGAAATTGGAAAACTTGAAGGGGTTTTCGTCTCCTATTTTGCGAATTTTGCGTGAACAGATCCACGAAAAAAATGTCTCCTTGACAGGTCGATAATAACCTGAAAATAAAAAATCAATGTGGGATAAAAGAGAGCAGATGATGTCACATACATTATTAACCAAGTATCTGGTGGAATAATGCAGTATATTAGTGCTTGGATATGAAAATATGGTAACAAACTAGGGAATGGTACCTTTCAGAAGAGCAGTCAAGGTTTCGCAGAAACGGTCAATGCACTATTGCCTTTGAACTTTTATTGTGTCTTCAATGTACAATACTATTTATTCTAAATTATTTACACTTTAAACTTACAAATAACAAGAGTAACTAAATGAATTTGTAAAAGAAAACAGCAGAACAGCGGCTGCAAGAGGAACTCAAACGAAGTTTTAAATCAACGTTTTGATAATGCTTGTACATCGATGCCAAATGTATGAATGTTGAAAATAATATTTTCCGTTACGCCGTAACATCTTTCAAATTGCGTAGATTGTAAAGAATTATAATATGAATGATTGCATTTTCTATGAAAAAAGCAATATACAAGTGTTTAATCTTTAAAATGCATCAGTTCTGAAAATAGTTTTTTCATTGTTTTAGTGGTTTTAACTCAAAACTGCATAAACAAAACGCAATATTTTTTCTTTAGGAAATTTTAACAAAGGATATTTATGTGAAGAGCCCAAATAAAAAACAGATCGGAAGCCGTTCAACGCCGTCGCCTAAGATAATTTATCTGCAATGACAGCTCGTAAATCCGCGTTTTGGAGCGTCGTCGCGTCCTCTGGCAGGAGAAAATTTCTACTTTGTCAAACAGGCATCCTACCCCGTTCATGCAGACACGTCAGATAAAATTTCTCAACCTCTCGACTGAGAGAAAACTTCGCCAAACGTCAGTTTGGCAGGTACATTCTGTTTTGGTGTAATATTTCTGTTGTTTATCGTGTTGCACTATAAATTATACTTTAATAAGTTTATATTTACGAAAATAAGATATAATAAGAACAGACAAAGCGGCCAATGTTTAGAAATCACTTATGTGATGACATCTAATAGTCCTTCGTTCATTTACTTTGCCAAACGCCCGTTCAAAGGTGTGATAGTTAAAATTTTAAGCTAAGGTTTTCATTGAACGTACTCCTGTAGGTACACAGAGTACGCACGGTGGTGTTATTATTTTATTCTAAGATAGGTACAGTACGGTAGGTAGTTACAGAGTTATAGATAGTCATGCATGGAACTAGTATGCACTCTCCACCAAGGAAAAGGTAGGTACTTACTTGTAAAATTCTTGCAAATAGCAATAATGCTGAAATAGGCAACTAAAGTACCGAAAGTCCAATAAGTCGTATTTGACAGCTGTCAGATTATATGGCAGAGGGTCCATTTTCCTTTGTTGACATCTCTTTTAGTATAGAAATGACAGCTGTCAAATACGACTTATTGGAACGGCGCGGAACCATTTTTAGGGTTCTGTACCCAAAGGGTCAAAACGGGACTAATGCGCATGTTGGGGACAAGAATATGAAACACAAACACTTTGCTTTATATCGGCTTTAAGTCGAGTTGTCGTGTTATCTAGGCTCCGAGAGGCACCGGCGCTCAGGGAGCCAAGGTAACCGCAGGTGAATACTTATAGCTAAGTATTTGTAGAGTGGTCTCGCGAACACGAGTGCCTGTGAGCCCGGAGGGCGTGAGTGAGTAAGTGTGGGTAGAGTGTCCTGTGTGTAGGCACCCTAGCAAGCCTCGCGCCCGCACGCTAAGTGAGGGGCCGAGGGAGTAAAAGAGGGAACGTAAACGATAAGGCTTTATTAAAGAATTAACAGATAACCACCTCCTGATACGAAAACCAAAATTATAACCTGGCCACTCACACAGAGGGTAACGGCGGCGCGTCCAGCGCGAGGAGCGTCTTCGCAGCAGCTGTATCTTCAATCCGACGAGGCGTAGGCGCTGGAGGGGAGACTTTTAGGACTAAAATAGACTGTTACAGTGGTTACACAGTGAGAGACTATACTGGGAGTCTTCGAGATCACAACTTAGAGTCCAGACAAAAACTGATCCCCTAGCTGCTTGACGTGGCTTTTATACCCTCGTCTGACGCTGACTGTCACAGTCTTCATTTCGATAGTCATGTTCATTTCCAGAAGCTTCGATGACGATCGCGCTCTTCATTTCGATCGTCATCCTCTTCGGTTCTAGAATCTTCGACGATCGTCGACCTCGTCAGCCGTCATTTTGAGATCATGGAACTTGTTAGTGGCCAGTCGTCGCTGTCCATGGAGATCTGTTGGCATCTCATGTTAGCTTGATGATGAGGTGGTTATGAGGATGGCTCCGAGGCACGCTGGAGGGCTCGGGACCTCAGTTCCTCCAGAGGGAGAGGGAGAGGGAGAGTGCCAGGCGTAGTAAATTTAGATACAAGTACCAGGAGGTCAGAAAATACGAAGAGGTAGATCAATGTATAATAACTTTTTAGTAGAAAGCTACGCGGCTCTATGATGTATAGATAGCCGTCAACTTTGAGAGGTTGACATAACATCAAGAAAGTAAACAAACAAATTGATAAAATAAAATGGATTTCAGGAAATATTTAGAAAAATGGTAGTAATTGTAGCAGAATGCTACATTTCCCCCGCGACCCCGAGAAAATTTTTGCTGTAACAAAAATTTTGAGGTTATGAGCAGCTACCTTACCTAGCATAAATTTACTTTCAGGCTTCACCATTCATTCATACATCTAAAGTTTGGGGTAGGGCTCACATTCAATGGCTCCTACTCCAAGGTATGCTGCTCTCTGAGTATACCTCAGTTAATGACGCAAGGCTTGTTTTAGGAGTTGTCATCCGCTCCAGCTTAAAACCCACATGGTAGTGTTAAGGCTTATTTAGCGTGTCACTAGCCGCACGTGTAGAGTGTAGTAGTGTAGGCTTATTTTACGTGTCACAATCCGCACGAAGAGGTATGAACCTTAGCTCGAGTGGGGATAGAGATGACCCAACAGGTAAGGAACATTATAATAGACCCATTTAGTAAGAGTCTTTTAGGAGAAAGGGTATAAAGAGAGCCCTTTAGAGTAGTGGAGGTTTTAGAGTCAGGTTCCTGGACTAAGAGCCCAATGAAGTAGTCCGAAGAAATTCAGCTAGGGATTTTGTAGTAGAACCGAAAGGCTTTGACTGGCTTATGAGCCTAAGTTAAAGGGTTGGCTTCGCTTTGGCCGAAATAGCGATGCCATGAGGGTGATGAGGTATAAAAGGAAATATTTACAAAGAAAAGAGTGAAATGCCTTAACTCAGTTTAGACTTTAAAGTCTTTAACGTGCCATTTGGCTCTTACACCGTTTGGGTCCTCCAAGAGGTAAACGAGTGGCGATATCTTTTGTATCACTCTGCATTTGATATACCTTGGGGCGAGTTTAGCTGAAAAGTATGAGCCTGCGTTACTAAGGGCGTAGTTTTTCCGCCAGAGGAATTCGCCAACATTAAATTCCTTGAAAGGATGTTTCAAGTCGTACCGAGCAGCGTTCCTAGTGTGGGCTATGTAAAGTGACGTCTGGACCCTATCGAATATGTTGGCCAGCAGGCCTACGTTATTCGCGTATATGTCGCGAGGTAGCAGAGTTATTTCGTCCAGATTGTGTGTAGGTGTGTAGAGAGAACCACATGTGACGATTTCTCGTCCGTACACTAGGAAAGATGGGGTGAATCCCGTTACGGCGTTGACTGAATTATTCATGGCATTCTGAATAATTGGTAAATGAATGTCCCAAGAGCGGTGATCTTCGTTTACTAGTGATGCTAGTGCTGTTATGATGGTTCTGTTATATCGCTCTGTGGGGTTTACTTGTGGGCAGTAGTGAGGTGAGTAGGACGGGAAGGGTATTTTGTACTTTGTTATTAGGTTATTGAACTCCCTAGACCGGAATTGAGGACCGTTGTCCATGATTATGGTCTGTGGGACGCCGTGGACGAGAAACACAAAGTTTTCGAGGTTACTTATGATGTTTGATGCTAGAGCGCGTTTAAGTGGAAAAAAAAGGCAGTACTTAGTAAAACAGCAAGTGACGACGAGGATGTGCTGGTTGCGACGTCTCGACATGGGTAAAGGGCCTATCAGATCGAGAGATATGCATTGGAAAGGCCTGGAGCAGATTCTTGGTTTGCCCATAGGGCCGTAAGGGGAGTGATTAGAATATTTGTAGGCCTGGCAACGTTCACAATGTGAGATAAGTTTGGTTATGTCTTTAAACATACCTGGCCAGTAATGTGTTAAAGATAGCTTCTTAAATGTTTTGAAGACACCTAGGTGTGGCTCGGAGGCTGAGCCGTGGCAGTTTCTTATTAGATTTTCTCTATCTGGAGGGGATGGAACCTCTTTCCATGAGAAGTCATCTTGTATACTGAATGGTGAAGTGATGTGGCGAAATAGTTTGTCATCACTGATCATGTAGTTTGGGTATGAGTCGGGGTTGCTACGGCAGCACTGGACGAGTCTGTTGTACTGCTCGAGCTCTGTGTCAGGGATAGGTCCTGAGATAGGGGCGATGTGGGTGAGAGTGCTGGCAGGTTTCGGAGTGCGAGAGAGCAAGTCAGGCACAAGGTTATCCTTACCTTTCTTGTGTTTTAATATAAAGTTAAATGATGAAAGGCGTATAGCCCATCGGGCAAGTCTCCCGGATGGGTTGGAGAGATTAAGAAACCATTTTAAAGCCGCGTGGTCCGTGTAGACTGTAAACTGTTTGCCGTTGTCAATGTAGCATCTCCAGTGTTCAAGGGCCGTGATGACTGCTAGAGTCTCGCGTTCTGTGGTAGAGTAGTTCTGTTCGTGTCTGTTAAGTGCCCTACTCATGTAAGCTATGACAACCTCCTTATCGCCTTGGGTTTGGGTTAGCATGGCCCCTATGCCGAAATTAGATGCGTCGCAGTGGACGGAAAAGGGGCTGTTAAAGTCCGGGCAAGCAAGGATTGGTGTTGTAACGAGAAGTTCCTTTAGTTTAAGAAACGCGGAATTGGCTTCGCTTGTCCAGTTGAATTTGGGAGCATTTTTGCCGGAAGTAGTTAATTTATTAACCTCCCCGCTCGTCAAAGCACACATGTGTACATTAATGGCCGCCTACCGTTCGCTCGTCGAAGCACACATGTGTGCTTTAAGTATGGTGTCAAGTTTTTCGCGCGTTTTCGGTCCGTCAAAAATGATTCATAGACGAAACTTAACATTTTTGGTGAATGAAACGTGCATAGAACTGTTCAGAATAAAATTTTCATTATACTAGCAACACAAAGTGTAAAGCGTTAGAAAAAAAAAGTAAAATAACAAACTGTCAAAGTTGATCAACCGCTTTCGCCCGTCGGAAATTTTTGGTGGATGATGTTTTTAGTGCTTTTCATATGAAAAAAATATGTATGTATAGACAAATGGAGAAATGTATAATTGCATCACATATTTATTACAGATTGTGCTAAAATAATTGAACTTTATCGGTACATCATATATTTTTCGTAATTATATTATATATTGCGAAGTCAGCAAAATTTCTAGACATGCAACTTCCAGGCCCAGAAAATAAAAAACAAAACAACATAAACATGCCGAAAATTTGTAAATAAACCGGTAATATATTTCCGCACTAGTATTTAGTAGTGGATTGAATGTGAACCGTAAAAATTTTAAATAATTTATATTTTTGCAACCATAGTCCTTGCGAAATTAGTCGCCATTTTTGTTTGCGAAATTTGACACCAGCGAACGGTAGCTGGGAAATGTCAGGTGAAAGTCTGAGAGGGTTAATCGGTGAAGCGATAGTGCTGAAGTTTGGAACAAATCTGCGAAACCAGCTGCAGGTACCAATGAACTTTCGAACTTCTTTGCGCGAAGTGGGAACTGGGAAATCTAAGATAGCGCGTATTTTATCGGGGTCGGCACGGAGAACGTGCTCATCAACTATGTATCCGAGGTATTTTAGTTGACCCCTGAAAAATACACTCTTTTCGAAGTTTATGGTCAGACGTGCAAAGGTTAGTTTCTCCAGGACTTTAAGAAGTAAAGAAATGTGTTCCTCAAATGTTGAACTGATGATGATGATATCGTCTAAGTAACAGAAGACTTTGTTGTCAAAGTCGGGGGTGAATAACATGTCCATTAGTCTTTGCTGTGTAGCTGGAGCGTTAGTTAGCCCGAAAGGCATAACCACAAATCTGAACATGCCTCGGCCTGGTACGTAAAAGGCGGTTTTATCTCTATCTGCTTCGTTGAGTGGTATTTCCCAGAATGCTTTAGCGATGTCTATGCTAGAAAGAAATTTAGCGTTTTTTAAGTGGTCCAGGATTTCGTTGATGAATGGAAGGCTGTAAGCATCGCGCCTAGTTACGGAATTAAGTTTTCTACTGTCTACGCAAAATCGCCACTCTCCGTTCTTCTTGGGGGTGATGAGAACGGGTGACAGCCAGGGGCTTTCGCATTTTTCGATTACCTTCCAAGATAGCATCTTATCAACCTCATTGATAAGTGCCTTTTGTTTTTCAGGTGAGAGCCTATAGCAGCGTTGTTTGATGGGAAGAGTGTCGCCAGTGTCAATTCTATGGGTTATAAGGTGTGTGCGGCCTAGTTCGCCTTTCTCTTCGAAGGATATTTTCTTAAATCTATTAATTATATCATCAGCTATTAGTTTTTGATCAGAGGATAAGCATTCATAAGGGTGTATTTTTTTATTTTCTGTAATTGTGTTGCAGGAAGTTGTATTGAAGTTGAAAGCTAAAGAAAGCAGTTTAGGGATAAGATTAAACTTCTTCCAGAAGTCGACACCTAGTATTATAGAGGGTCTAATGTTAGGGAACACGAATGCTCGCAGAATTTGAGTTTCATTATTAAATGTAAAAGGTAAGTCAATAAAGCCTAGTGAAGTTGCTGTGTGGCCACTGGCTGAAGATACTGTTATCGTCCGCAACTTAGATAACGAGTAGCCGAGATTTATGAATTTTAGGTGGGAGTTATTCCCGAGGATTGTTAAAGAACTGCCGCTATCTAGGAGACCAGAAAAGGCTATGTTGTTTATAGTGAAGTGGAGGAAAGGGCGCTCATGGTCTTTTTCCTCATCGTATAGAATTGAAGTAATTCTGTAACACGTGTGGAATAAGCGGATATTCTGTAACCAGTTCTTCCAATCCTCAGCGTCAAATTTTGGCTTATCTAAGTCGCGCTTTTCTAGTTTTTTGGGGAGGGGTTACTTCTGCATTTAGGGCATTTCGGGGTTTTGAAATCCTTTAGGCCACACTTGAAGCAAATTGGAAAGCGGGGTTGAGTACATGTTACTAAGGAGTGTCCGTTAATTCGGCACCGAACACAAAATAAGTTGGAGTTGTGTCTGCTGTTGATCGTGTTGATTTGCCTTAAGTATGAAGGCTTGAATGGTGATGGTGTGTAGGAGGCTTTAGGAGTGTTTTGGTTGGGGTTAGGTCTATGCATATAGCCTGTTTTACTAGAGGATGGTGTGGGAGGCCCGAGAGGTTTGTAGTTGAATTCTGCAGCGAGTGGATCTGGGAGTGGTTCCTTAAAGTTCTTATTTTTGTCGATTACTTTCTCATACTGTTGGCAGGCAGTTATGAGTTGTTCTAGTGTCAGTATGTTCATGTGTGCTATGAAGTTAGAGTAGCAGGGCCTTATGTTCCTCATTATTATTTCTAGCTTCTCTTCGCTTGATAATGGTTTAGAAAGCTTATTGAACATGCCTGACATTATCGACACATAAATGATAATTGGCTCAGACAGACCTTGAGTTCTGCTTCTAATAGATTCTAGAAATTTGTAGTCAAAGTCATGGCCTCCGAAATCGTTGATTAGGTCGGCACAGAGTTGTTTCCATGTGTAATTAGGGTTCATGTTTGTTTTAAACCTAAGCCAATGTAGAGCTGAGTCAGTAAAGATGTCAAAGATTCTGCTCATAAGTGACTGTGGATCTATTCTCCTGGATACGCGAAATTCCTCCACATTTTGGATAAAGGACCGGGGACAAGTTTTCCCGGAAAAGTTAATTTTTTTTAATTCCTGAAGGCTTTTATCGAGTTGTTGTCCTAAAGGGGGAGGAATTTGCGGGTGGGAGTACTGCGGTGTGCTAAATATCTCAACGTATTGCTCCTGATCGTGCTCCTCTTGGGTATGTTGGTCTCGTGTTTCCTGGTTGTGTTCTGCCTGAGTGTGCTGGTCTTGTGTTTCCTGGTTGTGTTCTGCCTGAGTGTGCTGGTCTTGTGTTTGCTGTTCAGAGTCTGGGTCAGGGGATGATGGTATGGCCGACAGAGAGATTTTTTCGAGGTCCGCGAATTTGTTTTTTAAATTTTTAAGGTCATCATTTAAAGAGGGGTCAGTGTCCGGGTCCATTCGTTCTATACGATGAAAAATATGATTAACTAGCAGCCCGCCCAGCGGTTTCACCCGCTGCTAACAATTTCCCCCGGGAATAAGACAGTTTAATATAGCCTATGTTCATCAGGGATAATGTAGGATTCTAAAAATCTTGACTTCAATTTGAAACAAATATCGTTTTGAGATGGTGGTGGCGTAAAGTTACATTTAACCTGGCCAGCCCCATGGCAGTGCCTATATATTTTTTTTTATCCCGGCCGAGTCGATTTTCTATTAGGTCATATAACAAAATTGTAATAAAAATAAAGAAAATTGTGTGATACAAATTTTTTTTTTAGAATGACGGTTCATGACGTCAATAAGTGATAATACTATCCTACATTGAAGAAAGAATTTCAATTTCAATTAGCGGTAAAATATTTTTTTAAATCGGTCTAGTAGTTTCGGAGCCTATTCAATTCAAACAAACAATAAATAAAATCCTGTTTCAAATATTAGTGTAGATTATATTATTATTATTTTAGTGTGATGCCGGCTTAGAATAGCATCACCCGATTTCTTTCCCGTGGGAGTCGTAGGAGGCGACTAAGGGATTTGAGGGTGTGTATTGCAATTTTAGGCGATGGGCTGACAACCTGTCACTGGCGATACACAATTTTCCGAATGACCCTCAAACATATTATGTCAGACGTGGCGTAAATGTCCGTTTTTGCGGCCGTTTACGCTCTGCCTACCCCGCAAGGGATAACAGGCGTGATATGTGTATGTATGTATTATTTTAGTGTAGATTTTTTTAATGCATTATTTAATGTTTTTTGTCGTCTTTTTATACCGAGTAAGGGACAGCCCTTCGAATACTGATACGGTGCATGAAACTTAAAACTGGACAACTTTCCCCTAGAAATATATGTCAGGAAACGCCAAAAAAATTACCTTCCATACAAAATCACAATCAGCTGACTGCATTCACTATGGGAAGTCAGTTTTTTTACGTTGCCTGAAATATGTTCCTAGGGGAAAGTTGTTCAGTTTCATGGTCTGCATGTACCCTATTAGTATTCTGAGGGCTATCCCTGACACCCTTTAATACAGTAATGATTAAATGTAATCATTACACTGGTACGAATAATGTGGCGTGGTTGGTAATTTTTTTAATGAAAAAGTAGTTATTGTGGCATAACTGTAATAGTTAGACATATGGTATCGCGGACATTATTATAGATATTGATGTCCTCTATAAAACTGTAGTACATCACTTTGCTCTATTGTCAATAATTTCCACAGCGTACGCGATATAAGATATCTTTTTGGTACATTTTTCACACGTTGTGTTACATTATCGAAATTTTCACGCGGATCCCTATTTTTTTGGCGTATAAAATATAGCCTATGTTCATCAGGAATAATGTAGGATTCTAATGGTGAAAGAATTTTTAAAATCGGTCCAGTAGTTTTGGAGCCTATTCGATGCAAACAAACAAACAAACAAACAATCAAATCTTTCCTCTTTATAATATTATTATATTATATAAGTGTAGATATAGGTCTCCACCTTAGGGATAAGCCGAGTCACCCCTTCGGTGATTTGAGTCATTTTAGGTTCTAGAAAAGCTAGGGTAGCGTTTGTTTCCGCTATATCTTGTGCGAGGGAGACTGGTGAGTCGACTACGTATTCAGGGTTGGACTCAATGAGCCCAAGAATCTGCCTCTTGAGAGCCACGACCGTATCAGCTGGGTCACCTAATCTTAGCTTTATTTCGTACTCGAGCTCAGGTTTGTTAAGTAGTGTGTATTTTATTGGCCTAATTTTCTTTTGGTAATAAAGTAGTAGGAAAATAATTGCGAAAGAAAGGTTAATAAAGTAAAAATAGAAGAAAAATGATAAGGTAGTAAAGTAAAGTTTAGGCTAGTATAAGATTATTGTTAAGTCTATAATTCAAGTAAGGTCTTAAGCTGGAGGGTAGAGAGGGCTAAGAGGGCCAAGAGAGGAGGGCCAAAGTATATTATTTAGGCTACTAAGTTAAGTTGTTTTAAAATTTTGAGAGGGAAGGAGGGAGAGGACCGAATGAGGAGGGCCGAAATGGTTTACGCTAGAAGAAGCGTTATTTTTGAATTTAGAGAGGGTTCCTAACACGTTGGGCGCCAAACTGTCGTGTTATCTAGGCTCCGAGAGGCACCGGCGCTCAGGGAGCCAAGGTAACCGCAGGTGAATACTTATAGCTAAGTATTTGTAGAGTGGTCTCGCGAACACGAGTGCCTGTGAGCCCGGAGGGCGTGAGTGAGTAAGTGTGGGTAGAGTGTCCTGTGTGTAGGCACCCTAGCAAGCCTCGCGCCCGCACGCTAAGTGAGGGGCCGAGGGAGTAAAAGAGGGAACGTAAACGATAAGGCTTTATTAAAGAATTAACAGATAACCACCTCCTGATACGAAAACCAAAATTATAACCTGGCCACTCACACAGAGGGTAACGGCGGCGCGTCCAGCGCGAGGAGCGTCTTCGCAGCAGCTGTATCTTCAATCCGACGAGGCGTAGGCGCTGGAGGGGAGACTTTTAGGACTAAAATAGACTGTTACAGTGGTTACACAGTGAGAGACTATACTGGGAGTCTTCGAGATCACAACTTAGAGTCCAGACAAAAACTGATCCCCTAGCTGCTTGACGTGGCTTTTATACCCTCGTCTGACGCTGACTGTCACAGTCTTCATTTCGATAGTCATGTTCATTTCCAGAAGCTTCGATGACGATCGCGCTCTTCATTTCGATCGTCATCCTCTTCGGTTCTAGAATCTTCGACGATCGTCGACCTCGTCAGCCGTCATTTTGAGATCATGGAACTTGTTAGTGGCCAGTCGTCGCTGTCCATGGAGATCTGTTGGCATCTCATGTTAGCTTGATGATGAGGTGGTTATGAGGATGGCTCCGAGGCACGCTGGAGGGCTCGGGACCTCAGTTCCTCCAGAGGGAGAGGGAGAGGGAGAGTGCCAGGCGTAGTAAATTTAGATACAAGTACCAGGAGGTCAGAAAATACGAAGAGGTAGATCAATGTATAATAACTTTTTAGTAGAAAGCTACGCGGCTCTATGATGTATAGATAGCCGTCAACTTTGAGAGGTTGACATAACATCAAGAAAGTAAACAAACAAATTGATAAAATAAAATGGATTTCAGGAAATATTTAGAAAAATGGTAGTAATTGTAGCAGAATGCTACAGAGTCTTGTCCCAAACAACCCCAAAACATCGATATACCTGTATTATTAATTAATTTCCGTGGAAAGCAAAGTTAATGTGTTTTTTTTAATTGTTTGGGTTTAACGTCATGCGCAAGAGTCACGCTTTTACTGAGACTTGGTTGTCTGTCTGTCTGTCAGCAGGCTGTATCGCATAAGCCATGATAGTCAGAGAGTTGAAATACACTAGAATAAGTAAGTACAATAACAATTAAGGGGGGGGGGGGCCTTACATAACATGTGTTTTTTCGCTCGATTTCATCTATAATGGTTCAGAGGCTGTTCCTCATGAACGGTAATAGTCTGACTGTTGAAATTTTTACAGAAAAACAACAAATACTAAAAAACTAAATAAACTTACTATCTAAGGGGCTTTCTGGCTCATATATACAAACAAAAGCCATCTTTATCTTTATACCATTTTTATACATTATGGCACGGAACCCTTTGTGCGCGAGTCCGACTCACACTTGGACGAATTTTTAGTCATTCTCATACATTCGACATTGTTGTAAAGTACGGCCGTTCCGATAAGTCGTATTAGACAGGGAGTTCATTTTTCTTTGTTTACATCTTTTTTTTTAAGGAGACGACAGCAGTCAAATACGACTTATTGGAACGGTGGTACTTTAGCTTCGGTATCTGCAAAAATTTCGGAGACGGCGCGCGTACCTATCTGTCTGTACCTGCTTCAATCTTCACTAGGCCAGCGGATTTTTAATAAATTACGTTTTCATCGAGTTATGCATACACATACATAAATCACGCCTATATCCCTTACGGGGTAGGCAGAGCGTTAACGGCCGTAAAACGGATATTAACACCATGTCTGACAAAAGTTTGAGGGTCAATCAGATAACTGTGTATTACTATAGTGACAGGTTGTCAGCCCATCGCCTAAAATTGCAATACACATCTAACCCTCGAGTCCCGTAGTCGCCTCTTACGACACCCATAGGTAAGAAATGGGGTGATGCTATTCTAGGCCGGCATCACACGGCTTATGTTATGTTAGAGTCAAAATTATTTTGCTTTATGAATCGGGTACGTAAAGACGCTTGCGCCGAGCAACATCAAATCGTCCAGTGGCGCCCTCACATGTTTTTAATAAATTTCTTCAAATCTCAAACAAATATCAAAAATCGAAGACGGATAAATTGTTGTCCTATACTTACAATAAGTTTATTTCAAAATACAACACACGGCATTTTCTTGTGTTTCAAATCCTACTTATATTATAAATGCGAAAGGAGAACAGGTGGCGCTGCTGTCACGTAAACATTAGCTCCGTACAGAGTATGTAATTAAAAATAGTTAAAGTGTTTAATATTATAGTTTTAATTGATAAAGTCTTTAAGAAACATCTGATTCTGAAGTGAAAACGTTAGTGACTAATTTCGAAATGAATTAAGTGAATAGTAAATCAAAGACCCAGTGCTTAACTTAATGAGTGTTTTTACCAATCTACAAAACAAAAACCTTACTTTCTTTATATACAGTGAATAATCAAGTGATAATTATCATAGAATTAACTGAATTGTACTATAATGTGATCCAAAGTGTTAGATTTCTATCAAAACCTAATAATTGAACCGTTAAAATTTTGAATCAGTGCATACCATTGTTATGTGATTGTGCCGTACTCGAACCCACACCTCAAATAAATACACCGGCTACGAACCTTGCACTTCAAATAGTTCAGGTGAATTCCAACAGAGGGCGCTATTTAATTAGTGAAGCTACTTCCTCACAGATGGCGCATCACAGAGGCGTTGCATTAAGGAAAATTCAAAATTGTTTGGGAGCTGACAATTCTATGGGCACTGAGAATTATTATTGATTATAAATTAAATATGAATTGCATTATTGCAATTTAATTCCTAATATTTGGACATAAACATAATACATTGCATCTGACATATCTGACAGAGATAATAGTCACACCATCACCCGCTTGCACGAACCTTCAACTACAAATAGTTCATGATTTAGACAACAGAGAGCAGTAGTACTATTAGTTCAGCTACTCACCAACAGATGGTGTCACGAGAAATAAAATTAAATATTTTGACATCTTAACAATTAAACTTTGGTACTAAGACATAATTAAATAAAGTAGGTAGCATAAAATGAACAACAATATTCACAAAACAAATAAAATGGCAAAAAAATGTGACAAATGTAAGAAAGTTATCGATAACAGGGAATATCTTACCTGTTCTATCTGTAAGAAAATATTCCACGTTCTATGTACCAATGTTCCTACTACTAGATTCTATAATACAATGCAAGCTTTCCACAAAGAAAACTGGAAATGTCAGCCGTGTTTGGCGACAATACAGACTGCAAAAAGATTAACTCCTGAAATTAAATCTAATACAACTAGCAATAAACGAAAAAATCAACAAAAAAACAGCTCTACACCTAGTACAATTCCGAAGCCGAACTCTAGCGCCACACCTACAATATTAACAAAAACGGTAACTGCGACTTCGACGAAAGCACCTCCACCTCAATTGAGACCTACAAATGAAAGCCCTAATTTAGAGAGTTGTATACCATGTTGCTCGAAAGTGTTGCCACCAGTCGCTTCGAGCACACAAAATGTAAGTCAGACTGAAACTATTACAAAAACGGTGCACCTTCATAAATTACATAATCAGCCTTCGATGGAGAAACAGAGTTCAATTGAATTGTACAAAGAAATAGATTTTGTCACTATACGGAAACAAGTGCGTGTAAATATACCTACTCACAACTCGTTTGACTCATTATCGACAGATGAAGAGGATTCGTCTATTCTGCAAGGGACTTTCAGCTGTCCAGACTTAAGTTGTATTGAGAACACAGAACTGAAACTAAAGATCCATACTTTAAAAACAACTCTTGAAAGTGCGGAAAACGAACTTGAAAACACCATCATAGAAAATAATGAGCTTAAACGCCAGTTAGCAAAAATGACTCTAGAGATAGAATCTTTAAAAAATATCTGTAAATCAACAAAACAGGTAAAATCTAAAAAACACCGGTCCTCCTTCGTTGAAGCAACACCCCACATAGAGGTAGAGCATACACCACGTTCTGCAAATAACAGCCCTACAAAATATTTTAATGAAACTTCCGCTCTAGTTAGATTTCTAGAAGAACAGATGTCTACTCTACAATCAAACTTAATGGCTGCATATGAAGAAATTGAACTGCTTACCAATAAAATTCATGAATTGGAATCTCTGAAAATAGAACAAGAGCAAAGAATGCATAACGGATTCAACAGCAATTTAAGAGACCATAGTGAAAAACCTCCCAACTCTTTCTTTGGAAATAACAGTAAGCCGAAAGTTCTCTTACTGGCTGATGAAAATGGAAGAGGAATGAGAAGAACCCTGGACAAATTTGTTGGAGATGACTATTTTGTTTCCGCCATACTTAAACCCTATGCAAAATTGGGACAGATTCTTAAGGAATCCCTGGATTTGTGTGAGAGTTTCACGAAATCAGATTATATTATTGTTCTGACGGGGACTAATGGGTGCCATGTAGGGACTTTTGTTTCGGATTTAAACCTTTTTCTTGGGAAATTATCTCACACAAATGTAATTTTGTTATTTAATGAGAGTGAGACTCGACATAGATTTGCAAATGTAAATAAATTAAATTGTCAAATTATTAGAAGTAGCAATAAGTTTAAATTTATTTTTCCTACTGAATTGCATTATCATCAAAACGGCAAAATTGATAAATCAAACACTGCTAGAGCGATCATCTCTAACATATCACGTATAAATTATCTGTTGACGTATACTTCCACCTGTAGCACAGGGACAACCTATTCTCAAGCTTGTGAATCTCTTGAACTTGGTTCTGAAAACGACTCTAGCTCGTCACAGGCACTGGACGAGGCAATACCTATCACAGAAAAAAACGACAATAATAATAGTATCCAGTTTTTTCTCTAATTCTATAACTATTTTACATCACAATATTGCGGGAATCCTTAGTAAATTGGATGAATTTCAATTTTCAGTAGACAATTTAGAAAAGAAGAATAAAAAACGAATTGATATTATCTGTCTGTGTGAGGGTAATTTAAAGCATGGTACAGAGAATAATCTTAAGTTGAAGCAGTTTAAACCTGCGGCGTATTATTCTAGGTCCAAGAAAAGAGGAGGTGTTGTTATTCTTGTTAGAGATGGGATAGACTACAAGGTACTTAAAAATATTGAGCACATTTCGGAAAACTTCATATTTGAATGCTGCGGAATACACTTAAATGACTATAATATAACTGTTTTATGTATATACACAAACAAAACTCCAACTTCACCAAAGTCTACATTCTTTTATAAATTAGAAGAACTACTTCATATAGTATGTAGAAACAAGCGGAAAAAGTACATCATATGTGGAGACTTTAACATTAATTCATTAGTGGAGGATAATGTATCAATAGAGTTTAAAAGGCTCCTAGAAAACTATAATTTGGTAACTAGGATATTTGAACCGACAAGAATTACAGACACAACTCAAAAATGCATTGACCATATAATTTCAAATATTTCGGACGGTAAAGCCGAAGTTCATAACTTTGAATTGTCGGACCATAGTGCACAAACTTATCAAATTCCTGTAAAAACTTCCCCTAAACCGATGGTGAATTGGTGGTACGAATACAAACGTGATTACAGTTATGAGAACAGAAAAAATTTTTTAGAATGTCTCTCTTGTTTATCATTTAATGAAGTTTACCAGGATAATATACCAGCCGAAGAATCATTTAATATTTTTTACGATTTATTTCTCTTATTTTATAATTTATGCTTTCCGATAGTCAAAGTCCGAAGGAGAGCAAATCAGTCTAAAAGTAAATGGCTAACGAAAGGAATTAGAACTAGTTGTAGAGTCAAACGCGGGCTTCATGCAAATATTCGTCATAGAAAGGGCAATAAAACTCTCTACAAAAAATACTCACGTATTTTACGTCAGTGTATGAATATATCACAACGAAAAGTAAATACAGCTTATATAAATAAATTTAAAAATAAATGTAAAGCAGTATGGAACATAATTAAAACATATACGACCGACCAGACATTCAACTCAATTACAAAATTAACAGTAGAGAGTAATGAAATACATGAGCCTCTGGAAATTTCCCAATCATTAAATAATTATTTTCTTACCTCGGTGTCCAATAATTGTTCTATAGCTTAAAATAATTTGGACACCGTTTCTCAATTCTTGCCATCCAATGAAAAAAGTATATTTCTATACCCGGTCTTATACTCGGAGTTATTAAAAATTGTAAATAAACTAAAAAATTCTAGAGCAGTGGGTTATGATGATTTATCAACTGAAATAATTAAGATGAGCATTGGTATTATCATCTATCCACTTGCACATGTGATAAATAGATGTCTCCTAGAGGGTATATTTCCAGCAGTTTTAAAAAAGTCTATCGTAAGACCACTTCTTAAAAAAGGTGCACGCGACCTCATGGAAAACTATCGTCCTGTAACCTTAATACCGATATTTTCGAAAATTCTAGAAAAATGCATGTATAATAGGCTACTAAAGTTTTTAGAATCTCAGAAAGTTTTGCGGGAAGAGCAATATGGATTCCGTAAAGGGAAAAGCACTTCATTGGCAATTTTTAGATTGATAAAATCTGTAATGGATGGCTTGAACAAAAATTTAAGGGTTACGGTTTTGTTAATGGACATGAGCAAGGCTTTTGATTTTGTGTCTCATGAACGGTTGCTTGCGAAGCTGCAAAGATATGGGATAAGAGGACCGGCTCTAGACTGGATAAAAAGTTATCTAAGTAAAAGAGAACAGAGCGTTGAGATACAAACCTACAATGATAATAATAAAACTATCGAAGGAATCCGATCTCCCTTCTTATACAACAACTTTGGCGTACCTCAAGGCAGCATTTTGGGTCCATTACTCTTCCTGGTATACATAAATGACTTACCTAACGCAAAAGCAGATGAGTGCATCTTATTCGCAGATGACACGTCCATTGTAGTTAAAAGTAAAAGTGATGAATCTCATGAAGATGCTGTTAATAACGCCTTACAACAAGCCATAACTTGGATGTCACAAAATAACCTTATAGTTAATATTAATAAAACAAAATATATGCAGTTTTCCACACGTAATAAGACACCATTAAAGTTAAATATAAACTATAATAACCAATGCGTAGAAAGTACTTCAGTCGCCATATTTCTAGGTATAACTATAGATAGCCACTGTAATTGGAAAGACCATATTGAAAATCTTTGCTCCAGGTTAAAAAGTTTTGTTTTTCCCTTAAGACGCATAAGTCAATTAGTGTCAAAAGAAGCTGCCATTACTGCGTACTACGGATACGTTGATTCTATCTTGCGTTATGGCATAATAATTTGGGGAAACTCTTGCGACTTGGAAACTCTCTTCATAAAACAGAAGAAATGCATTCGAGCCATATTTGGTCTAAATCAGAGAGACTCATGCCGTGCATACTTTATCAAACATAAACTATTGACCGTAGTCAGTTTGTATATTCAAGAGATCTGTGTTTTTGTTTACAAACACGGTTCTCTATTTAAACAAAATCATGAAGTCAGCAATCGTGCGCTACGCTTACAATATAGAAATAAATTATATAAACCGCCAGTCAGAATCACACAAATTAAGAATAATAGTTACATGATGTGCATACAAATTTTCAATAAACTTCCAGACGAATTTAAATCATATGATTTCCGAAAGTTCAGAAGTTCACTTAAGCTTTGGCTCACAGAAAAGTGTTTTTATGACTTGCGTGAATTTATGGAATGAGTTGATCGCTCTATTTATTGTTTGACTCTACCTTTATAGTATAATTGTTTTATTTTAACTAACTAACTAACTAACTCCGTTGACTCAGCGACCCGAAGAGGATCTTGGCCTCCGCTTTATTTTAACTGCTTTATTTTTATTTTTAATGAATTTGATTTGATTTTATTTTAATTCTAATTTTGTTTTTTAATTTAATTTAATTTTGTTAATTTTTACTTGGACACTGAATTTATTTAAATGGATTTACTTGAATAGGTTTATAGGGTACAGTGACCTAAGATGGCCCGGCTCCCAAGATGGCCCACATAAAAAAAATCCGGCTTATTATTTTTGAAATTATTTGAATTTTCGCGGGGGGCACGTCTTAACTCCCTAGACAAAATGGCAAGTGTATCCTAACACGAACTCACCGCCATTTTGATGTTATTTGTCACTTGTCAACAAAGATTCATACGGGAGGTCGTTTTATTAAAATTACCACGCGGATTATGGGATATTTCTATAAAATTACCGCAGATTGTTACAGTTTGATTGATTCACGTCATTATTTGAACATTTCCGCATGACTTACTGGGTAAGTTACACTGTTTCATTGCGTATTTGCTGTGTTATAAAGACTTTTACTGCTATAGGGTAGTTCGCCTATGACGGCCCATCCAATGGTGACCTAAGATGGCCCGCTGCTCGGTGTTTTTACGATAAATGAAACAATCGTGCTCGTAGTTAATTTCCTAATATTCTGTTGAATTTTGCATTTTAATTTTATAAAGAGTTTAAGTTATATAAAAAAAGAAGCTAGTTTAGTTACTTTTTGTTAAATTTATAGAACATTTTTTTCATATGCTCTAATGAGGCCCACAAAAATTTATAATCGAAAATTTATTTCTTTTATAAAAAATTATGTCTTTGTTTTTTAAGAGACAATTTTTAGTTTCATAAACCTATGTGATTTTTATACATTTAGTATTATTTATTTGTTTTACAGTAGATTTCAATTTTGATAGATTTATGATGGCCCATACGCCATGTTGTTGACTAGTTTTTGTAACAAGTACATGAGACTAAAAGATAACACAAAATCAAAAGAGTTGTAGGAAAGAACAACGTATAAATCAGAAAATTATCAAAAATATTTATAGCTGTGTATTGGGCCTTTTTAGGACACCCATTGCCTAAGATGGCCCATTGCAAGGGATTTCAAAATTTTAATTTTTCTCCATAGAACCTCCTCATATATGAGTCAAACTAAATTTTTTTGCTGATTAATAAACCAAATTTTATAATTGCAACTTGTTTTGTTTCCTAAATTATCTATTTATTTAAATTTTTAGGGTTTGAAATTAAGTGGGCCATCTTTGGTTCCTGTACCTTATAATGTAAAAACCTCATTTTATTAGTTTTAGGTTAACTCATATCATATTATATTTTATATTCTTTGACATTTTTTAAGTTATTTTAGGAAATTTTAATACGATAACACACTAATTTAATTTAGAACATTAATTAAATATTTCATGCAAATGCCTGCAAAGGCAGTTTTCAGTGTGACTAGACTTTAGCATCTGTACCTGCTTACCAATGTACCTGTTTACTATGTATGAATAAATGAATTATGAATTAAAGTTTGTATGTTTGTTTGTTTGTTTCTTCTTCATGCAAAAACTGCTGAACCGATTGTAATGAAATTTGGCTCACATATAGAAGGTAATATGGATTAACACATAGGATAGTTTTTATCACCACTTATGCGGGAAACGCCGCGGGTAACAGCTAGTTTTTAATAAATTATACTGTTTATGGCCACCATTTTCCGTTTCAGTGATTTAAAAGACGCTTATCAATGTAAAGCGTATTGTTGTGCCTTGAAATAAACTTAAAGCACCTATTTTTTTATTAATGACTAGCAGCCCGCCCAGCGGTTTCACCCGCTGCTAACAATTCCACCCCGGGAATAAGACAGTTTAATATAGCCTATGTTCATCAGGGATAATGTAGGATACTAAAAATCTTGACTTCAATTTGAAACAAATATCGTTTTCAGATGGCGTAAAGTTACACGCCGTGTGATTAACCTGGCCAGCCCCATGGCAGTGCCTTTATTTTTATTTATTTTATCCCGCCTGAGCCGGTTTTCTATTAGGTCATAACAAAATTGTAATAATAAAAAAGGAAATTGTGTGATCGAAATTTCTTTTTTTAGAATGACGGTTCATGACGTCAATAAGTGATAATACTATCCTACATTGAATAAAGAATTTCAATTTCAATTAACGGTAAAAGAATTTTTAAATCGGTCCAGTAGTTTCAGAGCCTATTCAATTCAAACAAACAAAAATAATACCTGTTTCTAATATTAGTGCAGATTATATTATTATTATTTTAGTGTGATGCCGGCTTAGAATAGCATCACGATTCTTTCCCGTGGGAGTCGTAGGAGGCGACTAAGGAACTTGAGGGTGTGTATTGCAATTTTAGGCGATGGGCTGACAACCTGTCACTATAGCGATACACAATTTTCCGAATGACCCTCAAACATATGTCAGACGTGGCGTAAATGTCCGTTTTTGCGGCCGTTTATGCTCTGCCTACCCCGCAAGGGATAATAGGCGTGATATGTGTATGTATGTATGTATTATTTTAGTGTAGATTTTTTTAATGCACTATTTAATGTTTTTTGTCGTCTTTTTATACCGAGGAAGGGACAGCCCTTCGAATACTGATAGGGTGCATGACACATAAAACTGGACAACTTTCCCCTAGAAACATAGGTCAGGAAACGCCAAAAAATACAAACTTAATTAAATTAACTTCAATACAAAATCACAATCAGCTGACTGCATTCACTATGGGAAGTCAGTTTTTTACGTTTCCTGAAATATGTTCCTAGGGGAAAGTTGTTCAGTTTTATGGTCTGCATGTACTTACCCTATCAGTATTTGGAGGTCTATCCCTGACACCCTTTAATACAGTAATCATTAAATGTAATCATTACACTGGTACGAATAATTTGGCGTAGTTTGCACATTTTTAAATGAAAAAGTAGTTATTGTGGCATAACTATAATAGTTAGACATATGGTATCGCGGACATTATTATAGATATTAATGTCCTCTATAAAACTGTCGTACATCACTTTGCTCTATTGTCAATAATTTCCACAGCGTACGCGATATAAGATATTTTTTTGGTACATTTTTCACACGTTGGGTTACATTATCGAAATTTTCACGCGGATCCCTATTTTTTTCTCGTATAAAATATAGCCTATGTTCATCAGGAATAATGTAGGATTCTAATGGTAAAAGAATTTTTAAAATCGGGCCAGTAGTTTCAGAGCCTATTCGATGCAAACAAACAAACAAACAATCAAATCTTTCCTCTTTATAATATTAGTGTAGATGGGTTTGCTCTCGACTCTAGTCAAGGTCATAGGACAGAGACAGAGTCTTAGATGGAGCGAGCTCACCCAGAAGAAGCCTGTTCACTCTTACTTTGAAGAGATTAGGGCTGTATGCGTTTGGAAACACAGACGCTGGTAGTGAGTTCCACTCTTTAGCAGTGCGCATTGTCATTTAGTCCGAATTATTGGAATGGCAACCAGGTATGGATGGTATCCGGCGTTGCGTCTTGATTTCCGATGGAAGAAGGGACACCTATAGGAAGGATAATTAGGGCAACAATTTGTCCGTCTCAGATATTTAAATGCTTGTTTTAGATTTTAAGAGTTTTTTTAAAATCATGTGATGTCGGCGCTGCCTTAAAATTTCCTTTTGATATGTCTTACCTACGCCACATGTGGAGTTACCTGTCCTTTAAAATCGTAAAAGCCCTTATTAAATGACGGCACTTGAGTCCGGCGGCGTCAACCAGTCTATGAGAGGGAGCGGAGGGTGGCTCCCTCGGTCCCTCACTGCACTCCCTAAGCCCTGTGACCAGTGGTTTTCAAACTTTAGGGCACGACGCGTGTGAATATTATGTTGCTAAAAATTACTGCGAATTTTAATCGACCAGCCCATAGAATTGAACAATTTTCCTCAATAAATAGAAGCCAAAATGTCCTTAATAAGCTTTGGACCTCTACACAGACATCTAAAATATGGTTTGCCTGAGGACCTACAATACAAAATGTGTTACAGTAAGGCCATTCCAATAAGCTATATTTGACAGCAGATTTGTGCTTATGCCATGGCATAGGGACCATTTATCAATGTTCCTTGTATAGGCACCTCTTGAAGTTCGCAGTTTTTTTACATCTTTTGCATGTAGATAAAAAAACAATATAGTACTCTACTTTTAGTAGTGTATTTTATTTTAGTATTTTGGTAAAAGTTACCTAAATACCAAACAAGTGGTGTTAATATCCGTTTTACGGCGGTTAAAGCTCTGCCTATCCCGTAAGGGATAAAGTCATATCATGTTTATGTATGTATGTATACCAAACAAAGCTGTTCAGCTACCAAACAAAGTTGTTAAAAGTTTCAAGAAAAGAATCACACTAGCACAAGAGACGCGTGACTTACCTATTATGTCAAATTATTAAGTATAGTATTTTAGTTTATTCCTCCTTATGTATTGTATACCTACCTTGCGAACTTTAAGTACGATTATATTTAGTTTTTTTTTGTGTATGGGCGGGTACCCGCTTTGACTGTTTCTGTTTATCTTTTGGTTGGCCGGTAGAGAATGCCGCTTGGCATTAGGCCCGCCCTTTGTACTTTCTGTGCAATAAAGTTTAATAAATAAATAAATAAATATGTCAGACGTACGCGGGCTTTCCGAATCCGAATACGGAGCACGCGCAGAGCACGCGTAAAGCACGCGTAGAGCCCGCTCATGTCTGAATCCGCTCTAAAAGTTTGGGAGCCCTTGCTTTAGGCACGGCGTCAGTCTGGTGAATACTTATTATCGATCCTTTAAACTTTGTTAGGGCCCTAATTGATCATACGCGGTCCCTAGTTTGGGTTTAGTTTTAGGTTTGTAATGAAATTTTGTCGCTCGGAACTAAAGTACCGCCGTTCCAACGAGTCGTATTTGACAGCTGTCAGATTCGTGATAATACAGAGGATCCATGTCTTTTGTTGACATCTCTTTTAGTATAGAGATGACAGCAGTCAAATACGATTTATTGAACTTTATTGTACTTTACTTGAAAATTAGATTTTTGTTAACGTACCGATTTATTTTCTATACTGTAAATTGAGCTTAGAGGCCCTACAGCTTAAAATTAGCCTAGCTTTATTCGTAGTACGCAACTAGCCAACAAATCATTGCAATCGCAATATATATTTTTTGTTTACTATTGACTTGTAATGTGTTTCATTAGGTGGTTTTAGGCAGTTATTTTGCTTTCACTTTAAAAAGTGTAGCATAATAAATAATTCTTGAGACTATGTTCTTGCCGTGTAATGCAGGCTTAGAATAGCATCACCCCACTTCTTTTCCGCGGGTGTCGTAAGAAGCGACTTAGGGACTCGAGGGCTTCATATGTTACAGTTTTAGGCGACAGGCTGACAACCTGTCACTATAGTGATACATGATTTTTCTGAAACAGCCCTCAAATATTTGTCAAACGTGGTGATAGCTAACGCTAAGCTTAACGCTCTGCCTACCCCGCAAGGGATAAAGGCGTGATATGTCTATGTATGTATGTATGTATGTACGTTCTAAATAAGAAGGAAGTCTAAAAGCGAATTCCAAGCTAGTCCATAAACTAAGTATTTACTTAAATTACTAATATTTACCTAAATACTATCGCTATAGACCCGGTCTAATACTTAAAATGAGTGAAAGTGATCGCGAGTGCTTAAAAAGTTATAGTCCATAAAATGTTTGTCACTGGTCGCTGAAAAACCATTGCTGGATTGTGTTCTCCGATGCGTCGAATTATTTCTGCTTACAAAATGTTAAATTCTCGCACCTTCTAGTGACCGATACTGTAAACAGCTCGGGCTGTTGATAAGGAAAGGAACAACTTTCTCCATGGAACACAGGTCGAAATAAGACAAAGAGCATGGGACATTTTAGTATGAAGCCTGGTATACCTACAATTCGCGATGACAAAAAAACAAATTTTGGCGGCCAGAGATGAAACATGTGCGAATCGATAGAACATAAAAATACAAACAGGAAATACTCTTTGGTAAAATGTCGTAAGTGATACGGTTTCGGAGTAAATGAGGGCCGAAGTTTTTTTTAATTAAAAATATTTTTTTTACTTTTTATTAATTCAGAATGTTAAGGCAAGCATATAAAACTTCTAATTTGTAAAAAAGGGTTTTAAAATAATGCATTACTATCAAAACCAAAGTAATTAAATTAAACTCGAGCCATTTTTGCAGGCTCCATTTCATTTTCAGGTGTTATATCCATAGTAGAAGACATGTTAACAAAGGAAAATGAACCTTATTCCATAGCATTAGCATGGATCTGACACCTGTCAAATCGGGCCTATAAAAATGGCTCGAGTTTCTATGATATAACAACATAACCCCTGATAAATGGGAGATTTTGTGACTGTGAAATCGATCGCAGAACATTGTGGGTGATAGAGAGACTATATAGACAGACAAGTAGAAAAAAACCCAAAAAGCCTTCGTAATACAATGAGGGAAATATCCGAAAAGCTGTGAAAAGAAGATACTTTATTTATATCTCATTATTGCTCTTGCATAGTAGGGAAGAGAACTCTGGGCTGTTGTTCCCATATCATTAGCGTGATATGGTTCTTGGGATGGGCTCGTCATCAAGATATTTTTCCGTTGCCACCTGCATTATTTTTGGATTCTATTATTGTACGACATGATATAGAAAATGAAGCGAATGACGAATTTTAATCCTTATCGAGTACCGACCGAAAAGCTATGTAGTAGCTTCTTATCACGGCTTTTCGGATATTTCCCTCATTGTATTACGATGGCCTTTTGATTTATTCTACTTGTCTGTCCATATAGTCTCTCTATCACCCACAATGTTCTGTGATCGATTTCCCACTCATTGACTTATATCTGTATGCACTCTTAAATCTCGATTCAAGTATTTTTTTATTTACGCATACTTTATTTTAAAATGTGAAATTGTTTCAACGCTCTAAAAAAAACTAAACGAGCCAAAAGTTCTTATTAAAAACCAAAAAAAAAAAATTATATTAATCCTTACCGAGTACCGATCGAACAGCTATGTAGGTATTGTTTATGTTATGGTCTTTACTTTTTTCCATTCTAATGTTGTCTAATCAAAGTATCTTATTTTCACGGCTTTTCGGATATTTCCCTTATTGTATTACGAAGGCCTTATTGTTTTTTTTTTTACTTGTCTGTCTATATAGTCTCTCTATCACCCACAATGTTCTATGATCGATTTCACAGTCACAAAATCTCCCATTTATCAGGTGTTATGTTGTTATATCATAGTAACTCGAGCCATTTTTATAGGCCCGATTTGCCAGGTGTCAGATCCATGCTAATGCTATGAAATAAGGTTCTTTTTTCTTTGTTAACATGTCTTCTACTATGGATATAACACCTGAAAATGAAATGGAGCCTGCAAAAATGGCTCGAGTTTAATTTAATTACTTTGGTTTTGATAGTAATGTATTATTTAAAACCCTTTTTTACAAATTAGAAGTTTTATATGCTTGCCTTAACATTTTGAGTTAAAAAAAGTAAAAAAATATTTTTAATTAAAAAAAAAACTTCGGCCCTCATTTTCTCCGAAACCGTATCACTTACGACATTTTACCAAAGAGCATTTCCTGTTTGTATTTTTATGTTCTATCGATTCGCACATGTTTCAACTCTGGCCGCCAAAATGAGTTTTTTCCAATATCTCCAACAATAGGTATACCAGTTTGGTTCCATGCTCTTTGAAATAAGTATTAATTTGGTCTAATTTTTTTTATAATTTGTTCCTTGGAGAAAGTTGTTCCTTGCCACAAGCCCGATCTGAGTTTTAACTATCAAAAAAACAGAATAAAATTAAATTTGTAGGGGGTTCCCATAAAACAAGCGTGACTTATATCTATACCATTTTTATACTTATTAGTCCGGAGCTAACGGAACCCTTTGTGCGCGAGTCCAACTCGCACTTGGAATTTTTGTTGTATCTTATTTGTAGAGTTCACAATTCTATTTTACTATTACCTACCTCTATCTGTCGTAGACCCGACTAATATCTACTTGACAATCTTGACATGTCAAATGATCTAGTTTTAAATGTTTTTACACTACACTTTGTATAAAAATAATGATCACATTGCACTATCTGGGATGGCGTCAAAACACAAACTTTTATAAATATTATTTTTTTGTATAGTAATTCTATTCTAAAAAACTACCTATGTAGAATTTAAGAATTTTGCAATTTTTCGAACTACCCTCAAATTTATGTCTAACGTGGCGTAAATGTCCGTTTTTGCGGCCGTTTACGCTCTGCCTACCCCGCAAGGAATAATAGGCGTGATATGATATGTGTTTGTATGTAATTTTGGACAATATTTGTAAGCATACAACTTTTGTGTTCTATAAAATGACCCTGACCCAGTCATGTGTACCATCTGAATTTGTAAACGGCTCTACCATTTGTTCAGGTAGAAATAATAGAGGTGTTGCTTTCACGAAATAAAAATCAAAGCCGGTAAATTGCAGCCTTAATTTACTAGGATAAAAAACAAAGCAGAAACGCGCTAAATTGGAGTGCGCAATAATTAGTAACCCATTGCCAAAAACAGGGTGAAGCCGACCTTCTCAAAACTGAGTTGCGTCGCGACACGACATTTTGCTCCCCATTCAACTAAAATTACAGCCTCTCGCACAACATTACACTATTAAAGTACTAAGTTTGTGCACGGTAAGGGCGCACTTGAGTGGGGTAGCGTACAAACGCCCCCGCTTTTACCCCATTTCACCCCAATGCCGGGTTCCGACCCTCAGTTCGCGATTCAGTCACTCAGAGGGCGTACGTACGCCGCCGAGCGATTTCCCGCGCGATCTTTTCCAAAGTGCAATATCCTTCGAATTTCGAACTTTGTGTTCTTTCGTTTAAACATTTTAAAAGTAAGTGTTTGTTCTTCTGTTATTCGGCCAGTGTTGGATTACTTTTTAATGAGTTTTGTTTTTGGGTGACTTTGTTTGGAGAGTCCGCATTTGGCGAACTTACGTAAGTGTTATTGCTGCATTGCGATTATTTGCGATAGGTAAGTAATATTTAAGCTGTATTTATTCATATTTTTGAGAAGTGTAATAAATAACCGTATACTTTAAACATTTTAGAGGCATAATTCTCATAAATGTTAAGTTTATTTCCGAATTCAAAACTCGAACGTCTGTAGGTATAACCAGCATTGAATAAAATTATCAACTTCAACAGTATAAAAGAACAATAACGGTAATTTAAAAAGGGCAGCAAAATCAGCGCTCTTTTGTTGGAAAACCCAGACATTCAATCATGATAAAACTTTGCCCGTGTTGTTTACCGTTAAGGTACAAGTTAACAGTGGACCGCAAGCAGCAACTGCAGACGACACTGTTGGTTTGTATAAAGAACAATTTGGTCCTTTATGGAATGTGTAATTAACAGCTAAATTTTGTCCACTGCTGGACATGGTCCTCCTCCTATTTTGGGATATTGCTATATCCTCCACGCTTGACAGGCGGATGGGCGAGCGCAGTGCAAAATGTTGCATTCACAGGGAACGCTGCCCATTCCCTGTATGAATTTATCTCTTGGTCGCTTTTCACGACACTCACGGATAGAAATGGGGGCACGTTGTTCTAAGCCAGTACCATACATCCATTAAGTAGTTAATTTACAATGGGATGGGAAAATGTGTCGTCCACTCAAACTTCACACCTTAACCAATAAAAAAAATGCTTTAATTTAAACACGCTGCCTTTTGTAGGTAGATTGGTTAAAAAAAAAGATTGTTAGGTCGTAGTTTTTAGGGTACCGTACCACAAAATGAAAAAAAAAATGAAACCCTTTCTTTGTGGTCCGTCCGTCCGTCCGTCTGTCTGTTTGTCAAGAGTCTTTATCTCAGGAACGCGTAAAGGTACCGAGTTGAAATTAAAACCACATACTCAAGTCTATGGCCGCTTGTAGTTGTAAAACAAATTAAGGTTAGTGTTAAAAAAGATGCGGCAGTTTATGCTAAAAAGGCGTGTTTTTGACTCTCTCAAGGATATTAAAATTCAGAGAGTATTTCAGGTGGACTTCGAACTACGACATTTGGCTGGTAGCTTTGTTTTGAACTGAACAAATTTCGTAAAAAACTAAAGAAAAAAGCTTTTTTTTAAAATTTATTTTGAGGAGCCAAAAAAGAAATAAATATATATTGAGACAAGTTCAAGTGGGGTATCGTATGAAAGGGCTTGATGTGCATGTCACGGAACCCTCGATGGGCGAGTCCAACTCGCACTTGGCCGTTTCTTTTCTAATATTGAACTATCTACTTTTCTACCGAGTTCAAACTAAATTTACATAATTTTATAGTACACGCTATAATCACCGCAAAATTATGTGGCAAAATGTAAATGTAGGGTTGCCACAATTTCTTAATTAAATCAGGACATTAACATGATTAAACGAAATTATTTGAGAAGCGATTTCAGGAATAATTAAGCTCTGAAAATTATTTTGAACATGGAAACAATCTGGACTGTTTGCCAAAGATTAAAGTAGTTTAGAAAATGATTACATACATACAAATAATCACGCCTTTATCCCTAGCGGGTTAGGCAGAGCGTAAACGGCCGAAAAAAACAAACACTTACGCCACGTCTGACAAACATTTGAAAGTAATTCAGAAAATTTAATATAACGATATGATAGGTTGTCAGCCTATCGCCTCTTACGAAACCCACGGGATAGAAATGAGGTGATGCTATTCTAAACCGACATCAAACGAAAAATACAGAGTGTAAGGGACAGCCCTCCGAATCCTGATGCACCCTGCATGCAGACCATGAAACTGAACAACATTCCCCTACGAACATATTGTGTCAGTAAACCCAAAAAAGTTGACCTCCTATACAAAATCAAGATCAGATAATTGCAATTTTTATATTATTTTGTACTTAAATATATTATATTATAATAATTTACTTTAATATTCTCGCCAATCTGCGAAGACAGTTTTTTGGCAAGATAGCACTATTAACATACAATTGTAATATCTATCTTAATCAAATAACTAACCTATGCATGCAACCTAATTAATATGAGAAGTTAACAATTTTTTGCGTTTCTTGAAATATTTTTTCAAAGGAAGTTGTTCTGTTCAGTTTGATGGTCTGAATGCACCCTATAAATATTCGGAGGGCTGTCCCTTACACCCATTGATCTATAACAACCCTAGATTACGCGCGTACGCTCAAAAGGTGGGCCGGTAAAGTAGTGCACAATTTGCAAGCGAGCACTTCTTTCCCACAGTGCGTGGCTGGCCGCGAAACTGTTAACATGACCAAGTACGGGCTAACAAATAAGGCTGAATTCAATAGATAATGGTGAGGTTCGTTGTGATATTTTGAATCAGGCGGACGCAATGAATCTATAAATCGCTATGTATGACTGTATAGTTCAGTAGGTGACAAAATCTTAGCGTAATTTTGTATGAGGCGCTAAATCTAGGGTTGTTGTAGATCAATGCTTACACCCTGTATAGGTTAGAGGTTTAAAGATTTACATACCATATCTATGAAGTCCATAGATATAGACAATATAGGTTGGGGTGGGCGTACCGGTCGGAAACCAGGCACAAGACAAGTCGTGGACTTTCGCTTGAAATTTAGAATGTTTTGAATTAATTATGTTTGGGATTTCAGGGTGTGTACCTATTGCAATTTTAGGCGATGGGCTGACAACCTGTCACTAAAGCGATACACAATTTTCCGAATGACCCTCAAATATATGTCAGACGTGGCGTAAATGTCCGTTTTTGCGGCGGTTTACCCTCTGCTCTGACTACCCCGCAAGGGATTATAGGCGTGATATGTGTATGTGTATGTATGTCTGAGATGCTGTATTTATCATGGTAGGAGGCTTTTATTATAAGAATGATTATTATTTTGGATTTTGACAAAATACTATGGGGCTGATATTCAGCCGCACAGTACGTCACCCTACCCCTTTATGGGGTCAACTATAAGTGATATAACTTTTTAAGCACTCGCGATCACTTTCACTCATTTTAAGTAATAGACCGGGTCTATCACGATAGTATTTAGGTAAATATTAGTAATTTTACCTAAATGTTAGTAATTTACCTGTGTCCCGACGTTTCAATACAGTTTCATGTATTGTGGTCGCGGGTTGACACGTCGGGACACAGGTAAATTACTAATATTTACCTAAATACTATCGCGATAGACCCGATCTAATACTTAAAATGAGGGAACTATAAGTGGTTTTTCATAAAATTTATAAGAAAACCCTAGTATACCTAGGCTGATCCCTTGAGCCAGCGCCCATCGAAATGCGACCGTCCAGTAGTGCCCTCAAAGATTTTAAATTATTTTTTTCAAATCTGAAACAAATGTCAAAAATCTAAAACGGACAAATTTCTGGAACCGCCGTATAAAGGAGTAGGTTTATGTGCGTCTACCCTACTTAGCTATTCATATATATATGAAGTTATGTAGGTATACATACCTACCTCTACTTTGCCTACACACTCGAATGTTCGTGCTCCAATGAATAACGGAATAAGTCCACACATGCCAGTTATATTACTTGCAACGGTATTGATCCAATTTTACTTACCTACAAGAGTTTGTAGCGATTTAGAGTTTCCTGCCTTTTGAATTTAGAACAGTTTTACATTTTGCTATAAAATTTCAAATAATGCTGCTGCTAAATAATACATACATACATACACAAATCCTTACGGGGTAGGCAGAGCTTTAACGGCCTTAAAACTAATGTTTTCTAGTAGTTTTACGAATATTTTATAATTATGGGTCCTGCAGTGCCTGCAATAAAACTTTATTTAGCTATTTATTTATTTTAAAACGGATATTATAACACCACGTCTGACAAGTTTGAGGGTCAATCAGATAACTGTGTATTACTAAAGTGACAGGTTGTTAGCCCACCGCCTAAAATTGCAATTGCATGATGTCGTAGTAAAGTTCTGTATTCACTTTTAGATATACCCACAGGTCTTTTAAACCTTTTGGTTAAAAAAACACCCAATAAGAGATAATGTCTAAATTTAAATCCACAGATCAGATCCGTGGGTATTCATTTTCATATTTCACTTTACGCCAAATCTTCGTTCATTCTCTTCTTCTTTCCATAGTTAGAAAGTCTACAGCTGATTAACATAAGTCTTCCATAGGTAACCTTTGACAGCTTACCACAGTGCCTATTTGCCGGGAACGCTGCTACGGCTACCCGTTCGCTAGGCAAACTGTCCTCACGGCATGTAACATTGTTAATTTTGACGCGTCCACTACTACATCGCCAATCCGATACTAGGCGGTTTTTTACGTATCTAACTTGAATAAATCAATACCAGAGTCTTCTTCTTTCTTTTTTGTGTGGGACACCGAGTCGTCCAACGACCCGGTGGATCCTAGTGTCAGAGGTTTCCAACCGCCTTCTACTAGTCTACTAGAGGCGGACCTCTGACATGGTTGTGTTACAAGTGCCGTCTGAGTAATCTAGACAGCAACCGGGACCGACGGCTTAACGTGCCCTCCGCGCGGAAGCATCTTTCTTTTCGGACAATCAGGTGGTTCAGCCTGCAATGTCCTAACCAGACTGGGAACAAATTCACAAAGTCTCAACTTTGTGAGTGTCCCACTGAGAGTCAAACCCGGAACCTTTGCGTCGCAGGCAGTCGCACTACCACTGCGCCACATCGGCCGTCCAGGTTCGATACCAGAGTAAGCCAAATATCTCTCATATAAATATAAAATATCTATAATATCTATATCTTAATAGTATCATCCCAGTTGTAAGACGGGTGTACAAATGGTTCGTGTAAATACGGGAACCGGATTTACTCCTTTGGGACTATCTTGAATACCCGGATATTGAAGTTTTGACGTAACGGCTATTAAAGACGGATATGTCATTTAGGCGGCTCTCCTACTGCACCGCACTTTCTTTAATTAGACTAAATAATTATTTTGTTAAGGGACGGACTAAGGGACTCGAGGGTGTGTATTGCAATTTTAGGCGACGGGCTGACAACCTGTCACTATAGTGATACACAGTTATCTGATTGACCCCCAAACTTTTGTCAGACGTGGTGTTAATATCCGTTGAACGGCCGTTAACGCTCTGCCTACCCCATAAGGGATATAGGCGTGATTTATGTATGTATGTATGTATGTAATTATTTTGTTTGCAGTGTGATAAAGGTAGGTACATATAGTTAGCTAGTCGTCTGAGGATGTCACTGTTAGTTTTCTTAAACGGTGATTTTCTAAGACAGCAGCGCCACCTATTTAAAAATTAATAGCAAAGTGAGGAATAAGTAATAATACTATCCTACATTGAATAATGTCATTTAATTTTTTGTTCACCACAGTAATAATGAGTAATTTTTCATCCATTCCATCTCTCTTATCATAATCCATTCCTGAACAAAACTTTACATATTAAGCCTTTATCCCTTGCGGGGTAGGCAGAGCGATAACGGCTGCAAAACATGTCGCTATCGCCACGTATGACAAAATATTAGAGGGTACTTCCAGGCAAATCGTGTATCACTGTAGTGGCAGGTTGTCAGGCTGTCGCCTAAAATTGTAATACACATGAATGTCCCTTAGTCGCCCCTTATGACACATCCCTTGCGGGGTAGACAGAGCGATAACGGCTGCAAAACATGTCGCTATCGCCACTTATGACAAAATATTAGAGGGTACTTCCAGGCAAATCGTGTATCACTGTAGTGGCAGGTTGTCAGGCTGTCGCCTAAAATTGTAATACACATGAATGTCCCTTAGTCGCCCCTTATGACACCCGCGCGAAAGAAATGAGGCTGGTTCTAAGCTGGCATCAAACGGCCGATTTTGTTTACAAAATTTACCGTGTGATGCCGGCTTAGAATAGCATCACCCCATTTCTTTCCCGCGGGTGTCGTAAAAGGCGACGAATTGACTCGAGGGTGCGTATTGCAATTTTAGGCGATGGGCTGACAATCTGTCACTATGGCGATACACAATTTTCCGAATGACCCTCAAGTGTTTGTCAGACCTGGCGTAAATGTCCGTTTATTGAGGCCGTTTGCGCTCTGCCTACCCCGTAGGGGATACAGGCGTGATGTATGTAATACGTATGTATATACATTTTATTCTTTCATAAATTCTATGAAGATATTTTTGTCGGTTATATGTAGCCAACATTTGTAACAAACATTCATCTTTATCATATTAGTAGGAAGTAGGAAAATAGGAATAACAGAGATGTTTGGATGTGCCGCTATGGGAATATTGTTTTAGGACTGTTTAGATGAGGTACTTACTTAGGGAAAATGTGTTCAAGATCCTTTATTGCATTTAATCATTGTTTATCTATTGAACACACACAAACACGTCACGCCTATAATTCTCGACATGAATCTACACTAATAATAATATTATAAAGAGGAAAGATTTGATTGTTTGTTTGTTTGTTTGCATCGAATAGGCTCCGAAACTACTGGCCCGATTTTAAAAATTCTTTCACCATTAGAATCGTACATTATTCCTGATGAACATAGGCTATATTTTATACCAGAAAAAAATAGGGATCCGCGTGAAAATTTCGATAATGTAACCCAACGTGTGAAAAATGTACCAAAAAAATATCTTATATCGCGTACGCTGTGGAAATTATTGACAATAGAGCAAAGTAATGTACTACAGTTTTATAGAGGACATTAATATCTATAATAATGTCCACGATACCATATGTCTAACTATTACAGTTAAGCCACAATAACCACTTTTTCGTTTAAAAATGTACAAATGTACCAAAAATCGGGTACGCTGTGGAAATTATTGACAATAGAGCAAAATGATGTATTACAGTTTTATAGAGGACATCAATATCTATAATAATGTCCGCGATACCATATGCCTAACTATTACAGTTATGCCACAATAACTACTTTTTCATTTAAAAATGTACCAACTACGCCACATTATTCGTACCAGTGTAATGATTACATTTAATCATTACTGTATTAAAGGGTGTAAGGGATAGCCTTCCGAATACTGATAGGGTACATGCAGACCATGAAACTAAACAACTTTCCCCTAGGAACATATTTCTGGAAACGTAAAAAAACTGACTTCCCATAGTGAATGCAGTCAGCTGATTGTGATTTTGTATGGAAGGTCATTTTTTTGGCGTTTCCTGACATATGTTTCTAGGGGAAAGTTGTCCAGTTTTATGTTTCATGCACCCTATCAGTATTGTTTCATGCACACTGTCCCTCACTCGGTATAAAAAAGATCGGACTCGGACAAATAACATTAAATAATGCATTTAAAAAATCTACACTAAAATAATACATACATACACATATCACGCCTATTATCCCTTGCGGGGTAGGCAGAGCGTAAACGGCCGCAAAAACGGACATTTACGCCACGTCTGACATATGTTTGAGGGTCATTCGGAAAATTGTGTATCGCCATAGTGACAGGTTGTCAGCCCATCGCCTAAAATTGCAATACACACCCTCAAGTCCCTAAGTCGCCTCCTACGACTCCCACGGGAAAGAAATCGGGTGATGCTATTCTAAGCCGTCATCAGACTTAAATAATAATAATATAATCTACACTAATATTAGAAACAGGATTTTTTATTGTTTGTTTGAATTGAATAGGCTCCGAAACTACTGAACCGATTTCAAAAATTCTTTTACCGTTAATTGAAATTGAAATTTTTTATTCAATGTAGGATAGTATTATCACTTATTAACGTCATGAACTGTCATTCTAAAAAAAGAAATTTGTATCACACAATTTTTTTTTATTACAATTTTGTTATGACCTAATAGAAAACCGGCTCGGGCGGGATAAAAATAAATAAATAAAGGCACTGCAATGGGGCTGGGCAGGTTAATTAATCACACGGCATGTAACTTTACGCCACCACCATCTGAAAACGATATTTGTTTCAAATTAAAGTCAAGATTTTTAGAATCCTACATTATCCCTGATGAACATAGGCTATATTAAACTGTCTTATTCCCGGGGGGAAATTGTTAGCGGCGGGTGAAACCGCTGGGCGGGCTGCTAGTTATTTATACATAAAAACCTTCCTCTTAAATCCCTCTGTAGTAAGAAAAGCAGAATCAAAATCCGTTGCGTACTCTTTAAGATCTAACCACACGAAAAGAAGATGAAGATTGCTATCCATCATTTTATATTTTTATATTTTGTGTCCTCTTTTCCTCATTAAATGAGTAGATAATGAATCAATGAGCTTACTTTTGAAATATTTGTTTATATATTTTAATATTGGCAGTTTGAGCGTCTAACAGGACGTGAGCTCGACTGTACAAATAAATAAAATAAAATAAAATTTATTTATTTATTTCGGATTTTTACATTTATAGTTTAAATTTAAATTAAGTTCAGGGTTAAGCAAACATAGCTTTAACTAATAAAATTAACATTCATAATTTATAATTTGAGACTTTACAGATTTACATCAATAGTTTAAAAATAATAAGAAATAATCTAAAAAGGCTTTAAATAACTAGGTTGTGTAATAAAGTATGAAACGAAAGATAATTGAAGGAACAAACATGAAATAACGCCCATGGATTAAATTGGAATTGAAATAGGGCCCGAGTAGCGCAGGCGGAAGCGAGTTGGAAAATATTAAACTTGGAGAACATTATGTATGTACTTAAGGCCGCATCAGTCCCAAAAAGTAAGTCCCTTTCCTTTTCTGAGCGTTAGAGAGAAAAAGACGACGGCTCAGATACGAAAAACCGAACGTATGTTTAATTAAAAGATCAATGTATTCAGATCAAAATTAAAACATATCAAATAGTAAAAAACATGGTCAACCTAATCCTTAACCTAAAATCTACAATCCATAAACCTACTTCATCATTCAATTGTTTAATTATTAAAATATATAGGTACCTAGACAAATATTTCAAAGAGTATGAATGAAATGATGGATAACTATTAAATCGTTCAGGTTTTTAGCCTAAAAAATGGACCAAATATGCAAAATTAAAGGTAACTTTGCGATTTTTTCTATTGAGGTAATTTCAATAAAGAGCCCCATAGTTTTGTAGCATTTAACTTAAAGTATTACTAAGGAAAATATCGTCTCATAATTTGGAGATTTTAAGAAATACTAAATTCCAAACACTACCGATCCCTGAAAACTTGCAAAATTTTCAAGCGCGGGCAGGAGTTGAACCTGCGACTTTCGTCATTACTAGTGACGACGCCTCTTCCATCTGGGCTACCGCAGCTCGTTCCTTGCCCGCTAATTTATCGTCGTCACTAGTAATGACGAAAGTCGCAGGTTTAAATCCTGCCCGCGCTTGAAAATTTTGCATGTTTTCAAAAATTGTATACCTAACACGAGAAGTGTTTTAAAATTTGGTGTCACTACCGATCCTTGCGCAGTTGATTTCTAAGCCCATTTCGCCATAAATAACAAAACATGCTTCATACTTTGCTCTACGTGTTGTTACGTTCACGGTACAGCGGGCCAATCAAAATTAACAATACAACGTTCGCTTCACGCACCGTGCTTCTCACTAAAGCTAACCAGGCGAGGGCTTTATGTACTACAAACTTCGGCGAATATGAACATGTTGTTTCATCACTGACTAGCAGCCTGCCCAGCGCAGCGGTTCCACCCGCTACTTACCGTTTTCCCGCCGGAATAAGACTAAGGGCTCGAGGTGTGTATTGCAATTTTAGGCGATGGGCTGACAACCCGTCACTAAGGCGATACACAATTTTCCGGATGACCCTCAAATATTTGTCAGACGTGGCGTAAATGTCCGTTTTTCGCGGCTGTTTGCGCTCTGCTTACCCCGCAAGGGATTATAGGCGTGATATGTGTATGTATGTATGTGTAAAAAGTCATTTTAAGGCGAGTGTCGTCGTGAACGACCGCGACAGTGGCGCCACCTCTCTTTATTTATACAAACAATCTATCAGAATGTCCGTTCCTCAAGTTTTTAGTATTATCCTTATGAAAAATTAGAATCTACAAACTCAATGAAATATTTGCTGTAATTAAAGTTACCTATGGCAATTAATACCAAATGTGGCCGTTATTAGGCACGTTTAGTACACAGCGGCCGTATTCCGCGTCTCAGTTGTGTTTCAATAGAGTGTCAGTTGGATGGGTTTGGCCGTTTCATATTCCGCTAACAGTTTGAATAGAAAACCTCAATAGCAATAGAATGACAGTTGAGTGTCGATGGCGTTCCAATTTAAAAAATGAGAGATTTGGGGCAATAGTTGAATCCTTATACGGATAACCTAAAGTTGCGCTGAAAACTTTATTCTAGTTTCATGTAATGGCACTTCGAAACGTTTTACAATACGAGTAAAAAACTGCCGCCAGAAACTCGTACACTGCGAAACACGGGCAACCTGCTTTATGCTTTTTGCTTGACACATTTGAATAAAATATACAGGTGTGAAAATATTAGCTGCTAATATTGTAAGGGGTGAACTAGCCCAAGAAACTTAACAACTTACCCTAATGAACTTAGGTCGAAATATATACAATTTTTTAGAGCTCCCATACAAACTAACCCAGTCGGCTGGAACATTTTGTCATTTTTTTCATATTCCGATCTAAGTTCCTTGGGGCATTTTGTTCAGTTTTATGGACTGGTTCTATTCACACACATATTTGCAGCTTCTTCAGAAACGGAAAATAAAACTTTAGGGTTTTATGTGTATTGCAATTTTAGACAATATGGGCTGACAACCTGTCGCTATGGTGATAAACAATTTTCTGAATGATCTTCATAATTTTTGTCAGACGTGGCGTATAATGTTCTCTTTGCCGTTAACTCTCTACCTACCCTACAAGGCATACAGATACATTTAAATGTGTTGATTGAACTTACCCTATTGTGGCCAGTAGTTTTTTTTAATCTAGTTAACCATTTGAAAATTATGACTAACTAAACTCTTAAGGAACGGGAATTGAACCAGGAACTCTCGGCGAAGAAAATAGAAACGGACCAACTAAGTAATACCAGTTGTCAATAAAAGTATTCAGGCTATGCTGTAAAACGGTGCATAGAATGCTAGCACCAGCTCGAATAGGAATCGTCTATAGAAGGGGAAGCGTTAATTGGAATTTGTATGTGCAACTGCAGTGCATTCTCGTCTGGTGCATCTTTGGCGAGCCTGCTTCTATTTCCAAGCATAAGGCTACCCTTGAACAAAATATAATGTACTAGTTTTCCGCCCAGCGGTTTCACCCGCTGCCACTCATTTACCCGTAGTAATAGTTGTTTTCCTGCGGTAAAAAGTGACCTATGTGTAATTACAGGTTATACTTGTGTTTTACATTTCATCCAAATCGGTCAAGCCGTTTGAGCGTGAAGAGGTAACAAACATACATACACACACACACACACTCTCAGGTTTATAATATTAGTACGGATTTTCTCGACCTTTCCAACTGATTTTGTGTGGCATTGTTATAGCAAATTTGAATCTTCCGCTGTAAAATTAGTAGCGTTATAAATAGGGAGATTCACCATCCTGGGTTTAAAGTTTGTATTTTTTATTGTTTATTAAGGATGGGTTTGCTCTTGACTCTAGTCTAGGTCATAGGACAGAGACAGAGTCTAAGATGGAGCGAGCTCACCCAGAAGAAGCCTGTTCACTCTTACTTTGAAGAGATTAGGTTTGTATGCGTTTGGAAACACAGAAGCAGGTAGTGAGTTCCACTCTTTAGCAGTGCGCATTATAAATGATGACTGGAAGCGCTTAGTCCGAATTGGTAGAATGTTGAATTGTATGATTAAATCGCATCGCTTGCAGCCTTAACAAACTCCGTTGAAATACTCAGTTCTATTGTACAACACTCTAAAGAATGTTAAAAAATCACTCTTATTTTGGCTTCGGTAGAACGAGCTTATATCATCCTCGTCTAGTTTCTAGTCGAGGAAACAACTAAAGTTGTTAAGGAGGTAGTCTAGGAGTGTAGTAAACGGAAGTGGCAGTGGGCTGGGCACGTCTGTCGTAGAACTGACGGACGATGGAGTAAACGGGTTCTCGAGTGGAGGCCACGTCTCGGCAAGCGTAGCGTTGTAAACCCTTCGGCCTGCTGGACTGACGAATTAAAAAAGGCAGCTGGTAGCAACTGGATGGCGGAAACGAGAGATCGTGCCCTATGGCGTACCCTGGGGAAGGCCTACGTCCAGCAGTAGACTGCAATAGGCTGATGTATGTATGAAGTACCTAGTCCATAGAATTAAGATGGTAGAAATGAAACATGTCTCGGTCATTTTTATACTTTTAAGCTAAACCAGCAGTGAACACTAAACTCCAACCAATATCTTCATGCGCTTGGAAACTGCGATGCGAATCCTCCCTGGCTACAGAATAAAAAGGACGCATCTAACGTGCAAACTACCAGAACAAAAAGGGTGCACGGGCACCAGACTGTGACTCCGCAAACATTTGCCTACACCATGTAGGTACCTACCATACCAGGAGCTGTGAGTAGGTAGGTATATTGATTTTGGCTGATGCTCAAACACATCCATGTACTGATAGAGTTTTTGTTGTAGTTCAACTGATAGCTTTTATTAAGTTTGCTTACAGTTTCACAGACAAAAACAGTAGGTACCTATGTACATTATTTTTTTTTGAAAACATACATACATCATGCGTATATCCCTTGCGAGGTCGGCAGAGCGTACGCGGCCGTAAGAATGGACATTCACGCCACGTCTGACAAATATTTGAGAGTCATTCAGAAAATTTTAAGTACAGCATGTTACCCTCAAGACCCTTATTCGCCTTTTACACCCACGGGCAAGAAATGGGGTGATGCTATTCTAAGCCGGCATCACACGGCGCGGCACGGTTTTTATAAAACAATTTCAACAAAGAAAGTAAATTAAGTGGCTGGCTGGCTAGTTCACTCCTTTCATATTTCCAGGATATTATGCACTAATAACACTTAGAAAGATTGCCAAGTTATCCAAGTACGGTACTCAATTATTTTCTTCTTTCAAAGAGAGCCAGTAATAAATCCACTTTCTTTTAGCCTTGTTAGGAGCTTCCAATGAGTTTTATATCCGATGGAATTGAAACTTATCGTATCTTTATACCCTGGGAATAACCGCAGATTTTCCTCATCCATTTCAGAATGTTTGAAATCCATTTGTAAGAGTAGTAAGAACAACATTGGACCAACTCGTATTTAAATTATCTGCTGAAAGTTCTATCAGAACACATCAGTCTGCCTATTGGTGGGACGTTTTTCATACAAATGTTAAGGGCCTGCGTCGAACTTTTAAACGTCCTTTCCCGCTAATGGCAAATCTTGTGTGCGAGAACAGAGCGGAATCGCCATATTTAGACGATTTTTCACTCATTTTGTCGTGTATAGGTTTTTGATTAAGTAGTTGTTTACCGAACCATTACGCAAAAAAATAAAAATAAATTATTAGATTCCATTGTTAAAACCGATTCGCCACTTTACGCCAATAGATGAAGTGGACGAGAATCTTAATCTTCAAAAAGAGTTTGGCGATAAACTTACGTGGGCCTTTATAATTTTGCATAAGCTTTTGTTAAAAAATTGCTGTAGGTACATCGGATGTACAAGACCATTGAATTTCAGTTTTTTGTTTGTACCTAATGTAAAACGGATCACCTTAAGATATCAAATTACTCTTGTTAATCTAAGTAACTTTGTGAAAACCAGTATATGTTGACTTTTAAATAAGTAGATAGGAAATTTACTAATGTATTCGTCATCGCACCGTCAACGCAACGTTGCCGTATTTGTATGGGAATAAGATAAGAATTCGCAATTTCCTGCCGCCTGACTGTACGTTTCGGATGCGCTAAAATTACGCAACACCGCAACACCCAAGACGTAGAACCGCAAAGTAAAATTTCAGCTGTATAATTCGGATTGCTTGAATATGTTAACAAAGATTTTCTGCGCAAGTTGTCATTTCTCTACAATCTGGAATTCTACGCAGATACTATAAAGGGGCTCAACAGACGAGATGCAGTCATGCGGTTTAGTCTTGTGGTCTGCGGGTGACCATGCAGACGGGCAGCTTACGAAGCTGCAACACGACCTATTCGTATCTAGAATTGTACTCCACGAATCATTGAAGGCATGACTGACTCGGGCACAGAATATCATCGTCATACCATACAAACGGCCGCAAAAAACGGCCATTTACGCCACGTCTGACAAGTGTTTGAGGGTCATTCGGAAAATTGAGTATCGCCGTAGTGACAGGTTGTTAGCCCATCGCCTAAAATAGCAATACACACCCTCGAGTCCCTTATCCGCTTGTCTGTCACGTACCGGGAGCCGGACAACAATTTTGAACCTTAACTACCCACAATAAAATTCAAAACCAATGAAATTGTTATAGTATGAAGCGACAGACGAGTGATTATTCGCCTCTTACGACTCTCACGGAATATAAATGAGGTGATGCTATTCTAAACCGGCATCACACGGCAAACACGGCAACGGAAAACAGTTAACAAGGGTGGAAACCGCTGGGCAGGCCGCTACCTATGAATTTCTGAAAAACATGCAGACGCCATCACAATTTATACCTCAGACCATCCGTATAAAACACGCTATTGAATCGCCGTACTAGAATCGGGGGACATTATCTACCACACTCAATTTTAATCATTAATAGTTTGGTCATAGAGTTCATAATCACTTTTACCAGGTCGTAGTACATGGATCTCAAGAAGGCAGCGCTAGTGTTCAATGCAATGACGTTTGACGAACTGTCAGACGACGCCTACTAGTTATCTGTGGTCTGAAATTTTATCGCGGTGAAAGTTACTTACAGTTTCTTATTGTGTGCTATTTCTATTGTTAAATCAGCTAAATTACATCAAAATTTGTTTAAAATTGGTTTAATGAAATGTTGCGTACCTAATTGTTCAACCAAAAGCAATAGTGGCGTCAAAATGCACAATTTTTCGCGACCGCCAAGCCGGCGGACTTTGTGGCTGAATAAAATCAACAGTAAATATTTAAATTCACTTAATTTTATTTTAATCAATAATCAAGAAACAACGTTTGTAACAACCGTTTCGAGCGTAAATTTTACGAAAACGATCGCCTGAATTCCTTGATTGCCCAGCCAACTTTATTTACGGCGGCAGAAATTAGCAGTGGTTTTCCAATGGGAGTTTTTCTTTTGACAGTTCTCTTGAAAGTTCTTAATGTCAAACCAGAGGGCGCTGTGCTAAACTGAAATTTAGACGTTTCAATATGGCTGGCAGCAGCCGTAGTTTTGTCACAGGTTCCGTTTCACGTTGTGTTCGTTACAAATTAATTATGTTAGTTTGATTTAATACAACATAAACTTATAGCCTTTACTTATATTGAGTGTCATTCGTGAAAGTAAAAACAAATAACCAATGATAAATTTAGAACAATTCAATAAACACAAAAAAAAATTATAAACTGGTACAGATTTTGTGTAAAGAAACGTTATTTCAATTAAGCTGAGCGCCCTCTACATGACACTCGAGAATCCCTAGAAAATTTCCCATTGGAAAAAGTAAGTAGATTTCTGTCTATATTCTTCTCTCTACTTTGGTCAGGGTATTAAATTCGTGTTTCATTCAAATCATCATCTTTGTTTAAATAATAATATTTATTTTAAACAAAAGTACAAAAGTATGAAAAATAGGGATGTGCAAAAAATTATCGACTATCGATGTTTTGACAATGCCATAATACGCTACTTTAAAATACGAAATATAATGTGGTCAATTAGAAATTAACAATGCTTTACTTATTTTAGTCTATTCCAGCCACTTTACAAATTAATGGTACCTACTAATTATTTATTTTTCTTTTAAGCTGCGAAAAATTACGAATATTCGACGATGAGTACCTAACACCGCTGCTCTGCTACTATTCTATGATAAACTTTTCGACAGTGTACATTCCTCAAAAAGGAGCTTTGATGCAAGGGAAAAATGCATACTCCTGTTGCAGTCAACAACACGTGCAGTGAAATACGTGCGTGACACATGATAGGCAAGGTAACCAAAAAATTATCACTGTTCCTTACGTAACTGGATCACAACCCTGGAGTGTTTGAGTAAAATATGGGACTATTTCATTTAAATGTAAGTCTACGAAGTATTTCTTCAGAGATATTTGGTTGTCAATTTCATTTTATATCATGTAAAAAAATCTTAGGAAAAGTATACTATTTTCCCACCAAAAACATAAATGTGAACGTTGATAGCCAAGTTCATCGTGCAACCCACAAAAGTAGTCATATGCAAAATGGTTGCCATATTGAGTAGACACTTAATATATATGTATATATTTATTTTATATTAATATACGTATATATATATATATATATATAAATATATGTGTATTTGTATGTAGGTTTATATTTATATCATAGTTTTGTATTCTGTATTTATTGTGTTTATTCAAGTTACCTTTTCTTTCATGATTACTCTCGCACTGCTCTGTTTTTCAATACTCTCTCCTCCACCCAAAGGTTGTCTGGAAGAGATCGCTTGTAGCGATAAGGCCGCCTTTGCGCATGTTAGCAATAATTTTTCCTGATATTTTTGTTTTTTATTTTGTGCAATAAAGTGTTTTTACTTACTTACTTACACTTCTGAAATTATTTTTTTCAGGTATAGGATCGTTTAGCATTCCTTAGTAAAATATAGCCAACTTCGATTCTACAATACCATAAAAATTGCCTTGGATAGTTTTAACATGCAAACAAATCTTTATGTAAGTTGTAATATTTAAAAGAAAATAAGACTGTGTTTCGTTTCAATAAAATAAATAAATCATTCTTATATTACACGCTTACCGCGTGTCTAGATATACGTAACAGTTAATAAACGAATTAACAAATCTTACATAGTTTTATTTCAAGTTCACTAAGTGAACAGCGTGGTATGCATATCGATAGTAGTGGCACATCACTAGCAACACTAGCAGGTGGTAAGAGATAGCATTATATATACCTGTCTCTTTCTATGAGCACACTAGCGACATGCACTTGATATAATGGAACTATAATTAGCGTCTCCGCCTGTGATTGGTCCGATTCCTATCTGTACCCTAGTACATTATCTTATTCATCTGTGGTATAAAATAAAATAGAATAATAAGAAAGATTTATAATATTTGCCTTGTTTCGTATAAGAACATTACCATTTTTCATTTGGCGACGTAGATTTTTTGGCTCATTATTTTATTTTTGCGACGTTTTTCAGCGTCGTCCGTTGATGAATGAAAGTGTACACCTGAACATTATTTAAATTCAACGGAAATTCTTTTTTTGAATTCTGTCTTCCATTATTTATCGTCACATTTCCCTTTTGTAATGTGATCCTATTTTTGTGTGATTTATTCACGTTTGTTTCTCGAAAAATTGTTCGCAAACAAAGCAGTAATAAGTTTCGGTGTATTATGTCTGCTTCGTTTAAGGCGAGTGTAGCCGTCAACGACCTCGACAGTGGCGCCATTTCCCAAAAATAAGTTTTCTCTTTATACAAACAATCTATCAGAATATCCGTTGCCCGTTGTAAGTTTTTAATATTATCCTCAAGTAAAATTAGAACCTGCAAACTCAATGAATTATTCGCTGCAATTAAAAACTTTAATTACAGCGAATATTTCATTGAGTTTGCAGGTTCTAATTTTACGTAAGGATAATACTAAAATCTTGGGCAACGGATATTCTGATAGATTGTTTTTATAAAGCGAAAACAAATTTTTTGTGAAGTGGCGCCACTGTTGAGGTCGTTCATGGGTACACTCGCATTAAAAAGTATCGGATTGAGATTGTTGGAAAACCTTTAAATATCATTAAAATTTAAGCAACAGAAAACAACTTTTAACTCAATTCTATTTACATTTTTATTCTACCTATTTTTATTGTTTTTCTGCACACTACCTATCTTTAACAGAACAATATTTGAGCATCCTACCAAAGAGCGTTTCATTGTACATTTTATAAAATATAAAAATACAGATTTTTTAGAACGAAATGAACAAAAATGTACTTCGTCATACAAAAAAACGAACAGCTCGAAACAGTGTTGGGAAAACATCGATAAACGCACACCAATATTGGCGCGAAAAAATGGAACGCGTTCGACATTTTTAATTGGAAACGAGAGGTAAGGTTAAACTGAACATGGATGATAAAAAAAAGATTTTCGGCACTGAATTGTAATAAATAGAATGTTTTGAAATTATTTAAACCTGGTACCTGGACGGATGGTGGAATAAGCGGGTTCTCGAGTGGAGGCCCCGCCTCAGCAAGCGTAGCGCTGGACGACCTCCGGCCAGGTGCATAATATGATAAGAAACTACGGGCTACAAGTCTACAGGTGAAATTCTTAGTAAATTGCGTAGCCGGTTTATATTCTTGGTTTCATAATGACTAAGCGACTACGCAATGAACATCGAATTTCACCTGTAATTTGATAATATCGCGTACAGATGGACCGATGACTTAAAAAGGCGGCTGGATGGCGAAAACGAGAGATCGTGCCCTATGGCGTACCCTGGGGGAGGCCTACGTCCAGCAGTGGACTGCGAAAGGCTGAAGTATGCATGAAAATCTGGTAAATACGTAATATTTGAAAGCACGTATAGTGTCTGTCTAGTTAAACCTTTAATTTTATGAAACATACAGGGTGTAAGAAATAGTGCACCAAAACCTTTGCATGCATAATAACACCATGAAACTGAACAACGAGAAAAATAAATTGACCCCTCATATAAAACTCTCGATCAACTGACTGACTGTCTATGGAAATTAGAAAAAATATTTTCGTTCCCCAACATAGGCTCCATAGTAAAAGTTCAGTTTCATGGCCTGCCTGATCTTACATCTTCCCTTACAACCCGTATAACTAGAGCTTATTCTTTATTTTTTTTGGATGGAAGAGGCGTCACCACTAGTAATGGCGAAAGTCGCAGGTTTAAATCCTGCCCGCGCTTAAAAATTTAGCAATTTTCAAAATTTGTATACCTTACTCGGGAAGTGTGTTAAAATTTTGGTAGGTATTCAATTAGAGCTAATTCTGTCACATACATAATATTCATATGATGATATTGTAGACATGTATGTGAAACGTGCCACAATATATTAACAATTATTCCGTTATTATAAACATGGCGGAAAATTCATTTAAGATTTAATGAGTTTACTGTCATATATCAATTAAATTGCAATGTGTTAACTATAGGCTCATTAAGAAAGGAGGGTTAAGTTTGGGGTATGATTTAAGCTGTCACCAATTTAAGTAGTTTCTGTTTCCTTAATAATAGAGTTTGCCCCCAAAATAATAGATTTGTCACCAAAATCTAGTCATCAAACAATATAAAATCAGCTCCACGAATAATGAACTAAAATTATGGAGATATAAGGTCAAGTACCAAATTAATATTTTTGAGTGTATTTTAATAGGTTTGTCCTAAGAAGTAATGAAGAAAATTAATTAAAAGTGATCACCAACAAATCATATTTTTGTCCCGAGAAAAATTTAAAAAAGTTAATTAATAAATTAGAAGTTATCATCATCATCGTTTCAACGAAAACAGTCTACTTACTACTTTACTGGACATATTATGTCTCCCCCAAGGAGCTTAATTCCCACAAGTAAAAGCAGTATTTCGATAAAATTCCTAGTAGGATAGTAAAACACATAGTTCTCGTAAAATAGTCAATATTTATTCCTATTTTTTTTTTTTTTTTTTTTTATTTATTAATGATGGGTTTGCTCTTGACTCTAGTCTGGGTCATAGGACAGAGACAGAGTCTAAGATAGAGCGAGCTCACCCAGAAGAAGCCTGTTAAGGCACTGGCACTCCCACACACTGACGGAACGCAGCAAGCTACTTGGCGCCAGACTTCGGTGGGATGGTGGTCGCGAGCCAGGCGGCCCCTTACGGAGCCTTCCACCGCTTAGTGGGATCGTTCAGCCGGACTTATCCACAGGCAAGCCTGTGTTGCCGTTGCCCGGGGTGGACCGCTAGGAGGTAGATCCCATACCACCCCAAAAGAAGGCATTTTCTAGGCAGACGCGAATCATCCTAGAACTCATCGTCACTTTCCATCAGGTGCGATTGTGGTCAAGCATTAGCCTATACCATAAAACAAAGGTAATGCACCCTCAGCAATGAAATTGACGTGAATTAAGTAAAGCTGCACCTCGCTGCCCGCACCACGCATCGTATGATCCTACGACCCATTATTGATGAGGTCTGATTGGTAAATTTTTAAAGCGCGCCAATTTGGTTCCGCCTATTTGATTATTTTTTCATTCAAATTGACAATTGTTGTATTAAATTGGTAGCGAACAATATTATTTTGATAACTTAATGAAATAAAATGTTACTACTGTATTGGTGACAAAATAGCAAATGACAGTGGGCAAAATTGTATGGAACTTGGTCCAAGAACCTCCACTATTGAGACTTATTGGAAATGGAAGAACACACTTATCAGATTATCCGAGACAAGTATTACCGAAATCTGCACCGGGTTTTTTTTTTTATAGTCACTTGAAGTTACTATAAAAATATTCTTAAAAAATGATTTTAACAGGAGCGTGATATTTATTTTGACAGATTTTATTGATATTGCGTGTCTCTCGAATGTGCCACAATGTAAACTCCATGTAACAACACTCCACATAACGTCAATCTCCCCAAAACATTCAAATAACATGACTTTGGTTTGAAAAAAGTGGTCCAAGAACCTCCACTGTTGAGACTTATTTGAAATGGAAGTACATACTTGTCTGTGACACATTAATATTGATAAGGCGTGTCAGTCGAATGTAAAACAGTGTAAATTCCATGTAACGACACTCCACTCCATATAACGTCAAACTCCCCAAAACATTCAAATAACATGACTTTGGTTTGAAAAAAGTTAAAAAACGCCATAACCTGAACAGACAGCAAGCCGCATTTCAGAATATGGACGCAGAATTACCTGGCGTTGCCACATTTCCCAGACTGACCCAAGAGGAGCTAATATTGTTGGCTCTCGGGACATACCAACTCAAACTGGCCAACAGCTATTATGCCGAACACTTGAGTGATGATCGCGAGTATATGATACAACTATATAGTGATTCCGAACATTTAACTGCCAATTTGAACGAAGCAGGAATTACCGGGGACAACTTATGGCTATTAAGAGGGAGAATCAAATCCAGGCACACTCGAGCGCGCAAACACTACTCATATGTTGTCAACGGTGACGAAACAGGATTGAATGCGCTAGAGCATTACTACTGCTCATGCAAATCAGGAAAGCGCACAGTGGGATGCTGTGCGCATATCATGGTAATATTATGGTACCTTGGCTATGCGCGTTACGAAGAATATATACATCAACCTGCCAGATTTTTGAATGACATAATAATAGATTAATAACTAATAATAGATTTATTCGATTTTCCATCATATAGATTTATGTATTAGTTATAGCACACACAGTATATACGTTCATATCCATTAAGTCTAACAGTAGAGGTTCTGAGGCCACTTTTTCCAAACCAAAATCATGTTATTTGAATGTATTTGTAAGTTTTGTATTATGTGGAGTGTCGTTTTATGCAGTTTAGACTGTGTTACATTCGACTGACACGCAATCTCAATATTAATGTGTCACAGACAAGTATGTCCTTCCATTTCCAATAAGTCTCAACAGTGGAAGGTCTTGGACCACTTTTTTTAAACCAAAGTCATGTTATTTGAATGTTTTGGGGAGTTTAACGTTATGTGGAGTGTCGTTACATGGAGTTAAGATTGTTTTACATTCGAGAGTCACGCAATGATACTATGAATGTGTCAAGAGGAATTGCACGCTCCACTCAAAATTATTTTTCAGAATATTTTTATGGTCACTCTAAGTGACTATAAAAAAAAATCCGCAGCTGATTTCGATAAAACTTGTCTCATATAATCTGACAAGTATGTACTTCCATTTCCAATTAGTCTCAACAGTGGAGGTTCTTGGACCACTTTTTTCAAACTAAAGTTATGTTATTTGAATGTTTTTGTGAGTTTTGTATTATTTGGAGTATCGTTTCATGGAGTTTACACTGTATTACATTCGACTGACACGTAATATCAATATAAATGTGTCACAGACAAGTATGTACTTCCATTTCCAATAAGTCTCAACAGTGGAGGTTCTTAGACCACTTTTTTCAAACCAAAGTCATGTTATTTGAATGTTTTGGGGAGTTTGACGTTATGTGGAGTGTCGTTACATGGAGTTTACATTGTAGCACATTAGAGAGACACGCAATATCAATAAAATCTTTCAAAATAAATAGCTCGCTCCAGTTAAAATCATATTTTAAGAATATTTTTATAGTAACTTCAAGTGACTATAAAAAAAAAATCCCGGTGCAGATTTCGGTAATACTTGTCTCGGATAATCTGATAAGTGTGTTCTTCCATTTCCAATAAGTCTCAATGGTGGAGGTTCTTGGACCACTTTTGCCCACTGTCCTTTAAGGGAATCGCAGTCTGGGCACGAAAATTGATTTATTTGGTGACAGATCTACCATTTTGAGTACTAACCTATTATATAAGTAACAAAACTATTATTATGAGAACGAAGTATAAATTCAATCAATGCACTATAATTTGTTTGGTAATCCATCTTTTATTTTACACATTATATAACATTTATTTGGTGATCCATACCTGGGAACACATTTGTTTATCTGAGAACGAAAATATTTTGTGACGATAGATTTCATTATTTGGTGATACTACTTGGTGACAAATATAAATGTTGGTGACAGAAAATATAGTTCCCTTAAGTTTGTACTTTAAAATGTTTTATTTTTCCGAGAATTGGTTTAGATTTGCCGTGTGGTGTTCGATTGAGAATTGAATATTGGTGGAAATACGAAAGCAAAATTTGGATCTCTCGTACAAAGTGACATTTGAACATTTTTGTATGGGAGGACAAAGGAGAATGGGCGATTTGGTACCCCTTTCAATAGCAATAATTGTGGTGGCGATTACTAGTTATTATTATGACCAATAATATTTACTATGGCGACTTGTCCCATATTCTAGTCCCTTTCGTGAAACAACGTGATAAACACAATGCAGATTTTATAAAAACTCATTTACTTTTTTTTTGTTTTTTCTTTTCTTTTTCGTTTTAACAATATATCATATCATATTTCGACCTCTGTTCCTAAAGGAAGTTGTTCTTTACGTGTGGGACACCAAGTCGTCCGACGAACCGATGAACCCTAGTTTCAGAGTTTTTCAACCGCCTACGACTAATTGTTGGCCTCTGACTTGGTTTTGTAACGACCGCCGTCTAAGCAATCATAGCCAGCAACCGGGACCGACGGCTTAACGTGCCTTCTGAAGCACGAAACAATATTTCATTTTCGGACATTCAGTTGGTTCAGCCTGCAATGTCCTAACAAGACTAGGAACATATTCACAAAGTGATAAATAGCAGCTTTGTGAGTGTCCCGCCGAGAATCGAACCCGGAACATTTGCGTCGCAGGCAGTCGCACTACCACTGCGCCACATCAGCCGTCAGCCATTTAAAATTCCTTTACAAGGAAGAAGAGTCATGTCATGTGTGGGAATTCACACGAAGTTATCAATTATCCAGTGAATTGAGTCCTGAAAATCGTTTATTGATGGACCATGCATAACCTTTTGAAATACTCAACATTGTGTGACATTGTTGTGTCGAACAAAAATATGTTTTGTACGTGTATGTAAAGGTAGACATTAGTGTCCCCTTTCAGAAACCTTTGAGGTTATTATTTACCTAATATGACAAATGGCGTGTGACGCGTCACTGTCGTAAGAGGCGACTTAGGGACTCGAGGGTTACATATGTGTATTGCAATTTTAGGCGATGGGCTGACAACCTGTCACTATGGTGATACTAAATTTCCTGAATTACCCTCAAATATTTGTCAGACGTGGCGATAACGACCGTATTTTTACGACCTGCCTACCCCTTAAGGGATAAAAGCGATTTGTAGGACTCGTTTCACTGGGTAATTGATAGCTTCGTGGGAATTTCCGCATATGACATGATTCTCCGGTCTGCTGATGGATCAAGTGGAACCTACCATGGTAAAATAATTATGCATCAATTAACACGGGAAATTGTGTTAAAAATTTAGTAGGTATTCAATTAGAGCTTATTCTGTCACATAATATTCATCTGATTATTATGTAGACATGTCTGTGAAACGTGCCACAATGTATTAACAATTATTCCGTTATTATAAACATGGCGAAAAATTCATTTACGAGTTAATCAGTTTACTGTCATATAATTTAAATTGCAATGTGTTAACTATAGGGTCATTAAGAAAGGAGGGTTAAGTTTGTACTTTAAAATGTTTCATTTTTCCGAGAATTGATTTTTAAATGGTTCCATGTGTATGTCGTGTGATGTAGGCTTAGAATAGCATCGCCTTAAATTGCGATACACATGTTACCCTCGCGACACCCACGGGAAAGATTGAGGGTTATGCTATTCTATCCTTACCAATATTATAAATCTGAGAGTTTGTGTGTGTATGTGTATGTTTGTTACCTCTTCACGCTCAAACGGGTTGACCGATTTGGATGAAATTTGGAACACTGGTAGAGTATAACCTTGAATAACACATAGGCCAACAACTACTGCGGGAAAACAACTATTACCACGGGAAAATGAGTGGCAGCGGGTAAATTGCTGTTCGGAAATCTAGTGCTAATCCATGCCGGCATAATAATTAACACGATATAATGATACACCTAACTACATTTAAGCAAAACGAACCGCTTTTACGTAAGTAGAAATAGATAGTAGGTATGACTTTCGTCACAAATCTTTGTGCTTTGTCACTTTTTGAATTAGTTTCCAGTCTGGTAAGGGCATTGCAGGGTGAACCACCTGATTGTCTGAAGAGAAAGATGGTTCCGTGCTTCGGAGGGCACGTTAAACCGTCGGTCCCGGTTGCTGTCTATGATTAATTGATTACTTAGACGGCGGTCGTTACACAACCATGTCAGAGGCCAATAATAGTAGTAGGCGGTTGAAAAATGGTTCATCGGGTCGTTGGACGACTCGGTGTCCCCCACATAAAGAAAGAAAGTGCCTGAAACAGCTTTTCTATTGGGTAATAATTGTACGCTTTAGTAAGAACCTACATAGTTGCATTTGAGAAGATTTTCATTTGTTTAGGTTCTATTCACGATAGTGTTAGACGGTTGAAAAACTCTGACACCATGGTTCATTGGAAATCATTAGAAATGTCGATTGTCATTAAACCGAATGTGCGTGTTCAATTTTCGTTTGATATCCGCTCATAAACACGTCATGAGTGAGCTTAAGGAAGCCGGTGGCATATTCGCCAGTATTTGATTTCGTTGAACCGCTCTAAGGCTTCTACATACAACGTACACACTACACAGCCTTTGCCTTACACAGCTATATAGATAAGCACCTACACGGTACCATATGTTATAGCACGCTGCACGTTCACACAATGCACCTGCTCCTTTCGCTGTCGCGAATATTGCTCGAAAAACTTCCGCGGAAGTATCAACGCGAGTGAATGTTCACACGCTGCCGTTATAGTCTTCTCGCACCAATACGAGTGAGCGAGATAGCAATACATTCCACACGCGTTCGTGCTGCCGTTCCTTTGACTCGCGCCCTAAAAGCCGAAACTCGTGGGAGCACGGGAAGTGGCAGGTACATGACGAGTAGCAGCGCGAGTAACCTGTTTACACAGTCGCGCTGCCCACTTACCTTACTATTTCCTTGCCCATATTGGCATCGTGTGAACGTGCATTACATAGCGATATAGATAAGCACCTACGGTACCTAATATGTTATAGCACGTTCACACAATGCCAATATGGGAAGAAAATAGTGAGGGAAGTGGGCAGCGCGAATATGTGAACAGGTTACTCGCGCTGCTACTCGTCATGCCGCTGCCACTTCCCGCAATCCCTCGAATGTCGGCTTTTAGTGCGTGAGTCAAAGGAACGGCAGCTCGAACGAAAATGGAATGTATTGCTATCTCGCTCACTTATATTGGCGCGAGAAGAGTATATCGGCAGTGTGTGAACACTCACTCGTGTTGATACTTCCGCGGAAGCATTTCGAACAATATTCGCGACAGCGGCAGGAGCAGGAGCATGTGCATAGTGTGAACGCGCTATTAGGTACGGTATATAGAAAATGTTTTCGAATACGTGACGTTCGAATAATGAAATCATGACAAAGAAAATGTGTCAACCTATAGAATAGGCAAATCTACGACAAATGGTACACTGCTTTTTATTCTGCCTATTGAGCATTAAGTTGAACCTACCATGGTAAAATAATTATGCATCAATTAAATTCGGTGAAAAATAGTAGAAATGGATATTATACTGGATAAACCTACCATCAAACTCAACTTCAATCTCTATACTCTGAATATATACCTATACAATAGGTAAAAGTTGTCTATATTGTACCGGCAGAATAATGATACCACCAGCATATTTTCTAGCATATTTGAATTAGATTTATGCATTTAAATAGTCGTATTAATTTTTTACAACATTTACTAAACTGCTTTTTAGTACCGATAGTGTAGGTAGGTAAGTAAGTACGTGTCCCATCTGTGTAGTTCAGATTTTCATAATCTACGATTTCCTTTATGAAAATGGCGGAGATATAAAATACATTCGAATAGTTATTTTTCACTGTATTTTGTAGATTTCTCGATAATATTCCAAACTTCTAACGTTTTTCTTCGTAATATAAGGGGTGTAAGGGACAGCCCTCCGAATACTGATAAGGTGAATGCGGGCCATGAAACTGAACAACTTTCCCCTAGGAACATATGAAAGGAAACGACAAAAAATATTCCTTCTCTCACACAAAATCACGATCAGCTGACTTAATTTACTATGGGAAGTCCAAAGGGTTTTGACGTTAACTGAAATATTTTTTATGCATAGTTGTTCAGTTAAATTGTCTGAATGCACCCTATCAGTATTCGGAGGGCTGTTAATTACACCCTGTATGTTTGTAACTGATTTTTAAATCACCTGTCGTTTTTTTTTAGTGATGAGCGCAAGTGAGTGACTGATTACAAAACAGTCAATAGAATCTTTTCAGCGACGCGTAAGCTGTAGTACGAAGTGTCGTCTCCTGACACACTAATATTTGAATATAGAATACAGAGTATAGAATAGAATTGGTTATATCTGCAATGGTCCTAGCTATTTCCTCGCCATTACAAAACGACTGTAAGTAAATATCAAAACTACTTGTAAAAAATATTGAATCGAACTGAAAACTTTCTTATTATCAGTCCGTTTAACTTAAACAAGATTATTTTTTTCATTATTGTTATTCCAAATCAGGCTCTTTTTATCCTGAAAAGTTGATCTCTTCCATTTGCGCTTCTATTTTGTCGACTTTCAATTATTTTTTCTGAAACTTTCGAGAGTTTTACGGTTGTTCCTACATATAACCTAGAGAATACCGCTACAATGTCTAATTCAGCCATTTTTACTAATATTTGCAATAACTTTAAAACTGTAGATATCATATTGTCAAAATCTTTTAAAGTTTGTAAAATAGTGTAACTAATAGTATCTGTTAGAGCGTCTACAATAACATAATATTTTCCAGAATTTTATGGCTGTAAATGCAGGTAAAAAATCATACCCTTGCGGTATCCGCGCCTCGAGAACGCAATCCATTTGAATCTAGTTTCTAGGAAATAATCTGTAGTAAGTAAGTAAACATAAAATGTTTAACGTAGAATGTTTGCTAGTTCAGTTCTAGAATCCTATCTCGAAAGTTCCATCCAATGGAATTGAAAAGCTGTTCTTTACTACAGAGTAACTGAACATGTAGTTGCCTTTGAGGAAATTAACAAGGGTTAATGTGTAGTGATGCCGGCATAGAATAGCATCACCCCATTTCTTGCCCGTGGGAGTCGTAAGAGGCCAATAAGGGACTCGAGGGTGTGTATTGCAGTTTTAGGCGATGGGCTGACAACCTGTCATTATGGCGATACACAATTTTCCGGGTGACCCTCAAATGTTTGTCAGACGTGGCGCAAATGTCCGTTTTATGCGGCCATTTATGCTCTGCCTACCCCGCAAGGTATTATAGGCGTGATATGTGTGTGTGTGTATATAATTTAAAACCGACTCGGGCGGAATAATAAATAAAAATAAAGGCACTGCCAGGTTAAGTATTATGTTGATCCTAAAATTTGTAGGTTAAGTTAGGAACGAAAAATATGGCCAAGTCATTTGAAATAAAACACCAACATTACAACGAAAAATCTTGAACATCTAAGCTGAAGATCTGCCTTTTATTAAAAACGTGAAAAATTCCCTTCTTTTGATATATTAGACGTTTCAGGTGAACAAAAAGTAAATCTACGTACTTTCTATTGTCGTAGCTACAGGAAAAGGTGATAAAAGATTGTAAAAGTTTGTTTTTTTAAACGTTGTCCATTTTCATAAATAAAAATTACAAATTGAAAAATAAAATGTTATTGACGGCCGGGGATTGAACCCGGGACCTTTGCAGTACCGTCCCTCGTGTTTCACAAGTTGAAAATTTGAAGTGTTCGGTCGGGACGCCGGTAGCTTAGTGGCAGTACGGTGGAACGATACTTCCACAGGTCCCCGGTTCAATCCCTGGCCGTCGCTAACATTTTCAATTTCTTATTTTCATTTATAAAATGAGTACTATGAGTACAAAAACTCTGACACCAGGGTTCATCATCGTGTCGTTAGACGACTCGGTGTCTCCTACACAAAAAGCGAGAAGAAATTTTCCAGTTGTCCATTTCGTCGACAGTTTGGTGCCACTGTAGCCGGGAAAAACTGAGTTAGTGAAATGTGAAAATCGTATTTTACACACGATTACACTTGCTCCTCTTAGGGCGTCTGAGGATGCAGGCGGCATCTCTTATGCTACGTTTACACTATGTTGTCGTTGTACGAAGCTACATGAAGAAGCTCCGCTCTTCTACAAACACCGTACATTACGATTTACATTAACTTCTAGTTTATTTCTCTTAAATATAAATAATCTACGAACTAGTTAGTTAAGGAAATATATATCACATTTTAGCAACGATCACGTAATATGGGAAAGAAGAAGTGATAGGCACTAGTAAGTATGGAAAATCACAATAACAATGAAAATTAAAATACTTTATTCAATGTAGGATAGTATTACCACTTTTTGACGTCAGGGTCCGTCATTTAAAAAAAGGAAATTGTGTTAGACAAAGAAATAAAAAAAATAAATTAAAATAAAAATAAATTTCTTTTAAAAAAAAGAAATTGTCTAACACAATTTCCTTTTTTTTTATAAAAAAATTGTATTGTCCTCATAGAAAACCTGCTCGGGCGGGATAAAAAAATAAAAATAAAGGCACTGCCTCGGGGCTGGCCAGGTTAATTACACGGCATGTAACTTTACGCCACCACCATCTGTAAACGACATTTGTTTAAATAGAATAACAAGTGAGTTTTGATGACATTACAATGACAAAAAAATAAGAGTATCTAAGACGTATAAACTATAAATGTACTCGTAGTGTTTTATCATATCAATTTCTTCTCAGTAAATATGACCTAATCAAACTCGAATCTAGACGCCTTCTACTAGATGTTTCGCTTCTGTATGACATATGTCATGGAAGATATGATTGTATCCCTCTTCATAATAGATTAAGTTACATCGCTCCCTACAGGAACCATTGTCGTAGGGGTCACAAACTTTTTGCTACAGCCTCATGCCGTACCAACGCAGGCAAACGTTCGCCACTGTACAGATTGCTCTACAGATTGCCACATTCCTATGATAGTAATTTTTGTGATATAGACATTTTTCATGAGAATGTTGGCAATTTCAAAAAAAAAGGTGCTGCTATCCATCAGCACTCATGATAATGGTGAGTGATCCCGACGCACTTGTTACTCTGTAATTTATTAATTAGATGTTGTATATTTTAAGTAAGAACCTACATTTGCTACCTTCGATCTGTATTAATATTTCCTGTAATCTGTGGTTAATGGAGTTGGTAACGTAACTACCTAATTATAGCTTGTTATACTATAACTTAGTTAAGCAATATTTTGTTATGTTACTGTTAATTAACCCAAATAAAGTGAACAAAAAAAAAAAAAAAGAGTGTCGGGGCCCTCAGCACCTAAATAATTCCAGAAAATTCATTCTCTCACTCGTTCAATTTAGGAACAAATACGCCATATCAAACAACGAGTGCCAAAGAGGACAATAAAACCGCATTTCAGCATAAAAACTCCATTTTTGCCACCTTTAAGGGGGAGTGCGCAAAAAATGAGCCGACAAAATGATTAAGCGGAATGAATTCAGAGTCACGTCCTAGCGATATTCGATAATGAGGAAATATTCACGAGCTAGGGTTGCCAGTTATTTTTTGTAGTGTGCGTAGGAAATCAAGTCATCAAACTAATGAATCAACTGGAATAAAATGAAGACTTCGCCAGTCTAAAAAGATAAAAGTTTTGGCTATCTTTGGATTTTTGTAGTTCGGATATCACCTCGTACTGTGCAGTTACGCCACCACCTATAGCATTTTTTTAAAATCCTTATATACTCCACTCCTGACACGTCTATTTCATAACTTTATGAGGGACAGTCTTCCATAATAGTAGTTTATGCAACTGTTGTATAATGGGGGTCATTAGAATGCGAGTGTCTGTTTATCACACGAGGCGCAGCCGAGTGTGATAATAGTTTGACACGAGCATTCTAATGCCTAATTATAGCAGTTGCATACACTATTTTATCTACACTCTCCAAAAAAACTCAGAAACACTTTTCTAAACGTACGCACCGGCCATTGCAAGGCCCGATACAAGGACAAATTTCAATACGAGAACGTCATATGGCTTGATAAGAATTTTTGAAAAATCTATACTTTAGCAGTTGTTTAGATGTGAATCTTAACAATAACTTAACTAAACAACTGAACAACATCTGAACAACATCTGAACAACAACTGAACAACATCTGAACAACATCGAAACAACAACTGAACAACATCTGTACAACAACTGAACAACATCTGAACAACATCTGTACAACAACTGAACAACAACTGAACAACATCGGAATAACATCTGAACAACAACTAATCAACATCTGAACAACAACAGAACAAAAACCTATTAAAACAACTGAACAACATCCGAAAAATTACCGTACAACAACAACTGTCAGGTGCGGCGGAAGATAGCGATTTGAGTATTGGAAAAAAAGCTTCGTTTCATTTCTCAACTTTATCGTATTAAGAGTTTTCTCATTAAGTCATTACGCTTCTGTAATTTATAGTAATCCCTAGTTTTTATAGACAGAATGCATAAAGTAGGTCATTATGCATCTGTTTTCGAATTCATAATTCGAACATTATGAGACGAGTGTATATAAACTTTTAAACGATATTTGGGAAACCAAAAAAAAACACTTTCCATTGAAAGTCATACAGCTTAGTGTGCAATTTGTATGTAAGGTCAAAATGTTTTTCTTCTTTACACGTTCCACGAGATAAAAAATAACCATGAGTCTTAAGGGGAGGATATAACGCGAGCATGATTTTTAAACCAGTTTATTTAGACAATTACAGCCATAAAATTGTGAAAAAAATATATGTGAATGTCGAGGATTTAACAGATAACATATACCTATCAGTGACACAATGCGACAAACTTTACTCGATAGAAAAAGAAACCAAAGTGACCACTAGACTAGACATTGTAACGGTATTTCTTTAGTTTCTATGTCAGAAAAACCATGAAATCTAGCGAAAACTTGAGCGAAAAATGATTGTCTGTTTCTCTCCGGCGAATGAAAGGGACAAACTTTTCAGGTGAGTCAACCTTCACTTTGATTTGATTTCACCGGCTTGAGCTTAAATGAGCAAATTGGCAACCCTAACAGATAAAGCCAGGCGTAAAATGATCTAGAATTAACGTCACTCGTATTTCTACCTAGTTTTAATAAAGGATTTTATTAAAACTACGTAGAAAGAGTATTTTTTAAAAGATTCACTTGAAAGGTGTTTACTTGTTCAGTTGATTTAATAAGTACATAGACACATATATCACGCCTATATCCGATGCGGGGAAGGCAGAGCGTAAACGGCCGTAAAAAACGGACTTTTACGTCTTGCGAATATTTCAGGCTAATTAAGAAAATTGTGTTTCACTATAGTGACATGTTGTCAGCCTATCGCCCATTTTTTTCCATTGTAAATGCAGTCAGCTGATCGTGATTTTGTATGGAAGGACGATTTTTTCTGTCGTTTCCTGACATAACTGTCTCTAGGGGAGAGTTGTTCAGTTTCATGATCCGCATGCACCCTATAAGTATTCGGAGGGCTCACACCCCGTATATTAGCAGTAACAAACCATTTGGAATTAGATATAGCTGCTGATGCCGGCTTAGAATAGCATCACCCCATGTCCTGCCCGTGGGAGTCGTAAGAGGTGATTAAGGGACTCGAGGGTGAGTATTGCAATTTTAGGCGATGGGCTGACATCCTGTCGCTAAAGCGATACACAATCCGAATGACCCTCACATAGTTGTCGGACGTGGTGTAGATGATAGTTTTTTTCAGGGCCGTTTACGCTCTGCCTACCCCGCAAGGGATCATGGGCGTGATATGTGTGTGTCTGTGTGTGTATAGCTATGGACAGTGTTCCACCTATTCAATTTATATAATAATAACATTATGTGTATCCATAAAAAATCCCCACTATTCCTTTATCAGTAACAGTTTTATTACACCAAAGAAATATCGGTCGGAATTAGTCATAACTCTGTATTAGCTAAAATGCATTCGTCACGCGAACGCCCCCTACGAGACGACGACTTAGGGGAGAAAAGTTATTGTTGACTCTTCGTATAGAAACTTTGTAAGATAAGGGGACTTTTATATCGGCAGTGTCTTAAGTTTAAGAGATCAACATAAAATGGTTTTTCTATACTGTTTGTATAAGTGAAGCCGATAATTGTTGATCCTTTGAAGGAGGTTGAAGATCAGCTGATTTTACACGATTTTACCAACTGCATAGAACGCACCGCACCCCATACGTTATGGTGTTGTGTCCTGGGTAATTTATAAAATACGAGACCTGGATGTCTAAAACCAGTAGTGTTCAAAAGTAGAACACTTGTTAATTATCATTTTCCTTTTCTTCCTGGGCTTCCTCCCGAATGGGGGGTTCCACCTGGGAGGCTTGATCTCGCGGGCGGAGAAGAAAACCGGATGTGACCAAGGGGAAATATCCCCGACCCAAAGACCTGCATGTTGTCACATGCAGCGAAGAAGGCCATGGCCAGGAGGCAAAGCCTCGACGCCATCTCCCCCGAAACGGCTACGCCGTTTCAGAGAAGACCCAAACGATTTTATCATTTTTTAAAACATCCAAGATAAGATTTTGTTCAACTTAGAAAAAATTTCATAGTTTCTATTTTGACGACATTCTAAATATGGTATAGTGAGTAGTGACGTCACATCAGATTTTCATATCGTTTTCAAAGGTATCACCATAATGACAGGTTGTCAGCCATAGTATCGCCGCGCCATAGTGAAAGAATCCTCGCTTAGAAAATTCAAAAGTTGCGTGTAGTGGATTAAATTTGACCGTAGACTTAGTGACAATAATAAAATGTGTAGCGAGAGAGGTTGCAGTAGAAAAGTTGGTTGTCAAAAATAAAGCAAGTGTTCAGTCGGGGGAGTTTGCAGCACTGCGCAATCCAAGGATTTAAAACTATAAAACTTCTTACTCAGATAATGCAGTCGAGGAAAAGTAAATTTGAGCTTGTTAGGAAAACAGAGGTCTGGAGTAAGTTTATTATTAGATTTAGCGTATGGTAGGTAGTCGCCGTGTTGTGCCGGCTTATTTTATTTCATTTTATTTATTAATTTCGTTCACAATATAAATTGTGTTTGAAAGAATATAATCAACATCATAATAATAAACATATCGTATAAAATATGTTAAAAAATATAATAAATAATATATTATAAAATATATTTAAGTCGACAATTTAATTAAAGTAGGTAATAAAAAGGAAGTCATATAACAAAATTAACTCTTTAAAACAAATTACAACCATATAAAAAAAATACGACATTTAATTTATGGGTATCAAAAATCGTCAATGCAAAACAAGCACTTTTCCAAAAGTAATGCCTCTTAGAATAGCATCATCCCAATTCTACCCGTGGGTGTCGTAAAAAGCGACAATGGGATAAATTCTTTTAGGAAACGGGCAGCAGCATTCCCTTTAAATGTAACATCTTGCACTGCGCTCGCCAATCCACCTGCCAAGCGTGGTGAGTATGGCAATACGGGGGGCATTATAATAAGGGAGGCCCATGTCCAGCTGTGGACTGTTGTGACTGTTAATTCTAAATGCCTCAGCTCAAATATTGTTCAGTTCTATGGTCTCAGTAAAACAATGACAAGATTTGCCTTGGGGTTTTGCGTTATCCGAATATATTTACATACATACATCATTCCTGTATCTCTTGCGGGGCAGGCAGATCTTAATCGCCAGAGAATATTTCATTCAGTTTGCAGGTTCTAATTTTACTTAAAGATAATACTAAAAACTTGGGCAACGGATATTCTGATAGATTGTTTGTATGAAGACTTTATTTTTGTCAAGTTCCGCCACTGTCGGCTACACTCGCCTTAATAAGGCAGCTCACGGGCTTTCACAGGGGCTTTACTTAACGAAGGTCACAGTTTTATTATGCAAGATCACGAAATCATATGTTCACTTTAACTTACTACTTAGATTATGTAGGCTTTTTTTATTACAACGGTAAGCTTATTTGATTAGCTGTACGGTCGGATTCATAAGTGGAGTCATAGTTAGACTACGAGACAGATTGCAATACGGGTTATTATCCTCTGTACTTACTTTACTAACTTACGCACACACGTATGATTATCGACTGTAAGTAGAAAAGTCCACCTTAAGGCGTAGCATTAAAACTTAAACAGATTACCACCAATAAGCGACATCTATGTAATCTTTGAAATAATTACTCGGTGATAGCCTATTCGCCACCACATCACCACAAAGTATACATCACACTGGTTTGTCTAAAACTGTATTATAGTTATCCTTATTCGTTCATTTGTAGTAAAGCAATAGATTACATATGTTTATTTCGTCGTTTTGATCACAAGCAACCGTAGCTTAGCGGTAATAGTTCTTACCTTCTAATTAGAACGGAACCGGGTTCCCATCCGATCTCTGTATGTTGATTAATGTTTTTTTAAATGTTTTTATCATATTTTCTCCAGTAATCATTATTTTATATAATATTTTTCTATATATTCATCTATGTATTATATCTATAAATGTTTATTGTAAATTATGTATCAAAATATTATATCTAAAAACATAAACCTATAATATTGTAATAAAACAAAAAGTAAGGTAAGAAATTATTTTATTGGTAGGTATGGTATAACTTTATGTAAATAACATAATGACATGAATGAGAACTTTTGGTAACCATAAGATACGAGTATGTAAAACTACATAAAATACTTGCTGTCGTAATACTTAGTTAATAGTTTTGTTTGAATGATAAAACACAATATTATGTAAAATGATATTAAGTGTTCATTAGCTGAAACATCGATAGGTAATTATTTATAAGATCATAGGAATGATCCAAATCTTGGATTGAATCTTTCAATAAAGTTATTTAAGTAATAATTTCGTTAGTAATTATTTTATTGTTCTATGTTTAACGATGATGCACTTTCCTCGGAAGTAAAAGTAATTGTAATAATAATAAATCAGTTATTTGCCTACATCTCAAGGTTTAAGCTTAAGTACTCGTTTTCGTAATGAAAAGATATTGAAGCAAGGCCTTAAGATAACTGACTAATAATGATCAATCTTATATAAATATATATCGATGATTTAGCATAATTCAATTGCTAATGTAATGCTCCACAAATACCTACTACTGCAATAGTAGGCGGGTAAGCAGGTAAACAGAGGTTGAGTGAGCAACGATTTATCGGGCCCGCTTCGGCATACATTGCTGATTATTTTGTGTATATTCATATATTGTAATGAAATACACAAGATAATCAGCAATGTATGCTAGATCGGGTCAGATTGAAATCTTAAGTAAAAATCGCCGCTTACATAATTAGTATTTGGTGTTACCTCCGCTGTTTTCAACAACACTTAATAAACACTTATTAGACTCGACCAAATAAGTGCATATATCTGTTCCTCTGGTACTCTCCCACACTCCCAGGCAGTGAGCCTCTAAAACTTCTGTAGTTCTTTCATTGCGCATGTCCCACCTTTGCACCATTAAACCCCATAAATTCTCTATGGGATTTAAGTCCGGAGATTTTGCTGGCCAACGAATAACTTGGATATCTGGGTGCTGGCTAAACCAATTATTCACCACGGCAGCGATGCACTGCGATGCACTGGACAATTTATCCTGGACAAATGCAAAACGAGGAACTTCACTAGCAGGATAAACAGTTATACATTTCGCACCGTCGTCGGTAGCATGCTTTCCTGTAGCATATCAACATAATTAGCGGCAGTTGCACGCCCTGTTTCTTGTGCTACTAATTCGTCTGGACCAGTGGCAGAACCATTTTCTTCATATTGTTACACCATCATCCTCCGCTGTGAATCATTAATAAGACGAGTCGAGTTTTTACGCTACCTTCCTCTTCAAAACGTGTAACCCAACGTTTAACAGTCTTCCACTAAAACAAAGAAGCATTATTAATAAAAAAGTTTATACTAATCGGTTCACAGCTACCAACATACTATGAGTCAAAGTTTTTAATATTTAAAATACGATTGTAATGAAATAAAACTATACTTACGGCCAGACCAGTCTGATTAGCAATTTGAGTTAAATTAAATCCAATATCATGCAGCGCCACAGATAATTGCAGCGCAAAAATACGCTGCCTATCCTGCAAACTGTTATTAGTATGCATTTCGAAGAAATAAACACTGAAGTTTAATAAATAAACTTAGGTTAAAAAAAACACTTAGCACACGCACTATCTCGCAAACGATCTAGCAACAACTAAAATGTAATTCAAAATTTACAAAATTTTGCTTCATTTGATAAAATAAAAACTACAACGAAGATATCGGGATTCGAACCATTGTCTCCACAATAACGGTCAAGAATTTGCTTGACCGCGCTACTGACCAAGCTACCGAAGCTAATGATTCATGTAGTGAAATAGTCAATACTACTCAGCCTATTATACAATGGTAGTTCGTCAAATTATAGTATGTTATACGTCATTTGTGTCATTGTGTGAGTGTCGCCGCGGGTGCGAGCGACTTGTTTTCTGAGGTTTGTGTTAACTATGACTCCACTATTGAATGCGACCGTATAACTTAAGAAAAAAAGGTGGGGTAACTTGGAAGAAACCTCACAATTTCTTAAAATTACTTATAAACGTGTGTGTACATTCGAGGGATCAACTTAAACTTGTTCTTTATACAGTGTATTAGAAAAACTAGTATAAGTTAATCTCTGTTGTAAATCAAGGTCCTTCTGATCGTACTTTAAACCAATTTCGTAATACATAAATACAATATATAACACGCCTATATCCCTTGCAGGGTAGGCAGAGTGTAAACGGCCGTAAAAATGGACATTTATGCTACGTCTGAAAACTATTTAAAGGTCATTCAGAAAATCGTGTACCACAATAGTGACAGATTGTCAGCCCGTCGTCTAAAACTGCATACACATCTAACCCACGCGTCCTTTATTCGTCTCTTGCGATACCCACGTGAAAGAAATGGGGTGATACTTTTCTAAGCCGACATCACACGGTAACATTGGTACTTATTTAACATTTTTAATTTCGTAATGTCCGAAAAATACAAAACCCGAAAAAAAAGAACATGAAGAGCTGAATCGAAAACGAAACAGTTGCAGACTTAATTAGCAAATATACTTTTCATCTTTCGTAGTACTCTTACCTTTAAAAGTGAACTAAACTACATAAATACAAAACCCATTACAAATCTTCAAACCCGACCTACACCACTAATCAATATAAAAAACACCATCAAATTATACACACCCCTGCATATATTATAGAGAAGACTGGGGCAAAACGGGAGTGGCGTTGTACTAGGGGAGCGTGGGGCAAAATATTGATTCGCCTATTGTTCAACGGTGGCTATTCACGGTCAGATCGGACTGTCGGATGTGCCGCTATCTGACGCGTTTGGGGTGGGGGACGGTCGATGTCGTAATTCTTGAACAGTACAGACTCTTAGTGTTTCTTATGCTATGGAAGGACAAAATTCAATTACTTCTTGGTTTTTTAACGCATATTTAGAATAACATCAATATATTTTTAAATTCGAAATTGGAGTATGTAGCGGTACATATGGCTTGGTTAGTTAGAGATCTGTCATTGCTAATGCAAGTTAGGAATCCAACTATCTTTAAACCCAAAACATTAAATATTGAGTTTTTTTCTGGACTCAATGATTTTATCCCCGGGGCTATAAAAATCTACACCAGACAGTGTGGTGGGGAGCAGGAGCTCAACCGGAGAAGTTTTGTGGTTGTTCAAACAACATCGCGCCCGCAGTTTGAGGAACCATCATTGATACTAAATACTGTTCTATTTTGTTGTTTTGTGCAATCACCCCTCCCATCTCTACCCTCTGGCCACGCTACGAAGGTGTACCCCCCTGTCCCCCCTGTGTCCTGTAATAATTCACGCAACTACTCATTCGCTTCGGTGTTTATCTTGTCACTGTTACTTTAAATTTCTATTATTTTGTATAGGGTGCGAATGAAATAGTAAAAAGAAAATATTGTGTCAATGCAGTTTGAATAAACATACTTTTGAGCTAATATTGCACTTCATATGGCAATCTTATTGTGTAGTTTTTTCGAGATGTTTCGAATTGTTTGACTTTAAATGTTTTATATGCGTGCATGATGTCATTCATTATCTCTATATATGGTGAAATTTTACTAATGACTAATAGCGAATTGTGATAAGGAACAAGTTTCCCTGAGAAACATAGCTCGGAATGAAAATAAATTGGATGTACACAATTAACGATCAGTATACAAAATGTTCAACCCCACCGGGTCAATTTGTATGGATGGTATAACTGTTCTTTTTATATTTCTAGGGAAAGTTGTTCTGTTTCAAAGACTGTTTCAGCAGTTAAAATATTTGCAGCTAATGTTTTTTCATTCTGTATATGAGCTTTTTATCAGCATGTTTTCTACAATTCTGAGATTCATTCATCAATACGTGGATAGGTGATTTACGCCCCTTAATTAATCTACATATAAAAAAGTGGTCCAAAGACTTGTTCATTTGAATTAACAGTACTTCATTCATTTATTAATTTTCATGAATACAAGTTGAGAAGATGTACTGGTCATAAATCTCGGTTACATATTTATTTATTGATTAAACTTTATTGCACAGAAAGTACAAAGGGCGGGCCTAATGCCACGCGGCATTCTCTACCGACAACTAAAAGATAAACAGAAAGACCTTATCATCATCATCATCAGCCCACATCCACCCACTGCAGGGCATAGGCCTCGTCTCTATTGCGCCAATCTTCACGGTCCTGTGCTAAATTCATCCATAGAGATCCCGTCGACTTGGTGATATCATCAGACCACCGGGCTGATGGTCTGCCCGCTGACTTCTTTTTTACAGACCTCATCAAAATAATAATATTTTGCGATTATAAATATAAAATTACCACCCCATGTATAGCCCGTGAGTGTCGTAAGAGGCAACTCTTTGTGACTCGAGGGTGTGTATTGCAATTTTAGGCGATGGGCTGACAACCTGTCACTATGGTGATACACAATTTTCCTAATGACCCTCAAATATTTGTCATGAATGTCCGTTTTTTACCCCGCAAGTGATTATAGGCGTGATATGTGTATGTGTTAATTCTGGTTTGGCATTTGCAGAAACTACTTTCAGACATTTCCAGCTCCTTAAGACATACCTGTCTGGATTCCACGTTACTGACGAAATCGGCTAATTAAAAATAGCACTGTTACTTTCCATTACAAAGTTTAGACAAGGATAGTAGATGTCATAGACTATTTTATGACTTGTCTTTAATAGTCTATGATTTCCGCGCCATTTTGCAGATTTCCTAGTATGTTGAACCGCCATATTTTTAATCGCCGCTTAATTTTGATTGATACCGCATAAAATGTGTAAAATCATAGACAATTTAAGAGGTGATCATCTCCTATTCTAAGTCCTTATCTAAGCCAATTTAACTGAACGTGACAGGATTATTTTTAGTTAGAGATATTAGTCAGTAACATGAGGTAGAATTGAGACTAATATCTAACTTAATCTGTATGCCTTACGCTTTAATCCAAAGATTGGCTGAGTCATATCACGTATTGTGCCTAGAAACGCCTAATTCTTGTAGACATAGATATTAAACGGCCCTCTAGCAAACTAAGGCCGTTCTCGCACTTGTCGCACCGCACGGTATTGCGGTATTTCGGCAGCCATCAAGTGACAGCCTTTGACTGCCTCATAGATTCAACGTCTTGTATTCTTCTACATGCGGTTTCATAAAACGGCACGTGAGAGAACTGTCTTAGGCTCAGCGCAAATCTATTGGTCTTCCAGCTGCCTTCAGTATCAAATTGAGAATAAAGTGACATTCATTTATAACGTGGTACATGATGGCATGAGCTAACGGCTCCAGAACAGCTTGCGCTAAACAGCGCTAGATATGCAACGGCCTTAAGAGAATCGACTACAGAGCTCTCGTCCATACAAAAAGAGAAAGCGTTTTCCTACCCCTAAATGTAATCCGATCTCAATGATTTTTTAGGATGTTGTTGACACAGTAAAAAACTAGGTTTATAGTTTTTCCTTTTTCAAATTTTTCAATTGATTGAAAATTAAAGGCGTCTAAAAGTCACTTTTTTATTACAAAATCTTCCTTGAAGTAAAACGTTTGTATTTAAAAAACAAAGTTGTTTTAAGAAAAAATAAAAAACTATAAACCTAGAATATAATATGCTGAAACGATGGACACTAAAATCAAAACTATTGGTTGTGATTTAGTATGTGGGAAACGTTTTCTCCAGAGACGCAAATTTCACCTTAAAAATACCTACAATCAGTCGCGAGCGGCAACGCTCTCTATCGCACTACTACGCGGGGACGTGAGCGCGCGAGCGACAGTATGAGTTTTCTTAAATACCTAATTTTTTGAAATGGCGATGGTATCCTTCCCTCTTAATACTTGTAGACACACTAAGATTTCAGACGGTTTTAATAAAGCACATACATACACATAACATGCCTTTATCCCTTGCGGGGTACGCAGAGCCTTAACGGCCGTTAAAATGCGGTCGCTATCGCCACGTCTGACAGATATTTGAGCGCCGCATCAGAAAATCGTGTATCACTATAGCGACAGGTTGTCATCGAGTCGCCTCTTACGACACCCGAGCCGGTTTTCTATTAGGACAATACAAAATTGTTATAAAAAAAGATAATTGTGTTATATAAACTTTAGTCCGGGTCCCAATTTGTGACTTTGTATGGAGGTATGATACCATCTGGCAGAAAGCATGAAACTTGGCATGTGTGTTGCTTTTATATATGTGTTTTAATAAACGAAGGGAACCACGTCGAGGCCCCCCTGTTTCCCCCCTTACCCCCCCCTATTATGTCCCAATTTTCAGTTATTTTTATTTTGATTGAAAACGGGTAAAGATAGGAGAAAACCGCCAAGGAAACAAATATTCCTTATAAAATTATCTATAGAACAGTTTTTGGATGTATGTTGATAGGACTTATAGTTTTCAAGATATGCTTACATTTACTCCAATTTTGTGAGGAATTAGCGGCCCATCTAGCGATTTCACCCGCTGCTAACCGTTTTCCTGCCTAATAAGACTTTGTTTTGGCATGTATTTTATACAAACCTTCCTCTTGAATCTCTCCAGCTATCAAACCGCAAAAACCGCATAGAAATCCGTTGCGTAGTTTTTAAGGACTAAGCATACACGTAGGGGCGCCACCGGACCACTGGGACACGGCACGTGGATATAATTTAATTTTATTAAGTAGGTAATTTAGGTTACCTAGTAGGTACCCCATTTCTTTCCCGTGGGAGTCGTAAGAGGCGACTAAGGGACTCGAGGGTGTGTATTGCAGTTTCAGGCGATGGGCTGACAACCTGTCACTAAAGCAATACACAAAATGTCCAATGACCCTCAAATATTTGTCAGACGTGGCGCAAATGTTCGTTTTTTGCGGCCGTTTACGCTCTGCATACCCCGCAAGGGATTAATGGCGTGATTTGTGTATGTGTATGTAAGTTAGGTACGATATTAAAATGGAAATATTCTCGTCACTTCTGGAGATACCAATATAACGTTCGAAGACTACCGCAGTAGTTTTATAAATTATGTAAAGAAACCAAAAAGGGAACAGAATTGATGGAATTTTAGACGTGTACAAAGAGAAAAGAGATGAGAAGGACTTCGACAAAGGGTCACAGCAGCAGGGAAGCAGCTACAAAAAAACTGCCAAAAAATTCTTCGCTGTGCTGACAATAAAATAGAACTTTTTAATTTCCTATCTGATGGGCTCCAGAAAGTTCAATATGACAAAAGGACGATTTTATCAACAAAAGGCGAAAAAGTTCTACGTAATGATGGCACAGACGTAGCTTCCCTGTACTCGAAGCAAGAAGCTGATTCCCGAATTCTGTTCCATATTTATCATGCTGTGCAGCACGGTCATACCCAGGTTTTGGTAATTGCTGTTTGGAAGAATTTTGGATCTGTATTGGGATCGGAAAAGCTACATGTAACATCGCTATCCATGACTTGGCTAATTCACTCGGGCCAGAAGTATGCAGTGGGATTATATTTTTCATGCGTTTACAGGCTGTGATACTGGCTTTAGTGGAAAAGGAAAGAAGTCATTTTGGAATGCGTGGAAATCATTCCCTGAAGCTACAAAAACCTTCAAAGAATTATCACAGCCTGTGAATGCAATTAAAATCCGTCATTTGGATCTTTTGTCGAGGTATGTTATCTTTACATATGATAAGACATGTGAAGCAGAAGATCTTAATGAAGCAAGGAAAGCCTTATTTATTATTATTATTATATTTTATCAGGCAGGCAGTTGTAACAACTGATGGTGCCTGTATCACACTGTTTATAGTTCACTATAACTCTTTTTATTTTATATTTTTAAGTGTTTATCAAGTTCGTTTTTAAACATATTGGTATTCTGTGCTGATATGATTTGTTCAGGGACGGGCCATGGATAGGTTACACACAAAAAAAGCGTCTTTCCTAGCCGGCTTCACCTGGGGTCAGAGTTTCATACATAATCCAGAATATCCCAGTTTCGAAGATTAGAGTTGGAGAAAAGAAAATGGTCTCTGGTCTCCATTATGGAGCACAATAAAAGAAACAGCAGCCTCCCTTAAGGAATTGACCACCTGCAGTAGGGGTCGGTGACAGTGCAGGAAGTCAGGGCTTCCTTGTACTGGCCTTTGCAAGTGCGTAGGAGATAATTGTGATTTTAATTGAATAAATATGTTATAAATTAATCTTCTTCTTAGCGTGTCGATGGCAGACACTACACCGTCGCGGCTCAGAACTTGGCTACGACGATAGCGCTGAGAGACGCTGTAATAAGATCGTCCTGCGTGCAGGTGCTAGAGCACGCAGGACACAATGTTAGGTGGTTCTTTGATCCATCACACAAACAGTTTATATCGGAACCCTTCAAAAAACCCCACTTGGTCATGTTTTCCTTGCTCCGGCCGGTCTGAGTCCGAGGTCTATTTAAAGATTTCCCAACCGACCATGGCAAATTATGGCCAGGCGGCAAGCTCTCAGCAATCGGGACGAAAGGATCTGGTAGGGTAATAAATTAATATCCTAGACTTATGTTTTACTTAGTCACTCAAAACCTGGCACTAATACGTTCGTTATACCAATGCATTCGCAAAATATAACTGACATTTTACTGATAACATTTACTGATAACATATAAGTATATAATATATTCATATAATACATACATAACACACAACGCCCGCCTCCCGCCCTCCTACTCCCTCCTTCCACCTGAACTCTCCCACCCCATCCCATCAACTCTGTGGGAGCTCGCTTATGGTGTCATCTTAATATCAAAGTCATTATTTCTTGCAATAATAAAATAAATGTAAGCATATCTTGAAAACTATAAATCGTATCAACATACTTCCAAAGACTGGTTTATAGACAATTTTATAAGGAATATTTTTTGCCTTGACGGTTTTCTTTTATCTTTAGTCGTTTTAAATAAAAATCCGAAAAACTAAAAATTGGGGCATAAAAGGGGGGAGAAGGGGGGGAACCAGGGGGGCCTCGACCTGGTTCCCTTCTTTTCCTGAAGCACACATCTATAAGCTACATATATACCAAATTTCATGCTTTCTGCCAGATGGTATCGTACTTACCGAATAGGACCCGTACTACTTCTTTTTTTACAATGACGGATCATAACGTCAATAAGTGATAATTCTATCCTACATTGAATAAAGTAATTTCATTTGCATTTTGAAATAAATGGGGTGATGCTATTCTAAGCCGGCATCACGCGACAGTGCAGCAATAAAGCACACCGCAGACTAATGCCATTTTATGAGAGAGGGGGAGCTAGCGTCGGATGGGGATCTAGCTTAGCACGGCAAATGGGGAATTGTGTTGTAGACAACTGGAATTAAGCACTTAATGTCAGAGCCATATTATAGGATGTGACATTATTGTGTCTCGACATTCCTCGCATTTACTACTTTGATATTTTAATGTTTTTATAAACATAGGTCGAAATTTAAAATTATATTGGATCTCCCATACAAAAACATATTAAACATATGAAAAAAATAGGGCCTGCCATGCACTTTGCATGGCAGGCCCTATTTTTTTCATATCTCGACTTATGTGTAATGAGAAAAGTTGTTCATTTTTTACGAGTACAACTCACCCGAAAAATATTTGCACTGAATTTAATAATATCTCAATTTGATATAACCGTTTATTGTACACAATATAACAAAAAGGACATAACATATGGAAAAATACACAACAGGTCAGCTTATTCCTAAAAATAAATCTCTTACAGCAGACCTAGTGTAACATACAGTACACTAAACTCATACAGAATGTTTCGAGCAGTTTCCGTTGAAAACGAGGCGTGGATATATCCCACCCTTAGTATCTTGAATACATCAGTTCGTAGTACAATCGTAGACATACATAGCGTAAATCAGCCTATTGCAGTCCACTGCTGGACGTAGGCCTCCATCAGCACGCCATAGAGCACGATCTCTCGGTCGCTACCAGCCAAAGTTTTTTAAGTCATCGGTCCTTCTGCCCGGAGGTTGTCCAACACTACGCTTGCCGAGGCGTGGCCTCCACTCGAGAACCCGTTTACTCCACCGTCCGTCGGTTCTACGACAGATGTGCCCAGCCCACTGCCACTTTAGCTTGCTACACTGCCAGACTATGTCTGTTACTTTGGTCTGTTTGCGGAGAGTCTCATTCCGCATTTTATCCATTGTAGAGATACCGAACTTGTCATAGCTCTCTGAGTGACAATCGTAGACATAACGCTACGATATTCCGTAGCGTTATGTCTACGATTGTCTCGTAGCTATTATTAAGAAGCGTAAAGATTTGTTCGTAGGTAATCGATAATCATCGAAACTACTGGGGTTATCCGTAAGTAATAAAAACTTACTTTTACAGCGGGAAAATGCGCTTTTCCCACGGGAAAACTACTAGCAACGAGTGGCGTAGCGACTGGGCGGAGTCCTAGTATGAAGATAATCTTAATTTGGTTATAAAGTTTAAGGATTTTGCATAAAAGCTTTTCGTAAACTACCCAGGTGCTTAGTAGGCGACAGCGCATTTTATGAGATTCTTGTGCTGATTCTGCCATACGGATGTCCGAGCTAGAAAATTTCTGCCTTTGTTTTTAAAATAAGAAAAAGAAACATGAAATCTGCAGCTGTCGTTTGCCTTAAAAAAAGGGTGTCATTTTTACTAGTGACTGATACTAAAAACCGTGGTGTAGTGTAGTGGCTGGTGATAAGGAACAATAAATTCCCCAAGGAAATAAGACTAAAATATTTTGAGTTTCCATAGTAACTCAAACCTGATCGGCAATTTTGTATGGGAAATCCAATTTTTATTTCATATTTCAACCTATGTTCCTTGAGGAAAGTTATTCCTTTTGACCAGCCAGTACCTTGTCTTCAATATCGGTCACTTGTAAAATTTCACCTTTTATCTAATTTTTTTAGGATAGCCACAGAGCACCAAAATATCATGCGTTTTCACCCCCTTCGCAAATTCCTTGGTCTGTGAGGATAACGTAGATTCAGTAATCAAATGGCAGTTTATAGAAAGCTTAATTAATGACCGTGTGATGCCGGCTTGGAATGGCATCACCCCATTTCTTTCCCGTGGGAGTCGTAAGAGGCGACTAAGGAACTCGAGGGTGTGTATTGCAATTATAGGCGATGGGCTGACAACCTGTCACTATGGTGAAACACAATTTTGCGAATGTCACTCAAATTTTTGTCTGACGTGGCGTAAATGCCTTATAAATTAAACGGATTATAGGCGTGATATGTATATTTTAATTAATGACAGATTTAGTTTGTCTGTCACTTTATCTTTTCTATGATAGTGAGAAATAGGTACAATAAAATATTTGAGATATGTGTATATCCAGAATCAGACCTACCAAGTGCTAGCAAAGAGGTTATTACTCAATATACGGCTTCTAGGAAACTCTCTTAGAATGAAATAAACGTGAAAGCTTGTTATATCAAAATTGCTTAGTGATCTGGATTTGGTATGGTATCAAGAATCTATTTTAAGCATCTTGAAGATAAAGGGTGTAAGGAAGGGTCTGATCGGATTAAAGTTGTGTTTATTTTGGATTTTACAATTCCTACGTTTCGAGCTCTTTACAGAGCTTGTGTTACGAATGACTGAGGTGTTAGTCGTCATTATGTAGAATTTAAAATATAATTGCTCTATCGCCATATATCTCTTAATTGCCTAGCGTAACGTCCCGGTTTCACGCAGAATGCTGAAACCGTATCATGTGTAGTAGGTCTTACAGTATGTTGGATCTAGTTCTTCTGCTGTGTAATCAGCGGAGTCTAAGTTGATGATATTCCCCATCCAGTGTATCTTTTTAAATTCGGATGTTATTGAATTTCTATGGCTTCCCGTACTTTCCTAGGAATAAATTTTGATTGCTGCCTTATCAAACCTGACATAATGGGTGGGGTTATCCATGATATGTTCACACACTGCAGACTGTCTAGGATTTGTAAAATTCAAAATAAACACAACTTAAATCCGCTTAAAATTGTTTTATTGAGTACCTATTTGATATGTAGGTACAATCGAACTCACCAACTTTCCAACCCACAGCTGGTATATTTATTTATTTTATTAAATACCTTAGTAGTTCCATTTCTTTGTCACAAGTTCTTAGTCTACACTGTTGTTATAATAAAACTAGCAGTTTATTGCGGAAACACACGCTCAGAGGCAAGCTGGAAATTACTCTGTTCTAGGAAGTAGGTAGTTTTTTTTATTATAAAATATTATGTAAGGCGAAAAAATAAAAGCTTTGTCAATTTCTTATACATAGGCTTTTCGGCTTAGAAATTAGGACTCTCACATGTATAATTTTTTGACAGGTACTTTAAAGAAAAAAACATCGAAATTATGTTTGATAGATGTCGCTATGATTGTGGGGTAGTGATTTATACTTCAAATTGACTTCCGATACAAAATTACGATCGGCTGACTACAATTACTACGGAAAATCAAAATAATTTACCAGATATTTACCAGATATTTACCAAATCAGTATTTAGAGGGATGTCCCTTAAACTCCGTATATACACATATCACGGCTTTATCCCGTGCGGGGAAGACAGACCGGTAACAGCCGTAAAAATGCGGGCGCTTTCGCCACGTCTGTCAAATATTTGAGCCAAAATCGTGCATTACTATATTGACAGGTTGTCAGCCTAAAGTTGTAGCAAACATAAAACCCTCGAGTCCCTTAGTCGCCTTTTACAACAGTCAGTCGTAGTTATCGAATAAAAATATAATAAATTTCTTGATGTAAGATATAGAAACAAAATAACTCCTTTCCCACTCAAAGTAATAATCTACGCTCATCACGACTCCACACTAGTGACCACACATTTTGTATCCAACAATGGGTACAATGGGTAGGAATGGGTACAAATGTCCGGCCAGCTAGTTCAATTATACCCGGACCGTTTTGTAGATCCTAATTAGTTCAGCCCACTTTATCTTACTGCCGGGATTATTAGTTGGGCTTGACCTTACAGTTCGAAATATTCAGTTTTTTGAGGGTTAAAATTCACGAAGATATTAAGGGTGTAAAGAAGGGTGGATTGGATTCCTGAACAATAGAATTCACGATGCATTTGTATTCAAATTATTTAAGAAAACAATATTAATTTACAATAAATATTATTAAAATCCAAATTGAAGATTATATGCTAGTAACATTGAGATGTGTGTACTTATTTAAGGCCATCTGCAGTAATATTTAATGGAGCAAGAAGTACCTAAGTGAAGAAGTGTTGAGGCTAGTAGGAATGTTATTTATGATGTGGAGAGGACCAACGATCGATGCTTAGTTTAAAAAACAAAACTCTTTTTATTTTTAGTCACTGTAATGTCATCGAAACTCAATTGTCATTCTATATCCATTGTGATTTTCTATACTCAAAATGTAAATAGAGCCACAACTGAGACACTTTTCAAATAGAAGAATTAATCTAACCTAATCTCTTCAAAGTAAGAGTGAACAGGCTTCTTCTGGGTGAGCTCGCTCCATTTTAGACTCTGTCTCTGTCCTATGACCTAGACTAGAGTCAAGAGCAAACTCATCGTTAATAAAAAAAAATACTGTGTACCCCTGTTCAGTAAAATACATTCAGCCTTCAATGCACAGTCTTTGTAGCCTTTTGCAAAGAAGTTAGGAACATATCGGAAGATTGCAGTCGTATAAAATATTACGGGAATAAGTCTCATGAGTATTGGTGCGTTTCGAATTTGTCATAAAATCAGCCACTGGGGTGCGTTTATATTATACCCCGGTACGAACGCGAATTTATTGCCTTCCCCTCCAAAGGCACTCTTTATTACGTGTGTATTAACGAACACCCCCTCATATTTCCGCTACAAAGTAATATATTGTAGCCACAACGAGATAATTTACCAAAAAACTGGGACGCCTGCTGGAATGTTAATAGCACAAAAACGCCATCCGCTTGCTATTTATTTCTGTCAGGCGTTAGTAAATGAAGCGGTTTATGAACGAAACGGTTCACAAAAGATATCCCCGTAGTTTGTCCACGGACATCCAATTTAAGTACTTTGTGCTGGCTTTGAGCGGACCTCTTTGAGAGGTAAAGCTGAGTTTTATCGAGACTGTGGTTCAAAGTGGCCGTATTTTGAGTCGAACAAACCTAGTTTGGTCGGTCAATACACTTGTAAGATTTAGAGGGTACTAAAGTTGGAATGCCGGTGAGATTACGATCGCTGGTCAGTTGCGAATAGTTTGAATCTGAATCGCCGAGTCGAGAAGCGTTTGTCAAGATTAGCAAGTTTACGAGCCAGGGCCGTGTGATGCCGGCTTAGAATCGAATCACCCCATTTCTTTCAGTGGGAGTCGTAAGAGGTGACTAAGGGACTCGAGGGTGTTTATTGCAAGTGACGATGAGCTGATAACCTGTCACTGTGGCGAAACACAATTTTCCGAATGACCCTCAAATATTTATCAGACGTGGCGTAAATGGCCGTTTTTTGCGCCTACCCCGCAAGGGATAATAGGCGTGATATGTGTATGTACGAGCCAGGGCCCCGAGAAATTGAGGTTTTAATTAAAACACTTTTATTCGCATAAATTTACTGAGTTGTGCGCTTTAAAAACTTCAAGAATGGAATTTCTTCGTGTCCTAGTTTACACAAAGTTTTTCTGTAAAGTGACCCATTTCTGCTCATGCTCCTTTATTAATTCACAAGTAACGATCGTTATCATTTCGTTAAATTTGCTAGTAGAATTCTAAACCTTTATCTAGGTAAATAAATATCGTAGGCTTCTATGATGTGTTGCCTAACGACCGCCTCTTTCTAAGTTCTAAGTACTTCTAAGTAAGTAAGCACCTACCGAGAACGATGGCATTACGTGCAACCAGGTGTAACCCTGCAACGTCCTAACCTAATATTGAATTAATAAATTAACAAACGTAAATACATACACATACACATATCACGCGTATAATCCCTTGCGGGGTAGGCAGAGCGTAAACGGCCGCAAAAAACGGACATTTATGCCACGTCTGACAAATGATTGAGGGTTATTCGGAAAATTGTGTATCGCCATAGTGACAGGTTGTCAGCCCGTCGCCTTAAATTGCAATACACACCCTCGAGTCCCTCAGTCACAGAATAATAACTAGTAACTTGCGTTACAGAAGCTTTACTTCGCAATGGTTTTCAAAGAAATATGTACTCAATCTGATAGACAATATGATTTAATTTAGCTCGCGTTCCAGTCAACCACGTGTTCATTTGCATACCTGCCAAATATTTTTTTGAGGGAATATGAGCCGCGATCTAGGGTTGCTTTCTTCGAGAAACTACTTACGCCATCTAGCGCACAACACGAGCGTTTACTCCTACTTTTGGCGGGCACGCAGCAGGCAGCGACGAGTACGTTCATGTAGTCTAAGACCTAGCAGCATAATTGTATATGCTATACGATTATTGCCGAAGATTTAATTCAATGAAGTAATAAACCTGCAATAGTCCTTGCATCAGGCGGGTGCTGGCTCTGGGTGTACGAGTACTTCTATAGTGCAGACAGAGCAAGTATCCGCTTGATGTACACATCACAACACATTATTTGGTATAAAAAAGGCCTCTGTGCTGTTGGCTTTGGCCCCACACATGCCTCAAAGGACCGGGTTCCTGTGGGCCCGAGATCCGAAAAGAATACCAACATAATAATAATAAAATGTATACTAATAATAATAATATTATAATGTATACTAATTTTTTTCCCATGGGTGTCGTAAAAGGCGACGACGATCAATTTTAGGTGATGGGCTGACAACCTGTCACTATGGCGATTCTCAATTTTCTGAATGACCCTAAAATGTTTGTCAGACGTGGCGTAAATGTCCGTTTTTAGCGGTCGTTTACGCTCTGCCTACCCCGCAAGGGATTATAGGCGTGATATATGTATGTATGTATGTTTTCGTCTGTCCATCTTGCAAAAAATTGTCGAGAAAGTTGAACAAATAGCGCACGCGTGTGACTTCTTTCGCTTGCGGCAGCCCGCTAGATTGGCCCTTTCGCAGTGGCCGGCGCCTGGAGGTATGTTTTCATTACCTACACGCGGAGTGACACAGGCCTGCCTCAGTCGTCTCTTACGACTCCCACGGGAAAGAAATGGGGTGATGCTATTCTAAGCCGAAATCACACGGCAGAACAAACGTAACAAACGTAAATATTATGTAAATATGTGCCATGTGGCGCAGCTTAGAATAGCATTGCCCCATTTCTACCTGTGGGTGTCGTATAAGGCGACTAAGCGATAAATCCAGGGATGGGCAGCAGCGTTCCCTGTGAATAAAACACCTTGCACTGCACTCGCCAATCCGCCTGCCAAGCATGGTGAGTATGGAAAATACAATCGGAGGAGGCCTATGTTCAGGTAAAAAGGTAAAAGGTAAAAAGGTATTTATTTGTGTGCCGGCTTAGAATAGCATCACCCTATTTCGTTACCTCGGGTTTCGTAAGAGGCGACTATGGAACTCAAGGGTTCTATGAGTATTACAATTTTAGGTGACAGGCAACCTGCCACTATAGTGATGCACGATTTTTCTGCAACGGCCGTCAAATACTTTAACAAACCTGGTGATAGCGACCGTAGGTACTTATGGCTGTTGACGCTCTTAAAACCCCGCAAAGGATTATAGCGTGATATGTACTATGTATATAAATTTAATTGTATATAATATCCAATATTCAAACCACTAACCTCCAGACTAGCTCATTGAAAACAATATCAACGTAAGGTCTTCCTAATTTTATTGCTGTGCCTACATAAGGTATAAAAAATAAACTGAAATATTTTAAAGGATGAACCAGGCCATAAAACTGAACAACTTTCCTCTAGAAACATAGGTCGAAATAGGAAAAAAAAATTTGGTTCGCCCATGGATGGCGCAATATTTTTTTTCATGTTTCGACCTGTGTTCCTTGGGGAAAGTTGTATAGTTTCACGAACTGGTTCACCCGTTAAAATATTTGCAGTAATTTTTTTACCCCATGTATACATGATATTTATTAAGGTCCCTTTCATGCGTGAACAAAGGTCTTAATTTTGAAACGTGATTACAAAATTCTGAAAGATAAAATAAATTAGTTTAGGTGAATGGAAATTATGTTTTTAATTAAAGCAAACATAAGAGACTAATTAAATTGTGACTGATCGTAGTTCAAGGATACATTTCAAGGAAAATATTAGAAAAGTAATACAAAAATATCTGTAATCTAGTGAAACTGAGTGACTCGAAGGTGTGTATTGCAATTTTAGGCGATGGGCTGACAACCTATCACTATGGCGATACACAATTTTCCGAATGACCCTCAAATATATGTCAGACGTGGCGTAAATGTCCGTTTTTGCGGCCGTTTACGCTCTGTCTACCCCGCAAGGGATAATAGGCGTGATATATGTATGTATGTAATCTAGTGAAAATGTTCATTTTATTTTAATCCGGTTGCGTGACTATCGCTGCACCACATACTTCCCTTACCTCACGCACATATACGTGCGTATAGGCTATATTAACCTTAGGCTAATTGGCATGTGGAGCCGGCTTAGAACAGCACCACTCCAATTCTACCCGTGTCGTAAAACGCGGCTAAGGGAAGCATCATCCAGGGAATGGGCAGCGGCGTTCCCTGTGAAAACAACACCTTGCACTGAGCTCGTCAATCCGCCTGCCAAGCGTGGTGAGTACCTAAGGCAAATATAGGGGGAGGCCCATGTCCAGCAGTGGACTGTTGTGGTTGTTAAAGTTTTAAAAATGAAATAAAATTACTTTCAATGTAGGGTAGAACCTATTACCAGTATCACTTATTGACGCCACGATCCGTCATTGTTAAATAAATAAATTTGTATAACACAATTTTCTTTTTTATAACATTTTGGTATTGTCCCAATAGAAAACCGGCTCGGGTGGGATAAAAATATATAAATAAAGGCACTGCCTCGGGGCTGGCCAGGTTTAGTACACGGCATGTAACTTTACGCCACCGAATTGCACACGCACCGGACGATATTTCGCTTCCGTGACAGCTACCAAACAAATGACACATGTTTCAGCACTTTGATGCGGCGACGTGTGCCATCGTATCCAATTTTTGTGTAGAACTTCGTAAAATCCTTTCGACAAGAACCAGAATCCGGTAATTATGGGTGCGTGTGAGAACCGCCTTAGTTTGTTTTATCGTCTACTCCTGCATGCGTTGAGTGGATTAAATGTTAATTGCGGCACGCGAACGGAAAGGTATGGGGTTCATTTTGTGTTCGTGGAAAGGAAAGGTCATGGTTTGGAATAGAATTGTAGTTTGTGATTGTTAATTAATGGTGAAATCATTTATTTAGTATTTCAAAAATTTGTTTATCTTTTCCATATTTTAAGTTTTTAACAACACTAACTTTCCATCTTAGGTTTCTGGGGAAATTTATTCAATTTTATGATACGATTTGACATAATAATATACCTATTCTGTGTCTTTTAGATTTTGTAAAATATTTAAAATCATCAAATATGCATACCTAATCCTCTTGTTCCTACACGCGCACCTTGCAAGAACACATACACATAATATAATGCCTATAATCCTTTGCGGGGAAGGCAGAGCGTAAACGGTCGCAAAAAACTGATATTTACGCTACGTCTGACAAATACTTGAGGGTAATACTTGACGGAAAATGTGTATTGCCATTGTGACAGGTTGTCAGCCCTTCGCCTAAAATTGCAAGAGTCCCTTAGTCGCCTCTTACGACTCCCACGCGAAAGAAATGGGGTGTTGCTATTCTAAGCCGGCATCTGACGGAAATTTCCGTGTGATGCCGGCTTGCCAGAACGAGACGAAAAATTATTAAAATTAAATTCTAAAGTGCTACCAAACCATGACCTGACCATGTTAATAACACAATCAATAACAGTGGAAAAGGTCAACAACCCCAGACCTGCTTGCGACTTGTAATAGAGCTAAGCTTGAAGCCTTGCAAATGTTACGCGTAAGTATTTCACTACACTACACGTAACGTACCTAATGCGGTAATGCCAATAGATTCGCTTCTATAAGTTACCATATTCCCTAATATTTTTAACCGCTATCTTTATGCGCATGGCATGCCGTAATCCGTACTAATATTACAAATCTGAGAGTTTGTGTGTATGTATTATGTTTGTTACCTCTTCACGCTCTAACGGCTAGACCGATTTGAATGAAATTCGGAACACAGGTAGAGTATAACCTGGAATAACACATAAGCCATTTTTTACCACTGGAAACAACTATTACCACGGGAAAATGAGTTGCAGCGGGTGAAACCGCTGGGCGGAAATCTAGTATGTAATAAGTATGATAACCTGCCTTTTTTACTTTCGTTTAACTGAAAATGGCAGAGATTAATTTTAGTTCTGCCTCTTAAACTGAGGCTAAAATGGAAGTGAAAAAAAGGCTTCGGCTTTATTCTATAAGATGACAAAAGAGAGTGATTTCAGATTTTATTCTAAAAGTAGTAATCCTTAGGTACATTTTTTACTCTCTGACACCAAAATAGACCGACTTAAAGACGCCATTTAACATCAGTAAACTGAGTTGAAAGTAAAATTTTTAATGCAGAAAAAACTGTATTAATCTGAACCATGGCCGAAATTGCGGTGTAATGGTTTCATATTGCCAGATGAAATTAAAATAAAAATGCCAGCTAAGAGCGAGTTGGACTCACCCACCGAGGGTTTCGTTACATGCACATCAAGCCCTATCATATACCACTTATATACCCCACTTAATTTACTAGCCTCAATTGAAAAACAAAATATTTTCGCCCTCCTATCTATGATAAAAATATACATATTTTTTCCTTAAAATGTATCACTACATAGTATATAAAAACCAGTTCCAAAACTAACACCCGACTACTGAGATATCGCGCTCTAAAAAGTAAGAAACAAGAAATCTGGAATATTAACAACAAACAATTTAATATCTATAGTCCACGAAATTTATACGAAGATATGACATATAATTATATATTTAAATGTATATTTAATAAAAAGTTATTGTGGTTTATAGGTGATAGCCGTGGACGTATGCCAGTTTGCCTTACCTAATTATGTTGTGCAAGTTTATGATATCACCTACTAAGTACTAGAGTAGGTGGCATACGACCACGGCTATCACCTATAAACCACAATATTTTTTTATTAAATATACATTTAAATATATAATTATATGTCATAATAATAATACATACCAAAGTGTTAACTTTGGTATGTATTTTTTTTTCTGGATAGAAATGCAGCTCAATTTACAATTAAAACATCACTCGTTAATTAAATAAAATACACTCATCATAATCTTATCTTTGTATGTATGTATGTTTGACCATGCATAACAGGGTAGGAGCCAACATGCAGCCTTGGCGAACACCTCTACGAACGGCTCGGATGTATTTCCGTTAAATACAACAGATCCTTTCATGTCCATATGGAAGGATTTAACGAGGCTCAGAAGTTTTGGCGGGCACCCGATGTTTACAAATGCAGTGTAAAAGCCCTCTCTGCTAACGGTTTCGAAGGTTTTGTTAAGGTCTACGAACGCCACAAACAGAGGTGTTCTCTGCTCTCTACACTTTTCATGAAGTTGGCGAAGTGTAAAGATCATATCTGTTGTGGAACGCTGGGCGCGGAATCCACATTGCGCTTCGGGATTACACGATCAGCTGGTTTCTGGAGTCTTAATAAGACTAACCGAGCAAATAATTTACCTAATATACTTAAAAGGGATATACCACGATAACAGTTACAGTCACCGCGGTCACTTTTGCCTTTGTGTAGGGTAACGATCTTAGCATCGCGCATATCTTGTGGTATATATCCCGCATCCCAACATTTACACGACAGATTGTGCAGGATGGGTAATATGCACTTGAGCCTGATGATTTCGGCATGGGTACCATCATTTCAGGAGACTTTCCGGTCTTAAGCTGTTTAACAGCCTTGTGGTATTCCCTTATGGTAGGAAGGTCATCTAACTCGGCCCAGGTAGCTAGTTTTGCCATGCAGTCTGCAGCTTCCGGCATTATATTAACTGGTTCCGAATAGAGACCGATATAATGTTCTATCCATCGTTCGAGTTGGCGTTGGGCATCTGTAATAACAGTGCCATCCACTTCTTTAAGGGGGGCTGTTTTTTTAGGCAAAGGAACAAGGGCCTTTTTACTGCCAGCATACACACCACCAAAATTTCCAACATCAGCGCACGATTGGATACTTTGGCAAAGCTCGGTCCAGTATGCATTAGCAAAGTACCGTGATGTGCGTTGTTATACAGCTTTTGCATTTGCTAAATCGACACGCAACTTTTCGGAAGGGTTAAGGCGATGAGTAAGCGCAGCATGCCGTTTGGACTCGAGCAGGGGTGTAATGTGTTCGAGTTTCTCAGCGAACCAGTCCTGGTTTTTGACTTTCTGGTGGCCGAAAGCCGTACCAGTCTTATATGTTAGAAACTTTTTTACTTTGCCCCAGTCTTCCTCTATAGGAGCGTCCACGTCCCAGGTGGCAGTTTCATCGCGTACCAACTCTTCAAACTTTCAGACAAACTCATCATCCCTGGTTTTGGAAAGATCGATCTTCTTCCTACCGGGCTGTTTGGACGAGTGGATCTTTTTGTGAGTTATAGCAACGTGCGAAGCCACCAAGGAGTGATCTGTGTCACAATCAGCGCTATGAAATGTACGCGTGTGTAGGGTCTCGCGGAGGTTTTTCTTTTTAGTTAGGGTAAGGTCCAGTTGATGCCAGTGACCAGAACGAGGGTGTTTCCAGGATACTTTGCGATTTGCCTTTGAAGCAGGTATTAGTAACACACAGTAGGTGTTTAGAGCAAAGCTCTAATAAACGTTGGCCGTTTTCGTTTAACTTCCCTATACCGTGGTTACCTATACAATCAGGCCAAGCTACGTTGTCCTGTCCAACCCTTGTGTTAAAATCGCCCAGAATATATAAGCGGTCAGATGGTCTTAACCCGCGTAGAGACTGGTCAAGCTGGTCATAAAACTGTGTTTTGGCTTCATCCGTTGAGGATAACGTTGGTGCGTAATCAAAAATAAGTGTTACGTATCCATGATTCGTATTTAACCGCACCAACATATTGCGTTCTGATATGCCGCAAGGAGCCTCTATTGATGTTAAGAGATCGTTGCGGATAGCGAAGCCTACACCATGCTCACACACAGCGCTGCTGTCCTTTCCTTTCCAAAAGAATGTGTAATGTGTCTCAGGCAAGGAACCCTCGTCAGGGAGTCTGGTATCTTGTAAGGCACAAACAACAATGTCAAGTCTGTTGAGTTCGGCGTCGATAATGGCAGTTTTACGCAGATCTTGTGCGTCAGTAGAAGGGTAGAAGAGCCTACACAGGTGTCAGGGAGGCCTGTCCTAATAGTACGGACATTCCATGTTACAAATCGCATGGATAAGCGGTGTTGGGAATTGTTTCTATTATGCCTTTTAGTCGCAGGTGTAAAATGTAACTGCGCCGATTGTCCAGTTGAGGCTGGTGCTCTTTACACCCTAAAAGAGCAAACCAGCACCGGGGCGGAACAGTACCTTATTGGTCGGGGGCTGCCCAACTTGGAGCAGGCGGTAACTGATCAGTGGGCCTACGATGGACCCTTCCACTGTCGGAAGCGACCCCTGGCGCCCGCACTTACGCCCATATGTGCGGACTTATAACCGATCACTGCCACTTCCCGTGTTGGTATCGCGTGACGCGGGTGAAGTGTCCTCTCCACAGACACTGCGTTGCCTGGGACGCAATTATGGAAAACGCAGGGCTGCCCAGGACCTGCGCCAACCTCTTGGCCTTCCTGGCTGGATACGGGAAGAGATGGGGTGGTGCTATTCTACTCTGCCGGCACCACACGGCTGACCGACCGATTTGAATAGTTTTTATAATACCGCCTGTTCTATTTGGATCGTTTGGTATGTGCTCTTGCTTAGGTATTTGTCCATATGTTTTAGACTCTGTTGAAGTGTCTATTGCATTGATCGTATAGATTTTTGTTCGTAATGCCATGCGCTCTGTCATTTTTTTGTTAAATTGGTCTACATGTTTTTAAGTTGTAAATGATGTACAATTTCATCGTATTAAATTGTGTCGTTTACAATTCTTCTTGTGTCTTATATGTACTGCTAATTGCTCCATTGTCAACTTCCCTACTCTGATGCTGTTCAACAGATCAACGAAACTGTTGTCATTTACTTGTCACATATTTTGACCCAATTCACAGAAACTGAACATTCTCCATAAATGTGGTTCAGCTGCATAAATGTCAGGTTGTTTGTAACAATATGCGCCTACACTAGTTGCAGATACGGGTGGTAATTGCATTAAGTCATCAAAGACTAATAGGTTAACCCTTTAAATCGTGTTTCACTTAAGTGACAGGTTGTCAGCTGTCGCCTAATTGTAATACCTTCACATGAACTCCTCGTGTCCCTTAGTCGCCTTATACGACACCCGTCGCGTCCCGTTATCCCGAAGTCGCCTCATACGACACCCACGGAAAAGAAATGGGGTGGTGCTATTCTTAGCTGGCATCACACGGCAACTATTTTTTTGAACTGTGCTTATTAAGCCCTTTCATTTGATATCCAACACGACATTACTAGTAGTATAAACTTTTTCAATTCTTAGCTCTAGAGGGCGCCCTATGTAATGTATAGTGACATAACGTAGCCTATAACCAGCGGACTGTTTAGACGCTTCAAATGATACCTCATTTATCAAATTCTGATAAGTTGTTTAGAAGTTAGGACGGAACAAATGTTTTCGTTTCCACATACATACATACATACATACATACAGGTCAAAATCATTAACCCTCCTTTTTGCTTTGCCGTAGTCGGGTAAAAATAAAGTCGCTTCCCGTTTGGTGTCTCCTTATATCTTTAGAATTACCCAACGGATTTTGATGCGGTTTTTATTATTAGATAGAGTAACTTGAGAGGAAGGTTTATAAGTATAATTTATTCCGGGAAATTGTCACATTCCCATGGGAAAACGGGTAGCCCAACTGGTAGTAAACTTTTGACCCCCTTTGGACACCTTTAAGGAATAAAATTTCAAAAATGCTGAAACACGTATTTAATTATTTTAAGTTATAAGTCTTATCAGAAATTTTGAAACAGATCACATTTAAGATAAAAAACTTTCATACAAACTTTTAACCCCCTTTTCACCCATTTAAAGGTTAAAATTTCAAAAATGCTGAAACATGTATTTAATTATTTTAAGTTATTAGTCTAATCACAAATTTTGAAACAGATCACATTTATTTAAAAAAAACAAACTTTCATACAAACTTTAAACCCCCGTTTGACCCTATTAAGGGTTAAAATTTCAAATATGCTGAAACATACGTTTAGTTATTTTAAGTCATAAGTCTAATCACTAATGTTGAAACGGATCACATTTAAGACAACGAACTTTCATACAAACTTTTAACCCCCTTTTCATCCCTTAAGGGATTAAAAAAAAACAGAATTTAAAGTAAAGTCGCTTCCCATTTCTGTCCCTGTCTCTTTGTTCATTTGTATGCTTAAATCTTCAAAACCACTTAACGGATCTGGATGAAGTTTTTTTAAAAGAAAGAGTGATTCAAGAGGAAGGTTTTTATGTCGGGAGAAGGTCTGTTTCCCGTGGGAAATCAGTGAGCAGCGGGTGAAACCGCTGGGCGGGCCGCTAGTGTACTTTAAAACAAAGCTTGTTTGAAGTACATACCCTATGAATTTTGAGTATCATAATCACGCTTTATTTGCAGCTTAAACGGTCGTACCTTTTTTAACGTTAAAGTTGGGAGCAGATTTTTTTACAACTACAAACGGCCACAGTTTTGAGTATATGGTTTTAATTTCAGATATCTTTACGCGTTCTCGAGATAGAATGTCGTAACAGACGGACCTTCAGATAGACGGACAACAAAGTGATCCTATGAGGGACACTTTTTCCTTTTAAGTACGGAACCATAAAAAGATTGGGTTTTCAAGTGGCATAAATCATCTGTTTAATGTCATTATGATTCATTTTCTAGAGGGCGTGTTTGTGTACATTATTTCTGATTTCCCCCCGAAATTGCAAAAAAAGGAGACTCGCATTAATTTTCACTGGACACTGTATAGCTATTTATGACATTATAATTCGGGGCGTCAATGGCCAGGATCATTAATCAAAGAGATGGGCCCAAACATTTATCATATTTGGGCCTCCTTCTTTGCGCATTTAAAATATTACTCGACGCAGGTTTTATTAATATTTACGTAAGTTTTATTACGGGCTGATGATGCATTGTTTTTATTCATATTTTGGGATTCAGTTTTCAGGAAGTATTGGTGGTTTCATAAATATTGCGACAACAAAAGAAAAAAGTTTAATTACGAAAAGCTTTAAACCGAAAATAAGCTTTTATTTATCATGACATATTAAGTGTCCCTCAAGCTGTAATCCTCACCTATGAAAACTTACCGAAAAGCAATTTTGGTTTTGTCAAAAAATAGTACTGAAATAGTGACAAATAGTGACATATGCAAGAAAATTAGTGACTTCATATTTCCCAAGATATGGCTATCGTTTGGTGAGGATTACAGATCGAGGCTCACGCTGTAATCCCAACTCTCGTGTGAGCAAACGGTGGGGTATTTTCACTTGGTCTACATTCCAAAAAATAGTGCCTAATTAGTGACTAATAGTGACAAAAGATGAGAAATTGTCGCTTTATAATTCCGAAGTTATAAAGGCATCTTGGTGAGGATTATACCTATAGCAATTTTTGCTGTAATCCTCATCTCATTTCTGCTAAACGCTTAGGTCTTTTGACTCAAATTTAGTATCAAAAAATAGTGCTGAAATAGTGTTCTTAAACTGCATTGATATTTATTTAGTTTATGTAGTAGAAGCAATTAAAAAAACCGTAAGAACTTCTCCATACAAAATGGTACAGGTACAGTCGCGAACAATACTTCGTAGAATACAGACTTGATTTTTGCTTTAATTTAGGTAATGTCATTTCTGCCAATATATGTAGGTGTTAACTATAACATAAGTTGAGCCACTGACATTATTTTGGTATATTTTATGAGTAGGTATTTTGGTTGAATATTTTTCAACGCCTTGAACTTTTTACCGGTTTTATAACAATAAAGTATTTATATTTATTTATTTATTAAACTTTATTGCACAGAAAGTACAAAGGGTGGGCCTAATGCCACGCGGCATTCTCTACCGGCCAACCAAAAGATAAACAGAAAGAGTAAAAGCGGGTGCCCATACACAAAAAAAAAATATAATCGTACTTAAATTTCGCACTAAACTACAATACATAAGAAGGAATAAACTAAAATACTATACTTAATAATTTAACATGAAAAATAAAAATACATAAAATAAATACATGCATACATAAATAAATAAGATATACCAACGACAAGCTAACAGAAATGAGATAGGATGAAATATATGTACTTATGCTAATATCTTTCAGATCAACACATCGCATTAATTTATCACATCGTATTCTCTTAACTCTGAAAGCCCTGTTTGGTCGCGCCACCGCTCTAGCCACCGCTAAACAAAACCGGTTTGGCCGAGCCTCGAAAACTGACCGCCGCGCGTGTGAGCGAGAGGGTAGACAATAGTGAAATTATTGCATGCACTTCGCCTGCGTGGTATTTTTTGGTTTCATCACGTTACGCGTTATTGAGTATTATGACAACTCAAATATAAAATTTCTTAAATAACAAATACGCCACTTACGATTATTATGAAAAATTAAAATTAAAACGCACGTTTTGAAAATAACAAAAATTATTATTTAGGTATAATTAGGTACTTATAGTATTAGTCCTCGCCTCGAACGTCGTTAACTATATAGGGTTAAATCTATTTAGTGACCGATAGCAAAAACCCAGGACGGGCTGGTGATAAGGAACAACTTTTAATATGAATAACCCAAATCAGCTGATCGGCAATTTGTACGGGAGGTCTAATTTTTTTTCATGTTTCGACCTATGTTCCTTGGGGAAAGTTGTTCCTTATCACCAGCCCGTCTTGGGTTTTCGCTATCGGTCACTGATTAGATTTCACCTACCTACTTTCATTTATTTATGAGTTAAATGAATTTTACCACATAAATATGTTTTTTGTTCCATTTTTGCCAAACAAGTTAGGTACCTGTATTTATTTATGTACTACATAGATACAAACATATATCACACTTTTATCCCTTACGGGTTAGGCAGAGCGTTAACAGCCGCATAATACGGTCGTTATCATCGCCACGTCTGACTGATTGAGAAATATTGTGTACTGTCAGATAAAAACAAAATACTTGAAGGAAATAAATTTGTTTGATTACGTTCCTACCGACATAACAAACCAGTATTGAGCTTCAAGTACGACAATACGAAGTATTGTTCGCGACTGTACCTGACCATTTTGTATGAAGAAGTTCTTACGGTTTTTTTAATTGCTTCTACTACATAAACTAAATAAATATCAATGCAGTTTAAGAACACTATTTCAGCACTATTTTTTGATACTAAATTTGAGTCAAAAGACCTAAGTGTTTAGCAGAAATGAGGTGAGGATTACAGCAAAAATTGCTATAGGTATAATCCTCACCAAGATGCCTTTATAACTTCGGAATTATAAAGCGACAATTTCTCATCTTTTGTCACTATTAGTCACTAATTAGGCACTATTTTTTGGAATGTAGACCAAGTGAAAATACCCCACCGTTTGCTCACACGAGAGTTGGGATTACAGCGTGAGCCTCGATCTGTAATCCTCACCAAACGATAGCCATATCTTGGGAAATATGAAGTCACTAATTTTCTTGCATATGTCACTATTTGTCACTATTTCAGCACTATTTTTTGACAAAACCAAAATTGCTTTTCGTTTAGTTTTGATAGGTGAGGATTACAGCTTGAGGGACACCATATTAATTAGCATAAATTAGGTAAGTGCAATTTGGTAAAGCTTAATTTTTCCCCCGATTCTCTTATTTTTAGTCGTTGGAATACCATGTGATGTGGTGCCGTGTGATGCCGGCTTCGAATAGCATCACCCCATTTCTTACCCATGGGTGTCGTAAGAGGCGACTAAGGGACTCGAGGGTGTGTATTGCAAGTTTAGGCGACAGGCTGACAACCTGTCACTGTAGTGATACACAGTTATCTGATTGACCCTCAAACTTTTGTCAGACGTGGTGTTAATATCCAAGTAACAGAAAGTCTATATCAAGCCGAAAGGTGCTCATGTAACTGAACAACTTTCCCCATTTCCCTACTTTGACCTCCTTTCGGCTTGATATACCCATTCTGTTACTCCCTGTATTTACATTACGTAAACTACCTACATAGCACAATTATTATGAAATGGGGAATGACGAGTAGGTAGATATCTGCTCTGGGGCTGTTGAGACTGAGCACCACCCCATTTCTTTCCCGTGGGAGTCATAAAAGGCAACTAAGGCACTTGAGGGTGTGTATTGCAATTTTAGGCGATGGGCTGGCAACCTGTCACTATGGCGATACACAATTTTCCGAATGATCCTCAAATTTTTGTCAGACGAGGCGTAAATATCCGTTTTTACCCCGCAAGGGATAATAGATGTGATATGTGTATGTATAATGTATGTACCTCAAAGCACATTATAAAAAAATAAACTGATTAGAGTTATTAATCTTGTTTGTTCTTTTATGAAAGCAAGTTTTTATTAAAGTTGGAACAAAATATTATAAGAACATTGTAAAAATCACATCGTATACTAATAAACCTATTTATTACCTATTTATATTTGTGTGAAGCCATTTGCACGTCCGCACGTCGTCCGCACCAAACGCGGTTGACACTCGACTACAAGTGTGTTTGGATTGGTTTGGATTTCCTTGTAAACGGCGGCGTGTCAAATTGTGGAGAGTTTCGTGACGTTTGCTTGAAGTGAGCTCTCTGTATTCGGCGCGCAGCCGCCAATACTTACTTTGTGCCAAAACTGTCCCAATACCAGGCCATTGACACACAACTGAAACGATTTTCATTTAGCAGACTTCAGGCCCAGTTGTCGCGGAAAACTCCTCATCACATTCAATTTGAATAATAAAATATGGGAAAAGTACAATAAACAAGAAAATAACAAAATCGTGACAAACACAAACAAAGCTAACTAAAGTACCGCCGTTCTAATAAGTCGTATTTTACAGCTGTCAGATTCGTAATAATACTATGGCAGAGATCCATTTTCCTTTGTTGAAATCGCTTTTAGTATGAAGATGACAGGTGTCACATAGGACTTATTGGAACGGCGGTACTTTACAAAACATAACACGGCACGGATGACAGGTGTGGCGGCAAATTTGAGTATAGGCACAGATTAAATAAGTATTGGCACAGACTACCTACTTTGTTACTTTTCTACATTTTATCAAAAGACTTACCTTCTCTTTAAGACTTTCCTAATATTACAGCGTTTGAGAAGAAACTGTTCTTTTTTTAGTTCTGGACTCTTCAATTTTTTAGCCCCGGGGCCTTAAAATCTACACCTGACTGTTTGGACGGAACAAAAGCTCACCCGGAGAAGTTTTTGTTTTGTTTTTGTGGTTTTTCAAACAGAAAAAACTGTAATTTCTATAGGCAGAATACATCAAGCAGGTCTTTATAAGATAAGATAATTAAGATAGTTCTTTATTCAATAAACTTACTTATAAATACATACACATACACATATCACGCCTATAACCCCTTGCGGGGTAGGCAGAGCATAAACGGCCGCATAAAACGGTCATTTAAGCCACGTTTGACAAACATTTGAGGGTCATCCGGAAAATTGTGTAAAGCCATAGTGACAGGTTGTCAGCCCATCGCCTACAATTACAATTAACACCTTCGAGTCCCTTAGTCGCCTCTTACGACTCCCACGGGCAAGAAAGGGGGTGATGCTATTCTAAGCCGACATCAAACGGCAATTACATATAAATAGGTGCATATATACAAAATAACTATGAGGCTTACCTATTTCCTGAACTAAGAATGTAAATTCCTGTACACAGTTGTATACAACTGTTTTCGAATTTGTAATCCGAACATTATGAGACGACTGTAGAAAAAACAGTTATTACTTTGAACAATGGATGAGGAAAGTTGAGAGCGTACCTAACAACGCAGGCCACATCCATCCAAAAGGAAAAACGAATATGTCAGCTTTTTCACCCACAAAGGATATCCAGTGGCATACAATTGTCGATTTCGTGTTTACCACCTGTCTTAATGTACTGCAAAAAGTAAAAAAATAGTATTGACTATGTGAATATGTGATGCAGGTAGGTTTACCTGACAAGTAATAAGTAGATACGATTTATGAACATGCATTTTTCCAATGCGAAATTTTTAAAACACTTCCCATGGTAGGTATAAAATTTTAGAAAACTTGTAAAATTTCATGATAGATCTAAAGATCAAGCCGTGGCACGCACGCGTCATGATTTCGCGGGCAATAGATGAGCCGCAGTAGCCCTGTTATTAGAGGCGTCGTCGTCGGCACTAGTTATGGCGAAAGTCGCAGGTTCAAATCCTGCCCGCGCTAGAAAGTTTTGGAAGTTATCTAAAGTTTTATACCTAACGGGAAGTGTTTTATAGTTTTTGTCTAATTTATTTTGATAAGTAAATTACACACATAAAGTCAGTCGTAGATTCAAATCCAGCCCACGCTAGGATGTTTTCGAAGTTTTCTAAAATTGTATACCTAACGGGAAGTGTTTTATATTTTTTATCTAATTTATTTTAATAAGAAAATTATACACAAAAGAAGATCTTTGTTGTTTCGTCCGTCAGGCGTCCTGTTATTTGATTGGTCCGAAAAAGGCTACACGCTACATTTACCTACTAGGTATATCATGAACAAATATTTGCCTCACAAATAATAACATATTTTTTCAGCGCGGCCGTCCAACGGTTTTAACAAAACCTTTCCGTTTGGAGTGGTCGACAGCTTTTGATGTTTACAATCCATTTCCAATTTTTATTGCGGCATTGGATCGGATAATCCCCACTAGGTAGAGGTCAAATTATGTAATACAAATAAGGTATGAGCTGCATAGTACAAAGTTATTCAATTTCCAACTTGATCCATATTAGGAATGTTTTATTTCACAAATAACGATGTGGTACATGAACATGATAGTCATAGATTTGATTAAGCGGTTTTCCCACGCACCGCATGAACCGTTGTCGACCGAGTGGCGCAGTGATAGCGGTACTGCCTGCGGCGCAAAGGTTCCGGATTCGTTTACCAGTGGCGCAGTCACAAAGTTGATATTATTAATTTGGAAATTGCAGGCTGAACCACCTAATTGTCCGTAAGAAAGATAGTTCCGTGCTTCGGGAGGCACGTTAAGCCGTCGGTCCGCCAGTGAGGGCGCCACTGGATAGTCGGATATCGCTCGGTGCAGGCTGAACGATACACAAGGGCAAAAGAAAAGAGATTATACACAAACTTATTTGTTACAGGCACATTTATCTGTGTTTCATACTAAAGTTCCTTTTTACGGCTTTTTCTCCCATGTTTGCGATACGAAACTTTTAGGCGAAACCTCAAAAGGGAGTGCTTTAATTTGTCCCCAAACACATAAATTCATTTTTCAAAACTCGTCAGGAAAAGCGTATGTTTATCTTTTTTCCCCTTGTAAATAAGCCCTTGGTAAATATTTTGTGGGTAATGTTACCTCAAAGTTCAAAGCAAGGGTCAACCGAGGCTAACTGGGGTATCCGATTGAGGCTACTATAATCAGCCTGTATTTATGAAAACGTTGACATATGCGGTTTCATTTTACTGTTGAAAAATATTTTTTTATTGTGTCTTTTATCCGACTTAAAAAATAGGAAGAGGTTCTTCAATTAGTCAGGGACTTTGCTGTTTTTAATACACAAGTGTACGGTGTACGGTGATTCACAATTTTCCGAATAACCCTCAAATGTTTGTCAGACGTGGCGTAATTGTCCGTTTTTGCGGCCGTTTAAGCTCTGCCTACCCGGCAAGAGATTATAGGCGTGATATGTGTATGTATGTATGTATAAGTGTACGGTTTATTTTAATATGTAAGTATTCTTTTACATTACTGTGTAGAATGTGACTTTCTACAAGAAATCTTTTTAATTCCCACTTAGAAATTAATATTTTGAATCTAGACTCAAAGATGCTCGAAGCAAAATGTAAAATCCTTTTTTCATACTCTTCAAGATGTAATCTTGGGCTCCTGTAGAAATCGAGGGATGACCATAATCCATACCCAAGACACATTTTCAACATTCAATATTCTGGAATTTGTTTTATTGTTTTAGTAGGTAAGTAAAGTAATATCGGGCTTTATTGTGATGGAACAATTTATTATCTACAGTAAGAATAATCCGTCGATTGACATATAGACATTGTCAAAGGGTAATATTGTTTTTCTCAAGGGTTTCCCAAGATTGATTAGAGAATAGGAACTTCGCTATCTGACATTTCTCGAGTTTTTTTAATAATGTCGTACCAGATGACGTTGTGCTAAGTAAAAATATTGACATTTTATTCATAAATACATTTTGTCTATTTATATTCGTTTCTATGGAAAATATGTAAATTATATTTATTAACTATTGTTTTCTTTGACCTTGCAGAATCAACGTCTGAAGGCGATGGAAGCCAAATGTCAAAAAAAGACTTTTTAGCTTAGTGCCATTGGCTAGAATGTTTTCATTGTGTTTGAATAGGTTTAAAGTAAAAATATCATCCTACACAAATATTTTTATTCTAAGTAAATATTGTTAAATCTGTGTTGATAATTTCAGTAAATTAAATACTACTAAATATTTTGTTGAGCGGGATTTATTATTATTTCTGTTCATATTAATTATTATTTATTGTGATGCATAATAATTATTTTTCTTTTTCTTTCTAGGTACAGCTTCGGATCCAGAGTTAATACCTAGACCAGTATTAGACCTCGGAGGCAGTTCATAAGGTAAAGGGCTTTTTTTATCTACCTGATGTAATTCATTTATTGGGCTTTGAATTACTTTAAAAATATAAACATAAGCAAAAGGCGTAACGATTATTGCACTCACAGGGCTGTGTCATAATCATAAATGGAATAAAATTTTAACTGCGGCCGGAGCATCTAGACGTTGAAAATTCGGTGGTAGCACTCAAGGGTCCGGTAGCTTAGTTGGTAGAGCAAGTGGGTCAGCACTCCAGGTTCAAATCCCAGCTGCAACAATAAAAATAAAACATTTTGTAACATATCTCTTCAATATATGTATCAAAATTTCATTTTTACGTTTCCACAAACGCCACTAAAATGTGATTTACAGTATAAAAGGGGAGGCAAAGCCTTTATAGCTTTGCAGGTCGTTACTGGTTTTACAGTAGAAATATTACCTGCCCATTTGGATATATTCATCTGAATAAAAGTGGTGAACGACCAATGACACATGAGAGTAAAGCTTTATGCGTACACGTCATATGGCTTTTAAAAATACATACAAACATACACATATCACGCCTATAATACCTTGCGGGGTAGGCAGAGCGCAAAACAGCCGCATAAAACGGATATTTACGCCACGTCTGACAAATATTTGAGGGTCATTTGGAAAATTGTGTTTCGCCATATTGACAGGTTGTCAGCCCATCGCGCATTGCCTAAAATTGCAATACACACCCTCGAGTCACTAAGTCGCCTCTTACGACTCCCAAGGGAAAAAAATGGGGTGATGATATTCTAAGCCGGCATCATACGGCAAATTTTTTAAAATAGTGTATAACTTAAATATAGAAATATGTTTCTTTTTTAAATCTTTAAATTAGCTAAATAATCTTGCCAGCCAGAACCCGGATTCTCTTATTTTTTTCCATTGTAATACTAGTGACACTCAACTGTCTCTATTGTCACCGTGACTTTCTATACTTCAAACTGTTAGCAGACTATAAAACGACCAAAACCATGCGACTGACACGCTATCGATATACAACTGAAACGATTTTCATTTAGCAGCGCCTAAGGCGGGCAAGTAATAACCTTTTAATATTTTAAATTTAGACATAATTCTATTTTCTATGGTTCTTTCTTCCAGATGGAAGAGGCGTCGTCACTAGTAATTACGAAAGTCGTAGGTTCAGATCCTGCCCGCGCTTGAAACCTTTGCAAATTTAAAAAATTGTATTCCAACACGGGAAGTGTTTTAAATATTATCTACTAGCTTTTACCCGCGACTTCGTCCGCGTTAGATAGTTTTTATAGAAACAGGTTCAGGTTTAGGTGGGCTCCTGATGGTACACCTGGTGGTCTACAAAAGGTACTCCAGATCCTCAATGTCCTTGTGAAAAGAAGCGGCCCATCATACTGAACAACTTTTGTTTTAGAACCATGCCTGTATCTCTAATTGTTTAGCTGGGCTCCTGGTGGTACACCTGGTGGTCTACATAAGGTACCCCAGATCCTCAATGTCCTTGTGAAAAGAAGCGGCCCATCATACTGAACAACTTTTGTTTTGGAACCATGCCTGTATCACTAATAGTTTAGCTGGGCTCCTGGTGGTACTCATGGTGGTCTACATCTGTACTCCAGACCCTGGAATGGTGATAAAAAGTAGCCTATGTCCGTTCTCGGTATGCTAGCAATCTCTGTGCCAAGTTTCATGAAGATCGGTTCAGCGGTTTGGCCGTGAAAGCGTAGCAGACAGACAGACAGAGTTACTTTCGCATTTATAATATTAGTGTGGATTATGGTTTGGTATTCAATTTATCGCAGGTTTTCATCGCTTAGATTACATTCAATCTGTAAAGATAGAATTAGTCGCCGGGAATTAGTTACAAAACTAACCCGGTAGATCGAGCTGTGCCATGCGTTACGGGCATTAAAATACACTTGCAAAATTGGCAGGCAAGGAACAGGCGTCGTCACTAGTAATGACGAAAGTCGTAGGTTCAAATCCTGCCCGCGCTTAAACATTTAAAAAAATTGTATACCTAGCACAGAAAGTGTTTTAATATTTGGTATTCAATTCTATAGTTCAATCTTAAAATTGACGCCATCTTTCTTATAAATAAGTGATTCTACTCTATCATCAAAAGTAACAAGAATACGTATTTTTGATCACGTGCCAACCTATATTGAACCGCCTTGTAACCTATGGTTATAATTTAACCAGTGACGTGTAGTGTAGATGTGGGTAGGAAGGGGAGCGATCGAGTTTAAATAATAGGTGAGCCGACTAGCCCCAATCTCCTCGTGACACGGAAAGGGCGGACTGTTGGGCAGGAAAATGATATTATATCTTGGCTAGTGGACTGCATATATTGACAACTAGCATTTCGTATTTCACGGATAATAGGTACTGAGGAGGTAGAATTCACTACTAAGGTAGAATTTGCATTATTGTCTAAAAATATGTTATCCAAAATATGCAAAGTTAGAATTATTGAACAGATAAATATTTAATAGATCTTATTTTGACGCCATTGTTTAAAATGATAGTGACGTCATAATTATGCTAGATTCATACAATGTACAGTTTTAAAAAGAAGCTCAATTGACTAGTATGTAAGTAGCGAACTGTAAAACTATGTTCATGGTAACATGAAAAAGTCTAAAGCGTATGAATCAAGCTTAAATTAAAAACATGACTGCTTTATGAGATAAAGCCTAGCCTATGACACTCGGGATAATGTAAGGATTCTTCCGATACAATTCCCATTCGAATCTGTTAAGTAATTAACGAGTTTCAGTCCTTTAAAGAATCGCACATATATACATACATACAAACATACAGTGCCGTATGATGCCGGCTTAGAATAGCATCACCCCATTTCTTTCCCGTGGGAGTTATAAGAAGCGACTGAGGGACTTGAGGGTGTGTATTGCAATTTTAGGCGATGGGCTGACAACCTATCACTATGGCGATACACAATTTTCCGAATGACCCTCATATATATGTCAGACGTGGCGTAAATGTATGTTTTTGCGTTAAGATAATTGGTAAGGTACTCGTAAAACTAAGACGGTTCTCCAACTTTTCGTCCGTCGTATTTGTATGGGAATAAGTTCAGAATTCGCAATGTCCTTTCATCTGACAGACGCATGTGTTACGGTGCGTTAAAAATACGCAGCGACGGAGGACAAGTGGGAGAATCACCTAATCGAACAACTTTCCCCAAAGAAGATAGGTTGAGGTGAAAAAATACATAATTAGCCCTCCCAAACAAAATAACTCTATAACTGGCATGATTTGTATGAAATAAATCCGAATTTCAACATATATTTTGACCATACTAAACTTCTAGTTCAAAGTTTTAAGTTATATAGTACTTTGACCCCTTATATACCTCCAATACCATCCAATACTCTTGTATACCTGAATCGTCCTATTGATAGAAAATACGATATTGGAGTAGTGTTGATGAGGAAGCTGTCATGAGGAAGAGGAAGAGGAAGCGGAAGAGGAAGCAACAAGCTTAAAGTTGGAGTATGCGGATGAGGAAGAGTATGCGAATGAGGAAGAGGATGCGGATGAGGAAGAGTGTGTGTGTCAAACCAAACAAACGATCAAAAAAGCGCGGGGCGCGGGAGGGGGTAGCGGCTCTCGGCTATGGTTACGCGCATGTGGGATCGAATTCCTCCAAACTTCCTCATAAATGAGGAAACGGATACGGAAGAGGATCTTTCGATTTCGTTTATGTGGAAGCGGTAGCGGATGCTGCAAAAATTGCGCGTTATGAGGATGCAGAAGAGGAATACTCATCAACAATAATTTGGTCAAACTATGAACTAAAAATTAGTTTTTGCAATCTGTTTTGTTTTAGTGCGCTTTATCACGTTATTCCCAACAACTCAACATACATAGGTACAAAATGTAAAACGATATTCCAAACACAATTATAACAGGTTCAGACACATTAATTTGTTAGACTGTGTAACTCTAAGCTTTCAGTTTGCCTGGCTGGCTAGGTGGCGTACTGTTTGCGGTTACTATTTCAGTCATATATAATTATGTATGAGCAACAAAGCGAGAGAACTAAATTAGAGAGCATAGCAAATGGCAACAAAATTGGAGATCAGGTACCATCATTATTATTTTAGTTAGGTACAATATACAAGTATAGGTAATTAGATGCTAAGATGGTCGATTTCAAAAGGAAGGCCGGACAATTTCAAGATTTATACTTTATCTTCAATACCTACACACACACACACACACGTATATCACGCCTATTATCCCTTGCGGGGTAGGCAGAGCGTAAACGGCGACAAAACCTGACATTTACGCCACGTCTGACATATTTGAGGGTCATTCAAAAAATTGTGTATATATTTGTCTGCTTTATGCAATATTTGTTTTTGGTGACTAAACTTTAAAAATATATTATACGTGGAAATAAATAATTTTATTTTGTAATAATGAGATTACTTTCTTTAACCTCTTCGCTCGGGTCGAATTTTGCACCAATGAGATTTGTATGAGAATATGAGGACACATCTCAGCCATAAAAGGAATATGCTGGAAATAGGCCCCCCTATAAGGGGGTATTGTTATACTCACCACGCTTGGCATACGGATTTGCGAGCGTGTAATAAAGTTTATTTCAAAGTAATTTACTTCTAAGGTGGACCTAATAATTATATCTGGCTTCACATTAAGTAACAATAGGGCGAGGGCTCAACGATCCACACTACACCTTACTCTTTGGTGATAGAGTCGAAATTACAGCGGCAACCGCTGAATGCTGACCGGAAGGTGAATCACACACGTACCAGACGATATCGCAGTTCGTTATATACATGACAACCTGTCACAGCCGTAATTTCTTGTGGAGACGTGTGCTGATGGTATTTCTAATGGGTTTTTATGTTTCTTCAAAACTCGGTCTCGGCATAACACCGGAAACCATTAGTGTATTTTATTTAATATAGGACACCGAGTCAAAAAACTACTCAATGAACCCCGGTGTCAGAGCTTTTCAAACGCATACTAAAAGTCGTACGCCTCTGACATGGTTGTGTAACGACCGCCGCCGTCTAAGTAATTAGAGAGGCACGGAACTATCTTTAAGATGGACAATTCAGCATCCAATGTCCTAACCAGACTGAGAACAAATTCACAAAGTGATAATATCAACTTTGTGATAGCCCCACCGAGAATTGAACCTGGAACCTTTGCACCGCAGGCAGTAGCGCGGCCACTGCGCCACTCGGTCGACAACGGTTGCGTTGCGTGGGAGAACCACCTAATCGAATTTATGACTATCAAGTTACTAGAGTTTAACAGCTGGCTTATAGCACTTCGTAACCCGTAGGTGTCCTACAGGGTTATATTAGGTTTGGTTCTAGGGGTGAAGGTTAGACGTTTATTCATTGGTTACAGAAGCAAGAATACACAGAACTATGACTATGACCCCGTGTGATGCCGGCTTAGAATAGCATCACCCCATTTCTTGCCCGTGGGTGTCGTAAGAAGCGACTAAGGGACTTGAGGGTGTGTATTGCAATTTTAGGCGATGGGCTGACAACCTGTCACAATAGTGATACAGAGTTATCTGATTGACCCTCGAACTTTTGTCAGACGTGGCGTAAATTACCGTTTTTCACGGCCATTTATGCTCTGCCTACCCCGAAAGGGACTATAGGCGTGATATATGTATGTATGTATGTATGTATGACTAAGGTCTCAAGACCAAGATAAAGATAAAGATAAAATCACTTCATTGTTAAACTGTGTCATTAAGATATTACATAATAGGTGAAATAGAGTCAACAGTTTGCCCGTTTCGGATGTCCAATATAAAAACTGAAACAAAAATATCAATTTATATCATTAAAATATTTATTGAGAGTATAGTAGGATTTAGATATTGACCATTTTTTCAAACTATTCCTGAATTTTACACCGCGATCAAGGTGATCGATCGAGTCATGAGCCATCACAGATGAATAAGATAATGTACTATGAGCCATGAGCCGAGACGTGGAACATGACAGTAAAACTGGCACACCGGTTACATGTCACTCTGAGAGCTATGGAAGGATCTATGCTCGGTATCTCTATCGTGGATAAAATCCGGAATGAGACTATCCGCAAGGAGACCAAAGTAACTGACATCTGAGTTTAGAAATGTAGGAAACTGAAGTGGTAATGTATGTATTTTTGAGGTTGGTTCTGGTCTTTATAACTTTCCCAAAGGAACATAGGTCGAAATATGAAAAAATTCGGCCTCCCATGTAAAGTGACACATTTTATGCACATTTTTGTTTGGAAGATACAAATTATTATTTAAATTTCGACCTATGTTCCTCTGGGAAAATTGTTCAGTTTCATGAGTAGGTCCCATCCTTAAAATATTTGCGCTGAATTAAACAGTATCCGCTACGCCGAGGGTCGTGGGTTCGATCCACACAAGGCACAAATATTTGTTAAATCATTTTCAAATATTTGTTTAGTCTAGGTGTTTTCTATGTAGTAGTCTAGTATTATGCTAGCGGCCCTCCCAGCGGTTTCACCATCACCATCTCCCATCATAAATCAAACATAAAAACCTTCCTCTTGAAACACTCTGTACTTTAAAAGAAGCTCAATCCAGATTCATTAGGTGGTTTTGAAGTTTTAAGCATACATATAAACAAACAAGACATAGGGACAGACGCAGGAAGCGACTATATATTATACTATGTTGTGACTTATTGTTTTTTTATGAATTAATTAAACATCAAAGCCAATACATAGTTCTATCAACTAAGATGTCTGAAGAAGAGACTTGATTGTTCTCAAGTTCAAATATAACATGTTTTCTAAGAAATCAACTACTCGAGACAGGTTATTTCACATGAACTTAAGGCAATAAAGATTTAATAAAGAATATAACGTAGTGCTTATCTATATAATATTTAAAGATCCAAAATAAACACAACTTAAATCCATTTAAAATTGTTTTATTGTGATGATGATGAATATAAGACTTTTATCCCCTACTTGTCTTAAGGTATATCGAAATATTTTTAGGGTTCCGTACCTCAAATGGGAAAAAAACAATCATTTCCCTTTACCGCGTAAACGCATATAGATGTCGAGTTGAAACTAAAACCATATACTCAAGCCTGTATGTACTCAAGTCTACGGTCGCTTGTAGATTGAAAAAATATCAAGCTCCTAACTTAACGTAAAAAAAACATTCGTTCGTTTATGCTGTAAAAAACCTGATTTGACCGTCTCAATGGAAACAAAATTCAAAGGGTGGATTCCCGTGGACCTAATTTGGCAAGTTGCTTTGTATTATAGTGCAAGGAAAAATCCAAATTTTTTATTTATGTTTACAATTTTGTTTATTGAGAGGATCGAAAAAGAACGAAACATTAAAGTGAAGGCTTAGTTCAAGTGGGGTATCATTATGAAAGGGCTAGCGATGCATGTTACCACAATATACCGAGGAGCAGTAGTTTAACTTCATACTAACGCCCGGTTTGCGCACTCACACATGCACACGCCCGATCGACTTATACGTACACGACTACTACATATAATCTCGTGCCGCTCGTATCACAGCGAACTGTACTGCCGCCACGCGTTTTTGTTTGAGTATTAAGAAATCGGGAAATTGTATACCTAGAAACCTAACTAATTATTCAATAATAATGAAATTCATTGTTTTCTTACTGTAACTTTTTAGCATTATGGTACCGAAGTGTGACATCACTTAAATTCGGGTTCGCAAAACCAATTTGTTGACATTCCTGCAAAAGTTTTTTATTTTTTTATTTTATTTATGATGGGTTTGCTCTTGACTCTAGTCTAGGTCATAGGACAGAGACAGAGTCTAAGATGGAGCGAGCTCACCCAGAAGAAGCCTGTTAAGGCACTGGCACTCCCACACACTGACGGAATGCAGCAAGCTACTTGGCGCCAGACTAAATAAATGTAGGTAGTTTCAGGAGGATAGGTGCTTGTTTTAAACTACTGCTCCTTGGTATATTGTGATGTTACGTAACCCTCGGTGAGCGAGTCCAACTCCAACCTTGGCCGGTTTTTTCAGTTTAATTTCTATCATAGGTATTCAAATTATGATTCCATCTATCTCCGAGTAGCGCGCAACAAACGTAGTATTCTGTTGCTTCATATTCTCATAGAGGGCGCTAACATCTACGATTTCGTAGCAAAGTGCTACGATCAACTGTTTGGGCTGGTTTGGGCGTAATTTATGAAGTCCTATCTATACTCTACTATTGCCGTGTGATGCCGGCTTAGAATAGCATCACCCCATTTCTTTCCCGTGGGAGTCGTAAGAGGCGACTTAGGGACTTGAGGGTGTGTATTGCAATTTTAGGCGATGGGCTGACAACCTGTCACTATAGCGATACACAATTTTCCGAATGACCCTCAAACATTTGACAGACGTGGTGTAAATGGCCGTTTTTTTTGCGGATGTTTACGCTCTGCCTACCCCGCAAGGGATTATAGGCGTGATATGTGTGTTTGTGTATCTATACTCAATAGGTATGCGTATTCAGATTAATCTCTTTAAAATCTGGTTCCTACGGGAAAATATAGATAGATGCAATTGAAAAGCTTTATTTATTTTTCTCCAACAAAATAACACGTAGGTTTTCCTAACTTAGTTGAGGCTCTCCGCATTGGGTTTCCATTGAGTAGTTTTATTGAGTTTGCTGAAAGCGTGCGGTCGGGGCGGCGCAATGGATTCCATTCAATTGCTCCATTCTGGGGCGGAACTGGTTGTATAGCATCCTACGAGCACACATTTATGTAAAACTTTATTTAGTAAGGGAATGTTTATACAGGGTGGCCCGAATAGTGCCATCCAAAGACAAAATTACAATGCCTTATACTGAGAGATATCCGAATTATCCCCCCGCCTATGTAATGTATGTAGCGCGATTTTTTTGTATTCTCCGAGTTATTCAACTGTCAAAATTTATTGTAAAAATTCGACTGACAGATATTTTTGCATTATTTAACTTTGGGAATAAGATTTTTCGAGTGGTTCCTTTTGTATACCTAAACTTTGTGATTAAACATATCAGAATAAAATAAAAAAAGACTGCCTGCCGAATTTGTCCCATACTAATTTAAAACTTAAATAACTCGGAACCTACAAAAAAACGCAGTACATACATGTGGATGATTCGGATACCCCTCAGTATAAGGCATTGAAATTTTGTTCTTGGACGTCATTATTCGGGCCATTCTGTATACTAGACAAAGATACTAGATGCTCGTAATCCTGTCCTACTTTTAATTTGATTTGCACTGCAGGTAGGCACGAGAACTACCACTGCATACATTTTAGTGACACGGGTCTATCGCGATAGTTTTGAAGTAAATATAAAGGATTTACCTAGGTGCCATGTGATGCCGGCTTGCCCGTGGGAGTCGTAAGAAGCATATAAGGGACTCGAGGGTGTGTATTGCAATTTTAGGCGATGGGCTGACAACCTGTCACTATGGCGATACACAATTTTCCGGATGACCCTCAAATGTTTGTCAGACGTGGCGTAATTAAACTTGTTTAACAACTCTTTGATTTTGCGGAACATTGTTTATTGTAGGAAACGAAATTTGATAAAGTTTCGATGTTTTTAATAAGATTTTCAATGTAGACGACTGATGTGGCTAGGCTAAGGAGCGATATAACTTTTTTTTAAATGTTGATTTACCGGGTCTTTCGCGATAGTTTTAATTAATAGGTTTGAGAGTAACTCGGCTGAAACGTCGGGACCTAGGTAGACATATGTACATATCACGCATATAACCACTTGCGGGGTAGGCAGAGCGTAAATGGCCGCAAAAACGGATATTTACGCCACGTCTGACAAATATATGAGGGACATTTTGAAAATTGTGTATCGCCATAGTGACAGGTTGTCAGCCCATCGCCTAAAATTGCAATACACACCCTCGAGTCCCTAAGTCGCCTCTTACGACTCCCACGGGTAAAAAATGGGGTGATGCTATTCTAAGCCGGCATCACACGGCAATGTATTCATACACAAACATTAGATATCTTATTAATAATACCTCTATACACATACATCTGACAAACATTTAAGGGTCATGCGGAGAATTGTGTACCGCCATTGTGACAGGTTGTCAGCCCATCGCCTAAAATTGCAATATACACCCTCAAGTCCCTTAGTCGCCTCTTACGACTCCCGCGGGAAAGAAATGGGGTAATGCTATTCTAAGCCGGCATCACACGGCAAAGTTATTTATGTATGTATGTTTCATCTGTAGACATATAGCGTGGTTCTTAAATAAATATTCATTGGGAAAGTGTCTAATATCCCGTGGCAAAGAAGCTTGATTCACTCAACTGAACTATAGCTACGCATCTAGTGCAATATACCTTAACCCATTTCACCCATTGCTAACCGTTTTCCCGCAAGAATAGGAACTTTTCCTGGCATGAATTTTACATACAGACCTTCCTTTTGAATCACTCTATCTACAAAAGAAAACCGCATCAAAATCCGTTGCGTGGTATTAAACACACATATCACGCCTATAATCCTTTGCGGGGAGGCAGAGCGCGAACGGCCGCAAAAAAACAGACATTATCTTCACGTCTGACAAATATTTGAGGGTCATTCGGAAATTGTGTATTGCCATAGTGACAGGTTGTCAGCCCATCGCCTAAGATTAAAATACACACGCTCGAGTCCCTTAGTAGCCTCTTACGACTCCCATGGGAAAGAAATGGGGTGATGCCATTCTAAGTCGTTTAAAAGATCTAAGCATACATAAGGACACGAGAAGCGACATCATTTTATACTACTCAGTGATGCACTCCGAATCTACAATGCTGCTTGTATTGTATGTATCCCCTTGCTTATAATTTTCATCTTGTTAAATTTGCATAGCTATCTCAGACATCACGAAGATCAACATTATACATTCACAGGTGCCTCGTTTACCGCCACTGTCCCTTGGTATCGATGTGAGGGGATTTGATGGGGGGGTTGTTGAGGGGGGATGTGCCAAAATGTAAAATTTCATATGCAAATGTATTCGCGCAGACTGAAGAGCTTTGTGGGGACATACGGGAGATTATTGTGGTCGTTGCCGCAGTGAATTTACATTGTACAGTGGTTATGTTAGTTGTTTATTTAGGTATCATAAACTTTGTATTGAAGCAAGTATATGCATGCAGAAAATGTTTGCCTCCAGCCAGATGGATTAATTTTTGGAACGCAAATTTTTTGAACTGCGACTCTTGAATTCCTTCCACACAACATGCTATAGGCAAACAAGATAACTCGCGGGACTCGCTTATTAGTTGTTACCATTGTCCGTCCGGCTGACTACACTGTAACCCCGTTGCAGTAGTTTAAGTAATTATGTGTGACCGTACAAGTTTAAAACAGTTTATTGTGGTACAGTTATGTCGCACGGTTTGGTACCACATACGATCCCGTAAGTACACCTATTAATTTTAGCTGGTTTATGCAAAAACGGCGATTACGACGGACAGCGCTAAATAAAGTGTTTTTCATTTGAGGGCCATTGTTGCTCATAGTAATTATTCTCACTGTAAACCACCTGAAAACCAGCAATAAATATTAAAGTAGGTACGTGCTTTACATTCCCTGGACGAGTCATAAGACCCGCGCGTTTTTTTGATTGGTTGTTTTCTATATACTAATATTATGAAGAGGAAAGATTTGATTGTTTGTTTGAATTGAATAGGCTCCGAAACTACTGGATCGATTTAAAAAATCTTTTACTATGAGAATCCTACATTATTCCTGATAAACATATAAAGCTATATTAAAATGTCTTGTTTCCGCGGGAAACAGCACCGGGTGAAACCGCTGAGCAGCAAAAAAGCTTAGTTACTAAGTTGGTACCAATTGTCGCTGAAAACCATTGTAGGCAATGTAGTGGACTACCATTTGAGAGTATTGTATTCTTTGCTACCTATAGAACAGATTAGTTTACCTTATCAAGCAGAAGAAGCACAAATAAGGTATTGCCGGGGTTAATAGTTAATAACGTAACTGTAATGGGTCGCTAAACAAAAAGACAAACTTATTAGACTAAGGCCTTTTTTAACAGAATACAAAAGTTACGCTTTTTTACACCAATAGATGGCATTCAACATCTGGTGGCTACTAAACTAGCTACGCAACATAAAAAAATTATCATAAGCATTCTAGTAGTAGTGAGTTGTTATTTTCTTCGTAAACTTGCTGGCTTTTTGTTTACGTTTATTGGGTCTCTGGACGACACGGTATCCCACACGAAAAAAAGAAGAATCAAACCTAGATGTTCTAGATGTAAATATCTATCGATGATTTTTAGTAGCTTTTTAAACAGCTGTCTAAAAGGCCTTACTGGTTTTAATTTTTCATACAGTTAGGTATGTATGTATTAATCAGTTAAATGTTTTATTCAAACGATTTGCAAGATCCAACTCATTGCAGAAAAACTAAAATTAAAGTCCTCAACTTTTCTCTTGAAAATTTATTACTTTCAAACGAATACTTACCTTGCTTTAGACAAGATTAAAGCATAATGCAAGTAATAAATAGAGTCGGGGTTTCTAATAAAGGAGGGTGCTGCAAAAAACGACATTGCTGCAGTCGGGTAAATTTTCTAATAAGGGACAGCGGTAAAAAAAACGGACGATGCTCCCGGGGTAATTTACAACTAGTCTTACAGCTGTCTTTTGCGTTTTAGAAAAACTTTGATATTGGACCACAAATTATTTCTGACTTATGCATCTATTTAAGTAGGTAGATATTAGTTCAATTACCTTACACAATTTGAACAACACAAAATAACTAAGTTTAAGGGAAGACACGACCCTATTTTATTCGGAGTGTAAGGGATGGAATACCAAAAACTTAGCAGGCGTGATCAATAGACAGCGTTTAGTATGCCAAGAACTCTGTAGGTGCCGTTGAACTGACTACGTTACTAGATGCCAAAGCCAAAAGGCATGAAAAAATTTAAGTGTTGTATCCGAATCTATCATCATTTTTTGCGATTCGTTATTACATAATACTCTGTTTTGTTTGTACGTTGTTTTCGTTGTAGTATTCGTTAATATACAGGAATGTAAGGAAATATTTTTGTGATGCGAGTGATGTAACAATGATTAGTTACGTTTTGTTTTGCGCTCTTGTACATTCAAGTGAAAAATTCGAAAGACTATGTGACGTTCCGTTCTTTACGTTAAGGTACCAAGTATAGCGCCATCTATCCAGCGACTAGGGATGAGATAAAAAATAAAAAATAAAGCACCCTATTTAAAACGTAACAGTTTCTCCCCTAGAAACAAAATTTATGATGCTGAAAAACGATTTATATACTTCTTTGGTATTAATTTATGCCTGAAATTTTTCGGTACGCCGTCCGATAAGTGCCTACCTACACCTCGTATATCAACTTCAGTCATCCATCTGTAATATTGACTTGCCAGTAGTAAAAGTGCACTACGATTTCGAGAGTATTTTTAGATATCGTTGTTGCAATCTTCATAAAACCTGTCGAAAATACAAAAAGAGCATGGACGGAATGTTGTCCGTCGTCGGTGCCTGTTCAGCGAGTTTCGTCATGGTTTTATTAAGGGGCATCGTAAACTATAGCCCGTGGGGTGCACTGCTAGCCAGAAAACCGGAAAATGCACTGTGAAAATATATTCGAGAAAATTTTGAGAGAAACATGTAGCCTTTTTCAGGGAAGATATCAACTTTCCCTAAAGGAACATAGGTCATGGAATGGTCTGTGAGATTTCTTATTTTGCGTTTATTTTTCTAGGGGTTTTTCATTTCGTTAGTTCTCGAATATAAACAAACAGAGTTTTATGATTATTTACATTGTTTCGTGTTTAAATTGATCGGGTTAACTTGCAGAGTCCCTAAATCACTTGCCGAGGTATTATAAAAAAATTGACGCGCTTTCAGGCAGTGTTTAAAATATTTAGTTTGTTTGTTTATTATAACTTAAACCACATATAACATTTTTGACAAGACCGTGTTTATTTATGTCCGACAACCAACGAAATGACAATCAAACATAGCGGCGCGGGATGCATGACTGACGTTCGACCAATCAGAAAACGCATAGTGCGTATTCTTTCATGGTGTATCACGATTTTACAGTTAAACTTCGTTTTATTGTAGTTTGCCGGAAAATAATATGTTGAATCATCATCGACATTCGTGTATACCTATGTGTTACAATATTCCGCTGGATTGTAAGTTGGCGAGATAGATTTTCAGCATTGTTTAACATACATACCTATACACAGGAAAATAATGAGACAGTAATTGCCAAACAATAATTTTACTAAATAAAATTATATAAGTAGTTAAATTTGACACATAATGTTAATTAAAGCAGGTGTTGGCCTCAATTCGGGATATAAATTCTGTTACCTTACCTTAAATTTGTGTTGTCACTTTCTGTGAAATAGATTTAGCACAGCACTAATTTAGACGGCGGTCGTTACAAAACCATGTCAGAGGCCTTCTACTAGTAGCAGGCGGTTGAAAAACTGTGACACCAGGGTTCATCGGGTCATTGGACGACTCGGTGTCCCACACGAAAAGAATAAGAAGAAGCACTAATTTAAGGTAAGTTAAGAAAATTTATATCCCGAATAGATAGATGGCTTTGTCAGCTGTTTGTTTTCTGTCTTTCTTTACTATTTCTAGAGGTTAATAAGTTATCTATCAAGGTACAGTAAGTAGACAGGTTATTTCTATTAAACTTATATACGAAACTTATAAATTATATAACGATTCTTAGGCAACACACTGGTACTCCTCATGAATCTGTTCCCAGAATTGAATGTCTTCATCATCAGGCCTGGTCTTCAGCTCCAATTCGGTGCCGATCTCTAGGTAATGCTGGTCTTGTAGAGTGTATGGCTTCCATTCGGCTCCGAGTGAGTTGTCGGGGGTGGGGTTCCTGTAAAATGTTACAAAGTTCTAGTTACTAAGTACTGTTGTATGAAAATAACTTCGATCATAGCTTGATATATCAGTAATCTGTAATAGAAAAAATAGTAAATGTTGGATTAATATATTTCCTCAAAAAGCATAACCTACCCAGTACACATCAATTTCGATTCAGAAGTGGAAGGTCTACTGAAGATGCTGTACTGTCTTTGTTTGCATACATACATACATATATCACGCCTATAGTCCCTTTCGGGGTAGGCAGAGCATAAATGGCCGTGAAAAACGGTAATCTACTCCACGTCTGACAAAAGTTCGAGGGTCAATCAGATAACTGTGTATCACTATAGTGACAGGTTGTCAGCCCATCGCCTAAAATTGCAATACACACCCTCGAGTCCCTTAGTCGCTTCTTACGACACCCACGGGCAAGAAATGGGGTGATGCTATTCTAAGCCGGCATCACACGGGGTGTCTTTGTTTGATTATTATTATAAACATTTATACGGGGTGTAAGGGATAGACCTCCGAATACTGATAGGGTGCATCAAGACCATGAAACTGAACAACTTTCCCCCAGGAACATAATATGTCAGGAGCGACAAAAATAAAATTTACCTCCCATATGAAATCAAGTTTAGCTGTCAGCAATTACCTATGGTAAGTAAAAAAAAAATGGCGTTACCCTTAAATATTTTGATGGGAAGTTGTTCAGTTTCATGGTCTGAATGCACCCTATAAGTTTTCGGAGGGCTGTCCCTTACACCCTGTATATCAAGGTAACAAGCCTGAAGTAAATACGAGCTTTACAATTTTCAAACTTATTGTATGTAAGTACAATAATTACGCCAATTGAATAACCAAAATTGTGATACATTTCCCGTTAGGTAAACAATTTCAGAAAACTTGCAAAATTTTCTACCGCGGGCAGGATTTAAAGAGACTTTCGCCATCACTAGTGGCGACGCGGCTTCCATCAAGTTCCTATTCTTATTTTCACACAGTATGCTATTGATTACCCTCACTCACCCTTTTTTTGCGAAGTTTGTCCACAATCTTGTCATTCTGTCTATCAAGTGAAATTCCGTTGAATTTGTGTCTACTGTCAGATTTAAGAATTTGACTGGAAACAGGTATGCCACATCGTCACCGTGACTAACCAGAGGCACATCTTTTGTAAAGTCATCAGCAGTTAAAGCTAATTTAAAGAAGTTTCTTGCTGATAGGCATGTAAGTTTGTAAAAGAAGCTTTTGCTTGCATTTGCAATTAGTTTTTGAAGCTGCACCATTCCATAGTAGATGAAATCGATTTTTATGAATTTGGCAATTTTTCTCCAATCTTCTCTTGTAACTGATTTGTCATCGAAGTAGAATTTCTTCATTTTGCGGCCAATTTCTATTTGTTGTTTGACTGGCAGTTCCCTATTTAAATTTATTGGCACCAGTGCTTGACTATAATTGTTTATACGATCTACATATTTATCCAATACTTCATTTGATGTGAGAATATAGGTGTATTCGTCTTGATTGTAACCCATCATTACATCTACTCCTTGATGAATTCCCTTTCGAAGAAGATTATCAATGTCATCATCGAGGAATCTCTCTTGACCAAAATCTTTTTCAATTACTGGGAGAAGTTCCAAATTAAACTGCTCTTTTTCAATATAAGTCACAGGTACAGTTACATTGATTAGTGTTTCTATTGGTTGAACTTTGAAAAACTCGTAAAGTTTTTTATCCTCGTCTGTGACAAGTCCCAACTGTCTTGCTAATGCTTTGGCTTTTTCTCTAGGTTCAAAAGCCTGCGCCCAAAATGCTAAAGATGATCCACTTTGCACTATCGCTCTGTTAAAGAGTCCTTTTGACATTGGCGACAACAAATGCAGAGATACACTTACGGCCCCTGCGCTCTCACCAAATATTGTTATGTTTTCCGGATCACCTCCAAAGTTACGTATATTTTTCTTAATCCATCTAAGTGCTGCTACTTGGTCCTTCAGTCCAGCATTACCAGGAACATCTGCTGTATCAAGAGAGAGGAAGCCAAGGACTCCTAGTCTGTAATTGAATGTGACAAGGATTACACCTTGTCTGACCAGAAATTCAGGGCCGTATATAGCGTCATTTCCTGATCCAAATACAAATCCACCGCCATGTATCCAGACCATTACTGGTAAAAGAGCACTTATGGAAAGTTTTGGGGTATAAACGTTGAGATAAAGACAGTCTTCGCTGCCTGAAGGTGGAGTTTTCATTGAAATATCGTATTGGTAGTTTATTGGTCCGAATTCAGAAGCATTTCTTATTCCATCCCATGGTTGGGCAGGTTGGGGTGGCTACAATGAACAAATAGATTATTACGGTTAGCGTCAAACATATTATGATGTTGATAGGATATAACTTTTTAAGCATTCGGCATTACTCTCACAACCGCGTCATTGACACGTTGAAAACGCGCAATTTATCATCGGAAACGTCAAATACTGTGAGTGTTGTATGCTAGTGCAGTGTTTACAAATAATTTACAAAATATTAAAATTCTAAAGACAAATGTGGGTAGCAGAATATATTGTCACCCACGGCGTACACGGTAACTCGCTGTGGCGTCAGTCAACCCGCGTTGTTGAAACGTCGGGAAACAGGTAAATTATGAATTTTCACCTAAATATTTTCGTGTTAGACCCGGTTTAATACTTATAATGTTGAGAGGTTTTCTTAAGTCAATAGTTAGGTACAAAATAATTTGTCTGATTTACCTGGAATCTTAAGTCTCCAATAGGAGGCTCTGCATAAGGGATTCCTTTAAAACTGTAAAAGCTATCTCCGAAGTCATTAGGTGTAAGTTGTCCTTGCAGTATTCCTTCGCTTACAGTCACTATATTCTGAACAGCCATTTTAGTTTTGGGATTCTTTTTGGACGGGAACTTCTTAACTTTTCTTAGTCATTCAATTGTGGTTTTAACTGTGGAAACGAAAGCAAATCAAAGTAATATTACATGCGGTATAATATTACATGTCTGATCAGTATTAACTCATTTTAGAAAATATTACAGAATTTTTTATGTGTTTCTTTATTAAGCATCAACAAAAGTTGCACTGTCAAAAAATATATACATAAAACTGTTCAGACTTGTTTAGGTAAACAAATTTCCCGAAGGACGGTAAGGTCAAAATACAATAAACAATTATGGCCCTCTTAATTTGATTGTTATTTTTTTCAGGTCCTCACTTAAAGCCATGCTTGTCTTAGTTGACAAAAACTTCTTCTTGAAATTTAAGAGTTAAACTCATGTCGGTTGAGTCTTCTCCTTCTTCTTCAGAAGAAAGTCGATTGAATAAGTAACAATTTTTCCTCTTTTCTGCTAGTTTTCTCTTTTTCTTTTCGTGTGGGGCACCGAGTCATCCAACGACCCAATGAACCCTGGTGTCAAAGTGTGCTAGTGACAAAAAGATAAGAGTAAAAAAATATACAAATGTCTTACCTGTGTGTCTTGCCAATTACATCTCACTGTATAATGGCAAAAAACTCGTTAATTCTGGTTTATATACTCGAATAGTGTGCATAACATACGCATGACTTGTTTTGATGTACGACACCACCAAAAAATATAAGGTACCTATTGTTTTATTAAACGGCGTGTCTAGAACTAACTACTAGAGCGTCACGGTATATCAAAAAATGTTTATACAAACATAATAATATTATACTAGCGTTTCCGCCCGCGGTTTCACACGCGCATTGTTTTTCCGTGCGGAACACCGAGTCAACGAATAACCCGACTAACCTACTAAAAACTTGCAAATACGTTCATTACTATATTATCCTTAATATTTTTTTAACAGATCAAATTTAGAAAAATTTCCATACAAACATTTAATCCCCATTTACCCCTCCCGGGGTTAAAATTTAGAAAATGCTAAATTGCGTATTTGATGAATTTAGTGCCTTAGTTTAATCCCAAAATTCAAAAGATATCGCCTCAGAGACCCATAATTTGCATACAAATGATTCTCCCCTTTTAACCCCTTTATTTACTTACTTACTACTCCGGCTCGACGACCCAAAGTGAGTCTTGGCCTCCGATACGAGATTTACCCCTTCGGGGCTTAAATATCAAAAATGTCTTACACGTATTCAACAATTTTAGCTTCATGGTCTAATCACATATTTTGAGACAGATCACTTCAAAGATTACGAACGTACTTTCATACAAACTTTTACCTCCTTTCTTTTCCCTTTGGGGGCTAAAAATCTAAAATATTTTTGCTTTATAATCTAATTACTAATTATGAAACAGATCATATCAGAGACTAAAAACTTTCATACATACTTATATCTCCTTTTTCACTCCCACGTGTTTTATAAATTTTCTTCCTTAGTCTTATACTGATTCTAAATCGGATCGCATGTTAAAACATAAAATTTTTACCCCTTTTAAACCTGCACGCGTGACAATTTTATTATTTTTTTAGAACTCAAAATTTTTGAACATATCGCTTTAAAGACCACGAACTTTCATATTAACATTTTACCCTTTTTACACGTTTAGGGGTAAAATTCTGAAAATCCTTTCTTAGCGGATCGTTATAGACTGAAATAAAAGTATTGCCCAAATTTTATGTTTCTAGCATTACCTAGTAGATTAGACTGCGTTGATGAATAAGACAGCCAGTCAGTCAATCAGGACATTTGTTTTGATGAGTATAGATTAGGTGAAAAACATTTTAGAATAGAGAGAAGATCTATGGTTTTTTAGATAGCAGAACAAAATTACGTCCAACCGAATGGAAACTTACTCGTAACTAGTTTTTATTTTGTTTAAAATTTTTGTACCTCGTTTACATGCATATTCTAAAAATAAATCGAATTAATACCATAACAAACATATTAGTTCTGCAATTATATAAATGTTACTTGAATTTATCCGAGCTCTAAAAAGCTTATAACCGGGCAGCCGCCTGCACCCGATTCTAACTTAGGTACTAAGATAATATAATATTAATAGATATTCATCATCAAATCAATTTAACTAAGGCTAATAATCGTTATGTGTAGTGCAATTTTAGGCAAACGGCACAATTTTCAAATGACGTGAAAAGTTAAACGCATACAACCCTACTTCAAAGTAAGAGTGAACAGGCTTCTTCTGGGTGAGCTCGCTCTATCTTAGACTCTGTCTCTATCCTATAACCTAGACTAGAGTCAAGAGCAAACCCACCCTTAACAAAAAAAAAACCTATCGTGGTGGAGTCAGATGTGGCGCAATTATTCGTTTCTACGGCCGTTTCAGCTCTGCCTACGGAATATAGGCTTGATATGTAGGATGAAAGTTTACTAGTGACCGATATCGAAAAGTCAAGACGGGCTGGTGATAAGGAACAACTTTCCTCAAGGAACATTAAACAGCTGTTTTGAGTCACTATGGAACTCAATATATTTTTGTCATATTTCAACCTGTTTCTTGGGGAAAGTTGTTCCTTATAAACAGCACGTCTTGAGATTTCGCTATCGGTCACTTGTAAAATTTTACCTTAATATTTTGACCAAGAATTAGCCACGGCAACGCCGTTGTCGGTGGCCTCATACAAGTCGGACAAGATGCAGGTATTAGGGCACTGACTGCAAGACATCAAGTGTAGCATAGTCTGCAAGGCACCACAGTCGCAAGTTGGGTTCTTCTTCCTCAGGTTGGGATCAGCTCCATTTATTCGAGACTTCTTCTTCGTCGTATCCTCATGACTGAGGGACGTGACTTTTCTGGGCTATAATCGTCACCAGCTTCCTCCAAACTTCTCTGTCTTGAGCCATATGTACGGCCGCCTGTAAGGTGGTGTGAGTGGCGTCTTGTACTGTATCACTCCAACGTGATGGTGCTCGTCCTCTACTCCTTGTACCTTCAACACGGCCTGTTATAAGGACCCTCTCTAGGCTGTCTTTTGGAGACAATTTCACTTAATTCAAATAATAATAATAATAATTCCGGGTTTGAGGCACGGGGCTCAGCTCGTGCTCCTTCAGCGTCAGCTCCTCGAATCTTCTTGTTACATACATACATACATACATAAATCACGCCTCTTTCCCGGAGGGGTAGGCAGAGACTACTTCCTTCCACTTACTACGATCCTGGCATACTTCTTTCGCCTCCTCCACATTCATCAATCTCTTCATGCATGCTCGTCGGTTTAGGGTACTCTTGACCTGACCTTTCTTTAGCACGTCCCCGATTTGATCGAGGTACGTTCGTCGAGGTCTTCCCCTTCCGACGTTCCCATCCACACTTGCCATATACACCTGTTTCGTTAATCTTCTTTCGTTCATCCTCTCTACATGACCAAACCATTTAAGCATACCCTTTTCTACACCAGTCACTACGTCTTCTTTTATACCACAACGTTCCCTTATCACGCTATTCCTTATCCTGTCACTCAATTTTACGTCAACCATACTTCTTAACGCTCTCATTTGTACTGCATTTATTCTACTTTCATGCTTTTTCTGCCATACCCAACTTTCACTCCCATACATAAGTGTCGGAACTAACACCCCTCTATGCACAGCCAGACGAGCCTTATCAGAGACTTTCTGGCTGTTCATAAAAGCGTGCAACGCTCCATTCACCATGTTGCCGGCATTCACCCTTCTTTCGATGTCACTTTCACACTTTCCATCTGATGTGAACATGGAGCCCAAATACACAAACTCTTTCACTTGTTCCACCCTCTCTTCTTCTATCATAATTTTACACTCTGTCATATTTTCCTCTTTCTCAAAAACCATTGCTTTCGTCTTACTTACATTCACTTTCATTCCTTTCTTTTTCAAAGCCTCATTCATAATATTTACCATCTCCTGCAACCCTTCAGCCGACGACGCAAGGATAACTTGGTCGTCAGCATAGAGAAGACATTTGACGAGTAAACCATTCATTCTCAGACCACATTCACTCTCTTTCAAATCTTCCAAACAACTATCCATGAACAGATTGAACAGCCACGGTGACGCAACACATCCCTGTCTAACACCTTTCTTGATGTTAAAAAGTTCAGTGTACGCCCCGTTTATCCTGACACAAGCTCGTATCAAGATACTGCTCACCCCCACCCCATGCATGGATAGTGCCGACCACAATTCATTCCTCGCCACTCTGTCATAGGCCTTTTCCAAATCTACGAACGCGCAATAGACTTTCTGGTTTTTGGCCAGGAATTTTTCAGCTATGCAGCGCAAGGAAAAGACCTGATCCGTACATCCCATCCCCTTACGAAATCCTGCCTGAGCATCCCATACTTTCTCATCCGTTTCTTTCATCACTCTTTCAATCAACACCTTTGCATACAGTTTGCCGACGACACTGAGGAGGCTTATACCGCGGTAATTTTTGCAGTCCAGCTGTGACCCTTTTCCTTTGTATAATGGCACTATTACAGCTTTGCACCAATCACTTGGCACTCGACCGCTTCTCCAACAAAGGTTAAAAAGGAGGTACAGCTGACTAGCCACAACGCCTTCGCCAGCCTTCAGCATTTCGACCGACACCCTATCATACCCTGCAGCTTTACCAGATTTCATACTTTTTAACACTTTCACAATCTCATCCATTTCAATCTCACTTTCGTTCTCAATTTCATCCACTTCTGCAGTAGTTATTTCTTGCGCTAGATCTTCTTTCTCAAATAAGCTTTCAAAATATTCCTTCCATCTTTTCAACACACATTCCTCACCTTTTATTACACTACCATCCTGGCTTCGAATCCTACTCAACTCGGACGACGTGGTTTTATTTCGAGCTGTCCTTATGGATTTCCAGAAAACTTTCAAGTTGGAACGAAAGTTTTCCGATAGCCTCCTCTCAAATTCATCCTTATTCTTATCCTTCATTCTATCAACCGTCTTTTTAACTACATCCTTCACACTTTTATACTCCTTTCGTGCTTTCTCTACATCTTCATCTGTCGCTTTTAACATTCTTCGGTTAGCTTTAGTATAGCTACTAAAGCTAACCGAAGAATGTTCAATCCAACCATGCTTTCTTCTTCTTCTGCACAACTTCTTGTACCTCTTTGGTCATCCACGCACTCCGTTGTGTTTTCCCTTTCATCCTTTTGGAAACTCCACACACTTCTATCGCGACATCCACAACACCTTTTTTAAATCCTTTCCATCCTTCTTCAATGTCAGACATCTCCTCTAGGTCATTAAATTTCTCTTTCAATCTTTTAATATACTCCTTTTTTACCTCTTTATCTTGCAAATTTTCTACTTTCACTCTTTCTAACGCACTACTCCGCTCAGTTACCCTGTGCCGCCACCGTTTGAAGAGACCACTTATTCGTGATAGCACCAGGAAGTGGTCTGTGTCAATACCAGCACCGCGGTACACTCGGGTGTCTACAACTTTACTCTTCAATCTTTCATCCACAATCACAAAATCAATCATAGTTCTTGATGCACCTTCCGTTCTTGTATAAGTGTGGATCTTTTTATGTTGAAACATTGTATTCGACACAAAAAGATCCCACTGTAAACAAATCTCTAACACACTCTTTCTATTTTCATTTACTCTTTCATCACCAAACGTACCAAGAACCTTATTATACCCATCTCGCTTTATACCTACCCATCCATTAAAATCTCCCAGCATAATAATTCTTTCATTCGCCTTGCAGTTTTTCAAAACATCTCTTACATTGTCCCAAAACTCCTCATTTTCCTTTTTCGCTTTTGTGGAGCCACCCGTACCCACATCCGTCGGTGCATAGACACCTAGGATAAAGAGTCGAGTGATTCCGACCTTCAGCCTAATCCAGAGGAGTCGAGGGCTCACACATTCGAACTCAGTCACGCATTCAGCCATTCGTGCGGAAAGAATCACGCCGACTCCCTTACAGCCTCGGTCGGAGCTAGAAACCCCAGACCAATACGCTGTGTAGGGGCCATATTTCGTCGTGTCGCAACCTTTCCGCTTTGTTTCATTCACACATAAAACATCTATGCGCCTCTTATCCATCATCTGACATACTTCACCTATTTTATCCACCATTCCTCCCCTAACATTCATCGTAGCAAAGCGGCTCTCTGTAGCCCGCAATCCGCACCCGACAGGAACGAGACGTGATGAGTCGCGAACTCCTACATCGCCGCCATATAGATTTTGGTTTGAGTTTAAAATCATTGCGTTCCCACGAGAAGCTAGGGAAATTTAGTGTCAATCCTGGCAGAGCCCCGCATACCAGGACAAGGTTAGCCTTAATCTGGGGTCACCCGGTCCCAGGGCATATCGGCACGCTAAACTAGGCACGCCCCTAGCTATGCATCCATCGGCGCGGCAGACCTTGGATTGGCGGAGAGGTAAGGAGTAAGGAAGGGGAGGGAAAGAAGAGAGATAGGACTTTGTGACTTGGGAAAGGATGAAAGGTAACGGATACTACTACCTCGGAGGACAAGGTTTGAGGCCGTAGTAGCTCGGGAAGCCGGGGTCGCATACCCGTAATATCAAAACCTAGCCACCGGACAGGCAGCTTGGCTGTATATCCCTTGGCTCTTCTTGTTGCCCTGCAGAAATGCAAGTTGGGCTAAAGCTACTTCCCCACTTATTTGGTATGGCATGGTATTGTAAACCGATAATTTACCCAATATTCAATTTACGTTTTTACCGCATTTATTGGTCATCTTACCTGTCCACAAACAAAACTTTCTAAGAGTGAAAGAAAGCCACGGAAAGGGTATAATTGAAAGGAACTACGGTACAGTCAAGATCAGGCTGGTTTAGACAGTTTGGACTTTGGAGCGTTCTTATGCCACGCGCATAAGACTTACATTGGGAGTTTGAGTGTCTAACTCAGCCTGCTCTTGGCTGTACTCAGTGTACCGTATAAATATCGGAGGCAGCGATGCTCAAACTTTCAAACTGCACCGTGCAATTTGCTTCGTCTGACGTCACTTTGACGTCTTTTTCGACGCTGCCGGCCTGCCGCCGTCGAGGGGTGACGGAAAATCAATTTCGGAGCATATTGGCGCCGAAAGGTGTTATTGCGACGGGAGTGAGAGATAGCTTTTTAGAGTCACTTTTTTTTCGTTGAGTGAACTACGTTGCTGTTTCATTGCTGTTCTGCCATCATCATAGATTTGTCACTGTATTAATAGGGATTATAAATGGATGTAACTATATAAGCGTACATTCACTGAGTCCATCGCGATAATATAGGGTGAAATTTTACTAGTGACCGATAGCCAATCTCAAGACTGGCTGATGTTATGGAACAACTTTCACCCAAGTAACATAGGCTGAAATATGTCAAGAATATTTTAAGTTTCCATTGTAACTCAAATCAGACGATCTTTTATGTTAAATGAGAGGTCCACATTTTTTTTCGTAGTTCGACCTATGATGTTTAGGAAAAGTTGTTTCTTCACCTATGTAAACCATTTTACTTTGCCATAAAGACATAAAGTAATGGTCAATAGTAAAATTTCACCCTATATTTTGATAATAAAACAAATGTTCGGTTTTCCGGATGTGAGCCTTCGTCGTCTGTTTTTCTCTAACACAGTGAAAATAAAAGGGACTTACTTTTTGGGCCTGATGCGGCCTTAATGCTTAAAATGTGGAAATCAGTGGCTGGGGATTTTCCTTTTTTTTTAATTTGTAGTTTGTTGGTAGTTATTTTATTGAGGTATGTTGTTCGGGGATCAAATCCACAACCCTTGAAGTGGCAGATAAAGGTACTACCTATCCGCTACGCTTACAGGCATAGCAAATACATTTACCGTATACAGGGGGTTAAGGACGGTGAACCGAAAACTTTGCAGGCATGATCAGACAATTAAACTGAACAACTTTTTCTATGGAGGTTATGTTGGTAAACGAAAAAGAACACGATCTCCCATACAAAATTCCTGATCAGCTGACTGAGTTTCTATGGGCACTCGAAATTTTTTTTGTCTCCCAACATAGGCTCTACAGTAAAAGTTGTTTAGTTTTACGGTCCCATCATGTACGTACACCGTCCTTTACACCCTGTATTTCGGCGACGAAAACCTACACGTGTCGAACAATTTAGTAGGTATGTTGTTTTAACCTACCTACGTATATTGTATGTATATCTAATGGAAACGCTTTGGGAACATTCCGGTGAAAGGTTTAATGGATTTTTAATATCTCTTGATGGATTCTGCTCAAGTACAAATTCAAATGTGTTATGTACGCCTCCGGTGGATTTGCAGCGTCACGTTCGTTGAATTGACAAGTAAATTAACAACAAAAGCACACCACTGCTGGACATGGGCCTTCCCTTCTTCTTTCTTTTCGTGTGGGACACCGAGTCGTCTAACGACCCGATGAACCCTGGTGTAAGAGTTTTTCAACCGCCTACTACCACTAGTAGGCCTCTGACATGGTTGTGTTACGACCGCCGTCTAAGTAATCATAGACAGCAACCGTGACCGACGGCTTAACGTGCCCTCCGAAGCACGGAACCATTTCTTTTCAGACAATCATTTGGTTCACCCTGCAATGTCCTAACCAGACCGGGAACAAATTCACAAAGTGATAAATATCAACTTTTGTGAGTGTCCCATCGAGAATCGAACCCGGAACCTTTGCGTAGCAGGCAGTCGCACTACCATTGCGCCACATCGGCCGTCAAATGGGCCTCCCCTAATGAAGGACATTATTAGGTGGGCAGAATCCTCCCGTCGACAAATGTCACAGTAGCGAAATGTCCCGGTGTCGCTAAAAGTCCCTGTAGCTAAATGTCCCTATAGCTAAAAGTCCCTGTAGCTGAATGTCCCTCTCGCTAAATGTCCCTGTAGCTGAATGTCACCCTTTCGCTTTATCTATCTAGTGGGAATATGGGTACCTACATGAAGTAATAGATTTAATAATAAATAATAAACCGACTCATTCAAAAAAGAAAACTTTATTTTCTTAAACCGAAACATTTTTCCTTCTTACATTTATGAAAGCAAATAATAAGCAAAATGTTAAATGTTACTTACTTAATAGGTGTGTGTGTGCCGGAAACTTAGTGCTATCGTCTACGCCGCTTAATTTTTTTCTTAAAGTTTAAGCAGTGCCAACTTCGCTACGAACTGTGGGATTGTTATTTTATCAGGCTAAGCCATTATGAAAGTCAAACGTGATAACACTAGTACGAAAAAGAGACACAAATTCACACAATAAAAACATACTTTGATTGTTGGGTGCGGTGAGCCGTTGTGATGAATACGCACATACCTACGGCTTGTACCTACGTAGTATTGAACTAATTTATGTAGGTAGGAACTAACTAGGTACTAGGTTCGATTAAGGAAGTGACATTTGCACCACCTACTTGTACTTTTTATAACAAGAATTATTAGGTCGGTGCCCGCTTGGCCCAGGGTTCTACTTCAGGGCTCATCCACGATAGCCCAGTTGGCAGAGGCGTTGGCAGAGGCGTCGGCAGTACAGATGCCGAAAGTCGCAGGTTCAAATCCTGCTCGTGGTGCAATTTCGCAAGTTTTTCAAAATTGAATACCCACACGTTGAAGTGTTTTAAAATTTAAGTACTAAATTTATCGCGGGTTTTCATCACTCCGTCCGGCTAATAATTAATTAATTTACCATTATTATTTTTTTACGCGATACGGGAGTGTGACATTACACGAATGTGGCATTACGCGAATGTAACTTTACGCGAGTGTGACATTTAGCTACTAGCAAAATGTCCCGATTTCAAGCGGGACATTTCGCTACTGTGACATTTGTCGACGGGAGGGCAGAATCCTCCCGTCGACAAATGTCACAGTAGCGAAATGTCCCGGTGTCGCTAAAAGTCCCTGTAGCTAAATGTCCCTATAGCTAAAAGTCCCTGTAGCTGAATGTCCCTCTCGCTAAATGTCCCTGTAGCTGAATGTCACCCTTTCGCTTTATCTATCTAGTGGGAATATGGGTACCTACATGAAGTAATAGATTTAATAATAAATAATAAACCGACTCATTCAAAAAAGAAAACTTTATTTTCTTAAACCGAAACATTTTTCCTTCTTACATTTATGAAAGCAAATAATAAGCAAAATGTTAAATGTTACTTACTTAATAGGTGTGTGTGTGCCGGAAACTTAGTGCTATCGTCTACGCCGCTTAATTTTTTTCTTAAAGTTTAAGCAGTGCCAACTTCGCTACGAACTGTGGGATTGTTATTTTATCAGGCTAAGCCATTATGAAAGTCAAACGTGATAACACTAGTACGAAAAAGAGACACAAATTCACACAATAAAAACATACTTTGATTGTTGGGTGCGGTGAGCCGTTGTGATGAATACGCACATACCTACGGCTTGTACCTACGTAGTATTGAACTAATTTATGTAGGTAGGAACTAACTAGGTACTAGGTTCGATTAAGGAAGTGACATTTGCACCACCTACTTGTACTTTTTATAACAAGAATTATTAGGTCGGTGCCCGCTTGGCCCAGGGTTCTACTTCAGGGCTCATCCACGATAGCCCAGTTGGCAGAGGCGTTGGCAGAGGCGTCGGCAGTACAGATGCCGAAAGTCGCAGGTTCAAATCCTGCTCGTGGTGCAATTTCGCAAGTTTTTCAAAATTGAATACCCACACGTTGAAGTGTTTTAAAATTTAAGTACTAAATTTATCGCGGGTTTTCATCACTCCGTCCGGCTAATAATTAATTAATTTACCATTATTATTTTTTTACGCGATACGGGAGTGTGACATTACACGAATGTGGCATTACGCGAATGTAACTTTACGCGAGTGTGACATTTAGCTACTAGCAAAATGTCCCGATTTCAAGCGGGACATTTCGCTACTGTGACATTTGTCGACGGGAGGGGCAGAATCACTTGAAACTTCTTAGCTATGGTGCTTAGGTGTTACGAAATACAACTGTTTTTGTTTCATTCGAAAATTCCAAATAGTTTTAAAGTTATGGACATTGGAAGTTGAACAAAAATTCAGATCTCTGTAAACGCGCGCGCTTTGCGTGTGACGTAATTGTACAGGCTCCGCCCACTTACACCGCGCGCTGTATGAGTTCTTCTCCCGACAGATTATTGTTATTTAATAGTTATTTAATAAAAATATGGCAGAAGGTTGTCAAAAAGGGCAATCAAATAACTTGCCGAGGTGAAAAAAGGTGATTTCGTTGCCGCTGAAATGCGAGGAGTTAAAATGAAAAAGTAAGTAAGAACCCTATATATATTTGACAGCCTGCCCAGCGGTTTCACCCGCCGCTAACAATTTTCCCCGGGGAATAAGACATTTTTATATAGCCTATGTTCAACAGGGATAATGTAGGATTCTAACGGTAAAATTTTTTTTTAAATCGGTCCAGTAGTTTCGGAGCCTATTCAATTTGAACAAACAAACAAACCATCAAATCTTTCCTCTTCCTTATATTGATGGCCTCTATAAAACTGTATATCACTTTGCTCTATTGTCAATAATTTCCACAGCGTACGTGATATAAGATATTTTTTGCTACATTTTTCACACATTGGGTTACATTATCGAAATTTTCATGTGGATCCCTATTTTTTTCTCGTATTAAATATAGCCTATGTTCATCAGGAATAATGTATAGGATTCTAATGGTAAAAGATTTTTTTTTAACCGGGCCAGTAGTTTTGGAGCCTATTCAATTCAAACAAACAAACAATCAAATCTTTCCTCTTTATAATATTAGTGTAGATAACTGTAAAGTTATTATTATTTTAACAATTAATAAAAAGCAGATCGTCGCGCACGTGTGCTACGACTGGTGAACAACGAGCAACAAAGCGAGTCGGCGCGGCGGCCGGCCGGTAGTGTTCAGTGACGTCACACATGCGAGCGCGGTCGAGCATGCCTTGCCGACTTTTAAAAAATTATATCTCGGAAACTACTTATCGTATCGAAGTGATTCTTTCGGTGGTTTTTACCTTTTTTTACAGACTATATGAAAAAAATAAAAATAAAAACCGATGTTGAAATTAATTGGGGGGTATTGCCATACTTATCAGTTTATCACGCTTGGCAGGCGGATTGGCGGTGCAAAAGTTGCATTCAGATATTGCTGCCACTCATTTCCTGATTGATACTCCCTTCGTCGCTTTTTAGGACACCTATTGGTAGAATTGAGGTGGTGCAATTCTAAGACGGCACCACACGACGATAAGATGCAACTTTAAGCCCGCCCAGCGGTTTCTCCCGCTGAAGCAACAGGTTGTCATAACAAAACTGAATGATAAGAACGAAACGCAGACATTTGCTTCAGAATGGATGTTAAATAGATACGGAGTTCCTCAGGGTGGAGTTTTGGCTCCATTGCTGTTTCTTATTTACATTAATGACCTGCCCAGAGTAACCGAACATGAGTGCATAATGTTTGCGGATGACATATCTGCAGTAGTAACTTCTAAAGGCAAAATTAACGATAATATAATTCAAAACCACGAAACTGACATAAATAAAACCGTTAAATCAATAATAGAATGGCTGCACAGGTATAATCTGCAAATTAACATATCCAAAACTAAACTTATGAATTTTAACACACAAAAAATGACATTTAATATAAAATATGATAACGTGAATATTGACGAAGTAGATAAAACTAAATTTCTAGGTATTACAATCAATAGAGAACTAAGTTGGAAAACACATATAGAGACAGTAAGTGAAAGAATGAACAGATTTGCCTACGCGCTTAGAATGCTAAAAAATATTGTCAATAAAAATACAGCCCTAACTGCCTATCACGCATATGTAGGCTCTGCTCTTCGGTATGGTCTTGAGATCTGGGGAAACGGCACAAACGTACAGCGAGCATTTCTGTCCCAAAAAAAATGTATACGGGCGATGACAGGCACACCACCATACGACTCCTGTAAGCCATTGTTCGAAGAGCTGGGGATACTGCCCTTACCCTCTCTCTATATTTACGTGGTTGGAGTCTTCGTAAAAGAACATCCTGAACTGTTTGGAAAAGGCCGTGATGTGGGTAGAAGTCGCAGGGACCCTGACAAATTAATGTACTTTGAAACATCTAAGACTGCTAAATATAGTAAAAATTGTTTGGGCATGTTCATTAAGATGTACAATAATATTCCTATTAAAATAAGAGAATTACCTACAAAAATGTTTAAGACAAAATTATACAAATGGCTTAATACAAAGAATTTCTATAATGTAAACGAATACCTGCAGCATAATTTTAATTTTAATTTTAATCGTGTATAATTTAATTTTAATAAAATGTACTTATTGACATTGCTATTTTAAGTATATCCAATGTAATTTTAATCATGTATACTGACTAACTTAATCCTCAAACTGACTAATTTTTTGACCTGATATTTATTTTTTATTATTGTATAAATATTAATTGTATTTTTTTCTTGAAAGTGACACGTCTGCTCACCTACATTATATTTGCATGCTATTTATTAATATGGCGAAACATGTCTTTGCACTGTATCAAACTGTAACACCATAACCACCATGTTTGATGCGAATAAACTTTTGAACTTTGAACTTTGAACTTTGAGCTATTATAAGCCGTGCTGATAAATATACATACATACATACATCAGCCTATTACAAGTCTACAGGTGTAATTCTTAGTACATTGCGTAGCCGGTTAATATTCTTGGTATCATAATGGCTAACCGACTATGCAACGAATAGCAAATTTTACCTGTAAAATTGTAGCCTGTAGTTTGATAATATCAGGCGGTGATCCTCACGGTCCTAACACTTAAGTAACCACTGCCTTATTGTCATTTTTTCTGTAGATGAACAAGCATAATCAATTTAAAACTTTAAAAACATGACTGCTTTCTGAGATAAAGCCAAATCTGTGACATTCGGGATAATGTAAGGATTCTTCCGATACAATTCCTATTCGAATCTATTCATTGGTTAACGAGTTTCAGTCCATTAAAGAATCGCACCTAGTTTTAGCCGGTTAGAACTAGGTGTAGTCACTTATTCTTGGTTAAACCTAGTACGAGGCGCTTGTTTTCGGGTAAGACTCGGTCTAGCCTTAATTATGTCAGCTACAACTAGGCTGGGCCATTCCTTGTTGGATAAAACTAGGTCTATCCGATATCATTCCGGGTAGAATCGAATGATTTTTGATATAAGTAGTATATGTATGTATGTCAAATTGTTTGAATGTCTTGTACTCCCATACACACAATATCATATCAACATTTTAAACTATTTAAAACCGCCGTGTGATGCCGGCTTAGACCGCCGTGTGATGCCGCCTTAGAATAGCATCATCCCATTTCTTTCTCTTGGGAGTCGTAAGAGGCGACTAAGGGACTCGAGGGTGTGTATTGCGGCGATTTTTAGGCGATGGGCTGACAACCTATAGCGATACCTACACAATTTTCCGAGTGACCCTCAAATAATTGTCAGACGTGGCGTAAATGTCTGTTTTGCAACCTTTTACGCTCTGTCTACCCCGCAAGGGATCATAGGCGTGATATGTGTGTGAAATTTAAAATGGTTTTGAGAACCTTCCGTTTTTACATGCCCTACTCTCAGCTGTATTAGATTTCAGTTTGCAGTTTCTATTATAAGTTGTAATCCTCGACTTGCAGCGCTATCGGAACTTGACGCTCAAGAAAGCTGAACTTCGCGTCATGAAACTTCACGGATCTAAACCTCATTATGAAACTATGAGAAAATTTTAATTAAGATAAGTGCAACGCTTGTTGGTTACATGTGTGTGAAATATAAACATCTAAAGGGAGTGATTTTTTCAATTTCAATAGTTTATTGCATAATACATTCATGTAAGTTATACAATGTCACGCAATGTGTAGAAAACTATATACCCGCACTTTGGTCAACGCGGCCTTCCGTACCCGTCGGAACTAGACGAAAAACCGCGTTGCTCTGCCTGCAATGTCCTATCCGAACTGGAAAGAAGTTTACAAAATTATTAAAATTAACTCAGTGTACGTTCTATTCTTAATATTATTTAATTCATGAAAATATTCGCAGTAATGCTTATTGCGAGTCAATGCTAGAAGACACATAAAAATTGTTAAAATTTCGATAGCAACTTTTTGCCCCTAAATAATAACAATGTAATGTTTTGCGATTGCCTCCGCTGGGGTAGGTACATTCAGTATTATCTGTGTAGTGGCTAATCGTAGAGGACGAAAGTACGAGCAATGACGAGTGGTCAACAAAATACTCAAGAGACCGACAAATTGCCGATTTACATAATTGGTGCATCTGGATATAAGCAAGCTAATTAGCGCGCCATTTAAAGTATGAACGGTTGGCACGGGTACTAACACAGCCGTCTATCCTTGTCACTGTCTATCAGCAGCGAAACGATAGTGACAACACTATTGCATCTTGAATATAACAATTTGAAAACACTGCCCGTGTTAGAGGCACGTATACAATTTCAGAAAACTTGGTTCTTTTTTTTATAACCGCGGGCAGGATTTGAACCTGCGACTTTCGTCATCACTAGTAGGGACGCCTCTGCCATGTGAGCTACCAGGGCTCATCAATTGCCGCAGGTTCAAATCATGTAAGTTTTCTAAAACTACTGTATCTATGGTAGATACATGCGTACTTACGCTTCCGTGCAAGGTCGAAACAGTTTCACATATTTGCAGTCTTTTTGGAGGTGATCTTTGTTAGATAGGTACTGTTTCATCTATCGCAATATTAGGCGTTGGGTACCTCTCTGATAATTTATAAAAAATTACCCTCAAACTTCGTCAGACGACATGACGAAAACGTTAAATTTTTACGCCCGCTGCCGCTCTGCCTATACCGCAAGGGATGAAGTCTTTCTATCTATATCTATCTAATCTTTCGTCCACCGTCGTGACCGATCTGGAGGCCATTTCCTGTGCATTGTTAGTTCAGTAGCTCCCCCTATCTCGAGGGGCGAATAACCACATTACTTTTGCACTTACGAAACTGCACTCACCATGTAATCAAAACTGGACTCATAGTTCTACGACGGTAAATACAACATTGCATTCAGAGATTTTATATTGTGCAGCCACGGAAACGGAAAATTGTTTGCATTCAAATATGGAATGGTGTTGCTTTTGGGATGCATCCATTTTAGTTTGTGTTTTTCTCTTATTTTCGTGTGGGACACCGAGTCGACGAACGAGCTGATGAACCCTGGTGTCAGATTTATTCAACGACCGCCGGCTAAGTTATCATAGACAGCAGCGAGACCGACGGCCTAACGTGCTCTCCGAAATAATCAGGTGGTAAAGCCTGCAATGTCTTAACCAGTCTGGAAACAAGTTCACATAGTGATGATATCAAATTTGTGTTTTCCCCACCGGGAATCGAACCCAGAACCTTTGCGCCTCAGGCAGTGGCACTACCAGAGCGCTACATCATTTCACTTGCTTAGCACGTCCTAAAGTTTGATATGATTTCGAGCAGTTGGACTAGTGTACCTACGTATTGTGTGAAACTTGTTTAATTTTTGTCTCTCAGCATCAAAGATTCCCCATAAAAATATTCACCTTAATATATCTCTGTTTTTCGCAGACACAAAAGCCAAAAAACTCATAAACTCATTACGCTATCTCCCCCGATGGTATCACCGTAGCGCCTGGCACTTGTAGATAGGCAATAAAAAATAAAATCGGTCGTTAACCTTATCTATTGCCTCACTTGAACCAACAGGCGTTTGATATTCGCTGCGTCGCGTGATATTTTAAATTATACACACACATATCACGCCTTTATCCCTTGCAGGGTAGGCAGATCGTTAACAATCGTGAAATACGGTCGCTACCGCAACGTCTGACAAATATTTGAGGGCCATTTCAGAAAAGTCGTGTATCGCTATAGTCACAGATTAATGTCTTCCACGCAAGGGATAGAGGCGTGATATGGTTAAGATATACTCCATTTATATTTATTTTGGAATGACTAATCTAAGTAAACAAACTTTGTATGTAACTGATAGTTGCGAGCTGTCAGTTACATACAAAGTTTGTTTACATTTTTAAATCATCTTTAAATAAACGGAGTTTACATGAATTCTTATTCTTACTGTAGGAAACAGAAGCCTCATAACTATTTTATATCACTGTATCTATTTGTATTTAGTTTATTAATAAAAAATATCTTATCTTATCCTACGTGTATTTTTAATACTAGCAAATCACACAACCAACGTTCATTCCACGCAGGAAGTGGGCAGTAGTATGTGTAACAGTGATTTACCGTTTTATTTACCCTGTTTGTACCCCTGTTATCAGAGGGGTGGCTGCCCTCTGCTACTGCAAACTATAAATTAATTTATTTGACCCGCTTGTAGGTGGGACTGGTCGGTGTTTACTGTCTCGTGTTTGCTAATGGGTACAATACTAGTAGGTATGTGCCGTGCCTGGTTGAAGACCGGTAGCTCAAACGGTAGCAAATAGCAATGACCGGTAGGTAGACAGAATCATATAAATCATCTTCATTAGCGCCCACACAGATCACTTATATAACTTGTAAGGGACAGCCCTGCAAATACTGATGAGGTACATACAGACCATGAAACTGAACAAATTAACCCTAGGAACATTTATGTCAGGAAACGACAAAAAATATTCGACCTCCCATACAAAATCACGATCAGCTGTCTGCATTTACTATGGGAAGTCCGAAAATTCTTCACGTTTCCTGAATATTTTTTTAAGGAGTCTATAGTGTTCTGTGGAGTTGTTCAGTTAGCGCACGGACAAACCTTGATAGGTTTTTGTTGCGTTCTATTGTCATTGTTGTTTTTTTTCTGTAAATGTTTTAATAAGTAAGTAAGTTTCATGGTATGCATGCACCATACTAGTATTCGGAGGGTTGTCAATTACACGCTGATATGTACGTCCTAGTGCCCATCTATTGTCTTGCTTCTCACCATAAAAATTTCTAAGTCACGTCTATGTGACGGCTATTCATATCGATAATGGTCACCCAGACTTAATGGCAAAGGTCCCGCAGATCGTCTCAGGACCTTTCCGTCCGCACAGCGATTATTTTTCGCACAATTTTTATTTGGGTTCCAAAAATTGTGTGCAATGATGGATTTTTCTGCGCTATTTTTTATCGCCTGTGCCGATACTTGTATAAGATCCAATGTGTTACAGAATTGCAAATACAAATACCTAAAGAAAGGTTTATGGCACAGATTAAATATTTGCGGCCCCGCCAAAAGTACAAATATGATAGCTGACATGATGAAATACTTTGGATGTCACATTTCGTCACGGAAGTTTTTCATCTTCAAACAAATAATGTTTTGATAATCCCACAAGTTTTATACAAATGTTTTATCGGAAAGTCGTAATTGAAAGACAGGTAATTCTTTGTCTAAATGTCAGTTGATAATTCCTCTTTGTTGTCATTTCAGGTAAACTATCATTATCAGCATCATCAGATCAACAATTGCCGGAAAAGGTAAGCGTTTATTTCGAGTAGTACTTTAGTTGACAACGGTCCAGATTCTACAAGCTAGTATGATTTTTTACTTAGACGGCGGTCGTTACACAACCATTTCAGAAGCCTACTCCTAGTAGTAGGCGGTTGAAAAGCTCTGACACCAGGGTTCAACGGATCGTTTGTCGACTCGGTGTTCCACACGATAGAAGACGAAGATTGTTGCTAACCGCATTTAGTGCAACATATTCATACTTACATGTTGTTTTATGAGAAGCAGGCAAAAGTTGACTCTACCTACTATAGGTACCTACCTGAATTAGTGTTATTTTCAAAGCGCCATAAAAGAATAATATTTGGAGCGATATCTCGTAATGCCTCTCCAACTAGTAAAGGTTGGCAATCAGCTCTGCATATTTCCTTCTATCTTTCGCAACAGTTCGGCAGCAATTGCAATGGGAATTTTTCTACAGATTCTCGAGTGTCATGTAGAGGGCGCTCAGCTTAATTAAAATAACGTTCCTTTACATGAAAATCTGTACCACTTAACAGAATATTCTTTATTTTGTATTTGTGTAATCGTTCTAAATTTTGTTTGCTTACATGAATGACACTCAATGTAATAGCAAGATGACAAGTTTATTTTGTAGCAAATCTAGCCGAAAGAAATAAATTTGTAAGGAACACAACGTGACACGGTACCTGAGACAAAACTATGGCTGCCGCCAGCCATATTGAAACGTCAAATTTTCAGCACAGTGCCCTCTGGTTTGACATTTAGAACTATCAACAGAACTGTCAAAAGAAAAACTCTCATATCTGCCCATTTCTATATGTTACGCAGACATTTCTTTCTACGGCCCCTAGTTCTTTTCCCATCTTAAGGCGAGTGTAGCCGTCATTGACCTCGACAGAGGCGCCACTTAACAAATAAAAATATTTCACGTTATAAAAACAACCTATCAGAATGTCCGATGCCCATATTTTAGGTATTATCCTTAAGTAAAATTAGAACCTGCAAACTCAATGAATTCGCTGCAATTAAAGTAATGGAAAAAAGTGCCTAAAAACGGCCACTTTTGGTATTTTTTGCCATAACTTTAAGCACAGCGAATATTTAATTGAGTTTGTCGGTTCCAATTTTACTTAAGGATAATACTAAACACTTGGGTAACGTACATTATGATAGATTGTTTGTATAAAGAGATTTTTTTTTGTGAAGCGCCACTGTCTAGATCGTTCACGAGTACACTCACCTTAACAAGTTGTAGTAGATTTTATCTGAGCCTTAGGATATAGAGCTTTTTTCTTGTTTTTACACTCTGCCAGCTCTTTTAAACTCCGTACATTTCCTCCAGGAGTGCTTTATCCCGAGTCATTAAGGCGGCGCCGTAAAGCAAAAATGTGGAGCGTTCCGGTAGCGCCACCTGAGACGAGATATTGCACACCCTTTATGTTACAAGGGAATTTACGATCTACGCCTATCATCACAGCTAAGTCGCGTATTTCTAAACCAGAAAAAACCAGTTCGCGCGCCCAGAACTGCAACGAATGGTTTATTTAACCACTCGTATCACAGTTTACATTTCTCGAATTTGTGCATGTCAAGGGCATATGTGTGATGTATTGTATATGACCGATTCTCAAAAAATTGGCCCCAAGTTATTATTTTTGCATGTTTTCAAAAAGTTAATGTTTTCGCGAAAAAAACAATTTTGTATCCTAGAAAAGTGGTTTTTTATTACATATTTAATGGAGGGAAGCTTTTTTTTTAATTACTTTAGGAAATATAAGCAATCTCAGTTACGAGATTGGCAGGTGAACGACAACGTCATCAGGTTAACGACACGAGGTGCAGGTTATCGACATTTCAGTACAAATTTACTAAGTCACATCAGCAGGTTAACGACAAGGGTTAGCAGTAGTAATAACTCTGCAATTAAAACACCAAATACAGAATCATTTATCAACTTTAATTCTTACAGTGCATATAAGAACCTTCTTGCACTTCAAAGAAATAAATTATATATTATAATAATAAATAAAAAAAATATTTTCCTCGTATACAGTTTTTGAGAAAATCATGATATTGTTTATATATTGTTTTTTTAATAAATATAGGACTATTTTGGTTTATTCAGAAAGCTATTAAACAAGTAATTAGATCATTACTTCTACTGTTAATCCAGTATTTCTATAATAGTTGTCGCTAACCTGTTGTCTATGTCGTTCACCTGTATTGCTCGGACAGGTGAACGACATGCAGGTGAACGACAATTTAGTAGTTATTTTGTCATCACAGGAATATTATTACGTATATGGATTACCCACTCAGACACAAGAAAGCAAACACTTGTTTACACCATAATGACTTAATATCAATTGAATAGATAACACAGTACTTCACATACAAAAGGCATAATAACGACTGTTTACCCGTTACAAACTCCAAAATCCAATATAAACGTCGCCTTTTCTCCGGGAACTGCACAACTGACGCGGCCTCCTCCTAGCAGGTGTTTGCGAGTGACTGGCTCGTTCGGCTCGTGAGGGGTGAGGCGGGGGAGGTGAACTGGTACTCGCGGTGCAATCGTGTTTTCGCGTTTGCAGGTTAACGGCAAAAATAGGCGTACAAAAACTTAAACTTGTATAAATATATAAAAACCACGGATATAGAATTATTAAATTATGTGATTCTAATATTGAGGATATTTGAAAATGAAATGATGTTGTAAAATATTTTTTATTTGTATATAAATATCTTTTTTGGATGCTTAAACTTGAGGATATCGTGTCAAGACACACAAGTTGGCGACAAAATATGCTTATAAAGTAATTTAAAAGAATATAATGTACCTTAATTTATATCATTAACACATGGCCTCTATGCAAGAAACCTCTTATGTATCGAATGTGGTAGAAGGTATCAGCTGAATGCGTAAATTAAAAAAATATCTGTTGAAAACTGATGTACAGGTTGCGTGGCCATTTTTTTGAGAATCGGTCATATGTATAGTAGAATATTATACGGGGTGCATACAGACCATAAAACTGAACAACTTTTCCGAAGAAACATATGTTAGAAAACGCAAAAATATTTGACCTCACATACAAAATCAAGATGAATTGACTGCAATTACTATGGGAAGTCAAAAATTGTATGGCGTTTCCTGAAATATTTTTTCTTGCGAAATTGTTCAGTTTCGTGGTCTGAATGCACCCTATAAGTATTCGGAGGGCTGTCCCTTACACCCAGTATTAAACAACTCGTAGCAGACTTTTGCATGTGAAATTTAAAAATATGCTTTCCGGTATTTTAGTGGAATTTAGCTTATATGTAACATATCAAGTGTCTTTATCACAAGTAGTATGCCACTAATTTGTAAACGTACGAATGTGCAGTATTGTTCAGTGCTTAAATCAGTAGAAATTAGATCTGTGATTTTTGGAAATACAAAGTCTATTGCTGCCTGCCTATTTATTTATTTATTTAACTTTATGCACAAAAATGGACACGGGCGGACTTAACGCCAAAGGCGTTATCTCCCAGTCTACCTTAGGGCATGTGGAAAGGGCCAAAGCAGGTGAATTAAACAAAAATAAAATATTAAAGAAAGGCTTGAACATATATAACACAGTAATATATACATATGTTTAAAAACAACAATAATATACAATAAATTATACATATATATCAATAATACACTAATACATAAATATACTTTTAATATACCTGACCACGGGCATTATACCTGCCTTATGCCTACATTATTACCTAACTTTAATAATATGTTCAGTTATGTCATTAAATTTTCTTATTACAGTCTTTACGATATTTTCTTCAATTTCATGTTTTATAAGCGGAGTAACGATCTCATTTCATAACGATATTATTATAAATGAAAATAAGACATTGAAGAAGTGACAGCGGTGGTGGCCATGGCTTGAACCCGGGACCGTGGGCTACCGGCCCACTGCTCTACCAACTGAGCTACCGGTGCCTCCTTAGCCACTGCCAAATTTTCATTGTCTTGATACTCGTCCCAAGCGAAGTACAAGTGACATATGTTGAATTTATTGTAATTGATATTTAACTTATACAATTATGTTTATGTATTTTATGTAATTTCATTTACCAACAAAGGCTCCATAGTAAAAGTTGTTCAGTTTTATGGTTCCAACATGCCTGCAAAGTTTTCGGTACACCGCTCCTACACCCTGTGTAATTACCAACACCCCCTGCACCCATTTAAATAATATATCTCGATATCAATGGTTAACAAAGATTTACTTAATATTTATTCAGAAAACGTTATCCCACTTACACTGAAAAGTTTTATTGCAAGGAAAACACATCTTCTATTTTAACATAAATTTAATATCAATTTGTTTTATACTGGGTGCAAGGGACAACCATCCGAATACCGATATTATGTAATCGGTGCATGCATGCAGACCATGAAACTGAACAACTTTCCCCTAGGAACATAATATGTCAGGAATCGACAAAAAATATTTTACCTCCTACACAAAATCACGATCAGCTGACTGCATTAACTACGGGAAGTATTTTTTAGACGTTTTCTGAAATGTTTTCTCAGGGGGAGTTGTTCATTTCCATGGTCTGAATTCACCCTATAAGTATTCATAGGGCTGTCCCTTACACCCTTTGTTAATGTGTTATTTGCCGTGTGATGTCGGCTAAGAATAGCATCACCAAGTAATAGGCGACCAAGGAACTCGAGGGTTACATGTGTACTGCAATTTTAGGCGATGGGCTGACAACCTGTCACTATTACGATACACAATTTTCCGAATGACCCTCAAATATTTGTCCTGTATATATTTACTAGCTTTTACCCGCGACTTCGTCCGCGTTAGATAGTTTTTTTAGAAACAGGTTCAGGTTTAGGTGGGCTCCTGATGGTACACCTGGTGGTTTAACTAAGGTACTCCAGATCCTCTATGTCCTTGTGAAAAGAAGCAGCCCATCATACTGGCCAACTTTTGTTTTGGAACCATTTCTGTATCTCTAATAGTTTAGGTGGGCTCCTGATGGTACACCTGGTGGTCTACATAAGGTACTCCAGATCCTCAATGTTCTTGTGAAAAGAAGCGGCCCATCATTCTAAACAACTTTTGCTTTGGAACCATGCCTGTATCTCTAATAGTTTAGCTGGGTTCCTGGTGGTACACCTGGTGGTCTACATAAGATACTCCAGATCCTCAATGTCCTTGTGAAAAGAAGCGGCCCATCATACTGAACAACTTTTGTTTTGGAACCATGCCTGTATCTCTAATAGTTTAGCTGGGCTCCTGATGGTACACCTGGTGGTTTACATAAGGTACTCCAGATCCTCAATGTCCTTGTGAAAAGAAGCGGCTCATCATACTGAACAACTTTTGTTTTGGAACCATGCCTGTATCTCTAATAGTTTAGCTGGGCTCCTGGTGGTACACCTGGTGGTCTACATAAGGTACTCCAGATCCCCAATGTCCTTGTGAAAAGAAGCGGCCTATCATACTGAACAACTTTTGTTTTTGAACCATGCCTGTTTCTCTAATAGTTTAGCTGGGCTCCTGGTAGCACACCTGGTGGTCAACATCTGTACTCCAGACCCTCGAATGGTGATAAAAAGTAGCCTATGTCCGTTCTCGGTATGCTAGCAATCTCTGTGCCAAGTTTCATGAAGATCGGTTCAGCGGTTTGGCCGTGAAAGCGTAGCAGACAGACAGACAGACAGACAGAGTTACTTTCGCATTTATAATATTAGTGTGGATTTATTTACATTTAAGTTTCATTATCCCCATCCATACTTATGAATCTTATTTAGAAGGCATTCTTAGTGTCTGATGGGGGCGCACTGGAGGACCTTTTCATAGTTTAGTTTTAGGTTATTTTTTTCTGTAAATAATTAAATTGTGTTAGTTTTATGTTCATATACCTTATAAATAATAATTATCGACTTATATAATGCAATGTACATAAACCTTACCAATTTTTGTTTGAATGTACTTCTAAATTAATAAAAGTAACCATGTTGTGGCCTGACTTAATGAACCATCATATTCGGAAGGTACTGTCTGTAAAGTTCTTCCCAGAACTGAATGTCTTCATCGTCAGGCTTGGTCTTCAGTACAAGATCCTCCCCAATGTCCAAGTAGTGCTGATGCTGAAGAGTAAATGGTTCCCATTTGACTCCAAGTGAGTTGTCAGGGGTTGGGTTTCTGAAAATGTTAGCGAATGAGTAGGGTACAAATGATAAGATCTATAAAATTGTTGTGTATTTTTACATAACCCACCCATATTTAGCAAAGTTCGTCCACAGTTTTGTGACTTTGTCGATCAACTGAAATTCCCTTGAATCCTTAGCCACCGATTGATTCATGAACTTGACTGGGAACAAATATGCCAGGTCATCACAATGACAAACCACATCGACGTCTTTTGTGATCTCATCATCAGTGAATACTTTTTTGAAGAAATTTCTTTTCGATTTGCATGTGAATTTGTAGAAGAAGCTATTTTGTGACTTTGCAATGTTCTTTTGACTCTGAATCACATCGTATGAGAAGACGTTAAGGCTTATATATCTTGCTATTGTCCTCCAGTCATTTCTCGTTACTAATTTATTATCAAAATAAAATTTCTTCATTTTGCGTCCAACTTTCAACTGCTGTTTTATTGGTATTTCTCTTTTCATATTCCTTGGTACCAAAGCTTCTAGAAAGTTTTTTATTCTTTCTATTTCTTTGTCCAATATTTCTAATGAATTTAGATACAAGACGCCTTCATCTTCGACGTATCCCATCATAACATCAACTCCTTTATGAATCCCCTGTTGCAGAATTTTGTAGCTATCATCAGTGAGAAACCTCTCTTGACCAAAATCTTTTTCAATTGTAGGAGCAAATTCTATGTTTACTTCTTCTTGTTCAGCAAAAGTTACAGGCACACTTATATTAATCAGTAATTCTTTTGATATATTTCTGAAAAACTCGTATAGCTTTTGATCATCATCGGTAACTAGCCCTAGTTTTCGTGCTAACGCTATTGATTTTTCTTTAATTTCAAAAGCTTGTGCCCAGTATGCTGTGGCTGAACCACTTTGAATAATGGCTCTTTTAAAAAGTCCTTTTGACATTGGTGATAGCAAATGCAGAGATACTGCCCCAGCCCCCGCACTTTCCCCAAAAATCGTTATGTTTTCCGGATCACCCCCAAAAAAGTGTATATTCGACTTTACCCATTTAAGTGCTGCTACTTGATCTTTCATGCCAGCGTTGCCGGGTACTTCTGCTGTGTCTAGAGAAAGAAACCCCAGGACCCCTAGTCTATAGTTAAATGTCACGAGTATCACACCATGTCTGACGAGAAATTCAGGGCCGTATACGTCATCATTTCCAGAACCCCAGAAATACCCTCCACCGTGAATCCAGACCATCACCGGCAACAGAGTAATGGGCTTAATTTCTGGAGTATACACGTTAAGGTACAAGCAGTCTTCACTTCCCGAAGGAGGATCTTTCTTAAATACATCGAATTGGTAGTTGATAGGTCCAAATTTCATAGCAGTTTTGACACCCTTCCAAGGTTTGGCAGGTAGTGGAGCCTGCAAGTAACAATGACTAATATATAATTATTTTTTAGTGGTTTTTTAATTTCTTTTTTGGAGCTAATATAAAAAAACATTATTTAATAAAAAAAGCATGTTCTGCTATTAACGTAACTATCAAAACTAATCTTCGAGCTACCATCTGATTTTTAATGTACAGACTCAAATTTAAGTACTACCAATAATAATACATACAGTGGCTTACCTTAAATCTTAAATCTCCTACTGGTGGTTCTGCAAAAGGTATTCCTTTAAAGCTGTAATAGCTCCCTCCAAATTCATTCTGTACAAGTTCTCCTTGTAATATTCCTTCGCTTGCTTTCACTGTATTTTCAAGTGACATTTTATTTCAATATTTGGGCTCCTCAGCTTACTCAACAACAAGATCTTACTCGACTGAACAATAATGTTATTCCAGTTTATCTGTTGTTGTTAGTTTATTAATAAACAAAGGTCACTGATAAAAGTTGCTGTTATTATTTGCAAGTCTATATTATATATATTTAAATACACACACTTGAAATACTTTGATTTGGTGTTCCTTAAGCAACTAACGAAACTGTTTTGCCTAACAACATAGTATTGCGTATTTATTTGGTGGTTTGATCTCGACTACCTATACGAAACTAAATATCTTATGCGAAGCGTTAGTCAAGGTATACACCCAAGTGGCAAGTGATTATATCTTATAACTCCTACTAACAAAGTATCATCATCAACACACGTCACAGTAATACTTATTCAACCTTGATAATGAAATTAATGATAAGCACTTTTTGAGCAGGTAAGGTAACTATGTTTTTTTGGAATGTAATTTTAGTTTTACTGTGAATGATTGAATATTATAATGAATTTTATGGCTGTTTATGTATTCATGTGTAATATTTCTTTTGCTTTTCATTAATTTTAAGTCGCACTGACTACTTTTAGATTCTCTTTACAAAAATAAAACTACTGATTCGTTAAAATAATTTTAAAAAATCTTGTTTATCCAACAAATTATCAAAACATACAATCACAAGTACAATCTAAAAATCTGTGAAAAAGATAAATATAATCAGTGTAAATAAACAGACAAACAGTCGTGATTGATCTATACGCTATAAAGGGTGAAATTTTCCTAGTGACTGATAGCAAAAACTCGAGATGGGCTGGTTATAAGGAACAACTTTCCCCAAGAAATACGAAATACGAAAAAAAAATTGGACCTTCTGTACAAAATTGCCGATCATTTGATTGCAGTTACCAGTCAATGGATTTTAAATAATAAAGACTGATTATATCTGTAGGAAACATTATTTTATTAATAAGTCGCGTTAGTTTCATAAAATGTTGTAATGTATTTATTAAAATAATGTGATAATTTATTTTATTTTATTTTATTCGGTAGATACAACAGGTAACAATCAAAATTGTCTATTGCGGATACAAAAATTGTTTAGAACTAGACTTGATTTATTTTATTGACTTAATGTATTTTTGTAGTGATTTTTGACCTGTAATGTTATTATTATCAATATACAATGTATTTTGTCTTTAGTAGCCAATGTCAGCATACTGGTAGATGCTTTCCCAGAATTTGATAGCATCAGCATCAAGGTGTCTTCCAACGGTGAGCTGGTCAGCAATGTCGACAAAGCTCTGGTCTTTGATGTCGTATTCAGGCCAGGTGAAGCCGAGAGACGAGTCGGGTGTAGGGTTTCTGATGAAAGAAAAATACTTGTCAGCAGGAACAATTACTAATGATGTAATAATAATTTAAAAAAACTTGGTCAATTCACACAGCGTCATCTAGCTCCAAAATAAACAAAACTTGTACAGTCAAGATTATGCTAGGGTAGACAATTTGGACTTTGGACCGTTCTTATATACCACGCGCATAAGACTTACATTGGCAGTTAGTGTGTCTAATCGCACGTGAGCTTGACTGTACTATGGAAACTAGGTAGCTGATATTTAAGTTAGGTAGCTGATACTTATATATTTTTGTAAATAAATACATATTATACATAGAAACAACCAGACTGAACACAAATATCTGGAAATATTTGTACCCTGTGGGGATCGAACCTACGACTCTCGGCGTAGCAGGCAGAGGACATATCCCTTACGCCATCGGGCCAGGTATATAATCTACTGTAAGTTTGATCGTAGTCCTATTACTGCAATACAGCGCAAACATATGGTTTATGGTTTAGATGTTTGCACACCCAACTTAAATGATCGTGGATAGCTTTGAATTTGATTGAACCGTAGTTTTGCACACTATTGCAGTAGAGCTAATATCAAAGCTACCTCAAAAATTATAATATGACCGCGAATTTCTAAATAATAGCAAATTAAACAGGTTCTAAAACAAATGCTGAAAATATTTCAAGCGGTATACCAGCCCATGAAACTTAGTACAGCATTATTTATGCTAGTTTATCTAATGAATAAGCCTGAAATAAACATCGTTGGCGTAACAGATGGTGTGCTGTAGTTCAACAATCGACAATAGAGTATTTGAGATGAACACTATTGATAGAAGGGAAGTTCTTCTACTTGTTGTCCGTCGCTGCATATTTTTTCCGCAACGTAACGCATGCGTATGTCAGACGAAAGGAAATTGCGAATTTCTACCTTATTCCTATACACATTTACGCAACGTTGCCATATTTATACGTGAATAAGATCGGAATTCGCAATTCCTTGCAATCGATGAGGTTCGAAATTAACTATCTATCGGTGACGGTTTCTGTTTTTATTTATTTTTTAATAGTTTAATACTATTTGTCATAATTCAATAGATACTATATTTAACTATTTTATTTATTTATGCTCTGTATTTGTACCTTTGATATATGCCTATACATTTCGTAATTCGCTATATTTTTTTTATCAAATTGAATAAACATATTAATATTTATAATAAAATTTTCTTATTTAGGTTCTCGTTACTCGACATGTTTGAAAAACAACACTGAAATGTTGAGTACGTATATCGCTTCAGGCTTGATGTAGGTACTCTACTTGTTGTTTCTTAGAATTTGTTTGAATAATGATGGTAAATATTATATTCATATTCTTGATATATTGCCTCCGTAGTCAAGTTGGAATCGGAAATCACTTGGTTGGTTCGATTCCTGAGCCTGAAAGTCAGTTAAATGAAAATCTTGTCAATGTCCTGTCTGTGGGACAGTTTTAGTAGTCATAAATCGTTAAATGGATAATTAATTACCATGGCATTATAATGGCAATTGACAATCGATGGCATTACAATGACTAAAATATATGATTATCGGGCGGGGACATATGCACAAAAAACACACATAGTCACACACACACAAGAACATTACTATCTAAGGCCATGTGGGCTATGATTCCATGCTTTGGAGTACACGTTAAGCCTTCAGCCTGATTGCTGTCTATTTTGATTACTTAGATGGCGTTCATCGAAATTCAAAGGTACTATTTGTCATTTTAGTGTTGCAATTCAAACTTGTCACTCACACATACACACACACACACACAAGAACATTACTTTCTACGGCCGTGTCGGCCGTGATTGTCGACTCATAGAGTACACGTTAAGCCTGGTTCATTAGATGATGGTCGAGTTAGGAAGCAGTATAAAAAGCTGTCAATAGGGTTATTAAGGACATTAGTCTACTCGGTGTCCAACTTGTAGGGAAAAATGGTTAAAATTTCAAGTACTTACCCATACTTAGCGAAATTAGTAAACAAAGCACATGTTTGCTGAATCATTTTGTAGCTCTCGCTGTTTCTGTCTAAAGGCAATTTTACTGATTTGGCATCAAACAAGTACATTAAATCTTCCAAATGAGAAGCACCAGTTATCCCATATTCTTGGCCGTATTTCCCAAAAATATTTCTTTCAGAAACACAAGAGAATCTGTATCTATACACTTTTGATGATCCGGGCTTTCCGGATAGTAGCAGATTGGTATATTTATTAACATCGTAAGTGAAACATACTTCTGAGAAATACGTTACAGCCTCTTTCATTGATGTTTTATCTATTGGTTTGTCACCAAAGTAATACTTTCTGATTCTCTCAGCTATTTCCAGAATTTTACCAGGAGTGCTTTTGTTCAAAATCTTTCTTGGAACGAATACTTCCGGGTACCTGTCATACATTTTCAGTAAATCAACAAACGAAGGTATACCAACTATTGTTTCCTGGTCTGTATTGCCAATTAGAACATCAACATCATTGACATGACCTTGTTTAAGAGCTTCTAAAGGTTCCTCTGTCATGAAATGGTGCTGGCCGAAATTCTTTTCAACAACCGGTGTAAAGTGGTACATTTTAAGCATGTTGTAGCTTTTCTCTTCAAAGCCCATAATTGTTGGATTTGTGTCAACAAATTTTTCAGCTGGCAAACTTTGCAAGTATTCCAAAAGTGCTTTGGGGTCTTCTGTTTCAAATCCGAGAATTTTTCCAAGAGTAAAAGCACGTTTTCGAGGTTCGAATGGGATAGACCAATCACAAAACGGAACTCCACTCATAGGGATGGCTCTTTTGAATAAACCTTTTGAAAGCGGAGACAAGACATGTAGAGCTGTAGATGATCCACCAGCACTTTCTCCAAATATTGTTACATTAGTGGGATCACCGCCAAAAGCAAAAATATTTTTTTGGACCCATTTCAAAGCAGCTACTTGATCTTTTAATCCAGCGTTTCCAGGAACTTCTTCCGTATCAAGGCAAAGAAAACCTAGTGCATCTAATCTGTAGTTGATGGTTACCAGCACGACACCATGGTGGACAAGGAAGTCGCCTCCGTAGAAATCCTCATCTCCGGATCCACTCTTGAAGCCACCTCCGTGTATAAAAACCATGACAGGTAAAGGGCTTTTGGGGCTAATATCCTTCGTATAGACGTTGAGGTAAAGGCAGTCCTCACTACCAGGTATGATTTGCTTCGAGAAGATGTCTCGTTGGGGACATTTGGGGCCATGCTGTGTTGCTTTTCTTACACCCTGCCACGAAACAAGTGGTTGTGGGGCCTGCAATATAAATGAACATTCAGTCAGATGTTACGTTTGTGCACAAATGGCTCAGGCACCATCTCAAATAATGATCGGAATCAGAGATCATAACGGAATTCATACTAAATAGGTATTATTGGACATCTCGGTGTTACAATTGCTTTTTTACGTTGATAAAATGGCTTGGAATTCTTTGACTTAATATTTACCAATTTTTACATTACAAGCTATAGTTGTTATGCAGTGTACGCTTTATCTGCCTCACTTTATGAGATTTTACTACCCCAAAGTCTGTTGGAAGATTCTTTTTTTAGAAATAAGCAGACCTGTTGTGAATTGTTCCATTTATGTATTATGATTTTATTTTTTACTTACGTAAACGTTACAAAAATGTACACGGGCGGACTTAACGCTGAAAGCGTTATCTCCCAGTCTATCTTAGGGCATGTGGAAAGGATCAAGACAGACGTATGTGTCCTATGAGTTTTAATAGTGTACAATAAACGGTTTGATATTATTAATGATAAGTAATACAAACAAGTGTGTGCCGATCTCGGCGTTGTCATTATTGTATATACCAAAGTCCAGTAGGTAATCATTATCTTAACTCGTACAATCGTTCAATTACATAATAAACAGTTTCGGGTTACAAAATGATAAGTTTGGTATCAGTCTGTCGTGGCCTTGTATTAAATAACCTGTTTCTCAGAAGTAAACACAAGTGGTTTGTTTGTAGTTTGTTGAATGCTAGAAGTACTTATACGTATATACACGTTATATGAACGATTAGCATTAATTAAAAGTATTTTTACATATAGTAATTTGTTTACATTACGTAACTGTCGTATCTTATTGTTTATTATCTTCGTTATGATTGATTGAAGTCCCTCATTAAAGAATGTCTTCAAATGGATCTTTTGACTGTTTATCTCGTCTAGTACCTCAATCTACATGCTGCTTTCAGGGGTCAACATGATACTTTTTTTAATTATAACATATATTTTTTTTTTACATAAGGGGACTCTTGAAGGGGACGTTTATAAGCTGTTGATATACAGGTAGTAACAAAAAGGGTATACGAAGCCGAAAGTTATTCATGAAACTGAACAACTTTGGTCTCTTTTTACCTTAAACCGAAGTTTCCCAACCGGCGGCGCGGCATAAGGAATCCCTTTAAAGCTGAAGAACCGTCCATCTCCAGAGACAGAATCCAGCTGCTCGCCTTCCAGCCATCCTTGTTCCACTTGCACTTTTACCATATTCACTATCACTCGCAAATGAGACACGTCCTGTTTTGTGAGCTGCGCGCCGCGACTGATGTGAACCGGTTTTATAAACGGCTGTTCAGAAAAGGAATGTAATAGTTTTTATCAGTTCAAACAAGTCATCGGTGCGAAATTGGTGATAAAAAATGGTTAGATGATTAGCATGTAGCTATCGTATCTGCCGCTATAAAACGATCAGTTGAAATGACTGAGCCGACTGCGTAGCGGATAATACCCCTGCCTGCTACGCCGAGGGTCGTGGGTTCGAACCCCACAAGACATAAATATTTGTTAAGTCATTTTCAGATATTTGTGTTAAGTCTGGGTGTTTCTATTTATATTATGTATTTATTTACAAAAAAATTATATAAGTATTAATATCAGTTAAATAGTTCCCATAGTACAAGCTTTGCTTAATTTGGGGCTAGATGGCTCTGTGTGAATTGTCCAGGATATTTATTTATAGTTCTAAAAGAACCTGGTTGACCGACGATTTTTTCTCGGTTGTTTTTTAGTTTTTGAAAAGATACCTAGCTAGATCGATTTATCGCACCCGTACCCAAACGCACAACATTACATGAAAATAGTTGGAGACGTTTTCGAGATCCCGATTATAAATAAATAAATACATATCTTTACAAGAATAGCTCGTTTATAGGTATAAGATGAACTTTAAATAGGTAATATTAGATAAACATTAACGTTTTATTAGCCATGTGATGAAGGCTTACAATAGCATCACCCCAAATCTACCCATGGGTGTTGTAAAAGCGACTAAGGGAAATCACCCAAGAAATGGGCAACAGCGTGCCGTGTAAATGAAATATTTTGCACTGCGCTTGCCAATCCGCTTGGCAAGTATGACAATACCCCTCGATAGGAGGAATCTGATGTGGCTTGTATTAACACCGTATTCTGGAAAATGTTGCTATAGTTATTATCGCAGGCGTATAAATGATCGCTGTTGTGATTAGTTTAGTATTTCTTATTAGTATAGCTAAAAGAAAATAGGCCGTAATTTGTCCGAACAAAATAAAAGCTTTGCTTATATTTTTTATTATTAATTTAGCCTAAACTATCCCACTGCTGGGCAAAGTCCTCCCCTCTCTCTTTCCAAACTTTGTGGTCCATGGCTATTTGGGACCAGTTCGAGTCCAGGTCATCCCGCCATCTTTTCCTAGGTCGCCCCCTGCGTCGACGTTCTTGTGGGACAAAATCAAAAATCAAAATCAAATAATTTATTTCTAAGTAGGAATTTACAAGATTCTCTTTTAGAAAGTCAAAAAGAATAGTAAACTTACAGTAATGTAAAAAACAAATGCATGTCAAAGTTAAACCTATGTCAATGTTATTAAATCTATGTCAAATTGAATTGTCAAAATCAGTAGCTAGCTTGGCCCACATTTCTTGGTGCATTCAGCATACGTGGCCGGTTCAATCCAACTTAAGCTTTACAGCCTTCTTACCTACGTCGATGATACGAGTTTTGGAGGGGTCTTCAAAGATAATATAATACACTATATAAATTTGCGTTACATTATAAGAGATCTGTGAGACAGATAACTGACAGATGAATGAATGAACGAGACAGACAACGGAAATGAATGAAATAGATATATTCGCCATTAAAGTTTAGCCAAACTTCAAAGAACTATTTGCGAGATGAAGTTGCCATAGATTGAGGCATAAGAATAGATAATACTGAGGGTCGTGTTTCTGACGCGATAGTTCCGTTTTACACCTAAAATGCTCTCACTACTCTTTGACATATAAAGTTTAAATGTTATTTTATTAGCAACACATTTACAGAATCCCAATTTACCCTTATATGATATTACTAAGTCGAGCTTGTTTACCTCAATTTAAGTTACTAACAAGTAGGTAATCAAAGTACGACGAGACGAGTACGAGATTATTAACTGTTTCACTGCCACAAACGCTATAGGAAATATTCTGGCCAATCTTCAAGGGTACTAAGGTGCTGAACTAAAAAAGCTTTTTTCCATAGAAATTATTAGATAAAATATGTATGACTCAAATATTAAAGTTTTAACTTAAAACAACGCTTTCTGGTATGGCATTATAAAAAAGCTCAATAATTATCAGTAAAGTCCTCATTAGGAAGGTTATTTCAAAGGAGAGTCCAATTTACGTTTTCACTCTATGGCAAGGAAAGCCATTGGCCAATTAATTCTTCAGCCAGATGCACGATTTTAAGCACCATATTCAGCATATGCCGTAGACGTGGAAGTTGTTGTTGCGTAGTAAGTATTTATATATCGGGTATCCAGTTTTTGCCGTGTCTTACAGGCTAAGAATAGCATCACCCCAATTCTTCTCGTGGGTGTCGTAAAAAGCGACTAAAAATCAAAAGCGACCACCATCCCACCGAAGTCTGGCGCCAAGTAGCTTGCTGCGTTCCGTCAGTGTGTGGGAGTGCCAGTGCCTTAACAGGCTTCTTCTGGGTGAGCTCGCTCCATCTTAGACTCTGTCTCTGTCCTATGACCTAGACTAGAGTCAAGAGCAAACCCATCATTAAAAAAAAACAAAAAAATTACATTCTGGACATACCTGCTATTTAACCCACTTAAGGAGCAAAAAAATTATATTATAAGAGAATAAATTGGATATTCCACACAAAATGCTTTATAACCAGCAAAAATTGTACCTATGGGACGGAAAAAAAATCTTTTAACTCTAATCCCCTTTTTTGCTATATTTTATATCTTCGCTGCCGCTACGCCGTTGATTTTCTTTCGGCATTTAAGGTGTTAAACTGAACTAACTTAATATGCTACGACATAAGTTTGATAGCTAAATAAACCCTTGGGAATGTTGCGGTAGTGGTAGTCGATACTGGGAGCCAACAAAGTTATGGAATATCAAATGATTAAAATTAGATCGCATATACCTACATATTATTAAATTTGGTTCATAGTTTTTTTATGGTTTTAACATGTCATCTAGGTACAAAAAGTGTTTCAAAATATTATAAGTATACATTGAATAAAGAAATATTTAAATAAGACTTTGCAAGTTTTCGATTTTATTGACTGGCCCGATGGCGTAGCGGATAATATCCCTGTCTGCTACGCCGCGGATTGAGGGATCGATCCCCACTAGACACTAATATTTGTTAAGGAAATTTTCAGATATTTGTGTTTAGTCTGGGTGTTTTCTTTGTATAGTATGTATTTAGTCACAAAAATAAGAATATAAGTATAAAATTGTCCATATGTGTATATGTCCATAGTACAAACTTTGCTTAGTTTGTGGCTAGATGGCGCTGTGTGAATTTTCTAGGATATTTATTTATTCTCACGTTTTAAATGTATATTTTACATGATAATGCAAGATTTTTGTATTAAGTAAGAACGATATTATACATATTTTATTGCAAAAATCTGAGTCGTCTTGGGTTCATAGATTGCTGCTAATATACAAAGTAAAGTTTATTGTTGCGCCTTCTTAAAGACAGTCTCCCAAAAGACAGCCACTTCGTTGTCCAATCCTCTACCAGGAACTAAAGTGTCCCCAATATCCACAAAACTTTCAGTAGACCTGTTGTACGCTGGCCAGCTCATGTTTGATGGAGCGGGAGTTGGGTTTCTGAAATAATATTTTGAATAAAATTGACCTATTCAAATTATGTTCATGATTTTAGAAAACTTGCAAAATTTTCTAGCGTGGGCATAATTTGAACCTGCGACTTTCGCCATCACTAGTGGTGACGCCACTTCCACCTAGGCTACCACAGCTCATCTATTTTCCGCTAATTTTGCAAACGTATGTTCATGATGTGTATATTGGTCGTGCCCATGCCTTCTACTTATTGTTTTCTATTCAATGTTTTTGTTATTGCGTTACTGTGCTTGATGGATGATACAGTAAAAAATATCAATACTAACCCGTGTTTAGCAAAATTTGTGTACAAATCCGTGATCAGTTGAATCATCTTGTATTCTCTGCTGTTTTTATCGATTGGCAAATTGTATTGCTTAGGATCAAATAAGTAATATAAATCATCAACATGACTTGCTCCTGTTATATTGTATTTTTCTCCCATCCTGCCATATATATTGCGATCAGACACTCCAGAAAATTTGTACACGAACACATTCCTCTTGCTAGTCGATGATAAAATTTGTATATATTTGTGAATATCATATTTGTATTCAGAATCAGTGATGAAATTAATAAATTGTTGTGCCGTGTCATTGCTGATAGGTTTTGCTCCAAAGTAGTGATCATATACTAAGTTAGATATGTCGAAAATTTTATCAGGCGAACTTTTGAATTGAATTTTTCGTGGTACAAGTAATTCTTTATTTTGCGAGTATTGTTCAAGAATGCCTTCTAAAGCTACTAATTGAAGAATACCTTCATCGCTTGTATGCCCAATCATAATATCTTTTACATTTTTTTCAGTTCTACTTAGATAGTTTTCAGGTTCTTCTGTTATGAAATGTTCTTGGTTAAAGTTTTTTTCAATCATGGGAGTAAAATAATACATTTTAAATACTTCGGCAGAGACTTTATCCGATGCTAGTAAATTAGGGCTAACACCTGCAAGTTCTTCAGCAGGAACACTTCGAAGAAATTCTAATAGCTTTTTAGGATCACGAGTGTCAAACCCTAACTGTTTTCCTAATACAAACGCTCTTTTTCTTGGTTCAAATGCTAAGTTCCAGTCACAAGATGGAACACCACTCATTGCTATAGCTCGTTTGAATAATTTTCTCGACATTGGTGAAGTCATATGGTATATTGCTGCAGGAGCACCAGCACTTTGACCAAAAACAGTTATATTGTCAGGATCTCCCCCAAACTTTAGTATGTTTCTCTTCACCCATTTCAAAGCTGCAACCTGGTCTTTCATTCCTGCGTTTCCAGGTACATCTTCATTTTCAAGACTAAGAAATCCAAGGACTTCGAGCCTATAATTAATCGTAACAAGGATAACTCCTTTCGGGACAAGAAAGTCTGGGCCGTAATTATCTACATTTCCTGAATCAGACTTATATCCCCCTCCGTGAATGAAAAACATGACTGGAAGAGGTGTCATGGGTTTCAAATCAGGAGTGTAAACGTTAAGGAAAAGACAATCTTCGCTGGATGGAACAAATTTGTTGTCTGCAAAGGGGTCAGCTTGAATACAGATGGAACCATGTTCACTTGCATTTCGTATTCCTTTCCAATGTAGTAGTGGTTGAGGAGCCTAAAACATTTAAATATTTTTATCTAAGTATCATTTGATTTGATTCAGTGGGAAAGTTTTCTAAGAAAGTCTATCTATCACGGAGTGACACGTTTGAGGTACTCTAGACGAATTAACAGCACCTCGTATTGGAACGTTTTCACCCAATTGGTGGGATTTGAAGTAAAAACCAAAGGAACCAAAAGAACTAAAGACTATTGATAATATCGAAATATTCAAGAGGAAATTTAAATTATGCACATTGAAAAAGAATTGTATAATATTGATGACATGTTATTAATTTAAATAATAAGACATTATCCTATTTAATTTCAATTGCTTTTTTTTAAGTCCTAGTTCTAAGTCTTTTCTTATTTTGTAAATTCGCACACAGGGTGCTGTATGGTTTAAAACACTTGAAATTTGAACCATACAGCACACTGCTGTCTGCTCTGCCAATTTTCCAACCGCGAATACAAAATAAGGAGTAATGGTATTGTATTGTATCCCATTCACCACTGTGTACATTTTACCACAACATTGAGTATTTTACCTTAAACCTTAGTTCCCCTAAAGGTGGTGCTGCATACGGGATACCCTTGAAGCTGTAGTAAAAGCCATCTTTTGTCACCAGCTCGAGTTTGCTTCCCTCCAGCCAACCTTGTTCCACTTCCACCTTCGTACTGAATACTTCAAGTACCTGTTATTATAGCATCAGGTTAGGTTAGGTTACAATGACACGTATGATAATGATAGAAAGGTCGATATTATTTTAACATTTTGTTTCTTGTCTTGCCATCCACATTCTATACCATGGGCTATATTGCCGTCTATATTTTTAGGAAATCAAAGGTTAGTATTTAATGTGGTACCTAGTATTTATTCATAATCATTACCACAGTATAAAAATAATTATACACTTACCAATAATAAGGATAGACCAATGAGCCAAACAAATATGTTCGCCATAATTCAATCCAAAGTCTGCAAAAGATTTTAAATTTCACATTTTATTATTTCGAAATCATTAAAATTGTCTTATTTAAGGGTTCGCCAATGTTCTGCAAGACAGATACGACTTCAATTAATGAAGACTGCGATGAAAATAATATTGATGATGTTAATGATTCTATGTGTTTCATGGAATTATGAATAGTAAATACCTGAACGTATATAATTATAATTGTCTAATTAGTTCGTATTAGTCGTATTTATATATATATATATATATATATATATCGCACTCTTAGTAAAATAACGACCTAAATCAAAATTTGGCCAAAATGAGTTTTTGTGAAAAACTGACTTATTAGAGCAGGGCCCACAACATAGACTTTAAAATACAACCCTATCTCTTATACAATAAGGTTTAAAATAAGATGAGTCTATATCTTTCCCGCCCCGAACTCCTATCTCTTCAGTCAAATAATGACCGATTTCGTCTTGCGTCTGCGGCTGCATGCTACGTTTTTGTGAAAAGACGACTGATTTTGAAATGAGCCGTTGTTTTATCAAAAGTTGAGGCGAGTGTAATTGAAAAGTTTTTATAAAAGAATGACCGATTTAGTGTTTGGTCTTTGCTTTACAAAAACCTGCGATGTTTGCTTGACTCATTTTAAATTAGGTCTGTATTTTACGAAAATTTTGGAAAAGCTCACTGACCCACTTGGAGATAAGACTGTATCGTTTTGAAAATTTTGTTATTTATATGACTTAACTGAAATTAGGTCGTTGTTGTATTTCTAATGATGAAAATTTCTGGTAACATTTTTGGTTGAGTCTTTGTCTTAGCAAAAATAATGAAATGACTTCGGTATTATATCAAATTTGACCCGTATTCGACTGATATCATAACATAATTTAACGTATTAACTTGGTGTCTCACTTCGCATTTTATCTTAATCTTAGGTTTTGTACCGAAAGCTATTTAAAAATAGGTTTAACGTTTTACTACTCTTGAAATTCAACGAATTTTCTATATTTTTAGTACATTAATTTAATCCTCCGACTGAAAAGTAATCATATTGAACCATAGTTGGAATCATCGGCACCTCGATTGCTGCCGTCAAACTCGACGATAAAACCAAGGCTACCAACTCGATCTCATCTCCAGCCGCATATCGTAGAGCTCGCCTTACATCACTACTCGTACCTCACACGTCTATTGTTTGAAGTATTTACTACAGAACGTTCTACAAAAAAAAGCATTGAATACCGCCATTTATCTCTTAAACCACTCAAATTTACCTCGTCCATCACATCACAAGCCAAATAAGTGAGTACTAACAGGAGCAAAAGATGGATTAAAATCTTGTCACATTGCAGACTGAATGGGTAAGGAAACTTGAAAAAATTTGCACACGACACGCTACCAAGGTGCCACCTTCCCTACAGTTACACAATAAATCTCCTACTAAGAACACGTTTTCGTTGACTAGACGGCCAAATCAGCACGTCGCTTGTCATGACGCCGTTATCGTGCGAAGTAGCATGGCTGCCACCGTCATCAAAGAGCATGCCGCAAGCCGTTCTCCGTAAGACAGATAGTCACACTGTGCTCACCTTGTTAAAAGACGGTGCAGGGTGTTGAGATCCATCCGTTTCGCACGGAATATTGGTAATACAATATGTTGGTAATATCACAAAACGACAGATACCAACTAAATTCAAAGTTACCGATGACGCCCAAAACGTTTGCGACAAATTTGAATTACGATATCGGTAGTGCTAGTGTCATTATTCGCTATTCCAACATAGCCCACCGAGAAGCCCGCACCTGAAACATCCTGAGCCAAACACGGACGAGAAAGGACGTAACCTATTTCTCACTCAGCAAAACACTCCTTAATTCGATCCTGATCGATTTTACAAGGCCAGAGTTTACCACGTTCTACAGTCATTCAAAAACTTTTTCAAAACCAGCATTGTCATTTGTCTATAATGGTAGGCCCGCCCGGCCCATCAGCGAACTAATAAGACACAAGAACTCCGCCTACTTGCCATTTAGGATCGACGGGGTCATCAAATTAAAAACGAAACTCAATGATGCATCTACCATAGAACTAGCTCTAGAAGAAAAGGCGACCACAGTCATCGACGGCAATCGTGTGGCCCCCTTTTTCAAGCGGGTGTTACACCGTCAGCTTCATTACGCGAACCTCGACACGAACAACAATGATATAAGCGAACGCTGAGCTTGTTAATTATTATTGTAATCTGTGGCTGTGCCTGTGACTGACGACGCGTTTCACGCTTCACCGCTACTTTTCTTGCAAAATAAGTAAGACGTCTCCACCGCAGTTTGCCACAGTATACCACCCACCCCCTCGTCTCGAGCAACGTCATTACGCACTTTTATATAAGTCTATTTTGGGTCCCTTATCTACGCGCTATTTATCTGGCTCAGCACGCACTGCGTGTATTTTTTTGGATCGCCGCATCGCTCACGAGGCCTGGCGCTCCATCACATGGAAAAAAGTTGGTCCAATATCCACCGAACTACAAGGAACCGCCAGAGAACTCCACCGAGCTATCGACAGTATAATACAGAAGACAGCTACGATCAAAATAACAGCTTGTGTTACACAGCCTCTTAATGTCAGGGCCTGGAAAAGCCTAGTGAGTGTTAAGACAGTCTTGTGCAGCTCACTACCGGGCGATCACTTTTAAAAGGAAGTACTGGAGTACTTTTAAAAGGAAGTACTGGAGTACTTCCTTTTAAAAGTGATCGCAAGTGTGGACACTCTGATCACTGAAAAGAAGTTTATGGTCAACAGCAAACCTCTAACGCACAACTCCATCAACCTAAACAAACCAAAGCACAATCACTTCGGTACTACTGAGTGTCTTCGTACACGATTCGCTTGTCGTCCCTTTGATAATCATGACCTCATCGAGAAAAACACAAAGAACGGCGCAGTGCCTTGCCTAAGTATATTTCACCCAAATTCTCAATATTAATATGGATTGATGGAGCCCCACATCAAGTCGCAATGACAGTCAACAACATCGTGCAGATCGTGGACAACACTCTACCATAAAACACCTGACAATTGGCCACGAGGACGAGCCATCGCTACGTATCAAGAAGCAGACAGCAGCGTGAGGAAAGTGGACATCAGAATAAAAGAGAGCATCTGAACGCCAGCAACTAATAAGTAACATCGGGTAGAAGTGCTGCCGACCAAACCATACTAGCGTACAAATATTTTCGTTTAATTTTCACTTAATTTTTCTTGTAGAAGCCGTCTTCGTTGCAATGAGAACAGCCACCGCACCATTTATAACGTCCGCGGCGCATTTAAGTTACATGCAAATACGTTTAATCAAAGGGTTAATTGGGTCATTTGTCGACTCGGTGTCCTATACGAATGACAGAAGAAAAATTATCCTTATATTTTCATTATGCTCGTAATAGGACTGTGTTCTGTTGACCATTTGCTAGTCGCTATATCGCGATTTGAATTTGAGTCACATGTTGAAGTTATAGACTTATTTTTAAATAAATTGTATTTTCTTTAAGCTTTTTAGTAAAATAGTGACTTAATTTAAAATAAGTCAGAGATCTTCATGTTTGATTTGGTAAAGCAAAGACCGATTTTAACTTAGGTCAATATTTCTTTCAGATTTTTCATGAAATAATGACGCAATTCTAAAGGGTTACAAATAATTAACTTTTTTTAATTAATGGATGTGAATATTTGTGTAAATTTTAATGCATTTAAAAGAACATATTCTTAGGATTAGTTAGGTGGTTCAAGTTTCATCCTTTGCCTTTTACTTTTAATTCTACAGCCATTTAAAAATTATTCTGTTTTTTCAACAAACGTTTTTCATCAATACCCAAAAATTTGTTATTTTGGATTAGGTCGTTATTTTATTAAGAGTGCGATATATATATATATATATGTGTATTATTAGTATTAGGTATATATAATATAGATATATATTAGTATATTGAGTAAACTTTTATTTAACTATATTCATTAATTAAATTGTGCACGATTTATCAGCCTTACCTTATGCTATCTCTCTACCGTAGGACTGCTGGAACAGATTTCTTTTTAGAAATAAGTAGTACCTGTTGTGTTGTTTTTCTTTAATGTAATTGTTCTGTGTTTTATCTTGTGTGCAATAAACAGTTAAATTAAATTAAATTAATTTTTCACTTAAAAGCGCACTTACAATAAAATACTGAACGTAGAACTGTTCGTCACTTCTTCTTCACTTCAACAGCCACCACAAACAGTCACAAAATTCCACTATTATATAATCATAATTATGTATATATCATAGTCACTCAATCTTACTTACCTAAGATGAGAAAATTGCACACTTTGTTAACTGCACAACAGTTAATTTTGGCTTATATTATGACGAAATTTAAATAGTAGGTATAACAATGTAGGTGTGACAAATGTAAATGTGCAGACATCGAGACGTCGTTTTCAAAACAATAGTACGAAAATCTTTTCATGTATGTTTCTATTTCCCGAATCTTTTTTCGACCAGAACATGACGTTCATTAAAAAATAGGTTTTGGACAATATTAACTGCTTGTCAAGTGCAATATTTTTTTAAAATTTTGATTAATGAGTTTTCCGATTACAAACACAAGTCCATTGTTTTTAAAATGTAGAAAAAATTTTATAATGACAATAACGATCAAACAATAATAGATAACAATTCAGTACTGAGTACTCCAACAGTTTTAATTTAGAAAAGTACTAATATTTTTTCAATAATCATGCGACTATTTTTAAAATATATTTTGTCCTAGTTTTTTATTCGGTAGGCGTCAGTTTTATTTAGACGATATTACTTTTGACAAACCGGTGCGTTCAAAATGCTTGAACATTCTATCGAAGTTTAGATATTTCGGAGGTTATTTATAACGAACTGTGATGAAAGGTTTTTCGAGATGACGGTTTCTTGGTGTCGCATACAGTACTAAATACAATACTAAATAATTCCTTGTTATCGACACGTTCGAAAAAGAAAAAATATGCAATGAATAATGTATTGATTTTAAATAACTAGTAACGTGTAGAGTAGCTAAATATAAATTACTGACATCATTTAAAAATGGTATTTTATGTAACTAACCAAAGCGCTGTGATGTTGGCTTTGAATATCATCGTCTCATCTAACATAATATTAAGAAGTACATGACTGTATGAAAAAAAAAACATAAAAATATTTAAAATATTTTCATTGAACTATGTTGGATTATAATATATCAAAATTATGAAAAATTAAAATAAAAAATTTCGAAGTCTATAAATACGAATTTTTTAGTGTATTACGGGGTCCTTTTCTTGACACCGTGAAATGAACCTACCCTTAAGTTATATATGGTACAAAATTAAAAATCACATATTTGCTAAATAATCTCGGTCATGCACACTTACATACACATATCACGCCTATTATCACTTGCGGGGTAGGCAGAGCGTAAACGGCCGCAAAAAATGGCCATTTACGCCACGTCTGACAAATATTTTAGGGTCATTCTGAAAATTGAGTATCGCTATAGTGACAGGTTGTCAGCCCATCGCTTATATTGCAATACACACCCTCGAGTCCCTTAGTTGCCTTTTACGACTCCCGCGGAAAAGAAAAGGGGTGATGCTATTCTAAGCCGGCATCACACCGATGCATGATGCGCTTAATCAACAGAATTGACAACCACAAAGCTTACTCACATAGGTGTGGAGTCCGTGGAGAGTGTGAGGAGAAGTCCACTGTGTTAGAATTGGATGAAAACTATTCACTTAATCTGTTTGTCATCAACTATATACGTTATTATTATTATAATGCAACCAAACAAGGTATTCATTTTTATAAATGAAAATAAGAAATTGAAAAAAATGTCACGCCCATCGGTACTTGAACCCGGGACGTGGGGTACCGTCCCACTGCTCTGCCAACTGAGCTAACGGCGCCCCGACTGACCCTTGCCAAATTTTAAATCTCTCGGTACTCGTCTCGAAGCAACGTACAAGTGACATCTAGTATAAGTTAAGATATTTATTGTCAAGGTAGACTTGATATGCTGGCAAGAAAATACTTTGAAAAGTTTACTATTGCGCTTTCTTAGGCGGTTCATTCACTTGTCGTCCGTCGTTCCGTTTTTTTAACGCAACGTAACGCATGCGTCTGTCAGACGAAAGGAAATTGAAATTCCCATACGGATATCCCTTATGGACAATACATTCACGAGTACACTCGCCTTAAAAACAAAAAATGGCAATCGATGTTTGCGGATACTATTAGCAAAAATTATGTGACGTTAGCGCGTTTACGGCTACACTCGCCTTAATACCTTGAACTGGGTTCATTAGTCTGTCAAGTGATTCAAAGGGTCGCGTTGCGATAGGATAATCAATTCAATTACCATTATCATGATATTCATTTGTACTATATAAACATACATATAGTATAGGTATGGTGTGGTTAAATACTGTGCGGAGTTTGCGTTAAATTCCCACGAGACAGCTTTACCTGCACAACTAATGAGATTGCTAATGGAAACTTTGTATTCCTGATACACTGGCTACATTTTATACAACTAGGAGTTGTGTATCTCCAAAACTTGGTAAACCAAAAATTCTCATTTTGTTTGATTCGAGAACGAACGTGAGGAAGTACTCCTAAAAATGTAATGTAATGTTATGTTAATGAAATAAAACATGAATTTGATATAGGTTCAATGTATTTGACATAATGTTTAAACTTTGACATGTATTTTTTTAAATTACTGTAAAATATGTTTGATGTTTTTTAAAAAACTTTGGCTTTTTAAAAGACAATATTGTTCTACTTAGAAATAAGTGATATGATTTGATTTAATATAATTGGTGATTCATTACGGTAAAAAAAAATATTCCTTTAAGTTCTTCCTTCCTACAAGAAAATGTTATTTTATATTTTATTTTATGTCATAGGCGGTTCTCACGGACGTTTTTTTGACGCATCCGTCTGTCAGATGAAAAAATTTGATACCATGGCACACTGCAACGCATGCAATTTGACCAAGGTGTTAGACAGACGCATCCGTCAGTCCGTCATAGTGTGGGATTCACCATATCGCGTTACTATTCTTCTGAACGGTCAAAGCAGATTTTCAACAAAAAATTTCGTCAAGCGTTCACCGTATAATCCAGTATTTTTTGAGGTTTTATTATCAAAAACGGCCCTTTTCCTTTGTCATTGAACCTTCTTGATAAGGGCCTAAAAGAGTATTCTGTGTAAAGTCATTAGCCAAAGTACTCAAGGGTTTTATTTCTATTCAACTTGATTTATTTAAATTCCTTTTTTTATATCTTCCTATCAAGGTTTCCAATCAACATTATTATGTAAGGCTCAGAGTAGAGATGTTTTTAGCTTACACACAATAAGAATTAAGAGACCATGAAAAAAGTATTTTTAATGCAATGCTTTATCCCTTATTTTGTGTGGACCAAGTCGACGGGCGACCCTATGGAAGCTGTTGTCAAAGTGTTGAAACCGCCAACTTACTAATATATTCTAGTAGTCCTCTGACATGGTTTTTGTAACAAATGCAAACAGGAACGACAGCTTTGACGTGCACTCCGAGGATCGCAGAACTAAGTATCTTTTTGGACAATCAGTGCCTATGTTATGAAACTATAGGCTACAAGTCAACAGCTGAAATTCTTAGTACATTGCGTAGCCGGTTCACATTCCTGGTATCACAATGGCTAACCGAATACACAATGAACATCGAATTTCACCTGTAAAATTGTAGCCTGTAGTTTGATAATATTGGGTACTGGTGATTCAGCCTGTAATGTCCTCATTAAACTGGGTACAAATGCACGGAGGCAGGTTAAATTATTGTTTTATTAGGTACGTCAATTGTCACAAAAACAGAAAAAACACGAATCAAATATACTGCAACCCAAGGGCGCGACTGGGCTGTTTGCTCTTGCTCCCCACCAACCAGTCAGGTGTCAAAGGCCTGAGGCTAAAATCGCAGTTTCCAGTCTTACAAAAAAAAAAGAAAACTTGCGTGGCCAGTGTCGTATACGTGTTGTATTGGTTCTGCTTGCTACATCTGTTCGTTCCTGTTCCTGCACACTCAACAAAACGGACACTTGAATGGAGATTCAAAAAGAGAATATTACAGAGCAGTGTTCGAATTTCAAGCACAGTTCGTCGCGTCCAACTGCCGTGCGCTCATGCATGCGTGCATCGGAACGCAACGCACCTACTGCAGATTGACTACCCAATGAATACATACCGCCGTGTGATGCCGGCTTAGAATAGCATCACCCCATTTCTTTCCCGTGGGAGTCGTGAGAGGCGACTTAGGGACTCGAGGGTTCATGTGACTTAGGCGACAGGTTGACAAGCTGTTAATATGGTAATACACAATTTTCTAAAACGGCCCTCAAATTTGTCAGACGTGGCGATAGCGACCTTATGTAACGGCCGTTAACGTTCTGCCTTCCGCGCATTCGATAAAGGCGTGATATGTGTATGTAAGAGCTCAATTTTGAAACGGTAATTTCTAAAATCGTGGACGGAAGTCCGCAACGTTAGGTCTAACTTCTACTACACGAATTTATTTATGCCCATTGACCATTCACTGGACATAAATAAATTCGTACTACTGCACGCATCCATATGCGTGCAGTAGAACAGTAGAACGTGTGATACAAGCATAAGCAGTGGCAGAATTTTGCATAGGAAATTTTAAAAATACAGGTCCTGGCGTTTAATTTAATTTACTTGAAATGGAATAATGTTGAAATAAATGTAAATTTCATTAACTGGGTTCGTATTTAAAAAATCGTCAGTAATTCATTTTTACTTGTTAAATCTGTGGTGCGCCTAAAAAGACAATACGTCAATAAAATATATTACGAAAATAATGTTCACAAAGAGTAGGTGCGTTAAACTATCAAATTCCGCAATATTTTCTTCTTTCACTATGACGGACTGACAATTTTTTTTGATTTTCTTAAATTTCCGTGCCAAAAACGTATACCGTATACGCATGCGATTTGACCAAGGCAGACGCATCCGTCAGCCCATCGTAGTGTGGAGTTCGCCTAATTATCACAGTGCACAACATTTGTTCAACTGAATATTCAAGATGTAAAAATATTAACTGCAAATACTTTAAGAGGTTTACCAGCCCATGAAACTGAAAATTTTCCTCGACGAACATCGTAACAGAATATGTATGGGAGTTCCAATTTAATTTTCATGTTTCGACCTATGTTCCTTGAATAAAATTGTTTAGTTTCATAGATTAGTTAACTCCTTAAAATATTTGCAGCTAAAGTTTTTACATTCTTTAAATTTATATTTATTGATATATAAATTACAACATACATTTTGGAAAGCCGGTTTTCTATTAGGACATTACAAATTGTTATAAGAATGACGCATTATTACGTCAATCCATATTCCATACTTTCCATACTAATATTATAAATGCGAAAGTGTGTTTGTTTGTTTGTTTGTTTGTTTGTTTGTCTTTCTTTCACGTTACAACAGAGCGATATCATGCAGTGTTTTTTAGGTGTGCAGTTAGGTGAGAGGCTGGAGAGTGACATAGGCTACTTTTTATCCCGGAAAAACATATTTTTCCCATCGGAAAAGCGATTAATGTTTAGCAATAGAATACACCCATACTACGAACATAGATGAGTATCATGCAGCGATGTAAAGCATTTTTTTTTTTGAGAGCAGCTAAATGAAAAGCTGGTGAGTGACATAGGTTATTTTTTATCCCGGAAAAACATATTTTTCCCTTCGGAAAACCGATTAATGTTTAGCAATAGAATACATCCATACTACATACATAAATGAGTATCATGCAGCGATGTAAAGCATTTTTTTTTTGGAAAGCAGTTAGATGAAAAGCTGGTGAGTGTCATAGGTTACTTTTTATCTCGGAAAAACATATTTTTCCCATCGGAAAACTGATTATTGTGTAGCATAGAATACATCCATACCACATAAAAAAGATGTTTATACAGGATGTAAGGGACAGCCCTCCGAATACTGATATTCCCATAGTAAATGCAGTGAGCTGATTGTGATTTTGTATGGGATATAGAAAAAAAGAATTTAATCTATGGCAGGTTGTTCAGTTTCATGGTTTGAATACACCCAATCAGTATTCGAAGGGCTGTCACTTACACCCTGTATAGCACTACTATGAGAATGTCTCTTGAATATGAGTTTTGGGATATGAATGTGGCTTTAAGGGTGATGTGGGTATGTACTTGAGATACTTCTTACCACAGTAGTAAAGTTAATTTCTACAGTTAAACATGATTTGAAAGTCCATTTCTATAATAATAACCATTTTTAGCACAGTAAGTTTGCCCTGCGTATACTTGCGAAGACACATAATAAACTTAAATTTTTTGGTACCATAGTCCTGAAAATTGAAGACTAGGCAAAATCATTATACTGCGTATTCATATTATTATAATTCCAATCCAAGAACATCCATCCCCAAGTTAATTTGGTTTGGAGCTAATATAGGTTTTCAAATCCTTGATTACATACCCACTCCTTTCTTTCATGTCTTCTTGGAGCATGTTTGTATGTAATAAAAATTTCAAAATAGCAGGAATATTAAAAAAAAATTAAAGCTATATACAAGTAGACACGGTTATGGACACAGAACAGAGCACTTCATACCCCGTCGAGTTTTTAAATTCATTGGAGTTGTCAGGTGTGCCCTCACATAAGCTGCAATTAAAAGTAGGCGTTCCAGTCATGCTTATGCGAAATTTAGATGCCCCTCGATTATGTAATGGAACGAGACTTCGTGTGACACAACTAGGACGGAACATAATTGGAGCCACCATCTTAACCGGCGTTGGCAAGGGTGAAAATGTAATAATACCACGGATCCCAATTATTCCCACAGATCTTCCATTCCAATTCAAGAGGCTGCAATTTCCTATCAAGCTTAGTTTCGCAATGACAATCAACAAAGCGCAGGGACAAACTTTAAAGGTAGCGGGGGTCCACTTAGAAAAACCGTGCTTCTCTCATGGCCAGCTATATGTAGCATGTTCGCGTGTGTCCAATGCTCAGAACCTCTTCATTTTATCCCCAGATGGTAAAACTTACAATATCGTTTACAATAGCGTATTAAAATAGTGCTCTGTTCTGTGTCCATTAAGCTGTGTACTATGTCTTTAACACTCTTCTGGAAACAAACGCTCCGAAACACTGTAAAAGCATAAATCCCTCCCCTTTGAAAGACAATTTTTGTATACGCGCTCTCCATCAAGATATGTCTTCCATATTACTCACGATAATTTTTCCGGTTTAGTGACTGCGTCTCTATTAAAATTACGTTATCTTTACTTTTAACATTAAATGCCTGTTTTTCCTTACACTATAAATGTGTCATAATCTTCTTTCTAGCGTCGTAATATCTTCATTATTGAAGGTCGTAATTCCCCTGATGGGAAATATTTTTCTCATTCAGGATTCTTTTCCATCGCTGCGTATCTTTGGCGACATAGAGCGCTGAGTGTATTTAATGAGACCACCTAATTGTACTGAAACCTCTTGGTCGTTTGCCATCGACTTTTCCAGTGATCATGAGTGCAAAGTGGCAAAAGAACTCAAGGATCATTCTTGCGCCTCATTACTTGATTTTACAATAGCCTGTATTAGTGATGGTAGCGCCCAGGTACCACAAATTATATACTTTTTCAAGGAAGTGAACCATTCCAGTGTAGTGTCGTCTGTGTATCGGTGAATCGTGATTTTAGTGCCCTCCCAGTTTACACAGTTGTTCGCCTTACGATGTGTCGTTTAGAATACACAACTAATTAATAAAACTCTATGAGTACGCGGGCGAAGCCGCGGGTAACAGCTAGTAAGTGATAATACTATCCTACATTAAATAAAAAAATTCAATTTCAAATTTCAATTTCAATTTCAGATAGTTGTTCTCTGCCACCAGCCCGTCCTCAGTTTTCGCTACCGGTCACTAGTAAAATTTCACCCTACACAGGATGTACAAATATTATCTGCCAATATTTGAGGCAAGAGCCAGTCCATGAAACTGAACAACTTTTTCAAGAAACGTCCAATATCTTTTTTCATAATTTGATCTAAAATTATGAAAAAAGATATTGGACAGATTGAGCCAGTCGGCTGGATCATTTCCTATGGGTGGTAAATTCTTTGTTTATGACGACCACAGTTAACAGTGAGGTTGATTTGTTAAATATATTTATTCCATTTCTCAGGGAATTCCTTTGTTCCTCAGGGAAAGTTGTCCAGTTACATGGACTGGTTCATCTCCTAAAACATTTGCAGCCGATATTTAGTCCAGCAGTGGGCTAATATAGGCTAATTAGATAATTAGTTAAATATATTTATAAATGTTAATGTAAATAATGATTAAATGATGAGTTTTAACCTTAGACTAGGGAAAAAAGAGTGGACTTGAAATACCTACGAAAAAAACGTGCATACCTACACTCGATCTGTCACAAAAATGGCGGCATGCCATAGTGCTGCATCTATGGATCTTGTATAAAAACTTATCGATAGTTGTGTGTGCGGTGCTTACAGCAGTCGGAACTTATTAAACTCGATCATCTACAATTCTGCAATATCTACATCTATACATAATAAACATTAAAGATTTGTCTTTTTGTGTGTACCTATGTAATCAATAAACACCGAAACCACAAAACCAATTATTAATTTTATATGAAAGTTACAACATTCCGGAGTAACATGGCTACTTTTTACCATAGGAAAATATCTTATTCCCACGGGAAAACAGTTAACAGCACGGAAACCGGGAAGTCGCAAAAAAAAATAGCAGGTATTACCCAAATTAGGCGAGCCACATCTTTGCAACATTTCTAGCATAAATTAAAATAAGAGATTGAAAAAATGTCGTTGCCTGCCGGGGCTTGAACCCGGGACCTGTGGATAACCAACCCACTATTTCTAGCATATAAGAGACGTACGGTCGGATTCATAAGTGGAGTCATAGTTAGACCACTTGACAGATTGCAATACGGGTTATTATCCTCTGTACTTACTTTACTAACTTACGCACACACGTAAGATTATCGACTGTAAGTAGAAAAGTCCACCTTAAGGCGTAGCATTAAAACTTAAACAGATTACCACCTATAAGCGACATCTATGTAATCTTTGAAATAATTACTCGGTGATAGCCTATTCGCCACCACATCACCACAAAGTATACATCACACTGGTTTGTCTAAAACCGTATTATAGTTATCCTTATTCGTTCACTTGTAGTAAAGCAATAGATTACATATCTTTATTTCGTCGTATTGATCACAAGCTACCGTAGCTTAGCGGTAATAGTTCTTACCTTCTAATCAGAACGGAACCGGGTTCCCATCCGATCTCTGTATGTTGAATAATGTTTTTTTATATGTTTTTACCATATTTTCTCCAGTAATAATTATTTTATATAATATTTTTCTATATATTCATCTATGTATTATATCTATAAATGTTTATTGTAAATTATGTATCAAAATATTATATCTAAAAACATAAACCTATAATATTGTAATAAAACAAAAAGTAAGGTAAGAAATTATTTTATTGGTAGGTATAGTATTACTTTATGTAAATAACATAATGACATGAATGAGAACTTTTGGTAACCATAAGATACGAGTATGTAAAACTACATAAAATACTTGCTGCCGTAATACTTAGTTTATAGTTTTGTTTGAATGATAAAACACAATATTATGTAAAATGATATTAAGTGTTCATTAGCTGAAACATCGATAGGTAATTATTTATAAGATCATAGGAATGATCCAAATCTTGGATTGAATCTTTCAATAAAGTTATTTAAGTAATAATTTCGTAAGTAATTATTTTATTGTTCTATGTTTAACGATGATGCACTTTCCTCGGAAGTAAAAGTAATTGTAATAATAATAAATCAGTTATTTGCCTACATCTCAAGGTTTTAGCTTAAGTACTCGTTTTCGTAATGAAAAGATATTGAAGCAAGGCCTTAAGATAACTGACTAATAATTATCAATCTTATATAAATATAAATCGATGTTTTAGCATAATTTAATTGCTAATGTAATGCTCCACAAATACCTACTGCAATAGTAGGCGGGTAAGCAGGTAAACAGAGGTTGAGTGAGCAACGATTTATCAGGCCCGCTTCGGCATACATTGCTGATTATTTTGTGTATATTCATATATTATAATGAAATACACAAGATAATCAGCAATGTATGCTAGATCGGGTCTGATTGGAATCTTAAGTAAAAATCGCCGCTTACATAATTAGTATTTGGTGTTACCTCCGCTGTTTTCAACAACACTTAATAAACACTTAATAGACTCGATCAAATAAGTGCATATATCTGTTCCTCTGGTACTCTCCCACACTCCCAGGCAGTGAGCCTCTAAAGCTTCTGTAGTTCTTTCATTGCGCATGTCCCACCTTTGCACCATTAAACCCCATAAATTCTCTATGGGATTTAAGTCCGGAGATTTTGCTGGACAACGAATAACTTGGATATCTGGGTGCTAGCTAAACCAATATACACCACGGCAGCTCGATGCACTGGACAATTTATCCTGGACAAATGCAAAACGAGGAACTTCACTATCAGGATAAACAGTTAAACATTTCGCACCGTCGTCGGTAGCATGCTTTCCTGTAGCATATCAACATAATTAGCGGCAGTTGCACGCCCTGTTTCTTGTGCTACTAATTCGCCTGGACCAGCGGCAGAACCATTTTATTCATATTGTTACACCATCATCCTCCGCTGTGAATCATTAATAAGACGAGTCGAGTTTTTACGCTACCTTCCTCTTCAAAACGTGTAACCCAACGTTTAACAGTCTTCCACTAAAACAAAGTAGCATTATTAATAAAAAAGTTTATACTAATCGGTTCACAGCTACCAACATACTATGAGTCAAAGTTTTTAATATTTAAAATACAATTGTAATGAAATAAAACTATACTTACGGCCAGACCAGTCTGATTAGCAATTTGAGTTAAATTAAATCCAATATCATGCAGCGCCACAGATAATTGCAGCGCAACAATACTCTGCCTATCCTGCAAACTGATATTAGTATGCATTTCGAAGAAATAAACACTGAAGTTTAATAAATAAACTTAGGTTAAAAAAAATAACTTAGCACACGCACTATCTCGCAAACGATCTAGCAACAACTAAAATGTAATTCAAAATTTACTAAATTTTGCTTCATTTGATAAAATAAAAACTACAACGAAGATGTCGGGATTCGAACCATTGTCTCCACAATAACGGTCAAGAATTAGCTTGACCGCGCTACTGACCAAGCTATCAAAGCTAATGACTCATGTAGTGAAATAGTCAATACTACTCAGCCTATTATACAATGGTAGTTCGTCAAATTATAGTATGTTATACGTCATTTGTGTCATTGTGTGAGTGTCGCCGCGGGTGCGAGCGACTTGTTTTCTGAGGTTTGTGTTAACTATGACTCCACTTTAGAACGCGACCGTACATGGACAAATTTATGTCGGCACTTGAGGATCTGGAATTACTGACAGAGAGCACCAGGTGCACAGCTAAACTTTACAGGGCTATTTTTTATTCACCCAGGAAAATTTGCAGGGTGATTCTACTCATGATTCTGAACAACTTTTACTAAGGGGCCATTTGCGAAATCGCTTAAAAAAAAACAGCTGTTCCATACATTTTGATCGTGTAGGTATTCATTTTTGTATGGAACAGCTGCTTTTTTCGCTATTTCGCAGGCGGTCCCATAGTAACAGTTGTTCAGAATCATGAGTAGATTCACCCTGCACATTTTCCTGTGTGAGTAAAAAACAACCCTGTACTTATAAGATGAGATACGATTTAAGGTATTTTAGAAAAAATTGTTCAGCACGACAGGCCGCTCCTGCTGGTCAATGAGGGTCTGGAGTACCTGATATAGTCCACTAGCACCCCCACTAGAAACCGCAGGGCGATCTGCTATATACATATGCATATCACGCTAAGTATCTTGTGGGGTAGGCAGACGTAGGCTTGATATCAATAAAACGAGAAATCCATTTTTTATGATAGATTTATTAGGATCAGTACCTATTTACAAATAATAGCAAAGTTTATAAATTAAGATCTAAATATACAGTTTTTATACAATGATTAGACAAGAGCGTTAATTTTTGCATAAGTATATCTGTCTAAGAGACCAGGCAGGCACAACATTATATACAATATTTACAAAATAATCAAATTAAAGCACATTGAGCGAGCGTACAGTGCTGTTATTATAAAGTTTATACAACTAGTGCCACTGTTCGATCGTGTACCGTTCTTCGCATTATTTAAATGGTGATTAGACACGAGCTTTTAGCGAAAACTTTTTACATAGGTAAAGTAACTATACATACTAATCAAGCGGCCACCGGGACCAGGCACTATCCTGAATGCATACCGGTTCAAAACCTATGGACGAGTTAATGAAATGGACGATTCAGAGAAGTGAACCGGCGCTATCAATCATAGTCATAACAATATGTACAATTAGGCAAAATGCAGTCCAATAAATAGTTCACTGTTACTGTCATGGGGTCGTTTGATGACGAATTACTCATTGCGGAATAACACGATTTTATTGAAGTAATTGCGAAACGAAAGTTTTTCGGTTGTTTTTTTGCCAAAATATTTGTACCTTAAATCCATATATGTTTGTATTATTGATTTAATCAATAAAAGCCTGTGCGTAGCATCGTGCTCGAAGCTCGATTTGAACAAGTTTGCTTGGTCAAAGTGCTCCATGAAAAATCTAAACGCATGTAGGTAATAACGTTCAGCCCCGATATGTTTTTTAAATATTCCTTTCAGGATTTTTTCCAACTTCATGAGTGTGGTCACAACGTCAGTTGATGGGTAAATCAACCCGCCCCTATTTTTTTTACTTATCAAGCTTTTTTGATACGTAGTAGCATCTCCGATTAATAAGGAAGCGCAGATATCACACTTCAGAGCTCTTGTTAGTTTTCTTGATATAAAACCGGCAATGTAAGTTACCACGCTTTCAAGATAATTTGGTAAGTTGTTGAACATGCAGTGAACATATTCATGAAACAACTCACTGTCATCTTCAGGCAATTCAACAAATGAGTTTTTATCCGTCAATTCGTTGATTGCGGTAACTGGGTTTGTCTTACTGCTGCAGGTAAGTATATTAATTTGTTCCAGGGGAATACAGTTTCCAATTCCCTGATCCCTAATTTCAGCTCGTATTAGCAATCTTTTGAAAGCGGCCCTAAATTGAACCGCATTAGGATTGTTATTAAAACCACCCCGGGCACGGATGGCTGAAAAAAATAACTCGAGGTGGTCTTGGCTTACCTTGTACAGAGGCAGGTATTGTAGGACCTTAGTGTCGTCAACCAAATATTTATAAAGTTCAACGGCACTTATCATATCAATTATGAGCCCTAAGAATCCTGTTTTTCGTCTAGAATCAATGACTTTTTGTCCGGATGGCAGTGACAGATTTTTGAGGTAGCTAATCGCACTCTCAAATAGGGCTTTAACCAAACCGATATTTCCTGAAAATATTGCTTTTTTCCACCCTGGAGGTCTGATGGAGCGGCTATTTAAAACATCAAAGATGCTGTTTATCAGCCTAATAAAGCTTATCGTTCCTTCAGCGCCTTGAAATTCCGGTAAATTCAACTCAGCACAATGCTCCAAGGCATCTGCCACCGAGTCGCTGAGTAATTGCGTAGCAAGCCGGACTTTCATTTTCTGTTTTTGATAATTTATATGTGCTTTTGTTAGTTTTGTTGCCATGTGCAAACCAGCGCCTTCCTGCAAATTTAGCAGATGTTCCAGGTATATGTAGTCGATCTTCTTGCTATGCATGTCATAAAAAACCCTCAATTCGCCGAAAGCATTTCGGACTAGTTTGATAGCATGGCAGGGATCAATAAAAGCATGAACGATGCTGTTACTGTAGGTGAATGCGGTTAGGCTTGCATTGAAATTGCATCCTAATGCTGAGAACATGCTGAAATTTGCAGCTGGACCATCGGACGTTAGGCTTACAACTTTGACGCCAACTTCTTCGCATTTATAAATGCATATTCTTACAAGCACTGCTTTTTGCTCACCAGACAAAGCCGTAATAAAAAAGTAACCCACAGGCAACTTCCAACTTCCATTAATGCATGTCAGCAGTAATACCAGAGCCTCATTGGCTATTTCGAGTGAGTCCATGTCGCAATCAGTGCCGACGTTTACTCTTCCGTAATATGTTTTTGTTTGGAGATCCCAAGAAAGAGATTTCCTTATGGCCATTTCATCTAAAACTAAGGCACAAAGCACTGGCATCTCACTACTTTGAGCCTTCAGTTTTAATGCATCAAAAGCCTCTGCACAAAACCCTGGCTCTGCATTGATGTTCTGGTACCATCTACTTAATGTTCTTGTGTGAGGCAAACAAGTATTATATGTACGACGTATGAAATTGTAGGCCTTTGGAGATAAAAAGTGAAGTGTAAGTGCAAACTTTCGGATGTCTTCACTATATTGCTTTGCCACGGGCAATCCTGCTGACTTAGCGATTTGTCTTTTCAGAAAATCTTTGGGGCCTGCACACTGCTCCAACAGAGCCGCATAATCTTCATTTACGTAGTTTTTCTCTTTTAAATCCTTCATAACATTTTTAAAATCCGCTATTTTCTTTGTTTGTCTTCTGACTTTTTCGTTCAATCTTTTAATTTTTTTCTTTTGCTCTTCACATTTTGTCTTTAATTTCTGTATAACTTCAGGCGCATTTTCCTGAAAATAAAAATTAATAATTTAAGACTGTGATGTCTCACATAAAGGTCTTCTCTTTACCTTTTGGGTACGGAACCCTAAAAAAGAGGATAGTCGCCCGATGCCTTTCATGATAAATATTTACCAGATACCTTTTGATGGATGAGTTATAAGATTTCTTTCCAATCATCACATCCATAGTTTTTAGTACCGCTTACAACAATTTAGAATATAACACACTTACCTCTCTGTACTTAGAAGTGCTACAGATAGGCTTCACTCCCTCGTCAATTTGAGCAGATAACTGTAAACGTGAAAAAATAGTATTGTTAAAAAAATATTTAATAGATCGCTCCTGCTGAAGCAGTCGGGTCATAAAATGTGCAGTGTAGTGCTGGCTTGAAATAGCAATCATCACCCCACTTCTTTCCGGCGGGCGTCGTAAGTGGCGAATAACGGACTCGATGGCTCGTACCACGCAAGTTCAGGCAACAGGCTGACAACCTACTATTAAAGTTTTTTACTGAAATTTTAAATATCACACTTACATCTGTACAGCTAGAAGTGATGCACACAGCCTTTTCTTCTACTGCTATGTGAAAAGCAGGTATTTGCTCCTCGCGCTCAATTAATTTATCGGTAACTGTAAAAGAAAATGTTTTTTTAAGGCTACTTCTTTGCACTAATCAATTTTTTTAATGTCATACAAAATTTAACAAATTTTCTATGAAAAACATTGCGTTTACCTCTGCATAGTTAACAGTGGTGCAGGTAGGTTTTATTTTTAACAAATTGTGGGAAACAGATTGTTGTTCTTCACATTTGGTGGCTTTGTCTAGTAACTGTAAAGAATAAATAATATATATTTTAACACATAAAATGTCAAGTTTGTTAAAAAAGTTACCTATTATGAAATGGTAATAAGTACATACAAATGGTTATGCTTACCTCTGTATAGTTAATAGTGGTGCAGGTAGGTTTCCGTTTTAACACATTGTGTGTCATTGATTTTAGTCCCTGACACTCAGTAATTGTGTTGGGTAACTGTAAAAGAAAAATTATAACAAAAATATTTTTTTTAGAATGTCAGGATTTTGAATAAGTAGTAGATATTTAGGTATATTTTATAAAAAATATTACACTTACCTCCGCATAGTTACTAGTACTGCAGGAAGGTTTCTCTTTCAACACATTGTTTGAAAATGATTGTTGTTCTTCATCATCTTTAGATTGGGCTGGTAACTAGAATGATTTGAATGTTTATGATATGAATTCCCTGCATGCAGAAAATATATAAAACAACTAACAAATATTTGACATAAACAGCATGAATAATTAAAATGAAATATTTATTTTTCAAAAATCATAATAATCATAATCATAATCATAATTCTTTATTGCTTTCACATGGTTTTTACAGGTGGTAAATAAGGAAAAAAAAGTTTCACATATGAAACCCTGTAAGGGCACTGCAAAGACAAAATAATTAATACTAAATACCTACTTATTGATAAATGTTAATTAATACCAATTGTAATATCATTATATTGGTAATCTATTGGTTATTTACTTAACCCTAGAGTGGGTGCGCTGTGAATGAATGAATTTTAAATGCAATACTTACCAACAACTCACTTGAAGGCAAAGCATCATCGTGCAGTCTTGTTACATTTAATGTTCTGTTAAACCATTTATCTTTGAAATGCAGGGAACAAATGAAAATATCTTTGGTCATAGTATTTAAATTTTCGACCCCAAGTATATCCAGCCACTGCTTTCTTTGTTCTTGACGCCTTGGCAATCTATAATCATAAAACAATTCGGCTTTAAGTGTGCCCGCATTTAAGACACTAAACTTCATACGAAAAACTTCGATTGTATGCGTGGGCACGATTCAAAAGTAGGCAATAAAGGGGACCACAATTGTTTCACTTATTTAAATATGTTATCGATAAATTGAAAATGCCGTACCCCAACTCTATATACTATGATGAATGATTTTCGCAAAAAATCGCGGAATATCTTTTGTAAAGCAGCAGATGATTATAAAAACGTAAGCGTTTCTTTAAAAAGTTTCTCACACTTACCACAATCTTACAAAATAACAGAAAATACAACATATTTTAAATGAAATCGGTTACTTACCTGTGCAACGTTATCTTTTGATGTTTTTTGTTGCTTTTCATGCGGCATCCCAGCACACTGCACCTACCCATATTAATACTTTTCTTCCAAGTTGTATCACTTTGAATAAGCACAAATTTCACATAAAACAACAATATTCTTAAAAACTCCTCGATATTCACACGCGGCGATGACAACTGACGTACTTTCATCTGACAGGGACTAAACATGGCGGCCGGCCGCAGTGTTGCTATTTATGGTAATGATAAAACATTAGTTGTCCTTTTTTTCATACTGTAATATCCATTAGTTAAAAAGAGACGCAGATATGTCTTAGTTGTCTTCTTTTAATGCCGAGTCCACTCTTTTTTCCCTAGTCTAAGGTTTTAACACAAATAATATATCACATTACCTTACCTTACCTTGTATACAATTAGGTGATGTCACATACCTGACGTAACGAGTTGGCGCCTGAAAATTTAATTTGAGCAAATTCTCTCCACGTCTCGCAATTAGAGCCATCGTCACGCACTCGCAGGCGTTTCGAGTCATTCGTCACACCCTGTGACGTGACAACAGTAAATCTTAAATGTAGGTAGAAAAAGCCTTCTCGATTTCAAGTAACGATAATTTTTTTATGTACGATGAGTTTATGCCATTAAAAATAAAACAACAAAAACAAAACGCATATCGGAATAAAGAATGAACTTGACTGCCAAGCACAAATACCTTCACGAAGCTCTAAATTCAGTACACTAATGCAATATATTAAACATAAATAAAATGCTACTGTAATGCTTCCAGTGTCTATGTAGTTTAAACAATTTATGAATACAAATCTTAAAATTGATGTTAATATCATTTAGTTTTTATTTAAATTTATTTTAGGTAATTTATTATAGTACACTTAGGTTAGGTACGTATCTCTTTTGATGGATAAATCTCAATACACAAAAGAGATAAAAATAACACTATTCTTTTCTATTCATCTTTATATGTATGCAAATCACGCGCTGAACAGTTATTACCATTTAAAGTTAGCAGATATTATTTTGGAAATTACAATTTTAGGCGATGGGCTGACAACCTGTCACTATAGCGATACACAATTTTCCGAATGACCCTCAAACATTTGTCAAACGTGGTGTAAATGACCGTTTTTTTGCAGCTGTTTACGCTCTGCCTACCCCTCAAGGGATTATAGGCGTGATATGTGTAGGTATGTGTATGTGTATTTTGGAAATAATATAGATGGTACCTAATTGAACACGTGTTTAGTGTTTATTTCCAAAATTAGGTAATTTCTTCCTGTTTTCAGAGGATTCTGAGCTATTTCGGTCATGTTGCTAGAAGAGAATCAGACAATTTAGAAAAGTTGATCATCCTGGGCAAAATAGAGTGTAAAGATCCCGTGGCCGAGCATACTTCCGATGGTCAGATCAGATTAGAATGGTACTGGACATGCCAATCGCCACAGCTATCCGGCAAGCGGAAGACAGGAGTGAATGGAGGAACCAAGTTGCAACCTCTACCAAAGCGTTCCAGAATAAGGAATTATAATCGGACACGACCTTTAGTAATTGAAGACTACGACAACGAAGAGGTAATTTACATACGAAATCAAAACATCTATTTTACTTTTCTTTTTATGTAAGTTGCACAATTTGGTTCAAAGTGTAAACAAAAACTGCAAATTACATTTCTGTATGAGCCTTTTTATAGATGTCTTCCCAAAAGGCAGCTACGTCGTTGTCTAAGCCCTTTCCAACGGTCAGCACGTCTCCAATATCGACATAGCTTTCAGTAGATTTGTTGTACGGTGGCCAGACTGTCGTAGAAGAGTCAGGTGTAGGGTTTCTGAAATCAAAAACATTTTTATCTAAAGTCATAATATGATACCTACATCCATTAAAATTTGGGGACCGGGTGAGTATAAGAAATTGAATTTAAGGTAGAATGTCCAAATTATGGGTAAGGGTCCAAGAACTACTTAAGCATGGATTTATTTGAATTTAAGAACAAATTGTCAAGATTTTTTTTGAGAATTTAAATTTTATAAATATATATTTATAAAATATAAAGGATTTGTTCTTCGCTGAAATATTTTGCCTATGTTGCAAGATAAAAAAATAGTCCTCACCCGTATTTGGCTACATTAGTATACAATTTTGTGATCATTTGAATAAGCTTGTATTCCCTGCTGTTTTTATCAATTGGCAATTTTGCAAAATTGGGATTAAATACATAAGCTGTGTCATCAAAATGGCTTGCTCCAGTGAAATTAAACATTGCTGCTCCCGCCCTCCTGTATAAGTTTATTTCAGAAACAGCAGTGAATTTGTACTCAAAAACATTTGTTTTACCAGCTGCCGATAGAATTTTTACGTATTTATGAATGTCATATGAGTAAGCTACGTCACTCATTAAAGTTAAAAGTTCTAGTGCCGTATCATTGCTGATAGGTTTTATTCCAAAATAGTGTTTGTAAATCAAGTCAGATATTTCTAACACTTTGTCAGGATTGTTGTTTATTATGATTTGCCGTGGTACAAGCAGCTCTGCATTTTGAGAGTAAAGTGTAAAAATATCGTCAACACCCGCTATTTCAAGCATACTTTCAGCACTTGTATGTCCCATCATAACAGCATCTTGTTTAATTTCATTTTTGCTCAGAAATTTGCCCGGGTCTGCTGTTAAAAATCTTTCTTGTCCGAAATCTTTCTCAATTACTGGCGTAAAATGGTAAATTTTGAATGCTTTTGCAGCAATTGCTTCTGATGCTAGCACATTTGGGCTAACGTCTGCCAGTTTCTCAGCAGGGATATTCTGCAGAAATTGTAAAAGCTTTTTCGGATCACGAGTGTCTAATCCCAACTGTTGGCCTAAAATAAATGCCCTTTTTCTTGATTGGTAAGCTGTTGACCAATCACCATTTGGCACGCCGCTCATCAAAATAGCTCGTTTGAACAAGTTTCTTGACATTGGTGATGCCATGTGATACACTACAGATGCGGAACCAGCACTTTGTCCAAAAACAGTTATATTATCGGGATCTCCTCCAAAGTTGGCTATGTTCCTTTTTACCCACTTTAAAGCAGCGACTTGGTCTTTCATGCCAGCATTACCAGGTACGTCTTCATTTTCAAGACTGAGGAATCCAAGGGCTTCGAGTCTGTAATTGATAGTCACTAGGATCACTCCATGCGGGAGTAGAAAATCTGGTCCATAGATATCATCGTTTCCTGAACCACTTTCAAATGCGCCTCCGAAAATGAAAAACATAACTGGAAGGGGGGTTTTAGGCTTTAAGTCGGAGGTATAGACGTTGAGGAACAAACAATCCTCACGACTCGCGTTTTCGTATTCAGTTCTTTCAAAGATATTGTTTTGAATACAGATAGGGCCATGTTCACTGGCATTTCTTACTCCTTCCCAGCGTAGTGGTGGTTGAGGGGCCTGAAAAAAAATTCAAAAAGTCAAACCTAAGATATACGTTCCACAATTTTCTTCAAATCTAAAAAATATCTTTCTTACATGCTATTTCAGGGCAACAACCAAACATAAATCAGTGAAACATATTTTTTTAAAAAGTACGATCATACTCATAGCCCCCACTAGGATTTGCCGTATTGGAGTGCCATGGACATACAAAGGTAACAATGATCCTCAGCATAAGATAGTTCTGCAATAATATTGGGATACCTTCGTTTTGCATATTGTTGAAGTTCTAAATATACTTTGGCATATCTCGGTTTGCATAAAATTGCATATTATGGACCACTTAAAGCGGGACACCTTGTTAAGGGGTGTATAATCTCATGTGGAAAATCTACTTTCTCGTTAAGTATAAAAGATTTCACCTTGAATCTAAGTTTCCCTAGAGGTGGAGCGGCGTACGGGATTCCCTTGAAGCTGTTGTAGAATCCGTCCTTTGTGACCAGCTCAACCCTTTTCCCTTCCAGCCATCCTTGTTCCACTTCCACCCTTACACTGGCTACATTGAGTGCCTGTAATGATAGAAACCTGTTAAAAAAATAGTGATCTCTTTATCTATCACTAGACTTCGGTCTTTACACAACCATGTCAGAGGCCTACTACTAGTAGTAGGCGGTTGAATAACTCTGATACCTGAGTTCACCTTGACGTCAATAAGTGATAATACTATCCTACATTGAATAAAGTTATTTCATTTTTATTTTCGTTGGGCGACTCGAAGAAGATCTATCATTTAATAAAATTTGAAATTTTACTTCAAATAAAGAGTTAACCTGACCAACCTCGAGGCAGTGACTTTATTTTAAATTTTCATTCCGCCCAAGCCGGTTTTCCATAAGGACAAAACTAAATTGTCATAAATAGAAAAAAAATGTGTTATAATTTTTTTTTAAATGTCGGATCATGACATCAATACATGATAGTACTATCTTGAATAAAGTTAATTTCATTTTGTAGTAAATTCATAGCCTTTAGAAGCATTCAACACCAACGACAAAGATATTGCACTATAAATTGCTAATGATAATGATGCAACAATATTAATTAATATAAAACACAATATATTTTAATAATAAATCACTTACCAAAGATACTACGCCGATAAAATAAAGAAACATGGTTGCTTGAAATCAAGCAAATGAATAAAATCTAAATCACAATATTTGTCTTTAAAACCGACGTCTTTCTATTTTAGAAATAATACATCATAAATGGAAATTAACATACGTGTACAAAAATACAAGCCATATTATTGTATTTTCTATTATATTTACCAGTGTGACTAATATATGCCTACGAAGACCATGATAATTTATTACTTTTCATACTGATTCTGCTGATAATGTATGAATTTGCGTATAAAACAAAAATAAATAACCATACATAATTTACACTTCAACCAAAACTGACTGTGACTCTGTACATCAGTAGGATATAACAATATTTGCGACAAATATTTCAAGGGTTGAACCAGTCCATGAAACTGAACAACTTTTTCAAGGTAATAAAGGTCGAAACGGAATATGGAATAAAAATTCGGACCTGCCATACAAATTAACCCGGTCGGTCGGTCGGCTGGAACATTTTGTATGAAAGGTACATTTAAAAAAAATATTTTCTGGGGTAAGTATTTCAGTTATATGGGCCTTAAAATATTTGCAGCAGATATTTTTACACCTGTAGAATGTTACTTTTGATAGAAATACCTGACTAGAACTGCTGCAAAAATAAAATAATGGACAGAAAAACAACACAAGACAAGAAAAAGTCATAAAAACTTGCTCCTTTTTCTTCTGATTTTGATTAGCTATAGATATGGTGCGTGCGTAATTAATATCATTTACCTCAGAAATAACAGTAAATGGCCCATAATATTCCTATATTAAACCGAAGCAAACACATTTCTTTTTCCTCTACAATATCAGGTAAACGTCACGTATCTTGATGACACAATTTGGAGTACCCAAGACTCGGGGCATCCAGGGGTGATGTATGGCACCGGCACAGGTGCGACTGATAATTACTGCGACAGGGCTGCCTCGTGGCTTATTTAAAAAGAAAACAGGTTAGGAAACTATCCAGGCAGTAAAAACGAATATGAAACTGAACAAAATTCCCATAGGGACGTGGGTAGAAATTAGAGATGCAACGAATATTGATTTCACCGAACACCGAATAATCACCCCATTTCTTGTGAAGGATTTTATTTCAATTAAAAATTGCTCCTTTTTCGAAGAAGGTCACATCCTTAAATTTTTCGTATAAAAAAAACCTGCCTAATCAAAGCTAGCCAGAAAAAATGAAGTCAAAAATCCCGTATCTACCTACCTAACAGTAACCGTGTGATCGGCTTAAAATATCATTACCTCATTTCTTGCCCGTGGAAGTAAGAGGCGACTAAGGGGCTTGAGGGTGTATATTGCAATTTCAGGCGATGGGCTGACAACCTATCACTATAGTGATACACAATTATCTGAATGACCCTCAAATGTTTGTCAAACGTGGCGTAAGTGACCGTTTTTTCGGTCGTTTGCGCTCTGCCTACCCCACAGGGGATGTGGGCGTGACGTGTGTATGTATTAGCAGACGCTAAGCGGTGTTTATGTGCGTATCTCTTGCACATGCACATGCACAGGTCACCTGCACCGACGCAATGAGCGCGGAGAAGCCTGTCAAAAAATTGTTGTTAATCACCATTAATGCCCTTTTAATTTTGATTACTAAACTTTTGTTGTAAATATAGACTTTTTGCAAAAAAAAGTGTTTTTTTCATACTAGTGCTCGGTATTAGGCCGAATAGTTGCCCAATATTCGGTGCGTCAGCTGGTTAATTTAGTGTGGTCAAAACATAAATATATTGGACCCAATATATTTCGACCTATGTTTCATCAAGCGGGACATGGCTGCGTTTAACATTGACCATCAAAGCTGGGAGAAGCTTGCTGAGGATAGGGACGAATGGCGTGAGCGTGTGTTTGATGGGCGTAAGACACACGATAATGCATGGTTTTCTGGTATGTCTAACAAAAGGCAAAAACATCATCTAAACATGCATGTGCCAGTCTCAAATTCCACCTTCACTTGTAGAGCGTGCGGAAAATTATGCCGCTCCCGTATCGGCTTATACAGTCATGAAAAGTCTAGCCTCAGACACTGATTAAATCGTCTGTCACAGACGTGTGAGGCCAATGATGATGATGATGTTTCATCGTCCATGAGGAAAGGTGTCCGTTTGATGAGTAGGTACCTTGACCTCCTTTCAGCTTGTAACTCTATGTATAAAACCAGGGGAACATATACTAACTCAACTTTTTCTGTACAAAATCGCACGTAAATTGTACATGTTAATCCCAGTTGTAATGGCGGATAACCAGGAAAAGCGACGGACGGTAAAATACATTTTCAGACCATGCCCTTTAAAATTGTTTTCAGCTTCATTTGTTCTGAGTTTCGTGTCAATCATGTCCATTAATATTCGATATTTCCGTTGAAATTCAAACCAAATGCTAACGGCATTTTAAAAGCTTTTAAAAAGAATTGGGTCGCAAAATTTATTAAATTTTTTAAATAAAAAATTAAACTGAAGCGTATGGATTGTAATATAATTGCAAATCAATCGAATCCTGGCATATGCCTGGCAGATGTGGAAATTTGGACTTTTTAAATGTAATAAACTGAAATAAAATTATGTAAAAAAAAACTTTTAAAACAAGCTTTTATTTAAGTGCTCTGAAAAGATGAAAATAAAATTTTTATAGACATTAACCACATTCATTTATGACTTTACAGAAATAAAAATATAATAAAAGCTTGTCGCGATGCCTAGAAGAAACTACCTAATTACAGTGAAAATGAAAATGAAATAACTTTATTCAATGTAGGATAGCATTCACACAGATAGGTCAATTACACAGCACGTAACTTTACGCCACCACCATTTGTAAACGACATTTGTTTCAAATTTTAGTCAAGATTTCCAAAGCGTGTTATTTACATGCATATAATTGACCGGACCCCCTGAACAGGAAAAACCCCCAAAAAAACCTACCCAGAAGTGCTCCTACTCTAAATTAACAATCTTTCTAGGCCCTAAGCTGCCCTAGCTAATTTTGGAAATAACGAATAATATATATGTATAGCCCAAAAATGGCTACATAAAAAAAAAAAATTATAATAATTGTCTAATTCCAAGCTAAACTCCCGCAGTGGAAGCGATTTACACAGGTAAATTTCTAGTAAAATACCAGGAGTTCAACTGAAGGCAGACAATGGCCGCGTTACGCAGCGCTAAATAGCATACACTTAATGATTAAACGAACTTACCTGTATGTGAAGTTTGATCATAATTATACGAAGGCTTCGTCCGAAGAGATTAGCATAACACATGTAGTTGCGCATAGCGACTCGCCATCCTTGCACTATATTTTAGAAAAATAATAAAGTAGGTACCGTACTGAGGGTACCTATTATTTACATTTTTTTTATTTATTTATTTTTTTGAGGGTATAAGCTTTACCCGACCAGTCGGCCATCTTGAATTGTCATTTAGTTTAGAGGTAAGACATTTAAAAATATTTCACAACTAAATGGGTAGTTATTTATAACGGGAGGGAGGGATGCTAATCTCTTCGGACGAAGCCTTCGTATAATTATGATCAAACTTCACATACAGGTAAGTTCGTTTAATCATTAATTATACTTCATGCTTCGTCCTCAAGATTAGCATAACACATGTAGACTTTTAGAGCTTACCATAGTTGTGAAATATTTAACTATTGAAACACAATGTAATTTAATGAAGCAAATAGATTTACTCTATAAAAAACAAATTTCAATGTAGGTTCCTAATTAATACCAGATCAATAAGTAGGTACTTATTTTATAGTTATAATAATCAGTAGGTAATTACTAATTATATTAATCCAGGACATTATTAATAACAGATCTAGCAAAGGAATCATCATGTGCCGCATTACTAACTAGCGTTCTATTATAGAACCTGAAGAATGTGGAGGAGGAATCACTCCAGCCCGCGGCACGCCGTATGGAGTCAATATTGACACCAAGTCGCCGCGCGGCAGACGTTGCGGCGTGCCGCGTGCTGTGTGCTGTGAATATGCTAACATCGATACCACTCGCACTTAAGGTGCTTTTTATCCAGCGGCTCAAAGTTTGTGAACAGACTGCCTTATGGGGTTTCTTTAAAGCAATAAAGAGAGAAGTCACATTTTTGCGTAAAGGGTTTGACATTTCTAAGTAAGCTAAAAGTGTTTTTCCCGGGCATATTTCGGGTTTTTCCTCAAAAAATGGAATAGATAAGATTGGCTGCATGGAACCTAATCTAGAAGTTTTGATCAAATCAGGAATTTTAATAGTTACTTTATTAGAAAACACTTCAATATTACTTGTATTAATCCTTGTCAAGGTTTGCACCCTATGTGCTGTTATCAAAGCAAGAAGCGTTACTAGTTTGTAAGAATTTCGTTCGATTGAAAGTTGCTCATTTGGATATAAATTGCTTAGATAATTCAGTACAATCGAAGGGTCCCACGTCACATTGTATTTAGGTAGTGGAGGTCTTAAACGATATATCCCCTTGAAAAACCTTTTAATGCGGTCATCTTCTGCAATATGATTACCCAGTATCAAACTTATAGCTGATCTACATGTATTAAGAGAACTATATTGAGCCCCGCTTTCGTACAAATTAGTTAAAAAGTAAATAACATTTGGAACCGAGGCTGAATAACAGTTCCACTCATTCTCGCTACAAAAAATATACAATTTTTTGAGGTGAACATCATACTGCTTAATAGAATTGTTGGAGAGAGATGCTGACATAACCTCTATCGCAGACGGAGGAATACTTCTCTTTAACCAAGCCTCCCGCAGCAGAGCCCTGCCGCCAGGGTAAGCTGGGTGTGTATGTGGCGACTGCTGTAATAATGAGACAAAATCAAGTTTTCATCTGGGTTAAAAATTATTGGGGCGGACAACAAGAGGCGCTGAAACAGCGGATACCATGGCTGTGTAGGCCATAATGGTACAACCAAGATACCTTCAGCTTTATCAGAAACAACTTTGCGTAAAGTTTTTAAAATAACTGAAAAAGGCGGGAAAGCATAAAAGTGTAATTTAGACCATGAGATTGTAAACGCGTTAATAGCAATCGCATCTGGGTCTCTATGCCATGAAACGTATTTCAAACATTTGGCATTTATTCTACTAGCAAATAAATCAATCTCAGGTGTCCCGAACTTTGCCACTATCCGACGGTATGCGTGGGGCGACAGCTCCCACTCAATGTCGGGGTGCACACGGCGCGACTCCGCATCCGCCGTCTTGTTGTCCTCCGATCGGATGTATGACGCGAACACGTACAGGTTACGACATTCACACCACTGCCATAATTGTTTAGTTACGTCAGTCAAATGTGGAAACTGAATTCCGCCCATCCTATTAATATAGGATAATGCAGTGGTATTATCCACACGCAGCAATATCTGACAATCATTTAAGTGTTTGGCAAATACCTTCAGAGCGAAGAAAGCAGCTAAAATCTCTAAAAAGTTTATGTGCTGTTTGCGTTCAAGGTCGGTCCACATCCCGCTAGCTGTTTGTTCCCCGCACGCACCTCCCCACCCCGTGGTTGAGGCATCCGAACATATAACAAGGTCATAACTATGCTGTTTAATCTTACTTACTGAATTGTCAATAACATTATCCCACCAAAGTAAATCAGGTTTTACTGATTCAGGAACATTCATGTACGATTCATATTTATCGTATTTTTTTAAATTTAGATATTTAATCCTTTCAAAATGTTTAGTATAAAGCCAACCGTAATCTATAGCTGGGCAAGCTGAAACTAGTAAACCAACGAAACGGGCCATTTCTCGAATTTTGCATCGATCGATATTCAAAAACTTTCGAATTTCCTGTTTTAATCGAGTCCTTTTCTCATCTGGTAGTATTACCTGTAAATTTTTCGAATCGATTATGTTTCCTAGAAACGCACAGCTTGTACTAGGTACCAAACAGCTTTTCTCTTCATTAATAATGAAACCAAGCGCAATAAGTAGCTTTTTGGTTGTGTTTACATTAAATAAACAATCTTCAAAATTTTGACCTATCAATAAATAGTCATCTAGATAAACGGTGGACAAAAAACCAGCGGAGCGGAGTAGACGTACAACCGGTTTCATAACCTTAGTAAATATGTAGGGGGCGGTACTTAAACCAAATGGTAAAACTTGAAACTCATATAAGTTTCGCTCAAATTTAAACCGTAGGTATTTTCTCGATACCGGGTGAATTTTAATCATAAAATAAGCATCTTGAAGATCTAATTTTGTCATAAAGCAGTCTTTTGTAATTAATTTTAACGCAGTACGCAGATCTTCTAATTTTAAAGTGCTGCGTATCAATAAATTTATTTAACTTTTTTAGATTTAGGATAAATCTCATTTTACCATTCGGTTTAGGTATTAAAAATATGCTAGATATAAATTGATCTTCACAGGGAGTACATTGTTTAACTGCGCCCGATGATAATAATTTATCAATGGCTTCACGAAAATGAATTTGATCTTCATTAGAATATTTTCGAGCTTGAGGCTCACAGGTTTGAATTACCGGGCGGGTAAAGTTTATTTCATAACCTTGAATATATGAAAGTATAACAGGATTACTGGTGATAAAAGCCCATTGTTTATAAAATTGCGATAATCGGCCAGCATAATTTACCAGGTTTATCGGCGGCTGTTGCGAGGCGCTCGATGATGTTGCGACGGCCTCGATGAGTTCGAGGGCCGACTCCTGGTCGTTGCAGGCTCCTTCGTCCTCGGAACTTCCGTCTGCCTGCGATTCGGAAATGGACCCTTCCAGTTTAAATTCTTGGATTGTCCAGATCCTGAAGTCGTCGCCTTCTTAACAATGGATTGCAGCTTTGAAGCCGGAGCAGCCTTGAGATCTGCACCTGACTTAGTAATTGCTTTGGCGGTTTTTATTGTTTCTGCGAAATTCTCGCCGAACAAAAAACTATCCACTTTGCTGTTTTGCAATTGGTCTTTCATATCTTTCTTTAATGTAGAAAGTATAAAGTTGCGCCTGGTAATGGAGTCAGAATGCTGACAGTCACATAATAATCTGCTTGTATCCATAAGTATCTTGATCAGTTCAGAGTCTTTATCGGAAGATGAAAGCACGCGCGTAAGCGCCTGGCTGAGGGCAGCAATAGCTGATGCCACTTGTGACTGTTTTATTTCAATAGCTTTATCACGTTTTGCAACCTGGTCCGAAACGGCAGCTTTTATTTCACCATTTAACACCGGAGCATTGATCATCTTGCAGTTACTAGGAATGAGATATTTTTCTTTGAATTCCTTCCTTGTCTCCTTTGAAAGGCCGTTTGTGACACAATGTTCTAATCTTACAGCCAAATCTTTCTGTATTTCAGCTCCAAAAGATTTAATCAAAGTGGGGTCATCGCCGAGTATCTCTAAAATGGAACTATCTAATTCTGAAATATCTGTATTTTCAACTGGAGCACTATCTTTGACAGGACCAGGAACAATTTCGACGTCGGTGGACGCTGATAGAACTTTTGGGTTTTCAGCACTTGGTACAGGTACAGGCTCTTGCGTAGCTTCAGCTGTAATCGAAAAATCGATTGTTTACTTTTACAAAGTTAAGAAACAGTCCTATTATACTGTTCGCAAAACTTTAAATTGGGTAGTGACAACTCCAAAGAGAAGCACGCAAACCCGCATGTAATAGTTGTACGTGTAAAAGTAAGAGACAGACCAAAGTACTGTCCGCAAACCCACATACTTTACGATAGGTAAGATATAGCCCAAAGTACTACTCGCAATACCTAGGTAAACTACTTGTAGTAGTCACTAACCTGTGCAATAAAATAAGCACTGAACTAACCTTCTGGTTGTTGATGTGGATTCGGTGATTTCGATCGAACATCTGTCGGACTCCGGTGCCGCATGCGGCGAGCGCGAACGGTTAAGTGTGCGCGACCGGGTGCGCGACCGCGTACCGGCCGCCGGCGCCGGCGACAGCGACAAACTCTGTGATCGTGTATACGACCGCTCCCGCATGTAGGAACGACTACGGGAACGTTTTCTAGCACTACGTGACCGTCGACGGTGTTTACGTTTTGTAGAACGAGAATCACGTACTTTTTGCTCTAATTTCCGAATTTTTTTTCTCCAATTAATAGAAATCATCACTTTCATCACGGGAACACTTCCTTTTTGGCATTTTGGGCACAAAATTTCACTTCTAAATCACGAAATAGACGACACTGTGCAATATGGCGAAGCACTAAAACGCGAATGACAATTCAAGATGGCCGACTGGTCGGGTAAAGCTTATACCCTCAAAAAAATAAATAAATAAAAAAAATGTAAATAATAGGTACCCTCAGTACGGTACCTACTTTATTATTTTTCTAAAATATAGTGCAAGGATGGCGAGTCGCTATGCGCAACTACATGTGTTATGCTAATCTTGAGGACGAAGCATGAAGTATAATGCACAATATAGCAGCGCATACTATGAATTAAACGTGAACCTAAATCTATTTAACTTAATTAACTAAGTTGAGTGAAATTGGCAAATGATGTGTTCTGACCTTTACATAACTCAATTCTGTAGTAAATACCGTCTGCCGATCTGGCGTTACGTCACACGTATAAGCACTAGATTATAAGTAAGTACCTCCAAATTATATCACCCCACGAATTCCGCAATTCGTACTAAGGAGTCACAATGATAATGGTACAACAAATATGACTAAAGGGAACACACCATTAACACGAGGAAACAGTTTTATACTAAAACAACCAGGTTTAACACTTACAGTCACGTGCCGGCGCAAATGCATAAAATACCCAACGGAGAAAGGAAGTTCAGGGAATGGATCAAATAGGGATTCCGTTGGTACTTACAGGGCTGGGTGGAAAAGATATCGACACCCAGCATTCCACTACAGCCTTGGCGCGTTATTCACTTCAAACCACTCACAGCTTCTGTTCGTATTCCACTTTGATATCAGTCATTACGCGTGACCCAACCCGAATTTGGGTCGTACAAACGCGAGCCGATATGGCCACTTGATGCCTATTCAACGCGACGCTCACGTGGAAGACGTCGAGACATCCAACAATCACTAAGCCTGGTATTCTAGTATAACCCAGGAGAACCGCAATAATACGATGCATCAACACGCGCGATCTCAAATTGAATCGTCCATTACACGCGGCATCACAAAACGCGTGGCGGGAAATCCGTACAAAACACAATACGTTCTCGTCCGAACGGTTTTGAGTGACTGATAGTGCGGTGCAGAAATCACCGCTTGGCGCCTACCAGACGGCCCGCGCGCACGCCGCCACCCTCGCCCCGCGAGCGAGAAAGGGACAACATATGCCCAGAGCGATGCGTGCGAAATCGCGGCGCATTCATAGACCGTCATTAATACCTAACTTACCCCAGCATAGCAACGCTAAATTAAACATTCACCCGCCCTAGGCCGAATCCCTTAGGCCTATTCACTACTGGGGAGACGAGATAGCGTTGCTATTGCTCGCTTAAGAACTGAATCCCCTACCTGAACTGTCGCGACTCGAGGAGTGCCATCACTACCTGGGAACAAGTTGAGAATGCGCCCTCTGCGCCATCGCAGTGGCGGCAGGTTGGCATCCTTAACCAGAACGAGATCTCCGATGCGAGGGGGTTCAGTTCTGTCCGTCCACTTAAGGCGTTGCTGCAGAATGTGCAAATACTCAAGCGACCATCGCTTCCAAAAATTCTGAGACATTTGCTGCAGCAACTCATAACGCGTCAAACGATTGCTACTGACCTCTGTGTAGGGGTACTCTGGCAAGGCGTTAAGTGGTCGGCCAATTAAGAAATGCCCTGGTGTCAGGGCCTCCAGATCATTCGGATCTGAGCTAAGCGGACACAAAGGACGTGAATTGAGAACGGCCTCAATTTTACAAAACACGGTCGCTAGCTCCTCAAAGGTTAATATCGTTAAACCTATAACGCGCATCAAATGCGTCTTAGCGGACTTTACAACCGCTTCAAATATACCACCCCAGTGGGGGCATCCTGGTGGATCGAACACCCAGTTAATGCCCTGACGGGAGAGGCTCGTGCCGATAGCTTCCTCGTTTTCCGATAAAAACGTTATAATTTCTTTCATACATCGATCAGCGCCCTTAAAGTTGGTACCACAGTCCGACCTGATCAGCGCTGGTCGCCCTCTTCGCGACACAAATCTATCTAAAGCTGCTAAGAAAGCCTCCGTAGTGAGGTCGGCCACGAGTTCCAAGTGGACGGCCTTGGTTGCTAGGCACACAAACACGCACAAATACGCCTTGATTGACTTCGCGTTGCGAAGGCGTGATGCCTTTACCATAAAAGGCCCCGCAAAGTCCGTTCCCACACCCGCAAACGACCAGGCTTCCGTCACCCGGTCCGGTGGGAGGTCTCCCATCTGAGGTTGCATTGTGGCTGCCTTCAACCGATAGCAAGGCAAGCACCGAAACACAATGCTCCGTACCGTACGTCGTCCAGACAAGATCCAAAACTCGCGCTGCAGAATAGCCAAAAGTGCATTGCAGCCCGCATGCGAGTTTTTCTGGTGACGATCCCTAACTATAAGTTCTACCAAAGGTCCCTTCTTTGGGAGTAACAGCGGATGCCGTGCTGAAAAGGGCAGGTTAGCGTTCCGAAGTCTACCTCCAACCCGGAGCATTCCATGCTCGTCCACGAACGGGTTGAGGCGCACAAGACCTCCCTTCAGCTTTCCACGGCCATCCCTGAGCAGCCTGGCCTCTTCCTCAAAATGTTCCGCCTGGACGACCCTAACCAATAAACTTAGAGCCGCATTCCGCTCCGCAGGCGAGAGGACAGGTGCCAAGTTCCGTTCTGCTTGAGGTTTTCTACAGTTGTTCACGAACCGTTTGATCCAACCTGTCACCCCTAGAAGTTTGTCGAGGGAGCTGTATCGTTCCAGCAAGAAAGCCGCACTAGGCTTAGGTACGATCTGCCCTACGTTCACTCGCAAACCTCGATCAGGTGGCCCAAGCGGCGACCCGCACTCATTGTATGGCCATCTCTCAGGTGACTCAGTCAGCCACTGAGGTCCCCACCACAGTGAGTGACCTACCAAATCAGGGGCCCTACATCCCCGTGAGGCGCAGTCCGCTGGGTTCTGTTCTCCCGGTACGTGTCTCCATACCAACGGAGTTTCCGATCCTTTAATCTGTGACACCCGATTTGCCACGAAAACCTCAAGAGTATGTACCGACGTCTGTAACCAGCACAGAACCATCCTACTGTCGGTCCATGCGTACACCGTTTCATCCAAATTGATGGTACCGCGTAGATTACTAGCGACATAATGTAGCAAGCGCGTGAGAAGCGCTGCTCCCGCCAATTCCAACTTTGGAATGGTCCATCTTGTCCTAACCGGAGCCACCTTACTCTTGGCCATAACTAGACGCACGTCTACAGTTCCCGTTGAACTGACTGTCCGCAAATAGACAGCTGCCGCGTACCCTCGCTCCGAGGCATCACAAAACCCATGTAGGGTAGCCTTACATCCCACCGATGGGAGCAATTTGCGAGGTATGGCGATGCGTACGATCCCTGGTAAGGTGGTCACAAACTTGGTCCAATCATTCAACAGCTCTCCGGAGAGCTGGTCGTCCCAACCCAAGTTTTCTATCCACAACCTTTGCAAGAAGCACTTCGCCATGAACGTCACCGGTGCGATCCACCCGTTAGGATCGAAAGTTCTGGCGATCGTCGATAATACCGAATGCTTCGTCCAAGTCTTCTGCAAAAGGTCTGGCTCGATCTGATACGTAAAGACATCATGCGTTGGCCTATATTGCACCCCTAGGATGCTCAACGTATTTGGATTGTCCGGGTTCTCGAAAAGGTGCGGGTCCTGCTGGAACTCACCTGGCAACCCGGCCAGGAGCTCTGGACAGCTGGACAGCCATTTCCGCAACTCATAACCTCCTGATTCCATGATCGCGATCAGCTCGTCTCGTAGTAGCAGTGCTTGTTGCACGCTATCTGCACCCGTGCAGATGTCATCCACGTAGACGTCGCGATCCAGTACTGCTGCGGCTCGAGGGAATCTTACCCTTTCCTGTGCGGCCAACTCTCGCAGCGTGCGTACTGCCAAAAACGGACTTGGCTTCAGACCATACGTTACCGTGTTAAGCTCATAAGTGACCATCGGCTCGTCAGGGCTCTCACGCCACAAAATCAGCTGGTACCGACGGTCATCCGGGTGTATAATTGTTTGGCGAAACATCATTTTGACGTCTGCGACGAACGCTACTTGGTGCAACCGAAAATCTGTGAGGATGTCCACAATGTCCCGGTTCAACTTGGGACCCGCGTGCAGACACTGGTTCACAGACACACCATTCGATGTAGGAGCAGAACCGTCAAACACTACCCGTATCTTCGCCTCCGGTGACTTCAAAACAGCCAGGTGTGGTATATAGTAATGCTCGACACACCTCCAATCTATGCTGGACACCGACATGTGGCCTAACTCTAGGTACTCCCTCATGAATTCGATATACTTCTGCCGAAGTGCTGCATCTCGCTTCATCTTTCTCTCCATAGCCAGTAGTCTCCGTTCCGCGATCTGTCGCGAACTACCTAAGGAGGGGCGGTTTGGGAGAAATGGCAGCCTGGTAACAAACCTACCTGACGAACTTCGTGCAGTGTTGTACTGATAGAACAGCTCGCACTCGTCATCCTCTGGCTTCCGTCTATCCGCTGTGGGTGGCTCCTCAGACTCCCAAAACCTCTGCAGCACCTCCGACAACACACTACCATAGAGAACCGTATCGCCCTCTGGTAGGTCCTGAGGTCTCCAAACTGGGCCAAAAATAACATACCCCCCTGTGGTATCAACGGCCACTAAACCAGTTTGCTGAAGTACTCGTTTTCTGCCACACCAGAATCTCCCGAGGACGTCTGACCCGAGGAGAACGTCCACCGTACCAGGAGTATCAAAGTCAGGATCAGCTAACTCTAAGCCTGTGGTTAACCCTCGTACCGTTGACGGTAACCGAACCTGAGGAAGTTTCCCTACCACTTCATCCAGCACCACTGCTGAGGCATGATAGCTGACCCCTGTACCTGTATTACCTAATGTGAACTCGAAGTTCACCTGACCCCGAACGTCAGGCACATCTACACCTCCAATACCTACAGCCCCATCCGTTGTGGGCCTTATATTTAAGCGTAGCCTACTCACCAGCTTACTAGACACAATACAACCCTGAGCCCCTGTATCTAACAAGGCTCTTACCTGTATGCTGCGGCCACCGTATCCCCATACCCAAATCATTGCCGTAGGCAACAATACCGTAATTGGCCGGGGGGCCGAAGCTGGCGTGTAGGCGGCGATTACCTAGCAGGAATCTAAGCGCGGAGTGTCCGCGTCCTGCGGGGGGGTCCCCTCTCTCCGTACACCTTCGAGTGGGTCCCACTCCTGCTGATAGAGACCTCTGGTCCTGTACGCCATGGCTGGCAGCCTATAGTAACCCTGCGGCAGGCGCGCGTACCGTGGATGCGCCTGTAGCCGCGGGTGCTCAGCCAAGGGGAGAGGCATGCGTGGGTCATGAGACCTCACCATGTTGTTCAGTCCCGCCGAGTACTGCATGTACTGGCCCTGGTATTGGCACCCGCCCGTAGCATCACGTATCTGTGATGGGTGCCCCTGACCTTGGACCTGTGACCACCTACCCTGTTCCGGCATCTGCTGCCGAGGTGGTGACCGTCTCGCGCGTGGTGAAGGGGGCATCACCTGCTGATGTCCCTGGCCTCGTCCCTGAAACCCTGGTGGAAGAGGACTCCTCCTTGGAGGGGGTGGGGAGCGTTGCTCCCGTCTAGGTAGGGCAGACTCCGTCCGCTGACCCGCGTCAGCTCTGCCTCCGTAATCTCCGCTGCGGTTCATGCATAGGAGCTGATGGTGGGCACCCTGGCAGTACCTGCAGTTGGTGCTTGATGGGCACTCTCGCACCTGATGCGGCCCCATACACCTAAAGCACCAAAGCCGTTGCTGCACCACACCACGACGTTTCTGCACCCGCTGTGCAGCGAACTCCTCACACGCAGTCACCTGATGCCCCGCCTCTCTGCAGTAGGCACACCTCGATTCCAAATTAGCGACATTGTATCGCCTGGGTGGCCTACTCTTACCGTCTCGCGCCTGTGCACCCGGCCGTTCCGGGCGGCGAGCGGCCGCAGACTCCGCGTGAGGCGACTCTCCAAATTGGGCATCTACCCGCCTGCACTCGGCCTCGAGGAAGGACTTGAGCTCCTCGAAGGTCGGGAGGTAATCAGATGTCTTACCTCCGTGTGACTGTTCAAAACGAGCGGCCATGTCGCTCGGCAGGCGGCGCAACAACGTGTGGACCAGGATATAATCATAGCCTGACACCGGCATCCCCTGTCTCTCAAGAGCGTTCACTGCAACGCAGACAGGGTTGAGGACCTTGGCCCTGAGGTCCGTCCCTCGTGTGATGGTCGGCACGGTGAGCCACTGTTTCAGGAGTTGGTCAATCATGAGACGTTTGTTGCTGTATCTCTCGATCAGCAAACCGCGAGCCGTCTCGTAACTTGCATCATCGACTGGTAGATGCTTTACCAGCTCATGGGGCTCACCTTGCAGCTTGGCCATCAATTGTGCCATTTTATATGCCGGCTGCAAGTCAGTGCGGTTATGAATCACACTGTCAAACAGATCCTGGAATCGGGTCCAATCCGTGTAGTCCCCGTGGAAGACCGGAATCGCCACAGCCGGCAGGGGCACTTGCACCCCCGGTCCCCGCGGACCATGGGGTGGGTCCGGCTCCCCAGCTCTACGCCTGGTGATCACAGCAGCCGCCTGCTGGATCTCCTGCCCCATCTCCATGCACTGGGTCACATTCGTCCGGACCGTAAGTTTGACCTCCTCATCAGGCGTCCCATCAAATAACTCCTCGCATCCAGTGAGGCAATCCAACACCTCCGCGACCCGTTCGTCAATCCGTTGCGCACAAGCGATGAGTGCGTCCTCTCGGTCCCCGCGACCGACCATCGCCTGCTTAGTCGCGAACCACATTAGGTGCGCTCTAATTTTCGCCTGAAGCTGTCTAATTGTGGGAGCCATGGTACCAACCCAAAGTAACACCGAACCTTACAATAAAAAACAATAATAGACAATCGGCCCTGATCCTACCGTTAGGATATCCGCACAGGGTAAACGCAACGATAATAACAAGCAATTCACTAATTGATTGGCCCTGATCCTACCGATAGGATATTCTACACAGGGCACACACTACAATCACAATAAATTTTTTTTTTTTTTATGTAGGTAGATTAAAAATCTTATACTAAAATAATCTTAAATCTAGTGGTTTTCTGAACCACGCTCTGCTACCAAAAATTGTCTAATTCCAAGCTAAACTCCCGCAGTGGAAGCGATTTACACAGGTAAATTTCTAGTAAAATACCAGGAGTTCAACTGAAGGCAGACAATGGCCGCGTTACGCAGCGCTAAATAGCATACGCTGCACAATATAGCAGCGCATACTATGAATTAAACGTGAACCTAAATCTATTTAACTCAATTAACTAAGTTGAGTGAAATTGGCAAATGATGTGTTCTGACCTTTACATAACTCAATTCTGTAGTAAATACCGTCTGCCGATCTGGCGTTACGTCACACGTATAAGCACTAGATTATAAGTAAGTACCTCCAAATTATATCACCCCACGAATTCCGCAATTCGTACTAAGGAGTCACAATGATATGGTACAACAAATATGACTAAAGGGAACACACCATTAACACAAGGAAACAGTTTTATACTAAAACAACTAGGTTTCACACTTACAGTCACGTCGCCGGCGCAAATGCATAAAATACCCAACGGAGAAAGGAAGTTCAGGGAATGGATCAAATAGGGATTCCGTTGGTACTTACAGGGCTGGGTGGAAAAGATATCGACACCCAGCATTCCACTACAGCCTTGGCGCGTTATTCACTTCAAACCACTCACAGCTTCTGTTCGTATTCCACTTTGATATTAGTCATTACGCGTGACCCAACACGAACTAGGGCCGTACAAAACGCGAGCCGATATGGCCACTTGATGCCTATTCAACGCGACGCTCACGTGGAAGACGTCGAGACATCCAACAATCACTAAGCCTGGTATTCTAGTATAACCCAGGAGAACCGCAATAATACGATGCATCAACACGCGCGATCTCAAATTGAATCGTCCATTACACGCGGCATCACAAAACGCGTGGCGGGAAATCCGTACAAAACACAATACGTTCTCGTCCGAACGGTTTTGAGTGACTGATAGTGCGGTGCAGAAATCACCGCTTGGCGCCTACCAGGCGGCCCGCGCGCACGCCGCCACCCTCGCCCCGCGAGCGAGAAAGGGACAACATATGCCCAGAGCGATGCGTGCGAAATCGCGGCGCATTCATAGACCGTCATTAATACCTAACTTACCCCAGCATAGCAACGCTACATTAAACAAAAAATTGCAGTAGATAAATCTACTTGTTTCGTCTAATATGCTTAGTTAGTTAGGTGCGTAGGTACCTTATTACAAAATTTCAATCACAAATTGAAAGTTTCGCGACAAGCTTTTATTATATTTTCATTTCTGTAAAGTCATAAATGAATGTGGTTAATGTCATTCAAAATTTTATTTTCATCTTTTCAGAGCACTTAAATAAAAGCTTGCTTTAAAAGTTTTTTTTTACATAATTTTATTTTATATTTTTTAGTTTATGTTACGATAGTTATTGATCAATACGAAAGTCTTTCTATAAAACGGAGAGACCTTCAATAGAAAAACTTAAGGCACGGGGAAAACTAACATTAGGATAAAGTATAATTATCTCTTTTATATTCTATAGAAGTAGGTTGGTACCTACTCCTCTGGCATCCCTAATATAAGAATTAGCTTGTAATATGTCTTAGTCTTTTCATTTCATTGATGGCGTCATTATAACATGGCCGAGTCCCAGTTAATTTCGAACAGTCTAATTCTTCTATCAGGAGGCCTTCTATTGACGTGACCCTAATTTATGGTGGGCCTACCAACTGCCTATCATGAACGAATTCGTATACAAAATTGCAAGTCCCAGCAGTTGAATATTGAGGAGTTCCATAGTTCGAAGACAACCCTGGATGTAGCGTTTAATTCATGGTGGGCCTACCAACTGCCTATAATAATCGAATTCGTATACAAAATTTTGTGTCCCAGCTATAAACCGCTGAGGAGATCTCTCGTACGGAGCCGATCCTGGCAGCAGCATCAGGTCAAATTTATGATTAACATGCATTGTCATCGGTTTTGGACCAACATGCAAAATTTCAACTCAATCGGATACCGAGAAGTGGTTCAAATTAAACTTGCAAGATTTGCACCGAACAAACATTGTTACTTACTTACATACTTACATTTTTTTATTTTTTAAAAGCTTTTATTTAACTTGCAGTGTATGTAAGTATGTAAGTAAGTAAGTAAGTAAGTAAGTAACAATGTTTGTTCGGTGCAAATCTTGCAAGTTTAATTTGAACCACTTCTCGGTATCCGATTGAGTTGAAATTTTGCATGTTGGTCCAGAACCGATGACAATGCATGTTAATCATAAAATTGACCTGATGCTGCTGCCAGGATCGGCTCCGTACGAGAGATCTCCTCAGCGGTTTATAGCTGGGACACAAAATTTTGTATACGAATTCGTTTATTATAGGCAGTTGGTAGGCCCACCATGAATTAGACGCTACATCCAGGGTTGTCTTCGAACTATGGAACTCCTCAATATTCAACTGCTGGGACTTGCAATTTTGTATACGAATTCGTTTATTATAGGCAGTTGGTAGGCCTACCATGAATTAGACGCTACATCCAGGGTTGTCTTCGAACTATGGAACTCCTCAATATTCAACTGCTGGGACTTGCAATTTTGTTTACGAATTCGTTTATTATAGGCAGTTGGTAGGCCCACCATGAATTAGACGCTACATCCAGGGTTGTCTTCGAACTATGGAACTCCTCAATATTCAACTGCTGGGACTTGCAATTTTGTATACGAATTCGTTTATTATAGGCAGTTGGTAGGCCCACCATGAATTAGACGCTACATCCAGGGTTGTCTTCGAACTATGGAACTCCTCAATATTCAACTGCTGGGACTTGCAATTTTGTATACGAATTCGTTTATTATAGGCAGTTGGTAGGCCCACCATGAATTAGACGCTACATCCAGGGTTGTCTTCGAACTATGGAACTCCTCAATATTCAACTGCTGGGACTTGCAATTTTGTATACGAATTCGTTCATGATAGGCAGTTGGTAGGCCCACCATGAATTAGGGTCACGTCAATAGAAGGCCTCCTGATAGAAGTAGACTGTTCGAAATTAACTGGGACTCGGCCATGTAATAATGACGCCATCAATGAAATGAAAAGACTAAGACATATTACAAGCTAATTCTTCTATTAGGGATGCCGGAGGTGTAGGTACCAACCTACTTCTATAGAATATAAAAGAGATAATTATACTTTATCCTAATGTTAGTTTTCCCCGTGCCTTAAGTTTTTCTATTGAAGGTCTCTCCGTTTTATAGAAAGACTTTCGTATTGATCAATAACTATCGTAACATAAACTAAAAAATATAAAATAAAATTATGTAAAAAAAACTTTTAAAACAAGCTTTTATTTAAGTGCTCTGAAAAGATGAAAATAAAATTTTGAATGACATTAACCACATTCATTTATGACTTTATAGAAATGAAAATATAATAAAAGCTTGTCGCGAAACTTTCAATTTGTGATTGAAATTTTGTAATAAGGTACGCACCTAACTGTAATTAGGTAGTTTCTTCGAGGCATCGCGACAAGCTTTTATTATATTTTCATTTCTGTAAAGTCATAAATGAATGTGGTTAATGTCATTCAAAATTTTATTTTCATCTTTTCAGAGCACTTAAATAAAAGCTTGTTTTAAAAGTTTTTTTTACATAATTTTATTATTTATTAATGATGGGTTTGCTCTTGACTCTAGTCTAGGTCATAGGACAGAGACAGAGTCTAAGATGGAGCGAGCTCACCCAGAAGAAGCCTGTTAAGGCACTGGCACTCCCACACACTGACGGAACGCAGCAAGCTACTTGGCGCCAGACTTCGGTGGGATGGTGGTCGCGAGCCAGGCGGCTCCTTACGGAGCCTTCCACCGCTTGGTGGCATACACTGCAAGTAAAATAAAAGCTTTTAAAAAGACTCGTTTTTTATAAAATTTGTTAATACATAGCTCTTTTTAATAAACCTAGAATTATGATTGAGGCTATTTTTCTACTTGTCATCCGTCGCTGGGTATTTATAACGCACGGTTACGGATGCATCGTTTAGACGAAAGGAAATTACGAATTCCGAACTTATTCCCATACAAAAACGTCTTCGTTGCGATTGCGATGCGTAACGAATGCATCTGTCAAGTCATTTTTAGAGACGCATCCGTTAACGGACCTTAAAAAAACCTAGCGAAAGACGACAAATGTCTATGACTAACCTACTCACCTATCTAGTTTTTACACGTTGATTCAATCCTACTGCTAAAAAGGAACTTTCTATAATCTGTTTTATATTTCTACACTATGATGGTGTACATTCATTATATCTTTTTCGATCCTGTTTCTTTTTAGGTGGAAACAATGTCACTAATTGATATTTACAAATATTACCTCTCAAAAAATTTACCAAGCACTTTCAAAAGACTTCAAGATTCAGAATCTTGAAGCCTTTTGCCCACGGAAGCAGATCCTTTGTAACACCCCTTGATTAAAGTAATAAATAAGAGTAATATTTTCTCTTGAATGTCTTGCCTTAGCCCACACAGATGAAATGATAATGGCGCGATAATTTGAGCCACTAATTCCTCCAGGTTGTTTCAATTATGCGAGGGCTACAGGGTTGGAAGCGAGCAAACATGTAGGTTATAGCATAAGAATAGATAATAATACTGCGTATAGAAACGAAACTCCTTTGTCTGGGCCCCAAAAGCCGCGCTTTAAATACCTACTTCCCCCCGCAGCCCGTAACGCCCCGCACTCTCCCACGCTTTAAGTCGGGGCTGTCACGTGCCAATAATTTTATTCCAGACTAGCGGCCAGTCAAGCGGTTGCGACCGCTGCTAACAGTTTTCCCGTGGGAACAAAATATTTACCCGATTTAAAGTCTTACCTTACCATTTTATATAGGTAGGTACAGCATTTTAAAATAGGTGCAAAACATACCTAAGATACGAATGTGCTTATTTATCATTATCAGCTAACAATGACTTAGGCACCTAGGTAGTTTAAATTAGAAAATGGAAACTAGGTACCTACGTAAGTAAAAATAGGAGTACACACAACAATTACGTATAATAACGAATGGTAGGTACCTAGGTATTTCATCTCTCTTTAATCTCATCTTTAGGCAAATTAAAAAAACTTAGATGCGGAGTTTTCCTCGCATCACTTTTGCAGCCATACACACCACAATAATTCGGCATTGCTAAATTTTTAACAAAAAATGAAAATTCGACCCGCACGACGAACGTTTCCGCGGCGAAGCGCACTCCCGACTGAATTGTTCGCTAAGAGACAGCCAGACGGATTGACCTTGAGCGCGTCTGGAGCGGGAGTGTCATCTCTATGTGATTTCTACTCTATGGTTATAGGTATTTGGGTAGTATTACCGCCGTGTGATGCCGACTTAGAATAGCATCACAACAGTACTACCCATAGTTGTCGTAAAAAGCGGCTGAGGTAATCCCTCATTCAGCAGAAGCGTTCCCTGTGAAAGCAATATGTTGCACTGCACTCGCCAATACGCTTTAAGCGTTGTGAGAATGGCAATACGTGCAGATACTAGCTAATCCCAGTAAAATACCATCGATCTCATATGTAAGTGAGTACTTGCCGTTCGGTGCGTCCCGGCTGCCGACCCAAAAACTATATACCTAGCGTGAAATCTCAAGACCGACTGGTGATAAGGAACAATTTTTCCAAAGTTTACGTAGTCAGCTGTTTAGGAATAGGAGGTCCAAATCTTTCGACCTATATACATACATGAGCAGTTCCTTCAATTGTCGTCCGTTGCTGCGTAGTTTTAACGCAATGTAATGCATGCATCTGTCAGATGTAAGGAAATTGCGAATTCCGATCTTATTCCCATAAAAATACGGATGCGTGTCTGAAACGACAAGTGGGAGCCAGCCGTAGCCAAGTTTTCCGATCACGAAACTGATATTTTCATATTTGAAATGCTTTGTTCAGAATACAATTCTTGTTCCATATCCAATGGCATGGAGTGTTTGCGTAACGACATCTACCAACCAGAGACAGCAAAAGGGATTGACTCCGCTTAGAACTACTTCATCATCCATTTTCAATCATGTTTTTATCACGGATGACCATGTTGTAATAGTTTATCTTCTCTCGTCTCATAATGTCACAAATTCGAAAACAGTTGTATAAAGACCTACTTTATACATGCCTATTGAAATTACTTTTCTTCTCAAAATGTTTTTTGTCATTCGATAAAATGGAGAAATGAAACGAATTTTTCTGTGCCAATAAGTGTTGGCACAGATAAATATTCATTGGCGCCATCTTCCTCCAGACCTATCGTGCTTTTTTGTTGTGATGTGTGCTTAGCTTCGTTTTTTTGCCAAGTTTTTGTTATTTTACTTATTAAAAGCTGGTTAAAATACTTTCCGTATATTTTATTATGGAAATTGAAAGTGATGAGGACATTTTCGTACCACCTGACATCTTGGACGCGTCGTTGGATCCTAGATTGCCGGTGCCAAGGTTTGGTAAAGTGTACCTAGTTAATGTTTCAGAGGTTTTTGGTGTTTCTTATTTTTTTGTAGAGTGTAGATAAAAAATGCTACTGTCATATAATAAGGGGCATAAGAATGCCAGGGTCTGTTTGCGAGTGGCTACGCCTCGTGTGATAAGAGTTTGACACGAGAATTCTATTGCCTAAAAAAATCTATGCAGATGCATACTACTGTGTTTCATCTTAACTCAACTCTACACAAAAATTCCACTACACAAACAAGTGCGAACTCAAGTTCACACAATAATTTCAAGTCACGTTCCGGGTATTTTTTTATTGTTGGCACACTCAGGATATAAATAGGCGCCAAGGTCGTTTCATTTCTAATTTTTTTCGAAAAACTAAAAGCATGAAGAAACTTGAAAAAATGAGAAGAAATAAGTAATTAATAATTGTTTAGGATTTTATTATTTCTCTGAGTTCCCATTCACATTGTATCTGAATTCATTTTCATACACCTCGATTATAGGAAAATAGGGTTTAAGTATCAGAAGTGTGAGTAGGGGGGCCGTGTGATGCCGGCGTAGACTAGCATCATTCCATCTCTTTCCCGTGGGTGTCGTAAGAAACGACTAAGGGGCTCGAGGGTGTTTATTGCCAATTTAGGCAATGGGCTGACAATCTGTCACTATGGTGATACACAATATTCCAAATTACCCTCAAATGTTTCAGACGTAGCGTAAATGTCTGTTTTTTACAGCCGTACGGGATTATAGGCGTGAAATATGTACCGATGTATGTAAGTATCAGAAGAAGCTAAGGTCCTCAATTTCAATATACCGCGCAAGGTATCCGCAGCTGAAGGGAGGAAAGACATCGAATTTCGCTTCAAGTGGTGCCAAACCAAACACGACCAAAGAGAATACGCTATTGTTACTTTCTCCGCACTTTTTGGGAAGGTTTTGGTAACTCACCTTCGGGAGGTTTACAGATTCTTTACAAAGGACAAATTGAATTTGTACTTCCTTTAGGCGCCAAAATGGAGCCGGCAGTGGCGACGTGTAAGAAATAGAAACGGGTTCGGGAGTTGTTTGTATTTCATAAAATGATAAATAAATATCTTACAGACTTACAATCTTCGGGCTTTTGACGAAAAAAATCTTTTTTTTGATTGTCGATCATAGCAAAGCGGGAAGCCTATAAACTTAAACTAAAAATAAGGTATTAGAGTGGATTGTGTTCGTAACGCGCGGTGACCTCCCACCCAACAGATGGATTGATGACCTTGTAAAAATACAGTTGGCCTAAAATTGCGGTCCATGAAAGCCAAAACTTATTTATTTATTCGATTACGATTAACAATAAATTGTTAATGATGTTTGACCAAGCACTACTGAGAAACAATGCATAATTTTTGTCTGCAGCTGAAGTCAATCATTTTATGGCAATGGGAGCTTGAAGCTAATAGCACGTTCACACTATGCCAATATGGGCAGGGAAATAATAAGGGAAGTCGGAAACGCGAGTACTCGTCATGCCGCTGCCACTCGTCATGCCGCTGCCACTTCCCGTGCTCTCTCGATTGTCGGCTTTTAGTGCGCGAGTCAAAAAAACGGCAGCACAAACGCGAATGGAATGCTTTGTTCCCCGCTCACTCGTTTTGGTGCGAGAAGAGTATGACGGCAGTGTGTGAACACTTACTCGCGTTGATACTTCCGCGGAAATATTTCGAGCAATATTCGCGGCAGCGGCACGAGCAGGAGCGTCGTGTGAACGTGCTATTAAATCACCATACGGGTAAAGATGCTGAAAGTTGAAGAGTTGTTGAAGCTTTTCTTAGATAAACTTTATACTTATACCTACTTCATTTACGGAAACTTTTAACTCTATAAACACAATCTCTTTGAATGAATTTCCTTCCATATTTACTTATGTTAACAGCCACAACTACCCTACTCATCACGCTTGGCAGGCGGATTGGCGAGCGCAGTGAAATATGTTGCATTCACAGGGAATGCTGCTGCCTATTCTCCGGACGACTATCCCTTAGTAAATTTTTACGACACCCACGTTCTTGACAATTATTCGTAATCATAACTGAAAATCACTAGCTTCATAAGATTGCCAGCTATAACAAAATGTTAATGCATAACGACGCATAAATGAAAATTAAGGTTCCGTTCATAAAATGTAAACGAGATGAATCTGTGAATATTTTAAGGTGAATTCAAGAGATTTCATAATTTGTTGTGAGATATTACAGTCCCGGTTATCTAGTCGAATAATAAAATAATTCGCGTTAAATTATTATCCTAAGTGGGAAGGGAGGGATTGAAATTTTACCTTAATTCATATTCTGGTCATGTGGACGGAAAAATTGCCTGGATTCTGGACGGTAAGGCAGATAATAGACGACCGCTATCATGTGGAAACCAGGACATGACATATAACAAACTAGATACCTACTAGAGATGTAGCGACTAAGCGACTAGACGGGAAGGCCGACTAGAAAGCTGATTAGTCTTCTGTAATAACGTCATTCAACTCAAAATTATAATTTACTAGATTTCCGTCCAGCGATTTACCCGCTGCCACTCATTTTCCCTTGGTAATAGTTGTTTTTCCGCAGTAAAAAGTGGCTTATGTGTTAATTTAGGTTATACTCTACCTGTGTTCCAAACCTTGGTAATAGTTGTTTTTCCGCAGTAAAAAGTGGCTAATGTGTTAATTTAGGTTATACTCTACCTGTGTTCCAAATTTAATCCAAATCGTTTAAGCCGTTTGAGCGTGAAGAGGTAACAAACATACATACACACACACATACTCTCAGATTTATATTATTAGTAGGTACGGATTTCAACTAGTAATAGTTTTGTTCGAAATGCAACTATTTAAATTTGTATTAAGGCTCAAACGTGCACAGACGCGTTTTTTTCAGGTACGTCACCAAAATAATAACCATTTGAGCCGAATTTGTAGTCGGTTTTAAGGCGAGTGTACTCTTGAACGACCTCGAGAGTGGCGCCACTATACAAAACAATAATTTCTCTTTATACTAACAGTCTATCAGAATGTCCGATGCCCTAGTTTTTCGTTTTATCCTTAAGTAAAATTAGAACGTGGAAACTCAATAAAATATACGCTGTAATTATAATTAAAGAAATTAGTACCAAAAGACGAAAAGTGGCCGTTTATTCGGTAGTCGGCTAGTCGGCCAAAACCGAAGTCGGTGCATCTCTAATACCTACCTACACCTTTACCTATCTAGCTAGAAATGTATCTACATTTTGCTTAGATAAGGTGATTTATGTAGACGTAACGGAACACTAATTTATTAGAACAACAACACTCTGATTTAGTGAGTATGTAATATCTAAGCCTGAGTTTATAGATTTAGTAGGTACCAAAAGGATAATGAAATCATCAAAAATTTGAGTGAGACGATAGAAAAACTTAAAACTACAATGACTCTTTGATATCTAATACATAGAGGTACATACATTAATCACGCCTATATCCCTTACGGGGTAGGCAGAGCGTTAACGGCCGTAAAACGAATATTTACACCGCGTCGGACAAAAGTTTAAGGGTCAATCAGATAACTGTGTATCACTATAGTGACAGGATGTCAGCCCATTGCCTAAAATTGCGATATATCTAACCCTCGAGTCCCTTAGTCGCCTCTTACGACACCCATGGTTAAGAAATGTGGTGATGCCATTCTAAGCCGGCATCACATGGCATGATATCTAATCATCAAGTAGATCGAATTAATAGACTAATTTAAGAAATGAGTTCTGAAATATTCACTAAGGCAAAAGCGTTTAACATTGATAAAAAACGACTGTGAAACTCAAACGAGTTTTTCACCCTTGAAAGCAAAAAAAAAAAACCGGATTCAAAGGGATGAAAACTCGATAGAAATGATTCAATTACCAGGCTGAGTTTGTACGAATGTTCACTGAGTAGTATGAGCGAGCGATCCATTAAAATTGTAACTAATTGCGAGAACCCATAACGTTTTTAGATAAGGTGATGGAATAAGTCACAAGAAACACCTGTAGGACTGAATAGGTACATACATACATGTATATAAGGTGAAAAAAAATAAGCTGAGAATATTTTTAGTGGTGAACCAGTTCGTGAAACTGAGCAACTTTCCCCAAGGAACATAGGTCGGAAAATGTAAAAAGTTTTTGGCCCTCCCATACTTAGTGTGTTACCCGGCCGGGTTAATTTGTATGGGAGGCCCAATATTTTTTTTCATATTTCGACCTATGTTCCTTGGAGAAAGTTGTTCAGTTTCACTTACTGGTTCACCCCTTAAAATATTCTCAGCTAATTTTTTTACACCATGCATACATACATAAATATATTAACAGCCACAACAGTCAACTGCAGAAAACGGGCCGACCCATATTGGGGGGCATTGCCAATATTGCCATACTTACCACGCTTGGGCGGTGCAGTATGTACATTGTACGTACATAAACGGTAGCTTCAGTTCGAACCAGGACCTCTCATGAGCCTAGATTCGCCTTCTTTCTTTCTTTTCGTGTGGGACACCGAATAGTCAACGACCCGATGAACCCTGGTGTCAGAGTTTTTCAACCGCCGACTACTAGTAGTAGGCCTCTGACATGGTTGTGTAAAAGGGCGTTATTGGATTGCTTGTTTGAGCAACCGTAAAACTAGCTCTTGTATTCCTAAATCCCCTCAAAAATGACAAATACCGAAAAATACCCTAGATTATTTGGATGGGATTTTCATGCGGTTTTCAAAACGTAATCGAACGGTAGTTCATTAGTTTTAAAGGCTGAGAAAACCCAACAACGCTTTTACATGATTTATCCATTTTCTTTATGAACGCTAAAGACTGAATTGATATTAAAATCGCCATCTGTTACGCCTTCAAACCACACTCACTCTTCGCATTTGACCGACGTCCATTTTAGCATACAAATGGGTTAGGTTGTACCTACTAAATATAACGTTACTCGGCGTTAGTTGTAACGAGATTTCTCGGATCGCCGCTATCAACGTTATCAAACGTTGTAGGACGAGTTGATATTATTGTTCTTAGTGCACATGTAAAATCCGCCATCACATTATCAAGTATAGAATAGACAAAAGACCGTGTTCAGATACACTTTGTGACTTTGTGAACCGTAGTAAATTCGGACTGTTTATATTTTGATTAAATGGAGATTCCTGTTGAAGTGGAAGCATCTACCAGGAGTTCAGAGTTGGCCAAACTTCTTCATAGGTGCTGTCAAAAGCACGCTGCCGCATCAGTTTCAGTTTGAAGTGGTTTCCATTGAGTCAAGTTAGTTGAGGTAGGTAATGGACGAACATTTATACATACATAAATCACGTCAATATAGCTTACGGGGTAGGCAGAGCGTTAAAGGCCGTAAAACGGATATTAACACCACGTCTGACAAAAGTTTGAGGGTCAATCAGATAGCTGTGTATCACTATAGTGACAGGTTGTCAGCCCATCGCCTAATATTGCAATACACACAACGATCGAGTCCCTTAGTCGCCTCTTAGGACACCCATGAGTAAGAAATGGGGTGATGCTATTCTAAGCCGGCATCACACGGCACGGTAATGGATGAAAATCTCTGTTTTCTTTTTTTGTTAGAACATTTAGCGGCTGAGCTGCCACAAGAAAGTGGCTCCGTCCCTCGCAAGACAAATTAAGAGTAAGTATAAATATTTTTCCGTTTTGTTCATTATAAATTTTGCTAGTTACCGATACTGAAAATAGGGGATGGGCAAGGAAAGGAGCGGGAAGAAATGACTTTCCCCGCGAAATACAGGTCGAAGAAATTTGATAAAAATATGTTGAGCTTCCATAGTATCTAACCCAAAAGAGCAATTTTGTATGGGAGTTCCAATTTATTTTTATATATCGACCTATGTTCATAGGGGAAATATGTTCCTTATCACTAGCCAGTCTTATGTTTTCAGTGGAGCCAGAGCTTATAGACGGTGTAAGGGACAGCCCCCCAAATACTTATATTATAGGGTGCAGTCAAACCATGAAACTGAACAACTTTTACATGAGAAAATATTTTAGGATACGTCAAAAAAACTTAACTTTCCATAGTAATTGTAGTCAGCGGATCGTGAAAATGAACAACTTTCCTCATGGAAACTTGGTCAAATTATAAAAACAAATTGGACCTCCCATAGTGAATAAGCCAGATGACCGGCAATTTTGTATGGGAGGTTGGGAGGTACATTTAAAAAAAATATTCCGATCCTTATATGAAAAGAAGAAATTGAAATGAGAAAATGAAAAAATGTTAGCGCCCGCCGGGACTTGAACCCGGGACCGTGGGGTACCCTCCCACTGCTCTGCCAACTAACATTTTTTCAGTTTCTTATATTCATTCATGAAAATAATATAGCATTGTGAGTGCATGATAAAACCATAGTACATTCCGATCCATGTTCCATTCGGAAAGTTGTTCAGTTTCACTCTTTTTGTTACTCCTTGTATAAAGATCTTCGAGCTAATAGCGTCTGTGAATAGAAATACCGAAGCCTATTAACCGAGCTAAGGCTATTAATCAGAAGTCAGTGCTTAATTGCCAACAAGAGGGTTTGGCAAACTGATCAGTTTGAGGTCGGAAGTGGTCGGCTCAATTTATAAGGGTTACTTCAGTGTTTGCTGTTTATTAGCACAGAATTGATAATGGTTTAAGAGAAGTTAGTACCAGCGGCCGATATAGTACGGTACGGCTGGCATTATTTGAGAGCGTAACATAAAAAAATCTTAACTCTACGAATGCGTTAAGTGTCTGTAAAGCACATAATGAGTTTTATGTTATTTTGGACGATTGTGTAAATTTTCGAATTTAATTTGAGGAGTTAATAATAAAATTAACATGATGAAATGTACCAGTATTACATGTGTATTTAACACTACAGTGTACAAACATATTTTGAGTAGTTTTTATCCACTGCAAACGAAATTAATTTCATATATACCTAAATGACACAAAATAATAAATCGGCCAATGGTTCAGAAACTAAACTATAATCTTAAAACATTAACATCTAGCCACTGGGGTAATGTGCAGTGGTAGTGCGACTGCCAGCGACGCAAAGGTTCCAGGTTCGATTCGTGGTGAGGCGCTCACAAAGTTGATATTATAACTTTGTGATTTTGTTTCCAGCCTAGTTAGGACATTGCAGACTGAACCACTTGATTGTCCGTAACAAAGATGGTTTCAGAGGGCATGCTAAGCCTTCGGTTCCAGGTTGCTCTTTACGATTACTTAGACGGCGGTCGTTACACAACCATGTCAGAGGCCTACCAGTAGTAGTAGGCGGTTGATAAACTCTTGACACCAGGGTTCATCGGTTCGTTCGTCGAGTCAGTGTCTCTCACGAAATAAAAAAAAGTTCCTGGAACAGCTATCCCATTGGATAATAATTGCCCGCTAGATTAAGTAAAAGTGTTGAATTTTTGAGGGAAAAATGAGCAATTCTTCTTTATTTTATTCTTTAGTGTCCCGTTTTGAAGTAACAAAATTTTCAAGAAGACTTTAATACACAATTATTGAAACGAATAAAAAAAAGTATGAAACTAGGAATATTTGTGATGTTTACATAATTATAAAATACGTTTATTTTAGTCACATTCAATTAGATACCAAACTTTAATACAGGTATCTGAATATCTGGTATGTTTGAAAATATTAAGATAAGTTTTCTACATGAACCCCTTTTTAAACATTTTATTTTATCTACACAGTATACTGTTTTTGATGTTCCTTCGGTCATCGAACAAGTTTAATTCTTGTTCATTTCTAGGACCACACACGGAACTTTATAAACCTTACTAGCTGTTACCCGCGGCGTTGCCCGCATATGTGTTGATAAAAACTATCCTATGTGTTAATCCATATTACCTTCTATATGTGTGAAAAATTTCATTACAATCGGTTGAGTAGTTCTTGCGTGAATAAGTAACAAATAAACATAAAAACTTTCGCATTTATAATATAAGTTAGATTGACGACCTCTAATCCTCTGACCTCTGTTCGTTTCATTTCGGGAAAGTCTACTTCTTAGCGAATCAAAAAAGTAAATGTTGCTACAATTACTTTGTAACCAAACCAGACTCTGCTTCCTACCAGGCTGCTTTTACGATCCCCATTTCAACTTAGCGCCGTTAGACAAGCGTTAAACTAAAAGGTTTATCTCCTATATTTAATCAAGGTAAAAATTGTAGATGCGCTATGATTCATTATTGAATATCCCTTCTATTGAGGCGTTCGTGTTTTTTTTACAAAATAATTAAATATTCTTATTCAATTGGAATAAAGTTTTAGGTGGTTCAATACAATTTATTGTTGTATACAACATTTTACACAATAAATGTATAGTTTTGACCGTTGGTAAAGAAATGCTAAAAATCTACATAATACGCACACACAAATCTAGTCTTATCCCTTGCGGGGTACGCACAGCGTTAACGGCCGTAAAATGCCGTCTGATACATATTTGAGGGCCGTTTAAAAAGAACCGTGTATCCCTATAATGACAGGTTAAAAGCCTGTCTGCTAAAATTTAATACACATTGAAAATGAAATTACCTACTTAATTCAATGTACGATAGTATTATCACTTATTGACGTCATAGTGCATCATTGTACACTAATTTAAGAATTTTATAATGTCCTTATAGCAAACCGGCTCGGGCATGAATCTAATAAGTAGTTAAATAATACTCGTATCGATCGTCACATCACATATCTCCTAACTATAGGTTAATTCCTGACTTTTGTTCGCTAACACCTTTTGTTTCAGACCTAATTTGAAACTTTCAGAACATTGATGGTCAGTAATGAACAAGTTGAGTTCAACTGTTTTATTGCTATTAATTAGCCGTAAAAGTTAATATTGCTATCGTAAAGTTTTTAACGGATTAGGGATGCGAGAAAATTACGTACAAATAATCTTACTTTAATTAGTGCTGTCACTTTACGTCAAATAGGTTTGAAAATGAATGGGTGATATCATGAGTCATGTCATGTCTGATAATTTGACGCAAAATACGCGTTATTTGTCAAAATAAGGCGACGATGAAAACAAAGGCGACTAAATTCGGCGCGCCGCCGCCAGTACTTACTTTGTGAGATATCTCCTCCTTTCTATGCCTATTTGACGAAAACAGACAGGGCTAACTTCAGGTAAGGTAGATGAATTGATTACTCGAATACCAAGAGAGTGCTGGCTTTGGATATAATTTCTTTCCATGCTTGTCGTAAAATTCGACTTATAAATCAATCCAGGGAGTAGGCGGCAACATTCCGTGTGAATAAAACAACTTGCACTGCACTTGCTATCCCGCCTGCCAAATGCAATGAGTATGTGATACACTCCTAAAGTGGATTGTTTGGCCCGTGAATGTCCGCTACAGAGGTTAATATAGTATTAGCAAATTATACTGTGGTATTATATTTGTTTAGTGCCGTGATGATGCCGGCTTAGAATAGCATCATCTCATTTCTTACCCATGGGTGTCGTAAGAGCCGACTAAGGGACTCGAGGGATGTGTTTTGCAATTTTAGGCGATGGGCTGACAACCTGTCACTATGGTGATACACAGTTATCTGATTGACCCTCAATCTTTTGTCAGACGTGGTGTTAATATCCGTTTTACGGCCGTTAACGCTCAGTCTACCCCGTAAGGGATATAGGCGTTATTTATGTATGTGTGTATGTATATTTGTTTAGAGAGTGCAAACTCCAAATAATTTGATCGTCCGAAATCCTATTTCATTATTCCAGGATTGTGTGTTCAAATAGTTAAATTTGGGTAATTTAAATGTTCATTGGGTCGAGCGGTTTTCAAATTATAGATTGGAAATCGAAATGTTGCTATCCTTTTGATTCGAAAATTTATGGGGGTATTTGATTGTTTGATTTTGATTGATTTCAATCATGATTTCAGTGGATGAAATACTAGTTGGAAGGTGAAATGGACAAATTGAAAGAAGCTTACCTACCTATTGTAAAATTGTTTAGGAAATATAACACAAGATGATGATTCAAATTTTAATGACGTAAAATTTAATGCCGTGTGATGCCGGCTTAGAATAGCATCACCCCATTTCTTACCCATGGGTGTTGTAAGAGGCGACCAAGGGACTCGAGAGTTAGATGTGTATTGCAATTTTAGACGATGGGCTGACAACTTGTCACTCTAGTGATACACAGTTATCTGATTGACCCTCAAACTTTTGTCAGACGTGGTGTTAATATCCGTTTTACGGCCGTTAACGCTCTGCCTACCCCGTAAGGGATATAAGCGTGATTTATGTATGTATGTATGTAAAATTTTATGTATATATCCAAAACAACTACACAATTGGGGCTGTTTCTGTCCAGCTTTGCAAAGGAAATGGAAGAAAAAAATTAAACTATCTAAAAGTTTCTTAGACGGAAAAATTAACTGAGTTGTTGTAGCAATGTAAAAGCATAATGTTCATTAATTTATTATATTCAATTTTCTTCTTTTCCAGGTTACCATCAGTTTCCTCAATTTAACCGCCAAGTCCGTGACGAGTTTCATCGCTGAAAAGGGTGAGTAGATTTTAAAATTGCTTGGCAGATCATTTACTTATTGTCACTAAATAGTAAAAATGAAGTCATAAATTATTATAAGAAATATTTATCTAGGTTAAGTTGATATGTATTTAGCTGTTGATGAACCTAATGAATAAAAAAAAAATGATAAAAAAAAATTTTTTGGGGTCCCATTTAGTAACCCAAATCAGCAATTTTGTAAGGTTGTTCCAAATTCTTTTTTATGTCTCGACCTATGTTCTTTAGGGAAAGTTGTTCCTAATCACCAGCCCGTCTTGTTTCTTGGTTCATGGGAAGTTGTTCAGTTTCATGGTCTGAAAAGATCCTATCAGTATTCACAGAGCTGTCCCTTACACCCTATACACAACTTACCTAACTATATTTGCGATATTTTTTCCTGCCGTTGTTGTTAACATATAACTTACAGATAGTCCTTACTTAAAGATAGTTTTTGCAGAAAGGCCTTTAAGTAAAGTTTTTAAATTATTTATATTTCATTTCCTAAAATAAATAAATCTAACTTTTTAAGCACTCGCGATCACTTTCACTCATTTTAAGTATTAGACCGGGTCTATCGCGATAGTATTTAGGTAAATATTAGTAATTTACCTGTGTCCCGACGTTTCAACACAGTTTCATGTATTGTGGTCGCGGGTTGACTGACGTCCCAGCGAGTTGTCATCTAGGCGGCGGGTGACGAGATGTTCTGCTACCCACATTTGTCTTTATAATTTTAATATTATTGATTGTTTGTAAACATTGCACTAGGCTGCCGGCACACAACACTCACAGTGTCCGACGATTGTTCCGATGATAAATCGCGCGGTTTCAACTTATCAATGACTGGACTCCATGCGGATGACAATTTAAACCCGTCCTCCCGGTTGAAATTATTAGGGTTCTTCTTAATTTCAATAGCCTCGCGAACGATCCTTGGGTAATAGTGGCGTTCCACAGAGAGGATTTTCGGGGCATGAAGTTCAATCCAATGATTCGGACCGGATGATAGAAGGTGTTCTGCTATTGCCGATTTATGCATCTGACGGTTTTTTACAGCTGCGATATGTTCTTTGACCCGTTCGCTGACACTTCGCTTCGTTTGGTCAATATAAGATTTACCGCAGCTGCATTGTACTTTATACACTCCTGCATTCTGAAATGGAATGACATCCTTCGGCGTGCGTAAACAGTGTGATACTTTCGACAATGGACTGAAAACAGTCTTTATTGAATTTTTACTCAACACTGTCCAAATCTTATCTGTTACTCCTTTCACATAGGGTAAATACGCTGGCTGTCTGTTCACCTCCGGATGTTTTTCTTTCCTGATTTTCATGCGACGCTGAGCTCCTGAGTAGCCATTTTGAACCAGCACTTTTTGCACATGGTTTAACTCGTCGTTCCGATGTTCTGAGTCACACAAGTCGTATGCCCTCTTTGTCAGCGTCGACACTACAGACTGCAGGTGGCGCGGATGGTGATGGGAGGTCGCGTGTAAGTATCGATCTGTGTGTGTTGGTTTTCTGTATACAGAATGTGCAAGGGACCCATCAGGTCTCACCATTACCTTGACATCCAAGAAGGCCAAAGTTCTATCATCTTCTATCTCACATGTGAATTTGACCTTTGGATGGATAGAGTTTAGGTATTCTACATACTGCTTCACTGTGTCAGTGTTTCCTTTGATGACACTGAAAACGTCGTCAACATATCTCTTCCAGAGCTTAATAGTTGAAGGACCGGCACCCAATGCCAACTCTTCAAAGTATTCCATCCAGATGTTGGCAATAACCGGTGCCACGGGGCTACCCATTGCCACTCCATCGATCTGTAGGTAATACTGCTCACGGTAAAGGAAATAGTTGCCCTCCAGACATTGCTCCAGTAAAGTGATGTATCTTTTAGGAATATTTTTCTCTCTTATCCTGCCTTCGATAACCTTCAGACATTCTCTTATAGGAACATTGGTGAAGAGTGACTCAACGTCAAAGCTCACTAGGATCTCATCTGGTTCCAGTCTTAGGTTGCCTATAATGTCAATGAAATGACGAGAATCCTTCACATAAGATGACGTCTGACCCACAAAAGTTTGTAGTACACTTGCGACATGTTTCGCGAGATCGTAGGTAGGTGAGCCGATTTGACTCACAATCGGACGTCGGGACACAGGTAAATTACTAATATTTACCTAAATACTATCGCGATAGACCCGGTCTAATACTTAAAATGAGGGATAAATAAATCTGTTCATTATTTTCAAATTCAATAAATATGATTATTATGAAAGTTGTTTTAGTAGTTGTGCTAATTCGAGTTAAGGAAAGTTTTTCAATATTATTTAGCTGTGGTTTCCTTTGTGTGTACGCGGTTGGCATTCGAAATGAGACCCTGGGTTCGAGTTAATAGATAGCATTTTCCTGTTTTCGTGTGTCTCTGAGGTCGTCGGAACATTTTGATACTCTTTTAATAGAAGTTGATTAGATAAGTTTTTTTATTGGATTTGTTTTGCGTGACTAGAAACTAGCTGAATTAAGGATAGATAAGACTTATAAGTTTGTAAGTATCTGAACGCCGTGTGATGCCGCCTTGGAATACACAGCCACAACAGTCCACTGCTGGACATGGGCCTTCCCCTATTGGGGGGTATTGCAATACGGGGGTTAGCAAGCGCAGTGCAAGATTTTGCATTCACAGGGAATGCTGCTGCTCATTCCTTGGATGGTATCTCTTAGTCGCTTTTTACAACACCCACGAGAAGAGATTAGAGTGATGCCATTATAAGCTGGCATCACACAGCAAGAAAAGGATCACCCATTTCTTTTCCATGGGCATCATGATGGGCGTCAGTGGCTCAAGAGTCAATTTTAGGCGAAAAGAAGCTAACCTACCACTTCTCTATCGACGAAAGTTTTCATGGCAGTTTACGCTCTGCCTACCCCGTAAGAGATAAAAGCGCGAAAGGAAGTAGAAGAAGAAGTGGATGTGCTTAAAATCAACATTGTCTATTTATTAAAAGCTTTTATTTAACTTGCAGTGTATGTAAGTAACAATGTTTGTTCGGTGCAAATCTTGCAAGTTTAATTTGAACCACTTCTCGGTATCCGATTGAGTTAAAATTTTGCATGTTGGTCCAGTACCGATGACAATGCATGTTAATCATAAATTTGACCTGATGCTGCTGCCAGGATCGGCTCCGTACGAGAGATCTCCTCAGCGGTTTATAGCTGGGACACAAAATTTTGTATACGAATTCGTTTATTATAGGCAGTTGGTAGGCCCACCATGAATTAGACGCTACATCCAGGGTTGTCTTCGAACTATGGAACTCCTCAATATTCAACTGCTGGGACTTGCAATTTTGTATACGAATTCGTTTATTATAGGCAGTTGGTAGGCCTACCATCAATTAGACGCTACATCCAGGGTTGTCTTCGAACTATGGAACTCCTCAATATTCAACTGCTGGGACTTGCAATTTTGTATACGAATTCGTTTATTATAGGCAGTTGGTAGGCCCACCATGAATTAGACGCTACATCCAGGGTTGTCTTCGAACTATGGAACTCCTCAATATTCAACTGCTGGGACTTGCAATTTTGTATACGAATTCGTTCATGATAGGCAGTTGGTAGGCCCACCATGAATTAGGGTCACGTCAATAGAAGGCCTCCTGATAGAAGAATTAGACTGTTCGAAATTAACTGGGACTCGGCCATGTAATAATGACGCCATCAATGAAATGAAAAGACTAAGACATATTACAAGCTAATTCTTCTATTAGGGATGCCGGAGGAGTAGGTACCAACCTACTTCTATAGAATATAAAAGAGATAATTATACTTTATCCTAATGTTAGTTTTCCCCGTGCCTTAAGTTTTTCTATTGAAGGTCTCTCCGTTTTATAGAAAGACTTTCGTATTGATCAATAACTATCGTAACATAAACTAAAAAATATAAAATAAAATTACTAAAAAACTTTTAAAACAAGCTTTTATTTAAGTGCTCTGAAAAGATGAAAATAAAATTTTGAATGACATTAACTACATTGATTTATGACTTTACAGAAATGAAAATATAATAAAAGCTTGTCGCGAAAGTTTCAATTTGTGATTGAAATTTTGTAATAAGGTACGCACCTAACTGTAATTAGGTAGTTTCTTCTAGGCATCGCGACAAGCTTTTATTTTATTTTCATTTCTGTAAAGTCATAAATGAATGTGGTTAATGTCATTCAAAATTTTATTTTCATCTTTTCAGAGCACTTAAATAAAAGCTTGTTTTAAAAGTTTTTTTTACATAATTTTATTATTATTATTATTGTGTGTAACCATTGTTCTGTCTATTTTTTATTGAAAATAGATTATTTGTATTTATATGTATTAGAATCTGAAGAACGCAGAAAATATGCACGCCTGTATTCACGGCAGCACCGGTCACATCTGCGATCTGGTCGGACAACGGCTATATATCACGGTGATATCCTAGGTTTTGCGAGCCTGAAAGGTTTTATGTGTTTTCTTTCAAAATGCCTCGCTTAATCTGATGGTGTGCGAATGTGTAAAAGATTATGCGATAAGCTTGTACTGGAATAATAGTCACTTGTACCTAATTGCTCGGTATCTCTATAATGGATACAATCCGGAATGAGATTATTCGCAAAAAGACTAAAGTAACGGACATAGTCTGGAAGTGTAGCAAATTAAAGTGGCAGTGGGCTGGACACATTTGTCGTAGAACCGACGAACGGTGGAGTAAACGGGTTCTCGAGTGGAGGCCACGCCTCGGCAAGCGTAGTGTTGGACGTCCTCCGGCCAGATGGACAGATGACCGGCTGGTAGCGACTGGATAGCGAAAACGGGAGATCGTGCCAGCAGGCAACAGGGTACTGCAATAGGCTGATGTAATGTATGTACTATGTACCTAATTTGTATCTAATTGATATCGTCATAACCGTGTAATGAATCAGTCGGAATGAAATCACCCCATTTCTTTCCCTTGGGTGTATTAAGAGGCTAAGTGACTCAAAGGTTACTCACAGGTCATAATATATTGTTTGTAAAGGCGAATGAAATTTCTTCCTAAGAGACCTTAAATATTTAATGACGTCATGTAATAAATTAATACTAAATTATACGAAAGTGTTGCTAAGTGCAGCGCGACGTTGGCAGAACACTTACCTCATTATGCTGAGGGCTCCTTCGTTACGTTATGTTGCATAAATTAATGCGGAGTAGATGTAGTGAACCAGAAGACGCAGATTTGAAAAGATTTATAGTAAACCTATAAATTAATATACCAACACTCGTCTGATAAAATTTGGTCGTCCAACGACCCAAAGAACTCTGGTGTCAGAGTTTTTCAACCGCCAACTACTAGTAGTAGGCCTCTGACATGGTTGTCTAACGACCGCCATCTAAGTAATCATAGACAGCAACTAGGACCGACGGCTTAAAGTGCCCTCCGAAGCACGGAACCATCTTATTTTTTGGAAAATCAGGTGGTTCAGTCTGCAATGTCCTGACCAGACTGGGAACAAATTCACAAAGTGAAAAACATCAAGAGTGTCCCACCCAGAATCGAACCCGGAACCTTTGCATCGCAGGCACACTTCAACTGCGCCACATTGGCACATTGGTATGCAAATCTTTTTTTTAAACATATTTTGTCACGGTTGACCACACTATAGTACTTCATCTGCTCCCGTCTCATATTGTTCGAATTTAAAATTCAAAAGCAGTTGTATAAAGACCTGCTTTATCCTATAGTCATTCTTCTTCTCAAATCCTGAAGCATTACGAGAGAGGATGTTTTTTGACTTTGGATAAAATGGAGAAACGAATCTTATTTTGTATAAATATTGGCATAAGAATAAATAATAACATTATATTGGCACGGGGCGATTACGGTGCGTAAATTCGTTTGACAGACGCATCCGTAAACGTAATGTAGCCGTATTTGTATGAGATTCCTTTCATTCGTTATAGTGCGTTAAAAATACGCAGCAACGGCCGATAAGTGGAATAACCGCTTTAGAAGAGAAACCTAAGTATTAAAATTATTGTTATCCACTAGTACAAACAAATACCAGGAGAAAACGTCTTAATACTTACGTGAATAGCTTCATTACATTTGCCATTTCGAGATAGAACCTCGGCAGCCATTTCCTTCTTCCTTCTAAAAACATTTCCTAAACTATTCTCTACCGTAAGGAAGTGAACTATGTTACGATAGCATCAAAACTTTGTAGTTTATTAATTCAGAACACGTAACATTACTGCCGAGGCATGTTAGCATGCCCAGCAAAACCCTCGTATGGGTTAGAAAACTTGTTTATTATTTACTACGACATTTTTACAAGAGAAATACACGTAGGCGCTTCAACAGACCCTACTATGGCGGGTGACAGGAGTGATGCCAATAGGCAGAATGGAGGGTTCCAGGTGGAGTCGGGAAAAGGGTAGCTACCCGCCTGGCCGGGTGTTGTGTCCAGGGGACCGACTGGTCCACCTGGATAGATTTGGAAGTTGTATATATGCGTTGCGCGGTGAATCACTTCGATACCGCGTTTCAGGCTCTTTGTTCTGTCACGTGGCGCCATCTTGCAGTTATGTTGGAACTTCTGTTGCGTCTTGCTTGCTCGTGAACCACATTGAGTGAGCTTCTTGTCGTAGCTCCCAGAGGTCGCTACACTACTTTTGTGAACGTCCATGTAAAATTAGTTTACGGCTTGTATATGTCGCAGTATTATGGCAGAATTAGGATTTCGGCCGAAATCCTAGGATTTCGTCCAAAAGCCGGATTATGGCAAAATTGTAGACTACATTCGATCATCGTCCTAAGCAGATCCAGGATTTCGGTAATATTCCTAGGATTTTGGTCGAAATCCTGGATCTGCTTAGTATTATGGCAATAATCGTGATTCGGGGGAATCTATGAGCGGGGAGGGAACAATACGCTCGTCCTACGCGCGCGGGGATTGCGTGTGGCAGTGTGTTTATTTCTATCATTCATAATCTTTATTTAGATACTAGGTGATGCAAATGATAACAGGAGGTTCTGTTTACCTTGTTATATTTTGTAAAAGAGAAGACACCCAAAAGTTTATTTTATTACTCATCTAATAATATTATAAACAGTAACTTATGTGATTATCTACAAAATATTGTTTTTACTACTTGAAAAATCTTTAATGAAAGAAATGATACTCAAAAGTTTATGTTAATGACAGAAAACGAATTATTTAATGTTTGTTATATTAATCATAGTTAGAAGAGGTTAGCACTTAAATGTTTATGAAAAATGGTTAATTTTTATATCGAGACTATCTAGTCTAGGTATCTACCTAATAATAATAGTGATTAGTACATTCTATCTGGAGTCAATAAAAATAAAAGACTGATTTGATTATTATAAATATTTTTGTGTCATTTATTTTGTTTCACCAAATATTCTTAAGTTCTTATTTTTCTCTCCAAAAGCATAATTAGAATACAAATTAAAGTAAAGACAAATAATTATGCATGGCGATAGTCACTATTCCGTGTAATGAAGGCTTAAAATAGCATCACCCCTATTCTTTCCCACTGGTACGACACCCAGAAGCGACTAACGGATGGAAGTTTTCATGTGTATTACCATTTTATTTTTCTAAAGTCATTCACTTTTTATCTAAAATAGCCCTTAAAATTGTTTATGGCCATTAAAACTCTGCATACTCTGCAAGTATTTATGTATGTATGTGTATAGTCACTACAAAATTTATAAAAAGTGTTCTGAAGCCTTCGTTTTACCATATTACTACGTAGATCCAGGATTTCGGCCAAAATCCTAGTATTATGGCCGAAATCCTGATCTACTTAGGACGATGGTCGAATGAAGTCTTGGATTTTACCATATTCCGGCTTTTGGCCAAAATCCTAGAATTTCGGCCGAAATCCTAATTCTGCCATAATACTGCGACATATACAATTCAAAATGAGGATTATTTTATGAACTGAATGCTGTCAAATTTGTCGATTTAAAAAACTCCATACCACGTTACACAATACAACGTATTAAGAAGTTAATACAATATAGTTTCTACCACCTAATTTTCAGTACTTTTTTTTGTAGGAGGCTGCCACCAGGATTCAACGGGTTTTTGCGTTTCACATACGAAAGAGAAACATTTTAATAAATTCTTCTTCTTTCTTTTTCGTGCGGGACACCGAGTCGTCCAACGACTCGATGATCCCTGGTGTCCGAGTCTTTCAACTACCTACACCTAGGCCTCTGACGTGGTTGTGTAATGACCACCGCCTAACCACAGAATAATAACTAGTAACTAGCGTTACAGAAGCTTTACTTCGCAATGGTTTTCAAAGAAATATGTACTCAATCTGATAGACAATATGATTTAATTTAGCTCGCGTTCCAGTCAACCACGTGTTCATTTGCATACCTGCCAAATATTTTTTGAGGGAATATGAGCCGCGGTCTAGGGTTGCTTACTTCGAGAAACTACTTACGCCATCTAGCGCACAACACGAGCGTTTACTCCTACTTTTGGCGGGCACGCAGCAGGCAGCGACGAGTAGTACTCGTCGAGTACGAGTAGATGTAGTAGAGTAGATGTAGTCTAAGACCTAGCAGCATAATTGTATATGCTATACGATTATTGCCGAAGATTTAATTCAATGAAGTAATAAACCTGCAATAGTCCTTGCATCAGGCGGGTGCTGGCTCTGGGAGTACGAGTACTTCTATAGTGCAGACAGAGCAAGTATCCGCTTGATGTACACATCACAACACATTATTTGGTATAAAAAAGGCCTCTGTGCTGTTGGCTTTGGCCCCATACATGCCTCAAAGGTCCGGGTCCCTGTGGGCCCGAGATCCGAAAAGAATACCAACATAATAATAATAAAATGTATACTAATAATAATAATATTATAATGTATACTAATTTTTTTCCCGTGGGTGTCGTAAAAGGCAACGACGAACAATTTTAGGCGATGGGCTGACAACCTGTCACTATGGCGATTCACAATTTTCTGAATGACCCTAAAATGTTTGTCAGACGTGGCGTAAATGTCCGTTTTTAGCAGTCGTTTACGCTCTGCCTACCCCGCAAGGGATTATAGGCGTGATATATGTATGTATGTATGTTTTCGTCTGTCCATCTTGCAAAAAATTGTCGAGAAAGTTGAACAAATAGCGCACGCGTGTGACTTCTTTCGCTTGCGGCAGCCCGCTAGATTAGCCCTTTCGCAGTGGCCGGCGCCTGGAGGTATGTTTTCAATACCTACACGCGGAGTGACACAGGCCTGGCCTAACTAATCATAGACAACAACCGGGACCGACGGCTTAACGTAACCTCCGAAACACGGAACCATCTTTCTTAGGGACAGTCAGTTGTTTCAGACTGTAATTTCCTGACCAAACTGAAAACAAATTCACAAAGTGATAATCATAAACTTTGTGAGTGTCCCACCGGGAATCAAACCCGGAACCTTTGCGTCGCAGGCAGTCAGACTACCACTGCCCTACATCGGCCGTCAACATCACGCTTCCTTTTCTGAGACATGAGAGAATTGGAAAACCCAGACGAGTCCAATAATTATTAATTAATTTCATTACACGTCTAATCAACACGACATTGGACCACATTTGGGATCCATTGCCGATTGACGTCCGCTACCTTAGGGTCAATGTCGCACGCGTGATGCGCATACGCAGCCAACTGATTTATCCTCTAACCTTTTATGATACAACAAAGACTAATAAAATCTGCAGTATAAAACCTGGTCAGACATTGTCAACGACATCATTCAGTGATTAGCAATCAAAAGTCAAACATGAAGGCGGTGGTATTAGCTTGTGTTGTGGTCGGTGTGATGAGCGCTGAGCTGCCTCGCTTCAGACCAGCGAGGTTTCGCTTCCAGCGCATAGAACTGGCTCCAACAACCACCGACTCACCGACTGAAGCTACTACGGAAGCGTCAGGACCTTACGCCCCTTCAGGATGGAAACCAGCGGGACAACCCTTCACACTTCCGAACGAACAGACCGCCCCGGACAGCATGTACGGAGCCCCTCAACAGCAACAAGGACCGTACCCTCCATCTGGATGGAAACCTGCTGGACAGCCTTTCAGCCTTCCGAACGAGCCTCCAGCAACCAGTTACGGCGTCCCTGACAATACCTACGGCGCCCCAGACGCTGAAGTGACCACAATGGCTCCGACAACTGACAACCCTCAGCCTGAGAAGTTAGAAGGTCCAGTGGAAGTGCAGAAGAGCATGGGAGAGTATTACATTCTCCTCCCCGACGGCAGACTGCAAAGGATCGAGTTTGCGACTGAGAATGATGTCCAGAACATGAAGTACACAGCTCGTCTTCAACTCCGCAATCCTGCGCCAGTTTTCGTGTTTGGACCCTGAATGTTATAACAATTTTGACGATGTGATGAACTCCTGACCAAATATTATAAATTAAGATTTCGTGTAGTGTAAATAAAGTGCAAGTACAACACCATCATTTCGTATTCATAGACTTCCTCGAGTTTAATCTACTTTTAAAAGTTTAGTTATAAAAAACTTTATACCCTCAAAACAAATTTGAATTATCGGTTTTATAAATTTAAATTGATTCTTAGATGTTAAGGCTGTTTATTGGTTTTTGAATAATACTGAATTTTAAATGAATCCTAAGGAAGTAAAAACTTTGAAGGTTAGTTCTTACTTTTACCAGTTCAGCGTAAAAACTCAACTAAGCTAAACAAGGGTCTTACGACAAAAAAGTAAGATCCACTTCGCTCAGGTCAAATTTTGCAACAATAGATTTGTATTGTCCTTGAAGTACACATGTGTCATGTTACGAGCGGAGTAGTTAAGAGGCAACGTCAGCGACACTTGCGCGAATCAATAAAAAAACTAATAATAAACGCACTAGATTGGGAAACCAAATAATGAATTAACGAAATCGGCGCTTGTATTGTTGACGTTTAAGCCGTTTGAAAACGTCTACTCGTAATTATAGGAAAAATATGTTGAACGCAGTCTAAACGCGTGTCCTACTTTATTGAGGTAAGGCCCTATAAATGTACTTCCGTAAACATCAGAGACCTTTTACATTATTTCCTTTCGTAAACACTTGAATGGCATAAGGTCCTCACCGCAGTAATTATGTATGAAATCATTATCGGCGAGATTTTGCAGGTTGCTTCAAAATAATAATGAGGTTCAGGAGGTGTAATTTTAAATCAGTAGAAATTTCGTTTTTCATGCGCCAGACTGCGCCGAGTACTCTTACTCTAACCACTGTATCACAGGTCTTACTTATTTATGAATTTATTTTATACTTTATTGCACATCGTACAACGGCGGGCCTAATGCCACGCGGCATTATACTTAAAAAATAAATACATACACACATATACTAATACCAATACTAACAAATAATACATAAACTTATTACTCAAACTTGCTTCATCATTGATCCACTTCCAAACACACCACAGATGAATGAATGAGTAGTAAAAACTACGATCGCGAAGTTAGATCAATTAGTTTGTCTGGTGTGTCATCATCATCCTTTTAGTTTGGGGTCGGCGCAAATTTTTTTGTAAGCGCAAGAGAAATCCTAATTTCTACCGATACAAAAATACGCCTCCTTTGCCCCGGGGCGTAAATAAACCAACTTTACAGACGACCATTAAAACAAACGCTTTAATGAACGCAGACTTTATTGAGGCTTTTGTTTAAAATTTACTTATCCATCTACAAAAGATGAAATAATATAAAGTGTAAAAAAGACTGCATATATTTGAGCTGGTTTAGCTTATGAAACTGAACAACATTCTCAAGAAACTTTTTTTTTTTTATTTATTGAAGAATACACGGTATATTAGCGTATACAATAAATAACACATAGGTAGGCTTATATAGATGAACACTAAGACCATAAACGTTTCTCGCTGAGACATAAAGATGTGAATATAACACGTAATCCGTATACATTTATAAAAAAAAAAACATAGGCCTAAATAAAAATATATGTATCTTTCATACAAAATTTAATTATATTTTATTTCAGCCGACCGTGTCAATATGGATGAGACGTAATATTTTTCATATTTCGAGCTATGTTGAGCTTGGAGCAAGTTATTCAGTTTCATCAACTGTAGGAAGTACGAACAAAGATACAATGATAAATAAAGGGTATTATTATACGATATACTAATTTTTTGCCCTCACGAGAATACTCGCTGTAACAGGGTAAATACAATGGATATCGATTTGTATACAAATACTTAACCTCTCCGGGGATCAAATCTGAAAAAATCCCGGACTTTTTCGCCGCCAGCCAGATGCTTTACCATAGCACTACACCGGCCATGATCCCAATCGTTCAGATATATCGCAGTAATCTGGCAAAATCAAAAATTGTGCCAAATTCTTAGGATCCTAGGAATTTTCCCAAAAGCCGGACTATGACATAATCGTGACTTTATTCTACCATTCGTCCTAAATAGATCTAGGAATTTAACTAATAGGGAATCCGATGGCAAAACATTGTTCAAATTTTTTTTCTTCAATTAAGTATTGTCGTGACTAGTGTGACAAGTGTTTACTTAAAAAAAAGAAGATCTTACAATGGAAATAAATTATTGTGATAATTTGCATATAAACATCAAATATTTTTTGAAGATTTTCATAAATATGGCGAAGTAAATCAACCCATCTGGGATCTTTATTAAAACTATGCGCCAATAATTTACTGTTAACTTCGATGTAGGAATCAATTCGTAGAAAATACCTCAATTTAATTTAATTAAATGATTAATTTTCTTCGTAAGATAGTTATTAATTCTTTGTAAAGAACCCCTACAAAAACGAATATGTAACCATAAAAGTAAACTAAAAATTGTCATGACGACATTTGATTTTGATTTTTTTTGCCATTCTCAAACCAGTCTAGAAATGCGGCCAAAAACCTAGTATTTTGGCTGAATTTCTGTAAAATGAATTTTATTCTTGTTTAGTTAAATGAATTCCTATTATTCCTAAATCTGCCATATAACTGCGACTTATAGATACCCTCTTTTTACTTGCCTGACAAGGAACTTTCAGCTTCACTTCAACAGCCAGAACAGTACCATATACTAACTATGGTTGGCAGATTGTCGAGCGCAATGCATTGTGCTGTGTTTATGGGGAACCCATTCCATTAGTCGCCTTTTACGACAACCATGGATAGAATTTATTTCAGTTTCCAAAATATCCCAAAACTTTCACAAATAACCTTCACCTACTGCCTCTAATACATTCCACAGCCTTCTCATATTGCGGTAAATCGCTACCATCAGCTCTCTTTTCAAACACAAAAGACTTTACAGATTGAATAGGAATGTATGTATTCATGACAAAAAAGGTGTCGTTTACCGAAATTACACGTCTCATCTGTTTAGCAATTGCTACAACAAAATATTGTGATACCATCAATAATAATGTTAGAAAGGCCATGTTTTTGGTGGAGTATTTGCCAATATAACGTACAATCTAGGAATTCGCTTTTAATGAGTTTGATCATTATCTGTGCTTTTTCGAGTTACATTTAGTCTCCAGTATATTTCCATGTGATGCCGGTTAAGAATAGCATCACCCCATTTCTTACCCGTGGGAGTCGTAAGAGGCGACTTAGGGACTCGAGGGTGTGTATTGCAATTTTAAGCGATGGGCTGACAACCTGTCACTATGGCGATACACAATTTTCAGAATGTCCCTCAAATATTTGTCAGATGTGGCGTAAATGTCCGTTTTTGCGGCCATTTACGCTCTGCCTACCCCGCAAGGGATTATAGGCGTGATATATGTATGTATGTATATTTCCATGTTATATTAGGATGACTTGCGGTGTGGTGCTGGCTTAGAATAGCATCATCCAAATTCTACTCGTGGGTGTCGTAAAAAGTGACGAAGGTTCCCTGTAAATGCAACATCTCGCACTGCGCTCGCCTATCGACCTTCCGCGTGGTGAGTATTACCCCCCTTTCTAACAGGAGGAAGCCCATGTCAAGCAAAGAACTGTAAATTTAAATTGGGATGACTTATCTTCGAGCATTAAAACTACATCAGCTATAGGGGTTTTCACCTTTAATTTACAGAAACTGTTACTTCATTGTTCACATTTTAAACTATACATTAAAAGGATTCGGATGAGAAACAACACCTGGGTCACTGGGCAATTCTTCGTCTCCTATACATTTTCGGTTGCGATTTGAGATTGACCTGAAAAATAACAAATAATTGTGGTTTAGGTGCCCTATGGCGTACCCTGGGGAAGGGTTTTGTCCAGCAGTGGACTGCTTTAGGCTGATATGATAAGTGGGATTTAGGTAAGTACATGTCTACAAATAACTTGAGAGACGCAATTCATCTTATGCTTGGATACGGTAAGATCATGAGGAGAAATGAGAAGAATGTAACGAAATTATGAGTATAAATGTGCATGGAAATAGAACAGGAGTGATTTGAATTTAGATTGATTGTTCCAATGGAGATTTGCTGTTGATAAAGAAGAACAGAAAATATACATGTTGCGACGATTGACGTTGAACGAGCAGATGTTGATGACAAAGGTAAGTGGGGCACAATACAAGAAGTAACAAAAAGGGTATAACAAGCCGAAAGGAAGTCAAGTCAACTCATGAAACTAAAGAACTTTTCCCATGGAATACTGGTAAAAATGGAAATTTCTGTGCCACCAATAGTAAATTAACCAACTGATCAGCAAATTTTGTATGGGTGGTCCAAATTTTTTTTGGGTGAAGTTGTTCAGCTTCATGAGTACCTTGAACTCCTTTCGGTTTGTTATACCTTTTTGTTACTTCCTGCACAATGGCTCTCTCTCTTCTCTTTCTCTTTTCGTGTGGGACACCGAGTCGTCCAACAACCTGATGAACCCTGGTGTCAGAGTTTTTCAACCGCCTACTACCACTAGTAGGCCTCTGACATGGTTGTGTTACGACCGCCGTCTAAGTAATCATAGACAGCAACCGGGACCGACGGCTTTACGTGCCCTACGAAGCACGGAACCATTTCTTTTCGCACAATGGCTGATAAATGCTAAAAAATAACGGTATAGACATTTGTATATTCAGTGTGTGGGAGCGCCAGTGCCTTAACAGGCTTCTTCTGGGTGAGCTCGCTCCATCTTAGACTCTGTCTCTGTCCTATGACCTAGACAAGAGTCAAGAGCAAACCCATCATTAATAAAAAAAAAATAAAAAAAATATTCATTATTTTGATGAAACGATTAAAGTTCCGCGTTCCGACAAACCCTTTAGCTACAAGCGGAATGGTTGTGGCACAAACTTCTCGAGTAATCTTACAACTCCTAAGTTCAAGGGTATGCGTCTGACGGCTCCGACAAACGGAAAATTAAATTGTTTTGAATAGCACCCTCTGTCACGATGTTTCAGGCGCATTACATCGAACTTTTCTTGCAAAACAGGTTTAATTACATCGCAATAAAGTGAAAAATAGTAGTCGATATCTTCTTGTAGCTCATGAATAAAATCGGAACGAATACAGATGTAAGTAATTTTTTTAAATTATTACTTTCAATATGTGCGGATGGGAACGTCGGAAGGGGAAGACCTCGACAAACGTACCTTGATCAAATCGGGGACGTGCTAAAGAAAGGTCAGGTCAAGAGTACCCTAAACCGACGAGCATGCATGAAGAGATTGATGAATGTGGAGGAGGCGAAAGAAGTATGCCAGGATCGTAGTAAGTGGAAGGAAGTAGTCTCTGCCTACCCCTCCAAGAAAGAGGCGTGATTTATGTATGTATGTATGTACTTTCAATATTTAACAACAAATGCTTTTAAAGTCTGGTTTTCGTCATTCATTTTAATGTAAAAAGTGCTATTTTATTCAGTACGCAAAGTTTGCAGGGCGAAGTCGTGTATGTAAAATAGGTATATCCATGTTATGGTTAACTTATTGCCCCCAAATTACGATCTTCAAATGATATATCTGTTTGCATATGAAAATGTGAACAGATAAAATACATACATCAGCCTATTGCAGTTCACAGCTGGACGAAGGCCTCACCCAGTGTACGCCATAGGGCACGATCTCTTGTTTTGCCATGCAGGCGCTACCAGCCGCCTTTTTTATGTCATCTGTCCATCTAGCAAGAGGTTGTCGAACGCTACGCTTGCCAAGGCGTGGTAGCCTACAATAGAGAACCCGCTTTCTATGTCTTGTTTGTTCGGAAATCAAACCCGAGTCCTTTGCTTAGCAGGCAGTCGCAGCTCTACGTACTGTGCCACATCGGTTGACGTAAGCTATTGAGTTACAATTTCTGCGTCTGTCCTCGATTAACAGACTTGAAGAACCGACTCCAACACGTTGGAATGAAGATAAGAAGTCATTCGGGATGGAATGTTGACAAAGTATCCTCATTGTTCTATGACTCATTGTTGAATATAGGTACTTGAGACTTTAGGGAAGGTTGACTGTATGAGTTGAGCAAACTTTGAAGTTACGCTTGAATTTCTATTTGTGCATTATGTACAATCAACCTCACGTCTGGTTAGACACTAGAACCACTAATGTAAGTCTTATGCGCGTCTTATGGATATAATATAGTACGGTGAGTTCAAAATGAACCATAAAATATTATTCCACTGGTGGACATTCTGCCTGACTCTCCAATTACACGCCACTTAGATAATCCTCGGCCAGCTTCATCCATTTCCAGTTATCCTTCTGTTTAAGTTATAAATTTTCTACAGATGCTAATAACTTGCTTACATAATCCGATTTAGCGATTTCAGACCCATTCCTTCAAAACAAGAAACAAAAAAAACAACTTACGATAAAGAACAAGTCCCTCAAAGTAATTATCCTTGATCATCCAGAAGTTGAACACCCAGAGGACGATGCCGCGAGAGCTGGCGTAGGCGAAGAGAAGGGAGATCCAGGAAGTGTCCTCGTAGACCATGGGCTCCTTAATCATGTTGGAGAACGGTCTGCTCGCCATAGTGGGGAAGGTCAAGATACTGGTGTTCGACATGTTGATGTATTTTAGTATGGCGTCTGTGAAACAAGAATAGTGAGTAAAAGTAAAAACTCTTTATGACACACGAATACGGGACAATTAAAAACAGAAAATCTTAATCTCAAGTGCGCTAAGGCGGTCTTATCGCTAAAAGCTTAGGAAAGCGGTAAAGAAAACAGAGCAGTGCATGAGAATTAAAGCTATACTTAAGTAACTAAAATAAAAAAAAATTGGCCCTCCCATACAATTTATCCCGGCCGGGTAACACACTAAGTATGGGAGGGTCAAATTATTTTTTCATATTTCGACCTATGTTCCTTGGGGAAAGTTGTTCAGTTTCACGTACTGGTTCACCCCTTAAGATATTCTCAGCAATTTTTTTTACACCTTATATATTAAATATAAAGAATTTTTAAATGTGAAAGGCTTTTTTAAGTACAAAGTAAACTATGAAATTCAAAGTGTTGACAAACCAACCAATGAATCTGGTTATGACTTACCTACGCAAAAATCATTAAAATTCAAAAGACTGTGTTAGGGTCAAAATTGTATATATCCAATAACACGATTCCCGCAAAAAGAAATAGGTACAAATCAATACACACAGTAAAAAAATGTGTATCGCGCTCCCATCGCCTAAAATACCCTAGAGTCGCCTCTTATGAAACCCATGGGAAAGCAATGGGGTGATGCTATTCTAACAAATCAATAAATTATTAGATTACATCCTTAGACAGACAAACTTCAAAGACATATAATCAATAGGTTTGAAATGGGTTTGAAGTCGGAATTCAATATTTGTGATTCAATAGATTCTCAAACTAGTCAAGTATTTACATGATCTGCTTAGATACATAAACACATTAGTCCAGTATGGCTGGCATAAATTGAGGGCATAGCTTATAAATATTCTATAAAGTCACTAGTTATTTGTATGATAGCGTTATGTGTGTGTGTAAAGCACATAATTAGTACATTTTACGTATTTTTCACGCATGCGTTAATTTTCGATTCAATGTAAAGTATGTCAGCATTTATCTTAAATGATACCAAATGATAAATTGAGTCCAGTCTAGGAACTTTAGGCCAAAAATAAACTACTTTAATATTATTTATATATGAAGAGGTAGCCATACAGGGCAATTATAGTTGTACCTATTAGAAATAAAATAGAAGTAAAAAATGCATTATGGTTCAATCAAATAATTTTATCAAAGATCGTCTGTTATTTGTATCGATGCATCATTAATAAATATTGACCGAGTGCGAGTCGGACTCACACACGAAGGGTTACGTACAAATTATAGGGAATAGGCAAAAATTACGGTTGTTGTATGGAATAGCCTTTATAATGTAAGTTACTCGTATGATTGTGAAAATTTTAATGACTCGATCGAGCTTCGCAAACTGAAAAGGATTTATATTTTTTATTATTATTATTATTATTATTTTTTATTAATGATGGGTTTGCTCTTGACTCTAGTCTAGGTCATAGGACAGAGACAGAGTCTAAGATGGAGCGAGCTCACCCAGAAGAAGCCTGTTCACTCTTACTTTGAAGAGATTAGGGTTGTAGGTATGCTTTTGGAAACACAGATGCAGGTAGTAAATTCCACTCTTTAGCAATGCGCATTATAAATGATGACTGGAAGCGCTTAGTCCGAATTGGTGGAATGGCTACCAGGTACGGATGGTATCCGGCGGTGCGTCTGGATGTCCGATGGTAGAAGGGAGCTGGTGGAACAAGGTCGTGAATCTCTTGAGCACACTCTCCGAAGTACAATCTATAAAATACCGACAAACAGGCAACCTTGCGGCGATGAGCCAGGCTATGTAGCTTGGTGTCCACCAGTTTTATGTCGCCTATGAGCCTCTTGGCCCTGCGTTCCACCGAGTCAAGAGCGGCAAGTTGGTATTTGGCTGAGCCATCCCAAAGGTGACTGCAATACTCCATGCAGGATCGGACTTGTGCTTTGTAAAGAGTTAAAAGCTGTCCAGGCGTAAAGTATCGCTTCACTCTATTCAGGACGCCCAGCTTTTTAGCCGTCGTCTGAGCCTTGTACTCGATGGTCGCGCCGAAGTTTAGATTTGATGTCAACTCCATGCCTAGAAGCTCAAGCCTGTCAGTGACTGGGACAGATGTACCCCGAAAAGTAGGTGTATTATTGCCCTTATGTTCATCATACATCTCTACGTATACATTTTTTTTTCTAGGCCGACGGCGTAGCGAATAGTACCCCTGCCTGCTACACTGAGGTTCGTGGGTTCGATCCCCACAAGACACAAATATTTGTGTAGTAAATTTTCAGATATTTGTTGTTAGTCTGAGTGTATTTTATGCATATTGTGTATATTTTTACGAAAATACAACACAATAGCAATACACAATTTTCCGATGAACCAGATATTTGTCAGACGTGGTGTAAATGTCCGTTTTTTACGGCCGTTAACGCTCTGCTTACCACGCAAGTGAAAATATAGGCGGGATATAATATATTGCTGTTGTTGTATTTACAAAAAACAGTATCCATATCAGCTATTTAGTTCCAATAGTACAAGCTTTGCTTAGTTTGGGGCTAGATGGCGCTGAGTAATGCGCAGGTTATTTATTCATTTGGAATAAACCATGAATAAACACTGCGATCAACAGATAAATCTGCCCGAGAAATCTTCCAGTACTGGCTTGCTCTTAGATTAGCTGAAATAGTGTCTAGATTACAGAGACTGGGCTAGACCGGACCATTCACAAAGTGGACTCAAGAACAGGGTTCTATTAGGAACCAACTCGAATCCAGGCCATCCATTCATTGGAGCAGGTATTGGGACTGCAGGAGAGGAACTATTAGGTCGGAGATATTCTGGTCAATTTGGTTAAATCTCTTGCACAGTTGTTTTCATTACTTAAAGTTTACGTAATTTTAAATAATCTAACAGAAACTTGAAAAAGATTTACTCGGAAAACTCTGAGCTTACAGGCTGCCGTGTGGTGCCGACTAAGAATAGCATTGCCCCAATTCTACCCGTGGGTGTTAGAATTTATAAAAAGCGACTAAGGGATAGTCGTCCAGGGAACGGGCAGCAGCATTCCCTGTGAATGCAAAATCTTGCACTGCGCTCGCCAATCAGCTTACCATGCGTGGTGAGTATTGCAATACCCCCCCAAGGGAAAGGCCCACGTCCAGCAGTGGAATGTTGTGGCCCTGTATGTATGTACTAAAATATACAACAAAATAAATAAGGGTGTAAATTTTTCAAGATATACCGACAGGCAATCACACAGAAAAGTCACTATTTCATTACCTAACAAATCTGGCGGCGGCGTGTTTGTAAAAGGCTTTTAAATATGCAACCAGAACCATAATTAAAAACGAACTTCCCATGTCAGGTATACAATTCTGGGCGACGCCTCTTCCATCTAGTCTACCGCGGCTCATACATTACCTCGCCACCAGTGATGGCAAGGTCGCAAGTTCAAATCTTGCCCGCGGTAGAAAATTTTGCAAGTTTTCTAAAGTAGGTAATAGAAAATGCTCCAGATATATCATAATTCTACTCAAAATACTTCCGTGATTTTAAAGTCGGAATATTCAATTTCTAAGCTCTTGAAAACGAAGTTTAAAGATAGATCTGAACATAAAGCTTCGAGTCATATGCAATCCCAGTCAGTCGGTTCAATTGCAGTAGGCATTCGAATATCTTGAACGGAGCCTCGGGGTTGAGGGCTATTGGAATCACATGGTATTGTTACGTAACAGAGACTTATGTACCACTGGGGATAATACATACACATATCACGCCTATAATCCCTTGCGGGGTAGGCAGAGCGTAAACAGCCGGAAAAAACGGCTATTTACACCACGACTGACAAATGTTTGAGGGTCATTCGGAAAATTCTGTATCGCTATAGTGACAGGTTGTCAGCCCGTCGCCTAAAATTGCAATACACACCCTCGAGTCCCTTAGTCGCCTCTTACGACTCCCACGGGAAAGAAATGGGGTGATGCTATTCTAAGCCAGCATCACACGCACGGTCACTTCAATCAGCTTCAATGATAACCACTGGAGATAAGCTTAGTTGAATTCATGTTTAATATCACAAAATAGTTCATAAATTAAGTCGCTTCCTGTGTTCATATGTACACACTTTTGCGTACTTTTAAAAATCTATGTATACTTATATTTTTTTCAACGGATCTTGATGCGGTTCTTGAGTAAATAGAGTAGTGCTGGGAAAAGGCAGCGGCCACTAGTTGGTTCTAAAATGCACATGATATGGATCAATCGGAGTGTAAGTCTGCATTAAGTTAGGATGTTTCGTTGCCTGGCCGGTATTATTTGAAAGTCGAATACGGAGTTCCTATTTCATTTTTTAAACTCTTCCCTGGATTGATGGCGCTGTACTTGGTATGATTACGTAAGAAGGCTAAAATGCGAGTGAAGATAAAATTTTGTTGCCGCATTATCTTATCTGTTGCTCACTTCACTTTGAACAATTTCCGCACTGTATTCCTACTGACCGTGAGTGTTGGCGCAATAGAGAAAAGGCCTATGCCTTGCAGTGGATGGATGTGGGCTGATGATGATGATTCTTACTGAAGTTCTGCACGCAAGAAACAACAAAATATGTCAAAACGTAAAGCCGTCGCACCCAGTTGTTTTTATAATTCACTTAGATAAAGCTAAAGGATGCCTATAACTTTACAAGTGGTCCCGGTTGTTGTCTATAATTACTTAGACGGCGGTCGATACATTTCAGAGGACTACTTGTAGTTGTTTTGGAATAGTAGAGGGAGCAGAAATGATAAGCTGGAACAAGATTAAAGTTCAGTATATTTGGTACGTCTGTACGGCGCGGTGGCTCTGACAAAACAAGGGCGGATTGTATGGAGCTATTTGTTAATATAAGGCTTTGCCAACGCCATCTGCAGGCACAAGCAAGAAATAAATTACAGCAATATCTATGCAAGCATAGAAAAACTAGGTACATACCTTAGACCTGAGCAAGCGCAAGAGTTGAACGTTAGCTCGTGTCGCGTGTAGAGTGGTGTTGTTTACAACAGTATTAGTAGGCGGTTAAAGAACTCTAACACCAGGGTAGGAAGACTCGGTATCCCACACGAAAAAAAGAAGCAATTGCCTTGGTGTTCCACTCGATACTGATGACGATGATCAGATTTCACTTACCTTCAGTATTAGTCCACTTGGTGTCAGCAAGGAACAGACCGGTGTACACCACATCCATGCCCAGGACCATCAGACCGACCACTGTGAAGGGAATGAGGGTCGCGTAGAAGCCGCAAGGCCTGTGACCCTGAGTCATGTAGATCACGCAGAAAAGCATCCAAAGGATGTGGACGGCTACCCATAGCTTTATCTTTCTGAAAAACCAATTAGAATCAGCCTCAATGATACATACTTTGAAAAAAACAACTTTTACTTACTTACTTACTTACTATCTTGAGTATTCCTATCATGAAACTGATCAAACTTTTCCTAGTACATCAGGAAACATCATGTTTTTTAGTAAGTTTTCTTATGGTAAAGGCTGTCAGCTGATTGGAATGTTTTGTTGGCGGTCGAATTATTAATGTCGTTTCATGCTATATGTTCCTAGGGGAAAGTTATTCAGTATCATGGTCTGCATGCACCTTATCAGTATTTAGGGGGCTGCCTATTACACCCTGTATGTAAGTAGAGTAGGCATTTCGAGAACAATAACGTTCGACTTAAGCTGCTGGGAAAATTTTGGTTTGTTTCATGGTTAGAACAATTCGATTACTTGTCAGACGTGGCGATAGCGACCGTATATTTGCGGCTGTTTGTCTGTTTTACCTGGTTTGATCTGTAGTATCCATTTAATCCTCTACTCCATGACTGTACTTGTATGTCTAAACTACAGGACTTACTTGCGGAAACGCCGGGCGATCTCATTCTTCACCGGCCATTGTATAGTAGTGCGCGCAAGTTTCTGTCTCAACATCACTGTGTAGTTGTAAAAGTACACCCTGCCACACGACTGGGAAACAAACATAACTTTGAAATGACTCTGTGACTTCTACTTCTATGGAGTGCACTCGTTCATACAGGTTGGCCTGAATAGTGATGTCCTAAGTCAAAATTTGAAAGCCTTATAGTAAGGGTTGTCTGAATCACCCTCATATATGTTCCGCAATTTTTGTAGTTTTAGAGTTATTTTACTTTTAAAATTGACTTTCAGGTTTATTTTATCGTATACGCCAGAAAATACAAATGCTACCAAATTAACAGTGTAAACAGGTTTTATTTATGTAAAAAAAAGAAGAAAAAAGCCTACTAGTTGAAGTTTTCGCTTACAACATTAAAAGACACTATTCAGAGACCAATAATTTAACACAAAGACGAGAAGATTTTTATTATCAAATAAATGATTATGATTGTAATTAAGATAAATAATATTCCTCAACAGATGGCGTTGTTAGTAAAAACAACTCACATAAAACGAGTGAAACATTTAATACTTGTAAATATTTTACCAACCTGAGGATCATAAAGGTATAAGAGCTTCGTGATGGTTACCTCCTGCAGTTCAGGATGTTCCGGCTGCAGCTTGCACTCCAGGGTCAACCAGCTGATCAGTAGACTGATGCTGGCTGTAAATCAATTTGAAGATTTTTAAGTGATTTTTCTTTAAATTAATGTAGATCACAGAACAAAGAAAAAGTCTATAAGGGAGCGAGCTTACCCAGAAGACCAGTTCCATAGGAACTGAACCAGGAGCCGTATTACGCTATTTGAAAAGTGTCTCAGTCGTGTTTCAATACTGCCAGTTGGATAATTTTGGCCCTTTGTATTTCGCTATCAGTTTGAAGTATAGAAAATCACAATGGCAATCGAGTGACAATGAGTGTCGAAGGCATAACAATGGCAAAAAAATATGACAACTGGGGCCCAGGAAGCTCTGGATCCTGACTATCAACGCTCAGGCCATCACATAGCAGACCATGAAGCAGCAAATAGAAGGGTGATACTCTCCAGACACACCTCGTCACACGGAAATGAAACTAAACCCTTACTTTTCATGTATAACTCCCATTTAACGAATTAGCCGATGAGCCATGACAAATCTCATACCAAGAATCAAATTGGGGACCTCAAAACAAACTTAGAGATTAGACTACGTAGGAAATTGATTTAGGCAACCATTCCAAAAAAAAAAACATTTAGGCCAGTCAAGAAAACATTCAACATACATACATATATCACACCTACATCCCTTGTAGGTAAGGCAGAACACAAATGGCCCTAAAAGTTGTCGTTTACGCCACGACTGAAACATTTGGGATCATTCAGAAAATTGTGTAGCTGCATAGTGACAGGTTGTTAGCCCATTGCCTAATATTTCAATAAACATGTTACCCTCGAGTCCCTCGAGTCCCTCAGTCCCTCGAGTCCCTCAGTCGCACCTTACGACGCTCACGGTAAAGAAATGGGGTGATGCTAATCTAAGCCAGCATCACACGGCGTCGAAATAACCAATAATGGCGAAAGATTTTATAAAATCAGAAATCAACTTACTTTGTGTCGCTATTGAGGTCAACGTGAAAACAGATAAAAAGGACATCTTCCTTAGGTAAAAACAGTTATCCCTTTATTACCGAGTCGATTCCCAATAGGTCTAAATTCGTTACGAACCGTTTCGGAGACAATTTGGTAACAACAAATTCAAGTGGGCCAAGAACCAATTTTCTGTCCCTGGGTGTGGTCAATTATAATTTGTGATTTTATTTAGAACAAAACCAGATAAGTACACTGTTGTCGAGATGCAGAAAAATCTGGCTTTCCTGGTAAATAGTTACAGCTCCTTTGCCGTCTTTCCAAGTCATTGCAATTGGAAGCGTCTATACAACATCCTTGCCCCTTTACGTTGTCGTTGTCGTCAAAACACACTTTTGAGATCGATGCCAGTAGTCCACCAGGACTGAACACTACCCATTTATCCATGGAGACTTCAGTGCATGTTGAGATGCAAAAAGGCGGAATTTACCTACTTTGGCACTTCAATGCCCAATGTCTGTATTTTTCGAAATGGGTGTCTTAAAACAAACTTCATGCCTTTACTGCAGCGATAAACTGCGGTAAAACGTGTTCGAAAATTTTAATTGGGCAATTAATGTCTCGTAAAAATATTGACCACACCCGGCGACTGTTCAGCCGTGTTTTTGATCACAGGTAAGTCTAAAATTAATAGTCATCCTTTCCGAGCAAAAGGTGATAATGAAAAATTTAATAGCACCCCTCAGCGGCCTAAATGAAATTCAATTTCCCAAAGAATAGGAATCGTCTCATTTCATTTTGCGAATCATTCACAAAATATTACCTTAAATTTTTCAGCACAAAATGACTTAAATAAAAGGCTGTTATTTTTAAGTTCTTCTTATAATTATAATAAACTAAGCATGCACAACAAAAGTGTTCTTAGTGGGATCTTCACGTATCCCACTTTGTGGCTCTGGAATCGGTGGATTTTTTTTATTATGTTTCTTTTGGACTTCTTTCTTCTTTATTTTCTTTCTGATATGCCAGATCCTTCTGATGAATAGTATGTTACCAGTTAGGAATACGATACATCTCAACCACATGACTGACGCCAGCATAGGGATCCATCCTGCAAACTCCTGAGGGTCGTCAACTTTCATTCCGACCGCCCACCCAGCGTGCCTTAGAACCATTTCTATAGTGAGACTTTGTTGTATATGGGCTAGGTACACGATTGCCATGGACACGTCAAATATCACCATTAGAATGCATGTGTACATGAAAATACTAATAACAATCTTCAAGTATTTGAAATTTACTGATAAATAACAGAAAAGCAATGCTGATATTGCTATGAACATCCACACGCAATGAAATCCGAGGCTTATTTCCATGTGCCTGAAAATAACGCAGTGCTGTACACTCCTAGCCATCAACCACAAAACCCTGATAGATGGCACACTTAGGGCGAATACTTTCTGGCCAGATCAGACCTATATGTCTGATGTTAAATCGCACGCATTGGTTAGTGGTGGATTTATGAAATGACGCGACCACTGACCAATCAGTATACACGCATTTCCCCGCCCGGGAACCGCGTACCTCAGCTAATTGTCATATTCTTTGCTTGAAGAAATTTACACATGAACTTTGATCAGGGCTTTGTGGTCGTTGCTTTTCTTCTCGAATGGCGAATCAAATTTTATTTGCCCAATATGTTGCCACACGAATGGCATTTGGAGTGGCTGCCCATAGGTCTTCAAGCGTGCAGGTGTCTGGTATACAACAGAAACTCTTAGTCTAAATTGCGCTAAGGCAGTCTTAACGTTAAAAGCTTCCACACAACCTTTGGGTAGAGGAAAGCGGAAAAGAAATCAGAGCAGTGCATGAGAATCAAAGCTATACACAAATATAAAAAAATAAGACATACTTTTATGATAAACTAGGTATATTAAATATAACGATAAATAAATACACGTACATATACATACTTATATAAATATATACATTACACGCTTTGTGGACATATAGACAAATTAGAGGATATAATTAAATATTTTTTTAATGTGTTGAGAGTTATGTAGAATCCCGGGAGTTTCTTCACATTTTACGGGATCCTGTGTTTTATTATAAATATAATTTAAAAAATAATAATAAAAAACTTACAATTGTACAGATTGAGTGAGCCTTATTGACGTGGATTTAACCAACGGAGACAGTGGGATTGGTTTCAAATTTGAACCTCTTGTGTCGAAGCGTTCGATGAGATTGATATTTCGTATGCCTTTAGATGTATTTATAAATGCGTAGCCACATTTTTCGTAGTCGTACAGGTACATTACCATGACCACCTTGATCGTCTGGTGATTAAATAGATCTGGACTCCACTTACAAGTTATAACTGTGGATGCTAGCACTAATACTGCGACACCTTGAGTGAGAAAAAGTGATTTATGATCAAAAGGAAATAAACACTAAATTTTATACAACTTCTAGATGTCGCCTATAGTCGCTTCGAGACGAGCTTCAAGAGATTGAAAATTTTATTCAGTTGGTAGAGCAGTGAGCCGGTGTTAACCCGGCGGGAGTGTGGTGACAAAAAGTTTAATAAAGTATGTGGCTGGGTGTGACATACCCCAATACAAAACAACATTTATTAAAGGTTTTACACTAAAATATTATAAAATGCTGCTGCATATTATATAAGGGGATTATTATGATGGAATAAAAACAAATATATTATGAAAATTCTTTATATTTTAGTTATTTCACTTATGAGATCTAAGGCACTCGTTTTTGGTAACAAAAATAATTATCCTCTTTTTAGAAAATCACAAAAATTAATAAATGTTATCTGAACAAAAAAATACTCAAGGAACTTATTAAACATGAGCTTTTACATAAAATAAAAATATAAAATTAAAAAAATAAAGTAGTAACACGTTAGAAATTTTAATCAACATCAGCACAAGTTTTACCAGAAAAAAATGCATGTTCTAGACATTTTCCACAGTCAGTACATGCATGTTTTTTTTATAATAAGGTGCATAAACACTGATACCACGGCGACGTGTTCTATGGCTGATGCATAAGAATAGATAATAATACTGCGTATAGAAACGAAACTCCTTTGTCTGGGCCCCAAAAGCCGCGCTTTAAATACCTACTTCCCCCCGCAGCCCGTAACGCCCCGCACTCTCCCGCGCTTTAAGTCGAGGCTGTCACGTGCCAATAATTTTATTCCACACTAGCGGCCAGTCAAGCGGTTGCGACCGCTGCTAACAGTTTTCCCGTGGGAACCAAATATTTACCCGTTTTAAAGTCTTACCTTACCATTTTATTGTTAATAGGTAGATACAGAATTTTAAAATAGGTGCAAAACATACCTACGATACGAATGTGCTTATTTATCATTATTAGCTAACAATGACTTAGGCACCTAGGTAGTTTAAATTAGAAAATGGAAACTAGGTACCTACGTAAGTAAAAAAAGGAGTACACACAACAATTACGTATAATAACGAATGGTAGGTACCTAGGTATTTACTGTAAAATCATCACTTACCTTGGCTCATCTTTAGGCAAATTAAAAAAACTTACTTTTGCAGCCATACACACCACAATAATTCGGCATTGCTAAATTTTTCACAAAAAATTAAAATTCGACCCGCACGACGAATGTTTCCGCGGCGAAGCGCACTCCCGACTGAATTGTTCGCTAAGAGACAGCCAGACGGATTGACCTTGAGCGCGTCTGGAGCGGGAGTGTCATCTCTATGTGATTTCTACTCTATGGCTGATGGAGGGATATCATCATCCGAATCCCATTCACTGCTCCTTTCCGCGTAGTCGACATTTATCTCCCGTGTGTCAGATTCACGTTCGTGTTCACTGTAATGATCAGGTACTTCTGAAGAACTTGATTCATCTGAAGAATGTTCTAGAACTTCATTCAGCAGTGACGTAAGCCGTCTTTCATCATTTTCCACTAACATTTTTATTTAAAACTTAAAAAGAAAGCAATAATTATTTATAAAGCCAAATTAAACGCTATACAAAGTTGATACAAAATGTATACATGAACTATGTGGCGGGGTGTGACCTACCCCATGAACTTTAGCACATGTGTATTCCGAGCGCTGGCCGGCGCAACACTGTGATCACGCCATTTTCCCCTTCTACAACCCCTGCCCTCCAGCTACACAAAACCTCTAAAATGTAACATGGCAAATAACAAAGATATGCCGATGTAAACAGTATTCGGGGTATGTTATACCCCACCACATTCCCGCCGAGTTAATGCGTAAAATCATAAAATAATATAAGAGGCGATCATCTTCTATCCTTGTCTATAGAAACTATCCTTGTCTTTGTGTGTCTTAGCTTTTTTAACAGAAAGTGACAGTTCTAGGCTCGTCTTTTGAATACCAACCATGAGCTAGAGCGCCCATTTTATTTTACAGATTACTTACCATGTCACTAACACAATACATCTGTAAAGTTTTAACTTGCGGCAACATCTAGAAATCAACTTGATTTTTGAATTTTGTGAGACCCCCCCATGCGGGGGGTCCCACCCCTCCCCTATACATTATTTTATGAAGCCAATTCAAATACCTAGTTCCCTTCAAGTCATTTGTGGGGGGGTCGCCGCAGGGGATCATTATTTTAAATTTATTTTATGGTAGGTATTCAAAAGTCCTTCCCAGTGCTATTTTAAGTTAGAGATTTTAGTTGTAACAATTGAGACTTATATTCAATTACAATACTCACACTGTATGATAATAAAAAATGTGATCCCAGCGATAACATGTCGGTCGTATTTCTGTACAGTAACAACCACAGACTCATCTCTTTTCCCGAAAGACGATCTGTGTGTTTTTGGAGTCAGAAGAATTACAGAGCTATGACTCTTGTTCACTTCCAACAAGGATCCAGATTTCATCTTCTTCTACTGTCTTTCCTACTATTGCTATGAATTCAAACTATCTGTTCCTCTGTGTTTTGTGTGCTAGGGCGAATATGATCAACTTTCTGAAGATCATGATAATAGGAATATTTTGCCGATAACACCTTATTGTGCGTCGGTTCAATATATTTATTACTGATACAAAATATTGCTGCTTTTTTATAATTGCTACGAAATTGTACGAAATTTTCGTTGATTTTATTGTCATGTGACGTGTTACGTCACAATGTGACACTTGGTGACAATGTCTGTTCAAATGTCTATGGTTGTGCTCAAGTTTGTTATCTGTGGTGTACACGCAAGAAGAGATTTGGTACATAGTTTTTAATTTTCAATCCCGAGCCTGAGCTCCCGTAGATTGTGAATCTTTTTAGCTAAGCCCATGAACCTACATATAATACGTACATATTTTAAATAATCAATCCTTCGAGCAACGCGCTCTTCTGTCTCATGTACGGTACGGTAGGTACGGAAGGCCGTGGCGCTCAAGGACTCAATATAATTGAATAAAATAGGTAACTAAGTTATGCAAAATTTGGCAAATAAGCTATTATCAGATACCATTTATAATAAACTTATAAACGGAACTTATTCTTATACAGATATAATGGATGGTTTTAAAGTTAGACGAAACAACTTCCATGCAAGTAAAATGGCTGTGACTCAGCTTATTTATGTCGTACCAGAATCTGATTCTCTGCGTTCATGTAGATACTAGATTTCCGCCCAGTGGTTTCACATGTTGCCACTCTTTTTCCCGTGATAATAGTTGTTTTCCTGCAATAAAAAGGAGCCTTTGTATTATTCCAGGTTATACTCTACCTGTATTTCAAATTTTATCATTATCGGTCAAGCCGTTTGAGTGTGACGAGGTAACAAACATACATACATACACACACAAACTCTCAGATTTATAATATTAAGTACGGATTTTAATATTCTCTGAGAGTATAAGCAAAGGAACTTTCGCAGTACATCGGTGGATCGTGCTACTGTGAATAGTGAACTTGGGACTATTAGAATTAGAGGTCCATTGCTTTGTAGCATTCAACAAAAATGTGTCAAAAACTTTAATTTTGATATGAATCGACAAGAAGAAGTAGGCATGTTTTTTTATTTAGCTATTTAGCAACTCAAGAATATTAAATCGGTGAATTTGTATGATAAGTTTATGTGAGTACGATAATTAGCCATACTTCCACAGTCAGCTAAAATTTACCTAAAAGTATTATGGTTTTGTATCTTTACCGTAAGTAGGTGCCATAGAGTCTTGTGCCAGACATTTGGTTGCTATTTTCATGGAATACTCCTATACGGTTCTGTCGCAGGGTAGACTCTGTCTGCCTCCAAACTAAAGCATTAAATACAGGATGTAAGGAAAAGTACTGCGTTCCTTTCAAGTAAAACTTTTTACTTTTCGACCTATGCTTCTTGGGGAAGGTTTTTCAGTTTCATGGGCTGGTTCATTCCTTGATAGGAACGCAGTACTTTTCCTAACACCCTAAATAATAAAGTACAATAAAATAAAAATAAAACATTGTAGCCGGGAATTCACACAGGGACCGTAGTATAGAAACCGGTGTACATGAAATCTAAAAAAATTACGAGCATAGCCTTTAATCCTATCTTAAAGATATTAGGTATTATATTTCCTAGTAGTGGGTACTAGACAAGGTAAAGTAATAGGTACGTGCCGACGTCCAGTTAATTTCCTGCAGGCAGTTTTACGGTCTCCCCATGTCTGGTCGATATCGCCTACACTTCTAGACGACGGCTGGTTGGAACCTTTCCACAATTTACTTTACTACTTACAAACTTTTTTGTTACTTCTTCTTTTTCGAGGAACTAGCCCACTTTTGTTACTAATCGGCTCATGAGTGTTTTATTTTGACTGTGATAGAACGTCATTTATTATGTTTAATTTCTGTGCATTTACATCGCATACAAATTTAATTTTTGAGAAAGCAAAAAATATATACTAACTGACAAATATCATTTTTTTCAGATCAAACACTTGCGGATCAACAGTAAGTCCTAAATTTATTTACATATAATAAAAATATAAATAATGAATGTTATTTAAAGTGAGATACATACACTTCTAACAACTTGTGGTTTACCTATATTTAACAACTATAACAACATATTTTAGAAACTTGTGGTTTCTAAAATAAAGGTTTCCTTATACAACACCCAGAGCCACTTTGAGCATGTTAAATCACAAAATTACTTAGTAGTTACCTTATTTTGCATTCTTCTTCAAATTAAGTAGGCTTTATTTTAAAAGTTGGGCAAAAGTTTCCCTAGTTGGATGAACTATTGAAGCGTTATGTATGAACGAGGAGTTGTGATGCCATAATTACATGCAAGCAGGCCATAGTTTCAATTTTAGTTCATTTAGGAGACTATACTTTTAAAGTGAAAAAAGATAGGCAAAGGTACATTTTTGTGTATGTGTGAGTGAGTTTTTGTTTAATGAAAACAAGAAATTAAAAAAAATCTAAGCTCCTGCCGGGACTTGAACCCGGTACCGGACCGTCCCACTGCTCTGTAAACTGAGCTGCCGGCGCCCCGACTGACACTTTCCAATTTTTTAATCTCTTGGTACACGTCTAGAAGCGATGTACCAGCGACATCTAGTATAAGTTATTGAAACGAATGCATTTTACATTAATTTTTTGTCTATATTCATTTGTATCTACACCCAAACAATTTCTGTACAGTTTTTGTACCACTGAAAAACTACAAAGAAGGTTCATGAATCTTTAGTAAAGGCATAAAGAACCTATAATATGTACAATTTTAAAGTTCTATTTTAAGAAAACTTTATAAATTTTCTAACACTGGTCCAATTAAAAGTACTAGTTGCTTTATTATATAATTTTTTGCTTGTTTTTTAAAACTAAACTTACGAAGCATGAAATTTAATTTCGTGAAAAAAGCGTTATAAAACAAGCACAAAATTTATTCTAGCACACAAATGAACACTTCGCCACAACCTATTTTTCCGCGTGCACTAAATAGGTTACCCGTACAAATTATACTGTCCACTTTGTTGAACAACACAGCTCTTTTAAAAAACCTTTTTGAATTAACAGCGCTACCACTGGTTTGTCCACTGATTACCGGTGTTCGGTACAATATTAGAGTACTGTTGAAATTTTGGTTGCAAGTAGTAAGAAAACGGCGTACTATCGACAGCTCTTTGCTGATAAAAACTGGAGTAACCGATATTGCTGAAGTCTGTTTGTCTTTGGAAAGGGATTCCCTCGTAAACAGTAGGCAGTGGGATCGGTTTTTGATATGGCACGTCGAACGTTGGCGTTGATTGAACAAGAATATAATATGGTCTTTGTACACTTTGATCGTTTGAATCTTCCTCTGATTTTTCTTCATTTCTGACGTTCTCTCTTTCTTTTTCTGTTTTCCTTTCCCTTTTTTGACCCTCCTTTTCATTAGAATCTCTTGATCGGAGTTTTCCTTCTTCATGAATTTCTACATTATTATTTCTTTCGGTATCTGTTTTTCTTTCCTTTTCCTGTCCACTTTTTTCATTGGCTTCTCTTGAGTGAATATTTCCGTTTTCGTGAATCTCAACATTATTTTCCGTATATCTTTCGTTATTCTCAGGCCGTTCTTGTTTATCTTCTTTATTGGAGTTTTCTGTTGACTCGTCAATCTTGACCTTAGATGATTCTTCTGATACTTCGAGACCATTTTCGAAGTTTTCAGAATTCCTTTCAAAATTTTCTTCTTTTTCCGGCGTTCCGTACTGTGTAGGGAGATTGTGATGGTGCACTGGAGCTTCATAAGAATTTCTGAATGTATTTGTCCTCTCTTCACTTTTCTTATTGTCATTGCCTTCTATGCGTTCCTTGTTCCCTTCTGGAAATCCGTACTGTGTTTGAGGAACCAAAACCTTTCTAAATAATATGTTTTGACGTGAAGGAAGTTCCGAGCGTAACAAAGGTAATCTTTTCTCAAATCGATGCGGCAATCTGAATTCCTTGAAGGGTTTAAATCCAGCAGCAGGATATGGAGGGTTGTCTTCATTTTTATCTTCATTAATTTCACTAAATGGTTCGTCATCGATTTCAAAGTCCACTTTTAACTGGCGATACAAAGGAGGCTCAGCGGCTACCAAAGCCACTAACAAAAACACATTCACAAAGACTCTCATATCGGTGTTAACGCTTCAACTGAAACGAGATAACTGATGCTGAATCTTCCAAACTTTCGGCTTATATACTTTTCGGAAAAAGAAAAAAGTTTGAATTTCGAATCATCCGGATATGCATCGGTCAGCAAATCGATATTTTGACGCAGTGTGTCGCGACATTGGCCGGTGATCATCGATTGTGTAATCTATGCCGATTAGGACTCGCCATTGTTCTCGTGCCCGACGTGACTAAACTGCTGACGACAGTTCGTTGACGAACTTACGAAAACGCCTAATGAGGAGTTTCAATATTCATGACCCGTGGGGAAACTGCTTTCGTTTGTAAGTAATTAGAACGATATTCGGCGCATTGTGTCTGAATGGCATGTTCGTGCAATCTGGGCTTTAATGCACTACATTGCCTGTCGGTGATAATGAAGACACTGGAATGGCGGTTGCCGCGATGTAATGAATAATGTATGAAGCTTAGTACGGAATATGGATTGCATTTGATGGAGTGGTAGTAATAGCAGCGTGGTGTTACTATGTATATTGCATGTTGCATTGATAAATTGATGTCATGAATTGTGTTTAATCATGTTCAATGACATGGCATTTTAGGTGAAGGTGCTTAAACATTGTCAAGTGACAATTTATTTACGATTTATTGTACACATGAACATTAAAAAGAAAAACACATAAAGAATACAGACACAACAGGCACTGCTTATCTCTAATAAGAAATTTCTTACAGCAGACCTAGGGAAGAGTAATGGTATTATACGATATGCGGATAAGACGTGCACAGAATATATATCTGTTGCAGGGATATTAAAATAGCCGTGATATTGAAATTTCACTAGTGCCATTATAATTGCACTGATTTATTGTCAATCGTTAGGATTACTTACAATTTAACGGGCTAGTTTCAGTGACATTATAATTTCACTATACCGATATGATGAAATTGTAAGGCAGTCATATATTGACAATAGCACTGGTTTAAGAAAGCCGTTAGATTATGAGACCGTTCGCTGATTGGTCCGCTTTCGTTACCAACTGAGTTAAAAATATTAAGCATAGAGTTAGGAAATAAAAGACAGATTATTGAAAATTATTACTTTTTAAATTTTATTTTTAACTATTTTGTAGTTACAACCTTTACGTAAAATATAACAATCAAAATATACCAAAATATAACACTTACTACTCATTAAATTGAATAATCATAAGCTTTTAATCCATTTGAAATCATCATCTGGCGCAGATTGGAGGTCGATTAGGTCCATTTGCCCTCTCTTGTTAAAATCTTTTGTCACCAATGGACGGATAACTATACCCGATGTAGAAAAACTCTTCTTCGTCATACAGGTTTTACAAAAACTTGCATTTTTTTATTGCATATTGCAGGACAATTTTTTAGTCTTTGAGGGAGATGATTTATTTTATCTCGCCCACCATGGCCCGTTGCTAAATGCGTTTCGAATAAAGTGTCATAATAATTTTCACTTGGAATTATTTGTGTTACAGGTGAAAAAACGCTTTTTCGCTTTGTTATTAAAACTTTTTTCTTTCTCACATCTAGTACATCATATTTAGTTGCATAATGGTACTGCTGATTAGAGGTTGAAAGCTTTTGTATTTTTCTTGCTATATATTCTTCAATTATTGCAATTATTACCTGTTCTATTATTTCCGCACTCAATTCAGGTTTTTTCGTTTTATCAGATTGGCCACTGTAGTACTTTCTTAACTCTGTGTCACTTGACTTACTTCCACTTAAATGTGATAACTCTGACGATTGTAACACTTCCAAATGCTCACGATCACTCATTTTGAAGATATTGGCTAGAATTATAAAGTAAATCCCTCAAAGACACCAAAAATATTTAATGAACTCATATCAAAAAAGCACACTCCAATGTTTACAACAATTATTTTGCAAATGGCGACTGATTAACTCTTTTGACCAATCAGAACCCGCGGGACTCCCACCACAAACATAACTCATAATAAACCTAGATTTATTATAATATCACTTTTGCGGTCCAGTGAAATTACAATATCACTGAAACAAGCCCGTGAAATTATACAAATCTGTCGTTATTGACAATAATTAGTGTAATTACAATTTCACTAGTGAAATTATAATATAACTTCTTTGACTAAATCCCTGCGACATATGTTAATTACAATCTAAAATATATAACAAAGGAAGGTATAATAAATATATATATAAACATACATATATATACGACAATGTTAAGGTTATTTTGCGAATCAATGCACTTTTGTTTAGGGCGTCTTTATTTACGTACTTATAAAGCTATATAATTGACACAAACTTATTTAAAACCGCATCAACTCCCTTTCTAACTATTTTACGGATATGTTTGAATTACGAAAGGACTTTTATTTCGAATACAGTGACTTCATTTCATTTACGCGATTTTACGCTGAGGGAACTAAAAGGGTTGTTTCATCAAATTTTAAAGCAGTCCGCACTGCAGGTGACGTTTTTCACGGCATCACAGCTAATTCGATAGCAGTTTGACGTTTAATTACGCGGAAAACGGCTGGACCTGCAAGCGGAATAAAATTGTTAATCGATTTAAAAAAGGAGTAGGTTCTGTTTTTATTAGATTGGATTTGTAGTCTTTACGTAGTTAAAAATAGTAGTATAATTATTGTAGTTAAAGATACATATTATGATTTCAGAATCTATTTATATTGAGGTGAAACACAATCTAAGAAAGTACATAATAAAATAACTACAAATTTTATTTTATTAAAAAGATTTTATTTATACCTAAGTACAATGTTGCCTCACGTTATGCCTTCTCACTACCCTAGGTCTGCTGTAAGAGATTTCTTTTTAGAAATAAGCTGACCTGTTATGTATTCTGTATATCTATATATTATACTGTGTACAATAAACGGTTAAATAAATATATAAAAAATGTTTTTACTAACCTTTACTCTAAATGAATTTAAATATTTAATATTTATAAAATAAATTAAACTTTTAATTTGTACCCTATGGTGCTATCAAAATTGCTTTGATATAAAGTTCGAATTGGAAAACTCGTTGAATACAGGTTTGAAATCACGGATACAAATTGAATTTTTAGATAACTTTGCATATTGGGTCGGTGTTCAGGTGTTTTATTGATGTTTGATTTGGTTATTTTCGATACATATAAATCGGCAGCCAGAACCGTTGAACAATGGCCGTTTTCAAAATGGTTTTGAAAAGCAATTAGAGAGTATAGCCCAGTATGGATAGCTGTTTATGTTTCAAAAATATGGAATGACTATTGGCCGAAACCAATTTATTATTTTGTGTCATTTTAGGTATGTTAGCATCATACTTTCGTTCGCGGTAGACAAAACGGCTCAAATTTAGTTTTTATACAGTGATAACTGTCTGGCATATTTTATAACATAAATTTAATTATAGATACTTTACTATAAATTTAATAAATGAGCTACCATTACTGCATTTAAAAATTTTACTATCGTACAAAAATAAGTAACTTTAGAGTTTTTTAAGTCATGCCTATGACTAATACAGAATTGGAAAAATGGCATGTAAAAATAATTTTCTAGAAGTCGCCTTATAACGCTCTACTTAAATAAATAAAAAAATCTAGAAGTCATCTTATTAGGGTAAAATATTATTTACAAACCGTACAAAGGCCAACTAGTTTGTTAACAAAACAAGTCAGTTTTGCTTCAAAATTTGTGATCTATCTACGTTTTTGTAGTAAAACAATTTCCCTACTATATTAACTTTCAGAAAATATTTGCCGGTGAAACATGGCTTGACTTATTTGAGATCACAATATAGAATAGTTTTCCCGCAGGATGTTAGACTGTTTGGATGCGAGCACAATATTTGCTCCAGAACATACCCCTGTCAAGACATTCCACCCGGTTATTTCTGGATATATCCGGAAATCCATATATAGACTAAGAGTTAATAAGAGAGACAGACAGAGCACGTGAGAATATTTATGAGACAAAATTCTCGCGAAAAGTGTCATGAATAACAATGGGATATCAGTTGGACGTGGACCTCTCATAGGTACCTCTGTGTAGTTTATGTATTGGTTTTGTATTTATAGTTCAATTAGTTTAGCTATGTGTATTTATTTGACTATTATCAAATAATTATTTATCGTATTGTTATTTTTATTTTATCTTTTAGTTTGTGTGCAATCTTGTCCCCGCACGTATTTATTTCGTACTTAGTTTTACAGGTTGTACATTAATTAATTTCAGAATCTTCGGACCCCTCAATTATATCTACCTACCAAACCGTACATATAATAAAGCTGCAGAGGGTCGAAAATCTGTACATAGAAGATATAAAAAAATGTTTAGGGATACTTAAAATGATCAGAGAGTCCAACTACACAAACAAATTATTATCTTTCTATTGATTAGTTTAATGGATCACTCAGTTTTATTTGTTGTCCTACTCCAAGTAAAAGTAACTTACTTGTACTACGCTGGTGCGGAAATAGAATTCAAGAAAAATACTGAAGTAGGTACCTAGACAAAGGTCTGGCTAAAGTACCTACCTACATAGACACCCACCAAAAATGAACGAAAGAATTTATTAATTAATCAATTAAGTATTCTTAAAACTAATACATTTTATTTATTTTAAGTTGTCGAAACGAAGTCGCGGGCACCAGCGTAACATTCTCACATTCGTTTGGGTCATCTCAACATTTATTTTCGTCTTACCTTTTTGAAATCGTAATTTTTTGCGAGTCTAATAGAAATAAAATTAAGGCGCTTAAAAACTAAATAAAGGCGCTGTCTACGTGAGCATACATTCTATAGCTATACAGAATTTTTAAAAGTTGACATTAATTGACAAGACAATTAGTAAATGACTATTTTGTATTTGTCTGTAACTATTTGATTTATTGACATTGTTTTACTTTATTTTATTTGACATTGTTTTATTTCATTTTATTTGTTAATATTTTAGTACTCACAGTACAATTTTTACAAATTGTATGACATGACTTTGTATTATTATTTTACTATTGACATGTTACATTAATCTAATTTCATGAATTATTTTCTAAAATTAGACTGTAAAAATTATTGTAACGAAATAAAAGGAATATGAATGAGAAGCCAGTTCTTAGGTCCCTTCTTCTATTTTGTATGTATGCGGTGCGATCAAGATGTGTCCGGATTATTCCGGATGTAGCTAAGATCCGGGTTTGTCACCGTTACTAATATCCGCTACTGGATACTGTCAGGAACATGTGTCTGGTTCCTTGGTAATGAAGTCTTGCATCTATATCTGGCTATTTCAGACGCCTATTGAAACTGAGTTGAACTTGTTTTCATCGTTTTGCTTTGGATCTTACTTGCCGTGTGGTGATGTTGGCCTAGACATTATTTAAACAACATTGCTTTTTTTAAAGACTCAGGGACATTGCTAAGAGTTAAAACACGTGTTATTTTATAGATGTTATTTACTAGCTGTTACCCGCGGCGTTGCCCGCATTTAATAAAGACTATCCTGTGTTATTCCAATTTACCTTCTATCATAGAGTAGAAAGTATTATTATCTATTCTTATGCTTCTACATACATACATACATACATACATATATCACGCCTATAATCCCTTGCGGGGTAGGCAGAGCGTAAACGGCCGCATAGAACGGACATTTACGCCGCGTCTGACAAACATTTGAGGGTCATCCGGAAAATTGTGTATCGCCATAGTGACAGGTTGTCAGCCCATCGCCTAAAATTGCAATACACACCCTCGAGTCCCTTAGACGCTTCTTACGACTCCCACGGGCAAGAAATGGGGTGGTGCTATTCTAAGCCGGCATCACACGGCAGATGCTTATGCTTCTATCTTATCTTATAAAGCCGTTGGGATCCCACTGCTGGGCCTTCCTCCCCTTCCTCCACTGATCTCGATCCTGTGCCTCCACATACCAGTTCTTTAGTATCCGTCCGTTACCTTCTACAGGATTATTTTTTAGTCAGTGCGCAGCTTCAACATACGTAATGGTTATCAAATTTTAGAAAATATGTATTTATTTTTTACACCTGACTTAGAACAAAAAAATTGAAATAATCGCACTTAAACTTATCCTAGTATCGTACGTAAGTGTGGATCACCCTATTAGGTTCACTAGCTATCTTCCGGTATGGCAACGTCGCGCGCGGCCCAGTTATACCTATCAGCTGACTGTGTTCTAGCTTCTACCTACAGCACAGGTCAATGACCAGTCCAGGTTAATGACCGCTATTGGTACCGGGGTGCGTGCGGGTGATACCTACAACAACTAAGTACCTATCTCACAAGTACCTACACTTAAACTGCCTTCATGGTGTAGTGGTTTAAAAGTTGGTCTCTTGATATGATGGTCCCTGTTTCTAGTTTATGCGGAGAGACAAGATTATTTTGTTAATGACGTAGTTGGATTTTTCCCAGTTTGGTTAAGAATTAGCAGCTACTACTAGCATAAGCAAGACATGTAAATGTTTAATCCATAACGGTAACTCGGGATTGTACAGCACCTCAAGTAACCATCTACGTGATCAACTTAAGAATGGTTTTTCTTACAGTTAACAAGAATAACCAGAAAAGATTGATACCCATTTCAAAAGATCAACATTCAAAGGTTTTTCTAATATTCTTTAAAAATAACCAGTAAAGACTTTAATGGCAACTGGAGCCGTTGCTGATAGTACCTAAAAAGCCTACACAACCTGCATACAACAGAGGTTGTGATGGTTTGACAACGTCGCGATTAGTCACCGCGTCTTACAGCGCCAGACATAGTGGCGCCAACGATTCAATTTTTAGGCCGTACGCTCGCTTAAGCGGTTTCACGCGCGGGCCAGCCCGCGCGTGAGGCCGCGCGCGGTATCGCGGGATCCGCGCGGCGGTCTGACATCGCCGCCATTATTACCCGTCCAAATTTAGAAGGCGCATAGTGCCTAGGTAGTTGTAATATGGCAAGTGTCGTCGTGTTCGTACGGGTTATATTATGTCGCGGGTAGCTGAAGCCGCGGCGCGGGTGACCGCAGGCCGCGTCACGGGGCGCCAATCTTGTGTTTTGTCAAATCTGGCCCGCGCGGGCCGTCCCGCGCGTGAAACCGCGTGAGCGAGCGTACGGCCTTAGAAGAAATCTGCCGCCGGCGCGGCGCCGGCGTCACGGCGCGCGGCGTGGCGGGAAATTCATCTGCACTGCTAGAAAGCTTTATGTACACTGATGATATGAGGTAGCTCGTATCGCGCGTGCCTGCCCTTCGATGATTTTAACCGAATTATCCTTAAAGTACAACTGCATTTAAAGTAAAGTAAACTGCAAAAAGTTTACCTAGAACACTAGGTAGGCAGTAGGTAGCTAAGTACAATAGTCGTTTAATTAACAGTTACTTACCGTAAACTGCCCGTGATCCAACAGCCGCTGCATAACGTTGAGGAATGTTTTTGGGTTCGGTACATGAGAGTCCACAACGCCAGCATTACGCAGTCGAGATAAACTTTCGTCCGCGTACATTAATTGGGCTGCTCGGGTATTTTCCCCACTTAAAAAGTACGAACGCACCATTTCGTAAAACTCGCGAAACGTAAAATTCGACATCGCGAAATCAATTCGGGATCGGCGGGAAAGTAGTGTCACACATGTGCGCGCCCGCCCGCGACGGAATCAAAGCGAGAACTGAAACTGACTGAAGGGTGCGCTGCGCGAGCGCTGTTGCCATTTTCACGCACCCCCGATTGAAAGTAGTGTGTCCATGATTTATTTTTTATGAGGCAGACAAAAATAAAAAAATAATAAAAATAAAACATATTTTTTTATTTGCCTAAAATGTCCTATTAACGATTCTGATATCATGGTATAAGTTTGCGCACTGACTAAAAAATAACCCTGTATATGTGTGCCAAATTTTATTACAATTGGTTTAGTAGTGTTTGGGTAAAGAACCATACAAACAAAAATACAAATAAACATAAAAACTTTCGCATATATAATATTAGTATAATTTCATAAATTAGTAAATGCATTGAATAAGTAAAGCTTTTTAATCAATTTATTTAAATAACAATCATCATTATGCCGTGTGACGCCTGATGATGGCCTAGAGTGGCACACCCCCATTTTTTCCCGTGTGTGTCTTAAGAGGCAAGTCAGGGACTCGAGGCTATATGTGTATTGCAATTTTAGGCGATGGGCTGACAACCTGTCTTAAAAACGAAACACAATTTTCTAAATGGCCCTCAAATGTTTGTCACACGTGGCGTACGTAAATGATCATTTTACGCTTCTGCCTACCACGCAAGGAATAAAACGTGATGTATGTATGTGTCTTACTTGAACAAGCTTGGTTTGAAATATTAGTAGGAGGTAAAATAAGGATTTACTAATTACACAAAGAACTTGCCGGTGCGGTGTAATTTATGGTGACATTTTTCTTTTTTTCGGGACTTTAACAGAAAGTACAAAAACACAACAATATAACATTAATGTTTCGCTTTTGTATCATGAAAGAAATCGAGTTTTCTTTTATTATCTCACAAAATATGATTTGGCAAATAATAATATGATTTATTACGTTTTCTTATTCAAACTTTTATTCAGAGGCCGACCATTTTTTCTAGTAGACCTTCCTTCGAAAAAGGCAATAATATTTTGTTCACTTATTTTTATTTTATCGACGCCAATTCATTTGAAAGTCAAAAAGGGTGGAAATATTTTCATCGCGAGCCCAATATGTTTGCAAATGGCGGTAAATTCTCGAAAACGGTTTCGGTACGCTGTATTGCTGGAATGCGTCGATTTCAAAGGCAATGGCCTCGATTCAGACGAAACAATTCCATAGGTTGCATGTCGTGTGAGACACTGAGAGGCGATGAATTACCCCGTTGGCAATGTTTGTTGGATTGTTATTTAAACGCCTACTATAAGTTTCTGACTACTATTAAAAATAAGCTTATTCGTACATCATATTCTAACCTTTTCAAAGAAAAAAGACTTAGAAAATCTCCAGGTGTTACTCTTTAAAGTAATTTGACTGTTTAATTATTTTTTTACTTAACATGACGCTATAAACAAAACAAACGTCAGTGAAGCTTGCGAAATACCGAATAGCTAAAGTTTCCTGTAGTAAAGTCTCTTGTTTTTTTATTAAAATATATTGGAACCAGGCTGCCAGAATCGAGTGCATTGTTCAACGAATTTGTGTATTCAATATAGGTACCTACATCTAGATATCTACTGATTTGCTTTTCTCACGCAATTCTGTTTGGATGTTGAAATGAGGTCTGATCACAGGATTTTGAACTGGTAATTTGATTCAATGTTTATTTAATTTAATTTAAATAAACGTGCCGTGTGATGCCGGCTTAGAATAGCATCAATCCATTTCATTCCCGTGGGTATTGTTAGAGGCGACTGAGGGACTCGAGGATTTCATGTGCATTACAATTTTAGGCGATAGGCTAACAATCTGTCACTACAGTGATACACGATTTTTCTGAAACTGCTCTCAAATATTTGTCAGATGTAGTGATAGCGACCATATTTTACGGCTGTTGACGCTCTCCCTACTCCGCGAGGGATATAGGCGTGACACGTGTATGTATGTTTGATGAGCATGTTACGGAACCCTCGGAGAGCGAGTCCGACTCTCACTTAGGCGTTTTTATTTCTAGTCTTTCACTTTATTATGTAATGACCTACTTTAATATAGTTGCAGTCAATAATTTAATTCTAAGAGAATATACAAAAGCATGTAAGGACCAGTAGACAATATTGCCTGCCGCCTCCTGCCGCCGCTTTCGCGAATATTGCTCGAAATGCTTCCGCGGAGGTAACAACGCGAGTGAGTGTTCTCACACTGCCGTCATACTCTTCTCACACCAATAACTACGAGTGAGCGAGATAGCAATACATTCCATTCGCGTTTGTGCTGCCGTTCCTTTGACTCGCGCACAAAAATACGACATTCGAGGGAGCACGGGAAGTGGCAGCGGCATGACGAGTGGCAGCGAGAGTAACCTGTTTACATAATCGTGCTGCGCTGCCCACTTCCCTAACTATTTCCCTGCCCATATTGATTGGCATTGTGTAAACGTGCTTTAAAAAACTTTTTTCAATAGATGACCTAAAATTTGAAGTTGAAATTTTGAAATTTAAAGGTGCGTGTACGGCCCTAATAATTGAACTACTACGTTCTACGTCTAAAGGAATGAAAATACCAATTGATTAATTGGGGCCAAATCTAAACTTCCATACTTCACTGATACACGTTTCAATTAATTTTGATTACGGTACAGAAATTGAAACACAATAAGGTAAGGCTTTATTAGAAATTCCATCAATATTAATTGTTTGTTACGAAATTGGTACTCTCACTTATTTGGCTTAAATTACTCTAAATTACTAAGAATAACTTTACTTTAATATAGGTAACTTAAAAGCCACAACAGTCCACTACTGGACATAAGCCTCCCCCTATTGGGGGTGTTGCCATTCTTACCACGCTTGGGAAACAAATTGGTGAGCGCAGTGCATGATATTTCATTCAGAATATTCCCTAGATATATATACCTTAGTCGCTTTTACGACACCCACCACGAGCAGAATTGGCGTGATGCTTTTCTAAGCCGGCAACACGCGGCAAGTACACCTATACCTAATTAATGCAAATAATTAGTGATAGGAATTAAGGGCGTTATTATAAACTGAAATTATGACGTAATTTTTCTGTCGTTCACAGATTTTTAAGGCATGCATATTTTTGCATTTTACATTTTGCCTTATGTTCTTTAATTTGTTACAAAAAAAGTTGTTCAATTCATGAACCGGTTTAATATTTAAAGTATTTTCAGTACCTTATTTTACCGTTAACACATAATATACGTGTGATTCCGGCGTAGTTTTACGTGTGATGCTGGTATAGAATAGCATCACCTAATTTCTTTCCCTTGAGTGTCGTAAGGTATCACATAGGGACTCGTGGGCATTGCAATGCAATGTGTATTGCAATTTCAGGCGATGGACTGACAACCTATCACTATGGTGATTGTCAGTTTTCAGAATGACTCTCAAATGATTGTCAGACGTAGCGTGTAATGTCCACTTTTTATAGCCGTTAGAGGTATATAACACCAGGGTTCATCGGTTCGTTCGTCGACTCATTGCCCCACACGAAAAGAAGAAGATGGCTATTTACGCTCTGCCTGGGATATGGTCGTGATATCTGTAGGTATGTATGCATCATCATCATTGATTTAAGAGCCTCGCTCTTGTCGGTGGAGTAATATCTAATTTGCTCTATTTTGAGCCTTCTCTTTGACTTCCTTATACGACATGACACCTATTTTTTCTTTGATTTGGTCCATATACGCTCGTCTAGGTCGCCCTCTCCCTCTTCTTCCCTCGATCTTTCCTTCCATTATAGTTTTTAGTAGGTCGTCATGTCGTAACAAGTGTCCCAGCATATTTCCTCTTCTGTTATCTATGTATGCATGTAACACCTATATTATATATTTTTATGTACCTACCAAACTGTTAAATAATTATTTTGTTACTTTGTACAGTTACCTCCTTTACCGTGAATTTTGCAACATGAATATTTTAATGGACTTTGCTATTTTGCTATTAACAAACCTAATTAAGTATCGCGGTATCTCTAAGCTTCTTTGGCGCAAGATTTTATATAAGGCTTACGGTATTTAACGTAGTTACGTGGTAAAATACTTAGTATACGGGGTGTAAGGGACAGCCCTCTGAATAATGATAGGCTGCATACCGACCATGAAACTGAACAACTTTCCCTTAGAAACATATGGCAGGAAACGACAAAAAAACGGCATAATAATATCATACAAAATCACAATCAGCTGACTGCATTTACTGTGGGAAGTAATTTTTTTTACGTTTCCTGATATTATATTCTTTATGGGAAGTTGTTCAGTTTCATGGTATCAGTATTCGGAGGGCTTTGAAATCTACATCTGACTATTTGGTGAGGAGGTAGGGATCACCCAGAAAGCCAGGGCTCACCCGAAGACATTGAGACACTGTGGGACACTGAGTCGATGAACGCTCTGGTGACTGAGTTTTGAAAACTCCTATTAGGTCTATAACAGCTAGGCCTCTGACAAGCGCCGTAAACGTAGGTACCGTAATTATATGTTATGCAAAAACATTCTTATCATTTTTTCAGTGGCATACTTGTAGTAGTATTTAGTTGAAAAATTTTATAACCAGGGTTCAACGGTTCGTTCATCAACTCGGTGTCCCACACGAAACGAAGAAGATAATATTTTCGCCAATGATGGCTGAACGAACGTGTCCTTCGAAATGAATAAGACAAGCTGATTTTGATACGCCATCATTTGAAGACAAATATCCGAAGATTGATAGCAAACCCTTCATAATCTTCCCGGTCATATCCGGTCGGATGGATTTCAATACCGCATCGAAAATACAGACATAACCAGACGATACAATAGAAAAATACCATCTGATTACCCTTTCAGAGAACTCTTGATTGTGAGTTGAATGGAGAATCGTGATTATTTTTGCATGGTACATTAATGTCCTTATTAGTGTACTATGCGATAGGTTACTTCTTGTATTATTGTGAACTGTAGCGGGAAATTAATCTTGCCTTGTGTTTAATGTCTTATTCTACACTAGATTTCCGCCCAGCGGTTTCACTCGCTGCAACTCATTTTCCCGTAGTAATAGTTGTTTTCCTGCGGTAAAAAGTTGCCTATGTGTTATTCCAGGTTATATTCTACCAGTGTTTTAAATTTCATCCAAATCGGTCAAGTTGTTTAAGCGTGAAGAGGTAACAAACATACATAAACACACTCAAACTCTCGGATTTATAATATTAGTACGGATTAAGTAAGGGCTGGAACATTACTATAATAGGATCATTTTGCGCGATTCGTTTTCATAGCAATCAGACTAGGATATGGACGACACATTGGGAGAAGCCGTATTAGCGACGGACGACAAGTAGGAAAACCGCCTTAGTAATCATTGATTAACTACTTAAACTCCGTTTATTTAAGAATGACTTATAATGTAAACAAACTTTGTATGTAACTGACAGTCGCGAGCTGTCAGATACATACAAAGTTTGTTTACTTTATAAATATTTTTTTAAGAAACGGAGTGTAGATGGCGATCGTTAAACAACCAAGTCTGAGACCTACTAATAATAAAGTAGGCGGTCGAAAACCCCTGCCCTCTGAGATATCAGATCGATCATCGAATCTTTGATAAAAATATCTACCAAAGTCAGGAAAAGTAAGAAAATAGAATTTCCAGTCTCAGTTGTCTTTCCATAATGGAACACTTCATTGTAAGTGAAACTAGCAGGTGCATTTCAAGGAAAATATAAAAGTTTCAGAGTTGAAAAGTAGCGTAACAGTTCGTAAAATGTCGGTTAATGGAAAACAACGAAGATGTATCTGAGAGCTTTGCAAATACCTAGCGCATTACTGGTGTTTGTTTACTTATTTTCCAATCATCTTTTTGTTACTAGCCCGAATATATGATGTGAACCACAATTATAATATTTAAACAATTTTATACAGATTTAAGTTGTGTTTATTTAGGACTTTGCAATTCCTACGTTTTACTAGTGACCATCTGATTGCCCGAAAAGAAATGGTTCCGTGCTTCGGAGGGCACGTTAATCCGGCGGTCGCGGTTGCTGTCTATGACTACTTAGATGGCGGTCGTTGCACAACCATGTCAGAGGCCTACTACTAGTAGTAGGCGGTTGAAAAACTCTGACTCCAGGATTCATTGTGTCGTTGGACGACTCGGTGTCCCACACAAAAAGAGAGAGACTAGTGACCAATATCTTTATTGTGATGAGTAATAGTTGTGCAAACTCAAGAAAGTATTATACCGAATATATGAATTTCACTGTTTCCGAATTATTTCAATATGAATCCCCTCTAAGAATTTCACAGCAAATTTTCTTTGCACTAATATTCTGCGATTGAATTATTATGCTGGTGAGTAACGAAATTGGGTAGTTTCGTTACTCATTTTTTTAAATAGGATTACTGGTCAAGATCTATTGCTTTTCTCGGGAGGAACACCGAGTCCTCCAACGACCAGATGAAATTTCATTGAAACTTCTGGAGTGGTACAACTATGGTGCCTTTTTGTTTTCATCTCGTGCAAAAGGGCATTTATCCCTCATGAAGACTTAAACCGACCTGTCATAGTCATGTCACGATTTGAGTCAGTTTAATTTTCACGAGATTTAATCAAAAGCCACCATAGTCATAAAAGTATATGAAAAGGGTTTTAACCACTTAAAACTTAAGGCATTAAGTGAAATTGTTCGCAGTTTAGAACATTACAGGCTGAACCATCTGATCATCCGTAGGCAAGCCATCGAAATTGTCCAGCAGTGGACTTTTTATAGCTGTCAATGTATTTTTGTAACGAAAGCAATCGAAAGAGAGTAGGTTTCGTTTCCCGTCTATGATTCCATTTTTGGCGTTCGTTTAAAGGGTGAAATTTTACGCCACGTCTTACGACGACAGCGACCATAGTGACAGGTACGCCCATCGCCTAAAATTGCAATACACATGCAACCCTCGAGTCCCTTATTCGCCTCTTACGACACCCACTGTAGAAATAGGGTGATGCTATTCTATGCTGACATCACACGGCAACACAACACCTTGTTTTAAGCTGACTAGTAGGTATTATCCTAGCTACAATGGCCTTTTCAGGCTAGAAGGAGAACAATAGGTTATCTAGGTGAATGTAAGGATTTAAACAATCTTGCACGTCATGTGTTGAATATGATACATACACTTATAGTAGTTTTGATGACAAGAGCTTGAAGTAATGTATTTTTATCGAAGGCGCTATTTTGAATAACCAGCTGAACAATGAATTATAAAATAAAGCTGAGCGAAGCTTAAATTGTTAAATTGAATCCTAAGAGAGAAACAATAAAACATGTATACTCTACTTTTCCATTTTTTGGTGGGGATAACGTATTTGACTTGAATACTGATTACAATAGCAGATATAAGTTTTTCAATATTTATTTATAAGTATTTCAATGGAAAGTGTCCCATCTCTAGTAAATTTGCGTTTTATGGCTACAAAATTCATGTTCTAAATTCAAATCACTTTTAGTCTCTAGAGAATAAAAGACCTACGTAGGCGCCTATGTACAAATAAAATAATTCGGTGTTACTACAATAACCTACATGAGTAATTTTTTTTTAATAGAGTAGATAATTTTTTTAATAGAAGGGATGACAACTTTATATAATATGAGAGTCCCGACATAAAGTTTCTGTAAGTTTTGCTGTAATGTAAGTATATTAAGTGAAAAATAAGCTTGCATTTTTTCAAAACTTTTTTTTCTCACACAAACTGCTGTAGGTGGTAGCGGCAATATCACATGTTTGTTTTAAAAAGCAACCCTCAGACTTAAAACGAATCAGTTTTCCCATAAGTATGAAATTCTACTTCTTGAGTTTCTATTGACCTCTTTGCTACTAGAGCGAAATAGAAATTCCATATTATGTATCTACCTTCAAAAAAACTAAAGAAAAAGCGAGAAAAAAAATGTGTAGGTCGATCTGAAAACAGAATCGTAAAACAGAAATGCGCGCTTTCAATGATCTGTTCCACTTGTCTGATTGAATGACAGGCAGGTATTCTGATGACGTCATCGCTACAAACGGCTTCGTCACCGGATACAATCCGCACCATCGCTCTTCCGAACGGACTGTCCATTAGTTAGTTATTTGTCGGTACCAGACTCACCAGGGACGGATTTAGGTTACAGCAACTGGGCTTTTAGTAGACGGTTTCTATCAATAAAGTGAAAACTCACTGCTGTGGATTCCTGCAGGAAATGAGCCTCATAAGCGCCTATTTACGTGCCAGACTTTACAGATGGAAAGGCAAGCGCAGTAAAAGGTGATGTATTCACAGTGAATAAAGTTCCCAATTTCCATAATTAATTTTTAGTCGCCTTTTACGATAAAACCGGTAAATAGTTAATTTTAAGTATTTATTAAACGTAACGTACAAACTTAACCGGAAGGACATCGTAAAAGGACACATGTGTCCTCTAAGTATCATACAAATTTCTTTGTTGCAAAATTCGACCCGAGCGAATCATCAAATTTCGATGGTACATAATCCGCTTAATTTGACACCAAACAGAAACAAACAACTGATTTCCAGTTTTTTTTTGCTAAATCCTACTAAGCAAAGAAAGTTTCCTGTCAGAATCGAAGCCATCATATACCTTGTTTCCAATTTACCGAATCGCTTTCGAGGTAAAGCCCAGGGATTTCGTAAAACCCTTCATGGATAAGGGTGCACCCAGCTTGCATTGCAAGTATTGGTTAGGGTGGGTGACTAGCAAGGTAGAATATAAATACAGTAGTTACGAAAGTACTAACCAAAATAACAAGACGACGATCAAAATATTCTGGTATAGTGTGCAAACATGTTGAATATACTAAATTACAAATTCTAATCAGTAACCAAAGTTTTCTTTCAGTTAAACATAAGAATTAAATGCCGAAGAATTAAATTAGATGCCGTGTGATGCCGGCTTAGAATAGCATCACCCCATTTCTTTCCCTAGGCAGTCGTAAGAAGCGACTAAGGGACTCGAGGGTGTGTATTTCTATTTTAGGCGATGGGCTGACAACCTGTCACTATGGCGCTACACAATTTTCTGAATAGCCCTCAAATATTTGTCAGACGTGGCGTAAATGTCTGTTTTTGCGGGCGTTTCCGCTCTGTCTACCCCGAAAGGGATTATTGGCGCGTGTGTATGTGTATGTAAGAATTAAAGTGAAAAATACTAAGCGTTTCTGAGTCCTAACTGGTTACCTGCTACCCAGTTACTCAGAGGCGAGGGTTCATTGGTATTACTCGACTTGGTGTCCTACACTATAAGACGTAAGAATTAACAAAATTAACACGAATATGCTAGTTTAATTATAATGAGGTATTTTTTACAGCTGTTCAAAAAAATATAAAGATATTCAGATAGTACTAAAAATCATCAATAGATGGCGTTAAACATTTGGGGGGCATTTTTGCGTGCCAGTTTCATTCTTCTTTTTTAGTGTGGGACTCCGCATCTTCAAATGACCCAATGAGCTTCCTTAAAACTTATGAAGAAGTTGTAAGTGGAGTTGGATTGAAAGTTTGGACATTATATTTTGTAATCGCTTGCAATAAATAGTCTTTACGGGTCCGACAAAGGTACGCCAGCAAAGTAACGAGGAAGAAAATAGTTCAAAACTATTAGAACGCAAATTTTTGTACCTTGCGTGGCTAGTTGAGAAACCCTCGGATATTTTACTGTAAAAACTACTTTATCTGTAAAATTTTAACTAATCTGTAAAATATCAAAATTTTAATAAAAATACAATAGTCAACTTATTAACTAAAAATGCCACTCCAGGAAGTTCCCGGTCCAAAGGTGTCCATCACACTACTGGCATTACCACGCTGGATGGTAATCGCTAAATCTGTAAAAAAAGACCTTATTGTGATAAAGCTAGACAGAAGACACAGTATAATCAATAGTACTAGCGTACAATATGGTCACTCCCTGCCTCCCCCAACAAGCGCTGCCCACCCGCGCTCGGAGGACGCTCAGACACCGGCTAGCAAGGACGCGACGACGAAGGTCATTTCATACTGCCGCACATTGCATTCCCGATTCGCGAACGCAAAATGGCGGCAACCCTGACATGTTGTCTCACACACACAAGCATGGTCCGCGTTCACCTACGCCAGCTTAGACTGTGTGCGTAGGCAACGCGTTTGTTTCATACATTTGAGCGCCAGTGTCCGAGGTGGATAAACAAATTGGAGGCGTCAAAGTGACTGAATGCGTTTAGTACTGTTGTCCCCGTTGGCCATGTCCCCTTTACGGGGACAACGGGACGTTATTATATTTCTGTACCGTTGTCCCCATTACGCAGATACCGCCAAGGGGACAACGGGATGTCAATATTTTTCTGTACCGTTGTCCCCATTACGCAGGTACCACCAAGGGGACAATGGGACGTCAAGATTTCACGTGTCATTATCATCACGCACGTGTGATTACAGAGGGTGGGGGGGGAAGCGCTTGCGCCCGACTTTTAGAAGAAAAGTATACTTTTCACGCGTATAATGCGCGATAAAATAAAACTCTCAACTCAAAATGTTGATATTTTTAAGACCTTTTTTTGTCGGCTAGAATGAACTAGATTAAATAAGCCGTTTCCAAGAGAATTTGCAAAATATGGCGAAAAATAGGTTCACTTTGGGACTATTTTTCTACAACGGGGTAAACAAAAATGTTATTCTGTTCAACTGAAATTGTTGTTTAAATCCTTAATTTTAGTGCCATTTTGATTCTTTATGGATTAAATTCTTTATTTCTTAAACAATTTGACTTGAAAAACTACATTTCACGTATCGTAAAGCCTTAAGGAATTCTTATTTTAAGCAAATCTAAGAATCTATATTCTTGAATCGGTCGCAAAAGCGGACCGGAAGTTAAGGAAAAAATATTTAAAAATATTTATTAGTATTATGGAAATCGGCCAAAAATTTGTAAAATTTTGCATTAACTATACCTACCTGGTAATTGATGCAAAATTGTTAATAAAACATATTTGATGTAAGGAGGGTATACATTTATACCCACAACTATTACTAAAATAACACGTTAATAGTATAATTTTTGAAAGTCATTATGGCATTGGGGATAAAGGGACTCATTTTAATTTTTTAATAAAGTACCGCTATCCCCATTCAAGGGGACACGGCTAACGGGGACAGTGGGACAAATTTTTAATTTTTTATTAAAGTACCGCTGTCCCCGTTCACGGAGACACGGCTAACGGGGACAACGGGACTAATTTTCAATTTTTTTATTAAAGTACCGCTGTCCCCGTTCACGGGGACACGGCTTACGGGGACAACAGGACGAGAGGACTGAATGCGGCCCTGGAACCTGTCCGTGACAAATTAAAAAGGGCAATCTGCTTTACTTAACTCTTGGGATCGGACTGATTGTGCAGTTTCGTAGTCCAGCTAATTGGAACGTAGCGGTAGAAGTTGTAATTAAATAGATCGATGGATGCTTCTGTACTTGACGCCTCTTTTTTGGTAGAAATATTGTTTTGCCGTGTAGCGCCGGCTTAGAATAGCATCACCCCGATTATAGCCGTGGGTGTCGTAAAATGCGACTAAGGGGTAATCGTCTAGAGAACGAGCAGCAGCATTCCCTGTGAGTGAAACGTCTTGCACTGCGCTCGCTAATCTGCCTGCCAATCGTGGTAGGTTTGGCAAATGGCCCCCGACAGGAGAGGGCTTATGTCCAGCTGTGGACTGTTCTGGCTGTGTATGTATATATGTATTGTTTTGTCATCATCAAAGGTATAACAGTTCACTTGGACTCCCGTCATCTGTAACTAATTTCCTAAAGCGCGAACGCGATAAATATATTGGATATTCATTTCTATCTGTGACTGCTTTTAAAACAATAAAAAAAATCGTTGCACTCATAGTTTTCAAAACATCACGCCAATACCTTTCGGTATAAGTAAACATTGTACACAACGATATGATTTTTAGACATCAAAATAAAGTTTAATTCATACTGCCGTGTGATGCCGGCTTAGAATAGCATCACCCAATTTCTTTCCCGTGGGTATCATAAGAGGCTATTTAAGGACTCGAGGGTAATATGTGTATTGCAATTTAGGCGATGGGGTCACAACCTGTCACTATGGTGATACACAATTAACTGAATGACACTCAAATATCTGTCAGAAGCGGCGTAAATGTCCGTATTTACGGCAATTTAAGCTCTGTCTACACCGAAAGGGATATAGGCGTGATATATGTATGTATGTTAATTTATATTTAATTACTACGAAACCCTAGATTTGGGGGAAGTCCCAAACGCTCTTGGCTGTTTTTTAAATTTCTTTCTTGACAAGAAGTAAATTTCCACAAGCACAAATACAGTTTATAGTAGTTATAAAGTAGCTCGTAGCTGAAAAAAAAGCAAGTAGACATCCTGTCACAGCCAGAAGTGAAACTTAAATTAACATTTTCCGAGTGAGTGTAATGTGAAAGAAATAAAATTATTTACTTTTAACAGAAATTGCGAGTTCTAAAAGAGCCTCGTTTTGCATCACCCGCATGGTGAATATAGGGTTATGTTATGGGGATGATAATGATCTGAAATTGGGAAGAAAATTCTTTTAACTTAAATTAACGCTGTCACTTGCCGTCTAATGGGTAAAGAAAATTGTGTTTACAGCACATGTTGTCCTGTCATGTTTGAATTTTTTCATTTTTTATTATGATCTTATTACTTATACAATCCTTAAACTAAATAAAAGACACCGTTAATCCCTATTTGGGTTTGTCTCGATGTCCACATTTCAATGGGTTCTTCGCCGTTTTAAGTCAATTTACTCGCCATACATTGATTTCATCGTTGCTTTATTTTGACAGATAACGTATATGATGTTTAATACGGATATAATAAATATATGACATGAAATGTCTTAGTTCCTATCCTATCCTCTCTGTCTTGGTCTGGGCGTTATTTGCGCTTGTCTCTTTATTTATATAAAGACAAATGTAACTGCTAAGTAGTACTAGTATCTATGGATTTAAAGAAAACAACCACAAAAAAAACCATATTTGTTCGGAAATCGAACCCAGAAACTTTACGTCGCAGTCAGGCATACTACCACTCCTTTATGTGCTGAAAGAACAAATATTTAAAAGAACATTATTTTAAACCAGAAATTAAATTTCTCGCATCGTCTATGTACTCTGCCCTTAGCCTAAAGGTAGGTACGGTGTGCAAATAAAGTGGGCTACTCGACTAAGAAAAATGAAGTCCAAAAAAGCAAAGAGTTTGTACAGCCAGCCAGGAATTTCAATTTATTACATTTCGGTATTCATTTATGCTTCGATTTTCAAACCTGGACGCTTCTTTCTATTGCATGGAAGGATTTTTTTTTGTTTGAAGCACCTTTCTATGTAGCATTAGCTTAATGCTTTTGCATTTTTGTATTCAATGTTACAAAATTCAAGTACATACTTCTAAGCAAAATATTCGCTAGCAGATAAGGTTATTCGTTTTTTGGTACAATATACAGTATCGGTGTGTATGATGTCTTGCAGACAGGTTCTTGTAAGAATATAAAACTAACAAAATGTCGTCAAGTGAAGTGATAGGATAACTGAAAGGTGTACCAGCTACAATGGGAAATTTTATAGTTTCAAATTTTATAGTGTACATTGATGGTGCTGAGCTAAACTGAAACAAAATATTTCCTAGGAAATGTTAATAAATAATTTTTTTTATGAAATATTAAAGGTTGGCTAGAAAATTTTCCATTACAGACAAGAACCAAGAACAAACCTATTAATAATTGTATAGGTAACTTATTGTGAACAAAACTTAATATGCATTAACCTAGCTCACAGTTATTAGATGACAAAAAGGGATAGGTAATAAAACTTATTTGCTAGAAACTAGTTTCCAAAGTTAGTTCAAGCATAAAATGGTGAAAACCTGGGAACTAGACCCTCAGTGAACCTACAAAGTTTTTCGATTAACCCGTGTTATTCGTTGATGGTACATCTATTTTTGTGGGCATCCGTGTCTCAGTATATTAGGTGAAATTTTACTGTTGACCGATAGCAAAAACTCAAGACAGGCTGGTGATAAGGCAAAACTTTAAAAATACGAAAAACAAATTGAGCTTCCGTAAAAAAATTTCGATCAGATCAGACATAAGTTTTTATGGGAAAGATATTATTTATCGTGGGATAAGCCTTTTTTGCTGTAATCCTACAACAATTCAAATGTTTGATGTCTTAGCAACTGAAAAAACAGCAATGAGTAAATCTGTTTGTTTCTCAAAAGATAAATAGGTTTGTTCATTTGGACGCAAAAGAACTGGTACACTCGACTGTTCTGCGGGTGGCCTAGAAACTTTTTCGATTAGCAGCCTTTTATGCTAACGGTACAGTCTGAAAAGACGTCATTAAAGCCAGAAAGCGCTTTAAAGTACCGTCTAGCTCTTTTTAGCGCTGAATAGGACTAAAATGTGGGTGAATTTGTACTGTTATTGTTTGAATAGACTGTTGAATGGGGGAGTTGTGCAATTATGAAAGGTTTTTTACGTTCAAATATGCTCTGCATAAACCTTGTCACAATCTGTCAGAAGCAACGCATTTAATCTATAGGTTGAAATTTTAATAGCGACTGATACCGAAAATTTAGTACGGGCTGGTGATAAGGATCATTTTTTCTCTTTGGTTGAAATACGAAAAAATAATGATGACCTCTCATACAAAATTGCCGATCAGCTGATTTAAGTTAACAAACGGCTTAACCTGCCGTCCGAAACACGGAACCATCTATCTTACGGACTGTGGTTCAGCCTGCAATGTCCTTACCAGAATGGAAACTTTACAAAGTAAAATATCAACTTTGTGAGTGACCTGCCGAGAATCGAACCCGAAACTTTGCGACGCAGGCAGTCGCACTACCCTGCGCCACAAAAGCTTATCTGAGATGAGATACTTATAGACACTTTGACAACCATGTAAAAGGCCTCGTCAAAGTGTCATAGCTATTCAATTCCAGTTACTTTGAATTTGAAACCAATAAGTTTCAGGCTATTGTCGTAGTTAGCATGAGCTTTTCAACGAGGAAGCCTTTGTGAAAAGTAATGTAGTCTCGATTCCAAAGAACTGTTTTAAACTTGATAACTTAATTCATAGAACCATAGAACCATTTTCAATCATTAAAGGCTTGATGAAGGTAGATACAGTCAAACTCACGTGCGGTTAGACACTCAAACTGTCAATGTAAGTCTTATGTGCGCAGTATACGAACGGTCCAAAGTCTAAACTGTCTAACTCAGGCTTATCTTGACTGTACCTAACCAAACCATTGAAAAAAAAAACTGGGACACATTTTAAGGGAAGTAAGGGAGAGAGATTTACCTTCGTTCGGTACCACGTTAGAACCTTCTGACCCGGTGCTACTTTAAAACTTTCCGATCCGGTGCCACTCTAGATTTTATGTTAATGTTTAATAAATAAAAGTACTCTTTGTAAAATAAAAGTATCTTTCCTACTTGGTGACACTCTAGAACCTCCCAACTCAATTTATATTCCACTTTAGAACTCTCCCGTCAGACCAAAAACCACACAGATCTCTCCAACATTGCAACCATTTCAAGTTGTATTGACAGTACTATTTTTAAGCGGGACCTATTTAGCTAAAATTAGTCAATTTAATCGATTAAATATCTAAATTGCTTGATTTTCCTTTAAAGCTAAATTTATTTCTGTCAGCTGTTTTTAAAGATTTTACTGCTATCATTTGAATTTGACTTTACGGTAAAACTAAGACAAAGTTGATCCTAAAACTGTTTAACAAAGTAAGTAGCCATTATGTAACTTAGCCCGACTGAAATAGAGACACCATGTTGCTGAAACTCACTTGTGCTAAACTGCACTTAAATAGGCATTACTGCGACATTTTGTATGCACTTTCGTAACTCTTTGAATTAACATGAGATGTTCTAGTTAGAAGAAAATATAGAAACTTAAAATTTCACATGTGCCGAAGAAAACCAAGTGAATAATTTATAGTAAGTTTATGTGGCAAACATTTTGAAGTATGTGGTATAAGTATATATGTATAAGGTGTAAAAAAATAGCTGGGATATTTTAAGGGGTGAACCAGTACGTGAAAGTGAACAACTTTCCCCAAGGAACATAGGTCGAAATATGAAAAAATTATATGACCCTCCCATGATGATGATGATGATCTTTCCGACCAATTTCTAGTGTGTTACCCGGCCGGGATAATTTGTTTTTTTTTCATATTTCGACCTATGTTCCTTGGGGAAAGTTGTTCAGTTTCACGTACTGGTTCACCCCTTTAAAATATTCTCAGCTATTTTTTTTACACCATGTAGTTTAGTTAATGAATTGAGGCACAATTACCTTCCAGGTAAGATACTTATATGGATTGGTGAACTGGGTTAGTAGTGAAACAAAGAAGTAGGCATACCACACCTACTTCCTTCGTAACTTATAATAGAGGTTGTTTATAAAAACACCTCAGCCTGTTTTATATTTCGCTTATTTTTCTTAGGGAAAGTTGTTCCTTATTACCAGCTGCCCAACACGTCCTATCAATCGTTAATTATTGAAGGGGTACTTGCAACTTCAAATGTTGTTTTTTTTTATTTTTTTTACATAAAAAGCGGTTTAGTGTTAATAGCAGCTACCTAGTTTTCATAGTACAAGCTTAGCTTAGTTTAGGGCTATGTGGCGCTGTGTGAATTTTTCATATATTTATTCGGGGATATCTCTCCGAATACTGATTAGGTGCCTGCAGACCATGAAACTGAACAACTTTACTAACATTTTTCAGGAAACGACAAAAAAAAATCGACGTCCCATACAAAATCACAATCAGCTGACAGAATTTGCTATAGAAAGTAATTTTTTTTGACGTCTCCTGAAATATCTATTTATGGAAAGTTGTTCACATTCATGGTCTGAATGCACCCTGTATTCGGAGGGCTGTCCCTTATACCCTGTATTATAGGCTTCTTTGTAAAAGTTGAGAGTCATGGTTTGGTACACCGTCTCTTACAACCTGTATATACACAGGTATACAGCCGAAACGTGTAAACAGCATCCAATGCCGGTTTACAATGCAATTCGGTGTTTGCGCAACCTGACGAGCATACAATGTAATGTGTGATCAGGACGTGTTGTGATGTTGACACAAGTCTTCTAACACTGTTACTGGACGGAGTTTGGCAGGTACAGTCAGCAGCGCTTAGAGTTACCATTTAAAGGCCTGATTCACCTGAAAAGTTTGTCCCTTCCATTCGCGTTGCGCCAGTCAGAAACAGACACAAATTTTGTGCTCAAATTTTCTCGAGATTTTACGGTTTTTCCGACATAGAAACTAGTAAAATACCGTTACAATGTCTAATTTAGGTATGTGTTTAAATTAAAGCATTTTTTTTTTGTAATAACTTACTTTAAAGTTGTATACCTAATATTGAAAAAATGTTTCAAACACGTTTCAAATACAGGTTACTTTGTTTTTTTTTTTCTATCGAGTAAAGTTTGTCAAATTGTGTATCTGACAAGTTTATGTTATCTGCTAGATCTTCGACAATAACATACAATTTTATTCAAAATTTTATAGCTGTAATTGTCTGATTATAAGTGCTTTAAAAATCTTGCTCGTACTATATTCTATGTTTCTTGGAGAAAGTTGTTCCTATCACCAGCCCATCTTGCTACTCACCACTTACAAAATTCGTATATTCAATAACAATCACTAGTAAAAATTCAGCCTATAAACACTGGTTTTACACACACACACATCATGCTTTTGTCCCTTGCGAAGTAGGCAGAGCGTCAACAAATGTAGAATTCGGTCGCTATTGCCACGTCTGACAAATATTTGAAGGCTATTATAAGCTAATATTTGAAGGCTGTTTCAGCAAAATCGTGTATCACTATAGTAACAGGGTGTTAGCCGTTGTGACATGCTTGAAACCCTCGAGTCTCTAAGTTGACTATTACGACACTCGCGGGTAAGAAATACACGGGTTTTATCAACAATAATCTTCTAACAACAACCGTTTAACGGCTCTTTACGTACTGCCTACCCCTCAAGTAATACATGGCTCTAATGCGTGTATGTATGTATTATACAGAATAAGGGACTCGAAGGTGTGTATTGCAAATTTAGGCGATAGGCTGACAACCTGTCACTATGGTGATACACGATATTCTAAATGACCCTCGAATGTTTGTCAGACGTGGCGTAAATGTCCGTTTTTTACAGCTGTTTACGCTCTGCACTACTCCGTAAGGGATTATTGGCGTGATATATGTATAAAGAATACAATATTATAAGGTATAACCGGTACATCGGTACCGGATAGGTAGGTAGTTAGCGGGGCTGACATCTTGTAGGTCTATTGAAAATCAGTAGCAATCAAGCAGTAGGCACGCAAGACCTCCACCAGACTAGATTAACAAGCTAGAGATTCATATTTGTCCTTCAAGTTTCTTTAGGAAACTTGTTTAGACTGTCTGATATATATACCCCTTCTTCTTCTTTTTGCATGAGACACCGAGTTGTCTATTGAACCCGATGACCCGATGAACCCTGGTGTCAGAGTTTTTTAACCGCCTGCTACTAGTAGTATTTACCCCTTAACTTCTAGGATAACATTCTGTAGTACTATATCATTATCATGTCACTATAAAGAGCTATCTGCGGTGTTTACGAAGCCAGTTGTTACGCCGTGCGGTGCCTGAGCGTTTACAAAGCTTTGTAAACTTGCTGTTTTGTTTGTAGCTGTCTTCATTAACGTTTAGCTGCTGAACATGTAACGTTTCATTTTGAGAAATAGCTTTGGTTCTTATGGTAAATATACATACATTCTTAATTATATTCGCTATTGTACATTAATCATACAATTTTTTTTTAAGTTGTTCACAAAGGTGAACTTATCTCTATTTATCCGTTCTCTTTCATCCAACCTGTAACTAAGTAAGAAATAAATACATGAGGGGACAATATTGCACACAAAGTAATAGAAAAATACAAAATGATAAATAATTATTTGATAATAGTAAAATAAATACACATACATTACATAAACATTACACAGGAATTCAAATTTAATGTTATAAGGTATATGAACATAAAACTAACACAATTTAATTATTTACAGAAAAAATTAACCTAAAACTAAACTATGAAAAGGTCCTCCAGTGCGCCCCCATCAGACATGGTCCCCAGTAAGCTGGCAACGTTTCCTCTTTGAATGGCCAAACTTAAACGCTGGCCAAAGAAGCTGCCAGCTCTCCGGTCCCCGATAGTCTCATTGAGGCGCGCTGACACCTCGTAAATAACTTTCTTTGCGGAGGGGCCCCAAGTCCCCATCGTCTCAAAGCCCACGGGAGAGAAAATGAGGCTTCCGGAAATCTCTTCGTACTTTCGCGCCTTCGCGGCTTCGGCACCTGCGGCTGCGGCACCTGCACGGGCGCATGTGGCGTGTATGTGTGAGGGCGCAAGTGTGTCTACGCACGTGACATCCCACACCATACATTTGCCTCTTTGCCATGGGATGGGCGTTACCCCATCGGGCCTCTTGCCGTCAGAACGAACGATACCGTTTGGTTCTAGTTTTGCCGGAACGTTCGCTGAGGCAAGGGCTCGACGTAGGATGTCATTAAGGGCTGCGTGGCGTGGAATGCGGCCGGCGCTCATGCGGCAGGTCAGCCCGTGGTGGCCATATTCAGTCACGGGCGCACCGCATCTGCATTGGTGAGGGTGAACTGTTTTAAGGCCTAACCGGAGGGCAACAGCGAGAGAGAGGGTGCAGCTGTCGAGTAATGTGCCGGTATTTTCTGAGGGTACGGCATTTAGCCAGAGGCCAGATTCTCTCTCGAAGGCAGCCCGGAGACGGGCGCGCTGTACAGGGCATGAGCACGCATTCATGAGGTCCACTTGGGTTTTCTGACAAAGAGGCTCATTCCACCGTCTCTGAAGGTGCATGGCATCGGGAGGGTCGCGGCAGCAGAGGGATTTCCATGTGTCAACAGCTTCCGAAAGATGGACAATCTCAGCAGCCCCATATACTTACATACATTGGTACATATACTCGTAGAATGAAATTTTACTAGTGACCGATACTGAAAACATAAAACGGGCTGGTAATAAAAAACAGCTTTCCCGAGGCTTTCCCGAAGAAACATCGGTCGAAATATGACAAAAATATGTTGAGTTTCCATCTTCGAGCAACGACGGCCTTCCGTCCCGGGTCGGAACGAGACGGAAGACCGTGTTGCTCGAAGGTTTCCATAGTAACTCAAATCAGCTGATCGGCAATTCGGCAGTTGTGTTTGGTTGTGTCAAGGACCATATTTGGTTGTGTACAGAAAGTTTTTTTAATTTTTTTTCGTAAATTGACATAAGTAATGTTCCTTAACACCAGCATTTTTTTTTTTTTTTTTTTATTAATGATGGGTTTGCTCTTGACTCTAGTCTAGGTCATAGGACAGAGACAGAGTCTAAGATGGAGCGAGCTCACCCAGAAGAAGCCTGTTAAGGCACTGGCACTCCCACACACTGACGGAACGCAGCAAGCTACTTTCCGCCAGACTTCGGTGGGATGGTGGTCGCGAGCCAGGCGGCCCCTTACGGAGCCTTCCACCGCTTGGTGGGATCATTCAGCCGGACTTATCCACAGGCAAGCCTGTGTTGCCGTTGCCCGGGGTGGACCGCTAGGAGGTAGATCCCATACCACCCCAAATGTCTTGTCATGGCATGTCTTGAGTTTTCTCTATGAGCTAGTTATTATTCTGTGCTATGAGTCACTTTGAAATTTTTCCCCATATGTCACACGAATAATATCACACACTGCTTTATACAATCACTTTGTTCAATAACACCTGTCAATCCATTAGACGTAAAACGAGGTAAAACAAAGGTCGCGAGTAGTATCAAAAGTTTGTTCGATCCGACTGTTTCTAAATTCACATACGACAAATCAAAAATTCGGCTTCAGGCAAAGCTTTAGCTATTAACTTATTCAGAGGCACAGGCTGGTAGCTTTTGTGACACAGATAAGTATAACATAGAATAAAGCGATTACAGTGAAGGTTCACATTGCTATTTTCGTAAGCTAATTAACAAAACATGTGCTCGGATGGATTTTACAACATATAGTAATTTGAGCTGCTGAATTGACATACGCCAAATCAAAACATCGACATACACCAAAACGAAACACGATTTCAGCTATTATTCAGGTGATATTGTAACTCAGATGTAACAAAAAATGAAGGGATAACAAAATTGTAACTTTCGCTATTTTAGTGGTTGTAGTTACATGAATCTTATTTGTAACAGTAATTTGTGCTTTTCGATTGACACACGTTGAATATAGAACACGGCATCACTCATTAGATTATTGAGAGGCTTGAGTTAGCTAGATGTAGCTCAAAATAAAGAGTTAACAGAAGGTTCACTTCTGCTATTTTCGTACAAAATCTTAAACTTGAATCGTACCTACAAGTTAAAGTATTTTGTACTTCTAAATTGACATACACCAAATCAAAAACACGGCTTCAGCTATTAAGTTATTCAAGAGCACGAGTAGATAGCTTTTCTAAGTCAGATGTAATGAGTTTACTCGGTAGTAAGACAGACTACGTCAGGAATGCTAATGGCGGGGCCGGGTTTTAATGACACCGTTTTGCCCCGATATATAGTAAATAACTCTAGATTCTACGTTAGATATAATCCTGCGTTTATGCCTTGCGGGATTTGCAGGATAGGTCGACGGACTCTACGAGAGAAAACTACGAGTACATAGTTTAAAAGAAAGTCTCTTTTCGTGTCCCTTTGTATGCTTAGTTCTTTGAAACTACGCGTTTCTTAATAGATAGAGTGATCCAAGAGGTAGGTTTTTAGGTACTTTTTACCACGCTTTGTTCCTTCGAGAAAACGGGTAGCAGCGGGTGAAACCGCTGGGCGGGGCGCTAGTTAAGTATACATACCTACTCGACACAATGAAAAGCTTCTGGATGTGATATAAATTTTCAATGACAATTGACGTATGGCAAAATAAATCATCCGTACTAGTATTATAAATCTGAGAGTTTGTGTGTGTGTATGTATGTATGTATGTTTGTTACCTCTTCACGCTCAAACGGCTTGACCGATTTGGATGAAATTTGGAACACAGGTAGAGTGTAACCTGGAATAACATATAAACTACCTTCCTACTTTTTACCGCAGGAAAACAACAATTACCACGGGAAAATGAGTGGTAGCGGGTGAAACCGCTGGGCAGAAATCTAGTTTGCAATAATTTTTAATGAAGAATTTTAAGAAATTCACTATAGTTTATTCACACTCACGACTATATTATTTTCAAGTCCCAGCCGGTTAAATTTTTTTTTTCAGTTTTGTTTTTCATATATGATTTTAAGAAATTCTGACACCTTGGGGGCCGATTTAGGTTATAACGGCGTCGAGATTTTGTATGGAATGACACATGGCGGCGGAGTTCGGTCGGAGTTCGGTCGGAATTCGGTCGAGTTTCATCTAGGTGTCAAACAGAATGACAAGTAATTTACATACAAAGTTCTTCATGTCATCGGGTTTTTGTCCCTTTCTACGATTATTTTGTCTATGGTGTCGAAAAGCGGTCGAGCTATGACAACCAAGTTTCTGTCATTGTGCTCGACCATGAGCAGTCTCAAGCATAGGTGCCTTGCCGTTGTCGAGTTACATATAATTATGATAACTAATTGAAAATTACCCATAACTATAAGATTTTCAAGGCAGGTAATGCATCTGTAGGATATTTTAGACCACATGAGCAGAATAAACTCGTTTAAAAAAGTAGTTAGGTAACTTTACCGACACACTGAAAGTACATATAACCTCGTAACGCCCAGGCTTCTGTGAGCTTTTCACAGATAGTAGCCCAGATTCCTTTTAAAAGGTATGCTACTTCAAAGTAAAATAAACCTTATATGCACTTCTTTGTCCTGGAAACTTGTAGTGCCAGCATATCCTGGGTCTACTGATAAAAACCATATCATATGTCTCAGGGAACCTTTTGTTAATTATGTTGAACCGTATAATATAAATAGACACACATATTTACACTAATTTACGCTAAGTTTACATAAATAAAGAATAAACATATGCCCGAGTTATTAGATATAAGGTTGCTTTCTAATGTAATGTTTCCATATGCTTTGGCTCGTACCACTATAGAGCTACATACCTTTTAAAAGGTATCTGGGCGTTACGAGGATAAAACTACCACTTGCCATCAGCTACTGTTGATTTTCGATTAGCAATACAAAGCACTTTCAGAGTCAAGAGGAAGGTGTAGGAGTCTTTGCAACTGTTTTATTTTGGGTTCAGTTTTATGCGTTATATATTTACATTCTAAATAATCATTTCGATTACTTTTCAGACTGATGATGATAACATTATGATAGCTGATATTCAATATTATAATGAATATCATTACAATAACAAATGTGTTATAAATGCTTTATCACGTGATCAAAATTTGTACTTCTTGTGCTTGTCAATAGTTGGCGTAGCTTCGTACTGTATCAACAAACATCACTGTAGGATTGCTAAAACTTGATATTTTTACAAAAATTTACAAGAATGTTTCATTAAATATTGAATGCACACTTTACTAATTTTTACACATCATACATAAATCACGGTTCTTTCCCGCAGCGCCTACTTCCTTCCACTTACGACGATCCTTGCATACTTTTTTTGCCTTCTCTACATTCATTTATCTTTTCATGCAGGCTCGTTGGTTTATTTTTTACCAATGAACGTACATGCGTGTGATGATGATTGCCGTGTGATGACGGCGTAGAATAGCATCACCCCATTCTTTTCTCGTGGGTGTTGAATCAAGCGACTAAGGAACTCGAGAGTTACATAGGTATTGCAATTCTAAGCGATGAGCGGCTGTCAGCTACTTACTATAGCTGTTACTACAGCGATACCGAATTTTATGAATGACCCTCAAATGTTTGTCAGAAGTGGCGTAAGTGATCGTTTTTTTACGGCCGTTTACACTCTGCCTACCCTGCATGGGATATAGGTGTGATATTTGTATGTGGGCATGTATGTAAAGTTTTCACTTTCATTTTGGTTTCAAATCCAGGATTTCCATATGAAGAGCCATCAGGTTGAAGGTTGTACTTGTGTACGGTGTGTGCAATATTCGTTTATAACTCGTGCTCTACAATGCGCTACATACATACATAGATCAGATTATTGCAGTCCACTGTTGGACGTAGGCCTCCCCTAGAGTAAGTACAGGGCAAAATCTCTCGTTTTTTCCATCCAGTCATCAGTCCATCAGGTCGGAGGTCGTCCAACGCTACGCTTGCCGCGGCGAGGCCTCCATTCGAGAACCCGCTTACTCCACCATCCGTCCGTTCTAGTCTCATTCCGGATTTGATCCATTAGAAAGATACTGGACCTTTCCATAGGACACAGACAGTACAGACACGTTTACTACGCGCGCTCTATTCTTTTCTTTTGTTGGTGACGCGTATTTTGCTCGTGTACAACACGTGTATGATACGTGTGTAACGCGTACTCTACACGTGTGTTACGCGAGCTCTACTTGTATACAACGCTTGCTTTACAATATGCAACGCGTGCTCTACATGTGTACAACGCGTGGGCTGCGCGGGTGACTTTGTATTAACACGCGTATACCACGCGTAAAACCGCCCAACATCCTAATAGACCAACATCCTAAGTCTTACAGTTTTCAGAATAATCACTTTAAATTACTTCATAATAAGGTACAGAAATTCCATACATTTTAACTGACTATTAAATACTCTGACTGACTATTATATACCGTGTGATGTCGGCCTAGAATAGCATCACCCCATTTCTTACTCATGGGTGTCGTAAGAGGCGACTAAGGGACTCGAGGGTGTGTATTGCAATTTTAGGCGATGGGCTGACAACCTGTCACTATAGTGATACACAGCTATCTGATTGACCCTCAAACTTTTGTCAGACGTGGTGTTAATATCCGTTTTACGGCCGTTAACGCTCTGCCTACCCCGTAAGGGATATAGGCGTGATTTATGTATGTATGTATGTATGTATTAAATACTCTTTTCTCCAATTTGCTCGGAAATGGCTTCAGTACTTTAAAAAAAGAATACGTCAATGGGCTCATTTATGTAGTCAAGGCGCCGAGGACTGTAATAGAAATTTCCGGACTAGGCCGGAAAAAAAAAGGTTCTTTCGTGTTTAGGTGTTTTATGGTACACAATACCATGTTCAGGAACACTTATACCGCGCGCGTTCCATTTTTTAACTAATTGTACAAACTGTAACATAACTTTCAACATGAATTAAGTGTCGCTCCATAATTCTTTCTTTCAAAATAAATTAATTATTTTCTAAAATTACTGTATTATTATTGTCATTTCCTTGCAAATGAGAGAAAAGTATTGTACAATCCACGGCCGAAATAACAATTTCTGGTCTCGTTTACTTTAGAAGGCCGAGACTTCGTCTCGGCCTTCCAATGCCACTCCACCAGATATTGCTTTATACTCGGCTTGTGACGTAATGTACTATTACATCATACTTTAACAATCCTTGATAAATTTTCATTTCATTATTGTAGAGGAGCCCACATTGCCAATGGGGTTTTACTCGAGCGTCAGAGACCATAACATAAGATCAGCCAAGATTCAAGATTAATTCATGCAAAAATTTAGTGACAGCTGTCAAAATTAAAACTTGGAAACTATCCATGCTAGACTGTTTCTGTGGATAAGTTGTAGGTCTTGACAAGATCTACATTTGAGATGACAGCTGTCAGTTTGTTGTGCCTTTTTGCACTGACTTCAATTTGTTTGCCAGAGGAACATTTGTGTAACATTTTCATTCATTACTGCACATTTTGGGCTCACAAGTACAAACCGCTTCTGATTGTAAAAAAGGGTTTAATGAATAAAAGTTCCAGAGTTAACTTTCAGTGCTGTTATTACGTTTTCTTTAAAGCAACTTATGAATACATTAATATTTCACGAACAGCAACACGTTTTCACGACAGCGACATATCAGGCACCATAGGACAAAAATCTATAGCGCTAGTGATGTACAATACACCAACTACTGATGCCACACAAGGTGAGTCGATCTAATGCAGGCTAAATCTATAGCCTAACTTATTGTATTAGTATATATTACCGCACTTTATTAGTATTCTCAGCTAAAATAATTGGCAAAACTGCTCAACAAATTACCCCCTTTAACCCTGTAGTCCACCTAGAGGTCCATCTGGAGGACCACAAGTATTTTTTCCTATGGTCCACGCTACTGCCGTGCTAACAAAAAGTATGCTAAACACGATTTTTTCAATATTGAGTTGTGTACAAATTTTGGGATCGAGTTTTTAATTTATAATATTCTGGGACACTACTAATGCATGCAGTGTCTTTAGATTCTGCATTCTTTTGTAGCAAGTCATTGCTATTGCTAATAATTTCAATTTCTGAACGATTCCGATTATTTCCGATCGTCTGAATTCTGAAAAAAAGGCTAATTATGTCTTAATTTAGGAGATTGCTCCCGACCGCGTGCCGTGCATGGCGATTTTCAGTTTTCGTTTTTTTTTCGATCGATTGTTTCTAATTTCTAACCAAACAGTTCAAAGACCTTAAGTGAAGTAAAAATACAAACTCTTTGTGGTGATTTGGTGCCTTGGATTTCATGTAGACTTTACGAGGGACTATAAATCGTTTCCGAGTCTTATTTCACTTAAACATACCTATTATATTTACTAACAATAAGCGGTTGATATTATATTCTAAATATTCACCTTATTCCATCTGGTATTGGTCTAAGTATTTAGTTATAAAAATTAGTATGAAGATGAAAAGAGATGCGACGCGCACGCACGCCATGCACACGTCACGAATCTCCATATTAATTCTGCACGCACGCACCCGTGCTGCATCCAATCTGAGTTAATGACCTTAAATGTTAAATTTTCTGTTTTGTTTAGATGGTACATTTTGTTAACGTACCTTCATTTAATTTGTATTTTGTTTGTCTTCATAAAATGTATGATTAACAATGGGCTTATTGAAAAATATTTATACAAGTTGTAACAATAGTACCATCTTATCCTATCGATAGTATCAAGTTTAAGAATATTTCAAAGTTGATTCGAGGGGTACGTACGTACATATTGCAAAGCGAGATGAACCAGTTCTTTAATTGACTACAAAACATACATCTCGACAAGACCTAAAACTTCCCCAAAGAACAAGTAGTTAAGCATGCATAGTTGACGAAATAAATTAGTTCAAAGTTTGACAGTTGTCATCTAAAATTTCAAGACCTACAACTTCAACAAAGAAATTAGTTTTGCATGCGCGCTGATGATTGCGCATGACTTGAACTTTAAAAAAAAATATGATAAAGTGGACCACAGGCAATAGAACTTTAGTTAAGAGCGGTAAAACATTTTTGGCGGACCACGCGACAAAAAAAAAAACCTATAGGTGGACTACGGGTTAAAGGAAAATTGCCTAACTCATTTCATGGCAAAACTGCCTAGCTCATCTTCAATAGAGACCTAAAGAAGATATAAGACATAGGCTTGATTCGTTCTTTTGCTGTTGTCTACACTGCATCCAGCATTAACCTTGCATTTTCTTCTGCTACAATATATTTAGGAAGTAGACGAGTTCGGAAATGGACGAAGTCGATCTAAAGGATCCGCAATCCTTACTTGGGCTCCTCTACTATTAGAACTTGCGGCCGTATTCCTATTTACTCGTAATGATTAAATTGAATAATCATGAGTCGTTATGAATAAAACTTTGTTCAGATGACTGAAATCTGTAACATACCAAAATTTCATCGAGTTCACCACTTTTCCCCCACTTGTGTCCCGGGGCACATATTAACCACTATTTAACTACATTATGGTCTGGGGTCGGAGTGGGAAATTGCACCATCAAATACATCTGCTATGTAACGTCGATCAACACGGCCTTCCGTTATGTAAGGAACGAGACGGGAGACCGCTTGGCTTGCTGACTATGTGTTTATATGCGGATGTTAAAGAAAAGCAAAAAGAATTTCAAGTTAGTTGTTTTTATTTCATCAATTACCTATAGTTTTTATCCCAAATGAGATGTCATCTAAAACACCTCGAGTATAACCTTTTAAAATATCTTAAATGGATAGCTTGAGGTGATGTTAATAGAACAATCATAACTATTTAATGTATAAAAATCCTTTCTTGACTTTTCGAGGTTCTGTTCTGTCGCATCTAAAAGGATGGTTCTTTCTGATCGTTTGCTAAGATTTTCACAAAGAAAGCAAGGTCTTAATTTGTCATGAAATTTGCGCTGGAAAATTGTTTGAAAACCGCAATACTTCACACAAATTATAAGGTTTCCTGGAGACAGCTGAGCTACAATGTAAACAAAGTATATTAATGAATGCTACCATCAAACTTAATAAGTGAACTCTGCCGGTATTCGCAAAAACTGGAATATAAGGAAGCCATGCAGATTAACTTCAACAGCGGTTCGATTATAGAGTAAGCGACGAGTTTGCTAAGATATTTGGCATAAACATTGTGAAGGAACTAAAATTGAGATCATCATCATAGTAAGACAAACAAATATACTTAACCTTCTAGTAACGAGTGGGTAGGTATTTCGCAAGCGTGTGGGGATAAATACTGTAATCCAAAACCAGTGCTTCGCCTCATACAATTCGGTGTTTATTTAATATTTACAAGAAAAAATTAGAAACCAAAAGTAACAACCAAAACGTAAATAACCAAACGAGTCTCCATGACAACCAATCAACAGGAAGATGCCGCGCGCGCCGATGCAAAATAACTATAAACAAACAAAAAAATCACGTTGTCGCGCTGTCTATCTGTAATAATATTTAAAACAACTAAATAAAAATGCAGTGGTGGCGATGCACCAAAAGTATAAATATTTTGTCTAATATCATTATTTAATTTTATAATTTTTTAAATGATTTATTACCTGTTTGTTGGAAAACCTTTTTGATGTTTAAGTAGAAAAATAGTAATGTCAAAGTCTCTTGACACAGGACAACAATGGCGATGGCCGACGCGTTTGTAGAAAAATATACAAGAATATAATAAGCCCGTAATGTCTGAGTTTCACTCTATACGTACCTTCACTAAATATTATATACTGTTATTATTATTTTTTTTTTATTAATGATGGGTTTGCTCTTGACTCTAGTCTAGGTCATAGGACAGAGACAGAGTCTAAGATGGAGCGAGCTCACCCAGAAGAAGCCTGTTAAGGCACTGGCACTCCCACACACTGACGGAACGCAGGTGGCTACTTGGCGCCAGACTTCGGTGGGATGGTGGTCGCGAGCCAGGCGGCCCCTTACGGAGCCTTCCACCGCTTAGTGGGATCGTTCAGCCGGACTTATCCACAGGCAAGCCTGTGTTGCCGTTGCCCGGGGTGGACCGCTAGGAGGTAGATCCCATACCACCCCAAAATTATGGTGTCCATGACTGCAAAGCTGGAATGTTTTGCATTAAAAAAGTTTCAAGCCTTTATCTTTGTATCTGATGCCTCAGATTCTCAGTTTATCCTGTTCAGTAGTTATAGTCCTACGTTTTACGATCACTTTTCAGCTGAATTACTGGTAGAATTTCTGCCGATTCGCTCAATGATAGTGATATATTTTAGCTAGCCGTTTGGACGGCCGTTGTAGCGTAGTGATAGTACCACTGCCTTGAGTGATAGTTGCGGGTTCGATTTCCAGTGGGACGTTACAGTCTATGATTACTTAGACGGCGGTCGTTACACAATCATGACAGAGGCCTACTGGTAGTAGAAGGCGGTTGAAAAAATCTGACACCAGGGTTCATCGGGTCGTGCATCGACACGAAAAGTAGGAGATTTCAGTTACCCGTTTGTTTATAAAAAATAAGTAAGATTTTTTAAAGTAGTCAAAACGTGTCGCTTTTGGGGGTACCTACTTTTGGTACAAAACGGCTGGAATATATTTTGTCAAAAATTCACCAAATGATCCGAAATTTCCTCACCACTAACACTAGGTATAAAAGGAGTTCCGAAATATTTATTTTTTTATTTTTTATTATGTGGTTGGGTATGTGAACAAGGGAAGCAATACTATCTTTATGGTTAATAGTTGCCCGTAGATTAGAATAGATAGGATTTCGGGTTGGAAACACTTGTTGCGTTTATAGATTTAGAAAAGACCTTTGATAAAGTTAACTGGGGGAACATGATGGAGGGTTTAAAAAGTAGGAGTAGATTAGTAGTAGGAACAGAAAAATTATATTTGAACTATACAGACAACAAGAAACTATAATAAACATAGGACAAGAAGAAGGAAGAGCAAAGATTAGGCAGGAGTGAGACAGGGGTGCCCACTTTTGTCGTTGATATTAAACATTTTTTATAAGAAAATAAACGTTTACTGAATATGGCCTAAAAATATATTTTTAAACTTGAACCTCAGTTACATCAAAACACCCACAGAACCATAGACCAGTTACCCTAAACATCACACCGCTTGAAGAAGTCAAAAGTTTCAAATATCTTGGCAGCATTATTACTCATGACTCATCCCACGTCATCCTTCGCCCGTCTCTTCTCTTTTCTCTTCTGGAGCGTAGCATTGTACGGCTGCGAAACATGGACCACAACGCAAAGAGACAGGGAACGGATAGAGGCTTTCGAAATGTGGTGTTAGAAGATAAGCTAGACAGAAAGGAGGACCATTAAAGAACGTTACTCAATATAAAATATAATACATCTAGAAGGGAAGTATGATAGGACACCTGATACGACATGATCAGTTATTCAAAACGATTGTTGAGGGAAAGACCAAAGAAAAAACAGGAATAGGAAGACCAAGAAGAAGTTATTTAGACCAAATAAAAGAAAAAGTAATGATCATGTCAAACAGGGGAGTCAAGGAGTAGGCAGATGACAGACAAAACTGACGGAAACTCTACCGACTAGTACAATGTTTTTAAATATAATAACAAGACAAAAAACAAGTCCGCTATCTTTAAATCTATTGGATGAAATTTTAATTTCCTCGGATATAATTATTCACAATACCCCTTGTATCACTGAGCAAAGCAGCGTAAACTGTGCCAGCACTTAAGTTTACTTTTGACACGCCTAGACTATACTTTAAAGAATCACACATCATATATGAACCCTAAAAACATAACGATCCTATTTGTGGTTGTGCACACACACACATTTATATCTCGCTCATAATCCCTTGCAGGTTAGGCAGAGCGTAAACGGCCGAAAAAAACGAGCATTTATGCCACTTGTAAAACATATTTAATGGTCATGCGGAAATTAGTGTATCACCATAGCGACAGGTTGTCAGCCCATCGCGTTAAATTGCAATACACACCCTCGATTACCTTAGTTGCCTATTACGACTCTAATGGAAAGAAACGGGGTGATGCTATTCTAAGCTGGCATCACAAAGCTATCAAAGCCGGCATCACACAGAAAATTGGTTGGACAGTCGTGTAAAAGGTATTATAAGATCAACTTCAATATATTTCTTAGTTAAAAAAGTACTTTCACCAGCATATATCTATAACATAAAGCACCAACTTAAACTGGCTTTTTTACAGTTTATAAGAAAAAGCAGTAAAGGTTGGTAAGCTACACTAATGGCACAAATTCTACATAATATTTTGTAGAATATTCATAATTATAATAATAAAATGATTAATGTGTATCCCATCTCACACTTCTATCAAACGGCCTATACTTGTTTGGCCTATATATGCTCCACGTGAGCCCCGTGATTTTATAACGAGAAATAATAAGCTATGAAAGCTAATGTGATGACTTCTTACAGGCATCACCTCACATAAGTACGAGGCATCTCATAGGGTCCCAGTGGGTCTTCACCTTTTATTCTTGCTTAATGAATATATCCCTTCGTATACAATATAAGCACGCAGGCTAGTCCGCGGGTAACAGCTAGTCTACATTTATGCATATACGAATTTTAAATAGAACCTCCAAGCAATTGATAAATTGACCTTCAAGGTATAATAAAAGAAAAGATTCTCTGTGGTTACTATCTTGCCTTCCCTTCTAGCCTCTGCGTCGAACTGGTGGAAGCCGCAATAGGTCTAATATCGTCGCGTCGAGACGTTTTTACCTCTATACCCCTCCAGGGTTTATCGGGTCTTTTATAACTCAGTGACCGACACGAAACAATAATGTTATTATGTCAAGACTTTTCACCAGTAAAGTGGTAAAAGTATTTCATATAATATATTTACCGTAATATTTATTTACCCGCAAAATTGTACGTAATGTGCAATTCTCGGAAGCGCTAAAGCTTTTAAATCTCATTTGTAGTCAGCGGCGCCATTAAAAGCCATACCTACAATGTTTCCCAAATTAATAAAGAAAATCTTCAGTCTCTCTTGCCAAACAGAACATTTTAACATACATACATACATACATATATCACGCCTATAGTCCCTTGCGGGGTAGGCAGAGCATAAATGGCCGTGAAAAACGGTAATTTACGCCACGTCTGACAAAAGTTCGAGGGTCAATCAGATAACTGTGATCACTATAGTGACAGGTTGTCAGCCCATCGCCTTAAATTGCAATACACACCCTCGAGTCCCTTAGTCGCTTCTTACGACACCCACGGACAAGAAATGGGGTGATGCTATTCTTAGCCGGCATCACACGGGATTTTAACCACATAAAATATTCATTATATATAAACAAGTTTAACTTAGTATTAATTGTTATTTGTCAATGTATGCTACCTTTGTTTACATTAATAAAGTACTACATAAATTTGCAGTGTTGTGGGCTTTGTCGTATGTGGTCGGCTTAGAATAGCATCACCCCATTATTATCCCGTGGGAGTCGTAAGAGGCGACTAAGGTGTTTGAGGGTGTGTTTTGCAATTTTAGGCGATAGGCTGACAACCTGTCACTATGACGATTCACAATTTTCCGACCTCAAATATATGTCAGACGTGGCGTAAATGTCCGTTTTTGCGGACGCTTATGCTCTGCCTAGCCCGCAAGGGATAATAGGCGTGATATGTGTATGTGTAGAAAGTATCCGAACTTTTCAAAACAAATTTTCTCCACCGCTTATTGAAAAATGTCCATACTTCAGCTCAAACATCCATATTGGAGAATATTTTCTCGTTTGGTTTTCAGAGCAACTTCGTCTCATTACTTCGGACGAATGATTGAAGTTTAATTTCCTTTTCGTGTTAATTATATGGTTTTATTTATATTTTTCTTAGGTAGGTTCTTACTAACTAACTATTACTAAGTAACTATTCTCAGATCAGAGTTTGATAGAGCTTTGAAAAGCATTCAAAATGGTAAAGCAGCTGGAGAGGATCGAATATATATAGAGATGATCAAATATGCTACCTGTGAACCTATACTAGATATAATATTTGAAATCACAAAGGAGATGTATAATACAGGACAGTTACCAATAGATTTCAAAATTAGTAAAACAGTAACATTGCCTAAAAAACTAAATACACTGAAATGTGTGGAGCATAGGACACTTAGTTTAATTTCGCAAGCATCCAAGATACTTTTAAAAATTATTCAAAATCGCTTAAGAACAATTGCAGAAAACACCGTCGGACAAGATCAATATGGATTTAGGCAGAATAAAGGCACCAGAGAGGCAATTTTAGCGCTAAGACTAGTCGTAGACAGAAAAATGGAACTGAGCCTTGATACCCACATCGCTTTTATCGATCTAGAAAAAGCGTTCGACAAAGTGGATTGGAGGATAATGATGAGAGTGCTGAAGGAAGCTGGACTTGATTACAGGGACAGACGAATAATTTATGAACTATATAGAGAACAGGAAACAATAGTAGAAGTAGGGGACGAAAAGGGTACAGCAAAGATAAGACAAGGCGTCAGACAAGGATGTCCACTCTCACCCTTAATATTTAATATATTTATAGAATGTGCCATCAGACAGATATCAGCTGCAGATAAAGGGGGGATCAAATTTAATGGGGAAAAAATCCAATTTATCCGATTTGCGGATGATATAGCGGCATTCGCAGAAACAAGTTCACAACTACAAGAATTAATTGAGTCAATGGATAACATATTTAAACAAATTGGACTAAAAAATAAATATAGCTAAAACAAAAACAATGGTAACTTCAAAAAAAGCCACTCTACCCAATAGCCAAATTCACTTAAACAATATTCCAATAGAAAATGTAACTAGTTTCAGATATTTGGGTAGTGTGATAACAAACGACTCAAGATGCACTCCGGATATTGTCTCAAGAATTGTAATGGCCAAAAGAGCCTTCCATAATAAAAAACACCTTTTTATCGCAAAAATAGCCAAACGAGTTAGGAAACGTCTTATAAAGACATACATTTGGAGCATAGCGTTATATGGGTGTGAGACGTGGACGATGACGCAAAGAGATAGAGAGAGGTTGGAAGCGTTTGAGATGTGGTGTTGGAGAAGGATGGAAAAGATCAGTTGGACAGAGAAGAAGACAAATGTAGAAGTGCTGGCACTGGTAGCGGAAGAGCGTTGTCTTCTGAAGACCATAGAAAACAGGAGAGGGAAGATGATTGGCCACTTGCTACGACACGACAGCTTCATTAAGAACATTATTGAAGGGAAGGTGGAAGGAAAGAGAGGCAGAGGTAGACCTAGACGCACTTACTTTACCCAGATAAAGGAAAAAGTCAATGTCGTGTCGTATCAAGAGGTCAAGTCACTGGCGGAGAGGAGAGAAGATTGGAAGTTACTCCACCTACAAGAGTTTGACTCTTAAATTTGAAGAAGGTTCTTACTATATGCCGTGTGAGACTGTCTTAGAATAGCATCACCCTATATCTTTCCCGTGGGCGTAAGGAGCTGATAAGGGACAAGAGGGTCTCATGTGTATTGCAATTTTAGGCGATGGGCTGACAAATTGTCGCTTTTTTATTTTTTATTAATGATGGGCTTGCTCTTGACTCTAGTCTAGGTCATAGGACAGAGACAGAGTCTAAGATGGAGCGAGCTCACCCAGAAGAAGCCTGTTCACTCTTACTTTGTTGTCGCTATGGTAATGCATAATTTTCTGAATAACTATCAACTTTGGCAGGTGTGGCGTAAATGTCCGTTTTTACGGTCGTATAATCGCAGCCTACTCTGCATGGGATATTTATGTATGCCCAAAACTAAGAACTCCTTTGTGCGCAAAATCAAGAGGGCCTTACCACAAAAATTTGTATAAAGATAATTTTTAAACACGGATTCAACGTGCGTTTCTTTTTTGTGGTAAGGCCACTAAGATAATTTATTTTGGTCTCTTGTGACATAGGTAATCAATGTAAACTGTACTTAAATGAAAATAATGTAGCACTGTTAGTGCATAATAAACCATAGTACAAACGTAACAATGCATACATACGCTTTTGACACACCTTTCAAAGTTTAGTTCTTCATTAAACACGTGTTGTTACAATTGACAAGTCTTGTATTTTTTTTATTTTCAGCCATAACAGTCCACTGCTGGACATGGGCCTACCCCTGTCGGGGCGTATTGCCATACTCACCACGCTTGGTAGGCGGATTGGTAAGCGCAGTGCAAGATGATGCATTCACAGGGAACGCTGCTGCATTCCATTGGTGATTATCCCTTAGTCGCTTTTTACGATACCCATTGGTAGAGTTGGGGTGATGCTATTCTAAGCCGGCATCACACGGCAAGTCTTGTATAGTCTATTTAAACGTAGCAGTCACCCTTTTTTCATCAATTCCAACCCTTATCTACCTCCAGTCATTTGTTACACTCGATTCTCGATTTTCGATTCCCACTTATCGAGCAATCGACAGATTGTCACTATAGGGTTGACGATTTTTCATCTACTCCCCAGGGTACTACACCGCGCTTCCTAAAATTGGGTTTCCGTAAGGTAAAAAAGGTTACAAACATGATAAAAAATCCATCTTTAGTCAATTATTTCAGTAATATAAATATGAAGGCGCTGATTCACCTAAAAAAATCCCATTCTTTCGCGCTGCGCAACAGAGAATCATTTTTCGCTCAAGTTTTCGCGAGATTTAACGGTATTTCCTAAAAAGAAACTAGAGAAATACCGTTACTTTGTCTAATTTAGGTATTCGTACTAGAAAAGGTATGTATCTAAATTATAGCAAAATCTTTATGCATTACTTACGCATAACTTTAAAACTGTAGACGTAATATTAAAAAATGTTTGGAATAGAGGTCACTTTTTTTTCCATGGAGTATAGTTTGTCAAATTGTGTAACTGTTATGATATATTATTAGTTAGATCCTCGACAATAACATATATTTTTATGACTGTAATTGTCTCAATAAAACTGGTTTAAAAATCTTGCTCGCGCCTAATATGTGATTATAATCGAATAGAATCAACTGGTAATTAACATTACCAATAAAGGTATGTCTATATCTATGGCGATGCCAAAAAATGCCTTTAACCTTATAACTTTGCGATTGCGAACAATTTTTCAATTTGTAAATCCCCCAACTGTGGAAAATTTCAATTTGAATCGAACCGAAACCCCCTTCACAACACTCAAACAACACAAGCAGTAAGTACTAGGTAAGATGTTCTAAAACCAAGCACTCTACGAAACAGCTCATTTAATTAGAGACCTAACCCCATTACAGCTAAAACCAGCCACCAACGCTGCACTAAGCAAACTTAGCTTGATTAATTCCTGGTAGATGGAGCCGGCGTTCTGCTGACTCGGTTTCAGGGTGGGGAAACCAAGGAAACCTTGCAATCATCAAGCAGACTTTAAATTAACATGAGATGCAATCTTTTGAATGGGCCGATGGCGTAGCGGATAGTACCCTGCCTGCTACGCCGACGGTCGTGGGTTCGATCCCCACAAGACAGAAATATTTTTTAAGTCATTTTCAGATACCTATTTGTGTTTAGTCTGGAAGTTTCTGTGTATATTATGTATTAATTTTCAAAAAAAGTATGTAAGTATTAATATCAGCTAAAGTTGTTTTAATCTTATTTTACTATTAAAAGAAAAATATTTTTTGGCGAAAGTAGCCCTAAGACGGGATTATGATATATTTATTAAGTAATTGATAAACTTTTCGTTGAAATCGGTGAAAACAGCCTTAACGTACTACAAGTAAACCAAATTAATTTCCGCTGCCGAAACTAGTTCAGACTAACTCCATTCCAACTTGCTTGTAAACCACACTATTCAATACATTGCTTACCTCGTTCCCGAGTCAATCACGACAATGGGTTTGGATGCGGAAATGAAACCTTCAATGATACATACGTACAAATATCACGCTTTAATCTCTTGCAAGGAAAGCAGAGCGTTCACAACCGTAAAAATACGGTCGCAATCGCACCGTCTGACAAAATTATATGAATACATTTGTGTTTTCTAGTAGGTACTTATGCAGCTAAGATTGATCACTGTGGAAAACTTGATACGTTTTTTCGCAAAGCTAAGCTATTTACCCTTACATGTATTAAGGCTGTGGTAAGCCGTATCTCGTGTCAGAAATTAATCAAAGCTAAGTCTGCTTTGTGTAACCGTCCACAGACAAACCATCTCATACGACCGTGCAGTGGGCACAAAACTTCTACTATACGGTAGTCGCGATAGGCATGAAGAGTTCCTTTATATAAGCTACGATTGGGATAGCAGAAGTGAATGACACACTTTTAATGACAAAAATGACTCAATCGCAACTAAATTAGTTGTAAGTAGAGTTTAGAGGTCTACTTTTAACAAACTCTACTCTATAATTGGTGCAGCAAGCAAATGGGACATCAATGTTACCTTTGATATTTATTGTTGTATTGTAATTGTGTGCGTAGCGTACATTGCAGGATTCAGTAAACGTGGCTACTTATAGATAAGTTGTTAATATAAATGATTGCTCACGTACGTTGCGTACGTACGTAGGCAGGCAGTCGATGTGCAACTGATAATGCCTGTATCCAGTTACTTATAACAAGTTTTCATTTCTTTAATTCAACCTTGAAATCGGAATTTGTTCAGAGTTGTTTGCACTAAGGCCTGCATCTAATAATCTCGCCACTGCTAGTGAGTATTCTGAATATTGTAGCGTGGTCATATAAAGTTGTCTATCTGTTGTTCAGTCGCCGTCGAGGCTGGGTTTTAGCACTAATGGGCTTAGGTCTCTGAATGAATGAGGTCGAGGTTTTTCCTAGTGCGTTTTGTTATCATCAAGACAACAAATTTTAAAGATGAGCATACACAGAATTAAAAAAGGTAATGTGACCATTCTGATCTAGTAAGGTATATACAAGGGATAAAAAGGGTAGGTATAACAAGCCGAAAAGAGGTCAAGGTTATCATGAAACTAAATAACTCACCCCATGGGACATAAATCAAAATATTATGAAAAATATTAGACCTCTCATAGTTGAACTAGCTGAACGTCAATTTTGTATGGAAAGACCAAATATTTATTATCTATTTCGACGCATGTTCTATAGGGAAAGTTGTCCAGTTTCATGAGTACTTTAGGTAATCTTTTCAGCTTGTTAGTCCCTGTATACTTATGTACAAAAAACATAGACTCTTTTTTACTATAAGACTAATCTCTCTCTACTTTCACGACTTTTTTAATTTAATTTTAAGTGACCTTATATTGTAAGATGCAGTTTTATATTTCAAAAAGACTGTCTGTTTAATGTCGACTGCAAAACTGCATTGCGACAAAAATGTGCTGAGAAGTTGTATTTTTAAAAGAATCATGTAAGTAGCTAAAGTAAGAGTGTTTGTCCACGTTTTTAAACTGAATTTTGCAGAAATTGAGTTTTTTTAAGTGCTTATATTTGTATTTATTTACAACAAAAACTATATAACTATTTATACCAGCTATTTAGTTACCATTATAGTACAAGCTTTGCTTTTATGGCTAGATGGCGCTGTGTGAATTAATATTTAAAAATCATAGACATAACTTTTGGGATGATTTGATGAGTTGTACGATCATATTGATTAAATAGGGCCATTACATTACAAATAGGGCCATCATATTACAGACCGAAATAATCTTTATTTAAAAATATAAATTTTACGAAGACTAAGCTAGTTTATTTAAGTTTTTTATCCAAATTGCGATACCCTAGCAGGGTGCATGTTTGTGTCTAATTAAATTTTAAGATCTTTTTACAACATGTAAGCAGAAATAAAGAATTGAGACTTCTAGGACTTAAGAACTGCTGCAAAAAGCGCCCTCATTAAAATCAAAAGGGATAGAAAAAAATATATATTTAGTACTAATTCATGTTTATGTTTTGTTGCAGATACAATCATTGCTTGCAGTTCTAACATATTGGTAAGTACTACTTTACTCATACAAATACAAATCCTCTTTGTAGATAAATACAAAAAAAGTTCGGCCCATATGTACATTTTAAATTTATGATTCGAATTGACAATCTTATTTTTTTTAAGTTTGGTAATTCCATCAGGAATCATATCAGCTTTCGTTGAAAATGGAAAGAAATAATTAGCCCATTATGGCTAACTTTTCATGTCTCAAAAATGTTAATCGCATGCAGTGGATAAAAACAATTCAAACAAGGTTTTTACATTGTGTAATTGGTCACATAGACAATACTGGCATATTTTATAATATTAATTAATGAAAGACACTTACAACTAACTTAAATAAGCGAGCTACTATACATTGAATCGAAAATGTATGCAAGCGTCAAAACTGACACAAAATGTAATATGTGCTTTGCAGACACACATAACGCAATCGTACAACAATTTTGCGACTTTAGATTTTTTGTTAGTTATGCCTTCAAATTATGCCAGCTGTACCGGACTAAAACCTCATCTTGTCTAAACAAGCGAACAAACTGTAGAAAGGCTGGTCGTTTCATTTGTTTTATTGTCATTTTTGTCACCAATAGGGAGGCAGGGGTAAGAGGGTCTCGCTGAGGGACGGAATGGGGTAGTTACGGGCGCAATGCACTTACAATTCACAGACAACTTTCTGGAGTTCATTTTGTTATGGTTCTTCGGTTTATGTGGAGCAGACTTGTTTTTTTTTTCAGGACTGAATCTTGGGAGCATCTTTTTTATGGTCCAGTTTGAAATTTTTTCTTTTCATGAGTTTTGGAAAAAGTAAACGTTCAAAGTTACATGCGAAATTCGATACGCGCTTCACAAAACAGACAAAAGCGGCAGTATTATCCATTATTTTTTATTTATTGATTTAACCGTTTATTGTACACAAAGACATCACTAGAGACACACATTCGAAGAACAACAACACAAAAAAAAACAACTTAATTCTACTAAGAAATTTATTCCAACTGACCTACGTAAAATTGGACTTTATAAGACATGCGGAGTAGGTGCGCACTATAAAATAATTTGATAAAATAAACCTATACACTACCTACGAGATGGCACTCTTTGTCCTGACAGAAATTGAACAAGTTGTATTAAGTATAAATATCTTGTTTTTGTTTGAGTTTTGTCTTTTTCTTATTGATTCCTCTCTGTTATTTATATCAATAAATATAAATAAAGCAATTTCATATTTCTCATCCAAAACGTTCCCCCATTTTTTCTCTATCATGACCCGGAAATTCGATTCAATACATCTCTATAAGGTTAGACAAAAAAAGGAGCCCGAAATAGCAACAATAATAAATATTATCAAATAAGGGTGCAAAGTAACAACGAACAAAAAAAATGAAGGGAGAACTTAGCCCATTAGGTAAGAGGGATTTTAGCAAAAAACACGAAAAATTACCTATTGTTAGGAATCATGATTAATTTTTATACTTTTTACCTTTTGAGAAAAGTGTGAAAGGTAGAAACGGGAAACGGAAACAGAGGGGAAAGTTTCGTAATGGATAAGGATTTTGTTGCGAATAACTTTTTTTATTGCTTTAACAAATTAGGTAGGCGTATTGCGAAAAGAAGATAATTAGACAGATAACGGCGCGCCAATACTTACTACTTTGTGCAAATTATGTCTCGTTTAAGACAAGTGATTTTTTTTATTTTTATTTATTTATTCAGGACACATACAGTCATGTATAGAAAAGAAAAATATACAAAAAGTATTTGAAAAAAAAAAAAAAGACCTGGAGGTCCATAGAAGAAAATAACAATTTCTTTTAAGTGAGCAAACGGTATAGACTTATGAAAATACTTATAAGTAAATATTATTACCTATTGCTAATGAATATACAAAGCAAAGCAAAGAGTTACAGCAATTTATATAACAACAATATCTACTTGTCACAACAAAACCACTCTCACCCACCAACAAGCTTTACAACGCAACGTGATATCGCAATACTAGCAGTTTACGGAAAAAAAAAAACTTTATGCACAAGAATTTCCGTTGCATAAGTTTTTGGTGTTACCTTGAAGCAAAATGAAAACCTGTGAACCCCAAAGAATGTATGCTGTAATGGCGACACAAAAAAGTTTCCTTTTTACACAGACTACCTATCAGAATGTCCGTTGCTCAAGTTTTTAGTATTATCCATAAGTAAAATTCGAACCTGTACCATAAGTAATATAGCAAAAAGTGCTTAACTACTCCGGTCGTAACAGCACACATGTGTGCTTGAAGTACAATACATATCTATTGTTGCAAAATTCGACCTGAGCAAAGTGGTTAAATTAAAGTTATGAATAATAGTTCCAAAAACAGCCACTTTCAGCCAGCTAATTTTTATAAATCAAAGTACGTAGAGTTTTTACAGGCAAATGGAATTGAACATCATAATTAAACTAAAAACTTGTGCTTGTATTGTTTGCATGAAAATATATGGCGGGTGACAGGAGTGATGCCAATAGGAAGAATGGAGGGTTCCAGGTGGTGCCGGGAAAAGGGTAGCTACCCGCCTGGCCGGGTGTTGTGGCCAGGGGACCGACTGGTCCACCTGGATAGAATTGGAAGTTGTATATATGCGTTGCGCGGTGAAACACTTCGATACCGCGTTTCAGGCTCTTTGTTCTGTCACGTGGCGCCATCTTGCTGCTATGTTGGAACTTCTATTGCGTCTTGCTTGCTCGTGAACCACTTTGAGTGTGCTTCTTGTCGTAGCTCCCAGAGGACGCTACAAATACATTATTTTTGTAGTGAGGTGGCGCTTGTTATACGGCACTACTCGCCTGAAATCATCTCAAATATTTATCTGGTTTTATTAAAAATAATCCTAATAAAATAACGCGTAAAAATCGTTGTTCTTGTGCAACAAGTTATGGTAAATGTTTCGACTGGTTTTAGAATTTCACAGTTCAAATATTATATTTTGAATTTGTGCATATGCACATACCGTGCATGTGTCTGTTGAAAACTCTGACGGCCCGTTACGGTAGGTAACGGATGCGTCTGTCAAGTCGTTGGACGTGTATTTGCCTGGGAATAAGATCGAAAATCGTAATTTTCTTTCATCTGACAGACGCATGCGTTACGGTGCGTTAAAAAAGCAGCGACGAAGTGGGTAAACCGCATAAGAAAACAAGTATTGAAATTGAAATTCTTTATTCAATGTAGGATAGTATTATCACTTATTGACGTCATGTACCATCATTGTAAAAAAAAATGTATCACACAATTTTCTTTTTTTTATAACAATTTTGTAATGTCCTAATAGAAAACCGGCTCGGTCGGGACAAAAAAAAAGGCTATTGTCATATTAAATTATCTATCAACCCGATGTGGTGTGATGCCGGTTTAGAATTGCATCACCCCATTTCTTTCCCGTGGGAGTCGTAAGAGGCGACTTAGGGACTCGAGGGTGTGTATTGCAGTTTGTATAGGCGATGGGCTGACAACCTGTCACTATGGCGATACAGATTTTCCCGATGACCCTCAAATGTTTGTCAGACGTGACGTTTTATGCGGCCATGTATGCTCTGCCTACCCCGCAAGGGATTAAAGGCGTGATATGTGTATGTATGTATGTATCAACCCGAACCAGACGTCATATTGTCAGCTCTATTCAGCAATAAACTTTACCTGATAGAACGCGCTCATCAACCTCCCCCGAGTTATCAATTATTTAGTACCACAGGTATAACCCGAAGGGAGCATATTGAACATGGCAAGGAAATTGCGTTGTTTCTTATCGATTTTAGTTCTAGCCAAACAAACGCAAGGTAAATTTAAGACAAGTGTTGAAAGCGTGTTTAACGGATTTTCGTCTTGACACTCGTTCAATACTTGTTTAACGTAACGCCTTAGTTGTTTTGAACTCTCTCTTTGTGATGGCCTTTGCGCATGCTAGTGTAACTTATTCTGTGTTCTGCTTTTAAAATTATTTTGCAATTAAAAGTTATTCGTTCTCCCACTATGACGGACTGACAAACGTATTTTTGACGCATCCGTCAGTCAGACGAAAGGAAATTTCGAATTACCAAACAAAAACGGAGATCATGGCACACTGTAACGCTGCGATTTAATCAAGGTGTTTGACAGACGCATCCGTCAATCCGTCAATAGTGTGGGATTCGCCCGGTGACAATATTCGTACCTCAATTAGAACCAAACCGTACCTTAAACCAAAATACTTCAATCAAAATTTCAATATTGACGCTGAAAATAACAAGACCGGAAAATCATTAAAGTCTATACTCTGTTGCCACTAACAAGAGTCGTATTTTTGAATCAATAGAATTAATATAGAATTCGCCAGTCTGCAAATCGCATTCTACTAATGAATCCATGCACGCATTCAATATAAGTACTAGTTGTTCTTCTTGTGTGAATGGATTCGAGAATTAGATTGTGTTAGTAGTAGATATGTGCTCAGTACATAATATCGGGTGCAATTTTACAAGTGAACGTTACTCAAAACAGAGTACGGGCTGGTGATAAAGAACAACTTTCCCCAAGAAATATAGTTTAAGTAAGACAGATATTTTGAGTTTCTTACCGACAATTTGCATGGCAGGTCTATTTTTTTAATATTTCGACGTATATGTTTCTCATTACCAGCCCGTACTCTATTTTAAGTATCGGTTACTAGATAAATTTCACTCTCTATAGACTAACGTATGTGTTAGACTAGTATTTTTTATTATTTCTATTATTTTTTGAATTGATCAGTACAGTATTCTTAAAATTTATAATGAGTTAGTTTGTTTTAGAGTAGGCCATGCGAAATCGAACTACATACATTAACAGCCACACCAATCTACTACTAAACATAGGCCATCATCTTCTGAGGGTTACTGCCATAGTTGCCACGCTTGGCAGGTGGATTGGCGAGCGCAGTGCAAGATGTTGCATTCACAGGGAACGCTGATTGCTATTCCCTGGATTACAATCCCTTAGTCAATTTTGACGACTCCCACGGTAGAATCAGGGTGTTCTAAGTCGACACGGCAATCGAATTTCGAACTGGTTCTAAAATACATCTGTTTTCTACTCTGTTGCGTGACGTAACCGATCCATCACGCCCTCTGACGTTGTAGATTACAACGTTACTCCGAACGCTCGTAATAGCCAATATCCCAAAGTAATTCAATGCAAAATACAAAGTTTAGGACGTTTCCCGTTTGATTTCCTTTAGATTGATGACTGTATATACCTTTTCTGTAAATAGCAATAAAGTCTTTTAATAAAGAATGAACCATTCATGGTCTCGAAATGTGTCGCGCGTCGGAAATCCAATTATAATATCGTCAAGTTTTACGAATAATAGCCACGGCACAAAACAGGGAAACAAATTTATTTTTTAAAACTTCATCAACTGCTTACAATTTTCACCAATCATTTTATTGAGATGTGAACCTTTTTATGCTTGTTTACCGAAGCAAACGAATTTAGAACAAAATGCACGTAGAATCAAACATCAGCATTTCTGCTTGTTCAATGCTCAAGTTTACCATTCAATAACTCTAAAATTTATCTCCTAATTACCTACATATAATATCATATAATTTAATTAGTAGTACACATACACCGTCACAACATCATTACATTACATTAAATAAATGCAAAGAATTTACTTAATAAGTAAAATAATTTAAGGAAATCTTGAACATAAAGAATAAATAAATATCATAGTTTGTATGATACAATTGTCATCATAAGCATCTATTTAAAAAAGTTTGGCTATAATCAGACTGTATAATTATTTAACTTTGCAGGGTTGATGCAAAACATGACGAGCTCCCATACTTTTGTTGGCATAAGTGTTTGCTTTATTCTTTAGTGTAGGTTGAGAATTTCGCGTCCATCCGAGAATAAAATGTTAGGCGCTGTACTCCTTTCGCATACAACCCTGCGTAAGTCAAATAGGCGCATGACAATCTACCACCGCTGTTTAAATATAAAATGGCTTTTTGCCTGCAGCGCGTGTTTTTTTTATTAAAGTTTATTGCACAGAAAGTACAAAAGGCGGGCCTAATGCCACGCGGCATTCTATACCGGCCAAACACTAGATAAACAGAAAGAGTAAAACGGGTGCCCATACAAAAAAATACGAAATATAATCGTACGTAAAGTTCTCACTAAAGGTACACAAGAAGAAATAAACAAAAATACAAAGTACTTAATAATTTAACATAATAAAATAAAAATGCATACAATAAATACATGCATTGGTACATAAAGAAATAAGATATACCAACGAAAAGCTAATAGACATACAATTTTTATATTATCACATGACCTACAACTTTGCAAATGTACTATAAGCAAGTGTGTCTCACAGGGAAATTGGGAATTCCGATCTTACGACTTGTCAGACGCATCCGTTACGCAATCTAACGCTCCGTAGCCGTACTTGCATAGCAATGACAGTAAGATCAGAATTCACAATTTCCTTTAGATAGATAGATGAACACTTTATTGCTTACAACATACACAACAGAAACAAAACAATACAGAAAACTTAAGACGCAACCTTTACACTAAAAAAGAGACAAAAATTAAATGTGTCCTTTAGTCTGACAGATGCATAGTACGCAGCGACAGACGACAAGTGAGAAAACCGCCCTGGGTATCTCGATGCAATCATAACAAATGCATAAAGCTCGTTTCCCGTGGAAAGTGCACGCTTTTCGCAGCTTTAGCTACAACTTCCATGACCAAGTTTACCCTGGCCCAACAAAAGCTCTTTCTATACTTATTTTAGAGCCTTGAATACGGGCGGTACTAAATTTACAATTCCGCTTGGGAACAATACGCTGTAGTCCAAAGAATATGCTTTGAATTGTTTTATGTTTGCTCTTTCCGGCTGCTACCCATCCGGTGCAATAAGGACGAAAAAATATGAAAAATATGTACAGATTTCACAAACAAAAGTATCTTTTTATTTGCTACCAACTTAGAAAGCTAACGCGTGATATTGTTTCTTTAAAAAAAGATTGGTGTCAAAAACAATTCCAGTCTAAATCCACTCCTGAACACCGTCCTACCCCTATTTGTCATTCTTAATTGCTTAGCATGCTTGCTATGCATTTTTTTTTACTAAGGATGGGTTTGCTCTTGACTCTAGTCTAGGTCATAGGACAGAGACAGAGTCTAAGATGGAGCGAGCTCACCCAGGGAATGGGCAGCAGCGTTCCTTGTGAAAGTAATGAAATGTAATCGTCCTACACGAAATGTAATCAAAGTTGATTAGATTTCGTGTAGGACGATAACATTATTATTATTAGTGAAAATTTATACGTATAAAGAATTAAGTTAAGCTACCTATAACATACATCAGCCACAACAGTCCTCTGCCGAACATGAGCCTCCATTATTGCTCCACCTCGCATGGTTAGCGGATCGGCGAGCGCAATGCAATATATTGCTTTCACAAGGAACGCTGCTGCCCATTCCCTGGATGATTATCCCGTAGTCGCATTTTACGACATCCACGGGTTTTATGGGATGATGCTATTCTAAGCCGGCACCACACGGGAAAATTAAACACAGAAAATAAAATGGATGTTTGTCCGTGTACAGATTGCGAGTGGATGTTAGTGGCTAGATTGGAATCGGTAGGTAGAGAACTGAAGTAAATTGAAAGTCCATTCAGGCTCCTATTTTACTAATTTCATCAATGACTAGTTCACTTTTCCATAAGTTAAGCATCAGTTTTTTTTCATAAATGTAGATTCCTAAGCTAGAACAAAAAAACACTATAGCTTACTGAGATAAAGACCAGCCTATAACACTCGGGATAATGTAAGGATTCTTCCGATACAATTCTCATTCGAATATGTAAAGTGGTTAACGAGTTGCAGCACTTTAAAGACTCACATACATAAAAATACATACATTCATGAATTTTAAAAACATAACACTCTTTTTTTGGTTGGGCAGTCGCGTAAAAATTGGTTCGTTCGAGTTTGAGACTAAGTAATGTACTAAAATTTTTACAAGGCCGATTTGTGCTGAATTATATTTTTTGAATCTAATCACTATTCTGTACAAATACTTATCCCGGACAATTAACACAATGCCATCTAGCCCCAAACTAAGCAAAGCTTGTGCTATGGAAACTACACACCCAGACTAATCACAATATCAGAAAATTGGCATAAAAAATAATTGTTTCTTGTGGGGATCAAACCTACGACCCTCGGCGTAGCAGGCAAGGGTACTCTGTTCGCTGTCGGACTAGTCAAGATGTCCCTTACACCTAGTATACTTGCAATCGCAAGTGTGATTTAGTAGAATCGGCCTAACCTGGGCAGTCTAATCGTTAGGCAAGATGGCTTGCTGTAACCGGGAGCGCAATCGCTTCCGGTACCGATAGATAGCGTACCTTCAACCAACCATCTAACTAGAAGAGGAATGAGATCTTATTGGCTATCTAGAACAAGAATGAGGTTTCATGTCTTCTAGACTATGTTTTCTTTAGCCTATAATATCGCAGTCGTTGTATAACTATCTGTGGTGCTCTCAAGTCTGTAAGTTTAGGTGGTTATCTTTTTGTAAACAAATGAAAGCAGTTGTTCTATTTTCCATGTTTCTACGTACAACAGGGTCCGAACGTAACGAACTAATTTATAATTAAGGCAACATACAAAAACAGGAGTAGTTGTTATTTCATGCTATCAAATACATTCAACAGAAAAAAATTAAAACAAATTCTCATTGAGAAAATACTTTATGCACTAAAATTAACTTAAATAGTGAGTTATAAAAATTTGCTCGAGTAGAAACTAAAAAGGTCGGTGCTTTCGTATTGTCACCTGTATTAAGCAATTTACTTATATTTGGTCGTATAACTGATTTGTCAAATTTGAGAAAATAAGTGTCTACACGTACAGACTACAGCAGAAAACCTCTAAATCTTTGTATTAGGTACCTACTCAACTTCTTATTAACGTATTTTTACACGACTGGGCAACCAAAAAAGGAGTGTAATGTTTTTTGAGGTCATGTATGTACATATGTGTGATTCTTTAAAGGACTGAAACTCGTTAGTTACTGAACAGATTTCAATAGAAACTAAATCGGAAGAATCCTTATATTATCCTGAGTGTCATAGGCTTTATCTCAGAAAGCAGTCGTGTTTTTAAATTTTTTGAATTTATTATAGTTGTTAAGTTTGTCATAGCGAAAATATCACTTGTTTGATGTAGTGCTTTTTCGTTTTCTGATTCGCTCAGCTCCACAAACATGAAAAGTGTTTTTGTGTTGACAACCAGCCAGAAACCGCAAGATAATCCGGATTAGTTTCGTTCGTCCGCTACGATAATAATAGGTCTACTGTTAGACAGATCCCATAAAATCTGAAATAATTAATTTGTTGTTATAAATATTAAAGTTAGGTTCTGATGCTAGGTATTTTTTTATACTTATTAATTACTTTTTACACGTACAAAAAACTAAACTAGGTACTTATTTCTTGGCCGTGTGATGCCAGCTTAGAATGGCATCACCTATTTCTTTCTCGCAGCTGTCGTAACTAAGAGACTTAAGGATTTTATGTGTATTACAATTTGAGGCGATTGGCTGACAACCTGTCACGATAGTGATTCACGATTTTTCAGAAACGGCCCTCAAATATTGGTCAGACGTGGCGATAGCGACCGAATTTTACGGTCGTGAACGCTCTGTCTACTGCACATGAGATGAACGGGTGATACGTGTATGTATATTTTTATATATGTACAAAGCATTAGATAAATGGATTACCTACGTTTGAAAAGCGATACAAAGGACGTTCAACCATCAAAACTGGATTAGACTCGCTTGGTGATTCCGAACATACTGCTTCAAGTTAGTGTTGCCGGCAGGGGGCAAACGTCGATATACGGACAGTAACAAAATACATACATACATATATAAATCACGCCTATATACCTGACAGGGTAGGCAGAGCGCACCACGTCTGACAAAAGTTCGAGGGTCAATCAGATAACTGTGTATCACTAAATTGACAGGTTGTCAGCCCATCGCTTAAAATTGCAATACACATCTAACCCTCGAGTCCCTTAGTCGCCTCTTACGACACCCATGGGTAAGAAATGGGGTGATGCTATTCTAAGCCCGCATCACACGGCTAAGCCGGCATCACACGGCTATAAGTCGGCATCACACGGCTAACAGTAACAAAAAGAATATATAAAACCTAAATGAGGTCAAGGTACTCATGAAACTGAACATCTAACCGAAATATTAAAAAAAAAACTGTACCTTCCTTGCAAAATTGGCGATCAGCTGGTTAATTTACTATGGAAAGTCAAATAACAAAAAATTCGGCCTATGTTCCATGGAGAAGTTTGACCTCCTTTTAGCTTGTTATACCGTGTTTGTTACTTCTTTAAGTTAAAAGATAAAAATAAAGAAAGCAAGGGAAAAAGAAAAACATATTAGAATTAAAAATGTTACAAGAGCCAACGAGTTTCATACTAAGTTAGTGGATCAGCGACTTCTAATTTGTGTCAAATGTTATTATTCTCTTAAATACCTTTCTCTTTATCTTGGTCTCATAACTAATTGGTTAACAGGAGTAGGCCTAATTTAAGGCGACTGTAATACCTTTACATACTTACATTAAACCTTTTTAAGGCGATGGGAGTATGTTCCCACCTAAAATTGAACCTTAACTACCCGCAATAGATTTTAAAACCAATAGAAAATTTGTACATGCTCTGCCCATTGGAGGGTTACAGCCACAACAGTCCACTGCTAGACATGGGCCTCCCCCTATTGGAGGGTATTGCCATTCTCACCGTGTTTGGCAAGCGGATTGACGAGCGCAGTGCAAGATATTGCTTTTACAATTCGTCCACGAAATGATCCCGAGTCAGTTTTTACGACATCCACGTGCAGTATTTTAGTGGTGCTAGTCTTAGCCGGCGTCACACAATTACAATACTCAACTTTTCAACAGCTAGCTAACAGCTAGTCGATAAATTCGTCGGTCAGAAGGGTCGATAGTTCAGCAACACTAATTCGAATACGTTTCACCTTTACGGCAGGAAAGCTCCCCAGCCAATAAAAAACCGAACCAAATTACCTGTAACCGCCGACTACGCCGATGCAATTTTGCGCCCGACTGTACAACCAATGGTACAAGCGGACACACAAATGCCCTGAAAGCGCGTTTCCATTACTTCGCATGCACCGAACGTAGAGTCAGTCAGCATTGCGAATGGAGTCCCGCCGCGGTGAAAAAATAATCATAATAGATCTGCCTTCTGTCAAGTGATACCTTGGTGATTTCACACGATGGCTGGGATTATTGGCATGGACTTTAATATTAGGTAAGCACGCAGCTAGTTCCAAGGATGTATATCTTTTTTGAAGACTAGCACAAGGAACTAGATTAACTATGTTCAGACCATTTCTTTAAATTGACGACGATTTTCACTTAAAAGCAGACATTTACGTGAAACAGACGTATGAAGGTCATTTAGAAAATTGAGTATCACTACAGTGACTAGAAGTCAGCCCATCGCCTAAAATTGCAATACACTATATGTGCACCCTCGAGTATCTTAGTAGCCTCTTACGACACCCACGGAAACGAAATCTTGTTCCTTGCGTGTCGCGGTGAATTAAAAAAGGAAAGGAATGGGGTGATGCTTTTCTAAGCCGACATCACACTGCAAACGGCTCCCAGTTTAAGTTCGTAAAAGCGTGTAGTAAATAGATAATTACAATGTTAAAAGTACCAACCTGTTAGATACAATGGAAACGTGTCATTATTGTAGCTATCAACACAAAGTAAGTATTGGCGGCTGCGCGCCGAATACAGAGAGCTCACTTCAAGCAAACGTCACGAAACTCTCTACAATTTGACACGCCGCCGTTTACAAGGAAATCCAAACCAATCCAAACACACTTGTAGTCGAGTGTCAACCGCGTTTAGTGCGGACGTGCAAAATGGCAATAAATAGGTTTATTAGGATACGATGTGATGTTACTATAATATTTTGTACCAACTGAAATAAAAACTTGCTTTCATAAAAGAACAAACTAGATTAATGACTATAATCAGTAAAATTATAATGTGATTTGAGTTTCTACTTAAATAAAGGCAACTTTTCATTTTTGATGCACATATCACGTCAATTATCCCTTGCGGGGTAGGCAGAGCGTAACGGCTGCAAAAACTGTTATTTATGCCACGTCTGACAAAAATTTTAGGGTCATTCGGAAAATTGTGTATCGCCATAGTGACAGGTTGCCAGCCCATCGCCTAAAATTGCAATACACACCCTCAAGTCCCTTAGTTGCCTTTTACCACTCCCACGGGAAAGAAATGGGGTGATGCTCAGTCTCAACAGCCCCAGAGCAGATATCTACCTCCTCGTCATTCCCCATTTCATAATAATTGTGCTATGTAGGTAGTATACGTAATGTAAATAAAGGGAATAACAGAAAGGGTATATCAAGCCCAAAGGAAGTCAAAGTGGGGAAATGGGGAAAGTTGTTCAGTTTCATGAGCACCTTTCGGCTTGATATAGCCTTTCTGTTACTCCCTGTATGTTTAGGTACCTACTCCATTGAATAAAGTCGGTAAGAAAACTGTGGCAGCCCTTGCCGAAAGCGGAAATAATCGAAAAAAGGGCCGAGTGATCCTTCTGTACATTCTCTATTTTGTGCTATCAAGGTGCGATCTGACTGAAATGTAACGTACTTGTGTGATAGGTTGTAGGAGGGTCGATGAACTTTGTTTGTTTTGGTCCCTGAAGTTTTGCTGTGATAATTTTATTCATGAAGCGGTACGGTGCGGTTTTAGGGTGCATATTATTATAATGGCGAGTGTTTACGAGATTGATATGAAAAATTAACACTTCAGTTTTCTCCTCTTTGTGTATTATGCTATAATGATTCTCATATCTACCGGTTTGGCAGGTAAGGAATGAGCTTCGGTAGACCAGATGAAAGAGGCGTCGCCACTAGCAATGCGAAAGTCAAAACGTTTGAAAATTTTGCAAGTTTTCAAAAATTGTATTCCTAACACAGGAAGTGTTTTAAAAATTTGGCATTCAATCTACCGGATGTTTTTCCGGTGTTTTGTTGGGTCCGGTTATCAGTTTAAAGGTAATTACAAAATCCCAACCAAAAACCTAACCCAGCTGTCACAGTTTGTCATTCACACCCTAGTGGCTGTCAGATACTCACTTAACGCAATCCGGTATATGTGGAATTCGCCTTTTTTTTTGCTTACTGCAAATAGGTTTGTTAACATTCAAGCCAAAGGATCACAAAGGTCTAATAGGAGTAGGAGTACCTGTATACACAAATATCTTATCAACACAATATTTTTTATTGCTAAACGACAAACCTAACATCGCCTGATTATTTGAAACAACGAGTAAATTTAAACATTTCATTCTATAAAGGTTGGGTGAGCCTAAAAGTCGGAATACAAGGTGTTACTTCATTTTATTAATTTCTTTTGTTTATTCAAGATAACAGCTTCAACATAAATACCTTTATAAACACTTCGTGTTAGGTATTTAATTTTTGAATACTTGCAGATTTTTTCTGCACGCGCTTGAAAATTTTGGAAGTTTTCAAATACGTTATACATGCACACAATTTTGCAAACGAAAGAGCACATAACAGTAATCCACTAAATTGTGTTAAAACCCCTAATAAAATAAATAAATAGTAAAGAATTCACACTAGCTTTTCATAGGTTATTGTGCTCTTTGGACAAAATTTCAAAATATGCAAGGCAGAGGAATTAAAAAAGATTCGATATCGACGGCAGAATTATTTTAATAAATTTAAATACTAATGGTAGAGCGTAACCAGTTCCATATTATTAACTGTGCAGCGCAGGACAGTGCCTTTATTTTTAGTTATTTATAAAAAGGGCATTAATCACATCTGGACGATAAATGTTTATATAAAGAAAGGAGAAAATTATGTCATATAATTTTTTTGTAATGACATATGACGTCAATAAGTGTTAGTACTAATTGAATAAAGTCGATTTAATTCCATTTCAATTTCATCTAATTTGAATGAAAATGTATTATTATTCCTGACAAATAATACAAAAAACAAAAACATAGATAATCTATATCGTTACCAAGCTTCAGCAGGCTATCCGGAACAAAAGGCACCCTTATCACAAAACAACAAACAAGATGAAGACATGTCAGCCAACATGTGGACGCATTGTTCAGAAATGTTTGATGTCGAGGATCTGAATTATATTTGTGGTGTTATAATATTATGTTATGGGGAGTACACTTATGGAAAACTGAGAATTAAAGACTACTAATAGCTCGGTTGGTAGAATAGCGGAATAGTATTCCAACAGTCAAAGTTCTTCGCTAGAAGCCCGCCCAGCGGTTTCACCCGCTGCTTCTGTGTACCCGTGGGTGGTGGCGTTTTACCAATTCGCAGCATTTATTTATTTGGCCTAACAGACTTTCTAGACTCCAGGTTCACACATGGCAATTGTAAGACAACCTGCAACTATGGTGATACACAATATTCTGAATGTGCCTCAAATTTTTGTCAGACGTGGCGTAAATGTCCGTGTTCTACGGTCGTATATGTTTTGCCTACCCCGTCTGAGATATAGGTGTGATATATGTATGTATAGACTTTCTCTCGTATTACTTAATCGATTGATAGAAGATTTATTATCAGAATTTCTTTTTTTTACTGTAACGGATCATGACGTCAACTACTATCCTACATTGAATAAAGTAATTTCATTTTTTTCATTCTCATTGACTGAAAGATTTCCTTTACACAGCTAACCCATGGCCACCATCCACATGAGTCAACGGGAAGCCCGTCCATGAATAAATGAAGTCGGTCGATGAAGTTTGCACGCCACGCTTTTTTTACGGACATACAGAAGGCTGAACTAGACTTAAACACTACAGAAAGTGGTTTAAAGAAGGCTCACGCTTGCTATTTTCGAAACTAACTTTTTTTGCCGAGTGATATCGGCTTATAATAGCTTCACACCATTCATTTAACGTGGATGTCGTAAGAGGTGATTGAGGAATTTGAGGGTTTCATGTGTATACAATTTTAGGCGACAGGCTGGTAATCTGTCACTATATCGATACACGATTTTTATAAAACGGCCCTGAAATATTTGTCAGACAGGCTTTTTATACTAAAGTCACAAAGCAACCATGATGCGTAATACTTTCTTGAGTTTGCACAACTATTACTCATTAACAATAAAACAATTTTAAACAGATTTTGGTGTTTATTTTGTATTTTACAATTCCTACGTACCATAATGCGATTGTTTTTTTGCGACTGCCTGTAGAAGTAGACGAAGTATGAAGTAGGGCTTCTAGTAAGTGAACCATCTGTATAGGCGCGCGCGTTGTGAATTTATTCTAGTTTACTTATATGCAGAAGGTAGAACGGAACGTCAGCGGAACTAGATAGCATCAGTGAGTTATTTGAAACGGAACGTAAAGAAAACATCAAGATAAACCTAAACATAGCCGAAGTCAAGGTTAATCCACAGAATACCCACTATTGTGAAACTTTAAGTGAGGGTAGTAAGCTTCAAAATCACAAGTACGCATCATCATGGGTACAACTACCGGGATAAACGGGACTACCTATCGAAGTTTTGCTAAATTAAGGATGGTTTCCACCAGTGTGTATAGTTCAGAAGGAAAAGTTATGATAATGTAGTTTGAATGTGGTGACATCAAAGCAGCCCAGATTTATTTCTCGAGATATTGTCAACATGCCATTGTGTTAATATTTCATACCATACTAATCCAAAACTGCGCTACTAAACTATACCCTACGCAGAAGCATTTGAGCGTGAAGGATACCAAAATTGTTACTAACAAATAATCTCAAAACATTACCTGATTGCCGTGTGATGCCGGCTTAGAATAGCATCACCCCATTTATTTCCCGTCAATATTGTAAGAGGCGACTAAGGTATTTGATGGTTACATACATACATAAATCACGCCTATATACCTTACGGGGTAGGCAGAGCGTTAGAGGCCGTAAAACGGATATTAACACCACGTCTGACAAAAGTTTGAGGGTCAATCAGATAACTATGTATCACTATAGTGACAGGTTGTCAGCCCATCGTTTATAATTGCATAACATATAACCCTCGAATCCCTTAGTCGGCTCTAACGACACCCATGGGTAAGAAATAGGGTGATGCTATTTGATGGTTATACATTTGATGGTTACATGTATTGTGTATTGCAATTTTATTTATGTCGCGGTGATGATTTTATACACAACTTTTCTGAATGACCTGAATTGTTAGTCAGCCGTGGCGTAACTGTACGTCTTTAAGACCAACACCGCTCTGCCTACACCGCAAGGGATATAGGCGTGATATATCTATGTGCGTAACATGATTAAATGTTAATATGCGCCTTATGTATACGCAAGCATACTATATTACACTAATCAATTCACTAAACTAATGTTGCTTGCTTACTAATTTACTGTTGATATTAATTTGATGTGATATTTGCCTGAGCACGTTAGTTGACAAGGTTATATATTAGTATAATTTGATGAATCGATATTTTCAGTGATGCGATGAGACGTATTTTCAGAAATGTCTTTTGAATAAGATAGTAGGTATAATATTAGCATCTTATAAAGGTAAACAAAGATGAAGATAATTTTAATGAATAAGCAGTAGATATAATGTTGTACGATACGGTGTTCGCCGCGTACGGCTCGCTCAAGCGACTAAAGAATCTTCTCCCGACCAAGACGAAAATTTCGTTGGCACACTCTCTTCTTTTACCGATACTTGATTATGCAGACGTTTGTTATCCTGATCTTACTGTTCAACTTCTAAATAAGCTCGAACGTCTGCAAAATCTTTGTATTCGGTTCATCTTCGGTCTACGAAAGTACGACCACGTCTCCCATTACCGGTCCCAGCTTCAATGGTTACCTATATCCCGTAGGCGGGACTGCCATATCCTTTCCCTTATTTACTCCGTCCTCTCCAATCCTAATACTCCCCCTTATCTTAAAGAGCGCTTTATTTTTCACTCCTCAACCCTGACTCGCAATCTGCGAGCCAGCAACAGTCTCACGCTCAACCTTCCTCCGCACAAGACCGACTTCTACGCAAAGTCTTTCACAGTGCGAGCAATCAAGCTGTGGAATTCTTTGCCTGAAGTCGTGCAGCGAGCTCCATCCCTTACATCCTTCAAAGATCGGGTCAAAAAACATTTTTTGTCTAATATTGTTGTTTAGTATAATACCTATGTCCTATCTCACAGTCTCTTTTAAAATTAAACTGCTATTTATTTATGTTTCTTTTATTTCCTTCGTTGCAGAATATATATCTATCTATCCTATCTATCATAGTTAGTTTTTATGTATTAGTCTATAATATTATTAGGTTATTTAAGTATTAGTGTTTACAATAGTATGTAGTATGTGTAAGTATGTTTATATTATATGCACTATCCCGCTTACCTTTACGCGCTTTCCTATCACCCAAAGGTTGCCTGGTAGAACTTGCTACCATAGCAAGAAGGCCGCCTTGTTGTACCTACTTCACATATTTCTATGTTAAGAATGATATTTGTTTTTTTTTTTTTTATATGTGCAATAAAGAATTTTATTATTATTATGTTTTTGTTCCTTTTTTTTAGGCTCGGCTACTACTGTTGCCGGTATCAAGATGCACACGGGCCTAAGCCAAGTGAGCACCGTTAAGATTGGTGTCGTTATTATTTGATAATTGTGTGTTAGCTTTAGGAGTATCATCTGTATCTAAGAATTTTCTAACAATCCGGCAAGTATTCAAAATTACGGCTTTTTGCATTAATGCTGTGGTATTAGTATTTGGTAGGTCTAATGAATCTAAAGACTGTTTTAGTTGCTTTGGAACAACACCACACAAGACCGACCAAGTTATTATTATTATTATTACTTTCTTTACTTGTCTATGATCTTTAAGCGATCAAAGTTCGAAGTACAAAATTATTTATTTAATGTGGGATACTTATAAAATCACCCGTGAATATCACATATCGACCTCATGACACGTCATTGTAGAAACAAGAAATGGTTATAACACAATTTTCTTTATTTACAACAATTTTGTATTATAAAGGCACTGCTTCAGGGCTGGCCAGGTTAACCACACAACAGTATGTAAGTAAGGGCGAGATTGAGTAGGTTGTTTGAAAAACCATACAAACTCCTCTCAGTGAGCTCTCGCTTCTTACCTAATAGTCAGGTGTAGATTTCAAAGTCCTGGGGCTAAAATTACGAAGTCCAGTCCTAAAAACAGACGTTGCGTAAATGTCCTTGTTTTATGACCGTTTACGCCGTCTGCTCCGCAAAGGATATAGTGTGATAAATATCGACCGATAGCGAAAACTTGACCAAAAAATTTGCCCAAGAAACATATGCGGATATATGAAAAAATAAATGGACCTTCCATTTAAAACTCCCACTGATTTTAAAGCTTTAATATTTAATGTTTTTTGGGGAAAGTTGTTCCTTATCGCCAGCCTATACTCTGTTTTCAATTTCGGTCAATAGTTAAATTTTACCCGATAGATATATTCTATTCTTTTGTGCCGTTTCTTCGGTGCCGTGTGATGCCGGCTTAGAATAGCATCACCCCATTTCTTTCCCGTGGGAGTCGTAAGAGGCGACAAAGGGACTCGAGGGTGTGTATTGCAATTTTAGGCGATGGGCTGACAACCTGTCACTAAAGTGATACGCAATTTTCCGGATGACCCTCAAATATTTGTCAGACGTGGCGTAAATGTCCGTTTTTGCGGCCGTTTGCGCTCTGCTTACCCCGCAAGGGATTATAGGCGTGATATATGTGTATGTGTGTATTCTTCTTTGCGTTTTGTTTATAATAAAATCTCGCTAAGTCTAAATTGCTTCGGAGCTATTTCCAGCTCTTGTTGTAATCGTCTCGTGTAATCCGTATTCACTGGATATTGCGGAATTAGAATTCCTCAGTGCGCCCTGGATGCCGCACAGATTATAAAGATTAATCAAAGTATGAGTTGCACTGAGCAATGTAAAATGGTTCCGTACAATTACACTAATAATAATATAATGAAGAGGAGAGATTTTATTGTTTGAATTGAATAGGCTTTTGCCCTTAGAATCCTACGAATAAAAATGAAAATTAAATTACTTTATTCAATGTAGGATAGTATCACTTATTATTATTACATTATCCCTGATGAACATAGACTTTATTAAAATGTCTTATTCCCGCGAAAAACGGTTAGCAGCGGGTGAAACCACTGGGCAGGCTGCTAGTAAGAAATCAATATGAAGTTTTTATGTAACTTTGACCGCGTGAACTTGATAAAGAATAAAGCGCATCGTTAATCTTAAATACTCGTTAGTTTACGAAATATTTGTCCGGTAACCAGCATAACCCGTGCAGCTTCTGAAAGATAAAGCTTTTATAAGAACAGAAACCAAAATTGATTAATGACTAACGGCGGGGTTCTTTCCGTAAAACTTAATTTTATTTGAACTGACCGATATTTCGGCCCATGCAACTGGGTTGTTATATCGGTCAATTAAAAAAATTGAGCATAATATAAAAAAAATAATAGACCGACATTGAAAAACTGACTATCCTGTTATCCTGTGGTGCAACCCACCTTTGCAGCAATAAAAAATCTGCTTTAAAATAATAAGTACATTATGTTGTAAAACCCTAATTACTACTTTTCACTTTAAAAAGTTTTCCAGCTACTTTAAGCAAAAATCTTTACCAGGCGAAAAGATTAAAGTTATCCACAGACAATCAAAACAAAAGGGTTCACTTTCAAGGAACCCTAAAACAATCAGCATAAGTCGTTTGTACGGAAGTAATATCAAAGGCGCGGAAGGAGGGCGCCGAACAAAAGAACATAATGCGATATTTTGAAGATGTACGGAGAAGGTACTTGGCTGCTTCTTCTTAAGGGTGGGCCGTGAGAAAAATGGGTATTTTTGGATGCATGCAATTTTGTTGGTGAATACGATAAACACTTTATTTTTATGTATAATGATTTTTCATTATATTATCTAGATTTTTGTCGCAGGAAAACACGATTAAAGAAAGTTTGCTCGATAGATTTATTTTTCAAAGTTTAGTCTATTTTCACACTTTTTTGCGTTTCGTATAGCAATCTTAAGAACATAACACATTATTTTTTGTGAATACGATACGTCTTGTAAATTACTAGTTTATTGTCGTTCAGTTTTTTGATTACTTGTTTATGTGGCGAGTAATTTCCAAAACATTGAAAAATTGGCTAACTATGGTGATTCCGCTCTGTTCTCACACACGGGATTTGCCATTAGTGGGAAAGGGACGTTTAAAAGTTCGAGGCAGGCCCTTAAGGCGAGTGTACCCGTGAACGACCTCGACAGTGGCGCCACTTCACAAAAAGAAAATATTTATCTTTATACAAACAATCTATCAGAATATCCGTTGCCCAACTTTTTAGTTTTGAAATATTCGCTGTAATTGAAGTTACTAACGACAAATCCTGTAGGTATGTGAGAACAGAACGGAATTGCCATATTTAGACGATTTTTTCTGTTTTCTAAATTTGTCGCCACATAAACAAGTAATCAAAAAATACATACATACATACATACACAAAGCATGCCTATAATCCCTTGCGGGATGGGCAGAGCGTATACGGCCTCAAAAATTATTTACGCCACGTCTGACAAATATTTGAGGGTCATTCGGATAATTGTGTATCGCCATAATGACAGGTTGTAAGCCAATCGCCTAAAATTGCAATACACACCCTCGAGTCCCTTAGTCGCCTCTAATGACTCCCGCGGGAAAGAAATGGGGTGATGCTATTTTACGCCGGCATCACACGGCACAATAACAAATATTTCGTTTAATATCCGAAACTATCGATTAATCACTGCATAGTATAAAATAAAGTCACTTTCCGTGTCCGTGTGATATCCAAATTACCCTTAAATATTTGTTAGACGTGGCGTAAATGTCTGTTTTTTGAGGCCGTATACGCTCTGCCCACCCCGCAAGGGATTATAGGCGGGATTTGTGTATGTGTGTTTGTATTTGTTATTCAGTTAATGTCGGATTTGGTTACGGTTACGGATTTTTCATCGGATATCCGATAGTTTCGGTAACGGATACGGAGCTCCTTAATATCATTGGTAAATTGTAGTGTCATATCACTAACACGCAATATACTGTAACTAATCTTAATAATCACCAGTAATTTAGGTATTTACGTCACACATTCCAGTTAGGCTGCTTTCAAACACGCCGCCGGACATGCGGTATTGTAAGTGATGCAGTGCTGGTCGCTGATGTAATTTTAAAATTGGCTACTTGACTGACAGGTCACATGAGCTACCTTTTCAAAATGTTTTAAATGAAAATGTTATAGTATGACGTCATATTTCTATTTTGTATGGCGTTAAAACAATAACTTTTATATTCATTTTGTAATTAATAATATTATCTCCAAAAGCAGGTTATTACTGCTCAAATGTATATTTTAATCGACCTCCTTGTTAAAGAATTGCATTTTAAGTTTTTTTTTTAAATAAAACTTTAACTGTTAATATTTTGAAAAACAATGAATGAAGTTTGTATTAGTTTTGGACAAAAGTAGGACCACGAGGACCATTAAAGTACCGCACTATGTTGTGAGGATCATTTTATATTGCTTAGCGATGTACGTCTTCCGATGCAATGGCAGCATCAAGCACGTGTAAATGAATCCATACAATGGAAAAATTACATCAGTAATGCCGCTTCCGGCGCCGCCGGCCCGATGGCGTGTCTGAAAGCAGCCTGATATCCAGTAAGTTGAACTGTGAACCAATATGTCGATTCAAATTAGCCTTTAATCGGTAGAGTAACAAATGAAGTAATTAAATACTGATTAAGCCACAGCGGTCATTATGTGAAGCCACATAATGCGTACTAAAATTACATTTTGGATATCGAAAATACGAGCCAAGCCCATACAAGCAGTCCGTTTAACCGCGTTTTAAAACTAAAACTTACACACAGATTTGTCTGTAAAACAATTTGAGACTTTTTTATTACAGGGTGGCCCGTATAGTGAAGTTCAAAGACAAAATTGAAATGCCCTTTATTGAACGGTATCCTCATGAATATTTCGCGTTTTTTTGTAGTTTCCGAGTTTTTCAAGTCTTAAAAATGTAATAAAAAACCCAAAGGTATTTTGAAAGGTAGTTTTTGTAGTATATCTAATCTTGAAACCAATGTCGTTTGCAGATGGTGATGGCGTAGTTACATGCCGTATAATTAACCTGGCTAGCCCCAAGGCAGTGTCTTTATTTTTATTTTTTTATCCTGCCCAAGCCGATTGTCTATTAGGACAATACAAAATTGTTATAAAAAGAAAAAAATTGTGTTATGAACATTTTTTTTTAAACTCTGACGTCAATAAGTGATAATACCACAAAGTAAGTATTGGCGGCTGCTAATGCTATCCTACATTGAATAAAGTGAAATTCATTTCATTTCTGTTTCATTTCATTTAAAGATGTACATACATAGACGCTTTCACGCTTACATTCCTTGCACGGTAGGCAGAGCGTAAACGACCGTGTGAAGAAATATCGAAAAAATATAATTCGCATTAAAGGTATTTATACAATACATAAAGAAGAATGAACATATATAAAAAATGCATAGTAATGTAACAAAAATAAAATAAAACCTAAATAAAATGAATAAATAAACGATACACTATTATGATTGCAATAAAAAAACTTGAGAGATAGATATAATATTCAATAGTCTTTTTCAATCTTTCCTGTCATGTATCTAAATCAGCAAATAAACTGACCAACCCCGGAAACAGCGTTTTAAAACTGCGTACGTAGTAAAAAAAATTGCAAAATCGTAAATCTAAGCGACAATAAGTTGGCGCGAAACTTCATAGACGAAGAAGTTTATGGCTTAAGTTTGAACCCTTTTTCATAAACTTTCATGACTGGTAGTGCCGATATTATCCAGATCAGTAGTATATCATACCCAAGGGATAAAAACTAGTATTGCGGAGTTTCTAAAATCCGTGATATTGGAACGATTTTACCGATATTTCAATTCCTTTTTCAAAATTTTAAAATTATTATATAGGGTTTTGGAAAAAACACGTATAACTGATTTCCCAAAATTTTTAATAATTGATTATGATGTAGATTGCTACCACCTGCACCCTTTTGGCAAGTATTTTCATGCAAATATCTAAAAACTGCTAAATGTTTTCACAAGACTTTCAGAAATCGAAAAATATTGACGCAGAAGACGTTTTTTTAGGTTGTTTATTATAAGGTTATTTATAAATTACCAAAAATATGCCGTGTGATGCCGGCCCATCGCCTAAAATTGTAATACACATTTAACGCTCGAGTCCCTTAGTCGCCTCTTACGACACCCATTGGTAAGAAATAGGGTGATGCTATTCTAAGCCGGCATCACACGGCATTCTAAGCCGGCATTACACGGCATATTCTAAGCCGGCATTACACGGCATAATGTATGTGTATGTAAATTACCGAATTTGAATCGAAATTTCAAACCGGTTTTGAGAGTCTTCCAATTAACATGCCCCAATCATACCTATCTTATTCAATGGTGAAAAATACATCGTCGTGCTAAACAGCATAACTGACTATCAAGCCGTCCATCTTGAAAACGAAAGAGCTGAATTCATAATCACATTTATGTTCGATTAATCTGAAAAATATGGGTGCATGACTCAAAATAATCACTAGCAATTTGTTTTACACATTCATTGTGAAAGTAAAACAAAACTTGGGAAAAGAAACTCCAGACAGTTACAGAATACACCTTTCAGCTTCCGTTTGTTTCCTTTCAACAATCCAAACAATAATTCAGTTAGTATGAAATAAATCCGCTCGCATTGAAACAAATTCTGTTTTTCGTAAGAAGAGGGTGCATAATGTATTTAAATTGTAAACGGGAACCCAAAACGTTAGCGGAAAAATATTGCTACAGTTTTGAAGGGAAATTGCACTGAAAATGCGTTTTCCATTCTATTTACAACTCGGCAGTAGAAATTGTTTCAGTATAAAAAACAATATACATGCATAAACTATTAGATTTTTTGTCTGTTGCCGAGTGGAGTGCATAATTTTGTGTTTCCTTGAATAATGGAATGTCTTATTTAAAACAAGAGCAGCCTATTATTCTAGTATGAAGAAGCTACGGGGTAGGCGCTACGACTTACTACGTCGTAGTGGTATTTCTACGATAAGTCTACAAAATATGGACAGTTGTTTTGACAGGACTTTATTATATTTATAAGCTTGTAAAATGTGACAGCCATGTTTAATATGTAATGGTACCTTCGGATCGTGTAAAGCAGGCATGAGCTGCTAGGTTAGTGCTAGTGTATAGCTAGGTAGCCATTAGTTTTTAGTGTTTTCTTTTACTGTAAAAAACTTAAGTTGAATAAAATATGTATAATATGTAGATTTATTAAGTGCTTATTACGGAGCTGAAACCTGGACATCGTAAGCAAAAGTGTGCATTTCCCTGGCATGGTCACCATGGAAAACCATAACGTTGAGTATGCAGAATAATTGTCGATTAATTGTCGAAATTTGTCGTACAAAAACCAGAATTTTTCGGGACACAGTTTAGAACATATAACGCATTGAAAGTGACCGTGCTGGAGAAACGTTTCTACAGCACGGTCACCGCTGGATCTTGATAACCACGGGACGTAGCGAGGATCTGATTATTGCCAATAAATGTCGTTTAATTGTCGACCCCACATGCAAAAAATCAGAATGATCCGATGCGCCGTTCAAAAGATATAAGCTGGTTCTGGTGACCGTGCTAGAGAAATGCATTTCCCTGGCACGGTCACTGCTGGATCTCGATAACCACGGCACGTAGCGAGGATCTGATTTGTGGAAATAATTGTCGATTAATTGTCGACCCCGCATGCAGAAATGCAGAATTTGTCGGCCTTTAGTTTAGAAGATAATCGCAAATACTTTTTTGTATGGGCCTATAGTACAGGAGCTAACTTCCAATTATACCTAGTATACCTTCATAATATAAGAAAACATAAAAAAATAAAAAATAGTGTTTTTTTAAATCCTTACCTACTGAATTTGTGCAAAATTACCACAAATAAATAAGCACCTATAATGAAAAATATGTGATCTTAAAATAATACAAACTGTGATCTCAAAAATTATAATCGTATATTTAATGTTGCATTTGTGTTTTTTTTAATTGGCTCGCCAATCCCCCATCCCCTATTCATATAATCACATGGAAAATTTAAAGCATTTCAAATTACGTTACGATATAGACATGCATCTAACTCTCAATCCAATAAGATGTGTTTTTAAACTTTATCATACCTAGTATTATTTATTTTATAAATTATTTTGAGCAATCTCAGCAAAGAACCACGAGAAACTTAGTCTGGGGGCAAAAAAAATCAAGAAAGAGAGATCTGACGGTCGCCCCGACTTAAAGTTGCTCGTGCGCGCCCAAAAGTAGCGATGTGACAACACGATTTATTTTTACAACCTGTCATTTACACGGTAGATTTTTGTCGTGCGGCCTAAGTCCGTTAACGTTAACACTGCTTTAGAGTGGGTACGCACGAGAGCAACTGTCTTATGGCAATCGTCGATAGGACCTCTATTTCGCTCTTGATGAAAAGAAAGGTCAGAATGCTGCCGAATTAAGTTGCCCGTGCGCGCCCACCCTAATGTTTTTTTTTTGCACAAACAAATTAATATGGCAAAACATTTATTAAATAACTAGCTGGTACCCGCGACTTCGTCCGTATTATTAGTTTGTGCCAGCCAATGTAGTAATTCCTAATAGAAAGCAGGTAAATTCATTTTTGTAACTTAATAGAAAAAAAAACAGACTACCCCGTAATAAAAAGTCTCATATCAAATGCCAATAGAAATTGCCAATCAGGCTAAACAACTTTTTCTAATGCACTATCCTTGATTTCAAATGCCAATAGAAATTGCTAACCAGGCACCATCTCCATCTCGTATAGTTTAGCTGAGCTGTTGAAGGTCTACTTCAGGTGCTGCTGCAGACCCTCGATTCTTATATGCCAGCTCAAGCGTCTCATCACGTTGAACAACTCTTTTTAGACACCATTTTTGTATCTCGTATAGTTTAGCTGGGCTGTTGATGATCTACATCAGCTGCTGCAGACCCTCGATAGCTGATAAAAGTGCCTATGTTTGTCTCCGGTATACCAACCCCTGTAACAAATTTTATAAGGATCGGTTAGGCGGATTAGCCGTGATAAGGTAACAGACAGACAGACACGAGTTACTTTCTCTTTTATAATATTACATGTTTTTTTTTATTAAATTGGGTTAAAATGTTGTTATTTTATTAAATTAGGAAAGAATAAAAAAAACACAATTTAATTTTTAGTTTTTAATGTTTTCTTATATTATGAAGGTATACTAGGTATAATTGGAAGTTAGCTCCTGTACTATAGGCCAATACAAAAAATGTATTTGCGATTATCTTCTTAACTAAAGGCCGACAAATTTTGCATTTCTGCATGCGGGGTCGACAATTAATCGACAATTATTTCCACCAATCAGACCCTCGCTACGTGCCGTGGTTATCGAGATCCAGCGGTGACCGTGCCAGGGAAATGCATTTCTCTAGCACGGTCACCAGAACCAGCTTATATCTTTTGAACGGCGCATCGGATCATTCTGATTTTTTGCATGTGGGGTCGACAATTAAACGACATTTATTGGCAATAATCAGATCCTCGCTACGTCCCGTGGTTATCAAGATCCAGCGGTGACCGTGCTGTAGAAACGTTTCTCCAGCACGGTCACTTTCAATGCGTTATATCTTCTAAACGGTGTCTCGACAAATTCTGGTTTTTGTCCGACAAATTTCGACAATTAATCGACAATTATTCTGCATACTCAAAGTTATGGTTTTCCATGGTGACCATGCCAGGGAAATGCACACTAAGCAAAACAGGAACGCCAACTCAATACATTTCATATGCGCTGCGTAAGAAATATCTTGCATATAACCTGGCAGGACAGAGTCACAAACGAGCGAGTTCCAGAAATTGCGCAGCTGCCTAGTTTTACCGCCCTGCTTAAGCAGAGACGATTGCGGTGGCTAGGGCATGAGCACCGGATGGAACCTTCGCGTCTACCACGGCGTGTTCTACTTGGCGCTGTAGCAAACGCTAAAAGAGGGGTTGGAAGACCTATGCTGCGTTTCAAAGATTGCGCCAAGCGGGACATGGCTGCGTTTAACATTGACCATCAAAGCTGGGAGAAGCTTGCTGAGGATAGGGACGAATGGCGTAAACGTGAGATTGATGGGCGTAAAACACGATAATGCCTGGTTTTCTGGTCTCGCTAACAAAAGGCAAAAACGTCATCTAAACATGCATGTGCCAGTCTCAAATTCCACCTTCACTTGTAGAGCTTGCGGAAAATTATGCCGCTCCCGTATCGGCTTATACAGCCATGAAAAGTCTTGCCTCAGACACTGATTAAATCGTCTGTCATAGAAGTGTGAGGCCAATGATGATTATCTGTGAATTCAGGGTATCTTTCCAGTGATGTTAAAGATTATTAATTGGAAGGTAAACGACACAAATCAACGTCTAAAGCATTCATCAGATAATCGATAACAATTAGTAAATAGCTCGTTATAAAAATCGACGCGCTTATAGTCATTATGAAACATTCTGATTTTAACGAGTCAATGACCGCATCTTATTAATGGGGCTGATATTTTGATAACTAGAGTATGAAACATGAACATGCCGTGTGATACCGGCTTAGAAATGCCGTGTGATGTCGGATCAGAATAGCATCACCCCATTTCTTACCCATGGGTGTCGTAAGAGCCGACTAAGGGACTCGAGGGATGTGTATTGCAATTTAAGGCGATGGGCTGACAACCTGTCACTATAGTGATACACAGTTATCTGATTGACCCTCAAGCTTTTGTCAGACGTGGTGTTAATATCCGTTTTACGGCCGCTAACGCTCTGCCTACCCCTTGAGGGATATAGGCGTGGTTTATGTATGTATGTATGAAAAAATAGTCTGCCCGACTCAAAAGTATTGCTAACAATTTGTTTTACACCTTTCATTGTAAAAATAAAACAAAACTTGAGATAAGAAACTCCAGACAGTTACAGAATACACCTTTCAGCTTCCGTTTATTTTCCTTTCAACAACACAAACAATAATTCAGTTAGTATGAAATAAATCCGCTCGCATTGAAACAAATTTCTGTTTTTCGTAAGAAAGAGGGTGCATAATGTATTTAAATTGTAAACGGGAACCCAAAACGTTAGCGAAAAAATATTGCTACAGTTTTGAAGGGGAATTGCACTGAAAATGCGTTTTCCATTCTATTTACAACTCGGAAAAAGAAATTGTTTCAGTATAAAACAATATAAATGCATAAACTATTAGATTTTTTGTCTGTAGCCGAGTGGAGTGCATAATTTTGTGTTTCCTTGAATAATGTTATGTCTTATTTAAAACAAGAAATGCCTATTATTCAAGTACGAAGAAGCTACGGGGTAGGCGCTACGACTTACTACGCCGTAGTGGTATTTCTACAATAAGTCTACAGAATATGGGCAGATGTTTTAACAGGACTTTATCTTATTTATAAACTCGTAAAATGTGACAGCCGTGTTTAATACGTAATGGGTACCTTCGGACTGGGTACGAGCAGGCATGAGCTGCTAGGTTAGCGCTAGTGTATAGCTAGGTAGCTATTAGATAATTAAGTCTTTTCTTTTACTGTAAATAAACTTAAATTGAATAAAATATGTATAATATGTAGATTTATTTAGTGCCTACTATCTGAAAATTCAGGATATCTTTCCAGTGATGTTGAAGATTATTAATTGGAAGGTAAACGACACAAATCAACGTCTAAAGCATTCGTCAGATAATTGATGACAATTAGTAAAGAGCTCGTTATAAAAATCGACGCGTTTATAGTCAATCAAACAAATTCTGATTTTAACGAGTCAATGACCGCATCTTATTAATGGGGCTGATATTTTGATAACTAGAGTATGAAACATGAACATGCCGTGTGATACCGGCTTAGAAATGCCGTGTGATGTCGGATCAGAATAGCATCACCCCATTTCTTACCTATGGATGTTGTAAAAGGCGACTTAGGGACTCGAGGGTTAGGTGTGTATTGCATTTTAGGCAATGGGCTGACAACCTGTCACTATAGTTTTGTTATTGGCCCTCAAACTTTTGTCAGACTTGGTGTTAATATCTATCTTACCCATATCTTGGCTTACCCCTTAAGGGATATAAGCGTGAATTATATGTATGTGTGAATATGTTAACAAAACTTAACTCTAATATGTTTACTCAAGATCTTTAACTATTATTTATTTATTATTTATTAAAAAGACATATAAAGCATCAACTTTAATTCGTGCCGTTAAACCTTAGAAAAGTTTGTGTCGGCACTGCACATTCCTCAGTTATACAAAATAAATAAGTAAGTACTCAAGTGTTGCTTTACAAATAAGGTTAAAGGGCATGAGAACTCTTGGATGTTTTTATTAAAGAAACGGAAAGAAAATATTTTATTTGCTCTTACCGAAAACATTCTTAATACTAAGTAAATAAAAACGTCTTTCCGTAAAAATAACACGTCAAAGTTTTGTTAGTTGTTCTGATACTTCAAGCATTACTTTGGATGGTTGATACTATCAGCAACAGTTCGACTTACTTATTTAGTTGTGATGCCGGCTGAGAATAGTATCACCCCATTTCTTTCCCGTGGTAGTCGTAAGAGGTGACTAAAAGTCTTGAGGGTGTGTATTGCAATTTTAGGCAATGGAATGACAACCTGTCACTATGGCGATACATAATTTTCCAAATGCTCCTTTAATGTTTGTCAGACGTGGCGCAAATGTCCGTTTTTGCAACCGTTTACGCTCTGCCTACCCTGCAAGGGATTATAGGCGTGATATTTTGAATGTATGGATTGATAGTTCACAAAACTGCCACGTGATATTCCTGTTTTCGGCAGCCAGTAAGCAAATGATAGAATATGGGTACAACACCATATTAGCTTCTGCGCCCTATATGATACACATATTTACAATTGCACGCTGCCTACCCCGAAAGGCATATAGGCGTGTATTGTATAATGTATGTATCACCATTACCAGTATTGATTATTTGATATCACGAATTACATCTTCTAGAAAACTACTTTCTAAAGTTTTGTATCCCTTTGCTACACCGTGTCGTAGCCTAAACTGCTACGACGTAGTAAATCGTAGCTATCCTGTAGCGGAATTAGGAGGCACTTTTATTTATACAGATACAGATATTAGAAAAATGACTGTACAAACTTTTAGGGCGTATTCTAAACGTGAAACTGAACAACGTTGCTCTATACCAAAGCAAAAAAACAATTGCTTGGTAGGACTTAATAATTTTTCCATATCTCGACAAAAATCAAGGACACGTCTAGAACATTTGACACACTGAAAGTTTGCAAAGTAACTTCTCTAACACCCTTTATTATTAGTTCTAATACAGCCGCGATCTAGAACATGGCGCTTACGGCACCAAATTAGCCGCAGCGGCCATCCCGGCGGGCTTGGCGAGCGTCCAGCCACTTGTACTATGATGTGTGGTGCTGGTTTACAATAGCATCACCCTACATCTTTCTCATAAGTTTGGTTAATTACAGATTTAGACGATAAGTTGACATTGGTCTCAATTCAGGAATTTTTTTTTATAACTAGCCTTAAATTAGCGCTGTCACTTTTATTTATTTTATTTATTTATTTATTTTAGGAAAAACCTCAGCTTACACTATACAAATAAATAGTTGACATTAGAAACAGGAAGCCATTTATGGTTTCTCACAAATAGAAAATTTTCGTCAAATAGGTATTTAAGTCCCAAGTTGAGGCCTTTCTGTCAATACTTAGGCTTGTCATCATGTTGTCACAAATTACTTCCAAAATGACTGTAGCTTTGGTCAGATGCTGCAAAAAATACTGTTTTTCTGGCGGTTGAAGCTCTGCCTTCCCCGTAAGTTACAAACTCGTGATTCTATACAGATCTACATTGGCCGCGGCGGTCATCCCAGCGGGCGAGCGTTCAGCCACTTGTACCATGATGTGTGGTGCTGGTTTACAATAGCATCACCCTAGATCTTTCTCATCAATTTCGTATAAGGCACGTTTATTGTAGTTTTAGGCGATGGGTTGACATTCTCTAACTCCATAGACTCATGTCATCATGTTGTCATTAACATCTTCCCAAATGACTGGCCAAAGTACTGTTTTTACGGCAGTCAAAGCTCTGCCTACCCCGCAAGTTTCTAGGTTATGATTCTATACAGCTCTACATTGGCCGCGGCGGTCGTCCCAGCGGGCTTGGCTAGCGGCCAGCCATTTGTAGTATGCTAATATACTATATCACTATCTCGTACTGCATATGACAATCTAGTGATAAATTACTTTATTAGGTACTTCTAGATTTTAAAGCGATCGATACTGAAAACTAAGGACGGGCTGCAATAAGGCATTTACCTCTATAATCTTGCCTTTAGGAATATAGGTCTAAATATAGAAATATCTGATCACTTTTTCTGTTTTGCAAATTATTTATTCTATCAACCAATGTGTATCTTTTCAAAGATAATAATATAAATTCTGAAAGGAAAAAAAGTGATAAAAACTATGGAAAATTATTTTTAAAACTGAAGCTAAAAATATAAACAATTACCACACTAACTTAATTAAACACTAATATATTCTGTAGACATTTCGTCATATGAGTTTCAGGAAAAAGAACGGAGACATATATTTTTGTTAAACTTAAGATGACTTGGTAGACTGGTAAATAAATTTACAAATGGTGGTCGCGATACGTGTGATTAACTTGGCCAGCCCCAAAACAGTGCCTTTATTTTTATATCTTATCCCGCCAGAGCCGGTCTTCTATTAGGACAATACAAAATTATTAGAAAAATAGAAAGTTATGCCATACAAATTTCTTTTTTTACAATGAAGGATGTCAATAAGTGATAATTATCCTACATTGAATAAAGTAAATTTCATTTACAATGCCACTGGCATTAAATCCGTCAATGTATGTATACACTGTTTTGTGAATAAAATTCAATAAATCCGTACTGATATTATAAATCTGACAGTTTGTGTGTGTGTATTTATGAAGTGTTTGATTCCATATTGAGGAATTCGCCTAACGAGTAGTAAAAATAATTTGACCTTTCATAATGTGTTTTTGTGTAAGTGGACCACTTACACTTTTTTCATAATTTGACCTGATTAAGGTACATTGTTCGGTTTTCATAGACCTCTTGAAATATTTTCTTCATTAAGTCTATACCTGTCGCTGTGTGACAGCTGATGGTCACATTAACTGCAACGTCTGTCACATTTGGCCCAAGTCCAGGTAGTACTATGCTAGGATATGTTATCCGACTAAAATCATTTTATATTGGAAGGAAAAATATTTTTCACATTTTATCGTTTAACTCTAATAAAAAAATATCTAAGACATTTCACACATTGCCATCTAGACCTAAACTAAGGATAGCTTAGATTATGGGAATCAGGTAGTTGATGCGACACCTAAATATTTTTATAGTTTTTGTAAATAAATACATTGTATCATATATATTATAAATAGAAAACACCTATACTCAATACAAAAAAAATTAATACTTGTGCTGTGTGGGAATCGAATCCATGACCCTTAGCGTAGCAGGCATTAGTGGTACGATCCACTACGCCAATGAGCCAGCCTATTTTGATTAGGTAATGGTATAGATTTGAAACTTCTTCATAAAGATCAGGTTGAAAATTCTAAACAAAAGAATTTGAATTTACGATTAAATCTTCCACTCGCTCCACTAAGCTTCCTGGCAGCGATCCTCATCTAATGGTTTGGTATTTTCACACATGCCGCTCAATATTGCGGTATTTGACAGAATATGAGGCATATTTGGTAAAATAAAGCCGTTGTCGTATGTCCTTCTTAATGCGGTTCTAATCAACAACCGGCAAAATGCCGCAAAATTGTGCGGTGCGTGTGAGAACCACTTTTGCTCGGTACCCCAGGGTTCTCTACGGGGGTTGTTTCATAAAAGCCTTAATTAATTACAGCTCAAGTGAAGAGCCTTGCGTGAAGGATTGTGGAAGGCCTTCATCCCTCTATTTTACAGTAAAGCTGGTTATTTCACATAGATTTTCTGCATTGTCCCTGTGCCGCTAAGTTTACCACTTTTTAAAGGTAATTTTCAAAAGTTGACAAAATCTTTAGCGTCAGTGCATACCTACATAAATTGAATTTCTGCAACTTACTTATACTAATATATTAGCTGTTAACCGCGGCTTTGCCCAGGTACTCATAAAAACTATTCTATGTGTAAATCTATGTTACCTTCTATATGTGTGCTAATTTTCATGACAATCAATTCTGTAGTTATTGTATGAAGAAGTAACAAACAAACAAACATACAAACTATCGCTTTCATACTATTAGTAAGATAAAATATCACACTGTTTGAATATGACAGCTTCTATCTTAATTCCGGGACTGAACTTTACGTTCTTGTCACGTGACAGCAGTTGCCAAACTTAATGGTTTGCGTAACATATTTCGGGTTACGTAACAATAGTAGGCTATACTGTAATTAAGAGTCGAAAATGAGAATCCACATACCAAAGAGTTTAACCCAGAGTCAAACAAACGGCATTTATTCTCAGGAAAATATTTTTAATATTAATTTGGACATTGAATCAAAACTTACATGCAAACAATGAGAAACTTATTTCAATTTCATGTATAAACCTAACCTTATATACGATCACTTTTATTGTAACTGACACCTTTTTGACTCTAATTTTAGAATGTGCAAATAATTGTGAAAATGCAATAAATAAATAAGTAACTGCCGGTATACGGTACTGATTGCACCGTTCCGTCTTAGATTTAGTTTTTATTTATTTAGTTCCGTTTGTCTACTATTTTGTAGATGTCAGAGAATTTGGACTTAATACCTTTTAGAGCACGGTGGATTTCACTTTTTACGGCTTCAGGAATAATTTAATGAAGAGACGGCAAAGGTAAGTTTTATCACAATGCTGGATGATAAAGTCAATATTTGACGGCGTTTGTAAATTTTAATTAATTGCTTAGGTAATATTGTATGTACGTAGTCTATTATTTATTTAATAATCTTCCCACGTTAGGTGTCAATTTTAAGTATTTCTGATTAGTTCTTGTCAAATCTTACAATTATTATTATTTTATACAATTTGATGACTTCCGGGACAGAACAAAGCACCAATTTCCATTCCATTCTATTTTTAACTTTCATTGAATAATAATAATAAAATTCGTTGAATTCTCTCAACAAAAAAATAGCAATGCCTTAATATGAATGAAAAACAGTATGACATTATTCATAAGTTTTGTTCTGTGAGTGACGACTGTAAAAAATTAAAGATCTGTTGAAGTGTATACTTCAAATCTTATATCGCGTACGCTGTGGAAATTATGACAATAGAGCAAAATGATTTACTACAGTTTTATAGAGGACATCAATATATATAACAATGTCTGCGATACCATATGTCTAACTATTACAGTTATGCCACAATAACTACTTTAAAAAAATGTGCAATAGTAACGTCGCACCGATACAAATTACGCCATATTATTAGTACCGAGTAATAATCATATTTAATCATGAGTGTATAAAAGGGTGTAAGGGACAGCCCTCCAAATACTGATAGGGTGCATTCTGTCCATAAAACTGAACAACTTCCCGATAAATGTTTCATGAAACGACAAAAAAACGACCACTCCTACAAAATCACAATCAGCTGAATGCATTGACTAATGAAAGAAAAAAAAATTATGTTTTCTTGAAATATTTATTTATGATAAGTTGTTCAGTTTCATGGTCTGAATGCTTCGAGCAACGAAGGCCTTCCGTCCCGGAAGGGAGTAGGCATACAAAGTATTTCTCCTCTGTCAAAGTACAAGCAAAAATGGGCATTGACGTTTATAAAAACAAGTTCCGTTCAGATTCCTTCCTAGACCGAGTCCAGTCGTGCAAGTGAACACATGTGAACGCCGCAATATTAAAAATGCCGAATTGCTCAGTTTTTTGTTGTAAAAAAGAGGTCTGGAACATCAAGTTTACAAAAAGATGGTGTCACATTTCACATGAAACTAAATTCTTAACATATTATTGCTATTTAATACATTTAAACACTGAATTCGCATATTAAATTCCAAAATTGTTGTTGGATTTGTTCAGCAACATATAGTCTGCTCGCCCGTACAAATTACAGATCGGTCGCACGATAAATCCGACTTCTCGCCGATAGCAACAATAGTGATGTTACCGTTTCGTGTCATAATGTTTGTCGATAAATTTGGGAGGCGGGTATTATTTAATCACATGTTTTAGACAAATAATTGTTATCATGGTTTTTTATGAACTATGTCGAACCTGGATAAGCGAGAATTCAAGAGACCCGAATATTATTCTCGCTTATAGAAGTTTTTTACTAAACCAGTTTGTCACTTATGCAGGTTTGGGAATAGTATCTCTCATATAAAGAGGTGAATGAAAGTCGAGAAACATAATAAAAAGTGTACTCACTCATTTTGTCATTTTTTAATTTAAAGAAATCATTTACGTATTCTCAGTTTCTCGGCAAACATTTTACTTTTTTCTTTTAACAATATTCCATCTATGAAAATATTTTTATCAAGAGACACTTCTCAACTTCGGGAAATTCAACAATTTTATCCCTTTTAATATTTCCATATCCACACTGCAGTTTTATAAAATCTTTGTTTTTTTTATATTTTGTAAAAGGTAGATTCCGGCAAGTCAAAATCATTCAGAATAGCGTTACGCAACTGCCCGGCTTCGAACGCGTTCACAATTTTAAGTTTATTACTCAACGAAAAAACATTAAATGTTCGTTTCAACATTTTTAGGGAACAAGTAAAACATACTTTCTCTAACAGTTGTTATCAACTGGAACCAAATGTTGTTCTTCAGGTAGAGGAATAAGCGCACATGTGCATTGCAGATGCCTTGCAGTTCCATCGCAAACAACAATAACGTGATGTGGCGCAGTGGTAATGCAACTGCCTGCGACGCAAAGGTTCCGGGTTCGATTCTCGGTGGGGCAGTCACAAAGTTGTTATTTTTGACTTTGTGAATTTGTTTCCGGATCTGTTAGGACATTGTAGGCTGAACCACCTTTCTGTGGTGGTCTGAAAGGGGATGGTTCCGTGCTTCGGAGGGCACGTTAAGCCGTCGGTCCTGGTTGCTGTCTATGATTACTTTGACGGCGGTCGTAACACAACCATGTCAGAGGCCTACTATGGTTCATCGGGTCGTTGGACGACTTGGTGTCTCACACGAAAGAATATTATCCAGATACCAAAAGTTAAGCAGCTATTGGTTGGTGATTGTGTTTTGAAGGGCCATGGTTCTTATAATTACTAGAGGACCTCTAAAATGGCATGATTTGACTAATTAAAAGTTTATTGTTATGTAACTTGCTTTAAAAATAAATATAAAAAAACAACACAAGCGTCTTAGTACACTTTTGAAATTCATCGATAGTCAAGCATCGATATTGTCAAGCACTAACGTGACAGCTTTGCCTACCTCTCCCCCCGCGCCCCGCAAAAAACGACAGAACTATTTCTATGGAGTAAAACGGCTAAGGCTCATCCCTTACGGGTCGGAACGAGACGGAAGACCGTGTTGCTCGAAGTTTGAATGCGACCTATCAGTGTTTGGAAAATTATCCCTTACACCCAGTATGTTGTTATGTCAGACCTGCATTGGCGCTAAACAAATTTTTATCTAATCAAAATGCAATTAAAATTGGGGCGGATCTACAAAGCGTTATACCGATAAAATAACAGTTAAAAACTCACTAATATTAACCACAAAACAAACAACAAATTGTACGTATAAAAGGAGATTAAGTAACTTTTCATCTACATCTAAGTGGAACTTGTTAGCCGAACAACACCAAAACTCAAGGTAAGACAAATCAAATTAATAAATAAAATATCCTGGACAATACACACAGCGCTATCTAGCCCCGAACTAAGCAAAGCATACATACATACATATCACGCCTATAATCCCTAGCGGGGTAGGCAGAGTGTAAACGGCCGCAAAAACGGACAGTTACGCCACGTCTGACAAATATTTGTAGGTAATTCGGAAAATTGTGTATCGCCATAGTGACAGGTTGTCAACCCATCGCCTAAAATTGCAATGCACACCCTCAAATCGCTAAGTCGCCTCATACGACTCCCACGGGAATGAAATGGGGTGATGCTATTCTAAGCTGGCATCACACGGCAGCAAAGCAAATACTTAGGAAATTATTTAATAATTTTTACCCAGCGCTATCTGTAGTCGCTTATTGCCCAAGGTTTATTCTCTTTCCACACATACTTTATAATATTTATTCAAATGTTTGTCAGACGTGGCGTAAATATGTTAGTTTTTTACGACCGTTTACGCTCTGCCTATCCCGCAAAGGATATAGGCATTATACTCGTGTATGTATGTATGTTTAACATTTATTCTTGTGCGTTGTCGTAGTATGCATCGCATTAATAATGCTTGAATTGTTTTACATATATTTTTCATTGAAACCTCTTCAAATTAAAAAAATATTCGATTGCAATTTTCACAGACTCCAAACGAAATATTTACACATATTTTTCATTGAAACCTCTTCGATTTTTAAAATATTCGATTGCAATTTTCACAGACTTCAATCAATCGAAATATTTACACATATTTTTAATTGCAGATGAAACAAGCACTCGTGATTGCCTGCCTCTTCGCAATTGCAGCGGCCAAACTGGAGTGGGACCCGAGTGGTCAATACCGGTTAATTGAAACGGAGCCGCAAAAGTTAATATACTACCGGTATGTCATACCGACAACCCCTAAGGGAGAGTACCCGGCTGGAACTGCCCCACTACCGTACTACCGGTACACATACCCAGCACAAGTAGCTTACCAGCCAATGGTGCAGCCGTTGAAAGTACAGACGTACCAGCCGTTTACTTATAAATACGTTCAGAAGCATTCGTGATTATTTTGTCAAAAACTAGTATTTGCTAAAATAAAATACGGTCACACAATATAATTGTCTTTTTTTTGTCTATTTATTTTCCATGTTCCCTTCAACGTTTTACAACAGCATACCAACATCAGCCTATTGCAGTCCACTGCTGGACGTAGGCCTCCCCCAGGGCACGCCATAGGGCACGATCCCTCGTTTTCGCCATTAAATCGCTACCAGCCGCCATTATTAAGTCATCGGTCCATCTGGCTGGAGGGCGTCCAACCCTACGCTTGCGAGACATAGCCTCCACTCGAGAACCCGCTTACTCCACCGTCCGATGATTCTACGCCAGAATTGCTTAATCCACTGCCATTTCAGTTTGCCACACTTTTAGACTATGTCGTTATTTTAGTATTTTATTCCGGACTTTATCACTTATAGATATACCAAAACCTTTCCATAGTTCTCTTACAACATCAGATAAAGAAAAGCTACATACATAATTATAAAATTATTGTCAAATATGGGTCCTTACTTACTTTCTTCGGCATTAATAATCGGAATATTTTTATTTAAATAAAAAGTGTAAAATACTAAAGGTTTGGAACCAAAAATTAAGACGATGACACTCTTCATTAATTACAATAAAATTTAACAGATAGTAAGAAAACTAAAATAGTTAGAATAAAATCCAAAATCCAACCGAATAGGTGTAAAATTAGCCAAGTCTGAAATATTCAATGGAAACGATCAGTTACCAACTTTGGATAATTTCGTCTCGTCTAGCCGTCAATTCTGCGAGACATTATGACAGATGTCCGCGCGGATCCAGGAATACTTTGGCAAGCGTTTCAATTTGACGAGCGTCTCAAAAAGTTTCACTAGCTATTCTAGTTGAATGAGAACATTTGTACGCCTGGAAACGAGACTGGATGCAGCTGTGGAAAATGTGCATTTCACTCGGGAGTTTTGATACAACTTCAGATACGTTTGCGGGTTGAGAGTACGTTTGAGCTACACCAAGTTATAAGAAAATTACAGATCTTCATTAGCAATGGGAAAAAATAAGCTAGCAACAGTAAGATAACTGAAAACAAGGTTTTTTCTTTGTGTGGGACACCGAGTCTTTCAACGACTCGATGAACCCTGGTGACAAAGTAAATGTAATTACTTTATTGTACAAAATAAGTGAGTTACAAAATGATACTTCAATAAAATATGAAAAAAAACATGTCATAGAATACCTATCTACATTAGTTAAGCGCAACAGTCTACCGAATCGATATATTTAAACTAATTTAAATATGCATTTTACAAAAAATATATTCACGTCTTTTTCTTGTAAATCCTTCTTTACACCTGCTCAATAGGTATTTGATATGATTATATTACACATGTAATAAAAACTTGGCATCCTTTTACATTCATGTTTCTACCAGAAATAGTTATTAATATTTTATCTCACGTACGAACTGTACCTGATCGTGATAGTGAGAGAGAATGGATGCTTCAAAAAGCTGGTGGTATTGTTTAAGTTTACCTTTGATAAAGCGTACCAGGAAACTATGGGATACTGAGTATTTCTTTAAAGGTAGGTTATATCTGTGTTGAGGAGTGGACTGTTCTTGATGATGTGAAATGAAGGAAGATTATACGTTTTAATTAATATTTATACAATTTGTATGGAGAGTGATCCGATGTACTAATCGGTGGTATTATTAATATTAAAATAGTACCTATGTATGCACGTAGAAGTCGTAGAACTGGAGCATATCACTTCCATGGTCGCTAACAATAACAATGTATGATTCATATTTAAATATTAACTATTTTTAATCTTTTCTAATTCACTCTTGAAATTAAAAGACGAATATTTATTGTTGAAGTTATGCAGGAGAAAAATGAATGAGTGACAAGGAAATTTGTTTGCCTATCTCTGATAAATAAGAGAAATAAAGATATAAGTACCGAAAAAATATATATATTTATATCGATAATTTTTTTTTAAGAATTGAATGGACCCATGAAATAAGTCAACCAGAAAAATATTATGCTGTGTGACGCCGGCTTAGCATAGCAGCACCCTATTTTTTTTCCTGTGGGAGTCGTAAAAGGCGACCAAGGGTCTCGAGGGTGTATTAAAATTTTAGGCGATGGGCTGACATCCTCTCACTATGGCGATACACAATTTTCCGAATGACGCTCAAATATTTGTCTGACGTGGCGTAACATGACGTTTACCTATCCCGCAAGGGATTATAGGCGTGAAATGTGTATGTAGAAAAATAATAAAAAAATATAGCTTACAAAATGAGTACTGTAATAAATACTACCCTGGCCTCTTGAAAAATACGTTTAAAGTAGCGACATCTAGTAGAGAACTAAATTCAATATATGAGAATCAATTCAATACGTTCGATCAGATTCGCTAGTAGTTCAGTACAATGCCGATAGATGGCATCAATTTAAAAGGTTCATCAGATTGGCAAGAGATGGCTCTCAAAGTAAAATATAATTTCAAATGTTAAAGGCACAATTTAGGTGTTTATATACGCATTTTAGGTTTGAAATAATTTCTTTTATTTATAATTAAATAATTTTCTTTTATTTATAATCTGGTTTAGGTTATGTGTAGTAAAAATAATTTAAATAAATTATGTTTCGAGAATATTCTAATTGCGACAGAAGCGACGCCTGGTGTTGAGTAGCTAAACTAAGATATTTAGGGATCCGTTTAAGGGTGGAATATAAAAACCTTTAAATAATAAGTAAACATTTTAAATTATCTGAGAACAACAACATTATTGGTCGCAGTGGACTACTGTTGGACTTGGTTTTCTCTTTTGGGGAAAATATTTACATTATTTTAAAATAATGGGTTAGAAATATATGGGTTACCAGCAAATCTAAGTCACATACAAAAAACATCGGTGTCTCGCATGAATAGTGGAAGAAGATAAAGAATACACTACTAAGTCTGTCTGTTCAGCATATTCGCCAATCAACTTTAAATATTATATCATTGAATATTAGTTGAACGTAAAATAACCTACTAAAATATCAGTGATAAATGGGAAACACTCATACTAGAACAATCTTGATATTAACAAAGTCTGAGTTTATTGAAGAAAGCTAGATTCTATGATCTTCATAATATCAATTTAACGTTACGACGATATTTGAAAAAAAAAGTTAAAATAATTTTATTTTGTACGGAACCCACAATCAAATAAATCTAATATGGATCTAAGATCGAATAGTCGAGATCATTCCAGTTCGCTAGCTCCACCCTGGTGTCGAGTAGCGGAATAAGCGGTTGTGCCTCAAATGGAGCTGGATTATTCTTGATTTAGACTTTTCGAGAAATTGTATCTGGACCTTCCGTTTTGAGGGATATATAAGGCCTGGTGTGTCGGCGAAAGGGGAAGTCTGATTTTAATCGGTGAAGTATGCGGATCTAAGAAGAAAAGTAGTAAAAGTGGAAGAAAAGAGGAGTGCAGTGTGAAAGTCCTGACCCTGAGGTGCTTCTGGATTGGCGTCACACTACTTCATGTGGAAGGTGGATTTTGTCCCGTGGTCGCTGCACCTCTGCCCTGGAAAGAGGCTGCTGTGTGTTGGAGTGTGGAGATACATGTTTGGAGCTGTGTTCGTGTGTCTTCTGTGGATATCAGCTGACTGCGAGTTGAGTGGATGACCTTGGAGTGCTGTGGGCTGGCCTACAATCTACCTAAATCCAGATAAGTGTAGTTTTGCCATCCTTATTCTTGTTAGATTGATAGTAAGAAAACATTACAAATTAGGCACTAAATTATTGCCAAGCGGTTAGGTTTTGCTAATGATTTATAATATTTAGTAGGGGTTAGGTAGGAAATCCTTTTACTGATTCCATCCTATCTCTATTTATCTACCACACCATATAAGTATCAGATTGGACTGGCTATTACCCAAGTTTTGTCTGTACTTTGTTTCAACAGAAACTATTTTACATGGAAAACTTTGTTGCTAAGGCGACTATGGAATTTATTTATATGTTCCTGTGTTTTATACATAATTGGAATTTGTCCAGCAGTGAAACAACATTATTTATACTTACCAATAATTTGATTTGCTTTGCAATCAAATTAATTACATCTCAATAATGAGAATGGCTTTGTCCATCAGTGGATTAAATATCTACTTATAAATTGTACTTGCTATTTTATAGTAGTACTTTCATCAGATTATATGGTGGGTAGATAATATACTCCCATCCTAATATCCTACCCTGTAATGGGTTCAGATGTTTAGTTTTATTACATCTACATACTTTGTTCGAGAAACCTATCATGACTGGCAGAATGATGCCAATGTGGATCTGTGAATACAGAATACTTACCTAAAGACAAATGATTGTCATCAGATGTCATGTGACAGCTTCTATCTTCCAGCATCAAACCATACCATATACTTTGCGTTCAATATTTCTGTACCAGCATTATGATCTAAGACCAATTATTTGACCACAGGCGGTTATTATGAGATTCATTTTTGCAAAAGCCTTTCTCTACTATGGGATTTGCTAATAGCTTTCCCAAACACTCATCTGGCTCGCGATATGAAGCTCATAAGTACTAAAGGGTCTAGCATAAACTGCATTCCCTAACTAACCTCCGTATGGATCATATTAATTGTAGACAAATGTCTTGTGCAGATTATATCTGAACGTTGGTCTAAGGACCACTACTGAAATACTAAAAGATACTAGTTGGAATCATGTCATTTGACTGATAACCTAACTTATCATACTTACTTCATCAACCAGACACAATGGTGTCAATTCGGCTGGTCATGAGATTGGCTATACTTATACAAATATTAAATATGTTGTTCTATGAACATCTGAATCTATTAGATTCCTAAATACTTCTCCGTGGTGTCTAGTACATCACAGCACCTGTCTGTTGGTGCAATCTGTTTAACCCTGGGTGTCAAAACCCACCGTCCTACTTTCAGGGGGTTCAAAATGTGTGCAGGATTCAGTTTGATGTCGGCTCTAGGTTGTCTTTGCATAATTGATACTTGTGCGGGGACGGCTTGGAATACAAGGGCATCAATTCTGAATGTTTGTACATGCAGCAGGAGGCGAATCACTGTGAAGGGCGGGGCGGAGCCCTTCGGCTCTCATATACCTTTCCCGATCCTGTCCAACCTTTACTCATGTCAGGAAATCCATGTACCTTCTTAAAGAACTGTTCGGGTTACTTATTTTCTATATTAAACACAACGTAATGGGTCCTACTAATTAACTAGACGATCATGCTAATAATTTACATCGCGAGCCATTTATTTATATTGTTTTGGGACATTGTTTGAGGTCTGATACTCCTTCAAGTGTTAGAACTTGAACAACCCCATCATCCATTCGATAATTAATAGCCGACTTAGTGGGGTTAGTTATAGTACAGCATAATTATTTCAGAGATGAGAAATTTTTATTTTTAAATATATCGACCTACTTGCCTTGAAAAAAGCTTCATGGGCTATTTTACTTTTTGGAAATATTTTTTTCATATTTAATGGCCTGTTCAAGGGTTGCTGGCAGACCTTTGTTTTGCAATTTAGTAGAAGACTCACAAATAGATACGATTACGGTTAAAATAAAACAACGTTCATAGGTTAGCGGAACATCATCATTTATTCAGCATCAATCAGATCAATCAAATCATCTGATCAATGGTCAATAGGTTTGTAGTACTTGATAGCGTACGCAGCAATAGGAGTGGCAATAGGAGTGGCAATAGGGGTGGCAATAGGCTGGGGAGCGATGTAGTATGGAGCCATGTATGTAAGAGGGACAATGGCGCTTCCTGCAGGATACCGGCCGTATGAAGCGGACCACTCCATGTCTGGTTGGCTGGTCTCCTCACCAGCAGTAGCCGCGATGGTCACGGCTAGGAGAATCATCCGAAGAAGCATCTAGAATAGAGAATCGGAATCTAGTAGTTTCAGATGCTTAGATGATAAAATCGAAATAAAATAAAAACTCCACCATAAAAACCCAATCTCGAATTGTTATATTGTTGGCATTCATTAGATGAGTTTAATCATTATGATGACTTTAAGTTTAAAAAATATAAAACCGTTACAAACAAATTCGTCAGAAATAATTTATACCATATATTTTTTGGAAGGATTTACAGCAGCAATTTGTATCACCAATTAAAGGAATCAAAATAAAATGTTTGACGATAGAGTTTCTATGAATAACCATCATAAATTCATCTCTTAAATGAGTAACTGGGAGTTTTGCTGGTAATACCTAGTCATATTACAGAATTACTAGCAAGCAACTAGACAAAAAATTCAAAAAAGTAAAACAGCTTCACTTCATTGATATAAATTTTCTTTACTTATCTTACATTAGAAATGTCACTTTCCGTCAAATAGGTTTAGAAAAGCATAGGAGATATCTTGGAGACTTCGAGCAACACGGTCTTCCGTCTCGTTCCGACCCGCTTGGAGATATCTAAGTCCTGTGATGTTTAAAAATGACAATGGGTTCTTCGCAGTTTCTAGTCAATTGAATCGCCATTGTTATCATCGTCGCTTTATTTTGACAGATAACACTTATATTGCGTCAAATTATAAGACATGACATTACTGAATATCTCCTATCCTTTTCTAAACCTATGTGATAAAAACAGACAGCACTAATATGAGGTAAGTTATAGAATTTATATCCTAACATGATAGACATGAGCGCTAAAGAGAAAAAAGGTTTACTTACACTTGTAGTCCGTTGCTGGTTTTTAACTCACTGTAAAGTATGCGTCTGTCAGACGAAGAGCAATTGAGATTTTCGATATTATCCCAAATACGGCTTCGGTACCTACGTTATGCTGCGTAAAGAATGCAGCTGTCAAGTCGTTTAACAGACCGCATCCGTTAACTCACCGTAGCCGTATTTGTATGGGGATAACATCAGAATTCGTAATTCGATTTTGTCTGACGACGCATGCCTTTCAATGCGTTAAAAAAACGCAACCACTGACGACAAGTGGGTGAAAATTTGATTTTAAAATCACGTACCTTAAAATAACTGTTATTACTGCGGCTCACAAAATCAAATAGGCTGAAAACAAATTATCCTTCGGCTTTATAATACCTATGATAATCCTTTTAATTACCTATTCGTTTAACCATTGGACTTACTAATGGGATATTCGATAATAGTTATTTTGTATATCCAGGTGGGAAAATTTAATATCGTTGACGTAATAGATCGATTAATTTAAGGTTATACTTTTCGATAGAGATTTTGCTCTAGGCTTGTAAGGGTTGGAACTCATCTGCGTTTATGATGCACGTTTACGTGATTTATTATTATGATTTGGTAGAGAGTTTATCCCTCTACGTTTCGGCTGCTTACGGCAGCCTTCTTCACGGAGGTCGACAGATCACATACGCCCGCCCATCAGCTGTAATTGAATACACCGCTAAATGCAGTTTGCAATGCGAGCATATTAATACAACACAGCCTTCCCGGATATTACTAATTACCTACCTTGACACAACATCCGGTCCGATAATATATCGTATTTCAATAACGTCAATATTGTTGGTTAGAAAATTAGGACACTGACCAACTTTCTTAAGTATAAATACGAGAACTTTAGTAAACAATTTATCAGAAAACCTTCATAATCGTTGGAAGATCTCTGAAAATATAAAGCAAAGGTAGGTTTATATTTAAAGCTGTTTTCTTGTTAGTTTACTACTTAAATTTTAGCATTTTGTATCACCATCATAAGGGTACATAGATTAGATTAAGATTCATTTATTTCACATTATCAAGTTCATAATTAAAGTACTTAAACCAAATAAAAATGTCAGAGGCTAATGTGATCGTCAAAAATTGAAAATAGAAAAAATACAATGTATTTACATAACAAGCCATATTAGTAATTTAAGGTCTAAACCGACCGAACTTACCTGGGATAGCTCCGATTTATAAAAAAATACGTACGTATGGTCTATCATACTTAAAAAAATTAAAAACTCAGCGACTTAAGTATACTCAAATGAGTAGCAACAAGCCACTCAATCCATAGATAATGCATTTCTATGGTGCCAACCTTTGGACATTATAAGAATATTACTAAAAATCATTTATTTCGTTTAAAGAACTGGCAACTTTAACTAAGAACCTGCCAAATTGCAGAACAGTTTGTTGGCAGACACAAACTCTTGAATTTGAACATTATGCCTACATAAACACATAGATATTTTAATTTACCCGTAGTAACAGATAATTCTTCTTTTCATTTTCTTTAGAATCCTGTAACATAATTTGAATGAAATGTATTTTTCAGATGAAATCCGCTATCGTTCTTCTTGCATTCTTCGGAATCACTATTGCCTCTCCAACACCTCAAGTTTGGTTTTCAATGAATGATGACGCCCAATACAAATACGTCTACCAACCAATGGGGCCGGTTTCGGTTGATGTCAAACCGGTATCAAAAAATGCGGTTAATGCTGAACCGGAATCGGTACCGGAACTTGAGCCGAAGACATCTGAACCGGAAAAAAATATAGAAGTATTTAAGATTCAAGAAGAAGATCACGTTAAAGCTAAGCTTGAACAAATCAAGTATGTTATTTATGCTGACCCTGCCTATACTTATTACTATTATCCTACATACTTCTATTATCCGTTATCAAAATAAAAATGAGTTTTTTGTTTAATTGTAAACAAAAATAAATAAAATTTACATGTAGTGGTGTTTTTTTTTTAATTACATGCAGTCATACAAACCTAAGCCTATTGCAGTCCACCGCTGGACGTAGGCCTCCCCCAGGGAGCACCATAGTTAAACTAGAGAGTTATCGCCATCCGCTATCAGCCGCCATTTTTAGGTCATGTATTTTAAGTAACTTTCAAATTATTATTATTATTATTATTTTTTTATTAATGATGGGTTTGCTCTTGACTCTAGTCTAGGTCATAGGACAGAGACAGAGTCTAAGATGGAGCGAGCTCACCCAGAAGAAGCCTGTTCACTCTTACTTTGAAAAGATTAGGGTTGTATGCTTTTGGAAACACAGACACAGGAAGTGAGTTCCACTCTTTAGCAGTGCGCATTATAAATGATGACTGGAAGCGCTTAGTCCGAATTGGTGGAATAGCTACCAGGTACGGATGGTATCCGGCGGTGCGTCTGGATGTCCGATGGTAGAAGGGAGCTGGTGGAACAAGGTCGTGAAGCTCTTGAGCACACTCTCCGAAGTACAATCTATAAATTTATTATTTATTGAAAATCCTACAAAGCGATTCATCGGGTCATTCATAGAATGTGTCCGATGTCCTACACGAAAAGACGTTGAATAACAAATCTATATTGGGTGTAATTTTACTAGTTTCCCAAAGCAAAAACCCAAAGCGAGCTGGATATAAGGAACAATATTTCCCAAGGAACATATGTCGAAATTTAAAAATTATATGGACCAGCTGGATGATCAGCAGAATATTTGGGTTACTATGGAAACTCAAAATATTTTTTACGTAAGAAACATAAAATTTCATAGCTCCTACCTCCAGTCAGTCCTACGTTTCTACATTACAGTGAAGACATTTAATGTAAAGTATTGTTAGCGTTTTCCTGTGGAGTTAGTTATTTAATGCTTTCGTGTACCATAATAGTCTTGATTGTGTAGATACCGAAGTATATAGGATGAAATTTTACTAGTGACTGATAGCGTTTATACTAAGAAACAACTTTGCTCAGGGAACATAGGTCCAAATATGACAAAAACAATAACCACCCATACAAGATTGCCAATTAGCTGATTTGTGTCACTATGGGAACTCAAAATATTTTTGTCATAATTTGAACCTGTGACTTTCGCCATTCCCAATTTTGCAAGTTTTCAATTTTTTTATACGGGAAGTATTTTAAAATTTCGTATTCAAATTTTGACATATTTCAACCTATGTTCCTTCTTTATCACCAGCCCATCCTCTGTTATTAGTATAGGTCTCTAGTAAAATTTCACCCGATATAGGTTAGTTTGAGCTGGCCTTTATTCTATTTAACTTTCCCACCAACAATCAGTGAAGTGATTGGATTGACTGACTGCAACTTCTATACATATTTGATTGTAAACAAGAACAGCAAGCTTTTTTTAAAAATTTTGAACACAGTGTTGAAGCGTCAAAACAAAGGCCGCTGTGGTGCAGTGGTATTGCGACTGCCTGCGGCGCAAAGGTTCCGGGTTCGATTCTCGGTGGGGCACTCACAAGTTGATATGTATCACTTTGTGAATTTATCCCCAGTCTGGTTAGGACATTGCAGGCTGAACCACCTGATTGTCCGAAAAGAAGATGGTTCCGTACTTCGGCGTGCACGTTAAGCCATCTGATTACTTAGATGGCGGTCATTACATAACCATTGCATGACTACTTATAATAGGCCTCTGACATGGTTGTGTCTGAGGCTGTTGAAAAATTTGTTGGATGACACGCTGTCGATTTTTTTTTATTCAACTATAAAATAATAGGAAGTTTTGTATTGAACAAAATCCTATATTATGCTACTATATATGCGTTTTTTGTAACTTAAAATCGGCCAAAAGTGTGTCTCACTCACGCCCACAGGTTTCCTACGACTAAGTATGTATACAAATGACATAAAAATTACGTTTGATGTGTGGGAATTGTTGATATAGTGACAATAGTCATACATGTGCTGTCTTTAACTATCCAATTATTACCGTTCATGAGATACAGCCTTCGGACCATTATACCTCTAGATAAAATTGAGCAAAAATACACTCTCATTTTTATTATATTTATTCTTTTTCTTAGTATTTTTGTTATAGCGGTAAAAAACATGGATTCCTAGTATGTCAACTCTCTATCTACCACGGTTTATGTGCTACAGACTGGTGACAGACAGACTGACGGACAGCGAAATCTCAGAAATAGAGTCTCGTTTTTACCCGGTGGATACGGAACCCTAAAAAGGAACATATCCTGAGAAGCTGTGATTGATGTTGATGTATGAGTAGGTACGGATCTAAATGAAAGCATTAAATCTAGTAGTTTTTGTTACAACTTCCGAATTTATTCATACATCCATACGTACATAAATCACACCTATATCCCTTAGGGGTAGGCAGAGCGTTAACGGCCGTAAAACGGATATTAACATCACGTCTGACAAAAGTTTGAGGGTCAATCAGATAACTGTATATCACTACAGGTTCTCAGCCCATCGCCAAAAATTGTAATACAAATTAAACCTCGAGTCCCGTAGTCGCCTTTTACGACACCCATGGGTAAGAAATGGGGTGATGCTATTCTAGGCCGGCATCACATGGCAAAAGCGAATTTATAAGCTGTTAAACCTTTATTGAACCGACTTTTGAGTTGTCTACCTACTATACAAAATATTTTTCAGTTAACAAAACAACTACGTTTACAGTCCACTGTTGGACATCCGGATATCATAACCAATGAAAACCAATAATGGCACAATTTCACGTGTATGATTAGTCGTGGGCTGTCTTCTCATGTCTATAGCAAATAAATATCTTTATCTTTATCTTTATCTTATGGACTTACATGACATATGGTGGCCACAGACGTAGCTATAAGGCGGTTCTCTCACTTGTCGTCCGACGTTCCGTTTTTTAACGCAACGTAACGCATGCGTCTGTCAGACGAAAATAAATTGCAAATTTCAATCTTATTCCCGTACAAATATGGCTACGGTGGGTTTACGAGGCGACATAATGTGAAACTCGTCTGAATGTCGTAGTGTTGTTGCCGTTCGATAGTTTAAAATCGTAGGTAACCGTTTCAAAAAAGTTTTTAGTTTTATGGACTGATTCACTCTCATTATGAAACTTTCTCAACAATTTGTTCTACCTACAAACAGGCTCTATTAAGGCCCTACGCTCCGTTAAGCAGGTTGCACGCGCGTCAACGAGCCGTACGGCCTAAGTAGCTTAACCTGCTGTAACCCCATTATTAATTTTAGAAGTCGCACCTGAAATGTGGCAAGGTGTTGTCGTATTCGTACGGGTTGTACAATCTTGATTTAGCTTATTTTACAAAACAGCCACCGCGCCGCGTGTTGACAGACCCGCGCGTGCAAACGCAGCTCTAGAGATAGTATCTTGCCGAATCGGCCCGCGCGTGCAGCCCGCTCGACGCAGCGTTGGCGCTAAGATATGAACGTGTAATTAATTGAAAGATTTTAAGCAATAAAAGAAATTTTGCTGGTATTAATTGAATTGTTCTTCTCTTTCCTTCGTAAGGAAGTATGTTCGAACGTTTTTTTCCTTAAAAGGTCATCTCTGCTATAACTTACTTTCGACGGACCGGGCAACGAAACAAGTGGACCAATTAGGAAGCACTCCAATTTTGAGAGCACCTGAGACGCGTGTAGGTCGATAATTTTATTAACAAGCTCCTTTTTGACAGTAACTTTTCGTTTCAAAATTGATGGCGTATTTTATTTGCAAGTCACAAAAATTCAAATTTTTCTTAGAGTTGTAACATGCACTTACCACGCCTTTATCCCATGCGGGGTAGACAGAGCGTTAACGGCCGTAAAACGCGGTCGCTATCGCCACATCTGACAAATGTTTGAGGGCCGTTTTAGTAAAATCGTGTATCACTATAGTGACAGGTTGTCAGCCTGTCACCTAAAAATTTGATACACACGAAACCCTCGAGTCCCTTAGTCGCCACTTACGACTACGTGGGAAAGAAATGGGGTAATGCTATTCCAAGCCGGCATCACACAACGTTGGGGGTAGTAAATTTCTAGATGATGTACATTATATATCACGTCATTAATCCCTTGCGGGGTGGGTAGAGTGTCTCACGTCTGACAAAGTAGGCCCCTTCGGAAAATTGTGTATCGTCATAGTGACAAGTTTTCAGCGCATCGCCTATAATTTGCAACACACATGTAACCGTGCATGTAACCCTCGAGTCCCTTAGAATGTCGTAAGAGTCCTCGACCCACGAGAAAGACGGTGATGCTATTGTAACCCGGCATCATCACCAGATAATGTAGGTGCATATAATTCAGAACTTTTTAATGCGGTTCTCACACAAACCACACGGTTCTCCGGTGATTTGCTGAATCCGGATTTTGATGAAAGGAAATAACGCAAACCCGGAGGTACTAAAACTGGCATACGTCACCGCATCGTGAATTGCGGCTGTCTCAGTTTGTTTGGTGTCTACTACAAACCGCAATAATATAGTGCGTTGCGTATACGATTGTCCTACTTAAAATCAACAAAAAGTTTGAAAAAGTTTAGAACAAAACGTCAAAGGAACTTCGTTTGCATAATAAGGACCAAATTTTGATATGTGTTGTTGTAACCAGTGCACTATGCTATGAAACTACAAGCTACAAGTCTACAGGCGAAATTTTTGGTACATTGCGTAGCCGGTTATGCCTGGCATCATGCTGGCTTACCGACTACATAATGAACATCAAATTTCACCTGTACATTTGTAATTTGATAATATCTGGTACATGTTGTATTGTGGTCCTAAGATGGCGAATGTTTTTTTGTAAAACTTTTCGTGTGGGGTATCAAATGAAAGGGCTTCACGAGGCAATTTCAAACATTGATTACCCACACGAAAGATTTCAGAAAAAAACAACATCCGCCATAACAACACAAATCAAACGCCAAAATCCAGTCATCATATTATGCAAAAGGTTTTCCGGTTCCAGTCTGCACTTCTTAGTTAAACTATCATAAACTTGGCGTCGCACGGTATTACTTTAACGAACTGAATGAGTAATAATGAAAGTATTGATATACGTAACTAGCGACCCGTTCAGCGGTTTCACCCGCTGTTAACTGATTTCCCACGGGAAACAGACCTTCTCCCGACATGAATCAAACATAAAAACCTTCCTCTTGAATCACTCTATCTTTCAAAAAAACTTCATCAAGATCCGTTTAGGGGTTTTGAAGATTTAAATCTTCAAACAAAAAAACAGACAGGGACAGACTTGGGAAGCGACTTTACTATACTATGTAGTGATAATCCGTCTCGCTTCATTAACGCATTGCTGGCTATAGAATGTAGATAAAATTATGTATGAAGCCCAGATAAGAGGTAATTTAAAGATTTTATATTGGCAAGATGCATTGACGGAGGTGGACGCTAAAATTGTATCACTACATCGAACTACATAGTATAAAATAAAGTCACTTCCCGTTTGGTGCCTCCTTATATCTTTAGAATTACCCAACGGATTTTGATCCGTTTTTTTATTAGATAGAATAACTTGAGAGGAAGATTTATAAGTATAATTTATTCCGGGAAATTGTCACATTCCCATTGGAAAACTGGTAGTAAACTTTTGACCCCCTTTTGACACCTTTAAGATTAAAATTTCAAAAATGCTGAAACACGTGTTTTATTATTTTAAGTCATACGTCTAATCACTAATTTTGAAACGGATCACCTAGAGAGATTAAACTTGAACATGAAGTTTTTTTATGTAATAAAGCAACTATTATAGATAAAATTCCGTTTTTTTAATCTCCCAAGGGATGAAAAGGGGGTTAAAACTTTGTATGAAATTTTTCTTAAGTGTGATCCGTTTCAAAATTAGTGATTAGACTTATGACTTAAAATATATAAACACGTGTTTCAGCACTTTCAACATAATTTGAAATTATAGCAATTAATAGGGTCAAAAGGGGTTTAATGTATGTGATCTGTTTCAAAATTTGTAATTAGACTAATAAATTAAAATAATTAAACACATGTTTCAGCATTTTTGAAATTTTAACCCCTAAATGGGTAAAAAGGGGGTTAAAAGTTTGTATTAAAGTTTTTTATCTTAAATGTGATCTGTTTCAAAATTTCTGATAAGGCTCATTATTTAAAATAATGAAATACGTGTTTCAGCATTTTTGAAATTTTAATCCTTAAAAGTGTCAAAAGGGGGTCAAAAGTTTACTACCAGTTGGGCTACCCGTTTTCCCATGGGAATGTGACAATTTCCCGGAATAAATTATACTTATAAACCTTCCTCTCAAGTTACTCTTTCCAATAAAAAAAACCGCATCAAAATCCGTTGGGTAATTCTAAAGATATAAGGAGACACCAAACGGGAAGCGACTTGATTTTATACTATGTAGTGATTATTGTTTCCCACAAACCATTAAACTCATTGTGGTTTTACCTTATTGCATTAGTAATTGCAATTGAAGTATATTCATTAATATCTCGTTTAGTTTAACAAACAAAACTATATAAAAAGGTGCTAGTGAAAGATAAGATTATTATTATACCTACTTTGGATTTCGCTACACATCGCATCGCAATTATCGACAAGGTGAGTTTAAATTGTTATTGATAAATTATACTAAGCTCGTGTGATGCTTCCTTAGAATAGCATCACCCCATTTCTTTCCCATGAGAGTCGTAAGAGGCGACTAAGGGACTCGAGGGTGTGTTTTGCAATTTTAGGCGATTGGCTGACCACCTGTCTCTATGGTGATACACAATTTTCCGAACGGTTCTCAAATGTTTGTCAGAAGTAGCATAAATGACCGTTTTGCGGCCGTTTACGCTTTGCCTACCCCGCAAGGGATTATAGGCGTGATATATGATGTGTATGTATTACACTATCCTATCTATGACAAACGTACATTCGTACACATATCACGTTTTTATCCCTTGCGGGTAAGCATAGCGTTAACGGCCGTAAAATACCGTTGCTCATCAAGCTCGTCCCGTCTGAAAAATATTTGACAGCCGTGTCAGAAAAATCACAATAGTAACAGGTTGTCAGCCTGCTGCCTAAAATTATAATATACATGAAACTCTCGAGTCAGTTGAGTCCCTCAGTCGCCTCTTATGACACCCACGGGGCGTTTACGTGGGACCTATGATGTTGGCTTATTTTAGATGATATTCTTTTACAAATAAGTAGGTAAGTAATTAATAGTGCCGTATATTACTTAATTGACAGTTATATGATTTAAATCTTTACGATAATTTGAAATTTCCCAGTGAAATCAGTTTATTAATGATTGCACCTAATTATGCTCGACAGCTAGACTTGTATATTTCTGACGGTCGCAAGATAAATCAAAATAGAGTATAGTAGTGCCGTGTATTGCTTAGAATAGCATTAGTGTTATAAAAAGCGACTAAGGCATAATCATTTAGGGAATGGACAGCAACTTTCCCTGTGGACCTTCTTCACAACTTCTTGCACTGCGCTCGGCAAATCGCCTGCCAAGCATCGTGAGTATGGAATTCCCTCCAATAGGAGACCTATCTCCAGCAGTAGATTTGCTGTTAATGTATGTATGTATCTTAAATTGTAATTTTTCATCTTATTTTCCAGATGTACAAATTGCTGCTCCTATTCGTATTGCTGGCGGTGATCGCAACCAGCCTAGCGACGCCTGAACCGAAACCGCACCTGTTTTCCCGATTGTACTACCCGCGCGCACTCCCCTGGTACCCGTACTACCGATACTCTTACCCCTACTACGTGTATTAGTTTGTTATAAGATATAGCGGGACAATAAATGAATTGAATTGACTCCATGTTTTATTCGTATTTAAATCAAGGTAATTATGACCCAAAGACTCGAAACATCGAAAGCTATCTGCACGGATAGTTCAGTCACAAATCACGCTAAATAGTAGGTTTGCAAGGTGAATTCGGCCTTGCATATAAATAAAATGATTACTTATGATCTATTTAAAAAGACGCTTACAGTATATGATGCCGAAATTTAGCTAATAACTACCTAAAAAGTCTGCAAAGTATATAATGTAATAAATTACACATTTTACTAAAGAGGTTTCAAAGCTCGACTATCCCTGTAATCACTGTTTCATTTTACTTGTTTTTTCATTACTATTATTATCACTCTTTCTTCTACAATGTTCGTGTTGCTGGCGGTGATCGTGATATTTCTTCTAGCCCCAGGGCTTTTCTAGCAAAAGCTCTCCCAGAAAAGGGCTCAGGAATAGGGCCTTAACTTTTAAACGCCCTGTAGAAAAACATTGGGATCAAACCGAATGCTCCATCCCTGCTAAGTACCCTCATGTGTAACATCTTAAAACTGAAGGGCAGCGAAACGTTTGCTCTAATGTGTTTAGGGCCTTACCAATAAATGTACAAAACGATTTGACTCTCAAATTGGGAGCAGTTTGGTTTCATGATATTTGTATATAAGGTTTTACGGCAAGCTACCTTTGGGAAAGAACTGCGTATATATAGGTGTAAAAATATATTAGCTGCAATAATTTAAAGGGGTGAACCAGCCTATGACACTAAACAACTATTCTCCATGGAATATAAGGTCGTAATATGAAAAAAAATAGGACCATACAAATTGTCTCGGACGGCTGGAACATTTAGTATGGCAGGTCTTTGTTTTCATATTTCGAACTATGTGCCCTGCGGAAATAAATAAATAATAATAAATAAATATCTAGGACATTTTCACACAGCGCCATCTAGCCCCAAACTAAGCAAAGCTTGTACTATAGGAACTAAATAGCTGATATTATTACATATATACTTTTCTTTTGTAAATAAATACGTTTTATACATAGAAAACACCCAGACCAAACACAAATATCTGTAAAATTTACTTTGCAAACATTTGTGTCTTGTGGGGATCGAACCCACGACCCTCGGCGTAGAAGGCAGGGGTACTATCCGCTACGCCATCGAGCCAGTCAGGAAAGATGTTCAGTTTCAAGGGCTGGTTTACTTCTAGACATATTTGCAGTAATTTTTCACACCTTATATTTTGGTCAGTTTATTCAGTTACAGCGCCCGCATGTTTTTAGGGTTCCGTACCTCAAAAGAAAACAAAGGTTAAACCCTTATAGGATCACTTCATTGTCTGCCCGTCTGTAATTAAAGATTCTTTATTTCGAGAACGCATAAATAATAAAGAGCTGAAATTTAAACTGTTTCCTCAGGTCTATGGCCGCTTGAAGAAGTGAAAAAATCAAGCTCCTAACTAAACATTAAAAAAAATACGGCCCTTTATGGTGTAAAAACAGACATAGAAACTGGAGAAATACCGTTACAATGTCTAATTTAGGTATTCATACTAGAAAAGGTATGTATCTAAATTAAAGCATTTTTTTAATAGCTTTTAAACTGTAGACATAATATTAAAAAAAAAACAAAAGAACAAATAGAGGTTCCTTTGTTTTTTTTTTCTATCAAGTAAAGTTTGTCAAATTGTGTAACTGATAGGTAAAGGATATGTTATTTGTTAGATCCTCAAAAATCACATATATTTTTTTTATAGAATTTTATGGCTGTAATTGTTTAAATAAGACTGGTTTCAAAATCCTGCTCGCGTTACATCCTCGCCTTTAACACAAAACACTGCTCAAAAGACTTAGATGTTTTTTTTTTTTTAATTGTAATTCTGATAACACAAGTTGCCTGGAAAATATTTCATATTTTACAGAAAAATATCGCGGGAAAAAATCGTACGGGTAAACTCATTAGAAGCTAATATTTTCTTGAGTTTGCAAAACTATTACTCATCACAATAAAACAATTTATTCGGATTTCAGTTATGACCATGGGCTCTGTAAATAGCTCAAAACGTAGGAATTGTAAATCCAAAATAAATCCCTTTAAAATTGTTTTACTGTGCTCATCAGAAGCTGCTTATAAAATACATGTTCTTTTCCTCGGTACACATTTTAGCAACACACCCAATGTTACTAATCATTCCTATGTTACCCAATAGTTTGCAATGAATGACGAATGGGTTAACTTGGCTCTTTACGCCCCACGTCAGAGTATGGACAGCTGATTTGTGGCAGTCATTTCTCATAGTCCGGCCCCGGCGGTTTAAGTGCCGAAAAATAGGCGACGAGAATGGGCTATTCCCATTCGGAAATTTCCCATTCGCGTTTTTCATCGATGCACTGTTTTAGTGAATTTTCGTCGATAGTTGAATGTTGATATGATCGCAGAATAGCATCACCAATATCACCCATTTTTTTTCCTGCTGTTTTTGTAAGACAAGGCTGTAAATTTACTTAAAATATTTCTTTCAAACAATATGCCGCCCGTATTTTTAGTGGTTGACATTATGCATACACCGAAAGGATCAAAGCCGTGATTGTGTACCTACTTTTATCATTTTCTTACTTTCTTCTTGTACTTTGGGGTGAATTAAAGTCTTCTAATTCTTATTCGAGTACCACATATATCACGCTTTTATCAGTCAAAGGCCGTAAAAATACGGTCTATATCTCCACGTCTGACAAATATTTGAGGGCCACTTAAAAAAATCATGTACCATTTTAGTGACAGATTAAGTGTACCTACCTAAAGAAAATCAAAAAACGTTTCACTGACAGTTTTTTCGCTTATAAATTGCGATATGTGGAAAGATCTGCATAAAAGCAACAAGCTTGAAATATGAATATGGTGTCGTATTTGGGGTTAATGGGAGTAAACTGTCAAAAATATGCAATGGCATCCATTCTAGATGGTTTACTGAGCGCAACGACGTGAAAACTTATATTTATGGCGACAATCCTCGTAAGTGTCGTATCTTGCAGAATCTGCTACTATTATACATACATACATAGCATACATAGTATATACGTCTATAACCCTAGCGGGGTAGGCAGAGCGTAAACAGCTGTAAAAACATAAATTTTCTCTGGACTTTTCTATTTATTCTTAAATATCTACAACATTTAAGACGTTGTTAGGTATATACTCGTATTATGGATCTTTAGCGCAGAATATATTCGTATGTGCATATTTACGTGAAGAATTATCAGGTAACACAACCATGTCAGAGGCCTACTACTAGTAGTAGGCGGTTGAAAAAGTCATTGGGCGACTCGGTGTCTCCCACGCAAAAAAAGAGAAAGAGAACAGGTAAGCTTGGCGTACGGCGTATTCAGATGCTAACAGTCTCTCTGAGATTTGTGTTTTTTTTTTGTTAATGAAAACGGTGAAAGTTTATTAGAAGTTAAACAGTTAAAATTATCAATTTAGATAACAACATACAAATCTTTCCTCCCTATTTTAATTGTATGACAACAATCCTTAATTAGATAATAAGTACTAAGCTGACACAGACTAAACTTGCCCCGCCGCTGACTCTCGACTATTGGACCCTTGAGTCAGACCCCAAGTTATTAGCAAAGTTAAACCAGTCCGAATGTCTGAACATGTATCGCATTGACCAGTGCCCAGGGAGTTCACACTCGGAGTAATTTAGCTGGTGGTCAACTCAGAACAAACGTATTTTCAGAAGGACCTACGAATTACCAGATTAGTGAAATGAAAACTTCGTTGCAGTTTGGCGTGGGCTCACAGACTACTATACCTCGTGTTACAGAATCACAAATAAAGCCGAAAAGGTGTGAAAGGGTCCCTTGTAAAAAGTCTATATGGTACAACCATTGTACAAAAGGCAATGCCGGAATAGTGGCGTATTTTTTAATTGAAGTGTCTTGATTGAAGTGCTGCCTCGACTAAACCTTTTTATTTGATTTTAAAACAATGTAAGAAATAAAATAGCATAATACACTACTAATGCCTAACTATTTGAGTTCATGGCATTAAAATACTTGCAAAATTCGCGGGCAAGGAACGAGCTGCGGTAGCCTAGATGGAAGAGGTGTTGCCACTAGTAATGGCGAAAGTCGCAGGCTCAAATCCGCCCGCGCTTTGCGGGCGCCATTACTTTTTTTTTATTTTGCAAGTTTTCAAAAAAAGTCATAGATTTTGTTTGATTTTGTCGTATACCGGGAGTCAAGTTTATATGAAATGAGTTTTTCATTGCTTCACTTGGTTGTTTGTAGGATTCATTCTAAATAAATTCTAACTTTTAGATTCTGAATTATAGTTGAGCTTAAATGGACCACTGACCCTAGATTTAGAAACTTGTACTGCGAAGGAACCATCCTGTGAAAGTAGTTAACGTTGATCTGTAGAATTGTGTGGAATCGTAATTTGTTAGTTTTTTGTTTCATGCTATGAAACGTTCCAATTAACAATTTTTACTTTGCTCTTCCAGTGTAGTGTATTGTTCATACTTTTATATTTCGTAAGTACCTACTTTTATTTTACATTTAAATAATAATACCCGTTGAAAACAAACTCGCTACAAAGTAGTTATGTATTAAAATTTTATTGCACTAACAGAAACAAGAGTCTATAGAATTTAACAATGTTATTTATTGGTTACGATTTTAACTGAAATATGAATTTTTCAACTTCAACAGCCACAAAAGTCTACTCTTGGACAAAGGAATTTATTGAGAGTAAAATGATTAATCAATTAATAATAACTAATAACTATTATCTTGTAAGTATTTTCAGAAAATAGACAAATTATGTAAGCAACAAAAAGTCACTCGATATTAAAGCCATTTTATCTCTCATTGGTACAATGTCCTAATTTTAGTAATGCACTTTCTTTTTGAGGTAGACCTTCACATAAGATAATAAAATGTATTTATACATATTTTAATTTTATTTTAAGCCCCGCTTTTTAATGTTACGATAAAAGTCATAAGCGGATTGCGATGCTGGTATCCGTGGTATTCGATCAGGTACCTTATGATCCGTGTTTCTTGTATTTTTTTTTGATGGCAATCGAATACTCTGTGAGCCCTGTACTTTTCTCTTAAACCACATTGCGACATCATTCACAGGGAACAAAGAAAGAGCAGCTTCCTGATGCTGCAAGCCTTCATTGGAGTGCTGACCATCACCAGCATTGGAGTGTTGATCCAGTTGTTGTTGTTGATCATTTTCAGTTTTGTTAGTATCGTTTTTAATATTTTCATCGCCACATTTCTCTTCAAAATGTGGGTCCACCCATTTTCTAAAATGTTGAACTACGGTTTCTGTTGGAATTATATCTTCATTATGCAAAGCTTCGCATATTTGGCAAATGCCCTTTCCTTTGTAAATTGCGCCCTCTGGTTTACTGGATGAGAATCTGTAGTAACGCCTCCATTTGAAATAGTCTTTGTACAGCAAAGGCGATTCCATAAGATTCCTCATTGTATCAGCCAGGTCTTCCACGCTCATGTTTTTTCCATTCAAATACGAGTTTGGAGGAAGAAATCTGTAAAACGTTTTAACATTTGATGAGTGAAGCGTAGTAAACAAAAACATGTATTTAAAATTCCATCGAAAATAAAACCTATCCTGACATTTTATGATGAAGTATGTCATCCACACACGAAATTATTTCTTACCTAGAATAATTAGTTTCCCCGTACACTATTGGTACGACGTAGTTTTCTAAAGCAGGAATAATCTTTTCTGTTACATAGTCCTGTGCTTGAGTAGACTCTAGCGCCAAATAGAAGAAATAGTCCCTTTTTAATATATCGAGACATTCAGATTTCGCGCACTTATATTTACCGCAACGACCAAAAATATCAATTGACAAATGGTATTTCTGTAATGCTTTCTGCAATTTGTTTACAAATTCATTTCGATATTCGAACGTGCAGTTTGCCACGAACCACGCTGCTAATTTAGTTTTACTTTGCAGCATGTTGGAAAATTCTAAATCTGTTTCTTGCATATCAGTTGGCCATGCCGTGTCATTCCTTGGACCCACAATATGCCCTGTAGCGTTCGTCATCAATATAAAAGGGAAAATGAAATCTGAGGTTAATCTGTGGGAAGCAGTCCAATTGAAGAACCCATCATAGTTTTCGTCACAAACGTACAATTCACTTTCTGGCTCCATGCTAGCAAATATGTATTTCTGGTGATCACACCTGTGTAAAGAACAGAAACCAGGCGAGGATTTTCCATTAAAAACTATGGCGTCAAAATTTTTCAGGCTGCCATGAAAGAAATTTTTATTGGATGTAACGTAGCATTTGGAGACCGGACAGTCGAATAATTGAAAAGCATTTTCCCCTGTCATGAATAAAGACAATGGCATTGCATCTGGTTCATCCCACAAGAGAATGTGTTTGAATTCTTTGGATCTGAAATCTTGGCATTTACACAAGCTGTAAAATACTATCGTAACTAACACGTGATTCTGTAGATAAATCATTTTATAGTTAAATAAATACTTTTTGAACTATTCTGATTAAAATTGGTTTTTCAAATGCAATCTGGAAAGTTACTCAAGAAATGATTAGCAAAATTGGTTTTAAAATTTTAATTACACATTAAAGTCCCGATAATCATTTGAATAGCGTCGTAATACTAATTAGGAGATTGCACTTTTGCGATGTTTAAGCTTGATTTCTATGATATTACGCTATTTGGTTTTTTACTAGCCAAGTATTCGCTAAATAAAGCTATGAAACTGTACCATGATTTGTTTAGCCAATTTCTATCAATATCTTAATTCTGCATTAAATTTACTTACTTGTTTTTTTTTTACAAATTATTTTTAATGTTAAAAATTCATTGCATGAACTATTAGTTTTGAAATTGGGATCAAAGATTTTTCGTACAAGTTGTCATTTACCAACCACCATACTAGTCCAGTATGACTTGATACATGTTCCAAAAATGTCATACTCGTTTTTTAAGGTTATTCTTTCGGAACCATTGCCTGAATCGACTTTTTTATTTCTGTCTTTTTTGATATATGCTAGGTATATAATAACATACTTTTGTTTGCAGCCGATAAACAAGACTCAAACTGGGTTTTTACACTGTGTAAACTATTAGTAAATAAACAAAAACTAGTATATTTAATAACATTAATTTAATTTTGGACACTGAAAAAAATAATGTTATAAATGAAGTAACATACACTTAACCGAAAATTTACACATTTACGCATCCTAAAATGTGTTAAATGAAACAATATGTTAATATGCGCTTTACTGACACACAATCGTACAAAAAATAAGCGAGTTTAGAATGGTTATACCCTCAAATAATGCCAGCCGTACCGGACTATACTTGTGTTTTATGCTTTGTATGTTTATATGGCCTTACCTCAAATATCATTCTGTATAAGTACCTGTGACCAAATAAAGATTTATTTATTTATTGAAATAAATTTTACACTTAGCCTATGCACTGTAAAACTAAACATAAAGTAACAAAATCAAAAATTTATACAAAAAGTAATTGTGAAACTTAACATAAAATATATTGAATTAAATGCTTTCAACAAACACTGTTTAAAGAGTTTTGCAAAGGGGTCTGCAAATAGGTCTGTCTGAGGTGACGTAGCTAGGAGCGTGTTGAGCTGATTGAGTGCAAGCACCAGTGGGGATAGATCTACATAGGTTTAACCAGTCATCAGACTCACATTGTATGTTATTGTTACAGGTAATGAAGTGGCGGGTGCCGGTTTGATGGCGCGGTGACGCAGCATGCAACGCGAGCTGCATGCCTCGGTGTTGCGGTTACTGCTGCTTGCAGGTATGCGTTATCACTGATAGCATTATCATTATTATTATCCTCATCGTCATCATCTTCTTCTTCATCATCATCATCATCATCATCATTGATATTAACTAATGATTTACGAGCATCGGTTTGATGACGCGGTGACGCAATCGGTTTTTTAGTTATTGCTGCTTGCAGGTATGAGTTATAACTGATATCATGACCACCAATTTTATTAGCTTATCAACTTTGGCAACTTTAAGATCAGGATTTTGACATCCTTTGTCAAAAGAGGTTATAAAAGTCTCAACCAAAACTTTTATCTGCGGAACAAAACTAAGGTACTTACGAGTACTTCAACAAAATTTTACTGACAAGAAATTTAGTTTCACTAATTTAAATTGGTAGCTAGCTACACCGACGTTCTAAATCTTTTTCTTCCATTGCTCGATACGGGACACACTATTCTACATTCTCAACATACTAAATCTAATACTCTTTCACTTTATTTATCTGTCCATTGTCAACAGGAATCATCAGTTTCGTGAACCCTCAAGAGAACGTCGACCTCAACCAAGTATGGGTGGAAATTCCTCAAGCCCCTGTCGCGTTAGGGGGCGACCTGAGGGTCAACGTGCACGGTGTAGGGGGGACCGAGGGCCTCCGCGTCCACCTCGCGCGAGACGACGATGAAGGGAGGGCCCTTCTTGCCACCATGCCTTTAGCCCTTGACGCAGAAAGCCGCATGACCCTCCCATGCGGCTACTTCTCCCGCGGTGGCTCCTACTATCTTGAGCTCATCTCCGATAACAACCCTGTTGTAAACACAAACAGCAGTTTCATAGTGAAAAGAAATGCTGACGCAGACGAAGGCAGTGTGATGGAGACCGGTGACAGTGTAGTCAAAACGTGGAAGTTTGACGTAATGTGGCCTTCAGCTAAGATGAGTGTATTTCCCGAACAGATTCAGACTTACCCGGAGAAACAAGTGACGGCCATTTTGGAGTTTCCAAAGGTGGTGTGCAATCCGGTGGAATCTAGTGCGGACTTTTGGTTAGAACTGCTTTATTGTGGACACTCAAGTGGTGGTGAAGTGTTGTGTGATGGAAAGAACACTAGTTCTCATGCCCATGTGTTGTACTCTGAACAGGTAATCATATAAAAATATATAAAGGTATCATAAAAATACGTCTATCTGATGCCAGCTAAGCATTGCCCCATTTCTTTTTTGCGGGTGTCGTAAGACTAAGGTGACTCAGGGACTCGAGGTTTTCATGTGTATTACAATTTTTAAATCAAATTGTCGGACGTGGCGGTAGTGACCGTATTTTATGACGCACTGCCTATCCTGTAAGGGATAAAGGCATGTATGTGAATGTCATAAAACTGTCATAAAATCAATTTTTTATTCTAAAACGTGTAATATTTCAAATATTGATCTTTGCTAGTGAGCAAACTTATGGGCTAGTTTCCCTTGGTGTAGTAATCACAGAGTATGCTGCTGCCCATATCTGGGATTCATCCTTTAGTCACCTGCGACACCCACGGGTAGAAATAAGATGATGCTAATAATCTCATCCTTATCCAACAGGCCATACGGCATAGGAACAGTTAATGGTCTATTTTAAGCTTAATTTGTTTCACAAGTCCTAAAATTACCTAGTATGAAATGAGATGTTTATGTTTCAGATGCATGGCTTTATTGGCAGAAGAACAATGACACTCAGGTGTGAATTGTTTGGCCAAGCTGGAGATTATGCTCTCACTTTAAGGCCTGCTGCTGCTGCAGGACCTCAGGATTTGGCAGCTGCTTTTATCAAGGTAAGAAATGTTTGAAGTCTTTCTATGACTAAATGGTCAGGCGAAAGCAAAAGACCAGTGCTATTCTTAAACCTGAAATTTGAATGAAAATTGAATCATGATGAACTGTGAGAAGAGGGAGGCCTTTGCCTAGCAGTGAGACGATGAAGGCTAATTAAAATTAAGAGGAAATTATGTCCTCATAATTTATTGAAAAAAGACCTACTATAGTTAATTGAACTTATAGCTGACCATTTCGTATATCAAGTCCAATTATTTTCATACATTTACCTTGAGGATAGTTGTTTGTTTTATTGAGAAGAGACCTTGGTTTACGGTTTTATTCGTCAAAAAATTTTGCAGATGTCTCACCGAGTATATTTTTGTAACCACACAACCGCCTAAACAAGAACCCATTTGCGAAAATAGGCTGCGGATTGTCCATAACTCACAACAAGTATCGAACCCATCGTCGTAAAAAGGCCTTTCCACATAAAGGCCTCTGAATAAACTCCTCGATAAATATTTAGTTCGCCACAGGTTGCCCCATATATTATGTAGCTCCACACCTTGTGTTCCCGTGGAAGATATATGGTTATTGCTTATAATTCCGGACAAAACCTTACTTTTTCTGTGTATTTGGATTCATAGCCGTCGGTTGCACTGTGTTTTGTGCTATGTTTATTTATTAGTAAGTAAATTTGTTTATGTCTGTTTGGAAATACCACCTTGGAAATCCCTTAGGATTGCATTCACCAGTATGGGTAAGATGATCGATAACGAGTTTTCGTCTAAGACAGTTTTGAATAAAATTGGAGTTTGACGATCCTAGAATCTCAAATCTTTTACTTAATATGACCGATGACATTTAAAAACGACATTTAAATTCCAACGCAGTAGCGCTATCAAAACATTTAAAAAGCTGTTCAAAACAGCCTTCATCACAGAGGTCGACAGATCGCTAAACTCTCAACTAAATAATAAACAAGTAATTTACGTAAACGTACAGTGATACTTGTTCGTTAAATAATAAAATTTAAGAAGTTACTTTGACAAGTTAAGCTGGGTTCAGCTTAATTGTCAGTGAATCATTCTACATCGATCAATAACATATTGCTGTTTATAAAAAAAGACAACGGTTTTATTTTTAAAACTGAGGAATTAAAATTTCGGTTCCATTTGTCATAGTCACAAATAAACAAAAATTATGCCCAAAACTCAACGATTTCTAAGCAAGCCTCATTTATTACACATAAACTTTTATGTGAATTGGTCCCTCGGAGTTTGTAAATAACTGCTCTTGTAAAATATAACGATGATAGAGTCAGTTTATGGACTATGAAATTTGCAAATAGCGGAGAGTAGAGGCATAAACGTTTGCAAGGGACATCGTTATGTGCTTCCAGAAATTGTCCTAGAATTGCTTTGAATAAATGTTAGCTAACGGTAAAATCATTTATTCCACATTTTTATTTTGGCACTAAATTATAGGGCAAAATTATATTTTAGAATACTCTAAATACTGAAGCGGGGTTCTTATCGCATTGAATTGTCCGATATTCAGACAATCAGACAGACAGAATTAATTATTAAGTATCGCAGAAAAACCCCATTTCAGTATTTTGAGTTATTATGTGTGACTGCGAAAGTTTAAAACAGTTTTAGAATCATAATCTTTTTAGTTTGTATCAGCAGCTACATATGCCGCCTATGATAGAAATTAACATGTACTATTCCTCATAGCTGCTGCTGCTATGCTGTAGTTTTGAAGATGCGAACTTAATATTGCTTCATGACTAACGGTTTAATGGTATAGTACCGAGGCAACCCGATAAAGGTGTATTGAAATAAACATTTTTGATTGTAACCCGTTTTTCTTTCCACAGGCGGACTGGTCAGAGCAATTCGTGCTCAACGTGCACGGCGGTTCAGTCTTCCCTTGCGGCGAGACAGTTCGGGTGCTGTTTCAGTACCCTGAATGCGTGCTAGAGGGCGCTGATCGAGTGCGTGTGTTTGGCAGAGACGGCGAACGGCTGCGGTATGTCGCTGAGCAGCGAGTCAGGAGGTAAGAACGTGCGGCATGCGCGTGCCGCGGCAGCGGCCGGTGAAATGTCAGAACCTATACGTGGCTTGTAACGTTTTTTTAAAACTGTTCTTTTAAACGCCAGTACTAATAAAATAAAAATATGCCAGAAATTGAAAATAACGTGAGTTACCCTAAAGTTATAATACTTACTGATCGTTTTAAATAACTCATATCTAATATTCAAATTGTCGTTTTCATTTCATACTTTTTAGTATTTGTTTTCGACTGCTAGTGTTAATAAGTAGGTACCTATACTAACCTTTTTAGTCCAATTTTGTTTCGAACTCAGGCTACCTGTCCCATATGCTATCGGAATAATCAATCTCATTAATGACCAGATGGAAAACACGGGTAGCCGAAGCGCAAATAGCCTCAGACCGCTAATTATGTTCATATCGTCGCCATAATGCACATTGAGCAATCGAACCGGACTGGATTGTAATTATAATTCGACAATTTCTGGCCAGAGGATATACGCTTCTATCTAGTACCTACGGTTTCTATATGGTTGGTAGATGTACATATTAGACTGACTTTCAGATTATTCCACGGCATTCCTTGTTCATTGGCAGCAGCGGTCCTTGTGAATGCAACATCTCGCATTGCGTGTCATTGCATATGATTTTTATACAAAAAGCAAAATGGGGGCTAAAAAAGATAATCCTACCTACGTACGTAGGTAGATAAGATAAGTCGCTATGTTAGTGACATTTCAATCTCTTCGCAATCGTTTTCCGCTTTACCGACACACACAGGATTTGCGTTGTTTGTTGTAATGGCTATGTATGCAATTATTACACATTGAAATATAAACTTCACACGCAGCATTATTTGTTCGTGAAATTTGGGCCTGCTCTCTATCCATAAATCACACCTACTCTTCCACAGCTAAATTTTCTTTATCTGTGGCTAAACAAGAATTTTCTTTCACAGAGGGCAGCACACAGCATCGTTCGACTGTCGACTCTTTAGTGAGCGATACCCGGAGTATTGCTTCGTATACGTCTCACAAGCTGTCACAGGGGCCGTCGCTGACGTCAGAATGGACTGCTTGCCTACTGTACCACTTTCGGGTGAGTCAATCTCATCATTCACTTTATAGTTGGGGAGACGCCGAGTACAGTCTGTAAAGAAAATATATTTAAAAAAACGGCCAAGTGCGCACGAAGGGTTCCGTACCATGATTTTCTTGCAAAAAAAAACACGTACAGCTGAGCCTCAGTAATAGGGTAACCGTTATTACGCTTTGGGTACGGAACCCTAAAAAAGATAATTTCAAACCGCTACCGGAGCTGTGTAATGACCGCCGCTAAGTACAGTGAAACCTGGTTAACAGGGACTTGGTTAAGTGAGAAACCCCTATACCAGATACTTACACTTAACCGTCCCGGCAATTTTGCATTAAATTACCTCTTAATCCTTAATCTATATTTATTAATCCTTTTATAAGTGATACATAAATATAATAGCAAGCATAAAAGCCTCTGTATTTGAGACAATAATTAATCTTTTTTTCAAGCTGCAATACATCCATCCTTGTATTTCAATGGAAATTTCAGTTGTATAGTAATTGTAGACCTCCGTTATTGAGACACTTTTAATTTAGACCTCTTTAAGTGAGATTTCCAATACACACGTCTCTATCTCACATGCGATTTGGAAAATATTTATAGAAATTATTGCCCTCTTCAAATCATAAATTGGATAATTTTGACCTCTGTAAGTGAGAATTTCTTAAAATAAGGTAATTCAATTCTTAAACCTCGCTAATTGGGAAACAGGGTAAGTGATAAACCTCTCAAAGTGAGAAAAACTCGTAGGCGCCATTAAATCTCAGTAAAACAGGTTTTACATCATAGACTGCAACGGGATTGAAGTTTTACTTTTTGAACGTTTCTAACGGACAATTATGGTTCAGTTTACAATGTCCTAACCAAACTTAGAAGAAACTCATTAAGATAAATGAAAATATAGCACTGTGAGTGCAAAATAAATCATCGTACATATCTCATTTAGCAATAAAACTAGAAATTAATAAACTCACAAAGAACTTGTAGTCCGAGTCGACAAGCAAGCAAATAATACATACATACATAAATCACGCCTATATCCCTTACGGGGTAGGCAGAGCGTTAACGGCCGTAAAACGGATATTAACACTACGTCTGACAAAAGCTTGAGGGTCAGTCAGATAACTGTGTATGACAATAGTGCGAGTTGTCAGCCCCTCGCCTAAAATAGCAATACACACCCCTCGAGTCCCTTAGTCGGCTCTTACGACACCCATGGGTAAGAAATAGGGTGATGCTATTCTAAGCCAGCATCACACAGTATCTAAGCCGGCATCACACAGCAAGCAAATCATAACTCAATTAAAGAATTCCTCCATCACTCTTTTTATTTACAGACGGTGGTGCCGGCGGTTGGGGCCCGTGGTCACCCTGGTCAGCATGTCCTGCACCAGCTCATTGCTCTACTCGTACTCGCAGTAGACACCGCTTCTGCGATTCCCCGCCACCAGCGTATGGCGCAAAGTATTGCGAGGTAGGTTTTGGACAGAAGACACCGTTTCTGTGAATCCCCGCCACCAGCGTATGGCGCAAAGTATTGCGAGGGTAGGTTTTGGACAGCAGACACCGTTTCTGTGAATCCCCGCCACCAGCGTATGGCGCAAAGTATTGCGAGGTAGGTTTTGGACAGAAGACACCGTTTCTCTGATTCCCCGCCACCAACGTGTGCCGCTAAGTATTGTGAGGTAGATTCTGGGCCAAGGACACCGTTCTTGTGATTCTCCATCACCAGCGTATGTCGCTAAAATATTGTGAGGTATGTTTTTCAGGCTTATTTGCTAAAGACCCTCAATTTTTTGACAATCCCAGGTACAAACATAACTGCAATAGTACGGAAGATATCTAAAACAGGTAAAACGATGACAAAACGTGATGTAAGTACCCCAGTACTTAGTCTTAGAATATTTAGTATGGTAGTGAGAGGTAAAATACGAATATATAAAAATCACTTAATTATTATGTATCAAAAATACAGGAGTATGTGCGGAAAGAGAATAGGCGTGGGCAAAAAGTAAACTTATAATTTTTTCATAGGTTGCTATTACATTTCTCTCACATTTCTCATATTGAGGCACCGAGGCGCCGTCCAAAAAACACGGTCCAACGACATTATAATTGTCCTTGACACGGATTTTAAATTGGAAGTAGAAAAAAATAAAAGAGAAACTCACACATAGTTTTACATTTTACTGGCACATAAAAAAACTTTTTTATTTAGGTACTTTGTTTTTCACGTCGTTCATGTCACCAGTTTTGAGTTCTATTATTTATAGTATCTTCTTACGCCAGTGAGAGTATAGTATTCTTTGATCTTCTTCTTCTTATTCAATTCAACCCGTTGCTTTAGTTGCCACCCAATTTATAGTATGTAACCACGAAGTAAGTATTGGCGGCTGCGTGCCGACACAAAATAGAGAATGTACAGAAGAATCACTCGGCCCTTTTTTCGATTATTTCCGCTTTCGGCAAGGGCTGCCACAGTTTTCTTACCGATTTTATTCAATGGAGTAGGTACCTAAACATACAAAGAGTAACAGACAGGCTATATCAAGCCGAAAGGTCTTATGAAACTAAACAACTTTCCCCATTTCCCCACTTTGACCTCCTTTCGGCTTGATATACCCTTTCTGTTACTCCCTGTATTTGTATTACGTATATACTACCTACATAGCACAATTATTATGAAATGGGGAATGACGAGTAGGTAGATATCTGCTCTAAGGCTGTTGAGACTGAGCATCACCCCATTTCTTTCCCGTGGCGTCGTAAAAGGCAACTAAGGGACTTGAGGGTGTGTATTGCAAATTTAAGCGATGGGCTGGCAACCTGTCACTATGGTGATACACAATTTTCCGAATGACCCTCAAATTTTTGTCAGACGTGGCGTAAATATCCGTTTTTGCAGCCGTTTACGCTCTGCCTGCCCCGCAAGGGATAATAGACGTGATATGTGTATGTATGTAAATCAAAAATGAAAAGTAGCCTTAATTTAAGTAGAAACTCAAATCACATTATAAAAAATATACTGATTAGAGTTATTAATCTTGTTTGTTCTTTTATGAAAGCAAGTTTTTATTTAAGTTGGTACAATATATGATAGGAACATTGTACAAATCACATCTTATACTAATAAACCTATTTATTACTTATTTATATTTTGTGTGAAGCCATTTTGCACGTCCACACCAAACGCGGTTGACACTCGACTACAAGTGTGTTTGGATTGGTTTGGATTTCCTAGTAAACGGCGGCGTGTCAAATTGTGGAGAGTTTCGTGACGTTTGCTTGAAGTGAGCTCTCTGAATTCGGCGCGCAGCCGCCAATACTTACTTTGTGGTGCCGATGAACATAGAACTATACCTTCAAGCTTCATGTATGTAACTGTAAGTTAAAAATAACTTAGCAACTGGACTATAACATTGCTTAGCAACGGTTTGGTCGATGCGTTGCCATGTCACTGTTCGCGCCAGTTGTCAACAAACAGCTAACAAATTAACAAAACTTTACAAGAAATTGTTTTATTTTTATACCTGTTTACGCTCAAGTTATTAATATTTAATCATGCCACCTAAGAAAGGAAAGGGCGAAGAAAAAGGGAAAGATAAAGGGAAGAAAGAGGTTGAAGAGAAAAAATTAAAACCTGGGCAATTTCCTCCATTTACCGAAGTAGATAAGGTATTCTTGGAGCTACAACTAGCGGAATGCAATAGAAAAAATGCAAGACTACTTCAAGCAGTAAATGATTTTGAAATTCGGAATGAAGAACTACAGGCTGCTTACGATAAACTTGATGAAGATAGAGCAGATATCATAGCTTTCTTAAAAAAACAACTCAATGCAAAAACTGATGAATGTCACGAGCTCAAAGAAAAAGTCAGGGCTTTAGAAGAATTGAGAGAACTTGAAACAGCCCAATTTTTAGCTCAAATTGCAGAACTTGAGAAGAATTTTAAATTGATGAAAGATCAACTTACTTCTGAAAACAAACTGTTGGCTGGAAAGCTTAATACTCTTGAAGAATTTAGGGCTATTAGAGACGATCTTATGGCTAAATTTGAAAATCAGGAATTAGCTTTCATGGAACAAGAAATGAAATACAAGCGATTACTTTATGAAGCTGAGAAAAAGTTTGTAATTGGAAAAGATAAGTTAAAAAAAGAAATGGAAGCGCGACTTTTACAGCTCGCTCAAGATTTTCAAGATGCCACTGAATTACGAATTGCTGCATCTACTCATCGTGTTATAAGAGAAAACATAGCAATTAACAATGAACTTGATAGTATTTTGAAGACTCAATCAAAATTAGCTGAGATGAATGAAAGATCAAAAGAAAATGAGAGAAATGCAAAAGTTGCTAGAGAACTAGCTGAAGAAGAACGAGACAAGGCTATCAATAAAAATGTTGTTCAACTTAAAATAATTGATCAACTTACCAATGCGTTCCAAGAAGTAAAACAAGAAAAAGCTTTATATGAGAAAAGAAACTTCGACTTTAACGCATTACAGGCTAAAATACAAAGACTTACGAAGGAAAATGAAAATCTGGCTTTGCAAGTTCGAATTTTAGAACAAAACATACATGCCAAGTTTACTGAACAAAATAAATCCCATGTAGATTTAGCAAACATTGCAAAACAAAATTCTAATTTGAAGAAAATCTTGCAAAAAGCTGCAGGTGCTATACAAGCAGCACTCAAGTTAGATAATTGGGCCGCTACTGATCCAACAAGAGAGGTGATGGACAGACAAATTCTTCTCGCTCGGTTACTGGAAATTGTGTCGCAATATCGCGATGTTCATCGCACGGAATCTATGGATACTCTTGCTTCCTTTACCAAAATTTACGAAGAGGGTGATCTTGGCTTTGTGCCTAAACCAGTTGGTAAAAAGAAGATTGTTATGACTTCTACACAACAACCTGGTGGATCAAACGATATGATCGAAAGACTACAAGAAGTCGAAACTCCGACTATTATGTCTTCAGAAACTACTCTTGGAAGTCTTCACACTATTCCCAGTATCCAGTTATTGCCACAAACGTCTCAAGAGGAAATTTCCGTAAAGGATAGCATTGCATCATTCCAAACGTCAATACATTCTTCTGAAACATCTTCTGAAACTGGATCAGAGGAAGAAGAAGAAGAGGAAGAAAAAGATATCGAATCACAACTAGCTGCAAGCAAATTAGAGGTTCAAAAATCTCTTTTAAGAGATTTAGTAACATCTTTGACTGCTATGAAATCATCAGCAAAACTTGCTGAACAAAAATCAAAAATATCAGCTATACAAGAAAAAGAGAAAGAGGGAGAAGAAGAACACGAAGTTATACAAAAAGTTCACATTGTTGAAGGAGAAGTTGCTCCCGACGAATTAAAAGAAGGCCAAGAGGAAAAGAAAGAGGAAAAGAAAGAAGAAAAGAAGGAGGAAACGGAAGTAAAGGAGGAATAAACTACGATTACAAATATGAAACATAGAGTAGAGGTGCTTGAAAATATTTAATTTAATAATGTGGTTTATTTTTGTAACAGGATTTGACCAAATAAAAACAATTAATTCTGTAAACAGTATTTTTTTTCATAATTGTTATAAAATATATTTGTCAGAACTTACCTGCGTACAGTTTAGTAACAAAATTTTAGAAAGTACGGTAATTGGGTTATGAAAACTCTCGCGGTATTACGATACCACTGCCGTTGTCAGTGTAGTATCTGCCAGCTTTCTCTGTCTTTTTCTGTCTTCTCCTTGATATATTTTATTAACTACTCTGCTCGTAAAAGCACACATGTGTGCTTGAAGAACAATACAAATCTATTGTTGCAAAATTCGACCTGAGCGAAGTGGTGATAATAATATACGTCTAGTTACTTATGTTGTAATATGCCTACGCAAATGTGTTTCGACTGAAAGAATAGTCTAACGTCTTATTTTGTGCCATTTGAATGTAGAAATTGTAGGAATATGTATTAACATACATTTTTATTTTTATTTAAATTGTATTCCTTTAGAAAAGCTTTTCAGTTTATAGAGCTATCATTAAAATATTTTCAGCAATCTTTTGATACCACAGAGGATAATACAGTTCCTCTTTATTTAAGGGTCCAGCGGTAGAACTGGCAGCATGTGAATGTTCAGCTCGACCTTGGGCTGGAGACTCTTCGATGGTGGTCGCTGAAGTGGGAGCGAGATGTCGATGTGGCTGCGTGCTGCATCTCGCTCCAGCAGCGCGGCTATTGGCTGGCTCGGCGAGGGCGTGCCCTGCACGATCTTTCTGGCTGTTGCAAGTAAGAAACTTGAGTTTACTTTTGTTCACAGAAGATATTCAAAGTAGAACGTTACGTCATAAGAAGGTCAAAACAGTCTACTTCTTGGTCTACTGGCTAGAAATGAGTTTTTTTCTACCTACCTTTGTACCTCACGGATGCCTGCATGCAACTTCTGACAAATATTTGAGGGCCGTCTCAGAAAAATCGTGCATCACTATAGTTACAGATTGACAGCTTAGCTATGCTAACTTTCCGGACAAGCGCTAAAAGCTCAAAACCATTTCGAGATATAAGTCTAAAATGCATTTCCTGTAAAACAGATTTAAAATTAATTGCGTTATTTTCAATAATTTTAGTGAAAACGCAACGATCTTTGTTTGCCCTTTCTATGACGTCACGCCAGACCGTATAACCGTGAAAGCATTTGCCAGCAGAACAATTAAAAAACGAAACGTCAACTCACTGACACGACTGGATAAGTGTTACCAGAATGTTCCAAAAAGGGCAGTTTTCATCCATTGTCGACGAATTATACTTTTGTATACGCTTTTCAGATCGATAGGCATTGACTAATTTATTACTAAATGAAGTAAAATGATTTAATTATTAGGCTTCCGTATGTACCTAAAGACCGGTTTTATTTTTATTTTGACATTCCTGTTAGGGTACTTCTATATTTTTTTAGACCGGCTGGCAACATGTTGTCTGTCAGTCAGCAGGTTAGACAATGACATTTTTAATTTGAAGGCATGGCACAGAGATTGTTACATACCGCCGCCGCTCGTGACGTCACACACCTTTATAAAACCTCGGAACTTTAAAAATTAAATAGAAATAGAAAATATAAAAAATTTACAAAAATATTGAAATTAGTTTCTTAAAATAGTCTATATTTTAAAAATAAATAATATAAAAGGTTGGTCCAGAATACTTAGCATAGCGTAATACTCAATGAAAATCACAGTCAACTAATTGACATAGGCCTCCATTTGGGGTTGGGTATAGCCAAACTCACTAAGCTTAATAGTCGAGTTGCAGTGCAAGATCTTGCATTCACAGGGAACGCTGCTGCTTATTCCCTGGATGAATTTATACTTTAGTTTGCATATCTTAAACCATTTGGCGTGTGCCGAATGCCGATTTCAAAAATAAAAGACATACATAAATATATCAGGCATATATATTTTTTGCGGGGCAGGCAAAGCGTAAACGGCCGTAAAAACGAGCATGTACGCCATGTCTGAAAAAACATTGGAGGGTCATTAAGAAAACTTTGTAGCGCCGTAGTGACAAGTTGTCAGCCCATCGCCTAAAATTGCAATACACATTTTACCCTCGAGTCCCTTAGTCACTTCTCACATCTCGGGAAAGAAATAGTGTGATGATGTTCTAAGCCGACATCACACGGCAAAGAAATTAAATATACAGGGTGTAAGGGACAGCCCTCCGAATACTTATAGGGTGCATTCGGACCATCAAACTGAATAAATTCCCGTAAAAAATAATTTAGAAAAAAAAATATTACCTCCCTAACATGCACCCTATATATATGTATTCTTACACCCCATATATTAGGTCCTATTAAATTAAATGCAAATATTTTTAGGATGATTTCTACTCGTGAAACTGATCAACTTATCCCAATACACCTAGCTCGAAATATGAAAATAAAATGTTTATTTTTTGAACATTTTTGTATGGGAGGTTTTTATCATATTTCGACCCATTATTAATGGAAAAAGTTGTTCAGTTTTAGGAGTAGAACTCACTCTTAAAATATTTATACTCAATTTAATAGTACCTTGTATACTTCATTTGTATTTTGTATCGTAATATAATAAAGTCAGTATTGGTCCAGTCTGTGAACAGTTCTGATACCATTGAAGTTAAAAGTACTTAGTTACTCGGGAGCACTTCATCAATCTGTGACACGATGCCAAACTGTTTAGAAACTAGCGTTAGTTCCATCAGATAGGCAAGCGCAGTGTGTAACTCCATTACTTGCTTCATCGGAACTCAATAACGGAATGCTGCTCTACTTGTGCCATAGATGCATTTTGAATATAGGCTGTTTTGGAATTCGAATTAATTCTAAAGAATGAAAATTACAAACAATGGGAAATATAAATTGTATTGAATGAAATGAATAATTTGTATGGGCTATCGCAGCTTGTAACTATATTGCCGTGGTAAAAGTAGGATATATAGGACCCAGTTAATTAATTATACTCATGTTAATAACACCTTTTGAGAATATTGACTTCAATTTGAAACAAAGTTGATACTTATCACTTTGTGTATTTGTTCCCAGTCTGGTTGGGACATTGCATGCTGAACCATCTGATTGTGCGAAAGAGAAAGATGGTTCCGTGCTTTGGGTGCCCTCCAAAGCACGGATCTTTAAGTGAAGCCGTCGGTCCCGGTTGCTGTCTATGATTACTTACATGGCAGTCGTTACACAATCATGTCAGAAGCCTACTTCTAGTAGTAGGCGGTTGAAAAACTCTGACACCAGGGTTCATCGGATCGTTGGATGACACGGTGTTCTACACGAAAAGAAGAAGAAGTTTGGAACAAATCTCGTTTACTGATGGTGGTAGCGTAAAAGTATGTGCCGTGTGATTTCCCTGGTCAGCCTCAATGAAGTTATTATTTAGTATTATTTTTATCCCGACTGAGCCTAAATGAACTCAGAGGCACATATCCGTGTGATGCCGGCATAGGATAGCATCATCCCATTGCGTTCAACGAGTATCGTAAGAGGTGACTAAGAGAGACTCCACGGTATCATGGGTAGGGTATTACAACACACAACTTTTATTCTAATGTTATGTATATGTGCCCGTATGTTAACCTTGTCACATGCTGTATATCAGCCGATGTATTGCCATTGTGTTCGAAGTACAAACTTTGATGCGAGGAGTAATAGACTCAATTTCCCGGATGTAGTCTCAACTAGAACCCTCCACGCTTTGAGCCTGTTTGAGTTAACATTGTTTTCTGAGTGCCTAGCTGAAGTACCAAATAAGGGACCAACCTGGTTTTAATGTCTATGTATGAATAACTGGTAAAAGTGGTAGTGCGACTGCCTGCGACGCAAAGTTTCTGGGTTCGATTCTCGGTGGGGCACTCACAAAAGTTGATGTTTTTCACTTTGTGAATTTGTTCAGTCTGGTCAAAACATTGCAGGCTGAACCACCTGATTGTCCGAATGGTTCCGTGCTTCGGAGGGTACGTTAAGACGTCGGTCCCGGTTGCTGTCTATGATTATTTTTATTTTAGACAACCGCGTCAGAGGCCTACTAGTGGATGTAAAATTCTGAAACCAGGGTTCATCGGGTCGTTGGACGACTCGGTGTTCCACACGAAAAGAAAGAAAGATAGAAAGAGAGAGAGAGAGACCGGTAAATGAAGATCCCGTGTTGCTGCTGGTAGTGCCACCTGGTATCAAAACGTGGTAGTACTGTCTCCGTGGTTATGTTGGCTGATCGTGGTCTCAGGATTCAGAGGTATCTAGTTCGAGTCTTGTCACATGGGCACTATACCCTGGAAAATATTTATTTATCACGCCTTAATCCCTTGCGGGGTAGGCAGAGCGGAAACGGCCGCAATAAAGGGACATTTATGCGACATCTGACAAACGTTTAAGGGTCATTCGGAAAGTTGTGTATTTCTGCGTTTAGTTCTTTTTATTCCTAAAAAGAACTAAACGCAGACCACAATAATAATAAGTCTTACTCAAAATTACGTTAAAAATATCAATCATCTGTACGACAAAAGCGATTGACAAACTAAACGGTTTTTGAAAACCAAATTATCAGTTCCAAAAGGCAATCTCAAGGAGCCTGTCCTACATTTAAATAGAGTTTCATCGAGTTTGTTCTCATTACTAGTTCATTAAAACTTGGCCATTTTCCATCAAGAGCAACGTTGTTTGCCGATCACTTCCTTCCAACAATTAGTTCGGTTTATTTATCCCGCAATTGATACACTAACGGCATTATAAGAAAAAAATGTGCTTTAGAGACACATTTTTGATGTAAGTTATCAACAGTCAACTACTATAGGCTTCCCTCTATTGGGGATACTTACTTACTGCGGTGGCCCAGTGACCCAAAGAGGATCTTGGCCTCCGACACCAGAAGTCGCCAGCTGTCTCGGTCTATTGGGGATAGTTTGACATATTCACCACGCTTAGCAGGCGGGTTGATGAGCGCCATTGAAGGTTGTATTCCACAGGGTTGCATTTAGCTCCTATGTTGTTGTTCGCGTTTTTTGAAATATGACCTCACAAGGAAATCTTTTGATGACATTTTATTCAAATAATCCGAAATTTCATATGTAAACAAATAAAAAATTCTTTAGACACTGGCGCTAGTGTAGTGTAGCACGTGGTTGCGAGTAAGACGCTCTTTAGAAAATTTGGTTTGGAAATTTTGTCCTCTGTTAATTTCAATAACCACCGCTTCGGGGCTTCCAAATTGTGAATTTTCAAGAGGCTTTGTCATGTTAATTGGTGGTTTAGTAACTGTGAAGTGGTGTTATCGATAAAAGACAATTATTTTCAATGGTTCCTGTTACTTCGAAATTACTTTGTAGATTTCCACACTGTCTGTCTAGCGAAGCAACGACGTACTTGGTATAACGGTTTGACTTCAGTCTGAGGATCTGGAGGTCCAAAGTTTTTCTTCGGTCACACGAAGTCGATAAGTACATAATTGTCGATTTATCACTAAACTATGGCAGATTGATTATAGGTAGTTCTGTAAGGACATAGCAGGCTAAACTATCTGATCCTATAATTGCAAATACAGAATGGTTTTGTGCTTTGGAGAACACATTAAGCCGTATCTGTCCATATATAATTGCTACTTACTTAAATGGTAGTCTATACTTGACTACGCCAAAAGTGGTTGAAAACGCCTAGTTTAAAATAATTATAAATGTCTGGTTCTAATAGATAAAATAAATAAAATAAGTTTATATGTCTTATTAAGTACATTACATATTTGAATGGCCCCCAAACTAGGTTTCTCAGTGCTAAGGGAAGCCAATAGATGAATTATTAGAGTGCAATTTTTCTTAGAAATGGCTCCAGATTTCTTATAAAACAGCGTAATAAATTGATTGCCCTTCAGTCGCCAGGTGCAAAAGTCTTCAAACTTCTGGCTCTTTCATTAGCAAATTAGCGATCGATTAGATGCCAGCGCTGTTATGAAGCTTTATTGATGATTTTATGTTGAAGTTCTTCATCTGGCCTTTTAACTGTAATGCTACCTTTTTAAAAGCATTAATAATGATCCCAAAGAATTCATTTGAAGCGTGGCCTTAATACATAAATCACGCCTATATCCCTTACGGGGTAGGCAGATCGTTAACGGCCGTAAAACGGATATTAACACCACGTTTGACAAAAGTTTGAGGGTCAATCAGATAACTGTGTATCATTATAGTGACAGGTTGTAAGCCCATCGCCTAAATTGCAATACACATCTAACCCTCGAGTCCCTTAGTTGCCTCTTACGACACCCATGGGTAAGAAAAGGGGTGATGCTATTCTACGTCGGCATCAAACGGCACATTTTTATAATCTAAATAATTTAATAATCAAATCCTGATTTGATGATGGCCTATCGGACTAATTGGGAAATTTACTCTTTCTAACAAAAACATTTTCAATTTCGCCCCAGTCAATTTTGAGTAAACGGTGAACTAACATGCATAAAAAACAAACTTCCCGAAAAATTTCGAACCTCCTCTTTTATTTAGGTCGGTCAAAAATCCGTCAAAGTTTAATACATCCGCATTCTTCAGAGGAAATGGCCAGAACGTGACAACTTTGTCACAAAGCGAGCATTCCCGTGACGAAAAAATGCTCAATGCTCAAGATTGTCCTTTGTACGAAGTTATACCGAGACTTTTTACTATCTTTGTGTAGCTGAGAATTGAATGGATTGAAGGCAATTTATGAGATATTTGCAGAGAAAGTTTTTTCTTTTCGTAACTGATTGGTTTTGCCGTTTTGAAGAATATAAAGCCAAGGATTTTCCTTTTATGATTTTCAAGAAACAGGTTAAGCTTACTTTTAGTAAATTCTAACGGAAAAGAAATGCTTATTGATTTACTGTGTCTGTTGGTAAGGCGGTTCTCTGACTTGTCGATTGTCCCTGCGTATTATTAACGCAGCATTCTGTCAAGTTATTTGACAGACACATCCGTGCACGCACCGTAGCCGCATTTTAATGGGAGTAAGAATAGAATTCGCACTTGCCTTTCTTCTGACAGACGCATGCGTTACGCACACACGAACGACAAGTGGGAGAACAAGCACCGCCCCTGGCGCCTTTTCCCTATTTTGTGGTAAAAGTCTCTCAGAATATCTTATTTACTACTACTAACTATTTATTTGACCCCCTCACTCAATATTTGTTAAATTTTCTAAACAGTACACTATCGTATTTTGGTAACGTTCCAATTTAAACTTGGTGACGTAAAACAAACTTGCTCTTGACTTTTCAACAGAAATAGCCATTTCCAAACGCTGGCGCTTGTAAAATTTATGTTCAAAATAAATAGCTCAATTTGAGTTTTGACTTTATTTTCCGGTCGTAAGTTAACTTGTCATGGTTATTGTAATATTTCGGGTCCTGACTTTAACTGTTTGTTACTGCTATAAATCTTCTGAGTTTATGGAATACTAACAATCAACTCTAAAGGGTCTCTTAAATTTTATACTGTATTTTCCCGGCCATAAATTGTTAAAGTAAAGATAATTATCTCATTAGGTGAATACGAAAAAATACCTTCCGCTGCAGAGCAAGGGCAGTTTTTACGAGCGACATCTCGTAAAAATTGCTTTTGACAAGAAATTCGAAAAAGAACTGTACCTATTGTAATTTAATTATTGAAATAATTGTGATATTGGCTAGAATGACAAACTACTCTAACGGTCACTCGGCGGCAACTGGCAGCATTTGTCATTATAGACAAAGTCACCTTTATTACCCGACTACAGTAAATCAAAAAGGAGGTTTATTTGAATCATGTACGATTCCATTTTAATTTCTTTAAAAAAGCTCAAGCTACCGCTCGCAAAAACGTACGTTTGGTCTGCGGCAGCCCTAAGCCGACGCTACAGGTATCAGGTTCGTCCTATCGTTCTTTAATCTACTGTCATCTATTTGTTCTACAGGCTGAAGAAGGTCTAGTGGTGCGTCTACGCATAGAAGCGGTCCGGTTGCCGTGCGCAGGGCAAAGGCTTCGGGCAAGAGATGGTGATTCCCTGGGGTCACCCTTGCTTGCCTCCTGGGATGGTCCTGATAGCACTGCTCTGGTAAGATAAGAGTTTACATCACACACTCATCATCAGCCACAATGTCCTCTACAGTCCACTACAGCACATTGATACCTGCTTAGAAAGATATGAGTTCAAGTAGACTGAAAGAAGCTGCAGCAAATTGCTTGCAACAAAGTTAGCTTCAAATCACGAAGTTTTGTAGTACTTCTCAATAGTTGAAAATCTTTGGTAAACAAAGTCACAATTAAAAATCTATAGCTACAAGGGCACACAAAGATGAGATAATTTTGTATAGTTCGACATTCATAAAAATGTATATTAGCACAATGTATAGTAGCATCTTAATAATGCTTGGCAGTTTGCTAGACTACGATTTAAAACTGTTGAACGGAAACAAAACTTTGACATTTCTTGTTACCTCTGTGGCCATTTTAAGACAAACAGTTCGGTTCTGATATTTTTTTATAAAATTTATATATTTTGATCTTTTGTAAATGTATCTCATTCTATTAACGTCTTGAATAACTACAAATACTTAAGAACTCTAAGAGTCGATTAAATCCATAATATGATGTATTTGTTAGATTTGGTTAGTTAGTATCTATAGTAGAGATTATAGTTTATTTTAATAGTTCTACTTGTATGCTCTCTATGCTAGTACTAATAATGTTCAGAGCCAAATCAATTCAAAAAGCATATTAAGAATTTTTTTTAAAATGGCTTGGTTCCAAACATTATTAATATCTTGCAAATTTTTGAAATTGTATTCCTAACACGAGAAATGTGTTAAAATTTTGGTTTTCAGAAAGCAGTATAAACAGACCGATTAATCGGCTTACGCACTTAGGCATCGACGGTACAGATTTATTAAAATTCCTAGTTTAGATTTGCATATCAGATTCGGTTAATGGGCATTCTACAGGATTCTGGAAAAAGTATTCTATGAAAAGATGAACCAGCCCAAAACGTTAAATTTTTTATCGGCTTACTAAAATTGAACCTATGGCTAGTTTGAAAAATATTTTTCGGTAAATGACCCTTGAAGGATGTTATTCAGTTTTATGGGCCGGTTACCCTCCTGAAAATAACGCAGTTTTTTTTAAAATACCCTGTATGAACATCAATCAAATTCCATTGCGTATTCGACAGAGAAACGCGGAGAGCGACTTCATCTTGTATATAGGGTGAAATATTACCAGTGACCGATAGCAAAATCTCAAGATGGGCTGGTGTAAAGAAACAACTTTCCCTGAAGAACATAGTTTGAAATTTAACAAAAAAATTTTGAATTTCCATAGTAACTCGGTAATTTAATATTTCGACCTACGTTCCTTGCGGAAAGTTGTTCCTCATCACAAGCCCGTCTCGAGTTTCAGCTATCGGTCACTAGTACAATTTCCACCCTATATTGATGATGTTTTCCCTCAAACAGGACACAGATGCAGTAACTACAACAGACCCTGCAGGACTTATAGAAATAGCCGGTGGGCGTCACATCCTCGTGGAGCTAAAATCTGGAGATACCAGTGAAAGGTGTGCCGGGGGATTCCTTGCACATGCCATGCAAGAAGGTCAGTGAAAATCTTCATACACAGACTTATTACGCCTACGTCCGTTAACGGCCGTAAAAAACGGTTGGTATCGCCACGTCTAACAAATATTTGAGGACCGTTTCATAAAAATCGTGTATCACTATAGTGACAGGTTGTCAGCCTGTCGCCTAACATTTTAAAAATACATAAAACCCTTGAGTCCCTTTTTTCGTGTCTTCAACACCTGCGAGAAAGAAATGGAGTGATGCTATTCTAAGCCGATACCATCCAACAAAATCGTCATCATTATTGCTAATAGCCGGGAGACGATTACTGCTGAACGTAGAAGGAATCCAGTATTTCATATTTAAGAGAGAAAAAAAGAATTAACAACCCACCCTTTTTTATATAGAGCCAACTCGCAACGTGTCAGCCGCCTGGGCTTCCGTCAGTAACGTCCATTGGTGGCGCGGCGGCGGCGGCGCTCGGGGTGCTGCCGTTGCGCTTGCAGCACTTGCAGCACTGGCTGCGCTGTGTCTAGCGCTGCATTCAGCACACAGGACGAGAGCATATCAGCGAGCTGCCGATAAGGAGTCACTTACTGATAGCGATGGTAATCACTGTTTTTTCCGCTTTTAATATAACCGAGGTGACGTAACGTGACCTGACCTGACGTGACAAGACCTAACTAAACTGACCTGCCTTTATTACTGGCTTGCCTATACTCCAGCTGGGGATTTTAAGACGCTCTATGGACACTAGCTGGAGGCTTGCTTCTGGAAGGTAGACTGGGACTGAGACACAGACAGATATGACAAAATGACTTGACATTACTTGGGAGATAATAAAACAGTTGTAAAAAGACGACGGTGTTTCTTTCATGACTTTTCCCCATTTTTATGTCCACACGAAATCTTGCATGGTCCTTCAAACTTAGGTACCTTTTTTAAAAACTTGGTACCAACTTTGATGTCGTGCCCTAACTTAAAAAAACTCATTGAAACTTTAGTAGTCACTCATCATTATTGATTTCCTTGCAGCTTGCTCAGCTTCACTAGAAATGGGCTTGACAGCAGCTGGCTCCAGGAGCACACTTCTGTCAGAAGTGGTTGGAGGGGGCGTGTCTCTCCGACGTCTTCTACCGTCCGGGAAGACCAGGCATACGAGGCTTAGAGAGTCTGATCGCATGTCGGAACATGCTGATACAAGGTAAATAGATAGTTATTGGTGTAGATGAAGGAGTTGAGTCACCTGTATAAAAATACGATCACAGTTTTTTTTAGTAACAGCACATAACAGTTTTTAATTATATTGATTGAGAAGGTCTCCACTGAAAAACGGTATGGTAGCAATAAATCTATGTTTGGTAGCTAAATTGTAAGACCATGATCTCTATCAAATTTCTTCTCTCCGGATTCATGCGCTACGCAGCACATGATAACCAGCAGCAAAAATTAATTAATACTCAGTGCACTCGTATAATAGTAGAGCATTGAACTACTTGACTCCCTTAAAAACTTTTGAGCCACACTTAGAACCCCTATTTGTATAACAGCAATCAACAACCCTTTGAGTACCTATCACTGAAACAAGATATCGCAGCATCGTTTCAATTAGTGATGGTAGCATTTATTAATATCGATATCTAAATAAGTATTCGTAATCATCTTATCTTTTCAATAAGTACATAACAATTTCACGAACATCATTTATATTACCATTAATCAATTTTATACAAAAAAAAACTTAACAAATGAGATGCTTGACCCAACATTCCACTTGGCAAGAAAACTTGCAAGGATTTTTAAACCATTTTGTCTTCTAGGACTAGGTAGAAGTCAAAATCATCATACTAACGATATACATTTTCATAACAGCTAAACCGAATAATCTAGAATAATCAGAAGATTAAAAGGCAATCGTGATTTTCCTATCAGAATATGTTGTTATTACGTCATAACAATAAAACGCGATGAACATCAAAATATCGATAATGAACGTATTGGAAACACTATTAAAGCCGGAGCTCGTTAATTGTCTCTCCAATTAACCAATAGCATTGTTTAAACACGTATCGCTGGGGTATTATTATTATCAGTAGTAGGCACAAACAATACAATACGCCAAAACAATGGGGCTTGTTTGCTTTTGTTGGCAAGGGGGTAAGTTGACACTGATTACGATTGTAAACACCATGAAGAAGGTGTTAACCGTGGATGTAATGGATGAAGTTTCGTACAGAAGCTAAATCAGAGTATCCCTTTATACGTTGGAATTTGTTGCCTTTAAATTTCAAACTAATAATTTTAAGGGTAAAATTGGAAAGAAAACTAAACTCAGGTACTCAATTATGTCGAAAACTAATAAGTTTGCTACTACAGATATTGTTGTGCATTTTTCTTTGTAAGAATATTAAATAAAGGTAAAAGATCCTAGATTCTGAAGACACAATAAAAAATAGATCTTTTCTTGAGAGCGTACAAAATTATACCGCAGAAAGGATTTAAACCTGCGTCTTTCGCTATAAGTATTAGCGATGCTTCTATGTACTGGGGTACCACAGCTCATCTTAGCGTTTGGTGAAATACAAGTGCATTTTGCAATCAAATTAAAGGTCATAAAATTTTAGTATTCGCTAGATCCTCAAGAAAACTCGTACATCAGAGTTTATCGAGACATTTGCTACGTCTTGATGAATGAAGAATTTCACACTGGCCAACAAACTTCACACGAAGGAAACGACAAAAATAAGTACGAGTATGACATACATACATACATACATAAATCACGCCTATATCCCTTACGGGGTAGGCAGAGCGTCAACGGCCGTAAAACTGATATTAACACCACGTCTGACAAAAGTTTGAGTGTCAATCGGATAACTGTGTACCTATTACTAAAGTGACAGGTTGTCAGCCTATCGCCTAAAATTGCAATACACATCTAACCCTCGAGTCTCGTAGTCGTTTCTTACGACACCCATAGGTAAGAAATGGGGTGATGCTATTCTAGGCCGGCATCACACGGCTAAGGCCGGCATCACACGGCTAAGTATAAATTCTTGGTTAAACGTGTAAATGCAATTGCAGAGAAGAAGAAGACCAGAATACAGACGGTGAAGCAGATCCAGTTGACAATATTAGTGAGTCAAGTGGTCGCAGTATGGCGAGTCCTTCAAGGGCCAGTCAGCAAACGATTACTCCAGAGAACATCTCACCCAGAAGTGCGCCGATCTCACACCCTGATGAAGTAACACCGTCGGCTATGAGAAGGTCACGGACTTCTGAAGTCACTGCGCAGGTAAGGATTTTGATGAGTTTTAAATTACTAGCAGGGTTCATCGGGTCGTTGGACGGCTCGGTGTCCCACACGAAAAGAAAGAATTACTAGCATAAAGGCTTACTCATGGATGACATGGCTACGACAAGAGATAAATGCCATGGAGAAACCATCTAAGCAGAGCGTGCTGTGATACCTATCACCAAACCCAGACAGGTCTTGAAAAGCAAGTATGCAATATTAGTCCTCAAACAAAGGTGTTTGCACTTTAATGTGTCGATATGAAGAAAGAAGTAGCTAGCAAAATTGCTAGCAATAGCAAGGTCTTAGAAGACGATGAATTAGTTGTTCGGCTTATATGAATCTAGCCGGTGTTATGTTTAATAACCTAAGCTGATTCTTACCATCAGGAAAACCATAAGCTTGTGTGCAATATTTACGGCCGTTTACGTTCTGCCTACCCCGCAAGGTATGTATACTTATGTATATCTGCATTAATCATATAATCTCAACATTTATTCAGATTGCATCACCCCAGCAAAGCACCAGTGAAATGACAGCTGAGATGAGCATCAGCACGAGTGCAAGCGAGAGGGATTACTCCTGTAGCGAAAAGGACAGAGACAGCATGTCTGCGTGGGAGAAGGATCGCAGTGTGAGCCGAGCGTCATCTTCAACTTCTGCTGCTACGCTGACTAATGTGAGTTTTGATCCTGGCTATGACCACAAAGCCGTGATAGACGGCACAATGGGCGAATACTTTCTGACAACACATCAAACATGGTGTAAAATGCATATTGGTAAGTTAATGGTCTTTATGAGATGATGTTACCTTTGACCAATTTGATTTTGATTTCCCTCCCCCGACCTGCACACCTCAGCTAGTTAACAGATTTTTGTCAACCAAGGCTTTGTCGTCGTTGAATCGTGAATGCAGGTTATGTTATAAAGAAAATCACAGTGGAAGGATCTTCCTGCAAATAAGTTTTTAGTGTTGGCATCCAAGCCTATACTTTAGGGTTGCAGGCTGCAGGCACCTTTTTAGCCACGGCCCCGGCGATAGGTCTAAGATCTTCAGAAACTTCACCGTTTTAGCAGCTAGACGTACACTACAGAACAGAAACCTCCCATGATATTGGTCCAATGAGCTGGTCTTCCTTAAACCTTTAGCTCTTTTAAATATAAACTACAAAACTGTTTCCAGGGTTGGTACTCCCCAGCTCTCAGTGGAGTTGCAGCGGCAAGGATCAGAGACAACCCAAAACATACCAAAGAGAGTTGCAACCGCCGCCTGCTCCGGTCTGACTTGAGTCTTACTTCACATCCTGAGATGGAGATCGACTATTACGATTATGAAGTCAATAATGCTGGTAAGTGGGTAGCTGTCAAGGTTTCTTTTTTTTCTACATTTCCCATTTTGCTCTTAAATTTCGGTATAATGTCCTTTACGTTTAATTCTACTTATTAATCTACAAGTTCTTATTCAGATTTATGAAAAATAGTAAGCGATCATCCGGATGTTTAATTATATCAAAATGTTTGCTTTTAATTTTCTTTTCTTGTAATAATATGTGTAATGTATAAAAATTTACGTTTTTCCGGTGGAAAATTGATGTGACTTACATGAAGGTTTTTGTTCACAGGTTCCGCCCCTGGTTCATATTTAGGGATGGACCCTGCGTTCTTGGTGTGGATACCTCCGCTTGATGAAGGAGACATCATCAAGGAAATTGACGAAAGCAAAACGCCTCTTTATGAGGTATGTGTTGATCATTAACATTTACATTTAGGAACCATGAAATTAATGGAGCGTAGTCCCAAGTAATTTGGTATTTTTCTTCACAGGAAATCATTCCAAAAGAACTCCGTCCTGACCCGGGAAGCAATACAGAATCACCAGAAGACAGGCCAACTTCAAGCACTCTAAAGAGAACTTCTGACAATCGCTCGATCAAGTCAAACGACTCTGTTAAGTCAACGAGAAAGGTCATTGACAGAACCAACATCATACATCCATTGAACTTCAGCATAACCGACTTGCAGAACTCACCAAAGCTGAACAAGAGGAAGAAAAAGAAAGAAACCGTTGCCATTGCTATGAAAGATTTAACACTACCTGAATCTCCCATCAAAGTACATCGACGCGATAGAAACGAGTATGACAACAACGCTACATTAAAACGCGTCAATGATACCGCAAGAGAAACCGATTCTGATTCTCTTAGACGCAACATCGATATGTCTGATATTAAATTCGCTGATGACATATCTGATTCGTCGAATGAAATTAAATTTGCTGATGATTCACCTGATAGCAATAAATTGGGTGAGAAATTTGATGTTAGAGCTTAACATTTTGTTAAGCGTAGCAAAACTGTAGCGAAGTTTTAACAAAAAGATCTATCCGTGTATTTGTATTATGAGTTTAAATAAGTTTTTTAAACTTACCTATACCGCACGTTTACACTGTATCGGTTTCAATCACATACTCTTATTCATAAATGAGAAAGGAATTATTGAAAAATTGTGGCATTAAATTAGTTTTAAAGAGTTTCAAATACCAAAAACTTAGAATGAAACCCGAAGTAATCATTTAGATTCGTGTAAGGACCAAACTGTATAAAATCGACATATTATATTAACTTTCATATCACCAAAATCATTTTAGATATAGCATCTAATATATTTTTATCTCATACCATATTCTCAGATTGTAAGGTAGTGTAACTTTTATAATAAAAAAATAGATTGTTTCAGAAAATGTGTAGTGGTAACTGTAGAATTTTTGTCTTCTCTAGATGTCATTCACATTAACTGTGTTTCAATTCAACATTCAATCACTTCGCTGTAAATAAGTACCTGCAATCATTGTCTTTTGTATTTATTTGATAATATTTTATGCAACGTTCACACTATATTGCTTGAAATACTTCCGGGGAAGTATCAACACGAGTGAGTGTACAGCCACTTCCGTCTCTTCTCGCAGCAATACGAGTGAGCGAGATAACAATACACTTCACTAGCGCTTGTTTTACCGTTCTTTTGACTCGCGCACGCAGAACACGGGAAGTGGCAGCGGCATAATGAGCAGCAGCGCGAGTAACCTGTTTACATGCTCACATTGCCCACTTCCTTTACTATTTCCCTGTGTTAGGCATAATGTGAACGTGCTATTAAATTAGAAGACTGAACTTTGGGCAGTGCAATATTTTGTCTGTATACGCTCTTCAACTTTTAGTATAAACGTGTAATAACAAAAAAGGTTGGCATAACAACCCGTAAGGATACCAAAATATGCATGATACTCATCGATTTTCCGCCCTTCGTTCTTTGCGGGACATTTTCTAGTTTCATGACTAGCTTTACCTTATTTGGGTTGATATAACTTTTACAGAATTTTGATTTAACATACATATATCACGCCTATAATCCCTTGCGGGGTAGGCAGAGCGTAAATGGCCGCAAAAACGGACATTTACGCCACATCTGACAAATATTTGAGGGACATTCTGAAAATTGTGTATCGCCATAGTGACAGGTTGTCAGCCCATATCGCCTAAATTTGCAATACACACCCTCGAGTCCCTAAGTCGCCTCTTTAATTTAACTCGGTGTGAAATAATTACATCTGTGATAATGAGCGGTAAATAATGCTATGCTCATTATATCTGCGTGATTTAAACATTCTAGTCATTTAGTATGCTTATGAATGTAATTAATAATTTGAAATTCTATTCTGAATAATTGTACACAAATATTATTATATTAGTTTTAATAAGTCAAACTGTTCACCTAACGTACTGAATATGACACGTAATTTACGGCACGTCTGACAAACATTTGTGGGTCATTCAGAAGATGGTGTTGCACTATGCGGCAGGTTGTCAGCCCGCCGCCTAAAATTGCAATACACATGTTACCCTCGAGTCCCTTAGTCGCCTCTTACGAAACCCACGGGAGAGAAAGGGGGAGATGCTATTCTATGCCGGCATCACACGGCAAAATTATGATTATTATTTTAATATGCATTTACTAATTTATGAACTGATTTTAGGCTATAAAATACGCGTGTTTTTTAACTCTTAGCAATTTCCCTTAGTGTTTAAGAAAAGCAATGTTGTTTAAATAATGTTTTAGTTCGTACTGCCATTAAAATGTTTTTGATTTTTAAAAATTAAACTGCAATTTTATTTATATCCACACGTTAATCAACAAGCTGCAATTTAGAATAAATTTTATACTTTACGGTTTACAAACACTTATTAGGGCCGCCACAGAGCAAGAGTAGTTTTTGCGAGCGACACCCAAGCTGTCGCTTGCAAAAACGTACGTTTTGTCTGTGGCAGCCCTTGGCATGTGCCAAAATGACGACTGGACCGATTTTGTATGAGAAATGTAATAGCAACCTATGCAAAAATGTTCACTTGTTGGTAGTTCACTTTTTGCCCACGTCTATTCTTGTTACACACAGACTCTAACTAAAGCTACTAAGAATAACCCTGTATAATTCGAGCCATAACAGTACACTTAAGTCGGTAGTGCAAAAGGAAAATGGCCTTACGAGTAGTCACGAGCTTAACAGTTACACTTAGGTACACTCTCCTCATGCTCGTTAGACGAATCCCGTAAACTCATGGGGATTATCTGTGGAACATACTCACGAATTAGTAGGATTCCTTGGGCCTCATTTGCTGAACCTTTGTTCGAAAGGTCTAAATTCTGTAAGTATCTGTTGGTAACGTAGGGTACTTATGGTTCTTTGAAGTGCTGTGCACAAAAAATTACACAAATTTACAACATTTGCAGCAGTTGCGATCCAGCCCCTTTTTTTAGGAACAAAGATATGTTGTACAAAACTGAAAACAAGAGCTACCTACGTTTTACTACAAAAAAAACAGCCTATACTCACGAAAAATGGGTAAGTAACAGCATGCCGCCCAAATCTTTGTCAGAAGCGTCGAAATTCTGTGAGTTTAAGTACTTATCTGTTGTTTAAGGTAGGGTACACTACATATGGTTCTTGGAAGTGTAGCGGCGGAAACTGTTGGGCGGGCCGCTAGTTTCAAATGTGTCAACACAGAACCTTCTTTAAACCCTTTATTCTTAGATCACAAGCCAAATGTGAGATCAACCTTATTCAAAATGACTCCATTATACGCTTTGCAAAAGCCATTAACGCAATAGCTTAAGCCTAAAGGTACACAAGCGAAGCTTAAGATGGACTTAAATTAACTCGGACCCAAGAGGACGGAAGGATCTTAGCAAACGACGTGTTTACTTTAAGCTAGCAGGTTGATTCCCGAGGTATTTAGCTGGTGTTTAGTTAATTTAAATAATGTTAGAAAGAATAAATAATGAGGTAAGTAGTAGTTCAGTTAGTTCTTCCACTTTTCGTCTGTTGCTGCGTATTTTTAACGTAGCGTAACGTTTTCGTCTGTCAGACGAAAGGAAATTTAGATGGGAATAAGATCGGATGCACAATTTATTTTCAAATCGTCGGACAGACGCAAGGAATTGTTACGATGCGTTAAAAATACGCAGCAATGGACGACAAGTACCGCTTTAGCTTGGGGTCAATTTAATATTACTTAGATATGGAAACAGCAACCCGAAAGGAGACCATAGTATATATATTTACTAATGAACAACTTTCCTCATAACACATTGGTTGAAAATCCTACCTACTATTGATGTTTCTAATTTCTTCACACGTGAAGAGCGTTTTAGTGTCCATTTCTGATATAAAACTCAATCAGCTGGCCTTAGGACTAAGATTAAAAATTTCGAAAGAAAAAGTCGATTCAAAAGAGGCCAAACTCCGCAAAACTCAAAAGCGGCCGAGGATAATCGTTCTAGTCCAACAACTATGGCTCATTTGGAGAATTGGTTCACAGTCAATTTAATATTTCTCCCCAATGAACTTTGCTATAAAGCAAATTTATATTTCTGGTAGCAATTTGGGGAAAATTTCAGAAAATTGGTTTATTTCGAGTTTTGATAAAAGCGAAATATAAATCGTGATTGCACAGTCATCAAAATAAATTGAAACACTTGATTATTTGTCTGCCTTGCCAGAGAGAAATTATTTACAGCGGCGTTATTTTTTTTAAACTTAGAAGAAACTATATTCATTTATTTAACTTCATGCAATAAATTTACATAGGCGGACTTAATGCCGAGGGCATCATCTACCAGTCTATCTAAGGCATGCAAAAAAGAGCGAGGCAGGTGAAAAAAATGCATTAATGTACCTAAATTAATCTACTAAAATATTAAAATTACCTTTAGTGAGTACTGAAGGTCTACCTATTCAATGAATATATTTACACTGGCTATTTTTAGTAATGTATGAAAAACAAGTATAAGCTGATCCCTTAAATAGGTACATTGACGTGCTACTGATAGTACGTTGTTATTATTAACTTCGAATTCACTAATTATTATCATCCTTTTCAAGGTTTTCTTTAAACGATTGATTGATCACAATGCAGTATAAAATATAGGGGTAAATTTGACTAGTGACCGATAGCGAAAACTTATGACGGGCTGGTGATAAGGAATAGCTTTTGCCAAGGAACAGGTCGAAACATGAAGAAACAAGGATTTCCCATACTAAATTGCCGATCAACTGATTTGGGTCACTAAGGAGGCCTAAAATATTTTTGACATATTTCTACCTATGTTCCTTGGGAAGAGTTATTCCTTATCACCAGCCCATCTTCTATTTCCAATATTGGTCACTAGTTAAATTTCACCCGATAATATAAAATGCGGCATAAAACATGAATCGTAAAGAATTTAACCTGAAACTTTTGCCAGCACTTTTTCCAGGTGAACCGAGAATCCCAAAGAAATCCAGCAGGAACCACTAGACGTTCGTTTTATCGGAAATTTCTAGATCAAAATGAGTTTTCAAGGAAATAACTTTGCGACACAGTTTCCGTAATAGGTGGTGAAACTATTCAAAAGCAATCATTGAAAAGCTTAGAGAGGAAGGCATTCTTGAAAGAAATTTTACAAAATATGAATATTTGAATGGATGGCTGATAGCGGATAGTACCAGCCTGCTACACCGAGGGTCCTGGGTTCGATCCCCATAAGACACATATCATTGTAATGTAAAATGTTCAGTTCATTCTGTGTAGTCTAGGTGTTATTTATATACAGGGTGTAAGTGACAGCCCTCCGAAAAATTATAGGGTGCATTGGGACCATGAAACTGAACAACTTCCCATAAGAAAATATTTCAGAATTATTGACTTCTCATAGCAAATGCAGTCGGCTTATCGTGATTTTTTATGCGAGGTCGATTTTTTTGTCGATTCCTGAAATAATGAATAAAGTTGTTCAATTTTATGGTATGCATGCACCCTATCAGTATTTGGAAAGCTGTCTCTATGTCAGCTAACAAGCTATGCTTAGTTTGGGGATAGATGACACTGTATGAAATGACTAGGATATTTATTTTTCATTTATTTATTAAAATGTAACATGAAGAATCAGTTTTTATAATCAGTTATCAGTTTCTTCATTCATTCAAATTTAAGAGCTTGGCTCTTGTCGGTGAAGGAATTGCCATTTTTTTCTATCTACTGCTAGCGACTTGACCTTTTGATATGACACGGCTATGGCTCCTGCTCCCGACAAAATGTGTCTTGGGAAAAGTTGTCCACTTTTGTAACTTGACTTGACTTATATTTTTCTGTAACATTTCACATATAGCTATTACATGAAAGCTGCACGACAACAGCTTTTAAGCTGTTATTTAGCGCTATAAAGTTGCGGTGCCCAAAACTCTGGCATCGACAGCAACTTTTGCTGAAGCTGTCAGTTTCCAAGCCAACTTGTCGATAAAACGTTAGCGCATTAAATTCTCTATTGTAGCTTTATAATGACTTTGGCAAGTTGCTATTAGTTTTAATTATAATGCATATTTCGACATCCTTCGATACAATTGTATTATATATTGTATTATTAATTGTACTATTGTTTAAAATGTTTGTAATCACAGTGCTTTATTATTTTCATAAATAAACCACCACGGTTCCAGGTTCTAGTCCCAGCGGGCGCTAACATTATCTTTTTCAATATCTGGCCCGATGGCGTAACGGGTAGTAACCCTGCCTGCTACGCTAAGGATCGTGGGTTTGATTCCCACAACACACAAACGTATTTTCAGATATTTGTGTTTGGTCTGGGTTTTTCTATGTATAATATGTATTTATTTTAAAAAAAGGATTTAAGTATTAATATTAGCTATCTAGTTCCCATAGTACAACCTTGGCTTAGTTTGGTGCTAGATGGTGCTGTGTGAACTGTCCAGGATATATATTTTTATCAATATCTAATTTTTATTTATGAAAATTATTAAATTTCTCTTTACTAATGTACACACAAACCCACGTTGCAGCTGTTTTTGCTTTTATTTTTTGTAGATTGTATATTGTGTGTGTGTGTAATAATTGTATCTATACAGGGTGTAAGGGACAGCCCTACAAACACTTTTAGGGTGCATTCAGACCGTGTAACTGGATAACTCCCCAAGAGAAAATATTTCAGCAAAACTCAAAAATAAAATTACTTCGCACAGTAAAGGCACCTGATCGTGATTTTGTAGGATAAGTCAAATATTTTTTTCGTGTCCTGACATATATTTCTAGGGGAAAGTTGTTCAGTTTCATGGTCTGCATGCACCTTATCAGTCCCATTACACTCTGTTTATCATAAAATCCAGGCGTTCACAAAAAATTGCTATGTGATGGATTATGTTGGATCCCTTAAACAGTCAAGGTGATTCTCCCACTTGTCATCCGTTAATGTGTATTTTTACCACATCGTAACGAATGCGTCTGTCAGACAAAAATATACAAATACGGCTTGGATGCGTTTGTCAATCGACGGACGACAAGTGAGAGAAACGCACTTATGCCAAGAATATAATATGACCAACTACCTAGGTTAGTTTTTGGCTTCTAAACGCTGTTTTACATAACGAAGGGTGCCTTTTTTCTAGAATTTCTTTTATTTATCAGGTTTTATAAATTTCGAATCAAAGACTACCGAAAAGATTTCAGAACTCCAGCATTTCTCGAAGACGAAAAGTTAAATTGTCCGTTAACCAATTTGACAAATGACACAAAGTTGAACGAGCGATTACCTAGAGCCACTGATGAATTTCAACAAGTTGACTTGGTTGTAAATCTGCGTAAATGTCAGTCACTTTGCAATGCAAATAGAAAATCTTTAGATTTCCCCTTTTGTTTTAAATTTAGGTAATTAAAAATATCATAATTGGAACAACGTATCCACCTTCATTTTAAGCATTTGTCAAGAGCATATCAATTACACCCGCTATTACCTGTTTTCCCATGGGAAGATGAACTTTTGCCGCCATAAATTTTACGATAAACTTTCCTCTCAAATAAATTTATCTACTGAAAAACTGCTTCAACATTCGTCACGTAGTTTTGCATACAACACCGACACTGGGACACGAAAAGAGTCATTATTTTTTTACTACATCATAGGTACGTAGTGATTTACTTTCTTATGTTTACCAATCGGTTTCTCACACTAATGAAATTTTTCATGCATAATAGTATGTTGCATAAGCATTCCCCTAGTGTCGGGCAATAGCGATACTAGTAGTGGCAGAAGTCCAAAGAACTGGTATCTCGAAGGGCTTGTGATCACACATGTACAAGCTAACCGCAGGCAATGTGGTCTAGTGGAGATCGCCGCACAAAATTTTCCCCAAAAAAGTAGTAATTGAAGTTACTCCACCGACAAGAGTTCGGCTCTTAAATTAGAAGAAGAAGAAGTGTATGTTGCATTTTCAACATAACAGCCAATAGATAGTTTGTATCAGCTACGAACATTATTTAACATTATGACTGACCCGATGGCGTAGCGGATAGTACCCCTGCCTTCTACGCCGATGGTCGTGGGTTCGATCCCCACATGACACAAATGTTTGTTTAGTCATTTTCAGATATTTGTGTTCAGTTTGGGTGTTTCTATGTATATTATGTATTTATTTACAAAAAAAGTACCTATTTAAGTATTAATATCAGCTATATAGTTTCCATAGTACAAGCTTTGCTTAGTTTGGGGCTAGATAGCGCTGTGTGAAATGTCCAAGATATTTATTTATTTATTTATTTAATATTATGTCTCTGCTTTGTCGACGATAACTAATACCCTTTATTGAGCTCATGATAATTCCGCACTGTGGATGGTTTGTGGATATTTGGTTCTATTAAATCATCATTGAATTAAACAGAGTGTAAGGGACAGCCCTTCAAATACTTTTAGTGTGCATTTAGACTTTAAAAGTAAACATTTTCCCATGAAAAAATATTTCAGGAAACGCCAAAAAACTTTTTAATTCCCATAGTAATTGCAGTCACTGATCTTGATTTTGAAAAGAAGTTTATTTTTAATAAAAAGAAGAAAATTGTTTTATACATTTATTTTTCTTACAATGACGAATCATGATGTCAAAAAGTGATAATACTATCATGCATTGAATAAAGTTTATTTAATTCCGGTATAAAATTACAGTATCTTCAACTAAAATACGCAAAAGTTTATCAAAAAGCTTACTTCAAAGCAGATAAGCTGATGTTAATACTTACAGAATTATATTAAACCTATAATATAACGAGAGGACCTTTCGATAAAAAGGGTTAAATATTTCTTTTTATTTGAAACGTAGCTCGTTAACGCCTATATACAGTATACAGCGCTGCTGGGAAGAATGTGAATATTTCAAACTCACAGAGATGAATTTAGAAGCTTACGTGCGATTTTCAATTATACTTCGCCGCTGCATTATTCTCGAGATTTAAAAAATTCCCCAAGTAGTCCACTTCTCAATGTAATCTCACCGAACTTGAAGAGGTAACAAACATACATACTAACACAAACACACACACACACTCTCAGATTAATAACATTCAAAGTACGGATGTGGGTAATCGTAAACCGGCATCTTACACCAAATCCAGCCCTGTCTTCTCAATACCCGTTTGTTTATCTCCAGCCCTTGGGACGGATATCACATCGTCGAGAGTACTACAGAAGGGATTGGATTAAAAACCAGTGAACGGTATCCGATGGCCGTACCTTTGTCGTTCGGGAGCCGCGTCGAGGATGGGTGACCCGTGTCGTATTTGTAAATGTATCACTTTGTTATCTTTTAATTTCGTGTGAGACTGGTAGCCGTGTGATGCCGGCTTAGAATAGCATCACCCCATTTCTTTCCCGTGGGTGTCGTAAAAGGCGACGAAGGGACTCGAGGGTGAGTATTGCAATTTTAGGCGATGGGCTGACAACCTGTCACTATGGCGATACACAATTTTCCGAATGACTTTCAAATGTTTGTCAGACGTGGCGTAAATGCTCGTTTTTTGCGGCCGTTAACGCTCTGCCTACCCCGCAAGGGATAAAGGCGTGATATATGTATAAGACTGGTTAGCTATAGGTAGCTTTTTATTCTTGGGTGTGGCATGTTAAGCTTTTTGACTCAGTTGTAGTGGTAAGGAAGGCCAGTTCCAAAGCAGTGCAGTTTATTTTTTAATCCCGCCCGTGCCACAAAACTGAATTTTTGCTTTTGATTAGGCAAATTTTTGCGTGCGAATAATTTGGCAAATTTTGGCTTAAAATTATGTTAGATTGGCAATGTATTACATAAAAAATGTTCTGTTCATCGTTTATCTGCCACTAAACTAACACAAACCACTTCAAAATAAGTTTTTTGTCGCTTAAAAACTCCCAGGGTGAAATCTGACACCGCGCGTCAAAATCTCCAAACACACACTCAAAAGTATGACATGTTTTTTCTTAAAAAAACTCTATGGTTGAGAGCTTGATGTTGCCATATTTAAGTTCCTAAATTCTACAACACTATATTTCGTTCATTAATTTACCGCTACGTTCAGTAAAAACTAAAATAATGAACGAAATATGGGCACCCAGCTGTAAAGCCGAATTTCGGCTTTTACACAGTTGTGACCAAAATGGCCGCGACCGAAATAAGGACCGAAATACGGCTTTTACACAGATCAGAGGATATTTTTGAAATGACGGATCCTGACGTCAATATGTGATAGTACGGATAGTAGAGGTACTATCCAACATTGAAATAAAGTATATTTCATTTCGTTGGAACATACTAATACTGAAAATTCTACAGTCTTTACTTATGTGTGTGTGTTTGTTTGTTCTATGCGTGGCTGTTCACTGACTTTAAGCAACTAAACGTTTTGTCGCCTCATGGTATATCTTCTTAAGGCGAAAGTAGTCGTGAACGGCTTCGACAGTTGTACCACTTTACAAAAAAAAATATCTTTATACAAACAATCTATCAGAATGTGAAAAATGAAAGGAAAATATTTATTTTGTGAAGTGGCGCCATTGTCGAGGCCGGTCACAACTGCACTCGCCTTAATACATTTCCTATTTTTCCATAAAGTATGTGTGAAAATGTTAATAGTGACCGATAGCAAAAACTCAAGCGGGCTGGTGATACGAAAAAAGATTTGCCCTTCCCATACAAAATTGCCGATCAGGTGAATTTTTTTTGGCATATTTTGACATAATGTTCCTTGGGGGAAAGTTGTTCCTTATTTCCGATTTTAAAATTAGTCACTAGTAAAATTCCACCCGATATTTCATAAGTGAACTTTGAGAACAATATTAGATTGCCGGAATCATATACATCAAAGGTTGCCTAGAAGATAATGCTACTTTAGCATTAAGGCCACCTTATTGTACTGTGTTCTTTCCTTTTTTTTTCAACGTCATTGTTTTTTGTGCAATGAAGTATACTATTATAATTATTACAGCATGCAGATTCGTTACAGATATCGGAGTGACATTGTTCCCAAAGGATACAGAAAGGAATGTAGGTAGTGAAGAGCTTTGCTTGCAAAGCCTGCATGGATTATTGAAGGCATGACAATATCATACAACAGAGGATTAAACCTAAATAGAGTCATATGTTTTACCGTGGTTTTACCTACCTAAAGTCAGTACCTATTATCATAATTATTATTTTTAGCCTGAGAAATCCCAATGCTGGGCAAAGGCCTCCCCCGCAGTCTTCCATTTATTGTGATCCAGTGCCAAATTCATCCAATCTTTTGAGTATGTATCAAGTACCTATAAGGCGGTTAAATTATAAGGCACTATTAAATTCAATGCAAATATTTGTAAGGAGAAAGTTGTTGTGAACTGAACAACTTTTTTATATTTATTTCCAAACTAGCTGGTGCCCGCGAACTTCGTCTCGCCAAGGGATATTCTTGTATGCGCCAACAGAAGATAAAAAACTATACGAAGTGTCTGACCTTGCGACTTGATAATGGTCATCGCAAAACATGGAGTAACGGGAAACTGCACGCGCTTGAATTGAAATCGGAAATTATTTAGGATTAGCGGTATGCATGGTATAAATACTACTTCACCAGATCCACAACCCGTAAGAATTTCCGCTTCTATGATATTACTTCGAAGTGCAATTACTTTTAGCCTAGTACCATTGCACAGCTTCGGGGGTGTTAAATTTCGAAGCAACATTATGGGAATGCCTACTTTCAAAGTAATATTATGTGCGGGGAGTCCAAGTGAAGCGAGAGAGTTTAAAAATTCAACCGGGTAATTTATAAAGTCACTTTGGTCTACCACTGTATTTATAGACTGGTATACCACTTGGTCTTCTTCAATTCTTTCGAGAATAGTTTGGTTGATGGCAGCGGCTTGGTCGGTTTCGGGCATAAGTATTGCTCTCCTACAAAGCCCCCGTACAAATCTTGTCCCCGCACGTATTTATTTCTTACTAAGTTTTACAGGTTGGCTGGAAGAGATCTCTTTATAGAGATAAGCTCACCTTTGTGAACTACTTTTAAGACAAAAACTATTGTATTGTTAATGCACAATAAAGAATATATATAAAGCCATGAATTGTCTTGATGTATTAATTAAGAACATACATACATACAAATAATCACGCCTCTTTCCCAAAGGGTTAGGCAGAGACTACATCTTATTTATTTATTTATTTATTTCATTGCATGTCACATAAGTATGAGGTTGTTACATAAATAAGACTTAGTTTAAATGTGACGCCCTGTAAGGGCGCAGCAAGCATGTAAAGGCGGACGGCGCACATAATAAATACTAAATTTAATATTTACAATTATTACAATAATTATAAAAGAAGAACTACAATTAAAAATACGTTAAAAAAATACATGTCACCAAAAAAATATAAAAAACAAAGAAACAAAAATTTAAAAACAAATAGTCAAATACAGTAAGATTAATCAAAATAATACAAATGTCAAAAGCAGTAAAATTCAATAAAATTAGTCAAATTATACAAATGTCAAAATAAAGTAAAATACGATTACATTAAAATTCATTAAATTAAAATACAGTCAAAATTATAGTTTACCAAAACATCACAATACATTCAAAATTTATACATTAAATTCAGGAAACTTATCATTAAAATATTCTGTCATATTATAATAGCTTTTCTCAACTAACAGCTCTTTTAACTTTGTCTTAAATGTCGATAGCTTTTCAATGTTTTTTAAAGTATTCGTCAAATGATTATAGATTTTTATTACCATAGCATGGGGACCAGATGAGACATATTGTAGTTTTGAAAAAGGGATTTTTAGTTTGTTGAGGTTGCGATTGTTGCGCTTTGTGTTCTGTAGTGGCGTATACAAGGTGGGATTTTTCCGAACAAACATACAAGATTCGAGTATGTACATTGATGTTACCGTTAATATTTTATGTTGTTTAAAAAGGGGTCTGCATGATTCCATCTGGCCTATATTAGTTATGATTCTGATACACTTTTTTTGAAGAACAAATATGTCATCCACGTCTGTACTGCTACCCCAGAAAACTATCCCATAAGCTAACCTGGAGTGGGCGTAAGCATAGTACGCTGTTAGTGTGGTCTCAAAATCAGTGACTCGTTTTAGGTGTTGAAGAGCGTATATAAAGGAATTTAGTTTATTCGCTAGTTTCTGAATATGCGGTTTCCAGTTCATACCTGAGTCGAGATCGATTCCTAACAGCGTGGCAGATTCGACTGTTGTTATCGTTTTACCTTTATAAGCAAAATTAATTTGCAAAGCTCTCTTCTGATACGGCTTGAATTGAATAATTTTAGTTTTATTTAGATTCAGTTTTAGGTTGTGGTGTTCTAGCCATTGCTCTATATTTGTCAAATAATTATTAAGTTTATATTCCAGTTCATTTGCGCTCACACATCTTTCCACTTGCTACGATCCTGACACACCTCTTTCGCTTCTTCAACATGCATCAATATTTTCATACATGCTTGTCGGTTAAGGGTACTCTTGACCTGACTTTTCTTTAGAACGTCCGCGATCTGATCCAAGTACATGCGTCTTGGTCTTCCCCTTCCAACTTTCCCATCCACACTCGCTATATACACTTGTTTCGTTAATCTTCTTTCATTCATTCTCTCAATAAGACCAAACCATCTCAGCATTCCTTTTTCTGTACCAGTCACTACGTTTTCTTTTATACCGCAGCGTTCTCTTATCACGCTATTCCTTATCCTTTCACTCAATTTCACACCAATCATACTTCTTAGTGCTTTCATTTCTACCGCATTTATTCTACTTTCATTAATTGAGAAACATCGCCGTAAACTAAATCAATGAAAATTCTTGCGCTCGGGGGTTTCCACCTAAGTAAGCCCTCATGTTCTGCGTCAAACTCAATTTTCCTATCCGAAGCCAGAGCACGGAGCGTTTTAGACATGCCCCAACCTCATCAGCTCTAGTTCTTCTGGTAATCACGCTTAGAGTCTTATCACCGCAAAATAAAACTGTTACCTCTCCAATAACGTGATCATTTCACCGGATGTCTTGTAGAGTGCGATTGACGGCTTTCACGGCCTTCTTGTTTACCATCGTCCACTCGTTTCAAACGATTTGGCAGCAGTCTGCAAGAATATTTGCCTTTTTGCTCTTTCGGGATACGGCACAAACTGTTGTTTCATTTATATCCAGGTCCAAAAGTATCTTGAACATGGAATGGGGCGGTCTTACCTCCAGGAAGTAAAGTGGCCGCAATACCCGAAGAGGTGACCGCCTGTGCAATTTTTCTAGTCAAAAAAGTTTTGCCTGTACCACCAGGGGCGTCGAGGAAAATAATCAACCATCCTGTTGACCGACGCTTCTCAAAATTCGGTCATATACAGACTTTTGTTCATGTATAAGGGTGACAATATTATTATTCACAATTTCGGCCATCGCGGCACGATAATGATTTGTCTCAGCTGCATACTATCGACCAACACGCCGTACTTTAGTGGTTTCCTGCGGCTCTGGAAGACCACAATGACTCAAAGGATTGCCACCTATTGAGAATCACAGAGCAAAGGCAACGATTAATAATCGCTCGTCAGACTCTGCTACACTATCTCCACCAGCGCGCCTAGCCGCTAAAAGAAAATCTTCTGATAGATGCCGTTGGTATTTTTCTCATAGCTGCATTGGATGGGCAAGTCCGCAAAACATTATCATGATTATAAACAAATGTCGCAATCGCCTGGGAGTGTCGCTGACTAAGACCGCTTCAAGAGTCGTCGTTGTCGTCGTCAATTTCGATTGTCATCTAGCGAGGTACCAGCTTATATTATTATGGTTCTTTGAACAGGTAACCGTCACAGAACGAAGGCCAGAAAAGCTTAGTATTCGCGTAAACAGCTTTAATTTTCATCGATTTAGCTTCAAAACTGACGGAGATTCATAGAAACTTACCCCCCCTTCTTCACCCCCTTTAGGACAAAATTTCCAAAGATCCCTATTGCGTCATTCTTAATTTCTAACCAAATAGCCAAATATAATTTTTTATCGAATTAGCTTCAAAACTGACGGAGTTTCATACAAACTTCCCCACCCCTTTTTACCCCCTTAAAGAGCGAAATTCCAGAAAAAATATAGCCTATATGTTAGCGAAGACTAATAGCTATATAACAAAAAAAGTTTCGTCAAAATTCGTCCAGTAGTTTTTGCGTGAAAAGCGGACAACAAACAGACAGACAGACAGACAGACAGACAGACAGACAAAAAATAAATAAATTATATTTTTGGCTTCAATTGGTTGTATGAAGATCCCCCATCTTAATTTTTCTTTAATATCTTTAATGTACAGACATGAGGTTGTTATAATTTTATTATATGTATAGATATGAAAAAAAAATTGGACCTCCCATACTAAGTGAAGTATTTTGTGCACCTTTTTGTATTGGAGGTCAAATTGATCTTGAAAAAAGATTTCCAATTTCACGAGTTCTACTCGTGACCTTTAAATTACCTTAAAATTATTTGCACTGAATTCAAAAGGACATTATTATTCGGAGTAAAGGGGAAGGTGGACGGCTACTTACCAAAAACCTTTCAGGCATTATCGTACTTTACACTGAACAAGTTTTATCAACGAACATTGTATGACTGGCGCTAAACCCGTTTTTTTTTCAATGGCATTAGACTTATTCGACAAAATAAGTCCCTTTATAAGTAATCTAAATCAAAGTTTTACCAAAATCATGAAATGATTTAGTATCACAAAACTTTTGATGAATGAGGTATATCTGGTACGAGATATATAACTCCTAAACAAACACGGCAATCTGACGCACCCTAGGGAACACCCTGTGTATGGCACATTGATTGCTTCTGAACACCATGTGTAAAACGAGTTTTTGGTCTAGAGGTTCCAGAGTTGGATGAAATATCCGAAGATTCGATTTCTGAGGGCACGAAATGTATATTTTCAATTTTGTCATTTAGAAAGGTCTATTTTCAGAATCTCTATAATGGATAAAATCCGGAATGAGACTATCCGCAAAAAGACAAAAGTAAAGGAAGTTGTATCGAAATGTTACTGCCACTTTTAAAATTTGCGCGATACCACAGGCATACTAAAAGTTCGAACGTTTGCCACAAAAGCTGAAACCCTAAAAATCCTGCCCGCGCTTGAATATTTTGCACGTTTTCAAAAATTGTATACCTTACACGGGAAGTGTTTCAAAATTTGGTATTCATACTAAGAGCGCTGTTTATTTTGTGACCCCTACGATATCAGGCCAATCGCCTGGCACAGTGTGTAAATCGTTTAATTTATAAATTATTGTCTACTGCAAGTAGATAAGTAAGGGCATGGCAAGAATGTGGTAAAAATCAATGTATTCACGCGAGGCGATCTCTCATGTTGTAATAAGCTCTCGGCAGCACACTGGGGAAAACAAAGAGTGATGACCTCATTATTGTGGGAAATTGTGAGGCATGTTTTGATTACACGCATCTTCAATGTATAAGTAAAAGGTTCACACATCACGACTTACAGGGTGAGCAGAGTGTAAGTAAAACGCCAGGTCGGGCATAATCCCATCCTGAGGGTATTTTATTGTAAGCCTGATTGCCCTATGCAAAGGCACTGGATCAAAAGCTTATGTACCTACAGGTAACTGGTGTTCCAGTAGGTCGATATCTTAACTAACAAACAAATGTCAATATCTGTATTCTTATTTTAATGAACAGTTTTTTTTTATTAATGATGGGTTTGCTCTTGACTCTAGTCTAGGTCATAGGACAGAGACAGAGTCTAAGATGGAGCGAGCTCACCCAGAAGAAACCTGTTAAGGCACTGACACTCCCACACACTGACGGAACGCAGCAAGCTACTTGGCGCCAGACTTCAGTGGGATGGTGGTCGCGAGCCAGGCGGCCCCTTACGAAGCCTTCCACCGCTTAGTTGGTTCGTTCAGCCGGACTTATCCACAGGCAAGCCTGTGTTGCCGTTGCCCGGGGTGGACCGCTAGGAGGTAGATCTCATACCACCCCTGTTTTTGTAATGAATTGTTTTTTCATTTTATTTATCTACACTCGTCTCATAATGTTCGAATTATGAATTCGAAAACAGATGCATAATGACCTACTTTATGCATTCTGCCACAAAATAGAGAATGTACAGAAGGATCACTCGGCCCTATTTTCGATTATTTCCGCTTTCGGCAAGGGCTGCCACAGTTTTCTTACCGATTTTATTCAATGGAGTAGGTACCTAAACATATCTACCTATATATATCAAGCCGAAAAGTGCATGTGCAGCGTGCAGCATGAAACTGAACAACTTTTCCCATTTCCCCACTTTGACCTCCTTTCGGCTTGATATACCCTTTCTGTTACTCCCTGTATTTACATTACGTATACTACCTACATGGCACTATTATTATAAAATGGGGAATGACGAGTAGGTAGATATCTGCACTTGGGCTGTTGAGACTGAGCATCATCACTTGAGGGTGTGTATTGCAATTTTAGGCGACGGGCTGGCAACCTGTCACTATGGCGATACACAATTTTCCGTATGACCCTCAAATGTTTGTCAGACGTGGCGTAAATTCCGTTTTTGCAGCCGTTTACGCTCTGCCTACCCCGCAAGGGATAATAGACGTGATATGTGTATGTATAATGTATGTACATCAAAAATGAAAAGTTGCCTTTATTTAAGTAGAAACTCAAATCACATTATAAACAAATATACTGATTAGAGTTATTAATCCTGTTTTTTCTTTTATGAAAGCAAGTTTTTATTTAAGTTGGTACAAAATATTAATAGGAACATTGTACAAATCACATCGTATACTATAATAAACCAATTTATATTTGTGTAAAGCCATTTTGCACGTCCGCACCAAACGCGGTTGACACTCGACTACAAGTGTGTTTGGATTGGTTTGGATTTCCTTGTAAACGGCGGCGTGTCAAATCGTGGAGAGTTTCGTGACGTTTGCTTGAAGTGAGCTCTCTGTATTCGGCGCGCAGCCGCCAATACTTACTTTGTGATTCTGCCTATAAAAACTAGGGTTTACTATAAATTACAGAAGCGTAATGACTTAATGAGAAAACTCTTAATACGATAAAGTTGAGAAATGAAACGAAGTTTTTTTTTTGCCAATACTCTTATTGCCAACTTCCGTCTGTTTCCAAATGTTTGGAAACACAGAGTTCCGCACCTGTCAGTTGTTGTTGTATGGTAATGTTGCGTTTGTTTTATTAGGTTGTTGTTGAGATGTTGTTTAGTTGTTGTACCGATGTTGTCCAGATGTGGTTCAGTTGTTGTTCAGATGTTGTTCAGTAGTTGTTCAGTTGTTTTTCAGATGTTGTTCCGATGTTGTTCAGTTGTTGTTCAGATGTTGTTCAGTTGTTGTTCAGATGTTGTTCAGTTTAGGTAAGTCACTCCACATCAAAACAACTGCTAAATTACAGAATTTTCAAAAAATCATATCAAGCCATATTACGTTCTCGTATTGAATTTGTCCTTGTATCGGGCCTTGCAATGGCCGGTGCGTACGTTTAGAAAAGTGTCTCTGAGTTTTTTTTGGAGAGTGTAGATAAAATAGTGTATGCAACTGCTATAATTAGGCATTAGAATGCTCGTGTCAAACTATTATCACACTCGGCTGCGCCTCGTGTGATAAACAGACACTCGCATTCTAATGACCCCCATTATACGACAGTGGCATAAACTACTATTTTGCAATTCTAATTATTTTATGATTATGATTAATTTAATAATTTAAGAAATATGAACCACGTCTGAAATAAATGAATTTTATTTTATTTATTTTTAATATAGTTATTTGAAGATAAATTCGAATCAATAGTGTATCTCTGTAGATACAGATCTTCAGCTTACCACCTAAAGTTTTTACAACATTTAGTTTTATAGGTTGCAAAAAGGTAAGTAAGATTTAATTTCTTTCTAACAATATGACGGAAAATTGCTTTAAGTGTACATCAAACGAAGCTTACTTTGCAGGAAAATGTCGACTTGTTTCATGTTTGTAATTGGCTTGAACGTCTACCCGGTTCACCCGGCTAAACAGCAAACGATCCTGCTAGCCTCATTATGGGACTTAAAGAATTATCTCCATGCTTTATCCGGTCGCAAGGAGCAAAGAAGGATTCTGTGTGCATGCTGAAAATTTAAAGGCTACCTTCTAATAACGACTTCTAATCATAGACTATCATCAGGAACCAGGTGTTTTTTTATAACACTAATGGGCAAATAGTTATACATACACACATCAGCCTATTGCAGTCCACTGCTGGATGTAGGCCTCCCCCAGGGAGCACGCCATAGGGCACGATCTTCCGTTTTGCCATCCAGTCGCTACCAGCCGCCTTTTTTAAGCCATCGGTCCATCTAATCGTTGCACAAGTTTTTGATGTTATCTTGTAGATTTGTTAAAGCCTGCAAGCGCATTAACATATTTGCTCGAATGAAAGTGCTAAAACAGTCAATATTGGGATTTATTGTTTGTTAGATCTAATTAAAGTTTATGTTAATACCAAAAAACTAATGGAGGAGGATTTTAATCCCTTTTTTGAAGGAAGACATTTTTTTTTTAAATAACGCTGGTTGTGCATCATTCTCCAAAAACAGGATTGAGATTCAAATAACCACAGAATTTGAAATAAATTAGCGAGCTCTTTTTTGAGCAAATACTTTAGATGTAGGAATCGCAAAGAATCCAATTATAAGAAGCTAATCAATTTGAATTTGCTTTGAACACGTGCATGTTTTACTTTCCTTGAACCCGTCTAAATAAGGCGAATGTTCGTTTCCACCTCATTATTCGGCTTAGCAAATTAACTCAGAGTTTTTTTGCTCCAATTTAATGCTACCCCGTTTGTTTAATGTTGCTCGTAACTGGATTACAGCGGATAAATATCTGTGAGAAACGGAACGCAGATAATGTAAAGTTCAGTTTGCGAATTAAGATAATTGTTTGTTGTGAATTCCTTGTGATGTTTGGTTTGTCGTAACGCCAGATCGCTAAGATTTTTCTGGAGATTTCAAGTTTTTCCATCTATATAATGTTCATTCAAAATAAGCCTTCAATATTTTTTTTCCAAGTAGATTCAAGAGAATTTATATCACAAACTGAGGGCAATGAATACGAATGCCTTCTCACTACCCGATCCTGGTGTGTATTATTCTATATGTTATGTCCTTTTAATTTTAATTTGAAAAATAAACAGATAAATAAATAAATACACAACAAAATATCAAATAACAAAGCATTAATATATACGTCAGTTTAAAATTATGTTATTTGTAAACCCCACGCACGCTCCAATTTAGTGCTAAATAAGAGCGCGTGTTTCTTGTGCTGCGCTGAAATTTCACAGCTCCACGCCTCTTTGTCTTTAATGTAATCATCTAACTTATTGTAAGCTTTATAACGTAATGTTTTCTGAATAACAGACTTTAATTTACTTTCTGATTAATTTAATATATCTTCCAGTATCTTGTTATAGTATCGTATACTTAAACCATTCAAATGAAGTTCTAAATTTCGCTTACTATTGTATATGTCACCATGAAGCACAATATAGTTATACACAGTTATCTGATTGACCCTCAAACTTTTGTCCGATGTGGTGTTAATATCCGTTTTACGGCCGTTAACGCTCTGCCTCGCCTGCGCTCTTACAGGATGTAAGGGATATAGGCGTGATTTATGTATGTATGTATGTAAGCACAATATAACTCAGTGCATTTGAGTACGGTTCAGTGCGGAAATTGCATATAAGAGCGCTGCACCGCGAAATCTACATACTAATAAAGAAATCTTCAGACTGGGTCGCGTCTGCATCTCTGTAACTACTGTCTGTAATTTTATCTTCAAGTTCACAAATCTCCCTAGTTCCGCGTTATCTCGCAATTTCATGTCAAACGCGCCTTGTGTTATTCTTTACCTAGGCTATTATTTTGAAGAATAGGTACTTGATTATAAACAGAAATCAAAAATCTTGGTTAATTAATACAGCTTGTGATATTGAAATACCATTTTATTGAATGATGATGGATCATATGGCCAAACCTAATGACGTTGGACATACGTCTATATATTTATTGTACTTGTGTATTATGTCTTATTTATGCATGTTTTTATCATTTTATTAGTTAACTTGTGCGTGTATTTATTTACTATTATCAAATAATTTTAAATTATCTTGTACTTTTTTTACTGTTTGTGCAATCTTGTCCCCGCACGTATTAATTTCATATTCAGTTATGTAAAACTCTAGGATGGATAGGATCTCTTTATAGAGATAAACTCACCGTTGTGTGAACTACTTTATGGTAAAAATTATTGTGTTTTTAATGCACAATAAATAATATATAAAAGGGGCGTAAGTTCCTTGTCTAAAACAAACAGCCTACTTTGCCTTTTAAGATACTCATAGATGGTTAAATGACCCATAGGTTAAATGACCCATAGGTTAAATGACCCATAGGTCAGTAATAGTTACTAAACTTGTACCTACCAACTATTACACTTTTTATTTAACTTTTATTTACTCTAGTAGTTTTACAAATATTTTGTAATATGGGTCCTGTAGTGCCTGCAATAAAACTTTATTTATTTATTTTATTTTATAGAACTCCAGGAATGACATCAAAAACACAACACTATAATACGAGTATTTCTAAGTGCATTTGAGTGTAGTTTATTGCGGAAATTGCAAAAGCGTTGCACCCCCGAGATCTGCATATTGCATGCAGAGATTTCGTCACAGGGTCGAGGCTACTTCATTCTGCATCTATACAATCTTCTTGATACTAAATGTAAGAAAATTTTGGTTGCCATATACAGGGTGTTATGAAAAGTACTGCGTTCCTTTCAAGGAATGAACCAGCCCATGAAACTGAAAAACTTTGCCCAAGAAACATAGGTCGAAATATGAAAAAAGAATTTAGACCTCCCATACAAAATGTAGCAGCCGACCAAGACTGGTTGTATGGGAGGTTGTATAATGAAATTTTAATGAGTCAACACGGCATTTACAATGAGCCGTATAGAATGTCAAAAAACGTATATAAATGGGTGACATGTAGATTTGTGAATGTGTTCTTCTTTTTACACGACTGCCCAACCAAAAAAGGAGTGTAATATTTTTAGAGTTCATGTATGTAGTATGTACGTAATGCGACGCTAACCACTGAACAGATTCGAATGGGAATTGTATTGGAAGAATCCTTACATTATCCCGAGTGTCATAGGCTAGGCTTTATCTCAGAAAGCATTCGTGTTTTCAATTATTTTTTATTTTATTATGTTTTTTCTTCGGGGTGGGACGCCTGTGGTGCTCGCCGAAGGATGATTTTCTAACCAGGTCTAAGGGACAGCCCTCCGAATATATATATTATTACGCCTTACTCGGTAGGCAGAGAGTAAACGGCCGTAAAAAACGGACATTTACGCCACGTCTGACAAACATTTAAAGGGCAATCAGAAAATTGATCATTACCATAGTACAGGTTGTCAGGTCATCGCATAAAACTGCAAGACACAAGTAAGCCTTGAGTCAAATAGCCGACGACACCCACGGAAAAAAGGGGGGACAGTGTTCAAAGCTGGCATCGCATAATATATATTTTATCGCGCATTTATAAAATTTTACTCAAATATGTCATTATAGAACTCTCCTTCTTCAGAAAACTTTTCCACAATTTTAATTTATTTAATTTTAGGTATCTAATAAAAATATAAATAAAACCATTATTGACACGAAAAGGAAATCAAACTTCAATCGTTCGTCCAAAGAAATGAGACGAAGTTGCTCTGGAAATCAAACGAGAAAATATTCTCCAATATGCAAATGTTTGAGCTGAAGTATCGACATTTTTCAATAACCGGTGTTGAAAATTTGTTTTGCAAAGTATCGCCTGAAAAGTTTAGATACTTTTAATATTTTTAATTAGTTTACGACTTTTATTTACTCAGAGTGATGTTGAAACTGTTAAAGGGTAAAAATTTGGTATAAAACAGTAATAAAAGTGAATAGCTGTTTTTTTTTATTGTTGCAAAATTTTCAAGCGCGGGAAGGATTTATAAAACTGCGACTTTTGCATTACTAGTGGCGACGCCTTTTCCATCTGGGCTACCTACCGCAGCTCATTTCTTGCCCGCCAATTTTGCAAGTGTATTTTAATGCCAGTAACGCGTGGCACGGCTTCATCTACCGGGTTAGTTTTGCAACTAATACCCGGCGACTTATTCTATCTTTACAGATTGAATGTAGTCTAAGCGATGAAAACCCACAATACATTGAATACCAAATTTTAAAACAAATTATATTAAAATATAAGCATATAGCCTTGACTTAACAATGTATGGGATAAGCTGATGCTGAATTTGCATGCAGTTATTACATCACAATCATTAACGCCATGTTTTTTTTTTTTGTAAAATCAAAACAGACAAAAGAAGTAAAAGAAAATAGATCTTTCAAAATTGCAGGCAGAGTTCGAACCAGTGACCTACGGCCCCCGATTCTCTTACTTTTACCATTGTAAGGTATTCATGGGTGTCGTAAGAGGCGACTAAGGGACTCGAGGGTTAGATACTGTGTTTTGCAATTTTAGGCGATAGGCCGACAGCCTGTCACTATAGTGATACACAGTTATCTGATTGACCCTCAAACTTTTGTCAGACGTGGTGTTAATATCCGTTTTACAGGCGTTAACGCTCTGCCTACCCCGTAAGGGATATAGACGTGATTTATGTATGTATGTATGTGTAAAGTATTCAATTGTCATTCTATTGGAACTGTGACTTCCTATACTTAAAATTGTTAGCGGAAACAACCAAAACTACCCAACTGACACGCTATCGAAATACAACTTAGACGAATAAAAAATTGTGAAATACAAGCACGGTGCTACCGACGCCTCTTCCAACTGCGCTACCGCGGCTGATATATCTTTGGTGAAATTATTCAAGTACATCTTAATGCCAATAACGTGTGGCATTGCTCCATTTACCGGGATAGTAAGAAACTAACTCCAACTACTAATTCAATATTCAAAAAATAAATTGTATACGCAACACGTTCTGCTACTTTTCGTGTGGGACACCGAGTCATCCAACGACCCGATAAACCCTGGTGTCAGATTTTTTCAGCCACCTACTTGTAGTAGGCCTCTGAAATGGTTGTGTAACGACCGCCGTCTAAGTAATCATAGAGAGCAACCGGGACCGACGGCTTAACGTGCCCTCCGAAGCCCGGAACCATCTGTCTTTTCAGACAATCAGGTAGTTCAGTCGGCAATGTCCTAACCAGACTGGAAACAAATTCACAAAGTGATAATTATCAACTTTATGAGTGCCGTCTGCCGATCTGGCGTTACGTCACACGTATTAGCACTAGATTATAAGTAAGTACCTCCAAATTATATCACCCCACGAATTCCGCAATTCGTACTAAGGAGTCACAATGATATGGTACAACAAATATGACTAAAGGGAACACACCATTAACACGAATAAACAGTTTTATCACTTACAGTCACGTGCCGGCGCAAATGCATAAATACCCAACGGAGAAAGGAAGTTCAGGGAATGGATCAAATAGGAATTCCGTTGGTACTTACAGGGCTGGGTGGAAAAGATATCGACACCCAGCATTCCACTACAGCCTTGGCGCGTTATTCACTTCAAACCACTCACAGCTTCTGTTCGTATTTCACTTTGATATTAGTCATTACGCGTGACCCAACACGAATTAGGGCCGTACAAAACGCGAGCCGATATGGCCACTTGATGCCTATTCAACGCGACGCTCACGTGGAAGACGTCGAGACATCCAACAATCACTAAGCCTGGTATTCTAGTATAACCCAGGAGAACCGCAATAATACGATGCATCAACACGCGCGATCTCAAATTGAATCGTCCATTACACGCGGCATCACAAAACTCGTGGCGGGAAATCCGCACAAACACGATACTCGAAGTCCGAACGGTTTTCGAGTGACTGACTGCGGTGCAGAAATCACCGCGTGGCGCCGTCAGGCGGTCTGCGCGCACGTCACCCGTCTCGCCCTGCGAGTGAGAAAGGGACAACACACGCCCAGAGCGACGCGTGCGATCGAGCACCGCTCCGCATTCATAGACCGTCATTAATACCTAACTCACCCCAGCATAACAACGCTAAATATTAAACATTCACCCGCCCTAGGCCGAATCCCTTAGGCCTATTCACTACTGGGGAGACGAGATAGCGTTGCTATTGCTCGCTTAAGAACTGAATCCCCTACCTGAACTGTCGCGACTCGAGGAGTGCCATCACTACCTGGGAACAAGTTGAGAATGCGCCCTCTGCGCCATCGCAGTGGCGGCAGGTTGGCATCCTTAACCAGAACGAGATCTCCGATGCGAGGGGGTTCAGTTCTGTCCGTCCACTTAAGGCGTTGCTGCAGAATGTGCAAATACTCAAGCGACCATCGCTTCCAAAAATTCTGAGACATTTGCTGCAGCAACTCATAACGCGTCAAACGATTGCTACTGACCTCTGTGTAGGGGTACTCTGGCAAGGCGTTAAGTGGTCGGCCAATTAAGAAATGCCCTGGTGTCAGGGCCTCCAGATCATTCGGATCTGAGCTAAGCGGACACAAAGGACGTGAATTGAGAACGGCCTCAATTTTACAAAACACGGTCGCTAGCTCCTCAAAGGTTAATATCGTTAAACCTATAACGCGCATCAAATGCGTCTTAGCGGACTTTACAACCGCTTCAAATATACCACCCCAGTGGGGGCATCCTGGTGGATCGAACACCCAGTTAATGCCCTGACGGGAGAGGCTCGTGCCGATAGCTTCCTCGTTTTCCGATAAAAACGTTATAATTTCTTTCATACATCGATCAGCGCCCTTAAAGTTGGTACCACAGTCCGACCTGATCAGCGCTGGTCGCCCTCTTCGCGACACAAATCTATCTAAAGCTGCTAAGAAAGCCTCCGTAGTGAGGTCGGCCACGAGTTCCAAGTGGACGGCCTTGGTTGCTAGGCACACAAACACGCACAAATACGCCTTGATTGACTTCGCGTTGCGAAGGCGTGATGCCTTTACCATAAAAGGCCCCGCAAAGTCCGTTCCCACACCCGCAAACGTCCAGGCTTCCGTCACCCGGTCCGGTGGGAGGTCTCCCATCTGAGGTTGCATTGTGGCTGCCTTCAACCGATAGCAAGGCAAGCACCGAAACACAATGCTCCGTACCGTACGTCGTCCAGACAAGATCCAAAACTCGCGCTGCAGAATAGCCAAAAGTGCATTGCAGCCCGCATGCGAGTTTTTCTGGTGACGATCCCTAACTATAAGTTCTACCAAAGGTCCCTTCTTTGGGAGTAACAGCGGATGCCGTGCTGAAAAGGGCAGGTTAGCGTTCCGAAGTCTACCTCCAACCCGGAGCATTCCATGCTCGTCCACGAACGGGTTGAGGCGCACAAGACCTCCCTTCAGCTTTCCACGGCCATCCCTGAGCAGCCTGGCCTCTTCCTCAAAATGTTCCGCCTGGACGACCCTAACCAATAAACTTAGAGCCGCATTCCGCTCCGCAGGCGAGAGGACAGGTGCCAAGTTCCGTTCTGCTTGAGGTTTTCTACAGTTGTTCACGAACCGTTTGATCCAACCTGTCACCCCTAGAAGTTTGTCGAGGGAGCTGTATCGTTCCAGCAAGAAAGCCGCACTAGGCTTAGGTACGATCTGCCCTACGTTCACTCGCAAACCTCGATCAGGTGGCCCAAGCGGCGACCCGCACTCATTGTATGGCCATCTCTCAGGTGACTCAGTCAGCCACTGAGGTCCCCACCACAGTGAGTGACCTACCAAATCAGGGGCCCTACATCCCCGTGAGGCGCAGTCCGCTGGGTTCTGTTCTCCCGGTACGTGTCTCCATACCAACGGAGTTTCCGATCCTTTAATCTGTGACACCCGATTTGCCACGAAAACCTCAAGAGTATGTACCGACGTCTGTAACCAGCACAGAACTATCCTACTGTCGGTCCATGCGTACACCGTTTCATCCAAATTGATGGTACCGCGTAGATTACTAGCGACATAATGTAGCAAGCGCGTGAGAAGCGCTGCTCCCGCCAATTCCAACTTTGGAATGGTCCATCTTGTCCTAACCGGAGCCACCTTACTCTTGGCCATAACTAGACGCACGTCTACAGTTCCCGTTGAACTGACTGTCCGCAAATAGACAGCTGCCGCGTACCCTCGCTCCGAGGCATCACAAAACCCATGTAGGGTAGCCTTACATCCCACCGATGGGAGCAATTTGCGAGGTATGGCGATGCGTACGATCCCTGGTAAGGTGGTCACAAACTTGGTCCAATCATTCAACAGCTCTCCGGAGAGCTGGTCGTCCCAACCCAAGTTTGCTAGCCACAACCTTTGCAAGAAGCACTTCGCCATGAACGTCACCGGTGCGATCCACCCGTTAGGATCGAAAGTTCTGGCGATCGTCGATAATACCGAACGCTTCGTCCAAGTCTTCTGCAAAAGGTCTGGCTCGATCTGATACGTAAAGACATCATGCGTTGGCCTATATTGCACCCCTAGGATGCTCAACGTATTTGGATTGTCCGGGTTCTCGAAAAGGTGCGGGTCCTGCTGGAACTCACCTGGCAACCCGGCCAGGAGCTCTGGACAGCTGGACAGCCATTTCCGCAACTCATAACCTCCTGATTCCATGATCGCGATCAGCTCGTCTCGTAGTAGCAGTGCTTGTTGCACGCTATCTGCACCCGTGCAGATGTCATCCACGTAGACGTCGCGATCCAGTACTGCTGCGGCCCGAGGGAATCTTACCCTTTCCTGTGCGGCCAACTCTCGCAGCGTGCGTACTGCCAAAAACGGACTTGGCTTCAGACCATACGTTACCGTGTTAAGCTCATAAGTGACCATCGGCTCGTCAGGGCTCTCACGCCACAAAATCAGCTGGTACCGACGGTCATCCGGGTGTATAATTGTTTGGCGAAACATCATTTTGACGTCTGCGACGAACGCTACTTGGTGCAACCGAAAATCTGTGAGGATGTCCACAATGTCCCGGTTCAACTTGGGACCCGCGTGCAGACACTGGTTCACAGACACACCATTCGATGTAGGAGCAGAACCGTCAAACACTACCCGTATCTTCGCCTCCGGTGACTTCAAAACAGCCAGGTGTGGTATATAGTAATGCTCGACACACCTCCAATCTATGCTGGACACCGACATGTGGCCTAACTCTAGGTACTCCCTCATGAATTCGATATACTTCTGCCGAAGTGCTGCATCTCGCTTCATCTTTCTCTCCATAGCCAGTAGTCTCCGTTCCGCGATCTGTCGCGAACTACCTAAGGAGGGGCGGTTTGGGAGAAATGGCAGCCTGGTAACAAACCTACCTGACGAACTTCGTGCAGTGTTGTACTGATAGAACAGCTCGCACTCGTCATCCTCTGGCTTCCGTCTATCCGCTGTGGGTGGCTCCTCAGACTCCCAAAACCTCTGCAGCACCTCCGACAACACACTACCATAGAGTACCGTATCGCCCTCTGGTAGGTCCTGAGGTCTCCAAACTGGGCCAAAAATAACATACCCCCCTGTGGTATCAACGGCCACTAAACCAGTTTGCTGAAGTACCCGTTTTCTGCCACACCAGAATCTCCCGAGGACGTCTGACCCGAGGAGAACGTCCACCGTACCAGGAGTATCAAATTCAGGATCAGCTAACTCTAAGCCTGTGGTTAACCCTCGTACCGTTGACGGTAACCGAACCTGAGGAAGTTTCCCTACCACTTCATCCAGCACCACTGCTGAGGCATGATAGCTGACCCCTGTACCTGTATTACCTAATGTGAACTCGAAGTTCACCTGACCCCGAACGTCAGGCACATCTACACCTCCAATACCTACAGCCCCATCCGTTGTGGGCCTTATATTTAAGCGTAGCCTACTCACCAGCTTACTAGACACAATACAACCCTGAGCCCCTGTATCTAACAAGGCTCTTACCTGTATGCTGCGGCCACCGTATCCCCATACCCAAATCATTGCCGTAGGCAACAATACCGTAATTGGCCGGGGGGCCGAAGCTGGCGTGTAGGCGGCGATTACCTAGCAGGAACCTAAGCGCGGAGTGTCCGCGTCCTGCGGGGGGGTCCCCTCTCTCCGTACACCTTCGAGTGGGTCCCACTCCTGCTGATAGGGACCTCTGGTCCTGTACGCCATGGCTGGCAGCCTATAGTAACCCTGCGGCAGGCGCGCGTACCGTGGATGCGCCTGTAGCCGCGGGTGCTCAGCCAAGGGGAGAGGCATGCGTGGGTCATGAGACCTCACCATGTTTTTCAGTCCCGCCGAGTACTGCATGTACTGGCCCTGGTGTTGGCACCCGCCCGTAGCATCACGTACTTGTGATGGGTGCCTCTGACCTTGGACCTGTGACCACCTACCCCGTTCCGGCACCTGCTGCCGAGGTGGTGACTGTCTCGCGCGTGGTGAAGGGGGCATCACCTGCTGATGTCCCTGGCCTCGTCCCTGAAACCCTGGTGGAAGAGGACTCCTCCTTGGAGGGGGTGGGGAGCGTTGCTCCCGTCTAGGTAGGGCAGACTCCGTCCGCTGACCCGCGTCAGCTCTGCCTCCGTAATCTCCGCTGCGGTTCATGCATAGGAGCTGATGGTGGGCACCCTGGCAGTACCTGCAGTTGGTGCTTGATGGGCACTCTCGCACCTGATGCGGCCCCATACACCTAAAGCACCAACGCCGTTGCTGCACCACACCACGACGTTTCTGCACCCGCTGTGCAGCGAACTCCTCACACGCAGTCACCTGATGCCCCGCCTCTCTGCAGTAGGCACACCTCGATTCCAAATTACATTGTATCGCCTGGGTGGCCTACTCTTACCGTCTCGCGCCTGTGCACCCGGCCGTTCCGGGCGGCGAGTGGCCGCAGACTCCGCGTGAGGCGACTCTCCAAATTGGGCATCTACCCGCCTGCACTCGGCCTCGAGGAAGGACTTGAGCTCCTCGAAGGTCGGGAGGTAATCAGATGTCTTACCTCCGTGTGACTGTTCAAAACGAGCGGCCATGTCGCTCGGCAGGCGGCGCAACAACGTGTGGACCAGGATATAATCATAGCCTGACACCGGCATCCCCTGTCTCTCAAGAGCGTTCACTGCAACGCAGACAGGGTTGAGGACCTTGGCCCTGAGGTCCGTCCCTCGTGTGATGGTCGGCACGGTGAGCCACTGTTCCAGGAGTTGGTCAATCATGAGACGTTTGTTGCTGTATCTCTCGATCAGCAAACCGCGAGCCGTCTCGTAACTTGCATCATCGACTGGTAGATGCTTTACCAGCTCATGGGGCTCACCTTGCAGCTTGGCCATCAATTGTGCCATTTTATATGCCGGCTGCAAGTCAGTGCGGTTATGAATCACACTGTCAAACAGATCCTGGAATCGGGTCCAATCCGTGTAGTCCCCGTGGAAGACCGGAATCGCCACAGCCGGCAGGGGCACTTGCACCCCCGGTCCCCGCGGACCATGGGATGGGTCCGGCTCCCCAGCCCTACGCCTGGTGATCACAGCAGCCGCCTGCTGGATCTCCTGCCCCATCTCCAGGCACTGGGTCACATTCGCCCGGACCATAAGTTTGGCCTCCTCATCAGGCGTCCCATCAAATAACTCCTCGCATCCAGTGAGGCAATCCAACACCTCCGCGACCCGTTCGTCAATCCGTTGCGCACAAGCGATGAGTGCGTCCTCTCGGTCCCCGCGACCGACCATCGCCTGCTTAGTCGCGAACCAAATTAGGTGCGTTCTAATTTTTGCCTGAAGCTGTGTAATTGTGGGAGCCATGGTACCAACCCAAAGTAACACCGAACCTTACAATAAAAAAAAAACAATAATAAACAATCGGCCCTGATCCTACCGTTAGGATATCCGCACAGGGTAAACACAACGATAATAACAAGCAATTCACTAATTGATTGGCCCTGATCCTACCGATAGGATATTCTACACAGGGCACACACTACAATCACAATAAATATATTTTTTTATGTAGGTAGATTAAAAATCTTATACTAAAATAATCCCAAATCTAGTGGCTTTCCGAACCACGCTCTGCTACCAAAAATTGTCTAATTCCAAGCTAAACTCCCGCAGTGGAAGCGATTTACACAGGTAAATTTCTAGTAAAATACCAGGAGTTCAACTGAAGGTAGACAATGGCCGCGTTACGCAGCGCTAAATAGCATACGCTGCACAATATAGCAGCGCATACTATGAATTAAACGTGAACCTAAATCTATTTAACTTAATTAACTAAGTTGCGTGAAATTGGCAAATGATGTGTTCCAACCTTTACATAACTCAAGTCGGTAGTAAATACCGTCTGCCGATCTGGCGTTACGTCACACGTATTAGCACTAGATTATAAGTAAGTACCTCCAAATTATATCACCCCACGAATTCCGCAATTCGTACTAAGGAGTCACAATGATATGGTACAACAAATATGACTAAAGGGAACACACCATTAACACGAATAAACAGTTTTATCACTTACAGTCACGTGCCGGCGCAAATGCATAAATACCCAACGGAGAAAGGAAGTTCAGGGAATGGATCAAATAGGAATTCCGTTGGTACTTACAGGGCTGGGTGGAAAAGATATCGACACCCAGCATTCCACTACAGCCTTGGCGCGTTATTCACTTCAAACCACTCACAGCTTCTGTTCGTATTTCACTTTGATATTAGTCATTACGCGTGACCCAACACGAATTAGGGCCGTACAAAACGCGAGCCGATATGGCCACTTGATGCCTATTCAACGCGACGCTCACGTGGAAGACGTCGAGACATCCAACAATCACTAAGCCTGGTATTCTAGTATAACCCAGGAGAACCGCAATAATACGATGCATCAACACGCGCGATCTCAAATTGAATCGTCCATTACACGCGGCATCACAAAACTCGTGGCGGGAAATCCGCACAAACACGATACTCGACGTCCGAACGGTTTTCGAGTGACTGACTGCGGTGCAGAAATCACCGCGTGGCGCCGTCAGGCGGTCTGCGCGCACGTCGCCCGTCTCGCCCTGCGAGTGAGAAAGGGACAACACACGCCCAGAGCGACGCGTGCGATCGAGCACCGCTCCGCATTCATAGACCGTCATTAATACCTAACTCACCCCAGCATAACAACGCTAAATATTAAACACCCACCGAGAATCGAACCCGGAACCTTTGCGTCGCAGGCACTCCCACTGCGCTACGTCGGCCGTCTTTGAACACCTTGTAGTGTTTAAAAAAATTAACATACAAGTAAAAGCAATTGGTAATAAAGTCGTAAAAAATTGTGATCCTCCCAATTCACAGCTTTCAATCTACGCCACTCGAATTTTTTCACGTTTCACTACCGGAGAAATAATTGAAAATGTAATCAAGTACGTAATTAATTAAGAAACGACGTCCGAAATTCTTTTGTGATTAGGATTAATGGTCTAGTTTACTTACTGTTAATTCGGGAACTGCTCTAGAGTGATATTAAACAACTTGGGCCTGCTCCTATGGAATTGCCAAAATCACTACATTTGGTAGTCGGATTGGTAAACGCAGTGCAAGATGACGGATGATTTATACAGGGAATGCGGTATCCCATTCTCTGGATTCATTCCTTAGTCTCCTCTTACGACGACCACGACAAAAAATGGAGTGATGCCAAAGCCGGCACTACATGGTATCAAACAATAATAAATGTGAAATAAATCAGGTCATTTTTAAAGTTAGTGCATCACTTTTAACTTTTTAAGGTTTTTCATGTGGGTTCTGAATGTTATCGTAGCATATTGCTACGCTCTGCTACGCACTACGCCGCTGTATTGTTCATTGGGCCGAACCTTGGCCGAACTCACTTGTACCGCTTGTACAGTCAGTTGCAGCACATATGGTACCAGGGGTACTTCAACAGAACGGAATTATTGTTATCCCCAGTTAATACATAATACAATTTTAAACTAATTCTCATAAAAGAAGTCATTTTCTTATAATACATATTCATGTCAAGAAAATAATATTGCTGGGGATAAAAATAACTAAATTCTTTTTTTTTTATTAATTTATTTAGCAAAAATATAAAAAATACAAATAAATTAGTCTTAACCTACTCACAAAAGCCTATTTGAGGTTTATCAGTGGGAGGTAAGTTGCCACTTATGGTACATATTATCATAACATTAAAAACATACGTGCTTAGCTGATATGCATGGTAAGGAACTTCTGAAGTATTAATTATTTTTCGTTTTTGATAATTGTGCCACAATTTCTTGTGGTAATGTGTTTAACACATAAGGCATTTGGAGTACCTTATGTGCTACAATCGACCGTACATATTTAAAACCTTGTCAGATAAGCAATGATTATAAAACCTAAGAAGGTTAGGTAGGCACGGCTCCTAATTCTTCTGTGTGTTCCTAAGGCGGTTTTTCCACTTGACGTCCATCGCTGCGTATTTTTAACGCATACGTCTGACGGATGAAAGGAAATTGAGAATTCCGTTCTCATTTCCACTACAAATACGGCTACGGTGCGTAACGGATGTGTCTGTCAAGCCGCTTGACAGATGCATACAAAAAAAATTGGGTATTCCGATCTTATTCCCATACAAATACGACTACGATGCGTCTGTCAAGCGACTTGACGCACCATAAACGCAACAGCCATATTTTTATGGGATAAGATCAGAAATTTAAGGTGTTTTCTTTCTTCTGATAGAAGCATGCGTTACCGTGCGTTCAAAATACGCAACGTCAGACGACAAGTGGGATAACCGCCTAAGACTTTGATAATTTCGGGAAAGTAGACTTGTGCAAAAAAGATAAATATCTGTTTTCTCTTGCTTTCCACATAAAACTTTAAAACTTACATTTTTAAAGAACGCTTATAAATCACATTTTCCCCGCACAACGGTTTCGCAGTTGTTTGCAACAATCGCTGGCACTCAATACGATTACATTGCACTCGACAAATGGACTGGAAATTGTTGAATAGTCGTTTGAATGTAGAACACAATCTGTAGAAAAGCATCTTACATTTTGTAAACAAGCTGGATAATTAATAAAATACAAGACTTGATGGTTAAATTCAGTGTCTTAAAGTAGAGTTCTTACTCATAGTTTTTTAAAGTATGCTGAGTAATTAAAATTTGTTAAATTGAGAAACTAATTTATAGTTTTTATTTTAACAACATCCTAGATAGTGTATGGAACGTCACAATATCAGTTCTTAATACAAAATATCAGTTAAATGAGAGATGAAGAAGAATAAGAAGAAGAAGACGAAGACGAAGAAGAAGAAGAAGAAGACGAAGAAGAAGAAAAAGAAGCTATATGATTTAGCTTGGTTACAACCAGCTGTTGCAGCGCCTGCTTGACGTCAATCTTCTTTGAAAATGCTATTGTAAGTGCAATCATGGAAGATGTTCGGCAAAGTATTCGGAAGATATGCCAATAAACACTTTTTACAGCTTATTTGTAATCAACATCAGGTATTCTCGCAAATACTAACACTATAACAGTCAAAATGAAATTTTTCCTATTTACCATAGTTTTCTAACTACTAAAGTACGTATTATTTAAAATTTTCGTATTTTTTCGCCACTAAAGATTTTTATGAAAACCACCCCGCTCGTCTGTTTCACATTACATCACCGCAGCGACTTTAAAAGCGCCTTTACAACCGCGAGTCGTGCATACTTCAGCTATTTTGCATTACATGATTCAGTTTTTATTCGACTCAGTCCGGTTTACCACAGTCCATCTCGTCCCAAAAGGACGAGGCCTGGTTCGTCAAAGCTTTAGTACATACATTAATAGCTACAACAGTTCACTACTGGACATGGCCTCCCTCTATTATGGGGTATTGTTATATACTTACTGTGTTTAGTTAGTGGATTGGTAAGCGCAGTGCAAGATATTTTTGCACAGGGAACGCTGCTGTCCATTTCCAGTCTATGTTATAAAAATACAGGCTACAAGTCTACAAGTGAAAATTTTTGTACATTGCGGAGCTGGTTATTATTCCTGTTGTAATGGCTTACCAACTACGCAATCTACATTGAATTTTTCCTGTAAAATAGTAGCCTGTAGTTTAAAAATATCGGGCACAGGATGAATTTATCCCTCAGTCGCTTTCTACGACGTCCAAGGGGAGTAATAGGGTGATGTGTATCACATGAAAATATTAATATTTACATTCATACATATATCACGCCTTGCGGGGTAGACAGAGCGTAAACGGCCGTAGAAACTGACATTACGCTACGTCTGACAAAGATTTGAGGGTTATTAACAAAATTGTGCATCACCATTATAGTAAGAGGTTGTCAGCCCTTCACCTAAAATTGCAATACACATGTAACACTCGATGCCCTTAGTTAACTTTTGCGCTACCCAAGGGAATAAATGGTAAGATTTAATATATGCTAAGTATATAGTAAGTATTTAAATGATCATATTGTCTGTCTATATCTACTTTCACCGCAAGAAGTGGAGAATCACAAGCCACGATAATTGTGTCTGCGGGGATACACATACTATGCCTCACCTGCCTGTCTGCCCGTGCCTCTCTGTGGCCGACACGCATACCATACAGAGGACCACAATGAAGATAACCCGAAAATGGTAGCATTTACAATTGCTTTAATTAATTGTCCTGTTTGCATTGGGCGTATCTCGTTGATACGATTGAAAGAAAACTTACTATAGAGTATGTAAATTATTATAAGTAAGTTTATTTTAGTCACTATTTGTGTAGGTATATTTGAGGAATGATATGTATGTTATATATTTGTTTCGTAGTAGTTTAATTTATTATTTTCCTGAATACCAAATTTTAAACACTTCCTGTGTTAAAATTATGCACCTGTGTGTTTTTTTTTCTCTTGTCCCTCTGGTTGGCCGATAAAGAATACCGCGGGGCATCAGGCCCGCCTTTTGTAATATGCGCAATAAATTACACAAATGAATAAATAAAACTGTGTGATGAATCGAGACATGATTTTTTGTTTGACGAACCGGTTCTAACTGGTTTCGTTTGCTCTTTCGCCGCATCACCGCAGAAGCTTTTTAACAGATGAGATCTTTATATGGTTCACATTTAGTTTTCAGATGCTTCTTTCACGTGGTGCAGTGAGGAATTTCAATTTCATCATGTCGGCTTTGCATTTTTGGATATGATAAGGTTTTAGCGGTCTTTTAAATTCATATGTTGAGATCAACCAACTATACGATTTTATCACTGTTTGAATTATGAATACCAAATTTTTAAAACATTTACCGTTAGGTGTACGATTTTTTTCAAAAGCTCGCACAGTTTTCTACAACGGGCAGGATTTGAACCTGGTACTTTCGCCATCACTAGTGGAGTCACCTCTCCCGTCTGGGCTACCGCGACTCATCCTATTGCACGCTTTGCTTGTATCCTATTGCCAATATCGCGTGGCACGGCTCCATCTACCAGGTGAATTTCTTTGCAACAAAAACCTTATGTTTGAATCACTCTTTTTGATAAATGGATATTTCAAACAAGCTTTTCTTATACGGGTTAATTAAAAACAACCTATACTTAGTACGAGTAATTGCATAAAAAATAATTTTTTTGGGAGAATTTCGAGGTTTTGTTGATAGTACCCAAATAAGATTTTCCAAATTTTTAGGAAAACCCACCAATCACCCTATCACCTGAGTTATGTTATATATTAATAGTGGAAATGCACTTATAAGATTTGCCTTTTTCCAACTTTCTGAGAAATAATTTTAATACGTTTTGCCTTGCACATAAGTAATATAAGCTTAGAAATGCCACTATTTCGCAAAGTGGACCTTTTTCAATTAATGTAAAGCCTGGTTTTAAGTCAGCAGTCGGCGGGTAGTTTATGAAAACGTTATATTTATTGAGGTCCAGGTGCTTTGAAAGTCTAGACTGTAGACACGCTAACTCATTATTTAAGTCCACTTAAATACCTGACGCTAGAGTATATTAAGCTCAAGGGAAGATGTAGACACTCCATCATTTAAAAGTTTTTGGGTGTGTTTTAAATTAATTGATAGATACATTAACTCTTTTCTCTATGATTACACAATTTTCAGAATGACCCACAAATGTTTGTCAGGCGTGGCATCATTGTCCGTTATACGGCCGTTAACGCTCTGCCTACATATAGACGTGATATTATGTATGTATTAATTGTGTCTTTTTTAAGTCGTGTTATGATGTGTATAAAATATTCAATGTAATAATGATTTAGCTGTGAATAAATAAAATTGAAAAATATGTATACATAACATAGAAACACCCAGACTAAACGCAAATATCTGATAATTACTTAACAAATATTTGTGTCGTGTGGGGATCGAAACCACGACCCTCGGCGTAGCAGACAGGGGTACTATCCGCTACGCCATCGGCCCAGTTAGCGTCTCCACTCCCCCTATCTCCAACCGCCTGTCACGTGAGACCTCCCAGTGACTAGGTACTTGCTGTAACGTGTTCGCCGCTTCAGTACCCTTTTTATGACGTTGCATATTAATGGACGTACTACGGTCGATAGCTTTTTCTGTTACGTGGAAAATGTGACATATAACGAAAACTATGAAAAAATATATACATATTTTGTTTACCGGAACTTTTAAATAATGAATACCTTCCTGTTAATACAGCAATGATCTAAAGCATATTGATAAGTTTAAAGGTTAAAAAGAACATTTAAAAGAAAAAATTGAACGCTTCATTTACAAAAGTACTAATTTTTTTTGTTTCCTTAAACATATTTTAAGGATCTTGATTTTCATAGGAGTTTCGAGGTTCGTATGTCAAATAGTGATATCTGCTCGGGGTTGTAAATGAAAATTTTAAAAAACAAGAAAATACAAAATTACTAAAACAAAATGAAAAATAAATTAATAGTACACCTACGATACTGCTTACCTCTTCTTTACGTGTGGGAACGTTACCTAGTTCACGAGCGACCCGATGAACCCTGGTGTCAAAGTTTCTCAACCGCCTACTACTACAAGTAGGCTACGAACATGGTTGTGTAACGACCACAACATAGTAACGACCGCCGCCTAATTAACGTGCTCTCTAAGGCACGGAACCATCTTTTTTGGACAATCAGGTGGTTAAGCCAGCTGTACATGTGTACGATATGTATCGTCCTAACCAGACTGAAAACAAATTCATAAAGTGATCTACAGGAAATCGAAACACTAACACTGCGCTAAATCGGCCGCCATTGTATGTTTTCTTCAAATGTAAGAATATGACTCTTAAATTAAATAAATATTTTTTTTTTATTTACTGAAACACTTAACAAACAATGTCTGGACAATACAATTGAAAATAATAATACATAAGACTGTGTCCGAGGTGAGGCATGCAGACAATTTAACAGCGGACCCTGCACTAAGCATAGCCTGTATCGCAGGGGCCCGAAAAAACATTGACTATTATGAATTTTGGTTCGGACGAGACGAGTTGAACTTAAAATTTAAATAATATTTATGCTATACAAAGAAAAGGAAAATAAATGTGTGTGTGCGTGCGTGCGTGTGTCTTGTCGGTGGAGTATTGTTTACTTAAAATAAATTATAATCACAATCAAACTTTTTGTTACTAGCTGAAAGCCTTACGTATTTTATATACACTCGTCTCATAATGTTCGAATTATGAATTCGAAAACAGATGCATAATGACCTACTTTATGCATTCTGCCTATAAAAACTAGGGTTTACTATAAATTACAGAAGCGTAATGACTTAATGACAAAACTCTTAATACGATAAAGTTGAGAAATGAAACGAAGTTTTTTTTTCCAATACTCAAATCGCTATCTTCCGCCGCACCTGACAGTTGTTGTTGTACGGTAATTTTTCGGATGTTGTTCAGTTGTTTTAATAGGTTTTTGTTCTGTTGTTGTTCACATGTTGATTAGTTGTGGTTCAGATGTTATTCCGATGTTGTTCAGTTGTTGTTCAGTTGTTGTACAGATGTTGTTCAGATGTTCTTCAGTTGTTGTACAGATATTGTTCAGTTGTTGTTTCGATGTTGTTCAGTTGTTGTTCAGATGTTGTTCAGTTGTTGTTCAGATGTTGTTCAGATGTTGTTCAGTTGTTTAGTTAAGTTATTGTTAAGACTCCACATCTAAACAACTGCTAAAGTATAGATTTTTAAAAATTCATATCAAGCCATATTACGTTCTCGTATTGAATTTGTCCTTGTATCGGGCCTTGCAATGGCCGGTGCGTACGTTTAGAAAAGTGTTTCTGAGTTTTTTTGGAGAGTGTAGATAAAATAGTGTATGCAACTACTATAATTAGGCATTAGAATGCTCGTGTCAAACTATTATCACACTCGGCTGCGCCTCGTGTGATAAACAGACACTCGCATTCTAATGACCCCCATTATACGACAGTTGCATAAACTACTATGTTGCTCTAATTTAAGAGTGTTAAGGAGATTCTCACAATTGTCGTCCGTCGTGCGTTACATTACGGTACGTAACGGAGACGTTTGTCAAGTCGTTTTACACACACGTCCGTTACGCAACGTAACCGTATTTGTATGGGAATAAGATTGGAATTCGCAATTTCCTTTCGTCTAACAGACGCATGGGTTACGTTGCGTGAAAAAATGGATCGACAGAGATTTAAATATTTTAGATTTTTAAATATTTCTTGTGAAATTATATTTCAGAAATCTAAGACACAGCTTAGGCCGTTCCGTTTCAAATCGTAGGACAAAATAATTGAAACACTACCATCCTAACAACCATTTAGCTTATTGTAATATCACCGTCTAAACAAATGAAGTATTATTCTCTATTTTGTGCCGTCTACGTATGACGGATGAGTATTGTTGACATGTTACGAATGTCATCCGTGACAGAAATACTCTTCTATACTCATCACAATAAAACAAATTTTATACGGATTATGGTGGTGTATAATATGTTGTATTTTTACCCGACTACGGCAAAGCAAAAAGGAGGGTTATGATTTTGACCTGTATGTATGTATGTATGTATGTATGTATGTATGTGGAAACGAAAACGTTTGTTCCGTCCTAACTTCTAAACAACTTATCAGAATTTGATAAATGAGGTATCATTTGAAGCGTCTAAACAGTCCGCTGGTTATAGGCTACGTTATGTCACTATACATTACATAGGGCGCCCTCTTGAGCTAAGAATTGAAAAAGTTTATACTACTAGTAATGTCGTGTTGGGTATCAAATGAAAGGGCTTAATAAGCACAGTTCAAAAAAATAGTTGCCGTGTGATGTCAGCTAAGAATAGCACCACCCCATTTCTTTTCCGTGGGAGTCGTATGAGGCGACTATGGGATAACGGGACGCGACGGGTGTCGTATAAGGCGACTAAGGGACACGAGGAGTTCATGTGAAGGTATTACAATTAGGCGACAGCTGACAACCTGTCACTTAAGTGAAACACGATTTTAAGGGTTAACCTATTAGTCTTTGATGACTTAATGCAATTACCACCCATATCTGCAACTCGTGTGATGCCGGCTTAGAATAGCATCACCCCATTTCTTACCCATGGGTGTTGTAAGAGGCGACTAAGGGACACGAGGAGTTCATGTGAAGGTATTACAATTAGGCGACAGCTGACAACCTGTCACTTAAGTGAAACACGATTTTAAGGGTTAACCTATTAGTCTTTGATGACTTAATGCAATTACCACCCATATCTGCAACTCGTGTGATGCCGGCTTAGAATAGCATCACCCCATTTCTTACCCATGGGTGTTGTAAGAGGCGACTAAGGGACTCGAGGGTGTGTATTGCAATATATGGCGACGGGCTGACAACCTGTCACTATAGTGATACACAGTTATCTGATTGACCCTCAAACTTTTGTCAGACGTGGTGTTAATATCCGTTGAACGGCCGTTAACGCTCTGCCTACCCCGTAAGGGATATAGGCGTGATTTATGTATGTATGTATCTGCAACTCGTGTAGGCGCATATTGTTACAAACAACCTGACATTTATGCAGCTGAACCACATTTATGAAGAATGTTCAGTTTCTGTGAATTGGGTCAAAATATGCGACAAGTAAATGACAACAGTTTCGTTGATATGTTGAACAGCGTCAAAATAGGGAAGTTGACAATGGAGCAATTAGCAATATTAGACACAAGAAGAATTGTAAACGACACAATTGAATACGATGAAATTGTACATTATTTCCAACTTTAAAAAATGTAGACCAATTTAACAAAAAAACGTCAGAGCGCTTGGCATTACGAACAAAAATCTATACGATCAATGCAATAGACACTTCAACAGAGTCTAAAACATATGGACAAATACCTAAGCAAGAGCACATACCAAACGATCCAAATAGAACAGGTAGTATTATAAAAACTATTCAAATCGGTCGGTCAGCCGTGTGGTGCCGGCAGAGTAGAATAGCACCACCCCATCTCTTCCCGTATCCAGCCAGGAAGGCCGAGGTTGGCGCAGGTCCTGGGCAGCCCTGCGTTTTCCATAATTGCGTCCCAGGCAACGCAGTATCTGTGGAGATGACACTTCACCCGCGTAACGCGGATACCAACACGGGAAGTGGCAGTGATCGGTTATAAGTCCGCACATATGGGCGTAAGTGCGGGCGCCAGGGGTCGCTTCCGACAGTGGAAGGGTCCATCGTAGGCCCACTGATCAGTTACCGCCTGCTCCAAGTTAGGCAATAGGCAGCCCCCGACCAATAAGGTACTGTTCCGCCCCGGTGCTGGTTTGCTCTTTTAGGGTGTAGAGAGCACTAGGCTCAACTGGACAATAGGCGCCGTTACATTTTACACCTGCGACTAAAATTTATAATAGAAACAATTCCCAACACCGCTTATACGTGCGATTTGTAACATGGAATGTTCGTACTATGAGGACAGGCCTCCCTGACATCTGTGTAGGCTCTTCTACACTTCTACTGACGCACAAGATCTGCGTAAAACTGCCATTATCGACGCCGAACTCAACATCGCTGTTTGTGCCTTACAAGAGACCAGACTCCCTGACGAGGGTTCCTTGCGTGAGACACATTACACATTCTTTTGGAAAAGAAAGGACAGCAGCGCTGTGTGTGAGCATGGTGTAGGCTTGGCTATCCGCAACAATCTCTTAACATCATAATAGAGGCTCCTTGCGGCATATCGGAACACATTATGTTGGTGCGGTTAAATACGAATCATGGATACGTAACACTTATTCCTGCTTACGCACCAACATTATCCTCAACGGATGAAGCCAAAACACAGTTTTATGACCAGCTCGACCAGTCTCTACGCGGGTTAAGACCATCTGACCGCTTATACAATCTGGGCGATTTTAACACAAGGGTTAGACAAGACAACGTAGCTTGGCCTGATTGTATAGGTAACCACGGTATAGGGAAGTTAAACGAAAACGGCCTACGTTTATTAGAGCTATGCTCTAAACACCTACTGTGTGTTACCAATACCTACTTCAAAGGCAAATCATCTCGCAAAGTATCCTGGAAACACCCTCGTTCTGGTCACTGGCATCAACTGGACCTTATCCTAACCAAAAAGAAAAATCTCCGCGAGACCCTACACACGCGTACATTTCATAGCGCTGATTGTGACACAGATCACTCTTTGGTGGCTTCGCACGTTGCTATAACTCACAAAAAGATCCACTCGTCCAAACTGCCCGGAAGGAAGAAGATCGATCTTCCCAAAACCAGGGATGATGAGTTTGTCCGAAAGTTTGAAGAGTTGGTACGCGATGAAACTGCCACCTGGGACGTAGACGCTCCTATAGAGGAAGACTGGGGCAAAGTAAAAAAGTTTCTAACAGATGTGGCTGGTACGGCTTTCGGCCACTAGAAAGTCAAAAACCAGGACTGGTTCGCTGAAAATCTCGAACACATAACACCCCTGCTCGAGTCCAAACGGCAAGCTGCGCTTACTCATCGCCTTAACCCTTCCGAAAAGTCGCGTGTCGATTTAGCGAATGCAAAAGCTGTATTACAACGCACATCACGGTACTTTGCTAATGCATACTGGACCGAGCTTTGCCAAAGTATCCAATCGTGCGCTGATGTCGGAAATTTTGGTGGTGTGTATGCTGGCAGTAAAAAGGCCCTTGGTCCTTTGCCTAAAAAAAACAGCCCCCCTTAAAGAAGTGGATGGCACTGTTATTACAGATGCCCAACGCCAACTCGAACGCTGGGTAGAACATTATATCGGCCTCTATTCGGAACCAGTTAATATAATGCCGGAAGCTGCAGACTGCATGCCAAAACTAGCTACCTGGGCCGAGTTAGATGACCTTCCTACCATAAGGGAATACCACAAGGCTGTTAAGCAGCTTAAGACCGGTAAGTCTCCTGGAATATGTACCCATGCCGAAATCATCAGGCTCAAGTGCATATTACCCATCCTGCACAATCTGTTGTGTAAATGTTAGGAAGCGGGATATACTATACTACAAGATATGCGCGATGCTAACATCGTTACCCTATACAAAGGCAAAGGTGACCGCGGTGACTGTAACTGTTATCGTGGTATATCCCTTTTAAGTATAGTAGGTAAATTATTTGCTCGGTTAGTCTTATTAAGACTCCAGAAACTAGCTGATCGTGGATATTCCGAATCTCAATGTGGATTCCGCACCCAGCGTTCCACAACAGATATGATCTTTACACTTCGCCAACTTCAGAAAAAGTGTAGAGAGCAGAGTGTTCACAACATAAAAACTCTTTTCTCTATAAAGAAAAGTTTGTAAGAGCATTTTTGAATTTCGATGTATTTTTGTTCTTCTTGTCCGACCGGCAGCCATGCCACACGCGTTTTATACTTAAATTTTCTTATTATAAATTCCAAGTAAAAATAGTGCAATAAAAGTGAAGAAAGTGCTAAAGTTATATAATTCCTTTTATTCACATCCTCACACGCACCCAAGCCACCATCACTAGCCAACCACCGCAGTCCACTTATAAACGAAGCTAACAACATTTTGGTCCATCATCGCCGTGAAATTGTGGTTTCATCAGTGCGTGTGTGAACTGGACTTTTACATCAAAAGGAACTACGTGTTGGCATCTTCAGCTTTGCCTGGGAGAGAAGCGGCGGCCAAAAATTTGAAATCGCCGCCATTTTGTCTTCGTGTCACGTACGCCTCTTGCGTTTCTCTTCAGTTCGGGCGCGCTTGATTTTTCGCGCTCAGCCCCAGGACGCAAGCAATAAAAAGGGCGCAAATAGTACGTCAATTTTTTTTTCAGCACGACGACCTATATTCAAGCAAGTTTGCGATAAAATTTTGTTCCCATACAAAATCAAGCTTGCGATTTTTTCGAGAGAACAAAACGCTGCATCGAAGAAAATCAAGATTGGATTTGAAACGAACGCACCGCACGGCCTAAGCGATCACAGCGCTTCCATTTGGGTTGTGTCGACCTGCCCGAACGAAGCCTGTCTGTCACTTTCAAAAGTTGCCGTCAGTCACGTAACGACTTAGGAATTGCGCTAGTGTATTAGATCCTCTTTGAGAAATTGTTTTTCTTCGCGAATTTGTATTTATTATCAGTGTGTTTTGTAAGAAACAGATCTTTCTTGTTCTCTCGGTAATAGCTGCTTATCAGCTACTTATTTGTGTTAGTTTGCAAGTCAAGTACACGAGTTACTTCTTAGTGTAGGTATAGTTTTTTTGCAAAATGGCAAACGAAAAGCTAGCCGATCTCAAGGCTCGCCGCGGATATGCGCAGGCGTGTATCACACGTCTCAAGAATATCGCAAACACCTTCCCTGTCCTGTCTATAGAGCTGTTGCAGACAAAACGAGCCCGCATAATTGAAGCTTTCGGTGAGTTTTCTTCTCTTTCGGCGAGCATTACTGTTATAGATCCAAAGGATGATGACTATGAAAGGTTAGGGGCAGTTGAGGATGATTATTTGCTTACTCTGTCTGAATTAGACAAACACATAGCCGCAAAATCAAAAAAGGGGGCTGGTGAGAGTGTACCTGTGTCAAATCATGCCAAGACTAAGCTTCCCAGCGTAGTCATTCCAAAATTCTCTGGTCAGTACTCAGAATATCATAATTTTATTAATCTCTTTACTGCTATGATACACAAAGACACTTCTTTGTATCCAGTTCAAAAACTTTACTACTTGAAGGGATTTTTAGCTGAGGAACCTCATTCCTTAGTAAGTAACTTGCCGCTGGAGGATGACAGTTATGAGAAGGCTTTAGAGTTGTTAAAAGGTCGCTATGATAATAAAGCCAAGATAATACAGGAACACATCTACATAATACTTGACTTACCTAATATTTCCAAATCCACTACAGCGAATCTTCGCAAACTGATTTCAGATACCAAGCAGCATCTTGCAGCTCTTAGAAACCTGAAAGAGCCTGTAGACTCATGGGACAGCATCGTGGTGTGTATCCTATTAAGAAAGCTGGACCTGCTGACCGTTCGTGGTTTCCAGATGGACAAGACAGATTCCAAGAAGCCATCTACTACCCAGGATCTCCTTGAGTATCTTGAACATCGAGCTTTAGCACTAGAATCGACAGAGGCCAGCATGCATAAGCCTCAGGCCCAAGCGCAGCGACTCACCTGTCATGCTGCAACCGTGCCGAAGGGCATTCCATGTTCACATTGCAGTAAGTATGATCATCGATTATATCAATGCCCTGCTTTTAAGCTTCTTACAGCAAACAAACGCATTGAGTTCGTGAAGGCAAACAACATTTGTAAGGTGTGTCTTACAAAGCATGGTCGCAAATGTAAGTTTTATTTCAAATGTTCCGAGCCCGGCTGTAAGATGATGCATAATAGTCTGGTCCATGGGATAGATTCTGAGCAGCCTAAGCAAAATGTGACCTTGGTTTCGAATGCTGCTTCCGGTCAGGTTTTATTGCCTACAGCTATGGTCAAGCTTATTACACAGACAGGTGCTATAATACATGCACGAGCTGTTCTTGACACTTGCTCTATGACTTCATTAGTTTCAAGTAAAATCGTGGATCAATTAGGAAAGACTCCAACTAACACAAATGCCACCATAGTGGGTATCACTGGTGCATCATTATCGGTTGACAAATGCGTAGACCTTGAGGTGCATTCCACTGTCTATCCATTCAAGATAAATGTCAACTGCAATATAGTAAAAAATGTTACTTCAAACCAGCCTCCAGCTCAGTTTGATGTGTCGCATGTTACTTTGCCTCCTAACTGCAAGTTGGCCGACCCTAATTTTAATGTGCCTGGGAATGTGGATATGTTGCTTGCAGCTGATGTATTCTTCCAGATCCTATTGCTGTCGCCGGGTGGTGAGGTGTCTGCGAGCAGCCTAGCTCCTGCAGAACCAGCGGCAGCCACCAGCAGTAAGCAGCCAGTTGTAGTACACACCACACTTGGACACATCGTCGGTGGAGCCAACAACTTTTCAACAAGTAAAACCAACCAGTTACTTTCTTTTTTTTGTCAAGATTGTAGCACCAACTTAAGCGACACTATGAGTGAGTTTTGGAGGACGGAAAAGGTGCCGGAAATCTTTCCAGAGCGATTACCTGAACATGATTATTGTGAAAAGCTTTTCAAGGAAACCACCAAGCTTGAAAATCAGAAATTTCAAGTTTCAATGCCTCTAAAGGTTCCTTTGGAGCAGGTTAGTTCAGAGCTGGGAGATTCTTTTAATCTGGCACTCATGAGATTTTATAATCTTGAAAAAAAAATTAAAAAAAAACCCGCGTTTTCGTGAGGAATATATTAAATTCATAAATCAATACATTGAGATGGGACATGGTGAGTATCGGGACATAGGTAGCTATGATTTGTCTAAGGACCCGGTCTACTTCACTCCTCACCATGGTGTCATAAGGGAGACTAGCAAAACCACTCCATTAAGAACTGTTTTTGATTTCTCTATGCTTACTAATAAAAAAGTATCTTTAAATGATCTTCAACTGAACGGTCCGGTAGTACAAAAGGATCTCTTTGAAATTTTGCTTTCCTTCAGATTAGAAATGTATTTCTTTATCTGCGACATTCAAAAGATGTTTAGGTGTATTGAGATTGACCCAGCTCAGCGTTCTCTACAAAACATTTTGTGGCGAGACTCACCTGACCAAGATGTCAAGTGCATACAGTTGAATACTGTCACCTACGGCTCAAAGTCGTCTTCCTATCTTGCCACTCGCTGTCTCATAGAGCTTGCCATTAGGTATGAAAGTCAGTTTCCCCTAGCATCAGCAATTTTAAAGGAAAATACATATGTTGATGACGTACTATCAAATGCTCATTCTGAACAAGCCCTGCTCCAAATGCAATCTGAGTTAATTCAGCTACTCGCTCTGGGGGGATTCAAGTTACATAAATGGACTTCTAACTGCCCTGCTGTCCTACAAGACGTACCCAGGGAAACTCATCATTTTGGAGAGCTGGATCTTCTGAAGCAGGACTTGTCACTCAAAACTCTAGGTATTCGTTTTGACGTGCAAAGTGATGTCTTCGTCACCATGTGCCCTGAGCCTTATAAAGGAAAGCGTCACTCAAAACGCGACATACTGAGTTACATTAGTAAGTTCTACGACCCTCTGGGTCTTATAGGACCTATTATGGTACAAGCTAAGGTAATTATGCAAAGGCTTTTGTTGCAGATTATTGTGAATATTATTTTATTTAAATATTTATTACCGACACTAAAGTAATATGACACTGATTTGATTCGATAGTCCAATAGTTCGACTGATTAAATTCGAATAGAATCCTATTGGCCGGGGTTCGACTCCCCACCGCCCCACCACCGGGCGCTGGTGAGTCGAGCGTCCGGGCAGTGGGAGGCAGTCTGTGTTCGTCAGTTGTGCGGTGCGCACGTAAATTGTTATATATAAAGTGCTGTGGTGAAAGTGTTAGTTTTACTGAGTGCTCATTAAATACAAGTGTTACTGAAAACTGGATTTTAATTTCCTACGGCGAACATCGACAGCAGTTCAGAAGTGGAATTATTCACGTGTCAAGGTATTGTGTTCTTTGAATTTTTTTTTTCTCTTACTTCCCGAAGCTATATATGGTTCCCATTGCAAAAAAATTTATTATTTTTAAAGCTCAAAAGTATACTTGCGCTTATTATTCTATTTAAAATAAATAAATTTAATGTATAGCAGGTCCTGGCAGGATAAATTTATTTATTTATCGATAAGAGTATTTGGTTGACAACCTTTGATTTAATCACTCTCAACGCAATTATTTATGGTATAGGGCCGTTCTACAAATAACACTATATTCCTGCAGCTATCCCAATATCTCAAAAACTGCAATTGTTTTTGCTCTCTATAATTCGCTTATAATTTTTTATATTTATTTTATGATTAGTTTTTCGTTAATATTCTATTATTGATAATATTATCTGTTAGTCACAGCTACACGAAGAATAACTACATGGATATACCTCATATTAGAATTTTATTGAGTATCCTTTAATAATTTAGTTATTAACAACTTTAATCTACATTGTCAGAATCTGTCGGATTTTTTCTTCTAATTTTCAGGAGACATGGAGGGTAAAAAAAGACCAGTGCTAAGAGGATCACCAGTTCTTCCGCTATCTGGCCTTTGCCGCCAGGCAAGAAATCCTGTGAGGCAACCCATCGATAATGAGGATGCGACTGTACCGGTACGGGAAAGCGCGAGGGCTCCATCGGTCCGCCATTCAGAGGTTCGTGCGTCACTTGAGGAGTACCGCCCTTCACGAAGTGCAAGAAGTCCTGTGAGGCGATCCATCGCATATGAGGATGCGACTATGCCTGTACGAGAGAGAGAGAGAGCTCCATCTGTCCGCCATTCTGAGGTACGTGCGTCACGTGAGGAGCAACGCCATTCACGTAGTAACAGTCGTGGGCGCTCTCGATCGCGATGCGCTACTCAGCGTGGGCGTTATCGATCTGGAAGTAGACCAGACCGTGCATCACGCCGGGATGGTCGTCTGTCCAGAAGAAGGAGTCGTCCCCGTTATGCTAGCGAGCATGAAAATCACTGCAGAAGTCGCCGTTTAAGAACACCAAGTTTAGACGGTTATAGATGCAGAAATGATGACGCTCTTCAAGACAGACGTTTTCTGGAGGGCCATAGTGACCACTGTCCTAATAACAGAATTGTAGCGTTGCGCAGCCGCCGCCAGAGTACCAGCTACCGTTCGAGGAGCCCATTACGTAGGCAGAATCAGCCATGTGAGTTGCTTGATAACCAATCTGTTTCTAACGTTACTATTTCTCAATTAGTAGAAGCACTCCAAGTTATAAAGAATGGGAACACTCATAACACTAATATGCCTTTAAGTTCATTACAAAATGTGATTCCTGAATTCAATCCCTCTCGTCACGAGCAAACTGTCAAAACATGGTTACAAAAAGTGAATGAGTGTGCTCAAATTTATAACTGGAATGAAACACAAACAATCCACTTTGCATTGCCAAAACTAAAAGGCGTAGCCCAAAAATGGTATGAGGGCCAGAATAGTTTGTTGTATTCTTGGGACGAGTGGCAACAAAAACTTAAGACTGCATTTCCTAGTGATGAGAACTATGGGAAATTACTCACTGCTATGCTTGCCAAACGTGCTCGTTTCGGCGACTCTCTAGAGGATTATTTTCACGAAAAAGTTTTGTTGTTGAATCGATGCGATATAACAGGTAAAAATGCTATCGATTGCATTATCTATGGTATAGAAGACCGTAGCATACGTCTCGGAGCTGAAGCAGCACAATATGTAAGTATGGAAAAATTGCTTTGTTTTCTGCGGAACGCTAAAGGTGGGAAGTCTACGGGCAGTTTTGATCGGAGGCGAAAAGGTATGAACACAGGAGATTATTTGTCTTTGAATAAAAATGCAGCAAGTACTAGTGCTAAAAAAAATGTCACTTGTTACAACTGCCATGAGGATGGACACTATAAGTCTGATTGTCCAAAACCCGCAGTAAAGTGCAATAATTGTCTTTTGTTCGGACATCCAACGGATAAATGTCGTGCGGCTAAAACCAAAGATAAAACAAAAACAATTTTATCCGTATTCTCGAACAAAAGTAATGACGATAAATTCTTTAAGCTTGTAACTATTAACGGTGTAACTAAACGTTGTTTTGTAGATTTTGGAAGCAATGTTACAGTTATTAAACAATCAGAATCTATGAACATTAACTGTGACTGGACGACGGACGATTTACCGGTTTTCAGGGGTTTTGGTAAAAGTTTCGTAGATGCTTTGCAAAAAGCTACTACTGATGTCGTGGTCGATGGAATTAAGGCGAAAGTAGAAATTTTTGTCGTGCCTGATAGTGTAATGGACGCACCAGTGCTGGTTGGTCAATCCTTCACAGAGCAACCACATATCTCGTTTGAGAAAGATTCAGAGCAGCTGAAACTTAAAAGAAAGCAGATTAAATTATTTAATGTCGGAAATGTGATTGTCAATAAGCTCACTATAGTAAAAGTGAAATGTAATCCATTATTTACAGGCAATGTTTATGTTGAGGAAAGTGTGAGACCAGAATCTGGTAGAGAACATTGTGTGGTTCGCGGAATATTCTCTATACGGAAAGGGCATGGTGAAATTTTAATAAGGGGAGTTTCACACAAAGGATTTGAGCTAAAGGAAGGAGAGCTACTTGCTAGGTGTGTTCCGGCTGAGGAGGATACGGCAGAATCTATACATCTGAGGGTAAAATCTGTTACAAATAAGGAAAAGCCGTGTGTTTCTATAAAAGGAAATGATTTGAACGTAGATAAGGATTTGAGACCTGAAACTATCTCTGAGTTAGTTGAACTTTTGAATACACACAGATCAACTTTCGCTTTCGATTTAAGCGAGTTAGGAAAAACAGACAAAGTTGAAATGAGTATAAGGGTAAAGGACGACACACCGGTAGTTTTCCGACCGTATCGCCTTTCGGCTCATGAGAGACTCAAGGTACGTGAAATGGTACAAGAGCTATTAGACAATGATATAGTTCGCTCTTCTACATCTTCTTATTCAAGCCCAATAGTCTTAGTTAAGAAAAAAAATGGTGAATCAAGGATGTGCATTGACTACAGAGCGCTGAATCGGAAAACTGTAAAAGAAAATTATCCTTTACCTAGAGCCGATGATCAAATAGATGATTTAGCTGGACACAAGTATTACACAACGTTAGATTTAAGGTCAGGTTACTATCAAATCCAAATAAACGAGAAAGATCGTCATAAAACTGCATTTATAACCCCTGATGGGCATTTTGAATTTAATCGCATGCCTTTCGGGCTGGTAAATGCGCCAGCTGTGTTTATGAGAATGATAAGTCAAGTACTTGGCCAAGCAAGACACAACATAGCTTCCGTTTACATGGATGATATAATAATACCTTCTCATTCGATTGAGGAAGGAATGACCCGATTAAAAGTTGTTTTAAAATTGTGAGCTGGTGAGTCGAGCGTCCGGGCAGTGGGAGGCAGTCTGTGTTCGTCAGTTGTGCGGTGCGCACGTAAATTGTTATATATAAAGTGCTGTGGTGAAAGTGTTAGTTTTACTGAGTGCTCATTAAATACAAGTGTTACTGAAAACTGGATTTTAATTTCCTACGGCGAACATCGACAGCACTTTGGACTAGTAACACGGACTGGGATGACTCTCCTCCCGAAGACATTCACCAACTTTGGTCTGATTTTGTGGATAGCATCCAGCAGATGGCGCCACTTTCCTTACCTCGATGTGTAATGCTGAGTGATGCTATTCTTAGGCAACTGATCGGGTTCTGCGATGCATCGCTTGTCGCGTACGGCTGTTCTCTGTACCTACGCACTATAGATACACAAGGTAAAGTAAAAGTTGAGCTACTATGTTCCAAGTCGCGCATCAATCCGCTTCGCAAAGAGCTCACTGTTCCGAGGCTCGAACTGAACGCTGCGCTTCTGCTCTCGAAAATGGCTGTAAAGGTACAGAACACACTGGCTACAAAAACACACATAGATGACACCTACCTCTTATCTGACTCGCAGATAGTGTTAGCTTGGCTAAAAAATGACGTCACTAAGTTGCAAACGTACGTCTCAAACAGGGTTAGAGCAATTTCAGAGCTTACTCGTAACTGTCATTGGCGATATGTCAATACTGCAGACAATCCTGCAGACTGTCTCAGCAGAGGCTTGCAACCTCAAGAACTTCAGCATCATCATATATGGTTTAATGGTCCATCTTTGCTGCATGAAAAAGACTACAGCTTTCCATTAAAATGCGATCAACCGACACTGTTACCTGAGTTGAAAGCTAACGAAAGCGTTGTGTTTGCTACGACTAGCACTATTGATAACGATTTATTTTCAAAGTTAAAAAAGTTTTCGAGCATCAATAAAATGACTCGTGTACTTGCTTACATTCGAAGATTTTGTAACAACGTGAGGCCGAATGCTGTAAAAAATAAGGATTTTATATCAGCCGCTGAGTTGGATAAGGCTTTGTTACTTATTGTAAAGCATGAGCAACAAAAGTATTATGCTAGTGAAATTAAATGTCTGGTTTCTCACAAACAGGTCACTGGTAGCTTAAAGCCGCTTACGCCTTTCTTGGACCCTATCGACGGCGTACTTAGAATTTCTGGTCGTTTGCAGAACGCTCCAATTCCTTACGCGAAAAAGCATCCAGCTATTTTACCTAAAGATTCTGATATTACTACCCTGCTTGTGAGAGATGAACATATAAAATTGCTCCATGCTGGTCAACGACTAGTTCTTAGTTCGTTAAGACAAAGATTTTGGATAGTAGACGGATTACGTTCTGTCAAGAAAGTTATTCATAAATGTATTATCTGTTTCAGAATGAAAGCAGTAGCCAACACTCAGCTATTTGGTCAACTCCCCGCTGAACGTGTCACCCCTTGCGATAGAGCATTTCAAATTGTAGGAGTCGATATGGCTGGCCCGGTTTCAATAAAGAACTGCCAATTAAGAAGGTCTGTGATAACGAAAGCTTATATAGTACTCTTCGTATGCTTTGTCACAAAAGCGGTTCATATTGAGCTCGCATCGGATTTGACTACGGAAACGTATCTGGCATGTTTTAGGCGTTTCATTTTTCGAAGGAACCTGCCCAGCGACGTCTACTCTGACAACGGGTCCACGTTCAAGGGAGCTAAAAACCAAGTAGATGAGTTGTATCATTTATACTCTTCTCAGAGTCACCAAAGTCAGGTACAAGCATACGCTGCTTCGCGCGGAATTAATTTTCATTTCATACCTTCATACAGCCCGACCTTTGGTGGACTATGGGAGAGTGGTGTTAAGAGTGTGAAACATCATCTTAAGAGAGTTGTTGGTAAAGCTGTGCTTACATATGAGCAGCTTAACACATTGCTCGTAGAAATAGAGGGAATTTTAAATTCTCGGCCTCTCACTGCTGTAACCTCAGACCCTAATGATTTTTCTTACTTGTCTCCTGGTCATTTTCTTACTGGCGCGCCTCTCAATACTTACCCAGAGCGTGACCATACTAAAGCTAAACCTAATTTGCTTAAGCTTTGGGCTATAACCTCGAGCATGAAACAAATGTTTTGGAGGTATTGGAGCAAGCATTATATTACTTTACTACAAAATAAGCCTAAGTGGCAAAATGTAATGCCGAATGTGACAATAGGTAGTTTGGTTATATTATGTAGCGACAACACACAACCTCTTCACTGGCCCATGGCTAGGGTGACAAACATTTTCCCCGGCAAGGATGGTAAAGTTCGCGCTGTCGAAGTGATGTCTGCTAACGGCTATAGGCATAACAGAGCCATTACGAAGGTTTGTGTGCTGCCGATAGATACTAACATAGGTTAATTTTTGTACTATAATATGACTTCATTTTATAGTCATCAGCGAATTTTATGTTATAAGTCTTTTATAAGATAAGTTAAATAGGTAGTTTCTTGGTTAAGCTGCTGCTTACTGTAATTTTATTTTTTTTTTTTTTTTTGAGGTGGAGCCCTCAACTTGTAATAAGTTCAGGTAGATTTCTTATTCATTTGCCTATACACTTAGTTAAAGAATAGGTAGATATCTAAAGTCATTGAGAACAATCTTTGCTTGTTTTTTGTTTTTCACTCATGCCTATTTATAAACTTAGGTACCTACTAGCTACTGTATGTTATCCATCAGTTGCAGATGTTTATCTTAACTGTAATTCAAAATACATTGTTAGTAATTTTTTACAAGTTTTCTATGAACTGTATAGATGTCATTCTATTGTTTTAACTTATTCATTCATGTAAATAAGTTGTTGCTTTACAGAAGTTTTGAACTTTTAATGATATTTTTAGAAAGTAACCAAAAGATGTTATGTAATTTCTTTGAGGCGGCAACTTATGTTCACAACATAAAAACTCTTTTCTCTATAAAGAAAAGTTTGTAAGAGCATTTTTGAATTTCGATGTATTTTTGTTCTTCTTGTCCGACCGGCAGCCATGCCACACGCGTTTTATACTTAAATTTTCTTTTTATAAATTCCAAGTAAAAATAGTGCAATAAAAGTGAAGAAAGTGCTAAAGTTATATAATTCCTTTTATTCACATCCTCACACGCACCCAAGCCACCATCACTAGCCAACCACCGCAGTCCACTTATAAACGAAGCTAACAACACAGAGAACACCTCTGTTTGTGGCGTTCGTAGACCTTAACAAAACCTTCGACACCGTTAGCAGAGAGGGCCTTTACACTGCACTTGTAAACATCGGGTGCCCGCCAAAACTTCTGAGCCACGTTAAATCCTTCCATATGGACATGAAAGGATCTGTTGTATTTAACGTCAATACATCCGAGCCGTTCGTAGAGGTGTTTGCCAAGGTTGCATGTTGGCTCCTACCCTGTTATGCATGGTCAAACATACATACATACAAAGATAAGATTATGATGAGTGTATTTTGTTTAATTAACGAGTGATGTTTTAATTGTGAATTTAGCTGCATTTCTATCCAGAAAAAAAAATACATACCAAAGTGTTAAACTAACCTTCAACCCCAAAATAATTAAAATAAAAACCAGTTCAAAAACTAACACCCGACTACTGAGATATCGCGCTCTAAAAAGTAAGAAACAAGAAATCTGGAATATTAACTACAAACAATATAATATCTATAGTCCACGAAATTTATACGAAGATATGACACATAATTATATATATAAATGTGTATTAAATAAAAAAATATTTTGGTTTATAGGTGATAGCCGTGGTCGTATGCCACCTACTCTAGTACTTAGTAGGTGATATCATAAACTTGCACAACATAATTAGGTAAGGCAAACTGGCATACGTCCACGGCTATCACCTATAAACCAAAATATTTTTTTATTTAATACACATTTATATATATAATTATGTGTCATATCTTCGTATAAATTTCGTGGACTATAGATATTATATTGTTTGTAGTTAATATTCCAGATTTCTTGTTTCTTACTTTTTAGAGCGCGATATCTCAGTAGTCGGGTGTTAGTTTTTGAACTGGTTTTTATACAATTCTACAATTCGAGCTCTTTGTTGTCATACAGTGATGAGTAATAACTGAAAACTCAAAAAAATATTAGGTCTACTAAATTTTCTATTTATAAATACAACGCGCATAATCTTTCTTTATTATAAGGTTTACTTTTCGTACCATTATTTTATTTAGACTAGTGTAGGTAGTAACAGACACATAACGTTTGAATACGACGTCATAGCTTTTCAACATAGGCTGTCATAATTGTCCCATAATATCTTTAAATTTAAAAAACAATCAGGTAAATTTGACAATGTAAGTATTGGCGGCTGCGGTAAATTTCGGGTGTTTATTGACCATTATAATTTAAATAATCTGAACGAAAAGCATACATACACATATCACGCCTATAATCCCTTGCGAGGTTGGCAGGCCGCAAACGGCCGTAAAAACGGTCATTTATCTGACAAATATTTGAGGGTCATTCCAACATCAAACGAAAAGCATATAAATAAAAAAATTTCATGAAAGATCAATAAAATAAATATAATTATGCTGCTGACATGGTTTAAATACGGAAATGTTATTGAAGCTGAAGCGATGTCCAATTACGATTACATACAGGTTATTTTTTATTGAACACGGGAAATTCACAGGGCGATTCTACTCATGATTCTGAACATCTTTTAGTATGGGGTCACCTGCGAAATCGCGAGTAACGTTTGTCAAATTGTGTAAATTACATCCTCGATACTAACATATACCTTTTTCAGAATTTTATGGCTGTGATTGTCTAAATGAAACTGGTTTAAAAATCTTGTTCGCGCTATTTCCCCGCCTATCAAGATACATACATACACAAATCACGCCTATAATCCCTTGCGGGGTAGGCAGAGCGTAAATAGCCGCAAAAAACGGCCATTTACACCACGTCTGACAAATGTTTGAGGGTTATTCGGAATATTGTGTATCGCTATAGTGACAGGTTGTCAGCCCATCGCCTAAAATTGCAATACACACCCTCGAGTCCCTTCGTCGCCTCTTACAACTCCCACGGGAAAGATATGGGGTGATGCTATTCTAATGCTATCAAGATATTGAGTCATAAAGGGTCACATAAAGATTGGTTTATTTCCAAAACCAGTCGATATAGACGGACAAACCGACATAAGGCCACTTTAACTCATAAATGCGATATTTATATGAGGGTAAGTTATTACATGTACCGTGTGATGCCGGCTTAGACTAGCATCACCCCATTTCTTACCCATGGGTGTCGTAAGAGGCGACTAAGGGACTCGAGGGTTAGATGTGTATTGCAATTTTAGGCGATGGGCTGACAACCTGTCACTTTAGTGATACACAGTTATCTGATTGACCCTCAAACTTTTGTCAGACGTGGTGTTAATTTCTGTTACAGCCGTTAACGCTCTGCCGACCCCGTAAGGGATATAGCCGTGATTTATGTATGTATGTAAGTTACATTTTGATGGTAAAATTGGTGCCATAATGGACGTTGGTGCCAACAGTAATACCAAATAATAATGTCTGAATTAACAATAACAAACAGCCACCTCAGTCCACTATTGGACATGGATCTGCGCCTTTTGAAGGGTATTGCTATACTCAACACGCTTGGCAAGCCGATTGGCGAACAAGATATTGCTCTCAGAGGGAACGCTACTGCCGATTGCCTGAATGAACTTATCCCTCAGTCGCTTTTTACGACACCCACATGTTGTATTGAGGTGATGCTATTCTAACCGATACGGTTTTCTATTAGGACAATACAAAATTGTTATAAAAAGAAGAAAATTGCAATTTTTTTTTTTTTATCAATAACCGATCATGACGTCAATAAGTGATAATGCTATTCTACATTGAATAAAGTTATTTCATTTTCAATCCGGCATCGCACGGTAATCAATAACAATATCAAAGTTCACACGTTAATTTAAATCTTGATTAAACTAGGGCTTTTCACTAAACTGCTTGGCTCTCTTAATTACCATGTGATACAAAGTAAATGAATGACCTTATTAACTATGGTGTCAAGGATATCTGGAGACAGTGAGGTCAGAAAATCAACACACAAACATAAAATTATATTTTTCGTCAACTTATTTAAAAAAATTGTGATCAAAGTACATAACCCCATTTTATCTTATTAAAGTACCTTCCGAAGCACATGAAAAGGGTGAGCAAATGTTGGTTAAAAACATACAATTTTATTGCACAAACCATTGGCCCAGGTCCGGTTGCCAAACGGTAATCTGCTAACGTAAAAGCGTACATTGAAAGTAAACCGTACGCTTAACAGCACTAATAAAAGTGATAAAATGTCATGGGATAGAATGAGGCATATCCTGATTTTGTTCTTACGATTGTATTTGGTGCTGTTTCGCAACAAACAAATATATTTAAACAATTTTGAATTTCTCTGATTCTGCGCACGGAAAGATTTAAAAAATGACTTAGCGGGTCTAACAAACCACGAAATATTTTACGCTATTTCCCTGCCCCTTTTAGGGCGGATTCAGATGTACCGAACAGTGGTACTCCCACTTGTCGTCCGTCTTAGCAAGTTTGTCTGTCAGACGAAAGGAAAATACAAATCCCGCTCTTATTTCTATTCATATACTACTACGGTGTGTTTACGGATGTGTCAAACGAATTGATGCATGCATGCCGTAAGCAGCCGAAACCTAGAAGGATTAACTCTCTACAAAATAAAAACAAGTAAGTCGCGTAAACCCACATCATGTAGCCATATCTGTATAGGAATACGATCAAAGTCGAAATTCCCTTTCGTCTTGCAGATACATGCGTTATGGTGCGTTAAAAATACGCAGTGATGGACGACAATTGGGACGGAATGTGAAGCCCGCGTACGTCTGAATCCACTTTTATAAAACCAGTCCTGCAAAGCTGCAAGTGACGTACCTATAGCACAGTCGCCGCTGTCTGATTGCAGTCTTTTGTATCTAGTGGTAGTTATCCCCCGCCAACGGAAATGGATATCCTTATCTCCATGGAATACAGTGCAATTATAACACAAGATTTAGCTTTGAGGTGACTGGGGAACGGGACGGGACGGGGGTTTGCTGGCGTTTTATCAGATTATTAATATTTTACACGTGTAGAAATTCTGTTTCATGTAGGTAAAAAAAGGAAATGTGAAAATAATTACAGTATTTATTTTTAACATAGTATTATAAGTATTTGAAATTGAAATAAACTTTATTAAAGATAGGTAGTAGTATTACATATTTTGAAAAACTTAGCCGCCGCCAATAATTTGTGGTGTTAGGTTAAGTACATACAATTTTTGAAAACTTGCAAAATTTTCAAGCGCGGGCCGGATTTGAACTAGTAATGGCGAAAGTCGCAGGTAAAAATCCTGCCAGCGTTTGTTAATTTTGTAAGTAAAAAAAATAGTATCGTATCACTTATTGACGTCATGATTCGTCATAGTACAAAAACGAAATTTATTACAGAATTTTCTTTTTAATAACAATTTTGTATTATCCTGATAGAAAACCGGCTCAGGCGGGATAAAAAAAAAAATGCTTTGCCTCGGGGCTGGCCATATTAAACACACAGCATGTAACTTTACGCCACCACCATCAGAAAATTACATTTGTTTCAAATTGAAATCAAGATCTTCAAAGCGTATTCTTAACATGCGCAAATAAGAAGATACATATTTAGATTCGTTCGATAATATCGCAGTAGCATGTCGCCCTCTATAATATTTTAAAAAATCCAGCCCTGATATTAGTGACGTTTAGCGACCCTTGCTGACTGATTTGCAGTATTTTATATCAAGTGTGCGGAAAGCGGAAACGCGTGAAGCGGAAAGTTTCCCAGACAGCGGATACGCCATGTGACGAAACGTTTAGGCATTAAAGAACCTTTTACTGGAAAATGTATTTTACTCTGTTCAAGAGTATTTAAATTGTAAATTTTAAATGATTTTACCTAGTTTTATAGACATTTAATTTTTTATTGCTTTTTTATGACATTGATTATGTACTTATTTGACAAGAGTCTGTTCAAGAGTATTTAAATTGTAAATTTTAAATGATTTTACCTAGTTTTATAGACATTTAATTTTTTATTGCTTTTTTATGACATTGATTATGTACTTATTTGACATTATATACTTATATTTTTATATTTTACCTCTATATTTCCTTGTCATTATGGTGGACATTGATTTTACTAATTGTAAAGAATTTTAGAACCTTTGATGTGAAATAAATAAATAAACTAAACTAAACATGCATCCTTATTTACTTGGTATACAAACACACACACACACATCATGCCTTTATCCCTTGCGGGGTAGGCAGAGCGTAACCGTCCGTAAAACTACGGTCACTATCGCTACGCCTGACAAATATTTGAGGGCCGTTTCGTGTGTCACTTTAGTGACAGGTTGTCAGCATGTTGCCTCACGTGAAACTCTTGAGTCGTTTAATCGCCTATAGTAACACCTGCGGGGATGAAATGGGTTGATGCAATTCTAAGCCGCCATTACGCGGCTTATTATAGTGTAATTATTTCGTCTGATTTTCGTCCGCGTCAACGGACTTTTATAAACATTTTAAGTAAATTTCAAGTTATTGTCGATGCTTCAGACTATGCATAGGCTACGTTACCTGCATATCAAAGTATGTAAAAATACTTTATTGCATATTTAAGTCACAAACAAAACACATAAAAGGGAAATATAAACTAAAGATGCGGCCTTATCGCTGAAAGTGATTTCTACCAGACAACCTTTGGGTCGAAGAGAAATCAAAGAGAAGAAGAGAGTAGTGCATAAAATTAAGTATCGCTGAAAACGATCTCTACCGGATAACTTCTGGGTGGAGAAGAAATCAAAGAGAAGAAGAGTGCAAGTGTTAAATAAAGGCAAGATTAAAAAGTAAAGGTAAGATAAGGGTAAATTGACAAAAATTCATATTTTACCGCTATTTCTCTAACATCTATCTGATTGACTCTAAAACTTTTGTCAGACGTGGTGTTAATATCCGTTATACGGCCGTTAATGCTTTGCCTACGCCGTAAGGGATATAGGCGTGATTTATTTATGTATGTATTTCTCTAACAGCCTTTATAAAACCACAGCTGCCGCTATCTGATTGCAGTCTTTTCTAAAACGGCCACTTTTGGTATTAATTGCCATAACTTAAATGCAGCGAATATTTCATTGAGTATGCAGGTTCTAATTTTATTTGAAGATAATACTAAAAACTTGAGCAACGTAAATTCTGATATAGATTGTTTGTATAAAGAGTTTTTTTTTTAAGTGGCGCCACTGTCAAGGTTGTGAACGAGTACACTTGCCTTAAGAATAATAATAAAAACTTGAGAAACGGAAATTCTCGTAGATTGTTTGTATAAAGAGTTTTTATTTGTGAGTTTTTTTTTTAAAGACACGCCCTCAAGTAATGCCAACCGTACCGGAACATTAATGCAGCCCTGCAAGTGTTGTCTAGCTCAATCCCGCTGTCTGATTGCAGTCTTTTGTATTAAGTGCGCGGATATCTCTAGGCAGTGCAAAAGCGCATCTCTATCTGGAATAGAGTGCAATTGTCGCACAAGAGATTGCCTTGAGGTGTCTTTTTTTACACGACTGTCAAACCAAAAAAGGAGTGTATCTAATGTTTTAAGATCATGTACGAGTATGTATGTGCGATTCTTTAAAGGACCGAAACTCGTTAACCACTGAACAGATTCGACTGGGAATTGAATCGGAAGAATCATTACAATATAAAAAATAAAAAAAAATATATCCCGAGTGTCATAGTCTAGGCTTTATCTCAGAAAGCAGACGTGTTTTAAATTTTTTATTTACATGTTTATCGTATTTACCTTTCTCAACATTTTTCCTCCTTATTAATTAATAAATTATTACCTTTTGCATAAGAATAGATAATAATACTGCGTATAGAAACGAAACTCCTTTGTCTGGGCCCCAAAAGCCGCGCTTTAAATACCTACTTCCCCCCGCAGCCCGTAACGCCCCGCACTCTCCCACGCTTTAAGTCGGGGCTGTCACGTGCCAATAATTTTATTCCAGACTAGCGGCCAGTCAAGCGGTTGCGACCGCTGCTAATAGTTTTCCCGTGGGAACAAAATATTTACCCGTTTTAAAGTCTTACCTTACCATTTTATATAGGTAGGTACAGAATTTTAAAATAGGTGCAAAACATACCTACGATACGAATGTGCTTATTTATCATTATCAGCTAACAATGACTTAGGCACCTAGGTAGTTTAAATTAGAAAATGGGAACTAGGTACCTACGTAAGTAAAAATAGGAGTACACACAACAATTACGTATAATAACGAATGGTAGGTACCTAGGTATTTCATCTCTCTTTAATCTTATCTTTAGGCAAATTAAAAAAACTTAGATGCGGAGTTTTCCTCGCATCACCTTTGCAGCCATACACACCACAATAATTCGGCATTGCTAAATTTTTCACAAAAAATGAAAATTCGACCCGCACGACGAACGTTTCCGCGGCGAAGCGCACTCCCGACTGAATTGTTCGCTAAGAGACAGCCAGACGGATTGACCTTGAGCGCGTCTGGAGCGGGAGTGTCATCTCTATGTGATTTCTACTCTATGCCTTTTGTACCTAGAGGATGTCACTACACGAGCATCAATATATCGATAAATTAAAGACTATGGGCAGGACTCAGATGGCAGAGTGGTATTGGTATGCCCCGGTTAAAGTCGGGAGTTCCAAAACCCATTATTAAAACGGGTTTTATGGCGGATTTCCATCTTCACATCTATTGCTGCGTATTGCGGCGTTTGCGTCGTTTTACAAACGCATCCGTCCACGCATCGTCAACGCATTGTCGCCGTATTTACGTACTGAAAGAAGATGGGAATTTACAATTTCCTTTCGTCTGACTGGATGAGCAGCAACAGACGTCAAGTCCCCGTTTCGTGGTTTTATTTAGATCAAAAGACTAGATCAATTTTAAGGACTGTTAAAATCAACGATAGAGAAATATATCCAGCTGGCCTTGGCCGGAATGAGACGACTACATATCGATGCGTCTTGTGCACACCACAAGATACCCATTATTGTGTATTAAGTGCGCAGTTATCCTCAGTCAGCGGAAATGCACATTCTTACCTTCTTGGAATTTAGTGCAATTATCGAGGCTTCTTTGAGGTGTCAAGTTGATATAAATGGTATTCTAACTTTACTTTAAGTTCCTAGTGGGTGGCGCTGATTCCAAAGCCGGTTCAGCAGAACAACGATTTCCTGTAAAGGTTATAAAATAAAATTAAATATTATGTTTTCTTTAGAGATTATTTTAAAATAATTTCATCAAAGATAAACACCTTAATACACTTGACTTACTTATACTTTCGACTGGAAAATATCAAAAAACGCTTTGGCAAATTCTGCATGCTTCTGTATGCTTGTAGGCATATGATGATGTCACTGTGATAAAAAATTACTCCATAACCCCTTGTCTGTCACGTACCGGGAGCCGGACAACAATTTTGAACCTTAACTACCCACAATAAAATTCAAAACCAATGAAATTGTTATAGTATGAAGCGACAGACGAGTGATTAAGGAACTTTCATTAATAAAGTTTCTCCTTATCGTAAGGAAGATAATACTACGTTAGACCTGTGGGTCAGCTATTCTGTTGTACCCATAACAATGATGGTTTATTATCGATACCATAAATAACAAAATGGCAATATGAAGCTACGCATTGTGTTAATTTTCCCAATAGTGGGAGAAAAATATAACGGTTGCCACTGGCAACCCCATCAAGAAAAGTAAGGTGTCTGTAAGGTGTTTGTATAAGGTGGGGCAGAATTTCGATTTAACTCAGCTATTACTTAGCAGAACTTGAACAAGGCACTGTATGGTTGGTCTGAGCCTTATTATATCATATTTATTTTTTGTATCTAATATCGATGAAATCAACAATTTAGAAAGCAGCAACATTAGCTTTCGTTGAAAAATCGATCACTTGACAGATCGTTCGAAAATCTGAAAAAATTAAAAGCGTCATCTATTTTAGACTAGTGTTGTTAACAGTTCGAAAATTCCCTATTGTTGACGAACTTAGACAGATGCTTCTGATTGTGCTTAGGGCGCATGTCACCTATACATACATACATCAGCCTATTGCAGTCCACTGCTGGACGTAGACCTCCCCCAGGGTACGCCATATGGCACGATCTCCCGTTTTCGCCATCCAGTTGCTACCAGCCTCCTTTTTAAAGTCATCGGTCCATCTGGCCGGAGGTCGTCCAACACTACGCTTGCCGAGGCGTGGCCTCCACTCGAGAACCCGTTAACTCCACCGTCCGTCGGTTCTACGACAGATGTGCCCAGCCTACTGCCACGCCATTTTAGCTTGCTTATAATACAAGTAACCTCTATTTGAATAATTTTGTTCAATATTATATCTAAAGTTTGAAAGTTGTTACTAAAAATAAAGTATAATTAAGATAGGTAGGTACATATTTATTCTAGCACGAATACCTAAATTAGACATTTTAACGGTATTTCTCTAGTTCCTATGTCGGAAAAACCGTAAAAGTCAGCGCAAAAGGATTGTCTGTTTCTTTCCAGTCCAGCGCGAATGAAAAGAACAAAATGTTAAATGTGCTGCTTACAGTACATTACCCATACTTAGACACACCGCCGTGACTGCGAGAAATTAGTGAGTATAACAAAATAAAGGTGTCCGTCACGGCATCGACCATTTTAACTGTATGTCTAAACATTTTCTTAAAACAACTGTTTCCGTGGTCTGTCGGTCTGAGCGTTTGTCTAAGGATAGGTACTAAGATCCTTGGTTCATTCTCTCAGGAAACACGCAAAATTAATACATATTTTCTAATTTGTCACTTTATGAGTTTGATAATCTTTGCAGGCCGTGCTATGGACGGAACATTGTACCATTAGTCCCGGTGGCTGTCTACGATTCCTTGGATTGCAGTCGTCAACAACCATTTAGTTGCAGGCCTCACTACTTACTATCAGTTAGCGGTATCAAACACATCCCACTGGATTCGCCAATCTAGTCAGATCAGCCGTATCAATTCGGTTAAAAATCCATACACGTAACGAAACGATTGTCGATTTTCATTATGGGGTGAAATTTTACTAGCGACCGATAGCAAAACCTCAAGACGGGCTGGTGATAAGGAACAACTTTTCCCAAGGAACAAAGGTTGAAATATGGAAAAAATAATGTGGACGTCCCTCAATGACGTCCCTTAAAAAATTTCCGATGAGCTGATTTGGGTTACTGTGGCGGCATATTTGGTTGGTGGCAAAATAGTTTTGACATATTTTAACCTATATTCCTTTGAGAAAGTTGTTCTGTGTCACCAGGCCGTCTTCTTTTTCCAGTATCGGTCACTAGAAAAATTTCACTTGAAATAAAAAATATTTGTATCGATACTCCATGGATTTAAAAGTAGCGGCCGGAATAAGATAATAGTTAGTTTTCTGCAATAAACCAAAAAGTTTGCAATTACTTAAAAAAAAAAAAAAAAAATTACCACCATAGTGACAGGTTGTCAGCCCATAGCCTAAAATTATAATATACATGTGACCCTCGAGTCACCGAAGGAAAATAAATGGGGTGATGCTATTCAAAGCCCGGCATCACACGGCGCACGGTAAAAGATCGTTTTACCATACGATACGATTATCGTGTAATTTAAAATACCTACTGGAGTGTAAGTCTAGTCTACAATATTCAAAGGTAACGGTCACGGCTAAAATATTTAGTCATGCATCGTTCTTAAATATTACGGTTTTATTTGGAAACATACTGTGAATTATAACTGGAAAATTCGTGCACTTGCAGGCTAATTATGTAATTATAAATATGAATTTATTTGTATAATTATTAAAATAAGTTACACTTGTGCAGACACCTGGCCGAAAACTCCTTATATAGCGTGAAAAGCTCTAAGTGTATGTATTGTTTCTATGTTGCTAGAAGTTCAACTTTTTAATTTAATCTGCTTTATTTCAAATAAATAATATGTTTGTTAATTTTTTTGCTTTACTATCTTTGGTAAGTACAAGATTTCTTCTCTTTTTATGTTTAAGAGCTCATTGCTCTTGTCTGTGATGCCGGTTCAGAATAGCATCACCCCATTTCTTACCCGTGGGAGTCGTAAGAAGCGACTAAGGGACTCAAGGGTGCGTATTGCAATTTTAGGCGCTGGGCTGACAACCTGTCACTATGGCGATACACAATTTGCAGAATGTCCCTCAAATATTTGTCAGACGTGGCGTAAATATCAGTATTTGCGGCTATTTACGCTCTGCCTACCCCGCAAGGATTATAGGCGTGATATATGTATGTATGCTCTTGTCTGTGGAGAAACCGCCAGTTGTGTCTATCTTCCCTCTTCTCCTTGACCTTCTTGTACGACATGATCATTATTTTCTCCTTCACTTTATGTAAATAACTCTTTCTTGGCCTTTCTTTCCCTCTCTTTCTCTCGATAATTGTTTTTAACAGTTGGTCATGTCGTATCAGGTGTTCCAACATCTTTCCTCTTCTGTTTTCAATTGTGTTGTGCAACGTTCTTGTTTCTCTCACAAGTTGGGGCACTCCGTTGATCTTCTTTTTTTCCATTCAGCCTATCCTTTTCATCCTTCGCCAATACAACATATTTTCGATTGTACCAGGTTTACGAGTAATTATTTTCAATATGAGCTCGCAAATAGGTTGTCATTACAGTTAAATGGTTCTCCCACTTGTCTATCGGTGCGTATTTTTAATGCACCGTAATACACGCGTGATGTCTGACAAAAATAAATTCCGAATTTCCCATACAAATACGGTTACACACCGACGACAAGTAGGAGAAGCGCCTTTTCTTGATAACCAATCCCGTTTGGTGCTAGGTAAGAATGGCATCACCCTGTTATAAAAAACTAAAAAGATTATCATGCACTGCGCTCTAAATTTCTTGCCAAGCCTACCAATATGCAAATATGTTACCTTAAAGAGCAGAAAAATCTATAAAAACTTGCCTTTTTTTTATTCGGACCCGAACCATTTGCTCACGTTTGACAATAAACATATTGGATTTTTTGTTATGAGAAGGGTGACGGCTGAAAACCAGTATCAACAGTGTTTTCTTGTCCAACACTTTGACAATAACTGAGTCCATAATATATGACTGGAGGTATTGAGTTAATTTCTAATATACGAAATGAAATGTTATATGTTATTGGTAATAAACGATAATAATTATATTAATATTATTAAATTTTAATTTTATATTGAAAACTAACCGTGTCAGATAGTGCTAAACGTGCGGCGGTCCTAATAGAATTACACCAAAGTTATAAAGTAAATCGTTTTCAACAAGTGTCTTGTTAACAGGCTTTGAATGTTGCCTGTGTGCAAGTAAAGGTAGAACAAGGATGGCTGGAGGGAAACCAGCTGGAGCTAGTGACGAAGGAGGGATCCTATTACAGCTTCAAGGGTATCCCGTATGCAGCGCCACCTCTAGGAAAACTTAGATTCAAGGTAAGATAATCTAGGTATCTATCAAGAAGGTTTATGGTAGATAGGCATAATCTATATTTATTCCCTTACCAAATGTCTCACTTGTGTGCATAAGGCAATGATTTTCTGACGCGGCCTTGCATCAGCATCGTGAATGCTTATGATGATATAAATAAATTAATGATATGTTTCTACAAATAAAACTTCCGTCGAAAACGACAATCCCGAGTTTCTTAAACATGACATCAATAAATTTAAAATCATTTTTCTAGGATAAATAAAATATTTTGATGTCGTAAGTATTTTGACCTAGATAGTACAACGCCTAGATACGTTTGGTTTGGTATCCAAGAATTAAGAGATTTATATTTTCAGGCCCCTGAACCACCACAACCTTGGGAAGGAATAAGAAACGCCACTAAACATGGTCCAATGTGTATTCAAAATGAGCTCTTTGAGAGAAACAAATTCGTTAACACAAGCAGTGAGGACTGCCTTTTCCTCAATGTGTACACCCCTGATTTGAAACCAAAATCACCACTTTCAGTCATGTTCTACATTCACGGTGGGGGATACGAGACTGGTTCAGGAAATGAAGATCAGTATGGACCAGATTTCTTGGTCCAACAAGGAGTAGTGGTAGTAACTATAAATTACAGACTTGAAGCTCTCGGTTTCCTCAGTCTTGATAACGAAGATGTACCTGGAAATGCTGGGATGAAAGACCAAGTCGCCGCTTTAAAATGGGTCAAAAAAAATATAGCTCAGTTTGGGGGAGATCCTGACAATGTTACTGTAATGGGACAAAGTTCCGGTGGTGCCTGTTCAATGTATCATATGTTATCACCGATGTCTAAAACATTATTCAAAAGAGCTATTTCTATGAGTGGCGTTCCGATTAATCAGTGGTCATTATCTTTTAAACCCAAAGAAAAGGCATTTATCTTGGGCAAACAACTGGGATTAGACACACAAGATCCAAAAGAGCTTTTAGAGTTTTTACAAAGTATCCCCGCTGAAAAACTGGCAGGAGCTCAACCAAATGTATTAGCAGTGGGAGATATATCTTATAAAACTATTAAAATTTTCTACTTTACGCCTGTGGTAGAAAAAGACTTTGGCCAAGAAAGGTTCCTTACAGAAACACCAGAAAATGTATTAAAAGAAAACAAAATCAACCAAAAAGAAGTTTTGATTGGACATTCGAATGCAGAAAGTATTGTTTTAATTGCAAATGTAAAAGATTTTATTAAACTGCACGCCCAATATGCTGAACTACTTGTACCATGGACTTTATTAATAAGTGAACCTGCTGATAGAGTTCTAGAACTATCTGACGAAATTCATGAGCAGTTCTTTGGTACAAAATCTATCAGCAACAATACAGCTCAAGAACTTGAAAAGTTTAGTAGTCAGGCTACGTTTAATTATGGCGTCCACAAATATATAGAACTTCTGTCGGCAACAAACAGTATATCAAATGTTTACAAATACTTCTTTACTGCTGTATCCGAGCGGAATTTGTATGGAAAATTGGGAGCACCTTTTAATTTAACAGGAGCAAGTCACTTTGATGACACTTGTTATTTGTTTGATCCCAAATCATCAAATTTGCCGATTGCTAAAGGCAGCGAAGAATACAAGTTAGTGCAAAAGATAGCAACATTGTTTACGAACTTTGCTAAATACGGGTGAGAATATTTTAATATAATAATAAATTCAATTCAAATACCAATTTATAAACCTTTTTCATGTTAATTTGGCAAACAGTTATAGAGAACTTGGAATATTCTTATCATTTAAGTATGGCCAAGAACATCGTTGCTACTTGTATGTTGAAAATTCCACTGGTTTTAACCCAGACTGTTTAATTTAGCGTTGCTATGCTGGGGTAAGTTAGGTATTAATGACGGTCTATGAATGCGCCGCGATTTCGCACGCATCGCTCTGGGCATATGTTGTCCCTTTCTCGCTCGCGGGGCGAGGGTGGCGGCGTGCGCGCGGGCCGCCTGGTAGACGCCAAGCGGTGATTTCTGCACCGCACTATCAGTCACTCAAAACCGTTCGGACGGGAGGGTATCGCGTATTGTGCGGATTTCCCGCCACGCGTTTTGTGATGCCGCGTGTAATGGACGATTCAATTTGAGATCGCGCGTGTTGATGCATCGTATTATTGCGTTTCTCCTGGGTTGTACTGGAATGCCAGGCTTAGTGATTGTTGGATGTCTCGACGTCTTCCACGTGAGCGTCGCGTTGAATAGGCATCAGGTGGCCATATTGGCCCGCGTTTGTACGGCCCAAATTCGGGTTGGGTCACGCGTAATGACTAATATCAAAGTGGAATACGAACAGAAGCTGTGAGTGGTTTGAAGTGAATAACGCGCCAAGGCTGTAGTGGAATGCTGGGTGTCGATATCTTTTCCACCCAGCCCTGTAAGTACCAACGGAATCCCTACTTGATCCATTCCCTGAACTTCCTTTCTCCGTTGGGTATTTTATGCATTTGGACCGGCGACGTGACTGTAAGTGTGGAACCTAGTTGTTTTAGTATAAAACTGTTTCTTCATGTTAATGGTGTGTTCCCTTTAGTCATATTTGTTGTACCATTATCATTGTGACTCCTTAGTACGAATTGCGGAATTCGTGGGGTGATATAATTTGGAGGTACTTACTTATAATCTAGTGCTTATACGTGTGACGTAACGCCAGATCGGCAGACGGTATTTACTACAGAATTGAGTTATGTAAAGGTCAGAACACATCATTTGCCAATTTCACTCAACTTAGTTAATTAAGTTAAATAGATTTAGGTTCACGTTTAATTCATAGTATGCGCTGCTATATTGTGCAGCGTATGCTATTTAGCGCTGCGTAACGCGGCCATTGTCTGCCTTCAGTTGAACTCCTGGTATTTTACTAGAAATTTACCTGTGTAAATCGCTTCCACTGCGGGAGTTTAGCTTGGAATTAGACACAGACTTTTCAAGATTTTTGTAACATTTTGAATTCTCTATTCATTTTTTGTTGGTAGTAAGGGCTCACCCCGAGGAGCTTTTGTGGTTGTTTAAACAAACAGTTGTTGAGTTGTTGTTGGGGTTGTTCTAGAAAGAACGTATTGGACTGAATGTACTCGGTATTCGCCGGTAGTTCCCAAATGGGGAAAAAATAAGAGGCCTCTGCAGGAGTCGGTTGATTGAAGAGCTTTTGAGTGTGATCTACTTGCAATAGCTGTAGAAGCGGCTACAAATTGTTTCTTCAAGTTTATGTACCTAGCTGAAATTTAAATTATTTTTTCTTTTCCAGAAACCCTACTCCTGACTCTTCCCTTACATCATGGCCGGCGTACAACAAGTCCTCTCAAAGCTATATGGATATCGGAAACACCTTGACTGTTGGAACAGGATTTGACAATAGCGAAGCTGAATTTTGGGATTGCATCTTTGTAAAAGCGCAACAAACTTAAATTATGCATATTGTATATTATTTCAAGGGCTGGTAACCCTCTTAAATGGTTTTTAAAAATGATCTTTGAACCTTACTCATCAAGTTCAAATTTTTTACCATATTGATCAAAATTATGATAGAATAAACGTGAAATCAAGATGATATGTTTTTACTTAGAACCAGTAACAATAATACGAGTATCATGAGGTACCTCTAATTTTACGGAAGTTTCCTTAAGTGTTGAAACATTATTTATTTTCGGCATAAGTATTGTAGGTTTAATGAGAAATTTTCCTGGGAATCTCGAGTGTCTTAAAGGGATCTGAGTTTAATTGAAATAACCTTTCTTTACACGAGAATCTTCGTATTCTTAATTTTGTGTTTATTGAGGTGTTCCCAATTTGTTATAATTACATTTTCAGTTTACTGACATATATGAAAGTCAATATAGTAGCAAGACGACAAGTTTATTTTGTAGCTAATTAAACCAACAGTAGAACACAACGTGAAACGGAACGTGTGACGAAATTATGGCTGTCGCCAAGCATATTGAAATTTACTGATTAACACTTACCCCCTTTGGTTTGAAATTATAGCGCTAACTCGGAACTGTCAACAGAAAAACATCTGTGGTTGTATTTTTAACTACACCACCAGATGTCTACGAAGATCATTACGCATCGTTTCATGTGATAGAAAAACAAAATACATACTAACACAAGATAATTTTGCATACCACAAACAATAACAAAGTAGAACATTGATAAAAAACAGAATTTTAATCAAAAACTCTTCAAACGAGCAAAAATTGCGACCTCGCTCTTTGTGAATTACGGGAGAGCGAAACTCGATTTCGGGAATTTGTATTTTTGGGCTTTGCCAATAAATAAATAGGCTTATTTAATTTTCAGAACATTTGTGATAAAAAGTCTAGTCTAGTAAGACTGATTTATTTCAATGAGAATGGAGTTGAAATACAGACACAATTTGGTATGAAGATCAGCTCTCATCCAATAGGAAGTTTTCGTTATGAGAATACAAATAAAGTTTAGTATTTCAAAAACTCTGTAGATGGCTACGGAACTGACTACGTTGAAAATGAAAATGAAATTACTTTATTCAATGTAGGATAGTATTATCACTTATTGGCGTCATGATCCGTCATTGTAAAATAAAAAAATATGTATAAAACACAATTTTATTTTTTTATAACAATTTTGTATTTACCTAATAGAAAAACGGCTCGGGAACTGTTACTATAAAGAGCCAAAGGGCCTGAAATAAAAAGGTATTTTTCTTTACGAATCTATCTTCGTTTATCGCGCTTTGTTATTCACTAATACTCTGTTTTGTTTGTACGGTGTCTTCGTTAATAAGCAGAAAAATCCATGAAAGTTATTTTTGTGATGCAATTCATGTAAAAATTATTATTTATGTTTCGTTTTACGATCTTATACAATAAAGTGAAAAAATCTATTAAATATGTGTTGTTGAGAACATAGTAGAGCGCCATCTATCCAGCCACTCTGGAGTTTAAAAATATATATTTTTTTAAATTCTCTATCGGGTAAGTCTGCTAAGGTGGTTGACTTTTAGAAAAATCTCAAAACCATTTCGAGAATTATACTTTATTTATAATATTTACTTATTAGCATGATAAAAAGTGTATTTAAACGGCAATTAATAAAATATCTCATCATCTAAATATGAATAAATGCTTTTCAGTTTCAGTTTATTTCAAAAATTAAAATTTACATGAAAGGGAGGAAGGATTTTGCCCTGCTGTGTGACGACATGGGGTAATAATTATAATAATTTGAAATGTTAGATAAATTAAACATTATTTATTACATTTGATTATAATACTAGGTACGTTTATTTTAATCAATAAATTGTAATTCATCACATAACTAAGTAATCATATGACTACATGATATGTCTTGGTAAACAATTTGTCGGACACCTACATATAATTTATTCACGTTTTAACACGCTGCGCTAGTTTAACGAGCATTTCTTTCATCCGTTTTATGAAATAATTGCGACTGGTTCTACGGCCGTAAACGCTCTGCCTTCCCCGCAAGAGACAAAGACGTGATATACATGGTGTAAAAAAATTAACTAAGAATATTTTAAGGGGTGAACCAGTACGTGAAACTGAACAACTTTCCCCAAGGAACATAGGTCATAATAAAATATGAAAAAAAAATTGGCCCTCCCATACAAATTATCCCGGCCGGGTAACACACTAAGTATGGGAGGGTCAAATTATTTTTTCATATTTCGACCTATGTTCCGTGGGGAAAGTTGTTCAGTTTCACGTACTGGTTCACCCCTTAAAATATTCTTAGCTAATTTTTTTACACCTTATATATTTGAACGTATAGGTACTAACCCACCCGCCCTTTGTCTTTCAACCCGCCATGACAATAGCCTCGTAAGGCCCACGGTTGATTTGGATTAGTAGTAATAGCGACCCAATGTCCTTTTTTTAGGCAACAGCCTTCAGGCCCAGACATTTCGGGTACAAAAAAACTGTGTTAAAGTTATTATACCGGTTTCATCTTTTTAAATGTTACTCATTATTACTAAGAGCATCTCATAGAGTTGAAAATAGGCGAATATTCTATGTCCTAGTTTTAGGACGTTGGGTTGCAATGACTACAGAAAATTCTTATATTTTTATTGTCACATACTTAAATATTTAGATATTTTATATTAAAAATAACAACATTTACTTACTAAAATCTTCTTTATTTATCAAGAGACCAGCAAGAATATATTTTTTGTTCATTATTTAACCAATCATATCTTTTTGTTCATTACTTAACCAAACATATCATATGTCACACCTAACATATATTATTACAAAATCAAAGATGTAATTTATATAGGTAATTTAATATATATATTTAGAAAAATAGTGATCTTAAACATATAATAATATAGGAACTAACAAGGATGGAGTGCCTAGTTATGGAGAGATCAGCTTTTCATATCTTTAACTTAATCTAAATTTAAGTAATAATAAACAGTTACTGGTAACCATAATATTTGTTATTACAAGAAAGTTTAATTTTACTCACATTAAAATTAAATAAATTTTCTTCAAATGAAACTTTAACATAGAATTTAGAAAATTGTTAAGGCACAAAGTGACTAACAAGGAACAAAGTCACTTACAAAGAACAATCTTACACATTACTAAGTCTTTAGTTTACAATAGATCGTCTGTTAACACCTATAATAATTTTACGTTTTGTTTTGTCATCAGTCTTCATTTTACTCACAGTAAATAAACAAAAAATAACACTTACATTAAAAACTATATTTTGGTTCTGATTAGCAGTTTTACCTTTACTAATAGTAAGTCACTTACATGTATTATTATTAGTTGTATCACCAATATACTATATATTCTAAGATTTTGTTCATATTAGCAGTCTTCGTTTTACAGTAAATCAATAAACAATAACAAAATCAAATAATCTAGTATCAAAAATCAACATGATTTAAATGAAAATCTTTATACTTATAGCTAACCTATGACGTGTGAAACATATAAAAACAGTTTCTTTCTTTTGTCAAGCATAAGTACACTTCGCATCTTATGCATATAACAGTAGTTTTCTTAGTACAACCAGGTTTTCTGCACCTATTCTGTGGTTCTCCTGGTGATGGCAGGTGTTGAGCTCCATGAAGTCTCACCTTTTCAGGTGGTAATTGTACTGAAGCTTTGGTGCGTTTAATCAAAGGCTCATCCTCGTCCTCATCATTATTAGATGACTCGGGTTCGGTAGGAACATATGCATCCAGCATCATCTCCGCGATTTCCATTTTAAAGCTCCTGAGTTGTTGAATCTTCTTCACCGGGATTTCTTTCTTCAGTTCATCATTTTTAAACTGAACCCAAGCATTTGTTACTGCCATATCAAACATGTGATCAACAAATCTCACAGTCCATTTTTTGGTACGATATCTGCAGGGGCATACAGCTAGAAGACGATCCGCTAAATCAACGCCACCCATATTAGCGTTGTATTGTTTGACCACTGCAGGTCTAGGGACAGTGACATATTCCTTCCTCCGTTTACACCATCTACGACATGCGTCAATAGTTTCATCAGCTTGTATATTTGATAGGAAAGTCACTGGTTTATTATCCATCCACTTAGTCAGGGCCATATTTTGTTTTTCGTTAACCAAAACTTGGCTGGTGCCTCTGCTCTCTTTTTTCATGTCCTTGTCATCCTTAAGTAAAGGTCGAGCTGTCTTAGGAATGCGATTTTTCATAATTGTACCAGTGCACATCAGACCCCTGTTTTGCAGTTCCGAAACAAGCTTCTCAGTTGTGAAATATCGGTCACAGTAAATAATATGGCCTGGTCGAAGAGTGTCTGCCAAAGTCAACACTGCTTTTTCTCCTAAACCGAAAGAAGAATTTTCGTTCTCAGCATATGTCGTTGAACCCTGGTAAATATGAAAATCACATATTGCACCATCAGGATTAGCCAGGACAAAGGCTTTTAGGCCAACAGGGTTGGGTTTTCCCGGGCAATATTGTTTAATTCCACATGCACCAGTGAACGGAATTATCATTTCATCAATTGAAATATTTTTTGACCTTGGAATATTTTTACATCCGTTCAAAACTGCATCAAGTATTGGCCGCACCTTCCATAGCCGGTCTTTGCTTCTGTCCTCAGCAGATACCAAGTTGTCATCAACGAGCTTGATTGCATTTCTCAGCTCATAAAATCGGTTTCGCGACATGTTGTCTGCTATTATGGGCACCCTGAATTTCTGTTGCCAGTACATGCGCAGAATCGGGTAATTGATACATGACATTACCAATTTTATTGCTATAAAAACATGACATTCTGGTAAAGTCAATTTCAATTGTCTTCCGGTTCTGGCCAAATACATTTGGTTCGACTTTTCTACGATGACTTTCATAAGGTCGTCTGGGATATAGAGACGATAATAATCGAGTTTATTAAAACTGCTGCTATCAACTGGTAAATATGCTGGCTCAATTAAAGGCACTTCATTGGGAACAAAGGTTTTCTCACACCAAACGGCATCAGCTGACCCGCCATGATCGTTATCGTTGTCTTGATTTTGGGAACGTGTTCCCCTCACTGCTACTTGACGTCCGCCACGAGATCGACTTCTGGATGAAGAAAATGCAGCTCTTCTTCTGGACACCGAAGATGCACCACGACTGCGGCCACGGGTTGCACGAGAAGTCCCGCGACTACCACGCGATGGCACAGGATTTACCGGTGAACCTGATTCATCTGAGCCAACTTCATCTTCGGACGAGGAATTTTCTGGTGACGTTTCAGTTCTACGACGGCGTAAATCGGGTTCGTAGTCAGCATCATCTATGTCGCCATCATCGCTGCCACTATCTTCAAACTCCGATTCATCCAAGTTCACCTCTTTCTCGATTTCGTTATCTCGGAGAGCTATAAATATGCAAATATGCATTAAACTTTGATGCCTTGAGACCCAGCGGTCTAATTTTAGGACATAGAAATGTGCCAAAAAATATTTCATCAATTACGACGTGTTTTCACAAAATTTTGTATGCACATCAATATTCATTATTTTAACTTTAATTTGCTTTATTTCTTGTTATCAAAACTATACAGATTTCATAGATATAAATTGATAAACTTACCTCTTTTTCTTAGACTGGCCATCTTGCTCCGAATCCACGTGAAAATGACAGTATTTTTTTTTTCTTTCAAACGTCAATTTTTTTTTTTTAGAGATGCGTTCACTATGAACACGATTTACGGTTCGTTTTGGACTGGCGCCAAAATTCAAATGAATAATTTGACTCCAAAATCTATGACCTATTTTTAGGACACTGGGACGATATTTGATGATTCAAAATTTTGTTTGGGACTGAAGTACTACTGAACGTATGTCCTATCAGTAGGACGTTGGGCCTTACGAGGATAATAGAGGTATATCTTATCTGTTATCTGTGGTGTTTCCAGCTATTCTACAGAATTTATAGGGACGGCAGACTATTGATTATCGGTTATTGTATGCCTCCCATACAAAATTGAAGATCAGCTGGTAATTTTAGTACCTTTTTTTCATATTTTACATTGGGAAAGCTATTCAGTTTCATGACTAGCTTGAAATCTTTTTGGCTTTTTATACACTTTTTGTTACTTCCTGTATATCTCTCAATGTCACTGTAGCTATGATCAGCTCAACCTCCTAGTCTGCTTTTCCAAATAGTCTGTGCATTTCTACCAATAGTCAGTAGTCCGCCATCTTCATCACATATTGAATCCATTAAAAACATCCTGATTGGCACCAAGCCACCAACACACAAACATAATAAATAAATATTTTAGACATTTCACACAGCATAGCTTGTACTAAGACGAGACTTGTCCGGATGCTGGTTTTCTCAATATTTCTGTATGCCTCGGAGTCCTGGGCGATCAGGGCAATAGACAGAAAGAAAATAGACGCTTTTGAGATGTGGTGTTGGAGAAGGATGCTTCGCATACCTTGGACCGCCAAGAGAACTAATAAGTCTATACTAGATCAGCTTCGCATAAAGACTAGACTCTCAACAATATGCTATCAAAAAATCCTGGGGTATTTTGGTCACATTGCTCGTCGTCAACCAGATAACCTGGACAAGTTGATGGTGGTGGGCAAAGTAAAAGGAAGGAGACCCCGCGGCCGATCACCTAGTCGTTGGTGTGACCAGGTGAAAGCACTCACTGGTCTCTCTGTAACAACTGCCCGGAAAGCCGAACAGCGAGATGTATGGAGACAAGTCATCAAAGACATGAAGGACTTTCATAAAGGACACGACCTTCAGTAATGAAGAATACGACAAAGAAGAAGCTTGTACTATGGGAACTAGAAAGCTGATATAATACCTCAATACCTACTATTTTTGAAAATAAATACATACAATTCATGGAATCACATATTTACACACATCACGCTTATTTCCCACGCAAAGAAGACATTGTGTTTTACTAAATTAATAATGCACATGTTACTTTGGAGGGCGCTTTAGTTTACGTTTACACTACATTTAAAACTATCTATGAAATTATTTGCTCCAATAAATAAAATCAATTATTATGAAATCCGGCTTTTCTCGTAATAAAGAAAACGTTCAAAAAATACATTTAAAAGTTATACTTCGTTAAGAGCGGTCGAAAGCTGTAAGTCTAAAATGCTTAAATCAAAAAATATAATTATGGTGAAATTTTACTATGACCGATACTGAAAACATAGTACTGGCTAGTGATAAAGAACAACTTTCCCCAACGAACCTAAGTCGAAATATGAAAAAGAAATATGGACCGCCCGTACAAAATTATCGATCAGCTGATTTGGGTTAGGTACCTACTTTTGGAGTTCAAAATATTTTTGTCTTATTTTGGCCTATGTTCCTTGGGGAAAGTTGTTCCTTATAACCAGCCGGTCATGAGATTTCACTATCAGTCTTTAGTAAATATTCACTCTATAAATCATGTAATGTCTCTATTATATTGTCTATAAAAATAGTCTGAGAATTGGACATAATTTACCTAAACGTAACAAACCCGCGCATGGAGAAATTATGGAAATCCAACTCCGATTACTATCTTAGTTGAAATTCTAAAAGGGGAATTGGCGTGGGTTCGAGTTTTAAACTACTCGTATCATCAGCCATGTTGTTGTGTAGTTGGCTCAGAGCAATAGAATTTTTGATTTTGTGAGTACTGTGACAAACTAAAGCCGTGAAAACTCGTTGCAATCGCAAAATTTAAATACACATGTAACCCTTGAGTCTCTTAATCGCCTCTTACGATACCCACGCGGGAAAAGTGGCTATTCTAAGCCAGCATCACAGGGCCTCTGCTAATCAAAGTAGGTATTATACATTGTAACGAACCCCACTAAGACGGCTATGAATTTCGCATGGAAGATGGGGCTTGTTCAAGTTCTAACACCTGAAGGAGTATCAGACCTCAAACAATGTCCCAAAACAATATAAATAAATGGCTCGTGATGTAAATTATTAGCATGATCGTCTAGATAGTTGGTAGGACCCATTACGTTGTGTTTAATAAAGAAAATAAGTAACCCAAACAGTTCTTTAAGAAGGTACATGGATCTCTTGACATGAGTAAAGGTTGGAATGGTATCGGGAAAGGTATATGAGCCTCACGGGGCCCCTCTCCGCCCCTGAGAAGTAGAACCCTCACCCCTTACAGATATTCAGAATTGATATCCATTTTCCCTTAGTCGTCCTTGCACAACTATCAATTGTGCAAACCCGACCAAAAGAGCAGACATCACAACTGAATTCTGTGTTAATTCAGTTCTCCCTGAACTGGATAGTGGGTTTTGACACCCAGGGTTGAACAGATTGCACCAACAGACAGGTGCTGTGATGTACTAGACACCACGGAGAAGTATTTAGGAATCTAATAGATTCAGATGTTCATAGAACAACATATTTAATATTTGTATAAGTATAGCCAATCTCATGACCAGCAGAATTGACACCACTGTGCCTGGTTGATGAAGTAAGTATTATAAGTTAGGTTATCAGTCAAATGACATGATTCCAACTAGTATCTTTGAAGTGTTTCAGTAGTGGTCCTTAGACCAACGTTCAGATATAATCTGCACAAGACATTTGTCTACAATTAATATGATCCATACGGAGGTTAGTTAGGGAATGCAGTTTATGCTAGACCCTTTAGTACTTATGAGCTTCATATCGCGAGCCAGATGAGTGTTTGGGAATGCTATCAACAAATCCCATATAGTAGAGAAAGGCTATTGCAAAAATGAATCTCATAATAACCGCCTGTGGTCAAATAATTGGTCTTAGATCATAATGCTGGTACAGAAATATTGAACGCAAAAGTATAGTATGGTTTGATGATGGAAGATAGAAGCTGTCACATGACATCTGATGACAATCATTTGTCTTTAGGTAAGTATTCTGTATTCACAGATCCACATTGGCATCATTCTGCCAGTCATGATAGGTTTCTCGAACAAAGTATGTAGATGTAATAAAATTAAACATCTGAACCCATTTCAGGGTAGGATATTAGGATGGGAGTATATTATCTACCCACCATATAATCTGATGAAAGTACTACTATAAAATAGCAAGTACAATTTATAAGTAGATATTTAATCCACTGATGGACACTGCCATTCTCAATATTTGAGATGTAAGTAGGTAATTTGATTGCAAAGCAAATCAAATTATTGGTAAGATAAGTAATGTTGTTTCACTGCTGGACAAATTCCCATTAAGTAAAAACACAGGATGTCTAATTCCAAGCTAAACTCCCGCAGTGGAAGCGATTTACACAGGTAAATTTCTAGTAAAATACCAGGAGTTCAACTGAAGGTAGACAATGGCCGCGTTACGCAGCGCTAAATAGCATACGCTGCACAATATAGCAGCGCATACTATGAATTAAACGTGAACCTAAATCTATTTAACTTAATTAACTAAGTTGAGTGAATTGGCTAATGATGTGTTCCAACCCTTACATAACTCAAGTCGGTAGTAAATACCGTCTGCCGATCTGGCGTTACGTCACACGTATTAGCACTAGATTATAAGTAAGTACCTCCAAATTATATCACCCCACGAATTCCGCAATTCGTACTAAGGAGTCACAATGATATGGTACAACAAATATGACTAAAGGGAACACACCATTAACACGAATAAACAGTTTATCACTTACAGTCACGTGCCGGCGCAAATGCATAAATACCCAACGGAGAAAGGAAGTTCAGGGAATGGATCAAATAGGAATTCCGTTGGTACTTACAGGGCTGGGTGGAAAAGATATCGACACCCAGCATTCCACTACAGCCTTGGCGCGTTATTCACGTCAAACCACTCACAGCTTCTGTTCGTATTTCACTTTGATATTAGTCATTACGCGTGACCCAACCCGAATTTGGGCCGTACAAACGCGGGCCAAAATGGCCACCTGATGCCTATTCAACGCGACGCTCACGTGGAAGACGTCGAGACATCCAACAATCACTAAGCCTGGCATTCCAGTACAACCCAGGAGAAACGCAATAATACGATGCATCAACACGCGCGATCTCAAATTGAATCGTCCATTACACGCGGCATCACAAAACTCGTGGCGGGAAATCCGCACAAACACGATACTCGACGTCCGAACCGAACGGTTTTCGAGTGACTGACTGCGGTGCAGAAATCACCGCCCGGCGTCCACCAGGCGGCCCGCGCGCACGCCGCCCCCTCGCCCCGCGAGCGAGAAAGGGACAACACATGCCCAGAGCGACGCGTGCGAAATCGCGGCGCATTCATAGACCGTCACTAATACCTAACCTACCCCAGCATAGCAACGCTAAATTAAACACAGGAACATATAAATTAATTCCATAGTCGCCTTAGCAACAAAAGGTTTATTTATTAGTAGATATTTAATCCACTGATGGACACTGCCATTCTCAATACTGAGATATAAGTAATTTGTTTGCAAAGCAAATCAAATTATTGGTAAGTATAAATAATGTTGTTTCACTGCTGGACATATTCCAATTATGTATAAAACACAGGAACACAGGAATAAATTCCATAGTCGCCTTAGCAACAAAAGGTTTTCCATGATAAATAGTTTCTGTTGAAACAAAGTACAGACAAAACTTAGGAAATAACTAGTCCAATCTGATACTTATATGGTGTGGTAGATAATAAGAGATAGGATGGAATCAGTAAAAGGATTTCCTACCTAACCCCTACTAAATATTATAAATCATTAGCAAAACCTAACCGCTTGGCAATAATTTTGTACCTAATTTGTAATGTTTTCTTACTATTAATCTAATAAGAATTAGGATGGAAAACTACACTTATCTGGGTTTAGGTAGATAGTAGGCCAGCCCACAGCATTCCAAAGTCATCCACTCAACTCGCAGTCAGCTGATATCCACAGAAGACACATGAACACAGCTTCAAGCATGTATCTCCATACTCCAACACACAGCAGCCACTTTCCAAGGCAGAGGCGCAGCGACCACGGGACAAAATCCACCTTCCATATGAAGTGGTGTGACGCCAATCCAGCAGCACCTCAGGGTCAGGACTTTCACACTGCACTCCTCTTTTTCTTCCACTTTTACTACTATTCTTCTAAGATCCGCATACTTCACCGATTAAAATCAGACTTCCCCTTTCGCCAACACACCAGGCCTTATATATCCCTCCAAACGGAAGGTCCAGATACAATTTCTCGAATAGTCTAAATCTAGAATAATCCAGCTCCATTTGAGGCACAACCGCTTATTCCGCTACTCGACACCAGGTGGAGCTAACGAACTGGAACGATCTCGATTATTCGATCTTCGATCCATATTAGATTTATTTGATTGTGGGTTCCGTACAAAATAAAATTATTTAAACTTTTTTCAAATATCGTCATAACGCGAAATTGATATTATGAAAATCATAGAATCTAGTTTTCTTTAATAAACCCAGACTTTGTTATTATCAAGATTGTTCTAGTATGAGTGTTTCCCATTTTTCACTGATATTTTAGTAGGTTATTTTACGTTCAACTAATATTCAATGATATAATATTTAAAGTTGATTGGCGAATATGCTGAACAAACAGACTTGGTAGTGTATTCTTTATCTTCTTCTTTTATTCATGCGAGACACCGATGTTTTTGTATGTGACTTAGATTTGCTGGTAACACATATATTTCTAACCCATTATTTAAAATAATGTAAACATTTTCCCCAAAAGAGAAAACCAAGTCCAACAGTAGTCCACTGCGACCAATAATGTTGTTGTTCTCAGATAATTTAAAATGTTTGCTTATTATTCAAAGGTTTTTATATTCCACCCTTAAACGGATCCCTAAATAGTAAACATATCTTAGTTTAGCTACTCAACACCAGGCGTCGCTTCTGTCGCAATTAGAATATTCTCGAAACATAATTTATTTAAATTATTTTTACTACACATAACCTAAACCAGTTTATAAATAAAAGAAAATTATTTAATTATAAATAAAAGAAATTATTTCAAACATAAAATGCGTATATAAACACCTAAATGGTGCCTTTAACATTTGAAATTATATTTTATTGCGAGTGCCCTCTCTTGTCAATTTGATGAACCTTTTAGATTGATGCCATCTACCGACATTATCCTAAACTACTTAGTGAATCTAATCGAACACATTGAATTGATTCTCATATATTGAATTTAGTTCTCTACTAGATGTCGCTACTTTAAACGTATTTTTCAAGAGGCCAGGGTAGTATTTATTACAATTCGCCCCCAAATTTTTATGAGATTTAATTATTAAATCAAAGAAAAATTTTAAACAATATCCAATTTAATTTCCCGCCCCCAAAACTTTAAAATCCTCTAATCGTTAAAACATTTATGAAAACCAATTCGAGTCGCCCCCATGAGTTTTGAGTTTTATTTATTTCCCAATAACCACCCCCACAGATCTCAATCATCTAATAAATCCCGTCCTGAGTATGCCTGAACCAAATGTTACTATCCTGACCTACGCCAAGAGCCCTTTTACGCTAGTGTAAAAAGTTTTGATAACCTGTTAATACACGCAATGAATCATATACGCCAAATGCAATTGAAAATTAACATGTTGAATACTTCTGCAAATATACAAGTTACGCCAAATACAACAAAATTAAAGCAAAGTTAAGAAAATTTGCCTACGCCTTTTCCCAAAGCACTTACATTTATTACGCCAAATGCTGCTGTATAATACGCTTACTAGATGAATTCGTCTATTACACCAAAATTGAAACTGCGCCAAATGCAAACAAGAGACTTGACCAGTCATTCCATTCAACCTGCATATGTCAATCAAAAATAGAAACCTTATAAGGAGTGTATTAATTTTTTCTGCATACCCTGACTGTTCATTTCAAATTGTTTATGCAAACGTTGTTTAAATAATGAAATATATATATTTTTTTATAATAATAATGAAAAGAATTGAATCTAAGTGTTTAAACCAAATCTATATGTAGTCTGTTGTGTGTAGGTTGTGTTGCAGATAGTTTAACCGACACTAAAGTATCAGCAACCTATTGCAACCTCCTTGTTGAGTCTGTAAGAGGTACATGTTCAGGACAGTACATCTCTGCACCACCCCTTTAGTATCATTTGCCTGCAGCGCGACCATAAGCAGCGAATCAGCAGAAAGTTAGACTTGATGCTGAACCAACAAGCCGACCCTTCACCGATTATCTGCCACAGTAACGTCAGAGTAGTGAATGATTTGGCTTAAATCAGATCTTAACCCAAGGTAGTTAAGACCTCAATCAGAATGGATTATGTTAATTAAGATCAGTTTATCAAATACTTGCCCTACTCACATCCATGGCATGATAAGGTCAGCAAAAAGTTATGTAAGAGAAATGGTTTTGATCAAATCGTGAAATATGTCGTGTGTATCGGCCAACTTGACCAAATTTGTGATGTCTGTAAAGGTACTTTGTAAGTATTATGCTTGCAGAAATACCTCGAACAGAGATACAACGTAGCACAGATTGATATTGTGCTAACAACCTGTCCCACAGTCAGATCACTGCAGAAGTAAATACAGAGTGTTGTGAAATGATTTGATCCTGAACCTTTTATGAAAAGACATAATAATACTAACATGAATTTCAGAAAAGAACAAAACTATATCAAGCATGGATGGAGACAAAGTTTAGAATATACTAAAAGGTGAAACCTCAAAAATTAGTAAACTAGTCAGAGTTTCAGAAAACAAAGTTTACATTCTAATCATATGAAATAATTCATGACACACACAAATTGAACAGAACATTTTAAATTTACGCCATGATATTCAAATTGATATCCTAAAATTACATTTAGCTCAGGCACACTTTATAATTGTGAAGATGAAACTTCGCCCCCAGACTACTAAACTCTTAGACAAGGTTGTTAATATTTTTTCAAATTTTTAAGATCCTCGCCCCCACAATCTTTAAGTCTAGAAATAAAAGTATCCTCCAAGAATGGCTATCCTGCTACAAACAGCTAGAATGTCTACTACTACTAAAACAGCCAGAATATCTCACTGCTGAACAAGCACAACAGAGGCATGCTACCATAAACACTTCTTTCATTCCACTTCACACACCCAAACCACATTCAAATAACTCTCTGCACATTCAAAAATTGAATATACTTCCCTATTCCCAACTCACATAACCCACACTTCAACTACATACAATGACTAGCACACTACAGGTTAAACTAACAAGGTTTAAAATAGAATCCAGTTGAAACTGTAACGCTAATCCAAAAACTGGTGAGATCACACTGTTTAAGAACCTGTAAAAATAGTGAACAACAATTAGGTTTATAAATACCTTAACATTTTTAAACATAAAATTTATATGCGTCCATAAGAATATCCCTGCCATATACTTTAAACTTCCATAATATCTTTCAACCCCAGTTTTGTTATGTTATGTGTCTAATACCTACACCCTATGTTGTAAAAGAAAATGAAATTTATTTACCTAAACATACATCCTACTGTTAATGAGTCTATACCTACTACGTCTTGTATTTTACTTGGTTATCATTATTATTATTTTTTAATATTTTAAATATCACTTAATTGGTTTTATTCAGGTTGTATTTAGATAAGAAATAATTTTAGATGGTGATGCCTGATGGTGAATTGAATATTGAAAATTTATGAATCCAAAATTTGGCCTGATTCATTAAAACAATAAATGTTCAAAACTTGGATGAATAGTATTGACAAAAAAATAATTTTACTGCAGCTTATAACTAAAATTATGTGAATATAAAATTAAAATGTTTAAATCAAATCCAAATGTTTTTTTGTAGTGTGTTGTTGATTGCAGATATGCTTACTGACACCAAGTGTTTGAAACATATTGCAATCTCTTGTAAGTCTGTAGAGGGGCCGTGTAAGGAGATCACGCTTGTGGTCTCCCTTTGAATAGATGCTTGCAAAGCTATCATCAATAGCGAGCCAGCAGAAAATATCCTCGTTGCTCCAACAACTAGAACATCCTCCAGCCGACTATCTACAAATAATAACCCAGAGTGGTGATTTGATTTGACTTAAACAGACCCTAACTCAAGGTAGTTAAGATCATGTTATAAAAAATAAGATTATAATGCTAGTAAAAATAATTTCCTTGAGTAGCCCTATTCGCATCCATAACATGATGGTTATTTAAATTTTAATAAAAATGAAACCCAGCCTCGGTCAAATCGTGTCATTTGTAGTATGTGATAGACCACTCCGGCCTTTGAATATGTACAGTCTGTAAAAGGTAAATGTTCAGAAATACGTATCTCTACGCATTTCCTTTAGTGTTCTTGCGTGCAGCATCACCTTGTACAATGATGAACAAAGTTAGAATAACTTGCCATTGTGCGTAACAAATCATGCCATAGTATCATCATTGCAAAAGTAATACAGAGTAGTGTAATGATTTGACCATAGCCGAACAAAAATAACACACTTAAGGTAATAGTTACTTTATCTTTAAATCAATCATGTATGGATGGATATAATATGATAAAAAAAACATTGATCTAATTCAAAGGTATTGATAAACACTTGAATCAAGCCCAAATTTAAGATTCCAAGAGAATTTAAGAGTAACAATAACTATTTTTGTATCAACATTGATACCAGATAATTGTTTTATCTGTTTCTTGGTCCAAATACAACACCTTTTATATTTTAAAGTGGGCAAACAAACACTTTTAAAGTTTGATCCAAGCCACTTTTCTTAGTAAATTTTTCCAACTTATCTACTTTAAAACAGAGCTTAAATGTTACCTGAATCTTTTAGATGATGCGTAATATTCGAAGAAACAATCCTTTTATACTGAAAAGTTGTAAAACTACCAAAAACACACTTTTAACACAATCAAAACTTGAACACATGTTTTCACCCGAAAACTTGGACTTCAACACTTTAATTGGCACAAATCCTAAATTAAACATTACTAACCACTAAATAAATTACTTGAAAATAAGTTTTTAAACCTATTTCATACGAAAACATGTGAAAATAACAAATTTATTTTCATTCATTCGATTCAAACACGCCGCTAGGAATGTCAATTTCATTGTAGTGCTGAGCATCACTGATTAATAGTCGATATTTATTCGATAACGGAATAAAAGTTTAGTAATAATTTGTTAATTTTCAGATATAAAACATTGACAAAACTTACCACGAAATCAATAAATAGATGATTTAATTAAAAAAATATCAATATTTTACCGTTTTTTACCTATAATATTAAAATTAAAGTTTTCTGTTATTAGTTCCGAGTCGATACCTTAATTTTAATGCAAACGTCTTATTGCTGAACTGAAAACTTGACGTCATACCAACCAATCAGCAAAATCCAACATGGGTGGCAGTGGGAACAGGTATAAATCTATCATAAGTACTGATAGTTTGATCCGCCACGCAACAAACCTACCGTCCCGCCACCATACTAATATTAATGAAATTTAGATCAGTTTAATAAACACAAAATGAAATTAATAATGTGTAAAGTGGTACGGATTTTTTGTAAACTGCATAACTTGAGTGCTATCTACATAACAATCGAGAACAAAATACCAACCCACTTAACATCGATTATCGATTTTCGACCCATTCATAGTTGCGCATCCCTACTATCTGTCAAAGTACGAGGTGCGTTCAAAACGTAGCATTCTAATATCCGCAGTGATATTATTTGTATTATTTTATCATAAAATAAAATTGAAATAACATAAAATTTAGCATAAAATAATCTAAATGATTGTTAATATTGTACGAGGAATGCTTATTTTAAAACCTAAGGTTATTAAAAGATGAAATAGAACTCATTTGAAATTTGACGTTTTTATAAAGCGCAAAAGGGCTTTTATCTTATGAACGCATACAACACAACAAAGATCAACAAGAAAAATCATTGGAAAAAGAGCTGAATTCGGCAAGATATTATATTACGGATGCCTAACTGTATGAAAATAATCGCCCCCATAGCTTTACAGTGTATAAATGTGTTAGAAAGTGGAACCCGTGACTCCCCGCTACCGCCCGACACCGTCCAACCAAATACTCATGAAATCCATGTTTGAGACCTCCCATCCGTTCTTAAGACCCTAGGATTTTTGTATCCTACGGTCAACGGCACCAAATGTAACGAACCCCACTAAGACGGCTATGAATTTCGCATGGAAGATGGGGCTTGTTCAAGTTCTAACACCTGAAGGAGTATCAGACCTCAAACAATGTCCCAAAACAATATAAATAAATGGCTCGTGATGTAAATTATTAGCATGATCGTCTAGATAGTTGGTAGGACCCATTACGTTGTGTTTAATAAAGAAAATAAGTAACCCAAACAGTTCTTTAAGAAGGTACATGGATCTCTTGACATGAGTACCTAAAGGTTGGAATGGTATCGGGAAAGGTATATGAGCCTCACGGGGCCCCTCTCCGCCCCTGAGAAGTAGAACCCTCACCCCTTACAGATATTCAGAATTGATATCCATTTTCCCTTAGTCGTCCTTGCACAACTATCAATTGTGCAAACCCGACCAAAAGAGCAGACATCACAACTGAATTCTGTGTTAATTCGGTTCTCCCTGAACTGGATAGTGGGTTTTGACACCCAGGGTTGAACAGATTGCACCAACAGACAGGTGCTGTGATGTACTAGACACCACGGAGAAGTATTTAGGAATCTAATAGATTCAGATGTTCATAGAACAACATATTTAATATTTGTATAAGTATAGCCAATCTCATGACCAGCAGAATTGACACCACTGTGCCTGGTTGATGAAGTAAGTATTATAAGTTAGGTTATCAGTCAAATGACATGATTCCAACTAGTATCTTTGAAGTGTTTTAGTAGTGGTCCTTAGACCAACGTTCAGATATAATCTGCACAAGACATTTGTCTACAATTAATATGATCCATACGGAGGTTAGTTAGGGAATGCAGTTTATGCTAGACCCTTTAGTACTTATGAGCTTCATATCGCGAGCCAGATGAGTGTTTGGGAATGCTATCAACAAATCCCATATAGTAGAGAAAGGCTATTGCAAAAATGAATCTCATAATAACCGCCTGTGGTCAAATAATTGGTCTTAGATCATAATGCTGGTACAGAAATATTGAACGCAAAAGTATAGTATGGTTTGATGATGGAAGATAGAAGCTGTCACATGACATCTGATGACAATCATTTGTCTTTAGGTAAGTATTCTGTATTCACAGATCCACATTGGCATCATTCTGCCAGTCATGATAGGTTTCTCGAACAAAGTATGTAGATGTAATAAAATTAAACATCTGAACCCATTTCAGGGTAGGATATTAGGATGGGAGTATATTATCTACCCACCATATAATCTGATGAAAGTACTACTATAAAATAGCAAGTACAATTTATAAGTAGATATTTAATCCACTGATGGACACTGCCATTCTCAATATTTGAGATGTAAGTAGGTAATTTGATTGCAAAGCAAATCAAATTATTGGTAAGATAAGTAATGTTGTTTCACTGCTGGACAAATTCCCATTAAGTAAAAACACAGGATGTCTAATTCCAAGCTAAACTCCCGCAGTGGAAGCGATTTACACAGGTAAATTTCTAGTAAAATACCAGGAGTTCAACTGAAGGTAGACAATGGCCGCGTTACGCAGCGCTAAATAGCATACGCTGCACAATATAGCAGCGCATACTATGAATTAAACGTGAACCTAAATCTATTTAACTTAATTAACTAAGTTGAGTGAATTGGCTAATGATGTGTTCCAACCCTTACATAACTCAAGTCGGTAGTAAATACCGTCTGCCGATCTGGCGTTACGTCACACGTATTAGCACTAGATTATAAGTAAGTACCTCCAAATTATATCACCCCACGAATTCCGCAATTCGTACTAAGGAGTCACAATGATATGGTACAACAAATATGACTAAAGGGAACACACCATTAACACGAATAAACAGTTTATCACTTACAGTCACGTGCCGGCGCAAATGCATAAATACCCAACGGAGAAAGGAAGTTCAGGGAATGGATCAAATAGGAATTCCGTTGGTACTTACAGGGCTGGGTGGAAAAGATATCGACACCCAGCATTCCACTACAGCCTTGGCGCGTTATTCACGTCAAACCACTCACAGCTTCTGTTCGTATTTCACTTTGATATTAGTCATTACGCGTGACCCAACCCGAATTTGGGCCGTACAAACGCGGGCCAAAATGGCCACCTGATGCCTATTCAACGCGACGCTCACGTGGAAGACGTCGAGACATCCAACAATCACTAAGCCTGGCATTCCAGTACAACCCAGGAGAAACGCAATAATACGATGCATCAACACGCGCGATCTCAAATTGAATCGTCCATTACACGCGGCATCACAAAACTCGTGGCGGGAAATCCGCACAAACACGATACTCGACGTCCGAACCGAACGGTTTTCGAGTGACTGACTGCGGTGCAGAAATCACCGCCCGGCGTCCACCAGGCGGCCCGCGCGCACGCCGCCCCCTCGCCCCGCGAGCGAGAAAGGGACAACACATGCCCAGAGCGACGCGTGCGAAATCGCGGCGCATTCATAGACCGTCACTAATACCTAACCTACCCCAGCATAGCAACGCTAAATTAAACATTCACCCGCCCTAGGCCGAATCCCTTAGGCCTATTCACTACTGGGGAGACGAGATAGCGTTGCTATTGCTCGCTTAAGAACTGAATCCCCTACCTGAACTGTCGCGACTCGAGGAGTGCCATCACTACCTGGGAACAAGTTGAGAATGCGCCCTCTGCGCCATCGCAGTGGCGGCAGGTTGGCATCCTTAACCAGAACGAGATCTCCGATGCGAGGGGGTTCAGTTCTGTCCGTCCACTTAAGGCGTTGCTGCAGAATGTGCAAATACTCAAGCGACCATCGCTTCCAAAAATTCTGAGACATTTGCTGCAGCAACTCATAACGCGTCAAACGATTGCTACTGACCTCTGTGTAGGGGTATTCTGGCAAGGCGTTAAGTGGTCGGCCAATTAAGAAATGCCCTGGTGTCAGGGCCTCCAGATCATTTGGATCTGAGCTAAGCGGACACAAAGGACGTGAATTGAGAACGGCCTCAATTTTACAAAACACGGTCGCTAGCTCCTCAAAGGTTAATATCGTTAAACCTATAACGCGCATCAAATGCGTCTTAGCGGACTTTACAACCGCTTCAAATATACCACCCCAGTGGGGGCATCCTGGTGGATCGAACACCCAGTTAATGCCCTGACGGGAGAGGCTCGTGCCGATAGCTTCCTCGTTTTCCGATAAAAACGTTATAATTTCTTTCATACATCGATCAGCGCCCTTAAAGTTGGTACCACAGTCCGACCTGATCAGCGCTGGTCGCCCTCTTCGCGACACAAATCTATCTAAAGCTGCTAAGAAAGCCTCCGTAGTGAGGTCGGCCACGAGTTCCAAGTGGACGGCCTTGGTTGCTAGGCACACAAACACGCACAAATACGCCTTGATTGACTTCGCGTTGCGAAGGCGTGATGCCTTTACCATAAAAGGCCCCGCAAAGTCCGTTCCCACACCCGCAAACGTCCAGGCTTCCGTCACCCGGTCCGGTGGGAGGTCTCCCATCTGAGGTTGCATTGTGGCTGCCTTCAACCGATAGCAAGGCAAGCACCGAAACACAATGCTCCGTACCGTACGTCGTCCAGACAAGATCCAAAACTCGCGCTGCAGAATAGCCAAAAGTGCATTGCAGCCCGCATGCGAGTTTTTCTGGTGACGATCCCTAACTATAAGTTCTACCAAAGGTCCCTTCTTTGGGAGTAACAGCGGATGCCGTGCTGAAAAGGGCAGGTTAGCGTTCCGAAGTCTACCTCCAACCCGGAGCATTCCATGCTCGTCTACGAACGGGTTGAGGCGCACAAGACCTCCCTTCAGCTTTCCACGGCCATCCCTGAGCAGCCTGGCCTCTTCCTCAAAATGTTCCGCCTGGACGACCCTAACCAATAAACTTAGAGCCGCATTCCGCTCCGCACGCGAGAGGACAGGTGCCAAGTTCCGTTCTGCTTGAGGTTTTCTACAGTTGTTCACGAACCGTTTGATCCAACCTGTCACCCCTAGAAGTTTGTCGAGGGAGCTGTATCGTTCCAGCAAGAAAGCCGCACTAGGCTTAGGTACGATCTGCCCTACGTTCACTCGCAAACCTCGATCAGGTGGCCCAAGCGGCGACCCGCACTCATTGTATGGCCATCTCTCAGGTGACTCAGTCAGCCACTGAGGTCCCCACCACAGTGAGTGACCTACCAAATCAGGGGCCCTACATCCCCGTGAGGCACAGTCCGCTGGGTTCTGTTCTCCCGGTACGTGTCTCCATACCAACGGAGTTTCCGATCCTTTAATCTGTGACACCCGATTTGCCACGAAAACCTCAAGAGTATGTACCGACGTCTGTAACCAGCACAGAACTATCCTACTGTCGGTCCATGCGTACACCGTTGCATCCAAAGTGATGGTACCGCGTAGATTACTAGCGACATGATGTAGCAAGCGCGTGAGAAGCGCTGCTCCCGCCAATTCCAACTTTGGAATGGTCCATCTTGTCCTAACTGGAGCCACCTTACTCTTGGCCATAACTAGACGCACGTCAACAGTTCCCGTTGAACTGACTGTCCGCAAATAGACAGCTGCCGCGTACCCTCGCTCCGAGGCATCACAAAACCCATGTAGGGTAGCCTTACATCCCACCGATGGGAGCAACTTGCGAGGTATGGCGATGCGTACGATCCCTGGTAAGGTGGTCACAAACTTGGTCCAATCATTCAACAGCTCTCCGGAGAGCTGGTCGTCCCAACCCAAGTTTGCTAGCCACAACCTTTGCAAGAAGCACTTCGCCATGAACGTCACCGGTGCGATCCACCCGTTAGGATCGAAAGTTCTGGCGATCGTCGATAATACCGAACGCTTCGTCCAAGTCTTCTGCAAAAGGTCTGGCTCGATCTGATACGTAAAGACATCATGCGTTGGCCTATATTGCACCCCTAGGATGCTCAACGTATTTGGATTGTCCGGGTTCTCGAAAAGGTGCGGGTCCTGCTGGAACTCACCTGGCAACCCGGCCAGGAGCTCTGGACAGCTGGACAGCCATTTCCGCAACTCATAACCTCCTGATTCCATGATCGCGATCAGCTCGTCTCGTAGTAGCAGTGCTTGTTGCACGCTATCTGCACCCGTGCAGATGTCATCCACGTAGACGTCGCGATCCAGTACTGCTGCGGCCCGAGGGAATCTTACCCTTTCCTGTGCGGCCAACTCTCGCAGCGTGCGTACTGCCAAAAACGGACTTGGCTTCAGACCATACGTTACCGTGTTGAGCTCATAAGTGACCATCGGCTCGTCTGGGCTCTCACGCCACAAAATCAGCTGGTACCGACGGTCATCCGGGTGTATAATTGTTTGGCGAAACATCATTTTGACGTCTGCGACGAACGCTACTTGGTGCAACCGAAAATCTGTGAGGATGTCCACAATGTCCCGGTTCAACTTGGGACCCGCGTGCAGACACTGGTTCACAGACACACCATTCGATGTAGGAGCAGAACCGTCAAACACTACCCGTATCTTCGCCTCCGGTGACTTCAAAACAGCCAGGTGTGGTATATAGTAATGCTCGACACACCTCCAATCTATGCTGGACACCGACATGTGGCCTAACTCTAGGTACTCCCTCATGAATTCGATATACTTCTGCCGAAGTGCTGCATCTCGCTTCATCTTTCTCTCCATAGCCAGTAGTCTCCGTTCCGCGATCTGTCGCGAACTACCTAAGGAGGGGCGGTTTGGGAGAAATGGCAGCCTGGTAACAAACCTACCTGACGAACTTCGTGCAGTGTTGTACTGATAGAACAGCTCGCACTCGTCATCCTCTGGCTTCCGTCTATCCGCTGTGGGTGGCTCCTCAGACTCCCAAAACCTCTGCAGCACCTCCGACAACACACTACCATAGAGAACCGTATCGCCCTCTGGTAGGTCCTGAGGTCTCCAAACTGGTCCAAAAATAACATACCCCCCTGTGGTATCAACGGCCACTAAACCAGTTTGCTGAAGTACCCGTTTTCTGCCACACCAGAATCTCCCGAGGACGTCTGACCCGAGGAGAACGTCCACCGTACCAGGAGTATCAAATTCAGGATCAGCTAACTCTAAGCCTGTGGTTAACCCTCGTACCGTTGACGGTAACCGAACCTGAGGAAGTTTCCCTACCACTTCATCCAGCACCACTGCTGAGGCATGATAGCTGACCCCTGTACCTGTATTACCTAATGTGAACTCGAAGTTCACCTGACCCCGAACGTCAGGCACATCTACACCTCCAATACCTACAGCCCCATCCGTTGTGGGCCTTATATTTAAGCGTAGCCTACTCACCAGCTTACTAGACACAATACAACCCTGAGCCCCTGTATCTAACAAGGCTCTTACCTGTATGCTGCGGCCACCGTATCCCCATACCCAAATCATTGCCGTAGGCAACAATACCGTAATTGGCCGGGGGGCCGAAGCTGGCGTGTAGGCGGCGATTACCTAGCAGGAACCTAAGCGCGGAGTGTCCGCGTCCTGCGGGGGGGTCCCCTCTCTCCGTACACCTTCGAGTGGGTCCCACTCCTGCTGATTGGGACCTCTGGTCCTGTACGCCATGGCTGGCAGCCTATAGTAACCCTGCGGCAGGCGCGCGTACCGTGGATGCGCCTGTAGCCGCGGGTGCTCAGCCAAGGGGAGAGGCATGCGTGGGTCCTGAGACCTCACCATGTTGTTCAGTCCCGCCGAGTACTGCATGTACTGGCCCTGGTATTGGCACCCGCCCGTAGCATCACGTATCTGTGATGGGTGCCCCTGACCTTGGACCTGTGACCACCTACCCTGTTCCGGCACCTGCTGCCGAGGTGGTGACTGTCTCGCGCGTGGTGAAAGGGGCATCACCTGCTGATGTCCCTGGCCTCGTCCCTGAAACCCTGGTGGAAGAGGACTCCTCCTTGGAGGGGGTGGGGAGCGTTGCTCCCGTCTTGGTAGGGCAGACTCCGTCCGCTGACCCGCGTCAGCTCTGCCTCCGTAATCTCCGCTGCGGTTCATGCATAGGAGCTGATGGTGGGCACCCTGGCAGTACCTGCAGTTGGTGCTTGATGGGCACTCTCGCACCTGATGCGGCCCCATACACCTAAAGCACCAACGCCGTTGCTGCACCACACCACGACGTTTCTGCACCCGCTGTGCAGCGAACTCCTCACACGCAGTCACCTGATGCCCCGCCTCTCTGCAGTAGGCACACCTCGATTCCAAATTAGCGACATTGTATCGCCTGGGTGGCCTACTCTTACCGTCTCGCGCCTGTGCACCCGGCCGTTCCGGGCGGCGAGCGGCCGCAGACTCCGCGTGAGGCGACTCTCCAAATTGGGCATCTACCCGCCTGCACTCGGCCTCGAGGAAGGACTTGAGCTCCTCGAAGGTCGGGAGGTAATCAGATGTCTTACCTCCGTGTGACTGTTCAAAACGAGCGGCCATGTCGCTCGGCAGGCGGCGCAACAACGTGTGGACCAGGATATAATCATAGCCTGACACCGGCATCCCCTGTCTCTCAAGAGCGTTCACTGCAACGCAGACGGGGTTGAGGACCTTGGCCCTGAGGTCCGTCCCTCGTGTGATGGTCGGCACGGTGAGCCACTGTTCCAGGAGTTGGTCAATCATGAGACGTTTGTTGCTGTATCTCTCGATCAGCAAACCGCGAGCCGTCTCGTAACTTGCATCATCGACTGGTAGATGCTTTACCAGCTCATGGGGCTCACCTTGCAGCTTGGCCATCAATTGTGCCATTTTATATGCCGGCTGCAAGTCAGTGCGGTTATGAATCACACTGTCAAACAGATCCTGGAATCGGGTCCAATCCGTGTAGTCCCCGTGGAAGACCGGAATAGCCACAGCCGGCAGGGGCACTTGCACCCCCGGTCCCCGCGGACCATGGGATGGGTCCGGCTCCCCAGCCCTACGCCTGGTGATCACAGCAGCCGCCTGCTGGATCTCCTGCCCCATCTCCAGGCACTGGGTCACATTCGCCCGGACCATAAGTTTGGCCTTCTCATCAGGCGTCCCATCAAATAACTCCTCGCATCCAGTGAGGCAATCCAACACCTCCGCGACCCGTTCGTCAATCCGTTGCGCACAAGCGATGAGTGCGTCCTCTCGGTCCCCGCGACCGACCATCGCCTGCTTAGTCGCGAACCAAATTAGGTGCGTTCTAATTTTTGCCTGAAGCTGTGTAATTGTGGGAGCCATGGTACCAACCCAAAGTAACACCGAACCTTACAATAAAAAACAATAATAGACAATCGGCCCTGATCCTACCGCTAGGATATCCGCACAGGGTAAACACAACGATAATAAAGCAATTCACTAATTGATTGGCCCTGATCCTACCGATAGGATATTCTACACAGGGCACACACTACAATCACAATAAATATATATTTTTTTTTTTATGTAGGTAGATTAAAAAATCTTATACTAATAATCTTAAATCTAGTGGTTTTCTGAACCACGCTCTGCTACCAAAAATTGTCTAATTCCAAGCTAAACTCCCGCAGTGGAAGCGATTTACACAGGTAAATTTCTAGTAAAATACCAGGAGTTCAACTGAAGGTAGACAATGGCCGCGTTACGCAGCGCTAAATAGCATACGCTGCACAATATAGCAGCGCATACTATGAATTAAACGTGAACCTAAATCTATTTAACTTAATTAACTAAGTTGAGTGAATTGGCTAATGATGTGTTCCAACCCTTACATAACTCAAGTCGGTAGTAAATACCGTCTGCCGATCTGGCGTTACGTCACACGTATTAGCACTAGATTATAAGTAAGTACCTCCAAATTATATCACCCCACGAATTCCGCAATTCGTACTAAGGAGTCACAATGATATGGTACAACAAATATGACTAAAGGGAACACACCATTAACACGAATAAACAGTTTATCACTTACAGTCACGTGCCGGCGCAAATGCATAAATACCCAACGGAGAAAGGAAGTTCAGGGAATGGATCAAATAGGAATTCCGTTGGTACTTACAGGGCTGGGTGGAAAAGATATCGACACCCAGCATTCCACTACAGCCTTGGCGCGTTATTCACGTCAAACCACTCACAGCTTCTGTTCGTATTTCACTTTGATATTAGTCATTACGCGTGACCCAACCCGAATTTGGGCCGTACAAACGCGGGCCAAAATGGCCACCTGATGCCTATTCAACGCGACGCTCACGTGGAAGACGTCGAGACATCCAACAATCACTAAGCCTGGCATTCCAGTACAACCCAGGAGAAACGCAATAATACGATGCATCAACACGCGCGATCTCAAATTGAATCGTCCATTACACGCGGCATCACAAAACTCGTGGCGGGAAATCCGCACAAACACGATACTCGACGTCCGAACCGAACGGTTTTCGAGTGACTGACTGCGGTGCAGAAATCACCGCCCGGCGTCCACCAGGCGGCCCGCGCGCACGCCGCCCCCTCGCCCCGCGAGCGAGAAAGGGACAACACATGCCCAGAGCGACGCGTGCGAAATCGCGGCGCATTCATAGACCGTCACTAATACCTAACCTACCCCAGCATAGCAACGCTAAATTAAACACAGGAACATATAAATTAATTCCATAGTCGCCTTAGCAACAAAAGGTTTATTTATTAGTAGATATTTAATCCACTGATGGACACTGCCATTCTCAATACTGAGATATAAGTAATTTGTTTGCAAAGCAAATCAAATTATTGGTAAGTATAAATAATGTTGTTTCACTGCTGGACATATTCCAATTATGTATAAAACACAGGAACACAGGAATAAATTCCATAGTCGCCTTAGCAACAAAAGGTTTTCCATGATAAATAGTTTCTGTTGAAACAAAGTACAGACAAAACTTAGGAAATAACTAGTCCAATCTGATACTTATATGGTGTGGTAGATAATAAGAGATAGGATGGAATCAGTAAAAGGATTTCCTACCTAACCCCTACTAAATATTATAAATCATTAGCAAAACCTAACCGCTTGGCAATAATTTTGTACCTAATTTGTAATGTTTTCTTACTATTAATCTAATAAGAATTAGGATGGAAAACTACACTTATCTGGGTTTAGGTAGATAGTAGGCCAGCCCACAGCATTCCAAAGTCATCCACTCAACTCGCAGTCAGCTGATATCCACAGAAGACACATGAACACAGCTTCAAGCATGTATCTCCATACTCCAACACACAGCAGCCACTTTCCAAGGCAGAGGCGCAGCGACCACGGGACAAAATCCACCTTCCATATGAAGTGGTGTGACGCCAATCCAGCAGCACCTCAGGGTCAGGACTTTCACACTGCACTCCTCTTTTTCTTCCACTTTTACTACTATTCTTCTAAGATCCGCATACTTCACCGATTAAAATCAGACTTCCCCTTTCGCCAACACACCAGGCCTTATATATCCCTCCAAACGGAAGGTCCAGATACAATTTCTCGAATAGTCTAAATCTAGAATAATCCAGCTCCATTTGAGGCACAACCGCTTATTCCGCTACTCGACACCAGGTGGAGCTAACGAACTGGAACGATCTCGATTATTCGATCTTCGATCCATATTAGATTTATTTGATTGTGGGTTCCGTACAAAATAAAATTATTTAAACTTTTTTCAAATATCGTCATAACGCGAAATTGATATTATGAAAATCATAGAATCTAGTTTTCTTTAATAAACCCAGACTTTGTTATTATCAAGATTGTTCTAGTATGAGTGTTTCCCATTTTTCACTGATATTTTAGTAGGTTATTTTACGTTCAACTAATATTCAATGATATAATATTTAAAGTTGATTGGCGAATATGCTGAACAAACAGACTTGGTAGTGTATTCTTTATCTTCTTCTTTTATTCATGCGAGACACCGATGTTTTTGTATGTGACTTAGATTTGCTGGTAACACATATATTTCTAACCCATTATTTAAAATAATGTAAACATTTTCCCCAAAAGAGAAAACCAAGTCCAACAGTAGTCCACTGCGACCAATAATGTTGTTGTTCTCAGATAATTTAAAATGTTTGCTTATTATTCAAAGGTTTTTATATTCCACCCTTAAACGGATCCCTAAATAGTAAACATATCTTAGTTTAGCTACTCAACACCAGGCGTCGCTTCTGTCGCAATTAGAATATTCTCGAAACATAATTTATTTAAATTATTTTTACTACACATAACCTAAACCAGTTTATAAATAAAAGAAAATTATTTAATTATAAATAAAAGAAATTATTTCAAACATAAAATGCGTATATAAACACCTAAATGGTGCCTTTAACATTTGAAATTATATTTTATTGCGAGTGCCCTCTCTTGTCAATTTGATGAACCTTTTAGATTGATGCCATCTACCGACATTATCCTAAACTACTTAGTGAATTTAGTTCTCTACTAGATGTCGATTTAGTTCTCTACTAGATGTCGCTACTTTAAACGTATTTTTCAAGAGGCCAGGGTAGTATTTATTACAACATATACAGGGTGGCCCAAAAATCGTGGATCAAACAAACCAGGGTGATAGAAGAGGTGATTTCCAACAAAAAATCTTTCTACAGCATGGTCATAACTTAATTGCATAAAAAGTTAGTTAGTTAGTTTTTTCCGTCAATTTTGAAGCATTATAAAAATTACTGCTCACTTTGAGAGCACCCCGTGAAAAAAAAGTGTACTACGGAAAAGTAGCCTTGTATTAAAAGAAAATGCAGTATTATTTAAATAGTAAATGAATCGGCATTTTACTTGAAAAATACAAAAAAAAAATCATAACTTTTTATGCAATTAAGTTATGACCATGCTGTAGAAAGATTTTTTGTTGGAAAGCACCTCTTCTATCACCCTGGTTTGTTTGATCCACGATTTTTGGACCACTCTGTATGTACTCTCTTCTCTTCTCGTGTGTGACACCGAGTCGTCCAACGACCCGATGAACCCTGGTGTCAGAGTTTTTCAACCGCCTACTATAGGCCTCTGACATGGTTGTGTAACGACCACCGTCTAAGTAATCATAGACAGCAACCTATTACTGCTATATGTACTATAGCAGTAATAGTCAATAGAGCTAAAACTAACTTTCTAAAATTAACTAGTCGGTTGACCTGTTTAATTAAAACACTAAAATACTAAAATATAAATGGTACCAACAGCAATTCAAAACGTCCCACACTAACAAAACAAACAAAGCCCTTCTTAATCTTATCATCAGCCCGAAATCCTCAGAAGCTTGAATTCAAAATGAACCTTCAGTCTGTATACAAAGAAAACCATCTAATTACATTGGGGTAACAAACTCGTTGTTTTGAGGTACTGTAAAATATATCGACGCTTGAAAGGCAAAATGATCTTAGCGACATCCGACTAACTTTACAGTAGAGCAGTTTAAAGTTTGAAATTTTAGAAAAAAAATCGTGTAAATTCGTGTGATTAAGATAATTGCGCAGTTCTTAGATATATTTTTCATGATTTTTCGATGTACGTATTGGTAAATACATTTATTAAAAATAATGCTTAGTATGAAAGTTAGTGTCGCTTAGTCAAATTTAACCTAAAAGTAGCGACAGGAAAAATTGACTAACCGACAAGGTTTGGTTAAGAAAGGTAAGGTAAAATTTTAATACATGCTTTTCTAAACAATTTTCTGCCGAGTAAAAATTATCTAACTTAAATTGAGACTGTTTAAAAGTTGAGTCAAAACAACCTAAATTAAATTTATTGGTTAAGAAAGGTAAGGTAAAATTTTAATACATGCGTTTTTAAACAATTTGCTGCCGAGTAAAAATTATCTAACTTAAATTGAGACTGTTTAAAAGTTGAGTCAAAACAACCTAAACTAAATTTCGTATTTTATTTTGACCGTAAATTTGTCATAAATTATGTTCTCACCTAAAATTGGATCAATTATTTTCCTCAAGAATGTAAATAAAACTGTCTTCAGTTTTAATTATCACTATAAAATCAACACTGAGGCACACAGAAGTAGCATAGCTAGGTATAACATTTTTCTTTGCTTCTTGGTAACCATTTTGTAAAATGTCCAGCAGTGAATTTCAATAGGCTGATCTGATCTGGAATATATTTTATAGCAATATTCATACTATATGCCTATTTTGAAACTTACTATAATCTTAGAACATGTTTTAACCGGGCGCGTTTTCCAAGTCCAATTTCCAATAGTCCGAATGATTTATTATCTGCTTTGTTTGCATATGATTTTATCTTGAAATTGAATGTCAGCATAATAATATAATAGAATGCTGCATAGGCAACACATAATTTTGGTTTCTCTTGCTGTTTTTTACGACTTGGCCACGTACATTTTGGACTCTGTGAACCTTATCTTTTGTGAATAACCTTGGCATTAACCCTGGATACTATTCCTGCTATACATCGCGACCTAAGCTTTCTATGCGGACACAGTTATATTGTTCTGTTTCATGGCTTTGGTGACAGTTCGGCATGGCTGGCAGTTTACACCAGTCTACCAGTCGTGGTAGAGGGAAGACTTTAAATAGCCAAGCGCGCGAGTTGGTGTTGAAGTTAAGCGCGTAGCTGCTGCTTTGGGAAAAGGCATCAATACAGTTGCCAGCATAACCAAAAAAAATATGGTGCTTCTGGTATCGAAGAAAAAAATTTAGCAAAAAAAAAACCACACATCCCATCACTGATATTGATAACTTTGATGCAATACGACAACACGTATATATATTGTTTTGTATAGTTTTACATAATAGTAAATATGTTTAACAAATAAAGAATTAGAATTTGAATTATTATACCAACAAGAAATACCCGACGAGGACCAAACTTCTGAATTCCTTACGTGAAGCTGGTTTATTTAATGGTGGCAAGACTTAACTATCACAAATTTTAAACGAATTGGGGTTTCAATATCAAAAAGTCAACCAGAGAAAAAAGTGTTCATGGAGCGAACCGACATAATTTTATTAAGAAACAGTTTTCTTATTCTGAGATGAAACGTGGCTGAATGCCAACCACACCGTATCCAGCACCTGGAAAGATAACACAGCGCAATCGACATCAAAAGGCTCAACGGAAAAAGGGGGTCGCAGTATTATATGCCACGCCGGGTTTGGGAGCGTAGGGTTTTAAAGAAGGTAGTCTGATGGCATTTGCGACAAAAAAACTCCCATGAAGAAATGGACGCAGACAGATTTGAAGAATGGTTGCGTGGACTACTCATCAGCGTAGAAGAGTCTCTGTAATTTTAATGAACAATGCACCTTACCACTCAAGGTAAATTGACAGAGCACCAATCCAAAATAATAAAAAAGCCGATTTCGTTAACTGGCTCCAGCCACACCGAAAAGAAGCCGACCAAAGCATGCTGAAAGCAGAATTAGTGAGGCTGGTGAAACTTTTCAAGCTAGCGCGGTTAAAATACGAAATGGCATTAGAGCACGGCCATCGTGTGGTTCGACTACAGCTATACCATTGCCAATACAATGCCATCGAATTTATTTGCTATCTAGCTATCTATGTATGGTCTCAGTCGGTTATTTTATTATTGAAAAGTAGACAAATAACTGAAATAATTTTGTCCCCAGCAATATTTTTTCTTTAAATAAGTAAGTTTCTAGTAGAAAGAATCAATTTTTGTTAGATTGTATTTGTATTGATTGTAAATTAAAAAAAAATATCATGACATTATGTGTTGCAGACATGCATTCAGCTTCGGATTTAAATCAATGTTACTCGAATAGGTATATTTTTTTACATTATTGACTGTATTTTTGTATTGTCATAAGATATGTAGGTTTTTACAACACTGAACCGCCATTTAACACGGGAAAGATGTTGGAGCTTTTGAAAGAAGCTTGTTCAAAAGTAACGAAATATGACTGGGCCAACGTGGTGAAATACACTCAAAAAAATATTGACGACGACTTTGACAGAGACGTGCGCATTGATAATTGTATAGACAATGAAATAGACGGAGTGCCTTCTGAGCTACTTAAGGCTGGTAGAAAAACCTATCCTGGAGGAGCTGAAAAGGCTATTCAATTCTGTTATAGCCAATGGAAAACCCCCGAAGGCGTGGCGCAGAGGTGTTGTGGCATTGTTTTTCAAGAAAGTAGTTAATACGCTCCTCAAAAACTATAGGCCGATCACACTTCTGAGCCACGTCTATAAGCTGTTCTCGAGAGTCATTACGAATCATTTGGCATTAAGATTCGACGCCTTCCGGCCACCAGAACAGGCCGGGTTTCGTAAAGGCTTCCTCACCGTGGACCACATTCATACCGTACGGCAGGTTATACAGACGTCAGAAGAGAATAACCTACGGCTGTGTAAAGCCTTTGTGGACTACGAAAAAGCCTTTGACTCCATCGAATTCTGGGCTGTTTTGGACTCCTTGCAGCGGTGCCAAGTAGATTGGCGATATGTGGAGGTGCTAAGAAGCCTATGTCAAATGGCAACGACGTCCGTCCAAGTATAAAACCACAAAACAGGATCCATCAAACTACTACGAGGTGTAAGACAGGGTGACGTTATATCCCCAAAACTCTTCACCAATTCGCTAGAGGATATCTTTAAGACTTTTGCAGTGGGATGGACTAGGCATCAACGTCAACGGCGAATATCTCCCACATCTCCGCTTTGCCGACGATATAGTCATAATGGCTGAATAGCTGCAGGATCTGCAAAACATGCTGACCAGTCTCAACGTCGCCTCGAGACGTGTTGGACTCGGGATGAACTTGGACAAGACGAAAGTCACGTTCATTCAACACATCATCTCCAAGCCGGTCTCCGTCGAAGGTATAGCCCTTGAAGTTGTCCAGAAGTATGTGTACCTTGGGAAAACTTTCCAGCTGGGTAGAAACTTTGAGGCTGAAATCACCAGAAGAGTGCAGCTAGGCTGGGCTGCATTTTGGAAGTAGCGTCATATTTTGGAATCACCCTTACCACAATGCCTCAAGACCTGCCAGTCATGACCTATGGAGCCGAGACGTGGAACCTGACTGTAGAACTGGCCCACTGGTTACATGTCACTTAAAGAGCTATGGAACGGTCTATGCTCGGTATCTCTACCTCTATAATGGATAAAATCCGGAATGAGACTATCCGCAAAAATACCAAAGTAACGGACATAGTCTGGAGTGTAGCAAACTGAAAGGGCAGTGGGCTGGGCACATGTGTCGTAGAACCGACGGATGGTGGAGTAAACGGGTTCTCGAGTGGAGGCCGCACCTCGGCAAGCGTAGTGTTGGACGACCTCTAGCCAGATGGACCGATGACTTTAAAAATGAGGCTGGTAGCGACTGGATGGCGATAACGGGAGATCGTGCGCTATGGCATACGCTGGGGGAGGCCTACGTCCAGCAGTGGACTGCAATAGGCTTATGTATTAATGTATGTAGACAATGAAATTATCATCAGATTGTTTGAAGACAGCACGAGCAGTGACAGCAAAGAACCTTCGTCTTCATCGCCGGAAGAAGAGTGATACTACGTATGTAAACGTAAATGCTACGTACATTTAATGCTCATGTACATCACAATTTTCCCTAAAGGGGGTCAAAATTGTCAAATACGACCTATTCGGGTGGCGAAAGTACTTTAGTGACTTTGAAACTAACTTTAATGTTTGCGCTAGCGACTGCGCGCGTGTCGCCCGCAGGTCTAACCAATATTTTTATGTGTATTACTGTAGGTAAAAATACTCTTTGCGCCTTTACTTGACACTACCGTAGGTAATAACCAACATTGGATAATTATGACCGTTGAAGTAAAAGTTGTCTAAATAATAAAATCACACTTGAAAACGGTAGGTAAACCTTGACCAAGCGACAATCGGTTTCATTTTTCGGCAGGCAAAAATTTACTAAGCGACAGTCAGTCGTATTTTTAGGCAGGTAAAATATGCTGAAGTAAATAAATAAAAAAAATTATAAACAGGCAATTTTAACCAAACGCCATAATGAAAAAATAACGCATAAGTAAAAATTACCTAAGTTATAAAAAAATAAAACCTTTGTGAAGAAAAAATTTACTAAGCTCCTAACACTTAATTGCCAGATCCTGGAAAAATTGACTATACACAAAAATATTCTACGAACAGAAAGGAAAAAGTTATCCACATACAAATTTACCATTACATAATTACTCAACCACCAAATTTTCAAAAAAGGGTCAAAAATTGTGTCGATTAGTTAATTTTTTTTTGTTGAAATTCGCAAATCCTCAAATATCTAAGCACCAAAAAAGTCGTCGTAGAGAGACGTGAGTAGGACCAAACGACGCAGAAAAATCAGGCGATTCTAACAATGTATATAACTCAATATGGCCAAAAATGTCGCTTAGATCATTTTGCCTTTCAAGCGTCGATATTTTGTTTGTTCGTTGTAGTACAATAATTGAATGAAAGAGCTTGCATTACCATTTTTCAAGGGAATCATTTTACTGATGGGTACAGTCAAACTCACGTCAGGTTAGACACCAATGTAAGTCTTATGCGCGCGGCATAAGAACGGTCCAAAGTCCAAACTAGACTGTACTTATTTAATGCATGCCTTCAAATCATGACAATAGGTATGGATCAGTTTTTTCATGTGGGTAGCTTTAACAGTATTTAAAGCCAGTTTTCAGGTTTAAATCCAAGTACAGTAATTTTTAATTTAGCACGCGAAAGCTTGCTACTAATATACTACTATTATCTATTCTGTGCTAATATGCGTTTGTATCACACGTTCTATTAAAATCTATAATCAATTCTAACACATACCATAATCAATTCTCACATACCCTTGAAATTAACAAATTCGAGTAGTAGAAAGTGTGTGTGCCTCAGCCCTCATTTTTCTTCATCAGCAACATCTTGCTTGTGTCTTACATGTCAGGGATTAACCTTAAATGGTTTCTTTATATTATTTTTAGGTATTACCAATATAAATTGTTCCCTTAAATGGCTGCAATGCAGCTCTACACTCTCATTAAAAGTTGCTTTCAGATGAGGAAAGTTGAAATATTTTAAGTTGTTGTTGATCGAATAGTACAGACCGTATGATAAAGAAGTAGCAAAATGAAAGCTTGCCTAAGAAAACGAAACAAGTAAAAAGAAACACATCCTACAATATTTCACAATCAAACTCTTCAAAAAATGTAGAACGCTTCACGATTTTGCGTGTCATCCTTGCGCAGGGGCCATGCTAATCTTCTCTGTATCGTTCCAATTTTAGTATATGTACTGCCGAAGCAAGTACACTAACTGCGCAGATTAGATTACTTATATACTTCCATAACAAAAAATTTCGTCACCGCGTTTTAGAACTATAAAAAATAACTCAAACAACTTGCCGAATTAACTTAATGTTTCGGATTCATAACATAAGTATTTATATTTTAAATCGTTTCATGCAGTAAAATGAATAAAAAATTGTTAAATAATATTTTAAAACTTAAATAATACCAAATTACAAAATCATTTCTGAACTTACTGCGACATCTGGAAGAAAGAAATAGAACTTTTGCGGCTTTGACGTCAAGGCCCGAGGAACAACGCGCGATGCATAACCAGAACCTACCTTGATAGTATTTCTCGCGTAATTTCATAGATGTCGCTAGTTCAAAAGAAGTTTTAATGAATACGGATAGATGGAGGTGTAAGCAATGTGTTACAAAAGTATAGACGAGATTTTTAATATTTTGTTTATAAGTAGGTAAAGACTACCCACTGTCAGGAAGTCAATATTTCTACTTCTATAAAAAATATAATATATGTATATGTAGAGCAAGTATTTTAGTCAAAGGTAGTACTTACCTAGTAATTTGTCTAGACACATTTGTAATAGGATAAGTAGAACAATTTGATTGCAATTTCTTTTGATGAGATTACCTACTTACCCAAGGAAAGAATCTTTTGTTAGCTAAGAAAATTTCTAAGTACAAAAATATCTAGAATCGAATCGAAGAATCTCTAAATACATTATTCGATGAGCGTTACACGAAATAATAGAGTAGGTACTTTAATAGCTTACTACAAGATGATGTAGTGCAGTACTTAGCAGCCAATTAGGCTTCGAGTACTTATTAAGAGAAAATAGGTACTCACACAATTATAAGTTTCTGTTGCTACCAAAACCCTTTCACGATTAAAATACAATGAGTCCTGAGTCTTCTGAGTGGCATGAGCAAATGCTAAGGGCGTCTGAACAATAAGGACTTACATAGTTAAGTAGGTACCTAAAAACGGGACACTGACTCGACAAATGACTTGAAGAAAGAAATTGGTGTCAGAAATTTTCAACCGCCTACTACTTATAGTATCATCACGTGTACCGTGCAATGCCGGCTTAGAATAGCATCAGCCCATTTCAAGGCGACTTAAGGACTCGAGGGTGTGTATTGCAATTTTAGGTGATGGGCTGACAACCTCTCACTATGACGATACACAATTTCTGAATGCCCCTGTAATATTTGTCAGTCGTGGCTTAAATATCCGTTTTTGCAGCCGTTTGGATTCTGCCTACCCCGCAAGGGATTATAGGCGTGATATATGTGTGTGTGTGTCCAATATGGCTTTGTAACAACGACGACGAATAGTAAACAGCACTCGGTGCCAACGGCTTTACCGGCCCTCCGAAGTACGGCACCATCTTTCTTTCCAACAATCAAGTGTTTCAGCCTACAATGTTCTAACCAGACCGGGGAAAATTCACAAAGTGATAAATATCATCTTTGTGAGTGCCCCACTGGGAATCGAGCCTGGGATCTTTGCGCCGCAGGCAGTTGCACTCCCACACGGTCGTTACTAATGAAAATGGCGCTACGTGAGCACCAGCCCTTAGAGCTTATTCTCGTAGTGAAACATTACTGATGTGGCGCAGTGGTAGTGCGACTGCCTGCGACGCAAAGGTTCCAGGTTCGATTCTCGGTGGGGCACTCATAAAGTTGATATTTATCACTTTGTGAATTTATTCCCAGTCAAGTTAGAACATTGCAGACTGAACCACCAGATTTTTTGAAAAGAGAAAGATTTTTAGGCGGTGGGCTGACAACCTGTCACTATGGCGATACACAATTTTGCGAATGACCCTCAAACGTTTGTCAGACGTGGCGTAAATGTCCGTTTTTCGGCCATTTATGCTCTGCCTACCCCGCAAGCGATAAAGGCGTGATATATGTATGTATGTTATGACATCATTTTTGTAATTTTTAAACATAATAAATAAATAAATAAATGTATGTAGAAAGATGGTTCCGTATTTTGGAGAGCACTCTGCCGTCGGTCCCGGTTGCTGTCTATAATCACTGAGACAGTGGTCATTACACAACCATGTCAAAGGCCTACTACACGTAATAGGCGGTTGAAAAACTCACACCGGGGTTCATTAGGTCGTTGTACGACTCGGTGTCCCACCAGAAAAGTAAAAAGACCAAAAAGATATTGCTCTGAAATTACATTCCGAGAAAAATGCTAGAAGTGAGAAAGTTAGCCTTTGAATAATCAACCGTGCTGCTGATTCTATGCCCTTTTTGTACGCCTGAATACTTAATTTCTAGGAATATGTTATTGCGGTAATAGAAGCCAGATCGTAGTGCAAATTGAATCTTCCCACACGGAGTTTTACCGTTGCTAACTTGCTTGTCGTATGAGACTCAGTGTTTATGGAAGATCTGATGAACACTGATGTCTGTGTATTTACCCTACTTCCCCAAAAGGAAGGTAATGTTTTTTGAGCGTATTTATTTGTCAGACATGGCGAAAGCGACCGTATTTATACACCCGTTAACACTCTGCTTACCCCACAAAGGAAGAAGGCGTGATATGTGTATGTATGTATTTGGACAAGCAAGTGTTTTTTTAATGGGCTACAGCTCAAACGGCTAGACGGACGTTGACAATATTAGGTGTCGTTAGATTTGTTGATTTGTCCCAGTAGCGCGAGTGTCACTGGCTATATCAAATAAATATCGTGTACATTTCATTTCACACAACATCATCTAGCCCCAAACAAAGCAGAGCTTGTGTTATAGGAACTAGATAGCTAAAATAATACATAAATATTTTATTTTGTTAATTTATACATACAATACATAGAAAACACAAATATGTCAACACAAATATTTGAAAGTCACTTAAGCTGTATGGTGATCGAACCCACGACCTTTGGCGTAGCAGGTAGTGATAATACCACTTCTCCATCGGGCCAGTCAAAAAGTCAAAGATTTTGCGTTTTAAACGAAAAATATATCTTTGAAATTTCATTGTCACGAGCCGCAGTCGGGTCTTTCTTTTTAATAACTAGCTTGTTGTTAATTGTATTAGTCAGATTCCCGTCGAAATATCTCGTACCTTCTTACTATCTTAAATTCCGCCAACTATACTTGACGCAGGTAAGTTTCATATCAATCGTAAAATGTAGAGTCGGAAATAATTTATGGCAACAATTCAATTCATTTATTTTATGTCAATAGTCATTGTATAGAAATTTCAACATTAATACAATAAATGATAAAAGAGTTCAAGTTATTAATTAATTTGACCGCCTGTGCTGTATCAATGCAACATTATTGTTACCAAAATTAAAATTAATGATATATCAATATAAAACCAAAACTATTTTGAATTAAGCTTATTTGATTTGATAATACTCAAATTGTTATTGCCGGCAACAGGGTGAATGGAGCGTTGCACGCTTTTATGAACAGCCAGAAAGTCTCTGATAAGGCTCGTCTGGCTGTGCATAGAGGGGTGTTAGTTCCGACACTTATGTATGGGAGTGAAAGTTGGGTATGGCAGAAAAAGCATGAAAGTAGAATAAATGCAGTACAAATGAGAGCGTTCAGAAGTATGATTGACGTAAAATTGAGTGACAGGATAAGGAATAGCGTGATACGGGAACGTTGTGGTATAAAAGAAGACGTAGTGACTGGTGTAGAAAAGGGTATGCTTAGATGGTTTGGTCATGTAGAGAGGATGAATGGAAGAAGATTAACGAAACAGGTGTATATGGCAAGTGTGGATGGGAACGTCGGAAGGGGAAGACCTCGACGAACGTACCTTGATCAAATCGGGGACGTGCTAAAGAAAGGTCAGGTCAAGAGTACCCTAAACCGACGAGCATGCATGAAGAGATTGATGAATGTGGAGGAGGCGAAAGAAGTATGCCAGGATCGTAGTAAGTGGAAGAAAGTAGTCTCTGCCTACCCCTCCGGGAAAGAGGCGTGATTTATGTATGTATGTATGTATGTATGTATGTTATTGCCTGCGTATAGTGCCAATAATACTGATTTATTATAACCTAAAAAGGCTCTTCAAATATATCCTACCAACGACCCGTGGTATTAGGTACTATCTACTACTAGACGTAATAAATTACATTTATGATAGCATTTCGAAAAGTCTAGCTCATACAAAGAGTATCACCAATAAATGTACAGTCGGTTGTATTGTAGCACAAAAGGTACCAGGGGTACTCCAAAAAAACTGAATTATTTTGTCCTCAGCGATATTTTTCTTTAGACGATGAATATGTATAAGTAGAAAATAACTTTTTAATGAGAATAAGTTTAAAATTTTATTACCTATGTATTCATTCACTGGAGACAAAAATAATTCAGTTCTTTTGGAGGAGCCTTGGTACCTTATGAGCTACAACCGACTGTACCAGTATCTCTGTGCCTACGTCTTAGAGGTTCGTATGATGAACCAATTTTGGTTACTTTTTAACACACTTCAAAAATAAGGTTATAAATTCGACTCAAGTTACTTTCGCAGAAATATTTTGATAGAACTTTGCATATAAAATAAATGTACCTAAAAGTGCGAGTGTATGTACTAAAATTCTAGGTAAATAGGTAGTACTTAGGTATGTAGATTTCTATGTTTGGCCTCGCGTATCCCAAAAACTACAAGACTGATTTCAATGTTCTTTAAATCATTGGTTTAGGATTTCTTTTACAGAGTTACAACGAGATCTGTTGAAATTTTTGCAAAATCATAACAAGCCGACGCCATTATTTTCGTTCACATGCCAATCAAATGCCTTACGCACTGCTAATGATAATCCCTTAGGTATACCTTACTTGCCAATTATCTTAATACTCCTATTTGAAGAAGCCCCCTTTGGCTGCAAGCGTGGATTAAGTGGGCACTAATTATAGTGATAACTGAATAATAACAAACAAACAAATATAATGCAATATTTGTTCAGATATTCCATTATTTTGTTTTGATACGACACGTGGCTGGCTCGTGATGACTGCAGGGCAGTGTTTTGTGAAATGTCGGGTGATTTTCGATTTTGGAAGTAAACGCAAGACTATGAAAAAAGTAGGTACCTAATACTCATCCAAGTTTTAAAAAATGTTGAAAGGTGTCATTGAATTTCTGGGAATCAGTTTTTTTTATGCTAGTTTATATAAATCTTTAAACCCACCCCATTTCTTTCCCGCGGGTGTCGTAAGAAGCGACTAAGGGACTCGAGGGTGTGTATTGAAAATTTAGGCGATGGGCTGACAACCTGTCACTATGGTGATACACATTATTCCATCCAAATTACCCTCAAATGTTTGTCAGACGTGGCGTAAATGTCCGTTTTTACAGCGGTTTACGCTCTGCCTACCCCAAGGGATTATAGGCGTGATATATGTATGTATGTATATAAAACTTTTGATATGCATAAAAAGTTCGAGTTATCATATATATATATACAAGATTATAGACCTGTTGACCTATTCGAAGGATGCATTTATTCTGATAAATCATAGGTACGTATCAGCCAATAGCCGTCTACTGCTAGACGTTGGTCTCTTCCCAGGGTACGCCATTCATCCGTTATTGCCATTCAGTCACTTTTTTTTGTGTGGGACACTGAGAGTCGACGAACAACTCGATAAACCCTGGTGTCAGAGTTTTTCAACCGCCTACTACTACCAGTAGGCCTCTGACGTGGTTGTGTAACGACCGCCGACTAAGTAATCATAGACAGCAACCGACGACCGACGGCTCAACGTGCCCTAAGATGCATGGAACCATCTTTCTTACGGACAATGAAGTGGTTAATCCTGCAATGTCCTAATTAGTTCCCAGTCTGGTTATTAAGGGACTCGAGGGTGTGTTTTGCAATTTTAGGCGACGGGCTGACAACCTGTCACTATAGTGATACACAGTTATCTGATTGACCCTCAAACTTTTGTCGGACGTGGTGGTAATGTCCGTTGAACGGCCGTTAACGCTCTGCCTACCCCGTGGGGGATATGGGCGTGATATATGTATGTATGTATGTATGAACTAATTAACAAAGTGATAAATATCTACTTTGTGAAAGCCCCACCGGGCATCGAATCCGAAACTTTTGCGCCGCATGCAGTCGCTCCACCACTGCGGCACGTAAGCCATCACTTACTACCAGCTGACTTCTTTAGAATAATTGTTATAATTGTAATACCAGTTCAAAACGAAGATCGGCTTTAGATTATCATGGATTCATGACACGATTTAACTTCACTATAAGTACTTACTTATTATTTAGCTACGGTTGACAAAAAGCTTAACAAATTGACCAACTGCTTAGTACCTCGCCGTTATATTTCTATAGCCTCTAAACATCTGGCAAATCGTCGCACTCTGCAGTCAAATTTTCCGCTCTATTGCTTTAAATACGGTCATAGTGTCAATAAAATCATAGTCAATAGCCCCAGGACATAAAAAAATTGGATAATAGGGTAATATGAGTAATATATGATGCACATTGTATGATATGTCATGTCATAGACAGTATCATATATGGTAATGTTGAAAAAAGAATCTTGCACCAGAGGAAATTTAGTAGGTAGGTATGAGAAAACAGAAGTCAAATTGGTGAAAATTTTCCTCATGATTTCAAACAACTTTCCATAATTAATATGGGTTGGGTGGAACGTAGAATAAAAATACTTCCTATTCAAATGCCGTTTATTTATTCGATTTGGGAATTCCAATTATTTCTCAAAATATGTCGATCCATGATTCTTAATAAAAATTTAAACCATAAGGACATACATGGTTATGCCACAAAAAAAATTACAAGTGTCGAAAACGTATTTAACTCTTTATTGTATGGGGCTTTATTTTAAACACGTCTTGAACATTTGTCTCTTTTATCTTTTTTGTGGTAAGGCCCACAATGTTTAAGAATAATTTGAACCATGACAATACACACACACACATATCACCCCTATAATTACTTGCGGGTTAGGCAGAGCAAAAAGCGGACATTCCGAGTCTATGATTACTTAGACGGCAGTCGTTAAAACAACCACGTCAGAGGCCTAAAATAGTAGTAGGCGGTTGAAAAAACAAGGTTCGTCGGGTCGTTGGAAGACTCGGTGTCCTACACGAAAAGAGAGAGAGAGAAGACCACGAATTTTATGAGTAGATTTAGTGTCTTAGCTTATAGTAATCAAGTAGGCAGCGAAAGGTTTAACTCCAAAGATTCAATCTCATACCAACCTTCCTCCTACTATACGGCTTAGGGTATAAGTAGATATTTCAATAAAACTTTTTACGCGCCCCGACCTCTATAAACTATGATAGAAAGTCGCTGATCTCATAAATATGTAGCACCTTCAATTGCGTTGAGAATCTCAAGGGTGCACCTTAGCGAGGAATTTCTTTGATTTGTTGGAAAAGTTGGGATACACCAATGTTTTCGAGAAGATACATTCAGTTTTTTGTCACTCCCGTGTGTGTTATTTTATCCAATATCTACTCAAGATTAGGTTTAAGGTTTTGTAGCATTGAATGAAAAGTTGTTTTCCAATTCAACCATTCATTCGTAGGGTTCTTAACTTGGTCAAATAGCAAACAATTAATACTCGTATGACAAGATGTTGTTGAAATGATGGGCGAAACATCTTTGATGGCATAATCAAATTTTAAAGAATTTGAAACTTAACTTCAAATTTAAAGAGTTTTCATACTAATTAATAAATAATTTATAATAACAATGTGATTTAAGTTCTATACATGATTTCCTCGTTTCCTTTCATTGATAACGTGTGTTTGTTTTTTTTCGTGAGAGGTGCTGCGGTTTGACAATAGACAACAATCATTCAATTACGTTTGTTCGTTTTGGGGATCCTTGTGCACGTTTCAAACGAGGAAACGGATTCTCGAGTGGAGACCAAGCTTTGGCAAGCGTAGCGTTGGATGCCCTCCATCGATGACCTAAAGAAGGTGGCTGGTAGCTACTGGATGGCAAAAACGGGAGAACATGCCTTCTGGGGTACCCTGGGAGACGCCTACGCCCAACAGTGTAGATAGGCTTCCTGCTATACGCTGACTGTGCCGTGTGATGCCCGCTTAGAATAGCATCACCCCATTTCTTTCCCGTGGGAGTCGTGAGAGGCGACTAAGGTAGGGTGTGTACTCGAGGGTGTGTATTGCAATGTTAGACGATGTGCTGACAAACTGTCACTATAGCGATACACCATTTTCCGAATGACCCTCAAATATTTGTCAGACGTGGCGTAAATGTCCGTTTTTTGCGGCCGTTTACGCTCTGCCTAACCCCCAAGGGATTATAGGCGTGATATTTGTATGTTTGTATACGCTGACTAATGTGATATGTGATGGTCTCACTTGGATAAGTCACGTGTCTCTTAATATTTGTCAGACCATGAATTTTATAACAGATCAAAGTGTTAATTTATTTCTATGATAACCACTCGTTTGTCACCTGTGTTCCACTTTGCAGAAGAAGAAGAATAACCACAGATATAGTGCAGAACCCTTGAATACCAACTTTTAAAACACTTCCCGTGTTAGGTATATTTTTTTTTAACTTGCAATATTTTTCAAGCGCTGGCAGGATTTGACAGCAGAGCAGGGTATTAGTTGCAAAACTAACAGGTGACGCCGTGCCACGCGTTACTGTCATTTAATACACTTGCAAAATTTGCGCCCGAGGAACGAGCTGCAGTAGCCCAGATGGAAGAGGCGTCGTCACTAGTAACGACGAAAATCGCAGGTTCAAATCCTGCTACTGTCTACAGAACCCTCTTAAATCTCATCAAACTGTTTCTTACCTAGTTTTCCAATTACCCCCATCTCCTTTATTCAATTCGTTTATTTCCCACGTACTCAACCCAATTTGCACCTTATTTCCTCCACATACGAGAGGAAATTAAACGATGAAACGACTTCAGCGGCGGTTGGAGCAAAGAATTCTTGTTGAACATTCACTCCGAACAAATTATTTAAATCGTAAGTGAAAATTACGTTTTCAGTTAAGAATGACTTAAGAACATGTAAGGAATTGGAAAGGTTGGAAATGTAAATTCATTCTTTCCTTTGTGAGGGGGTTTTAAGCATTTTTGTTACATTCAATATTTAAATTTATTCATTCAGATCCTACGGATTTTACCAAAATATTTCAGCAGGTTTTTATTAAATATTGTGACAGTATATGTAGACACATATCACGCCTTTATCCCTTGCGGTAAAATACGGCCGCTATTACCACGTCTGACAAATATTTGAGGGCCGTTAAAAAGAAAATGGTGTATCACTTTAATGACAGGTTGTCAGAATGTCGCCTAAAATTGTAACACATGAAACCCTCGAGTCCCTCAGTCGCCTCTGACGACACCCGCGAGAAAGAAATGGAATGATGCTATTCCAAGCCGGCATCACACGGCAATAGCAGTAGGTAAACAATAAATTGGAACTCACCGACGGAAAATTCGGTCACGGAACTTCAATTAGTTTAAAAATATGCACTGTTGTATTACAATACAAACTGTCGTATTTAAATGATCTGAATTGCCGTGTGATGCCGGCTTAGAATAGCATCACCCTATTTCTTACCCATGGGTGTCGTAAGAGGCGACTAAGGGACTCGAGGGTGTGTATTGCAATTTTAGGCGACGGGCTGACAACCTGTCACTATGGTGATACACAGTTATCTTATTGACCCTCAAACTTTTGTCAGACGTGGTGTTAATATCCGTTGAACGGCCGTTAACGCTCTGCCTACCCCGTAAGGGATATAGGCGTGATTTATGTATGTATGTATGTATGTATGAAATACCGAGATAAACGAACCTACCTATGACTACCATAACATACGGGTTCAATGAAGGCGGTTTACGCACTTGTTATCCGTCGCTGCGTATTTTTAACGCACCGTAACGCATGCGAATTTCTGTCAGACGAAAACAAATTGCGAATTCCTATCTTATTCCAATACAAATGCGGCAAAGGACGTTTACAGATGCGTCTACCAAATGACTTAACAGACGCATGCGTTACGTTGCGTTAAAAATACTCAGTGACCGACGACAAGAGAGAAAAACGCATGAGGTAGAACTTTTTATTTAAGTCTGTCGAAATTATTTCATCATCATAAACCATAAATAAATAGCCATTCGATTCAATATTAGATCAAAGGGTTGTTTTCATACGAAATTATGAATTTCACACACCACCGGTCGCATTGATAGTTGATTATATCAAATTATATTTAATATCGGGTAAAATAAATGGTTTAATAAGAATATGAAGGTAATTTCACGGTTGTTTTAATTTTGTTAGTGTCAGTATCGACGGCTGCGGTGTAGGTTGGTATGTTTCGATTGTAGTGGCAGTGGTCACAACATTATAAAGTGCGATTTTTGTTGTGACAGTGATCAACAAAATTATATAGTGCCATATGAAAAAGATCATTTTGACTCACAGAAACATAAATGTTTTGTTTGTATTATATCGTTGCCGTGTGATGCCGTCCTAGAATAGCATCAGCCTATTTCATTTCCGCAGTTGTCGTAAGAGGCGATTGAGGGACTCGAGGGTTCCTTGTGTAATACAATGTAGGCGGCAGGCTGACAAACTGTCACTATAGATGTACTTTTTTCTAAACGGCTCACTAATATTTGTCAGACGTGGCGATATCAACCGTATTTACCGCGCAAGGGATAAATGCGTGATATGTGTACCCTAGTACTAACGAGCCCATTATGAGTCGATCTCTTTCAACTCAAATTAGCGATCGTACAAATTCAAAATGATAGACCTACCAAGCACCTATAACTATTATTGATTGACTGTAAGAACTGTACCCTATAAAATCATGGCCGGCCCAGAAAATACAATAGTGGCAATTCGTCATACTATGACATAAATTACCCATCGTTTCACACCTATCTATATAAGTAGATCCTTCTGAATATATCAATGAGTGAGTATGAATAGATAATTCGTCATGACACACTCGAGTTGTATTGTAACGGATGCGACGTTTTGTTGTACGAGTTTTCGGTGGAGTTGTTAAGCTTGAGGAATTATGAACTTGGGGGTCTCGTTTCATTATAAATGTAAAACACACTTGGCTTAGTGCTAAACATTAGAAAATTATTGATATTAATACATACATAATGCCTGCAATGCGGGGTAGGCAAAGCGTAAACTGGCGTACGCCACGTTTCATCTGGCCATCTCTAAACCAAGCTGGAAACGATCTCACACAGTAAAAAAATAAAATATAAGCGTATCCAAGCCCCTTCGAACCTGGGTCATCCGAAATCTGTGACAAAATTCAGATCACTAGACCGTGAAAATGTTGAAATTTAATGCCACACATATCACACATTTATCCCTTAATTACCGTAAAATACGGTTGCTATCACCCCGTCTAATAAATATTTGAATGCCTTTTCCAAATAAAATTGTGTATTAGTATTACAATATTGAAAGATTGTCAGCCTGTCGCCTAAAATTGCAATACACATGTAATCTTCGAGTGCTTTAGTCGCCTTTTACGACACCCGCGGGAAAAAAAATGGGGTGGTGCTATTCTAAGCCAGTATCACTCGGCACGGCAAATTAAAACACTTTGTGTATTTAAAAAAATGAATAAATAAATATTTTGGACAATTCGCACACAGCACTATCGAGCCCCAAACTAAGCAAAGCTTGTACTATGGAAACTATATAACTGATATTTATACTTGTGCAGGTACTTCAAAAAAATACATATCATTCATAGAAAACACCCAGACTAAACACAAAAATCTGATCATTGATTTAAAAAAGACTAAACACAAATATTTATTTTTTTGTATTCGGTCTTGCTGTACTACTTCCATATGGTGTTTACCAGTGTTTATGATATTGTTAGATTTCTACCTACATTAATACGCTCTTTAAGTGAAAAATATGTTTGTATTTTAAGTACAATATTCTCATGTAAGTGAATTTAGGCAATTCTTTTGAGAATAAATGTCTTTAAACCTAAAAAAGTGTGTTGTGGGGATCGAACTTACGACCCTCGGCGTAGCAGGGGTATCCGCTACACCATTAAGCCAGTCGAAATATCTTAGGTATTTTTAACTAAGTAATGTACAAACATTTAAAAGTTCTAGTCCTCCTTCCTTCCTTTATTAAAAGCTGGGAGTAATTAATCTGGAATGATATTTACCAAATTAATAGCTCGCGGCAAACTTCGCCATTAGACATTGTTTAACTTATTACCATTAATTTAGATTAAAGCAAAAGTACTGAATTGAAATTGAAATAAGTTTGCAAGAAAATGAGGGGGTAATGATTCAATAATCACTCGTCTGTCGCTTCATACTATAACAGTTTCATTGGTTTTGAATTTTATTGTGGGTAGTTAAGGTTCAAAATTGTTGTCCGGCTCCCGGTACGTGACAGACAAGAGGTTAATTCACTTTGCTAATTTGAGAGATCAATCTTTACTGGTTATATACAATTTCTAAACACAACCCGTTTAGTTTGATCCCTTTAATGAATAACTGTTGCAAGGGCTACTGATATTTTTTTTATATTCTTACTACTTCCGTGTGATGCCGGCTTAGAATAGCATCACTCTGATACTACCCGTGGTAACAAGTGACTGAGGAATAAATTCATCCAGGGAATGGCAGTACCCATCAATAGGAGGAGGCTTGTGTCTAGCTGTGGACTGTTGTGGCTATTAATGTAATGTTATTTCCTAACATTCTGGCCTGATGGCGTAGTGGATAGTACTCGCCGAGGGTCGTGGGTTCGATCTCCACACAAGTATTTTTACGTTATTTTTTTATATTTGTGTTGAGTCTGAGTGTTTTCTATGTATTTATTTACATTATTTACTTCCCATAGTACAAGCTTTGCTTAATTTGGGGCTAGATGTCCCAGATATTTCTTTTTTTAATTAATTCTGCTGTCGTGGTCTAGCAGCATGAGTTCAATATCAGCTTCCGGTGGTCCCAGGTTCATTTCTAGCGGGACACAAAATAGGCATCGTCTGTTTTATAACTTTGTGCAATTGTTTCTAGTTTGTTTCGGACATTGCAAACTAAACCACATGCTTGTCAATACGAAAAGTTTTATTCGTTCTTCGAAAGGCACGACAAGTTCCGGATAACTCGGTTGACGTAATAGCGGTCGGTCATTACACAACCACGTCAGAGGTTAGCATCAAATAACTTGATACAATGTGCATTTAATTTTGAATCTATTCATAACTCTCAGTATAGAACGTGCTAAGCTTTGCGAATATGGCATGTTAAATAGGAAGGTACTCAAAACCGGTTTTGAGTTTCGATATTTCAATTCCGGAATTCCGGTTTTAATTTCAGCTTTGGTAAGTTATAATGAACATACCTACTAAAAACATTTGCATTAGTTTTTTTTATTACAGCGATTTTTTGCTGGTATCGTGAGCGTGACAAAATGCTCGCAAAAAGGGTGCAGGTGTTAGCAGAGTACATTATTTTCAATGATTATGTCCCAAACAAGCTATTAATTTTAATGTAAAATTAATAGCTTCAACAGTCCACAGCTGGACATACCACACTTGGCAGGCGGATTAGCGAGCGCAGTGCAAGATGTTGCATTCACAGGAAACGTTTTTGTTTGAGTATCGAGAAATCGGGAAAATTAATACCTAAAATCATAATAAGTAAGTAATGTAATTCATTGTTTTTAGAGTAACTTAGCATTATGGTTCCTAGTGTGACATTACTACAATTTGAGTGACATTACATAAATATGCTGACATCCCTTCTCATGTAAGTAGATTCAAGCGAAAAGGTGCTTGTGTAGAAATACTGCTTCTTGGTATACTGTGCCCATAGATAGGTTGGTAGATGTGCTATTCAAAGCACAAACGGATACAAACCTACTTATCGGAAAGTGACGGTGCCATTTTAAATGATACGTTTGTAATTTCAGAAAATCGTTCCGATATTCCGGTTTTTCGATATCCCGAAATTCCGGTTTCCATCCCCTACTTGCAAAGCATCCTAATGGAATGCAATTCATATCAAGCTTGAAATTCTCGAAATTCAAATAGATATTGCATCACGTTTTCACAAAGGTTCAAGGCTTATCTCACCAATGAATGAACCTAGATTAGTTTGACGTCAATATTATATCTTCATAAATGAAGATAAGAAACTGAAAAAATGTTAGAGACGGCCGGAGATTGAACCCGGTGCCCCGAATTTGAAGTGTTCGGGGCGCCGGTAGCTCAGTGGCAAGGCAGTGGAACGGTACTCCACAGGTCTTGGGTTCAAATGGGTCTTGGGCTAACATTCTTCAAATAGGTAATATAGCACTGTGAGTGCATAATAAACCATAGTAAAGTTAATTACATACATACATACATAAATCACGCCTATATCCCTTACGGGGTAGGCAGAGCGTTAACGGCCGTAAAACGGATATTAACACCACGTCTGACAAAAGCTTGAGGGTCAATCAGATACCCGTGTATCACTATAGTGACAGGTTGTCAGCCCATCGCCTAAAATTGCAATACACATCCCTCGAGTCCCTTAGTCGGCTCTTGCGACACCCATGGGTAAGAAATGGGGTGATGCTATTCTAAGCCGGCATTACACGACGCTTAAGTTCACAGTAGCAGTAAAGTTAATGTATTTTCATTTATCGGTAGGTATCTATCTACTTCCCGTGGAAATATCATTACGATTCGAAACCGAAAGAGTAGTTACTACATAGTTACTATTATTTATATATTATACTTAGTCATTATTTATTTTTACAACTAAAACACTTTTTAACCCATCCAAGTTTATTTCAAAACCATTAATATTTTACACAGGGTGGATCACTCTGTTCACACTTACAACGATATCGACTTTTTTGCTATTAAAAAAAGCTATTATGCCATTACACCTGTATCAAAAATCCATCAAGCTACAGTCACGGAGTGATTCCGACATTGACTAACAAACAGGAGAAGACCATGTAGGACATAACATAACTCTAAGTAACGAGTTGTCTACTGCTTCTTGTGATACATCACAACATGTCAATTTTTATCTTTTTTTAAAACAAATTTAATTTTATTATTATTATATACTAGCGGCCCGCCCAGCGGTTTCACCCGCTGCTAACTGATTTCCCACGGGAAACAGACCTTCTCCCGACATAAATCATACATAAAAACCTTCGTCTTGTTTCACTCAATTTTTTAAAAAAACTTCATCCAGATCCGAAAAGTGGTTTTGAAGATTTAAGCATACAAACAAACAAACAGACAGCCCTGCCAGCAAAATTTTTCAAAAGTAGCTATATATTAGTCGTATTTTCAGTGATATATTCGTGATAGAAACGTGATTATCACTGGAAAATGGCCCCTCATATAGTACACTTAAGCACCATATAGGCCCTATTGTAGCTCCGCTTAGGACTGTTTAACCGTATATTAATGATATAACTGTGTCTATTTGTGCTTTCTAGTCATATACTAGCAGTTTTGAAGCTGTTCTATCCCTAAGAAGTGCCACATAAGCAACATCAACACGAATATAGCGCAAATTGATGTTAAATTGAAGATAGTGACACCATAGTAACACAATTTGCATGGTGTCCGTAGCGTAATGCGTGTTGACAGAATTAAAAGCGAAAAATTTTAAGTTTTGGTCAATAATATTAAATGTTTTTAATCTTATATTCATAATTCTTACGTGCGAGAATTACGTATGAAAATTTCGTGAGTATAGGTCCATATATACAAATTTTACATGCGCCTGTAACTTTACTGATAAATATGTGTCATATTTTTATTATATTTTTATTGCGCCCCCCAAATTCATAGTATTTAAATAAATAACAATAATTTAATTTAATCATGGTATCAAACTGCGCCATTGTTAAGCTAAGTAGTGATACAGTTGCTGATATATAGTTGAATAAGAGCTCCTTTTTTCGGTTGGATATTTAGGGTTCATCAGTCGCAATTAATAATCCTTTTCACAATTAAATCTATGTTTTGTTGCAGTCTTCCGCGGAAAACAATGATTGAAATAATGGGCGTTGACTGTTTTTTAAACAAAAATAATTTCAAATGGCTCAAGAGAATGGGATGGCCGTGGAGAAAGACACACTTTATTTTAAAAAAAACTTTATCACACTCAGATCAGCAGCCATTTATAAAAAGTTATATTACAACACTATAAATTCTCAAATAGAGCTACAGGTTTCTTTAACTGTGTTCTCGAGTAATGATAAGCCACTATTTAGCCTAGTTATAAAGATAAAAATGCTGTTATAAAACCAGTGACATAATGACACCATCAATGCTTTAATAACTCTGTGCAGTTTTAATTTATATTCATGGCCACTTATTTAACACAAGTGTTAATAACGGCTAATATAGTACTCAATTGTGATTTAAAAGCTTTCTTGTTGCTGTTATATCACGACCTAGCTTTAAAGGTGATCAATATAGCACCAGCTCTATAAACGTGATATCGGAGCCATATTAGCCTGCTTTTGCGTTATTGCAGAGTTTCAGAAATCAGATATATAACCTTAATGCTCTAATTCAATGTTATGAAAATCATATTACAGCTGTGATAAGAAAGCTGTACAAAGTAGCTGAGTAAACGTTACTATCACTAGTAATATCACCATTTGGCTGTATAAACTTATACATCTGAAAAGGGTTACTCGTTGCGTATATATCTCAGGCCGATATAAGCATCGCTTATATATCCCCGCAATATCTCTACTTCATGTTAAGACCTGGCCTTATATCACAATTTTGCTGGCTGGGAGGGACAGTTTCGGTGCATTAACGCATTAGGCTAGGATGAAGATAAAATTTTGTATGAAGCCCAGATAAGAGGTAATTTAAATATTGCTCGACAAACGACCAAACGCAAATACCATACGATACCTATAATTTCAATTTCGATGAACGATAGTATATAGAAAGTTAGACGATTTTTCATCGAGCACCTCGAGCATTGAGAATTTAAATGAAATTAAATGCAAATACCATATAGTTTTGAAAAAAAACATAACTATAGAGCGTTTGAAAAACTAACAGCGACATCTATGTTTGTATTATGGAACGAAAATATAATTTTTTCTCAGTTTTCGTGATAGTATAAATGCTAAACTACTAAAGCTAGAGAGATAAAACTTGGACATAAAGTTTTTTATGTAATAAAGCAACCATTGTAGATAAAAAAAAAAATAATCCCCCAAGGGATGAAAAGGAGGTTAAAAGTTTGTATGAAAGTTCGTTGTCTTAAGTGTGATCCGTTTCAAAATTAGTGATTAGACTCATGACTTAAAATAATTAAACACGTGTTTCAGCATATTTGAAATTTTAACCCTTAATAGGGTAAAAAGGGGGTTAAAAGTTTGTATGAAAGTTCGTATTTTTAAATGAATGTGATCTACTTCAAAATTTGTAATTAGACTAATAACTTAAAATAATTAAACACGTGTTTCAGCATTTTTAAAATTTTAACCCTAAAATGGGTGAAAAGGGTGTTAAAAGTTTGTATGAAAGTTTTTTTTCTTAAATGTGATCTGTTTCAAAATTCCTGATTAGACTCATAATTAAAAATAATTAAATACGTGTTTCAGCATTTTTGAAATTATAATCCTTAAAGGTGTCAAAAGAGGGTCAAAAGTTTACTACCAGTTGGGCTACCCGTTTTCCCATGGGAATGTGACAATTTCCCGGAATAAATTATACTTATAAACCTTCCTCTCAAGTTACTCTATCTAATAAAAAAAACCGCATCAAAATCCGTTGGGTAATTCTAAAGATATAAGGAGACACCAAACGGGAAGCGACTTTATTTTATACTATGTAGTGATAAGTAAGTGTATATCATATTCACCATCACAATTCGTATATATGTCCGCACTAACAGGCTATAAATGATAAATAAGGTTTTAACAATTAATTTGATAATAAAGTAAAAAATATGTAGTACCTACCGACAACTATTAAAACCACAAAAACAAACAAAAATTAATACGGTAGTAAGTTGTCAAATATTTAGTTTCTTTTTATATTTTTTGATTTTGTATCGTTAAGAACCTTATAATCAAAGCGCAGTCTATCCTCCACTAAAGTATATAGTCTGTGTTTCCGACACCCTAAAATGGTATTGGATATTTTAGGTCAATTTTATAGGGAAACGATCACCTGTGCCCCAGGTGTAGGGACAAATTGATCGGCTGACCAATGTCGCGTTAAATAACATGTTTTAAACATTGTTTTGTGGAACAGAGCTGGTAGGGTAACGGTTTATTGATAAAACATTTTATGATAGTATTAGTTTGAAAAATTTCCGTAAAATTTAGATGGATGGTAATATACATACATACACATATCACGCATATAATCCAGTGCGGGGTAGGTAGAGTGTAAACGGCCGCAAAAACAGTAGACTTGTAGCCTATCGTTTTATAAAATAGGTCATTGGTATCATGATGGCTAAACATGCAGAATTGTAGCCTGTAGTTGGATAATTTCACTAATACTTTATTAAGCTCATTCACTCTAGCAGTGAAATGTGTTGTATTTTGAAGATCATAATGTCTTAGATAGGTCCTCGAACGGCCCCTAATACCCAGCTCAAAAAACATTTCACTCTTTCTAGAACAAAACGGTTTAAGCGCAGCGCAATGTGTTGTATGTTGTTGAAGATCATAATGTCTTAGATAGGTCCTCGAACGACGCCTAATATCCAGCTCAAAAAACATAACACTCTTTTTTTTGTAAAAAGCGGTTTCGATAGTTTCGATGCAATCAGTCTTGGTGCGAATAGCCCTCAAAATAGCCGTTTGTTTTAGACTCGTTCCAATATAAAAGTGCTCTACGCTCCACTGCCGTTAATCGAAAGCTTTTAGGGTTCCGCTGTGTTCACAGGTGTGTATAATGGAATTTAAAATTGGAATAGCAAATTTTCCAGCCTATCCTCATGTGTAGGAGTAGATTGACAAAGATGGCGCTGAGCTAAAGTAAAAAGTTTCTTACCAATGAGTTGAGATTGATTATATGTTTTTGACCCAAATATAGTAGACACATGATACATTTTCAAAAAAAAATTGATGAAAAGTCATTTTTTTATATATATTTCGACGTATGTTACCTGCGGAAGGTTGTTCAGTTACACGAATGGAACTTACCCTCGAAATATATGCAATGTATTTGGTGCCTCCCTGAAAGGATAAGAATAGTAGGTAATAATTACCACCTTTTGACTTAGGCCCATCAGCAGCATATATACCTGCCCATTTAAGGGATTAACTTATGATGTAACTTTTTAAGCACTCGCGATCACTTTCACTCATTTTAAGTATTAGACCGGGTCTATCGCGATAGTATTTAGGTAAATATTAGTAATTTACCTGTGTCCCGACGTTTCATCAACATCTCGTCACCCGCCGCCTAGATGACAACTCGCTGGGACGTCAGTCAACCCGCGACCACAATACATGAAACTGTGTTGAAACGTCGGGACACAGGTAAATTACTAATATTAAACTATTAAACCTAAATACTATCGCGATAGACCCGGTCTAATACTTAAAATGACTTATGATGGTTTTTCATTCAGTTACTAAAAATAACCAGTATAAGTTGATTCCATAATCGGGAGCGTTGATGTGCTATTGATACTACTCAATATTAATTATGCATTTTTAAATTTTCTGTTGAAAAACCATCCTGATGACTGCGGTATTTCTGAGGCAAAGGAAGCTCTCTTTTAGGAGCTATTTAAAGATTTCGAGTTGATTCTTGCACAGAGGAACCTCTTTGGTAACGTGGCCTCTACAATTTCGTATCACAGGCAGAACGTCAAAGTGGCAATGAAATCGAGTTCGGAGATTGAACGAATTGCGCGATGGGCACTTAACTTTACAACGACTCTTTGGAATCCGCCATTTTGGAGAAAAATTACAAAGTTTTGGCAACAAAATTGACACAAAAAATTAATGTGGACTTTTCTATCTGACAGTTCTCGAGCTTTTTATAATGTCGTACCAGATGGCCTTGCGCAAAGTTGAAATTGAGACATTGTCTCATTAATATATTTCATCTATTTACATAAAAATAGACTTTTTCAGTTTAGCTCAGTGTCATCTAAGTACACTTGAAAATTGGCTACAAAATTTCCCATTGATTGTAAGATAGGCAGTTGTAGAAGACGGTAGCAAAAAGTTATAGTGATAAAAATAAAGAATTAAAACCTAGTAAGGGTTCTAAAGCTTTTTTTTATAATTAATGATTTTAATACAATCGGAAATAAATAGTATCTACCATATCGCCAGCGCTTGGAAAATTTTGCAAGTTTTAAAAACTGTATAAGTACCTAACACGGAAAGTGTTTTTAAATTTGGTATTCAAACTTCCATATCATTCAAATAGATTTAACAGATTCGTCGAACGCCTAAAACATACGCTTCGAATTTTAGCGCAATCACTACACGCATAATAAATCTCTCCCACGATTGGATTCCGAATGCAATGTTTGCCGACGACCATCATCCGTCGAAAATCAAATAACGTAATTATTTGCTAAAAGTATTTATTATCTATGGCGGGACGCGCTGCCACGTGCTGGCCATCACCACCCCAGCCACCCTCAAAAGAAAAATAATAAAACTAATTTCTATGCCACGGCTGTACGAGTGAATATCCTGTGCCTGCTTCAAGCACTAATCGAACACAAAACATAGCGAAACCATAGAGCGCCACGCGCGCGCTTTCAACGGTATCTGTTTGTATTCGGAACATATTCGAATGTAGAATTTGTTTTTCATCACTGGTACTCACTGTGGTACTTATACGGTTTTAGTTTAGTGAACCATTATTTGTGGGACCCTAATGAATTTCAATCTAATTTATCAAATGTAATTTGATACAATTTGTTTGGTACAATTTTATTGGAAGTTGCATCAGACGCAGAAAATTGTATTATAATAACAAATGACCTATGGACAATTCACACAGCGCCATTTTAGCCCAAACTTAACAAAGCCTATACTATAGAAAATAGATAGCTTAGGTAATACTTACATACTTTGTTTTTGTGAATGAAATACATTATTATACATAGAAATAACCCAGACTAAACACAAATATCTTAAAATTACTAAGCAATATTTGTGTCTTGTGGGGATCGAACCCTCGACCCTCGGCGTAGCAGGCAGGGGTACTATCCGCTATACCATCGGGCCATTCAAAAACTTAGTTTTAAAATAGTACCGATCTATCCTTACTTTTGTATGAATATGCAAGTATGAATACTACTTATGATGGATGATATAATAAAACTAGCTATAGTAGTCTGAATTGTGCCAAGTAGGTGTTGCAGGAATTGAAATTTACATAGAATTTGCAATTTAGCTCACTATTACCATTCATGAGTGATATGCATCGTGGGAGGTTTTAATATAATGTTAGCAAAACAATTTTCAAACATAACCAAATAGCCGACTGCTGTAGGAATCGTGAATTTTCATCATAGGAGCACAGAATTTGTATTGAAATTGGCGTTGAATCAATGGCAAATGTTTTTATTTGATCAAGTTTTTAATTATCTGAAATCAGTGCTGTCACTTTCTGTCAAATAGGTTTACAAAAGGATAGAAGATTTCATGTGTTATAATTTGACGCATAATACGCGTTATTTGCCAAATTAAGGAGACAATGAAAACAGAACGGCCGTGTGATGCCGGCTTAGAATAGCATCACTCCATTTCCTACCCATGGATGTCGTAAGAGGCGACTAAGGTACTCGAGACCGATTCTCAAAAAATTGGCCCCAAGTTATTGTTTTTGCATGTTTTCAAAAAGTTAATGTTTTCGCGAAAAAACAATTTTGTTACCTAGAAAAGTGGTTTTTTATTGCATATCTAATGGAGGGAAGCTTTTTGTCAAATTACTTTAGGAAATATAGGCAATCTCAGTTACGAGATTGGCAGGTGAACGACAACGTCATCAGGTTAACGACACGAGGTGCAGGTTATCGACATTTCAGTACAAATTTACTAAGTCACATCAGCAGGTTAACGACAAGGGTTAGCAGTAGTAATAACTCTGCAATAAAAACACCAAATACAGAATCATTTATCAACTTTAATTCTTACAGTGCATATCAGAACCTTCTTGCACTTCAAATAAATAAATTATATATTATAAAAATAAATAAAAAAAATATTTTCCTCGTATTCAGTTTTTGAGACAAATCATGATATTGTTTATATATTGTTTTTAATAAATATAGGACTATTTTGGTTTATTCAGAAAGCTATTAAACAAGTAATTTGATCATTACTTCTACTGTTAATCCAGTATTTCTATAATAATTGTCGCTAACCTGTTATCTATGTCGTTCACCTGTATTCCTCGGACAGGTGAACGACATGCAGGTGAACGACAATTTAGTAGTTATTTTGTCATCACAGGAATATTATTACGTATATGGATTACCCACTCAGACACATGAAAGCAAATACTTGTTTACACCATAATGACTTCATATCAATTGAATAGATAACACAGTACTTCACATACAAAAGGCATAATAACGACTACTTAACCGTTACAAACTCCAAAATCCAATATAAACGTCGCCTTTTTTCCGGGAACTGCACAACTGACGCGGCCTCCTCCTAGCAGGTGTTTGCGAGTGACTGGCTCGTTCGGCTCGTGAGGAGTGAGGCGGGGGAGGTGGAGTGGTACTCGCGGTGCGATCGTGTTTTCGCGTTTGCAGGTGAACGGCAAAAATAGGCGTACAAAAACTTAAACTTGTATTAATATATAAAAACCACGGATATAGAATTATTAAATTGTGTGATTCTAATATTGAGGATATTTGAAAATGAAATGGTGTTGTAAAATATTTTTTATTTGTATATAAATATCTTCTTTGGATGCTTAAACTTGAGGATATCGTGTCAAGACACACAAGTTGGCGACAAAATATGCTTATAAAGTAATTTAAAAGAATATAATGTACCTTAATTTATATCATTAGCACATGGCCTTTATGCAAGAAACCTCTTATGTATCGAATGTGGTAAAAGGTATCAGCTGAATGCGTAAATAAAAAAAATATCTGTTGAAAACTGATGTACAGGTTGCGTGGCCATTTTTTTGAGAATCGGTCTCGAGGGTTAGATGTGTATTGCAATTTTAGGCGATGGGCTGACAACCTGTCACTATAGTGATACACTGTTATTTGATTGACCTTTAAATTTTTGTCAGTCGTGGTGTTGATACCCGTTTTACGGCCGTTACCGCTCTGCCTACCCTGTAAGGCATGCGTTATTTATGTATATATGTATGAAAACAATGGCAACCATATTGACTAGAAATGGCGAAGTAAATGACAGAACTTATAAATCCTATTTGAAGTAAAGTGACAGCGCTCATTTAAGGTATGTTTAGAAAATTTAATACTAAAAATAATAATGCCGTGTGATGCCGGCTTAGAATAGCATCACCCCATTTCTTGCCCGTGGGTGTCGTAAAAGACGAAGGGATTCGAGGGTGTTTGAAAATTGGTGCCTTTGTACCTTATACCTGTAATGGCCTGATTTCGGAAATTACATTTTCTACATACATACATACATATATCACGCCTTTATCTCTTGCGGGGTAGGCAGAGCGTAAACGGCCGCAGAAAACGAACATTCACGCCACTTTTTTTTTTTTTTTTTTATTAATGATGGGTTTGCTCTTGACTCTAGTCTAGGTCATAGGACAGAGACAGAGTCTAAGATGGAGCGAGCTCACCCAGAAGAAGCCTGTTAAGGCACTGGCGCTCCCACACACTGACGGAACGCAGCAATCTACTTGGCGCCAGACTTTTGTGGGATGGTGGTCGCGAGCCAGGCGGCCCCTTACGGAGCCTTCCACCGCGCAAAATTTTGACGGTCTTTCGGAAAATTGTGCATCGCCATAGTGACAAGTTGTCAGCCGATCGCCTTAAATTGTAATTCACATCTAACTCTTAAGTCCCTTAGTCGCCCCTTACGACACCCATGGGGTAATGCTATTCTAAGCCGGCATCACACGGCCTAACATACTTACGCTGAATATGGAAACTACACTTACGCGTATAACTTTTTAAGCACTCGCGATCACTTTCACTCATTTTAAGTATTAGACCGTCAACCCGCGACCACAATACATGAAACTGTGTTGAAACGTCGGGACACAGGTAAATTACTAATATTTACCTGTACACTTACGCGTGTAGAGTTAAAAGATTTAGTGCATGTAACCCCCAGTTTAGATCCTTAGGGAATGGAAAGCCCTCGAATTGTTGAGTATGCAGTTCTCTCGCTGCAAATTTATTTAGCAACACAGAACTTTGACGAGATACAAACAGAAACGTTAGACTGCCGTGTGATGCCGGCTTAGAAAAGGATTAGATTTTTTTCGCGCGGCAGATGTAAGAGGTGACTATGTGTATTGCAATCAGAGGCAACAGGCTGTCATTCCATGATTAATGTGATACACGATTTTTCTGAAACGGCCTTTAAATATTTGTCAGACATGGCGAGAGCGACCATATTTTTACGGATTTAACGCTCTGTCTACCTTGCAAGGGATTAAGGCGTGATATGTGTATGTTTGCATGTATGTATGTAATCATTTTATTACTCATTTTACTTCTACTTACTTCAGCTTGAGTTACTTATTTAAAGGTCGATTGTTATTTTATTATTAATTCTATAAAAATAAACAATTTCTAAGTTCATTTCCTAAACAGATAGATAACTAAACGCTCTCCTACCTTCTAGTTGGTATACTAAGGATACCGCTTCCCATTTTTAAGGGACTCGACGGTTTCAGGTGTATTACAACTTTAGCTGACAACCTATCACTATATTTAATTCTTTCTAAAACGGTCTTCAAATATTTGTCAGACGTGGCGATATCGACCATATTTTTACGGATTTAACGCTCTGTCTACCCCGCAAGAGATAAAGGCGTGTTGTGTGAATGTAGATTAGATTAGATTAGATTTATTTATTTCACATTATCAAATTCATAATTACAGCACTAAAACTAAATAAAAATGTCAGAGGATAATGTGATCGTCAAAAACATTAAATAGAAAAAATAACAATGTCAACGTTCCACAAAAGTAGATTAAAAGTAGGTACAGTAAAATTACAAAAGTAAAATGTCAAAAACATTAAGAGAAATAAAAAATCACAGTGAATATGTCAAATTGTAAAATAAAAATGTCAAACCAGTTTAAATAGTACAAAAATAATAAAGGTACTAAAAGTATAAAATAGTAGTTTATGCAACTGTCATATAATGGGGGTCATTAGAATGCGAGTGTCTGTTTATCACACGAGGCGCAGCCGAGTGTGATAATAGTTTGACACGAGCATTCTAATGCCTAATTATAGCAGTTGCATACACTATTTTATCTACACTCTCAAAAAAAAACTCAGAAACACTTTTCTAAACGTACGCACCGGCCATTGCAAGGCTCGATACAAGGTCAAATTCAATACGAGAACGTAATATGGCTTGATATGAATTTTTGAAAATTCTGTAATTTAGCAGTTGTTTAGATGTGGAGTGACTTACCTAAACAACTGAACAACATCTGAACAACAACTGAACAACATCGAAACAAAATTGGAACAACAACTGAACAACATCTGTACAACAACTGAACAACAACTGAACAACAACGGTACAACAAATAAACAACATCTGAACAACAACTAAACAACATCTCAACAAAAACCTAATAAAACAAACGCAACATTACCATACATCAACAACTGACAGGTGCGGCGGAAGTTGGCAATAAGAGTATTGGCAAAAAAAAACTTCGTTTCATTTCTCAACTTTATCGTATTAAGAGTTTTCTCATTAAGTCATTACGCTTCTGTAATTTATAGTAAACCCTAGTTTTTATAGGCAGAATGCATAAAGTAGGTCATTATGCATCTGTTTTCGAATTCATAATTCGAACATTATGAGACGAGTGTAGATAAAATTTAATAAAAATATTGATGTCAAAAGAATATGTCAATAATAATAAAATAATTAATAAAAATCTATTTTATTAATTTGAAATATTCACTTACGCTATAGTATTCTTTATCCAATAAAAAATCTTTCAGTCGGCGATAAAACGTTTCGTCATGTTGCTCGTTTTTTATATCTGTGGGTAGGTGCTCGTAATAAGTAGGACCCATTACGCGCGGGTTTTTGGTAGCCAGCTCGGTTCTCCGCCGGACTGTGCACAGTTTCCCTACACTGCGAAGATTACGCCCACCACCCTATGTACTGCTTCTCGCTCAAAAGGTCCAGCTGGCTCTATGTCTAGATTGAAGAGAACCTAATTAGTGGAATGCCGCTTCTGTACAACTACTTTATTTAGCAACAAAGTTTTCACGTACAAAATTTATTTAACTTGTTGTTACAAAGTTGGTTTATATTTTATGAAGACCAATGTGGCGTAGTGATAGCGCGACTGGCTGCAGCGCAAAGGTTCAGGGATCGATTTCCGGCTGGGGAAGATTTTGTGACTTTTAAATTGAATGGTTTCTGTCGATGGCACACTTCGATTCGAGGAATCCTGGAGGTAGTTAGGTTTAGATATATCATTACCTACAAGCACAAATACTACAGCTTAGGTATTATATTTACACTAGCTGTTACCCGAGGCGTTTCCCGCATAACCCTCAAGTGGTAATAAAAACTATCCTATGTGTTAATCTATGTTACCGTCTATAAGTGTGCCAAATTTCACTACAATCGGTTCAGTAGTTTTTGCGTGAAGAAGTAACAAACATACAAACTTTTGCATTTATAATATTACTAGCAGCCCGCCCAGCGGTTTTACCCGCCGCTAACAATTTCCCCCTGGGAATAAGACAGCTTAATATAGCCTATGTTCATCAGGGATAATGTAGGATTCTAAAAATCTTGACTTCAATTTGAAACGAATATCGTTTTCAGATGGTGGTGGCGTAAAGTTACATGCCGTGTGATGTGTGGCCAGGTTGCCAGGCCCATGGCGGCAGTGCCTTTATTTTTATTTTTTTTATCAAGCCCGAGCCGGTCATAACAAAATTGTAATAAACAAAAGAAAATTGTGTGATAGAAATTTATTTTTTTAGAATGACGGTTCATGACGTCATTATGTGATAATACTATCCTACATTGAATGAAGAATTTCAATTTCAATTAACGGTAAAAGATTATTTTTAATTGGTCCAGTAGTTTCGGAGCCTATTCAATTCAAACAAACAATAAAAAAAACCCTGTTTCTAATATTAGTGTAGATTATATTATTATTATTTTAGTGTGATGCCGGCTTAGAATAGCATCACCCGATTTTTTTCCCGTGGGAGTCGTAGGAGGCGATTAAGGGACTTGATTGCAATACACAACCGTATTGCAATTTTAGGCGATGGGCTGACAATCTGTCACTATGGCGATACACAATTTACCGAATGACCCTCAAACATATGTCAGTTTACGCTCTGCCTACCCCGCAAGGGATAATAGGCGTGATATGTGTATGTATGTATTATTTTAGTGTAGATTTTGTAGTGAGTTAGGGACAGCCCTTCGAATACTGATAGGGTGCATGAAACATAAAACTGGACAACTTTCCCCTAGAAACATAATATGTCAGGAAACGCCAAAAAAATTACCTTCCATACAAAATCACAATCAGCTGACTGCATTCACTATAGGAAGTCAGTTTTTTTACGTTTCCTGAAATATGTTCCTAGGGGAAAGTTGTTCAGTTTTGTGGTCTGCATGTACCCTATCAGTATTCGGAGGGCTATCCCTGACACCCTTTAATACAGTAATGATTAAATACATTTTTAAATGAAAAAGTAGTTATTGTGGCATAACTGTAATAGTTAGACATATGGTATCGCGAACATTATTATAGATATTGATGTCCTCTATAAAACTGTAGTACATCACTTTGCTCTATTGTCAATAATTTCCACAGCGTACGCGATATAAGAATTTTTTTGGTAAATTTTTCACACGTTGGGTTACATTATCGAAATTTTCAAGCGGATACCAATTTTTTTCTCGTATAAAATATAGCCTATGTTCATCAGGAATAATGTAGGATTCTAATAGTAAAAGAATTTTTAAAATCGGGCCAGTAGTTTCAGAGCCTATTCGATGCAAACAAACAAACAATCAAATCTTTCCTCTTTATAATATTATTAGTGTAGATGTAGGATTATCTTTCATGACAACAATCTCAATATAATTAATTTTTAATTCAATTAAATTTAAAAACTACAGTGTGTGGTATTATTTACAGGCTCACCCCTACAGCGAAATATAATGTTAGAAAAATACGAACTTTTTAGCTTCAAACTTTTTTAAACTAGCACGAGAATTCAAAAGCGTCTGGGTTGGCATCCGGAATAAAAATTCTGTCCCCCGAATTCCAGTCGGCCCTCGAAATTCCTGGATCTTAATGAAAATAGTTATTACTGAGCGCGAACCCTAGTCTGTAAAATTCGTACGAGTATGCATCTATGTTCAATTTGTTTAGAAGATTAAATGTTTTATTAGTGTTGGTATAACTATTTGTGTCAGAGACCGCTAGTAGGCGGTTTAAAAACTTTGACACCAGGGTTCATCGGGTCCTTTGTCGACTCGTGTCATGTCAGACACGAGAACAAGAAGTATTTGTGTAAGTTTATGTGAATAATAATTATGTATTGGTTATTTTTTCATAATAGTACGCCATGTTGTTTTGTTTTTGTGTTTTCGTAATCATTTTCCAGTGCACCCGCTTCTTTTTCTCTCTGTTTACCCTCTGGTTTGCTGATAGAGAACGCCGCGTGGCATAAGGCCCGCCTTTTGTTTGATGTGCAATTAAGTATAAAATAAATAAATAAATGACGTTAATACGAGTAATCATTATTGTATTTAATTGGGAAGTAAGGGGCGGTGTACCAAAAACTTTGCAGGCATGAAACTGAATAAATTTTTTAGACAGAAGCTCTGTTGGTAAACGAATGATTTTTTTTTACCTCCAATACAATATTCTCGTTCAATTGCAGACTAACTTTCTATGGAACTAGAATTCTTTTGGTTTTTCCAACCTAGGCTCCAAAGTAAAAGTTGTTCAGTTTCGTGGTCTGATCTTAAATGCAGTTTAATGGTACATCAACTGCTTTATACCCTGTATGTACCATTGTACCTACATTACTTAAAGTGTTAGGATCTATTAGTTCGTCTATCAAAAGATTTATAAAAGGGGAATATGTGGGTTTAAGGTCTTAAATATTCATTGAGACAGTTAGTTGTCGAAATACCACCTTGAATCACTTCGGGTCCAAACGTCCCCATCAGGCTAATGGCTTTTTCACGCTGAATGGCCACTGAAAGGCGTTGGACCAGAAAATATCTGGAGCGGGTGTCTTCTCCTCTTTCCCTCAGTCTTTCAGAAATTTCCGACTCAAAAGCCTTAGCGTCACTGCACCAGGATACAACCGTCTCCACAGCAAAGGGAACAAAGGTATACGTGGAGTGCTTTTATTTAAATTAAGTTGTCATATAGAATAAATACAAAATTAACTTCACCTCAATATAAAATTTATTCTTCCTTCCAACAAACTATAAACTTGTATCAAAATATACTTTTTATTCTTAAATCTATAATCTTACGTAATAAATTAGAAACCTATAACTATTTACAACGTTGATATTATTACAACTACAATTTGTTCAATTTTTTATCAGAATTTCTGTTGATTCACTAAAGTTCGTAATTTTTATTCGAAGTCTCATTTATCAGTCTCTATATTTCAAATTATAGTGTTTTCACTTAACAGGTCTTTTGAATGATCTATCAATAATAAGTATTCACATCAGAGGCCTATTAGGTACCTAATAACTCTGACCTCTGAGTTCATCAGGTCACCCACTGACTCAACGTACCATAAAATATGAATGAATCAGAATTACAGTTGATCAAGAGTACGAACGGTTATGCATATCAAAACTAGTGTCATTGTCACTAACCACGTCAATTTGCTCCTGATCATTTTCACAAGAAGACGTCTTAGACGAGCAAGATTTGGCACAGCAGCACTTTTTGGTCGTTCTACCATCAGCTGATGAGGGTGACTCTTCTTTCTTCAATTTGACACGGCGGTTCTGGAACCAGATTTTCACTTGTTTCTCCGACAGTTTCAGCCTGGACGCAATCTCAATTCTTCTCAGTCTTGACAAGTACATGTTCATTGAGAATTCTCGTTCTAACTCTAATAGTTGCGTTCCGGTGAACGCAGTTCTGATACGTTTGCTTGAGTCCTCTTTCAGCGGGAGACGTTTCAAGTCTTTCGAGAAACCTGGAAGTAGTTCTTCGGGGTGAGCTAAAGGAGGACTTGGCGTTCCATTTCTGCTTTCGCTCGACACCGATGGAGAGCGTTGACCTTGACTCTTTGACGGCGATGTCGCAGCCGATTTATAAGGATGATGCAAGTACGGCGATACTGACTTCTTCCTTCTATTCACAAAGTTTATAGGCTCTTCTTCTTTCTTCACAAATGCCTCAAAAGGCCTTGACTCTTGATGCTCATAGAACTCTTGACGTGGCAGCTGATGCAGGAGCGGATAACGGAAGTTCAGGTGCTCCAAAAATGGTCTGAACAATTCTGGAGATCTTTGTTGCTGCAGTCCAAGAGTCAGCAGATTGTTCAAGTTACCCGGATAAGGGTATGGCAGGAACTTCGGGCGCTCCAAATGTTGGCCCAAAATCGTATAAGGATTTATATCACTCGGCATTTGTGGTCTTTTACAGTCTTTGCTGTCACTGATAAGTGTGTCTACTAAGAACGAGCGCGACATTTTCGCGAGTGCACGCTGCGGCGATCGAAAGTATACTGGTTGAACAGGAATCACCTCGCTAAAGTAACAATTACAAAAACTACCCCCACTTAGTGCACCCTTTGTAAACATACAATGGATCTCACTCGAAGCGTTTTGGCAATTACGAAGCCCAACCCACCCTTTTGTCGGGACCCGTCAACCCCAGATGGAGAAAAAAACTATTGTTATGAATGAAGCATTTTAGTAGCTATGAATAATTCTGTATGGGATGCGATGCGATCCCCAATATCTATCCCATTAAATCCAATTTGGTTACTGTTTTACTTGTATTAACGAGATTTATTTTTTATTAACATTATTATTTTCTTCTTTGTAATATTTGTTTCTATGTATTTTGGAAGTATCAAAATAGCTCGTGGGAGTTATATGCGGCGACCAAAGGACTAAAGGGTGTATATTGCAATTTAAATTGAAATTTTCTACATGCAAAACTGAACACGATTAACAATCTTCTCATGAAAACATTAGAAAGATTTCTGATAAAGTCAGTTTGACATGTCACTTCTTTGCCTATAATATCTTAGTTGTAATTAGAAACTATCAAAACATCTTCACACTCCAACACAAACCAAACACCAAAACCTCACGGTCACGCTACAACACACGGTATTAATTAAGTATGAATACCCTATAATGTGAGCCGTATGCTGAGCGCGTGATTCTGATACTTGCAGGGCCTGCATTACAAGGAGGGAGTAAAGAGACCACGCCCAAAGGACCCTAACTTAGCTCCCTTTGGAAATATCAAAAGGGATATTCAGTAGCATAATAATTGTGAATCAATGTTATTATCATGTCAGGTTTAATTTGAAAGTAACGTTAAAGTGCTCTGTAATAAGCTAAGGGTTGAATCTGTTGAAAGGTTTCATTATATTGATGTAGAAGTCTGTATTTTCGCTTGAATCGTTTAATGTATTTAAAATGGAGTCAGGTCTGACCAGATCTTTATGATGGTCAACGTTTTAAATTATAATTATATGTTTAAGTAATGTAGACATTTGCTCGTTACATATTCATTTGTATATTCAATAGATCTGCCTGAATTTTGGTGTGTTTAGAGATATATGATTTTTTACAGTACAAAATACAAGTTATACTATGTTTCAATTTTACGCTTAAAAAAACTAGAAAATATGATGAATAAATACGATTCAAATTAAAATATTTAACAGCTGCTATACGCGTATATACCTACCTAACTTACTTAGTGCAAATAAATAAATCTTAAAAAACTGTGCATCTACACGTACCTAGAAGGGTTTCATTACTTTATTTCTTTTTTTCTATTCTATCTAAGGCGGCGATCACTGAAAACCATTTCAACAATTCACCTATTTCTTTCATCGCTTGGATTGATGGTGACATTTGCCGACCCTTTCCACAAAAAAAACATACGTTTATCAGATATTTTTGCCAAGCACACAGAGCAAACCGACATTTCGTGTAGCATTGTTAAAAAATCTGACAAGCCCTAATATGAGCACGGATGGCGAACAATGGAGAAGATAACAATGTATTGCAAACATTACCTTTGATCAATTTTGCCAGATTTTTTAAAAGATGGCGAGGTAAAAAGAGTTATTGTAAATTTGTTTTGTTTGCTTGAACCAGATGATGATAGTACCTACTCCTATGATAGGTGCGTGCGTATGGCTGACTGAGTTACATTTTAATTTATAGATTCAGTCAGATTGAAACCACATTGCGTACCTATCTTCTCTTAAACTAGGAGGTATATTCTGGTATATTTATATGCTTTTTGATTAGCAAGCTAATAAGATAATGGAAGGGTAGTGGCATATAGTATGAAGAACCAAAATAATTATTGACATGAAAATTTATAGTAGGTATGGCAGCCACGGATCGGAGAGTCTAACATAGAATGCCCTAATACCAGATGGACTGATGACCTTGTAACGGATGCAGACAACCATTCAATGCAGTCGATCAGTTTATTGGTATTTGAAGGAGCTTGAGGTGGCCATTGTCTAGCAGTCAAAGTTAATTATTATGATGAAGATGGTACAGTCGGTTGTAGCACATAAGGTACTAGAGAAACTCCAAAAGAACTGAATTATTTTTATCCCCAGTTTATACATAAAAAAGTCATTTCTTCGATTAGGTACATATTCATGTCAAGAAAAAAATATTGCTGGTGACAAAAAAAACTCAGTTCTTTTGGAGTACCTCTGGTACCTTATGTGCTACAACCGAATGTACTTGAATTCCAAGAATTGTAACAAATTAGTTTTAAATTGGTTGGAATTTTCCGCGTCACCCATGTTTGCAGTTTACATCCTTTGTAGCCTAATTAAACACCAACAAAATCAGCTTACTGCTCTTTGAAGAGCTCTCAAACCTCCACAAAACTTACTTAGACACGCGTATTACCAACACAACAAAGACCAAACTGGACCAAACAATTAACAAAAGATGGCGACCGGAAATGAGTGCAGAAACGTCATTTAATGACCACCTGCGCCGCATTTGAAATAAGATTGACTATAAAGCATTTGATACTGAATATTTCATTTGAAGTCAAGTTGCGCGGTGACTCGTCGGCCATAGTGAAAATTATACCGTGGATTCTTGGAATTTGACTCAAACATTTTGGGTTCATTCAAAAAAGGTTTTAAACATTCTCCTTCGTCGATTACTTAAAACGATAGGTTTAACGGTTAAATGCACATGCGTATTAGTTTAGTCGTAGAATTTTAGATCGCATAGTGATCTTATGAGATATGACAACTTGTGCACAAAATTTATGACTTCAAATTCAAACAATTTGAAATCCTGCGACAGGACAAAATACAAACGCATTTAAGTTGTTAGTATTAATTGCAATATAATTTTATAGTTCAAACTTCTTTCTACATCTGTCTGTTTTGTTTCGTAAGCAACTAGCGGCCTGCCCAGCAGTGATTTCAACCGCTACTAACCGGATTCCCACGGGCATAGGACAATTGAATTTAGCCTATGTTTATCACGGATTATCGGTTCAGTAGTTTTGGAGCCTATTAATTCAAACAAACAATCAAATACTTCCCTTTTATAGAGGTAATTTAAGTGTACAAAATAGATTGTCTACCTAGGTCAAAAATATACCCTGGTATTGAAAACCTTTGTCTTTACCCTTTTTACAGTTTGTGGATTATTGGCTATTTTAATTACTTGACGGTGTCCCACACGAAAAAGAAAATCACTTTGCATGAATACGGAACCTATACGTTTTCACAAAACTCTGACTTGTTGCCGCTAAATGGTTTACAATGGCGACGCCAAGTCTGCAACACTAACACTACGGGACACTTGTTCATTCACAAACTCCATTCATTCACACATTCATTCATTCACTCCACGTTCTCTACGGTGAGGAATGAATATGCCTAAATATGAATGAAGTGACCATCTATTGTCAAATTTTTATTCTTTTGTGTTCTAAAGAGGCATGTTTGCGGCACAGGTACCTACCTACTTTGTAATTTTCGAACAAAGATTTCTGTTCTTTGAAAAAGATGAGCTTAAGTCTTTTACCCAAAGGAATAAAGCTTATTATCATCCAAATTATATCACATCAAAGTTATTCTAATGTTTGTTTCGTTTACAAGATTTATTCGCAAACTAATATTTTACACGGTATTGTAGTCTCAAGTCCATTAAAACTTATGTTTTGAACATAAAATATAGCTCTGCTTTTCAAAAGTCTAAAATTATTGATTCTAGCTTCAAAATTTTTGTGGTTGATATTTAGAAGTAAATTCTGAAGTCGTCCTCAAAAAGTATTAAAACGCATTTATTTTAACATCATTATTAATAAGTGAATAATCAACAGTTGGACATGTTTCACAGGGAACGCTGTTGCCCGTTCCCTAGATTTGTTTCAGATTAGTTTGAAGTCTTATTTGTGACACACAGCTAGGAATGGGGATATGTATGTATGTAATAACTTTATTGCACCAAATAAATATCACAACAAAAACACAAATAACAAAAAAGGTAAGGCACAAAGGCGGATTTATCCCATTAAAGGATCTCTCCCAGTCAACCTTTGAGAAGTCCAGAGGACATGGTGATATGAGGATATTTGACATGAGGTTTGGTTTATTTATTCACAAGCTTGGTGACCTAAGCAGAGGATATTTTTTAACCCTTCAACGAAACTTTTTTGTGTACCTCGTAGTGAAAAGAGGGTCACTAATGACTGTAACCCTTGCGTTGCGTTGTAATTTAAAAATTGAAAGTCACTCAGAAGAAAACTCACTGTTACATCAAAGCGAAATAAATGGTCAACAGTTACCAGCAGTCCAGATCCAAGTGATGTAACCTAATTTATTGAAGGATAGCACACACACCCACACATGTAACATGTACTGCAATAACATCTGCCACCTTTTGCTATATACCTAATTATATTTTTGTGTTCACGGTTTTATGTTCTACAAATTATAAAATTATATGTACAATAAATTATTAATATACAACGCTTTTATCTCTAGCGGGGTTGGAAGAGCATAAACGGCCGTAAAAACGAACATTTACGTCATAAACTAAATCAGTAAAAATCAGAAATTGTAAAAATAAAAGAAAAGAAAAATGATATTGCACTGTTAGTGCATAAAAAACACGTCTGACAAACATTTGAGGGTCGTTCAGAAAATTGTGTATCGTCATAGTGACAGGTTGTCAGCCCATCGTTGCTCGGCCCATCGGTTACAATAATGTGTGTTGCAATTTTAGGCGATAGGCTGACAAGACAACACACAATGACAGTACACAATTGTCTGAATGTCCTACAATAATGTTCGTCAGACGTGGCGTAAATGTTACGATATAGGCGTGATTTGATAAAAACAGAAAGTCAAAGTCAGTGAAAAAGACGAAAAACTTTTTATAAATACAATTTATTTATCTCCAAAGTTAGAAGAATCAAATTAAGTTTAAGACAGTAAATTGATGATACCTTCAGTTTGAATCAATTAATCGATTTCAATTTATAACAAATATTGACAAATTCTTAGCACCTGTCTTTTATATAGAAGTGTTGAAAAAAATAAGATACACACACATTCATTGTACTTAAATAAGTTTTCATAACTAAATATTCTTACAAACTTTAGTACGCTCTTATATAATAACAAAAAAATAAAAACTTTCGCTGAATCGTAAATCGATTTAAATTTTCAACAAAGACTGACAAGTACTTAGCACCTGTCATTTATATAAAAGTGTTGAAAGAAAAAAAAGTTCTATAAACTCACACATTTATTGTACCTAAATAAGTTTTCACAACTAAATATTCTTACAAAGTTAAGTAACTACTTATAAATAAGATACACATACATTCACTATACTAAAACCAGTTTTCACAACTAAATATTCTTACAAAGTTTAAGTTACTTAAAAGTTATAAAATTACGACAAAAACTGAAAATTTTCGCTGAATCTCGTAATACATTTATGGCACGACTTTTAGAAAAACATGGCTAACTGACTTACACCGCTTTTCCTCCGACCTACATGTTTAAAGTTAATAAACCGTATTAAGAATGCTTTTAAAAACTGCTCGAAAGGGGTCCACGTGCACTTCGAAGTCCATTTCCAACTGACCTCTACTACAAATATACACAAGCAATGAAACACAGGGACACTCCAAACAAAAGAGTATAATGGTTGGTATTTATTTTCATAGTAGTACGACATTTGTGCCGTGTGATGCCGGCTTAGAATAGCATCACCCCATTTCTTTTCCGTGGGAGTCGTAAAAGGCGACTAAGGGACTCGAGGGTGTGTATTGCAATTTTAGGCGATATGTGCTGACATTCTGTCACTATGGCGATGCACAGTTTTCCAAATGACCCTCAAATATTTGTTTGTCGTGGCGTAAATGGCCGTTTTTGCGGCTGTTTACGCTCTGCCTACCCCGCAAGGGATAACAGGCGTGATATGTGTAGTACGACATTTTGTTTGCTTTTTGTAATTAGTTTTCACTTTCTAGTGCACCCGCTTAACTTTCTCTCTGCTTACCCTTGTATTGGTAGGTATTTATTTTCGTAGTAGTAACACATGTTGCTTTATTTTGTTATTGTGTTCCCGCTTTTTTCTGTGTTTACCCTCTGGTTGGCCGGTATAGAAGGCCACGTGGCATAAGGCCTGCCTTTTGTACGATGTGCAGTAACATAAATACATAAAGAGGATTTTTCTATCTGACTGTTCACATATTTTTTTTTTTATTATTTCGCACCAGATGGCTGTTATGTTAAACTGAAATTAAGACACCTGAGTCACAAATTCATTTCACCTATTTGCTAACATTTTCTTAGGCAAAAGCTTTATCAGTTTAGCTTAGCGCCATCTATTTATTGTCACCGCTAAAACTAGTATCGAAATATCAAGTCCAAGTAGTTTTCTAAAGAAAATCTACAACACATCTGTTTCATGGCATGACTGTTAATTTTGACGAAAAATTGCATGAGCATGAGAAAAAAAATTGAGCAAAAGTTAGGTTTTGAACTTACGTTCATAATAATAACTTTTTTCAGAATTTGTTAATAATTTCGTGTTGCGGGATTACTTTACTTAGAAATTACTAAAAACGTTCACAACCCTCAAAAACTTTAACCTTAACAAACATAGGTACACTCTGTATCATTGGAGGTCTTTTTAAGCTGGTAATACATTCTCACTAACTACCGGTTGAAAGTAATGTTAAGGGAAGGGTTAGTTTGGCATCACTGGGTTTGATTTTGTTATAGGTTGTATTTTGATCTCATTACTCCTCCATAAGTTAATTTGAAGGGATATGCGATAGAGACGTTGATTTAAAAATGGTTTATCAAAGTCAATTATTAATTAGTTATCAGTCGTATCTCATTCAACCGGTAGATATAATTCAAGTAGCAATGAGTAGGTAAGTATGTCATAGAAAATTGAATCCTTCAATAGATATAAAATAGCATCAACCCATTTCTTTCCTGCGGGTGTCGTAAAAAGCGACTAAGGGACTCGAGGGTTTCATGTATGTTACAATTTTAGGTGACAGGCTGACAACCTGTCACTATAGTGATACAGGATATTTTTGAAACGGCCCTCAAATATTTGTCGAACGTGGCGATAGCGACTGTATTTTTACCGTAGTTAACGCTCTGCCTACCCCGTAAGGGATAAAAGCGGCAAAAATTTACTCCACCGGGATTCATACTATCAAAATACGACGCTCAAACCAACATCAAAACAAACAATCGCACAATAGTCTCTTAACGACGTCTCTAAGGAATCTACATTTTTAATTCCACTGCCATGCCAAAATGCATTTTGGCATGTGCAATATGCACCGTATGCACCCTCTTAACTAGCAATGACATTGCATTCGCAGTGAACGCGAGTGTGCGCAACTAATTCTGTTTTGGCGGAACGCATTAGAAATTTAATTTGTTGTACAAAAGCTGGTGATAGTGCTGTGCTATGGTTAGACGTTAAATATATCGAAGAGAAAAAAAAACTACAAAAATGTATTTCAAGAACAAGACTAAGTTAGTTGCCGTGTGATGCCGGCTTAGAATAGCATCACCCGTTTTTTCCTATGGGTGTCGTAAGAGGCGACTAAGGGACACGAGGGTTACATGTGAATAGGCGAATGGCTGAAATTTTAAGTACCTTGGTATATATCAATAAATTGCCGTGTGATATCGGATTAGAATAGCATAACCTCTATTTAACCCATGGGTGTCGTAAAATGCGACTGAGTAATAAATTCATGCTGGGCATTCCCTGTGAAAGCAATATTTTGCACTTTGCCGATCAATCCGCTATAGATATAGGACGAACCCGTGTCCAGCAGTGGACTGTTGTGGCTGTTATGTATGTCTATAAAAAAAAACAGCTATTCCATTATCTACACCTACAAATTTAAAAAGCACTGACATTTCTCGCATGACTATCAAAATTCTCTTACCAGAAAGTTTATCAACATTCAAATTAATCGATATTTTCACATCACTATCATCGCAAACACCAACAATATGCCCACTAGAGTACTGGTTTGGTATGAAACAATTCGTCACGGCTACCATTTATCCTCCTCTTATTTCGATATCATTTGTTAGCAAAACATTTGACGGTGTTCAAAATTAAATTAATGATTTCAGATTCATTCTTATGTATTTTTTTGTTCGTTCGTCACTTTAAAAGTATAAAATGTTGAATATATCATCTTTTGAGGAATTTTATTTCATTTTACTGAAAAATAAAACGCAAAAATGCCAAAAGATAAAAGTAATCTTATTCAAATTTTTTTTTAAGTCTTCTGCTCTCTGTCTATTATATTTGGCCGGATTGCTAAATTTGACACTTGTATTTTATACAAGATGTAAAAATATTAGCTGCAAATATTTTAAGGGGTCAACAAGCCTATAAAACTGAACAATTTACCTCTAGAAATAAAGTCATAATATGGAAAAATACCCGGTCAGCTGGAACATGTGGTTCGGGTGTTACAAAATTTATTTTTCATATTTCGACCTATGTTCCTTTACATCCTGCATACAACAACATACAACTTTGAAGTACAATATATCTTCCACCTTTTTGTATAAATAACAGGGCCTGAAGTCGGCTAAATGAAATTCGTTTCAGTTGTGTGTCAATGGCAATTATTTTATATTTTTAATTATAATAGTACCTAGTGTTCGTTATACTATTTTAGTGTATTGATTCAGGTTCATTATTGAATTTATTTTGCACCTGCTTCGCCTTCCACATGCCCTAAGGTAGACTGGTAGATAATGCCTTCGGAATTAAGTCCGCCTATGTAAATTTATTGCATAAAGTTAAATAAATAACAAAATGGCCTGTCAGTGGGGCAGTTTTTGGCCATTTCGTATTCTGCTGAGAGTTTGAAGTTTAAAAAACCAAAATTGACATTCGATGGCATTACAATGACTAAAATCGGTCGGTCTGGTCATCGACAAAATAACATTCTCTTTCGTTACGCTCTTAGACTATATTCTACTTTATAATGACACGGTATATCGCTACTATATCGAATTGACGTACAAACAAACAAGTGTTACCCTTTCAACGAATATGTAGTCAATTCAACACGTGTGTGATCTAGTTTGATGTCACTTTATTTGACACATCGGAACTAATTACCACGTTGCGTGAAAAATTTACTGCCAAACGCTTTGATACAAAGTATAAACATGATTTGAAAAGCAATTTTAAAATACAGCTGACGAAGAAGTTCAAACACTTCAAGTTTATTTTACGTAAAAATGTGGCATAGATATACAAGGAGTAACATCAAGGGTATAACAAGCCGAAAAGAGATCAAAGTACTCATGAAATTGATCGACTTTTCCCATGAAACATAGGTCTAAATATAAAAAATTATTGGACCTCCCATAGCTTTTGTATATCTTTCGGGTTTCGTAAGAAGCGACTGAGGGTTTTCAAAAGTATTCCAATTTTAGCCGACATGCTGTGAGCATGTATGCTGATACACTATTTTTCTGAAACGACCCTCAAATATTTGTCATACGTGGCGATTGCGACCGTATTTTACAAAATCTTTGTAATAAATGTAATGGAGCAGGAATTCAAAACGAAACCAGAACAACTTTTTTTCTTATCGCGTGTGACACTGTGTCATCCAACGACCCGAAGATCGCTGGTGTCAGAGATTTCCAACCACCAACTTCTAGTAGCAGGCCTCTGATATGGTTGTGTAACGCCCGCCGTCTACGTAATCAAAGACAGCAACCGAACCGGCTCAACTTTCCCTTTAAAAACGCAACCATCTTTCTTTCGGATAATCAAGTGGTTTAGCCTTCAATGTCCTACTGGAAACATCACTGCGTTCATAATACTACGCCACATCGGCCTTCAACAGAACAACAAACAAACCAAATAACCTCAACCCTTTTACCATTTTCAACCAGTATTGTTTACTTCGATATTTAGTAAGCTCCATTAAGCTAACAACTAAACAATCCATACTAATTGTACAAAGGAAATAAAGCTTAAAGAGATTGACAAAGCTTAAGCCAAGGAATAAAAAAGAATAAAAAAGCGCGGCACTAGCCCACAAAGACGATAGGGCGATTCAAGCATTGATCGGTAAAAAACGAAAAATCTACAATGGCAATAGAAGTGATTGCGATTCTGGTAAGGGTGACATTGTGAAAAGGGTGTGGTGTAAGTTATATGCTGAAATTCGTACTAAAATGGCTAAGTAGCTTTCAGATATTACATCGATAGTTCTATGTTACAATGGGTTTTTTTTGGGGGTTAACTCTGCAATTTTAGCTCCGGGGTTTTGAAATCTACACTTGACTATTTGGTGGAGAGTTAGGGCTCTCGGAAGGAGTTAGGACTCACCCGAAAGAAGTAAAGACTCACCCGGAGGTAGCTAGGGCTCACCCGGAAGGAGTAAGGACTCACCCGGAGGAGGTAGGGCTCACCTGGAAGGAGTAAAGACTCATCCGGAGGAGGTAAGGCTCACCAGGAGGGAGCTAAGCCCCACCCGGATATGACTATGGGTCCTTTCAGATTGCGCTTTGAGGCGTATCATGCCACTTAACTTAGAAGCTTAGTCCAAAGGATTCCACCAATTATGTAACAGAGCATTTGCTATTAATATGTTTTGGAAACAACGCTTCTTCCTTTTAACTTGCTTCACAAGCAAGCTTGCTTCACGTCTTTCGTAAAAGCTATGTTGGAGTCTTTGAAAACAATTCGTTATTGAGTAACCTTGTTTGGGGGTCAGGCAAACATAAAATGTACCTCGTAAGTTACAAATAAAACATTATTATTTATTACATATAGCATACTAGCTTTTACCCGCGACTTTGTCCGCGTTAGATAGTTTTTTTAGAAACAGGTTCAGGTTTAGGTGGGCTCCTGATGGTACACCTGGTGGTCTACATAAAATACTCCAGATCCTCAATGTCCTTGTGAAAAGAAGCGGCCCATCATACTGAACAACTTTTGTTTTGAACCATGCCTGTATCTCTAAAAGTTTAGCTGGGCTCCTGATGGTACACCTGGTGGTCTACATAAGGTACTCCAGATCCTCAATGTCCTTGTGAAAAGAAGCGGCCCATCATACTGAACAACTTTTGTTTTGGAACCATGCCTGTATCTCTAATAGTTTAGCTGGGCTCCTGGTGGTACTCCTGGTGGTCTACATAAGGTACTCCAGATCCTCAATGTCCTTGTGAAAAGAAGCGGCCCATCATACTGGTCAACTTTCGTTTTGGAACCATTTCTGTATCTCTAATAGTTTAGGTGGGCTCCTGGTGGTATACCTGGTGGTCTACATAAGGTACTCCAGAGCCTCAATGTCCTTGTGGAAAGAAGCGGCCCATCATACTGAACAACTTTTGTTTTGGAACCATGCCTGTATCTCTAATAGTTTAGCTGGGCTCCTAGTGGTACTCCTGGTGGTCTACATAAGGTACTCCAGATCCTCAATATCCTTGTAAAAAGAAGCGGCCCATCTTACTGGTCAACTTTCGTTTTAGAACCATTTCTGTATCTCTAATAGTTTAGGTGGGCTCCTGATGGTACACCTGGTGGTCTACATAAGGTACTCCAGATCCTCAATGTCCTTGTGAAAAGAAGCGGCCCATCATACTGAACAACTTTTGTTTTGGAACCATGCCTGTATCTCTAATAGTTTAGCTGGTCTCCTGGTGGTACACCTGGTGGTCTACATAAGGTACTCCAGATCCTCAATGTCCTTGTGAAAAGAAGCGGCCCATCATACTGAACAACCTTTGTTGTGGAACCATGCCTGTATCTCTAATAGTTTAGCTGGGCTCCTGGTGGTACTCCTGGTGGTCTACATAAGGTACTCCAGATCCTCAATGTCCTTGTGAAAAGAAGCGGCCCATCATACTGAACAACTTTTGTTTTGAACCATGCCTGTATCTCTTATAGTTTAGCTGGGCTCCTGATGGTACACCTGGTGGTCTACATAAGGTACTCCAGATCCTCAATGTCCTTGTGAAAAGAAGCGGCCCATCATACTGAACAACTTTTGTTTTGGAACCATGCCTGTATCTCTAATAGTTTAGCTGGTCTCCTGGTGGTACACCTGGTGGTCTACATAAGGTACTCCAGATCCTCAATGTCCTTGTGAAAAGAAGCGGCCCATCATACTGAACAACTTTTGTTGTGGAACCATGCCTGTATCTCTAATAGTTTAGCTGGGCTCCTGATGGTACACCTGGTGGTCTACATCTGTACTCCAGACCCTCGAATGGTGATAAAAAGTAGCCTATGTCCGTTCTCGGTATGCTAGCAATCTCTGTGCCAAGTTTCATGAAGATCGGTTCAGCGGTTTGGCCGTGAAAGCGTAGCAGACAGACAGACAGACAGACAGAGTTACTTTCGCATTTATAATATTAGTGTGGATAGCATGAGTGTTGGGCTCTGGAGAAAACGCTTCTCTCTTCTCATCTACACCACAAACCCGCAGGACTTGAAACACTCAGTCGATTCGGTAAGAGCCGTGTCGGAGTCTTTGAGTACGAGTCTTTTATATAAATCTTGACTCAAGTGACGCCTTAAGTGACATGAGAACGGGATCCATGATGTTTCGGGAGCCGTGAAACTTGTACGAGATCAACCATTACCCTGATTTTAGCCAAATCGAAACCCCAGTGGTAATATCTCGTGAAATTTTGCTAGAGACAGAGCACGGACTTCTTTTTCTTCCACCTGATTGTCCAAAGAGAAATGGTTCCGTGCTTCGAAGGCCACGTTAAACGGTCGGTCCCGGTTGCTGTCTATGAATATTTAGACGGCGGTCGTTACACAACCATGTCAGAGGCTTACTACTAGTAGTAGGCGGTTGAAAAACTCGTGACACCAAGGTTCATCGGGTCGTTGGACGACTCGATGTCTCATACGAAAAGAAGAAGACGGCGTGTTCACGCGCGTGGTTTCGTTCACGAGTGGCACACGGACGCAGTCTGCTCCTGCTTAAAGGTTCTATAACATCAGAAAAAATTGGGGTGATATGGAATCTACCTCCTAGCGGTCCACCCCGGGCAACGGCAACACAAACTTGCCTGTGAATAAGTCCGGCTGAACGATCCCACGTGCGCGGTGGAAGGCTCCGTAAGGGGCCGCCTGGCTCGCGACCACCATCCCACCGAAGTCTGGCGCCAAGTAGCTTGCTGCGTTCCGTCAGTGTGTGGGAGTGCCAGTGCCTTTTAACAGGCTTCTTCTGGGTGAGCTCGCTCCATCTTAGACTCTGTCTCTGTCCTATGACCTAGACTAGAGTCAAGAGCAAATCCATCATTATTAAAAAAAAACACGCATTTGCTATCACACATCAATCGTGAAGGTTTCATATGATTTCTATGGAAACTATCCATTCAGAAGTGTGCACCGTTAAATAACTTTTGACCTTTCGTTTTAGCGTGATTTTAGCTATTTGAAATAAGACTATAGACCTTCGAGCAACACGGTCTTCCGTCTCGTTCCGACCCGGAAGGGAGGAGCCATAGCCATTTTACTTCATAGAAATAGTTCTGTCGTTTTTTGCGGGGCGCGGGGGGATAGGTAGGTAAAGCTGTCAAGTTAGTGCTTGACAATATCGATGCTTGACTATCGATGAATTTCAAAAGTGTAGGTACTAAGACGCTTGTGTTGTTTTTTTATTTATATTTAAAGCAAGTTACATAACAATAAACTTTTAAGTAGTCAAATCATGCCATTTTAGGGGTCCTCTAGTAATTATAAGAACCATGGCCCTACAAAACACAATCACCAACTAAAAGCTGCTTAACATTTGGTATCTAGATAATCTTCTTTTGTGTGAGACACCAAGTCGTTCAACGACCCGATGAACCCTGGTGTAGAGAGTTTTTCAACCGCTTACTACTACCTACTTGGCCTCTGACATGGTTGTGTTACGACCGCCGTCAAAGTCATTATAGACAGCAACCAGGACCGACGGCTTAACGTGCCCTTCGAAGCTCGGAACCATCCTCTTTCAGAAAATCAGGTGGTTCAGCCTGCAATGTCCTAACAGGTCCGGAAACAAATTCACAAAGTGAAAAATAACAACTTTGCCCTGCCTTGACTGCCCCACCGAGAATCGAACCCGGAACCTTTGCATCGCAGGTAGTCGCATTACCACTGCGCCACCAGCCGCCATGTCTAGATGATGACATTATCGAAGGCAGTCCAGATGTGGTGTTCGAAGCCGGGCAGTCGCGTAACGCTATTATGAATGATTTTGACTTGCCGGAATCTACCTTTAACAAAATATAAAAAAATAAAGATTTTATAAAACTGCAGTGTGCGGAAGGACATGGAAATATTCAAAGGGACAAAGTTATTGAATTTCCCGAAGTTGAAAAGTGTCTCATAGAATGGATTAAACAAACTCTTGATAAAAATATTTCATTCACATCTATATAAATGTTAGATACTACTCCCAAACCTGCATAAATGACAAACTCGTTTAGTAAAAAACCTCTATGAGCGAGAATAATATTCGGGTCCCTTGATATCTCGCTTATTTATTATTTGTCTAATACATGTGATTAAATAATACCCGCCCCCCAAAAAATCATCGACAAACATTATGACATGAAACGGTAACATCACTATTGTTGCTATCGTCGAGAAGTCGGATTTATCGTGCGATCGATCTGTAATTTGTACGGGCGAGCGGACCAGATGTTGCCGAAAAAATCCAACAACTATTTAAGAATTTAGTGTTTAAATGTATTAAATAGCAATAATATGTTAAGAATTTACTTACATGTGAAATGTTACACCATATTTTTGTAAACTTGATGTTCCAGACCTCTTTTTACATTAAAAAACTAACATGTGTTCTCTTGCACGACTGGACTCGGTCTAGGAAAAAATCTGAACGGAACTGGTTTTTATAAACGCCAATGCCCATTTCGGCTTGTACTTTGACAGAGGGGAAATACTTTCTATGCCTACTCCCTTCCGGGACGGAAGGCCGTCGTTGCTCGAAGCTATAGACTGGTAAGAACAAGTGTTATTAAATTCTTTTTGGGTAAGAATCTTAGGTGAGAAGAGACAAAGAAAAATTATAAAAATATTATCCAATCCGTCAGTCATTAGTCAGTCAGTTCAAGTATTTTTACTTTCGTTGATTTTCGTTTTTTTCCTAATGTCATAGGAAAAAAACATTACTACGTTGAATTTTGTTTTGTGTTATTTTGATTTATGAAGTGTTGAAATAATGATAAAACTCATAATTATGTGAAATTATTCATACTCTTCGCGTAAACTAAACTGAATAAGTACTACTTCTTATATTCGCAAAGAAACTACCGGACAGTTAACATTTCCTAATCAGAAACAACATGACTTTCCGTCACTTTGTATGGTTTGTACTGACAATTTTCATTTCGATATTTTTAAGCAGGATCACAATCTCTGAGAGCTCAATAGTTGTTGATGGTGATGATGATGACACTGACTCATATTTCATCAATTATGCTGACAGAAGCGATGAAAGAGTACTGAGACAAGCACCAGACCAAAAAAAGAATAAAACTAGTAAATATGATACATTTGAAAAATGCAGAAAAGAGGAAAATAAAATTCAAAGGTTTTTAGAAAAGAATAAATACAAAAAAATTACTGGTGGATCGAGGAGAGGAATAACTGGGACCTTAATGGGATCATCGGGAAGAAATCGGAGGAAAAAAGAAGAGGAACTAAATAAAATAAAAAAGAAATACAGAGATAACTGCAGAAAATATGTAAGACTGCAAAGGGCTTGTAAAAAAATATTCAATAAACGTAATAAAAGGAGACTGGCCGCTGATGTGGAGAAGTATTGCACGGGTGATCAAATAAAGAGTTGGCTGGATGGAAATGGTAGCGTGATGCTAATTCAATCTTGGTGGACTTGTACACTTATGCTATTCATAGTGGCGATCTTACAGTAATATAATAACGACGACGGGCCAGTAGGACGAAAGTGACGTCGTATTGGGAAAAAAAGTTAATAACGATAGCAGGTTTACTTTATTTAATGTACCTACTGCAGATATCGAGCCCGATAGTTTATGGTGTTAATTCCGAACTTTTCTCTACTTAAAATAGCGCTGTCACTTTCCGTCAAATAGGTTTAGCAAAAGGATAGAATATATCTTAGTTATGTTTAAAAACGCGTATGGTTTCTTCGCCTTTTCTAGTTATGGTGGTTTTCATAATATTGTTTGTCGCCTTATTCTGACAGATACCGCGCATTTAGCGGCAATTTTAGTCGCTACCTATTTAACTTAAAGTGAAAGTGCTATTTTTAGTTTACAGAAATTATCGGATCGACGCCAAAATGTACTGTGCTTTAGCATAATAATACTCCTTTATTATGTTATTTAAACATAAAAGCGAAAGTTTATTAACATCCCTTGCTTTTCTTTGAAACAGCTATTTGCGAGCGTAACGGAACAGAACTTTGAAGAGGCAAAGATGTATTTTTTACAGATTACAAATGTTTCGTTTTATTTCGCCAATAGATGGCATTAAACATCTGGGGGATTCTCAACCATCCACGCAAGGTAATAAAACTACCGTTCTACTAGTAGAAGTGAACTATTTTCTTTCTCGTCCCCTTACTAGCGTTATTTTTCCAGACCCGTAGTCTTTATTGTAAGTGATATGAAAATACGCTTAAATAAGCGCCACAAGCACCGCAAACATTTTCACACTTTCAATCAAACTTCAATTCATTTTAAGTATTAGTATTGACTGAGTCAACCCGCGACCACAATACATGAAACTGTATTGAAACGTCGGGACACAGATAAATACTAATATTTACCTAGATACTATCTCGATAGACCCGGTCTAATACTTAAAATGAGTGAAAGTGATCTCGAGTGCTTAAAAAGTTATATTGCCAATATTTAAAGGTCTTTGGACGACTTGTTCCACACGAAAAGAAGAAGAATGGAACTCCCAAGTTAAGATGACCCCAGAAGTTCAATGCCATCTATCGATGATATTTAGTACTTTTTTATCTTTTTTAAACGGCTATCAAATAAGGCTTCATTAAATTCCCCTTCGGGAGTTGATGGAAGCAGTTTAGCTAGAAGTAGAATAAAATTATGTTTATTGTGTTATGAAAGGGTTCTGTTTTGTTTATTTATGGCTTAGTTTAATATAGGCGTTGTTTTAATTTTTAAACTTTTCTTATGTCTTAAAGTAATTAGGTAAATAAAAAATATTTCAAAAACATACACACTTATTATTTTTCTTTTAGACGCATATGGACCCAGGTCTCGTTCCAAAACTTTGAATTGCTTATAAATGACGACGATTTTATAAAATTGGCCCTCTCTCGAAATTTACTCCTGTCAAATCGTCTCAAAATGTCCCGCAAAAATTTTCGTTTTGCTAATACTTTCACCTTGTAAAAGTGATCTGTTATGTTCAAATTTAAACTGTTGCAGGGAATACACGTGCCTAGAGCTGGTAGACTTAAATTCCAGCTCATAAGGGCTCCGTAGAGCAAGAATAGTTTTTGCGAATGAGTTCCAAGCACTTTTCATAGAAATTCAAAAAAGGACCGTACGTAATTAAAATAAAGGTTACAATGCAAAAAAATTGCGGGACATTTTAAGAGTTTTGACAGGAGGAAATTTCGAGAGAGGGACAATTTTATGAGAACAAGAACAAGCAGTGGATTGAATTGTATTTTGCGACTTAGGACATTTTATAACTAAGGACGTTTCATGATTTAGGACATTTTGCAATCAGGATATTTTGGTCACTGAGCACTAATCCATATGTCATAAATATATCACATTATTTTAAAAGAGGTCACGTGTTTCGATCATTTTAGGTCATTATTTGTAAAATATACCTAGCAATATATCTTCATATCTAACTCTCAGAAATGAGTTTTGAAAAAAATGAAACATTTTAAAATATGATAATGACTGCCTTAACCCCTTTGTTTTCATTAGGTCAGATTTTCATAAAAGAAGCTAATGTTATGACGAGTATGGCGTATCATATTTATATTTTGCATGCAGGTTGTTCTCTCCTCGTCAGTAGTAGATGCATCCAGCAAAGTCAGCATTCTTTGCAATCCAACTTCACATTTCTTTGCAATCCGCGCCGCTACACCGACGCCATATTTGATTTCAGCTTACAAACTTTTGTTTGCTGGAGATAAATATTCAATTTGCGTTTTTACACTGTGTAAACTTTTAATTATATTATACACTTAAAACTAATATTTTGATCTACTAAACATTGAACTGAAAGTTTACACAAGCGTAAAAAAATACACAAAAATTCTTATGTTCATTACAGCGACACAAAACGCAAACTTACAAAAAATAAGTAACTTTAGATATTTTGTAAGTTATGCACTCAAATAATGCTAGCCGTACGGGACTATAGTACTTTTCAGCAAAAACTGCGTCCGCCTTAATTTAACACATACATACATACACATATCACGCCTATTATCCCCTTTGGGGTAAGCCGAGCGTAAAAGTCCGTAAAAACGGACATTTACGCCACGTCTGACATATATTTGAAGATCATTTACAAAATTGCCTTATTTTACCAATTATAAAAAAGGTACGTTTGAACTAGCAGCCTGCTTTTTTTTCTTCGGCTACTTACCACAGTCGGGATTTGTAGTTCTTTCAATATATTTAACTTTGTCCGATTTCTCGGTTTCTCCGTAATGGAAAATAATCCAGAGTAAGACTTTCTGTCGTAGAACCACCGGACGCTGGTAGAGTAAGCGGGATCTCGAGTGGAGGCCACGCCTGGGCAAGCCTGACGTTGGTCAAACTTCGGCCAGATGTATAATTATTTTGGTTATAGCGAGTGGTTGGCGACAACGAGAGATCGTGCCCTATGGCGTACCCTGGGGGAGGCCTACCTCCAGCACCAGAACTGTAAATAGGCTGATGTAAGTCTCCAATATAACTAATCACAATTTTGCAAGTTGTTCATCCAAAACAACGCGATTACCATCATAACCCCATTTAATCTTGCTAATAAACCCCCCCTCCTATAACATGGCATCCGGTCATAACCAAGCGGATATGACGTCGACGGATGCCACGCGACCGGAAATACGTCACACTGCAATTTAGGACAGTTCAATACTCAGCAATTTTGTATTGCTGACGAAATACCGAATTTCATACTTGGGTGGGTTCGATTTAATTTTAAATTGGCATCAATAAGAAAGGCAATGGGGTGGTTTTGTTAAACTCTAATGTGGTCCCTTTTTATCTAGTCTGTTTACATTTACATAGTCTATGTATATACAATGTGGAAATGAAAATGAAAATACTTTATTCAATGTAGGATAGTATTACCACTTATTGACGTCATGATCCGAAATTTGTATACTAACACATTTTTTTTTATAACAATTTTGTATTGTCCTAACCCATTGGGTACTATATACTCAAAGTTAAATGCCTACTGAGGGGTATCTGAATCACCTCCATGAATGTTCCGAGATCTTTTGATGTGTCTGAGTTAATCGCATTTTAAAATTGTATGGGAAGAAATCTTCTGACAGACTTTTTACCTTGTTTTTTACTTTCTTTACGAGTGTTTGTTTTTGAAGCATAATCTTTATCATTTGTACTTTAGAGCGTAGAATGAAAGAATCTCTTTCAGGATCTCCTTCAAGAAAACTATTGACATTAGAAACTGTAAATCCTAGTTAGTAGGTCAACGTTCAGTGTCAAATTTATGTAAACAAAGTCTGATGTATAATTTTAACGAGTTGTTCGTTGCAATGATTGTTCCCAAATTATGTCATCAAATGGTATTTTAAAATTAATTTATAATTATAATCAAATAAACAAAAATACCAAAATTAGATTCGTAAAACGGTTAATTCTTTCAGAAAAATATAATAATTACGTACCTACTTATGTAACATAAAAAATCGCATCCATTAAGATATCGCAAACACCCACGGCCATTTGGCATCCGACAACCAGCGGAAGGGTTCATGTTATTCTATAAACTTCTTAGAATACAACAATATACTTATCCTTTCCGGTTTTCTGGCTGTACTGATTCTTAGCAACATTGCATTGTCGTGGTAATAAGATTTCAGATGTCAACACGATCGTCTTTGTTGAGACGTAAACGAGAGGAAGAGTTTAAGGGTACATCTCGAACTTTTAAACGTCCCTTTCCCACTAATGGCAAATCCTGTGTGTGAGCAAAGATAGGAATCGCCATATTACGAAGATTCTTCACTCTTTTGGAAATTTATCGCCGAAAAAATCAAGTAATCAAAAAACTTTACGTGGTTATTTTCATAAGATTGCTATACACCATACAGAAAAGTGTAAAAATAAACAAAACTTTGAATAATTGCAAACTTTCTTTAATCGTGTTTTCCTCCGACCGGAATCTAGATAATGTAATAAAAAATCATTATATACATAAAAATAAAGTGTTTGTCGTGTTCCCCAACGAAATTGCGTGCAAACCAAAATCACCTTTTTTTCTGACGGCGCGCGCTTATTTTTTTTTATAAAGTTTTGGTTTTTTATGATATTATGTAGCTTAGTAAAGAAATAAATAACAAACCCCAAATATTTTGATATTTCTTAAATTCAATTAGTATACATTTAAAAACCTATTTATTTAATAAAACAGCACGTAAACATACATACATACATACATATATCACGCCTTTATCCCTTGCGGGGTAGGCAGAGCGTAAACGACCGAAAAAACGGCCACTTACGCCACGTCTGACAAACGTTTGAGGGTCATTCGGAAAATTGTGTATCGCCATAGTGACAGGTTGTCAGCCCATCGCCTAAAATTGCTATACACACCCTCGAGTCCCTTCGTCGCCTCTTACGACTCCCACGGGTAAGAAATGGAGTGATGCTATTCTAAGCCGGCATCACACGACAATGTACGTAAACATGGTATATATTAATACATCATTAAAAGTTCTAGAAAGTGCTAAACAACTTCACACGAAAGAAGATATTCCATCGTCTTCATAATTATGTTCAGAATATCGTCTCAAAGTCGTATACGAAAGTTCACACAAAGAGAATCCTTGTACTCGTAGTTATTTGATTACAAATCGATATACATTATATCCATTGTAGGTTTTTGTCGAGTGACTTTATGGAACTCTCACAAAGTCACAATACTACCGTTTCGTTATGCTCACTCGAGAACTTTCATTCATAAAACTTTTGAAGAACGCGCGAAAATGGTAACAGTTCAAAATGGCGCTGGAAATATGTTAAAAGATAAAAAAAATAATGTGATACACTACGACACTGGCGACTAAAGATGAATGAAAAAGAAAAAAATATGTTTTAAAATCCTGCGAAACCGCTCAGGTGTGAAATATGCCGCCGTTTAGGTAGCGGCAGCTTTGACTCGTGTGCAATGTCCTTTGCAAATGTGCGGTGAATATGTGGGGCCACGAGGTTCACGAAAAGCGATAAGCTGAGCGAGTAACGCTTTTAACTGATACTTATTTTTGTCTCAATTCTTAATTAACCAAAAACTTTTTTCTTTCTATCATTATTTGCAAGGTGCTAGTTTCTTCTTCCCCTTCTTATATATGTAAGTCAGGCATTTAATTTTAAGTGCATACGGTATATTTCTTTTTAAACAATTTGCCATTTCGAAATGAGTAATCGTCTTTTGCATGCAGCTCATTTACTAATGACAATTACGTCATCATTATCATAAAACTCAAAACTTTTCGTCAAGTTTTAACGAATCTTTAAAATTGAAAGTTTTTAAGTCGTTTCGTGGGCTGAATACCGAAGGTGTCCCATTTCAAAAGGTGTGTAGCACCGCCCACTCTTAATTGATTGCATAACTGCCGACTTCAGTTCATTCATACGATCCCATTCATTCGCTCACTCATTTGACATGCGGCGACAAATCGACTCGCGCGACATCTTTTGTCGCCATTCTCTTTTCAAAAATATTCGAAACATAAAGAATCCACGCTAAGTACAGACGCAAAAGGATCGCAAGAAATTATAGTAGAGTTTTATTGTTATATTGTTGCCCTGTTAGATACATTTGGTATTGTATTCTTATAAAATCGATACGCAGTTATCTTATTATAGTTATAATGTATTATAGAAAGGAATTTCATGCATGCCTCCAGGTTTTTTTAGTTGAAAGTCAGACACATTGTCGCCTCGAGAGCTACTTGTAGATGTGAATGGTTGAAATTTGACATGGTGTACTATTGTTTGCTCGTTTATGCATTTTATGGCAGATTAAAAATGTGTAGATACTTAACCAGATGCTATGTGCTTTTGAAGTATAAGTAAGTACTACACAACTTAAAAGGTTGTACGTAGGTCATGTTATGAACTCTAAAATATGTAAGTATAAGTAAATAACTTTTTGTAAACAAACCAAAGTATTTCACCCTTATTATCCAAATTTCTGCGCACAACAGTGTTTTATAATTTTTCAATAAAACTGATGAAATTTTCTTCAACAACTCATACAAGAAGTTGTTGGTAGCAACATTAAGTATAATTATTTTGTATGGCAATAGTTTGTACTTTTTCATTCATTCGTTCTTCCAATATGTTCCCATTGACTCCAATAGCTAACACTCTCGCATAATCTGTGTGATTTAATTTCGTGAATTTCTTTGCAAGGGATTATAGGCGTGTATTATATCGCACGTTGAAAGCGTTACCGTCACTATACGAAATATGCATGTTTTTTAGTAAAAGCGCCATCTGTGTTTACTCGTTGCAAAGAATATAATGCAAAGACACCTATTTTTCTAGCTACATTACAAGTGCCTGGGTTAAGTAGTGTCGGTATGCAGTTTTTACCAATTTGGTACTAAGTAAAATGTAATACTGACATATTTTGTATAGTGACATGTATGGCATATATTATAGAGTAAACACTGAGAGGAAAATCGTCATATTTTGTTTAGTGTCATTCTGATATTAATTTTCTTTAATAAAGTGTTAAAGAATTACTGAAATAACGTATTTATCCATGAAGTGTCATTTTTACATTTAACTTTTATGAAGAAATGAAATGAAGAGTTAAAATTAAAGCGTCATTTTGTGTATAGTGTCTATATATCTTCACAAATTGATACTAAACATTTAAAACAAAACGTCATTTTCAATTTAATGCCACTTTTCCTTTCATTGTTTAGTTACAATTGGAACATACGTTTCAAATTAAAATGACCGTTTACGTTTAGTGTCTTTTTTAATGTCTTACAATTGAAATTTTTCTCTCAAAATCATCGTCATGTTAAAAATAGTGACAGTTTAGTCTGAAAATATTTTAACTTATTGTGTATGATACCGCACAATCCTTTCATTTAATGCTTTAGGGTAGTGTTATTAGAGTAATTTAATGAATTTAACTAGTTTTTTAAAATCAGGAGTGTATTTGTATCCATACAGGCTTTTAATCTTTGCAATATTAGAAGTTATGTATCCAACGAATCAATACCAAATAGACAGATTCAAAAAACTAATTTACTTCTAATATTTTGGTTTGATTGGCTATAAATTTAATTAGTATGGTCTTATTTGATTTAATGCCCAAAGTCCTTTAATTTGAAGTAGATTGATAAGGGATCGGTAAGTGATTTTAGACTCTATTGTATACATATTTGACGTGAAAGTTTTTTATTTCCATACTAAATAACTTAAATAATAATTGAATTAATTGGTTTTGTAATGATCGTTTAAATTCGTAGAGCAAGTTCATAAAAGCATCATACTTAGCTTGTAATTGCACATAATTCGTTTGAATAGTGTAATATGGTCCAAATTCTCCAGTATACTGTATCACTGGCTAATGTTATACCTATAGTTTAAAGTTTAAGTTTAAAAAGAAAATAGACAAGGAAAATAAATTAATTTATCTCATTATTTAATCCATCAGTAGTTGAATTAGTAAGAGTGTTAATAGGTATAGGATAATAATTCGTAGAATTCTGTGCATCGGAGCTTTAACCGTTATCCCCCCTGCTTACACAACATACATGTGGTACAAATTGAGGACTAAAGGTGCATATATCAAGAAGATTTTTCTTGATTTCATGATGTTTATTCTAATCTTTGACTATAATGAGTACCATGACATGAATCAACATCTTTAAAACCTTTTTTTAAATTAGTAAACTGTTCTATTTTTATCTTTGGTCAGCAAAGGTAGAGAGTCAGCACTGATGTTGGTAACAGTGGCATCGTCCTTGTTTTTCATTAGTACTTTAATTTAAATAAACAGAAGATAAATACCCATAGTAGCGAGACTTTTGGGGTAGATACTAAATCGACAATTATCAATATCACTCCTGCTCTATTTATTTAGCAGTGTACGGCATATATCGTGCAATAAACGTTTACGTTACAATACCAAGATTGTTTCAGATGTCAAAAAGTAAATTTTTAGCACTGTGAATACAGTTGTAATGGCAACGCCAAATTTATTTAAAAAACATGTTTTTGTCAACCGGAGGGAATAATTTATACACAGTCGTTCTGTAATGTAACCATGTAACAGTTCTTTAAAGAGTACCTACTCAACAGTAAAATTTACCTACCTACTACTTGTTTAGACATTCTTCAATTTATAAGAAGTGAAACATGTATTATTTGAAATCAATTAGCTGAGGTTTTCTTCAGGCAGCTCATGATACTGAAAACGGGGAGGACAAACAAACTATAAGAATAAAAAGTGACATATTAAGGAGGAATGGATATTTTAAAATGCTTTAAATTAATACTTATTATAATCAAAGTTCAGGGGAGAGGGGTTAGTTAGGGTCATTTGTTTCTTGTCTGTAGGTAGTACAGTGGAAAAAGTATAATATTCTTATAATATGCTGGCATTATACGGCAAACTAACTAATAGTTTTTATTATTTTGCTAGGTTTTATATCTATATTAATAAATGTTGTTTTACGATGCTTATGTCACTAAACGAAAAGAATTCTGATTTTAACTGTAATAATGACACTATACAAAAAAATACACGAAAAACATAAATAAATAATTTAAATATAATCATGCGGGTTTGAATTCATAAGCAGCTTAAAAGAAATACATTTTTTTATATTTGTCAAAAACAACGAAATCTCAATTTTTTTTTAATTTTGTAAAAATGATAAAATTAAATTTTCAAAAATTTACCAGCACTTTTCTCAAAAGTAGGTTTTTTGTATAGTGACGGTAACGGTTTCAACGTGCGATATGTATGTATATATTGAAATTTACGAAAAAGAGGCTGGTAGCGACCGGATTGCGAAAACGACGTTCGTGCTTCGTGCCCTATGGCGTAGGTAGCCTGGGGGAGACCTACGTCCAGTAGTGGACTGCAATAGGCTGATGTATGTATGTATTTTTATATCTGTTCACCTGACGAGATAAGTACGTAACCTTACAGTTCTTAAAAAATTGTTTTCTAAAATGTCCCAAGAATTTTTGTTGGTTCAATATTGTAGTAATTTCTGCAAAAGTCAGTTAGAAGAAAATAACCTTTTTATAATGGGCTGGGCATATTTTACCATTTTACGTTTTAAGTTCTAATTAAAAAAATATTGTTTTTTTAAGAAATCGAACTAAGAAATTTTCGAAAGCCCAACAAAACTTTATTGTCCGTAAAAGTACTCGGTGTAAATTTGGAGTGTCTGTCTAGTCTAACGAAGTTGTAAATCGCAAGGCCCGGCAGGGGAGGGTCATTACAGGCCCTAAAATGATTCCAGCACTTCTCAAACTGAAACAAATAAGCCTTGAACGAAAACATGGATTTAGTTGATAAATGTGGATATGGCAAATAACACAATTGATTGTAGAAACTGAAAAGTTATGACTTATGACATTTCACAGTAGCACTAATTCGTAATTTTTTATTCTTCACAAATAATAAACAGACTTGTTGTGTAATCGATAATCTTTAAAATAATAGGGTCGATTTTTTTTATTAGTTACCTTTATCGAACATAGCAATTTCAAAAAGAAAACTTTTCAAGTACTTATAGCTGCGCGGAAAACGCTACTTTCCCACAAAAAGGAGAAGTGGGTGAAACGATTGGTCAGTTTTCTAGTTGTGTATAACTTTATTCATTCTATTTTATAGTTAATAAAATAAAGGCACATCTGAACTAATTTTGGTCATAGTATGGGCCCCGATCCTTTTATTATTTGCAATTGTAATGCCATCAACACTGAACTATAATTCAATAGCCACTGTAATTTTCAATACTACTCTCAGCGGAATAGCATCAGCCAAAACCATCCAACTGACACTCTTTTAACCCTGGGCAGACCACGTCAAATTTTTTCATTGGTTTTAAAATCTATTGCGGGTAGTTAAGGTTAAATTTTTGGTGGGAACATTCTTCCCATTGCCTTATAAATGTTTAAAACACAACTCACACCTTTTTCAAATTGCTGAAAACGGCCTCTGACCAAACCACAAAATAATTAACTCAAAAGCCCTAAACAGAATCAACTCTCATTTTGTCATTACCGCATCAATATTTTCTTTCTTCGTCCAACAAAAAGGTCGTAATCTTGACAGGAGGCGGTGAATTTACGTGGCCACAACAGCCTTAATCAAGGGTCCGATTGAACTCCCCCCATTTCCCCCAACCCCCTCAATCCCCCCCACTTCGTTATAACGAAACCCTCTCAGTACAAGAGCCCTGAATTGCTACTCTACTCTTTATAAAAGAGTTTTGATCATCCACTTATCGAATTACACTTCAACTTATACGGCTGAATGGGTCCTTCTTAGACTTTTGGTAGACTAAGCAGTTAATAATTTTGACGTCAGAATATTTGCTTTAATCCCGCTTTTGCGACTTACAACAAATTTGACCCGAAGAAATTTTTGCAGATATTTTCTTTATTTTATTTCATATTTTACACATTACACCTTACGAATAATGGGGTACATTTTACGTCTGACACCTTACGAATCACGAAATCGAGTCACGAATACGAGGGCTGCTATTTATGTATCCGGAATGGGGCACATACAGATTCATATTATATTAATAGCCACAACAGTCCACTGCTGGACATGGGCCTCCCCCTATTGGGGGCTATTGCTATACCCACCACGCTTGGCAGGCGGATTGGCGAGTACAGTGCAAGATATTGCTTTTGCACGGAACGCTGCAGCCAATTCCGTGGATGAATTTATCCCTCAGTCGCTTTTAACGACAACCACAGTTTGGGATGATGCTATTCTAAGCCGGCATCATATGGGGTGGTCAAGCAGAATCATATATTGAAAATTTATAATGACATCTATGACCCCATTAGGGTTTCATTCTCAATACGGATTCGTGATCATGATTGATTCTATAATCTTTGGCTGATACCCATTCATACACATACATACACAAATCACGCCTATTAACCCTTGCGGGGTTGGCAGAGCGCAAGCAGCCGCGGAAAACGGACATTTAAGCCACTTCTGACAAATATTTGAGGGTCATCCGGAAAATTGTGTATCGCCTTAGTGACAATTATGATTATTTATGATTTTATTATTTTAAATCATGTTTATGCCATGGCGAGGTACCAACAGTGAAAATGTATTATTTATTAACAGAATGTTTGTAAGATCACAATAACAGAAATTAAAAATCTATTGTCAACATTGCTATTAACATTTTTTCGCTATCTAATTAAAATAATGACGTCAGCATATCGAATTGCAACTTCGCACCATTCACCACTCAATACAAACGAAGTGGAATAAAGAAAAACAAATTAAATGTTTAATTCAACAAACACCAACTGGTATTATTCGTCACACGGTGTCTCACTACCCACTTTAAGCAGTCACTATTATGTTCTGTCTAAATACATTTAATATACCCTTATTTCAATAGCATGAAAGTTGAAAATAAGTTTTTAAATGTAAACTTTTACAAAAGAAAGAACAATTTTGGGGTCAATAATATTCAGCGTCGAAGTTGCAAGGCGAAGTCTAGATTCGGTATTTTGAATCTTACGACTTTGTGTTTTAGTTCAAAATTCGGTACAATAAAAATGCAAAGGGGAACGGTCGTAATCATAAAACGTCGTAAGTGACAAATTCATAATTTTCGTATTTCCATTCTCATTGTTTTAAAGATAAAATTTAATTTTGTTTAATAATAATCTTATACTGCACTCAAAACGCAAGAAACATATGCGCAATACTTAAAGCATAATAAAACTGCTTTATAAAAGTACTAAGGGTACATGAATGAATACAAATAATTATTTGTCATTGTGGTCGTAAGTGCATTTATACGTTTTTGTGATATTCGAAATAATTGGATAAGTTTTGGAGTGCTTGTCACCGGTTACAATTACCAATTTTGAATTTAACCCTTTTGCCTGAGCGAAAGAGGTGTGTCAGGATCGTAGCAAGTGGAAAGATGTAGTCTCTGCCTACCCCTATGGGAAAGAGGCGTGATTATATGTATGTATGTATGTATGCCTGAACTTTGTTAAGGACTTAGCAATTTGACAGGCAAAGAGTTCAAGTGTCTTTTACACAGTTGATATACCCACTGTTAGGTTTATAAATCGACAAAATAAATTATTTAATAAAATAAGAACGAAACTAGTCAAATTTGTTAATAGGAAGGTACCTACAAATTGTATACCAAAGAAAAATAATAAAAATATCTAAAAAAGGTATAGGTATTAGAATCAAATGCTTAGTTGTAAAAAATATATATTTGAGTGGATTTCTCAAGCGGAAATTTTTCTTGTCCTCGCTGAAAACGAGGTGACGCTTTGCAGATATGACTATGATATTTTTTTTCAAAATATAAGACACTTGTTCTGATATGAAGCCATTTAAATAATGTTTGGAGAGTTATTATTTTTTTAGAAAAAAAATAGTAAGTGTCGAATTTCAATGTTCGGTGGCTTGTCCCCAATCCGTTTTTCACAACATATTAATCTCTCAGGAAAATTATGTCCAACATATTTAGGAAAATTAATTTTGATTATGTTAAGGATTAGTGACCCTACGAGAAATTATTAAAAATTGAATTTTTAAATGAAAAGTTTATGAACTATGTCAAAACTAGATTTGTCCCAGCAAAAATAGCAATATCGGTGGCAATTTTGTTTCGACGCTCCCTGCTCACACTGTTGAGTATATCCAGCCCTAATACCCTTTCCCCGCTAGGATCAGCCGAGCACTCACGCGCAGTGTGAACGGTTGTGCACTACCTCCTTGCGTCTTCCCGCCAAAAATTTTAGTAAACAATTTCCGTTTACTCGGAACAAAATTTTGCAATTTCGGTGCTCAGGGTTAAAATATTTCCTCAAGGTTTAAAAATATTACACTAATGCATTCTAAATAGCCTTTAGGTACACTTTTGAGATATAAGTTGCAAACTGGAATAACCTTGATACTTTTGTATATTTTTTAAATAAATGACTAATTTGCAATTTCGGTGGGCACATTTCGGTGGCTTTTAGGGCTGCTAGAAACCCACCGAAATTGAAAAGCTCCACCGAATTTGCTTAATTGATACAAATTACAAACATATTTAGAAATATCACGCTTTCACTCCTTGTTGGGTAAACAGATCGAAAAAGCCTGTAAAATGCGATCGCTTTAGGTCGTTTGTTTGCAAAAAAATTGCGGTTATTTCAGAAAAAAACAAAATCTGCGTCGGAAAAGAAGACTAAGGGATAAATTCATTGAGGGAATAGAGAACAGCGTTCCCTCTGAATGCAAAATTTTGGTACTAGCCGAGAGTGTAGAGGATGGCAATACTCCCGATAAGGTGAGGCCCATGTTCAGCAGTGGATTTTTGAGCCAGCCCAGCGATCTCTCGTGGCCTTCCTGCTCGGCACTCCCGCAAGGTCCTCCTGCTCAGTCATTGACACCCGTCAGCGATAGCCGAAGACGTGGCTACTATTTGTAGTCGCAGGTATCAGTTGATTTGTCGACCGGCAGGTGCTAACAGGTGTGGACGGCTGCCGCTAACAGGGGTCTAAAGCTATCTTCAACACAATGCCATCCATATGTAAGCAGCCAAACAAGGCATTTTTTTTTTATTATTGATGGGTTTGCTCTTGACTCTAGTCTAGGTCATAGAACAGAGAAAAAGTCTAAGATGGAGCGAGCTCACCCTGAAGAAGACTGTTCACTCTTACTTTGAAGATATTAGGGTTGTATGCGTTTGGGAGCACAGACGCAGGTAGTGAGTTCCACTCTTTAGCAGTGCGCATTATAAATGATGACTGGAAGCGCTTAGTCCAAATTGGTGGAATGGCAACCAGGTATGGATGGTATCCGGCGGCGCGTCTGGATGTGCGATGGTAGAAGGGAGGGAGCTGGTGGAACAAGGTCGTGAAGCTCTTGAGCACACTCTCCGAAGTACGATCTGTAATAACCGACAAGCAGCGATGTGCCAGGCTATGAAGCTTTGTGTCCACCAGTTTTTTGTCACCTATGAGCCTCTTGGCCCTGCGTTCCACCTAGTCAAGAGCGGCAAGTTGGTATTTGGCTGAGCGATCCCAAAGGTGATTGCAATACTCCATGCAGGATCGGACTTGTGCTTTGTAAAGAGTTAAAAACTGTCCAGGCGTAAAGTATCGCTTCACTCTATTCAGGATGCCCAGCTTCTTAGCCGCCGTTTGAGCCTTGCACTCGATGGTCGCGCCGAAGTTTAGATTTGATGTCAACTCCATGCCTAAAAGCTCAAGCCTGTCAGTGACTGGGACAGATGTACCCCGAAAAGTAGGTGTCCAGTCGAAAGGACTCCTTTTTGCAGTGAAAAGACACGCCTGTGTTTTGGTGGCATTGAATGAGACCAGATTGTCGTCGCCCCATTGGGAGACAAGACTTAAGGTCAGATCTGTTTGCTCTACCATGGCCTTTCTTAACGAACGTATTTCATCCCCACTGGTCCCTGCACCTGTCAAGTATCTCTCTGAAACAATAACCATGCCGAAGGAGGTCATTGATGTGCAGCAGGAAAAGAGTTGCAGAGAGAACAGACCCCTGAGGAACTCTGGCATTAATGGCCATAAGGTCAGAGGAGCAGCCGTCAACGACTACTCTGATGGACCGTTCACTACGGAAGTCTGAAATCCAAGTACAAAAATCAGCTGGGATGCCATAAGCAGGAAGCTTGCTGAGCAGACTTGCATGCCAGACCCTGTCAAAGGCCTTCGAGATATCGAGTGAAACGGCAAGTGCTTCGCCGTTTTTCTCGATGGCTTCGCCCCAGCAGTGCGTGACATACACAAGAAGATCACCAGTAGACCGCCCCCGGCGAAAGCCATATTGACGGTCACTGAGAAGATCATTGTCTTCAAGGTAGGTCAGCAACTTACTGTTAAGTACCCTCTTCATGACCTTGCATAGGATGGAGGTAATGGCATTTGGACGGTAATGGGCAGGGTCAGCACGGTCGCCCTTTTTGGGAACTGGTTGCACATTAGCAACCTTCCAGGCCCCCGGCACCGTTCTTTCTTTAAGAAAGAGGCGGAACAAGCGTGTCAGCACAGGAGACAGTTCATGCGCACAAAGTCTTAACACTCTCGCTGGTATGCCATCAGGTCCGCTGGCTTTGTTCACGTCTAGACTGCACAATACTCTCCGAACCTCTTTAGTGTGTACTGCGATCTCCGACATCGAAGAATCGCAACGAGGTACAGTAGGTGGTTGCTTGGTGCCAGCGTCAACAAATTTGCCTTCTCACTTGCAGAGTGAGCCAGCGATCCCACAGGTTTCAGCATTGGAGGATCTGAGGCACAATTGCAACTTCGGTGGCACAAACCCAATTTCGGTGGCATGAATTCAATTTCGGTGACAAGGCAATTTCGGTGACCCAAATAACTCACCAAATACTATTGTTATATATTTCCCTGTTAATATATTATATTCAAAATGAGTATCTTTTGCTATACAGCTACAAAAAATATCAAATAAGCAGAAAATTAAAAAATCCACCGAAATTGACAAAAATATGCAGTTGTTGAAAATGCCTCATTTACTTCGTTTAAATTTCGAGGCTCAAACTGTCTCGTTAGCTTGAAAAATTGGTAGGTATTGGCATACAATTATGCTATACCTTTACCGTAGTAGGTACCCAACATGCCCATTAAGGGCAAATCCTCTGACAGAAATACGGTTATGTTCTTAAAACCTCTAACTGGGAATGTGATACTCAGTCACTGTCAGAAGTGAAAGATCAACTATCTAGTGCGGCTTTTACTTTGCCGTTTTTGCCGCATTTTATCACATTTCGCCGGTTTTTCGGTCCATCAGAGACTTCAGCCTTCAGAGGTTTCTTATAAAAACCTTTTACTTTAGACACATTTTTGGGTTAATGGAAATAACATTGTGAGTATAATTATGTGACATTTATCTATCAAGTACAAACTATTAACCAAAGTGAATATAAACAAAAAACTAGCGTTTTTACTTTCACAAATTTAATGTACTCGCTGCAGTAATTGTTCATATACATATAATAAATAGATCCTATCTTAAAATAAGCAATATAATTAGTTAATCTGTTTGTCAGTCGGTCGCGTGGCGGACACGGTCCCATCATTAGGTATCCGCCGCGAGCGACGCCGGGTCAACAACATAGTTTAATGGAACGTCTATTTGAGTTGATGAAAACATTGATTAATTACTTCTTCCTTCTCAATGGGGAAGTTTGGTGTTCTAAACTTATCTAGAGTAAATTTATTTTATTTGAAAGTTAAAATTATTTGAAGAATGTGTGCTGAAATTCAGGATAATGGTATTTATTTTGCATTCTGAGTGAATTACGGTTGTTATAGAAAAAAAATTGTATTTTTCATTTTTATTCATTAGGAGGATGTAAAAATATGAGGTGCAGATATTTAAGGGGTCAACTGGCCCACGAAACTTAACTACTTTCCCTAGAAACATAAGTTGAAATATGAAAAATAAATTTGGACCCCCCATACAAAATGACTAAGCCGTCCGGGTCTATTTGTATGGTAGGTCCAATTTTATTTTTATATTATATTTCGTGAGGGAAGTTGTTCAGTTTGGACTAGTCCACCCCGTTAAAAAAAAATAACTTTTAACTGCCTATCAAACTCGCTTAAGTACCTACCCTAACAGCACTGCACCAAAAACCGCAACACTCGATGTCAGAAAAAACATCCAAGTATGCACTTACGACCCTTTCAACCACAAAGTCTTAAACCCAGCTTTTACCGCTAAAGTACAACAACAATAGATTTTGTGTCAATTTTACGTCAAGGGGACGAAATATCGAAGCGAAAAATTGCCTTTTTTGGTAACAGAAAATTATTTATTGGTTAAAGGCGGGGCAAGGAATTTTATTTGGCATAAAATTTATCATACGAAATCGCATAAAAATGTATAATAAAGTGGAAAGCGTGACGCGGAGGTATTTAATGATGCGTCAAATGATACAGGGTGAATAGTGTGCCCGGGTGTCTACAGATGATACAGGGTTGCAAAAAACAGCAGATGGCCTGCACGAGCCGGTGGTTCATTTTATGTTTGATTTTGTTGAAATTGTGTATTTTGGAGATACGCCGTTGATGAAACGGAAATTATGGGTAGCGATGTCTCGCTTTGTATTTTCGGTGTAATTTTCTGATAATAGGTTGGAACTTTTATTATTCCGTATTAACACAATGATAGAGTGCTTTACGGAAAAACAGTTAAATACAATACAATACTCACAATTTATTTATACGAGCGGAAACAATCAGACGTTTTAATGAAATCTCATGAAACCAAGAAGTATTTTTTCAAGAAGAAAATTGGTTTGTTGGAAAAGTCCAGAAGGAAAATTTTAAACCATTTGATTACTGTTTAAATAACTTAACATATAAAAACAGTATAAAATTACTGATAATACTTTAAAAAAAGATCATAACATGATTTATGACAATCATTATATGGCGAGAAAAAAATACTAAATCCTGTTATTGACAGTTAGCGTGCTTTGGCTCTATATCATTAAGGCGACTGTAGCCGTCAACGACCTCGACGGTGGCGCCACTAAACAAAAAAAAAGTTTTCTCTTTATACAAACAATCAATCTGAGTATCCGTTGCTCAAGTTTTTAGTATTCTCCTTATTCTGAACCTGCAAACTCAATGAAATATTTGCTGTAATTAAAATTACGGGAAAAAGTGCATAAAAGCGGCCACTTTTGGTATCAATTGCCTAAACATTTTTTACATTGAATATTTCATTGAGTTTGCAACTTCTAATTTTACTCAAGGATAATACTTAAAACTCGGGCAACGGATATTCTGATAGATTGTTTAAATTTTTTTTTTTTTTGTGTAGTGCCGCCACTGTCGAGGTTGTTCACGGGTACACTCGCCTTAACGCGATTGCGGGAGGTGTAACTTGAGGAAATTTCATCAATATTTCATAACATAAATACGGTGGTCACTTCCTAGGCTTTATGTAGTTTAGTTCAGTTTTTTATGCTGAACCGGCTAGAAAGCACTACAATACCAATTATTAAAGGTATATTTGCGAAAAACTATTTTAATTTCGGTTCAGCTCTTTTGTTAAGGAAGTGTCCTTTACGACAGTTGAAATGAAATGATATCAACTTCATTAAATGTAGGATAATACTATAACATTGTGACATCGTGATCCGTCATTGCAAAGAAAATGTTGTATTATGTAACACAATTTTCTTCTTTTTATAACAATTTTGTACTGTCCTGATATGAAACCGGAAAAAACGCTTTTTTAATGCTAGGAAAACAAAGAAAATGTACCCGATAAAATGTATATATATTTTTCGGCGTTCATATTCAAAAAATATCAATTTTTCCCGTACCTTAAAAAGCACATACAAATGGACACCTATCTATTTTAAACCATAGTATTCTTCGAAAGCTTTGTCGCTTTCATGTGTGTATAAAACGTTCAGGTTACGGATTGATATCACGCGACCCAACAATTTGCTACTCTTTTTATGAGATATCCACTAATGGGAGCACAGATAAAGCCAACTATCTATACATACAAACATACATGGTGTAAAAAAATTAGCTGAGAATATTTTAAAGGGTGAACCAGTACGTGAAACTGAACAACTTTCTCCAAGGAACATAGGTCGAAATATGAAAAAAAAAATTTGGCCCTCCCATAAAAATTATCCCGGCTGGGTAACACACTAAGTATTCCCATACTTAGTGTAGGTCGAATATTTTTTCATATTTCGACCTTTGTTCCTTGGGGAAAGTTGTTCAGTTTCACGTACTGGTTCACCTCTTAAAATATTCTCAGCAAATTTTTTTACACCTTATATATCATGCCTTTATTCTTTGCGGGGTAGGCAGAGCGTGAAACAGCCGTAAAAAACGGATATTTACGTCATGTCTAACAAACATAGAAATCTTATGCTGAACCACACTGCCGCCGCGCGTTTTTGTTTGAGTAACGAGAAATCAGGAAATTTCAAACATAGATACCTCACTATCTACCCATCAAAATTTAATAATGATGTCATTTATACTCGTATAATTCTTACTGTAATTTAGCATTAATTGTGACATCACTTAAATTGGGTCCGCAAAATCAATTTGTTGACATCCCTGCAATATGTAGGTACTTTCAGGTAAGGTGCTAGAGTTAAACTACTGCTACTTAGAATATTATGTAAGTTTATAGAAAAAAAATTGATATTACATACAAAGTGCTTTATCAGCCTGCAAAAATTATCTTTTAATATTGTACTTATTTTTTGGTAGCTTAGTGTAGAATCTAGATTTATTCTTTGAACCACTAAGATACTCAGTACATAGGGACTCTGTTTACTAGTAACCGATAGCGAAAACTAAGGACGGGCTGGTGATATGGAACAACTTTCCCCAAGGTCAATTTGTATGACAGCTTCAATATGTTTTTGTCGTCAACTTATGTTCCTTGAGTCAAGTTATTCCTTATCACAAACCCGTCTTTTCGCTATCGGTCACTAGTATGATAATAATAATAATAAAGTTTATTTTGCCAAATAAAAGTTACAAAACATACATTATGCTAACATTCCAATCGGACTTCACACTAGGAAGAACCTGTGACATAGTCTAGTCAACTGTTACATTATGAAGTTCACAATTTGCAAGAACAAGATCAGAAAGAGAAGTGTACTTATAAAATTTTAGACTATATTTCCTTGCGGTTTCAGTGTGTTGTGTGATCAATTGCGTTTTCAAACCTCCATCCTCGCCATCTACCGGTAAACTAAGCAAAACTCTTAATAGCTGCAAATTCGTAGTCATACCGTCCGTTGATGTGACGTCCTTAAAACACGCAGTCGGCGCCGAATTAACATCAATTTGTACTTAGAAAGGTCATCCATACTAATCACGAGAGCGGTTAGAAAGCTGTCTTCACTTGATATTGTTGACAAAAGTATTTTTTTATTATTAAACAAACAAGATCACTCGTGATATAAGTTTACGCGAGTTACTTGTTTATGATTTGGAAGACCGTTTAGCCCTCTAGCCTGTACTTAACAATGTGTAGATGTAGGCTGATATGATGATGATGATGATAATTATGATAACCCTCTAAGACAGTCTTCTTCACAGAGGTTGACTGATCACATACGCCCGCCTCAGCTGTGATTGCCGAACATTCAGATTTGACACAAGTAACGGGCGGAAGTATGTGATCAGTCGACCTCCGTGAAGAAGCACGAGCTAGGGCAAGCGTGTCACACAGTGCCGCTCTTGTATGAATTTTGCCAAGTTCGTTCGTTGGCGCTTAGAAAACAGATCATATCAGTGTCGTAGGTATGTAGTGTTGAATAGTGTGCCGTGTGTGTATGTAGCAGTTTCCAATCCTGCTTGCAACGGCAGAACAATGTCGCATGTTCTACCAAAAAAAAAAACTCGTGGCGGGGACTCAAAAGTAGTTAGGTGTCACAAATTAGGGACACTAATTAAGTAAGTAACAATGTTAAGTCTAGGTACGTTTCAAAACTTCATAAAAAAAAAACAGTAGCAACCCTAGCTGTATTTTTATCTAGGCATAAATGATCGAAAACGGGGCCAGCTGCGGTCCTTCTGTAAATTCTCTATTTTGTGTTGTGGGTCTCTCAATGTGTGGACATCTGCAATGCTATTATGCAGATGCAAGCAGCTCCTTGTTTTAAGACCATTTTACCCAGGTAAAGCATGTTTTTAGGGTTCAGTACTCAAAGAATCAAAACACCGAGACGCGGCTGTTTGTCTATCCGTCCGTGCGTCTGTCACCAGGCTATATCTAATTTCATTACCCATTATAGAGAGTTGCACAGATATCGTATGTCTGTTGCTGCTATTACATACATACATACATACATAAATCACGCCTGTATCCCTTCCGGGGTAGGCAGAGCGTTAACGGCCGTAAGACGGATATTAACACCACGTCTGAATCATCATCATCAGTTCAACATTTGAGGAACACATTTCTTTACTTCTTAAAGTCCTGGAGAAACTAACCTTTGCACGTCTGACCATAAACTTCGAAAAGAGTGTATTTTTCAGGGGTCAACTAAAATACCTCGGATACATAGTTGATGAGCACGGTCTCCGTGCCGACCCCGATAAAATACGCGCTATCTTAGACTTCCCAGTTCCCACTTCGCGCAAAGAAGTTCGAAAGTTCATTGGTACCTGCAGCTGGTTTCGCAGATTTGTTCCAAACTTCAGCACTATCGCTTCACCGATTAATAAATTAACTACTTCCGGCAAAAATGCTCCCAAATTCAACTGGACAAGCGAAGCCAATTCCGCGTTTCTTAAACTAAAGGAACTTCTCGTTACAACACCAATCCTTGCTTGCCCGGACTTTAACAGCCCCTTTTCCGTCCACTGCGACGCATCTAATTTCGGCATAGGGGCCATGCTAACCCAAACCCAAGGCGATAAGGAGGTTGTCATAGCTTACATGAGTAGGGCACTTAACAAACACGAACAGAACTACTCTACCACAGAACGCGAGACTCTAGCAGTCATCACGGCCCTTGAACACTGGAGATGCTACATTGACAACGGCAAACAGTTTACAGTCTACACGGACCACGCGGCTTTAAAATGGTTTCTTAATCTCTCCAACCCATCCGGGAGACTTGCCCGATGGGCTATACGCCTTTCATCATTTAACTTTATATTAAAACACAAGAAAGGTAAGGACAACCTTGTACCTGACTTGCTCTCTCGAACTCCGAAACCTGCCAGCACTCTCACTCACATCGCCCCTATCTCAGGACCTATCCCTGACACAGAGCTCGAGCAGTACAACAGACTCGTCCAGTGCTGCCGTAGCAACCCCGACTCATACCCAAACTACATGATCAGTGATGACAAACTATTTCGCCACATCACTTCACCATTCAGTATACAAGATGACTTCTCATGGAAAGAGGTTCCACCCCCTCCAGATAGAGAAAATCTAATAAGAAACTGCCACGGCTCAGCCTCCGAGCCACACCTAGGTGTCTTCAAAACATTTAAGAAGCTATCTTTAACACATTACTGGCCAGGTATGTTTAAAGACATAACCAAACTTATCTCACATTGTGAACGTTGCCAGGCCTACAAATATTCTAATCACTCCCCTTACGGCCCTATGGGCAAACCAAGAATCTGCTCCAGGCCTTTCCAATGCATATCTCTCGATCTGATAGGCCCTTTACCCATGTCGAGACGTCGCAACCAGCACATCCTCGTCGTCACTTGCTGTTTTACTAAGTACTGCCTTCTTTTTCCACTTAAACGCGCTCTAGCATCAAACATCATAAGTAACCTCGAAAACTTTGTGTTTCTCGTCCACGGCGTCCCACAGACCATAATCATGGACAACGGTCCTCAATTCCGGTCTAGGGAGTTCAATAACCTAATAACAAAGTACAAAATACCCTTCCCGTCCTACTCACCTCACTACTGCCCACAAGTAAACCCCACAGAGCGATATAACAGAACCATCATAACAGCACTAGCATCACTAGTAAACGAAGATCACCGCTCTTGGGACATTCATTTACCAATTATTCAGAATGCCATGAATAATTCAGTCAACGCCGTAACGGGATTCACCCCATCTTTCCTAGTGTACGGACGAGAAATCGTCACATGTGGTTCTCTCTACACACCTACACACAATCTGGACGAAATAACTCTGCTACCTCGCGACATATACGCGAATAACGTAGGCCTGCTGGCCAACATATTCGATAGGGTCCAGACGTCACTTTACATAGCCCACACTAGGAACGCTGCTCGGTACGACTTGAAACATTCTTTCAAGGAATTTAATGTTGGCGAATTCGTCTGGCGGAAAAACTACGCCCTTAGTAACGCAGGCTCATACTTTTCAGCTAAACTCGCCCCAAGGTATATCAAATGCAGAGTGATACAAAAGATATCGCCACTCGTTTACCTCTTGGAGGACCCAAACGGTGTAAGAGCCAAATGGCACGTTAAAGACTTTAAAGTCTAAACTGAGTTAAGGCATTTCACTCTTTTCTTTGTAAATATTTCCTTTTATACCTCATCACCCTCATGGCATCGCTATTTCGGCCAAAGCGAAGCCAACCCTTTAACTTAGGCTCATAAGCCAGTCAAAGCCTTTCGGTTCTACTACAAAATCCCTAGCTGAACTTCTTCGGACTACTTCATTGGGCTCTTAGTCCAGGAACCTGACTCTAAAACCTCCACTACTCTAAAGGGCTCTCTTTATACCCTTTCTCCTAAAAGACTCTTACTAAATGGGTCTATTATAATGTTCCTTACCTGTTGGGTCATCTCTATCCCCACTCGAGCTAAGGTTCATACCTCTTCGTGCGGATTGTGACACGTAAAATAAGCCTACACTACTACACTCTACACGTGCGGCTAGTGACACGCTAAATAAGCCTTAACACTACCATGTGGGTTTTAAGCTGGAGCGGATGACAACTCCTAAAACAAGCCTTGCGTCATTAACTGAGGTATACTCAGAGAGCAGCATACCTTGGAGTAGGAGCCATTGAATGTGAGCCCTACCCCAAACTTTGGATGTATGAATGAATGGTGAAGCCTGAAAGTAAATTTATGCTAGGTAAGGTAGCTGCTCATAACCTCAAAATTTTTGTTACAGCAAAAATTTTCTCGGGGTCGCGGGGGAAATGTAGCATTCTGCTACAATTACTACCATTTTTCTAAATATTTCCTGAAATCCATTTTATTTTATCAATTTGTTTGTTTACTTTCTTGATGTTATGTCAACCTCTCAAAGTTGACGGCTATCTATACATCATAGAGCCGCGTAGCTTTCTACTAAAAAGTTATTATACATTGATCTACCTCTTCGTATTTTCTGACCTCCTGGTACTTGTATCTAAATTTACTACGCCTGGCACTCTCCCTCTCCCTCTCCCTCCGGAGGAACTGAGGTCCCGAGCCCTCCAGCGTGCCTCGGAGCCATCCTCATAACCACCTCATCATCAAGCTAACATGAGATGCCAACAGATCTCCATGGACAGCGACGACTGGCCACTGACAAGTTCCATGATCTCAAAATGACGGCTGACGAGGTCGACGATCGTCGAAGATTCTAGAACCGAAGAGGATGACGATCGAAATGAAGAGCGCGATCGTCATCGAAGCTTCTGGAAATGAACATGACTATCGAAATGAAGACTGTGACAGTCAGCGTCAGACGAGGGTATAAAAGCCACGTCAAGCAGCTAGGGGATCAGTTTTGGTCTGGACTCTAAGTTGTGATCTCGAAGACTCCCAGTATAGTCTCTCACTGAGTAACCACTGTAACAGTCTATTTTAGTCTTAAAAGTCTCCCCTCAAGCGCCTACGCCTCGTCGGATTGAAGATACAGCTGCTGCGAAGACGCTCCTCGCGCTGGACGCGCCGCCGTTACCTTCTGTGTGAGTGGCCAGGTTATAATTTTGGTTTTCGTATCAGGAGGTGGTTATCTGTTAATTCTTTAATAAAGCCTTATCGTTTACGTTCCCTCTTTTACTCCCTCGGCCCCTCACTTAGCGTGCGGGCGCGAGGCTTGCTAGGGTGCCTACACACAGGACACTCTACCCACACTTACTCACTCACGCCCTCCGGGGTCACAGGCACTCGTGTTCGCGAGACCACTCTACAAATACTTAGCTATAAGTATTCACCTGCGGTTACCTTGGCTCCCTGAGCGCCGGTGCCTCTCGGAGCCTAGATAACACGACAACGTGTAATGCTATTACAACATATATAAAAATAAAAATAATATTAATAATCTTTATTCAATATATACATTACATGTCAACAAATTAATAAAGTACTTTTAAAATAGTAGAACAATTATCATAGTAGGTAGGTACTTAAGTACAAAATATATATATATATGGTAGCTTCCATTACAACAAACGTGATTTTTATGCAATTTTGCTTGGTGCTCCAGTCCGTGTCACACATGGCCGATTCTTTGATTGCGTTTGCACCTTAATAGGATTCAAACCTGTTCCATACCTAAAGTGTCTACAGACTCAACATCACTTTCTTTAATCCCAAACACTTGGTATTCCAAGAAGGCACGAGCTCGGCTTCTTGGCGTCGCGTCGCTGTAATTATGTTTTCGTCAGATTAGTGCGAATGCTTAATCGAGTTTTAGGGTCAGTTCACATCTAGATGCGCTTTGTTTAAAAAAAAAAAATCTGAGTTGTATATTATATGTTCTTCTCAGATTAGTCATGATTAGTGCGAATGATTAATTGAGTCTTAAGATCAGGTTCTTAGGGGCCACGGCCCGATATGGCGCAGTGGTAGTGCGACTGCCTGTGACGTCAAAGTTCCGGGTTCGATTTTCGGTGGGACACTCACATAGTTCATTTGTGAAATGGTTCTCAGTCTGGTTAGGACATTGCAGGCTGAATCACCTGATTATCTGGAAAAGACGATGGTTCTGTGCTACAGAGGACACGTTAAGCTGTCGGTTCCGGTTGTTGTCTGTGAATACTTGGACCTACTAGTAGTAGATGATTGAATGTCGGGTCGATGGACGACTCGGTGTCCCATACGAAAATAATAAAAAGAGGTTCAGCGCAGAAATTTACTATAAGACTTTAATGATATCAAAATCTTCCATGTGCGAACTATAAAACTTTAATTATATCAAGATCTTCCATGAATCAACTCATACAAGCGCTATAAGAGCAGGTTTCAGTGCCGCAAATTGAGGACCGAGCCGGGCAGTGGAAGTGGTTGTGAATTTTGATCCCAGTTTGGTTAGGACACAGGCTGAACCACTTGAATGTCCGTAAGAAAGATGGTTGCGCGTTTCAGATCATACGTTTCAACGGTTCACCGTCGGCCTCGATTGCTGTCTATGATTAATAACTAAGACATGTCAGAGGCTTACTAGTAAGTAATAGTAAGCGGGTTTAAACTTTTGGCTTTGGCTTGACACCAGCGTTCATCGGGTCGTTTTTCGAAATGGTGTCCTACATGACAGAAGAAGAAGTAACATTTTGAAAATAAATTGATTTTTTATTGAAATAAATAAAGAATTTTTTATAATGATACACCAGATGGCGATGCGTATGTTGAAATTTTGACATTTGAGTCATAATTACATTTCATCTATTTTTTTAAGTTTCTATGGAAGGAAACCTTTTTAGTTAACCTCAGCGCCATCTTAGTACACTTGAAGATAAGCTAGAAACATTTTCAATTTGCTGCTAAAAATGGACCGCGCAAAATTGTGTTCGATGCAAAATGGCCTTTAGTTTGTAAACTAATTGAAGGCTTATAAGTTAGAGAACTAAGCCAATAGGAATTTGTAGCGTGCGGTAGATTGTAATAAATGGCATGTACTCAACGCATGTGACTTATTAAACTTTGACATTTAACATTTCCGCAAATTCTGACAATGTTCGGTTTGTGCGGTGAAAATGATTACCTAATTTTAGTAGTACTTCGAGTTGGGGATAAAGAAAACCAGTGTTTCATTATCTATATTATAGTTTTTGAAAACTTGCAAAATTTTCAAGCGCTGGCAGGATTTGAACCTGGGACTTTCGCAATTTCTAGTGGCGACGCCTCTTCCATCTGGCCTACTGCAGCTCGTCTCCTGCCCGCCAATTTTGCAAGTATATTTTAATGCCAGTAACGCGTGGCACGGCTCCATCTACATCTACAGAAGAGGCATCGCTAATAATGGCGAAAGTCCCAGGTTGAAATCCTGCACACGCTTGAAAATTTTTCAAGTTTTCAAAAATTGTATACCTAACACGGGAAGTGTTTTAAACTTTGGTACTCAATTTACCTTATCTTATAATTTAATTTACCTTAATAACTGTAATTTATTTTACAGTTATTAAGAGCAACCAATAAATATTGTTCCCTTAAACAAGTAAGAAAAAATTCTGCCTGCCTCAATTTGTTCGTCTCTTTCGCAACTCTTTGATCGTCAAAATTATAAATAAGTAAGTAGTTCTTAAGTCAGCTATTTTGGGTTTTCAGTCTTTACTCAAACATACATGCACACACACACACATCAGGCCTAGCGGGGTAGATAGAGCGTTAGTGGACGTAAAAATACGGTCGCTATCGCCACGTCTTACAAATATTTTAAGGCCGTTTCAGAAAAAATCGTGTATCACTATAGTGACAGATTGTCAGGCTGTCACCTTAAATTGAAACCTTTAAGTCTCTTAGCCACTGTCGCCTCTTACGACACCCGCGAGAAAGCATGAATTGATACTATTCTAAGCCAGCATCACACGGCAAATCACATCTTAATTCACACAAACTTTAATTTTCTAATTTATCTTTCCTTTTTAAAATTGTTAAAGATACTTTCATGAAAATCGACTCGAGGTGAACTTAATCACAACATAAACGTTTGGTCAATGTAAGAAATTCCATATAATTGTCAGAATGTCCATTTTGTCACATTTTATCAAATGTCAAAGGAAACTAGCGTGGGTGTGGCTCAAATTTTTTCCTACACCCTCTAATGGAACCGGCAGCTGAACGACACGTGTCAGAAAAAATAAATAAAAAGGTTTTTCAAAACCCTAACGTGTGTGACGAGGCTCGATCAGTTTTTTCTTATGGCAGGTGAAATATATGAGCGACAATTTTGCGCATGGATTTTTATTGAAAATGGTCTTTATATAATATACTTACTATGACCACATTATAACACTTTTCACGGATTAAACATGGACTAGATTTGTGCGAAAAGAGAATAGGTGTAAGCAAAAACTTAACATTTTTTTTTTCATATTGCTATGACATTTCCCATTCTGAGGTACAGAGGCGCCCTCAATTTCCACGCCTATTCTCTTTCCACAGACTTTACTACAAAAGATGTGATGTCAGCATTCTGCGTACACCCGGAACGTTACGCTAGCCAATTAAGGAATGATTGGCGATTGAACAATAATAATTTGAATGCTAAAATAATGGCGTCTAACGAAACGTAGGAATAGGGAGTTTTCTATTATATACATACATACATATTTAAATCACGCCTATATCCCTTACGGGGTAGGCAGAGCGTTAACGGCCGTAACGGATATTAACACCACGTCTGACAAAAGTTCGAGGGTCAATCAGATAACTGTGTATCACTATAGGTTGTCAGCCCATCGCCTGAAATTGCAGTACACATCTAACCCTCGAGTCCCTTAGTCGCCTCTTACGACACCCATGGATGGGTAAGAAATGGGGTGATGCTATTCTAAGCCGGCATTACACGGCACACGGCATGGCACGGCATTTTAAACTCTTCCCTAGTCCCTCGATAGATAGCGTTGTGCTTCGTACGTTAACGTAAGGAACGGAACGTCACATATTTTTTTGATTTTTTCATGTGAATGTATGACATCGTAAAACGAAACGAAACTTTTCATTGTTACATCACTCGCACCACAAAATATTTAGTTTCATGGGTTTCCCTGCATATTAATGAAAACCACAACGAAAACAACGTACAAACAAAACAGAGAATGAATTAATAAACAAAGCGCAAATAAGGAGGATAGATTCGGAAAGAATAAAAACTTTTTTTTATTTTCAAAAAGAATATTCAATAATAATGAAAAGAGTGTTTTATTGTGTTAATAGTAGTTGCGCAAAACTAAGAAACTCTCTCTGGCGTCTGAATTAATAGAAACCATGACCGATCCGAAACTTAACCACCATTCTACAGACAGCAGATGGTTAAGCCTACCCTTATGTCCTTAGCAAACTGGAAACAATCTTTGAAAGTGACTATTAGCAAACACTTCCTCTTCGAGAATCGAACTGGGAACCTTCAGAGCGCTAGCTTGACCATGGAGGCAGATAGTATACCGAGTGTGCGCGACGGTGTACCGAAAACTATTGAAGAATGATTTGATTAAAAACTTACCCATTTTTGCTATGGAGTTCTAAAATGAAAAATTCAATTGTGTCCCTATTGAAAATCAGTCGGTCTGATTAGGAATTTGGTATGGAAGGTCGTCATTTATTTTTGTTTCCCAACGTAGGTTGTATATAAAATCTTGTTCAGTTTCATGATAATAAATCATAGGTAAAGTTTATTGTAAAAATTATGGTAAAACAAGATCTTACAGGATAAACGTATCACATTTGGATCCGGGAGGGCACAGCAAATTAACATTTCACCTAATATTTTGTTTTGGTTACCAGTTGAAATAAATTACAGTTAAAATCACCCAGTTAATTAAGCTTAATAAATAAAATAAAAGTAAATTCATAAAAAAAAAAAAAATTAAATTAAACTTGAAATTCATATCTAGATGCATACATTAGTCATTCCATTTAAAAATAAAATTAGATCTGATTATGCCTGCAGAGTTTTTAGTACATCGTCCCTTACACCCTGTATAGATAGTACACCACGGATTTAACTGGCGTAATCAATTCCCACTCAATCAGTGACTGCAAGCGACGACTCTCCCGCGGGAATGGTGGCGGTAGATAACTCCTTTAGCGCTGTTAGTGGGTACGGTCAGCAAAAACAAGCCGTGTGATGCCGGCTTAGCATCACCCCACAATCGGGGACTGCAAGCGACGACTCTCCCGCGGGAATGGTGGCGGTAGATAACTCCTTTAGCGCTGTTAGTGGGTACGGTCAGCAAAAACAAGCCGTGTGATGCCGGCTCAGCATCACCCCACAATCGGGGACTGCAAGCGACGACGCTTCCTCGGGAATGGTGGCGGTAGATAACTCCTTTAGCGCTGTTAGTGGGTACGGTCAGCAAAAACAAGCCGTGTGATGCCGGCTTAGCATCACCCCACAATCGGGGACTGCAAGCGACGCTCCCGCGGGAATGGTGGCGGCAGATAACTCCTTTAGCGCTGTTAGTGGGTACGGCCAGCAAAACCAAGCCGTGTGATGCCGGCTTAGCATCACCCCACAATCGGAGACTGCAAGCGACGACGCTTCGCGTGAATGGTGGCGGCAGATAACTCCTTTAGTTGCTGGGTACAGTCTACAAAAAGAAAAATTCCCGCAATGCGAGGTATTCAGCTCGGGACCGCGGCCTAACTGGTAGAAGGTGGATTTTGTATTTATGCTAATCTTCGACAAACTTTGTCCCCGCGTTTCAGGCTTTTACTTCTGATTGGCTTATCTTCTATTAAGACAATGACGTGTTTACATTGTACATATAGCGTGGTCATTCTTACCTTGTCAGCAGTAGATGCATCCAGCAAAGTCAGTATTCTGTATGCGGCGCGCGCTTCATACTTCTTACACGACTGCCCACCCAAAAAAAGAAATGCAATGTTTTAAGAGTTCATGTATGTATGTATATATGTGCAATTCTGTAAAGTACTGCCACTCGTTAACCACAGAACAGATTCGAATAGGAATTGCATCGGAAGAATCCTTACATTATCCCGAGTGTCATAGGCTACGTTTTATCTCAGAAAGCATTTTTTTTATTTATTCCAGTCCCAGTTTCTGAGGATTTTGTCTTCGCTTTTACAACCTTAGAATAAAAGTCTACTCCTGAAATTAATAATGAGGCGTTATATAAACCAACTATTAGTCTGGCAATTTTTGTGCGCAATCACATCAAAAATATTACTAGGCTGCCTTGGACTGACTACTGATATACTTTCCACTATTCAAGGAGTCCATCTCCTGAAACTGAACCACCTTTTTTTTTCAAGAAACGTGGGTCGAAGTATAAACGGATAAATTGGAAACATACAAATAGACTTATTCCGAGACTACATTTTGTATAGGAAGTTCATTCCTATAATCAGTTTTGTAAAATATTTACACCGAAATTTAAGAAAAAAAACTATATCATCAAGAATATAAAAAAAAACCTATGATTGTCTTTTTATTCTTATAATATTGTTACTTTTTTTTTAAGTTGTCCAGGTTCATGAGCTTTTTCACCCCGTTAAGGGATCATGGCGTTTTACCATTACCAGTAACCCTATATAATAAATGTTGAAATTATTTTTTTTCGCTGTCTGTACTCTATCCAAAGCTCTAACTATAAAGTGAGTGTTAGATCGCTGCCGCTACCCGGAGCTGGCTACGTAATAGTAGATGCATAGTGCTGCTCATTACGTGCATACAACATTCATTTACTCTGTTTGATTGTTCTATGGTTTATTATGCACTCACAGTGCTATTTAAGGAAATAAGTTAAGTTAAAGTTAATACGTTAGAAAATTTGGAAGTGTCAGTCGAGGTACCGGTAGCTCAGTTGAAAGAGCAGTGGGACGGTGCTTCACGGTCACGGGTTCAAGTCACGGCGGGTGCTGAAATGTTTTTATCACAACAGTTCACTTTTCAGTTCACTGCTGGACATTGGCTTTCCCCTATTAGAATGATATTTTCCAAACTCACCACACTTGGCAGGTGGTGTGGCGAGCGCAGTGAAAGGTGTTTTATTCACCGAGAACTCTTAGTTGAACTTTGCGATACACATATAAGAGAGCAGGGATGGCAGATATAGGTGATGTTTTTCTAATCATACGGTGAATTATACTATTTAAACTTAAGTGAGACATAACTAAATCATTTAAGTGAACACGGATCAAACTCACTGTTATTTTTGTTGCAAATACGTCGCGATAACGCGCAACAAAAATAACAGTAAAATTGCTCCGTGTTCACTTAAATCATACGGTGAATGTTTGAATTAAAATATTAATTACGTACTTAATAATCGTTTTGGAGTGGTGTAGGTACCTGCTATTTTGGACATCTCTCTTGGCAACTGCACCACAATTAGCTTATTTACGAGGTATAAAGAACAGCCCTCCGAATTCTGATAGGGTGCATGCAGACCATGAAACAGAAGAACTTTTCCTTAGAAACATATGTCAGACAAATACAAAAAATCGCCTTGTTTTAAAGTGAAGTCAAGGCTGAACTGCATGCTGATTTTCGCCGATCTGTGCCAATGCAGTCTTGGGTTTCTGCATGACCTCGCTCCATTCTTGATTCTGTTTTAGCATTATCTGCCACCAAGAATAGACAAATACATTTTAGAGGACTGGCTGAAACCTGACACTATATTGATACACTATTTTTTGAAAACGGCCCTCAAATATTGTCAGACGACCGTATTTTACGGCCGTTAACACTCTGCCTACCGCGCAAGGGATAATAGTCTTGTATGTGTATGTGTAGGTTTGTAAGATCTGATACAATTTGGATTCAAGGCCATAATCATCATTGACAAAAAAGGAGAGATTTCAATCAGCCTTTATTTTATATGGACCTTTTCTTCTGTCTCTTTTCAACCACTTAAAACGCTAATCCCTTTTCCCATTTAATAGCTTACTGTGCCTGCTGCTGTACTATTACTAAACTACGCAATCATAATAGTGAATAACATAATTATAAGCCGATAAAGGGCCACTAAGTACTGTAATAATTGCAATTCAATCGTCGGTGTTGGGTTACTTTGCGCGCTGAATTTTAGGTCTGTTACCCTCCCGTTGGTATAACGTGTTTGCTTCAAATTGCTCGTGTCTACTTCACTTTGTGACTGCGGAGCTGTCTCACCATCTCTCTATTTTTTACTTTTCTTTTTGGACAGCGTCAGAGTTTTTAGTCTAACGACTAGGTATCTAGAAACGAGGACGTGGATTTTGCATTTATGCTGAGTCTTTGACAAACTTTGGTGACGAGTATAACATATCGTGTTTTCATTGTGCAGGCAGCGTGGTCATCGTCGCTTCATCAGCAGAAGATGTGGCTAGCGAAGTCAGCAATCCGAACCGTTACTATAGAATAGATAGATCTATTCTCTCGTTGTCATATGTGTGTTCGAATACAACAAATGACTTTGCATAAATTGATTCTTGGCTTTGACGAGATGATGGAGAGTGTTAGTACCCAAACTTCACTGCTCACATTATACGCTACAAACTATACAGTATTTCACACCTCGCCGTTTCGTATTACAAATATACCGCTACTGTTGTAAAAAAGTATTAAAATTACTCGACTTGAATGAGAGTCAAATTTCATTACATTGTGATGAGTTTTTGTATGGAAGCGGTAATAGTCGGTTAAATGCCGTTTAAGAGATGAAGGATAAGTGTTTAAGTGTTGATTTTAATCTGAATTTTATTGTGTTGGACCAATTTTAAGTGAGTGTTAAATGGCACTTATCAAACTTGAGCAATTTGGTCGCATAACAATTTATTTATGTTATTTTCTTTATCTGTTTATTTAAGCTTTAGATTTAGTTTTATTCACACACAATAAAGTTAAACAGAAGCTATATGAATTGAGGGTGTGTATTGCAATATTAGGCTGACAATTTGTAACTATGGCAATAGATACACAATTTTCCGAATGACCCGCAAATATTTTGTCAGACGTGGCTTAAATGTCCGTTTGCGCTCTGATTACAGACGTGATATGTGTGTATTAGAATCACATCAAATTCTATTACTTAAATATATTTTTTATACTTTATTGATATCTTAAGTAATAATTTACCAGGTAAAGAGCACAGAGCGGCCAAACGTCACGTTTGTTGCTCGCGCTAGTTCTTTGGTCTGTGGTTAAGCACTTACTACATTTAACAATCACAAATTGCACCTATCTATGATGAAAAAGGTAGATATAATAACTGAAAACGTTTTAATCTAGACAATCCAAAAAACGAATCAAAGACAAAAAAATCAAAAAAATGTATGGGATGTCCAAAATGTAATATTTTGACCAATTACATACATATTTTTTAGCTCATGTAGGTACTCATTCTTTGTTTCAATCTTTTTATTTTTATCTCTATTTTAATGTTAAGGTTGTCTGGAAGAGGTCGCTGCAAGTGATAAGGCCGCGTTTGTTTACTTTTAGTCTTAAGTTTTCTGTATTGATTTGTTTCTGTTTTGTATGTTGTAAGCAATAAAGTGTTCATCTATCTACTCAGTGTTCGAAATTGTTTTGAACAACATTCTGTATTAGTAAGATTCTGTGTTATGTAAAGGCGCCAACAAGTTTCTTTACACATTAGTCCAATAAAGAAGAAGTAACATCAAAAAACTAAATTAACGTTACTTTTTAATCAGTGACACATCATCGCATTTAAAATTGGAACACAAAAGCTTAGTTTCGTCGAGTCACGATCCACTCTTGCGCATCTGCCTACCCCTTCCTTTGGGGGAGGGGCTTAGTTGCCATGGTGACCGCCACGCCTACTCGTGACGTTTTGGATGACGACGTTTTTGTGATATGGCAACTGTACCCGTCACAGGGCAGAATATTGTATCTGCTCTGTGGTACCCGTGAACTACCTCGACAGTGGCACCACTTCACAAAAATAAAAATCTCTTTATACAAACAATGTATAAAAATATCCGTTGACCAAGTTTTTAGTATTATCCTTAAATAAATTTGAATCTGCAAGTTCAATGAAATATGTTATGGAAAAAAGTACCTAAAAACGGCCAATTAATTGCCATAGGTTTACAGCAACAGATATTCTGATAGGTTGTTTGTAAAGAGAAAACTTTTTTTGTGAAGTGGCGCCAATGTCGAGGTCGTTGAGGGCTACACTCAACATAAAATGATTTTGCATTTAAAAAAAAATATTTGGGTGGTGTAACTGATATGTTGCCGCTGCATGCCGATTTTTTGGACTTACACCACTTGTTTCTTGTGTTAGTAAGCTTCGGACATGGTTGACATGGTAGCGACCACCGTCTAAATAATCATAGACAGCAACCGAGACCGATGCGCGACGGCTTAACGTGCCCTCAAAAGCACGAAACCATTTTTCTTACGAATGATCAGGTGGTTCAGCCTGCAATGTCCTAGCCGGACTTCAAACAAACCTTGTGAGAGCCCCACCGGGAATCGAACCCAGAAACTTTGCGCCGCAGGCAGTCGCACTACTTACCACTGCGCCACATCAGCCGTCAAAACCGTGATTAGCAGATCACTCTGAATCTCTACCTACCCTACAAGGGTTAAAGGCGTGATATTTATTGACCTATGTAGGTAAGTATTTGTACATGAATTTGATAAACTTTTAATCAAATCTGCGTTCACAATGTAAACTTCACTTGTCTAACGCACTCTAGAGTACACGCACTTTTGTTTGCACTATATATCTAATGATAATGAATCATATTTACTTTTATTAGGTACTAGATTTCCGCCCAGCGGTTTCACCTGCTGCCACTCATTTTCCCATGGTAATAGTTGTTTTCCCTGGTCAAAAAGTGGCCTATGTGTTATTTCGGGTTATACTCTACCTGTGTTCTAAATTTCATCTAAATCGGACAAGCTGTTTGAGCGTGAAGAGGTAATAAACATACATACATACACACACACACAAATTCTCAGATTTATAATATTAAGTACGGTTTTTTTGATAAGTACGAACTCTTTTGCCATTACAGTTGCTTTAAAACAATGGGTTGCATAAAGTAAAGTAACTTCATTCCCACTTAACATTTTAACTACACTTTTTACAACTCCACAGGTTGTTCAAAAAACAATCACACAAATTCACTTAGCATTAAAACAACGCCACAATCGCAGTGAAATGAATACGTGAAAAGTTGAAATGAAATAAAACAGCTAGTGCCGAGTTTTCAATCTACTCGTGAATTCACAACATAAAAAGGCAAATGAAATAACAATCACATTCAATCAACATTTTGTGTTCGTTATAGCTACACCACCGGGAGACAAAAGAGTTGATCACGTTGGGTGTTAGTGTAAAACATGAGATGTCAGCGTTTTTACAAGAATCTATTTTCAAGCTGTGTAAATGCGTTTAGGGTATCAGTCTAAACAAGTTTTGTATCCGCAATAGACAATTTTGATTGTGACCTGTTGTATTTACCGAATAAAATAAAATAAATAAAATCAACGACCACAAAGCCCTTGAATACTTTCTGGCAACACATCAGTCCTATTTTCGCCTATGGCGCAATGGTTCCGGGTTCGATTCTCGGTGGGACACTTACTAAGTTGAAAATATGACTTTGTGAATTTGTTTCCAGTCTGGGACGTTGCAGGCTGAACCTTCTGATGGTCCATTGGAAATATGGTGCCGTGTTTCGGAAGGCACGTCAAGCCGTCGGTCCCAACTGCTGTCTACGATTACTTAGACGGCGATCGTTACGCAACCATATCAGAGGCCTACTAGTAGAAGAAGGCGATTGAAAAACTCTGACACCAGAGATCATCGCATCATTCGTTAACTCGGTGTCCCTCCAAAAAGGTGGAAAAAGAGAAGTTCTATATTCCTGATGTAAAATCAAGCCAATGATAGTGAGTAGTGATATATAAGATGACGCGGCCACTGACCAATCAGCATTACCCCGCCACTAATCTGCGCAATTCAGTGAGTTAACAGAATTCTTTTCTTGGAGAAGTTAAAGTCAAGAAGCAGAGTAAATAAACGGTTAGTGGTTATATGTACTAGAGTTTCTATCAGCGACAGAAGGAGAATAGAACGTCAGGAGACAAAAGTGCCGATCACATTGGGTCGAGCACCCAGGTTTGAGAAAAGTTAGCGAGTTTACAATCAGACTGGAGTGGGTTCATCACCGAGACAGTTTAACACATGACAATTCAGGCAGAATAAAATGTAAATTCAACAACGAGTACATGCGCCACGAAGCATGTACGAGTAGCACAAAGTTTGCCAATTCAACAAGATCAGAATCTGTATTCGTATTTACTGATGAATTAACAAAAAAAAAATATCATAAAAAATAATCATGAACTTGGCGGGCCGGATCTTAGTGAAATAAATGTAAATCGCTACCGCTTATAATTTGTACCGTAATTCCTTCACATTTGAATAATTCCTCGTCACGCGTTGCAAATAATTGTCGCTGTAGTCTGTACCTGCCTTAATTGCGATTTATTGCTGCTCTCTAACGAATCGTCAGACTTTAATGTTTTTAATCTACCCTATTTTTTGACAATGATCATAATAATATGTTTTTTGTTTCTTAACTTTATCTCCTAATGGAATTTCTTTTAAAACGGTAATCACCTATCTTATTGTTATTACAATAGAATGTTGATACTAAGATAAGCTAAAATGTTCCGTCCAACAGTAACATAAATGCTTATAATAGTACTTACTTATCACACCATTTCTTCCCCATGGGTGTCGTAAGAGGCGAATAAAGGACTAAAAGGTTTCATGTGTATAAATAACATTTTTTAGACGACAGGCAAATTTTCTGAAACATCCCTCAAACTATGTCAGACGTAGCGATAGCGAGCGTATTTTACCCCGAAAGCGATATAGGCGTGATATGTGTATGAAGTAAGTAATAACATTATATTGATGATCCAACCAGAATTTGGGCTTGTTTTTAAAATATGTATTCCATAGAATCTACTCACCTAACTACAATGACATTAACAATCTCACAGTCCACTGCTGGACGTGGGACGTGGGCCTCTCTCTATTGAAGGTTTTTTTTTTTATAATGATGGGTTTGCTCTTGACTCTAGTCTAGGTCATAGTACAGAGACAGAGTCTAAGATGGAGCGAGCTCACCCAGAAGAAGCCTGTTCACTCTTACTTTGAAGATATTAGGGTTGTATGCGTTTGGAAACACAGACGCAGGTAGAGAGTTCCACTCTTTAGCAGTGCGCATTATAAATGATGACTGGAAGCGCTTAGTCCGAATTGGTGGAATGGCAACCAGGTACGGATGGTATCCGGCGGTGCGTTGTCATACTTACCACGCTCAACAAGCGGATTGGTAAGAGTAGCTCAAGATTTTGCATTCACAGGGAACTCTGCTGCCCATTCCCCGGATTCATCCCAAAGCTGTCTTTGATTGCGATGCAGAACAAAGTATTTAATTTTATTATTCATTCAGTTGGGTTGTAGCTTAAAAAAGTTCTACTGGTTTTATTTTATTTTTTCGTTTTCCCCCGAACTCGGTAACCCAGTCTCGGCGGAATGAACTTTTACCTTTGCCTCTATTTTATTTAAAAACCTGGACAATTTTTTCTGTTCATTTTACGTGTGAAATTTTTGGAAATGTTTTCACCGCTACTGCATATCTGGGATTACAATTGGATAGACTTTAAATGCCGCGTGATGTCAGTTTAGAATAACATCATCGTAATACTACCCGTGGTTGTCGTGAAAGGCGACTGAGGGCAAAATTTATAAAGGGAAAAGGCAGCAGCATTCCCTCTGAAAGCATATCTTGCACACGCTCGCTAATCCGCTTATCGAGAATGGTGACTATGGCATTACCCCCCAATAGGGGGAGGTCCATGACCAGCAGTGGACTGTTTTAGCTGTTAATGTATGTGTATGTATGTAGACTCTAATTTATATACTTTCTGTTTGGCTTAGCAGCACCACAGTTTAATGCATTAATCTAAACTGCTAGTAATGTTTACATGAAATACGAGAAATATGACGTTATCCAGGAGATGGACTGACCACCTGTCAGTTGGTCTGTCTCTATCCTATGACCTAGACTAGAGTCAAGAACAAACCCATCATGATAAAAAAAAATACCTACACCGATATTTATCAGATTTCATATTATAATGCATACAATATTGAAAAGTGTGATAATATTAGACACGAGATTCGATAATATGCAAAAAATTGTAATAACCACTGTTCTTTACGTCCGCTTATATGCTCTGCCTAATCCGCAAGGGATATAAGCGTGATATATGTACGTACCTATGTATATTAAACTTACTAGCACGTCGATAGTCTCGGTAGCCACTATTACCCTTTCTTACATTCTGAAAACCTTTACTTGGATTTTTTGCAAAAGTACTTGGTTTATGCCGAAAGGGTAATCTGTCGATCGATCAAACACCCTTACGTCGATGATTGATCAGATCAGTTCTACCGAATACTTGAAATATTCGATTGTAGCTTCAGAATACACCTACAATACTATATCGTAGTTTTTTTGCGTACTCGTGTGCTTAAGATTCCATTGGTATAAAGGCATGTGCCGAAAAAGTAAGCCGACATTTTACTGTCACGTTTGGTTTGAGAAATGAAGACAGATGGGAATCTTTTGGTAAGAACAAGAGACTTTCAAGCGGCAAGTTCAAAGAACAACATTTCGCGGTATGTAACCCGTAACCTAGCTATAGTATGTGCGGAAAAAGAACCGTCGTGGGATTTGGGGGCGCTTCTATACTGTGCCTCAGTATCCTTTAGGCACATAAAATCTACTTTACCGAAATGACTTTCATAATGACAATATTTTCCACAAAATTACATTTAAACTTTTTCATAATAATGGCCGCCGCTACTGCCACTACATCTATCTCTACTGGTTGCAAAATAACAAAACGCAAAATATCAATGATGAAAAATTCCATAGTTGCAAAATTTTATCAGAAATGACCTATAAAAAAAATATTAGTTTACTTTTTGCACATTCCTTTTCTCTGTCCGCACAGACTCTACATTAAAATATCATCTACTTATCTAAAAACATATCAATTAATTAATTAATTTAACAATTTATTGTACACAAGAAAATACAAAAACATAGAACATACGGAAAAATGATACAACAGGTACTCCTTATTTCTAAAGAAATTTCTTCCAGCAGACCTAAAGAAGCCAATCAATCAATCCGACATTTGTGTGTGTAAGTTTGTAACATCTTCACGCTCATACGCCTTAAAAATTCGTATGAAATTTGTTACCCAGACAGAGTGTAACCTGAAATAATACATAAGGTACTTTTAACAAGGAAAAACATGTAATTGTCACGGGAAAACCACCATCTGGGCTGCCACGACTCATCCACAGCCCGCGAAATTTTGCAAGTGTATCGTGATGCCAATAACGCATGGCATGGCTCTGCTAGATCAAACATGTATGAACAGCAAGTACAACCATGTAGTAGGTGCGCCTCTACATCGTTTGTTCAATCAATGTTGTCGAGTGTTCTAGCAAAGCCTGGTATAGTTACATAGGTTATGTTTGGAGACCGGATTATATGCATTTGCATATTTGCATATTCATCTGCATATTTAAGCCCTTTTCACTGCAATAGCATACATACATACACACATCAGCAACATTGCAGTCCACTGCTGGATGTAGGCCTCCACAAGGGTACGCCAAGGGGCACAATCTCTTGTTTTCGCCATCCAGTCGCTAGCAACCGCCTCTTTTAAGTCATCGGTCCATCTGGCCGGAGGTTGTCCAATTCTACGCTTGCCGAGGCGTGGCCTCCACTCAAGAACCTACTTGATCCACCACAAACAAATAATAAGATTGATTTAGGCGGTTCACTCCTTAGTCGTCCGTCGTTCCGTTTTCTTTACGCAACGTAACGCATGCATCTGTCAGACGAAAGGAAATTGCGAATTCCAATCTTATTCCCACACAAATACCGTCGTTTTGTCTGACAGATATATGCGACAAGTGGGTCTCTCTCTTTTCGTGTAGGACACCGAGTCGTCCAACTAGCCGATGAACCCTGGTGTCAGTTTTTCAACCGCCTACTACCACTAGTAGGCCTCTGACATGGTTGTGTAACGACCGCCGTCTAAGTAATCATAGACAACAACCGGGACCGACGGCTTAACGTGCCTTACGAAACACGGAACCATTTATTTTCGGACAATAAGTTGGTTCACCCTGCAATGTCTTAACCAGACTGGGTACAAATTCACAAAGTGATAAATATCAACTTTGTGAGTGTCCCACCGAGAATCGAACCCGGAACCTTTGCGTCGCAGGCAGTCGCAATACCACTGCGCCACATCGGCTGTCAAGTGGGTGAACCGCTTATAAAGGCTTAAAAAATGCACGACCTGTGTGAGAAAATTAATGAATCTTTAACACCGGCGCCCGTTGTTTTGCATCGTTCTTTGTTCTATTTCTCGCATAAAAGCTACCGGAACAGCAGAATAGAAGGCGATAATTAATTTTCTTGTACTCGTAGAACAATGTTTAATTCGTAAATTGAATAAAAAAAAATGTATTTTGTTGTCGGAACAATGTTTGATTTTCGTAAAAATAATATTTTTATTCTTACCACAATTTAAATATTAAATGTTGTCGCAAAGAAAATATAATTTTTAACCTTTTTTCCACAAAATCCCATCTCATCCCTTAACCTCATCGCCTAAAATTTGCAATTCACACCCTCGAGTCCCTTAGTCGCTTCTTACAACTCCCACGGTAAAGAAATGGCGTGATGCTATTCTAAGCCGGCATCACACCAAATAATAATATAGTATTGTAAGTGCAAAACAAATTATAGTATATCATAGTATGTATTATTTGTTGTTAACAAAATACTCAGAAAACTTCCCTCTGCAACTGACACGGCGAAACCGTTCTAAATGGAAATATCATCGGCCAAATGAAATGTGAACCCTGCGTTTGATAGTTGTAGTATTCTGAGGGAAGTTAGACGTTGCTTTTGAGTAGTGGGCGGCGTTGCACGTGCTGCTCTTGTGTCAAAGAGTAGAGTTGCAGAAGAGACAGTTTATATAGGGCAAACAGTAGAAGAGGCTTGCAGAAGCGACAGTTTATATATCAGGTGGTATTAAATTCATTGCAAATCTTTAGGGTGAGTTCTGCTCGTAAAACTGAACAACTTTCCTCTAGTAACATGGGTCGAAATTTGAAAAAGAAATTGGACCTCTCAAACAAAAATGTAAATAAATGAGTGATGATGTATGGTATGTATGGGAGGTAATTTTTTTTACTTATGTTCTTTGGGGAAAGTTGTTCAGTTAGACGACTAGAACTCAGCCTTTAAAATATGTAGGCAAAATTTAGATTGGAATTTTGCTCGTGATTGATACCGAAAAATCAGGATGGGCTGGTGACAAGAAACAACTTTCCTCAAGGAACATAGGTCGCAATATGATAAAAAAACTTTTGGCCCAAACTTTTTTTTAAATGGACTAGGACGGCTAGTACACGGGGTAGGCAGAGCGAGGACATTTGCGCCACGTCTGACAAACATTTGAGGTTAATTTGGAATATTTTGTATTACCATAGTGACAGGTTGTCAGCCCATTGTCTAAATTTGCAATACATACCCTCGAGTCCGTTAGTCGCTTCTTACGACACCCACGGGAATGAAACGGGGTGATAATATTCTAAGCCAACATCTCTCGGCATACTCTTTGATTATAAAAATTATGCTATCTAATAAATATAAGGTTGCAAGTGGAAATAATATGTAACATGTAATTTAAAGTTTTCCTCCGACACGTGTTGAATGACTATAATTTTTATAATGGAAGTGAATACTGCAAATAATTGCCTTTTCATTGATTTCTCAGTTCCTCTTAGTTTATTTGCTTGCAATAATGGTGTTTTAAAAATAAATTGTAATACATACACAAATCACGCCTATTATCTCTTGCGGGGTAGGCAGAGCGTAAACCGCCGCAAATACGAAAATTACCGCCACGTCTGACATACATTTGAGGGCCATTTGGAAATTATGTATCGCCTTAGTGACAGGTTGTCAGCCCATCGTCTAAAACTGCAAAACACACCCTCAAGTCCCTTAGTCGTTTCTTACGACTCCCACAGAAAAGAAATGGGGTGATGCTATTCTAAGCCAGCATCACACGGCGAAATCGATTCAATCATCAATTGTAATACAACTGGATGTTAATTTAAAAGCGTGCTATAGCAGACCGTCTTTGTTTACTTTTATTTTTAAATTTTCTGTATTGTCTTGTTTCTGTTGTGTATTTTTATGATTTTTTTTCATCTATGTACCTTAAATAAAGGTTCCATATCAATAGAGAAAACGGTAAAAATTTAAAGACTGTAAAAAAACTGCACATGTTTCAAGGGGTGAACCAGCTCATGAATTTGAACAACTTTCTCCCAAGGAACATAGGTGGAAATATGGAAAATTGAAAATTGGACCTCCAATATAAAGTGTTCCAGTTCCAGCTGACCGGGTCAATTTGTATGAGAGATCCAATTTTTTTTTATATGTTTCTAGGGGAATGTTGTTTAGTTTCATGGGCTTGTTCACATCTTTGAAATATTGCATGCGCTTATGACGGATGGTGGTGGCGTAAAGTTACATGCCGTGTGATTAACCTGGCCAGCCCCGAGGCAATAGCGCCTTTATTTTTATTTCTTTATCCCGTTGGAGCCGGTTTTCTATTAGGACAATACAAACTTGTTATAAAAAAAATGTGTAACAAATTTATTTATTTTTACAATAACGGATCATGACATCAAAAAGTGATAATACTATTTTACATTGAATGAAGTAAATTTCAATTTCAATTCCTTAGAAAGAGATATAGATGTTCAAAAAAATACTGTACCGTTATATATTTTTCTTATGGCGTCCTTTATCAATACTGAAGCGAATTAACACTCAGAATAAGTACTTGTAGTTATGACTTGAAGAGGGCGACTGGTAGAGACTGGATGGTGAAAAGATCTGGTCCTATGGTGTACCCTAGGGGAACCCTACGTCCAACAGTGAACTACAATTAAAAAAAACTCTTGGAACATTCACAGAGTGCCATCTAGCCCCAAACTAAGCATAGCCTGTACTATGGAAACTAAATCACTGATACTTTTATACTTTTTTTTGTTTAAGGTACTCATAATATATTAATATACATAGAAAACACCCTAACTTAAAACAAATATTTGTGTCATGTGGGGATCGAATCTAGGACCCCCGGCGTAGCAGGCAGAAGCACTATCCGCTACGCCATCGGGTCAGTCTTAGGCTGATTTGATTTGATGATGGTAATGTGATGAGTTTTAGATATTGCAAACACTCACAAAAAAATGTGAAAACTTATTGTAATTCAAGCTCTCCAAATCGTTACAATAAATTAAGAACATCCATTCATACATTTGGCTATCGTGAATTTGTCACAGAATGAAAGGATCTACCTGCACTGCATTGCACTTTCATTGTTGAACAATAGTTTTAAAAAAACACGTATCAATGAGAAGGTGTAATAAATAAGCCAAAATCGATTTACCACAAACAAGGATACTCGATTCGGACAAAAGCCTAAACTGATTTTGAACGAAGAACCATATTTGGAAAAAAAAATGTTGAATGAACGTAAAATCGGTGAATAGGAGTTTATGAATGGGCAGTCGAATGTCAGACATACTGGCGACGTTTATTTCGCCATTTGAAAGTTATCTTTTTTTGTCTGACTTGGTCAAAATTGGGGTTCCCTAGTATGTTTAGAAATCCTATTGTGCTTAAAGTTATCGGGCTTGTTTTTTTAACTTTGCATACATACTTACATATATCACGACTATATTCCTTGCGGGATAGGCAGAGCGTAAACAGCCGTAAAACGAACAGTTACGCCACGCCTGACAAACATTATGAAGGGTCATTTAGAAAATTGTGTATCGCTATGGTGACAGATTTTTACGACATTCCCGGAAATATATGGGCTGATGCAATTCTGAGCCTATATCGGCAACTAGGTCTTAACTTTGACTACGGATAAACTTCCATAAATGACACAGAGAAGAACATACTTACTGTTCTGTGGCAGACTAATGAAATGATGGATAGTGATTGATAATATTCCACTGTAAACTGGAACTTATTTTTTTATATCATCATTTGTCATTTATCATTTATCATTCTCGTATAATTTCCTTTCTCGTGTAGATGATGACAAATGAAAATTAACAGTTAAAAAATTCGTTTTCAAACAGACATAACCAATTCCACACGTAGATGATATAAAAAGCAACTAAGGATTAATCTTACGGGGAATGGGCAGCAGCGTTCCCTGTGAATGCATCATCTTCCACTGCGCTCGCCAATCTGCCTGCCAACCGTGGTGAGTAGGGCAATACCCCCGACAAGGAGACGGCCGAGTCCAGAAGTGGACTGTTATGGCTGTCAATACATATTACATGTTAACTGTTCTGCAACAACAGATCCTGTCACATAATACCTGCCCGGATTTGAACCTGCGACTTTCGCATTACTAGTGGCGACGGCTCTTCCATCTGGGTTACCGTAGCTCATTCCTTGCCCACCAATTTTGCAAGTGTATTTTAATGCCAGTAACGCTTGGCATGGGTCCATCTACCGGGTTAGTTTTTCGCAACTAATACCTACCTTTTTTGCAAATAAATTTTGCAAGCTTTTTTAAAAAATTGTATACCTGACACGGGAAATGTTTTAAAATTTGATATTCAGAGCCTCTCACCTTTATCACGTTTTTGTGTTTTACTGAGATTTTATGTACAATAAAGGCATTTTATTATTTAAAAATTAAATGTCGGCAGAACCCACTCACAAACCACCTAAATCCTTCTATGTCCGCCATTTTTTCCCAATCTCGTGTGTGTGATAAGCCGAAACCTATGTTTGCGATCTATTTGTAACCTATCATTATTTATTGGTTGACTGTCCTTTGATCTTTTATCGAAAAGAGGCGATGGATAGTCGTAAAAGTATGAAATATCGTTTGTTTATCGACGAATTAATGTTTGGAGTCCTGGCGAAATGTCTTAGAAGTCCCAGATTAGATCCCATAATACGATGATACAGAAAAATATTTTGGCTATTTGGAAGGAAATGAAATTAATAGCATTAGTCTGCCATCTCCACTGATGTAAAGTGACGATGCAGACGATGTTGGAACATGCTCACCTAGATAATGCCTATTCACTCTCGCCTTGAAAAAGCCCAGGTTGTAACGTTCCGGAAACAGATCCGCAGGCAGGGAGTTCCACTCTTGTGACGCTAAGTTCCTCACAGAAAAAAATTATGTGTTCTGTCCGCTGACACCTTTGGCCCTGATTGCTATTGAGGTAAATTTCTTACTTGGCTTTATGTCAAACGCCTATTAGCCATTGTAGGCGGTTTAAACTCTAGCACCAGGGTTCATCGGATCGTTTATCAATTCAGGATTCCACAAGACACAAGAAGAAGAAGGCCTTCCTGAAACGTAGTCGTCAAGTCTATGCATACATACATATATCACGCCTATATCCCTTTTGGGGTAGACAGAGTGTAAACGGCCGTAAAAAACCAGGCTATTACGCCACATCTGACAAACATTTGAGGGTCATAAAGATAATTGTGATCATCATAGTGACAGGTTGTCAGCCCATCGCCTAAAAATGCAATACACATGTAACCCTCGAGTCCGTTAATTGCGTCTTACGATACTGACAGGAAAGAAATGAAATTAATAAATATATGTATGGCAACTAGCCATACATGTATTTATAAACGATTATTATTGTGTGATATGTCTATCTCTGTCTAACATCTGGTTGTTTCGGATCTTGTTGATCTCGTGTGTAGTTACGGAATAATCCTTGATTAATTAATTCACAGTGTTTAATTCCCGTGTATTTTAATTACATTCAGTGAGATTGCCCGCAATCAAGTTTCTACACACGCATAAACAGCCACAGCCAGTCCACTGGTGGACACGGGTCTCCCATTGTATGTGTGTGTTGTGGGGAGGAAATATAGCTATACCCACCACGCAGGCAGATTGGCGAGCGCAGTGTGGGATGTTGTATTTCACAGAAAACGTTGCTGGATTCATCACCCACGGGAAGAAATGGGTGATGCGATTCTAAGCCAGTATCACACGGAAAAGAATTTATAAACCTAACTAGTGTCGTATACATAAGCCTTTATTATATTCGGTAAGATTGCCCGCGATCGAATTCCTGCGGGAAAACTATCCACCGCTATTACGTTTTATCGTGTTACCCGCAATAACTGGAAACTAGGGCGACACCAACTTTTACACTAAGACAGTGGCGTGCTAGTAGATATCAAGCAAGTAAAAATAAATAAGGTATTTGTTAATTATAACACACTATTGTAGGACGAATATTTTTATGGTACACTATGGTGTAACATGTTTGACATGGATAAGAATTTTTGGTGCCGGTTTTAAAATGTGCCTTGCCGTCAAAATTTAAGACTCTATCCATAGGGGTTTTTGCCCAATAGTCACCACGCTGGGCAGGCGGGTTGGTGACCGCAGTGTGTGGTTCTGGACTATGTTGTCAAACACGGAAAACGCTGCTGCCCACTTCCGGAAGCCCTCAAAAGCTTCTTACGATACCCACGGGCGGACTTGGGGTGGTGCTATTCTACTCTTCCTACACCACACGGCAAGTAGTTATTTCCGGACCGTGGAAATGGCTGTGTGATGCCGGCTTAAAATAGTGTTACCCCATTTCTTTCCTGGTGTCATAAGAGGCAACTAACGGACTCGAGGGTTTCATGTGTACCGCAATTTTTCTACATGATATGATACGTGATTTTTCTGAAACGGCCCTCAAATATTTGTCAGACTTGCGGTAGCGGCAGTATTTTACAGCCGTTAACGCTCTGCCTACCCCGTAAGAATTGCATGCGTGGTAAATGCATGTATATCCGGGCCATGAAATGATTTGTTTAATCGGTACAGAATTGACTGAAAAACTATTCAGATTGATAGCGTTCCTAACACACATTAATTTTTCGTGTGCGACACTGAGTTGTCCAACAACCCGATGAACCCTGATGTCAGAGTTTTTCAACCACCTACTAAGTACTACTCGTATTTACAGATGACATAAACACGAATCGAATTGACAACCTCTTCTATTACGAAGTCTGTACCAGTAGCTAGCACGGTGTAAACGACTGTGCTCGTCTTGTACTTAATTAAGTGACGTATTTAGCGACCGTAATAAACTGTTACAGACGTATTAACCATCATTGGACCACCATTGGGGCAGAGATTTCATTGACACGGATTACTTTGGCTCAATTACTTGAACCGGTCCAATTAGGTTTAAGATAAAGACCTTCTAGTTTCTTGTACTCTGTTTTGTCGAAGTGATAAAATACGTAATTGTATCAGGCGTTACTTTGCGGAAGTCCATATTGATTGAATTAGATAGAAAGGTATTTAGCTTCTTCCGCACTTATGATGGCTAGTAATGCAGCTAGTTGAATGTACCACGCGTACGACCGCAAGTTAATGCAAATGCACAAGCGATGCACTTTACTCGCACTACTTCCACCGTTTTACACTCTACACGTGTTTCGCCCCTCCACGTAGCATCATCAGGAGATGTTATCACGGAGAATCACATGGCATGTAACTTTACGTCACTGCCGCCAGTAAACAACATTTGTTTCAAATTAAAGTCAAGATTTTCAAAAAGTGTAATTAACATGCGTACAATTAACCAAACTGAATTAAAAAAACACGGCTTGAAAAAGTGAGTAGGAATGTCATAGTATAGACCATGTTCAGAATAATAAGTCCCTAAAACATCTAACCACAAAATCTTTCCGGTCTATAAATTCAAAAAACTAGCAGATCCCAAAGCCATAGAACTTGCAGAAACAAGCCAAAGGGCAAATCCCTTCCTTTACAAAACAAAATCTAACTTTAAAAAGATAATCATAAAAAAATTGCAACAACAGACGTTCAGACAAACATCCGGGAGTTTTATATTAAATAGCTCCCTATTTATGATCCTATCAATTCATAATTTTGTTTAGTTTTCTCACAGATTTGTATTAGAAAATGGGCTGGTTTGTAGCCGGTGCGAGTATGACCAGAAAATTAGCGGATCTATAGAAAAAGCGGTTGCGATTTCATGACATCATTTTTGGCATTCTGCTTCAGGAACAAGTTAAGAAGTCAGCGGTGTAAAAACGTTAACATGGGTCCCTCACAACTTTTTTAAATACTTGGGTTGTTTGTGAGTCACAACAAAATAATTTAGCAATGTTATGTAACATATTTTATACAATAACTTTTTTCAATATAATTTGGCCATTTGTTTAATTTCTAAGCATAAATACGTTTATTATGATATAACATAACAAAATAAAACAAATATTTATTGCATATGAAATAAATAATACTACAATAGCAACAAGGCGGACTTAATTAATAAAACTAAGTTCATAGTTTTTATAGTATTCGTTTTTACATAGGTAAGTAGGTACACCAAAAAACTTCATTCTTGATCATCTCGCTTTTCTAATGGCTACAAATCCTTTAAAATTACGTCTATATTTGAAAGTCAACAACACAATTGTGTCCGAAGTTTAGTGAGCGCTGTAATATCCTTTGAATTATTACAAGTATTTCATAAATGATAATACTGTGAAATATTACTGAGTAAACAGATTAAAATAAGTTTTTAGTAGCCATTGTAATACGAGCACTATAATTGCCAAGGGGATGGTTTATTTATTTTGTCGTCTATTGTAGTCACCTTGTTGTAATGTTCTATATATTTTACACTGCTATAATTATTGTTGTAGCATTGATCTATTTTTAGGTAGTCTGTTTAAAATTAAGATATCTAACTAAAGCATAAAATTTTGCTTCCAAAAATTCACCGTACTGCCATATTTTATAATGTAGCTAACTGTATTATCATCACCATGAATATTATTTTACATACTTAACACTCCTGGAATCCCTCGCGGGGTAGGCAGAGCGTAAACGGTTGTAAAAAACGGACATTTACGCTACGTCTGACAAATATTTGAAGGTCATTTGGAAAATTGTGTTTTGCCCTACTGACAGGTTGTCGGTATCCCACACGAAAAGAGAGAGAGCCTATCGCCTAAAATTGCGATACACACCCTCAAGTCCCTGAGTCGCCTCTTACGACTTCCGCGGGAAAGACATGGGGTAATGTTATTCTGAGCCGGCATCAGACGGCCAAGCCGGCATCACTCGGCAATAGTCTTTTATTGATTGATATAGTCTTTTATTGATTGATAAATATGTTTTTGGTGTGATTTGAGTCCGATAAACCGGAAATAAAAAACGCTTTATTAATGCTAGAGAAAAAATTGACTTTAACTCCTACTATATAATGTTATGTCACCGAAATTTCTAAAAGTAAGACAGACAAACGTACCCATAGTTCTGTTACACAAAAAAAAAATTCTAACATAAAAATCAAGAGCTCGTGAGTTTTTCCGATTGTTCAAAGTATGCCGCTGCGAACCCTACCGTTTATTTAATAATTGTGTACACACGCAAAGGATTGTATTTTTTGCAGACCCTACCAGACGTGATATGAATCTTGTTGCGAAAAAGTCACTTTAGGGTTCTTCAGGGAAATGAAGTGTGTGTTTGTGAAAAGAGCCAACAAATAACTTAAACGAGATGTATCTACACTTTGTCGTGTACTTTAACTCTTCGACCTCTACTGAAGGTGAAGGTCGTTGATAAATAAGTACAACTGCTTTGAAAATCAGCATAGAATTGACGGTCACTCAGGCAAAAAAATAGGTCTTTGTTCGTGATTTTGTATTGTGTTGAGAATAGCATCACTTCATTTCCTATCCTTGGGCAAAGCTGATTAAGGGTGTCGTAAAGGCGAATAAGGAGTAAGTTCCAGGTAATTGGCAGCACGGATTCCATGCATGTAACATCTTGTACCTTGCACGCAAATCGGCTTGCTAAGCATGGTAAGTGTTGGCCTTCAACCATCAATGGCGCAGAAGGCCCATGATAAACTCCATTATTTTTCTTTTCGTTTGGGTCGAAAGTAAAGTTGCACCGAGTCGACAATTGACCTGATGAACCTCGGTGTCAGAGTTTTTCCACCGCCTGCTAGTACTAGTAGGCGTCTAACATGGTTATGTTACGACCGCTGTCTAAGTAATCATAGACAGCAACCGGAACCGACGGCTTACTGTGTCCGAAGCACGGCACTATCTTTTTTATGGACAATCAGGTGGTTCAGCCTGCAATGTCCGAACCAGACTGGAAACAAATTGACAAAGTGATCAACTTTATGAGTGCCCCACCGGGAATCGAACCCGGAACCTTTGTTCCGCAGGTAGTTGCACTATCACTGCGCAACATCAGCCGTCTGTAATTAATTCAATTACACTATTGATTTTAGTTTTGACGTCAACTTGAGACAGTTTTTGCATAAATTGATCTAAACAAACCGTCATTAATTTGTTCGTTAATAAGTACATACATACACATATTACGCCATTTATCCCTTGCGTGGTAGGCAGAGAAACGGATATTTACGCCACGTCTGACAAACTTTTGAAGGCCATTCAGAAAAATCGTGTATAGTTAAAGATTGCAGCCTGTCGCTTCATACTGTAAAACACATCAAACCCATGAGTTCTTTTTTTAAAAGATGATCCTACGGAATTCTGTCTCTCCAACGTCACACCCACACTACAAAATGTTTACTCTATTTGTCGGTACCACGGACCGTCGTCGGTACGTTGATAAAAAGGTCGAATTGTGCATTTTATTTACTCGCGCCTCAATAGCTCCAGGTTGAAAACAGTAATGTTTATTGGTTCCGATCTGTTTTGGGTCCATTGTAGAGAAAGAGTCAGTTACTTTACCTTTAGATTCCTTTAATAATTTTGCTGGTATGAAATAAAGCGCTCTTGTTTATTCCAAGACTGGCTAGTTTGTGGAGTTTGAAACCTACACCATACTGGTTGGTGGAGAGTTAGGGCTCAGCCGAACAAGTTTGCGTCACGCTTATGATCTGTTAAGTAGACTTTAGAGTCAAAATGACCACCATTGAAAAAAAAATTACTGCTACTGAACATTACAATGGACGATACATGCTGCAGACAAGTGTTTATTCAACTTGAAACAAAGATGATGCCGTCACAATAACATCATTACATTGTCATTACTCATCGGGTCATTTTTCGACTCAGTGTCCTACACGAAAAAAAGAAGTAGTATTTGTGGAGAGGTATGAGTTGCTGAACTAACCCGGTAGATGGAACCGTGCCACGCGATATTGGCATCTAGCAAAATTCGCAGGCAATGGATGTGCCGTGACAGCCCAGATGGAAGAAGCGTCGCCACTTATGATGGTGAAAATTGCTGATTTAAATCCTAAAATAGCAAGCATAAAAAAGTTTCGTAAAATTGTATAAGTTACTATTAACCTAACCTAACACGGGAATGTTTTAAAAATCGATATTCGAAATTTTTTATTTAGACATAGGCACAGATAATTATACTAAATAACATAAGCCTCTCGTATCTCCCTTCACTGAGTCCAATTGCTATTAGGTCTCATTAAGTATTTTCCAGCCATCTTGCATAGATCATTACATACATACACATACACATATCACGCCTATAATCCCTTGCGGGGTAGGCAGAGCGTAAACGGCCGCATGAAACAGATTTACGCCACGTCTGACAAACATCCGGAAAATTGTGTATCGCTTTAGTGACAGGTAGTCAGCCCATCGCCTAAAATTACAATACACACCCTCGAGTCCTTTAGTCGCCTCATACGACTCCCACGGGCAAGAAATGGGGTGATGCTATTCTAAGCCGGCATCACACGGCATCATAGATCATTACTCGCACGTGACTAGACGTTTGTCAGATGTGGCGTAAATGTCCGTTTTTGCGGCCATTTACGCTCTGCCTACCCCGCAAGGGATTATAGGCGTGATATATGTATGTATGTATGTACTAGACGTTCTACACTACGTTTTTAAAAATTGAACCAAAACCATTATATTTAAAGTAACAGGCTCCACAGTAGCAGACTGATCTTAGCCCTAGTGATGGGCGATTGTTCGAAAAACGGACAATCGAATTGTTCGAATGAATTTGTAAATGGTATTCGAATGATCATTCGTAATTCGAATGAAAATTATTAATTCGTAAGATCATTCGCTATTCGGATGGTTTTCGATCGATTAAATTCATTCAAATGAAAATAGTGAATGAATCATTCGAATAATTATTTGTATTTATCATTTAATACAGGATCTCATTAAAATGTATTGATTTTTTTACATATTTATGTAGTTTATTTAATTACGATTATTCTCAATGAGATTTAAATACAAATTCATTCGAATGAGTCGAATTCATTCGAATAATTATTTTTATTCGAATAGTCCTTTTAAACAATCGAATAATTCGAATGCCTCTCTATTCGAATGATCATTCGAATTAATCATTCACATTCGCCCATCACTACTTAGCCCTGTGTAATATGACAATCACATCTACTTGTAATCGCCTGAAATCAGGCTCTTCCCCAAGGGTGCTATAACCGCCAGTATTTTTCTTCTTGTGAAAAGTTCGCGGCTCCGAAAAGGAATTGCATACATCGCTCAGGCCACCCTTCGGTGTAATTCGGTATATTTTTTACTGGGCTTTCCCTGTTGCCAAGAACGGTAAGGAAATTGTAATAGGGAAAGTGATTTTGTAGCTTGTGTTCGGTCTTATGTTAGAATTAAGGTCATCTTCTAGAGTCAAGTGCAAATCACTTTTAATCCTTTTGGCTTAGTTATTCAGTTTTATAAAACAATTATTACCACGGGAAAATGAGTGGCAGCGGGTGAAACCACTAGGCGGAAATCTAATAAGGATAAGGCAAATACGCTCCGATTGAGGGAGGTCCATGTTCAGCAGTGGACTTTTGTTGTGGCTGTTGAAATGAAGTGAAGAAGGCGCTCTGGTTACGCTCCGGAATTCAAAACGATTTCTCTAGTGTGCAAGTAGTTAACAGTAGTGCAGGTGTAAGTAAGTGCTGAGTAGCTATTTCCTCTGACTTTGAGTGTTTCGAGAAAATAGAACAGCTGTTTCGTGCGCTTTGGACAAGTTTTGGAGTAGAGTGGCTACGAACTATGAAGTTGGCAGCTGAGGTGAACTTTGGAAAGTTGCTAACCAATCCTACTATCCGTACTAATATTATTAATCTGGGAGTTTGTGTGTTGGTTACCTCTTCACGCCCAAACGGCTTGACCGATTTGGATGAAATTTGGAACACAGGTAGAATATAACCTGGAATAACACATAGGCTACTTTTTACCGCGGGAAAACAATTATTACGACGGGAAAAGGAGTGTCAGCGTGTGAAACCGCTGGGTAGAAATCTAGTAATATTATAAATGCGAAAGTTTGTATGTTTGTTACTTCTTTACGCAAAAACTACTGAACCGATTGTAATGAGATTTGGCACACATATAGAAGGAAACATGAATTAACACATAGGATGGTTTTATCACCACTAGAGGGTTATGCGAGCAACGCCGCTGGTAACAGGTTGTCTGAATATACTTTAACCCATATAATTCGTGTCTGTTGATCCTGTGCCGAGTGAAATCCGACTGTCCAGTGGCGCCTTCACATGTTTTTTATTTCTTCAAATCTAAAACATAAGTAAAAAAGGTACTTTAGTGTATTATGCACTCACATCACAGTGCTATATTACTTTTATAAATGTAAATAGGGAATTTTCAAAATGTTAGTGCCCGCCAGGGCTTGAACCCGTGACCGTGGTGTACCGTTCCACTGCTCTACCAACTGAGCTACCAGCGCCTTGACCGACACTTGCAATTTTCAATCTCTTGTTACTCGTCTCCGAACGACGATAAGCGACATCTGGTACAAGTTATTGCAACTAATACTATGGTTAGTCCACAATTAGAGTAGAAATTCAAACCATTCAATAAAGCATTGCTAAACATGAAGATACATATAATACATAGAAAATTCATACTTGTGCTGTGTGGAAATCGAACCTTCGACCCTCGGCATAGCAGGCAATATCTACTATCCGCTACGCCATCGAACCAGTCCACAGTCTACACAACACTACACTATAATTCATAATTTTCCGCAGCAGTGTTCTAAAATTTACAGTTGCATTTTGTTGAATGAACATAAAAATATAAAATAAAACCTAATGGTGCTTAGGTATACAGGGTAACCCGAATAGTGACGTCCAAACACAAAATTGGAATACTTTATACAGAGTAAGTATCCCGTGTGATGCCGGCTTAGAATAGCATCACCTCAGTTCTTGCCCGTGGATGTCGTAAGAAGCGACTAAGGGAATCCAGGGTGTGTATTGCAATTTTAGGCGATGGGCTGACAACCTGTCACTATAGTGATACACAGTTATCTGATTGACCCTCGAACTTTTGTCAGACGTGGCGTAAATTACTGATTTTCACAGCTATTTATGCTCTGCCTACCCCGCAAGGGACTATAGGCGTGATATATGTGAGGTAGAATTTTCAAATTACCCCCCGTATGTTTCGCGATTTGTTGTAGTTTCCGAGTTGTTCAACTGTTAAAATTGTATGGGAAAAATTTTACCAGCAGGCTTTGTTATCTTTTGGACGCTAGAAAGTTCAAATCATCAAAATAATGCTTCAAAAATTATCGCTCACAAAGTATTTTTTCTGAAGTAACGAGAAGAAGAAGGAAAGAAGCCTGCCAGTCGAATTTTTCCAAACAATTTTAGATGTTGAATAACTCGGAAACTACAAAAAATCGTAAAAAATACGTAGGGGTGATGCGGATACCCCTCAGTTAAGCATTCGAATTTTAACTTTGAACGTCACTATACGGGCCACTCTGTATAGAACTGCAACGGGCACGTGTAAGAGCTAATCAGCTGTTTCCTCTTGCCTTTGAGAGGCGAGTGGAACTAGTTACTACTTTAGTACTTGCCTTCACAACATTACCTTTTGCTTTAGGTAGAATTCCACGAAGCACTTTTAAGTCAGAAGTACCTGCTCAGTATGGATAAATGTTGTTTCACCAAAATCAACGGCTACTACAAGTCTACTATTGGAAATGGGGTTTCACTTATAATAATAATATTATATTGTTTTACGTTCCTAACATTGTCGGTGTTATTACAAGCAAGTTAAAACAGTGTCGTTTGACAACGGCAAATAGGATAACTTAGCGTTTAACTTTTTTGCAATAACACGGTTAGTTTAAGACATTTAAAATTATATGTGTTGCAAATTGTAATTATAATATCATAACGTTTACAAAATTATTGAAATTCAGTCCTTTAAATACATATCTGAAAAAGTCAATCTTATCGAAAAAAGTAATGTAATTGCTACATTTACCACACATGGCAGGGAGATTGCCTTGCCTTTTGGTGGTTGAAATGGTGACGTTTATTTTTGCAAAATACTCCAAAATTTTGCATGCTCGCTTGAAATGTGAAATCAACGATACGGTTCTTGTTTCAATAACACTTTAGGTTAGTCACTACTCTAATAAATTTGAGTCTGGTTTAGCTTAGTATTCATTGTTATTTGTTTCTTTATATTACCTTGATTACAAATACTTACTTGTGCAATCTATTACAATAGTGACAGACGCTAAATTTACCCCAAAAACTCTACAACGACTCAGTTCTTTTTTCTTTATATAAATAATTCACTTATTACATGATTGACAGTTCTCCGATTATCCATTGAAATGATCACCTTATTATAGGGTAATCCGCCAGTGATTGTCACTGTCGCGCGAATCACAATGGCCACGAGCCGGTTTAGGGACGTTTACCCGATTTGAGGGAAACTAATAGATAAGTTTCATTGTTGTCCTTTTTTTGGTGTTTTCTAATAAATTGGTAATTATAGTATTATTGTAATAGATTTTGGATTATTTGTGCCGAGAGTAAAAATGGGTTTTTGCTCTTTGCGCCATCGTTGAAAAACGTAGAATACTCAATTAACGACACACCACACGCTAATCTATGTTTCTTTTAATAAAATGTTGTAAATATATGATTAATTTATTATAAAAATTTTGTAATTCAATAGCAAAATTTGTAGTATTAACTTTTATTGTCATATTCATACAAATAATTAAATTTCAGCGTACTTTTTGCAAAACTATGTTATCGGTTATGTTTGGTGGTTATCCCAATTTTCGTCGGTCGCCATATATTTTTAACGCACCACAACGCATGCGTCTGTCACGTCATTAGGCAGACACATCCGTAAACGGAGCGTAACCATTTGCGACTTTCTCTAGTCTGACAGACACGTGTGTTACGGTGCGTTAAAAATCTAGTCGTAGAACCGCCGTAGCGGACACCTAAACGTTTTTCAAAGCTTAAGCAAAACTTGAGCCATTTTTTCGTTATAGAATATAAGGGACAATGGGAAAAAGGATACTTGTCAGCAGCACATTGAGGGACTGAAAAACCCTGGTTCTCCATACAGTTGTTAAAAATAACCAAAACATTTGGATCTCTAGTGGTGCTGATAAGTACTAAACTAACTACCTTTACTCTCTTTTGAAATTTCAATCTTTTTGTTTCTCTTTTTTGTGTTCGTCACCAAGTCGACAAATGACTCGATGAACCCTAGTGTCAGAGTTTTTCAACCACCTACTACAAGTAGAAGTTTCAATAAATTCATAATCCTTTTTCACTATCCTGTTTCCAATTAAATTGTGAAGCAGCTAATTAGAAAACGTGGAAAAAGAATCCTATTAGAATTTTCTAGAGTCTTACTAAGAAGGTATCGACCTACTTTGCGATTTTATTCCAATGAGAACTACTTAGTCTTTCTTACTTATTAGTTTCTAGAAATACCTTAGGACTTATGTTTATTTTGCACTCGCCGTGCTATTTAATAATTATATATAAATAAGAAATTGAAATAAGGCAGTGCCATGCCAGTTTAGATTAGCATTACCCCATTTCTCCCGTGGGTGTCGTAAGAAGCGACTAAGGGACTCGAGGGCGTGTATTGCAAATTTAGGCGATGGGCTGACAACTTGTCGCTATGGTGATGCACAATATTCCAAATGACCCTCAAATGTTTGTCAGACGTGGCGTAAAAGTCCGTTTTTTTTTCAGCCGTTTACGCTCTGCCTACCCCGTAAGGGATCATAGGCGTGACATATGTATGTATAAAGTTTAAAAATGTTAGCGTCGGCCAGGGATTGAATCCGGGACCTGTGGAGTACCGTCCCACCGCTCTGCCACTGAGATACCGGCACTTTAACCGAACACTTCCAAATTTACAACCTCTTGATTTCTGTATTGAAGCGACATCTAGTGTAAGTTTATTTTTAACTAATACTCGTACAATGGTTTGTCTTCGTTACAGTTGGAAGTTAAGCCACACGCTGAAGTTTTGCTTTTCTTTTCAATTTCTTATTTTCATTTATGAAAAACTTATGTAATAGATTGATATGAACACACAAACATTCTAGTAAAGCCGTAACTTCATAAAAACATTAAAATTATTTCTTAATTTATGACTGAAATAAGATTTTTTAGTACCAAGATCCTCTTACGACTTTGAAAACTTATTTGACAAAGTGATTTCTGACTACTTTTTTCGAGTAAATTTTTTGAATACTTTGTATTATACTATAAATTTTTTAAGCAATTAACTTAAATCTTTAGTAGAACACTTCAAGTTGTTCTTATAAACAGGATGAGAAACTATTCTATTCGTGTGGGACACCGGCTCGTCGAACGAGCCGATGAACCCTGATATCAGATTTTTTCAAACGGCTACTACTACTAGCAGGCCTCTGACATGGTTATGGTTACATAACCTTGGTTACATATTAACCATGCATAGACAGAAACCGAAACCGATGGTTTTTGCGGACAATCAGGTGGTTCAGCCTGCAATGTCCTAACTAGACTGGAAACAAGTTCACAAAGTTGTAATATTATAAACTTTGCCCTACTATAAAGGAACTGAACTGCAACCTTTGCGCCGCAGGCCATCGCACTACTACCGTGCTACATTGCCGGTGGCAAAACTAGTTTCAATGATGCATGTGCGGTGCCAGTATCTAACAAAAGCTATAAGTTGTGTGCACTTACATACTCAAAATGCGCAATTAGATATAATGCACTGTAAGTATAGAATTAATTTAATTTCTTAGTATTTTAACTAAGGTGGGTACGTAGTTTCCCTAATTATGAATTTTATGAAAGTAGTCTTTGTTAAAATAGGCGCGCGTGTAAAATGAATGTCAAAGTAGCCTAATTTAACTTAGCTTATTATATGAATTTTAAAGCTCTTTTGGTAGCCAACGACAATTTATGTTAGTGCTGTTTACATTTAATTTTAACCCCAAGTGTAACCACTTTAATTTTGTTATTTCATAGGTATTCAACTTTAAATGAGGGTAATAAGGTGTAAAATTATCTGTACACATGTTTTATTAAGGTAGATGAGACCTTAAACTAAGACCTATTTATGTTTTATGACAATAATGCTGTATAGCAGTAGTAGGCGGTTGAAAAACTCTGACACCAGAAACAACAACAGACCATAAACTCTGACAGTTTTTCGGGTCGTTTGTCAACTCGGTGTCCCACATGAAAAGAAAAAAGAAACAGTTTGCATGACACATTACAAACTGCTGAATTCTTTATTTGCAGTTGTGGATCTTGAAATATCCGAGTAGAATATATCTTGTAAGAAATTTTAACACGCTCTTATTAGACTGAAAGTAGATTTTAAGCATGGACAAAGACACGTTTTTAGGCAGCTAGTTAAGTAGGTGCGTTTGTAATTTAATTTTTTGACTCCTTCACTAGCTTTTTTTAACAGGCGTCTCATTGTCTCAATCAAAACCCCGGCAACCGGTCCAGCAAGTTCCTCTTATAGCCCAAGTAATCCGACCCTCACTGTGTGATGCCGGCTTAGAATAGCATTACCCCATATCTTTCCCGTGGGAGTCGTAAGAGGCGACTAAGGGACTCGAGGGTGTGTATTGCAATTTTAGGCGATGGGCTGACAACCTGTGACTATAGCGATACACAATATTCCAAATAACCCTCAAACATTTTGTCAGACGTGGTGTAAATGGCCTTTTTGCGGCTGATAACGATCCGCCTGAAGGGATTATAGGCGTGATATGTGTGTGTGTGTGTGTGTGTGTGTGTATGTAATCCGACCGTCACCTGCAATAGTCCTTGCATCAGGCGAGTGCTGGCTTTGGTTGTACTTCTATAACGAAGGCAGAGCGAGAATCCGCTTCATGTACACATCACAACACATTATTTGGTGCGAAATGGTCTCCCTGCTGTTGGCTTCGCCCCCCACTCATACCTTAATGGACCGGGTCCCTGTGGTCCCGAGATTCGATATCGTACCAACATAATAATACTATACATACATAAAACTAATAACATTGAAAAATATATATAAATAAGGTTGCATTCTCTTCTACACAACCTTTGGGTGATAGCAAAAGTGTGCAATCGCAAAACTCACAACAAAACGGCGGCATTTGTTTGTATTTATATACGAATCCAGCGTAGATTCATTACGATAAAAAAATTCAAACAAAAGAAAAGCATTTAGATGATAAACAAACGAATAATGTGTTCATTTCAGCTCAGCGAAGCTTACCGGAGAAGACGCGATTGTTTTGAGTTATTTCTACAACAAGCTTCATTAAGAGCCCTGCGTGCGACATGTGGCCAGAAAAAGTGCGGTTTAGTTGCCAGCTTATTCATTTACAATGGAGTAAGGTTTTCCAGTGATGGCAAACGCAAGCGTAGTTTTGGACTTCATAGACAGATGACTGAAATATGGCCAGAAGCATCCTGGTTGTAAACGAATGGCAAAAACGGAAGTTGAGCAATGCGTTTAATTCGGGATTTAAAAAATCTTAACTTACCTTAAATTAGTCCTGTCTCTTTCCGTCAAATAGGTTTAGAAAATAATAGAAGATATCTAAGTCCTGTCATGTTTAAAAATGTATTTGGGTTCTTCGGGGTTTCTTGTCTATTTAGTTGCCTTTGTTTTCATCGTCATCTTATTTTGACAGATAACACGTATTTCGCGATAAATAATAAGACATGTCATGACTAGGATATCTTCTATCCTTTTTTTAACCTATTTGACGGAAAGTAACAGCACAAACTTAAGGTAAGATAAGAGAATTTATATCTCAAATTAAAGCCATTATTGCGTACTGTGGCGGTCTACGTCCAGCGGTGGACTGCTTGAGGCTAATGTGTTAAGTGTGTGAGTGTGTGCGTATGATCTATTTACAGGGTGAAAAAAGTAGATAGCTGAATATATTCCAAAGGTCCATACCAGCATATTACACTGGGGTACGTTCAAGTGACCGTATATAAACTACAATTTGTAGCTCTTTTATACCACGCCATTCTTTCGTTGTCCATAAATATTCCGTTCAGCGTTGGCATAGTTTAAAAGAACGATAAAAAATATTTATTTTTAGTAGCTTGAACGTGCCCCTGGAATTTTTTTCTTGAGGAAAATATGTGGTTTTGTGGCCCAAACCGCCCGAAGCGGAGACAAACGATGTTTACGCTCTTACGAATAAAACAAACGAAGTCTGGACTGCGTTTTCTCACCTTTTTCTGTGTGTGTTTAAACGCACACTACACAACATATTTAAAGAGTTTAGGTATTAAAATAATTTATTGAAGGCAAAAAGTCTGTATACAAACATAAAGTAAAAATAAATATAACAAGTAAATAACAAAATGAACTTAATCGAAAATAATATAAAAAACAGGTCCGAAGGTGCCTATTGCAAACTCAAACTCAAACTCTAAACTAAATTTATTAATGAAGAGACTTAAAAAAACCTATTTAGTATATTAGATAAACAAACATAAATTTATATAAAGAAAAGAAATATGTCCGATCAGTTGAGCCAAGTGCATCGAGATAAAGTATGAGAAAAGGCAATAATTAATTAATTGCGCTCTCTGCGTTGCAAATTACAATCGAAATTACTTAGATGCCTACACGGCCAAACTCTAGGAACGAATAGTTAGGTAGTAAAAACCCATTGAATGAGCAACAATAATTAGCGTAAGTTCATTAATTATCTTAAAATCTGACAGCTGTCAAATACGACTTCTCTCGGCGGCGGTACTATAGTAGTTAGTACGACAGAGTAGACAATACGTTGTCCATCTGTCGTGTGCATAATTTATGCACACTCAGCACACTACACCGCAACCTTCCCTTAAATATATACCGTAGTGCAGTGGCAATTTACGCGGTTCTCCCACTTTTCGTCCGTCGATGCGTATTTTTAACGCATACGTCTGCCAGATGAAAGTAAATACAAATTCCGATCTTATTTCCATACAAATATATTATTAAGTATGGGTTTGCTCTTGCCTCTAGTCTAGGTCATAGGACAGAGACTGAGTCTAAGATGGAGCGAGCTCACCCAGAAGAAGCCTGTTTACTCTTACTTTGAAGAGATTAGGGTTGTATGCGTTTGAAAACACAGACGCAGGTAGTCAGTTCCACTCTTTAACAGTGCGCATTATAAATACAGCTAAGGTGCATTTATATTTGCGTGTGTGTCAAACGACTTAACAGCCGTTTTGTATGGAAAGAAGATCGAAATTCGCAATTTACTTTCGTCTAACAGACGCATGCGTTACGTTGCGTTAATAATACTCAGCATCAGACGACAAGTGACAGCACAAGTGGGTGTACACAGCTGTAATGCGGGGAAATAATGCTGGTTTTGTGGTAAAACTCATTATGCTTTGAGTCTTAAGAGTTCTTTCACACAATACCGGCAGGTTTTCAGCTGCTGCAACACAACCATGTCAGAGGCCTACTAGTGGTAGTAGGCGGTTGAAAAACTCTGACACCAGGGTTCATCGGATCGTTGAATAACTTGGTGTCCCACACGAAAAGAGAGAGAGAGAGAGAGCTACTGCAAAGCCTGGCATTATATGACTCCATTTTTATTTCATTTAATCCTTATAACCCTTGACGTGTGGTGTTCTGAGTATCGTAAGAAAACGGATTTTAATTGTAACCTTTAGTTCAGTGGCAGTTGGCATGTTTAGATAGAATGAAATTTGCGCGAAATATATTTGATTTCATATTTCAACAGTACGAAATTTTGTTACCGCCCAAGTAACAAAAAGTGGTCTTGTAGTGGTTCCGGGGCCAGGCCTATAAGTGTCTCCGAAGTAAGCACGAAATAAGGGACAGCCCTTCAAACTCTGATACAGTGCATGCACACTATTCAACTAAACAACTTTCTCCTAGGAATACACGTCGGGAAACAAAAAAACTACTTCATATACAAAATCACGATCAGCTTATTGTTTGTACCATAAAAAATTAAAAAAGACGTTGCCAGAAATATATTTGAAAGGGAAAGTAGTTCAGTTTCATGTTCCGTAGAACGGGGTTACATTGATTAATTTTAAAATTTAGATTCACATATTTTCTCCAATTAAATTTCAAAAAATATGAAAAATATGCAGTATTAGCGACTGTACTAAAAGTTTTATATCCTTTAACAAAAATTATATTTTTTGAGTTAGTTTTGGAGAAATTTTGAAAAAATGAGCTTATCAAAGTTAAAATGAAAATGGGGTTACTTTGATACCCCATACTTTTTTCGTTGCAATTTAAAGTCACCCCAATTTTAGGTAAAACAAACAAAAAAAAATTTTTTTTTGTCTTTTATTTGTCAGATTATAAACAAAAATGTATTTTTGGGGTTATTTTGATTATAAGGGTAACTTTGATATGTGCGAGGTAGGTCGATAAAAATTAAATATCTTCTAATCAACCACTGTTTTATTAATTTTCTAATAGCTTACTTAACTATAAGTTATCATAACTCAAATATAATTTCTAATTAGTCTTAAATCAGCCTAAAAAACATCGTGAGGTTAGTTTGATAAGTCTTACTATTCCCCTATAAAATCATCCATTATAGAATGTGGGGCGCGAGATTGATACCTAACTATCAATTTCGCCTCGTATGTCCCATCAAAGTAGCCACGTAGTTTAAAAACTAAAATATCTATAAAAATGGCAGCCACAGAAATGAAACTAAATATTGTTATTATTCGTGAAGAAACACATAATTTTAATAACCAGTGCAAACCCATATAAATATAATACTTACGTGTTCACCTTAGAAGTTATTTCTTAGATTATTTTCATGAATTGCACCTGCAATATTTAAAATATTATTTTTCCACAATGAAACGTGCTCCTGCGCTGGCGACGATGCAAAACATGGCTGACATGTTGGTGTTGCCATTTTAAAAAGAAAAAATTAGGCGCGTTTCGTTTTTACGGAGTTATTGTCAAAAACCAAAAAAAAAAAGTTATCATCAATGTTGCCCCAGATCTCAAAGTAACCCCGTTCTACTCTGAATGCACTCTATCTGTATTCGAAAGGCTTTTCCTTACAGTCTGTATACACGTGGAAACTTAGCGGCTACACTGCGATTGTCGTATTATATCCACTTCATTAACTGACACTTGTGTCTTTTTCCCTGTCTTTATCTTTCCTTTCTTACTTACAAAGGTTCCGATATTATATATTCTGAAATAATATATTGAAAATACCAATATTATGTTTTCCGTGTGATGTCGTAAGAAGCGACTAAGGGACACAAGGGTGTTATGTGTATTACAATTTAAAGCGACAATCAGATCTGACCAGACAGACCTGTCCCAATAGTTATATATGATTTTCTGTAACGACCTTCAAATATTTGTCAGACGAGGCGATAGTCACGTTCTGCCTACCCCGTAAGGGACAAAGGTGTGATATTTGTGTGTGTATGTATGTATGTACCAATGTTATGTTTACTGGTCACATTTATCGTAGAACCTATGCGGCCTGAAATCTGCTTTATGAAAATCGTTTCACTTGCGTGGCTTGACAGTGGGACAGTTTTGCTCACTTCGTATTCTGCTTACAGTTTGAATAAACAAACCACAATATGCTACCAAAGAATCCTGGGGTATTTTGGTCACATTACTGGTCGTGAACCAGATAACCTTGGCAAGTTGACTGTGGTGGGCAAAGTGAAAGGAAGGAGACCCCGCGGCCGATCACCAAGCCGTTGGTGTGACCAGGTGAAAGCACTTACTTGTCTCTCTGTGACAACTGCTCTAAGGAAAGCCGAAAAGCGAGATGTATGGAGAAGAGAGTTGGAATGCTGCTGCCTGTTCTCAAGACGGTTATTTCTTAGTCGCTTTTTACGACTAGCACGGGTAGAGTTGCGGTAATTCTATTCTAAACTGGCACCACACGATTTGACACTGCGACCTTCGCGTTAACAAGAGCAAGAGACGAGCTGCGGTAACGCAGATGGAAAAGGCGTCGCCTTGTCGATGGCGAAAGTAGCAAGATCAAATCCTGCCCGCGCTTGAAACTTTTGCAAGTAAAAAAAAGATACACTTAACATTAAGAAGTGTTTTAAAAGGTAGGTATTCAATTTATCGCGGATTTTCATCGCTTTTAATAAACAATTTTTCGAACGACCCTCAAATATATGTCAGACGTGGCGTAAATGTCCGTTTTTGCGGTCGTTTACGCTCTGCCTACCCCGCAAGGGATAATAGGCGTGATATGTGTGTGTGTGTTCATCGCTTGGACTACAATTAATCTGACAAGAATAAATAATAGAATAAATTAGTCTTGTAGTTGTAAAAGTAACGCGTTAAATGGAGCCGTGCTACGCTTTATTGGCATTAAGTTTTTTTTATTGAATACCTAAAACTGGAACTGTTTAAAAATTTGGTATTCAGAATACTATACTAGTCACAAAATGAAAAACCCTATTGACATATATTTTGGAAAATAAAAGATTTATTAACTAACATAGCTTTCTACTACATAGTGATTATAGGAAACAGGATTTCAACTTCCAGGAAACTAAATACAATCCATTATCCTTTACCGACTAATAAGAAAGATTCCAGGAACACGAGGTAAAAACAATAACAAACCAACAGTTTATTTTATTTCCTTTTACAAAATAAGATTTTCTTCTCTCGTGTGGGAGTCAAAGTATAGGTAGGTATTAGGTACTTAGTCCATACATAGTCCAATACGGCTGGCATTATTTGAGGGCCTTACTTACAAAAATTCTAAAGACGTTTATTGTTTGTACATCTGCGTTATGTGTTAATTTTTTATTCAATGTATGGTAGCACATTTATTAAATTTTTAGCGTCTTCGTAGAACCTATAAGTGGATTCACGAGTGGAGGCCACGCCTCTGCAAGCGTAGAGTTGGACAACCTCCGGCCAGATGGACCGATGACTTAAAAAAGGCGGCTGGTAGCGACTGGCTTGCGAAAACGAGAGATCGTGTCTTTTGGCGTACCCTGGGGGAGGCCTTCATCCAGCAGTGGACTACAATAGGCTGATGTATGGATTGCTATCGAATGTCAAGTGTAATTATTATGCCACTGCGATCTTCTATAATTTTAACTATTAGCAGAATACGAAATGACCAAAACTGTGCCACTGACAGGCCATTGACACACAACTTAAACGATTTTCATTTAGCAGACTTCAGGCCCAGAGGTTTGTAAAGAGCACTTCATTTCTCTACAACATTGAAATATATATATATATTATTTGTATGCAAGTTTTTTTTTTTTAATCTTTGTTTAAGGAGTTTTGTCAAAATATGACAATGCTAAATGTACTATGGTTTTATTTTGCACTCACAGTGCTATATTACTTTCATAAATGAAAATAAGAAATTGAATTGAAATTGGTACTCCACGGTCCCGGGTTCAAGTCCCGGCGGGCGCTGACATTTTTTCAATTTCTTATTTTCATTTATGAAAGTAATATAGCACTGTGAGTGCAAAATAAAACCATAGTACATTTAATTAAGCAAAGCTTCATCGCATGGTTCGAATTTCACTCTTAAGTGGACTGACCATAGTATTCGTTTCAAATAACTTATACTAGATGTCGCTTGTCGTCGCTTCGAGACGAGTACCAAGAGGTTGAAGATTTCGTCGGCTTACGTCGGGGCGCCGGTAGCTCAGTTGGCAGAGCAGTGGAACGGTACTCCACGGTCCCGGGTTCAAGTCCCGGCGGGCGCTGACATTTTTTCAATTTCTTATTTTCATTTATGACAATGCTACTCCATTGTGCAACACATAATATAAATCACAAAACAAAAAAGAATAAAGAAATAAACTATACTGATGGTACCCGCAGAAGGTGCTTTCGTCTTCTGCGAAGACCTATCAATACAACCCTGTACAGCATTCTGGCTACTTCCGATAAGGGAGAAGCCAGAACACTATTACAAGATCCAACTTGAAAAACAAATGCATCACTATATTGTAAAAACATTTTAACTAAAAAAAATTACAGAGTTATTTATTCATTTATTTTGTTAAATTTATTTCGTATTGCCTATTTGCCCCAAAAGTTTAAATTCTCTCACAAGACATGGGTTGGCTGGAAGAGATCTCTTCTTAAGAGATAAGCTCGCCTTTGCGACAAAAATTGTATATATATATTATATTTTTTCTGTGTATTTTTTTTTGTGCAATTAAGAATATTATTTGTATTGTAACTATAAATACTGTAAAGCTTATATAAAGTTTGGATTACTAAAACGAAAGTTTGTTGGCAATTTATTTAGGTACATTCAATATCCATTGATGTGAACTTGGTAAAACTCACGAAACAGATTACGTTTCTACATTTCCCAAAACACCAACTTTCTCCAATCTTTCAAGTATTTACACGGAGCCTAAAGTTGATGCAAATTTCGCCTGGTTTTGTCTTTTAGGTGTAGAAAATACCCACAGATAAGGGTCGAGGCATGGAGTTTTTGTTTGCATAAGAAATGAAAATTGGCGGGATAACATTGTGCCTTATGACATGCCCTGGGGGAGGCCAACGTCCAGCAATAGGTTAGTATGATATATTTAAAATAACTGTTCATTGAGTCTTTCGATGACCCAATGTCCTACACGACAAATAATACTCATTAAATGTAACCTGGGTCAGTCCGACTATACAATACAATACAATACAATATTCTTTATTTGTACAAAACACACAAAAACAAACAGATACAAAAAATGAAAAACGATCTGTACAATTTAGGCGGCCTTATTGCTGAGGTAGCAATTTCTACCAGGCAACCTTTGGGTGAAAAAAGAAAGAGTATGTATGGTTAAGCGGGATAGTGCATAGGTACATCTACATATACTAATAAACTATTTTACATACTAATGCATATAAGTACATTATTTAAGTTAAATAAACTAATAAATACTAATATGATAAACTAATATATAATGATATGGAAGAGGATAATAAGAAAAACAATCAGTGAAAAGAGAAAAGAAATTAAATGAAAAATGTGACAGCTGTACATAAAAAACATACATAAAACATAACTAGTAGCTAGAAATATAGGTATACATACATGCTTACTTAATATTATGAGACGTAAGAAAATGGTTTTTTATTTTCTCCTTAAAACAGGCCAGTGACGGTGACCGTTGAATATTCTGGGGCAAAGAATTCCACAGCTTGATAGCTCGCACTGTGAAAGACTTTGCATAAAGGTCGGTCTTGTGGGAAGGAAGGTTGAGCTTAAGGGAATTGCTGGCACGCAGATTGCGAGGTAGTGTCGAGGAGTGGAAGATAAAACGCTCTTTGAGGTAAGGAGGAGTATGAGGAAGGGAAAGGACAGAGTAAAGAAGGGAGAGAATATGGCAGTCCCTCTTAAGAGATATGGGTAACCATTTAAGCTGGGACCTATAAAATAATACATGGTCAAACTTACGCAGACCAAAAATAAATCTTATGCAAAGATTTTGCAGACGATCCAGTTTGTTGACTAGCTGGACTGTTAGGTCTGGATAACACACGTCAGCATAATCCAGAATCGGTACTATAACATAGAAGACCCACAAGCCGTTCACAATTTATGGCCTTACTTGCCAAAGAGCAAAATACTTAATTTCTTTTTATACAAACTCACTAACACAAAAAATTGAGCCACTACAAACACAACATACATACAGTAGAAACAACAACAGCTTCGGTTACCCATTAGACATCATATTAATGATACCCATACGAGTACATAATAGTTAAAATCAAGATTCATCCCGTACGCATATCTCTATAATTCATTTAATCTAATTTTCTACCCCGAGACTCAAACCCGTACCCAGAGCACGCAGGCCGAACAGTAATTACCTGCCGAGAACGCTTGCAAACTACCTCATTACATTACTGAATTCGGCCACGGAAGGATTCGGTATCTCGTACTTACTGTTATTATTATGAGTTTGATCATCTTAATAGTAGAATATGGGAACTAAAGTTAATAAATACATAGTTAGTTTTGCATTAAATTTAGTCTGAAAATGGATCGCATTGATGAAAACTTCGAAATGTCAGCAAAATAATAATAAATGTTACTGTTCCCCTTTACAAGTGAATGGAAGGTTTGTTGGTTATTTTCGTCCTCTATAATGTGTAGGCAATCGATAAAATAGTAGGTATCTGGTGAAGGCATTTTGAAGAAAAAAACAATTAAATGTTTCTGTAAAGAGATATTTTCTTTAAAATATGCATTTTTGACTTTAAATTGGTTCCATCTGTAACTACCAAAGTAAAAATTACAAAATGAAAACGAACAATACCGTTTTGTCCGTAGTTATAATTACTGCGAGTATGAAAACTATAACAAAACCGTTGCACTCATAGTTTATGAAATATTGTAAACATCAACCAGTTTTCAAACCTGTACCAAACGAGTTTGTAAAGTGAACTTTGTGACATTGAAATGAGGTTCAATATGGTTTCATTCACATGAAATGAAAGAACTTTTCATGTTTTTCCAGGAATAAATATCAATTGCGCCTCCGGAAATTTCTCCTTTGAACAAATGGATGTTTCGTGGAATTGAAACTGAATGATAATCTACACTAATATTATAAAGAGGAAAGATTTGATTGTTTATTTGAATTTAATAGATGTGGGTTTACGTAACCTGCTTGTTTTTATTTGGTAGAGAGTTTATCCCTCTACGTTTCGGCTGCTTGCGGCAGCCTTCTTCACGGAGGTCGACAGATCACATACGCCCGCCAGTCAGCTGTGATTGCCGAGCACGGAACACATTTCAAGTGAATGGAACCGTTGCAGTGTAGTAATCTGTCGACCTCCGTGAAGAAGGCTGCGACTGCCTGCGTTTCAAAGGTTCCGGGTTCGATTCTCGCTGGTACACTCACAAAGTTGATATTTATCACTTTGTGAGTCTATGATTACTTAGACGGCAGTCGTTACACAACCATGTCAGAGGCATACTACTAGTGGTAGGCGATTGAAAAACGCTGACACCAGGGTTCATCGGGTCGTTGGACGACTCGGTGTCCCACACGAAAAAGTAGAAGCTGCCAAAACGTAGAGGGGTAAACTCTCTACCAAATAAAAACAAGTAATTCTCGTAAAACCACATCATGAGTGATAATTGTTCGTTGAATTGAATAGGCTCCGATCTGATCCGATTTTAAAGCTTTTTCAATTAAAATTCTACATTTTCTGATGACCAAAGGCTATATTAATATGTCTTATTCCCGCGGGAAAACGGTTAGCAGCGGGTCAAAACGCTTGGTAGCCGCTAGTTTTTTAATATTTGAGAAAAGCTTAGCTGGCTTTAGTTGAACATTAACAACCACATCTCCACTGCTTAAATAAGCCTCCCCCTATCGCAGGTATTGCCATATTAACCACACTTGCCAGGCCGAGTGGCGGACGCAGGGCACGGTGTAGCATTCACAGAGCAACTGCCCATTCCTTAGATGATTAGCCTTTAATTTTTTTTTTACGACACCCACGGGTAGAATCGGGGTGTTGCTATAATAAGCTTTACGTGGTTTGCTAATGTTATGAAAAGCATAGTTTAGGTATTTAGATTAAGCATCTTAAACATGATGCATACTAGCTTATCTTGGAGACTGCAGTATCGTGTGGTGACGGCTTTGAATAGTGTCACCCCAAGTCGACGCGGGTGTCATAAAAAGCGACTTACGAATAATCATTCAGAAAATGGGCAGCAGCGTTCCCTGTGAATACAACATCTTGCACAGCGCTTGCCAATCCGCCTGCCAAGCGTGGTAAGTATGGCAATACCCCCTTATTATAATGTTGGAGACTGTAGTTAAAATGTTAGTTTTTAGCCCATTTACGCTCTGCTTACCCTGGAAACGATACAGGCGCGATATATGTAGTTAAAAACTATGTGAACCATAGACTTATAATATACCACTACGTGATGTGAACGCTGCATTTTGACGCATGTTTGTCAAAAATTCAAACACACAACACAGAGGCATCATTCTTTAGTAAAGATTATTTCACTACCATAAAACAATAAAAATTAATGCGATACATCACTTAACCTGCTTTATTCTTAATAAAATCTCACTCACAAACACCGCCTCGAGGCTCTATCCATATTTATATTGCCTGGGCATATTATTCCGAAAGTATATTGCGCCTGCAATAAACTCATGTATTTATTCCTCTGCCCGGGAATATGAAAAGCGGACTTCAGAAAATTCCTAATTTCATTGACCGTCTAAACTTTTTGCTGTTTATTCTCGTTTTTGGCGCTTGGACGAAGAAAATTTGAGTTTTTTCATAGTAACTATTATGTAGATAGTTAATCCGTGTTAGTTTCGTTAACAAAATAGGATATAAATATTTATTTTTTATTATCATCAACAGCTACTGCAGTCCGCTGGCTAGACATGCCACTGAACAGATAAACAGAGCCCGAAGTTGCAAAAATTAAATTGATTTAGTTTTTATACAGATAGTGTGTCAGTGGCATGGTTTTGGTCGTTGCGTATTCTGCACAGTTTGAAGCAATTGAAGTATAGAATATTTCGGTGACAAATAAATGACAGTTGAGTGTCGCTGACATTGCGAAGGTAAAAATATAATAGGTTCGAGACCCTATAGGGTAGACTGCCGAAACTGCTATTAAATAATCGTACTGAGTATTAAATTTGCTACGACGTAGTAACCTGACGTAGCCATAACCGTAGCACTCGGCTACAGCATTATGCAATCAGGATAAGTGATGGTATAGTTACACAATAGTTTTATTAAGAACGTAAATTGTTCGAAAATCTAAATTAATATTGAATGAGTATGTAGTTCTTACAACAGAACGACTGAAACGTTCAACTTTAAGTCAAAAAGACGACAATGGTCATGTTTTTTTTTTTTTTTTTATTAATGATGGGTTTGCTCTTGACTCTAGTCTAGGTCATAGGACAGAGACAGAGTCTAAGATGGAGCGAGCTCACCCAGAAGAAGGCTGTTCACTCTTACTTTGAAGAGATTAGGGTTGTATGCTTTTGGAAACACAGACGCAGGTAGTAAATTCCACTCTTTAGCGTGCGCATTATAAATGATGACTGGAAGCGCTTAGTCCGAATTGGTGGAATGGCTACCAGGTACGGATGGTATCCGGCGGTGCGTCTGGATGTCCGATGGTAGAAGGGAGCTGGTGGAACAAGGTCGTGAAGCTCTTGAGCACACTCTCCGAAGTAGGTACAATCTATAAAATACCGACAAGCAGGCAACCTTGCGGCGATGAGCCAGGCTATGTAGCTTGGTGTCCACCAGTTTTATGTCGCCTATGAGCCTCTTGGCCCTGCGTTCCACCGAGTCAAGAGCGGCAAGTTGGTATTTGGCTGAGCCATCCCAAAGGTGACTGCAATACTCCATGCAGGATCGGACTTGTGCTTTGTAAAGAGTTAAAAGCTGTCCAGGCGTAAAGTATCGCTTCACTCTATTCAGGACGCCCAGCTTTTTAGCCGCCGTCTGAGCCTTGTACTCGATGGTCGCACCGAAGTTTAGATTTGATGTCAACTCCATGCCTAGAAGCTCAAGCCTGTCAGTGACTGGGACAGATGTACCCCGAAAAGTAGGTGTCCAGTCGAAAGGACTCCTTTTTGCAGTGAAAAGACACGCCTGTGTTTTGGTGGCATTGAATGAGACCAGATTGTCGTTGCCCCATTCATGTTCACTTAAAATTATAATGACAAAACGATTTTTATACAATGGGTTACCAAACGACGGATTTTCATAAAAAAACAGCTGACCGAGCAAAGTATTTTTATATTTACAATGATTAAGTTCCTTGGGGGATCTTTTTCAGTTTGATTTGTAGAGCTAAGTTAAATTGGGCTCGGTACCTCCCTAACTAAATATCATCGCAGGGTTACTAAACGACAATAGCTCCGACAATAAACTCCAATTTGTCTTCCCCAGTTTCGTCTACTGCCTCCCAGAACATCTTATTTCTCCCCATCACCCCCATGTCTCTGGCCTCGATTCCTGACGACTGGCCACTTAAATCCCCTAGTAGGATCACCAACCGATTTGGTGAAGCCGGATAATTTGTAATGTCAAATTTGATATAAAATAATCTTTGCTATGTTTATACATACACCCAGACTTAACACAAATATCTAAAAATGACTTTACAAACATTTGTGTGTTGTGGGGATCGAAACCACGACCCTCGGCGTAGCAGGCAGGGATGCTGCCCACTACGCTATCGGGCCAGTCAAATTTATCCCGTCTCCTTATATATCAGCAAAATGCAGTTCATATTCTACACATAAAAATACGTATTTTCTTAAAACCTAGGTTTAATTTGGCTAATTGAAATTGGTTTTCAGTATTGTGTCAAAAAACTGTTAGTTAGGTGCTTTTAGACGTTTTGTGTCCCGCTAAGGCCCTATCCGTACGGTAGATTTTCTTGAAGTTCTGTAATAAATTGAATTTCATGCAATTTACTATTTCATACAACATATGTAACGCAAATTAAAATCGTACAAAATATTTGCAATGATGACAAGCCTTAAAATTTAAGATATAGTGGCATAAAGTATAACTACATCTTTGATTAGAATGATAGTTGAATGGCACGTGGCTATGGTGGAATGACTGACTGAATGACGTTTAACAGTGACGAATAATAGAAGAATCATGTCGATGATTGTAGGGTGTCTATCCTACTTCAGGTCTTTAGCTTGTACGGTCACGAACATTTGGCTTGGCTATGATTCCAAAATAGGTGTATGATATCCATTCAACCATGGGGTGATGATGGGTCTTTAGCCGGGAAACAGTGCTGATCACACTACCACCATAGTTAGTTAGTTAGTTTGGCTATCGACATTTGGCTATCAGATACTCAAATAGGATTACGGTAGGGAAAGGGTGATGCTGTCCTAAGCTGGACCACATGACTGGTCACCCTACTCCGGGTCAATAGGTCAGTCACTGACATTTGGTTATCCGATACTAAAGTAGGTCGACGATTTCCACCGCATGCTGAAGTGGAAGAGTTCTGCATAACAAGCGATTTGTAAAATTTCGCGAGTTCTCAATTGGTTCGTTAGGTCTATGATCGCATGCAAAAATATTTTTCAATTAAAACCCGTCTTCAGCTTCTGAAAACTCGACAAAATAGATTCAAAAGCTAATTAATAAATTGCATTAACATACTTAAATAAGATGGACCCTCACGCAATGTACATATTTGTGTTTATATTTATTATTTATATTCATATTCAAACAATGTATATATTTTATTGCGGTTCGTAAGAAAGATGGTTCCGTGCTTCCGTGGCACGTTATGCCGTCGGTCCTGGTTGCTGTCTATGATAGCATAGAGTTGTAGGAGGCGGTAGAAAAACTCTGTCACCAGGGTTCATCGGGTCGTTTGCAATTCGGTGTCCCACACGAAAAGAAGAAGAATCAGCCAGCAAGCGTAACGTGGCAAAGTGTGTCATGGTATCCAACGTTTCTATGAAAATTACATAAATGGGCTCAACATTGGACTATTCCCATAGACAATAACTTTGAGAGGCTGTTTTTAATTTTAAGGATTTCCTATCCAAAGGGTCAAAACGGGATCCTATTACTGACTTCTCTGTCTGTCCGTCTGTCAACAGGCAGTTACTTATAATCCGTGATAATTTTCACAGATGCCGGATTTCTATTGCCGCTGTAAGTTGTTACAGCGGCAATACACAATACTAGATTTCCGCCTAGCGGTTTCACCCGCAGCCACTCATTTTCCCGTGGTATTAGTTGTTTTCCCACGGTAAAAAGTAGCTTATATGTTATTTCGGGTTATACTCTACCTGTGTTTTAAATTTTATTTAAATCGGTCAAGTCGTTTGAGCGTGAAGACGTAACAAACATACATACACAAACACAAACTCTCAGATTTATAATATTAATAATTAATAATAGTACTGATATATATGGGGGCCTACTATATAAATTCGTGTTTATTTTTGGCTTGAGTTTGTCTATAACAGTTCAAATGGCTGTATCTTATATACTGTAATAGTTAGACACTTAAATAGTTTTCACAAAACATGTATTACTGTTGATGCTATAACAACAAATACTAAAAAAGAAGAATAAAAATAATATTTAAGGGGACTCCCATACAATAAACGTGATTTTCATACCAGGAATGGTACGGCATCTTTCTTGCTAGAATCGTATTCGGCAAAGTTTTATAATATTGACCACCTGACACTCATGATTGTCCCCGTTTTGTCACGTTCCTCTATCAGGGTCATGCAACCCTAATAAGGAATTGGACATGTAGAACGACTGTCATTCACCTCCATGACCCAGGTTGTAAATCAAAGCCCAAACGAGTTAGGCTGGTGGCTTATCTTAAGCCTTTTAAGAGCAAGAAGTATTCCGAAGTGATTCCGAACCATTCCTGGCATAAAAATAAAATTTATTGTATGGGAGCCCCCTTAAATATTATTTTTATTCCACGCTATAAATATTAATTTTATTCTCGTTTGTTTATTTATTATAGTTTGTTTGTTTGTTTATTTGCTATCCTACATTGAATAAAGTTATTTCATTTTCATTTTTCATTATTAATTTTTCATTAGGTTCTCATAATCGGCTCCAAAGATTTTCATTAAATGTTATAATGTAGGGATATTGGGGACAAAAAAATTATCTACTAGTTTTCGTTTTTATTTTAATTGCGTTTTACCAACATACACACAAATAGTTTTAACAATGGCAACACTTAAGACTACTTTCAATTTGCTATTACAAGCCATGTAGAAAAATGGAGATATTTATAAAGCTTTTCTTAAACGATAAATAGTATGGTATCCCATAAATGGAAACTCAATATTATTACCAGAATAGTTTGAACATTTACCTGCCTAAAAATCTTCAGCAAAAATGGTTATATTAAAAATGCTTTCTCATAAATACTTAGCAGTTTTAAGAGGGCCGTTTGAGTGATGTTTAACAGAGTGTGAAGCTGTACAAATGCGACTCTGTGGCGTATAAGTTTAACTGTATGGCACTAGAAATTTGTGAGTGTTAGCAATAGAGCCAAGACACTATTATATTACATTTATATTTTTTTAGACTTTATTCAGGTTAGACTCTTGAGACTGAGACTATTCATGGAAATAATGTGATGGTTCTTGTATTTAGGTGAAACTAACTTTAGTTTTATTTTCTTGATTAAATCAGCATGTTACAGTCTTTTGCTATCTTGTCTGGCTATTGCTTTTTTCTATTATCTATTTGCCGAGATTCATAACGTCCAGGTGCCTATGTTATGAAACTACAGGCTACAAGTCTACAAGTGAAATTCTTAGTATATTTCGTAGCCGGTTCATATTCCTGGTATCATAATAACTAACAGACTACGCAATGAACATCGAATTTTACCTGTAAAATTCTAGCCTGTAGTTTGATAATATCGGGTACAGTTCGGCAGTAGCAATTTGATTATACCACGTTATCACATAGTCAACGAAAAACTTGAGGAAGCCAGTCCTGCTAGAGGTTTTAGTGTTACGCAGACTAATACAAATCCTTATCCTTTCGTTAACTCTGTCTACCTGTAATTTTTTCTAGCAAAGTTTTGCGACACTCTCCCATACAAGTGAAAGGAGGAAAAACCTGTAAACAAATTAGATACAAAATTTAACTTTGTAACACTGAAAAAGCAGATTTCCTTTATATTTGTTACTTAAGTTACATTGAATACGAAACCCTTTTTATGAGCGAATCTGAAACCCTCTTGGCCAGTTTTTTAAACCGTACATTTACATTTTAAATATTCTCCAGCACTTGGCACGGCACAACAGTGCGCTATCAAATGCAATACTTGGCGGAGTTCGAAACTCGCTTTCGAATGCGAAATGAAGCCACACCAGAGTTATTGCAATGCAAATGAAATACCCGACGTGTGGGATTTAATTTAAAATGGTTTATATTGAAAATCAGACGCAATACGAAGCCTCGTCAATGCATAGTAATTATAAATTTCGTGGAAAATAGAGTTTTAGGAATTGGATAGTATGAACTAGACTGTTTATTATGTTTTTTTTTACGGAGTTACAAAAAGGTCAAAGTGCTCATGAAACTGAACAAATTACTCAATAGAACATAGGTCGAAGTATAAAAAAAATTGTTGGTCAGCTGTTTAATTTACTATGGGAGGTCCCATTTTTTATTCATACTTCGAGTTATGATCCATGGGGAAAGTTGTTCAGTTGTAGAGTATCTTGACCTCCTTTCGGCTTGTTCCCATTTTGTTACTCCTTGTATAGATATATTATATTAATTGTGTTGATATTAATATTATTTTGTAATATTGCGATTATTACCTGAGGATGTCGTTAAAAGACACTTAAGGGTAATTATCCAAGGAATGGGCAGCAGCATTTCCTCGAAATGTAATCTTGCACTGCGCTTGCCAAATCGCTTGCCAAGCGTGGTGTGTATAGCAATACCCCCCGATAAGGGGAGTCCCGTGTCCTGGCCTGGCCTGTAGATCAATACTTTATACTGTTGCCCAGCTTAAACTCCTTGGAAAAACATGCCATCAATCAGCAAAACATTACTTATAATTTAAAGGATCAACCATGAGTACAAAAACTTTTTGGCAGTACTTTGAGTGATGAAAAGCGGCAAGCGTAGCGTTGGACGCCCTTCGGCCAGACGGACTGATGATTTAAAAAAGTGGCTGGTAGCGACTGCATGGCGAAAACGAGAGATGGCGTACCCTGGGGAAGGCCTACGTCCAGCAGTGGCCTGCAATAAGCTGAACTACTGGCGGCCGATGTGGCGCAGTTGTAGTGCGACTGCCTGCAATGCAGAGGTTCTGGGTTCGATTCTCGGTGGAACACTCATAAAGTTGATATATATCACTTTGAGAATTTGTTCCCGATCTGGTTAGGACATTGCAGAGTGAACCACCTGTACCCGATATTATCAAACTATAGGCTACAATTATACAGGTGAAATTAGATGTTCATTGCGTAGTCAGTTAGCCATTATGATACCAGGAATAAAAACTGGCTACGCAATGTAGTTTCATAACATAGGCACCTGATTGTCCGAAAAAAAATATTCCGTGCTTCGGAGGGCGCGTTAAGGGGTCAGTCCCGGTTGCAGTCTATGATTACTTAGACGGCGGTCGTTACACAACAATGTCAGAGGCCTACTACTAGGCGGTTAAAAACTCTGACACCAGGGTTTATCATGTCGTTGGACGACTCGGTGTCCTAAACAAAAAGAGAGAGAACGTAGAGAGCCGAATTATGTATGTATGTTGAGATAAACTGGTTCCGCAATCGATATTATACTGGTTCTCCATACAAATATTTAAAAAAAATATGTAATAAAAACTTTTAAAACAAGCTTTTATTTAAGTGCTCTGAAAAGATGAAAATAAAATTTTGAATGACATTAACCACATTCATTTATGACTTTACAGAAATGAAAATATAATAAAAGCTTGTCGCGATGCCTAGAAGAAACTACCTAATTACAGTTAGGTGCGTACCTTATTACAAAATTTCAATCACAAATTGAATGTTTTGCGACAAGCTTTTATTATATTTTCATTTCTGTAAAGTCATAAATGAATGTGGTTAATGTCATTCAAAATTTTATTTTCATCTTTTCAGAGCACTTAAATAAAAGCTTGTTTTAAAAGTTTTTTTTACATAATTTTATTTTATATTTTTTAGTTTATGTTACGATAGTTATTGATCAATACGAAAGTCTTTCTATAAAACGGAGAGACCTTCAATAGAAAAACTTAAGGCACGGGGAAAACTAACATTAGGATAAAGTATAATTATCTCTTTTATATTCTATAGAAGTAGGTTGGTACCTACTCCTCCGGCATCCCTAATAGAAGCATTAGCTCGTAATATGTCTTAGTCTTTTCATTTCATTGATGGCGTCATTATTACATGGCCGAGTCCCAGTTAATTTCGAACAGTCTAATTCTTCTACCAGGAGGCCTTCTATTGACGTGACCCTAATTCATGGTGGGCCTACCAACTGCCTATCATGAACGAATTCGTATACAAAATTGCAAGTCCCAGCAGTTGAATATTGAGGAGTTCCATAGTTCGAAGACAACCCTGGATGTAGCGTCTAATTCATGGTGGGCCTACCAACTGCCTATAATAAACGAATTCGTATACAAAATTGCAAGTCCCAGCAGTTGAATATTGAGGAGTTCCATAGTTCGAAGACAACCCTGGATGTAGCGTCTAATTCATGGTAGGCCTACCAACTGCCTATAATAAACGAATTCGTATACAAAATTGCAAGTCCCAGCAGTTGAATATTGAGGAGTTCCATAGTTCGAAGACAACCCTGGATGTAGCGTCTAATTCATGGTGGGCCTACCAAATGCCTATAATAAACGAATTCGTATACAAAATTTTGTGTCCCAGCTATAAACCGCTGAGGAGATCTCTCGTACGGAGCCGATCCTGGCAGCAGCATCAGGTCAAATTTATAATTAACATGCATTGTCATCGGTTCTGGACCAACATGCAAAATTTCAACTCAATCGGATTCCGAGAAGTGGTTCAAATTAAACTTGCAAGATTTGCACCGAACAAACATTGTTACTTATATACTTACATACACTGCAAGTTAAATAAAAGCTTTTAATTACCATGATCATTTAATCCCTTAAACGAGTGAAATCGCTATACTGCTGATATGTTTTAATCGCAAAACTCCGTGGAAGCTTGCACGTAATAGGCTTGTGTCCTACTCGTCAAACAAGCTATATTTTGCGTGAAAAAAAAAGGATGTCGTGACATCAATAGGAAAGCATTAAGTCTTGTTCAGTTGTTGACTCGACATCTAAACAACTGGGTAAAGTATTTTCAGAAGTGCCATTATTACATTCTTGTATTGAATTTTACTTTGCAACCAGTGCGGAAGTTTGACCATAAAGTATATTACTGAGTTTTTTTGTACAGTATAAACCTGAATAGTGAATGAAACTGCAAATAATTAGGCATTGTATTTGATGATAGTTGCATAAACTCTTATTCTCAGTGTAGCTTATGTTGCATGGGTTATAAAACAATAAATGAGAAAAGGCAGAGCACACCGCGTCCGTATCTGTCACGTTGTAATGTATGGGACAGTATGAGATATGGCACACTGCTTGCGTTGCGTAGACGTGCACGTATGCGTAATGCGTATGGTCACGCATTGCGGCTCCCACAGGACATACTGATTGCCTACCCTACGCAGAGTGGAACGGCAACGTTGCTTAGATGCGTGTGGTGATGACGTGTATTCTATGAGATTTCCTATTAGAAGTCACTCCAAACACGTTCGAACAAGCATAGCTCTGTCCTGCATAGTGCGGACGTGACAGTTGCATTTCTTTACAAAACAACGGTAGTGGTGAGTGATATTCATTTTGTATGATGAGTAATAAAAAACGTATTTAATTAGTGTGCCAAGATTAATTTATTTACGCAAAATGAATGTTGATTCGCGATACGTGTGCAGCACACATATTTGGAGTAACATAAGTAACCCCGCTGTAACCAGCCCAGAAAAGCGTGGCAGGGGTGTGCACCTGTCTAGACGTAATCACGCGCGTGGTTACGTGCACTAGCTGCATATAGATGCGGTGTGCTTTGCCCTGAACTATTCTAGTTTTGGACATTGATTTTAAACATCCTATTCTAATATTTTTGACCCAAGACTCAACCCTATAGTAACCTAGTACGGCCCATTGCATAACACTATCATTATAATGCAATAAAATTCCGCTGCACTCTTGGTAATGCAATTCCGGTCGCGTGCTTCACCTGAGGTGACTCTCTCGCCTTAAGCCCGGTAGAGAGATTTGAACAACATACACTTATCACGACTTTATACCATGCGGGGTATGTAGTATCAGATCTTTGCCTGGCGGTTCACTCACTTGTCGTCCGTCGTTCCGTTTTTTTAACGCAACGTAACGCATGCGTCTATCAGACGAAAGGTAATTGGGAATTCCAATTTTATTCTCATACAAATACGGCTACGGTGGATTTACAGTGCAAAACGGAGGCGTGCGTCAAACGACTTGACAGACGCCTCCGTTACGCACCAACCCGCGCCGTAAACTCAACGTAGCCGTATTTGTACGGGTATAAGATTAGAATTCGCAATTTTCTTTCGTTAAAAAAATGTATACCAAATACGAGATGTTTAAAAAATGGTATTCTTACCCACCCGTCCATAATTATAATTCAACTTTTTGCCCATTTAGCGCCATATTCTTTAACACCTTATTACCACTGTAATAATACTTTCACTGCGGCCGAGCGCTAGGGCAGGGAATTTAATTTATTAAGCGGCTCTTGGTGCCGTTAACTCATTCCTTGCTTCTTGAGAATTATTATACGCCTTCATTTTATCATGTTTAAAGAATTGGTATATTTATATTACAGGCTTCCACCATTGCATTACAGTTTTGATAACTGTAGCCAATAGTCGTCATCATTTGTCATTCACTGGTCATCCTAGTGGTCCTATAATCAAACGCATGTAAATAACAACTTCACTTTGATACAAATGTCGTTGACTGGTGGTGGTGGCGTAAAATAACATGCCGTGTGACTTACCTGGCCAGTCCCTAGGCAGTGCCGCTTTACTTTCAGAACAATACAAAAATGTTACTCTACCTTAGGGCATGTGTCATATACCAACTTAAATTATTTAAACTAGGTAGTTATCTCAATTTCACGACTAAATTCGTAGACACTAACGGCAGATTATTCACAGGTAAATAACCTAAACGCCATAAATAAAAGACCTAAGCCGACACATGTCCGAATACGGCGTGTGCTGTCATGTTTGAGCGTAAAACAGATTTATGGCGGAGTCTGCAGGGCTGTCACACATTGCTTCTGAACACCTAGACCTAAATAATTTACTTCCGTGCCCAAACACTTGGATAATTTAGATGGAGCGATTATTTTTTAAATTTAAGTACCTATTTCACTGTTTGCTTTTGCAACTACTTGCAAATCTTTCCTATTTGTCTCTCTATTAATGTAAAGATTGCCTGGAAGAGATCGCTGCAAGCGATAGGGCCGCATCTGTTTACTTTTAGTTTTCTGTATTGTTTTGATTCTGTTGTGCATGTTGTAAGCAATAAAGTATTCATCTATCTATATATAATTTATTTACAAAGCCAAAAAAGTAGCATTTATTCTACTTACAGGGCCCCATTTCACTATTTTATTTGCCTTTGTAATGCCATAGCTACTCAACCATCATTTTATTGCCATTGTGAATTTCTATACTTTAAACTGTTAGCGGAATATGAAACAGCCAAAACCATACAACTGAGTCCCATTCTAAATAGTGGAATACGACTTAAACAATCAGTGGAACATAATTGTCACCTATCGAGATAACGTAAAGCCTTATTAAAAAAAAGCTGTATAACTATGTTTACAAAGTGCATAATAAACCACATATTATAAACTCATTCTTAAACAAATTCTACAAGACACCAACCAATCATGGAAATAATGCATTATCTATTCAAAGAGTCCAAGAAAGTTATAAAACAAACCTAAACACGTATCAAAAAAGCATTTTACTTTCAAAAGAATTCAAACCACGTTGTTTCCACAAATAAATCATGAGGGTGTCATTGAAAGCTGTTTTATATTTGAAATAAAAGTTTATGGCGTTATTTATTTCTAAACAAATAGGTAGTTATGCATTATATCTGTTTTGTTTTGAAATGTGTTCGTTTTATGTCTAAACACACCTCTGCCGCACAAATCATAAACGCAGTAAGTCGCATTTTCGCGCTAAAACAGTTAAGTATAGGCGCGTAATGCTTGCAGTATGGCCAATATAAATCAAAGATCCGTTTTTTAATATCTACAGAATAAAGGTGAAATTTAAAAATCATAACCGCAGTATGGCTCAGGTTTTTTTTACGACAAGTTAATATAATAGCAGTAAGTGTACTTGCTGCAAATTTTTATTAAACAACTCTAAAAAAAAATCTCGCGATGTATAACATAAGTGCAGTATAGAACTTTACTGCATTGATAACAATGAATACGTAGAGATATTGCAATAGATTTGCGTATCATATTTGAAGTAAATAATTGACATGTTTTGGTTGATTTTAGGTTTTTAGCACAATATATAAAACGAATTATCCGTGTGTGAATGTGTGGATGCGCGTGTGCGAGAAGGAAAGGTAATTAAAGTTAATTTCTAGTTAAAGTGAGATGAATGACGCGGATCAGCTAGTCCAGGTTGTTTACTTTTTTGCAGTTGTCAGTACAGTTGCTTACTATCCTTTGACCTTGACACAGTTCTCTGTAATTGATATTTATACTTGTTTCTTCTTATTTGTTTGACCTGGTGCATACATTAATTCGTCCCCCACAATACTAACTGTCGTATCTAGCAAACTGTCGTATCTGTACTGAAACTGCCATTATATTCGTTGTTTTAATTCGAAAATGTTCTCTCTAACAGTCGTATTTGTATCTCTTACCGTTTTGGAGATAGAACATTATTAACACTAGCGTATCTGTAAAACTTCAATATAAAAAATAGTTCTAACTGTAGTATGTAGATACGCCTCTTAGTGAGATTTTTTTAAAAATATTATAATAAAAAATAATGGCGTATGTACAAAGGACAGTTAGACTAAAACTTTATGTTTAATGTTTACTGACATTCCTCAATTCACGTCTAATTTCTCACGGAAAGTAATAAATTAAGCTCTTTATAACCATTATAATAAGGTGCATGACACAATTACACAATTGAGGTACGGGAGGGGCGACTACCGCGCCACAACTTCGTCCGCCAATCACATGCATTTTGTTCAGTCGCACCATGTTTGCTTACTGAGGTAGCCGCACGCGCTGTCTCTGCGTTGTGTCGACGTTTTTGTATTGTATGGTAAGTTTTTCATTGCTATTGTATATTTATTATATTGTAAAGGTCTTGCAACATTGATATTTCGTATATGAAGTAAACTTATTCCGTATTACTTGTACGATTCAGGTAACATTGTCTTGGGTGCCGAGTAAACGGATCAACATGGATGCATCTATTAACCCGGATGTGATAGTGAAATGGCGCGACGGTAGTCAAAATTGTGTCGCAATAAAAGATTTGAAGTCGATGCGCAAAGGAAGAGAAGTTGATTGTGTTGGAGCCCCAGTGAAAATGTTATATAATAAAAAATGGTACTATGGCATGGTTATCGCAACAGAGGAAAATGTCCAAAAAATACAGGTGAAGAATCTAGTTCTGATGATGAACCGCTTATTAACATTAAAACTAGAAACGAGAACCCAGGTGTTATATAACACAAAAAAGACCCATACAGTGATATCGATATTGAATATCCGCAAGACCCCGACTTCATTATTCAAAGTACAAATAATAGAAAACGATCTGTTAGCAGTGAGACTGTTTGTATCTATACATATAATAAAACAGAAACGAAACCAATTCTGTACATGAAATAGATTCAAAAAAGGGTTTTTGCTTCTAATTGTGTTCAAGATACAGACATCAAAACAGAAGTAAAATTGATTTTTGTCTGTTTGTCTGTTTGTCTGTTTGTCTGTCGGTATGTTTGTTATTCTTTCACGTAAAAACTACTGCACAGATTTCTACAAAATTTTATACTGTGGTAGCTTATTACCCGGGTCAACCTCTAGGATACTTTTTACCTCGAAAAAATCTTTCATTCCCATGGTAAAACACAGTAACTGGTTCCGCAAAGCGAGTTCCGAATTTTTTTCCTAAAAAATAATATAGATGTCGCTGTTAGTTTTGTAAAACGCGGTATTGACCACGTATTGACTGACATACGATCTGACCATCTAAACGACCCCGTGAAACGACCTAACCAAACAAAAAACAAACAATCACACATTTAATCCTTGCGGGGTAGGTTGAGCGTCAACGGCCGTAAGTATTTTATCGCTATCGCCACGTCTGTCATATATACGGGTCGTTCTAACTATTACAGAAATGTTTCGGACTTTTACTTTGACCTTTGGTCATGGTCAAGGTATGTGATGGAAGACAGATGAATTGTGATATTTTCTTGAGTTTGCACAACTATCACTCATCACAATAAAACAATTTTAAACGGATTTAAGTTGTGTTTATTGTGGAAACGTAGGAATTGTGAAATCCAAAATTAACACAACTTAAATCCGTTGAAAATTGTTTTATTGCGAAGACAAATTATGATTTGGGTAAAATTAGTGATTTTTTTTACCACTACAAGAGGCCGTTGGCCTGAGTTAAAGGTTATAATACTTTTAATTTTAACTCGACATCTCTACGTGTAACCGAGATAGTGAGTCTTGAAAGACAGACAAATGGACAACAAAGTGAGTGAACCTATAAGGGTTCCATATTGCAGCCTAAAACCTATTTACCAATATAGTTTTTATTTTAACTCGATATCTCTGCGCATTCCCGAGATAAAGCGTCTTACGAGACGGATGGACGGACGGACGGACAACAAACTGATCGTATAAGGGTTCCGTTTTTTTGTACGTTTCTTTTTGATGTACGGAACCTAAAAAATTATAAATACCTTCATTAGTTAGAATCAAAAATGTTAGAGTAAAATTTGTTTAAAATTACTTCATAGATGTCGCTGTTAGTTTTGTGAAACCCGCTAATGAAATGTTTTCTCCAAAATTATATAACAAAGCCACTGACAGGCGGCAAGTTTTCTAAAAAAAATAATAATATAGTATTGTAAACTATGCCGTGTGATGCCGGCTTGCAATAGCATCACCCCATTTCTTTTCCGTGGGAGTCGTAAGCGGCGACTAAGGGACTTTCACATGGGCCATGGGCTGACAACCTGTCACCATGGCGATACACAATTTTCCGAATGACCATCAAATATATGTCAGACGGCCGAAAAAACGGACATTTACGCTCTGCCTACCCTGCAAGAGATAATAGGCGTGATATACGTATGTAAGTATAAACTTGGGCAACGGATATTCTGATAGATTGTTTCTTTAAAGATAAATCTTTTTTTGTGAAGTGGCGCCACTATCGAGGTCGTTCACGGTTACACTCGCCTTAAACATTTTTGCAGAGATCAGAAGGCAAAGAAGGATTGCACTTGCTGTAGTATCTTCAAGTATCGCTGCCACACTGCTTCCAGGAGAGAAAACGGCGCATACAACTTTCAAAATACCAATCGATTTGGACACAAACGATACTCCAATATGTGCTGTATCACGTAATAGTTACAAGGCAAAGGTTTTCTGATATTGTTGTCTGGTAGTTATGTGACGAGTGTACGATGGCCAACAAAAAAACAGTAGAAGCTATGGATAGGACTTTGAAAGACATACGCATAGATAATAGGGCCATGGGCCATATCACTGTTCTTTTTTCCAGTGACTTTTGCCAAACACTTCCAGTTGTTACTCGAGGTACCAGGGCTGATGAGGTGAATGCCTCACTAAAATCATCGGCTCTTTGGCCACAAATTCACAAGCTGACCATGACGGTGATCATGCGAACCCGTCTCGGAGGTAATCCACGGGCTGAAGAGTTTTCACAAGCTTTATTAAAACTCGGCAGAGGTACTTTACCAGAGGATAACGGTCAAGTAAGTCTGCCTGAAACGCTTTGCCAAATAGTTTCTGGTCTAAAGAGAATCATTTCTTCTGTGTATGGCGAGCCTTCCTTCCTTCAAAAGAAAGATTCGTAGCTACGTGGAAGAGCTATTTTTGCACCCAAAAATGATCAGACTGCTTCAATAAACCATACCATTATGTCACAAATCACTAGGGGTATGGTGGTATACGCGTCAATTAACACTGTTATGAATCAAGACAAAGCCACTAACTACCTAATAGAATTCCTAAACTCCTTGAGTGCGAATGGTCTTTCTGCACACCAAATATTACTTAAACTTGGTGTTCCTATCATGCTTCTTTGCAATCTCACTCCGCCAAAGCTGTGCAGTTGAACCAGACTGAAGATCTTAAGCTTAAAGATGAATGTATTCGAGGCGGATATTTTCACTGGTTGTGGCGCGTATACCACTCATTCCCAACAACTTTTTATTCCAATTTCAGGGCATTCAGTTTCCCGTCAGCGTTTTCTTTGCAATGACTGTAAACAAATCGCAAGGACAGACGCTGAAAGCCGCAGGCGCGTAGGTCTTACGATTCCCTGTTTATCACACGGGCAGCTATATGTCGCTTGCTCTCGAGTCAGTTCTCCTGAAAATTTGTACGTTTTAGCACCCGATGGTAAAACTACCAAAGTAGTTTATAATGATGTTTTGTAGCTGATGTCCATAGTATCAAAACCAAGTACCTAACCGAAAAACAAGTTAACCAGTATCTATTCATTGCACATCTTAAAGAGAAAAAACTTTATACAAACATGATATTAATATTAAACAATATGCATACATCAACTTCACTAACTCACAAGTCACTACACCATGCGTACGAAGTCGCGGGCAACAGCTAGTCGATAATAAAAAACAAAGAAATTTCGATGTTAACAAGTTAAATGATGTGCAATCCGCGTTTGTAAGTAAACAAACGCAGATTGTTATCATTATTATGCTAGCAGCATTTTGACAATAATTTGGACTGCACTAGTCATATTACAGAATCACAGCTAAATACATTGCATCATGAGCCTACAGATGTTGTTGAAGATATTGCAGTTTTTGATGACTCTATGACACTAATGGAAGGTGAAGAAACTCCACCGCTACAAATACAAAATCAGCATTGTGAGGTAATCGGTTGTAAGAAAATGGTAAGCAGCTCCTGTTTTACTTGTACGATTCTGGTATGCTGGGATCATTTAAGTGATCCTACTTGTGTTAATCACCAAAAAAACAATTCATCCCATGTTAATGAACCTTTACTTGATTTCAATGTGCTCGAAGATACTAGTTGCCTTCCAGAAAACTTTGAAGTAGAATGTGCACCGAGAAAAATAGAAAGAAGTAAAAAAGTGATGGAGAAAGTAAAAAAAAACTTTTTTTTATTTTTATTAATGATGTGTTTGCTCTTGACTTTAGTCTAGGTCATAGGACAGAGACAGAGTCTAAGATGGAGCAAGCTCACCCAGAAGAAGCCTGTTCACTCTTGCTTTGAAGAGATTAGGGTTGTATGCGTTTGGAAACACAGACGCAGGTAGTGAGTTCCACTCTTTAGCAGTGCGCATTATAAATGATGATTGGAAGCGCTTAGTCCGAATTGGTGGAATGGCAACCAGGTATGGATGGTATCCGGCGGTGTGTCTTGATGTCCGATGGTAGAAGGGAGTTGGTGGAACAAGGTCGTGAAGCTCTTGAGCACACTCTCCGGAGTACAGTCTGTAAAAAACCGACAACCTTGCGGCGATGTGCCAGGCTATGTAGCTTGGTGTCCACCAATTTTATGTCGCCTATGAGCCTCTTGGCCCTGCGTTCCACCGAGTCAAGAGAGGCAAGTTGGTATTTGGCTGAGCCATCCTAAAGGTGACTGCAATACTTCATGCAGGATCGGACTTGAGCTTTGTAAAGAGTTTAAAGCTGTCCAGGCGTAAAGGATCGCTTCACTCTATTCAGGATGCCCAGCTTCTTAGCCGCCATTTGAGCCTTGTACTCGATGGTCGCGCCGAAGTTTAGATTTGATGTCAACTCCATGCCTAGAAGCTCAAGCCTGTCAGTGACAGGGACAGATGTACCCCGAAAAGCAGGTGTCCAGTCGAAAGGACTTCTTTTTGCAGTGAAAAGAAACGCCTGTGTTTTGGTGGCGTTGAATGAGACCAGATTGTCGTCGCCCCATTGGGAGACAAGACTTAAGGTCAGATCTGTTTGCTCTACCATGGCCTTTCTTAACGAACGTATTTCATCCCCACTGGTTTTTGCACCTGTCAAGTATTTCTCTGAAACGGTACTATCATCTGCGTATCCAACAATACCATGCCGAAGGAGGTCATTGATGTGCAGCAGGAAAAGAGTTGCAAAGAGAACAGACCCCTGAGGAACTCCGGCACCAATGGCCATAAGGTCAGAGGAGCAGCCGTCAACGACTACTCTGATGGACTGTTCACCAAGGAAGTCTGAAATCCAAGTACAAAAATCAGCTGGTATGCCATAAGCAGGAAGCTTCCTGAGCAGACTTGCATGCCAGACCCTGTCAAAGGCCTTCGAGATATCGAGTGAAACGGCAAGTGCTTCGCCATTTTTCTCGATGGCTTCGTCCCAGCAGTGCGTGACATACACAAGAAGATCACCAGTAGACCGCCCCCGGCGAAAGCCATATTGACGGTCACTGAGAAGATCATTGTCTTCAAGGTAAGTCAGCAACTTACTGTTAAGTACCCTCTCCATGACCTTGCATAGGATGGAGGTGATACAATGCAGTTTTCATGTTCAGCATTACGTCCTGCATTGTTAAAAATTACAATGAGGCTGATTTTTTTGTTTCTAATTATCATTGGAGAGTTGAAGACTATTTTAGTTTATAGTAAGGATATTGAGTTTTAAAATACTCAAATAAATTAATATTGAAAGATCTGATTTTTTATTTGAATATTATTTTGTGTTTAGAATAATAAATAATAACGTGTTCCATTATATTTGTTCACATTTACCAACAGAAGTCCCCGTCGTAACTGATTGTCTCAAGTACATTTTGAAAACAAAGTTATCACAAAGTGACGTATCTGCTTCAAATAGATTTAACTATTAAGTCAAGCATTCAAATACTTATTATTGTATACTTATGACTTCAGACAATCATACAGGTACTAAAAATGTAAATAGTTCATTTCTGAAGCCGCAAACAACGGCTATATTATGATTAATAAATGCCGAACAACCGAAAAACGGTTGCCCTGACAAAGTACGATATTTCAGATACGACAGTTAGTACTGTGAGGGACGAATTGTAATACCTATATGCATGAGTTGAATAATATGGAGGAGAGAAAAAAAGCTTTAGGTACTAGAACGTAGTTCAGAAATGCCTTAATACAACAAGCAGCTAATGCCAAAAGAAGATTGCGTCAAAATAAACTACTTCAATCGCTTAGTGAAAGCAAGGATTCTAAAGGTAAGTAATTTAAATCTAATAGGAGTAGGTAAATGTCCTAGAGTTTCCGTTTCAATGTTTGGAAGATTTCTCATTGGCCTTTCAGAGCCCAATAGCTTTCCAGGCATTTTCAGCCCGTCTTTCGACTTCTTTATACTGTCTGACGACCTTGTGGCGCAGTGATAGTGCAACTCACAAAATAAGTATTTATTTATCACTTTGTGAATTTGTTTTTAGTCTGGTTAGGACATTGCATAACTGACTGGCTGAACCACCTGCCTCGACCCTTTCTACATGCCCTAAGGTAGACTGGGAGATAGCGCCTAAGTCCGCCCGTGTACATTTCTGTGCATAAAGTTCAATAAATAAATTGTCCGTAAGTAAGATGGTCCCGTGCTTCGGAGGGCACGTTAAACCGTCGGTCCCGGCTGCTGTCTATGATTACTTAGACATGCGGTCGTAACTCAACCATGTCAGAGGCCTACTATTAGTATAAGGCGGTTGAAAAACTCTGAAAACAGAGTTCATCGGGTCATAGGACGACTCGGTGTCCCACACGAAAAGAAAAAGAAGAAGAAGATTACTGTCTGGCCGAAAAATAAACTATCTTTCTGTTTTCAGTGATTCCATTTAATGTTTTTTTGTTATTTATTTAGGGAAAGTTGCGAGATTTAACAATTTTTTGGGGAAGAAATCCAAAGTGGTTTGAATCTGCTCACCAGAGCTATATTTTAGGGCAAAACGGCCTCTCTGTGCTTCAATGCACATTATATTTTTTTAAATAACATCGAGGAACTATTTTGCGGACTTTTGCTTGCGAACTTAAGTCTTAGTATTCATAGAAATCATCAATTGTCATAATTTTTACGACGTTATTCTTAGAATTGGACTGCTGAACAGCAGACACAAAATCATCAAAGTCATAAACTTTAGTTTTTGCGTTTCAGGGACAGTTCCACCTGGTGATGGAAACTGTCAGCACTCATGAACGAGTGTCCAGGCTCAATATTTTACCGTTATTGTTTTAGCTGCAATTAAATCACTGTTAATGATTATAACGAGAAATGAAAAAAATGCTTAGTTTTTATTTTGCGATGAGCAATTATCAGCCTAAATAACAAAATCTTTAGCGTCTCGATTATGAACAAAGAATGCCCTAAATGTAGATATAATATCCTCTTGGTTTCTTGATGATTTTGTGTCTGCTGTTCAGCAGTCCAATTCTAAGAATAACGTCGTAAAAATTATGACAATTGATGATTTCTATGAATACTAAGACTAGTTCGCAAGCAAAAGTCCGCAAAATAGTTCCTCGATGTTATTTAAAAAATATAATGTGCATTGAAGCTCAGAGAGGCCGTTTTGCCCTAAAATATAGCTCTGGTGAGCAGATTCAAACCACTTTAGATTTTCTTCCCCAAAAAATTGTTAAATATTGCAACTTTCCCGAAATAAATAACAAAAATCATTAAATGGAATCACTGAAAGCAGAAAGGAGAATATTTCAAAGAAAATAGTAACCGCTCATGCCAGAAAACAGAAAAACGTTTTGGTTGAATCTGCCAACCAATAATGATAAAGATAGTGACGAAAATAGTTTGATCGTAGATTAGAATTGTTTAAGTTCAATAAATGTTTCTCTCCTATATTTTTTCTATGGTTCTTTTATTTTGCCACATAATTATCAACTACCTACCTACCTACACAATAAAACTGAGTCATGATAAAATATTTACGATATTCAGTTTATATCAAGAAAACTATGTTGTTATTATTAACGCAGCAAATACCAGAAATGAGAATTCAAAAGCGCAGTAAGGTACAGTAATACTGCGTTTATGTGAAAACTGTGACTATAAAATTTAGAGAAGTCCTAGTCATAACATGTTTTTTAAACTTTAGGCCACTTTATTAAAACATTTAAATTCTTTTTACGGTAAATTTGAATTCCCCGCTCTCGTATCCATACAAAACACTAGTTGATTTGTTCTAAAACTATTCGTAATATTATATTATTATAAGATTAAAAATCGATTTTTTTAGAGCGTTTTACTCGAAAGTACTAAAATGTTCCATACTGCACTTATAGTTTGTGCGGCAGCTGCGCTGCGAGCTGAAATAAAATAAACTTTATTCAAAGTAAGATAGTACTATCACTGTTTTTTTTACTTTTTATTTCTTTGTATTTATGTGTGTTGTTAATTATTCAATAAACGTTTTAGAATTGTCTAAAGTGCATAGCTTTTCTTAAATTATAACAGCATATGCGGCCGCCGCTGCATGTGCAGTCAGCCGCTCGGTTCGGATAGTATCCCATACAAACCCATACGAACCAATAGTGCATAATATATGCTGTCGGCCGTCGGCCGCTCGGTTCGGAATAGTACCTTAAGAAAGCGCGTCACATTCCTCGCATCGGGTGTGGAGCAGTCCTAACAGTATTCTACAAGTGGTAGCAGAGAGACTGGATGCGGAAAGTTCCATCATGCGTCACTGGAACAGTATCCATATTGTTAAAGTGACGAGAAAGGTTGGGGTTTTGAAACCCAATTAATTATATGGCAATCTTATAATTAATCTTATGCATACCTTCTGTTTACTAACATAGTTGTTTAAGGAATGTAATATTTAATGGATGAATATCTAAAATAAAACATTTATTTATATATCTATCACTTATTGAAGTCATTAAAAAATGAGTTTTTTACGTCCGTTGTTGCGTATTTTGGCGCAACCTTATTGCATGCGTTTGTCAAACGAAAGGAAATTGCGCATTCCGATCATACCTCTATAGATACGACGACGGTCGTTTGACAGACGCACCGTCGCCGTAGTAATTTGTATTACGGACGTCAAGTTGGAGAGCTGCATTAAACTGAACAGCTTACCTTAGATTTTTTTTAAATTAAGAAAATAAATTTGTTCACCAAATACTTCACTTTGTTTAGGAGGTTAAAAGCTTTTTTAAATTTTGAAAAAAATACTTATTAATAGTTGTTTAGTTTTATGAGTAGGACGCACCTTAATATTATTTGTACTTAATTAAAAGTAACCTTATAGTTCAAGCGCTCAAATACCATAGCAGGGAATGGACATCCCAATAATAGATACATATTTGACAGCTGCCCGATTCATACTAATGCTATAGCAAACTTTTTTCTTTTGTTGACATCTCTTTTAGTATGGATCTGACGGCTGTTAAATATAGCATTGGGATGGCATCAATTATTGTGGGGTAGTTATAATAATGACAACTTGCACAACAATTCCGTAACTGAACAATGCGAGTGTGTTTCCGACACTAAAGCGGTATTAAACACGAAAATACATATTAAGAACTGGGTGTTAACGAATGCCGCAAAATTCAATAAGTATTGACGATAAAGTTGCTCCATTAAAAGTTGGCATTACTTTGCGGGGAAGTGTGGTGAAAGCACCTGTATATGTGAGGCATTGTTTATACCTTCTATTTTAACAAGTAGGACACGGCCACCGATGTGACGCAGTGGTAGTGTAACTGCCTGCGCTTATAGGTCCCGGGTTCGATTCCTGGTGGGGAAAAATCAGCTTTGTGAGTGACAAAGCTTTGTGAGTTTGTTCTCTGTATGATAAGGACATTGCAGGCTGATTGTCCGTAAGTAAGATGGCAAGTTAAGCCGTTAGTTCTAGTTGCTGTTTTTGTTTGCATAGATTGCGGTCGTTACACACTATGTCAAGAAACCGACGCACCTCATTTGTTTATTTTTCCAACTGTTTATTCAAATAAAGGAGTTCGTCAGCCTGTGTTATCAACTCCGCTACATAAAAAAACTTTAATCCTGTTTTATATTTCCCTGAAAACTAAAAATTCCACTTGCAGAAATAGCGCTGCAAATTGCAGTAAACTCTTTTCACTTCTTATTTATTTAAATAAAGTTGCAAAAGCGTAAGGAATCCTACCACCAGACGTCGCGAACTTAAAATAATTAATTACCTTCCACGCCTGAAGCACTATTACTCTACCTTGCCAGGGCCCGATGTGGCGTACATTGCCGGCAACTGATGTGGGGTGATAAAGCTAGGTGTAATGGATGCGACAAGTCGTTTGACAGATGCATCCGTAAACCCACTGTAAATGCACAGTAGCTGTATTTTTATGGCCATAAGATCGGGATTTGCTATTTCATTTCGTTTGACAGACGAATGTGTTATTTATGGTACGTTAAAAAAACGCAGCGATCGACGACAAGGTAGGTGCGGTGCATTCATGAAGTTGATATTATCATTTGTGAATTTGTTTCTATTTTGGTGAGGACATTGCAGGCTGAACCACCTGATAGTCCGAAAGAAAGTTGGTTCTGTGTTTCAGGGGTCACGTTAAACCGTCGGTCTCGTTTGGTGTCTATATATGATAACTTTAACGGTGACCTCTTGCTCCCTACCAACAAGTCAGGTGTAGATTTTAAAACCCCAGATTTTGAATTACAGAGTCCAGTCTTAAATAAAGGGTAATTGCTATAAAACCCATGTGTATCGTGTCAATGGATTATTTATTCATTGAATACCAAATTTTAAAACACTTCCCGTGTTGGGTATACAATTTTTGAAAACTTGCAAAATTTTCAAGCGCGGGTAGGACTTGAATCTGCGACTTTCGCATTACTAGTGGTGGTGCCTCTTCCATCTGGGCCACCGCAGCTCGTTCCCTGTCCGCAAATTTTGCAAGTGTATTTTAATGCCAGTAATTATTTGTTCATATTTTTGCCAATATTTGGCGACCGCATTGGCATTCTCAGTCACCAAGTTCAGCTCAAACCTATGTCAGAGGCTCACAAGTAGTAGACGGTTTACTAAATCTGACACTATAGGATCCATCGCGTCGTTTGTCAACTTGATGTTCCACACGAAAAGAAAAATCTGAATGAACAAGAAATATGCTTAAGCTAAGCAGCAATGTACATCATATTGAGTTTTGTTAGCTAGATAGTATAATAAACGCCTGAAGAGAGCTTACTGGACAGGTGGTCCAGCGATTTTTATAATAAAATATCTTGATAAAAATGTTGTGAATTTTTATATTCTTTTCTGTAGAAAAACTGTAGCGGGCAGGCGTCATAATGGCTAGTCCACAAAAAACATTTAATTACTAGGTATGAAAAGTACCTCGTGTGTCTACTAGGTGGTCTGCTAGTATTTTATAAGACTATGTGAAGAATATAATACCAAATTATTCTAAATTGTTAAAATACCCGTTCAATACTTTGGTATTCAATTTATCGCGGGTTTAAATCGCTTATACTACATTCTTTAATTCAATCTGTAAAGAATGAATTAGTCACTGGATATTAGTTGCAAAACTAACTCGGTAGATGAAGCATGTGTTGTTGACGTCATGATATACTTTGCAAATTCACGGGCAAGAGACAAGTTGTAGCAGCCCAGACGGAAGAGGTGTCACCACTAGTGATTGCGATGGTCGCAGGTGCAAATCCTGCCCGCTGTAGATCTTTTCAATTTTTTTTATAGAATATTTTAATTTCATTTATGATCGTACCTACTGTATTTCAATAAGTTCATATTATTTTTAACCATTTTCATTACGTAGGTTTTGAACTCGCGTCCATAGCAATAAAGACACAATTCAAATGATTTAAAATACCTTCCTACCTTGAATTTTTCAATATTATTTCATGAGTTTATACAAATAAATCCTAGTAGATGAAGAGTGAACCCCGCATACAAATTAAACAGCAAGTCAGCTTTAAGCAAGCTAGGTAAGCTTAGCTTATAGTTTTAATTAAAAAGGAAAATCTTAGGAGACAACTTTTAATAACATTCAGTAAATAAAACGGGTTTTAAAAGGGTAAATAAATAGTTGTCCAGGTAATAAAACAACAGTTTTCTTATGCCGTGTGATGCTAGTTTAGAATAACATCACCCCATACTTTTCCTTTCGTGGCAGTCGTAAGAGACGACTATGGGACTCGAGGATTACAATTTGTGTTTTGCTATTTAAGGTGATGTGCTGTCAATCAGTCACTGTTGTCATACAGGCACTAAAAATAACCAGTATAAGTTAAATCCTGAAATGGGTAGATTTACTTTGTCTCGTAGTACCTTCAACTACTTTTTCTTACATACCACGCTTATGCTACTACTTAAAGCAAGTGGTGTCGCAAATGCGTCACTTTACGAAAAAAAACGTATCTATCATGCAAACAATACAACATAAAATCCTGTGCACAAGTTATTGTTGTTATTTTAATTTTAAACGACCTGATTGATGAACTCAGCAGCATCAGGGTAGGCTGTAGCTGACAACCTGAGTTATGCCGACGATATGGCGCTTCTGAGTCCTTAGTCCATCGACAATATTTAAACACTTATAATACTATAAATGTGAAAAATATGCAGCCAGCCATATATAATGTAACTAAGTCAGAAGTTATGGTATTTCGGCATGGCAAGAGACCGGTATGCATTCCTCACGTAAACCTTCCTGGCTATGCCCTTAAAATTGTTACTCAGTTTCAATATCTAGGACATAATAATATATTGACTGAAAATATTAAAGGTAGCGATGATCTAGACCGACAACAGCGATCCTTGGCTTTTTACGTTATACGATGCGTAAGGCTAGGACTGGTTTTCTACATAGACTGCACAATAATACAGTTTTATGTATTACTAGCGGCCCGCCCAGCGGTTTCACCCACTGCTAACTGATTTCCCACGGGAAACAGACCTTCTCCCGACATAAATCATACATACAAACCTTCCTTTTGAATCACTCTATCTTTTAAAAAATTTCATCCAGATCCGTTAAGTGGTTTTGAAGATTTAAGCATACAAACAAACAAACAGACAGGGACAGACGTGGGAAGCGACTTTACTTTCAATTCCGGTTTTTTTTAATCCCCCAAGGTATGAAAAAGGGGTTAAAAGTTTGTATGAAAGTTCGTTGTCTTAAGTGTGATCCGTTTCAAAATTTGTGATTAGACTTATGAATTAAAATAACTAAACACGTGTTTCAGCATATTTCGAATTTTAACCCTTAATAGGGTCAAACGGGGGTTTAAAGTTTGTATGAAAGTTCGATTTTTAAAATGAATTCGATCTGTTTCAAAACTTGTGATTAGACTAATATCTTAAAATAACTAAACACGTATTTCAGCATTTTTGAAATTTTAACCATTAAATGGGTGAAAAGGGGGTTAAAAGTTTGTATGAAAGTTTTTTATCTTAAGTGTAATCTGTTTCAAAATTTCTGATTTGACTTATACCTTAAAAAAATTAAATACGTGTTTCAGCATTTTTGAAATTTTAATCCTTAAACGAGTCTAAAGGGGGTCAAAAGTTTACTACCAGTTGGGCTACCCGTTTTCCCATGGGAATGTGACAATTTCCCGGAATAAATTATACTTAAAACCTTCCTCTCAAGTTACTCTATCTAATAAAAAAAACCGCATCAAAATCCGATGGGTAATTCTAGAGATATAAGGAGACACCAAACGGGAAGCGACTTTATTTTATACTATGTAGTGATGATGCGTGATTACCAATTTTGTTATACACCAAGTTTCCAAAGGGTCTATATGAACTAAAAACTTGTGCAAAGGGCATTCTGAGGTATTTTTTGCATGAAAAGATATAATTTGTTTCATGAATCACCTCGCCTTAATTGTGTTTTCATATTATTCTATTATCTGGATTAAAAAGTTAACCCTTATCGATAGACGCCAATAGAATTACGGTAGATCAGATTATTTTTTACCCAGTAAATGTAATTAATACTTTTAAACTCTTTACTTTCAATTAAGGTCAAAGTTTAATAGACCAAGTACGCCAACTTTTCAGTAAATTTAACTAAGTCAAAGGGTTTTCTTTGTTGTCTTTATCTTTTTAATATTGAAGTATGTAGGTAATCATATAGATTTGATAAAATTTTCAGTATTTTAATTTACATACGTTATCAATTTAATAATAGAGCGATAAATGTAAATTTTTGGCTTAAACCTACGAAACCCTAAGGTAGACTGTAAAATAAATAAATGGCATTAAAAAAACGCGGGCAAGGAACGAGCTGCGGTGGCCCAGATGGAAGAGGCGTCGCCACTAGTAATGGCGAAAGTCGCAGGTTCAAATCCTGTCCGCACTAGAAAATTTAGCAAGTTTTCAAAAGTTGTATACCTAACACGTGAAAAGTTTTAAAAAGTTTGGTATTTAATATTATTCAATGCCAGCATTTACACGGCGTTTCTAACACACATCTTTATTTTCTGTCAATTTTCATCAAATTATTTCCTTTCAAGAACGTGTTTTTACATCCTACGTACCGAAAGTCATGGATAGCTCCTCATTTAGCCAGGAAGGGCTGAAATTCCTGCACGTATGGCCTCGGAAGGGGAGCCTGGAATGCCGTTCTATATCGGATGAATGCCTCAGTGGATAGGCTACGTGCTTATGTAATATACACAGGTAATACCTAAAGGTGTTGTACAGGGTCCTAATTTTCTTATTCCTTAGTCATTGTAATCTATTTATTTAATTTATTTAATTTTAAGCGGGCGTTATCTCCCAGTCTACCTTAAGGTAAGTAGAAAGGGTCAAGGCAGGTGCATGAAACAAAAAAAAATATTGAAAGAAAGGCTTGAATATATGTGACTCAGTTATATGAACATACGTATAAAACATAAACAACAAATACTACACATATACATTTATAATATATATCTATAAATAGGTTTTCATTCACCTTTTCATTCTAGTTTACCTGCTCACATCGTATCCTCAGAGTTTCTCAAGCGTTGACTGTAAGAGATCCCTTAATGGGATAAGTCCGCCTTTGTGTCATTTCTTGTTTTTGATTTAATATATGTTTTCTGTTTTAGTTTTAAGAATGCACAATAAAGAGATTATACATACATACATACTATAATACACTAATCCATAAATATACTTATTCCTAACCACATAAAAGTAAATAAAAACGTATGAAGCCTTGTGATGCCGGCTTAGAATAGCATCACCCCATTTCTTACCCATGGATGTCGTAAAAGGCGACTAAGGGACTCGAGGGTTAGATGTGTATTGCAATTTTAGGCGATAGGCTGACAACCTGTCACTATTGTGATACACAGTTATCTGATTGACCCTCAAACTTTTGTCAGACGTGGTATTAATATCCGTTTTACGGCCGTTAACGCTCTGTTTATCCCGTAAGGGATATAGGCGTGATTTATGTTTTATGTTATGTATGTATAAAATTGAACCGTAGAAGTAAATATATTAGAGGGTAGTGAAAAAAAAAATCATGACAACAATCAATAATGAATAGAACTTTGAATGCGATCGACACTCAATTATCTAGCCACCGGGATTTTTTTTATACTTTAACTGTTTGCGGGATACAAAACGGCTAAAACCATCCAATTGATTTCCAACTGAGACGCTTCTTAAATACTGGGATACGGCTCCAGTGTTTACTTGTCATGTGGAACATTGAGTTGACAAATACAACGTCTTGTCAAAGCGAGAATAGTAAGCAGCAATTGTCACTTGTATCAAAAATAATCAGCAAACTCAAATCTAATACATCAGCATATAGCAGTCCACTGTCGGACGTAGGCCTCCCCCAGGGTACGCGATAGGGCACGATCTCTCATTTCCGCCATTCAGTCGCTACCATCTGCCTTCTTTGACTCAATTCTAAATTGCCGTAAAAATCCATTAAAATATAATACTGTGTGACAATAATATTGTACATTTTATCAAACGGCATTTTAGTCTAGAATCATTGGTATACAGATTTAAAATAAACATAGCTATAACACGGTTTAAGTATTTTAACTGCATTCTTGTATGCAAAAACCTAGATAACGGCAATTAAGTAATGCATTTAGTAATGCTTTTTCAGGCTTAATGCGTTGTGACGGCATTTAAGTTATGTATTTGTAGATAGCGGTCTTTTAATGCCGTGTAATGCCGGCTTAAAATAGCATCACCCCATTTCTTACCCACGGGTGTCGTAGGAGGCGACTAAGGGACTCGAGGGTTAGACGTGTATTGCAATTTTAGGCAATGGGCTGACAACCTGTCACTATAGTGATACACCGTTATCTGATTGACCCTCAAATTTCGTCAGACGTGGTGTTAATATCCGTTTTACGGCCGTTAACGCGCTGCCTACCCTGTAAGGGAAATAGGCGTGATTTATATAAGTATGTATGTCTTTTATCTGTATTAGGTGCCCAAATCTGTCACTTAGCGACACATTTCTGTTTTGTATCTCTTAAAACAAAACAAGATAGAAAGAAAGAGTGGTGGTGGATTGAAAGCTAATTGTTTTAATATAACAATGCCATTATAAAGTAAACATCATAAAAATTGAGGTTGCCGGATTCTTTGTTACCACAGAGCAGTATGATGATTTTATTAACTTGGCACTTACTCTTTCTTTTAATGTACCATGTAAATAAATTATAACGAGTGTTCTTTAAGACGAATGTAGTCTGGACGGCCTTGACAGTGGCGCTACTTCAGAAAAAAGAAATCTGTTTATACGAAGAATCTATCAGAATTAGAATAGAATAGAATAGAATAATTTATTTAAAAGCTTAATGTCAGTATTTACATTTATAGTAAAATTACTTAGAAGTACTTAAATATTACAATTTAGCCTGAACTAGGATTACCCTGTATCTCAGGCAAACAAGGTCATATTTATTACTTACATAATACGTCAATTTTTATAAATTATGTAAAATACCTAAAATATTTACATTATCTAGATGAATACAGTTCAAATATTAATACTTATCAACTAGTTGTTTTTTTTTACTAATAGCTGCTGTTACAAGGTCTAAGAAAAGACCGTTAATATTTTCTCTGTTTCCTCATACGACAACAACTGTAAGGCTTTTTTCAGTACCCTTTTACATTCATTGTAACATAAAGGGTAAATCGTTAAAGTTGCGTTTAGTCGATTGTAAAGCCTGGGTCCTAAAAACACAAAAAATCTGGATGAAAAGGCGAAGTTTGTTTGTGTTTTCTGTGTGCAGGGCTTCAAATCTGGGTTGCTCACGAAATGTCAGTGACGAGATATAGCACGAGATATGGCATCTTCTGGCTCAACGACGAAAAAACGCGCTAACATAGAAATACATTGAACATTTTGTACTGAAAAAAATAACATAATGCTTTATAACAATCAATGTATACTAAATTATAATTTTGCAAATGTGTGAGTGATGGAAATCATAAGTCAAAAAATTGATATCATTCATTCAAATTCGAATGAAATATCGGAATACGGACCCAAATATCTGTCAAAATAGGATAGCTTTCCATGCCTATTTTATGTCAAATACGAGATATAGCTTTTTGACATAAATTAACAAATCACAACATAAACAACACAGAATATTTTATAATTATTTGTTTTTTTGGACTTTTCGACGAAATTAGAATGTTTTAGGTGTTTTTCAGTGTGTGTTTTAAGCTTCTGGTGGGAACAACCCTCAGGATAAATAGCACGAGCAGCCAATATGGACCCAATTGATCCATCCCAAATACCTTGCCTGCTTTGCCCCAATACTTCGAACAAAACTTACGAAAAGCCATGGTCTGGCCATCCTACTGCCTGACCTGGCCACACTGGACGTATACACCGCCCCACTGCTCAAGATGATATCAATAGCACCTACAGCGAACCCACAGTTCCATCCCAGCACAGCTCTTTCCCTGCGGCTTCCTCACTCTTTGACGACCTCGCATCGCACATCTCAAGGCCATCGTCCCTGTGTTTAAGCACATATCAAGAGGTGCTTGATGTTTAACTGCTGAAAAACGAAGAGAAATGCATGCCTTTCGCATACACATCATTCAGTGTCCTAGACTAAGGGGTTATTTAACCACCAATATGAAGCACAACGTAGACGGTGCTCCTCTCTGCTTGGAGGCCTCGTCAATCTAGTTTTTCAAAGGCCCATTTCAGTGTGAAAAAGAAATGAAACGAACGTGTATGACGGAGATTTGAGAGGAGCGGTCAGAATCCTTACGTCGGACTACAGAGTGGCTACAGCAGATTCATTCAGACAAGCACCCACCTCCTTCCAGACTAATTACGATCCCAGACAAGCCAAACCCCACCGCGCTTCACCTTGCTGTGTCGCCCTGATGACGTGATAACCCATCTATGGTCATTTCACTCTGTCTCTGCAGCTGGCCTGGATGGAATGTGCCCTCAATACCTATGGAGCTCACTATAAATTGAAGGCACGGCGACAGTGTCTCTGGGCCAAATATAGAGAATATTTAAAGCATAGCAATTGGAAACATGCTTTTATTAAATACACATAAAATAGATGCATTGTAGTTTGTATATCAGAAAATTCTAAGTAGCTTGTTCCTTTTTACACAATCCTAAGACCTAAACTGAGTTTATGCTTTAAGATCGATTTCTGCTACTAAAACAGTCATGTTTTTAAAATACTTTTAAAATTAATTTTCAAATCATCACATCGCATCAGCCTACGGCAGCATTCCACTGCTGGGCATAAGCTTCCCCCAAGGTACGCCATAAGGCACGATTTCCCGGTTTTTGCCTCGAGTCGCTTCTTTTTCCTATTTTCGTGTAGGACATTGAGTCGTCCAACGACCCAATGAACGAGTCGCTACCAGCCGCCGTCTTTAAGTCATCGGTATTCGGTACATCTGAACGAAGGGTGTCCAACGCTACGCTTGCCAAGGCGTTGCCTCAACTCGAGAAACCGCTTGCATAAAATCAATTTTAATAAATTTTTATTTAACCTCCCAATGTTAGTGCTACATACCTAAAACAAGCGGCATTTACAAAAAGTGTACTCGATGATTTCCTCTAGGACCACGAAAACCATCAGCACCGTGTAGAACCAGTGGTTCTAGAGGTATCCTCAAACTGTTGTTGGCTATGTGTATCTATTACGGTGGCAACATGTGGAAGTTAAAGTAAAACAAATCGAATTTCAAATTAGTTAATTGTATTTGATTAATTTTCCTGCCCCATCAGCAGTTTCTTGATGAAATTACTTTTTAAAAGGATCAACAGTTTAATGTGATATCTTAAAGTGCTGCTGATAACACCTATCTATCTAATATAAATAATAACTAGTCAATCTATGAAAATCCTGTTTTGGCTGAGAGTTTTTATCGCATCTGATGTGTTCTTCTTGCTCGTGCACTAAAATTTTTGCAACGATACTTTCGGACGAATTACGCTGGCAAATTGTGTGAAAACCGCAATACTTTGCACCATTATAGTGTTTCCTGGAGACAGCTGCGCTGCAATGAAAACATAAAGTAGTTAATATCTGGTAAACATAAGCTTACTATCAAACCAGTGAACCAATATTCCGCCGGTATTTTAGGCAGAATCTGGGATATAATGAGCCAAGTTAACACACACAATCACTCCTAAACAATTATATTATAATATATATATATATACAATATAAGTTAGATTAATATGATTATACTACCATATTTTATTAGAAGATGGCAATGCTGGAATGTTGTGCATTGGGAAAGCTTCAAGGCTTTCACTAAGAGCCTTGTACCTTATGATGCCTTGTTACAGTTTATTCGCCAATATACGTTCATTTATGCAAAAGAAACACGTAATTTTTTATTTCACGTTTGTTATTGTAGACTATGTCAATGTCAATAGGTAAAATGACAACTGAATAAACGACAGCAATGACATTTTGTAAAAAAGGCTCTTTGAAATGACATGATTTTACCAAAAAGAATTTGGTAAAATAGTCCCGTTCACGGTTGTTTCTACCTTTTAATAATAAAAATTGATTGCTTTTCAAGTTACCATCACGTTTCCTATTATTATTATTTTAGTATAGTATTACCGCTAAAACCGCTAAGTATAATAGAGGTATAAGTATGGCGATACTCAATTTTCCAAATGACCCTCAAATGTTCGTCAGACGTGGCGTAAATGTCCGTTTTACGGCCGTTTACGCTCTGCATACCTCACAAGGGATTATAGGCGTGATATATGTATGTATGTATGTAAAGCAACCGACTGTCAAACGTTACAAGATTGAACTGTGATAGTCAACATTCACACATCATGTCAATTCCTTCCGGGGGAGGCAGAGCGTAAAAGACCATTAAAAATGCCCCTTCATCATCATGTCTGCTAAATACTTTATGGTTTTTTCAAAAAATTGTGTAGAGATGTAGATAAATTGTTGGTCCATAGCCTCCAATTGTTATACGTGGCTAGGAACGTGAAGCTAGTTCCTTGGTCACCTCTTATGTATTTACTGAATATTATGTTCGTCAGCTATTTCGCTCGTCATGTATTTACTGAATATTATGAGTTCTTACGTTTGTACAGTGTTTTTTTCATATTAAGAAGTTTATATGTGCCAAACCGCAATATTTTTAACTAATCTAGGACTACGCTCTCTAAACAAGGTGATAATTTATTGAATTATGATTATTCTTTCAAAGAGAACTCTGTTTTTACATATTATCCTTAATAATGATATACCTACATCTACTGCTTAGAACTCCTTTGGATTGCATTTTCAGATTTTAATTATTTAGAATAAATCTTCTTCTTCGTGTCCAGTTCTATACAATTTTATGTCAAAATTTTGTAAAGGCCACAGCACTCTTAGTAGCCGTATTCAGATCCTTCCTGCTATTGTTTGAGATGGGGCTCCACAGTCTCAATTGGTCGTTTTCCATGAAGCCTCATTTGCCATGTTCACCCTGCAGTGGCCAATTTGAACGATGGTGTGATGAACCCCACAGGAGCCGGCCAACGGGAGTACCATAATTGGTCCCTGGCTTGCGGCGCATTGTCTGTAGCAGATGTATTCCTCATAAGCTTTTTCGGCTTTTCAAATGAGCGCGAGACATTGAGTAGTTGTTCAGTGGGTGTCGAGTGTCGGTTTCTTGCTTCTGTTACTCCAATGCACAAGCTACTTCTCACTGGACGTCTTGTTATGGATACAGCATATTCAGAGGAATAGGTTTGAGGTTCTAGAATAAATAAAGTATCGTTATTCGTAATAGTAACAAACACAGACATTATGCCACTAAACTTTAAAAAAATCGCAAAGGTTTCTGGGAACTGCAACGAATGCATAAATAAACCTAGCATAATAGGAGCGATTTTATTAGCGACTGAAAATAGTAAAAATCGTAGTAGGGCTAAAGTATTTGTTAGTACCTTAACCAAATGCATTTGTACAGTTTATCATCTTCTTCTGCAAATAATACATTATGATGTCTTCTCGGGCCGACTGGAACATTAGCTAGCCCAAAGCTAGCGGGTTTTTCCAGAAAAAAACAGCCATTCACTTGATTCTTCTTTATTATTATCATTTGTGAAAATTACTTTCCTTTTGTTTGTTTTGATATTTTGTTTACATTCAACATATTGAATGACCGGAATGAACGATATTTGAAACATTAGGCTGAAATGTTTTCTGTTTCTTCTGTTGCCATAAAAACTGAAGGGGATAGAGTAACCAATTTGGTTCAGATACTGGCCAGAATCTCAGAATAGGGCCATATCTCGTTTTTGACATTATCAGCTGATTTTGATTGATATTTAGCCGCTCGCATGTGCGGTTTATAGCTTACAATATGATCCTACATTGCTGGCTCTAAAGAAACCCAGTGTGATTTTGGTAACAAAATCCGTAATGTATAAGGCCAAAAGCGTAACCGAAGCCAGAACCGCCATATCTCGTTCGATATATGGCCTCAGATTCGGCCCCCAGACAATATCTTTACGTCTTTTGTTAGTTATATCCGTGCTATAGGAAAGAGCTGCGTGTTGTTTTAGTACAGTGCTTAAAATGAATAATTGTCGAACTGTTAGTACTTGGCATGACTTATATAAATGGTTAGTAGGATACAGGAACGGACGAAAACTTAATACCTTTAGAACAGCTCGTTGTGCCCTTTCAAGTGTTAAAAGGAAAGTTTTAGATGAACCACCCCATGACGATATACAATATGTAAGAAGTGATTGACATAGGGCAAAGTATACTTGTATAATCAGCTGAGAGTCCGCAGAAGAGCGTAATTTTTTAAAAACAAAAATTAGCTTGCGAACTCTACCGCTTAAGGCTTCAATGTGTGGTCTGAATGAAAGCAAATTATCTATGATGATGCCCAAATATTTTATTTGGTGTGCGGGTGAAATAACAGGACAGTCGCAATTTGTGTCTGTTGGAGAATAACAGTGATGAGCGTAAATGCTTGGATTGGGATTTGCTAAAGGATAATTGCTCTTTGAGAACTTTACAACACTTGTTTTATCGGCATTGAGGGTGAGTTGATGATACCGCCACCATTTACATACAACATTAAAACCTCGCTGTGCATATTCGAAAACCTGTTTATCAGTTTTGGCGGAAAAGATTATGGCTGTATCGTCAGCATATGAAATAATCTTACCGCAGTCTAATTTAAGGTCGCAAAGGTCATTGATATAAATCAAAAATAGGGTTGGACCTAAAATGCTGCCCTGTGGGACCCCAAAGGATGTATTAGGTCGAAAAGAGCTCATTACATTACCTATTTTGACGCATTGACACCTATTTGATAAATAACTTTCGAATAATTTTAGTTGCGTACCTCTTATGCCTATGTTTTCAAGCTTACGTAAGAGGATTGGGGTGGAAACAGTGTCGAACGCTTTAGCAAGGTCAAGAAATATACCTATAGTTTTTTCTCCTTTGTCAAGTTCCCTTGTAATATGATCGGTTAGGTGGTGGACAGCATCGGAAGTTGAAAGTTTGGCTCTAAATCCAAATTGCATACTAGATAGAAAAGAGTACTTCTCTAAATATTGCATTAGTCTGGTATTAATAATTTTCTCAAATACTTTAGATATTGATGTCAATAGGGATATAGGCCTATAATTAGTAACAAGATTTTTAGGACCGGATTTATAAATGGGTACTACAACCGCTTTTTTCAAACAATTAGGAAAAATTCCTTCAGTTAAGCATTTTTGAAAAATGTGTGTGAGTGGTTGGACCAATAAGTGCTTAATATTTTTTAGTATTTTGGTTGAGATACCATCCCAGCCTACTGCACAATCCTCTTTTAATCCTGTTATTAATCTTTCAACCTTTTGTGCATCCGTATCCAGCAATACAAAAGACTTTGACGTAGTTTGTGTGTTAGTATATGGAAGGTGGGCATCGGTGCTCTGTATTTTTTCAGACAGGTTTTTGCCTACATTAACAAAGAAATCGTTTACATTATTAACATATTCTGTTTCAGAAACATGTGTTTTTAATAATTTTGAGGATGTTTCATGCTGCTTTGTCGTGTAGGTTAAGGTCTTAACATGTTTCCAGACTTGTTTATTATCCTTTCCAGCCTTTGCCAGTTCACTCCTATCGTGATTACTTTTAACCTTTTTGAACAAGTCATTACAAAAATTGCGGTATCTTTTGTAAATTGTTCGTAGAATTAAATTTTCAGAGTGTTTTTAGACTTCATATGAAGCTTATCCCTGTTTTTCATACAACGTATCAAACCCGGAGTGATCCATGGCTTAATATTATAATATTTCCTACTTATTTTCACGGTCACAGTGTTATCTAATATAGCTTGTTGAACAGTTTTTATTAAATGCAATAATGCAGAGTCAGCATCAGCAAAATTTTAAACTGGACTGAAATCGGTCATGCATAAATACTCTTCAAGTTTATTTATATTTAGTTTTTTGACAAACTGCGTTTGTCGTGACCTCATTTTCTTTAGACTAAGTGTTATTAGAACAGCATAATGATCGGTTATAGACGAATTAGTAATTAGCTTTGCTCGGGTTTTTGAGTGAACTTAGAACCTGCAAACTTACTGAAGTTTTCGGTGTAATTAAAGTTATGGCTAAAATCGGCCTTTTTGAAATAAATTGCCATATTTTAATGACAGCGAATATTTTATTGAGTTTGCAGGTTCTAATTTTACTTAAAGATAATACTAATAACTTGAGCAATGTACATTCTGATAGATTCAGAAAGATAATTTATTTTTGTGGAGTGTCGCCACTGTCGAGGCGTTTCACGACTACACATGCCATAAAAATAAAAGTCAGAAGATAATAAATAATTAAGAAGTTTGTAAATGGTAAAAGTTCTGAAATTACAAATGCGTTAAGAAGCAAACATTCAGAAAAATTCAGAAACTTGAGACATTTATTATTAAAAGGTAAAGTTGGGCTGTGGATTTCGATTATAATGCGTAAAATTTAATAAACCTCCATTGAACGTACAGTCAATCAACATGGCACATAAAACTGTAAAAACAGCGCATGAATTACTCGCAAGGTAGTTCACACATGTGCCTTACGATATTGCGGTAATTTTGTAAAAGTGAAATGTTGAAAATTACAAATCTCGTTACCGTGAGCCGTGTACCTAATCTGAGTTAAAGTCATGCCATCATGCCATCCCAATGAGTTATACTTGACAGCTGTCCTCTTCATTCTAGAAAAGATGACAACAATATAAAATGGACTCTCTGCCATAGCATAACCACAAATCTAACAGGTGTCATATATGGCTTATTTGGATGACCGTACTGTAGTAAAATAATGAAGTAAACATTGTAATAATATATTATCAATCTTAATAAGTTGCAGTGTAAACAAAGTTCTCTTAAATTGCTGCTGAACCAACTCATTAAGCCGTTTTAGCCTTTACCCTAATGAACTGCAGCGAGTAAACTGAGCTCGCTTTAACAGCTCCCAACGTTTTTTTATTTGCTCTAAGCAAGAGTTTTTTTTCTAGGAGCTACCATCACTACTTAATTTTATCTTCAAAAAATTATTTTAGGGCTCTCGGCCAACTTGAAATTGTCTGTACTATCGTAACCAGCATAAATTGATCCACTTCGCGCTGTGATTGCTCGCATTATGGATGCTAGTTATTTTTGACAGTCTACTTGTCAAGTAAGACTAGATAGTAATTTTTTTTAACAAGTGGTATGAATATTTCGCGTGAAATTTTACTAGTGACCGATACAGAAAACAGAGTACGGGCTGGTGGTAAGGAACAACTTTCCCGAAAGAACATAGGTCAAAATAAGACAAAAATATTTTTAGCTTCCATAATTACCCAAATCAGCTGGCAATTTTGTATGACAGGCCCAATTATTTTCTACACTTGTCGCTCTATGTTTCTTGGGGAAAGTTGTTCCGTACCACCAGCCCGATCCGAGTATTCACTATCGGTCACTAGTAAAACTTCAACGTATACATACGAGTAGTATTAGTTCGATAGCACAGTTTGTAAAGTGCAATAAATAAGGTCGCCGTAGAAAATTCCCATCTACATTTGTAGCCCGTAGCTCGTAGCCCGTAGCCATCGTAGCACCTCAACATCATAACAGACTACGAGTTCCAGACTGTTCTATAGTTTCCAGATAATTAAACCTCGTCCACGACAAAGGTTGGGGTTTGTTCGTATGGAAACGCCGCAGACGTGCTGATGTGACATTAATGGAGACCAGATATGATTTTGTGAGAGGATATTACGCTGCGGGCGGTTATCTTTAGACAACAGGAATTCTATTTGATCGAATTTTTGTTTTCGAATCATATTACATAAACTTAATAGCCACAATAGTCCACTGCTGGACATAGGCTTCCCCCTATTGAGGCTAGTGCCATACTCACCACGCTTGGCAAGTAGATTGGCGAGCGCAGTGCAAGCTATTGCCTGCACACACTATGCATCCCATTCCCAGGAACAATTTATCTCTGTCAGTTTTTACGACACCTAAGGGTAATGTTGGGGTGATTCTATTCGAAGCCGGCAACACTCACTAATATTTATATATACTTCGTCATGATTTGGAAATCAAGTAATCATGTTTTTCATATTCGTCCTTTGTTGAAATGTAAAGAAATAATGAAATATGAGAAAAAAATACTGAATACTTGAACATGACAATGTAACAACAAAGGCACTTTAAAGGGCACGCAAGTTAGGGTCGTTTTGGTGAACAATTAATTAATTAGAATTAACGATATGGTCCTTCTCGGAAGTTTCCATTAATTGTCCTATTTTAGTTCCTAGATACTAGAGTCTAACTTAATTTGTCACTGTCCTAAAAATACGTGTTGATAATATCCTATGAAAATAGATAGATATGTAATTACAGTAGCTTCAAGTTTATTTTTAAAATTACTTTTAAATGCCGAGGGCCTTAACACAAAATAGTTCCCAAGAAGCCAAAAACTGATTTTGAAAACTTGCAAAATTTTCAAGCACGGGCAGGATTCGAACCTGCGACTTTCGTCATTACTAGTGATGACGCCTTTTCTATCTAGGCTACCGCAGCTCGTTCCTTGCCCGCCAATTCAATTTTTCGCGGGTTTTCATCGCTTGGACTACATTTAATCTGTAAAGATAGATTTAGTCGCCGGGTATTAGTTGCAAAACTAACCCGGTAAATGGAGCCGTGCCACGCGTTACTGGCATTCAATACACTTGCGAAATTGGCGGGCAAGGAGTGTGCTGCGGTAGCCCAGATGGAAGAGGCGTCGTCAATAGTAATGACGAAAGTCACAGGTTCAAATCCTGCCCGCGCTTGAAAATTTTGCAAGTTTTCAAAAATTTTATACCACGGGAGGTGTTTTAAAATCTGGTATTCAAGCCAAAAACTGATTGAATAACAAGCATAAAACTGCCATTTAATATCTCCTAGCTAGAACAGTTAAAACCACAAGTTCTACGAAAACAATCAAATGCACTTGGGGTGGCAAAATGCTGCAATTACACTAAAATCAAGTCAATGTTATTGGAAACCAAGCACTAAAGTAAATACGTGACTGAGGTATAAAGCGTTCTTTAAAACTATAATCCCAAACAACGTTCCCGGAGCTTAATTTACGAATACTTAGAAAAGTATTCAAAATTTGAGCTACATTCACATTCGTAGTTCAGTCTCTTACAAAATCCAATTCGATAGTTCTTACTTGGTAAACGAGAGAGCGCTACTTACGTATTGCCAGTTTTGACCGTTAAGAAAGGGTTCTATACCTCCATAATATATTAAAAAGTACTCTGGGCTCCAGTCTTTTCGTATTCCTAACGTTTAGGTACATAAAGTCCAATATAAAGGACAATGTCCAATGCCCATAATGTCCAATGTCCAATGTCCATAATGTCCAATCAAGTTTACGTGTAAGTTTAATTCAGTTCGGTAATGTCATACCTATAATTAAAATCTCTTGAACTTTATCGTTATACACAGAAATTCAAGCACAATAAATTTAAAAAATTATAAGCACGACTGCTTCAGAGATAAGGTTCATCAGCCCATGACACTCGGGTTAATGTAAGGATTCTTCGATACAATTCCCATTCGAATCTGTTCACTGGTGAAAGAGTTTCAGTCCTTTAACGAATCGCACATATGTATATACATACATGATTTCTAAAACATCACACTTCTTTTTTTGCTTGGGCAGTCGCGTAAAAAACAACACAGACAGTTAATAGCACTATAAAAATAACCTTGGTTTAAAATATAAGTAGATACGTACATAATTAATGTCAGTAAAAGTCCAAGCGAATAACCACATTATTTTCAGGACAGCGGACGTGGTCCCGGCATTTAACATAAAATGCATTGTATAGAGATGTGCCAGTGGTTATGTCTTATGTAATATCCCTATAATTGGACTCTTAGCACATTCGTGTGATGCCGGCCTAGAATAGCATCACCCCTTTTCTTACCCATGGGTGTCGTAAGAGGCCACTAAGGGACTCGAGGGTTAGATGTGTTTTGCAATTTTGGGCGATTGGCTGACAACCTGTCACTATAGTGATGCACAGTTATCTGATTGACTCTCAAACTTTTGTCAGACGTGGTGTTAATATCCGTTTTACGGCCGTTAACGTTATCTGCCTACCCCGTAAGGGATATATGTAGCTTTATGTATGTATGTTTGTTTTTAGTGCCCCAGGTAGTCATACTACCACTGCGCCAAGGTTTTTCTATTCTTTGATAGATATTATATTAAGTGTTGTAAGTTTTTTTACAGCTCGGCTTTTTATGCCGGTTTTTACCCAATCTCCCGCCTCGAGACCCTCAAGTAAGGGGATGATCAGGTTCAGTATCCCTGTCTAGAAAAATGTATTCTCAGAATTACAATTGTTATATTATATCATATTATATTATACATTATACTTGATTCATATATATTATATTTATAATACTTTGTAAATTATACAATGGTTCCCTTAACATTTTTTTTTTCACACTCAGTTGTTTTCCTATCTAGATAGCAGGTATCTACGAGGAAAAGGAACTATAGAAGCTATATAACATGAATCATAGTAACTTGTCCGCGGTTTTTCTTTTCCTCGTATTTTTTTTTGTATTTCGTATATTACAAATTATTATTCTTACTGGAACATCACTAAATAGCAGCGACTGCAAATGCAAACGGTTGAGTACCCCGGACCACATGACTGAAAGCAATAATTAATTTATATTGAAATCCAATTATATTGTACTTTGTACTGGTTTTTGATTGATGAAATACCGAACCGTGATTGAAGGCATGTCAAACCACTCATTTAAATGCATGTCTCGTGTAGTGGGAGTATGGCAAGATCAGGAATTAGGTAATATTCTGGAATATGGAAAAATCAACATCGTTTAATGTCACCCTCGTTTTAAACAAATCCAGAATAAGCAACAATTATTTTAGGAATGCCGTTGAAATTTTAGATCTGTTTGGAAATATAATTATTAATATAGCGCGCATGTGTTAAGTCGGTGACAAGCCTAAGGGCAGATTAAGCAGTACCTACGCGCTGGCTGAGCGCACCTATTTGTGAATATCTGCGAAAATGATTTTACTTATACAACTTTCTATATAACCTCACACTTCACTCACACAAATCAGTTGGATAGTTCCATTATTCGTCGAGGCGATATGGCGCTCGAGGCGGCGTGTTTGATCTCAGTGTGAAGTGTTACCGAACCTACCAAAAAATCGGTAGATCTACCGATTTGAACCCCCACCTACCGATCGTTATAAATTCTTTATTTACACTCGTCTCATAATGTTCGAATTATAAATTCGAAAACAGTTGCATAAAGACCTACTTTATGCAATTTACCTATATAAATCACAGTTTCATAGAAATTACAGAAGCGTAATGCCTTAATGAGAAGGCTCTTACTGCGATAAAGTTGAGAAATGAAACGAAGTTTTTTTTGCCAATACTCAAATCGCCATATTCCGTTGTACCTGACAGTTGTTGTTGTGTGGTAAAAAGATAAAAAAAAAACAGATATAAATGTTCGGTTGTTGTTCAGTTGTTTTATAAGTTGTTCAGCTGTTGTTCAGTTATTGTTCAGATGTTGTAGTTGTTGTTCAGTTGCTGTTCAGATGTTGTTCAGTTGTTGTTTGTTTGCAATGCCCTGAGCAGGGTTATTATGTGTGATACTCCTATATATTATACTGTAACATCTGTACTGTTACCATGTAATAAGCAAAATAAAATAAAATAAAATAGATCAGTTGTTGTTCCGATGTTGTTCAGATGTTGTTCCGATGTTGTTCAGATGTTGTTCTGATTTTGTTCAGATGTTGTTCAGTTGTTTTATAGATGTTGTTTAGTAGTTTAGATAAGTTATTGTTTAGATTCCACATCTGAACAACTGCTAAAGTACAAAATTTACAAAAAATCACATCAAGCCATAATATAACGTTCTCGTATTGAATTTAATCTTGTATCAGGCCTTGCAATCGCCGGTGCGGGCGTTTGGAAAAGTGTAAAACTGAGTTTTTTTGGAGAGTGTAGATAAAATAGTGTATGCAACTGCTATAATTAAGCATTAGAATGCTCGTGTCAAACTATTATCACACTCGGATACGCCTCGTGTGATAAACAGACACTCACATTCTAATGACCCCCATTATATGGCAGTTGCATAAACTACTATTCTTTTACCTAAGCTATCGCATTGTTTTTAAAATTGTAAATTAAAACCGAAATTAAATTATCAATTTATCATTTTTGAGAAAAGGAATCAATCAGTACATAGTAGTCAGTGTTTATGTGTGGTATTTTCACAACTTGTAGTGTCTTGAAGATCATTGATAATTTATAAATTATTTTTATTTATGGAACACTAGATTTCTGCCCCGTGGTTTTATCCGCAGCTGTTATTCAGGTTTTCCATGGTAATGGCATATTCCCGTGGTAAGAAGCCAATGTTTTATTCCAAGTTACTAATATCTGTCAACCAAATTATATCAAAACCCGTCAATCTACGTAGAGGTAACAAACTTACATACATATAACACAAACTCTCGGATTTATAATATGAGTATCTTCCGAATTCTACCGATTTTTTGCTCCTGTGCCTACCGATTTTTCAATCATTCGTTCGGCAACACTCACAGTATGTCTCTTTGATGTCGCCTCTTTAATCTCTCCTTCGATACGAACGGTCCGCTCTCTTTGCCATTAAAGAAACTTTAGCGTGAAAAGGAACGGCGACGACGTCTTTCGAACTTGAAACGGCTTGGAAATTTGCATTATTGAGGAGGGAGCGGAAAGAAAGAAACCTCAGAAGAAAAACAACTTAGATAATATCAAATCGCCTTGGCAAGCATAGTGTTGGACGACCTCCGGGCAGATGGACAGATGACTTAAAGAAGGCGGCTGGTAGCGACTGGATGGCGAAAACGGGAGATCGTACCCTGGGAGAGGCCTACGTCCAGCAATGGACTGCAATAGTATGTATGTAATATCAAATCAAAGTCAATTAAAATACCTAAGTCATTAATTAGAAATGATCTTTATATTCATGAATTGATTATTTTATTGAACTTATTCCTAGGGACCGGATTATACAGGTATATAACATAAAAAGCCTGATATATGCATGCATGAAAAAAGCTATGAATATGCACGAAAAGTGACGAAACCTGGCAAAATATGCAAGATCATATTACAAGGTTTAGGCATAAAAACAAAATATTAAACATTTTTCTTGTCAACTCGTTAGTGTAGAATATTTCCATCGTATCTTAATGATCCAGGACCGTCAGTCTTCCTCGAAAACAGCATTTTTCCCGCTTACAAATTTTGACAGATCAATAAGCGCACTCGCCACCAATGTGAACAATTTTTGCAAAAAACACGACAAAAATGGCGCAGTTAGCTCAAAAAATATTTAAAACGCGTAAAAAATATGCCGCGTGATGCCGGCTGAGAATAGCATCCCCTTTCTTTCCCATGGGTGTCGTAACAGGCGACTAAGGGACTCGAGATGTGTATTGTAATTTTAGGCGATGGGTTGACAATCTGTCACTATGGTGATACACAATTTTCTGAATAACCCTCAAAATGTTTGTCAGACGTGGCGTAAATCTTCATTTTGCGGCCGTTTACGTTCTGCCTACTCTGAAAGGGATATAGGAGTGATATATGTATGTATGTTAAAAATATGCTTATAATAATACTTTTGAGGAAATATGCTATTTGCGATGAAAACGGCTTAAATATTCAAATGCATGTGCAGATGCATATAATCCGTTCTCTATTTATTACAAAGAAAATACTTTAATAGACTAAGGCCTAACCCATAAGATTGAATAAAATATAACATACGAAAATTATTAGAGATTAATATTTTGCAGTTTAAAAATAAATAAAATCCAATTCGATTCAGTTTAAATATTTTAAGAACGATTATTTTCTACTTGTGATATTGATTTCCTTGGAGCACAGATTGAAATTTAAATAAAACAGGACCTTCCAAACAATGTGACACATTTTTTATGTTTTTGTATTGGAGTGCAATTTTCAAAACTTTTACTTTTGATCCTTAGGAAAAATTTGTTAACTTTCACAATTAAAACTTACCCTAAGAACATTTGCACTAGATTTAATAGGACCTCATTATAATACACAAAATACAAAATTCTAAAATATTCAAGGTGACTTCTACCTCCCTACCTAAATCACGCAGTAACCTACTATCTTCCAAGGAAACTATCAAAGTAATAAATCACAAATAACCTCGTCTTCTCTTAATTAACGACCACCTTGCCGAAGTATAAAGAAATAGAGCAGTATATCACTTTATGGAAAAGTCAATCTTCTTCTTTTCGTGTGGGAAACGGACCGATGAAGCCTGGTGTCAGGGATTTTCAACCGCCCACTACTACTAGTAGGCCGCGGTCCCGATTGCTGTCTATGATTACTTAAACGGCGGGCGATACACAACCATGTCAGATGAAAAGTCACTGAAACCATCTAAATGCATGCGAAATACATGAGTACTAGCTCTAGCAGCCTAATAAAACTTTGATTAATGAGCTGATACCTCCGTAATCTTATCATATACCTAGAGGGAGTGACAATTCGAAAGGAGGTGAACGTACTCTTGAAACTGAACAATCTTTCCCTTGAAACATAGGTCAAAATATTGAAAAAAATATTGGACCTCAAAAATTACGGATCAGTTGGTTAATTCACCATTGTAGTTATTCTTTTTTTTTTCAATATTGCAACCTAGTTGTTCAGTTTCGTAAGTACCTTGACTTGGTTTACCCTTTTTGTTACTCTTTGTATGTCACAAAGGAGAATCACACAGCGCTATCTAGCAGATATATCTCTTGAAGAAAATCGTGATCTTATAGATTCACATACATACATACATACATAAATCACGCCTCTTTCCCGGAGGGGTAGGCAGAGACTACTTCCTTCCACTTACTACGATCCTGGCATACTTCTTTCGCCTCCTCCACATTCATCAATCTCTTCATGCATGCTCGTCGGTTTAGGGTACTCTTGACCTGACCTTTCTTTAGCACGTCCCCGATTTGATCGAGGTACGTTCGTCGAGGTCTTCCCCTTCCGACGTTCCCATCCACACTTGCCATATACACCTGTTTCGTTAATCTTCTTTCATTCATCCTCTCTACATGACCAAACCATAGATTCACCACAAACAATAACTTAGAAACCACCTATTGCTATGATTTATGGAAAACAAAATCACGATTTTCTTTCGCAGCAGGTAGTGTATTACCTGCAAGAGTTATTGAGCCATTTATAAAACAAAATGTTAGTTATTTTTATTTTATTTTGATAGGAAAACCAACAGCAAACACAACAAAGTACTTAAAAACTATTGAAATAATTAGTCAATTACAGGTTTCCACAGATAGATCATTGCGCAGCATTCACGATAGATGTCAAGAAACCAAGTAAAAGTTATTGATTATTTTTCTACTGATATTTTTATATACTGTGACCTAGGCTGCAATTTTAAACTGTCATTACATACTTCCCGAATTTTATGATAGGTTAATGTTAAGTTATGGAGTGAACATGTTATGTATGAAAGAGGTACTTTCATGTACATACTTACACCTTTACCCCTTGCGGGGCAGAAAGAGCATTAAGGGTTTGATTAAAATACGGTCGCTATTATCACGTCTGACCAATATTTGGGGACCGTTTCAAGAAAAATGTGTATAGCTACACTTTGATATACATTACTAAATAATATCAATCGCACTCATGCCGCACTCTTAGAGTATACGATATTGCGGTTTGTAACAATCAATTGATCTGTGATGCCGGTTTAGAATAGCATCACCTCATTTCTTGCCCGTGGGAGTCGTAAGAGGCGACTAAGATGTGTATTGCAATGGCGATTTAGGCGATGATGGGCGGACAACCTGTCACTATGGCAATACACAATTTTCCAAATGACCCTCAAATATTTGTCAGACGTTAACGCCACGTCTGTCCGTTTTTGCAGTCGTTTACGCTCTGCCTACCCCGCAAGGGATATAGGGGTGATTATGTATATATGTTCATATGTAACTACAATAGAAAACGGTTCACGACTCACTAGATTTTATATCGCACTAGACTTCTATAACCCGCAGCTGTTTTCGTTTTTCTCGTACGAATAGCGAGACTGTTTTCCCACGAAAAAAGTAGCCTAGCCATCCAGTGGATAAAAATTACTTTTGCCCACTGGATTTACGCGGCACACCTGTTATTTCAAGCTGGAGAGGTAAAATAGTTATTTTGTACAACTAGAGGGCAAAGGTAATTTTTGCTTCGAGTGCTAATTTTGAATTTCGAAGTAGCGGTGGATACTAAAATTGAATCACTTCTACCAGTAAGAAAATTCTGTCCATGGCAAGTTTTGGATATTGGCTGTACAGTTCGAAGCCTCAGACGAAATAAAAACTTCCTTCAAATAATATTTTTTATGATTCGTTGAGAAATATTACATAATTATGTACCAATATTCAGAAATGTCAGAAATATTTTATAGATCAAAACGCTTACAAAAATAAATAAATAACTGGCTGAAATAGTTGAAAGAATGCACCGCTGCTGCCATTGTCACGATTAGTTCTGGTAAAATGAGATGTTCGAAATTCAAATCACTTTTCTCCATCCAGTGGATAAAAATGACTTTTGCCTACTGAATTTACGTGGCTAAACTGTTCTTTCAAGCAGGAGAGATAAAAAAGCATTTATAAGGTTCCCATTCTCCCAGGTGCTTCTTCCAAACCTAGCAATAACGTAACAACCCTTATGGAAATGCGTAGATGATTGATTGATGGGCGCATAAAAGATTGATTACTTACCGATAATGACACATTGCTCAAACTTAATGTTGCGACATAAATAGATTTTTTCATCTCTACTACTGTTATTATCATCAGTATTTTACAGTCCTTTTTCATTCTTCTGCTGGAAGTCGAAGAGTCTAGGAGTGATTGCGATACTAACCAAGTTTGGCAGGAATTACTTGGGTAAATTCATCTTGATCAGTTTTTTAAATACCAAATTTTTATAACACTTCCCGAGTTTAGCATAGAATTTTAGAAAACTTGCCAAATTACAGCGGGCAGGATTGGAAGTGGCGACGTTTCTTCCATCTGAGCTACCGCAGCTCGTCCCTTCAAAATATATCTTGCAAATATATCTTGATGCAAATAACGGCGATAAGTTTTTTACTTAGGGGTTGGTGTCCTAAATTAATTGAAATAAAATAAATGAGAAATAAGAAGCGTAAAAGTTTTATGTTAAATAAGAAATCAAAGTATCAACTGTTGCCGGGGCTTGAACGTGAGGCGATGATAAATTTATTTGGGTACAGTTAGTTCCAACTTATTGGAGTTTGTAAAATCAATCCCTAGCTTTCTATTATTACAATAAAAACTCGTGTGAAGAAAATATACCGAAACGTAGGTATATAAAAATGAAATAATGTGAATGATATAACGTATCGAGAGGATGTAAGATTGATGATACCTGTTCAAGGCGCGATGTAAGTGTACCGTCAAGTCTCTTACGTAAAAATATATCACTTTCGTGGCAAGGCACTTAACAAATATGAAATTTATATGACAAGTATTGATATCTACGATGCTTTGTGTGGATTTTAAAGGCAGTTAGATACATAAATAAACCCATTTGTACTCCATAAAAGCTAATTTTAAGGCGAGTGTACTCGTGAACGGCCTCTACAGTGGCGCCTCTTCAAGTTATGGCAATTAATACCAAAAGTGGCCGTTTTTTGCCATCACATTATATTGTATATTTCATTGAGTTTGAAGGTTCAAAATTCACTTAAGGATAATACTAAAAACTTGGGCAACGGACATTCTGATTGATTGTTTGTATAGAGAGTTTTTTTTTGTGATGTGACGCCACTGTCGAGGCCGTTCACGAGTTCACTCGCCTTAAGTTCAACTGGCTGGTACTTTATATTAGTCTACCCGCGACCACATCTGATGTAACTCAGCTGAAACGTCGGGATCCAGCTAAATTGTTTAATTTACCTCAAAACTACAGCGATAGACCCGGTTAATTAAGTAAAATGTGTGACATATTAAGTTTTTTTTTTTTTTTTATTAATGATGGGTTTGCTCTTGACTCTAGTCTAGGTCATAGGACAGAGACAGAGTCTAAGATGGAGCGAGCTCACCCAGAAGAAGCCTGTTAAGGCACTGGCACTCCCACACACTGACGGAACGCAGCAAGCTACTTGGCGCCAGATTCCGGTGGGATGGTGGTCGCGAGCCAGGCGGCTCCTTACGGAGCCTTACACCGCTTGGTGGGATCGTTCAGCCGGACTTATCCACAGGCAAGCCTGTGTTGCCGTTGCCCGGGGTGGACCGCTAGGAGGTAGATCCCATACCACCCCAAAAAATAAGTTCATTCAAACATTAAGTAAAAATACATTATTACCTAATGCATTCAAATAATTGTATTTTGACGTCATTCATATCTTCCTAGTTCAGGTTTGCACTCGGAAAGGAATTTTTGTTGCGGACAAAGTATGCATTTTATCTCTTATTTTACTGCTGCAGAACTTATCGATAAATCTCAGTGGACAGAAGTTTAGTTTTGTTTTCGGGCTTTCATTTTATACTCCGTTGCTGACTCAATCCCAATTATCGGAAAACTAGCACGAAATATTCAGGCACCAGTAAAACGAAATAGTTTTTATTTGAATACGGCGAAGACCACACCACAGATTAAAATATGTATTTAGACTGTCCACACTATGACGGACTGACGGATGCGTCTGACACACCTTGGTTAAATCGCATGCGTTACAATATGCCACGGTATTTGTTAATGACTACTTCTATTACTACTTTGACAATATGATTACTCTAACATTGTTTTTATAGCGTAAAGCAATTTTTGACATTGTCATTTTATTTATTTTGTTTTTGTTTGGATTATTTTATTTTATTTTTGTGTGACATTTTATTTAGTTTACATCATAATTTTCTTTCAATACATTTAATTAAGTTGTGCGGGGAAAAAAACATTTGCATGCTTGTATGCAAGCGAATACATGAGACTTTTTTATAATTTTAAGAACCAAAAAAACTGTATTCTTGCAAATAAATTTTCTGATTTCTAATTTGAATTCGAAGCTTCCTTTTGTCTGACAGACGGTTGCGTCAAAAATACGTTCATCAGAATCATCTTACCGCTTTATACCGGTAACTGATAAGCTGCAACGACCACGCACGCAACTTTTGTCGTAATATTTTCTTTACAACTGTAGGTAGGTAGAATTTGCTGAAAGGTAATAGGTGTGAAAATTGAAGGCGCCTCTGTGCCTCAGTATGAGAAATGCTATCCTTCCTTTCGTGTGGAACAACAAGTCGACAAACGACCCCATGAACCCCACAAAATTAATTTTTGGCCCAAAGTCTGCAAATTTTTTTTCAGTTGTGTGTCAATGGCCTGCCATTGTGACAGGTTTGGTCATTTTGTATTCTGCTAACAGTTTGAAGTAAAGCATTCACAGTTGCATTATATTGACAGTGGAGTGTTGTTGCACAAATTAACTATCTTATTTTTTTACAAGGGTAAAAAAATAAGAGTGTCTGGGCCTTGGTCTCTTTTTTCTCAACTGCCTGATAGTAATAATAATAAGTAATTTAAGCAATGGAAGGCTCCGTACGGGGCCGCCTGGATCGCGACCACCATCCCACCGAAAACTGGCGCCAAGTAGCTTGCTGCGTTCCGTCAGTGTGTGGGAGTGCCAGTGCCTTAACAGGCTTCTTCTGGGTGACCTCGCTCTATCTTAGACACTGTCTCTGTCCTATGACCTAGACTAGGGTCAAGAGCAAACCCATCATTAATAAAAAATAAAAAAGTACTAGTAGGCCTCTGACATGGTTGAGTAACGACCGCCGTCGAAGCAATCATAAACAGCAACCTATGACAAAATTATACGTTGACTTTTTGTCCACGCCTATTCTCTTTCCGCACACACTCTATCTTTCCAAAATAAATATCCTTCAATCCTCCTCGTCAAATATGCGGAGAATTGTAAGCTTCTAAGCTGCAATATACGGTTGTGCTTCTGTGGAACAACATAATGACAAAACCGCGGGGATTAAATTACAATTTTGAGAGATCTTATTCCAGCGCAAACGGCGCTGGTTTATACTATTTTATTAGTTTATAGGATACATACATATATCACGCTTATATCTCATGCGGGATAGGCAGCGAACATTTAAGCCATGTCTGACAAACATTTGACGGTCAATCAGAAAATTTTGTTCACGTTAGTGGCAGAATGTAAAATGGCCATACACATGGTAACCTCGAGTCACTTAGTCGCCTCTTACGACACCCACGGGAGAGAAATGGGGTGAAGCTGTTCTAAGCCGACGTTACACGGCAAAAAATAACTCATTATCTCTCTTCATCAAATACGTAACGTAAGTGAGTTCTGTTTTTTTGCTATGAACCGCGTGAAACCGCGGGGTGGAAAGTCAGTAGGTACTTTTATAATAAATTGTTCTTCTTTATCGAAATAGAATCTCAGTGCTCGTTGAGTATTTCTCGTTCATTCGTGTCGTATCTTGCCCTGCAAACTAATATTGCATACAAAACGTCTACTCAACACAGATTGAATTAAAATAATATTTTGCATCGAACAATATGAAGTTTTGAAAAATCGTTGTGATTAAGGACATGTACAAAAACTGAACACATTGCAAAAGATAATAAATAATTGAATAACAAATTTTAAAACACTTTCCGTGTTAGGTATACAATTTTTGAAAACTTGCAAAATTTTCAAGCGCGGGCAAGATTCGAACCTACGACTTTCGCCATTACTAGTGACGACGCCTCTTCCATCTGGGCTACCGCAGCTCGTTCCTTGCCCGCCAATTTTGCAAGTTGTGTATTTAATGCCAGTAACGCGTAGCACGGCACCAACTACAAAAAAAGTGTGTGTGCCCCACAGAACACCGCTCGCGCGCGGAGTTTTTTGGTCTGTGGTGTGCCCATTGCAGTATGGTTGGTAGCCTAGGTAGGTAGAAACCTAAGGCTTTCATGTATAAAATTATATTCAGCCATTGACGGTTCTCCCACTTGTAGTCCGTCGCTGTGTATTTCTAACGCACCGTAGAGGATCCGTCTGTCAGACATAAAAAATTGCGAATTCCGATCTTATTTCCACACAAATACGGTTACGGTGCGTTACGCACTTTACGCGTTCAAATACGCAGATACGGACGGCAAATAGGAGAACTGCCTTTGGATCTGACGTACAGTCAAGCTCACATGCGGTTAGACACTCAAACTGCCAATGTTGGTCTTATGGAACGGTCAAATGACTAAACTGTCTATTCCAGCCTGATCTAGACTATACGTTCACTTTTTCCAGAAAATTCTTGAACATGCTGTGATCGAGCATTATTTAGACCGAAATTTTCCCCTCTGATGTCCGTTACGTTGAATAGCTTCACCTTGAACTGCGGAAGAGGTGACTTGAAGTGGCATATTCCTGCTTAACCTTTTTCTTATACACCGCAAAATACTCCAATCATATGCAGTGTAGATGCATGTTGTAGAACCCAAGCTGTAACAAAGGTAACTACAGGCAGTTTTACAAAAAGGATATCACATGCCGAAAGAAGGCCAGGGTTCTTAAGGAACTGAACAGCTTTCCCTCAATATTAAAAAAAAGTTTTACTATAAGTAAGGTTTACTATGTGAGGTCCTTTTTTATATTTCGACCTATGTTCCATAGGGAAAATTGTTCAGTTTAATGAGTGTCTTGACCGCTCCTTTCGGCTTGTTGGCCGAACCGTAACCTTTGTGACTCCTTGTATTATGATGTACCTAATGAAGAACAAATTGTAACAATTTTTTGTAGGCGGTCCCGTCTACTTAGGCAAGTGTTGAAAGGTTTGCTTAGGTGTTACAGTAATATTTGATGTTAAAACCTTTTACAACCGACTTCAACACATAATGCGTGCATATGACGTATCGCCATAGTGACCTAAAATTGCAATACACACCCTTGTCACGTCGCCACGACAATCGTCAGGGTAGGCAATGAAACGCTTGGTTTGGTTGATGGAGATTTAATGTGGGGGGAAGAACCCTAGAAAATGTACAATGATTAGGAATGATATTTACAAGGTTTACGGACTATTTTAGCAAAGGTCTGGATCTAAATAAGACCAAGGCAAGTGACTTACCTCTAAGGGTTCAAATCAGTGATCCGGAAAGCTTTGTGAACACTTCACAAACTAGTAAGTACGGGGGCTTGCATATGATTATAACTTAAAAACACACTTTAGACTGCCTGATCTGCTGGAAAATGGCGTCTTGGAACTACAGCGATTCAAAATTCAAATGTAAAGATGAGATAGAAGTTGGTGGTGGACAGTGTTGACAAAATAGTGCGATGCCCGGAGGTTGCATTGCTACACCCTTAAGTCCCTTAGTTGCCTGTCACGACTCCAACGGGAAAGAAATGGGATGATGCTATTCTAAGCCAGCATCACACAGTGTGGCCGGTATCACTCGGCGTAGCCGATTTCAACTGCGTCTTCAATTGTAGAATTAATGGGATTTGAATAGTGCCTTCAATTTACCTAGAGACAGACTTTTCTAAGATCCTAACTTGGTGAATATGGGACTACCTGATTTCAAACAAAAAAGTCGGTCCAGGCTTCTTTAAGTAGTAGGTGAACATACTTAAAAAATCAAACTGAGCCGCTCACTTTCTACATTATCTTTATGTGAGTTAAAAACTGTAGTTTGTATTGTAATTGACGAGAAATTACTAAATAATTGGCCAATCACCTCAACAACTGTGATCACTGACAGTTTCTAATGTATATGGGCTCGATTAATGAAAAGCCCAATTGAAGTGTCATTATCATGAAAATAGTTTTGAAATATTTCTGCTCTTTTATCCATTTAATGGTTTACAAATAGCTTTTATTGTCAATGTCAACATGTAATAATGAAAATAGACGGTAAATAAGAATGTTGACATATTTGTTGAGTAAATATTAAAGGTCAACAGGAAAAGGAAAAATGGGAATGTCCCGACAAATATGTACCATGTCTTTCCGTCGGGTGCCCTTATTTTCGACTTATCGCTGCCCTCGGGGCCCTTAAGATCTCACTACATATAAAAAAACATACAACCCTTTTGTAGTTCAGCACACTTGGGTCTTTTATTTCTTCCGTCGTATTACATATTTAAAAATGTTTACTAAATAGGTAAATGTTCGATGAGGTTTAGGCGGGGCACTCTAATTTATTTATGTATGCATGTATTTAGTTTATGTAGGTATATGTAATTTTATTTTAAATTATTAAGTACTTTGTATTTTTGTTTATTCTTCTTATGTATTGTATATCTACCTTTAGTTAGAACTTTACGTACGATTTTATTTCGTTTTTTTTTTTTGTATGGGCACCCGCTTTCACTCTTACTGTTTATTTTTTGGTTGGCCGGTAGATAATGCCGCGTGGCATTAGGCCCGCCCTTTGTTCTTTCTGAGCAATAAAGTTTGATAAAATAAAATAAATAAAGAATGATACCATACAAATCTCTTATTTCACAAATGATGGATCATGACGTCAGTAAGTGATTGTACTTTTCTACATTGAATAAAATAAATTTCATTTCATTAGCAATTTTCTTTCATATGACACATGCGTTGGACGCGATAAAATACGCAGCAACGGACGTCAAGTGTAAGAACAACCTTATTTTTTTTTGTATAATCAAATTTAAATTGCAGCCTTATTTGCCTCAAAATAGAATCAAAGGTAATAAGATCTAAAATAATACAGTGTCTAACAATAAACAACAGAAAGTAGATTCAATTCCGCAGTGTGAACATCTTACAAACGTATATCATTATGTTCTTTAAATAAACATTCGTGGGCGAAAACGGAACAACACAGCTTTCTATTTAACGAAGCTGAAATAAAACTGTTTACATTTCTGACATGATACAAATAGCGGAAAATCTGTAAAAAACAATCCCCTTGACACATGCGACCTTTTCCTAAAATATCTTCACTCAAATTTGGTACATCAACCTACCTTAGGGTTCAATATAAGTGCGTTTTTCACACACTTTCTGAGAAAAGCTAGTATATTTTGATCCCTTGAAGGTGTAAAGTGATGTGCTGCAGATAGCAAGTACAATAACAAATTAACCAGCAACGTTTCGCCTTTATGTCCGCTTCGGGACAATACGGAGCTCAAAAATTTAACTTGGTGTGCTTTTGCATAACCGCCCACGGAGGTTAGCACTCCATCCAATAAGGGATATAGCGGTGGATATAACTGATGGTGCTGCCAGATTTAGTGCCGATTTTTTTGCTGAAATAAAATTTTATGCTTTGTTTATTACAAAGTAACGATTATCAGGGTTCCATACCTAAAAAAGAAAAAGTCTGTCTGTCACGATCACAACGCTTTATTTCTGAAACGCGTAAAGGTATCGAGTTGAAATTTAAACTATATACTTTGGCATGCGGCTACTTGAAGTGGTAAAACAATTAACCTCTTAACTTGATATTTTTTATTAATAAAAAGAAGGCCTTAAATGCTGTTAAAAACGCTCGTTTTTGAATCCAAATTCATACTACTTTCTACTTCCCCTAGACCCACAACTATGGAATTTGGCAAGTAGCTTTATTTTGTAGTAAAAGTCTAAGAAAATAAGATTTTTTCTTCCATGCTTTCGTCACCGTATTTGCATGAGAATTTGATCGGAATTTGAAATTTCCTTTCGTCTGACAGACGCATGCGTCACAGATACGCTAATAATACGCAGCAACGGACTTCACGTGGGAGAACCGCCTCAAATTTGCCTACTAAATCTCCATTATTGACTGGTAGGTACAGAATCACCTGCATGCATCACCCCAAAAAAATCCAATGCAACTTGAAAAGTAAGTTCTTGTATGATATTTAGTGTCTAATACTATTACAATTTAAAAGAATCTGCACAAAATAAACTCACGAACCATCTGGCAACACAATAAAAGACCTTGCGGGGGTGAGGTAAACTCATGCAATTTGCGTTTCAGCAGCAGGAGGGAGAAGGGATGTTCATTTCAGGGGGCACTTCTTTTAGACCAATGGCGACGTTAGAGAATGTACTTTGGTCGCATTGTGCCACCACAGTGAGAACTGTAGGTTTAAAAATTTGGTTTAGTATCGGCCAGACGTTTTGTGACAAATACAAGATTGAAGATTCCAGCTGGTTTATTGCATTAAATGTGGTAAACGATGGTGTCAGGTTTAAATAAGCAATTATAACGTATCACACACTTAGCTAGTAAAATGATATATAAAAATAATAGTAATATCTAACATGCAATATTCTCAAAGGACCTATTGCGTACAAGAATTGAACCATGTGACTTTAAGTATGCACTTACTTAGACATTTTTCTCACTGGGCCAGGCACTGCCTCATAAGAATAGTGTTTCTGACCTATATTATATATATGTTTTTTTATCATTTTATCCCTTTGCCGTGTAATAAAAAAAAGTTAGAAGCGTTTTAAATATTGTCTACACAATTTGACGCTGTCAAAAAGCTAAAACAACATCTAATTTCCTTTGTAATGTTTAGATGTTTTTCAGACTTGTCCCAGACGTCAGATTTTATGACCGTTTGCACTTCGCCTAACTTAAACTAATTATGTATCTGCTGCTGTAACAGTAACAATTAATTTCAGTAATTAATCCTAGTGCAGTGCATTATTATATGACTGTCGTAACTGGTTTCGGGTTGCATCTGCGTATAATATATAAGAGAATTTCGGATTATGAAATCATGAACAAAAATCAAATGTAAATAATTTATTACAAACGAACATAATATTCAAACATGAATTTACGCAGGTGAAATCCATACATAACGTATAGCTTAGACCTTCTTTATCCGTAAAAATAAGGAAATTAATTAAGTTTTACACACTGTAGCTCAACGTTTCAAATACATTGTTCGAAACAACGAGCCTTAATCAACATTATCACGGAGTTTGAAATCTCTTTCTCGTATTTAGGAGCTCTTGTCGGTGGAGTTTCCGCCAGTTTTCTCTGTCATCTGCCTTCTTCTGGACTATGTATGAAATGACCTTATTCTTTAGTTAGGTCTAAATAAATCCTTCTTGGTCTTCCTCTTCTTCTTTTCCCTTCGAACTTTCCTTCAACAATCGTTTTAATTAACTGATCATGTCATATCAGGTGTCCTATCTTGTTTCTTCTTCTATTATTTATTGTACGAAGTAACTTTCCTTTCTCTTTTACAAGCTGGAGAACTTACTCGTTCGTCTTCTTTTAAGTCCAGCTTATCCTTTCCATTATTCACTTTTTTTTAAATACCACTCGTGATACAACTTGGTTTCCATTTTTTTTGTGGTAACTACTACAAAAAACCTATTATATTACCAGCATCTTCTTACTGCCTACAAACTTTTCTTAAAGTTTGGCAGATGTACTAACAATTTTGTAATGTATTTTAAAATCAAACAAATTTAATTTCAATATTTTTTTTATACTGATTACCATAGAACATTAAACAATAAGTGCAAAAAGACACATTATACCTACTAAAATAATATGATGCATCTTCAAAGGGCTCCATGAAAATTGAATGGAGCAACATCACCAAACTTCCCTTTGAAGTAGAATTAACGTTCATCATCATTGGCCTCACACGTCTGTGACAGACGATTTGATCAGTGTCTGAGGCAAGACTTTTCATGGCTGTATCACTGCCACTTCCCGTGTTGGTATCCGCGTGACGCGGGTGAAGTGTCCTCTCCACAGACACTGCGTTGCCTGGGACGCAATTATGGAAAACGCAGGGCTGCCCAGGACCTGCGCCACCCTCTCGGCCTTCCTGGCTGGATCCGCAGGAACGACTAGTCGATACGTGCGGAGCCAGGTCGGCTGCAGGAGTCTGCCGCGCGGTAGATCTCTGTCACACGCGCCTGACGGAGACCCCGTTCCGGGTTTAATTGTGGAGTTGGCCTCTCCAGGACCGTTGTGTTTGGGTCGGATTTATCCCTCGGTCGCTTCTTACGACTCCCACGGGATGGGATGGTGCTATTCTGCTCTGCCGGCACCACGCGGCTCAATTAACGTTATAGGCGCAATATAAAGGACGCTTTAATGTCAAAAATTTCAAAACTTCTTCCTATTGTGTTACCGTGTACTGTCAGTTTAGGTTAGCATCGCCCCATTGCCGTGAGTGTCGTAATAAGCGACTAAGGGACTCGAGGGTTACTCGTGTATTGCAATTTTAGGCGATGAGCTGACAACCTGTCACTATAACGATACATAATTTTCTGAACAGCTCTCAAAAAGTTTGTCAAACGTGGCGTAAATGTTTGGCCGGAGCATCTTAAACACTTTGAATTTGTGTAATTTGCGTTTCATGAAATAGGTACTAATACTTAACGAATCAAAATTATCATTATACTTAAAAACGTTTTTCTTGATTCATTATCTATTGAATAAAAGGAAAATTGAAAATGGCGTTGTTTTTAATCACCGTTTCTTTGTCAAAATTATTATTATTTTTAGCTGTAAGTTTTCCTAATAAAGTAATAAAATAAAACCGCATTAAAATCCATTGCGCACTTTCAAAGATCAAAGCATACATAGAGACACGGGAAGCGGCTTCATTTCGTTCTATTTTGTGATAAGTGGTCTTGGTCTTGGTTATTGAAGTGTAAAACTTAATGAAATGTTAACTAGTGAAATAACATATCAGGACATTATCCTTGCATTTTATAACATAAGCATTTATTATAATATCATTCAATGATAACTATATTTGTTCAAGAAAACGTATAATCATTGTTCAGGCAGTATCATTTTAAAACCTAACTCCGACAAATATGCACCGTCTTTACTTCTTTAGTATCCATTTACTAACTATCCATGAGGCGCGTTCAACTTCACCCCACCAAAACAAGCAATGAATAACAATCAACACGCAAAATACTCGTTAAAACCACTGTTAAATAAATGTTATTTTGGTCAGGCGTCTGTGACTGCCAGAAACATGTCACACCAAACTAATGCTCAAGTAATATACATAAACACGTTCAGGCACGAATTTTCATGACTTAATTTCATGACTGCATAACCGTGTGACGATAAGAAAGTTTGAGAATCAGGCAACCATTTCCTGACTAGCATAATAGGCAGGTTGCTTAACCGCTGCCTGTGTCTTAGAATAAATAATAACACAGATGGATTTTTGCTTTGTTTTATTAATGATGGGTTTGCTCTCGACTCTAGTCTAGGTCATAGGACAGAGACAGAGTCTAAGATGGAACGAGCTCACCCAGAAGAAGCCTGTTAAGGCACTGGCACTCCCACACACTGACGGAACGCTGCAAGCTACTTGGCGCCAGACTTCGGTGGGATGGTGGTCGCGAGCCAGGCGGCCCCTTACGGAGCCTTCCACCGCTTACACCGCAAGTCCGGCTGAACGATGGGATCGTTCAGCCGGACTTTAAGTTACTAGTGACCTTCTTAGCGGTTTTACCCACTGCTAACCGTTTTCTTGAAGATAAAAGACCTTTTTCCGGCATTTATTATACACAGAAACTTTCCTCTTGAATCACTCTATCCATTAAAAAAACCGCTTCAAAATCCGTTGCGTAATAAAGATCTAAGCATACATAGGGACACGGGAAGCCTATTTAGTGATAAGTGATAATATATACAAGAAATTAGTACCCTTGTGGTCGCCACATTAAATAAAACACTATTTGACAGCTTGAACTTTTTGAGCCGTGTGATGCCGGCTTTGCTGTGTGATGCCGGCTTAGAATAGCATCACCCCATATCTTTCCCGTGGGAGTCGTAAGAGGCGACTAAGGGTCTCGAGAGCGTGTATTGCAATTTTAGGCGATAGGCTGACAACCTGTCACTATAGCGATACACAATATTCCGAATAACCCTCAAACATTTGTCAGACGTGTTTACGCTCTGCCTACCCCGCAAGGGATTATAGGCGTGATGTATGTATGTAACTTTTTGAGCGGCCCAAACATTTTTTTACCAGTTCATACAACGCGTATAGCACGGAAACGCCCAGTGTAGTACAAATGCTTAAAGTAAAAAAAAAAACATTGTTTAGGGCCCCGATTCTTTAATTTTTTAACAAAGTAAAATTTTATTTAAAAATATTTAATTCAAATATTAGCTGGTACGAACACGGACCTCGTGAATTTGCTGTATTTTCAAATCGGGATTTATATACATTCATACATACATATTACACGGGGTAAGCAGAGCGTAAACGGCTGTAAAAAACAGACATTTACGCCACGTCTGACAAACATTTGAGGGTCATTTAGAATATTGTGTATTACCATAGTGACATGTTGTCAGCCCATCGCCTAAATTTGCAATACACATCTTCGAGTCCCTCAGTCGCCTCTTACGACACCCATGGGTAAGAAATGGGGTGATGCTATTCTAAGCCGGCATCACACGGCAAGTATGAAAAATAAAAAAACGGCACAGCATAGCACATGGTGCCGCATCGCCGTGCAGCTGTCACAGACAGTCATTAGCTTGCCAACCATCAAAAACCGCAGAAATGTACGTTGCGTGTGCGATTCACTTATCTCGTATTTTCTAAAATTTTAGTTTATTACCTACTTGTTTATTCTCTACCACTCTACCTTATTCCTGTGTCTAGATATTAAATGTAATTACAATAATTAATGGGTTTATGGGCGTTACATTCTAGGTTTCTATTGGGGTGGTTATTTGTTGCGTTTTGGCAGTAATTTAATAAGCACCTAAGTACCTACCACCTGGTAAAAATAGTGATTTATAAGGCCATTGATTGGCTATACAAATGGCCTAGGCATGAAGTCTACTATATGAAAATCTTCTCAGTTGGGTGCCGATAGCATGTCAGTTGGATTGTTTTTATCGGTTTGTATTCTACATACATACATACATATATCACGCCTATATCCCTTGCGGGGTAGGCAGAGCGGAAAAGACCGAAAAAACGGTCACTCACGCTACGTCTGACAAACATTTGAGGGTCATTCGATAATTGTGTATCACTGTAGTGACAGCTTTTCAGCCCATCGCCTAAAATCGCAATACACATCCTCGAGTCCTGTAGTCACCTCGTACGACTCCCTCGGGCAAGAAATGGGGTGAAATTCTAAGCCGGCATCACACGGCCCAAACGGTTCGTATTCTGCTGAGTGTTAAAAGTATAGAATGTGATAGGGAAAATAGAATGAATGAATTTGAAGAAAGTTCAATAAAAATGTATTGTCAGTAGTAAAATTATAAATAAAAGAGGCTGGCGGACCTCTAGTGTCTTATTCTACCTAAAAATTGCCGTGTGATGCAGGCTTAGAATAGCATCACCCCATTTCTTTTTATTTATTTTATTTTGATTATTTGGAAAAGCAAACAACTGTATACATAGGTTACCTACTCACATAATACATAGTACACAAAGCATAAGTTTATATACAGCCAACTACGCTATTCACGGATTGAATATAAACAAGTAGGTAGTTTAGAAACAGGCTGATAAATTATAACATGTAACATGTTTAGGATACTTACAAAGTTTTATCTTTATGACTTACAATAAACAATCAATTTGCCAATTCTTTTCTTTCCCGTAGGTATCGTAAGAGGCGATTAACGGACTAGGGGGTTACATTTGTATTGCAATATTAGGCGTTGGGCTGACAACCTGTCACTATGGTGATACACAAATTATCTGAATGACAATTAAATATTTGTCAGACGTGGCGTAAATGTCTGTTTTTTGCGGTCGTTTGGAACTGCCTACTCTGCAAGGGATTGTAAGCTTGATATATACAGGGTTATTTTTTATTTACCCCGGAAATTTTACAGGTTGATTCTACTCATGGTTCTCAACAACTTTTATTATTGGGTCAACTGCGAAATCGCAAAAAAAAAATCTGCTGATCCATACAGCCAGTCAGCCAGTCTGTCACAGCACAGAATAATAAGTGATAACAGTGATGTGATGATATACCTATGTACGTATTTTTAACAGCTAAAACATGTGTTTGTTTCTCCCGCCAATAAACTGCTGTGCAGTTTGGCAGGTTTGTACCTACGTTCTTTGTATTTTTTTCTTTAATAAATGCTTTTTTCATTTTTCATTTTCATACATTTTGTTCGAGTAGGTATGAATTTTTCTATGGAGCAGCTGTTTTCTTTCGCGATTTCGCAGGTGACCCCATAATAAAATTTGTTCAGAATCATGAGTAGCATCACCCTGTAAAATTTCCGGGGTGAATAAAAAATAACCCTGTATGTTAGTATGTAGAGTCGGTTGTAGCATAAGGTACCAGGGGTAGTCCAAAAGAACTGAATTATTATTGTCCCCATAAAATTTTTTTCCTCGACATAAATATGTATTAGTAGAAAATGACTTATTTTATGAGAAAAGTAAAAAAAAAATATTATGTATCAACTGGGAATAAAATAATTCAGTTCTTTCGGAGTACCCCTGGTACCTTATCTGATATAAACGACTATGTACATAGTAAATATAATTTAAATAGTATGCCAAACGATGATATGCAACGTCTAACCGTCTAACTACACTAACGGAAACAAACTGAATTTCCTTTAGAGACTGTGCGAGACAGAGTCATTATTAGACCAATAGTAGGAAATAATTGAGTTTTGATAATATTAAAGTTCTCCAATTTGTAGAACCTGGAGACTGACATATTTTTAGACAATTGTTCAAAAAGTTAGAAATTTTAAATACGTGCTTTAGGTACTGTTTAAACATTTACATATTTATCAACATTATCAGTCAATATTGAATTAGAGTAGAAAAAAATAATTGCATCTAAAATGAAATAACAATATCTTATTGTTATTAAATTATTAGAAATCTAATGTATGTGGTACATACCTAAACGAAAAAAAGCCTTTTACTTTCGCTAATATAAAATTTAAGTGGCTCTAATATTAGTTAAATACTCTATTAGCTTATACTGAGTTTGACCATAAAAGTTTAGAAGCCTAGGATTAATGCTTTAATATTAACTAACATTTTTTTATCATATAAGTGCCAATATTGAATTAGAGAATATAAAGTTAATACTACTTTCTCAGAATCATCTAATGAACAACTATTCAAAATATCAGAAGTTTATCTCAACGGCAACATAGAGATATAAGGAACTATTTTTGTAATTTACTGAATATAAATGTAATTCCTACAAGTTCACATGGGTTCACATCGGAGCTATCCAATAATCGGTAGTACTACCGATTTCGATCTTCATCTACCGATTGTAATCCAAATTTCTTTGGTAACTAAAAACAAAACAAAATTTGCCTTATAATTATAAATTGCAGTGTCTATGTCTACGTATGTAAACTATTTTAGCCAATAATGTGTATTTGCGATGTATACTCAAAACTGCTGGGTTTTGAAATGCAATACCTACTAGATGTAGTCCATCTTTAATATTAACATTCAAAGAAGATTTTTTTTTGTAATAATGTAAATCTACCGAATCAACTTATCGAATGCCTGAAGGCCTACCGATTTTTGGTTTGGAAAACACTGTTGTCAAGACATAGAATGTAAATGAGAGGTAAAGATAGCAAAAAAAATCGGCAAATCATTATTTTATAAGATTAATGCCAATTTGCTTAGTGAGAAGTACTGTTTACACAAGTTAGAAGAAAGGTTGAATACAAAATGTATTATTCAGTAAACCGCATGGTGGTGGCTTGGAATAGCATCAGCACATTTTTACCTATAGGATATGTTCCTACATCTTTAAAATATAAGAATTTTTCCTAAAATAAAAATTGCTTATTATGTACCTAACTTATTTGAAACCTAACAAATGAGATAGTCGTCGCGTTTCGTCGTGCTAGTCGTCGTGCGCATCCCCGCCGGTGGCGTGGTTTCGCCTTTCCCCCGTTCCGCCACCACCGCAGGTAGCCGGCAGGTAGCCGGCGCGCGGTGGGGAGCTTGCGGCTGGGGGCCGCCAGCGAGCCACTCGGATCAGTTGCTCTCGTTCACCATGCAGCGTTAAATTAGGTTTCAAATAAGTTAGGTACATAATAAGCAATTTTTATTTTAGGAAAAATTCTTATATTATGTAGCCTGAACTTATTTGAAACCTAACAAATGAGAGATTTGTTTATTATCGCATGGTGGCGGAAGCGAAACACGCCAACTGTGATTAAATAGAAAATATGGGAAAGGTGACTATTAAGAAAAATTACCTTATACCATAAGAAACATTTATTATCTTCTAGAGGAAATCATTCAAGCAAAATCAATAAATTCAATCACTATAATTATATGAGTGATAACTTACAAATTAACTTATTATATTCTTTACATTATGTAAAGTTAAGTAAATTACGGCTTACTATTATTACATTTCCAATTTTCATGTATGGATGTAAGTATAATTAATTTCTGATAGGGCAAAACGAAGTAGCTACCGAAGGCACATCTAAATTGGACTGGGCAATAGGCCGCGCATAGTGACGCAGAAGTGTATTGGAGCTTAACCAATTACCCCTTTCTAAAATATCCTGTACTGGTGTTTGATCTAACCAACTTAGTGACGCAACCGCTGATCTAATTGACCCAGGTGACGCTTGAATTCCAGCGCTTTTTAAAATGGTTCTTATCCAACCACCTATAACGGTACGGCTGGCAGGCTTAGATTCACCTATGGTAGTAATAAATAGCGAATCTAAATTACCACGACGAGAAGTTGATACTTCAATAAGCTTTTTGATCCAAAACACTGGATCAATGTTGGTTTGTAGGCCAGAGGTCAGCTGCCAACCGGATTGTTTATGAGACAATGAATCGGTTTTGGAACCAAACAGCGGCCAAAGTATTATTTGATCATCCCGAATCAGAAAATTTTCAGGTGCCGTTGATAATAAAGTCAGGTCATGAATTCTTCGGCCTGAAGCGAGAAGTAATAGAATCGCGCACCTTTGGGAGACATCGAATAAGCTAGTTTGATCAGGATCGTTCTCCAAGAGCCAATCTACAACGACTTGAGGATTCCATACAGGGACTCTTGGTAGTCTATTATTTTTACAAGATTTATTCGCGATGCCCCGCAGAGCTTGACGGACAAGGACATGATTACCTATTTTAGATTCTGCATCTGGTTGACAAAAATTTGAAACCACTGTCTTATGTACTAAGATGGTCTTGTAACTAAGACCTGAAGTTTGATGTAAGAAAATAAGGTACTTTGCCAGGCCATCACCACCTGGATTTTTTGTGTTAATATTATTTGAAGCACACCAACTAGACCATTTCTCCCATGCAGACTTATACGTTTTAAGGGTCGATGGACGCCAACTAGATTCAATAAGTTCTCTTTGTTGGGGAGACCAATTTCTTAGGAGGTCGTCCCACCCCGAGTTAACCATGCCTCCAACACCAACGAATCTACTTGAGGTGGAGGGCTCTTCGTCCTGGTGTCTATCAGGCAATTTTTCAGGTTCAAAATTGTGAATGGAGGACTTAGAGCTCGAGCTTTTAGATCGGATCTCCAAAAGACGTTGTTCCACCTGGGGCAAATCACTATGTAAGTGCCCCGTGCTTGATTCAGCCAAGCCAGTACTTTGTGCATTACTGGGTGGAGGGAACACCCACGCCATTTGGAAATTCCATGTCTTGCTGAACGCGTCTGTGAACGCAGCTTGTTTGTCCCTCAGGTCTCTCGAGACATATGTTTGGACTACATGGGCTTGCTCGGACGCAAACAAGTCTATCGCTGGAACTCCCCATTTGCTGAAGATCTTCTCGCAGGCCTGGGGAAGTAAAAACCATTCTGGAGGACTTTTCCCTCTCGACAGGCTGTCCGCTATCCCGTTCAGCGGACCCGGAATGTAATTCGTTATTACATGAATTTTGTTGGCCGAAAGAATTTCGAAGATCTGTCGGGTGAGCTCCATCAGTTTTATCGAGCGAGTTCCACCTTGGTTTCGTAAGTAAGCCAGGGCCGTGCAGTTGTCGCTCTGAATCGATACAGTTTGGTGCTTGAAAAGGAAAGCCATTTTCTTTATTACCAAGTAGATCACCAGCAACTCCTTTAGATTCGCATGAAGAGTTTGTTCCTTCTGAGTCCATAGACCCTGAAGATGCCTCTCGTCTACGTAAGCGCGCCATCCTGTCCCTGATGCGTCTGTAATGATGTAATGTGAAGCTGGAGCGGGCCAAATAGGGCTTTTGTTTTTGTAGTTTAGAAACCACCAGTTTAGGTCGAGTAAAGCTAGTTCCGACGGAACCGCTGGAGTCTCTGTTTTCACTACCTCTTGCATTTGCTTGAGGACGTTCCTGTGGTGTAGTCTGCCGTAAGGTACAACGAAGCTTGCGAAATTTAACCATTCGACTGTCCTTTGAAGATCGAGGACGGACCAAACCCGAGAGTGCACTATTTTCAAAAGAAGATGATGAAGGGTCGAAAGCTTTCTGGTAGGCAAGCATTTTTTGTTGCGTTACGTATCCCAAATAATCCCTAAAAATTCTATCTGTTGTGCAGGAATCCTTGACGACTTTTTCTCGTTTATTACCCAGCCAAGGGTTCGAAGAAGGGTAGTGGCCAAACGTGCTTGGTGTACTAGCATCTGAGGGCATTGATTGACAAGGAGAAAGTCGTCCAGGTACACAAGGATGCGAAGACCATCCTCCCGCAGTTTTTGAGCAACCCAGTTTGTCAGCGACGCAAATGCCTTTGGAGCACTGGACAGGCCAAAGGGCAGACACGTCATTTGTAGGATTTGTTGACCAAAAGCAATTTTCAGGAAACGTCTGTGGCTGGATGCTATTGGAACATGAAAATAAGCCTGGCTGAGGTCTATTTTTAGCATCCAGTCCCCTGGCTGCAAGAATTGAGGCACTTTGTACATATTGACAAGTCGGAATTTCTTCGGTTTGATAAAGCGGTTGAGGTTCTTTAGATTCAGTATAGGTCTGTTCGAACCGTCTTGTTTCTGTGTTAGGAACATTGGAGATAAGAAGCCCACTTTGTCCGGGGCTTTTTCCAAAACAGACTGGTCTATCATCTTTTGTATTTCTTTGGTCATAGTCTTGGAAACTTGTACAGGGCAAAGTTTGGAATGTAATCTGGCTAAGGGTGGCTTCTCCACAAACGGGATACGGTAGCCCTTTATTATTTGTAGAATATGAGGAGGAGCACCCCGTTTTTGCCATTCTATGTAGTACATCTCCAGCTGCCCCGCACGAAAACTCTGGGCATAGTCAATTTCTCCTGTTTCGTGTAATCCTTTCTACCCTGCTTGTTTTTCGTGGACGGCTGGAAGCGCTTTCCGGACGAGGTTTTGTTTCTGTCAGCAAAACCTTGTGGTTTGTAATTGGTGACAGGACCGGGTTTGCGAAAAGACACCGCAGGGTCATTGGACCGCTTTGGTGCTGCCTGCCTACCCTCTGCGGGTAGGTGCGGCCTTTGAAAAACTTTGGAGCCTCCACCAAGTTTTGTGACGGCCTCGCTGAAATCCTTCGGCTCGAACAGATGCTTCGAAGTAGGGGGCACCCGTTTAAGGATCGTACGGTTAAACTTGTCCTTCACACTAGAAAGAACTTCGTTCCTCCGTTGTTCAATCACTTCTGCCCGACGTCCACAAACTACTTGCAGAATATCCTTTGAGACCTCTCTGAACTTGCTGTTACTCGAGAAAATCTCCTGAACTTTGGCATTAACTGCTGCTGAAGTTAACTTTGTGTTGCTATCTGCACTCCAAGTCAAAAGAGTCTTGATGCTAGATTGAAGAGCTTCGCGCTGGTCTAGCAACATATTAGTAAGCGCCCCGAAAGTTCTATCTAACAAGCGAAGGGAGTAAGGTTTCCTCTCGAAGGGAAGCAACTCGTCATTCAGTTCAAGGTTAGTAAAAGCGGGTGAAGCAATATATTTTTTCTGAATATCTATGTATCGAACCTCCGACCACTCTGATGAACCAAAATGTTGAAGCTTTGCGAGGTATTTGATTCTTGCTTCATCAGCTTTTTTAATATTTTCAGTGACAGTAGTGTCAAATCCCTCAAAATCCATAGAGAATGCAGGTGGTGAGTCTACAATCTCAGAAGAAATTGATGCTGAGTCCTCATTAGATGTGCCAGGCATTGAGTTTTCTGATTGAGACTGAGAGCAATTACCGATGCTATTAGCAATAAAAGACCGTAAATCACTTATCTGTTGTTGTAAAAACATAAAATGGTCCAGTGAAGAACTGCGGTTGGAATTTTCTTGAGGACAGGCCCGTTTTGGAGGCGGCGGCTGCTCGGTGCTGGCTGCAGAACACCCTGGCTCTGGATCTTCGTCAACAGGCAGTCTTCTCCGTAATGAACGTCTCGGCATTGTCAAAATTTCCTCATCGGAATCCATAGCTTTCTACAAGATATTCAATATTTTAATCAAAACGAACTTTAACAAAGTTTAAATAAGAAATAGCCACAACTTAATATGACAATTAAATAACAAAAATGAATAAATCATGAAAATTATCCAAATTTGCTGTTGAAATAAAATTAACTATTTTTTCCCTGAATATATTCATAGAAAGGGAAAAGGATTCACTTACCACAGCACAGACTTTATAAAAAGTCACTCACCGAACACGGACACACGCACACACACCCAAACACGTGTATAAAATAAAAAATATTTTATTTCGAAAGGGCTATCCTTTCTGCGAACGACTAGCCACGGCGAAGCGCAAACGCCAACTGATCCGAGTGGCTCGCTGGCGGCCCCCAGCCGCAAGCTCCCCACCGCGCGCCGGCTACCTGCCGGCTACCTGCGGTGGTGGCGGAACGGGGGAAAGGCGAAACCACGCCACCGGCGGGGATGCGCACGACGACTAGCACGACGAAACGCGACGACTATCTCATTTGTTAGGTTTCAAATAAGTTCAGGCTACATAATAATATATTTTATAAATGTCAGTCGGGTCGAAAATTGCTTGAACTATATTTTTAGACTCCATTATCGTTATATAAGCACATAAAAAGGTGCAAACGATTTTCATATGTATTGTATTGACATTATCAGAATTGGCAGGTTTTTTTTTTAATAGAAATATATGATAATAAGGACGAATTCTTTCCATGTAAAACATTCTGAACGTTTTGTCACTATACATCCATCTTAGTCTAATTTACAGACTAAGTATTTAGTAAGAATCGACTATTGCGGATTATCCGGATTACCAATTTAAGTATTGAACTTTTTTGCTATCCGTACAACATATCGTGAACATGTCAGTCATCCATCAAAAATATTCCACAAAACGATACGGCCATCCCAATAAGTCATATTTGACAGCTATCAGATTCGTGCTAATGCTATGACAGAGGGTCTATTTCCCTTTGCTACATCTCGATTAGTGTGTTACTTACAGCTGTAAAATATGGCATATTGGGATGGCCGTACTGTAGTTCCCGTTTCGTGTATCTAATTATGTGAAAAGATTGCCAAGTTTGGTAAAATTTTCAGACTACGAGAATTTAATATCCAAATCAAGTTCAAATGTAATTTTTTTTTTATTTGCTTTGTAATATATCTTTTTTTACCTTTTTAGATGCAGATATTATGTGCTCAATAATTGATGAAGTCTGGACATAGTTTGGAAGTGAAGTGCTGGACGCCCACCGGCCAGATAGACCGACGACTTAGAAAAGGCGGCTGGTAGCGACTGGATAGAGACAACGAGAGATCGTATCGTGTTACGTTATGGCGTACCCTAGGGGAGCCCTATGTCTAGCAGTGGACCTCAATAGGCTGATGTATATATGTATACTATGTGCACTCCGTGGTTCCATTCGGTTAAAAATAAATTAACTAGATGTCGCTGGAACGTCACTACGAGACTATCTCTTGATACTAGACGAGTATCAAGAGATAGACAAATTTTAAGGGTATGGTCGGGGCGCCGATAACTCAGTGGCAAAGTGCTCGGACGCAAAAAAAAATTTCAACTTCTTATTTTCATTTATTGTGCAACTTACTTTAAAACAGTTTTCAAAGATTTCTGTTTTCTTCAGCATCTGACATAATTAAGTACTGCTAAACAAAATTTTAATAAAAATTGTAGATGACCCTGATATGTCAAACTTAGTAGGCATTATTTTAGTATCTTGTAATTAACCAGATAGTTGCAATAACAAGACCTCCCATCCCAATGAATCGACAAGAAGAAGAAGAATGTTTAGTAATAATAACATAACTATTAGTTAATATCATATCTGATAATTTGATCAATCTGGTATTATGACGGCTCAAAAACGATTAATCACTTCGAGAAAAGCTTCACCAGTTGTGTCATATTTATTTGTTTTGTGTCTTTTCTGTATTGTTGTTGTGTGCAATAAACTGTAATTAAATTAATAAAAGGTAGTGCTGTAGAGCTTCGCTGGGCTCGTCTTGGCGGGCGCACTACCATGCCCGCCACCCCCTAGACTACGTGCATTTGTAATATTCCTAATATTTTCTAAAGCTTTTGGCCTACATTTCTAATATTTGGAATTATAGATTGGTTTATTGGTATAATGAAATGGATTCGGACTTACTCACTTAAATTCAATATTACTCTTACTACGACAACAAACATCGTTAACTAAGTCAAGCTGAGTTCTCAGATTTCTAATCTTTTGTTGGTAGCTTTATATGAAGCTTTAAAAAATATTTTATGAATTTCATTAACTCTAATTCAATATTACCAAAATCAGAAGCTATTTTTTATTTTCCATATTCGCAGATATTATAGTTTTCTAAAATATTTATAAAATAAAGTAAAAACGTGTGTATGTCAGTTACAATCAAAATATTTAACTTAAAGTATATATTTACTTAGTTATTCAAAGATATTGAAAATATCTATTTTATGGAAAACACAAATGATAAAAACTTCTAATATTTTTAAAATATGCCGAGAATAATGCTTCTAAAATAATAAAGAAGCAAAATCTAACTTTAATAAAATTATAACTTTTGCGGTCAAAATCTCGTTCCACTATCGGTCCATATGAAAATGTTTACGAAACACACAAAACCGCATTATGTTTGAAAACTCATGCATAAAACATTTTATGCCAAACTAAAGGTACCTACAGCTTTTATTAAACATGCTTATTGCTATGCAATAAGGTCTTATTAAATTCCATGCAAATTTTTACGGTCAGTTCAACTCATAAAACTAAACACGTTTTCCTAATAAACATTGGTCGAAATTTGTTTAAAAATTTGGTCCCACCCATGCAATGTAACTCATACTTTGATATTATTTGTATGGAAGCCCAGTTTTTTTCCTAGTTCAGCGAGAAAAGTTGCAGTTATTTCGCGAGTGGAACTTATAACTAATATTTAAACTTATAAAAATAATTGTATATTCAATTTTTTCCTTTTATTACAGCCTTCTTAATGACCGATGTGGTGCAGTGGTACGCTGCGACTGCAGGCGCAAAGGATCCGAGTTTGATTCTCGGTGACTCCAATATGATATTTATCACTTTGAGAATGTTTTCATTTAAACACATTATATAATATGATATATTGTACACACATATAATAATAATGTGAAAGTGCTTAAATAATTATAGTCTTAAAAAAAAACTCTCCTAGTTGCTGTCTATGATTTCTTAACGTAGGTGGTTGAAACACTTCAGGGTTCGTCGGGTCGTCAGAGTTTTCAACCACCTTTTACTAGTAGTAGGCCTCTGACATGGTTGTGTAACGACCGCCGTCTAAGTAATCATAGACAACAATGGGAACCGACAGTTTAGCGTGCCCTCCAAGACACGGAATCATCTTTCTTTTCGGACAATCAGGTGCTTTAGCCTGCAATGTCCTAACCAGACTGGAAATAAATTCACAAACTGATTAATATCAACTTCGTGCGTGAGTGATCCACCGAGAATGGAACCCTGAACCTTTGCGTCACAGGCAGTCGCACTACCACTGCGCCACATCGGCCATCAAACACAATAAAAACTCCCAGACTGAATACTTTACATATAATAATTAAATATCTATTTAAACCACTAATCACAATTTTAATGTTTCAAACCTCATTCTTAAAAAAATACAAAACCATATTTTTAATTTCGTATTTCCGTGTTCAGAGTGGTTAAGCTGTGTTGTAAATTTTTAACGATTCTCCAAATAACTGCTTCAGAAAATTACTAGTTGCGATTATAACTGCTTCCATTGAGTATATTTTTAACGATAGCTATAAAATTTAACGGTAGAGTATTACAGATAATTACATTAGGTTTATTTGTACACGGCTTTTTGTGTTGCGTTCAACTTCTTCCGATTCCGTGTGATGCCGGGTTAGAATAGCATCAATCCAATTTTTTTTGTAATGATGATGGGCTTGCTCTTGACTCTAGTCTAGGTCATAGGACAGAGACAGAGTCTAAGATGGAGCGAGCTCACCCAGAAGAAGCCTGTTCACTCTTACTTTGAAGAGATTAGGGTTGTATGCGTTTGGAAACACAGACGCAGGTAGTATTTCTTTCCCATGGGAGTTGTAACTGGCGAATAAAGGACTCAAGGGTGTGTATTGCAATTTAAGGCGATGGGCTGACAACCTGACGCTATGGCAAAACACAAGTTTCTTCCTCAAATTTTTGTCATACTTGGCATAATGGTCCCTTTTTGCGACCATTTACGCTCTGCCTACCCCGCAAGGGTTTATAGGCGTGATTTGATTATGTATGTATTCAATTTTATCAACAGCCACAACAGTCCACTGCTGGACATGGGCCCCAATTGAGGGGTATTTGCCATACTCAACTCGCATGGTAGGCGGATTGGCGAGCGCATTGCATAGTGTTGTATTCACAGGGAACGCTGCTGCTCATTCCCTAGATTTATACCTTAGTCGCCTTTTACGACATCCAAGTGAATAAATGGGGTGGTGCTATTCTTACCCGGTACCACACGGCAAGTTTGTGTTGCGTTGTGTAGTAGCATATTATGCTTTTGCATGCTTTTATGCGGAAGTATGTAAGAGTCGGCAAGTTTGTGTTTCCGGTTCTACATTTCACAGAAGATATCATAACTCATACTATACTACTATCATAGCCTGGAAGAGATTGCCTAATGGCAATAAGGCCGCCTAACTGTGCACTAATGTATTTAGTTTTAAGCTATTAATGTTATTCTGTTCTTTTGGTGTACAATAAAAGCATATTGTATTGTATTGTATTGTATACTATCTCTTTTCTACGAGTGTTTACTACACTAAATAATAATGTTTGTATTAACGTCCATAGTGTAGGGGCCTAGGGTGCCTAACATCGAAAGTAAACTCGTACTACAAATTTCAGTAGTTTTATTTTCTCGATAAAATTATACAAATCAAAATTGAACAACTGGAGTGCGATGTATGCCAAAGGAGAAAAATGAGAGAAGGTCGCAGTTAGAGCGCGAGCCTTATATATGACCGTCGCGGGGGGCGGCTGAGGCGGAGGGTGGTTCTTCCACAGTATGCGTGCTAGGGGCGCGAACATCCTCCCCCCCGTTGGAAGCTTCCGCTTGCAACAGGCAAATCTTGGAAAGCGCACGCCGTACGATGCCCCTGGCTGTCTGTATGTCTGCAACTCTTGGGATGCCGTCTGCACCGGGGAAGAGCCGTGCCACACGGCCCATGCGCCACTGGAGAGGTGATGTGTTGTCCTCTTTGAGAAGCACCATGTCACCAGGTTGTAAGTCTCTGCAACGAATACGCCATTTGATTCTCTGTTGCAGTTCAGATATGTACTCTGACTGCCAGCGCCGCCAGAAGTGTTGTCTAGCTTGTTCAATCCGCTGGTAGCGATCCAGGCGCAGAGGGTTTTTGTCTTCTAGCGGCGGCGTTGGCAGCGAGGTTAGCGGTCTGCCTATGAGAAAGTGTCCCGGGGTTAAAGGGGTAAAATCATGAGGTGAGGTAGAGAGGGGACACAGGGGTCGGCTATTTAGGATAGCCTCTACTTGTGTGAATATCGTCGACAATTCCTCGAATGTAATATGTCTGTCACCTAATATTCTTTTTAAATGGTACTTTGCTGCCTTAATGCCTGCCTCTGCTAGACCATTAAAGTTGGGAGCATAAACTGGACAGAATCTGAATTCTATATTTTCGTTACTTGCATTCTCGACAATAAAATCTAAATTTTGTCTTAAAAAAGTACTTAACTCGTTTGATACTGCCACGAAATTTCTGCCATTATCGCAGAAAATTTGCCGGGGCTTGCCTCTGCGAGAAGTGAACCTTTGCAATGTCAACATGAAAGCTTTACCAGACAACTCACTCACCGCCTCGAGGTGGACGCACTTTGACCTGAAACATATGAATAGACAAAGATATGCCTTTGTTATGCGGCATCCTCTCGTTTTTCTGTCGGTGATCATAAAGGGGCCTCCAAAGTCAGCTGAAACAGTGGCGAACGGAACATCAGGCGACAAACGCTCCACGGGTAGATTACCCATGATATTTTGCAGAGGTCGAGCACTCATACGACGACATTTGACGCAACTGCGAGTAGTGCGCCGAGCTAGGTCTCTGCCACCAACTGGCCAGAAGCGATCTCGAATTGAAGCTAGTAGGAGTTGTGGTCCAGCATGCAGTAATCTGTTATGTTCTTGAGCGAATAAAAGCCTCGTGAAGTGGTGTTTTGCATGTAAAAGAATTGGATGTTTCTTATCATAATCATACTCAGATGCCGAAATCCGGCCCCCTACCCTTAAGACATTTTGGGAGCTCAAGTAAGGACTGAGTGAAGCAATGAGTGATTTAGGTTTGAGTTGTGCTTGCCTTTTTAGGGTGTTTATTTCTTGTGAAAATGAGTCTCGTTGTGACAGCTTGACTAGATGAGTGAATGCGGTATCTAGCTCTAGCACTTGCAAAGGACCAGAATTACGACTTTGGGAATTTTTACAGTTGTGAATAAAACGGCACACATAAGCCGTGACTCGTTGTAAAAAAGTCAACTTGGAATATCTTGTCATGTCTATGCATGCAGTTATTGGTTCTGTGGTAACCGTGATGTGAACTTTTAGCTCTGGAAGTGGGTCAATTTTACTAGAATGGAGAGAAGGCCACTGCGCTTCAGGTTGGGTAAGAAATTGAGGACCATGCCACCAAAGAGAAAAATCTTGAATTTGATGTGGATCTATACCACGGGAAGCAATGTCCGCTGGATTTAGCGCAGTGGGAACATGCCGGAACGATGAACTTTCTGTTAGTTCATTGATTTGACTAACCCTATTGCAAACCCATAGTTTGAGTCTAGAGGGTTCAGTAGCAAGCCAGCCCAATACGATGCTAGAGTCGGACCAGAAGTAAGTACCACTTATCTGTCTTCGCAGAGCATCTCTGACAGAACGCACGAGACGGGCGGCCAGCAGCGCGCCGCTCAACTCCAAACGCGGGATGGTGAGTGTTTGCTTGGATGGCGCAACTCTAGCCTTAGCACAGAAGAGGCGGACGGCTACATTACCAGCTTGATTGACTGACTTGACGTAAACGCATGCAGAATATGCAGCTTGGGAGGCGTCGCTGAAAGCGTGAAGCTCCACTGAAACAGGAAAATCTCCTATTACATTTCTTGGAATGGATATTTCATTGATAGATTCTAGGTTATCTATAAAACGTCTCCATGACTTTTGGACATCAGCGGGCACCACAGAATCCCAATCTACCTTTTGGGTCCAAAGTCTTTGCATGAGAATCTTTGGTTTTATTGTAACCGGACTAAGAATGCCCAGGGGATCAAAGATTTGAAATGTCTGGGAAAGTATAGATCGCTTGGTCACACTAGTATTATCTTGAGCTTGTATGGAAATGGGAAATTGTAAGGTATCTATGTTTGGATTCCAGTTTAGGCCGAGAGTGTCACATGATTGACTTAAAGCGAGATTAGACTCACATTTTTCAGCAATACTATCTACCAATGCCTTAGAGTTAGTTCTGAACTTCCGCAAGACAAAACAACCAGCAACCAGTGCCTTGGATACAGAATCCTGAATTTGAAATAAACTGGACTCGCTCTCGCATCCTGTAATCAAGTCATCGACATAAAAATCGTTCTGCAAAATTGTTTTGACGTGCGGTTCTTGACATTCTTCGCCCAACTGCCAAAGGCATCTTGTACTGAGATAACTAGCACTTGCGAACCCATAGGTGACTGTGTTTAATCTATAAGTTTTTAATGACTCAGATGGATCTGTGCGCCACAGTATTAATTGAAGGTCACGATCTAACTCGTTTACTTGAATTTGACGATACATTTTCTCGATATCGCCTGTCAGCACATATTTGTACTGCCTGAATCGAACTAGAATATTGAATAGCGAATCTTGAATGTTAGGACCGATCATTTGAATGTCATTGATTGATAGCCCTAACCTTGTGCGATGAGATGCGTCGTAAACTACGCGACATTTAGTAGACTCTGAATGTTCTCGTAGTACAGGGTGGTGTGGAACAAAATATGAATTTTCAGGTATTGATACGCTGGACTCAGACATGTGACCTAAGTCCTCGTACTCTTTCATGAAAGCGCAATACAACTCTTTCAAAGCTGGTTGACGCTTGAATCGTTTTTCAAGATTGAGAAAGCGCTGTTTAGCGACAAAATAAGAATTACCTAGGCAGTCAGGGGTGTCTATCAATGGAAGTCGAACAGAGAACCTACCATCTTTGAGACGAATGGTGTGTGTCATGAAGTGTTTCTCACATGGATTGTCTGAGTCTACCCGTGCTTGTGTAGGCTCCTGCTTTACTGGCAGTTCCTCGAGCTCCCAGAACTTGCTCATCTTGTGGTCCAAACGCTCGATAGCTGAAAGGTTACAGTTAATTTTCATTTTAGAATGTGCTTCTGTATTTATATTGAAGCGTGGTGAACCGGGAATGATCCATCCCAATTTAGAGCTATGCAGGGTAGGTAGGCCTTTACCTAAGGGAAGTTGCTGAGGATTTAGTAGATCCCAGAACAAATCAAGACCTATTATCATATCTACCTTGCCTGGTGTGTGAAAATTAGGATCTGCTAAGGTAATATCACTTGGAATCTGTATGTTTTTTACATTCAGATAATACTTTGGTATTAAATCTGTGAGCTCGGGCAATGCTAAGCAGGACATCATGACACTGAACGGACTGCATCTAGACTCTAAGGTTAGTGTACATGATTCTGGAACTATGTCCTTGAGAACTATGTTGCCGATACCTACTATGGTAGTAGATTCGAGCCGATGTGAAACTAATTGAAGTCGTTCCTTCAAACTGGTGGTGATGAGTGAAGATGTGCTTCCACAGTCCAAGGCTGCCCTGACTGTTTCAGCTCGCCTTGTTACTGGATTTATGACATTTACTAGTGCTGTGGACAGATTACCTTGATTATTGGAATCTATAGACAAACTTGTACTAGAAAGAGCCACTTGATGGGAGCTGCTGGTGCTTGTGTTACTTGTGGTGTTTTCTGTGTTACTAGCGTGTGCAGTAAGCGATTGTGTGTCTTCTGTGTGTAGCATTGTATTATGACGTAATTGACAGACTCTACAGCTACTTAACTTGCATGTACTTGCATTGTGACTGCCGCTCCTGAGACAGTTGAGACAGAGACCCAGGGCTGTCACCTGCTTGATTCGCTCGTGGACATTCTTGGACGAGAAAGAAGGACAGTCATAAATCCTAAGCTTCCCACTGCATATGAAACAGCCTTGATTCCCTTGGCTAAGCTGCTTATCTACTTGACTGGAGTGTTGGTTCGCTTGATTGAACTGTCTATTCACTTGGCTGGATTGTTTAACTGGAATGGCTGTAAAAACATTGAACGTTTTAGGCTTTTGGAATTTATTTGTATTAATAGTGCTTGGATTATTGTGGTTTGATGCTGAGGAAGAGTGAGCCTTGTCTTGGCGAAGTCTATTAACAGATTCTAGAACATCTGCACGACCCTTGAGAAAGTCATAAAACTCGTCTAAAGTGGGCATCTCACTGCTAGCAAGGCCATTGCGATGCTCTTCCCATTTTAAACTTGTACTTGAATCTAGCTTGGAGGACATTATGTGAATAATTAATGTGTCCCATTCAGAAGTGGGTTGCCCCAGGTTTTGTAACGCACGTAAATTCTTGGTTACATGGTCCACTAGAAACCTGAGTGACTTGTCTGATTCCCTAGTCATAGGATCAATTTTGAATAAGGAGTTTAAATGATTAGTTATTAACTGGCGCTTGTTATTGTACCTCTTGCAAAGTAAAGACCAGGCTTCAGCGTAATTCTTGTCAGAAATTTCGAGGTTAGAAATAACTCGAGCTGCCTCCCCCTCAAGGTAAGAGCACAAATAGTGAAACTTGTGAATTGGCTTTATTTTTTCATTTTTATGCACGAGTGAATCGAAAGTATCGTGAAAATTGAGCCACTTGAAATACGTACCATCAAAATTAGGTATTTTAATTACTGGGAGGCGGAAGCCTACATCATTATTTCCACAATTATGAGAGGCGCAATTGTGCTCTTGCTTCACGCCTGCATTTTCTGAATTGCTTGGTTTAGGCTGGGGATTCGTACCCAACAGTATCTCAGCGCATGCTATATTCTCGTGAAATCTTGTCTCAAAATTATCACGTATTTCCAACTCCTCGTCTAACTTATCCGCGTTTGAAATCTCAATACGACACTGCAAGTCGTCAAAATCACTAAACAATTTATTGAAACCTTTTAATTGAGAATATAATTTGCAATATTCGTGGGCTGACAAGCCATCTTCGGTTTTGATTGAGTTTAGATAGCCATTAAACTTTGTTATCCTACCTTTAATAGACTTGCGTTTGGCAATAAGTTCATCCATACCCGCAGGGTTAGACATTTTCGAGGCACTTAACTATTTCACTAGCTAAAAAACTACTTTGTAACTAGATTTCTATAATTGTGAGATTTTAAATTGTACAACACGTTGAAAACACGTCTATTCTAATTGAATGAAACGCAAAGTGAGGGTGGAATCTATCTCTCGATGCGGCAACCGTTACCATTACCTGCACGCTTCGCACGCGCACACCTTGCGCTTGCGCTATTTCACTCGCACGAATTGGAATGTTAGGTTAAGCCTTAAACTTGAATAGATGGTCTAGTTAGTTATTTGACCTACTTATTATAAATTTGTAGGTAATAGAAAGAAATGGAACTAAGTTTACGTTAGGTATGACTACGCTAGCTTAATATGAATGCTAAGTAATATTTTACTTGTATGCTTGAATAAATGTTAGTAAAGAATGAAAATCTTAGAAATAAAATGAAACTAATAAGCAATGGCAAAACTCGTACCGTCCGCTGGTAATACGCAGGCTCCGTAATCTAATATAGGTACCTACAACACTTATAAATACACTTACTAGTATACTTGATGCTAGCTAGCGGGCAAAGTGAGTTGCGTTTGCTTGCCGTGAGACCTGAGTTGGACTGTCTCGTGTGCCGGTAATTAAGCTGGCTCCCACGCCCTTCAGGCCGAAAAATCTAGATTAACGGTCGAAATAGGCGTGGTGGTGGTACTTCCCCAGGTGGGCCTTGCACCACAGAACCCTACCACCTTTTGATTTTACTAGTTCGCACAATATTGCTCGCGTTTAACGCTAATGGCAGTTAACTAGCTACCTACTTGATAATGTGCACTGGATTGACGGTAATAGTAGCGGGCTCTTTGAAGCTAACTAGAAATTGGGCTTGAAATACGAATAAGAATTAGACACTAGAGATTATTGCCTAACTGATATTCACAAGTAGAGGTTGGAAAAATAGAAAGGAATAAAAAGGATGGGCTCACGTTCCTTGGCTTTCCGTGATGAACCTCGCCGTCGCTCGCCACGTACTGGTGCGCTGATCTTGACGGTATATTCAGATTGGTTCCCGGGAAACGCTCGTTTCTTGCTAGAGTTTTCTAGGGATTTGGTACTTGCGACAAACAGTCTCTCAGATTCTTCTCTAGAAGGTGGAAGAATGCCTTGCTGTCCTCCAGACTTGCGATTCGGCACGCGAAGTGACGGTAGGAGTGCGTGTCACGATGGCGGGACCGCGCGGTGCGAGGCTTCAAAGTACTGGGTTGCGGAGCGTTGGAATCTTCTCGATCTTGTTACTTGTGTGACGGTGCCTTGCTCCCTGCTTGCGAGACCTTTAGGCGTTTCTAGACCTAAGGTCCGGGGAAAGGCCACGTGTTTCGGCTGTGTCCGAAGCTTGCAGCAGCCGAAGTCCTGTCATAGGTCGCCAACTTCGATGTAGGGGCCTAGGGTGCCTAACATCGAAAGTAAACTCGTACTACAAATTTCAGTAGTTTTATTTTCTCGATAAAATTATACAAATCAAAATTGAACAACTGGAGTGCGATGTATGCCAAAGGAGAAAAATGAGAGAAGGTCGCAGTTAGAGCGCGAGCCTTATATATGACCGTCGCGGGGGGCGGCTGAGGCGGAGGGTGGTTCTTCCACAGTATGCGTGCTAGGGGCGCGAACACATAGTATTTTGTCCACAGGCAATTTCACGCGCTACGCTACGATAATTCGTAGCATGTTATTTCCGTTCTACGACAGCTACGAATTTGTAGCATTTTACTACGCGTCTAAATGGTAGTATATATTAATAGTAAGCAGGTTAAATATAGATTTATTTTAATGTTTAATGATTGCTGAAATGCCAACAGTCAAGTAAAATGTAGTTTATAAGGATCTGAAAACATTGTATACTGTTTCGTGAGGTTTATTTATCTTCAAAGCCGTTTTTTTAAGAAAGACTCTTTATCAAATAATAATAAAAGAAGTATATCACACTTTTTTTACAATCTTGTATTGTCTTAAAAGAAAACCGTCCCGAGTGGGATAAATAAAGTAATAATAAAGGCACAGCCTTGGAGCTGGTCAGGTCAATCACACGGCATGTAACTTAACGCCACCACCATCTGTAAACGACATTTGTTTTAAATTGAAGGCAAGATTTTCAAAAAAAAATATTTACATGCCTATAATTTAACCTTACGTAAGACTTACATCATGGTTTCATGTTTATAATTTTAATAAAATAAATAAGTTACCTATGCAAGTTACCGCTACCGCGAGATGGGCAAACGCGATAAGCTTATTCGTGATTGAAACCAGCTGCTTTACTTTACTAGAGCTACTACTTTAAATAGCTCGCAAAATTTAGTCAAAAAACACGGTAAATTTTACTGTCAAAAATGGCACGCGTATAAACACAACTGTATGGAAACTCCGGACCTGACCTTTCTTTAAACCGACGAGCATGCATGAAGAGATTGATGAATGTGGAGGAGGCGATAGAAGTATGCCAGGATCGTAGTAAGTGGAAGGAAGTAGTCTCTGCCTACCCCTCCGGGAAAGAGGCGTGATTTATGTATGTATGTATGTACGGAAACTATTATTTAAAAAATGCTGGATAAATTTCAATCAAAATTTAAAAAACATTATATTACTGGTGTTTAGGCGGTTTTCCCACTTGTCGTCCGTCATGGCGTATTTGCAACGCACCGTAACGCGTCCGTCTGTCTGGCGAAAAGAAATTGCGAATTTCGATATTATTTTCCTATAAATACGCACCGTAAACTCATCGTAACCGATGACAAATGAGAGTACCTTTATTATATTTGGCTTATGCCTTCCAAAGATTTTCACTAAGTTTTCTACGGCCATAGTTTTTTACTAAACCACTCTGGCTTAAGTATAAATTACATTTTGTATGAATTCAAAAGATATTCGAGATGGACTTCTTAACAGCTCCGTTAAATTAATTTAGCACCAATTTTGATAAATTCTTTCGCAATTGAACTGCACAATTTTGCGTTGTTTGACAACCGGCTAGCAAATGACAGCTCATGAAATTAGGATAGCCACATGCGTGTGTTCCTATAAGCAGTTTCATGCACCTGCGGGAAAATACCAAAAAGTTGTGTAGCATGTGTAAGCTAAGAACCTCCTAAATCAACTCCAAAATCGTGATTTTAAGCAACAGCTGCGGGAAGACTGTGCATAACCAATGTTTTAGCTTTGACTTTGCTCGACCGTTCCTGTTTACCATTAAATTAAGGTATGTATGTATAATTAATTTATGTTAAACGATTGTAATATTATTTAAACATTCATGAATTTTGTTAAAACCGCATGGTAATTATTGTTTCTACTGTTTTAGTAATAGCCTACAACATGGTAGAAAGAAATTCAAAGGAAAGTTTCTATCTAGATTTACGACTGACTTGATGGCGTAGTGGATAGTACCCTGCTACGCCGAGGGTCGTTGGTTCGATCCCAACTAGACACAAATATTATGTTTAGTCTTTTTTAGATATTTGTGTTTAGAACGTTATATGTAGTATACTAATAAAAACATTAATTTCAGTATAATTATCAGCTATCTTTTTCCATTTAGTATCTAGAACTAAGTTCTTTATCTTAATTCTAGCATAAAAAGGTTGGTAATAGTTTTGAAACTTTAGTCATAATGGTACAACTTTAAAATAGAGGTTACTTTGGATTTATTTTCATTCAAATAAAGTTTATCAAAGTGTGCAAGGGATAGTATCTGTTATCTGTTAGATCCTGGACAATATACCTATATTTTAAAATTTAAGGCTGGCTGGGATATTGCGCGAGCAAGATTTTGAAACCAGTTTTATTTAGACAATTACAGCCATAAAAATATGAAAATAAATATCATAATTGTATAAAATCTAACAGATAATATGTATCTACACAATTTGACTAACTATACTCGATAGAAAATAAATCCAAAGTAACCTCTTTTTAAATATTTTTTCTATATTTTGACAACTTACAGTTTTAAAGTTATAACAAAAAAAAAACTATAATTTTTTTCATACATAGCATTCCTTGTCAAATCTGTAAAAACCGTAAAATCTCGTGAAAATGTAGACGCGAATGTGTATCTGTTGGCGAAATTATGAAAGAAAAAAACTTTTCAGTTGAATCAAGGCCTTAATAGGGCTGTATTGTCTCAATAAATTCGGTTTCAAAATCTTGCCCAGCGCTATCGTCACAAGTCTGTGATTACTTAGACGGTAGCCGTTACAAAACCATGCCATAAGCTTATTTATAGAAGCGGTTTATAAACTCTAACACTAGGGTTCATCGGGTCGTTCATACACTCATGTTCCACACGAAAATAAATAGACCATACGATCAATGTTTCCAAATATTTTCATGTACGAATATTTACGTGTACGGTACATCTACGTGTATGTTTGTACGTAGTACGAACTGGGGTAGGTCAATAGATCTTTCACGTTTATTTACTGTCTATCGATGGATATTTCTACGATGCTCAATCACTGTGTTAACATATAGAAACTTTGTTCTAAACTTCTTGGAAGCGAAGCGGAATAGTTTATTACTTTGATGCGAGTCTTTTATCTTTGTAAATAGTTAAAATCATTACTTCTTCTTTCTTACTTACTGACATTTCCGTGTGTCCCAGGTGGGTAGTTGGTGGGTGTTGTATGCTTTTAAAAGTACGCATCGGATTTAACGGTATGATGCGGGCTTAGAATAGCATCACCCCATTCTACCCGTGGGTGTCTAAAAAGCGACTGAGGGATTAATTCATCCAGGAAATTGGCAGCAGCGTTTCCTGTGAAAGCAACTCCGTCGCTGTAAAAAAAAATATGTACACAATTTTCAGCATTTCAAGCGGCTCCGGCAGGATAAAAAAAAGTATAAAGATACGGCCGTTAACGCTCGGCCTACCCCGTAAAGGATATAGGCGTGATTTATGTATGTATGTATAAAGGCACTGGCCAGGTTTATCACCAGGTGTGTTACTTTACGTCACCACCAACAAACTAAATTTTTCTAGAGGAAAGTCACACTCCCACGGTAAGGTTAAACCACTGGGCAGGCTCCTGATACTCAATACAAATGCTTCAAACAAAAGTACCACCTATCAGTAAATTCCGTAAACAAGGATTCCATTGAGAGTAAAATAGAGCTCAATATCTCGTTGAACAAATTCACCGGACGGCAGTGAGAAATATCTTAGATTTATTGAAGGGTATTATTTTCAGTGTGATCGCGAGGACGGCGTTCCGCATGACCGGTTCAGTGCATCGTGAAGCGCGCCAGGTGCTGTCACTATGGCTACCTGTCTTCAGAACAACGAGGTTATAACAACTTATATATTATATAAGATATATTCAAGCTTTTAATATCAACAAATATTGAAGTAAGATATACGATGTCCTTTTGTAAATAGCTTGAAGTTGCTCAGATCTGATGATGGTCTGATCTGTCACTATGGCTACCTGTCTTCAGAACAACGAGGTTATAACAACTTATACATTATATAAGATATCTTTAAGATTTTAATATTAGCTTATATTGAGATGAAATTAATATACGATGTACTTATTTATATACCTCAGATCTGATGATGCTATCACTACGGCTACCTATTCAGAATATGAATGTTTTTTTTATGAGTCTGATCTGTGTCTCACTACAAGGAAATAACTGTTATTTAAGATTATTAATGTTTATCAGCGGGTAGTGAAAAGTTATTAGTAGATGAGATTCTTTTATTTCTTTATTCTATTAGTGAGAAATATTTAAGAATTATTGAAGGGTATTATTTTCAGTGTGATCGCGAGGACGGCATTCTGCATGACCGGTTCAGTGCATAGTGAAGCGCGCCAGGTGCTGTCACTATGGCTACCTGTCTTCAGAACAACGAGGTTATAACAACTTATAGATTATATAAGATATCTTTAAGATTTTATACAAACAAAAATTTAAATAAGATATGTTAAAAACTCTATGGAATTTCAAAAAATATAGATCTATTATCCACAAGATATAGAAAGAAGTACAATGGCTTTTAGTGATGAGACCATCTTTGCACACTTTATATTAAGAGATTTCCTGTTTTTAAAGAATCGTGAATTCGTGTTTAAAAAAGAGTTTTTACTTACTTCATTACAATGTACTTTTGTAAATACCTTGAAACTGCTCAGATGTGATGATGCTGTCACTACGGCTATCTATCTTCAGAACAACAATGTTATTAGAGGTTATAAGTGAGGGTTTTGTGGCGGGTAAGAACAGTTATTAGTGGATTATATTAGATAAGATTCTTTTGTTTTTTATTATATCAGTGAGAAATATCTGAGAACCATTAAAGGGTATAGATTAAATTAGATAAGCTTTTTTTTTCATTCTATCAGTGAGACATATCTGAGATTTACTGAAGGGTATTATTTTCGTTGTGACCTGTCCATGGCGACGCGCGCCAGGTGCTTTCACTATGGCATCCTATCTTCAGAACAACAAGGTTATAACAACGTATAAATTATTTCAGATATCTTTAAGTAACACATATTGAGATAAGATAATTTCACCATGGAATGGAAATACCTTCCTTGAAGCTCGTTACATCTGATATGGCGTAGAACAGTGGAAGATTAAGCTAATGCACCGCGCCAGGTGCTGTCACTATGGCTACCTATCTTCAGAAAAACATTGTTGAAACAGTATGGATCATGAGATATTTTTAAAGTAACACGTACCTATTGAGATACAATAATTATATTAAGTACTTACATATAAACTAACTAAGGCTGAATCTGCACCAACTGTTCTCAGCTGGAATGATCTCGAAGCTACGGCACAAGATTGGCAGCAGAGGTATACTCTTTGACAAACCTTATATCCCTGATGAGAGATAACCTTGAATCTGCTCAGTGTCGTATTCCGCTGTTTTAAAAGTGTTTCAATTGGGTTTTAATACAGGGTCAGTTGGATGGATTTGGCCGTTTTGTATTCCGTTAACAATAAATGTATAGAAAATGAATGAATAGAATAGTTGTGTGTCGATGGCATTACAATGGCTAAGAAATAAGATAATCGGGTCCAATATAGTACAGAAGACTGAGCTAGCGCAATACAGCAAAAATAATGCGGCACGTTGACGAATTTCCTCTCTTCAATAAAGTACTTGCTACATGAAAAATGGCTCACTTTTTCATATTTTGTGCCGGTGGGTCCGGATGGTTATAGGGTTCCGTGCCCAAAGGGTCAAAACAAGAACCTTTCTCAGAGATTCTGTTGTCTTTCTGTCTGTCTGTCACCAGCTACTCTCATAAACCGTGATAGTTAGACAGATGAAATTTTCACATATTATGATGTAGTATTTCTGTTGCCGCTATAATGTTAACACTTATTATATATTAGAATTCAGAAAAAATAAAAAAAGCTCTGAAACAAAAAAGGTGTTATTTTTGCTTAATTTTAGCTATAATGGTTCGGACGATGTATCTCATTAATAGTTAAACTCAGAAAGTTAAAATATTCACTACAACATCAAATAATATAAACAGAATACTTAAAATTAATATTTCAGAGGGCTAAGTTTTTGCAATTTTAATGGAAAATGGTACGAATGCCAATGTACGTGAGTCTGACACGCACTTGGCCGATTTTTTTAATTTGTGTGTGATGCGGTGTAACGAACACACCACTAATTGGATGATTGCACTGCTTCCATTGAAGTTCGCAAACTTCGCGTCAACAATCCTACAAAAATGACCCATCTAAAATTCGTTAGGTTTATTGAAACAATTTCTTTAGAAATAAGCAGTACTGGGTGTACCATTCTTCCTTATGATCTGTGTACAATAAACAGTTCAATAATTTTTGTTTTTTTATTTACTCTTATGGCAGTAAGAACAAGGAAACATTAACCTTAATATCTAAGTTATAAATGAACAAGGGTGTGTATTGCAATTTTCACTATGGCGATACACAATTTTCCGTATGACCCTCAAATATTTGTTTAACGTTGCGTAAATGTCCGTTTTTGCGGTTTACGCTCTGCCTTCCCCTCAAGGGATTATAGGCGCGATATGTGTATGTATGTATGTATAAACTAAATAAATATCAATTTTAGGCTATGGGCTGACAACCTGTCACTATAGCATTACACAATTTTTCGAATGACCCTCAAATATTTGTCTGACGTGGCGTAAATGTCCCTTATTTGCGGCCGTTTACGCTCTGCCTACTCCTTAAGGGATTGAGTACCAAATTTTTAAAACACTTCCCGTGTTAGATAAGTATACAATTTTTGAAAACTTGCAAAATTTTCGAGTGCGGGCAGGATTTGAACCTGCGACTTTCGCATTACTAGTGGCGACGCCTCTTCCATCTGGGCTACCGCAGCTCATTTCTTGCCCGCCAATTTTGCAAGTGTATTTTAATGCCAGTAACGCTTGGCATGGCTCCATCTACCGGGTTAGTTTTGCAACTAATAACCGGCGACTAATTCTATCTTTACAGATTGAATGTAGTCTAAGCGATGAAAACCCGCGATAAATTGAGTACCAAATTTTTAAACCACTTCCCGTGTTAGGTATACAATTTTTGAAAACTTGCAAAATTTTCGAGTGCGGGCAGGATTTGAACCTGCGACTTTCGCATTACTAGTGGCGACGCCTCTTCTGTTAATCTGTAAAGATAGAATTAGTCGCCGGTTATTAGTTGCAAAACTAACCCGGTAGATGGAGCCATGCCAAGCGTTACTGGCATTAAAATACACTTGCAAAATTGGCGGGCAAGAAATGAGCTGCGTTAGCCCAGATGGAAGAGGCGTCGCCACTAGTAATGCGAAAGTCGCAGGTTCAAATCCTGCCCGCACTCGAAAATTTTGCAAGTTTTCAAAAATTGTATACCTAACACGGGAAGTGTTTTAAAAATTTGGTACTCAATTTATCGCGGGTTTTCATCGCTTAGACTACATTCAATCTGTAAAGATAGAATTAGTCGCCGGTTATTAGTTGCAAAACTAACCCGGTAGATGGAGCCATGCCAAGCGTTACTGGCATTAAAATACACTTGCAAAATTGGCGGGCAAGAAATGAGCTGCGGTAGCCCAGATGGAAGAGGCGTCGCCACTAGTAATGCGAAAGTCGCAGGTTCAAATCCTGCCCGCACTCGAAAATTTTGCAAGTTTTCAAAAATTGTATACCTAACACGGGAAGTGTTTTAAAAATTTGGTACTCAATTTATCGCGGGTTTTCATCGCTTAGACTACATTCAATCTGTAAAGATAGAATTAGTCGCCGGTTATTAGTTGCAAAACTAACCCGGTAGATGGAGCCATGCCAAGCGTTACTGGCATTAAAATACACTCCCTTAAGGGATATAGGCGTGATATGTGTATATGTATTTAATAAAATAAATTTAAATAAAATGCTAATGAATCTCTTCACTCTTCATAACTGTGAACCCACAAACTTCAGTTCATATCTAAATCCTCCGACCACGAGACTACAGAAGTTGGTATGAAATTGTGAATTTAATTTGGTCGGTTGTTCATCACAAAGTATCACATAAACCAGTGATAGCCTGGGGACGGCTCGCGGGGATTTAAGGCGAGTGGTGTCGCAGAAATAGGGCCACTTCACGAATAATATATCTATTCAATTTAGCATTTACAAAAATTTCGCGAATTTTTGTCAGATGCTATAGAGTTCAATAAGCTTTGGCCAGCGTTGGCCACCCTCCGGTCGGATGGACCGATGACATAAAAAAGGCGGCTGGTAGCGACTGGATGGCGATAACGAGAGATCGTGCCCTATGGCTGGACGTAGACCCTGGGGAAGGCCTACGTCCAGCAGTGGACTGCCACAGGCTGATGTATGTATGTAGGTTCAATAAGTGCCAAAAGCGGCAGTATTTGGCATTTTCATCCATAATTATATACACAGCAAAATTATAGCGTTTGCAGGTTTTCATTTTGATTTATGATTGTCATTAAAAACTTGTGCAAAATATATATTGGTGTATTATTTTTAAAGAAAATAATTGTTTTTTTTTTTCGTGCAGTGGCGTTAGTTTTGCAGCACGACTCACTTTCAGTATTTTTGTCAACGAATCTGCTGCGAGACGTTTTATTTTGTGATGAATTCATCAAGTATTACACTCCCAAAAATAGAACGAATTCTTTCAACTATTCTTTGGTTTATTTTGACTGTAATTTTTTTTAGAACTGTGACATTTAGGATTGGAAATAGCATATTTTAGTTATGCCACTTAATATACTCAACCCAACAGGCAAACTAGAATTTGAAAAAAATTATGACATTGCAACGGAATTTTAGTACTGATGGCAAAAAAGAGGTGTTTATGCATAGTGCATAATATGTATGTACGTACGCATCCAGACCAAGTCCAGACTAAACAATCAGATTTTTGAGTAACAGAAACATAAGTAAGTACTTAAGTAGGCAAAATTAATGCTGACTCCCGTAAAAGACGATGATTTAATAAAGCTGGAATTACCTACCTCCTGAAATTTACTGAAGGCAATTTTCATAAAAATTGCAAACGCTCAAGTCTTGTCAGCTACGAGATAATTTATATTTTGTGATTATATTTTCTGTTACGTTGTCATTATGTAAAAATGAGAAGGACACTGCCTAACTAAAATATGGGTTACTTAAAATACAGCAATAATAACGGGAATATTAAAAACCACCGTGTTTGCCGTGTGATGCCAGCTTAGAACGTGAGTAAGGGACTCGAAGGTTACACGTGTATTGAAATTTTAGGCAATGGGCTGTCATCCTGTCACAATGGAGATCTAAAAGTAATCTGTGATGGCGATCACAGAGCACCGAAACGTCGTGTGCTGTCACCCTCTTTTTGGTCTGTGATGGCGAGTGCCGTGTGATGCCGGCTTAGAATAGCATCACCCGATTTCTTTCCCGTGGGAGTCGTAAGAGGCAACTAAGAGATTCGAGGGTGTGTATTGCAATTTTAGGCCAAGGGCTGATAACCTGACACTATGGCGATACACAATTTTCCGAATAACCCTCAATTATTTGTCAGACGTGGCATAAATGTCCGTTTCTTGCGACTGTTTACGCTCTGCCTACCCCGCGATGGATTACAGGCGTGATATGTGTATGTGTGTTAAAAACCACAAGACCTTTAATCCTTGTGTTAAGCGCAGTAATTATAGCACAAATTTAAACCTAGTGGGTTTAACATCAGTAGTAAGTATCATAATTTACCCATTTAAGGGAACAACAAAAATTCAAATGAAAAAGAAAAGATTGATGTATGTGGAAGAAGCAAAAGAGGTGTGTCAGGATCGTAGCAATTGGAAAGATGTAGTCTCTGCCTACCCCTATGGGAAAGATGCGTGATTATATGTATGTATGATTGTATTAGGGAACAACGCAAGTAATCATGAAACTAACTTGGTGGAAGGGTCCAATCGCAAGCCGCAGTTTGGCAGGCCCTCGAATCTCTATTATTTCATGATTATATAATACAAGGTGTGAGAGACAGCCCTCCGAATACTTATAGGGTGCATTCAGAACATGAAACTAAACACTGAACAACTTTATATGTTGACTTCCGATAGTAATTGCAGTCATCCCATCGTAACTTTGTATGGGAGGTCAAATTTATTTTGTCGTTTCCTGAAATATGTTCCTTGGGGAAAGTTGTTTAGTTTCATGGTCTGATGCCAAAGGTTTTCAACCGCCTACTGTTGCTCGTAAGCCTCTGACATGGTTGTGTAACAATCGCCGGCTAAGTAATCATAGACTGCAACCGAGGCCGACGGCTTAACCTGCTCTCCGAAGCACGGAACCATGTTTCTTGTTGGATAGCCTGGTGGATGAGCCTGTAATTTCCTAACCGGAAAAAACAACACAATCATACAAAATAACAAATTCGCAAAGTGATAAATATCAACTTTGTGAGTGCCCCACTGGAAACAAACCCCGAACCTTTGCTCCGCAGGAAGTCGCACTATCACTGTGTCGTCTACATCCACAACTTAGGTAATTAATATTCATTATTTTCTTTCAAACATATCTTTATTTATTTCTTGAAAAGCCTGCACGTTTCCAAGTGGTCTTTTAGCGGGCTCTCGCGATTTAAGCGATAAAAGCGCTGAGTTACGTTTGGGCAATTACGCTTTACGGTCGCGAGCTGCTTTATTGCAGTTAGGGTCGCCAGCTTTTAGAGTTGATGACGGACTTTGCACATTATTTGACTACAGGGGGTTACTATACATACGTACATACACATTTAAGGATATAGTCCTTTACGGTGTAGAATGTTAACTACCGTAAAAATAGGTTGCTATCACTACGTCTGACAAATATAATAGAGCCGTTTCAGAAAAATCGTGTATCACTAGAGTGATAGGTTGTAGGTCGCGTAATTGTAATACACATGAAACTCTCAAGTCAGTTAAGTGTACTTTACGACATCCGCCGAATGAAATGGGGTGATGCTAATCTAAGTCGGCATCGCAAGGCACTTTGCTTGAGTACGTTGCAGTTAGTCTTATTATCGTTCTGGGTAAATGGGTTGGTAAAAAACTTATCATGAAGCGAAAACGGGACGTGACTCCCTTGAGTAATAAATATTATTCTGTTCTATTGCATATTAATACTCGAAATATTAATTTTTGTAATTCCATTACTGTCCAGTCGGTTGTAGCACATACGGTACCAGGGGTACTCCAAAAGAACTGAATTATTTTTGTCCCCAGCAATATTTTTTTCTTGGCATGAATATGTATTGGTAGAAAATGACTTCTTTTATGACAATAACTTCAACTCTTCATTATGTATTAGCTGGGGATAAATATAATTTAGTTCTTTAAGTTCCCCTGGTACCTTATGTGCTACAACTGACTGTACATAGAAAACACACACATTGAAATTGTCTTGACAAATATTTGTGTCTTGTGAGGATCAAACCCGTTTGTTTTCGTGTTGGACACCCAGTCGACAAACGACCCGATGAACCCTGATGTCAGTTTTTCAACCGCCTTCTCATACTAGTCTTGTTACAAAGACTCCTCCTACCTATCCTCTATTATTCTGTTTTCGTGTTGGACACCAAGTCGCGGAAAGACCCGATGAACCCTAGTGTCAGTTTTTCAACCGCCTTCTCTTATTAGTCTGGTTAGAAAGACTGCTCTATCCTCTATTATTCGAATAGCTGGTAACCCTAATGCAGAGCTCTCGAGCGATAAATTTCGTGTACGTCAGTATGAACAGTCCGGGATCTACGCAGCAACGTGAACATCTTGTAAATAGGACAATAAACAGATAATGAGAACTGAAAAAGAACAGTTTTTCGTTTTTTTTTTTTCATATTTCGCAAATTTGATTTTCTTGTAAACTGAATAAAGGTACCGGTTGGTAGTTTCTATGCATTTCTATGAAATTACCTCCGTAGCCAGCGACACGAAGCTAGCGACGCGTCGTCGAGCGACAGGCGCAAGTGTCGCCCGACCGCGGATCAGTAGTGTCGCTGACGTGGGAGCAACGACACGTCGAGGGAGTTTTTTTTTTATAAATTTTTCCAATTCTGAAAAGACAAACTCATAATTGAGGTGGCCCAACATCCCGCACTGTACGATGCGTCTCCCAAAAACATTTTGGGACGTGTGGCCTTTCGTCTTTTTCTGTACAATATCAACTCACCATCGTCTTTTTCCTCTTCTAATAAAAGATATAAAAAATTGCGATCACTATTATCGAACACGTCAGAAATCTTGTTTCACGGAACACTCAGAACCAACTGCATTCCATCTGCTGTTGTCGTCTGCAGTAGGGTTCCAATTCATGACTGCAGCTACACGTCGCAGCGACGTGTCGCGGCGACATGAAGCGACGACACGTCGTCTGCTGCTGCTGCGTGTCGCCCGCTACCAACCGGTACCTTAAGTACCAAAATTTAAAACATGTCCCGTGTTAGAAATGGAATTTTGAAACATGCAAATTTTTCTTGCCCGCACTTGAAATTTTCAAAAATTCTTATAAACTCTTTCAAACTTTCGCGTTCACTCATAATGACTCAAAACTCACAACAAAAACACCAGTGTAAATCGTTTACAAAGAAACTACTTTTTAATGTGGTATAAATTATAAAACACCTGCCCCTTTATCCATTACTAATAAAACAAATTATACAGTTCGTAGAGTATTTTCAGCGATCAGGCAAATTAAATATTAACGCGAAGCAGTTGTGGGTTAAATGAGACCCTGAAATGGGTACCGGCGAAAAATATGCAGATTGTCAGACCGCAGACCATAAACTAGATAAGACTGGATTTCGAAGTTGCTTCGACTGCATTTGTTTTCCAATTATTAACTACTCTTTGCCATGTCCTAACATTTTTCTAAAGATAGTGTCTTGTCTTCTTAGTGCTACCGTTTAGACAGCGGTCGTAACACAACCATGTCAAAGGCCTACTACTAGTAGTAGGCTGTTGAAAAACTCTGACACAAGGAATCAGCGTGTTGTTGGACGACTCGGTGTCCCACACAAAGCTAAGAGCTTTGAGGTCTATAGAGTTACTGAAGACTTTAAAGCAGTGTCGCCTAAGATTAATCATAGAAGCTGAAACCTATTATTTTAGTTCACTGTTGGACAGAGACGTCTTATGCTAGCGGGCACATCCTTGATTTAAGCGTCATTTCGTTTTTACCACTTCATCAGCCACATCAGTCCACAGCTGGACACGGGCCTCCCCTAAATGGCGGGTATTTGCCTTACTCACCACGCTTGGCAGGCGGATTGGCGAGCGCAGTGCTGGATGTTGTATTCACAGGGAATGCTCATTCCCTGAAGTCAACCCTTAGTCGCTTTTTACGACAGCCACGGTTGGAAATGGGGTGTTGTTATTTTAGGCCGGCACGACAAGGCTAGTTATTACCAGCCATCCTGTAAATATCAGCGCTTCGTCTCTTCTGAGCATTTTCTAAACTTTTATAATTCACATATAGATCAGTAGTTGTCTGTGCAGAAGACGTGACAGGCTGTCCTATTTCCTCTTCATCTTAAAGAAAGCAGACAGTATGCGGAAGATATTTTTGTCTATGATTCATCAGTGATCACACTAAGGTTTTTTTTGTCACTGTTTTATTATTATTAAACAAGAAGTATCATTCATGATGCAGGTTTACGCGACTCACTAGTTTTTAGAGTTTATCCTTCTACGTTTGCCACTGTTGTGATTTTCTTTCTTATCATAACATATTCTTGTGTCTAACATAACGCAGTCTTCGTTCAGTAGTCGGTGGAACTACCCGTTTACCCGTTGCCATGTTTCACCGCCCCCGCAAACTCAAATATAATTGCTTTTAACGCTGAAATACAGGAAAGGTTAAGAAGCTTTATTGTAATCGTTCTATTACCAGCCTACTTACCTTTTCATTTTGTTCTACAGCGATTTATAAGAAAATAAAATGAGTTTAAAAACAATAAACTAAGATAATTAAGATCTATTTGTGGGGATGAGGTTTGTGTGACAGAGCGTAAAAGGAGCTTATTGTTTTGTTTCTGTTGTGTACGTTTTGTAAGCAATAAAGTGTTCATCTATATATCTTAAAAGGGCAATGTAACTGCCTAACTGGGCCCCAAAAGTGTGACAGAATGTCATTGTAATGCTATCGAAACTCAATTGTCATTCTGTTGCCATTGTGATTTTCTATACTCCAAACTGTTAGCGGAATACGAAACGGCCAAAACCATTCAACTAACACTCAATTGAAACAGAACTGAGACGCTTTCAAATAATTGTCGACCCTGTCTCAGCAAGTAGGCAACTGATAATCAGCATCACTTCAAGAAACCTATTTCACTTCTTCTTCTTCTTCTTCTTCTTCTTTTTCGTGTGGGCACTTAGTCGTCCAATGACACGATGAACCCTGGTGTCAGAATTATTCAACCGCCTACTACTAGTAGTAGGCCTCTGTCATTATTTCACTAATCAACTAATACTGGTTATTCTTAGTAAGTATAATAATATGACAAACCAGTATAAGTTAATTCCTTAAATGGGTAACTAATAGGGCCTATATTTTTATTATTGCTTAGGCATCTAATTTTACGCTTATAGTAAACGGTTATAAATTTAAATTATACGCAATTATTTTGTTTTTAACTTATTTTACACTAAGCCGCGGGTGAAACAGCGGGACGGAAAGCTAGTGCTAAAATACTTTCGTTTGCAGTGAATAAAAAAGACTCAAAATGGATTTTTACACTGTGTAAACTGTCACATAGACAATACAAGTAAATTGTATAATATTAGTTGAATTAAAGACACACAATTTAATTTAATAATTGAGCTACCATACATTCAATCCGAAAGTTACGCAAGCATTAAAAATTACACAATATGAAATATGTGCTTTACACATCACGCAATCTTACAAAAAAGTAAGCGCCTTTAGAATTTTTGTAAGTTATGCCCTCAAATAATGCCTTCCGTACCAGACTATAAGCCGTAAGTACTTAGTAAATAGCTAGTCATTATGATGACTGGAACAAAAAAAACTATATTACATTGTTTATGATCAAACATTATTTATCTTTCTTAGGCTATAATTACAAAATTTCGACGGCCGATGTGGCGCAGTGGTAGTGCGACTGCCTGCGACACAAAGGTTCCGGGTTCGATTCTCGGTGGGACTCTCACAAAGTTAATATTTATCACTTTGTGAATTTGTTCCTGGTCTGCTTAGGACATTGCAGGGTGAACCAACTGATTGTCCGAAAAGAAATGATTCCGTGCTTCGGAGGGCACGTTAAGCCGTCGGTCCCGGTTGCTGTCTATGATTACTTAGACGGCGGTCGTAACACAACCATGTCAGAGGCCTGCTAGTGGTAGTAGGTGGTTGAAAAACTCTGACACCAGGGTTCATCGGATCGCTGGAAGAGTCGGTGTCCCACACGAAAAGAGAGAAAGAGAAAGAGATTACAAAATACAAATAATATTGATAACTACGCTAAAAATATGACCGTATTTTTCAAAACAACATCACAATCACGCAACCCACATCAAGCCGAGAAGAGAGCCGAGCCGACATTACAGCATAATCAGGGAATAACATTATGTTGGGAAAACCTCCGCTCATTCTCACCGAAATTACCAGCCTTATTCAGATGTAGACCAAGAGCTTAAACTCTTTCGGTCTTGTACATATACATACATACACATATTACGCCTATTATCCCTTGCGGGGTAGGCAGAGCGTAAACGGCCGCAAAACGGTAATTTACGCCACGTCTGACAAATATCTGAGGGTCATTCGGAAAATTGTGTATCGCTATAGTGACAGGTTGTCAGCCCATCGTCTAAAATTGCAATACGCACCCTCGAGTCCCTTAGTTGCCTCTTACAACACCCACGGGAAAGAAATGGGGTGATGCTATTCTTAGCCGGCATCACACGGCGGTCTTGTACTATGGTTTATAAGAAATTGGAAAAAGAATATAAAATAAAATAAAATATTTTTATAGTATTTACGTAAATTTGTTTATCTATCCATGTAGGTTTATATATATATTATTTGTATGCATGATAAAATATTTTACAGACTTATTTATTCATTTATTTTGTTAAATTTATTTAGTATTGCCTATTTGCCCCAAAAGTTTAAATTCTCTCACAAGACATGGGTTGGCTGGAAGAGATCTCTTCTTTAGAGATAAGCTCGCCTTTGCGACAAAAATTATGTATATATTTTTTCTGTGTATTTTGTGCAATAAAGAATATAACAAAAAATGTTAGCGCCCGCCGGAGCTTGAATCCGGGACTGTGGGGACTATGTGTGTAGGGGTGTGTGGAACGTTATACTGCTCTACCAACTGACTCTCTCGGTCTTCATACAAAAGAAGATTGACATGGTGTAGGCTAAAACAGCGTCGAATCGTATAGAAAACATTTTAAACACTGTCTAAATGCGCGTCTAACATTTTTGTAATAACGTGGTTTATTTTTGGACAAAGTTAGATTGTAATAGTGTCGTATAAACTGACTAGCGATGAATCCAGGGAATGTGCAGCGGCGTTCTCTGTGAATACAATACCTTGCACTTATACATCTGCCAAGCGTGGTGAATTTAGCAGACAGCCCCATAATAGAGGGAGGCCCATGTTCAGCAGTGATTGACGGCAGATGTGGCGCAGTGGTAGTGCGAATGCCAGCGACTCTCACCAAGTTGATATTTATCACTTTGTGAATTTGTTCCCGGTCTGGTTAGGCCATTGCAGGGTGAACCATCTGATAGTCCGAAAAGAAAAAAGGTTCCGTGCTTTGGAGGACACGTTGAGCCCTCGGTGCCGGTTGCCGTCTATGGTTATTTAGACCGCGGTTGTTACACAACTATTCTGACAGCAGGGTTCATCATGTCATTGGACGACTCAGTGTCCCACACGAAAAGAGAGAGCAGTGGATTGTTGTGGCAGTTATAGTAGTAGGTATAGTATTTTATTAGTTTATCTCTGTTCATATTACCTATAGAATCGATACTATATTGCACACTGTTCTATCGTGGAATTTGAGATACTTCGTACGGAATGTGATTAAACGTTAAGTAAATCTTTGATGTCATATTTCAATAATACAACTTCCACAACGGCTTTAGTATACCAATTTACAAGATATATTTACGCGGAATTATTGATTATTTAGAAATGCGACATAAGATACAGGCAATTTTAATGTTTATTTTACATTAACAAATTCATTATTACAACCAAGCATATTACAAAAAATAAAATATCAAAGCATAATAATTATATATCAACTTAAATAAAATACAACAGTCAAGCAGATGTACAAAAATATACGCAGGGTGTAAGGGACAGCCCTCTGAATACTGATAGGGTGCATTCAGACCATGAAACTGAAAAACTTCCCATGAAATATAATTCAGGAAACTTAAAAAATTTTGACTTCCCATACATAAATTAAGTCAGCTGATTGGGATTTTGTATGGGAGGTCGATCTTATTTTGTCGTTTTCTGACATATATTTCTAGGGAAAGTGGTTCAGTTTCATGATCTTAATGAACCCTAATAACACCCCAAATACATAACAAGAAATAACAATTTCATATTTATATTAACGTTTCTAAACGCTTTGGGGCGCATTAGCTCTGAGACTATTAGCTCAGACCTTTTCAGAGTAAAGAAATGAAGTAATCCTGTTAATGCCAATGTAATAAACTATTTACATTGGAATAGCTGAAGATATCTGATGAGATTAACGCACGTGCTAATGTGATCTAGATTTTATCTAATTGCTTCTTCTTCTTAGCGTGTCGATGGTAGACACTACACCATCGGGGCCCAGAACTTGGCCACGATGACAGCTGTCATAAGATCGTTCTTTGTGCAGGTTCTAGGGCACGCAGGACACGATCACATCTATATTCATTTGTTCTACAGGTAGTAACAAAAAAAGGAGAAGAAAGAAGATCAAGGTATAGTTACTAAGACTGAACAACTTTCCCTATGGAACATGGGACGAAATAAAAATCAATTGGACTAACCATAAAAAATTGCTGATCAGCTGGTTAATTTACTAATGATCTTTTTTTTATTTCGACCTGGAATGTTGTGCTGTTTAATGAGTAGGTACCTTGACTTATTTTCGGCTTGTTATATCCTTAATACACGTGTAGATATATTAAACCTTTACAAAGGATCTGTTTTTTCCTGTTAAGAAGGTGTATGTCTCTTCTGAGCTGCTAAGCGCGTAGTAATTACTCCATGCTAAATGATTTTAACACCTTTTGTAATTTTGTTCAACTTCTAACTAATTGAAGTTGACAAAACTTACTAATTTACTAAAAAAATTAATACATAATGTCCAGTGTAATGCCGGATTAGGTCCCGTGTGATGCCGGCTTAGAATAGCATCACCCCATTTCATTCCTGTGGGTGTCGTAAGAAGCGACTAAAGGACTCGAGGGTGTGTATTACAATTTTAGGCGATGGGTTGACAATCTGTTACTATGGCGATACGCAGTTTTCCGAATGACCCTCAAATTTTTGTCAGTCGTGGCGTAAATGACCGCTTTTTGCGGCCGTTTATGCTCTGCTGAAACATGTACTGGAGTCTAAAATACCCCAGTCCCTCAAAACGAAGGTGTATATCCTCCCAGTCATAACGCACGCGTGCGAGACGTGGACCTTAACAAAGGGTATGATCCACAGGCTCCAAGTCATGCAGAAGAGCATGGAACGCAGAATGCTGGGAATATCTCTGCGCGACAGAGTCCGGAACGAAGTCATCAGGCAGCGTACTCGTGTAGTAGATATCGGATACCGAGTCGCCAAGCTGAAATGGGCTTGGGCTGGACACATGTGTCGCCGAAGAGACGGGAGATGGAGTAGATGCGTTCTGGACTGGAGACCCCGATTAGGGAAACGCAGCGTAGGCAGACCACCCGCCAGATGGACCGACGACATCAAGGATCGCCCCGGAACATTGTGGATACAGAAAACGGAACTCTGCGCAGAATGGAGAACTTTAGGAGAGGCATATGCCCAACAGTGGGCAAAACCGTGCTGACAAAGAAGAAGAAGAAGAAGATGCTCTGCCTACCCTGCAAGGGATTATGGGCGTGATATATGTATGTATGTATGTGTTAATACATAATGATCAGTAAAAGTAGTTAAAATTTTCCTTTGCCAATAGGCATCTCCGTAACTCAAATCCGTTAATAATTCATTTCGTATTAATGAAATTAAAACGTAAGGCGGTTTTCCCACTCGTCGTCCGTCACTGTAACGCTTGTGTCATATTTGGAAAGGAAATTGCCAATTTTATTCCCATACAAATACGGCCCAATTTTACTCCCATACTTATGTATGGGAGTGAAAGTTGGGTAAGGCAGAAAAAGCATGAAAGTAGAATAAATGCAGTACAAATGAGAGCGTTAAGAAGTATGATTGACGTAAAATTGAGTGACAGGATAAGGAATAGCGTGATAAGGGAACGTTGTGGTATAAAAGAAGACATAGTGACTGGTGTAGAAAAGGGTATGCTTAGATGGTTTGGTCATGTAGAGAGGATGAATGAAAGAAGATTAACGAAACAGGTGTATATGGCAAGTGTGGATGGGAACGTCGGAAGGGGAAGACCTCGACGAACGTACCTCGATCAAATCGGGGACGTGCTAAAGAAAGGTCAGGTCAAGAGTACCCTAAACCGACGAGCATGCATGAAGAGATTGATGAATGTGGAGGAGGCGAAAGAAGTATGCCAGGATCGTAGTAAGTGGAAGGAAGTAGTCTCTGCCTACCCCTCCGGGAAAGAGGCGTGATTTATGTATGTATGTATGTAGGTACTCACTTCCTGCGTCTGTGTTTCCAAAAGCATACAACCCTAATCTCTTCAAAGTAAGAGTGAACAGGCTTCTTCTGGGTGAGCTCGCTCCATCTTAGACTCTGTCTCTGTCCTATGACCTAGACTAGAGTCAAGAGCAAACCCATCATTAATAAAAAAAAAAAAAAAAGGTACAAATACGGCTACAGTGTATTTGGTACGTTACGGTGCGTAACGGATATGTCTGTTTATTCGTTTGACAGATGCATCCGCTAACGCACCGTAGCCGTATTTGTATGGGTATAAGATCGGAATTTGAAATTTTCTTTCATATGACAGACGCATGCGTAACATCGCAGCGGTGGACGATAAGTGGGAGAACCGTCAAAGTAACAGGCTAATTGAATATTATTCAGAGGGTTCAGGGGTCCTGAAGTTAAATTAGTTAACTTTTGTTGGAAAATCAGCTCCAAATCTGCCGAGATATTTTGTCTTTGAAAACTTTCAAAACCCTTAGCAGGTACTTAGGATAAAGTTAGTCTGAGCTGAAATACGTAGTACTTCGGTAAAACCATGTTGACAGTTCCTCAAATTTGCAAAAACATATAGCTAATAAAAGCACTCAATATTTTTTACTTACGTGTTTTACATTTACACATATATCACGCCTTTATACCTTGCGGGGTAGCCAGAGCGTTAACTGCCCTGAAATACGGTCGCTATCGCCACGTCTGATAAACATTTTAGGGCCGTTTCAAAAATCGTCTCTCTAGTCATAGGTTGTCAGCCTGTCGCTGAAAATTGCAGTACACGTCATAAAACCCTCGCTTCCGTTAGTCGCCTTTTATGACACCCACGGGAAAGAAATGGGGTGATGCTATTCTAAGCTTGCACCACTCGGCAACGTGTTTTACTTTTTAGCTTATCCCTCAAATATTGACCTAACTCGCAAGGGATGAAGGCGTGAGGCATGCGTGTTATCTACATCTGTTCAGTAGTTCCAAAGTTGACCATAAGCGGCTCGTGTTCCCGTAGAAAAAAAACATACTTATCCTCCCTTCAAATGCCTTGTCATAGTGCTTTTTACTATTTGACAACAGCCGTGTTATGCCGGCTTAGAATAGCATCACCCCATTTTTTGTGGGTGTCCTAAGAGGCGACTAAGGGACTCGAGGGTAACATGTGTATTGCAATTTTTGGCCTGTCACTTTGGAGATAGATACTAAATTTTCTGGATGTCCCTCAAATGTTTGTCAGACGTCAAAGTCGTTTTTTGGCCTTCTACGCTCTGCCTACCTCGCAAGGTATTAAGGCTAAATGTGATATATGTATTGTATGTATGTATTAAAACTAGAATAAGCAAGAGCATTGTGTTGGTGTAAAGTATTGGAAATCGATAGTAAATTGAGGTCCGTGTTTCATTATAAGCTCATTCAAAACGGATTATATTCGACCATAATTGATTTCAAGACTTGAGATTTGAGTTGCGGACGATACAACAATATTAATAAAATGTAATGATAAATCACAATGGGAGGCAACGGTAAATAATGTGTTAGTAAATGTAATAGATTGGATGAATGAGAATAATTTGAGCGTAAATATAGATAAAACTAAAATAATACAATTCCGCAATTATAAAGCCAGTAGGATCCCTCTGAACATCTCGTATAATAACTCCGAAATAGAACAGGTTAGTAAATTTAAATTCTTAGGTTTTACAATCGATGAGCACATAAATTGAAAAATGTCGATGATGTATGCAGCAGGTTAAGCCGATTTGTTTTCGCATTGAGAAAATTAACACATACTGTATCACAGGAATCTGCGTTATCTGCTTATCACGGCTATGTCTCGTCCTGCGTAATCCTTGCGTCGTCGGCTGAAGAGTTGCAGAAGATGGTAACAATTATGAATGAGGCTTTGAAAAAGAAAGGAATGAAAGTGAATGTAAGTAAGACGAAATCAATGGTTTTTGAAAAAGAAGAAGGTATGACGGAGTGTAACATTATGATAGAAGAAGAGAGGGTGGAGCAAATGAAAGAGTTTGTATATTTGGGATCGAAGTTTACATCAGATGGAAAGTGTGAAAGTGATATTGAAAGGAGGGTAAATGCCGGCAACATGGTGAATGGAGCGTTGCATGCCTTTATGAACAGCCAGACAGTGTCTAATAAGGCACGTCTGGCTGTGCATAGAGGAGTGTTGGTTCCAACACTTATGTATGGGAGTGAAAGTTGGGTATGGCAGAAAAAGCATGAAAGTAGAATAAATGCGGTAGAAATGAGAGCGCTAAGAAGTATGATTGGAGTGAAATTGAGTGACAGGATAAGGAATAGTGTAATTAGAGAACGTTGCGGTATAAAAGAAGACGTAGTGACTGGTATAGAAAAAGGAATGCTGAGATGGTTTGGTCACATTGAGAGAATGAATGAAAGAAGATTAACGAAACAGGTGTATATGGCGAGTGTGGATGGGAACGTTGGAAGGGGAAGACCAAGACGCACGTACTTGGATCAGATCGGGGACGTCCTAAAGAAAGGTCAGGTCAAGAGTACCCTAAACCGACGAGCATGTATGAACAGATTGATGCATGTTGAAGAAGCGAAAGAGGTATGTCAGGATCGTAGCAAGTGGAAAGATGTAGTCTCTGCCTACCCCTATGGGAAAGAGGCGTGATTATATGTATGTATGTATGTATGTATGTCTCGTCGGTGCTCCGTTATGGAATCATATTGTGGGGTAATTCAGTTGACTTTGATCGTGTATTTAAAGTCCAGAAAAGGTGCGTTCGTGCAATTTGCAATGCGTGGTTCGACGAGCCGTGTAGGCCATTGTTTAAAACGCTAAAAATTCTACCATTTCCATGCATGTACATTTATGAAATATGTGTCCTTGTGAAACAATATCCATGTTTTTGTAAAAAACTAAAAGACGTCAAAATTAAACAGCTGCGTTCTATGTACATTCATTTGCTACACCAGCCACCTAGTCGAACTTATATTTATAAGAAAAACGTGTTTAATATGAGCATTGTACTATTTAATAAGCTGCCAAATGATATTAAATTAACCGATAATATAAATTTATTTAAATCTAAATTATTCAATTGGTTATTGACAAATTGTTTTTATAGTGTAGGAGAATACATGAACTATGTTTGACATTATTGTGCTAGTTTAATGCTTCCTAATTTATTTATTTTTTATTGTCATTTTTATACTTTTTACATTTATTGACATTTAAATACTTTTTACATTACATACCTATAGCCATGTTATAATTAATCTAATTTAATAATTTTTAATTATTTTATTTTGTATACTTAATTTTAAATGAACTTTTACCAAAAATGGTTATTCAAAATTTGCACGCTTGACAAAGCCGAATACTGTACTGGACTCTAATTTTAAGACCGCATTAATGTATTGACATGTATTCTTGCAAATAAATAATTTCTAATTTCTAATTTCATTTCGTATTTTGTTGGTGGAAAACATAATAGGATTTATTTACACAGATAATGTAATCTGAGCCAAATAACAATGGTGACTTTGGAATATTTTCTCTCGTTAATATTAACTTTTTTTATATTAAGCATTGTAGAAAATGTTTGTTAAAAGCTCGAATTTTATTCATTCCACAGATTGGCAAGACTCCGTTGATAAACATACCGAAAAAAGAGGCAAATATTTGTAAAAATTAAAAGAATGACAATAATAAAAATTGTATAAATAAGTCCTATAGCGAACTTTGAACCAATTTAACGGATCAATCCACACTGGTTATTGATTAGAACTGTATGAAAAACTTGCATAATTTTGACCCCTAAACAGAGCCCGAATTCTCTTATTTTTATACCCTTGCAATGTAAGCGACACACAACTGTCTTTTTATTCTTACCGTGACTTACTATACTTAAAACTGTTATCAAAATACAAACCGCCCAAAACCATGCCTACTGACACGCTATCTACCTCTACATAAAACTGAAGCGATTTTCATTTCGCAGAGTTCGAGCCATGATAACTTGAAATGTTGCTGATAGTACGAAACGTATGTAAAAACTTCGAACCTTTTTCCGCGGATAGGGACAAAAGTAATTTCATATCAGGAGTTCCCGAAGCGAATCACAGAATAGTGAATATGGTTGAGATCCGAAGTTTTCTTGTAAGTGCGAAACGATGCCCACGGGAGCTAAAATATTTATCTGGGTCTAACAAAAGCTTTGCGAGGTAAGCTGGTATTACGGCGTATTATATTGCTGGTTTTTGTACTGTGCTCGATGCAAAGGTTCCGGATTTGATTGCCAAATATATCACCTCCGTAAGTGCGCTCACAAAGATGATAAGATTTTAAGAATTTTCAGTCTGGTTAGAACATTACATTAGCGCACAAAAACTCTGGGTTCATCGAGTAATTTGTCGACTAGGTGTCCCACACGAAAATAAGAAGCTGGTGTTTTGTAGAGTAATGACGAAAAATAAGTGGATGGCGAAAACGAGAGATTGTGCCCTATGACATACCCTGGGGGAGTCCTACGTCCAGCAATAGACTGCAATAAGCTGATGTATGTATGTACATTCCTACCCACTTACTATGCAAGAGAAACCCATATATTCACAAGCAGCACACAGATTTCTACGATTCTTTTTAGTATTTGTAGTAAGTACCTACATAAATATATATGTAGTCCCTCATGACGGTTTCAAAGTAATCTTGACTTGGTTGAGGCGTATACAACTCGGTAAGATCTTGTCAAATCTCCGGAGATGCACTCACAAAGATTGTTTGGAGTATCACTGGTGGCTTTACTTGGCTACTTTTGTACTCATAGCTTAGTACTTACTCTCTTATTTTATCTTTCACTTGCTTCATTTTTCATTTAGTGAACTGTGCATGGGAAATGTCTTGCAAAGTTCGAGGCTATGACTTACCTACCTTTCTTCTTATTATATCTACATGAAAAAATTTAAATACTTCAATGGCTCCAAGCTTTTGAAACTAAACTACTTTTCCCAATAAAACGTACTCTGAAATACGAAAAAAAAAAGAATTTCCTCTTCTTTAGGTTTATATTTGTTTTCACATATTACAACCTATCTTTTCCATGGTAAATTTGTTCAGTTTCACTGACTATCATAAATTATCAGCAATTATTTTTGAATTAATAAAGCTGAGAGTTCGTGTGTGTGTATGTATGTTTGTTACCTCTTCACAAACGGCTTGACCGATTTGAATAAAATTTGGAACAAAGGTAGAGTATAACCCGGAATAACACATAGGCCGCTTTTAACTGCGGGAAAACAACTATTACCACGGGAAAATGAATAGCAGCGGGGGAAACCACTGGGCGGAAATCTAGAAGTATTATAAAATAAGCGTAGAATGTTTAGCTAGGTAGCTAATTGCAGGTGAGATTGGTGTTCATTAGTTGAAATGGGCCGAAAATAGGTGTCACAGAATACGACGATACTTATCCGGGTGAACTCCTGTAACTGTCATTGGATTAAAAGCATTCTATAATTTTTTTACGCTGCGAAACAGAGGCGTCTGTCAAGTTGTTTGACACACGCGTCCGTTACAAAGCGTAACGCGCCGTAAAATCCACCGTAGCCGTATTTGTATGGCAGTAAGATCGAAATTCGCAATTTCCTTACGTCTGACAGACGCATGCATTACGTAGCGTTAAAAAAACGGAACGAAACCACGAAAAGTGAGCGAACAGCCTTTTATTCATTGTTCTGACCTAACTATACGTATCTATGAGTCTGTGAGTGTGTATGTATGTTTGTTACCTCTTCACACTTACACGGCTTAAACGATTTGGATGAAATTTAGAACACAGGTAGATTATAACCCGGAAAAACACATAGGCTACTTTTTACCGCGGGAAATCAACTATTACCAACGGCAGCGGATTATAAAAACACAAAACGATTTTATTTTACAATATTCGGTGTATTTGCTAAACATACTGAATACCGAATGTAAAATGAATATTCAGCCCATCGCTACCCATTAGTGTTCAAGTGCTTTAGGTTGTTAGATAGATAGATAAAGCGTTTATTTCAAAAATACACATCTAGTTTACATGCAGAAAAAACAATTTTCAAAACAACAAAAACTGACTACAATTTATAAACTTCAGCTAGATGTGTACTGCAGAAATCAGGCCATAGCTCAGTGGGATTTTTGCCTGCAGGAAGCAAACACTGATTTTCAGCTATCACCTGGTGATGGGTGATCCGAGTACAGATACAACTATAATCAATTAATCAATAAAAGTGTGAGCTGCGTAGAATATATTACGAAAAAGTAAAATTGTGTGTAGTGTAATAAAATAAAAGTATTCTGAGAGGAGTCTATAAGACAAAAAACAATCACAAACAGGAATAACCGCATTTTTTAAAGAAAGGAAACCATATTTAGGAATAAGATGTTCGATCACAACAATACTGCAGTCCTACCTAAGCCATCCCTTACCTTGCTCGAAGCGCTTTGAAATTCCCATCTTCTGCTTTTCAAGTAGGTATGCTTTTAAATGTTTTTTAAATGTACACTTTGTACCTACAAGCTTTAAAGGAGGTGGAATGTTATTCCAGCACTTCGTAGCTTGGTAACGGAAAGAACCTTCGAAAGCCACCGTTCTGTGTATGTAGCCCGAAAGAGGAGCCCGTGCAACTCTGCCATATTTCTGGTACATTTTTGAAAATTTTAATTTATTATAAAGGTACTTGGGATTTTGGTATTTAACAACATCAAATACCAAACCAGCGAGATGCAGCTGTCTACGGGACTCCATTTTCAACATCGAGGCCTTATTTAGGAAGGGTGTTACATGAGTGCGGGGGGGTACATCGAAACAAAACCGACAGCATGCGTTCTGGACGCGTTGTATTAAACGCTGCGTCTTAGATAGTAGACGCGGCCCATATAGTATGTCTCCATAGTTAAGCTTTGACAGAATCACCGATTCACATAACATTATACGTGTACGCTCACTTAGGAGGTTACGGATCCTGTACAACACCTTTAGTCTATAGAAGCAATTGGTTACTAAATCCAGAACGTGCCTCTCGAACCTCAGGGAGCTGTCAAATAAAATGCCAAGGTTCTTAGCCTCTTCCACTCGCTCAATGACGTGACCAGAGATCTCAATTACAGGATGATGATCCATTATTCTGGAAATCTGTAACTGTGATCCCAGTAACATCACCTTAGTTTTCGACGGATTAAGCACCAGAGAGTTCAAACTCGACCATTCCGCAATATTCGCCAGATCTTCATTTATTTTAGTGATTGCTGTTGACGTGTCAGAAGGTGAGGTTGAAAGGTATAACTGAATGTCATCTGCGTAACAATGATAATTGCAGTTCTTAATTACCCGAGTAAGATCAGAGCTATAAATAGCAAACAGGAGAGGACCCAGAATAGAGCCCTGCGGCACACCACGAGTCACAGGGACGGTGTCAGAGAACAAGTATGAACCATTTTCTTTTTCCAATTTAACTGACTGAAAACGATCTGTGAGGTAGCTCTTAAACCACTGAATTGACAAAGGGTCAAATCCATAATATACCAGTTTTGACAAGAGAAGAGTTGCATCAATACTATCAAAAGCGCGCGAAAAATCTAACAGAACTAGAAATGTACCCAAACCGATATCTTGATTAGCCAGTATATTGTCAGTGACATCCAATAGTGCCGTAATGGTACCACGACCTTTCCGGAAACCAGATTGTAAGTCAGGTAGTATATTATTACTTTCAACGTATTCGCTGACCTGAGTGTAGACCGCCTTTTCTAATATTTTAGATAAGTATGGTAATATAATAATGGGCCTAAGATGTTTCAATTCTGCTGGATTTGAAGATTTGGGTAATGGTGTGACAATGGCTCGTTTCCAGTCCTTTGGAACGACACCAGACATCAGTGATGCATTAACCATATGAGTAATTACCGACAAAGTACGTGTCAGTGTTAAAAGAACCATATCCCTACTAATATCATCCACACCTAAAGCATTCGACTTAAGATCAAGAATATACTTAGAGACATCACTGTCAGTTACAGGCTTCAAGGCAAATGAAGCTGAAGAAAATCTGGCATGTTCGAAAAATGAGTACTGTGAATCAGGAATCAAATCTATATGTGGAATATTTAAAAAGAAATCATTGATAACGTTGGGATCATTAAAACAGTCCGGTAGTACATCGTTTTTACTAGGATCCACCAGTATCTTATCCCGTACGTTATGCCAGAATGTCCTGCCATCAGATATATTAGAATTAATAAAAGTATCATAGAATGCCCGTTTTTCCTTAGCTATGCTAGATACAACAAATGATTTTAGGCTTTTATAGTACTTATCATGTGACGGTAATTCAGACTTGCGATATTTAAGGTGGGCCTCATTGCGTAAATCGATCATAAGTTTTATATTATCTGTAACCCATGGTAGACAATGGTCAACTTTCAGTTTTGTTGTCTTTTTAGGTGCATGAATGTCAAATAGGTAGAGTAAAAAATCCCTGTAAACGTCCACCATTTCATCCACGCTAGAAAGGCACAGAATAGAATCCCAGTCTATCAACTGCAGATCATTATCAAATTGTTCCAAAATAATATTCTTCAAGGGCCTATAAGTAATAAATTTAGGTGGAGGCTTTATTTTTCTTATTTGAGAAGTAACACAGACCATATAATGACCAAATCCACCAGAGATATTTGACACTATTACATCACGCACTCGCAAGTTAGTACATACCACATCAATCAAAGTTTCACCGAGTGTTGACAAGTGCGTAGGTTCCTTGATAACTTGGTCAAGATTCATATATTGCAAGAATTGATTGAATTTAGACACATTACTACTGGTATTTATAAGCATGTTTATGTTAAAGTCTCCTAATAAAATAACCTGACTAAATCTAGAAAAAGATGTTAAAGATTCCGTTAGTGCATCAATAAACATATCAACATTAACCCATTGAGGTCTATAAGCCGTCCCTATAAGAATCGTGCTGCCCATGCACTTCGTGGTGAGCCACATTTGTTCGATGTCTGCGTCAGGGTGGTTTAAATAGCGCACATTTATATCCTTTTTGATGTAAAAGGCAACTCCACCACCTCGACCATTACACATATGCTGAGGTCGTGAAGCCATACGTAACCGATAACCTGGCACCGCTGGCGCACGCATTTCTTGTCCTGATGGCAACCAAGACTCATTTATTGCAATAATATCCGGTTTATGAGTGTCCATAGCAATATGAAAATTGTCGTGTCCTGTATTAAGTGACCCTGCATTGTAAAGTCCAAACTTTAATAATTTAGATTTGTTAGACATTGTTACAAACAAAAATATTATCAAACCAAGTTATGAAATCATTATGAGCACCAGAAATTACTTGGGACCACTCAATAATCTTTCCTTGAAGTAACATCGACAATTCAGCAGGGCAATGATGAGAGTTACAAAATGCAAAGCAGTTATTCTAGTCTAGTATTGCAACAAAATACAGTGAGTAATGGTTAGTAGGTATGTACAGTGTGTGGTATTGTGTAGTTACATATTGTTTTGATTCTTGGCGGGCCAAGCTAGTGACCATGCGTTTTTCTGCAGTACACAAGTAGACACATACAATGAGACAACGTGCAAAGCGGTAGCAGTGCAAAAAGCCAATAAACAGCAAGAATTGACTACACATATAAGATTTTCGTTTATTTACATAAGCATAAAAGACAAATAAGATGTTTCTTTTTCGCATAAGAACATTTAATTTACAGATAGTAAAAAATAATAATATGCACAAACAATTTAAAATATATAATATCTTATGATAAGTTGAACATGAAGGCACATAAGGTAAACCAGCACTTATGCAGTACTGAAAGCAAAGCTCAAACAGTGTCAGAACCAAAAATTCTTGCGAGATCAGATTTCATCCGTATTCGGCATCTCGGAGAATCACCATTGGGGTTTTTCCGGGCATAAATTTTACCATCCCTAGTCCAGACGTACTTCTAGTGATTTTGAACACCTAGCTCTCGCGCCCGTTGAAACAGCTGCCGGTTGGTTCTAGTAAGCCGTTCATTGAAGTAGAAACGGCGAGGGGGGCCCGGCAGGTCGGTGCCCTCAGTGGTAGCTCCACGACGCACACGGGCTGATTTCAGCAGCTGGTCCCGGACGGTGCGTCGGGTTAGACTGACTACAATTGTACGTGGACGCGATGGCCGGTCTTCCTGTGTAGGTGCCTGGACAAGGCCAACACGAGTCGCATGCACAATATCCTGTTTGAAAAGCTCAACGCCCACCTTTCTAGCTAACGTGATGGCAATATGCTGAAGATTTTCATTTTGTTGCTCTGGAATGCATGAAATCTCCATATCATTCATCAGCTGATCTTGGTCTCGGCGGTTCAACTCGGCTTTTAGTTCGTCGATAGCTTCCATCGTATCCGGCTTCATTGCTTCCCTCTCACCTACACGACGTTCTATAATTTCAATGCGATCCGCCAATAAGTCTAGTCTACTCTCACATACTTCCACTCTGGATACCAACCTACTAAATGACTCATTAAGTTGCGCCAACTGAGTGCGCGATGCCTGCATTTCCTCGGTAAATTGAAGCCTGAACATTCGCAGCTCTGCAGCCATTTTATCATTTGATGACATTCCTGCAGTGCCGTAATCGTTAGGATCGTGCATACGCGGGATTACCGCAGTGTCATTTGAATCAATTTCAAGGGGACTATTGTTAGATGCTCCTCGACGGCTATTCGTATTTACACCAAACGATGTAGGTGTAGCCGGAGTTGAATCCGACTTAGGTACATATTGAGTATTGCAGCATACGCATTTCCAGTTGAGTTTATGTGTTTCTGTCATCTCACCATTAAAACGCTCCTCTGACACATTAGCACAAGGCAAATCATACGGTTGTAGACATACACAACAGCAAAGGAATAGTTTCCCCTCAATGGTACTTTGACACCCAGAACACAAAAATTCCTTATTGTTTTCCATTGTAACGGTTCAATTCACGCACCGCTCAGCTGATGCACTGGGATTCAAGAGCACGATGTGACAGCACGATACTTAATCGCACAGGTGCGCAACAGTCGGCGCGTAGAACAGGACACGTGACCACGGCACAGCTGTGAGCACAATTTACTGTGATTTTAATGTCAGGATAATTCACTGTTTTGTCTGTATGATATTGCAATGCCAACATCCAATTACACAGTTACAATGTACGTACCACAAGCTTTATTTTAGTATACAATACTTGTTTATAGGTTCACTTTTTACACTAAAATTTTAATATTATTTAGGGACGACACGCAAACGTAAGTGTACCGTGTAGATCGCATCGGATCACTCAAAAGTTAGTATTATTAAAGTTATTATTAGTATACCGCTCTAGCTTCCACTTCCACCCATTTTAGTTATTATGAATTGTCTAAAATTACATAAAGTAATATGTTTTGTGTATTTTTACTGTGTAAAGGTTAAAGGACATTGTAGAAAAACATGTTCGGGTCACTAACAAAGCATAATGTTTGGTAACGAAACTTTTATTAATTTAGATCTCATAAACTCGGTGGTAATACTAAATTTACCATTTGAAACACTTAGGTAATTAAAAAACGAGTAAGCGATTGACCGAATAAGTGGTTATACGAACCAACATTGAATAAAGTAATCATTGTCATTTGTCATTTTCACAATTTTTGATTTTTTTTTTTTTTTTTTCACTTTTGTCAGACGTGGTGTTAATATCCGTTGAACGGCCGTTAACGCTCTGCCTACCCCGTAATGGATATAGGCGTGATTTATGTATGTATGTATTATTGTAGAGAACGAAACTCATACACGAGTTGTCGTAATATACACATGAGGCCGATGCTTCGAAAATTCGCACCAGTAAAATAAATAAATATCCAGGTCAAATCACACAGCGTCATTTAGCCTCAAACTAAGCAAAGCTTGTACTTTGGGAACTAGATAACTGATATAAATACTTATGTACTTTTTTGTATATAAAAACTTACATTGTTATACATAGAAAACACCCAGACTTAACACAAATATTTGAGAATTGACTTTAACAAATATTTGTATTGTGAGTATCGAATCTACGACCGACGGCAGGTGTACTACCCGCTACGCCATCAGGACAGTTCATATTATTATGCAGGTACGCAGTTTTGTCGTTTAAAATATACTATTTTCATAAATCCGTGAGATGTTGTGTGTGTTTTTGTTACCTTTTCCCGCTTGAACAGCTTGACAGAATTTGATAAAATTAGGTACACACACACATATCACGCCAATAATCCCTTGCGGAGTAGGCAGAGCGTAAACGGGCGAAAAAAAGGACAATCACGCCACGTCTGACAAACATTTACGGGTCATTTGGAAAATTGTGTACCACCAAAGTGACAGGTTGTCGGCCCATAGACTTAAATTGCAATGCACACCCTCGAGTCATGAATTCCTTATTCGCCTCTTACGACTCCCACGCAAAAGAAATTGGGTGATGCTATTCTAAGCCGGCATCACAAGGCGTAAAATTTGGTATATGGATAGAATATCACATAACATTACTTTATTTTTTAAGACTATGTGCGCCTGAACTGTCTCCTGTGCTGACACGCTTGTTCCGCCTCTCTCTTAAAGAAAGAACGGTGCCGGGGGCCTGGAAGCTTGCTAATGTGCAACCAGTTCCCAAAAAGGGCGACCGTGCCGACCCTGCCCATTACCGTCCAACTGCCATCACCTCCATTCTATGCAAGGTCATGGAGAGGGTACTTAACAGTAAGTTGCTGACCTACCTTGAAGACAATGATCTTCTCAGTGACCGTCAATATGGCTTTCGCCGGGGGCGGTCTACTGGTGATCTTCTTGTGTATGTCACGCACTGCTGGGGCGAAGCCATCGATAAAAACGGCGAAGCACTTGCCGTTTCACTCGATATCTCGAAGGCCTTTGACAGGGTCTGGCATGCAAGTCTGCTCAGCAAGCTTCCGGCTTATGGCATCCCAGCTGATTTTTGTACTTGGATTTCAGACTTCCTTAGTGAACGGTCCATCAGAGTAGTCGTTGACGGCTGCTCCTCTGACCTAATGGCCATTGATGCCGGAGTTCCTCAGGGGTCTGTTCTCTCTGCAACTCTTTTCCTGCTGCACATCAATGACCTCCTTCGGCATGGTATTGTTGGATACGCAGATGATAGTACCGTTTCAGAGAGATACTTGACAGGTGCAGGGACCAGTGGGGATGAAATACGTTCGTTAAGAAAGGCCATGGTAGAGCGAACAGATCTGACCTTAAGTCTTGTCTCCCAATGGGGCGACGACAATCTGGTCTCATTCAATGCCACTAAAACACAGGCGTGTCTTTTCACTGCAAAAAGGAGTACTTTCGACTGGACACCTACTTTTCGGGGTACATCTGTCCCAGTCACTGACAGGCTTGAGCTTCTAGGCATGGAGTTGACATCAAATCTAAACTTCGGCGCGACCATCGAGTACAAGGCTCAGACGGCGGCTAAAAAGCTGGGCGTCCTGAATAGAGTGAAGCGATACTTTACGCCTGGACAGCTTTTAACTCTTTACAAAGCACAAGTCCGATCCTGCATGGAGTATTGCAGTCACCTTTGGGATGGCTCAGCCAAATACCAACTTGCCGCTCTTGACTCGGTGGAACGCAGGGCCAAGAGGCTCATAGGCGACATAAAACTGGTGGACACCAAGCTACATAGCCTGGCACATCGCCGCAAGGTTGCCTGCTTGTCGGTATTTTATAGATTGTACTTCGGAGAGTGTGCTCAAGAGCTTCACGACCTTGTTCCACCAGCTCCCTTCTACCATCGGACATGCAGACGCACCGCCGGATACCATCCGTACCTGGTAGCCATTCCACCAATTCGGACTAAGCGCTTCCAGTCATCATTTATAATGCGCACTGCTAAAGAGTGGAACTCACTTCCTGCGTCTGTGTTTCCAAAAGCATACAACCCTAATCTCTTCAAAGTAAGAGTGAACAGGCTTCTTCTGGGTGAGCTCGCTCCATCTTAGACTCTGTCTCTGTCCTATGACCTAGACTAGAGTCAAGAGCAAACCCATCATTAATAAAAAAAAAAAAAAAAAAAAACCGAAAAGAATAACCAAACGCCATACCCAAGCTTCCTTTCAATAATCATATTTTAAGATTGGTGCATTTATCTATCAAAATTATCATCATCAATATACTATTCTGCAAAACTAACCAAAATTCTCTATCCTATTAGTAAGATCTAATTACAAAACCATGTAAAAATAAATACGCAATGTCAGTTCCATTATCTAAGAAACTAGATATAGGCGTGGCGAAAACTATGTCAGCAAATTTATGGGTTCAGTTAGGTAGAGTTAGTTTGTAAGAGGCAACTACACAAAATCTTTGGAGACATTCGAAGTTTATGGCGGTTCTTCTACTTGTCGTCCGTCGCTGCGAATTTTTAACGCACCGTAACGCATGCGTTTGTCGAACGACCTGACAGATGCATCCGTTTTCCACGGTATCAGTATTTGAATAGAATAAGATCGAAACTCGCAATTTCGGTTTACGGTGCGTAACGGCTGCGTCTAATAAGTCATTTTAATACATTTGACAGACGCATGCGTTACGGTGCGTTATAAATACGCAGTGACAGACGACAAGTTTAACACCCGTCTTATACGTCAGCAAAAATATGGGTATATTATTTTCGATAGGAGTGATTCTATACTAAACTAGCATCCTACGGCCTCTCTTTCACTGTTTACATTAATATTATTGTAATCACGGTTCAACTAACTTCTAAAAACAACACTAACACAATATTTACTATGGAAGTTGTCTACATTAATAAGGTTAAAGTTGTCGTTAAGGCGAGTGTAGCCGTGAACGGCCTCGCTAGTGGCGCCACTACACAAAAAAAATCTCTATATATAAACAATCTATCACAATGTCCGATGCTCAAGTTTTGAGTATTATCCTTAAGTAAAAAAACAACCTGCAAACTTAATGAAATATTCGCTGTAAATAAAATTACGGTAATCAATTCCAAAAATGGCCGTAATTAGGCACTTTTTGTCATAACATTAATTACAGTTAATATTTCATTAACTTTTTGTCATAACATTTATTACAGTTAATATCTAATTTTACTTAAGGATGCTCCTAAAAACTTGAGCAACTGACATTCTGATAGATTGTTTGTATAAAGATAAGATATTTTTTTGTTAAGTGGCGCCACTGTCGAGGCCGTTCACGAATACACTCGCGTTAAGTTAACTTACTAAGTATTTGACATCAAGCCTCTTGAGGACTCTGTATTTAAGTTTGGTTTTACTGTGTACATTGTCATAGACAGAAAACATGGAGGCTGTATATAGTTGAACGGCTATTTAACTAGTCTGAATGCTGTGCACGGTTCGGCATATATTTCTGGTACATACAATCTTGAGTATATTATAATACGGCCGGCCGGACGGCCGATGTGGCGCAATGGTAGTGCAACTGCCTACAACGCAAAGGTTCCGGGTTCGCTTCTCGGTGGGGCACTCACAATGTTGATATTTATCACTTTGTGACTTTGTTCCCAGTCTGCAGGCTTAACCACCTGATGGTCCGAAAAGAAACATGATTCCAGGCTTCGGAGAGACGTTAAGCCTTCGGTCCCGGTTGCTGTCTATGATTACTTAGACGGCGGTCGTTACACAACTTTGACAGAGGGCTTACTACTAGTAGCAGGCGGTTAAAAGACTCTGACACCGGTGTTCATCAGGTCGTTGGACGCCTCGGTGTCCCACACGAAGAGAAATAATATTAATTAAGAAATAAAAACCTTGGACATTTCACACAGTGACATCTAGCCCCAAACTAAGCATGGCTTGTACTATGGGGATTAGATAGCTGATGCAATACATAATACACCTTTTTTTCTGTAAATAATTACTTATTTGAAAAGTAACTAACAAATACTTGTGCTATGTGAGAATCGAACGCACGACCCTCAGCGTAGCAGGCAGTGTAACTATCCACTACGCCATCGGGCTAGCCCAAAATGACACCCATTTAGTAACCAGCAATTTATGCTAAAGCGTGCAATGTATTAAAACCAATGTAATAGCCGTTTTATAGCAGTGTAATAGTAAGTAGTATGCCGTGTGATGCCGGCATAGAATAGCATCACCCTATTTCTTTCTCGTGGGAGTCGTAAGAGGCGACTAAGGGCCTTGAGTTTTAGGCGATGAGCTGACAGCCTGTGCCTATGGTGATACACAAATTTCCGAATGACCCTCAAACATTTGTCAGACGTGGCGTAAAAGTACGTTTTTGCGACCTTTTACGCTCTGCCTACCTTGCAAGGGATTAAAGGCTTGTTATATCTATCTATGTATGTAATAGTAGTAGTTTATTTGTCGTGTGATGCCGGTTTAGAATAGCCTTACCACATTTGTCTCTGTAGGTGTCGTAGAAGACGACTAAGGGATGAATCCAGTAAAACAATTTTATTGATGAAAAGTTATCAGATCATACACCTTCAAAACTAAAGTAGGTATGTTTATTTCCCTTACTATCCGCTTAATTTAGTTTTCTTTAGCTTATCTATATTATGACCCTCTTTAAATGTTTACCTGAATAAACCATCTACTTCAAAGTAAGAGTGAACAGGCTTCTTCTGGGTGAGCTCGCTCCATCTTAGACCCTGTCTCTGTCCTATGACCTAGACTAGAGTTAAGAGCAAACCCACCCTTAATTTTAAAAAAAGAATTCCTGGCATTGCTAAGTCTTAAGATTTATAGTCTTTGATCTTACTTCATTGTCTAGTTGGTTTAGTTAATCTTGTAAATCATAAATCAAATAACAGAAGCAAGGACGTGCGTTTGGTTGGAACAAAGTTGTTTGACGGCTTCAAATTAATCCAGTGTCTTTGTCGCCTGAGAGAATGGGCTTACATGCGTCGGATTGGGAGTGTCTGGTTTTTGCAAACTTGTTAACAATGTTTCATCGCGTCAATCGAAACGAAATTACGAATTTCCATACAAAAAACGAATACCATGACGCACTCTAAGGGCGTTTGTCCACCGCCGCCGTCACCGGACCGTCACCGAGAACGAGATTATTTCGGGCCGAGTTTAATATGACGTGACGGCGATCGTTTGTCCACTGCGACCGATTTCGCTGATTTACTTTGTTCCAGCTGTCATGCGCGGTAGTCGCGTTTTTGAAGAAATGGCTAAGTTAAACCGGCGACAACTTCTACTGCATTTGTACCTTCGAAGGCGCAGGCGATGCAAAGAATTTTGGGTTTATCCGCTAAAATAGGACCCAGCTAGTTAGATTAAACTTACACACCTACATTTTCAAAAAATCTTGGTTAAATAATTCTCCAACAAATAGAATTTGTTGCTGTTGCTGTTGTGTAAACTGCTGGGTTTCATACATACATACATACATAAATCACGCCTATATCCCTTACGGGGTAGGCAGAGCGTTAACGGCCGTAAAACGGTTAACACCACGTCTGACAAAAGCTTGAGGGTCAATCAGATAACTGTGTATCACTATAGTGACAGGTTGTCAGCCCATCGCCTAAAATTGCAATACACATCCCTCGAGTCCCTTAGTCGGGTCTTACGACACCCATGGGTAAGAAATGGGGTGATGCTATTCTAAGCCGGCATCACACGGCATGGGTTTCATGCTGGGGCAAAATCAGTTGATTTCTTTGCTGGGATGCATACTGCTGGGTTTCTTGCTGGGGTGAAACCAGTTGGAATCCTTGCCGATGACGGCGGTGTGTGGATAAGTTCATATGTGTTTTGTATTGTCGGCACATCGGTCCGTCAAAATCTCGGGCCACGTTCTAGCGGTCACGCCGATCTACTCGCAATTTCGGCGGCCGGGATGACGGCGCTCGGGTGACGGATGTGCGGTGGACACGCGGCTGTATGTACAGCTACTTCGGCGCCGTCATCTCGTGCTTGGTGACGTGACGGTGACGGCGGCGGTGGACAAACTCCCTAACCCTGCAATTTTAACAAGGTGTTTGACAGACGCATCTGTCAGTCCTTTATAGTATGGGATTTGAGATAGTTTTGTTAAGATATACTTGATAAATTCCGTATGCGTATTATTTTAAAATATCGCATTAATGCATTTTATTTTTAAATTTTTAAAACCTTCTCGTGTAAATATATACGGAATAAATAAACTATTTCCCTACTACTAAGAATTTTTAAAAAAATAACAAGAAAAATCGGAAAATATTACGAGTTTGGAAAGGCTTCAAAAGCACTACCTACAGGGACAATTCTAAATTCATATTTTCAAGTTTCAAGTTTAGCTTTAGTTCTCTTGATTTGACAACTACATACGAGTTATGTATATTGTTACGGATTATTTTGAGGAAAATATATACCTAGTTGTTAAAGAGAACTGAAAGGCCGATCATAATATAAAAAATCTACCTGGGTTCATCGGGGCGTTTGTCAAATTGATATCCTATAGGAATCGAAGAAATCTTCTTCTTGATGTATAGCATAACTAGTTAGTGTAGCAATCACCCATAGCCATTATGGCTACGAGAAACGTAGCAAAATATTAAGCTACGGTTGTAGCTAAATGCTACGAATCCAATAGCAGGAATTTGTAAAATACCTTTTGTAAAATTTAGTATTTATTGATAATTTAGTATTTTATTTATTTTCAGTTTTTATTTCGAATAGGCATAAATGATACCAACTATTTTATAAAACACATTTATTACTCGTTTCATCACGATAAATACACGCATATTTTATACATTCTTTTTAATTTTATATATATTTTAATATCTTATAAATACTCTAGTCAAACTAGTATTTGTTATCATAATAGAGATATTTGAAACATCTACAAATATATTATCTTACTTAAGTCTTTAATTTAATTGTATATCTTTTTGTTGTTTACGTAATATAATATTATAGATGATACGTTTCATAGTTGATATTGTGACTATAAATATAAGGTGCTATTAAATTCATTGCAAATATTATGTTTGAATGAGTTTTACGTTATATTCGTGAAACTGAACAACTTTTGCCAGAGAACAAAAGTCGAAATATGAAAAAATACATTGGATCTCCCATACAAAGTGACACAATTTGAATATTTTTGTATTTTGACCTTTTTTCCTTTGGAAAAGGGTTTCAGTTTCACAAGAAGAACTTACTTTAAAAATACTAGCACTCAATTTAATAGGATCTTATTATTTATATAAATTATCTATATTGGACACAGAATAGGTATTAAGAATATAGGTATATTTCTACATTATATACTTAGGGCTAATATTCAATGGTCTCGTGCATTTTTATGGTCTACATCATATTCTATTTCTTATATAAAGTACCTAAGTAAGCATATAGGTGTGATATAAAATACAATATTTGTCATAAGATATTTAGAAAAATAAAATTATATGGAAAGGAAAAGAAAACAATTGAAAAATACAAATGTAGTTGATATATATTTTTTTATTCTTTCGATACTCATTGAATAAGATATAAACACGATTTTTCTAATTAAAAAATGTTAGCAGTCCAATAACAAAACATTCTAATAACAACTTCGATTGCGATGAATTATGTGACGTTACTAACATAAATCATAACATACTTCATAAATCTCTGAATATAAGTAAACATACTTAAGCACATATCAAAAAAAATTCATAAGAGTAATTTTAATAGCTCCTCACTACCAAAACAAAAATGCAAAACAACAATGGTTTAAAATACTTTATTTCTTAAAAGAATACAATTCGATTCACTTACTGAGAAATATAAACAGAGCTCAGGTATAAACAAACTATCTTAACAACGAAAAAGAACGCCGTTCTTTTTATTATTTAAATGCTACAAACATAAAACATTACATAAACATACCCGTCTTACGGAACATGTCAAAATAACCTCGAAGAGATAAAGATGATATTTGGATATTTCCTTTTATTTTCAAACATTTCGTATCTCGAATAAACGAGGCGAAAAACTCATCGCAATCATTTAGCACAACTGAACTAAAAAATCACGCTATTTCTGCACATGCAGCTACTCGAATTAAAACCTACTTTAGTATTTGAATGGAGTAGTTGTTTTATGTTTTTGTTTGCCCATTATAGAGTTGCGCTGCCATAATGGCCCCTGAAATTGATAGAGTTTTAAATATTCATATAGTTTTGAAGCCCACTTAAATTATGCAACTAATTGTTTTTTCAAAAATATCGTCTTGAATGGTTTAATTTGTATTTGAGCGCGTGCCAAGTCACTGATAAATGGCGACGAGTTTCTTTTGGTTTCATTCTGCAGACTGGTTCATAATTTTTTTTCTTCACACAGAGAATAGAAAGCATTGAAATTTGTCAGAGAGGATAAAATATTAAACTCAAGGCTGAAACTCTTCAGGGACAATGGGCGACAGAATGGCACGTCCTCCGCATATGTTAAAGGGCGGGACACACCGGCTCCGTATCCAGCTCTCGTCCGTAGTCACGCACAAACTTATGACGTTGTAATGTATGGGACTGTATGAGATACGGCACACCGATTGCGAGCAGCACGGAACGGATACGCAACGCAAGCGGTGTGCCGTATCTCATACAGTCCCATACATTACAACGTCATAAGTCCGTGCGTGACTACGGACGAGAGCTGGATACGGAACGGATACGGAGCCGGTGTGCCCCGCCCTTAAAATGGGATGAGATTGAGTATGAATGGAGGCGGTTCTCCCACTTGATGTCCGTTGCTTCGTTTATTAAACGCATGCGTCTGTCAGACGAAAGGAAATAGCGTACTAGGATCTTATTTCTACGCAAATACAGCTACGGTTCATTTACGGTGCGTAACAGATGCGACTGTCAAATCGGTCGACAGCCAAAAACAAAAGTCGTATTTGTAAAGAATAAGATCGGAATTCGCAATTTCTTTCGTTTGACAGACGCATGCATCACGGTGCGTTAAAAATACGCAGCGACAGACGATAAGTGGAAGAACCGTGGTTGATGCTTGGCTCATGACATTCGGAATGACAAAACACGTTTTGCCGGGTGATAAAAAAAACATGTTTCCGGTTCTTGTTTGTTCCCTTGTGAATATATTTTGTTCAAAAATAAAATAGGTCGAAACACACCTGCGTATTATTCAGTCGCCAAATTATAGAAAGTCGACAGTTTGAGATCGAAATCCGTGATTCACTCCTTTTGCATATACCAACTTAAATCTGACGTCCTGCTATTAAACTATAGGTACTTACGAAGTGTGTTTAGTCCTTAAAACTTTGAAAAAATATGTCATCAATATTATAAGCTTATTTTATTAGTTGCATTGCTACGATAGGGTATAAATTATGAAGTGTTATATTGAGTATATAATAGGTTACTACATTATCTAAGATATGAACAGATATGCAAGGATTAGGAGCATTTTATACTACCTAGTAAGCACACAATGTTTGTTTTTTTGTTTCTTCTATGTAATATAATGATTTTCCTATGAAAATAGCTACAATATTAATCTATGTTCCCAAACCCGGTCTCGTCAAGATACATTTAAGGCAAATGTAGTCGTGAACGGTCTCGACATTTGCGCCACTTCACAAAAAATATTTTCTTTATATACAAACAATCTATAAGAATGTCCGTTGCTCAAGATTTTAGTATCCTTATCCTTATGTAAAATCAGAACCCGCTAACTCCATGAAATATTCGCTGTAAAATTAAATTTATGGCAAAAAGTTCCTAAGCGGCCTATTTTGGTATTAATTGCCAAGAGGCGCCACTGTCGAGGCCGTTTACAACTACTCTCGCCTTAAGCTATTCTTAGATACAATAAAGTAATACCACTTTAAGTGATAAGAAACGAAAATATTTATTTTTATATCTAATTATAAGTTCAATTCTATACGCATTGCTATATTTTATTTTACATATATTAGTATTTATGTACAATTTATATTTTTTGTAAGAAGATTACAAAAGCACCAATCAAAAATTATTTCGTAATGTCATTAAATATGATTTTGGTTCCATATATTGTTACAGCATGGTGCGTCAAATAAAACGTAAATAAACTATAATTTCGTAAATTGGTCTCAAAGACAGACATGTTATCGATTACGATGAAAAATACAACATCAAAAAGCTCAGTGACTAATCGTTATTATGTTTTTATTTCTGTAAATTTTCATTAATTGTTTTTATATATGGGTCCACAAATTCAATTCGTTTCAAGGGCTGAACTTTTTAAAGCTATTTATACTATTTCGCTTAGCAAAACAGCGAAAGAAAACGAACTTTCACGAAAGTTTAACTTATATGTAACTTTATTTATACAAACATTAACTGTGGTCAACTGAAAACAGTAATATTATAAATAATACAATAATAAATATGCATATTCATAATATTTAATACTTTAAGCACACCTGTCTATAATACTCTTTATCTACAATATAAAATAAAGCATCTAACATTCCAGTGATAATTTTCATTGTGAATAGTACTTTATGTTATTTTTATTTCATTGTTTTTTTTTAAACTTGCAAAATTTTCAAGCGCGAAGCTGCGGTAGCCCATGGAAGAGACCTAGCCACTAGTAATGCGAAAGTCGCAGGTTCAAACCTGCCCGCGCTTGAAAATTTTGCATGTTTTCAAAAATTGTATACCTAACACGGGAAGTGTTTTAAAATTTGGTATTTAATTTCAATGTAATTGCAATTGCATTGTATTACTTTCATTTGTACAGATTACGCAATATGTTTTGATTTTACCACTGGAATATAAGTTTAAATACTTTGCATCTAAACGCACACCAAAATATAAAACTCATTTTATATTCTGTATACTATAAAAATACATTAATTCACAAAATTTTATATTAAAGCCTGGTTCCATGCATTTTTTTGTAATTTCTGTCTTCGTGATTTTAAAATCGGCTTCATAAATGCAGCGTGATTTCCAAATCACGAAAACTAAATTGGAATCACTTATGATATCCAATGATACCTAAAACATTTATTAAAATATATAAATGGACATTATTATTATTAAGGTGCACACAAAATTGGTTGCTCGACAAATTAAACAGTGACTTATGAATCTACTTTTGGTAATTTATAATTTTGTAGCGTTTACATTTCTCCAATGTTTTATATAAAACATAAATGACACAAAATATACGTACGTTTATTTGACATATACATTTCTATTATTACGCTAAAATATTCGTTGCATTTTAATATAAAGAAAATGTGCGATCTACGTATTTACAAAATATAAGTCCGTTTACATTTCTAGCTTTCATAACACTACTATCACATAAAATTACGCTAACGTCATGCCTCGAGCTAGCACGCTTTTCTATGAAACACAAAACTAAGCATTGGACACGAGCGTTAAAAAGCACTACCAATCAAGCAACTTCACTCCGTTCCACTGTCTAACAAACTCGTTACAAACCCACACCTGTTTCAGTCCTAGAAGTAGTAAATTGTGTCTGTTGCTTCAAAGTGTACGTGCTTTTTGTCGTGCGGCGGGAGCACAACCAACAACCATCAGGCCGGGTTACTTTTCCTCGTGTATCTCACGTCATCTCTCATCACCGGACTTTTTGGTTCGCTTTTCTCGCTACTACATCTAATGGGGCTTTTTACGGGACTTTCAGCAGCTACATTGATTTCTGGGATGGGTTGTTTTTTGTTTTCTACGGCGGCTTCTCTGTCCGCCTGTGAGAGTACTTCCTGCACGTGGATGGTAAGTTCCGGCCTGACGACTTGCGTGAAAGGGAGGAGGGCTCCAGCCACGTCCATCGTGTTGTTGATGTTCCTGTGCCACAGCTCGAGCACAACGCTGCGCCGTTGCTACTTGTATCGGGGCGGGCCGAGCCAGCCGCAGCCGAACACCTGTTTCAAAATACGCATTTTATTTTTCAAGACTTTATTTTTTGTGAGTTTTTTGTGACTAAGAGGAGTTTGAGTAGTAACGCGTGAACGCGTTTGTAGTATATTCAGGTTAACTTCTAAATTAAATGTAGGTACTGGATCGATACACGTGCATAAAATATCAGCATCTGTAAAGGTAGCTCCATATAAAGGGCAATTCGATTTCCTCCCAATACAATAAGCTGTTTACCATGATACCATCCACCCACGTATCAACCCACGTACATTTGGACTATACTACAGATTACCTTCTTTTTTGGGTATATTCACTGATCCAATATTCAAATTACGCAGCCCGTCTTACATACCTACATAACTCTCTACCTGACTTTTACAATAACATTTGAATTATTCTTATTTTTCAAGAATATTGTAAAAGCACTTACAATGCTTTGAATATTCTGGTAATTCACATATTTCTACAAGTCACTCTAAAAGCAAATAGTTTTATCCCAGCTTCTAGAAATAAATAATTTCAACTTTGTATATTCTTTACAAAAAATACGAATCACAAAATGTAATGTAAAATAAAATGATTATTATATTTAAATCGAAAGGGAACAAATGAATAAATCAAACAAGGCTTTACTATTCATCCCTCGCGAAATCAATTTATTTTATTTGCTGATACGACTAGTAATATTTGATACGCAAATGTACTTTTAAGCTTTATGAAATGAAAATGATACTCCTCCTGAAACATATTCATGGATTGGCAGCCATTGAGGAAAACAAAAATACTACAAGTACATACTCCACACATTGAGATAATAAAAAGATAGAGTACCAAATTTCAAAACACTTCCCGTGTTAGGTTTACAATTTTTTTTTAAACTTGCAAACCTTTCTGCCGCGGGCAGGTATTGAACTTGCGACATTCGCCGTCGCTAAACTTGCAAAACCTAAACCAAACACCTTCGCCACTAGTGAAATGTTTTAAAAATTTGGTTTTCATATGTATATAATTCTGACGCTCACCTGGCACACGATGAGTGATAGCAGCAGCAGGAACATAAGCGCAATGAGGCCCCACACGACTCCGAGTTGTGTTAGAGCAAACACGTATAGAGTGCGGTGGCACCACTGGTTTGGCTCGAAGAGTGTTGGAGCGTAGTCCGGCCACATTATGCCCAGGGTCCACAGGTTACCAAAGGCAAACCTTCGAACAAAAACACAGAACTCATCACAATAAAATCAATTTTGAACGGATTTCAGTTGTGTTTTACTGTGATGACTATTACTCATCACAATAAAACAATTTTGAACGGATTGAAGTTGTATTTTATTGTGATTAGTTGTGCAAACTCAAGAAAATATTAACACAGATTTCATATTATGCAAATTTAAATTGATATTCCTAATTCAATGTAAGATAGTATTATTACGTATTGACGTCATTATCCGTCATCTATACATATAATAAAACAGAAACTAAACCAATTCTGTACATGAAATAGATTCAAAAAAGGGTTTTTGCTTCTAATTGTGTTCAAGATACAGACATCAAAACAGAAGTAAAATTGATTTTTGTCTGTTTGTCTGTCGGTATGTTTGTTATTCTTTCACGTAAAAACTACTGCACAGATTTCTACAAAATTTTATACTGTAGTAGCTTATTACCCGGGTCAACATTTAGGATACTTTTTACCTCGAAAAATCTTTCATTCCCATGGTAAAACACAGTAACTGGTTCCGCAAAGCGAGTTCCAAATTTTTTTCCTAAAAAATAATATAGATGTCGCTGTTAGTTTTGTAAAACGCGGTATTGACCACGTATTGACATACGATCTGAACATCTAAACGACCCCGTGAAACGACCTAACCAAACAAAAAACAAACAAATCACACATTTAATCCTTGCGGGGTAGGTTGAGCGTCAACGGCCGTAAAATACTATCGCTATCGCCACGTCTGACATTATGCGGGCCGTTCTACCTATTACAGAAATGTTTCGGACTTTTTCTTTGACCTTTGGTCATGGTCAAGGTATGTGTTGGAAGACAGATAAATTATTATATTTTCTTGAGTTTGCACAACTATTACTCATCACAATAAAACAATTTTAAACGGATTTAAGTTGTGTTTATTGTGGAAACGTAGTGAAATCCAAAATAAACAAAACTTAAATCCGTTGAAAATTCTTTTATTGCGAAGACAAATTGTGATGCCGTGTGATGCCGGCTTAGAATAGCGTCACCCCATATCTTACCCATGGGTGTCGTAAGAGGCGACTAAGGGACTCGAGGGTGTGTATTGCAATTTTAGGCGACGGGCTGACAACCTGTCACTATAGTGATACACAGTTATCTGATTGACCCTCAAACTTTTGTCAGACGTGGTGTTAATATCCGTTGAACGGCCGTTAACACTCTGCCTACCCCGTAAGGGATATAGGCGTGATTTATGTATGTATGTATGTATGTACAAATTGTGATTTGTGTTAATTTTTTTACCACTACAAGAGGCCGTAGGCCTGAGTTAAAGGTTATAATACTTTTAATTTTAACTCGACATCTCTACGTGTAACCGAGATAGTGAGTCTTGAAAGACAGACAAACGGACAACAAAGTGAGTGAACCCATAAGGGTTCCATAATGCAGCCGGCCGTAAACCTATTTGCCTATATAGTTTTTATTTTAACTCGATATCTCTACGCATTCCCGAGATAAAGCGTCTTACGAGACGGATGGACGGACGGACGGACAACAAACTGATCGTATAAGGGTTCCGTTTTTTGTACCTTTCTTTTTGAGGTACGGAACCTTAAAAAATATAAATACCTTCATTAGTGAAAACCAAAAATGTTAGAGTAAAATTTGTTTAAAATTACTTCATCGATGTTGCTGTTAGTTTTGTGAACCCCGCTAATGAAATGTTTTCTCTAAAATTATATAACAAAGCCACTGACAGGCGGCAGGTTTTCTAAAACTAATATTATAGTATTGTAAACTATGCCGTGTGATGCCGGCTTGCAATAGCATCACCCCATTTCTTTTCCGTGGGAGTCGTAAGTGGTGACTAAGGGACTTGAGGGTGTGTATTGAAATTTTAGGCGATGGGCTGACAACCTGTCACCATGGTAATACACAATTTTCCGAATGATCCTCAAATATATGTCAGACTTGGCGTTAATGTCTGTTTTTTCGGCCGTATACGCTCTGCCTACCCCCCAAGGGATAATAGGCGTGATACACATATGTACCTATGTAAGTATAAACTTGGGCAACGGATATTCTGATAGATTGTTTCTTTAAAAATAAATCTTTTTTTGTGAAGTGGCGCCACTATCGAGGTCGTTCACGGTTACACTCGCCTTAAACATTTTTGCAGATATCAGAAGGCAAGGAAGGATTGCACTTGCTGTGGCATCTTCAAGTATCGCTGCCACACTGCTTCCAGGAGAGAAAACGGCGCATACAACTTTCAAAATACCAATCGATTTGGACATAAACGAAACTCCAATATGTGCTGTATCACGTAACAGTTACAAGGCAAAGGTTTTCTGATTATTGTTGTCTGGTAGTTATGTGACGAGTGTACGATGGCCAACAAAAAAACGGTAGAAGCTGTGGATAGGACTTTGAAAGACATACGCAGAGATAATAGGGCCATGGGCCATATCACTGTTCTTTTTTTACAGTGACTTTCGCCAAACACTTCCAATTGTTACTCGAGGTACCAGGGCTGATGAGGTGAATGCCTCACTAAAATCATCGGCTCTTTGGCCACAAATTTATAAGCTGACCTTGACGGTGATCATGCGAACCCGTCTCGGAGGTAATCCACGGGCTGAAGAGTTTTCACAAGCTTTATTAAAACTCGGCAGAGGTACTTTACCAGAGGATAACGGTAGAGTAAGTCTGCCTGAAACGCTTCTTCTGTGTATGGCGAGCCTTCCTTCCTTCAAAAGAAAGATTCCTGGCTACGTGGAAGAGCTATTTTTGCACCCAAAAGTTATCAGACTGCTTCAATAAACCATACCATTATGTCACAAATCACTGGGGATATGGTGGTATACACGTCAATTACCACTGTTATGAATCAAGACGAAGCCACTAACTATCGAATAGAATTCCTTAACTCCTTGAGTACAAATGGTCTTCCTAGACACCAAATATTACTTAAAGTTGGTGTTCCTATCATGCTTCTTCGCAATCTCACTCCGCCAAAGCTGTGCAATGGAACCAGACTGAAGATCTTAAGCTTAAAGATGAATGTATTCGAGGCGGATATTTTCACTGGTTGTGGCGCGTATACCACTCATTCCCAACAACTTTTTATTCCAATTTCAGGGCATTCAGTTTCCCGTCAGCGTTTTCTTTGCAATGACTGTAAACAAATCGCAAGGACAGACGCTGAAAGCCGCAGGCGTAGGTCTTACGATTCCCTGTTTATCACATGGTTTATATGTCGCTTGCTCTCGAGTCAGTTCTCCTAAAAATTTGTACGTTTTAGCACCCGATGGTAAACCTACCAAAGTAGTTTATAATGATGTTTTGTAGCTGATGTCCATAGTATCTAAACCAAGTACCTAACCGAAAAACAAGTTAACCAGTACCTATTCATTGCACATCTTACAGACTTTATAAAAACTTTATACAAACATGATATTAATATTAAAGAATATGCATACATCAACTTCACTAACTCACAAGTCACTACACCATGAGTACGAAGTCGCGGGCAACAGCTAGTTGTAAATAAAAGTAATTAGTATAACACAATTTTCTTTTTTCTGCAACAATTTTGTAATGTCCTAATAGAAAACCGGGTCGGGCGGCATAAAAAAAAAAATAACTGCCTCGGGGCCGGCCAGGTTAATCACAAGGCATGTAACTTTAGACCGCAACCATCTGAAAACGACATTTGTTTCAAATTGAAGTCAAGATTCTGCGTATAACTAACCAAGCATAGAAAACTTAAAAGGGAGTTTACTTTTTAATAATTAAAAAATAGTTTAGTATTCCAAGAACTATGTAGATGGCGAACTGACTATGTAACTAGATGCCGCAGCTTAAAGTAATGAAAAACAAGCAATTGTATCTTACGAATCTATCCTCGTCTTTCGCTTTTTATTATTAATGCTTAAGTACCGTTTGTTAGACGTGGCGTGAATATATCCATTTTACGCTCAACCTACCCCGCAAGATATATAAGCGTGATATATGTTTGTATGTATGCTTATTCTATTAAGTTAGGAACTTTAACTTTCTAATTATATTTTCAACAAAAAGTACTCAGAAATTAATCTTTATTCCTATTTCGAAAAACATGTGACGCAAAAAGCTTAATCATCTACTTTCTGAAATTAACTTTATATTTTACTATCTACAGGTATTATCTCGTTTTCTGGGAAAGGACAGATTATGTATGGAATAATAACATGAAGTTGAAAGGTCAGATTTGAATCTACTCAGACGTGGGATTAGAAACATAAACAAAATGTTTTAGGATGATATTGGCAATCCTTCAATTTATTAGGATCACATCTAAACAGATGACGACGACATTGCATGAATAAGATACAACAATTTATGTGGAAATTTATAGTGAAATTTAAAAGTGACGGATAGCGAAACTTAGGACGGGCTGGATCATAGGTCGAAATATTAAAAAAATATTAGGACCCATACAACATTTTAAAACCTTCCTATTTGTTTGGCAAGGCCAATTTTTCTTTATATTTCGAGCAATGTTCTGTGGGGAAAGTTATTGTTACCAACCCGTCCTAAGTTTTCACCCTATATTTTGAAATTATATTCAATTCATTCTCATGTGATTCAACTATAATGCATACATACATACACATATCACGCCCATATTCCCTTGCGGGGTAGGCAGAGCGTAAACGGTGGCCGCAAAAACGGACACTTACGCCACGTCAGACATTTTTTGAGGGTAATTCGAAAAATTGTGTATCGCCATAGTGACAGGTTGTCAACCCATTGCCTAAAATTGCAATACACACCCTCGAGTCCCTTAGTCGCCTCTTACGACTCCCACGGATAAGAAATGGGGTGACGCTATTCTAAGCCGGCGTCACACGGTAAACTAAATGCAGGTTTGTTAAAAAAAAAACACAAACAGTTTGTAAAGTATTACTGAAATTAACTTAGACTAGATGTCGTTTGTACGTCGCTTCGAGACGAGTACCAAGGGATTAAAAATTTAGAGGTGTCGGTCGAAGCACCGGTAGCTCAGTTGGGAGAGCAGTGGGACGGTTTCCCGCGGTCCCGGGTTTAAGGCCCCGCGGGCGCTAACATTATTAAATTTTTTATTATCATTTATATAGTTCCGATAGTTTCTTAAACAACGCGTATTATAATAACACATTTTGTTTCTTAAATTATTGTATAGTTAAATAGCTTAGGAATAAAAATATCCAAAGCAAAGATTGATACCAACCTTGGAACCTACACTTCAGCCACAAAGCCAAGATTTGTAGATACGTCCGAACATGTCCAAGTGGGTATAGATTTGCATCTGACCTTTCATTTCCATACCTACCTATCTGTTCAACTTGATTTATAGAGCTCAGCTTAAGTTTCACTGCTAAAATAATGTTGAGATTGAGGTTTCAGTTTCTACAGTCGAGAATTAATAATCTCGCAAAATATCTATAAGGTACTATTAAGCTCAGAGAGCTTAAATACAATTCGGTTATCCTACATCACGTTAGGCCACATCACGTCAAGTCACGCCACGTCTAGTCACGTCATTTTCTGTCAGTACCACTCACCATACCACCAGGAGCTCTATGAATTTTGATCTAAAAGTTGTTAAGTTTTACGTGTAGAGTAAAAATATTTGCACTAAATTGAATTGATATTATATACAATATGGTAACCCTACGTTCCGCTTTGCCACGTCACGTCAAGTCATGCTACGCCACGTCACGTCATTTTCTGTCAATATCACTCACCATACCGCCAGGAGCTCTATGAATTTCGACCTTTGTTTATGGGGAAAAGTTGTTTAGTTTTACGAGTAGAACTGATATGAATTGCACTACAAATGCCTGAAAATAAATTGCACTACATTGAATGGGACCTTATACATAATATGGTTACCCTACATTACGCTATGTCACGTCACGCCAAGTCACGCCACATCACGTCACGTTTTATCAGTATCACTCACCATCCCACCAGGAACGCGGTGAGCGTATAAGCCATGACCTTCTCCGGCACACTGGCCGAGGAGTTGGAGCTCCTGTTGACCAGCTGAGAGAACAGCAGCCAGCAGATGCCGAGCCCGCCCGCTGCGCCGCCCACCACCATGTACACTGGGATCCTGGGCTCGGCGGGGCAGTCGCGGATGTATTGGACACCTGTGGAAGAAATTGCTGGTGAATGTATGTTTGCGTTTGTGGTAACCAAACAATGCTCACAATTCGGGAAATAAAATAAGCTTCATAGTGAAACAATAGAAAGACTGCAACAAAAAGCTCTCCAGACGGTCTTCTTTAGACAAGGTTATGGTAAAAGACAAATGCCATCCTATGAGGACAGACTGGCTACATATAATCAAAGTAAGTTTAGCACTCGACGTGATCACTTTGATTTGCTATACCTTCATAAAATATTACACTCTCATATTGACTCCCCTTCTCTCCTCTCTCAATTGGATATCTTCACCAAAGATAACCCTCGCCATCCAAAAACATTTCTGTTACAATCCCTTAAGTAGAATGTGTCGCCAAATCATTATTTATTTCAGAAATCAGTTTCAAAAATCCTCAACCTCAAATAGTTAATGTTCCTTAGGTTAATGTTATTCCAGAATCTTACTGTTAGCATGTCGCATGTTAAAAATAAAAAAAATATTTATTTATTATTTATTTTATTTATTAAAACATTTACATAAAAGATAAACAACAATTACAAGAGAACGCAACAAAAACCTGTCAACTATTTAAAAATCATGTCTTATTTAATAGTAGTTATTTGCCTAACCAAGCTGTACGTTCACGTTTGTGGTTTTCAATCTAGAATAGTACCTAAGATATGTATAATGTGAGAATCTGCTTTGATTGTAAACTGTTGTGTACGTCTGTGAAATAAAATAAAATTAAAATCAAAATAGACTTTCTTTATTTTACCTCAAAATAGCTCTGTCACTTTCTGACAAATAATTTTAGAACAGGACAGGAGATATTTAATTCCTGTCATGTTTAAAAATAACAATGGGTTCTTTGCGTTTTTTTGTCAACTTAGTCTCCATTGCTCCATCGTTGCCTTATTTTGAGAGATAATGCGTATTTTGCGTCAAATCATAACATTTACATCTCCTATTCTTTTCTAAACCTATTTGGCTGAAAGTGACAGCGCTTATTTAAGATAAGTTGTGAAAATTCATATCTCAAATTGTGGCCATTGTGGTTAGATAAACTTTTTTATATCTTAAATCATAATACATATTTGTATGTTACATGAATTTATTTCATTTCTACGCAACATAAATAGACACTCTCAACATTCACTCTGAGGCAATAGCTGAAAACTAGTGCTGCTATCTTTTGGGCATTCCTTGCACTGAGCTTTAGTCCTTTTCATCGCTGCAGCACACATATTCCTTGAACTGTGTGAATACCTGTTTTTATTTTACTGTATGCAATGAGCGTTTAATCTTTCTATATTATTAACTTTGAAAGGACAAGGTTCACAGAAAAAAAAAATATTATTTGAATTGTGCGTGTCACCCATTGCTAGCCCGCTCGGCTCTCATGAAACGTTCATTGCTGGATGTATTCTTATTTTACTGACATGTGGTAAACACAGTATCTCCGATCCGTAAACACCAAAGACGAAATCTGAACGAGGGAGGAGTATTTTCGCAAACACTCTACCAAAGAGGGAAAATACACAATGTAAGTGAGATTCAATGATAACAAATGCCTTTAGAAATAATATTCTCAAAATAGCTTCTTGTTATTGTGTAAGTAAATAATTCCATTTTATATTTATACCCTTTCAGATACAATGTTTACATTTCTGGGAAATGTTTGAGTAGGTTTGTTTATTTGTGTTTATAAAAGAAAGACATGAAAACCTAATAATGAAACTGTAAGGATGATTTCAATAATGTTCTTATGATGTGATTTCCATGCTACTCAATAAATATACACCAACCACCTTCGACCCTTCAAGGTTCCGCAACCGTTCTCCAACGCCTCATTCGTCATTAGACTTTTCGCCGACAAGAGATTTCATTTACGTCCGTTTCTCTAATAGAACTCTTCACCTATGGATGTTTCGCAGACGGAACCTTTAATTTTCGTCTCTTTTGCCAACAGGACAATTCAGCCATAATTTTTTTGATTACAAACCTTTTCGTCTAGGGATGGTTCACCGACAATCTTCAAAGCTAAACCTAGCAATACCTTCGAAGGTAAGGTAAGGTAAGGCTGGATTCTTAGGTTTTGGTCCCAGGACTCTAAAACATTCCTGAAGTCTGAACATGTAGGTACTTATCTTGTCAAATCTAACAGATCAGTTATACGACTTACTATTAGTGTAGGTAATGCATAATACAAATGACAATACGAAAACACCGACTTTTTTCGTTTGGCAGCTTTATATTGGCTCGAGCAGGTGTTTTATAATTCACTGTTTACGTTTTAAGTGCATAAGTTATTTACTCAATAACTTTTTTTTTGTTTTCTTTTGTTTGTATTTTACAGCAATAACAACTACTACGGTTTTTGTTATAAATTAGTCCGTTTTTTCGTAAATTATTAAACTCTGTAGTGCGCAGGGACTTGAAGAATAAAACACCTGTTTTCATTAGTTTACAAAAAGATTAATACCGCAACTTACAGATTATAGTAGGAAGGTAAAACTAAGTTAACCCGCAGGTAGTTTTGTGGTTGTTTTAACAACCATATCGTCGGTTGAATCACAAAAGGGCGTAACCAACAAAATGGCGATTTTTAGTTTTATACACCACGGCTTTGAAAAATATGCATATTTTAATGTCACGAGAGGACTTATCTGAATTCCTGTCCTAGAAGACTGCACGAACAATCACGAAGAGACTTAACTACTGTTTCATACTTCAATAATTTTTCACGAATAGGCGACTGCAGTTCATGCACTCTTTGGGTGTGACCTGTCCATCTCCGTTTCATCTGAAGTACATGCTTGCCAACATTCTTGGCTAGCTTCCTTCTATACCTCTTTGACACACTCTTATTTGGTTCAACGTTATTTGTGTTAATGGCCATAGTTGGCAAGCGTAAGTGAGGCAAGGTGTTAAACAAATTTCCATGTCTTTTGTTTTTAGCTCTAGTAGTAGTAACTATAACTCATAACTACCTCGAATGGTGTAACTGTCACATCCAGAGATTTTCGCTGAAATTGAGGACTTCTACGGAAATCTGTATGCCTCGCAAGCGCAGAAACCGCCACCTGACGCGACCACAGTACCCAGAGCTCCACTCTCTCGCCACTTTACAGACGATCTCCCGGACGTGGATGTAGACGAAATCGGGGCAGCGCTTAAACAGCTTAAGAATGGGAAGGCTCCCGGTGCAGACGGAGTGGCCTCTGAGCTACTTAAAGCTGGTGGAAAAACTGTTCTGGAGGAGCTGTAAAGGCTATTCTGTTAACTCTGGCATCTTTGTTATAGCCAATGAGACAACCCCGAAGGCGTGAAGAAGAATTGTTGTGGCATTGTTTTTCAAGAAAGAAGACAAAACACTTCTCAAAAACTACAGTCCAATCACACTTCTGAGCCACGTCTATAAGCTGTTCTCGAGAGTTGTTACGAATCGTTTGACTCCATCGAAGCCTGGGCTGTTTTGGAGTCCTTGCAGCGGTGCCATTAAGATTTGACGCCTTCCAGCCACCGGAACAGGCCGGGTTTCGTAAAGGCTTCAGCGCCGTGGACCACATCCATACTGTACGGCAGGTTATACAGAAGTCAGAAGAGTATAACCAACCGCTGTGTAAGGCCTTTGTGGACTACAAAAAAGCCTTCGACTCCATCGAAACCTGGGCTGTTTTGGAGTCCTTACAGCGGTGCCAGGTAGATTGGCGATATGTGGAGGGGCTAAGAACCCTCTATCAAATGGCAACAATGTCCGTCCAAGTACAAAATCACAAAACAGGATCCTTCAAACTACTCCGAGGTGTAAGACAGGGTTAAGTTATATCCCCGAAACATTTCATCAATTCGCTGGAGGATATCTTTAAAACTTTGCAGTGGGATGGACTAGGCATCAACGTCAACGGCAAATATCTCGCACATCTCCGCTTTGCCGACGATATAGTAATAATGGCCGAATCGCTGCAGGATCTGCAAAAAATGCTGACCAGTCTGAACGTCGCCTCGAGACGTGTTGGACTCGGGATGAACTTGGACAAGACGAAAGTCATGTTCAATCAACACATCATCCCCGAGCCGGTCTCCGTCAAAGGTATAGCCCTTGAAGTTGTCCAGAAGTATGTGTACCTTGGGCAAACTTTGCAGCTGGGTAGATAACTTTGAGGCTGAAATCACCAGAAGAGTGCAGCTGGGCTGGGCAGCATTTGGGAAGTTGCGTCATATTTTGGAATCACCCTTGTCATTGCCACAATGCCTCAAGTCCAAGGTGTTCGATCAGTGCGTCCTGCCAGTCATGATCTATGGCGCCGAGACGTGGAACCTGACATTAAAACTGGGCTACCGGTTACATGTCACTCAGAGAGCTATGGAAATGTCTATGCTCGGTATCTCTATAATGGATAAAATGAGAATCGAAATTAGACTATCCGCAAAAAGATCAAAGTTACGGACAAAGTCTGGAAGTGTAGCAAACTGAAGTGGCAGTGGGCTGGGCACATTTGTCGTGGAACTGACGGACGGTGGAGTAAATGGGTTCTCGAGTGGAGGCCACGCCTCAGCAAGCGTAGTGTTGGACGACATCCGGCCAGATGGACCGAGGCCTTAAAAATGGGGGCTGGTAGCGACTGGATGGCGAAAACGGGAGATCGTGCCCGATGGAGTACCCTGGGGGAGGACTACGTCCAGCAGTGGACTGTAATAGGCTGATGTATGTATCTAATAAAGAATATATGCATATCTCTTTGAGAGATGTTCAGACTGATTTATTTGATTTTAAGTGTCTAACTGTACGTTAAAATATATAATAATCCATACATTTTATTTTTATGTTTTTTTAGACTGATTTATTTGATTACCTATAACTGTATGCATATCTCTTTGAGAGATGTTCAGACTGATTCATTTGATTATAAGTGTCTAATTGTATATTCAAATATATAATATTTCATACATTATGTTCAAATTTACTTTAATATAAATGGACACAAGTGATAACTATAACAAAATGTTACATCACGAATAGGCGTAAGTGGATCTTCAGTGAAAAAAAGTTAAATATCTCATTAATTTATAAAGTTATCGGAAATCTATTAATAACTGGCTATAAAGGATTAAATTTGCTATGAAATAATTTAATTACCTTCTAAATAAATATTAAGATAACTTTTGTATGACCGTCAAACTGGTCGCTGATTTCTTTAATTTGCTCTCCTGTAAAGTTATAAAAAAACAGTTACGCCCTTTTATGATTCAACCGACGATATCAATCACGGCCTTGGGGCAAGGGTAGATTTAGGAGTTGTACTTGGAAGAATGGATCAAATTGACTAACAAACTAATGATCGTAAATTAAAAATAAAATTACTTTATTCAATGTTGGATAGTATTATCACTTATTGAGGTCATGATCCATCATTGTAAAAAAGAAAATCGTAAAACACAAGTTTTTTTATTTAAAAAATTTGTAATGTCCTAATAGAAAACTGGCTCGGGCGGGATAAAAAATTTAAATAAAGGCACTGCCTCGGGGCTAGCCAGGTTAATCACACGGCATGTAACTTTACGTCACCACCATCTGTAAACGACATTTGTTTCAAATTGTCGTCAACATTTTCAAAGCTTGTTATTAAACCTGCCCAGAAGTGCTCCTACTCTAAATTAACAATCATTCCAGGCCCTATGCTAATTATGGAAATAAATAAACATACTCAGCATAACAAAGAAAATGAAATCAATAGAAATTGTAATAACCATAAACCTAATTGCCGTGTGATGCCGGCTTAGAATTGCCGTGTGATGCCGGCTTAGAATTGCCGTGTGATGCCGGCTTAGAATTTGCCGTGTGATGCCGGCTTAGAATAGCATCACCCCATATCTTTCCCGTGGGAGTCGTAAGAGGCGACTAAGGGACTCGAGGGTGTGTATTGCAAATTTAGGCGATGGGCTGACAACCTGTCACTATAGCGATACACAATATTCCAAATAACCCTCAAAAATTTGTCAGACGTGGTGTAAATGGCCGTTTTTTGCGGCTGTTTACGCTCTGCCTACCCCGCAAGGGATTATAGGCGTGATATGTGTGTGTGTGTGTGATAAACCTAATAGTTTAAGCCATGTTGATGTTGATCGCAGAACTACAACACAACTGAATTGGAAATCAACTGGATATCCGCTGTGCTTTGTACAGTACTGTGTCAACTTCCGCCGGAATAGATACCTCTACATCACGAGAGATACCAGAGACTCCATTTAAAGTATTTTTGAAGAAAGACTCAATAACTGAAGTCTCCAAAGTACTCGTTAAAAAAAAAGATTTTTCCAGTAAATGGAAATAAAATTAACTACATTTTGCAAAAATATTCAATGGATGTGGTTCGGTGGTATAATATTGGGAACACTTCACGAAATTCAGGTTGATGCTTGCGTAGGTGATTCTTAAGTGAGTAGCGCCGTCTATTGAATTTCAGATACCTACATTAAAAAAAAAAACAAAATAAAAAAGTTTATTAATTAATATCTCGCCTAGCTGTATTGTTTTTTTTTTCAATATTATGTACTTATAAAGATTTAAGCTTTGTGTTGCCGGTTTATACTTAATAGCACCACTTTACCTTTACTTTACCCATGGGTGTCGTAAAAAACAACTTAGAGATAATCATCCAGGGAATGAGCAGCAGCGTTCCTTGTGAATGCAACATCTTGCACTGCGCTTTCTTATCTCCCAGCCAAACGTTGTGAGTATGGCAATACCCCCGAATACCTCTCATTTTGTGTACAATAATAGTCTCTATAAAATAGATAAACCTTTTTATCTTCACTCTTTACTTTATCGGAGTAAGGCCTTTGCCAAACACCTCTCAAGCTATTTTCACTTATAAAAAGTTTTGTTATAAAAATTCATACGCTTATAAAAGTAAAGACTCGAGTCTTTGGCATCACTAAGTCTCTCTAACTGCACGGAACGGCACTGTATTTACAAAGTATTCGAGTAACGTGATTGAAGGCTTATGAATCGCTGCTCTCTGAGAGTAGCTCTCTTTTTATTTGTATATCTTGTTTTGATTGCCAACAGGCCCGCCTACCACGATCTCTATGCATAAAAACAACATTGATTGAAAAATTACTCCATTCTGTATTACCAAAACATGATATTTCAAAAATGTTAGCCGTAAGACATTAAGGTTCAAATGTCCAATTCGCAACATTAAGTTCAATTCTCAGAATGGCCAATTTATATAAATGATCACACAGTATTCTAGCATGGTTTGTTTGAATGCATGTACGTAGTAAACTCAACTAAACAGGCAAGAATACATGATTGAACATTTTGAGATTGGACATATTAGAAATTTGTTATTTTGGACAATGTGTGCCACAAAATAGACAACTTACAAGCGCTGGACATTTTGGGAATTGGACATTATCACGGAAATTATGTAACAAAATGCTTAAAGAACATATAGGTGCCAGTAGCGTGTCGTAAATATTAATGTTTAACGATGATGATGATTTGAGCTTCTAAAACAGAAATATAAACAACTAGGTAGCTAAATAATTAATTTACGACTATGTAGGTAGCTAAGTAATCATTTAAATATCCTTAATGAATTCGGAGTAAAATATACACCCTCAAACTGACAGCTTTTGGCTGATAAACAATAACAAAATGAAAAACCCGGGTTATACACACGGTACAAGATTTGCGGCGCTACTGCAGAGTTTGCGTCAAGAAAGAAGGCCCGCAAAAACAAAATAAAATGTAAGTGTGCCCAATGATAAATAAGAGTGTGACTACGAGATAGAGAAATAAATTAATCAACTTTATTCAATGTAGGATAATATCACATATTGACGTCATGATCGGTCATTGTTAAAAAAATTATTTGTTTTTTTTATGTTTCTTTTTTTCATTACAATTTTGTATTGTCCTAATAGAAAACAAATATTAAAGGCACTGCCTTGGGGCTGGCCAAGCTAATCACACGGCAGGAAATGTCTTGGAGAGATCGTAAAGATTTTAGGTGTAGTTCCACGCTATGAGAAAATTTTCTGTATTATTTGATGTGTATACAGAGAGTAACAAAAAAGGTAACAAGCCGTAAGAAGGTCAAGGTGCTCATAAAACTAAACAACTTTCCCCATAAACATAGGTCTACCTAAATAAAATAAAAAACTAGATAAAAAAATTGCCGATTAATTTACTATGGAATGTCTATTTCTTTTTTAATATTTCGACCTACGTTCAATGGGGAAAAATGTTCAGTTTCATGAGTCTCCTTTAGAGTCTTTATATCCTCTTTGTTACTACCTCTACCTTTATAATTAATTTGTGACTTACAATGTCGCTGCGGTAATGGTGTGTATGTAAAGAGCCTTAAACTTAACCTTTTCGAGTACGCAATTTGGAAGCCAAAATAGACCACCCACACAAAGCCAAACAAAAGCACGGGGTGTATTTTAAATAATTAACCCGAACATGAAGCCGTAATTAATTTGGAATCAAAACATCCCGAAGTTATGAACGATGTGGCAGCGTTTTGTGAAGGAAGTTTCCCACATATTAACAAGTAAATCTTTTATGAAATCTACCTTTACTGGTTTGACGAACAAGTTATTCTGAATATCCAGTATAAATTGAACTCTTGAAAAAGGAACGTGAGATTGAGGCGCTATTTATAGTATTTAAGTAAGAAATTACTTTGGTGGATCGTTCGCTTTCAAATTTTATTGGATAAATGTTAACATTGACCTCTCATACTAACTGACCTAAACTGACGATTTGTGTCAGTTTGTATGAGGGGTCAACAAACTTTATTCCAAGTTTAAAACGAACAAGTTTTAGTCGTAGACGCTAGATTGTCTTTCGTAGCTTGTAGTTTCAGTCGCATAAGTATTTCAGGTTTTCCTAGGAAATGCAAAAAATTTCATTCAAATCCGTCAAGCCGTTTGAGCGCGAAGTGGTAACAAACATACACACACACAACTGAAAGTAGCGGAAGTTCAAATCCAGCCCGCGGAAAAAAAGATGCTTATTTTCTAAATATTGTATGCCTAACACAGGAAGTGTTTTAAAAATTTGGTATTTGTTTCATTATATTAATAAGGATATCGCGATAAACAGTGCCTTAGAAATCTTAGAAGGCTAAAAGCTCTTAGCCATGATAATTCAATTTGGTGAATCCAACACATTTAAGTGTCACAATAAAACAATTTAAAACGGATTTAAGTTGTGTTTCTTTTGGATTTTACAATTCCTACGTTTAAAATAAACACAACTTAAATCCGTTTAAAATTGTTTTATTGTGATGAGTAATAGTTGTGCAAACTCAAGAAAATATTACATTTAAGTGTGTTAAAAAGAATGGGTTTTTTTGTCATTCAATATCAGACAATTTACCATGAAATATTTCTAAACTACACAACATGTCTACGTACAATCATATAAATACATAATTTAATTAGATATCTAAACCAACATTTGCACAAGGAGCTTCAGACCTTCTTGCCAATAATGTGTCCCCCAGATTTGTATGGAAATATGTATTATCTCCTGGATAACCGACTTTATGTGAATAAATATTCATGATGTACTATTTTTTATAAACAGTTTCGAGACAAACATTTTATTTACATTTACATAAGACAACAAATAAAAGAGATATTCAACCAAATTGTCGAAACGAGAAAAAGTAGAATCCACAGTTAAGATTATTCAATTCGTCTTATTAATATTCATGCTAATGAATTCAGGTACTCACCCATGATCAACATGATGACAGGCAACGTTGACAGCATGGCCAGGAACACCGTCATCAGGACTGAAACAAACAAACAAGTTCGTAAGCTCATCGAGTTTCATGCCGTGTGATTAACATGGCCGGCCCCGAGTGCCTTTACTATTATTTTTCATCCGGTCTGAGCCGGTTTGTTATCAGAACAATACAAAATTGTTATAAAAAGACATTAGTTGACGTCGATTAGTGATAGTACTAACCTACATTGAATAAAGTTAAAAAGATAAAAGTTAAAAACTTGGCAATCCAATGTTTGGAAAAAAGCTATGGTGCCAAACTGTGTCGTGAAAGGCAACTAAGAGAATAATCCAGGGAATGGGCAACAGCGTTCCCTTAGAATATCTGCAACACCATACAATGCGCTTGCCGCCTCCCAAGCGAGGTGAGTATGAAAAATACCCCCCAAAAGGGGGAAGTCCATATCCAGCAACGTATACTGTTGTGGCTGTATTAGTTCTAGCGTTTTGGCCACCCTATATACCAGATGTAAAAAAAAGTTATTTTCTACCTTAACTGCCATAATTTTTTTCACGTTTCCCAAAATATTATGCTCTATGGGCAAAGTTGTTCAGTTTTATAGTCTGACTTTGATTACATCAAGAATAGTTTTAATACCTCGTTAATTTATTATGTTTGTCACTTAATTTTTGTTTCATTTGGCCTTACTTCCATAGTAATGTTTTTTTTTATTATTATTAATTATGGGTTTGCTCTTGACTCTAGTCTAGGTCATAGGACAGAGACAGAGTCTTAGATGGAGCGAGTTCACCCAGAAGCAGCCTGTTCACTCTTACTTTGAAGAGATTAGGGTTTTATGCGTTTGGAAACACAGACGCAGGTAGTGAGTTCCACTCTTTAGCAGTGCGCATCATAAATGATGACTGGACTGGTGGAATGGCAATCAGGTACGGATGGTATCCAGCGGTGCGTCTGGATGTCCGATGGTAGAAAGATGTATTACATTTCGACAAGCCCGAGGCGTAGCTGACAGTACCCTTGCCTGCTGCGCCGAGGATCGTGGGTTCGACCTCCACAAAATATTTGTGACTTAAATTTTCAGATATTTGCATTCAGTCTGGGTATTTTCTAAGTATGTTATATGTATTTATAAACATAAGTATTCATAACGAATAGAAGAAGAAGCTATCGATATTCGTAGTAAAAGCTTTATTAGCTTTAGTCTGTGGCAAAAATTAGACTACCTATAGGCCTAAGGTTTTTGCATGGAGTAAACTTATTATTCCTTTTATGTAAGTAAACAAGTGCTTGCTTTCATTTACGGGCCGCAAGATAAAATGATTGACATGAAATTGGCAACAACAATTCCTGTCCCTGTCGTTTCCAGGGATAAATAAGAAAAGGTTGTTCCCGGGTGAACGATGAGCTTACACGAAATAATTTTATTATATTCAGATAGATGTTCTTTTCTGAGATACTTACAATAATAATGTTCAGTCGTATTATAGTAACAAATCAGATAAGTAGTTGCGAATTCTTCACCACTGCAGCATTTTTACTTAGAACGGTTTTTGCAAAAACTTTTTTATTAAATAGGGCCCGCATTTATCAGCTATCCCACCTGATGGTAAGTGAAGATGCAGACGATGATGGTACATGCTTGCCTAGATGATGCCTGTTCACTCTTATTTATTTATTTATTTTTGGTTTCTTTGGGAAACTTACAGTTTGAAAAATAACAGTAGTTAGATACAACAAAAATAAACGTATAGCCAATTAAAAGATTCCTTGCCTTGAAAAGGCCCAAGTTATAATGTTCCGGAAACAGAACCGCCGGCAAGGCATTCCACTCCTTAGCTGCTCGCATGATGAATCGATTAAGTCTGAGTTGCACGTGACGAACGGGCAAGAAGTGATCCTATAAGGGATCATATTTAACCGGAACCCTTAAAAGCTCTGGTATAATTCCAAAATGTTACCTGTTAGGTTATTTAGATAGTTGTAAATATTCATTTAATGTTAAGTTATCTTTTCAATGGCTGTCTTCCAACCCATATCTAAAGAAGATGATCTTGTAGATAGGACACGTTTTCTTAGAACGGATATATTCAATTCAAACTTAAAAAGGTCAAGGTATGAGTTATCGTAAATGTTTCTAAGTAGATATCAGAATTAATTTGGGATTTCGTGACCCAATTTGTAAGATTTGAAATACTAGTTGTCACCCGCGGCGTTCCCCGCATTAAATAAAAACTATCCCATGTCTTAATCCATGTTACCTTCTATATGTGTGCCAAAATTCATTACAACCAGTTCAGTAGTTTTTGTGTTTAGAAGTAACAAAGAAACAAACAAGCGTACAAACTTTCACATTTATAATATTAGCAGGATTGATTTCTTTAATAACGAATTATTGGTCGTCAAATAGCGGTTATACTTAACACGGAATTGGTTTTAATTGCAACGGCAAATACTATTGATAAATATTTCGACGAATCAACCAGCCTCTAAAACTTAACAACTTAGAAAAGTAATAAAAGGCTGCAAATCGAATGTGTAAGCCACGTGTTAGCCAATGAACTTCTTTCGTATGATATTTTTTTCATTATTTTGACCTATATTCCTTGAGGAAAGTGGTTCATTTGCGTGAGCTAGTTCAACCTTCGAATATTTTTTGCTTCTGGCTTAACTCACTCAATCTTCAATCTCTGTTTCAGCCGTATCCGAAAAAAGAAAAACATCTTTTGACTCGTTTTGCGATATCAATCGAAAACTTATACTCACTTGTCCTGTTCATGATCTTCGCAGCTCGGCATACGAAGTCCACAGTTCCAGAAGCTTCCATGTTTGCGTCTTTGAGCTGGTAGGCCACTGAGCCATAGGTCGTCAAGCCAACGCCCAAGCCCAGGCCTACGCGCTCATTGTACTTCGCTTGCTCGCCACATAGCCTCCGCTGCTCGTCTCCTGATACCTGGGAAAAAGTTGCTTATTTTACATCTTCTTCTTTAATTTATTATTATTTTTAGTCTGAGAGATCCTGCTGGGCAAAGGCTTCCCGCAGTCTTCCATTTATTGCGATCCAGAGCCAAATGCGTCCACTCCTTTGAGTATGTATCAAGATAAAGATATTCTTTTAATGTAGGACTAATATTTTTAATTTTTGTGTTTTACGACTTTCTACGATATATTTAAAAGGGAACTAATACGTTATCTGAACAAATCCGGCAGACGAAAGCGGGGGCGAGTGGCGCGCGTGAAATGTCGAGCACGCTTTGCTTGCAACTCGCAATACTTATCGCGAAATAGGCCTTCTCAAACTTCCTTAAGGCCGGTTTACATTATCTTAGTGTTTAGTCGAGTGCTTTAGTTCAAGTTGAAAGGCAAGTTCTTTAGTGCTTTAGTGGTTTGCGAGTGAACGTTTATATTTCTTCCAGTAGAGTATCTTTTCGACGCCACAATGAACGCGCAACGACGTCGCCGAACGCGCTATTCTACGTAAAATACTCAATATAGTTATGGAACAAATAGAAGACGACATTTGCTTCTTTTATGGCAGTGTATGCCGAATGCCTAGCCTGCTTGTTTTTGTACAAATTGTTTTTAACGTTCCATAGTCGTGAACGACATATTCAGACACAAATTTGATAATTAGTTTAGATAATTGTATCTTTCGACCATTAAGTCATCTTTAAATATCAAAAAACACGCACGTGTTTCACGGCACTTGTGCACTCTCCTAAAGAGTTTACTAAATTACGCGTTTACAAACAAAGAGTGACGCGGCGGGGCTTGCGCGGACGCGGGAGGGTATCACTTGAAACAAAAATAGAAAGCGATTCTATTTTGATTCAACTTGAAATTCAACTAGAACTGTACTAAAGCAAGTAGCGTTTACACGTTTCAACTAAAGTACTATCCTAAAGTGGTACGTAGTAGCATTATATTATCTGTGCCCAAAGCACTCGACTAAACACTAAGATAATGTAAACCGGCCTTTAGTGCTGCTCGTAACGCACCAGTTCAGTACGTGAAAAGTCGCGCTCGCCTCACTCGCAATTCGTTTTGTTTTGGTGTGGTACCTCTCTCACTCTTTCTTTCTTTCTTTAGATATGCTTGCACCACATCAGTGTCGCTTCACTTGCATTAAATGTAATGTATTTATTTTCGGAACAACATCATTTTAAAATTTGTTTATAAAGGTAGGTACTCAAAATGCTTACCGCGCTTCCTAAGCCAAATTTTGGATCCGGGCCTGTTTCTATTTAGGAATAATCAAACGAAAGTGTTCTGATTCCTGATGAGAAGTCTAGTTATTTAGTATACATAGTTATTTCGAGTGCTTGGTTTCGCCCACAAATACGTATTTTTTTATGAATAAACAATTTGACTAACAACTTTGTAGATAATACACTCGCTAAACTTGGCTGGGTACTTAACTAGGGACTTTCCCGAAAACGCTTAGCTCAGTAGGTGAAACTGAACAATTTCTCCAATGCATGTATGTCAAAATATTAAAAAACGTAGCAGCAGCAGGGGGCATCAGCGGCTCAGGTATGCCGCTGGTTCGGGCCTTTGAGGTAACCCTCGTGCCCGGGCATCTTGTCGAGGGGGATAACAATCCCCCCGGTCCTGGTATGGGGTCCACTGGGGGCAAGTCAGGGTGAGGGGTCATGGGCGGCTATGTTTTTTTTTTTTTTTTTTTTTTTTTTTTTTTTTTTTTTTTTTTTTTTTTTTTAAACGTACTTCCCGTAGATAATGTCCCGGTCTGCTGTTTTTTTTAACAGCGGTTCTATTTTTAATACCTACTTACTTTTGTTCTCGGTAAAAGTTATACAGCCAGGTTATGCTTAGCGTTTACGGGAAAATCCGCCGTTTCGTACCACCCGATATACGCTTAGCCTTAATTCTTCGGAAGGTATAATCAAGAAACTTTATTTTTTTTTGTGTGGGACACCAAGTCGACGAAAGATCTTCTCGATTGAAAACCACAGATCACAGAGCCACAAACCCTTCGCCGTGACGAAGGTCACATCAAGGAGTGGGTAGATATTGATTTGCTGTCATTGTCGTGTTTCAGGTTCTACCGCGATAATAATTTATACTCGCGCCGACCGCCATCTTTGACAACATCGGAGGGGCAATAATTTCGTTACGTCCGTGTGATTGGTTGAAAATAACGAATTCCGTGCTTTATATTGTTCTCGGTGATTAATGATAAACATACAATTTAAATCTGCGCGGTGACACTCCATTGATATGATTTGTGATGAAAACACTTTGTATATACTCGTTTCACAAATGTATTTAATATAGGTTTATCATACGGCATGTAACTTTACGGCACTACTACGACTACGACATTTAGTTTCAAATTGAAGTAAAAATTTCGGTTAGGAGTACATATTATACCTAAACATTTCCACAAGTAAGCAAATAAATACTAAAACACCTCAAAAACTGTTTTTTATTGGACCCATAATTACTGCACAAAAGAGAAATTAGGTACCTACCTGGCTGACTGAACTGGAGGCTCGTCTAGAGCCGGTGTCGGACAGAGCGCCCGTGCCGCCCTGCCTACCCCCCAGCGATGCTCGGTACGGAGATACACTGCGGCCTCTTGTTGTCGCTGAAACAATGACATTTGGTATCACTTTTTAAGCACTTTTGCATATTTTTGTAAAGAAAACAACAAACTACTTTGATTGGGTGAGTTGTTAGCTTTTATAATTATTAAGACAATATGACGTGGGTAGCAGAAGATTATAACAACTCGCTGGTACTCCAGTCTAAACTTACCACAGCTGATGCAGCTCACCAGATACATACATTAAAACCCCCACAAGTCCACAAAAGTTCAAGTGTAGGTGAAAATAATTGTAAACCTTACCAGTTTGACTGTCTTCACTGGCCCTTCTTTCTTTGGCAACCAGAGGTTCTTGAAACGTCAGAGTGAGACTGCCTCGAGGGCTGATTCTTGCCGCTTCCAATTCACCAGTCACCAGGCTTCCCCTTGCACTCCTTTCTGATGGCGCTATGCTTCCTCTAGGACTCCTTTGCGAGTCCGGTATGATCGACCCTCGTGGGCTTCTAAACATGTTTTCCGGCGGACAATCTTTGATTTTCAGGGGTTGTTCTGGCGCTATGCTGCCTCGTGGACTGGTTCTAGGACTCGGTCCTAATTCTTTTTGACTCCTAGCTGGATCTATCTGTATACTTGCTACCGAATGCCTTGGACTCCTCCCCACATCAGGAACAAGAGAATTCCTAGGTTGATTCCACGAAGTACCCTCAGGCACTAAACTCCTCCTAGGGCTTCTGGCGGTTTGGTCGGGAGTTAAACTGTTCCTTGGACTCCTGTTGAAGTCCTGAGGGTTTAAGCTTAGCCGAGATCCGTAGTTCATGTCGACTGCTAAATTATTTCTTGAAGGACCTAATGTGTTTCTGATATTCTGTGCTGCATCCGGTGTGATGGAGTTCCTAGCTGATCTGGCTTCAGGAGTTAAGGAATGTCGCGGGCTGCGGTGGTAGATGTCTAAGGCGGCTTCTGGGGCGAGGCTCGCCCTGGGGCTTCTCTGCGGCGGTGGTATTGGATCACATTCATCATCAGTCTCTGTGGTTGCTAAAGATGCTCTTCGGGATGGCTGCGCGGACCCTCGGGGCGAGCGGGCTTGAGGGGACGTCGCAGCACTCCTCGAAGCCCTGCGGCGCCTTTGTGACGACGACGTTCTGTGCAACATGTTCGCTCGTTCTACGTCGCTACACGTCGCCTCACTCCATTATTCTTCATTGATCTGAAACAAAGAAACAGGGAGCTGAGTGGAGGTATGAAGTTACAAAGTGCTCAACACTAATGGCTATTTACGAACTAGAGGAATCGGGTATTCTTTTCGCGTGCACGAACATTTTTAAAGGAAGTTAGTGATCCTGTGAAGAAGCAATTTCAACTTGTTTGTTTGGAAGCTTGGCCATAAATTCATACTGTATCGGCTTTGCGCGAAATTTTACACAGGTTTTTCCTCCCTTGTGGGAATTCGCCAAATCCCGCTATATTAAAACTTTTTCGTTCCGCAGTTTTGGAGCTTAACCTTTGCTAAGTTCTTATTAAAATTAATAAAGGTAATAAAGAAAAGGAAGTGTAAGTACCTACATACTTTTAATATTTTTTGTAATAATGCCTGATAAAATATCTTACAAAAACTATGAATACAATTATAGCAAAATTATGTTAATGGCAATGATGAAATATTTCGTTGCGAGCTAAGATAATAGCTTCTTTTATTAATGGTAATTTTGGACCCAATTACGACGTAATAGGAATTTTCCATAATTTATTCTCAAAACATAATTTCATTCTATTCCCGCAAATTGGAAAATTTAATTTTACATTTATAAGGAAGACAAGATTTTGTTAAATAAGGACGTATTATACGGGATGTAAGGGACAATACTGATAGGGTATATTTCAACCTAGTTGGCACGGCGTGAATTGATTGATTTGAGGTTATTATTTAATTATCTTTATTTTTGTAATTTTATGCACAATAATGTACGGTCGGATTCATAAGTGGAGTCATAGTTAGACCACTTGACAGATTGCAATACGGGTTATTATCCTCTGTACTTACTTTACTAACTTACGCACACACGTAAGATTATCGACTGTAAGTAGAAAAGTCCACCTTAAGGCGTAGCATTAAAACTTTAACAGATTACCACCTATAAGCGACATCTATGTAATCTTTGAAATAATTACTCGGTGATTGCCTATTCGCCACCACATCACCACAAAGTATACATCACACTGGTTTGTCTAAAACCGTATTATAGTTATCCTTATTCGTTCACTTGTAGTAAAGCAATAGATTACATATCTTTATTTCGTCGTATTGATCACAAGCTACCGTAGCTTAGCGGTAATAGTTCTTACCTTCTAATCAGAACGGAACCGGGTTCCCATCCGATCTCTGTATGTTGAATAATGTTTTTTTAAATGTTTTTACCATATTTTCTCCAGTAATAATTATTTTATATAATATTGTTCTATATATTCATCTATGTATTATATCTATAAATGTTTATTGTAAATTATGTATCAAAATATTATATCTAAAAACATAAACCTATAATATTGTAATAAAACAAAAAGTAAGGTAAGAAATTATTTTATTGGTAGGTAGGTAGGTATGGTATCACTTTATGTAAATAACATAATGACATGAATGAGAACTTTTGGTAACCATAAGATACGAGTATGTAAAACTACATAAAATACTTGCTGTCGTAATACTTAGTTAATAGTTTTGTTTGAATGATAAAACACAATATTATGTAAAATGATATTAAGTGTTCATTAGCTGAAACATCGATAGGTAATTATTTATAAGATCATAGGAATGATCCAAATCTTGGATTGAATCTTTCAATAAAGTTATTTAAGTAATAATTTCGTTAGTAATTATTTTATTGTTCTATGTTTAACGATGATGCACTTTCCTCGGAAGTAAAAGTAATTGTAATAATAATAAATCAGTTATTTGCCTACATCTCAAGGTTTAAGCTTAAGTACTCGTTTTCGTAATGAAAAGATATTGAAGCAAGGCCTTAAGATAACTGACTAATAATTATCAATCTTATATAAATATAAATCGATGTTTTAGCATAATTTAATTGCTAATGTAATGCTCCACAAATACCTACTGCAATAGTAGGCGGGTAAGCAGGTAAACTGAGGTTGAGTGAGCAACGATTTATCAGGCCCGCTTCGGCATACATTGCTGATTATTTTGTGTATATTCATATATTATAATGAAATACACAAGATAATCAGCAATGTATGCTAGATCGGGTCTGATTGGAATCTTAAGTAAAAATCGCCGCTTACATAATTAGTATTTGGTGTTACCTCCGCTGTTTTCAACAACACTTAATAAACACTTAATAGACTCGATCAAATAAGTGCATATATCTGTTCCTCTGGTACTCTCCCACACTCCCAGGCAGTGAGCCTCTAAAGCTTCTGTAATTCTTTCATTGCGCATGTCCCACCTTTGCACCATTAAACCCCATAAATTCTCTGTGGGATTTAAGTCCGGAGATTTTGCTGGCCAACGAATAACTAGGATATCTGGGTGCTGGCTAAACCAATTATACACCACGGCAGCTCGATGCACTGGACAATTTATCCTGGACAAATGCAAAACGAGGAACTTCACTAGCAGGATAAACAGTTAAACATTTCGCACCGTCGTCGAAAGCATGCTTTCCTGTAGCATATCAACATAATTAGCGGCAGTTGCACGCCCTCTTTCTTGTGCTACTAATTTGCCTGGACCAGCGGCAGAACCATTTTCTTCATATTGTTACACCATCATCCTCCGCTGTGAATCATTAATAAGACGAGTCGAGTTTTTACGCTACCTTCCTCTTCAAAACGTGTAACCCAACGTTTAACAGTCTTCCACTAAAACAAAGTAGCATTATTAATAAAAAAGTTTATACTAATCGGTTCACAGCTACCAACATACTATGAGTCAAAGTTTTTAATATTTAAAATACAATTGTAATGAAATAAAACTATACTTACGGCCAGACCAGTCTGATTAGCAATTTGAGTTAAATTAAATCCAATATCATGCAGCGCCACAGATAATTGCAGCGCAACAATACGCTGCTTATCCTGCAAACTGATAATAGTATGCATTTCGAAGAAATAAACACTGAAGTTTAATAAATAAACTTAGGTTAAAAAAAATCACTTAGCACACGCACTATCTCGCAAACGATCTAGCAACAACTAAAATGTAATTCAAAATTTACTAAATTTTGCTTCATTTGATAAAATAAAAACTAGAACGAAGAAATCGGGATTCGATCCATTGTCTCCACAATAACGGTCAAGAATTTGCTTGACCGCGCTACTGACCACGCTACCGAAGCTAATGATTCATGTAGTGAAATAGTCAATACTACTCAGCCTATTATACAATGGTAGTTCGTCAAATAGTATGTTATACGTCATTTGTGTCATTGTGTGAGTGTCGCCGCGGGTGCGAGCGACTTGTTTTCTGAGGTTTGTGTTAACTATGACTCCACTTTAGAACGCGACCGTACACGGGCGGACTTAACGCCAAAGGCGTTATCTCCCAGTCTACTTTAGGGCATGTGAAAAGGGTCAGGTGCATTTAACAAAATAAAAACGAAATTCTGGTTTAAATGCAAGATATTTAATAGTTTTTTAATGCGAGTGTAGTCATGAACGGTATTGACAGAGGCACCACGTCCCAAAAAAAACTCTTTTTACAAATAATATATCAGAATGTCCGTTGCTCATTAACATTAGAATCTACCAAATCCTACCAAAAAATACCTTTAATATGACTTTAATTACAGCGAATATTTCATTGAGTTTGTAGGTTCTTTGACGCATAGTTTTTATTGATTTATTTCTTGTTTTTCGGCTCTGTTGTAATCTAGTGTCTTTTTCGGGTATTTTTACTTACAACCCTTTTTCATAGTTACAACCACTTTTCATAGTTACCTATAATATAAACGGGTTCTTACCGACGAATTATTATTAATGCAAGTTCCCGATATTGCGACGCTGTTTTCAACCGTCATGATCACGGGTAAACTGAAACAGTGTCAAAATATCGGGAAATCGCATTAATAATAATTTCGTCGGTAAGAACCCGTTTATTTATATTATAACTATGAATAGTGTATCGCGACAGTTTTAAATTTAGTGTTACAACCCGTTTTGTTTTCATCCATCGAATTTTATATTTATAGATTAAAAGTAATTTAGTCGTGTTTTTTGTAAGAAAAGTAAAGTTGTGGAAAATCAACCAAAGAAATTATATTTAGTGACATGAAAAAGGCAACATCCATAATGTTATCTGTGGTTAATGGAGTTGGTAACGTATCTACCTACTTATAGCTTATTATAACTTAGTTAAGTAATATTTTGTTATGGTACCTACTGTTATTTTACCCAAACAAAGTGAAAAAAACATTCATTGTATTTCCGTAATTTTTTTATCAACATTTTAGTCACGTGTCATACGAGCAGTTCTACGCAATGAATAACACATGTAAGGGGTGACGGATTTCGGGTGTCTACACGTGGAATTGGAAAAATAACCCCGTTTAAGGCTCTGTTTTACCTGAAAAGTCTAAAAGTCTAAACCTTTCCTAAGCGCTACGTCTGATAGAAACAGCCAATCATTTCGCGCTAAAATTTTAGCGAATACCTTTACAATGTCTAATTTAGCCATTGTTACTAGCAAACTTATAGCACACAATTTTATACATAAAATTTTGGCATAAAACTTTTGTAACTTTAAATCTGTAATTGAAAAACTGTTTCAATCAGAGGTTGTCAGACGTGACCAATGTTTGTCAAATTGTGAGACTGATAGTATCTGTATCTTTTAGATCCTCGACAATAAAATTTTTGTCAGAATTTTATGACTGTAATTGGTCTCAATAAAACTGGTTAATAATTGTTGCCCTCGCCGAAACTGAATTTGAGGTCGATATTTTATTTTATTTTATAATTAGCATGTATATTATAGCTGTTTAGAAAAAATATCATAAATGATATACGCATAAGTACAGAGGGAGAGCAGTGCTAATATTTTCTTGAGTTCGCACAACCATTACTCATCACAATTAAACAATTTGAAACGGATTCAAGTTTTGTTTATTTTGGATTTTCCAATTATTACATTCCTAGATCTTTAAAGAGCTCATGGTCACTAATATCTTAAACACATATCACGCCTTGCGGGGTAGGCAGAGCATAAACGGCCGCAAAAAAAACGGTCATTTACGCCACGTCTGACAAACATTTGAGGGTCATTCGTAAAACTGTGTATCGCCATTGTGACAGGTTGTCAGCCCATCGTCTAAAATTGCAATACACACCCTCGAGTCCCTTTGTCGCCTCTTACGATGCCCACGGGAAAGAAATGGGGTGATGTTATTCTAAGCCGGCATCACACGGCAATTTACTACATTCCTAGATCATGACTGTCACGTCATTATTTAGAATTTAAATTATTATTGTTCTACCGCCATCTGTTTCTTTATTGCCTAGCGTAACGTCCCGGTTCTATGCAGAATACATACATACATACATACATACACATATCACGCCTATAATCCCTTGCGGGGTAGGCAGAGCATAAATGAACGGACATTTACGCCACGTCTGACAAACATTTGAGGGTCATCCGGAAAATTGTGTATCGCCATAGTGACAGGTTGTCAGCCCATCGCCTTAAACTGCAATACACACCCTCAAGTCCCTTAGTCGCCTCTTACGACCCCCACGGGCAAGAAATGGGGTGATGCTATTCTAAGCCGGCATCACACAGCACTCTATGCAGAATGGTGTTGCAATATGTTAGATCTGGTGCATCCTTCTTATCATCCTAGTACTCTCTATGGCGATACACAATTTTCCGAACAACCTTCAAATATTTGTCAGACGTGGCGTAAATGTCAGTTTTTTTGCGGCTGTTTACGCTCTGCCTGCCCCGCAAGGGATTATAGGCGTGATATGTATAGAGGTATGTGTACAGGTATGTAGTAATCGTAGAATTTAATGAAAACAATCGATTGCAATAAATAACGTGGAACGTTTCTACGGGATCCCGACTGTCTTAATCGGAGCTAATAAATCTCTCTGAGCCAATACTTTCCAGTCACGAATCACGACTGAATAAAAAGCTTTTAGATTTGCTTTATAAGTTGGAACATTAAACATATTTTAGCTTTTATCAAATTAAGCGTGTGTATTACTTAGCTTAGAATAGAATCACTCCTAAAAAGCGACATTGGGATACATTTGACCAGGGAATGGTTCTGTGAATGTAATATCTTGCACTGCACTCGCCAATCTACCTGTTGAGCGTGGTGGGTATGGCAATACCTCCCAATAAGGGGAGGCTCATGTCCAGCAGTGGACTGTTGTGGCTGTTAATGATGGTGATGATTAAATTTACGTGCTTGGAAAGAAAGTTGTAAGAAACCTTAGGTACTATTTAATGTATTGAGGTCATATTCAGATATCTTACCGTTTGTATAACGTGAAATTTTACTAGTGACCGATAGCTAAAACACTGTATGGGTTGGTGATAACGAACAACTTTCCCCAAGGGACATATTATGCAAAAAATAAAAAAAACTCGATACAAAATTGTTGATCAGCTGATTTGGGTTATTATTTAAACTATTTGACATATTCGACATTATGTTCCTTAAGAAAAGTTGTTCCTTATCACCAGCCCATTCTGAGTATTCAGTATCGGTCACTTGTAAAATTTCACCCTATTTACGAGTAATTCTTACATTTATTTATGATCGGTATCACGGAGACAACTTCAACTATTTCAACACAGACACACATATCACGCCTATCACCCCTTGCGGGGTAGGCAGAGAGTAAACGGCCGCAAAAAAACGGACATTTACAACACGTCTGTCAAATATTTGAGGGTCATTCGGAAAATTGTGTGTCGCCATAGTGACAGGATGTCACTGTAAAATTGCAATACGAGTCCCTTAGTCGCCACGCCACGGGAAAGAAATGGGGTGAGCTATTCTTAGCCGGCATCACACGGCACTGTAGATTAGGGGCGATCAATTTATCAAGGTAGGTTTTTTTCCAAAACACGCGTTTTACAGACAAAAAAAGTCAAGCAATTCTTAATCAATCAGCATCTGTATTTAAGCTATCAGCATCACCACATGTTGCTAATTTAAGAGATTAATCTAATTGTACATCTATTCCACTACAATACATTCTATTAGTGTTGTGTGATATCGGCTTCAAATAGCATCAACCTATTTCTTTCCCGCCGGTGTCATAAGAGATGACTAAGGAACTCGAGGGATTCATTTGTTTTACAATTTTAGCCGACAGGATGACAACCTGTCACTATAGCGATACGCGATTTTTCTGAAACGGCCCTCAAATCCCTTACGGGGTAGGCAGAGCGGTAACGGCTGTAAAACGGATATTAACACAAACATTTGAGGGTCATTCTCAAAATTGTGTATCGTCATAGTGACAGCCTTAGTGCTCTGCCTTCCCCGCAAGGGATAAGGGTAAAGACCTGATATGTGTCTGTCCATTAGATTGGTCTGTATTAGTTTCTTTCAGTAGCTCAGCTGACAGAGCAGTGGCACGGCACTCCACGGTCCCGGGTTCCTTTGGAATCATTCAAGTGTCTTTTGCGATGTAGGCAGAAAGCAGAATACTAACCATTAGCTTCAATAAGTACTTTTTTCACAAAACAAAACAATTGTAATTTACCGAAACGATTAGGAACAGAGAAAGAAAATAAATTACTGAATTATTAAAAAACTTTAAGTAGATTTATTTTCTTGTTTCAGTTTCTTTGAATTTACCCAAAGTGTGTTGAGTTTTTGGTACTAAATTCTTTATATAGGGTGAATTTTCACCCTAACTAACGACGATAGCAAAAACTCAAGACGGGCTGGTAATTAGAACAACTTGCCCCAAGGAACATAGGTCGCAATATAAAACAACCTCCCATACGAAATCGCCGATCAGATGACTTGAGTTACTATGGAAGCCCAAAATATTTTTGTCTTTTGAGGAAAGTTGTTCCGAATCACCACACCGTCCCAAATTTGTCGTGTCGGTCACAAGTAAAATTTCTCCATATATTTACTTATATACTCTAGTTATCTGTATGTAAATGGCTGCATCCTTGACTAAATCAGCTAACCGCACAACTCGAGCAGTGCGATGTAAAATGGCGGCGAGCACACATCCGGTTGCGCGGGAAACTCGCCGGAAATTGCGTTCCGCGCGCGCTCCACTAGACGCTTGCGGGAGTTCCATGCGGCCAATCTGATTACGTTCTTTTTTTGAAATCGGATTATTATTTCTTGATCGGTTCAGAATACAGTTAGTTTTATTCATTCCATGCGGCCGGACGATGTAATACTTACATATGACAACCGCTGACACACACTGTTTTGATGCGGCGACGTGCATGGGATTATTTCGAAAATTTCTCTCATCTGACAACCATCGCTTTACCAAATTTAAATTAAGCAGGGCAGTAAACCAATTTACCTACCCATTTAAGGAATCAACTGTTACTGTTTTTGAAAATTGCAAAATTTTCAAGCGCGGGCAGGATTTAAGCCTGCGACTTTCTCCATTACTTTTTTGCAAGTTTTCAAAAATTGTATACCTAACACGTGAAGTGTTTTAAAATATGGTAGGTATTCAACTTTTACTGTTTTTTCATAATACTAATAATAACCAGTAGATGCCGTGTGATGCTGGCTAAAAATAGCATTACCCCATTTATTTTCCATAGGAAGAAACTAAGGGACTCGAAAGTTTCATCTGTATTACGATTTTCGCCAACAGGCTGACAACCTGTCACTATAGTGATACTTGATTTTTCTGAACTGGCCTACAAATATCGTCAGAGGTGGCGATAGCGACCGTATTTTACGGTCGTAGGCGCTCTGCCTGCCCCGCAAGGGATAGAGGTGTGATGTTTGTGTGTATATAAGTAGATCCCTTATATTGGTAGGTTGATTTGCTGCTAATGTACCTACTAAATGAAATAAAAGATTTCACGTTTTATTTGAACGAGTGATTTTCTTTGTGAAGTTACTCTGTTTCTACAATTTCGTATTACATTTTGTGTATTTAACAATTAGGCTAAACGAATTGGGACGGGTTCTCTAAGATTACATTTTCTTTATTACATTGGAATAATAAATGTTTTAGATAGAGATATTATCTATTAAAATGGCTCCCTGAATAAGAAAATGTACTTATTATTACCTTCCAAATTTTTTCATAAATACATACACTATATCACGCTTTTGTCCCTTGCGGAGTAGGCAGAGCGTTATCGGCCGAAAAAAACGATCGTCTGACAAATGTTTGACAGCAGTTTTAGAAAAAATAATATGTATTACTGTTGTGACAGGTCGTTGCAATACACGTGTAACCCTTTAGTCCCTTAGTCGCCTCTGACGACACCCACGGGAAAGAAATAAGGGTGATGCTATTCTAAGCTGACGTCACACGGCAATACAATACTATTGATTTATAATGTTCAATCCCTTAAGGCGCATAAAGCCCGCGTATGTTAGGAGAATTTACAACCCGAATTGTAGCCAATGTCTACTTAACCAAATATACCACTTTACCAAATAACCATTTTTTCATATAGTCAATTTTTTCTTAAAATTACAAGGTACTTTATCAATATGCGTCCTGCCAGTCATGACCTATGGAGCCGAGACATGGATGACTAAAACTTGCCCACCGGCTACATGTCACTCAGAGAGCTATATAGAAAGGTCTATGCTCGGTATCTCTATAATGGATAAAATCCGGAATGAGACTATCCGTAGGAAAGACCAAAATAACGGACATAGTCTGGAAAAGTAGCAAACTGAAGTGGCAGTGGGCTGGGCATATTTGTAGTAGAACCGACGGACGGTGGAGTAAGCGGGTTCTCGAGTGGAGGCCACGCCTCGGCAAGCGTAGTGTTGGACGACCTCCAGTCAGATCGACAGATGCCTTAAAGAAGGCGGCTGGTAGCGACTGGATGGCGAAAACGGGAGATCGTGCCCTATGGCGTACCCTAGGGGAGGCCTACGTCCAGCAGTAGACTGCAATAGGCAGTGGAATGTATGTATGAAGTATACCAATATGACCACTTTTTTATCATGACAACTTACTTTTTTCCCAAAATAAAATACTGTACTGAAATTATATTTTTTTCATAATAACAGTCGCTGCCACTACTAGCGAAAAAATTACAAAATGTAATATGGCAAAAATGCAAAATGGCGTAGTCGCATAATGCCTTCAACGCTTAAATAAAATAAAATTTAAAATGTCTACATAAGGTAACGATTTGATTGGAGTAATAATTCATGGAATCCCCACAATATTAATTAAATATGAGAACTCATTATCTATAAAAGCCAGTAGAAATTAAACTTTCTGATTACTAAATTATTCTGCCATTACCAGGTATTAAAATTTTACGAATATGTTCAGCAATTGGTGGGTAGGTAAGATTATTATTGTAGCGGCGCGGATTGCAAAGAAATATGAAGCGCGCGCCGCACACAGAATGCGCTGACTTCGCTGGATGCATCTACTGCTGACGAGGCGACGACGACAACGCTGCCTGCACAATGTAAACACAACACGTCATACTCGTCATAGAAGATTAGCCAATCAGAAGTCAAGACCTAAAACGCGGTTACGAAGTTTGTCGAAGACTTAGTATAAATACAAATTTCACGTCCTACCAGTTGGGCCGCGGTCCCCGAGCTGAACACCTCGCTCGGCGGGAATTCCCCTTTTCCATCATGCAGCATTGAGCCTACTGGCTACACCACTCACAAATCTACCTTACACTGGTGACCCCGACGTGATAATGCGTCAGCTACGATGTTTTCGTCGCCTTTAACATGACGTATGTCAGTAGTGTATTCGCTTATGAGCGTCAGATACCTCGTACGTCGGGGATTTTCCTTTTCGGGGTTTATTTTTGTGAATGCATAGGACAAAGGCTTATGGTCACTATATACGATTACTTGTCTGCCTTCTATTAAACTTCTGAAATGCTTAATAGCCATATAAATAGCTAATAACTCCCTGTCATAGGTTGAGTATTTCTGCTGTGCATCTGTTAACTTCTTAGAAAAATATCCCAATGGTTGCCAATGTCCGTTATTTCGCTGTTGCAAAACCGCTCCCACACTGACATTTGAGGCGTCAGTCATAAGTGCTAACGTTGCGTCTGCTCGCGGATACGCCAACGTGACTGCTTCACTGAGGCCTTGTTTACATTCGTCGAATGCTTGTTCGGCATCCGGTGTCCACTGTATGGGTGTTCTGTCTTTCTTTTTTGCTCCATGTAGGTATATATTGAGCACTGCCTGACTTTTTACCGCCCTTGGTATGTGTGAGCGATAAAAATTTACCATTCCCAGGAAACGTCTGAGTTCTTCTATCGTTTTTGGCTTCGGAAAGTCCTGGATGGCGGATACCTTTTCCTTCAAAGGTCTGATACCTTCAGTAGACACCTCATGTCCCAAAAATTCGAGTTTTTCTTGGCCGAATGCACATTTCGAGATGTTGATTGTAATACCATACTCGTTTAATCTCTCGAACAGTTGACGAAGGTGGTCCTTGTGTTGTTCTATGTCTTCACTAGCAATTATTACGTCATCGATGTATGAAAACAGGAAATCTAATCCCGTAAGTACAGTGTGATTCATAAATCTCTGGAACGTTTGGGCGGCATTTCGAAGCCCAAAACACATACGGGGAAATTCATACAAACCCCATGGTGTAATAATTGCAGTTTTCTCTACATCTTCTGGCGCGACAGGAATGTAATGGTAAGCTCGATTGATATCAATTCTAGAAAATATTTTCTTACCAGATAGCAGGTATGTAAAATCGTGTAGGCGAGGTATGGGGTACCTATCTGGCTTGGTGATTGAGTTCAGCTTCCGGTAGTCTCCGCACGGCCTGATGTCGCCATTCTTCTTGGGCACGACGTGGAGTGGGCTAGACCATTCGCTTTTAGACGGCCTGCATATGCCCAACTCCTGCATAGTCTGGAACTCAGCCTTCACCTTCTTGTACCGATCAGGTGGCAATGGACGCGCACGAGCCTGCACGGGAGGCCCTTGCGTCTCGATGTGGTGGAACACGTTATGTTTGGCACTTTCACGAAACGATATCGGTTTGGTTATGTCCGGGTACTGAGATAGTAGTTCACTAAACGGATGTTTACTGTCCACTGTTTTAATGCTCAATTCATTACAATTACACGGCACTAGCGCTCCATTAACGTTTAAGTTTGTTACACTGTCTATTAACCTTTGTCCGCGTAAGTCCACTAGCAGACCAAAATTACTCAAAAAGTCTGCGCCTAAAATTGCCTGAGTGACCGCTGCAACCACAAATGTCCACTTAAATTTTCTCCGTAACTTAAGGTCAATTTCCAACGTCACAATACCGAAAGCTTTTATCTCAGTACCATTTGCGGCATAAAGTTTATAGTTCAACACTTTTTTATCACACTTAAAGTTCAAAGATTTTGGTAACACCGATATATGCGCTCCAGTGTCCACTAAAAATCGAGTTCCACGAAGCATGTCTGTTACACGTAAACGGCGTGATGGTTGTAGGGCACAGACATCCGCCACTGACTGTACCTCCCTTAGTTTTCCTGCTGTTTATTCCATGCACATGGCTGCTCGCATCTGGTAGCCCTCTCCCTGAAGCGGTAATGGAAATGACAAAGCCAATCAGAGCTGTTTTTAGTTCTTCGATTGCCGCTTGGGGCGCGTGATTTACTACGCCTTCCAGAAAACGACCGACCCCTGCTGCGATAACCTGAGCGCCTCTCCCTTGATCTCGACCTTCCGAGCTCCATCATCCTAGCATTAAGCTTGGCAATCTCGGCAACAATAATTGCTGTATCTGTGGATATGGGTGGTGCGGTAGATGTTGATGCGCTTACGGCGTCAATAGGTGTTGAGCGGGAGTTCTCCATCATTTTGTCTGCTATTTGAGCCAGACTTGTAAGGTCCTTATTATCAACCACTGTCAACACACCTCTGACCCAAACTGGCAGGAGATTTTGCCACAAAACGCTCAAGGTAGAATCTGGAACCTTGTCCTTAGCCAGCTCCTTCATACGTCTCAGTAACTGGCTGGGTTTCTGTTCTCCTAGTTCCATACCTCCAATAAGCTTCTGAATCTGACGACTTGCTGACTCTTCATATATTTGTAACAATCTTTCTTTCAAAGCTGTATATTTTCCAGCAGCCGGTGGAGCACTGATTAAATCTGTTACCTGAGTTATGGTTTCCTTGCTCAGTTTTGACAACAGGATGTTATATCTAATCTCATCACTTGTACGTTGAGGCAAAAGTGTTGACTCGGCGTGCACGAACCATGCTCTCGGATTGTCCGTCCAGAATTCTGCTATACGATTTCCTACCGATATCACTTCCAACAGTCCATATTCCGGCGGTGGTGGTGGATCTCGATTTGGGTTCGGGTTTGGGTTCGGATTCGGATTTGGATTAGCCATTTTTAACACGACAGTCCACTGACAAATCACGTATTCACTTTTGTCACTAAACGACCGATCACGGCTATGTAAAATAGCTTTGCGCTCTCCCCGCTTGCCTAGCCTCGCGAACGTGCCGACTCCACGCCACGAGGCGAGTTGCCCCCGATTACGCAATAAAGGTCCGTAATTAAAATGTTCAAAATGCACTCGCGGGTCACCAGTTTACTAGTTTGTTTACTAGTTAAGTTCTAGATGTGAAGGGACCTTATTGACGTAAGTAAAAGACGTGTTAAGATTCAACGATAATATGTATTGACCATTTATATTATTAGGTTAGGCAAGCTACGACACACGTGTGGAGAGAGCGCGGTATAGGGAACAACTATAAAAATGGACGCCATGCATCACAACTTCGTAAGCAGCCACAACCTGCGTCATCAGCGGCTACTCATCGCAAGTCCTAGCGTCGAAACCTCGGAATGAACCTGCGCGCTTCCTGGTCACTCTTCGGCGGCAACTACTCGTCTCCATAACTCCCGACGCACCGAGGACCTGGAGACTGCATCGGCTCGGCTGTCAGAGTTGCGCTACACTCCAGCCAGACTGCCTGCCGCCATTGGACTTCGAGACGACACCGCATCGAAAAAGACGTCAATACCCCATGCCAATAACTAGACTGTATCGACCTTCGGTCTAGGGGGGGAGTACTGTAGCGGCGCGGATTGCAAAGAAATATGAAGCGCGCGCCGCACACAGAATGCGCTGACTTCGCTGGATGCATCTACTGCTGACGAGGCGACGACGACAACGCTGCCTGCACAATGTAAACACAACACGTCATACTCGTCATAGAAGATTAGCCAATCAGAAGTCAAGACCTAAAACGCGGTTACGAAGTTTGTCGAAGACTTAGTATAAATACAAATTTCACGTCCTACCAGTTGGGCCGCGGTCCCCGAGCTGAACACCTCGCTCGGCGGGAATTCCCCTTTTCCATCATGCAGCATTGAGCCTACTGGCTACACCTTCAAATCTACCTTACACTGGTGACACCCAACATTGGACACGCAACCTTCTTCAAAAATGGACGCCATGCATCACAACTTCGTAAGCAGCCACAACCTGCGTCATCAGCGGCTACTCATCGCAAGTCCTAGCGTCGAAACCTCGGAATGAACCTGCGCGCTTCCTGGTCACTCTTCGGCGGCAACTACTCGTCTCCATAACTCCCGACGCACCGAGGACCTGGAGACTGCATCGGCTCGGCTGTCAGAGTTGCGCTACACTCCAGCCAGACTGCCTGCCGCCATTGGACTTCGAGACGACACCGCATCGAAAAAGACGTCAATACCCCATGCCAATAACTAGACTGTATCGACCTTCGGTCTAGGGGGGGAGTACTGTAGCGGCGCGGATTGCAAAGAAATATGAAGCGCGCGCCGCACACAGAATGCGCTGACTTCGCTGGATGCATCTACTGCTGACGAGGCGACGACGACAACGCTGCCTGCACAATGTAAACACAACACGTCATACTCGTCATAGAAGATTAGCCAATCAGAAGTCAAGACCTAAAACGCGGTTACGAAGTTTGTCGAAGACTTAGTATAAATACAAATTTCACGTCCTACCAGTTGGGCCGCGGTCCCCGAGCTGAACACCTCGCTCGGCGGGAATTCCCCTTTTCCATCATGCAGCATTGAGCCTACTGGCTACACCACTCACAAATCTACCTTACATTATTATATTAATTTTATTTTGATCGTTTAAACGTTGGCCGTACGAATAAAAAGATAACTTTAACAAAAACAAATAAATTTGGAGTTATATACAATTAGATATAATATTAATTCAATCATTTTCTTAATACACACATACATATATACATATACACATATTGTCTATAATTCCTTACGGGGTTATTCATAGCGTAAACGGCCGCCAAACACTGATTCACTGATTAAATCGTCTGTCACAGACGTGTGAGGCCAATAATGATGATTTGGAAAATTGTGTATCGCCATAGTGACAGGTTGTCAGCCCATTGCCTTTCCGAGTGCCCGAGTCTTACGTCCCCACGGGAAAGAAATGGATTGATGATTTTCTAAGCCGAGATAATTAATCAATAATACGTTGTTAACGGATCTATTGCGATAGTTTTTTTTTTTTAGATCTACGTTAATTAACAATATATGTGAAAGTAATCATGAGTGCTTCAAAAGTTTTGATGATGTGAACGGTGTGAATGATGTTTAAAAAATTACCAAAAAGCTTTCTCTAAAAAAGCCCTATAATATGGGATGCAGGTGTTAGGATAAGGGAACTAAATAACTGATATGTATGCTTAAGAGGCCGTACATAGTTTTGAGTAATTTTGTCTTGTTTCTTCAATTCTGTAGGACCTCGTTTAAAAAAACAGAATAAGTAACAATGTGTTATGATATGTTTTATTGAAGATTAATTCAATATCTAAAAATTGGCCCAGACAAATTATTGATTTTGATTGTTCAGTTTGTTTAATAGTTAATAACCTGAGACGTGTTTTAATTGTTTTCGATGCGTGACGTTCGTATCATTATTGTTTACATGAATTTTAAAATATGGAGTGGTTTATAAAGTATACAGCAATAAAGACATTGAAAAGTGCTAAAAATTGGCCGAGGAGTTTTTAGTAATTTAATTCAAAAATTCAAAGAAAAACTGCAGTAAAATGGCCCTACTTTGAAGAAATTTTAAACGTATACAGCGTCGGATTTCTAGTACAATACAACACGTTTTAAAAAAAATCAATTTACACATTGAAAAATAGATTCATGCTAACACATTGGCTATAAAAAAAAATGCAAATATGTATTTTATGAAATTTATCGAATATTTTAAAGTTCTCCGGAATTATCAATTATATACGGGAGCGCAAATGCTGTTTCGGCAGACCGCGCGCCGCGCTCTTGGGAGAAGGACGTGTAGCCTGCTGCGTCACGCTCACGCACACATACAAAATTACTAATGTGTGTCGATCGCGCGCGTAGAGGACAGTAGATCACGCGTCACAGGCGGAATTATAGTGCGACCGATACTTTTTGATCCTGTAAGTATTTTTTTCAGTGCGGTATTAATTTATGATTAATTAAATTAATTAAACTAGATATTGAGATTTTACTTCCTATTAGAGTATAAATAACTTGAAATTTCGGGATTTTGCAAATAAATGGCCATTTTAACGGACTATAATGATACATTACAGATTTAACTATCCACACTATCCACACTAATATTATAAATGCGAAAGTAACTCGGTCTGTCTGTCTGTCTGCTACGCTTTCACGGCCAAACCGCTGAAACGATCTTCATGAAACTTGGCATAGAGATTGCTAGCATACCGAGAACGGACATAGGCTATTTATTATCACCATTCGAGGGTCTGGAGTATAGATGTAGAACACCAGGTGTACCATCAGGAGCCAAGCTAAACTATTAGAGATACAGGCATGGTCCTAAAACAAAAGTTGTTCAGTATGATGGGCCGCTTCTTTTTACAAGAACATTTGAGGATCTGGAGTACCTTATGTAGACCACCAGGTCTACCTCAGGAGCCCACCTAAACTATTGGAGATACAGAAATGGTTCCAAAACAAAAGTTGTTCAGTTTGATGGGAATAAATTGAGAAAGGACATTGCCTACTTTTACCGAGGATTTTTTATCATTACTGAAAAATACCGCTGTGCCGCCGCCGTTTGCATCGTATGCACTACCTTCATTGTAATTAGGCATATCTACTAAGGTGATACGTTACCATGTTCTGAACTGAAAAGTATCATCCACATAACACGTTAAGTCGGGGATCACATTTGACGTCCGATGCGGCGTATTTTGTAAGTGTAAGGGAGTAAAATAGAAATTCGCGATTTCCTTTCGTCTGACATACGCATGCGTTATGGATATGTATTGAAAATACACAGCAACTAAATAAATAATGCCCGGTCTTATGACCACGGCCGCGCGCACCGGCCGATCCAGCGCGGCGCGGCGCGCGCGCTTTGGCGGCGATGCGGGGTGGGAGGGGAGGGCGCGACAAGGTGCGGCTACCCGAACGGGCATACACGTGAGGGCAGACTCACGAGTGTCAAACCTACAAAATCTTTGTTTTCGCAAAATACAGAAAAACAAAAAATGTGGTATATAAAAATGTATTACAGTAACTTAAAATACCTTTTTATCTCTCTTATCTACTTATGCTGACCATTTTAGTGTTCTCAAATCGGCACCCCTGGAGTAAGTACTCTGTTATCTACTGACTTTTATATTCAATTTTTATAAAAATTGGTCTCTCAGGCCGGATAGCAAATTTTGAATTGTCCCTTTAACAACAGAAGCAAGCAAGTTATCTCTAAACAGTAGAGATAACAACTGTTCTAATATCACTGTCACACTTACTATGAATACACATAGGTACCTACTTTAGAACTTCTGCCAAAAAAAACTATCTAACGCGGACGAAGTCGCGGGTAAGAGCTAGTAGGCAATAAATATAAATTCGGCGCTGTTAAGCGAAAAAAAGATGCTGGTACATGGGCACACCCCTGAATAGTAGTCGGTAATTAATTAGTTTTGATAACATTCCACAAATTCCCAAAATACTTAGTAGGTACGCAATAATTTAAAACTTTTTCATACAATTGCCACAAAAAACTATAAATAGGATCAAAACTGATTGATCGAACTATACGCTGCCGCCCGCCGCTGGGTCTGCATATCGCCGCCTCTCGGCTGCACGATGACGCGTTCTAATGCTAATTACCTACTTTCGCCCAGCGCAATTTCATGTACGGCCTCTTAAGTATATACGTTCCTTTTTTGTAAATGAATACGTATTGTGCATAAAAGCCATCCAAAGTATATACATATATTTGAAAATAGACTTGAGAATTTATTTATTTCCTGTGATGATTGAAGTGTCGTGTGATGCCGGCTTAGAATAGCATCATTCCATTTCTTTCCCGTGGGAGTCGTAAGAGGCGACTTAGGGACTCGAGGGTGTGTATTGCAATTTTAGACGATGGGCTGACAAACTGTCTCTATGGCGATACACAATTTTCTGAATGACCCTCAAACATTTGTCAGACGTGGCGTAAATGTCCGCTTTTTGCGGCCGTTTTCGTTCTGCCTACCCTGCAAGGGATAATAGGCGTGATATGTGTGTGTGTGTGTGTGTGTATGATTGAACCCACAACCACAGCCCACGACCCTTGACGTGGCAGACAGGGGTACTATCCGCTACGCCATTGGGCCAGACAAAGTAAAAGATATATAAAATCGCTCCTAATTCATCTATTAGGCAATTTATAACTTTAATATTGTAGATGAATTGGCACAGGTGTTCCAAGATTGAAATTTATCAGCCAATTTCTGATTTGATTGATTCGCGTAATTAGCGTAAGGCGACATCATACGTGGCGGCCATTTTGTTTCGGGTTGAACTCAGATCAACAAATGTTTCAAAGGGAGATTTAAACAACCAGAGTAAATGTTTACTATTATAGTAAAATAGTTTACCCGTGATCATGACGCTTGCAAAATCGTTGAAATATCGGGAACTCGTATTAAAAATAATTCGTCAGTATAAACCCTTTACAATTATAACTATGAACCAGAGTGAAGCCATAAAACTCACTTGAAAATAATTCATGCAAAACAACACTAAAGAGGTGTCATAGGCAGCAACGTTCCTTGTGAAATAATTACACTTTAAACTACGCTCGCTCACCCACCTGTCAAGCATGTAGAGAATGACAACCACCCAAAATAAGGAAAAACCCAATGCCCAGCAGTGGTTTTTGATGATGACCAACATGAAATAATTTTGTATGAAGGTTAAAAATAAGAAGCACTTACATTCTTAAATGAAGTGCAACGTATTTGTATTACCCAATAAATTTGTCAAAAACATATGACAAACTTAAATTTACGGTTTTACGCAATAAGGAAAATTCTCTTAGAATAAAAATATCCAAAAAAAAATAGTTTTTGTTTGTGTTTTTGCGGGGGGCGTTACATATAATTAAGACAAGTTTTTCGTGTCATGGTTCTGGCAGTTCGTAGGTTTCTCTCTGAAACGTTCCCTTACCCTGAGTGGGTGAATGAACTTTGCCGTTACCTTTTCAGTTGACGTCATTGTCATTGACCTTATTGACTCATGTGAACGAAACGGAAGGTTGATTAGCCAAATTGGGTAAAGGGTAGGCTGTGACTTGTTTTCAGGGTATAATACGAGCTATGTTATTTTGAGATCATACTTTTAGCGTTGAAACATACAATTTATGCTTGAATTTGATCACAAACATATATGCAGTTTGTTTGGTTGATGACTGAACAAACATTAGGGCGTATCTGAGACGTAAAACTGAACAAATTAAAATTTTTTTGAAGTACTAAAACCAATTTGATTCTGCGATAGAGAATCACTTGGGTAACGAGGAAATTTTGCATTAGCAGTCTACGTTATAAAGCATTTTGGCGCGTCGGTCTATTTGGCGCAGTGGTGGTTTGACTGCCTGCGACGCAAAGGTTTCAGTTTCGATTCTCGGTGGGGCACTCTCAGGGTACAGGGTGAATCACCTGATTGTCCGAAAAGAAAGATGGTACCCGTGCCTCGGACGACACGTTAAGCCGTCGATCCCGGTTGCTGTCTATGATTACTTAGACAGCGGTCGTAACATGACCATATCAGAGGCCAACTACTAGGTGGTAGAAAAACTCTGACACCGGGGTTCATCAGGTTGTTGGACGACTCGGTGTCCCATACGAAAAGAGGAAGAATGCAGCATTTACGCTTTGCCTACCCCGAAATTGATAAAAACGTGGTAGTTGTGTGATTATATACGTTTTGTCTCGCTAAACCCGTGTTTGTTTTAAATCGAACACCGAAACCCTATATCCGGAAATACCCGGATACACCCGGCTCAAAGATAACACGAAAACGCTTTCCCAGCAGTTGCTCGCGAAACTATTTCAACGCGAAGGCAATGAGAACTTTTCTATCTGACAGTTATCGACCTTTTTTCTAATTTCAAACTAGATGGCGTTATGTTAAGAGGCCGTACATGAAATTGCGCTGGGCGAAAGTAGGTAATTAGCATTAGAACGCGTCATCGTGCAGCCGAGCGGCGGCGATATGCAGACCCAGCGGCGGACGGCAGCGTATAGTTCGATCAATCAGTTTTGATCCTATTTATAGTTTTTGTGGCAATTGTATGAAAAAGTTTAAAATTATTGCGTACCTACTAAGAATTTTGGGATTTGTGGAATGTTATCGAAACTAATTAATTACCGACTACTATTCAGGGGTGTGCCCATGTACCAGCATCTTTTTTTCGCTTAACAGCGCCGAATTTATATTTATTGCCTACTAGCTTTTACCCGCGACTTCGTCCGCGTTAAATAGTTTTTTTTGGCAGAAGTTCTAAAGTAGGTACCTATGTGTATTCATAGTAAGTGTGACAGTGATATTAGAACAGTTGTTATCTCTACTGTTTAGAGATAACTTGCTTGCTTCTGTTGTTAAAGGGACAATTCAAGATTTGCTATCCGGCCTGAGAGACCAATATTTATAAAAATTGAATATAAAAGTCAGTAGATAACAGAGTACTTACTCCAGGGGTGCCGATTTGAGAACACTAAAATGGTCAGCATAAGTAGATAAGACAGATAAAAAGGTATTTTAAGTTACTGTAATACGTTTTTATATACCACATTTTTTGTTTTTCTGTATTTTGCGAAAACAAAGATTTTGTGGGTTTGACACTCGTGAGTCTGCCCTCACGTGTATACCCGTTCGGGTAGCCGCACCCTGTCGCACCCTCCCCCTCCGCCCCGCATCGCCGCCAAAGCGCGCGCGCCGCGCCGCGCCGGATCGGCCGGTGCGCGCGCCCGCGGTCATAAGACCGGGCATTATTTATTTAGTTGCTGTGTATTTTCAATACATATCCATAACGCATGCGTATGTCAGACGAAAGGAAATCGCGAATTTCTATTTTACTCCCTTACACTTACAAAATACGCCGCATCGGACGTCAAATGTGATCCCCGACTTAACGTGTTATGTGGATGATACTTTTCAGTTCAGAACATGGTAACGTATCACCTAAGTAGATATGCCTAATCTAATTACAATGAAGGTAGTGCATACGATGCAAACGGCGGCGGCACAGCGGTATTTTTCAGTAATGATAAAAAATCCTCGGTAAAAGTAGGCAATGTCCTTTCTCAAGTTATTCCCATCATACTGAACATATTTTGTTTTGGAAGCATTTCTGTATCTCCAATAGTTTAGGTGGGCTCCTGATGGTAGACCTGGTGGTCTACCTACATAAGGTACTCCAGATCCTCAAATGTTCTTGTAAAAAGAAGCGGCCCATCATACTGAACAACTTTTGTTTTAGGACCATGCCTGTATCTCTAATAGTTTAGCTTGGCTCCTGATGGTACACCTGGTGGTCTACATCTATACTCCAGACCCTCGAATGGTGATAATAAATAGCCTATGTCCGTTCTCGGTATGCTAGCAATCTCTGTGCCAAGTTTCATGAAGATCGTTTCAGCGGTTTGGCCGTGAAAGCGTAGTAGACAGACAGACAGACCGAGTTACTTTCGCATTTATAATATTAGTGTGGATAGTGTGGATAGTTAAATCTGTAATGTATCATTATAGTCCGTTAAAATGGCCATTTATTTGCAAAATCCCGAAATTTCAAGTTATTTATACTCTAATAGGAAGTAAAATCACAATATCTAGTTCAATTAATTTAATCAATCATAAATCAATACCGCACTGAAAAAAATACTTACAGGATCAAAAAGTATCGGTCGCACTATAATTCCGCCTGTGACGCGTGATCTACTGTCCTCTACGCGCGCGATCGACACACATTCGTAATTTTGTATGTGTGCGTGAGTGTGACGCAGCAAGCTACACGTCCTTCTCCCAAGAGCGCGGCGCGCGGTCTGCCGAAACAGCATTTGCGCTCCCGTATATAATTGATAATTCCGGAGAACTTTAAAATATTCGATAAATTTCATAAAATACATATTTGCAATTTTTTTTATAGCTAATGTGTTAGCATGAATCTATTTTTCAATGTGTAAATTGATTTTTTTTAAAACGTGTTGTATTGTACTAGAAATCCGACGCTGTATACGTTTAAAATTTCTTCAAAGTAGGGCCATTTTACTGCAGTTTTTCTTTGAATTTTTGAATTAAATTACTAAAAACTCCTCGGCCAATTTTTAGCACTTTTCAATGTCTTTATTGCTGTATACTTTATAAACCACTCCATATTTTAAAATTCATGTAAACAATAATGATACGAACGTCACGCATCGAAAACAATTAAAACACGTCTCAGGTTATTAACTATTAAACAAACTGAACAATCAAAATCAATAATTTGTCTGGGCCAATTTTTAGATATTGAATTAATCTTCAATAAAACATATCATAACACATTGTTACTTATTCTGTTTTTTTAAACGAGGTCCTACAGAATTGAAGAAACAAGACAAAATTACTCAAAACTATGTACGGCCTCTTAAGCTGAAATGTTTACATTTGACTAAACCTTGGAAATAAACTTTATAAATTGACCGTTCTTGTGATGCCGGCTTGGAATATGATGGCATCACAATAATTCTTTCTCGCGGGTGTCATAAGAGGCGACTCAAGGGTTTCATGTGTGTTACAATTTTAGGCGACATGTTGACAACCTGTCACTATAGTGATATATTATTTTTCTGAAACGGCCCTCAAATATTTGTCAGACGTGGCGATAACAACTATATTTTACGGCACGGGGCTGTAACTTTACGCCTCCACCACAATTCTTTTCATGTTTTGTTACTAATAACGTCATTTAGTCTCAATTCAGTTTTATTGAAATGTACTTTCGTGGGTCCTTTTTCCAATGAAAAATCACTAACATAGAAAAGTCAATAATTTGCACTAAGTTATCTTGCAAAAACAATCGCGTGAAAAGATCTTAAAATAAAAATTATAGAAACTCAAATGGAATTATATATATTTTTTTTAAATATTTGTTGTCCAGACAGTACCTAGGTAACTATATTATATTCAATCACTTAACAAAACTTTGCAAGATAATCAATCATCGTAGGTTGTAAATTATAATTTGGAAATTGCTTGTTTATTCTCATTTTGCTTAAATTCAGGATATTTTTATTAAAACTGTTAATAAACTAGACTTTCATACAATACAAATACAAATACAAATATATTTATTTCGCATCACATCTTAGGCACAACAATCAATAAATTCAGTACAAATATACACTATGAGCTGAAATGGGTGTAGGCACAGCACACTGCTGGTTTTAAGCTTACCCCTAGTCAAAAATGGGTGTTCTTAAATATTTCATTTCATAAAAAGTAAGTAAGTAAGAATAGTTAAGTAACAAAATTAAATCAATGATTATACATTTTAATATCATATAACACATTTTGACATTTTGGTGACTCATACCATACCATCCTTACACTTTCATTTGACCACCATTGATTTAATTAAATAGACTAGGTAGGTAAATCATTTATATTTAAACATAAAAATAATATTTTATTATACAATATATACGGGGTGTAAGGGAAGGTGAACCGAAAATTTTGCAGGCATGATCAGACCATGAAACTAAACAACTTTTACTAAGGACGATATAATTCGACTTCCTATACAAAATTCCCGATCAGCTGACTGACTTTCTATGGAAACTCGAAAAAAAGTTCGTTTCCCACCATAGGCTCCATAGCAAAAGTTGTTTAGTTTTACGTTCTAATAATGCCTGCAAAGTTTTCGGTACACCGTCCCTTACACCCTGTATTAGGTGGTTTTCGTGCTGCACGATTTTGAGTTATCAATACTTAGGTATTGCTATTTTTATGTGGATTTCCACGTTTAGTTATTTTGTCTTAGGTACTAATTCTATCAGACAAGAAAAGCTATAATTTGTTGAATAATTACTTACGTAGTCGGTAAATAAGCTATAAAAGAACGGTAGAAATATTTTCAATAAACTATTTACTTTAACTGTTTATTCAAGTGATTCGATAATGATTTATTAATTTGATATGATGTCCACTCACTTTCTTTACTCGTTTCAAATTGGTAAGTAAACATTTTTTTGGATACCTATTTCAAACTCTTTCTTAAAACCAAAATTTAACACCCATAATCTGTGCCAAAATTCATCAACTACCCTAGCCGGGAATCGATCTAGGGGTTGCAAAGCATGACGCACTACCACTGCGCCACATAGGGCGCCATAGATATGCCACCAGAAGGTTTTCGAATTTGTGGAGATGCCAAGTTTAATTGTACCGAACCACCTAGCTTGGATTGTTTACACTAACCACACCTGAAACAATAACCGCACGTTTTTTTGTTTTCATTGTTTACTGCCATCATATAAATTGTAGACTTGTCTATTCATTGTGCAGTCAATGGTTTTTCTTTGAAGTAATGTTATTTATTTAGTCATTTAAAATGTGCAAAATATTTTTTACTATATTGTACATATTTTATGTACTTCGAATAGATTCAGTGGATGGTGCTGCATTTATCATTCCTTCAGAGAAAACACCGCCAGAGTTCGGTAAATAAAAAAATACGTTGGAATAATCCTACTACAGACTAATTCATGGCATAAATGGGTATGACTTATATAAATCGTATCATCGGGCCTTGGACAAGCTAAAGTTTGTATTATTGCTTTGGGCAGCTTGTTTGACCAGACGACAGTGTCACAATATGGCTACATACGAGAGATATCTGATGTAAAACACTTTTATAATAGAGGTCAAGAGGTAACATTTGTCAAATTATATACTTCAGAAAAAAATGGGGACTAATCTATCTCCCAGTTCTCAAAAATGTTTATAACTTCATACCAGATTGCATTGTATTGCGCCAAAAGACATTTTACAAATATATTTTATTTGTTTACGTACATTTCTTTGGAGATAAACTTTTTCAGCTTAGCTAAGCGCCAAATGTCAGAGTTAGAAAAGTTTTCACTACATACAGAAGCAGATAATGAGAATTTTCATAAAATCGCAGATAACAAAGTTATCATATCAATACTTGTTGACTTATAATTTCAATATTGTTTCAGCTGATCAAGAAGGATGTTACTTGTCAGAACTAAATCGAGTTTTACCGTACAACAAACCTTTTTCACCGCAAGATGGAAAGAGTTGTGTTCAATACACTTGCAACTCAGATAATACTACAAGTGGTTATACGTAAGTACACCTTCAATCAATTGCTTAACTAAACACAGAAAAAAATAATAGGAAAGACACACAGAATACAAATTTTTCGCGTAGAATATTACTGCCTTCCCTGCGTCAAACAATTCAAGATCGGACAAACTCTACTTACTTAGGTGTTTTATTCCTTCAGGTGCGGTGCAATGTTCATCGCAGAACCATGCACTAGAGTTCCAGGCAACTTATTCTTGCCGTACCCACAATGCTGCGATGGAGTCTCATGTCCCAAGCAGCCTTCCCAAGAAGACCCAGACCTAGAAAAGATACCCGAAGAAGAAGATCAAGCAGCTGATTTAGATCCTCCAGTTGGACCGACACGTCCATGTCCTACGTGTCCATATCCTCCAGTTGACCCAGTACCAGATACCGTAGAGAAATCTAACACTGTAGCTACTGACTATCCTGGTACAGAAAAACTTTCTCATACTGAGGAATCATCTGATACTGACGGAACTTCTGATTTCGAAGTAGTTTACATTCCTCCAAATGCCCCACATGCTCCAATTTGTGGATATGTAATTCACTCTCTTTCAGGTGTAAGAGATGATATACCGCCTTATTGCCTCCCTATATATCAACTTCATGAAAAACCTGTGGACAATTCAATGGCAAAACCTGCAGTAGATCCTACGGTTGACCCCGGAAGGGAACCTGTGATTGGACCTGTGGCTCAACCTATAGAAGACCCAGCGGTTGGCCTTGCTATTGAACCAATAGACAAACCTGTGAATAATCCTGTCGTAGATCCTGAACCTGAGCTAAAGTCTAACGATACTCTCCCTATGCTAAAACCTCCAACGCAGCCTCCAATAGATCCAATATGTGCCTATTCTGATGAATCTCCAGAAGGTACTTCAATTGCACGACCTCCTTACTGTCCTCCACTAAAAGACTTAGTACCACCCCCAGTTATTGATCCAGTTCCTTCACCACCAAAGCGTCCCTCTAAGCCTGCGATCTGTTACTATCCTACTACAGCAGGCGATTCTGCAAATGCAAAATTATATTGTCCTCCAAGACCTGATCCAGTACTGGCAGAGTCACAAGATGAACCATCAAATCTTAGTCATCAACCGGTTCGTACACTTCCTGTTCAACCTCCTGCTGACTCATGAATTGTTTACTACTCAGTACTCACATAGTAAATTTTATTTTCTAAAATATCTTTCCTATTCCTATAATCATTAAGAGCATTATGTTTGTTTTATTTGTAGTTTTCTTTCGTTTATCCTGATCCTACGAGTATGTAGGTAAATTATAGTATTCTAATCAATACTATTATGTGTCTAAATTAAATTAATTTTCAATGTTTAAGATTGTACTAATGCAACATTTTTAAATAATTTTCTCAACTTCGCAGTTTTACATTAGATTAATTCAGTATTTACACAATTGGTTCAATGACGGAAGAAAATATATGATCTTGATTATGAAAAAGGAACATGCCTGTGGTATAGTGTATAACTATTCGGATTCGGATTCGGATAGACTTTGTTCTAATACGCGAAGCTAACGCGCTTTTCTTGAAGAATGCTTGTTGCCGTTTTTGCTATAAAATACCTCCACGCAGCCATATTTCTCCATATCTGAGCGAAGCTGGTATGCTGAATATGAAGTCTCGTAGACAGTATCACCTGGCAAGTCTTATGTTTGACGTCATGAAATTTCAGAAACCCGAATACTTGTACAGTAAAATTAAAATTTCGCCCTTCTATGATAGGTACCTTGGTAGAAGTGCGCGTGCTCCGCTTGCTGGTCAAATACATCGGACTGTCGCTTTCGAGGGTAGTTTTCGCTTTCAGGCAACCAAGTGCTGGAATGACATTCCACCGCCAATAAGGAATATTACTTACAAGGGTTCATTTAAATATCATTATAAACAACATTTATTAAATGTTACTAAACTACAGATTCCGGATGGTTGTCTGGAATGGCGAAAGTACAATGCACGACACTAACCATCACAGCCAAAGTGCCTGCAAAGACACACAAATACACAATAGTCACTATGAAATGCGCTCACTACTATTTTTAGCAATTTTTCTTCTTTTTATCTTTTACACTACCTACACTTTACTATAAGTTTTATTTCTGCTCGGACTTGTTTCCCGCTTTAACTCGCGGGTGACAGCTGAAAACCAGTGTTGCCTCCTGGCTAAATACACTGAGCTTTAGCCCTTTCACATCACTGCAGCACACCTGTGTGCATTTTGTGAGATAAATAATTTTAAGAATTTGCATTTTATATAATTTTACGTGATTATCTATAAATGTAAATGTGTGTGATGCAGAAATATGAATAAAGCATTTTATCTATCTATCTATCTTTTCCGGCGTGAACTTCTGAATACACCCTTCGAACTGCCTAAGGCAACTTCATATAACAAACAGGCACTGGAGATACTTAAAGCACCGTAATATGTCACAAGTGATAAACTAACACGCTCGGCTCATATTTCTAAGGAAAATACCGAATATTTGGAACACGGGGTGAATGAAAATAAACACAAACCATAAGCAAAACTATACTGAATCTAAGTAGATGCCCTAAACCTATATGTGATATAAAAAAATATATAATTTTACTGGTAACATTTATCACTCTGGGTTAGAATTCGTCAATAAAATTGAAATTTTAATACCTCTTAGTTCTTTGAGATAATTATTTTGATAATGTACCTCCAATCTATGAATGTACCTTGAACTGTACTTCAAAGCTTTCATTTCGTGAATGATCTTTCTATAAAAACATATCCAAGAAACTTCTATCATTATCAGCCACAAAATAATCCAAAGTTTACCGAACGAGAATGAATAAACGTAGCGGTGACGCGAAATCATTCGGTCATTAGGAGTCATTCATACGGTCTTGCTTCAGATTGAAAATAAATCGTATGGAAAATAGGTAAGAAAAAAGTTTAGGCCATGTTGAATTTGATAAATGGACTTGGTGAATACGCTCACGAAAAATATAAATCGAATTTTGGTATGATTTCTTGCCATGCGCGGTGAGTTCAGTTAAAATCTTATTCCGATCTGTCAGCTGTCATCATAGCTCAATAGTTACTGAAAAAACCCTGTGGAAAAAACACTGGTAGGCTTGAGCTTCTAGGCATGGAGTTGACATCAAATCTAAACTTCGGCGCGACCATCGAGTACAAAGCTCAAACGGCAGCTAAGAAGCTGGGCATCCTGAATAGAGTGAAGCGATACTTTACGCCTGGACTGCTTTTAACTCTTTACAAAGCACAAGTCCGATCCTGCATGGAGTATTGCAGTCACGTTTGGGATTTCTCAGCCAAATACCAACTTGCCGCTCTTGACTCGGTGGAACGCAGGGCCAAGAGGCTCATAGGCGACATAAAACTGGTGGACACCAAGCTACATAAAGCCAGGCACATCGCCGCAAGGTTGCCTGCTTGTCGGTTTTTTATAGATTGTACTTCGGAGAGTGTGCTCAAGAGCTTCACGACCTTATTCCACCAGCTCCCTTCTACCATCGGACATCCAGACGCACCGCCGGATACCATCCGTACCTGGTTGCCATTCCACCAATTCGGACTAAGCGCTTCCAGTCATCATTTATAATGCGCACTGCTAAAGAGTGGAACTCACTACCTGTGTCTGTGTTAAAAAGTTTTTAAAAAGCGTTAAAATGCTGAAACTCATGGATGGGGACAAAATACTGATGATGTAAAGAATTTTCTATGGAAATCGCGGACTATAAAACTATACGAATATTATTTTATTATTAGATTATTCCATGATGAAACTAAAAGTCGCAAAATATAGTTTATTCACATTATGGCGGGTGATGGGAGTAATGCCAGTAGGCGAAATAGGGGGGTTTCCAGGTGTTGTCGGGAACAGGTTAGCTACCCTGCCAGGCAGGGTGTTGTGGACAGGGGAACAACTGGTCCACCTGGATAGAATTTTAAAGTTGTATTTACCTATGCATTGCGCTGTGAAACACTTCAATACCGCGTTTCTGGTCCTTTGTTCTCTGCCAAAACTGTCACGTGGCGCCATCTTGCAGATATGTTAGAACTTATGTTGTGTCTTTCTTGCATGTGAACCACTTGAAGTGAGCTTCTTATAGTAGCTCCCAGAGGTCGCTTAACATTTGTTATCTCGTTTTATCGGTCTGTGCCTTTAGAAATTGTTTGGCGTTGAATTTTGATCATTTTATTCACCAACATTTTAAAATTTTGAACCAAACAAGGCATTGTGTGGTAAGTGTCTCAATTCTATGTTATTGGCTTAAAATCTATAACTAAAAATAGCACTGTCACTTTTTGTTAAATAGGCTTAGACAAGGATAAAATATGATAGTCCCTTAAATTGTCTATGATTTTACGAATTTTATGCGGTATCTGTCAAAAATAAGCGGCGATAAAAAAAAATGCAGGTAGACATACGAAGAAATCTGCAAAATGGAGCAAAAATCTAACACTGTTTAAGACATGACATGACTAAAATAGAAATCTAATAATCTTTTTAAAAGTTATACAACGGAAATGACAGTGCAAGTTTAAAAAAGCCGTTTTTGTCAGTAACGTGTAACCGAGACAAATGTTTCATTAATGCCATTCACTCGAAGTAAGACGAGATAGGTAATATACCAACCAGGAAATTTCACCGGAGGCTGGTCATGATAGCCGTGATGAGGGTTGACAACTCATTTAGGACAATCCGCATATTTGTGCTAATAATAGAGCCAGACGAGAAAAGGTAGGGAAAACCCGTGACCAGTAACGTTTCTTGGGAAAAGAGAAGGTAAATCTTACGACATAGGTATGATTTTGTTAGTTACGACGTTCAGCTGCTAATGTACATACATACATTATTATACCGCTTATATCTCTGACGGGGAAGACAGAGCGTAAACCGACGTAAGTACAGACATTTACGCCGCGCTTGACAAACATTTGAGGGTCATTGAACAGGAAATTGTGTATCACCATAGTGACATGCTATCAGCCAATTAATTGCAATACATATGAAAACCTCCAGTCCCTTAGCCGCCTCTTACGACACATCTCAATCTAAGCCGGCATCACATGTCAACCTAAGCTGGCATCACACGGCAATTTTAGCCGGCATCACAAGGCAAACAACACAACAAGTACTAATGTACTGATTGTTGATGATACCCTAACGGGGTTCACTTTTATTCACTCCAATTGTATAATGTGCTTTAGTAATAAATAAATAAAACTTTCGGGCACCCGTACCCATACTCATGTAAGTACATTGTCTTTGTGTGCCTCAACCAAGCCTGTGCAAGTACGCCACATTCACACACACACACACACACACACACACACACACACACACACACACACACACACACACACACACACACACACACACACACACACACACACACACAGAGACACATACACACTTGCATGTCCCGCTGGCAACCGATAGATAAAAGTATTTATAACGTCGTTTATCACTATCATATCACATAGTATAAAATAAAGTCGCTTCCCGCGTCTGTCTCTATGTCTGTTTGTATGTATGTTGAAATCTTCAAAACCACCCAACGGATCTGGAGGTATTTATTTTTAAAGATAGAATAATTCAAGGGGATTTTTTTTATGTAAAATTCATTCTGGGAAAAAGTGTTTTTTCTCGGGAAAACGGTAAGTAGCGGGTGAAACCGCTGGGCGGACCGCTAGTAAGTTATAAATGATGACAATGTTCCTAAGTACAAAGTACACGGGATACATAATATTTGTTAACATAACCCAATATCTGGACGTAAAAAAATGCCCTAAATCATGAAGAGCTCTTAATTTAAAAATTCAGCTCAGATAACTTATCCGCGGTTTTCCTACAATAATGTCTGTATCAAACAACAACTTTGATCTTGCAATGAAATTCCATCTTCACCATTCACAAGGCAGTTTGCGTATAAAATACCTGTCGCCCCATCACCTTTGAGAAGGGTTGACATTTCAAATAAAGTGGTGCATATATTTTAAGCCGATCTCACTTTTGACTGCGAGATTTCGTTTGAGAGCGAAAATAGATATCGTTGAAGTGTTTCATGTGTGATATTTTATCATCTGGATTGCTGTCTCAAAGAGTTTTGTATTTTTGAACTATGTTTTAGGTACCTAGTTAGTTATTTGCATACTATTATTTATGTCAAAAAGAGGTTTGCAGTGTGATGCCGGTTGAAAGTTGCATCATCCCATTTCTTTCCCGTGGAAATCGTAAGAGGCGACTGAGGGACTCGAGGGTGTGTATGGCTATTCTAGGAGATAGGCTGGCAACCTGTCACTATGGCGATATGGCGATACACAATTTTCCAAATGACCCCCAAATATTCGTAAGACGTGTTTTAATGTCCGTTTTTGCGGCCGTTTACGCTCTGCCTACCCCGCAAGGGATTATAGGCGTGAAATGTGTATGTAAAAAAAGGTGGGAAAATAAATATTTCAACAGGCAAGGAGGTATTGCCATACTCACCACGCTTGGCAAGCGTATTGCAAGATATTTCTTTCACGGGGACCGCTGCTGCCCATTCCCTGGATGATTATCCCTTAGTCTCATACGACATACAATAATAAATGTAAAAAGTAGATGAGATAAAAGTATTTATTTTTATTTCGTGTTGAAAAGTTTTGCCCATAGTTGCCATTCCCTATAATCAAAACACTCTCATACGAAATAACTGTAGGATCTGTTGCTAAATTGTATACCTATCAAATTGCCAGTCAATTGAACGAGGAAGAAAACCGTATATTAACAAGTCCCTGACACGTATTGTAAGCACACAAACTACTCGTATTTTACTTAAAATAATCCATTTAGGAACTCAACATTCTAATTTTAACCACAAACAGAACATAATCCTCATAATGAAAAGCTACTCGTACTTAAACAAGTTTCAACAACATTATAATTTTGTGAAGTGTGTAATTTTGCCTTAAGCGTAGTAACACTTTCATAAAGGCGTAATACGTTTTATTTCTGGGGTTTATTTAAACATTTATGTCGTAATTTCCCACAGATTCCGCATTATGTAAAAGACCCGTAGACGCACCGCTGTCAGAATAGCATAGGATCATACTTTTTACCCGACTGCCCCAAGACGCCAAATAGCATCACCCCATTTTATTCCAGAAGGTGTTGTAAGAGGCGACTAAGGGACTCGAGGGTCACATGTATATTATATGGACTGACAACCTGTTACTATAGCGATACACAATTTACTGAATGACCCTCAAATGTTTATCAGACGTGGCGTAAATGTTCAATTTTTTACGGCCGTTTACGCTCTTTCTGCAGGGATATAGGCGTGATATATGTATGTATGTATGTAAATAATAATTTTTCGTTTTTTAGGTTATCAGTACGTACCTTACAACGATGTAAAGATTAAAAGTCGATTGATGAAAACGCATGTGACTAAAAGTCGTTTATCATTATCATTAGGTTTACCGGTCCTATACCTACTCATATACCCGTATTGCTTATCTACCTTTGTTTTTCTACTAGTTATAGTATACTAGCTGCCCACTCAACGGTTTCACCCGCAGCTAAAAAGATCTTTCCCGGCATAAAATTATACATAAACTTAAGAAAACCGCATCAAAATCCGTTCCGTACTTTTAAAGATCTAAGCATACAAAGAGACTAAGAGACACGGAAAGCGACTTTATTTTATACTATTTTGTGATAAGTGATGATAAAATGGCAGCCTTAAGATGTGGTTTACTGGTCGTCTCAAAGAATAAAAAAAAAAAAATTACGTCATTAGGTCGCTGTCATTATGCAACAGTATGTTTGGCGAGGAATCTGCTGGCTAGAAGATCTAGATAAAATAAAACTTAGATACCTTGCTGAAATAAAATTATATGTAAAAAAAAACAAAAAGAGTCTGCATCGGCCAGGAATCGAACCCGGGCCGCCCGCGTGGCAGGCGAGCATTCTACCACTGAACCACCGATGCTAATGACACATATAGCCAAAGTTGCTACCGCATGGTGTAAATGGCTACTAGGTTCGTAATTTCTTAACTTACATGTTATTTTTGTTGTTTGATATTATTTTTATTAATATTCATGACATTTCTCCGTGTGTTGCCGGCTGAGAATAGCATCACCCCATTTCTTGCCCGTGGGAGTCGTAAGAGGCGACTTAGGGACTTGAGGGTGTGTATTGCAATTTTAGGCGATGGGCTGACAACCTGTCACTATAGCGATACACAATTTTCCAAATAACCCTCAAATATTTGTCAGACGTGGCGTAAATGTCCGTTTTATGCGGCTGTTTATGCTCTGCCTACCCCGCAAGGGATTATAGGCGTGATATATGTATGTATGTATGTATGTATTTTCATGACATCACTTTATTTTTAAGTAACTATTGTTTTTTTACACTGGACTTAACTCTATATTTAGAAATACAAATTGTATAACCCTTACCTAACCTCAAATGAGACGGCGGCGCCAAGGCAGTACTCACTATTATTTATTCTGTGCCCGGGGTGAGCATTTTCACCACAACCACACACCCACATAGGTACCTACGTGTACAGGAATCTCAGAAGAACTCAAGTTCACTAAGAGTGAGGTTGCCAGGCACATCATTTTCATTCTGGTAGGAAAATTGCCTAAGAGTCATACTCGATACGGTCTCTTGTTAAACTGAAAAGCTAAAAACTCTTTTACCTCGAAAACTTCGCATGCTAGACTACTAGTTTCTACGAGGAAGTTTTAGGTCCTGATAAGATCTACATTGCAGATTACAACCTGTTAAACTACTTGACGTTCTATCCGCCGACCACTTTAGTTTCAATTTCAATTTCAATTTATTTAATAACTTTACAAGTTTACAGGTTACACCCAAAGCACATGTAAGTTTACAATCAATAATATTAATGTAGTATACTTTTCTTTTCATTTTGCTAATTTGACATTCTGCAACTTTGTCACGATAGCATATTATTATTGCACCTTTAAAAGTTTGCGACTTATGCACTTTTGATATGTGGCTACGCAAACATTTTTCAAAATTGATATTTTGCTTCGTTAATATTTTTCGTAGTTGACGTTTTGTGACCGTATACAAATACGGATAAAGATTACAGTTGCCTCGCACGCTCGTTTGTGACAGTAGCAACCCTAGCTATGTAATAAGTGACAATCTCAACAATTGAAAATACTTACGTTAGAGTGAATCTTCTGTAAACCTGTTTATTCTGTAAAAGTACTATATTTCAATCTCTGAAGAATGGAATATTTCAATAACATGATGCTTTACACCATTCTCATTTCAAGTTTCGCGGAACTCAATAAACTTGTTCCTCACTTGCAGAAATCCGGTTTAAAATAAGAATCAAATGTAGGAATCCACGATTGAAGAATCCACAACATTTCATTTTACGTTGTATACAAAAAATATCGTCATGAGTGTTTGGGATGTTTAATAAGATACAGATACTTTCGTAATTATAAATGCAATCGTTTCTGAAATATTTTGAAAAGATGTGAAAATTTTCAAAGTTAGGATACCTACCCTGAAAATATCCTTTGCTTATAATAGAAAAAAAAAAACAGATTGAGGCAGCATGGTCTTGGACCTTCCTTTGTCCAGAATACACAAAGTAAAAAAACTTAAAAGCTATTTAAAAAAATCAATGACAGACACGTGCACAATCCGCCACGTCAACCAAAGAGAAAACTATTATGTGGAGAAAACATCATTCATCCATCTGTTTTCTTTTAAAAAACTTCATATGAGTGATAGGCAAATGAATTTTGTTTTCAGCAGCTTACTTGTTGGAGCTATACTAAGTAACTTTTTAAAATTTAAAATCTCTGTTCATGAAACAAAATAAAATAAAAAGTACTTGCCTTTCTTTCAATGATGCGATAAACTATCTGTTAAAAATATAAAAAAGGATTTTTAGAAATTAGAAATGTTGTGGATTCTACTTATTCAGTACGGCATGGTTATATTTTATAAATATTCTGAGTTTCCATAGTAACTGAACTTATCCGCAATTTTGGGAGGTACAATTTTTTTTTACGTATTTCGACCTGTGATCCTTGGAGAAAGTTGTTCCTTCTTCTTACAATCCCGTCTTGAGTTTTAGCTATCGGCCACTAGTAAAATTTTATCGTTATATCAAGAATATCAAAGCTGTTTATTATTTTGTTGTAGATATGACTTTGGAAAAGCCTTTAAAAGATGTTATAAATGTTTAATAGAGTTTCTCATTCAAGCTTTGAATATACAAGAAATGTAATATTTCATTTCGAAGAAGCTTTTACAATTCATTGCACTAGAAGTAAAAGATAAGATACTTACAACTTGAGACCCGTGTAACCTGAAAACAACAAATAAGAATGTTATTCTCTGAATATCAAATTTTTAAAACATTTCCCGTGCTAAGTAAGTAAAAGTAAAAACACTTTATTGCACATTCCAGACACAAATAAATCACAGGAAAACTTAAACTAAAAATACACAAAGGCGGCCTTATCGCTGAAAGCGATCTCTGTCAGACAACCTTTGGGTGGAGAAGAAATCAAAGTGAAGAAGAGAGTAGTGCATGAAATAAAGGTAAGATTAGACAGTGTACATTAATAAATATACTAAATCATACCATACTTTATTATAATATACCTACTACAATAGAACTAAGAATTCTTAAAGTGCTAAGTACACAATTTTAGAAAGTTTTACAAGTTTTCCGCCATCACTAGTGGCGATGCCTCTTTTATCTGGGCTACTGCGACTCGTACATACCATGCCTGCGAATTTTGCAAGAGTATCTTATTTATCCTAGATGAAGCCATGACACGCGTTATTGGCATCACCCGGGCTAGTTTTAAAACTAATAACCAAGTTTTTCCAAAATATGTCTCTGAATTTAGAACCAGAAGTGCCGTGTGATGTCGGCTTACTATTAGAAGAACACCGTACCATTTCTCCCGTAGGTGTCGTAAAAGGCGATTAAGAGACTCAAGGGTTATATGTGTATTGCAATTTTAAACGATGGGCTGACAACCTGTCACTATAGCGATACACAATTTTCCGAATGACCCTCAAATTTTTGTCAGACGTGACGTAAATGTCCGTTTTCTGCGGTCGTTTACGCTCTGCCTACCCCGCAAGGGATAAAGGCGTGATATATATGGGCTGACAACCTGTCAATATAGCGAAACTCAATTTTCTGAATGGCCTCTGCATCCCCGCAAAGGATATAGGCAGAGCGTAAAGCCCCGCAAAAATCGGCCTTTTTCGCCCCGTCTGACAAATATTTGAGGGTTATTCGAAAAAATTGTGTATCGCCGTAGTGACAGGTTGTCAGCCCATCGCCTTTAATTTCAATACACACCCTCGAGTCCCTTAGTCGCTTCTTACGGCTCTCACGGGAAATAAATGAGGTGATGCTATTCTAAGCGGGCATAACACGACATTTAACATCAGTGTTCTTTTAAAAAGACATCAAGTTGAAACGTTCCCGGGGCACGTGAGGCTAAGCGCTTCTGCAGTAAGTATGTAGAATAGAATATTATTTCAGTTCATAAATTTGTAATTCATTTTACCTTTTCTCAGAACAGTTATGTTGACAGACAATATGAGTTTTATAGTTTTGTAAGGTTATTACGCTAACGGTACTTGGTGATATACCTCTAATATTTGTTATAGCTACTGTCATATAGTGAGGGACATTAGGATTAGAGTATCTGTTTATCATTACAGTGTGATAATACTTTGAAGCAGGCATTTTAATTATACGCAGTTGCATACACAATTTTATTTACACTCTACAATAAAACTCAAATCCAAAGTTGGCGCGGGAATGTCCTCATCACTTAATTTTTTTATAATAAAATAAAGAAGTACTTTAATCAGAAAAACAATGACGGAACAAACAAGGGATACCCCCTGCGATACAAGCCTCGATCTTAGTGCAGGAGTCACTGAAAATTGTTACTGCCTACATGTAGTCTTTTTAAGAAACGCATTTTTTAATTTTAATTTATTTAAAAGCTAACTACACTGAGTAACTACACAATAAAACACGCCACACATGACAGTGGCGATGTTGGAGATGGCGATAATTTGAGTTGGTACAGATTAAATAAGTATTGGCACAGAACACTTCGTTTCATTTCACTATTTTATCGAAAGGCTTACAATATCATTAAGATGTAACGTTACAGTGTTCGTGAATAAACCGTAAAATTTCTATAGGCAGAATGCAAAAACGAGGTTTTGTGTTTTCGAGACCGCGTGTGATGCCGGCTTAGAATAGCATCATCCCATTTCTTTCCCGTGGGAGTCGTAAGAGGCGACTTAGGGACTCGAGGGTGTGTATTGCAATTTTAGGCGATGGGCTGACAACCTGTCACTATGGCGATACACAATTTTCCGAATTACCCTTAAATGTTTGTCAGACGTGGCGTAGATGTCCGTTTTTGCGGCAGTTTGCTATCTACCTACCCCGCAAGGGATTATGGGCGTGATATGTGTATGTGTATGTATGTGTTTTCGAGTTTGTATTAAATGAGTGTATGTAGATAAATATTTTTACGAGGTAATCACCAAAAACCTGCCAGTTGATTTTTTACCATACAACTTTTAAAGTTGAATAACTCGAAAACTACAAAAAAATTGCAGAACATAAATGGTGTATTTTTGGATACCCCAGTTTGTAAAGAATCTAAAAACAATGAATACCAAATTTTTAAACACTTCCCAAGTCAAGTATAATATTTTAAAAACTTACAACATTTTTGGAATCCTGCCCGTAATTAAAAATTTTGCAACTTAAAAATAATAGAAAAAAATAATATGCCGGAAATATGTCTTATTCCCTCAGGAAAACGGTTCGCAGCGGGTGCTGGTAAAAATATAATCTCATAACATTTTTAAATCTAGACTAGACTATCCGTAAGATTTCAAAGTTCACTATTTTGTCGGTTCTCACATCTGCCGAATGTTTTCGCAGTGTTTCGCAGTCAGACAAAGAGATTTATGAAAATTTCATCATTTCATCATAAATGAAAATAAATTATTGTGAAATGTGTATATGTTTCAAGGGCTTGAAAATTTAAAAGTGTTTGGTCAAGGCGCCGGTAATTTAGTGGTAGAGTTGTGGAACGGTATTCCACATGTCCCGGGTCCAATCCCCGGCCCCCGCTAACACTTTTCAATTTCTTATTTTCTTTTATGAGATTTACGATGATATGTCACTTTGAGAGAATTAATGAAAGAAGATTAACGAAACAGGTGTATATGGCGAGGGTGGATGGGAACGTTGGAAGGGGAAGACCAAGACGCACGTACTTGGATCAGATCGGGGACGTTCTAAAGAAAGGTCAGGTCAAGAGTACCCTAAACCGACGAGCATGTATGAACAGATTGATGCATGTTGAAGAAGCGAAAGAGGTGTGTCAGGATCGTAGCAAGTGGAAAGATGTAGTCTCTGCCTACCCCTATGGGAAAGAGGCGTGATTATATGTATGTATGTACGATGATATACTAAAATACCATACTTACAAAAACCGGATGCTATGTTACTTGTTGTCGAATCTAAATTGCACTTGTCAAAGTCATTTGTATGGTGACTGTCACGCACCGCACCGCAGTATAGGCCGGTGCATGTGCAATTCGCCTTTAAGATCGCATTGCAAATGCAGGGTGTGTCTGGGGTGGTTGGCCGTTTCACTCCGATCGCCTCAACTGAATCGGTTAATAGCTTTTCAAGGAAAGTTTCTTCAATATTTTCATGTAAAAAGTTTTAATATATGGGAGAATCGAATGTTTTTACAAGTCTATCTAAACTTGTCTCATAATGTTCGGATTATGAACTCGAAAACATTTGTATAAAAACCTGCTTTATGCATTCTGCCTATATAAATCACAGTTTAATTAAAATTACAGAAGCGTTATTCTTAATGAGAAGGCTCTCTTTCGATAAAATTGAGATATGAAACGAAGTCACTCAGTCTCCCACACGAAAAGAAGAAGAAGTGGGACGTGCCGTACAGCGGGACCGGAGTATACAAAACTATTTTATGCGTTTATTTACTGCGAAATGTTGGACGAAACATATACTATATGTATATGTATGTCATGAATATACATACATGTTACGCGTTGAGCGTTAACGGCCGAAAAAATACGGTCGCTATCGCCAAGTCTAACAAATATGTTAGGGCCGTTTAAAAAAAATAACGTGTAACACTATAGCGACAGGACGTCAGGCTGTCGCCTAAAATTGTAACACACATGAAACCCTCGGGTCCCTTGTCGCCTCTTAAGACACCCGAAGGAAAGAAATAAGTAAGACAAAAGGAAAATCATAACACAATAGTTATATATCACTACAAAAACTCTAGGACTCATCATAATTCTCCCCACGTTCTCCTCGAAATAAGAACTTAATATGATGGAATAGTGTATTTAGTTGCAATTTGATCAAGCGCGAAAAATGGCTAGGAACACGTAGAAGGTCTTATACTGCCACTTGAAAATGTCTTCGACTGCCGGGAGATGGTTCTTCAACAACGATACACGATTAATTAAAGTGGTTTCCCGTGTCTGACTTTTTGTAAATTTTAAAATTACGCAACGAATTTAATGTGGTTTATGTATTAGACTAGCAGCCTGCCCACCGGTTTGACCCGCTTCTTACCGTTTTTGCGCGGGAATAAGACATTTTAATAACGCCTATGTTTATCAGGGATAATGTGGGATTCTAATGGTAAATAAAAAAACATATCGGTTTAGTTGTTTTGGAGGCTATTCAATTTTTACCAACTATCAAATCTTTACTCTTTTAGTGGTCTCCACTCGAGAACCCGTTTACTCCACCTTCCTATTTATTTTAGGGCTATTTTTATACGATTAATAACTTATAAAACTTGGCAGAGTGTGCCTTTAGTGTGTCCACTATTTGCGCACCATTCTGTACAAACAAGCGAGCAAACAATTCTATTTCTATTCCTGGAAACACTTGTATTGGATTCCTGTGGAAGATAAATTGCCAGACGACAAGAAAATAACATTAACGCCATGTTTTTCCTTAAAAACTGCCATTTCATTCGCGCTGCGCAGGGAGAAACAGACAATAATTTTACGCTCAAATTTTACGGCTTTTTTGAATAAAAATAAAAAATTTCGTATACCATATCTTATTCAGGCAGTTTGACTAGACAAGGTACCTATGTATATCAAATTAAAGCAAAAAAAAATGGTAATAACTTTAAGTTAGTAGACAAAATATGGAAAAAAATTGCAAATCGAGGTGTCTTTGTTTTTTTTCTATCAAGTTGTAGTTATAAGTTTGGCAAAGTAGTTTGCCAAATTGTATTTGTTATCTGTTAGGTCCTCAAAAAATTTTTATCAAAGAAATGCTATTTATGTCACCATTGCACGGAGGCAGGTGGAGATACCTACTAAAAAAATGTTCACAAACTACGTTTGTGTACAAAGTTGTACGTGCTCGGCGCAGGATGGCTGTCACGTAGATACAATAAATATTAGCTTCAGTTTACTTCAGTGCTATTGCATCTGCCGTCACTGCGTGTATACTCGGTCGGAATAGTTACGTCCACAGACAACATTTAAATGCCTTATACTGATGAGCAAATGAGTATTCGAATTACAGCCAAGCATATTTCACAAGTTTTTCTAGTTGCCAGGTTATTCAAGTCTTAAAATTGTATTGAAAAAATAACGACTGGCAAGATTTTCGTTCCTTTGTTACGATTGTTTCTGTAGCATTTATTTAATTTTAAAAGAAATTGTATTTTTTAAAATGGACAAGCATATTTTTAAATTTATTACTTCCGTTAAAGGGGGTTTTGAGCGATTGTTTTGTAGCATAATCTTCATGATTTGTATTTCCTAGCATAAAAATAAGGAAAACTTTGAAAATTTTGAATTCATAATTTTTCAATACAACTTTGAAAGTTGAATAACTCAGAAACTACAGAAAATTGCGGTACCTACATAAGGTTAATTCGTAAACCCCTCAGTAGAAGCCATTTAAATATTGTCTTTGGATGTCAGTATTCGGGTCACCCTATACACTACGTAATGTGTTTATAACTATATCCGAGTTTATATAGATTCACTGGAGAATCTACTGATTGCGTTTGGCTGTAACTGTTAACCATTGTGGAGGAAAACTCAAGCGCGGCTGTCACTAAACGCACCAATGAAGATGAACTGACTTTTTTCCAGCAATCACAGAAAAAAGTCGTAATTGAGAGTGGCGCCATTAGGTCCCCAAAATGAATTTAATAAAATCTGTAGAGTAGATTCTCGGTGAGGCGCTCACAAAGTTCACTCACTGTTCCCAGTCTGGTTAGGACATTACAGGCTGAACCACCTGATTGTCCGTAAGAAAGGTACCGTGCTTCTGAGGGCACGTTACGCTGTGAGTTCCGGTTGCTGTTTATGATTACTTAAACGACGGTCGTTACACAACCATGTCAGAGGCCTACTTCTAGTAGGAGGTGGTTAAAAATCTCTGGCACCAGGGTTCATTGGGTCGTTGGACGACTTGGTGTCCCACACAAAAAGGAGAAGAAGAAAGACCTCTTACTGTCTCTCTTTCATTCTATTATGTTCAACTAGTGAATAAACTTGACAAATTTCAATTATAATTTGTCACTTGGTTCGCTCGGTGGCTCGGCGTTATCTAAATTGCATCGTGGTGAGGTATCGTAGGGTAAGAACCTTGCTGAAGGTTTCCTGTCGTTAATTCTATCAAGAAATGCATAAAGGAATATAAAAATTCTATATCTAAGAACATAGTATGCACGTATAGTGCAATACCCCCCAATAGGGGGAGGCCCATATCCAGCAGTGGACTGTTGTGGCAAGTAATGTAAATAAATAGGGCTGTAGGGAAGGCAGATTGAAACGAATACGCGTGCTGAGCGTGTTGTGAGCTCGTGTTAGTACTTTTGTGATACGCGCAGTTGACGCGCTCAGTCAACCAGTGGCTGAGTGCGGAGACAACGCGTGGTAAGCGCGTGTTGAGCACTGATAGTACTAAAGTCATACGTGCAGTTGACGTTATTAGCGCTCAGTCAACCGCGCGGTGGCAACGCGTGGTATGCGCGTAGGTTCACGGGTAGACTTTCCTAGTACGCGCTCAGCACGCGCAGCCCACGCAGCATTTACGTCTCAACCCGTCTTTAGTCGTAAGCTGAAAGAAATCAATGACTTTTGGCAGACAACAATGTTTGCTGTTACAACGAAGACGGTAGCGGGTTCGTTAGTGTCTTCAACTTTGTTAATCGAGCTGGAAAGCTGAAAATTGGCACAAAGGTGCTTCTTCACCTGCTGATCAAAAGTGGGAGTGGTGCCAAGTGAAGGTGGGTGGCTTCCGTTTGGCACTTCCCCCATTTTTGATCTGTAGGTCAAGAAGCATCTTCATGATGATTTTCAGCTTTCTAGATCGATGAGCTAAGTTGTGGATCTTCTTTGACTCTAACTACTTCATATTTGAAGTTAAGATAATTATAATAATAATGACGATGACAAAGTAAATAATATTCTAAATAGGAATGGATGTTTGTTTCTTTGTTTGGTTGTCCATCTTTCCCGTCACTACAGAGCAATTTTATGATTAATGGCACAGAATAACCAATAGTATGTAGTATATTTTAATGGGGTGTAGATAATTTGTAAAAGAGTACAAAATGACATAAGCTACTTTAGCCGTGGGAAAACATTTTACTACCACGGGAAAACGGAAATAGCCGTGGGTTGAGACAGAAAGCTAGTAACAAGAATAACATTAACAGCCACAACAGTCCAATGCTGGAATTATTATGGGCCTCAACCTATTGAGGGGGATTGCCATACTCACCACGCTTGGCGGGCAGTGCAAGATTTCGCATTCACAGGAACGCTACTGACCAGTCTATGGATGATAACCTCTTAGTCACTTTTTACGACACCCACTAGTAGAATTGAGGTGATGCTATTCAAAGCCAGCAGTACAAGGCAAAAAATGATAAAGCTTATAATATTAAGGATTGGAGGATTAAGGATACACTTAATTCACAAGTAGTAGAATCTAAATCTAACCATAGTCTACACCTGACCCAGTTTACCGAGTCTGTCAACATTTATTGCGTGACCAATAAGTGCTCATGAACTACTATGGAAGGAAAATGAAGATAACGTGCCACGACCTAGCTGAATAGAGTCATTCCGTGTTGAGATCGAATCGATTCGGACTACTTTGTTTTTAGCGTTCCGTACCCAAAGGGTAATAACGGAAACCCTATTACTGAAGCTCGACTGTCCGTCTGTCTGTCTGTCCGTCCGTACGTCCTACAGTTACAAGGCTGTATCTCCTGAACTGTTAACCAAGACAGTTGATTTTTTTACACATGTTGTATTTCTATTGCTGCTATAATAACAAATAGGTACTAAAAAAATATATATGGGGGCTGCAATACAAAACACGTGTTTTTTTGCGCGTGTTTATCGATAATGGTACGGAACCCTTTGTGCGCGAGTCCGACTCGCACTTGGTCGGTTTTTATTTTGTTAATTTTGGGTTGAAAACCCTAAAAACTGACCGGGTGGTGCCTGCTTAGAAAAGCGACTAAGGGATGAATCCGGGGAATTAGGCAGTAGCGTTCTCTGTGAACATCTATCATACCTTGCACTGCGCTCGCTTATCCGCCTGCCAAGCATGGTGAGTACGGAAAATACCCCATAGTGGACTGTGATGGCTGTTGTTGTATAGATTTTAAAATATTGGTATCTAAACGTTATACGTTGAATAATGAAATTTTAGGTTTTTTTTATTTTTATTTATTTGATTACTTTTGACTTTGAGTGCGGAAAAAATACGACTTTTGCTGAGATTCCGCGTTTGGCCTATTCAGGCCAAATTGCCCTCGGCTTGCTGACATTTCTTGGTCACATTCTTAGCTAAATAGTGTAGGAATTGTGACATTTGTGGACAAGTACCTACATTCTGTCTAAACAATAAACAAAAACAAACTGAAAACGATGGTTCGGTTTGAATTGAATTTTATTGCATTGCCGAAGCTCGTAAAACCCATTATCAATAAAGTCGGAAGGTACTGGAGTGGTGGTAACTGGTTACGCATTGTGATGGAAAACGCAACGTGAGCGTGAGACAGCCTCCTACCAGGACCTTTGGCCTTGTGAGGGTAGTCGTTGGATGATATCTTCCCAAAATAACAGTCTATGGAGGCCTTTGTCCAGCAGTGGACAACTTTTAACACAACATAGTATACAAGGCGGTTCCCGGTGGTTAGCGTCCCGTTGTATGCTTAAATATTTAAAACTACGAAACCGATTTTGATGCAGTTTTTATTAGATAGGGCGATTCAAGAGGCAGGTTCTAAGGTACCTTTTACAGTGAGAAAAAGCTTGATTCCCACGAGAAAACGGGTAGCAGCCGGTGAAACTACTAGGCGGGTCGCTAGAGTGAGCGAGAGCGATTTGAGCCGCACACACTGTTGTCATTTCACTTCTAAGTAATATATTAATAAATTGTGTAAAAAGTGATTTTTAAGTACATATTTTTGTAGTATAATTGAGCGTACAAAACAAGTCAAGTGTTAGAAAAGCAATTTATCAAAAACACTGTCGCGTTTAGCTGTTTTAAGTGAAATTATTGTGCCTTTAAGCAAGTACTTCGTGCTAACGGCCGGTTAATGACGAGCGAATTGAGACATCGACAGTGATACGCGTTTAGTTGTGCTGTCTCTGTTGCACGTTGGGAGTCTGCGTATAGTGCTATCCTGTACGTTTGGTTTAGTGGCTATCTTAACTACCTCCGTGCATTTTACGTGGTTCTGGCTTCTACCTACAGTCGAATCTCATTAGGTACATTACGAGGATGAATAGCGCTAATCAGCTAGTATGTTCCGGATGTAGGGGTCCCATTAAGGACAATCTATACCTACGCTGCTGTACGTGTGAGAGAGAGGAGGATAAGTACTACGACCTGACCTGCGCTAACGTTCCCTTGAAGGAATTCAAGGACAGTATGACGGTGTGTGTTTCTAAAACTTACACAGCCAAATCAGACAATACACCAGCTAAACCTACCAACACATCTAATGATAACTTTGTGAACACAAAACGCCGAGGCGCGTCCATTAATAGTCCAGAGTTCTCTGAACAGTCTGAACTCCACGATAGATTTGATAGGATGCTTAATGAACTCAAGGATTTCAGAAGCGAATTTCAGCGGGAAACGCAGGCTTCAAAGAAACAGCTAGCTGACCTAAATGTTTCCTTTACTAAGTTACTGGCCAGAGTTGAGTCATGTGAAAGTAGATTGGACATTCTAACAGCTCGTATGGATAACCTCGAGCAGCGTGTAAACACCGAGGGCGTGTCGGGAAATGCTGAAAATATTGCATTGTTGGAGTCAGTGGAGCAACTGAAATCAGAGCTAAATCACCGTGATCAAGAACTTTTAACAAATGACATCGAGATAACTTGCGTTCCTGAGCATAACAATGAAAGCTTACAACACATTGCAATTAACTTGGCTAGGAAAATAGGGGTCGTGTTGACTGATAGAGACATTGTTCAGACTTCACGGGCTGGCCGTATCTTGAATGCAGTCGAGGAGGGAACGAGGCAGCGACCACGTCCCATCGTCGTGACCTTGGCGCGCCGTGCTCTTCGTGACGAGCTCTTGAAGGCAGCTCGTGTCCGCCGGGGTGCCACCACAGAGAATGCTGACATCCCTGGTCCAGCATGTCGTTTCTATGTGAACGAACGGCTAACACGTGTCAACCGCCTACTCTTCCGTCGTGCTCGTGAGCTTGGAGATCAGCACCACTGGCGCTTTGTCTGGACACGGGATGGCAAGATTTTTGCTCGGCAGAATCCTGGTAGGGATTCTCCACGCCATCGCATCCGTGTTGAAAAAGATTTGGATCGTGTTTTTGGCTCCGGCCCCCGTTCGAGCACCTGAAATGGAAGAAAATAGAAAAAATATTAAAACTAATTACCACAGCTCAATATATAATTACTTCTATCCACTTTTAATTTTGTTCCCGTTTCTTTTTGCATGCATAATTATAAATACCTCTTCGTCAGCTTGTCTGTTGCCAGTCTTACAAATTATTCTTTTCTATGGTAAACCTTGGCTGTTCCCACTTTTATTTTTATATCATATCAGCAATCTGAAATCAAAATTTTCTCTGTTTAATATATTTATTGCATTTAATACCTTGGCTTGCAATGACATAATCACTGTAACATGGTCAATCAAATATTTCGCAAACTGGTTTCTGTCACTGTTGTTTACATGTTTTGTTGTATTGCTTACCATTGCACTTTTTGTTCTGCCTTTGATCCAACTTTTACATCTTGTTGCTATTGTCACTTTGTGTGTTTCAGTGATGTTTAATAGGCCCACCCAGAGAGAATACCTACAAAATTCACAGTCAAACATTATATATTACACATATAAAACATATTTATTTATGAATATTGCACATGGGCGAGGTATACAGTTGAACACTTTTTATACTCAAGGTACCCACTCAAAGTATAGTATTTGCAGTTTTGAATGCTATTATCAGCTTATTAATGTTGTTTATACACATTATTCAACTCACCATTTCAATATTTTCTCATTACACTTGTTTATATTTGTTACACTCCTTTCAACTTATTGGCCTCAGCGTACTGTCAATTTGGCCAATATCAAGTTCACGACCGGGTCGCAAAACTTTAGTTCGCTCTCGCATGCCTATTATTGTGCACATTATTGTATGAATTTCTCTTTGTTTTATAAATGATGGCACAAAATAGGTATCTTAAATTAGCACTTTTTAACGCTCAGTCGCTTAATACTGGACATGATGATTTTTTAGTAGCAATGGCGTGCCATAAGCCCGACATTTTGTCGGTTAACGAATCCTGGGTGCGACAAGGACAGGAAGCCCGCGCCCCAAAAATTCCAGAATATAGACTACGTTGTACACCACGGCCGTTACATATGCGAAGTGGGCGGGGGGGCGGAGTGGCGTTCTATATCAAACGAGATATCCGAGTTCGCTATGAAAAGTATCCTATCGCTGATATTGAACAAATGTGGGTATCGACGAAGGTAAATGGACAGCGTATTGTTGTTGGTACAGCCTATAGGCCTAGTTGGATTAGTGTTGATACATTTTTCGATGCACTTACTGCGTCCGTAACTCATTTTTCTAATTTTGATCACCTAGTTTTGCTCGGTGATTTTAATATAAATCTATTAAAAAAGTCTGATCCTTCAACGTTAAAATTTTTGCAGTTCCTAACGTACATGGGCCTTGAACAGTACGTAGACAAACCGACGCACTTTACAGCTGAGTCGGAGTCACTAATTGATGTTGTTTGCACTAACTCCCGAGTTCGCGAGATCACGGTTTCGAATATAAAAGGCTCCACTGGACACGCAATGATAAATGTGACTTTGATGATCAAGAAAAATAAAATTCCACCCAGATTTATAACATTTAGGCCCATAAAGGACATGGACTTAATTGGTTTTAACAGTGATTTAGAGTTTCTAGACTGGGAATCTATTTTAAGCCTTCCTACTATTGATGATATGGTTCACTGTTATAACAGTCACCTATTAAAACTGTTTGATAAATATGCGGCCATAAAAACCATAAAAGTTAAATATAATCATACCCTGCCATGGATCACAGAAAATATAAAGTACATCACTGAGCTTCGAAACGAGGCTCATGAAAAATATCGTGGCACAAAAGCGCATGGGGATAAAAAAACTTGGAAAGATTTAAATAAATTTTTAGAGATTAGTATTTATAATGAAAAACGAGCATTTTTTGATCACTTTGTTAATTCTAGAACCTGTGATGGTAAGGCATTTTGGCGGGGTATTAAGGACAAGGTTTTGGTTGATCCTAAGCGTTATGAAAAACTACCTGATCGGTTTAGTAATCCGTGTGAAATAAATGAACACTTTTTATCGATTCCTGTGAGTAATGATTTATCTCAAGAAAATTTTACCTACTTTAATTCAAATCGTTATAACAATACATCTTTTACATTTGAACGGGTTACGGAAAAGGATGTTTATAATTTTATCGTCGCTATAAAATCAAATGCGATCGGTAGTGACCTCGTGAGTAGAGATATGATTATTTTAAGCCTGCCTCGTACGCTAAACATAATTACTGAAATAGTAAACCAGTCCTTATTCTCGGGTACTGTTCCTTCACAGTGGAAAGCTGCGCTAGTGACCCCGCTACCCAAACTAGATGAACCAACTGAGCTCAAAGACCTTAGACCGATAAGCATCTTACCTTATCTATCTAAGATATTGGAAAAGGCTGTGTATGTCCAGTTGTCAAAATTTGTCGAGCATAACAATATTCTACCTATCCATCAGTCGGGCTTTCGTAAGGGCCGGGGAACTGGCACAGCTTTATCAGATGTTGTGGATAACATACTGGCTGAGACAGATGTTGGCCATGGTACCATACTCACGCTACTAGATTTCTCTAGGGCATTTGATAGTATAAACATTCCTCTTCTCTTGGCAAAGTTAAAATATTACGGTCTGGATGATTTGTCTATCAAATGGTTTGGGAGTTACTTTAGTCAGCGTTTTCAATCAGTGCGACTCACTAAAGATGATGGAGGGGAGTTAGTATCCGATGCTAGGCTTCTTTCGCGAGGTGTACCCCAGGGTTCTATTCTGGGTCCACTATTGTTTATTCTGTACAGTGCGGACCTTGTTACAGTCATTAAGAATTGTAGGTATCACTGTTACGCTGACGATCTCCAACTGTACATCTCTGAAGACCCAGACAGCATAGGTTCTGCAATAGACAGAATGAATGAGGATTTGGTAAGAATAGGAGAGTGGTCCATTAAAAACAACCTAATGCTTAATCCGTGCAAATCCAAATATATGGTAATCGGCACCAAAATGCAAATTGGCAAAATTTTACACCAGCAACCATCAGTGATTGTGCAAAATCAGAGTATAGAGAGAGTTGATGAGGCTAGAAACTTAGGAATCACCTTTGACAGTCTCCTGCGATTTGAAACACATGTTGTTAACCTCGTCAAAAGTTGTATGTACCGCCTTAAAGTACTTTATCAGATCCGGAATCTTCTGAGCGAAAATGCCCGTATTATTTTGTGCGAGTCTCTGGTTCTGTCTAGACTAAGTTATGGTGATGTCGTATACGGACCTAGACTGCTAGCCAGAACGAAACATCTTTTACAACGCGTCCAAAATGCCTGCTGCAGGTTTTGCTTCACTGTGCCCCCGCGAAGCCATATTACTCCAATTTTAAATACTGCGGGTATGCTCAGCATGGAGCATCGCAGAATTATGCACCTGGCTAGTCTACTCTTTGATGTCATTAAATTCGAACAACCGGAATACTTGCGTAAGAAGTTGAACTTGACGCCGTTGCACGGTAGGTATGGTACCAGGAGCAATCGTGCTCCTCTCGAAATGCATGTTCATCGGACAGTGGCATTTAGAGGCAGTTTCCGCTTCCTAGCAACAAAGTGCTGGAACTCTTTACCTCCCCCCATCAGAAATGTATCCACCAAATACACATTTAAAATTAAGTTGAAAGCATACTTACTAGATTGTCAAAAAACAGGGAAACTCTCGCAACTTCTAGGTTAGCGGTGGCTGCCAAAAAATGGTATTGAGCAAACTACCCACATTTCTATTTAATTTAATTATAGTTTACCAATTATTTAACTTCCTATTTTTATTTATGTTTATTTTACTACTTACACTAGGTCTCTACACACGCGCACACTTTTTTATCTCACATGAAACTTTTTCATTCACACGCGATATAAACAGACACTCGCAACGTTCACTCTGGGGTAATGGCTGAAAACCAGTGCTGCCCTCTTTTGGGTATTCCTTGCACTGAGCCTTGGCCCTTTGCATCGCTGCAGCACACATGTGCGTTTAACTGTGTAAGTATTTATTTATTTACCCTTTATTTTATTTTGAAATGTATTCACTTTATTTTTCTTTTACTGTTGAATGTATGTGTGTGTTGTTAATTATGCAATAAACGTTTAATCTATCTATCTATCTATCTAGTTGATAATAATTGAAGTGATCTACAACAAGGGTAGACATTTTCAGAAATAAAGCCAGCCAGCCAAATAAAGCTGTTTCCTATGTTTGCTCTGAACATTACACTCTTATTTGAACGACCATGCAAAAGGGTGTGCCGGGTTATATTTCTGCCCGCATTCGGAACACAAAAGCGGGAAAAGTCAATAAAACCACAAGAAAAACTGCGGACGAAAATGTATGTCAGGCATTTTTAGGGTTCTGTACCTAAAACGGAATCCTAGTACTGAGACTTGGTTCCACATCTCTCTGTCTGTCACCAGCCCGTATAAACCGTGATTGTTCGACAAATAAAATTTGTTGCCGCTATAACATTCAACAATATCGAGTCCCTTAGTCGCTTCTTACGACACCCACGGGAAAGAAATGGGATGATGCTATTCTACGCCGGCATCGCCGACATCAAGGGGGTGTATTGCAATTTTAGGCGATGGGCTGACAACCTATCACTAGCGATACACAGTTATCTGATTGACCCTTAAACTTTTGTCAGACGTAGCGTAAATAACCGTTTATTTACGGCTGTTTATGCTCTACGGCGTGATATATGTATGTATATATGGACATAACAAATATAATCATATTATTTTGTAATTGTTATGCCATCAAAATGTCAATGGTCATTATAATCCCACTATGATTTCTATTTATTTTTTTAAGCACTCGCGATCTCTTTCACTCATTTTATGTATTAGACCGGGTCGATCGCGTTAGTATTTAGGTAAATATTAGTAATTTACCTGTGTCCCGACGTTTCAATACAGTTTCATGTATTGTAGTCGCGGGCAACCCACGACCCGCGACCTATACTATCGCGATAGACCCGGTCTTATACTTAAAATGAATAATTTCTATACTTCAAATTGTTGGCAGAAACTGTCTCACTGACAGGCCATTAACATGCAAGTGAAAACACTTTCATTTAGCAGACTTCAGGCCATCTTACTTTGGCGGTTTGTCAGACGTAGCGTAAACATTCAGTTTGTATGCTCTGCTTACCCCCTAAGTATGTAAGCGTGATATATAAGATAAGATAATTCTTTATTAATAAACTTAATTTCAAATAGGTACACTATAAGAAAGTTATGAGGCTTGACCATTTCCTAAACTAAGAATGAGAATTCCTGTATCTTATGTAAATGGATAGGCGACTTAACTATTATTTTATATTGAAATCTACTATACAAAACAATATAAATAAACTTAAATAAACTATACAATATAATATACCTTTTTAATCTATACCTAATTAAATACTAGTGCATATTTAAATCATCATGCATCATACAAACGTGTCCTAATTAAATATTACATAATCTATAGCAAAAACAGCGTATATCTTCAATCGCGACGCAAATAAAATACCAATTCAGATTTTTTACAAATTATCATACAAATTACTACAACTTAATCGTAATATCGGTCCTCGGCAATTTTTCTCACAGGGCATTTTTCGTCACCCGTTTTGTGATTGCTTGGCTTTTTAAAACGCATGCATGTTGCACATATATGTGGATGTGCCCTTACAGTACAATCCTTCATAGAAGGGCCCAAGGACCCACAATGACCATATGTATGTATTTATATGTTCCGTGTGATGCCGGCGTAGAATAGCAAATGGGGTGACCCATTTCTTGCATTTTAGGCGATGGGCTGACAACCTGTCACTATGGCGATATACAATTTTTCGAATGACCCTCAAATATTTGTAAGACGTGGCGTAAATATCCGTTTTTGCGGCTGTTTACGCTCTGCCTACCCCGCAAGGGATTATAGGCGTGATATATGTATGTATATATTCAACAAACACTCATGCTTGTTCAATACTCGATATCCAAAAAAATTGATCTTGCCATGTATTAGGAAGGAAATGTTCAGGAATAATTGTTTCTCGATGTCAGTTAAAATATATAATCATCTATCCGCAAACATGAAGAATCTAACCTTAAACAAGTTTAAACCAGCCTTACGCAATTGGCTCATAGAAAAATGTTTCTACTCAATGCACGAATATTTCTCCACTCGTTAAATATAGTAAAATTATTGTATTAACTCTTTTTTTATTTGTTTACTGTACTTTAATTTTATAAATTGCTTTCTTAATTTATTCAATACTATAAATTTATGATTGCGTGTGATTGCCGGCTTAGACCGCCGTGTGATTGCCGGCTTAGAATAGCATCACCCCATTTCTTACCCATGGGTGTCGTAAGAGCCGACTAAGGGAATCGAGGGATGTGTATTGCAATTTTAGGCGATGGGCTGACAACCTGTCACTATAGTGATACACAGTTATCTGATTGACCCTCAAACTTTTGTCAGACGTGGTGTTAATATCCGTTTTACGGCCGTTAACGCTCTGCCTACCCCGTAAGGGATATAGGCGTGATTTATGTATGTATGTATGTATGTATAAATTTATTATAATAATTAATGTAAATGATGATAAATTTTGCATGCCGTGAATGGCTAAACATGCTGATCATAATTTTTGTCCTGTATTGTAACACCACTTAATACCATGTTTAAAGCAAATAAAGTTATTTGTATTTGTATATGTTTCAATCCTAAGGGAAGCCTCCTAAAGTTAAACAACAATGTAAGCTCAGCTGTGTTTGGGTTCCGGGAAAATGAAGAATGTTATTTGTATAGCTTAGAAGGATAACAATTCAATATTGAATAAACGAAAATAATATGAAAATACAATATTTTGTTTTTCATTCGTACTTTTATTTTTGTCTGGGTGTTTTTGATGCTAAGTATATTAAATATGTATGTACTTATTTATTTAGAGGTACAAAAAAAGTTAATAGGGTAAAAAAAAACTAGTGAACGTTAAACGACTCGGTGTCCCACACGAAAAGAAAGAGAGTGACAAACAGCGAAAACTCAAGACGGGCTGGTGATAAAGATCAACTTTCCCCAAGGAACATTGGTCAAATGATGAAAAAATAAAATTTTAACGCCCCATACAAAACTGCCGATTAGCTGCAAGCTTTGATTAATAATAATAATAAAATAATAATAAATGTACTTTTATTTCAAAATCAGCACAAGTTTTTACACTGAAATCCACCAAACTATACAATAGTTTGTAGGCAGTTTGGGGCTAGATGACGCTGTGTGAATTGTCCAGAATATTCATTTATTTAATTTCGTGTAGAACCTTGAATAAACAAACGACCCTATCAACTCTGGTGTAAGAGTTTTAAACCACCTTATAGGTAAGTAACTTGTAAACCATGATCATTTTAGTAATTTTAGACAGAAACTGAGAATGATTTCTTAAGGCGAGTGTTGTCGTGAACTGCCTGGACAGTGGCACAAATTCACAAAAAAAAACTGATAAAACTCTGTATACAAACAATCTATCAGAATGTCCATTGCTCAAGTTTTTGGTATTACCCATAAGTGAAATTAAAACCTACAAACTCAATGAAATATTCGCTGTTAGTAAAATTATGGCAATCAAAAGTGGCACATTTTGCACTAACTTTAATTACAGTGATATTTCATTGACATCGCAGGTTCTGATTTTACGGATTATACTACAAACTTGAGCTACGGACATTCTGACAGATTATTTGTATAAAGAGAAAATATTTTTTGTGAGGTGGTGCCACTGTCGAGGCCGTTCACAAGTACACTCGCCTTAATGTGCCCTCTGAGCATAAAACCCTCTTCCTTACCAATAATCAATGGATCAGTTTGCAATGATTTAAAACGGGTTTTTAAAGATTACCTAATAGTTTTCCTTGCTCATTCAAAATTCATTATTTCCAACATATGTTTCCAGCGTTGCCTAAATGGTATCTTTAAAATAATACCTAGGTAGAACTCCTTTGGCTACAAACCAAAGCCAACATGATAACCAGTAAAATAAATAACTGGTTTTGTGTGTTTTCGTTGGATGATGATAAAGTATGAATAATATATGTGGAGGTGATGGATCGGGAATCGATAAACGTGCGTCATCTTTACGACGACAGCGCCGCAACACAATGTGCCAAGGAGCAGTATTTTAACTCGAGCACCTTTCGCTTGAGTCTACCTACATAAGGATGTCAACAAATGGTTTTGCCAACCCGAATTTAAGTGATCTCGCACTTAGGTACCATAATACTTAGTTACAGTAAAAACAATGAATATGATTTTTTTTGGTGATTAGTTCGGATTTTAAGTAAACATTTTCCCGATTTCCTGATACTCAAACAAAAACGCGCGGCGGCAGTACAGTTCACTGTAACGGGCGTGTGTATGTGTGAGTGCGCAAACCGGGCATTAGTATGAAGTTAAACTACTGATCCTTGGTATATTGTGGCAACAAGGAACCGATGTATTTGATGTGCTCCAACGCCATTCCGGGGCCTGAAGACTGCGAAATGAAAACCGTTTCAGGGCACCGATTATAAAATTTCCAATGTCATTCTATTGATACTTTAATATTATATACTTCATACCGTTAGAAGAATACGAAACAACCAAAAGCATCCAACTGAGACTCATAGGCGACATTAAACTGGTGGACACCAAGCTGCATAGCCTGGCGCATCGCCGCAGGGTTGCCTGCTTGTCGGTATTTTATAGATTGTACTTCGGAGAGTTATAGAGAATTATAGAGAAACACCACGAATATCAACTACCACTATATTTGGCATTCGTCAATTATTCTAAAGCATTCGATAGTTTAACCCACAATTCCATATTTCAAGCTTTAGATATCCAAAACATTCATCCTTCATACATTAGTTTAATCAGAAACATCTACAAAAGTAGTACAGCAGCAGTAAAGTTAGAAGATTCAGGACCAGCATTCACCATACACAAAGGCGTGAAACAAGGTGATCCATTGTCTCCAAAACTATTTACATCAACCCTGGAGGAAGTATTTCGGAATTTAAATCCAAAATGGGAAAACAAGGGAATAAGCGTCGGCGAAGCGAAGCTCACGAACCTTCGCTTCGCAGACGATATTGTCTTGTTCTCATCAACAACTTCTGACCTGCAAGAAATGCTTCAAGATCTGAGTCGGGCGAGCCTTGAGGTTGGACTGAAGATGAATATATCGAAGACCAAGTTAATGACAAACCGATCTGAGCTTAATGTGGATGTGGATGGACAGAGAATCGCATATGTCAATGAGTACATATACTTAGGCCAAATAGTCTCTTTTCAGGCCAGACAAGACAAAGAAGTCGAGAGACGGGTCGAAAACGCCTGGAAAAGCTATTGGTCTATGAAGGAGCTTATGAAGGGAAATCTTCCATTGACACTGAAGCGCAAACTCATGGACATGTGCATTCTGCCCATCCTTACCTACGGTGCTCAAACTTGGTCTTTGACTGACATCCAGAAGTCCAAACTCAGGGTTTGCCAACGAAACATGGAACGCAGCATACTCGGGGTCAGGTTAATTGACCGAGTCAGGAACACAACGCTGCGTTCCCGTACACAAATAGTCAACGTAGGTCAGAAGGCAGCACACCTCAAGTGGGATTGGGCTGGACATGTTGCCAGAATGCCTGCTGCACTATGGGCAAAGATAACAACTACTTGGGTCCCTCCCAACGCAAAACGGGCACGTGGTCGTCCAAGAAAAAGGTGGAAAGATGAGTTACACGTCCACGCCCAAAACTGGGTGGAGGCGGCCCAGGATAGGGATAAATGGAAGAAACAGAGGGAGGCCTTTGCCCTGCAGTGGGACATGTCTGGTCAAAAATAAATAAAAAATAAAAACTTCGGAGAGTGTGCTCAAGAGCTTCACGAGCTTGTTCTACCAGCTCCCTTCTACCATCGGACGTCCAGACGCACCGCCGGATACCATCCGTACCTGGTAGCCATTCCACCAATTCGGACTAAGCGCTTCCAGTCATCATTTATAATGCGCACTGCTAAAGAGTGGAATTTACTACCTGCGTCTGTGTTTCCAAACGCATACAACCCTAATCTCTTCAAAGTAAGAGTGAACAGGCTTCTTCTGGGTGAGCTCGCTCCATCTTAGACTCTGTCTCTGTCCTATGACCTAGACTAGAGTCAAGAGCAAACCCATCATTAATAAAAAAATTAAAAAAAAACTGACATGCTATCGGAATACAATTGAGATGTTTTTAAAATAGTGGAATACGGACCAACTTGTGTATAGAATAGCGTGTCAGTCGAATGAATTTGGTCGTTTCGTAGGTCCTGCTTACATTTTAAAGTAAATATAACTCAATTTTCACAACTGTGCGTATGGAGCTGTCAAAATATCTCCAAGTTGGCAGCATTGGGAGCGTCAGCAACACGATTTTACTGCTATTTAAAAACAGGTTTTTGTTTACGATTAAGTAAAAAATATTGAAGCTAAGACGGCTAATGTTTAGTATTGCCTACTTTGTACAAATCCAATTTTGGAAACGATTCGAATTTGACCGTGTAAAATTTAAATTGAGATTATGTAACTAATTTGAAGAAATCTCTCTTGTAATAAATAAATTAGGGATAACTAGCAAATAATTTACATTCAAATGATAATATTGCTAAAAGTATAGGCTTTTTAACTAAGAGTAAAAAATATAAATAAAATCGTTAGATTTACAATTTGTGTGTACACTGTATACTGGAAGGTGACGGCGGGTACGTGAGGAGGTAAGCGGGAGGGTGAATTCAATACTGCTAACCTAACAGTTTTGACAGCTCCATACGCACAGTTGTAAAAATTGAGTTATAATTGTTATTAAGTTTATTAAAAGATGACACCCATTAAATAACAAGCAATGTATACCTAACCTCACTGCACGGCGTTGGCAACCTCAGTTGAGCTTTAAATTGTCAGAAAGTGCTGCGATGCAACAATAAATCATTTGTGTAATATTATTTAAAAATATACTTTCCGTAATTTTCATAATCGACCCTACGGCTATATACTGCATACTATTGGTTATTCTGTGCTACGGCTTCAATTTATGGTCAATAGACTATTTACAAGGGCTCTTTTTGATTTTTTGACAACCTTTCGGCTTCACTTGTTATCTTATAAAACGCGGTATAAAGTCCTACTATTAAATTCAGTGCAAATATTTTTTACTTCTACGTTCTACTAATGAGACTGAACTATTTTTCCAAGGAATATAGGTTGGAATATAATTATTTTTAATGTGTCTCTTCGTACGAGTGGTGAAACCTATGATTTTTGACTTATCCTTTGCGAAAGATGTTCAGTTTCACTCACCCTATAAATAATTTCAGCAGAACCTTGTATTTTTCGTAAAATTTTCTAGAGGTATTACAATGCAGACGAAGCAACGAAAATCTGAAGGAGTTGTGTTGTATCGTTAGGGAGGACTTGAAAATCACGTTCTTGTTAGCGAAGTTTCATATTTTAACAAAACTGGTGTCTTTATTGCTTGCGGAGTAGGCAGAGAGTTAGTGGCCGTAAAATACGATCGCTATTGACGAGTCTGACAATTTGAAGGCCTTTTAATAAAAATCCGGTTATCAGATTTAATACACATGAAACTCTAGAGTCCCTTAGTCTCTTCTTACGACACCAGCGGGAAAGAAATGGGGTAGTGCCATACTGAGCTGGCATCATACGGCCATGGTGTCTAGGTAGTGGTAGGTAATTGGGTTTGTATTACTGAAAATCTTGACTTAAATTTGAAACAAATGTCGTTTACAAATGGTGATGATATAAAGTTGCATGCCGTGTAGTGCAGTGCTTTTATTTTATTTTTTTATCCCGCCCGAGCCGGTTTTCTATTAGGACAACACAAAATTGTTATAAAAAAGAAAATCGTGTTATACAAATTTCTTATTTTACAATGACGGATCATGACGTCAATAAGTAATAATACTATCCTACATTGAATAAAGTAATTTCATTTCAATTTTCATTATGTATTTTTAGGCATGGACAGGGACAGACAAATTTACACTTACTGGCCCGATGGCGTAGCGGATAGTATCCTTGCCTGCTACGCCGAGGGTCGTGGGTTCGATCCCCACAATACACAAACATTTGTCAAATATTTTTTCGGATATTTGTGTTTAGTCTGGGTGTTTTGTATGTATTTAATTACAAGAAAAAAAGTATATACGTATTAATATCAGATATTTAGTTCCTATAGTACAAGCTTTGCTTAGTTTGGTGCCAGATGGTTCTGTATGAATGGTACACACACTTCAGCGAACTTTCACCTCATTCAGTTAAAATTATTCAAAGTTTCTAAAACATTATACGAATGGGACAATACGTGAAATATTTGTGAGTGTTGAGTTCACGGAGCGAAACGATGCGATCAACAAACTCGTCAACGACTGTTTGTGCTCGTTCAAGTCCAAACAAAGTCTTCAGGTTGTTCCAACATGCTTCAAAAATATAAACATAGAAAATGTGGAAAGTTCGACCGTGTTTCCATAATGAATTGGAATTTTACTTGGAGTAATCATTTATAATGCGCACTGCTAAAGAGTGGAACTCGATACCTGCGTCTGTGTTTCCAAACGCATACAACCCTAATGTCTTCAAAATAAGAGTGAACAGGCTTCTGCTGGGTGAGCTCGCTCCATCTTAGACTCTGTCTCTGTCCTATGACCTAGACTAGAGTCAAGAGCAAACCCATCAATAATAAAAAAAGAGTAAGTTAGAGTAGGGCATTTGCTATTGGAAAATGTGTGATATGTATTGCGCTTTCGAAAGATCATTAAACCGATTTCAATGGATATCATAAACGCGACGGTGCGTAGCGTGATAAGGGGCGCGATTGGGCTGTGTTCCCCACTAAATAATCAGGTGTAGATTTCAAAGCCCCGGGCCAAATATTGCACAGCCAAGCCAAAAAAAAAGCGCCTATCTTTAGGGTTAGAAGTGTATTGCAATTTTAGGCGATGGGCTGACAACCTGTCACTATAGTGATACACAGTTATCTGATTGACCCTCAAGCTTTTGTCAGACGTGGTGTTAATATCCGTTTTACGGCCGTTAACGCTCTGCCTACCCCGTAAGGGATATAGGCGTGATTTATGTATGTATGTATGTATCTTTAGAACTTTGTGATTTGCAGCGATCGCACGCGTTTATTGGACCTGTCTGGCGAGGAAAATAACTGTAAATTATCAAAATGAGCATAAAAATATAAGGATGTTCAGTATAAATTAAAATATTCCATCAAAAACAGGAAATCTGCAAAAAATAAAAATAAATTACTTTATTCAATGTATCCTAAATTATCACTAACTGACGTCATTATCCGTTATTCGTAAAAAAAATATTGTATGACACAATTTTAATTTTTTATATAACAATTTTGTATTGTCTTTATAGAAAACCGGCTCCACATATTCTTCACATCAGAGGAATTGTTTTACTACGAAATTAATGTGTGCGAAGCCGCAGGCAACAGCCTGTCTTTAATAGAATCACCTAGAATATTCCAGCCGTCTATGTCTACGCTGAGTAAAGGCGCCGAACAACTGAACACTTTACAGCACAACAAATGTACGAGATTATTATAGCTGCTTTAATAATCTCGTACATTTTGTAGTAGTTGTTGTTTGTAGCAACTTTGATTTTCTTGATAAATAAGGTAAAATTTTACTTGTGGCCGATAGCTATAAACTCAAGACGGGCTGGTGTTATGAAACATTTTTCTCTCTAAGGAATATAGGTCAAAATACTAAAAAAAAATTGGACCTCCCATACAAAATTGCCGGTCAGCTGATTAGATTTAACATAACATAACATAACAAAATTCTTTATTGCACATTAAATAAATAATACAACAGTAGATAAACACAAATAAAAGAAACAGTACAACCAGGCGGCCTTAATGCTAGGTAGCATTCTCTACCACCATTTACTATGGAAACTCAAAATATTTCTAAAATTTTACCATCCCGTATTGAAAAGGTAGAATTGTTCAATCGTGGATTCCTACATGTGATTCTTATGCCGTGTGACGCCGGCTTAGATTAGCATCACCCCATTTCTTTCCCGTGGGAGTCGTAAGAGGCGACTAAGGGACTTGAGGGTGTGAATTGCAATTTTAGGCGATGGGCTGACAACCTGTTACTATAGCGATACACAATTTTTCGAATGACCCTCAAACATTTGTCAGACGTGGCGTAAATGTCCGTATTTGAGGCCGTTTACGCTCTGCCTTCCCTGCAAGGGATTGTAGGTGTGATATGTGTGTGTGTGTGTGTGGTACTTATTATTTTGGACTTTTTGTTATCCATCCAGCTAGCAGTTTCGTTCGCTGTTCGCCTGGGTTCCCGTGTGGGATTAAGATTGGGTTTTTCTGCCTACCCCGCAAGGGACAATAGGTGTGATATATGTATGTATGCACGTTTGTATTGATTATTTATCATCATTGCTTCCCCTAACCTATTTGAACTTCACTGATGCAGTAGAAACATTGCGTAGGTGCTTTCAGAAGATAGTACTTACTTATTTTCATTTTATTATATAAAATAATAGCTCACTTAACTTTAAAAAAAGTATAATTCCAAAGACAAGTTTGAAGAATAAGGAAAACAGGTCAAGTTAGGAAGACGGTGGAATGGCTGGACTGCCGATGATGTGACGCAGTTGCCCGCGACGCATCATTGTATCAGGTTCAATTCTCAGTGGGGCACTCACAAAGTTGATATTTATCAATTGTTTAATTTGTTCACAGCCTGGTAAGGACATTGCAGGCTGAACCACCTGGTTGTTCCGTACTTCGGAGGGCACGTTCAGCCGTTGGTGCCGGTGGCTGTCTATAATTACTAAGACGGCGCTCGTTACACAACTATGTCAGATGCCTGCTAGTAGGCGGTTGAAAAACTCTGACACCAGGTTTCATCAGGTCATGGGACGACTCGGTGTCCTTAACAGACGCTTATAACGCAGTCTTACAGCAAGAAAAAATGTCATCAACTGTCCTCAGATGTTTGTTTTGTCCGTTTGTTATGTTCACGGTTACTATGGCAACGGCTTACGAATACTCTCTCGAATTAAAGTAATATTTGAAGGTACACTCAAATTCAGGCTGGGTTAGACAATTTGGACTTAGGACCGATCTTATGCCCCGCGTTTTTCATATTCATTTTCGTATAAGACCAAACTTTTTTTAAATATTGACTAGGACATTAAGCTATCACGAAATTAAACTTTATTTCATACCTGCGTGTTATTTATTTGCAAACAAACATCAGATCGGGGACATCCTAAAGAAAGGTCAGGGTCAAGAGTACCCTAAACCGACGAGCATGTATGAACAGATTGATGCATGTTGAAGAAGCGAAAGAGGTATGTCAGGATCGTAGCAAGTGGAAAGATGTAGTCTCTGCCTATCCATATGGGAAACAGGCGTGATTATATGTGTGTATGTATGTATATTTTGCGTGGTGCCGACCCCCACTTTTAAGGGTTGAGTGTTTATGGTCTAACGCCAGATTTTTTGTTTTTTTCCGACTTATTGGTATTCGGCGAAAAAAAAGAGAGGCATAAACTCAGCAGTGGGTCGATTTGGTTTCATGTGATGATGACTGTTTAAACTTGATTTAAATCTTGATGCTTTCACATAATACAGGGTTATTTTTTATTCACCCCAGAAATTTCACAGGGTGATTCTACTCATGATTCTGAACAACTTTTATTATGGGGTCACCTGCGAAATCGCGAGAAAAACAAACAGCAGCTGCATAGAAAAAATCATACCTACTCAAACAAAATGTATGGAACAGCTGGATTTTTTTTCGCGATTTCGGACCCCATAATAAAAGTTGTTCAGAATCATGAGTAGAATCGCCCTGTAAAATTTCCGGGGTGAATAAAAAATAAGCCTGTATAAACAAATTAACGAAAATCTAAAAGTTATTAGAACGTGTTCTGTTATCAATTTTAAGTATCCTCAGTTTTTTTAGTATATCTACTATAAACAGACTTTCAACCTACTTTAGCTTTATTATAATGTATTGATAGATACACCATAATCACAAGTCTCGCTAACCTTTTCTACTCAAAAACCCTAATTCAAATATGCTTATAGTATAAACGCAATTTTTTTCGATAGTTCGCCAGCACTACCAAAACAACTCTTAACTAGTCTTCTTCAAATTAAGACCCCAGGGTTTAGAAACAAAGTTGGATTTGAAAACAGTACCTAGAACTCGGGGGTGTAGGATAATTTCACCTTAACAAGGTGTTTAAATTTTGAGTAGGCGCGGATTTGTGAATATTTGATGGTAAGCCGTCGTCAACCCGCTAAAGGGATTAAGGGGAAACAACAGCCTGGATACAGGGTCTTAAATGTTTATTATTACTAGTGATACAGAGAAGAAATGACTGTACGAACTCTCAGGGCGTATGCTAGACGTGAAACTGACCAACTTATCAACATACAAAAATATTGGTCCTCCCATGCAAATCAGTCGAGTAGCAACGACTTTTTTCATATTTCGAATAAAATGGGCTTAGGAAAGTGGTTCAGTTTCACGCCTAGAACACGCCCTGTAAGTAATTTCATAACACACAGTACATTCCGTAATTTTGTATTATTTTTAGATATATAATAAAAAAATCTTGCTGTTGCTCGAAGTTCTTTAATAACTCTTCATTATTTAAATAATATTGTGATGGATAATAGTTGTTGAAAATCAAGAATATATTATTTCTTTTAATTATAATTATTGCTTGACTCTTTCCACACATGTCTTAAGGTAGACTGAGAAATAACGCCTTTGGCGTTAGTCCGCCTGTGTACATTTTTGTGCATAAAGTTAAATAAATAAATAAATTATTCTATGAGGTATATAAAACCCCGTATAGATACAACTTCACACAATACGGCCAAAAATTTCACACAATCACGGAGATTACGCCACAAATTGAATTTGAAACGTTTTCGGCTAAATTTGAAATTTAAACGCATATTGAAATTAGAGCTTTTGGTTTTTTACTAAATACACCGAAATAAAGCTGTTTTAAATGATATTTCTACAGTTTTTCACGAAATTGAATATTTTTGGAGTTATTACAAAAAAGGCTAGAAGCACGTTGAGGGTGTGTTTAATTTTTCTTAAATTATTTGATATTGGCATACGGCTTCGACACTGTTTTTCAAAGGCGGTTCGCTCACTTGTCAAACGCCTCCGTTACGTACCGTAAACCCACCGTAGCCGTATTTGTATGGAAATAAGATTGGAATTCGCAATTTCCTTTCGTGTGATTGACGCATGCGTTACGGTGCGCTTAAAAAAAGGGACCGACGGACGGCAAGAGAACGAATGGGGTGGTATGGGATCTACCTCCTAGCGGTCCAGCCCGGGCAACGGCAACACAGGCTTGCCTGTAGATAAGTCCGACTGAACGATCCCACGTGCGCGGTGGAAGGCTCCGTAAGGGGCCGCCTGGCTCGCGACCACCATCCCACCGAAGTCTGGCGCCAAGTAGCTTGCTGCGTTCCGTCAGTGTGTGGGAGTGCCAGTGCCTTAACAGGCTTCTTCTGGGTGAGCTCGCTCCATCTTAGACTCTGTCTCTGTCCTATGACCTAGTCAAGAGCAAACCCATCATTAATAAAAAAAAAATAAGAACCGTCAGATTTGCATATATGCCATGATGTCGTAAACTCATCACAAGCTCGCGAGTGGCTAGTTTGAGGCATTATCTTCATTATCTCGGCATGTAAATAACACGCTTTAAAAATCTTGACTTCAATTTGAAACAAATGTCGTTTTCAGATGGTGGTGGCGTAAGGTTACATGCCGTGTGACTAACCGAGCTGGTTTTCTTTTAGGACATTACAAAAAAGAAAATGATGTTATATAAATTTATTTTTTTTTCAATGATGGATCATGACGTCAATAAGTGATAATACTATCCTACATTGAATAACGAATTTGAATTTAAATTTCAGCCCAAATCCACTCACTGCAGGGTAAGTGCCAATCCTCACGGTCATGTGTCAATTTCATTCCATTAAGTGAGTAGGAAAAAGCTACTTAATAGTAATAGAGACAATATAAGTGCTAAATAAAGACAGAGAAATAGGCTAGGGGTTTAAATTACGCTCCCGTCCCCAATAAGCTACCGGTAGAGGATATTATTGCTAGTTTGGAAGATACTGTCATAAAGAACAGAGTCCCAGCAAGCGACGCCGAGTGCCTGAGACAAGATGTGGCGTCTATGCTCCGTAAGTCCAAGCTACCTAAACCTAACCTATCAAAGCAAGAAATTCATGCCTTACACCGTCTACGTAGAAATGAAGATGTGTTAGTCCTACCGGCAGACAAAGGTAACGCCACAGTTATCGTAGACACTTCAGCTTATGATGCTAAAGTCACGGAACTAGTAAGCGATACAGCCACGTATAAGAAGGTTAGCTATAATCCCACAGCTAGAGTGACTAAAAAGGTAATAACTGTGCTACAGGCTTTACCTGACACTGAGGATACCACCCTACTAAAACCACGGATTCCGACCACACCTAAGATATACGGGCTGCCTAAGATCCACAAGCCCAACTGGCCGTTAAGACCTATAGTAAGCCAGATAAACGCACCCACCTACGCGCCATCACGGCACATGTCCGATGTCCTGCAACAAGTCACTGGGAAAACGTCTAGTTTTGTAAAAGACTCTACACATTTTACCCAGTTACTCGAGAACATACGGTTGGAGGAGGATGAAGTAATGGTGAGTTTTGATGTTGCTTCTTTGTTCACGAATGTACCAGTAGAGGACACAATTAAAATTATAGCCAATTGCATTGAGCGAGCCGGTATACCTACTGAGTATATAAGTGGCATTGAGCTGTGTCTGCGTAGTGGCTATTTCATGTGGCGGGGTGAGTACTACCTGCAAGTAGATGGAGTGGCGATGGGCTCTCCAATAGCCCCAGTAGCAGCTAATATTTTTATGGAGTGGTTTGAGCAAAAGGCAATGGAAAATACTCCATGTGTGCCAAAGTGCTGGCTGCGATATGTAGATGATGTGTTCGCTGTCGTCACCAAGGATATGGTTGAATTGTTGACAGAACATCTTAACTCGGTTCACCCAAAAATTAAATTTACTGTGGAGAAGGAGGAAAGGGGCACTCTACCATTCTTGGATGTTCTGGTAATGAGAGGTAGCGACGGAAGATTACAACATACTGTGTATAGAAAACCGACGCACACCGATAGATATCTAAGGGCAGAGTCGCATCATCACCCACAACATCTCTCCTCGGTCCCCCGCTCTCTCATTAACAGGGCGCTCCGTCTATGCGATCCTGAGTTCATAGAGTCGGAGCTAAACCATGTCAGAGAGGTGCTAGAGTGTAATGGGTATAAGTGGAATCAGAGTTGGCGTATCGCAAATTCTTCTAGCAAAAAGAGACCACAGACTGTAGAAAGACGTCCTACTTATCTTCCGTACATAAAAGGTGTGACGGATAAAATTGCCTTCTTACTGAGTCGGAAATACAACATAAAGACTATTTTCCGACCCCATACTCAAGTAAAACACTGGCTAAGGTCGCCGAAAGATAAGGAGCCCCTGTCTGGACCTGGTGTTTACTCTATACCTTGTGAGTGTGGTAAGAGCTATATCGGCGAAACACAGCGGCATGTGTCTACAAGAATTGCAGAGCACATACGGAGCGTAAAGAACTGTAACACTTTGACGTCGGCGGTAGCAGAACACTCGCGGAATTCGGACACCAACCACTATATTCGTTTCGACAAGACAGCTATTCTGGCTAGGGAAAGGTTTTTTGTACCACGCAAAGTTCGGGAAGCTATAGAAATAAGCCGTCATCCGAATTTTAACAGAGATAGTGGTTGGTCGTTATCGCCGTCATGGAAGCCAGTGCTAAAAACAGTATCACCGGCGGCAGTAAACCAGGTGAAAAGTGATGATGTGGTTAGTGTATTTTGTTCGGACTTTTTGATGATAGACTCTACAAGTCAACCGCAACCACCGCAAGAACCACTAACTGCGGCCACTGCAGCGCCACCCGCCATCTCGGCGCGCGCGGCCCGCAGTGTTCGGCAATCACAGCTGACGGGCGGGCGTATGTGATCTGTCGACCTCCGTGAAGAAGGCTGCCGTAAGCAGTCGAAACGTCGAGAGATAAAACTCTCTACCAAATTTACAACAAGTAAGTCGTGTAAACCCACATCATGAGAAATAGGCTATTAAATATATCACGCCTTCATCCCTTGCGGGTTAGGCGGGATATATACAGGGTGTAAGGGATAGCCATTCGAACACTTATAGGGTGCAGACCATGAAACTGGACAACTTTCCATAGGAAAATATTTCAGGAAACGCCAAATTTTTTTTGACTTCTCATAGTAAATGCAGTCAGCTGATCATGATTTTGTATGGGAGGTAGACTTTTTTTTCCGTTTCCTGACCTGACATATGTTTCTAGGGGAAAGTTGTTCAGTTTTATAGTCTGCATGCACCCTATCAGTATTCGGAGAGCTGTCCCTAACACCCCATATAAACGACCGAAAAATCGGATATTTACGCCACGTCTGACATACATTTTTCAAGTGTATTCCGAACATTGTTTATCACCATACTGACCGGTTGTCAGCCCATTGCCTAAAATTGCAATTAATATGTAACCCCCGATTCCCTTAGTTGCCTCTTACGACACCCACGGGAAAGAAATTAACTGTGCTATAAATATTCATTTTTACGTTTAGCGATTCATATTAGCGATCCTTATTAGCTATTTGCTCAGCAAACCGTAAAGTTTTGCACAAAATTTAATATAGTATAATAAGGAAAACGCTGAAATATTTACTAAGGCAGAATCATAAAGCTCAACAAAATAATTACCTATTACTAATAATAGAAGAAGAAAGAAGAGTATGATGATGATTGAAAATACCACCTCGAAGTTGCATTTACAAACGCCGACAGAGTGCAACACCGCTGATGTTATTTTAAACGTGAGATCGCTTTAGGTGGGACGTTTTTTATACAAATGTTGAATGGACTTATGTCTTTAAAGGAGAATAAATTCTTATTAAAAAAAATATTTTTTGAATAAAATGAGTTTGATTTTATTGTGGATTGTGGATGAAAACTCTTTATCTTTTAACTATAAGTAGTTTTTATTCCCTTTATTATTTTGCATAAGAATTTGTTAAAAAAATACTTTTCATCGCAAGTTCATTGAATTTCAAAAAAATAAATCGGGTGATGCTATTCTATTCTTAATAAATAACACGCTTTGAAAATCTTGACTTCAATTTGAAACAAATGTCGTTTTCCGATAGTGGTGGTATAATGTTACATTCCGTGTGATTTACCTGGCCAGCCCCGAGGCAGTGTCTTTCTTTTTATTTTTATATAGTATATATTTATTTAATTCCACCCGATCCGGTTTTCTATTAGGACAATAACAAATTGATATAAAAAAAGAAAATTGTGTGATACAATTATTTTTTTTAAATGACGGATCATGACCTCAATAACTGATAATACCATACATACATACATACATAAATCACGCCTCTTTCCCGGAGGGGTAGGCAGAGACTACTTCCTTCCACTTACTACGATCCTGGCATACTTCTTTCGCCTCCTCCACATTCATCAATCTCTTCATGCATGCTCGTCGGTTTAGGGTACTCTTGACCTGACCTTTCTTTAGCACGTCCCCGATTTGATCGAGGTACGTTCGTCGAGGTCTTCCCCTTCCGACGTTCCCATCCACACTTGCCATATACACCTGTTTCGTTAATCTTCTTTCATTCATCCTCTCTACATGACCAAACCATCTAAGCATACCCTTTTCTACACCAGTCACTATGTCTTCTTTTATACCACAACGTTCCCTTATCACGCTATTCCTTATCCTGTCACTCAATTTTACGTCAATCATACTTCTTAACGCTCTCATTTGTACTGCATTTATTCTACTTTCATGCTTTTTCTGCCATACCCAACTTTCACTCCCATACATAAGTGTCGGAACTAACACTCCTCTATGCACAGCCAGACGAGCCTTATCAGAGACTTTCTGGCTGTTCATAAAAGCGTGCAACGCTCCATTCACCATGTTGCCGGCATTCACCCTACTTTCGATGTCACTTTCACACTTTCCATCTGATGTGAACATGGAGCCCAAATACACAAACTCTTTCACTTGTTCCACCCTCTCTTCTTCTATCATAATTTTACACTCTGTCATATTTTCCTCTTTCTCAAAAACCATTGCTTTTGTCTTACTTACATTCACTTTCATTCCTTTCCTTTTCAAAGCCTCATTCATAATATTTACCATCTCCTGCAACCCTTCAGCCGACGACGCAAGGATAACTTGGTCGTCAGCATAGAGAAGACATTTGATGAGTAAACCATTCATTCTCAGTCCACATTCACTCTCTTTCAAATCTTCCAAACAACTATCCATGAACAGATTGAACAGCCACGGTGACGCAACACATCCCTGTCTAACACCTTTCTCGATGTTAAAAAGTTCAGTGTACGCCCCGTTTATCCTGACACAAGCACTGGAATCCTTATATAAGGATTTCAGTGCTCGTATCAAGATACTGCTCACCCCATGCATGGATAGTGCCGACCACAATTCATTCCTCACCACTCTGTCATAGGCCTTTTCCAAATCTACGAACGCGCAATAGACTTTCTGGTTTTTGGCCAGGAATTTTTCAGCTATGCAGCGCAAGAAAAAGACCTGATCCGTACATCCCATCCCCTTACGAAATCCTGCCTGAGCATCCCATACTTTCTCATCCGTTTCTTTCATCACTCTTTCAATCAACACCTTTGCATACAGTTTGCCGACGACACTGAGGAGGCTTATACCGCGGTAATTTTTGCAGTCCAGCTGTGACCCTTTTCCTTTGTATAATGGCACTATTACAGCCTTGCACCAATCACTTGGCACTCGACCGCTTCTCCAACAAAGGTTAAAAAGGAGGTACAGCTGACTAGCCACAACACCTTCGCCAGCCTTCAGCATTTCGACCGACACCCTATCATACCCTGCAGCTTTACCAGATTTCATACTTTTTAACGCTTTCACAATCTCATCCATTTCAATCTCACTTTCGTTCTCAATTTCATCCACTTCTGCAGTAGTTATTTCTTGCGCTAGATAATACCATCCTACATTAAATATAGATTATACGAAATTCAATTACAACAATGTAGGGCGTTTACTAAAACAATTAGCAGCATAAATCGTCAGGCAGTTCTATTTTCTCCTAAGGAGTGAAATAATTGTCTGAGTTAGGCATTCATGAGCCAAACTATGTAGCAATAAATGGAGACTACTACAAACAATCCACAGGAATTCTGTTAACTGTTGCTAATAAAACTGTGCCTACGATATAAACGATAGCGGGAGCGGGAATTCAAACCAGTTGCATTTAGACAATTACAGTCATAAAAATCTAAAGAAATATGAGGATCTAACAGATAACATTTACTTAACAGTTACACAATTTGGCAAACTTTTCTCGATTGAAAAAAATCTAAAATAACATCTATTTGAAACGTTTTTTGCTATATTATGTCTACAGTTTTCAAGTAATAATAAATTAAGCTATAATTTTAGATACACACTTTTTCTAGTACAAATTCCTTAATTAGACTTTGAACGGTATTTCTCTAGATACTATGTCAAAAACACCGTAAAACCTCGCGAAAATTTGAGCGCAAAATGATTGACTGTTTTTTTTTTGGTGCAGTGCAAAAGAAAGGGACAAATTTTTTAGGTGAAACAAGGCCTTAAGTAGTGCTGGTAATGCAAGATGTATCTTGCACAGTGAGTGACCATTTCTTGCAATTATTTATTTCTTGTACTTTAGGATATTTTCCCGCTTCCGCTTTCTCTTATGAAAACTTCTAGCCCTAAAACTAGCATTACCTACAGTTGTTGGCACTTGTACTAAATTACGGCACTTGGTATAGCTAGAATTACTAAGACATAGTATTATGTAGTTAAAACTAAATGCCTGAGTAGGACATGCCCTTTTAGTGACCTTTATTATAATATAAAGTTGCCAATATGTCGACGGAATACTTTCTTGACATAATTTTAGGAATCACATCAGCTGGGTTCTGGATAGGGCTATATCATCACTCAAACACATTACATCAGCCTATAAGCAGACCACTGCTGAACGTAGGCCTCCATTAGACACGATCTGCCGTTTTCGCTATATATATTTATTTATTTACAATCACAATTTAGCAGCATAACAGCAATAATACGCTAAGGCGCCGATAAACTTAAATGAAGTTTTTAGTATACAACAGTGCTAACACGACTATCTAATGTTTCACAGTGTTTTGAAGTTTTTCCACTAGTCGGCAAATAAGTCACACTTTATATTCACATAATTTTTATTGTGTACCAAATTAATACAATACAATAGCCGCGTGATGCCGGCTTAGAATGGCATCACCCCATTTCTTTCCCGTGGGAGTCGTAAGAGGCGACGATGGGACTCGAGGGTGTGTATTGCATTTTAGGCGATGGGCTGACAACCTATCACTATGGCGACACACAGTTTTCCGAAAGACCCTCAAGTTTGTCATATGTGGCGTAAATGTCCGTTTTTTGCGGCCGTTTACGCTCTGCCTACACCGCAAGGGATAAAGGCGTGATATATGTATGTATGTATGTAATAATAGGGTGCATAAAGACAATGAAACTGAACAACTTTCCCCAAGGAACATTGAAAGGAACAGGAAACGACAAAATAAATTGACCTTTTATATAAAATTTTGAGCAGCTGACCGCAATAATAAGGAAAGTAAAAAAAAGGCGTTTCCTGGAAAAAAACATAGGAAGTTGTTCAATTTCATGGTCTGAATTCACCCTATAAGTATTCAGATGGCTGTTCTTTACACCCATTGATATACCCATGCGAATTTCACACTACTATTGGCTATCTGTCGGACGGAATTACTCTGGGACACAGATTGGCTCAGACACGACACAGCGAATGCAACAAATATAGGGTGATAGGTAATTTGATTAAATACAATACAGGTAGATTGTGAGGCAGTAGGATATACACTTTTCTGGGCTCTTTACGCCACTCTCATAATTGTACCAGTTGGTAAATTGTTGAGTCCAGCTGATTTTTACACTATTGTATGTTTTATTATTGTATATTACTGACTTATTAATGGATCTTGTGTCTTTTTCTTCTTCTTTCGTGTCCATGACTCAAATTTATTTCGACCATCTTATGTCTGAAAATAAAGGAAAAAAATACCTAAAATAAAAGGAGAGGTCATTTCTAACATATTCTTCCATATAACAATGGGTCGGTAATAATTAATTATAAAATAATTAGGGCCTTTTATTTTGTGAAATGTATGACGGACCATATTCAGTTGCACTTATGGTACTCTGTTGAAAAAAAAAACAATAAACGCGTACAAACTACAAAAACACTTTTTGTTTTATTAGCTAACCAAAAAGGTATAAAAATCTACCTTTGAACAGGTTTTTATAAAAATAGTAAGCTTTCAAGCATAAACTGAGGCGCGTGAGTTTTACTTGTAAAACTGAACAACTTTTCTCAATAAACATGGCCCGATATGTGAAAAAATAAATGGACTTCCCATAAAAAGTTATCTTTTGAACATTTTTTAATAACTCTGAGACGGGGATTCATCGGGTTGATAGTGTCCCACACGAAACGACGAAGAACATTTATGTATGGGAGATCCATTTTTTTTGAGTTGGTTTTCTATTAGGACAATACAAAATTGTTATAAAAAAAGGAAAATTGTGTTATACAAATTTATTTTTATACAATGACGGATCATGACGTCAATAAGTGATAATACTATCCTAAATTGAATAAAGTTATTTCATTTAAGTTTTTTAATTTTCATATTTCGGCCTATATTAGTTGGGTAATCTTGCTCAGTTTTACGAGAAGAACTCATCCTAAAAATTATTGCACTGAACATAATAGTACCTTATTATAATAAAATAGTCGCCGTGTGATGCCGGCTTAGAATAGCATCACCCTATTTCTTACCCATGGGTGTCGTAAGAGCCGACTAAGGGACTCGAGGGATGTGTATTGCAATTTTAGGCGATGGGCTGACAACCTGTCACTATAGTGATACACAGTTATCTAATTGACCCTCAAACTTTTGTCAAATAGAAATAGAAATAATTGATGTGGTGTTAATATCCGTTTTACGGCCGTTAACGCTCTGCCTACCCCGTAAGGGATATAGGCGTGATTTATGTATGTATGTATGTATGTTATAATAAAATATGTTGGAAATGGCCTCTTCCCTCTTCATCCTGTATAGCTACCTACTATCTATGTGCCTATGTACCTACCTCTCGACTCGGCCACACAATGTACGTGGTCCGCAGATGAGACAGTCCGTACTGTCTGTCCCTAACTGTTATTTTGATAACAGTTCGTTAACAATATACAAATCAAACACATATTTTATTTTTAAAAATATATTGTCATTTGGATCGTTTTAATGTTCTATGGTTTATTTGGCACTCACAGAACTATTTTATTTTCATAAATGGAAGTAAGCGCCATCGTCAAAACCTTTTTCATTATTTCTTAATAACATTTTATGTATCATATACGTCACTTCGTGATATTACTTCCAGTTTGGTAAGGACATATCAGGCTGTACCACCTGATTTTTCGAATCTTTCTTGGGACAAGATTCTGGCTGTCGGCGCATATTAACGTCAGAGATTATAATACCAACCCGATGGCATAGCGGATAGTACCTTAGCCTGCTACGCCGAGTGTCGTTGGTGAGATCTCCACAAGACACAAATATTGTTTATGTTTGTAATGGTTATTTTCCATGTATAATATGAATAAATACATGATTATATATATATCACGCCTACATCCCATGCGGGGTAGGCAGAGCGTACACATACGTAAATAAAATGGATTTATTGGCAAAAAAGGTATATAAGTATTAATATCAGCTACCTTGTTCCATTTGTTCAACTTTTGCTTAATTTTGAGGCTAGATAGCGCTGAGTGAAATATCCACGATATTTATTTATTGATTAAATTTATTTAATTAGGTACGCCAAAAACAGGGTCTATACGGTCATTGGCAATATGGTCTCCCACACGACAACAGTAAGAGATCTGAATCGTTTTTATTTTTTTATTTCAATTGAGTTCTCGTTTGACGGAAATTGGAAATACAGGGCGTGGCCCTCAACAGGGTATTATAAGTATTTTTCAATTTAGAATTTGATCGATTTTCCCCAAGGAATATTTTTTTTTTTTCATGTAACCTCCCATACAAAACGTACCAGCAAACCGAGTTAGTTTGTAAAGGAGGTCAATTTTTTTAAAATATTTATACTTATGTTCCATGGGAAAAGTTGTAAATTTCATGGGTATTTTCGCTTTGTAAAATATTTTCCTCTGTTGTGGGTGTCTCATTGTATAATCTGAACGTAGCATTCATACCTATGGGAAAACCTTTTCCAAACCTGACATTTATTGTAGGTGAAAAATAAGGTCACGTCTTTTTTCACTTTACTTGTAAGTGACTACTTGTTGAAAGATAGCCGGAGGTCTCAAGATTTATAGAGGTACCAAGTACAATTTAATATGGCATCCATCACCTTCTGAACATTTCTTTACTGAGCCTCTAGGGAAGAGTTACTTTCAAAAATCTTTTCTCATGATGAAAAAGTTGTAAGTAGTATGATACATGTCTCTAAAAACTATGTCTATGTGGGTTCTATATTAATTGAAAACATACTGGCATAATAATGGAAAGATTATGATACGCCTGAAGCATTCGAATTTTGATTTTATGAGTAGAACTTTTTCTATGAAAAAACAAAAAAAAAAACAGCCAGCCAGTATTCAGTTATGATTAAAAGTTGGTTTATTGGTGAGGTACCAATAAATATAGATATAAACTATAAGATTCCATATTGTTTAAAAATAACCGCCATATTGCACTGAAACATGTGACAGTGTGGACAAATTGCTTTGCGGAAAACATGGCGGAATGTAATTTCCTATCTTAAATATGAATCTCTCATTTTTGATTCTATTTTACTCGATGATTCGGAACGGAACTCATCTGAAGAAGTTTTCGATACTGAATTTGAAATTGTTTGAAATATCAAAGAATTTCCCTTTTATTGATATGACATATTTCATTCAAAATTTCTTTGATGGTACTTTTTGCTTTTGACTTTTGACAGTTAAGTAGTTAATTTTATGCTACAAAAAAAGGAAGGAGTAAGGTAAAAAGTGTTTACAGGTACTCAATCATACTTATAGTTATACGTTGAATAGTTGTGTTACTAATGGGAGCTCAAATTACATTTTTAATAATCCTTCAGCTCGCCCTAAGATTTCAGTAAAAGTAGTCCACTAGTAAATTTTTACATCCTAAATGTCAGTAATATAAGTCCTGAAACGCGGTATCAAAGTTATTCCGCCGATCGCTATATATACAACTTCCAAACATGTGCGGTTGGAACAGTGTCGTACCCAACCAGGCGTGTAGCTACCCTTTTCCTGACATTCGTCACACGGCCAATATCTGGCCTCATCATCACTCCTCCTTATATTATACACGGGATCTAACCATGATAAACGTAAGTAAACATCAGTCGTTTCATGATCATGGCCCATTCCACTGAATTAAAATCGGACAATTCAACAAAATCGTTTATCGTAGTAAGAATCACGTGTTTATGTGACCGTGAAAGTAAAAAACAGTTATACAGTAAAACCACTCCAAATAATCGTGGAGCTGAATACCAAATTTTAAAACACTTCCCGTGTTAGGTATACAATTTTTGAAAACTTGCAAAATTTTCAAAGCCGTGCCACGCGTTACTGGCATTAAGACACACTTGCAAAATTGGCGGGCAAGAAATGAGCTGCGGTAGCCCAGAGGATGCCAGATGGAAGATGCGTCGCCACTAGTAATGCGAAAGTCGCAGGTTCAAATCCTGCCCGCGTTTGAAAATTTTGCAAGTTTTCAAAAAATAAATCGTGTAGCAAAAAAAACACAATTTTGACACATAATCCCACAAGCAATCTATTAAAATTCACAGTGCAGGTCCCGTAGAGGGCTTTGCAATCAACTTGTTCATAAAGCTGGAAACACGTGGAAAATTCAAAGTTAATCGGATGTCAGACATTATTTTCTGTTTGTCTTATCATCAGAATAAAATTTATTTAACTGAACTCAATCGACCAAGAGGTCGAAGAATCTTCTAAAAGATAAGAGTTTGCGATTAAATGTTTCATTTACGTTAACTTATGAAAGATTGATGAGATTATTGTAGTGACAGATATATATATTATCCATGATTAAAGGTAGTAAATTACACATTATTTTGCATCAAAGTCAATTAAAAATTATTTATGAAACAATAAGAAAAGAACGGAACTATGCAGACGTCTTGAGCCCCTTGCGAGGTTCTTTCTCAAGTATTATTTAGCACCACGAACGTAGAGCCAAAGCAAAAAAAAAAAAACAAGAAAAATACCAATATAAAGCATTTATTCAATACGTTTTTGAGTTGATTATATAATTTCTTAATTATTTTTAAAAATAAAAGTTAAATTCTATTTATTTATTACTCTTGCACTCTGCTCTGTTTTCCATCTTTATTTTCCCAAAGGTTGTCTGTAAGAGTTTTTCATACAAAAAATGACAAATTTTTGTATCACTAAATATTTTATTGAATTTGCAGGTTCTAAATTTTACTTTAGGATAATACTAAAACTTGGGCAATGGAAATTCATATAGATTGTTTGTATAAAGAGTTTTTTTGCGGTGTGGCGCCACTGTCGAGGTCGTTCACGGGTACAATCGCCTTAGATCGTGTTGCTAAGTTAATCACTTTAAAATTGAAATCGGTGCGTAGTCAGACGAAATCCTCTGAATTAATCCAAACCGACATATTGGATTACTGTTAGCAAATCCCTTCAATACGGTGAACTAACGGAATTACCTCACCCTCATCCCAAGAGCTCAAAGGTCATAGTAAATGTTATTAGTTACACCTTCGTCATAGAGTAATTGCCAAAATAATGGGTCGTCGCGCCATTTTAGTCATGTATCGTTATACCAAACAAGGTTTAACGTGGCGTAGGTACGTGAAGAAAAGGCTAGGTTACCCCCGGACCACCTGGTACCTATGTTTAAAACTACAGGTGAAATTCGATGTTAATTGCGTAGTCGGTTAGTCATTATGATACCAGGAATATGCACCGGCTACGTAATGTACTAAGAATTTTAATTTAAAAACACTCATGACAGAGCATCTCATGATATAAATATTCCAAATTCTTTAATTATGTTAAGAAAAAAATACATAATTATTTAAACAAGAAAAGGTAAGGAAAGGCCATTTTATTTTGATTTTTAATGAAGAAAGTAAATCGAACTCTAAAACAAAAAATATGGTCAGAGGTATTTTATTGTTACGGTAAACCCGGGATTTTAGCCAACCTTTTGTAGGAAATGTTTTATTTATTCCTCTCTGATTGAATCTCCATGCTGGTAAAATATTTTTAGGTTTAAATAAGTGAATCAATTCGAATGAAAGGCAAAAAATACGCTTACGATTTACGAATGACGTTTTGAATTGAATGACTTGTACTGTCATGTCAGCTGTCTAACGGTTACCCATTGAAAGAAATAGGTTGATTCCTTGCCTCGTAGCATATAACTACGCCAGTGTAGATGTTTGCTACGAGTTTGCTACATTCAAGTTAATGTTTGTTAGTCTACGAGCAAACGGCCTGAAATATTTTGATGTCGTTGACATCATACGTATAGGTATATTAATTATTTGGGTATTTATTCAAAGTTAAATAATATATTAAAAAGTAAAAAATATTTACGCCACGTCTGACAAATATTTGAGGGTCATTCGGAAAATTGTGTATCGCCATAATGACAGGTCGGCAGCCCATCGCCTAAAATTGCAATACACACCGTCAAGTCCCTTAGTCGCCTCTTACGACTCCCACGGGAAAGAAATGGGATAATGCTATTCTAATATTTGTCAGACGTGGCGTAAATGTCGGTTTTTTGCGACCTTCTACGCTCTGCCTACCCCGCAAGGGATTATAGGCGTGATATATGTATGTATATGAAAAAATATGACTGCTGATTTTGAGGCTAAAACAAAAGCTTTTGTACTCGTATTTCCAAAAGTAACAAAAGAGACCCTGTGTTAACATTTTTTTATTAAAAAAACAGTAAAATGGCTGTGATAGTTAATTAACAGAGAATGGGCACAAAATGTTTGATGCTTAAGCTTTGTAAAAGTTGACATAAATATGTATTAATACGTTATCTGTATTTTACGCCATATACCTTCCTAAAATTATTATACCGATGGAAGGTTTTGACCATGCAACTTATGTTTCTAGAACTACTTTAACGGCCACAACAGTCAATTGCTGAACATAGTCCTACCTACCAGGGTAACCTTATGTCTGTACGCTTAGGTACTTAGATTGACTTTGACATATCAGTTATACGACCAAATATTGGTGTAATTCATAATACAGGTGACAATACGAAATCATCGACCTTTTCAACAGGTGTTTTATAATTAACTGTTTACTTTTTAAGTGCATTAATGTTTTTTTAACAAGAATTTATTTTATTTCTTTTCTTTTTATCGTATTGATGGACAGCATTATATAACATCACCTTCGGTTTTTATATGTTTCGTTGATTAGAAATTGGTCCGTTTTGTTTAAAATATATAAAACTCTATGTCACGTAAAAACTTGGAAAACAGCTGCTATAGTTCGTTTACAAAAAGATAAGTACATTAACTTACAGACTTTAGATACCTATATCCGACCAACTTATTCAGACTTTACAAAGAACGCTACTTTTAAACGTTTACATAACTAGATCGTATTCAGCTGCATTCATTATAAAAACTTCAACTTGCTAACAACTGTCACAACTACGCTGCGATAACGCTGCGTTAACGCTGCGATTATGCAACTGGGTTACGAGAACGTACAATCAGCATGTGTCCTTAACGTGTTTTTAGCACAAACTATTTGCAAAGTACGTGATTCAATATCCTTGGTAGTAAGGATGTATGCAGACTATACAGGTGGTAACAAAAAAGGTATGACAATCCAAAAGGAGGTCAAGTTGGTCATGAACATGGATCGAAAGCGCTTGGAGTCATCATTTAAAATGCGCACTGCTAAAGAGTGGAACTCACTACCTGCGTCTGTTTTCTAAACCCATACAACCCTAATCTCTTCAAAGTAAGCGTGAACAGGCTTCTTCTGGGTGAGCTCGCTCCATCTTAGACTCTGTCTCTGTCCTTTGACCTAGACTAGAGTCAAAAGCAAACCCATCATTAATAAAAACTAAAAATAAAAATATATGGTGTAAGGGACGGCCCTCCAAATACTGATAGGATGCATGCAGACCATGAAACCGTACAATTTTCTCCTAGAAACATATGTCTTATTTTATCTATCCCACTTCTGGGCAAAGGTCTCCCTCCCCTTCTTCCACTGTTCGCGATCCTGTGGCTCCGCATCCGCAAAGTTAGGAAACGAAAAAAAAAGTCGGCCTTCCATACAAAATCACGATCGGCTGACTGCATTTACTATGGGAAGGCAAAAGTTTTTGACAATTCCTGAAATATTTTCTTATGGATTTTTTTTTCAGTTATATGGTATTTTTGCACCCGAGCAGTATTTGGAGGGCTGTACCTTACACCAAGTATAAAAAAATACCTCTTTAACAAAATTGCGTATCCGCTGGATGATTTAATATGGGAGATCAAATTCTTTCTTTCATATTTCTACCTTGACTGGCAAAGACTGGCACTCGAAGGCCCGGAGTAGAACAGGATGGAAACGAAAAGGTAGGCCTTTTTCTACCAAAGGCAACGATGTAGGCTAATTAAGATAAGATAAGATAAGATTTCTATCAATGTTCCATTGGGAAAGTTGATAAGTTTCATGAATACCTTGCTTGACCTTCTTTCGGCTTGTTATACCATTTTTTTTGTTACTTCTTCTATATTTTCCATCCGACTTTTTGATAGATGAAACTTCAAATGAATATAACGGCCCGTCACGTCACCGAAATGTCTGAAAAATAGGTACTTAAGTTGTTGATTTTTAACTTTTATCTAAAAATATAACAGACTTTTCAACGCATTAAAAGTTGAAATTGTCAAACAGACAAACAATTGGGATTGTGTAAAATAGACCAACTATTTGGAGCGGCCATTTGCAGACACCTTTAGTACGTAGAAAGCACAATAGCACTTTACGCTACATAGGTACGTAACGGCATTGTTATTTAGGTTACCTAAAAATGGCACACTAATGGTAAGCTTCGGCGCATCTAGAAACGGAATAGAAATGTATCGAAAACCTCTCAACTACAATTTTAATATTATTTCTTTGGAATTCGCCGTGTGATGACGGCTAAAATTTTCGTGTGATGTCGGCTAAGAATAGCATCGCCCCATTTCTTTCCCGCGGATGTCGTTATATGCGACTAAGGGACTCGAGGGATACATGAGTTTTGCAATTTTAGGCGATGGGCTGACAACCTAAAACTATAGCGATTCACAATTATCTGAATGACCCTCAATGTTTGTCAGACGTAGCGTAAATGTCCGTTTTATACGGCCGTTATGCTTTGCCTAACCCGCAAGGGATATAGGCGTGATATATGTATGTATTTCTTTGGAATAGATTCTACTCGCGAAAAATTCAGTTGTGCGATTTGAATTTGAGACTGAGTATGAAATCACGACTTCTCTCGGTCTATATTCAAACAATCCAAAAATCTTGCCACCGACCTACCAAGGTCAAGTCACAGAATATGTATTCGACATTTCTTTGATGTCATATTTACGAAGACAGACATAACGACGACCGAATTTAACACAGACCAAAAAACTTGCGATGTAAGCACGTGACGTTTGGGTGTTCTGTGGAATCAAAGAATAATTTTATTTGGATGATACCTATTGGGGTTGGGTCAGTTTTTCAGTATCAGCAATGTTGCTGACTGTCTTACCCTAAACAAACATAGCAAATTTTTGCTTGTCGAATGAATTACGAAGGGATTGATAATGATGACTCCCACAGACCTTTGAGAAAATAAAAGATCAGGGTAAATTAAATATCATACACATATACATATATCACGCCTATAGTCCCTTGCTGGGTAGGCAGAGCACAAGCAGCTGTAAAAACGGATTTTTGAAAGAATCTATCAGAAAATTGTGTATCACGGTAAGTTGTCAGCCCATCGCCTGAAATTGCAACATGTAACCCTCGAGTAAATTTTATGAATCTTACGACACCCACAGAAATGAAGTGATGCTATTCTAGCCAGCATCAAAAGGCTGCTGAACCCTAAGGAAACGTAAGTACCTATCATATTTTGTTGCGCAACCACCTAATAAATCAGCAGGCGGACGCGGTTCCGCCATTAAAAAGCTTTTAGAGAAACCTTCCCTTGTCAACGGCCAGTATCTTTCATAGCCGTTCATTTTTACAAAGAAAGAATTATTCTCATAAATTAATTAAAGAAATTGCAAACATGTTAGCGCCCGCCGGGGCTTGAACCCAAGACCGTGCGGTACCGTCCCACCGCTCTACCAACTGAGCTACCGGCACCTCGACCGACACTTCCAAATTTTCAATCTCTTGGTACTCGCTTCGACATCTAGTATAAAATATTTTAACACAGGTTAGAAGTCGCTTGTTCGTCGCTTATTTTTATTACTTACCACGCTTGGAAGGCGGATTGGCCAGCGCAGTGAAAGGTGTTGTATTCACATGGAACGCTGCTGCCTTTTCCCTGGATCCATCCCGTAATCGCCTTTTACGACACCCACGGATAGAAATGGAGTGGTGCTATTCGAAGCCACACGGCACCTTATTGTTAGGGCTGGCTCAAATCTTGCGCCATTTGCTACAGTTACAGATTGAAAATGTACTGTAACGTATTACGAGGTGTAACGAAAACTTTGCAAGCATGATACATACATATATCACGCCTTTTATCCCTTGCGGGGTAGGCAGAGCTTAAACGGCCGCAAAAACGGACATTTACGCCACGTCTGACATGTATTTGAGGGTCATTCGGAAAATTGTGTATCGCCATAGTGATAGGTTGTCAGCCCGTCGCCTAAAATTGCAACGGGAAAGAAATGGGGTGATGCTTTTCTAAGCCGGCATCACACGGCCTGAAATGTAAATGTAAATGCAAGCATGATCAGACCATGAAACTGAACAACTTTTTCTATTGAGGCTATGTTGATAAATGAGAAAAATCTCCTTTCCCAACATAGCTCCATAGAGAAAAATCTTTATTTTCATGGTCTGATATGCCTTCAAAATCTTCGGTACACCGTCCCTTACACCGGGTGTACCTAAATATAGTAGCGATATTGCAATCTTCTTTTGTCATATCAAATACAGTTTGTGGTAACCCTGGTGTCGACGTTTGAGGTGACTAGTTATAGGCATCTGACATATTTAAAATGGTCAATAACCATAATATTTATTTTCTGATAAGCAAAAGTGACTCAATGTGTACTGGCCCTAACGCCCATAACGATAGACGGCAACGCCTACGTTTACCGACTAAACTTCCAGCCAAGTTATGTAAGCCGATCGATTAGACAATGTTTCAGTGTGTATGTGGCTTTATATGAAGTACCTAAGTACATACAGGGTGTAAGGGACAGCCCTACGAATACTGATAGGCTGAATGCAGACCATGATACTAACAACTTTCTCCTATAAACATAATCAGGAAACGACGAAAATTGACCTCTCATGCAAAATCACGATCAGCTGACTGCGTTTACTATTTTTCACAATTTTCATTTAATCTTGTCAGCAACCGATAATCATACTATTGTATCCAAACCTCTTTACTTGTAAGAACTGTGGTGGCAGCACTGCTGCAGTTGATGTTCAGTTGTGAAACTTTCTTGTAACGAGATGTTATTCTCTTTTAAGAGTCTTACTTGAAAATAAATAAGTTTTATTTTATTTTAGAGCTTATTACAAAAAACTTAGACGCGCGTTTAGACCGTGCATATTTATTTGCCATACGATTTGCGTTGTTTAACAACTTAAACCATGTCAAACATTTTTTGTAATACACAGTAAGTGTTTTGCTAGGCACACGGTCAAACAAGTTCGCTACATATCTATTTAATAGTTTTCTGATATATGTTTTATTTCATGGTCTGAAGGCTATCCTATCAATATTCGGAAGGCTGTCCCTTACACCCTGTATAGTTCGTCTGTACTTTGATCGGTCTCTAGTTTTGTAAGTGTAGTATGAACACGCTTATACATAGGTTAGGCTGTATAAAAGAACACTAGGTATATACACTCACGTTTTTCCTCGAAATTGTTTTCTTCAATGATGTCTGTTCTATACCTAAAACAAACAATATTGACATAAGTAAAGAAAGGCCCCAATAAGAAATATTTGACAGCTGTCAGTTCCATACTAAAAACGGTGTCAAGAAAAGAAAATGGACCCTCTGCTATAGTATTTATACTCAAATCTCGGTCATGTAAAAATCCTAAAATCATAAAGTTATTTACATGCCAGTAAATCCAGCTTTATGACGAAAATATAAACTTTACAGTGTTTCGTTTGTTCCATATAAGCTGTCATAAAAACGTTTTTTATTTTGTTCCGAAGTCGTTTTCATGTTTGCTTTTGCTACTTTGCGATTCCAAGTCAATGTTTACTGGTTAGGTTGTGTTTTCTGCACCTAAACTTTATTTACTAACATATTTTATTTGCCGTATCATATCGGCTTTTGCTAACATATTTTATTATACCATCTGTCTCATCGTGTATATGTCGCAGTAATATGGCAAAATAAGGAATTCAGCCGAAGTCCAAATTTTTCCATAATCCGGAATATGGAAAAATCGTTACTTGATTCTGCTATCACACACAACAGATCTAGGAAATAGACAATAAAATAATGAAAGTATTTAACTCCAGATAAACTTTTTAAAACAGTTCAACGTATTGGGTATACAATTTTGTAGAACATGCTAAACTGCACCGCAAGCAGGGTTTTGTGTTTTGAACAGAGTTACTGGCATTACGATTCACTTGCATAATTCGCCAACGATAGCTGAGCCGCGGTAGCTCAGTCGGTAGAGGCGTCGCTATTAGTGATAGCGAAAATCACATATCGAAACCCAGCTTGCGGTGAAATTTTCCAAATTAACTATTTATAAAAATGAAAATTTGCACTAAATTGTATTCAATGCCATTCCAATACGCCAGTATATTATATTTGTCAGTTTTCAGTTTCATACTAAAAGGGACGTCAACAAAAGAAAATGTCAAAAATGTCATAATGGAATGAACCTTACTTTTTTTCTTATCAGTGAGTTCGTAGATCGTAAAAAGGCGCGGGACCTTGAACTTACAGCCAGTCAGGTTTATCACTATCGCTTTACATACCTATATCTTGTAGGTATAATGTAATTTTTATAAAAATTTGTATAATAAGTATTACAGATACAGCGGATTCATACTTAAACCTAAATATAGTCCGAATCAATAGCTGTAAAACAAATTTATTTTTATAAAGCGTATTTTTAAATGCCGTGTGATGCTGGCTTAGAATAGCAACACCCCATTTCTTGCCCGTGGGAGTCGTAAGAGGTGACTTAGGGACTGTGTACCTATTGCAATCTTAGGCGATGGGCTGACCTGTCACTATGGCGATACACAATTTTCCGAATTACCCTTAAATGTGTCAGACGTGGCGTAAAGTTTATGCTCTGCCTACCCCGCTAGGAATCATAGGCGTGATATGTGTATGTGTATTTTTATATTACCCCGCAGTTGAAATTGTCCCTCTTTTTAATGTCTATTCGTGTGTTCCTAGGAGTTTTTAAGTATTCTATCCCTTAGGTAACATGATTTAGTCCATTGCAAGTAAGTAGATCACACTTAGATTTCAAGACTCCGGGGCTAATATTGCAGTTTCTAGCCCATAAGAAATAATTGTTTATGATTTCCGGGTCATTTTACAGATTATTTTGTTACGTTTAACCGCCATATTTGTTCGCCGCTTCATTTTGACCGATACCACGTAAAATACGAAAAATCACAGACGATTTCAGACGCGATCATCTTCTGTCCTTGTCTTAGCCTTTTAACTGCAAGTGATAGTGCTATTTTTAGTTAGATAATATCAGTCAGTAACATTTAATTCAGACTATTGCCCTACTATAAACAGTCTACTCGCTGAGTTAAAATTTCCTGTAGTTGAGTCTTTTTTTTTTTCATTATTGATGGGTTTGCTCTTGACTCTAGTCTAGGTCATAGGACAGAGACAGAGTCTTAGATGGAGCGAGCTCACCCAAAAGAAGCCTGTTCCCTCTTACTTTGTAGAGATTAGGGTTGTATGCGTTTGGAAACACAGACGCAGGTAGTGAGTTCCACTCTTTAACAGTGCGCATCGCATGTGACTGGAAGCGCTTAGTCCGAATTGGTGGAATGGCAACTAGGTATAGATGGTATCCGGCGGTGCGTCTGGATGTCCGATGGTAGAAGGGAGCTGGTGGAACAAGGTCGTGAAGCTCTTGAGCACACTCTCCGAAGTCGAGTCGAGATGGCCCTACTGTGTAGGTACTTTCGGACTTTCTCTCAGCGTTTAAATATTACTAAGTTAAGAGACCAACAACATTTTAAGCTTGTGCAAATGAAGTTTTACACTAATTAATTAACAAAATTTACATAGGACCAAAAGTCCTTTCTACTAACTATAATTTGATTAACTAAACGGTTTTAACGGCGAAAAGTTTTCGTATTTCCAAGTAGTTATTCTTTGAATTGATAGTCCATCCTCCGTTACAGACTTTACAGACTTTAGATTTGTAAAGTTCAATCGCTCGATAATGGCTCTAGGTTCATCGGGTCGTTGGTCGGTTTGGTGTCCCACACAAAAAAAAATGGCTCTATCGCTTTCAGTTTTTTTATTTTCGTGTGGGACACCGAGTCGTTCAACGACACGATAAACCCTGTTGTCAGAGTATTTCAACCGCCTACTACTAGTAGTAGGCCTCTGACATGGTTGTGTAACGACCGCCGTCTAAGTAATCATAGCGACAGCAACCGGGACCGACGGCTTAACGTGCCCTCCGAAGCACGGAACCATTTGTATAGGCTAAGACGAGGAAAGGAGATGATCGCGGTTATAATGGTCTATAATTTAAAGCTTTTTACGCATTATAACTCAAAATACTGAAACGGAGTCCTTACCACGATACTTTATTCAATTTACAACAAAATTGTATTAGAAGAAAGTAATACAATAATTATGAACAAAGTGAGACATGCAGTAAAATAACACAATTTTAACTAATTTAATCTAAGATACTGTAATGTAGTACTATTAAGTCTATGGGTTTATGACCTGAATTTTAAATTATTATGTGTTACCGCTATAGTTTTAAACAGTTTATTTCACACGTTATTTGTCAGAACTAAGCGGCAATTAAAAAGATGCTATACATAGAAGGAACGATCCTAATGACAACTACTAGCTAACACCCGAAGATAATAGCTATTTAAGCAAATGTTTGCAAGCACTGAAATACATAATAGAAGCGATTTAATCCTTAAATAGGACTGTCCATCAGATTGCTTGATAAGGACGCGAATTGTCTGTGGCCGAGAACGGTCGAAATACTGGGTGCTGATTTGTCGAAATGAATGCTAGTAGACCATATTTCATTTAGTTATTCAACAATTTATTGAATACGAGAAAATAAAAAACACAGACCATTCAGAAAAAGATATGGAAGATTAAAGACCTATGTTCAAATTTGTAAGAATAATTTTGTAGTTAAGTTCATAATTTGTGAGTTATAGAGCTTTTTCAAAAAGGTGCGCATCTATCCGTACTTTATCCTTGATAAAGCGTGCAAAATATTACAGTTAACCACTAGTCAAGGCATTGGACAGACGCATCCGTAAACGCACCGTAGCCGTATTTGTACGGGAATAAGATCAGAGTTGGCAATTTTCTTTCGTCTGACAGCCGCAGCCGTATGCGGTGCGTTAAAAGTACGCAGCGACGGACTACTAGTGGTAAAACCACCTTAAAATAAAACACCAGCAAAAACTGTTTACTTATCTGAACCTGAATCACAAATAGGCAAGTGCTATATATAAAAAATACACTGTGAAATTTTGCTAATGACTGAAACCAAAAACCCTGGAGAAGCTGATGATAAGGAACAACTTTCCCTAAGAAACATAGGTTGAAATATGAAAAAAAGATTAGGGCCTCCCATACAATGCCGACCAAGTAAATTTGTATGGCAGATCCAATTATTTTCGGACTTCTTCGGGGAATGTTATCTATTATCACCAGCCCATCCAGAGTTTTCGGTATCAGTCAATAGTAACAATCCACCCTATATACCAGGAGTTCAGGAAGTACAGTGCAGTGTATAACTTCACTAAGTAAGCACTATCAATCAGCCAAGGAGCGGGCATTGTCTAGTGATTGTGTGGGTGGAGATCGAGATTGTTGTGGTTGCGCTGATAGATAACAGAATGCAGATATATTAGGAAGGGTTGGAGTGTGTTTAACTAAAGGAAATGGCCATTGAAGGGCTAATATACTTGCTTAATCAATTGAATCTGAAAATATGTGGAAATAATTCGAAGGATGCCTATTTCTAGCAGTAATCCGCTACCATTAAGATACGTTTTGATCGAATAATAGATCTATATAACTCCAAATACGCCCTCTTTCAATTGATAACGCTTATATCTCTTGCGGGCGTAAAAGGCCCTAATAACGAACACTTTTGCCACTGACGATCCTTTGAGGATCATTCATAAAATTATGTATCGCCATAGTAACAGATTGTCAGCCCATCGCCTAAAATTGACATACCTGAAAATATTAATCCTAGGTATTCTATACTATAGCTACCACAATGGATCGACGGCCGATGTGGCGCAGTGGTAGTGCGACTACCTGCGTTTGATTCTCGGTGGGACACTCACAAAGTTGATATTTATCACTTTGTGGTGAACTTGTTTCCAGTCTGGCTAGGACATTGCAGGCTGAACCACCTTCTTCTTCTTTGCGTGTCGACGACGAAACTAAATTTCCTTTGAGCAGTATGTAGCCACATTCACAGCGTTTGGAGTGGCTGCCCACAGATCTTCAAGCGTGCAGGTGTCAGGACACGCTGGGCATTCTAACAGATGGGACATGCTCTGTGGGACAGCACCACACTGGCACTGCTCAGAGTTGCCACTACCACCACCGTTACCACCTGATTGTCCGTAAGTGGTTCCATGCTTCGGAGGGTACGTTAAGCCATCGGTCCCGGTTGCGGTCTATGTTCCTTAGACAGCGGTCGTTACACCTTGAAAAACCTCTGACACGAAAAGAAAATAAGCTACCACAATTACCGATATTTGGCTTAAAATCGACCAGCGCAAAAGTTAACAACGTATTCCTTTTAAGTCCATCTATCAAGTCTCTAGGCTTTGCTAGCTCCAAAAAGGCATTTCGACACCATTATTCTTTTCCTACAGTACGCTTTTAGTACTCGATCGCTCCATTTCCTCCAGCCCCATTCCATTGTGCTTCAATCATCAATAATAGAGGCATTACGTCGTAAGTCAAGCTGTCTATCGCGAAGCCTTAGCGTGCTACCGACTGAGGCCGTTCTCACACGCGCAACATAATTTTCCGGTACCGACGCCTTCATCCTTTGTGGTGTAGGCAGAGTGTTACCGGTCGCTATCGCCACGTCTAACAAATATTTGAGTGACGTTTTAGAAAAATTGCAAAATCTCTGTATGAATTTATCCCTCAGTCGCTTTTTATGACACCCGCGGGTGAAAGTGATGCTATTCTATAATGAAACTGCAGGTTTGGATGGTAACGAAGGACTGAATTTATTTCATAGTACCGACATGTAGAATAATGTTTAGTACATTGCTCATATAATAGATGGCGGTGGAAACCACATTTTGATATTACTTCAACACCCCCACTATATCAAAATTCAAAAAACATTTTTATAAGGTAATAAATTACATTTCTACAATTCCAAGTGTTTTCATGAATTTGTAATGCTTTATACCTGGTAAGCCCTTAGTTAATAAGTCTGCAGGCATGCTTGCAGTTGGCAAATACTTTGTTTCAATAATATTGTTATTGATAACATCTCTAATAAAATTATACCTCACATCAATATGTTTAGATCGTTTATGGGACTGATGATTATTTGCCAGCTTCAAAGCACTTTGACTATCACAGTTCAATACAATTTTGTTTCGTGAACCAGTAAGTTCATATTCAAAGTTTTGCAAATAAATTGCCTCACGGCATGCTTCTGACATTGCCATAAATTCAGCCTCACAACTACTTAGAGCTACCGTTCGTTGCTTTTTACTTTCCCAAGAAATTGCAGATCCAGATTTCATAAAACAATAACCTGTATATGACCTTCTACTTATGGCATCACTTGCCCAATCTGAGTCTACAAATCCTTTAAGCTCAAGACATTCTGAAGGAGCGGTTTCCTTGAAGTATCTCAGACAATAATTTTTAGTTTTCTGCAAATATTTCAAGATTCGTTTAGCATAATTCCAGTGAATATATGAATAACAATTATTAAATTGACTGAGATAACTCACAGAAAAAGCTATATCTGGTCGTGTCAAGACTGCTAAGTACATCAAGCTACCTAATAATTTCTGATATGGCAATCTGTCATCACAAACATTTGATGTTTCAATATTCAGTTTACACTCTATGGGAGTATTAGCTGTGTTACAATCATACATATCAAATTTTCTGAGTAACTGCTCGATATAATGCTCTTGATCAATGGTAAGTACATGTGAACTCTTATCTATATTAATTCTCATACCTAAGTATTGTTTGACTTGACCAAGGTTTTTGATTTTAAATTGTTTACTCAAGGCTTTTATTAGGGAATCAGTTTCAGACTTGTTGTTGGAAAAAATAATGAAATCATCAACATAAATTCCAATTATAGTTTTCAGACCATTACAGTGATTTTTAATAAATACACAAGGTTCCAATTTGCTTTTACTGAATCCTAAATTACACAAAGTTTCTTCTACTTTTTGATACCATGCAAGTGAACTCTGCTTTAAGCCATAAACAGCCTTTTTTAATTTCAATACTTTCTTTGAATCTTGTAAAGGAAAACCTTCTGGTAAGCGCATGTAAATACTTTCTTTTAGATGTCCATTAAGAAAGGCTGTTGTGACGTCCAAGTGAGTAATGTCCATATCCAACTGTACACTTAATGCAAACAGTAACCGTAAGGTTGAATGTCTAATCACTGGAGAGAAAGTTTCCTGATAGTCTATACCGGCTTTTTGTGAAAAACCTTTAGCTACAAGGCGTGCACGATATCTCACTTTATTGTCACAATCATATTTCTTTCTTAATACCCATTTACACTGCACTACACTCGCGTCATTTGGAGCATCGACAATCTCCCATACCTGGTTGTCTTCGAATGACTGCAGCTCTTCTGCCATCGCCTGTAACCACTGTTGTTGCTCAGGACTGTTGATAGCCTCTGCATATGTCAATCCATCTTCTCCCGTAGACGTAGTACAAACATTAGCAAAGCCATACCTTGAAGGTTTCTTCCTATCTCTCTTCTCTTTTTCTTCACATTCTGCCTGTGGTATCTCACATGCTGCAGCTTGTGCTGAAGAGCCTTCTCCTTCCACTGGTACAGTGCTGGCTTCTTCCTTCAGTATTTCTCCGACTTCACCATCTGCTGGATCTTCATAATCCGAGTCACTGGAGCTGGACTGATCTAGGAATTCAAGTTTCACCATAGATTCCTCCTTAGATTCCCCCACTGAATCTGTGGTCTGGTCTTCTACTGGAACGGAAACTGTGTCTTCTAGTCTGGTTTTCTCTAAAATAACTATGTCTCGACTAGTTGTAATTTGATTTTTAACTGGATCATAAATTCTATATCCCTTTACATTCTCAGAGAAACCGACGAGGATATGCTTCTTTGATTTTTTATCCCATTTCGTTCTCTTTTCTTTTGGTATGTGCGCCATGACAGGACTCCCGAAGACACGTATGTGGTCTAGACTAGGCTTCTTGCCTGTCCATAGTTCAAATGGAGTCTTTTCTACACCTGAAGCAACTGATCTGTTCTTTAAGTAGACAGCTGTGTTGGCAGCTTCTGCCCAAAACTTCTTATCCAGATCTGCTTCGAAAAGCAAGCATCTCGCTCTCTCCACAATGGTTCGGTTCGACCTCTCACTGAGTCCGTTCTGTTCAGGCGTGTATGGATTTGTCTTTTGATGTGTGATGCCTTCTTTCTTCAAGAAACTTTCAAACTCATTGCTGCAGTACTCCAAACCATTATCTGTTCTTAAGATTTTGATTTTCTTATCCTGGAGATTCTCTGCCATTGATTTAAATTCTTTAAAGTAGCTTAAAACTTCACTTTTAGCTTTCAAAAAATAGATGAAGGTCATCCGGCTATAATCATCAATAAACAACAGGAAGTACCGAGCTCCTCCTATTGATTTCTTCTCCATAGGGCCGCAGACATCTGAATGAACAATTTGTAGCATCTCTGTTGCACGTGAACCTGTAGCAAATGGCAATCTTGACATCTTTCCTTCACAACATGTCTGACAGCTAGACTTACTTGTTGTAAATGAATCAGGATACTCTAGCCCATCTACTAACTCACATCTCTTCATTTTGTTCATATCACTGCTGTTTAAATGGCCAAGTCGTTTATGCCATATTTCTCCACTGACTGTAGCCGAAGTCAATAAACAGTTTTCATTTTGTAACCTCACTTTGTAGACACCATTTATGAGATCAGCTTCTGCAACTATTTCGTCTGACTTGTTCATAACTAGACAACCGGTCTTATGAAAGTCTACATGATTTCCTTTCGCGTACAGTTCGCTAATAGAAATTAGGTTAGTTGTCAGAACTGGAACACACAATACATCCTTCACTGGTATGTTGTAGTTTAGACTGGTGGTGATTTCACCTTCTCCAGTACACAAGGCGGATACTTTCGTCTTGTTTGCTACGATTATTTCAGGCAAATCCGAAGAATAAACACGATTTTTCAACCAACTTTCATTCGGCGTCATGTGTGTACTCGCGCCAGAATCGAGGTAAAAATCGGTTTTACTGAAATTTCCAGTAAGGAAAACTGCACTGAATGCGTTGCTGTATTTCTTTGTTCCTTTCTTCTCCGTTAAAAATGGACATTGGCTACGATAATGATCTCCATTACATTTGAAGCAAGTAATTATTTTCGTGTTGTTTGTTTTGACATTTGACGTAGACGCCATGTTCGGATTCTGTCCGCCATGTTGGCCATATTTGCTAGTGCTGCCCCCTTTACCGTTTCGTTTTTTCTGTTGCCAACTTCGCGCAACTAATGCTGAGTTACATTCTGTTTCACTTCCGGATTCCATATCCAGTAACTTTGATTTAATGGAATCAGCAGATATTGTTATTCCTGAATGTTCAATAGCCATAATCATCGGCATAAAACGCTCTGGTAATCCAGCCAAAAGCAATGATCCGACCCACACATCATCGATGGCAAATCCTGTGCTCGTTAAACGTTGAGCCGTTTCCACCATTTGTGTCACATAATTCGTCATATTCTCACAATTTTCTAACCTTATAGAAATCAGATGACGAAGCAAAGTAATCTTCCTCGAAAATCCAGAATCGTCGAACAAAGCATGAAGTTTTGTCCATAATTCACTCGTGTTCTTTGTCTCCTTTATGTGCACAAATAACGATGTATCTATCGTCAAAATTAACTTTGCGCGTGCTTTAGCATCTGCCACAATTCCAGCAGTATCGGCTCCCACTTTCTTGAGGTATTCTTTGGAACCTTCGAGAATGAGCAAGTTCTCCACCGCGAACGCCCAATCATCAAAGTTCTCGCGTCCTTTTAGTTTAGGTATACTTGTATGGTAATGGGAAATTTTCTAGGGATTCTCGAGTGTCATGTAGAGGGCGCTCAGCTTAATTGAAATAACGTTTCTTTACACAAAAACTGTACCACTTCATAAATTATTCTTTATTTTGTGTTTATTGAATCGTTCTACATGTATTATTGGTTATTTGTTTATTTACACGAATGACACTCAATATAATAGCAAGGCGATCAGTTTATTTTGTATTAAATCAAACAAACATAATTAATTTGTAACGATCACAACGTGAAACGGAACCTGTGACAAAACTATGGCTGACGCCAGCCATATTGAAACGTCAAAATTTCAGTTTAGCACAGCGCCCTCTGGTTTGACATTCAGAACTATCAAGAGAACTGTCAATAGAAAAACTCCCATTGGTGCTCATCTTCTAGCTTACACGGCACAAAATATCACGAAAAAAACTCAAATTTACTGTTCTAGCGAGGTATGGAAAAGCCCATAACCTATAATGAAACTGCAGGTTTGGATGGTAACGAACGACTGAATTTATTTCATAGTACCGACATGTAGAATAATGTTTAGTACATTGCTCATATAATAGATGGCGGTGGAAACCACATTTTGATATTACTTCAACATATTCTAAGCCGGCATCACATAGCGAACAACATTTAAGCATAAATTTAAGTATATTCATTTTACTAAACCACAGCCAAAAGTAGGTACCGGTTTGTATGGTGTCTGTCACAAACCGCGATATTCTACGGTGCGTGTGCAATTCACTTTATATACCGTTGTGCTAGTACAGTATAATAAACGTGAATCGAAGTCTTATTGCAAGACCTACATATACCTACGTACAATTCTACGTGTGGTTATGTTGGCTAGTGCGTTGATAAAATCCATTCTACGAACGACCACCGCAAGCCTCTTTTTGCAACTTTCGTGTAGGCCACCGAGTCGACAAACTACCCGATGAACTCTGGTGTCAGAGTTTTTCAAAGGCAAACTACTAGTAAGTAAAGGCCTTTGCAATGGTTGTGGCGCGACCATCGTCTTAGTAATCAAAGACAGCAGGACCGATGGATTTACGTGCCCTCCGAAGCACGGAACCATTTTTCCTACAGGCAATCAATTGGTTCAGCCTGCAATGTCCTAACCAGTCTGGCAACAAATTCACAAAGTGATAATATCTACTTTGTGAATGCCCCACCGGAAACCGAACCCGGTACCTTTGCGCCGCAAGCAGTCGCACTACCACTGCGCCACATCAGCTGTCAACTTTTTAAATTTTCAACGTATTTCATTATCTCATTTTACCACTACTACTAATCAAAACGCGGGAATTTTGCACAAACAAAAATATTGTGACCGCCGTGTGATGCCGGGGTAGGCAGAGCGTTAACGGCCGTAAAATACGGTGGCTATCGCCACGTCTAACAACTTTATGAGGGCTATTTCAGAAACATCGTGTATCACTTTGGTGACACGTTGTCATCCTTTCGCCTAAAATAGTAATACACAAGAAACTCTAGAGTCTTTTTAGACGTCGACACCCGCAAGAAATAGTTATGTTTTGCATACTCCCCTCCACCCCCGGCGGGGTTAGATGTTAATTTGAAGTGCTCTGTGTGTTAATATTTTTATTGCCTAAAAATGGCCAAAATCAATGCAAAAACTATTGAAGAAATCATCAAGAGATGCATGGCTCCATATACCGAAGAAATACAACGGCTTACTTCAATAATACGAGGACTAGAGCAGAAAATCAGTGGGCTTCATCATAACGGTGAGAGTATCAGAACGACGGGACAAGATCAACAGCCACTCACCTCCAAGCCAATAGGATCAGGTGCCCCGATGACGTCAACGTCGCATCAACCACTCGCAGCACATGAACAGCTGAGCGACACCGGTAAGGTACCCTCCGACCGCGAGAAACGCGCAGCTGCACGCTCGCTACGATCCACCAACAATATTTCATCACAACACCAGATGATCACCCCAGCACCAAAAACACCTCCTAATACACAGCAGGTACTCACTAACACTGGAAATGCTCCACAAAAGCTCAATGAGCAACCGAAAAAACACACTGTCATCCCTGTACGATTTGACGTATCCGACGCAAGCGATTGCGATCAAAACAAAGAGGCCACGGAATCCGCCGTCGAATGGACCGTTCACACTACAAAAAGGACACGAAAGCCGCGCAAATCGGTCATCGTAGGATCCGGGAGCATAAATGACGAAATTCAGACAGTTGAAAAATTGAAGTATATTCAAGCTTGGTCATTCAAGCCAGACACTACTACCGGCAACATAACAAAATTTCTACACACTGTCGCACCGTCATCGGAATACTTTGTTGAGAAACGCGACATACAGACGAAAAAACATGCGTGTTTTATAATAGGAATGCCGGAAAGTTTATACGCGACGATAAACTCGCCAGCGGTGTGGCCCCAAGGCGTGAAAATATCAGACTGGTTCTTTCTTACGCGCCCCCGCGCCGCGCGGGGATCGCAGTCATCAGCTGGCGGCAGCGGCCGCTCCGATCAACAAGGATCACTATGATTGCGTAACGATAAATACCTTCACGATATTACACCAAAACGTAAGATCGATTGCCAGCAAAACTACTCTCCTAAACATCCTTATGGAAGAACATGATCCCGACGTATTAGCAGTATCTGAGACATGGTGCAAGCCCGGAGAAATAGAACGTGTCTGCCTGACAGGCTACGAACTTGCCGCGAGTAACTGTCGTAAAACAATAGCGCATGGGGGTACTGCACTTTACGTACGAAACAACATAGCCTACAATACTAGGAGTGATCTACAGGCACATGCAGTTGAGTATCACTGTGACCTAGCTGCAATTGAAATACCGAAACATAAGTTAGTGATATTAGTATTTTACAGAACTGGAGCAGGAAATTATGATATATTTTTAAATAAAATTGATATTATTCTATGCAAAATTCATGATGAAAACAAGAGGTATTTGTTGCTGGCGACATAAATGTAAATTATGAACATCCAAACTCACTACAAAGTAAATTAGACTGCGTGCTTTTATCAAGCGGTTCAAAAAACATAGTAGATTTCCCCACTCGAGTAACGAATGAAAGCACATCCTCCATAGATTGCGGAATTATTTCCGTTACGGATGAAAACAAAGTCCTTGCTACACCTATACAAACACCTATTAGCGACCATTGCGCCCAAAAGTTTGTTATGACTCTCAAACGTAATAATTGTAATAGATTTCAGGAGAGACGAATATACACAGATGACGCAATAACGTCGTTTTACAATGACATTTCAAATTATAATTGGTCATTCACAAAAGACTTATCAATTGACATAAATACAAAATTTCAAAAACTAGTAACAATATTTTCGCATTACATAAATATTCATTTTCCAATTAAAAAAGTAAAAACAAAAAAGAACTACGTGCCATGGATGACGGATGAAATTAAAACACACATTAAACATTTCAATGATATGAATTGTTTAAGACAACAATTCACAGTGAATCCGTTTTTAACAAGATTAAAGCATTGGGTGACCTAATTAAAAACGAAAGCATTAAAGCCCGACGAAAGTACAATGACAACAGAATAAAAGCTAGTAAAAACCCATCTAAAATAACCTGGAAAATTGTAAACGAAGATGTATCTACAAAATGTAAATCACAACAATGTCACCTTCTAAATAATAACAATACCGAAGTGCAACCGTGTAAAATTCCTGATAAATTTAATAATCATTTTCTGACATTGGCATCTACATACAAAATCGATATTAATAATGAAATCTCCTTAAAAAATCTTGACAATTACATTAAAATAATCAACCCCCCCGAATTGAACAATTTTCCAAAAATATCTAAAAAATGTTTAAATCAAGCCCTGAAACGGATGGTCAAATCACCAAACACATTAGACATATACGACATGTCCGTTAATATACTATTAATAGCATGGCCCATCATTGCAGATATTCTTGTCGATCTTATAAATGAAATATTTGCTATAGGAGTATATCCCGAAGTACTTAAAAGTACTCGGGTCTGTCCCATTTTCAAATGTAAGGGCGAAAAAACTAGCGTTGACAATTACAGACCCATAACAATAGTTCCTGTAATTTCCAAAATTATAGAGGGCATTATATCGCGTAGAATAATGGACCACTTTGAGCTTAACAACCTGCTGACTGATAGACAATATGCCTATAGACAAAATATGTCAACAACAAGTGCCGCGCATCAATTAATAGATACCGTTTTAACGGCATTAGATAACAAAAACAAAACCGCTGGTATATTTTGCGATTTATCTAAAGCTTTTGACGTAATAAATAATAACTTGCTCATAAACAAACTAAAACGATACGGTATGGCGGAAAAGACACTAGATTTACTCACGTCTTTCCTAAATGGACGAAAACAAACAGTTGAAGTTACCATAGAAGGGAAAAAACACCGTTCGCATGCTGGTGAAGTAAAAATAGGTATTCCGCAGGGGTCAGCGTTGGGAAATACCCTGTTTTTGGTTTTTATGAACGATTTACCATTTTACTTAAAAGAAAAACAGATAATTTTATTCGCCGACGACACTACGTTGATCTTACAAGCAAATAGTTACGAACAACTTAATATAAAAATTCAAACTGCTTTTAAGGAACTAAATAGTTGGTTTTCCTCAAATGGTCTAATACTTAACGCCTCAAAATCAAACGTAGTGCTATTTTCCGGCAGGTCCATTCCAACCCCCCTGGCAGTAAACAGCCCTATACCGCTGTCCGACAAGTGCAAATTCCTGGGTCTAGAGTTAGATTCTACTTTGAGCTGGAAAACGCACATAGACAAACTTTGCGCAAAGCTATCAAGTGCGACTTACGCCCTCAGAAAACTCAAACCACTCGTAACTCAAAAAGTACTTAGACAGACTTACTTCGCTTACTTCCATTCCTTGATGTCGTACTCAGCAATTTTGTGGGCGAATTCAGCGGATTCCGATAGGGTTTTAGTTGCACAAAAGAAAGCATTGAGAACACTAGCTGGAATAAAACCCCGAGAAAGTTGCAAAACCATTTTCCCCAGGTACGGCGTGCTAACGGTGTACTCATTATATTTGTACGAAGTAATTATGTACACGAGAAGAAATATAAAATCTTATACGCGTTATGGCGAAAGGACTAGGCAAGCCGGCCGCCTGTGTCCCGTCCCGCATAGAACTGCACTCGCTAACAAAAATGCACGTGTTATCGGACCGGTTTTGTATGAGCATCTTCCTAATGAGATCAGGAAGGAAGTTTGCGATGGGTCATTTATGCGTCAGCTCAAAAACCTCTTGTTGAATAAAGCGTATTATTCTGTTAAGGAATATTTAAATGATACGTTTATAGTATGATTGCTATTTCATATTTGATAATTATTTTAGTCTTAATGACATTACTATTTTTTGTTAATGCGGTACAATGTGATTAACAAAAACACTGTTATATTATTTTTATTACATAGGTTTATTCTAATACCTACAGATTTATAATCTATAATCTTGACGATCTCAATACATACTTTTATTTTTGTGACATAGTTGTAATTATAAAAATTGTATTTCGAGAAATAAATGAATCTGAATCTGAATCTGAATCTGAATCTGTTTCAATTATTTATTATAAGAGCCAAAATATGTCTCACAATCAAATTATTTCATTTACTAAATTAATAATGCAAATTACACCAATTTCGGGCTTGAGGCAATTACTAGGGAGTTTATGATTCAATTTCACTGAATCTGTGTTCAATTCTATTGTGTAATAATTGCGCCTGAACTCGATCATTTTGCGTAAGAAATTATTTATACTTAATGTGAATGAGGTGTATATACGACAAAATTTTACTACTGACCTATAGCGAAATCTTAAGGCTGGTGTTATGGAATGACTTTTCCCAAGAAAAATAGTTTGAAAATTACAAAAATGATTTGAGTTTCTGTAGTAACTCAAATCAGCTAATCGAAAATTTTGTATGGGAGGTTCAATTTTTGTTTCTTGTTCCGACCTAGGGGAAAGTTATTCCTTATCACCGACCCATCCTGAGTCTTCGATATCGGTCACTAGTAAAATTTTCCTTATAACAGTCCTAGATTGTGATTTCTCATGATTGAGTTTAACCCATAAACTTTATCATTATGATTATTTTTTATTTTTTTTATTTATTTATTTACAACATTCATTGATCACACAATCATTACAGGGCAAGCCTAAGGCGATTGCATAAGAAACATACATTAAAGAATTATTTAAAACTACTACTTATGATTGTCTTTGAATTTCATTTATCAATGTGACGACTCTGTTGTTTTTCAATAGAAAAAAAAAACATTTAATATATACCAATCTTTCGTAAAGACAATAGTAGTATTAGTATTCAATTTTAGGCAAATTGAGGAATCAAATACCCTCCTCGGACTTAATTGAAACAGGGATTCTCAATGGGAGCAGATTTCAGTCTGGCTCAGCGAAGAAAATGAAATAAAAGGATCAAACTTTATCTTTATTCAGACGGTGATAGCGAACAGGCAAGGTTTTTAAACAAATTGTACCTAGAATATTACTGTCATATAATTCTGAAAATTGCCGTGTGATGCTGGCCTAGAATAGCATCACCCCGTTTCTTAGTCATGGGTGTCGTAAGAGGCGACTCCGGGACTCGAGGGTTAGATGTGTATTGCAATTTTAGGCGATGGGCTGACAACCTGTCACTATAGTGATACACTGTTATCTGATTGACCCTCAAACTTTTGTCAGACGTGGTGTTAATATCGGTTTTTACGGCCGTTAACGCTCTGCCTACCCCGTAAGGGATATAGGCGTGATTTATGTATGTATGTATGTAATTCTGAAAAAATTATGTTATTTTCGAGGATCATAATAAATACTATTAGTTACACAATTTTTGTCAAACTTTACTTGGTAGAAAATCACAAGTCACATCTTTTTGAAACATATTTAATATTATGTCAATAGTTTTAAAGTTATAACCAAATTTCTTATGCTTTAATTTTGAAACATACTTTTTGCTTTTTGCTGAAAAAATGGCTGAATTAGATATTTTCGCGACAGTGCTCTTGTTTCTATGAAGAAAAAACAAAAAAAATATTTTTTTCAGGAATAACTGGGCTTTTAGTCGTGGAATCTAGAATGGTTCAAATAATTTACAGGGTGCCTGGGAAGTTTACAACCCGTTACACTAAACAAATTTCTCCAAGGACCAAAACTCAAAAATTAAAAAAAAATCTTTCATATACAAACAAATAGCAGACCAAGTAATTTTATATGGGTATTGTGGGTTACCTTATTTTTAATAATTTCGTTTATGTTACTTGGGGAAAGTTGTTCAGTTTAAACGGGTAGAGCTTAGGGTTACCGGGCAAATCGGTCGTTCGGAACCACTCGGCATAACACCACATCATTAATTTTCCGAGCTAGTTAAGGGATTTTTTTTTTATTCTGAAATTTTCAGGACATGGGTTATATTTCAAGCGATCTGTCTTTAAACTCATTGAAAAATTCATTAGTAAAAACAATGCAGTTTGTTTTGTAGGTAGTTAGAATGCTGTAACATGTATGTACTCACTAACACACTTACACAATACACGGCCTTGTGATTCCAGCTTAGACAGCCGTGTGATGCCGAATTAGAATAGCATCAACCGATTTCTTTGCCGCGGGTGTCGTAAGAGGTGACTACGGGACTCGAGGTTTCATGTGTATTGTAATTTTGGGTTTAAAACCTGCCACTATAGTAATAACCGATTTTATGAAACGGCCTTTTAATATTTACGGCCGTTTTCGCCCTGCCTACCTCGGATGGGATAAAGGCGTAATACGTACTAATACACTTCAAGCTGACTTAGGCTGCTCAAACATGCTATGTGTGAGCAGCCTATTTTATTCCCTTTTTACAAAGTCGCTGTCACCTCTACAAGAATATGTAGAGGTATATTATGTATGCTTTTTAGTGAGTTGGCGACACAGAAATGCAATACTGCCAAACTAACAAAAGCAAACTTCCTGGCAAAGTTTCCACGATCTTGGAAAAGAGCCAGTAAGTAGTCTCATTAACTTTCACATCTTTTTTATTTTTTAACATCAAAGACATTTTTGGGAATTCGTGCTATTAACATGAAATTATTTAGCTTTTTTAGGGTATCATAATATAATATATGGTAAGGCTATCGCACTAAACCATATTTTACAGCTGTCAGGTCCATGCAAAACGAGATATCAACAAAGGAAAATTGACCTTCTGCCATTGTATTACCACGAATTAGACAACTGTCAAATATGGCTTATTGGAATGGCCGTACTGTAGCACTGTCAGTTTGTGATAGCATGCGAAAATTTATAGCTGGTTTTATTTTTGAAAAAATAGTTTATCTTGGTGCCAAATTTTCGGTTAAATGAAACATGACAATTAATTATCACGCGGAACGGCCGATGTCGCGCATTGGTAGTGCAAACTGCCCGCGACGCAAAGGTTCCGGGTTCGATTCTCAGTGGGGCACTCACAAAGTTGATATTTATCACTTTGTGAATATGTTCTCAGTCCGGTTGAACCACCTGACTGTCCGAAAAGAAAGATGGTCCCGTGCTTCGGAGGGCATTAAGCCGTCGGTCCCGATTGCTGTCTATGATTCCTCAGAAAAAAATTTCGACGGTCGTTACAGAACCATGTCAAAGCCTAATAATAGGAGTAGGTTGTTGAAAAACTCTGACACCAGGATTCATCGGGTCGTTTGATGACTCGGTGTCCCACACGAAAAGAAGAAGATGAAGATTACGCCAAATTATATTATGAGTATTCAGATATTATACCGTGTGATGCCGGCTTAGAATAGCATCACCCCATTTCTTTCCCGTGGGAGTCGTAAGAGGCGGCTAAGGGACTTAAAGGGTGTGTATTTCTATTTTAGGCGATGGGCTGACAACCTGTCACTATGGCGGTACACAATTTTCCGAATGACCCTCAAATATTTGTCGGACGTGGCGTAAATGTCCGTTTTTTGCGGCCTTTTTCGCTCTGCCTACCCCGCAATGGATTATAGGCGTGATGTGTGTATGTATGTAAGTATTCAGTATAACCATTCTCAAAACTACACGTCTTAAATATCGCAGGAATAATAAAAGTAATTTTACGAATATTTCTGGATTTTTTGGTGGAAAAAATATTTTCCATTAAGTACAGTCTATGGATAATAGATGAACATTGAAACGAAAAACATGGATTCATGAATTCATATTTAAAGTGAATTCCAATGGCGTACAACATAATAAACCCGATCGATAGAGTCATAATTGAATTTCCGCCCACTTTTCAATTGCAGCCCCGCTCTACCACAAATTAAGTATTGACGCGATAAGCTGTCAAAATGGGGACTTTTCTATCTGTCAGTTCTCGTCCTTTTTTATAATGGCTTCAATTCTTATCGTAAATTAGCGCTGTCTTCTTCCGTCAATTAATTTCGGAAAAGGATAGTAAATATTATCGAAATCCTGTCATGTCTTATAATTTGACGCAAAATGCGCGGTATCTGTCAAAATAAGGCGACGATTAAAACGATGGCGACTTAATTGCCTAGAAATGGCGCAGAAACCATTGAAATTTTTAAACATGGCAGGACCTTGGTATCTCTTATTTTTTTTCTAAAACTATTTGACGGAATGTGACCAAACTAATTTCGGTTATACAATCCCTGGTACACCTGAAGATTGACAAGAAAATTTTCCCATTAACTAAACGTTGTCCGCTACTCGACGCCATACTGCAAAATGGCCGCGATTGAGCTTTTGTTCAACAGCAGACAATATTTGATGAAAATTTGCACCTACTCGTAGTAAGGTAAATCGTACACGCGCCGGGCGATTTCAGTTCGTGACCAATATATCAATATGAAAACCTGCGACAGCCGCAATGTGATGTGAAACTCAAGACGGGCTGGTGAACCGTTACCCAAAGGGTCATAACGGAAATCCTATTACTGAGGTTCGGCTGTCCGTCTGCCTGTCCGTCCGCCCGTCCTACAGCTGTATCTCCTGAACCGTTATACTTATACCGTTGAAATTTTCACAAATGATGTATTCTGTTACCTCTATAACAACAAATTTGCATAAAGTAAATATTTAAGGGGGCTCCCATACAAAAAAACTTTTTTTTTTTAAATGGAGGCTGTATCTCATGAACCGCAAAAGTTAGACAGTTGAAATTTTTACAGATGTTGTATTTCTGTTGCTGCTATAACTACAAATACAAAACAAAAAATATGGGGGCTGTTTTTTTGCGCGTTTTTATCGATAATTGTTTGGAGGCTGTATCTCATGAAGTTGGAAATTCGGAATACCTACTATCCAACTTTGCGCGGTTAATATCTGAGCCCATTTCATCTTAATCGGCAACGCAATGTACTAAGAATTTCACCTGTACATTTGTAGCCTGTAGTTTTATAACATAGGGCAATATACTGTACTTAATATTGTCAACTATAGGTACGTTTGAGATGAGAAATATTACCTAACAAGATAGATTAGCGTTGCTGTAATAATTGCCACGTGTTGACTGTTGCCTCGGGGAATACACTTGTGGAGGCACGTGCATGCGGCCAAAACGAACTCGATGTAAAGCTTATCTTTCAGACTAACAATTTCGCATGCAGTAGTCTGGAATGAGTGGTCTCACCACTTGTATTACACTTTCTACTACTCAAATTGGTTAATGTAAATGTTCTGAGTGATTGAATTAGGGTGTGTGTGAAGGCGTTTCGCCTACTTGGCATCCGTCACTGCGTATTTTTAATGCACCGTAACGCATGCGTCTGTCAGATGAAAGAAATTCGCATACAAAAAAGGCAACAATGTGTTTACGGACGCGTCTGTCAAGCGACTTGACTGGATAATGGACTGGAATGAATAAGAGTGTGTGTGATGGTGCTTCTGCCAGTTGTCATCCGTCACTGCGTATTTTGAACGCAACGTAAAGCATGCGGTTGTCAGACTATATATTTTAAGGTGTGTTTGGATTGCTTAGTAGTACGTGTAAAACGAGCAGCGGTTAGGCGATCCAGTGCAGACTGATTTCAGAAACTGTTTCAAAAATACGCTTCCAGTCTATCGTGTATTTATTTAAATTAGTAGAAGCATATAAATATAAATTGAAAGAACAATTAATTCTTCTTAAATCAGGTAGTTTAATTAAGTTTGGAAGAAACATACGCATGAGCTCAGCTAAACACGTTTAATTACACTTTATTGCGTAATTTTATTACCCACTGGAGAAAATTACCCTTATGCCCTCTCATCATTAACACTCTGAATAAAAATTACATTGTTGCTGAATACCAAATTTTTAAAACATTTCCTTTGTTAGTAATACAATTTTATAAATCAAGGGGAAGCTGTATGTACGACACTTAATTCTCATCACCAATAAATCTTCGAAACACATTGTTTTAAATAAGTATCAGGAACCATTACATGAATATATTTAGAAAACTTAAAACATTTTCTACCACGGGCAGGTTTTGAACCTGCGACTTTCGTCATTACTAGTGGCAACGCCTTTTGCACAAGGATGCCACATGTATTGCGAAAGTCGCAAGTTCAATCAAGGTCGAAAATTCAAATCCTGCCCGCCGCGGTAGAAAATGTTTTAAGTTTTCTAAATATTACATTGTTCCTGTTACTTATTTAAAACGTTTGTTTGGAAGATTTATTGGTGATGAGAATTAAGTGTTGTACATACAGCTACCCCTTGACAGATCTCTAATTTAAAAGTTCTTTGCAATGAGTAAAAATAAGAACGCATGCGCTTAGTCAACAAAACTCAAGTTAATAATAAATAACATAGGTACCTACTTCAACCATTTACATAATATTAGTTACATGTTTGTGGCTCATTTTTTGCTGAGCTTACTTATAGCATAACATAATTACTGCATGGGTGTCGTAAATTAAAACAAAAGTTGATAACGGATGCACACTATTCGGTTAACGACTTTTTTAAGTAAAACCTTTCCTTGGCCAAAGCTTTACTTGTCTACTATCTGACTAAATTAAAGTATCGCTATTCCATTCCATAAAATAAATAATAAATTTATTATCTAATGAAGAAACATGTAAGCATGTACTATATAGGTAACATTTGTAATGATTTATTTAACCTTGACATGTTAAATCTATATTATTTTTATGAATAAATAAACTGAAACTAAAGAATCCAGGGTAATAGGAACAGCAGCGTAATCAATAAATACCTACTGCGCTTGCCAATTTGCCTGCCAAGCGTGCAAATCCATACAGTGAAGTCCATATGATCTATATATACCAGGTGATGTGGCTGTTGATGATGATTAATCGACGGTTCTCCCACTTGTCGTCCGTCGCTGTGATTTTTTAAAGCGCCGTAACGCATACGTTACGGTGCGTAAACAGCTGCATCCGTAAACGCACCCCAGGCGTATTTGTATGTAAAAGATCGGAAATCGCAATTTTATTTATGTCTGACAGACACATGACGTCTGTGTTTCCAAACGCATACAACCCTAATCTCTTCAAAATAAGAGTGAACAGGCTTCTTCTGGATGAGCTCGCTCCATCTTAGACTCTGTCTCTGTCCTATGACCTAGACTAGATCAAGAGCAAACCCATCCATAATAAAAAAATAAAAATAACGCCTATATTAATCTTATCGGAACTGCGTTGAATATCATTTGGTTAAAATAATACATCTTTTTCACCCAGTTGCTCAGAAATTCAATTCTGAGAGTCAACAAGCACAGGAGACGGGATAATGTAACGAGTTTACAAGTTTTAAGTGAATTCTTCCGGAGAGATGCGAGGTAAGACGATACGTTAATATTGTTGACATTTCCGTGATAAATGTATTAGTTTAGCCTCTGATACAGGCACGTTATGAGGTTCTGATTATAATTTTTTATTACAATATTATGTAGGTCTTTGCTGTGTGATGCCGGCTTAGAATAGCATTACCCCATTTCTTTTACATTTCAGATACAGAGTCTAAGAAGCGACTAAGGAACTTGAGGGTGTGTGTTGCAATTTTAGGCGATGGGCTGACAACCCCTTTTATAATATGTCTATGTCTACATAGGCCTACCCCTATTGGAAGCAGATTGGCGAGCTTCAAATAACCCTCAAATATATGTCAGACATACGCAAGGGATAATAGGCGTGATATGTGTGTGTGTGTGTTGGCGAGCTTAATGCCAGGTAACGTTTTCACATGAATTGCTGCAGCCCATTTCCTAGATTTAGGCAGTTCTGGCACTTGTCGGCCGTCGCGCAACGCATTCGCGGGCAAGGAATGAGCCGCGGCAGGCGAGATGGAAAAAGCGTTGCCACTAGTGATGACGAAAGACGCAAGTTGAAATCCTGCACGTGGTAGAAAAACTTTGCAAGTTTTCTAAACTTGTATTCCTAAAACAGGAAATGTTTTAAAAATTTGGTATTCAGGAACAATGTAATTTTCTCTTAGAGTGTTAATGATGAGAGGGCATAAGGGTAATTTTCCTAGAAGGTTACAAAATTACGCAATAAAATGTAATTTAAACGTGTTTAGCTGAGCTCACGCGTATGTTTCTTCCTAATTTAATTAAACTACGTGATTGAAAAGAATTAATTGTTCTTTCAATTTAGATTTATGTGCTAATACTCACTAAAATAAATACTCGATAGACTGGAAGCGTATTTTTGAAACAGTTTCTGAAATCATTCTGCACTGGATCGCTTAACCGCTGCTCGTATTACACGTACTACTAAACAATCCATACACTAAAAAATATATAGTCTAACAACCGCATTACAGTGCGTTCAAAATACGCAGTGACGGACGACAACTGGCAGAACTGCCATCACACACACTCTGTTCCATTCCAGTCCTTTTTCTAGTCAAGTATTTTGACAGACGCATCTGTCAACGCACCGTTGCCCTCTTTGTATGAAAATAAGGTGGGAATTCGCAACTTTCTTTCGTCTGACAGACGCATGCGTTACGGTCCAATAATATACGCAGCGACGGATGATAAGTGGGCGAAACGCCTTCACACATACCCTAATCCATACACTCATACCATTGAAGTAAACAAATTTGATTAGTAGAAAGTGTAATACGAGTGGTAAGTCCACTTGTATCAGACTACTGCATGCGAAATTGTTAGTTTGAAAGATAAGATTTACATCGAGTTTGTTTTGGCCGCATGCACGTGCCTCCACAAGTGTATTCCCCGAGGCAACAGTCTACACGTGGCAATCATTACCGCAACGTTAATCTATCTTGGTAGGTAATATTTCTTCTCTCAAACGTATAGTTGACAATATTACGTACAGTATATTGCCCTATGTTATGAAACTACAGGCTACGAGTGTACAGGTGAAATTTTTAGTACATTGCGTTTCCGGTTAAAGTAAAATGGGGTCACAAATCAACCACGCAACGTTGGATAGAATTCCGAAATTTTACACCACTGCCCAACTAAATATAAACATACAAAAAAATATAGACACTGTTGTTCATTCCAGACCCTTATCCAGCCAAGTCTTTTGATAGACACATCTGTAAACGCAGCGTTGCTCTCTTTGTATGCAAATAAGATCGAAATTTTTGATTTTTTGAGTATTTCTTAAGATGGTTCACTAACTTGTCGTCCGTTGTTCCGTTCTTTTAACGGAACGTAACGTATGCGTCTTTACTGTGCGTAACGGTCGCGTATGTCAAATGACTTGACAGACGCCTCCGTTGCGCACCGTAAAACCACCGTTGTCGTATTAGATGGTAATAGAATTTGAATTTGAATTAAATTTGAGTTAAAAAACAAAATGACGGACGACAAGTGAGAGAGCGCTTTACGGTGCATTCAAAATACGCAGCGACGGATGACAAGTGGGCGAAATGTTCACACACACTTTCCTGATATCATAATGGCTAATTGACTGCGCAATGAATATCTAATTTCACTTGTAACATTCAAGCCAGTAGTTTGATAATATAGGGCACACAGTATCGAATCACTAATTACAAGTTCTCAAGATATGTAGTGTCTATGATTAATTGATATCGGCATAATTATACGGGTAGTATGTGTATACATAGATACAATTTAAACGGGTTATTACCGACGAATTATTACTATTTTGAGCTTCCGACATTTCGACGCTATTATTGAAAATGAAATAAAAAAGAAATAACTTTATTCAATGTAGGATAGTATTATCATTTATTTACGTCATGATCCGTCATTGTAAAAAACATAAATTTGTATAACAATTTTGATCTAATACAAAACCGGCTTATTATACTTAATTATATATATTTTTAAATAATATAAATATAATCAAATCCTCAAATATTTGTCAGACGTGGCGTAAATGTCCGTTTTTGCGGCCATTTACACTCTGCCTACCCCGCAAGGGATTATTGGCGTGATATATGTATGTATGTATGTATGTATATATTTTTTTTAATGTATATTATTGTTATAGAAAAGCAGAACATGCTTTTGCGAAAGCAATCTTAAAACAAGCATTATTAAGCTTAAAAAGGGTTTCCAAAATATGTTTAATTAACATAGGAATCATTATCACATCATCAATTTATAGCAGTCTACTGCTAGACATAGCCTCCCACACGGTACGCAAAAAGGTACAATTTACCGTTTTTGCCATTCAGTCGCTACCAGCCTTTTCGGTCCATAGGACCATTTAGGATAGTTTAGTTATTAAAATAATGAAATAGATAAAAACTCTCAAATAGCTAAACTTCAAGGTACTCAGACGATTATGATTACAAATTGAAGATATTTTGTTAGTGGTATCTGTTTTCAGGAGACCGACAGTCAAATGTTGTAGTTGTTCATGGTGATGATAATTTTAATGATGACAACCTTCAGTCTAATCGATTTGTATGCCGCCACGTGACATAACATATCAGAATCAGAGTCAGAAATATGTATTGCTAGAACTGGTGAATACTTAACTTTACACAATAAAAAAGTCCTATGCCGTGTGATGCCGGCTGAGAATAGCATCAATAAGATTTAGTACTATCCTACATTAACTAAAGTTACATTTCATTTCATCACCTGATTTTTCCCGTGGATGACTAAGGGAGTCGAGGTTCAAATATAAATTGCACTTTTTGACAATAGTCTGACAACCTTTCACTACGGTGACACGAAAGCTTCCGAATAACCATCAATGAATATTTGTCAGACGTGGCGTAAATGTCCGTTTTTGCGGCCGTTTACGCTCTGCCTACTGGGGATACGGTTAAAGAAATTTTATTTCTCAAAAAGAATACATACATTCACTTATATGAGGGATATAGGCCTAATATATGTATGTTTTTCTGAAACTTCCAACGAAAATTCCAACATTTACCCAGTCCGTCAAAACTAAACGGACTTATTTAACCAGTTCCAAAACATTTGGACAGGTGTTACGGCAACGGGGAATAACGGACTGCTGCCAAAACTTTATAAATTAACTAGCTTTTACCCGCGACTTCGTCCGCGTTAGATAGTTTTTTAGAAACAGGTTCAGGTTTAGGTGGGCTCCTGATGGTACACCTGGTGGTCTAGATAAGGTACTCCAGATCCTCAATGTCCTTGTGAAAAGAAGCGGCCCATCATACTGAACAACTTTTGTTTTGGAACCAATTCTGTATCTCTAATAGTTTAGCTGGGCTCCTGATCGTACACCTGGTGGTCTACATAAGGTACTCCAGATCCTCAATGTCCTTGTGAAAAGAAGCGGCCCATCATACTGACCAATTTTCGTTTTGGAACCATTTCTGTATCTCTAATAGTTTAGGTGGGCTCCTGATGGTACACCTGGTGGTCTACATAAGGTACTCCAGATCCTCAATGTTCTTGTGAAAAGAAGCGGCCCATCATACTGAACAACTTTTGTTTTGGAACCATGCCTGTATCTCTAATAGTTTAGCTGGGCTCCTGGTGGTACACCTGGTGGTCTACATAAGGTACTCCAGATCCTCAATGTCCTTGTGAAAAGAAGCGGCCCATCATACTGAACAACTTTTGTTTTGGAACCATGCCTGTATCTCTAATAGTTTAGCTTGGTTCCTAGTGGTACACCTGGTGGTCTACATAAGGTACTCCAGATCCTCAATGTCCTTGTGAAAAGAAGCGGCCCATCATACTGAACAACTTTTGTTTTGGAACCATGCCTGTATCTCTAATAGTTTAGCTGGGCTCCTGGTGGTACACCTGGTGGTCTACATAAGGTACTCCAGATCCTCAATGTCCTTGTGAAAAGAAGCGGCCCATCATACTGAACAACTTTTGTTTCGGAACCATGTCTGTATCTCTAATAGTTTAGGTGGGCTCCTGATGGTACACCTGGTGGTCTACATAAGGTACTCCAGATCCTCAATGTCCTTGTGAAAAGAATCTGCCCATCATACTGACCAACTTTCGTTTTGGAACCATTTCTGTATCTCTAATAGTTTAGCTAGGCTCCTGATGGTACACCTGGTGGTCTACATAAGGTACTCCAGATCCTCAATGTTCTTGTGAAAAGAAGCGGCCCATCATACTGAACAACTTTTGTTTTGGAACCATGCCTGTATCTCTAATAGTTTAGCTGGGCTCCTGGTGGTACACCTGGTGGTCTACATAAGGTACTCCAGATCCTCAATGTCCCTGTGAAAAGAAGCGGCCTATCATACTAAACAACTACTGTTTAGGAACCATGCCTGTATCTCTAATAGTTTAGCTGGGCTTCTGGTGGTACACCTGGTGGTCTACATAAGGTACTCCAGATCCTCAATGTCCTTGTGAAAAGAAGCGGCCCATCATACTGGCCAACTTTCGTTTCGGAACCATTTCTGTATCTCTAATAGTTTAGCTGGGCTCCTGGTGGTACACCTGGTGGTCTACATAAGGTACTCCAGATCCTCAATGTCCTTATGAAAAGAAGCGGCCCATCATACTGGCCAACTTTCGTTTTAGAACCATTTCTGTATCTCTAATAGTTTGGGAGGGCTCCTGATAGTACACCTGGTGGTCTACATCTGTACTCCAGACCCTCGAATGGTGATAAAAAGTAGCCTATGTCCGTTCTCGGTATGCTAGCAATCTCTGTGCCGAGTTTCATGACGATCGGTTCAGCGGTTTGGCCGTGAAAGCGTAGCAGACAGACAGACAGACAGACAGACAGACAGAGTTACTTTCGCATTTATAATATTAGTGTGGATAAAGTAGGAAGGGGAAATTTGGACATTGTTAGAAAGTTTTGCCTGTACGTCGGCAAAACATTGTATCGACGGAACCCTTTTTGTATATAGTAAAATTTTTATTTTTATTATTTATTATTTAGACATACACACACTTACACATATCACGCCTATAATCCCTTGCGGGGCAGGCAGAACGTAAACGGCCGCAAAAACATTTACGCCTCGTCTGACAAACAATTGAGGGTTATTCAGAAAATTTTGTATCGCCATAGTGACAGGTTGTCAGCCCATCGCCTAAAATTGTTATACACACCCTCGAGTCCCTCAGTCGCCTCTTACGACTCCCACGAGAAAGAAATCGGTTGATTCTAAGCCGGCATCACACGGCAAATTGGCCGACGGCCGATGTGGCGCAGTGGTAGTGCGACTGCCTGCTACGCAAAGGTTCCGGGTTCGATTCTCGGTGGGACACTCACAAAGTTGATATTTATCACTTTGTGAAATTGTCCCCGGTCTGGTTAGGACATTGCAGGCTGAACCAACTGATTGTCCGAAAATAAATGGTTCCGTGCTTCGGAGGGCACGTTAAGCCATCGGTCCCGGTTGCTGTCTATGATTATTTAGACGGCGGTCGTAACACAATCATGTCAGAGGCCTACTAGTGGTAGTAGGCGACTCGGTGTCCCACACGAAAAGAAAGAAAGAAACGGCAAATTTATTATTTAAATTAATTTATGATTTGTAAAAATAGTTACAATTATAATTTTAAGGCTCAGCTTGTTATAGGTAATTATGTTTGCATGAATATTCATATGCCTTGTACGGTACATGCCAGCGTTCTACCCCTTATAGGTATTCTAGCAACTTCTATTATTTTTATCTGTGTTAATAAATATTTAAATTATTTGATTTGATCATTGATTAAAAAACGGCTAAGTGCGACTTGGACTCGCCTATCGCGGGTTCCGAACCATGCATCAAGCCCTTTCATGTGATATCCCACTTTAACTACGAGCCAGTTTTTTTGTACCCTTTTCGACTCCTTTTAGATCTTTTCCTGAGTACCATATAAGGTACTACAAAATGAAGTTACAAGTCAAAACCCATAGTTTCTCTAAGTCCATGGATACCCTATGAATTTTGATTCCATTGAGAGGGTCAGAAACACGCGTTTATTAAAGCATACACCACCAAATCTTTTTTTAACGTTTTGTTTAGAGCTTGTTTTTTTTTACATCTTCAAGCGGCCGACACTTGAGTTAGTATACGGTTTTTATTTGAAGTCAATCTCAAGGCGAGTTTTGCCACAACTAAATAAATAAGGATAATACTAGGGATTGCAATCCCGCACCTCCGCCAATCCCGCGGGATTGATACGCGGGATTGGCCCAATCCCGCGCGGATCCCGCGTGATCCCGCACCGTTGAAATGATGTTTAAAAAACATATGAGAATGCAGGTTTTTGTTAAAAAAAACAACTTTTATTTAAAAAACTTGAACATGTCTTTCATGTTGGAACTAAAAATATTTGTTTCTTGACAAAAAAAACAATCATAAATTATTTATTTGTAAGTAAAATCAGTCCTACATTACTTATCTGTTTTTTGTAATTTTAGCATGAATTAGACTTGCATTGATTTGTTTATTTTGTCCTTAATCTAACAAATCAACAGTCTTATAATATAAAAATGATGTTTCTTATATTATAACTATTATCATTAACATATGAGATCACAATTTTTATTGGAATAATCAAATCACATCTTTGTTATGTTACTAATACTAACTTTGGCTACCACTATGGCGATCGTTTTTGAAAGTATGCTCGTAGAAAGCTAATAGTATCAATGGTGTCGTCACCCAGCCTGCTTCTCAGTCAGTACAAATATATCCTGACGGCGAAAACGCTCTTTCAGCTTCTACGCTAGTAGGCTGGATGGTCAGCATATATTTGTAGGCAAGTATCAGGTAGTCTTAGTGCAACTGACTGAACTGACTGAGACGCGCACGAGCCGACCAAGACCAAACAGGAACACAAATTGTGCGAAACGGCAACGTCGCGTGATATTGTAAACTCCCGCCGCCGCCGACGCCAACCACCAGTAGCCGTTCTGCAAGAAACGGCAACATTGCGCGCGCTTTTACCGCCCCGTGCGGGATCCGCGGATCCGCGCTTTAAACGTGCGGGATCCCGCAAGGCCAAAATTGGCGCGGGATCCCGCGGGATTGCAGGATCCCGCATTGCGGGATTGCAATCCCTAGATAATACTAAAAACTTAGGCAACGGACTTTCTGATAAATAGTTTGCATAAAGAGAAAACTATTTTTGGACGGACGGGCAACTAAATGATCATTTAAGGGTTTCATTATTTTTCTTCTAGAGATACGGACCCCTTAACAGTACCTAGCTTGTTAGTGAACTAAGCAATATCACTTTATCACTGATACTTATACAGGGTGTAAGGGACGGTGTACCGAAAATTTTGCAGGCATGATCAGACCATGAAACTGAACAACTTTTACTATGGAGCCTATGTTGGGAAACGGTTTTTTTTTTGAGTTTCTATAGAAAGTCAGTCAGCTGATTTGGAATTTTGTATGGGAGATCGAAAAAAAAATCTCGTTTACCAACATAGCTTCCATAGAAAAAGTTGTTCAGTTTCATGGTCTGATCATGCCTGCAAAGTTTTCGGTACACCGTCCCTTACACCCCGTATAAGTATTATTTGAATTTTCACGATTAAACTGTTTTGTTTTTTGTAACAACTGACAAAAAATACGTAGGTACGTACACATATCACGCCCAGAGGCAGAACGTAAATTGCCGTGAGAACAAACATTTACGCAACATCTGACAGACATTTGGGGGTTATTCAAAAAGTTGTGCATCGCCATATTGATAGTTTGACATATACAACCCTCGAGTCCCTTAGTCGCCTCTTACGACACCCACGGGAAAATGTGATGATGCTGTTCTAAGCCGGCATCACACAGCGAAAATCTTTACAATGAGTACCAAATTTTAAAACACTTCCCGTGTTAGACATAAAAGTTTTGAAAATTAAAATTTTTGTTAGGTATACAGTTTTCAAAAATCTTTACAATGCTCTATTTTCCCTTTGAAGCATTTTTGGATACAAAAAATACTCTCAAAAATGTCCGAAGCATTGAAATAACTTTAACAAAATGATTTAAATAATTTCCGCCGACCGACCTACATCAAAATCTTGTTCTGATTTCTTTTGTGAATTCAATCAAGATTTTACAATTGAATAAGCCCAGACGTTTTATGAAAATTACAATTTTGAAGGCGAATTGTCATGAAATTAAATTGAAATTCAATTAGTTTGGGCTTTACTGTAATAAACACGAATCAAATTTATTTACCGATACTGTTGTTTATTAACCGTGTAGTGCCGGCTGAGAATAGCATCACCCCAACTTAACTCGTATGTGACTAAGGGCTAATCATTCAGGGGATGGGCAGCTGCGTCCCCTTTGGATTCAACATCTTACACTGCGCTCGCCAATCCGTCTGCCAGCCGTAGTGTGTATGGCAATACTCCAACAGTGGGAGGCCCATGTCCAGCAGAGGACTGTTTCGGCTGTTAATGTAAGTATGAAAATGTTAATGTTATTAACTTGTTTTTTTTTATAGTCTTTCATACACACATACCTACACATATCACGTGGACACATTGTGGACACGACCTTCAGTAATGAAGATAACGACTAAGAAGAAGATAGTGACAGGATGTCAGCCCATCGCCTAAAATTGCAATACACACCCTCGAGTCCCTTAGTCGCCTCTTACGACTCCCACGGAAAAGAAATGTGGTGATGCTATTCTAAGCCGGCATCACACGGCAAATTTTATTAGTTTTGGCCAGATCTAATAGCCAAATAACACTAAGACATCTTCTAAATTAGAGTAAGCTCAAGCATAATACTCTGGTGTTTCCGTAGCTCACTATAAACACAATAAATTATGTATACAAGTAACTAATATTTTTTCCATCATATCAGAGTTTAAAAGTTGCTAAGTAAATACCTTCATTTTAGAAATTGATGCGTAACAAATTTAATTGTCCTACAGTATTCTCCAAAGACACTTGACTCCAACAGTTTCATTACGAAATATTCACGTAGCCATAAATCAATAGAAATAACCAAAAATAACTTTATAAGATTTTCACGTTATTTCATTTCGTTACAGAACCACCTCCAAAATAATGAAAGGAAAAACCAGCTGTTTGATTCATAGAATACCCACATGAAGAATATCAATTGAAACAGTTACTAGAGGTCATCATCATCATTGGCCTCACACGTCTGTGGCAGACGATTTAATCAGTGTCTGAGGCAAGACTTCTCATGGCTGTATAAGCCGATATGGGAGCGGCATAATTTTCCGCACGCTCTACAAGTGAAGGTGGAATTTGAGACTGACTACTAGAAGTCCTTGCTTAATAAACAAAAATAACCATGATATGTAAAAACTTTTGTAGAGGGGCCATAGTAAATTAATGAATAAATAACCCTGCAAAGTATATGTATTGAGTAAAATTTAACACTATCTATTATAATATTAAGGGAAGGAGAAAATAATATAGCCCAGAATTGCTACTTTTTCATGTTTGAAAAATATTAAAGTCGTTTATTTTTAGCTTATAGTTTTTGGACCATTGGCTGAACCAAATTTAGTATTCTGTGTCTTTTTATGTATTTGCTATCATATGCCATTTAAATGCACAAAGCATACCGAAACATTACGACGACTTACTTGAAGCTTTTTCGAAATGTTGTGTACATGCAGTCTTGGTCTCTGAAACTTGGTTTAAGCCGCATCTTCAGTCATCACAGTACCTTTTGCCAGGCTTTACCCTTATCCGTAGGGATCGTGAGGATAAAGGTGGCGGTGGAGTGGCTGTGTACTTGCGCAGTGACATCTCCTACAAAATGATAGCATCGTCTTCACCTGTTTACTCAGCCTCTGCCGAATATATTTTCCTTGAGATTAAGATGAGTGGTTCGAAGGCTGTCATTGGAGTAGTCTACTGCCCCCCAGCCACAGAATACTTCTCGGACCTTGAATCTGTGCTCGAAGTCATTGCGTCTGATGGTTCACATCATATAATATTAGGTGATTTCAATACCAATTTGCTAGTTGACTCACCACGGGCGAGCCGACTCCGCAATTTAATTGAGTCACTCAGTCTACATGTCATGCCATTGTCTGCCACTCATCAAATCTTAGATACTGATGATACCTGGCTTGATCTCATACTAACATCTGCGCCTCCACTCATCTCGAGTTTCGGTCAATGTCATGCACCTGGGTTTTCCAAGCATGATCTTTTGTATCTTTCATATATTTTAAAAGTTCCGAAGCCTAAACCTGACATAAAATATGTGCGTGGATACAAGAGGATGAATGTTGATCAGCTGTTAAATGATGCCTCGGAGATTAATTGGAACAGTCTTTTTAATGCTACTACAGTTGATGACAAAGTGAAGGTCTTCAATGGCACCGTCTTAAATCTTTATGATAAACATGCCCCTATTCGACGAGTGCGGATAAAAAGACCAAGTGCCCCGTGGATGACCAATGCGATTCGGATGGCCATGAGACGCAGAAATAAACTGTTTCGACTGTTTAAGGGAGATCGTTGTGATGAAAATTGGGTTGCTTTTAAGCATGCGAGAAATCGTTGTAATGTGATGGTTCGGGCTGCTAAACGAAAATTCATACATGAAAACGTTGCAGTATCTTCTCCAGCTGATATCTGGAAATTCCTTGGTACTTTGGGGATAGGAAAAAAGCATGATGCTGTCAACATCCCGAATACTTTTAAGCCTGACGACATAAATAAGCACTTTTCATCAGCAGCGACACTTGACCACAGGACCAAGGATGGTACCCTTAGATACCTCGCAGGTTTATTGTCCTCAGATCCTGACGTTTTCTTTTTTTTTAGGGAGGTTACTGAGGGAGAGGTGCGCAAAGCAATTTTGCATATTAAGTCGCATGCCATCGGATGTGACCAGATAAGCCGTTACATGGTCATAACACTTATCGATCATTTACTGACACCGCTCACTCATATTATAAACTATTCCCTTCGCAGTGGTCAATTCCCCTCTCTATGGCGCCAAGCTTATGTACGGCCTTTACCTAAAATTTCAGAACCCACACTTATGAAGCACTTACGGCCAATCTCCGTACTGCCTTTTTTGTCCAAGGTGTTGGAGGCTTGTGCCCATAAACAACTTTCGGACTATATCTTTTCTAACCACCTGCTCAGTCCGTATCAGTCTGGGTTTCGTCGGGGTCACAGCACTACTTCTGCCTTGCTAAAAATTACTCAAGACATCAGAGCTGGTATGGATGATACGAAAGTGACAGTGCTCGCTCTTGTTGATTTCTCAAATGCTTTCAACGCAGTTGACCACGAAATCCTGCTGTCCGTTCTGAGCAACCTGAATTTGTGCCCGACAAGTGTAGAGTGGTTCTCCTCTTATTTGCGGGGTCGGCGTCAGGCTGTGCGAGTTGGAGATATAATTTCAGATTGGTGTGATGTGGGTGCCGGTGTTCCGCAGGGTGGGATACTCTCTCCCTTGCTTTTCTCGATTTTTATCAATCTCATCACTGCGGATCTTCGGTGCTCTTATCACCTTTACGCTGACGATTTACAGATTTATGCGCAGTCTGACGTCGACGGCGTTGATGAGGCGATTGCTCGGGTTAATCTTGACCTTGAGACAATACGGGTCTGGTCTGGAAGATTCGGAATTGAAGTGAATCCCACTAAGTGTCAATCGATATTGATTGGCAGCTCTCGACTCTTGGCGCGCATCGATCAGTCCAAATTGCCTGATATTTTGTACGACAGTGCGAGAGTGCCTTTGAGCCCCAGTGTTCGCAATCTCGGTCTGAACATGGATTCCACACTCAGTTGGATCCCACACATGGTGCTCGTCAGTCAAAGAGTAACCTGGTCGCTTCGCTCACTTTCAAGGTTGAAAAACTTTTTACCAACACCGACTAAACTCTTATTGGTTCAGGCTCTCGTTATCCCGATCATTGACTATGCTGACGTGTGCTTTGTTGATTTGAATGCTGATTTACTGAATAAGTTGGACAGGTTGCTGAACTGGTGTATCAGGTACGTGTTTGGCCTTCGTAAATATGACCACGTGTCACAATATCGTATGAAACTGAAGTGGCTCCCGATACGACAGCGGCAGAATGTGCGAGCTCTGTGTGTTCTTTACACTATTCTGAATGAACCTTTTGCGCCACCTTATCTGAGGGACCAATTCCAGTATCTATGTGATACCCACGAACGGCAAACTCGCTCATCAGACAACTTGCTGTTGGCTGGTAAAGTGTGTCGTACGGGATTTCTTGGGGACTCTTTTACGCCCAGGGTTGCCATAATATGGAATGAGTTGCCTCTAGAAATAAGGAAAGCCCCCAGTCGCCGGGTGTTCAAGGCCAAATTACGTGAACACTTTCTAAAGTCACTCCAATCGTCTTGATCCGATCTATTAAATACCCATTTGGTTGTGTAACTTCAGGAATTAATTTCTTAATCGAACTATCTTCTTCACCTTGCCCGATTATTGTGCCCTGTGATAAGGTATACCTAATATTTATGTATATATTTTATATTATACATATGTATATATATATATATATATATATATATATATATATAATATATGTTTATATATAATTATTAATTACATATATTAGTGTTCGTCATACTAGTTTATTATTGAATTTATTTTGCACCTGCCTCGCCCATTTCCACCTGCCCTAAGGTAGACTGGTAGATAATGCCCTCGGCATTAAGTCCGCCCATGTAAATTAATTGCATAAAGTTAAATAAATAAAAATAAATAAATAATTACGTTTGCAGTGCATAATAACGACTCAATCTGAATGACCCTCAAACTGTTTTTATACTGCGTAAACTGTCACACAAACAATACTGGTATGTTTTATAACATTAATTTAATTATAGGCATCTGAAAAATTTATTTACTAAAAGAGCTGCTATACATTTGATCGAAAATTTACGCAAGCGTAAAAGAATACACAAAATGTACGAGTAATATTTTGTGCTTTACAGACATACATAACGAAATCGTAGGTACAACAAGCATATTAAATTAAAAACACGACTGCTTTTTGAGATAAAGCCTAGCCTATGACACTCCGGATATTGTAAGGATTCTTCCGATACAATTCCCATTCGAATCTGTTCAGTGGAAATCACTCGTCTGTCGCTTCATACTATAACAATTTCATTGGTTTTGAATTTTATTGTGGGTAGTTAAGGTTCAAAATTGTTATCCGGCTCCCGGTACGTGACAGACAAGCGGTTAACGAGTTTCAGTCCTTTTAAGAATCGCACATATATATATGTCGCAGTATTATGGCAGAATTAGGATTTCGGACGAAATCCTAGGATTTTGGCCAAAAGCCGGATTATGGTAAAATCTAGGATTTCGGCCATAATCCTAGGATTTTGACCAAAATCCTGGATCTACGTAGTAATATGGTAAAACGAAGGCTTCAGAACACTTTTTATAAATTTTGTAGTGACTATACACATACATACATAAATACTTGCGGAGTATGCAGAGTTTTAATGGCCATAAACAATTTTGAGGGCTATTTTAGATAAAACGTGAAAGACTATAGAAAAATAAAATGGTAATACACATGAAAACTTCCATCCGTTAGTCGCTTCTGGGTGTCATACCCGCGGGAAAGAATAGGGGTGATGCTATTTTAAGCCGTCATTACACGGAATAGTGACTATCGCCATGCATTACTATTTGTCTTTACTTTAATTTGTATTTTTATTATGCTTTTGGAGAGAAAATTAAGAACTTAAGAAAATTTGATGAAACAAATTAAATGACACAAAAAATATTTATAATAATCAAATCAGTCTTTAATTTTTATTGATTCCAGGTAGAATGTACTAATCGCTATTATTATTAGGTAGGTATCTAGTCTCGATATAAAAATTAACCATTTTTCATAAACATTTAAGTGCTAACCTCTTCTAACTATGATTAATATAACAATCATTAAATAATTCGTTTTTCTGTCATTAACATAAACTTTTGAGTATCATTTCTTTCATTAAAGATTTTTCAAGTAGTAAAAACAATATTTTTTAGATGATCACATAAGTAACTGTTTATAATATTATTAGATGAGTAATAAAATAAACATTTGGGTGTCTTCTCTTTTACAAAATATAACAAGGTAAACAGAACCTCCTGTTATCATTTGCATCACCTAGTATCTAAATAAAGATTATGAATGATAGAAATAAACACTTTTCTTTTTTAAAAATAATCATTATTTTCGGAAAGAAAAATTATTTCACATAAACAAAAATAACAAATTTAGCGTTGTTCTTATTGATTGGTCTTAGTTTAATCAACATCGATTCCTTTAATAGATTAGGTTGGACTCTTTTCTTAATTATTAATTATTGTGGCACTTTGACAAATTGTGGCACCTTGAATTGCAGAGTACTTAATTTTTTTTACAGATGCATCTGTTAGTTTTGCACTGTATCTTTGACTTGCTGCAGGCACATTTTTTATAGCCTTGTCCTCCGAACATTGAAAGTTTTCCAGCAATCTCACGTAAGCCCATTTCGTTTTGTGGAACTGCATCAGTAAATGCAATAGAAGATATTTGAATGGTGTTTCGAGGGCGCCAGTCTTTTAGCACACCAACTGAAGTACTTAGGGGCTAGTACGATTGTTAATTTAGAGTAAGAGCACTTCTGGGCAGGTTTTTTGGGGGGTTTCTCCTGTTCAGGAGGTCCGATTAATTAAACGCATGTAAACTACACGCTTTAAAAATCATGACTTCAATTTGAAACAAATATCGTTTTCAGATGGTGGTGGCGTGAATTATATGCCGTGTGATTAACCTGACCAGCCCCGTGGCAGTGCCTTGATTTTTATTTTTTTTCCCGCCCGAGCCGGTTTTCTATTAGGACATAAATTGTTATAAAAAAAAGAAAATTGTGTGATACAAATTTCTTTTTTTTTTACAATGACAGTTCATGACGTCAATAAGTGATATGATAATACTATCCTACATTAAATAAAGAATTTCAATTTATTTCAAAGTACCAACTTTATATGTATAAACCGTTTTTCTTATCTATTATCTTTCCTATTACATTGCTTGTATCCAATGGTCCCCTGTCTGTTCCCCCGAATCGCGATTAATACCATAATACTAAGCAGATCCAGGATTTCGACCAAAATCCTAGGATTATGACCGAAATCCTAGGATTTCGGCCAAAAGCCGGATAATGGCAAAATTGTAGACTACATTCGACCATCGTCCTAAGCAGATCCAGGATTTCGGTCATAATCCTAGGATTTCGGTCGAAAACCTGGATCTGCTTAGTATTATGGCATTAATCGCGATTCGGGGGAATCTATGAGCGGGGAGGGAACAATACGCTCCTCCCCCGCGTTTATGTGAAATTATTTTTCTTCCCGAAAATACTGATTTATTTAAAAAAAAGATAAGTGTTTATTTCTATCATTCATAATCTTTATTTAGATACTAGGTGATGCAAATGATAACAGGAGGTTCTGTTTACCTTGTTATATATTGTAAAAGAGAAGACACCCAAATGTTTATTTTTTTACTCATCTAATAATATTATAAACACATACATACATAAATCACGCCTATATCCCTTACAGGGTAGGCAGAGCGTTAACGGCCGTTCAACGGATATTAACACCACGTCAATCAGATAACTGTATATGACTATAGTGAGAGGTTGTCAGCCCGTCGCCTAAAATTGCAATACACACCCTCGAGTCCCTTAGTCGCCTCTTACGACACCCATGGGTAAGAAATGGGGTGATGCTATTCTAAGCCGGCATCACACGGCAAAGAAATGGGGTGATGCTATTCTAAGCCGGCATCACACGGAATAGTGACTATCACCATGCATTACTATTTGTCTCTACTTATATAAACAGTAACTTATGTGATTATCTAAAAAATATTGTTTTTACTACTTGAAAAATCTTTAATGAAAGAAATTATACTCAAAAGTTTATGTTAGTGACAGAAAAACGAATTATTTAATGTTTGTTATATTAATCATAGTTAGAAGAGGTTAGCACCTAAATGTTTATGAAAAATGGTTAATTTTTATATCGAGACTAGATACCTAATAATAATAGTGATTAGTACATTCTATCTGGAATCAATAAAAATAAAAGACTGATTTGATTATTATAAATATTTTTGTGTCATTTATTTTGTTTCATCAAATTTTCATAAGTTCTTATTTTTCTCTCCAAAAGCATAATAAAAATACAAATTAACATACATACATAAATTACGCCTATATCCCTTACGGGGTCGACAGAGAGTTAACGGCCGTAAAACGGATATTAACACCACGTCTGACAAAAGTTTGAGGGTCAATCAGATAACTGTGTATTACTATAGTGACAGGTTATCAGCCCATCGCCTAAAATTGCAATACACATCTAACCCTCGAGTCCCGTAGTCGCTTCTTACGACACCCATAGGTAAGACATGGGGTGATGCTATTCTAGGCCGGCATCACACGGTATAGGCCGGCATCACATGGCATATAATACAAATTAAAGTAGAGACAAATAGTAATGCATGGTGATAGTCACTATTCCGTGTAATGACGGCTTACAATAGCATCACCCCTATTCTTTCCCGCGGGTACGACACCCAGAAGCGACTAACGGATGGAAGTTTTCAAGTGTATTACCATTTTATTTTTCTATAGTCATTCACGTTTTATCTAAAATAGCCCTCAAAATTGTTTATGGCCATTAATACTCTGCATACTCCGCAAGTATTTATGTATGTATGTGTATAGTCACTACAAAATTTATAAAAAGTGTTCTGAAGCCTTCGTTTTACCATATTACTACGTAGATCCAGGATTTCGGTCAAAATCCTAGGATTATGGCCGAAATCCTAGATCTACTTAGGACGATGGTCGAATGAAGTCTACGATTTTACCATAATCCGGCTTTTGGCCAAAATCCTAGGATTTCGGCCGAAATCCTAATTCTGCCATAATACTGCGACATATACATGAACTCTAAAAACATAACACTCCTTTTTGGTTGGGCAGTTGTGTATGAAATAAGTGACTTTAGAATTTCTGTAAGTTATGGCCTCAAATAATGCCAGCCGTACTGGACTAATAGTCATGTCGTATAAGGAGGTCAAGAAGAAGGGGGCAGATAGAAAAAACCGACAGTTACTCCACAGACAAGAGCAATGAGCTCTTATACAGGGTGTAAGGGACAACCCTCCGAATACTGATAGGGTGCATCCAGACCATGAAACTAAACAACTTTTCCCTTGGAACATATGTCAGGAAACGACAAAAAAATTACCTCCCATACAAAATCAAGCTCAGCTCACTGCGTAAGCAAATTTTTCTTGACGTTTCCTGAAATATTTTCTCATGCATTTTCTGAATGCACCCTATATGTATTTGCAGGGCTGTCCGTCCCTAACACCCTGTATAAAAACATTGTAATATATTGACATTAGAGTTAAAATGGGCTTTTTGATCATTAATACATGTGTTAATGACACAATTAAAATAAATGAGCCAGGCTTGTTAATAATGAAACGCATCAAAATAACTTTCTTAATAACATTTATGAAACAGAGCTGAATTATAAATTCATAAATACTATGAATTCAAATTTTAACAATTCATTTATAAACACAATTAAGTTAAGTTTCAGTAATAAAATAACATTGAACTTAAAGTAATAATGATTTGCATGTAGACTGTTCAATCTTCTAAACTTTCATAAACATTTTATAGTAGATACCTATTACTTTTTTAAGGCGGTTCGTCGTTCGGCGTAACGCATGCGTCTGTCAGAAGAAAGGAAATAGTTATTTCCAATTTTATTTCCACACAAATTGACGGTGCGTAACGGATGAGTCTGTCAAGTCGTTTGACAGACGCATACAAAAACGCACCGTTGTCGTGTTTGTATGAGAATAAGATCTGGATTCTCAATTTTCTTTCGTCTTACAGACGCACGCGTTACGGTGCGGTAAAAATACGCAGCGACGGACGGCAAGTGGGAGAACCGCCTCCTATACTCAAACTTGTTTCCAAACCAGAAATTAAAAGTTGGTTTGATTATAAATAAGTTATAATAAATATAACTACGAATAACAATCGTTTTCTCGTCATTTTGTAATATTTAAAAACGTAATAAATTTTTTGCTTAAATTTCAAACTGAAGCAATAAATATATAGCAGGGACGACGTCAAAATAGAAGTGTTTTTTGTGACTGTTTATTCACAAAACGCAATTCGGTTACTTAAACACCAAAATGCTAATAAATCAAGCTTAAAGCGAGAAAATCTTTCTAGATAGCGAAACTGAATGTTTTCATTTGTCTCAAATACATTATTAATCCATCCAACGAATTGAATCTATTTGCAATTCTGATATTATCGGAGTAAGTTTGAAACTACGAATAAGCTGTACAAAGACGAACGTTGATTTGGAATAGAATAATATAACGCCTGGGGTTGCCAGACAAAGTAAGAGATCATTCGATAAACCCAATCTCAAACTACGTATTAAGTAAGGTTCAACCAAATAAGTCACATGAACCCAGCCATTATTAGTGTACAATGATTTAATTATGCACTCACAGTGCTATATTATTTAAATGAAAGTGAGAAATTAAACCGTGTGATGCCGGCTTAGAATAGCATCACCCTATTTCTTACCCATGGGTGTCGTAAGAGACGACTAAGGGTCTCAAGGGTTAGATGTGTATTGCAATATAAGGCGATGAGCTGACAACCTGTCACTATAGATACACAGTTATCTGATTGATCCCCAATTTTTTGTCAAATGTGGTGTTAATATCCGTTTCACGGCTGTTAACGCTCTGCCTTCCCCGTAAGGGATATAGGCGTGATTTATGTATTATATATGTAAATAAGAAATTGAAAAATGTTACCTAACGCCCGCCGGGACTTGAGTGTCAGTTTATCCTATGGTTGAACATCAGGGGTAAATAAGTAAAAGTAAAAACTCTTTATTACACACAAATACAGGATAATTAAAAACAGAAAATCTTAATCAAAAGTGCGCAAAGGTGAAAGCGATCTGTTCCAGACAATCCCAATTGGGGTAGTGTAACACTAACTATCAGCAGCACCTTAGGTTACCAAAATGTGCTGTACACATTATACCTAATAATTTACTACATAAAGTGCTATAGTGGGGTTATATTAAGAGATAAAAATCTCCACAGACCTACAAACAGCTCTGTCTCTCTATTATGCATATGCGTACGCTTGGTTGTGTTATGGCATTATTTTATGGGGTGATAGTACATACGCACCAGATCTGCTAACACGCCAAAAAAAACTTATAAGGATTCTAGCACAAATAAAACAAACAGAATCTTGTAAACCATATTTTCGCGAGTTTAGAATTCTAACGTTGCCCTGTATCTATATCCTGGAGGTATGTAAATTTGTGAGAAAACATAATTCATTTTTTACAAAACGCAGTGATATCCCCACAAACTATTCCTTACGACATAAAAATAGACTAATGTTACCAAGATCTCGTCTTAATCTGCACTCGACAAGTCCGTACGTAATGGCCATAAAAATATATAATAAAATACCTGATACGTTAAAGAGCGAAAATAAAGAACATATTTTTCTCCAAAAATTGAAATCATTACTACTTGACAAATGCTATTATACGATAGAAGAATTCTTAACTGATAGGACAATTAAAATTAGCATATAATAATAATATAATTAAAATTAGCATATAGCATATATCAAAAAGTTTTAGGGTTTGTTGACATTGTCCAGTTTTTCAAATTGTCATTCTATGATATACTTAATATAATATAAATTAAATTAATTTAATAATATAATCTAATATATTATACTCTAAGCTAAACAAATCAATAATTAAATAAACTATACATTCACTGAAATCCCCCCCACCCCCGAGTAAACATACATTTGAAGAAATAAAAATTATGACTCCTCTCTCCTAAATTGCTGTGCCCAACAGGGTCCATGTGGTAGTTATATTAATTAACAATGACAACTTTATATATAACATTTACTGTAACACCTGTGCCTCATGGAATGCAATAAACATTTGAGTATTTGAGTATATTTGTATTATAAAGGTTCAATGTATATAATTTTTATAAATGTTGTGTTCGCCTGTTATTGGTTCTCATATCGGGCTGTATCTTATAATAACGTATATTATTTAAGTGCTGTTATTTGTGTACTGGTTGGCGATCCTAATAAAGAATTAATAATAATATTGATGTACACATCACAACACATTATTTGGTGCAAAAAGGCCTCTGTGCTGTTGGCTTCGGCCCCACTCATGCCTCAAAGGACCGGGTCCCTGTGGGCCCGAGATTCGGAAACGTACCAACATAATAATACTCACGATAAATTGATCCCTCTTCACTCGAAAGCAAGTACATTGAACACTATAGGTTTTATTACAAAAAGTGTTAGGCGTGGTTAAGCTTTTTGACAGCTTCAAATCGTATAGAAAAATATTTTGAAACTGCCTAAAAGTGCGTCTAACTTTTTCGTTATAAAGCGGTATAAATATATTTTTTGAAGAAGAATCATGGAGTAGTTTTGCGTTTCACGTTATTGGGGTTCGAAAACCAATAAAGTCACTTTATTATTTCATTTTTGCCATAAACCAGCGCTTTCTGTGTCGCATGAATACGATATACGACTTAATAAAGCACTTGGATTTCATTTTAAAATTACGATCATAGACTTTTACTGTTTTTGTAGTAAAAGTGCACCACCATAAATATTTCATTTCCCATTTCCATATAGGGTGGCATTTTAGCGAAATCTCGAGTCAAAATGTATTCTTTTTTTAATATTTCAAAATATTTTTTTACAGGGTGTAAGGCACAGCCCTCCGAATACTGATAGCGTGCATACAGACCATGAAACTGAACAACTTTCCCCTGGAACCATAATTGTCAGGAAACGACAAAAATAAATCGACCTCCCATACAAAATTACAATCAGTAAATTGCATTATTTTAAAACGGGAAGTCAAAAATATTTTTTTTAAGGGAAGTTGTTCAGTTGAATGGTCTGAATGCACCCTATAAGTATTCGGAGGGTTGTCCCTTAAACCCTGTTTATAACATTTAAAAAAATTGTACTAGTGACCGATAGCGAAAACTCCGTATGGGCTGGTGATAAGGAATAACTTTCTCCAAGGAACAACAGCCGAAATAAAAAAAATATATATCTTCCTATACAAATTTGCTGATTTGGGTTACTATGCTATATACTATATATGAAGCTTGAAATATTTTTTCATATTTTGACCTATGTTCATTGGGGAAAGTTGTTCCTTATCACCATCCTCTGTTTTTAGTTTCAGTCACTAGTAAATTTTTTTAGTAAAATTTTACCCGTCATAAGGGCCATTTCCGAAAAATCGGTTGTAGTTTCTTAAACTCATTTTGCGTTATATTCTAAGGGTTCAACGGTGCCTTTTGAAAGAGGCGTCATAGTTAATTCTTCTTCGTCGTATCCTCATGACTGAGGGACGTGACTTTTCTGGGCTATAATCGTCACCAGCTTCCTCCAAACTTCTCTGTCTTGAGCCATATGTACGGCCGCCTGTAAGATGGTGTGAGTGGCGTCTTGTACTGTATCACTCCAACGTGATGGTGATCGTCCTCCACTCCTTGTGCCTTAATCACAGAATAACCAATAGTATGTTATACATACAGAACGGACACTCACCTCCCCGCACCCAAGCCCCCGACCCGCCCTCACCCGAGGAATGTCAAAATACCAGTGGAGAATTAAGTAGAAACTAGCGCTAGGCATGTTACATCCTCTTTGGTAGTTACTGCATGTATTCATCAGGTCAAGTATAAAAACCAACCAGCATGCAAACCCTGCACTCACACATCTATGATCACCCACACTTGCACATGTAGAAATGACAGTTGTCTATAAAGAGTCCGCTCTATGGAATGTCCGAGGTGTGCCTTAATTACTCTTGTAGTAATACCTACTCTAGCATCCCCGGTAAGGTTTACTTGTACTTAATGAAAACGTTTCACTTGAATGCGCCCAAATAGATTTGCCGTACGATTGCTTGTTTTGTGGAAACTTAGTGATCCAGACTGTTTGGTGTGGGTTGGGAAATAAGCAGAGTTGCTATTCTACCTACCAGAATTGATACTTTTTATTTTAAGAATATTTGAAAAGATTGAAAGCTCACAAAAGAATATGTAGGTGTTTTTGCGAAGAAATGGCTCTACTGTTAAAATTTCATAACTAACCAAGATACTTTTTAAGAATATTTTTTCTTTATCATTTCGACCGACTTTGTTCGTTGAAAAATGTTCAACTTAACGTTTTCTTCAAACGTGCCGCACGATGTTGCGGTATTCCGCCTGTCCGATGACAATAACTGTCATTTGCCGCACGACAGACACTCACAGGCGTGGTTTGTACTTGTGCTGTTCCAGAGGACCGGCAAAATATCGCAACATCGTCCGGTGCTTGTGACAAATTTAGGAACAAATTTATTTCTTGAAATATTTCTTGCGTTTTTTTATTATTGATAGGTATGTAGATTTCATAGATAGTTACCCTATTTCTCTCCCGCGGCTGTCGTAGGAGGCGACTACGGAATTCTAAGGTTTCATGTGTATTACAATTTTAGGCGACAACCAGTCCCCATACTGATACACGATTTCTCTAAAACGGCCCTCAAATATTTGTCAGACGTGGCGATAGCGACCGTATTTTTACGCTCTGCCCACCCCGCAAGGGATTAAGGCGTGATATGTGTGTGTGTACAATATAAATGCAAATTAAACAATTCTAGCGCACGCACATCGGAGTGCATACATCGAGGAACGTTTTCCAATAAACCTGCACAGGTGCATCCGTTCCACTCAATTTTTTTTTCTTTTTCGGCTATGGAAAGTGCTATTTTGAGCCGTAAAATTTGAAAAAGATTTAACACGGAACAGCATAAATGAGTAGGTGCTTAAATCTTTTTCGTGTTTTATGTCGATAATAAACTTTAAGGGGGCCTAGACCTATGTATAGCTACGCGGCTCGTTTTTTTATTAAAATAGTTACCAAAATTTAAAAGTTTAATGAGTTTTGTATGAAACTTTGAACCGCTTTGTTTATATTATAACGTGCTTAATAGAGCAGTAGGTCAATCAAACATTAATGATTGATTGTATTATCAAATCCACAATAAAATAATGAACTAAAATATGACAAGTACCTATATACATATACTATGCCTATATCCCTTGGAGGGTAGGCAGAGCGTAAGGGGCCGTGAAAAACGAACATCTACGCCACGCCTGCCCAACATTTAAGGGTCATTCAGATAATTATATATCGCAAAAGTGACAGCTTGTCAGCCCATCGTCTTACATTACAATGCCATGTATGACAAAAATATATTTTTTGGTAATAAATTGCTTGATTCAAAATTGTTGTTGTAGTACCTATTTGTAGAAAAGTGTTCAGTAAATGTAACCTCAGAACTTTGACCATGACCATGCTGTTGTGGACAACTGAAGCAAACTAAACTTTAAGCAAAGCAAAGAGTGGCATTATTGGTTCGAAATTTCACCAGCTACATATTTTTTGTCACAGTAAATTATTCCAGATATGCCAATTTAAAGTTTTGATCGCTTTTTTTTTTCGTGACACCGAGTCATCCAACGACCCGATCAACCCTGATATCAACAGTTTTTCAACCGCATTCTACTAGTAGTAGGTCTCTGATATAGTTATGTTAGTCATAAACATTAACCGGAACCGATGATTTAACTGAGAAACATTATTAAACTGAGGTATAAAAAAATTATCATTACAACGGCTATGAACACTCAAATAGTTAAGTACCCTAAATATGTTAATAAATAATTATGCCTCAAATCTAATTGAACAGCCCAAACTAACTATCATTATGCTAGAGTTATAACTCAGCTTGCTGAGGATAGGGACGAATGGCGTAAGCGTGTGTTTGATGGGCGTAAAACACACGATAATGCCTGGTTTTCTGGTCTCGCTAACAAAAGGCAAAAACGTCATCTAAACATGCATATGCCAGTCTCAAATTCCACTTTCACTTGTAGAGCGTGTGGAAAACTCCCGTATCGGCTTATACAGCCCTGAAAAGTCTTGCCTCAGACACTGATTAAATCTACTATGGTTTTATTTTGCACTCACAGTGCTATATTACTTTCATAAATGAAAATAAGAAATTGAAAAAATGTCAGCGCCCGCCGGGACTTGAACCCGGGACCGTGGAGTACCGTTCCACTGCTCTGCCAACTGAGCTACCGGCGCCCCGACGTAAGCCGACGAAATCTTCAACCTCTTGGTACTCGTCTCGAAGCGACGACAAGCGACATCTAGTATAAGTTATTTGAAACTAATACTATGGTCAGTCCACTTAAGAGTGAAATTCGAACCATGCGATGAAGCTTTGCTTAATTAAATGTACTATGGTTTTATTTTGCACTCACAGTGCTATATTAATTTTTTCAATTTCTTATTTTCATTTACTGATTAAATCGTCTGTCACAGACGTGTGAGGCCAATGATGATAACTCAGCTTAGTCTAGAAATTGTATTTATAGACTGGATCTTGAACATCTAGTGATAGATACTGAAAACTGAGAACCATCTATCATGTGCCAGTCCTCAGATTTCGGTATCAGTCATAAGTAATATTTCACTCTATATAGATACCTATACTATGTGTAGGCCGATCCAGGAGCAAATATTCTACGATCAGTGGACATCTTAGAATCCTTTAAACCTTAGTTACAACAGGAAAACTGATTTGATGAACTGTAATTATTTGCACAAATTCAGACAAAACGCTTGATGATTAAGAAGAGGGCAAACCACATGGCATTAACCGGGTGAGGTAATACTGCCAGTGTCATGATGCAGGATTCCCACACGGAGCGAAAGTACTCATAAAACTGAATAGCTGTCCCCAGTAGATCGAAATATATTAATTTTAAAAATTGGACCTCCAATACCAAATGTACCAGCCAACCGAGTCGATTAGTATGGGAGTTCCAACGCCTGTGGAGATCCGGTACCTCGGGGAAAGTTGTTCAGTTTAATGAGTAATTTCAGCCTGTAAAACATTAGCTCCTGTAACTGTGCCTGCGGGTTATATAGGGAATACGTAGTACCGATTGGTTTAATACCTTATTTTATTGAACCAAAACAGATACTTCATTTGAATTAAATAAATAATATAATAAATAATAAATAAATATCTTGGACGATTCGCTCAGCGCTAACTAGCCCCAAACTTAGCAAAGCTTGTACTATGAACTAGATCGCTGATATAAGTACTTATATACATTTTTATATTATACATAGAAAACACCCAGACTAAACAAACCAGAAAAAAATCAATTTGACATAGATTTAATAACATTGACATAGGTTTTACTTTGACATGTATTTCTTTTTTACATTTCTGTAAGTTTACTATTCTTTTTTTAAATATATTATGTTAAGTACCTAGATTTGACTTTCTAAAAGAGAATCTTGTAAATGAAAATTGGACGTAACGAATACCTATTTGTGTCTTGTTGGGATTGAACCTACGACCGTCGGCGTAGCAAGCAGGGGTACTATACGCTACACCATCAGGGCAATCAAAGTAGAAAATGCAGAAGGAATAATAAGTAGCACTTTTCAATTTAAAATGGCCTTTTCAATTCTATAAACCCGCGTCGTTTAAACTGGGCTATCGGTAATTAATCTAAGTTATACGTAAGCCGTCTTTAGTTGCGATAAGTCAGTGGAAAGGGCAGCTTTGTAAACGTAAGGTCACCAGATTGAATCCAGATTAAACCGGTTTAAAAAAAGGAGGTTACTAATCCTGGGACTTTGATTTTTTAGGGTTTCGTAGTCGAATACAAACCCTTATTATTTCGTCAACTGTCTGTCTGTATGTCAATATGCCTCGCCCTTAATAATTCTGTTATTTGAGCACCTATATTCACATCACTCCATGAACCCAATTTTGGCAGCTCTCAAGAACATGCTTATACATATGGTCTATTTTTCTTTGTTGACATTTCTTCTAGTATAGGTTTAACAGCTACAAATTTGACTTAATGGAGTGACGCGAATATAGTAACATGAAAGAAGAAGGCTCAAAATTGCCCCACGTCCTATAACAATTTGACATATCTCAAAAAAAGGGAAAAAATGCATATTAAAATATGTCCTACTCAAAAACTTATATTTTTCACGCCAACATGAAAAAAATTGCAATGAAAATTACTTCAGGGGCAACTGTAAAAAATACGTTTTTACGAGTATTTATGAATCGATTAAAAAAAATATATCATCATCATCATCATATTGTGTGGGACACCGACCCAACGACCCGATGAACCCTGGTGTCAGAGTTTTTCAACCATCTAGTTTTTCAACTAGGCTCTGACATGGTTGATAACGAACGCTATCTAAGTATTTATAGACAGCGACTGGGACCGACGGCTTAACGTGCCCTCCGAAGCACGGAATCATCGTACTTTCGGACAATCAGGAGATTCAGACCTGCAATGTCCTAACTAGACTGGGGACCATACCCAAAGTGATAAATTGTCAAATATCAACTTTTGTCCCCACCGGGAATCGAATCCGGGACCTCGGCGCAGAAAGCAGATACACTAGCTGTTATAAGTTCGGATCAGGAGGACAGTCAAACACCGGTGACGTGCATACAACGACTGGTTTATTTATTGTCGAACTACCTACACTAAGTATACCCACAACATCTCTCTCTTTATAAAGATAGCTAATTTCTTATTTCTAAATCTTAAAGTATAGGTATAGTAGTCAACTAGTTACGTATCAAAGTTACGCGTTATCTGTATGCCTACCATACCATCCCACCACCTATTATTATTTATTTTATTACCTACGAGTGGTAATAACTTATTATAAATAAGCCTATCTGCACCTACTTGTTAGTACCTATTTATGTTAGTATCCTCTAAACTTAAAACTAAACATAATCATATAAGTTAATATAATGTAACTTGAAAACTATACATAAGAACAGTATGTAGATGAAACATTGCGCATTATCTTACAATAGATTTCCCTAGTTAAAATCTATTGAAGCTACCTCCTGGTATCTGTTTGGTGGGCGCACCTGACGACCACTTTTCGTTGTATAAAAAGAGGAGTCAGGTTCGTTATAACGAGGCGCCGCGTCGCGCGCGCAGCCCGACGACGTCGACGTTGCCGACGCTGGCTGCAGTATAGGTAAAGACTTTCGCCTTACGTCTGAAGAGCAAAAGTCCTTTATATCAAAGCGGTTATAATTATTAGGGCAAGGTGTCAAACTGAGAGCTTTATGTTTTTTATTGGCGTCGTACTTTGCATTTACGTTAGATTTTAATATGTGTGATCTGTTTCTGCGGTACGTCCCTCCACTCTCAGTAGTCACCCAGTAAGAGCGTTCACCACGCGCCCTGGCCTCGACCTTTGCTTTAACCCAGAATTTTCCATCCCGCACTCGTACGTTATCTCCTGAGTTCAGACTAGGCAATGGTCTGGTACCATGGTTATAGTAACGCTTCATTTTTAAAACGTTTTCCTTGCGTTTTTTTATAAAATTACGAGTAGTTACTACGTTGGGTTTCAGTAATTCATCAGTTATGGGCAATCTGGTTCTCAATCTTCTACCCATCAGCAACTGTGCAGGTGAGTAATCATCATTTCCCGTCGGTGTATTTCTAAAGTTCAAAAGTGCTAACTGCCAGTCCGTCCCAGTCTCTTTAGCCTTAAGTAATAACTTTTTAGCCGTTTGTATATTTCTTTCCACTAAACCATTTGACCTAGGATATAACGGTGAACTAGTTTGGTGATCGAATTCCCACTCTTTTGCAAATAATTTAAATTCTTCTGATGAGAATTGTGGCCCATTGTCAGATACTAACTTCTTTGGAATACCAAACCTACTAAACATGTCCTTCATATTTGCTATTACCAATTTTGCAGTCATAGAGGTACCTAATTGTGCAACTTCAAAATATTTTGAGTAGTAATCTACTAGTAACAGGTAGTGTTTCGTATCAAAATCGAAAATGTCAGCAGCAAGCACCTGCCAGGGTAGCTTAGGTACCGGATGTGGATGCAGTGGCTCGCGGCGCTGCGCACTGCGGTGTCGCTGGCACACGTCACAGCGCGCCACTATCTGCTCGATGTCAGCACCCATGCCAGGCCACCACAACACTTCCCTGGCACGTCGCTTGCACTTTTCGACTCCCATGTGTCCCTCATGAATTCTTGCTAGCATCACTTTGCGCAGGGTTTTGGGTACTACTATTTGACTGTTCCGGAATACTACATCATTTATTACATGCAGTTCATCCCTGAAAGTCCAATATTGCCTAGTCGAATCTAGACTTTTGTTTTTGCTCATAGGCCAACCATGTTTGTAATAGTATTTGACCTTTACTAAAGACTCATCTTTCAATGTTTCTTCTTGAATTAATTTAATTTTTTCCTCTGATACATTTACATTTTCTATGAGCATATTAACGTGTATCCTAACGTCATCCTGTACATCATCATTTGAACCATGTTCTGTCGGCGCCCTTGACAGTGCGTCAGCTATATGCATAAATTTCCCCGGCTTATATTTTATTTGAAAAGTATAAGCATATAATTTTATCAACATTCGCTGTAGACGTGTCGGTGTATTATTTAGTGGTTTTTTAAAGATAGACTCTAGTGGCTTATGGTCAGTTTCGATAACTACGCGATCATGACCATATATATACTGATGAAAGCGCGTGCACCCGAAAACAATCGCCAGCAGCTCTTTCTCGATCTGAGCCCAACGCGTCTCAGCCGGCGCGAGCGTGCGTGCTGCGTACGCCACGGGCCGCCCGCCTTGTAGCAGGCACGCTCCCAACCCCTGCAAGCTTGCATCTACCGATATTGTCACCTCCTCGTTAGGTGAATAATACCTTAATATTGGTGCTTCACTTATTTTAGTTTTTAAATTGGCAAAATGTTTCTTGTGATTGCTACTCCAAACGAAATCTACATCACTGCGCAATAATTCACGTAAAGGAGCCGTTGCATTTGAATAATTTGGAATAAAACGCGACAAATAGTTAGTGATACCAAGAAACCTTTCTAGCTCTCTCTTGGTTGTCGGTTCAGGCATTTTCATTACGGCTTCTACTCGATTTTTATCCGGGCGCATTCCTTGATCACTAAAAATATGGCCTATGTATTTTAACTCCTTAACGCCAAAAACGCATTTATCTTTATTAAATTTTACATTGTTAGCAATTGCTTTCTGAACTACCTCTCTAAGGCGCTCATCGTGTTCCTTTTTAGTACGGCCGTACACTAAAATATCGTCGAGATACACAGCAACCCCATCAGCCTTAAATATCTTGTACATTTCATTGTGAAAAATTTCAGGAGCACAACTTATCCCAAATGGCATACGAAGATACCTATACCTACCGTATGGAGTTGCGAATGTACACAATTTTGAGCTACTCAAATTTAATTTTAACATCCAGAACCCTTTGTTTGCGTCTAATTTCGAGAAGTAAGTTGCGCCATTGAGTTCACTCGCAATCTCGTCTAAGGTGGGCAACTGAAAGTGGCTGCGACGCACCGCTTTGTTCAAATGAAAAGGATCAATACATAACCGTAACGACTTATCTGGTTTCTCAACAACTACTAAATTTGACACCCAGTCCGTTGGTTCATCCTCTCTGACAATAATACCTAGTTTTTCCATATTGTCTAATTCTTGTTTCAGTCGTGGTTTCAATTTAATCGGTATCTTTCTACTAGAGTTTACGACAGGAGGCAATGCTTCATTTATCGATATGTTCACTTTCGTTGGTAAACAACCTATTCCTTTAAAAATAACGTTATCAAAATTATATTGTGATGACATTTCATTAATGCGCGCTATTAACTGTAACTCAGTACATGCATCTCGCCCTAACAAGTTATTACAGTCCATATCTAAAACATGTACGCGTTTTTTTATTACAATTGAATTGTGTTTTAAATTCGCGTCGATATAACCCAGAACCGGTAACTTATTATTGCTAATTTCTTTCAATACAGTTCCCGTTTTCTTTAACATATTCAAATTAAAACCCGCAATTACAAAACTTTTCTTCGACATCACCGTAGTATCTGCACCACTGTCCAGTTTAAATTTTATCAACACATCATTTACGTAAACCGATTCAATCCAGGATTGATCCACCGAGTCAATAGATATATTGTTTATGAATAACTCACCAACGTCCACCATGTCCTCTGAGTCATCATCGTTTTCACTGCAATCCAATAACTCACGTACATACCTCGCTCCACAGCACTTGGCGAAGTGGTTAGCACGCTCACACCGATAGCAAATAACACCATAGGCGGGGCATCGCCCGCTTGCACTATGCCTACCACCGCACTTTGAACACATAGGTAAACGCGCCGCGCCTCCACCTGCGCCAGCACCGCCTGGCCGGGCCCCGCCGCTGCCTGCGCCTCTGCGCCCGCGCGCTCGCCGCCGGCCGCGCGCACCGCCAGCCATGCCGGTGCCGCCCGGACCGCGCGCTCCACCGCTCGCGACATACGCCACCTCGTCGTTGCCTGAGCGGCTGGGGGCGGCCGCTGAGCTAATGCATGCCGCCGCCTGCGAGCTCGCCTGCTCCGCAGCTCGGCAGCTAGTCACAGCTTCGTCCAAAGCCAACGATGGTTTTGCTAATAAACGCTCCTTTACATAAGGGTCCCTTATTCCCCTTATTATCTGAGTCAAAATAAGACTGTCACGTAATGATCCAAACTCGCAACTTTTGCTTTTAACTTTCAATTCACTAACGAACTTGTCGAATTCGCCATCTTTCTGATATGTTTCAAAAAATACGTGTCGTTCAAAGTTGACATTTATTGTCGGGTCGAATTTTTTCTTGAACTCCTCAACAACGTTATCGTAAGTTGCATTGGGTTTTAGGTCAAACTCCTGGTAAATTTCGCGACCGTATCTGCCAATCACATGTAGAAACACTGCGATCTTTTCATCCGACGAAGTATTTTGCCGTCCCGAGGCTATCATAAAGTAATCAAAAGCACATTTCCAATCACGCCAGTTGACCGCCATATTGCCGTGTTCCTGCATGGCGGCCGGCTGTTGTATTGACGAATACATCACTATATCACTTTGTTTTGGGTTTGTCATTTTATAGGTTTTAAATTATACACTAGCACAACCGAATTCTATAACTTTAAAGGCAAAATAGAACACCTGACACCATGTTATAAGTTCGGATCAGGAGGACAGTCAAACACCGGTGACGTGCATACAACGACTGGTTTATTTATTGTCGAACTACCTACACTAAGTATACCCACAACACTAGCCACTGCACCACTGCACTAACCGGTCGTAAAAAATTATAAAAAGATTAAATAAACATAAATAAATGACATACAATTCACACATAACATTTATTTATTTATTCATTTTCTAAATCCATTGTTGAAGAAACCTGCCGGGTGGTTCAATTCCTGAGGCTGGTTTCGCATCCAGCCCAAATAATATATGACACTCATAACATGGGCGCATACCCCCAATGTCCTGCGCCCATGTATACATGAGCAACAGTATTCAATTACGGCATTGCGTCCTTGCATTCGTCTATTAAAAAGCACGTAGGTGTAATACTCTCTTCTTCTAACGTGCCGTGATTGTATCTTGCATCTTAGCAAAACATTATTTTGTACATCATTTCCATCAATATGAATTATTTCTGGATGTCTGTATTTTATCTCCTGTAATAATGTAAGTGAATCAACCTATGTCGATCACTGCTGACAATCACTTTGGGTATGGTCCCCAGTCTGGTTAGGACATTGCAGGCCTGAATCACCTGATTGTCCGAAAGTACGATGATTCCGTGCTTCGGAGGGCACGTTAAGCCGTCGGTCCCAGTCGCTGTCTATAAATACTTAGATAGCGTTCGTTATCAACCATGTCAGAGCCTAGTTGAAAAACTAGACGGTTGAAAAACTCTGACACCAGGGTTCATCGGGTCGTTGGGTCGGTGTCCCACACAATATGATGATGATGATATATTTTTTTTAATCGATTCATAAATACTCGTAAAAACGTATTTTTTACAGTTGCCCCTGAAGTAATTTTCATTGCAATTTTTTTCATGTTGGCGTGAAAAATATAAGTTTTTGAGTATGACATATTTTTATATGCATTTTTTGCCTTTTTTTTGAGATACGTCACATTGTTATAGGACGTGGGGTAATTTTGTATGAAAAGTGCGCCGTCTTCTTTGATATGAATATAAATCGTATGGCTTTATTTTACCTAATAAGTTGGATCTTTCATTCCCCCTACGCAGAGAGAACAGCCAATTATTTTGCGCTAAAATATTTGCGAATTTATAAATAAAGCCGGTTTAAAAATCTTGCTCGCGCGCTATCCCTCCCCGCCGTAACGCAAATTTAGAAATATCATTAAAAAAAGAATAGTTTGTGCCGGTGGTTTTAACTTTAAATATCATTTTATAAGTTTCTTGAAGTCTGATAAGAATTCTTTGCTATATGGGAGAGGTATTGTGCTCGTGAGAACTATAACTTTTACGACTTCAATTACTTTTATAGTTATTTAAAGCATTTTATGAGTACTTTAATGTAAACACAGTATAAGATCTGTATCATCTACTTTAGAAGAAAATATTGATAGGCCTTTTTATTTCGTAAAATTTTTAAGCACGGGCAGGATTTGAACCTGCAACTTTCGCCATCACTAGTGGCGACGCCCCTTCCATCTGGGCTACCGCGGCTCGTTCAATCTCGTCCAATGCCCGCAAATTTTGCATGTGTATCTTAATGCCAGAAACGCGTGGCATGGCTTCATCTACCAGGTTAGTTTTGCAACTAATACCTTGCGACCAATTCATTCTTTACCGATTGAATGTAGTCTAAGCGGTGAAAACTTTTCGCCTATAATTGATATACCTGTTTATAAAATTTTGCTGAAATGCCCGGACAGAAATTACTACTGTAAATTTAAAATTGTTTAAATCTCTGCTATAATAGATACATCGCAAAGTTAAGCCCTCCAAAAAGGTCGCCTCTCCATTTATGTACTTTTTATTTCATTTACATAACATCTGACATGTGGATTACTCTACCATGTATGCGGCTCACCCACTTGTTTTCGTCGCTGCGGATTTTTAAACGCACCGCAAGGCATGCGTCTGATGGACGAAACGAAATTGCGAATTCCAATGTTATCCGATACAAATTCGGCTACGGTATGTTACGGTGCGTCGAGTCGAATACCAAATTTTAAAACACTTCCTGTGTTAAATATACAACTTTTAGAAAAATTTAAATATTTTTCAGTTTGCGCTTGAAAATTTTGCAAGTGCGTCGAGTCTTTTGATAGACGAATCCATTACGCGCCGTAGACGCACCGAAGCCGTATTTGTATGGTAATATAGGTAAGATAGGAATTCGCAATTTTCTTTCGTCTGACAGACTGCGACGATTTTGACAGACACACCAACGACCTTCTGCTGCAAGTTAATTGAGTTGATTTTATTTATTCAATAGAAATAGATACATTAACTTAAAACTGAATGGCCAAACTGTCTAACAGTTTGTTGGCGAGTTACCGCTTACACACACTAGCGAACTGTACACCTACACACTATTACTTACTGAGATACTTACGTTATCTACTTATTTACTTTTATTATTTTGGTGTTTCAAAGCCACTGGCTTCACACCTCGTGAGTTGAGACGTATTTCGTCATTTATGTCAGGTTAGTTAAGTCAAGTCGTTGTAAGGTTATGTTGAGTCAGTCATTTGTAATGTGATTTGGCATTACGCCGAGGGAGAGTCCACAACACAGAGATTCCATTCTTACTACTAAGGGCTGTGTTGTGCAGTTTAAGTAGCACCAGAAACGTGATAGTAAAATTTCCGTGCCACGTGCTGACCCAAAATATCAAATATACGAGTATGCTTTAATTATAATTTCCTATTTAATTTCTAGTTTAAGAATAGTTTGTTGCTTAAAACACTATCAGAATTATTCACCAAACACTCAAATAAACAAGAAACACAAAAGTATAACCAATTCACATCCGCCATTACGGAATAGCAACGTACAAGTCCACTTATTTTCTAGGCCTATTAGGAACGTAGCGACGGACGACCAGTGGGAGAACCACTGTAGGTATTTTCATTATTCAGAGCTCCCTAGTTAAACACGAGATTTAGAGTAATGTAACTCTAATCTGCGTAAAGTGCTTGTTCACTACTTGTTTAACACATAATGAGCTCAGGTAGGCACTTTAGATCATTACATTACATTTTCTGCTGCTTTCTTTGACTCCAATTTGGCCTAATGTTTCAGAGAAATTGTCTTTTTATTCGTTATTTGAATATCTTTTTAAAAGAGCTAGAAAACTGGGTAAAACGAAAAGGTCTCGGCTGATGTTTCTGTTGTTAGGTTTTTTTCTCGGATCATCAAAACACTCAAGTAGTTCAATTACGTAATACTGGAACTTTTGAATATGATATCATAGATTATCCTAAGTGCCATTGTATCGTTGTACTACCTACACTACATTTTCAGCTACAACAGTCCACTGCTGGACATGGGCCTCCCCGAATGGGGAGGTAAGGCCACAATTCGGGATGTACATTCTCCTTACTTGCCTTAAATTAGTGCTGTCATTTTCCGTTAAATAGGTTAAGAAAAGGATAGGAGATATTTTAGTCGTGTCATGTCTTATAATTTCATGCAAAATACGTGTTATTTGTCAAAATAAGGCGACAATCAAAACAATGGCGACTAAATTGACTAGGAAAGGCGAAAAAACCCTTGACGTTTTTAAAACTGACAGGACTTAGATATCTTCTAGCCTTTTCTAAACCTATTTGACGGAAAGTGACAGCACTAATTTAAGGCAAGTAAGGAAAATTTCAATCCCGAATTGACCTCAATGCCATACTCACCACGCTTGTAAAGCGGATTAGCAAACGCAGTGCAAGATGTTGCATTCACAGGGAACGCTATTGCCTATTCCCTGGATAAATACACCCCTTAGTCGCTTTTAACTACATTCACGAGTGGAATTGGGATGATGCTATTCTAAGCCAGCACCACACGGCGACTACCTTGGTTGAACTACCTGTTATATTCTAAGGACACATCTAATATTCTGAACAACTGTTGTAAAAAGCAAATAAAGGATGAATCAAGGAAATTGGCGGCAGCGTTCCTTGTGAGCTTACTCGCCAATCTACCTTCCAAGCGTGGTGCATACATACATACATATATCACGCCTTTATCCCATGCGGGGTTGGCAGAGCGTAAACGATCGAAAAAACGGCCACTTACGCCACGTCTGACAAACGTTTGAGGGTCATTCGGAAAATTGTGTATCGCCATAGTGACAGGTTGTCAGCCCATTGCTTAAAATTGTTATACACACCCTCGAGTCCCTTCGTCGCCTCCAAGCGTGGTGAATAATATGGCAAATACCTCCCAATAGGGGGATCCTTATGGCCAGCAGTGGACCGTTGTGACTGTGGATACTGAACTACTATTACTACAACTGGGTGTGTCTCACTCAACCCTTTCTAACTCCTACTACTAGGTGTGTCTCAACCCTAAGGGTTCTCACAGTTTACGACACGTTAGCTTTATATGCGTACATCATACGAACGTTGTGACAAACTTTATAGGATACCACATTGATGGAAAGGTCGAATGTCAAGGTTACGGTGATCAGTACGATCTTTTTGACTGAGCCGATGGCTTAGAGGATAGTACCCCTGCCTGCTACGCCGATGGTGGTTGGTTCGATCCCCACAAAACACAAATAATTGGTAAGACATTTTCAGATATTTGTGATTAGTCTGAGTGTTTCTATGTATAATATGTATTTATTTACAAAAAATATAAATCAATATTAACGATCTAGTTCCCATAGTAAAAGCTTTCCTTAGTTTGGGGCTAGATGGCGCTATGTGAATTGTCCAGGATATTTATTATTATTATTTTTATTTTACGTATCGTCGTACCTCGAGTATGAAAAATACTTTTATCACATAATATATGAAGTCATAAAGATTTTACATAAAACAAATGGTATTATAGTGCTTTATAAATATCAAATTCTATATTATCCTATAATCCTCATAATAACTTGGATATGGGTTCAAAAGGGTTATGCTTTAAATCAGAATTCAAAATATTTTTAAGGTAATATATTTTTTATCTACGTAAGTAGTTTTATTTGTGTTTTAAGATACTTTATTTCTCTATAGAATACAATTTGATTTATTTACTGAGTCACATTAACAAAACTTAGGTATAAAAAACTATCATAACAATGGATATAAACGCCGTTCTTTTTTAGTTATTTTAATACAAACATCACGCCTATATTCCTTTCGGGGTTAGGCAGAGCGTAAACGGCCGTCAAAAAAATGAACAGTTACGCCACGTCCGACAAACATTCTGAGGGTCATTCAGAAAATTGTGTATTACTAAAGTGACAGGTTGTCAGCCCATCGCCTATCATTGCAATACACATGTAAACCTCGAGTCCCTTAGTCACCACTTACGACCTCCGCGGAAAGGAATGAGGTGATGTTATTTTAAACCGGTATCACATGGAAGTTACTTTAAAGCTTGCTAGCTAATCTATAAGACTGAATTGCTAAGAAAATCAATAAAAATATTTCAATATGTTTTCTCTAAAAGTCTTTTTCATTTCAGTATTTATATATCTTTTTTATCTTAAATTTAAATGTAGATTTCATGGACAGTATTGTTATTTATATAAAAAAGATATCTGTTTCCAATTTGCATCTCTCAATTAAGTATCTAAATTTAAATGGAAAATGTTTTGTCAAAACCATTTTCAGAGATGAATCTTTAAAAATGTACAATGTTGAAAAGTTCAGCGAATTGTTTGCATAAAAAAAAATGTTTTGATAGACAGACCTTTCTAGGACTTTTGTGTAACTCTTAAGTAATTATTTACTTTCTTTGTTGATTTATATCAAGCATGTATTCCATAATTACAAAGTATATATTCCATGCCGTGTGATGCCGGCTTAGAATAGCTTCACCCCGTTTCTTTCCCGTGGGTGTCGTAAGAAGCGAGTAGCGGACTCGGGGGTATTGCAATTTTAGACGATGGGCAACCTGGTGACTATGGCGATACTCAATTTTCCGAATGACCCTCAAATGTTTGTCAGACGTGGCATAAATGACCGTTTTTAATGGCCGTTTATTATCTGCTTACCCCGCAAGGGATTATAGGCGTGATATATGTATGTAAATATATTCCTGTATTGAGTGGGTTTCGTTAAAAGTGACTCAGGGAAGGGATTTTCCTGTTCAGAGGGTCCGGTATATTATACGCATGTAAATAATACGCTTTGAAAATCTTGACTTCAATTTAAAACAAATGTTGTTTACAGATGGTGGTGGCGTAAAGTTACATGCCGTGTGATTAACCTGACCAGCCCCGAGGCAGTGCCTTTATTTTATAATTTTTGTCTTTCGCCCTAGCCGGTTTTTTATAAAAGAAGAAAATAGTGTTTTCCAAGTTAATTTTCTTTACAATGTCAGATCATGACGTTAATTATGTGATAATACTATCCTACATTGAATTAGTAAATTTCATTTTTATTTTCAAAATAGGCGTTTCCTCTCTCTCTCTCTTTTCGTGTGGGACTCCTAGTCGTCCAACGACCCCATGATGCGTTTCCTGTAAAAACAATATCTTGCACTGCGCTCGCCAATCCACTTGCCAAGCGTGATGAGTTTGGCAAAACCTCCTATAGGGCCCATGTCCAGCAGTGGACTAATATGTCTGTTAATGTTTGTATGTAAAAGAACCATACACACATACATACATATATCACGCACATATCCCTTAGGGGGTAGGCAGAGCGTTAAAGGCCGTAAAATGGATATTAACACCACGTCTAACAAAAGTTTGAGGGTCAATCAGATAACTGTATATCACTATAGTGACAGGTTGTCAGCCCATCGCCTAAAATTTCAATAAACATCTAACCATCAATTCCCGTATTCGCCTCTTACGACACCCATGGGCAAGAAATGGGGTGATGCTATTCTAGGCCGGCATCACACGGCAGAACCTATCTGAAATAAATCAACCATTCAAGAATTGCTAGTTCATTTTATTGATTTCGAGGTGTACAGTCTATTTTAGTTCTGGCGGTGGATGAGTAAGTAAATAAGTTATCACTTGCTGACGTTGACTTTTATGCCGATGCTAATTTATGGCGACTGAAGGACTCGATTTATGTGTATTACAATTTTAGGCGATAGGCTGACACTAATGGGATACAAGATTTTTCTGAAACAGCCATCAACTATTTGTCAGACATGGCAATAGACGTATTCACGGCTACTAACGCTCTGCCTACCCTCCAAAGGATAAAGATTTGATATGTGTATGTACGCTTTGCATATTTTTTTTCAAACTTGAAGTCATTACTCATTACATTTATATTTTTTTATGTGAGATATCAGCATCACCATATGAAAACAATTTATTATGAAAATCAACCAATTTCACTTTTTTTTTACTTATTTATTTACTACTGTGTTTCATTTACATGAAACAAATAAGCATACTGTTAGATTTTTGGCGTTTTTATATATTTTAGTTTTTATTATGCTGAACAAATGTTTGTTTGGAAGACAAAAATAAAACTTATTATAAAGATTATAATAACGTAATTGTCGTCTGTATTGGCTGGAAATAAGAAACTATCCCGTCTGACTTGGCGACCAGCCAAATATAAACTTTATTTCGAAAAGGACAAATTCCATTTTCTATTTGTGACTGAAATCTTCTCCCGTCAAATGGCGCTAGATTGGAAAAAACTATACTTACTTTTGATATAACAAATGCCTACTTATTCTCATATACGGGGTGTAAGGGACGGCGTACCCGAAAATTCTCAGCCACGATCTGACCAAGAAACTGAACAACTTCCTCTATGAAAGCTATGTTGGTAAATGAGGAAAAAACTACCTCCCATACAAAATTTCCGATCAGCTGACAGACTAAAATGAAATTAACTTTATTCAATGTAGAATGATCCGTCATTGTAAAATCAATAAATATGTATAACACACTTTTCATCTTCTTATAACAATTTTGTGTTGTCCTAATAAAAACCGTCTCGGGCAGGATAAACAATAAAATTTACGCGCTGCCTCGGGGTTGGCAGGTTAATCACACGGCATGTAACTTTACGCCTCTTTTACAAGTTTTTTTTTAAGTTATTTAGTTTCAAGGTCTGATCATGCCTACAAAGATCTCGCTCGATACACCGTCCCTCTGTTTTCTTGTGGGACACCGAATCGTCCAACGACCCGATGAACCCTGGTGTAAGAGTTTTTCAGCCGCCTACTACCACTAGTAGGCCTCTGACATGGTTGTGTTACGACCACCGTCTAAGTAATCATAGACAGCAACCGGGGCCGGCGGCTCTACGTGCCCTCCGAAGCACGGAACCATTTCTTGTCGGACAATCAGTTGGGTCACCCTGCAATGTCCTAACCAGACCGGGAACAAATTTACAAAGTGATAAATATCAACTTTGTGAGTGTCCTACCGAGAATCGAACCTAGAACCTTTGCGTCGCAAGCAGTCGCACTACTACTGCGCCACATCGTCCTTAACACCCTATATACTAGTGGAAATACCGAACGAACTATTACGTAAGTTCCAGAACTCGAAAACTCCATCGTCGAAGTTTGGTCCAGTTACTTAGTTACAGGCAGGTGTTGCCTTAAGGTGTTCCCGAACGAAACTAGCGCCATAATCACTAACATTTTTTTTGTTAGTACACCATTTATACAAAACGTCAATAATCTAGCAATTTTTTGGTAAACTATAGTACTGTCAAATATTTGACAGACGTAGCGATAATAAGTATTTTCACGGCCTATTACGCTCTGCCTACCTCGCAAGGGATAGATGTGATATGTGTATGTAAAGCGATAACCTATGGAGAACTAAGATTACATGTGCCCCTTAAAGTTAGTTTTAACCCTTTAACGGGCAGAGCATGTAAAATGTTTCTATTGGTTTTGAAATCTATTGCGGGTAGTTGAGGTTCAATTTTAGGTGGTAACATTCTTCCCATCGCCTTAGATAACGTCTACTCAGTATAAAAGTCAGTTAAAAAAAATCTTTATACGTTTTCTATGAAACTGACGATTTATTTTGAGATGACGTTCTTCGGTATAAGATTTCTGGTTTACATTCATCCCTTATAAAGGTTTATTTTTTTACTAGTGACCAATAGCGAAATCTAAAGACGGGTTGGTGATAAATAATAGCTTTCCCCAAGGAACATAAGTTGAAATAAGACAAAAATATTTTGAGTTTCCATAGTAACTCAAATCAGGTAGACGGCAATTATATACGGTCCATATTTTTCGTCTTTTGATCTAAAGTTGGTTCTTTTCACCAGCTCGTCTTGAGATTTCGCTATCGGTCACTAGTAAAATTTCACACTATTTTTTTTTCCTCCTATTTATTCTTGTTCTGTGTATGTATTGATTGCACAACTTTCTGTACCTACCTATATAGGTCAAACTGACGCCTAACAAGCCGCAAGTAATTTAAACTCGGGCGTAATTACCGAACAATACCATTAAGTTTGGTTTCCTTTGGTAATCGACATCGATTGGTTCTGAAATATAGGGTGAAATTTTACAAGTGACCGATAGCTTAAACTCAAAACGGGCTGGTGATACGGAACAAGTCTCCTTAAGGGACATTGGAGAAAATAGGTTTAAAATTGGACCTTCCATACAAAATTGGCAATCAGCTAATTTGAGCTACGAGTACCATGTCAAAATATTTTGTCATATCATATTTAAACCTATGTTCCTTGGGGAAAGTTGATCACCAGTCCGTCTTGAGATTTCGCTGTCAGTACCTATACTAGTAAAATTTCAGCCTTTATAACTTCAAATACATAAATTCATTGTTATTTGTTCCTTTAGGTATAACTTTGATATTAATAATATCAAGGAATTGTATTTTTAGAATATACATATCACGTCAAATCCCTTGCGGGGAGGTAAAGCGTAAACGGCCGTAAAAAAGGGCATTTACGCCACGTATGGCAAACATTTGAGGGTCATTCAGAAAATCGTGTATCATCGTCATGACAGGTTGTTAGCCCATCACCTAGAATTGCAACACACATATAAACCTCGAGTGCCTTAGTTGCCTCCTACATCACCTAAAGTAAACTCTCCGGTTGAGCCCCGCTCCCTACCAACCAGTTAGGTGTAGGTTACCAAGTTTCCAAGCCCCTGGGCTAAATCGCAGAGTCCAGTCTTTAAGGAGCCACGGGAATGAAAAAGGGTGCTGTTATTCCAAGCCAACATTATATAAAATACACAAACACACTTAAAGGATTCTCTGTATCAAAGTGCCATGGACAAACACAGGACACTTAATTTACCCGAGAATAGAGATTTAAACCGGTTTTATTTAGACAATTACATACACAAAATTCTGGAATAATTATATGTCACTGTCGAGGATCTAACAGATAGAAGATATCCATCAGTTACACAATTTGACTAACTTGCGGAAATCCAAAGAAACCTCTGATTGAATATTTTTTTCAATATTATATCTCTACAGTGTTAATGTTATTACCACTTTTAAAGCTATAATTTATACGGGGTGTAAGGGACGGTGTACCGAAGACTTTGCAGGCATGATCAGACCATGAAACTGAACAACTTTTTCTATGGAAGCTATGTTGGTAAACGAGAAAATTTTTTCGACCTCCCATACAAAATTCCCGATCAGCTGACTGACTTTCTATGGAAACTCGAAAAACGAATTACAGGTACACCGTCCCTTACACCCTGTATACATCCCTTTTCCAGTGAAACTAACCAAATAAGTTATTGTAATGTGTCGAAAAAATATATTTATCTATTTTTCTCTGACGCAGCGCGAATGAAAAAGACCAACCTGTTCAGGAAAAACTTTATTAGAAAGAGCCTTAAATTCATCATTTAAATAACTGCCCCGGTACGAATAGAAACCAATTTGGTGGTTTGACAAGGAATTAACAAAATACCGTGGGTACAAAATCCCGATTTCATGGCACACACGGCCGCATCAAACTGCGGCTGTCACAGGTTGTCATCTTTATGATGGCTGTCACGAACGCAATATTGTGTGATACAGCCATAATTTGATCTGGCCCAGCCTATTCACCAAGAAAGTCGTGTGATACCGGTTTAGAATAGCATCACCCCATTTCTTTCCCTTGGGAGTCGTAAGAGGCGACTAAGGGACTCGTGGATTACATGTATTTACAATTTTATGCGATGGGCTGACAACCTGTCACGATATACAATTTTCTGAATGACCCTCAAATGTTTGTAAGACGTAGCGTAAATGTCTGTTTTTAACGGCTGTTAACGCTCTGCCGCGGGATACCGCAAGGGATATAGGCGTGATATATAATAAGTTATGACGGGTATCTGTTTAAATAAGATACAGGAATTCACATTCATGGTCCAGGAAGTATGTAATCCTCATAATTATTTTGTATAAGTGTACCTTTATAAGTCAGTGTATTGAATCAAGAATTATCTTATCTTAGTAAGATTTTTAATTAGATATGTTAATGTTGTTGGTAAGAAAGGATTAAATATTTATACTGACAATTTATGTTTAGGTCGTGTCTAAGCAGAAAATGATTTTAATACGTATATTCAGTATACGTATATTCAGTAAACGTATATTCATTCTTCATACACCAAATGTATGAAGAACTAAGTGTAGTAGCAACAATTGAAGGAAACAAACCTTTTCTATTAATGAAAATGGCGTCTCCATTTTAATTTATACAATTATCTCCTCTCTCCAATTTCGACTTGAGCTAGTCCATTTACTTATTTCAACTATTAGCTTCGTGCTTCTGTGTAATTTATCAATAACCAAAATATCTGTCTTGGGGATTGAAGGATGTCATAGCTAGTAGATTAGTATAAGTTATCGATGTACAACATGTTATTATTTCACTTATAAAATTATATATCTTGGATGAAATTTTACTAGTGCCCAAGAACGAGTTGGTTATAAGAAACAATTTTCCCGTCAAAACATAGGTTGAAATATTAAATAATATTTTAGACCTATACATATTAACTAGCCCGGCTACTAAAAACATACCAACACTTTGTAGGTATGTTTTTTTAAAAACAAAGTAGGCCCGCATTTGTCTGCTTTCCCACCTGATGGTAAGTGACGATGTAGACGATGATAATACATGCTTGCCTAGATAATGCCTATTCACTCTTGCCTTGAAAAGGTCTAAGTTATAATGTTCCTTGGGGAAAGTTGTTCCTTATCACCAGCCCATCTTGTGTTTTCGGTATCGGTCACTAGTAAAATTTCACCCAATATAACTAGGCCCGTACAACTGGTTCAAACGTTGCTATCCGTTTCTGTAGTAATAAGGCATCATCCCGCGGTAAAAGGTTACTTTTTTTACTTGAAATTAATGTAGGTTTCAACTGTGTCCAATCTCATAAAAATAAAAAGTAAGAACCGAAATGTTTGATCCCGGTGCCTATAGAAAAAGGGACTGACCAAAATTCCATTTTCAATTGAATCTTTTTATGTTACTTTACATTTGTTTCAGCAAGATAAAGAGTAAGCAAGTGAGTGAGAAAAGATAAAGGTGCGAGCAAGGCGCTGCCTTGTCTAGGGAATAGGCAGCAGCATTCCCTGTGAATGTAAAGTCCTTCTCTGCGGTCGCAAGCTGTCAACCAAGCGTGCTTAGTTTGGTAAATACTTCAAAATATAGAAGATCCGTATCTTCAGGTCGAGAAATGTACCTCTAGTAGTTCTTGATGATAAACACAAAAAATACAACATTTTATTCCGTCTTTATCATTGTGAGATTCAAATAACCTTTTTGACGATACAAACCAGAGCTAACAGTCCAATTATTTGATATTGCATGTTCATACCCACCTACATGTTATCATTATAATTAAACCGGTCATCCATCCATCGGCCCCCGCTTGTTCTCGAATATCGATTCAACTGATATCCGATTGACTTAAATAAATATATAGATACTTACAGAAGTTACTGATCAAATATCGCTCTTAGCCGATGATCAATAAAGTTCACTTAAGTTCCTACTAGTACAATAAAACTAAACATCTTACGTGCACTATGGAAAAATCCCAAAAAAACACAAAAGTCACTACGTTCTATCACTATGATATATGTATACACTTATAGTGCCACTATATTTAGTTGTTTAGAGTTCCATGGGCGCGAAGTTTCTGGCTACGGTTGGCGTAGCACGACTGTCGCGGCTGCCGCTCGTAGCGATACTGGCTACGCGGGCGGCTTCGTAGCGGTATCTACGGGGTGATTGCGAAATACGTAACCATGTGATAGGTACGTGGACATCTCGGGTGCCATTTTTATTTAGTTACGGATGGGAATATATCTATTATATTATAATATATGTTATATTTTATCATATTGTTGTTGTAGCTTATTTATGTCAAGAAGATATGCTGTAAGATTTCTTTGATAAAGTAATTTTGATAAAAATACACAATATTTTATCATAAACGAACCTCATTTCATCGTTATTATTTTCGTCATTTATATTCCCTATTTTTATAAGGTTTTCCTGTTAGATGAAGAGATCAGCAACATTTTGAGTTATCCATTTAAAGGACATAATATTAGTACACATTATTTTTCCCACAGTTACTAAAAGAAATGTGTAATTTACGTTGTTGCTGATAGTACCTATTGTATCACATTATATCAGCCTGTAGCAGTCCACTGCTGGACGGAGGGTACTCCTGGGTACGCCATAAGGCACTTCTTCTTTGCGTGTCGCGGCTAATTAAATTTTGTAGGAACAATAAGTTGCCACTCGAACGGGAATAGAGACGATCTCTCGTTTTCGCCGTCCAGTCGATACCAGTTTTTAAGTCGTCAGCCTATCTGGCCGGAGGCCGTCCATGTATAAAACTGACAGTTTTTATTCATAGTTATAATTTAAATGGGTTATTATCGACCATTGTCAAAATTTTGTGTTCACATTTTTTATTCGAACTCTAGTTTTTTTTTACAGTGTTCACAATTTTAGTTTAGACTCCAGTTTTTTTTTACAGTTTTAGAATCATCCTGTATGTTGGAGAGTTTGTGGCCACCACCGCAGGCAGTAATTAGCACATAATTACACGTTTTTACTTCGGTGACAAATTGACAAGCAATTTTCTACGAAGCAGGAGTTTTTTGTAGAACATAAATATGAAGTGCAGTATTTTAATTTATTTCATGTGACTTAATTATTTTCATTAGAGAGTTTTTAACGAGTTTGTGAGAATAATTTACTGTTTAATTAAAATCAGCTTGATACTAACGAGTAAAGCTATTAACTGTACATGATTGCCTAGACAAAACATTCCTCTGTTGTACTGGACACCGAGTGGATCAATGACCCGATGATTCTTCTGTTATAGGTTGTCTGGTAGAAATAGCTATAAAGCCGCCTACATTGTACTTTTTCTTTTGTATCTGTATGTCCATGTCTTATTTTTGTGCAATAAACTGTACTTCTATTATGTTATGTTATGTTAGAAATACATACTCATACATACAAATACACATCATGTCTTTATCCTTTGCGGAGTAGGTAGAGTGTTAACGGCCGACAAGTACGGTCGCTATCGCCACGTCTGACAAATATTAGAGGGCCATTTCAGAAAAACCGTGTATCACATAATGAAGTAAAATTGTAATGCATATGAAACCCTCAAGTTCCCTAGTCGCCTATTACGACACCTGAGAGAAAAAATGGGGTAATGTACAGGTAGAATACGGCCGGAGATATAAGTGTAAATAGACAGATGATCATCCGAACCGAAAATACCACGTGTAATCCTGACCCAGAAAGTAAAAAAAAAATAACTATCTTGTTAAAGCCTCATTTGCTCGGGTACAGCGTGTGTACTAGTGATTTGGGACCTTACCTTCAATTAAAGTAAAAAAAAAGAAACACATAGGTAAAATAGAGGTAAAATGTTCAACAGTTAATCAGTTAAGGCTAAAAATAGCTGCAAAAATGGTAAACCAGTCCAGAACAACTACCCCAATTTTAATAGGTCATAAATACGAAAAACAGGTCCTCCCATAAGGAATTACGAAAAAAATTACAAAACATAGTTGTTCAGTGTCTCGTTTAGAACTCGCCTTAAAAGTTTGTATGGTCAAAAACCTAACCATAGTTGTTATATACCACACTGTATATCATAACAATAAGTAACTTAAAGCGTTCCTAATATTTTGAATTATATGCTGTGTGATACCGGCCTAAAATAGCATCACCCCACTTCTTTCCCGTGGGAGTCGTAAGAGGCGACTAAGGGACTCGAGGGTGTGTATTGCAATTTTAGGCGATGGACTGACAACCTGTCACTATGGTGATACGCAATTTTCCGAATGACCCTCAAATATATGTCAGACGTGGCGTAAATATCCGTTTTTGCGGTCGTTTACGCTCTGCCTACCCCGCAAGGGATAACAGGCGTGATATGTGTATGTATATTTTGAATTTTATCGTATAATCCTAATAGAAATTTTTCAAAAAGGTTGCATCGTACGATGCATTCATGAAATCACTTAAATTCACACATTCACCAGCAGTTCCAGAAACATTCCGTGTCACGTAGATGAAATGTTGCCAGCCATTGCTGAATTTATTGAAAATGCCTCACGTGCGACAAATATGAAGGAAATATCTGCAAAATATGTTACTACGTGTTAAACTAGTCTCAAGTGGAGGTTTGAAATATTCTATTTTATTACTTTTCAGTAGAAAGTGTCTTCTTTTTTACTACTTTATTCATACACGCACATATCATGCCTTTATCCCTTGCGGGGTAGTCGTAAAATGCGGTCACTATCGCCACGTCTGACAAATATTTGACCGCCGTTTCAGAAAAATGGTGTATCACTATAGTGACAGGTTGCGAAGCCTAAAATTGAAATACAAATAAAACCCTCGAGTCTCAGAGTCGCCTATAACGAGACCCATGGGAAAGAAATGGGGTAATACATAAATCACGCCTATATCCCTAACGGGGTAGGCAGACCGTTAACGGCCGAAAAATTGATATCAACACCACGTCTGACAAAAGTTTGAGAATCAATCAGATAACTGTGTATCACTATAGTGACAGGTTGTCAGCCTATCGTCTAAAATAGCAATACACATCTAACCCTTGAGTCCATTAGTCGCCTCTTACGACACCCATGGGCAAGAAATGGGGTGATGCTATTCTAAGCCAGCGTCACACGACAATTAACTAAAGCAATTAACGTGCATTATAAAGTTGAGTTTAAGTATGAGTAAGAGATAATATTTGTCGGACGTGACAAAAACGACGTTTAAAGTTCATTGACACTCTGCCATGGTTGCGACAAGTTACTAGTCACGAGAAGTCAATTTAATTGAAAAATAATGGTATTGAATCTATTTTAGTATATGCCAGAGGTCAACGTAGCTAACAGCTGCGTAATCTACAAATAAAACTGAACAGAATCTACAAATAAAACTGCTTCAGGCAACGGAAAGTCTTGCCAAGTCAAAACAGAAACCTTCCTTATTTTAGAGAAAACAATAAAAATTAGATATAGTGAAGTTGCAAGTTGTTAATGTCATGATTACAACCATAATATTTATTAATAACTCAATCTTTATATGAATTGGGTTGAACTCACTGTTATTTACAAAATAATAATTCTGTCTGCAAGTCTATCAGTATGGCGTGTCTAGCACTTGTCTTCCGTCGCTATTTTTAATGCACCGTAATGCATGCGTCTGTCAGACGAAAGGAAATTGCGGATTCCGATCTTATTCCCATACAAAACGGCTACGGTTCGTTTACGAATGCATCTGTCAGACGATTTGACTTGCCTTACGGAGCGTTAAAAATACACAGCGTGGACGACAAGTCTGGGAATCACTTCTCTGTGTAAATAGACTAAGACCGTTATTTAGGCTTCACTCTTTTTCGAATGACTCAGTCTATTATATTTTAACAGTTTTTTTCGAGACTCTATTACAAAATCTTTTATCTAATTGCCGAACGGAGATCCCTAAGGGGGTGTTAGGGGGGGTTGGGGGAACATCAATATCCAATTATTGAGCTCTACTCTGAATGCTAATTTATTTCCTTTCTTCGTTTTTCAGTCACAGACGTCTGAAGGCTTCATCGGATTCAACTTTTTACTAAAGAAGTTGCTAATTATGGAACTCTTTTATTATTAAATTTTAATTCTACCTGAAGCTACCTATAAAAGTCGTAATAGCTATTCTACTTACCTTCTTAACTTTCATGAAATAAGTTATGACTTAAAATTGGTTACAATGCTAAGGAGTTTGTAAAAACATATGTCATATAACAGCGCCCTCTGTATTTTACAAAACTACAATGATATTCAAGACAAGCATATTAAAAAGCAAAACAATAGCCAGACCATTCCTTACAAATAATGGCAAAACTTTTATAAAATCACACGAAATAATTAAAAAGTAACCCTTGCCACAATGGCTCAAGTCCAAGATGTTTGATCCTTGCGTTCTTTCAGTTGTGTCTTATGGGGCCAAAACGTGGAACCTGACAGTAAAACTGTCCCATCGGTAACATGTCACTCAGAGAGCTATGGAAAGGTCTATGCTTGGTGTATCTATAATGGATGAAGTCCGAAATGAGACTATTTGCCAGTTAACCAAAGTAACGGACATACTCTGGAAGTGTAGCTAACTGAAGTGGCAGTGGGCTGGGCACATATACCGTAGTATCGACAATGGAGTAAGTGGATTTTCGAGATGAAGCCACGTCTCGGCAAACGTAGCGTTGGACGCCCTCCGGGCAGATGGACCGATGACTTAAAAAGGCGGCTGGTAGCTACTGTATGGCGAAAACGAGAGACCGGGGGAGGCCTACGCTTGCAATAGGCTGACGGTTGTATGTAATTTAAAGTAGGTTTATTTTAAAATACTCGCGATACAAACTTAACAATTTAACTTGTTTGAGTATAAATAACATCAAAGTTTTTCCGTGCATGTTTCCATACGCCATGCCAGCGCCTTGAGCGGAATTCGGTACTCCAGAGTGGTGGTTTCAAACAAAGATAAGTAGGTGTTAACATCAAAAACGTAACCCTTTTTTTAAATCAAAGGCCTTTTCATACTATTATTTATTAATAACTAGCTGGTGCCCGGTGTCTTCGTACGCGCGGCGTGATTTCGATATTACAATTTCCCATGGGATCTATAGATTTTCCTGCAGTAAAAAGTAGCCTATGTCTATGCTTATTCCAAATTGAATTCAAATCGGTTCAGTGGTTTGGGCGTGAAAACGTTACAGACAGACAGGGTTGCTTTTGAATTATAATATTAGTATAGATATAGATAGATGATATTATTGCATTGTATTAATGCTAATTTCTGCCACATCGCACGTTGTAAGCCTTTGCCTCTACTTGTCGCATATTGTCGAATACTGACTACCCACACAATTCACATTTCAAATAGTAACCGAACTTTGAAAAAAGTACACCTTCCTACCTGTCTCCGTAAATTGAAAGTTCTGTGAACGTTTACCTTATTTTCTATCCTCATCGACTTTGGCCCCTGGGGTGCAATAGGTATCAATAACTTTGTTCCATAACACTTTTACTACCTATTGCTAGGCTGGGTGCGGTCGAGTTATAATATTTTATCTTACGATTGGCGCTGGGCCATGCTTGTGGGAGTGGTATATACAGGTTGTAAGGGACAGCCCTCCGAATACTAATAGGTTGCATGCAGACCATGAAACTGAAAAACTTTCCCCTAGGAACATATTTAAGGAAATCACAAAAAAATGATCGACCTCCCATACAAAATTACGACTGCATTTACTATGGGAAGTCCAAAAATTTTTGACGTTGCCTGAAACATTTTTTTATGAAAAGTTGCTCAGTTTCATGGTCTGAATGCAACCTATCAGTATTTGGAGGGCTGTCCCTTACACCCTGTATACACATTGTAATTGTGTGCGTAAGCTCGGCAGCGGTCAGTTTTGGATTATTTATTCTGTGGTTTTGAACGAGGCACAGTAATAGTAGTAGTAGCACATTCATAGTAGTCTGCTCTGCGGCTCCATAATATATTATTCACCAATGAGGGGAAAATTTAAATAAATGCTCAATATCACTCTTTGCCCAAAAAACCACAAACGGTTTTCCAGCCAGCAGCGAACATATTAAATACTAATTTATTCAGGAACGACTACCTCAATTGGGGAATTGCCTTCTTGTGGCGGTACCTAAATAATTGATTATTCATGCAACCGTAGCTACGGTTGGTAAGATAGTTTAAATTATTTTCAATCGATATTACAAGTCGTTTTCGGTTCAGGTACATAGTTAAGCTACCGGTATTATATCGGTACCGGTATACGTTTTAATGGTAGACGGTCAAAGGTTACGGTAGCAGTAGCTTTTTTAAATAGCGATGGGCGATACCGATATCATTTCGTTATCGAAATATACATTAAGCTTGTAAAGCACAATTTACCAACCGTAAAAATGACGGTACCGATAACGATGAGTAACATACAATTTCGCTACCGAAACGTTATGCTAACGCAATATTTCGGTATGAGTGTAACGGCATACTCTTGACTGTTTTAACCGAAATAATTTCGGTTATACAATCCCTTATCGATATCGTTTTGATTTTTTATAGTAAGCTTATTGGATTCGCATTTATAAACTAACAAAGATTTTAAAAATAGATAAGCATTTGACAGTCAAAATTGTAGGCGTGGTTTCTTACTGAACATGTATTTTTACACAGAATGCAAAAATATTTTATGAGGTCAACCAACTTACAACACAACAACTTCTCCAAGGAACATAGGTCGAAAAATAAAAATATACCTCCCATACCAATTGACATGGTCAGGTGAATAATTTTTTATTGGAGGTCCAAGTCTCATATGAGGTTGGTTCAACCCTTGAAATACTGTCAGATATTAAATAAACGCCGTGTGATGCCGGCTTAGAATAGCATCACCCCATTTCTTTCCCGTGGAAGTCGTAAGAGGCGACTAAGGAATTCGTTCGTGGGTGTGTATTGCAATTTTAGGCGATCAGCTGACAACCTGTCACTATATAAAATTTTCTATCGCCATACATACACAATTTATCAGACGTGGCGTAAATTACCGTTTTTGCGGCCGTTTACGCTCTGCCCACACAGCAAGGGATGATAGGCGTGATATGTGTATGTACCTCTATGTATGTGTTGATAAAATAAAGTGGATAGTACATCCTTCTTTTCGTGTGGGACACCGAGTCGACAAACGACCGTTCAAAAGTGCCATGTGATGCCGGCTTAGAATAGCATCACCTCATATCTATCCCGTGGGAGACGTAAGAGGCAACTAAAGGACTCGAGGGTCTGTATTGCTATTTTAGACGATGGGCTGACAACCTGTCGTTATGGCGTTACACAAATTTCCGAATGACCCTCAAATATTTGCCAGACGTGGCGTAAAATACCGTTTTTTCGGCCGCTTACGCTCTGGCTACCTCTGATTATGGGCGTGATATGTGTATGTATTTAAACAATACACCGTGATCTTAAAGGGTCAACAACAAACTTATGTTATATATGTGGGTCATCATGATAAGTCTACCTCTTGAATAGGCCCGCATCTTAGGCGACAGGTCAAGATTATGTGTAGGTTGATAGAGCTTGCCGTGTGATGCCGGCTTTAGAATGCATCACCCTAATACAACCCCAATAAACATTAGTATGCCTATTATTATAAAACTAGCAAATGTAACAAGTGGAACACAAGTAGTATAAGAAGGGGCAGACTGATTGTACCAAGGGTAAGGATCTATTTAACAAAAGGCTTAATAAATTTATTGCTCCTAAATTATTAAATAAAATTGAGTGGTTGAACCTAAAACCTAAACTATGTAATAATTCATTGTTAGATTCTTAGGTTAAATGTTGTTGTAAGATAAAAATATAATACCTTAAGTTTCTAATAGGCCTAGTAAATAAGTAGATAACGTAAGGTTAAGGAATAGTACCTTTATAGTATGTAGGTGCACAGTTTGCTTGTGTGTGTGAGCCAACAAGTTAAACCGTTTTGCGGGAATTTAGTTTTAAGTTAATGTACCAATTCTAATGAATAAACTTTAAAAAATAACCATGGGTGTCGTAGGCGACTAAAGGTTAATTTTGTCCAAGGAATTCGCAGAATTCTCGGTGAAAGCAATGTCTTGTACTGCGCTTGACAATCCGCTTGCCAAGCGTGATGAGTATGGCAGTACCTCCCAATAGGAGAAGGCTCATGTCCAGCAGTGGACGTTGTGGCTGTAATGTATGATAGAGCTTGGTTGTGTTGTAAACAACTGAATTGTTTGTGACCTCTCTCTTTTCGTGTGGGACAGGACATTGCAGGGTGAACCAACTGATTGTCCGAAAATAAATGGTTCCGTGCTTCGGAGGGCACGTTCAGCCGTCGGTCCCGGTTGCTGTCCATGTCTACATAGACGGTGGTCGTTACACCATCAGAAGCCTACTACTATTACTAGTAGTAGGCGGTTGAAAAATTTACAACAGGGTTCATCGGGACGTTGGACGACTCGGTGTCCCACACGAAAACAGAAGAGAGAGTATACTTAGAATCAACTGCAGGACGATGGTACTATAATCGCTTTATCAAACTAGACAGTAAAACTTTGAAAATAATAAAAAACGTCTCTATAAGTCTCGCTTCACACTATAACTTTTATTCTGAAATCTCACATTTTTATTATATCTCGGTGCAAAACTTCAAAGTTCGTATAAAGTTGGTAACTTGATCATTTATCATTCTCTTTGTCGAGCACTTTATTATTTTCCAACTGAGTTGTTGAAGGGTATGAAGATTAAATAACCAACAATCGCTTGCTTACGGATTCAGAGTTGTTGTATAGAGTTATTGGAAACATATTACTGGGAGAATGGGTACTTCATCATAATATCACATACAGGGTTATTTTTTATTCACCCTGGAAATTTTACAGGGTGATTCCACTCATGATTCTGAACAACTTTTATTATATCGCACGTTGAAAGCGTTACCGTCACTATACGAAATATGCATGTTTTTTAGTAAAAGCGCCATCTGTGTTTACACGTTGCAAAGAATTAAATGCAAAGACACCTATTTTTCTAGCTACATTACAAGTGCCTGGGTTAAGTAGTGTCGGTATGCAGTTTTTACCAATTTGGTACTAAGTAAAATGTAATAGTGACATATTTTGTATAGTGACATGTATGACATATATTATAGAGTAAATACTGAGAGGAAAATCGTCATATTTTGTTTAGTGTCATTCTGATATTAATTTTCTTTAATAAAGTGTTAAAGAATTACTGAAATAACGTATTTATCCATGAAGTGTCATTTTTACATTTAACTTTTATGAAGAAATGAAATGAAGAGTTAAAATTAAAGCGTCATTTTGTGTATAGTGTCTATATATCTTCACAAATTGTTACTAAACATTTAAAACAAAACGTCATTTTCAATTTAATGACACTTTTCCTTTCACTGTTTAATAACAATTGGAACATACGTTTCAAATTAAAATGACCGTTTACGTTTAGTGTCTTATTTAATGTCTTACAATTGAAATTTTTCTCTCAAAATCATGTCATGTTAAAAATTGTGACAGTTTAGTCTGAAAATATTTTAACTTATTTTGTATATGATACCGCACAATCCTTTCATTTAATGCTTTAGGGCAGTGTTATTAGAGTAATTTAATGAATTTGAGTAGTTTTTTAAAATCAGGAGTGTATTTGTATCCATACAGGCTTTTAATCTATGCAATATTAGAAGTTATGTATCCAACGAATCAATACCAAATAGACAGATTCAAAAAACTAATTTACTTCTAATATTTTGGTTTGATTGGCTATAAATTTAATTAGTATGGTCTTATTTGATTTAATGCCCAAAGTCCTTTAATTTGAAGTAGATTGATAAGGGATCGGTAAGTGATTTTAGACTCTATTGTATACATATTTGACGTGAAAGTTTTTTATTTCCATACTTAATAACTTAAATAATAGGTAATTGAATTAATTGGTTTTGTAATGATCGTTTTAATTCGTAGAGCAAGTTCATAAAAGCATCATACTTAGCTTGTAATTGCACATAATTCGTTTGAATAGTGTAATATGGTCCAAATTCTCCAGTATACTGTATCACTGGCTAATATTATACCTATAGTTTAAAGTTTAAGTTTAAAAAGAAAATAGGCAAGGAAAATAAATTAATTTATCGCATTATTTAATCCATCAGTAGTTGAATTAGTAAGAGTGTTAATAGGTTTAGGATAATAATTCTTAGAATTCTGTGCATCGGAGCTTTAACCGTTATCCCCCCTGCTTACACAACATACATGTGGTACAAATTGAGGACTAAAGGTGCATTTATCAAGAAGATTTTTCTTGTTTTCATGATGTTTATTCTAATCTTTGACTATAATGAGTACCATGACATGAATCAACATCTTTAAAACCTTTTTTTAAATTAGTAAACTGTTCTATTTTTATCATTGGTCAGCAAAGGTAGAGAGTCAGCACTGATGTTGGTAACAGTGGCATCGTCCTTGTTTTTCATTAGTACTTAAATTTAAATAAACAGAAGATAAATACCCATATTAGCGAGACTTTTGGGGTAGATACTGGATCGACAACTATCAATATCACTCCTGCTCTATTTATTTTGTAGTGTACGGCATATATCGTGCAATAAACGTTTACGTTACAATACCAAGATTGTTTCAGATGTCAAAAAGTAAATTTTTAGCACTGTAAATACAATTGTAATGACAACGCCAAATATATTTAGAAAACATGTTTTTGTCAACCGGAGGGAATAATTTATACACAGTCGTTCTGTAATGTAACCATGTAACAGTTCTTTAAAGAGTACCTACTCAACAGTAAAATTCACCTACCTACTACTTGTTTAGACATTCTTCAATTTATAAGAAGTGAAACATGTATTTTTTGAAATCAATTAGCTGAGGTTTTTTTAATATGCTGGCATTATACGGCAAACTAACTAATAGTTTTTATTATTTGGCTAGGTTTTATATCTATATTAATAAATTTTGTTTTACGATGCTTATGTCACTAAACGAAAAGTATTCTGATTTTAACTGTAATAATGACACTATACAAAAAAATACACGAAAAACATAAATAAATAATTTAAATATAATCATGCGGGTTGGAATTCTTAAGCAGCTTAAAAGAAATACATTTTTTTATATTTGTCAAAAACAACAAAATCTCAATTTTTTTTAATTTTGTAAAAATGTAAAAATTAAATTTTCAAAAATTGACCAGCACTTTTCTCAAAAGCAGGTTTTTCGTATAGTGACGGTAACGGTTTCAACGTGCGATATGAGGTCACCTGCGAAATCGCGAAAAAAAAACAGCTGCTGCATAGAAAAATTCATACCTACTCGAACAAAATGTATGGAACAACTGTTTTTTTTTTTTTGAGATTTCGCAGGTGACTCCATAATAAAAGTTGTTCAAAATCATGAGTAGACAAAATGGTAATAAAAAAAAAATGTTTTGTACAATTTGATCATGACGTCAATAAGTGATAATACTATCCTACATTGAATAAAGTAATTTCATTTTCATTTTCAGAATTTATAACAGTTAGCTCCAAGTTCCCAGTCACGTCTCAGTAAGCGAGTAAGAAACGAACTCAGAGAAAAGTTTTGCTCGTGCAGAAAAACACGCAACGCTTTTTACAAGTACTTAAGTAACTTATTCGTAGCATTGTAGAGCTGAGAATTCTACGTCAAAGTAAAGTTATTAAAGCATTTGAAGACATTTTAGAGCGTTTCCTTCTACCACAAGTTATAGTATCGCAAAATGTTTCGTTTTAGCTTTTTTGTAATAAACATTTACTAGTACGTCTGTAGTAATTCCGATGGAATTGGATGTAGTAGGTACCTTGGACAGTATTATACGGTGAACGGAACGCAAATAGTTCTTCTCTAAGGCGATTTTTCCACTTGTCATCCTTCGCTGCGTATTATTAACGCACAGTTTTGTGTCCGGAAATTTTGTATTTCTATCTCATTCTCATACAAATACGGCTACGGTGAAACGTAGGAATAGTAAAATCCAAAATAAACACCACTTAAATCCGTTTAAAATTGTTTTATTGTGTTGAGTAATAGTTGTCCCTTGTTTCCCGTGTGATGCCGACTTAGAATAGCATCACCCCATTCTTTCCTGTGGGAGTTGTAGGTAAGAGGCGACCAAGGGACTTGAGGGTGTGTACCTATTACAATTTTAGGCGATGGGTTGACCACCTGTCACTTTGGCGATACACAATTTTCCGAATGACCCTCAAATATAGAGGTATTTCAGAGGTGGCGTAAATGTCCGTTTTTGCAGCCGTTTACGCTCTGTTTACCCCGCAAGGGATAATAGGTGTGATATGTGTATGTATGTTTGTATGTATGTAATAGTTGTGCCAACTCAAGAAAATATTACGGCTACGTCGCGTTTACGGATGCATGCGTTACGCACCGTAACCTTATTTGTATGAGAATAAGATCGGTATACACAATTTCCTTTCATCTGACAGACGCATGCGTCACTGTGCGGTAAAATATGCATCGACGGACGACAAGTGGAAGAATTGCTTTTGTCCAACCAAACCAAGCTTTTTAGCTAACATTTCGACGTGCGGGCGAACTGACATGAAATCTAGGTAGTATTAATTGTTCTGTCTAGACAGAAGGGAATCCGTTGCAATACTTAGTTTGAGTCTGTCCTGAACATCTATCGTTTCAAACTGTAGTTATAACTTTAAAATTTACTTGAAATGAATCACTTTGAGTTAAAGTATTACTTACTTTGGAAACTATCTTGAAGAGTTATATAGTATTTCTCATTGTGAGATGTCAACAATAGCTCTCTGAAAAAAAAAACTACATACATACACATATCACGCCTATAATCCCTTGCTGGGTAGGCAGAGCGTAAACAGTCGCAAAAAACGGCTATTTACACCACGTCTGACAAATGTTTGAGGGTTATTCGGAATTATGTGTATCGCTATAGTGACAGGTTGTCAGCCTGTCACCTAAAATTGCAATACACACCCTCGAGTCCCTTAGTCTTAAAAAAAATATTACTACTTGAACATAAGAAGAAAAAGAACTTATTGATATGTGTTGTAGGTCAAGTATAAATAGAAAGCTGAATACTTATATTACTAAAAACGATAGCTTGCTTTGCCACTGTTTTAAAAAGCGTAATTTGCAATCGTAATGATAAGCAAAGCTAACCGATTTTAGTCAATAATCCAAAAAATTTGCAGCACCAACCTTACTTGAGCAAAACTTATACCAGCAATACTATATTCTGTCCTAGACGAAAGTATTACCTTGGGAGCCATTTCAACTAGCGAAAGTCGTAACTTTAGTGGTTTTCTAGCCGCTGAGGGAGAGTCCTAAGAATCATTTCATTAGTTGGTATTCTACAAAATCCTGGGCTTTGTAGATTATTTGATTAAATTCCGTTTTTTTTTCGTGTGTGACATTAACCTTAAATGTTAAATAAAGTATTTCAATACTTTATCAGTTTTTACTTCGTCCAACTGACTAATCTATCAGAAGATTCTATACTTACATTTATTTGTAAGCCTAATATTTAGACTCCTTTTAATTTGGATAACCCCAAAACATGCACCTGATAGGTGAGCAGGAACAAAATTCAATAAAATATTACTAATTACTAACCACCTACAAAAAACCATAAATTCATCAGCCTAATGCAGTCCACTGCTGGACGTAGGCCTCCCCCAGGGTACGCCATAGGGCGGCCTTGTACAATACCCAGAAATTCGTTAAAATCATTGCTCTTAGCTGGGCAAAGGAATAGTATTTTCGTAAGTAGTACACTACACTCTAGCCCTCAAAACCTCACTTCTCCGTCAGTTATTCGAATTTCACCTTTGACGTTTAATTCTATTGTACCATGCAGAGATTATAGGAAAACTTTGATCATAAGTACGTAGTTTAATTCACATCTGCAAGTTTCTCAAGTGATTTCGTATAAAAGTGCCTTGAAAATATTTAAGGGTTAGTTAGGGCCAAATGATTTACACTTTGTCTTATGATTTCCTGATGGAACTCTATGGTGTTCTAGTTTATAACTTATTTTTTACACAATTTTCACTATTATTTTATATTAAATTTATTGCCTGACGATACAGTAACAAATTCGATCGCTTTGATGGCAAATCAATTAAAATAAAAGTTGAGTTTATGTAAAAAAAACTGTTTTTTATCAACTAGTTAGAGCCAACTTAAAATTTTGAATTCAGCCTTTCATAAAAAATCGTGTGGGTCACCTTTAAATAGAATATAATATTGAAAGCCTTATTTACACAATTTTCCGAATGACCCTCAAATATTTGTCAGACGTGGCGTAAATGTCCGTTTTATGCGGCAGTTTACGCTCTGCCTACCCCGCAAGGGATTATAGGCGTGATATATGTATGTATGTAAGCCTTATATCTGATATTTCGTTGTATCGAATGTAAAACAAAACTATACGTAGGAAAGCAAAGCATTCTCAAACGAGAGGCCGCCAAACCCTTTGATATTTCCCGAACACGAAAATCATTTTCCAAATCTCAATAGTCGGTTACTATGCACGGCTAGACTCTAGACCGAATTCGGTAGGCACTCGATATGTAAATAATTTTGAATACTTAGAAGGAGCAGGATAAAAATAACTGGCGGTTACTCCACCGACAAGAGCAATAAAGTCCTAAATATAGTATGAAATTTTATTAGATACCGATTTCGAAATCTCAAGACGGGCTGGTGATAAGTGATAAGGAACAACTTTTCCCAAGAAACATAGGTCGAAATATGTTAAAAATATTATGAGTTTCCATAGTAATGCAGAACAGCTGATCGACTATTTATATCGGATTTATCTTAATCTATTTTTGGATTTTGATCTATGTTCCTTGGGCAAAGTTGTTCCTTATCGCCAGCCTGTCTTGAGTTTTCGCTATCGGTCACTAGTAAAATAACACTCTAGGAAGACGTACCTACTTGTTCCTACTGATCTTCCAAGCCTCAGTCATGGACCGAAGTCTTATATCACATTCACATAATGCCTGGAAATAGTAAGGAAAGTGGGCAGCGCGAGCATGCATAGCTACTCACGCTGCTACTCGTTATGCCACCTCCACTTCCCGTGCTCCCGCTAGTGTCGGCTTATCATGCGCGAGTCAAAATGACGGCAGCACGAGCGCAAGTGGAATGTTACATGTTACTTACTCCTATTGCTATGAAAACAATATGGCGGCACTGTGTGGACACACTAGCGTTGATACATCCGCGGAAGTATATCGGGCAATATTCGCGGCAGCAGCAGGAGCATAGTGAGAACATAGCATAGTCGTAATTAAGTGCATAGGTAGGTGACCATAAGCAGTGTGGTGCCAGCTTAGAATAGCATCACGCTATATACGGGGTGTAAGGGACAGCCTTCCGAATACTGATAAGGAACATTCAGACCATTAAACTGAACAACATCCCATAAAATAAAATAAATACAGGGAACGTAGTCAACTCAGTCAGCTGATTGTGATTTTGTATGGCAAGTCGATTTTCTTGTCGGTATTCGGAGGTCTGTCCCTTACACCCTGTATTTGACGGAAGTTTAACGGTCGGTGAGAAAAGTAGGCCATATTACATATGGGGAGTGATAGATAAGGGAGCCCTGGGAGCTGATTCATTGATAAGATAAGATGAGATGAGATGAGATAATTCTTTATAAATACACTTTATTACAAATAGTAGTGATGGTAAGGTACAGTGGCTGTTGTACTTGCCGTGTGATGCCAGCTTAAAATAGCATCACCCAATTTCTTACCCGGGGGTCGTAAACGCAACTAAGGAACTCGAGGGTTTCATGTGAATTACAATTTTAGACGACAGACTGACAACCTGTCACATAAAGTGATACACAATTATTCAGAAACGTCGTAAGTTTTTTACGGTCGTAAGCGCTCTGCCTAGCCAGCAAGGGATTAGGTAGTGTGTGTGTGGTAAAGTAGGTACAGTGCCAAGATTTTATATCATTTCATAGCCTAGACCAATCGAAAATTAACCAAACTTAGCAACCCAAAGATTACCTTCTGCCAAAGGAAACCTTCCGCTCAGCAATAGCCGTAATCGACTTTTTTTTCTGGTGGAAATAAGAAGGTAAGCTTTTGTAGTTTTTTTCTTAATTTTACCAATATGTGCATGCAAACATACACACCTTTTTTGAAAGTACTTATTGGTATCAAATCGAAATGGTATCCTTTCATTGGTCGACGTAATGTTTATTATAGGTCGTTAAATTATTTATCACTTCCTACGCAATAATACCCGCCTCAGTGGTTTTTGACGGCCGATGTGGCGCAGTGGTAGCACAGTATAAGTGGTAGTGCGACTTTGTGCTTGCGACGCAAAGGTTCCGGGTTCGATTTTCAGTAGGACACTCACAAAGTTGATATTTATCACTTAGTGAATTTGTTCCCAGTCTGGTTAGGACATTGCAAGCTAAACCACCTGATTGTCCGAAAAGATAGCTGGTTACCTGCTTCGGAGGGCACGTTAAGCCGTCGGTCCCGGTTGCTGTCTATGATTACTTAGACTGCGGTCGTTACACAACCATATCAGACCTACCTACTACTTAGTAGGCGGTGGAAAAACTCTGACACCAGGGTTCATTGAGTCGTTGGACGACTCGGATTCCCACTCGAAAAGAAGAAGAAGAATGGTTTTCGTATGTACTGGCAGTTAATATTGTGAACCACAGTTTTTAAACAGGATTCAAAAAATGAGGTTCTCAATTTGTCGAAAACCTTTCAGCCATGTGAAACAACGTAAAACCTTTCTAAATCATGTAAAACTAAAGTAAGTAAAACTAATCCATCATATAAACATATTTCTAAATAAATAAACCCAGGCGAACCGCATTATTCGGTTAACTTTAAATCCCAGCTACACAAAGCGGTCAGATTCGTCCCAACGAGCTCTTAATCTAAACGTCAGCGACATAATGCCCTCGTCTGTCTCATAGCTGGTCGCTGTGGAATACTGATTTAATAAAGTTGAGTTTAATGTACAGATCTTGTACGTAGTGTCTTGGGTCTTGTGCCTTTTATTTTGTGTCTTGTGTCTTGTATCTTGTGCCTTGTGTCTTGTTCCTTTTGTCTTGTGCCTTGTGTCTTGTGTCTTGTGTTTGTGTTTTATGTCTTGAGTCTAGTGTTTTGCGTCCTGCTTCTTGCGTCTTGTGTCTTGTGGCTTATGTCTTGTGTCTTGTGCCTTGTATCTTGTGCCTTGGGTCTTGTGCCTAGTATATTCTGCCTTGTTTCTTATGGCTTGTGCCTTAAATATTGTGCCTTGTTGCTTGTTTTTGTAATATTTTTTGTTTTTCCTTCAAATCCCAGTTGCACAAAGCGGTCAGATTCGTCCCACGAGCTCTTAATCTAAACGTCAGCGACATAATGCCTGCGTCCGTCTCGTGGCCGGTCACTGTGGAATACTGATTTAATAGTAAAGTTGAGTTTAAAGTACTGATCTTGTATTTTGTGCCTTAAATCTGCCCTGTGCCCTGTGCCTTGTGCCTTGTGCCTTGGGTTTTGTGCCTTGTGCCTTGGGTTTAGCGCCTTGTGCCTTGGGTTTAGTGCCTTGTATCTTGAATTTTGTGCCTTGTTCCTTTTGTCTTGTGTCTAGTATGTTGTTCCTTTTGCCTTGTTGCTTGTGTCGTATGCTTTGTGTCTTGTTTTTTGTTTTTCCTTAAAACCCCAGCTTTACAAAGTGTTTTGATCGGGTCAAGCGAGCTCTTAATCTAAACGTCAGCGACAAAACCCCCTCGTCCATCCGCGGCCGTTCGCAGTGGAATACTAATGTTGAGTTTAAAGTAGTTCTTTTTTTTTATTTTTTTTTATTAATTATGGGTTTGCTCTTGACTCTAGTCTAAGTCATAGGACAGAGACAGAGTCTAAGATGGAGCGAGCTCACCCAGAAGAAGCCTGTTAAGGCACTGGCACTCCCACACACTGACGGAACGCACCAAGCAAGTTCTGTACAGATAAGGCGGCTTTCCCACTGCACCGCACTCCATCGCGTAGCGCGGGATCGCAGATTTTAAAGTTGTATGCAAGTACATCAGTACGTATCGAAAAACCGCCTAGTGCGACAAAGCGTCAACGCGCAGTGGCGGGATCTGCCGCTCCGCGCTACGCGTCGGGCCGCGTTCCCAGAGTGTGAGGTGCCTAAGTATACAGAGAATTATCGCTAAGCGATGTTTGAAAAAGTAAAGATTCTGTGCAAGGTCATACTCGCTGCGATGGACGGTGGATTAAAGCGGTTCACGAGAAGAGGCCACGCCTCGGCAAACGTAGCGGTTGGACGCCCTTCAGCCTGATGGACCGATGATTCAAAGAAGGCGGCTGGTAGCGACTGGATGGGGAAAACGGCAGATCGTGCCGTATGTCGTACCTTGGGGTAGACCTACGTCAAGTAGTGGACTGCTTTGATATGTGATGTGACTTGCTACGAGTGTTTATAAGTGTTACGCCGTAGCAAGTCGTAGAAATATCTACGGAATTGTTCAAGCTTGGTCATAAGAATAGATAATAATACTGCGTATAGAAACGAAACTCCTTTGTCTGGGCCCCAAAAGCCGCGCTTTAAATACCTACTTCCCCCCGCAGCCCGTAACGCCCCGCACTCTCCCGCGCTTTAAGTCGGGGCTGTCACGTGCCAATAATTTTATTCCAGACTAGCGGCCAGTCGAGCGGTTGCAACCGCTGCTAACAGTTTTCCCATGGGAACAAAATATTTACCCGTTTTAAAGTCTTTTCTTACCATTTTATTGTTAATAGGTAGGCACAGAATTTTAAAATAGGTGCAACAATGGCGCCGTGTGGTGCCAGATTAGAATAGCATTCTTTTTGTAAAACGCGTTCTCCCTATGAATACAACACCTTGAATTGATAAATTTTACACAAAAAATGAAAATTCGACCCGCACGACGAACGTTTCCGCGGCTAAGCGCATTCCCGACTGAATTGTTCGCTAAGAGACAGCCAGACGGATTGATCTTGAGCGCGTCTGGAGCGGGAGTGTCATCTCTATGTGATTTCTACTCTATGGCTTGGTTCAAGCAACACAAGAGTGCCGTTCATCATCATGAGCCTACATCTACCCACTGCACCGCTCTGAGTAATAGGCCTCTTCTTTTTCTCGCCATCAATATTCAATATTTATTGCACACCATGTTAAATAAAATAATCGTAAATCGGTCGTAAATAACAATAATCAGTCTCAAATATGGACCCGGATAGGGCATAACAATATAAAATTTGGTACCTATTCACTAACGAATGCAGTAGATAGTTAATTTTAAATCAGTTTCCATTCAAGAGATAACCTCTCATGTGCACTACATTTTTAAAACACTTCTACGTGTTTGGTTTAAGTACAATCATTAGAATTAGTTTCAAACTATCCCATAGTAAATGGAGCCATGCCACGCGTTATGCATCATTTCACCAAACGGCAGGTAGGCCAGTCGGTGGAGACGTCTAAACGTACTAAAGTCGCAGGTTCAAATCCTGTCTGCGGTGCTATTTTGCAAGTTCACAAAAATTTAAACTCTTATTTGTTTCTTCTTGGATTCTACACTGAAATATGTTCAGATCTGTGCTAAACTAATAAAATAAATAAATAAAAATAGTTTATTTTCAGAAGAGTTATCTTATCTTATACATGAGACCTCCCATTCAGTAAGCAGAGCTACTTGTGTCGGGAGTGACTCGCTACTTTCCTATTGGACACATTTAAAAATAAGCATGAGTAGGTACATAGTAATGTTCTTAAGCACAGGACAATATGTATTAATGAACACAACAACATTTTTCTAATTTGGTTGCAAGTAGGTAAGTTGGCTTCCATACTACTTAGTAAACATCTAGTAACTATTAACATGGTATGTCTGCTATGGTGAAGCAGAATGTTTGCAAATATGCGTGTTTGTATGCCTGTGTGTGTAATAAAGTGAGTAGGCACGTTTATACGCAATACTAAATTACTTATATAGGTATACAGGTTAGATCACTTAAATGATGCCAAAAGTAAAAGTAGACTAGTAAACTACTGTTAACTGTACCTACTTGTATTACTTACAGGCGAATTATTATTTACTTGCGTTACGAAACATGCTGTGTCTGACAGGAGGAAATTGAGCGCATGAAATCTTATCTTTTCTCATAAGTAAGTATATTGATAAATATTATTTAGTTATTTTTGTTTCACAGAAAATGTAAGCGATACCTTTAACGGCTAACACGATAAATTTAATATCCGGTCATGCTTATTTAGTTTTAATTTTCTGCAAAGAATAATTTACAAAACTTGTCACAGGCATCACTTGCCGTGTGATGCCAGCTTAGAGCAGCATTACCCCATATCTTTCCCTAGGGTGTCGTAAGAGGCGACTAAGGGACTCGAGGGTGTGCTGATGATGATGATGATGATGAGGGTGTGCATTGCAATTATACCTAGGCGCTGGGCTGACAAACTGTCACTATGTCGATACACAATTTTGCGAATGATACTCAAATGTTGGTCAAACGCGGCATAAATGTCCGTTATTTACGGCCGCTTACGCTCTGCCTACCCCACAAGGGATATAGGCGTGGTGTATGTTTGTTTGTTTGATTGTTGTCAAGTACATGGAATAAGTAGGTATATTGATTAATATATTATTAAGTTATTTATGTACTCAATAAAATTTAAGCAATAAAAAGCTGTATTCACGGTGAATATAATATCCGGTGATGTTAATTTAGTTTAGTTTTCTGTAAAGAAAAGTTTTAATAACTTGGGCTCTTACAGGTATTTGGAATAAGTAGGTACCTAGACATAAATAAGCATACTTCAACAATTTTTCTTTCTTCTTTTAAGGCCTATACAGTAAGTAATAATAAGGGTATAACAAGCCGAATGGAGTTCAAGGAACTCATGAAACGGTCTTCTTTTTTAAATGGGCTACCTACCCATACAAAATTGCCAATGATAAAACATGATTAATTAACTATAGAACTTATTTTTTTTAATCATTTAAGCCATTTAAGTTTCTGATCAGTCTCCACTTTTTTTATTTACATACACATACATACATACATACATAAATCACGCCTATATCCCTTACGGGGTAGGCAGAGCGTCAAAGACCGCAAAACGGACATCAACACCACGTCTGACAAAAGTTTGAGGGTCAATCAGATAACTGTGTATCACTATAGTGACAGGTTGTCAGCCCATCGCCTAAAATTGCAAAACAAATCTAACCCTCGAGTCCCGTAGTCGCCTCTTACGACACCCATGGGTAAGAAATGGGGTGATGCTATTCTAGCCCGGCATCACACGGCATGATTTTATTTTTTATTTAGATGTAAAAAATCATACTTAAGACCCTGAAATTTTAATCGTGTGATACCGGCTTAGAATAGCATCACCCCATTTCTTACCCATGGGTGTCGTAAGAGCCGACTAAGGGACTCGAGGGATGTGTATTGCAATTTTAGGCGATGGGCTGACAACCTGTCACTATAGTGATACACAGTAATCTGATTGACCCTCAAGCTTTTGTCAGACGTTGGTGATAATATCCGTTTTACGGCCGTTTACGCTCTGCTTACCCCGTAAGGGATATGGGCGTGATTTGTGTATGTATGTGTATGTAATTTTAGCAGCTCATTGCCGTGAGGTGCTGGCTAAGAATAGCATCACTCCCAATTCTTGCCGTAGGTGTCGTCAAAAGTGACTAATGCGATAATGATCCAGGGAACGAACAACAGTGTTTAGTGTGAATGAAACATCTAGCACTGCACTCGCCAATCCGCCTAACAAGCGTGGTGAGTAGGTATTGTGACCGATACTGCAAAAAATGGATGGGTTGGTGATAAGGAACAATTTTCTCCAAGGAACATAGGTTGAAATACTTATGACAAAAATATTTTGAGTCCATAGTAACTCAATCATTGCCAAGGAGAGAGAGAGAGAGAGAGTAACTCAAATCAGCTGATCGGCAATTTAGTATGGGAGGTCCTTTATATTATTTTATTCTGTGCAAAAATTAACTATATGTAGACTTGTATTTATAGTATCAATGAATTTATTAATATAGGAATGTAACTGATTATTTAATTTTTATTTTGATTTGAATTTAATTTAATTATGGTTATATTTTAATTTTATTTTTTATTTGATTTTAATGTAATTTTAATTTAATTTTACGAAATTATTTAATTGTAATTTAATGTAGCGTCTGACTCATCTTTGCATACCAAAGTGTATATTGGTTGAATATGTGATACTAAATAATATTTACCTACCATCATTGTGAACCATATTTACTGCAAATAAAATTCATTTATTCATTTTTATTTATTCACTACCTGATTCTGCGCTTCTACTGAGAGCTCTTATGAATAAAACCAGTGGTTTAATAAAAAACTTCAGTACCTACCTACCCACTTATGTTCCTCATTACTAAATGGATCTTTTCATAAAATTTTCCTGGAATCCAGTATCGTGATTACGTTTGAAAACTCCTTTCGTAAATCAATTCAATGGAACTCATATTTATTCCGAATACACAGTGTAGCTTCTACCTAAAGTCATTGACCTCTTGATTTCATGTTTCTGCAAAGTACCTGAGCGGGGTCAATGACCTGCCAATTCCAGATGAAAGAATAAACAAAGATTATTCAACAGAAGTGACACAGTGTGAAGTGAAGAAAAGATACCGGCAAAATTTTTTAGGTGAGTACATTTCGTAATGAGTAGTACCTACAACTAAATAAATAAAATAAAATAAAAAAGCCTATTATTTCTAACAGCCAATTTCCAAAACTACTTATTACTTAAATTAAATATTATTTAATATTTTAATATAGCTGATGTTAGATATAACAAAGTGTCTTATATTTAACTTAACTATAATTAGTAAAGCTATTTTTATTGATATAATTTTATTAACTTTCTATTTATGTCAGTGTCTATTTTTGTATTAGAATTATTTATTATTATTTATTTATTTAATTTATTATGTATTTACTAATCTATGTATCTGTTAGAACCCCTATACAGGTAAAGGTCTCCTCCAAAGATGACCAGTCTTCTCTAGATTTGGCGGTTTGCAGCCAGTTGTCTCCAGCTATTTTCTTTACTTCGTCTTCCCATCTAGCGTATGGTATTCCTTTCTTCCGTTTGCCTTGTGGTCCTTTCCAAGCTGTCACTTTTAATGTCCATCTCTGATCCTGAAGGCGAGACGTACCTACAACTACCTATGTTTAAATCAATTTACTTGTGGCCATTTGTGATGCCGGCTTAGAATAGCATCACCCCAATACTACCCGTGGGTGTCGCTTAAACCGACTTGTGGTATAAATTCATTAAGGGAATGGACAGCAGCGCTCGCCTGTGAAAGCAATATATTGCATTGCGCTCGCCGATCCTTTCGCCAAGCGTGGTGAGTCTGGCAATACCCCCCAATAGGGGGGCCCGTGTCCAGCAATAGACTGTTCTTTAATGTACATTAAACAAGCTAGAGTTCGTAATCTTTTGTAAGTTTTCTTTGAATTCACATGTAAAACATTGTGCCGTGTGATGCCGGCTTAGAATAGCATCACCCCACTTATTTCCCGTGGGTGTCCGAGGCGAGTAAGGGACTTGAGGGTTACATTTGTATTGCAATTCAAGGCGATGGGCTGACAACCTGTCACTTTAGCGATACACAGTTTATCTGAAAGACCGTCAATGTCCACGTTTGTTCTGCCTACCCCGCAAGGGATATAGGCGTGACATATGTATGAAAAATATTTTGACTTGACTGGATCAAAAAGGAGGGTTTTTTATTTTGACTAACTACAACCGTTAGTTTGCATGAAATTCGCTAAAATAGAAATAGAAACGATTTTTTTCTTTAAAATCGTATTTATTTATACAAAATTAAATAAATATTTACAAAGTTTACCTATACTTAAACATAGGTAACTATTAACAATAAATACTTACCTATTTATTTGAAGTTTTATATAAACTTTTACATTTATGACGACAGCAAAACTTGTTTTAAATGTAAAAATAAACCATGTTTTAAAACATTTCTATTGCTTTGTGTTGATATAAAAAATCTTAGTATCTGGTATATACTTGCCTATTTCTACAACATATCACATATTGCTTTATAAATAAGGCTCGCGTTTGTCTATTTTCTTGGCTTGCCTTGTAAAATAACCTTCCATATTTTGTTCCAAAGGCATTTTAATTAATCTACATTTACAGTAAGAATTAATATATTTTGCTAACTCAGATATTTTCAGTTGGAAACTTATTTGGATCAATTTATCTTGGTACAGTGGTGTATTAGTTTAATCTCAACAGTGCGTAACATTTACATAAGGTCAAATTTTACTAGTGACCGATAGCGAAAACTCAAGAAGGGCTGGTGATAAGGAACACTTTCCCCAAGGAACATAGGTCGAAACATGAAAAAACATATTGAACCTGCCTTACAAATTGACTTGGTTAGTACATTTTGTAGGGAACATCTTTCGACCTATGTTTCTTAGGAAGTAGTTCCTTATTACCAGTCCGTCTTGAGATTTCGCTATCGGCCAGTAGTAAAATTTCACCATATTCAGGGTATAAGGGACAGCCCTCCGAATACTGATAGGGTGCATTCAGACCAAACTAAACAACTTCCCATGAAAAAATATTTCAGTAAAGGTAAAAAAACATTGACTTTCCATAGCAAATTCAGTCAGCTGATTGTGAATTTGTATGGGAGGTCTATTTTATGTCGTTTCCTTACATATGTTTCTAGGGGAAAGTTGTTCAGTTTCATGGTCTGCATGCACCCTATCGGTATTCGAAAGGCTGTCTCTTACACCCCGTATATGAAACTTTTATTGAAATGCAACTTTTAAAGAAACATAATAGAGACTCTCGTACTAAGGTGTTAAGCTCGATATTGACTTAAGTCGTCTTTAGTTCAGCTTATACTGGCTATTAAGCAAATAACACGGCGTCCAGTGTAACTTGACCTGAGAGCTCAAATTACACTGGGCGTAGGTAGATTCACTCAATAACCAAAATAAGCTGATATCTAATACTAGTTTAGTCGGAATTAATCTCTTCAGCGACTTGCTGCCATTTTGCGACTAAGCTTGAGACCGATTTGTGCTTCATGCCGATTGAAGATGAGATTTTTACCTGGAAAAAGAAGAAGAAATGTTTTAGACAATTTTTTGTCACAATAAAACAATTAAAAAGGATTTAAGTTATGTTTATTTTGGATTGTACAACATAAATACGTTTAAAATTGTTTTATTGTGATGTGATGAGTAGTAGAAAATATTTAAATTATTTGTGTTTGAAAACGTAGTGCCTGGTTGACCAAGCATTACCCGACTTTTTTGTTGTTTTAATAGTTGGAGCCTTTTCCGAGACACATATACATACACATATCAAGCCTTTATCCCTTACGGGGCAGGCAGAGCGATAACGGCGACAAATATTTAAGGGCCGTTTCAGAAAAATTGTGTAACACTATATTGACAGGCTGTTACTTTGTCGCCTGAATTGTAATATACATGAAGCCCTCGAGACCCTTAGTTGCCTCTTACGACACCCATGGGAAAGAAATAGGGTGATGCTATTGTAATCCGGCATCACACGGCATCCCGAGATCCCGTTTATATTAAAATACAGATTGTGTGAGGAAGGCAAATATTTTCTAGAAGAATGAACAACTTTTCTTAAACCCATTGTTACGAAATACGAAAACAAAATTGGATCTTTCATGGATCTTCCATACAAAATCAGATATAAATATATTTTTTGTTCGGTCTAAATATTTGGTCTATGGAAGCGCCTTAATGACAGCATTTTACCTACCAATAAAATGCTTATTAAACTACTTACCTTCCTTATAGCCTTACTTATAGAGATAGAGATCTTCCTTTGCAGCGATTGGTCGCACTAATCTGTTCCAAAGCTGTGTGATTGGTTACGTATGCCCCCACACCCCACCCCACTCCGACACGGCAGGGCGGGGCGAGTCGGCCCGCTTGGCTTCATTGCGTCTCATAATAATATTCTAATTAGAATATTATTACTACAAAATACACCAGGCAGAATTAAAAATTTAAGGCTATAAGGAAGGTAAGTAGTTTAATAAGCATTTTATTGGTAGGTAAAATGCTGTCATTAAACCACTGTACGTTCCTTATAGCCTTACTTATAGAGACATGTTTGATATCGCCTGGAGGAGTGGGAGCTATCGCCAATGTGAAAAACTATAAAAAGAAACAGGTATTATTATTCTTTAAAAAAGAAAAATGAATTTCTTTATCAACAATAATGATTTTGATCCACTATACTGAAAATTTATTTATATTGTATTTATTAAAAAATACTGTAATATCATAAACTCACCCTTAAATGACGATAAAATATAATAAATTATAATGAAAATGTAATTCAAAACCTCTTGTACTATATTACGGCATTCTAGGTAAGCATAATAGAATGATGCATTTGTAACATGCCATTTATAAACTTTACCTCGTATTTAATAAAAAATGCACATAATACAGTTATTCATTATGTAAGTCTCAATACGTTTTGATAAGATAGAAAGTACGCGGAAATTCATCTGAAAGTTTCCGAACAGTAAACAGAAAATTTCAAAAAAAAAAAATTTGAAAAACTCAATAGCCAAAATAGTAAAATATAAAAATATTGAACCTTTAGTTAGAGGTAAATACGCATTGCAGGTCGTTTTTATAAAACCTTTTAAATATCTATTTACTTACATAGTAAATAAATAGCTCTTTTACACAGAAAAACATAGCTTACATATTGTAATTGTGCTTGATCACTCAAGCTATAGGTAACGTAATAAGTAGGTTAAATTTCCCTACTATAAGGTCAACACTACTGTTTAAGATATGCATTGACCTAAACGGGCTTAAGCAGGTAAATCAAAAAAAACCTGGCCAAACGACTACCTAGTTTCCCAGGAGAATAAAAGGCATATAAATTTGTTATCAAATCATACCTTCATATGACTTTTTAAATATGATTCATTTGGGCTTGCCTTAATAATATTTGCTATAATACATAATGATCAATAACTAACCTTGTTTACTTTGTCGGAGTAACGGTCTTATTTAAAACATCACTCGGGCCTCTGAATAAACTATATTGTATATAATAATATAGTTAATTAATATCTTGGTAAATCTACCTAAACTTGATATAATAAAAGAGGCGATTATTGAAATTGTTTTCTGCCATAACTACCTCTGACCGTCCCATGCAAAGCCCAGATCTCTGTTTAAAACTTGAAAAGGGCACAAATTTGCTTTAATTTTATGTACAATCAAAAACGAGCTAGCTATAAAAGAATATGAGCTAAAGAATATGAGAATTTTATCATTTTGTTAACAGCTTACCTACGGAGAAAATTTAATCCGAAGGTACGTCGGTAAACGACGTTATTGTCTATTAGACAGTACAAACATTGCAACATTGCAAATTAATTGTGGAAGCCTAGATCTTACGTGGGTCACCGTACAAATATTATATATCATTATGATCACCGTTGGTAAAATATACTAGCTATTGAACGTAGTAGGTAGTTCCCAATATAATTCTCGCTAGGTATCTATTCTGAAAATATTTTACTTGATAGGCAAACTGTTTACCTAGTACAAAGGTACATTCAAGCATTTTTTAAACAACGTCTTGTGCTCGACATTCAGAGCAAACATATTGGAACAACGGTATTATTATTTTAGGCTGACGTCTTACGATAGGCAATTATGTTCACTATCGTACGTTTCTAACAACCATCTAACAATGTTATACACAGTAGTAGATACTCGTGTTTCAAACCCAAACAAGGCAGACAGGCACTTACACAAATATCAATTAGCAAAAGTACCCTCTGATTGTAACCTTTTGTATATTTATTTAAAATACCCACATAGACTGTGGGTACTTCTTGTTTACTTGCCCAAAAGCTTTCATTCATTATCGAAAAAGTAGGTGTAGTAAGCATGACTACACTTGAGGAAATAAAAACTTAATATCGTCTGGGACAGTGTCGCATTATTGCTATTTGCCACTATCGCTCTAAAACTTTTCATCTCTAGAGGAGGTTGTTATACATATTACGCCATATGCATTACATTCATAACATTTCAGGTAATATGAAAGCACCTGAAAAATATATCATGAACTTTACATCTCTAGTGGAGGTTGTTATACAAATTACGTAATATGCATTTCATTCATAATATTTCGGGCAATATAAACGCACCTGAAGAAAATATCATGTTCAAGATCAAGGCACTCGAGTAGGTAACACAAAATTTGGCATATACCAAATAGGTATATATTACATCACTCGCCTTAGCAGCTAGACAACCTTTCACTAGTTTTGATGTTATACAGCTTGATATAGCAGAATTAACAATAGGGTGTACCTAGCTCCCAAGTTGCAACATGCTGGAATAAGTAAATTACCTACATACATCTCCACCTCACGAAATTTACTCCGTACACTCAATGCACGATGAATTAAAAAGTAAAAATTATTATAGTTTCGGTGTGAGATCTATTAAATGGGTAGGTCTTCAATATTTACTTATCCATTTTGAGATGAGGCCATTACAAAAAGGCCGTTTTCTCTCCCCACATTTGTCTGTTTCCATGTTGCTAAGAAAAACGTAGGACTATTTTAGGACAACTCTGCACTTAGAGAGCTTAGATTGTACACATTCCCTTCCGTGATTGATGCCAGAATCATAGCAAGTATTTAACGTAGGTACTCTTACGCCACTTTTTGATCATAGTTCAAAGAAGTAAACAAATGACAAGCGTGAGGGATCTCCCTCAGAAATGCGTTAGCACTACGAGGTCTGTGATAGCATAGAAATAGAAGTGAATTATTGCTACTTAGGACAGTGAGCAAGGGAAAAATTTATAAATTCAGTCGTTTTCACAGTTACCTAATAAATCAATATGTTTCTCATTTTCTTACTGCGTGGCCTCGGTAGGCCACTGAAATGATCATAAAGGAAAACTGTTTCAGACTTAAACCGTCTATAAATTTTCCTTAACCTGCGAGAATTTAGACTCGGCAGTAACCGTTACTAGGATGGGACTGAATGCGGTGAATCTACGACAAATATGTCTTCTGCTTAAGAATAATTGTAAAACGTTAGACAGCTCTCTAACTTTGAACTTTATTCCGAGTAGATAAAGTTCATACTTACGTAGGAATATTGTTCCCTGTACTTTCTAATAGCCAAGACTTTTTCGGGCTAGGATGTTATATTTGAAACATTTTTTCAAACATTTAGGTAGGTATATTTTGCCTACAGATAGCCTATTTTGCAAATTCTCAGTGGAATCTAGCTATCGTTATTTGAAAGCGTAAGCTCATGGAACTAAAAGAGGGGGACCTTATGAACGCGTGCAAGGTAAAAATATTTTCAAATTAACATCTTAGGAATCCCCTCGCGTTCTATTTTCTAATACGCTCGAGGTAACACATGTGTCAGACAGTAAACTCCTTGTACTCAAGTCTGTAACACACCTTTCGAAGCTTTTATTTCTTAAATATATTTTTATACTTAACCTTAACCGTGTTAGGTAGGTATAAAATTATGGAAACTTGGCTAATTTTATACCACATGCAGGATTCGAACCTGCGCGCTTCACTATCAATACTAGTGCTACACACTACCCTTCGCTACAATTGCTTTATCTCATCGCAGGCGATGGACCGGACGATGTACTTTCAAATAAGACAAAATTTAACGAGGGCATTTCACTGTCACGTTAGAAGACAAATAAGCATAGAAGTAAAGAAAGACTGCTTTACTTTGATCAGACAAAAGCAAATCATGCATGTGCCGGATGCCATCAAAACTTTTGGAAGTTTGATAAAAAGGTAGGTAGGTACCAAAAGTAATACCTATACTTAAAGCAATAACGTTTTATCAAAGGTGCTGGCCGACTCTTTCTGCACGAGGTATTAAAAATATATTGGTGGGTACATTTCGAAACTTTGGCTCCACGAGGACCCAGTTCTTTGAGTTGCATATCGTACCGAAACCCACAACACAAATACTTTTTAGTACTTGTTAGTATTTTTGGCAATATTTGCATCTAAACCGTCTATAATGCATGGAATTTGTATCGCATGTCGATTTATTAATTCGTCAAGTATACGAAAGGCTCGAGGACGGAATTTCAGGCCCTGCAAGTGCAAGCGAGGGCATTCTGCATGACATCAAAAGGTACAACCCCTGCGCGGGGATGTAGGAGTCTAAGGACACGTCATGCGCTGACGGCCTAATGAACTCCTCATGATGTTATAAAATAGGGTATACCTTGCGTTGCGCAGAGGTAGCTTATAAAACCGACGAAATGTAGCTTGGCTTGTGCTGCCATTTCATATCATAGCAACCAACTAGAATATATATTTTCTGCAATTTATTCTAGGTACAACGAAAAGATCCTTGAGGAGTTCTTATTACTCTATTTTATAAGACGTTCTACGGACTTGGACTTCCGTAAACTTTCTTATTACTAAGAGCATTTCACAGGGTCATGGCGGCCCCCTTTTAAAATAAAAATTGTCGCTGTTCGACTTATTTATTTAAAGAACTTTGAAGGTATCCGAACAATACCTACAGATCACGTATTTGATGCGTTACTTGAATAACACGTTGCTACGTGAAAGGAGCATCTGTATACCATTACTAGCTCCAGTAAACGACATAAAAATGTATTTATGTCCAAATAACAATTTACAAAAACACGTGTAAAAATAAAATAATCATTCACAAATGAAAATCCATAAATCAATCAGGCACATTAATGAAAAATGTGCACGGGGGATATGTAGAAACTAGTTCGACGGGATAGTAACCTATAAATAGAAAAAAGGTATTACTTCTCTCGAGGAATACCTACCTATCAGTTCAAGGTAACTAGTTTAAAAACCTGCGAGGGATGAACATTTATATTGAAAATCTTAAAATAATGCCACTCAAAGCTTGTGCGAAGTGCACTATGATTATTGGATTTTCATTTGATCGTTCGTAAAGAATCGAACGAATTAATTACTTCCGGATTAAAAACTTTTCGTAAAAAAAATCACTATTGTTAAATCCGGGTAACTAAAACTTCGATAGCAACCAAATTTCTATAACACACTTTGCTTATTTATTTGGGATCATTATTCTTGACAAATAATTCCCATAAATTATTTACTATTTTGTTCACAGAATTCGGATCGCCAGGAACAATTTATTTATTCGTAAACGGTCTTGACAGATTTCAATAATAATTTATTAAAATTGTAAGAAATTGCAAAGTTGTGTCCGACGGAAAACCGCCTTCAGAAATTTGATTTGCCACATGCATAATAAAATATAAAGGACTTACCCAGTTTATACACACACTGATTTTAAAATCTATTTAAATTGGAACAATTAAATCACTAAATTTATTAATTTAAAAAACGAACGGTGCAAAACCGTTAAAATTGTAAGAAAATAATTTTTCAAAGTTTAAAATTTAAAACTTTATCGAAATTTAAAAAATTATTTTCTGAGCGCGACCGCTCACTGCGAAAGAAAAATCGCCAATGAAGCCAAGCGGGCCGACTCGCCCCGCCCTGCCGTGTCGGAGTGGGGTGGGGTGTGGGGGCATACGTAACCAATCACACAGCTTTGGAACAGATTAGTGCGACCAATCGCTGCAAAGGAAGATCTCTATCTCTATAAGTAAGGCTATAAGGAACGTACAGTGGTTTAATATGTCCAGCAGTGGACGTGAGACGGCTGTTGATGATGAGGATAACTTACTTTAGTCTTCTTCTTCTTCTCTTCTTTATTCTCCTTCTTCTTCTCAGTTTCACTGACACTCGGCGGAGGTTTATGTTCGGGGGAATTTACTGCTGTAGTTGGTAAGGAGGGAGTTTGTTTCTCTAGTTCGGCGAGATCGTTGTAGAAGGATGCTAGCTCGTCACCGATCTCTTGTTTGGGTTTTGGTGGTTCCTGTAAAAAAAATTGGTCTAAGTTTTTTTTTTTTTACTTTCAAATTTTTTAAGCGCGGGCAGGATTTGAACCTGCGACTTCCGCATTACTAGTGGCGACGCCTCTTCCATCTGGGCTACCGCAGCTCTAAAAAATTATATACCTAACACAGGAAGTGTTTTAAAATTTGGTATTCAGTCTAAATATTTGTTATTTCGACACTCGTCTCATAATGTTTGGATTATAAACTTGAAATCAGTTGTATAAAGACCTGCTTTATGCATTCTGCCTATGGAAATTAGTTTCTTCTCAAACGCTGAAGCATTATGTCTAATGAGAAGGCACTCATTTCAATAAAATTGAGAAATGAAACGAAGTATTCTAAAATTCGCCATCAGATGTTGTTGTAAGATTGTTGTTCTGTTGTTGTCCAGTTGAAATTCAGGTGTCGTTTAGATAGTGTTCAGTTGTTGCTGACCAGCAGCAGCCGAACCACAACTAACTGACATCTCAACAACTGCTAAAGTTTAAATATGCATCAAAGCCATATTGCGTTCTCGTATTAAATTTGACCTTGTATTGAAGCGTGAAATGGCAGCTGCAGACATTTGGAAAAATGTATTACATGATATTTTATGATTTTATGAGTTTTCTTTGTAAAGTGTAGATAACATAGTGTATGCAACTCCATATAATTAGGCATTAGATAGAATGCTCGTGTCAAACTATCAGATAGACACTCGCATTCTAATGACCCCCATTATATGACAGTTGCATAAACTACTATAACGTTACCTTTTAAAAACTGTTTTTTAAAGGCGATATGTTTTTAAAAATTGTGTAACTTAAGTATACGGGATGTAAGGGACAGGTCTCCGAATACTGATAGGGTTGGTGAATCCAGACCATGAAACTGAACAACTTTCCCCTAGGAACATACGCTATGTAAGAAAATTTAAGAATAATAAGCGCACGTAGAGACACGAGCGAAACAAGCGCAGACTTTTCACTCGACCGCAAACACAGGAATAGTACACACACTTAATCCGTACTATTATAATATTATAAATCTGAGAGTTTGTGTGTGTGTGTATGTATGTTTGTTACCTCTTCACGCTCAAACGGCTTGACCGATTTGGATGAAATTTGGAACACACTCACACCCACTCATATCACGCCTATTATCCCTTGGTAGGCAGAGCGCAAACAGCCACAAAAAACTGACATTTACGCCACGTCTGACAAATATTTGAGGGTCATGCGGAAAATTGTGTCTCGCCATAGTGACAGGTTGTCAGCCCGTCGCCTAAAATTGCAATACACACCCTCAAGTCCCTTAGTCGCCTCTTACGACTCCCACGGGAAAGAAATGGGGTGATGCTATTCTAACCCGGCATTACACGGCAAATTTGGAACATAGGTAGAGTATAACCTGGAATAACACATAGGCGACTTTTTACCGCAGGAAAACAACTATTACCACGGGAAAATGAGTGGCAGCAGGTGAAATCGCTTGGCGGAAATCTAGTATTGTATAATACTTACAGTAGGCAGTGGTGGGGGCGCTTCCTCTATCCCGGGCGGGGGCGGGTCGTGCCAGGCGGGCGGCGGCGGGGTGAGGGGGCGCGCGGGGGCGGGGGGCGGCGGCGGCGGCGCCGTAGGTAATGGCGGCGTCGCTGGCAGAGGCGGGTTCAAGATGGTTTCCTCCTGAAACGTTATACAAATACAAAAAAAAAATACAAAAAAATACAAAAATAGTTTATTTGCCAAAAATACATTCCTGTTAGAAAATTACCGGGTCCCCGCACTAGGCGAACCTGTATCGCGGGAAACCTTTGAACACGTTTGGTCGACATTTGGCTAGTGAGCATTCGAAAACAAAATATGTAGGTAAATTTATTAGAGCATGCAAAAAAATAAAATAAAAAGTAAAATAAAAATTGAATATAGATATGAAAATATTATGAAATTTTATATATTATACATTATATGTTATACATTATCAAATGAATTTATTGCGAGTTTAAATTGGTATTAAACCTCTTACCGGCTGAAAACAGCATCACAACATTTCTTTCCCGTGGGTGTCGTAAGAGGCCATTAAGGGACTCGAGGGTAACATGTGTATTGCACGGCTGACAATCTGTGACTACGGCGATCAATTGTCTGAATGACCCTCAGGTGTTTATGCATACATACATACATATATCACGCCTATATCCATTGCGGGATAGGCAGAGCGTAAACGGTCGCAAAAACGGTCATTTTCTCAAACATGCTAGGAAATGTGTTCATTTCTTTCAAAAAAAGAAACCGCGAAGTTTCACATTGTTTGTCACGTCTCAGATCACGCCAGCACAGTTGTATGGAAAACCTTTGCTGGTGACCATTAACATAAATTCGTTATACGCTAAACCCACATAATTTGATTTCAAAATTATCTCGATGACTCTCATAGAAACGGAACGTAATTTTGTATGAAACAGGTAACTAAAGACGAGGCTGTATGATGTGAAGACCCTTGCCTGTCCAGAATTAAAAAAGAAAAGAATGAATTAAACATTTAGTATGGCTGAATATTACGTAATACTGTGCCTTACAGGCGAATCTATTTAAAAAAAAAAAAAAAAAAAAAATTACAATTGGAGGGAAAATTGTAAATTTTTATTTGTTTCGTTGTGTTGTGGTCGCTAGCTAACTTTTATAAGAAGTACAATCTTTCATTTCCTAGCCTTTTTTTGAGAAAAGCACTATGTAAGCCTCGGGGAAAATTACGTCTTATTTTCCATACCTCGACAACAATGTACTATTACGCCACGTTTGACAAACATTTGAGGGTCATTCAGATAATTGTGTATCACTATAGTGGCAGGTTGTCAGCCAATCGCCTAATATGGCAATACACACCCTCGAGTTCCTTAGTCGCCTCTTACGACTCCCACGGGAAAGAAATGGGGTGATGCTATTCTAAGCCGGCATCACACGGGAACCGTTTATTGTACACAACAGGTCAGCTTATTTCTAAAAAGAAATCTCTTACAGCAGACCTAGTCTAGGGTAGTGAGAAGGCATAAAGTGAGGCAGTTGACGTGTACAACTTACTTAGTATGATACAAATAAACGATAGTATGATAAAAATAATGTTATAGATTACCAAAAGATTTTTTTGCGATTTTTGAATTAGTAAAAAACTTTTTTTTTAAATGATGCCGTGTGATGCCGGCTGAGAACAGCATCACTAGATTTCTTTCCCATGAGTGTCGTAAGAGGCCATAAAGGGACTCGAGGGTAAATTGCAATAGGCTGACGAACTGTCGCTATGGCGATACTCAATTTTCTGCTACCATTGTACTTATATTCACGATAGCGATGTATCGTTTCTCTTATTAAACGTATGCGATATGAATATCGCTAGAGTACAGGAAGACAATAGCCAATGTTTTATGATACAATAGGAATGTGACAATTTCTGATTTAAAATAGTAATTTTCGGTACCAGTCGTGTCGATTTTCACTATTGTCAATTTAACGCGTTTTTTCTAGTCCCAGTGCGCTCGCCAGTCTCGCTCATGTACTGCGCTCTCTTACCTGTTCGATGCCAGGATGTGGCGGTGTAGTGCTGATGTCCATATCTGCTACTGGCATCGGGTATTCCCACTGCGCCAGTCCGTCAGACTGTCTGATGTATTGGTAGCGGCCAGCGGACCTGGATAATAAACGTCACGTACAAATATGTGGCGTGGAGAGATGTATGGAAAGCCTGGAGGTTTTAGATATGAGGTGGGGTTTTGAACGAATTTATTAGCAAACGAACACGTGTGATGCCGGCTTAGAATAGCATCAACACATTTTTTCCTGTAAGTGTCTATGGGACTCCAATTTCAGGCGAAGGGCTGACCGTAGTGACAGGGCATATCTGTCACTATGGCGATACACAGTTTTCAAAGTGACCCTCAAATATTTGCACGACGTGGCTCTGCCTACCCCGCATGGGATTATAGGCGTGATGTGTATGTATGTATGTGTATTATTGTTATCACACGAAAAATTTAATTAAAATTTATATCATAGTGAATATTCTTCATATGTTTTTATTGTTATAGTTTCAGTCTCATCAGCCAAGGACATTGCTTCGAGATATTACTACCTTTCAAACTCTAATATTTTGGCGCCAGGTATGTGTCTGCATTACTGCAGTAGGCTCATTATTTCGCCGTTATTTAAGACCAATAAGTTTAAGTTTTACATTAAATCAAAATGAAAAGGGGTCATGTTTTGTTAAAATCTTCAAAACCCCATCACCGCACTAAAACCATAAGGCTGACTTATCGATAAGGAACGAATATTTTAGTTGGATACTAAACCCGACTTTTGATGATTCTGCGTCTGATTTTATGACTGAACTATGTAGTTCATTCCATCAATAGTTTTTTTTTTATATAAGGAAATAGAAGCAAACGCAAAAACATCCAATCGCATTCGCCGTCTCCCGTTAGCCCCGAGAGAGTCAATTTCATTTGAAGCCAACTCCAAAGGAACACCTTCTGGAAAAGACCAAAGCATAAAACCTTGAAAATTTTAAATAATAGTAACCTAATAGTATTTCTTACCAAAATTCACGGTGCGTACAGTCAGGCTGAAGAATGGCCGTCATCATGGATTCTTCAAGTCTTCATTTCTTCATCTTGATTGGTTTTTCACTTCTTATAAATAAATTACATCGAATTGATAGCGCAATATGCTAGCATAATTTTTAAGAGATTTTTTCAGAAAATGTATGATTATTTTTCATTATTTTTCGTTAGATTGGATAAAGTGAATGAATAAATGATACGTCTGAGGTATTACACAAATGCAAACTCGTCAAATTATGTAAACATCTTTATTGTAAAGATTCTTATATCACAGAATGCCTATCACAGCAGTTTCAAATAACAAGTATTTTAAATTAATGTCACAGATAGTTTTGATTCTCACTTACCATATAAGTTCTGTAATCTTTCTACAATATTTATTCAATATTAATAATAGTGTAAATTGTAATACACTTTAATTTGAGATTAATAATTTAAAGAGAATAAATATTTCACGCTTAAAACCTTTCGGATCAAAATATTGCGCGGTTTAAAAATTTGCGTGCAAGCTACTAATGTTACTAACAGAACATTGGTTCAAAAGCTTGAATGTATAGGCTTCGCCATTTTCTTTTGATTTTTTGTTTTTTTGCAGTGTTTTTTTTTATTTCTTTTCAGACTGGCTGATTTGTAGGAGAATGGTGGTTTCCTGTAGATATCTTCAAGTATTGTCCACAAACATCACAAATTAGAAAATATTACAACAATTCTGGAAAAATCTTGTTGTAGTAACTTGGCTTACACTAAAACTGTTTACTATTATTTTAGGTGCAAATTGTACTTTCAAAATCTTAGAATATCTTATGTTACTATAACAAAGTCTTCCTGGATATAGTCTATGACACAAATGTAAATAAAATAGAGTTATTCACTTTAATAGTCCACAGTAATGCGAAGATTCGCGTTGAAGTCACTTTAGTCCATAGCTTGAAGAAAAATGGCTCGTCAGGGCTTGCATACTGATTTATAGGGTTTTTTAAACTTCATAAAATATTACCTAGAATGACTCACGACTCACTATATTTCTAGAACCCAGAAATCTTTCAGACACTTACGATTATTTGTTTTGAAAACTAATTTCGATGGAAAATACTTCATGGTTCATATAGCTTTATTAACTCGTAAGTTTTTTAAGTCACCAGTTTTAAAGTTATATTTATAGCTTTTTTGTGGAAAAATCAACACAACAAACAAAATGTTCTGTCATTCTGTGACCTTGTCACATTTGTAGAAAAATCAACACAACAAAATGTTCCGTCATTATGTGACATTGTCGTCGTTTCGGGTTCCAAACCCGTCTTAAACTCTGACTAAAACCAGTCTTTGCAACAAGAATATAGTTAGTCTGGCAACACATCACGCTGTCCTATGTCCAGCAGTGGACAGTTGTGGCTGTAATATTACACGAATCAAAAATAACCTAACAAAAAGCTCTCAAATGTCGTTCATCTGACTCTATTCAAGTAATTATTATATTTTATCAGGCAGGCAGTTGTAACAACTGATGGTGCCTGTATCACACTGTTCATATCTCTTTCCATTTTATATTTTTAAGTGTTCATCAAGTTTGTTATACATATTGGTGTTCTGTGCAGATGTGACATCTTGAGGCAACTTGCAACACGGAAACCAGTATCCAAGCCCCGATAGTGTTTATAGAGTGTTGCCTGTAAGGTGAGTGGTGTTGGCGCGTACCTCTGGAAGGCGCAGAGCCAGCCGGGCGGCGCGGCGGCCGCCTCCTGCTGCGTGAGCGCTTGCCCCGCCGTCTTCACCCAGCGACGCCAGTAGCGGCCGGTCAGGGCTCCCGCGCGCCACGCCACTACTAGCGTCTGAGGGACAATCGTAGACAATACGTTTTATACCACACCTACATAGAAAGGTAACAGAGTAAAGTGGGGTTTTTCATCCGACGATAAGTGCGATTGTGGCGACGTCCAAACCATGGACCACCTTCTATGCTGCCCCAACTGTCCCCAGCCTTGCTCTTACCAGGACCTAAAAGAGGCGAACCCAACAGCTGTCGCTGTGGCCAAACACTGGTCCAATCTCATTTAGTTACCATTTCAACTCGACGAAGAAGAAGAAGAAGAATAGAAAGGTCCTATATCTTTTTCAAACAGAGAGGAACGTGAGTTGAATACATTTTTTTTAAAACACTTTATGGAAACTTGCAAAATTTTCAAGCCGAGCCGTGCCACGCGTTATTGGAATCAAGATACGCTTGCAAATTCGCGGGCAAGGAGCGAGCTGCGGTAGCCCAGTTGGAAGAGGAAGGCAAAAGTCATAGGTTCAAATCCGGGCTTGAAAGTTTTGCATGTTTGAGTTTTTTTTGTGAGTCATTGTTCACATCCCAAATTAGCGGGAAGGAATTATTCATACAAATCACTTTCTGCTCGTGGGAGTAAAAGATGCAAAATTCAAACCTTTCATAAAACGAGACGCGTCCTTAAAATTATAGAACACTGAATGGAAGACTTAGCTGAATGGACTTATTACATTCGCTTTTAAAAAGATAAATACTGTAACCACTAGAGTTTGGGTCATAGTAGTGAAATAAGTTACTTCTTCTAAGACTATTTGCTTAGAATTATTGATTCTTTTACCAAGAAAATATTGAAAAATTGCGGTCGTCGTAGATCATCATAACCCACGAGCACTGCAACAATCATCTAGATAGATTGAATACCAAATTTTAGAACACTTCCCGTGTTAGGTATACAATGATTGTAAACTTGCAAAATTTTCAAGCGCGGGCAGGATTTGAACCTGCGACTTTCGCATTACTAGTGGCGACGCCTCTTCCATCTGGACTACCGCAGCTCGTTTCTTCAGTTACGCGTGGCATGGCTCCATCTACCGGGCTAGTTTTGCAACTAATACCCGGCGACTAATTCTATCTTTACAGATTGAATGTAGTCTAAGCGATGAAAACCCGTGATAAATTTAATAGATCTTAATAGATGCTGCGGCTAATGATGATGATGATGATTTTGATAGAAAAATTTAACCACATACCTGCATCTGAATAAGCATCTCCTGCACGGGTGTGACCATGCTCGGCTGCACCTGATTCAAGAACTTCAATTTCGCCTCCACAAGATCCACCATATCGTCTAATTCCTCATCCTTTTTATCCTCATTGAGCACTTCCCCTTTAGTAAACATCAAACCTTTGCCATAAGAAACGGTCTCTTTATCTTTTGTAGAGTCCATTTCATCGTCTTTGCTGAACCCTAATCCGGTCCTTTCGGAAGAAAACCCTTCGATATGAGAAGAGTATTTAGTGGTGTACGATACTGGTTCAGGTTTGGGACGTTCCGGTAACACTGAGTTAGAAATTCTAAACTTCTTTCGACTAGTTGAAGGCAGTGAGTTTGAATCGCTCAAGTAAATGTTTGGTTTCTTTTCTGGTAGTGGTGGGGGGGTGTCGGTTTTGTTTGTAGGTTTATCGACGCCATTTTCTTGAATTTCTATGGATGCTTCCATTACTATATTAGCAGCGCTTGGGAATAAGCTGACTGGTTTGTCGTCTGGTTCGTTGGTTATAGTTTTGGCACTTGGAAATAGAGTTTTTAATTCTTCTAACGGTGGAGTTTCGCTGCATCTCGGTGGAGTAGGGGTGCCTCTTGAAACTTTCGCGCTATCGTTTGAAGCCTCATCAAAAATATCGATTTTCTTAGCTTTCACTTTGGGTAGTTCTTTCTTCTCTATTTCTGCAAGTAGATCATCGATATCTGCTTCTTTATCATTTTCTGCTGGAGGCGTTTTTACTTTAGGTGCGTCTTTGATCATTTCTTTCAATTCTGAAGGGATTTCTCCGCCAAGTTTCTCTAGTAACTTTGCTTTATCTTTCAGTTTAATGAGGAGCAAACTTTCATCTTCACTGTCCTCTGTGTCATTTGCTTTTGGACTTTTCTTTTCCTGTTGAAAAACAAGTTTCTTTCTATATAAAGCTGTAATTGTAAATACACATATTTTAAGAATTTCTTAGATTTTGGCACCTCAGATTGAAAACTTTACATTTAAGCCATCACAGCACTGATAACAGTCCAAAAGAACACATAACACAGCCTTACTCAGACTAGTGACATGTTATGTTTATGAAATTAGTTACATAACATACCAGAAATATAGCGTAAGACATTATTGATGTGCCAATTTGAACTGTTATACTAGTTTTTTAGTGTTTTCAGCTTGCGCTTCTCATCATAGGTGCCATAGATCTAACTAAATCATAGTATTTGAAGTATTTTAGATCACACAAGAACTTTAAAAAATAGTAGTAACTGTAGTCTAGTTCCCAAGCTCAGTTTAAGCGCCAACGCTGCGTCGAGCGAGCTGCACGCGCGGACTAGATTCGACAACATACAAGAGCGGCGCTGACTAGATTAAATGTAATAAGTAATTATTAATTTGCTTTTCCTTTTTATTTTCCTGGATAGAGTCATTATTGAAGACACTCCATAGTATATTTTAATGACTACAATATAGTTTGCATGCATTGGCAAACAATCTACAATATAGTTTGCATGCATTGGCAAACAATTTCAATTAATTTCAATATTGTGTTTTTTGTATAAAGATTCCCAAAAAACATACATACATACATGTATCACGCCTATAATCCCTTGCGGGGTAGGCAGAGCATAAACGACCGTAAAACAACAGACAATTACGCCACGTCTGACAAAAATTTGAGGGTCAATCGTGACAGGTTGTTAGCCCATCGCCTTAAATTGCAATACACACCCTCGAGTACCTTAGTTGCTTCTTACGACACCCACTTGCAAGAAATGGGGTGATGCTATTCTACACCGGCATCACCCGGTTTTTTTTAATATTATTTAGCGAAAACATAAAGTTACAAATTAATTAGTCTTAACCTACTCACATTAAATTTCCATTTCAATTTCCAAAACATAGCAGATAAAAAAACTTACCTCTTCTTTAGTAATGGTAGGTGGTGGTGGTGGTGGTATATCCGGTGACTTTGGTGCCACTGTGACAGGAGCCACTATTTGCGGGGGCAGTTCAGGCCCAATTGGCATTGTGTAGTTCTGGTTTGGTGGCAATGGAGGCCCATATTCTACTGGTGGCGGTTTCTTCAACTTCTTGACGACTTTAGGCACTGGAGTGACAGGTGCCAGTTTGGGCGCCGGGCTGGTGGTCGGTTGAGGTGGCGGAGGTTTCAAGGAAGACTTCTTGGGAGATTCTGTTTCGTCATTGGATTCCGAGTCTGAGTTGTGGTATGAGGTAATTAGCTCTATTTTTCTGTAAAGAGAAAAAAATAAATTAATCATAGAAGTAGTCATACATTTTAGCATTTAGAAATCTGTACCACTTAAATAAACTGGAATAAAATTTCAAACCTTCATCAAAAAGTGATAATGAGTATGAAGCAGAAATATTTAATTTTTTTATTGTATCTAATGTCTGGGCTTTACCTGCCAGTATTTACTTTTTTGTTGTCCAAGGAGATTATATGCCATTATTACTTTTTATTGAACACCCCTCGTATCAGAAACTTAGGAAATCATCAAAATATTTGTGAAATGAAATGAACATGAGGAGTCTACGACATACATACATATATCACGCCAACATCCCTTGCGGGTTAGGCAGAGAGTAAACGGCCGTAAAAAACTGATTTGAGAATCATTCAGAAAATTATGTATCACTAAATTACAAGGTGTTAGCCTATCGCCTAAAATTGCAATACACATGTTACACTCGAGTCCCTTAGTCGCCTTTTACAACAACCATGGGAAAGAAAGGGGGTGATGCTATTGAAGCCGGCATCACACGGGGTTCACAAGATCTATGAACAATTAAAAAATAAACTTTGAAATGTACTGGTAGGTAATACTACACTCTTGAACTTAAGATAGTTACAAAAGAGAGACAAGATCTAAGAAGACTATAAGTGCTATTTTATTTTATTTTATATAGTGACAAACTTGAACAGTGAATAGGATACATGCTATTTAAGTTTTTTTAACTGCCTGCTTGTTCAAATAAATAATGATAATAAGATTCTTAAAAAAACTCAGTACATGACCATCACCCACCATCATCAACTCAACTCATTAACAATTTTTTCCATATTTTACCAAGAGAATCTGTTTATTTCCTAAAAAGTAAGTATAATAAAATCAAAATTGTAACTTACTCATCTTCATCATCACTCATTGCCCTCTTCCTCCCGCCTCCCCTCACATATCTCCCCGAAGGCTTCTCTTTAGGGTCAGGTTTCTTGCTGGACTTGCTAGGCACACTCTTACTGGAAGCCTTGGGTTGCACTGTCTGCTTTTCCGCTAAAGCCTGCTGGTACAACTGCCATTCCTCCGCTGATACTTCTGCTGAACCTGAAATCACAGGGACTGGTTACTGGTAAAGTTTTAGTCTCCCATACCTTTGTAAATAAAGACAATCAAATAATAAATTACAAAGCTAGACTAAACAATAACAATAATAATAATAGTGAGAATAAATTAAAAGCTAGAGTCACATAACAATAGTGTAAGTAAGATATAACATTTTTGTACCTACATACATACACCATGTGATGCCGGCTTAGAATAGCATCACCCCATTTCTTACCCATGGGTGTCGTAAGAGCCGACTAAGGGACTCGAGGGATGTGTATTGCAATTTTAGGCGATGGGCTGACAACCTGTCACTATAGTTATATACAGTTATCTGATTGACCCTCAAGCTTTTGTCAAACGTGGTGTTACATACATACATACATAAATCACGCCTATATCCCTTACGGGGTAGGCAGAGTGTTAACGGCCGTTCAACGGATATTAACACCACGTCTGACAAAAGTTTGAGGGTCAATCAGATACTGTGTATCACTATAGTGACAGGTTGTCAGCCCATTGCCTAAAATTGCAATACACACCTGCCTCTAAGCCTGCATCACATGGCTAATTTATGTACCTCCTATTTTAATTATCTAAATGATAGTGAAGAGTTTATAAAACTCCCTTGACTTCAAAAGGATTAACTTTAACATTAAAAGCCACAACAGTTGGTGCTTATCGCCCTACTCACTACTCTTGACAGGTAGATTCGGCAATGCAGTGCAAGATGTTGCATTCACAGGGAATGCTGCTGCCCATTCCCTGGATGAGTATCTCTTAGTCAAGTTTTACTACACCCGCAAGTAGAATTGTGGTGATGCTATTAAGCTGGCACTAATCAGCAAGGTTAGAGAGAAGGACAAGGAAGTATTGAGAATGCTATATCATTTTATGCTTTGTCTGTATGGTCAAATGGGGAGGCTCATGACCAGCAGTGGACTGTTGTTACTGTTTAAGTTTATGTATTCTTTATCTTAAGATGTTTGGAGCCCTGACAAGATAGTTGGGGCAACTGCCTTCTACTCTGTTCTTTCTAATGCTATTACAAAATATTATAAAAATAATATACCACAATCAAAGCTGCAACTAATTAATTTTGACAAAAAGCACTTGTACTTATTTCACAGATTTATTGAGGGGTAACGGGTTTCGCTCACTCGAGCAAGCGCCAACAATTGCAAGTATTAACTACAAATCTACAATTTTACCTTGTGCATGTAACTGCTGTTGAGCCACTTTGAGAGCTAGCAGGTACTCTGGAGGCGCTTCCCACGTCACCGCATTAGTCTGCTGGTTCCAGTAGTAAGTGAACCCGCTGGACTCATCGTAACAGGCTGACCAAGCTGCAAGATACAATCATATCCATTTACAATAATAGAACAGAAATATCAGTTATAAGTAAGTGTATTATTATACACACACATCATGCCTATAATCCCTTGCAGGATAGGCAGAGCGTAAACGGCCACAAAAATCAGACATTTATGCCACATCTGAAAAATATTTGAGGGTCATTCGGAAAATTGTGTATCGCCACAGTGACAAGTTGTCAGTCCATCAAGTCCCTTAGTCGCCTCTTACGACTCCCATGGGAAGAAATGGGGTGATGCTATTCTAAGCCGGCATTACACAGAACTATTATGATGTGTATCATTGTTTGTTTTTCTATATAGAGACCACATTGATGCTAGTGTGAGTTTTTTTGGCCTTATAAAGCTGAATTTTATGTGAGTCTATGAACTTGAAATTTGATCTGCCGATATAGCAAATTCTTGTGTGATTATCATTATTGTTACTAGTAAAGAATCAACTCACACCGTATATAAGTCACCAATCAACATAACCTAACTTTTTAATTGTATTTGATTCTACAGTGATAATGTTAACATGCATCAACCGAGGACAGTTCTGTACGTCTTCCAATGCATCTGGAATGCATATAATTATGATAAAATACCGACAAATACTAACGGCAATGAGGAATTGGTGGCGGATGTATTGCAGCATTTTCGTAGCCCTCGGGCGGCGGAGCCACCGCAGCACCAGCACTAGGCGCTATTCTTGGAGGAACAGGTCTATAATCGTCGCGTTCTTCATCCGAATCGCCGTAATTTGCCACCAAACCCGCTAAAGAGCTCATGGTGGTGGATATCACAAGTACGACGAAAAACACATCTAATTACTTCTTATTTGCTGTAGACTTAATTCTTAGTATAATTTTAATGTAATTAATGTGTAATATTAATGAAAACTTATTATTTTATAGAAAAAAAAGCAATTTTATCTCAAACACGCGATGACGCGTTGCCTGAGTTTGACGTTTATTTAGGCAGCCATTTTTTATTTTACTTGGGACACTAAGATAATACACCACCATGGCTACAAAGTAGACCTCTGAGTCTCTGCAGGCGTCAGTGGCTGTGTAGTAAATAAAATATTATGGACAGCGCCATCTAGTTAAACTGTATGGTTCCACTCAAACCACTCGGACAGAGTGGACTTGTTTTAGTTCATTGTTTAGTTAATAGATGGCAGTCCATTGCGTATTTAGTTACCTAAACTGTAAATAAAATAACACGCTGAAATATTTTATTTTCTTTATTTAATTATCTACTTTACAGGCACATCAGTATAAAACGTATACAAAATTATAAATATTCTTACAATGAGGCTAGTTAGGCATGTTTCATTAGTGAAAATTAAAAATTGTACCGTAGGTATAAAACTTACATAAACGTTTTACCTACTTTAAATCCTAAAAACTAAATCTAGAAAAAGCATTACTTACAGTAACATTGGCTTATTTGGACTATATAAATTATTGAAAATGTTGGCAAGTTAGTTCAATTTTTACTTACAAATCTCTTTTCGAGTTCTACCTACTATTACCTATTTATTCTGTGGTCCTACATTGATTGCTTCATAAAGAGTCGAATCAACATTTTTACTTAATTTGTTACTAGGTATTGTACGGATCAGTAAATAAAACTCTCTATGTATGGCTTACAAGTTAAAATCACCGAGACAGCTTGTGATTAGAAACTACTTTTCATTTTTGTTATCGCTTCACGATGCAAGGTTCGCAAGACCCTGGATTTAAATACGCTGGATGGCAATGGGGGCAGGCCGGGTTCTCGCCGTAGCTGGACCGGCCAGGCCGAGCTATCTCCACGTTGAAAGACGTATGCGCGTCGGGGCCTTCATAACTTGGATGCCCATTGTCCAAAGGGAACACGTAGTCAGGAACGAAGTAGGAACTGATATTGTATTCTGTGTTCTTCGTGGGAGCAACAGGCTCGTCATCCGGCTGAGGCCGTCTCGTCACGGATACGAAAGGATTCCTCCCGTTGCCAGCAATATTCCTTTTCTCCTGCGCAGTTGAGGTCGAGTTGGTCGCGTTGCTCGCTTTGGGAGGTTTCAAGTCGAACGCTGGAGCTGCCCATTTCCATTCATAATAGATCGGTGGTCCAACAGTCGTGGTGGTTCCAACTGAAGACGTTTGGGAGTCATCTTTCGGCGGTAGCAGGTCAGTAACTGGAGTAGGAACGTTATTGAACCTAGATTCAGTAGCTACCGTCGCTTGGGAAGGTGCTGGTTTCGTGTTAACCGTGTCGAATCTGGAAGGTTCGAAGAAGTTTTTCTTGTTGTTATTTTGGACGCTGTTGAATTCAATTCCAGTGTTTTTATTCCTTCTCGGAGTTCTTTCGTCCTCTGCACTCGACTGTCCAGCTGGCAAATGTGAATTCAAGTTTAGTATCTCAGTCTTGGTCATGGCAGTTTTGATGGAATCAGGAGAGTTGGGATCGAAGCGTCTGATGAAATTGACGACCTCATCGCTGCTGTTATCCATTCTGATGTCGATGTCAAATCCTTCAGAGCTTGGGGTTTCAGTTGTTGGAGCTGGTGGTGGTTGGAAGTACTTTGAAGGTGGGGTTGGTGTGACTGTGGGACGTCCAGTATTCTGCGTGAATTTATCAGGAGTCGTCTGTAGTGTGGGGCGTGGCGTCTGCGAGGCAGCGCCAGTTAAAGCTTCTTCTTCCTCTCTATTGTTGACAACCTGGTTGTTGGCAGGTTTCTTGGTGGACCAGCCTGTCGGAGGGCGGTAGTTGATCTTGTCACTGTCGAGGCCGTTGTTGTTGGCGCTTGAGAGCGAGTCCCCGATACCGACGATGCTGTTGCCAGGATGGGGGTGGTACTGGAAAGAGAAAATAATAATTTTAGTTATGTTTTAGTAACTTTCTTCTTATTGTGCTTTCCATCTTTTTACTCTTCAAGAAACGCGGTCTTTCGTCTCGTTCCGAACCGGAAACGGAAAGCCGCGTTAGTCGAAGTATTTACTTTACAAACATAGTCACCAAATTTGAAGTCTAAACAACATCTCCGTTAGCTGTGTATATGTATTTGGAACTACTTCCTCGTACAAGACAAAAAAATCATGTTTCCTAAAATAGGTATTAAATTTATCGCGGGTTTTCATCGCACTTAATTCGATCTATAAATAAAGAATTAGTCGCTGGGTATTAGTTGCAAAACTAACCCGGTAAATAGAGCCATGCCACGCGTTATTGGCATCAATATACACTTGCAAAATTCGCGGACAACGGACGAGCTGCGGTAGCCCAGATGGAAGAGGCGTCGCCACTAGTAATGGTGAAAGTCGCAGGGAGGCAGGATTTGAAAACCTGCCCGCGGTAGAACAATTTGCAAGTTTCTTAAAATAAACATAGACATTTACCTTGGATTCAGCTTCCTTCAGTCCGTTGAAGTAGTTGCTGTTGGCTGGCACTGAAAGGATGTCCGGTCTGGGAGTCCGGAACCTCATCTCTTCATCTGACACGAACGGCTTGTCTCGCTGACCTGGAAATAAAAGAGAATTTGGTGAGTAAGAGAGCTTTCCTTTGAAAAAGGCACCTAGTAGCTAATCATAGAGTTAAGAGTAGAGTGCAGGTTTTGTAGTTGATTGAATACCAAATTTTTAAAACACTTCCCGTGTTAGGTATACAATTTTTGAAAACTTGCAAAATTTTCAAGCGCGGGCAGGATTTGAACCTGCGACTTTCGCATTACTAGTGGCGACGCCTCTTCCATCTGGGCTACCGCAGCTCATTCCTTGCCCGCACATTTTGCAAGTGTATTTTAATGCCAGTAACGCGTGGCACGGCTTCATCTTCCGGGTTAGTTTTGCAACTAATACCCGGCGACTAAATCAATCTTTACAGATTGAATTGGATGCCACGCGTAACTGGCATTAAAATACACTTGCAAAATTGGCGGGCAAGGAATGAGCTGCGGTAGCCCAGATGGAAGAGGCGTCGCCACTAGTAATGCGAAAGTCGCAGGTTCAAATACTGCCCGCGCCGCGCTTGAAAATTTTGTAGTTGATGTTGAAAATTGTAGATTTGATTTGAGAGATTAAAGAGTTGTAGCAGACTAACAAAGGCTTGGTTCATGTGACCATCATTAAAAGCCATGACGTGAGACGGTCACTGCTGGACATTATATTGTTAACTTGTGACCCGCCCAGCGATTTCCCCTGCTGCTAACGCTAACCGTTTTTCCGCAGAAAAAATATACCTTTTTCCGGCATGAATTGTACATAATTATAAAAGTCTCCTCTCATTCTATCTACTTAAGAAAATCGCACTGAAATCCGTTGCGAACTTTAAAAGATCTAAGCATACATAGGGACATAGAGACAAGGGAAGCTACTTCATTTTATACTATTTAGTGATAAGTGATTCTCTGACAGCATGCCTGCTTCAGACACCTTTTCTTGGCAATGCCTACGAGGCCATTTCTAGTGAGTGGTCGTCAAATAAGTAGGTCCAATACCCCTGCCTGCTACGCCGAAGGTCGTGGGTTCGATCCCCACGAGACACAAATATTTGTTAAGCCATTTTCAGATATTTGTGTTTAGTCTATGTGTTTTCTATGTATAATATGTATTTATTTACAAAAAAAGTACATAAGTATTATATCAGCTATCTAGTTCCCATAGTACAAGCTTTACTTAGTTTGGGACTAGATGGCGCTGTGTGAATTGTCCAGGTTATTCATTAATTTATTTACCACTTCATTTGACAGTTGCTGTACTACGAATACCTTACACAGTCTGCCTATTTTTGATAACAACCTAGACACAATAAAACTTAACACAACTATAAAGAGTATAGAAGTCAATTCACTAAATTGCAGCGTTTAAAAAGTCGGCTTATCAGTCTTATCACACACTGCTCTGTATTTCTATACTTTCTCTTCCTTCCTTCTTCTGTCGGGAAGTGTGACAGCCTTCCCGACAGAAGATCTCGCTTTTAACGATTAGCCCGTCTTTGAGCATATTAGGTATGAATTTTTCCTGTTATTTCTGTTTATATTTTTTTTGAGCAATAAAGTGTTTTTACTTACTTAAGTGAAAAACAACAAGAAGGTTGTACGAGGCGTAGGGAAATATAATCATTGTCTTGCGGTGGCACTTAGGTCTACCTGCCGACCGCAGCAGCTATATTTAGTACTCGTTATGAAGATAGACTAGGAGAATAGCTCGATAGTTTTCCTATACTCAAGCTCCGGTTAGACACTCGCTCGCACCGCCAATGTAAGTCTTATGCGCGTGGCATAAGAATGGTCTAAACCGTCTAACTCAGCTTAATCTTGACAGTACCTATAGTTATTTTTAGACGTCAGAAGTTCTAAGAACCAGAGCTTCTCAAGGAACATAGGTATAAATAAGCTTCATCTTTAGGGTTCCGTACCCAAAGGGTAATAACGTCCGTCCGTCCTACAGTTACGAGGCTGTATCTCCTGAACCGTTATACCTAGACAACTAAAATTTTCACAGATGATGTATTTCTGTTGCCGCTATAATAACAAATACAAAAAATTAGAATAAAGTAAATGTTTGAGGGGGCTCCCATACAAAAAACTTGATTTTTTGTAAATCATTCGGAAAATTGTGTATGCCAGCCCATCGCCTATATTGCAAAATTGCAATACACTCCCTCGAGACTCTTAGTCGCCTCTTACGACTCCCATGGGAAAGAAATAGGGTGATGATCTTCTAAGCCGGCATCACACGGCCATTATCAAACAATTCGAAGTTCCGCATTGTTTGAACTTATGTGTGTTTCGACGTTTAGTCATCATTCTAAAAGGTGTTTAAACTATCATCTAGTCTCATGCATAACCTAATCACAGTCTAGGCCAGAGTCACGATCGTAACAGAATAAATACATCATTAACATTAACTATTGCTATGTTTGACTTTGACCAGGAATTAACCGAAAATTGTTTAATATAATATGAAACGATTAGCGAGATTACCAGTCGTGCACACATGAGTCACTTAAAAATAATAGCGGTTGGAATTATCGGTTTAAGGTAAGAACTTCGAATAAGTAAGTAATTTTGTATTTAAATAGGAAGTTATTTTATGTTTTGTGTTCCTAAGGTGCACCCATTCTGAACAGCACAAACTGAACATTGGAAAAGTCATTAAACAACCTCTAGAGTTGTAGAGCTAGCTGTAAATAGGTAGGTATACATAATTATGCCGCAAGCATCACATTACTAACTAGAGACACATTCAGGAGTGGTGGCAACACTGAACGGTCAAGTTGTAAACAAAAGAGCTCCGTCTAAATTTATTAAATTTTATACAATATACGGCCCATACCAAGTTCATAATATATTAGTTAGTTGTAATTAGTAATAATTTAAGTTATTTAGTGCTTATGGTGCGTGAAAACACGTTTTTATCGTAAAAAGTGTAACGGAAAAAATCGTTAGTGACAGTTACTTCAATATTTGAATATCACAACGTAAATAACTAAATTCGAGTATTTTTAGCGATTATTAAAACCTATATAAGTGTTGAACTTGTGTTTTTACGCTTGTGCAAAACAATTCTGTGAAATTACGTAATTTTTTTAACGAAACATAACCTCAATCTTGGTAACCGCTCATTTAACATTACAAGGTAGTTACTTACCTATTTTCTGCGTTCAAAATGCATACTACAAGGTCCCAAACAATTCGTCAACTAGAAGACAACTTAAAGGCGACTTTATTAGAACTTAAAAAGTGTAAAAACACAAATGAGCAGTTACTAAGAGAACAGGATGAAAGTGAGCAGGAAATGTTAGAAATTAATAATAAAAATCACCAATTAAAGAGTGAGATGGCAGAAATGTACCATCAGCTGGTAGATGTAACAGGTGAGAGGGACCGGCTTCAAGGAATAGTAGATAACTTTGACCGGGACGGAAATGCGTTTGAAGACACCTTGAGGCGTATTACTGTCCTGGAAAGAGAATTGCGCGATGCACACAAAGAAATCTCCTTTTTGAATGAGACTATCCAAGACCTAAAGTCATCACAAAGTGCACTTACCACCCAGTCGCTGTTTGAGGAGCTGGTCGCTCCTACTGTTGCGGTTTCTACCATCTCACTCACCCAGCACCAATCGGTCGAGACTACTGAGGAACAGGTAGTCGAGACCATCGATCTCACTACGTGTGACAGTCCATTTAAAAACTCACACATAACTTCAGTCACTTATAGCAAGAAAAAAACAAAGAAAATTGTAAAACTTAACAATTTCATAAAGAAAACGCAATCTCTTATTAGGCGTAACATACTGTTTTGCAATAACTCGAATTGTAATATAGAACGTTCTGAATTAATTAAAGAAGTTAAATTTTGCACTTCATCATTAGAACAAACTAGGGAAATTTATGAGCGTGACACACAGCGCCTCCAGTCGGAAATGTCTGCATTAAAACGGTCATTAGAACACATTTCCATTAAGTATAACTCAGCGCGAAAAGAAATAAAGGAACATGTGCTGGCCATGAATAGTTTGTTGAAGTTATGTAAATATAACGGTGACAATTCTCAATCTTTGACAAACAATCAATGCGATTGTGAGAAAACTTCAACAGAGCTATCCGTCCCGGCCGTGTGTCCCGAGCCCGCGTCACCTCGCGTCTGTACACAGCTGACCGGCGCGCTGTCGGTGTCGCTCCCGCTCGCCGCCGCCGCCGTCACCGCCGCCGCCGGGTCGGTGTCGCGGCCGGTGCCGGCGGCGCCGACGACGCAGCCCGCGCTTATGGGTGATGACGATGTCCCTTTACCACCCACACAGGATAAGCGACCGTGTGACATTGTTATGTTTAGTGATGAACTTGGTAAAAATATGGGTTTACAACTTGGCCATTGCATGGGTCAGGCAGTAATTAATCATTGCATGCCTGGCGCCGATTATTCTACACTCATAAATACAGTGTTGGCATCACAATTTTCCAAAAAAACCATTGTTATTATTTTTAGTGGCAGAAGGGGAAATGCAACAAAAAAGGACTTAGCTTTGTATTCAAACAAATTGTATTCAATTGTTAATGTTAAACAAGTCATTTTGTTTGCTTTTCCCTACAGCCAAAAATTTACTAACCTAGAAAATAATACTCGACATTGGTGTAACAAGTACTTACATACATTGACATGTCGCAATCCTGACAAATTTCATTTTATCGACACAAATATTTTTATTGGACAATATTTTAATGTAACGAAAGATAGATATTATCTATCTAAAGTTTATAAACGACAGATAGCAGAGTTACTATCTTATTTTTTTAATAATTCAGCCAATTTGTTGGCTAACCAGACAACTGCTTCTATTGAGCAGAATATACATACAAACCTTATAACGTTGGAATCGGTTCCAAGTTCTTTAAATTAATTTCTAAGACAACAGAGAGTAACTCTGGCAGAACGCCGTCTTTTAGTAACTTGAGTGATTCTATCTTGCCAAAACATAATATAAACAATAAAATTAATATTTGTAATACAACCAAAATTCAAAATAGCCGTGTTTTGAATATTGTACACCAAAATATTCAAGGCATAATTAGCAAAGAGTTAGAAATTGAACTCTTCATGAACTGTAATAATATTGATATTCTATGTATAACTGAACATTGGCTTAGAGATTATCAGTTAATGTTCAGTTTTAGTAATCACCAGGTGGCAAGTTCGTTCAACAGATCAACAGCAATACGCGGTGGATCGTTGATACTACTTAAAAACGAGTTAAAATATAAAGAACGGCCTGATATCGTAAGCCTCTCAGTTGAGCGAACTATTGAAATAGCCTGCGTAGAACTTGAAGATCTTGTTATAATGAGCGTATACAGCCCACCTGATGCTAAATATGAACCCTTTGAAAAAGTTATGGATGTAGCTTTAGATAAAGCAACAAAATCCAATAAAGGGATTATTGTATGTGGAGATTTCAATATAAATATTCTTGAAAATTCTAATATCAGTAATAGGTTTCTATCATTATTTTTATGTTACAACCTAGTGAATCTTATTTCGGTGCCAACGAGAATCACACCTACCTCAGCCAGGTGCATAGATAATATCTTTACCAACATTAAACCTGAAGATGCGGCTGTCATAAATAAATTAAGCTCCGACCATACGGGTCAATTAGCTTCTTTCAAAATTAACATTGAGCAGGCACCTAAACAAGATATTACGTGTGTACCGGTAAATCAAAGTAGGCTAAATCGATATAGAGAAAATATTTTGCAAAAATTACCTGAATTGCCATATAACGAAAATCCAAATAAATTATATAACGCAGTATTTAGTCTTGCCAAAAAAGAATATGACAATGTATTTAAATCTAAGAAAATTAAAGTTAACACAAAATTATCATTTAGTGACTGGGCCACAGTTGGAATTCATAGAAGCAGGCAGAAGTTATACGATCTGTATGAAGAAAGAACATATAATCAATCAAAAACTTTTGCTGATTATGTAAAACGTTACTCTAAAACTTTTAGAAACGTTTGTGCAATAGCTAAATCTAACTTCATCAAAAATAATATAAAGAATAGCACAAACGTAATCAAAACCACTTGGAAATTTGTAAATAATGAAACTGGAAAATCTAAACGTCGTAATGAAAATTATAAACTTATGATAAACGATGAAATTAAAAATACTAATTTGGAAGTAGCTTCCGCTTTTGAACAATTTTTTACTGATATTCCAGTTTCGACTACCAAATCGTTAAACTCATGCCCTATTCTCGCTGAATCTATTCTAAAAGATAATGTAAACCATTGTGATAAATATTTTAAATTTTCTCACGTTAGTAACATTGAAATAATAAAAGTATTTAAAAGTTTACAAATGAAAAATACTTCAGATCTCCACGGCCTCTCTGTTAAAATTATTAGTTCTATAATCGATTGCATTTCTCCATACCTAGCATGTATTTTTAATGACTGTGTAGACAGTGGCGTGTTTCCTGACTTGATGAAGCATAGTAAAGTTATTCCCTTGTTTAAAGCTGGTAGTATTACTGACCCTACTAATTTCAGACCTATATCAATACTACCAACACTAAGTAAAATTTTTGAAAAAGTTATTTTAAATCAATTGCAAGGACATTTTTATCGTAATAACTTAATGCACCTGCAGCAATTTGGTTTCACACGTGGTCGCTCTACTACTGATGCAGGTGTGGATCTCATCAATCATATAATCGAAGCCTGGGAGGAATCTCATGATGCAGTAGGTGTGTTTTGTGATTTGTCCAAGGCGTTTGATTGTGTTCATCATGATACTCTGGTCAGGAAGCTACATCACTACGGCGTAAAAGACCACGCTCTTAGTCTTTTGGAATCATATCTTAACAATAGAATCCAAAAGGTCGATGTCAACGGTGAAAGATCATCTGGATCAAAGATAAGAATGGGCGTTCCGCAGGGTTCGATTCTTGGTCCTTTTTTGTTTCTTGTATATATTAATGATCTACCATATCTAGTTAAAGAAAAACATGATATAGTTTTGTTCGCGGACGATACCTCTCTACTTTTCAGAGTAAAGAGGCAACAACTCAACTATGATGACGTGAACAAAGCTATTACCGATGTAGTGCAATGGTTTACAGTAAATAACCTACTATTGAATGAAAAGAAAACTAAATGTATCAAATTTGTATTACCAAATGTTAAACCAAGCTCTACAATTATTAAGGTAAAGGATGAAAAGTTGGACCTTGCGGACTCAACTGTATTTTTAGGCATAACTTTGGACGCCTCGCTCCAATGGGGGCCACATATTGAGAAATTGTCGAAGAGACTGAGTTCAGCAGCATACGCAGTTAAAAAAATAAGACATCTCACTGATGTAGACACTGCAAGACTAGTTTACTTTAGCTACTTCCATAGCTTAATGTCTTATGGCTTACTATTATGGGGCCATGCTGCGGATGTGAACAATATATTTGTTTTGCAGAAACGGGCTGTTCGTTCAATTTATAAATTGGGACCTCGAGTCTCCTTGAGACAGAAATTTAAAGAAATCAACATATTGACATTTGTGTCACAGTACATATACGAAAATCTAGTGTACGTAAAAATAAATATAGATTCTTTTAAGAAAAATTGTGACAGGCATAATTTTAACACTAGAAATAAGGAGCAACTTGCTGTGCACATGAGCAGGCTTAGTAAAGTAAGCAAAACTTTTAAGGGCAATTGTATACGCTTTTATAACAAACTTCCTAAAGATATTCAAGACTTACCCTTAAATAAATTTAAACCAGTAATTAAACAAAAATTGTACAAGAAAGGCTATTATGAAATATCAGACTATATGCAAGATAAATCTCCATGGGTTTAATTCAAATGTATAAAGTAAATATTTTATTAGACGAAACAGGTAGATTTATCTACTGCAATTTTTTGTTATTATTATAATATTTTTTTTTTTTTATGTAGCCATTTTTGGGCTATACATATATATTATTCGTTATTTCCAAAATTAGCTAGGGCAGTTTAGGGCCTAGAAAGATTGTTAATTTAGAGTAGGAGCACTTCTGGGCAGGTTTTTTGGGGGGTTTTTCCTGTTCAGGGGGTCCGGTTAATTATACGCATGTTAATAACACGCTTTGGAAATCTTGACTAGAATTTGAAACAAATGTCGTTTACAAATGGTGGTGGCGTAAAGTTACGTGCTGTGTGATTAACCTGGCCAGCCCCGAGGCAGTGCCTTTATTTTTATTTTTATTTTTTTATCCCGCCCGAGCCGGTTTTCTATTAGGACAATACAAAATTGTTATAAAAAGAAGAAGATTGCGTTATGCAAATTTCTTTTTTTTACAATGACCGATCATGACGTCAATAAGTGATAATGCTATCCTACATTGAATAAAGTTATTTCATTTTCATTTTCATTCATTCATTCATTTATATACACTCGTCTCATAATGTTCGAATTATGAATTCGAAAACAGTTGCATAATGACCTGCTTTATGCATTCTGCCTATATAAACTACGGTTTAATATAAATTAGAGAAGCGTAATGACTTAATGAGAAAACTCTTACTACGATAAAGTTGAGAAATGAAACGAAGTTTTTTTTTGCCAATACTCAAATCGCCATCTTCCGCCGCACCTGACAGTTGTTGTTGTACGGTAATTTTTCGGATGTTGTTCGGTTGTTATAATAAGTTTTTATTCTGTTGTTGTTGAGATGTTGTTCAGATGTTGTTCAGTTGTTGTTCAGATGTTGTTTAGTTGTTGTACCGATGTTGTTCAGATGTTAAACAGTTGTTCAGTTGTTCAGTTGTTAATCCGGTGTTGTTCAGATGTTGTTCAGTGTTGTTCAGTTGTTGTTCAGTTGTTTAGTTATTTTTTGTTCAGACTCGACATCTTAACAACTGTCAGTAAAGAATTTTCGAAAATTCACATCAAGCCATATTACGTTCTCGTATTGAATTTGACCTTGTATCGGGCCTTGCAATCGCCGGTGCGGACATTTGGAAAAGTGTAAAACTGAGTTTTTTTGAGAGTGTAGATAAAATAGTGTATGCAACTGCATATAATTAGGCATTAGAATGCTCGTGTCAATCTATTATCACACTCGGCTACGCCTCGTGTGATAAACAGACACTCGCATTCTAATGACCCCCATTATTATGACAGTTGCATAAACTACTATTATTAAATAGTAAGATTTTTACATTGTCAAGAAATGTCATAGGTACCTATGTACATACATTGCATTTATATTCAAACAAATAAGTAAGTAAAATAAAATCAAGTAATAGGTAAGATAACATATTCTGTAAGTATGTATATGGTACTTACAGTTAAATAATATCATTTATAATTAGACTCAAATTTGTTATTCACTCGTCAATGAAATCCTTCACACTATAATAAGCCTTTTGTGCCAGGAAGTTTTTGAGTTTGTTTACAAATATTGGGTAGGTCTTTGCATCCCTTATGTCTGATGGTAATTTATTGAAAATCTTTGGCCCCATAACGGATAGTGACTTTCCAGTCTTCTCCAGTCTATGACGTGTAGGCGCCAGTCTTTGTGCACCTCTGGCAGAGAACCTCATCGTGGCAGGAAATTCAGCCATGTGCGACCTCACGTACTTGCCCACCTCAAGTATGTACAGGCAGGGGACTGTTAATACGCCAAGGCGAATGAATAAAGCCTGGGCGGGTTCATCGAGTGGCACACGACACATCATTCTAATGGCTTTCTTTTGAAGAACGAAAGGTTTGTCTCTGTCGGCTGCCAGTGCCCACAAGTCTAGCCGAGTCTATTAAGTCACAGGTAATAAATACTACTAGTATACAAGAGAGCTATTTAGGACGAGTGTTATAAATTACAACTAGACTAGATCACAGTCCTAGATGAACCCTTAAACATACATACATATATCACGCCTTTATCACTTGCGGGGTAGGCATAGCGTAAACGGACATTTACGCCACGTCTGACAAACATATTTGATGGTCTTCGGAAAATTGTGAATCGCCATAGTGACAGCGGTTATCAGCCCATAGCCTAAAATTGCAATACACACCCTCGAGACTCTTAGTCGCCTATTACGACTCCCACGGGAAAGAAATGGGGTGATGCTACTCTAAGCCGGCATCACACGGCAATCTAAGCCGGCATCACACAAATGTACCCTAAAATTCTACAAACATTTTAAAAACGTTTCACATCTGTCTATTTCATTCGATATTATATTTTGGATAGCAAGAAGCCAAATGAAACCAAATGAACGCGGAAAATCAAAGATGTTTCAATTGACAGCTGTCAAAATAAATTGCTATGTGCTTTCTTGGACAAAGTAGATACAGTAGGTAAAAATCTCGTCTTAAGAGCACAACCTTTCCTCAAAAGCTCTCAGCGTTTGCTCACGATTTACTAAAGGGCAGGCTTCAACAAGGGCACGAATCATGTGACTCGATTTCGACTCATGGTGACCTTAAATAGGTACTACATGGAAGTCTTCAAAAAGGGCGTAAGATCGTCAGGGTAAAATGGATCACCCAGGGATTTCCACAGGTACAGCTTAATGCTTCAGTGGATGACGGATATCTTCATGGTGGATAATAAATAAACAGCCACAACAGTCTCTCTCTCTTTTCGTGTGGGACACCGAGTCGTCTAACGACACGATGAACCCTGGTGTCAGAGTTGTTCAACCGCCTATTACTAGTAGTAGGCCTCTGACATGGTTGTGTAACGACCGCCGTCTAAGTAATCATACAGCAACCGGGACCGACGGCTTAATGTGCCCTCCGCCGAACACACACACACACACACACACATATCACGCCTATAATCCCTTGCGGGGTAGGCAGGGCATAAACGACCGCATAAAACGGACATTTACTCCACATCTGACAAACGTTTGAGGGTCATCCGGAAAATTGTGTAAAGCCATAGTGACAGGTTGTCAGCCCATCGCCTAAAATTACAATACACACCCTCGAGTCCCTTTGTCGCCTCTTACGACTCCCACGGGCAAGAAAGGGGGTGATGCTATTCTAAGCCGGCATCACACGGCAACACAGCACAGAACAATTTATTTTCGGACAATCAGGTGCCTATGTTATGAAACTACAGGCTACAAATCTACAGGTGAAATTCTTAGTACATTGCGTAGCCGGTTCATATTCTTGGTATCATAATGGCTAACCGACTACGCAATGAACATCGAATTTCACCTGTAAAATTGTAGCCTGTATAGTTTGATAATATCGGGTACAGGTGGTTCACCCTGCAAACATTTTATTCTTACGCTGCAAAGTTCTAACCAGACCGGGAGCAAATTCACAAAGTGATAAATATCAACTTGCGTCGCAGGCAGTCGCACTACCACTGCGCCACATCGGCCGTTAACAGTCCACTGCTGGACATGGACTACTCACCACGATTGGCAAGCGGATTGGCGAGTGCAGTGCAACATATTGCTTTTACAGGGAACACTGCTGCCAATACCCTGCATGAATTTATCGCTCAGTCGCTTTTTACGACATCCACGGGTTGTATTAGGGTGATGCTATTCTAAACCGACTTCACTCGGCATACGGTGGATCTATTTGATCATTAATATACCGCTTGAAACACAGATTATTTGATTCGTGATATTTGATATAACCTCAAAGAAAGAGAAGGCCTTTACCCAGCAATGGAAGGAACAAAAAATTACAAAGTCCATATAAATGCACATTCCAACGCATCATTATGCAAACAAGGAAATACATAATTACAAAATCAATTAATTTTAATTCCATTGTCGATCACGCATGTGATTCTCTGGATTGTTTACTAATAACCCTGCGATGCACTTCAAACTCGGAAACAACCTCCAGAAGTCGTGTGAAGGTCAGTGTTGCCGCTTTACTGGACCTATTATTGTCGAAGTTTATGTAAAAGTAATGTTTCAACGGCCCATTGATGGGTTTGAAACGGTATTTACTGCAGATTGGATTGTTTATTTAACTGAAAAGGCAAGGACTTTCTAAGAATAAAAAATTGCAAGGTGTCGGGCTGAATACTTGGTGAGTACGGTAAGTAAACATTTGTTTGATTTCAATACTCTTTCTTTGAAACTCCGTACCTCACAAGACAAGAAGCTGAGCAAATGTATTTTTTAGGGATCCGTACCCAAAGGCTAATAACGGAAACCCTATTACTGAGGCTCGGCTATCTGTCTGTCCGTCTGTCCGTCCTACAGTTACGAGGCTGTATCTCCTGAACCGTTATACCTAGACAGTTGAAATTTTCACAGATGATGTATTTCTGTTGCCGCTATTACAACAAATACTTAAAATTAGAATAAAGTAAATATTTAAGGGGGCTGTATGGAGGCTGTATCTCATGAACCGCGAAAGTTAGGCAGTTGAAATTTTTACAGATGTTGTACTTCTGTTGCTGCTATAACAACAAATACAAAAAAATATATTTAAAAAACAAAATTAGGATAGAGTAGATATTTAAGGGGCTCCCATAACAACTAAAAACAACAACACATAACTTGTTTTTTTGTACCTAGCCTAAGGCTACCTCATTAAGAGGAGGAATGATAATGTTCATTCATTGTCATATACACGCAATTTAACACCTTTGTTTCATCTATCTCATCAACTGACAGGTGATTGATGATGCAGGCAGGGATCACACACATCGTTGCATCTTAAGTGCATAAAACGTAGAGGACGAAACTCATACTCGAGTTCTCGTAATACACTCATAAAATTGAAATTCTTTATTCAATGTAGGATAGTAATATCATATAACTTATTGACGTCATGAACCGTCATTGTAAAAAAAAAGAAATTTGAATCACACAATTTTTCTTTTCTTATAACAATTTTGTAATGTCCTAATAGAAAACCGGTTTGCATGAGACCGATGCCTTGCAGATTCGCACCAGTAGTCCATAGGGACGCAGTTTCATACCAACTGTAGTAAGGCAGATTACCTTACCTGAAGAGCTGAAGCTTGCCTACTTGTTTTGCAAATATTAGTAAGTTACTACTCTTTTCAGCGTAAATACTGAACTAAGCTGCATCAAGTTCATAAGCCTTAATGAATTCCAAATGCCTAGAGGCGTATACATAGGTAATACATGACTAATTAAGTATGCAAATGACAGACTTGCTAGATGATTAAATATATGATTTATAGATTTTACACATGTTGATATTATGTTGAAAGGCTTTGATTGACAGGATATTCTAATTGATTCGGTACTTTACACGAAAAATATTTTTAGAGTAAGTCCCCTAAAGACATCAGACTGAAAATTGGAAAGAAAACATACATACATCACGCTTATATCCTTTGCAAGGCAGAGCGTTAACGGCCGTAAAATCACGTGTTTTTTATGGCAGCCCCCATTAATATTTATTTTATGACTGTTTTTGTATTTGTTGTTATAGCGGCAATAGAAATACATCATCTGTGAAAATTTCAACTCTCTAGGTATAACGGTTCAAGAGATACAGCTTCGTAACTGTAGGACGGACGGACGGACAGACAGACGGACAGCCGAGCTTCAGTAATAGGGTTTCCGTTATTACCCTTTGGGTACGGAACCCTAAAAACGGTCGCTGTCGCCACGTCTGACAAACTTTTGAGGGCTGTTTCAGAAAAATCATGTATCGCCTAAAAATTGTAATACACATGAAACCCTCAATTCCCTTAGTTGCCTCTTGGTACCCGTGGGAAAGAAATAGGGTGATGCTTTACTAAACCGGCATCACACAGCAATATAGACAGATACAATTATGACGATACAATATGAACAGAATCCCTGGGCTAAGTCAGTGTTCTTTGAGCCTTTCAATTTATCTTTAGATGCATTACAAGCACATTAAACATAAGTGCAGTTGCATCTTGCACCTGACAATGCACTCTGTAGTTTGATTGACAGCGCATGAACCATCAAACAACATTCTGGTTTGAATGAGACCAAATTGAAGCAACAAGGTCTGCTTATTCACTAGATGAAAACCATTTATGTAGGTAATATGTTGAACGTGTGTTCCATACCCTTGGCCATATTTATATACATACTTATATCACGCCTTTATATCCCTTGCGGTGTAGACAGAGCGTTAACGGCCGTAAAAATACCGTCGCTATCGCCACGTCTGAGGAATATTTGAGGACCGGCTCAGAAAAATGATGTATCAATATAGTGACAGGTAGTCAGCCTGTCGCCTAAAATTGTAAATGTAACCCTTAGGTTCTCTCGCTCTCGACCGCAGGAAAGAATTGGGGTGATGCTATTCTAAGCCGCCATTAGACGACACCATTATTTACTACTTATATTGAAATAATCATAGATGATTTTAATTTCATTAGTACACATATCAGGCCTTCATCTCTTACGGGGTAGGCAGAGCGTTAACGGCCGTAAAAATACGGTCTCTATCGCCACATCTGACAATTATTTTAAGACAGTCTGAAAAAAAAAATGTATCACTATAGTAACAGGGCCTGAAGTTTGGCAAATGAAAATCGTTTCAGTTGTGTATCAATGGCCTGCTAATAGTTTGAAGTATAGAAAATCACAGTGGCATTATAATGACAATTAACATTCGAAGACATTACATTGACTAAAAATAAGAGAATCGCGGATCAGGTTGTCAGCCTATGTCGCCTAAAATTGTGATGGACACGAAACCCTCGAGTCCCTTAGGTCACCTCTTACGACACCCACGGAAAAAAACATGGCCATATTTACTATATTGACATAATCTTCTATGATTATAATTCTCATTGATGAGATTTTAAATAGCGTGTTTTGTGCCATTGTGCTTATTACGTGTACTTCTAATCAAACTTCATTTCATAATTATGTCCTTGTTCATAATAACATATATGATTAACAAGGACACCATTTTATCTGGTCGGTAGGTATATAATAATTAATCTGATGTGGCGCAGTGGTAGTGCGACTGCCTGCGACGCAAAGGTTCCGGGTTTGATTCTCGGTGCGGCACTCACAAAGTTCATATTTACCACTCAGTGAATTTGTTCCCATTCTCACAGGCTGAACCACCTGATTGTTCGAAAATAAAGATGGTTCCGTGCTTCGGAGGGCATGTTAAGCCGTCGGTCCCGGTTGCTGTCTATGATTACCTAGACGTTGTCGTGTTATCTAGGCTCCGAGAGGCACCGGCGCTCAGGGAGCCAAGGTAACCGCAGGTGAATACTTATAGCTAAGTATTTGTAGAGTGGTCTCGCGAACACGAGTGCCTGTGACCCCGGAGGGCGTGAGTGAGTAAGTGTGGGTAGAGTGTCCTGTGTGTAGGCACCCTAGCAAGCCTCGCGCCCGCACGCTAAGTGGGGGGCCGAGGGAGTAAAAGAGGGAACGTAAACGATAAGGCTTTATTAAAGAATTAACAGATAACCACCTCCTGATACGAAAACCAAAATTATAACCTGGCCACTCACACAGAAGGTAACGGCGGCGCGTCCAGCGCGAGGAGCGTCTTCGCAGCAGCTGTATCTTCAATCCGACGAGGCGTAGGCGCTTGAGGGGAGACTTTTAAGCTTCCGTCACTTGAGGGGAGACTTTTAGGACTAAAATAGACTGTTACAGTGGTTATTCAGTGAGAGACTATACTGGGAGTCTTCGAGATCACAACTTAGAGTCCAGACCAAAACTGATCCCCTAGCTGCTTGACGTGGCTTTTATACCCTCGTCTGACGCTGACTGTCACAGTCTTCATTTCGATAGTCATGTTCATTTCCAGAAGCTTCGATGACGATCGCGCTCTTCATTTCGATCGTCATCCTCTTCGGTTCTAGAATCTTCGACGATCGTCGACCTCGTCAGCCGTCATTTTGAGATCATGGAACTTGTCAGTGGCCAGTCGTCGCTGTCCATGGAGATCTGTTGGCATCTCATGTTAGCTTGATGATGAGGTGGTTATGAGGATGGCTCCGAGGCACGCTGGAGGGCTCGGGACCTCAGTTCCTCCGGAGGGAGAGGGAGAGTGCCAGGCGTAGTAAATTTAGATACAAGTACCAGGAGGTCAGAAAATACGAAGAGGTAGATCAATGTATAATAACTTTTTAGTAGAAAGCTACGCGGCTCTATGATGTATAGATAGCCGTCAACTTTGAGAGGTTGACATAACATCAAGAAAGTAAACAAACAAATTGATAAAATAAAATGGATTTCAGGAAATATTTAGAAAAATGGTAGTAATTGTAGCAGAATGCTACAACGTGTCTATCGTTACACAACCATGTCAGAGTCCTGCTACTAAACTCTGACACCAGGGTTTATCGGGTCGTTGGACGACGTCTCTCCCACACGAAAGAATATAGGACTCACACAATACTAACATAATGGTAATCTCTGCTCAGAGATAAATCCATTTCTAATTTGGTGATTGATTGCTATAAAATTTACCAGGTGTACATATTAATACATATTGTGCTAGTGAGGACCTTCGTGTTTATAAAACACATGCAAATTTTTGTTGAATTATAGTTTAGAAAATTAAACTCTATGATCATTCATTCAATTTCGCAGAAAGAGCACCTCTAGACCCGATTATTTATAATATTTTATTTTTCATACTTGAGGTTTACATGCCGTGTGATTAACCTGGACAGCCCCGAGGTAGTGCCTTTTTTATTTTATATCCCCCACCCGATCCGGTTTTCTATCAGGGAAATACAAAATTGCTAAAAATTTAAATGAACACTTTTACAATGACGGAGCATGACGTCAATAAGTGATGGAACTAAGTTAATTTAATTTAAATATGGCTGCAAAGAATGGAATGGCATCTCCTGACTTTTGCAGTCGTGGACGGCCTCAACAGTGGCGCCACTTCACAAAAAAATACAATCTATCAGAATGTCCGTTGCTCAAGTGGCGCAAGTAAGTTAATATTGACCTTATAAATGAAGATGAAATTAAGACAAGTCTAAACTGAACTTACCGATAAGTAAATTGGCGCTATAGTCTCTCTCTGACATGGAGCAGTTGACCATATACCAGTGGTCACAGATGAGCATCCGCTGCTGGAAGAGGGTGGTGTTAGGACAGGTGTAGCTGAACTGTCTGCCCAGGCCGTCGCACATGTGGTACACCTGGAACAAGAAGGTACTCATAAATACTACTAAATGTTAAATGTGCTAATGTAATCCGTATGATGCCGGCTTAGAATAGCATCACCCCATATCTGGCGACTAAGGGACTCGAGGGTGTGTATTGCAAATTTAGGTGATGGGCTGACAACCTGTCATTATGGCGATACACAATTTTTTGAATGACCCTCAAACGTTTGTCAGACGTGGCGTGGATGCCCGTTTTTGCGGCCGTTTGCGCTCTGCCTACCCCGCAAGGGACTATAGGCGTCATATGTGTATGTATGTTAAATGTACTATGTTTTATAATGCACTCACAGTGCTATATTATTTTCATAAATTGAAAGAGATTGGAAATTTGGAAGTGCCAGCCGAGGCACCCGTAGCTCGGTTGGCAGAGCAGTGGGACGGTACCCCACGGTCCCGGGTTCAAGTCCCGGCGGGCGTTAACATTTTTTGAATTTCTTATTTTCATTGATGACTACTAAATGTTAGAAAAGCGTCTTAATTAAGTCACAGAATATGTACTATTTATGCGTGGATAGTTTCAATAGGATAGTTTTGGCTGTAACATTCGGTAGATACGCTAGTTTGACACATATTGGCGGCATGATCATTGAGTGTTGCTACATGATAAAAAAAAAACAAGATAATAGTAGTCCAGATTCTACATGTCGTGAGATTTCGGATTGTTTGAATATCTGTGACATCAAAGGCTTTTTTGAATTACGCAAGTATTAGGCCGTTCTCACACTTGTCGTCTGTCGCTGCGTATTCTTAACGCACCGTAACGCATGCGTCTGTCATACGTAAGGAAATTGCGAATTCCGTCAAGTCGTTTGACAGACGCTTCCGTAAACGCATCGCAGCCGTATTTGTGTAGGAATAAGATCGTAGTTCGCAATTTCCTTTCGTCTGACAGACGCATGCGTTACGGTGCGTTAAGAATACGCAGGGACGGACGACAAGAAGGAACACCGTCAATATCATCAACAGTCGATGTTCGTGATGACCAAATCACCATTATTAACTTGCATCTCAATTATTATGTTTTTTCTGCGCACACTTCCGACTGCATAATTTATGCGGAAGATGAACATGTGTTTTTTTTACATTTTGATTAGTATCAGATATCATACGGAATAATCCGCTTAAAGCGAGTGTACTCGTGAATGACCTCGACAGTGGCAACAATTCACAACGAAAAAAGAGCCTTAAAACGGCCGCTTTTTTTTTATTTTATTTTTTATTAATGATGGGTTTGCTCTTGACTCTAGTCTAGGTCATAGGACAGAGACAGAGTCTAAGATGGAGCGAGCTCACCCAGAAGAAGCCTGTTCACTCTTACTTTGAAGAGATTAGGGTTGTATGCTTTTGGAAACACAGACGCAGGAAGTGAGTTCCACTCTTTAGCAGTTCTGGTATAATTTGCCATAATTTTAATTACAGCGAATATTTCATACAGTTTGCAGGTTCTAATTTTACTTAAGGATAATACTAAAAACTTGGGCAACAGACATTCTGATAGATTGTTTGTATAAAGATATTTTTTTATGAAGTGGCGCCACTGTCGAGGTCGTTGACGGCTACACTCGCCATAATATAAATATTATTAGTTTTTTATTCAACCAAGCAAATTAATTTAATGAATGGCTATGATCACGAAATACCGACGACTCGGTATCCCACACGAAAAGTGTGAGAGAAGATCACTAAATACTATAAAATTTAGTCGCTTCCCGTGTCCCTATGTATGCTTAGATCTTTAAAAGTACGCAACGGATTTGATGCGGTTTTCTTAAGTAGATAGAGTAATTCAAGAAAAAGGTTTTTATGTAAAATTCATTCCGAGAATATTTTTTTTTCCGCGGGATAACGGTTAGCAGCGGGTGTAACCGTTGGATGTCGCAAGTTTATTATAAAAGAAACTAATAAAAGTATATTCTTATTGTTATTACTAAGCCGGTAGTGATCTTGAATGAAAATTAGGTACCATAATTGCACAATCATCTTGATAGAGTCCAAATATAGCAATGAGGAAAACCCATTTAAGGTGTAAAACAATTGGCTATAAGTAATTACACCAGTCATCTTTAATGGTTGACTTTGAAGCTGCAGTTCCAGATATAGAGTTAGATGGTGCTGAATAGGCAATTGCGTCAATATTTTTACCTTAATAAGAAACAGCAGATATTATAGAAGCCTAAGAAGAGGAAATAAAACATAAAGATTCATCAATTGATCCTAGTAAAGTTCCATTAGCAATAAAACAGAGGCATCTCATAGAAAATCAAGTGAAGTAGTTAAAAAAAATTAAACCTACGGAAATATCTGAAGACAATAATACCAGCCTACGTTTACCATTTCAGCTCATGTTGTATATTTGTATTGTATTTATTGATTGTGGTGCCCAAGACGGGATGCGAAATAACTAAATTTGTACTAGATTTCCGCCCAGCGGTTTCACCCGCTGCCACTAATTTTCCCGTGGTAATCGTTGTTTTCCCGCGGTAAAAAGTGACCTATGTGTTATTCCGGGCTATACTCTACCTGTGTTCCAAATTTCATTCAAATCGGTCAAGCCGTTTAAGCGTGAAGAGGTAACAAATATACAAACATACACACATACACAATTTCTCTTATTTATAATATTAGCACGGATTCGTATTTGTAAAATTGTTCGCCGAAAATGCCAAAGAGGTTTTGAAAAGATTGCCACCGCTCTTACAAATACATGCCATACTAGAAATGTTTCAAGTATTGACTAAATATCAAATGTAAGCTTTAAATAGTTTGAATATTGCTACAGACATACCTATAGAAGTTCCTATACATATGACAAATGGTTCAACTAGTCCACAAGGTGATGAACCTATTGAAATCTCAAAAAAGGAAAGTAAGGTAGCCAAAATAGAACCAAATGAAATGGCGTAGTAGGTCCTACCTATAGCTTAAAAATGATTGTCATAAAGAATACCTGACGAAGCAAAGCCATAAAATATAATGAACTAGCGGCCCGCCAAGCTGTTCCATCTGATGCTAACCGTTTTCCCGCGGGAAAAAGACCTTTTCGCGGCATGAATCATACATAAAAACCTTCCTCTTGAACACTCTACATACATACATACATACATAAATCACGCCTATATCCCTTACAAGGTAGGCAGAGCGTTAACGGCCGTAAAACGGATATTAACACCACGTCTGACAAAAGTTTGAGGATCAATCAGATAACTGTGTATCACTATAGTGACAGGTTGTCAGCCCGTCGCCTAAAATTGCAATACACACCCTCGAGTCTCTTAGTCGCCTCTTACGACACCCATAGGTAAGAAATGGGGTGATGCTATTCTAAGCCGGCATCACACGGTATTTTTATACCTTTTATAATTACCTACTGCAATTATAATTTGTGACGGTTAGCCATTAGGTAGCATCTGTCAATGCTTCGCAACTTCAATGGCGCAAAAACTACATGACTCGATGATTTGTCCGACTGACTGACCATAGTGGGATTAACCATTTTTATGTCTTGTATTATGATCTTGATGACAGCTATAATGATCGTAATGTTTTTATAATCATAATAAAGAAATTTAAAAGATTATACCTATATTTAGGTCAAGAATTTCTATGGTTATAAATAATTATAATCCAATCACTTTATCTATTTCGATTCAATAGTGAATACACACACACACTCACACATACACATATTACGCCTTTTATCCCTTGCGGGGTAGGCAGAGCGTAAAGCCGCAAAAACGGACATTTACGCCACGTCTGACGTATATTTGAGGTTCATTTGGAACATTGTGTATCGCCATAGTGACAGGTTGTCAGTCCATCGCCTAAAATTGCAATACACACCCTCGCCTCTAACGACTACCACGGGAAATAAATAGTGAAGACGGAGATGTATCTAAAAAATCCTCCAATCGGACATAATATCCTACACTTTCGTCTTGTCTTGCGCAAAGATAGGCGGTTCCGTTCCGTTTTTTTAACGCAACGTAACGGACGCGCGTGTGTCAAACGACTTGACGAAGGACGCCTCCGTAACGCACCGTTAACCCACCGTAGCCATATTTGTATGGGAATAAGATTGGAATTCGCAATTTCCTTTCGTCTGACAGACGCATGCGTTACTTTGCGTAAAAAAAACGGAATGACGGATGACAAGTGAGTGAACAACCATAGGTCAAAACTAGAGAGGCTAGAGATGTAATTTCTATAGTCGACGACTACTCGGCTGAATAGCCTATATTAGTCAGCTGTAATAATGAGATTAAATTTTAATATAATAATTTATTTCAACCAATAATAATGTCCGAAATGAAAACACAACTGTTTTTTGACAGAAAAGCTCCTAAAAAGTGTACAGGTGCGAATTCTTTTCCCAAACGTCATCTAAGTAATGATCGGCTCTAATCAAAATTAATCTACAATAGGCTACTAAGCCAAATGCACCTTACTACTTAGGTAAAGGTTTTGACTAACCGACTACCGAGTCTACCGAGACTACCTAGTCAGGTACATTTGGCTTAGTGGCCTATTGTAGAATAATTTTATGCAATATTTTCCGCGACTGAACTATACGCTGGTATGTCTACAGTACAGTATCATCTAATTAGGTAGGTATAGATAGTAGGAATTTGACCAATTCGCTTACACAAGTGCAGTGAAGTGAGGTCACGAATTCTGAATTAGATCTCAATTGTTCCATCTGACCATTGCAATGTCTGGGTTGGTTGGCTAATATGAAAATTAGGTAGATTAACGAACAACTAGGGCAATCATCATTATCTTTGCAAGTTAGGTACTTAGATACATTTTGGTTATTGTGGTAGCAGAAATCTAGAGAGATGTGGGAATATCATTATCATCAAAAGGTCGTGAAATGTCCACTGCTGGACATCTGCTTCCCCCAGGGTGCATTCATAGACCGCGCTTATTCAAACTGTATTTATGAGATTATTTATTCTTAGGTACCAAGCTGCGCTGGCCTTAACTATGCTTTAATGTGTTTCTTAAATACAATTATTTCGACAAATTATTAAAATAAAACATAATATAAAAGCATCACCCCATTGGCTTTGCCGTGTTATGTCGGTTTAGAATAGCATCACCTCATTTCTTTCCCGTGGCTGTCGTAAGAGGAGACTAAGGGACTCGATGGCTAAATGGGTATTGCAATTTTAGGCGATGGGTTGACAACTTGTCACTATGGCGATACATAATTTTCCGAATGATCCTCAAATGTTAAACATAGTATACGTGGCGTTGATGTTTGTTTTTTATATTATATCATATGGTTCAAAGTAGGTATATTGTATATCTTAAATAAAACTATTGTTACAAAATATTAAAATAAAACGTATTATTTAATTAATTTCATAACTCCTACGTATGGAAAATCACAGCTAAGCTTTTTGGACATTTGCACCAGCGCCACATACAAGGAACTAGAAGAACGAACTAAAAAATCACATACATTTAAAACAGAAGTCGCTTCAAAACATAACAAAAAAAAACAATACAAGATTAATATCGTCCATTTCTCTAGGAATGCGGAAGGAGGCCACACGAGGTTTGACCTTAACATTAGCTTGTTTGGATCATCGCACCATGGCGCCTCTAGATGTAGATAATGTCTTAAGGCACTTCACAGAAACATAATATTTTCACATTTTACAAACAATCTATCGGAATGACCGCTGCTCAAGTTTTTATTATTATTCTTAAGTAAAAGTAAAACCTACAAGCGCTATGAAATATTCACTGTAATTCAAGTTACGACAAAAAGTGCCTAAAAACTGCCACTTTTGGTATTAATTTGCCACAACTTAGTAACAGAGAATATTTTATTATAGGTTCTAATTTTACTAAAAACTTAATTTTTTGTGAAGTAGCGCCACTGTCGAAGCCGTTCACGACTCCACTCGCCTTAAGTTACTTTATAGTCTCCATAGTGAGTTGAGGTGATTGATGTGATGTGGCTGGCATCTTAATTAGATCGGACTGAACACCTTTCAATTAAAAAAGATTTCTATCTGTTAAGATACATACATCTATATCCTTTGCGGGTTAGGCAGAGCGTAAACAGCCGACGATTATGTTTTTATTTTTCTATCTATATTTCTAATCTATAATTGTGATTATGTTATATCATAATAAGTTGAGGAGAATGGTATGGTTGGCATCTTAGTAAGTTACATCGTTGGAAAAATTACGGAAGCGTTTAATTAAAATCTTGTAATAAGCTGTTTTAAATATGAATCAAACGTAATGTTTTTGAGAACTCACAAAATTTCACAGCAGCAGACAGGATTCGAACCTGCTACTTTTGGTATCAGTACTACCGACGCCTCTACATAAAAAAATGTACACAAAATGTAATTTCATTTTAACAAACATATCTCTTAGACACTGTTTGTATCCTCTGGTTGGCTGGTTGAGAATGCTGCGTGTCATTAGGTCCGCCTTCTGTACGAGGTGCAATAAAGTATAAAAAATATATTATATAAAACGTTTTTTTACATCGCAATTTGGGTGAGTTGGACCTATAAAATTCACGAAGCTATCCCGTAGCCGTAGCCACAATTACAAGGTAAAAAATGCAAATAGCATTTAATTATACAATGTGTCGCCCACAACAGGGACAAATATTATACTATAGTACCGCCACCGAGAGAAGTCAGTTTTGACAGCTGTCATCTCCATACTAAAAGAGATGTCAACAAAGGAAAATGGACCCTCTGCCATAGTGTTATCACGATTTTGACAGCTGTCAAAAGGTTTTGATAGGCGAAATAACACAAGAAACTAAACAACTCTCACCATGGTTTAATAGTGGTTTTGTGGGGCTATGTATTAGTTTTAAGAATACTTTATTGATTGATTAATAAATAATAATTCATTCATTCACTCATTCATGGAAAAGACGTCGAAATACTTTTAAAAATTGACCTCCCTTAGAAACTGACTCGGTCGACTGGTACATTTTGTATCGAAAGGCCAATGTATTTTAAGATTTCAAAATAGGTCATCTTGGGGAACATCAGGGTTCATCGTGTCGTTGGACGACTTGGTGTCCCACACGAAAAGTGGTTTGTACAGTTTCAAAGGTAATTTCACCCAGTAAAATAGGGAGGGATCCCTGTTGGAGTACACACTCTGTAATATGATATGACACATCGATAAACCGGCTTAAAAATATGCCCCTTGACCTGTCACGAGAGTATTCGATCGTCTCTTCGCTCCAAGAGAACACCTTGAAAGGATCATAAATATTGGCGAAAGGAACACACTAAATCTTCGACCTACTCGTGAACTCGTAAAGGCAGGAATAAATTGTAGCATAGGTACATACATACATACAGGGTGTAAGGGATGGTGTACCGAAAACTTTGCAGGCATGATCAGACCATAAAACTGAACAACTTTTATTATGCAGCCTATGTTAGGAAACGAAATATTTTTTTAGTTTCCATAGTAGGTCAGTCAGCTGATCGAGATATTTTTTTGGGAATTTTTTTTCTTGTTTACCAACATAACTTTCATAGAAAAAGTTGTTCAGTTTCATGGTCTGATCATGCCTGCAATGTATTCGGTACACCGTCCCTTACACCCCGTATATCACGCATTTATCCACTGCGTGCGGCCGTAAAATACGGTCTCTATTGCCACGTCTGACAAATATTTGAAAGCCGATTCAGAAAATTTTCGTATCACTATAGTGACAGGTTGTCAGCATGTCATCTAAAATTGTAATACATATAAAGCCCTTGAATCCCTGAGTCGCCTTTTACGACATCTGTCTATGCTATTTTACCCCACATCAGTAACAAAAAGAGTATAACAAGCCGAAAGCCATAGTAAATTAACTAGCTGGACCAATGTATTTTTTTAATATTTCGACCCCTGTTAAATGGGGAAAGTTGTTCAGTTCCATAAATACCTTCACCTCCTCGAAAGATAGATGGAAATATGCGGAGCTGATTGACAACCTTCACTAGTTGAAGAGGCACTATTAAAAAGTACTCTGTGGAGGCACTACCAGAAGAAGAATACGTTGTAAGCTTAGATGGAAAATTGGTCTTCGCTGTCGCTCGGACGAACCAAAAATAATTATAATATACTTTATTGCACACAAATATAACATCGAGAAAATAAAATAAAATAAAGACAAAATACAGTACAATAAGGCGGCCTCAAAGCAGCATTCTCTTCCAGGAAACCTTTGGGTGATATGGAAAGTGCAAACATATAAGCGGGATAGTGAAAAAACCTACATAAACTATAATACACTCGAATACATACATAGACAATATAATAAACTAAATAGGTACCTGTATAATATTGATAAACTAGTACATAATAAAATAATACTTAAACTATACTATGGAAGCGTGGATAATGCGAAATACTCCGAAGTGAAAAATATATGACAGTATAAATGAAAAAATATATTATCCTATAGATTTAGATAAATAGTATTTCCTGGTTCATGGTCAATCATTTATCTAAGGTTGTAAGTATTTTTAAATTCAATTCAATTTTATAAATATGGCTTCTGTCAACAGGGACAATTCTGCCGAAATCGAGGTTGTAAGAGACACGGGGATTAAAATTTGAAGAACAGCCAAATGACCGTTCTCTCAGATTATAAAACAACTAACGTAATATTTAATTGTCATAATAGGTATGACGGATGTCACATCTACGTCACTGATGTCGCTATAATAGTTACATCGATTCCCAGATTTGAATGGTTCTCATAATTAACTCTGACTATTGTCTGTTCTGAGGCTTGATTGGGTAGAGGTATTATGTTATGGAACTTGTTATAATTATTTAGAATTTTGTAAGTTTTTAGTACGTACGTATACAAGTTTCAAAAAAAATGGTTTTAAAACTTGTGTATAAATTCTAGTGAAATTATAGGCATATCTCAAAACCTTAACGGTAACTCAAAACTAATCCAAAATAAAAGAATATGAAAATGGCCTCGTTTTTGTACTAAAGTTAAAACTATACTAAAGTTAACACAGTACTATATGAAATTGACAAAATTTTAGTCTCGGCCGGGGATTGAACCCGGGACGAGCTACCGTCGAAAAAAAAGAGTTCACTCCCCGGCTGACGCTAACGTTTTTTCATAATATTATTATTATTTTTTTTTTTTATTAATGATGGGTTTGCTCTTGACTCTAGTCTAGGTCATAGGACAGAGACAGAGTCTAAGATGGAGCGAGCTCACCCAGAAGAAGCCTGTTTGCTCTTACTTTGAATAGATTAGGGTTGTATGCGTTTGGAAACACAGACGCAGTTCCACTCTTTAGCAGTGCGCATTATAAATGATGACTGGAAGCGCTTAGTCCGAATTGGTGGAATGGCCTACCAGGTACGGATGGTATCCGGCGGTGCGTCTGGATGTCCGATGGTAGAAGGGAGCTGGTGGAACAAGGTCGTGAAGCTCTTGAGCACACTCTCCGAAGTACAATCTATAAAAAACCGACAAGCAGGCAACCTTGCGGCGATGTGCCAGGCTATGTAGCTTGGTGTCCACCAGTTTTATGTCGCCTATGAGCCTCTTGGCCCTGCGTTCCACCGAGTCAAGAGCAGCAAGTTGGTATTTGGCTGAGCCATCCCAAAGGTGACTGCAATACTCCATGCAGGATCGGACTTGTGCTTTATTTTTAATTTTGAAGTAACCAAGCTAAACATTACGTTAACAAGCCAACATGCCATCATGTTACGTGTATGAATTGACATTGGCTTTGGAAAGCGTCATCAAAACTAGCACAAACACGCTACCGTAAGGCGGTTTACTCACTTGTCGTCCGTCGTTCCTTTTTTTAACGCAACGCAACGTAACGCATACGTCTGTCAGTCGAAAGAAAATTGATTTTCCAGGCGAGCCAAATGTAGAAGTTAGCTGGGGCGCCGGGCCACTATTTTTAGAGGTATATTGATACAATGCACAAAAAAAAAAATATCGAGTTTAAATCAGGCTCAAGTCTCAAACGGGGGTTGGCCGGCCTTGATCTGACCTTCCCGCAAGTAAGTAAGTAAAAACACTTTATTGCACATTCAAAACACAAATAAATAACAGGAAAACTTAAACTAAAAATGCGCAAAGGCGGCCTTATTGCTGAAATCGATCTCTACCAGCCAACCTTTGGGTGGCTGAGAAATCAAACGGAAGAAGAGAGAAGTGATAAAATAAAGGTAAGATTAGACAGTGTTAGTACATTAATAAATATACTAAATCATACCATTGAATTAGATAGAAAGGTATTTAGCTTCTTCCGCACTTATGTTGGCTAGTAATGCAGCTAGTTGAATGCACCACGCGTACGACTGCAAGTTAATGCAAATGCACAAGCGATGCACTTTACTCGCACTACTTTCACCGTTTTACACTCTACACGTGTTTCGCCCCTCCACGGATCATCATCAGGAGATGTTCGACAGTCGAGTTCCGAGCACTGACTGAGAAATCATGAATGAAATCATACCATATTATAATATACCCGCAACTAGATGGGGTGTCGACAGAACCTAGATAGGACTGGTACTGTCATAGAGATCTATGGCACGAGAGAGAGGATTACCCAGCAGTGGGTGGATAAAGGTTTATGATTGTGACATTTACAACGACTAATTTTCAACTATATTTTTTTTTACCACCCGAGCCGGTTTTCTTTTAGGAGTATTAGGACTAAAACGCTAGTTCTATTATATTCTCCTTGATTACACATATCACGCCTATAATCCCTTGCGGGGTAGGTAGAGCGCAAACGGCCGCATAGAACGGACATTTACGCCACGTCTGACAAACATTTGAGGGTCATCCGGAAAATTGTGTATCGCCATAGTGACAGGTTGTCAGCCCATCGCCTAAAATTGCAATATACACCCTCGAGTCCCTTCGACGCTTCTTACGACTCCCACGGGAAAGAAATGGGGTGATACTATTCTAAGCCGGCATCACACGGCACCTCTTTGATTAGGACAAACAAATTCCACCTTCACTTGTAGAGCGTGCGGAAAATTATGCCGCTCCCGTATCGGCTTATACAGCCATGAAAAGTCTTGCCTCAGACACTGATTAAATCGTCTGTCACAGACGTGTGAGGCCAATGATGATGATAGGACAAACAAAATTGTAATAAAGTTTAGAAAATTGTGTTATATACATTTATTTTTTTACAATAACAGATCATGACGTCAATAAGTGATAATACTATCCTACATTGAATAATCTAATTTCATTTTCATTGGAATTTAGAGGAATTCAGCCTTTAAAATTGTAGATAAATTAAAATGCTTACATAACCTGGTTTTTTTAGTTAGGAGCAAGATCTCTAGACATCTTGGGTACTAAACTATGCTCTACATTTTGAATTAACATATAAACAGTTTTTGTTAAGTTGGTAGTTAACCTTGGAAACTCTGGTTTTTTTGACTCTGTTATTATGATCTAGTTTTTAAGTCTATTTAAAGATATAACAGTCGCAACAGTCCACTGCTGGCCATGGGCCTCCCCCTATTAAGAGAGGAGGGTATTTGCCACTCTCATCATGCTTGGTTCCGGGTTCGATTCTCGGTGGGACACTCACAAAGTTGACATTTATCACTTTGTGAATTTGTTCCCGGTCTGGTTAGGACATTGCAGGGTGAACCAACTGATTGTCCGAAAAGAAATGGTTCCGTGCTTCGAAGGGCACGTTAAGCCGTCGGTTCCGGTTGCTGTCTATGATTACTTAGACGGTGGTCGTAACACAACCATGTCAGAGGCCTACTAGTCGTAGTAGGCGGTTGAAAAACTCTGACACCAGGGTTCATCGGGTCGTTGGACGACTCGGTGTCCCACACGAAAAGAGAGAGAGATCATGCTTGGCGGGCGGATTGGCGAGCGCAGTGCAAGCTTTTCTATTCACAGAGAACGCGGCTGTCCATTGCCTGGATACATCCCTTAGTTGATTTTTACGACAGCTACGGGTAGATATGGAGTGATGCCATTTTAAGTTTTTGTAGGCAATTTTTTAAATACTTAGTTGACACCTACAATGCATAAAAACTCTATAAAATTAGCAGTATTTATGATTATACGACTTTATAAGTATTTCCATTTTATGGTAGGTTTTGATATTCTAGCTAAATCCAAAAATCTATGTTAATTTAATAATTAGTCCCAGTATTTTAATTACTGTACTGAATAATCTAGACACACTTTATTACTTATTAATTATCGAACAATTATTTTGATGGTGGCAAGTAAATTGTCTGATTAAAACATGTTCGTTAGTACGGTGTAGAATTTGTAATTGTTAATTTATACTCTGACCTGCGTGGGTACTTAATGTCAAATACCTCTGCACATATGCCACATAAACAATTAAACACGTAAGGACAGGAACGTATGGCAGGCTGAACCACCAGATTGTCCGAATAGAAAGATTCCGTGCTTCGGAGGGCACGTTAACCCGTAGGTCCCGGTTGCTGTCTGTGATTACTTAGACGGCGGTCGTTACACAAACATATCAGAGGCCTACAAGTAGTAGTAGACAGTTGAAAAAATCTCGACACCAGGGTTCATCGGGTGGTTGGACACGAAAAAGAAGAAGAAGATGATTAAACATATTATAGGATGACTAAATAGTAGGTAGAACAGTCCACTGCTGGACATGAGCCTCCTCCTATTGGAGGGTATTGCCATACTCCCCACGCTTGGCTAGCGGATTGGCGAGAGCAGTGCATGATATTGCTATTACACAGGTAACGCTGCTGCCCATTCCCTACCTACACCTACACATATCACGCCCATAATTCCTTGCGGGGTAGGCAGAGCGTAAACGGCCGCATAGAACGGACATTTACGCCACGTCTGACAAACATTTGAGGGTCATCCGGAAAATTGTGTATCGCCATAGTGACAGGTTGTCAGCCCATCGCCTAAAACTGCAATACACAACCTCGAGTCCCTTAGACGCTTCTTACGTCTCCCACGGGCAAGAAATGGGGTGATGCTATTCTAAGCCGGCATCACACGGCATTTCTAAGCCGGCATCACACGGCATTTCTAAGCCGGCATCACACGGCATTCCCTGAGTGAATTTATTCCTGAGTCGCTTTTTATGACATACAGTCCACTATTGCAGTCCACTGCTGGACGTACATATTTTTGGATGCAATATTTTTAAGAAATATATGAACATGATCAAAAATATTAAATCCGGTTTTTTGACATAAAATGTAGAGCACATCAAATAAATATGACAACATTTAGATGTTAGTAAAAACCTTAGACTAGGGAAAAAAGAGTGGACTCGGCATTAAAAGAAGACAACTAAGACATATCTGCGTCTCTTTTTAACTTATGGGTATTACAGTATGAAAAAAAGGACAACTAATGTTTTATCATTACCATAAATAGCAACACTGCGGCCGGTCGCCATGTTTAGTCCCTGTCAGATGAAAGTACATCAGTTGTCATCGCCCGTGTAAATATCGAGGAATTTTTAAGAATATTTGTGTTTTATGTGAAATTTGTGCTTTTTCAAAGTGATACAACTTGAAAGAATATAGTATTAATATGGGTAGGTGCAGTGTGCTGGGATGCCGCATGAAAAGCAACAAAAAACATCAAAAGATAACGTTGCACAGGTAAGTAACCGATTTCATTTAAAATATGTTGCATTTTCTGTTATTTTGTAAGATTGTAGTAACTGTGAGAAACTTTTTAAAGAAACGCTTACGTTTTTATAATAATCTGCTGCCTTACAAAAGATATTGCGAGATTTTTTGCGAAAATCATTCGTCATAGTATATAGAGTTGGGGTACGGCATTTTCAATTTATCGATATCATATTTAAATAAGTGAAACAATTGTGATCCCCTTTATTGCTTACTTTTGAATCGTGCCCACGCATACATTCGAAGTTTTTCAGAAGTTTTTTCGAAAGCTGAATTGTTTTATGATTATAGATTGCCAAGGCGTCAAGAACAAAGAAAGCAGTGGCTGGATATACTTGGGGTCGAAAATTTAAATACTGTGACCAAAGATATTTTCATTTGTTCCCTGCATTTCAAAGATAAATGGTTTAACCGAACATTAAATGTAACAAGACTGCACTATGATGCTTTGCCTTCAAGTGAGTTGTTGGTAAGTATTGCATTTAAATTTCATTTATTCATAGCGCGCCCACTCTAGGGTTAAGTAAATAACCAATAAATTACCAATATAATGATATTACAATTGGTATTAATTAACATTTATCAATAAGTAGGCTATTATGATTTTTGAAAAATAAATATTCTTAATATATATTAAAAAAATATATATTTAGATCTTAATTACAATTATTAGTTGTATAAACTTTGCTATTATTTGTATATAGGTACTGATTCTAATAAATCTATCATAGAATATGGATTTCTTGTTTTATTGATATCAAGCCTACGTCTGCCTACCCCTCAAGAGACTAGGCGTGATATGCATATGTATATAGCGGATCGCCCTGCGGTTTCTAGTGGGGGTGCTAGTGGACTATATCAGGTACTCCAGACCCTCATTGACCAGCAGGAGCGGCCTGTCGTGCTGAACATTTTTTTTCTAAAATACCTTAAATCGTATCTCATCTTTTAAGTACAGGGTTGTTTTTTATTCACCCAGAAAAATTGGCAGGGTGAATCTACTCATGATTCTGAACAACTGTTACTATGGGACCGCCTGCGAAATAGCGAAAAAAAGCAGCTGTTCCATACAAAAATGAATACCTACACGATCAAAATGTATGGAACAGCTGATTTTTTTGAAGCGATTTCGCAAATGGCCCCATAGTAAAAGTTGTTCAGAATCATGAGTAAAATCACCCTGCAAATTTTCCTGGGTGAATAAAAAATAGCCCTGTAAAGTTTAGCTGTGCACCTGGTGCCCTCTGTCAGGAATTCCAGATTCTCAATTGCCGACATAAATTTGTCCATGTACGTCTCTAATATGCTAGAAATAGTGGCTTGGTTATCCACAGGTCCCGGGTTCAAGCCCCGGCAGGCAACGAAATTTTTTCAATGTCTTATTTTCATTTATGCTAGTAATGTTGCAAAGATGTGGTTCGGCAAATTTAGGTAATACCTGCTATTTTTTTTGCGACTTCCCGGTTTCCGTGCTGTTAACTGTTTTCCCGTGGGAATAAGATATTTTCCTATGGTAAAAAGTAGCCATGTTACTCTGGAATGTTGTAACTCATATAAAATTAATAATTGGTTTTGTAGTTTCGGTGTTTACATAGGTACACACAAAAAGACAAATCTCTAATGTTTATTATGTGTAGATGTAGATATTGCAGACTTTTAGATGATCGAGTTTAATAAGTTACGACTGCTGTAAGCACCGCACATACAACTATCGATAAGTTTTTATCCATAGGTAATAATGAGTGCAGCACTATGGCTTGCCGCCATATTTGTGACAGATCGAGTGTAGGTATGCACGTTTTTTTCGTAGGTATTTCAAGTCCACTCTTTTTTCCCTAGTCTAAGGTAAAAACAAAAACACATCATTTAATGTTTTTTGTTTCATAGTTTTGGTAGGTGGGTTGTTTCATAGCTTTAAATTTGCAATTTATGTACAGCCGTAAACGTCGAATATAAAAACTTAACGATCCCTGATAATAAACCACATAAATTTAACTTTATAAAGCTCCCATTCGAAGAACGAACAGATAAAATAATTTTTCGTTTTTAAGCTTGTTTAACTGAATTTTAAACCAATTGGTTCGTATTAATTTTGATAATTTTCCGAATGATCCCCAAATTTTTGTCAGACGAGGTGTAAATGTCCGTTTTCATACAATAATTGAGTCACTAACATTTAATCCATCTGCAAACTTTTTGCTCATTTCAATAACAACAACAGTATTTGTTGGACCTGCGCTTACGCACCGGTGACGATTGATCGTGCCACCGTGTCAATGACCTTGACCAGCAAATGTTCAGGTCATGACATGACACGCCCATTACTATGACAATTTCTTAGTTTTGGGACTTTTTTAGGATTTCATATTTTGCCTGTATACCTACGAGTAGAGTTAAACTGTTTCAAACTTTCGCGGTCACATATCATTTCTTACTGCGATACTTGTTTTAATTGAGTTGTCCGATATTTTGGAGCCAAAAGGGTGATCGTGCTATCAGCGACATTAATCGCGAGGACACTGTGAGCTCGTACTGTCGTGACTTTCAAGTGAGTTCCGGAAGTGATCGACAGAATCATAGGAAGAGGGTATGCAGAAATGCATACCAATATTATGAAGACTCCATCTACCCACCCGCAAAACATCAGTGGTTCCATGATCATGGCCCATGCAACTGGGCTGAAATATCGGACAATTCAACAAAAATAAGTATCGCGGTAAGAAGCCCGTTTCAGTATTTTGAGTCATTACGAGTAGAGTTTATTGATTTTTTCATAGAACAGCCTCAACAATCCATTTCGGAGTCAAGAATTCGCATTCCTTGATTTATATTTGAAGTGATTTGGTACTACTCGGTTGAAGTGACTACTCACATAAAGTCAAAACCTATAAAAAAAACATAATAATAGTGGGTATACTAGCGGTAAACCAAGGTTTGTATGGCTTCCTGGCAGACCTTAACCTACGCAGGTGTAGTTTTTTTTCGGAAGCTCTATCGCGCTACAAAATAAACTATAAAGTTCATAAGTCCAACTTAAGTATCTCGAAAAGCAAGTTAGATAAATATAAGTGATACCAAACCAGGCAGGCGTAAAGAACAGTCCATCCTTAGTGTGAATGCCTCTACAACAAAAATATAATAACAATATAGCAACTACTACCTCTACCACAGATAATATAATACTACTGTATAGCCTCTACCCAATTTGCAAATGGCAAATATCATGAATTAGAGCGAAGAAATCGAAATATCAGATCGCTGCTCAATGGGAACTTGTATTCCTTTTCGGATGATTGTCTTGTCTTTTAGGGTGGCACCTTGTTAGATATCTGAGCGTTTTTATTACTTTTGTATTGACCTCTGGTTATTATAAGCTAGCCTCTTAAATAGCTTTTTCAAGTGATACTCAAAATATCCGCAAGATGGCACCACGTGACAGAATAATGGGACTGAAACGCGGTATCGAAGTGTTTACCGCGCGCTGCATATAAACAACTTCCAATCCTATCCAATGTTATACCTACCCTACCAGTATACCTACCCTAGGTATACCCATTTGCCGATATCCCCTGCAACGCTCCATTCTGCCTACTTTCGTACCTTCCTGTCATCCGCCATACTTTCATTTCGTGTCATGACTTTCGTCCTCTCAGTCACGATATGAAATAAACTTTAAAGCTTCAATATTAAAAGACCGTTTTAGATTTAAAAATAGGGATTTAAGAATAGACTTCAACCAAAATAACTAACCTATTGATGCTGACTGAATAACCAGGGCTGAACAGAAGTATGACTGACTTGAAAAAGAAGACATAATAAAAAGAAAACAATGATTATTAAAAACTCCTATTACTTCCGTTCCCGCTGTCGCTACGTTTATTAGCGTGTCCTCAGTGAAACCATTATGTAAGACGTTGGATAGTTCAAGGTAGCTGAAACTGGTTCAGTTGATCATTCAGGTGAACAACCGACAATACTACGGCACAAAATAGTCGTTATTGGGAAAAATAAAGTAACAAATCGCTTTCCGCTCCCGCTGTCGCTCCGCTCATGAGCGTGTCCTCGGTGTAACCGTTATGTAACACGTTGGAAAGTTCAAGGTAGCGGAACTGGTTCAGTGGATCAGTGAAGTGAACAACCGACGATACTAAGTACTGGTCGTCAGTGAAAAAAAAAATTTAACCGACCCACGAAATTGACTAGGCCGGCTAGGCTAGGCTGGCACTTTGCTCATTGCTTTTTGTGTCGTTTTTATTTTTCATTTAATTTTCATTCAAGCCGTGTGATGCCGGCTTAGAAGACATGTGATGCCGGCTTAGAATAGCATCACCCAATTTCATATCCATGGGTGTCGTAAGAGGCGACTAAGGGACTCGAGGGTTAGATGTGTATTGCAATTTCAGGCGATGGGCTGACAACCTGTCACTATAGTGATACACAGTTATCTGATTGACCCTTAAACTTTTGTCAGATGTGGTGTTAATATCCGTTTTACGGACGTTAACGCTCTGCCTACCCCGTAAGGGATATAGGCGTGATTTATGCATGTATGTATGTATTTATTTTTCATATTACGAAGTATGTTGCTTGGGAAAAGTTGTACCTTGTCTCCAACCCGTCCTAAGTTTTCAGTGTTTTATATACTTTTTATGTTAACCTTTAAATTTGCCTTCGCATATCACAAAAATGCACAATTGATTTTGACCTTTAACACGAAAATTATCTGCTTACTTCATAACTTCCAATTATTTTCATCAAAATGATCAGATTTTTTTACAATAGGAAGGTAGTAGGTACTGATGAAGTCAGTTTTGTTTTTATTCATCCTCAGTGGTTATAATAACTGAAGTAAGATATTCTATGGAAATAATTGAAGCGACGGAGCGCACTCAGGTGCACTGATCGGTTAAATTGGTTAAAGTTTAACAAGTCATGATGATGTTACGATTTATGACGCTGCACTGAATCGGAGATGACTTTTGTAGTTGATTTTTTAAGTACTTCCTGCCTATTAAGAAGGTTATTTCATAGAAAAAGTATTAGGATTGAAAATTTAAAAAATTCATAATGTCTAACGGCATTTTTAATAAACTTACCTATAAAGTAAAAAAAGTTTATTGAATGAATTTTCTTACGTATTAAATAAAAAAAGATTGAAACACATTAAGTAAAGATGCACCTGACACTTTGGGAACCATCAACACAACAACAATCTTAATATTTGAATAATATAATGTGTGTAGGTACTATTTTTCGAATTGAACCAGTTTAACGTTGAGCCCTTAGAAAAGTAACATTGGTTGCTGTTGATCGTATCCACCTCGCAATCTAGACTCTACCACAGAATAGCCAATAGTATGTAATATATATTATACATACGCAATTAGGCTGGTTGTTTGAACAACCACAAAACTTCTCCGGGTGAGCTCCTGCTCCCCACCACACAGTCAGGAGTAGATTTCATAGCCCCGGGGCTAAAAATTGAAGAGTCCAGAACTTAAAAAAAACCGGTCAAGTGCCTGTCGGACTCGCACACGAAAGGGTCCATACCATTATTAACTTGCAAAAAAAAACACGTGTTTTGTATGGCAGAACACATTTTTTATTTTGTATTTGTTTATAGCACTAACAGAAATACAACATCTGTAAAAACTTCAACCGTCTTACTTTCGCGGTTCATGAGTTTTTTGTTTGGGAGCCTGTATTCAAATTTTTTATATTTGTTGTTATAGCGGCAACAGAAATACATCATCTGTAAAAATTTCAGCGGTTCAGGAGATACAGCCTCGTAACTGTAGGACGGATGGATGGACGGACAGACAGACGGACAGCCGAGCCTCAGTAATAGGGTTTCCGTTATTACCCTTTCCTTTGAGAAATGGAACCCAAACAAGACAATTGTGATCACTCACACATGCACCTGTAGAAATGACAGTTGTCTTTAACGAACCCGCTGTATGGAGTGTCCGAGATGTGAACCACAAATGAGGTACGGTCTCTACATTGTAGTTATTTTAGTATGGTCATACAAAATAAAACATTGTTATTACACTATTGTAAATAGTTTCAAAGGTCAAGAAAATAAACTGGCCCAAACAATGTCTAGCTAGCTATGTAGATATAGATGGCCTCAATCGTAGACTATTTTTCAAACCAATGTAACCTACAATTACCTAATCCTGTTTAACTGAAGTCATCTGTTTTTTAAAGTATATTTTTTAGCACTGTTTTGAGGTATTTTATTACTGGATTTTATTTATATACGGGATGTAAGAGACAGCCCTCGGAATATAGATACCCTATCTAATGCAGAACATTAAACTGAACAACTTTTCCTTAGAAACATATGTCAGGAAACCATTAAAAAGAAATCGACCGTCGCTAGCTTTGTAGATATAGATGGCCTCTAACTATACTATTTTTCAAACAAATCTAACCTACAATTACCTAATCCAGTTTGCAATCAGACGGTAGCCAATTATTTCATATTATAATTTAATAATAAACTGCAGCATATTAAATTACTTATCTGAAGTCATCTGTTTTAAAGTATATTTTTTTGCACTGTTTTGAGGTATTTTGGTGGTAAAGAGTTTTATATACGGGAATCGGGATGTAAGAGACAGTCCTCTGAATACTGATAGGGTGCATGCAGAACATGAAACTGAACAACTTTCCTTTGGAAACATATGTCAAGAAACGATAAAAAAGAAATCGACCTCCCGTACAATATTACAATCAGCTGACTGCTGAAATTTCCATGTCCGCAAATTTTAGTTTATTAAATTTCATACATGTCAATATAAATTACAAAAAATTACACTTATACTGCTGAAATATATTTTTATGGGAAGTTGTTCAGGTTCACGGTCTGAATGCACCCTTTGAGTATTCGGAGGGCTGTTGCTTACATCCTGTATACTACTTAGTTAAAAACGATCACTGTCTTCACGATACGTCGTGTAGGGAAAAATAAAAAACCTGCGGTTAACTAAATTTACTAAGATTTTTCTTAAAACTTAAAACGCAAAGGAAGTAACGCCTTATGAATGAAATCGAAACTAAAACAGATTTAAAGATTGTCACTAATTATATGTTTTCGCGGAGCAAAAACTAAAGTCTCACGACCCGAATTGAAACTTCAATATTGAGATAAGACAAGAGTCGAATGTCTGTGAGAAATGTTACAATTTTCATGGAAATATTCTAAGGAATGTGGAAACACGCAACAATACACCAAGGTGAACTAAGATGTATCTATTAAAGAATCATAATTCAAATAAAACAAGTTGCAAATTTTGCCGTTTTTAGGCTTTAAATAACTTTACATTAACATCACATTTTAGGCGACAGGCTGGCAATCGGTCACGATAGAGATACAGGATTTTTCTGAAACGTCCCTCAAATATTTGTCAGACGTGAAAGTGACCGTATTTTACGGCCGTTAGCGCTCTGCCTACCCGGCAAGACGTGATATGTGTATGTATGTAGGCAAATTATATAGAAGGTTACAAAATCACGCTTTGTTGTCAAGTTTCGCTGTGGACTAGCATTTTTTAAATGACGTGACCTGTGAGACCAAAATACTTTATGTTTCATGTATCTTGATGATACCAGCTCTTCTTATAAGCTAAAAAGCGCAACCATACCAGGATAAATACTTAAACATCATACCTAACCGCCATATTACATCTCAAACTACTTAAATCATCAAATATGGAAGCTGAATTTGATTGCAACGATTCAACAATTGATTTAAATCGTTTCAATCAGTTACAGAAATGATTGACTGATTAGCACCTGCGATATAAGGTTCATTTGGCATTTGGCCAAGCTCTTGTAAGAAAAACGTGTTGAGAGTTTAGTCTTTATTAGCAGTTTTCATTACAAAATGAAAAACTGAAGCGTTTTGTGCAAAGTTTGAAGTAGCTAGTCACATTTATTATTAGTAAACGAACAAGTACCACTCATGTAGGTTTACGTGACTTTACGTTACGTTTTCGTGCTTCGGAGGGCACGTTTAGCCGTCGGCCCCGATTGCTGTCTATGATTACTTAGACGGCGGTCGTTACTATAACTAGAAGTAGGCGGTTGAAAAACTGCCAGACGTAGCTAGTGTAACTACACCACAAAGCATGATCGCTTGGTTTCCTCATCCAGTCGCACCTATCGCCCTCAAACCATCCTTCCATCAGGCCGGCCGGAGGGCATCCAGCGCTACGCTAGCCGAAGCGGGGCACTCGAAAATCCGCGAAAAGTCGTGTCATGTTATTACTTACTTACAATAGTAATTCCGTGTGACGTCCACATAGAATAGCATTACTCCATTTCCCTGTGGCTGTCGTAAGAGGTGATATTGAAATTATATTCTTTATTCAAGTGACTAAGGGACTCGAGGGCTACGCGTGTATTGCAATTTTAGGCGATTGTCTAACAAGCGAGAATTTTGAGTATTGACTAACAACTCACTACCTGCGTCTGTGTTTCCAAACGCATACAAGCCTAATCTCTTCAAAGTAGGAGTGAACAGGCTTCTTCTAGGTGAGCTCGCTCTATCATAGACCCTGTCTCTGTTCTATGACCTAGACTAGAGTCAAGAGCAAACCCATCATTAATAAAAATAAAAAAAAGAGTAAGAACCACACAAATTTCAGAATAACCCTCAAATATTTTTCAGACGTGGCGTAAATGTTTGTTTTTTATGGCCGTTTACGATCTACCTACCCCGTAACTGACAATGGCGTGATTTTTGTATGTATGTAAAATAGCAACTCCAAGTGATTAAGCGAAATGCGCGCACGCACCTCATATTTTACAGTAAGTCGGTTTTAACCAGTTATTGTCTAGCCTCAGTCTAGTGTTGCATAACAATAAGTGCAGGGGCAGTGAAGTGCATTATTCTTGATAATTTGGGCTTGGTGTTCTGATTTATGAGCAGGTGGTTTCAGAAATGAATGATGAAATTGACTGACATTTCATAGGTAGCTGTAACAAGATGTTATTGACCTCCTTGAAGTTTAATGGTGTCCTTTTAAATTGTTTTGAATGGCCTTAATCGATGATAATTACGGTGGCGCTTAATTTTCTTTCTTTTATATATTAATCATGACATCACATCAGCCTTTAGCAGTTCCCTGGACGTAGGCCTCCCCCAGGGTTCACCTTTATGTACAATCACCATCCAGTCATTACAAGCCAGCCCTAGATAAACTCTTTATGATTTTATAACGTTATATGAAGTTATAATACATTTATTGTATTGTCGTCAGATGTGTAACATAGATACTGATATTGTTTTATAATATTCTACGTCCTTGCAGGCTAAAACAGTTTAATGTCCGTACGTACCTATGTATAAAAGATGGTGCCGTGTTTTCAAGCACACGTTAAGCCGTTGGTATAGCTGTCTAGGTTTATTTGATGACTGACAGTCATTTCATTACCTACACAACTGACGTGTCCTAAGTCATATAATGGGTGGTTCATCAAGTTTCTATCCCACAAGGAAAGATGAGACTGATTCTGTGTAAAATTCCGATCATTCGGGTCAAGGTCACAGAGTAAGGAATCTACAACAGCCTACGAGGTGACGCCGTGAGAATACTGGGAATTGCTGTGCCATTGTTCAAAGGTGTCGACTTGTTTGCGACAGACCTATCAAGAGTGATGTCTTATGTACCTATGTATGTCTGCCGTCTGTTTATTTGAGATTATAGAAAATACCATAGTTTTTTTGACAAGGGATTAGGGTCAAATCGAAGGTCGACTGCGGAAATTCTGGTCAAGGAATCTTAATAACGTGAAATAATGAGAATTTGGGCGGAAAATCAAGACAATATTTTTGATCATACAGCACAAAATTCTCTGAACAAAATGAGGTGAAAATTATGAATGCCACATAAAGGAGTCAAGTAGATTGCAGAAGATATAGAACTGGATGATACTTCAATGACAAGAGCAATGCTCGTTAGTAGATGAGGAGAAGAAGAAATAGAAGAACCGAGTTATTACAATAAAAAGTAAGACATGGTTTAAGCCGTTTGACAACGTCATGTCGTTTGGAAAAATATATTTAACACTGTCTAAACGAGCGTCTATCTTGTTTAGTAATAACACCGTAAGAGTTTAAAACGCGACAGAACTTTCTGAAGATGAATTTGGATCTTCAACATCCTATGCCCATCAGCTGTCACATCAAAATGATATTCGGGTCAAGAAACTTCATATCCCATCATCACTTTAAGGCAAGTATAGCCGTCCACAACCTCGACAGTGGCGCCACTTCACAAAAAAAGTTTTCTCTTTATACAAACAATCTATCAGAATATCCGTTGCCCAAGTTTTTAGTAGTATCCATAAAAAAGAATTGAAACTGCAAACTCAATGAACTATTCGCTGCAATTAAAGTTACGGAGAAAAGTACGTAAAAACGGCCACTTTTGGTATTTACTGTCATAATTACAGCGAATATTTCATTTAGTTTTCGCCATGAATTTTACTTAAGGATAATACGAAAAACTTGGGCAACTGATATTCTGATAGATTGTATGTATACAGAGAAAACTTTTTTGTGAAGTGGCGCCACTGTCGAGTTTGTTCACGGGTACACTCGCCTTAAGCCGCAACAAAATGTCAATGATATATGACGCAATGTAATGTAAAAATAATGCGTACAATAAGTTACATGTTTCGCAGCAAATAAAAAATTTATTGTCGATGTGACAGATGCTTCGACAACTCGATCAGAAGGCCAACCGCACTCCGAATAAGTAGCCTCATCTGCCTCATGCCTCCTACGTGTACTGCAGATCAATTTTTAGGTCATGTTCATGTACATCAATAACATTAAGAATTATCGCACGCGTGCCGCATGATGTTGCGGTTTTTGATTATCAGCTCACTATTTACACTTACTGAAATAAAATGAAATTAAATTAATTCAATGTAGTACTATCACATTAATGTAATGCATGACGCGTCATTGTAAAAAAAAGAAATTAGTATAACACATTTTTTTTCTTTTTGTAATTATGTTGTATTATCCTGATAGAAAGCCGACTCGGGCGGGATACAAAATTAAGATTAAGGCACTGCCTCGGGGCTGGCCAGGTTAATCACACGGAATGTAGCTACTGCTGAGTATAACTTATATCAACCGAAGGTATATAATACTGTATAAAACTTCCTCTTTCTTGTGCCATAGTTCCCACTTCTGTGCTAGTTCGGTCCAGGTTCTGCCAATACCTTTACAATTTAGACATCCGTTTTTGATAACCAGCAAGCAACAGACAGACTGTGATAGCCGCACGGCATTTTACGCGATTTCATACAACTCCGTCAAGAAACCCGGACCAGCAAAACATCGCAAAATCGTGCAGTGCGTGTGGAAACTACCTATCTTTTTAACCATTAACTCATCTTACTTTACAAGCCGTAGAATGACATAAAACAACACTCAATATGAGTGTTACTTCGGCTTTTATATGCATGAATGGATAACTACCTACAGTTTTATTTACTATGGCTGACTATGAATCGCATTTATTATTATTTAAATGTCAGGCTTTGTTACGCAAAATGAACATGAAAGCAATGTTATTGGCTGTATGGAAACATTGTCGTTGCGGTTTAAATACGGTTTTAAAAAAGAAAAAGAAATTGGCGGTCGATTCGCGCGCTTTTAAAGATTTATTGCAGAAGATTACATTTTGCAATGCCGACTGCAATGAGGTTGGATTTATTAATAATTATGTGGAAAATAAAGTCCAAAAAGGCAAGTGTGTTGGTCTGCAGAAAGATTGGCAAAAAATGGTACAGATAAAATTGGATAAAAAATCATTGTTCAAAAAAATTTTGGTTTCATAGATACATTAAACGCAACCAGTCCAAACCACAATGATTAGTCAATAAAAAAAATTACATACACATATCACGCCTATAATCCCTTGCGGGGAAGGCAGAGCGTAAACGGCCGCAAAAAACGGACATTTATGCCACGTCTGACAAACATTTGAGGGTCATTCGGAAAATTGTGTATCGCCATAGTGCCAGGTTGTCAGCCCATCGCCTAAACTTGCAATACACACCCTCGAGTCCCTTAGTCGCCTCTTACGACTCCCACGGGAATGAAATGTGGTGATGCTACTCTAAGCCGGCATCACACGGCAAATAAAATAAAAAAATATATTGTAAAAAGATTTGATATTGGCCAATTACTATCAACATTGTCAGTCCACTGCTGGACAGTGTCGTCCCCCTAATGGGGGGGGGGGGAGAAGTATCGCCACATTATTTTGTCTATGGTGTCGAAAAGTAGTCGAGCTAAGACAACCAAGTTTCTGTCATTGAGTTGGACTTGGTTAATGCCCCATGCGAGTATTTTGCCTTAGATCCAGATATAAGAACCACATAAAGAATGTATAGTTTTGAAAGTGAACTAACTTACTTTTCCTTTCAAGATACCGACCTCAACTTTTTGCTAATGATGCGATGTGACCGCCAAGGTCTTTCTCGTGTGTAAAAGGAAACCTGCGCTAATCAGCATAAAAATAGGTTTTAAGTTTTCTTGTTTTGTAAATATTCAGATGATTGTAAATTGAAAAAAATATATTTAAACAGCTTCTCTATAGTCACTTAATACAGTTAACTCGATACAACTTGAAGTTTAATGTGTAATTAAAATTAAATTGCTTTGTAATTCGTGAGAAGGTCGCGAATTTGTTGTAGTTTTGGGAATGAAAATTAAATTATTTCAGTAAGTGGTTATGATTACCTACGTAGATAAAACCTTCTGCTCATATTGTCATGTACTTATTGTGCAAAGGACTAAATCAATAATGTTACCATTTCAGGTTCTTTTCTGTAAATGAAATACTAAGCAAGTATTTAAAAATTAAAAATCAACTAAGCATGCGACAAAAATTCAAACTTAAACTTTAAATTATATTATTATGGTTTTATTAAAACTAGAGTTAGCCGTAATTTAAAAATACCCACACGCAGTAACCTACCAGGAAGAGCATTTCTTGTAATGATCAGGTTTGGAGCAGTATGCGTAACTCGGAACGATCTCTTTCCGCTCGACCAATCACAAGCGAGCATGATCACAGTGCATACGCATTGATTGGAGCTTACATAAAAACGTTCCATTTCAGCACGTGAATTATTCAATCAAATTGTAGATTGAAGAATAGAATGTCGTTACTATTTGGTTCGATTTGTAACAATGCGGGATTTGTTATTGCTATTTGCAGTGTAAAGAAATTGTTACAAAATAAAGGTGGTTTGAATTGACCACATTGTATATTCTTGATTATAAAGTTCATATTTATCAATTAAACCTAAGAAGCTACAACTAATATCATAAATCATATTGAAAGCCACGGGTTGGATAGCTTTGGCCACACCCACTCCAACGTACCTAAGGCATGCGGGTAGCCTGATCCAAGCAATTATGATCTATGAAAGAGCCCGGGAGAGTCCTATGTGTAATTATCCGACTGCCTCAGAAGGAGGGTAATGTTTTTCGGGATTATCTATGTATGTACGTGGACAAGTAAATTTTTCAAATGGCTAGACGGGTTTTGATATATTAAGTGTCGTTAGATTCATCTGAGTAACACTGGATATATTACAATTCATAAATTCAAAATGGTGAAAAAACGTAACTTTGAAATTTCCTTTTCACGAGGCGCAGTTTTTATAATATGTTTGTTTATAGTCGCATTCGCAGACCTGTGATGGCATTAACTTTGAACTGATTCAGTCACGCCAGCTATCGATATCGATAAGTTTAAAAAATAATCTTCTCTCTGTATTACCTGACAGCCAGTGCTCACATCAGCGTAGTACCCGGCAGCTCGCCCCGTACACGTGAATCTTGTTCGCACGTTGATTGTATTTGGTCCGTTCTGAAACAAACAAATAGGTACTTATTTTATTATGTTCTTCTTTTCAATCGATGCCTCGTTTCTGAGGGACGTGACCGTGGGGAGCTACTGCTCCGCCAAACTCCTCCAGACTCCGCGGTCTTGTGCCATTGCCTGCTGTATTGTATCGGGCCATCTGGTCGGTGCTCTTCCACGACTTCTTTTATTTTATTTATTATGTTGTTTACATAAAAAAACACAATTCAAATCCGTCTAAAATTGTTTTATTGTGATTATGGTTTCATGACGTTCTAAAGTAGGTACTAATTTTGGTTGAATTAAGAACCACGTGTTTTTACTGCGGCTTTGATTAATAAAATAAAATTGTTTTTTTAGCACTGGACTCTAAAATTTTAGCCCCGGTGTTTTGTACTGGGAAGAATGGATTGTACTGAATCTACCCAGCATTTGCCGGTAGTTCCTAAAAAGGGGAACAAAATGAGGGACATCCGCGCCCCCACCGGCGGGGGCGTCGGTTGCTTGAGGAGCTTGTGGAGTGTGATCTACTCGCAATGGCTGCAGCAGCGGTTACTTTGATGTCGTCATCTTCTTTCGAAAGGACGTGTCTGGGACGTCGTTCAAAACGCGAGGTTGGATGGGGGAATAATTTGTAAACAGACAATGTTCTTAAATTACGCATCAAGTCATGCCCGCTAAATTCTAATTAAATAGGTGAATGAACTTTAACTTGTTTGACCCAAACTTTGCGCAAACTATTTATCATCTCACAATTTATTTAGATTTATCACTCGAACTAAGGCTCTAAACAGACAAACTTTTGACAGCAGCGTCCCCCAACTGCTTTGATAATAAAAAACTGCATTTGGTAGATAAGCTTGTTATCAAACATGATACGACACGTGAGTCGAGATTACGATCGCTAGAAAAGTTTGATGCATTTGTGTGTATTGCCAGAAATGTATTTTTGATATCAGTTAACATTTAGTCTTGATGAATACTAGAAAAGGCGACAAGGAAGGCATTTTGTTCAATGGCAGAGAATTGTAAGTGGTGAACAACTTTCATGATAACACAACGAAGTGGAACTTTAAGGTCCCATTAAATTTAGATTGAAAAATGAAATGAAAAATATTTTTAGGTTGAAAAATGACCTCTCGTACAAAGTTACACATTCATATTCTCAACAATTTTGTACCGGAGGTCATTTTTTTTTTAAATTATATTTTGACCTATTTAATAAGACATTATATACAAGTGCACAAATAATCACAATTACAAAGGTCAAAAGAAATTCGAATTGTTTCAATATTATATCAAAGTCAAAGATATCCCGCACGTGTTTTCTTTATGCCTTTTAGGTATGTAAATTTTGCGAATGAACGTAATTTTGATCCGAACAAGAAGAAGATTGCAGTTCAACATTATTATGCAGTCCATCTATGCAGAGATCATATTCAAGCTAGAGATTTAGTTGATGGATTGATGTCATTACTTCATTTGTTTAGTAAGCTGACTGGTGGTCAGATAATCGTGTTGTATGTTTAATTTGTTAAAGATTATGGCCTTCTTTTATATTCTGCACTTACAGTTATTAACCATTTGTATAAAAGTTTGTGTAGTGCGATATTGGTCAATTTCAAAAGTTCGAAAGTGTTCAATGTTAAATAAGAAGGTAGGTATATTGTAACACTTCCAAGTGTCAGGTTTCAGTAATCCAATAATGCGAACTAAACTAGTAACTTAAATTATTGCTTACGTTTTTATTCAAATTCTTGAATATATTTTAGTAACTTAAGTCATTCATCATAATTTCATGAATTTGACAACCAAGTAGATATAAATTGAAAATCCCTTATCCCATCCCATAGGCCGAGAACTGAACCCGGGACCTCTGCGTAGCAAGCAGATGTTCACGTTGATTGATTCAATTTACAAGGTTCCTCCTTACGGTAAGGAGGCCGCGTTCTATATGATTGATTCTCACTGATTTAAAATAAGCGTTAAATATTAGTATTCGTGAATCACTTATAAAAATATGCAATGCAACTCGTACGTGGATGATTACACGTCAAATTCCATCACAACTTGGATTCATTACGATGTTCTGTCGAATAACACACGTTAGCGGGTTTTTAAAAACTACTAGCGACATCTGTTGAAGAGTTATTATTAATATCCTAAGTTGGTGCATGTTGATTTCTCTCAAAAAAATCTCCTCCAGAGTTCAAGACATTACAGGTTGAACCACCTGATTGTCCGTAAGAACGATGGTACCGTGCTTCGGAGGGCACATTAAGCTAGCAAACGAGAAAAAAGTTTTTCGATAAAGAAACAGATTTATCTTAGTAGAGCACATTCATATAGCGTCCACTTATAAGTACAAATTCTTACTCTACCATTGTTTAAAACCGTGTTACGTTCTTTGGGAATCTACGCGAGTTTTGAAATATGCCACAATTGTCTTGTAAATGCTTTATTGAAGTAAACTAGAGTCTTCTATGTTATTATGAGAAGCTCGTTTTGTTTGTGAGAAAAAGTTTGTGTAAGGTCAAATTGACTTAGATTAATTACAATGGTGTTGAAAGATTTTGGACATAGTTTTTTACACATACACATATCACGCCTATTATCCCTTGCGGGGTAGGCAGAGCGTAAACGGCCGCAAAAGGACCATTTTCACCACGTCTGACAAATATTTGAGGGTAATTCGGAAAATTGTGTATCGCCATAGTGACAGGTTGGGACTCCCACGGGAAAGAAATAGTTTTTTTAAATGTAGATTTATCTTTACTAATACAGGATGTAAGGAAAAGAACTGCGTTCCTATTAAGGGATGAACCAGACAATGAGACTGAAAAACTTTCCCCAAGATACATAGGTCGAAATATAAAAAAAAAATTAGACCTCCCATACAAAATGCACCAGCCGACCAAGTCTGGTTGTATGGCAGGTCTAAAAATTTTTTTTTCATTTTTCGACTTATGTTTCTTGGGGAAATTTTTCAGTTTCGTCGGCTGGTTCATTCCTTAAAAGGAACGCAGTTCTTTTCTATACACTCTGTATAGGTACTGTAAAGAGAAACCAAGGGAAGAATCCTTACACTGCGCTTGCCAGTCGCCAATCCACCTGCCAAATGTAATGAAATGAGTATCTATTCAAATGGTTTCTAGTAGGGGAATTTTGTGGTAGTGAATGATGTGACATACCTACGTAATGATACGTACAAGTATATCCGAGAAAGATGATAAAATACTGCAAGATTTATTTGGACAGATTCAAAATTATGCACTATTGTTATTTTCAAATTTACCACGGTAAATCTCTTACTAAACCAGCCATGACACCTAAATCAAGTCATTTCGGTCTATTGCATTTCATTGCATAAGGTGCAACTGTTACTGGTAAGACGAAGCACTAACCATTGCTGGTTTAGTACGAACTCAAGCTGAGATATTGTTCTAAAAGCCGACGATGTAAGATGAAGTTACGACAGTATTTGCACCATAGCAGGTCATAACGGAAGGGCTACGTAACCTATAATGTGCGACTACCGGCAGACTCGCCACGATTGGCGAGACGGTTGGCGAGTGATAGTGTGATTGCGGATAGCCGGAACAATGTACACATAAAATTGGCCCATTATTTTGTAGAAGACGAAGACTTTCAAAGTGTTTAGGAATAGATAAAAGTAGAACTATATTTTGTTCGAAATAAAATCACCACAGAATTCATCTAAATGAACTATGTTATTAGCAAACAAACATACATCACGCCTTTATCTCTTGCGGGGTAGGCAAAGCGTAAACGGCCGTAATAAACGGACATTTATGCCGCGTCTGACAAACATTTGAGGGTCATTGGTAAAATTGTGTATCGCGATAGTGACAGGTTGTCAGCCCATCGCCTATAATTGCAATGCATACCCTCGAGTCCCTTAGTCGCCTCTTACGACACCCACGGGAAAGATATGGGTTGATGCTACTCAATGCCGGCATCACACGGCGCTATTAAGTAAAGGTAACTATCTTGTGGTCGCGGCTTAGAATAGCATCACCCCAATTCTATTCGTGGTTGTTGTAAAAAACGACTAAGGGATAATCATCCAGGGAATGGTCAGCAGCGTTCTCTGTGAATGCAACTTATTGCACTTTGATCGGCAAGTGTGGTGAGTATGGATGGCAATATCCCCCAGTAGGAGAGGCCTACGTCCAGCAGTGGACAGTACAAGCTGTTAATGTTAAAAACTAGGCATACCTACCCAACTCCTCCATCACTCACTCTATTGAATAAAATGTTGCAGTATTTAAGTAGTTTTTAAAGGTTATAAGACTACTTATTATTTTAGGAACGAAATTTGTATCACCAAGGTACTTGAGTGTCCTAGAGCCAATACCAAATTCTTTTTTGATTCCTTAACGGTTCGAGATACGCAATTATGGATCGCACTTCCATCCAAAGTCCATTTAGGACTCCAAGTATAACGTCATTTAAACGCAGAATAAAAGAGCACTATTTATCGGAACAATCTTGATGTATGTGTATAGATTTAAATATATGTTTATTTATGTATTTATCAATAAGTATGTTTTGTTAATAATATACCTATTATATGCAAGTCCCTAATATAGTATTTTCTAATTCCACTGTGCAGGTTAGCTGGAAGAGATTTAAGCTCACCTTTGTGACTACGTTTAATATTCAAATATATTTATTTGGTACACAATAAAGAATATAACATGTTAAGACCCTGAGAATTCAAACAGTATCAAACGCAAATTCGCTCATTACATTACAAACCGCGTTTTTTTAATAACATACTTCATTTGATCACATCATTTATCTTTTTCAATCACGACATGTTTTGTCATTTGTAGTAATGCCACATGTCAAAGGTCAACATTTGTAATCAACTACATAAAAATATTAGCAAATCAAACATGAGCTTCGAATGCGCACGCACGACAATGTCCATTGCTTTTGAGCCAAAGGGATTTCTATGTTATAAAGTACAATGTGATGTCGTGAGATGCCGGCTTAGAATAGCATCACCCCATTTCTTGCCCGTGGGTGTCGTAAGAAGCGACTAAGAGACTCGAGGGCGTGAATTGCAATTTAAGGTGATCGACTGACAACCTGTTACTATAGTGATACACAGTTATCTGATTGACTCTCGAACTTTTGTCAGACGTGGCGTAAATTACCGTTTCCACGGCCATTTATGCTCTGCCTACCCCGCAAGGGACTATAGGCGTGATATATATATGTATGTATGTAAGTACAAGGGCTTTGTACCAATTGTATATGTTGCCATTGAAGTGTCCGTTAAAGTATACAGTACTTCTTGTTTGAAAGACATCGTTGAATGTAAGTAAGAAGGGAAATAAGTACAACATTTATGCAAATTAGGGTTAGCCAGAAGAATTAATACCTTCTGCAGTGTACAAATGACCACCCATGATACACCGACGGCTGATGTGGCGCAGTGGTTGTGCGACTGCCTGCGACAAAGGCTACGGGCATAAGAATAGATAATAATACTGCGTACACACCACAATAATTCGGCATTGCTAAATTTTTCACAAAAATGAAAATTCGACCCGCACGACGAACGTTTCCGCGGCGAAGCGCACTCCCGACTGAATTGTTCTCTAAGAGACAGCCAGACGGATTGACCTTCAGCGCGTCTGGAGCGGGAGTGTCATCTCTAGGGTTCGATTCTCGGCGGGACACTCACAAAGTTTTATTTATCACTTTGTGAATTTGTTACCGGTCTGGTTAGGACATTGCAGAGTGAACCAACTGATTGTCCAAAAAGAATTGGTTCCGTGCTTCGGTGGGCACGTTAAGTCGTCGGTCCCGGTTGCTGTCTATGATTACTGAGACGGCGGTCGGAACACAACCATGTCAGAGGCCTACTCGTGGTAGTAGGCGGTTGAAAAACTCTGACACCAGGGTTCATCGGGTCGTTGGATGACTCGGTGTCCTACACGAAATGAGATGAGTGTACAAATAATATAGTTCTTTACTGTAGCCCAGGCTAGCTATTCATGTTTCGAAAATGTTAAAGTGTTTTAAAATATATCACCCATTAGGGCATTAAATTAATCAGAGAGGCATTATAATTTGGCAATCTTTATTTTGTCGGCGGTCATCAAAAACAGAGCAGTTGCGTCATAAAAACAACATAAATTTTTAAAGTCATGGAATTTTTATGCTGTCTTGTTTTCTGCCGCTTCTTCATACATACACAAACACATATCGCGCCTACAATCCCTTGCGAAGAAGGCAGGGCCCAATCAGCCGCAAAAAACGGACATTTACGCCACGTCTGACAAATATGTTTTACCCCTTTTCTTTTAAAGTTCTTACTGTTTCGTTTTATACCGGCGCACTGAAAATTATTGTTCGTTCACCTTTATAACACCTAAAGACTGCTCTTACGACACTGTTGGTTGTCTTTGAATGTGAGGAACCCTATTTTTAAGATACTGGTATTAAACCTAGTTTGGGAGAAACAGTTTTAACTTTATTTGTTATCTTGACCTAAAATACCTATTTGTGTGTCTTCAATGTGTGCCATTTGTGAATTAAACTATTCTTATTCTTCTTATTAACTATCTAAGGAAATATCAAAAACAATGTGTAGGTAGGTAATTACCAGACATCGATATCCTGTGCTTAAATACCAAATTTTAAAACACTTCCCGTGTTAGATATACAATTGTTTTGAAAACTTGCAAAATTTTCATATGCGCGGGCAGGATTTAAACCTGCGACTTTCGCATTACTAGTGGCGACGCCTCTTCTATCTGGGCTACCGCAGCTCAGTCCTTGCCCGCCAATTTTGCAAGTGTATTTTAATGCCAGTAACGCTTGGCACGGCTTCATCTACCGGGTTAGTTTTGCAACTAATACCCGGCGACTAAGTCTATCTCTAAAGATCTCTAAAGATAGAATTATCTAATTTAATAAATACCATACCAGCATACTATGGCTACGTTGTCATGTAAATCCAGTTGTTGCGAAGCAAATGCAGGAACTGTCATTGTAGATAGTATAACGGTAAACCAGTGGCTTAGTCACGCGAATTCTGGACCAAATTATGCGTAATAATCAATAGGAAATTGTTTCGAAAACAAAGACTAAATAATGAGCTTGGTCTTATCCTAATGTAAATGCTCCAATCGCAAGCTTATAAACTTAAGGCGAGTGGTGTCGCAAAAATAACGCCACTTCACGAAAAAAACATAGCTCTACACGCAATAATACACAAAATGTAAATGTCATTTGCACAAGTTTCAGCATTTACATAAAGTAATCCTGCAAATGTTTTAAAATATTTTCTTTATTATTATTATAATATAATACACTGCCGTGTGATGCCGGCTTAGAATAGCATCACCCCATTTCTTACCCATGGGTGTCGTAAGAGCCGACTAAGGGACTCGAGGGATGTATTGCAATTTTAGGCGATGGGCTGACAACCTGTCACTATAGTCATACACAGTTATCTAGTTGACCCTCAAGCTTTTGTCAGAAGTGGTGTTAATATCCGTTTTACGGCCGTTAACGCTCTGCCTACCCCGTAAGGGATATAGGCGTGATTTATGTATGTATGTATGTATGTATACACTAGCAGCTCATTGAGCTGATGCGTGTATATCACTGCACTTGTGTTTTTTTTATTGTATAGTTTTGAAATGATTGTCAAGTGTATTTTTGAAACTTATTACACTTGGTGCACTGACTACTGTCTCTGGGAGAGTGTTCCAGAGATCCTCAACACGATTAGGCAAGAAGTGTAAATTAAAAGTTATGGAGAAAAGTGCCAAAAACGGTCACTTTTGGTACTAATTTGTTATATCTCATATTACTGCGAATATTTCACAGGCCTATCTTCAGCAGTTAATGATGATGAATCAGGTAGGCACCTTTGTTAATTCATGGTAAAACTAAACTAACTCAACTGAATTATATAGGTATAGAAATGATTTACCTAAAACTAAACTATGAAGTGGTCCTCCAGTGCCCTCCATATGGTACCATACCAACGAATTGTATAATACCAAAATAGTACATTTTGTAAATGGGTTTTTAATTGGATCGCGTACTAATATTGCCTTAAAGCATACAAAACAAATCTCTTACAAAAGCACAATCACGTTTTATGCTTGATTTCCGGCAAAAGTTGTTGACTTTTAAAAACAAAAATAAACATAAAAAACTACAATACGAAACCTGTAAGGTACACTTCTATATTTGTGCTTCTCATTCAATTCGACAACCACGAACGAATACGTTTCTGAGTCACGTCATTAGTCTAGGAGTCGTCCATATATTACGTGTCGTCTATTAAGAGAAGGGAGGGCGGCGTCAGCGCTACGGTCTCTTACGTTGGGGAAGGGTGGTGGTCAGCCTTTGTGTAACACAACATTTTCTATTAATGTATTTTTTTTGCGTTTTGAGGATTTTGTCTCTGCCGTGTGATGCTGGCATAGAATAGTATCACCCTATTTATTTCCCGTGGGTTTTGTAAGAGGTGACTAAAGGACTATAGTGTTACGTGTGTATTGAAATTTTAGGCGATGGGCTGGCAACCTGTCACTATTACAAGAATTTCTGAATGACCCTAAAATGTCTGACCGTTTTACGGCCTTTTTACTCTCTGCCTACCCTGCACGGTATATCCCTTGCTATATATGCGTGAGGCGTAACAACCGTATGTATGTATGTAGGATTTTATATTAGAATTTCCGTCAAACAAGTAGCTACTTTCTTTTAAAGCACGTAACGGAATGAGGGGAGCGGAAGGGTCTTGACTAAGCGTTACGGTCCTGTTACCATTACGGAGGGGTCAAAAATATGTACATTTTACATACATACATACACACATCACGCCTATATCCCTTGCGGGGTGGACAGAGTGTAAACGGCCGTAAAAAACGGACATTTATGCCACGTCTGACAAACATTTGAGGATCATTCAGATAATTGTGTATCACCGACAGGTTTTTTTTTTTAGTTGTGGACCCTACGATGTTTAGCCCCGGGGCTTTTAATCTACACCTGACTGTATGGTGGGGAGCAGGAGCTCACCCGGAAAAGGGCTCACCCGGAAAAGTAGCTCACCCGGAAAAGGACTCACCGACAAGTTGTCAGCCTATCGCCTAAAATTGCAATACACATGTTATCCCCGAGTCCCACAATCGCCTCCTACGATACGGGAAAGAAATGGGATGATGCTAGTCTAAGCCGGCATCACACGGCAAACTACATTTTGCATTTTGCGTTACGTTACGTAAGTCGTGGTCGACCCCCCAAAGTTTCACCCACGCCTGGCCCATTCAATTTGTATTAGTATTACAAAGATCTTTTATTATTCAAATCCAGATTCATGGCACGTGTCATTGCATTGTTCAGCCAGTGTTACTTATTTGTATATTTCTTAATACATCTACAATACAGCTTAAAACTACTAATACTATTGTCGATAGTGAAATTTTGAGCTTAGCCTGATAAGTAGTACCGTTTAAATTTCATATATTTATCTGCTCCTGGTGTTGCAGTAGAACGCTCGATGTGGCGCAGTGGTAGTGCCTCTGCCTGCGGTGTCAAGGCCCCGGGTTCGATTCCCGGTGAGATATGAATTTTTAAGTGATGAGGACGGTAGTAAAGCTATGGCAATTTATTTCAAAAGTGGCCATTTTAAGGCACTTTAATAATAGCGTATATTTGATTGAGTTTGTAGTTTCTAATTTAAGTTAAGGATAATACTAAAAACTTGAGCAACAGACATTCCGATAGACGGTTTGTTTACACAGAAAACTTTTTTTTGTAAAATGGCGCCAAAGTCGAGTCGAGGCCGTTCGCGGCTACACTCGCCTTAAGGGCTGGAAAGAAAGAGTTCCCTATCCTTTGAACCTTTACTGTTAAGTACCGCTTTATCTTTCTTCTTTTGTTTGTACTTTGGTGTGAATCTATTTATCTATCTCCAAAATGTACCGTGTAAGCTGTGGTGTTGCTGATTGCATCTATTTACATAGGTCAACTGTAGGCGGCAAGAATGTAGAAGTATAGATAGGTAGGTAGGCAGGTTTAGATAGGTATAGGTACGTATATAATTAAGCTAGCATGATTTATGACAACGATATCTGTTTTAGCTCCTCGTACTACCTATCTATTTAATCATTTGAACATCTGATAAGTCAGTGTATCTAATAATGAAAAAAAAACCTCCATCATTGGTCTCTCTACAAAATGGCCGATTACCTCAAAATACCGTGGCAGGCCAAACTATTATTTGCCCCGGCCGAACCCCTTAATAGTTGCCGCGTCCAACTACTTCCCCCATCTAACCTCACGTTTTAAGCGCCGTCCCAGACACGTCCTTCCGGAAGAGGCTGACGACATCACAGAAGCGTCGAAGCGCAATTGGGCTGGTTGTTTGAACAACCACAAAACTTCTCCGGGTGAGCTCCTGCTCCCCACCATACCGGTGTAGATTTCATAGCCCCGGGGCTGAAATTGAAGAGTCCATAACTAAATAATAAAAAATGCCCCGACCGATTCAACTAGCGCATTTTCAGTTCATATTAATCACTAACAATCCCAGCATCTATATTAATGCTACGCTCACACCATGCACCTACTCCTGCTCCTGCCGCTGCCTACAATAATGCTTTAAGTACTTCCGCGGAAGTATCAACGCGAGTGAGTGTTCACACACTGCCGTCATACTCTTCTCGCACCAATATGAATGAGCGTGATAGCAATACATTCCACACGCGCTCGAGCTGCCGTTCCTTTGACTTGCGTACGAAATGCTGACACTCGCGGGAGCACGGAAAGTGGCATGACGAGTACCATAGCGAGACTCGAAAACTGAACTTCGACAACGCTACTCCGACATTATTTTATTTCGACGTTACTTAACTCCGAGATCAATATACTCTGATATAAGTTAACTCCGACATTCCTCTACTACGACTTGTTTACATGCTCGCGCTACCCACTTCCCTTACTATTTCATACATACATACACACATCACGCCCACAATCCCTTGCGGGGTAGGCAGAGCGTAAACAGCCGTAAAAAACGGCCATTTACACCACGTCTGACAAATGTTTGAGGGTCATTCGGAAAATTATGTATCCCTATAGTGACAGGTTGTCAGCCCATCGCCTAAAATTGTAATACACACCCTCGAGTCCCTTAGTCGCCTCTTACGACTCCCACGGGAAAGAAATGGGGTGATGCTATTCTAAGCCGGCATCACACGGCACTTACTACTTACTTACCTTACTATTTCCCTGCCCATATATGCGTGGTGTTATCGTGCTATAGGATTATATTTTTTACTTGAAATGCCGTGAAACATTGCCAACCTCAATCTGCACCATGACGAATTAATTTGTCAGAGATAACCATGCAAGGCAAATAGTTGGCAAATAGGTAGCAAAGTAACAAAAACCTTGAAGTTCAGGCCTGCTAAATACAAAATTGGTTGAATAAAAGCAGAAATAAGTAATAGATCGTTTTGTCTAGTGCCATACTGGCCTTTTGACCGTAAAAACTTTGGTGGCCTTTACGCAAACGAAAATAAACGATTACTTTTTTCTTTTCAAATATCATTTACATGTTTTAAGGGTTCCGTACCTTAAAAGGAAAACCCTTAGAGGATCACTTTGTTGTCCGTCCATCCATCTGTCTGTAACGACCCTTTATCTCGGGAAAGCGATATCAAGTTGAAATTTAAACCATATACCTACTTAAGTCTACGGCTGCTTGTAGTTGTAAAAAATGCAAGCTCCTAACTTAACGTAAGAAACATATATTATGCGGCCGTTTAAGCAGCACAAACGCGTGTTTTCGACCCTCTTAAGGACATCAAAATTCATAGAGTACTTCACGTGGACTTAGAACTATGAAATTTGGCAAGTAGCTTCGTTTTGCTTGATATATAAAAATCCAAAATAATGTTTTATTTTTAAAAATGGTGTTTTATGGGGGCGAAAAAGAAGTAAATTTTAAAATTGAGACTATTAGTTGAAGTGGGGTAACATTTATAAGGGCTTGATGTGCATGTTACGGAACCCTTGGTGGGCGCGTCCGACTTGCATTTGACCGGTTATTTCTAAGTTGCCAAGACTCGAATATTCCAAAAAGTTTTTATTACACACCTGGCATCATTCATTTTCGCTTAAAACCTACGTTTGAGTTCTCATGTGACTATATTAGGCTGTATGAGAACTAGTTTCGTAAAATGCGGATGGTTCTTCACCAAGGCCGTCGAGTCTATCAACTTTTAGTCTGTTTTAGTTCAGAAAATAATTAGCAACAGTTCCGAAGTCGAGATTTTCGATTAATTATTCATATCTATTTTGAATTGGCCGCTAATTCTCACCGGTCTGCCTTGTAAGGTCAAAAGCTTATCAGGTTGTCGTGTGATAACTTTAAATATTATATGCCGTGTGATGCCGGCTTAGAATAGCAACACCCCATTTCTTACCCGTGGGTGTCGTAAGAGGCGACTAAGGGGCTCGAGGGTGTGTATTGCAATTTTAGGCGATGGGCTGACAACCTGTCACTAGTGATAGACAATTATCTGAATGACCCTCAAATGTTTGTCAAACGTGGCGTAAGTGACCGTTTTTTCGGCCGTTTACGCTCTGCCTACCCCACAAAGGATATAGGCGTGATATATGTATGTATGTATTATAAGCATGGGAATATTCATTTCTCTTGAGTTTTCTTTCTACAAATTCAATCGTGATATTATATAAAAAGTAAAACAGCGTATATCTTGTTTGTCAACGACCGTATAAAGAATAAATAAATAGGCGTGTACATACACGCGTCTTACTTTTTGTTATAAAATTTCACGGTAAATGTTTCACTTTTGTACATACATACATATATCACGCCTATATCCCTTGCGTTTGCGTGGGTAGTCAGAGCGGAAAAGACCGAAAAAACGCTCACTCACGCCACGTCTGACAAACATTTGAGAGTCATTCAGATAATTGTGTGTGTGTATTGTGTATTTACTTTTGTACCTAGTACTATTATCTATTCTGTGGTTTTATCTTGGATCATTAGGTGAAAATTTAAGGTCATAATAATGTAAATTTTGCCAGGTGTCAGAAACAGGACACAGATTTATGTCGCAAGAATCATCGATGGTGCTAAACAGGATGTTCAGTAATGAATGGTTATCTATTAATTATTGGACACCCTGTATAGTACTATCAATGACACTAGCGACGAATCTTTTTTTTCTTTTATTAATTATGTGTTTGCTCTTGACTCTAGTCTTGGTCATAGCACAGAGACAGAGTCTAAGATAGAGCGAGCTCACCCAGAAGAAGCCTGTTCACTCTTACTTTGAAGAGATTAGGGTTGTATGCGTTTGGAAACACAGACGCAGGTAGTGAGTTCTATAGTATCTGTGTCACTTATACCATCAATGGTAATATTCGATGGTACTTCTGACACCTTGGGGAAAATTTATTAGTTAAAGTTGTATCTCTTTGGATTATTAGGTCCTTAATTGCAATTGAAACCAGGGCAACGGAAATTGCAAAGAAATGGACTAATTTTAGAAACAATAGACTTGAATTTAATAGATAGGTTTTATAATGTTTATTGTTTTTTCATTATTTGTTATTTGTAAATAAATTATTAATAATTTGATAGATGTACACTAAGATTAGAAACCTTTTTCAATGCCTAACTAGGTAATTATACTGTTGGTAATGTTCTAAATAGGTCTGCTTGATGGAAGAATCTTAACAATATTGCGTGCGTTTACCGCTTTTAGATACTTATTTGAAATGTTAACTTTAATTGTGTGAATTTATAAATGATAGTTAACTGGCTTCATTCCTAATCGATTATTGCAAAATCGGATCATCAATGATGCACTTTTAGATAAATACCAACAATGACTGCATTGTTCGTAAACAAAACCGGCAAAAATCGATTCGTGTAATAGATTCCGCTATATCGATTTCAAAAGTGATTTTTGTGAATTTTTCGGTCACGATTTTTCGATTGCGCATTCGAAATGACATGATGATTGTTACGTGACGAACTGTGAGAAAACTGACAATGTCGTATAATTATCCTGATTGATTTTTAACTCACTTAATGAAGGACGGTCTCCATTCGTCAAAATCATTGTTTTGGTTTAATTTTAATATTACAGATTAGAGACTAGCTCAATCGTATGGAGACCATATGAAACCAAATACGTTAACATGTTAGAAAAAATCCAAAATAAATTCACGAGATACTTATATTGTAAATTGTATGGAGTTTACCCATTTTACCCACGCATGTATCCCACTCTCTTTGTAATAGGTATGGTTGGCTATTACAAGCTGGAAGTTAGGAGAGACCTCGCACTAGTTAAATATATTTTTAAGGTGCTGAGAGGGATAATCACAAACCCAGACGTGCTTGAACAAATAGGACTACTAGTTCTGAATACCCGTTAGCGAAGGGAACCTAGAGCTCAGACGTTTGCCATCCCGCGGTGTAGGACAAACGTACTCGCTAATGCACCTACAGTAGTAGCGCTGAGATTACTAAACACAGCAGCTGAATTGACTGACGTGTTTCACTGTTCGATTGCGGAATTCACGGAATGTATGATTTTCATTTTGTCTAACCAATAGATAACTAATGGCCCAATGGATAACTAATCGACCAATGCTAAACCAATAGATTTTTTAGTTACTTTTTTATAGTTTATTAAAGTTATTGTGCCTACTTAATTTACTTGTTGACGTTGTTAATAAAAAGATAATGGTGATGGTGATATACCTATTTTAAATGTTGATTATGTATTGTAAAATGTTATTATTAAATGATTGTTTATAGCTTTTGATTTGTAAGTTGAATATTAATTTCTTTTCTATTAATAGTTTTTGACATTTAATTTGTAATTGTTTTTTAATAATTTATTTAGTTTTGTAGTAATTTATTATTGATTTTTCATTGACATTTAACTTATACAAAATAACTATTAATTGTTTCAACGGATTATTGCATGATTTTTATTTGTATGTAAAAATGACGTAAACATTATCGCCTTGGTGTATAACTGTAATGATATTGATTTGAATAAAAAAATAAATTAAATTAAATTAATTAAATTAAATATGTTCACCGAGTTTTTTAAAAGACAAAAAAAATATATTTTCCATTATTAAAATGTCACACCCGAGTGCACCCGTGTCTTTTTCTCTCTTTTTACCTTCTGGTTGGCCGGTAGAGAATGCCGCGTGGCATTAGGCCCACCTTTTGTACCATGTGTATAAAATAAATAAATAATAAATATATTTAAAAAAACTTAAAGGATAAGGATTTGTCTTCAAATTGCATATAGACACTGTTATATTTAATATCAAAAACTAAAGAAACCTTTTTCAATATCAATATAAGTAATTATTATACCAATTGACTTAAAATTTACGAATCATACTTGTTAAGTAAATTACCACAAGATGATCGATTCGCTAAGTTGTTGACTTTTAGCAGCAATAAAGCAACTGGATAAATTATTATAATTTTAGGATTAGATATAAACTGTTTGTCATTTCAACTACATTTCAATCAACAAAATGGCAAATCAATACAATGGTTGCTGTACAACCGATGATGATTTTTCGTTTTAGTAGTATTACCTATCATAATCTAAAATAATATTTTGATATAAAAAAAAATTTGGGTCATGACTCATGGGCAACAAATTGGGTCACGTTTAAAAAATATTGGTAGGTGTATTTTAATGACGAAACTATAGTTATCTTTATACCTTATAGGCGAAACCCCAAGAGAGGCTGGTGATAAGGAACAACTTACCCCAAGTAACATCGGTTGAAATGAGAAAAATAATTTCACCTCCCATACAAAACTGCCGATTGGCTGATGCGAGTTACTATGAAAACTCAAAACATGCTTATAATTTTTGATCTATGTTCCTTAGGGAAAGTTGTTCCTTATCACCAGTACGTCTTGAGTTTTCAGTATCGGTAACTAGTAAAATTTCACCCTATATTGACATCTCGTCAGTTTGGTTTGCCACATATGATTCGCCACGAAACGCATAGAAGAAGAAGTTTGGCATAAAACTAAAACTTCAATAAAAAAGCCTGACCAAAATCAGGCTGAGAATGCTTTATCGCGAAATCACTGAAAACTCCTAAGCGATCAGTATGGCCAAATACTGGTTCAAAAAAACAACAACATTTGATTGATGCTCATCAACTCGATAAAAAAGAAAACAGATAAGTAATTATAAGGGCACAATTGACATATAAATAAGGTAGACAAAATATCTTCACAAGAACTTACTACTGAAGTTACTAGTTATTATTCTGTGCTACTGACAAACTGCCGACCTACTGATATTACCTTTGCCTTTAAATGTGAAGTCACAATAACGCGGAAATGACACCCGATAATGTTGCCTGTAGTTCCATCTTTCTCAACACTATTTCTGGGAGTAGTAATATGGTAATTATTTTCTCGTAGGACTTGATGTCGACGAAGGATCGGAAGAAAATCCTATCGTTACTCGTGCTTTTTCTTTCAGCGCACACTTGTGAAACAATAGGTATGGTAATATTTATATGTCGCAATAATGTGGCAGAAATAGGAATACAGCGTAACTCCTAGAAATTTGGCCAACAGCCGGAATACAGACTTCATTCTACTATTCTACACATTCATAACCTGGCCAGCCCCGAGGCAGTGACTTTATTTTTATTTTTTATCCCGCCCGAGCCGGTTTTCTATTAGGACAATACAAAATTGTTGCAAAAAAAAGAAAATTGCTTTAAGCATCATGACGTCAATAAGTGATAATACTATCCTACATTGAATAAAGTTATTTAATTTTTTTAATTTTAAACTTGGCCTGGATTTTGGCTTAATTTCTAAACTGGTTAAGGAATATGGCAAAACGAAGTTCAAAATTTACTTTTTTATAATCAAATGTCGTCATGAATATTAATGCGTTCACTTTTATGGTTACTCCTTGTTTCTTAAAAAAGAAACAATGACTTACAAAATATATAAATCAATGAATTAAATTTCATTGAGATAATATATACAATATACATACATACATACATATATCACGCCTTTATCCCTTGCGGGGAAGGCAGAGCATAAACGTATAACTTTTTAAGAGCATAAACGGCCGCAAAAAATGGACATTTAGCCACGTTTAACAAACATTCGAGGGTCATTCGGAAAACTGTGTATCGCCATATTGACAGGTTGTCAGCCCAAATTGCAATACACACCCTCGAGTCCCTTTGTCGCCTTTTACGACACCCACGGGAAAGAAATGGGGTAATGCTATTCTAAGCCGGCATGACATAATATATAATACGAATCAATCCTTAAATTGAAGTAAAATATTGGCATAGTTTATACCTAAGTGTTCCAGATGGGTTAATTTCTGGAACTTATGAATATTTATTTAATTTACAAACAATCACTAACAGACGTGAAGTTTATTTGGTTTCAATCTTTGTAAAATTTATTTATCATATATTTCCTTTTTCGGGAAAAAACATCAAAATAGTCATGTCGACACTTAATTGAAAAAGAAAACCTTTTGTACCTTTTGTTCGTCGTATCTTCTTTAACAATTTGGGCAAAACGTAGATCTATATGGGGCGATGACAAAATTAAATCACGATAAGGCCAAATTCCTAGGATTTCATTCGAATTCCTGATTTTGCCATTTTCCTGCGACATTTATATATGCCCTATTAGATCCAAATCCAAGTAAGTTTGAATATTAAAAAGCCATAAACCCGTTTAGGCTTCGCAGCATCTTGCACCGTGGTATTACTGCATTTTACTGCAGGCTGTTAAACGATTTACATAGTTAAACGTGCCGTGGTGCAACAAGAGCGATCCCTAGACTTGCATCGTACGTATCTACTCGTAGTTATAGTATAGTGCATATTATACCGGGTGTAAGGGCCAGCCCTCCGAATAGTGATAGGGTGCATTCAGTCAATGAAACTGACCAACTTTCCCCTTGAAACATATGTCAGGAAACGACAAATAAATATTGTCCTCCCATACAAAATCACAATCAGCTGACTGCATTTACTATGGGAAGTCAAAAAATGTTTGACGTTTCCTAAAATATTTGTTTATGGGAAGATGTTCAGTTTCATGGTCTAAATGCACCCTATATGTATTCGGATTGCTGTCCCTTACACCCTGTATAAGGAAGTCTTTGATATAGTCTGATATACATTGTAAATTTTTAGGTTCTTCAACTTTGTAGACACTACAAAATTTTTCGTTTATATTGGACAATACAATTTTTTCGCTTTAATGCAATGAAATGAAACTAATCCATATGTCGTCGCCAACATTAAAAGCATTTGCAGTTGCAATTGCATCTCAGTGCATAATGTCCAAATCCCAAAATGTATATTTTAGACAATGGACATTTGAAATATAGTTATCATATTTACAATTTAATTAATTTTGTTGTTTATCTCATTAGGTTTACTGTGCTACTTCGCAAACATAAGTTATCAGCTTATAAGGAACTACCAAAGGTTATCTCTATAACAAACTCAAATACAAACATTATACGCACGCACATACACACGTACACATATCACGCCTTTATCCTTTGCAGAGCATTAACGGCCGTAACAAGCATAATTTATTAAAAACACGACTGCTTTCTGAGATAAAGCCTAGCCTATGACATTCGGGATTATGTGAGGATTCTTCCGATAAAATTCCCATTCGAATCTATTAAGTGGTTATCGAGTTGCAGCACATAGACTTGCACATATATACATACATACATGAACTCTAAAAACATTATACTCCTTTTTTGGTTGGGCAGTCGTGTAAAAACGGTCGCTATCGCTGTTTGACAAATATTGGAGGGCCGGTTCAAAAAATCGTGTATCACTATAGTGACAGGTTGTCAGCCTGTCGCTTAAAATTGTAATACACAAAAAACCCTCGAGTCCGTTAGTCGTCTCCTACAACAACCACGGGAAAGAAATGGGGTGATGCTATTCTACCACTAGGTATTACACGGCGGTGCCGGCATTAGACGGCATTCTACACAGGATCCGATAAGATCTACATACTATTGAATATTGGTTATTGGTACACCATTTACAATGTTTCCACCATCTTTAGATCATTACTGGTAGTAGATTTAAATAGATAGCTAACCTGAAGTTAACCTATTCTATTCTAAGCATCTTTCAAATTAAAACGTAAAAACTCAATGAAATATTCGCTGTCATTAGAGTTATGGCCATTAATACCAAAAGTGTCCGTTTTTAGGCACTTTTTGCCATAAGTTGAATGACAGCGTTGAGTTTGCAGGTTCTAATTTTACTTCAGAATAATAATAAAAACTTGAGCAACGGACATTATGATAGATTGTTTGTATAAAGAGAAAATATTTTTTTGTGAAGTGGCGCCACTGTCGAGGAAGTTCACGACTACACTCGACTTAAATACAAACACTCTATGCACGTACCTAAAGATATAGATCTACATACTATTGAATGTTGGTTATTGGTACACCATTTACAATATTTATACCATCTTTGGATCATTATTATCTTTACTGGTAGATTCAAATAGATAGGTAATCTGAAGTTAACCTATTCTAACCTTACCAACCTTCAGATATGCTTCTGTGTCATAGAAACCATCTGGCAAGTTGATATCAGCAGCAGACATTTACAAACATATATCTCGCCTTTATCCCTTGCGGGGAAGGCAGAGCGTAAACGGCCGCAAAAAACGGACATTTAAGCTACGTCTGACAAACATTCAAGGGTCATTCTGAAAACCAGTGTGTATCGCCATAGTGACAGGTTGTCAGCCCATCGCCTTCAATTGCAATACACACCCTCGAAGCCCTACTTCGCCTTTAACGATACCCACGGGAAAGAAATGGGGTGATGCTATTCTAAGCCGGCATCACACGGCATTCGAAGCCGGCATCACACGGCATTCCAACCCGGCACAGACAAGTAGACATTTAAGGGATCAAATTATACAGATTTTTCTTAATAAATTGAAATTGAAATTCTTTATTCAATGTAGGATAGTATTATCATATTACTTATTGACGTCATGAACCGTCATTGTAAAAAAAAGAAATTTGTATCACACAATTTTCTTTTTTTTATAACAATTTTGTAATGTCCTAATAGAAAACCGGCTCGGGCGGGATAAAAAAATATAAAAATCAAAGCACTGCCACGGGGCTGGCCACGTTAATCACACGACATCTAACTTTACGCCACCACCATCTGAAAACGATATTTGTTTCAAATTGAAGTCAAGATTTTTAAAGCGTGTAGTTTACATGCGTATAATTAATCGGACCTCCTGAACAGGAAAAACCCACCAAAAAACCTGCCCAGAAGTGCTCTTACTCTAAATTAACAATCGTACTAGCCCCTACGCTACCCTAGCTAATTCTGGAAGTAAAAAAAAAATATGTATAGACCAAAAATGGCTTCATATTTTTTTGTAAAAATTGCAGTAGATAAATCTACCAGTTTCAACTTATAAAATATTTAGCTAGTCTACATATTGTTAATTTGTGAAAATATTTACTTTAGACAATTGAAATTACCTACATCCATGGAGATTTATAAAATTATGTCAGTTGTAAACTCCACGCACGTCCAATAAGTTCCTGAATCGGTAGCCAGTATATGTTAATCTCTCAAATAGGTAGTTTTCTACTGTGACTGTGAGTACAATTGTTAAACGCTGTTAAAAGATTAAAACAAGTTGCAATTTGGTTGATATTTATACAATCGAATATGGTTCAAGCTAAGACTTAAAATAGATTACGAAATAATTACCCTCTCATTTGTCTTAAAATTAGAACTTGTCATAGGCTAACAGTTACCTGTCAAGCAATAATTCAACTACAGTCATATTTCTAACTAGCTAATCTAAACAGCCAACTTTGACAGTCGATGATATAACAAGAGCATTCCACATAGACCTCTCAGAGTGAGGGAATTTTGTTGCAGACGTAACCTGCGAGCAATCAGAGTGAAGCCATCAAAACTCATCATAAACGCTTGGCACGCTTTGAAAATGTCATAAAGGTAAAGGTGACCGATATTAGTTACCTTAGTTTAAAAAAAACACTAAATATTATACTGTAGTGTAAACGTGCTTTATAATTCTTTGAGTTTTATAATATGAACACGATATAAATCCGTTTATATAGTTTTATTGTGTAAAAACTCTGACACCAGGGTTCATCGGATCGTTGACGATTTGGTGTCCCACACGAAAAGAGAAGAGAAGAGTAGAAGAGTGGTTTGTAAAAAAGGTAGGTATACCAAAATTGTAATTGCTTTTATCTACATTTGTCTCATAATGTTCGAATTACAGATTCGAAAACAGTTGTATAAATACTTGCTTTGTTGTTTTTTCTTTTTTTGTAAATGTTTTAATAAAAAAAATAAAAATGCAGAATGCCTCTATAAATTAAAGTTTATTCTCAAACGCCGTTAAGCATTACGTCTTAATGAGAAGGTACGCCTTTCAATAAAAACGGAGAAATAAAACGAAGTGTTCTGTGCCAATACTTGTTTAATCTGTGCCAATAGGTACTAAATTTTGCCGCTATCTTCCGCCACACCTATCATCCATGCCGAGTTATGTTGTGTGGTTAGTTTTGATTAAGACTTTGTTATTGTGCTTTTTTTAAGTAATTTTCCTATATTTTAAAATAAAAAATTTAAGTGACGAGGAAATTTCCGCGCCACCTAATGCACCCCAACAGTTGCATAAACTTATCTTTTGCGATCGTCATATCTTCATACAACTAGCTTTTCATGGCTTCATTCAGGATGTTTGTAGGGTTCCTTCTGAACATTGCTTTGCTATGAGCTATAGCTAGACAGTACTCAATAGCTAGACTTAGGCTTACTCAACTCTTACGATGCTGGACACGGTAATAGTAGACTTTAAACCATTAGTAATGGTTCTCACAGTCAATATGGATTTTGCGCTCACGGATTATTTGTCATATGGAAGCAACAAGGAAGAGGTTAGAAGTATGCGTTATGTATGAGAGTGTCAAAAATATTGTCCAGTTTTTATATTCTTTGACCATTCATCACTTATATTGTTAAAAGTTGAATAGGTATGGCAATGTTGATATTTACGTAATAGTTCAGCTATTCATCACAAACAATTTACACTGTTATTTATATATACCTATTAAAGTTTATGTAATAATTTTTCTTCGAAATTCCTATCTCCTTTGGAAAACCACGTAATCCCTGAGTAATTAAGGATACTTTTTACCGCCGGAAAGTGCTTTGAAAACGGGCATTAGACGGGCCTCCCTCTAGATTACGTATAGGTACGTCTATATACCATGCCGTGTGATTAACCTGGCCAGCCCCTTGGCAGTGCTTTGATTTTTGAATACCAAATTTTAAAACACTTCCCGTGTTAGGTATACAATTTTTGAAAACTTACAAAATTTTCAAGCGCGGGCAGGATTTGAACCTGCGACTTTCGCATTACTAGTGGCGACGCCTCTTCCATCTGGGCTACCGCAGCTCTTTGCTTTGATTTGTATTTTTTTATCCCGCCCGAGCCGGTTTTCTATTAGGACAAAATTGTTATAAAAAAAGAAAATTGTGTGATACAAATTTCCTTTTTTTTACAATGACGGTTCATGACGTCAATAAGTGATATGATAATACTATCCTACATTGAATAAAGAATTTCAATTTCCTTCATGAAATTACTTCACGAAACCACAGACAACAGAAGTAAATTCTGAAGATATATTTATTTATTTATTGAAACATAATTTGACAGCATTACAGTATGAAGCCAAGGCATCAACGAAAACATTTTATTAGATATTATGCGATGATGCAAATAAACGATATTCCATTCAACACAAAAACACCAACATTATTGCTATTTGAATATGGAAACAAAGAGCCAGAAGTCTTGCATTTAAAGAGAAAGATTAGATACTTATTTATATGCAACTACGAATCGCTCTGTTACTTAAGGCGAGTGTAGCCGTGAAGGACCTCGACAGTAGCGCCACTTCACAAAAAAGTTTCTTTTTATACAAACCATCTATCAGAATGACCGTTGCTCAAGTTTTTAGTGTTATCTTTAAGTAAAATTAGAACCTACGAACTTAATAAATATGTATTTGCTGTAATTAAAGTTATAGGAATGAATACCAATAGTAGCCCGCCCTACCTTTGGTATTCATGATGATAGATTGTTTCTATAAAGAGAAAATATTTTTTGTAAAGTGGCGCCACTGTCGAGGTCATTCACGAGTACACTCGCCGTAAATGTCTTCGCATATCTTCAGCGATTAATATTCCTAGTTTCATGATTTTTGAAAACTTGCTAAGTTTTCAAAAATTGTTTAGGTACCTAACACGGGAAGTGTTTTTAAATTTGGCATTCAAGATGAACAGTATCAAAGCCGTTTTACAAAGTTAAATAGCGTCTAAACACTCGTCTAAATTTTTTATAATAACATGGTAGCTGATGTTCACCTAATTTAAAAACACTTACACACTTACTATACAATTTGGCAAAGCGATGGAAAACGCGATAAATTGTACAACCAAAAATTTACCCTGAAATGTTTGTGAAACGTTGCATGAATGTTCTGTACTGCCTATCCCACAAGGGATAAAGGCGTAATATGTGTGTGTTTAGAATCATACGCAACATTACGCAGTTTTCAATAAGTACCATTAATTCTTGGTTGTGTTGGCGGTCGATTCGTAGATATGCTTATTCAGCAGTCAGTGCCTTGAGCGCAACAAATGCTGGGGAGATTGACATCTTGACATGACACGAATAATGACAAGCATCAGAGAGCTTAATGGTAGATCCTACGCATTTCATTGAAGAATGTTAAGTGCCGTGTGATGCCGGCTTAAAGTAGCATCATCTCGTTTCTTACCCATGGGAGTCGTAAGAGGCGACTTAGGGACTCGAGGGTGTGTATTACATTTTTGGGCGATGGGCTGACAACCTATCACTATGGCTATGCACAATTTTTCGAATGACCCTCAAATATTTGTCTGACGTGGCGTTAATGTCCGTTTTGCGGTCGCTGCCTACCCCGCAAGGGATATAGGCGTGATGTGTGATGTGATGATGTTTAGCTGCTACAAATAGAATTGTAAAAAAATTGTTGAAGTAGCGATTGCACTTACCCTACCATTGCTCCTAATTCGATGTTCTTTGATGGTTGTTTTACGGGCAACATAACAACAAATTCAAGATAACCAGCAATGGATGCCGAATTGGGCCAGATTAATCGAGATGTGTAATCGCATCTTAAGTTTTTCATATTAAAATTTCTTTCACGTAATTGATAAAGATATAACGTAAAAGAGTTGATAACATGTCATAAAATTCATTTTGTCGTGCTTGAAACTGTGTATTAAAAAATACGGATAGAAGCATTCTAGTTGTAATATTATATGTTGTAAAATAAAAATGACAACACCAGCTAAGGCGAATTCCGTATTGACGGACTGACGGATGCGTCTGTCATACAGCTTGATCAAATTCCCACGGTATCCGTTTTTTAATGGGATGTCAACATTTTATTTTGTGTGACAGACGGATGCGTCAAAAATCAGTCCGTCATAATGGAAGAACTACCTAAGCTTTTTGAAGACTGGAATAAAATCTAGACTTAATGATAGTATATACGGAAGAGGTGAAGATGTTCCAATATGTTGAGATAATTAACAACAAGACGAAATTACAACCTTCAAATTGCTTTCCAAACCAATATCAACAAAATTATAACTCACAAGTAGTACACAATAAAGTGCAATATGTCAAACAAAAGTCAATGATGTGATAAATGTACTGATGACAAAACCAAACTCACGAATCTGTGCGGCAAATTGAAAGTGTCTACTAGGGTCGACGTCCCAGTCCAAAATCAGTAAATATTTTTTAAAAAACTTGCAAAAATGTTCTACCGCGGGCAGGATTTGAACCTGCGACGTTCGCCGTCACTAGTGGCGACGCCTCTTTAATCTGGGCTACCGCGGCTCGTCTCTTGCACGCGAATCGGTTTATTCATGACGTCAATAGTGATAGTTCTATCCTACATTGAATAAAGTCTATTTAAATTGTTTCCCATCACGTTACATCACACATTGTAATTCATGTTATTTTATTAGGTTACAATAATTTCAAAATAATCAATAGAATAAAATAAGAAATACTGCAACTGCCCGACCAAAAAAGGAGCGTAATGTTTTTAGAGTTCATGTATGTATGTATGTACGATTCTTTAAAGAACTGTATGTAACTCGGTAACCACTGAACAGATTCGAATGGAAATTGTATCGGAAGAATCCTTACATTGTCCCGAGTATCATCTATAGGCAAGTCTTTATCTCAAAAAGCAGTCGTGTTTTTATTTTTTTTAAATAAATAAAATAAAAACACGACTGCTTATTTATACTTGTTAGCCAACCAGTTGCAACCAAAACAAGCCGGCATCACACGGCCTAGTTACAAATGTTTTATGTGAAATAATCAGAAACTGGTGCCTGGTTTGCGACGGGTACGTTCACCCTACTCTGTGTTGGGTCTTAATTCGAACATTCGTCTTATAATCAGTGACCAGGAAGATCTGTTGTACTGACGACACATCGATCAAATCGATTTGGAAATCGATTCAACTGTGCAATCGCTCGACAATCGACAAATGCCGAATAGTCGTGAACGCGTGATAATAGAACGTTACCACAAAACATGTTGTGGGCAAATAGACTTATTTAGTGGCGAGCTTTCGACACACTTCGAAGTATATTGCTGCTTTTGTTTTATTTGCCGCAGATTAGTAGCGTTAAAAAAGCTATAAAACTGAGTAATGAAAACGAATAAATGAAACACTAAAAACGTAGTATCGTAAGAAACGTACTGATCAGTCGTGGATTTTTTATCTAGAGGCTTGTCCTAAGGTTTTAACTGATGCTGTTTATGAGAATAACGCATTATCTCGGCGTAAATAGCGTATGTCGCTATATTATTTTATTTATTTTGGAAAATTCACAGCTGTTGACACAATATATACATAAAAACATAAAAATATTATAGGTCTGCACCAGTAGACAATAGAGTAAGCTGAAATAAAGCATGTCAATGAAATATCTAGTAGCTCTCCAACATTGAAAAAATCTTATATTATAAAGAGGACAGATTTCATTTTTCGTTTGAGTCGAATAGGCTCCGAAACTACTGAACCGATAGAAAAAAAAAATAACCATTAGAATCCTACATTACCCTGATAAACATAAGCTATATTAAAATGTCATAATACCGCGGGAAAACGGTTAGCAGCAGGTGAAACTACTGGGCAAACAATATTTTCGAAAATTGTCGATGCAAATACAAACACAAATAAAAAATAACCTTTATGTCCTAAATAAACGGCGGCGTTCTGCGACTTTACGCAAATGGATTCCGATCTTACAATGCAGCAATGAATGCGCAAGTTTGATGCTTGGAGATATAGATGAAACCGTGGCTTTGAGTGATGCGCAATATAGAGGATCGAAATTGGAATGCGTGGCAGGTGTAGAGTTATGTCGGGTTTGTTAAACAGAAGTAGATTTTGAGGGCAAAACGTATTGAGAATATCATTGTTGATAGCACCTACCACAAACTGTATTGCGTTCACGTAAACCACCACACGATCACTTACATAATTTGAAAACTACTTGAGATTTTATAACACGTATTAAAATTATAATGAAAAAAAAAACGGTAAGAATGAATGGAGAGGATAAACTGGACGGAAAGGAAGACAAAAAGACGTACTCCAGTTTGTAAAAGAGAAAAAAACTTTACTCAATACAAAAGATACCTAATAGAAAGAGAAACATGATACGGCATGACTAGTTATTCAAAACGATTGTTGAGGGCAAGGTCGAAGTAAAAAGACCAAGAACGAGTTATTTAGACCAAATAAAAGAAAAAATTTCATGTCGTACAAGGAAGTCAAGGAGAAGGCAGAAGATAGAGAGAACTGGCGGAAACTCCACTGACAAGAACAATACTCTTAAATATAAGAAGAAGAAGTTTTGGTACATATTACTTACTCTACCTCTGTTTCATGGTCCCTTATAATCACATGTTTGTTCAAATAATATTTACGTCTCTTGAAAACTTGCAAAATTTTCAAGTGTGGACAGGATTTGAACCTGCGACTTTCGTCATTACTAGTGACGACGCCTCTTCCATCGGGGCCACCGCAGCTCGTTCCTTGCTCGCACTTGAAAATTTTGCAAGTTTTCAAGAATTGTATACCTAACACGGGACATGTTTTAAAATTTGGAATTCAATATTAACGTCTATGGATATCCATAGATAATCAAATTATTAATTTATGCTTATAGAAACACGGTAGTAACTAGTAATTAACAAGAAAATATTCAAGCAACCGCGGAATATATCATATCATGTTTAACCAGTGGCTAAATTAATATTATTTTCTCGTAATATTATTGATCAGGTATATTTTATATTAATATTTTTTATAATTATGGTTCTGGTTATTCAAAACAACTAACGTACGTTAAAAACCCAGTAGGTATTTAAAAATCTCGAGAAAAATTGGTTGTAATGTTTCAAATCGTTATCCAAAATCGATGTTAAGATTCACGCTATGTATTTTCTCTCGATTTTTTTAAAATTTTAAAAACCTTTTCACCAATTGGTAAGACCCGTTAGACCATTAAAAAAACATTCTAACCTTTAAAATTAAAGCACTGGCGAGAAAAATTGGTTGTAATGTTTCAAATCGTTTTCCAAAATCGATGTTATGATTCACGCTTCGTAGTTGCTCTCGATTTTTTCAAAATTTTAAAAACCTTTTTTACTAATTGGTAAGACTTTGCAACTCTCAATTTCGATCATGACTCGAAACATTTCAATGCCAGAAGCGTAAAGACGATTAAGTTATTTCTACCCGTGGGTGTCATAAAAGACGACTAAGGGATAAATCTAGAGAATGGGCACCAGCGCTCCCAGTGTTTACTACATCTTGCACTGCGCTCGCCAATCCGCCTGCCAAGCGTGGTGAGTATGGCAAATACCCTTCAATTGGGGGAGGTCCATGACCAGCAGTGGACTGTTGAAAGTGATGTAATAATAATAAATAAATAAATATCTTAGACGATTCAAAAAGTGCCACCTAGTCCCAAACTAAGCAAAGCTTGTACTACGGGAACTAAATAACTAAAATTAATACTTATATACTTTTTTGTAAATAAATACGTAAAATACATAGATAGATTCGACCCAGACTACCTAAACACAAATATCTGAAAATAACAAATATTTGTGTCTTGTGGGGATCGAACCCTCAAATAGCTAATGTTAATACTTATATACTTTTTTGATAATAAATACGTATAATACATAGATAGACCCAGACTAAACACAAATATCTGAAAATAACAAATATTTGTGTCTTGTGGGGGTCGAACCCACGACCCTCGGCGTAGCAGGCAGGAGTACTATCCGCTACGCCATCAGCCAGAAGTTATTGTTTGCTTTGTATTGCTGGCTAAATATAGCATCACACCATTTCTTTCCCTGTCTGAAAGTGTAAACAAAAAGTGTACACAATTTTCCGAAAAGCCCTTAAATATTTTGTCGGACGTGGCGTAAATGTCCGTCCGTTTTTTGCGGCCGTTTACGCTCTGCCTTCCCCGCAAGAATTATAGGCGTGATATGTGTGTATAAGTATGTAAATGCGTAGGATGCTAGCAAATAGTGTAAACATAAATTATCACGTTTATTTTATCTATTAGTTATTTGTTTCGTGGGCCGAATGTCAAGTTTCAGTTATCTAAGTGGCTCATTGTCGAGGGGTCATAGGCGGTTCACCCACTTGTCATCCAACGCCCCGTTTCACAACGCACCATAACGCATGCGTCTGTCAGACAAAAGGAATTGCGATTTCCGATTTCATTCGCATACTAGGCTACGGTTCGTTTACGGATGTGTATGTCAAAAGATTTGAAATCACCCTAGCCGTATTAGTATGTGTATTTGATCGGAAATCGCAATTCCTTTTGTGTGACAGACGCATGCGTTAAGGTGCTTTAAAAAGACAGCGATGGACGACAAGTGTGTGAAACGCCAAAGGCTTGGAGGTTCGTTGAAAAATACGCAGTTTTCTTTGGATCATTTCTTATAACGTAGTAGATGTTTAGATTTTAGATAAGTCAGCACAAAAATAACTATACAAATTAGAATACCAAATTTTCATATCACGAAGTATTTGATTATAGATATTGTAGTGCAAAATAATATGTTTTAAAATAATTTTACCAAATTAAAGTAAGTATGCGGATCTAAGTATTCCGTCATAGTTAAAGCATATTTTGACGGCCGATGCGGCGCAGTGGTAGTGCGATTGCCTGCTGCGCAAGGTTCCGGGTTCGAATCCCGGTGGGGCAATCACATAGTTTCGAGTCTGGTAAAGACATCGCAGGCTGAACCGACTCGTAAGAAATAATGGTTCTGTGCTTCAGAGGGCACTTTAAGCCGGCGGTCCTAGTTGCTGTCTATGACTTAGATGGCGGTCGGTACACAACCATATCAGAGGCCCACTAGCAGGTAGAAAGGGGTTGAAAAACTCTGATTACCCGGTGAACCATCGGGTCGTTCGTCGACTCGGTATCCCGCACAAAAAAGAACGCATGCTGTGCACATACGTAAAGATCGTTAAGGTTTTGAATTCTCGCGGTCTTGAATTAAAATTAATTACTACCAATATCCTTGCGAACCTAATAATAATATAATTTGATAATGAGATTTATAATAATATGATTTTTCAAGTGAGTTGCTATTTCTATTCCTAATATCTAAATTATGCGAATGAACTACTACGAAAGTACGACAGGCGGGCGTATATGATCTGTCGACCTCCGTGAAGAAAGCTGCCGTAAGCAGCCGAAATATTATAAGCAGTTTTCAAAAATTGTATACCTACCTAACACGGAAAGTGTTTAAAAAAATTGTATTGAATTTATCGCGGGTTTTCATCGCTTAGACTACATTTAATCTGTAAAGATAGAATTAGTCGCCGAATTAGTTGCAAATCTAACCCGGTAGATGGAGCCGTGCCACGCGTTGCTGGCATTAAATACACTTGCAAAATTTTCGGGCAGGAGACGAGCTTCGGTAGCCCAGATGGAAGAGGCGTCGTCACTAGTAATGACGAAAGTCGCGAGTTCAAATCCTGCCCGCACTTGAAAATTTTGCTAGTTAAAATAAAGCAGCCAGAGAGATAAACTCTTTACCAAATTAATAACAATTAAGTCGCGTAAACTCACATTATGAGTGATACTTGCTCATTTAATAATAAAATACTATGAAAGTGTGGTGCGATCCATTTTTGTAACTTATTTCACTCAAAATATGTACTTATTCTAAAAACAGTGTTTGAAGTCAATAAATTTAACTATTCACTGTGAGCCCCTATACTTATGTAATTCCTGGCATCCATTTTGTCGTGTTGCGAAAATAGCTTACAATCACAGTGTGTAGCAAGACCTCGGAAGATAACCTATAACTAAGTATCTACCTACTTGTCTTAGCATAGTCTTAGTATTAATTTTGAAACTTTTTCTACTTTATTTTTATGGTAGGTATGTACAGTAGAATAAAAATCAGTAGAATACTTAATTAAACACATACAAAAATCAGATAGAACACAAGAATCGCAAGTATTCGCAAAAAATAATGTATTATGTTTTTAAGATTGCTATACACTACGCAAAAAAGTGTAAAAATAGACCAAACTTTATTTAATTATTTCATCCTTTAATTATCCTGCAACCAGAATCTAAATAATATACATAAAAATATTTTTATCGTATTCACCATCAAAATTGCATGCATCCAAAAATACCCATTTTTCTCACCACGCGGCCTTAATCAGGTAGTGCTTCCCAAACTCCACTTCTGACACAGAATATATAATAGCTTCTGATCGAATGCCTTCTCTAAATCGATGAATATGAAGTGTAATGTTTAATGTCACTCTCTCTCTCCTCGTGTGGGACACCGAGTCGTCCAACGACCCGATGAACCCTGGTGTCAGAGTTTTAACGCCACTGTGCTAATGCGAAAACTGTATTTCCATGCAGCACAGTGACATAAATCTTTGCGGCCGTCGTTGTCGCGACGCTTCACGATATGAACTGAACCTAGATGTTATTCCTTGTAATCCTAGTAATATTATAAATGCGAAAGTTTGTATGTTTGTTACTTCTTCGCTCAAAAACTATTTAACGTAATGAAATTTGGCACACAGGATAGTTTTATGAGTACGCGGGCAAAGCCGCGAGTAATAGCAAGTATGTCATTAGCTCCAAGCGTTGTTACGTAACATAACATAACATAATATATGAAATTATTTGCTGCAAATATAACAAAATAAGTTATTATATGTTTTTGTAGTTTGAGAAATCAACATACCTAGTATTAATTTACTTAAATATTTGCCTTTTTTTATAGTTCTGGATCCTATAATTTTAACCCCGCGGCTTTTTAAAAAATCTACACCTGACTGTAATAAAATATTTGACTACATTTGTATGTTCAATTTTCCGAGTGACCCTCAAATATATGTCAGACGTGGCGTAAATGTCCGTTATTTGTGGCCGTTTACGCTCTGCCTACCCCGCAAGCGATAATAGGCGTGATGTGTGTATGTATTTATTTGTATGTAAGTATTCGAAAGCAACAAAGCATTAGATAGCCCCATTCAAGAGGTCAACAAACGTACCATCACAGTCACAATTCCCAGATTAGATTTGCAATAAAAGACCTATTAGTGCGCATTTCACTGCTAGCAAATTATACAAAGTCACATGATTAGGCAAGAATACTTAAGCGATAGACAATTGTACAAAGTAGAACCGATAGCTGAAAGAGGTCAACAAAGACCGCCTTCAGTAAGGCCAAAGAACGACACACACAAACAATTTGTTTGTTTTCTATAGAATTACATACATACATCAGCCTATTGCAGTCCACTGCTGGACGTAGGCCTCGCCCAGGGTACGCCATAGGGCACGATCACCCGTTTTTGCCTTCCAGTCGCTACCAGCCGCCTTTTTTAAGTCATCGGTCCACCTGGCCGGAGGTCGTCCAACACTACGATTGCCGAGGCGTGGCCTCCACTCGAGAAACTGTTTACTCCACCGTCCGTCGGTTCTATGACAGATTTACATAAATACATACATAAATCATGCCTCGTTCCCGGAATGGTAGGCAGAGACTACTTCATTTCACCTACTACGATCCTGGCATACTTCTTTCGCCTCTGGCTCTGCTACAATCGTCAATCTTCATGCACGCTCGTCGGTTGACCTAAAGAATTAGGATTTTTAGTTTGCCCTGCTTTGTCGCATTCAAATACATCATGTGTGATTATTATTCTACTGTACATCTGCCAGAAAAGTAGAAAATGTTTCAAAATTAATACTATAACGACTATGCTTAAAACAAGTAGGTAGATACTTCTTCTTCTAAGTCGGTGCACTCTAAGCAGAGTGGTCGTAGTCGTTATTGGTGGCACGCTTCACCAGTCGTCGCCATTCATCCCTGATGGCTGTTTTTCTCGTGCACTCATGTAGGTGTACTCGTGCACTCAAAAATTTGTGCTTTCATTAGAAATGTACCGACAACTTAACAATTTTCGCACACTATAAGACAACGAAAATTGACACATTTAGTCAGAGGCAACATGACGTTAATATTATCAGCCAAAACAGTCCACCGCTAGGTATGGATATGGATACTACAATTAACAGGCGGATTGGTGAGTGCAGTGTTGTATTTTTGATTATTGATTTTTTGTGTTCCAAATAATCTGTCTTTATCTGTGCCTTGAGTAAACAGAAATAACATAATAGTTTATGTACAAAGTACATGGTGATAGCCCCAACAGTCAACATCCATCTGTTTGTCTTTGTTTTTTCCTTGTTTACTTATTCTGGTTCATTTTTGGCTTTTTGTTATCAGTTAGGTTAACAGTGTTATCATGTTTACGGGCTGCGTATTATGTAGATAGAATAGAAATGACATTGTAGAATTTGTTTGTCAAAGCTCGCAAGTACTCGTGTAATTTTATACAAAAAAAGCGTTTATATAACGTTTATCGTATTTACGATAAGTTTGTTTAGTTGGTATATTTGTCAAAAAACACATACTTGCTCAATTCTTTTATTTATTAAATATATTTCACTAGTTTTATTCCTTTAAAGTTTAGTCTTCAGTAAAATTTATACAATTGATTTATTAATAACAAATATTGTATTAGAATAACCACAAAAAGGTAGAATATAAATTTTGATCAGACACAGCAAAATCCGGAAAATCTTGTGAAGATTTTTTTGTACATTTTTAAAGCTGGGTTATCTGGAATTTATTTCGTAATACTTAAGTACTTCACAAACTATTCTAGACTACTCTTACGATTAATTCAGTTATGTTTTAAAGTAACAGTTCATTACTTTATTGGATAATATAATTAGAATTTATTACAATCACCTTTTTACATCAAAACATTGAGAACACGTAAAGTCTTCAGACAGAATATAATAAATTACCATTACTGGACGATAGTCATGCCGATACCGGTGACAAACACACCAAAAAGAAATAACCAAACTTTGACATTGACACTATTTTCACCAATCACAGTGGCGCCATCGGCTTCAATTGACAAAATGAAACCAAACACGATGACGCAGAAAGTTAGACAGTCACCATTAGGACCTTATTTGACGACACATGTTGCTAAAAGTAAGTATTGTTTTCTTATTTTTGACAAAGCATGTTGCTGAAACTTATTATTGTCACATTTTTTGACGACGCATCTTGCTAAAAGTAAGCTTTTTGTATTTGTTCTGTAATAATGTCTCAATAATGTCTGACGATGCCTGTTGCGGATTAGTCTTTGTTTGAATTTAAACTATTTGACAGTAACTGTAGCATTTCTCTTCTCGTCATGTGGAATATCCAGTCGACTAACGACCCAAATAATCTGTAGCACTAGGAATAAACCTGTCACTTACATACATTTGCAATCAATAGGAAAGTTTTGAGCACGTTTATGTCTTTTGTATTGGACATTTGGAGACGTTCGTTTGGGGAGTAAGTATTTAATCGCTGAAGTACCACCGCCGTTCCAAAGTCGTATTTGACAGCTATCATCTCCATAGTAAAAGAGATGTCAACAAAGAAAAATGGACCCTCTGTCATAGTATTATCACGAATCTGACAGCTGTCAAATACGCTTTAGTGATGGTCGATGGTCGTGAAAAAAGTTATCGAAAAACATGTGGTATAATAATAATTTTTCTTTTATTTCATTCAATCCATATTATTTGATCGTAACACTTAATGCTAATAATGATAAATAATTATATATTTTAATATGCTCTCTTTACATTTATTAATAGATTGAATTGTGTGTACGGTAATGTTGTTGACTTTAGAATGTCAATAATAGAACATGAACGGGATATGAATCCTATACTAATACTAATCCCATACTAATCCTACGCGGAAGCTTGTTGGTCTAACTACTGATCTATCAATCTGTGATTTATGCTATACTAAGTGTAGTTATTCTAACAAATTGCACACAAATACGTCATGTCATCGTTAATAATATTCTGTGTGAATATTTTAATAATGATCGTTGCTTGCATCGTTTATTTGTTTTACAACAATGCCTGCAATTTAGTAAGTATCCAAACAAGTTTCGAATGCTCATGCAACTTTTATTTCAATTAATAATTTTAAGAACTTACATCGGGTGGTCCCGCCAGTCGCAAACCAGGTAAGTACCCCAAATTTGACTTAGGTATTTTGATCAAAACTAAGAATATCAAAAATTTGTACCATGTTCTTATTAATTTATTATGTTTTGGTTGCTATATACCTAACGGGCTTTGTAAATAGTTTGAGTACATTCTAGCAAAAACGTTGGAGCTTGGCTTGTTATTGGAAGAAACAAACTGATTTGAGACTGGCACGATAACCTGCCTTAGTCAATTGATAATTGCAAACCATCGTCAGTATTTTTAAAATAAGAATAAGAGTTCTCACCTGAGCTGTAATAGTTGCCAAATAAACCACAGCCAATGTTGCACACACCGAAAAAAAACTTTTCGTACCCATGTCGACACTTTTTCACTGATTTGTCTTAGAACATAATATCACAGTAGGTACGCTGTAAACAAAAACAATAAGATAATTAGCTATATTAATTAATTTCGATTAGATCTTTACTCAAAACTTAACAATGCTTTAAAAAACTCTCATTATTCAATTTCGTATTAGCACATGCACCTACCAACTTCACCTTTCGTACTTAATTTATTTGAAGACAACTTCAAAATGTCAATAGTGCAATTCGATATCTATCAAAAGCGAATCGATAAATGTCATTTCATACAATTACAACACTAGTTTTATTACTTTTAATTTAGTGCATTAGTAAAGTTCGAAGTTTCGTTTTTTAAAAAGTTTTCGATCGCGATTGAGTTCGAATTCGAAGTTTGAATGTAAAATGGCGCGCGCGCGGTTAGTGCTGCGCCGCTCGCGAGACTGGCTGGTTGGACTGACATTTGCCCGCGTAGAGATGTGCCGTGCCCCTACCACGTGCATCCTTGCGTCCTTGTAGTAAACAATGCGAGTAATAGCTAGAATGCTGAGTATGCACATCCGTCTATGTAAATTAGGTCATTTATCATTATTCACCAGATATAGCAGAAATTCACTGTTTCATAGTTTTATAGTTTACTTATTGCAAGTCACATTAAATCATTACCTACAGAGATGGAAGGTACTTAATAAAACTAGGTATACATGTGACGCCGTATTGTTTGTCGCCCCTCGAGTTGAGTTCTAAATAATATAGGGTCAAATTTTATTAGTGACCGATAGCGAAAACTCAAAACGGGCTGGTGATAAGGAACAAAGTTCGAAATAAAAAAAAAATTGATACACTATAATACAAAATTGCCAATAAGCTGATTTTAATTTACAATAGACACTTAAAGTATTTTCTACATATTTCATCCTATGTCCCTTAGGGAAAGTTGTTCCTTATCATAATCACTAGCCTCTCTTGAGATTTCGCTATCGGTCACTTGTCAAATTTCACCCTATATTATTTGGTTATACATAGAGTTACGAAGAGTAACCAAAATATTTTTGATACTTGAAAATGGGTAACTGGAGAGCCTATTACAAAAATAATGACTATAACTGACTTTGCTGGAAAAATACCCGTTTTTATTCATAAGAATAAGTAATTTTTAGTTGTTGAATTGCGGTTGAAGTGATTGAACTAACGAAGCAGAAAAAAGCTTGTCCCTCTTGTCAAATGGCTAAACGAACAAACATGATAAGGAAAATTTGTAATGTGGTTACTTATACTAACGCCGTGTGATGCCGGCTACGAATAGCATCCCCCTTTTTATTTCCCATGGGTGTCGTAAGATGCGACGAAGGGGCTCGAGGGTTAAATCAGAATAGCAATTTTAGGCGATGAGCTGACAACCTGTCAGTATTATAATGTTAGTCAGACTTGTCCGCAAGGTATATATTATACGTGATGTAATGTATATTATGTATGTTACGCATACTTATTAGAATCAGATTGGAATAGAATTATTAAATACCAATGAGAGTTTGAAAAAAAGGCTAGTGTTGACATAATATATGTATATTTTTATTATGAGGTGCCGTTTGAGCAGCGCAATTGATACTGGCTATATGAAAAAGGCATACCTTCAAAATGTTGGATTTTAAGCTGTATAAAACCATATATATATAAATAAACTATCAAACTGACATTTATTTTTGAATTTCGTTTTGAATTCATTTATTTTTCATAAGCTGCAGTTGACTTTTTTTATTTATAACCAGCTCGTTTCTTGGAGTGGATTCTAATAATCAACTTAACAATATTTAAGTAAAATGTCTTGACTAGGTAGAGGACTATTTTCTGGAACTTTTCACATATCAGATCGAATCGATTACCTCCTATTTTAGTGTAGGTTATTATATTTTACCCATCTTCGCTCTGCCTACCCTGCAAGGTGTACAGGCGTATTTGTATGTATGTAAAATACAAGAAAATACGTTATTAGCTAAGTTAAAGTTTCATTCAGCATTATCAATACTATCTGAAAATCTTAAGAAATTGACTAAAACTGCATCTTTAATACCTAATCACTTCTTAATTGCAATTTAGCGAGTGAACCATCGATCATCGTCAACTTTGTTGTCATAATTTGCAGTCGATTCTGACATTATATTTCCGTGGCTAACTTTTTAACCAAGAATAAAGAAACTATTTTTATTTAATCATTTGGTCGTTTCATGATTGGCTTTTTTTGACGTTTGCTTAGTTAAATTAGGCGAAAGTGGAGAGTTGGAGAAATGAGGGTATTATAGTCCTCCATAAAAATGCGTAGCTAATATTTAAAAAAAAAAACCTTCGAGACAATACGGGAGTAAATGACAACTGTTAATTGCTTGCCTGTTTTCTTTTCCTTGTGAAAATGACAGGATAGTTAGGAATAAAAGATAAGGAAGTGACCATGTCGCTGTAAGACGAGTAACAAGGCTCAAGCTTCGGCCGCATATAGTTACATTACATACAAATATATATATCACTCGTATATCCTTTGCGGGGTAGGCAGAGCGTAAACAGCCCCGGCCGTGGTCGATATTTTCCTATCCCTTAGGGTCGAGACATTGACATTGTGACATTACAAGGACATGTTTGCAACTAGTTTTATACGAACCAATTGAGTAGTTTAATAGATGATACGCAGTATGATTCGTTGCAAAAAAATAATTTTAAATTTGCAACAAATATCCTGCCCGCTTTAGCGCCGCAGCCAGCGGCCGAGTCGCTCAACAAAATTCGACCCTTATTCTCGTTTCAGACAGTGTCCTGCCGGAATCGAGCCCATTATCTTTAGCTATTGTATGGGAGCCCTGGGCGACGGACAGACAGACAGTTTTTACACTGAGAAGTAATCAATGCAAGCCGCGGGTCAAGGCTAGTCTCGGGATTATTTTGTTGATGAATTGACAATGATTGGAAAATCTTAACGTTTTGATTTCAACCTCATCATCACACATAAAGCACAACATGATATTATGTTTAAATATCATACATTAATGAGATACTTTGAATTGACTAACATAGTTCATGTTCGATAATTTATACATACATAAATTACGCCTATATCCCTTGCGGGGTAGGCAGAGCGTAAACGGCCGCATAAAACGGACATTTACGCAACGTTTGACAAACATTTGAGGGTCATTCGGAAAATTGTGTATCGCCATAGTGATAGGTTATCAGCCCATCGCCTAAAATTGCAATACACACCCTCGAGTCCCTTAGACGCTTCTTACGACTCCCACGGGCAAGAAATGGGGTGATTCTAAGCCGGCATCACACGGCATTGATAAGATATTTTATCTATTTGTGATATTGTTCACAGACAAGTTAGGTTAGGTTAGGTATTTGAAAATATTCATCCCTTCTTCGCTAAACACCCTACCATTAACAGATTATTTTTAAAACACTTTTAGGTAAGTATTCAATTTTTATCAAACTTGCAAAATTCCTGCTCGCGGTAAAAAAATAGTCGTACACTTAATTTTTTTTTAACTTAACAGACTTTTTGCGTAAAATTGCGAAAGCGTTATCAAATAAGCGTTTGCCGTGTGTTGCCGGCTGAGAATAGCATCACCCCATTTCTTGCCCGTGGGAGTCGTAAGAGGCGACTTAGGGACTTGAGGGTGTGTATTGCAATTTTAGGCGATGGGCTGACAACCTGTCACTATAGCGATACACAATTTTCCAAATAACCCTCAAATATTTGTCAGACGTGGCGTAAATGTTCGTTTTATGCGGCTGTTTACGCTCTGCCTACCCCGCAAGGGATTATAGGCGTGATATATGTATGTATGTATGTATGTTATCAAATAAAATTTTGCCTACAAAGTACCTACGCTAACTTAATAAGGCGATTACACTCACCGCATTATTTTCCGTTTTTTCCGGATACGGTTCATTGACGAAAATAATTTACAAAATCCCATACAATAGCACACATCGCCGCGTAAAATTGCGGCAGTGACATACTCACACATATCACGCCTATAATCCCTTGCGGGGTAGGCAGAGCGTAAACGGCCGCAAAAACGGACATTTACGCCACGTCAGACAAATATTTGGAAAGTTGTGTATCGCCATAGTGACAGGTTGTCAGCCCATCGCCTAAAATTGCAATACACACCCTCGAGTCCCTAAGTCGCCTCTTACGACTGCCACGGGAAAGAAATGGGGTGATGCTATTCTAAGCCGGCATCGGCGGTAGCTGTGACGAACCACAATATAGTCCGGTGCGTGTGCATACATACATTAACAGCCAAAACAGTCCACTGCTGGACATGCGCCTCCTTCTATCGGGAGCTATTGCTATACTCACCACGCTTGGCAGGTGCATTGGCGAGCGCAGTTCAAAATGTTACATTTACAAGGAACGATGCTGTCAATTTCCTGGATCGTTAGCTCTTAGTCGCTTTTGACGACACCCATATGTAGAAATAATTAATTATTATTTTAGGTGAAACGTGAACGGCCTCGACAGTGGCGCCACTTCACAAAAAAAAACTTTTACAAACTATCTATGAGAATGTCTGTTGCTCAAGTTTTTAGTATTATCCTTAAGGCGAGTGTACCCGCCAATGACCTCGACAGTGGAGCCACTTCACAAAAAAAAAACAATATCTCTTTATATAAACAATCTAACAGCATGTCAGTTGCCTGAGTTTTGAGCATTATCCTTAAGTAAAATTGAACCTGCGGACTCAATGAAATTTTCGCTTTTATTAAAGTTATGACAAAAAGGGCCTAAAAACGGCCACTTTTGATATTAATTGCCATTCAGTATAATACTAAAAACTTAAGCAACGAACATTCCGATAGATTGTTTGTATAAAGAATTTTATTTTGTGAAGTACCGCCTTGTCGCCTTAAATAGCCCAAAGGCACAATCACAGCCCATCTCACTGACACTTCAATCCAAGTGTCAATTTGCCCTGAATTTGCCCGCTTTTGTTCAAAGTGCCATCCAAATCAGTGTCAGATGTCGCGACACTTCGTGACACTTCCAGTCGTGACACTTAACCTCTGACACTGGTTATCACGAGTAGGCGGAGGATTCTATTGTGATTTGTTTCGTAATGCTTAGTGTTTTTATTACTGATCTTTTTTTATGGGTCACGGAGTCGACAAACGACCCGATGAACCCTGGTGTCAGAGTATTTCAATCGCTTACTACTATTAAGCCTCTGACATGGTTGTGTAACGATAGCCGTCTAAGTAATAATAGTCAGCAACCGTGCCCTCCGAAGCCCGGGACCATTTTTTTATGGACTTAAGTGTTTTATGTGTATTACAATTTTAGGCAACAAGCTGACAATCTGTTACTAGAGTGATACACGATATTTCTGTTACGGTCATAAATAAGTATATAAGGAAAGGTATGACCCTCAAATTTTTACGGCCGTTTATGCTCTGCCTACCCCGCAAGGGATATCTGGTACTTATTGATATGCCAAATTAATCAAGTTACTTTACCATAAACCAATAAACCAATTTTGGTGATCCATATAAACCGTATGTAATGTGGGCTGTTCAAAGTTGTCTGATTAAGTTTTTTTTCTTGTCGTATGAAGACCGGCAGCCCACTCAAGAAATTTCAAAAAAGGTTTGATATTACGAAAATGCTATTAACATGTTAATTAAAATATAAAAGGTTTTAGGCGTGATGCTTATTGCGGGTTAATTTAAAATGGTTTGATAGGTAGCGTTTCATTTGATTTTGAAATTAGTGTGTTAGATAAAATAACGTTGTATGACAACTATAACTCTGTAGGTAAATTGAAGGATTATATGGGACAGCTGTCAGATTTGTCATCACCTTCTGTCAAGGAAACAAACTTATAATTTACAGAGTATAGTATAGCAAACCATGTGATGCCGGCTTAGAATAGCATGCTATTCTATGCCGGCAGCACACGGTAAAAAATACTACCCAAACTTGTATTTGTCATCTTCATTCTAGAAATAAATAAATAACCGCAACTAAATCAGTTAACAAGCTGACAAGTTAACTATCTCGTAAATAATAATAAATCAGATTTTGTTCAAAGAGCATGAGACATTTTAGTATGAAACCTGGTAAACCTACAATTCGCGATGACAAAAAACTCATTTTGCCAGCCAGAGATGTAGCATGTGCCAATCGATAGTACATAAAAATACGAACAGGAAATACTCTTTGGTAAAATGTCGTAAGTGATACGGTTTTGGAGGAAATGAAGGCCGTTTTTTTTTTAAATTATTCTTTTTTACTTTTTAGTAACTCCAAATGTTAAGGCAAGCATATAAAACTTCTAATTTGTATAAAAAGGATTTTAAAATAATACATTACTATCTCAACTACTGCCTGACATCAGTTCTGATAAACTCGTTAAGTAGATCTGCAACTCCTCACTTGTCATGGTTTTAAAAGAAATAGAGAGCGCTAGGCTGCCGCAGACCGAAATTTCAAGCAATTTTTATAGAAATTTAATTAGTGCTGTCAATTTCCGTCAAATGTGTTTAGAAAATGATAGTAGATATCTTAGTCCTGTCATATTTTTTAAAAAGTCAACGCACAATTTCTAGTCAAATAAGTCACCACTGTTTCTATCGTCGCCATATTTTGACTGATAACACTTATCTCCCGTCAAATTATAAGGCATGACGTGACTAAGATATCTCCTGTCATTTTCTTAACCTATTGGCAAAAGTGTCAGCAATCATTTAAGGTAAGTAACGAGATTTTTTTCCCCAAATTGTGCCTAATATTGCCTTCAATTCGCCTAAGTTAGTACGATTCTGTAAAGTCAACTTATGACATCTCTGAGGGCTGTCATTACTGAGACCTACAATCATAATATTAGTGGCCATTGATTACACAACATTTGCACCCACATTTCAGTACAAAATGTCATCAGATAACAAACAATTATATGATTCACAGTCATGGAAATGTCATCCCGTGGCATAGCGCTATTGAGGGTTATGTCATTGTGTAATTATTGGTTACACTGACAGCTGAGCACTGGTGACAGATGGCAGGATAATGCGGTGACATTCCTTGGATGCGTGCGTCAGAAATAAATCAAATAAGCAAGATTGATTTTATTATCACAGGCAGGAAGATGGTAAAAAGAGAAAATACTAGAGAATCCCTAAGTGCGAGACGGACTTTTACGCAAAAAGTTCCGTACGATAATACATAAAAATCACGTATGTTGTACCGAAACGGATACCATGGCACACTGTAACGCATGTGATTTGACCAAGGTGTTTGACAGACGCATCCGTTAGTCCGTCATAGTGTGGGATTCGCCTTAGATACACCATGCCTATCTATATCTACTTACCTAGTTGTTTAGTTTGATTACATACATACATAAATCACGCCTGTATCCCTTACGGGGTAGGCAGAGCGTTAACGGCCGTTAAACGGATATTAACACCACATCTGACAAAAGTTTGAGGGTCAGTAAGATAACTGTGTATCACCATAGTGACAGGTTGTCAGCCTATCGCCTAAAATTGCAATTCACATCTAACCCTCGAGACGATTAGTCGCCTCTTACGACACCCATGGGTAAGAAATTGGGTGATGCTATTCTAAGCCAGCATTACACGGCCACTTAATTAGTTTTTAGTTTGATTACATTGCCTATATTAGACACACAGACAACCAAACATAATTATGAAGCAACACTCTCCAAAAATAGATCAACACGTTACAAATTGAAGATAAAATCGCCACATTATCGAATTCATTTAATCGTGTACACAACACACGTTTGATACGATCTTCAAATATACAGGGTGTTAGGAAAGTACTAGGGTAATTTTAAGGTGTGAACCAGCCCATGTAACTGAACAACTTTCGAACACCAAATTTTCAAAACACTTCCCGTGTTGGGTATAGAATTTTGGAAAACTTGCATAATTTTCAAGCACAGGCAGGATTTGAACCTGTGACTTTCGCCAACACTAGCGGCGATGCCCCCTTAATCTGGGCTACCGCGGCTAATCCCTTGCCCGCGAATTTTGCAAGGGTATTTTAATGCCAAAGGTTAGTTTTACAACGGATACCCAGCAACTAATTAATTCTTTACAGATTGAATGTAGTCTAAGTGATTTTTTACCGCGGGTAGGATTTGAATCTGCGACTTTCTAACATGGGAAGTCTTTTAGAAATTTAGTATTCAATATACAGGGTATCCATTATTGTCCAGTAGTTAAAAGTCCCGGGTTCTCATCGCTTAGACTACATTCAATCTGTAAAGTTGGGATTAGTCGCCGGGTATGAGTTGGAAAACTAACCCGGTAGATGGAGCCGTGCCACGCGTTACTGGCATTAAAATACATTTGCAAAATTGGCGGGCAAGGAACGAGCTGCGGTAGCCCAAATGGAAAAGGCGTCGCCACTAGTAATGCGAAAGTCGCAGGTTCAAATCATGCCCGCGCTTGAAATTTGTGCAAGTTTTCAAAGGTTGTCCACTAGTGCCTGGGCACCAAGTGTAGTTAAGACGGTAAGTGCCATTGTAAATTCGTCCAAACCATGACTCACCTGATGTGCTGCCCACTGTCTAGCACTCTTCAGGCGAATTACAGCTATCACCGAAGCCAAATACTGATAAGACTATCTTTAAAGTAACCATTCGAATCCATGAAGAAAATCCATGTTTATAAAACATATATATACCTCCCGTAAAAATATTGTCAGCTGACCTGACCGAGTAATTTTGTACGGAAGGACCAATTTTCCCTATGTTCGTTAAAGAAAGCTGTTGATTGAAGGGCTGTTCACCCGTTGAAAAAAATTGCAGTACTTTTCCTCCCAGTTTTTCAATTAAATTTATTTATTGCTTAGAGTATAAAGGATCTTAAAAACATAAACATACATACATACATACATACATATCACGCCTATAATCCCTTGCGGGGTAGGCAGAGCGTAAACAGCCGCAAAAAACGGCCATTTACACCACTTCTGACAAAATTTTGAGGGTTATTCGGAATATTGTGTATCGCTATAGTGACAGGTTGTCAGCCTATCGCCTAAAATTGCAAGACACACCCTCGAGTCCCTTAGTCGCCTCTAACGACTCCCACGGGAAAGATATGGGGTGATGCTATTCTAAGCCGGCATCACACGGTAAATTCAACTTTAAACTTTTGTCTGGAATTTTATTATAGTAACGTATTCAGTTCCCCATATATGATTTTCTGACCTTGAGTGCAACTTGTTGGCTAATAAAATTTATGCATTTTAAACATTTCGAAATCGTAAATCTTAGTTATAATAGTATACCAAATTGCAATTGAAAATTAAGCAAGTTTAAAAAAAAACATAATTATTAGTAAGTCAGTTAAAAAGTAGTAATTCAACAGCCTGTATACAAGCCGATTGTAATCGTTTCTTCGAGTATATTAAGACGTCAAATCGATATGATCGCTTTGTTCGACTTAGCTAATATCGATATTAGGTTCGATTGACTTGATTTAATGAACTTGTAGTCGGATTGGACAATGGATGCATTATGAAAGATATCATCTTAGTAAAGGTCAGCCCTTAAATCGATTATTCTAATTTAATATAATTGATGACCAATATTCGTATTAGTTGCACTTATTGTTGATTTGGTAATCCAAATCGTTACACTTAAGTAAATCTCATGCACCGGATAATACTGCGTTTGACGACATACAAAAGAATACAAGTTTCGTGACGTAATCGTAGACAGCTACCGGGACCGACGGCTTATTGTGCCCTCCGAAGCACGGAACCACCTTCTTACGGACAATCAGGGGGTTCAGCCTGCAATGTTCTAACCAGACTGGGAAAAAACTCACAAAGTGGTAATAGCAACAACGGGAATTGAACCGGGAGCCTTTGCGCCGCAGGCAGTCGCACTACCACTGCGCCATATCGGCCGTCAGACAACAACTGACAGCCGCGATATGATTCGGTGACGTGTGTCACGTTGGGGTGGTATGGGATCTACCTCCTAGCGGTCCACCCCGGGCAACGGCAACACAGGCTTGCCTGTGGATAAGTCCGGCTGAACGATCCCACCAAGCGGTGGAAGGCTCCGTAAGGGGCCGCCTGGCTCGCGACCACCATCCTACCGAAGCCTGGCGCCAAGTAGCTTGCTGCGTTCCGTCAGTGTGTGGGAGTGCCAGTGCCTTAACAGGTTTCTTCTGGGTGAGCTCGCTCCATCTTAGACTCTGTCTCTGTCCTATGACCTAGACTAGAGTCAAGAGCAAACCCATAATTAATAAAAAAAAAAAAAAATGATATCTGGTTTTTGTATGGGAATACTTTTACTTTTGTCTAAAAACCGGAACATCATGCGGCGCGTGTGAGAACCACCGTAGTTATTACTGTGTTTTTTTAGTGATTATAATTTGTGTAGGTACGGTATGGTATGACTACTTTTTTAATGGTATTACATTTAAATTAAATTGGTAGAAAATACATACCTAATAAATTTTGATAACATTTAATGCATTTGCATACCTACACAGTGTGAAAAATGTCGAACGAGACCTGTCGTACATTTTCAAATTGTGTGAGTAATTATGACAATAAATTATGTTTAATTATGTACACAGTATTTCATACAAATCTAACATTTTGTGACCGAAAGTTACGCAGCAAGTAAATTCGGACGCTGAGTAACTTTCGTTGTGTCGAACTTGGAGTGAATTATAATGAAAATTTTGTAATAACTATTATGGCGTGTGACAGGATGGTATGCCAAGAGGATTGCAGGTAGTATCGGGAAAAGGGTAGCTCCCTTGTCTGGCCAGGAGTTGCCGCCAGGGGAGCGACGGTACACTTGGATAGGATTGGAAGTTGTATGTTGTGAACACTTCGAAACTGCGTTTCAGGTCCATTGATCTCTGTCAATCTGTCACGTGGCGGCATTTTGCTGGGCTTATGGGCATATCAAAAGCAGAACTATAATAAAAACTGAAGACGATACTTATAAAAAGCCGTACACAGAGTAGGTTGCTTCTATTTGTAATTAGATGGGAATGATCTTGAGTTGACCTTAATCTTAGCCCAAGGCAGACTCACTTAGGGTCGGGTCATGCTCTCGTGATCCAAAATAATTACTACACTCAATATCAATACAAAAGAGTAGCCCTATTTGTTGTGTGGTGTAAGACACCGAGTTGCCTGATCCGATATTAACTCTGGTAGCAGAGTTTTTAAACCTTTTGAAAACCGCCGTATAAGTAATCATAGACGGCTTAACGCGCCCTCCAAAGGACGGACACGGTATGTAAGCTAAGTAAGACGGTTCTTGAAAGCAAAATATAATTGCTTTTGCTGCTCATCTGACAATTCAATAGACATTCGTCTCATCCTTAAGATGACTGGTGGAGCTTGCTTACATCGCATAGGTCCTGGGTTAAATTTTCGGCCAGGCTAGTCATTTATAATGATGAATTCAAATACCTGTTCTCGGGTGTGGGTTTGGTACAAATGTTTTTGTCATGTAAAATTGTACATTGCACTCCGATATTGAAAATTCTAGTGGTCTATGAGTGTAGGTTAGGAGGTTCTTCCACTTTTCGTCCATCGCAGCGTATTTTTAATGCACTGTAAAGCATGCGTCTGTCAAAAGAAAGGAAAATTCTAATTTCGATCTTATTTTCATACTAATACGGCTACGGTGCGTTTACTGATGCCTCTGTAAAACGACTCGACAGACGCATGCGTTACGGTGCGTTAACAAATACTCAGCAACGATCGATAAATGGTAGAACCGCCTTAGTAGCCATTTTTTAATTATGGAAGGAGACCTCATGTTCCAGCCGACTGTACCTTGAGTACCTTCTTATCTGGCTACAATAAGCACTATAGCTGTGAGATGGAGTGCTAAGTGCGTTTGTCCATGTATGGGCATGTTCTGTTGAGCAACAGCGCCCCATGCCCACGCGTGGCGCCATACAACGTCTCCGAGCAACGGCCGGTTGAGACTAACTTGTGACTAATCTGTGGCAACGGCGACAGATTTGTGATTCATTTGAGGTCAGATTTACATACAGAGTTGGTTATTTGTTTTACTGGGGTTTGGCAAATATCGAAAGTAAGATAATCTAGCTATGCTATACGGAGAGTAAGGGTCCTCTGAATACGATAGGGTGCATTTAGACCATGAAACTGAACAACTTTTTCCTGGAAAACATATTTTAGGAAACGTAAAAAACTTCCCATAGAAAAGGTAGCCTTAGATTTTTGTCGTTTCTGTACTTAAGTTTCATAGTCCGAATGCACTTTATCAGTATTTGAAGGGCTGACCCTTAAACCCCCTCAAAATCCAGCCCAAGATTGGTTTTCGGAGAAGTAGGTACTTCAAAAAAATAAAACAATAATAACAATTGTTTACTTCTGAGCTTGGGCGTAAATTGTTTTCCTGACCAGCTTAGAGAGCGCAATGCAAGTGGATGTATTAACAAGGAACGCTACTGCCCGTTCCTTAGATACAATACCTACAAAACGTACTTTTAAAAATATATTTTCACTTGCTCTAGATTTCGTCATCGATAGATAAAGAAATCGATTTCTTAGCCTCTTCTGCCGCTAGCCATACCTCTTATCGTAATAACTAGGTTTTAGTCATATTTTATGCAAGTCTAAAGCACATAGACTACTTCAATGTATGCTAAAGTGTCTGTCTGTTTGTTGACGTGAAGGTTAATCGTAGCCGCGGGTCCTCTGGTCATAAACTCAGATCATATCATTACTCTTCACTTCTCAGTGATCAAATATAGACATGGTCCGTTTTGGTCTTGGCTGTGACGTCATCAGTGCCATGTGGTCAGCGCCATGAAGCCTCATCTATAATGAGAATATTATGATTGTAATTATCATCTGTGGTTATGATAAAGCAATTATCTACCATTTCTTAATTTCTGTGGTCCAATATTTTAATATTTGACTTGCATATCTTCGAAATATAATAATTCTCTGATTCTTTGGTGGTTTAAAAACTCTGAAACCAAGTAATCAGACCGTTTATCGGCTCGGTGCTTCATACAACTGTGGCGGCGCGATTTGTTTTGTTATCGAGGGAAAAACGAACGACGCTGACTAACATTGTATGGAAACTCGAAAAAAAAAATCCCAACATAGGCTTCTTAGTAAAATGCCTGCAAAGTTTTCGTAACACGGTCCCCTGTATATACAGGGTGTAAGGGAAAGCGAATTCAGACCATAACACTGAATAACTTCCAATAAGAAAATATTTCAGGAAACCGCAAAAAACGGACATTTACGGCACGTCTGACCAATATTTGAGGGGTTTTCGGAAAATTATGTATTGCCATAGGGACAGTTTGTCAGTACGTCGCCTAATATTGCAATACAGCCTCAAGTCCCATAATCGCCTCTTACGACTCCCACGGGAAAGAAATGTGGTGATGCTATTCTAAACCGGCATTACACGGCAGTCTAAACCGGCACTACACGGCATTGGTGTGATATAGATATGTAAGTGTATGTATGTATATCTAACAGTTCGTCATAGTATGAGAACCGCATTGGTAGGTAATTTGTGGTACGGCGGCCCAACAGTAAACCTCTATGTGGTCGTTATCATTATCAATATAATAATCAGTCAATTAGTAACAGTTGTGTACAAATATTAGAAAGAGACAAACAAGTCCTATTTTAGGTTAGAATTAGTAGTTGGAAATAGTGTTATCTTGGTAATAGACGTGGTCGGTTGCTTTCCGGTTTGTGATAAAATTTATTTGTGTCTGGTTTCTTTAAGACTGGACTAAGCGATTTAAATCTCGGGGCTTAGAAATTACCTCACTGGTTAACGCCACAAGTTGTCATTAAGGCATTTGATCTAGCAGCAGAAGATGATGCAAGTAAGGTTATAAGAATCGTAAATAAATAATGCCGTGTGATGCCGGCTTTGAATAGCATCACCCCATTTCTTTCCCTTGGGAGTCGCAAGAGGCGACTAAGGGACTCGAGGGTGTGTATTGCAATTTTAGGCGATATGGGCTGACAACCTGTCACTATGTCTATACACAATTTTCCGAGTGACCCTCAAATATTTGTCAGGCGTATTTATCGGTTTTTTGCTGCTGTTTGCGGTCTGCCTATCCCGCAAGGGATTATAGGCGTGATGTGTGTGTGTGTGTATGTCATACATAACCTACTCCAATATTTTGTAGAAATTAACTTTATTCAATGTAGGATAGTACTATCACTTATTGAAGTCATGATCCGTCATGTAAAACAATAAATTTTGATAACAAAATTTTCTTCTTTTTATATTTTTTTTTTGTATTTTTCTGAATGTTCTGATAGAAAACCTGCTCGGTTGGGATAAAAAAAAGGCACTGCCTCGGGACTGGCCGGGCACCGATTCCCTTAATTTTTAGTAATTGTTTTGCCAACGAAACTCAATTATCAATCTATTGCCATTGTGATTTTCTATACTTCAAACTGTTAGCGGAATACGAAACGCCCAAAACTATCCAACTGATACTCTTTTAATCACACGGCATGTAACTATACGCCAACACTAAACGACATTTGTTTCAAATTTTTATCATGATTTACCAAAGTTGTATTTTTAAGCGTAGTTTTTTTAACATTTGTTATTTTCGTAGGAACAAAAGATAAAGATAGACGAATGGGAAATCAATTATCTCAAAGTCGGAAACGGCCCGAACACAGTGCTATGTCTGCCGGGGACTCTCGGGACAATCTGGACCAACTTCCAGCCCCAAATAGAAGGATTTGACCTGGAAAAGTTCACTATAGTCGCCTGGGACCCTCCAGGGTACGGCAAGAGCAGGCCCCCGGAGAGGAAGTTTACTCCGAATTTCTACGCCGAAGATGCTGATTTGCTTTTCAAATTGATGAAGGTAAGTCGATATATTTAATTCTTGTAAATATATTACCGGGATTTTGGAAGTGGCTCCAACGATTGTCATGAATTTTTTTATGTAAGGGAATTGATAATACAAATACAATTACATGGACACTGATGAAAAAAACTTGTGAGCACTGCGTAGTGCTGATTTTTCGGTAAGTTTCACGAACGAATAAAATCTACTGTATCGTTTTTGTCATAGCGGGATTGTTAACGTCAAAGAAGAGCACATCCCAACGTTGCACATCGAACTAAAAAGTTGAAAATCGGCATGAAGATACTAATAGACCTACTGATCAAAACTGAAGGTGGTACCCAGCCAAATGGTGCCAAATGAAGGGGGGTGGTTTTTGCACCGCACCCAGTTTGATCAGGATACCAAGAAGCACCGTTGAGGGTGATGAGCAAAATTGAGGACACTATCAACCACGCTATAAAATATGTTTACATTTTAAACGTATTTAGCTGGAATACCAACCTAATTGTATTTCATTAGTAATTTTGTTTCCTCGTTGAAGGAACTTATCATAATTGGTATAAGATTTATTAGATAAATAGAAAACATTTATTCTAAAAACACATTTAGAAAACATAAAAAGAAACAATGAATTCTGTGATTTTCTATTTGTACTTATTTTGCTCAAGCTAGAAGGTAGCTAATATAAAATGTATTTTATTATTTTGCAGGCACTAAATATTCCTAAATATTCGCTTCTGGGCTGGTGCGCAGGCGCTGTCACAGTCACGATATTGGCAGCTAAATATCCTGATGCTGTGAACAAGCTTGTGCTTATCAGCCCTAGATCTTTCATCATGCAACATGAGCTGGATTTACTAAAAAGTAAGTTTAAATTAGTTAATGATAATAACATTGATTGATTCAAGTTGTTCACTCTGAGGTAATGGCTGAAAACCAGTGCTGCCCTCCTTTGGGCATTTTTTGCACTGAGCCTTGGCCTTTTGCATCACTGCAGCACACATGTGCGTTTAACATTGTGTATTTACGTCATAACCTATGTATGCCAATACCTACTGTTTCTGTTTTGTTCTTTGTTGAATGTATGTGTGTGTTGTAATTTTATGTAATAAACGTTTTATCTATCTATCCAAAATAATACAGAATGTAAAATAATTCTAGTAATTCTTCTTCTTGTCGGGTCAATGGCAAAGGAAGAATTTTAAAATTGCCAGCACAAAATGCGGTCACATTGATAGGTCTTTGTGCCAAGTTGACAACCAAAGACCTATCCATGTAGCCGCAGTAAAAACCTGTCAAAATTTAATAATATATACCTTTGCCATTGACCCGATAAGAAGAAGAAGAATAGCTAAATAGCAATAAACAAAATTGTTGAGTAATGTGTTGTTTCCTAAAAAATTATACGTATATCTGTACATCAGCCTATAGCAGTCCACTGCTGGTATGATGATATCAATACGTTATCATCATTTGAAATCATTTTCCTAATAAATTTCTACACGCACCTGTTTAGTAATCAAGTGCTTTCTGGAAATTGCCGCGATATCAGTACGTCGTCATGCTCGCTGATTGCACATGCTTCATGCACACAACAAGTGAAGGCGATCCTCAAATAGTCAACTTCTTAGTTCTCTATTATAGAAAACCCCTAATCTGTAGTTACACAAACTAATTATAGAAAAAGTGCTAGGTAGCAATTTTCTAAACACTTCTTGCATTACTACATAAATATAATTATTTTGAAATTTAACTTGTGACTGATGCTGAAAACAGAGTACGGGCTGGTGATAAGGAACAACTTTCTGAGCTTCCATTGTAACTTTAAAGTTTATGTAGGTTTATGTAGTTGTATGATATTGAGGGGTATTTTATGTAGTTGATATTAAAGAAAATCAAAATGATTATTTAAATTTGTAAATGATTGTGCATGCCTTATCTGCCTCACTTTATGAGATCTCACTGCCCAAGGTTGAGATCTCACTGAGATTTCTTTTTAGAAATAAGTAGACCTGTTCTGAATTGTTTCATATATTATGTATGTGTCCTATGTTTTTATTGTGTACAATAAATGGTTTAATAACTCAAATCAGCTGTTCGGCCTTATTATTTAGTTAAGACTGGTCCCTTAGAATTTGGACCCGGTGCTTTGAAACTTACACCTGACTGAGTGGAACTGGAGCTCACCCGAAGAGTAGAGAGTATTGTGTGGTTATCCAAACAACCAGCCCAGGCGCACCCTTGGGGTGCAACTGTGGTTAGGTGTTGTTCTGGGAAGATCAGCTCAGAAAGGTTATTTTGCATGGGAGGTCCGTAATTGGTTAGTCATTATGAAAAAGTGGTCATTTTGGTAAAGTGGTATTTTGTTACAGTAGTATTTATGTGCCTAAAGGTTGTTTTTAAGTTTTGGGTAAAGTTTGTCCTTATCACTAGTCCGATCTGAGTTTTCGCTATCGGTCACTAGTAAAATTTCACCCTATATAGAATGAAATAGCCGTGTGGTGCTGGCTTAGAATAGCCATACCCTATTTTTTTCCCGTGGGAGCCATAAGAGGCGACTAAGGGACTTGAGGATGTGTATTGCAATTTTAGGCGATGGGCCGACAACCTGTTACTATGGCGATACACAATTTTCCGAATGACCCTCAAATATATATATGTCAGACGTGGCTTAAATGTCCGTTTTTGCGGCCGTTTACGCTCTGCCTACCTCGCAAGGGATAATAGGCGTGATATGTTTAAAATTACCGTTCTATTTTCAGAAGCAGCTAACGAAAATTTTTGGGCAAAGCATATGAATGAGCCTACTGTACAACTTCATGGCCTTGAGTTCGTAACGAGAACATGGACAAACCTTGTTGAATGTCTATCCACGATCTTCAACACACAGAATGGAGATATTTGTTCAGCAGTTCTGAAGGATATCAAGTGAGTATTTGAAGTGTCTGAATCACACATGCGTCGCGGAATGACAGGTTGTATAAAATGTTTTAATTATTAAGTATTGGTTTGCTCTTGACTCTAGTCTAGGTCATAGGACAGAGACAGAGTCTAAGATGGAGCGAGCTCACCCAAAAGAAGCCTGTTCACTCTTACTTTGAAGAGATTAGGGTTGTATGCGTTATTCCCTGAAAAATTATTGAGCTGGTTGTTTGAGAAACCACACCAAACTTCTCCGGATGAGCTTCTGCTCCCCACCAATCAGCCAGGTGTAGATTTCAAAGCCCCGGGGCCAAAATCGAAGAGACCTGTAATAATTTAAAAAAATGTCATAATTCAAGTTTTTTTTTTTCTAGGTGCCCCACCTTGATATTGTATGGCCAGATGGACCCCGTTGTGGACAGTTCTCACATAACTTACGTAAATACGCATATTCGAGGATCAAGGTATCTTTTACACTTTTCTGCTTTATAACATTTACCTACTTAAAAAATTTCATGAGATTGTTTTATTTTTAACCGACTGCATAGAAAAGAGGAGGTTCTTAATTCGATGTTTTTTATGTTCTATGTATTAAGGGTCGTAGATTGAATCTCCACAAGACACAAATATTTGTTTAGTCATTTTCAGATATTTGTGTTCTGTCTGGGTGTTTCTATATGTACTTATTTACAAAGAAAGTATTTAAATATTAATATCAGCTATCTAGTTCCCATAGTACGTAGTACATAGCTTTGCTTAGTTTGGGGTTAGTTGGCGCTGTTTGAATGTTCTAGTTCTAGGATATTTATTTTTTATTTATTAAAATAATTGCCGGATGATAGAGGCTTAGGATAGCATCACCCGATTTCTTTCCCATGGGTGTCGTAAAAAGCTACTAAGGGACTCGAGGGTCTCATTTGTATTGCAATTTTAGGCGATGGGCTGAAAACCTGTCATTATGGTGATACACAATTTTCTGAATGATCCTCAAATGTTAGTCAGACGTAGCGTAATTGTCCGTTTTTTACGACCGTTCACGCTCTGCCCAGCCAGCAAGGGATATAGGCTTGATATATGTGTGCATGTATGTATGTATTGTAATAGAAAATTTTAAAAAATCTCTTTTTTCTTCAGAGTTCATCTATACCCGGACGGAAAGCACAACATCCACTTTCTTTACCCAGAGGACTTTAACAAGAGGGTACAAGAATTTATCCTTCAAGCAACAACCGATTAAAATAAGTTATTTAATGATCATTATGTAATGTTATGATTGTAAAGATTTTTCATTAATTTAATAATTCATAAAAAGTTTAACATACCTTTAAGTAAATTTTACAATAAAATTGGTACTTTTGCAGTAGTCTCCTCTTTTTTTTTCAAAATGATTATAAAAAAATAAAACCTCCCCTTTTACTTAATATTAACAGTCAAAACAATCCACTTGTAGCGACCTCTGGAAGCTACTTCAAGAATTTCACTCAAAGTGGTTCATATCTGCAAGATGGCGCCACGTGACAAATGTGCAGAGAAACAAAGAGCCTGAAACGCGGTATCGAAGTGTTTCACCGCGCAGCGCATTTAGACAACTTCTAATTCTATCCAAGTGGACCAGTCGGTCCCCTGGCCACAACACCCGCCTATACCCCCTTTCAGCTTATTGGGATACCTTCCTGTCACCCGCCATACACTTTTGGACATAGGCCTTCCCCTATTGATGTTTATTGCCATACTCATTGAGCTTGGCAGGCGCATTGGCAAACTCATTGTAAAATATTGCATTCTCAGGGAATGTTACTGCCTATTCCCTGGGGGAATTTATCTCTTAATTGCTTCTTACGACACCCAAGGATAGAAAATGGGTGATGTTATTCTTAGCCGGCAGCATACCGTAAACTTAACGGTAAATTGATAGATAATCTTGACAATATGATTAACATTATCAAGCCGAATCGAGTTTATCTGTCGGATAATTATCTCGTTTCCACGTTACTGAATAAACCGAGTAATTAAAAAAAGCACTGTCGCTTTTCGTTAAATAAGCTTTGAAAAGTATAGTAGATGTCAGAGAATATTTTAGTCATGCAATAGTTTATGATTAACCGTACGGCCATATTTTTATTATCCGCTTAATTTTAACAGATACCGCGTAAAATGTATAAAATCACAGTCAATTTGAGAGGCGATCATCTTTTAGCCTTGTCTAAGCCTATTAAAAAAAAGTGATAGGGCTATTTTTGGTTAGGGCTTATAATCTGAGACTAATGTAGTGTCACTCATGAAACTTTTACTGGTTTACTTTTAAGCTTCTTGGTATCAATTAAGTTTAAAGTGGCCTCAATTCGGGATATAAATTCTCTTAAATTACCTCAATTTTTTGCTGTCACTTTCCATCAATTATGTTATTTGACAGAATAAGGCAACGATGAAAACAATGGCGACTAAACTGACTAGAATTTGCGAAGAACTCATTAACATTTATAAACATGACAGGACTTTTCTGAACCTATTTGACGGAAAGTGACAGCACTATTTTAAGATACGTTCACATAATTTGTATCCCGAATCGAGGCCAATATCGATCTAATTACTATCTGTGATTATTTATTTGTATACCTACAGCTTATTTAATTTAAAAGTTGGTTGCAATATTGCGGTCCAGCAATGATAGAGAGTAGTATTTAAAACAGCAACAATATCTTTGCCGTGTGATGTCGGTTAGAATAGTATCACCTCATATTCATCCTGTGGGTGTCGTCAGAGGCAATAAAAGGACTCGAGGGTTACATGTGTATTGCAATTTTAGGTGATGGGCTGACAACCTTTCAAAATGGCGCTACACAATTTTCTTAAAGACCCTCTAAAATTTTCTTAAATATTTGTCAGACGTGGCCGTTCATGCTCTGCCCACCAATAGATACAGGCGCGATATGTTAGAAACAATATTTAACGCGCACTGTGGCTTAGGTAATGTTTTGTATTCATATACGCAGACATTAGTAAACCTCAAAACTTTGTGGTCGTCATCGCCATCAATTAGTACAGTTGTACAAACAGTAGGTTAAGACAAACATATTTATAATTCAACTAGCGGTTCGCCCAGTGGTTTCTCCCGCTATTACTCTTTTTCCCAAGGGAATGTGACTTTTTTCCACCATACATTAGTATGTTTAATACTCATGAAACACTCTATCTATAAAAATTGCATCAAACACGTTTCGTGCTCATAAATATCTAAGCATACAGATAGACACGGGAAACAACTTTATTGTATACCAGGCCGCCCAGCAGTTTCACACGCTGCTACCTGTTTTCCTGCAGGAATAAAACATTTTTCCTCGGTAAAGATTACTTAAAAACCTTTCTCTTGAATCAAATTATCTATTTAAAAACGCATCAAAATTTATTGTGTAGTTATTAAGATCCATGCATACATAAGTACAGACACAGAAATAAAATTTATTTTATACTATGTAATTATAGTTATATCTAAATCGTAGTTGAAAATAAAAAACAGTACAAACATGTGATATTCGGGGACGGCCGTTTTTTGAAATATAGGTTGGATAAAAGTGATATTTACCTGGAACAACAAAAAAGTGATAGGTAGAAAAATGCAAGTAAGAAATTATATTTTTGAACTTACTTACTGCAACCTTAAACTATAAAATTCTTGGTGAGCTTATCTAGAACGCATTGTGAAATTGTGCTAGAAAACACGTAATTCATTATTTTTGTAGGAACAAATGATAAAAATAGACGAACGGGATATCAACTATCTAAAAGTCGGAAACGGCCCACATACCATACTTTTCTTGGCTGGTACCCTCGGGACAATCTGGTCTAATTTCCAGCCCCAAATAGAAGGTTTCGACCTGGAAAAGTTCACTATAATTGCCTGGGACCCTCCAGGGTACGGTAAGAGTCAGCCGCCAGAGAGAGAGTTTACACCAAATTTCTATGCAGAAGATGCTGATTTACTCTTTAAATTAATGAAGGTAATTAGTTCAGGTATCTCTCTACCGTTGGACTGCTGGAAGAGATTTCTTTTTAGAAATAAGTAGTACCTGTTGTTTTGTTTTTCTTAAATTTTACTGTTCTGTGTTTTATCTTGTGTGCAATAAAGAGTTTAATAATAAGGTAACAGTATGAATTTTTTCAACCGCCTACTACAAGTAGTTGGCTTCTGACATGGTTGTGCAACGACCGCCGTCTAAGTTATCATAGACAGCAACTGGGACCGACGGCTTAACGTGCCGTCCGAAGCACGGAACCGTCTATCTTTTCGGAGAATTCAGCCTTCAATTTCCCAACCAGACTAAGCAAATTTACAAAGTGATACATATCAACTTTGTGATTGTCCCACCGAGAATCGAACTCGCAACATTTGCGTTGGATGAATCGATATCCCACACGAAAAGAAGAAGATTAGTATATAATAAGAAAACATTCGCCGGCCACTGCCTTGGCACGCCTCGCTAACCAAACCTTATATATTTTAGTTTTGCTTATGTAGGAATTGCTAAAAGGTAATTTACTTTCAATGAATATGAATCAATAAATAAAATTACTTATTTTTTTACGTCCCTAAATTATAAAATCTTGATTTAATTTTCTAATTTTGCAGGCACTATATATACCTAAATATTCGCTTCTGGGCTGGTGCGCCGGCGCTGTCACAAGCATGATATTTGCTGTCAAATATCCTGATGTTGTCAACAAACTGGTGATCATTAGTCCCAGAACTTCTATCTTGCAGCATGAGCTGGAAATTATGAAAAGTAAGTTTAAATGTATATTTAAGTAGTTTCGTCTTAGTTTTAATGTCTGCTTCAGAGTATCACAATTTTTGCCTAAGAACTTGACACCCAAATGTTCGTCAGACGTGACGTTATTTACGATCTCTCCCGCTCTTTCTACCCCGCAAAATATAGGCGTGATATATGTGTACACATATATTGTCTAATGATTAATGTGTAATGGCCTGAGTTGTTTTTTTTTTTATTATTTCATAAGACTTAAGACGCGTTTTCGTAGTAGGCTCTTAGGTTGTAATTAAACTCTACACTGGGTATCTTTTATTATAAATTAACTTAACTATACCCAAACTTGTATAAGAAATATTCTTTTAATGAAAATAGCTTCAACGAACAAAGTTGCTGCCCTCTTAATAAGATACACGGTTAGGTACTTAACTACATTTTATTCCATATAATGTCAGTAGGATTTCGTATTGTTAGAATATGACTTCAAAGATTTTCCATGCCACTTGTCATATTTTCTTCTTTTCTTGAAAATTCCGCGACTAAAATAAATCAAATATTACTAAGAAGTAACGGTTACATTTCATTACATTACTTTTGGATATCTGCCTACATTCATATATACATCAGCCTATCGCAGTCCACCGCTGGACATGGGCCTCCCCCAGGGTACGTCATGAGGCAAAATATCTCGTTTTTGCCATCTATTCGCTATCTGGCCGAAGGTCGTCAAAAGCTTTCTGCTTCCACTCGAACACACGCTTACTCCAACAAGTTACCTCCCTAGTATTTTTATTCACCATTCTTATTTAATTTTCAGAGGTCGACATAAATTTTTGGGCAAAGCATATGGATGAGCCCACTGTACAAATACACGGACTTGAGTTTGTAGCAAGGACGTGGTCGAACCTTGTGGAATTCTTGACCAATATCTACAACACCCGAAATGGAGACATTTGTTCAGAAGTGCCGAAGGATATCAAGTAAGTACTTGCCTACCTTATCTACCTATATTATTCATTGCTAGCATATTGTTCAGGCCATTTGGGCAAATATTCCTCAAATCTTTAAGAAATGTGATGACAGGGCGACAAGTTGCGAATAGTGCCAGCCAGATATAACCAAAAAACATTGCTTGTTTAGGCACTTCTCCTACATGTGCCATCGCGTCTGCGTGTGCGTCTGCGAAATTGCGAATTCCGTTCTTATTCCATACAACTGTCAAACGTATTGACAGTCGCATCCGTAATACACCGTCTCAGCAGCAGCAAATACGCTGCGACAACGACGCCTTACATTAAACCTTTCAGAATCATGATTGGTTTGAGCATTTCTATAAAACCTGCTCATTCTTCCGTGGGTGAACACCATCTTTGTTTACTATACTTACACATATCACGCTTTTATCCCTTTCGGAAAAATTGTGTATCGCTTTAAAGACTGATTGTCAGCCTGTCGCCTAAAATTGTAACATAAAATTATATCCTCGAGCTTACCTATTTTAATCTATACTTACCTATCATCATCAGCTAACATCCACCCACTGCAGGGCATTTGCTTCTTCTCTATTGCGCCAATCTTCACGGTCCTGTGCTAAACTCATCCATAGAGATCCCGTCGACTTGGTGATATCATCAGACCACCGGGCCGATGGTCTGCCCGCTGACATTTTGCTCCCCTAGGTCACGACTCTGTGACTGCTTTTGTCCACCTATACAATACACACACCCACCATTTGGGGTGGTATGGGATCTACCTCCTAGCGGTCCACCCCGGGCAACGGCAACACAGGCTTGCCTGTGAATAATTCCGGCTGAACGATCCCACTAAGCGGTGGAAGGCTCCGTAAGGGGCCGCCTGGCTCGCGACCACCATCCCACCGAAGTCTGGCGCCAAGTAGCTTGCTGCGTTCCGTCAGTGTGTGGGAGTGCCAGTGCCTTTGGGGGAATTGGAGGATGTCAGTTGCGCTATTCAGAACCGGTCTTGGACTCTGGGCGATACTGTACCGGGTAACTCATTCTGGAGGGTAGCGGGATCCGAAGCACGGTGCCAGCCGTTGGCCGACCGCAGTCAGTAGGGGGCCCAAGTAGCACGCCAGCCACGTGCCAAAGGCTGCCCCGCCAACTCGCGAAAAATCCCGATATGCTCCACCGTGCCAGCTGGCGACTGGATGGGAGGACCCGGTGGCCATATTCGGGGGGGTTCGGGCGTCCCCGCAGTCTCCAAATGAGTTTCCCATAGGTCGGTTAAGCTCTAGTGTTCCAGTGGTTAACTAGAATGCGCCTCGACAATACAACTTTTCCCCCACAAACTCTCAAATTATGAAAAAAGTAAAAAAGAAGAATAGGTTTATACGACGGCTGCACTTCCTCCCAAAAAAAGTGCACCTCACTAACATCCGAGGGTTGCACTCCAATCTCGATCCGGTCCATCACCACCTTGAGACCGAGAAGCCGCACCTGTTCTTCCTAACGGAGACGAAGATAACAACACCGTCGGACGTGGCGTACCTCAACTACCCGGGTTACTCTCTTGAGCATAAGTTCAAGAAGCAAGCTGGGGTCTGTGTGTATGTCCGCGATGACATTTGTTGTCGTCGTCTCCGTTGCTTTGAGAAATCGGGTTTTTCTGCCATTTGGCTACTGGAGGACTCTGGCGTGGAGAAAACTCTATATGTCGGCGTCTACCGATCGCACAGCGGTGACCAGGAGACGACAGCGCTTTTCAATTACCTCGTTGAAACGACAGACGTAGCACAGCAAAGATACCCGACAGCGAAGCTAACTTTTCTGGGGGACTTTAATGCCCACCATAAGGAGTGGTTGTTCCCGTTCCAGAAAATTGACCATGCTGGGCTAGAGGCGCGCAAGTTTGCATTATCGCTAGATCTGACCCAGCTGGTGAATGTAGCTACGCGGATACCGGATATCGACGGCCATACACCCAATTGCTTGGACTTGCTGCTGACAACTGATCCAGATAGTCATTCAGTTTCGGTCTCAGCTCCGCTGGGAACGTCCGACCACTGTCTGGTGAAATCCGTATCGACCTGCTCTCCTCTCGATGACAGCCCCAGGGGCACGAGGCGAGTTTGGAGATACGAGTCAGCAGATTGGGAAGAGATGCGGCACTTCTTTGCATCTTACCCGTGGCGTCAAGTGTGCTTCTCTTCGCGTGACCCCTCGTGTTGTGCAGATGCGGTTGCGGACGTGATTCGGCAGGGGATGGAATATTTTATTCCATTCTCCGACATCCCGCTCGGTCACAAAGCCCAGCCTTGGTTTAACGCAGAATGCGCCCAAGCTGAAGCGCGTAAAGAATCGGCATACCAAGCTTGGGTCAAGGCTCGCGACTGCAAATTAAGAGCACGTAGGGTTCGCGCGAAGAAAAGAACCTTCAACTCTGCCACCAAGTCCTGCAAACGGGTTTTACGTAAGGCACGTTTTGACCATGTCGGACGAATAGGGGCCAAACTAGCATCACACCCTCCGGGTAGTAAAAAGTTTTGGTCCCTGTCCAAAGTGGTTGAAACTAATTTCTGTCGTCCAACCTTACCTCCAATGCTGAAACCTGATGGATCGCTGGCTCACTCTGCAAGTGAGAAAGCAAATTTGTTTGCTTCCTTGTTTGCAAGCAACTCACGTCTGAACGCTGGCTCCAAGCAACCACCTACTGTACCTCGTTGCGATTCTTCGATGTCGGAGATCGCAGTACACATTAAAGAGGTTCGAAGAGTATTGTGCAGTCTAGACGTGAAAAAGGCCAGCGGACCTGATGGCATACCAGCGAGAGTATTAAGACTATGTGCGCCTGAACTATCTCCTGTGCTGACTCGCTTGTTCCGCCTCTCTCTTAAAGAAAGAACGGTGCCGGGGGCCTGGAAGCTTGCTAATGTGCAACCAGTTCCCAAAAAGGGCGACCGTGCCGACCCTGCCCATTACCGTCCAATTGCCATTACCTCCATCCTATGCAAGGTCATGGAGAGGGTACTTAACAGTAAGTTGCTGACCTACCTTGAAAACAATGATCTTCTCAGTGACCGTCAATATGGCTTTCGCCGGGGGCGGTCTACTGGTGATCTTCTTGTGTATGTCACGCACTGCTGGGGCGAAGCCATCGAGAAAAACGGCGAAGCACTTGCCGTTTCACTCGATATCTCGAAGGCCTTTGACAGGGTCTGGCATGCAAGTCTGCTCAGCAAGCTTCCTGCTTATGGCATCCCAGCTGATTTTTGTACTTGGATTTCAGACTTCCTTAGTGAACGGTCCATCAGAGTAGTCGTTGACGGCTGCTCCTCTGACCTTATGGCCATTGATGCTGGAGTTCCTCAGGGGTCTGTTCTCTCTGCAACTCTTTTCCTGCTGCACATCAATGACCTCCTTCGGCATGGTATTGTTGGATACGCAGATGATAGTACCGTTTCAGAGAGATACTTGACAGGCGCAGGGACCAGTGGGGATGAAATACGTTCGTTAAGAAAGGCCATGGTAGAGCGAACAGATCTGACCTTAAGTCTTGTCTCCCAATGGGGCGACGACAATCTGGTCTCATTCAATGCCACCAAAACACAGGCGTGTCTTTTCACTGCAAAAAGGAGTCCTTTCGACTGGACACCTACTTTTCGGGGTACATCTGTCCCAGTCACTGACAGGCTTGAGCTTCTAGGCATGGAGTTGACATCAAATCTAAACTTCGGCGCGACCATCGAGTACAAGGCTCAGACGGCGGCTAAAAAGCTGGGCGTCCTAAATAGAGTGAAGCGATACTTTACGCCTGGACAGCTTTTAACTCTTTACAAAGCACAAGTCCGATCCTGCATGGAGTATTGCAGTCACCTTTGGGATGGCTCAGCCAAATACCAACTTGCCGCTCTTGACTCGGTGGAACGCAGGGCCAAGAGGCTCATAGGCGACATAAAACTGGTGGACACCAAGCTACATAGCCTGGCTCATCGCCGCAAGGTTGCCTGCTTGTCGGTATTTTATAGATTGTACTTCGGAGAGTGTGCTCAAGAGCTTCACGACCTTGTTCCACCAGCTCCCTTCTACCATCGGACATCCAGACGCACCGCCGGATATCATCCGTACCTGGTAGCCATTCCACCAATTCGGACTAAGCGCTTCCAGCCATCATTTATAATGCGCACTGCTAAAGAGTGGAATTTACTACCTGCGTCTGTGTTTCCAAAAGCATACAACCCTAATCTCTTCAAAGTAAGAGTGAACAGGCTTCTTCTGGGTGAGCTCGCTCCATCTTAGACTCTGTCTCTGTCCTATGACCTAGACTAGAGTCAAGAGCAAACCCATCATTAATAAAAAAAAAAAAAAAAAACACACACACACACACATAAAACACATCACGCCTATATCCCTTGCGGGGTAGGCAGAGCGCAAAAGGCCGCAAAACGGACATGAACGCCACGTCTGACAAATATTTGAGGGTCATTCTTCACGAAAAATTTTGCATTGCCATAGTGATAGGTTGTCCAGCCCATCGCCTGAAATTGCAATACACACCCTCGAGTCCATTAGTCGCCTCTTACGACTCCCAAGGGTAAGAAATGGGGTTATGCTATTCTAAGCAGACATCACACGACCTATACAATACCTTTTTATTTATTTTTTCGCAGATGTCCAACCCTTATATTCTATGGCGAAAAGGATCCTGTAGTGGACATCTCCCAAATAACTTACATAAATACACATATCCATGGATCACGGTATGTTTACAGATGTTTTTTTCATATTTGTAACCATAACATAATCACATCACAATCAAGGGTTTTTTTTGCCGTCTTCATAACTTTCTGATCTGACTTTTCTGGTAAAAGGTAGTTTTCTTTTTGAGAATTGAAAAAAAAAAGTTTATTATCCAAGCACACCGTAGATGGCGTTGAACTGTGTATGTTACTAGATGACAAAGCCAAAAGACATGAAAAAAGGATATTGTTCTTTACAAATCTATACTCGTTTTTCGCGTTTTGTTATTCATTAGTACTCTGTTTTATTTGTACGTCGGTTTCATTGTCATTTTCGGTAATATGAGGTGAAAGCCATGACAGTAAATATTTTTCTGATGCGAGTGATGCATTTATGAAAAGTTTCGTTTCGGTGTACGATCTCATACATTCAAGTGAAAAAATCTAAAAATTATGTGATGTTCCGTTCCTTACTACGTTAACGTACCAACTACAGTGCCATCTTTCGAACGTAGAGAAAAGTATAAAACTCTCTATTGTACTAGAATTATATTTTTTTCCTCAGAGTTCATATTTATCCGGACGGAAAGCACAACGTCCATTTAATGAACCCAGAAGACTTTAACAAGAGGGTGCAAGAATTTTTGCTACAAGAAACGTCAGAAATAAACTAGTCGTTTCGAGACGAACATCAAGAGGTCGAGAATTTGGTGGTAGCAGTTGAGGCTCCGGTAGCTCAGGTGGTAGAAGTATTGGGATGGTAGTCCAAGGTCCCGGTTTGTCTTTGCCGCAGCCAAACAATTTTTGATTTTATAATTTTATAGCTTTAGTAAAGGTTTTTTTTAAATATGATAATAAATAAGTAAGTTTTAGCATAATAGATATTTATTTTACAATAAATTGGTATTTTTTCAGTGATCGACCTCTTTATAAGAGCTGGCTAAAAATAAAAATGTTACGGTACAAACGAAAAAGTGGTAAAGTGTTAATGATAACCTTGGCCGTGTACGCTCTGCCTACCCCGCAAGGGATACAGACGTGATATGTGTGTGTATACTCTAGGTAAGCCTTACAGTTCAAATTACTGTTGTCAAGATGAATGCATTTAAGCTGTCGATGTTATAATAAATTAAAGATTCAGATTCAGACGTTTATTTGACAAGAAAATGGTACAGTATTGCAGATAATAGGCTTAAAACCAGACCAGGAGATCCAATTCTGAAACAGTGATTTCTGAAATCGTGCACGGAAGTCTGCACCGACCGGTCTAACCACCACCCGTATCACACTTTATACAATTCAATTTTTTAAATGACAATATGGTATGTGTGAATTTATTAAGATACAACTGCTTTTTACCGTGATTTCCCGAGGTAAAAGGTAGCCTATGTATTATTCCATCTATCTACCATATTTGATCCAAAGACGTTTGAGCGTGAAGAGGTAACAAACAAACAAACATACATAAAAACTCTCGGATTTATAATATTACGTGTGATTAGTACAACTTAGTAGCAGACTTTCGTATGCTAAAATTCAAAGATGGAGATCCTAAATGAGATCACTTTCGCAACACCTCACTCAGAATTTCGCGTATCAATTGTGTAGTCGATACAATGATTTGCACTGGTTTTGTATGGAGACCGCCGCCGGATATGAGTGCCAGCCAATCAGCAATTGTTTGTAAGTAAACAAACCTCCTTTTGTAGATGAAGATTGAGAAATTGCTCAAGAGATTTTGCAATCGGTTTAACTGTGGGAGGCAAGGATGCACGCGACGTATCTTGTTGAAACTGACAATACAATGAACTCTGAAGGTCGGAGAATACCTGTGAAATGGTTCAGTCACGGAATTTCGATTGTAAATATAAAGATTTACTATAAATATCTTTTTCGAACAATCTAGAATTCTGCGACTGAACGCCTGTGTAACGCCTGGTGTAATCCGACTTAAGGCGAGTGTAGCCGTGAACGACCTCGACAGTGTCGCCACTTCACAAAAATTAAATTGTCTCTTAGTACAAAAAATCTAACAGAATGTCCGATGCCCAAGTTTTAAGTATCATCATAAGATCCCCGAGTTTTCTTCTCGACGGCCGTGAGGTCAGCATGGGTGAAGGGTGGCAGCTGCTGGTGCACCAATCTTCTTCTTACCAGGACGGCTAGGCCTCGGAAGGCGCGACCTGTGTCGCTGAGCTCGTCCTGCCGGTAAACGAAGAAGTTGGGAATCTTCAGTTGGTCTGCGCCTTTCAGATGAGTCTCTGAAAGTAGCGCGACATCAACGTTCTGCTCCTTCAAGAGGGCACGAAGAAGGCCTATCTTAACCTTAGATAGGCCTTCGGCGTTCCAGTGGACGATCCTCAAAGACACAAGCATTGCTTATGCTTTGAGGATCTTTGCCATACCGGACAGGAGCACTGGAAGCGGGTCTTGGTCCGCTTTCAGTGCCCCTAGCACCTCGGTCAGCACCTCAATGGCGGCCATCGTTGCCGACTTTTTGCCGGCTTCGAAGGCCGCCTTAACGTCCGACGTCCCCTTCCCCTGGATTGGGGCGGGGTGTCGGTCGGAGGTGGAGAACTTCCTTGGAGGAGCATCGTTGTGCGCTGGCTCCTGCTGCTGTCGAGGCGGGATTTGGGGCAAGGAGGGGCCTTTGGCTCCCTTTCCTTTGCGCCTCCTCCTGCGCTTATTTTTGCCCTTGGGGCCGCTCCCTGGGTCGTTGGCCTTGGCCATGAGCGACCCCTTGGCGTTGGCCTCCCCTTTGGGCGCGGCTCGAACTTCGGCCGCGCCGGCCTTTCCGGAGGAGGTGCGGGCTGCGGTTCCAGCCTTCTTATTGCGCGCTTCGCGCACGAAGGCCGGGCAGGCCACATAGTTAGCGGGATGTGGCCCTCCGCAGTTGGCGCAAGTCGCCGGTTCTGCCCTCGGCCTAGGACATTCCTTGGCCGGGTGCTCCTCCCCGCAACGCACACACGCAAGTTTGCGGTGGCACTTGTGCGAGGAGTGGCGGAACTGTTGGCACCGGTGACATTGCGCCGGTCCCTTCTTGCCCCGCCAGGCCTCTATCTTGACCCCCGGCATATTCAGGAGTATGTTCACTGAATATATGCCGGGGATCGTTGCAGCATTGCGTTCGAGCTGGGCAAAGTAAATACACCCGGGTCGTCCGCCACGCCCCTGGATGGGGCGCACGTACTCGGGGGTGTACCCCAGCTCTCGCAACTCAGCCTCAATGAATCATCATAAGAATAGATAATAATACTGCGTATAGAAACGAAACTCCTTTGTCTGGGCCCCAAAAGCCGCGCTTTAAATACCCACTTCCCCCCGCAGCCTGTAACGCCCCGCACTCTCCCACGCTTTAAGTCGGGGCTGTCACGTGCCAATAATTTTATTCCAGACTAGCGGCCAGTCAAGCGGTTGCGACCGCTGCTAACAGTTTTCCCGTGGGAACAAAATATTTACCCGTTTTAAAGTCTTGCCTTACCATTTTATTGTTAATAGGTAGGTACAGAATTTTAAAATAGGTGCAAAACATACCTACGACATGAATGTGCTTATTTATCATTATCAGCTAGCAATGACTTAGGCACCTAGGTAGTTTAAATTAGAAAATGGAAACTAGGTACCTACGTAAGTAAAAATAGGAGTACACACAAATAGGAGTACACAAACAACAATCGCCGTGTGATGCCGGCTTAGAATAGCATCACCCCATTTCTTCCCGTGGGAGTCGTAAGAGACGACTAAGGGACTCGAGGGTGTGTATTGTATTTTAGGCGATGGGCTGACAACCTGTCACTATGGCGATACACAATTTTCCGAATGACCCTCAAATATTTGTCAGACGTGGCGTACATGTTCGTTTTTGCGGCCGTTTATGCTCTGCCTACCCCGTAAGGGATTATGGCGTGATATATGTGTACACAACAATTACGTATAATAACGAATGGTAGGTACCTAGGTATTTACTGTAAAATCATCACTTACCTTGGCTCATCCTTAGGCAAATTAAAAAAAACTTACTTTTGCAGCCATACACACCACAATAATTCGGCATTACTAAATTTTTCACAAAAAAATTTTTGACAGCCAGACGGATTGACTTTGAGCGCGTCTGGAGCGGGAGTGTCATCTCTATGTGATTTCTACTCTATGGCACAGAATAGATAATAGTAGTACCTACAGAAGCGACACTCCTTTGATGTTGAAGAAAGCCGCCGTTTTAATAACCTACACTTTTTTTTGTAACATCCAAGACACCGTGCGCTATCTAAATTAAACTCAAATGCACGCGCATAAGAGCGCAAATCCTTTGCGTTCTCTGACTACCTACACGGGAGCTCAAACGCCAGGGCCGGATTCAGGATATAACTATGAAAAATAAAATCCTAAACTGATTTGGTAGGCATTTCATAGAATTACTAAGAAGAACCAAAATAAATTGGTCCCTTAAATGGGATTCACTGCGAGCGAACATTTCTGCGTTCATGTTTAGATTGCCTTGAGTAGCTTATTCTTAGTCAAATAGGTACCTACTTTACATTGTATAACTATGACATTGCTTGTGGATAAAAATTAATGAAGCACAAAACAATCAATAATAGTAGGTACATTTTACCTATTATTAACGGATTATTTTTCTTACCTTGCACAATCCTTTGGTAATGTAAAAAAGGACAACTTGGAATCACTCTTTTTATTAAGACATCCGTCCGAACAGAACAGAACACCTAGTCCTATTTTCTCCCATCATTATAATAAATTGATTGGTTTTAAATTTCGTAAAGAAGCACAGCACAAACAATGTATTCCACTACCTGCACGACTGTCTCGTTAAAGAACGCGTCACAAGTGCAATGACGTCACCGCATCGATGCGCGCGCGCTCCACTAGCGAGCGCGATCCGGCTCTGGTCGAGTGTACCGTCGCGGTACACGACGGCGTAGGTACTTAACTCCGTAGGTATAGGCGAGTGTCGCAGGCCTGTCTATGGTATCATCCTTAAGTAATATAAGAACCTGCAAACTCAATGAAATATTCGCTGCAATTAAAGTTATGTGAAAAAGTGCCTAAAAACGGCTACTTTTGATATTAAGGGCCTGCCTCGAACTTTTAAAAGTCCCTTTCCCACTAATGGCAAATCCTGTGTGTGAGAACAGAGCGGAATCACCATATTTAGACGATTTTTCACTCTTTTGGAAATTTCTCGCCAAATAAACAAGTAATCAAAAAACTGTACGACAAGAATCTAGTAATATGCAAGACGTATCGTATTCGCAAAAAATAATGTGTTATTATCTTAAGATTGCTATACAAAACGCAAAAAAGTGTAAAAATAGACCAAACTTTAAAAAATAAATCTAACGAACAAACTTTCTTTAATCGTGTTTTCCTGCGACAAAAATCTAGATAATATAATGAAAAATCATTATACATAAAATAAAGTGTTTATCGCATCCATCAACAAAATTGCGTGCATCCAAAAATACCCATTTCTCTCACGGCCCGCCCTTAATTGTCATATCGTTAATTACAGTGAATATTTTAGTGAGTTTGCAGGTTATGATTTTACTTAAGGATAACACTAAAAACTCGGGCAACGGACATTCTGATAGACTGTTTGTATAAAGAGAAAACTTATTTTTTGTGAAGTGGCGCCACTGTCAAGGTCGTTCACGGCTACACTCGCCTTAAAGCTAAGCAGGGCAATTGTAAAAGAAGTGGGCAGCGCGAGCATATGTAAACAAGATATTCGCGCTGCTAACTAATTCGCATTTTTGCGACTCGTTTGTTAAAAGAGTATGATAGAATAATTTCAGGCAATGTTTGCGGCAGCGGCAGGAGCAGGAGCAAGACGAGCAAGCAAACGTAGTATGAGTTTTTGAAGCAACACCTACTCTGCTTTCGTTTGTTAATTATATGTTTATTCTATGAGAGACCACGGCTAAATATAAAAAACTAGCTTTTACCCGCGACTTCGTCCGCGTTAGATAGTTTTTTTAGGCAGAAGTTCTAAAGTAGGTATGTGTATTCATAGTAAGTGTGACAGTGATATTAGAACAGTTCTTATCTCTACTGTTTAAAGATGACTTGCTTGCTTCTGTTGTTAAATGGACAATTAAAAAATTTGCTCTCCGGCCTGAGAGATCAATATTTATAACCATTGAATACAAAAGTCAGTAGGTAACAGAGTACCTACTTACTCCAGAGGTGCCGATTTGAGCACACTTAAATAGTCAGCATAAGTAGATAAGACAGATAAAAAGGTAATTTAAGTAACTGTAATACATTTTTATATACCACATTTATTGTTTTTCTGTCCTCGGTAAAAAGTAGGCAATGTCCTTTCTCAACTTATTCCCATCATACTGAACTTTTGTTTTGGAACCATTTCTGTATCTCCAATATTTAAGCTGGGCTCCTGATGGTACACCTGGTGGTCCACATAAGGTACTCCAGATCCTCAATGTCCTTGTGAAAAGAAGAGGCCCATCATACTGAACAACTTTTGTTTCAGAACCATGCCTGTATCTCTAATAGTTTAGCTGGGCTCCTGATGGTACACCTGGTGGTCTATATAAGGTACTCCAGATCCCCAATGTCCTGTTGTAAATAAAGCGGCCCATCATACTGAACAACTTTAATTTTGGAACCATTTCTGTATCTCTAATTGTTTACGTGGGCTCCTGATGGTACACCTGGTGGTCTACATAAGGTACTCCAGATCCCCAATGTCCTTGTGTAAATAAAGCGGCCTATCATACTGAACAACTTTTGTTTTGGAACCATTTCTGTATTTCTAATTGTTTACGTGGGCTCCTGATGGTACACCTGGTGGTCTACATAAGGTACTCCAAGCCCCAAATTCCTTGTGTAAAGAAGCGGCCTATCAAACTGAACAACTTTTGTTTTAGAACAATGCCTGTATCTGTATCTCTAATAGTTTAGCTGGGCTCCTGATGGTACACCTGGTGGTCTACATATGGTACTCCAGAGCCCCAATGTCCTTGTGAAACGAAGTGGCCCTTCATACTGAACAACTTTTGTTTTAGAACCATTCCTGTATCTCTAATAGTTTAGCTGGGCTCCTGATGGTACACCTGGTGGTCTACATAAGGTACTCCAGATCCTCAATGTCCTTGTGAAAAGAAGCGGCCCGCCATACCGAACAATTTTTGTTTTGGAACCATTTCTATATCTCCAATAGTTTAGGTGGGCTCCTGATGGTAGACCTGGTGGTCTACATAAGGTACTCCAGATCCTCAATGTCCTTGTGAAAAGAAGCGGCCCGTCATACTGAACAACTTTTGTTTGGGAACCATGCCTGTATCTCTAATAGTTTAGCTGGGCTCCTGGTGGTACACCTGGTGGTCTACATCTGTACTCCAGACCCTCTAATGGTGATAAAAAGTAGCCTATGTCCGTTCTCGGTATGCTAGCAATCTCTGTGCCAAGTTTCATTAAGATCGGTTCAGCGGTTTGGCCGTGAAAGCGTAGCAGACAGACAGACAGACAGACAGACAGACAGAGTTACTTTCGCATTTATAATATTAGTGTGGATAAGTATAGACATATTCAAACTAAAATATTCTATGGACTGCAATACCCTATCCAATAGTAGCAATGGGCTAACAGCCTGTCACTATGGTGATACACCCTTTTCTGAATGATTCAAAACTATTTGTCAGATGTGGCGTAAATGTAAATTGAAATTGAAATTAAAGCTGATTCCGGGTGAGCTCCTGCTTTCCGGGTGAGCTCCTGCTCCCCACCATACAGTCAGGTGTAGATTAAAAGCCCCGGGGCTAAAAATCGTAGGGTCCACAACTAAAACAAAATGTCCGTTTTTATTGTATATGGGTTTTTTTTGCCTGCAAATAAAATTATTATTATTATATTATTATTATTATATTATTATTAACGGCCGTTTACACACTGCCTCAAGGAATCCATGTGTATGTAGAAATAGTCTCATATTGTGATAAATTCACTCTGACTGCATTCGAAGCCTCAATCTGCAAGAGCCCTGAAGCTCAAACTACTAGACCACGAGTAAGTGATTTCACAATGGTCTCAAACTGTGGGAGGCGAGATGCGAGTGACATATTCGCCTGTCTGATCTCGGGATAAGCCAGTTTGCTCGTTATACTCGTAGCACTAACTGACGAAAGAGCGCCGTGATATAGACAGATGACTCAATTTGCTTAGACCTTTTGCATGCCCGTAAACCGTAACCTACTTGCCCGTAACTAGGCTTGCTTATACGGGGTGTAAGGGACGGTGTACCAAAAACTTTGTGGGCATGAGCAGACCATGAAACTGAGCAACTTTTGCTATGGAGTCTATGTAGGGACGCAAAAAAAATCGAATTTCCTTCCAACATATCCTCCATAGAAAAAGTTCACTTTCATGGTCTGACTGAACACGCCTGCAAAGCGTTAGTACATAATACCTTAATGGTGTATGGCTAAAAGTTTGCTAAATACAATTGTGAAATTATGTTCCTACATTAAAGACTGGACTAAACGACGACAACATTGACTTTATCAATAATGTCGTGGGGTTAGTTTTTCATGACCATAAACTTGATTAGTATGTTTATGTAAATCCTACTTCAAGTGAGTACTAAAATTACAAACCATGACGGAGTCTTAACAATTAAATTTAGGAAAATAAAAGTATGTATACAACACATGCACAGCAGTGCAACAAACCAAGCTTGAATTTAAGCTATCCTCAATCTTTAGGTACCATCCGAAGAATTGCAAGCGATTTTAGCTGCCTATCGGATGTCAGGCTAGACAAGAACCTTTTTTGGCATTATTGTCGGATATAGCCGGCTTTCTGTAAAGACATTACAAAATTTTTATTAAAAAAATAAGAAAATTGTGTTATACATAATAACGTGTGATGCCGGCATAGAATAGCATCACCCCATTTCTTTCCCGTGGGGTCGTAAGAGGCGACTAAGGGACTTGAGGGTGTGTATCGCAATTCTAGGCGATGAGCTGACAACCTGTCACTATGGTGATACACAATTTTCCGAATGACCCTCAAATATTTGTCAGACGTGGCGTAAATGGCCGTTATTTTTTGCGGCTGTTTACGCTCTGCCTACCCCGCAAGTGGTAGTAGGCGTGATATGTGTGTAAATTTATTTTTTTACAATTACGGATCATGACGTCAATAAGTAATATTATATCCTACATTGAAAGAAGTTCAAATTTCAAACATTTAAAATATAGATTAGGCCAATGCTGGCAATGCAATATGGGAAATACCGATTTTTATTTAAAAAAAAGGGCAGGACTCTGCAATTTTAGCCTCGGGTCCTTGAAATCTGCACCTGACTATTAAGTGAGGAGCTAGGGCTCACTTAGTTGGTATCTAATGTATCTGTGGACACAGAATAAATAATAGTACTCTATATAGATCCAACATATCTCAACTCAGGATTAAAATGAGTACAGTACCTATAGGTACATAAATTTAAGTAAAGCAAAGATGACATGGTTTCTTATTTTATTATATTTTAGCCCCATCAGCTCCATTCAACTTGGCATTATTTTAACAGAGTGTGTATTTAATGGATCATAAATTTCCAGACTAAGTTTAGTGTTCCATTGTGATGTTCTGTAGTTCGCACGACAACCAGTGACTTGGTGACTTGTTTGTGAATGTGTTAACTTGGTAAGGTCGGCGCAAGGTGAGGGTGTCTGGTTTTATCGTAGCACATATACATACATACATACATCGACGTATTGCAGTCCACTGCTGGACGTAGGCCTCCCCCAGGGTATGCCATAGGGCACGATCTCTCGTTTTTGTTAGCACACACCTAAGTTTAAGGCTATTTTTATAAACTGTTCCAGACATCAATATCCTTAGGAAAAAAAGCAGTGAGACATCCACTGATAAACATGGGCCTGATTTTTTTACTTTGATAAATTGCACCGCATGCAGGGGTTGAACTTGCGACTTTCGGTATCAGTCAACTGACGTCGCCTCTACCTATTCCAGTTGATGGAGCCATGCGTTATTAGCTTTAAGATATACTTGCATAATGTTTACTTACACGGCAGGACGGCGCGTAGCCCAGTTGGTAAAAGAGTTAGTAGTATTGATACCGAAAGTCGCAGGCTCCAAACCTGCCTGCGGTGCAATTTTGCAAGTTTTCAAAATTAAAATTTAGTACTCAACATAGGCCTTCCTGAGGCCCCTCTATAAAACGCAACTTTAGGCCAAATCTAGCGCGCAACAGTTCCCACAACACAGCCCTTACAAGGTCGATCCACCAGGTTGATGGCCATCCCACGCTGCACTTTTCAATACGTCGCTGCCACTTAAAAGCTTTCCTATTACATCCTTCGTCTCATGACCAACTAGATATATAAGTAGCCGTAAACTGGCTGATAAAAAAAAACAAAAATGACTACCAAAACAGCCGAATCCAAAACGGATGCGCCTTCATCGATACTGTCACGGTAGGTGTTGGGTTGCGCAAGAGTTTAATTGTTCCATTCTGGCGCCATTATGCCACGGCCTTTGATGCAGCTTGGGTGTTTGGCAACCTGCGTCTTGAGCGGAACTGTTCATTGTATTGCTGGCTTCGACATCCATTGCTTTACTTACCTGTTAGATCATTCAAGATTATATTAATGACAGTAATGTAGTGAAAAATGGTAAGAGGTCGTTGCTTCGATAATTCGATTTTGGAAGGATATGTGTTTGTAGCCTTTGACGGACAAATCGGAAAATCTTTTTCCATTCTAAATTATTATTTTCTTTCACGGTCAGTCAGCAATAGGGCACGGTTTAGCGGTTCTCTTACTATGACCCGTTATGACAAACGTAAATCTGTCTGTCAGACGAAAGGAAATTTCTAATTTCCATGCAAAAAACGGACACCACACCCACTGAAACGCATGTTTGACAGACGTATCCGCCAGTCCGTGATAGTATGGGATTCGCCTTTGACTTTGACTTTGAAGTGATATCGCGTTTATGAACCTCGTGCTTAGATGGATTGCACACGTGCCGTAATTAAGTTTTTTACAGCCAGTAAGCAAATGTCAGTCTGTGACAGCCTCACGGCAATGCGACGTCGTGTACCTTGACAATTCGGAATCATCCAACTTCCATCTTTAATGATTATACCGGACCGGCAAAACAGACACCTCAAAATTGAGCGGTGGATATGATAATTTATTATTTATTTGGAAAAATTGCACAGAGCCATCTGGTCTCAAACTAGGTAAGCAAAACTATGGGAAAGTTAGGAGTAGTAAGTGAAATTAATACATACTTTTTTCCACATAAATTATATGATGCATAAAAAACACCCAGACTAAACAAAATATTTGAAAATAAGTGGAGATCGAACGCACGACCCTCGGCGTAGCAGGCAGGTGTACCAAAGCTACGCCGTCGGGCCAGCCATATAATTTATTAAATTTTTAAAAGCTGGACTCTGATGAGAGTTGAGCCCTGGGGTTTTTAAACCTACAGCTGACAGGTTGGTGGGTAGCGAGGACTTACCCGAAGAAGTTTGTGTAGAGCGCGACTGAGCTTAGGAGTTGTTCTAGTAAGGACTGAATATACCTTACATGCATCCCCAGAATGGGGAATAAATGAGGGACCTCTGCGCCGCTGCGCGGGTGCGTCACAATAATCTAAGGGCCGGATTATAGTCAGTGGCCAGGCCATTTCTCGCCAGATTACAAAGACGTGTGCGCAACGAATTATATAAATGAATTGAGTAAATAAATGTTTGATACGCAGTATCATTTGTTGCAAAAGAAATTGTATTTTCGCCACAAATAACCTGTCCGAATAATCCGACCCTAAGATACCTGACTTTTCTCAAAGGTACGAACGCAACTGCATGCATTCTTTTGGCACAATGACATCTCTTACGGTCTTGGGAATACATGAATAAGCGGACGTTCGTAATTGTAAGACATTTGTTTCATAAAGCGTGACAGCGATTCGAGCCTTCATGGCAAATCGACTTCAAGGTGCAGGCACAACGCGCAGCCGCCAATACTTACTTTGTGGTGCAGGCACAAAATAGAGAATGCGCAGCCGCCAATACTTACTTTGTGGTGCAGGCACAAAATAGAGAATGCGCAGCCGCCAATACTTACTTTGTGGTGCAGGCACAAAATAGAGAATGCGCAGCCGCCAATACTTACTTTGTGGTGCAGGCACAAAATAGAGAATGCGCAGCCGCCAATACTTACTTTGTGGTGCAGGCACAAAATAGAGAATGCGCAGCCGCCAATACTTACTTTGTGGTGCAGGCACAAAATAGAGAATGCGCAGCCGCCAATACTTACTTTGTGGTGCAGGCACAAAATAGAGAATGCGCAGCCGCCAATACTTACTTTGTGGTGCAGGCACAAAATAGAGAATGCGCAGCCGCCAATACTTACTTTGTGGTGCAGGCACAAAATAGAGAATGCGCAGCCGCCAATACTTACTTTGTGGTGCAGGCACAAAATAGAGAATGCGCAGCCGCCAATACTTACTTTGTGGTGCAGGCACAAAATAGAGAATGCGCAGCCGCCAATACTTACTTTGTGGTGCAGGCACAAAATAGAGAATGCGCAGCCGCCAATACTTACTTTGTGGTGCAGGCACAAAATAGAGAATGCGCAGCCGCCAATACTTACTTTGTGGTGCAGGCACAAAATAGAGAATGCGCAGCCGCCAATACTTACTTTGTGGTGCAGGCACAAAATAGAGAATGCGCAGCCGCCAATACTTACTTTGTGGTGCAGGCACAAAATAGAGAATGCGCAGCCGCCAATACTTACTTTGTGGTGCAGGCACAAAATAGAGAATGCGCAGCCGCCAATACTTACTTTGTGGTGCAGGCACAAAATAGAGAATGCGCAGCCGCCAATACTTACTTTGTGGTGCAGGCACAAAATAGAGAATGCGCAGCCGCCAATACTTACTTTGTGGTGCAGGCACAAAATAGAGAATGCGCAGCCGCCAATACTTACTTTGTGGTGCAGGCACAAAATAGAGAATGCGCAGCCGCCAATACTTACTTTGTGGTGCAGGCACAAAATAGAGAATGCGCAGCCGCCAATACTTACTTTGTGGTGCAGGCACAAAATAGAGAATGCGCAGCCGCCAATACTTACTTTGTGGTGCAGGCACAAAATAGAGAATGCGCAGCCGCCAATACTTACTTTGTGGTGCAGGCACAAAATAGAGAATGCGCAGCCGCCAATACTTACTTTGTGGTGCAGGCACAAAATAGAGAATGCGCAGCCGCCAATACTTACTTTGTGGTGCAGGCACAAAATAGAGAATGCGCAGCCGCCAATACTTACTTTGTGGTGCAGGCACAAAATAGAGAATGCGCAGCCGCCAATACTTACTTTGTGGTGCAGGAAAGTGAGTCATTTTATGAATTTACTACAGAACAAATATAAAGTCCTATTAAATTCAGTGCAATAGTGTGACTTCCTTTTGAAAAACTGAACAACTTTGCTCAAAGAACATTTTTTTTTTTATCAATGATGGGTTTGCTCTTGACTCCAGTCTAGGTCATAGGACAGAGACAGAGTCTAAGATAGAGCGAGCTCATAGGTCAAAATAGGAAAAAATTGGACCTCCCATACAACAATGTTCACAATGGGTATGTGTCACTTTGTATGAGAGGTCTATTTTATTTCCGTATTTCGAACTAAGTTCCTTGGGGAAAGTTGTTTAATTTAATGAGTATAACTCACCCTAAAAATATTTGCCATTTGCATTGGTAAGAGGTAGATTGGAGGGTATTTTTTAGTGTAGATTTAAGTTTAATTTTAGGTTGATTTTTGTATTGTTTATCATTATTTTCGGTAATTAATAAAAAATATGAAGCGTAGGTAATAACGCTTGCATAGTAAATAGTTGAATGTATACCCACCGACTTTTTTTTTTGGAAACTTACAGCTTGAGTAGTTAGATACATCAAAATAAACTTATAGTCAATTAAAGTTAACTACCTACCCAGTTGTATTTACTTTTTAATATGTTCAACTTAGAGGCCAATTATAGAATGAGTTATACTATTGAAAAGCTTAAGAAATGAAACGACGTAGCTTAGTTCGAATTAATGAACACAGCTATGAGGCTAACAAGACAAGATACGTAAAAGCAAGAATAAAGCAAATACATACTAGAATACAAATTCCAATATTTCCAATTACCCAAACAATAATCCCTAAACACTCGGCTATTCAACTTATTCACGATCAATTACATCTTGAATGCGATATCCTTCCTTCGAAGGCTTTTCTAATTTATCTAAAAGAAGTCTCAATACCCAATTTGAATTAAATAAAAATCGGCCAAGTGCGAAGAAGACTCGCCCACTGAGGGTTCCGTAACATACATTTCAACCCTTTTCATATGATACCTTGAACTAATAACCTCAATTTATGAAATTTTGATATTTTTCAGCTCGCTTCAAAGACTATATCATTGAAAAAATATAAAAATATAGACTTTACCCCATAATTAAACGTTTGTACTTTAAATCGAAGCAATTTTCCAAATTTCCTAGCTTTATAGTTCCACGGGAAGTACCCTATGAATTTTTATTCCTTGAGAAAAGCAAATACACGCATTTTTTACAACATAAACAGCCTTGAATACCAAAATTTAAAACACTTCCCGCGCTTAAAAATTTTGCAAGTATTAAAAAAAAATAAACAGCCAAACTTTCTTTTTAAGTATTATTAAGTATATACGTTTAATTTCAACCTAGATATTTTAATGCCTTCCCGTGACAAGGGGTCGTGACAGATGGATGAACAAAGTGATCCTTTAAGGGTTAATTTTTTTCCTTTTCAGGTATGGAACCCTAAAATTTACACAAAAGCCCCTAAACGTAGGTAAATTTTAAACATAAACAAATTAACATCATTAATTGCTAACACGCGCCAATTAGAAGCTAGAGGCCGTTAGATTGTTAAAACAAACAAAAGACTCACTAAATAGATTCTGATAATTCATTGAACATCTTTTGTTTATGGAAAAGCATGACGTATAAAAAGTAGACACACATATATTACGCCTATATCCCTTGCGGGATAAGCAGAGTTTAAACGGCCGTAAAACCAGACATTTACGCCACGTCTGACTAATATTTCAGGACCATTCAGAAAAATGTGTATCGCCATAGTGTAAGTTGTCAGCCCATTGCCTAAAATTGCAACACACATGTAACCCTCGAGTCCCTTAGTCGCCTCTTACGACACCCACGGGATAGAAACTGGGTAATGCTATACTAAGACGGCATCACACGGCAGAAAAAGTGGGTAGGTTAGTTTTACTTTATTCGTCTCGAATTGCGACTGTATTGAGTAACGTTAAAAAATACAAGTACGGTACATAGACATGTAAAGCAAAATCTAAAGGCGTTTTGGTTTCCTTATACGTTCCCAATTTTGGGAACTACCGGCACGTGCCGGGTAGATTAAGTCCGATCTCTTCTTCCCAATACAACTCGTAAGCCCAGTCACGCCCCAAGGGTGCGATTGGAAATATTTGATTACCTACGAAAACTTTCAGAAAATAAATTTTTATTGTAATGAGTAAATTAAATTTAATTGCTGTACCTCAATATTTATAACTCTAAGGTTGTTTACGTACTTCATTATACCTTATGCTATGAAAAGTCTAATAGGAGCACCTACTTACTGCCGACAAACTTTACTAAATGTTTGGCAGATATAACAATAGTCTGTAAGGCTTTTTAAAGTCTAATAAACTTATTTTTTCATTTTTCATTTCATTGGGCTGGTTTTTTGAACAACCACACAAACATCACCGGGTGAGCCCTCGCTCCCCACCAATCAGTCAGGTGTAAGTTTAAAGCCTCGGGGCTAAAATCGGTGAGACGTCTTAAAAAGCAAAGGATTTTTGGATTGTAATGGTTCTTAATTTGTATCTTTTGTCAAAACAGCGACGGTAAAAATATATTTTACGATCATAGAACAAAACAACAGTTAATTTTATGAGAAAACCTTATTTAATCCTTTTCAAATCTTGGAGTTGGAATTTTAAATAATAACAAATGCAGCATTCGTAGAAGATCGCCTCACAACTTTAGCAGAACATCCCAAAATTAGTACAGCTCAAATTGAATCTAAGTAAATTGCCAGTTTTGCATACAATCACATCGCGCGTAAACTATAAAAACCCGTGGATTTTCTCACGCGAGATCCTAATCTCATTTAACACCTTTTTGTATTTTATTGCTAAATAAACTAAAGTTCGTTTCATATTGAAATATTCACAGGTTCTACCCTTCTTGTGAAATAATTGCTCAAAGATGGGTGAGTTGTTCGGAATTGTTCTTTGTATTTTAAATTAGTAAATTGTATCGCAATTTTATTTGAATTAGTTGTATTTGCGTGGCATGAATGAGAATCACTGCGGTATGGTTGACTGACAGTTTAATGATATCAACCTTACTTAGGTACCTACTTCTAGCAACATCACGAGTTTATAGTTATAAAAATAGTAAGAAAAACTAGTCTTTTTCTTCTTTTCGTGTGGGACACCAAGTCGTCCAACGACTCAATGAACCCTGTTGTCAGATTTTTTCAACCGTCTACTACTAGTAGTAGGCCTCTGACATGGATGTCTGTGTAACGACCGTCGTCTAAGTAATCATAGACAGCAACCGGGACCGACGGCTTAACGTGCCCTCCGAAGCATGGAGCCATGTATTTTTTTTCGGACAATCCGGTGGTTCAGACTGCAATGTCCTAACCAGACTGGGAACAAAGTGATAAATATCCACTAAGAATCAAACCCGGAACCTTTGCGTTGCAGGCAGTCGCACTACCACTGCACCACATCGGCCGTCTAATTAATGAAAACTAGTAGGTACCTACCTATAAGTTATTCTCTCAAATAGGAAGGCTTAAGGTAGTCACTAGGAAGTCCATAGGCGGTTCTCCCACTTGTTGTCCGTCGCTGCGTATTTTAAACGCACCGTAACGCATGCGTCTGTCAAACAACAGGAAATCGTGAATTCCGATCTTATTCCCATACAAACACGGCTACGGTGTGTTTACGGATGCGTCAGTTTACAATTTGTGAATAATGTAAATATTAAAGAATCTATGCAAAACGGTAATAATATAATTTTTAATAAGATTGCTAGTTTATCTAAGTTCTTTATCCAAATTTTATCCCTAGCAGGGTGCATGTTTATGTCCAATTAAAGTTTAAGTTTTTTTCACAACATGTAAGCAGAAATAAAGAGTTGAGAATAGAGATATCTTATCAAGAGTCAAGTGAACTTTTTGTTAAAAAATTACTCACGTTATAGTGTACGTACATTTGGAAATTCCTATACACGGTCATCGTTTTTTCTATAAAATTGTGCAAATCCCAGCTGTTTAATAACATCCGTTTTGCATCAGTATCTCGTGAGAAGACGAAACACGAAGAGGATTAATACACTGCTACTTTTTTGCGCGAAGGAGCGGTTAGGCGGTGCCTGCGTAATAACTGAGCTTCATAGTGTGTTAAATGTTTACGCTCTGCCTACTCCGTAAGGGATATATGTATGTATGTAAATGCTTATAGGGCCTTTTCACAAAAAATCGAGACGCAAAGTTGAACACGTGTCTTAAGCGTTTACATACAAATATCACGCTTTGCTGGGTAGACAGAGCGTTAACGGCCAAAAATGACTGACAATTATTGGAGGGTCATTCAAATAATTTATGTATCACTATGTTGTACACCTTTCGTACATTTTCAGCATTATTTTATTACATTGAACTTAATTTATTAATCATGTACACTTGTTATACTTTGATCTTAATAAGTTATTCTCATTCTTACTATAGTGACACGTTGTCAGTCCATTGCCTAAAATAGCAAAACACATGTAACCCTCGAGTCCCGCAGTCGCTTCATACGACACCCACAGGAAAGAAATGGGGTGATGCTATTCTAAGCCAGCATCACACAGCATAGCCGGCATCACACGTCTAAAGCGTTTTTTAGTATAATTATTTTTTTTTCAAACGCGTTCAACGCGCGTCTGTGGTAAGGCCATTCGTTTCTTAGGTTTGCACTACTCACCACGCTAAGCAGGCACATTGGCGAGTGCAGTGCAAGATGTAGATATTCACAAAGAACGTTGCTGCCCATTCCCTAGATTAGTAGAAATGGGATGATGCTATTCTAAGCCGGCATCACACGGCATTCAGTTGGACTAGTGCCTGTTGTGTCTGTATTCTTTATGTGTTTTTCTCTTTAATGTTCATGTGTACAATAAATCGTAAATAAATAAATAAATACTATATAGGTATATCACAAACCTTCTGCCCTTTACATCCTCTGCATCAATACATCATGTCGAATCATCCATTTTTCTAAAGCCTCTTGCCTTGAACTGACCGGGAGTCGAACCCTGGTCATTGTTCACTGCCATTGTGTAGCGATAGTAACCGGGACAGATTTATGCTGTGAATCCTGCCGACATTGATGATGTCATGTTTTATCGGACAATATCTGTATTTTATAGGTTCTATATTATAAGGGTTCGTGGAGATTCGTGGATTACTTTAAGTTGACATAAATTTCGCGTGATACCGGCTTAGAATGACCCTCAAATATTTGGCACACGTGGCATCAATGTACGTTTTTACGGCCGTCTACTTCGCCTACCCCGCAAGGGATACAGGCTTGATATATGTATGTAGTATTCCATTATATATGAGTCAAAAATCTTAATTCATTCCGTCACAAGCACAACCTCAAAAAGCCCTGATTATTATCAAGCAGCACCTTTGTCAAGTCCACCTAAGCCAAATATCATACAATCACTTTCGTAGACAGAACATACCTAGCAAATTTGTTATTTTATTAATGATGGGTTTGCTCTTGACTCTAGTCTAGGTCATAGGACAGAGACAGAGTCTAAGATGGAGCGAGCTCACCCAGAAGAAGCCTGTTCACTCTTACTTTGAAGAGATTAGGGTTGTATGCGTTTGTAAACACAGACGCAGGTAGTGAGTTCCACTTTTTAGCAGTGCGCATTATAAATGATGACTGGAAGCGCGCGTAGTCCGAATTGCATATGCTGACGCTAAAGGAAGGTCTTTGTCCAGCAGTGGACATGATGTTGAAGATGATGAAGTTAAATAAAAAGGTCTTGTCATTATCATTTTGAGTCTTGTCTCGAGCCAGTGAGCAAGATTCTATTCACACGATGGACTTCTATTACGCTATGTTCACACGGTCGATTTGGGTAACATTACTTAACTAGTTAACCAATATTATAACTGCTTTAGGTAGGTATAGCTTCGTCAGCTGAGAAGTTTGCAGGTAGCAAGTTTTAGGTAGTTCTCCCGGGATCCCTTTCCTAGACATTTTTTTTTCACTTATATGTTTTGGCGTACCATGTTCGGCATAATTCCTTTTTAATTCCTATTTTAAACTACTTACTTTAATTATGTCTAAATATTTTATGGTTTTTGGAATATTGTTTTAAAGAGTAATTTAATAAATAATAAAACGCATTGTTATAAATATTGAGAGATCAATCTAAATCTTAAATTAATAAACGGAAATAAAAATCAAAAAGCAATTAGACTGTAATAGCAAACAACAATATTACTGACAAATTATAGCAATTTGTTTCAATTATGCAATTATATGGTCGTTTGTACAAACAAGAGTGATTCTCATTACCCTGCCATCTTCCTCATTCTAACATTACTTTAACACATTACCTGCAAACTCAGAGTAAAGAAATATTTCAGAGACAACTCTAGCAACCACTACGATGAAGCCAAGTAAAACTCGTCTCAATCATGCTATTGTATGGTTTTTGTACAAGTAAAAACAAGATTTGACCGTGTGATGCCGGCTTAGAATATCACCACCCCATTCTGGCCCATGGGTGTCGTAAGTGGCGACCAAGGGACTCGAGGGTTGGATGTGTATTGCAATTTTAGGCGATGGGCTGACAACCTGTCACTATGGTGATACACGGTTATCTGATTGACCCTCAAGATTTTGTCAGACGTGGTGTTAATATCCGTTTTACGGCCGTTAACGCTCTGCCTTACCCGTAAAGGACATAGATGTGATTTATGTATGTATGTAAAAACAAGATGATTCTTTTACGTTGTTTTATTTCTCATTCTAAAGCATCACCTGCTCACAGAGAAAGAAGATTTCATTGATATGACCTAGACTAGAGTCAAGAGCAAACCCATCATTAATAAAAAAAAAAAAAAAACAACTAGAAAGCTGACATTAATGGGGTGACCGACCATGAGAGACATTCTTCATTCTAGCCAATGTCAACAATCAAAAACGAGTAAAAGAGCCACAGAACTATGACTAAAGCTATAGTAGTTTATGCAACTGTCGTATAATGGGGGTCATTAGAATGCGAGTGTCTGTTTATCACACGAGGCGCAGCCGAGTGTGATAATAGTTTGACACGAGCATTCTAATGCCTAATTATAGCAGTTGCATACACTATTTTATCTACACTCTCCAAAAAAACTCAGAAACACTTTTCTAAACGTACGAACCGGCCATTGCAAGGCCCGATACAAGGACAAATTCAATACGAGAACGTACTTAATATGGCTTGATATGAATTTTTAAAAATCTATACTTTAGCAGTTGTTTAGATGTGGAGTCTTAACAATAACTTAACTAAACAACTGAACAACAACTGAACAACAACTGAACAACATCTGAACAACAACTGAACAACATCTGAACAACAACTGAACAGCATCGAAACAACAACTGAATAACATCTGTACAACAACTGAACAACGTCTGAACAACAACTGAACAACAACTGAACAACATCGGAATAACATCTGAACCACAACTAATCAACATCTGAACAACAACAGAACAAAAACCTATTAAAACAACTGAACAACATCCGAAAAATTACCGTACAACAACAACTGTCAGGTGCGGCGGAAGATAGCTATTTGAGTGTTGGAAAAAAAAACTTCGTTTCATTTCTCAACTTTATCGTATTAAGAGTTTTGTCATTAAGTCATTACGCTTCTGTAATTTATAGTAAACCCTAGTTTTTATAGGCAGAATGCATAAAGTAGGTCATTATGCATCTGTTTTCGAATTCATAATTCGAACATTATGAGACGAGTGTATATAAAAGAGCATTATCTAACTCTGTCACAATAATTCGTGTATTCGTCATTTTCATTGTATTGTAGTGGGTTTTCCCATATGTTTGCCCAGTATTCACGTAAGGATTCAAGGGATGGGGCTTCGGTCTGTACTAGTTGACTATGATGTTCTTCTCCGTCAAATATCGATAGTTAATTCTTTCGTTGTTCTGAAATTGGGTATTTATGAATATGATTATTAATATATTATTATTTTTGTTTATTGTAGTTGTTTTATTAGTATAAATATATCTGTAATATACTTAAGTTGTATACGACAACTGCCTCATTTTCTGCCTTCTCAATACCCTAGGTCTGCTGTTACAGATTTATTTGTAGAAATAAACTGACCAGTTGTGTATTATTCTTTATGATATGTTCTTTGTGTTATATTGTGTACAATAACATACAACCATACACATGTCACGCCTATAATCACTTGGAGGGTAGGCAGAGCGTAAACGGCCGCAAAAAACGGTCATTTACGCCACTTCAGACAAATATTTTGGGGTCATGCGGAAAATTGTGTATCGCCTTAGTGACAGGTTGTCAGCCCATCGCATAAAATTGCAATATACGCCCTTGAGTCCCTTAATCGCCTCTTACGATTCCCATGGTAAAGAAATGGGATGATGTTATTTTAAGCCGGCGTCACACGGCAACAAATAAATAAATGAATTCAAGGTTTACTACGGAGAGTCCGCGTGGCATCGCGTCGCGCGTAAAACGTTCGACAGTCTGCGATGGCACTTAAGCGTGCAAAATCTGACTCATTTTGGCTATTCCTTCTGAAAAATAATCTAACTCTGAGCCAGCAAATGACCACAACAAATGAGCTACTTCTGATTACCGCCAAATATATTATTATAATCACGTAGGTACCTACCTACTTATAGTTAAGGTCGAATACATTTCGTCTTTGAAATAGCAATTTGAAATTACTAGTTGCTGTATTTGCTACCGAATCATACGTGTTTCCGTTTTCTAAACTTCTGCAAGCAAATATAGCATACCTACTTAGAAAAAAATAAGCACACATCAGTCAGAAGCAATTACCTACCTATTTATATACATTCCAGTAAATTTTATACTTAAGCCCTTTTACCCGCTGCTCACCATTTTCCCGAGGGGAAAAAGAACTTTTCCCGGCATGAATCCGTACTAATATTATAAATCTGCCAGTTTGTGTGTGTGTATGTATGTTGTTACCTCTTCACGCTCAAACGGCTTTACCGATTTGGATGAAATTTGGAACACAGGTAGAATATAACCCGGAATAACACATAGGTAATTTTTACCGCGGGAAAACAACTATTACCACGGGAAAGTGAATGGCAGCGGGTGAAACTGGTGGGCAGAAATTTAGTTATACATAAAACCTTTCTTTTGAATCACTCTTTCTACTAAAGAAAACTGCATCAAAATCCGTTGCGTACTTTTAAAGATCTAAGTATACATAGGGTCATGGAGACACGGGAAGCGACTTCGTTATATTTTTATTATAATGTACATAGATATCACGCCTATAATCCCTTGCGTGGTAGGTAGAGTGTAGACACTAGACAGACATTTACGCCACATCTAACATATATTTGAGGGTCATTCGGAAAATTGTGTTTCACCGTAAGACTGGTTATTATTCTGTGCCGTAAGTCAGCCCAATGCCAAAAATTGCAATACACATGTAATCCTCGAGTCCCTTAAGGGCGGGGCACACCGGCTCCGTATCCAGCTCTCGTCCGTAGTCACGCACGAACTGATGACGTTGTAATGTATGGGACTGTATGAGATACGGCACACCGCTTGCGTGCAGAACGGAACGGATACGCAACGCAAGCGGTGTGCCGTATCTCATACAATCCTATACATTACAACGTCATCAGTTCGTGCGTGACTACGGACGAGAGCTGGATACGGAACGCATACGGAGCCGGTCTGCCCCGCCCTAGTCGCCTCTTACAACACCTACGGGAAAAAAATAGGGCGATGCTATTCTTAGCCGACATCACACGGCATAATCTACAGACCAATAAAATCACGCGGAGTGACAACGCATGACGTTTCAATGCTTTGTGGCATATTCTAAGCCGACATCACACGGCATTTTAGTAGAATTTCTTTTTTTAGAAGTGGCAATTTCATTACAATATTCCAAATGTTACTTATTTCAAATGTTTGTCAAACGTGGCGTTAATGGCCGTTTATTACAGCCGTTTGCAATCTGCCTACCCCGTAAGGGATTATAAATGCATGTATGTATGTAATTTCATTAAATGTACTGAATTATCTACAATTTTACGTGTAATAAATATTTACCAATAAAATTATATAGCCTGCTAGAGTTGACTAGTATCAACTACAGCAAGTTCCGCAGGATATCAAGGAATTTGATATCTGACAGCTGTCAAATACGACTTATTAGAACGGATGTACTATAGTTTGATTGATGCACTACAACAAGTCCTTGACAATAATCATTTCCTCACAAATTCACACGAAGTGTTCACAAAAATTATACAAAATCTACTTAAATTGAATAAGCAAACGTTCAATCATAATTTGCTAGTTGTTTCAATAGTAAAACAATAGAGTGTGTAAGGGATGGTGTAACGCAAACTTTGCATGACTATGAAACTACACAACTTTTACCATGGAGCCTATGTTGGGAAACGTTTAATTTTTTTCGCGTTTCCATCGAACCTCTTCTATAGTGATACACGATTTTTCTGAAACTGCCCTAAAATATTTGTCAAACGTGGTGACAGCGACCGTATTTTACAGCCGTTTAAGGTTAAAGCTCTGTATTTTATCCCGCAAGGAATAAAGACGAGATATGTGTACGTATGTTATATGTGTAACTAGAGACATCTAGCGGTACGGCAACATTGTTTGGGAAGCAACTTGGCTTCGTAAATCAAGCTGGTGACAGCCACTGAGGTCAAAGATTAGATGCGTGCGTGCACGGAGATGTTCAGAGTTATGTTCGAAACTAGCTTAGTGTCCCGCGTCTGCGCTTGACATTTTAATTTCTGAAGTAAATTTTTAGGTTATCGTGGAGTAAGAAGCTCATGAGATCAATTTGTCTTATATTACCATCAGAGTGATGTAGGTTGACGCGATTTACTTGTTATGATTTTATTTATTTTTACTTATTCCATCGACCTCCGTGAAGAAGGCTGTATATCGTTACCGCTGTAGAACGGTATTCGAAAGCTCTAGTCTTAACCAGCCGCAACGTAGAGCGCTAAGTTATCTACCAAATAAATAGCAAGTTAGTCGTGTAAACATACAACTTGTACTTACGCGTTTAAGGGATCAACTAACTTTGGTTACTCTTTACAAATGGGGTGATGCTATTTTATTGCTAACGTATCTATGCAAAAACACAATACCTAACATAGCTCTGTATTAGGTTCTATGATTTATATTTCAAAATTACTTTTATAAATCTGTTTTGTAGTCAAATTTTCTTTCTTATTGACTTATTTCAAGAAAATCTATTTCTTAGATATGAAGTGTTTAGTTGTTGCAAAAAGATAACAAACCAACGTACAAATAAAGTAGGACTTGTAGTATAATCCCTAGTTGACATTTGGCTCAACTAATGCGTTTGTATTTATTTATTGTTTAGCATAATACAACTGGGTAACATTGGTATAAAGCAATTAGTTATAGAGGCTGTAAGGAAAAGAACTGCGTTCCTGTTAAGGGAAAAACCAGCCCATGAAAGTGAACTAACCTATGTTTGTTTGGGGAAAGTTTTTAGTTTCATGGGCTGGTTCATTCCTTGAAAGGAACACAGTACTTTTCCTTACACCCGGTATAAATCCAATGTATCGATGAGGTAGAGTTCTTTCTGCCAGACTTGTACATTAAGCCATATTTATAAAAAAGTAATTACATGAAATAACCGTTCTTAAGAACCTGTTTTTCCTCAAAAATTAGTTTCTTAAATTCATCATTTAGAGCTTTAATTTTCGGAAGATTTAACCTTTTTTGCGACATAACGATATAATGTCCAATTCAGTAATTTTTTTCTAAACAATGTACCTATGTATCTAATAAATATAATTTCAAAACTGTAGACAGTAATATACGAAAAATTTAATTTTCTGTTTTTTCTAAATAAACTGGTTTAAAAATCTTGCCCGCGCGCTATCCATTTAATTAGTTTTCCCATTTCACTGTCCAAAACTACAAAGCACAAAACTGAATTCTACGTTTCACTAAATAAATATAAGTTACTTATATCAATCATCGTTATTTTAATTTATTTAACGCTCTGGCATTTCAAAAACATACAGACAGAGCTAAGGAAATCATAGCATTTATCCTCTTACTGCCTCTACAGCAAAGTTCAGGTCTCATATAAACACATATTTAGCTCTATAAGGGCGCACCGTGAGAAAAATTGATTGACACCATATTTTTATGTATTATGATTTTTCGTCATATTATCTAGATTCTGGTTGCAAGAAAACACGATTAAAGGACTATTATCTTTTGCGTAGTGTATAGCAATTTTACGAACATAACACATTATTTTTCCGAATACGATACGTCTTTTAAATTACTAGGTATTTGTCGTACAGTTTTTTTATTACTTGTTTATCTGGCGAGAAATTTCCAAAAGAGTGAAAAATCTGCTAAAAGTGGCGATTCCGCTCTGTTCTCACACACAGGGGAAAGGGACGTTTACAAGTTCATGGCAGGCCCTGAAGGAGAAGTGGGCCTAGAAATCGACCGCGCAAGGTTAGATAGTGTTCGGAATTTTGTATCTCATTTCTTCAAATATCCAAATTAATACTGTATTTTTCTTTTTTTATCATTTAATAACTAAACAAATATTCAGTGTTCCGGATTTTAGCCGTCATCGTCTGTTTCTCAAACGCAGCAGAAAGAAAACTGACTTACCTTTTGTGACTGATGCGGCCTTAAGAAGACTGTCCTTTTTAGGCAGCATTACGTTAAACGGCTATTACACTAGTCTAAATACCGTGCTCGATTCGTTATACATTGCTGGTTATTATTTGGGTGTCATTTCAACAACCTCAAGGCAACCAGCAATGTATGCCGGACCGTACATGTAATAGGGGTCTAAAGTCTAAAGTCTTGCGTTGCGTATCCGTTGCGTATCCGTTCCGTGCTGCACGCAAGCGGTGTGCCGTATCTCATACAGTCCCATACATTACAACGTCATAAGTTCGTGCGTGACTACGGACGAGAGCTGGATACGGAACGGATACGGAGCCGGTGTGCCCCGCCCTTAAAGCTAATAAAGTAGTGCCCTCAGCTATAGAGCCATATCAATGCGACCTAAGTTCAGTAAGTTATCACTGAGTATTCCGACTGTACCGAGCAAAACTCTCAACACAAAAATTATTATTGTTAACATCTTTTATTACGTGTCAAAACGAACTAAATAATTTAAGCCGTTTTGAAGAAGATTTACAATTAATGACCGTTACTAGGTTCCCTTTGTTTTTTTTTTTCATGATAACAACATTAAAATCCAATTCCTATCCAAAAATGTTATTTTTTTTTTTTAATGATGGGTTTGCTCTTGACTCTAGTCTAGGTCAAAGGAAAAAAGGTTACTTGAAAACCAATCTATATCACCATACTTTTAATTTACTGATTTAATTACTAGTTTTTTAAAACATTTGACTTACATGAAAGCGAGTTTAGGCATTTGACATAAGGGCTTTTCTCACAATACAATATTATTATCGTACCTATTGCTTAATCGTCTCAAACTGTAAGTGATAAATAACCCTCCATTCAAGTTCTAAGTACAAAAAGCATCGTAAAAGCGAAACCATTTCAATACCTACGCAAAGTAATACAGTAAAATATACTTTACCGCTAAATCGACGGTGATTATAAAACTACTAAATGTAAATGAACTAAATCTTGCCAAATGACATTGACCTGAAGAAAGCAGAGGCCGAACAAAGACCGATTTTAAGCCAGTGAGCTGTCAGTTGCTTTGAAAGAGCAAGAAGTAATTTTAAACCTTTAACGGGTACTTACTTACATACACACACGATCATCCTGCTCAGGAACTATTTAGTAAATTGAAAATATTAACACTGCCGTGTACCTACTTATACATGGTGTAAAAAAATTAGCTGAGAATATTTTAAGGGGTGAACCAGTACGTGAAACTGAACAACTTTCCCCAAGGAACATAGGTCGAAATATGAAAAAAAAATTGGCCCTCCCATACAAATTATCCCGGCCGGGTAAAACACTAAGTATGGGAGGGTCAAATTATTTTTTCATATTTCGACCTATGTTCCGTGGGGAAAGTTGTTCAGTTTCACGTACTGATTCAACCCTTAAAATATTCTCAGCTAATTTTTTTACACCTTATATATTTCAAATATGCAAACTGGTCCATCAAAGCAATGTGAATTTTCCATCGCTTGGTGATATGCACGATCGCAACACAAGATGCAGGGAACAGCTGAAGGCACGTCGCCGTCGTCGTCTCGCCAAATCGCGTAATTTTGCAAAAACCTGCTAAATTTTCGAGCGCGGGCAGCATTTGAGCCTGTGATTTTCGCATTACTAGTGGCGACTCCTCTTCCATCTGGGCTGCCGCAGCTTGTTCCTTGCCCGCCAATTTTGCAAGTGTATTTTAATGCCAGTAACGCGTGGCACGGCTCCATCTACCATTTAGTTTTGCAACTAATACATAAATTACAGAATATTGTTGGTCCGAAACTATACAACTCTCTCCCTGGTCATGTGACCAAAATGTGACCAGTCTCCGAATTGTTAGAAAACTGATGTAAGAAATGCTCGTCAAACTAGCGTGTTATAACGTCAACGAGTTTTATGTGGGTGTCCGCCAAATTGTTAACCAAGAAAAAAACAAATGATGTAGTCATATGATTACCCAGGGTTCATCGTGTTGTTGGACGACTCGGTGTCCAGCACGAAAAGAGAGAGAGACCTTCCGCAAAGAAAGTTATTTACGAGGTGTCAGCGCGCCTCAATGAGACTACCGGGGATCGGAGAGCTGGCAGCTTCTTTGGCCAACGTTTAAGTTTGGCCATTCAGAGAGGAAACGTTGCCAGCTTACTGGGGACCATGTCTGATGGGGGCGCACTGGAGGACCTTTTCATAGTTTAGTTTTAGGTTATTTTTTTCTATAAATAATTAAATTGTGTTAGTTTTATGTTCATATACCTTATAAATAAATATTAATCATAATTAATTTCAATTTCTTGAAAAAAAATACGTACCTTCCTATTAAAATCTAATGTAATAAATAATGTATAATTTACCTTACATTTGACATGTAAATTTTATTTTTGAAATAAACTGAAACTGAAACATATCACGCCTTTATCCTTTGCGGAGTCGGCAGAGCATTAACGACTGTAAAATATGGTCGCTATTGCCCAATTTGATAAATATTTTAGGACTGTCTCAGAAAAGTCGTGAATCACTATAGTGACAGATTGACAGCCTATCGCTTAATATTGTAACACAATAAATTTTTAAATAATAGAAAAAGTTGTAAAGTCACGGCTGGTAGGATACTTAGAAAATAATAACTATTTATCGCCTTGTCAATACGGGTTCAGGGCAGGCCGAAGTACTTCGGATGCAGTAGCTGAATTAACGAATTTTATTATAGATAAATTGGACAAAAAACAAAAGGTTATCTCAGTGTTCATAGACTTGTGTAAAGCCTTCGACACCATTTCGCATAAAATTCTTTTGAGAAAGTTGGCTTTGTATGGTGTTGTAGGTAAATCCCTGAAATGGTTTACAAGTTATTTGGATTCTCGGAAGCAATGTGTTCGTATTGGCGAATTTGCTAGTGAGCAATCAGTAGTAACTTATGGCGTGCCGCAGGGGAGCGTCCTGGGCCCAATATTGTTCATTCTGTATGTCAATGAGCTAGGTTCACTTATGCCCGAAGCGCAGACTATATGTTTTGCGGACGACACAGTTGTGAGCTTTGCTGGAGAAAGTTGGGCAGATACCATAAATAAAACTTCTATGGGTCTTGCGATCGCGAAAACATGGTTTGATAATAATCTGCTATCTGTAAATAAAGATAAAACTACATACATGTGCTTTGCTTTCAATAAAACAGGGCTCCCAAAAGCAGAACCAGTCATAAAAATTCATAGTTGCATAGACCATACCACTTGTGAATGTTCTTGTCTTAAACAAGAACAGACAGTTCGATATCTCGGCATTACAATCGACCAGTTTATGAAATGGGAAGAACACCTTAATATAATTACCAAACGGGTAAAAAGAACAGCGTACATTTACTTGGAACTGAGGAATATACTAGACCTTAGTACGCTTATGAAGGTTTATTTTTCCTTGACTCAGTCAATTTTATTATATGCATCAATCGCGTGGGGAGGTTGTTGCAAGACATTTCTAGATAAACTTAATACTGCCCAAAAGCTAAACTTGAAAATTATTGCCAGACTACCCAGGCTCTTCCCTACAACTGAGCTTTACAATGTGTGCAGAGTTTTTACACCCAGACAATTGTATGTGTGGCAAGTTGTTATCAACTTTGCAAAAAATATACACAGCATACCGGAAAGGAAGGTGACCAGAACTCTGCGTGAAAACACAATGAGACGTTTTGTGGTGCCTCATAGACGTACTGTATCCGCCAGGCGTCATTACACCTCCATTGCTCCCCGATTGTATGAGTATCTCCCAGACGATATTAAGCAAATTTTAGATAATATCAGGGATGGCTTGTTAAACTCAAGTCATCGCCGTGATATAAATTTATTCCTCAACTTAAATTTAAAGACCAAAAAATTCTTGCTCGAACTAGGGTATACTGAATTTTTTGATTTATATACTAAACTACTAACATTTTAATATATTTATTGCATGCTTAGGTATTTATCATAACTTTATATGTCTTTTATAGTTAAACTCAATACGTTAGATAAAACAAACAAACTTTAGATAATTAGCATTATAAACTCATATTATATCATACTTAAAAACGTAAACACTCAGATGTGTAGGTACCAAACCGCTGAAAATACCTTATAGAAATTTAGAAATAGTAAGTAACAAATTGATATCAATTTGTTTTTCGTGGCTAGCCCTATCACAGGCTTAGGTCTTTTTGGGCTGCTACAGAAACACCTGGTATAATAAAAACGCATATTTGGATCTAGTCATTCCAGTGGTGTAATAAATAAGTTTTTTTTAAATAAAAAATAAATAAAAAATAAATAAAAAAACACATCGAGTCCCTTAGTCGCATTTTACGACACCCAATGGAAAGAAATGGGGTGATGCTATTCTACACCGGCAACACACAGCCACGGGTACTTACTTACCTATACTACTTTTTGCGAGCGTATCATGCCTCTACATATCCTTTGTTGTATATTCAGAGGGGCATCAGCCGTTATGAAAGATTGTTATTGCCTTGACTGCCAAAAATAATGCGTATTGTTTCAGATTCGTACTTTAACATGTGGCCAATTCATAATTTTTTTTTGAATTATAATAAAGAATTCAGAATAAAAATTCAGGCTACAAACTTTCAATATAGTAATACACGATTTTTTTTAACCGCCCCTTAAAAAAATTGTCAGACGTGGCGTATTGTACGGCAGTTAACACTCTCTCTACCCCGCTAGCCATAAAGGCGTGTTATGTGTATGCATGACTATCAATTTATTCGAAGCCGAGTCGGTTTTCTATTAGGACATTAAAAAATTGTTACAAAAAAAAGGCAATTGTGTTATACAAATTTATTTATTTTACAATGACGGATCATGACGTCAATTAGTGATAATACTATCCTACATTAAATGTTTCATTTTCATTTTAGTAGCTTTTCTAATTTGTGGTATCTAACTCAGTATGACACATAGGGGTTCTTATTTAAAATGTAAAAATATTGCTTCTCTAAGGCGGCGTAACGTCGACCTTAAATCGGTCGACGTTTGGCAACAGAACATTTACATAGAGTAAAAAACTGTTTATTTCTTGCGTTCGTTCCATTGCGTATACTTGCTTAGTTTTTATAATAAAAAGTTAATAGTTATATTGAAAGTGAGCAACCTAATGGAAGTTTTGAAATACTCGTAGTGGATGCAAAGTTGATAGAGTTAACGAAATTAAATATTACGCTCGAAAAACATTTTCCGTATTAGTTACATACATACATACATATATCACGCCTTTATCCCTTGCGGGGTAGGCAGAGCGTAAACGGCCGCAAAAAACGGCCATTATTTACGCCACGTCTGATGAACATTTGAGGGTCATTTGGAATATTGTGTATCGCTATAGTGACAGGTTGTCAGCCCATCGCCTAAAATTGCAATACACACCCTCGAGTCCCTTAGTCGCCTCTTACGACTCCCACGGGAAAGATATGGTGTGATGCTATTCTAAGCCGGCATCACACATCATCGTATTAGTTCAGTAGTTTAATTTCAGATTTATATGTAGTGTAGTTCAGTTTTCACACTAAAGCAAATAAGTCTGCAACAGTTTCGCTTTCGATTCAGTTCTTCAAGTAAGGTAATCAGCCTTACTACAGTTTGGATGAAACTGCGTCCATATGGACTCTGGGTATCTGCGAGGCATCGGTCTCATGAGTGTTTTAATTTTTAAGTTTTAGTTTTAATTTCAGATTGTTTGAATACCTATAATGTTAATGATTTTTTCGCTATTTGTGACATTCTAGAAGTATAAGTAAACCATAATAATTTTTAGCACGGAAAAATATAATTAATAGTAAGTACATACTGATACCAGCTTTGGCCGTCTTGGGTAATAATATAGCAGATTAGCTGTAGAGGTATTAAATATTTGAGGGTCATTCAGAAAATTCGCCATAGTGACAGGTTGTCAGGCCATTCTCTAAAATTTGTTTTACAAATCTAACCTTCGAGTCCCTTAGGAAAGAAATGAGGTGATGATACATTTAGGTTGTATGGGATTTTCTCATGTTTTGGAAGTATGTCAGACGTGGCGTATATGTTAGTTTTTACGACAATTTACGCTCTGTCTACCCCGCAAGCGCAAGGGATATAGACGTGATATATGTGTGTATGTAAAGGTAGATAATATCTTTGCGCAGATATATTTTCCTACGTATTTCCATGACTATTAATATGATAATTTAAATAATTCTCAGAGTTATGGAATACTAGATTTCTGCCCAGTGGTTTCACCCGCTGCCACTCATTTTCCCGTGGTAATAGTTGTTTTCCCGCTGTAAAAAGTGACCTGTGCGTTATTCCGGCTTATAGTCTACCTGTGTTCCAAATTTTATCCAAATCGGTCAAGCCGTTTGAGCGTGAAGAGGTAACGAACATACATACACAAACTCTCAGATTTATAATATTAGTACTATTTAGATAAGTAGGGATTTAATCGTAATAGTTATAATTGTGGTAGATTAATTGAACAATGTATTTATGTTACATACATAATACATGTAGCATCATCATGTGAGAAGCATTCAACATAATAATATTATTTTTATTAATGAATAACAATAAAAACAGATAATAAACAAGTATCTTAAGGTGGGTCGTTGTTCATATTAAAGTTAAATGTACTTAGGTATGTCTTAATTTTTTTGACTTTCCATAGTAAATGCAATCAGCTGATCGTGATTTTGTATGGGAGGTCGATAATTTTTTGTCGTTTCCTGACATCATGTTTCTAGGGGAATGTTGTTCAGTTTCATGGTCTGACTGGATACACCCTATCAGTATTAAAAAGGCTATCCCTTACACCCTGTTTTTTTTCTATTTGAGTGCCCTTAAATTTCGTTGCAACTGGAGTATACTCTCTCTTCTCTTATCTCTTTTCGTGTGGGACACCGAGTCGTCCAATGACACGATGAACCCTGGTGTCAGAGTTTTTCAACCGCCTACTACTAGTAGAAGGCCTCTGACATGGTTGTGTAACGACCGCCATCTAATAATCATAGACAGCACCCGAGACCGACGGCTTAACGTGCCCTCCGAAGCACGGAACCATTTATTTTCGGACAATCAGGTGGTTCACCCTGCAATGTCCTAACTAGACCGGGAATAAATTTACAAAGAGATAAATATCAACTTTGTGAGTGTCCCACCGAGAAGCGAACCCGGAACCTTTGCGTCGCAGGCAGTCGCACTACCACTGCGTCACATCGGCCGCCAACTGGAGTATACTAAAATAAAACCTATTGCACTGCATCGGCTCAGATCTTTACAACCGTGGGAAAAGTAAGAAACATACATGCACAATGTACGGTCGGATTCATAAGTGGAGTCATAGTTAGACTACGAGACAGATTGCAATACGGGTTATTATCCTCTGTACTTACTTTACTAACTTACGCACACACGTAAGATTATCGACTGTAAGTAGAAAAGTCCACTTTAAGGCGTAGCATTAAAACTTAAACAGATTACCACCAATAAGCGACATCTATGTAATCTTTGAAATAATTACTCGGTGATAGCCTATTCGCCACCACATCACCACAAAGTATACATCACACTGGTTTGTCTAAAACTGTATTATAGCTATCCTTATTCGTTCATTTGTAGTAAAGCAATAGATTACATATCTTTATTTCGTCGTTTTGATCACAAGCAACCGTAGCTTAGCGGTAATAGTTCTTACCTTCTAATCAGAACGGAACCGGGTTCCCATCCGATCTCTGTATGTTGATTAAAGTTTTTTTAAATGTTTTTATCATATTTTCTCCAGTAATCATTATTTTATATGATGCCGGGACGGCAGAGTTCGCAGGGGTACCTTCACTTCTCGGCTCTCCTTGGTTTGAATCTCCCATGGTGTTGGTATAAATCAAAAAGGTCTTTGATTAACAAACTTGGTTTATCCAGTAGTGATGAAATTCAGGAGTGTGTAACTCAGAATTAAGTGAACCAGCGATCTCGTCTGAGAGGTCCGACCAGTTCGAGCGTCTACAATTGACTGAATTGAATGCCCCACCTAGGCTCTCGACACTGGCCGTCTCCCACCACGATTCCGCCTCACACGACTGACTTCACGGCGTTCACTTACTTCCGGTACAAAAATAATCAACTTAGCTTCTATCTTAAGATTATAATCAAAATAGCTTCTATTTTAGGGTTCGATTAATTAATCCTCGACACGGCCAGAACTGACCTCTCACACGTCCTCGTGTGTACCTGGGAATAAGACAAAGTTAAGCTGCAGTAACTACCAGATAGTTCGGCCTACCTGACCAGTTATTTGAAATAAACTCAAGCAATAGAAAAATGCCACAAAAATTGAAATCAACTTTATAAATTGGTTAAAAAAATTGAGTAAAGTAAGAGTAAAACTTGGTATGTATCATACCGTCAACACAGCCGGCTAAACGTATCGGTGAAAACAGCCGATCATAGTTATCAGTCATCTTGACTGATAGCTATGCCTTGAAACAGCCGGTCATAGGTGTGAGCTATGCCTTGAAAACAGCCGGTCATAGGTGTGAGCTATGCCTTGGAAACAGCCGGTCATAGGTATTAGCTATGCCTTGAAAACAGCCGGTCATAGGCGTGAGCTATGCCTTGAAACAGCCGGTCATAGGTGTCAGAGAGAATCAGCCGGTCATAAGTACCTATCAGAAGGTATGTGGTATCTGGTAAGAAAGTGATAGGTACCTAGACCTTGAAAATATCTGATTGCAGACAACACAATTTTCTAACTGACACATATGCCTTGAAAACAGAGGATTATTCACCGATAGTTAGGCCTTGATTTCTTCTATAAAGAATTCGCGGATGTTCCTTCACCAGGATCTTCAATATCCATATCATCATCAAACACATCAAGTTCAATAGGAATTTCGCTTTGAGGCATTTTTCTGATGCGGTCGTGAGCATACTTATAAGTCCTATTGCCGGTTAATGATTTCAAAAGATACCGATCGCCTTCAAGTAACTCGATAACTTTAAACGGTCCCTTGAATTTAGGGTCTAGTTTAACTTGATTGCGTTCTTCAATTTTTAATAGCACTAAGTCTCCAACTACAAATTTGTTCACTTTAGCCTTATTCTTATCAAATCTATCCTTCTCGTAATTCGCATTCGTTTCAATATTCCGTACCGCGTGCTCTCTCACCTCTGTAATGTCAACTAACGGTTCAAATTCAGAGTCAGAAGCAGTTAAAAGGTTAAGTGGTCTTGCTACCCTTCCGATTAAAAGCTCAAGAGGGCTTGGTCGGGTGGTACGATTGATTGTACAATTTAATGCTAGTTGCACCTCTTCTAAAGCATCCTGCTATGACCTGTCTGAAGTTTCTACTGAAGTCAACATTCCTTTCAATGTTCCCATTACCCTCTCCACTTGGCCGTTAGCACGGCTAGAGCCTGTGGCAATGATATGCAAAGCAATACCGTGTGAATCGCAAAATTCTTTGAAATATTTGCTCGCAAAACAACGACCTTGATCAGCTATAATGCGTCTAGGCGCACCGAAAAGGGAAACGCTAGATTTCAGCGCTGCAATGGCACTTTGCGCGTCTATTTGCAATGTGTGGTACATTAAAACAAATTTAGTAAAGCCATCTATAAAGACAATGACATATTCCTTAAGGTCGTTTTTGCCACTGAGTTTGCCTGTTATATCCACGTGCACAGTATGCCATGGTACGCTTACTTTTGGGATGGGATGAAGCTCGGCTTGAACCTTGCCAGAAGACGACTTCGAGACCTTACATGTGATACAGTTATCGACAAATTTGCGTACATATTTCGACATATGATCAAACCAGTAATGCTCGTAAAGTTTCTCTAGTGTCTTCTCCCAGCCAAGGTGCATAACAGCCTCATGAACATGATTCACCACCGACCAACGGAACGCACGGGGTACAATCGGCAAACAACGGGTGCGGTTATTTTTTTGGACTTTACGGAATAAAATACCTGAACGAATTTCATAAGTTTTAGCATCATCTGATGAAATCTCATTATTTTTGATTTTAGAAAGAAGAGATTGAATTTCTGGATCACGTAACTGTTCCGCTAAGAGCCAGTTTTGAGATAAGTTCGCGAGATCAATGCGTTTTTGCTCAACCCTCTCTATCACCACCTTGTGAACAATTGGCAGATGATTACGAGACAAAAAGTCTACATGGCCCATATGCTCGCCGGGTTTATACGTGATTTCGAAATCAAAAGCCTGAAGGCCCACCACCTGTGAACTCTAGGAGTCAAATCGACTTTATTATGCGAAGATTTTAAGGAATTGCAATCAGTCACAACTGTAAAATGACGGCCTTGGAGATAGTGAAGAAAATGCTTTACAGCATTGACGACTGCCAGAGTTTCTAACTCGTAAGAGTGATATTTGGATTCGGCTTTTGTGGTGCGTTTGCTGAAATACTCGATAACGCGTAACACATCATCTACCTTCTGGAAAAGAATAGCACCATAGCCTTCCGCGCTAGCGTCGGTATGGAGTTCTGTAGGTAGATCAGGGTTAAATATCGTGAGGACAGGTTTGTTGGTAATAATTGAAATGACGCGTTGCCTTATTGCCTCATGGTTAGGAGTCCAAACAAAATCTTTGGTAGAAGTCGAAATGAATAAAGGTGTCATCATTTGAGAAAAGCCAGAAACGAATTTTCTGAAATAGGACGCTAGGCCAATGAACTGCCTGAGTTGATGGACATTTTCAGGGGGAGGTAACTTGGTAAGAGCCTCAACTTTCCTAGGATTGGGTCTAACTTCACCAGCAGTAATCTCATATCCAAGAAACTCTACTCGTCGCTTTAAAAAGGAACATTTTGAAATGTTCAAAGAAAAACCAGCCTTTGACAGGGCTCCTAACACCTCACGCAACCTTTCCAATCCTTGATTTTCATCGACAGATGGAATCAAAATGTCATCCATGTAAAGAATAGCATAGGAATGAACAAGATCCCCTAAAGCATTTGCTGCCGCACGCTGAAAAACGCTCGGTGCGTTACGCAGTCCGAAGGGCATTGTCAAATATTCGTACTGCCCGTCGGGCGTAACGAATGCTGTGCGCTCGACGCTATCTGGGTTCACAGGGATCTGATTAAATCCACTAGCACAGTCAAGACAGGTATAAAACTTGGCTCCAGAAAGTCTCGCAATCTGATCTGATATTAGTGGTAAAGGGAAACGATCGGGAACCGTATTTTGATTCAGTTCGCGGTAGTCAACACACATACGTTCACTCCCGTCCCGCTTTTTCACTAAAAATATAGGGCTCGCAAAAGGTGAGCAGCTGGGGCGAATTATATTGGCACTCATTAATTCACTCACATTGTTACGCACAACTTGTCTTTCGTCAGGACTTAATCGATATGGGCGACGTTGCACAGTCAAATTCGGGTTTATGAGACGAATATTCAACTCCCCGGTATTTACGCGCGTTTTTGGAAGACCATCAGCAAAAGATTGTGAAAACTCGGTTAATATCGATGTCAGCTGTTGTTTATTATTAATCGAGATGTCAGTATCGATTTTCTGAAAATCGATTTTGTTTGTCAAATCCGTCGGTAGGTCACAAAAGTTTATTTGTTTTCGTTCCGAAAGTGTCAAAGTTTTGTCCGTCATAGTGATAGTAAATCGTTTAAAAGTTCTTTACCGATCAGTATGTCGTGTTTCGTTGCTTCGTCTGGTAAAACGTAAAATAATATCGACATGCGATATCCATCAATAATGATATCGCTCAAGATTTGTTCCGTACAACTAACATTCGCATTGCCAATACCAGTGTTAACTATCGCGTTGAAACGTGTGCCCGCAAATTTGGCAGATAAGCTTTGACGGAGGAGAGAACACTCGGCACCGGAATCAAAATAAAAAGGGTACGACTCACCAAAAATATCCATTTGCCCAAAGACGCCTTCGATTTCACAACAATCCACTCGCCGCTGTTGTGGAGCTTCCCCTGCACTTGCGCTGCTGCTGCCTCCGCTCATGCTGCTCATTCCACTCGTCTTTGGTTTTGGGCAGCGCGTAGCGACATGTCCTTCCTCGCCACAAGAGAAGCAAATGACTGATTTCGTCATCTTAGATGGTGTAGACGCAGAAGTGAAAGACTTGCCGCCGGTGGAACTTTGACCAACGGTGTGTGTAGAATTCATTCTGTTTTTCCTTGTACGACAGTCAACAGCTTTGTGGCCAAGGATTCCGCAGAAGTTGCATGTAGTTTGCTCCCGTGGAAAAAACTTGTAGCGTTTAATTTCCGGTATTTTTGTTTCAGGATCATGTTTGCGTTTTAGGATAGAAAACGATTTCATCTCTTGCAACAACTTGGAGCGGTTGGGTATCTCAGTTGTGCAAGCCAAACGATGCAGGCGCGTATCAAATTGGGAAGTATGAGCAAGTAGATATGATATGGCTATCTCTTCCGTGGTAAGATTCTTCACCTTTGACATTACAGACGTCAACATCCGACTAGTGTAAGCTGCAAGGCACTCGCCCTCTTTTGGTCGACTGTTGTTGATACCAATCATTGTAGCTGCGACAGTTTCAGTACTATCATAGCGTTCCAAAAATAAATTCTTGTAGAAATTCCACTGCATTCCAGCGTGAGACACTTGCGATAACCAAGGAGAAGCGATACCTTTAAGTGCCTTGCTAAGTGCAATAATTAAGGCTCCTCCTTCCAGTGGACGCTCCGCCATACAGATGTCGATAGTTGAGCACCAGGCCTTTGCATCAGCGTCACTTACGTCAGGATTAAATTCAGGTAACGTTAGTTCTGAAGAAACTGACCCTTTCATTGCTTCTATCAATTGCACCATATTTCGTTGCTGAAGTTCGAACATCATCCGCCATTGGTCTGCACTCATAGTCAGATTCTGTGAAGCATGAGCAGGGCCCACTTCTGATGATGCCGGGACGGCAGAGTTCGCAGGGGTACCTTCACTTCTCGGCTCTCCTTGGTTTGAATCTCCCATGGTGTTGGTATAAATCAAAAAGGTCTTTGATTAACAAACTTGGTTTATCCAGTAGTGATGAAATTCAGGAGTGTGTAACTCAGAATTAAGTGAACCAGCGATCTCGTCTGAGAGGTCCGACCAGTTCGAGCGTCTACAATTGACTGAATTGAATGCCCCACCTAGGCTCTCGACACTGGCCGTCTCCCACCACGATTCCGCCTCACACGACTGACTTCACGGCGTTCACTTACTTCCGGTACAAAAATAATCAACTTAGCTTCTATCTTAAGATTATAATCAAAATAGCTATCTAGCTAATATCTAAAAACATAAACCTATAATATTGTAATAAAACAAAAAGTAAGGTAAGAAATTATTTTATTGGTAGGTATGGTATAACTTTATGTAAATAACATAATGACATGAATGAGAACTTTTGGTAACCATAAGATACGAGTATGTAAAACTACATAAAATACTTGCTGTCGTAATACTTAGTTAATAGTTTTGTTTGAATGATAAAACACAATATTATGTAAAATTATATTAAGTGTTCATTAGCTGAAACATCGATAGGTAATTATTTATAAGATCATAGGAATGATCCAAATCTTGGATTGAATCTTTCAATATAGTAGTTTATGCAACTGTCGTATAATGGGGGTCATTAGAATGCGAGTGTCTGTTTATCACACGAGGCGCAGCCGAGTGTGATAATAGTTTGACACGAGCATTCTAATGCCTAATTATAGCAGTTGCATACACTATTTTATCTACACTCTCCAAAAAAACTCAGAAACACTTTTCTAAACGTACGCACCGGCCATTGCAAGGCCCGATACAAGGACAAATTCAATACGAGAACGTAATATGGCTTGATATGAATTTTTGAAAATTCTGTAATTTAGCAGTTGTTTAGATGTGGAGTGACTTACCTAAACAACTGAACAACATCTGAACAACAACTGAACAACATCTGAACAACAACTGAACAACATCTGAACAACATCGGAACAACATCTAAACAACAACTAAACAACATCTGAACAACAACTGAACAACATCTGAACAACAACTGAACAACATCTGGACAACATCTCAACAACAACCTAATAAAACAAACGCAACATTACCATACAACAACAACTGACAGGTGCGGAACTCTGTGTTTCCAAACGTTTGGAAACAGGGGAAGTTGGCAATAAGAGTATGTATTGGCAAAAAAAAAACTTCGTTTCATTTCTCAACTTTAGCGTATTAAGCGTTTTCTCATTAAGTCATTACGCTTCTGTAATTTATAGTAAACCCTAGTTTTTATAGGCAGAATGCATAAAGTAGGTCATTATGCATCTGTTTTCGAATTCATAATTCGAACATTATTAGACGAGTGTAGATAAAAGTTATTTAAGTAATAATTTCGTTAGTAATTATTTTATTGTTCTATGTTTAACGATGATGCACTTTCCTCGGAAGTAAAAGTAATTGTAATAATAATAAATCAGTTATTTGCCTACATCTCAAGGTTTAAGCTTAAGTACTCGTTTTCGTAATGAAAAGATATTGAAGCAAGGCCTTAAGATAACTGACTAATAATGATCAATCTTATCACTACATAGTATAAAATAAAGTCGCTTCCCGTTTGGTGTCTCCTTATATCTTTAGAATTACCCAACGGATTTTGATGCGGTTTTTTTTATTAGATAGAGTAACTTGAGAGGAAGGTTTATAAGTATAATTTATTCCGGGAAATTGTCACGTTCCCATGGGAAAACGGGTAGCCCAACTGGTAGTAAACTTTCGACCCCCTTTTGACACTTTTAAGGATTATAATTTCAAAAATGCTGAAACACGTATTTAATTATTTTAAGTTATGAGTCTAATCAGAAATTTTGAAACAAATCACATTTAAGATAAAAAACTTTCATACAAACTTTTAACCCCCTTTTCAACCATTTCAAGCTTAAAATTTCAAAAACGCTGAAATACGTGTTTAATTATTTTAAGTTATTAGTCTAATCACAAATTTTGAAACAGATCACATTCATTAAAAAAAACGAACTTTCATACAAACTTTAAACCCCAGTTTGACCCTATTAAGGGTTAAAATTTCAAATATGCTGAAACACGTGTTTAATTATTTTTAGTCATAAGTCTAATCACTAATTTTGAAACGGATCACACTAAAGACAACGATCTTTCTTACAAACTTTAAACCCCTTTTCATCCCTTGGGGGATTAAAAAAAACGGAATTTAAAGTAAAGTCGCTTCTCACGTCTGTCCCTGTCTATTTGTTTGTTTGTATGCTTAAATCTTCAAAACCACTTAACGGATCTGGATGAAGTTTTTTTAAAAGATAGAGTGAGTCACATTATGTATGTATGTATGATTCATGTCGGGAGAAGGTCTGTTTCCCGTGGGAAATCAGTTAGCAGCGGGTGAAACCGCTGGGCGGGCCGCTAGTATAAATATATATCGATGTTTTAGCATAATTCAATTGCTAATGTAATGCTCTACAAATACCTACTGCAATAGTAGGCGGGTAAGCAGGTAAACAGAGGTTGAGTGAGCAACGATTTATCGGGCCCGCTTCGGCATACATTGCTGATTATTTTGTGTATATTCATATATTGTAATGAAATACACAAGATAATCAGCAATGTATGCTAGATCGGGTCAGATTGAAATCTTAAGTAAAAATCGCCGCTTACATAATTAGTATTTGGTGTTACCTCCGCTGTTTTCAACAACACTTAATAAACACTTATTTAGACTCGACCAAATAAGTGCATATATCTGTTCCTCTGGTACTCTCCCACACTCCCAGGCAGTGAGCCTCTAAAGCTTCTGTAGTTCTTTCATTGCGCATGTCCCACCTTTGCACCATTAAACCCCATAAATTCTCTATGGGATTTAAGTCCGGAGATTTTGCTGGCCAACGAATAACTTGGATATCTGGGTGCTGGCTAAACCAATTATTCACCACGGCAGCTCGATGCACTGGACAATTTATCCTGGACAAATGCAAAACGAGGAACTTCACTAGCAGGATAAACAGTTAAACATTTCGCACCGTCGTCGGTAGTATGCTTTCCTGTAGCATATCAACATAATTAGCGGCAGTTGCACGCCCTGTTTCTTGTGCTACTAATTCGTCTGGACCAGCGGCAGAACCATTTTCTTCATATTGTTACACCATCATCCTCCGCTGTGAATCATTAATAAGACGAGTCGAGTTTTTACGCTACCTTCCTCTTCAAAACGTGTAACCCAACGTTTAACAGTCTTCCACTAAAACAAAGTAGTATTATTAATAAAAAAGTTTATACTAATCGGTTCACAGCTACCAACATACTATGAGTCAAAGTTTTTAATATTTAAAATACAAATTGTAATGAAATAAAACTATACTTACGGCCAGACCAGTCTGATTAGCAATTTGAGTTAAATTAAATCCAATATCATGCAGCGCCACAGATAATTGCAGCGCAACAATACGCTGCCTATCCTGCAAACTGTTATTAGTATGCATTTCGAAGAAATAAACACTGAAGTTTAATAAATAAACTTAGGTTAAAAAAAACACTTAGCACACGCACTATCTCGCAAACGATCTAGCAACAACTAAAATGTAATTCAAAATTTACAAAATTTTGCTTCATTTGATAAAATAAAAACTACAACGAAGATATCGGGATTCGAACCATTGTCTCCACAATAACGGTCAAGAATTTGCTTGACCGCGCTACTGACCAAGCTACCGAAGCTAATGATTCATGTAGTGAAATAGTCAATACTACTCAGCCTATTATACAATGGTAGTTTGTTAAATTATAGTATGTTATACGTCATTTGTGTCATTGTGTGAGTGTCGCCGCGGGTGCGAGCGACTTGTTTTCTGAGGTTTGTGTTAACTATGACTCCACTTTTGAATGCGACCGTACATTCGTACTAATAATTATAAATCTGAGAGTTTTTGTGTGTGTATGTATGTTTGTTACCTCTTCACGCTCAAACGGCTTGACCGATTTGGATGAAATTTGGAACACAGGTAGAGTTTAACCCGGAATAACACATGGGCTACTTTTTACCGCAGGAAAACAACTATTACTACGGGAAAATGAGTGGCAGTGGGTGAAACCACTGGGCGGAAATCTAGTTAGGTAATAAAACCATAAATTTTTCTAACGTGTCTCGCGCTACATTATGATAATCCTTATAATTATATAAGAATGATAATGACGATGATAATCGAAGAAGCATCCGCATAGTGTAGGGTTTTTGTTAAATATCAGAAACAGTTTAAGGTGCGACCGCACTGGCGGCGGCTACGTTGCACTGTGTGCGACTGTCGCTGCGGGTGCGATCGCACCTTTAAAGATTCGTGTATCTTAGTTTTAAATATTGGCAACACTTTATAAGAATTATTATAAAAGTGCTGTCAAACAAATTTGTGGGTTCAGTTTGATTTTGGCGCTATCATTGTAAAGAGTGTGATTGATGTATTCCTGAGAATAAAGTTGCTGAAGTATACTGAAAGTCTTGAGTATTATTACACTTCAGAAGCGGGATAACGTAAGTACGCTCACTTATATTTTATTTAAAATTTTGGAGGGTCCCTGTGGGTGATCCGTGTGTCTCGAGCCACGTGTTTTTGTTCTTTAAAAAAAATGTGCTTCCACGTGGTTTTCTGACCAAGAATATTTGTATCCTTGTACTATTCGACTGTTCCAAATTCTTAGAATATTTTTATGATTAATACGTATTTGCATGGGTTTTGTTTCCACGGTTTTCTTTTAATTCACGTATTCCACTGCTACTAGGACTCGACCATACAGTAAGTATTTATCACCCATGCTGTATTTAGCATTATTTTCAGGGCTTTGATTTTCTAACCTTTAAATGCAAAAATATTTACGGAAACTAATTTTCGATAATTTTTCGCCCACGCGTGCGTTAATCTATGGGCAGATATTGGGATCGTATAGGGAGTGATTAAACACGTGGGGGTATATAAAAGGGGCCAAATCTGGCTTTATTTTTACAGAAAAACGCGCCGTTTCCGAGATATTAAGGTTTTTGTGATAAAATAATTCGACTAGACTCTAATGCATTTTATTTTCCATCTCGAACGAGATTTTTCAGGTTATGGGTGATGATACAAATGAGGATGACCGCCGCCGCCGTCGTTTGCGAACGCCAGACCGGCGATCCTCGCGCCAAAGCCGCCCCACTTCTGATGCTCAGCGTAGCCGTACTCGTAGCCGAAGCGCTGTAAGGACACCGGATCGAAATTCATCTCTTACGAAGAGAGAACTCGAACTGGAGCGTCAAAGAGCACGGCTACAGTCTCTTGAGACAGAAGTGCGGCGTGAACGCGAGGCGCACCAGCGAGCGAGTCAACCCCATGCACCAGGAGCCGGCTGCCGTCGCAGTCGCAGCAACAGCCGGCATGAACGACGTCGCAGCCTTTCACCGCAGCGCGGAGGTTCATCGGCACCATCGCAGCTTCGGGACAGTGGACACCGTGAAGACGATCTCGCACCACCAAAGGAGAAAAGGTCACGTACTCCTTCTTTTTCTTTAGACGATGTGTTAAAAATTGTCAATTCCGTCAAAACTTGTAGAGAGACTCAGCCGTCAACGTCTGCTGTTCCAGTACCCAAAAATATTGACCATAAGAATATATTGCCGAATTTCGATCCTTCGGCAAAGAATCAGCGCATAGATATTTGGCTTCGCAAGGTAAAGGAATGCGCACACGTTTACGGCTGGGATGATCAAACCACGGTTCACTTTGCTATGCAAAAACTACAGGGTTTGGCCAAAGTTTGGTATGAGGGTTTGAATACCATTCTCTACACATGGGAAGAATGGCAGCAGAAGCTATTAAGTGCTTTCCCTTGTGACCAAAACTACGGCCAAGCCCTGGAGGATATGCTGAAAAGAAAAAGTAGATTTGGAGAACCGATTGAGGTTTATTACTATGAAAAACTTTCTTTATTAAATCAGTGCGATATCTCGGGGAAACATGCAGTCGACTGCATAGTGCACGGTATAACGGATAGGACGATGAAATCTAGTGCCCGAGCACTTTGCTGTTCTCAGCCGGATCAGCTGTTACAGTTTCTTATGAGTAACAAGGAATCTCCATTATTGGATCGTCCTAATAATTTTACTAAAAACCGGACGTGGCCAACAACGAATGTATCTAGTCAGAATAATAATAAAAATATTTTAAAAACCAATCCCGGCAAAACAAACCAGCCTCAAGTCTCGTTGTTTTGCTTCAATTGTAGAGAACGTGGCCATCCATATCTGCAATGTCCTAAACCACTGCTTCGATGCACGAAATGTAATAAAATTGGGCACAGTACCGAAAATTGTAAACCGGTAACGGAACTTGCAGAAGGTAAGAGCGAACCTTCTAAAATAATGCTTATAAAAAACTTTAATCCTAACTCGAAATTTTATAAACAGATTGTAGTAAATGGTAAATCAGTAGATGCATTAATTGATTTTGGTAGCGAAGTAACTTTGGTAAGGGAATCTTTAGTTACATCTTTGGGATTGAAGCATGACGAAGTTCCGTCGAAAATGAAAGGTTTCGGTAAAGGTCCAGACACAATTACTCAATCATTAGGAACAGTATTGTTGGCTTTAGAGGTTGACGGTGTCGATGCCAGGGTAGCATGCAGAGTTGTCGATGATTTACTTTTGGAAAAACAGATTCTTGTTGGACAGTCCTATACTGAACAACCTCATATAATTGTAAGCAAAGATTGGAAAGAGTTGCGTTTTCGCAAAATCGAAACAGAGTTACCAGCAAACCCTGACATTGACGATTGCCAACTCAGTGAGATTAGTACAACTGTTGATGTCGATATTTTTGGTCCTGCGTCTGTAAAAGTTCGTACGAGTTCAATTTTCAGCGGTTATCTGATGCTGAACAACAGTATAGTAGGTGATCCAACCCGACAGGTTGTAATATCCGGAGGCGTGTATCAAGTTCACAATGGTTATTTTGATGTCCCTGTATACCCACGTTCCCCTCCAACTAAGTTGAGAAAAGGTCTTATTATAGGAAGAGGAGAGAAGGTAGAGTTCGTACAAAGAATTATGCTTGAATCACCCGGAGTATCAGAGGTTACAGAGTCGACAACGTCAGACAAAATTAGGCATGAAATTAAAGAAGAGGATATTCGCTTAGATAGTACGGTATCAAAATACGATAAACAAAAGTTAATGGACATATTAAATCAATACAAACATTGTTTTGCCTCTGATTTGCAACACTTAGGTTGTACAGAGGTGACGAAAATGACTATAGAACTGAACAGCCAGCGACCTATTGTTTATCGTCCTTACCGACTTTCTCATCACGAAAGGGACAAAGTTCAGTCGATGGTAGGAGAGATGTTGGAAGCGGGGATAGTGAGGGAATCTTATTCCGAGTATGCGAGTCCTATCATCTTGGTGAGGAAGAAGGATGGAAGTACTAGAATGTGTGTAGACTATAGGATGCTTAACTCGGTAACGGTAAAAGAGAGGTACCCTATGCCTATTATCGATGACGAAATTGCTAGACTATCAGGGCAAGCTTGTTTCACGACTCTTGATTTGGCATCCGGATATTACCAGGTGCCAATAGCAGAGCATTGCAAGCATCTGACGGCGTTTGTTACCCCAGATGGCTTGTATGAATTTAACCGCATGCCATTTGGGTTAGCAAACGCCCCAGCAGTTTTTCAAAGGCTGATAAACAAAGTATTAGGGTCAACTCGTTTCTCCAAAGCTACTGCATACATGGATGATGTGCTTATTTACGGGAAAAACTCCACAGAATGTCTCGAAAGGCTTGTAGAGGTGTTAAAATTATTAGAAAAAGCTTGCCTAACGCTTAATCTGGCAAAGTGTGATTTTCTTCGTTCTAGCATCGATTACCTTGGTTATGAAATAAGTTCTATGGGAGTGCGACCAGGTGAAAAGAAAATTCAGGCAGTTGCGAATTTTCCTAAGCCGAAAAACGTTCACGGGGTTAGACAGTTTTTAGGGTTGGCTAGCTATTTTAGGAAATTTATCGAGGGTTTCGCTAGGATAGCAGCACCGTTGACTAGGTTACTGAAGAAAAACAATCCATGGGAATGGAATCAGCAGCAAGAAGACTCGTTTCAGGTCCTGAGAGAGAAGCTAGTTGAACGACCAATTTTAGCTATTTACGATAGAGAAGCGGAGACAGAGCTGCATACTGATGCCAGCAAGGATGGCGTTGGTGGGATCCTTTTGCAGAAATGCAAAAGTTCTGGTACATTCAAACCGGTAGCCTATTGCAGTCGGCAAACTTCCCCGGAAGAAAAATACTACCACTCGTATGAACTTGAGACATTGGCAGTCATTCGGTCGTTGGAGAAATTTAGAGTATATTTGTTAGGCAAAGAATTTAGGATTGTGTCTGACTGCAGTGCTTTGCGCTCCACGTTCATGAAACGCGACTTGATTCCCAGGATTGCGCGATGGTATCTTTTACTTCAGGAATTCAATTGTTCAATTGAATATAGAGCAGGAATTAAGATGTCCCACGTAGATGCACTGTCTCGAAATCCTGTCGCTGATGTCGATGATAGTACAGTAGAGGTACCTAAGGTTATGAGCATCAGCGATGATGACTGGCTTTATACGCTACAATTGGGGGATTCGGAATTGAACAGGATAAGACAAATTTTAGAAAATGATTCTGATCCAAAAGAGCTGCAGTATATAAAGGAAAATTATGTCATACGTGATAATAAACTGTTTAAGTGTATTAACGGAGACAAGGAAAATGTGCGCTGGGTGGTTCCAAAGGGAGCGAGGTGGCAAATATGCAGACTAAATCATGACGAAATTGGTCATCTAGGATTGGAAAAAACGTTAGAGAGGATTAAGAAAAATTACTGGTTTCCAAAACTATCCCGGTTTGTAAAAAAATACGTGACTGCATGTATCGACTGCGCATACGCTAAGAAAACCTCTACTCATAATGAAGGACTTTTACATCCAATCGAAAAAGTCGAATTGCCATTGCATACTCTGCATGTAGACCACCTCGGTCCCTTTGTCAGGTCTAAAAGGGGTAACTCTTATCTTTTGGTAGTAGTAGACGCGTTCACGAAATTTGTTTTCATCAAACCTGTCCGGAATACCAACACGCAAAATGTTATCCGGGTTCTCGATGACATATTTTACACGTTCAGAATACCCGACCGTTTGATAAGTGATCGTGGCAGCTGTTTTACTTCCAATACCTTTAAGCGCTACTGTTACGACAAAGGCATAAAACATGTCTTGAATGCTGTTGCTAGTCCTAAATCAAACGGCCAAGTAGAGCGTTATAACCGGACAATTCTTAATTCACTGAAAGCGCAAAATATGAGGCATGATGAAAAGGATTGGGATAATCAGTTAGGACGGATTCAGTGGGGGCTAAATAACACGGTTCAGAAGTCGACAGGGAAAAGACCTTCTGAGTTAATGTTCGGTTCCTTCATGAATGGTGAAATAACTCCTTGTTTGAATGAAATTGCCGATGAGACTCGTGAAGATGTAGATTTGGCATTGGTTCGAGCCCAGGCCAAAGAAAAGATAGATTTAGAACAAGAGAAGCAGAAACAACGTTACGATCAGAATAAGCGCCCTGCACGCATATATAATGAAGGTGATTTAGTGAAGATCAGTAAGGTATCATTTAATAATGATGGGAAGAGCAAGAAGCTCCTACCATCATATATAGGCCCGTTCAAAATAACAAAGGTTTTGGGACAAGACAGGTACAAAATAGCATCCATACCTGGTTTTAATAACTCTACTAACAAGCGAACTACGACGGTAGCAGCAGATCGAATGATGCCATGGGTACACATAGCAGCATTGCAACTGAATGAAGATGATCTGTCAGATATTAGTAGTGATAACGAAGATCTTGATGTTTAGATAATTTTAACTACAGAATGTTTTTGTCTTATTGTTTCAGGACGAACGTGAGAATTGATTGGTTCGCGTTCGACCTGTAAGGCTAGATGAAGCTGTGACATCTGCGAGAATTGATTGGTTCGCATGTTGCCACATTAGAGTTGCGAGAATTGATTGGTTCGCAACTAGGATATTTGATTGATTATTTATTGTTCAAAATGTTTGTGAGAATAGATTGGTTCACAAACAAAAGATACATTCAAAGTATTTGTGAGAATGGATTGGTTCACAATTTTATTTTGTGAGGGATGAGAATTGATTGGTTCATACCCCGCAAGATTTCTTAGAATAGGGAATGAGAATAGATTGGTTCATTTCTCTTAAAACTAGTTGAATAAACTGATTCCTATAGAATGAGTAATAACGAGACATTGATTGATAAAGTTTGGAAGGTATTAGTTTATTTTACGTATAATTCCATGAAACAATTATATTATGGTTTACAAAATTAAGTGGACAATAAACTAATAAAAGCATATTTATGATAGACATGTACGTTATATTTTAATATCACTATTATGTAAATAGTAGTAATTTATCTTAGTTCACTTTTATATAAATAAATAAAAATAACTAACATAACATTTATAAACTAAATATAATAAATTTTTATTGATTAGGAATTATTTACAATAAGTAGAATCAGAAACATTAACATTATATCCATATCATTATATTACATTATTATATCCCAAGTATTTATTTACTGTATGTAGTTTAACTGTTGTTGTACATACCAGATAGCTAAGTAGATAAATATTAATTTATTTTAGTTTTAGCCATGTAAGGATGATTTTACATTTATTTTGATATAATTTATTATGCTGTACAAAAGTCCATGTGATATGATTTTGTTAACCGAGTGTAGGGTTGCCACCTGGCTCGTGTATGAGGACATACACGTTGTCAGGACAGCCGAGTGTAGGGTTTTTGTTAAATATCAGAAACAGTTTAAGGTGCGACCGCACTGGCGGCGGCTACGTTGCACTGTGTGCGACTGTCGCTGCGGGTGCGATCGCACCTTTAAAGATTCGTGTATCTTAGTTTTAAATATTGGCAACACTTTATAAGAATTATTATAAAAGTGCTGTCAAACAAATTTGTGGGTTCAGTTTGATTTTGGCGCTATCATTGTAAAGAGTGTGATTGATGTATTCCTGAGAATAAAGTTGCTGAAGTATACTGAAAGTCTTGAGTATTATTACACTTGTAGGGTTTTTGTTAAATATCAGAAACAGTTTAAGGTGCGACCGCACTGGCGGCGGCTACGTTGCACTGTGTGCGACTGTCGCTGCGGGTGCGATCGCACCTTTAAAGATTCGTGTATCTTAGTTTTAAATATTGGCAACACTTTATAAGAATTATTATAAAAGTGCTGTCAAACAAATTTGTGGGTTCAGTTTGATTTTGGCGCTATCATTGTAAAGAGTGTGATTGATGTATTCCTGAGAATAAAGTTGCTGAAGTATACTGAAAGTCTTGAGTATTATTACACTTCAGAAGCGGGATAACGTAAGTACGCTCACTTATATTTTATTTAAAATTTTGGAGGGTCCCTGTGGGTGATCCGTGTGTCTCGAGCCACGTGTTTTTGTTCTTTAAAAAAAATGTGCTTCCACGTGGTTTTCTGACCAAGAATATTTGTATCCTTGTACTATTCGACTGTTCCAAATTCTTAGAATATTTTTATGATTAATACGTATTTGCATGGGTTTTGTTTCCACGGTTTTCTTTTAATTCACGTATTCCACTGCTACTAGGACTCGACCATACAGTAAGTATTTATCACCCATGCTGTATTTAGCATTATTTTCAGGGCTTTGATTTTCTAACCTTTAAATGCAAAAATATTTACGGAAACTAATTTTCGATAATTTTTCGCCCACGCGTGCGTTAATCTATGGGCAGATATTGGGATCGTATAGGGAGTGATTAAACACGTGGGGGTATATAAAAGGGGCCAAATCTGGCTTTATTTTTACAGAAAAACGCGCCGTTTCCGAGATATTAAGGTTTTTGTGATAAAATAATTCGACTAGACTCTAATGCATTTTATTTTCCATCTCGAACGAGATTTTTCAGGTTATGGGTGATGATACAAATGAGGATGACCGCCGCCGCCGTCGTTTGCGAACGCCAGACCGGCGATCCTCGCGCCAAAGCCGCCCCACTTCTGATGCTCAGCGTAGCCGTACTCGTAGCCGAAGCGCTGTAAGGACACCGGATCGAAATTCATCTCTTACGAAGAGAGAACTCGAACTGGAGCGTCAAAGAGCACGGCTACAGTCTCTTGAGACAGAAGTGCGGCGTGAACGCGAGGCGCACCAGCGAGCGAGTCAACCCCATGCACCAGGAGCCGGCTGCCGTCGCAGTCGCAGCAACAGCCGGCATGAACGACGTCGCAGCCTTTCACCGCAGCGCGGAGGTTCATCGGCACCATCGCAGCTTCGGGACAGTGGACACCGTGAAGACGATCTCGCACCACCAAAGGAGAAAAGGTCACGTACTCCTTCTTTTTCTTTAGACGATGTGTTAAAAATTGTCAATTCCGTCAAAACTTGTAGAGAGACTCAGCCGTCAACGTCTGCTGTTCCAGTACCCAAAAATATTGACCATAAGAATATATTGCCGAATTTCGATCCTTCGGCAAAGAATCAGCGCATAGATATTTGGCTTCGCAAGGTAAAGGAATGCGCACACGTTTACGGCTGGGATGATCAAACCACGGTTCACTTTGCTATGCAAAAACTACAGGGTTTGGCCAAAGTTTGGTATGAGGGTTTGAATACCATTCTCTACACATGGGAAGAATGGCAGCAGAAGCTATTAAGTGCTTTCCCTTGTGACCAAAACTACGGCCAAGCCCTGGAGGATATGCTGAAAAGAAAAAGTAGATTTGGAGAACCGATTGAGGTTTATTACTATGAAAAACTTTCTTTATTAAATCAGTGCGATATCTCGGGGAAACATGCAGTCGACTGCATAGTGCACGGTATAACGGATAGGACGATGAAATCTAGTGCCCGGGCACTTTGCTGTTCTCAGCCGGATCAGCTGTTACAGTTTCTTATGAGTAACAAGGAATCTCCATTATTGGATCGTCCTAATAATTTTACTAAAAACCGGACGTGGCCAACAACGAATGTATCTAGTCAGAATAATAATAAAAATATTTTAAAAACCAATCCCGGCAAAACAAACCAGCCTCAAGTCTCGTTGTTTTGCTTCAATTGTAGAGAACGTGGCCATCCATATCTGCAATGTCCTAAACCACTGCTTCGATGCACGAAATGTAATAAAATTGGGCACAGTACCGAAAATTGTAAACCGGTAACGGAACTTGCAGAAGGTAAGAGCGAACCTTCTAAAATAATGCTTATAAAAAACTTTAATCCTAACTCGAAATTTTATAAACAGATTGTAGTAAATGGTAAATCAGTAGATGCATTAATTGATTTTGGTAGCGAAGTAACTTTGGTAAGGGAATCTTTAGTTACATCTTTGGGATTGAAGCATGACGAAGTTCCGTCGAAAATGAAAGGTTTCGGTAAAGGTCCAGACACAATTACTCAATCATTAGGAACAGTATTGTTGGCTTTAGAGGTTGACGGTGTCGATGCCAGGGTAGCATGCAGAGTTGTCGATGATTTACTTTTGGAAAAACAGATTCTTGTTGGACAGTCCTATACTGAACAACCTCATATAATTGTAAGCAAAGATTGGAAAGAGTTGCGTTTTCGCAAAATCGAAACAGAGTTACCAGCAAACCCTGACATTGACGATTGCCAACTCAGTGAGATTAGTACAACTGTTGATGTCGATATTTTTGGTCCTGCGTCTGTAAAAGTTCGTACGAGTTCAATTTTCAGCGGTTATCTGATGCTGAACAACAGTATAGTAGGTGATCCAACCCGACAGGTTGTAATATCCGGAGGCGTGTATCAAGTTCACAATGGTTATTTTGATGTCCCTGTATACCCACGTTCCCCTCCAACTAAGTTGAGAAAAGGTCTTATTATAGGAAGAGGAGAGAAGGTAGAGTTCGTACAAAGAATTATGCTTGAATCACCCGGAGTATCAGAGGTTACAGAGTCGACAACGTCAGACAAAATTAGGCATGAAATTAAAGAAGAGGATATTCGCTTAGATAGTACGGTATCAAAATACGATAAACAAAAGTTAATGGACATATTAAATCAATACAAACATTGTTTTGCCTCTGATTTGCAACACTTAGGTTGTACAGAGGTGACGAAAATGACTATAGAACTGAACAGCCAGCGACCTATTGTTTATCGTCCTTACCGACTTTCTCATCACGAAAGGGACAAAGTTCAGTCGATGGTAGGAGAGATGTTGGAAGCGGGGATAGTGAGGGAATCTTATTCCGAGTATGCGAGTCCTATCATCTTGGTGAGGAAGAAGGATGGAAGTACTAGAATGTGTGTAGACTATAGGATGCTTAACTCGGTAACGGTAAAAGAGAGGTACCCTATGCCTATTATCGATGACGAAATTGCTAGACTATCAGGGCAAGCTTGTTTCACGACTCTTGATTTGGCATCCGGATATTACCAGGTGCCAATAGCAGAGCATTGCAAGCATCTGACGGCGTTTGTTACCCCAGATGGCTTGTATGAATTTAACCGCATGCCATTTGGGTTAGCAAACGCCCCAGCAGTTTTTCAAAGGCTGATAAACAAAGTATTAGGGTCAACTCGTTTCTCCAAAGCTACTGCATACATGGATGATGTGCTTATTTACGGGAAAAACTCCACAGAATGTCTCGAAAGGCTTGTAGAGGTGTTAAAATTATTAGAAAAAGCTTGCCTAACGCTTAATCTGGCAAAGTGTGATTTTCTTCGTTCTAGCATCGATTACCTTGGTTATGAAATAAGTTCTATGGGAGTGCGACCAGGTGAAAAGAAAATTCAGGCAGTTGCGAATTTTCCTAAGCCGAAAAACGTTCACGGGGTTAGACAGTTTTTAGGGTTGGCTAGCTATTTTAGGAAATTTATCGAGGGTTTCGCTAGGATAGCAGCACCGTTGACTAGGTTACTGAAGAAAAACAATCCATGGGAATGGAATCAGCAGCAAGAAGACTCGTTTCAGGTCCTGAGAGAGAAGCTAGTTGAACGACCAATTTTAGCTATTTACGATAGAGAAGCGGAGACAGAGCTGCATACTGATGCCAGCAAGGATGGCGTTGGTGGGATCCTTTTGCAGAAATGCAAAAGTTCTGGTACATTCAAACCGGTAGCCTATTGCAGTCGGCAAACTTCCCCGGAAGAAAAATACTACCACTCGTATGAACTTGAGACATTGGCAGTCATTCGGTCGTTGGAGAAATTTAGAGTATATTTGTTAGGCAAAGAATTTAGGATTGTGTCTGACTGCAGTGCTTTGCGCTCCACGTTCATGAAACGCGACTTGATTCCCAGGATTGCGCGATGGTATCTTTTACTTCAGGAATTCAATTGTTCAATTGAATATAGAGCAGGAATTAAGATGTCCCACGTAGATGCACTGTCTCGAAATCCTGTCGCTGATGTCGATGATAGTACAGTAGAGGTACCTAAGGTTATGAGCATCAGCGATGATGACTGGCTTTATACGCTACAATTGGGGGATTCGGAATTGAACAGGATAAGACAAATTTTAGAAAATGATTCTGATCCAAAAGAGCTGCAGTATATAAAGGAAAATTATGTCATACGTGATAATAAACTGTTTAAGTGTATTAACGGAGACAAGGAAAATGTGCGCTGGGTGGTTCCAAAGGGAGCGAGGTGGCAAATATGCAGACTAAATCATGACGAAATTGGTCATCTAGGATTGGAAAAAACGTTAGAGAGGATTAAGAAAAATTACTGGTTTCCAAAACTATCCCGGTTTGTAAAAAAATACGTGACTGCATGTATCGACTGCGCATACGCTAAGAAAACCTCTACTCATAATGAAGGACTTTTACATCCAATCGAAAAAGTCGAATTGCCATTGCATACTCTGCATGTAGACCACCTCGGTCCCTTTGTCAGGTCTAAAAGGGGTAACTCTTATCTTTTGGTAGTAGTAGACGCGTTCACGAAATTTGTTTTCATCAAACCTGTCCGGAATACCAACACGCAAAATGTTATCCGGGTTCTCGATGACATATTTTACACGTTCAGAATACCCGACCGTTTGATAAGTGATCGTGGCAGCTGTTTTACTTCCAATACCTTTAAGCGCTACTGTTACGACAAAGGCATAAAACATGTCTTGAATGCTGTTGCTAGTCCTAAATCAAACGGCCAAGTAGAGCGTTATAACCGGACAATTCTTAATTCACTGAAAGCGCAAAATATGAGGCATGATGAAAAGGATTGGGATAATCAGTTAGGACGGATTCAGTGGGGGCTAAATAACACGGTTCAGAAGTCGACAGGGAAAAGACCTTCTGAGTTAATGTTCGGTTCCTTCATGAATGGTGAAATAACTCCTTGTTTGAATGAAATTGCCGATGAGACTCGTGAAGATGTAGATTTGGCATTGGTTCGAGCCCAGGCCAAAGAAAAGATAGATTTAGAACAAGAGAAGCAGAAACAACGTTACGATCAGAATAAGCGCCCTGCACGCATATATAATGAAGGTGATTTAGTGAAGATCAGTAAGGTATCATTTAATAATGATGGGAAGAGCAAGAAGCTCCTACCATCATATATAGGCCCGTTCAAAATAACAAAGGTTTTGGGACAAGACAGGTACAAAATAGCATCCATACCTGGTTTTAATAACTCTACTAACAAGCGAACTACGACGGTAGCAGCAGATCGAATGATGCCATGGGTACACATAGCAGCATTGCAACTGAATGAAGATGATCTGTCAGATATTAGTAGTGATAACGAAGATCTTGATGTTTAGATAATTTTAACTACAGAATGTTTTTGTCTTATTGTTTCAGGACGAACGTGAGAATTGATTGGTTCGCGTTCGACCTGTAAGGCTAGATGAAGCTGTGACATCTGCGAGAATTGATTGGTTCGCATGTTGCCACATTAGAGTTGCGAGAATTGATTGGTTCGCAACTAGGATATTTGATTGATTATTTATTGTTCAAAATGTTTGTGAGAATAGATTGGTTCACAAACAAAAGATACATTCAAAGTATTTGTGAGAATGGATTGGTTCACAATTTTATTTTGTGAGGGATGAGAATTGATTGGTTCATACCCCGCAAGATTTCTTAGAATAGGGAATGAGAATAGATTGGTTCATTTCTCTTAAAACTAGTTGAATAAACTGATTCCTATAGAATGAGTAATAACGAGACATTGATTGATAAAGTTTGGAAGGTATTAGTTTATTTTACGTATAATTCCATGAAACAATTATATTATGGTTTACAAAATTAAGTGGACAATAAACTAATAAAAGCATATTTATGATAGACATGTACGTTATATTTTAATATCACTATTATGTAAATAGTAGTAATTTATCTTAGTTCACTTTTATATAAATAAATAAAAATAACTAACATAACATTTATAAACTAAATATAATAAATTTTTATTGATTAGGAATTATTTACAATAAGTAGAATCAGAAACATTAACATTATATCCATATCATTATATTACATTATTATATCCCAAGTATTTATTTACTGTATGTAGTTTAACTGTTGTTGTACATACCAGATAGCTAAGTAGATAAATATTAATTTATTTTAGTTTTAGCCATGTAAGGATGATTTTACATTTATTTTGATATAATTTATTATGCTGTACAAAAGTCCATGTGATATGATTTTGTTAACCGAGTGTAGGGTTGCCACCTGGCTCGTGTATGAGGACATACACGTTGTCAGGACAGCCGAGTGTAGGGTTTTTGTTAAATATCAGAAACAGTTTAAGGTGCGACCGCACTGGCGGCGGCTACGTTGCACTGTGTGCGACTGTCGCTGCGGGTGCGATCGCACCTTTAAAGATTCGTGTATCTTAGTTTTAAATATTGGCAACACTTTATAAGAATTATTATAAAAGTGCTGTCAAACAAATTTGTGGGTTGAGTTTGATTTTGGCGCTATCATTGTAAAGAGTGTGATTGATGTATTCCTGAGAATAAAGTTGCTGAAGTATACTGAAAGTCTTGAGTATTATTACAATAGCAATGTTCACTTCACTTGTTATAACCATACATACTCATATCACGCCTTTATTTCCTGCGGTTTAGGCAGAGAGTTAAATGCCTTAAAAATACGTCGCCATCGCCACGTGTGACAAATATGAGAAGGCCGTTTCAGAACACACATTGTGACAGGTTGTCAGCATGTCGCCTTAAATTATGATATACATGTAAATCAAGACAAATTCATTGAAAGTTACAATGGCATAGGTAGGTAACAATTATTATTTGGTTGCGAGCATATTTCGTGAGAAGGTACTAACCATGACGACCGATGGTCGCAGTGGTAATACGACTACCTGCGGCGTAGGTAAATGTTCCGGGTTCGATTCCCGATGGGACAGTCACACAGTTGATATTAGCACTTACGTGCACATAGACATTGCAGGCTGAACCACTCTTCGAGACCACTTGGTTGTCCGTATGAAAAGCAGTCGTTCTCGGTTACCTGTCTATGATGAGACGGCCGATGTGGCGCAGTGGTAGTGCGACTGCCTAGGACGCAAAGGTTCTGGGTTCGGTTTTCGGTGGGACACTCACACAGTTCCTATTTATCAATTTGTGAATTTGTTCCCGGTCTGGTTTTACATTGCAGGGTGAACCAACTGATTGTCCGAAAAGAAATGTTTCCGTGCTTTGGAGGGCACGTTAAGCCGTCGGTCCCGGTTGCTGTCTATGATTACTTAGACGGCGGCCGTTACACTACCATGTCAGAGGCCTACTAGTATTAGTAGGCGGTTGAATAACTCTGCCGCCAGGGTTCATCGGGGCGTTCGCAGACTCAGTGTCGGTGAAGTGGGTAATTTAATTACCTTATAAATAAATAAAACGAATAAATAAGGTAAACGTTACTACATGATCACGATTATGATCAATAATTATCATTAAGTCTTCTTATTACCGTGACAAGAGCAAATCGATATGATAAAATTGTAAGAATGTTTGAATAAATTATAGAATAAGTAATCCCTTGTTATTGCCGAGATTTCTTTTTTATTAAAATTACATAGTTCTTAATCGGTGCTAATGATTAGGACGACATGGGCCTTGAAATCGGAATTCGGAACCTTCTGTCCCATTTCATCAAATCTCCAAATTACAAGATGATATTTTTATCGGCTATACTTCAAGTTATATGCCACAAAACTACGGCACCCAAAACATAATTTGTTGAAATTACCTCAATAGAAAAAATCGCAAAGTAAGCTCTAACTTTGCGTTTTTGACCTGTTTTTTAAAATAAAAACCTGTGACCGATATTATCACACTACAGGCTACAAATTATTTTACAGGTAAAATTCGATGTTTATTTCGTAGTCGGTTAGTTATTATGGTACCAAAAATATTGACCGGCTACGCAATATACCTACCTAAGAATTTCACCTGTAGACTTGTAGCCTATAGTTTCATAACATTAGCGCACTGAACGATTTTTTGGTTATCCATTATTTTGTTTCGTGACAATTTATTTCTCATTAAATGTGGAATATGTCAATGGGCATTTTCCAAGTATTATTTTATATTGTTTAACAATTAAACAAAAGCTCGGTTTTCTGGATCTGAGTTATCATTATCTGTTTCTCTTTAACGCGGCGGAAAGGAAAAGGACTTACTTTTCAGGACTGATGCGGCCTTAATATAGTAGTTGGCAGTTAAAAAACTCTCACCACACTCTAATACCAGTGTTCATCGGGTCGGTGGACGACTGGGTGTCCCGCAGTAAAGAAAAAGAATTTAATGTATGTTCTGTTCGGTTCTTTTTTCTCTCTGTTTACCCTTTGGTTGGCCGGTAGGAATGCCGCGTGGCATTAGGCCCGCTTACTATCTACACTTATATTTTAAATGGGAAAAAATTAGTTCTTTGTTTGAATTGAATAGGCTCCGAAATTATTGGACCGATTAAAAACATTGTTTAACCATTACAATCCTACATTATCCCTGATGAACATTGGCTATATTAAAATATCTTACTCCCGCGCGAAAACGGTTGCAATAGTTGAAACCGCCGGGCAGGTCGCTAGTGTGCAATAAAGTATAAAAGTAATTTAATCCGTACTAATATTATAAATTGCCGTGTGATGCCGGCTTAGAATAGCATCACCCCATTTCTTACCCATGGGTGTCGTAAGACCCGACTAAGGGACTCGAGGGATGTGTATTGCAATTTTAGGCGATGGGCTGACAACCTGTCACTATAGTGATACACAGTTATCTGATTGACCCTTAAGCTTTTGTCAGACGTGGTGTTAATATTCGTTTTACGGCCGTTAACGCTCTGCCTACCCCATAAGGGATATAGGCGTGATTTATGTATGTATGTAATATTATAAATCTGAGAGTTTGTGTATGTATATGTATGTTTGTTACCTCTTCACGCTCACACGGCTTGACCGATTTGTATGAAATTTGGAACATAGGTATAACCTGGAATAACACCATATGCTACTTTTTACCGCGGGAAAACAACTATCACCACGGGAAAATGAGTGGCAGTGGGTGAAACTGCTGGGCGGAAATCTAGTTAAAGATAAATAGTCAAGTCAAGGGATTTCTAAGGTAGTATTTTTAGTTTAGATAACCAACTATAAAAAATTGAAAAGACTGCAAAAAAATACTAAAATAGTATTTAAATATGAGTACCTACCTACCTATTTTCAGAATGAAGGTTGACCCTACATTTCATATGTAGCTAGTTGTAACTAAACACATACATAAAAACCTAGTTACATCGGTACATTCACCCGCTTACAGAGCATAACAAAATAGCAAACCCTCAAATCCCTATTTATTTAGTTGGTTGTTTAAATTTGCATAAGAATGCTAAGGAAGAGGTACAGTTATTTGACTATCGAGCGATAATCAAATCACTCATGGTTTGATAATCATGGTTAAAATAATAAAACTTATACGGTGTCATTACAAAAAACGTTAAACAGTGACTAAATCGTTTGACAGCGTCAAATCGTATGGACAAACAATTTTAACAACGTCTAAGTGCTCGTCTAACTTTTTTGTAATAACGGTCAAAAGTCGTACATTTTAAAACACCACAACTTGCCCTGAAGGTGTAAGTTCGATATGACTCCATTGCAAATATTGCAATGTCCAATTCAGCAATTTTACTAGAATAGTCAACCCGCGACCACAATACATGAAACTGTGTTGAAACGTCGGGACACAGGTAAATTACTAATATTTACCTAAATCCTATCGCGATAGACCCGGTCTAATACTTAAAATGAGTGAAAGTGATCGCGAGTGCTTAAAAAGTTATATAGAATAGTTATGTTTCTAAATTATTACATAAACAACTTTAAAACTGTAGACAATAAAAAAAGAGGTCTCTTTTTTATATCAAGTAAAGTTTGTGAAATTGTGCAACTAATAGCTATTAGTATTTGAATAGAATAGAAAGAAACTGTTTATTTCAGTGCTACAATAATAGTTAATACAATTTTGGACTTACATACTAGGTTAGGTACACTGAAAAGGGTAACCACTCAGCATAATGCTTAAGCACTTATTTGAAGCACTTCAGCGCTGGTCTTCCGTGGTTCCCATGTGATTGTTGCTTCAGTCGAGACAGCAAAGTTGTTAGATCCTTGAAAATCAATTTTCTTTTTAGAAATATATGACTGTAATTGGCTGAAAACCCGGTTTAAAAATCTTGTCACGGACTCCTAGAGCTTATAAAATTATGAGGCTTTGAAGCCTAATTATTAATTATTGATGGCACTGTGTGAATTATCGAGGATATTTTATTATGCTTCCAGCCGATATCTGCATTTGAATTCTACCATATGCATCTAAGAACTATTAGTGTTTTGTCAAATAACAATACACAACACAACACTACGTAGATGACATTATCAATCCATGAATAGGTGGTGCGCGTGCGTTTAATGTTACGACATCGATCATATCAAACAATATTGTCAGCACTAGCATTTAGATATTATTTATTATAAGTATTATCAATATTAATACTTTTAATTATTTGAGATGCGTTAGTTCTTAACTAGGTCAGAAATTATATTTAGAGGCAAAATCAACGATGGAAGATCGATCACCAATCATAAATTGAAATTTAAATTTATTTTATTTAATGTAGGATAGTGTTATCACTTATTGACGTCGTGATCCGTCATTGTAAAAATAAAATTTTGGTTTACAAATTTCTTTGTTTTTAAAATAAAGAAATTTGTTAACCAAAATTTTATTTTTGTAACAAATTTGTATTGTCCTAATAGAAAACCGGCTAGTAAAAATAAAAATAAAGGCACTGCTACGGGGATAGCCAGGATAATCACACGGCATGTAACTTTACGACACAACAATCTGAAAACGATGCCTTCTGCTTCTTCTTTTCGTGTGGGACACCGAGTAGACGACGATTTCCAAGTGCCTTCTACTAGTAGGTCTCTGACATGGTTGTGTAACTAATCTAAGTAATCATAGACGGCAAAACATGCCCTCTGAAGCACGGAACCATCTTTATAACGGAGAATCAGGTGGTTCGGCCTGCAATATCCTTACCTCACCAGATTAAAATCAAATTCACAAAGTGATAATATCACATTAGTGAGTGTCCCACCGAGAATCGAACACGGAACCTTTGTATAGTAGGCAGTGGCGCTACCACTGCGCCACAACGGCCGTCGAATCACACTATCATACTCGTACTAACCCATTAAACAATTATAATATATTTTTAAATTTGAATCACGACTGTTTTCTGAGATAAAGCCTAGACTATGACATTCGGGATAATAGTATAAGGATTCTTCCGATACAATTAAAACAGTTCATAGTAATCGTTTCTAGTCTATATTGAGGGTCAAATTATTTCGTGCAAATAATGAGCATAGTTTGATTTACCAAAGCAATTAATTTTATCAGTACTTAAGAGTACGCCAGAGGGTCCAAAAGTGATTTGCGATGCAATAATTACCTAATTACAACATTAGTAGCGTTTGCGTCCCCATGCATGCCGCCGGCATTGGCATTGAAAAGATGATCTAGTTTGGAGCTAAATACATAAATACACGTATCACGCCTTTATTCCTTTCGAGGTAGGCAGAGCGTTAACGCCCGAAAATAGGATGGCTATCGATCTGATAAATTCTGTTTGATTCTGTTTCCTTCCACACGAGTACTACGTTTATTGTCACACTAATTTATATGTTCATATCCAGGGTCTTTCAATCTGTATCATCATCCTCGACTTTCCATTCCACTCCACCACTCCGTACTGCGAGGGCTTTCTGAGATAAAGCCTAGACTATGACATTCGGAATAATATAAGGATTCTTCCGATACAATTCCCATTCGAATCTGTTCAGTGGTTAACGAGCTTTAGTCCTTTAAAGAATCGCACATATATACATACATACATGAACTCTAAAAACATTACACTCCTTTTTTGGTCGGATAGTAATGTAAAAAGTGTTGTCCCGTTCCGCTATTCTGTTTCCTTCCACACGAGTACTACGTTTAAGGGCGGGGCACATCGGCTCCGTATCCGTTCCGTATCCAGCTCTCGTCCGTTGTCACGCATGAACTTATGAAGTTGTAATGTATGGGACTGTATGAGATACGGCACACCGCTTGCGTTGCGTATCCGTTCCGTGCTGCACGGTGTGCGGTGTGCCGTATCTCATACAGTCCCATACATTACAACGTCATAAGTTCGTGCGTGACTACGGACGAGAGCTGGATACGGAACGGATACGGAGCCGGTTTGCCCCGCCCTTTATTGTCACACTAATTTATATGTTCATATCCAGGGTCTTTCAATTTGTATCATCATCCTCGACTTTTCATTCCACTCCACTATTCGTGTATGCGAGGGCCAGCAGCTGGTCCTTCCACGACAACCTTGTACCATCTTTATCAAATAATTATAATCAAGCTCAGTACACGCCAGTAAAGAGGCTTCACAGCCAACAAGCGGGGCGTAACAGAGCCAACCTTCCCAAAATGCCACGAACGCCGCGAGCGCTGTTCGCGTTACAAAGAGAGCATCCGCTTTGGTAACGACCTTCGTGGCGCAGATCTTATACGATTTGATAATTAGAAAATTGAATATTGTCTGCATGCCGTGTGGTGCTTATCGACACACGGGTGTTGAAATACGGGATTGAAGGATTTTCTTCTTTTCGTGTGGGACACCGAGTCATCCAACGACAGGATGAATCCAAGGTATGGGCAGTTTTAAGGTATGATCATGCCTGCAAAGTTTTCTATACATCACCGTCCCTATGACGATACACAATTTTCCGAATGACCCTCAAGTATTTGTTAGACGTGGCATAAATGTCCGTTTTTTGAGGCTGTTTGCGCTCTGCCTACCCCGCAAGGGACTATTGGTGTGCTATGTGTATGTGTCTACATGTGAAGGTGTAATTTAAGTAGTATATTTGTCATTTCTGCCTTTTGTTGGCTAGACCAGAAAATCACGCATTGTCGGGTGTTTTACGCCCATCGGACACACGTTTTCGCCATTCAATCCTATAATCGGCAATAGTGAGTAATCTATCAATGAAACGTCCCGTAGTAGTATAGTAGCGACTGTTGGTGATGATTTTGAAATTTAATTAATGCTTATCTATTTACACAGGGGTTGAGACAATTAGGATAAATACTGCTGTATACATATACAGGGTGTAAGAAAAATAACTGCGTTTCTTTTAAGGGATTACTCCCATACAAAATGTAGCAGCCGACTAAGTCTGGTTGTATGGGAGGTCTAAATATTTTTTTCATATTTCGACCTATGTTTGTTGGGGAAAGTTTTTCAGTTTTATGGACTGGTTCATTCCTTAAAAGGAACGCAGTACTTTTACTTACACCCTGTATAACAAAAATCTGACATTACATTAACAGCAATAACAGTCCACTGCTGGACATGCCCCATTGTACCTCCCGCTACTGGGCGCAATTTGCCATATTCACTAGGCTTGGTAGGCAGATTGGCAAGCGCAGTGAAAGGTGTTGTAGATAATTATTCACAGTGAATGCTGCTGCCCATTGGATTCATCCTTTAGTCACCTTTTACGACACCCACGGGTAGAAATGGAGTGATTTTGAATCAGCACCACTCGGCAAAAAACTGAATGTAAATTCTAAACTGTCCGCATAATTTGTTAAATAAGAGCTTATTGAATAATAGATAGATAGATAGATAGATAGATGAACACTTTATTGCTTACAACATACATACACAACAGAAACAAAACAATACAGAAAACTTAAGACTAAAAGTAAGCAAAGGCGGCCTTATCGCTTGCAGCGATCTCTTCCAGGCAACCTTTACATTAAAATAGAGACAAAAATTTAAAGATTTGCAAGTAGTTGCATAAGCAAATTATCAGTCAAATTATTAAATTTAATAATAACACTTATGTACTAAGTACATTTACAATCATACATAAATACATACATATATACATAATCATGGTCATGACTTATCTAAATCTCATATTAATGGCTATAGGTATAAGATAAGAGGTTTAAGTTCTTCAGTGCATCTATTTATCCAACTAATTTGACAGCTCAATTGGACGATTGAGATATAATCACAAACGTAAATGTTAAGATATGTTATGATTATGTAATGATGATATCATGAACTATAGTTCGCGTACTTTTAATATTTTTAAGTATAAAATAATGCACCCAACGTTTAAGTTCTATACAAGACTATTTTTATCATCACATGATTAGGAATTAATTCTATTCTAAGGATAGGGAGTAACATTTGCACATTTGCATAGCTGTAAAATGCTATAACAAAACAAGCTGAAAGGATGCCTAGGTAGTAGGTACTCATGAGACTCAACAAGTTTTCCCATGAAACATAATATTTCGACCCATGAAACATGGGTCGAAATATTATGATATACCCTTGATGTTTATTCCTGTAACTGCATAAGCATTTGTGAATACGCGAAAAAGAAACAACTGTTCCATGAAAATGCCGTGTGATGCCGGCTTAGAATAACATCACCCCATTTCTTTCCCTTGGGAGTCGTAAGAGGCGACTTAGGGACTCGAGGGTGCGTATTGCAACTTTAGGCGATGGGCTGAACCGGTCATTATGACGATACACAATTTTCCGAATAACCCTCAAATATTTGTCAGACGTGGAATAAAGGGCGGGGCACACCGGCTCCGTATCCGTTCCGTATCCAGCTCTCGTCCGTAGTCACGCACGAACTTATGACGTTGTAATGTATTGGACTGTATGAGATACGGCACACCGCTTGCGTTGCGTATCCGTTGCGTATCCGTTCCGTGCTGCACGCAAGCGGTGTGCCGTATCTCATACAGTCCCATACATTAGAACGTCATAAGTTCGTGCGTGACTACGGACGAGAGCTGGATACGGAACGGATACGGAGCCGGTGTATCCAGCTCTCGTCCGTAGTCACGCACGTGATCACGTCCGTACACCCCTGCCACACCGGGTTACGGACACGATACGGACGTGGTTACGCAGGTTACGGCGTACCTACGGACGAGAGCTGCAAGGGGTCTGTTGCGTACCCAGCCGACGCCATATTGCTTTTCATGCTTATTTCTCGAATCGAAAACTTACGCGATGTCTCGAGAAGATTGGGAGGACGGCCTTAGTAGTTCTTCGGACGAAGAAGAAGCATTATTCATTAAAGAAGCATTCCGCCGTGTGATTGCCGGCTTAGAATAGCATCACCCCATTTCTTACCCATGGGTGTCGTAAGAGCCGACTAAGGGAATTGAGGGATGTGTATTGCAATTTTAGGCGATGGGCTGACAACCTGTCACTATAGTGATACACAGTTATCTGATTGACCCTCAAACTTTTGTCAGACGTGGTGTTAATATCCGTTTTACGGCCGTTAACGCTCTGCCTACCCCGTAAGGGATATAGGCGTGATTTATGTATGTATGTATGTAAGAAGCATTATTGCTTTTATTGTGCCAAAATACTGTGACTACTACGAAACTGACTACGTCCGTACCTCGTCCGTACTACGCGCAGGACAGAGCTGTGCGTGTTCGGACGTGTTCGGTGTGACGTCCAATAGGGAATCTCATAGAATACAACGTCATCACTGCACGCAGAGTACGCAAACGGTTTGTCTTTTGGAAGCTGTACGGCGTAACCCTACAGTGCGTGCAGCACGGAACGGATACGCAACGCAAGCGGTGTGCCGTATCTCATACAGTCTCATACATTACAACGTCATAAGTTCGTGCGTGACTACGGACGAGAGCTGGATACGGAACGCATACGGAGCCGGTCTGCCCCGCCCTTAAAGAGCGGGGCACACCGGCTCCGTATCCAGCTCTCGTCCGTAGTCACGCACGAATTTATGACGTTGTAATGTATGGGACTGACGTTGCGTATCCGTTCCGTGCTGCACGCAAGCGGTGTGCCGTATCTCATACAGTCCCATACATTACAACGTCATAAGTTCGTGCGTGACTACGGACGAGAGCTGGATACGGAGCCGGTGTGCCCCGCTCTTTAATGTCCGTCATTTTTCAGCCATTTAGGCTCTGCCTAACCCGCAAGGGATTATAGGCGTGATGTGTGTGTGATTTGTGTCCCAATGCAAAAATAAGTACCAATAATAAATGCATTATTTCCTTTTTAATATTTTTCAGTTTTTTCCAGGCACTCCCACAAATCATAGCTAAGATTATGATCTACTTACTTACATTTACGTACCCGGCGGCGCCAGCCAACCTCATCAGTCAAATCATAATGAACATTACAAATGACCACATAATTCACTGCAACCGATTTCTTTTTAAACATTGCTCTAATGATCTTACAGTTTAGTTACGGTAAACGTTGACTATACTTTTGCTAAGCAAGTTTCTTTTTCATGAGAATATTATTGTTCTAAGCAAAATTCTCACTTTGGGCGAGAGCAACTGTTTGAAGCTAAATGAACTGTTTTACATTTTGTTTCTTAAAATACATAAATTAGCAAACTTTCAATCTAATCAATTTTATGTTATTATGTGTCTTGCATGTCTGATAACGCCTAGATAATTATAAAAGGTGTACTGTATAAAACTCAAAGATATCACGCAGGCGTTTAAGATGGCAGCGTTTTAAACAACTACTACATACATACATACACATATCACGCATTTAGCCCTTGCGGGGTACGCAGAGGGCCAAAATCCGTAAAAATACGATCACTATCGCTACGACTGACAAACATTTGAGGGCCGTTTCAGAAAAACATATAGGTATGTATATTGACAGGTTGTCAGCTTGCCGCCTAAATTTGGGATACACATGAAACCCTCAAGTCCCTTAGTCACCTCTCACGACACCCCTGGCAATGGGGTGATGCCATTCTAAGCCGGCATCAAACCACAAGACATACTACTCGTACTAATTCCACTACATACTTTGGGTTCACTAACTTAGCTAACCTTACCCCTTGATCCAAAGATAAACAAAGCAAATACGAGTACTTAGTAAATGCTACGGTGCGAGTCGTGCAGGTAAAGTTTATGCAAGCAGATGGCTCCAATGCACTTGGAATAATCAGTTAGAACTTAGAATACTTGCCTACTTAACTATAGGTATCTTGGATTATCGGCAAAGCGTAAACATTCCATCAAAATATTGATTAATTTCGGCCTGTTGCCAGAAATAATGATCTTACTATTGTACTATGATTTATTTTAATATCTTATTTTTATAAATGAAAATAAGATATTGAAAAGATGTGAGCGGCGGCTGGTAATTGAAAAAGAGGTTGAAAATTTGAAGTGGACCGATCCAGAGCGGTGAGACGGTACTCCATAAGTCCCGGGTTTCAATCCCCGGCCGTCGCTACCATTTTTTAATCATTTTAATTTCAATTATAATCATACTATTATTAAAAATAACTCTACAATCTTTAGAAAACTTGATGTCCTGTCTTGATGTCAATAAGTATGATAACAATAGTGACATGCGTTATTGGCATTAAGATACACTCGTACCTACTATTTATTGGTCACCACTAGTGATGGTAAGAGTCGCAGGTTCAAATCCTGCCCGCGGTAAAAAAATACAAGTTTTCTAAAGATTGTATACCTAACAAAGGAGGTGTTTTACAAATTTTAAGGTTTTAAATTACTTAGGGGCTGAATGGAGCCAAATAACTTTCCTTATAATTCTGCATGTGTTCAGTACTTATCACTACTTTTTGGTGAAGAGAGTTTAGTATCTAGAGTCATGTGTATAGGTATTAGAATAAATAAAATAATAGTACATTGTTGTCGAGGTATGGAAAATAAGACTTTGCTGGACGAGTATAGTTTGAAGTTCAATTATACAAAGTAATTTTCCCCGAGGCTTACATAACATAGTGCTTTTCTCAAAAAAAGGCTAGGAAATTAAAGATTGTACTTCTTATAAAAGTTAGCTAGCGACCACAACATAACGAAACAAATAAAAATTTTCAATTTTCCCACAAATTGTAATTTTTTTAAATAAATTCGCCTGTAAGGCACAGTAGGTATTACGTAATATTCAGCCATACTAAATGTTTAGTTCATTCTTTTCTTTTTTAATTCTGGACAGGCAAGGGTCTTCACATCATACAACCTCGTCTTTAGTTACCTCTTTCATACAAAATTACGTTCCGTTTCTATGAGAGTCATCGAGATAATTTTGAAATCAAATTATGTGGGTTTAGCGTATAACGAATTTATCGTAATGGACACCAGCAAAGGATTTCCATACAACTTTGCTGGCGTGATCTGAGACGTGACAAACAATGTGAAACTTCGCGGTTTCTTTTTTTGAAAGAAATGAACACATTTCCTAGCATGTTTGAGAAAAAAATAATTAATATCCTGGACAATTCACACAGCTCTATCTATCCCCAAACTAAGCAAAGCTTGTACAATGAGAACTAGATAGCTGATATTAATACTTGTCTACCTTCTTTTTTGTAAATAAACACCCAGACTTAACACAAATATCTGAAAATTACTTAACAAATATTTGTGTCTTGTGGGGATCAAACCCAAGACCATCGGTGTAGCAGGGGTACTGTCCGCTACGCTATTATAATTAAAATGTCCAAGTATACTCAAATCATCTAACCACACAAGGGCAGGAGTATTCATACTAATCATGTCGACATCAGACAAATCCACACTCAATCAGTCTGATGGTTGTATTGTAGTGATATCAATACTTGCATTCCTCGGTAATGAAGCAGGAGATTGAGGAGGCTCTTTGACAAGCCGAGGTTTAGGTGCAAGGGTCACATGCCTAAGATAACAAGGTATTGGTGTGTCAGGGCGAACATGATCAATTACTTATAAAGGGTGGAATTTAACTAGTGACCGATAACGAAATCTCAAGATGAGATGGTGATAAGTAACAACTTTCCCCAAGGAACATAGGTTGAAATATGACAAATATTTCGAGTTTCCATAGTTACTCAAATCAGGGTAATCAGGTACCTATGGGAGGTCCAATTTTTTATTTTTCGTAATTCGATCTATGTTCCTTGGGGAAATTTGTTTTTTATCACCAGCCTGTCTTGAGATTTCGCTATGATATGATTTCGTTAAATTTCACCCTATATATTTGTGTCCTTTGTAGTTTAGCTTCTAGAAAGGTAGGTAAGCCGTGTGATGCCGGCTTAGAATATCATCACCCCATTTCTTTCCCGCGGGTGTCGTAAGAGGAAACTAAGGGACTCGAAGGTTTCATGTTCAATTGTAGCTGCTGGCTTTCTATGGGAACTTGAATTCTTTAATTCTTTTTTCGCTTTCCAAATACGAGTAGTAATATATAAATAAAATATACACCTACATATCATGACTTAATCCAAAAAAAATGGACCTGCCATACAAAATTGCCCATCAGCTGGTTAATTAGTTATGGGAGGTCAAATTTCTTTCTTATATTTCTACCTTGGTTCCATGGGGAAAGTTGTTCAGTTTCATGGGTACTTTGATCTCCTGTCAGCTTGTTATACTGTTTCTGTTACTGCTTCTGTAGTTAAATTTGTTCTATTATGGGTCTGACCATGCCTGCCTAGTATATTACCTCACCGTGTCGTCCCTAACACCCGGTATAACTTGGTATGCGCTACTCCCTGTGTCGTAAAATTTGTTAGGTTTTGGTTTTGATCATGCCTGCTCAGTTTTCGTTCCACCGTCCCTCACACCCGGTATAGCTTGGTGTGCGCCCACGCAGATCGGAGGCGCCAAATCTCGTGACCCCGGCGACCTCACGACCCAGTGACAGTGACACACTGAGAGTGCACGAATCTTTATATATAAGGTTGAGATATGATAAATGACGTGAGGATTATGCGAATATGTATGAAGATTTGTCGTTTAGGACTACGTATATATATCACGCCTTTATCCCTTGCGGGGTAGGCAGAGCGTAAACGGCCGCAAAAAGCGGACATTTACGCCACGTCTGACAAACATTTGAGGGTCATTCGGAAAATTGTGTATCGCCATAGTGACAGGTTGTCAGCCTATCGCCTAAAATTGCAATACACACACCCTCGAGTCCCTTCGTCAACTTTTACGATACCCCACGGGAAAGAAATGGGGTGATGCTATTCTAGGACATATATTATAAGTGATCTGTGGGCTAATAGGTATGAATGTTTGCCACGCACATCTCTAAACTATTTGACCGATACTAAAATTTAGCCCCAATTTTTTATTATAGAAACTAGATAGCTGATATCATTCATTTAAATACTTTTTTAAATAAATACATACAATACAAAGAAAACACCTAGACTCAACACAAATATTTGAAAAGTAACTTACAAATACTCGTTTTGTGTGGGGATCGAACCCATGACCCTTGGCGTAGCAGGCAGGGGTACTATCCACCACGCCATCGGGTCAGTCATATTCAATTTAAAGTGTCACTTGGGCCTGAAAATTCAAATTAAAAATATCACTATCACTGAAAATTACGGCTATTGATCAAAAGCCATCGGTTCAATGCAAGCAAGTACTTGAATTACGAATGCAAAATAGATGTATTGAACTTTTCAAATAGTCTTTGTCTAAAGAGCTGTAATATGACCTGTGGCATTGTAATATTTTGTTAGCCATACATCACAGCTACCAAGCTCAGCCCTATCTATTATTGTAAAATTATTCTCATTAAAAAAATACCTACTTGTCTCAATTCGCCTTAACCCAAATACCCCGTAATATTGGTCTCCATTCTGGCAGGACATTTTCTTTGATAAGTAATATTCCAAGTAGGTGTAAATAAAAGTTGTTTAGATGAGCCACTTCACAAAATTTTGTACAAGGTAAAAGTTTGATAGTGCGTTAAATTGCACTTTCAGTATTTTTACTTATTTTAAAATTTAAGAGTCAAACTCTTGTCGGTGGATGAACTTCCAATTTTCCTTCTTCTCTGCTAGTGACTTGACCTCCTGATTCGACACAGCATTGAATTTTTCCTTTATCTGGGTAAAGTAGGTGCGTCTAGGTCTACCTCTGCCTCTCTTTCCTTCTACTTTGCCTTCAATAATGTCCTTTATAAAGTTGTCGTGTCGTAGCAAGCCGCCAATCACCACTCTTTTGTTTTATATGGTCTTCAGGAGACAACGTTTTTCCGCAACCAGCACTTTTACGTTTGTCTTCTTCTCTGTCCAATTGATCTTCTCCATTCTTCTCCAGCACCACATCTCAAACGTTTCCAACCTCTCTCTATCCCTTCGGGTCATAGTCCATGTCTCACACCTATATAGCGCTATGCTTCAAATGTAAGTCTTTATATTACGTTTTCGGATTCGTCTGGCAATTTTTGAGATAAAAAGAATTTGCGCATATTTGCGAATTAAATATTATATTTTTATATGGGACCTAAATAAACTTTCCATTCGAATTTTGCCTTATATTAAAAACCAGTATGCGTTTGACCGAATCAAGGTTTATATAGTCTCCTTTCTTACGCTGAATTCAAGAAAGAAAATGCAGTGGTCGCCTTTTTTTATATGAGATAATACAAAGTAACGAAATGCCCTGTCAGAATCGAGTCCACTAGCGGAGTAAGTGCCAGATTTCGGCCAAAGATATCATTCACTCGCTCGGTTCAAGGGACTCTTCTTTTGTTTGATTAACCGATATACGCCAATCAAGCTTATTTTATTCCTTTGACGGAATGTTTTGTTCTCATTCATTTTTTACCTTCGTGATATACAAGAGAGATGACATGTCCTTGGGCAAAAAAAAGGGATGCGTTTAGTTGCAAAAAACGGGGTATTTTGCTTTAATTGATGAAATATTAACGCCGTTCAGCCTTTTTGCCAGTTTTTCGCTAACGCATATTTTGAAAATCGAATCTTTTTAGGGCTGAACTCTGCAATCTTTGCTATTGGGTTTTGAAAGTTACATCTGATTATTTGGTTGGAATGCCGCTGATAATTTTTTTATGAATGCTAATCTCAACATGCCTCACTGATAACAGGATTAGTCATTAATTTGCATTGATTTGATATCCTACACGCTAGCTAGCTACACTGATTTAATCTAGTATATATATAGGTAGGTAGTTGTTAAAAGTCAGCTAGGTAGGTACTTGTTCAGTTTACAAGTGGCTCGCGTCAAATTGCCTTACATAGACGACTTTATGGTATTGATTGCGCCCTTGCGCACTAGACCAGCGGCGCGGCGGTGTATTGTACCTCATATGCAGTGAACATTTGAAAAACTCTGACACCAGGGTTCATCGGGTCGTTGGACGACTCGGTGTCCCACACGAAGAGAGAGAGAGTGAACATTAGAGTGGATACTCCATTGAACAACGAGCCCCTTGTATACCCACTATCGTTATAAAAAAATCATAGATTTTGATCTTTTATGAGACAGTAAGTTTTTTGAAAACTTGCAAAATTTTTATTTCAGGCGCGGGCAGAGTTTTAACCTGCGACTTACGCCATTACTAGTGGCGACGCCTCTTCCATATTGGCTACCGCAGCTCGTTCCTTGCCCGCGAATTTTGCAGGTGTATTTTAATGCCAGTAACACGTGACACGGCTCCATCTACCGGGCTAGTTTTGCAACTAATACTTATAATATTAGATAGTAAAGTTCATAATCGCTGGTACACATGCTGTACCGGGCTAGATGAGTGCTTGGAACACATGTAACTAAACAATAAAGAGATGCGTGTCCTATCAGCAGAGTATCATTCCCTATCGATACCGTACACTGATATCACACTAATCAGATAAACGCGGCAGTATCGCCCGTGCCCGCGGACACGACGCGACGACCGAGCTATGTGTGTGAATACTTGAAAATATGGTGAGTTTCCATTTTTATAGTTTACATATACAGGGAGTAACAAAAAGGGTGTAACAAGCCGAAAAGAGGTCAACTAGTCAAGGTACTCTTGAAATTGAACAACTCTCCCATGAACATGGATCGAAATATAAAAAAACATTGCTGGACCTCCCATACAAAATTGGAGATTAGCAGGTTAACTTACTATGGGTGGTCCAATTTTTTTAATATGTATTTTGCCTCATATTCCATGGCGAAAGTTGTTCAATTTTAAGAGTACCTATACCTCCTTTCGACTGTTATACCCTTTTTGTTACTCCTTGTATAGTTAACTAGTTAGGGTCGTATTGCAACTTAGCTGCGTATTGTTCAGTTGAGATAGATATGACAACTTGTGTAAAAAGTTTTTGATGTCATTTTCAAACAGATGAAATTCTGTGACCGAAAGATGGTGCAGAGACGCGGTGCTATCAATATGGAATCAAAGATTTTCCTTTTATGTCCGATTTGGCTCATATTTTATAACTAACTACGCGCTCAGTGACCCAAAATGGATGGCCTCCGAAACGAGCTTCCACCACTGTTCCTTGTCCATCGCCACCTATATTAAATACCCATTAAAAAAAATTGCGATTGAACTAACCGTGCGCGATGAGTTTAAACCCTAAGAAAGCGGTAGTCATATTTCTTGAGTAAGAATTTTCATACTAAATTCTGGAACCTGTAGCTTCACTTTTATGTAAAGCTTACTTTTACGTAGTTCTGGTATACGTCTGCCTTTGTCTGATTAAAAATGTCTAGATCTTTCAATGAAATTTTTTAAAGTTTCGGCTAGGTATTAATTAGAATAGAAACGAGTATAGCTATTGCACAAAATAGAAATATAAAATCTTATCAGAATAAACAGTATTCCAATATTAAAGAAAGTTAATTTCATATCCACTATTGGGTACACTACATTTTTGACAATTCGGAGGAGACTACGTTTCAATATACCTACTTGTGAACAAGTATTTTATCTTATTTTATCAGTTTTTCTTACAAAAGACGGCTCGTCTGTTGCAAGTGTGTCCCTTCTTGAGATAATGTGTGACGTTTTGTCCAAACGATCGAATTCCTATATATTTTATCACCAAACAACGATTCTTAATTTGTGTATCCTGAACATAAGTTGCTAATAATGAATACATAAAATATTTGTGCCGTGTGATTCCGGCTTAGAATAGCATCACCCCATTTCTTTCCCGTGGGTGTCGTAAAAGGCGAAGAAAGGACTCGAGGGTGTGTATTGCAATTTTAGGCGATGGGCTGACAACCTGTCACTATGGCGATACACAGTTTTCCGAATGACCCTCGAATGTTTGTCAGATGTGGCGTAAATGTCTGTTTTTTGCGGCCTTTTACGCTCTGCCTACCCCACTAGGGATAAAGGCGTGATATATGTATGTATGTATGTACTTCTAATCAAACTTCATTTAAAAAATTAAGATCATAAAATAAATTTTGTTGTAAAGTGATATTTTCAGACGATAAAAATAGGACACAAAAAAATTATGAACAGCTAATACTAAAATTATTGAATGTACGTACAAAATGTAATAATAATTGCTCTAAATGAAATATTTTACCGTATTGTGCGCATAGCTATCCCTTATGCCTACAAAATGTACAAAAGCAAAGTTAGTGTAAAGTGTTGCTATCTTATTATCGACAGGAATTGTATTCATTATTAAATAAAACATCATTATTAAAATATTATTATTTTTATTAATAAAATATCATTGTATTTATTTAGCTGTATTATTTTGGTATATTTTGATTTTTATTATTATTTTTGCACCTGCCTGTACTTTCCACATGCCCCAAAGGTAGACTGGTAGATAATGCCACTGGCATTAAGTCCGCCCTTGTACACTGTTGTGCATAAAGTTCAATAATAAATAAATTGCAGTTGCAATGGGCTGACAACCTGTCACTATGGCGATACACAGTTTTCCGAATGACCCTCGAATGTTTGTCAGATGTGGCGTAAATGTCTGTTTTTTGCGGCCTTTTACGCTCTGCCTACCCCACTAGGGATAAAGGCGTGATATATGTATGTATGTATCTTTGTTGCGTTCTCTTGTAATTGTTGTTTATCTTTTTTGTAAATGTTTTAATAAATAAATAATAATAAATAATAAATAAATAAAATATCCATATACATAATCTCTATTGCATATCATAAATAAGGTACATAAAGATTAAAGGTAGTACATAATTTCCAGCACATGTCAAAATTTCAAACTAGTACTTACTACTACACAATTGCTAGTTTCAATAAGTTCTAAAACTTGTTATCCCACTTGTTCGTTCGCTACGTATTTCTAACACACGCATTCGTCTGTCAGACGAAAGGAAATTTCGAATTCCGATCTTATTCTCATACTCTCTTTTTCCATCTGACAAACGTATCCATTACGTGCGTTAAAAAAACGCAGCTACGGACGACAAGTAGTAGAACCGCTTTTTATATCGAGCAGTCGTAATAAAGCTGTAATATTTTTTTAACGTTGTAGGCGTTCCTGCTTCAATAAAAATAATCAAGAACAGGAAATATCTTGTCTCCTTTTTTTTCTAGGAGGAGGGGACCATTATAGCTGTGTCAGTGCTGGGCGCAGGCTGTCTACTGCTACTCGTGCTAGTAGCAGTCTTGTTCAGCCAAGTGTCTGGTCTGCGGAGACGGCTGGATGACATCTTCCATTCCGGCCGACTGAGAGTCCAGTAAGTCTTGTCTGGACTCAGTATCAGCTATATATCAAATTTTTAAACACTTCCCGTGTTAGGAATACAATTTTGGAAAACTTGCATAATTTTCCTATCGCGTTCATTCATTGCCCGCGTATTTTGCTTGTTGAGCCGTGATAGCCCAGGTGGAAGAGGTGTTGCCACTAGTGATGGCAAAAGTCGTAGGTTGAATTGAAATCCTGCCCGCGGTAGAAATTTTTGCCAGTAAGTTTTGTCTGGACTCAGTATCAGCTGTTCAGAGGGTCACATCAACTACTACATCCATCTACAGCTGGACATGCATTACCCTTACAAGGGTGGACATATTTGCCATACTCACCACACTTGGCCGACAAGATGGCGTCGAAAAGTTTAAGATTTAGTTTTCACTGGGAATTCTGCTGCTTACTTCCTGGATTTACCCTTTTGTCTTTACTACAGAGAGTTTTTGAGTGGAGACCACGTACCGGCAGGCGCAGCGTAGGACGACCCCCCGCGAGATGGACAGACGATCTGGTCAAGTCCGCGGGGAAATGCTGGATGCAGGCCGCTTCTAATCGGACGAGGTGGAAATATTTATGCGAGGCCTATGTTCAGCAGTGGACGTCCTATGACTGATATCATGATGATGATGACAGAGAGTGATGCTATTCTGTACCACACGAGGAAGAGCTCACCTAGAAGCCCTAACAATCTGTACTAATCTGTCCTTTTCTCATTCCAGGAAGGCAAAACTGGACACGAGCGACAAGAACCACGCGTTCCACAACCCCACGATCTCGCCTGATGAGGAGCTGGCTCGGCGAGGGTTCTCCATGTACAACGGGGATGACGTCGAGAGCAGCAGGAGTGTTCCCACAGAGCGGTACGTCTAGGCTCTCTATCTTCTTTTTATTGGTCAAAATAGGAACACCAGTGTTTATTGTATCCCTCCATCTGTTAGAATGCCCAGCATGTTCCTACACCTGCACGCTTGAAAATCTTTGGGCGGCCACTCCCAATGTTGTTAATGTAGCTACTTTCTGGTCAAAGGAAAATGAGTTTCGTCTTCGTCTAAGAATATGTGTTTATTTCAGTTGCGATTATTTATAAGACAATGACATGCCATGGTTATAAGTACAATCTAAAACTCCTCGACTAAACTATACGCAGGTAAATTCAAATGAAATGAAATACATTTTATTAAATGTAGGACAGTATTATCACTTAGAGGTATTGACGTCATGATCCATCATAGTAAAAATAAATTAGTGTACTTAATCACTCGTCTGTCGCTTCATACTATAACAATTTCATTGGTTTTGAATTTTATTGTGGGTAGTTAAGGTTCAAAATTGTTGTCCGGCTCCCGGTACGTGACAGACAAGTGGTTAACACAATATTATTCTTTTTTAACAATTTTGTATTGTCTTAATAGAAAATCGGCTCGGGGGGATAAAAAATAAAAATACAGGCACTGCCTCGGGGCTGGCCAGGTTAATCACATGGCATGTAACTTTACTTCACGACCAGTAAACGACATTGGTAGAGTTTTAATTTCAACCATAGTGGCAATATGTTGCAATTAAACTTTCTAATTCTTTGGTTTCGATGTTATTATGTAACATTTCTTAAAACCCTTTCTCTGTCAAAGATTTCCATAGGTAGGTATACGAGTAGGAAGTCATAGCAAAGGTACTTCATCAATCTCACGTTTTTATTTAGCATCTCTAACGAGGCTTTCCTCGCATTGTATGAGGTTTCTTTTCCTTATTTACATAGTCATAGTAAACATAATTGCGTTGAGTTTTTACCTAATTATCTGGTGATTGGTTTTTGCTTCCAGTCTCACTTAATTGCATTATTAACAACATTGTGAACAATGAGGAATCGCTTAATAAGAATCTTAGTTTTGTGATTCTGTTACCTACGTATACGTAGGGAACAGGTTTTATTTATTTATTTTATTTTTATACTTTATTGCACATGGTACAAAAGGCGGGCCTAATGCCACGCGGCATTCTCTACCGGACAACCAGATTGTACAATCTATTCTTTGAGAACTTGCAAAATTGCACCGCAAGCAGGATTTGAACCTGCGACTTTCAGTATGAGTACTGCCAACGCCTCTACCGACTGGGTTCTCGCGGCTCATCTGGCGTTGGTGATATAATGCAATGTACAATCTTATTAACCTTTATCTTGATTATTTGATTCGTAGTCTTTATAAGCACTTTTCATAAGTTCTTAGCTTCAGTTCTCATTTTTAATAGCAATTTATAATAAAGGTGGTTCTCACATGCACCGATCCGGTTGTTATACGATAGTAGTTTACAAATACCGTTGGCATTTGGTAAGGTGGCTGTCAAAAACCGCAATATTATCCAATGCGTGTGAGATTCACCATCTGTGATTTCTACAATACACATAGCCATCCCCAGCTTTATTCTGTCCCGATAGGATAGCGGATAGTACCCCGGCCCGCCTGCTACGCCGAGAGTCGTGGGTTTGGTCGGAACCCACTAGAGACAAATATTTGTTAAGTCATTTTCAGATTTAGACTGTGTGTTTTCTATGTATTATATGCATTTATTAACATAAAAAAGTATATAATTATCAACATCTAGTTCAAGCTTTGCTTAGTTTAGCACTAGATGGCGCTGTGTGAATTGTCCAGAAAATTTATTATTATAACGAGACTGTTCTCCAGGCAGACGGGTGGGCAGCTCTTAGACGAGCTGTCGCGCGAGCTGGACTCCAGGCGGCGCCACCAGCAACAGCTACACGACGAGGTCACTCGCGACATCCAGCAGCATCAGCGCCGGTCACGCCAGGAGCAACAGCAACAGCAACAGCTTCAGCAACAGCAACAGCAACAGCAACAGCAACAGCAACAGCAACAGCAACAGCAACAGCAACAGCAACAGCTTCAGCAACAGCCACCGACCCCACCATATCAAACACCGAAACAGAGCCAGCAGAATCCACCCCCATTTCTACTGCAGAGTATAGAGGAGAACAAAAAGAAGACTCGACAGAATCTTGCCAATCCGGTGGCTAATCCTCGAAACACGCAGCTGTCAGAAACTAATCCTAATTTCATCTACTAGGGTGGAGGAGAAATGTCAACAGAAGTTAACTCTGGAAAAATCAATTTTCAGAAAAGGTTTGAAAAGGCAGTACAATACTTATCTAAATATCCAAACATAAATTTTCGTTCACAAAATGCCTCTATGGGCAGGAAAATAGTAAGGGAAGTGGACAGGTTACTCGCGTTGCTAATCGTCATGCCGCTGCCACTTCCCGTGCTCCTTGAGGGCTTTTCGTGCGCGAGTCAAAGGAATGGAAACATGAGCGCAGCTGGAAAGTATTTCTATCTCGCTCACTCATATTGCTGCAAGAAGAGCATGACAGCTGTGTGTGAACACGGAGTCGAGTTGAAGCTTCCATGGAAGTATTTCGAGCAATATTGGCAGGAGCACGTGCCTAGTGGGAACGTGCTTTAAAAACCTTACTATTTAATTTACTTCTGTTGACTTTGCAGGAAGCTTTGAAATTGTCCGCTAATTAATCAAATCGAGGACGCAATGATTTGATTCATTTACCGCACAATTTCTTGGAATGACATATCTACTTATATGCTGGGGAAATTACGTATAATGAGTGAAATCGCAGTAGGTCTATCTACTTGTAGATATACAGATGGTCATAGAGCCTTCTTTACGTATTTTACTTTATGTAAATTAGACCAAGAAGATGATATGCATGCAATCCAGAGTATTTAACTATTATTATTTATACCTAATTAATAAAGTTATGTTTTAAGGAAACTTATGTTTTATTCTTAATCTTGAGAGTCTTATTCAAAAAACCATAACAGGCAAAACATTTTATTTAACACAAATAAATTAATTTATACAAAACATGAACAACTTATAAATAATTTATGAACTAGATTTAGCCAAATCTCGAAAAAGTTTATTGCACAATATATTCAATTTAGCCTAGCATAGGTATCTTAATCGTACTTTTTCGATTCTAGCAATTAAAAGCCTAAAATACTGTTGAATATAAACTATCTTTGTACGTTTTTGTAACAAATAAATTACTAAACCTAGAATGAGGACCACTAGATTCTTGTTTTCTACTTCTTCAAATTTTAGAGTCAAACTCTTGTCGGTGGAGTAACTTCCAATCTTCTCTCCTCTCCGCCAGTGACTACTCTACAAGGAGTAACAAAAAGGGTATAAAAAGGCGAAAGAGGTCAAGGTACTTATGAAACTGAACAACTTTCCCATGAAACATCGAAAGGTCGAAATATGAAATAAAAATAGGACCTTCTATAGTAAATTATCCAGCCTATCGGCAATTTTGTATAGGGGGTCCAATTTATATTTTAATACTTCTTATGTTTCATGGGGAAAGTTGTTGAGTTTCATGAGTACCTCAAACTCCTTTCGGCTTGTTACTCCCTGTAAAAACACGTGGGAAAGAATTTTTTTCATTGTTTCCTTATATGCCCTCATTTAATAATGATTTTTCCCTTAATGGTAGATAATCTTCTTGATTTTCCTTACCATAGGTCTGGTCAGATAAGTTCTTCCTCTATAAATAGTGGTTGCCCTTTTTCGGCATCTTCCTGAAACGCATCGCGGCTTGCCCTTACTTATGGTCACCGTCGGAGGCTTAACTTTTTTAACAGGCCCTCTTGGTTTAGGTCCACCGTATGTCAGGTACTTGACTTGTTCATCATTGTGATCGTTATTGTTTCCTTTGTTGGCTTCATGAGCTTCTAGAATATCCTGTATACTTTTATATGCTTCGGTCTCTTCAGTGTTTTCTGAACCATAGTTCAGATACGGTTTAAACCCTCCAGCATTCTGTAGCAAGTATTTCTCCTTCTTCTTTTGCAGAAGCTCCAAATGCTTCAAGTATTCGTATGTTTCTGGATCGTTATTTTTGCTGATGATGGGTTTGAAGTCTGCTGGTATGAATTTCGTTTGAAGTTTTGGTGGTTTAACCGGGTTTATCACTGCATGGTTGGTAAGGCTGGGGTACTTGGCTCCGTAGCCGTAGGGATCCTGGTTCTCATCTAGAGGTAGATAGGCATTCTGATGGTTCTCTATATACCGTTCCTTTTTCTCTGAAGCCTCATGGTTATATTTATTTGCGTCGACTCCATAAGCAATGGTGGGAGGAAGAGTGGCCCCAAAGATTTCCTTGTCTGACGTCTTTCCGTAGATCTGATCGAACACTTTGTAGTCATTGGCCCAGAATTGTGAGATACCTGGAAAGATACATAACTATTAATTATATATTAAAAGAACTCTACACCAGGGTTCATCCGGGCGTTGCTCGACTTGGTGTCCTACACGAAAAGAAAAAGAAGATATTTATGGTAACTTATAGTTAAATCCACACTAATATTATAAATGCGAAAGTAACTCTGTCTGTCTGTCTGCTACGCTTTCACGGCCAAACCGCTGAACCGATCTTCATGAAACTTGGCACAGAGATTGCTAGCCGAGAACGGACATAGGCTACTTTTTATCACCATTCGAGGGTCTGGAGTACAGATGTAGACCACCAGGTGTACTACCAGGAGCCCAGCTAAATTATTAGAGATAAAGAAATGGTTCTAAAACAAAAGTTGTTCAGTAAGATGGACCGCTTCTTTTCACAAGGACATTGAGGATCTGGAGTACCTTATGTAGACCACCAGGTGTACCATCAGGAGCCCAGCTAAACTATAAGAGATACAGGCGTGGTTCTAAAACAAAAGTTGTTCAATAAGATGGGCCGCTTCTTTTCACAAGGACATTGAGGATCTGGAGTACCTTATGTAGACCACCAGGTGTACCATCAGGAGCCCAGCTAAACTGTAAGAGATACAGGCATGGTTCTAAAACAAAAGTTGTTCATTAAGATGGGCCGCTTCTTTTCACAAGGACATTTAGGATCTGAAGTACCATATGTAGACCACCAGGTGTACCATCAGGAGCCCAGCTAAACTATAAGAGATACAGGCATGGTTCTAGAGAAAAAGTTGTTCATTAAGATGGGCCGCTTCTTTTCACAAGGACATTGAGAATCTGGAGTACCTTATGTAGACCACCAGGTGTACCATCAGGAGCCCAGCTAAACTATTAGAGATACAGAAATGGTTTCAAAACAAAAGTTGTTCAATAAGATGGGCCGCTTCTTTTCACAAGGACATTGAGGATCTGGAGTACCTTATGTAGACCACCAGGTGTACCATCAGGAGCCCAGCTAAACTGTAAGAGATACAGGCATGGTTCTAAAACAAAAGTTGTTCATTAAGATGGGCCGCTTCTTTTCACAAGGACATTGAGGATCTGGAGTACCTTATGTAGACCACCAGGTGTACCACCAGGAGCCCAGCTAAACTATTAGAGATACAGAAATGGTTCCCAAACAAAAGTTGTTCAGTATGATGGGAATAAGTTGAGAAAGGACATTGGCAACTTTTTACTGAGAATTTTTTAGTTATCTACTGACTTTTGTATTCAATGGTGATCTCTGAGGGCAGTACACCGGATAGCTAATTTTGAATTGTCCCTTTAACAACAGAAGCAAGCATGTCATCCTTAAACAGTAGAGATAAGAACTGTTCTAATATCACTGTCATACTTACTATGAATATACATATCTACTTTAGAACCTGTTTCTAAAAAAACTATCTTACGCGGACGAAGTCGCGGGTAAAAGCTAGTATAATATTATAAATCTGAGAGTTTGTGTGTGTGTATGTATGTTTGCTACCTCTTCACGCTCAAACGGCTTCACCGATTTGAATGAATTTGGAACACAGGTAGAGCATAACCCGGTATAACACATAGGCTACTTTTTACGGCGGGAAAACAACTATTACCACGGGAAAATGAGTGGCAGCGGGTGTAACCGCTAGGCGTCAATCTAGTAGTTAAATATTTGAAAGGAAATACAAACTATTTTGTTTCGTAATATCCTATACCAGTTGCCTACTTAACTTGTTTTAATGGGTTAAAATTATCTCACGCGAAATCTAGGCTTAATCGTTCACTTACTCTTTAAATACGGTAGTGGATACGGTATTGTGCAGATATTATAAAACTAGTTATGGAAGAAATAGGTTCTTTTAGTACCTTCTATAGTTGTGTTAGCCTATTGCAGTCTTCTAAACTAACCTTGCCGTGTGATGGTGGCTTAGAATAACATCACCCAGAAACTACCCATAGCTGTCTTTAATTTGCTTATGCAACTACTTACAAATCATTTCTTTTTGGTTCCGTGCTTCGGAGGGCACGTTAAGCCGTCGGTCCCGGTTGCTGTCTATGATTACTTAGACGGCGGTCGTAACACAACCATGTCAGAGGCCTACTAGTGATAGTAGGCGGTTGAAAAACTGACACCAGGGTTCATCGGGTCGTTGGATGACTCGGTGTCCCACACGAAAAGAGAGAGAGAGAGAGAGATTTCTTTTTTGTCTCTATTTCTATGTAAAGGTTGCCTGGAAGAGATCGCTGCAAGCGATAAGGCCGCCTTTGCTTACTTTTAGTCTTAAGTTTTCTGTATTGTTTTGTTTCTGTTGTGTATGTTGTAAGCAATAAAGTGTTCATCTATCTATCTATCTATCTGTCTTAAAAAGCGACTGAGGGATTAATTCTTCCAGGGAATGGGCAGCAGCGATCTCTGTGACAGCAACATCAGCGCACTGCGCTAGCCAATCCGCTTGGAGTCAATTATTTTAGGTGTAACAATATTAAAGTATTAACGTAACACAAATTAAATGTGACTTATAACACTGCTGCTAGTAGTCTCAACCTTAACATAATGACCTAATCGTGGGAAGGTATTATCATCTGCCCATTGACTCACACCAAAACGTATCTATTATATTATAATATCACCATAATATATACCTACAGCCAGGAATATTAAAATTAATATTTTGTTTAAATTTATGTAAATAAAGGTCGGCAGTCACTTCACCTTGTGAACGAAAGTTAGGAAGATGTAACACACGTAATTATGAATAAACATACAATAATAACAGACACGAAATAACATAGAAATCATGCACACGCTAGATATGACAAGCAAGGTAAACGTAAAAATTTGTAAAAAAGAACGTACTGGGGAGCGAAACTTGTAAGTATTTGACAACTGCCGCGAAATGTTTGATGTTGTACTTATTCAAACAACAGTCCGAAATTCCACTACTAAACTTTAAACAGGTTTATTTAAATGATGAAAATAAGAAATTTAAAAATGTTAGCGCCCGCGGGGGCTTTAAACCGGGACCGTGCGGGCTGCGGGCAATATAAAAATTTAATTTCTTATTTTTATGAAAAATAATATAACACTTTGAGTGCGAAATAAACCGAGTAAACTTAATGTAACATGTAAACTTTAACATACCAACACAATTTCGATTTTGACTCCAACGGTTCTTAGAAAAGAATTTAAAGAGTTAAGATCTCACGATTCAAAACTATTGTTTCCTAGATCGAGATAAGAAAAAATACTTTTAGAATGTGTTAGATCCAAAATTTAATTATTACGGATTTAAATTTTGCTATTGAAAAGAATGAAAGCGTTAATGTGTTAATGCGTTAATGTGTTTCCAAACGCACACAACCCTAATCTCTTCAAAGTAAGAGTGAACAGGTTTCTTCTGGGTGAGCTCGCTCCATCTTAGACTCTGTCTCTGTCCTATGATCTAGACTAGAGTCAAAAGCAAACCAACCCTTAGTAAAAATAAAAAAACTACATTATTGTCAATCATCATTCCTAATCATTAATAAAAAAAATACAAATTTGGAGCTTTTTTTAGCAATATAGTATTTGAAAAATATTTTGCAAATTCTGTGCGTGAACCACATTTACCTGACTCCGTCCCTGTCTCAAACTAAACACAGTTTCCAGTCACCCGTGGCGCTTTCCTTTTCTCTCGGACTAGAGCTCCACAACTACACTCGCCAATCATTAAAGTAACGCCAGCCCAATAAGCCATATTTGACAGATGTCAGTTTCATACTAAAAGTAAACAAAGCAAATTGCGCCCTCTGCCATAGCATTAGCAACAATCTGACAGCTGTCAAAAATATATTTTGGAGTGACCGTACTGTAAGATTGCAGTGTTTTCCATCAACGTCTGGCCAATTTACCATCTATCTATTGTTGCAGATTATTGTGAATATTATTTTATTTAAATATTTATTACCGACACTAAAGTAATATGACACTGATTTGATTCGATAGTCCAATAGTTCGACTGATTAAATTCGAATAGAATCCTATTGGCCGGGGTTCGACTCCCCACCGCCCCACCACCGGGCGCTGGTGAGTCGAGCGTCCGGGCAGTGGGAGGCAGTCTGTGTTCGTCAGTTGTGCGGTGCGCACGTAAATTGTTATATATAAAGTGCTGTGGTGAAAGTGTTAGTTTTACTGAGTGCTCATTAAATACAAGTGTTACTGAAAACTGGATTTTAATTTCCTACGGCGAACATCGACAGCAGTTCAGAAGTGGAATTATTCACGTGTCAAGGTATTGTGTTCTTTGAATTTTTTTTTTTCTCTTACTTCCCGAAGCTATATATGGTTCCCATTGCAAAATTTTTATTATTTTTAAAGCTCAAAAGTATACTTGCGCTTATTATTCTATTTAAAATAAATAAATTTAATGTATAGCAGGTCCTGGCAGGATAAATTTATTTATTTATCGATAAGAGTATTTGGTAGACAACCTTTGATTTAATCACTCTCAACGCAATTATTTACGGTATAGGGCCGTTCTACAAATAACACTATATTCCTGCAGCTATCCCAATATCTCAAAAACTGCAATTGTTTTTGCTCTCTATAATTCGCTTATAATTTTTTATATTTATTTTATGATTAGTTTTTCGTTAATATTCTATTATTGATAATATTATCTGTTAGTCACAGCTACACGAAGAATAACTACATGGATATACCTCATATTAGAATCTTATTGAGTATCCTTTAATAATTTAGTTATTAACAACTTTAATCTACATTGTCAGAATCTGTCGGATTTTTTCTTCTAATTTTCAGGAGACATGGAGGGTAAAAAAAGACCAGTGCTAAGAGGATCACCAGTTCTTCCGCTATCTGGCCTTTGCCGCCAGGCAAGAAATCCTGTGAGGCAACCCATCGATAATGAGGATGCGACTGTACCGGTACGGGAAAGCGAGAGGGCTCCATCGGTCCGCCATTCAGAGGTTCGTGCGTCACTTGAGGAGTACCGCCCTTCACGAAGTGCAATAAGTCCTGTGAGGCGATCCATCGCATATGAGGATGCGACTATGCCTGTACGAGAGAGAGAGAGCTCCATCTGTCCGCCATTCTGAGGTACGTGCGTCACTTGAGGAGCAACGCCGTTCACGTAGTAACAGTCGTGGGCGCTCTCGATCGCGATGCGCTACTCAGCGTGGGCGTTATCGATCTGGAAGTAGACCAGACCGTGCATCACGCCGGGATGGTCGTCTGTCCAGAAGAAGGAGTCGTCCCCGTTGTGCTAGCGAGCATGAAAATCACTGCAGAAGTCGCCGTTTAAGAACACCAAGTTTAGACGGTTATAGATGCAGAAATGATGACGCTCTTCAAGACAGACGTTTTCTGGAGGGCCATAGTGACCACTGTCCTAATAATAGAATTGTAGCGTTGCGCAGCCGCCGCCAGAGTACCAGCTACCGTTCGAGGAGCCCATTACGTAGGCAGAATCAGCCATGTGAGTTGCTTGATAACCAATCTGTTTCTAACGTTACTATTTCTCAATTAGTAGAAGCACTCCAAGTTATAAAGAATGGGAACACTCATAACACTAATATGCCTTTAAGTTCATTACAAAATGTGATTCCTGAATTCAATCCCTCTCGTCACGAGCAAACTGTCAAAACATGGTTACAAAAAGTGAATGAGTGTGCTCAAATTTATAACTGGAATGAAACACAAACAATCCACTTTGCATTGCCAAAACTAAAAGGCGTAGCCCAAAAATGGTATGAGGGCCAGAATAGTTTGTTGTATTCTTGGGACGAGTGGCAACAAAAACTTAAGACTGCATTTCCTAGTGATGAGAACTATGGGCCATTACTCACTGCTATGCTTGCCAAACGTGCTCGTTTCGGCGACTCTCTAGAGGATTATTTTCACGAAAAAGTTTTGTTGTTGAATCGATGCGATATAACAGGTAAAAATGCTATCGATTGCATTATCTATGGTATAGAAGACCGTAGCATACGTCTCGGAGCTGAAGCAGCGCAATATGTAAGTATGGAAAAATTGCTTTGTTTTCTGCGGAACGCTAAAGGTGGGAAGTCTACGGGCAGTTTTGATCGGAGGCGAAAAGGTATGAACACAGGAGATTATTTGTCTTTGAATAAAAATGCAGCAAGTACTAGTGCTAAAAAAAATGTCACTTGTTACAACTGCCATGAGGATGGACACTATAAGTCTGATTGTCCAAAACCCGCAGTAAAGTGCAATAATTGTCTTTTGTTCGGACATCCAACGGATAAATGTCGTGCGGCTAAAACCAAAGATAAAACAAAAACAATTTTATCCGTATTCTCGAACAAAAGTAATGACGATAAATTCTTTAAGCTTGTAACTATTAACGGTGTAACTAAACGTTGTTTTGTAGATTTTGGAATCAATGTTACAGTTATTAAACAATCAGAATCTATGAACATTAACTGTGACTGGACGACGGACGATTTACCGGTTTTCAGGGGTTTTGGTAAAAGTTTCGTAGATGCTTTGCAAAAAGCTACTACTGATGTCGTGGTCGATGGAATTAAGGCGAAAGTAGAAATTTTTGTCGTGCCTGATAGTGTAATGGACGCACCAGTGCTGGTTGGTCAATCCTTCACAGAGCAACCACATATTATCTCGTTTGAGAAAGATTCAGAGCAGCTGAAACTTAAAAGAAAGCAGATTAAATTATTTAATGTCGGAAATGTGATTGTCAATAAGCTCACTATAGTAAAAGTGAAATGTAATCCATTATTTACAGGCAATGTTTATGTTGAGGAAAGTGTGAGACCAGAATCTGGTAGAGAACATTGTGTGGTTCGCGGAATATTCTCTATACGGAAAGGGCATGGTGAAATTTTAATAAGGGGAGTTTCACACAAAGGATTTGAGCTAAAGGAAGGAGAGCTACTTGCTAGGTGTGTTCCAGCTGAGGAGGATACGGCAGAATCTATACATCTGAGGGTAAAATCTGTTACAAATAAGGAAAAGCCGTGTGTTTCTATAAAAGGAAATGATTTGAATGTAGATAAGGATTTGAGACCTGAAACTATCTCTGAGTTAGTTGAACTTTTGAATACACACAGATCAACTTTCGCTTTCGATTTAAGCGAGTTAGGAAAAACAGACAAAGTTGAAATGAGTATAAGGGTAAAGGACGACACACCGGTAGTTTTCCGACCGTATCGCCTTTCGGCTCATGAGAGACTCAAGGTACGTGAAATGGTACAAGAGCTATTAGACAATGATATAGTTCGCTCTTCTACATCTTCTTATTCAAGCCCAATCGTCTTAGTTAAGAAAAAAAATGGTGAATCAAGGATGTGCATTGACTACAGAGCGCTGAATCGGAAAACTGTAAAAGAAAATTATCCTTTACCTAGAGCCGATGATCAAATAGATGATTTAGCTGGACACAAGTATTACACAACGTTAGATTTAAGGTCAGGTTACTATCAAATCCAAATAAACGAGAAAGATCGTCATAAAACTGCATTTATAACCCCTGATGGGCATTTTGAATTTAATCGCATGCCTTTCGGGCTGGTAAATGCGCCAGCTGTGTTTATGAGAATGATAAGTCAAGTACTTGGCCAAGCAAGACACAACATAGCTTCCGTTTACATGGATGATATAATAATACCTTCTCATTCAATTGAGGAAGGAATGACCCGATTAAAAGTTGTTTTAAAATTGTTACAAGAATCCGGTTTGACATTAAACTTGTCAAAGTGTTGTTTCTTCCGCCAAAATGTGGAGTACCTTGGATTCGAGTTAAGCAAAGACGGAATTAAACCTGGTTCCAAGAAAATTCAGGCGGTTGCTGAATTTCCAACTCCGAAAGATCAACACTCAATTCGACAATTTATTGGACTTTGCAGTTTTTACCGCCGGTTCATAAGAAACTTTGCTGTCATTGCCAAACCACTTACATCTTTATTGAAGAAAGATGCAAAGTGGATGTGGGATAAAAATCAGCAAGAAGCTTTTGATTTTCTGAAAACAGAGCTATGTAGAAAACCAGTTTTAGCTTTATACAACCCTTCGGCTGAAACAGAAGTTCACACCGATGCCAGTAAGGCAGGAATAGCTGGTATACTCATGCAACGCTGTGATGATAAAGGATTGCGACCAGTTGCTTATTTTAGTCGGCAGACTACAACTTATGAACAAAATATGACTGCATATGAGTTAGAGACCTTAGCAGTCGTTGCTTCACTCCAGCGATTCAGAGTGTATTTAATTGGAACAGAATTCAAAGTTTATACAGATTGCAACTCGTTGCGAGCTACGTTTTTGAAACGAGATCTAATACCATGAGTTGCAAGATGGTGGATTATACTACAAGAGTATAATTTTACTGTAGACTACAAGCCTGGCACAGCAATGTGTCATGTCGATGCTCTAAGTCGGAATTCCGTTCCAGCAACAGATGATTCCAACACTGTAGATGAAACTCGATGCAATGTCATGGAAATCACGGAAGTGGATTGGTTAACTACAGTTCAGCAAGAAGATCCTAACTTACAGCAAATAGTTGCTGTTCTTAATGGTCCTGACGCGAAGGATATTTCGGAAATCAAAGAAAACTATGTTCTCAAAGACTCGAAGTTATACAGAAAAACTAATGAAGGCGACAAATGGGTAGTACCAAAAGGTGCTAGGTGGCAGATAATGAAGCAGAATCATGATGATATCGGGCATTTTGGTATTGACAAAACTTTGGCAAGGATTCAAAAATCGTATTGGTTTTCGCGTATGCGAAACTTTGTGAAAAAGTATATTCGTTCTTGCCTTGAATGCAGCTATGCCAAAGCAACATCCAACGCTAAACCACCATTACACCCGATACCAAAAGTAAATGCGCCATTTGATACCATCCATATTGACCACGTTGGACCTTTTGTCAAAAGTTCAAAAGGCAATACACATATTCTAGTTATTATAGAAGCATACACAAAATTTATTTGCCTCAGACCAGTATCGAGTACAAGCACTGCTGTAACGATCAATAAATTGAAAGACTATTCTACTACATTCGGGGTCCCTAAACGGTTGATTTCTGATAGGGGAAGTAGTTTCACAAGTAACAGTTTTAAGAAGTTTGTTGACGATGCAGGGATTAAACACGTGCTCAATGCTGTTGCGACTCCAAGAGCAAATGGTCAAGTGGAGCGATACAATCGCACCCTCTTGGAATCACTTACAGCCAAATGTGTAGGGCACAGTGAGAGTAAATGGGATATTTATGTGCCCGAAGTACAGTGGGGTCTTAACAACACTCATAACAGAGGCATAGGTTGCACACCGTCAGAAGCTCTTTTTGGTCTCAATCTAAGTAGCATCAGTGAGAACAAAGTAAAAAATTACATAAATGAAGATTTACAGGGCAGGACAAAATTACAGGACATCCGTACAAAAATTGACTCTCACATAAGTAAGTATCAAGAGAAACAGAAGTCTCATCATGACAAAACATCAAAAACACCTCGTAAATACAAGGTAGGTGATTTAGTCAGTATTGAACGGGAAATCCCATCATCTGGACAAAGCAGAAAACTAGTGCCAAAATTTCAAGGACCCTACAAGGTAAGTGAAGTCTTAGATCATGACCGTTACATGATAGAAGACACTCCTATCACAAGAAAAAATAATAGAAGCTACTGTACAACGGTAGCAGTCGATAAAATGAAACCATGGTTAGTCTTCCATCCGCCACATACGTCTGATGATGACGAACAGGGTCAGGGAGAAAATGATTAGTCTCTTGTATACATTGTTGATTATTTGTGTTTGGCCATGTTTTTTTTATTAAGTTCATACTGATTTATGAGATAAAAGAGATTGGTTATTATAGTAACATTATTTTGGGACGTAGATAGAAGCGATCTACGACCAATAGTAGGACATGGTTGTGAGTAGTTTGGGACATAGATAGAAGCGATCTATGACCAAAAAAGAAGAAGTACTTTTTTGTGGGATGTGAATAGAAGCGATTCACAACCACACTCATAATATCATTATGTTTAGAAATTTTCTTTAGTAATATTGTTGATTTATGTAGTTTGAATTATTATTAACTAGGAACCTGGATTGAATATCGAATTTTAAAACAATTCCTATGTTAGGTTACGTATACACTTTTGGAACCTACCTCTAGATACTTATATTATAATGTACAATAGTATTAATATGTATTTCAATTATAAGTTGTAGCAGGTACATAAAAGCTAATAATTAGTTATTATTTTAGATGGGTATTATTTAAGTACAGGAATTGTTTATAAAATTCATCAACAGTTTTATGAGTTTGAAATGTGTAACAATAAATTCGTAAAAGTCACAGTTTTACGAGTATATTGAATAACAAATACACGAGGACGTGTATAATATTTGGATGGCCGAACTGTTGCAGATTATTGTGAATATTATTTTATTTAAATATTTATTACCGACACTAAAGTAATATGACACTGATTTGATTCGATAGTCCAATAGTTCGACTGATTAAATTCGAATAGAATCCTATTGGCCGGGGTTCGACTCCCCACCGCCCCACCACCGGGCGCTGGTGAGTCGAGCGTCCGGGCAGTGGGAGGCAGTCTGTGTTCGTCAGTTGTGCGGTGCGCACGTAAATTGTTATATAAAAAGTGCTGTGGTGAAAGTGTTAGTTTTACTGAGTGCTCATTAAATACAAGTGTTACTGAAAACTGGATTTTAATTTCCTACGGCGAACATCGACAGCACTATCCGTTTGCTGTGTTATACAAGAACATGTAAGATTTTAGAAAACTTGAAGAATTTTCTACCGCGGGCAGGATTTGAACCTCCAACTTTTGCCATCACAAGTGGCGACGCCTCTTCCATCTGGGCTACCGTGGCTCGTCCCTTGCCCGCAAACCATTAAGTAACTGACTTATCAATTCGGTAATTAATTTGTTTTCTTACGTTGAGGAAGGATAAACAAGCCATGTACTTACAGATGATGTACCAACCGAATTTGTCATTATTGTATTTGAATACCTATTGCTGTTATGTAAAATACATATGTGTACTGTACCATGTGCAATAAAGAAATATGAAAAAGGAGGGCCTTGCATAGACAACTGTAAAAAAATGTGTCACTTTGTATGATAGTACCAATATTAGAAAGAAAAATAATATTCAAAAATATTCTGAAGTATGTTTATTGGAAAATTTGTTTAGTTTTACGAGTAGAACTCCTTCGTAAAATATTTTACTGAAGGTATAGCACCTTATATTTCTCAACAAAACCGTCAATCAGTAGAATATTAATAAATATTAATCACAGGCCTATTCATAAAAGAAAGCGTACTTCCCGAAGTTCAGTTTAATACGACTAGCTACTGCCATAAACCTTATTTACTTATGAATAATAATGATTAGTCTTTTTCCTATAGTAGCCCAGTACGGCTAGATTTTCAAGTTTCAAAATTAATTAAGTCTAAATCTAATATTTGGCCGTCAATTTTATACATACATATACCCCGCAAGGGTTTTAGGCGTGATATGTATGTACGTATATATCACGCCTGTATTCCGGGTATGCGGGGTACGCAGAGAGTAAACGGTCGTAAAAAAACGAACACTTACGCCGCGTCTGACAAATGTTTGAGGGTCACCCAGAAAGCTATGTATCGCCATTGTGACAGGTTGTCAGCCCGTCGCCTAAGATCGCAATACACATGTAACCCTCGAATCCCTTAGTTGCCTCTTACGACACCCACGGCAAAAGAAATGGAGTGATGCTATTCTGAGCCGGCATCACACGGCATTTTCCATTTATAATCCCGTGATAATCGATTTTATAATGGCTGTTGATTTATATGACGAGGCTTTTAACTGCTTACTTAAGCTTATACGCTTGTTGATTTACGTGTGACAGGGACGGAAGCAGATATCAAGACTCTATATGAGTATGAAACGCGAATCAACAACTATTAGGTGGTTTTCACACATGCCGCACTCCTTGCGGTATTTTACGGTTGATATAGCATTGCAGTGTGATGCGGCTTAGAACAACATCACCCTTCCCGCGGGTGTCGTAAGAGGCGACTGAGGGACTTGAGGGTTTTATATGTATTACTATTTTAGACGACAGGATGACGACCTCTGACGCTCTGCCTAGCCTGCAAGGGATAAAAGCGTTATATGTGTATGTATGTATATTGCAGGGCAAATGACAGTTGCATGGTTCACGTCGTTGCTGTTGATTTATTATTGACATTTTATTATTGTAATTTTACTGTAGGTACTATCACAGATAATACTACTGCGTGTACCTACTATTAATCTACTTTTGTAGAACGTTGATATTGCAATTTTTTCTATTTAATATTTTTGACGATCACATTATCCTCTGACATTTTCTTTAGTTTTAGTGCTGTAATTATGAATTTGATGATGTGCAATAAATGAATCTAATCTAATCTAATCGTCGTGTGTGCTTCTACATGCGGTTTTATGCCAGTTCATTTTTCAGTAACACCGGGTATCAGTAAACACCGCATACTGGTGCAACACGTGTGACAGCCAGCCTAACTGCAATTATTTCGCGATTAGAATTTTCCGGATGACCCTCAAATGTTTGTCAGACGTGGCGTAAATGTCCCTTCTATGCGGCCGTTTACGCTCTGCCTACCCCGCAAGGGATTATAGGCGTGATATGTGTATGTGTATGTATAGAATTTCACTCAGCCTCTAGAGATGATTAAAACGATATGGTGCGTACTTATTTAAGATTATACTAGAGATATACATACACATATCACGCCTATAATCCCTTGCGGGGTAGGCAAAGCGTAAACGGCCGCAGAAATTGACATTTACGCCTCGTACGACAAATATTTGAGGGTTATTCGGAAAAATTGTATTTCGCCAAAGTGACAGGTTGTCAGCCTATCGCCTAAAATTTCAATACACACCCTTTAGAGTCCTTTAGTCGCCTCTTACGACTCCCACGGGAAAGAAAAGGGGTGATGCTATTCTAAGCACTAGTGGCAACGCTTCTATATTAATTGCAAAACTAACCCGGTAGATGGAGCCGTGCCACGCGTTATTGGCAATAAAATACGCTTGCAAAATTCGCGGGCAAGGAATGAGCCACGGTAGCTTAGACAGAAGAGCCGTCGCCACTAGTGATACCGTAGTCGCAGGTTCAAATCCTGCCCGCGTTAGACAATTTTGTCAGTTTTTAAAACGTGTATACCTAACACGGGTTTGAAATTTGGTATTTAAGTAGGTAGGTTTATGCCACTTTTGGTCTTCCATTCATGTCCTAGTCAACATTAACAACAAGAGTGTTCTAAAGTACCGTCGTTCCAATAAGTCGTATTTGACAGCTGTCATCTCCAAACCAAAAGAGATAACAACAAAGGAAAATAGACCCTCTGCCATAGTATTATCACGAATCTAACAGCAGTCAAATACGACTTATTGGAACGGCCGGTACTTTAGTGCGTACTGACTTCCTGACATAACTAAACGGTCATCATTATTATTATGTGCAGCACGCACGTCAAAGAAACAAGTACGACATACAGATAAGCACAAACTAAACAGAAAACAGCGGAAGAACGGAAGTGTATTTATTTTAGTCTAGAACTTTTACTGTAATGCTGTGAATACAGACTTCTTGGATTACATAACATTTCATTTTATTTTATGGAACTCGAGAACTCTCTTACTCCACCGTCCGTCGGTTCTTCGACAGATGTGACCAGCCTACTGCCACTTCAGTTTGCTACACTTCCAGCCAGACTATGTCTGTTACTTTGTGGTCTTTTTGCGGATAGTCTCATTCCGGATTTTATCCATTAAAGAGATTCCGAGCATAGACTTTTTCATAGCTCTGAGTGACACCACCGAAAGGGTAGCGTTGGTTGACCTCCGGCCAGATGGAATGTAACTTAAAAAAGGCGGCTGGTAGCGACTGGATGGCGAAAACGAGAGATCGTGCCTTATGGTGCCTGGGGGAGGCCTACGTCCAGCAGTGGGCTGCAAGAGGCTGATTTATGTATGGGCCTAATGCCTCGAAGCATTATCTATTGGCCAACCATAGGGTAAACAGAGGGTTCAAAGTGAGTTAGTAGTGAGTTGACATACATACATACATACATAAATCACGCCTATATCCCTTACGGGGTAGGCAGAGTATTAACGGCCGTAAAACGGATATTACCACCACTTCTGACAACAGTTCGAGGGTCAATCAGATAACTGTGTATCACTATAGTGACAGGTTGTCAGCCCATCGCCTAAAATTGTAATACACACCCTCAAGTCCCTCAGTCGCCTCTTACGACACCCATGGGTAAGAAATGGGGTGACGCTATTCTAAGCCGGCATCACACGGCACGGCAGTGAGTTGAGTTGCACTCAAATGTGGAAAAAGGGTAAATGAGAAGTCACTTACTAAAACATAGTTATCAATTATTATTATTATATTATAAGTATATTAACAGCCACAACAGTCCACAGCTGGACATGCGCCTCCCATGTTAGATTGTGACATCAAACATTATCCATTAATACATAAGTTGTATTAATTAATAATGTTACCCATAATGATTTTAAATTCCACGAGTGTGAAGGTAAAATGAGCGCTATGTATAAAAGGTCCTATTAAATTTTGTGAAAATATTTTAGTATGAGTTCTGCTCGTAAAACTGAACAACTTTTTCCAATAAACATGGGTCAAAATGTGAAAATTTAATTGGACCTCTCATACAAAGTTGCCACCATTATTTTTGTATGAAAGGTCCAATTTCTTTTTCATTTTTCGACCTATGTTTATTAAGAAAAGTTGTTCAGTTTTACGAGTAGAACACACCCTAAAAATATATTTACACGTAGTATGTGCCACATACTAGTATTATGTATGTGCCATATACCTACTATGTGGTTATCTAAAACTTCTTTACGAATAACAAGATCGGATTCACCCTATCTCTATCTACGAAGAATATAGACTTAAGAATAAAAAGCACGTGTAAGGAGAAGACGGAAATAGGATATTTACCGGAACCGGAAGCAGCCTGCTTGGTGGCACCGCGGCCGGAAATGGCCAGCACAGCCAGGAATAATGACGCCCACCACATCTGAAAGTGTGAAGCAGATGGAATTAATTCTGTGGTAAAGCTTCATTTACTTCTACTGACTAGATAATTTACAAATATTATGTATGCACGCTTAATTCTGCGTGAATAACATCTACAGGTAGATCAGTTGTTTGAAACTATCGCAATTAGTCGTAATTCTCTCTTCTTCTTTTCGTGTGGGACATCAAGTCGTCCAACGACCCGATGAAGAAGAAAGAAGTCGTAATGGACAGCCCCCAATCAAATGGCAACAATAAATGTAAGAAACGTTTTCAAACAGAAGCACTATAGATTTGTTTTTTTTTTGCAATTAATTATGGAGATACTAGTCAATCTGGTTTCAGCATCCAGCAGAGAGCGCAAATTGACTCTGAAATTTACTCACGAAATGCCGTAGAATTTGGAATTGGATTCATAGTTTGTTTTGCCCAATTTGTCATATTTCATGCAACTATAATGATAGTTGTAGTGGCTAAAATGCGTATTTTTTAATGAAACAAGGTCACACAAAATAAATCAATATATAAAAATCATGAGATGGCGCCAAAATACCGTTTTGTATTTTAACGACGACTGTGCAAAATTGGAAATTCATAAAAAACCTATAAAAAGCATTCAAAAGAGAGAAAACGTAGTGATGTAACACACTCGTATTTACATATTGACTTCCGTCTCGTAGTAAATGACTGTACTGCGATTAACTTAATCCACCATACCGTACAATATCACAGTTGTTGAGTTTGTAAATCAGTTTTGCACACTTTGTACATACATACATACACATATCACGCCTATTATCCCTTGCGGAGTAGGCACAGCACAAACGGCCGCAAAAAACGGACATCCACGCCAAGTCTGACAAACACTCGAGGGTCATTCGGATCGGAAAACTGTGTATCGCCATAGTGACAGGTTGCTAGCCCATCGCCTAAAATTGTAATACACACCCTCGAGTCCCTTAGTCGCCTCTTACGACTCCATCTGGAGCTACCGCGGGTCATCCATTGCCCGCGAATTATGCAAGTTTTCTAAACAAATGCGGGAAGTGTTTGAAAAATGTTATGTTCGTTCAATACTTTGTCTAAATGGGGTGATGCTATTAAGCTGCACCACACACATGGCAAAACAGTGACAATCATTGGACACAAATGAGACGGCAAAAAGCGATGTTTGCTCTCCTAACATAAGTAGACAATATTTTCGAAGTGGCATTTTAAACATCGATGGTATTATTACAAAACAGTTACAGGCGCCTTTAGACAGTGTTTCAAGGCGAGAGTGAATAGGCATTATCTAGGTGAGCATGTTCCAACATCGCAGGTGAGATGGCAGACAAATGCTTAGGTACCTATTTTTTATAAATAAAAAAAAGTGTTTAAATTATTTATAAATACGTTGTCGAACAGCGTAAACCCATGTGTATCTTTTCTTGTAATAACAAAGCGAATGTTTGACTGGCTTTCCCATTCATACACTCGGAAGTTTGGATCTTGACGAATTATTTATGCCTACTTATTACAACTGGGATTTTTTATGCCTACCGGGATGACAGTAACTTGCTACGGATTAAAAACTTATCTCCTTTTGTTCATCATGTCCATAGCGACTGGATGGCGAAAACGGGAGATCGTACCCTATGGTGTACCCTGGGGGAGGCCTACGTCCAGCAGTGGACTGCAATAGGCTGATGTAAGTATGTATGTATGTGCCAGCCACTAACACTTCTGTTCTTCTTCTTATCGTGTGGGACACCGAGTCGACGAACGACTTGATGAACCCTGGTGTCAGATTTGTTTAACCGTCTTCTAGTGCTAGTAGGCTTTCTGTTAAAAATTCGCTAGGTATAATTTCACTTTGTATAATTTTTCTAGTCAGGGATGAAAATAGGTACATTCTATTTTCTGCTTACGTAGCTTTTTCCGCCACACAACACAATATTACTAAAACAAACACGACTCACCTTGAATATAAAGTTTATTTTCCTCACGAAACCTTACACCATTTCAAGTTTTCACCGCACAACACTTGCGATCACCGTCGCCAATGAAAGTTAAGCGGAGAGGCGCGCGCGCAGCTTTATAAGTTCGGTAGCTGTTGGGGCTAGATGTGCCCCGGGAGTAGATACGGCGATTCTGAATCGCTGCGGAAGGAAGAAGGGTTTGTGTGATAATTTCTTGCGGTTCATGTAAACGGTGAACATACATACAATACATAATCTGTACATGAGAGTTCTTATTTGCCGTTTGAGACACAGGAAGCTCAATTTTACCTGATCTTACGGAGGATGCGAATTATCTGCCGTTGAAATTCAATTTAATTCAATTTTCTCCATCGGATAGTTCTGACGTAAAATTTCAAAGCCACGTAGATTTATTCATATTTTATACTTACGACTGGATATAAATAGAGCAGCTCTCTTTTAGTAGTAGGCGGTTGAAAAAAAACTCTGACACCAGGGTTCATCGGGTCGTTGAACGACTCGGTGTCCCAAACGAAAAGAGAATAGAGCAGCCTCAACCCTATTTTCTTCTTTTCGTGTGGGACAACGAGTTGACGAACGACCCAATAAACCCTGGTGTCAGAGTTTTCAACCGCCTACTACTAGTAGTACGCCTCTGAGATGGTTGTGTAACGACGTGATCATATGTAATCACCCGAGACCGTCGGTACAACGTGCCCTCAGAAGCACGAAACCATTTTCCTAACTGACAATCAAGTGGTTCAGCCTGCACTGTCCTAACCAGAGTTTAAACAAATTTCCTTATTGTTATTATCAACTTTGTTTGGCCCACCGGGAATCGAACCCGGAACCTTTGCGCCGCAGGCAGTCGAACTACCACTGCGCCACATCGGCCGTCATATATGACAATCCTATAGGCACAAGAACTTTGATGAGATATTTAATTTGATGATAATGACATGAAGAATTTACGTTTTATTAAGGACATAGAATTGTTGAATACCTACTGTGTTATGTGTTAATGATATTATCTTATTATAAGTGACGTCGATTTGGGTTCCAACCTGTTATGACCTCATTTTTGTAATTCTTAAACATAATAAATAATAATAAATAAATAACTTAGTAGTGTCAGAATTCGAGTAACTCTTGAAGGCTCGCTCGGCCATAGCCCCAGGGAAAGTCAAGTTCAAACTCCTCGCATCCAGTCACCACACCTCAACCAGCCCCAGATTAGCTCCTGGATCCTACACCACATTAAGACAGGTACATCCATCATGATACCAGCTTGGAAGGAAGCCGTGAGCGCAGCAAAAAGTAGACTCGGAAGAAAGTAAAACTGCGATTTGTACGTGATACGATACATTAAATGTTTTCCTGCAGGGAGTTTCATACTTTGAACTAATAATGTTCCTGCCAAAGCCTGTTTCTGGTATTTTTCTTAGCAATTAGTCCACAAATCATTTGGTCCATATATGGTCCTTTATGTAATTCCTGATATAGAGATAATTCTAAATCTTTTTCTTACTATCAGACAGTAGGTACTTATACGAGTACTTATTTTCTGTAAATTAAATCAACTTTATTCAGTGTAGGATAGTACTATCACTTATTGACGTCATGACGATCCGTCTTTGTAACAATTTTGTATTGTTCCTACAGAAAACCGGCTCGGGCGGGATATAAAAATAAAAATAAGGGCGCTGCCTCGAGCTGGCCAGGTTAATCACACGGCGTGTAAATTTACGTCACTAGTAAACAAAATTTATTTTCACATTGAAATCATAATTTTCAAAAGTAGATATCGACTTAGATGATTGAGTACAGTCAAGCTGACGCTGGGTTAGGCAGTTGAATCTTTATTTATTAAACTAAGAACATATACTTACAAGTCATTTATCAGCAACATGCATCGTCAACGGTGAAACAGAAGGTAATTTTAGCAACATGCGTCGTCAAATACAAAACGAACAAAATAAATAATAATTATAAAACAAAAACAAAAATAAATAGGTAAATAAACTAATCACACCATGCCCAAAGGTGCCTAAAATACTAGCGGCATTGCCTTGCTGAATGGTGATTGAAATTCTTTGGGCAAGGTATAGACAGTTTTGACTAGACCGTTCTTAAGCCGCGCGGATAAGACTTGTACGAGATGCAGGGGACGGTGTACCGAAAACTTTGCAGCCATGATCAGACCATGGAACTGAACAATTTTTTCTATTTAGGATATGTTTGTAATCGAAAAAAAAATCGGTGTCCCATACAAAATTTCCGATGAGCTGACTGACTATCTACGGAACTACGAAAAAGAAATCGTTTCCGAACATAGGCTCTTTAGTACTCGTAAAAGCAGTTCAGTTTCCTGCAAAGTTTTCGGTACACCGTCCCTTACACCCTGTTTTTGCGGTTCAAGTGGCTTATTAGACGGCCGATGTGGCGCAGTGGTAGTGCGACTGCCTGCGACGCAAAGGTTCCGTTCGATTCTCGGTGGGGCACTCACAAAGATGATATTTATCACTTTGTGCACTTTTTCCCAGTCTGGTCAGGACATTGCAGGCTGAACCACTTGATTGTCCGAAAAGACAGCTGGCTCCGAGCTTCGGAGGGCACGTTAAGCCGTCGGTCCCGGTTGCTGTCTATGATTACTTAGACGGCGGTCGTTACACAACCATGTCAGAGGCCTACTACTAGTAGTAGGCGGTTGAAAAACTCTGACACCAGGGTTCATCGTGTCGTTGGACGACTCTGTGTCTCACTCGAAAACTGTATAATAGCCAATCTGTCTATCTAGTTACGTAGGTCGTCTGCAACATGATTCCACATCTAATCCGTTCTAATTCCTCTTCACTGCGGCAACAATACTACTTCTTAGCAAGACAGATGATCGTGATTAGGTACACACGTGCGAAGAAAGTAAACTTAGTGTGGCTTTCACATGCGCCGCTAGGTCTTGCGGTATATTGCCAGTCCGATTTAGACGATGATGGAAACGTCGCATATCATGGAACTAACTGTCAGTGGTTGTCCTTTCCGCAAATCGAGCGGCACGTGTGCGATCTTTTTAAGTGAAGTGCTAATTCTTATAATCAGTCAATGACAACTTAATGAGGGTTGACAATAGGCCGTCGTAACAGGGAAGCAGGTGGCGTGGGAGCTTGTGTTGCATGCACTGCAAGAAAAATGTCGGATGCGTGGCGTGCATCAAACTCTTCTTACACTCGTGCTATGGGCAAAAGGAAGTGGGCAGCGTGAGCATGTGAACAGGTTAATTGAAATGGTAAATTTTCTAGAGATTCTCGAGTGTCATGTAGAGGGCGCTAAGCTTAATTGAAATAACGTTTCTTTACACAAAAACTGTACCACTTCATAAATTATTCTTTACTTTGTGTTTATTGAATTGTTCTTAATTTATTATTGGTTATTTGTTTACTTACACGTATGACACTCAATATAATAGCAAGGCGATAAGCTTATTTTATAGTAAATCATACTAACATAATTAATTTGTAACGAACACAACGTGAAACGGAACCTGTGACAAAACTATGGCTGACGCCAGCCATATTGAAACGTCAAAATTTCAGCTTAGCACATCAATCTCAATAAAGCTTTTTGTATTTTTTTGTATTTTTTGTTTATGTAACACAATTTTCTTTTTTTAATAACAATACTAGCGGCCCGCCCAGCGGTTTTACCCGCTGCTAACCGATTTCCCACGGGAAAGAGACTCCCGACGGAAATCATACATAAAAACCTTCCTCTTGAATCGCTCTATCTTTTTTTTTACTAATGATGGTTTTGCTCTTGACTCTAGTCTAGGTCATAGGACAGAGATAGGGTCTAAGATGGAGCGAGCTCACCCAGAAGAAGCCTGTTCACTCTTACTTTGAAAAAAAGAGGTATTTATGGTACCGGCGTAGAATAAGTCAATTTTGCACTTAAGGTGGCTCTTCGTTTCACGTCTCATTCATTTTAAGAAATTAATTGTGAATTAATTAAATCGTGCGTGCGCGAGAATCGACACCATCCACATAAACTGTACAAGAATAGGATAAACCTATTTACTTTTAGGCTAATTTATTTTTCAAGAGGTAAGTACCTAAAAAATAAATAAACCTGTTAGAAAATAGATAATTTAGTACGATGACTTCGCTGGGTGATTTTATTTTAGTAACATTTTTATGTTCATATATCACCACCAAGAAGCCTGAAGGGTAAAATAATATATAGTTCCATGATCACCATTACCATTTTATCGGTGTTTTACATTTCGGTCAAGTAGGTATTTTTGTGTCTATCGACCAAATTGATATTAATTTTCCATTTCGGAAAATAGAAAAAGTTTAAAGTTGATCAAAATACCAAAATCTCGTCGGGTAGAAATAGTATTCTTACTTGACACCCTGAAAAGTAGACGTGTGACTTAAAATAGCTCAATTATAAGATGTAGCTAAGTTATGTGCATTAGTGGTTAGATAAACAAGTGCAACACGTGCATGAGTGCCGGATGTCAGCGCTCGCGGCGTCGCAACGAGAAAATGACATATTTTCACTTTCGATCGAATCAATTACACTCGCACACAAACCGCCTCCGTCTCACTGCAAGCGCAAGTGTAGCAGAAAACTAGACTAGAACTGCATCAATCTAGAAATTACATATACATTGCGTCGTTTCTTAAGTCTACTCATAAAAAAGATCTGGAGACGAATTTTTGAATTATACATTTGATTTCGAATGCATTAGTTGTCTATTGATTGTTTGTCTAAGGTGTTTCTTTGTATTATATGCTTTTATTTACAAAAATATTATATAACTATTAATATCAGCTATTTAGTTCCCATAGTAAAATCTTTGCTTAGTTTGGGGCTATATGGTGCTGTGTGAATCGTCAAGGATAGGTACCTATTTATAGATTCTCTGTTCGCATCACAATTGCTACAAAGTACCTACTTACATCACAAATAAATACCTAATACTCGATACACACCACACATAGCTTTGACATACCTACATAAATTCAGGCCGTATGAGTAGTAAGACCACGTTACCAAAGCACACATGTGTACATTAATGGCCGCCTACCGTTCGCTCGTCGAAGCACACATGTGTGCTTTAAGTATGGTGTCAAATTTTTCGCGCGTTTTCGGTCCGTCAAAAATGATTCATAGACGAAACTTAACATTTTTGGTGAATGAAACGTGCATAGAACTGTTCAGAATAAAATTTTCATTATACTAGCAACACAAAGTGTAAAGCGTTAGAAAAAAAAAGTAAAATAACAAACTGTCAAAGTTGATCAACCGCTTTCGCCCGTCGGAAATTTTTGGTGGATGATGTTTTTAGTGCTTTTCATATGAAAAAAATATGTAGGGTAGGGTAGGAAACAGTGACTCAGGCGGGTACTGTGACTCACGGCTGTATCTCCCTAATGGACAAAAGTATCTACCTGTCTTCCTCACTCATTGGTAGTTCGCGACAGCCGAACGCGTATAAACCAGTCACCCGCCTGCTCCGGCGCCGTTTAGTAGTGAAAAAAGTGTGTGATAGTTTTTGTGCCCTCAAAACAAAATAACGAGGTAAGTTACACTTCGTTTTATTCATTGATAATTAAAGATTCGTACAATTGTCATTGTTTTGTTGGATAGTGGTGTTAATATGCTAGGCAATGCGATAGATTTGCTGGCCGTACGGGAAGAATTGTAAGATGTGTCACCTATTAAATTCAAAATGGCGACGTAGCCTCACTGACTCAATTTTAGGAAGTACACAATGACTCGCGAGTCAGTGTGTACTTTTGTGAGTCAGTGTTAACTTTATATGGTTAATACAATTAAATAGAAAAATATAGTTATACGAAGTATATGTTAATTACATACTATGCGTAGGATATCAGAACGGGAAACAAATCTTTTTTAACACATTTGTAACCCAAAAATGCTTACTTATTCTTTGTTTTACTGTCATGTTTCAATATCGCTAGAATAAAAAATATAGGTATGACCATGACCATGTTTAGAGGGTATCTTTAAAGTCATTCCAAGACAAAAGTTTTCAATTCTAACAGATAATGTGGAAGCTTGAATTCTTAAAAAGTGTTATTAGTGTTATTAATACGATTGATTTCACGAATTGTTTGTGATAGCCAACTTATAATATCTAATCATTTACTAAATATTTGTTTTTATTTTATTTTAGAATGCCGCGTCGCAAAAGCGACACCGGACGGAAAGTTGGAAACCACAATGAGGATGTCAAACTAGCGTGCTGTCGAGATAGCGTTTGTCAAAATCTGTCGAAATACTGTCTGTCGTGATTATGTGCTGTCAATCTACCGTCATCTACTCCTACTTTAAGAACAAAAACACTCAGGACCTTTTTTTTTCAACATAAAAGTTAAATAAATGATTAGATACAAAAACATGTGATAAATGTACCTAAGGCATAAGTTGTGATAATAAACATTATTTGACTGATGAAAATTGTTGTTTTATTATAATGTTTTATTAACGAGCCAGTGTGTACTACTGAAATGAAATAAGACTGGTACTGGTACACACTGGCTCATGTCATTGTTGAGCCAGTGTGTACTGCAAAAACATGTTAGAGTCATTGTGTACTACAGGGTTGAGTCATAGTAGTCTGGTACCGGTACAGAGTGGCTCATTTCCCATTTTTTTAAAAACCGTGCCTGAAAAATTTACTGCAGTGTAAATCAAACAAGTGACAATTTGAGGAGAAAGGCAAATAATCAATGCATATAAGGTATACATTTCAGTTTGATACTTTAACGTTATCTATAAAATTTTACTCTCCGAAAAAATCCGAGTCACTGTTGCCGCCCTGACCCTATGTATAGACAAATGGAGAAATGTATAATTGCATCACATATTTATTACAGATTGTGCTAAAATAATTGAACTTTATCGGTACATCATATATTTTTCGTAATTATATTATATATTGCGACGTCAGCAAAATTTCTAGACATGCAACTTCCAGGCCCAGAAAATAAAAAACAAAACAACATAAATATGCCGAAAATTTGTAAATAAACCGGTAATATATTTCCGCACTAGTATTTAGTAGTGGATTGAATGTAAACCGTAAAAATTTTAAATAATTTATATTTTTGCAACCATAGTCCTTGCGAAATTAGTCGCCATTTTTGTTTGCGAAATTTGACACCAGCGAGCGAACGGTAGCTGGGAAATGTCAGTTGAAAGTCTGAGAGGGTTAAGCTGAGCATACGAATAAATATATTAATATTATTCATCAGTAGGCAGGCAGTCCATGTGCGACTTATAATGTCTAGTTTCCAGTTAGGTACTTATAATAAGTTTTCATTTCTTCTACCTTTTTTATGTTCGTCTAGTCTGTTCTTGAATACTTACTTAGGTATAGTATTGTTGTTTGGGACTGGGAGTACTCCCATGTACATGGCAGCTTATTCCATTCGTGGACAACTCGGTGAGCTAAGAAGTTTTTGCTAAGATTAAATTCAATTCTATAGTTTCAAAAATACGCCTCTAGAAACGTTTGTATAAAGCTAATATACAGCGATGGAAAATAGTTTTCTAACGACTCTAGAATATTTATGCATTCGTACCTGTCACGTAGTAACTAGACTAGAACCAGATAGACGTTCTAAGGAAATCTCTTACTGATATAATTAGATCGGGTTATTTTAATATCTCCGCCCAAGACTTGCTAGAGGTGAATGAACTATCTCTGCATAGCGTGGGATTTAATGTAATATAGGTAATTGTATTTACTAATAGGAACTGCCTATATATATACAAGGAGAGAAGACGATCGATGTGGCGCAGCGGTAGTGCAACAGCCTGCGGCGCTAAGGTCCCGGGTTCGATCCCGGTACTCCGGGTACTCACTAGTTGATATTTATCACATCGACAATTTGTTCCACGTTTTGGTTTGAGGCGCGTTCAAGCGACCATGAATAAAATATTTTTATAGCTTTTTTATACTACATACATACATACATAAATCACGCCTATATCCCTCACGGGGTAGGCAGAGCGTTAACGGCCGTTCAACGGATATTAACACCACGTCTGACAAAAGTTTGAGGGTCAATCAGATAACTGTGTATCACTATAGTGACAGGTTGTCAGCCCGTCGCCTAAAATTGCAATACACACCCTCGAGTCCCTTAGTCGCCTCTTACGACACCCATGGGTAAGTAATGGGGTGATGCTATTCTAAGCCGGCATCACACGGCACCGCATATACTATACGTACAAAAAATATAGGTAACCATACCGTTCAGTGTCGAGTGACGACAGCATAGTTTAAAAGAGCTATGAAAGATAAGTATTTTATTTATGGTCGCTTGAACGACCAGCTTAACCACCTAATCGTCCGTAAGAAAGACGGTTCCGTGATTCGGAGAGCACGTTAAGCCGTCGGTCCTGGTTGCTGTCTATGATTACGAATACTTAGATAGCGGTCGTGGGCGGATGAAAAACTCCTGACACCATAGTTCATCGTAAAATACAAGGAACATGGTCGGGTGTTGATTTGATTTGATTTGTAGTGTTGAGGAGAGGAATGACAACAACAGCTGCGTCAGTAATACTGAGTATAATGTCAAACCGAACTAAAATACACATATAATGGGCATATGATTAGGTCATACCTAATAGCACGTTCACACAATGTCAATATTAGAAGGTAATGGGCAGCGCGAGTGTGTGAACAAGTTACTCGCGCTGCTACTCGTCATGCCGCTGCCACTTCCCGTGCTCCCTCCAATGTCGGCGTTTAGTGCGCGAGTCAAGCGGGCAGCACGAACGCGCGGAACGCGTGTGGAATGGATTGCTATCTCACTCACTCGTATTGGTGCGAGAAGAGTATGACGGCAGCACAGTATAATTAATAGTACTAGCGTACAGTATGGTCACTCCCTGCCTCCCCCTACAAGCGCCGCCCACCCGCGCTCGGAGGACGCTCAGACACCGGCTATGCAAGGACGCGACGACGAAGGTCATTTCATACTGCCGCACATTGCATTCCCGATTCGCGAACGCAAAAAGGCGGCAACCCTGACATGTTGTCTCACACACACAAGCATGGTCCGCGTTCACCTACGCGAGCTTAGACTGTGTGCGTAGCAACGCATTTAATTCATACATTTGAGCGCCAGTGTCCGAGGTGTGACGGCAGTGTGTGAACACTCACTCGCGTTGATACTTCCGCGGAAGTATTTCGAGCAATATTTGCGACAGCGGCAGGAGCAGGAGCATGGTGTGAACGTGTTATTATGGAAATACTTAGTATACTACAAATACAACATTTCCACCAATTGTTCAGTGATACCTACTGGTTCATTTGTTCACGGTCTCCTCTACCTTAGGTTATACGGTCTGTAATGTAAAGGGACAGCCCTCTGAATACTGATAGGGTGCAAGCAGAGACCGTGAAACTGAATAACTTTGCTCTAGGAACAAATGTCTGAAATGACAAAAAAATATTGGACCTCTCGTACAAAATCACGATCAACTGACTGCAATTACTATGAGAAGTATAAAATTTTATGACGTTTCCTGAAATATTTTCTTTTGGGAAATTGTTCAGTTTCTTGGGCTGAGTGAAGGGCTGTCCCTTACATCCTGTATATTGAGAAAACAAATTGCCACTGGTTAGATGTCCTCTCTTTTATTTTGCTTATTAAAGAAAGAGACACAGGTAGAATTAGAAACTTGATTAGAAATGTACTATCAGAATCAAATTCTTTATGGACTATGGTCACAGAATATATAATAGTACTAACGTACAGAAGAATCACTTCCTAAGAAATTACATGTTTAGGTATAAATTAATACCTACGCTCGGTGTACCCAACCGCTCACAAACAAAATTGAAACTTATGAACGCGCGCGAACGCTCAATCTCCCTTGCGCATCGCAGTTTTATGACTCAGCCGCCGGCGAACTCAAAGGGTTGTAAACTTGTAACTTGTCATCATGTTATTCGTGCACGAAGAATTTTTGTTATTGATTTTGCTATAATATCTTATTTGTTCACTTAATCTACGGAAGGAATTGTAAGATTTATAAATATTTATAAACCTTAAAGGAAATTATTAATGACGACTGTTTATATAGAAAAACAATTAATTATTCTTGTGTCTAACTGTTCTTTTTATCGAGTGGGACGCCGAGTCGACGACCCGATCGATTTTTAACGAATAAACGTACTAAAACACAGAAAAAAATCAAGTAGGTGTGCGCGCGAGCAGCACGTGCGTGCGAACAGTGCGGCGGCACAGTATAATTAATAGTACTAGCGTACAGTATGGTCACTCCCTGCCTCCCCCTACAAGCGCCGCCCACCCGCGCTCGGAGGACGATCAGACACCGGCTAAGCAAGGACGCGACGACGAAGGTCATTTCATACTGCCGCACATTGCATTCCCGATTCGCGAACGCAAAATGGCGGCAACCCTGACGTGTTGTCTCACACACACAAGCATGGTCCGCGTTCACCTACGCGAGCTTAGACTGTGTGCGTAGCAACGCATTTGATTCATACATTTGAGCGCCAGTGTCCGAGGTGTGGCGGCGGCTAGCGGCACACTGGCGGTCTGGCGACGACAAGTGACAACCCGCGGAGATTAGTCCCCGTAGGGAACCCGCCGGCGGAACATACCTAAACCGTGGAGTGAGACCCCCCTGCTATGGTTATAGACATACAGACAAAATACATAACCCTATAAAATACATTTTAATAATCATATTATTAGTAAGTAGGTAACTAGTACCTAGCTACTTACCTACTTGTATGTTTAAAGCAAATATTTTTTTTGATTCTGATAAATTTCTGATTCTGATACTGAAAATACTACTTAGTAGTAGTTAGTAATTAGTTATGATTGAAGTCATAGATCAGTCTTAGTAAAAACTAATAAAATAATACATTTTGCAAATTCATTTTATGATTTAAAGGCTCATTTTACATATTATAACATAGACATTTACTTATATGCAAAACAAAAAACAAGACTGCACAAGCATTGCCCATGCAATTTTTAATAAAAAAATATTAAAAATTATAAATGCGAATTTAAAAGCACTTAGTCCAGGCAAACAAAAAATTGCTGTTAAAAAATAACATAACCTAATATAATAAAATAACATACTGATTTAAGTTCTGTAAACAAACAAACTAAATCAATTCTTAATTTAACTATCTAACATTAATTCCTAAAGAGATCCTTTATAATTATAACAAATGCTACTGACTTTATTTTGTTGACACAAAAAAAAGAATGTCTAAACAAAAAAGTTTTTTTTTTAAATACAAATGTAGAAAATTATCCTTAAACAATGTCTGTGCGGAAAAGAATTTGCGTGGGCAAAAAGTAAACTAATAATTTTTTCAAAGGTTGCAACATTACTCATACTGAGGCACAGAGGCACCCTCATTCTCCACGCCTATTCTTTTTCTGCACAGACTACCAGTTTTTTTGACAATTTACTCATCAGGCAATGAGTTTGTTCCCTCCGAATTTTGACCAGATGTCCCAGCGCCAAGATCCCGGGAATTATTATGGATTTCAATGCTGATGGATGGCACATCGTGAACATCACCATTTCCATAATTAATCTTCAACTCTCCTAAGCCAATCGCTGGCTCTTCCTTCTTAAGTAGACCCATCTCTTCTGGCCTCAGCAGTTGTACTCCGGACATTGCTTGCAAGTTATGGAGATTCTTGATCCACTTCTCATTCTTGATCTTATGATCATCTTCTTCAATTCTCTCCACATCATCAGAGTTTTCATTCAGTAAAGACAGTTCGGCGTTCAGCCTAGCAAGATCTTGAATGCTTTTTTGAATTTTTTCTTCTTCTTTTTCTGGTGTTGCAGCGGTTCTTTTCTGTTTCTTAGTGGAGCTTTTGTTTGTGGCTGGCATTTCAGCATCATTACAAGCATTGCTAGTTTCAAGCGGTACTTCAGATGGAGGTTTATTTACACCAATCCTGACAGCGTACCCCTCATCAAGTTGGTCTCCGGGCTTCAGAATCTTTGGCTTCTCATAGCCAAATGGAAAATCGCAGAATTCATTATCACACATAATCATTTTGTCAGTGAAATTAATCAAAAATAGGCAAATGTGAGAGTTGCAAAGTGGACACATCTGAAAATAAAACAAAATACGAGAATTAGAATTTAAACAGTACAAACACTCCTATTATTGTATTATCATAAATTAAAATACAAAGAAATGAAAATTTTAAGTGTTAGCCCTGAATGAAACCTGGGACCTGTGGAGTACCATCCAATGGCTTTTCCAACTGAGCTACCAGTACCTCGACCAAACACTTCCAAATTTTTAATCTCTTGATACTCACCTTGAATTGACATCTAGAGAGTACATAAAAAAATATTTTTCATCAACCTAACTAGGTATTTGGACTATTGAATGAAACCTGGAATAGATTTGATATACTGAAAGTCGGTGTTCTGAACTAATAGATCAGTTCAATTCCGGCTTCACTATTTTGGAATACCTTAACCTCTGATTTGGTGGTAATTTATAGTGACAGCCAAGCAGCTCTAAAAGCTCTAAATAAGACCAGTACTGCATCAGCCTTAGTAAGAGAATGTAAGCTGGCACTCAATAAATTATCAACCAAAGCAAAAACCACAGTTGCATGGGTCCCAGGACACCAAGGCAACTTAGGTGCAGATGAAGCAGCAGACGAACTGGCCAGGCAGGGAGCTGATGAAACCTTCATTGGCCCTGAACCCCGCCTCCCTATCCCAGGACAGTCAACAAAAGGTGTCATCAGCATCAAAATCAAAAATGAAAGCAACAAAAGATGGAGACAGTTGCAAACATGACGTCAATCCAAATTCTTTATTATGAGCATGGATTCCAAAAGGACGCTCAACTTACTGCAACTAAGCAGGAAAAATACAAGGAGGATTATAGGTTTATTGACGGGACACTGCGATCTCAACAAACACCTATATACTATGAAACTAAAAGACGACCCATCTTGCCCCGAGTGCGGACAGAAGGAAAGAAGTTTCCACTACTTAGCGGAATGTCCAAGCTACTCGCTGCCAAGATGGGAATATCTAGGTAATGATAAACTTGAAGATAGGGATTTAACCAACATATCTCTATCAGATGTCCTGCATTTCTGCAGGGCAACAAGAAGATTCGAGGAGGTGACGCTGCCGGAGCACCAGTGAACCCAGTGCCCCAAACCTGGGAATTGGGTGAAATGGTTCCCGCCTAGTGGAGCTGATCACCCGTCTGCGAGCTCCGCAGACGTCCCAACCCAAGGGAGAAGAAGAAGAAGAACCTCTGATTTTGATATGTTCCATTAGATAAGATGAGATAAGATAATAACATTTATTTTAGTCACATTCAATTAGACACTAAACTAAAATACATATATCTGAAATGTAGGTACTTATGCGACTAAAAAAGGTCTCCACTCAGCATCTGTCACAAGCAGAGTGAGCTGCCTGTAACGCTGGTCTTCCGTGAAGCCAGATGTACTTACACAGCAAAAGTGTATAAATAAGTTTAAACTTATTAGAAATATAAATGCTTGCTGCGTTCCGTCAGTGTGTGGGAGTGCCAGTGCCTTAACAGGCTTCTTCTGGGTGAGCTCGCTACATCTTAGACTCTGTCTCTGTCCTATGACCTAGACTAGAGTCAAGAGCAAACCCATCATTAATAAAAAAAAAAAAAAAAAAAAAAAGAATAATAATATCAATAATCTTAATAGATGTCAATTAGTTTCAATTAATTATTTTAAGATTATTTTACTCACTTAAGATTTTAGATAGAATATTAAAACATAAAATATTAAAACATAAAACACCAATTATTTTTGAAAACTTGATTTGAACCTGCGACTTTCGCATTACTAGTGGCGACGCCTCTTCCATCTGGGCTACCGCAGCTCATTTCTTGCCCGCCAATTTTGCAAGTGTATTTTAATGCCAGTAACGCTTGGCATGGCTCCATCTACCGGGTTAGTTTTGCAACTAATAACCGGCGACTAATTCTATCTTTACAGATTGAATGTAGTCTAAGCGATGAAAACCAGCGATAAATTGAGCGATAAGTCGCAGGTTCAAATCCTGCCCGCACTCGAAAATTTTGCAAGTTTTCAAAAATTGTATACCTAACATGGGAAGTGTTTTAAAATTTGGTACTCAATTTATCTAAGCGATGAAAACCAGCGATAAATTGAGTACCAAATTTTAAAACACTTCCCGTGTTAGGTATACAATTTTTGAAAACTTGCAAAATATTCGAGTGCGGGCAGGATTTAAACCTGCGACTTATCGCTCAATTTATCGCTGGTTTTCATCGCTTAGACTACATTCAATCTGTAAAGATAGAATTAGTCGCCGGTTATTAGTTGCAAAACTAACCCGGTAGATGGAGCCATGCCAAGCGTTACTGGCATTAAAATACACTTGCAAAATTGGCGGGCAAGAAATGAGCTGCGGTAGCCCAGATGGAAGAGGCGTCGCCACTAGTAATGCGAAAGTCGCAGGTTCAAATCCTGCCCGCACTCGAAAATTTTGCAAGTTTTCAAAAATTGTATACCTAACACGGGAAGTGTTTTAAAATTTGGTACTCAACACCAATTATTATAGAGCACTCTGGCCCAGTGGTAGCTGCTTACCTTTCAGTTGCGTACTTTTGAAGTTCTTAGCACACAATGGGGCACCACCGACCCGGACACCAGCCACAGGAAAGCGACTGTATTTTAAACTATGTATTGATAACTAGAGTTTGTTGGCTACTTACTTTGTATTCCCCTTTATAAGTCAGAAATTCTTTCTCATCACCCACACTAGGGGGTGATTTGGGCATTGCATTCTGTAAACAAAAAGTTAAATGTTAAATGGGTAGCCAGGCATCTACGAGGTCATTTGATTTGATGATCGTGCTGGCAGGCATAATAACACAAGGAACAAATAATGCTAGGAAGTAGTTACCTGCGCCATGGTTTCCCTGGTTTCCAGCCTTCAGGACACAGTTGGTAATAGGCAGAAATGATCCAGAATTATTATATCCTCTTTGGAACTGATGAGGGACCTGATGGAAAAAGGTTTGATGGACGCACTGAGTGAGGCTTACGCGCATGCGCCCGAAGATATCCCAGGTCCCAGGTAACTCAGTCTAGATTATTTTTGAGCACTTTTCGGTTTCAGTATTGATTTTTTTGTTTTGAGGTTATAATTTACCTTTCGTTTCAACGTTTCATTGTGAGCTGAGAGAGATATGTTGTTGTTTTTTTTACACTAGTGCTGCGTAAAAAGGACTGTATAAGCACTATCCTTGACACTGGCCAAATCATAATGAAAAGCCATAAAAACAAGAAATTGAATATAAGCACTATCAAAATGGCCCGGGAAAACTTAAAAAATTAGGTTATTGTTTCATCGTTTCCACATTATTTGTTGTATTTTTGAGCTTTTGTGTGTGACAGTATTTTTCGAAGTAAACAATGATCATTTCAGTGAAAAAACTAAACACAAGAGTTGACAAGACGTTTCCTCGATTTTTTTGTGTTGAGTTGAGTAAAACCTTAGATGTAGGTCAGAAGGCAGCATTTTTGAAATGGGGTTGGGCTGGTCACGTGGCCAGGATGCCGGATGAGCTTTGGGCAAGAAAATGAACTATTTGGGTCCCTCCCAATGCAAAGCGGGCGCGCGGTAGACCTCGAAAAAGATGGAAGGATGAACTACGTGCACACGCCGCACGCCCCTTTTTGGATGCAGGAGGCCCAAAACAGGGAAGAATGGAAGAAAGGGAGGGAGGCCTTTGCCCTGCAGTGGGACACTACAGGCTAGAATTAGAATTAGAGTTGAGTAAACTATTGGCAAAGCAGCATAATCACAGGCCTTAGCTCTTTGTTTCTTGAAAAGAATAAAGAAACAAAAAAAGAATTGTCAAACGAAAACGTCAAAAATTTCACGATACCTACCGTAGCGCACGGCACGAATTTGGTAAAAAAGTGTGAATTTCATTAAAACCGATAGCAGTAAGTATTCGTCATCATTACAATTAATTAAGTGCTCCAGTTTGTTCGTGTGAGGCGAATTTGTAACAAATTATTTCGCATTACAGAAAGAAAATGGCCTGCAAAAAGGCAGTTTGTGTTCTCAAGGGGGATGTTACCGGCACGGTGTACTTCACCCAAAAGGTAATAATCCCATTACGTCTTAGTTTTCTCCTTTTTCCTTAGTTTATAGCACACATTTGTTGAGAGGCACTGGAAACCCTATCAGATAATTACGGACTCATCTCAGGGGCAATGTGCAATAACTGGTTTGTACCCTACGTAATGGAGTTTTCGAGAACCGCACATTAAAATAAAAACAATATAAACAAGGTAATCTTAATAGTTGACCTTGGATGCAATATTGATTTTAACAGTATTGTGTAATATTCTTCTGTAGGTATTCTAGATACATAAGTTTAAAAGCCTCTTGTTAGGATTTTCTATTGTAGTGTGCCTAATTTATCTAGCCTCAATTCAGTTGAAACCTCAAATATTTGCTCTCAAAACTACTATGTGGGTAACAATTTTTAAAGAAAACACTTAAAATGGATACAGTTGATGTAAATCAATTCAAATCAACAACAGACACAACATTCCAGTGCTGAATATGGCCCTCCTCTTATTGGGGGCATTTGCCATAATACTCACCGTGCTTTGTAGGCAGATTGGCGAGCGCAGATAAAGTGTTATAGATCACACACACACACACATATCACACCTATAATCCCTTGCGGGGTAGGCAGAGCGTAAACGGCCGCTAAAAACGGACATTTATGCCACGTCTGACAAATGTTTAAGGGTCATTTAGAAAATAGTGTATCGCCAAAATGACAGGTTGTCAGCCCATCGCCTAAAATTGCAATACACACCCTCGAGTCCCCTAGTCGCCTCTTACGACTCCCACGGGCAAGAAATGGGGTGATGCTATTCTAAGCGGGCATGACACGGCAAATGTTATAGATATTCCGAGGAAATACTACTGTTCTTTCCCATATTCATCCCTTAGTCACTTTTTACAACACCAATGAGTAGAAATGGTGATGCAATTCCAAGCCAGCACCACACAGACAGGTGGTATAATTAACTGCAAATTGCATTGGATGTGCTTGAAAATGGTACCTATAATTGAGTAGGTACTTGAATATTATTATTGCACACAGCATATTTTTTCACACTGTTGATATAACAATCTATATGTAGGTATTAAAAGATAAGGTACTTACAAAAAATTGTTTATGTTATACTAGCTGTTACCTGCTGCGTTGCCTGCATAGGTGGTGATAAAAACTATCCTATGTGTTAATTCATGTTACCATCTATATGTGTGCCAAATTTCATTACAATCAGTTCAGTAGTTTTTGCTTGAAGAAGTAACAAACTTACACATTTATAATAAATAATATTCTGATAAATGATTTTTTGAAATGAATGAGTTTTTTTGTCAGTGCTTATTTAAAATTTTGATGTTCAAATTTCAATAAGAGTTCATGGAAACTGACCAACAAATTTGGTTGTGAGAGCAGTACAGAAATACGAATTTGGCTGAGTGTAAAGAAGGATAGCCTATTATCATAAACATTTTGGGTGTTGTTTGTGGATCCTACTTTAACTCCTCCAAGACTTAAAAACAGGATCATTGACTTTTATTTCTCTACTGGTTTTAAATCATCCAAGCACTCTATTAATGTAAATATACATCAGCCTATTGCAGTCCACTGCTGGACTTAGGCTTCCCCCAGGGTATGCCAAAGGGCACAATCGCTCGTTTTTACCATCCAGTCATTACCAGCCGCCATTTTTAAGTCAATGGTCCATCTGATCGGAGGGAGTCTATGGTCGCTTTTACTCTCTTTTAATGTTTTAAGCTACTACAATTTAAATTGATATTCATTCTAAAATTATGATTTAATAGCTGTTGAATCAATTTATTCATTAATATTGTAGTTTTATTAAGATGTATGATTTTTTATTTACAGGATGAAAAGTCTCCCGTTCTTGTCACTGGTCAAGTTTCTGGACTGTGTAAGGTAAGTTCATATTATTTATTTATTTAACAATTTATTGTATACAAGAAAATACAAATCCCAGTTCATATGAAAAATGTTACAACAAGTACTGCTTATTATTTTATATTTTACTTTGAATAAATTCCTTATCAGTTTGTTTATTATATTCATAATGTTCTCTTACAATAGCACATAACGTAAGGCCATCCCAATAAGCCATATTTGACAGCTGTCAGATTTATGCTAATGCTATGGCAGAAGGTCCATTTTCCTTTTGTTGACATCTCTTAGTATGGAGATGACAGCTGTCAAATATGGCTTATTGGAATGGCCTTACTGTAGTAGGTAATTTGTTTTACCTACCTATTATTTTCACAAACAATTTGCCTATATTTTCCATCTTGAATATTTTTTAGGTAACTACCTATTGACATAGTTGTACCCGCAGTAGGTAGGTACCTAATGCATATTCAAAAGTATGATAATAAATAGGTATACCTACGGTCATTCACACGTAAAATACGCAGCTTTAAGCACTATTACAACTATCCTACAACGTAAATATGGCCCAAGGTGTGTCTACCGCGGTGCGTTGCCTGTACGATACATATCGTATTACGTAGGTTAGATCTCCTGACCTTGTGTTGTTGATAATGACGCGGGGTGACTCGACAACTTGAAGAAAACATCAGTACAGTCCAGCGCAGCGAGAGTTGGACTTCCAGCGCAGTTTCTAGCTCGTAATGCCGTGCAATAAGAAATTGACGAGGTCTAATGGATTCAGTTTCAATGTTTTTGACTGTACCAACTTTTCCTTAAATTATTCATGCTATACATTTCTAGCGGTTTTTTTTAATTAACTTATTTTAATAGATTACAGTAACAGCCACAACAGTCCACTGCTGGACATGGACTATCCCCTATTGCAATACATTCTCTGTATAGTTACCCGTCAATCGCTTTTAACGACACCCACGGTTAGAATTGGGGTGATGTTATTCTAAGCCGGCAATAAACAGCAAAACAGCTGGACTTATACTAAATGGATATTCTGTTAGGTTGCTCTATTTACTTTCATAAACTTATCTTATCTAGAATAAATTAATGTTCTTTGAAGCGGAAAGTAACATCGTTTTTCTTAAAGATAAGTAGGTATGTTATGTAGTCTTAATTAAACACTAACGTGCTTTTTATTAAGATGTAGATACTATGCATATGGAGATCTTCATATTCTACAACCGCTTTCTCGATAACTAGAAATTAGATGGTGGTGGCGTAAAGTTACATGCCGTGTGATTAACTTGGCCAGCCCCTGGCAGTGCCTTTATTATTATTTTTTTATCCCGCCCGAGCCGGTTTTCTATTAGGACACTACAAAATTGTTATAAAAAAGAAATTTGTATCACACAATTTTCTTTTTTTTACAATGAAGGTTCATGACGTCCATAAGTGATAGATAATACTATTATCCTACATTGAATAAAGAATTTCATTAACAATTAAAATAATTATGTGTCAAACAAAACATGTTTACGAAGCGAACAATATCAAGCCCCTTATTTTATTATTACTTACTGGATAACTTTTTATATGTTTTGTATTATTTTGATTTCAAATAAATCGTGTTCCACTCGACACAAATTTTATTATGAATAATATAATAGGTACTTAAATAATTTCTGGATAATAACGACGTGAGTAAATATTAAAAGCGTGTTTTCGTAGTTAGTTGACTTTAATTTTATTCTTTCGCATATTCGCAAAACGGTTTATGGGCACAGGGAATAGTATTTTGTCATATTTTTATTTTAGTTGTCTACAATCATGAAAGATGAGAGAGAGGAGTCCTGCAGACGCGGCACTGTAATAAGGAGTTTTCTTTTGGATAAAAAAAAGCATTTCAAGAACTCTGTAGATGGCGTTGAACTGAATTCTTTACTGGATGCCAGGCCAAAACGAATGAAAAATAAGTAATTTTTCTTTCCGAATCTCTCCTCGTTTTTAGCGCTTTGTTATTTAATATTCTGTTTTGTATGTACGTTGTTTTCGTTAAGCAGGGAAAGGGTGATGTAACAATGATGATAAGATACGTTTCGTTTGACTATCTCATACATCCAAGTAAAAAAATCTAAAAATTATGAGACGTTCCGTTCCTTACGTTAACGTAGGTACCAAGTACATCCATCCAGCGACTTGGGAAGAGTATAGAAAATAAATAAAAGAGAACTCCTTATTGAAAGCAAATTATCTGCCACCGCGTGGGTTTTTCAATAAGCGCTTGATATAAATTCACGTCCATTTCATGGTCTTTCCAAGTGTTAAATTGATTTTTTAATAGAGGTGATTTTCTTTTGTCCTTTTCAGGCCAATTTAGATTCCTATACGCCATTATAAGAATCTAAATAGCTGTCTTAAATCACAAATAAACGCTTGGAAAAACTCAAGTTTTGAATGCCAAATTTTAAAACACTTCATGTGTTAGGTAGGTATGCAGTTTTGGAAAACTCGCTTAATCCTTCGCGCGCTTAAACTGTTGCAGGTTTAGAAAAAGAACTAAAGGATCTCTTTATTACCCACAATCACAATACTACTATAGTGCTCATAAACCGTCACTGAACTTGTAAAATAGTCGGTAAGTCGGCTTCTCAATACAACTCGATAATCCATTTCCGCCGCCATATTGCAGGGTCAGCACGGTTTCCACGTGCACGAGTTTGGGGACAACACGAACGGTTGCACCTCCGCCGGGCCCCACTTCAACCCCAACAAGCTGGACCACGGAGCACCCGACTCCAGTGTCCGCCACGTGGGGGACCTGGGGAACATCGTAGCTGCCCAGGACAAGGGGGTCACTGAAGTGAGTAGACTATACATTAGCCTATTGCAGTCCACTGATAGACGAAAGCCAGGGTACGCCTTAGGTCACGATCTCTCGTTTTCGCCATCCAGTCGCTACCTTATTTATTTATTTAACTGTTTATTGCACACATAATAAAACACAGAACAATTGCATTAAAGAAAAATAACACAACAGGTACTACTTATTTCTAAAAATAAATCTCTTCCAGCATTCCTACGGTAGAGAGATAGCATAAGGCGAGGCTGATAAATTGGCTGATACCTTTTTAAGTCATCGGTTATCTGGCCGGAGGTAGTCCAAAGCTACGCTTGCTTGAGTAGACTATAGTTCTTTAAATATAGCTTGAACTTTGTGACAGATGTCAGATTCATAAAAAAAAAACTTTTGTTTTTTTCACTCTTACTTGGTTTTCTATCTGGCTACCTGCTGGAATCATTCTACAGGGTTATTTTTTATTCACCCCGGAAATTTTACAGGGTGATTCCTCTCATGATACTGAACAAGTTTTATTATGAGGTCACCTGCGAAATCGCGAAAAAAAATCCAGCTGCTCCATAGAAAAAATCATACCTACTCGACCAAAATGTATGGAACAGCAGATTTTTTTTTCGCGATTTCGCAGGTGACCCCGTAACAAAAATTGTTCAGAATCATGATTAGAATCGCCCTGTAAAATTTCCGGGGTGAATAAAAAATAACCCTGTATAATTTACATAAATACGTACCATACATAAATATATCACGTCTATATCCCTTGGGGTAGGCAGAGCGTAAACAGCCGTAAACACGGACATTTACGCAACGTCTGACAAACATTTCAGGGGCATTCAGATAATTGTGTATCACCATAGTGACAAGTCTTCTTCTTCTGCTTGTCTTGTCGGGTCAATGGCAAAATGTAGATCTTCAGAGTATACCAGCCCAAAACGTGGCCACATCAATGGCTCGTTGGTTGGTGCTGAAAAGGTCATCCTGGGTACAGATGAACGGAGAGGTGGAGAACGACAATAAGTGCGATTACATAGTACTTAATACATAGATTGTATACAGCCCAGTCTGGTTGACGGTAGGTCATAGTTGGCGCTTGAGTAGATGGTTCGACTGGACAAGAAAGCTTGTGTTGCCCCTGGTGGATCACCAAGAGGCAGATCACATACCACTTTAAAATCGTGCCTAACGAAACCCTACCTTCCTTCCAGGTAAATATCGAAGACTCGCAGATCTCCCTCACGGGACCCAACAGCATCGTTGGCCGCACGCTGGTGGTTCACGCAGACCCGGACGACCTCGGCGCGGGCGGGCACGAGCTCAGCAAGACCACGGGCAACGCCGGGGCGCGCATAGCTTGCGGGGTCATCGGCCTCGCGTCCTCCGCATGAACCGAGAAGGCTAAGATCTAGACACTCCTAACGACATCTAAAAGTCTTTTTCTTGTCGAATAATTTGAAATTATCTGTGCCTAGAATTCGAATTTTGTGTACCCAGAATTCGGATTTTGTGTGCCCAGAATTCGGATCTTGTGTGCCCAGAATTCGGATTTTGTGTGCCCAGAATTCGGATTTTGTGTGCCCAGAATTCGGATTTTGTGTGCCCAGAATTCGGATTTTGTGTGACCAGAATTCGGATTTTGTGTGCCCAGAATTCGGATTTTGTGTGCCTAGAATTCGGATTTTGTGTGCCCAGAATTCGGATTTTGTATGCCCAGAATTCGGATTTTGTGTGCCCAGAATTCGGATTTTGTGTGCCCAGAAGTCCAAAGTGTTAAAATCATATCATAAAAACTTCAATCTACGATTCATGCCGCATTGTCGACATATCTATGCGAATTAAAATCTCTGAAATGTTAAAAATGCTTTAATAATCATTGTACTGTTTTAACTTTTACTGTAACTGTAAGCTTGGAAATTCGATGATGAAAAATGCCAACGAAAGTTGGAAGTAAAATGACTTGTTTTTGTCATTTGAAATCTACTATTAATTTTTAAAAATTAGGCTTTATTTATTACAGTGTGGAAATTTTATGAAAGGAGAGGCAGTGGGAGGAGAAATGAGTGAATTAAATAAATTAAATTAAACTTAACAAAAATATATTCGTCGGGTATATGTTGTAGGGACGAATATATTTCCTTTTTACTGTCGTTGTCATCCAGTCATGACAAAGTGTCATCTATAGCATCATGACACAATGTTATAAAACCCTTATTTTGTGTCGACTGTCGCTACTGGTTAACTTTGGATGAATAGCGTTGTCACGACTAGATGACTGTGGTGGTGAAAAGGTTAAAAATACCATTGAATTTCCAAGTCTTACTTTCCAAAGTTTAATAAAATGAACTTCAAACTTTTATGAGTGTCTAGATAACTAAGAGAGTGAACAAATATATCTACTTAGAATTTAGGTAGAAAGTGTTCTAAGTATGGTTAATACTTATCTTATCCAATGTTTACTGCAAACTATATTTTATTTTGTTTCAATAAACGGTTTGGGATTACAATTGTAGTTTTCTTTTTACCCATATTTGACAACATTGTGAAATTTACTGTAACTTTGAATTCGAAGTATATCTCGTACTATTGAGTATTCTTTTAAATATAACCATGGCCTATATGGCGCAGTGGTAGTGCAACTGCCTGCGACGCAAAGGTTCCGGGTTAGATTCTCGGTGGGACACTCGCAAAGTTGATATTTATCACTTTGTGATATGTTCCCTGTCTGGTTAGGACATTGCAGGCTGAATCACCTGATTGTCCGAAAAGAAATTGTTCCGTGCTTCCGTGGGCACGTTAAGCCGTCGGTCCTGGTTGCTATGATTACTTAGACGGCAGTCGTTATATAACCATGTCAGAGATCTACTCTCTCTCTCTTTTCGTGTGGGACACCGAGCCGTCCAACGACCCGATGAACCCTGGTGTGAGTTTTTCAACCGCCTACTACCACTAGTAGGCCTCTGACATGGTTGTGTTACGACCGCCGTCTAGTAGTAGACGGTTAAAAACTCTGACACCAGGGTTCATCGTGTCGTTTGACAACTCGGTGTCCCACACGGAAAAATAAAACTATGATTACTTTTTCAATATGTACCTCTACTAAATTTAATAGTATTTTTGCATGTCGACGAGTGTAACTCTTTATATTATTTATTTCAATTTAGTTTTTGTTTTTTCTGTTCCAATATTGCTTTCGCAAATTCCAATACTTTTTTTGGGTTTATGGAAACAACACACAATATCGTCACCAAATCGGCATATTCGTTTCAATTATTTACAGACTCAAATTATATTCGTACGCTAGGTGCAAGCGGCCAATCGGTAAAGCGGCGGAAAATAGGTGTCCCACTGACCGCAAGTACTAAGTACCTACCTACGCATTCTTTTTTTTTACCCTTGCGTCGAAGCAGCCGGTAAATATAATTCGAACCTTTCGGTTACAGTAATAAAACCGTAAAGTGTACTTGTGCGGTGATTTATGTGAATGCAACTGAGGCTTGCAATCCCATTATATGCCCGTCGAACAACTGTCGTTGCAGCTTACAATAGGTAGGTAGACTTTATAATAAATTATCTTGTTACATCTGAAGCGTGTTCTCAATTCAACTTTTCAATAATCGTCGTATATTCCAGGGTGAGCACGGTTTCCACATCCATGAATTTGGCGACAACACGAACGGCTGCACCTCAGCTAGAGCCCACTTCAACCCCGGCAACTGCGACCACGGATCACCTGACGAGCACGTGCGCCACGTGGGGGACCTCGGAAATATCGTGGCTAGTGAGGACGGCGCCGTCACTAAAGTGAGTAGGCATGGAACTATAGATCAACCTGGGGCGCGTTCAATGGACCACGGATAATATATCTTTCGTCGCTCTGTTATACTTTGATAGTTCGTAAAACCGCGTTTTGGAGCGCATGGTAGAAAATTTCTCCTGACTGGCGTGCTAAAACGCGATTTTATGACCTGTCATCGAGAAAATACCGACTAGGAGAAACAGCATGAACGTGCCCCCGGAAACCGTACTCTGTATTGAAAAGTTAAGTTATATTAATATTTGACCGATGCGCATGGTTAAAAAGTACGTCCATGCCGCCGATGCGAGGCTCAGTTACGCTTCTCTCTTTCTTATTTTCCCGAGTTATCCCGAGTACTCCCGAGTGTACCCAACGTTTACCCACGATAGTAGGGTGACCATCATAATCAGTTTTTGAAACCGGTATGCATACCGAAATAAATTAAGTACGTAATCTCAACGAAACAACCATTTTGAAATTGAAAAAATATTAAGTTCATTGCTTGGATCATGTTCGTACTCAATAAAATTCGAACATAATGATTATTTTGTAGATTGACGTTATTTAAGTTTTTAAATACCAGCCTTTTTCTAAAAGCTTCTTGGTATCAGGCATGGCAAATACGAAGCCAAATATTATTATTATCTATGACATAGAGTAGAAATCACATAGAGATGACACTCCCGCTCCAGACGCGCTCAAGGTCAATCCGTCTGGCTGTCTCTTAGCGAACAATTCAGTCGGGAGTGCGCTTCGCCGCGGAAACGTTCGTCGTGCGGGTCGAATTTTCATTTTTTGTGAAAAATTTAGCAATGCCGAATTATTGTGGTGTGTATGGCTGCAAAAGTAAGTTTTTTTAATTTGCCTAAAGATGAGCCAAGGTAAGTGATGATTTTACAGTAAATACCTAGGTACCTACCATTCGTTATTATACGTAATTGTTGTATGTACTCCTATTTTTACTTACGTAGGTACCTAGTTTCCATTTTCTAATTTAAACTACCTAGGTGCCTAAGTCATTGTTAGCTGATAATGATAAATAAGCACATTCGTATCGTAGGTATGTTTTGCACCTATTTTAAAATTCTTTACCTACCTATTAACAACAAAATGGTAAGGTAAGACTTTAAAACGGGTAAATATTTTGTTCCCACGGGAAAACTGTTAGCAGCGGTCGCAACCGCTTGACTGGCCGCTAGTCTGGAATAAAATTATTGGCACGTGACAGCCCCGACTTAAAGCGCGGGAGAGTGCGGGGCGTTACGGGCTGCGGGGGGAAGTAGGTATTTAAAGCGCGGCTTTTGGGGCCCAGACAAAGGAGTTTCGTTTCTATACGCAGTATTATTATCTATTCTTATGTCTATGAGTAGAGCAGGCAGGCAGTCGATGTGCAACTGATAATGCCTGTATAGTACAGCCAGTTACTTTAAATAAGTTTTCATTTCTTTAATCAATATTTGTTTTTTTTTATGTTCGTCTAGTCTTTTCTTGAATATATTGATGTTTGGCGTTGATACTACATCTTCGGGCAGTTTATAAGTTAAATATTGGGCATATAACACATGTTGCACCTCCGTTGAATACGGAGCTCGCTTCACTCACATTATGTTCGTGTAGCGCAGTGCAGGCTCTTTTCACTTATAACGTAACTTAAAGAGCACGCTGATATGTAGGTATTGTGTTGGTGTTTGTTGTAGCGGCCATTTCACTTTGACTGTAAAATAGTAGCACAAATAGCGAGCAGTCAATCTTATTTTCCATAAGGAAGATATTTCTAAAGCGCCATTAAAATGGTGGTGGCGTAAAGTTACATGCCGTGTAATTAACCTGGCCAGCTCCGAGGCAGTGCCTTTATTTTATTTTTTCATCCCGCCTGAGCCGGTTTTCTATTAGGACAATACAAAATTGTTATAAAAATAAGAAAATTGTGTTATACAAATTTTCTTTTTTTACAATGACGGATCATGACGTCAATAAGTGATAGTAGGTACTATCCTACATTGAATAAATTAATTTCATTTTTATTTCTTTTCCCAGATATGCGTTCGGGACTCCATGATCTCCTTAAGCGGCGAAAACAGCATCGTCGGGCGTACCCTAGTGATTCATGCTGATCCAGACGACCTAGGCAAAACTGGGCACAACCTTAGCAAGACCACGGGTAATGCCGGGGCGCGTATCGCCTGTGGGATCATCGGGCTCACCGAATCCGGCCAAAACTGAATTAAACTGTTAAACAAATCGCAAAAATAATTGATGCTTTATGGGGATTTAGAAAATACCCATAAATGTTACCTTAGGCTCGAGTTTTATTCGTCTACGTGCCTATGTTATGAAACTACAGGCTACAAGTCTACAGGTGAAATTCTTAGTACATTGCGTAGCCGGTTCATATTCCTGGACTTCCTTCCTGTGGCCTGTGCTATCATTGAACAACTACAATTCTACAGGCGAAAAAGTGGCAACTTCGCGCCAAAATTAATATTTAAATAGCAACACTGATGACAAATTACAACTACAGGCGTTTTTTAAAGCTACAGGTCTAAAATTTTACAAGTCACAGCTACAGGCACCTGTAGATTTCCATCGACAAACCATAGGGTAGATTTTGCTTTTAAAAACACAATCGAGCGAGTTTTTACAGGTGTTCATCAAAAGACTTGTAAACTACAACTGAAAAACTTACAACTTGTGAATAATTTTACAGGTCGTCTGACCCAGGTAATTATTTTACAAGTGCAAGATTTCTGCATAAAAATCTATTCAAAATGTTCAAAAGTACTCAAAACGCGTTCCTTGCCAAATTATTTTGCTCGAGGCGTTAAATAAAGCAAAACTTTACGGTCAATTGTGGATTATTATTATTAATTCACAACAGTACTATTTTAACGTACTCTATCAATAATATGATTTTAATTAGAAATATAGTTGATTTCATTATTGTAATTTCCTTTTTATTAAAATAATAATTTTCAGTGTAATGTCTTATATATTTAGCAAAGTGTTTACATACTTTCACATTATTTAATCTGTGCTATAACATTGACGTCAAATTTGAGTGAATGAAATGAATGAATCGATAATGTTGTACATCGACTTGTAAAATTTACCTGTAGTCGAGATTCTGGTCTAGTATCATAACATAATTGATAACCGACTACGCAGTGAACATCGAATTTCACCTGTAAAATTGTAGCCTTTAGTTTGATAATATCGGATAGTCGCTTTTTGCGACGGACGCCCATGGGTAGAATTGATAGTTGCCGCGTCCTACTACTTCCCCCATCCAACCTCGCGTTTTAAACACCTTCCGAGACACATCCTTACGGAAGAAGATGATGAAATCACAGTAGCCACTGCTGCAGCCATTGCGAGTAGATCACACTCCACAAGCTCCTTAAGCAACCGACGCCCCCGCCGGCGGGGGCGCGGAGGTCCCTCATTTGCTCCCCACTTTGGGAACTACCGGCACGTGCCGGGTAGATTCAGTCCAATACGTTCTTCCCAGAACAACTCGTAAGCCCAATCGCGCCGTTGTTTGAACAACCACAAACTTTTTCGGGTGAGCTCCTGCTCCCCACCATACAGTCAGGTGTAGATTAAAAGCCCCGGGGCTAAAATCATAGGGTCCACAACTATAAAAAAAAATCACACCAGTTATTATTTTGGATTCGGTGGGAGGCCCATGTTTAGGAGTGGACTATTGTGGCTGTTGATTATTTATTAGCTTGCGTAGGTAATACCTCAAATATTAGGGCATAAAATTTATAATTAAAGATAGTAAAAAGAAATCTTACAATTACATATATTTTGTATGTATGTAAATCCTTACAATCATGTCATGATGCAAACTTATTTTATTGTTAAAAAAATGGCAGTTAATGCTATGTATGCCTACCCTGCAAGGGATAAAGGCGTGATATGCATATGTATGTTTAATGTTGTTTTTATTTATTTTGCTTGTATTGTAGGAAATCCTAATGGATGCTGAAAGTAATATCTTCATTCAATGTTTGTTTGTTTATTTACTTTATGTTATTTAATTTTTGTTTTAATAAACTGTGTAAGATTAAATTTTTTAAATTAAGTACTTTTTGTTTAATTAATTACTTTAGGCTGTTAAAGTTATATGAATAGAATCTCATATGCTTAACTACATTGGGAGGTACGTACATATACTTACTGAATAATTATATTGAATAGGTTACTTAGAAATATTTTAATTGTCCAATAGAAAAGATTTGTATAACATCGTCAGAGAAAAATACATTACATGAAGAATCATGAGCTTGGAACATTTGAGGGCTGTTTGTGTTCCATTGCCATAGACTATTACTATCACTTTGCACACTCACGGAAACCCAATAGTTCTCTAATTCCCTGGATTTCATATACCGCTGCAAGCTTTCACAAACTTTGCTTATAATGGTTGGTGTGATGAACCCTTTTACAATGAGAAGGGATATTCTGGTTGTTTTAAATGCAAGTTCGCTCTCTGGTTGACTGTAAGTACTGATATAAGTTTCTGTTGGAGTTAAATCGCCTTCTGTTGCAAGCATGCCAATCCATTCGGTCATTTCTTCAAGGGGTGTGTCTTTGATGGATGAAATTTCGGTAACATATGGATTAAGTTTCTTCATCTTTAAACTTTCAAGGCTGACATGATAATCTTTATCGTAGAAATACTTTGCTATTGACGATGGACAAATATCATCTTCATTTGGTTCCCAAGATATCCAACAGTCAAATTTTTCCAATCTGTTCAAGCTTAACTTTAGTTTATCATGTCTAGTTGCGTTTTTTAGATCTATTTTGATTTCATAAAAGTTGTGTGGCCGTTTTGTTCCTTCCAGACCAATTGTTTGAAATATGTGCGTCAGGACGTGAACAGTTAGAACCCCATCAGGAGTAATAGCGAAACAATTTTCGGTAATACATTTCCTATCTGCTGATAAACAGTGCAGCTTACCATTCTTTACAAACTTGTCAATAAATATTGGCTCCACAAACTCTGCTAAGGAACATCCAGATATTTTATAGTAATCAGAGTCCTCGAAGGCACAATCTTCAATAGAACTTGGCGTCTGCAGCTCGTCCGGAATGGCAATGATTAAGCTTGAGTAGAAACTATTGGTTGTAAAAGTTTCTTCAAGTTTGTTCAAACTGTTGAACTCTTTGTGTGATTTCATTACTTTCGGAGGAGGGAAATTTGAAACTTCTGGACATAACATCTTTACAGGCAATTTGCTTTCGCTAGGCACTGATTAATTTATGATTTTTATTAAGAATATCAGTAAAACACTCGCACAAACATAACCTCACTTTTATCCACCAACATATGACTTTGACGTTTACGCTCCGTTACGATTTGGAGGAACTAAAAAGTGTATTTTTGTCAAAAGGTCAAAAGTCTAATGGAACGTAGCTACGGCGGTAAGTTTAAAATTTTTTGATGGTTGCGGGTGGGTTGAGCAGTGCGTACAATTATTTATTTTGTGACACTAAGGGCCCTTTTCCTGTCATGCGTATTTTCGCCCGCGCGCGGATCTGGTCCGCATGCGGACCGCCCGCATCCTATCATTTGATGCACGTTTTTCCTATGGTGCGGCTAGCACGCGCGCGGAACGCGGATTGGATGCGGGGGCGGTAAACGAAATCCCTGTCCTGCGTGTGGCCCGGAGCGTGCTGTCACCCGCATGCGGATCAGATCCGCGCGCGGGCGAAAACACGCATGACAGGAAAAGGGCCTTAAGAATCGGGCGTATTTCTCGGACGTTGTCTGTCACGTAATGGAATTCCTCAATTTTGAACATGTTTATTTTCCCAAAATGTGTGTCTATATTAAATATTTTTTAAATATAGTACTTGAAAAGTATAATTATTTCTATAAATATTCATTAGATTTCGCATGAAATGAAATGAAAAATGTAGTCAGTCAATTATCAGTTCCATTACGTTACGAAATTGAGGTGTTATTAAAGTAAAACTACTCACTTAATTGCAAAATCAGTATATATGTAAGATAAATGAGGAGAATAGTAATAAAAACAAATATCACATTCCTGATATTTTCTTCACATAAATGGCACAGAATCATAAATATGACATTACGTTACGTTTGTGTACAAAACACCTTATAACAATATCAGTTATACTGTTTTAAACGACATATAGTGAAATATTTCTATAAAAATATATACTACGTTCTATAGTCTTTTTATTAGTCTTTACGTCGCAAAGATTATAGTAATACTTATTTAATTATATTTTTTTTTAAATCTCAACCACAATGAGACACGTCACGAATGGAAAGTGATGTGACGTAAAGGAAATAAGGCACTGGTCACATTACAAAAAATGGGTCAATTTTAGAAGCTAAATATTTCGTATTTATGTAATATTTAAAGGAACATAATAACCAATTAAAAAACTACAAAAAAACTAGTATTCTTTAAGAATACCTACAAAGAAAATTCGAATCGTACCAGATCACGAAAATACATTAAAAGAAATCCCAATTTTATTCCTCGTGAACCCAGCCTAAGAATTCCATACGTTACAACTTTTGGTTCCCTTGTACATCACGTCACGTATAGAAGTAACGTAATTTGATCCATCGGCAATAAAATGCAAATATTGAGTAAATTAATGCAAATTAATACAACTAACTAGTACTACCAATCAAAAGAAAACATACGGAAACAGATAACATAACAGACTCAATAAGAAACAGGGATCTTCCCTTTGAAAACAACCGTTTGTAGTGGAACAAAAATTTGGACCACGATGCGCACCATCACTTCAAACCATGTTTTTGACAAGAATGTTGTGAAAAATAGAATTTTGCGGCCGCGCATAGTGTGAAATTCTTGCCATTTATCAAAATAAAGTAATGCATGGTAGAATTTCACATCTTAACTGGGAAAAAATACTCCGTTACGGGTAGTGGAATTTCCACCTAACGTAATTCTAAGGACAACAAAACTTTTAATTTATTTAATTATTTTTATATGAAATCGTATCTTAAATGATAAATATTTTAAAACTAGGATATATAGCCTATAAGTAAAACAAATACCACTTATGGAAAAGGTGTCAGTAACGTAAAAAATACACAACAAATGCGTTACGGTGGGCATAGGACACGCGAAATTTTGATGATTTTTAACATAATTACTTATTTTTTTCAAGATTTAATATTAAGCCCAACTTTATTTTATTTTTAATAGGTAGTATATTTACTAATTTCAATGTTCAATAATAGAGAAATACGTAATGAAGCAACAGTTCGTTAGAAAATATGTCTGAAGTCAGGGGACACGCCAATTTTTAGCGGACAACGTCCGAGAAATAAGCCCAATCACATTGCACAGGATGCTTTTGCCGCCCAGAGCACAGGTTTCAATTTTGATTAGGGCTGATTACTCCGTTTTTGCAGCCGTTTACGCTCTGACTACCCGGCAAGGGATAATGGGCGTGATATGTGTTTGTATGATTACTGAGGGCCTATAATATTTTAATGATAACTTTGGACCTTTCTTCTTGCGTATTCTCTCTGTGTATGTGTTCAACGGCCATAGGCGTATACAAGGGGGGGAGAATGGGTGGACATGACCCCCCCATGACGCAAGAATTCTACTACTACTATAGCCGATATCACATCAGCACGCCTCGCCTTCCATCGTTTGCTCTCGCTCGCAATACGTGAAGTGTTGTAGCGCAGTGTGAGCTAGGTACACGACACTCTTTTGCCTTATAAACGTTAAATGTTGAGCTCGCTTCGCTAGCTCGCATAGTGTTTGCGCCTCTTTTTCCTTTTTTAACGAGACAAGTCATGTTGCTTCGCTTGCTATAAGTGTACCTAATGATAGAATAGAATAGAATATCTTTATTTGCTTAAAACATGGTATAAAAAGGTGGTACAATAAATCATTATTACAGAATCACATGTTTTGCCTCAATTGAATGGGCATGCAAAGCACATAATAGGTTTTTTTGTTTTAAAATTTGTCATTTTCTAGAAATTCCTTAATACTATAAAAATTATGACTACTAATCCATGAATACAATGCTTTCTTAAACGGTTTATTACACAATAATTTAATGTCTTTTGGAATCCTATTGTATATACGAATAAACATTACAGAACAATTTTTAGAATATTGGTGTGTCCTAGGGTTTTGGCTATAAACAAGTCTGCGTAGATCCCTTCTATTTCGTGAATTAATACTACCAGCGTCAGTAAACATATGTATGTTATTATTCACAAAAACAGAAACCTCGTATATGTATAATGAGGGCAAAGGCAATATCGAAAGATCTTTAAAAAACGGTTTGCATGATTCCATGGGTGGTATACCACAAATAGCTCTAATGCACTTCTTCTGGGAGACAAAGACTCTACCAATACAAGAACTACTGCCCCAAAAAATCAATCCATATCTTAAAACCGATTGCACATACGCATGATATGCAGTAACAGCTGTCTTCTTATTAGTAACATTTCTTAGGCGTTTAAGAGCGTATACAAACCTATTTACTCTGCTACATATTTCGTCAACCTGATTTGTCCATTTTATTTGTTTATCTAACGTAATACCTAGAAATTTTGCATTTTGTACATTTTCAATTTTTATATCAGTATAAAATATATCAAAACTCAAGTCAACATTTTTGAAATTATTTAATTGCATATATTTAGTTTTTGTGAAATTTATTTTAAGATTATTATTATCAAGCCATGTAACTATTGAATTAATGGTACTGTTTATCTCACATTGATGTTCTAAAATAGTACTATTTTTCTTATCTGACGTTACTACGACTGATATATCGTCCGCAAACATGACGCACTTATGGTTTACGACATGAGGGATATCGTTCACATAAAGTAGAAACAATAGTGGGCCGAGAACGCTTCCCTGCGGGACTCCATATTTATTTATTTTAGTTTCCGAGTAATGAGCAGATATTTCACTTTTAGTGTTTATACTATGAATAACCACGGATTGTTTGCGACCATAGAGGTAAGATGCAAACCAATTCAAAGGTAGGCCCCTTATTCCAATTGTTTCTAGCTTACATAGTAATGAAGAATGTGAAACCAAATCAAAAGCACTTGATAGGTCAAACAACAACAACGTCGTAAGATTATTTTTGTTTAAACTATCAAGTACGTTTCTTAACAACGAAAAAGCAGCCAAAGTTGTTGATTTATTCTTCTGATATGCATATTGGTCCGGGTTTATAATACTAAATTTTGTACAGAAGTCAACCACCCTATTGACCATACACTTTTCGAATATCTTAGACATAATCGGTATTAAAGTAATTGGCCTATAATTCTTAACGTCTTCAGTACTACCCTTTTTATGAAGTGGTTTAACTATTGAAGTTTTTAATCTCTCCGGAAAAGTCCCTGTACTAAAAGATAAGTTAATAAGATATGTCAAGACTGTTAGGTACTCGTTTAAGCTTACTTTCAGTATCATTGTATTAACTTCATCAAACCCTACCGATTTAGTATCATTTAGTGAGTGTATTACGTTTTTAATTTCTATGCCTGTAGCTTGTCTCAAGAAAAATGAATGTGAAATATTTTTATTAAAACTAGAATTAATACATTTATTACTATGAACATTTGTTGTGGAAATATAATGGTCGTTAAACACATTTGCAATTATACCGGGTTCTTTGATTATATCATAGCCAACCTGAATACTTATCATATTGTTTTCGGCTGCATTTGTACATGTAACTTCATCTTTTATGATATCCCACGAGGCCTTACATTTATTTTTACTATTTGTCACATATTGGATATTGTTTCTGCGTTTTGAATGAAATATACACCTCTGTAGAATTTTTGTATAGGAACGATATTTTTTCCTAGATGTAGTTGTATTACTTGTATAATAACTATATCCAAGATGTCGTTTTGTTCTACAGCTCTTTCTTATACCCTTACTTATCCATTTATGTTTATTTCTATTTGTATTTATTTTAATTTTGTTTATGGGAAAACATAGTTTGTATAACAAGGTAAACATATCATGGAATTTATTAAAACTTGTATTTAAATCCTTGTCTTCAAAAACATCTTTCCATGACAGACTCCTCAAACATTCACGAAATTTTGTAATGTTTTCTAAACTATAATTTCTTTTAAATACATAAAATGTGGTCGGAGCTAGATTTTTTGATGCTACCGGAAAACTCAACATTTGCGCTGTGTTATGATCGGATAAGTGCAGTGGCAATACAAATCCTGTAGCATTGTGGATATCGCTCATAATATGATCTATGCAAGTTTTTGCTCTGGTTGGTGTTTTTATATGTAGTATCAAACCATAGTTAGTTGCTATTTGGTTTAAGCTTACAGTATGTTTATTTGAAATAAGTGTATTTATATTGAAATCACCCGTCACAATGATTTTTTTGTTTTTATTTTTATACCGCTTACATACGTCATGTAGCAGAGAATCAAGTTTATATAGAAAATATGCAGGCTTGGAATCAGGTGTCCTATACAAACAGATAATAATTAAGTTGTTGGATATTATTTCAGCACCGCAACATTCAAATGACTTAGGCACTGCATGTTTGAGTACAAATTTTAGTTCCTTTGCTAACATATCCTTTCTAACTAAAATACACGCACCTCCTCTGTTTTTAATTCTACAATAAGCAGCTTTAAGATTATAGTTGTTAATTTTTACATAATGTTCATTTCCTTTAGGAACAAATGTTTCGGTTAGGCATAATACATCTGGTTCACAGTGTTTTTGTTTGAGGTCACCAATAGTTATTTCCAGTATTTCTTTCTTGGCTAGTATGCTGGAAATATTTTGATGCATTACGATAAATTCTGAGTTTTGGACATAACCTTTCCTATTATTCCCGAAAAAACTTACTTTTTACCTCGTATCGAAAATAGTGTGGAATTGTTCCCTTTTTTTTAAATTCAGAAGCACCAGTTGCCTTGGTAGAGCCCTTATCAGAAGTGGCAGAAATTATGACATTATAATGATCATGCATACGACGGAAATAAAATGGTATTGTGCCTTTTTTAGGTTCTGTCTTGTGTTTTTGTCCCTGGCGATTCACAAGTTTTTTTATTTGTTTTACATCTAGATATTTTTTAGCATAGTCAATTGAGTCAATAACATAATTTAATTTATTACAAATATCATTCCTTTTACATTTATTGGGCAAATGAATAAAATTACAGTTTTCGAATTGATTACATAAGTGTTCTATGTCATTATTCAAACTATCAACATCATTATATTTATTATAATTTATACTTAATATAAAAAATGACGTACCCAAATATTTTGTGAACATTTTCTTTAATTGATCTAAGATTGTTTCACTATAAATATCAAATTCGCCTACTGATAAAATAACTTTATCTTGTGCATTAAGCTCAGCGTTTTGAAGAGAACCTAATATGTTATGTGTGTTAGCGTACGGTTTAACTTGTCCTTCGATTGCATATTTAGTATATTTTGTTCCCTCTCTGCTAAACGTCAATGCTGAAGCTAGTCCACTGCATCGTTTGCCTCCGAATACCCATAGCCTTGGTAGATCAGTTTGAGAAGAGTTTGTATTATCTCGACGAGCAACATTCTTTATAACTGGCGTATTACCATCGTTACACTTTTCTTTGCTGATTGTGCGTTGTAACTCCTCATTTAAATCAAGTATCAATTTCTTATTCATTAAAAGTTCATTCTGCATAATATCTTTAGCGTGAATAGCGTCGTCAGGTTTTGGATGTGTAGCTTATTATGCTTTCTCTCTTAACGTGAAACGTCGACCTCGTTTCGTTCGCAATCCACGCTGCAGTGGTAGCGAAACGCAGTGTTTCACCGGTCTTGCCTCTTTATTAGTGAAATGTCGAGCTCGCTTCGCTCGCAATATGTGCGGTTTTGCTGAAGCGTAGTGGGGCTCTTCTATTGCCTTTTGAACGTGAAATGTTGAGTTCGCTTCGCTCGCAATATGTGTGGGTTTACTGTAACGTAGTGGGGCTCCTCTTTTGCCTTTTTAACGTAAATTGTCGAGCTTGCTTCGCTCGCAAATATGACTTGTGAAAAGTAGCTGTGGCGCAGTGTGGCTCCTCTCTTGCCATTAAACGCGAAATGTCGAGCCACGGTCAACGGTACTTCGATTGAAGTGAATCAGTCGAATTGGATGGGTTGTGGTGTGGAATGGTGGTCTACTCCTATTAGGTAAAGTAAACACAAGCTCATAAATATCACAAACCTAACTTTATTATCACAATGTACAGATCCTAAATACAATTAAATACTTAAACTAAAGTTGCATCTAAGCTAGACTGAGTTCGTTGGCGGGCACGAAGGCGTAGAACGCTTTCACCGAGTCCACGGTGTTGCTGACGATGGCGTGGACAATGGGACCGGCGACTTCGTTCATCACTTCACGCCAGTTCTCGTTTATGAACTTGGAGATCGGGTCCGCTGTAAAAATATTGAGGCGTAAGTTTGATACTGAAAAACAGGGAACAATGCAGCGAAGAGAGAATATATTAGAGAAAGACCAATTTTGATCATTTCATTACTCTACGGCCTAAGGTTACTGTCCCAAAGAGGCAGTCGTTTGATTTTGTGCATGGCAGTTTACAAGGCTGTATTTAGCATTTTGGGCTGGTATGGATCTCGCTTAAAAGCGGTCTGCCCAAGCTCCGTACTTCCCTGAACTACGTATAAGGCTTACCAAGAATTTTGTTACCGCGGAAGAGGTTATCAAAGTGGAAGGAGGTACTGGTCTTGATGTTGTAGTTGTGCTTCCAGCTGACCACTACCCAGTGTCGCTTGCCGTCGGCTCCGCCTACTGCGTCAACTGCCTCGGATGTCTGACACAACTGCTTGGTGTGCCTACCTCGACTATAAAGCAAAAAATGCATGAAGACTCACCAAGTACTTTGTTCCCGTGGAAGAGGTTGTCGAAGTGGAAGACGGTGCTGGTTTTAATGTTGTAGTTGTGCTTCCAGCTGGCCACGACCCAGTGTGGCTTGCCGTCGGATCCGTCTACCGTGTCTACATTAGCTACCACCTTGATCACGATGTCGCCTGGAAAAAAGAGGATTTTTATTAAACTCTGATGGAAAGTGTTGACAACAGAAGATTACTTCGATGGCGTTAGGTAAATGAGTTGTATATAGTAGGTATCGGTAATGTTACTATTATTCTATTCATTAGTTTTAAATCGGCCGAGAGCGTGTCGGTCACGCCCAAATATAAAGTTTCCTAGTCATTAAATATGAATTAAACATAATTTCAATGACATCTTTAATAGTTACAGCTGGACCAAATTAGGGCTGAAAAACGCTTATTTCAAACGCGAATAGGTATCTCGAGACAGGGACACTTCATTAATTTTGTTTTGCAAGCTGACAAGTCTTATTAAACGATACCATATGCACTATACAGGTTCAGAAATTAAATGTTTTTGTTGATATGTTTTAGTTTTTGCCAATAGAAGCAAATCCTCCATGCGAAATTTTATGCAATTTATAATTGCAAAACTGACGAAGTTATTAAGGCGGGCCACACATACGGACACACTAAGATTTGTAGTAGACTACGAAACCCTAGAAATGAAACATCATTGAATTCAGTACATACGAATATGAAATTTAAATAAAACCAACTGTGCCAGTGGCACGGAGCGCCGCGTTCCTAAGTTCGAAGCCCGTCTGCGTGAAACGTTTGGACAATTTATTTTCTGGGCATGTTTATGTACTTAGCTTTAACACGTAGGTCTTAGTGTTTTTGTTTGCTAATCAAACGATGTACTTATTTACCTACGCTCACATACTTACCGCAAAGTTTACCTACTCAATGACGTCATAGACACAAAAACAAGTAGGTACAACGTAAATTACCTACCTATTCAATGTTTAATGAACCACGGAAACACTAAAATTGTTGGTTTTCTCTATAATTAGATTGAACCACGGAAATTTTATAATTTGATATGTATCTTGCTTAAACAAGCTGTTATTTAAAGCGATGTTAGCAATGCAAATAACTTTGAAATTTTCCAACACTAGAAAATGGCCTTATGCTCTTTTAGCTAACAGATCATTTTTAACTTACAAAAATAAGGACTCATTGAATAATTGCATCGCTCTACATTAGCGCACAACTTCCGCCATTTTGCGCCGGCCCTTATGCTACGTTCACACAAATCACCTTCTCCTGCTCCTGCCGCTACCGCGAATATAATCAACGCGAGTGAGTGTTCACACACCGCCGTCATACTCATCACGAACCAATACGAGTGAGCGAGATAGCAATACATTCTACTCGCGTTCGTTCGTTCTTCGATGGAGCACGGAAAGTGGCAGCGGCATGACGAGTAGCAGCGCGAGTAATCTGTTTACATACTCGCGCTGCCTACTTCCCTAACTATTTCCCTGCCCATATTATCATTGTGTGAACGTGATATTACATGTTATAAATCTATTAGAAGCCCAAGCTTAGACTATTATACCTCTATACTGTGCTACACTACACACGTGCTACTAGTCTGGTAGTAAGTAGGTATTATCTATAGGTACCTATAGCTTCTGACCACGACAATTCGCGGTCACAGCTCCATAAACCATGTTAACCCATGATCTTGAATGTGTTTAAGGCAATTGTTATACTGTATTAAGGAAACTGTTGATCGTAAAAGTTTAATGCTAATTGATGATTTTATTTTATCTCCATGTGACAACTACTATAGTTTATTACCTACCTACCCAGGTAGAGACGAGTACCTTTGAGACGAGTACTTCTTTTCTCTCTCTCTCTTTTTCGTGTGGGACACCGAGTCGTCCAACAACCCGATGAACCCTGGTGTCAGAGTTTTTCAACGAGTACTAAGAGAATGAAAAATTGGGAAGTGTCGATGGAAACCTTGCAAAATGTTCAAGTGCGGGCAGGATTTGAACCTGCGACTTTCGTCATTACTAGTGACGACGCCTCTTCCATATGGGCTACCGCAGCTCGCTCCATTTACCGGGTCAATTTTGCAACTAATGTCCGGCGATTAATTCTATCTATCGACTAAGTCTATCTATCTGTGATATGATGGTACTCACGGATGCTGAGGGTGTAGGGGCCGTCTCCCTGCACGGGGAATATCAGCAGTTGACCGTCGAGGGTGTAGTTCCCTGTCAGCGTCACGTCGCAGCGGATCAGCACTGTCTGCTTGCCTTTAGGCTTCGCATTGTCCATCGTGATCCTGGAAAGAAAATTACGTCCTTATATTATTTAAAAGTTTTAACAGTTGATGAATATAAACGCCTTTTTTGAAATCATTTTAAGACGACCCGCATCAACTGCTTTTTTTGCATTGAATTTGACGACGCATGTTGCTGAAAGTAAGCATTGTTCTTTTTTTTTTACGAAGCATGTTGCTGAAGCTTATTTTTGTCACAGTTTTTGACGAAGCTTGTTGCTTTTGTTCTGTATCTTTAGATTAATGTCTGACGATGCCTGTTGCAGATTAGCTCTTGTTTGATTATTTTTTCTAATAATTAATACACTGCTTTTAAGAGTTTACTCCTTACTACATGGTTACCTGGAAGATATTGCTACCTGAGCATGAAGGCTGCAATTTTTATTTTTATTTTACTTTTTTGTAATAATGTGTTTTTGTTGTGTAGTAAAGTGTATTGTGATTTTTGGGGACTGAATGAAACTCTAGGAATTTACTGAAGGGAAGATTTTTACCAACGTATGACATTCAGCAAAATTACGATTGGGATTTTTTGAAAAACTGTGATTTAATCTACTTTAAACCTTATTTTGTGATAATGACTTGATTATGCATATTCCATAAGCAGATTGGCGAAAATACTTTTTTTTAAGGAACAGGATTGGCAAAAGAAATGTTATCCGTCATTATGAAACAAAACAATGCAGGATAACTAAGTAGTTTTCTCCGGAAGATATAAGAAATAATTACAGAGTCATTGTATTCATCACAGCTGATCGACTTGTAAATCAATGGCATAATTAAACGCGAAGCTTAAACATTCTTCGTCTTTCCCAGAGATATAATAATAGGCAGATAATAGTCTTTTCAACACGTGCAGACAATGCGATGCGTGTCAATAAAGACTAAAGAGGCCTATGTCCTGAAGCGAGTGATTATAATAAGGATAAAATACGAGTCACGTGAGGTTGCACGTGTGCGGTTACCAATCTCGACTCCTATAACATGCCGGTCGCTAGCGCAATAGGTCAAAATGCCGAGGAGCTACGCCAAAACAAAATTCTTGATGAAAGTTTCGCAAATGACCTTTAGGATTAAGGTTCGTTTCCAAAGCGCAACATGTTTGTAGGTAGTACCTACTAGTAGGTACTTAAAGTAGGTACAAAGTCAAGATAGTTGCCTTCACAGAACACCGATAGGTACGTCATGCGCTGTCACCCTTGTGCGCGATATCTTTTCTCTATGGTTGCCTCGCTCTAAACAATAATCGATCAAAACTCCTTACAGTCAAGCCATTCCAATAAGCCATATTTGATAGCTGTAAAATTCTTGCTAAAGCTATGGCAGAGGGTTTATTTTCTTTGTTGACATTTCTTTTGGTATGGAACTGACTTTTGCCAAATATGGCTCATTGAGATGGCGTTACTTTAGGTATACAATTGGGAATAAGGGATTATAAGCCAGTGAAATCTTTCCAACTTACGTATCGTATCAGTCTATTCGGTGCCTTTTAAACATCGAAAGTAGTTTTACTAAAGCTTTTTTCACTCCAGAACTTCAACTATAGCTTATAATAGCTTAAAAAATCATCTCAGACAGTGGCCGAAGGCCTTACCGCCGCATGCGCACGGTATTCACGCAAGAATTTCACTGCGCTGTCAGGGTCGGAAGGAACAGAAGTGGCGACAGTTCGGAGAGGTCAGTATGGTCAACAGTGTCGGAAACAGGTCATGTGACTCAGTGAAGATAATCGGAACAACTTTGGTCTCAATGTCTGTTATTTATTAATAGTTTGTATTCTACTTGTTTTTTTTTTACCTAGCGGCCTGCCTAGTGGTTACACATGCTGCTAACCGTTTTCCCTTGGGATAAAAACGTTTTTCTGACATATACTAGTAACCTTCTTCTTGAATCTCTCAATCTCTTACAAAAACCGCATGAAAATCGGTTGCGTGGTTTAGAAGGAGTTAGCGTTGTATATGGCAGACAGACAGACACAGATATGCAGAAAGCGACTTAATTTGTTATGCCATGTAGGCACCTATTAAAAAAAAACTCTACAACACCTAAAACTACAATACTTAAAAGTTAAACTATCATTAATTAAAAGATCGACTTATTATACACGTTTTAGAAAACTTGCAAAATTTTCTAGCGCGGGCAGGATTAGAACCTGCTAATTTCGTCTATCGTGGCAACGTCTATTCTATCTGCGCTACCGCGGCTAATCCATTGCCCGCGAAAATTGCAAGTTTATCTTAATGCCAATAACACAATGTGTTGTTGTTCACGTTGTCATGAAAAATTACGATCAGGGAAGTATCCACTCGTCTACATGACCAATTGACCGTGACAATAATTAGCGGCCTATTAGGTCAAACATGACTCACCTACAGCCATATCAAAGATCATTTAAATAAATTATAGGTAATTATACATTTAACACATAGTTATATATAAACACACAAGTATGTACTTAATGTTTTACACGTGGTTTCACTTAAGGGGTTGACACGAGCTAAAAACGGTCCCTTTTTGACTTACGGCAAAATGCGCGCGTGCGAACAGGACAGAATCCTGTTGATTTGATCTTTTTTTCGGTTTTTTGGTGATAACTCTATCTAAAATAAGTTATTTGAAAATCGAAAACTATAACTTACTAGAGTTGTGTAAGGCGATCATAATAGTAACAAACACTTAATTATTTCGTGTGTACTTTTCACACAGTATATTATATACAGGGTGTAAAAAAATTAGCTAAGAATATTATAAGTGGTGAACCAGTTCGTGAAACTGAACAAGTTTCCCCAAGGAACATAGGTCGAAATATGAAAAAATAATTTGACCCTGCCATACTTAGTGTGTTACCCGACCGTGATAATTTGTATGGGAGGGCCAATTATTTTTTTTCATATTTCGACCTATGTTCCTTGGGGAAAGTTGTTCAGTTTCACGTACTGGTTCACCCCTTAAAATATTCTCAGCTAATTTTTTTACACCATTTATAATGGTTTTTAGAGGTTTTCTTCTTCTTTTCGTTTAGAAGACTTAGAGGTAACTTTGCTTTTATTTTCTATCGAGCCGAATTATCACTAACATGTTTGGAAACAAAACACAATAGCATATATCCTGAAGATTATGACTTATTTATGTCAGAAGGCTTTTTTGCATTTAAACTTGGATACAAATAACTTATAAATATCGCTTTATCGTTCAGCCCCTTAAACAAAGCGTGTGTGAATTGTCCTTGTGCATGGACCTTATACAATTATCTAATTGTTCCATCATAACTGTTCGTCTTGATTCTTGACCCTAGCTCAAGGAAAACTGCTGATTTACGAAGAAAAAAAGGAAAATATGAGGAGGAAATAGGTACTCATTAGTCTCAATTACATGTTACCGGCTAATATCTCTAACTAAAAATTTTCTGTGAAATATTCTTAGACTAGGATAGAAAATGATTGCGGTATCTGTCAAAATTAAGCGGCCATTTAAAATATGGCGGTTAAAAATACAAGAAAATTTGCGAGATGGCGCGGAAATCATAAACTAATCAAGAAATGACGAAACTAAAATAGTGTATGACATCTACTATCCTTTACTAAACTTATTGAACGGAAAGTGACAGTGATATATTGAATTGTCTGTTTTACTCAATAACGTAGAATCGAGATGTAATCGAGATGTATTGTAGCGATAAATACATGCGGTCATAATAATCTGCTCGTGTCTTGGCCGTGACCGTGATATTGAAATTACTGTAAATATTCTTATGTTATTTAAACATGGCGTTTGTGATAGTTCGGAAAGAAACCGTAATTTAAAAAAAGCTGTTTATCAAAAATTATCGTGAACAATCGTGAGTGACCCGATAAATCTTTAAAATTGAAATTTTTTTGGAATCTTGTAATTATTATGGATATTTATTTCTACCTTTGCCGAGGGATGCCGGCTTAGAATTGCATTACTCCATTTCTTTCCCGTAGGTGTCGTAAGAGATGACTAACGGACTCGTGTATTGCAATTCTAGACGATGGGCTGACAACCTTATCACTAGGTTGATCCACAGTTTTCTGAATGCCCCACAATTGTATGTCAGACGTGGCGTAAATGTTCGTTTTAACGGCCGTTCACGCTCTGCCTACTCCGCAAGTCGTAGGCAATATAGGCGTGATATGTATGTCGTTAGTTCCAATTAAAATGCATCTTCTTTGAGTCGTGGGGTCACCGAGTTGACGAACGACGAACGCTTATTCCAGATCTTTTTAACTAGGTAGGTACTAGGCATCTCAAACAAATGTGTAATCTAAGTATTAAAATTCTCTAAAAACTCCTAAATTCATGTGAGTTTTGATGAATACCTAGACAAATATTAGCGTAAGTAAGTAAATTTTATGAGCAAACCGCGAATTCTCAACAACTCGTGTAATAACGCACTGTGAACTAAAAAACTACTTCATTCGATATTATTAGCAAAGTACTTAGAAGAATGAATTGGCAAAAACGACACATTCACACGAAGCGGGAAAAAATACTATTGTGTGCTTTAAGTACAAAGTTTTCCAAAGGCATGAAAAGGCTATCTTTCTACACCGTAAAAGAAAAATAAATATCACGCTTTTATCCTTTGTGGGGAAGGCAGAGCGTTAACGGCCGTTAAAAAACCGTTGCTATCGCAACGTCTGACAAATATTTAAGGGGCTGTTTCAGAAAAATCATACATCGATATACTGACAGGTTGTCAGCCTGTCGCCTAAAATTGTGTCAAACAACTTTACAGACGCCTCTGTTATGCAGCGTAAACCCCACCGTAGCCGTATTTGTATCGGAATAGGATCGGAATTCGCAATTTCCTTTCGTCTGACAGACGCATGGCTTACGTTGCGTTATAAAAACATGTGTGCGAATCGCCTATTTATGTATTGTACAAAACTATGTAAAATGTTTACAACACTGAGTAAATAATCACTTAGATTTACAAGGAAGGAACTAAGATGTAGCGTAAGTATTTATTTTATGTTATACAGGACAGGAAGTTGACAATACAAGAAGATATATCTCTGCCAATGTGGAAATATATCAATCTTGACATTGCTATTTGCATAAACAACTACAATAATACGCCGTTATATGCATTTAGATTTATTTAATGTATCGCGCTTTCGACATTCTCATAGAAAAGAGTTCAACGCGCTACTTTCCCTAGAATAAATTTCATGAACATTCCTTTTTTAAATATTAGATTAATAAGTACTGTGTTTTGTAACTATGAATTTAATCTGATATAAAAAATATACGTTTTATTTTAAATATTCATAAATAGTTTAGACTTCGATTCAGAAGACTTTTTGGTGTACGGAGTAGGTTTTCTACTTTTTTTTAAAGAGATTACCCTGTTTTGCGTCATATTGAATGTAAATATTCTTAAGTTATAAATTATTATGTTTCTTATTATACTTTGTAGGAGTTGCCGACAATTTCGACATGGGTTTCCTACGAGTATGAAAGGAAATTAATGTCGTAAGTGTCGGAATACGCGTTTTCATAACCATTGAATAAAACAAATGGTTTGAATATAGATAGGACGCGATACGATTTAAACACAGTGAAAAAAAAATCGGCTTATTTTTCTTGGGGAATGTTGTTCAGTTTATGGTTCGGTTTACCTTTTGAATTTTTCAGCGGTTTTATAAATCTTGTTTGCTGACCAATCGTAATAATTCACATTGGACTAAAAAAAATACATGCAAGATTCACATGTTTGATTACGAAATCCTAATAAATAAATCCTGTAATTAAACTAAAAAAAATACTTAACTTAACTGATTAATATTACAACACAAATGCTAGTTTACGATCTTTAAACTACTAAACTGTTTTTATGCGTTGCGTTTATCTAGTCAATTGTTTTAAAGTGTTTTTATATAAATTAAATATGGACTTGATAATAATAATATGTTAAAGAACCTCTAGTCCTATAAATACCTTTGCTTGTGCCCTTCGTAGGCAATCAGGAACCGATTACTCATTTGATCTTGAAGATTTCGAGGAAAAAACAGTGAACTTGTATAAAAACAAGAGTTCATCGGTTATTATAGGCAGCGGTTGTTCGAGAAGTTTTCATATTAATGATGTACCGGACTATTTTGAGGTCAAGAACTATTGATGACATCTTACTTAACAAGTAAAACGTGAGCATTTAAAAAAGCACGTATAGTTCATTTGTAAATAAGGTTTTCAAACTTCTTTTATCTCTTCTGTCACTATAGCGATACACAATTTTCCAAATGACCCTCAAATAATTGTCAGACGTGTTGTAAATGTCCGTTTTTTGCGGCCGTTTACGCTCTGCCTACCCCGCAAGGGATTATAGGCGTGATATGTGTGTGTGTTTTATCAATGTTATTTTGTATGTAGGTAGATAACTTAAATTCAAATTCTACAATTTGTAGCTACCATGGAACTGTACCATAATAATCATGTAACAAAGTAATTTTGATATTTAATTAAATCCATGATCACTTGGACGGTGGTCGTTATACAACCATATCAGAGGTCTACAATTAATAGTAGGCGGGCGAAAAACTCTGACACCAAGGTTCATCAGGTCGTTCATCAACCCGGTTACCCTCACAAAAAGAAGAACTAAATCGCAACAATTTTATAAGTATTTTGTTTTACTACAAGGTTATATTGTATTATTTAAATACAATATTACCTTAAAGGTTGGTTACCTGATGGCCCGAATGACCGAAATATTTACCTAAATGATCTGCGTAGATACTTCTACTGCACTAAGTAGAAAATCTATTCTTACCGGCGGATTTTGGTCATAAAAATGTGTCTTTATTTTTTATATGTATGAGGTTACATTTGTTAGATACGACGACGTTACGTTTTACATATAATTAATGATTTTATACTAAACGGGTGTAAGAGACAGCCCGCAGAATATCAATAGGGTGCATGCATGCAAACAATGAACTGAAAAACATTCCCCTAAAAAACGGCATACTATACTGTGTATACCATGAAATTTTAAAAAAAATTTACGTTGTCTGAAATATAATTCTAGTTTAGTTGACTGGACTGAATGCACCCTATCAATATTCGGAGATTGTCCCTTACACCTTGTCTTAGAGCCCCTATCTTAACCCAACAGACTCCAATAACGTAATATAATTTATAAATGGTAGTAGGCGGTTGAAAAACTCTGACACCAGGGTTCATCGGGTCGTTAGACGACTCGGTGTCCCACACGAAAAGAGAGAGAGAGAGAATGTGATAATAGTCAAAACTGACAATCGAAAATGCATTTTGACCTCTGAAACGAGCTCTTTTATACTGATCCCAGCCCTGCGCTACCTACTTCCAGATAAAGGCATCGCTACTGCTGCTACATACATACATATATCACGCCTTTATCCCTTGCGGGGTAGGCAGAGCGTAAACGACCGAAAAAACGGCCACTTACGCCACGTCTGACAAACGTTTGAGGGTCATTCGGAAAATTGTGTATCGCCATAGTGACAGGTTGTCAGCCCATCGCCTAAAATTGCTATACACACCCTCGAGTCCCTTCGTCGCCTCTTACGACTCCCACGGGTAAGAAATGGAGTGATGCTATTCTAAGCCGGCATCACACGGCAAAATAGCAAACTTTATTGCATGGACAGGGAAATAGTACGAAGAGTATGAAGGCAGTGTGTAAACACTTACTCGCGTTGATACTTCCGCGGGAGTATTTCGCGAATATTAGCATTAGCGGCAGGAGCAGGTGTATAGAATGAACGTAGCATTAGAATCCTGCCATCGAGATACTAATTTAGCAAGTTGACAACCGTTGTATATAGTTCACGCAGTCAACCCAATATCGAGGTTTATGAGTCTGGAGGAAGTATATGTCCCTTAATTAACGTCTTTATCAAAGATCTTGTTACCATTGATTTGTCAAAGAAGAAGAATGTCTCATGGCTATTGATGATGGTTACATAGTTATCTATCACTGGTACTCACTTGATGCCATCGACCTTGCAGCCCTTCATGCCGGTGACCACGGTGTTCCTGAACACCAGTTTCAGACCAGCCTGTTCGCTCTTGACGAGGTCCATCCTCATGGGGTCCAGGCTCTTCATGTTCATCTCGGGGATCCCCGGCGCCATGAACGGCACGACGGCATTCGCTGATGCAACCACGCACGCATTGTCTGACAGCTGACATGGTTTCAACCACGGCGCTGTAGGGAAAGTTGGGTTGGTTAATCTGTGCTGAAAGATAGGCGTAAGCAAAATGTAAACTGGATTCATTCATTCCAATTTAAGAGCTTGGCTCTTGTCGGTGGAGTGATTGCCATTTTTTCTATCTGTCTATCATTCTTCACTCAAGTAAAGGAGAAGATTAATGCCGTGTCATATCAAGATGTCAAGTCGCTGGCAGAAGATAGAAAGTGAACTGAATACCAAATGTAAAACAATTCCCGTGTTCGGTGTACGGTTTATAGAAAACTTGCCACGCGTTACGCTTGCAAAACTTGCGGGCAAGGAATGAGCCACGGTAGCCCAGATGGACGAGGCGTTGCCACTAGTGATGGCGAAAGTCGCAAGTTCAAATCCTGCCCGCCGTAGTAAATTTTGCTTGTTTTCTACAAAAGTGAACTATTAATTTTTTATAGGTTGCTATGACGTTCTCTCATAATTGGCGTTCACTTAGTGCCTTCAATTTCTACGCCTATTGTCTTGCTGCACAGACTAGTTAAAATAACATTACACGATTCAGTCAATAGCTGTATAAAGTAAACAAATGATAATTGCTGTAAAACGTTAAAATTAGCATTTAAATTCAATAGCATTTTTCATTCATCATGGGTGCAACTTTTTTCACAATAAGAGAAATTTCGGCGAATGAGAATCATCAAGTTTTAAGTTGCGACTTTGAATTTCTTATACAATTCAGACATTTGCAATCATTGTGTTAGAATGTGCAATAAATACCCACTAAAGAGTCAATAAGAAGACTTAAGTCTGTCTTTAAATAATTTTTCTATAGGCATTCAAAGTCTACACGTTTCCAATACATATTTGAACGAAAGATACATTAAAATCTAGTTTTGTTGTCATTAAGCTTATATTTATTACTACTTTAAGGTTTTCTATCATAATTTAAAAAAAAAGCAATGTCGCGAAACATAGACACGAAGTTAAGATGGTCTTATTCTCAAAATTTAGTCACGGATTTTTTTAGTATATGCAATATCTGACAACTTGATGTCATATTCATGCTACTTTTGCTAAATACCGTGTCTTAATTTTAACTCGTTGAATTTCATCAAAGATATAATCAATTGAAAGAAAAGTTTTTTTTTCTTCGAACATAATATAAGCTTTATTCGAAAATACTACTTGTTCTATTTATTTATTTTATTACCGTGCTAATAAGGACATTTTTTAAACATTGACAAATAAGTTAAAAGTTTTATTTTAGTTTATTGTGAAAAATTTACTTTTATGAAACAAAAACCTAAGATTCAGGGACTGTAATAAAATGTCAACATAAAAAAAGGATTTAAAATATTGTAATGAGCTCACCCGAAGCGGACTTAGCTCCAACTAAGAAAACGGCCAAAACACAGAAATATCTCAACATCGTGGAGATTATTATTTAAATTTTGAAATTTTCCTACACAATACTAGCAACTAGCTTGACGATATGTTGATCTGTGCGCCGGCGCCGCGCGCGCCAGCTTATAAGCGCGCTCGGTGTGACGTCACCTTAACCAGCCGCGAGGATTTAAGGAGATGACCTGTTTCTACAGGAAAATAAAAACAAACAGATCTTATCGCGGCTATGGCCTATATGCCCCCTATCCTCAATGCCCCCGGCCGCAATGCCCCCGTATCGAAAAAAAGGTACTTGATGAAGTACTGTTAAAGTCAAAAGTGTTATTCCAATGCATACACACACAGCAGGTGTAACGAAAATAAAATCAATATGGAATAGGTGTCAGTATTAAATAAAAAAAGAGTAAAATCACAACATTCGTATATTGTTTATATTAGTAGTAATTTTTGATGTAGGCATAATTATATTATTCAACTACCATTTTTAGGATTAAAAAATACTATTAAATAAAAATATAAAAACGAAACAAAGTAATTGACTATAACAAGTTTAATCACAGGTTTCGCTTATTCATTTAAGTCCGCACTTTAATCACATATATAGCATAACTGTCTTATAATAATAAAAGAAACAAATTTTTAAAACATAACAGGTACTGAATATAATTTTCAACAAATTTACTTAAAATTTAGTGTTAACACTGTCTTAAAAAATTTATTATTTTTATGTTTTAACATATAACTACTTATTGTTGGACGACATGCAAAATCATGTACTTATTAAAATTCACTAAAAATCACAGTTTTGTTTTAGTAACATAAAATTATTAATAAAAATATATCTAATTATTTTTGTACAAGATTAAGATATTGTTTGACACCATGCAAAATCATCTACCTACTTATTAAAACTATTTAAAAATCACAGTTTTGTCTTTAGCAAATGTTATAAGTCCAGACACTATTTAAAATAGGTAAATAAATGCATAAGACTTTTATATTCAACAGTACTTCTTATTTTTTTCGAATCAGGGGCATTGCGGCCGGGGGCGTTGAGGATAGGGGGCATAACGGCCGGACCCCTTATCGCGACACATTACACTTTTTTGCACACTTTTGACCTTAACTGTGACGTGTATGTCTATCACGTGGGATGTCATTTTGCGCCTAAATTTTACTAGAATTTCATGTTTATGTACTTAGCAGTTTTAGGTACTCTTTTCAAACTTATGTTAGCCAGCAGACGGTTAGATACGCTCGTCTGCGTATTTCAGACACGGTATCTTAGTTTGTATAAGATATGACAAGTAGTGCGTTTATTGATGTCAGTACAACTTAGACGGACTTTCTGACCTATGTTAATGTACACGCCTATTATTACATACCTACATAACATTATATCACGCTTATATCCCTTACGGGAGAGGCAGAGCGTAAACAACCGTAACGGACATTTATGTCACGTCTATCAAACAGTTCAGGGTCATTCATCAATTGTGTATCACCATAAAGACAGGACGTCAGTCCATCGCCTAAAACTGCAATACACATGTTACCTTCGAGTCCCTTAGTCACCTCTTACGACACCTGCAGAAAAGAATTGGGTTGATGCTATTCCATGTTGATATACGTCTTCAATGTCAGAATTTTGTTTTTATTTTAGCATAGGTTTTCTTCTCCTTAATAATACAATCCATGGGATTTAAATAAGAACCTACAAATGTAATAAAAAACTAATAACTACGTAGCAACGTAAAATTTTCTAGGTATTTTTATCACTACCTAGTATTTTTTTCGCTCATTAAGTCTACGAAAACGTAACAGTCATGTTGATCATTTCGTAAGAAGCTAAAATTTTAAAAATAGTAATTATATATCTACCTAGCTATCTATAGTTCAACGTGGCTATGTTTTTAAAGTTTTTTCTATTATTTGTTTATATCGGATTTACGCACGAAATGAAAATTATAATTTAAGAGCAAACATATATTTATTCGTTAATGTATGTATGTTTATGTGTAGATATTTATTAAACCTTTCCAAATTTTAGATTAAAATTTTGAAATATATTCTGTGCACGTCTAATCCGCATTTCGTTTAATACCATCACTCTTCCCTAGGTCTGCTGTAAGAAATTTCTAATAAGAGATAAGCAGTGCCTGTTGTGTCAGTATTCTTTATGTGTTTGTCTCTTTAATGTTCCTGTGTACAATAAATCGTAAATAAATAATAAACAAAGCGCGAAACTCTCAAACGAATGCTTCTTGAATGGGGAGTTTTATTTATTTTTAACTCGTCCCTAGTCGGTGGATAGATGGCGCTGTACTTGATACGTTGACGTAAAGAATGGAACGTCACATAATTTTTTCACTTGGATGAAACGTTAAACGATACGTAACTATAATCATTGTTTCATCACTCAAATCACAAAAATATTCACTTTTATGTGGTTTTCATGCATATTAACGAAAACAACGTAGGTACGTGGAGGTAGATTTTGTAAGGGATTATTATAAATGTAACACCTGTATTTCCTGTACCCAAAATCATTCGCAAATAAATTTAATTTGAATTGAATTGAATTTGAATTTGAATTGAAGTGCGTACATACAAAATAGAATATTACTAAGCGCTAAAAACGAGGATTCGAAAGGACAATAACTTATTTTTTTCATGGTTTTGGCTTTGGCATCTAGTAACGTAGTCAGTTCAATGCTATTTACAGAGTTCTTGGAAAAGTATACTATTTTTTTAATTCTCGAAAAGGAAACTTCCTATTGCAAGTGCTTTTATGCTTTGCATACTAATGCCACGATGACAACTGAGTCAATCTGGACGCAATGTATAATACGAACCTCTTCTTTTCATTTGGGGCACCAAGTCGTCCAACGACCCGATGAACCCTAGCTTTAGAGTTTTTTAGGGGTCATTCGTAAATTGTGTATCGCCATAGAGACAGGTTGTCAGCCAGCCCATCGCCTAAAATTGCAATACACACCCTCCAGTCCCACAATTGCCTCTTACGACTCCCAAGGCAAAGAAAATGGGATGATGCTATTCAAAGCCGGCATCACACGGCACTATAGTAAATCAATGGAAATTATGTATTATGGAATGTCTATCTTTTTTTAAATTTTTCGACTAATTTTTTTATGGGTAAAGTTGTACAGTTCCATGAGTGCCTCGACCTCTTTTCGGATTTTTATATCCTTCTTGTTATTTTCTGTATAAATTCATCATAAACGCTGACCACGGTATTTAGATTTGTTTATCATAGAATAGATTTCCACCCAGCGGTTTAAGCCGCTGCCACTCATTTTCCCGTGGTAATAGTAGTTTTCCAGCGGTAAAAAGTGGCATATATGTTATTCCGGGTTATACTCTACCTGTGTTCCAAATTTCATTCAAATCGGTCAAGCCGTTTTAGCGTGAAGAGGTAACAAACATACATACACACACGCAACAAACTCTCAGATTAAAATATTAGTTACCTTTACATTAAAGCGAGCTGTTATTACCTGTACCTAGTAAGAAGTATAACAGGGTCGTCCAGTGGAACATGTCAAGGTTTTTTTTATACCTTTTATTGTGGGACACCGAGTCGTCCAACGATCCGATGAACCCTGGTGTCCGAGTTTTTCAACCACCTGCTACTAGTAGTAGGCCTCTGTCATGGTTGTGTAACGACCGCCGTTTAAGTAATCATAGACAGCAACCGGGACCGACACGACTTAACGTGACCTCCGAAGCACGAAACCATTTCTTTTCGGACAATCACGGAACTAATTCACGAAGTGATAAATATCAACTTTGTGAGTGTCCTACCGAAAATCGAACCCGGAATCTTTGCGTCGCAAGCAGTCGCACTACCACTGCGCCAACCAAATAACATCAATCATAGCTGACATGACTTAGCATACCTACATGGCAAAATACGTCTCAAATAAATAGATTTGAAGCAAGTGGCTTTACCAAGGTTAAAAAAACTTCTATACGCACCGGGCTAGGATAAATCGCCTTGTCTTCTTGTAACAGCCATTGTTTGTAGTTATTTGCAATAGTCACCTACTCTATATATTATCCGACATTCTTTTGCATTTGGCCGGCTGATGTGGCGCAGTGCAACTGCCTGCGACGCAAGGGTTCCAGGTTCGTTTCTCAGTGGGGCACTCCCAAAGTTGATATTTATCACTTTATGTGTGTATTTGGTTCCAGTCTGGTTAGGACATTGCAGGCTGAATCACCTGACATTCCGAAAAGAAAGATGGTTCCGTTCTTCGGAGGGTACATTAAGCCGTCGGTTCCGGTTGCTGATGAATATTCAGACTAGTCACGTTGCTCCCACTTCCCGTGCTCCCGCAAGCGCGAGTCAAAGGATTGGCAGCACGAGCACGAGAATGTATAGCTATCTTGCTCACTCGTATTGCTACGATAAGAGCATGACGGCAGTGTGTAAACACCCACTCGCGTGTAGCGAATTTCAGGCAATATTCGCGGTAGCGGCAGAAGCAGGGGCATAGTGTAAACAAAGCATAAAATGAGGGAAACCATGGCTCTAACCACAGAATGGCAGATTACGCTTACTTAACATAACAAAACACATAGTTCAAAAAGGTTTAGGTACGCAGAATAATTTCTATGAATATATCTAATGTGTTTCTTGGTATATTGTACCTGAGTACAGTTGTTTAATTGCCAAAGGTTGACACATATGAGTTCCTATATAAAAGTTTTCCATGAGCTATAGCAAATTATCACGTCCACGCATAAAAATCTTTAAAAAGAGCTGTCACGTTCCTTTAAATAGGTTGAGAAAAAGATAAGAGATTTCACAGTTATGTCATGTTTAAAATTTCGATGGGCCTTCGCCATTTCGAGTCAGTGTATTCGCCATTGTTTAAATCGTCGTCTTAATTTGACAGATAACGCGTATTTTGCGACATAACGTCGATATCTCCTATCCTTATTTGACGAAAAGTGACAGCGCTAATTTAAGTAAGTAAATAAGTAAAAACAGTTTATTGTACATTCAGAAACACAAATAAATTAAAATGCACACAGGCCTTATCGATTAAAGCGATATTTACCAGACAACCTTTGGGTGGAGGAGAAATCAAAGGAAATAAGAGAGTAGTGCATTAAATCAAGATGAGATTAGACAGTTTACATAATTAAAGTTAGGCAAAGAGATTTTTTTCCCCAAACTGCGACCAATGTATTCTAAACATTTGCCAAGTGGCGCATAATATTTACTCGTAAGTAGTTTAGGTTATATTTCCAGTGTATTTTTACACGACTGTCCTACCAAAAAAAGGAGTGTAATGATTTTAGAGTTCATGTGTGTATGTATATATTATGCGCGATTCTTTAAAGTACTGCAACTCGTTAACCACTAAACAGATTCGAATGGGAATTGTATCGGAAAAATCCTTTCATTATACCGAGTTTCATAGGCTAGCTGGGCTGTATCTCACAAAGCAGAAGTGTTTTTTTGTTTTTTATACTTGTTGCTAGTGGCAAGTTGTTTGTGAGTTGAGTGTTCTCGGAAGTGCTCATAGCTTATAGAGTCACAACCGCATAAAGAATACGGGGTTACTGAAGAAGATAAACAATTGAATCTACTTGAAGTAGACATGTCGCAGATTTATGATAAAATCAAGTTTTTTTTTTTTTTATTAATGATGGGTTTGCTCTTGACTCTAGTCTAGGTCATAGGACAGAGACAGAGTCTAAGATGGAGCGAGCTCACCCAGAAGAAGCCTGTTAAGGCACTGGCACTCCCACACACTGACGGAACGCAGCAAGGCTACTTGTTTAGGTTTATGATATAAAGTTCTTGGATAATCCTGATCCTGTATTTGTTTAGTTTCCTGATAAAATATGCTGCTTTTTCAATCAATATCCTTAATCGTTTATTTACTCTCACAACTTTAATACGGGTTTCTTGTAAAAATTTAATTTTTGTAGTTTTTGCGTACACAAATACATACACATATCACGCCTATATTCCCTTGCCGGGTAGGCAGAGCGCAAATGGCCGCAAAGAATGGACATTTACGCCACGTCTGATAAATATTTGAGGGTCAATCAGAAAATTGTGTATCGCCATAGTGACAGGTTGTCAGCCTATCGCCTAATATTGCAATACACCCTCTCGAGTCCCTAAGTTGTTTCTTACGACTCCCACGGGAAAGAAATGGGGTGATGCTATTCTAAGCCGGCATCACACGGCATAGTTTTTGCCTAGGTTTATATTCATTTTTATATCCACGTGTCGCATTCTAGCTGGTGTAAGAGAGAGCAGGTACTGTCACAAGTATTTTTTTTCCTTAAAGGAGGTCTTGGCTTAATGTAGTAAATTTTCATAGGTTAATGACAAAATTGATTTTAGATTATGCCATCTCCCGGTGTTTGAACAAATACCTAGGTTTATGAATCTCTCTCTTTTTTCGTGTGGAACACCGAGTCGTCCAACGACCCGATGAACCCTGGTGTCAGAGTTTTTCAACCGCCCACTACTAGTAGTAGGCCTCTGACAAAGTTGTTTAACGACCGCCGTCTAAGTAATCATAGCCAGCAACCGGGGCCGACGGCTTAACGTGCCCTCCGAAGCACGGAACCATTTCTTTTTGGACAATCAGTTGGTTCACCCTGTAATGTCCTAACCAGACTGGGAACAAATTCACGTGATAAATATCAACTTTGTGAGTGTCCAACCGAGAATCGAACCCGGAACCTTTGCGTAGCAGGCAGTCGCACTACCACTGCGCCACATCGGCCGTTTTTTATAAAAAACCTGATTTTATCAAAAACCTGCGACAGATTCATCAGTCATCTCGTATGACTTCTAAGATACTTTGATGACAGACAATAGAAAAAAAAATGTTTGTTCTACTTGTCCATACCATTCCTTTTGTCGAATCATAAAAAATCGAAGGTCAGTGTAGTATTGTATTGTATGAAAACCACTATTGTGTATTGTAAGTATGAAAACCACTATCAAAACAAAACACCGTGTGAAAAATAGGCCGTGTGATGCTTGGAATGGCATCACCCCATTTCTTTTCCGTGGGTGTCGTATGAAGCGACTAAGGGACTCGAGGGCGAGTATTGCTTTTTAAACACGTAAATAAATGAACATAGGTATATCACGCCTATATCCTTTACGGAGTAGACAGATCGTAATCTTCGTCATAAACGGTCATTTACGCCACGTCTGACAAAAAATTGAGGGTCTTCAGGAAATAACGTATCAACATAGTAACTGGTGGTCAGCTCATAACCTAAAATTGCAATACACATGAAACCTATGTCGCTTCTTAGGTCACCCATGGGAAAGAAACGGGGTGATGCTATTCTGAGCCGACATCACACGGCAACTAAATAATTAATATGACATATATCTTTGAGTATCTAACTATTTACTTACGTACATATAAGTAGGTAATATGTGAGATTCGCGGAATCCATTAATCACACTTTTTTAACTTGTTTCATGTTTTTTCAAGTGATTTAAAACAGAATATTGTAGAAAACGTTAATGTTACATTATGACAAGTGTCATTCGTCACTATTAAAACAAGTTTTGAACCAGTTTTGAGAAGTCTGACGCAGGCGTGGACAAAGTTTTTCTACATAGTTATACCTATAATAATTCGTATCTCCAGAAAAAATTCAAATATCTTCACAGTAGATATATCGTTATAAGAAAATTTGAAAAACGCACTTTATGGACCGATGTAATTATCACCTTTTGAAAATCATGATTTTAATTTGAAAAAAATGTCGTTTACTGGTGGTGGTGACGCAAAGTTACATGCCGTGTGATTAATCTGGCAGCCCCGTGGCAATGGCTTTATATTAAGTTTTTTATCCCGCCTTTGCCGGTTTTCTATCAGGGCAGTACAAAATTGTTATAACAAGAAGAAAATTGTTTTATACAAATTTCTGTTTTTTACTATGGCCGATAATGACGTCAATATGTGATAATACTTTCCTATAATGAATAAAGTAAATTGCAATTTTAATTTCCCCAAAAAATATCTGAACCCCAGCTTATTTGATCAAAACATATGCCAGCAACACGATATTAACTTGGAAGCTATTTCAACTAGCGAAACTAACTTTAGTTGTTTTATTAAATGTTTATAAGAATAGACATTACACGACTTAAAATAACTACATAAAATATTTACAAATTTAAACATAAATATACAAAAAATTAACCTAAATAAGCCCTTCCTATGTGTCTCCACTAGACATTGTGCCCAGCATACTGGCAGCATTCCCCCTTTGAATAGCTAAGCTAATCCGTTGGGCAAGAAAGCTGCCAGCACGCCGCCGATCGATGTCTTCAAATATTGTATTTTCCTGTGACCGAACTTTACGTTAACAGAACTTTAAATCCAAATTAAGGCGTAGTAAGAAAATTCTTGTTTGTTTATTTTTCACAATTTATAGTCAACGTCAACACACCAAACAACCGCTGTGTGATGCCGGCTTAGAATAGCATCACCCCATTTCTTTCCCGTGGGAGTTGTAAGAGGCAACTAAGGGACTCGAGGGTGTGTATTGCAATTTTAGGCGATGGGCTGACAACCTGTCACTATAGCGATACACAATTTTCCGAATGACCCTCAAATATTTGTCAGACGTGGCGTAAATGTCCGTTTTTGCGGACGTTTACGCTCTGCCTACCCCGCAAGGGATTATAGGCGTGATATATGTATGTATGTATGTCAACACACTTTTTGAATGCTACCTGCACGCTAAAACAAAATATTAAATTCCATACACACATACAAATTACACATATCACGCCTTTATCTCTTGTGGGGTTGGCAAAGCGCAAATTGCCGTTAAAACGAACATTTACACCACGTCTAACAAAATTTTGAAAGTCATAAAAAGTGTTGAATTGCCATATTCAGCCCATCGCCTAAAATTGCAATACACATATAACCTTCGAGTCCCATAGTCGCCTCTGACGACACACTCGGGTAAGAAATAGGATGATGCCATTCTAAACCGGCATCATACGACAAAAATTTACGGCGGAAATATCAATATTTTTATATCATGACGCCGAACGTATAGTTTAGAGCTACTTATAGCTAGGTATGTTCTATTAACGACATCCTAGACCACAAAAAGCTTTTGAAATACTAATACAAATTATAAACCTCATAATATATCATCGCGGGAGACTGAAATGTTAACCATCAAGTCCTTTTTCTAAAAGAGATGATTCTCTTTTAGAAAAAGTGATGAGAGATAAAACTCTCTACCAAATTTACAACAAGTAAGTCGTGTAAACCCACATCATGAGTGATACTTGTTCGTTTAATAATAAAAAAGAGATGATTCTAGACTAGCTACAAACAAACCAATAATTTTATTTAATCATAAGGTGATCAGATCATCTCTCCAACAACGAAATAAAAAGAATACAATCTGTCAACTCTCAAAGCTCATATTTTGGGAAACTTCCATGCATGTAATTAAATATGTAACTATAACATCAACCTTATTAACCTCACGAGCGATGTTTTCGAGCGACATTGTAGAGCAAGGCAGGCCAACCCCAGGCCCGCGGCCGCCGCTTGAAAAAAATAAAACGTGTGTTTTGACCCTCTCAAGGAAATCCAAATTCATAGTCACTTCCCTTGGATCTAGCACATCACCGTTCATACAAAATAAACCATGTCGAGCACCAATGCGAAGAATCGCAAAAATGCAAAAGATTTGATGGCACGTGTCTGTTTTCCATCCTTACCTACACAAGAACATAAAACATTCCTTGAAAGTCAGGGGATCTTTGAAAATTAATTCAAAGTATGTTACAGAACTCGCGCTTGGCAAGCTCGACTCGAAATTTTCTTTAATAATGTAATGTTTTTTGTATAATAATGACAGTAGTATTGCCTCTTAAAATCGTGGCCCGACGCCTCAATATAATTACAAATTTGGCCCACCTGGAAAATCTGTTGGCCGGCCTTGTTGTAGAGTATAACCTTGAATGTACCTGAGTTGAGTCGGAGTGTACCAAGTTCACGGTCGTACTGGGTTCCGTGATCTACCAACACAACCTTCGTTATGTCATGGGTAATGTTAAAGTAGAGTTATATTATACTGTGTGATGCCGGCTTAGAATAGCATCACCCCATTTCTTACCCATGGGTGTCGTAAGAGGCGACTAAGGGACTCGAGGGTGTGTATTGCAATTTTAGGCAACGGGCTGGCAACCTGTCACTACAGTGATACACAGTTATCTGATTGACCCTCAAACTTTTGTCAGACGTGGTGTTAATATCCGTTGAACGGCCGTTAACGCTCTGCCTACCCCGCAAGGGATATAGGCGTGATTTATGTATGTATGTATGTATATTATAACGGCTGTTACCTGCGGCGTTGCATGAAATAAAAACTATCCTATGAGTCAATCCATCTTACCCTCTTTATGTGTAGCAAATTTCATTACAATCAGTTCAGTAGTTTTTGCGTTAAGAAGTAACAAACAAACATAAAAACTTTCGCATCCGTACTAATTTTATAAATCTGAGAGTTTTTGTGTGTGTGTGTGTGTATGTATGTATGTTTGTTACCTCTTCACGCTCAAACGGCTTGACCGATTTAGATCAAATTTGAAACGCAGGCAGAGTGTACCCTGGAATAACACATAGGCTACTTTTTACCGCAGGAAAACAACTATTATCACGGGAAAATGAGTGGCAACGGGTAAAACCGCTGGGCGGAAATCTAATTTATAATATTAGTAGAATTGTAACTTATTTTGTATGCAACAGAAAAATCTTGTCTTCTCAGAAAAATGTTTTTTTTCTCTTTAGACTGGACTCTGTGATTTTAGCTCCGGGGCTTTGCAACCTACACCTGAATGGGTGGTGGGGAGCAGGAGCTCACCCGAAAAAGTTTGTGTGGTTGTTCAAACAACCAGACCTTGGGGCGCGATTGGGCGTAGGAGTTGTTCTGAGAAGGACGGATCGGACTGAATCAACCCGGTACATTCAAGACTTTGACATAAATGTTTGATTATCAATGTAAAAAATGAACACTGACACCTGGGTTCATCAGGTCGTTGGACGACTCGGTGTCCCACACGATAAGAGAGAGAATGTTAAAAATGAGAATTTAACTGCTTACAGTCCTAGTACTGATAGTTGCGAAATATTAGAAAATGTAAAGTATCTTATGTAGTTATTTATAATAGAAACAACAAGAGAGAAAAATTGTAAAACGTCCTAACTACTACCGATCTAACTAATTTTCAATGAAAAACTAGAAGCAAAAACTAAATTACATACCTACTACTGAATAACAAAACGTTGATGTAATTTGACATCATTGTTTTATCTGTATTTTTGTTTTTTTTTTATTTACCTGCTTAATAAGGCAAAACGTTTAACTGACAAAAACGAGACAAGCTTATTTATTCCGCTAATTTGTTAAATAACAAGAATCTTACTTTTTGCGGTTGAGACAATTTATTTCAACAAGTATACATATACAGGGTGTAAGGCGATGTACCGAAAACATTGCAGGCATAATCAGACTACGAAACTGAACAACCTATGGAGTTTATATTGGAGAACATCAAGTTTCCATGGAGGGTCAGTCAGCTAATTGGGAGTTGTGGAAATTCTCGTTTACCAGCGTAGCCGCAATAGAAAAAGTTGTTCAGTTTCATCGTTTGATCATACCTGCAAAGTTTTTGGTACACCGTTCCTTACACCCTGTATGCTGAAGCTGCTTGAAGAATATTTTTCTACAAATAATAAAAATAATATTAACCTTCTTTTGGTTTTTATAATGAAATATTCTTCTGGATTTAAGTAAGACTTAAAGTAAAAAAGCAAATGTTTTTGTAGTTACATTAAAAAACACGTATTATTAAAATCTTGCAGCCTATCTTAAGGTGTGAGCCTCATTCGCAGCAAATACCCCTTTTCCACCTACACAGGAGTAAGGAAGAAATTTAAGGGCCTGCCTCGAACTTTTAAACGTCCCTTACCCACTAACAGCAAATCCTGTGTGTGAGAACTGAGCAGAATCGCCATATTTAGACGATTTTTTAGTCTTTTGGAAATTTCTCGCAAAATAAACAAGTAATCAAAAATCTGTACGATAATAATCTAGTAATGTACAAGACGTATAGTATTCCCAAAAAATTATGTGATATGTTCTTAAGATTGCTACACACTACGCAAAAAAGTGTAAAAATAGACAAAACTTTGAAAAATAAATCTATTGAGCAAACTTTCTTTAATCGTGTTTTCCTGAGACAAAAATCTAGATTAGGTATAAAATGAAAAATTGCGTGTATCCAAAAATACTAATTTTTCTCACGGCGCGCCCTTCAGTACCGCATGGCGGGCAATGGTCAGTGTACGTCATCAGCAGACAGACTGACGTTATTATTATCAATAATAATAAATTAATATTATGCATAAATTCAAAACAGCGCCGGATTGTATAAAAAATCTGCCTACTGACGTAAAAGCGACGTAATAATTATAATCTAACTGACATTTTAAGTTATTTACAACCTGTTGTCTAAGCTTAGGTGACACTCGCGCTCGTTTTTCGAGCGAAAATCGTGCGAATCCTACACAATGACGGACTGACGGATGCGTCTGTCAAACGACTTGGTCAAATCGCATGCGTTACAGTGTGCCATGTATCCGTTTTTTGTATGGGAATTCGAAATTTCCTTTTTTCGGACAGTAATACTTCATCTGTACGCCTTAGTATCTAATTAAATCATATCTGCTTATACTTCTATATGATATCAATATTTTTTTGCAAAACAAGGCATAAATAATAATAAATATCCTGGACAATTTACACAGCGTCATCTAGCCCCAAAGTAAGCAATGCTTTTAGTTTATGAAATTGTAATTGAAATTTGAAATTGAAAAACATATATTATATTTGTTACTTATATAATTATGGATGAATATCTGAAATAAAACATTTTTATTTATTTATATTATCATTATATTATATTGTATTGTCATCATCACTTAATGACGTCATGATTCGTCATACGTCAGAAATTTTCTTATTTTTACACACAATTTTCTTTATTTTTTTACAATTTTGTAATGTCCTAATAGAAAATCGGCTCTAGCGGGATTAAAAAATAAAAATATAGGGGCACTGCCTTGGGGCTGGCCAGGTGAATCACACGGCATGTAACTTTACGCCACCACCATCTGAAAACGAACGTATAGGAATGGGAACTAGATAGCTGATATTAATACTTACATACTTTTTTTCTAATTACAATAAATACAAATACAATAATATACATAAAAAACACCCAGACTACACACAAATAATTAAAAATTTACTGATCAAATATTTGTGTTTTGTGAGTATCGAACCTACGACCCTTGGCGTAGTAGGTAAAAGTACTATCGCTACGCCATCGGGCCAGTAGTCACATGAATATTCATGCAAACATTTATTACTGACTTAATTTCCGCTCAGCGGTTTCACCCACCGCCACTCATTTTCCCGTGGTAATAGTGGTTTTCCCGCAGTAAAAAGTAACCTATGTGTTTTTCCAAGTTATACTCTACCTGTGTTCCAAATTTCATCCAAATCGATCAAGCAGTTTAAGCGTGAAGAGGTAACAAACATACATACACACACACAAACTCTCAGATTAATAATATTAGTACGAATTAGAGGTAGATAAAAAGTTACCCCTAATACTATGCAACTAGTAAGATGAACCTTAAAATAATGAATGTTTTTCTTTACAAACCGAAAATTTAATTAAATATTGTAGCACTAGTCAATATAAGGTAAAAGATATAACATTAAATAAATCACATTAATTAAATTAATATGTCAATTCAATTCAAATAATAACATAGAACCTGTTTTTTTGTTTGTAAACAAATAGTAAAAATTTTAACATTAAAAAATCACATTTCCTCTCCACTTGGACGATTCCAAAGTCCTCATTATTTATTACTACCTACAATAAAACTAGTTTTAAAATTTGATGATTGTATTTGGTCACGTATACCATTCGTGTGTACATACATGTGTTATACACACATATATCACGCCTTTATCCCTTGCGGAAGCAGAAAACGGCTGTAAAAATACGGTTCCAATCGCGACTGACTGATATTTGAGAGTGGTTTCAGAAAAATCGTGTATGACTATAATGACAGGCTGTCAGCCTGTCGCCTTAAATTGTAATACACATGAAACCCTTGAGTCCCTTAGTCGGTGTAAGCAACACCCACAGGAAAGAAATGGGGTAAGCCGGCATCACATCACGGGGTAAACCGGCATCACTTCAATGTCTAACTATGGTATAGGTATAGAGAAACATAGTCATTTTATGGGGTGGAAAAAATCTGGCCATTCATCCTAAAAAGGAAAGGCTTATGACTGACCCGATGGCGTAGCGGATAGTACCCCGACCTGCTACGCCGAGGGTCGTGGGTTCAATTGCCACAAGACACAAATTATTGCTAAGTTATTTTTCAAGTATTGTATTCTATGTATATATTGACAAAACCAAGTATATAAGTATGATTATCAGCTATTTAGTTCCCTTAGTACCAGCTTTGCTTAGTTTTGGGCTGAGTGAATTGTCCAGGATAAATGATAGATAGTAGCTAACAAACATGCATCTTCTTTTTCTGGCCTTAAAATTACCATAGGAAAACAAATAATTATGTTCAGTTTCCTCAATGTAGGATTTTCTACAGAATAAATCTGAAAGGAAATGATACAATTGTAAAAGTAAAATGTATCTTGCGTTGTACTTCCCCGAGTAGAATCAGTATAGGATAAAGAAACGGGTAATTTGCAAAGGTTGTATGCATCCGAACTCTGACCCCGATATACCACTTTGTCACAATACGGTAATTAAATTACCATTTCAATTTCCACAGCTCTGCTTTATGGTATTACACTATTTGAAGACAAAAGATTTGTTTGTTGCTTTTTTTTTTTTAATGATGGGTTTGCTCTTGACTTTAGGACATAGGACAGAGACAGAGTCTAAGATGGAGCGAGCTCACCCAGAAGAAGCCTGTTCACTCTAACTTTGAAGAGATTAGGGTTGCGTATAGATATGCGTTTGGAAACACAGACGCAGGTAGTGAGTTCCACTCTTTAGCAGTGCGCATTATAAATGGTGATGTTTGTATGGAAAAGAAGCAATTTTTAAAATTATTTCGTCATTTGAAAGCTACTTCATCTTTGAGTAAGGCGGATGTCCCACTTTTTGTGCGTTGCTGCTTAAACGCGCCGTAACGCATGCGTCTGTCAGACGAAATGAAATTGCATTTGATATTTGACAGACGCATCCGTATAAATGCACCGTAGCCGTATTTTTATTGGAATAAGATCGGCTTTCGCAATTTCATTTCGTCTTACAGACGCATGCGTTACAGTGCGTTAGAAAAATGCAGCGACAGATGACATGTGGGCGAGCGCCTAACCTAGGTTGGCATTTACCGAGGGAAATTTCAATATTCTGGGAAACTATAAATTTAAGGGATAAAAAATAACATATTACACATTGGGTAGACATTTGTTGCTACTAAAGGTCTAATGTGTAATTTTTGGTTGAACGGTATTGCATTTTTGTTGTGTTAATTTGGAAAAAGAAACAGTGAACCTTATTTCTATCATTAATTGCAAATGTTCTCCAAAGCGATTTTAATTAATTGTTTCGTTTATACACAACACAATAAACCATTTAACAATATTCACATTTTGTGTTGAGAGTTTTATTTTTATAGCGCATATTACACATGTTTGGGTGATTACAATAATTACTTAGCTTGCCAGGTTATTTGGCGAGCGCAATACACGGAGTCGTATTAAGGAAATGTTAAGACCTATTCCCAGAATACATCCCCTAATTACTTCCTACGACACTCTTGGTAGAAATGGGGTGATGTCATTCTAAATCGGCACCATACGGTACGGCATACAGCCAGATCAACCGGATATTAAATGCCAAGTTAGCATCTCAAATACTTGGGTTTGTAACCCTTATTTGATCCTTCGTAGCGCAATCGTAGACATTTTACTACGCCATAGTAAAATACAGTGAAAGAGTTATTAGTGAGCTTAGCTATACTGATGTTATAATATATGTTACATGTTTTACACGTGGGTGTCGTAAAAAGTGACTAAGTAACTGACTAACTAAATATATCCAGGGAATAGGCATCAGTGTTCCCCTTATGATTGTATCTTGCACTGCGCTTGCCAAACCTTACTACCAAGCGTGGTGAGTATTTATGGCTAATGATGGGGGTATTTGCGGCTAGGGGAAGCCCATTTTCAACAGTGGACTGTTGTGGATGTTTTATTGTTCTGATTATTAGCCGAGTGATGCTGGTTTAGCATCACCCCAATTCTACCTGTAGGTGCAATATAAAGCGACTAAGGGATACATCCATCTAAGTAATGGGCAGCAGCGTTCTTTGTAAATACATCTTGCACTGCGCTTGCCAATCCGTCTGCCAAGGGTGGTGAGTCTAGAAAATACCCCCCTGATAGGAAAGGGCCTTTGCCCAGCAGTGGACTTGTGGCTGTAATGTACTGTTATTTGATGTAAACAATGTAAGAAGTACATTCAAAGGTTTACTGACGTTCCGTTCGAAGTACGGTAAAAGCCTGTTATGATGACATCCGTATGTATAGAAATGACGATTTTATGACGACAGCTAAGTGTCACAGTGTCACTTGATTGACACTAGCTTTTAGGTGAATATGTCTTTGAACTCGATCTATTGTTTATATTTGGGAAATCCCGATGACGACAAAACTGTGTATTCGTATGTAAATAAATCTAAAATATTCAGCAGAATTTTCGTCGGTCTTCTCGGTGACACGGTCGAAACGCAGCCGATTTTTTTTTATTACTAATTTCACTCAAGTAAAATCTAAATAAGATTTTTACCGTGATATTTTGAATTATAGGCAAACCAGATAACTTGCCGGACGCCCGCGTGGCAAGAAGTAGGTGGGCTTATCAATACATACGTAATTAGTTGTTCCAAAATCATAGTTAATAGAACAAGCAATTCTTGTACATATATTTATTTATTTATATTTAGAATCTCGGAAATGGCTTCATCGATTTTCATGGAATATTGTATGTAGGGGATTTCAGGGGCGACAATTCAATTTAGCCAGATATCATAATCAAAAAACTCGTTTTATCTACAATATAAGCAGGTCAAGCAGGTTCTTATATCTTTAAAAAGGGTGTAATTTTACTAGTGACCGATAGTTAAATCTCAAGACGGGCTGGTGATAAGGACAATATTCCACAGGGACATAGGTTCACATATCACAAAAATATTTTGTGTTTTCGTAGTAACTCAAATCAACTAATCGGCAATTTTGTATCGGAGTCCAATTTTTTTTCGACCTATGTTCCTTCGGGAAAGTTGTTCAGTTTCATGGACTGGTTCGCCTCTTGAAATATTTGCAGCTAATATTATTATAAACTGTTTATAGTACTTTAAATAATAACGAAATAGATGCCGTTTGCCTGACTTGCTGTCTGCTACTACAAGGGCTAGGCGCACCTAGAGTTGGGGCTAGAATCATACTACCTACAATAATTATTCGTCAAGAATGCAGACTGTTGTAGTACCCAACTACCTATCTACCTACTAGGTAACTTACTAGTACCTCCAGGTAGGTTGATCCCTTGACCCTTTGTGTTTATGCCACTCGATTAAGTACCAACACATAGAAAAAAACTGTTTTCGGTAAATGACCTTCATGTTGTAAGACAACATAACACATCATAATTGGCTAATGTAGAAATATTTGCTGCAAATATTTTAAGGAATGAACCTTTCCATGAAACTAAACACCTTTAGAAGGAACAAGTCGAACCATTCGGCTGGATTTTTTTATTCATATTTCGACCTTTGTTCCTTGGGAAAAGTTGTTCAGTTTCATGGGCTGGTTCACACATTAACATATTTGCAGCTAATATTTTTACATCTTGTGTATAAGTACAATAGATTTCTGTTGGTTATTATCTATTAGTATATTTTCGTGTCTTTGTGAATTACCTACTAGGTACTTGTGAACTATGTCAGAGGCCTACTTGTTGAAGTAGGCGGTTGAAAAACTCTGACACCAGGATTCGTTGGGTTGGTCGTCGACTCAGTGTCCCAAACGAAGAGAAGAAGACCTACTAGGTACGTAAGCGAGTAACAGTATTATTATCGTATCCAAGGAGGGAAAATGTGTAAGAAAGCTACATTTTCCCTGATAAAAATACGCTGCTGCTCTAGTTAATGCGAAATGTCAAGAGCAAACCCAACATTAATAAAAAAAATGTAGTTTATTTTAATTTTTAACCTTTAATTATGTTTGTCAGTACCACATAATATTTTTCATAATAGTTTTCATACATATATCACACCCATATCCCTTGCAGGGCAGGCAGAACGTAAACGGCCGAGAAAATGGGCAAACACGCCACGTCTGACAAACATTGAGGGTCATTCAGAAAGCTATGTATCACCATAGTTGACCATAGTTACAGGTTGTCAGCCCATCACCTAAAATTGCAGTACACATGTAACCCTCGAGTTTTTCTGTGTACGGTTGTTGTAATATACGAAGTGTTATTGAAAACTAGCAAAATTTTCAAGCGCGGGCAGGATTTGAACCTGCGACTTTCGCATTACTAGTGGCGACGCCTCTTCCATCTGGGCTACCGCAGCTCATTCCTTGCCCGCCAATTTTGCAAGTGTATTTTAATGCCAGTAACGCGTGACAAGGCTCCATCTACCGGGTTAGTTTTTGCAACTAATACCCGGCGACTAATTCTATCTTTACAGATTGAATGTAGTCTAAGCGATGAAAACCCGCGATAAATTGACCTAACTAACCCGGTAGATGGAGCCTTGCCACGCGTTACTGGCATTAAAATACATGCATACAATACACCTAATGCGAAAGTCGCAGGTTCAAATCCTGCCCGCGCTTGAAAATTTTGCAAGTTTTCAATAATTGTATGCCTAACACGGGAAGTGTTTTAAAATTTGGCATTTAATACAAATTGTTTTTTTCCTCTGTTATCCTATGTTGTTGTTGTTGTTATTAGCCCATATCGGCCCACTGCAGGGCAAAGGCCGCCCTGCCTTTCTTCCATTCTTCCCTATTTTGGGCCTCTTCCATCCAATTTCGGTCATGCGAATGTAGGTCGTCCTTCCACCTCTTTCGAGGTCTACCGGGCGCCCGCTTTGCATTAGGAGGGACCCAAATGGTGCATTTTTTGGCCCAAAGTTCATCGGGCATTCGGGCAATGTGACCAGCCTAATCCCATTTTAAGAATGCTGCCTTTTGACCTACATCGACAATTTGTGTACGGGATCGCAGCGTCATATTTCTGACTCGGTCTAGTAGCCTGACCCCGAGTATGCTATGCTCCATACTTCGTTGGCTTATCTTGAGTCTGGACTTCTGGAAGTCAGTCAAAGACCAAGTTTGATCTCCGTAGGTAAGGATGGGCAGAATGCACATGTCCATGAGTTTGCGCTTGAGTGTCAATGGAAGGGACCCCTTCATAAGCTGTTTCATGGACCAATAGCTCTTCCAGGCACTTTCGATCCGTCTTTCAACTTATTTATCTGGCCTGGAAGGAGACTATTTGGCCCAAATATATATACTCATTGACATATGCAATCTTATGTTGATATTAAGAAATATAATGTGGCGAGATTAATTGGTTCTAGAATAGTAATTTGTCGTTAGATCCTCGTCTATTTTAGGAATCAGAGATTGTAAAAAGTTATTTGTGGTTGATCAGGTTTTGCAAGGTTTTTGCGTACAAGTGCAAACTCAAATTATAACTATGCATGGCATATAAAAGATATTTTTAAAATATATTATCTGTACTGTGAGTCGCAACTGCCTACTGGTTTTATACCAAGCTTGTTAAAAATAACCAAAAAGTTACAACGAACATTTAGGTAAGGTAAAGTCGTCAGTTGCTGCGTATTTTTAATGCACCATAACGCATGCGTATGTCAGACGAAAGGAAAGTGCGAATTCAGATCTAATTTCCATACATATACGGCAACGGTACGGTAACAAACGCGTGCGTGTCAAGCCGTTTGACAGATGCATCCGTAACACACCGTAAACATCGAATTTGAATGGGAATAAGATCGGAATTCGCCATTACCTTTTGTCTGACAGACGCATGCATTACGATGCGTTAAAAATACGCAGGGATGACTAATAGGAGAACCGCATTTAATAAAGGTGCCCTAATGTAGATGCATCACGGCAGAAGTCGTAATAAACAGGTATTACACTCAAAGAATACTTTGTTTGCCCTTTGTAGAAATAAATAGAAAAGAACATGACGATTTGCTATTATTAGGACTAAAATAATACCAGCATGTTTTATTTCTTTTTATTTATAAGTAAGTATTAGGTATTACCTTCAAGGTTATTTGTGAAAAACCTGTTAACCAACTGCCTACTTATAATCAATAACTTAAATTAGTATGGCGAATTAAAAATAATTAGTTACGACTACTACTCAAGTTATCATGTAATGTAGGTAACTTATTTCCAAAGATCCTTTTGTTTCAAAACGTCCATTCTCGGATTCGGCTTTCACTTATTTTTCTCCCTTAAGTAGGTACCTAATTTTAATTAAGCATAAAATAGGTACATCAATAATTTATACACAATAACGGAAAAGTATGTATTAATCATACTCGTTTTATTCTGAGCATAGTCGTCTTGAATCTTATTTTTTATTTAAATTAGTTTTTTCTTTTTTTTTTTTCAAATTTTGCTTAAACCGAAATTTTAACATTCGTATCTAATCGGTACTTATTCATTGGTATTCTAATAAAAAATCGATATCGTGGTTTTACTTTACTGAAGGGCCACTCACACACACATTCACATACAGGATTATTTTTTAGTCAGTGCGCAGCTTCAACATACGTAATGGTTATCAAATTTTGGAAAATATGTATTTATTTTTTACACCTGACTTAGAACAAAAAAATTGAAATAATCGCACTTAAACTTATCCCAGGATCGTACGTAAGTGTGGATCACCCTATTAGGTTCACTAGCTAACTTTCGATATGGCAACGTCGCGCGCGGCCCTGTTATACCTATCAGCTGACTGTGTTCTAGCTTCTACCTACAGCACAGGTCAATGACCAGTCCAGGTTAATGACCGCTATTGGTACCGTACCTACCGGGATGCGTGCGGGTGATACCTACAACAACTAAGTACCTATCTCACAAGTACCTACACTTAAACTGCCTCCGTGGTGTAGTGGTTTGAAAGTTGGTCTGTTGATTTGATGGTCCCTGTTTCTAGTTTATGCGGAGAGACAAGATTATTTTGTTAATCACGTAGTTGGATTTTTCCCAGTTTGGTTAAGAATTAGCAGCTACTACTAGCATAAGCAAGACATGTAAATGTTTAATCCATAACGGTAACTCGGGATTGTACAGCACCTCGAGTAACCATCTACGTGATCAACTTAAGAATGGTTTTTCTTACAGTTAACAAGAATAACCAGAAAAGATTGATACCCATTTTAAAAGATCAACATTGAAAAGGTTTTTCTAATATTCTTTAAAAATAACCAGTAAAGACTTTAATGGCAACTGGAGCCGTTGCTGATAGTACCTAAAAAGCCTACAAAACCTGCATACAACAGAGGTTGTGATGGTTTGACAACGTCGCGATTAGTCACCGCGTCTTACAGCGCCAGACATAGTGGCGCCAACGATTAAATTTTTAGAAGAAATCTGACGCCGGCGCCGGCCGCCCGCGGCGGGAAATTCATCTGCACTGCTAGAAAGCTTTATGTACACAGATGGTATGAGGTAGCTCGTATTGTGCGTGCCTGCCCTTCGATGATTTTAACCGAATTATCCTTAAAGTACAACTGCTTTTAAAGTAAAGTAAACGGCAATTTTGTGCGCTTATGAGAGTGAAGCGAAAAATTCAGTAAAGTATGACAGTCAAAGTTGATTAGGCTACTAAAATGTTGCTACTACGTCAGAGTGAACTAACCTTGAGTGGTTATTTAGGAATAAAGATTAAAAACGGTCTACTCACACAAAAATAACAGGGTGTGATTTGATCGGGCATTCATAAAAAAAACGTATGGCCGGAACGCGGCTATCGCGCGCCGGTCTTGTTTAGCTGAGCCTTTAAAAAGATGATTCCAATTTTCCCTTCATACTTTTACGGGCTTAGGACCGTCAAAATGAAAAGTTTACCTAGAACACTAGGTAGGCGTAGGCAGTAGGTAGCTAAGTACAATAGTCGTTTAATTAACATTTACTTACCGTAAACTGCCCGTGATCCAACAGCCGCTGCATAACGTTGGGGAAAGTTCTTGGGTTCGGTAAACGAGGGTCCACAACGCCAGCATTACGCAGTCGAGGTAAACTTTCGTCCGCGTACATTCATTGGGCTACTCGGGTATTTTCCCCACTTAAAAAGTACGAACGCACCATTTCGTAAAACTCGCGAAACGTAAAATTCGACATCGCGAAATCAATTTGGGATCGGCGGGAAAGTAGTGTCACGCAGGTGCGCGCCCGCCCGCGACGGAATCAAAGCGAGAACTGAAACTGATTGAAGGGTGCGCTGCGCGAGCGCTGTTGCCATTTTCACGCACCCCCGATTGATAAGTAGTGTGTCCATGATTTATTTTTTATGAGGTAGACAAAAATAAAAAAATTATAAAAATAAAACATATTTTTTTATTTGCCTAAAATGTCCTATTAACGATTCTGATATCATGGTATAAGTTTGCGCACTGACTAAAAAATAACCCTGTATACCGGTACAAACGCCTGCACAAAATACAAGAGCAAACTGTTCAACGCATATCTAATTCAGCGTGAGATCGCTAACAGGCACTTTGTCGAACAACTTCTTCACTTCGTCGACGATTCTCCCGACGATCGCCTTCACGATAGGTGGCGCCACCTCCGCGAATATCTCCTTCGAGCTGGAGTTCGCGAAGTCGTGCACTGAGTCAGCTGGAAAAGATTTTAAAAATATAAAGTTAGACTGAGACGAAATTTATTATAGTTGAATTCAGGCTGTTTTTTATATTAGACCTATTTCATTTGGGGCAATAAAGTAAAGATAATCCGAATCTTTTTTGTTGAATAATCCGTAACATTGAAGCTCTTCAAATTGACCAGTGGACTCAAGATACTTTCTAGCTTTAGCCGCCTCTTAAACTGGGCTCGTTCATCAAAATAGCGAATCGCAATAAACTTCCCTGTGGAATTGATATCATTTCGATTATGAACGATGCAAATGGTTCACCGGATTGACCACTGAGGCCAACAAACACACACTTATCTCATGACTAGAAATAAAGTGAGTGGAACTCCAAAAACAAATACGAGAAAAAAGTTATGCTTTCAAAGCTGTTTCCATTGAATAGGTCCTGGATCTAGAACTTGGCGCCTCCCTTTAGTTCCACGTGAAATTTCACTAGGCAAGCCACCAAAACCTTTTAAAATAGCAGGAACTACTTACAAAGCTATAGGTTCTGGATCTGGAACTAAGCAGCCTGAACTTTATCAAGAAGCAGGAAGTACTTACAGAGCTGTTTGTTTCCATTGAACAAGTTCTGGAACTGGGAGCCTCCCTTCAGTTTCGACGCGAGGCTCCAGTAAGTAAGCGACCAGCACTTAATCAAAAAGGAAGAAGTACTTACAGAGCTGTTTGTTTCCATTGAACAAGTTCTGGAACTGGGAGCCTCCCTTCAGCTCCGAGGCGAGGCTAAAGTTGGTAAGCGACCAGAACTTAATCTAAAAGGGGGAAGTACTTACAGAGCTGTTTGTTTCCATTGAATAGGTTCTGGAACTGAAACTTGGCGCCTCCCTTCAGCTCCGAGGCGAGGTTCCAGTAAGTAAGCGACCAGAACTTAATCTAAAAGGGGGAAGTACTTACAGAGCTGTTTGTTTCCATTGAATAGGTTCTGGAACTGAAACTTGGCGCCTCCCTTCAGCTCCGAGGCGAGGCTAAAGTTGGTAAGCGACCAGAACTTAATCTAAAAGGAGGAAGTACTTACAGAGCTGTTTGTTTCCATTGAACAAGTTCTGGAACTGGAACTTGGCGCCTCCCTTCAGCTCCGAGGCGAGGCTAAAGTTGGTAAGCGACCAGAACTTAATAAAAAAGGAGGAAGTACTTACAGAGCTGTTTGTTGCCATTGAATAGGTTCTGGAACTGAAACTTGGCGCCTCCCTTCAGCTCCGAGGCGAAGCTCTAGTTGGTAAGGACAAGAACTTAATCTAAAAGGGGGAAGTACTTACAGAGCTGTTTGTTTCCATTGAATAGGTTCTGGAACTGAAATTTGACCCCCTCTTCAGTTCCGAGGCGAGGCTCTAGTTGGTAAGCGACCAGAACTTAATCTAAAAGGAGGAAGTACTTACAGAGCTGTTTGTTTCCATTGAACAAGTTCTGGAACTGGAACTTGGCGCCTCCCTTCAGCTCCGAGGCGAGGTTCCAGTTAGTAAGTGACCAGAACTTAATCTAAAAGGGGGAAGTACTTACAGAGCTGTTTGTTGCCATTGAACAAGTTCTGGAACTGAAACTTGGCGCCTCCCTTCAGCTCCGAGGCGAGGCTCCAGTTGGTAAGGGACCAATACTTATTGCTGTCCGCCGTGCGACCATTCAGGTCGTATGTCACCTTCACGAGTAAGTCTCCTGTGGACGGAAAAAGCTGATTAGGACTTTTAAAGCTTTCACACATTTTTCAATCAAGTTACAGTTAAAAGTGGCGCCATTATAGTTCCACAATTTACTACCTCAATAAACATTTTTTATTTCAATAAAATCTCTGCAAACTGACTCGTTGAGGACCCAAGAAAAAGACTTTGACCTTGACTTTGACTAAAGAACACAAAAGTGTGTTGGCGGTTGAAAATTGTGTCATTTTGACTGATTTATTTAAAAACACTACAGAGCGAAAAGCAGCAAATATTAGATTTGATTTGCATGGACAAAGTAAATTTCACAAAGAATTTCTGATAAAAGTTGAACGTGGTCCTTGACCACCTTGATAAGACGACAACCAAATGCACTTTGATCAGTGTTGCCATACTCAAATTATCGTCCAAAAAGGCGTCAAATCCATGTCGAAGCATACTTTGATATTGTAATTGGAATTGAAATTCTTTATTCAATGTAGGATCGTATTATCACTTACTGACGTCATGGTCCGTCATTGTGAGAATATTTAGAGATCACAATTTTGTAATGTCGTAATATAAAACCGACTCGGTTGTTCGCCTACTCACGGACATTAATCTTGTATTTGCCGTCTCCCTCCACGGGCAGAATGAGCAGCTTTCCCCCAATGGTGTACTCCCCCACGAGCACCAGTGAACACTTGATCTCGAGGGTCTGCGTCACGTTCCGTTGCCTGGGGAACACAGAAATCAGTCAGGATATTTCGGACAGTTTTGGTATCGATTGACGCGGAATTTATACAAGTTTTCGCTTGTAGGTAGATTGGATTGTCATTTACCATTGAACATATACAGGGTGTAAGCACAGTATAATTAATAGTACTAGGTGTAAGGGACAGCCCTCCGAATACTTAGGTATAGGGGCATTCAGACCACGAATCTGAACAACTTCCCATGAACAATATTTCAGGAAACGCCAAATAAAAATTGACTTCTTATAGTAATTGCAATCAGCTGATCTTCATTTTGTATGGGAGGTCAAGTTTTTTTTGTCGTTTCCTGAACGTATGTTCCTAGGCGAAAGTTGTTCAATTTAATGGTCTGCATGCACCCTTTCAGTATTCGGATGGCTTTCCCTTAAACCCCGTATATTTTTAACGTAAAAGGTAGTTTTGATCTCAAATCTCTTATGCTTCTTAAGCATTAATGCATGTCTCTAGAAACATACCTAATAAATCACGAATCTTATATTCCGCTTTGCATAAAATAAAGATTACAGGGATGGCCCGAGTACTGACATCAAAAAACGAAATCTGTATATTTGTATGCGTCATACTGCTGGGTAATGTGGGTATCCAAATCACTCCCATGTATGTTCGGCGATTTTTTGTAGTTTCCGAATAATTAAACTTTTAAATTTGTAAAGGAAAAATTTGGCTAGCAGTCTTTTTTCTGTCGTTGTATGGTAGAAAGAACCTACCATGCAGATTAGGTATGCTACAGAAACAACCACTTGAAAAGCCCTTTTACGGAAATGGATTAAATAAGTAAAAAGGCCTGTCAGTTGAAATTTTCCCACATTTTGAAAGTCAATTAACTCATAAACTACAAAAAATCGCGGAACATGCATGGGGGTGATTCGGGAACCCCTTAGTTTAAGGCATTCAAGTTTTGTCTTTGGACGTAACTATTCGGGCCACTCTGTATATATGTCGCAGTAAGATAGATAAAACCGTAATATAGTTATATCCCTAGGGATATAACTATATACCGTAACATAGTTATACGAAAGCGATTCATTACTATCTCGCTAGGAATATAGTTATCAAACGGTCCAAATTTAGTGATATACTTATATTACTAGATTAAGTTCAGTTTTATAAATATATTACTTGTTTGGCTAAGTGAAATAGAAATCTACCACATATAATTAAATAAAACAATATTATATTGTTTTTATCTTTATTAAAAAATCAACTTTATATATCCTGCAGTTAGTTACAATACTTTCTGACATTAACACGTATTGAAGTAATTTCAATTATAATTAAAACGATCATATTTTTTAGAATTTAAACATAAATCTAAACTTCTTCTGGGTGAGCTTGCTCCATCTTAGACTTTCTCTCTGTCCTATGACCTAGACTAGAGTCAAGAGCAAACCCATCTTTAATAATAATAAAAAAAAAACTTTCCAAGAAACTAAGATCTCAACTTAGTTGATAAGAAATGAAGATATCTCAAAACGGTTGATCAGCTTTAGATTTTAATATTTGATTAGTTTTAAGTGTATTTTTTTATTAATGATGGGTTTTGCTCTTGACTCTAGTCTAGGTCATAGGACAGAGTCTAAGATGGAGCGAGCTCACCCAGAAGAAGCCTGTTCACTCTTACTTTGAAGATATTAGGGTTGTATGCGTTTGGAAACACAGACGCAGGTAGTGAGTTCCACTCTTTAGCAGTGCGCATTATAAATCATGACTGCAAGCGCTTAGTCCGAATTGGTGGAATGGCAACCAGGTATGGATGGTATCCGACGGCGGTGCGTCTGGATGTCCGATGGTAGAAGTGAGCTGGTGGAACAAGGTCGTGAAGCTCTTGAGCACACTCTCTGAAGTACAATCTGTAAAAATCCGACAAGCAGGCAACCTTGCGGCGATGTGCCAGGCTATGTAGCTTGGTGTCCACCAGTTTTATGTCACCTATGAGCCTCTTGGCCCTGCGTTCCACCGAGTCAAGAGCGGCAAGTTGGTATTTGGCTGAGCCAGAAGATCACCGAGAAGGTCACTGAGAAGATCATTGTCTTCAAGGTAGGTCAGCAACTTACTGTTAAGTACCCTCTCCATGACCTTGCATAGGATGGAGGTAATGGGTAGGGTCAGCACGGTCGCCCTTTTTGGAACTGGTTGCACATTAGCAAGCTTCCAGGTCCCCGACACCGTTCGTTCTTTAAGAGAGAGGCGGAACAAGCGTGTCAGCAAAGTGTTAGGGGTTTTCGCACGTACCCTACGTGCTCGAATTTTTGTTCAGTAAAGAAGAAGAATCATGACATCTAGAATTACATAGCAGGAGTCGGCGTGGGGGAGGCCGCCTGCGCTGCACACTCCGAAAGCTATTCCACTGAACTTAATCTAGTAATATAAGTATATCACTAAACTTGGACCGTTTTATAACTATATTTCTAGCGAGATAGTAATTAATAGCTTTCGTATAACTATGTTACGGTATATAGTTATATCTCTAGGGATATAACTATATTACGGCTTTATCTATCTTACTGCGACATATACCTTGTAACATACAGACCATAATTTCACGGTTATTTGTAACTATTATGTCTATTATACACTACGATAGTTCGCACGTGTTTTGCGTGCTTCGAAGTGCAAACACGTGAAGAAGCTATTTCAATAATTTAAATTGTTTATAGCTACGTAAGCAAATCATTGGGCATCGTTGCGAATCAATTGATGCATTTTATCATGAATCGATCATTGTTTTTATGCAACATTGTTGTTATGCAATTGTCGGTTCTCACACCTGCCGCATGTTTTTACGATGTACTCGTAACGCTGGACTCCTATACACAATCGGGATTAAAAATGGCTGCTATCACAGGTTGACATTTTAGGTAGGTTGTCATTTGTATGGCATACCTGCGAATAACAACCTGTGACACGTGTATTGTATAACGGCTGTCAGTGCTCAATGTTATTATGTCGCCGATATTTAGTAGGTGCCTATTCTGTTTATTTTTTAGTTCTGGATTCATCATTGTTTAACCCCGGGGCTATGAAATCTACTCCTGACTGTATGGTGGGGAGCAGGAGCTCACCCGGATGCCTATTCTGTGACGGCGTGCTGCCGCTGTGATTTGCAATTTACGACTTTTTGGTCTTTTTACTCGACTGCCTTAGCAGGAGGGTAATGTTTTTAGAGAGTATGTATGTGGAAAAGTTATTTCTATTTCACAGGCTACAGCCCATACGTTCACATAAATAGGGGAAAATTTTACTAGTGACAGATATCGAAATCTCAAGACGAGCTGGTGATAAGGAACAACTTTCCCCGAGGCTTGAAGGTTAAAATATGAAGTTTTTTTTTCCACAGTTACTCTAATCAGCTGATCGGCAATTTTGTATGACAGGTCCAAATAATTGTGACGTTCGAAAAAATTGTTAGCTTAAAACCTAACATACGTTGTGGAAACATGTTCCGTATCAACCTGTATTGAGCTCTCGTTATAGTTAAGTATTAAAATTTCACCCTATATAAAGTGTCGTTAGATTCGTCCCAGCAGCGCGAGTGACACTGGCAATATTAAAATTTCATAAAATTGTGACTTTGAAAGAAAAATATACGTTTGAAATTTCTTTTCCGCGAGCCGCATTCAGGTTTTAGTTTTTTAATGAGCTGGTTTGTATCTTCATATAAATAACCGGTATGTACCTACGTAGGTGTATACAAGTTAGCCTGGTCCAGAACCACGATTCCAAATCGTTAAGGCAATTATCATTAGAAATGGGTTATTGATCTTGACTTCTGACGTCATTGCGACTATTACTGAGAACGTGATAGGAGCTATGTTATATTTATGGCAATACAACTACATAATATTTAGATAATTGGATAATGACCTCAATTCAGGAAATAAATACTCTTCTTCTTTTCGTGTGGGACACCGAATCCAAGAACGACGTTTTTCCACTGCCTTCTAGTAGGCCCCTTACTGGCTGTATAACGACTGCCGTCTTAGTAATCATAGACAACAACCGAGACCGACGGCTTAACGTGCACTCCGGAGCAACGAAATCTCTTAACTTACCTTATAGTAGCGCTGTCACTTTCCGTCAAATAGGTTTAGAAAAATACAGGAGACATTTTAGTCATGTCATGTCTTATAATTTGACGCAAAATACGTGTTACCTGTCAAAATAAGGCGACGATGAAAACAGTGGCAACTAAATTCTATAAATTTCGAAGAACCCACTGATGTTTTTAAGCATAACAGAACTTAGATATCTCTTATCCTTTTCATAATATATTTGACGGAAAGAGACAACACTAATTCAAGGTAAGATAAGAGAATTTATATCCCAAATTGAGGCCTATAAGCCTAGGTTCTGTCATGTTTAACAATTGCAATGGGCTCTTTACCATTTCTAGTCAATTTAGTCGCCATTGTTTTCATCGTCGCCTTATTTTGACAGATAACGCGTAGTTTGCGTCAAATTAAAAGACATGACAAGATTTAAATATCTCCTATCCTTTGCTTAACCTTTTTGATAAAAACGTGACAGCGCTATTTTAAGGTAAGTAACGAGAATTTATTTCCCTAACTAGCTTTTACCCGCGACTTCGTCCGCGTTAGATAGTATTTTTAGAAAGAGGTTCTAAAGTTGATATGTATATTCATAGTAAGCATGACAGTGATATTAGAACAGTTCTTATCTCTACTGTTTAAGGATACCTTGCTTGCTTCTGTTGTTAAAGGGACAATTCAAAATTTGCCATCCGGTGTACTGCGCTGACAGATCAATATTTATAACCATGGGATACAAAAGTCAGTAGATAAAAAAAAATCCTTGGTAAAAAGTTGCCAATGTCCTTTCTCAACTTATTCCCATCATACTGGCCAACTTTTGTTTTGGAACCATTTCTGTATCTCTAATAGTTTAGGTGGGCTCCTGATCGTACACCTGGTGGTCTACATAAGGTACTCCAGATCCTCAGTATCCTTGTAAAAAGAAGGAGTCCATCATACTGGCCAACTTTTGTTTTGGAACTATTTCTTTATCTCTAATAGTTTAGGTGGCCTCCTAATGGTGCACCTGGTGGTCTACATAAGGTACTCCAGATCCCCAATGTCCTTGTGAAAAGAAGCGGCCCATCATACTGAACAACTTTTGTTTTGGAACCATTTCTTTATCTCTAATAATTTAGCTGGGCTCCTGATGGTACACCTGGTGGTCTACATAAGGTACTCCAGATCCCCAATGTCCTTGTGAAAAGAAGCGGCCCATCATACTGAACAACTTTTGTTTTGAAACCATTTCTTTATCTCTAATTGTTTAGCTATGCTCCTGATCGTACACCTGGTGGTCTACATAAGCTACTCCAGATCCTCAACGTCCTTGTGAAAAGAAACGGCCCATCATACTGAACAATTTTTGTTTTGCTACCATTTATGTATCTCTAATAGTTTAGGTGGGCTCCTGATGGTACACCTGGTGGTCTACATAAGGTACTCCAGATCCCCAATGTCCTTGTGAAAAGAAGCGGCCCATCATACTGAACAACTTTTGTTTTGAAACCATTTCTTTATCTCTAATTGTTTAGCTATGCTCCTGATCGTACACCTGGTGGTCTACATAAGCTACTCCAGATCCTCAACGTCCTTGTGAAAAGAAACGGCCCATCATACTGAACAATTTTTGTTTTGGTACCATTTATGTATCTCTAATAGTTTAGGTGGGCTCCTGATGGTACACCTGGTGGTCTACATAAGGTACTCCAGATTCTCAATGTCCTTGTGAAAAGAAGCAGCCCATCATACTGAGCAACTTTTGTTTTGGAACCATTTCTATATCTCTTATTGTTTAGCTGGGCTCCTGATGGTACACCTGGTGGTCTACATAAGGTACTCCAGATCCTCAATGTCCTTGTGAAAAGAAGCGACCCATCAAAATGGACAACTATTGTTTAAGAACCATGCCTGTATCTCTTATAGTTTAGCTGGGCTCCTGATGGTACACCTGGTGGTCTACATAAGGTACTCCAGATCCTCAATGTCCTTGTGAAAAGTAGCGGCCCATCATACTGAAAAACTTTTGTTTTGGAACCATGCCTGTATCTCTTATAGTTTAGCTGGGCTCCTGGAGGTACACCTGGTGGTCTACATAAGGTACTCCAGATCCTCAATGTCCTTGTGAAAAGAAGCGACCCATCAAAATGGACAACTATTGTTTAAGAACCATGCCTGTATCTCTTATAGTTTAGCTGGGCTCCTGATGGTACACCTGGTGGTCTACATAAGGTACTCCAGATCCTCAATGTCCTTGTGAAAAGAAGCGGCCCATCATACTGAACAACTTTTGTTTTGGAACCATGCCTGTATCTCTTATAGTTTAGCTGGGCTCCTGGAGGTACACCTGGTGGTCTACATCTGTACTCCAGACCCTCGAATGGTGATAAAAAGTAGCCTATGTCCGTTCTCGGTATGCTAGCAATCTCTGTGCCAAGTTTCATGAAGATCGGTTCAGCGGTTTGGCCGTGAAAGCGTAGCAGACAGACAGACAGACAGACAGACAGACAGAGTTACTTTCGCATTTATAATATTAGTGTGGATTGAGGCTTAAATTAATCTTGATCGTGACTGCAGGATAATACTTTGATGATACACTGATTATGGTTAATTGAGTAAATTAATTTGTAATTTAGAAATACATATTTTTTTAATAAGTATCAGCTGTAGGTAAATTTATGTTTTTGAGTTGATTTCGCATCAAAAGTTGGCGGTTCTTGTTGTCCATCGATGCGTTTTTTTAACGCACCGTAACGCATTTGTATGTTAGACGAAAAGAAGTTGCGAATTCCGATCTTATTCCCATACAAATGCGGCAACGGTGCGTTTACGATGCGATGCATGTCAAACGACTTGAGACGCATCCGTTACGCACCATGACGCACCGTAAACACAACATAAGCGTATTTGTATGAGAATAAGATCAGAATTTGCAATTTCTTTCGTCTGACCGACGGATGCGTTACGGTGCGTTAAAAATACGTAGCAATGGACGACAAGTGGAAGAGCTGTCTACTCTCTTATATAGGGTGTAATTTAACTAGTGACTGTCTGACTAGTGTTAAAACAACTTTCCTCAAGGAAAACAGGTCTAAAACGAAAAAATAATAATTAGGACCTCCATAAAAAATTGCCGATCAGCTGATTTTAGTTACTATGGAAACTAAAAATATTTTTGACATATTTCAACCTATCCTTAGGGAAAGTTGTTCCTTTTCACCAGCCCGTGTTGAGTTTTCGCTATCGGTCACTAGTAAAATTTCACTCTATATTTATTTATCATCCGTTTGGGTCAGACTAGTCTTGACTCTCAAAGATTCACCTTGCAATGACGAACGTTACTAAGGAGAACGTATTATATGTGATCATTAAACTTCTATTGTACATACATATATCACGCCTTTATCCCTTGCGGGCTAGGCAGGGCGTAAACGGCAGCAAAAAACGGACATTTACGCCAAGTCTGACAAACGTTTGAGGAGAATTCGGAAAATTTTGTATCGTCATAGTAAAAGGTTGTCAGCCCATCGCCTAAAATTGCAATACACACGCTCGAGTCCCTTAGTCGTCTCTTACGACTTCCACTGGAAAGAGATGGGGTGATGCTATTCTAAGCCGGCATCACACGGCAATTATACACTCCCTTAAAAGACAGGTACACTTACTTCATAGACGTGACGACGCAATTCCTCAAGCCCTTGACAGTGGTCTTCCTGAACTCCAGCTTCAAGCCAGCCTGGTCAGCCTTTACCTTCAAATAACAAATAATTTATGTTTAGAAAACTTGCAAATGTTTCAAACCGCAGACAGGATTTGAAACTGCGATTTTCGCTATCAGTAGGTCTCTACCCAACTGGGCTACCGCGGGTCATCCGTAACCTGTATTACAACTTTAGGCGACAGGCTGACAACCTGTCACTTTAGTCATACAAGACTTTCTGATACCGCCAACAAATAAATTTTAGACGTGGCGACAGCGACCGTATTCACCGTACCGGTCATTCACGCTCTGCTTACCCCGCAAGGGAGGCATGATATGTGATAAGTAAATGTACCAGCTCAATCCGCATCGGATCCAGGGGCTTCACTCCTATAGCTGGTACTCCAGCAGCCATCACAGGCACTGCCTTCTGGGCGGAGGTCTTCATGCACGCGAAGTCTTTCGCATGGCATGGAGTGATGAAGGGAACTGGAAGCAACAAGAGAAACAAATTTTATTATCGCACAATTATTATAAAATAAAACTAAACATGCATGTGCCAGTCTCAAATTCCACCTTCACTTGTAGAGCGTGCAGAAAATTATGCCGCTCCCGTATTGGCTTATACAGCCATGAAAGGTCTTGCCTCAGACACTGATTAAATCGTCTGACACAGACTAGACGTGTGAGGCCAATGATGATTATAAAATGTGATACCGGCTTAGAATAGCATCACCCAATTTCTTACCCATGGGTGTCGTAAGAGGCGACTAAGGGACTCGAGGGTTAGATGTGTATTTGCAATATTCTATATCACACGATGGGCTGACAACCAGCCCATCGCCTAATCGCTCACTATAGATACACAGTTATCTGTTTGGCCCTCAAACTTTTGTCAGGTGTGGTGTTAATATCCGTTTTACGGCCGTTAACGATCTGCTTACCCCGTAAGGGATATAGGCGTGATATATGTATGTATTATAAAGGCCGATGTGTTTGTTAGGGATTGGTGTGAAAACGGCTGTTTAAATCTCACTCAAGGCTCGTAATCAATTTGTTTGTTATAAATAGTAAGTATATGTAAGTAATACATTGTCACTTCAGTGAATTGTATTACTTAGTAATTAAATTCCTAATAAGAAGAGATAATGATCTAATAATTTGATGATGCGTTCCGATGAGCAACTTGCGTTTGCTAGTCTAAAGTGATTCTGCCAATGACTCGAAACTTAAAAAATGACAGCTAGATATAAATACCGAACATTTACGCCACGTCTGACTAATATTTGAGGGTCATTCGGAAAATTGTGTATCGCCATAGTGACAGGTTGTCAGCCCATCGCCTAAAATACAATACACACCCTCGAGTCCCTTAGTCGCCTCTTACGACTCCCACGGGAAGAATATAATGGATTTAAAGCATTTCAGTTCAACCACGTGTTAACTTTATGTAAAGAGGTATTTCATTATATAATAATATATAATGGGTGCTACTGTGTGTATTCAATAAGGACGAAAGATAAAATAAGGATTGCATCACAGAAACAACTCATAACTATAATATAAATACAAGGAAGTGCTCCCCCTAATTATCCACCATTGTTATAGCGACAAAAAGTGCATTTGCTATCGAGTATATGTGGGAATCATCACTTAAATAAACAATAAAATAAGTAGGTAGGTCAAACTGTCGACTGAAACATTATAATACAAACGACACTTCCAGAATTGTTTACATCAACGTAAACAATGAAAACATTAACAACGACTGAATGGTAGAAAAAAGAAAAGGTCTGCGAAATTACAATGAAAACACAATCGAACATCAACACAAATCAAATTGTATGTGTAGTAGTATTGAATTCAAGTTTTATTGTTTCAGGGGTGCACTCTGCAATTTTAGCCCCGGGGCTCTGAAATTTACACCTGCCTATTTTTGGTGGGGAGCTAGGGCAATAATTAAATATGGTATACCGGGTGGCCTGAATAGTGGCGTACAAGGCAAAATTTGTACAATGCTTTATACTATGATATTATTATGCACTCACAGTGCTATATTATTTTCATAAATGAAAATAAAATTGAAAAAATGACAGCGCCCGCCGAGACTTGAACCCGGGACCGTGGGGTACCGTCCCACTGCTCTGCCAACTGAGCTACCGGCGCCCCGACTGACACTTGCCAATTTTTCAATCTCTTGGTACTCGTCTCGAAGCGACGTACAAGCGACATCTAGTATAAGTTATTGTAACGAATACTATGGTTAGTCCACAATTAGTGTAGGAATTCAAACAAGTCCCGGCGGGCGCTGACATTTTTTCAATTTCTTATTTTCATAAATGCTTTATACTAAGTAAGTGGTATCCGCATCATCCCCGTGTATGTTCCGCTATTTTTGTAGATTTCTAGTAATTTAAAGTTGTATGCGAAAATTTTAACTAGTAGGCTTATTTCTTTTTTGAACGCTAAAAAGCTGTGAGATGGTGATGATAAAGTTATTACGGTGTAAATAAAAAGCTAAAAATATTTCAAGGTATCGTATATTTATTCTTCCCTAGGTCTGCTGTAAGAAATTTCTTATAAGAGATAAGCAGTGCCTGTTGTGTCTGTATTTTTATGTGTTTGTCTCTACACTGTTCCTGTGTACAATAAATCATAAAATATATAAATAAATATAAAATAGGTAGCTATGGTAGTTAATACTGTCACATAATTTTTTTCTTCTACGTTTAAATACATACTTACTTAGAACTTACAACTTTACTAAGCTAACCATTAATAATGATAAGATAATTACTATCCACAAGAATCAGTTTTTCTAACCTCAGACAATTTTCTTTATCTCTGCAAATATTAGCTGCACCTCGACTTAACTCGAGTGTAGTCGTGAATGGCCTCGACAATGCCGCCACTTCACAAAAAAAAATCTCTTTATACAATCAATCAGAATGTCCCTTGCTCAATTTTTAGTATTATCCCTAAGTTAAATTTATAGCAAAACTGGCCGTTTTAGGCACCTTTAGCCATAACTTAAGTACCAGCGAATATTTCATTGAGTTTGCAGGTTCCACTTTTACTTAAGGATAATACAAAAAACTTGTGCAAAGAACATTCTGAGGTATTGTTTGCTTGAAGCGATATGTTTTTATTTTCGTGAAGTGGCGCTAGTTCTGTGGCATCAATCGCCTTAACTTCTAATATTCTATGAAGTAAACTTGATAGTAGGCCGTGTGATGCCGGCTTAGAATAGCATCACTCCATTTCATTCCCGTGGGTGTCGTAAGAAGCGACTAAGGGACTCGAGGGTGTGTATTGCAAATTTAGGCGATGGGCTGACAACCTGTCACTATCGTGATATACAATATTCCAAATGACCCTCAAATGTTTGTCAGACGTGGCGTAAATGTCTGTTTTGATACAGCCGTTTACGCTCTGCCTACCCCGTAAGAGATTATAGGCGTGATATATGTATGTATGTATGTGTAAACTTGAATACTATTATTTACTAGATTTCACCCTCTGCCACTAATTTTCCCGTAGTAATAGTTGTTTTCCTGCGGTAAAAAGTGGTCTTATTCTAGTGGACTGGTGTTATTCCAGGTAATACTCTACCTGTGATCCAAATTTCATTCAAATCGGTCGTTTGAGCGTGAAGAGGTAACAAACATACACACACACAAACTCTCAGATTATTATAATATTAAGTACATATATAATAATATTAACTCGTAACTGTTGCTGAATGTACACGCTATGTAAATAATTTATCTTGACAAATGAAATGTTTCATTGAAATTACCCATTTGAAGTCACTCTTCAATCATTGCTATTGTTTTTTTGAAGCACGTGGATACTTCAGTCCAGGATACTTCGTGAGAAAACAAGATAAACTTCAGAATGACGGTAATACGAATAAATTAGTGCATGATTATTGGTTATTGGTGTAGTATTAACTACGTGTTACGAATGTTATATTATAAGTACCTAGTTATCCGATAACTCCTTAGTTTTTATGTTTTTTAATTTAACTTTATGCACAAAAATGTACACGGACGGACTTAACGCCAAAGGCGTTATCTCCCAGGCTACCTTAGGGCATGTGGAAAGGGTCAAGGCAGGTGCATTAAACAAAAAAAAAATTGCAGAAATTGTGAGCTATTGTATTTCATGGAGGAATTATATCACTAATTAGGATTCAGTCCGATATACTAATAAGTATCAAACAGAAATTGTATTTCATGGAGGAATCATATCACTAATTAGGATTCAGTCCGATATACTCATAAGTTTCGAACAGAAATTGTATTTCATGGAGGAATTATATCACTTATTAGGATTCAGTCCGATATACTAATAAGTATCGAACAGAAATTGTATTTTCTCCAATTTGCTCGGAAATGGCTTCATTACTTTAAAAAAAGAATACGTCAATGGGCTCATTTATGTAGTCAAGGCGCAGAGGACTGTAATAGAAATTTCCGGACTAGGCCGAAAAAAAAAGGTTCTTTAACTTCACACTTTCGTGTTTAGTGGTACACAATATCATGTTCAGGAACACTTATACCGCGCGCGTACCATTTTTTAAATTCTACCAAAATGGAACGCGCTTGGGCGCGCGCATGCGCGGTGTGACGGTGCGAGGTTGTTTTGACGCCAATTTGGTTTAACGCTAAGTCACGAAAATTTTGGCTTTTCTTCTGTATAATTGAGTGAAAAGTAAACAAGGAAAAATGAGTTCATCGGAAGATGAATTTAACTAATTGTACAAACTGTAACATAACTTTCAACATGAATTAAGTGTCGCTCCATAATTCTTTCTTTCATAATAAATTAATTATTTTCTAAAATTACTGTATTATTATTGTTATTTCCTTGCAAATGAGAGAAAAGTATTGTACAATCCACGGCCGAAATAACAACTTCTGGTCTCGTTTACTTTAGAAGGCCTCGACTTCGTCTCGGCCTTCCAATGCCACTCCACCAGAAATTGCTTTATACTCGGCCTGTGACGTAATGTACTATTCATGGAGGAATTATATCACTAATTAGGATTCAGTCCGATATACTCATAAGTATCGAACAGAAAGGAGGAATTATATCACTAATTAGGATTCAGTCCGATATACTCATAAGTATCAAACAGAAATTGTATTTCATGGAGGAATTATATCACTAATTAGGATTCAGTCCGATATACTCATAAGTATCGAACAGAAATTGTATTTCATGAAGGAATTATATCACTAATTAGTATTCAGTCCGATGTATTCATAAGTATCGAATAGAAATTGTATTTCATGGAGGAATTATATCACTAATTAGGATTCAGTCCGATATACTCATAAGTATCGAACAGAAATTGTATTTCATGGAGGAATAATATCACTGTCCGTTCTTTTCCCAGAACAACTTCTTAAGCCCGTAAGCTAGTTGTTCGGACAACCACACAAACTTCTCAGGGTGAGCCCTATTTACTGAGAACTGTAAAAAACTCTTTCCGACGGAAAATCATTACCACGCGAGCAAAACAAACTAAGCTGACTGTATGTAACCGGTCCCTGCTGACCTAGGCAATAAGTAATATATATTATGATGTAATAAGTATTATAATAATATAAATGTAAAATATATTATGCACTAGTAGGTATTTTCTTGGGCCTAGGTCTTTACCTAGGTCAAGGGTTGAATATTTACCTAATCGTTATACTTATATATGTCGCAGTATTATGGCAGAATTAGGATTTCGGACAAAAGCCGGATTATGGCAAAATTGTAGACTACATTCGACCATCGTCCTAAGCAGATCCAGGATTTCGGTCATAATCCTAGGATTTTGGTCGAAATCCTAGATCTGCTTAGTATTATGGCATTAATCGCGATTCGGGGGAATTTATGAGCGGGGAGGGAACAATGCGCTCCTCCCACGCGCGCGGGGATTGCTCGCGCGGCGTCCTTTGTTTTTATTTTTAGAAAAGAAAAATATTTATTTCTATCATTCATAATCTGCCGTGTGATGCCGGCTTAGAATAGCGTCACCCCATATCTTACCCATGGGTGTCGTAAGAGGCGACTAAGGGACTCGAGGGTGTGTATTGCAATTTTAGGCGACGGGCTGACAACCTGTCACTATAGTGATACACAGTTATCTGATTGACCCTCAAACTTTTGTCAGACGTGGTGGTAATACCCGTTGAACGGCCGTTAACACTCTGCCTACCCCGTAAGGGATATAGGCGTGATTTATGTATGTATGTATGTATGTATTCATAATCTTTATTTAGATACTAGGTGATGCAAATTATAACAGGAGGTTCTGTTTACCTTGTTATATTTTGTAAAAGAGAAGACACCCAAATGTTTATTTTATTACTCATCTAATAATATTATAAACAGTTACTTATGTGATTATCTAAAAAATATTGTTTTTACTACTTGAAAAGTCTTTAATGAAAGAAATGATAATCAAATGTTTATGTTAATGACAGAAAAATGAATTATTTAATGTTTGTTATATTAATCATAGTTAGAAGAGGTTAGCACTTAAATGTTTATGAAAAATGGTTAATTTTTATATCGAGACTAGATACCTAATAATAATAATGATTAGTACATTCTATCTAGAATCAATAACAATAAAAGGCTGATTTGATTATTATAAATATTTTTGTGTCATTTATTTTGTTTCATAAAATTTTCTTAAGTTCTTATTTTTCTCTCCAAAAGCATAATAAGAATACAAATTAAAGTAAAGACAAATAGTAATGCATGGCGATAGTCACTATTCCGTGTAATGACGGCTTAAAATAGCATCACTCCTATTCTTTCCCGCGGGTACGACACCCAGAAGCGACTAACGGATGGAAGTTTTCATGTGTATTACCATTTTATTTTTCTATAGTCATTCACGTTTTATCTAAAACTAGCGGCCCGCCCAGCGGTTTCACCTGCTGCTAACTGATTTCCTACGGGAAACAGACCTTCTCCCGACATACATCATACATAAAAACCTTCCTCTTAAAATACTCTATCTTTTAAAAAACTTCATCCAGATCCGTTAAGTGGTTTTGAAGATTTAAGCATACAAACAAACAAACAGACAGGGACAGACGTGGGAAGCGACTTCACTTTAAATTCCGTTTTTTTTAATCCCCAAGGTATGAAAAGGGGGTTAAAAGTTTGTATGAAAGTTCGTTGTCTTAAGTGTGATCCGTTTCAAAATTAGTGATTAGACTTATGACTTAAAATAATTAAACACGTGTTTCAGCATATGTGAAATTTTAACCCTTAATAGGGTCAAACAGGGGTTTAAAGTTTGTATGAAAGTACGTTTTTTAAAATGAATTCGATCTGTTTCAAAATTTGTGATTAGACTAATAACTGAAAATAATTAAACACGTGTTTCAGCATTTTTGAAATTTTAACCTTTAAATGGGTGAAAAGGGGGTTAAAAGTTTGTATGAAAGTTTTTTATCTTAAATGTAATATCTTTCAAAATTTCTGATTAGACTCATAACTTAAAATAATTAAATACGTGTTTCAGCATTTTTGAAATTTTAATCCTTAAAGGTGTCAAAAGGGGGTCAAAAGTTTACTACCAGTTGGGCTACCCGTTTTCCCATGGGAATGTGACAGTTTCCCGGAATAAATTATACTTACAAACCTTCCTCTCTAGTAACTCTATCTAATAAAAAAAACCGCATCGAAATCCGTTGGGTAATTCTAAAGATATAAGGAGACACCAAACGGGAAGCGACTTTATTTTATACTATGTAGTGATAGCCCTCAAAATTGTTTATGGCCATTAAAACTCTGCATACTCCGCAAGTATTTATGTATGTATGTGTATTGTCACTACAAAATTTATAAAAAGTGTTCTGAAGCCTTCGTTTTACCATATTACTACGTAGATCCAGGATTTCGGTCAAAATCCTAGGATTATGGCCGAAATCCTAGATCTACTTAGAACGATGGTCGAATGAAGTCTACGATTTTACCATAATCCGGCTTTTGGCCAAAATCCTAGGATTTCGGCCGAAATCCTAATTCTGCCATAATACTGCGACATATATATAACTACAATTTACAACTCACTATTAATGTGCAACACTATTACACTACACTCATACTGATGTAATGAGAATATTTGGGTTATTAGAGTTCCGCACTCAAATGGTCAAAATGGGACCTTAAACAAGACCCTTTTACTGAAACGTGTTTTTACTGTATCTATCCGTCTGTCACAGAGCTATAAACCATAATTATAGTAAGGGAGTTAAAATTTTCAGAGATGTCGTATTTCTGATTCAAAAATTTGAATTAAATAAAAAGTAAGGGGGCTTCCATACAAAAACGTGTTTTTAGGATTCCGTTTCTCTAAAGAAAAAAAGTGGAACCCTTATATTATAGGATCACTTTGTTGTCCATACATTCCTCCATCCGTTCTTCATAAAATTTAATCTACGGCCGCTTGTTGTGGTAATAAAATAAAGATCCTAACTTAACGTTAAAAACTACAGACGTTTATGCTGAAACAGACGCGTGTTTTGACCCTCTTAAAATCGAAGGGCACTTCCCGTGTAGCTTCATTCTGAGGTACAAGTTTAGAGGACAGGGGCTTTTTTATGAAGCGGAAAATAACAAAATGCTTAGTTCAAGTGGGATATTATATGAAAGGGCTTGATTTACATGTTACTGTACACTTTGTGGACGACTCCAAGTTTTTCCACTTTTTTTCTGCAAGATTTTGTCTTTAATGGTTTTAATTTTCACAGAACATTTTCTTTATTTATTATCATGTCTTAATGTTGCCGCTATAACAACACATACTAAACAACAAAATAAAACAAATATGAAGGGGGTTCAAATAGATAGAAAAACGTGTTTATGCCAAATTAATACACAGAACCTTTTTTGCGTGAGTCCGACTCGCTATTAGCCGATTTTGTATGTATGTTGTTATCATTAAAAATACATATTAGGTCTTTACATATGAAATTGGCGTTTTGTATGGGAGGAACAAAAAGTCGTTTTTTTTTAATATAGTATATTTATTTAATCAAAGTATGAGCCATTGTAATCTATGCACTTTTGCCATCTCATAGGTAGTTCATTGATCCCTTTACTAAAAAAACCATTCGGACGGGAATCAATAAAATCTTTGAAGGCGATTTGGACTGCCCCATCTGAGTTGAATTTTTTCCCTTGCAAGAAGTTATCCAAATTTCGAAAAAAATTGTAATCTGTTGGAGCAAGGTCCGGGGAGTACGGTGGATGCCTTAGACATTCCAATTGAAGCTCTTCTAATTTGCTAGCCGTCTGTTGTGCAGTGTGTGGTCTAGCGTTGTCGTGAAGCAACAGTGGCGTAGAGCGATTGACCAACCTCGGTTGTTTAGCAGCTAGCTTTTCCATCATGGTTTGCAATTGCTGACAGTAGACATCTGCCGTAATCGTCTGGCCAGATTTGAGAAAACTGTAATGAACGACACCGGCGCTAGTCCACCAAACGCTTACAAGTAACTTTTTATTGGTCAATTTTCGCTTGGAGCAGGCTTTGGCTGGCTTGCCAGGGTCCAGCCATTGCGATGAGCGCTTCCGATTATCGTAGAGAATCCACTTTTCATCACAGGTAATGATTCGATTTAAAATACCTTCGTTATTGTGCCGGTCAAGTAATGTAACGCAGCAGTTGACGCGCGTTTGCCAGTTTGCTTCACTCAATTCGTGAGGAACCCACCTTTCAAGTTTTTTAATCTTTCCAATTTGCTTCAAGTGGATTAAAACAGTTTTATCACTAACACCGAAGCCTGCAGCTAATTCGGACGTGGTTTGCGATGGATCCGCTTCCACAATAGCCTTCAATTCTTCATTATCAACTTGGGTCTCCGGCCGTCCACGGAGCTTGTTTTGCAGGTCGAAATTTCCAGAACGAAAACGTTGGAACCAAAAACGCACTGTGTTTTCTTTTGCGACACAACCGCCATACACATCATTAACCCTTCGAGCCGTTTCTGCAGCACTGGTGCCACGGTGGAACTCGTACTCGTAAATAACGCGATATTTCAAATTTTCCATTTTGTAAATTGAGCGATGCAAACAGAAAAAAGATAAGTAAAAAAACAAATGAATGACGGTTTACGAAACACAACTACATGTGGAAATAGCTGTATAAATTTGAATTTCGAATTCCTAACCAAATAGGAGAAATTTGTGATCAAAGTGGCCAGTACGACAAAACGACAATTTCATATGTAAGGACCTAATATTAAAACGGTTGACTATCTCTTTACTCTATTCATAGTGTGTTAAACAATTGGTATCTTTATGATCAAGTGGCGGATTTTCGATTGGAAGCCACGGTTTGGCAAGCGTAGCGTTGGACACCCTCCGGCCAGGTAGATCGATGACTTATAGAAGGTAGCTGTAGCTGGTAGCTACTTTTTTCTAAAGATCGGACATTTTACATACATACATATATCACGCCTATAATAGGCAGAGCGTAAACGGCCGCAAAAAAACGGACATTAACGCCACGTCTGACAAACATTTTAGGGTCATTTGGAATATTGTGTATCACCATAGTGACAGGTTGTCAGCCCATCGCCTAAATTTGCAATACACACCCTCGAGTCCCTTGGTCGCTTCTTACGACACCCACGGGAAAGAAATGGGGTGATGCTATTCTAAGCCGGCATCACACGGTATCGGACATTTTGATTTTATCTTTAAAACCTACATAGGTGGAAAGCAAGGGCTCATCCGGAGAAGTTTGTGAGGTTGTTGAAACAACCCTTTGGGCGCGACTGGGCTTACGAGTTGTTCTGGAAGAAACGTATTGGACTGAATCTAGCCGGCACGTGCCGGTAGTTACCGAGGAATGAAATGAGGGACCAAAGTAGCGACTGGATGGCGAAAACGGAAGATCGTGCCTTACGGCGTTCCTTGGGAGGGTGCATTCAGACCACGAAACTGAACAACTTTACATAAAAACATGTTTCAGGATATAGACGATATAGGTGATATCAGACCGCACGGACAAACCTTGACAGGTTTTTGTTGCGTTCTATTGTAATTGTTGTTTATCTTTTTTGTAAATGTTTTAATAAATAATAATAATAATAAGGGAACGTCAAAAAATAATGAACTTTCCATATTAAAATCAGCTGGTCGTGATTTTGTATGGGAGGTCGAATATTTTTTGTCATTTCCTGATATATGTTCCTACGGGAAAATTGATCAGTTTCATGGTCTGTATGCACCCTATCAGTATTCGGAGGGCTATCCCTAACACCCCGATCATGTTCTTGCAAATAATTAGGTAAGTACTACATACATACATACATACATCAGCCTATTGCAGTCCACTGCTGGACGTAGGCCTCCCCCAGGGTACTCCATAGGGCATGATCTCCCGTTTTCGCCATCCAGTCGCTACCAGCCGCCTTTTTTAAGTCATTAGGTACTATGATTATCTTATCAGTGTCTTACCTTGACTGGCTCCAATCACCTCCACGGCGGCATACATCAAACACACCCACAAACCTATCATCTTAAACATCACTTCACAACCACACGACAGTTACTACAAGCCTGAGTTCCCGCGACGCTACACCCTTATATAGCCTTAAATACCTACAATAATAATCGTCAAACCAATTAACCTTACTAGATGCTTTGACAGTTTAATTACTATTTTCTCATTAGGCGGATTTTCCTCTAAATTTTACAAGGAATATTTTTGACGGTACGTGATGATCGCGTTGCGTTTAGAAAATAAATGAATGTAAATAAATGTACGTGAGATGTATTTATACTTGGTTCTAACAAGGTCATACTTTGGAGAAATGCTTACTTTAAATAAAATAACTGCGAACGTCATGAAAACAATAAGAAGTCAAAGTTATTGTACGAATATCCATTACGCACAAATTTGCTGTCTATATTCCCTTGCAGGGTTGGTAGAGCATAAACGGACATTTACGCCACGTCTGACAAATTATTGAGCGTCATTCGAAAAATTGTGTATCGCCATAGTGACAGGTTGTCAGCCAATCGCTTAAAAGTGCATACACACCCTCAAGTTCCTCAGTCGCCTCTTACGACTCCTACAGGTAAATGGGGTGGTGCTATTCTAAGCCAGCATCACACGGCGGCATCTACAGTTTTTTTTTTCGTGTGGGACACCGAGTCGTCCAACGAACCAATGAACCCTGGTGTCAGAGTTTTTCAACCGAATACTACTAGTAGTCAGGGTAGGGTAGTAGGGTTAATTAGGTCCTTGGACGACTCGGTGTCTCACTTGTAGTAGTAGACGGTTGAAAAAAAGTGTAATGACCGTCCTGTAAGTAATCATCAACAGCAACCGGGAACGACTTCTTAACGTGCCCTCCGAAGCACCAAACCATCTTTCTTTTCGGACAATCAGGTGGTTTACCCTGCAATGTCCTAACCAGACTGGTAAAAAAATCACAAGGTGATAAATATCACCTTGCCCCACTGAGAATCGAACCCGGAACATTTGCGTCGCAGGCAGTCGCACTACCACTGCGTCACATCGGCCGTCAACCGTTAATTTACATAGGTACATTACATACTGCATTTACTATGGGAAGTATTTTTTTTTGTCGTATCGTGAAATATTTTCATATGGGAAGTTGTTCATTTACATGGTCTCATTGCACCCCATCATATTCAATTCAGAGGGCTGTCCTTTACACCATGTATACTCACAGTGATGTATTATTTTTATAAATACATACACATATAACGCCTATTATCCCTTGCGGGGTAGGCAGAGCGTAAAAGACCACGTCTGACAAAATATATTTGAGGGTCATTCGGAAAATGGTGTATCGCCAGTGACAGGTGGTCAGCCCATCGCCTAAAATTGCAATACACACCCTCAAGTCCCTTAGTCGCCTCTCACGAGAAAGAAATAGGGTGATGCTATTCTAAGCCGGCATCACACGGCACCTATTATTTGCATTTATTTTCATAAATGAAAATGATAAATGGCAAAAGACAAATACTAGATGATTGAGGATTTGGATGTGTCGGTAGTTCAGTTGGTAGCCAATTTCAAGCCCCAGCGGGTGCACTCTTTTTTTCAATTTCTTATTTTCATTTAGATGAGGAAATGCCCCGCAAAATCAAACCCAAAATTTTCCTATTTCGTAGGCACTTATGCCTGGGTTTTCTACGATACAAGTACCGAAATACTGAGAAAGGTGCTGGTAATAAAAAACCTAATTATTAGGAAAACTGGCTATTAACTAAACTGGAACGTTGTCATCGTCAATATTTGACGTAGGTACGAAAAGGTGACGTACACGTTGTTTAATTAGCAACTCATTTACACCATAAACGAGTATTTTTAAATGTCTTTTTTAATGTGGTTTCAACCACTGCTAACCGTTTTCCCGAGGGAATAAGACACTTTAATATAGCCTATGTTCATCAGGGATAATGTAGGATTCTAATGGTAAAAGAATTTTTTAAATCAGTCCAGTAGATTCGGAGCCTGTTCAATTCAAACAAACAAACAATCAAATACTTCCTATTTATTATGTTAGTGTAGATTATTAATTATAACTAATATAAGAACAAAACAAACAACACATTATAAGCAAAAACGCCCTTATCGCTTTAAGCGATCTCTTCTAGTTTAGCTTTCTTGGTCTTAAGGCATTGTGGCTAGGGTGTTTTCAGAATATGACGCAACTTCCCAAATACTGCCCAGCCCAGCTGCACTCCTCTGATGATATCAGGCTCAAAGTTGTCTCTACCCAGTTGTAAAGATTGGCCTAGGTACACATACGAAAAACTTATGTATGATCAAATAGAAAATCTTTAAAAAACTTCAGTGAACCTCACTTTTCCGCAGTCGGGTAAAAACCGCAGTATCGTCACTGAGCGATCTCGTGCGTCAATACCCAAAACTGTCGAATGCACATTCATCAAAACGCAATCAGCATTCAGCACCACTCCCCATATACATCATACAGACAACAATTATAATCGCTATGTTTCATCGACACTTCCATTGATTTATAAGCAGGTAGTACCAATATTACAAGCACGCAAGGTATATATTTATTGCATACTTTTCCTGGTTTAACTTTTAAATGTTACCATAGTTTTAGGGAAGGTAAGCAGATAGGCCAGGGCCCGGATCCCCTTATTTTTAGCCATTGTAATAACATCAAAACTCAATTGTCATTCTATTGCCATTGTGATTTTCTATCAAACAGTTGGATTACGAAACGGCAAAACCATCCAAATGACACTCTATTGAAAGAGAACGGAGACGATTTTCTAATAGCGGAATACGGCCCCAGATGGACCGATGACTTAAAGAGGGCGGCTGATAGCGACTGGATGGTGAAAACAGGAGATCGTGCCCTATGGCGTGCCCTGGGGGATGCCTACGTCCAGCAGTGGACTGCTATATGCTGATATGTGTGATGTGTAGGCAGATTGATACATACATACACATATCATGCTTATTATCCCTTGCGGGGTAGGCAGAGCGTAAACGACCGAGAAAACGGACATTTACGCCACGTCTGACATATATTTGAGGGTCATTTTGAAAATTGTGCATCGACATAGTGACAGGTTGTCAGCCCATGACCTAAAATTACAATACACACCCTCAAGTCCCTTAGTCGCCTCTTACGACTCCCACGGAAAAGAAATGAGGTGATGCTATTCTTAGCCGGCATCACGCGGCACAGCAGGCACGGCAGGTTGATACATAGTAGATATGTAGATATAGCCTTATTGGCAGTTATAAATCCGTTTCAAAGGTCTCATCAAAAGTACTGTCAAAATTATAATAGTTAAGACTGAATAGACAAGCTTAAAGTCTATGTATCAAGTTAGTGCTTCTTTAGAAAAATAAGAAAAGTAAATATGTTTTTCCGAAACGCCTTACAAAATCAATATTCAAAACTATAGCCAATTGTTTTATTAATTTTCAATTTAAGGTTCGCGTTGATGTCTTTTGTATTACATTTTGGGAGAGTTCAATAAACTACATACATACATTTATCACGCCTACATGCCTTGCGTGGTAGGCAGAGCATCAACAGCCGAATAAAACCAAAAATATACGCCACTTGTGTATCGCCGAAATGTAAATGTGTGTGAAAATTGTGCAAAAATCTTATTTGCAAATATTAGGTTTTGATGTATGTACCTTACATGCTTACAATGAATTAGGCCTGTATCTCTAATGGGTTAGGCACAGCAAAGTAGTTGTATACCAAATTTTTAAACACCTCCCGTGTTAGGTATACAACCATTTTGCAAAATTTACGGGCAAGGAACGACCTGCGGTAGCCCAGATGGAAGAGGCGTCGCAGTAATGGCGAAAGTCGCAGGTTCAAATCCTGCCCGCGCTTGAAATTTTTGCGAAGTTTTCAAAGTAGTTGTATTTGTAGATAGGTATAAAGCACGCCAGCGGTAAATTATTTAACACGGTTTAAGACTTTTTTCTCAATGTCAAATATAGGAGTCAAAACAAATAAGTCTATTGTTAGAAAACAACATAAATTCCGATGTGCAGGGTAGTCCGGTGACAGCTGTCAAACTTGCAGACGCTGAATGGTTGTGTTTCAATGTCAGTGGGCTTTTGAACGGTGAGCAATGACGATGACTAACAATGAGAGATATATTATACCGCGTGTTACAGAAAAACAAATGCCGAAGGAGCTTATTTTTCTATAGCCCTTGTAAAGAGCCTATAGAATATAATATTTCAATCAAATTACACTTAATTTTTATCTTTGCATCGCAGCAGGTTTTTGACAATTTAAAGTTCAGCTGAAGTAGCGAACGCGGCGCAGCGAGATTCGGTATACATTGCTAATTGTTTCATGGGTGTCATTATTTCAGTAAACTGAAGATAACCAGCAATGTATGCCAAATCTAAATTCGTTGGTAGGGAACTGTAATACGAACCTAGACTAGTGATGTGATTATTTCATCGACTGATGAAACATAATAAAGAATATTATTGTTTTTGGTTTATTTCGTAACACCTTGTATTTAAGTATGCAATAGTACATTGTACTCTCGGGAAGAACGTGACTAATAACATACAAACATACATATATCACGCCTATAATCCCTTACGTGGTAGGCAGAGCGTAAACGGCTGTAAAAAAACGGACATATACGCCACGTCTGACAAACATTTGAGGGTCATTTGGAATATTGTGTATCACCAAATTGACAGGTTATCAGCCCATCGCCTAAATTTGCAATACACACCCTCGAGTCCCTTAGTCGCTTCTTACGACACCCACGGGAAAGAAATGGGGTGATGCTATTCTAAGCCGGCATGACACGGTCAACGACCAATAGTACCTCGTTAGTTAGTGACCAATAACTTACGAGTTATATATATTATACTCGTATATATTGTTGATTGTTTATAAACGCACTCGCATATATGGACCTAACTTATTCTACGTACGGATGTACGGACAGTCGGACATCCCTGCTCATGAACCTGTACTTAGTTATGTACTTTAATCGTGTGGTATATATTATTTTCGGAAACAGTAGACAGTACTGGCTAAGAATAGCATCACCCCATTTCTACCCATTGGTGACATCGTAGCGTAAAATAAGACTAAGGGATGAATTTTGAGGATAGGCAGCAGCGTTCATCTTGCACTGCACTCGCCAATCCGCCTCCCAAGCGTGGTGAGCATGGCAAACACCCTCCAAAAAGAAGGAGTTCCATGACGAGCAGTGGATTATTATGGCCGTTATAAATGTAGGAGTAGGCAGTTGAGTCGTACCTAGTCAATCTCACAAACAAAATAAAATACCTAGGTATTTCATTTTTTGTATAGTCTATTGTCTTCTGTCAAATGAGAACCTCATTCTATGGCGAAAATCGGAACTGTTTTTCACACATTACTAAGTTGTTGCTAAACATCGATCTTTATGGGAAGTTGGGCAATGAACTAGCACCTATGTATTGTCTGTTAGGTGTTGTGTTATATCCATGTGACAAAATTTGCATTTCCGGCACGGACTACAATCAATTCGTTGGTCGATTTAAACCATTGTTAAACACTTGACACATAAACAAGGAAAAACAGTTCATGTAAGGAGTGAACTAGTCCATAAAACTGAACAACTTTTCCCAAGGAACATGGGTCGAAATATGAAAAATAAATTGGACCTCTCGTACAAATTGACGCGGGTGGCTGGACATTTAGTATGGGACGATAATTCTTTTTTCAAATTTCGACCTATGTTTCATGAAACATTAGCAAGGAAAAGCTGTTCCTACAGAATGTACAAAAATATAAATGCAAATATTTTCAGTGATAAACCAGTTCATAAAACTGTTCAACTTTTCCCAAGGAACTTGGGTCGAAATCCACACTTAATATTATATAAATGCGAAAGTAACTCTGTCTGTCTGTTTGTCTGCTACGCTTTCACGGCCAAACCGCTGAACCGATCTTGGCACAGAGACTGCTACAAATAGCCTGGAACCCGTCGAATTTAGAGATACAGGCATGGTTCTAAAACAAAAGTTGTTCAGTATGATAGGCCGCTTCTTTACACAAGGACATTGGGGATCTGGAGTACCTTATGTAGACCACCAGGTGTACCATCAGGAGCCCAGCTAAACTATTAGAGATACAGGCATGGTTCTGAAACAAAAATTGATAAGTATGATGGGCCGCTTCTTTTCACAATGACATTGAGGATCTGGAAAACCTTATGTAGACCACCAGGTGTACCATCAGGAGCCTAGCTAAACTATTAGAGATACAGGCATGGTTCTAAAGCAAAAGTTGTTCAGTATGATGGGAATAAGTTGAGAAAGGGTATTGACAACTTTTTACCGAGGATTTTTTTGTTATCTACTTACTTTTGTATTCAATGGTTATAAATATTGATCTCTCAGAGCAGTACACCGGATAGCAAATTTTGAATTGTCCCTTTAACAACAGAAGCAAGCAAGTCATCCTTAAACAGTAGAGATAAGAACTGTTCTAATATCACTGTTATACTTACTATGAATATACATATCCTATGACAAGACTAGAGTCAAGAGCAAACCCATCATTAATTTAAAAAAAAAAAAAGACCTGTGCCTAAAAAAACTATCAAACGCGGACGAAATCGCGGGTAAAAGCTAGTATGATAAATAAATTGGACCTCTCGTACAAATTGACCCGCCGGGCGGTCGGCTGGAATATTTCGTATGTCAGTCCCAATTTCGTTGTCATTATTTCGACCTATGTTCCTTAAAGAAATTTGTTCAGTTTCATGGGTTGGTTCACGCCTTGAAATATTTACAGTTATTCCCTTTCATACCTGTGTAAACCGTAAAATTTTGGTGTCATTCATAAAACCATAGGAATCGCATCAGCTGGGCATTGGGCCAGAGAGATCTAGACCGCTACATTTTAGCGTTCTTGTTGATTTTAGTAGGTAAGTAATCATATGACAGATTAGCTAATAGTTGGTTATATGTAGTTCTGTGGCGACGGGTTGTATGCATAAGACGTTAAAGATTTTCCGGGTCAGTTGTCATATCTCATACAATCGGTGGCGATTCTCTTTTCGTGTGGGATACCGAGTCGTCCAACGACATTATGAAACCCTGGTGTCAGAGTTTTTGACACAATGGCGATTGAACTCTAACTATAAGGTAGGTAGGTGCATTTTGACCCTTAGATGAACTATGTACCTATACGTATTACAAGTTGTATCTATACGAACAAATAACCCTAGGAACTTGGTTTGCAGTATCAATATTGACATAGTTTATAAGTTGTTTACGTAGTTTGCATCTGTTACGTGACGTTTGTTGTACACGTCCGGTAACGGTAACGGGCAATGTCAAGCACGGAGGATTCTTGGCTGTGGGTCCGCACAGTTATCTGGAAACGACGATAACCGTCACTAGACAGTATAACAAGGAGGTAGTGACATAAAACAATGAACAATATTTTCAAAATCTGGGCTCAATGCTGTCTATTTAGTTAGGTGCAAGTTTGGCAGCTGCTCTCCGTTTAGGAGCATTAAGCCGTTGAAGTTGCGAATATTTTGTAAAATCTGTACCATACAAAAGATTTTTTGTATAGAATAATGCTTAACTATATGAATTCTTTATTGTACACATTAATACAATAGGTGAAAACTCAAAATCAGTTACAAGGGCGAGCTTATTTCTATGAGAAATCTCTTCAAGCCAACCCAATGGGGATGAAAGAGGAGAAAAAGCGGGGAACTGTATGTCGTAGTAATATGGCAGTGTAATTCGGCTGAAATCTTAGAAAAATGGCGAAAAGCCGGAATGTGGCAGAATCGTACTACCTAAACAAGTCCAGAATTTATAAACTGGTTTTAGAAATATTGCAAAACAATGTTCAAAATTTGCTATTTGGCATGGCATACAATCGCTCTAAGATATATTCAAAGAATCCAAAATTCCGTGACTGAATGTGTGTTTCGACAATTAATAACAAAAATAATTTAAAATTAAGCAGGTAAGTATGTGACTCAGTAGTTGAATGTCACACGCAATGCTGCAAGTCAATAATATTAAAAATCCAAATCAAAAGTTCATAGTCCTTTCCGTAACCCGCACGACTTTCATCCAAATAAGGAAAGGAAATGGCAACGAACTTTCGACCTACAGAAGACAATTATTTGACACCAAATCTGACTATTTATGTAAATAAAGGTGACATGGTCAAATAAGGAATGTATTTGTTAGTATTGTTAGCAGAAAATGTGATAGGTAGGTAGGTAAGTACATTGTTTTGCATTTAGTGATCCTTCTAGTATTTTCAATGTCGTCTTCTTCTTCTTTTCGGGTGGGACACCGCATCGACGAACGACCCGATGAACCCTGGTATCGGGGTTCAGGGTTTTTCAACCGCCTACTACTACAAGTATAACGACCGCCGCAGCATGGCTGTGTAACGACCACCGTCTAAGTAATCATGGACAGCAACCCGGACTTAATGGCGAAAAGTGCCCTCCGCAGTACAGAACCATCTGTTATTCAATGTCGTGTCGTGATGGGATGAGATGAGTTAACAAGAATATTAAAGATTCGAAACACACTTTCGTGTGATTTAATTTCCGACAGTATAACGACTTGCCGTGTGATGCCGGCTTAGAATAGCATCACCCCATATCTTTCCCGTGGGAGTCGTAAGAGGCGACTAAGGGACTCGAGGGTGTGTATTGCAATTTTAGGCGATAGGCTGACAACCTGTCACTATAGCGATACACAATATTCCGAATAACCCTCAAACATTTGTCAGTCGTGGTGTAAATGGCCGTTTTTTGCGGCTGTTTACGCTCTGCCTACCCCGCAAGGGATTATAGGCGTGATATGTGTATGTATGTATGTATGTATAACGACTTGCAAGGTGTTTCATTATGTCCTCATGACGAACAGTTATTACTAGTCACATAGGTCGAAATAATTAAAAAGGTCTTCCTTCTGCAAATATAAGGGCACCCAGTACAATAGTCTTTCTTAAAGATATCAATCGCGCTGATCTTTTAATAAAGAAAAAAGACCAACTCAGACCCCTATTACACTGTTCCTGAATACCGTTCACGTTTCGGCATACATAGCTGGTTATCTAGAATTTGTTCAAAATTACATCCATATAATAACCAGCAATATATGCCGGACCGTGCACGGTATTCAGACTAGTGTAACAGTTTTTCAAACAGAATTCCACGTGCCAGTAGCTAATACCTGTTTGAGTAATTCCCTAATAACTTTATGACAAGTTTAATTTGATCATTAAAGACATATAATTTATAGTGCTATTAGTTGCATTGGCAGTCGCGAGCAAAGTCACGTATTCAGAGCCCTTCTAAGTGAGTTGTTAGATTATACTTAGTAGATGTTTGGATGTAACAAAAAGTAAATTAGGTTGTAATAATCAAAAGTTATCAATCAATATGTGCCGTGTGATACCGGCTTAGAATAGTATCACCCCATTTCTTGCCCGTGGGAGTCGTAAGAAGCGTCTAAGGGACTCGAGGGTATGTATTGCAATTTCAGGCGATGGGCTGACAACCTGTCACTATGGCGATACACAATTTTCCGGATGACCCTCAAATGTTTGTCAGACGTGGCGTAAATGTCCGTTCTATGCGGCCGTTTACGCTCTGCCTACCCCGCAAGGGATTATAGGCGTGATATGTGTATGTGTGTGTGTGTGTGTATGTATCAATCAATATATATTTTTTTCAAAATTGTTTAACCTAACACGGGTAGTGTTTTAAAAATTTGGTATTCAAACAATACATTTGTTTATTAAAGAAAAGCGCTTGCGAAAATCTTCATAACAGCCACAATCATCTACTGTAGGACTTGGGATTTCCCAAATTACTTAGGATCCCCCTATTTATGTCATACTGACCACGCTGGGTATGCAAATCGGTGAGCGCAGTGCATAGTGTTCACAGGCAACGCTACAGCCCATTCCCTGGATTCATATCTTAGGGTTGTTCTCATCGACCGCGTTTTTCGTACGTTCCGCTTAAAAAGTGCTGCTTCCTCTGGGACGAGCGTTATAAAATTTTACTTCAAAATACTTCAGCACTTCTCACATATGGTCAAACATTTAATTCATCAAATATGTGGTCAGTTTCTTGTAAATTTCCTGTCAAACATGCATTCTCTCACGTCCATGGCATGGTTCTTTGCTACTTTGCGCTAAATAGACTGTTATAGATCCTAAAATTACAAGTCTATGTCGTGTTAAGCTTTCTTATCTATTAAACAATTATATTTTCTATCTTTTAGCATGTTTTTAGTTTCCACAACGGCAGAAACTTTTTTATAAACACGGATTTTTGCATTGAAGCCCTGAATCAGCCCACAATTACCTCGCGCTACTCTCTCACTCATATATTCATGACGGTAAAAGCTATCTGTCGATTTTACTCACGAATTCGTAGCGGCTAGTACCGCCGACAACGTCGTGGGGGACGCAGGCTCCACTCGCCGCTATATCTTCGATGGCGAGGGTAAGTTTCTCACATTTACGACTTTGTCCAGTACCGACCTCATTTCCATGCTAGTCGATTACCAGTGATTCAGTTATTAGGTATTATCGATATTTTTTCTGAGGAATACCTTTGATATGCTTAAAATAAGAGGCGGTACTGTATTAAATTTTAACGAATAGGTTTTTATTAAACTGCAAAATAAGCTTTAGTTCTCATTTCCATGTTCTCATTTCCATGTCTTTCCATGGTTTGAGATGACATGGAAATGAGAAAGTGACATGGAAATGAGAGAATAATTAAAATTTTGCAGTCCACAGTTGGACAAAGTTTTCAAATTATGAATATTTATTCTTAAATTAATCCAATGCCTGTTTTAATCGTAAATATGTGGAAGTACGGGTATTTTTCATTATTACCTATTTTTATGAAATAAAAGCTTTTGTAGTTAATTTTATCTACACTCGTCTCATAATGTTCGAATCATGAATTCGAAAAAAGATGCATAATGACCTACTTTATGCATTCTGCCTATAAAAACTAGGGTTTACTATAAATTACAGAAGCGTAATGACTTAATGAGAAAACTCTTAATACGATAAAGTTGAGAAATGAAACGAAGTTTTTTTTTCCAATACTCAAATCGCTATCTTCCGCCGCACCTGACAGTTGTTGTTGTACGGTAATTTTTCGGATGTTGTTCAGTTGTTTTAATAGGTTTTTGTTCTGTTGTTGTTGATATGTTGTTCAGTTGTTGTTCAGATGTTGATTAGTTGTTGTTTAGATGTTATTTCGATGTTGTTCAGTGTTGTTCAGTTGTTGTTCAGTTGTTGTTCAGTGTTGTTCAGTTGTTGTTCAGTTGTTTAGTTATTTGCTGATGAGACTCGACATCTAAACAACTGTTAGTAAAGAATCTCCTAAAATATTTATCAAGCCATATTACGTTCTCGTATTGAATTTGACCATGTATAGGGCCTTGCAATCGCCGGTGCTGACGTTTGGAAAAGTGTTCAACTGAGTTAATTTTTTAGAGTGTAGATAAAATAGTGTATGCAACTGCATATAATAAGGCATTAGAATGCTCGTGTCAATCTATTATCACACTCGGATACGCCTCGTGTGATAAACAGACACTCGCATTCTAATGACCCCCATTATATGACAGTTGCATAAACTACTATTATATGTCTTTCTACCGAATGTCTTAGAAGGAGGGTTAGAGTTTTTCGGGAGTCTGTCTGTATGTATGTATGTATTATGTATGTGTTTATGTATGTATGTATGTGGACATGCTATTTTTTTTTCGTGGGTTATATCCCAAACGGCTAGATGGATATTGACATGTGGGGGTGTCATGTGATTCGCAGAGCATCAGCGCGAGTGACATTTGCTACATTTTAAACAAGATACCGCTATGACGCGGCACTCCCACCCGCTCTCTGATATTTCACCGCCCCGCGCTCGCCCGACTTAGAAGCAGTCTGAAGTGGTCATCAACTGGTTACGCGCGCTTTATACTAGTTTAGAGTGCGTTGTGGTTTCGGTAGCCCTAGTTTTGGCATGCACATATATACATGTAGGAGTTTTGCTTCTAAGCGGTAGCCATTATTATGTTTTCTTTTCTATAAGAGACATTCTTTAGAAAAAAGTGGTTCTATACCAGGTACTGCAAACCCGCGATATATATACGCCAATAAAAGCAGTCCATCATGCTAACCACTTTTTTCTATAGAATGTATCTTATAGAAAAGAATACATAATAATGGCTACCGCTTAGAAGCAAAACTCATACATGTATATATGTGCATGCCAAGACTAGGGCTACCGAAACCGCAACGCACTTTAAACTAGTATAAAGCGCGCGTAACCAGTTGATGACCACTTCAAAATGCTTCCCAGTCGGGCGAGCCTATATTAATATTATGTTGGTACTCTTTTCAATCTTGGCCACAAGTTACTTTAATACAAAGTGTTATAAAACTGTTTGTTGCATTCTGCAGTCGGTCACTATGTAAAAGTTATCAGTATCCATACCCTCATGTTTGTGGAATGCTAAATAAATATTTAACTAAGTAAATAAAGCTTATTTTCTTTATATTTCCTACAAATCAAGTAGTGGACATCTCATTTCCATGACAAAAAATAGTGGCCCTCCGTTTTATTTATATTTATAATAGTAATATATCAATTATTTTTACTAAAATACGTTCTTTAAGCTCTAGCAAACATTACTGACTACTTATATATTAAAAAACATTTTTGATTATTTTAATATCAAATAAAAGAAAAATTGCCACGGAATTCTCTCATTTCCATGTCCGCAAATAGTGGACATCAAATAACTCTGAAACTAGTGGTCCAAGAACCGGGCAATTTCAATCTAGTGTTTGTAATGAGAAAAACTTTGATAACGTATATTCAATTATCCAAAAAAACTAAATTTGAAAAATGACATGGAAGTGAGAAAATTCCGTGTCATTATGAGAATGACCCCTTAGTCGTCTTGTACGACACCTATGGGTAGAAATGGGACGATGCTAATCTACACCGGCACCACACGTTTCCACTCCACAGCCCTAGTTATGTTTCTTAGTTTAATTTGCTTGAATTTATTTTTTGTTAAAAATATATACAGGGTGTAAGGGACGGTGTACCAAAAACTTTGCAGGCATAATCAGACCAAGAAACTGAACAACTTTTATTTTAGAACCAAGGTTAGTAAATGTTTTTTTTAGAGCTTCCATAGAAAGTCAGCTGATCGTTAATTTTTGTGTGGGAGGTCGAAAAAAAATTGTTCAGTTTCATGGTCTGATCATGCCTGCAAAGTTTTCGGTACACCGTCCCTTACACCGCGTATTTGCTAGGTTCTTGATGCTAATGATAAACTTCCTTGACCGCAGAAGGCGACTGGCTAAATTCAGGAAATGGGCTGCAGCGTTTCCTGTGAATGCAACACCTTGCATTGCGCTCGCCAACCAAGCGTGGTGAGTTGAGTAGGTATAGCAATTACCCTCCAATCGATTGGGGGAGGGTCTCCGGATTCTCTTATTTGTGTGGTGGTAAACACCCTTGTAATGCCAGCGACACTCATCTATCATTTATTGTCACCGTGATATTCTATACTTCAAACTGTTAGCAGAATACGAAACGCCCGAAACTATGCCACTGACATGTTATCTACATACATACACATATCACGCCTATAATCCCTTGCGGGGTAGGCAGAGCGTAAACGCCACGTCTGACAAATATTTGAGGGTCATTTGGAAAAATCTAAATACAACTGAAACAATTTTCATAGCAGATTTCGGGCCCAGCACTGCATTAATCTGTTTAGATGTTTTTAAACTGAAACCTAGCTGCAGAAACTAAAAAATATTATCTTTTATGAATTCTATTAAATTAATAGAATAAATAAGACGGAATAGAAAATAAAACAACAAATATAAATTTATGCCCTGTTGGTTTTTCACTAGGTCAGTTTTAAACTGTGTCTAACCGGAGTTTAGGCAAACGTATGGAGGCTAGCCAATTCCGATGTTAGCAAACCGAAGGAAATGCGCTAGTACTATAGTTGAACACGTTGTACAGTTTGTTAACAAAATGATATAAATATATGTACTATGATTTTATGAAAATATTATAAATTTATTTTATTATTTATGAAAATACGTGTGATGCCGGCTTAGAATAGCATCACCCTATTTCTTACCCATGGGTGTCGTAAGTGACGACTAAGGGATTCGAGGGTTACGGTTATGTGTATTGCAGTTGTTTGTTTGTTTGTTTTTGAATTCGAAAACAGTTGCATAAAGACCTACTTCATGCATTCTGCCTATATAAACTACGGTTTTATATAAATTACAGAAGCGTCTTATTACGATAAAGTTGAGAAATGAAACGAAGTTGTAGGTGATGGGCTGACAACCTGTCACTATACATATTGACACACAGCTATCTGATTGACCCTCAAACTTTTGACAGACGTGGTGTTAATATCCGTCCCAGTCTGGTTGGACATTGCAGGCTAAAGCACCTGATTGTCCGAAGAGAAAGATGTTTCTATGCTTCGGAGGGCACGATAGGCTGTCGGTCCCGGTTGCTGTCTATGATTACTTAGATAGCGGATGTTATACAACCATATCAGAGGCCTACTTACAAGTACGAGTAGTAGGTGGGTGAAAACTCTGACACTATGGTTCATCGGGGCGATGGACAACTCGGTGTCCCACGCGAAAAGAATAAGGCTTTGATTGTCTCACTGGTGAGCAACTTCAGTGTTAACCCTTGATGGTTGCAACATAAGCCACGACTACCACGTGGATTGAAGACCGGTACTGCTATCTACGGGGTGTAAGGGACAGCCCTCCGAATACTGATAGGATGCATGCAGACCATTTCTTTTCTCGTGTGGGACACCGAGTTGTCCAACGACACGATGAACCCTGGTGTCAGAGTTTTTTAACCGCCTACTACTAGAAGTGCCGACCATGACACTGAACAACTTGCCTTGCTTACACTCCGTATATAGATTATTATTTTTATGGGTAACTTGACTGGCCTGATGGCGTAACGGATAGTACCTCTGCCTGTTACGCCGAGAGTCGTGCTTTCGACCCCCCAAGACACAAATATTTGTTAAGTTTTATAGTCTGTGAGTTTTCTGTGTATAATATGTAGTTATTTACTACAAACGAAAATATCTATCTAGTTCCCATAGTACAAGCTTTGCATAGTTTGGGGATAGATGGTGCTGTGTGGATTGTCCAGGATATTTATTATTATTTATTAATTAATTTGAAAACCGCAGAAATGTGTCCATATCTTAATACAATAAACTGATTGATAAGCAAGAATGAAGGTGTTCTCTTCTACGTAGACATTTTCTGAATTGCATGCTTCTAAAATTAGACATCTGTGCTAGCTGAACTGGATAAAAACAGTTATAGCAATACAATCCACAATAACCTTGCAGGAGTGCGATGAAAATGTGTTCGGTACGTGAAAAATAGAAATATAGGAATTTAAAATCACAGCAATTAGACAATCACCTAATAAAGTAAGTAGGGACTTTACCGACATTTCTCTTAGGAACTATGTAAGTAAGCTGTATGTTAGTATGAAATACGAGAAGGTAAGGAATTAGGTAGGTGTATCGGTAGAATATTCTACGAAATGTTACTAACAAACAGTGATAGTGTGCGAACCTACATCAAATGATCTGTGTTTCTAACTAAAATATACATTGACATTACATGTTCTTGGAAAATCTTCTAAGGCAGGTTAAAAAATCTAAGTAAATTGGTAGAGTCAGTTATCATGAATAATGGCCGCCCTTGAATAAGGAAAGATCTTTGAACTTGTCCACAAATATTTTGAAGAAATGCAAATAGTTGGCCAAAATCTTTCTTGGCAACCATTTTAAACTGACACTTCTCGTGTGAAGGTTTCCGAAGGATGTTGCTTCAAAGGAACAGGTGTCTGGGGTCTGTATGGCTGGTTGCATGCACTGGTAGTGATCCAAACACGCATGCAGTATGCGTGAGATATATAAAGGTTTTGTAAACGGCGCCGGCGCAGTCGAAACCGTGTGCCTGTGGGAGAGCCTGCGTCGGGACAATTGCATGCTTTTTGGCCTAGTAGTTTTATTTTTTTAATTATTAAAATGCGTGTCGCGTTGTGTGTAGTTGCAGTAGCCTGCTGTGTAGCTGAATCCTTTGCGGGCACTTTACGTAAGTATTGTTAAGCTTAAGATATCTTAATTAGTAAAAAATTAACTATGCTGTTCTTATCAATTGTCTAGGTAATTATAAGCATAAGAGCTTTTTATAGACAGGAATCTATTACCTACTGTAATATTTTTCTATTGACAATCTTAACTGATTGAAAACTGTTGCTGACTGGACTATTATTTTACATCTCTACATTTTACCCTGTACAAAAACTAAAAGGTGTTTTTAATAATATCTGTCCTTGTATGCTATAATAATAAAGTTAATCGTATACGAGTTTTTTTAGGTATTAATCGGATAAGACGACATAAATACAAGATCACACAACAATAGTATTAATGATAACAGGTGATTTGAGATTGTAATACAACCTGTTAAACAATATATTCTGCTGGATAATTTGTGTGATGGAGAGCAAATAGGCTGTAGATAGGCAAAGAAAAAAAAGCAGGCAAATGATTGAAATCAGATACTTCACACACAGCCGTAAAAGGTTCAATTTTATTCAGTGCAAATATTTTCAGGGTAAGTTCTACTCATAAATCTGAACAACTTTCTCAAAGAAACATAGGTCGAATTATGAAAAAAAGTTACCTCCCATACAAACATATGTACAAAAAACGTGTTTTTGGAAAAGTAGGTAGATACTGCATTTTTCAAGGAGTGAACTTACCCTACCCTAAGTTACATAAATTTATATTGGCTAATTTGTACTTTTTGTGCTTTGAGCTCTGCCTACCCCGCAAGGGATTATAGGCGTGATATGTGTATGTACTTTTTGAGCACCTTGTATTTGAATGTTGTTTATATTTCGAGGCTCTTTCGCAAAAAGGGCTCATTGTCACCCGCGCTACGGATTCCAAATTTGAAAAGTATTCAGCCAGTATCTTGAGCAATGAACCAGTACGGAGGCCGTCCCGTCCGGTCACTGCAGTTAGGTAATGTTCGGTTCAATGTATGATACGTTAGGGCTGTCAAACTAACACGTGGGTAAAGTATACTTGATTTTTTTTGTAAAACTGTTTGTGAATGAACCTATGACGAGGACCTGCCACCTATAATACCTATGCTTCGATGACGTCACGTCTTGACGTTATCTCGCTTCAGTTGTTCTTTGCAGTTGTTCTTGGTAAATTTACAATGACAGATCATGACGTCAATAAGTGATAATACTATCCTACATTGAATAAAGTTATTTCATTTTCATTTTCAATATAAAATACCTGAATGGAAAATCTGGTTTTTGTGATTTCACTAGTTTCGTCTCTAATATTTTTTAAACTCGCGACATCGGAAAAACATTAGCGACATCGGAAAAACATTATGCTCTTACCTGCCAACCCTGTAACCTACCTGCAATTGCAAGTGTAATAAAAAGTTACAGTGACGAGTTTGTTAGTGTAATCTTGACATATGCAAGATAGTTTCGCCGAAGGAACTTGCTTTTCTAGATCGCAGCAATAGCAGTACCACACAAATATCGAAATAATTTTTCTCTCAAAATCAAAAACGTTATACAAAAGACATCAACGCGAGCAGAATTTAATAACAAAGTACATATCAATTTTGGAGAACTTTTTAAATTGCACTGCAGCGCCCAGGCAGGGTTTCACCCCCTGCGACTTTCGCTATGACTAGTAGCGCCGCCTCTTTCAACTGGGCTACCGTGGCTCAGCTGCCCTTGACGAAATTATGCAAGTGTATTTTAATACCAGTCTTCAGGTTCAAATCCTGCTTGCGGTGCAATTTTGCAAGTTCTTCAAAATTGTATAGGTACCCTACCCAACATATTGAAATGTTTTATGATTTAGTACTCAATAAAGTATTTCTCATTTAATTTTCATTTGCAATGATGAACTGACACCATATTCAGTATTATTAAAAATTTAAATATCGCGGGACATTACTGTATACATACACATATCACGCCTTTATCCATTGTGGGGTAGGCGGAGCGTGAACAGCCGTAAAATGACGGTCACTACCCCCTGTCTGACAAATATATTATATGAAGGCCGTTTCAGTAAAATTGTGTATCACTATAGTGACAGCCGACTGCCTGCCCATAAAATTTTAATACGCATGAAACCGGCGAGTCCCTCAGTCGCCTTTAACGACACCCGCAGGAAAGAGACGGGATGATGTTTTTCTAAGCCGGCCATTGCTGGCTAGAACAAAGCTGTTGGCAACCCTACTAGTTGCATTTCAATGTCAGTAAGTCGGCCCTTGCACGGAAACTGGCTGCGGCGGTTTTTTCGCCCAGCGCCGGCATTACCTAACCAAATGTAATCTAATGTAATTTATATATGTTATTCGGCTTTCCGGTTTTCATGTTTTGTAAACATTGCGTGAATAATCTTTCGACATATGTTTTTGCGCGGCTTTGAAACTCTCTTTTAGTCCTACTTGTTCATACTCAGACTGAGGGACTCAGAGACGGTTGGGGTGAACTTAGTGGGACTGGTCAGTGACCATCGAAAAATAAAAAGTAATTTGATCCACTTATAATGGGGATCCCATCAATATGACAAAACAACCATTAGGTTTGTCATCTAACCTTTTTGATGTCAAAAATATATGACAAATTTTAACTATGTTTTCGACTTAAATATGCTGGTTTCTGCAGTGTAAGTTCATTCTGGGTAGCTAGTTGCTAAAGTCGAGGAAATCTACGAGACTTTGTACGGGATGATTGATTATATAATGGGCCTTTAATAATTGGAATGGCTTTACAACACACACACAAAATATATAAATATTGTTAGTTAAAAGCTATGTGGTTTATTAACCATAGTTATGATCTTCAGAACAAATTTTTAAATTTTATACTATGGATGTAAAAGTCTGAAATAAAGAAATTTTATTTTATTTTATTTTTAAACATATTTTCGTGATAAATTGAAGATGAGTATGTCAAATGCAAAGTTCAAATGATGTTTTTGCCTCATCTTATCAGTATTTTAATTGTGGATACATAAAACATTTCTTTTATTCATTTTTAATGGTCATTCGGAGGTTCTACGTCTTTAATGCCTATTAATCCCTAGGCGGATCGTTGGATGACTTGGTGTCCAAAACGAAAAAGAAGAATTTCTAGTAGAGCTCTGTTCTTCAATCGAAAACTCAAAAAAATATCCCCACATGTCTACAAAAACTAAGCCTAGGCATTCCCATTATACGATAAACAAATACTTACCACACAAACCACAGAATGGTTACAGGTTAATAGGTAGATTGGCTAGAAAAAACAGGTTGTTGGCTAAACATACGAGTTTTTTTAAATTAGAATGAGCCTACGGTGGTTTTAATTTGACTCTAATCGTCTAATAGTTAGTAATGGTTGAGCTGTAACCATGACCTACGGAGCCGAGACGTGGAACCTGACAGTAAAACTGCCCCACCGGCTACATGTATTTCGGAGAGCTATGGAAAGGTCTATTCTCGGTATCTCTATAATGGATAAAGTCCAGAATGAGACTATCTGCCAAAATACCAAAGAAATGGACAGAGTCTGGAAGTGTAGCAAACTGAAGTGACAGTGGGTTGGGCACATCTGTCGTAGAACTGACGGACGGTGGAGTAAGCGGGTTCTCAAGTGGAGGCCACGTTTCGGTAAGCGTAACGTTAGACGCCCTCCGGACCGATGACTTTAAAAAGGTGGCTGGTAGCGACTGGATGGTGAAAACAAGAGATCGTGGCCTATGGCGTACCCTGGGGGAGGCCTACGTCCAACAGTGGCCTTCAATGTGCTGATGTACGTATGTATGTAGTTAACAAAGCTGATAAAAAAAGGGCAGAGGCATTTCCACACAAGAACGGAACAAGAAAGTTGTTTGGCGTTAATACTTCGATAGTAAGATGTCCGTGAGGTACCGGCTTAGAATAATGGGTGTCGGGTGGTGGGTGTCACAGGTTAATCATCTAGGAAATAGGCAGCAGCGCGTTCCTTGTGAATGCAACACCTTGCACTGCGCTCGCCAATCCACTTGCCAAGCGTGGTGAATATAGCAATACCCCCGATAGGGGAGGCCCATGTCCTTCAGTGGACTGTTTTGGCTGTTTATATGTAAGATGGCCGATCATCATCAAAGGTTTCACCAGAGCTAAATCTAGCTGTACATGCACTCTACACCTAGCAACTAAACCACTCAAGTACTATCTGTGACACAAGTGTGGGAACCAGGCATCTACACATGTAGTTGGTGAATTACGTCTCACAATGGGTTTCGACACTCCTCATTCACAAATTCTGTGCCTAATACCTCATTCATTAGGCTATTGTCTAGCTCTGCTTACATGATATTAGCTTTGCGTGTATGCCTAAAAGTAGGTTACAGTGATTTCATCTCGCTACCTTACTAGTAGTAGTAGGTGGTTGAAAAACTCGGATACCAGAGTTCATCGGGTCGTTCGCCGACTCAGTGTCTCACATGAAAGAAGATCTAACTCTACAGGGTCTATTGGCAAAAGGAGAAGCTTTCTTAAATCACGTCGTGGTGATCATTTTTAAGCAAGCTAGCTCGAAGAGGATGAAAACGGGGTAAACAAGCATAATAAATAAAATATATAATAATAAAAAAAGTTTTTAAAACAAGCTTTTAATTATTCGAGTGCACTATTTGAAGAGTGGTTGGCAAGACGATTCAAACGAGCCCAAACTCGGTAGGGGTGTGTAGTTTCATCTCTGAGATGCTATGACCACCTTCCGGCTCCATCATCATATCAGCTTTTTGACATCATAATATTGCATTGTCACCCAATTTACATGTCTATGCAAAATTTTAGATCAATCGGAAGTCGATAAGTGGCTCAAATTTTGCTTCCAAGATTTGACCCGTACAAACTAACGAACACAGCAAGTCAAATAAAAGCTTGTAAAAACACGACTGCTGTCTGAGATAAGCCTAGCCTATGACACTCGGGATAATGTAAGGTATCTTCCGATACAATTCCCATTCGAAACTGTTCTGTGGTTATTGAGTTGCAGTTCTTTAAAGAATCGCACATGAACTCTATAAAAACATTACAATCGTTTTGAAAAACTAGCCATACCGGACTATTTCTTGTAGAGTTAACAGTAGATTACCTATATGTAAGATGATAGTTTAATTTTCATGGGTACGAACGAATAGATAGTTCACATATCTAATGTAAAAAGGCTCTATCAGAATGTTTCCAATTTGTATTGACCGACGCACTTGTAACGTATTGTAATTACTTTTCTAAATATTTACTTTATCATTATGGCACATTAGCCGACAAATAAGTAAATAGGAAGCACATATTATTCACTCAACACATGATTACAATAGAGATTTGTGCATCGCAATAATGGAGAATGAATAAAGCAATAATAAGCTACTTAAGATTAATTGACTGTCCTGGTGGCGTAGCGGATAGTACCCCTGCCTGCTACGCCGAGGGTCGTGGGTTCGATCCCCTCATTACACAAATATTCGACTGCTGTCGCCGCCGAACCGCCATAGCTAAATAAACATAAATTACTTCTTCGCGATTTTGTTTTTAATTTTATAAAACAACAGAGATAGTGGTTGTTCTTGATTTGTTCGTGTTTTTTCTCGTGTCGTTCGAGTTTCGAAATTTTTATGGTCGCGACTTAACTGTGTAAAAATTGCGATTTTGAAATTAAGCCACTTACAATATAGGATAGTTCTATCACTTAATGAAGTCATGATCCGTCATTGCAAAAAAAAGAAATTTGTATGACACAATTTGCTTCTTGTACATACATACATACATATATCACGCCTTTATCCCTTGCGGGGTAGGCAGAACGTAAACAGCAGCAATACACACCCTCGAGTCCCTTCGTCGCCTTTTACGACACCCACGGGAAAGAAATGGGGTGATGCTACTCTATGCCGGCATCACATATGACGATTCAAGCGGAAAATCTCTGATGGCATATATAGGGTGAAATTAAACTAGTGACAGATAACGAAATCTCAAGACAGGCTGATTTCAAGGATCATTTTCCCCCAAGGAACATAGGTCGAAATATGTCAAAAATATTTTGAGTTCCGGCATATCGGCAGTTTTGTATGGGATGCCAAATATTTTTGTAGTATTTCGACATATGTTTCATGGGAAAAGTTGTTCCTTATCACCAGCCCATCCTGAGCTAAAATTAAATTTTAATTTTAAATCACTAAAACGGAAAATAGTGGCCACCGTTTTCCGTTTTAGTGATTTTAAAGACGCATAACAATGTAAAGCTTATTGTTGTACCTTAAAATAAACTTATCGTATTGGACAACAATTTGTCCGTCTTAGATTTTTAATGTTTGTTCTAGATTTTAAGAATTTATTACAAAATATGAGAAGGCGCCACTGGACGGTCGGATTTCGCTCGGCGCCGCCTTAAGTAATCCTACATAACACCTAATCTTTGATTCTCGAACCATCTTCCATATACCAGAGCGTAGGTACCTCCCTCATTACTATGTACAACACAATCTTGCCTTGTACCTTGGCCAGCCGCTGTCTGGTGTTGAATTGCATAGCTTATTAATTAATTCAACACCTCATGATGTTCTGCGTAAAATTATAATGACTTAGTTTCAATTGTTCGGTAAAGAACTGTCTACTCTACAGTTAAAAAATATCATAGGTTAGGAAAAGATTTTAAAGTAGTTCCCCAATAAAGGTCGCAATTCGGAAAAAGATCCTATAGGTCCAAAACAAACAATTTCACGACACCAACATCGCTCTGCCCTGGGGCATATTCCGCCATTTGGAAAGCGTCTCAGTTGTGTTTCAATTGAATGTCAGTTTGATGGTTTTAGCTGCTTTGTATTCCAGTAACAGTTTGAAATATAGAATATCATAGTGGTAATAGAATTATAGTTTAGTTTCGATGGTATTTCAATGGCAAAAATGTAAGAGAATCCTGTTCGTTCGTCGACTCGGTTTCCGCACGCCAAAAGACTTACAATACCTCTACAATGACTATGACCAAAAAACTTCTAACGCCACATTTTCCTCGCCAGCGCCCTTCATCGCTGCCTGCTCAGCGTCAGACCCTCATCTCAACCAGTGCATAGAGCGGTCTATTCAAGCGGCCGGCCCCAAGTTTGCTGACGGGATTCCTGAGCTGGGCATAGCGCCGTTGGACCCAGTGTCTTTGGGCAACGTGGAGATAGACAGCAGCGCGCTGAGACTCAACTTTACTGATACAGTCGTGACTGGCCTTCGAGGGTTCAGAGTTAATGCTTTCAAGTGAGTATCTATAGTTTTGTAAATAGATCTTCGGTTTATGTATGACGTACCTTCTAGTTGCGCGCTAGGGGTTAAAACACCTGTCAGAAGCTGAGGGGACTGGACTTCTTAGTTGAAATAAGACGCTGTCAGGACTATTGTAAGCTCTAGGTCCATACCGCTAGATATTAGATAGCCACCTTAAAGTTTCGTCATGCTACAACTGATGCTGGCGCAATCACAGTCACAATTTGTAAAGTTTATCTTGCTATGCTAATTGTAGTTTCTTTACTTACTGGCCCGATGGCGTAGCGAATAGTGCCCCTGCCTTCTACGCCGAGGGTCGTGGACTTGTGGGTGCAATCCCCACAAGACACAAATATTTGTAAAGTAATTTGTTCAGATACTTGTATTTAGTCTGGGTGTTTTCTATGTATAATATGTATTTATTTACAAAAATGGTATGTTTGTAATAATATCAGCTATTTAGTTCCCATAGTACAAGCTTTGCTTAGTTTGCGGCTAGATGGCGCTTTGTGAAATTTTATTTTTATTTTATTTTATTTTGGAAAACCAACAGCTGTTGAGATAATATACATAAAAACAATAAAAACAGAAAGCCAATATTAGGTTTACTGGCTTTTTATTAGAAATGCCTAAGATATTTTATTATTCTTTTGCCTGCCAATCATGGTGAGTATGGCAAACTAAAACCTCTTCTCTAAGGTAGCCCATGTCCAGCTTTTCTTACTTAGTCTAGTTTTTCTTTACATGGATGATATGTTATCCAGGATCAACCCAGAAAAAGGAAAGGCGGTCATCGACTTCACAGCCAACGTGACGCTGAAGGCCAACTACGTGATGGACGGCCAGGTCCTCATCCTACCCATCAGGGGGAACGGCCAGGCCAAGATCAAGATCAGTAAGTGACTGTGTGTCGAAAGGCACGTTAACTGTGCCGATAAACGCTAACAACGTGATGGACGGCCAGGTCCTCATCCTACCCATCAGGGGCAACGGCCAGGCCAAGATCAAGATCAGTGAGTATCTGTGCTACGAAAGGCACGTTAACTATGCCGATAAAGGCTTACTACGTGATGGATGGCCAGCTCCTCATCCTGTCTATCAGGGGCAACCACCAGATCAAGATCAGTGAGTATCTGTGTTTCGAAAGGCACGTTAATTGTGGCGTTGAATGTTATAACTACAGTCTGGTTCAGATCAGGATCCGTCTATACCAACAAACCTACTAACTAATACGAGTAATATGAACTAATTACATCGTGTGTCGTTAAAAATCGCTTAAGTAAGCACAGCAAGTTAAATTGTTGTTAAGACTTCTCATTCGTTGGGCATTTGTTATCTAATCTAGTATGTGGTAACCTTGAACCTTGAAGTGTTAAGTTCAAATAATTAGTTCAACTTCAAGTTCTAGATCTGTGTGTTAGGCATACTTTAGTATATATATAGGTCCGTGGTGTCTTGTATGTTAAGCATTCTGGGATACACTTTAAATGCATCTTTGTTTTATTTTTGCAGCGAATCTGCATATTGTAGTGAAATACGACTACGAGACGAAGGAAGGGCACTGGGTGGTGACCGGCTACAGGGAGAGCTTCACGATGGATAGAGCTCAGTTTAAGTTCGGCAACCTCTTCGGAGGCAACAAACAGCTTGGTAAGTAAGATATCCGTTTGCTCATTTGAAGATGACTGCCGAGGACAACGCAACGAACCGAAGGTTCTTGTATTGACCTGACACAGCTGGCAGTCAGTCACTGCAGGTATAGAACTCTCCAAAAGATTTCCACAGCTACCGTGCAAGGCCTCCGTTACGGCTTCTACAAGCCTAAGTATTTACTACTCTTCTGGCAAACACCTATTGAATGATCCAACAAACTCAGGATAAAAACCCTCAAAATTTATACTAAAGCACACTGAGTGAATCCCTAGTCTTAAAGCCGACCCTAATACCCCACACATTACACATTCTAGGCGACACAACAAACAGATTCGCAAATGAGAACTGGCACCTAATCATGGACGAGATCGCTCCTCCAGCTATAAGGAAGATCATCAAGCATTGCGTGGATGTGGTCAAGATGTTTTACGCAGCGGTGCCGGCTGAACAGCTGGTGCTCTCAACGGTTCGATGATTTGGATGAGATTCCGGCTTTCATTGACGCATCATTACTAACATTACATGCAATCTTTTATCAGCGCCTCTTGAGGAAAGCCTGCCTACTATCATAGACTTAACCATCATGCCTTTAGGGAAAACTTCATTAATTTCTTTCATACGTCCATGCTTACTAATCTAAGTTCATAGAAGATTTCGAATCTTGGCAGTTCCATCTCTATCGTTTTTACCATGGAATCTTTGATTGAGCTACCACCGTCGTAAGACCAAATAAGTAACTAACTATTACGACAAAACTCATCTAGCTATAACATACCTACCTCTTAATATTTTTAACACGAAAACATGCTGTGCCTCCCTCTTACTTATTCTCGTCAATCATAGAAATACAAACTTCATCGTCTGCTAACCTTAACAGCGCCGATACTACCATACCACAGAATGACCATGCCATAAACATTCACATAGGCCTAACCCTAAGGAGCATTTATCTATTTCTTACTTCTAACTTTACCAACCAGGATGTTAGAATGTTACTCACCCTTTGCCTTTTCTTTCCAGCGGATACAATCCACACAGTGATCAACGAACACTGGGAGCCTGTGATCCGTGACATTGGGACTCCGGCGTTCGTGCAGATCATCAAGGCGTGTGTGGACGAATGCAAAAAACTGTTTGCTGCCGTCCCTGCTGAACAACTTCTGCTTCCCTAGTACTAGCACTCTCCTTGAGAGCCCGTGTTTCGTAACATTGAGACTCAAGCCTTCGAGCTGATCATCGAGGCATAAGTGGACGATTGCAAGAAACTGTTTGCTGCTGTTCCTGCTGAACAACTTCTGCTTCCCTAGTACCTACCAGCAGCCTCCTTGGTACCCTATGATCCGTGACATCAAGACTCTAGCCTTCATACAGATCATTAAGGCGTGCATGGACGAGTGCAAAAAACTGTTCGCTACCAACCTTGCTGAACAAATTCTGCTTCCCCAGTACCAGCAGCCTCCTTGGGACCCTATGATCCGTGACATTTGAGACTCAAGCCTTTATACTGATCGTCAAAACGCTCGTGGACGAGTGTAAGATATTATTTGCCGCCGTCTCTGCTGAACTGCTCATGTTGCCTTAGTACGAGCACTTCATTTTGACCACAAAAGAGTTAGACATGTGTTGAACTCCTATTTAACGATTATAATGTATGGAGGTTTATTTCAAACACGTTCAACAGCTGCTTAACTTTTTTTGTGGAAAGGCGCTAATGGGTCTATACGGGTTTGTTTGGCATTCAGCAGCACAGAATCCATTTAAAAGTGTCTTGCTTCTTGTGTATGTCGTCGGATCCACTTTTAGCTAGTTTTTACCTTTGAGCTATAGCTTGGATACTTATCCATCTAGTTACCAGTTTAGTAATGTATACAGACATACAAAATCATCCTTCATACCGTGAGGTGTAGGCAGTAAGTGTGTATTTGTAACCAATCCCAGTTATACAAATTCAACATTCTTTGTTAACTTGCCACAAGTAAAATGTGTATCAAAACAAGTCCACTGATTGGTTATCTCAAAAGCGAGTACTTTTCTTAACTATTTACTAGTTAGCTATACCAAATAATAAGTATTGTAACAAAGCACATTATAGTTTCTGCTCTTTAAACCATAGCACCTTAGTTAAAACTATTATATGCAATGTTTCGAAGGAAATGCATTAAATTGGACTTGTTGTTGAGGGCAACATACTGTTTATTTTTTATTATGTGTGCAATGCTGCCATAAATAAATTAGTCAGCTGATATGGGAGTTCAAATTTTCTTGTTTTCCAGCATTGGTCAAATAATGAAAATTGTTCAGTACGATGTCCTTAACACCATATCCAATTTACACTGATTTATATTGTGGTTTAGTGTGTAACTGAATGCTAGGTTTTTAATTCAAATCTCTTGGACCAGTTATTTAGGTCACTAAATAACAAAATTACTATTTCCATGCTAGTATTACTAAGAGTATGTTACACTTAGTACCACTTTTGTAGTAAGTATTACCATAATCACAGTGTCACTTCCTAATTAGTAATTCTATGTATAATGGTTACTGTGAGACTGTTTTTACTAAGAAACTTGATCATTTGTTCAAAGCCTATTTTACTCTAAGAATAGTTTAATTAATTGTGATAAACTTAATTTATGAATAAATTACCTCCAGATAATTATTTTTGTATGATTTCAATGAAAATAATAAATTTCAAAATATATAAAATTTATTTTTAAACACCCAACTAACAAAGCAAAAATAAACGCATAACAAATCAAACATTATGACTGGATTATACTTATTATACTTAAAATCTATATTATACATAAATTATATAAAATAAGGCACATTTCTAATCTTGGAAGACCTTTTCAACAAACTAGCTGCGTCATTTAACGTGGGCACATAGCATGGCGACCTCCATCAACTGGCAAACTAGCTCCAGTGATATTACTGGCCAAGTCACTCGCAAGGAAGGCTATTGTAGCAGCTACCTCGTCCGGCTTCCCCGGTCGACCCAATGCATGAGTCTCCTTAGTGCGCTCCAAAAATGCCTTGTACTGCTCTTCGTTGAGTCCCCCACGCTTTTGCAGCTCCGTCAGGATGACACCAGGGTTCACACAGTTGACTCTCACTCCTTTAGGAGCCAGTTCTAGGGCTACGCACCTAGTGAACTGGTCAACCGATGCCTTTGAAACGTTGTAGGCTAGCACGCCGGGGAAAGATCGAATTCCGTTGACACTGGATACGTTCACGATGTTACCTTTCGTTTTTAAAATATGTGGTACAGCCAGCATAGTCAGGTAGTAGATAGCGCGTACATTAGTGTTCATGAGACGGTCGTATTGAGCCAGAGAAGTGGTCTCAATCGTGCCAGTCTCGATTATACCGGCATTGTTAACCAACACGTCTAATTTCCCGTAATGATCTACCGTGCTTTTGACAATGTTTTCAATGTCCGACTCTTTAGTCAAATCTGCCTGGATGAGGTGTGTGGAGGCCGCCTTGTCGCAGTCCTTGCTGACCTTCTGCAAGTTCTCGACGTTTCTGCCGGTGAGGGAGAGCTTCGCTCCAAGTCGTGATAAGAAAACCGCAGTCGCCGCGCCGATACCTGAGCTTGCACCAGTTACTAACACAACTTTCCCGGCGAAATTCATCTTTAAATATAACGAAACACTATCACAGCAATCCCAGTTCCACACCGAAAAGAAGGTTCAGAATAGCAATCTACGAAGTTTTTGATAACGAAAAAAGAATCAGAGCAAGTTGTTTACTTCTCAAATCTCAACTTCGGTCTCCAAAAGTTTGTTCTCTCTCTGCATTATTATTTTTTTGCGTTTTGAAAGTTCATTGGCAGATTATTTAGTTCACTTCTTAATTTCAGCCAATCAGCATGGACTTTGATAAGCATTCAAATATGTTGCAGAACCCACAGACCTGTAATCCTAATCAAACTATTGACATTAGTTACGGTTTTTCACATCACTACAGGTCAAGGTTATAGGTCAAGGTCCAACGTCCAAGGCAATAGCAAGGTCAATCAACTACCCTCCCTACCTACCCAATCTAGTAAATACCGAAAAGCTTTTTATTTTAAAAATCTTTGACTAATGGGTTTGTGTACTAGCGGTAGTCTAAAGATGTTTACATTACATCACTAATCCAGTCCAATTGACTGATGCCGATTGTTGACTGCAACCTGCAACTGACTGCAGTCTGCAGCTGACACGTCAAAGTCAGCCACAATGTCACAATAAAAAATCAAAATAGTTAATCATGTAATTTTGTAAAAACTATATTAAAAATTCAATTATGTAAAGATTTTAAGTTTCTTTAAGCACATTTTAGGTTACATAAACTAAATTTTATGTGAAATTAATAATAAATCAGCAAGTTATGCAATGGGGGTAAGTTACAATATAATACCGCGTTCACACACTCGAGCTATGTGCAGGGGGGGAAATAGTAAGGAAAGTGGTCAGCGTCAGCGCGAGCATGTAAACACTAAACAGGTTACTCGCGCTACTACTCGTCATGCCGAATACCGCTGCTACTTCCTGTGCTGACCGTGCTCCCTCGATTATCGATGTTGATACTTCCGCGGAAGTATTTTGAGCAATATTTGCGGTGCATAGTATGAACGTTGCATAAGAAGTAGATTAAGAACCTTTTTCAAAATATATTTTGCACCAATTTCAGAAAGAAATAATACATATCCATATAGGGCAATCTGGGGTACAAATCGCAAATGCGTGCTGGGAGTTGTACTGTCTCGAACACGGTATTAGACCTGATGGAATGTTGGTAAACTCTGGTGGAGAAGATGTCGCAAGTGCCTTTTTTGGCACTACAGGTGCAGGAAAGATGACACCAAGGGTTGTGATGGTGGATTTGGAACCAACTGTGATCGGTAAGAAATTATCACAATCTTACAGCTATCGCTCTCGTTGGCCTCACCACATCGAATAATTTACAAGATATGGAACATATTACGGTAAGTATTTTGTATCCAGTCTTGAATATCACTTTGATCAATGGCAACTATTTGCAACACACACTGAATAATACACTTGATAATAATGATATATGGCTTGAACGTTACCGTCAGAAGTGGTCAGTGGTGCGGAGAGTTTGTTCAATAATTGCTATCACATTGCTAGTATTTTTGCTATTTGCTAGCTTTCTTAATTAATTGCCAGCAGTGATATATGCAGAGTAAGCTATAGGCGACCAGCGATTCTGACGGTAACACTTGGGTTAACTAGGTAGGTAATTTGAAATACCGATAAATCACTTTATTACCTAAGAACAAAATGTTCTGTACCACTGGTAGATTCCTTTCTTATTTGTAAATTGAAATTCATAATTATCTTGTTATGATTAATATTTTTTATTACACAGATGAAATTCGGCATGGAGGGTATCGGCAGCTCTTTCATCCAAATAGTTTGCTTACGGGAAAGGAAGACGCTGCTAGTAATTTCGCTCGTGGGTACTTTGGTGTTGGCAGAGAGATGATAGATTTAGCCCTTAATCGAGTTCGGCAGGCAGCAGAAGATTGTTCGTCTCTTCAAGGATTTATAATATTTCGGTCTTTTGGAGGAGGAACCGGTTCCGGATTCACTGCACTCATGTTGGAAGGCCTTACTAGAGATTATGGAAAGTTGACTAAAGCAGAATTCGGAATTTATCCTGCTCCCAAGATCTCTCCAATAATTGTTGAACCTTATAATGCCGTATTAACCTCGCATGCTTGCATGAACACCGAGGATATTTGTTTTATATTCGATAACGAAGCACTATATGACATTCTGGCAAGATCGCTAGAAGTTCCAAGCCCTACATACACAAATTTAAATAGAATGGTTGCTCAGGTATTTACATTTTTAATCTTCATCTATGACTTTGTGGGTAGTATGTAATTTATTTACATTGAAGGTCATCTTCTAGTAATACAATACCTACGTGTTTAATTTCAGGTCGTTTCATGCATGACTGCATCAATGAGATTCGAAGGAGCTCTCAATGTAGAGCTGGTAGAGTTCAGAACAAACTTAGTACCATATCCAAGAATTCATTACCCTTTAATTACGTTTGCACCATTTACTTCCGCTTCTCGTGCGTACCATGAGACAAACACAACACAACAGATTATGATGGAATGTTTTGAACCACAAAATCAAATGGTAAAATGTGATCCGAGAAAAGGGACCTACATGTCATGTTGTTTATTATTTCGAGGAGATGTCAATGGAAATGATGTTAATGCAGCAATTGATAAAATAAAGGCTTCAAAGAGTATTAACTTTGTTTCATGGTCTCCTTCAGGATTTAAGGTTGGTTATAAACTAAATGCTAAAGCCGCAAATTCTCACTCTAAAACATAAATGGTAATTCATATTTTTTTCTTCTTTTACAGATTGGTATATGTTATGAACCTCCATTAACAGTACCGGGTGGAGATTTAGCAGCCTTACAACGAGCTTGCGTGTTGGTTGCAAATTCGTCAGCAGTGCGAGAACCTTGGGAAAGACTTTGCCACAAATTTTCCCTTTTATATTCAAAACGCGCATTCGTTCACCATTACGTAGGAGAAGGATTGGAGGAAGGAGAACTACAAAGCGCGCTAGAAAATGTCAAAGCATTATGTAATGATTACAAAGAATTAGACAATGACACTACTACCTCATCCAAGAAACGGACTTCTAGTTCGAGTTCTATCACACCCCCTACCACATCTCCCAAGAAACCCTCCAAAACCTCGCCCTCCAAAGCCACTACATCGTCAAAGAGTGCAGCCGAAGCCACAGCCGCTACTTCACCAAACAAGAAAAAACCAGATAGCGATGATGACGACAACAATGATGCAGATAACAGTGAAACTAAATCTCCGAAAAGTAAATGACTGAAACGAAATTAATAGGTTAATTAAAAAATCTATAAAAAAATACGAAGTAAAATTAAAAGCCAAGATAGTTGAATTACTTTATTGCAGTGGTTGTAATCGTTTTTTTTATATTATATTTTTATTATTGTCACCTATTTTTGTATTATTTTAATATGCTTAGAGTATTTTACGGTATCTTGTAAATAGAACTGACAACCTGTCACTATGGCGATACACAATATTCCGAAAGACTCTCAAATATTTGTTGGACGTGGCGTGAATGTCCGTTTTTGCGGCTGTTTGCGCTCTGCCTACCCCGCAAGGCATCAAAAAATGTAAACAGAATCCTTCTAGCTTAGGCTCACTCTGAGACTATTGTGTTAGAAAACCCGTAAATTCGTTTTGGACTTGCCATTAGATGGGGACGATAGCAAAAGTGGATAACTCAAAAGCTTATAGCAAATGGCAGCAGGCACAACTGTGCCTTAACTCACCAATAAGAAGGAAATGAACTTCGATATTGATACATATATATAAAGGAACAGTCGAGAGTGATGCAATGGCTGGTGCCACATTAACTTGGATTCATAGTCAAAGTTACCCGACTATACTACATACCTATAAGGTTTTTGGTTTTGAAAACATATCTCCAGATGATTCGTTTGCAGCTATAATATATAATGGTGACTAGCCGCTGGTTATAAAATCCTTTCTTTTACTGAAGCATAGGTGATACAGTGTCCGTAATAGTATTAATTGAAACAAGTAATATATTAACTTTCTTTCATGGTTTTAAATTGTATATTTTTGTCTTAATCCTTCCGTGGTTGACAGTTAATTTTTTAATCCCAAAATTTCATAGATAGCGCCTGTTTACTTTTTCTGATTTACTTTTTCTGATTCAGTTATAACTATTTAACGACACCCTTCTTATTTTTTTGTGTCTATATATATGACACCCTAATCAATAAGTATCTAGTTTCTAATAAATAGTATAGTAGTAGACTACTAGTAGTACTAGTATTCTATCAACGTAAGCTAGTCTACATCAAGTCTAATATACCTGGTTAATTTATGATGAACGGCCTACCGTACCCGTTGGAACAAGACGGAAGACCGAGTTGCTCGAAGACCTAGACGAAAACTTTTTTATTTTGCCCACTTTCAGTTAACATCGAGGTGGCATAAAGTAAGGAGTCGTAGTTAAATTACGGAACACTGAAAATGGGTCAAAATCAAGTCAAAATCATGATCTTATATATACGTTTCAAACTAAAGAAAGGGATAAAGAAATTAAGAGTTTGAACACTGGCTCAAAACAAATCCATGCTCAACAAATACAATGAAATGGATTATTTATTATTCTCGTTTCAAACTTTTCAACGTCAACTTTTTATAATAATCGGTAAAGTACGATTCTTGTGCACCATTACAAATGTCAAATATGACATAACGAGTAAATAACCTCAAATCGAACGGTTCGCTCTTCCTATCCTACGTTTTTAATTATTTGCAAAAACAATAATACAATATTGTTTTCTTACTTTATCTGCAAATACCCATTTATTAATCAATTCATCAAACAAGCAAGGTACGTTTACTTGTAATAGATTTTCTACAGAACTTTGTATCTTTCGTAGTTGTTCAATACTATCAATACTTGATAAATATTCAAGCTATAAAATATCTCCTACATGTTAGAATTGTAACCAGGAATGTATACCTGACCTTTCAGGTGTTTAACTTGTCATCACGATGCTGAGTGTAGCGTCTATATGCGGCTGCACGTCACTCCGCGCCCCCAGCCAGCTACTGTTGTCAGGAGCCAGGTCTGGGTTCAGCAGAAGCAATGTGGTGGCCAGACAGCTGGTCACGCCGGCCAGGTGCAGTAGGGTAGGGTTGAATAGCTCCAGAGGGTCTAAGGTAAGGCATTCTACATCAACAACAACAGTTTTATTTTCGACTACCAAAAGTGGTAATTAGGTGGTGCTGCAAATTCTATTATTAGTTTTATTCGTTCTAAACAGTTTGTTCTAAACAGTTAGTGCTTATTTTGTTTATTCTACTCTATGATAAAATGTGGTGCAATCTATCTTTGGTAGGAAGTGCTCATCAGTTAGTTTAGCCATGTTATCAAATAAAATCATGCAATCACCTTTTTATTGTTATGATTTAAGTTATGTAAACAGTTTAAATATGCTCTGCACCTCTTTTCCATTCTTCATCAAAATACAGCCCTATTCTAGTGGGAAACAAACTGTTTCATTAAGTCTGTATGTTGTAGGCTTAAACAATTTACTTGTTACTTATTTGGTAGAAAGTTAAGCCCTCTAGGTTAAGTCAGCTACTGTCCACCTCTGTGAAGAAGACTGTCTTAACCAGCCAAAATGTAGAGGGCTAAACTATCTACCAAATAAATAAGAAGTAAGTTGCATAAACATACATCATGAGTGATATTTGTTACACCGCACCATTGATAGTTTTATAAAAAATTATTGCTTAATGTTTATAAACATTTGAATCTAGTTTCTTTTCCATTTTTCGTTTACCTATGTGTTAAGTTTACTTTGTTAAAAACATACTTACTTGATCACTCTTATCAAACCTTTTCAGCTGCAGAACATACTTAAATCCAACGGCATCATAGCCCGGCTCACCTCCTCAGCTCCCAAACCCTCAGAGAAGACCTCCAAGGTGGTGGGCTACTGGCTGCTGGGCTGCAGTGGGATGGTCTTCACCGCTGTCATTTTAGGTATGGTGTCCAGTTATATACTACTCATTTATAGTGTGTGCTATGTTATAAGGGTTATAGTGAAAACAACTGAGGGAAAGTAGGGTGATTATATGGTTGGTTAGGTTTGTTAATTCTTTTCTAAGATGTATTCCATGGTATTTACTTTAATGACAAGTATTTTGCGGTATTTTACAGTTTTTTGTTACTTACTTATTCTACATACTACCTATTTGTCACTTATTATATATTTTTAAATTTATTTGTATAATTTATGTACTTATTTTAAATGTAAAAATAAGATAGTATGTATATAGTTATTGTATACAGCTATTATTTTATTATATTTGGTCTGTGACTGTGATATTTTGGTTCTGTGAAATAATGTTGTTTCACAATAAAGCTTTTCTAAAATATTGTGTGCTTTTTATTTACAAGAGATAAAGTAGTATAAATTAAACTCAAACACAAGAAAATTACCTACATTTCAAAATTAAAGTTATAATATCATGCTTAGATTACTACCTACCAATTCATGAATTAGGATATTAATAGCTATAGCACAGCAGACATTATAGCTTACAATAGTAATGAAACTAAATAAGTCCGTCTTTCTTGCAATTAATCACACATAGGTCCAATGAAAACCGTATTTTATGCATTGATTATTTAGTAACTTTAAGTTCACCATCCATTGCTGCACTTGCAGGCGGCGTGACGCGGCTCACCGAGTCAGGGCTGTCGATGGTCACGTGGAAGCTGCTCGGTGAGAAGCTGCCGACCACTGACGAGGAGTGGGAGACGGAGTTCGCCAAGTACCAACAGTTCCCTGAGTATAAGTAGTATGTATTGTAGCGTCACAGTATAAATAATAGTACTAGCGTACAGTATACTCCCTGCCTCCCCCTACAAGCGCCGCCCACCCGCGCTCGGAGGACGCTCAGACACCGGCTAGCAAGGACGCGACGACGAAGGTCATTTCATACTGCCGCGCATTGCATTCCCGATTCGCGAACGCAAAATGGCGGCAACCCTGACATGTTGTCTCACACACACAAGCATGGTCCGCGTTCACCTACGCGAGCTTAGACTGTGTGCGTAGCAACGCGTTTGATTCATACATTTGAGCGCCAGTGTCCGAGGTGTGGTAGCGTGTAGGTACTGTAACTAAAATCTCCCTAAGCCTATAGTAATTGAAGCTATTATGTATGGCCAAAGAACATATATTGTGATCGTCTAGATTTCTGTCTACGTTGTGTATTTTTAATCGTATAAGAGGTTTGTACGCTTCTATTATTTAACAAATTGCTGAAATGTAACAACACATAAAGGAACACAATAATAAGTTTAAGAAAGATGCCACTTAGCTGGAAATATCCCGGATGTTTCAGGCACTCGCGCATGTCTGGTTTCGTCCTCGTGGTCCTCCCTTCTAGCTCTGGATATAGTAGGTACCTGTATTACGAGAGAAGAAAAGTGGACACAATTTGACTGTAGATCTGTAGCTGCACCGAGTCTCACGTGCTGTAAAAGAATGGACTCAAATTCCAGGGAATAGGAAAGATATGTTTTGATTGAGACTTTAAGTCTAAAAGGGACCTAGCAGCTAAGAATTTTATGGACCTCCCAACACACCATATAGTCCACCCAGCACGCAAAACCTTGAAAGTTTAACCCTAACCAACTATACCTACTCTTTCTAACTTCCAAACCTTCACGCTAACATTTCGATCACCTTAGATCACATAACCTTTTACATACTTTTCATTCATACTCATTTTCATACACCTTTCACGCTTAATTTACCTATGGTCTGCAAACCTTAGATTTCCACCTGTGACGGCGGCTACGTTTGGGCTTCTTAATAACATATAAAAATTCAAGTATGCACTTAAGTGATACCTATAATAACATACTGCACTGCACTTTCAGTTTGTCCAGGAACGCTAAGTCCTAGGTCCGTTAGCCGTGACTGTGTAGTTACATAGGCCACATGCATAGGTCAGTAATCATATATCACTAAGTCACCCAGATGTGTTCCTATTCGCTTGTTTCTGTATAGCTCCATAACCAACGGCTACTTCGTCCTGATTATGACAATTATACATTCGTAATGAGTGTTTGTAAGTGTAACGCGGACGAATGATTTTAAAATTATAATATAAAATATTTATAAAAGAAAACCTCTTTAATGTTCCGTACATTTTTTATGTGTCAGCACCAAACATGAAAGAGTAATAACGAATGTAGTTTATTTTTCTAATAAAATAAAACATTTCATACATCATTCACACTTCTAATATGCACTTCACAAGTCATTCGCCTAACCCTAGTCTACGAATAAATAAATAGTACACCCCTATAACATTCTAACCACGACGTCCGTCGGTCGCTCCGCTTTCCGTACCTATTGAAACAATAAAATATGACACAACACTAAGCTGATAACTAGCAACTTCTAAGCCCGGAGCCCCGCCGCCAGTCGTCCGCCGAACAGTATCCCTGCGCAAGGAAAAACCCTAACGAAAGACTAGAAGCTCGCCGAGACTCTGAGAAAAGAAAAATTAGGATTAGTAAACACTTTCACCTTTATGCAAGATAGTTGCGCGCGCGTCTATCTCGCTGGGCCACTCGGGGCTAACTTCCCAAATCTCTATCCTTACATATCTAATAGAAGGATACCAAAAAAACGTATTCAGTCCTTTAAGCAATATCAAACTCTATTACTATTATTTTAACTACCGATGCAATCGCATCTGTTTTGTGTCAAAGAGGCGTCCGTTTTTTGCACATGGTTCCCTTTTTTTGTAAAGAATGTCCTTATGACTTTGTATCAAACTACTTATTTTTAAAATCATGATTTCACCATAACACGTAATGCATTTTCTGATTTTATAAACTGTACGGGTTAAAAATCCGTTACAGTACCTACATATAACGAGCCGGTATTCTATTAGGACAATACAAAATTGTTATAAAAAAAAGAACATTGCGTTATGCAAATTTCTGTTCTTTACAATGACCGATCATGACGTCAATAAGTGATAATGCTATCCTACATTGAATAAAGTTATTTCATTTTCATTTCATAGCACTAGATATTTTCCAATAGATGTAGGTAATTCATTATTTTGTGTCTAAATGATTAGTTACAGTAGTGGTAAGGTAGGTACCTAATGAAATAAATCATAATTGTTGTGTAGTTTCTAGGTTTTTCATTTGCGTACAGTATTTTATATAAATTACTAATAGATCGATTATTGTATAAGAGTTTAAGCTATAGCTAAGCCATATTTACAGCAAAAAATAAAATACACAGCCATTTCATACATTTAAGAGACTCAATTCCATGTTGCCATCCAAAATATTTTTTCACATTATTGTTTTTAGAAAAGTTTCTATCGCGGACAGGATTTGAACGTGCGACTTCCGCCATCACTAGTGGCGTTTTCTAAAATTCATCATCATTGCAGTGATTCGCTAGTCGCAAGTTTTCTAAAATTATAAACCTAACACGGGTGAATTTATCATGTTTTAAAATTTAGTATTCAATTTCCACGTATTATTTATAAAATTTCGTTGACTGTTTCAGTAAGAACATGAGTATGACGTTGTCAGAGTTCAAATGGATCTGGTGGATGGAGTACGCGCACCGCACGTGGGGACGCGCTATCGGTGAGATAACATTAAACATTATTTAGATTTACCATCGTTTTCCTTTCAGCTTCGAGAAATTGAAACGTAACAAGATATTATTCCATAAAATGTAAGATTATAACTCCGTTTTAATACGGAAGATACAGCCATAATACATAAATACATACATATGGTCCATTTATTTTGGAATGACTAACTATGTAAACAAACTTTGTATGTAACTACAAAGTTTGTTTATATAATTAGTCATGCTTAAATAAACGGAGTTTACATCAGCCTATTGCAGTCCATTGAAATTGAAATTCTTTATTCAATGTAGGATAGTATTATAATATCACTTATTTGACGTCATTGCTCCCCAAAATACGCCAACGATCTCTCGTGTTGGCTATCCAGTCATTACCCGACTTTAAGTCTTTAAGGCTTACCTTGGGGGAAGCCTACGTGCAGTGGGCTGCAATAGCGTGATGTATGTATGGGTCGATATCAAAGTTCACGTACTTCCTATTGATTGGTGTAGGCACAGTCACGTCTGCTCTGATCTACGATAAAGGTTTCCTCCCTATTGAGTGTAATATTGTATTGGACAGGTGCGGTGGTGTTTCTGCCGGCGGCGTTCTTCTGGGCGCGCGGGTTCCTCAACCAGGCGATGAAAGTCAGAGTCGGAGTATACTGCGGACTGGTCGCCGCGCAGGTAACTGACGAAACATGATATATATATTTTTCTCAAACATGCTAGGAAATGTGTTCATTTCTTTCAAAAAAAGAAACCGCGAAGTTTCACATTGTTTGTCACGTCTCAGATCACGCCAGCAAAGTTGTATGGAAATCCTTTGCTGGTGTCCATTAAGATAAATTCGTTATACGCTAAACCCACATAATTTGATTTCAAAATTATCTCGATGACTCTCATAGAAACGGAACGTAATTTTGTATGAAACAGGTAACTAAAGACGAGGCTGTATGATGTGAAGACCCTTGCCTGTCCAGAATTAAAAAAGAAAAGAATGAACTAAACATTTAGTATGGCTGAATATTACGTAATAATGTGCCTTACAGGCGAATTTATTTTAAAAAATTACAATTGGTGGGAAAATTGTATTATTTGTTTCGTTGTGTTGTAGTCGCTACTCGTCCAGCAACGTCTTATTTTCCATACCTCGACAACAATGTACTATTATTTTCTTTTTATGTAATTTAATTTAAGACATTTCAATGTATAGTGATGATTATGAATTGAATCGACTTGTAATGAACATTACCAATAAAGTTATGTCTATGTCTATGTCATGTATAGCCAAAAATGGCTATGTTTAGCAAAGAGACAGAACAACCATGTGTAATCCAACCAAAAAACGACAATCTTTATCCAATGAATAGTTATATTTAGCGAGTGAAGAATGGAACAAAGCTGTATCACAGGCTGGTTTACTCTTTGAAAAATATTTCAGCCTTTTATATCTGGACGTGGGAATAAAATCCGCTAGACATAAGTAGGATTGGACTGGCCATGTGAGTCGTGTACACCAAACATGGGCTAAGCTAGCCAACGGTTTTGTGAATTAATGACCTATTGTAGTCGATTATGACCCCAACTGGTCTAGAAATGCCGCAGACCGGAAGCACAGTATAATTATTAGTACTAGCGTACAGTATGTTCACTCCCTGCCTCCCCCTACAAGCGCCGCCCACCCGCGCTCGGAGGACGCTCAGACACCGGCTAGCAAGGACGCGACGACGAAGGTCATTTCATACTGCCGCACATTGCATTCCCGACTCACGAACGCAACATGGCGGCAACCCTGACATGTTGTCTCACACACACAAGCATGCTCCGCGTTCACTTACGCGAGCTTAGACTGTGTGCGTAGCAACTCTAGCAACGCGTTTGTTTAATAGGTACATTTGAGCGCCAGTGCCCGACGTGTGCCGGAAGCCTGGGAAGAGAGAGGGGAGGCCCTATAGGCTAAAAAATAATAAAACAATTGACATTGTACTATGATTTTATTATGCACTCACAGTGCTAAATAATTTCATAAATGAAAATAAGAAATTGAAAACATGTCAGCGCCCGCCGGAACTAGAAATCGGGACCGTTTCGGGCTTCGAGACGAGTATCAAGAGATTGAAAAATTTGCAAGCGTCAGTCGGGGCGCCGGTAGCTCAGTTGGCAGAGTAGTGGTACGGTACCCCACGGTCCCGGGTTCAAGTGCCGGCGGGCGTTGACATTTTTAAATTTTTTTTTTTACCATTGTGTTCTGTTGCAGGGTCTGATGGGATGGTACATGGTGCAGTCAGGCCTGGAGGACAGGTTCCAAGGCCCCAGCGACGTGCCGCGCGTGTCTCAGTACCGTTTAGCTGCACATTTGAGTCTCGCGTTCATATTGTACGCGGGGCTGCTAGGGGGGGCGCTGAAGGTAGGAGATTGCTGCTCTAGCAATAAGGCCATCTGTTTGTACTCTTTATTTTCTTTTCAATTATTATTATGTTATAAAAAAATAAATCCACACTAATATTATAAATGCGAAAGTAACTCTGTCTGTCTGTCTGTCTGTCTGCTACGCTTTCACGGCCAAACAGCTGAACTGATCGTCATGAAACTTGGCACAGAGATTGCTAGCATACCAAGAACGGACATAGGCTACTTTTTATCACCATTCGAGGGTCTGGAGTACAGATGTATACCACCAGGTGTACCACCAGGAGCCCACCTAAACTATTAGAGATACAAAAATGGTTCCAAAACAAAAGTTGTTCAGTATCATGGGAATAAGTTGAGAAAGGAGTTTGGAAACTTTTTACTGAAGATTTTTTTTGTATGTACTGACTTTTGTATTCAATGGTTATAAATATTGATCTCTCAGGGCAGTACACCGGATAGCAAATTTTGAATTGTCCCTTTAACAACAGAAGCAAGCAAGTCATCCATAAACAGTAGAGATGAGAACTGTTCTAATATCACTGTCATACTTACTTTGAATATACATATCTACTTTAGAACCTAAAAAAACTATCTAACGCGGACGATGTCGCGGGTAAAAGCTAGTAAAGCATAAGCAAGTAATAACCGGCGACTTATTCTTTCTTTACAGATCGAATGTGAGTCTAAGTCTTTCTCAAATTGCATACCTAAATTCGCGGACAAGGAACGAGCTGCGGTAGCCGAGATGGAAGAGGCGTTGCCACTAGTAATGGCGAAAGTCGCAGGTTCAAATCCTGCCCGCGCCTGAAAATTTTCATTAAAAAAAAACTTGTTTATAAAATCATTTTTTGTTGCAGGTGTTAAGGCCGGCTCCACTAGCCGCTACATACAAGAAGATCGCTGGTTTGTCCGGTGTGACCGGGCTCGCGCACGCGGTCAAAGCGATGGCATTCTTCACCGCCATCTCAGGTAAAATAAAATAACACACCCTAAGCTCCCACTAAAATATTTTCGTGTCGTGTTCTAGTTATCAAACTGAAAAACTTTTCTTTGTACCATTTTTTGAAACACTAATAAGACAATTCGTTCTAATACATAATCACTCGAGCGACAACAAAATTTGTATCGAAAGACCAATACTTTATCATATTTCGAAAAAAATATACATAGAAGAATAAATCAGTTTCTTGTCTCAAATACGCTCTTAAAAATATTTCCGCCAATGACCCTCAACATTATCATCATTAATTTAAGAGCCTCGCTTTTGTCGGTGGAGTACTATCCAATCTGCTCTATTTTGAGCCTTCTCTTTGACTTCCTTAAACAACATGACACCTAGTTTTTCATTGATTTGGTCCATATACGCTCGTCTAGGTCTCCTCTCCCTCTTCTTCCCTCGATCTTTCCTTCCATTATAGTTTTTAGTAGGTCGTCATGTCGTAACAAGTGTCCCAGCATGTTTCCTCTTCTGTTCTCTATAAAGTTCAGTATAGTTCTCTTCTAGATTTAGCACTTCCTCGTTCATATTTCTCTCTTCAATGACCCTAAGGCGGGTGACAAAAGTGATGCCAATAGGTACAATGGAGGGTTACAGGTGGTGTCGGGAAAAGGGTAGCGTACCTGACCGGGTGTTTTTATTTATTTACAGTTTATTGCACATAAAATCATTACTGGAAAGACATAAAACATAAAGAAATACGACACAACAGGCACAGCTTATTTCTAAGTAGAAATTTCTTCCAGCTGACCCTCGGAAGTGAGACATTTCAAAATTGTTGTGGCCAGGGGAGCGACTGGTCAACTTGGATAGAATTGGAAGTTGTATATATGCGTTGCGCGGTGAAAAACTTCGACATCGCGTTTGAGGCTCTTTGCTTCTCTGCACATCTATCACGTGGCGCCATCTTGCAGATATGTTGGAACTTCTGTTGCGTCTTGCTTGCTCGCGGACCACTTTAATTGAGCTTCTTAAGTAGTTCCCAGAGGTCGCTACAACCCTGTATAACTGAAATTGACCATGAAATGTTCCCCCCACAGGCGCGTTCGTGGCGGGTCTGGACGCGGGGCTGGTGTACAACTCGTTCCCCAAGATGGGCGACCGCTGGGTCCCCGGCGACATCCTGCAGTTCAGCCCCGCGCTGCGCAACTTCACAGAGAACCCGGTCACCGTGCAGTTCGATCATAGGATTCTGGGTAAGTATCGATCATTCACATCACGCCTTTATCCCTTGCGGGGTAGGTACAGGGTTAACAGCCGTAAAAATGCGGCGGCTAACGCCACATCTGATAAATATATGAAGACTGTTTCAGTAAAATCGTTTATCACTACAGATTGTCAATATGTCACCTTAAAAAATAATTGAAAAATGTGTCTTTTTTACCTGAGACCCGGGCAGTTTTTTTAGTAGGTAATAAATTAATATCCTGGACATTACACAGCTTCATTTAGCTATTCTAAGCCGGCATCACACGGCATTTCGTGTTAAATATTACAGTTACTTGATTTATAAAAAGGAATATGCTGTTGTTTGTTTAACATACATATGTCACGTCTATAATCCCTTACGGGGTAGGCAGAGCGTGAACGGCTGTAAAAACGGACATTTATGCCACGTCTGACAAGCATTTGAGGGTCATTTGGATTATTGTGTATCACCATAGTGACAAGTTGTCTGCCCATCGCCTAAGTTTACAATACACATTCTCGAGTCCCTTAGTCGATTCTTACAACACCCACGGGAAAGAAATGGGATGATGCTATTTTAAGCCGGCATCACACGGCTTTTTTTTTAATTACAAATAGGATCGCCAACAACATTACAATGAGTTCTTATACAGCTAAATAAATAATCTCTTATTTAAAAGACAATTATAGACGTACACAACATTCCTATAAACTCTTAACAGTAAACAATATTAAAAATTAAAAGAAGTAAAAATTATCTTAATGTAAAGACCCACTGCTATGATTGCAATGAATTTAATCACAACTTTTTTTTTCACAGTTACTATTTGACAAATTTTCTACTGACTACATCTTTTCACAAAAAATACTACTTTACCAAAATGACCACTTATTCAGAGTGACGACAAACTACAAAACTCAAAATGACAAAAATACAAAATGAAATGACAGTTGCAAAATGTCACAGTCGCGAAATGTCATGACACGAAATATGGGGTTTAATTTTACTAGTGAGGCTGTTCGCGTAGCTATACACTGGTCTAGGCACATTTAAACTTATGTATCAACACGAATGAAGAAGAAGGGAAGAGGAAGGGTAATCTCAAGACGGGCTGGTGATAAGGAATAACTTTCCCCAAGAAACATAGGTTGAAATAAGAAAATATTTGGGTCTCTCGTACAAAATTGCCTATCAGTTGATATGTGTTACTCGGGAAACTCAAAATATTATTGTCATATTTCAACGTATTATGTTCTTTGAAAGTTGTTCTTTATCACCATCTCATCTTAAGATTTCGCTATCGCTCTATAATTATATACAACGCAACGCAAAATACATCGACCTTACGTTTTGAGGATGTAGTTTAAGTAAGTAAGAGTTGAGGATGTAGTTTATGTAAGTACGAGTTGAGGATGTAGTTTATGTAAGTACGAGTTGAGGATGTAGTCTATGTAAGTACGAGTTGAGGATGTAGTCTATGTAAGTACGAGTTGAGGATGTAGTCTATGTAAGTACGAGTTGAGGATGTAGTCTATGTAAGTACGAGTTGAGGATGTAGTCTATGTAAGTACGAGTTGAGGATGTAGTCTATGTAAGTACGAGTTGAGGATGTAGTCTATGTAAGTACGAGTTGAGGATGTAGTTTATGTAAATACGAGTTGAGGATGTAGTTTATGTAAGTACGAGTTGAGGATGTAGTTTATGTAAGTACGAGTTGAGGATGTAGTTTATGTAAGTACGAGTTGAGGATGTAGTTTATGTACGTAAGACACTCATGAGACCGATGCCTCGCAGTGCAGCACCAGTACTCCGTATGGACGCAGTTAAATATAAATAAAATAACCCAACCCGCGACCACAATACATGAAACTGTGTTGAAACGTCGGGACACAGGTAAATTACTAAAATTTACCTAAATACTATCGCGATAGAACCGATCTAATACTTAAAATGAGTGAAAGTGATCGCGAGTGCTTAAAAAGTTATAAAATAAAATAGTTTTTTAGTTCAATAATTGTCACAACTTAATTTGACACTCTAGTTCCTGAGCACGGTTAAATACCGGTGTTGCAGGAAACAGTTGCATCTTCCCTTAAGGTCTATAAACAAAATTACGGAAAAAATAACAGTTTTAATGAAAGTAAAAAATCTGATATATAACTAAGATTAATGTATGACTGTATGTAATGTGAATGAGTTGTGTGTGTATGTTTTATGTATTTTGTGTTTTGTTATGTAATCATCTTATTATAGTTTCATTTATGGGATGTTCTTCTTATTCCAAAGTAAGTAATAGCTAAATTCCTTCTTCAGGAACTTGCACATTGGCCGCGGCAACAGCTCTGTGGCTGTTGTCCCGGGGGAAACCTTTATCCCCTAGAGCGAGGATGGCGTGCAATGCAGTCGGGGCCATGGCCTGGATGCAGGTATGACAGTTCATTACTCAATACACTCTCTCTCTTTTCGTGTGGGACACCGAGTCGTCCAACGATCCGATGAACCCTGGTGACAGAGTTTTTAACCGCCTACTACCACTAGTACACTAATAAGGTGCTTATTTGACACACCTTCAAACGGTGTTTAATCAAAGGTATATGGAAAATGCCAACCAATAAGAGGGAGGCCTGTAGCGATCTCTGGGAGGTACTGCAAAGCAGCTCACTCAAGTGATTCACAAGCAAGCAGGACGCAACAGAAGTTCCAACATATCCGCGAGATGGCGCCACGTGACAGATTTGCAGAGAACTATGGGCCTGATGGATAAAAAAATCCCTGTAACATCAATATTTTTTGACATGACGAGGGCTTTTGATTTTGTTTGTCACAAGACTCTACTTGCGAAGCTAGAGCTATATGGCATTCGCGGACTGGCTAACGACTGGATCAAAAGCTATCTCAGTGGTAGGACACAATGTGTAGTCGTTAATAACTTTAATGATTGTGGTGAATATATTGAGTACAAGTCAGAACTAAAACAAAATAACGTAGGTGTGCCTCAAGGCAGCATTTTAGGGCCCTTACTTTTCATTTTATATATTAATGATTTACCGGAAATAGTTCAATACCCCTGCACTTTATTTGCCGATGATTTGTCAATTGTAGTCCCAATGAAAACTCGTCAAGATTATGCTGCTGAAATAAACAATACAATTGAATTAGTAGTAAAGTGGCTAGAGTGTAATAATCTTTGCGTTAATATATCAAAGACAACATACATGCAGTTTTATAATAAGAATGGTAAACCCTTAAAAATACCTGTAACTTATCAAAATAACCCGATTGCTGAGTCTCAAGTGACTAGGTTCCTTGGTATTACTCTGGATGCGCAATTGACATGGAAGCAGCACATTGACACGATTTGCAGCAAAATTAATAGGTTCATCTACGCACTCTATCGCATCAAAACCATATGCGATCAAAAAACTGCATTAGTTGCATATCATGGTTATGTGTGTTCTGCTCTACGATATTGTCTTATTGTATGGGGGAGCTCAGTCGATTTGGACAGAGCATTTATTATTCAAAAGAAGTGTGTAAGAGCTATTTGTGGTGCTGGACCTATGGAATCATGTAAGCCTCTTTTCAAACAGTTGAAACTATTGACTTTGCCTTCCATGTACATATTAGATTTATGCATGTTTGTAAAGAAAAACTTACATATGTTTGAAAAAAGGATATACACTTTTTCATCAAGATATCCAAACCGTCTAAAAACCGTGCCGCATACTACAACATGTTTCGCAATAAACAGCTACAGTATGGCTATTAAACTTTTTAATATCTTACCAGATAACGTTAAAAACTTGCCGAAATCAAAGTTTAAAGCCTGTCTGTATAAAATTTGCTTAGAAAAATGTTTTTATAATTATAAAGAGTTTATAGAATTAAAATTTAAATCTGACATTGTATAATATTAGTCATGAGATGATAATGTTAATTGTTTTATAATTCTGACTTTGTATTGTTATTTTGGTTTGCATGCACCTAATTGTTTGTTTAATTTGACATTTTATTTGGATTTTAATTTGACATTTTATTTTATTTAAAAATTTTAATTTGACATTTTGTTTGTATTTATAGTCTTGACATAGTTATATTTGCATGTAATTAATTGAATGCTTTATTGTTTTAACTTTTAAATTCATTTAATTTTGTATACATTTTTGCATACCACGACCTGGTGCAACACGCTTGACCTAGATCATAATAAAACGAACTTATTGTATACCGTGTTTGCGAGCAAATAAACGATTCATTCATTCATTCATTGAAACGCGGTATCAAAGAATTTTACAGAAGAAGAATTAAGCCTGCGTCGAGCGTAAGCCGACCGTCCAGTGGCGCCCTCCCATGTTTTTTAATAAATTCTTTAAATCTAGAACAAAAATTAACATTCTAAGACGGACAAATTGTTGTCCAATACGATAAGTTTATTTTAAGGTACAACAATGAGCTTTTTCTTGTGTTTTAAATTTTAAGTCACTAAAACGGAAAACGGTGGCCACCATTTTCCGTTTTAGTGATTTTAAAGATGCATAACAATGTAAAGCTTATTGTTGTACCTTAAAATAAACTTATCGTATAGGACAACAATTTGTCCGTCTTAGATTTTTAATGTTTGTCCTAGATTTTAAGAAATTATTAAAAAACATGGGAGGGCGCCACTGGACGGTCGGATTTCGCACGGCGCCGCCTTAAAGAGTGGAACTCACTACCTGCGTCTGTGTTTCCAAACGCATACAACCCTAATATCTTCAAAGTAAGAGTGAACAGGCTTCTTCTGGGTGAGCTCGCTCCATCTTAGACTCTGTCTCTGTCCTATGACCTAGACTAGAGTCAAGAGCAAACCCACACTTCACAGACGGACAGTTGAGCCTCAGTAATAGGGTTTCCGTTATTACCCTTTAGGTACGGAACCTTAAAAAAAGACTGCCAATATGAGAAGTTGCGTTGGTCATTCGGAAAATTGTGTATTGCCATAATGACAGGTTGTCAGCCCATCGCCTAAAATTGCAATACACACCCTCGAGTCCCTTCGTCGCCTTTTACGACACCCACGGGCAAGAAATGGGGTGATGCTTTTCTAAGCCGGCATGACACGGCAAATAACAATGTTATTTATTAGCCTATGTTGTTTATGATGCCGTGTGATGCCGGCTTAGAATAGCATCACCCCATTTCTTACCCATGGGTGTCGTAAGAGGCGACTAAGGGACTCGAGGGTGTGTATTGCAATTTTAGGCGACGGGCTGACAACCTGTCACTACAGTGATACACAGTTATCTGATTGACCCTCAAATTGTCAGACGTGGTGTTAATATCCGTTGAACGGCCGTTAACGCTCTGCCTACCCCGTAAGGGATATAGGCGTGATTTATGTATGTATGTATGTTATTTATCCCCTAGGTAACCCTGGGCGTGATGACGCTGCTGCACTACGTGCCGACCGCGCTGGCCGCGTCGCACCAGTCAGGCTCACTCGTGCTGCTCTCACTCGCCATCTGGCTCACGCACGAGCTCAAGCTCCTCAAATACATACCCAAGTAGGACCTACACACCTCTCCAATTATAAGCTGGAAATCATACATTTGCCTTAGGAACTAGGTCGAAATCTACACTACACACACACATACATACACATACAGGGTTATTTTTTATTCACCCCGGAAAATTTACAGAGCGATTCTACTCATGATTCTGAACAACTTTTACTATGGGGTCACCTGCGAAATCGCGAAAAAAACTGCTGCTCCATAGAAAAAATCATACCTACTCGAAGAAAATGTATGGAACAGCTGGTTATTATATATAGTATACACACACTTATGTTAAAATTAAAAACACGACTGCTTTCTAAGATAAAGCCTAGCCTATGACACTCGACGAGATAATGTAAGGATTCTTCCGATACAATTCCCATTCGAATCTATTCAGTGGGTAACGAGTTGAAGCACTTTTAAGAAAATACGTACATGAACTATAAAAACATTACACTCTTTTTTTTGGTAAGGCAGTCGTTAATTAAGCAGGAAAAAATTTTAGTTTGTTTGAATTGGCTCCGAAACTACTGGACTGATAAAAAAAAACTACCATTAGAATCCTACATTATCCCTGATGAACGTAAGCTAAATTAAAATGTCTTATTCCCACTGGAAAATGGTTAGCGAAACCGCTGAACAGGCCGCTAATATAATAACAATTGGACGGCCCGTAAAAGCTATCCAGTATTGAACGAGTAGATAGAATTTATGATTTGCTCGTATTTTGGTAAAATTTTGTTGGTTACTTATGTGGGTTGTTCACAATCTTCACCAAACATTTTCACACAGTTAAATGCATTTGGTGCGAAACTGCCAGTCTATATCGGGTGACATTTTACTAGTGACAGATACTGAAAACAAAACGGGCTGGTGATAAGGAACGACTTTCCCCAAGAAGCACAGGTCGAAATATGACAATAATAATTTAAGCTTCCATAGTACCCCAAATCCAAAGGTCAAGGAAAACTAAATTATTTTTTCGTGTTTTGCTAATCAGCTTATCGGCAATTTTGTAAGGTATTTTTTTTCGATATCTGTTCCCTGGGGAATGTAGTTCCTTATCACCAGCCCGTCGTGAGTTTTCGCTATTGGTCACTAGTAAAATTTCACCCTTTTTTTCGTTTATTTAGAAATCTTGACAAACTATCGTTTTACAAATAATATCTTAGTACTAAAGCGAGAAAATGTACATTAGCTTTAATTAACGTGTTCCAGTATTTTAGTCCAATTTGTAAATAATTTGCATTTATATTATAGTTAGAATTGTGTTGACTGAAATATTTTGTTACTGAAATAAATAAAAACTCGATGAGATGTTATTCACAAAGTGTTTTATTTGAAAATTTATAACGCTAATATTGCTTACACACTGAAAACCATGACTATGTACAAAACTTTTTGTCCCAAAAAGCCATATTTGACAGCTGTCAGATTCGTGCTAATGCTATGGCAAACGGACCATTTTCTTTTGTTGTCTCTAAGTATGGAGATGACAACTGTCAAAAATGGCTCATCGGGATGGCCTTACTTTAGTAACTGTTTGTCTGTCTATAATGAATTAGAAATCATTTTTTAAATTATACCCAATTATAATCTGATGATTGTTAAAGATTGTGAAATGGTTACTTATTTCATAAAAAATTATTTCAACGGCAAAATAAGCCTTTATTTGTTATTATTATAAATAATTCATTAAATTGTAGTATTATATCAGACAAACAGTTTCTACAATGAGTATGGCAGGCGATAATATAACGCAAGTGTAGCTAAATTATTATAATGTTTTCTTTACAGTAATGTAACGGTGAACGGCGGTGCTTGTAAATTATACAATAATAATAAAGAACTATGTCACTTTGAGCGCAAAATGCCACTCAGAGCAAAATGACGCGTGATGAAAACTATAGCGCAAAATTACACTTTAAGCATATGGTGGTAACTGGTAATATAAGCGCGAAATTACAGCGATTTTAATGATACTTAGATCAAAAGTACAATTTTAGCTAGCCATGCCATGTAAGCAGTTTGAATAGTCTTACGATATAAGGTCTACATATAAACATCCATATTGGCCATTTATAAAAAAGAATTGATATTAGGTCAGCAGACTACTAATCGCATAGCTAATTTTAACAGATTTTTATTGGTTCCGCATTCATCGCAAAAAAAACTAGTTATTTTGCACGATAGTATACAGGGTTCAATATTAGATGTTCATTGCGTAGTCGGTTATCCATCATGATACCATCGATATACCATGATATTAACCGACTACGCAATGTATAACAAATTCCACCTATAGACTTGTAACCTGTAGTTTCATAACATCGGGCTCAGACCGATTAATTAAGGTATCATTTACAAGCACCGACGACAGTTAAAACAAAAATTAAACTTGTAGGCGTCACGATAAGCACAGTGAATTTGTTATTTATTTATTATCAATACCTATCTATCTACAGACTTAAATTTACGAACGTCAATCTTTTAACTGTGGTATATATTTAATATATTGATATACATATCTGATAGGTTTCTTTAAATAACAGAAAAAAACATACCCGACTTGGATTTGCACGTTGACTTTTAAAAGGAATGATGTAAATTCATTCATGTCATGAATCTAATGAATTGTGGTAAATAGTCAGGTTTTGGCAAAACACTAATTACCTAAACCTTTTTCTTTATCTATGAAAGAACCTTGAAATTATATGGAAATTTTAACAATTAACAACGAAATGTTTAAATGCATTAAACTATATTATTGTGTATAAATAAATATACCAAGATGTTTAATAGTATACAGGGAGTAACAAAAAAGGTTTAACAATTCGAAACAGGTCACCGTACTCATGAAACTAAACAACTTTCCCCATGGACCATGAGTCAAAATATTTAAAAAAAACTGCCATACAAAATTGCCGATCAGCTTTTTACAATGGGATGTTCAATTATTCTTTCCATATTTCGACCCATGTTCCATGGGGAAAGTTGAATTTTATAAGTACTTTGACTTTCTTTCTTTTCTTGTTATACCTTTTTTTAAATCCCGGTATATGATTGATTTTATATCTGTACAGCAACGGCAAATAATTTGTTACTTTACAAGAATGAACGTACAATTTGTACATAATTGAACAAAATTGAAATCGTTTTGCGTGTTTCATATTCATAAGAAAACATCGAGTTGAGATTTGTACTGCGCAATGTCAAGCATAATTAAAACTGAAAAGAAATGTTTTTATATATCAATATTTAAGTTCGTACGTATAACAGACCTTATGAAAATAATATTGTAATCTAATTACAATTGGACAGATGTTTAATGGAAATTAATGAGAAAAAATCGTAGTACAAATCTATTTCATGTCAAGAGTTGATGATCTGTCATCATTCATCTTGTGAGTAAGTAAACAAAATTACTACTTAATTAAAAGTTAAACCAAAAAATTCATCATTATGTATAAAAAATTGTTATGGTTACTCAAATAACCTTCTTTATTGTATTTACAATTGATAGCTCTATGCAGCTGATCAATTATCTTTAAGTACTTTATTTACTTATATTTTTGCTGGTACAAGATAGTATAGAAACCAAAGTAATATATTATTTAGTAGGTACATATTCTTGTGTCAAAAAAATACAAACTCAATATTTATGCAAATTTTAAATATAGTTTTTATTTTTTAATCATTATCATAAAGTGGTATTTAGGTTGGTGAAATAGTTGAAATCTTTTTTTTTTGCGAACTTGCAAAATTTTCGAGTGCGGGCAGGATTTGAACCTGCGACTTTCGCATTACTAGTGGCGACGCCTCATCCATCTGGGCTACCGCAGCTCATTTCTTGCCCGCCAATTTTGCAAGTGTATTTTAATGCCAGTAACGCTTGGCATGGCTCCATCTACCGGGTTAGTTTTGCAACTAATAACGTTTTGTTTTGCAAGTTCGCAAAAATTGTATACCTAACACGGGAAGTGTTTTAAAATTTGGTACTCAGTTGAAATCTTATTATGAAGAAAATGACAGAAATAAATATCAGGTAATTATTACCTTTTATTATCGATTTGTAAATAACAATATTGTTCTACTCATTCCATTGCCTCGCTTCAAGATGAGACATTATTTTGATGACATAAGATAATTCTGTACTTTGTAAAGATTTTCATAAAGAATCATGAATTAACCTAAAATCATACGAAATTAGGCTCCACAGAAAATCAGTTATTTATTTTATTTGTAAGCAGTCTCAAACAAGAAGTGTAATAATTTTGGAAAATACCCGTATGTGTGAGTCGCATGCGACTTATACAGAGTATCCCTCTTTAAGTGGTCCACAGAAAAAATCTAGATTCTAGACATCCTAAGCTAGCAATCTAGCAAAATAAAAGTTGTCTGTGCGGAAAGAGAATAGGCGTGGCCAAAAAGTGAAGTAATATTTTTTTTCATTGGTTGCTATGACATTCCGCATACTGAGGCACTCTAATACTAAATTATTTTGTATGGACACTCCAATTATTTTCTTCAAACATTAAACAGTTTTTGCTAGTTTGGTGGTTAAATTTCTTGAATATAACTTCTTTGAACCACATAAAGAGGGTCACCCTGTAAATAGTGTAGACAAAAGATCTTTTTCAAAAGATCAGTAACAAATTAATCGAAATCCAATCAAAATGTATAAAATCTTGTTACCGGTATATGTAAGTAGAGATATTCTGTAATATACATAAATACAAATCTAAATTAATATAATAAATATTAGCACAAAATTACTATAGGTCCGTAAGAATATTATTTATCAAATTAGACCGTTTAGTTGCTGATCAAAAGCACATGCGTATTTTGTATTGAATATTTTTGTTATAATTAGCATCATCAAAATCAATACGTCATTTCATCTCATAGGCCGTAGCCCATAACATACCGGGTGTACGGGACGGTGTACCGAAAACTGTGCAGGCGTGATCAGACCATGAAACTGAACAACTTTTGCTATGGTACCTATATTGCGAAACGATCCTTTTTTTTCAATTTTCATAGAAAGTCAGTAAACTGATAGGGAATTTTGTATAGGGTGCCGATTTTTTTTTCACGTTTACCAGCCTCCATAGAAAAAGTTGTTTAGTAACATGGTCTGATTATGTCTGCAAAGTTTTCGGTATACCGTCCTGTGCACCCGGTATATTCTGTGTAGCAATTATTGCAATTTTATATTGAAGAATAACTCCTGTGCCAAACTAACATTTACATACAATGTGAAAGAAAAATGGCTGATAGAAACCAGCTTTGAGTTGTTTTATTATATTTGACTACAGTGCAACATGCGTGCTCTCCAAAACAACGATAACGACAAGGATATAAACATATATCTAATTTATATTACATATTCTTTATATATCTACCTATTTTTACAGATATAAGTAAACGGCATACTTATGAATGAACAATATTTTTCAGATCAGGGTACTAAACAAGGTTAGTACAAAACAAATAAGAATGCATATAATTTATATTAAAGATATCTTCGTAGATAGAAATGTAACGATAATTTGATGTTCCATTCAATATGTTCCTTCCTAACCTAATTTGAATGAATATATATTTTTAAACAAATCTTATACCGAGTAATTTACAAAAACCGAACTTAAATTTAAATACTTAATCGTAATCCAATACACGAATATAATCATCTAATTTCTTAACAATTTGTATTAATTTATTTATAATTTTGCGCTTTTTATCTCTGTGCCATCTAGATTAAGTATAGAGGTACTTATTGTACCGATACCGAAGTCTCAAGAGAGACAACTGGAACCTTTGCCTTTTAAGATATACATCGCAGTTTTTGAGATATACACGGTAACTTTTGAGATATACAGCGTCACTTTTGTGATACACTCTGTAACTTACGAGATATACACCATTACTATTGTGATATACTCTGTAACTTACAAAATATGCACTATCACTTTTGTGATATACTCTGTAACTTACGAGATATACACCGTCACTTTTGTGATATTTTCTGTAACTTACGAGATATACACTGTAACTTTTGAGACAAATACTTATCTTAAGGTACCTACTACCTATACGTAATAAATGAATTTTGTTTTGAGTGTTAATTTCTACGATGCATCCTCCAAAAGAGCAAAGGGCAATTATAACATGCAAAAATTTAAACTAAGCCATAGATTATAAAATTAAAAATAAACTTTACATTGGTAAGTAAGTAATAGAAAGTTTCACACATCACAATTCATGGCAGTCGTTTTTTGTGTACGTTAAAAGTAAAGAGAAGGAAGGCATATCTACTGAACAATCTTAGAGTATACAGGGTGTAAGGGACTGCCCTCCGAATACTAATAAGGTGCATTCAGACGTTGATACTGAACAACTTCAACTGAGAATGTTGTTTATTGTCTAATCTAAATGCACCCTATCATTATTCAGAGGGCTGTTACTTACACCCCGTATATAATCAAGCTATAGAGTACGAACTACGCCTTACTAGGTACAAACACAGTCGTCTATCCGCGACACCGTCAAAGTGTCAATCAGTAAGCAAAATGACAGGGACAATCAACATAGAACTTTTGCTTGATTATTATATGCTCTACAATACAATATGCTTTATTTGTACAAAAAACAACAAATTGAACAGACACAGTAAAAACGGTACAATTTAGGAGGCCTCATTGCTGAGGTAGCAATTTCGTCCAGACGACCTTTGGGTGAAAGAAGAAAGAGTATGTACTCCAAGTGTACAATATATTTGCATGGAAAAACCGAATGTTTCTGTTCCAATGTTATTGATGAAAATGTTGTTCACTTATATGAGCTGAACAACCCACTTTATGATTAGTTGTCCAAAAAATACGACTCAAATATTGACCGACAATTGTACTGTATCTGTACAGTAGGTGTACCAAATGTCTGCAAATCCTTTACAGGGCCCCAAGTTCGTTCTTGTTGTATTTAGATAGCGTGTCAGTGGCATGGTTTTGGGCGTTTCGTATTCTTCTAACAGTTTGAAGTATAGAATATCACGGTGACAATAAAATGACATTTTGAGTGTCGCTGGCATTGCAAGGGTAAAAAATAAGAGAATCCGGGTTAAAGACTATAGTGACAATGTTGTACACACGCGCGCCGTACATCTCTCGAATCGGCGTTCAGAGTAAAGCTTCAGTATTACGAGCAGCGAACCGAGTAAGTCTATCATTACTTTATTTATATACACACAAGCAAAATGAGTATATTTGTGACTGACTATAAAAACAACTTTAGTGCATCCCGGCCAAAGTTTTAGAATAATAAGTATCCGATTTCGCATCCACTCATTATACAGGATGTAAGAGACAGCCCTCCGAATACTGATTCAGACTATGAAACTAAACAACTACCTACCCAAAAATTCAGGAAACGTCAAAAAATTTTGACTTCCCATAATAAATGCAGCCAGTTGATTGTGATTTTGTATCGTTTTTTGTCGTTTCCTGACATATGCTCCTAGGGGTAAGTTGTTCAGTTTCATGGTCTGCATTCACCATATCAGTATTCGTAGGGCTGTCCCTTACACCCTGTATTATACATTTTACCACTCGAATTCATTACTCAATAGACACTTACCCTTTACTTATAATAACTACTTATTTACCACATAATAAATAATAGCGGTTACTTTCAATTGTATGTATTCCTATAGGCAATGAAATGAAATAAAATTAACGTTATTCATACTATTACTTATTGACGTCATGATCTGTCAATGTAAAAATGAACTATTTTGTATAACCCAATTTTCTTCTTTTTATAACAATTTTGTATTGTCCTGATAGAAAACCGGCTCGGGCGTATGACGGGCTCATATGATGATGATAATGATGAATGGATTCAAGAAGTAGAATGTGTGACACGAGATATAAGACCACGTTGTTGCACACATGGCACATGAAAAGTCTCATTTCTATATAAATATAGGTTTTGAAAAAGAAAATAATAAGATCTCTTTTTCGATATAAAAAAAATATGCTCCTTTACGTCAATAGATAGCGTTAAATACCTGGACGTTTCTCAACTAGTCACGCAAGCTAGTAAAATAAGCGTTCTAGTAGTATACTCCGTTCATTTAAGAATTACCTATAATGTAAACAAACTTTGTATGAATTTGACAGTCGCAAGCTGTCAGATTCATACAAAGTTTGTTTACATTATAGGTAATTCTTAAATGAATAGAGTTTAGAGAACTGTTTTCTTACTGGTAATCTTGCTGGCGTTCAAAAGTGTTTATTTGTTCACAAAGCTCAAAACTCGCGTAACGATAACTGCCAAACTTTCTAACGGTGACCGATGTTAATGGTCGGCCATTTTTGTAGTCGGCGACCAGTCAGTTACTAGCCGACCCATTTTAGGCCGATCAAAGTTCCGCCTTTCCAATAAGTCGCATTTGACAGCTGTCAGATTCGTGATAATACTATGGCAGACGGTCTCTTTTCCTTTATTGACATCTCTTTTAGTATGGAGATGACAAATGAGCTGTCAAATACGACTTATCTGAATGGCGGTACTTTAGTCGGTAGCCAAAACTATAGACGGTGCATCTCTACAATACGGCCAACCCAATAAGCCATCTTTGAGGGCTGTCATATATATATATATATATATCACGCCTATAGTCCCTTGCGGGGTAGGCAGAGCATAAATGGCCGTGAAAAACAGCAATTTACGCCACGTCTGACAAAAGTTCGAGGGTCAATCAGATAACTGTGTATCACTATAGTGACAGGTTGTCAGCCCATCGCCTAGAATTGCAATACACACCCTCGAGTCCCTTAGTCGCTTCTTACGACACCCACGGGCAAGAAATGGGGTGATGCTATTCTAAGCCGGCATCACACGGCGAAGCCAGAGGGCTGTCATATTTGAGGGCTGTCAGATTAGAGCTAATACTATTGGTCTCTTTTAGTATGAAAATGACAGCTGTCAAATGTAGCTTATTGGATGACCAAAGTTTATTTATCTCTATATTCGATTAATTAGTATATTACATGGCTCAATATACAAAGGTTTCGTATTCGTAAGTAGCTTCACCGTCTCGCTCCGTCATGTGCAGTTAGAGCGAGACAAAATTCGAGATATATAAGATTCATTTCTATACAGAATTGCGAATTGAATAATACATACCTACTATCTTATATGCGGGGGTAGTTTTACGAAACTACAATTTACAAGTACAAATTGTAAGTGTAAGTTCGTGAAACAAGTCCCCCGGTTATTTGATATTTTACATTATTGGGGCTTTTCGCTGGTAAATGTAGTATAATATAACTTCACATTGTATAAATGTTTGTGACCACACAAAAGTTAAACATTTCATTCTTGTTGCATATTATTAAGGTCCTATTAAATTCACGGCAATAGTTTATGGTTAATTCTACTCGTGAAACTGAACAACTTTCCCTAAGGAACATAGGCCGAAATAAGAAAATGAAAATTGGACCTTCTATACAAAGTTACATAATATTATGTTTGATCATTTTTGTATGGGAGGTCTAATATTTATTTCCATATTTCGACCTATGTTTCTTGAGGAAAGTTATTCAATTTTACGAGTAGAATTGACCCTAAACATTTTTGCACTGAATTTAATAGATATATCATCAGTCTAAAGCAGAAATAAAATTATATTTTATGTGTCTTGATATTGAACAGATTTAATAAAAGATTGTCGTCATACTCCTAAATTCTATTAAAAAACATGGGTTTCAAATCAAAATATCATAGTTCCAGCTATGTTTGTATTCCCTCAAAGGCTCTTAATCCGGAGAGTCAACTGTTTTCAGGACTATAAATCACGCTTCTATCCTTTACGGGGTAATCAGAGCGTTGACGTCTGTCTGCCTCTTTCTTAAATCTATCCAAGCTCAATAATTTCTTGTAATTCATTTCATTCTGCGTAGGTGTTATTTTACTTTGCAATTGTAGAATAGTTTCATTTTTGTATAATGACTGCATCGCGTGGGCTACATTATGCGACAAAAATTGTTCTAACGAAAATATCTAGCACGAAATGTGTAGCAAATATTACGCGTCAATTGACGAGAGCAGGATAGAAATATGATATAGCCTAAGTGTGACAAGGATAGATAGATCTGGCACAATCCTTGTCATGACGCGAAATATTTGCTGCACATATTCGTTTGATAAATTTTTGTCGCATATTGTGCGAACCTCATGTGCTTTATTCAGTTCTGTTTAGGTCCATTTCTGAGTGCACTTTAAAGTCTCACGTGCTAATATCCCCTCCATTGTAGGAGACTGTCCTAAAAGGTGTCGAGTTTGATTTACGCATTTCTTAGCTTGCAATTAGATACATTTATTCACTATTTTACATTGGGAAAAGATGAGAAATGTTTAACTGTGACAAAAGTTAGAGAGCTTTTTAATAGCCTCATTATGTAATTTTTGAAAACAAACGTCAATTCAGCGGGTACATTCTCATACATAGCATATACTCGGTGTTTCCATTTAAATATTGTGAAAAGGTGTCAATAGCACAACTTAATTGATAATTATTATATCGTGTTAAGCTTATGACGAATGTGTACCTTTTGAATTGTAAGTACTTATGTTCTCTTGTAAGTGACAAATTGTCTTTTAATGAGAATAAATGATCTTTAAACCTACATTCACATTTCTTTTCACGTAGAAAGTGACACTGAAGTATCTCAATATAAGCTTAAGAAAGCGTAAGCCATAATCGGCGTAGGTAGAATCTGTGCGAAACGAGAATACGCGTGGCCAAAAAGTGAACTATAGTACCGCTGCCGAGAGAAGTCGTTTTTGACAGCTGTCAGATTCGTGATAATACTATGGCAGATGGTCCATTTTCCTTTTTTGACATCTCTTTTAGTATGGAGATGACAGCTGTCAAAACCGACTTCTCTCGGCGGCGGTACTATAATAACATTTTCATAGGTTTCTATGACATTTCTCATACTGAGGCACAGTGGCGCCCTCAATTTTCACGCCTATTATTTCCGCACAGAATCTAGCCGACGTTTGACAGTTGAGGGGGTAAAGATTATAATGAGGCGAAATGGCATCACCGGCGAGTGGAGGGTAGTACGGAGTGCGCCGTTGAGGTCGCCAGTCGAATTGGTTAGCTGGAAAGAACGTTTAACATCACTTTAAAGTCCCCGTTACACGTATTTCCGAAAATCTATTACTGATACGGATTAATTGGAATATTTTTCGATCTTTACCACTTGTTCAAAAATTTAAAAAATGCTGGTGCAAAATGTTATAATTTGCAAACTGAAGAACAACGTCGCAATATCAATGGTTTTGATCACGGCATTTGACAGTCATTTTGAGGTTTTAGACATTCTCAAACTTTAATCATTATTATTTTACTAAATTACAGCTCTGCATTGTTAGTTTCAAACCGAACATCGTCCGAGAATCGATCATTTCCTATGCAGGAGCAGGATCACAGTGAGTTTGTGAACGTTTCACACACTCACTCTTATCCTGCTCCTGCCGCTGCCACGAATATTACCCGAATAGAAATACTTCCTCGGAAGTATCAACGCGAGTGAGTGTCCATACACTGACGCCATAGTCTTCTCGCATCAATACGAGTGAGCGAGATAGCAATACTTTACCTGCTGCTCCTTTGACTCTCACACGAAAAGCCGACACTCGCGGGAGCACGGGAAGTGGCAGCGGCATGACGAGTAGCAGCGCGAGTAACCTTTTTACATACTCGCGCTGCCCACTTCCCTTTGCCCATAGCCCGAGTATCTGAACGCGGCATTACGAATGACATAGACTAGTAGTTTGATATTGTAGTTTATAGTGAGTATATGGTGCGAAGTGAGTACGTACAAGTTTAATGGCGCGCTGCTCGCTGGCTAGCTGGGAGGCTGCGGCTCCGTGCTCACGATCACCTGGGGAACAAACTCACAGTCAAAATACAGAGTGTAAGGGACTGATAGGGTGCATACAGACCATGAAACAACTTTCCATAAAAAATATTTGAGGAAACATCTTTTTATTTTTTTACTTCCCATAGTATATGTAACGTATGCGTTTATGGTAGGTTACTAGGCATACGTTATGGAAGGAGGGTGAACATTGTTGAATGAAAGGCTGGACTCCAATTCAGAAGCTCGTTATTTACTTAGGTTTCCAAATACATAGTTGATGTAGGTGGTGCGCGCGCACGGTCTGAGGTGTGAGAGACGACTGGCGAGTGAGGCTCGCCGCCGCAGCGACTCGATACAAAACTGCTGACATTACATTACGTGCCAAGGTCCCTACAGTATATGTAGTGAGATAATTGTGATTTTGTTTGAAAGGTCGTTTTTTTTTGTCGTTTCCTGCCATATTTTTGTAGGGAAAAGTTGTTTAGTTACATGGTCTGCATGCACCTTATCATATTCGGAGGGCTGTCACTTACACCCGGTATGATAAAGGTCCTATTAAATTCAATGATTATTATAAGGGTGAGTTCTAATTAGAACAACTTTGCCCAAGATAGGTCAAAATCAGGAAAAAAATAAAGGAACTCCCATAAAAAGTTATGATATTTTTGTAAGCTGGTCAAAATCATGCTAATGCGTTGACATAAGACCTATTTTCCTTTTTTGACATGTCTTCTAGTATGGGTTTGATAAATGCCAAAATTGGCATATTAGAGTAACTCGAATAGACATTTGCATTTGATCGTATTACTGATCTGTCAAATTTGACAAGCTAAGTACCTGTAGCGACCTCTGGGAGCTACGACAAGAAGCTCACTCGAAGTGGTTCACGAGCAAGCAAGACGCAACAGAAGTTCCAACATAGCTGCAAGATGGCGCCACGTGACAGAACAAAGAGCCTGAAACGCGGTATCGAAGTGTTTCACCGCGCAACGCATATATACAACTTCCAATTCTATCCAGGTGGACCAGTCGGTCCCCTGGCTACAACACCCGGCCAGGCGGGTAGCTACCCTTATCCCGACACCACCTGGAACCCTCCATTCTGCCTATTGGCATCACACCTGTCACCCGCCATATACCTATACTTATAAAGTACTAGCTGTTACCCGCGGCGTTGCCCGCACAAGTGGTGATAAAAACTATGTTATGTGTTAATCCATGTTACCTTCTATGTGTGCGAAATTTCATTACAATCGGTTAATAGTTTTTGCGTAAAGAAGTTACAAACTTTCGCATTTATAATCTTCTTCTTCTTTTTTTTTCATGTGACAAGATTATGCGATGAACCCTGGTGACAAGATTTTTTCAACCTACAACTACTAGTAGTAGGCATTGATAATAATAGTAGGAAAGGATAGACCGCAGACCCCCTGCCTCACCCGCACGATGTATCCAGGCGTGATTCCTGCCTCCTCAACCAGCAACCTGTCAGCCAATAGTTTCCCTCCGTAGAACCACCGCAGACCCCCTGCCTCACCTGCACGATGTATCCAGGCGTGATTCCTGCCTCCTCTACCAGCAACCTGTCAGCCAATAGTGTCCCTCCGTAGAACCACCGCAGACCCCCTGCCTCACCTGCACGATGTATCCAGGCGTGATTCCTGCCTCCTCTACCAGCAACCTGTCAGCCAATAGTTTCCCTCCGTAGAACCACCGCAGACCCCCTGCCTCACCTGCGCGATGTATCCAGGCGTGATTCCTGCCTCCTCTACCAGCAACCTGTCAGCCAATAGTGTCCCTCCGTAGAACCACCGCAGACCCCCTGCCTCACCTGCACGATGTATCCAGGCGTGATTCCTGCCTCCTCTACCAGCAACCTGTCAGCCAATAGTGTCCCTCCGTAGAACCACCGCAGACCCCCTGCCTCACCTGCACGATGTATCCAGGCGTGATTCCTGCCTCCTCTACCAGCAACCTGTCAGCCAATAGTGTCCCTCCGTAGAACCACCGCAGACCCCCTGCCTCACCTGCACGATGTATCCAGGCGTGATTCCTGCCTCCTCTACCAGCAACCTGTCAGCCAATAGTTTCCCTCCGTAGAACCACCGCAGACCCCCTGCCTCACCTGCGCGATGTATCCAGGCGTGATGGTACCAGCAACCTGTCAGCTAATAGTTTCCCCCCGTAGAACCACCGCAGACCCCCTGCCTCACCTGCGCGATGTATCCAGGCGTGATGGTACCAGCAACCTGTCAGCTAATAGTTTCCCTCCGTAGAACCACCGCAGACCCTTTGCCTCACCTGCACGATGTATCCAGGCGTGATTCCTGCCTCCTCTACCAGCAACCTGTCAGCCAATAGTTTCCCTCCGTAGAACCACCGCAGACCCCCTGCCTCACCTGCACGATGTATCCAGGCGTGATGGTACCAGCAACCTGTCAGCCAATAGTTTCCCTCCGTAGAACCACCGCAGACCCCCTGCCTCACCTGCACGATGTATCCAGGCGTGATGGTACCAGCAACCTGTCAGCCAATAGTTTCCCCCCGTAGAACCACCGCAGACCCCCTGCCTCACCTGCACGATGTATCCAGGCGTGATGGTACCAGCAACCTGTCAGCCAATAGTTTCCCTCCGTAGAACCACCGCAGACCCTTTGCCTCACCTGCACGATGTATCCAGGCGTGATTCCTGCCTCCTCTACCAGCAACCTGTCAGCCAATAGTTTCCCTCCGTAGAACCACCGCAGACCCCCTGCCTCACCTGCACGATGTATCCAGGCGTGATGGTACCAGCAACCTGTCAGCCAATAGTTTCCCTCCGTAGAACCACCGCAGACCCCCTGCCTCACCTGCACGATGTATCCAGGCGTGATGGTACCAGCAACCTGTCAGCCAATAGTTTCCCCCCGTAGAACCACCGCAGACCCCCTGCCTCACCTGCACGATGTATCCAGGCGTGATGGTACCAGCAACCTGTCAGCCAATAGTTTCCCTCCGTAGAACCACCGCAGACCCCCTGCCTCACCTGCACGATGTATCCAGGCGTGAAGACCGCATTCTGCGGAAGACCGCTGTTGTGTTCGGACGTGTTATATTTTGCTTTTGATAACCAGTAAACTAGAGCCATTGCTTATGTGAATTAACACAGTTATCGGTGTCTCGCACGCTGGTCACAGTCTGCGCCTTTCACTTTTCTGACTACCAGCGCTTGACCTTGAAACACACTCGAGGCGTACATCGGACCCTCCTGCTCGCGCTTAGTGCTTGAAGACATATGGTGCCCCCCCTCGGGGATCGTGCGAAAGAGACTGCACGCCACAAGGTGCTACAGTGGAGCGGAGGTCGCTACAAGCTACGATCTGCTACGCGCTACGTTACTTGCCGTCATCTAACGCTACGTACGCTGACTATTCAAAGTACTGGGTTGAATATTTGAAGTGAGTACCCACCACTTTACTGAGTGCCTTGACAAACAATACAGATATAAAAATGCGGGACTGCGTGCTCTGTTTGAAACATATCAATACCGCAGACGACCTTACTTGTACCAAATGCAGAGCGCACTTTCACTATCAGTGCGTAAACTTCAGTCAAGATGATTTTACTGCTAACAAACAAGACATCGAAAGAATATTTGTTTGTCTGGAGTGTCAACGGCTAACAAGGCGAATAAGAAACGACGACACGCCAATCAAACATACAATTGTATCAGCACAAACAAACCAAGAGAGCAACGACATCCTCTTTAATGAGACAGGAATGTCGATCGACGAGCAAATCCTTGACGATCGTTCTGTTCTTGGTGATACGCAACATCCGGAGCAAACGACACCAACTCCCCCGGACAACGCTAGTATAACTATCACATATGGCGAAATAAGTCAATTGTTCGATCTCAAACTAAAAAAACATTCGGCCGTCTTATATTCCAAGATAGACGAAATAAAATCCATAGTTCGTGATGAAATTGTTACCGCAACTCATAAATTGGAACAAAAATTTATGAACTACAAACAAGAAATTGACTTAGGGCAGCAAAAACTACGACAAGACATCGAAAACCTAGCCAAATCTATTGAAGATCTTCAATCAGAGAGAAAGAAACTAAAAAAAGACATACAAGATTTACAAAATCGATCACTTTCGTTTGTAGCAACACCAAATATCGGATTTGACAATAAAATAGTTTTATACGGCATTGAAGAAATACCATGGGAAACCGAAGAAGACCTTTACAACTGCCTGCTAGCTACTTTTAAGGAGACATTAAATGTAAACCTGGCTGGCTACGTAGAAGATATTTTTCGCATTGGAAAAAGAGGTAACCGGAGACCTATAGTAATAGAGCTAGTGAGCAAAAAAATGGTCAAATACCTACTGCAGAATAAACGATACTTTAATAAAACTGGAAAAGCCATCTCAGAATATTTAGATGAAAAATCCCTCGAGCATCGCAATAAATTAAGACAAATTCTGTACGAAAACAAGAAGCAAGGCAAACGCGCCGAGATCCGAAATAATAAATTATACATTGAAGGTACCGAATACAACGGAACTGACCAAACTACAAACCAACCACCACTAGAAACTAACCAGCAAAACTACTCCATCCCACGAGAATCTCAAAGGACAACCTATTCTTCTGCAGCGCGTCAGTCCTTTCGATAATGTGACAGAAGAAAACTTCAAAATCTTATGCGAGAAGAAACCAAAAAATAGAAACTTTGACACTAACCATAATCTTAAATTACTTATCCAAAATCTTCAAAGCATCAATAATAAACTACATATTTTAAACGAGTATACACAAAAAGAAAGATTTCATGTATTATGTCTATCAGAGACCTGGATCACTCACGAAAAGGAACCATACATCCACCTAAACGATTATGAACTTGCCGCCAAGTTTCACCGCAGTCAATACAAAGGAGGAGGCGTGGCGATCTTTGTGCGAGAAGGTACAGACTACGTAGAACTCCCGGAATTTTCTAAACTATCCATTGAATACACAGTAGAGTGTTGTGCCATAGAGCTCACAAAAGAAAAATGTGTAATAATTAGTATCTACAGACCGGATCGAAACATAAAGACATTCTTTGAATTTTTATCTAGTCTAACTGATAAAATTAAACCGCTGGCTAATAGAAAACAAATTGTTCTCGCGGGCGATTTCAATCTAGACGTGTTATCATTACAATTACCCGAGATGAATAATTGTATTAAATTATGTAACCTACTGATAGAATGCAACCTGCGACAGATTGTTAGGTTGCCAACGCGAATAACATCCCACTCGGCTAGATGTATTGACCTACTATTTACAAATAATACTAAATGCAAAGTATCAGTCGCCGAGAACGGAATTTGCGATCATAAAACCTTGATTTACGAACAGGAACTAATAAATAAACACAAAAATAACATCAATAAAACCTACTATGTTACACAAAGAATATATAATAATAAAAATAAATTTTTGTTTAAAGAAAAACTCAAAGACTTAAACTGGGATACAATATTAAAAAATACAAATGATATCAATACAAATTACAATCTATTCGAATCAAATTTATCACAATTATTAAATAAATACATACCTAAAAAACGCCTAAAAATTACCCCAAACATAAGAAAGAATTACCTACCAAAATCATTAAAAAAATGCTGTCGTAACAAAAGAATTCTTAAAATGCTCACAATTCATTTCAAAAATGATTTCCTTAAAAAATATTATAAAACATACGAAAAAGTATTAAAAAAGTGCATAAAGTCAGCCAATAAATTACATCACATAAATAAAATGAGTAAATCAAAAAATAAAAACAAAACCATGTGGAAAATAATTACCGGCTTAAAACACAAAAATAAACATCATAAAATAATAGACAATAACATTGAAATTCGCAATAATAACAATAAAGTTTCGTCGCCCCTACAAGTAGCAAACCTATTAAATGATTATTTTCTTTCGGTAGGGGAATCTGATTTAAACCATGACAGTTCAACCCATGGCCACCCGGTATTAAATCCACCATCAAATTCTTTGTACCTGGAGCCTGTTACAGAACCGGAAACGCGAGCGATCATTACCACAATGGAAAGTAAATCTAGTTTTGGAGCAGATGAGTTACCGCCAGCACTAATTAAATTTTGCTCGCAAGAACTGGTGGAGCCTATCACAAAGCTAATTAATCAGTCTTTTAATGATGGTTTTTTTCCAGAAAGACTCAAGGTATCTAAGATTAAGCCGTTACCAAAAACTAAAGAAAAATTACGCGATCCCAGCTCATTTAGACCTATAGCCCTATTATCTACGATAGCTAAAATATTCGAGACAGTAATGAATAAAAGAATCAGTAAATTTCTAGAAAAGTACAATATCTTGAACCCAAACCAATACGGATTCCGAAAAAATAGATCAACCTCGTTAGCAGTCTACAAATTTATTAAAGAAGTTTACCAGTCAATCAATACCAAAAAATATGCATTAGGTCTGTTCCTTGATATGTCTAAAGCATACGACAGAGTTTCCCACAATATATTATTAAACAAGATCTACGGCTGCGGAATAAGGGGCCGGGCGTACCACTGGCTTGAGTCATACCTATCAAACAGGAAACAATTCGTTCAAATAAGTCACTATGACAAAGAAACTAACCAATTATTTGATGTACAGTCAGAGGTAAAACTTATGAGTAACTCTATTCCCCAAGGATCGGTTTTGGGATGTACACTGTTCCTATTGTACATCAACGACCTCCCGGAAACACTTAACGTACCGAGTATTTTATACGCCGACGACATATCACTAATATTTGAATGTAGTAGTGTTAGTATAGAAAAAAACTTTACATATATTGAAGAAACTTTCCATAGAACCCGTAATTGGCTGGAAGAACACAACTTGCAATTAAATGTGGGTAAAACTAAAATAACACAATTTAAAACCTACAAACGAGCTAAACTTGACCTCGAAAAACTTACACAAAAGATCGGTATATCAGAGACTACGGAGTTCTCACTTTTAGGAATAACTATTGACTGCCATCTAAGCTGGACACGGCATATAGACAAAATAAAATCTAAGTTGTCTCAATTTGTCTACGCACTAAGCGCCCTGAAGGCCAACACTGACTACCAAACTGCATTATCTGCATATTATGGTTACGCCTTTTCATGGCTAAATTACGGATTGATTTTGTGGGCGGACAGTGTTGACTTTTTGGACCTATTTGTACTCCAAAAGAAATGCCTACGCATCTTAGTTAACATAAAACAAATCGAAAGCTGTAAACCGCACTTCATTGAGAAAAAGATTCTAACCTTGCCATGTATGTATATATTACAAGCCTGCCAATTTCTAAGACGGAATAGACATTTATTTAAATCAAATTCTGAATTAAATCCGGAATATGGACGACGTGCACTCCGTGGTCAAGAGCACCTGGTTCAACCAGTAAAACCTAGACTAGAAATAACTAAAAAGAGCCCTAACTATAGAATCATCTCCATCTATAATAAGCTACCCAACTATATAAAACACGAAGAGAAAGACTCGGCATATAATAGAAAACTTAAAACACTTCTATTAGAAAAGGCGTATTATACAGTTGAAGAATTTATGAGTGACAAATTGTAATAAATAAATAATAAATAAATATTATATGATAAAGAAATTAAGTTATTGTATAGAAAAATTGTATTGACTAATTTTAAAATGATGATCATATTTGACACTTTATGACATGAATGTATCTAACTAATATGAAACTGCATGTGCTATAATTATATAACATTTATATGTGTGTGTCGTGCCTTAACATTACTGCGCCCTTACAGGGTGTCACATCTGAACTGAAATGTATTGTTAACATCTTTTGTACTGTGACTTGCAATGAATAAATGAATCTTGAATCTTGAATCGTGATTCCTGCCTCCTCTACCAGCAACCTGTCAGCCAATAGTTTCCCTCCGTAGAACCACCGCAGACCCCCTGCCTCACCTGCACGATGTATCCAGGCGTGATTCCTGCCTCCTCTACCAGCAACCTGTCAGCCAATAGTTTCCCTCCGTAGAACCACCGCAGACCCCCTGCCTCACCTGCACGATGTATCCAGGCGTGATTCCTGCCTCCTCTACCAGCAACCTGTCAGCCAATAGTTTCCCTCCGTAGAACCACCGCAGACCCCCTGCCTCACCTGCACGATGTATCCAGGCGTGATTCCTGCCTCTTCTACCAGCAACCTGTCAGCCAATAGTTTCCCTCCGTAGAACCACCGCAGACCCCCTGCCTCACCTGCACGATGTATCCAGGCGTGATTGTACCAGCAACCTGTCAGCCAATAGTTTCCCTCCGTAGAACCACCGCAGACCCTCTGCCTCACCTGCACGATGTATCCAGGCGTGATTCCTGCCTCTTCTACCAGCAACCTGTCAGCCAATAGTTTCCCCCCGTAGAACCACCGCAGACCCCCTGCCTCACCTGCACGATGTATCCAGGCGTGATTGTACCAGCAACCTGTCAGCCAATAGTTTCCCTCCGTAGAACCACCGCAGACCCCCTGCCTCACCTGCACGATGTATCCAGGCGTGATGCCTGCCTCCTCAACCAACAGCCTGTCAGCCAATAGTTTCCCCCCGTAGAACCACCGCAGATCCCCTGCCTCACCTGCACGATGTATCCAGGCGTGATGCCTGCCTCCTCAACCAACAGCCTGTCAGCCAATAGTTTCCCCCCGTAGAACCACCGCAGACCCCCTGCCTCACCTGCACGATGTATCCAGGCGTGATGCCGGCCTCCTCAACCAATAACCTGTCAGCCAATAGTTTCCCCCCGTAGAACCACCGCTGGCGCCACGGCTCGATATTCTCTTGAGCCTGCGAGATACAAACATTACGCTATATTAGCCTGCGTAATCAATCATTTCTCAATATTAATAAGATACATATAATCACGCCTCTTTCCCAGAGGGGTAGGCAGAGACAACGTCTATTAATACCGACTGTTATAAAATAAACTTAACATAATATTTTATCAATGTACTGTGGTTTATTTTGCACTCACAGTGCTATATTATCTTGATAAATGAAAATAAGAAATTGAAACAATGTTAGCGACGATCGCTGCAAGACGAGTATCAAGCGGGTGAAAATTTGAAGTGTTCGATCGGGACGCCGGTAGCTTAGTGGCAGAGCGGTAGGACGGTACTCCAGAGGTCCCGGGTTCAATCCCCAGCCGTTGCAAATATTTTTTTTGATTATTATTTTCATGTATCAATATCATATCATATGATATAAAAATAGTTTCAATAATAGTAGTTTATGCAACTGTCATATTCTAATGCCTAATTATATGCAGTTGCATACACTATTTTATCTACACTCTAAAAAATTTACTCAGTTGAACACTTTTCCAAACGTCCGCACCGGCGATTGCAAGGCCCGATACATGGTCAAATTCAATACGAGAACGTCATATGGCTTGATATGAATTTTTGAAGATTCTTTACTAACAGTTGTTTAGATGTCGAGTCTCAACAGCAAATAACTAAACAACTGGAAAACAACTCAACAACACTGAATAACAACTGAACAACACTGAACAACATCGGAATAACATCTGAACAACAACTAATCAACGTCTGAACAACAACTGAACAACATCTGAACAACATCTCAACAACAACAGAACAAAAACCTATTAAAACAACTGAACATCATCCGAAAAATTACCGTACAACAACAACTGTCAGGTGCGGCGGAAGATAGCGATTTGAGTATTGGAAAAAAAAACTTCGTTTCATTTCTCAACTTTATCGTATTAAGCGTTTTCTCATTAAGTCATTACGCTTCTGTAATTTATAATAAACCCTAGTTTTTATAGGCAGAATGCATAAAGTAGGTCATTATGCATCTGTTTTTGAATTCATAATTCGAACATTATGAGACGAGTGTAGATAAAATAGGTTAAGTTAATTAAGCCACTTTGTTTTAACTAAAACTAGCTATATATGTTTAGGTTACATTATAATAGACATAGACATTTATTTAAATTATATTTACATACATACATATATCACGCCTTTAATCCCTTGCGGGATCGGCAGAGCTTAAACCTATCCGCAAAAAACTGACATTTACGCAAAGTCTGACAAATATTCGAGGGTCATTAGGAAAACTGTGTATCGCCATAGTGACAGGTTGTCAGCCCATCGCCTGAAATTGAAATCCACCCTCGAGTCCCTTAGTCGATTATTAAGACTCACACGGGACAGAAATGGGGTGATGCTATTCTAAGCCGGCCTCGCTAGGCTACCTACAATAAGATGCCTATAATATTTGAGATATTAAAACAGTAATTTAGTTTTACTGAATAATTGCACTAATGGTGCACAAATAGTGCAATTTTGCAATTAATAAGTCTTATTTTATTCAATAGCAATAATGAATTATAACCACAATCGATCGATTTAAGATATACAGGGTGTAAGGGACGGTTTACTGAAATGTTTGCAGGAATGATCAGACCATGAAACTGAACAACTTTTACTTTGGAGCCTATGTTACGAAACGTTTTTTTTTTCGAGTTTCCATAGGAAGTCTTTCAGCTGATAGGGAATTTAGTACGAGAGGTCGTTTTTTTTCATATTTACTAACATATAAAATGTTGTTCAGTTTCGTGGTCTGATCATTACTGCAATGTTTTCGTTCACCGTCCCTTACACCCCGTACAGTGCGCAGTTTTGGAGAGAAATAATTAGCACAACATTTTGTCTGTTATCTTTTTGCACATACTCAGATTTTAACACTTTGTTAATCAAAAACTGGTTGTATTAGTATTTTGTTGATACAACACAAGTCGCTATTAGTAGATAGATGTCACGTATGAAGCAGTGTTGTAACAAACCATAACTACAGGTTGAAAACGTGTTAATTCTCTCTCTAATATTGAGTTGGACATACACATATCACGCGTTTATCCCTTGCGGGGTAGGCAGAATATTAAAATACGGTCGCTATCGCCACATCGGACAAATATTTTTCGGCCGCGGTTTAATGATTCCCTCTAGTCACTTAGTCCTTTTACAACAACCGCGACAAAGAAATGGGGTGATGCTATTCTAAGCCGGTGCTAAACGGTTTAGTTGCATGAATAAACTAGGATCATCGCAGACATAGCTTTTAAATACAGGCTACTTTCTAATTGAGAATGAACTATAAAATTCTAAATTAGAACTTGCAAGGTATCTAACGGTAGTTTATTTGTCTCAAGACAAAAGGAACTTTATGCCAATTTTCTTTTTAGTTTTAAAAACTGTTTAATATTTAGCGTTGTTATGCTGGGGTGAGTTAGGTATTAATGACGGTCTATGAATGCGGCGCGGTGCTCGATCGCACGCGTCGCTCTGGGCGTGTGTTGTCCCTTTCTCACTCGCAGGGCGAGACTGGCGACGTGCGCGCAGACCGCCTGACGGCGCCACGCGGTGATTTCTGCACCGCACTCAGTCACTCAAAACCGTTCGGACAGGAGGGTATCGCGTATCGTGCGGATTTCCCGCCACGCGTTTTGTGATGCCGCGTGTAATGGACGATTCAATTTGAGATCGCGCGTGTTGATGCATCGTATTATTGCGGTTCTCCTGGGTTATACTAGAATACCAGGCTTAGTGATTGTTGGATGTCTCGACGTCTTCCACGTGAGCGTCGCGTTGAATAGGCATCAGGTGGCCATTTTGGCCCGCGTTTGTACGGCCCAAATTCGGGTTGGGTCACGCGTAATGACTAATATCAAAGTGGAATACGAACAGAAGCTGTGAGTGGTTTGACGTGAATAACGCGCCAAGGCTGTAGTGGAATGCTGGGTGTCGATATCTTTTCCACCCAGCCCTGTAAGTACCAACGGAATTCCTATTTGATCCATTCCCTGAACTTCCTTTCTCCGTTGGGTATTTATGCATTTGCGCCGGCACGTGACTGTAAGTGATAAAACTGTTTATTCGTGTTAATGGTGTGTTCCCTTTAGTCATATTTGTTGTACCATATCATTGTGACTCCTTAGTACGAATTGCGGAATTCGTGGGGTGATATAATTTGGAGGTACTTACTTATAATCTAGTGCTAATACGTGTGACGTAACGCCAGATCGGCAGACGGTATTTACTACCGACTTGAGTTATGTAAAGGTCAGAACACATAATTTGCCAATTTCACTCAACTTAGTTAATTAAGTTAAATAGATTTAGGTTCACGTTTAATTCATAGTATGCGCTGCTATATTGTGCAGCGTATGCTATTTAGCGCTGCGTAACGCGGCCATTGTCTACCTTCAGTTGAACTCCTGGTATTTTACTAGAAATTTACCTGTGTAAATCGCTTCCACTGCGGGAGTTTAGCTTGGAATTAGACAATTTTTGGTAGCAGAGCGTGGTTCAGAAAACCACTAGATTTAAGATTATTTAGTATAAGATTTTTAATCTACCTACATAAAAAAAAAATATATTTATTGTGATTGTAGTGTGTGCCCTGTGTAGAATATCCTATCGGTAGGATCAGGGCCAATCAATTAGTGAATTGCTTGTTATTATCGTTGTGTTTACCCTGTGCGGATATCCTAACGGTAGGATCAGGGCCGATTGTCTATTTTTTTTATTGTAAGGTTCGGTGTTACTTTGAGTTGGTACCATGGCTCCCACAATTACACAGCTTCAGGCAAAAATTAGAACGCACCTAATTTGGTTCGCGACTAAGCAGGCGATGGTCGGTCGCGGGGACCGAGAGGACGCACTCATCGCTTGTGCGCAACGGATTGACGAACGGGTCGCGGAGGTGTTGGATTGCCTCACTGGATGCTAGGGCATGGCGGTATTGGCAATTTTTCAATACCGGTATTGTTTCGGTTCTGAGATTTCTAATACCGGTATACCGGTATTTCGGTATTTTTTTGGTATTTTATTAATTTATTTGAAATTATATATTTTTTGTTTTAAATTCATAAATCTACCAAATAATCAACATTCAAAGTAGTATGAAGTTCCCAAAAAGTAAGCTCTATTAAATTCGTAATATCTATCTATTACAAATACGTGCTAGCACTACAAGAAATAAAAAACTAACTACGCTGGCTCAGTGACCCAAAATGGCTCTTGGCCTCCGAGATGAGCTTCCGCCACTGTTCCCTGTCCTGCGCCACCTCCCACCAGTTATTAACATAAAGGTAGCCTTGGTAAACCTCCACCATATCACTCCAGCGGTACCATATACGCTTTTTTATCTTTCGGATCATCTCCCATTCCTTCGACGTGGCCGAGCAAGCAAATTCGGTGAGCCTTTGTCTCTCCGATAATGTTTGGTTGGGCCCCTAAGTACTTAGGCATTCTTCCTCAGTCGGCACCTGCCATCATCGCCCTTGGTGGGGCCCAGGATATTTCGGAGGACTTTTCGTTCATTGACAAACAGTGTCAGATAAATTCCAAAATGTCATTATTTGACCGACGGCCAAAGTAACAGAAATCGTCTGGTAATGTTGCAAATTGAAGTGGTAATGGGTTGGTCGGCCACACTCGCCGGATGGACCGATGAATGGAAGAAGGCGGCTAGTAGTGGCTGGCTGGCGAAAAAGGTAGATTGGGCACACCATCACACTTCAAGTCAGCAATTGACTGTTGGAGATTGGCGTACCCTGGGAGCGTCCTAACGATGATATGATAACAGAACAGATCTTTAGACTAATATGCAACAAGAATTGTATTAACATGTTTTTTATTTTATTGATCATAAATATCATGACCTAAAACCATAAAGAAATCCGCGGAGACACGGAGGACCTAATTTATTTGTATCTTTCTTTGATTAGTACCGGGTTCTTTCAGTCTAATCCGTACTTTCCGCAACTCCTAAGCCCAGTTTTGTCCTGGTGGCGCGATCGGGCTGGTTGTTTGAATAACCACACACACTACTTCCAGGTAAGCCCTTGCTCTTCACCAACAAGGCCTCGGGATCATCGGCTTAGGGAGCTTACCCTTTATTAAAAGAACCAGTACAATACCCGGTCCAGATTCAAATATAATTTAGAAACACTCGAAATAGGGCACTAATTATGAGACAAGTACCATACCAGCTGTACCTGCATGCAAAATATAGTTTCAAATTCCATAACAATTAAAGAGTTCATTTATAAATAAGAAAAACTATTCTAAACACTGTTATATTTTTGTTTCTATAAATACCGAAATACCGGTATTCCGTTTTCTAATACCGGTATTATAATTCTCCAAAATACGCCGGTATTGCCGGTTTTTCGGTATTACCGAATACCGGTATCCATGCCCTACTGGATGCGAGGAGTTATTTGATGGGACGCCTGATGAGGAGGCCAAACTTATGGTCCGGGCGAATGTGACCCAGTGCCTGGAGATGGGGCAGGAGATCCAGCAGGCGGCTGCTGTGATCACCAGGCGTAGGGCTGGGGAGCCGGACCCACCCCATGGTCCGCGGGGACCGGGGGTGCAAGTGCCCCTGCCGGCTGTGGCGATTCCGGTCTTCCACGGGGACTACACGGATTGGACCCGATTCCAGGATCTGTTTGACAGTGTGATTCATAACCGCACTGACTTGCAGCCGGCATATAAAATGGCACAATTGATGGCCAAGCTGCAAGGTGAGCCCCATGAGCTGGTAAAGCATCTACCAGTCGATGATGCAAGTTACGAGACGGCTCGCGGTTTGCTGATCGAGAGATACAGCAACAAACGTCTCATGATTGACCAACTCCTGGAACAGTGGCTCACCGTGCCGACCATCACACGAGGGACGGACCTCAGGGCCAAGGTCCTCAACCCTGTCTGCGTTGCAGTGAACGCTCTTGAGAGACAGGGGATGCCGGTGTCAGGCTATGATTATATCCTGGTCCACACGTTGTTGCGCCGCCTGCCGAGCGACATGGCCGCTCGTTTTGAACAGTCACACGGAGGTAAGACATCTGATTACCTCCCGACCTTCGAGGAGCTCAAGTCCTTCCTCGAGGCCGAGTGCAGGCGGGTAGATGCCCAATTTGGAGAGTCGCCTCACGCGGAGTCTGCGGCCGCTCGCCGCCCGGAACGGCCGGGTGCACAGGCGCGAGACGGTAAGAGTAGGCCACCCAGGCGATACAATGTCGCTAATTTGGAATCGAGGTGTGCCTACTGCAGAGAGGCGGGGCATCAGGTGACTGCGTGTGAGGAGTTCGCTGCACAGCGGGTGCAGAAACGTCGTGGTGTGGTGCAGCAACGGCGTTGGTGCTTTAGGTGTATGGGGCCGCATCAGGTGCGAGAGTGCCCATCAAGCACCAACTGCAGGTACTGTCAGGGTGCCCACCATCAGCTCCTATGCATGAACCGCAGCGGAGATTACGGAGGCAGAGCTGACGCGGGTCAGCGGACGGAGTCTGCCCTACCTAGACGGGAGCAACGCTCCCCACCCCCTCCAAGGAGGAGTCCTCTTCCACCAGGGTTTCAGGGACGAGGCCAGGGACATCAGCAGGTGATGCCCCCTTCACCACGCGCGAGACAGTCACCACCTCGGCAGCAGGTGCCGGAACAGGGTAGGTGGTCACAGGTCCAAGGTCAGGGGCACCCATCACAGATACGTGATGCTACGGGCGGGTGCCAACACCAGGGCCAGTACATGCAGTACTCGGCGGGTCTGAACAACATGGTGAGTTCCCATGACCCACGCATGCCTCTCCCCTTGGCTGATCACCCGCGGCTACAGGCGCATCCACGGTACGCGCGCCTGCCGCAGGGTTACTATAGGCTGCCAGCCATGGCGTACAGGACCAGAGGTCCCTATCAGCAGGAGTGGGACCCACTCGAAGGTGTACGGAGAGAGGGGACCCCCCCGCAGGACGCGGACACTCCGCGCTTAGATTCCTGCTAGGTAATCGCCGCCTACACGCCAGCTTCGGCCCCCCGGCCAATTACGGTATTGTTGCCTACGGCAATGATTTGGGTATGGGGATACGGTGGCCGCAGCATACAGGTAAGAGCCTTGTTAGATACAGGGGCTCAGGGTTGTATTGTGTCTAGTAAGCTGGTGAGTAGGCTACGCTTAAATATAAGGCCCACAACGGATGGGGCTGTAGGTATTGGAGGTGTAGATGTGCCTGACGTTCGGGGTCAGGTGAACCTCGAGTTCACATTAGGTAATACAGGTACAGGGGTCAGCTATCATGCCTCAGCAGTGGTGCTGGATGAAGTGGTAGGGAAACTTCCTCAGGTTCGGTTACCGTCAACGGTACGAGGGTTAACCACAGGCTTAGAGTTAGCTGATCCTGAATTTGATACTCCTGGTACGGTGGACGTTCTCCTCGGGTCAGACGTCCTCGGGAGATTCTGGTGTGGCAGAAAACGGGTACTTCAGCAAACTGGTTTAGTGGCCGTTGATACCACAGGGGGGTATGTTATTTTTGGCCCAGTTTGGAGACCTCAGGACCTACCAGAGGGCGATACGGTTCTCTATGGTAGTGTGTTGTCGGAGGTGCTGCAGAGGTTTTGGGAGTCTGAGGAGCCACCCACAGCGGATAGACGGAAGCCAGAGGATGACGAGTGCGAGCTGTTCTATCAGTACAACACTGCACGAAGTTCGTCAGGTAGGTTTGTTACCAGGCTGCCATTTCTCCCAAACCGCCCCTCCTTAGGTAGTTCGCGACAGATCGCGGAACGGAGACTACTGGCTATGGAGAGAAAGATGAAGCGAGATGCAGCACTTCGGCAGAAGTATATCGAATTCATGAGGGAGTACCTAGAGTTAGGCCACATGTCGGTGTCCAGCATAGATTGGAGGTGTGTCGAGCATTACTATATACCACACCTGGCTGTTTTGAAGTCACCGGAGGCGAAGATACGGGTAGTGTTTGACGGTTCTGCTCCTACATCGAATGGTGTGTCTGTGAACCAGTGTCTGCACGCGGGTCCCAAGTTGAACCGGGACATTGTGGACATCCTCACAGATTTTCGGTTGCACCAAGTAGCGTTCGTCGCAGACGTCAAAATGATGTTTCGCCAAACAATTATACACCCGGATGACCGTCGGTACCAGCTGATTTTGTGGCGTGAGAGCCCTGACGAGCCGATGGTCACTTATGAGCTTAACACGGTAACGTATGGTCTGAAGCCAAGTCCGTTTTTGGCAGTACGCACGCTGCGAGAGTTGGCCGCACAGGAAAGGGTAAGATTCCCTCGAGCCGCAGCAGTACTGGATCGCGACGTCTACGTGGATGACATCTGCACGGGTGCAGATAGCGTGCAACAAGCACTGCTACTACGAGACGAGCTGATCGCGATCATGGAATCAGGAGGTTATGAGTTGCGGAAATGGCTGTCCAGCTGTCCAGAGCTCTTGGCCGGGTTGCCAGGTGAGTTCCAGCAGGACCCGCACCTTTTCGAGAACCCGGACAATCCAAATACGTTGAGCATCCTAGGGGTGCAATATAGGCCAACGCATGATGTCTTTACGTATCAGATCGAGCCAGACCTTTTGCAGAAGACTTGGACGAAGCGTTCGGTATTATCGACGATCGCCAGAACTTTCGATCCTAACGGGTGGATCGCACCGGTGACGTTCATGGCGAAGTGCTTCTTGCAAAGGTTGTGGATAGCAAACTTGGGTTGGGACGACCAGCTCTCCGGAGAGCTGTTGAATGATTGGACCAAGTTTGTGACCACCTTACCAGGGATCGTACGCATCGCCATACCTCGCAAGTTGCTCCCATCGGTGGGATGTAAGGCTACCCTACATGGGTTTTGTGATGCCTCGGAGCGAGGGTACGCGGCAGCTGTCTATTTGCGGACAGTCAGTTCAACGGGAACTGTAGACGTGCGTCTAGTTATGGCCAAGAGTAAGGTGGCTCCGGTTAGGACAAGATGGACCATTCCAAAGTTGGAATTGGCGGGAGCAGCGCTTCTCACGCGCTTGCTACATTATGTCGCTAGTAATCTACGCGGTACCATCAATTTGGATGAAACGGTGTACGCATGGACCGACAGTAGGATAGTTCTGTGCTGGTTACAGACGTCGGTACATACTCTTGAGGTTATCGTGGCAAATCGGGTGTCACAGATTAAAGGATCGGAAACTCCGTTGGTATGGAGACACGTACCGGGAGAACAGAACCCAGCGGACTGCGCCTCACGGGGATGTAGGGCCCCTGATTTGGTAGGTCACTCACTGTGGTGGGGACCTCAGTGGCTGACTGAGTCACCTGAGAGATGGCCATACAATGAGTGCGGGTCGCCGCTTGGGCCACCTGATCGAGGTTTGCGAGTGAACGTAGGGCAGATCGTACCTAAGCCTAGTGCGGCTTTCTTGCTGGAACGATACAGCTCCCTCGACAAACTTCTAGGGGTGACAGGTTGGATCAAACGGTTCGTGAACAACTGTAGAAAACCTCAAGCAGAACGGAACTTGGCACCTGTCCTCTCGCCTGCGGAGCGGAATGCGGCTCTAAGTTTATTGGTTAGGGTCGTCCAGGCGGAACATTTTGAGGAAGAGGCCAGGCTGCTCAGGGATGGCCGTGGAAAGCTGAAGGGAGGTCTTGTGCGCCTCAACCCGTTCGTGGACGAGCATGGAATGCTCCGGGTTGGAGGTAGACTTCGGAACGCTAACCTGCCCTTTTCAGCACGGCATCCGCTGTTACTCCCAAAGAAGGGACCTTTGGTAGAACTTATAGTTAGGGATCGTCACCAGAAAAACTCGCATGCGGGCTGCAATGCACTTTTGGCTATTCTGCAGCGCGAGTTTTGGATCTTGTCTGGACGACGTACGGTACGGAGCATTGTGTTTCGGTGCTTGCCTTGCTATCGGTTGAAGGCAGCCACAATGCAACCTCAGATGGGAGACCTCCCACCGGACCGGGTGACGGAAGCCTGGACGTTTGCGGGTGTGGGAACGGACTTTGCGGGGCCTTTTATGGTAAAGGCATCACGCCTTCGCAACGCGAAGTCAATCAAGGCGTATTTGTGCGTGTTTGTGTGCCTAGCAACCAAGGCCGTCCACTTGGAACTCGTGGCCGACCTCACTACGGAGGCTTTCTTAGCAGCTTTAGATAGATTTGTGTCGCGAAGAGGGCGACCAGCGCTGATCAGGTCGGACTGTGATACCAACTTTAAGGGCGCTGATCGATGTATGAAAGAAATTATAACGTTTTTATCGGAAAACGAGGAAGCTATCGGCACGAGCCTCTCCCGTCAGGGCATTAACTGGGTGTTCGATCCACCAGGATGCCCCCACTGGGGTGGTATATTTGAAGCGGTTGTAAAGTCCGCTAAGACGCATTTGATGCGCGTTATAGGTTTAACGATATTAACCTTTGAGGAGCTAGCGACCGTGTTTTGTAAAATTGAGGCCGTTCTCAATTCACGTCCTTTGTGTCCGCTTAGCTCAGATCCGAATGATCTGGAGGCCCTGACACCAGGGCATTTCTTAATTGGCCGACCACTTAACGCCTTGCCAGAGTACCCCTACACAGAGGTCAGTAGCAATCGTTTGACGCGTTATGAGTTGCTGCAGCAAATGTCTCGGAATTTTTGGAAGCGATGGTCGCTTGAGTATTTGCACATTCTGCAGCAACGCCTTAAGTGGACGGACAGAACTGAACCCCCTCGCATCGGAGATCTCGTTCTGGTTAAGGATGCCAACCTGCCGCCACTGCGATGGCGCAGAGGGCGCATTCTCAACTTGTTCCCAGGTAGTGATGGCACTCCTCGAGTCGCGACAGTTCAGGTAGGGGATTCAGTTCTTAAGCGAGCAATAGCAACGCTATCTCGTCTCCCCAGTAGTGAATAGGCCTAAGGGATTCGGCCTAGGGCGGGTGAATGTTTAATATTTAGCGTTGTTATGCTGGGGTGAGTTAGGTATTAATGACGGTCTATGAATGCGGCGCGGTGCTCGATCGCACGCGTCGCTCTGGGCGTGTGTTGTCCCTTTCTCACTCGCAGGGCGAGACTGGCGACGTGCGCGCAGACCGCCTGACGGCGCCACGCGGTGATTTCTGCACCGCACTCAGTCACTCAAAACCGTTCGGACAGGAGGGTATCGCGTATCGTGCGGATTTCCCGCCACGCGTTTTGTGATGCCGCGTGTAATGGACGATTCAATTTGAGATCGCGCGTGTTGATGCATCGTATTATTGCGGTTCTCCTGGGTTATACTAGAATACCAGGCTTAGTGATTGTTGGATGTCTCGACGTCTTCCACGTGAGCGTCGCGTTGAATAGGCATCAGGTGGCCATTTTGGCCCGCGTTTGTACGGCCCAAATTCGGGTTGGGTCACGCGTAATGACTAATATCAAAGTGGAATACGAACAGAAGCTGTGAGTGGTTTGACGTGAATAACGCGCCAAGGCTGTAGTGGAATGCTGGGTGTCGATATCTTTTCCACCCAGCCCTGTAAGTACCAACGGAATTCCTATTTGATCCATTCCCTGAACTTCCTTTCTCCGTTGGGTATTTATGCATTTGCGCCGGCACGTGACTGTAAGTGATAAAACTGTTTATTCGTGTTAATGGTGTGTTCCCTTTAGTCATATTTGTTGTACCATATCATTGTGACTCCTTAGTACGAATTGCGGAATTCGTGGGGTGATATAATTTGGAGGTACTTACTTATAATCTAGTGCTAATACGTGTGACGTAACGCCAGATCGGCAGACGGTATTTACTACCGACTTGAGTTATGTAAAGGTCAGAACACATCATTTGCCAATTTCACTCAACTTAGTTAATTAAGTTAAATAGATTTAGGTTCACGTTTAATTCATAGTATGCGCTGCTATATTGTGCAGCGTATGCTATTTAGCGCTGCGTAACGCGGCCATTGTCTACCTTCAGTTGAACTCCTGGTATTTTACTAGAAATTTACCTGTGTAAATCGCTTCCACTGCGGGAGTTTAGCTTGGAATTAGACAAAAACTATTTCCTAGTAGCTAGATAGATGGCGCTCGCTGGATAGAAAACGAAACGTAACTAATCTTTGTTACATCACTCGTATCTCAAAAATATATCATATTCATGGGTTTCCCAGCATATTAACGAAAACAACGTACAAACAAAACAGAAAATTAATTAGTAACCAAGCGCGAAAAACGAGGATAGAATCGTAAAGAACAATTAATATATTTCATCTAGTAACGTAGTCAATTCAACGCCATCTACACAGTACTTGGAAACACAGTACACATCTACACAGTACTGGCATGCAAGTCTGCTCAGCAAGCTTCCGGCTTATGGCATCCCAGCTGATTTTTGTACTTGGATTTCAGACTTCCATAGTGAACGGTCCATCAGAGTAGTCGTTGACGGCTGCTCCTCTGACCTTATGGCCATTGATGCCGGAGTTCCTCAGGGGTCTGTTCTCTCTGCAACTCTTTTCCTGCTGCACATCAATGACCTCCTTCGGCATGGTATTGTTGGATACGCAGATGATAGTACCGTTTCAGAGAGATACTTGACAGGTGCAGGGACCAGCGGGGATGAAATACGTTCGTTAAGAAAGGGCATGGTAGAGCGAACAGATCTGACCTTTAGTCTTGTGTCCCAATGGGGCAACGACAATCTGGTCTCATTCAATGCCACCAAAACACAGGCGTGTCTTTTCACTGCAAAAAGGAGTCCTTTCGACTGGACACCTACTTTTCGGGGTACATCTGTCCCAGTCACTGACAGGCTTGAGCTTCTAGGCATGGAGTTGACATCAAATCTAAACTTCGGCGCGACCATCGAGTACAAGGCTCAGACTGCGGCTAAAAAGCTGGGCGTCCTGAATAGAGTGAAGCGATACTTTACGCCTGGACAGCTTTTAACTCTTTACAAAGCACAAGTCCGATCCTGCATGGAGTATTGCAGTCACCTTTGGGATGGCTCAGCCAAATACCAACTTGCCGCTCTTGACTCGGTGGAACGCAGGGCCAAGAGGCTCATAGGCGACATAAAACTGGTGGACACCAAGCTACATAGCCTGGCACATCGCCGCAAGGTTGCCTGCTTGTCGGTTTTTTATAGATTGTACTTCGGAGAGTGTGCTCAAGAGCTTCACGACCTTGTTCCACCAGCTCCCTTCTACCATCGGACATCCAGACGCACCGCCGGATACCATCCGTACCTGGTTGCCATTCCGCCAATTCGGACTAAGCGCTTCCAGTCATCATTTATAATGCGCACTGCTAAAGAGTGGAACTCACTTCCTGCGTCTGTGTTTCCAAACGCATACAACCCTAATGTCTTCAAAGTAAGAGTGAACAGGCTTCTTCTGGGTGAGCTCGCTCCATCTTAGACTCTGTCCTATGACCTAAACTAGAGTCAAGAGCAAACCCATCATTAATAAAAAAAAAAAGCTAAACTTTTTTTTATTCTAATAAAGAAAACACCCCATTGCCTGGTGATAAACTCTTGCATCCAAGGATGCTAGGTGTGCGCAGAGCCATAGCATTTAATCAATAACAACAACATTCAATGTGCCTAACGTAGAAATAATACATATTTATGTTTGAAATGGAAATGAATAAGGTTAACCTTCATTACGATGACCTTCAATAAAAAATTATGGTTGTCAATAAATGATGACCATTTTATTGATTCCGACAGTTAATTAATGTGTGTGTTAATATTGTCACCAATTCAAATAACTTTTATCAATGTTAATTAAATGATGATTTTTACAATGCCCCGTATCGTCTCGGACGCAAATTTCTTGAAGTTTTTTTTTTTTGCTTTATTCGCCATGTTTGTCAGACGGGTTGGTGAGCGCAGTGCGAGTAGACGAATTAACACTTGTTGCGAGCTCGATGTTTTACGTACAAATAAGTTGGAGTGTTTTACATAGAAATAAGTTGGCTTAGAGTAGGTATGTATCTATTCTTTTCTGTCGATTCCTCTTGACTGAGGATCGTGACCACCGTAAGACGCACTATTCAGAAGGGCTCTCCATCTTGGCCGATCTTCAAGTCTATAGAGCCTTTGTAGATTTAGTCGGGGAACATCTACTATAGCGTCGGTTCAGCGGGATGGTATTCTACATACAAACATACTTATATCACGCCTATAATCCCTTACGAGGTAGGCAGAGCGTAAACGGCCGCAAAAAACGGACATTTACGCCACGTCAGACAAATATTTGAGGGTCAATCAGATAACTGTGTATCACTATAGCGACAGGTTGTCAGCTCATCGTCTAAAATTGCAATACACATTCAACCCTCGAGTCCCTTAGTCGCGACACCCATGGGTAAGAAATGGGGTGATGCTATTCTCTTCTCTTTCCGTGTGGGACACCGAGTCGTCCAACGACCCGATGAACCCTGCTGTCAGAGTTTTTCAACCACCTACTACTAGTAGTAGGCCTCTGACATGGTTGTGTAACGACCGCCGTCTAAGTAATCATAAACAGCAACCGGGACCGACGACGGCTTAACGTGTCCTCCAAAACACGGAACCATTTCTTTTCAGTTGGTTCACCTGCAATGTCCTAAACAGACCGGGAACAAATTCACAAAGTGATAAATAACAACTTTGTCCCACCGAGAATCGAACCCGGAACCTTTGCGTCGCAGGCAGTCGCACTACCACTGCGCCACATCGGCCGTCGCTATTCTAAACCAGCATCACACGGTCCATATTTAGATAGATACTTATAACTCACGTGTAGTTTGCTCTTGCAATGCGCGACGGTGTGTTTGCTATAGCAGTGTAGGTCGACATCCTTGCAGGTGTGGCTGAGCCTCAAGCGGAGCTGCGTCTCGGCGCCCCCCTCTACTGGCTCGGAGCATTCAGCCGGGGACTCCCGCCCGCCGCGACCGCCAGCCTCTTTAACCATGTTGATAGGCGGCGATAGGCAGTAGATCGGCACCTGAAATGGCGATACAAATAATATTACATTTCAATTATCTGTGACATCAATAACAGCGGGTTCTCGAGTGGAGGCCACGCCTCGGCAAGAGTAGTGTTGGACGACCTCCGGCCAGATGGGCAGATGACTTAAAGAAGGCGGCTGGTAGCGACTGGATGGCAAAAACAGGAGATCGTGCCTAATGGCGTACCCTGGGGGAGGCTACAGTAACTCAGGCCTCTTTCCAGGGGGTAGAGACTGCATCCACCCATTAGCTACAATTGTAATTGAAATCCAACCAACAACTAAAAGTAAAGAAAAATAAATATCTTTATTATTCAAATGTTTATCTATGGCACAACTTAAAGAATCTAGTATTTATCTAGTAGTGGATTGAGATAATAATCTATATTATTTAATATTTATACAAGTCTAGATTCACAAACAGATTAGATGATGAAAGAAGCTTTTTAGATATAAAAATATTGAAATTATATTAAGCATTAAGTGAAGTGCAACCTGTCACTATGGCGATACACAATTTTCCGAATGACCCTCAAATATTTGTCAGATGTGGCGTAAATGTCCGTTTATTGTGGCCGTTTACGCTCTGCCTACCCCGCAAGGGATTATAGGCGTGATATATGTATGTATGTATGTATTAAGTGATGCCGGCTTGGAATAGTATCAACCCAATTCTACTTGTGGGTATCGTAATTTATCCAAGAAATGAACAGCAGCATTCAGTATAAATAAACGAAATAAAATACAAATACCCCAATAGGGGGAGGCCCATGTCCAGCAGTGGACTGTTGTGGCTGTGAATGTTAATCCCTGGGTCAACGGCAGTCATCCCAGCAGATGAAGCTACAAAGTTTTATAATACTATTTATTTTATAACTCTCCCAGAGACAGTAGGTAGGTAGTGCACCAAGTGTGAACAGTTTCAAAAATAGACATGACAATCATTTAAAAACTATACAATCAAAAAATTAAGACACAAGTGCATTGATATACACACATCAGCTCAATGAGCTGCTAGTGTATTAACATACTTACATACATATATCACGCCTTTATCACTTGCGGGGTAGGCAGAGCGTAAACGGACATTTACGCCACGTCTGACAAAAATTTGAGGGTCATTCGGAAAATAGTGTATCACCATAGTGACAGGTTGTCAGCCCATCGCCTAAAATTGCAGTGTGTATTAAAAATATAATAATAATATGTACGAATGACTATTCAAAATACATTCAAGTTTCATACTAACTTTGAAACTTAGTCTTACAAATGAGATAATAACAAAGTAAGTTTGGGGTCAGTTGCAAATGTATGAATACCATACCTATTTCAATGCTATACTTTTACATAAAAAGCAAACTTTTTAGAATAAGGTTGCTTGGCTTGTTTTACTTCCATGGTTTACCTGCTATTCAAACAATACTTGTATTATTATTGCTTGGTTTTCCCCAAACTGCCTGCCATTAGAGCATGTCTGACAATGTAAACTTGCACAAAGAAATTGTGCAATGGGTTAGTACTTATTAGATAATGTTTTTTATGATCTTAATGAATTTTATGCATTCACGAATATGAAATAAATTGGATTATATACATTTCAATTAAAAAATTATGACATTGTTAAATTAAATTTTATAATATTATTTAATGTTTAAAATTGCATGCCTGATTATGTAAGGACTGTTATTGTACTTTGTAATACTATTTAATTTTACCACCTGTATTAACCAGTTCTAGCAATAAATATTTCTGATTTCTGATACTATAATATTATAAAGACTTGTTTTTTTTGTACGGAGTGATTGTTGGATCTGATGACTAGACCAATCTTGAACAACTTTTCATGCTAAAATGCTACATTTCTAAATGTAATAGGCCTCTTCAAAAATTTTCAATAGGTATAACAACTAGTGAAACCTCTAGGGGGGCCATTAATCAAGTAATCATTACCTTGAATAGGACTTAATTTTAGTCATCTGTACACCATCACTCAGAAACTATTAAAACAGTAGTTATCTCATAGCTTGGTTAAAACTCCGACAAAAATAGGCTTCAGAATGTTATACTTAGTTATTTTAGTATTTATTATCTCATTTTGATAGCACTAAGCTTGAACCTAACTTGTTATTGTGTCACACAATCATGCAAATTTTCTAGTGTACAAAATATTTAACTTAATGTCAACAAGGATGAGGAAATAGAAATATGCTATCTTGTTTGCCATATTGAACTACTGCTTTGCACTTATAACTTTGTGTCTAGTATGTGTGCTGTGTGCATACAGTATAAACTCACTTAAATGCACAGACATAGAATGCATACATTCATGTATAATATAATTTTTATATTTGAGTAAAACTTGATTGGGTCACCATTACCATTCTGAATTCAAATTATATTGGTAATGTAACTAATTTAGCATTTTGGCAGGTATAAATTATTTATTGGTTTTTGATGGAAGTTATAAAACAAGGCAAAAGAATGAATCCATACCAAGTTGATTACATAAAGCATTTTACAGCTACATTGACTTGAAAAAAGCAAATTATGATATTATTATCTGCATGTAATTATAGTTTTTGATAAATAAACAATTGTAATCACCTGATATCTGGTCCCCCATTCATCATAGCACTCTGTGAGGTAGCCATTGGGCACTGACACACTGGCTCCGTCAAGGATAGCTTGTGCCAGTTGGAAGTCCATGGCCTCAGCCGCCACCGCCGCTGCCCGCAGCGCATCCCAGATCTCCTTGCGACCCTCGAAGGCCGGCGCTGTGTCCCAAAACTCGTCTCGTTTACTCCGCAGCTGACCCTCGGTCAACGGAACGTCAGACTTCCATCTGATAGTTTCATGGCACAGCGACTGGTTCTTCCGCAGCCCTCCTACAACACAACGCAAGTGAGCAACAAGGTTTGGACAAGTATTCGTCATCACGGCGACACCATGACCGCGACATCGCACCCACCTGAGTTTGGCCGCGACACCGTCCCCGATGACTCCTCTATGGGTCCACTGCCTCTCCTTGTGATTCCGATGCAGCCACCCATTATGATCACATTCTACAATTGCACATTTAGGAAATATTTACAAAAAATAACTAACAAATAACATTTTATCGCCTGGTCCTGTCAAAAAATTAGCTGTATTTGTTTCGTTGTTGCTTTAGGAGATAACAACAAAAAGTGAAAGGAATTTGGAGGATAAATATTTATCCCATCAACATTATATAAATTAAAAAAGAATGTGGATTTTATTTCACTTTTATTGAACAATATAATTATTAACTTTGACCCTAAATTAAAAATAGCACAAAACAAATCAAGTAATATTTTTTCACATTTTTTTAAAGATAAAATGAAATGTGAGAACATGCAAATGCATAAACTAAACGCAAAGTGTCTGTTCGTTTCATTAAAAAAATATATAAGAGCTACAAAAGGAATTTTAGAAAGAGACAACATGTATACAATGTAAATATAGCGATCCTGCTCCCGCATTTCAACTAGAATTGGGTGTTTGCTTTTAAAACGCGAAAAGTAACCTCTATTGTTCACTCATCTGTTTGATTACTATTAGTTTTATTGCTAAATATCTCGTTAAATATTCGTATTTACTGTACATAATTGTCTCAAATACTTTAAATATCACAAGCAACTATGGCTAAAGCAGCTCCAAAAGGTGGAAAGAAATCCAATGAGGAAATCTTTGCAGGGTTCCAAACCCTCCGTGCTGAGCAAAGACAGCTAGCAAATAAAATATCCGAGCTGGAAATGGATCTAAATGAGCACAAGTAAGTAATACTTACACTTTGGTCACTAGATTTTGCCGCAAATGTAATCTACTCTTGTATAAAAATAACCTCTTTGTTGACAGGATAGTAATAGAAACCCTTCGTGGGGTAGATACTTCTCGCCGGTGTTTCCGCATGGTTGGCGGCGTGCTGGTCGAGAGAACGGTCGCTGAAGTCCTGCCCGAGCTCGAGACCAACCGCGAGAGGCTTCCCAAAGCCCTACAGGCGCTCCATGAACAGCTAGCTAAGAAGGGCCAAGAGATCAATGACTATATTGAGACTCATGATATCAAAGTGCAGCGGAACGACCGAGCACCCGAAGCCGAGGTTGAGAAGGCGGCTGGCAAGTCCAACGTCCTGGTAGCAAGCGGTTGACAGTGTGTTCCATGTGTCGTGAATTTATTACAAGCTAAAAAGAAACAGAAGTATTTTGAGGATCAAGCTTAAAGATCCAATTTTTATATTTATGGATCTGTTGAACAACTAATAGTTAAGAACTTTACCACACATTTTGTTTTCTTACATTTCCTTGCTTGTTATTAACTTGACAAATTTAATGTTAGAATAGTTATCCACACTAATATTATAAATGCGAAAGTAACTCTGTCTGTCTGTCTGTCTGTCTGCTACGCTTTCACGGCCAAACCGCTGAACCGATCTTCATGAAACTTGGCACAGAGATTGCTAGCATACCGAGAACGGACATAGGCTACTTTTTATCACCATTCGAGGGTCTGGAGTAAGGATGTAGACCACCAGGTGTACTACCAGGAGCCCAGCTAAACTATTAGAGATACAGGCATGGTTCCGAAACAAAAGTTGTTCAGTGTGATGGGCTGCTTCTTTTCACAAGGGCATTGAGGATCTGGAGTACCTTATGTAGACCACCAGGTGTACCATCAGGAGCCCACCTAAACTATTAGAGATACAGGCATGGTTCCAAAACAAAAGTTGTTCAGTATGATAGGCCGCTTCTTTTCACAAGGACATTGAGGATCTGGAGTACCTTATGTAGACCACCAGGTGTACCATCAGGAGCCCACCTAAACTATTACAGATACAGGCTTGGTTCCAAAACAAAAGTTGTTCAGTATGATAGGCCGCTTCTTTTCACAAGGACATTGAGGATCTGGAGTACCTTATGTAGACCACCAGGTGTACCATCAGGAGCCCACCTAAACTATTAGAGATACAGGCATGGTTCCGAAACAAAAGTTGTTCATTATGATAGGCCGCTTCTTTTCACAAGGACATAGAGGGTATGGAGTACAGATGTAGACCACCAGGTGTACCATCAGGAGCCCACCTAAACTATTAGAGATACAGGCATGGTTCCGAAACAAAAGTTGTTCAGTATGATGGGCCGCTTCTTTTCACAAGAACATAAGGATCTGGAGTACATAATGTAGACCACCAGGTGTACCATCATGAGCCTAGCTAAAGTATTAGAGATACACGCATGGTTCTAAAACAAAAGTTGGTCAGTATGATAGGCCGCTTCTTTACTCAAGGACATTGGGGATCTGGAGTACCTTATGTAGACCACCAGGTGAACCATCAGTAGCCCAGCTAAACTATTAGAGATACAGGCATGGTTCTATAACAAAAGTTGTTCAGTATGATGGGCTGCTTCTTTTTACAAAGTCTTGAGGATCTGGAGTACATTATCTAGACCACCAGGTGTACCATCTGGAGCCCAGCTAAACTATTAGAGATACAGGCATGGCTCTAAAACAAAAGTTGTTCAGTATGATGGGAATAAGTTAAGATAGGACATTGGCAACTTTTTACCAAAGATTTTTTGTTATCTACTGACTTTTGTATTCAATGGTTATAAATATTGATCTCTCAGGGCTCTACACCGGATAGCAAATTTTGAATTGTCCATTTAACAACAGAAGCAAGCAAGTCATCTTTAAACAGTAGAGATAAGAACTGTTCTAATATCACTGTCATACTTACTATGAATAACCTGTGCCTAAAAAAACTATCTAACGCGGACGAAGTCGCGGGTAAAAGCTAGTTTTAAATTATATTAGATAGCTTTTTAAATTCGTTTCAGGAATGAAAGACTTTCTTTATGAAAATATTCTGTATAATTTTGCATTTAAATGCTATAATCTACAACTAATACAACAATCATAAGAAGAATAACAGTAATGTAAAATATACAACAAAATTGTATTTAGTGTGCTTACTGAAAAACTTAGTAAATTAATAAACATTGTTTTAACCTTTTGCCTGCCACAGTCATCCAGTCAGGATTCATAAAGTCAATATGACTGTCAATATCTGAGTGGACAATGATTGAGCTACTTTACTCCTCATCCTACTCTAGTTCATGTTTGTTGGTTGGATGACTGTGGCAACAGAAGGGTTAACAACCTATGTGAGATACCATATACATAATTGTAACATTTTCAATAATAAATGTGTAAATATTTTTTAGACTTATTGTTTTACAACCTTTTTAAACACTACAAACAAAACAAAAAAATTGTTTTCCAATATTTTGGTCTTGGCACTTTCATTCAAATACTTACTCCTATGTATAAGTATAAATATACCTACTGTATTGTATAGTATGTATATCTAGCTACCATACCTAGTAAAATCAAAATGATATGGAATATTTTTTCCTTACAACCTAGGAATGTCACATTCGAATCACAGTCCATAGTCATTTAATTTTATTATTTGCAAGTGTAATACTCGTTTCATCTCGCATTTTATTCTAGACTAGATTAAATTAAAAAGTTACAAAATACAAACTCACAATGAAATAGGTACCTACTAACATATGTAGTATCTAATTAAGCAGAAGTTTTTTAATAGAATACAACCCATAGAATCCATTGTTCAAGTTGAATGTTTTCGATCAATTCATTCAGTCATATTTTTACGTCCTTGGTTATTGATACGATAATATTAATATAAATAAATTCTTATATATTATTTAATAAAAAAAAAAACGAAAAAGTGCTTGGAAAAGTACTGCATTCCTTTTTAAGGGCAAACCTGCCCATGGCAAAGAAAGAAAGAAAACACATTTATTTCGGTGAACCTTCAACAAAGAGATATCATTTATATAAAAAAGTATATAAATTGGATTCATGGAGATAGTAAGCAAGGGCACTTGAAAAAGGAATGCAGAATTTTTCTGATACGTGGGACCCGTTTTATGAAATTCTAATTTACAAGTATAATTAATTACAGTACAAGATAGTCAGACTGTCAGGTCGGTCGGACTAGCCGGCTAGCTGGGCAATGTACAATACATCGAATTTTATATGAAAACTGTAGATTCGGATACCAAATTTTTAAAACAAGTCCTGTGTTAGGTATCATATTTTAAAAAACTTGCATAATTTATTACCGCAGGCAGGATTACAGGAAAAATTTCTACCTGCGATTTTCCGCCATCTAGTGGCAACGCCGCGGTAGCCCTGATGGAAGAGTCGCCACTAGTGATGGTGAAAAGTCGAAGGTTCAAATCGTGACCGTATAAAAACTTTGCAAGTTTTCTAAAACTGTAAATTCGTGAAACGGATCCCTCATAATACTTATAAACTTCTAAACATACATAATATTGGTCGGCACGTATGCTTCTTTAGGGTTTATCGGGTCCTTATTTAACTCGCGTACTTTCACCTCAGGCTCGGGCTCCTTGGGCCAATCACCTGATTTACCACCAGTCTTCTTCACGACACGTAAGTTTGTGATTCTCATGTACTTGTCTACTGATTTGCACATGTCGTAGAGGGTCAGGGCTGCGGTGGCGGCGCCGGTTAGGGCTTCCATTTCGGCTCCAGTGCGAGCGGTGACTCGCACCTCGCAGTGGACGGTGATATGTCCACCGTCTTCGCATTCGCCTTTGGGAAGCTCGATTTTAATCCTCACACAGTCTAACGGCAAAGGATGACACATAGGGATCAATTCTGCAGTTTTCTTAGCGCCGACGACGCCGGCCACTTGAGCTACAGTCAAAGCGTCGCCTTTGGGCAACCGCGCGTCTCTCAGAAGCCTCAACAATCTGCCTCCAACTCGCAAAGAGCATTCAGCTTCGGCGACCCTTGCTGTGATCTCTTTGTTACCAACGTCGACCATTCTCGCTTTGCCTTTGGAGTCGAGATGTGTGAGAACATTCCCATCGTCTGAAGAGTAGGCTCGTGTGGAGATATTTAAAGTGGTAGTCGGTCGTAGGAAGGCAGGTACCAGGGGGACAGAAATACCACGGAGATGGGAAACTTGTAGCATAGAAGAAGAGAGACGCGGTTGCTCGGGTACCAGGGTAGCAGAAGACTTATGGAAGGGATTTGTTCGCTTATCTAGAACGTTTTCAAGTACCAGGGAAGCAGGAGTCGTGTAGAGGTCGCATCGAGTAGTTTGCTTGGAGATTCTCGTAGTTGCGAGTGGCTCAGGTACCAGGCGCGCAGAAGGCGCTTGGAGTCTGCGGCGTTGCCCCATAGTGTGAGTCCGCAGCGCTGGAAGCCACGTGACTACATGATCTACCCGCCAATCAGAATCATGGGCCGGTTGTCCATGCGCTTGAGATTCTGCATGCCTAGTGGATATTAGTTACAGTTTAGATTCCCCATAGCCTGTGTTCGGTAGCCAAAGCAGATCTCGAATGGTTAGAAAGTTAGTCGCTTTAAAACTATTGATTGTTAGACTACAGTTTGAAATATTAGTTTTTTTGCACATACAGCGTATCCTAACCCCATTCTACTCCTATACTTTCATTCATAGATAAAATAATTATTAAGTATACTTAGTTATAATTTTGTAAAGTAAACAAGCTACTGGAAATTTTAAGTGATGAAATAAGAAGTTGCTCATGAAATTGATCATCTTTCTTCGGAAAGCAAAAATGAATATATTTTGATCTGTTAGGTATTAGAAAAGTATTCGATCAGGTGACAGTAAATTGTTTTCATTATTTCATAGTTTTGTAAGGACATTGTAGCCGGAAGACTGAACCGATTGTCCGAAAGGAAAACGGTTCCGTGCTTCAGAGGGCACGCCATTGGTCTCTGTCACTGTTGACAATTACTTAAACAAGAAGCCTACTAGTTGCAGGCGGTTTAAAAATTTGACAGATGTCACCAGGATTCTGAAATTTGGTGTCACGATATGAATTATTTCGCCTTATGTTCCATACGAAAAGTTTCATCCTTTAAAGTATTTCCGGTAGTTTTCACACATACCAGCATGTTGCGGTTTCTTGTTCCTGAGCGCGGCGCGGATCATGTCCTCTAGTTGCTCATCAGAAGCCCCCGAGCGTAAAGCGTCACGTATTGACACCTCTGACGCGCCGAACAGACACACCTAGAAACCAAACACGTTTTTAATCTGAGAGACAGGTCATTTGGCTGTTCTTCAAATCCCCGTGTATCTTCCAACCTCGACATTGGCAGAATTGTCCCTGTTGACAGAAGCCATATTTATTTTACAATTGAATTTAATAGAACGTAGATTGTATTGGCGGCCGATGTGGCGCAATGGTGGTGCAACTGCCTTCGATGCAAAGGTTCCGAATTCGATTCTCGGTGGGACACTCACAAAGTTGCTATTTTTATCACTTTGTGATTTGTTACCGGTCTAGTTAGGACATTGCAGAATGAACCACCTGATTGTCTGAAAATAAATGGTTCCGTGCTCTGGAGGGCACGTTAAGCTGTCGATCCCGGTTGCTGTCTATGATTACTTAGACGGCGGTCGTTACACAACCATGTCAGTTGAAAAACTCTTGACACCGCAGGGTTCATCGGGTCGTTAAACGACTCGGTGTCCCGCACGAAAAGAGAAAAGAGGGATTGTATTAGGAAAACTTTTACAGAAATTAAGACTCATCATGTGCCTGCCCTTATACCAATCTATTTGGGGTCGGCGTAATATGTTTTTTTCTTCCATTCATCTCTATCAGCTGTCAAATCTTCGTTTACACCCTTTTTCTTCATATCATCTTTTAAACAATCCATCCAAACTTTTAAAGGCCTTCCTCTCCTTCTGCATCCATCCACATTCATATTCAATACTTTTTTGTCACATGATTTTCATCCCTCCTCATTACATGCCCATACCACGATAAACGACTACTCCTCATCTTCTCTGTAACTGGGGCTACTTTCAAACTTCAGGCCTTGATTCGCCTGAAAAGATTGTCCCTTTCTTTTGCGCTGCGCCAGAGAGAAACAGATACTCATTGTGCGATAAATTTGTCTTGAGATTTTACGGTTTTTCCGTTGTAGAAGGTAGAGAAATACCGTTAGACTATTTAGTTTAGGTATTCGTACTAGAAATTTAAGTATCTAAATTATAGTATATATTTTTTGTAATAAGTTTAAAACTGTAGACATAACATTGTAAAAAATTAAAAATACAGATAACTTTGGATCTTTTTTCTATCGAGTAAAGTTTGTTATATTGTGTAACTGATGTTGTCTAAATAAAACTGGTTTAATAATATTGCTCGCGCTAAATCCCCGCCTTAAGACTAATGTTCGAAAATCGTCTATATGAATCTTTAATACGAGATTCGTAATCCTACGTATTAAAGATTCATATAAAAACAGGTCTACACCATTTTTCTTTGTTGTAACGTAAAAATAAACTAAACGTGCTTACCATCACAGAACTATATTGTTATATTTTTCACGGTATTTACAAATGCGTGCGTAAGTTATTTAAATATGAAAAGATTGAATACCAAATTTTAAAACACTTCCCGTGTTAGGTATACAATTTTTGAAAACATGCAAAATTTTCAAGCGCGGGCAGGATTTGAACCTGCGACTTTCGCATTACTAGTGGCGACGCCTCTTCCATCTGGGCTACCGCAGCTCATCCCTTGCCCGCCAATTTTGCAAGTGTATTTTAATGCCAGTAACGCGTGGCACGGCTTCATTTTGAAAAAAATTGCAAGTTTTCAAAAATTGTATACCTAACACGGGAAGTGTTTTAAAATTTAGTATTCAATTATCGCGGGTTGTCATCGCTTAGACTACATTCAATCTGAATAGATAGAATTAGTCGCCGGTACTAGTTGCAAAACTAACTCGGTAGATGGAGCCGTGCCACGCGTTACTGGCATTAAAATACACTTGCAAAATTGGCGGGCAAGGAGTGCGCTGCGGTAACCCAGATGGAAGAGGCGTCGCCACTAGTAATGCGAAAGTCGCAGGTTCAAATCCTGCCCGCGCTTGAAAATTTTGCAAGTTTTCAAAAATTAAATATGAAAAGTTTAGTAAACTACTGGCCTTGTATACATTTGGTGCCGTGACCAGTATCAAATGTAACTATCTCTATACCTACAATAGCCACAACAGTCCACTGCTGGACATGGACCTCCCACTATTGGGGGATATTTAGTGTATTCGCCATGCTTGGCGAGCGCAGTGTTAGGTGTTCACAGAAAACGGTGCTGCCCATTTCCCGGAGTCATCCATTAGTCGTCTTTTACGACACCCACGGTAGGAAATGGGGCGATGCTATTCGAAACCAGCACCATACGTACAAGCTATCTCAAAACCTATTTGAAAAATATTGTGCTTTGAGTCTATAATTTGATTTTCGCCAACTAGATTTACATCATTATGAAACTTTTAAATTGACTGGTTATTAGCACATCCATTATATGTACCTAGGTAACTATGTTCCGTTTGTGGTTTGATGCCGGCTTAGAATAGCATCACCCCATTTCTACCCATGAGTGTCGTAAAAAGCGACTATTCAATCAGGAAATAGGCAGCAGCATTCCCTGTGAATGCAACATACTTGCCTCCGGCAACATGGACCGATGACTTGAAAAAGACGACTGGAAGCGACTGGATGGCGAAAACGAGAGATCGTGCCCTATGGCGTACCCTGGCAGGAGGTAGCAGTCCAGCAGTGGACTGTAATAGGCTGATGCATGTATGTATGCACTGCGCACGCCAATCCGCATGCCAAGCGTGGTGATTATGGAAATACCCTTCAATAGGGGGAGGCCAATGTCTAGCAGACTGTCGTGGCTATACATTAACAGCCACTGTAATGTAATGTTGCTAACCATGCATTGGTCTAGTCCATTCCACCAACTCGGACTAAGCGCTTCCAGTCATCATTTATAATGCGCACTGCTAAAGAGTGGAACTCACTACCTGCGTCTGTGTTTCCAAACGCATACAACCCTAATCTCTTCAAAGTAAGAGTACATACATACATAAATCACGCCTATATCCCTTACGGGGTAGGCAGAGCGTTAACAGCCATAATACGGATTTTGACACCACGTCTGACAAAAGTTTGAGGGTCAATCAGATATCTGTGTATTACTATAGTGACAGGTCGTCAGCCCATCGCCTAAAATTGTAATACACATCTAACCCTCGAGTCCCGTAGTCGCCTCTTACGACACCCATAGGTAAGAAATGGGGAGATGCTATTCTAGGCCGGCATCACACGGCATTAAAGTGAATGAAAATCAAAGTAAGAGTAAACAGGCTTATTCTGGGTGAGCTCGCTCCATCTTAGACTCTGTCTCTCTCCTATGACCTAGACTAGAGTCAAGAGCAAACCCATCCTTAATTAAAAAAAAAGTCGGCTTGGTGGCCACCATCTCACCTTGAGGTTTCCGTCGGCAGTGAGCCTCAGTCGGTTGCAGGTGGAGCAGAAGTTCTTCGTCATAGACGAGATGAACCCCACGCTACCAGCAAACCCTGGGACCTGCCATACCTGGAAAGGATTGCCACAAAAACGTTTTTTTTTAATTTTTTTTTATTAATGATGGGTTTGCTCTTGACTCTAGTCTAGGTCATAGGACAAAGACAGAGTCTAAGATGGAGCGAGCTCACCCAGAAGAAGACACCACTAACTAACTAACAACAACTAACTATTAACAGTCCCAAAACAGTGAACTATTGGATGTAGGCCTCCCTATAAAAAGTAAAACATGTGTTTATACCTTTTCTTAAGGCAAGTGTACTCGTGAAAGACCTCGACACTTCATCAAAAAAATATTTTCTACATTCATAAATCACGCCTCTTTCCCGTAGGGATAGGCAGAAACTACTTCCTTCCACTTACTACGATCCTGGCATACTTCTTTCGTAATATTTTCTCTTTATACAAATAATCTACTTATCTTGCCGTGTGATGCCGGCTTAGAATAGCATCACCCCATATCTTTACCGTGGGAGTCATAAGAGGCGACTAAGGGACTCGAAGGTGAGTATTGCAATTTGAGGCGATGGGCTGACAACCTGTTACTATAGCGATACATAATTTTTCGAATGACCCTCAAACATTTGTCAGACGTGGTGTAAATAGCCGTTTTTTGCTACCTCGCAAGGGATTATAGGCGTGATATGTGTATGTATGGTATAATATTAGGTCCTTACATATGAAATTGGCGTTTTGTATGGGAGGAACAAAAAGTCGATTTTTTTAAATATACCTAGTATATTTATTTAAGTAATTGTATCAGGCGTTACTTTGCGGAAGTCCATCTTGATTGAATTAGATAGCAAGGTATTTAGCTTCTTCCGCACTTATGATGGCTAGTAATGCAGCTAGTTGAATGCACCACGCGTACGACCGCAAGTTAATGCAAATGCACAAGCGATGCACTTTACTCGCACTACTTCCACCGTATAATTAATATAGTCTGGAACTACCTGTAGCCGCCTACATTCTTGGTTAAACCAAATATTTTGGGCTGCCACTCGGTATAATTTGGTTAATTTGATGTACAAACGTGCCTGTTCAGCTACGCATGCCGATTCTAAGTAAGTAATTGTATCAGGCGTTACTTTGCGGAAGTCCATCTTGATTGAATTAGATAGCAAGGTATTTAGCTTCTTCCGCACTTATGATGGCTAGTAATGCAGCTAGTTGAATGCACCACGCGTACGACCGCAAGTTAATGCAAATGCACAAGCGATGCACTTTACTCGCACTACTTCCACCGTAATTAATATAGTCTGGAACTACCTGTAGCCGCCTACATTCTTGGTTAAACCAAATATTTTGGGCTGCCACTCGATATAATTTGGTTAATTTGATGTACAAACGTGCCTGTTCAGCTACGCATGCCGATTCTAAGTAAGTAATTGTATCAGGCGTTACTTTGCGGAAGTCCATCTTGATTGAATTAGATAGCAAGGTATTTAGCTTCTTCCGCACTTATGATGGCTAGTAATGCAGCTAGTTGAATGCACCACGCGTACGACCGCAAGTTAATGCAAATGCACAAGCGATGCACTTTACTCGCACTACTTCCACCGTATTTATTAATATAGTCTGGAACTACCTGTAGCCGCCTACATTCTTGGTTAAACCAAATATTTTGGGCTGCCACTCGATATAATTTGGTTAATTTGATGTACAAACGTGCCTGTTCAGCTACGCATGCCGATTCTAAGTAAGTAATTGTATCAGGCGTTACTTTGCGGAAGTCCATCTTGATTGAATTGGATAGCAAGGTATTTAGCTTCTTCCGCACTTATGATGGCTAGTAATGCAGCTAGTTGAATGCACCACGCGTACGACCGCAAGTTAATGCAAATGCACAAGCGATGCACTTTACTCGCACTACTTCCACCGTATATTAATATAGTCTGGAACTACCTGTAGCCGCCTACATTCTTGGTTAAACCAAATATTTTGGGCTGCCACTCGATATAATTTGGTTAATTTGATGTACAAACGTGCCTGTTCAGCTACGCATGCCGATTCTAAGTAAGTAATTGTATCAGGCGTTACTTTGCGGAAGTCCATCTTGATTGAATTAGATAGCAAGGTATTTAGCTTCTTCCGCACTTATGATGGCTAGTAATGCAGCTAGTTGAATGCACCACGCGTACGACCGCAAGTTAATGCAAATGCACAAGCGATGCACTTTACTCGCACTACTTCCACCGTATACGGAAGCTAAATACCTTGCTATCTAATTCAATATATTTATTTAATCAAAGTATGAGAGCCATTGTAATCTATGCACTTTTGCCATCTCATAGGTAGTTCATTGATCCCTTTAGTAAAAAAACCATTCGGACGGGAATCAATAAAATCTTTGAAGGCGATTTGGATTGCCCCATCTGAGTTGAATTTTTTCCTTTGCAAGAAGTTATCCAAATTTCGAAAAAAATGGTAATCTGTTGGAGCAAGGTCCGGGGAGTACGGTGGATGCCTCAGACATTCCAATTGAAGCTCTTCTAATTTGCTAGCCGTCTGTTGTGCAGTGTGTGGTCTAGCGTTGTCGTGAAGCAACAGTGGCGTAGAGCGATTGACCAACCTCGGTTGTTTAGCAGCTAGCTTTTCCATCATGGTTTGCAATTGCTGACAGTAGACATCTGCCGTAATCGTCTGGCCAGATTTGAGAAAACTGTTATGAACGACACCGGCGCTAGTCCACCAAACGCTTACAAGTAACTTTTTATTGGTCAATTTTCGCTTGGAGCAGGCTTTGGCTGGCTTGCCAGGGTCCAGCCATTGCGATGAGCGCTTCCGATTATCGTAGAGAATCCACTTTTCATCACAGGTAATGATTCGATTTAAAATCCCTTCGTTATTGTGCCGGTCAAGTAATGTAACGCAGCAGTTGACGCGCGTTTGCCGGTTTGCTTCACTCAATTCGTGAGGAACCCACCTTTCAAGTTTTTTAATCTTTCCAATTTGCTTCAAGTGGATTAAAACAGTTTTATCACTAACACCGAAGCCTGCAGCTAATTCGGACGTGGTTTGCGATGGATCCGCTTCCACAATAGCCTTCAATTCTTCATTATCAACTTGGGTCTCCGGCCGTCCACGGGGCTTGTTTTGCAGGTCGAAATTTCCAGAACGAAAACGTTGGAACCAAAAACGCACTGTGTTTTCTTTTGCGACACAACCGCCATACACATCATTAACCCTTCGAGCCGTTTCCGCAGCACTGGTGCCACGGTGGAACTCGTACTCGTAAATAACGCGATATTTCAAATTTTCCATTTTGTAAATTGAGCGATGCAAACAGAAAAAAGATAAGTAAAAAAACAAATGAATGACGGTTTACGAAACACAACTACATGTGGAAATAGCTGTATAAATTTGAATTTCGAATTCCTAACCAAATAGGAGAAATTTGTGATCAAAGTGGCCAGTACGACAAAACGACAATTTCATATGTAAGGACCTAATATGTACTTATCAGAGTATCCGTTGTCCAAGTTTTTAGTAATATCCTTAAGTAAAATTAGAACCTGCAAACTCAATGAAATATTCGATGGAATTAAAGTTATGGCAAAAAGTGCCTCTAAAACCCCGCTTTAGGTATTTTTGCCCTAATTTCAATTACAGCGAATATTTCATTGTGTTGCAGGTTCTAATTTTACAAATGGATAATACTAAATACTTGGGCAACGGACATTCTGGTAGATTGTTGGTATAAAGATATTTTTTTAAGTAAAGTGGCGCCACTGTCAACGTTTTTCACGGCTACACTCGTATAGAAAAATTATAAACATCGTCGTAACACGCGTGATAAATTAGCCATAATATCTATTCATTTCTAGAAGTGGCAGTATAATACTATGCTAATGTTTCAGGGTTAGTTATACACGCAAAATCAGTATATTTTTAATGCTGATTTTGCGTCAACATCTCGCTTGCGTGACAAATTTTTACTTTATCTCTCACTCATACAAATAGGTGTTTTTGACACACTATTCAGAAATATATTAAAACTAGATCTCCGCCCAGCGGTTTCACCCGCTGCCACTCATTTCCCCGTGGTAATAGTTGTTTTTCTGCGGTAAAAAGTAGCCTATGTATTATTCCAGGTTATACTCTATCTGTGTTCTAAATTTCATCCAAATTGGTCAAGCCGTTTGAGCGTGAAGATGTAACAAACATACATACAACACAAACTCTAAAAATTTGTAATATTAGTACGGATTGGGCATAAGTATTGGTTCACTCTTCTTTCTCTTTGTGTGGGACACCGAGTCGTCCAACGACCCGTTGAAACCTGGTGTGAGAGTTTTTTAACTGCCTACTATTACTAGTACCTAGGCCCCTGACGCATAGTTGTATGATGATCGCAGTTGTAGTAGTAAGAGACAGCAACCGGGACCGACGGCTTAACGTGCCCTCTGAAGCACAGAACCATCTTTCTTTTAAGACAATCAGGTGGTTCAGCCTGCAATGTCTTACTAGACTGAGAAAAAAAATCACAATGTGGTAAATATCAACTTTGTCAGTGTCCCACCGGGAATCAAACCCGGCACTTTTGCACCGCAGGCAATCGCACACTGCGCCACATCAGCCGTCAACTTTATGTTGTGAGTGCAAACCTTTGCGCCGCACTATTAAGTCTGTTTATTTCTTGCAAAATAACGTGTTGTTTGTATGATCCTTGATTGGCCGATTTTCGGAGTCTTTTAGTGGCACTAACTAGCTGACAACCTGTCACTTACCCGTGACGTGTCGTTAGGTCTCGGCAAGGAGGGCAGAGCGTCGGGATATCGTTCCATTAAGGCTCTAACTGCCACTTTATGCGGCACTAACTTGCTGTCATCCCATGCGTTCCCTGAGAACGGCATGAATTCTATGAACCTGTAAACGATAAGAAAAAAACACGATTACCTCCATAGATTACGCCTATAATGTCTTGCGGGGTAGACCGTGTGTAAACAGTCTTAAAAAAACTGGCCAAGTGCGAGTCAAACAAGTTTTTTGTATGGGAGCCCCCTTAAATATTTACTTTATTCTAATTTTTAGTATTTGTTGTTATAGCGGCAACAGAAATACATCATCTGTGAAAATTTCAACTGTCTAGGTATAACGGTTCAGGAGATACAGCCTCGTAACTGTAGGACGGACGGACGGACCGACGGACAGACGAACGGACGGACAGCCGAGCCTCAGTAATAGGGTTTCCGTTATTACCCTTTGGGCACGGAACCCTAAAACGGACATTTACGCCACATCTGACAAACATTTGAGGGTCGTTCGGAAAATTGTGTATCGCTAGTGAAAGGTTGTAAGCCCATCGTGGTGAGAATGTCCAAAACCCCCCGATTGGGGGAGGCTCATGTCCAGCAGTGGACCGTCGTGACTGTTGAAGTTGAAGCATCATACGTAACGAAATCCATTGATTAAGTATTGCAATCAATCTTTACCGTTGTAGAGTTATTCTTAGTGAAACTAGTTATTCGAGTAGGTGCTGGATACATTGATAAATTATCACTATCACTATCACTACATAGTATAAAATAAAGTCGCTTCCCGTTTGGTGTCTCCTTATATCTCTAGAATTACCCAACGGATTTTGATGCGGTTTTTTTTATTAGATAGAGTAACTTGAGAGGAAGGTTTATAAGTATAATTTATTCCGGGAAATTGTCACATTCCCATGGGAAAACGGGTAGCCCAACTGATAGTAAACTTTTGACCCCCTTTTGACACGTTTAAGGATTAAAATTTCAAAAATGCTGAAACACGTATTTAATTATTTTAAGTTATGAGTCTAATCAGAAATTTTGAAACAGATCAGATTTAAGATAAAAAACTTTCATACAAACTTTTAACCCCTTTTTCACCCACTTCAGGGTTAAAATTTCCAAAATGCTGAAATACGTATTTAATTATTTTAAGTTATAAGTCTAATCACAAATTTTGAAACAGATCACAATCATTTAAAAAAACGAACTTTCATACAAACTTTTAACCCCCTTTTGACCCTATTAAGGGTTAAAATTTCAAATATGCTAAAACACGTGTTTAATTATTTTAAGTCATAAGTCTAATCACTTATTTTGAAACGGATCACACTTAAGACAACGAACTTTAAAATTAAAATTTCAAAAATGCTGAAACACGTATTTAATTATTTTAAGTTATGAGTCTAATCAGAAATTTTGAAACAGATCAGATTTAAGATAAAAAACTTTCATACAAACTTTTAACCCCTTTTTCACCCACTTCAGGGTTAAAATTTCCAAAATGCTGAAATACGTATTTAATTATTTTAAGTTATAAGTCTAATCACAAATTTTGAAACAGATCACAATCATTTAAAAAAACGAACTTTCATACAAACTTTTAACCCCCTTTTGACCCTATTAAGGGTTAAAATTTCAAATATGCTAAAACACGTGTTTAATTATTTTAAGTCATAAGTCTAATCACTTATTTTGAAACGGATCACACTTAAGACAACGAACTTTCATATAAACCTTTAACCCCCTTTTCATCCCATGGGGGATTAAAAAAAAACGAAATTTTATCTATCATAGTTGCTTTATTACATAAAAAACTTCATTTCCAAGTTTTATCTCTCTAGCTTCAGTAGTTTAGCATTTTTTTATACTATCACGAAAACTGAGAAAAAATAATATTTTAGTTCCATAATACATGCTTCCCACGTCTGTTCCTGTCTGTTTGTATGCTTAAATCTCCAAAACCACGTAACGGATCTGGATGAAGTTTTTTTTAAAAGATAGTGATTCAAGAGGAAGGTTTTAATGTATGATTTATAAGAGATAAGATAAGATAATTTATTTCAAAATAAAAGTGAGCATACAAAAAGTAAATTTACAGATATAAAATTAAAGTTGTGCATACATTTCTTAACTATACCTAAACTAAGTAAATACAAAATATATTTACTTGTATCTCAGGTAATTTTCTTATTATTTATTAGATGCTAGTTAAAAGTAATATAATTTACTCAAACAAAATCATTTTTATATACAAAGCTCAAAATACTAAAACAAATAACATTCAAAATTAAAATTAAACATCTATTAACAGCAGGTTTTCTATATCTATATAAGTTTTACCTTTCAGCCAGTGAATGAGAGTCCTTTTACATAATTGTTTATTCATAGAATAAAAGTTTAATTCACGGTTTAACTTATTATAAAGAAAACCACCTAGAAAACAAAAGAAATGTCGGGAATGGGCTCTATGAAACCTCGTGGAGGAACAGACAATATCTGATCTTCTTTTATAGGATTGAAGTGCAGGATCATACTGAGTTAGGGAGTGTTGCTTATGTAGGGAGAAGGTCTGTTTCCCGTGGGAAATCAGTTAGCAGCGGGTGAAACCGCTGGGCGGGCCGCTAGTTGTTTTATAATTAACTAACTGACTGTAGTAGGGAATTGGGTATTTTGCTAAATCATACTTACTGTAATTCCTATTTTTTAATGTTTATACATATTATGTAGGTTACTGAATAATGTTGTTCTAGACAACAAGATAGAATAGTTAAAGTTAAATTTTTCTTAGTCTTGGTGTAAATTCTGCTGATTCTTAGTTTTAACAGCACTATATCCACTCGAACTATATTAAATGTAGAAACCTTTTATTGGCGTTACAAAATTATGTTTCTTTATAAATGTAAGCTGTTGGTTTCTCTAATAAAGATAAATAAATAAATAAATTACCGCCAAGAGTTTTCACCCGCTGCCACTCATTTTCCCGTGGTAATAGTTGTTTTCCTGCGGTAAGAATTGGCCTATCTGTTATTCCGGGTTATACTCTACCTGTTTTCAAAATTTCACCCAAATCGGTCAAGCCGTTTGAGCGTGAAGAGGTAACAAACATACATACATACACACACACAAGTTCTCAGATTTATAATATTAGCACGGATTATTTTAATACAAGATATTCTGTTTTCAGTGATCCTTATAAAATTATAAAACGTCAACCCCAGCATCTATCTTGCTAAAAATACAAAAAAATATTGTAACTATAATGAAACACATTACCACAACAAATTTAAAACAACCTTGAATACAATTATCCTACCTCAATCAGTGGGCAATATTAATATTGTGTAAATTGAATTTCTAACTTTGTTGAAAATCCTCGTCTGTAGAGCTTAGTAATAAAGATTGTTACAAGATGCTCGATGGCCTCAATAGATGGCACCACCAGGTTTTTAAAACGCGCTATCGATTTGTTAACTCTGTAATATTACCTCAGCAAAATGCTTACTTAGAATATTACACGTTGGGCGCCACTATAAGGAGAATTTTTCAAAACTGCTTTCGAAAAGACCAAGAAAGCAGTGTCTAAGATCTATACATATAATAAAACTGTAAAACCTGTGTGTCTGTACATTAAAGAAATTTACGAAAAATTTCAATTTTCCTCTCAGAGCAAGTAAATTGAAGGACAATGATGGCGCCGAAAATGAAATTTTGCATGTTAATTTAGGTATCTTACTTGGAGTTCAGTTATTGTAGGCAAGAAACACTGGCATTGGTGATGGCATGCTAACCATAACATTCAGTCAGCGAAACGAAGTTAGCGGGCACTAGTTAGTGTTTTGATAAAGGCTAGCACAGGCTAGAGATGCCGTGTGATGCCGGCTTAGAATAGCATCACCCCATTTCTTTCCCGTGGGAGTCGTAAGAGGCGACTAAGGGACTCGAGGGTGTGTATTGCAATTTTAAGCGATGGGCTGACAACCTGTTATTATGGCGACACACAATTTTCCGAATAACCCTCAAATATTTGTCAGATGTGGCGTAAATGTCCGTTTTTTGCGGCCGTTTACGCTCTGCCTACCCCGCAAGGGATTATAGGCGTGATATGTGTATGTGTGTAGCACAGACTGGATGCAGCATGCATGCGAGCACGCTACGCACCGCTTGTAATCTAGGATGTATGATATAATAAGTATATCAGATTAGAACCAAAGCGTATGTATGATTTTTCGCTACTAATTGTGCTCGTATCACACGTTCTACTACACGCATTCATTCACACATATCATTGTGATTAAAAACAATCTAGAAGTTGAAAGCGTGATACGAGTGGTTAGACTAGTCGTTGCCTTCTTTCGTATGCGAAATCGGATGACTTCAACAGCCACCACAATCCACTGATAGATATGGGCCTCCCCTGGTATCTGTCTGCCATATTCACCACGTTTGGCGAGCGGACTGGCGTGCGCAGTGTAAGTTGTTCTATTCAGTGGGAACGCTGCTGCTAATTCTCTGGATTCATCCCTTAGTCGCCTTTTACGACACTCACGGGCCGAAATGGGGTGATGCTATTCTAAGCAGGCACCACACAGTTAAATCAGATTCTTTTTCAAAAATGCACTCCTGGGCCCTGTCTGATAAAGCTGAAAATTATGTCCATAATCAACAGGTAAAGTTTTGACAACTTGTCGCTATTGTAAACGCGAAATCTACTAAAAATTCAACAAATTCAACAATTATTTTACATACCTGAAATTTTTCATCATCATCATCATCATTCAATAAAAAATGTATTCTTATACTTCGACCCATGTTTCACGGAGAAAGTTGTTCAGTTTTCATGAGTACCTTGACCTCCTTCCGGCTTGTTATACCGTTTTTGTTACTCCCTTCTTCTTCTTCATCGAGTCGGATGGTAACTTTTTAGATAGCTTTGGACCGATATTTGGCTTCGGTGATAGATGTACCTAGGGTTCGCCTCTTTTAGGTCCCGATGAGTGCTAGGCTTTGGACAGTTGGGGCGGCACATCAGGTGAGTCATGGTTTGGACGAATCCACAATCGCATATTTTATCCTGTATATTTTCTATTCTTTGAATTATCAACAATACGGGCTACTTGTAGAAACTTACCTAACTTCAACCTCGCGGTCGCGCGTGTACTCCACGAAATCACATATTTCGTCGTCATTGAAACCTGAAATTTTATGAATATTTAATACTTACATTTGGGGTAACTGTTGTAATTAATTTAAATTTATTGTAATGTTTAACTATTTGTATATTTTTTAAGCCCAATGATGGTAATTAATTTGATTTATTCAATCATTTAATCAAAATTTTATTAAGAAGTGAATGTAACCTTTCATAAGAACGACGTTGATCTTGACAGGTCGGTAGTCTAGTTGCAGAGCCAGGTCTATTCCAGCCAGCACCCGGGACAAGCCCTGGAAACATCAATTCGTACATTTCGTATTCGTACACCTGTGTCTCGTCAGTGGCGTATACAGCTTCAGAAACTACCCCCTCAAATAAATTTGAATTGCGAGAGAAGAGAGCTGGACACTTCACATTAAAAAAGGCAAAAGATTTACATACTGTGCCACGCCACCAGTACGTTTAGCGAGCGAGGCGAGCTCGAAATTTTTCAGTAGAAGGCTAATGCGCCACAGCAACACTACACGTAATGCAAGTGACGCGAGCTCGACATTTCACGTTTATAAGGCAAAAAGAGAAGCCTCACTACTCTAAAGAAACACGTACTGCAAGCGACGCGAGCTCGACATTTTACACTTATAAGGCAAGGCACAGGGATGGCTTCGTTCGTAATACACCTTTATATCTGTTTCACTTAATTCATCTGTGAACTCGCTTCACTCACGTTACGTGAACTATTAGCGTATTTTACTTATAAATCTACGCAACTACTCGGTGTCAGCAATTGGACTTCATTTAATATTGTTCAGATGGTCATGGATGGTTGTTTATTACCGCCCTCCTGGCCATGTGTTCTTATCTCTGTGGCTGCAGCGAGTCTAGCGACACGTTGATGTGAGGTAGGCAGCTTGCGAGTGAGGACCAGACCATTGGTTGTGATGAGGCTGGTGTGAGGACCAGACCATTGGTTGTGATGAAGCTGGTGTGAGGACCAGACCATTGGTTGTGATGAGGCTGGTGTGAGGACCAGACCATTGGTTGTGATGAGGCTGGTGTGAGGACCAGACCATTGGTTGTGATGAGGCTGGTGTGAGGACCAGACCATTGGTTGTGATGGGGCTGGTGTGAGGACCAGACCATTGGTTGTGATGAGGCTGGTGTGAGGACCAGACCATTGGTTGTGATGAGGCTGGTGTGAGGACCAGACCATTGGTTGTGGTGAGGCTGGTGTCTTACCGCCCTCCTGGCCATGTGTTCATATCTCTGTGGCTGCAGCAAGTGAGGACCAGACCATTGGTTGTGGTGAGGCTGGTGTCTTACCGCCCTCCTGGCCATGTGTTCATATCTCTGTGGCCGCAGCAAGTGAGGACCAGACCATTGGTTGTGGTGAGGCTGGTGTCTTACCGCCCTCCTGGCCATGTGTTCATATCTCTGTGGCCGCAGCAAGTGAGGACCAGACCATTGGTTGTGGTGAGGCTGGTGTCTTACCGCCCTCCTGGCCATGTGTTCATATCTCTGTGGCCGCAGCAAGTGAGGACCAGACCATTGGTTGTGGTGAGGCTGGTGTCTTACCGCCCTCCTGGCCATGTGTTCATATCTCTGTGGCTGCAGCGAGTGAGGACCAGACCATTGGTTGTGGTGAGGCTGGTGTCTTACCGCCCTCCTGGCCATGTGTTCATATCTCTGTGGCTGCAGCGAGTGAGGACCAGACCATTGGTTGCGGTGAGGCTGGTGTCTTACCGCCCTCCTGGCCATGTGTTCATATCTCTGTGGCTGCAGCGAGTGAGGACCAGACCATTGGTTGCGGTGAGGCTGGTGTCTTACCGCCCTCCTGGCCATGTGTTCATATCTCTGTGGCTGCAGCGAGTGAGGACCAGACCATTGGTTGCGGTGAGGCTGGTGTCTTACCGCCCTCCTGGCCATGTGTTCATATCTCTGTGGCTGCAGCGAGTGAGGACCAGACCATTGGTTGTGATGAGGCTGGTGTCTTACCGCCCTCCTGGCCATGTGTTCATATCTCTGTGGCTGCAGCGAGTGAGGACCAGACCATTGGTTGTGGTGAGGCTGGTGTCTTACCGCCCTCCTGGCCATGTGTTCATATCTCTGTGGCTGCAGCGAGTCTAGCGACACGTTGATGTGGGTGAGCCCCGCGCGCTGCAGCGCTGGAAGCTTGCGAGTTAGCACCAGACCATTGGTTGTGATGAGGCTGGTGTCTTACCGCCCTCCTGGCCATGTGTTCATATCTCTGTGGCTGCAGCGAGTGAGGACCAGACCATTGGTTGTGGTGAGGCTGGTGTCTTACCGCCCTCCTGGCCATGTGTTCATATCTCTGTGGCTGCAGCGAGTCTAGCGACACGTTGATGTGGGTGAGCCCCGCGCGCTGCAGCGCCGGAAGCTTGCGAGTGAGGACCAGACCATTGGTTGTGATCCCGATTGAGTTTATGCCGTCCACGCTGCTTATGTCTTCTGTGATACAACATTAGTATTTGTTTAAGGCTGCCTTTGAGATGAGTAGGAACCGGATTATATGCTACATAAAAACCTGATCTCTTTCTTCTATTATAGTCAACCCACAAACACATGGTTTTTTTACTGGAAGGCAAGGGCCGTTCGCCAACAATGGAAACAACTAGGTTAAGTATGCGTAATAGACGACAGTGAAAACCACAGGTTATAGCGAATGAAGTTGTGGGGAAAACGAAAAGAAGAACAAGATTTAAGAAAAAATGCTATTTGCGATGAAATGCATGTTCTGCATATAATCCGTCTCTAGTGATTAGTAAATTGTGTCTTGGGATATTTACGTATGATGTCAGCCAGGTCTGATCTGAGCGTGGGCTCGCCGCCCGTCAGCCGCACCTTGTCCACGCCGAGAGCCGCGAAGCTCCTCACCACTCGAGAAAGCTCCTCGCGCGACAGAAGTTTCTCGCGGGGAGACAGCGGCACGCCTTCCACAGGCATGCAGTACTGACCTGCGTTTATTTCGTTAATACTCTAAAATGGTTAAATACACATTTCATTTCATAGCGTATGAGCTTTACCATTAAAATCACATGAGCTGGGCTTTGGGCGGCCTAACGCCTCAAATAAAACTTAAAAAGGAATAAAACTGAAAAATTCTGACTGAATTTGTCAATATTGTAGTCGGTGCGTTAGGCCGCCCAAAGCACAGTTGAAGTGATTTTTATGGTAAAGCTCATACGCTTAGATTCTAGCTTATGAGAGTATCTAAGCCTTATAGTGTCGCGACTAGCGTAAATTGACCTCATATACGCACGTACGGGCAGTTTCGCTGGTCGTGACGGTATCTAAAAGAATACACCTTAAAGGGATGTTATGGGTCTTGCTTTTAAGCTATTTTTCTAATTGTACAACTGAGTTTCCTGGGGCGCAGGTAACGCGAGTGTAGCCCTCAACGAGTGGCGCCACCGTCGAGGTCGTTGACGGCTACACTCGCCGCAAAACCTTCTGCAATTATTTGAGAAACGTCTCATCGATGCCCGACGTGGTTAATTTTGTATGAGCGATGGTGTGCTTGATCCACGGAAAGTAACTCTATTTATTTTGATTTGGCGACTGGCGGGCCTGGGGTTGGCCAGCCTTGCTATATAACGTCACACCAATGACAATGTTTATTACAATATGAATTATTGACCTATATCTAGATACATAATTACGAATAAAATCGGCGTCTATTTAGATACCGACCGTCAATGTTGAAGGTCAAGGGTCAACAAACTTTATCTTATCAGAATAAATATGTTAACTATGCAAATAATAAGAAATAAAATAACAAGATATGTCTTCTGTTGCGAAATAAGCAATAAAATATTTCTAAAGATTTAATGGGATTTACCATTAAGTGCTTAAAAAGTAATTTAAAGTTTAATGTACTTAATTACGAAAACTTTTATGGTACCCCAATCAGTAAAGTTCTTCTTATCCATATCTTTCTTATTTTCTTACTTAAGTTAATTCGTAAATTTAAGGAAATTAACTTGTAGATAAATGTAATGTTTTTGTAATCTATGCAAATAAACAATTCTAGGCAACAAAGCAGCAAGCCAATAGGTAATTTAAATATGCTAAGTGCTGTGCGTATAAATATTGCTGATCATAGAAAAATAGGAACCATAAAAATTTAATTTGTCATGATTTTAGTTTCATACCACTTGTTTATCAAGGTCAGACTAATGTTCCGCTGGTTGGTTCTAATCATACAGATATATTACCTTTCAAATACACACATAAATATCAGGTTTTTACAACTGTACTTAAATATTTTTATCTTTTTCTAGCGAAACTTCTTCCTCTAGTTAATAGCTATCTCATTAACATCCAAGTACTAAATTACAGTCAGAACAAGATAAGTCTGTGTAGAAACAGACACATTATTAGTGAACTACTAGTAGTATTTTATATTGTCATGGAAAAGAATATTATTGTAGCATTATTGATAAGATAATCTGATGGATGAGGCATTATGGAAATAAGGATACAATAGCAAAGGAACCTATAAAGATATAAATGACTGTAATTAATGAGTCTTTTTAGCACAAGGGTAAAGATCAAAAGATAAAGGTTTTTTAAGATTATGTTAGAGTAATTTAATACAAATATTCTAAAATACCATAAGTATGTGTAAAGTATAACATATGAAGTAAGAAAATAAAATATAGCTTGCCTATAAAGCTCTTATTGCAATGAAAAAATAAACATTCCTTACATCTTAAATTGCATCTCTCCGTGAGAGATATCCTTAGATAGTTATGTCTTCTTCCAAGCAAGTCCATGAGTGGAGCCCGAGTCTCCACCGCGGGGGTCGGCGCCGGCGCCGCTCGCACCGCGGCCACATTCGCCGCCTAAACCAAACAAACTCAATAAAAATCTTATTTGCTTTGTAATCTGACTGTCAAAATTATGTAATAAAGATTAATTACATGAAGTAAACAGAAAAATATAAAAATTGCACCAGCAGCTAGTTGACCTTGCTAACCATGCTGTGTAAATACATAGTAAATAATATTTCAAAAACTTGATGATGTAAACATAAAACTAATGTGTGGAACCACGAATCTCATGACTTGTATAGTGCATCAATGAACATCGTACTAATGCACGTGTCCTGTTTACTGCAATTTATCAATTGTCTCAATATCCAGTTTCAATTACACTGCAATAAAAGTTTCCTTACATCACTGTGTAACCTTCGACCGTAGGCTGCTAAATTCCTGTGCACTTTCACTCCGCTGTTGCTCGTAACTTTACGCAGCGATACAAAGTTATTTACATGTGCTCTCATTATAAAACCGGCCGCCCCAACTGAGTAATAATAGATAAATGAACGAAAACAAGTGTACAAACAAACAAAAATAAAAGTTGCAACTGGTTGCGAAGACCAACTTGGCTTTTCTGAATATTTAAAGCGACAACTCTAATGAGTAAAGGACACAAAGAAAAACTTTTGTAGCGTTGTTTTTCTGTCTGTCACTTGAAAAGCGCAGAAATGTCGCAAATAAAGCGCATATGTCAAAAATCAAGGACAAAATGAAACGAACATGCCCCCATTTGTCAAAAAGTGTGTGTTCAGAATATAAGCACTAAATTAGTTTCTTAACTCGCCCACCAAGGGTTCCGTAACAAGTTCATCAAGCCTTTCCATACGATACCCTGCTTACACTATCAGTATCAGCATAGAATAACCAATAGTATGTAGTATAGTAATTATATTTCAATTTCAAACGTTTATTGCATAAATCAGAATACATAGATGTAAGTAATACAATGTCACACAATGTGCGAACACTATATACCTGTTTAATGACACCCTTATTACTACTACATACCATCTACATACAAAAAGGACCCACCCCCTCTCGGGAAATATAAAAAACTCAGCGAGTGTGTTCTATCCTAGCGCTATTTTAAAAATTAATTATGTATTGATAAACGTTAAAAGAAAATCAAATTGGGTTTTTAAAATGGTTTTATTCCTTAAAAAAAAAACTTAACATACGGATTTTTGAAAAGTAATTTTGGTCAAACACAAAAAATATTTTTACGTAAAGGGCAAACTAAACTAGAAATTAGAAGAAAATATATGTTTTTGAACGCACCAACGTTGACGTTTCTATCACAGACAGTTATACTTTCTTTGGAATTTTTGTAAATTGTTTTCATTGCAAATTTTCCTAATATATCCTATTAACAATTCAAAAAAACAAATCCTCTTAGTTTAAAGAAGTCACAACCTCCATATGGTGCTTAGTTTTCCATACAGTTGCATTGAAAAGTGTTGTCTAGAAGAAAACTAAGTGGGAGTTTCCTGCGGTTCCTGTGAGGATGGTTTTCCAGCGCGAGGATGGGAAGGAGGTGGCGAGCGCGGAGGTGGTGTCTGCGAGCGCGCGACGGCAGCGGCTGGCCGTCGTGCTGCGGGGAGACGACCCCGCGCTGTCTCTGTTCGAAGCCGGGACCAGAATGCGCTGTTGGCCGCTTCACGCCGTCAAACTTACTGCAGACCAGCCTGTAAGTGAACAGATACTACATCTAACCATTTACCAACTTCAACCTTAATTTTACTGGCTCCACTCATAAGAGCCTCGGAGCTGCAATAAAAAAAGGCCAATTCAAAAAGTTAGACGAAGAAAAGTATCAGTCATTAGAAAGCTCTTGTGGGAAGCATAGGCTTCATGAATGGAACCTGACCTGTTGAAGTACCCTATATTATTACAGGACAAATTCAATCCAGCAGAAGAAATATCATGAATTATAATATTTGTACCCCTTAATTTTTTTATTTTATTAATTTTCAGGGTGGCAATATAACAGTAGAAGCAGGTGGTGAGACTATGACTTGGACCTGTGCAGATGAAAGTGCTCGCCATGAGCTCTCGCGCGCCGTCATCACTGCCCTGACTGAGGCAGGCAGGTCTGCCGGAGAAGCCAGGTAAGTCTGCCGGAGAAGCCAGGTAGGACAGATAGCTTTGACAGCAAGCTGCCTTAGTCAAAACTCAATTTCAATTTCAATAGCCTTTTATTACTGAATGTTTTTTACAAACTTTGCATGCAATTTATAATTATAATTCATTTACATTATATTAATTACAAGAATAAATAAATACATTTTTTTATCAGATTAAATTAATTTTATCACTATCAAAGTCTCATCATCATGCAGACTGCAGACAGATTAGGCAGACTGAAAGAACCAATGTCTAAGCACATTCACAAAAAGTCAAAACTAAGAACAAAATAATAATGAAAAATACTACAGAAAATGATTTTAAATTAAATTAAGAAAAATGCAATATTTAAGACCTTTTGTAATAACTAATCAAATGAACATTCAACATACCTAAATATAAAACCTACCATTTGACATGTAAATGTACCTTTATTATTATTTATGAATAAATGATTGTATTTAATTGTACAATCATTTGCCGTGTGATGCCGGCTTAGAATAGCATCACCCCATTTCTTACCCATGGGTGTCGTAAGACCCGACTAAGGGACTCGAGGGATGTGTATTGCAATTTTAGGCGACGGGCTGACAACCTATCACTATAGTGATACACAGTTATCTGATTGACCCTCAAGCTTTTGTCAGACGTGGTGTTAATATCCGTTTTACGGCCGTTAACGCTCTGCCTACCCCGTAAGGGATATAGGCGTGATTTATGTATGTATGTATGTATGTATTTAATTGTATTGTGCTTGACATGCAATCTGAAACACAGGCCCAGCAAACAATGTCCTAAGCAAGTTAAGTTTTTATTTTTTAGGTTAGCGGATACTGCGCTTAGTGCATTGTTGGAAGATGCAGCACCAGATGATGCCGATGCGGAGTTGTGGGTCAAGAAGCTTGCTGACCGGCTTGCTAAGCTTGATGCCTTGAATGTTGGTGGCATGTTGGCTGCTGCAACTGAGGTAAAATCTTATTAATAGGACTAGATTTCTGCCCAGCGGTTTCACCCGTTGCTACTAATTTTCCCGTGGTAATAGTTGTTTTCCTGCGGTAAAAAGTGGCCTTTGTGTTATTCCAGGTTATACTCTACCTGTGTTCCAAATTTCATCGAAATGCGGATGCTAGCAACCCACCCAGTGGTTTTACCAACTGCTACATGTTTTCCTGAAAGAAAGCTTTTCGCAGTTAAAAGGTACCTAAAAACCAGCCTCTTGGATCACTCTATCTATAATTTTTTCTTTCTCCATTCTAACCCTATCAAAATGTGTTGCGTAGACTTAAAGATCTAAGTATACATTCTTGTTTACACACACACATACAGAAAGCAACTATTGTTTTGTCTTATTGAACCATTTAACAAAAGCAGATCAATCAAAAGACTTGATTGTCTATCTTCTTAAGTGCTTATTTTTTATGTAAGTTTATAGTTTGTTCAGGTTTTAATTGAAACTAGTTTAGGGTTTTTTTTTAAGGTATTTGAATCTGTACTTTTCTTGCATATGGCAATGAGGAACTTGAAACTAAAGGGTGCCACTCTCCACTGTGCCTGTTTGAAAATGTGCCTGTGTGAAAAAACGCGTTACTGGCATTAAAATACACTTGCAAAATTGGCGGGCAAGGAATGAGCTGCGGTAGCCCACATGGAAGAGGCGTCCCCACTAGTAATGCGAAAGTCGCAGGTTCAAATCCTGCCCGCGCTTGAATATTTTGCAAGTTTTCAAAAATTGTATACCTAACACGGGAAGTGTTTTAAAATTTGGTATTCAAAAACTTAAGCGTATGACGTCATACCAAAATATTGTGATACAATAACATTTCAGTACAAATATTTTCTGATACTGAATCGTTTACGGTACCATTAAGTTTTACGGTACCAAAACCACTAGCAAAGAGGTTTTCTTAGTACTTAGTACATTGTTTTCTCTTACGATCCCGTAACATCGCTTGTTAGAGCGCAATGTATATTTCGATATTGAAATTTTTTGGTTGTTTTTCCTGCTGTTCTCCAATTTTCTTTCGGTACCATAACCTTTATAATAACGTTCTTCCTTCCACCTTTAAAATGTATATCGGTACCGATATTATTGGTAACAATTAGTACATTATCTTATTCATCTGTGAATATAGTCCCTTATTGTTATTATCATAGTTTGAAAAACAGAATGTTGTGACGGTGTATCTTTAATACTAAATAATGACATGATATGGAATATAAAAATTACATGCTTCATTTGCAGGGTGGCGGCGCTCAGCTAGCCGAGCGTCTCGAAGCCGGCGCGGCCGCCGGCGCCGCGCTGTCCGCCCGCCTCGCGCGCTACGAGGCCGTGTCCCGAGCAGCCCCGGGGGCTTCGCATGCTAGGTCAGGGGCTGCTAGGGCAGACGCCAATGCGAGGGCATTACTGGCTGAATTGGACGCGATTTACAAGTGGTTGGACGCGCCAGCGTTGCAAGATCTAGACGGATTGGGGCAGGTATGTTTTTAGACTTGATTTCCTTTATGAAAACTGTGTTAAAATAGATTTAAATGTGTCCTGGGAGCTTCGCATGCTAGGTCAGGGGCTGCTAGGGCAGATGCCAATGCAAGGGCATTACTGGCTGAGTTGGACGCGATTTACAAGTGGTTGGACGCGCCAGCATTGCAGGATCTGGACGGATTGGGGCAGGTATGTTTTTAGACTCGATTTTCTTCTTGAAAACTGTGTTAAAATAGATTTAAATGTGTCCCGGGGGGCTCACATGCTAAGTCAGGGGCTGCTAGTAGTAGTGGGAAAAACAACTCACTTAAAAGAGCAGAGCGATTTGAATCTTTCGTACTTAAAGATGTGCATCACTCTTTGCGCTCAGTAACTCTTTTCGCTCAGCTGAGTATTTTGATCTTTAGGATGTGTTTTAGTTAATAGAGCTAGCGAATCTACGAGTGACTGATGAGTAAGCGATCTTATGATTAACAGGCGGAATTAATTAAAGTTTTTACTTTATAAAATAATAGTAAAAACACAAAAATCGTAATTAAATACTCGAAGGTCAAGGTGACGCTCACGCCCGCGCGACTTATTTATAATTTAAATTATTTACATTTAAAACAATCGTCAATTCATCACTCATCCAAACAAAGTTATAGAAAACTTTTATAACGTTACCAAATTACAGCCATGACCTTACACAATAATGTCTATTTTACAATGCAAAAACTCAGAAATCAAATCCGCCAAAACCGCGGGAAAGCATCGCGAGACTCGCGAGTCGCCTGCTTGGCGCCGCACACCGAGCGAGCGCTATAGCGCTCTTACTCTTTCATGAGAAAGTAACGTATGCATCTGTCCTCGTTGATCGCTCGTTTCGCGTTCGCGTTCGTTCGCGATCTCTCGGGCGGGTGAAAAGAGCTGAAGAGCGCTAGGAGCGCAAGAGCTAATACGAATTGCACTGAACGCAAGAGTGAGTGAGCTTTTTGTAAAGAGCGCGCTCTTTTCATTCGTTCATTCGTGAGTTACCCACCGCTAGCTGCTAGGGCAGACGCCAATGCTAGGGCATTGCTGGCTGAGCTAGACGCGATTTACAAGTGGTTGGACGCGCCAGCGTTGCAGGATCTGGACGGGTTGGGGCAGGTATGTTTCTAGACTCGACTTTCTTTATGGAAATTGTGTTAAAATAGATTTAAATGTGTCCCAGGGGCCTCACATGCTAGGTCGGGGGCTGCTAGGGCATTGCTGGCTGAGCTAGACGCGATTTACAAGTGGTTGAACGCGCCGGCGTTGCAAGATTTGGATGGGTTGGGGCAGGTATGTTTCTAGACTCAACTTTCTCAATGAAAACTGTGTTAAAATAGATTCAAATGTGTCCTGAGGGCCTCACATGCTAGGTCGGGGGCTGCTAGGGCAGATGCCAATGCTAGGGCATTACTGGCTGAGTTAGACGCGATTTACAAGTGGTTGGACGCGCCAGCATTGCAAGATCTAGACGGATTGGGGCAGGTATGTTTTAAGACTCGATTTTCTTTATGGATACTGTGTTAAAATTGATTTAAATGTGTCCCGGGGGCCTCACATGCTAGGTCAGGGGCTGCTAGGGCAGACGCCAATGCTAGGGCATTGCTGGCTGAGCTAGACGCGATTTACAAGTGGTTGGACGCGCCAGCGATGCAGGATCTGGACGGATTGGGGCAGGTATGTTTCTAGACTCGATTTTCTTTATGGACACTGTGTTAAAATAGATTGAAATGTCTGCTATTTATATCTACGGGAAAACGAGTAGCATGTCATTTTCCCAATAATTATAAAATTCGATATAAACACAACTTAAATCTGTTCTAAAGTATTTAATTTTGATGAATACTAAATTAGTTATTTATAACTACCCTATATTATGTAATTTAGTTCAGTTTTTACCATTGATCTACAACAACCCTAGATTACGCGCGTACGCTCAAAAGGTGGGCCGGTAAAGTAGTGCACAATTTGCAAGCGAGCACTTCTTTCCCACAGTGCGTGGCTGTCCGCGAAACTGTTAACATGACCAAGTACGGGCTAACAAATAAGGCTGAGTTCAATAGATTATGGTGAGGTTCGTTGTGCTATTTTGAATCAGGCGAACGCAATGAATCTATAAATCGCTATGTATGACTGTATAGTTCAGTAGGTGACAAAATCTTAGCGTAATTTTGTATGAGGTGCTAAATCTAGGGTTGTTGTAGATCAATGGTTTTTACGCTGAACTGGTAAAAGAGTACGAAAGACGAAAGGTATATTTGCTAACTTACGACAACTCGTGTATGAGTTTCGTCCTCTACGATAAGCTTCTTGTACCCGATTATTTATAACTAGTGCATGCTAATATATTGTGGGCACATTCTTCCCGTAGATATCCCTGGCCACCCCGGAGGGACGCGCGCGTGCCCTAGCCGCATGCGAGTGTGTCCGCAACGCGTTGCGAGCCGAACGTCAGCAGCCTCTAGCGCGGCGCCGGCTGGCCGCCGTGCGAGATCGACTGAGGAAGTTACAACGAGCTAAGGATCAGGTAAACTTTACTGTTTCTAGGTAATAAAACACTTTTTTAGACTAGTTCCACTATACGGGGTGTAAGGGACGGTGTACCGAAAACTTTGCAGGCATGATCAGACCATGAAACTGAACAACTTTTTCTATGGAAGCTATGTTGGTAAACGAGATTTATTTTTCGACATCCCATACAAAATTCCCGATCAGCTGACTGACTTTCTATGGAAACTCGAAAAAAAAATTTCGTTTCCCAACATAGGCTCCATAGTAAAAGTTGTTCAGTTTCATGGTCTGATCATGCCTGCAAAGTTTTCGATACACCGTCCCTAACAACCTGTATAAGGTGTAAAAAAAATAGCTGAGAATATTTTAAGGGGTAAACCAGTACGTGAAACTGAACAACTTTCCCCAAGGAACATAGGTCGAAATATAAAAAAAATTGGCCCTCCCATACAAATTATCCCCGCCGGGTAGCACACTAAGTATGGGAGGTTCAAACATTTTTTTTATATTTCGACCTATGTTCCTTATGGAAAGTTGTTCAGTTTCACGTACTGGTTCACCCGTTAAAATATTCTCAGCAATTTTTTTTACACCATGTATACATATTAGTATTTAGTTTCACAGTAAAACTATATAAACTTCAGCCAATGTTAATATGGTAATCTATTACTATCTAGGTCTTTTCCTTGCGGTGCATAGCGGAAAAGTATTTGGCTAAGAACCAAAAAGTCTTTTGCACATTCGTGGATCTGGAAAAGGCCTATGATAGAGTTCTGAGGAATGAATTGTGGTTGGCACTATCCGTGCATGGGGTGAGCAGAATCTTGATACGAGCACTGAAATCCTTATATAAGGCAATAAATTTTTTTTTTTTTTCTCTATGCTGATGACCAAGTTATCCTTGCGTCGTCGGCTGAAGAGTTGCAGAAGATGGTAAACATTATGAATGAGGCTTTGAAAAAGAATGGAATGAAAGTGAATGTAAGTAAGACGAAATCAATGGTTTTTGAAAAAGAAGAAGGTATGACGGAGTGTAATATTATGATAGAAGAAGAGAGGGTGGAGCTAGTGAAAGAGTTTGTATATTTGGGATCGAAGTTTACATCAGATGGAAAGTGTGAAAGTGACATTGAAAGGAGGGTAAATGCCGGCAACATGGTGAATGGAGCGTTGCATACCTTTATGAACAGCCAGACAGTGTCTAATAAGGCACGTCTGGCTGTGCATAGAGGAGTGTTAGTTCCAACACTTATGTATGGGAGTGAAAGTTGGGTATGGCAGAAAAAGCATGAAAGTAGAATAAATGCGGTAGAAATGAGAGCGCTAAGAAGTATGATAGGAGTGAAATTGAGTGACAGGATAAGGAATAGCGTGATTAGAGAACGTTGCGGTATAAAAGATGACATAGTGACTGGTATAGAAAAAGGAATGCTGAGATGGTTTGGTCACATTGAGAGAATGAATGAAAGAAGATTAACGAAACAGGTGTATATGGCGAGTGTGGATGGGAACGTTGGAAGGGGAAGACCAAGACGCACGTACTTGGATCAGATCGGGGACGTTCTAGAGAAAGGTCAGGTCAAGAGTACCCTAAACCGACGAGCATGTATGAAAAGATTGATGCATGTTGAAGAAGCGAAAGAGGTGTGTCAGGATCGTAGCAAGTGGAAAGATGTAGTCTCTGCCTACCCCTACGGGAAAGAGGCGTGATTATATGTATGTATGTATGTATTACTAATACTATCTACCTACGATACAGGCCTAGGCCTTAGTGTAGGAGATAGGATAATCAATATTTATAATTTAGAATCGCAATGTACTTGTTACTTTTGTTCATGATAATTAATATTGTTAAACATTGCTTCAAACAATTTTGTATTTGTATATTAAATTAAAATGCTTTAAAGCGACCGGATTCGCAACTGGTTTACTGTTTCTTATTTATGTTATGCCGTTGAAGAACCGGAAATTGCTAAACGTTATTTATTAACGTACCGTTTATTCCGGTATTTTTAATTCAAAAAGTCTCTCTTTCTATCTTTTCGTGTGGGACACCGAGTCGTCTAACGACACGATTAATCCTGGTGTCAGAGTTTTTCAACCGCCTGTAGGTCTCTGACATGGTTGTGTAACGACCGCCGTCTAAGTAATCATAGACAGCAACCGGGACCGACGGCTTAACGTGCCGTCCGAAGCGCGGAACCACTTCTTTTCGGACAATCAGGTGGTTCACCCTGCAATGTCCTGAATTCACAAAGTGATAAATATAAACTTTGTGAGTGTCCTACCGAAAATCGAACCACATCAGCCGTGCGATTAAATAAAAAGAAAACAATATATATTAATATTTACTTAATTTTATTTAGTAAGTAACAGCTAAAATTTTATAGGGATTTTCAATTCATTTAATTTTAAACTCTTCCCAAGTTGCAGGATAGATGGCTCTGTGCTTGATACGTTAACGTAAGGAACGGAACGGAACGTCACATAATTTTTAGATTTTTTCACTTGATGTGTGAGATAATGAGATTGTAAAACAAAACTACTCAATAATTTTTCCATTACTCGCATCACAAAAATATTAACTTTCATTGGTCCCTGCCACGTGCATATTGACTAAACCACGTACAAACAATACAGAGAATTAATAACAAAGCGTGAAAAACGAGGATCTCAACGTCTCAACGCTTGTTCTTTTTCTTTCCAGTTTATAAAAACATTTACTAATCGAATACCAAATTTTAAAACACTTACCGTGTTAGGTATACAATTTTTGAAAACTTGCAATCCTGCACGTGTTTGAAAATTTTGTAAGTTTTCAAAAATTTACTAATTGTTATTTTTGCCCAGTTGGCAGGAGCTCTCGCTCGTCAACTGAACAACGCGTTGATCCACCTTGGCAACGAAGCCGCGTCTGACAGCCGCGCCGCACAGAAACGACATGCGGAATTATTACCGCACGCACCGCATACGAGGTGGCTAAAAGATATGGATGAAAAGGCGTACAATGCGCTGATAAAGGTAAGTTTAACTAAGTGATTGTTACATTCAATAAAGTGTTGTTCGATTTAACAATGTTTTTGTTTATTAACCCGTGTAAACCGTGTGATGCCGACTTAGAATAGCATCACCCAATTTTTCTCCCGTGGGTAACGTAAGAGGCGATCAAGGGACTCGAGGGTTACATGTGTGTTGCAATTTAGGCAATAGGCTGACAACCTGACCCTATGGTCATACATCATTATCTGAATGGCCATCAAATATTTGTCAGACGTGGCGTAAATAACCGCTTTTACGGCTGTCTAAAGTGCCTACCCCGCAAGGGATATATGTATGTATGTTGTTCAGTTGTACAGAATGGGAGATTTTAAAATAGTATAGGGTATGATGTCATACCGAGATATTGCGATGTCATAATGTTTCGGTACCAAAATTATCCGTTACCGCACCGATTACGGTACCGATATTTTAAAAGTACATTTCCTGTGATTCTGCAACGTTGCTTAATACAACGCAATGTATGTTTCGATTTAGTAATTATACCGGTTAAATAAGGGTAGCGCTATCACTTTTTTTTACCGGGACCATAACCTAAATCATAACCTATTCCGTCTTCCTTTAAATCATGTACCGGTAACGTTATTATACCGGTAGCTTAAAACCCTGTACCTTAACCGCAAATGATCCCTGGTGTATAGCAACGTCACAATGTCATATTTTTATGCAAAATATCGTTTTAAAAAGTAGCTGATTTGACTAGTAGGACACATAAGTCTATTAAGTGTTCAATTTGAGTAGATCCTTATGTAAACATAATAGATCATTTTAGAAACTAGAATTTTATAAAGGGTGAAATTTTATTAGAGATCGAAAGCAAAATCTCAAGTTGGGCTGGCGGTAAGAAACAACTTTCCCCAAAGAACATGGGTTGAATTATGACAAATATTTTTAGTTTCCATAGTATCTCAAATAGCTGATCGGCAATTTTGCATGGGAGGCCTAACTTTTTTTTTTGTTTCTTGGGAAAATTGTTCCATATTACCAGCCCGTCTTGAGTTTCCGCTATCGGTCACTAGTAAAATTTCACCGTGTCAAATCAAATCAAATCATTTATTTTTAAGTTGGAATTTACAAGATTCTCTTTTAGAAAAACATAATACATACAAAAAAGAATAGTAAACCTATATGTCAAATTCATGTTTAAATATGATCTGTCTATCTACCTCATACATTGTGTTGGAGCACAACTTGCTACTGACCAAACGTCTTTATCTTTGAGATAATTTTCTGGCTTGTAATATGCCTTTGAACATAAAATATTTGATTATCATTTAATTGTAAAATTTCGTCTGGTATTTTATTATAGTAACGTATACAGTTCCCCATACATGATTTTCTCACCTTACTTAATCTGGTTTGTGGCTGTACAATTTTATTTTTATTTCTTGTGTTTCGACAATGAATGTCAGTGTTTCTTAAATATTTATTAGATTTTTTACGCACATACATTATGTTATCAAATACGTACTGCGAAGGAAGCGTAAGAATGCCAATTTATTTAAACGAATTTCTCTTAAGGAATTGTACTATGTATAATATTTTCTTGCGTTTGCATAACTATTACTCATCACAATAAAACAATTTTAAACGGATTTAAGTTGTGTTTATTTTGGATTTTACAATTCCTACGTTTCGAGCTCTTTACAGAGCCCGTGGTCACGGATGACTAAGGTGTTAGACGTCATTATTTAGAATATAAATTATTTTTGTTCTACCGCCATCTATTTCTTAATTGCCAAGCGTAACGTCCCGGTGCCACGCAAAATGCTGAAACCGTATCTTGTGTAGTAGGTCTTACAGTATGTTGGATCTGGTGCTTCTGCTGTGTTAGACGTATCACTGCGAGTTATAACGAGCGTTTTACTCATATCGACATATTTGCATTATCTAAACCTAGATTTAGGAGTTTGCTTATTAAGGAGTTACGAGAACTTAAAGATGACATTTAGTGTTTAATGTGTATTGAATTAGCTTTTCTTTTCTTTAAATATCCATTATTATTATTTTTTTGCTTGCACTACTACTAAACGTTTTTTTTGTTTAATACGTGAATAACGCCGTTGGCTGTGCACTTACGTATTATAATTTATTGAATACTAACAACCTACATTTGTACACAGCTGTTTGTTATTCCAAATAAATAAAATAAAAATAAAATAAAATAATCAGCGGAGTCCAAGTTGATGAGATTCCCCATCCAGTATCTCTGTTGAAATTCGGATGTTTTTGAATTTCTATGGCTTCCCGTACTTTCCTAGGAATGAATCTCTTCTCTCTCGCTAGGATTGCCACCTTATCGAATCTGAAATAATGGGTAAGTGTCATTGTGAAAGTACGTGAAGCCATAGAAATTCAAAAACATCCGAATTTCAACAGAGATACTGGATGGGGAATCTCATCAACTTGGACTCCGCTGATTACACAGCGGAAGAACCAGATCCAACATACTGTAAGACCTACTACACAAGATACGGTTTCAGCATTTTGCGTGGAACCGGGATGTGACGCTAGGCAAATAGGAAATAGACGGCGGTAGAACAAAAATAATTAATATTCTAAATAATGACGTCTATCACCTTAGTCATTCGTGACCACGGGCTCTGTAAAGAGCTCGAACGTAAGAATTGTAAAATCTAAAATAAACACAACTTAAATCCGTTTAAAATTGTTTTATTGTGATGTACTATGTATGTACTGTGTGAATACAACAGGTGTACGTGAACGCGTGGTCCCGCGTGCTAGAGCGGGACATAAAGAGCGCGTGCGACGCAGCGCGCGCGCAGCTCGGCGCAGCGCCGCCGGACAGGGTCGACGAGATACTGGACCAGGTAATCCATTACAGAAGTATACTGTGCATAGTATAGTTTAAGTATTATTTTATTATGTATTAGTTTATCAATATTATACAGGTATCTATTAGTTTATTATATTGTCTATGTATGTATTAGAGTGTATTACAGTATAAGTAGTATATGTAGGTGTTTGCACTATCCCGCTATATGTTTGCACTTTCCATATCACCCAAAGGTTGCCTGGAAGAGAATGCTGCTTTAGCATTAAGGCCGCCTTATTGTACTGTGATTTGTCTTTGTATAATATTTTCTCGATGTTATTTTTGTGTGCAATAAAGAATATTATTATTATTATTATGCGAATAGCATCATTTTTGTCGCTTCTTCGACAACGCTCCCCATCATAAAAACCCCTTAATAGTTGCCGCGTCCAACTACTTCCCCCATCCGACCTCGTGGTTTAAACACCGTCCGAGACATGTCCTTTCGGAAGATGATGACGACATCACAGTAGCCGCTGCTGCAGCCATTGCGAGTAGATCACACTCCATCGAGTAGATCCCCGCCGGCGGGGGCGCGGAGGTCCCTCATTTGTTCCCCATTTTGGAACAACTCATAAGCCCAGACGCGCCCCAAGGGCTCTTGAACAACCACAAAACTTCTCCGGGTGAACTCCTGCTCCCCACCATACAGTCAGGTGTAGATTTCATAGTCCCGGGGCTAAAATTATTGAGTCCAAATAAAAAAAAAGCATGATTTTTTATACACCATGCTTTTTATTAATACATTTTTCTTGTTTATTGTTGTAACTGTCTGTGTAAGGGACGGTATCTTTATCTAAAACTTTGCAGGCAGCTAAACAACTTTTCCAAGGAACAGGTTAGAGAAAAGTACATAAATACATATATCACGCTTATATCCCTCGCGGGGAAGGCAGAGCGAAAACGGCCATAAAAAACTACGTCTGACAATAATTTAAGGGCCATGTTCGGTGTGATGGTTTGATGCCTGCAAAGTTTTCATAACATTATATTTCTTACCTGGTATGATACGGTTTAACCCATGACTTTAGGCTAATGTGGTGACGTGTGTAAATGTGGCAGGTGCTGAACCTAGTGGAGACCCTGTGCAACGCTGAACAAGATTTCTGCACACAGTTCTTCCATCTAGACGTCGACGTCAAGGTATGACAATCTACGCTAATATTATAAAGAGGAAAGATTTGTTTGTTTGAATTGAATAGGCTTCGAGACTACTCTCTCTCTCTTATCGTGTGGGACACCGAGTCACCCAACGACCCGATGAACCCTGGTGTCCGAAACTACTGATCTTATAAAAAAAATAAGGTATACAAAAATTGGTGAGAATATTTTTAGGGGTGAACTAGTTCGTGAAACTGAACAACTTTCCCCGAGGAACCTAGGTCGGAATATGAAAAAAGTCTTGGCTCTCCTGTATTAAGTGTGTTACCCGGCCGGGTTAACTTGTATGAGAGAGCCAATTTTTTTTTACATATTTTGTCCTGTTCCTTGGGGAAAGTTGTTTAGTTTCACGTAATGTATTCTCAGCATTTTTTTTACACCATGTATTTTACTGATAAACATTGGCTGTATTTAAATGTCTTATTCCCGCGGGAAAACGGTTAGCTGCGAGTGAAACTGCGGGGCAGACGTCTATTAATAATTACAAAAACAAATTTTATAGTGATACACAGTTATCTGATTGACCCTCAAACTTTTGCCAGGCGTGGTGTTCATATTCGTTTACGCTCTGCCTACCCCGTAAGGGATAAAGGCGTGATGTATGTAAGTATATATGTTTCAGGCGGACAGCAGCGACGGCGAGCGCAGTGAAAAGAGCGACGGCGGTGACAACAGCGGCAAGAAGCCCTCCGCCGAGACGAAGCGGCTCATGGCGGAGCTGTTCCCGACACTCGACACGGAGTTGGGCGCGCTTCTCAACCAGATCAACCACGACGCGTAGTGAGTACAACCAGATCAACCACGACGCGTAGTGAGTACAACCAGATCAACCACGACGCGTAGTGAGTACAACCAGATCAACCACGACGCGTAGTGAGTACAACCAGATCAACCACGACGCGTAGTGAGTACAACCAGATCAACCACGACGCGTAGTGAGTACAACCAGATCAACCACGACGCGTAGTGAGTACAACCAGATCAACCACGACGCGTAGTGAGTACAACCAGATCAACCACGACGCGTAGTGAGTACAACCAGATCAACCACGACGCGTAGTGAGTACAACCAAATCAACCACGACGCGTAGTGAGTACAACCAGATCAACCACGACGCGTAGTGAGTACAACCAGATCAACCACGACGCGAAGTGAGTACAACCAAATCAACCACGACGCGTAGTGAGTACAACCAAATCAACCACGACGCGTAGTGAGTACAACCAAATCAACCACGACGCGTAGTGAGTACAACCAGATCAACCACGACGCGTAGTGAGTACAACCCAATCAACCACGACGCGTAGTGAGTACAACCAGATCAACCACGACGCGTAGTGAGTACAACCAGATCAACCACGACGCGTAGTGAGTACAACCAGATCAACCACGACGCGTAGTGAGTACAACCAAATCAACCACGACGCGTAGTGAGTACAACCAGATCAACCACGACGCGTAGTGAGTACAACCAAAGTTCAAAGTTCAAAGTTCAAAAGTTTATTCGCATCAAACATGGTGGTTATGGTGTTACAGTTAGGTACAGTGCAAAGACATGTTTCGCCATATTAATAAATAGCATGCAAATATAATGTAGGTGAGCAGACGTGTCACTTTCAAGAAAAAAATACAATTAATATTTATACAATAATAAAAAATAAATATCAGGTCAAAAAATTAGTCAGTTTGAGGATTAAGTTAGTCAGTATACATGATTAAAATTACATTGGATATACTTAAAATAGCAATGTCAATAAGTACATTTTATTAAAATTAAATTATACACGATTAAAATTAAAATTATGCTGCAGGTATTCGTTTACATTATAGAAATTCTTTGTATTAAGCCATTTGTATAATTTTGTCTTAAACATTTTTATAGGTAATTCTCTTATTTTAATAGGAATATTATTGTACATCTTAATGAACATGCCCAAACAATTTTTACTATCTTTAAATCAACCACGACGCGTAGTGAGTACAACCAAATCAACCACGACGCGTAGTGAGTACAACCAGATCAACCACGACGCGTAGTGAGTACAACCAGATCAACCACGACGCGTAGTGAGTACAACCAGATCAACCACGACGCGTAGTGAGTACAACCAGATCAACCACGACGCGTAGTGAGTACAACCAGATCAACCACGACGCGTAGTGAGTACAACCAGATCAACCACGACGCGTAGTGAGTACAACCAGATCAACCACGACGCGTAGTGAGTACAACCAGATCAACCACGACGCGTAGTGAGTACAACCAGATCAACCACGACGCGTAGTGAGTACAACCAGATCAACCACGACGCGTAGTGAGTACAACCAAATCAACCACGACGCGTAGTGAGTACAACCAAATCAACCACGACGCGTAGTGAGTACAACCAGATCAACCACGACGCGTAGTGAGTACAACCAAATCAACCACGACGCGTAGTGAGTACAACCAGATCAACCACGACGCGTAGTGAGTACAACCAGATCAACCACGACGCGTAGTGAGTACAACCAGATCAACCACGACGCGTAGTGAGTACAACCAGATCAACCACGACGCGTAGTGAGTACAACCAGATCAACCACGACGCGTAGTGAGTACAACCAGATCAACCACGACGCGTAGTGAGTACAACCAAATCAACCACGACGCGTAGTGAGTACAACCAGATCAACCACGACGCGTAGTGAGTACAACCAAATCAACCACGACGCGTAGTGAGTACAACCAGATCAACCACGACGCGTAGTGAGTACAACCAGATCAACCACGACGCGTAGTGAGTACAACCAGATCAACCACGACGCGTAGTGAGTACAATCAGATCAACCACGACGCGTAGTGAGTACAACCAGATCAACCACGACGCGTAGTGAGTACAACCAGATCAACCACGACGCGTAGTGAGTACAACCAAATCAACCACGACGCGTAGTGAGTACAACCAAATCAACCACGACGCGTAGTGAGTACAACCAAATCAACCACGACGCGTAGTGAGTACAACCAGATCAACCACGACGCGTAGTGAGTACAACCAAATCAACCACGACTCGTAGTGAGTACAACCAGATCAACCACGACGCGTAGTGAGTACAACCAGATCAACCACGACGCGTAGTGAGTACAACCAGATCAACCACGACGCGTAGTGAGTACAACCAAATCAACCACGACGCGTAGTGAGTACAACCAGATCAACCACGACGCGTAGTGAGTACAACCAGATCAACCACGACGCGTAGTGAGTACAACCAAATCAACCACGACGCGTAGTGAGTACAACCAGATCAACCACGACGCGTAGTGAGTACAACCAAATCAACCACGACGCGTAGTGAGTACAACCAGATCAACCACGACGCGTAGTGAGTACAACCAGATCAACCACGACGCGTAGTGAGTACAACCAGATCAACCACGACGCGTAGTGAGTACAACCAGATCAACCACGACGCGTAGTGAGTACAACCAAATCAACCACGACGCGTAGTGAGTACAACCAAATCAACCACGACGCGTAGTGAGTACAACCAAATCAACCACGACGCGTAGTGAGTACAACCAGATCAACCACGACGCGTAGTGAGTACAACCAGATCAACCACGACGCGTAGTGAGTACAACCAGATCAACCACGACGCGTAGTGAGTACAACCAGATCAACCACGACGCGTAGTGAGTACAACCAGATCAACCACGACGCGTAGTGAGTACAACCAGATCAACCACGACGCGTAGTGAGTACAACCAGATCAACCACGACGCGTAGTGAGTACAACCAGATCAACCACGACGCGTAGTGAGTACAACCAAATCAACCACGACGCGTAGTGAGTACACACGGGTTGAACATTCGTTCGGTAACGTAATGTTGTTTTATCTGCACTCGACTCATGATGTTCGAATTATGAATTCGAAAACAGTTGTATAAAGACCTGCTTTATGCATTCTGCCTATAGAAATTACAGTTTAATAGAAATCACAGACGCGTAATGTCTTAATGAGAAGGCTCTTACTGCGATAGTGTTGAGAAATGAAACGAAGTTTTCTTTTTGCTAATACTCAAATCACCGTCTTCCGCCGCACCTGTCAGTTGTTGTTGTACGGTAATTGTTCGGTTGTTGTTAAGTTGTTTTATTAGGTTGTTGTTCAGCTGTTGTTCAGACGTTATTCAGTTGCTGTTCAGATATTGTTTAGTTGTTGTACCGATGTTGTTCAGTTGTTGTTCAGATGTTGTTCAGTTGTTGTTCCGATGGTGTTCAGATGTTGTTCCGTTGTTAATTTAAGTTGTTGTTCAGACTCGACATCTGAACAACTGCTGAAGTATATCACTTTGAAAAATTCATATCAAGCCATATTACGTTCTCGTATTGAATTTGACCTTGTATCGGGCCTTGCAATCGCCGGTGCAGACGTTTGAAAAAGTGTATAACTGAGATTTTTTTTGGAGAGTGTAGATAAAAGTAGTTTATGCAACTTTCATATAATGGGGGTCATTAGGACGCGAGTGTCTGTTTATCACACGAGGCGTAGCCGAGTGTGATAATAGATTGACACGAGCATTCTAACGCCTAATTATATGCAGTTGCATACACTATTTTATCTACACTCTCAATAATTTGGAAATAACTAATATTCTTGACATTACAAATGCTTGGCTTATCCAGAATAATTTAAATATTAACATCAAAAAGACTAACTACATAAATTTTAATTTACATAATGAATTAACTTCTATTGACTTTATGGGGGAAACTCTGCGTATTGCTGATAATGTGACATTTTTAGGAATTTTATTAGATCAAAATCTAAATTGGAGAGATCATATAGATAGAGTATGTAGCAAACTAAACAGCTTTACTTTTGCTTTATATAAGCTAACAAGATCAGCATCACGGAGTACAGCTGTTACAGCTTACTTTGCATATGTAGAGTCTGTTCTCAGATATGGTCTCATTATCTGGGATAACGGCTCAGACGTACATAAGGCATTTATTGCCCAAAAAAAGTGTATACGTGCAATATGTAGGCTAGCTCCAGATCAATCATGTAGACCATATTTCAACGATCTGCATATCTTGCCTTTGCCCTGTCTTTACATTTTGGAGATCGCTATTTTTGTCAAGCAGCATCCTAGTTTATTCAAACGGGCAAGTGATGTGTCTTGCCGCCAGAATATGAGATTTCCTAATATCCTCGTACTTGGCACAGTCCCTAGAAGCATGCGATATCAGAAAAACACTGTTTAGCAATGTGTGTGAAGATATTTAATAAAATACCACAACCATTAAAAGACCGACCGATTAACCAATTTAAACGGCAGCTGCGTAAATGGTTGTTAGAACACAGTTTCTACTCTATTTTGGAATTTTATCATTTTAAGGAGTAATTGTTCCTAAATGTTACTATATTAGGATCAGTTCAGTTCCTAATGCTTCTTATCATTCTATGATGAAAAAATAATTTTGTGGTTAGAATTTGTTTATATAATTTTGTTAATAATATTTAATTGTTTGTTTTGTTTAATATTAAGAATTTAAGAAAATAATTGTTGACATTGAGATTGATTTAATTTATTTACCTTTGTTACTGACATGATTGTACTATTAATTTTGCATGCTATTCTTTAATGGCTAAACAAGCGATCTTTTTTAAACCCATTGTACACCTGCATTTTTTTTGTAAATACCTTGTGTTTAAAAGCAATAAATGATTTGATTTGATTTAAAAATCCTTAATTTAACACTTTTCCAAACGTCCGCACCGGTGATTGCATGTTGTTGCACAACATCTCAACAACAATCTAATAAAACAACTGAACAACAACCGGAAAATTACTAAACAACAACAACTGACTGGTGCGGCAGAAGATGGCGATTTAAGTATTAGCAAAAAAATACATTCATTTCTCAACTTTATCGAAGTAAGAGCCTTCTGATTAAGGCATTACACTTCTGTAATTTTTATTAAATTGTTATTTATTTAGACAGAATGCATAAAGCAGGTCTTTATACAACTGTTTTCGAATTTATAATTCGAACATTATGAGTCGAGTGTAGATAAAATAGTGTATGCAACTGTATATAGGCATTGGCATGCTCGTGTCAATATATTCAGTCACTTGCATTTAAATGACCTCTATTATAAGACAGTTGCATAAACTACTATTACGCGCCTTATTTGCTTATGCTTTGGTAGAGAGTGTATCCCTCTACGTTTCGGCTGGTTATGACAGCCTTCTTCACGGAGGTGGACAGATTACACACGCCCGCCCTAATTGCCTAACACAGTGTTAGATAAGTCGCGTACACTTACATCATGAGTGATACAGTTGTTCGTTTAATAATAATATTTGATTTATTTCACCATTTATTCTGTAACAGAACAACACCGCTGTGTGATGCCGGCTTAGAATAGCATCATCCCATTTCTTTCCCGCGCCGCGGGTGTCGCAAGGGGCGACTAAGAGACCCGAGGGTGCCATGTGTTGAATTTTCAAGCGCGGGTAGGATGTGAACCTGCATTACTAGTGGCGACGCCTCTTCCATCTGAAAATTTTGCAAGTTTTCAAAAATTTTATACCTAACACGGGAAGTGTTTTAAAATTTGGTATTCAATTTATCGCGGGTTTTCATCGTTTACACTACATTCAATCTGTGAAGATATATTCAACCTGTAAATTTTTGAGTTTGAAAAAAACAAAACAAAAAACGGTTCCATGTGTATAAATTATTTTAGGCGACAGGCTGATAACTTGCCTCGCAAGGGATAGAGACGTTGTAGGGACACATTTTTTTAAAAGTAAAAAAAAAAGTAAAAATGCACTTAAATATGAGCTTACACTCGTTTCCCGCGAGCCTTGCTAACCACTCATGTCACAGAACATGTACTTGTAATACCGTGCAATATATAAGCGAAATTTTCCGCATTTACGTATTTCACTGATCACCCTTCCTTCTGATGCAACACCTAACACATGGATAGACACCCCAAACATAAACTGTATAACGTGATATGTGTGTGCGTTATTCCAGCGGCGCGATGCGAGCGCTCGCGTGCGTGGGGCGCCGCGTGATGGCGCCGGGGGAGGGGCCGGGGCAGCCGGGCGACACTCGGTAACTATACCAAACACATAAGTGGACTAGCTGTTGTGTTGCTTATGTGTTAATCCATGTTACCTTATATATGTGTGCCAATTTTTTTTACAATTTATTACATTAGTTTTTGCGTGAAGAAGAATCAAACAAACATATTATCTTTCGCATTTATGGTATTAGTAGGATATCTGCGTGTGCGGAAAGAGAATAGTCGTGGGCAAAAAGTGAAGTTATAATTTTTTCGTAGGTTGCCATAACAAATTTGTCCTACTGAGGCATAGAGGCGCTCCCAAATCTCACGCTGGTTCTTTTCTGCAGAATTATACTAAAATAAGATAAATACGACTTAATTAAGCTGTCGATTTCTCAAATTATTAAAAAAAAATAATAATAATAATAATATTAAAAATATTATGTCGGTTTACGTCATGTGAAGACAGTTAACTGTATTTTTGTAATATAAAACTAACAAGTCTTTAAATATTTCAATTTAGCCTAAACTAGGATTACTTTGTATCTCAGGCAAACAAGGTCATATTTATTATAATAAACTATTGTCACAAAAAAGGTGGTCCCGCGCTGCGCTCGCCTCCCTGGCTGTGGCGGCCAAACGACAAGCTGACAAGATTGTCGCTGACAGGATCACTTCATTGCCTGATGCTGTCAAACAGGTAAATATAGTAAACAACAAAAATACAAATTGCAAAACAAATCTTAGTTGTTCTTAATATAATGTAAAAACTGTTCGTTACTATTGTATAAAATAAAAATAAAGCAATGTTATAAAATGATTAAATAAGTTTAACTAGTAATAATGCTGTGACACGAATAATAACCCTGTCAAATATGTAACAATTATGGAAAACATATATTATCTATGAAAAAGTTAACAAATATAAATAAGGTAACAATATTTTTAATCTAGTAATAATGTTGTCAGGCGTAACTTGCCTGTTTTATAATAAAAATCAATATTATACGTCAACATTTTATGAAATTTTCGAGTTATTAATGGAAAAATAGTTAATAACGCACCTATTACCATGTTTTCTGTTATTCTGTTTGTGTGGCAAATAAATTGATTATATGGTTTTTTCATGAGCACACTATTATAGTAGTTTATGCAACTGTCATATAATGGGGGTCTTTAGGATGCGAGTGTGTTTAATAATAGTTTGACAGCATTCTTATGCCTCATTATATGCAGTTGCATACACTATTTTATCTACACTCTCCAAAAAAATTCAGTTAGGTATACACTTTTCCAAACGTCCGCACCGGCGCTTGCAAGGTCCGATACAAGGTCAAATTCAATACGAGAACGTAATATGGCTTGATATGAATAAAAAAAATCTATACTTGAGCAGTTGTTCAGATGTCGAGTCAGCATCTGAACAACTAAAGAACACCTAAACAACATCTAAACTGCACCGGAACAACATCGGAACAGCAACTAAACAACAACTGAACAGCATCTGAACAACAACTGAACAACATCCGAACAACAACTAAATAACATCGGTACAACTAAACACCACCTGAACAACAATTTAATAACAACTGAAAAACACCTGAACAACTGCTAAACATCTGAACAACATCTAAACAACATCTGAACAACAGCTGAACAACATCTCAACAGCAACTGAACAACAACCTAATAAAACAACTGAAACACAACCGAACAATAAACGAACAATTACCGTACAACAACAACTTATTGGCAAAAAATAACTTCGTTTCATTTATCAAGTTTGTCTCAGTAAGAGCATTGCGTCTATAATTTCTATAGGCAGAATGCATAAAGCAGGTCTTTATACAACTGTTTTCGAATTCATAATTCGAACATTATGAGACGAGTGTAGATGAAATTGTTTATTTGACTCCCACAGGCATCAAAGCGGCCGAAATGCGGCGTACTCTCCTTCGTAGCGGAGTTCGAGGAACTGTCGCGCGCGTGTGAAGCGATCTTCCTGAAGGACGCGCGCCGAGCGGACCTAGAGCGCTGGTACTTGACACTCGCCACAGCCATGCTTCACGCCATACACCACGCCGACCATCCCAGGACGCCTAAAGCTATCGTACATATGGGTAAGCGATCTTCCTGAAGGACGCGCGCCGAGCGGACCTAGAGCGCTGCTACTTGACACTCGCCACAGCCATGCTTCACGCCATACACCACGCCGACCATCCCAGGACGCCTAAAGCTATCGTACATATGGGTAAGCGATCTTCCTGAAGGACGCGCGCCGAGCGGACCTAGAGCGCTGGTACTTGACACTCGCCACAGCCATGCTTCACGCCATACACCACGCCGACCATCCCAGGACGCCTAAAGCTATCGTACATATGGGTAAGGACCTAAGAACTATTGTAGTCGAGCAAAAAGTATGGCAGTAGCATTCCTTTCTTGAAGAATTATAGTCATGTTCGACACAGCTATAACAATATTGTCAGATTGTTAACAACACTGTCAAATTGTTAACAATATTGTCAGATTGTTAACAACACTCAAATTGTTAACAATATTGTCAGATCGTAAACAACACTGTCAAATTATAAACAATATTTTGATCATTTGTCCGGGTCTACCGCTATAGGAAATAAGGTAAATATTTATCGATTTACTTGGGTCCCGCCCGACGACGTTACCTTCCGACGTTTACCTTAAAACTATCTATCTACCATAGAAAACATAATCGCGAGCGTTTAAAAATTACATTACATTAACAGCCACACACAATAGTCCACTGCTGGACATGGGCCTCCCCCTATTCGGGGGTATTGCCATGCTCACCACGCTTGGCAGGTGGATTGGCGAGCGCGTTGCATTCACAGGGAACGCTGCTGCCCACTCTCTGGATGATTATCCCTTAGTTGCTTCTCACGACACCCACGAGTAGAATTGCGTTTAAAAGTTATTTTAACAATACAAAACTGTCAAATTGTTAACAAAATTGTCAAATTGACAAAATTGGTTACACTTTGACAATATTGTTCACATTTTTTTTTAATTTAACTACGATATGGAGGTTGGCGATTCTACCAGGGCGCCCCGGTAGCATTGCGCATGAAATGGTTTTAGATGATCTGCAGCATTTTCAGATATGTGTCTATTTCCAGAGAACTACCACCGGCTGCACGGCGTGCTGTCGTCGCTGCGTGTGGCCGCGCTGGAGGCGACGCGCAAGCAATGCAAGCAGAGGTACCAGGACTCGCTGCGAGCGTATGTCACTCAGTACTTCGGCCGCCCCTTGGAGAGACTCACACTGTTCTTTGAGGTGAGTGCAGTGCAATATGTCGTGGCCGCGCTGGAGACGACGCGCAAGCAATGCAAGCAGAGGTACCAGGACTCGCTGCGAGCGTATGTCACTCAGTACTTCGGCCGCCCCTTGGAGAGACTCACACTGTTCTTTGAGGTGAGTGCAGTGCAATATGTCGTGGCCGCGCTGGAGGCGACGCGCAAGCAATGCAAGCAGAGGTACCAGGACTCGCTGCGAGCGTATGTCACTCAGTACTTCGGCCGCCCCTTGGAGAGACTCACACTGTTCTTTGAGGTGAGTGCAGTGCAATATGTCGTGGCCGCGCTGGAGGCGACGCGCAAGCAATGCAAGCAGAGGTACCAGGACTCGCTGCGAGCGTATGTCACTCAGTACTTCGGCCGCCCCTTGGAGAGACTCACACTGTTCTTTGAGGTGAGTGCAGTGCAATATGTCGTGGCCGCGCTGGAGGCGACGCGCAAGCAATGCAAGCAGAGGTACCAGGACTCGTTGCGAGCGTATGTCACTCAGTACTTCGGCCGCCCCTTGGAGAGACTCACACTGTTCTTTGAGGTGAGTGCAGTGCAATATGTCGTGGCCGCGCTGGAGGCGACGCGCAAGCAATGCAAGCAGAGGTACCAGGACTCGCTGCGAGCGTATGTCACTCAGTACTTCGGCCGCCCCTTGGAGAGACTCACACTGTTCTTTGAGGTGAGTGCAGTGCAATATGTCGTGGCCGCGCTGGAGGCGACGCGCAAGCAATGCAAGCAGAGGTACCAGGACTCGTTGCGAGCGTATGTCACTCAGTACTTCGGCCGCCCCTTGGAGAGACTCACACTGTTCTTTGAGGTGAGTGCAGTGCAATATGTCGTGGCCGCGCTGGAGGCGACGCGCAAGCAATGCAAGCAGAGGTACCAGGACTCGTTGCGAGCGTATGTCACTCAGTACTTCGGCCGCCCCTTGGAGAGACTCACACTGTTCTTTGAGGTGAGTGCAGTGCAATATGTCGTGGCCGCGCTGGAGGCGACGCGCAAGCAATGCAAGCAGAGGTACCAGGACTCGCTGCGAGCGTATGTCACTCAGTACTTCGGCCGCCCCTTGGAGAGACTCACACTGTTCTTTGAGGTGAGTGCAGTGCAATATGTCGTAGCCGCGCTGGAGGCGACGCGCAAGCAATGCAAGCAGAGGTACCAGGACTCGCTGCGAGCGTATGTCACTCAGTACTTCGGCCGCCCCTTGGAGAGACTCACACTGTTCTTTGAGGTGAGTGCAGTGCAATATGTCGTAGCCGCGCTGGAGGCGACGCGCAAGCAATGCAAGCAGAGGTACCAGGACTCGCTGCGAGCGTATGTCACTCAGTACTTCGGCCGCCCCTTGGAGAGACTCACACTGTTCTTTGAGGTGAGTGCAGTGCAATATGTCGTAGCCGCGCTGGAGGCGACGCGCAAGCAATGCAAGCAGAGGTACCAGGACTCGTTGCGAGCGTATGTCACTCAGTACTTCGGCCGCCCCTTGGAGAGACTCACACTGTTCTTTGAGGTGAGTGCAGTGCAATATGTCGTGGCCGCGCTGGAGGCGACGCGCAAGCAATGCAAGCAGAGGTACCAGGACTCGCTGCGAGCGTATGTCACTCAGTACTTCGGCCGCCCCTTGGAGAGACTCACACTGTTCTTTGAGGTGAGTGCAGTGCAATATGTCGTGGCCGCGCTGGAGACGACGCGCAAGCAATGCAAGCAGAGGTACCAGGACTCGCTGCGAGCGTATGTCACTCAGTACTTCGGCCGCCCCTTGGAGAGACTCACACTGTTCTTTGAGGTGAGTGCAGTGCAATATGTCGTGGCCGCGCTGGAGACGACGCGCAAGCAATGCAAGCAGAGGTACCAGGACTCGCTGCGAGCGTATGTCACTCAGTACTTCGGCCGCCCCTTGGAGAGACTCACACTGTTCTTTGAGGTGAGTGCAGTGCAATATGTCGTGGCCGCGCTGGAGACGACGCGCAAGCAATGCAAGCAGAGGTACCAGGACTCGCTGCGAGCGTATGTCACTCAGTACTTCGGCCGCCCCTTGGAGAGACTCACACTGTTCTTTGAGGTGAGTGCAGTGCAATATGTCGTGGCCGCGCTGGAGACGACGCGCAAGCAATGCAAGCAGAGGTACCAGGACTCGCTGCGAGCGTATGTCACTCAGTACTTCGGCAGCGGATGAAACTGCAGGGCGGGTAGCTAGTCAGTTTATAAGTGTGTTTATTATAAGTAAGATTTAGATATTTTATTTATTTTGCATTATCTAATACATAATTACAGGTTATTGCATTACATAAAATAAAAATGTCTAAGGATAACACAATCGTCAAAAAAAAAACAATTAATAAATGTAAATTTAACAAATAAAAAACAATGTCAAATTGGTAAAAAAAAATACAAAACTGTAATTATTATTAACCTAGTAATTTAACAATGTCTAACAAATTTCAACTTAGCAAATTAATAACAAATGTGAAATTCGAAGATGGTATTTTTTTATATTTGGCTTCCATCGCCTTCAGACGATGATTCTGCCAGAGTCAAGGTCAATGAAAACATAATAATATTAAAATGGGTGCGTATTTGAATATCTAAAATTAAAATACTTTACGTAAAAATACCTACGTTCAGAATCCCTAAAATCTATATACCTAGTGGTTTTTCTACCTAAATTCAAAATACCGCAAGTATGAAATGTCAAATGGATTATGTTACCAAAGTTCATAAAGATAAAACTTGAAATATCTACGTTTAAAGTCCCTAAAATTGATGTACCTCAAAGTTGATTGACCTAAATTCAAAATACTGTCAGTATAAGTATGTGAAGATCAAAAGGTATAAGCAAAAAGAAACACGACCTATCACAGTATTAAATTTTAATCAACATAATGGTTATCAAAAATAAAAGTATTAATTTTTCTACTTAGTAAATCAAAGGTACAGAAATAATACAGTACACTAAGGTACGATAATCAAGAACAGCCAACGATGTCTTATTACATGGTTCCAACAAGAAGGAACCATAGTCTAGATGACTGATGACGCACCAGAGCATAATTTATAATATTTTTTGGGTATAGGTATAGGGATGAGATGCCCACCAGTCACTAGATAGAGAGCGTAGAACATTAATACTTTTTTCACATTTTTTACTCACATGGTCAATATGATGAACTCCAGACAGTTTGGAATCTAGGATTACTCCTAAAAATTTTGATGAATCTTTCACAGGAACTGCTTGACCGTTCAGGGAAATAAGAAACAGTGGGGTATCTTTTTGCAATCAAAGTGGTTAACTAACAACTGACACAAAATATCAAAAACATAAACAAAGAGACAATTTTATCAGTCCACCCTCTTTTTTGCTCGCGGCGCCCGAACTACTATTTAAAAAGAACGCTCACGAGTGATGCATCATTTTAGGTATTTTGACCACTGGGTATTTTAAACGTTGGTGTTATAACTGTAGATATTTTATTACATTAGACATTTAGTCCATTAGTTTTTTAAAACTTAGTTATTTTATAAGTCGGCGTTATAAGCTAAGGTATTATAAACCACTAGGTATATAGATTTTAGGGATTCTGAACGTAGGTATTTTTACGTAAAGTATTTTAATTTTAGATATTCAAATACGCACCCTAAATAATAGGTAAACAGAATTTCAATAATAATGTCAAACTACGTAAATATCAATGTCAAAAAGTAAAAATAAAATAAATCTTATTAAAAGGTATAATACTACAAATTATTGTAGTTTATTCAGAGTCACATACTAAAAATTAATTTGCAGAGTAAAATTCGTTTACCAGCAAAAGACATTAAATATAATAACTGCGTCCATTATTTGGGCACCTCATGAGAGTACCTATTGCTTGCTTATTGAAAAAATTCAAAAAGCGTTCTTGAGATCGCTTTATAAGAAATGCTTTGGTTATTATCCTTTCCTCTATCCAACAAAGTTCATCCAGGGTACTTTAGGTTTTAACTCACTAGAAACGAGGAGGGACTACCAACTCATGGTAACAACTTGCCGTATCCTCCGTGGGGAGTATGATAGCCCAGAATTGGTGTCGAGTACACTATCATTTTATGTACCGGATAGGTACTTGCGTGGTCGTAGACACCAGCTTCTAGCTATACCGAACTGCCGCACGGAGGCACGACGTCAGTCGCCTCTACAACGAGGGCTAGGCCTCATTGGTCAACTCCTAAATCAGACACCAGACATGGACTTATTTACCGAAAGCATGTATCATTTAAGTAAGAGGTATCTTGCTTACTGTGAAAAAAATCATGACTTAGTGTATGGTAGAAAATATTGATTTAAGTTTGATCTGATCTTACTATTCTCCTAAGTTTATTTTTGTTATATTGTTATGTTTTTCTGTTTCCTTGTATGGTATTTTTAGGTTTATCCTGTAGGCTATACATTGTATTTTATAATAAATAAATAAATAAATAAATAATATAATATAATAAGACAAATATATGTGTATTTGTATGTAGGTTTATATTTATATCATAGTTTTGTATTCTGTATTTATTGTGTTTATTCAAGTTACCTTTTCTTTCATGATTACTCTCGCACTGCTCTGTTTTTCAATACTCTCTCCTCCACCCAAAGGTTGTCTGGAAGAGATCGCTTGTAGCGATAAGGCCGCCTTTGCGCATGTTAGCAATAATTTTTCCTGATATTTTAGTTTTTTATTTTGTGCAATAAAGTGTTTTTACTTACTTACTTACATTTTAGTTGGCGATAAAATGCTTCGTCTTTGGCTTCATTTCTGAGGCTGTAATGATGTGTTTGTCCAGGGCGTGTCGGAGGCGGTGGCGGGCGGCGTTCGCGAGGACGAGGTGTGCTACCGCGCCGCCTTCTCCAAACACGAGCTGAAGCGCCTGCTCGCCATGTACCCCGCACATGAAGGTATGTACCTTTTATTGAACCATGTGGTTCTTTTTTATTTCAGATATATAATTGTTCTTGCCTAGATCTTGTATCGCTGTGACTGCTACAATCATCCAGTAACAATAACTTTACACAGACAAAGAAAAGATGAAAAAAAAAGTTTCAACTTTTACTTTATCTGTCACTACTGTGTTATTTTATTACAAACAAGTAACTTTATTTCTTTTTAATAACCGATAAAAGAAACTATATAATTCGAATTTATTTTATCTACACTCGTCTCATAATGTTCGAATTATGAATCTGAAATCAGTTGTTTAAAGACCTGCTTTATGCATTCTGCCTATATAAATTACAGTTTCATAGAAATTACAGAAGCGTAATGTCTTAATGAGAAGACTCTTACTTTGATAAAGTTGAGAAATTAAACGAAGTTTTTTTTGTTAATACTCAAATCGCCATCTTCCGCCGCACCTGTCAGTAGTTGTTGTACGGTAATTGTTCGTTTCTCGATCGGTTGTTGTTCAGTTGTTTTATTAGGTTGTTGTTCGGTTGTTATTCAGTTGTTTCATTAAGTTGTTGTTAAGATGTTGTATAAACTACTAAGTATTATCTGTCACTACTGTATTATTTTATTACGAACAAGTAACTCCATTACCTTTTGATGAATGATAAAATACACCATAATAAGATCAGATAATTCTTTATCAATAAACTTAATAACAAATAGGTAACACGATATAAAATATCCACGATGAATATTATCCGAACTTATTTTAATAAGTAATATTTTTGCAGTGCGCAAATCCCTCCACCGGCTATACAAAACCGTGGAGAAACAAGTGAGTGAAGACAGCGGACTCTTACAAGTGGTGTGGCGCGCCATGCAGGAGGAGTTCATCGCGCAGCACACGCAGCTACAGGTAACTTGCGGTAGATGGCGTTGTAAGAAAGTTGTGTTTCAAGTACAGTTCTAAAACGCGGTTTTAACTTTTTTTTGGTACAGTATGTATGAACAAAAGATTAATGTGATAAATGGAGTCACGTGTAGGGTTTCTTTTTATGATAACTGGCATGACTTGATAAGCTTGAAAATGTAATATTGTTAATCTATATTTTAATTGGCTTTCTATAAATGCTCAATGCTCTACCCATGCATGCGAATATGCCGGATAAAATGGTCCTGAAATCACAAAAAAATCATAACTCGATGAAAACGTAATTTATCGAAAACCCGCTTCTGTCAGATTAAAGCACACATGGTGAAGCTTATTTACAGAATGTTGTATGAATAATAGTAGTGTCGCTGTAGTTACAGATAGCGAAAGTGCTAGAATTGGTCGCGTTTTCTTCTAGTTATGATTTTTTTGGGTGTATTTACGTTTGTGCCGGCTGTGTGATACCGGTTGAGAATAGCGTGACCCCATTTCTTTCCCACAGGTGTCATAAGAGGCGACTAAGAGATTTGAGGATTTATGTGTATTACAATATTGGGCGACAGGCTGACAACCTGTCATTAGAATACATACATACATATATCACGCCTATAATCCCTTGCGGGGTAGGCAGAGCGTAAACTGCCGCATAAAACGGACATTTACGCCACATCTGACAAATATTTGAGGGTCATTCGGAAAATTGTGTATCACTATAGTGACAGGTTGTCAGCCTATCGCCTAAAATTGCAATACACACCCTTAAGTCCCTAAGTCGCCTCTTACGACTCCCATGGGAAAGAAAAAGGGTGATGCTATTCTGAGCCGGCATCACACGGAGAAACGGTCCTTCTTCTTTTTCTGAAACGGTCCTCAAATATTTGTTAGGTGTGGCGATACCGACCATATGTTAACACTTTGCTTACCCCGCGAGGGATATAGGCGTGATATAAATACGTATGTGTTATCCTTATCCTATTTACCGCCAACGCTGCATCGAGCGGGCTGCACAGCTCTAGTATTTTGGCGAATCTATCCCGCGCGTGCAGGCCGCTCGACGCAGCGTTGGCGCTATCAGTTGGTTGACATGGTTGGTGGTTCCAGACGCGCATCACAGCGTGCTACCCCGGCTCGGGGCTGTGCATGCCGCTCACCACGCAGGATATCCTCGAGGCATTCTCCGACATCGCCAGGGAACACTAGACCTCACCATCACTACGCATAACGGCCAAATAGCTCATTAGATGGTGCTTCTTTTACACATCATTTACTTAATAGTGCTGAGAAAATTTAAGAGAGGTTACCTATGTGCACTGTTTTCCTACTACTCTGTTTAAGGCGAGTGTAGGCGTCAACGACCTCGACAGCGGCGCCACTTTATAAAATAAAAGTTTCTCTTTATACAGTCTTTCAAACCGATACCCAAGTTTTTAGTACTATCCATAAGTAAAATTAGAACCTGCAAATTTAATAAAATATTCGCAGCCATTTAAGTTATGGAAAAAAGTTTTTAAAAACGGCCAATTTTGGAATTACTGCCATAACTTTATTATAGCGAATATTTTATTGAGTTTTCAGGTTGTAATTTTACTTGGGCAATACATACTTTACAATAATACTAAAAACTTAGGCAAAGTAAATTCTGATAGATTGGTCAAAAACAAGATCGTTCACGAGTACGCTCGCCTTAATAGTAAAGTATTTATGTAGTTATGGTCTGATTATAGTAAGCAACTTGGCCGCTGCGGCGCTAGAGCGGTCAGGCCGTTTCTTGCGGGATTACAAAGACATGTTCGCAAAGAGTTCTACGAAAGAATTCAGTAAAATAATGTATAATATGCAGTATATTTAGTTGCAAAAAAAACTCCATGTAAATTCGTGACAAACGTCCTGGCTGCTTAAGCGCCGCAGCGGCCGAGCGGATAAATATAATTCGACCCTAAGACTTATTGACTTAATTTATAACATTTAGTCTTATTAAGATACAAATGTAACTTATTTATTGTGCTGCTATTTGTAAGATAGAAGTATATTTGTATATAGTGGATTTTTATAATAAATAAGCTTTATATTTACTCATTTATTATGTTTTTCATTTATAAAAAGAATTAAGGAACCAAATGCATTATTATTACATAATAAGTAGATTTCAATAAAACACAATGGATATTTTGTAGTGTGTGTAATTAAATAACTAGGTATTGATTTGCTATAACATTGATCTTCATTCTTCTGCGCTCCACATCCAGCTTAGCTTAGAGTATGGCTTAGTCCAGGGACTTGGGGGGGTAGTAGTTCAGGTAGACTAGGCCAGACGCCTTCGCCTGGAAGAAAAGAGAATATTAGAAGCTGTATACATATAGTGGAGGTTACATATACAATGTCATCAAATGAAAATGAAATAACTTTATTCAATGTAGGATAGTATTATCACTTATTGACGTCATGATCCGTCATTGTTAAAATAAATTTGCATAACGTAATTTTCTTTTTTTATAACAATTTTGTATTGTCCTAATAGAAGACCGGAAACCAAACATTGATCAACCTAAAATAATGTTGTCCTGAGTTACCTCCATTCTATGTAGGATATCTACTTTGCACTGATATTTTTTATGAAAGAAATCAAAACTCTCCCTGCTTAGTCTCTAGAACTACTAAAAGTATATTATGAAGATAAAAGTTGAAAAATGGTGGCATTGGCAGAGGATTGAACCCAGGACCTAGTGAGTACCAACTTCTTATATTCTTATTTTAAAAACAATATAGCACTGGGAGTGCAAAATAAGCCATAGTACTTCTAAAAGTACCTTATAAAGACTAAAATCTTCAGATCCAATGTTGCTCTGAAAGCAGGTCTATACATACTAGAAAACTTGCAAAATTTTCAAGCGCAGACAGGATGCAGGATGATGGAAAATTTTGCAAGTTTTCTAGAATTGTATACCTAACACGGGAAGTGTTTTTAAAATTTGGTATTCAAGGTCTATACAGAAGTAGCAAAATATTAGCTGCTCACTGTTATTTAGGAAAAATACTTAGTAAATACGCTAGTTGCTTAATTACATTGCATATACTTACAACGGCAATAGAGGCGACGGTGAAAGCAATACCAGTGATCAGCACCATGTTGTAGCGACGGTTCCTGGCTTCGTAAGCGGCTTGCCACGAACCCTTGGGAACGGGCAGCTCGTCCATGGTGGCGGGCTTGAAGTGCGAGTGGGCGTCGTGGCCGTAACGGCGCACTGGAATAAAGAAAATTAATAAAATATGTTTATTTCTTACAGTATTCTTTAAAAGCTAGGAACATGAGACAACACTTGTTTTAGAAGGTATGTAAAGAGTCATGTAAACCAAAGTAATCTTGTTCGACAAAGCCTAAAGGTTTTGAAATAGTATAGATAACGAGTAATGTAGGACAGCAAAAATCAATCAAAGGATCTTATTGATAAGGTAAATTTTTAGGTTACTTTTTTTAGATGTTATGTAACAATATGCTGGAATAGCAGTAAAATGCCATGATTAGCGTAGTAATAGGAGTGTTTATTTGTAAATGCATGGTAACATGATTAACTTAACGGTCTGAGCAAGTAATCATTGGAAAAATGACGATCGATTGGTGACAGTGTTACGGGCGTAAGTTAACAAAAACAAATGAAAGCGCTTACCCGCCTGCTGCAAAACTCTGGACGCTTGTCGTGAAACGTTCATTTTGGTAATGTTCTTTTGTTTCCAGAAAAATCACACAATATGCAGTTTTCTGCGCAACACGACCAAAGAAATTCTAGGAAAACCTCTTTTCTCAACACCACAGACTAAAAATTTGACAGAATAGAGCGCCATCTACTCTAAAATTCGGAACTAAATTGGGGATAGTTCGTTTCATTGTTAATGTGAAAGAAAATCCGCGCGGTTTTCAAATAAAACGAGGGTTTTTCATTGATAACAATCAATTTGTTATTATTTTTTTGTATTCTGTCTGTATTACAAATCTCGATAATATTACATAAGAACTTCTGGCTCAAACATGGATTTTGTAACACATTTATGCGGCAAAATTTTCCCACCGTTAAGATAGATTTCGTCTTTGATTACGACGTCTTCTCCTAGAACACTCATGTTTTCCATTCTCACCCACCGACCAACTTGAGAACGCCAGCCTATAATGCAGTTCTCTATCCAGGCGTTCTGGAAAATATAAGCGTCTTTAAGTATGACAGCTTTCTTGATACAAGCGCCATCCTCGATGACAACACCAGGGCCGATGGTAACATCAGGGCCAATACGGCAGCCTTTGCCAATCTTAGCTGTAGGATCGAGCAAAACATTCCCAATTATAATGAAGTCCTTGCTCCCACACTTCAGGTCTGAAGGCTTTTTTTGCCGAAAATCTGCAAGGTAGAAAGATGTTCCCACTATGAAATCTTTCGGCTGTCCAATGTCCATCCAAAATCCTCTCAAATCCATTGCGTAGAGTGGCCCTGCTTCCACCATCTGTGGAAACACTTCCTTCTCAATGGACATTGGGCGGAGTTCTATTCTGTTTAAAACAGACGGGTTAAACACGTAAATTCCAGCGTTTATTTTGTCAGAAATAAAGTCTTCTGGCTTTTCAATAAATTTCTCTATCAGACCGTTTTCCTTGCTGACGACAACGCCGTATTTCGAAGGTTCGTCAACTTTCGTCAACAGAATTGTGCCTTCTTTTCCATGACTCTTATGATAAAGTAATAAATCTTTGAAAGGAAACTTGCAGATCACATCCGAGTTCAGAACGAAAAAAGGCTCTACATTTTCGTTCAGTAATTTCCGTGCTAAGGCCAGCGGTCCGGCCGTTCCCAGAGGTTCAATTTCATGAGAAAATATCAAAATTACTCCCAATTTTCTTGATCCTTCAGTCAGTTTCTTCTCCATATCTTCAGCCTTATACGAAACAGCTAGAATAACTTGAGTACCTAATCCCAGCTTCTGCTAATGCTTCGATCTGATGCAATACTATGGGTTTGTTAGCAAACTCTACCAAAGGTTTTGGTCTTGTCAAAGTTAGCGGACGCAAACGAGTGCCAAATCCACCAACTAGGATCAACGCAAGAGGTTCACTTGATTTACTTCCACACATGACTTCAGAACGTTGCTAGACACGGTGTACTATAGATGTAAATCAACCGATTTAAAACGATTTAAATCAAATCTTGAGGTTTTAAACCTGAAAAAAATCTTTTTCAACCGTTTTAAACTCGCCTGGAAAAATAAAAGGCCTGTGTTTTACAGTTTATTAAAACCACTTTTAGGTCAATTACCTACCTACGCAAATCTTTTTCAACCGTTAAAAACTCGCCTGCAAAAATAAAAGCTCTGTATGTCAACTGTCTGATGTTTTACATTTTAAGTCAATTAAACCTAGGTACGCAAAGATAGCCTGCAAAAAACTCTGTATTTCAGATACGGTGGCGCGTGCCGGCCGGCACTTGTTTTGAATAAAATTGGTTTTAAACCAAACGCACACACTCGCAGGCTCTCGTTTTAAACGATGCTCTGCTCACATCACACACACACACACACACGCGCGCGCGCGCAATCACCTTTGTGTTGCGCCGCCGCCTTGGCTTTGTCGGCTCTTGTCCGCGATCGCCGCATTTGTCTCACTCTTTCGTATCAACATTCGTTCTCAGTCGTTTTTCGCACTGATAATAAACAAGTGCAGTGTGCCCACCTTGGGAAATTTTCCCCGAAATTTAGGGGATATTTTCTCGTTTAGGGGATTTTTTAGGGGACAAAAATATTTAGGGAATTTTAGGGAAAAAAAATATTTTGCGGATTTTTAGGGGAAAAAATATTCAGAGAAATTCAATATCTAACCGTTACCGTTAACATACCCCGACCCCGACCCAGATCCCGATCCCGATCCCGATCCCGATCCCGGTCCCGGGTTTATGATTTCTTAGACGGCGGTGGTTCGTTACACTGCCATGTGAGTGGCCTCTTAGTAGTAGGTTGAAAAACTCTAAAACTGGGGTTCATCGGATCGGTGGACGACTCGGTGTCCCACACGAAAAGAAGAGGAAGAAGAATGTGACATTTCAATTCAAATTATCTACCAAGCTATTTTAAACTTTACTAAAAAGTAATATGAAAGTACAAAAACACATTAAATCGTCCATATAAACTTTACTAAACCTCAACTCCAACTAATTCTAGAGTCTTTACCTCGACAGTATCACGAAAATGCATTAAAAATATTGAAATAAAAAAAAACATAGTTATCAGCCAACCGTGGTTTTAAACCGGAAAAAAACCGTTGTTTACGTTTTAAACGGTTTTTTTCGTTTTCAACAGGTTGGTTTAATTGGTTTAAAATCGGCCTTACATCTATACGGTGTACTACGCGAAAAAAAAAGATAATTCGTTCAACTTCCAAAAGTTAGAATAAACGACTGAATGACGTTTGAATCATACAAATGTGTAATATACGCTGACGCCTGAATATTTCACAATAGTTACATGTTCTGAATTGCTTTTTAATATTTTACAGGCGTTGCGTATGAAATTAAACAGCTGTACAAGTTGTTTTATGATGTTTTTGTTTGTTATATGCTAGTTTATTTTTCAAAAGTGAAAGTTATTGGTTTTTTAGGTCGATGATATAATATTTGTTTTAGTAAGTTCCACATAAACATCACAAACTTCATATTTTTGTGAAAATCTAGAGTTCTGTGTGTGTGTCTAAGAACAAAGAAACTTGCGCAAAAATCTACCCAAGTAATCTACTCGTGATGTCGTGATATGCAAACGCAGTCGATACTTATAACTTTTAACTCTTCAAAAGATGAATCACTATCACTACATAGTATAAAATAAAGTCGCTTCCCGTTTGGTGTCTCCTTATATCTTTAGAATTACCCAACGGATTTTGATGCGGTTTTTTTTATTAGATAGAGTAACTTGAGAGGAAGGTTTATAAGTATAATTTATTCCGGGAAATTGTCACATTCCCATGGGAAAACGGGTAACCCAACTGGTAGTAAACTTTTGACCCCCTTTTGACACCTTTTATGATTAAAATTTCAAAAATGCTGAAACACGTATTTAATTATTTTAAGTTATGAGTCTTATCAGAAATTTTGAAACAGATCACATTTAAGATAAAAAACTTTCATACAAACTTTTAACCCCCTTTTCACCCATTTAAAGGTTAAAATTTCAAAAATGCTGAAACACGTGTTTAATTATTTTAAGTTATTTGTCTAATCAGAAATTTTGAAACAGATCACATTCATTTAAAAAAACGAACTTTCATACAAACTTTAAACCCCCGTTTGACCCTAAAGGGTTAAAATTTCAAATATGCTAAAACACGTGTTTAATTATTTTAAGTCATAAGTCTTATCACTAATTTTGAAACGGATCACACTTAAGACAACGAACTTTCATACAAACTTTTAACCCCTTTTTCATCTCTTGGGGGATTAAAAAAAACGGAATTTAAAGTAAAGTTGCTTCCCATGTCTGTCCCTGTCTGTTTGTTTGTTTGTATGCTTAAATCTTCAAAACCACTTAACGGATCTTGATGAACTTTTTTAAAAGATAGTGAAGAGAGGAAGGTTTTTATGTATGATTTATGTCGGGAGAAGGTCTGTTTCCCGTGGGAAATCAGTTAGCAGCGGGTGAAACCGCTGGGCGGGCCGCTATGGAATATAAATACAAAAACTTGGTCAAGCAGTGATATTTCGTACAAAATCAGACGTCAAACAAAGCAGCTGTCAATTGAATACCAACACCAACACCCTCCAACACAAGTTTTATATCATGTGTTCGTGGTTGTACTTGTACCTACTGACTGGGTGCCGTAGCTCGGCAACACAGTTCTTATTCCGTTCAGATAGAGTCTAATGCCTTGTTATGCAAATAGCCTGCTATCAGAAGCGAGAGTGGATGCCAAAGCAAGCTTGAAGCGGGTTTACAAGACAGTCAAGTGCTCGCGTGGGGAGGGACGACTCGACTCGCGGCTGGTGCACACCGCGCGCGATTGCTCTTTGTTTGTTTACGATAAAGAAAGAACTGTCACAAAAAAACTCCCTAAAATTACCCATTGGAATGCGGGCTAAAATTGACTCTACACCAAGTTCTATATAGTGTGCTTGTAATGGTGTAATAGCTGTGGTAATAGTGCTTGTGATGATGGAGTGGCTGAAGGGAATAGTGGGAAGGGGGAAACGAGAAGATCTCGAGGAAGCAGAGGTAAATAGAGTTCAAACTCGAAGGTCGTCGCCGTGTGACAACATCTGACAAATAACAAGTGAAAGTTGTTTCGGAAGTCAGTTTTAAACAGTGACAAAAAGTTTCTTATTTACGTATCATGTTACGCAAACGATCATCAGATTAAGTAAAAATTCAAATTAAATAAGTAGAAAAAGTTAATGTGTATTGGATGGACCATCGAAGTTTGGATATCGGCAAATAAATCCTTAATTAAATACCTACATATAGGTCTATGAAATATAGAAACACTTCATTTCTTTCATTAATATTTAAAACTAAATAATGACTAAAACAAACAAGACAATAAAGCAAAGGCGGCCTTATCGCTTAATGACGTGGTTGGGCATTTAAGTTTGCCGAACGTCGAAATGAAAATAAAGTAGCTAAAAATGTAGAGAAGGATTCTATTTCAGTCCATGTTCCTTTGACTTCCGTTCGTAGCTGACAAAATAGGAAAATATTAAGAAGTTTGAATATTCAATAAAACAATTTTAAACGGACTTAAGTTCTAAATAATGACGTCTAACACCTTAGTGATCTCATCCGAAACTACGAGCTCTGAAAAGTGCTCGAAACGTAAGAATTTTAAAATCCTAAATAAACACAACCTAAATCCGTTTAAAATTCTTTTATTGTGATTAGTAATAGCTGTGCAAAGTCAAGAAAATATTATTTTGTATTAGTTCAGAGATACCTTCAATCTCATTCAAGTTTTCTTTTTTAATAAACTCCTATTTCCATTTCAACCAATTGGCCTTAAACTTAATGATGTCGTTTAGTTATAGTTATTAGTTATTTTACCACAGACAACTGATACATTAACTTCGGCAAAAAACAACTACTTGTAAGGTCTTATCATATCAGTTAAACAAAATGATAACGCTGTTGTATGTAACTGATTGTTGTGATAAAATTAAATAACTTTTATTCAGTAAATAAGTAGGTATGTGAATAGTTTTCGTAAGCTGAACTTGAACCCTGACGAGTAGATAAACCACTCACGTTTGCACAACACAATTTACAATTGCAGTTAACAATTTGAAATGTTTTTGAATCATTGCAAGATAAAATTGTCTTTAAAACGACTCTACTTTACCATATGTAAAAACAGTAGAACCAAAAATGTACACTTCTTAGTTGATTAAACAATAGGATCAGAGATCAATTTGACGTAGGTAAGCCGTAAAAAGCGTAACACGGTTTTCAGAATACAATAAACAACCAACTTGTCTTTGTCTTTGATTATCCTTCCGTAACTAGGACCAAGTGTAACCAAACAGTAACCCAGGCTAACATTAATATTCAACAAAATATATTATCTGTGAACTCAGATAGTGAGTAAATAGTCCACCTTTTGTTATGACTAGCCTAGTCATACTGGTTTATACGAGTTGGTAGATTGCTTGCCCCATTAAATAACATGATGTATATTTGCCGTGTGATGCCGGCTTAGAATAGCATCACTCCATTTCTTACCCGTGGGAGTCGTAAGAGGCGACGAAGGGACTCGAGGGTGTGTATAGCAATTCTAGGCGATGGGCTGACAACCTGTCACTATGGCGATACACAATTTTCCGAATGACCCTCAAACGTTTGTCAGACGTGGCGTTAATGTCCGTTTTTTCGGCCGTTTATGCTCTGCCTACCCCGCAAGGGATAAAGGCGTGATATATGTATGTATGTATGTATGTATATTTACACTAGTCATAGTGGATTTCGAAAAGCTGAAGAGTAAATATTAGTTCTAAATAATATGTAACTTCAACCTAGACCTTAAAGTTATTGAACTAGTTGTTCATTTAATTTATTTTTCTCTTAACTTTAGTTTATTTCGTCCAGTGGTGACAAAAGTCTAAAATACTAAAATATGGAAAACTAATCGCATATCGAAATAAAATGAAAAATTACCGACAAATTTATAGAACTAGGACTTACACACTTGTTAAGAAATAAAATAAACTTTGAAATGAAATTGACTTAATTCAATTTAGGATAGCAAATAAAAAAATTTGTTTAACAAAATTTACTTCTTTTTATAACAATTTAGTATTGTCCTGATAGAAAACCGGCTCAGGCGGGATAAAACTTAAAAATAACAATGGCACAGCCTTTTAAACTGTTGTTTTATTGTAATACAATCGTCCATTATCTTAAACGCCAATACCGTATCTCTTCTGTTACAGCCAGAAGCGCCACCTTTAACCCATCCAGCAGAAGATGGTTCAGTGCTGGAGTCGGCGCAGGACAAGCGCGAGAGATGGCGCAGCGTGTACATCATCTACTTCACCATGTTCCAGATGTCTCTGGGCTTCAGTATAGTGCTGACTGGAGTCTGGCCGTACCTTGACAAGGTGACTTTCAAAACCCTGTTTCTCTAGTAAACCAGTGTCATGTCTATTGCAATGAAAATTTACTAATAAAACACTTTTTCACTATTGCAATGATTTATTACAACGGCGGCAAACAAACAGCCACTAGGACAGAGAAGTAATCAACCACTGAATGGAAGATACAGCTTAGAAAGCCGGTGGTTATTCTGCAAAGTGGATCGTCGATCTAGTACTTAAATGCATGGCTAGGCTACTCTTAGGGAAGGCTGTGATATTCAGTACAGAATATTTTTTTCAGCAATATTTTAAAGGGAATTTTTTTTAGATTCATGTGTTTCATGTCTTACCTTAACTTTCTATCAGTCATAAAACCCTTCATGTAACACGTTGTAAAAATAACACTAAACTTTGAAGTACCGCGGTTGTGTACTAAATCTTAAAACACTTCAACGTGTTGTGTATACAATTTTTAAGAACGCAACAATAGATTTTTTTTGTTTTTTTTTGACACCTCTACTCGAGAGTAATCAAGAGTAGAGGCGTCGGTAGTACTGATATCGAAAGTTGCAGGTTCAAATCCTGCCTTCAGTGCAATTTTGCAAGTTCTCTTAACCTATCGCCGTTGTCTACACCTATATGGGGTGTAAGGGATAGCCCTCCGAATACTGATAGGATGCATGCAGACCATGAAACTGAACAACTTTCCCCTAGAAACATATGTCAGGAAACGACAAATAAAAACGTCCTCCCGTACAAAATAAAAATCTTATACCAACTATATTATTAAAAACAATACTTAATAGTTCCTCGGTAAGAACCCATCCACACTAATATTATAAATGCGAAAAGTAACTCTGTCTGTCTGTCTGTCTGTCTGTCTGTCTGCTACGCTTTCACGGCCAAACCGCTGAACCGATCTTCATGAAACTTGGCACAGAGATTGCTAACATACCGAGAACGGACATAGGCTACTTTTTATCACCATTCGAGGGTCTGGAGTATAGATGTAGACCACCAGGTGTACCACCAGGAGCCCAGCTAAACTATTAGAGATACAGGCATGGTTCCAAAACAAAAGTTGTTCACTATGATGGGCCACTTTTTTCACAAGGACGTTGGGGATCTGGAGTACCTTATGTAGACCACCAGGTGTACCACCAGGAGCCCAGCTTAACTATTAGCGATACAGGCATGGTTCCAAAACAAAAGTTGTTCAGTATGATGGGCCGCTTCTTTTCACAAGGACATAGGGGCTCTGGAGTATCTTATGTAGACCACCAGGTGTACCATCAGGAGCCCAACTAAACTATTAGAGATACAGGCATGGTTCTAAAACAAAATTTGTTCAGTATGATGGGCCGCTTCTTTCCACAAGGACATTAAAGATCTGGAGTACCATATGTAGACCACCAGATCTACCATCAGCAGCCCATCTAAACTATTGGAGATACAGAAATGGTTCCAGAACAAAAGTTGTTTAGTATGATGGGCCGCTTCTTTTCACAAAGACATTGAGGATCTGAAGTACCATATATACACCACCAGGTGTACCATCAGGAGCCCAGCTAAACTATAAGAGATACAGGCATGGTTCTAAAACAAATGTTTTCAGTATGATGGGCCGCTTCTTTTCACAAGGCATTGAGGATCTGGAGTACCTTATGTACACCACCCGGTCTACCATCAGGAGCCCACCTAAACTATTGGAGATACAGAAATGGTTCCAAACAAAAGTTGTTCAGTATGATGGGAATAAGTAAAGAAAGGCCATTGCCTACTTTTTACCGAGGACAGAAAAACAAAAAATGCAACATACATACATACACATATCACGCCTATAATCCCTTGCAGGGTAGGCAGAGCGTAAATAGCCGCAAAAAACGGCCATTTACACTACGTCTGAAAAATGTTTGAGAGTCATTCGGAAAATTGTGTATCGCTATAGTGACAGGTTGTCAGCCCATCGCCTAAAATTGCAATACACACCCTCGAGTCCCTTAGTCGCCTCTTACGACTCCCACGGGAAAGAAATGGGGTGATGCTATTCTAAGCCGCCATCACACGGCAATGAATTGTCCCTTTAACAACAGAAGCAAGCAAGTCATCTTTAAACAATAGAGATAAGAACTGTTCTAATATTACTGTCACACTTACTATGAATACACATACCTACTTTAGAACTTCTGCCTAAAAAAAACTATCTAACGCGGACGAAGTCGCGGGTAAAAGCTAGTTTAAATTATAACTATAAATACATTGTTTAGATAATTAAGTGTAAAATCTAGCTTATCTAGCGGTATCTTTACAACAACCGGTGTTGATATCTAGTCTAAGATACTCGGCTTAGAGTGCTATTATTTATTCTATGTATAAGGTAAAGTTAGCCGTAGTATCAAGTGTTACAGCATGTTATAATCTCAAGGTTGTCAGTAGAAGCGCACACGCAAGGCAACGTCACCGCACACTTGGTAAGCATACTAGAACACCTGTAGTACTCTAGAAGAAAATAACGAAATATAATACTATTTTTTTTTAACTTGTGATATTTTCATGCGCGGGCAGGATTTGAGCCTGCGACTTTCGCCGTTACTAGAGGCGACACCTCTTCCATATGGACTATCGCAGCTCATTCCTTGCCCACGAATTTTATTTTGCAAGTGTATTTTAATGCCAGTAACGCGTGGCACGGCTCCATCTACCGGGTTAGTTTTGCAACTAGTGTACCTAACACGGGAAGTGTTTTAAAATTTGGTATTCAATTCTTAACTCCATAACGTGAATTTTGTGAGGATATGGGTTCTTTGCTTGCTGCTTAACAGGGTGGACCGCCCTCCGTATACTGATAGTGTGCATTCAGACTTTTGTTTTTGAAAATGAACAACTTGGCATGAATAAATATTTAAGGAAACGTAAAAAAAATATAATTGACTCCCATAATAAATGCAGTCAGCTGACTGTGATTTTTTAAACAAATTAAAATAATAATATATTCAAATATATACGTTATTATCTGAACTTTAGGATAAACTTACATACTATTATAACCGGTTAATATTTCTCATATCTGAATACCGCGTAATCAATTAATGCACAAGTACAGACTAGTTTTGCCGGCTAAGAATAGCATCACCCCATTTCTTTGAGTATGTGTTGTAAGAGGCGACTAAGGGACTCACCTGTCACTATAGTGATACACGATTTATCTGAAACGGTACTCAAATATTTAACGGACGTGGCGATAGCGACCATTTTTACAGCCGTTAGCGCTCTGCCTAACCCGCAAAAGATAAAGGCGTGATGTGTGTGTATATGCGAAAGTTACAGAAAACCAAAAATAGTTTTTTTATGGTTGGTTATGTTATTAGAGTCATTCGGGGTAAAACTGCGCTGCGGCACAGTATAATTAATAGGCTGCGGGTAGAACTGCGCATCATCGATATCTCGGAAAGGGGTGCGGGGGCGGGGACGCCGATTTGTCGGGGTCACGTGCGCGCGATTCGCATCGTTGCAACCTAACCTCATAAGTAGCCGAGTTTGAATCGATTGTTTTGATGAACCAACGTATGGGGTAAAACTGCGGGGGTAAAAATGCGCGTGCGCATTATCGCCCAATTGCGCACTTTTGTCCCACAATAGGTAAGCTGCCTTCACACACAGCGTTCATAAGAATGAAAGATTGTAGGAAACTTCATACATGAACTACACCACTACTTCAGCACCGGCTGCGTGTTTAAAAGCAACTACTATAAATTGTGAACTAGTACAAAACATATTTAAAAATCTTTAGTCATTGTTTCAGAAAACAAAATGCCTCGAAACTACATAAAAACAACACCTGGTAGGGCACTTATAAGCTAAGAACAAATTTTGACAGCAAAAAAGCTAATCGAAGAAGGAAAAAGTCAAAGATATGCGGCTGATTTTGTGGGAATATTAGAGTCCACACTTAGAAACAGGTTAAAAAATAAACATGTTCCTACGGGGCTAGTACGATTCAAACCTACATTCACGCGTGACCAGGAAGCTGAATTTGCAGATTACTGTCAAGAAATGGGTGAGCGGTATTTTGGCGTAACTATTAACGATTTACGCCGGTTGACTTACGAATTTGCTGAAGTCAACAAAATAGATCACTGTTTCGATACATCTGCTCGAATGGCTGGACGTGACTGGGTTGAAGGTTTTTTAAAGCGTAACAACCATCTTGGTCTGCGACAATCGGCACCGATTAGTTTGGCCAGAGCTATCGGTTTTAATCTTTGGACTTGAAATACCTACGAAAAAAACGTGCATACCTACACTCGATCTGTCACAAATATGGCGGCATGCCATAGTGCTGCACTCATTATTACCTATGGATCTTGGATAAAAACTTATCGATAGTTGTATGTGCGGTGCTTACAGCAGTCGGAACTTATTGAACTCGATCATCTAAAATTCTGCAATATCTACATCTACACATAATCTACACTAATATTATAAAGAGGAAAGATTTGTTTGTTTGTTTGTTTGTTTGCATCGAATAGGCTCCGAAACTACTGGCCCGATTTTAAAAATTCTTTCACCATTAGAATTGTACATTATTCCTGATGAACATAGGCTATATTTTATACCAGAAAAAAATAGGGATCCGCATGAAAATTTCGATAATGTAACCCAACGTGTGAAAAATGTACCAAAAAAATATCTTATATCGCGTACGCTGTGGAAATTATTGCCAATAGAGCAAAGTGATGTACTACAGTTTTATAGAGGACATCAATATCTATAATAATGTTCGCGACACCATATGTCTAACTATTACAGTTATGCCACAATAACTACTTTTTCATTTAAAAATGTACAAACTACGCCACATTATTCGTACCAGTATAATGATTACATTTAATCATTACTGTATTAAAGTGTGTCAGGGATAGCCCTCCGAATACTGATAGGGTACATGCAGACCATGAAACTGAACAACTTTCCCCTAGGAACATATTTCAGGAAACGTAAAAAAACTGACTTCACTTAGTGAATGCAGTCTGATTGTGATTTTGTATGGTAGGTCATTTTTTTGGCGTTTCCTGACATATGTTTCTAGGGGAAAGTTGTCCAGTTTTGTGTTTCATGCACCCTATCAGTATTGTTTCATGCACACTTTCCCTTCCTCGGTATAAAAAAAGACAACAAAAAACATTAAATAATGCATTAAAAAAATCTACACCAAAATAATACATACATACACATATCACGCCTATTATCCTAAACGGCCGCAAAAACAGACATTTACTCCACATCTGACATATGTTTGAGGGTCATTCGGAAAATTGTGTATCGCCATAGTGACAGGTTGTCAGCCCATCGCCTAAAATTGCAATACACACCCTCAAGTCCCTAAGTCGCCTCCTACGACTCCCACGGGAAAGAAATCGGGTGATGCTATTCTAAGCCGTCATCACACTTAAATAATAATAATATAATCTACACTTATATTAGAAACAGGATTTTTTAAATGTTTGTTTGAATTATATAGGCTCCGAAACTACTGAACCGATTTCAAAAATTCTTTTACAGTTAATTGAAATTGGAATTCTTTATTGAATGTAGGATAGTATTATCACTTATTGACGTCATGAACCGTCATTCTAAAAAAAAGAAATTTGTATCACACAATTTTTTTTTATCACAATTTTGTTATGACCTAATAGAAAACCGGCTCGGGCGGGATAAAAATAATTAAATAAAGGCACTGCAATGGGGCTGGGCAGGTTAATCACACGGCATGTAACTTTACGCCACAACCATCTGAAAACGATATTTGTTTCAAATTAAAGTCAAGATTTTTAGAATCCTACATTATCCCTGATGAACACAGGCTATATCAAACTGTCTTATTCCCGGGGGGAAATTGTTAGCGGCCGGTGAAACCGCTGGGCGGGCTGCTAGTAAACATTAAAGATATGTCTTTTTGTGTGTAACTATGTAATCGATAAACACTGAAACTGCTAGACCAATTATTAATTTTATATGAGAGTTACAACATTCCAGAGTAACATGGCTACTTTTTACCATAGGAAAATATCTTATTCCCACGGGAAAACAGTTAACAGCATGGAAACCGGGAATTCGCAAAAAAAATAGCAGGTATTACCCAAATTAGCCGAACCACATCTTTGCCACATTTCTGACATAAATGAAAATAAGAGATTGAAAAAATTTCGTTGCCTGCCGGGGCTTGAACCCGGGACCTGTGGATAACCAACCCACTATTTCTAGCATATTAGAGACGTACATGGACAAATTAATGTCGGAAATTGAGGATCTGGAATTCCTGACAGAGAGCACCAGGTGCACAGCTAAACTTTACAGGGCTATTTTTTATTAACCCAGGAAAATTTGCAGGGTGATTCTACTCATAATTCTGAACAACTTTTACTATGGGGCCGTTTGCGAAATCGCTTCAAAAAATCAGCTGTTCCATACATTTTGATCGTGTAGGTATTCATTTTTGTATGGAACAGCTGCTTTTTTTCGCTATTTCGCAGGCGGTCCTATAGTAACAGTTGTTCAGAATCATGAGTAGATTCACCCTGCAAATTTTCCTGGGTGAATAAAAAACAACCCTGTACTTATAAGATGAGATACGATTTAAGGTATTTTAGAAAAAAATGTTCAGCACGACAGGCTGCTCCTGCTGGTCAATGAGGGTCTGGCGATCCGCTATATACATATGCATATCACGCCTAGTATCTTGTGGGGTAGGCAGACGTAGGCTTGATATCAATAAAACAAGAAATCCATATTTTATGATAGATTTATTAGAATCAGTACCTATATACAAATAATAGCAAAGTTTATACAACTAATACAATTGTTCTAATTGTAATTAAGATCTAAATATATATTTTTTTAAATATATAATTTTATTTTTCAAAAATCATAATAGCCTACTTATTGATAAATGCTAATTAATACCAATTGTAATATCATTATATTGGTAATCTATTGGTTATTTACTTAACCCTAGAGTGGGCGCGCTATGAATGAATGAATTTTAAAAGCAGTACTTACCAACAACTCACTTGAAGGCAAAGCATCGTCTTGTTACATTTAATGTTCGGTTAAACCATTTATCTTTGAAATGCAGGGAACAAATGAAAATATCTTTGGTCATAGTATTTAAATTTTCGACCCCAAGTATATCTTCTTTCTTTCGGCCACTGCTTTCTTTGTTCTTGACGCCTTGGCAATCTATAATCATAAAACAATTCGGCTTTAAGTGTGCCCGCATTTATGACACTAAACTTCATACGAAAAACTTCGAATGTATGCGTGGGCACGATTCAAAAGTAAGCAATAAAGGGGATCACAATTGTTTCACTTATTCAAATATGATATCGATAAATTGAAAATGCCGTACCCCAACTCTATATACTATGATGAATGATTTTCGCAAAAAATCTCGGAATATCTTTTGTATAGCAGCAGATGATTATAAAAACGTAAGCGTTTCTTTAAAAAGTTTCTCACAGTTACCACAATCTTACAAAATAACAGGAAATACAACATATTTTAAATCAAATCGGTTACTTACCTGTGCAACGTTATCTTTTGATGTTTATTGTTGCTTTTCATGGGGCATCCCAGCACACTGCACCTACCCATATTAATACTATATTCTTCCAAGTTTTATCACTTTGAATAAGCTCAAATTTCACATAAAACACAAATATTCTTAAAAATTCCTCGATATTTACACGCAAGATGACAACTGACGTACTTTCATCTGACAGGGACTAAACATGACGGCCGGCCGCAGTGTTGCTATTTATGGTAATGATAAAACATTAGTTGTCCTTTTTTTCATACTGTAATACCCATAAGTTAAAAAGAGACGCAGATATGTCTTAGTTGTCTTCTTTTAATGCCGAGTCCAAGGTTTTAATAAACCACAAGTGGAAAGATTCTACAAAAATCTAAAAGAAGTATATGATAAATATAAATTGAGACCGTACCGCATCTACAATATGGATGAATCTGGTATGAGTACAGTCCCCAAAAAAACACCAAAAGTTGTTTCACGCAAGGGTAAAAAAGTCGCCACTGGACACTTTGTGCCCCCAGCACTGATCTTTCCACGCAAAAAAGAGAAAGCTGAATTATTGGACGGTGCTCTACCTGCAAGTATTTTAATGGTATCAGAGAGCGGCTTTATAAACACAACATTATTTCTCAACTGGTTACACCATTTCAAAGACTTTGTGCATCCAACTCCAGAAGATCCGGTGCTCCTTATACTTGACAACCATTCGTCACACATAAGCCTTGAAGCATTAACTTACGCAAAAAAACATAACATAATTATGTCAACTATCTCACCCCATGGCAGCCACAAAATTCAACCTCTGGACGTGGCGGTGCACAGTCCATTAAAAACAAAATATTCGATTGAGTGTGAGAAATAAATGAATCGACACCCTGGCCGAGGAATAACCCAGTTTCAAGTAGCTGGTCTTTTCAGTAATGCCTATAAGCACGTTGCAACCATTTCCAATGCTGAATCAGGTTTCAGAGCTACTGGTATTTTTCCTTATGCAGATGACATATTTGACGAAACAGACTTTGCACTGTCATCAGTAACCGATCTAGTACCATCAAACGAGAACTCGAGAGAAATCGATACAGAGCCTACACAATCCCAGGACATGGCTAATGTGTTAAGTACTGAGACAAAACAAGAGTTAACAAGGCCTGATATATCTGAAGTCAACGATTCAACTTTAAAAGAGACTAATGCACCAAATCAAAACGAAAATCTTTCGCAGATTCTTTTACCACCAGTAGAGTCCTCTCGAGATTATAGAACACCAAGTCCACCAACTCAATCTTCTGATAGACTTTCTCCACTCAATCATGACGAAGAAATTTCACAGATGCTTGCTCCACCTGTACAGTCATTCCGGGATTACAGAACACCAACTCCAACAATTAAACCTTCTGGTAGATTTTCTCAACCCGATCATATTGATGCGATGCTTGCTCCGTCGCCAGTAGAGTCTCGCCGAAATCTTAAAACACCAACTACATCCATTGAATTTTCTGGTAGACTTTCTCCGCCAGATCGTCAAGATTTAAGTAAGATGCCTTCTTCACCCAAAATAACGGCAGAATCGATGCACACGCCTAACCTGGACAAAACGGATGAGCAAATAAATGATACAAGTGGACGCAGTTTGAACAGACAAAATGTGATTGATAATGACGTTATGAAAAAATTGTCACTGAATAACCTGAACTAACAGTTAGATCAGAACGTCCCAATGAGTCTGACTCAGATGACAGAACAATTTGTGAAAGTCCTTCTGTACTTGATGATTTGCAGAACCTGAAAATTAAGGTTGTAAGCTTTTGATTCAATAAAAACTGATTTCTATGTGTAGTTTTTTTATGTTCTTCGTTTATTAAGTTCAATATGTACTACGCGCATTTTTACCCGATGTGCGCATTTTTACCCAAAGCACTGCGCACTTTTACCCACATTACGGGGCAAAACTGCGTAGTCTGACTAAGTCACATTTTTTTAAAATTTCCTTAGAAGCATAGATTATATGGTAAACTTTTAGTTTGTGTCTGCAAGTCAAATGACTAAGCTAGGAGGTAGCATATTCAATCTTTCTAACGTCGAAGTAGTTTGGGAGTAATTAAGTGAAGAAGACAAAAGTGCGCAATTATACCCCGAATGACTCTATACCTTTGTGTTTCTGACAAAATGACATACATACTTACATACATATATCACGCCTTTATCCCTTGCGGGGTAGGCAGAGCGTAAACGGCCGCAAAAAACGGAGGTTTACGCCACGTCTGACAAACATTTTGAGGGTCATTCGGAAAACTGTGTATCGCCTTAGTGACAGGTTGTCAGCCCATCGCCTAAAATTGCGATACACTCCCTCGAGTCCCTTCGTCGCCTTTTACCACAAAATTACAAAACATTATTATTATCATCATATAACATTACATTGAATGCTGTTTTACAACTCGAGGTTTGATAAACTTATTGTTAAAGGAATCCGTGCTAATATTATAAATCTGAGAGTTTTTGTATGTGTATGTATGTTTGTTACCTCTTCACGCTGAAACGGCTTGACCGATTTGAATGAAATTTGGAACACAGTAGAGTTTAACCCGGAATAACACATAGGCCACTTTTTACTGCGGAAAAACAACTATTACCACGGGAAAATGAGTGGCAGCGGGTGAAACCGCTGGGCGGAAATCTAGTAAAATATAACTCAATACAATATAATCAAGGGAAGTGCAAAACAATCTTCAAACACCACTTCAAAACAAATACAATTTAATGATAGCAATTGAATGCCTCCACCTGACACTAATAACGTTTTAACGATGTGACGTGTAGCTATTGTTTAAATGACAGCTAAGTCAAGTCATGATTAAATGAGGATAAATAGGCTAATGTCTAGTTTTGAGTTGAGGTATGAACCTTGAATAAGTGATGTGATCTAAATTACACAGTTCGATATTTTCTAAGCTAAATTGCATAGTTGTTCCAAAGAATATTAAAAACTCAGTGTTTTGCTCAATGAACCTATTAAAAAAAACTAGCCCCACATTGCCTATTTTTATTACTTGACAGATACTGACCTCAATTTAGGAATTACACATTCTCCTTGCCTTCAATTATCGCTATCACTTTCCGTTAAATAGGTTTGCAAAAGGACAGAAGATTTCTTAATCCTGTCCATCGGCTCTTCGTTATTTCTAGTAACTTTAATTGCCATTGTTTTCATCGTCGCCTTATTTTTACAGATAACGCGTATTTAGCGTCGGAATTTTAAAACATATCTCCTATCTTTATCTAAACCTAATTGTGACAGCGCGAATCCACAACATTTAAAATTTCTAACAAGACTATTATATTTTTAATAGATAGTTTATCGCATCATTGAATAAAGGGCAAGTTCTCTTTATTTTATTTTGTTTCATAATCAGAGATTTTAAATTTTAAAAAGTGATAGTTTAGTTCCAACAACTAGGCTGCTGAAAACAAAATTCGTTTGCCTACCTTTATTTAAAAAAAAAACTGATTGACATTGACAGATGAATGAATGAAGTTTTCTCCACTGCTTTTTTTTCTACTATTAGCAAAGGATTTTTTCATGGTAATCCTAACTTTGGAAGTTTTTACAACTTTTCAAAATATTTCAGAAACGATTGCATTAAAAATTATGAAAATATGTGTATCTTAATAAGCATCCCAAACACTCTAAATGATATATATATCTTTTGTATCTAACGTAAAATGAAATGTTGTGGATTGAGGCCATTCGCTCTACATTTCGTTCTCTGTCTTTGTCATAGTTGCCATATCGGAACAGGACACAAAACAGCTATATCACAACTCAGTTTTATCTTAGTAAAATTATAATTCATTTATTAAAAAACATAACAAATTACAAAACGTTTTAGCCTCAAATATTTGCTACGGTTTTGCCATAAGATAGATAACATTTTGATGTATTTTATTATAACGAACATTGTGTGATGCCGGCTTAGAATCATCATCATCATTGGCCACTTCATTTCTTTCCCGCGTGTGTCACTAGACGCGACTAAGGGACTTGAGGGTATTATGTGTTCTACAATTTTAGGGGACAGGCTGACAACCTGTCACTATAGTAATACACAAATTTTCTGAAACGGCCCTCAAATATTTGTAATTCGTGGCGATAGCGACCGTTCGCTCTGTCTACCCCGCAAGAGATAAAAGCGTGATATGTGTATGTATGTATGCATGCATTTATAGCGAACTATTTCGCAAATAGTCGAATACTAAAATGGAGCAAATAATTCTCCATGGCCTACGACGCTACTACGGTGGCCTACGGGCCCTACGGCGTAGAAGTTTGTAGAGGTACCCATTTTTAAAAGTACACTATTTTATGTTACTTATTTAAAAAATATTTTATACAAGTTAAAATGATCCATCAAAATACTCTACACAAATACAAACTACTCTGATTTGATAACACTATCAAGCTATTCCACACGTGTTAGTTACCAAGTTAGTTGCCCGGCTGTGTGCGGCGCGGTCGCAGGGCAGAGGTCACGTCATTCACGCACTACCGCACTAAACTGTTGGCAAATCAAATCATTCTACATACAATCATACAATTTGTACCTCGTTTGAGATCGTCGAGATATTGACAATTCGACCGTATGTTTTTCTGGGGTTTTTCTAACAATTGCAAAATACATTTCGATGTTAAAGAACCCCCGAACTTAAATTGTTGCTATTAACTATATTTATAACGTTTGCAAGAAAATACTTAGGTATAAATAGAATTAATTTAAGCTACAATAAATTTTTCAAATTATTATGCTATTTATTACATTTTACATGTCATTAATAATTAAGTAGCTTTTTTATTTACTGTCTCTACCAATTTGATTAAATATCAAAATTCCGTGTAGTTTAATATTATTATACCATAGTTGGTAAATATACCAGCTGCATTATCGCAGTGTAGCGAGTAAAGCCATTGTTGTGCAATGTAGGTACAATAGTTTTAATTTATCGTCAGTGAACGCGTAAAACCCCACTTCATTTAGATAGGTAGTTGTGATTCAAACGCAATCAAATACAAAGTTCTCTCTACTCCACAAAATTATAAAAAAGCGTTGAGTTGGTACTTACAGAAAATAACAGTAATTTCAAATCACATAGTGTGTTTTTGAATGCATAGAGTAATTATTTTCCTACTCATTGCACTTTAACGCTCTGCTACCCCGCAAGGGATATAGGCGTGATTTATGTATGTATGTATGTCATTGCACTTTTAATAAATATTTCTCTACTGCATTTAGACATTATACCTATGATGATCTATTTATACCCATAGAGATATTTATTTTCGCGTAGGACACCGAGTCGACGAACGACCCGTTGAACCAATTAAGATTAGAAGCAATTAATTAATGTAGGTACTTTTCCGAATCTCGGGCCCTTAGGGACCCGGTCCTTTGAGGCATGAGTGGGGCCGAAGCCAACAGCACAGAGGCCTTTTTGTAACAAATAATTTGTTGTGATATGTACAATAAGCGGGGACTTGCTCTGTTTGCACAATAGAAGTACATCAATTATTATTATCTAAGCAGCAGTAAAAACTACTTATGATAACCTATCCTCTCATAGGATCCAACAGATTGCTTACAACGGACCTATGTTTCTATCCGCTGTAATAGTATGTTTAACCTAGATGTTAGGTAGGTAACATGCTTATCAAAGACAAAACAATAGAAATTGTTGTTGATGAAGATTATAATGTAGAGCAACATATTTAAGTACTCGTGATATTGATAACTATTATTATTATTATTTTAATGTGGCAAAGCCACTGGCTTTACATCTCGTGAATTGAGACGTATTTCGCCATTTATGTCAGGTTAGTTAAATCAAGTCGTTGTAAGGTTATGTTAAGTCAGTCATTAGTAAGGTGATTTGGCATTACGCCGAGGGAGAGTCCACAACACAGAGATCCCATTCTTACGACTAGGGGCTGTGTTGTGCAGTTTATGTAGCACCAGAAACGTAATAGTAAAATTTCTGCGCCACGTGCTGACTCGCTCCAATTTTCTATTAAATGTCCAGTTTATGCTTAGTTTGTCGCGTAAAACAGTATCAGAATTATTCACCAAACACTTAAATAAACAAGAAAAACAAAATTATGCCAATTCACATCCGCCATTATGGAACAGCAACGAACAAGTCCATTGATAACTAAAGGTTTTGAAATAGATCTCTTTTCGTGTGGGTCACAGAGTTGACTAACGACCCAATAAAACCTCGTATTAAAGCCTCTCATTACTAATTACTGTATCCTAATCCTTGCTAAAGTTGAAAACACCAGTGAGTCTAACATTTTGCTATGCACTCCCCAATCCTCCCGCCAAGTGCGGCAATTGTACCTACAAAGGAACAACAAGGTTCAATTGCTGCTGAAACAAAAATAAAATAACACAGTTACCTAGTAAAGAATATAATCGAAAGTTTCGAATATAAATGTTGAAGGTTTATGCTGCAAGTAAAAAAATCGCTGCAAATAATTTACGGGGAGAACCAGTACATGATATTGAACAGCTTTCCTCAAGAAACATAGGTCGAAATGTAAAAAAATAAATAGGGCCTCCCATACAAATTGGCCCGGTCGGACCTGGATGTGAGGTCCAATTATGTTCATATTTTCACCTATATTCCTTAGGGAAAGTTGTTCAGCTTCATGGACTGGTTTATCCCTTAAAATATTTGCAGCTAATATTTTTACAACCTGTATATTAATAGGTATTTATTTTTGGCACATTGCACATCCTATTACAATGCATATTAGTGTCTGTTTTCCGAGAAGATATTATCGAGAAAACGCATATTTTGGCAAATGTAGAGACGACATACATCGAAAATATCTTGGGTTTTGCTTGCATTTCTATATTCATTTCACTTGTACTGTATTTGTTGAGATGAGTATGTAAATAAGGTAAAATGTACCTGTGGGTAAAATTTCCCTGCCTATGTAAAATAATATTTTAATGTTTAGGTATCACGTACGGTGGAGACGTAATAATGAGTATTACAATTTTATTTTTAAGAATTAAAAATTCGTAAAATTATTTGACGTTCCGTTCTTTACGTAAACAGCCCTATTTTTATATTTTTTCATGTATGTTTGTTTAAATAACAATGATTTAAATGTCTGTGGCGCTAATCATGACGACAAGATACGCGAATTGGCCAAAGTCCAAGATGTTTATCTTTATTAAACAGATTATTATCTAATGCTTATAGTATCTACTCTCGAATCGTTTTTTTTTTATTTCTTACGCTTTTTCTTTACTCGAACTTTGTAGGTAGGTAAGTGTTTTGCGGAGGTGTCATAATTGTTCTATTCATCGTTGGTATAGAAAGAAAAGAAAGTAACAAAGAAAAATCGTTTATATAATAGGTGTACCTCGATAGGTTGAATCGAACAATATACTTAGGTACCCACTTACTCCTACTTACTCGTTCGATAGGCGTTTCGGTTATTGAAAGGATAACGAAAGTTGGAAAAGATCTTACCTATATGATTTTCGTATTTAAAAAGGTCTCAAAACATTTTGCAAGCAAATCAAATAATATTGGATAACCTAACAGTACGTATAGTTTAACAATAGATGATTTCATTGTGCATGCGCATCTGCACCGCTGACGGACAGTCCGTCGGATTATGACAGCCGTCAGCGGGCAAGGTGCCAAAGTTGTTTTCCATTCATGCTTAAAGACTCTACTCCAACAAGATTTACTTTCAAACCGATAGTCGATATAAATGTGGTTAAATACCACTATTTTGTGTGGGATACCAAGTCGTTCAACGACCCGATGAACCATGGTGTCAGAGTTGATCCACCGCCTAATAAATATAATAGAAGTAGGCCTCTGACATGGTTGACCGCCGTGTAAGTTATCATAGACAGCAACCGGGACCGACGGCTTAACGTGACCTCCGAAGCATGGAACCATCTAAATTAACATATGTTATATGGATTTGATTTGTAAAATATTTCAATGATTGATTTGATAAATTCACATTCACAGAAAATTTGCATACAGATGAGACCGAAATCGTAAATGACGATCACCTACACTAATATTAAAAAAGAGGACAGTTTTGATTGTTTGTTTGTTTATTTGAATTGGCTCCGAAAGTACTGGACCCATTTAAACTTTAACCATTAGAAACCTACATTATCTCTGATGAACATTGGCTATATTAAAATGTCTTATTCCCGCGGGAAAACGGTTAGCAGCGGGTGCAACCGCTGGGCGGGCAGCTAGTGAAATCTAATAAGACATTTTAATGCACGTATTTTTTCATTTATTGTTCTTGTATGCTCGTATTCATAGATAACAATAGAAAATTTGTAAACTTGGGATTGACTGACACGTTTTTCGCAAAAATTCTTGAGTCCTTTCCAGTATTACGATAAGGGAACTATATTTTCGGTCACCAACATTTATATTTGTCACCAAGTAGTATCACCAAATAATGAAATCTATCGTCACAAAATATTTTCGTTCTCAGATAAACAAATGTGTTCCCAGGTATGGATCACCAAATAAATGTTATATAATGTGTAAAATAAAAGATGGATTACCAAACAAATTATAGTGCATTGATTGAATTTATACTTCGTTCTCATAATAATAGTTTTGTTACTTATATAATAGGTTAGTACTCAAAATGGTAGATCTGTCACCAAATAAATCAATTTTCGTGCCCAGACTGCGATTCCCTTAAATTTGCTATTTTGTCACCAATACAGTAGTAACATTTTATTTCATTATGTTATCAAAATAATATTGTTCGCTACCAATTTAATACATCAATTGTCAATTTGAATGAAAAAATATTCAAATAGGCGGAGCCAAATTGGCGCGCTTTAAAAATTTACCAATCAGACCTCATCAATAATGGGTCGTAGGCACTCGTAGGATCATACGATGCGTGGTGCGGGCAGCGAGGTGCAGCTTTACTTAATTCACGTCAATTTCATTGCTTAGGGTGCATGACCTCACGTGATATTATTTACCGGACACGAGGCGCTACTTTGTTTAGACTAGAGTTGTATACATTCCGCATGTCAACTAGAGACGGTCTATGTTATTTATAAACGGCACAATCACAGCTACACGTGGTGTCACAGCTCATTTAGTTCTGAAAGTGTTGGCGTCTCATTTTCATGTCGAGAGCATCCACTTTCTTCTCTCGTTTGCTCTATGTATATAATCTTTGCATGGGTACTTACGTGCTTGGATTAAACATACATACATACACATATCGCGCCTATTATCCCTTGCGGGGTAGGAAGAGCGTAAACGACTGCAAAAACGGACATTTACGCCACGTCTGACATACCTATATTTAAGGGTCATTATGAAAATTGTGTATCGCCATAGTGACAGGTTATCAGCCCATCGCCTAATATTGCAATTCACTCCCTCAAGTCCCTTACGACTCCCACGGGAAACATGGTGATGCTATTCTGAGCCGGCATCACACGGAACTTGGATTATTTAGCTTAGTATTTTGCACGCATTGAGAAAAGAGGAATGGCATGCGAGCTAGATGAATATAAAACAGACGGGTCATACTGAATTACAATATGACGAATGGTAATGAATGCAGGAATCACGCTTAAAACATTAATTAAGTATTAATTCATGTTTTGAGAGTCAGAATTTTAGTAAACTAAACATAGTCTAGTATAATATTATCTCAAACAATGTGCACTCTAATAATTTGAGAAATTAATAGCAGAATAAAATTTATTTTGCAACTATAACCTTAATGATGCCTGGTTTTTAAAAAGCAGTTTTTATAATTTGAAAACAAAATTGGGTTCCACAAAAAGTTGAGTTATCAGTAGTGCTTTGTTTATCAACATACAAATTACAAGTTCGTTATCCTGCTTGTCAGTGTTTGAAAACTCTCAATGATAGCGTTGATAATATTATTGTTTGAAGGATGATGTAGGTACCTACAGATTATAGTTAATTGATAGGTATTTACAATTTATCGGTTACTGCCTTTGAGAATTTTGACAATGCATCACGGCCCCTTTGATTAAGGGATTTGACTATCAAGAAGAAGATCAACATTAAGCTTTTTTGATGTGATGGATAATACACATACATACATACATAAATCACGCCTCCTTCCCAGAGGGGTAGGCAGAGACTACTTCCTTCCACTTACTACGATCCTAATATACACAGGTTCCTATAAATAACAGTGTGCTGTGCATACGCCCATTTCAGCTTAAGTTATATATTTTTTAGTACCGAATATACTGAATTTATTGATTGTGGTGCCTAAGTTAAGATGCGAAATCCATATATTTGTATTTGTATTGTGAATATCATGACATGAGCAAGAAGTAATTATTTGAAACTAGGTAATTAAGCATGTGAATAGCAGAAGCCGGCTTAGAATAGTATCACCGCATTTTTTTCCTGTGTGTGTATCGTAACAGGCGATTAAGGGACTCGAAGGTTGCATGTGTATTGCACATTTAGGCAATTGGCTGACAACCTGTCACTATGGTGATACACAATTATCCGACCCTGAAAGTAATGCCTACCATGCAAAGGATATACATAAATTACGTCTATAATCCCTTGCGGGGTAGGCAGAGCGTAAACGGCCGCAGAAAACGTACATTTACGCCACGTCTGACAAATATTTGAAGGACATTCGGAAAATTGTGTACTTATCGCCATAGTGACAGGTTGTCAGCCCATCGCCTAAAATTGCAATACACACCCTTGAGTCCCTTAGTCGCTTCTTACGACTTCCACGGGAGAGAAATGGGGTGAAGATATTCTAAGCCGGCATCACACGGCAAGGGATATAGGTGTGATTTAAGTATGTATGTAATGAAGCATTATTTATTTCCAGTTGGAGCCCGGCACGAATAAAGAGAACCTCGGCATTGCAGTGGGCGCGAATCCTCTCGGCCAACTTCTGTTCTCCCCACTCTTCGGTCTCTGGGCGAATCGCGCTTCTAGTGCGCGGGCGCCGCTGCTGGCCTCACTTGCGCTGTTTGTCGTCGCCAGTGGACTGTATTCGCAGCTACATCTGACGAGGCCGTATGCGAAATACTGGATGGTGTTCGCTAGATTCCTGGTTGGAGTCAGTTCAGGTTAGATACTCTTTCCTACTTTCATCCCCGATAGTAAACTCTTTATTAAATCTCTCTACCAAGAGACTGCAACGACGTACAAAATGATGTAGAATCGTTTTTTTTTATTAAGTATGGGTTTGCTCTTGACTCTAGTCTAGGTCATAGGACAGAGACAGAGTCTGAGATGGAGCGAGATCACCCAGAAGGAGCCTGTTTACTCTTACTTTGAAGAGATTAGGGTTGTATGCGTTTGGAAACACAGACGCAGGTAGTGAGTTCCACTCTTAAGCAGTGCGCGTTATAAATGATGACTGGAAGCGCTTAGTCCGAATTGGTAGAATGGCAACCAGGTATGGATGGTATCCGGCGGTGCGTCTGGCTGGATGTCCGATGGTAGAAGGGAGCTGGTGGAACAAGGTCGTGAAGCTCTTGAGCACACTCTCCGAAGTACAATCTGTAAAAAACCGACAAGCAGGCAACCTTGCGGCGATGTGCCAGGCTATGTAGCTTGGTGTCCACCAGTTTTTTCGTTGTGAAAGTTATGTCTTTTTCAACCAATTTTCTTTGCCTTGCAGCCAACATCGCCGTAGCCCGTTCGTACCTATCAGCTGCTACCCTCGTGAGTGAGCGGACGCGCGCCGTCGCAGGAGTCTCATTGGCCCAAGTGCTGGGCTTCGTGATTGGCCCAGCGCTCCAAGCGGCAGCGGCTCCACTCGGCCCAGGGCCTCCCTATGACCCACCAGGTAAAAATAATAATGCAAGGTTTCAGTAGTGACCCTGTTTAGCGAAAATCACTAGGTTTCGGAAATTTACCTTTTCCAGCAAACTCGTAAAGATTCTGACATCACCAATGACCAATTTAATTTAATTTCAAAGTATCATGAAGAAGACAACATGAATCATTGGTGCTTCTTTTATTATTTCAGGTGACTACTCCACGCTTTTTCGGCTAGATATGTACACGGCAGCAGGATGGATCAATGCAATCTTGGGGCTGGTCAACTTCATTCTGTTCTTGCCCTGGTGTTTTAAAGAGAAGAAAATTGCGGCTAGAGAAGCCATGGTGGCCCAAGGAAAGGATTCAGGTGAGATATATCTATTAATTATAGGAAACTCGTAAAATCCTTATGCAACAGAAAGGACTTATGGCCCTCTTTATCAGTAATGATGAGTATCATTCGTATCTACCTATTCGTTTATTCGTATTCCCGAAATAAAAAACTGTCACGAAATGCACTCTAACCAGTGTTGGATGCATCAGAGAACATATGAATGTATTAATAACAATGGGTGCTATAATACGAATTTTGTATTTTTTCAGAGAAAGAAGCTCTAAAGTCCTTGAAGCCAGACTATGTGAGCAGTTGGACGCTGATTGCAGCGTTTTTCGTGCTGGTGTTCAACTTCGTCCTTCTGGAGACGCTGGCTACCTCCCTGACCATGGACCAGTTTGCGTGGTCCAAGAGGCAGGCGCTGGAGTACATGGGCGCGCTGATGAGCGCTGGAGCCTTGGTTGCTTGCGCCACTTTTGCTTTGATTGGACCGTTGACTAAATGTTTTGAGGAAAGGTAGGTAATTCTTCTTCTTATTCATCGTGTGCTAGAAAGCGTCCACAACGATCTAATGCACCTTATGGTTTCTTTCTATAACCTATGGTGCAATGGCGTTTAATTTTACTGATCACGTTTAACCTCTGAACGAAAACCTGTTTTTGAAATGTGGTTCATTAACGTACTCGTCTTTCTGTTCCAGAGCTCTGCTGCTATGGGGCGGCTTCCTCCTCACAGGCTTAGCCTCTGTTTTCTGCATTCCCTGGGGCCCTGGGCCTCCGCCCCTCGCGCCGCTCAATGCGACTGAAGCCGGTGGGGGCTGCCCACAGTCCACGCAGCCCTGGTGCGAGACCTCCAGGGGTATCAACATTCCACAGTTCCTGCTGGGATACGCGTGTGTCTCAGTGGGGTATCCGCTTGGCGTCACGCTTATACAGACGATATTCTCTAAAGTCCTTGGACCTAGACCTCAGGTAAAAATATATTTTTTATGTTATTTATAATATTTCTGTGAAATGTCAGTTTAGAATACCATCACCCCATTTTTTTCCCGTGATTGCAATTTTAGGCGATGTGCTGATAACAATATGTCAGTATAGCGGTACGCAATTTTCTGAATGACCCTCAAATGTTTGTCAGACGTGGCGTAAATGTTAGTTTTTTTCACGGCCGTTTACGCTCTGTCTACTCCGAAAAGGATATAGGCGTCATGTATGTGTGTTATTTACAAAATAGTCTGAAACAGTCTTTAGGAATACATTACGGCCTTGCCTCGCCATATCAATTTCTTTCTTTTTCTTATTTTTAATCTCCAATATGTACGTAGCATAGGATAGAAGTTCGTTGACTCACGAACGAACGAATAATTAACATGATTCATTATGACGCATTTTCGTAAGTATACTCCAACTTGAAAATCAATGCACTTTACCGACATATGTTGGTTTATGATATCAAAGTGCGTATCATTAACAAAGAACCAGCAACTGTTCGCTTATACCGGTTATTATTCATTGTTTTATTATTTATCGTAATGAATCACTCTGTAACTTACACCCGTATTTATTGTTAAATGCATCAGATTATTCACGATGTATTAATATTGTTATTTTATCGTAAAAATATAATTTAACTAATTAAGTATAATAATATAACATCTACGTCTGGATAATAGGCGTCCTTATAAAGAACCACGGCAGTGTACCTAGAAGAATTATCTAAGACAAATAAAACTATTAAAGAAGGAAAAACGTTTTCCTTAATAACGTTGATTATAAATATTTATGTTTATTCTAGTCTATGTATATTTGTGTCCAACGAACGCTTTGCATAATACATATATTCTTACTTACTAAAAAGATATAGTCGGTGCATAAAAATACAATTTGTTTACGCGGTAAGCTAGTGCCGTGTGATGCCGGCTTTGAATAGCATCACCCCATTTCTTTCCCGTGGTAATCGTAAGAGGCGACTAAGGGACTCGAGGGTTTGTATTGCAATTTTAGGCGATGCGCTGACAACCGTTCACAATGGCGATACTCAATTTTCCGAATGACCCTCAAATATATGTCCGACGTGGCGTAGTTGTCCGTTTTTGCGGCAGTTTACGCCCTGCCTACTCGGCAAGGGATAATAGGCGTGATATGTGTATGTAAGCTAGAATAAGCAAAATTACCTTCGTGCTGAGAAGATAATATAACACAGCAGCGAGCGCCTGAGGCGCTTTAATTTATCCTGCTGCTATAGGATTAAATTTTACTAGTGATTGATAGCGAAAACTCAAGACAGGCTGGTGATAAAGAACGATATCCCCAAGAAACATAGATTTGAAAACGAAGAAAAAATTTACCTACTACAAGAAAAGTCAGAATACGAAGAAATTTCAATACCAAGATGCCGATCAGCTGATTTGAGTTACTATGGAAACTCGTTTTTTTATCATGATTCAACCTATGTTCTTTGGGAAAGTATTATGCTATCGGTAATTAGTTAAATTTCACCCTATATTTGTTGTAAATCTAGATCAGTAAATAAACAACTTATTCCATTCATCTCATCGTGCGCTTCAAGAGGTTCACACCTTGTAGTCTCTCTCTCTCTCTCTTTTCGTGTAGGACACCGAGTCGTCCAACGACACGATGAACCCTGGTGTCAGAGTTTTTCAACCCCCTAATACTAGTAGTAGGCCTCTGACAAGGTTGTGTAACGACCGCCGTCTAAGTAATCATAGACAGTAACCGGGATCGTCGGCTTAACGTGCCCTCCGAAGCACGGAACCATTTCTTTTCAGACAATCAGGTGGTTCATCCTGCAATGTCCTAACTAGACCGGAAACAATACAAAGTGATAAATACCAACTTTGTGAGTGTCCCACCGAGAATCGAATCCAGAACCTGCGCCACATCAGCCGTCAAGTCAACCTTGTAGTGCAGAACACAATTTGATTACTTCCTTTATCTTCCAGGGCGTATGGATGGGTCTATTAACAGGCGCGGGTTGCCTCTCCCGCGCCTTAGGCCCAGTCTTCGTGTCGATGGTATACGCGCGAAGTGGCCCCGACGCGACCTTCGGCTCAACAGCTGGCCTCACCATCGCAGCGCTGCTCGGCTTGAGACTGGTCTACAATCGCCTCAAGCCACCGGACTCCTTACTCCAACCACCGGCGAGAGAAATGGTGCCGTTGAAGAGAGAGGGGGTGGGGAATGGACATCTGGAGCGGGGGGCGGAGGAGGTCAGGGATAAGCGGGGGTTGGAGACGTGACGAAGGGTCAAGTTGTTGATGAACTCTTGGATAAAAGCTACTTTTTAGTGTTATATAGCTAGTTAGGTACTTATGTGTTTTTTTATTGAAACTCGCTAAATTTTCAAGCGCAAGCAGGATTTTAACCTGCGGCTTCCGCCATCACTAGTGACGACGTCTCTTCAATCTGGGCTTGACCCTTGCAAACGAATTTTGCAAGTGTACCTTGATGCCAATAACGCGTGGCACGGCTCCATTAATTGTAATAAGTTTTTGTATTAACTGCATAATTTGTCTTTTAATGATCAAGATGTGATTGCCGTGTGATGCCGGCCTAGAATAGCACCACCCCATTTCTTACTCATGGGTGTCGTAAGAGGCGACTAAGGGACTCGAGGGTGTGTATTGCAATTTTAGGCGATGGGCTGACAACCTGTCACTATAGTGATACACAGCTATCTGATTGACCCTCAAACTTTTGTCAGACGTGGTGTTAATATCCGTTTCACGGCCGTTAACGCTCTGCCTACCCCGTAAGGGATATAGGCGTGATTTATGTATGTATGTATGTATGTAATGATCAAGAAATGTAAGAAAGTCCTTTACGTTGGACTAAATAAAACTTTAGCTCATACCTTGCATAAAATATTTGCTCACAGCATTGTACAATTATTACGTATTTTATAACGATTTTATAAAGATTACTTTATTTTTAGAGGTGAAGTTAGTCTAGCTAGAATAAGTTTAATGCAAATTGTAAATAATTTTGATATTCATAGAGTCATGTGATAGTAGATGGTGATGATAATAGCATTCGGAACCAGAAGACTGATAGGATACCGGTATGTCATGCCATACATGTTGGTATTTTGTAAATATGCAATATAAATCAGAGGTAGCAGACCGATTGTAATATTTTTATACTTACTGTTGTTTGTATTTCGATTTTAGATAAAGTTTTGTAATAAAATATATTAGATTCTATTAAATGAAATGGCTTTTAATTTAACCATATTTATAGCAAATACTAAAAACAAAGCTAAAATATACCTAAGCTTATTTATACTATTAGCATCAATAAGTGACTATAATATCTTAAATTTTTTCATAGGTCTATCAATAAGTACTTTATATCACAGCTTACATTTTAATACATAAATCCCACAAACCAAACTCCTCACACCGTGCTCAGACACGTGCATATGCGTGCGTTCGTGCATTTGTGTGTAATATATGAACCAGTGTCTCACGGTTCATCGTCATAAAGCGAGATGACTCTACCGGTCGGCCGAGGCGGCGGCACTGGAACCTTGAAGGACTCCTTGCGGATACGCTCAGCATCTCTGATCTCCTGCGGGAGAGGAGCTTGACGTGTCTCCGGCACCAGGAGTACGGCCAGGGCTGCTGTGAGGGAGCAGATGCCGTACAGGAGAGCTTGCACGTACGCGCTCTGGAATCAGAAACACAAGGATCGGTCAGTTACAATAATATGATAATAATAAATCCTTTCTTTCAGGCAACAAGGCCCTTATAAAATAAAACAATAAAATATGACTTAAAATCCAACACAAAAACACTACAAAAATGTGACTTAAAATAAAGCTGAATAAGCACTTTAGGCGACGGCGACTCGCGTTGCACAGGGGGTCTACAGCGCCTGAATACGACTCCCTGTGGCCAGAAATCTAGTCGGATGAATTCACACACGTATTTCCGGGAAAACGTTAAGGGCGGCTTAGTGTGAAAAATGTCGAATCGACCTATTTTTGGTTGAGTTTTAAAGCATCATAATATTATTTTATTTGACCCAGAAAAAATATATGTTGTTGTTTATGAACAGTTCTTGATTATTTAATGGACAGAAACACGATTTCTATAACTTTTCTCGATCATAAAAAAATGCAAAGATACGTAAGTTTATGACAATTTTTCAAGTATTACTCAAAGATTATTTACACTAAAAAAATTTAAAATATGCCAAAATGTAGGAAATTACAAGATGTAAATAAAATAATGGATAGATTTTTTAAATTGTTTTTTGGGATTTTTTGAAACCCCATTATTCCCATTATATAACCAAACGACGCGCGCGCTGCGCTTCAGACGCCCGCCGGGCATCATCGGAGCAGGACCTATGCCAATTTTTCGACCGCGGCGTTCCGCAACCTGCTTTTTTCATCTTGTCGCGTAATATTAATAAGATATGAATTTTCTGACATCAAATGTGTTGGCTAGAAGAGATCTCTTCTTAAGAGATAAGCTCGCCTTTGCTACTAAGTTTTAAATAAGTGTTGTATATTTTTGACTGTAAATATTTTGTGAATGTGTAAATATTTCGTTAATTTATTGTAAATAAACGTGTACATAGTCTGTAAATAAGTAAAAATGGGAAATAAAAATAAATACAAGAGGGTACCTATATGTCAAAAGCGAAAAGACCGGCAAACAATATCGTAAGTATCTGAACATAATTCTAACCAATTTTTGACCTACCAAAGTAACTACTTACTATGAAGTAAGTATGTATAGGTATAAACTTTAGTGAATAGGTAAGTAGACAAAGAATTGTATTGCTGATCTGGGTAACTAAACCAGAAGCAGTTTTAGGTTTAACAACAACAGACAGTAAAATTAAATAGTATTGCAACTACAGTATCTAACATTGTACCTACCATTTGATTTAGTGTCATTTTATTTATTATGTAGTTCATAAACTGTTGCCATGTTAAAAGTAAACATCATAATACATACACAGTAGAAATGAAACCAGTGGTACAACCACAGTTCAAATCATACGAAGAGTAAACATCATAATACATACACAGTAGAAATGAAACCAGTGGTACAACCACAACCACAGTTCAAATCATACGAAGAGAATGTACGATTTTACATAATGTAATTTTATTATTTATTAGTGAGCCATGCTATAAGTAGGTAATTATCAAGTACATACACAGTAAAACAAAACCAGTAGTGCAACCACTGAATTTGTTTGTAATGTAATAGTATATTTAATTAGACGGCAAATATTGTACCGATAACCTTGGACTTCTAATCCTTGCAGTGCTTCAATATCAAGAGACAAAGGTATTAACATGCAAACAAATTACTAGGTACTGAAAAGTAAGTATAATTTAGTGAAACAGAAAAGGTAAGCCTGTTCAAGATTACTTTATGATAAAATACTTTTTGATAAAAACGTTCCAGGACTTCAAGCCGTCATGACGATGACCAACTTTCTCTGCAAGTTCTGGAGTCACATACATCTCCAAAACAACATAGTCAAACATATCGCAAACTGCGAGGTTGTCCAATCCTACGTTTATCTGAGAGCGCTGATATCCAACAACGGTGGTTGCATAGACGAGGTAAAAAGACGTATGGCGATAACTAGATCCACTATGAGCAAGCTTCATAAGGTTTGGAAAAATCGCAATATCACGAAAGCCACCAAAACACGACTCGTGAGAGCACTCATATTCCCCGTGTTCCTCTATGCTGCAGAGACGTGGACTTTGCAGGAAATTGAAAAGAAGAGGATAGACGCATTGGAAATGTGGTGCTGGAGGCGAATGCTTAGAATATCACCGATAGCATTCCCCACAAATGACTCCATTCTCAAGGAACTCGGCATCAAGCAACACCTCTCCTCCATCGTGCAAGCTCGCATTCTTACATTCTTTGGACACGTCGCCCGACGCGGGGACATATCCATCGAGCGGCTTGTGGTCCAGGGTAAGATCGAGGGTGCAGGCCCTCGAGGAAGATCAGACGGACCAAATTAAAGCCGCTACACAAGAAGGACTGAGTGCACCAGAAAAGCAGTCATCCGTGAGGAATGGCGACGGATTTTAAAGCGTGCCACCAACCCGGATTGACGACCACGTCCGCTCTGTTAAGAGTGTATTGATGAAGAAGAAGACATCTCCACGCCAATCAACTCTCCAGTCTAATGAGTAAGTTACGAAAACTAAATGTTTTATTGTTCAGCTAATAAACAGTTGTTTCTTAATAAGACTTTTCACTTACTTATACATAAATTTTTACTGTAGTTCTATACAGCAGCCTCACCATGTAGCTATTACCTCCCAAGCAGAAAAGGCAGATTCAGATAGAAATACGTAAGTTTTAGAACAAAAAGTGGAAATGACGATTTTTAATGTTATTTAAATACTGCTCTGTGTGAATATTGATGTTTCAAACATGTTTCAGAGCTTCAAGCATATGTGATGATCAACCCTTATTGCAAGTTATGGACTCCCATACATTTCCACTACAATCATCTTCTAAATCTCATAAGTAAGTAACGAAAATTCATTCATCAGCCTATTACAGTCCACTGCTGGACGTAGTCATCCCCCTCGGTACGCCATAAGGCACGATCTCCCGTTTTCGCCATTCAGTCGTTACCAGCCGTCTTTTTAAGTCATCGGTCCATCTGGATTCTGGCCGGAGGGCGTCCAACGTTACGCTTGCCAAGGCGTGGCCTCCACTCATGAACCCGATTACTCCACCGTCCGTCGGTTTTACGACAAATGTGGCAAGCCCACTCCCACTTCAGCTTGCTACACTTCCAGAAAATGTCCGTCACTGGTCTTTTTTGCGGATAAGGAAGGCGATGACTGGTAGGACACATTGATCGAACACCATGGTCTTGTCTTGAGGCATTGTGGCAAAGATGATTCTAGGATATGACGCAGCTTCCCAAATGCCGCTCAGCCCAGCTGCACTCTTCTGGTGCTTTCAACCTCAAAGTTGTCTCTACCCAACTGCAACGTTTGCCCAAAGTACACATACTTCAACAACTTTAAAGGCTACATCTTCGACGGAGACTGGCTTGGGGATGATTTGTTGAGTGAATTTGACTTTTGTCTTGTCCAAGTTCATCTCGAGTCTGTCACGTCTCGAGGCTGCCTTAAGAGGCCGTACATGAAATTGCGCCGGGCGAAAGTAGGTAATTAGTATTAGAACGCGTCATCGTGCAGCCGAGCGGCGGCGATATGCAGACCCAGCGGCGGACGGCAGCGTATAGTTCGATCAATCAGTTTTGATCCTATTTATAGTTTTTTGTGGCAACTAAGAATTTTTGGAATTTGTGGACCTGATTAATTACCGACTACTATTCAGGGGTGTTGGGGTGTGATTAATCTGTACTTACCTTTATGTATGTTTATCAGTCATGTTTTTATTGTTTTCAATTTGAATGGATAAGCCTGAGGGGTCAAAATATGACTTCCATATACACTTTAAATTGGAGCGTAGATCACGTACATTACACTAGTTTTTATTTCACTTCAATACATGCAGTATTTCGCAAGTTATGACGAAGAGAAGTTTTACCCCAATTTTGAATTTCCGAGATTACGCGCGCTAAGACTGTGACGTCACGGCTCGGCTTGGGACAACTCGCGACCGCAACACAGCGCGCTGCACGTTTCGGTGATTTTGTTTCGATTTTCTTCGTTCTTTCAAAGAAATACTTTATATGTTATATAAGTGTAATGAGTAAAATGGAAGCAGGATTTGTGAAAGGTCAGTCGGACAATCTGCCAAAATTGATAGTTTGATGGTGGCCCAATATTTCATGATGAATAAAGATTTTACCGCTACCGAAATTCGTGGACTAACAATGAAAAGGTATGTAATATGTAAGCATTACCTGAACTGAATCATAGTGTTTTTTTTTTAGTACCTACATACCTACTATGGGCGGTGATAAAAATACTTTCACTCGCGTGTTCATTACCATCCTGCCTGAAGTACCTACCCGTAAGGTTCCTAGTTGTACCTACTCCCTCAACTCAATCAAAATGTGTGTGATAAAAAATACTAGATAAGGAACCTAGGTACCTACAGTTTGCGCTCGTTAAAACCTACCTATGGGTTTCCATGCGTTTCTACCTACTCGCCGTGGAACTGGCGGGTGCATGTGCGTCCATCCTGAAGTAGGTACCACGGCGGCGGCCTCCTTGACAAGGAGGCGCACACGCATACCTACTCTAGCCAACTGTTATACCTACAGTGTGGGTCAAGGAGGCGCATGTCTACTCCACGCATCTACCTAAAGGTACCCCTTTTATTCACCTACACACACTCGCCTGTACCATTGCAAGTAGAGTAGGTACGACAAGGTGGTACCTACATAGGTAGGTACTTCAGCAATCAGGATGCCCAAGTAATCTAAGTACGTGAGTACGTCCATATGTAGGTAGGTATACTTTAACATTAGTTTCTGCCACCGGCGGCCGTCGAAGTTCTGCTTGGTAATCTTGGTAGTCTTCACAGCAGTAGTGCGCTACAGTTTTAGGGCCTATTGAATCAACTCTTTTCACATAAAAGAAGAGTTTATTTGGTGTTTTAACCGTGGAGTTTAAACATTGCGGCACAATACAGTATTTCCCTGGCATTTTATTTTATAATATTTAATTTCACTGCGCGACGACGTGCGAGCATAAGCGCGACTGCCGAATGACTCGAGCCGTGACGTCATCGGCTAGTCTGCGCCCACCCGCGTTTTTAAAAACTTTCGCCCGAAACTACACACTTTGAACTTTAATATCTCGGCCATTTTTTAAGATATGAAAAAGTAAAAACAAAGTTTTTCTCGTAATTTTTTTGTAGATTTATTAGACATAAAACTAAAACGCACCATGGTTATCCATTGTAATTATACTATAGTAGTTTTCAAATTTGTTTTTTGGCATAAATAAAAAATCTTATTTATTCACTATTATATATTTATTTTAAAAACTTGTGTCTCTTAGCACCATTGATCGACTTTTTCGCGAGTCGACGATTTCTGGAAGTAAGCAAGTGTAAAGAAATCATCATCCCTTTCAATGAATGCAGTTTTAATTTCATAATCAGGGCCAGTCCAGACACCAAACAGGCAGTATTTTTTTTTGGTTATGTGTAACTGACCCTGTACTTGGTAATACCAATTGTGGTTTTAATTCAAGACTATTTTACATTCTTCTTTATCATTTTTATTAGTCATCTTTTTAGCGCTTTTATTTTATTTTTATATTGTTATGTTATGAGCTTCTAAATGGTCGCACTATAATTCCGCCTGTGACGCGTGATCTACTGTCCTCTACGCGCGCGAACGACACACATTCGTAATTTTGTATGTGTGCGTGAGTGTGACGCAGCAGGATACACGTCCTTCTCCCAAGAGCGCGGCGCGCGGTCTGCCGAAATAGCATTTGCGCTCCCGTATATAATTGATAATTCCGAAGAACTTTAAAATATTCGATGAATTTCATAAAATACATATTTGCAATTTTTTTTTATAGCAAATGTGTTAGCATGAATCTATTTTTCAATGTGTAAATTGTTTTTTTTTAAAACGTGTTGTATTGTACGAGAAATCCGACGCTGTAAACGTTTAAAATTTCTTCAAAATAGGGCCATTTTACCGTAGTTTTTCTTTGAATTTTTGAATAAAATTACTAAAAACTTCTCGGCCAATTTTTAGCACTTTTCATTGTCTTTATTGCTGTATACTTTATAAACCACTCCATATTTTAAAATTCATGTAAACAATAATGATACGAACGTCCGCAAGGAAACAATTTAAAACACGTCTCAAGTTATTAACTATAAAACAAACTGAACAATCAAAATCAATAATTTGTCTGGGCCAATTTTTAGATATTAATTAACCTTCAATAAAACATATCATAACACATTGTTAGTTATTCTGTTTTTTTAAACTAGGTCCTACAGAATTAAAGAAACAAGACAAAATGACTCAAAAATATGTACGGCCTCTTAAGACTGGATAGCATTTTTGCACACACTTTTCACACACACTTTATATAAAATTAGTACGGATAGTAAGGATTATTTGTCATTGTCCTTCGATTTTCATTGTTTCGATGATTATAAGTAAGTAATGAAAAATTTCAGATGTACCGACGGTGATGATATTGAGGATATATCCCCTGCTAGCAGAAGCGGAAAGGAAGACGAATTTCAAACTGTTACGGGACGCCGCCGACTTGTTGACATCAACCATATTTTAAATGAATTACAGGACAAAGAAAGCTCATCATAATGAGTTATTCAACTGCGAATTACATAATACTAACATTATTTAAATTTATATTTAAATAATATTACTATTATTAATAAGTATATAATTCAATAATTAAAAATTAATAATATAAAAACACATCTTCACTGTTTAATTTTATCAATCCTACAATTGTACCAACATATTTTTCTAAGTAAATTACGTAAACAATAAAATTATATCTATATCTTGGGGAGTTATTGACCTACTGCCATAGTTTTGTATACTGTAACGCGCGCGCTCGCTGTGGAAGCTGCGCTTGCCGCCCGGTCCGTACCGCAGGGTCAAGTGAGTTCACCGCAGACTAGCTCGCGCGATCGTTTCTACGCGACGGGCGGAAGGCCGTAAATGCCTACTCTTCAGCACTAAGCTGCCCTTAACCTAAAATTTGTTGAATTTAATGTTATGGTTGAATAAAGAAGAATAAAGAAATTTATTTGCAAGCAAACATGGTAGAGTAGATGGTTAATTTTTACAATGTAGATCATGCATGTTGCGCCAGCAGCTGGCATGCAAATATTATAATTTGAATTTAAATAAGTATGTCCAGTTAAAAAATATATATCAAAGTTAATAAATTAATGATGATAAGATGCTTCTTCGCGATAAGCACGCTTCTTGTACTTTTGTGAAGTGAATAAATGATACAGATGCACCAAAAAATAAACTCCGGTGGTCAAGAAACCATCGGCCCAGCTCAAAAACTTTGTTAGCGGCTTATTTGCGCGGCGAATCCGGCTTTAGAGAGCAAGTTTGGATAAAAACTGGCTTGCCCCGAGAATAGCTTTAGGCAAATATTGAGACAAATCATGTCAACTTTTAGAAGAATTGTTTTCCTTACCAGTAGTGGCGTCTGCGGTGCCAGTATCGAGCCCAGCCTCCCTACTAAACTACAAGCAGCTAGGGCTGAGGATCTGGTTGCAGTAGGGAACAGTTCTGCAGTGTACACGTAAACCGAATTGAACGCGTACGTGATCGCCAACTTGCCGAGGAAGTACATGCCCAGACCGGTGCCGGAGTGGGCTGGAAATGGAAAGTTACAGATACAGCTATACACAAGTAAACCTTTGCGGAATAGGCAGACCGTCAACGGAAGTAAAAAAAATCGTTTTGCATCATTAACGTTAGAAATTAACAGCTACAACAATCCACTGCTAGTCATGGGCCTCCATCTACTGGGGGGGTATTGCCATACCCACCAGGCTTGGCAAGCGGATTGCCGAGCGCAAGATATTGCTTTCACGGCTGCTGCCCAATTCCCTGGATAACCTCATTTACCTCTCATTCGGTTTTTATGACACCTATGGGTAGAATTGGGGTGATGCTATGGTAAGCCGTGAATCCATCACCTAAAATTCGAGTGCCTTTGTCGTGAACAACGCCACCTACGGGTCAGAAACGGATAATACTTTTATAAGCGGCCATTGCATGACAAAGTAACAGAGATGATATTTAAACTGTTTAATCTAGATATCTGATAAAAACTGTTTCGATAGGCACTTGAATTAGATAAGTTACACTCATTTCAATCTGTTATCAAATTTTATGAAATTCATTGCAGAGATTAGATCTTCACTTTTTTGCCAACCAAGCTAGACGCTTAAGATAGGGTTCTATTAAAATATCGCGAAAGTGACGAGATCTCATTGGATTTGACGATGGTCAGCAAAGGTGAATTAAATATGGACGATGATTAAACAAGGTAACTTACTGACGAAGTAAGGAATAACACATGTGACTCCGCATAGCAAGAATGCTACGAAGATGCACCTCTTTCTGCCGAACCTCTCCAACGACATTATGATCAATAATGACGCCACCACTTCCATAGCCATGTTCAGGGCGAAGTTCACGTATCTGAAATCAAATGAGACAGTTTATACTTTGGATACTGCTGAATAAAAAGAAATAGAAATAGGAGTTCACCTAGCTTGCGGTGAGCTAAACTAACTTTAGAAATAAGAGTAGACCTAGAATGCTCCCCTGCAGCAAACATTAAAATTTGATAGAATTCTTACTTGTCACCGGATAAAGACACAGAATTGATTGTGAGTCCGTAGTAGACGAAGGCAGAGCTGATCCAGAACCAGCAGCAGAGAGCGAACCGACCCAGCAACACTTTAGACTTCATCAGGCTTAACCATGGGTTACCCTGGACTTTGGACTCCTCCTTGCGACTCTCCTTCTCTAAGGCTTTCATTAAATCCTCGTCGAGTTTAATCTGAAATGTGAATAATGGTAGGTAATAGTTATCATTTATCTGCTCAATTCTTTTACTCATATTCCATGTCTTCTAGATGTCACATTTAAAGCTGTGCTTCTTCTGCTTCTTCTTCTGTCGTGTAGGACACCGAATCAATCGATGAACAACCGTGTCAGAGTTTTTAAACCACCTACTACTACTAGTAGGCCTCTGGCGTGGGTGACAATTGTGCCAAGGTTTGATAAGCCGCTTTTGTCACAAGTAGACTTACCTTTTTAGTGCCAATCAAAAGGCGATGAACCACATTTTGGAATAGGTATCTACGTATCTGATCTGTCGACCTTCGTGAATAAGGCTGTCTTAAGAAGCCGAGACGTAGAGGGCTAAACTCTCTACCAAATAATTAACAAGTAAGTCGCGTTAGCCTACATCATATGGTACTTGCTACCACCAAAATTAACTTCGAACCAACCTTATTCCACCTAGCAGCTTTCCGAATGATCCTTTGAGTTTCAGTTGTCTTCCCTCTCACATGGAGCCATCTGGTGCTTTCATCTAGGATCAGCCAGTACAGCGGCAGTAGCAGTGCTGGAGTGTGGATGGTGGCCAGTAGGTGTCTCCAGTAGGGGACGAGCCAGGCAGCCAGGGCAAACAGCATTCCGCCCACGCCGTACGCCATCCCGGTGGCACATGCGAATGTGGCTCGGAGCGATGGGTGGGCTAGCTCTACCACTGCAAAAATAACAATATCCTGGACATTTCACACAGCGCCATCTAGCCCCAAACTAAGCATAGCTTGTACTGTGGGAATTAAATAGCTGATATTATTACTTTTTTTGTAAATAAATACATATTATACATAGAAAATACCCAGAGTAAACAAAATATAAGTCAAAATAAGGCGACGATAAAAACAATGGCGACTAGAAATTGCGAAGAACCCGTTGATATTTCTAAACATGACACGACTTAGATATCTACTTTCCTTTTCTAAATCTATTTGTCGGAAAGTGACAGCACTTATTAAAGGTAAGTTAAGAGAATTTATATCCCGAATTTAAGGGGGATTGGTAAACCTATGAGGTTTTGTCATTGAAAGAATGGAGATTAATTTTCTCAATGTTGAAAGTAAACCGATCCTCTTCTAAACATAAATATTCAGTAGCAAAATCTTGAAGTAGATTAATACGAGAGCGTACATAAAACAATAGCTATAATAAACTAGATAACTAAACACTTAGCTACTCAAATATTAATTAGACATAGATAACATGTCTAGTCTTTATCACATTCACGAGGATTTATAATACAGTTATACTGAAATTAAATAGTTGTAATCCAATTAGATAACACATTTTATATACACTCGTCTCATAATGTTCGAATTATGAATTCGAAAACAGATGCATAATGACCTACTTTATGCATTCTGCCTATAAAAACTAGGGTTTACTATAATTTACAGAAGCATAATGACTTAATGAGAAAACTCTTAATACGATAAAGTTGAGAAATGAAACGAAGTTTTTTTTTCCAATACTCAAATCGCTATCTTCCGCCGCACCTGACAGTTGTTGTTGTACGGTAATTTTTCGGATGTTGTTCAGTTGTTTTAATAGGTTTTTGTTCTGTTGTTATTCAGATGTTGATTAGTTGTTGTTCAGATATTATTCCGATGTTGTTCAGTTGTTGTACAGTTGTTGTTCAGATGTTGTTCAGTTGTTGTACAGATGTTGTTCAGTTGTTGTTTCGATGTTGTTCAGATGTGGTTCAGTTGTTGTTCAGATGGTGTTCAGATGTTGTTTAGTTAAGTTATTGTTAAGACTCCACATCTAAACAACTGCTAAAGTATAGATTTTTCAAAAATTCATATCAAGCCATATTACGTTCTCGTATTGAATTTGTCCTTGTATCGGGCCTTGCAATGGCCGGTGCGTACGTTTAGAAAAGTGTTTCTGAGTTTTTTTGGAGAGTATAGATAAAATAGTGTATGCAACTGCTATAATTAGGCATTAGAATGCTCGTGTCAAACTATTATCACACTCGGCTGCGCCTCGTGTGATAAACAGACACTCGCATTCTAATGACCCCCATTATACGACAGTTGCATAAACTACTATTCCGCTTGATACCGGAAAGATATAAATTAAGTTGAAGAAGGATAGATATAGTCTGTTCTCTATTGAATAGTACGTCCATGGTTCTCTCACTTGTCGTCCGTCGCGGAGTATTTTAACGTAATGCATTCGTCTGTCAGAAGATCGAAACTTGCGATATCAAGTCGTTTGACAGACGCATCCGTAAAAGCTTCGAAGCCGTATTTGTATGCGAATACAATCGAAATGCGCAATTTCCTTTCGTCTGACAGACGCATGCGTCAAAAATACTCAGCGACGGAAAAGTCGGAGAACCGTCTAGTCGCTTTTGTTCGTAATAATTAACAAATGAGCATGAGCTTGGAATATAGCTTCACTAACCTGAAACTGAACAATATAATGTATAAATGACCCAATACAAATAAATCTGAATCAAAATTAAACTTATTTTTAAAATAAATACTGGTCTGTGCAGGCATCAGCCCATTTCTTACCCGTGGGTATGAGAGGTAACTAAGTGAATCGAGGGTTACATACGCATTGCAACTACAGGCGATAGGCTGAGAACCTGCCACTAGGTGTTACACGACTTTTGAATGACCCTCAAATGTTTGTCAGACGTGGCGAAATGGTACGTTTTACGCTCTGCCTACCTCGCAAGAAATATAGGCGTGATAAATGTATGTATGTTGACATTATAAATGTATCAAACTACTTATGTGTCACCCTTTAACTCAGAGACAATGTGTATGTAATGAGAGTTTGAATAGAAGACTCCGTCTCTTCTAAAAGAAGTGAAGACACGACCAAATTTAAAAGATCCTTACTCATGACGTAACCGGCGCTGGTGAAGCCGTATCCGAGAGCGGCCTCGAAGAACTCCATAGCAATGTACATCTGGTAGTTGACGGAGGTGGACTTGATGATGCCCATCAGACCCGCGAAAAATGAGAAGACGCAGAATGCTGTGCGACGCCCGTAGCTGGAAACATTAGGATTGCAAGATAAATAGTAAATATCAAGAAGAGTATCAAGAGGTTGAAAATTTGGAAGCGTTCGGTCGAGGTGCCGGTGGCTCAGTGGTAGAGCGGTGGAACAGTAATCCACAGGTCCCAGGTTCAATCCCCGGCCGATGCATACAATTTCATCAATTTCTTGTTTCCATTTAAGTGCCGTGTGGTGTCGGCTTAGAATAGCATAGCCCCATTTCTTTCCCGTGTGTGTTGTGAGAGGAGAATAAGGGACACGAGGGTTACATGTGTATTGAAATTTTAGGCGATGGGCTGACGACTTGTCTTTATAGCAATACTTAATTTTCTGAATAACCCTCAAATATTTGTCAGAAGTGGCGTAAATGTTCGTATTTTACAGCCGTTTACGCACTGCCTACCCCGCAAGGGATATATGTATGTATTTAAGTCGGTATAGCTTCTGCAAATACCGTGCTTCTATGAACACTTGCTTTCATACCCTTTGTCGTAATTGATTGTTGAGGGTAACCCGAGGGTCTGTTTGTTACTTACGAATCCGAAATATATCCTGTGAGGAGTAAAGCGAATGGAAGTGCAGCATTGCGTACGGTGCCCACCAGGGTTCGGAGCCACTCACGACACGCTAGACCAAACTGCAATAAATAAGACACAGTAGGTTTTTAAGCTTTTCTATTATCTATCCAGTTATTTGTGCAACAAGAAAGCAAAGTTTATTTGGTTAAACCTCAAGGTAGCGAAGGTTACTTAAATTGAATCAAGAGCGTAGCAATGGATAAAAAAAGCACGAGTTGTGAATTAAATTCTGCCATTGGCATGTTTGAGAAATTGTCTGCACATCTCGAATGCTTAGGCAAAATAAAAATTCTTAGCAAATTATTTATTTAAATGTGCGTTCTCGTTCAGGAATATGTCTCAATATATATATATATAAAAAAAAACAATTTTAATAGAACTAAACGCGTACCTACAAAAATAAATCAATAACTGGCTGAAATCACTTTCAAAACGCACCACCGCCAGTGTTATAAAAAGTTTTAATAACATGATGGGATTCGTTCGTTGCTATTCCGTAATGGCGGATGTGAATTGGTTATAATTTTGTTTTTCTTGTTTATTTGAGTGTTTGGTGAATAATTCTGATAGTGTTTTAAGCAACAAACTATTCTTAAACTGGACATTAAATCGGAAATTGTAATTAAAGCATATATTTGACATTGTGGTATAGTGACGAGCGGGTCAGCACGTGGCCCGGAAATTTTACTATCACGTTTCTGGTGCTACATACATAAACTGCACAACACAGCCCCTAGTCGTAAGACTAGGATCTCTGTGTTGTGGACTCTCCCTCGGCGTAATGCCAAATCACCTTACAAACGACATAACATAACCTTACAACGACTTGACCTAACTAACCTGACATAAATGGCGAAATACGTCTCAACTCACGAGATGTGAAGCCAGTGGCTTTGCCACACCAAAAATAATAATAATAATAACATGATGATGTTCTAAATTAAAATCACTTTTCATCAACCCGTGGATAAAAACGACTTTTGCCCATTGAATTTACGCGGAAAATCCGTTCTTTTCAAGCTGGAGAGGTGAAAATTAATTAATATTTGTAAGATATTTAGATGGTAATATAATACAACAACACGGGCAAATATTTACACTGATTAATTATTAGTTGATTTTTTAATGACTTGTCTACTGACCTCAGCAAAAATCGTGTCAGAGTTCTTGTAAAGAAATATGTCACAGGCTTGAGTGTGGTTGAGATGGAAATCTTCCCTGGCGCAACTTCCCAGGTTGTCATCCAGGGGGCTGTAGCGTTGACAGCGGTCGTCTCCTGGCAGCAGGGCCTGGACTGTTGAGTTCTTGAAGTGCAGGTGGCTGAAGCCTTCGCATTCTGGCACCACGCATCTGCAGGAAATGACAGATTGTCTATGATGATCTATTTATAGGTTATGTAATATGTATTAGCGCTATCCCGCTTTCGTGGTCGCTAGCTAATTTTGGAATACCTTAATATTATCGCGATAGACTCAGTTTAGTACTTAAATAAGTGAATAGATCTCAATTTTAAAACCATGTCAAACGTGACTGCACCTAAGATAAACTGTAAGTAATAAAATAAATGCAACTTAAACAATATAGCAATAAATGCAACTTAAACAATATAGCAATATTACATTACATGTTAGTTTTACTTGACGAGTCAACAACACAGATGTGCCTGGTCGCCACGCTGTGTAAATAGTGGTATTGTCTTTCATCTTCAACCATAACATTGATCATAATGAGAAAGTAAATTTATGCACCTGAGCCACAAAAATATTAAGTAGAGGCACGTACGTATAATAGCACCTATAGAATGAAGACCTGATAAATATAGGGTGAATTTTCACTTGAGAAAACTCAAGACGGGCTGGCGATAAGGAACAACTTTCCCCAAGGAACATATAGGTAGAAATATGAAAAATAAAATTGGACCTCCCATGCAAAATTGCTGGGCCCGAATTCTCTTATTTTTTTACCCTTGCAATGGCAGCGACCACAGCAACACTCAACTGTTATTTTATTGTCACTGGTATATCTATACTAACTGTTAGCAGAATACGAAAACCATGCCACTGACACGCTATCTACATACTACTGAAATTATTTTCATTTAATAGACTTCAGGCCCTGATCAGCTGATTTGGGTTACTATTGAAGCTCTAAATATTTTTGACAAATTTCGTCCTATTGTACCTTGGGGAAAGTTGTTCCAGTCCGTAGCAGTAAATTTCATAATATACTTATTTTAAATTTCAGCAATAAAATTCGAGATTATTTTAAAATCCAAGTTCATGAAATTATTGGAGAGTTCTGGATTACACGAAAACAAAGTAAAATACGAAAATACATGACAAAATAAATCAGATTATGATCTAGCAAGTACCACCTACGTACTTGATGGTATATTGGAAGGTAAGGTATTTCTTATGTTATCACACAATTTGATGATAAGATACAGATGAGCGATGACAGATCCCGAACTGTGTAGGCGAGGTGCCATAAAATGAGGTTGACATGAAAAAAAATAGAAAATAAATAAATGAAAAATGAAATTAAAATGACAATGAAACAGTTGCCGACTTATATCGCAAATATAGTTTTCGTCTTTCGTATTCCTGTACCAGTTCAGCGAAAGAACTGAACTACATAAATTATGGTAGAAAGTTATAAAACCTACTTGTGTAAAAATTATTGTTTCTGTGTTAACGTACCTACTTGTATTTTGTAGTTATAAACGACTTACTTGTTTTCATTTGGTAGAGGGTTTATTAGCCTCACGTTACGGATTACGTTATTTATATTTCTCCATTCACTTGCGTATAATCAGATGGAAAAATTTAAATATGTTGAAAGTAGAAAATAATAAAAGAATTAAAAATTCCGCGACTGATTTACACGGACACTGCCTACTTTGTAAAGTCCTCAGTGTAAAACTATGTCACTCACCGGAAAGGCACTTGATCGGCTACAAACACATAATTCAAGGAATACATAGGAGCTAGTAAATTCGGTATACACAGCATTATAACCACATATTTCTGATAAAGTCTGAAATGTCCTAGCTGGGCTAACGCTTTTTCCAAAACGTCTCCATTTTTGGCCCCATCTTTGTCTTCTGTTGTATTGTCATTATTGTTCTCTCTATTTTCATCATTGTTTTCGTCTGTATGTTTTCTGTATTCCGGTTCGTCACTAGTCTCGTGTGTATGTTTATCAGTATTGTCACTATCGGCGAGCGCAGGAGTGCCGGCTGTTGAGGCGGCGGTGGCCATGGCACTGGCAGGTAGCTCACTTGAATGAAGTGTGTACATTTTTCAGGTGATAAGCGTCACGCTTGCGAGAAAATTGATTGGCTGTATCTACTACGAGCGCATTGTTTGAGGAATTTCACAAATACATACATACACATATCACGCCTATATTATCCCTTGCGGGGTAGGCAGAGCGTAAACGGTCGCAAAAACGGCCATCCACGCCACGTCTGACAAATATTTGGGGGTCATTTGGAAAATTGTGTATCGCCATAGTGATATGTTGTCAGCCCATCGCCCAAAATTGCAATACAAACAAACCCTCGAGTCTCTTAGTCGCCTCTTACGACTCCCACGGGAAAGAAATGGGGTGATGCCATTATAAAGCCGGTATCACACGGCAAATAAGTAAATTCGGATACACAAACAGTTTCAGAAAAGATGAGCAGTAGTCGTTTATCGTGGTATGTATGGACATGTTATAAGGAGGGTTGAAAGTCATGAGAGAAAAAGTATTGAATATGAATGTGGATAGATGCAGAAGGAGTGGAAGGCCTAAAAAAGTTTGGATGGATTGTATAAAAGATTATATAAAGTAAAAGGGTAATAACGATGACTTGACGGCTGGTACAGATGAATGGAAGAAAGGAACATGTTGCCCCGATCCCAAGTAAATTGTGATACGGGCAGGCAGAGAACGTACGGGCAAATTCTAATATTAACAATAAAAATGGAAACACTGCACGTTAGAAACACTGGCCAAAGACGGATGTTGACGAATGAATGAAAAAACTACCAACTGTGTAATAACTACTACATCTAATAACTTAACATGCGAATTGAGAACTTTTCTTAAGTAGTAAAAATTATTTCAAATTTCACTTCCTAAAAACACAATACTTGATTGCACAAAAGTTCCAGGCTGATTTCTCCGACAAGAAAATTGATTTTCAAACTTGCGAGTTGCGAATACATTTTTGTCAGGAGTTTTATAAATAACGTATGTATGTAAATGCCTCATGACTATAGCGAAAAGGACAGGCGTTGAAAATGAATTCACCGTGTTCACAAGGATGTACTTGAAATATTCGAAAAAAAAAAAGTCAAATCTAAAGCTAACATTGGTAACTTGGTTTTCAAATGGTTACATAAATTAGATAACTATAAGAATGATATTGTAATTTACATAATCATTAATTAGAAACATGACGTACCATTATCCATTACCAATGACTCAATGATAACTAATAAGAGTTACAAGGAACTTGAAAAAAATTAAGGAAACTATAAGAAAAACAATTATGTCATAAAAATTCACTGATAATTGAAACCTGCTTGGATTTATCGATGCAAAGAAAACAGAAGGTAGGAAACGCACCTGAAAACTGATATCGTGGTAAGAATCCCGTGTCAAATACTTTGAGAGATTATTGTTCATACATACATACATCAGCCTATTGCAGTCCACTGCTGGACGTAGGCCTCCCCCAGGGTACATCATAGGGCACGATCTCTCGTTTGCTCATCCAGTCGTTAGTAGCCGCCTTTTTTTAGGATATCGATCCATCTGGCCGGAGGTCGTCCAACGCTACGCTTGCCGAGGCGTGGCCTCCACTCAAAAACCCGCTTACTCCACCGTCCATCGGTTCTACGACAAATGTGCCCAGCCGACTGCCACTTCAGTTTGCTACACTCCCAGACTATGTCCGTTATTTTTGTCTTATTGCGGTCTCATTCCGGATTGGTAGTATTGTACATTATTGAATAATTTATAAACCTATCTTTGAGCAAAAGATACCTAACTTGGGTACAATACAATAAAAGGTAAGTACCTAAAAAGTCAAGTATTTAAAAATGAATACGACACGTTCTTGTTACCAGGGTTCTTCTTGTATTATGCTGACTCGGTAATTAATGAGTTATGGCACCATTATTAATTTTATCTTATCTTAGTATTAACTTGCGTGTGAATGCAACCTTAGGGTCAGACGTCAGATCACTACAATATTATGGAGACACTAACGATTACAACCCGCGGAAAACTTTTGTTTACAATGAACTTTTAGATAACATTGTTATTACTTACATCTAGAAGGGATAAGAATATTCCATAATGTTTGAAAATAATTCCATCCTCTTGTGTCGTATGTGAATTAATGGATTACAAAAGAAAATCCGTACTAATATTATAAATCTGAGAGTTAGTGTGTGTGTGTGTGTGTGTATGTATGTATGTTTGTTACCTCTTCACGCTCAAACGGCTTGACCGATTTGGATGAAATTTGGAACACAGGTAGAGTATAACCTGAAATAGCACATAGGCTACTTTTTACCGCAGGAAAACAACTATTACCACAGGAAAATGAGTGGCAGCGGGTGAAACCGCTGGGCGGAAATCTAGTGTTAAATACAATTTTGCAAGTTTTCTAAAAAGTTAATAGCTACCTAACATGTCGGCAAATGACAGCTGTACAGTGGTGCAGCTTTATATGGGGTATGTGCTTCAAGTGGCTTCACAAAATTCCGGAAAATACCGCAACATAGTGCGGCACCGTGTGAAGACCATCTGAACCGTGGAATCTGGAACCATGCTACTCAAACGTGTTGGCCTATTTAATCAGCCGCGTATATAAAAAAAACGGCCAAGTGCGAGTCGGACTCGCGCACGAAGGGTTCCGTACCATTATCTATAGCAAAAAACCACGTATTTTGTATGGCATGGCAGCCCGCATAATTTTATTTTTTAGTACTTATTTGTTGTTATAGCAGCAGCAGAACATCTGTAAAAATTTCAACTGTCTAACTTTGAAACACAAGTACAAAAAAAACAAGTTGTTCGTATTGGAGCCTCCTAAAATATTTACTTTATTTTAATTTTTAGAATTTTTTGTTATAGCGGCAACAGAAATACATCATCTGTGAAAATTTCAACTGTCTAGGTATAACGGTGCAGGAGATGCAGCCTCGAAACTGTAGGACGGACGGACGGACAGACAGACGGACAGCCGAGCTTCAGTAAAAGGGTTTCCGTTATTACCCTTTGGGTACGGAACGGAACCCTAAAAAGCTTGGTTAAAAAAGTTCTAGCAAGGTCAGTATCCCGGAAAAGAAAATAAATAGCACCGTAAAAAACTACCACGTGGTCTGTTGTCGTCGTAGTATTTTAATTGTTGTGTAGGTTTTTTAGGTGACAGTTATACGAGTCACTATAGTGCTACAAGATTACTGGGGGACTGTAACGGCCCTCAAATTTTTGTCAGACTTGGAATTGTTAACGCCCTGTCTACCCCGCAAGGGATATAGGCGTGATGTATGTATGTATGTAGGTTTTCGTGTGATTCGCGACGATTGTGTAGCTTGGTAGTGAAGATTCCTGTGAACCCAATGCATCTATAATAGCATTGGGTGTCATGATGGGTCACGTAAAATTAATTCACGTAACATTGAATTTAGAGTAGAAAGAAACACTTCTGGGCGGGTTTATGGGAGCATTTCCAGTTCAGGGGGTCTCAAAATGACTTCAATTTGAAACAAATATTGTTTTCAGATGGTGGTGGCGTAAAGTTACATGCCGTGTGGTGTGATTAACTGGCCTGCCCTGAGGCAGTGCCTTTATTATTATTTTTTTATCCCGCATGAGTCGGTTTTCTATTAGGACAATACAACATTGTTATGAAAAAAGAAAATTGTCTTATACAAATGTCTAAGACAGTTTTCTTTTTTCATAACGTATCATGACGTCAATAAGTGATAATACTATCCATCATTGAATAAAGTAAATTTTACGTTAGTGATCCAGGATAACATACATACATATATCACGCCTTGATCCCTTGTGGTGTAGGCAGAGCGTTAAAGGCCGTAAAAATACGGTCGTTATCGCCACATCTGACAATAACATGAGGGTTGTTCCAGAAAAAACGTGTATCACTATTGTGACAGGTTGTCAGCCTGTCGCCTAAAATTGTAATACTCATGAAACCCTTGAGTCCCTTAGTCGCCTCTTACGACAACCGCGGGAAAGAAATAACTATGGTGATGGTATTCTAAGCCGGCATCACACAGCTCGGGATAACTTCGGCAAAACATCGATTTAACTTCGTTGACATTTCTTTTAGCATAGAGCATCTGCCTAATTAGGGACTCGAGGGTGTGTATTGCAATTTCAGGCGATGGGCTGACAACCTGTCACTATAACGATACACAATATTCCAAATAACCCTCAAACATTTGTCAGACGTGGTGTAAATGGCCGTTTTTCGCGGCTGTTTACGCTCTGCCTACCCCGCAAGGGATTATAGGCGTGATATGTGTATGTATGTGTATCTGCCTAATTGGGCAAATAAGGCGGTTCTCTCAATTGTCGTCGTGTCGTTCCGTTTTCATTCATAACACAACTATCTCCTCTTTTCGTGTGGGACACCGAGTCGTCTAACGACCCGATGAACCCCGGGTCAGAGTTTTTCAACCGCCTACTACCACTAGTAGGCCTCTGACATGGTCGTGTTGCGACCGCCGTCTAAGTAATCATAGACAGCAACCGGGACCGACGTCTTAACGTGCCCTCCGAAGCACGGAACCATTTCTTTTCGGACAATCAGTTGGTTCACCCTGCAATGTCCTAACCAGACCGGGAACAAATTCACAAACTGATAAATATCAACTTTGTGAGTGTCCCACCGAGAATCGAACCCCGGAACCTTTGCGCTGCAGGCAGTCGCACTGCCACTGCGCCACATCGGCTGTCAACGCAACGTAACGCATGCGTCTGTCAGACGAAAGGAAATTGCAAATTCCGATCTTAATCCCATACAAATACGGTTACGGTGGGTTATACCGTGCGTAACGAAGGCGTCTGTCAAGTCGTTTGACACACCGTAGCCGTATTTGTATGACACTAAGATCGGAAACGCAATTTCCTTTCGTCTGACAGACGCATGAGTTACGTTGCGTTATAAAAACGGAACGATACGACGACAAGGAAAAGTAAAAATGTGTTAGGTTTTAAAACTAACATAAAAAAGTTTGGGGTTTTGGGTCGGATAACTCTGACAATTGGTAGGGTATATTAAGTATGTAAGTAAGTATATTATATCTACGTCGCATTAATGTAGTATATTATTAAGTACATAATATTGTATTCAGTTTGGTCCCAAGTATGTATATAAATAGATTTTCGTTCACCTTTTCATTCTAGTTTACCTGCTCACATCGTATCCTCAGAGTTTCTCAAGGGTTGACTGGAAGAGATCCCTGAATGGGATAAGTCCGCCTTTGTGTCATTTCTTGTTTTTGATTTAATATGTGTTTTCTGTATTAGTTTTAAGAATGCACAACAAAGAGATTATACATACACACAAGTGAGCGAACCGTCTAAGCTGCTGACTGCTGGCTGTGTGACATGTGTCAAGTTTCCACTCATTCAGTTTCGCGTCGTTCACTTGTTTCACGACCTAGGTCCGCTATCTGGGTCACCGGTTGACATTTCTCGAATACTGGCCGTAACCGTCGGGTGCTATTCTCGACATGACGCGGGTTTATTTCGGGAGAGTTCGTCGGACGAGATACCGCGTGCGCGTACGACGCTCGTGCGCATGGTTTCCGCTGTAGTATATACATACATATATATTTCACGCCTATATCCTTTGCAGAGTAGGCAGAGCGTAAACGGCCGTAAAAAACGAACATTTACGCCACGTATGACAAAAATTTGAGGGTCATTCAGAAAGTCCAGTCTTACGCTATAGTGACAGGTTGTCAACCCATCGTCTAGAACTGCAATACACACCCTCGAGTCCCTTAGTCGCCTCTTACGACTCCCTCGCGTAATAAAGGTGATATAATGGGACAAATGACAATTAAACGTAAGCCTAACTAGACAAATTGTTTAATTTTTTGAGGATTAGTAATATAAGGGGACAAATAACAATTAATACTAAGCTAAACTAGACTTAAATTAAATAAAGTTCCTAGTGACTAACCTAAGTTTAAACAAAAGATAAATTCGACGGTTAGATGTGTATTGCAATTTTAGGCTATGGGCTGGCAACCTGTCTCTATAGTAATACACAGTTATCTCATTGACTCTCAAACTTTTGTCACACGTGGTGTTGATTTCAGTTTTAAGGCCGTTAATGCTCTGCCCACCCCGTAAGGGATATAGGCGTGATTTATGTATGTTTGTAATAAATTTAAGCTAAAAAAGTTGTCTAGCGCGCCCCCATGAGACATGGTACCATAATGGTACCATGGTGACAACAAATTTTCTACCCTACTGCTTGTTGTCACTCACTACTACCAGTTAATACGGTTAGGTTAAATCAAAGTTTAGATCAACACACGGTCTACGCTGCACGCGATATTGCGGTTTTGACAGTTTATATGTCATAATTGGCAAATGTCAGTCGCTTGCCGATGCGGCGACGCGTGTGCTTCTACCACTTCTAACTATCCGGCAAAATGCCGCAAGTTAGTGAGGCAGGCACACACAAAAATAGGAAATATACTCGTACGTTTAATGTTTGCGTGCTGTTGAATTAATTTTCTTTGTAATTATTACTTTACTTTTTACTTATTATGTTGTACTTTCAAAATGTTGTTCTATTTTTGATTTAACTGTAACAACAAATTGTAAATTTTACAATTTTATGTTTGAGGAAGAGCGGAGTTCTCCAACACAGGTTCTTGTTTAGAACTTAAAGGAAGTTTCCAATACTTATGTGTTTCTGTAACTTGTGAAAATGATATAAACATATTTATTTTGAAATATATTTTTAATTTAATTTACCGTTTAGCTCAAATCCATTTTCTTCATTACCAACCTATCTAGCCTAGTTAAGGTGGATTTAAAAATAATAGCTTAAAGGAAAATTGTTTAATGAAATAATGTCAATGGCACAGATGCAATGCGACCATTGAGTCGAAGGTGCTCGGCTGAACTTGACGGGAATAGGCTATTTTAAGATCCTGTATTAGTAAACTTATGGAGTTGTCGACAATGATAGGCCTATTAGCGGATTAAGCCGGTCTCCTTAACACGCATTACGCTATAGGCGCCACAACACTTCGGCGCAGGCACGCGAGCGGCCGCGACGCACGCACGCGCGACTTACCACGACAAGCTTCCATTTATCAATGAAAAGTCAATTTATTTTATTAAATTTATGTTTATTATTAATTATTAAACAAAATCAATTTCTAATAAATCAAAACGTTACATGCAAATGTCTTAAAAAATACAGTTTAAGTTCAATTCCATTTTACCGGCCGGCGAGTTGAAACCCTAAGTGCAGTGTTAATAGTACCAGGGTAGCAGAAGTTCGTAAGCGATGGCGGAAGCAGTGGACGGTGCGTGGATCGAGGGTTGGGGCTGGTGGCAGGCGAGGCTGGCTCTCCTACTGGCGCTGCCAGTGCTGCTGACGGGAGTCTACGGCACCAACTACGTGTTTCTGGCTGCTCACACACCCTACAAGGTCAGTAGTTATGTAGCAGCAGAATCTGTGTTGCGGGCGGTACAGCAACTTTGGAAACTCTTGTGTGGCGCTGTACCACATAGCAAGTCCCATCTTTTGCCTACATACGCTGGAAGACCTATATGTAGCCACCGCAAATTATGTTCTTATTGCCTAAGTGGCAGAGAAGTTTAATTGAATGGCTATCTCGAGCAAAGTAGAATTAATAAGATAGCAGAATTCTAATTTCCTAATTTTCTTCATTGCCAAGCAAGGTTTCTCAAAATATGGCTAACCCCGGAACGTTTGGTTACACATCAGTAAAAAAACCGTGCAAAACAGGCAGATCCTATTTTGATGAATTTTACTGTTTCGTATTTATACGGCCGTTTACGCTCTGCCTACCCCGCAAGGGATATAAGCGTGATGTATGCAGTTAAAACGAACATACTAAAAAGCACATCTCATTCACACGAAAGACAATACGAGACACATTGACAATTAATGTCTTCTTTGTTGAAGTCGGTGAAATATAAGTTGCGTACCTACTGGTAAATATTGTATTTTTTGCTGTGTGACGTCGACTTAGAATAGCATCACCCCATTTCTTCCCCGTGGGTGTCGTGAGAGGCGACTAAGGGACTTAAAGTTGTATTCCAATTTTAGGCGAAGGGATGACAACCTGTCACTCACTATAGTGATACACAATTTCCTGACTGACCTTCAAATATTTGTCGGACGTGGTGCAAATGTCTGTTTTTACAGCCGTTTACGCTCTGCCTACCCTGCAAGTGATAAATGCGTGATATATAATACGTAAATATTGTATTTCACACTTTAGGCAAATATATTACATAATTATCTTAATTTTCCTTAATTATAAACGGTTGAAAGGTTATCAACGGATTACATAAAATCCGAAAACATCTTTTAACTTATCAATTAAAAAATAAGTTTAATTCTTCTTCATTGAAAGTTATCTAATCTGTTTGTAAACTTTGTTAAGTTTTTAATGATTAATAATTGTATGAACGCGTCAGATAGTATAAAACGTGATTTACTGGAAGCAAGTCCATACATTAAGCTATTCGAGGGTCTTGGACTTGGATTGCTTTTTCATACATTATTAAGTGATAGTACAGTCAGTTATAGCAATTAAGGTACCAGGGATACTACAAAAGAACTGAATAATTTTTATCCCAAGTTAATACATAATAAAAAAATACCTATTCTTATAAAATAAGTGATTTTCCACTAATACATATTCATGAATACATATTCATGACAAGAAAAAAATATTGCTGGGGACCAAAATAATTCAGCTCTTTTGGAGTACCCCTGGTACCTTATGTGCTTAAACCGACTGTACCAACTATCCTACATTGAATGAAATGTTTTTGTTTTATCATTTCAATACAATCTGCCTGCCCATATCCCAATATAGTCATTCAATACTAAATTATCATTAATATTAGACAATTTAGAAGTTAAGTTATAACTTTCATAGTTTGAGTAGAACGCCATGCCACAAAGTCATAGTATGGTATAATAAATAAATAAATATCCTGGACAATTCACACAGCGCCATCCAGCCCCAAACGAAGCAAAGCTTGTTCTATAAGAACTATATAGCTGATAATAATACTATTTTATTTATTTATACTTTATTGCACATCGTACAAAAGTCGGGCCTAATGCCAGACGGCATTCTCTACCGGCCAACCAGAAGATAAACAGAGAGAGAAAGAAGCGGGTGCACTAACAAGTACTATATGCTTCAATTTGTAAATATATACGTATTATACATAGACACCCAGACTAAACACAAATATCTGAAAATGACCTACCAAATTTTTGTGTCTTGTGGGGATTGAACCTACGACCTTCGGCGTAGCAGGCAGGGGTACTGTCCGCTACGCCATCGGGCCAGTCAAAATCGATTCAAAATTAAATGAAATAATCAAACGGACACACTTACCCGTTTACAATGCGCCAGCGCACCCAGTGCCTGATTTTATTACAGGCTACAATTTTACAGGTAAACTACGATGTTCATTGCGTAGTCAGTTAGCTTTTATGATACCAATAATACAAACCCGTTACGCAATATAATACGGCCGCCTTTGCGCATTTTTATTTAAGTTTTCCTGTTTTCCTGTGTTTTGAATACTGTGTTACTAACTTATATTAAGAATTACTCCTGTAGACTTGTATCCTGTAGTTTCATAACATAGGGCACCAAGCTTTAAAAATGTTAAACTGTATAAGCTTACATTATTGCCCTTGAAGATGTATATTCGCATCAGTTATGTAGATAGGTAATTAATACAACAGATTAATAGAACGGAAGTCCACGTGTCACTTGCTATGCAGTTAAGTAGATATATCAGATCACTTTATTTACACAAGCATATGACAAGTAAATAAACAATCCATGTTTTAATTATATAAGGTACTTTTAAATTCAGTGCAAATATTTTAAGGGTGGCTTTTGAAACTGAACAACTTTTCGCAAGGAACATAGGTCAAAGAGTGAAAAAAAATATAGTCCATACAAAGTGACGCATTTTTGATATTTTTTTTTTTATTCCTTCGGTAAAGTTGTTCAGTTTTACAAGTAGAACTCACCCTAAAAATATTAGCCCTGAATTGGATAGGACCTTGCCTTTATTTTCATTCCTGTGAAAAAACAGTTTGTTTTTCGTTACTGAATTAAAAATGATTTATTTTATTAACCAAGTTTTAATAAGGCAAAAGTAAAAGTAGTCTTATCAAAAGAAAGCTGCCTTGTAAGCTGGATTACATTTAAAAGTCGTAATCTCGTAACGCAATTTACGTATGTAGTATTTACAGTGGCGAAATTTTAAGTGCAGTTTAGCATAATATGACAAAGCGCGCGGTTCTTTTTTGATATCATATTTAAACAATAAAATACACGCAGATTAGATGTATGTCGACACCAAAGGTCTGTCGATACTTTGTTTATCAAACTAAATATTAGGTCCTTACATATGAAATTGGCGTTTTGTATGGGAGGAACAAAAAGTTGATTTTTTTAAATATAGTATATTTTTCAATGATCAAACGAACTTACCTGAAGTGAAGTTCGATCATAATTATCCTGTCTTCGCCGAAGAGATTTAATCATTCACGTGTAGTAGCAGCCCTGCTGCGCGTCAACCCTATCGCACAAGTTTTTAGAGTAGAAATTGAAATCCTACTCTGGCAACACTTTTTATTTTTTACTTTACCATTTCCGTACGGCCGGTCTGGCCACCCTACCAACCGCCTGTCAATCTCATTCTGTTTAGAGTGCATAGTAAAGAGCAAACTCTAGCAACATTTAGTTTCAGGGTAAAGTCACAGTTTTCTATATACTGGACTAGGGAAGGGTGGGACCTTAAATCTCTTCGGCGAAGACAGGATAATTATGATCGAACTTCACTTCAGGTAAGTTCGTTTGATCATTGAATTATCCTGTCTTCGCCCTCAGAGATTTAATCATTCACGTGTAGATGTTTAGAGCAGTGTTTAATGTTGCTAGAGATTAAGAACATAAGTGCACATTTTTTTTTTTTTTTTTTATGTTTTCCTGTTGTGATGTGTCTTTTAAGTGTGCAATAAAGTATATTTATCTTTATTTATCTTATCTTATTCTACCCAGAAAGAAAAGAAATTAAAACATTTCATAATGTAATTAAATATTCATTTATTTTAGGATAAGTAATAATAAACAAGTACATTTTTGAATCCTTATTCGCTAAGTAATATGATCAAGTAAGCCGACATTTGATTCGATTAATGGTCTATTGTAGAAGTTAGCAAAGACAGCTGATTGCGAGGACCAACCAGCTGTCTTGCGAATGATGTCGACACTTAAACCAGCTCGCGAAGCAGCAGAGGTTGAGGCATGCCTTGTGCTATGTGCGGTAAAGATTGAAGTGTCGACACCACTTTCAGAGAGCGTTTGTTTAATCCAACGCCCAATCGTCTGAACTGTTGCTGGCCGATGAGGTTTTTTATATGTCAATACAAGACTGTCCTCTGAATTAGGTCGCAAGGTAGACGTGACTGCAATATATTTTTGCAACACCGATGCTGGACAAATTGCAGGGCGTGGACGAAAAAAAGGCAAATTTAATAAAGGCTGTGCTTTTCCAACTGCTGAAGTCTTTATTAAATTTGTTATGGTAATACTTATACGGTCATCAAAATATTTAATATTTGAAATTTTTATGACAGACAAAGTTTGTGTTCTCTGTCCTGTAGCAAGTGCCAGCAACATAACTAATTTTTTTGATAATTGTTCTAAATTGATTAAATCATTATCGAAACCTTCTAAATAATTTAAAACAATATTGGGATCCCAAGTAAAATCATAATGTGGGAAATTTGGCTTTAGCCTAAATATCCCTCGGAAAAATCTTTTCAATCTCAAATCACCGCCTAAACCATTAGTAGAAATCAAAGATATTGCAGATCTGTGATTATTCAAGGTGCCATATGATGAACCTTTTTTAAAACAATTTGTAAGAAATTCTAATAAAGATGATGTATTGAAATTAAAAACATCAACATTGTATTCGTGACAAAATTCCCACCATAACTTGAGACTCGAAGAATATTGAGAGAGTGTATTTTTAGATATTGAGGATAGCATAACTTCCAGAGAACTTTCGGGCACTAGCTGCTTCCGAAATCCTTCCCTGATAATACACACGCTACCAGGGTAAGGTGGTGATGGAGTGGGTGTGTTGATCTGAAAGGACAAGATAAAAGATATTTACTGGGTGGGAATATTATAGCCTCCTTGATACATAATGATATGAAAAACGGGTACCAAGGTTGAGAAGGCCATTGTGGAACAACAACAATACCTGTTGCCTTATCAGAAACAATTTTTGTCAATGTTTTTAAGATTAACGCGAATGGTGGGAACGCGTAGAAATAAAATTGTGACCAATCAATAGTAAATGCATCAATATTAAGAGCAAAGGGATCTCTTTTCCAAGATATATATATGGGACACTTTGCATTAATCCGGGAAGCAAATAGATCTATATATGGTTCCCCAAATGTATATACAATTTTATTAAACGCCGGTGAATTCAGTTCCCATTCCGTGTCAATGTTAACTTTTCTAGACTCGCTATCGGCTTCAGTATTTAATTTTGAACGAATATAGGATGCAAAAATAAAAATGTTTCGTTCCTCACACCAATCCCAAATTTGTTTCGTGACCTGATTTAAATGAGGATATTGTACGCCACCCATCCTGTTTATATATGAAATGGCCGTTGTGTTGTCCACTCGCAAAAGAATACTGCAGTCTCGTTTGTTGTCAGCAAAAGATTTAAGCCCGAAGTAGACAGCCAGCAGTTCCAGATAATTTATATGATTGGTGCGTTCAGTTACAGACCAGTGTACCCCCGTTTTTTCATTACCACACGCAGCTCCCCAACCAGTTAAAGAGGCATCCGTAAAAATTTCTGAGTCATAATTTTCATTTTTTATTGGATTTATAGCAATCAAAATATTATTTTTCCACCACAGAAGATCATCATGTAAATTATCTGGTACTCCCATAAAAGCATCATAATTATCATTATTTTTTAACAAAGCTAAATATCTAGCCCTTTCAAGCGATTTGGTATGAAGCCATCCATAAGCAATTGCCGGACATGCAGAGGTAAGTGTTCCTAAAAAACGAGCAAAACTCCTAATAGGAGTTCTGGATAATTTAGTCATTGATATTATTTGTTGTAAGATTTTTTGTCTTTTAGGATCCGGGAGTTGTATCGACATGTTTTCTGAGTTTAATATGAAGCCTAGAAATTTACAAGTAGTCTGAGGTATCAATTTACTTTTTTCATAGTTAATGACAAACGCTAACTCTGTTAAACAGTGAATAGTAGCATCAACGTTTTCTATACAGTTTACTGCAGAATTCCCTAAACACAAGATATCGTCTAAATATCTTACTGACAATAGTCCCTGAGATCGAAGATAAGCAAAAACAGGTTGTAATATTTTTGTAAATATATATGGAGCAGAACATAAACCAAAAGGAAGAGCAACAAATTCATAAAGATCACCTTCCAAGAAAAAACGTAAAAATTTTGTATGGTTTTCATGTATCGGAACAAGAAAATACGCTTCCTTTAGATCTATGTTAGCCATATAGCTACCATAAGTCATCAATCTAGTAGCAGTCCTCACATCTTCCATCTTAAAATGTTCTGAGTATACGAATTTGTTTAATTTTTTTAAGTTTAAAATAAATCGTTTGCTGCCATCACTTTTAGGAATTAAAAATATATCAGAAATAAACTGGTCTGCTACTGGTTTGCAGTGCCTTATTGCTTTGATGTGCAATAAATGGTTTATTTCCTTTTTAACATCCTCTAATTCAACTGGAGAAAAAAAACGTTTTGGATAATCTTTTGAATTTTGTATAGGCTCTGTAATGAAAGGGATCATATAACCTGACACAGCATTTAAGATAAAGTCGTCATCAGTAATATCATGCCATTGTTTAAGAAAAAACTTTAAACGTCCAGCAAATACCTCAGATTGCGAAGCTACGCTCGGCGGGTGGTCGGTCGCTGCGCTGGAGGAAACGGGCGGCGCGCTGGTGGAGGCGGTGGCGGCGGCCCTAGTGGACGGCGAGGAGCTGGTGGTGGCAGCTGTGCTGCAGGACGGCGACGGTTCGAATATGTGTACGGTGGCTGGGCCATCATCGGAGCTCTCGGCCCAGTGGCTCGGTACTGGAACGTTTGGCCACCGCGATTCTGTCGAGCTCCTCGAAACGCTTGGCTTCTCGAATTTAAATTTGTGTTTGCCGACTTAGGAGGTTGTATTAACTGGCTAGTCTTCTTTATCCCTCTGGAGTCTTTCACCAGATCACTCAACTTATCACCGAAGAGGAAAGAATCTCTCTTTCGGTCTTTAAATGAATCGGTCAAGGATTTGTCTATCAAGGGTAAGATACCAGCACGGCGAGTATACGTATCAGCAAAATGGGTATCGGCCAGTAGCATAGCTGCATCATTCAGTGTCCGTATCACCTCTGGGATATCTGGAGTTTTCTTTAAAAGGCCAGTCATTGCTTTTCCTAGAGCTGAAAGCGTTTTTCCAACCTGATTTTGCTGGGCTAGTACCTTTTTATCTTTTTGCCTACAATTGTCCGTTAGCATCGCTCCAATCTCCGGGTTCAGAGTCGGACTTTTAGCCAAAGGAACATTCTTCGGAAATAAGTATTTTTTAAGAATTTCTTCTCTCATTTCTTTTTTCAATCCATCTTGCAAAATTTTTTGAAATTTTGCTGCTAAATCTTTTTGTATTTCATCGCCAAATTCTTCTGGTTCAGCTTCCACTTCACCCAATTGACGTAACAACTCTGGGTCGAACTCCTCGACACATATGTCAGCAGCTGCGTTTTCGGAATTCATGTCAGCGCACGAAGAATTCGGACTTCTGCAGCCTGTAGTGGTCTCAGTCATGACACTTATCTCGTCTAGGTCAACATCATGCCCAGCGTATTGCTCGAAATCATAGTCTTGCTCTTGTGGCAAGTCGCTTGTAATTGCCTCGCTATTAGCGGGCGCCAGATTTTCTGGCTCTGCAGTGGCCGAAACATCTCCATTATTTTCAGGATGTCCTATAACCAAGTAAAAACAAAAGCCGTAAGAAAAAAATCGAGAAAAATATATGAAGGTAGTTCTAAAAATGTGTCGGATCAGAAATTTTTATATAGCTGCGTAATAGCTGAAGTTTAGCCTCAAAATATAATACGAATAAAGAAAATCATAATTATCAGCAGGTATATCTGGTGTTCAGAGGATATACCCGATAAAACAACGGACATAAAATAACTCATCGGAATCGATGATAGACATTTTATAAAATTATTATATAAAATATGCCGCTAATTCAGCGATATATCCGTATTTCAGTAATATTTGTCGCTGATTCAGCAAGTACACCCGGACAAGCGCCGGATATAGTCACATAGGACACTCTTCCGTAAATAAACGGATAGAAGTATAAAAATTTGCAGCAATATATCTATTCAGCGAGTACGTCCGGACAAACGCCGGGTATGGTCACATAGGACACTCGCATCCGTAAAACGGAAAGAAATATAAAGAATTGCAGTAGGTAGTATGTCTCTTATTCAGCGAGTACATCCGGACAAACGCCGGGTATGGTCACATAGGACACTCGCATCCGTATAAAAAACTGGTTAAAAATATAAAAAGTAAATCAGCAGCTGATTTCTAAAATACGGATAGTAAAAATATGAAACTTTCAGCAAATTTCCCGACAATTTAGCAGGTATATCCGATTTCATAACGACCTATCAGTAAAGAATACATAACTAACCTTCAGTTTGTACATTTCTCTCCATCGGAGATATGTCCTGCTGATCCGCCGGGTTCACTTGAGCACTTTTCTCACGTACAGCACGTTTTTGCCGTTTTGCAATAAGTTTTTCTTCATACATTTTAATTTTCCGCAACCATCTGTCTTCCCGAGACTCTTCATTTGGTCTTTTCGACATAGCAGAAAACTTGATTTTTCGAATTTATCGAAGAAATTAAGGACTTGTGCGAGCGCCGCGCGCGCACGGACCAGAATGAGATTGACAGGCGGTTGGTAGGGTGGCCAGACCGGCCGTACGGAAATGGTAAAGTAAAAAATAAAAAGTGTTGCCAGAGTAGGATTTCAATTTCTACTCTAAAAACTTGTGCGATAGGGTTGACGCGCAGCAGGGCTGCTACTACACGTGAATGATTAAATCTCTGAGGGCGAAGACAGGATAAATTTAATCAAAGTATGAGCCATTGTAATCTATGCACTTTTGCCATCTCATAGGTAGTTCATTGATCCCTTTACTAAAAAAACCATTCGGACGGGAATCAATAAAATCTTTGAAGGTGATTTGGACTGCCCCATCTGAGTTGAATTTTTTCCCTTGCAAGAAGTTATCCAAATTTCGAAAAAATGGTAATCTGTTGGAGCAAGGTCCGGGGAGTACGGTGGATGCCTTAGACATTCCAATTGAAGCTCTTCTAATTTGCTAGCCGTCTGTTGTGCAGTGTGTGGTCTAGCGTTGTCGTGAAGCAACAGTGGCGTAGAGCGATTGACCAACCTCGGTTGTTTAGCAGCTAGCTTTTCCATCATGGTTTGCAATTGCTGACAGTAGACATCTGCCGTAATCGTCTGGCCAGATTTAAGAAAACTGTAATGAACGACACCGGCGCTAGTCCACCAAACGCTTACAAGTAACTTTTTATTGGTCAATTTTCGCTTGGAGCAGGCTTTGGCTGGCTTGCCAGGGTCCAGCCATTGCGATGAGCGCTTCCGATTATCGTAGAGAATCCACTTTTCATCACAGGTAATGATTCGATTTAAAATCCCTTCGTTATTGTGCCGGTCAAGTAATGTAACGCAGCAGTTGACGCGCGTTTGCCGGTTTGCTTCACTCAATTCGTGAGGAACCCACCTTTCAAGTTTTTTAATCTTTCCAATTTGCTTCAAGTGGATTAAAACAGTTTTATCACTAACACCGAAGCCTGCAGCTAATTCGGACGTGGTTTGCAATGGATCCGCTTCCACAATAGCCTTCAATTCTTCATTATCAACTTGGGTCTCCGGCCGTCCACGGGGCTTGTTTTGCAGGTCGAAATTTCCAGAACGAAAACGTTGGAATCAAAAACGCACTGTGTTTTCTTTTGCGACATAACCGCCATACACATCATTAACCCTTCGAGCCGTTTCCGCAGCACTGGTGCCACGGTGGAACTCGTACTCGTAAATAACGCGATATTTCAAATTTTCCATTTTGTAAATTGAGCGATGCAAACAGAAAAAAGATAAGTAAAAAAACAAATGAATGACGGTTTGCGAAACACAACTACATGTGGAAATAGCTGTATAAATTTGAATTTCGAATTCCTAACCAAATAGGAGAAATTTGTGATCAAAGTGGCCAGTACGACAAAACGACAATTTCATATGTAAGGACCTAATATTTGAGTATTTATTCAAAAGTAATTTATGGAATAATAAGAGACCTATAAATAAATTTGCGATGACAAACACGCCTTGCTATATTTACATAAATATACCTTCGATATCTACCTCCGCCGGTGCCTTTAAGGCACGTTAATTAAAGTCAATCGCAGGTGTGCCAAAGGTTTTTAACCAAAGAGTTATTTGTCATTAAAATGATACTTCTAATTATCAAATTTGCTAATAAATGTTTTATGCTTTCGCGGTCACAAATAAAGACTAACAAAATTTTAAAACGTGGTTTTTACCGCGGTATTTGCTTTTAATTAAATTGTGTGCAAGAACCCCGTTCAATTTACACACGGGTGTCTACTTACAATCTTGTTGTCTGGAAGAAATAGCTACCTAGCTATAAGGTCTTGTTTTTGGCAATATTTTATATTTATGTTATGTTAAATTAAATTACCTTATTTAAGACACACAGTGAGATAGAAACAGAAACTGCATTTAAAATTCTTGCCTAGGTCACAATATAATTAATAGTACTCCTAGGTAGTTATGCGAAAAGTATTTTGTTTACTATGGCCTCGGAGTAACTTGTTTATATCAATGTTTGTTTACTTACTCTTTATTTACTTATTTCGATCGATCGTTTTATTTACTTCTACGAATGATCTATAAATTTTAAGTAGTCATTTTAGCTATTGATGCTTAGTCAATGCTACATGCACTTTGTTTACAATGTCTCCGTTATCTCATCTGCTGGATGAGCGAATGAGGGGTTTGAGGTCACAGTAGCACATTAGCTGACGAGGTCAAAGGTCACAGCAGCAGATTAGCTGATGGGGTCAAAATGGCAGTTCGCTTTCTTTGGTCATTTGGTCATGTATGTCACGTGATACAGGAGTGAACAGCCGCATTTATGGCCAGAAGCAACCAGTGCCCGTTCAAACTACAGCCTACAATTTTCCAGGTGCAATTCAATCTTCGCTGCGTTGTCGGACATCCATTATGATACCAGGAATATTAACCGGCTACGCAATGTACTTAGTATTTCACTTGTAGCCTGTAGTTGCATAACATATGACATATTTCGTAGATGGGTAATTCGACGAAATTATGTGCACTTGAATTGAAATCAGATTTTTGTTGCTTGTTATCATATTGTTACACAAAACATTGTCCATGTCATGGCCCATAGGTCTAGAAAAGGTACAGGTACTGAAGAATAGACATAGAATATCGTATAGGTATGTCTTAAAAATATAGGTTGACTATGGTTTATTATGCACTCACAGTGCTTACACTTCATTTCATGAATTAATGAAAATAAGAATTTTTTTAAATGTTAGCGCCCGCCGGGACTTGAATCCGGGACCGTGGGGTACCGTACCACAGCTCTGCCAACTGAGCTACCGGCACCTTGACTAACACTTACAAGTTTTCAATCTCTTGGTACTGGTCTCGAAGCGTCTAGTATAAATTATTGTAATGAATACTATGATTAATCCACAATTAGAGTAGGAATTCAAACCATGCGATGAACGGTACCCCACGGTCCCGGGTTCAAGTCCCAGTGGGCGCTAACATTTTTACAATTTCTTATTTTCATTTGTAAAGATAAGTTTATCTTTGAAGTAGGTACCTCGTATTGAAAGTTTCATATTATTTCTACATAAAGTAACTGAATGAATAACTTACGCAAGTAACTCGCAGAAGTTATACTAATTTTATTAACAAATAATAATAAACAAGTTGAAAAGACGTTAATGACTAGTGGGCCTTGCAAACTGTAAGGACCAAAGGATACCTGTTCCATAGCCCTAAGTACTACCTATTAATAGCAAGTAATTGCAACAAGAATGCAATGACCGATGATTCACATACCAGTTATTTTATTATAGAATTCGGTACAACCCGTTTAAGTATAAAACAAGTTTTATATTATTACATTAAAATGTACTCCTAATTTTACTCTTGTTATTTTATTTGCCGTGTGATGCCCGCTTAAAATAGCATCACCCCATTTTTACTCGTGTGTGTCGTAAGCGGCGACTCACGGACTCGAGGGCCTGTGTATTTACAATTTTAGGCAATAGGCTGACACCATGGGAATACATTTTTTTCTGAATGAACCTCAAATGTTTGTCAAACGTGGCGTTAAACTCCGTTTATGCGGTCATTTCCGCTCTGCCTACCCCGCAAAAGTTATATGCGTGATTTATGTATGTATGAAAAACTTACTCATTTAAAGGCAATCCTACAATCCCAGAACCATGTATATACAGTCAGGCCATTCCCAATAAGCCATATTTGACAGTTGTCAGATTCGTGCTAATGCTATTATCAGAAAGTCCATTTTCTTTTGTTGACATCTCTTTTAGTATGGAAATGACATATTGGAATGGCCTTACTTTAGCTGAAAATTTAAGTTTGTCCGTCGTTCTAGGTTTGGTGTGTTCTGGCAGGATTTAGGGGGGACCAATCGTATAGTATTTCTTTACAAGTAATGGGCCCAGGGCCATGCAAAATACTTGTGCAGTTTGTACGGGAGATCGGTCGGAAACTAGTGAAACAAATAGGTTACGTGTAAAAAAAAACTAGAGCACCGACAAGTCACCGGTCATTAACCTTTGGGAATTTGGCGTCTGAAGTGGGACAACGTACTTCATGGAGATCACGAGATTAGGTGACAGCATCAGCCTGGAGCAACGAACTAGTGGAAGCTATTAATGATAAGCTATAAGATCATGGATGTAGTTCAAGCTATTTCGGGCCTGATAATGATAAGCCATTGGAGCAGCTTAAGAATTAAGGCCTACTGTTTGCTGACATGGTAGACATTTAAACAATCTAACAAACAATTGTTTAACAATCTATACCGTACTCTGTGTAGAAGACTTTTTCTGTTCTTTTATTGGATTAAATATAAGACTCATTAAATACATATATAGCTTCAATTGCACTTATTTAAAACATCGATATTGCATTTTTATTAATGAGTCAAAAATATGATTTTACAAATTTATGAAATTTGATACGAGTTTGAAAAAAATAAACTAAAATAAACTTAGTGATATGCTCAGAAAATAGAACAAAATCCTAATATAAAAGGGTTTTTATGCTTTGCCTTTTAGGTATTTACCTCACCGCAACGGATGTGTCTGTCAGTTTTTTATTTTATTTTTATTAATGATGGGTTTGTTCTTGACTCTAGTCTAGGTCATAGGACAGAGACAGAGTCTAAGATGGAGCGAGCTCACCCAGAAGAAGACTGTTAAGGCACTGGCACTCCCACACACTGACAGAACGCAGCAAGCTACTTGGCGCCAGACTTCGGTGGGATGGTGGTCGCGAGCCAGGCGGCCCCTTACGGAGCCTTGCACTTCCACCGCTTAGTGGGATCGTTCAGCCGGACTTATCCACAGGCAAGCCTGTGTTGCCGTTGCCCGGGGTGGACCGCTAGGAGGTAGATAGAATGAAAATAAAAGATAAAAGGAAATGACGAATTCTGATCTTATTCTCTTACACATCCGGCTACGGTGCGTTAACACATGCGTTTGAAAAACGAAACGAAGAACCGCCGCCTTATTGCTCACGACAGATGTTTTCATGAATCCACGATCAAATTAATTGTGTACCTGATATTAAGCTATCCGTTTATCCTATAATAGAAGCATTGAGACATGGTGTTGAGTTTATCAATAACGTCCTCATTTACAGATAACAAGCGTGAATGAGACGCTGAGTCGTGTGTCAAAGGGTCGACTTTTGACCCCTATTATAAAATGCTCGTTGTAGTCACAACGATTACTATCACTATCTAATTATTGGAACTAATTGCGCAAAGAAAACTAATGTAGTAGCAACTACGTATTTGTCTATCGATCGTTTTAGATATTGACTTACTTTGGATGCTTTAAATTAAATTTACAATTTACCAAAAGTCTTTGAAAATAAATTCTTACTATATTCGGTACAATATCTTATACTAGAGAAATATATATCACTTGTACGTCGCTTCGAGACGAGTACAAAGAGATTGAAGATTTGGAAGTGTCAGTCGAGGCACCGGTAGCTCAGTAGGTAAAGCAGTGAGAAGGTACCTCACAGTCCTGGGTTCATGTTAGGGTTTCGTTTTTCCCGGCCTTTTTCAGTTCCCGGGAAACGGGAAATTATTTTTGCTTTTCCCGGGAATTCCCGGGAACCGGGAAAAGTTTATTACTTTTTTGTTTTGCTGTGTTTCGATAAGAAATGGAGTTAAACACTGTATTTAATTGTTTAAATTACATACCTAAAAAGTTAACACTGTCATTCGAGTACTGAATGAGCTGAACTGAGCCTATCCTGGTCTCTTGAGTTTTGAAACCGTCTAAACAACTTTATTTTTGATCAGTGTAACAAATTTAAAACAGCGACCGGGATCGACGGCTTTACGTGCTCTACGAAATATATAATTATAAAAATAAACTAGTCAATCAGCCTGAATTGTCAAATATAAATACCATGGGAATCGAATCCCAAAATCTTCTGATTGAGAGACCATGGGTCAGACATTTAAAGCACAACATTAGCATTAACGGCCACAAGAGTCCACTGCTGGGTATGGGCCTTTCCCCATAGGTAGTGTTTTAGGTCAGATATTGATATACAATAATAAAAAAAAAAGAATCAATTCGGAATATTTATGATCCATTTTCATCATCTTCATCATCATATCGTGAAGGAGTACAAATCGAAAAACGACCCAATGAACCTTGGGATCTTAATAGTTATTCGTAACTAATATGGTTAATAACACCATCTTTGGTGGTTTTCCTATTTATCATTCGAGCGTTTACGGCTGCGATTATCAAAAAACTTAACAGACGCATCCGTTACGCACTGTAGCCGTATTTGTTTGGGAATAAGATCGAAATTCGCAATTTCCTTTTGTCTGACAGACGCATGCTTTACGGTACGTTAAAATACGCAGCGACGGACGACAAGTGGGCAAACTGCCTAAGTATTCATAGACATCAGCCTGGACGACGGCTTAATGTGCCCTCCGAAGCACCAATCTGTCTTTCTTACAGATAATCAGGTGAATCAACTTGCAATGCCCTAATCCAACAAAACTGGGTACGATTACGATCTCACAAAGTGATAAATTGACAAATATCAACTTTGTGTGTTTCCTTTGAGATTCAAACCAGAGGCCTCCAGATCCTAAAACAAACGATCAAATCACTAGATCATGGAAGCAGTAAAGGTTTATTATTGTTTAATTTTATATTTAGAAATTTTGTGGTATTTGTCTGTAAATAATTAATAATATAAAGGTTTTTAGAGCATTAAACCACAATTTAAACTTTCCGGGAATTCCCGGGAAATGAATAAAAAAATCCCGTCGCCGGGAACGTAGCTTTTCCCGGGAATTCCCGATTCCGGGGTCCCGGGAACGAAACCCTAATGTAATGTAACCATATTGTAATGCAAACAAAAACTTAAAATTTGAAACTTGAAACCTGAGTTTTTAAACCGTCTTAACAAGTTTATTAATGATCAGTGTAACAAATTCGACAGCTTGACGTGCTCTACGAAATAAATTATTTTATAAATAAAGATAAACTGGTCAATCAGCCTGAATTGTCAAATATAAACACCATGGGAATCGAAGTTAAAGATTTTGGATTGAGATACTATGAGTCAGACAATTAAAGCAAAAAATTAGCACACAAGAGACCACTGCTGGATATGGGCCTTCCCCCGTAAGTAGTGTTTTTGCCATTTTCACCGCGCTAGGCCGGCAGATTGTCGAGTGCAGGGCAAACTGTTGTTTTTCACAGAGAACGCTTATACAGACTTATAAATTATACGGTCAGATACTGATATGCAATAATAAATAAAAAAGAAATCAATAAGGAATGTTTATGATCCATTTTCATCATCTTCATCATCATATCGAGAAGGACAACAAATCGCAAAACGACGCAATGAACCTTCGGGTCAGAGTCTTAGTAGGTATTCGTAACTAAAATGGTTAATAATCCCATCTATGGTGGTTTTCCTACTTATCATTCGTGCGTTTACGGATGCGTCTATTAAACGACTTGACAGGCGCATCTGTTACGCACTGTAGTCGTATTTGTTTGGGAATAAGATCGAAATTCGCAATTTCCTTTTCTCTGACTGACGCATGCTTTACGGTGGGTTAAAAAAACGCAGCGACGGACGACAAGTGTGCAAACTGCCTAAGTATTCATAGACATCAGCCGGGACGACGGCTCAATGTGCCCTCCTAAGCACCGATCTGTCTTTCTTACAGACACTTAGGTGAATCAACTTGCCATGCTCTGACCCAACAAAACTGGGTACGATCTCACAAAGTGATAAATTGACAAATATCAACTTTGTGTGTTTCCTTTGAGATTCAAACCAGAGACCTCCAGATTCTAAAATAAACGATCAGATCACTAGATCATGGAAGCAGTAAAGTTTTATTATTGTTTAATTTTATATCCAGAAATTTTGTGGTATCTGTCTGTAAATAATTATAAATATGTAGGTTTTTAGAGCATAAAACCACAATTTAAACTATCCGGGAATTCCCGGGAAATGAATAAAAATTTCCCGGTGCCGGGAACGAAGCTTTTCCCGGGAATTCCCGATTCCCGGGTCCCGGGAACGAAACCCTAGTTCATGTGTACATTCTTATTTTCGTTTCATTCTTCTCCAAGTGGCAGGCAGCGTAGAGCCATTGGATTCCTATACCTAGGTAATCGTTTTAAAATTCGCTACTTTCAAACTATTCAAATGAGCTTCTTTTCAAAACAATACATTGTATGAATCGACTATTATAATGAAGTCACTATTATTGGAAACAATGGCGTCAAAATACAAACTTTCAAAAGGTTTTTCTTATTAATAATTTAAATTTTGCATAATTTGGCTAACGTTGAAAATAATAGTTATTTATTTGGACAATAAATTGAATCAAACATGTTTTGCATTTTATGAACCGATTTATTTAGGTAAAGAAGATATATGATTTGAATGGGCAAATGTTCAAAATCTTAAACAAACAATTATTAAATGACGGGCTTTAATTATTGTTTGAATTTGGATTCTCCAAAAATTAAATTAATTGAAATGAAATAAACTTTATTCAATGTAGGAAAGTATAATCACATACTGACGCCATGATCCGTCATTGTACAAAATAAGAAATTTGTATGTTATTCTTCTTTTTATAATAATTTTGTATTATCCTAATAAAAAACCACCTCGGGAAGAATAAAAAGAATCAAACTAAAGGCACTTCGGGGCTGGCCAGGTTAATCACACGGCATGTACTGCACATGCAGACATTGGCAGAAAAAAAAACAATTTGAGATTTTTTCTCGCATTGCTAAAAATACTAGGTAAGTGTAATACAGGCGTAACAATGCACTTTTTGTAGACTTGGTGTAATCAGGAATCGCAAGTAATGGAAAAACGCTAAATCGTAACAAAAAATTTAATTGACTTAGTTTTTTGAATGATAAGTATATTTTTCCAATTTTCCAGCGACAGTAAAGTTGCAGAAGTTTTTTAGACATTTGTGACGCGATATATTTTAATTGGTAACCAAATACTATACTTTAGTCACACAAAACATATACGTTACTGGCATTAAAATACACTTGCAAAATTGGCGGGCAAGAAATGAGCTGCGGTAGCCCAGATGGAAGAGGCGTCGCCACTAGTAATGCGAAAGTCGCAGGTTCAAATCCTGCCCGCGCTTGAAAATTTTGCAAGTTTTCAAAAAACAAAACATATAATTTATATAAATTTAATTATAAACACTTCCCGTGTTAGGTATATATTTAAAAAAAAAAAATGCAAAATTTTCAAGCGCGTGCGGGATTTGAACCTGCGACTTTCGCATTACTAGTAGCGACTCCTCTTCCATCTGGGCCACCGCAGCTCATTCCTTGCCCGCCAGTTTTGCAAGTGTATTTTAATGCCAGTAACACGTGGCACGGTTCCATCTACCGGGTTAGTTTTGCAACTTATACCCGGCGACTAATTCTATGTTTACAGATTGAATGTAGTCTAAGCAATGAAAACCCGCGATAAATTGAATACCAAATTTTAAAACACTTCCCGTGTTAGATATACAATTTTTTTTTAAAACTTGCAAAATTTTCAAACGCGAGCAGGATTTGAAGGTAGTAAAAATCTTACATACATAAGACAAAATAGCTATAATTAGATACTTACCTTATTAAAATGAGTAGGTAGAAGATCAACAAGCGCACGTGACAAAACGTATTATCAAACTTGTTTCTGTGAAAGATCGTTACAGGGTCATTGACTGCATTTTACTAACTGGTATAGTTCAATGATCAATAAATTAATGTTTTAACCATTGTATACTTTCTCGAAGCATAATCAAATATACCTACTTACTAGAACTGAATGGTACGTCGTGGTGGAGTCCTGAAACACAAACATTCACTGTAGTTCATGTAGTTCATTCACTGTAGTTCATTCACTGTGTAAGCCCGAGCCGGTTTTCTATTAGGACATTACAAAATTGTTATAAAACAAAGAAAATTATGTGATACAATTTTTTTTTTAAATGACGGTTCATGACGTCAATCAGTGATATAATAATACTATCCTTCATTGAATAAAGAATTTCAATTTCAATTAAAGGCGGTTCTCGCACTTGTTGTCCGTCGCTGCGTATTTTAAACGCACCGTAACGCATGCGTCTGTCAGACAAAAGGAAATTGCGAATTCTGATCTTATTCCTATACAAATACGGCTACAGCTACGGTGCGTTTACAAATAAAGCATCCGTAAACGCACCGTAGCCGTATTTGTATGGGAAGAAGATCGGAACTCGCTGATTCCTTACGTCTGACAGACGCATGCGTTACGGTGCGTTTAAAATACGCAGCGACGGACAACAAGTAGGAGAACCGCCTAAATATTTGCGGACATTAATTACTCCTTGGTTAGTTAAGATACATACATACATACATAAATCACGCCTTTATACTTTAAGGGGTAGGCAGAGCGTTAACGGCCGTAAAACGAATATTAACACCACGTCTGACAAAAGTTTGAGGGTCAATCAGATAACTGTGTATCACTATAGTGACAGGTTTTCAGTATAGTGATATCATCCATCGCCTAAAATCGCAATGCACATCTAACCCTCGAGACCCTTAGTCGCCTCTTACGACACCCATGGGTAAGAAATGGGGTGATGCTATTCTAAGCCTAATATAATTCTAATTATAATTCTAAATTCTAATATAATTATGGATGAATATCTGAAATAAAACATTTTTATTTTTATTTTATTTATTTATTTTAAGCCGGCATCACAGGGCAAAGTTAGTTTAGATTCTAGAACATGAATCTTTTTATTGATTTATTCAGCATCCTTTATAGTACTACACAATTTTTTATTCATGTGTTATTTCATTAATAAATAGTATAGATCAAAGCTATCTCAATAAGCAAATTTAAATGTTATAAATGACCCTCATATTTGTCAGACTTGGCGTAAATGACCGTACGGCCTTTTACGCTCTGCCTACCCTGCAAGGGATAAAGATATAGGGAGTAACGAAAAGGGACAAGCAGAAAGGAAGTCAGTGTACTCTTAAAACTGAATAACTTTCGCCATTCGAACATGAGCCGAAAAAAAAATGGGACCTCTCATAGAAAACTGCTGATCAGTGTCCGATATTATTAAACTACAGGCTACAATTTTACAGGTGAAATTCCATGTTCATTGCGCAGTCGATTAGCCATTATGATATCGGGAATATCTACCGGCTACGCAATATATTACGAAGTTCACCTGTAGACTTGTAGCCTGTAGTTTCATAACATAGGCCCCAGCTGGTTAATTTACTATGGGAAGTCTATTTTTTCATATTTCGGCTTATTTTCCATGGGGAAAGTTGTTAAATTTTATGAGTATCTTGATCTCTTTTCGGCTTGTTATACCTTTTTTGTTACTTCTTGTATGTATGTCAATTAGCAATTGTTCATCTATATTCTAGATGCCACGTCCCAGAATGCGAGGCCAACCACACCCTCCACAAAGCCCCATCGGTCCAGGAGTGGCAGCCGGAGTGGTCCTCCTGGGCCATGCCGGAAGACGTCACGCAGTGCCAGCGGTGGAAGCCGGTGGACTTGGGCTGCGGAGAGGGTTCCTTCGACAACAACACCGTCTTGGAGTGCGAGGACTTCGTTTATCAGTTCAGGAGCAGTATTGTCCCTGAGGTTGGTACTTTTCGTTCTTTTCGTGTGGGACGAGTCGATAGACGACCCGATGAACCTGGAGTTTAGCCTGGAGAGTCAACTAGAAGGCGTCAGACATGGTTGAGGAGCGATCGACGTCTAGGTAATCATAGACAGCAACCGGTATCGACGACGTATCGTGCCCTCCGAAGCGCGGAACCATCTTTCTTTTCGGACAATTAGGTAGTTCAGCCTGCAATGTCCTAACTAGACCGGGAACAAATTCACAAAGTGAGTAGACTACACGTAAGTGCCCCACCGGAATAGAACTAGGAAACCTTGCGCCGCAGGCAGTTGCACTCTTGCACTACCACTGCGCCACATCAGCCGTTAGATACTGATAGATCTACTAATCTAGTAATTTGTATAGGCCTACTTCTATTGCTTTTAAATTATTGTCAGCTGGTATAATACAAACTTAATTGTTGTCTTCGTTTGATTTCAGTTCGACCTCGCCTGCCAAGAATGGAAGCGTTCTTTAGTGGGCACCTTCCACAATATTGGAATGTTGATCTCATTGCCTATCATGGGATACGTTTCTGACAGGTAGGTTCTTCAAGTACATAATATCATCCATGTAGACTCTTGATACGATCTCATTTAGCTTTGATAGTTCTTGCTAGGTACATACATACATCAAGCCTATTTCCCATGTTAGTCACATTTTGAGGATCATTCAGAAAATTGTGTATTGCTTTAGTGACAGATTGTCAGCCCATCGTCTAAAATTGCAATACACATGTAACCATTAAGAGTCACCTCTTACGAATATAATGGAAAAGAAATGGTAATGCTATTCTAAGAGACATACATGGAAATGTTTAAGATATAGTTACTTATCATCTGCTTGCCCTTAACCCAATTTACTTGGGGTCGGCATAACATGTATTTTTCTTCCATTCATCTCTAACAGCTGTCAACACGTCTACACCCTTTTGCCTTATATCATCTTTTATACAATCCAGCCAAACTTTTTTTAGGCCTTCCTCTCCTTCTGCATCCATCCATATTCATATAGTTACCTATATTCTGTTAAAGTAATGAATCATATTTTGGACCAGCCTTTGGAACAGTCAAATTAAACTACACTGTTTGACTACACCTGCCTGCAGTTTATGTTTACTAAACTTCATTAGTCCAGGCACGTGGCCAATTTAACTATAGCATTATCGACCATGACCTACATCATGCGGATATACACAACTGTTGTCGATATAAACCTAGTGTTTATCTTAATAGTTTACATAGGAATTCTTCTTTCTTTCTTTTTTGTGTGGGGCACTGAGTCGTCCTACGACCCGATCAACGTTTCAACGTTCAAAGTCAGAGTTTTTCAACCGCCTACTACTAGTAGTAGGTCTCTGACATGTCTGTGTAACGACCGCTGTCTAAGTACTTGTAGACAACAACCGGGACCGACGGCTTGACGTGCCCCCGAAGCACGGAACCATCTTTCTTTTTGGAAAATCAGGCGGTTCAGCCTGCAATGTTCTAACGAACAAATCAACTTTGTGAGTGACCCACGAGAATCGGACCCGAATTGAAACCGGTGTGGCGCAATGGTAGTGCGTCTGCTTTGCGTCGCAGGCATTTTATGGCACTTTTTTGTAATAATGATTATGTTATCAGATATGGTCGTCGAGCTGCATTGATAGTGAGTGGCGTGGGAGCTGGTGTTCTCGGTCTCTGCAAGTCTTTCGTCACTTCTTATTCCGCGTATCTTCTCGCTGAACTGCTGGAGACTGTGCTGGGAGCCAGTGTCTACCCTGCTGCTTTCGTTCTCAGTAAGTCTTCGAATTATGTGCAAAAGTAATTTTATTCTTATAACCACAATATTTCAGTAAGCAGTAGTTTAACTTTATACTAAAGCTCGGTTAGCGCACTCACACTTGCATACGCCCGACCGACCTAAACGCAGCCTACTAGGTACATAGAATCTCGGGCCGCTTGTGTATCATCAAACCGCACTGCTGCCGCGCGATTTTGTTTGAGTATCAGGAAATCGGAAAAATGTATACCTAGAAACTTCTCATAAAATAATCATGTCAGTCATTGTTTTCTTACCGTAGCTAAGTATTTTGGAACCGAAGTGTGACATCACTTGAATTCGGGTTCACAAAACCAATTTGTGACATCCTTGCAAATGTAAATAGTTTTAGGCGGAAATGTACTCGAGTTAAACAACTGCTCCTTGGTATATTGTGAAATTACCTAAAAGTTTTGATTATTTATGTTTGAACTTAAAGTGATCGAATGGCTGGGCGTGGAACAAAGAATCCTAGCAAGTTTGGTGCTCGGAATCCCCTTGTCAATGGGTGCTGCCACTTTGTCCCTGCTGGACTACCTGACGGGCTACTGGCGGACGTGGGCGCGCGTGGCGTATCCTCCGTCATTCCTGCTGCTGCTGTACCCTTGGCTGCTGCCTGAGAGTGTGCGGTGGCTGGTCACACGCGGAAGGTTGAGCGAAGCCGTTCAGGTACATACTTTGAAACTAGAAAAATGATATAAAATGCCATGAAGCTAGGAAGAAAGAGTTGCCGAATTAATAAGACTTTAAATTTGGATTGTTGTATAGTTAAATTTAACAAATTTTGTTTGCATTTATACATACATATATCACGCCTGCGCGGTAGGCAGAGCGTAAACGGCCGTACAAAATCAGATATTTACGCCACGTCTGACAAACCTTTGAGGGTCATTCAGAAAATTGTGTAGATTAAATTACAATATACATGTAATATTTATTTAATGTCAGGTAAGGGAATCGTCCCTTAGTCGCTTCTTACTACACTCACGGAAAATGGGATGATGCTATTCTAAACTGAATTTACACGGTGTTTTGAATTTATACTCGACTGAGAAGATTACAAGCCTTTTCGACACAAGAAGTATAAACAACTTCATATAGATAACGAAATTTTTAAATGCGGTTATTGACCACTCAGTATTAAGGAGGTTGCATTTTATAATGATATGCTTATATTCCAGGTGATAAAGCAAGCAGCAAAATGCAATCGAGTGAAGATCCCAGAGCAGGCGTTGGAAAAGATGCTGGTCAGCGAGTCGGAGCAGCTGAGCGAGAAGACCGTTCCCATAGCGGAGGAAGAGGGTCTGTTCCAGGCGTTCTTCAAGTGAGTTGTCCGCTAGCTTTTGCCTGATCAAAAGACAGTGCCCATAGCGCAGGAGGAAGGACTGTTCCAGGCGTTCTTCAAGTGAGTTGTCCGCTAGCTTTTGCTGATCAGAAGACCGTGCCCATTGCGGAGGAGGAGGGACTGTTCCAGGCGTTCTTCAAGTGAGTTGTCCGCTAGCTTTTGCCTGATCAGAAGACCGTGCCCATTGCGGAGGAAGAGGGACTGTTCCAGGCGTTCTTCAAGTGAGTTGTCCGCTAGCTTTTGCTGATCAGAAGACCGTGCCCATCGCGGAGTAAGAGGAACTATTCTAGGCGTTCTTCAAGTGAGTTGTCCGCTAGCTTTTGCCTGATCAGAAGACCGTGCCCATAGCGGAGGAGGAGGGACTGTTTCAGGCGTTCTTCAAGTGAGTTGTCCGCTAGCTTTTGCCTGATCAGAAGACCGTGCCCATAGCGGAGGAGGAAGGACTGTTCCAGGCGTTCTTCAAGTGAGTTGTCCGCTAGCTTTTGCTTGATCAGAAGACCGTGCCCATAGCAGAGGAACAGGGACTATTCTAGGTGTTCTTCAAGTGAGTTGTTCGCTAGCTTGTGCCTGATCAGAAGACAGTGCCCATAGCGCAGGAGCAAGGACTTTTCATGCGTTCTTCAAGTGAGTTGTCCGCTAGCTTTTGCCTGATCAGAAGACCGTGCCCATTGCGGAGGAGGAGGGACTGTTCCTGGCGTTCTTCAAGTGAGTTGTCCGCTAGCTTGTGCCTGATCAGAAGACAGTGCCCATAGCGCAGGAGCAAGGACTTTTCATGCGTTCTTCAAGTGAGTTGTCCGCTAGCTTTTGCCTGATCAGAAGACCGTGCCCATCGCGGAGGAGGAGGGACTGTTCCAGGCGTTCTTCAAGTGAGTTGTTCGCTAGCTTGTGCCTGATCAGAAGACAGTGCCCATAGCGCAGGAGCAAGGACTTTTCATGCGTTCTTCAAGTGAGTTGTCCGATAGCTTTTGCCTGATCAGAAGACCGTGCCCATTGCGGAGGAGGAGGGACTGTTCCAGGCGTTCTTCAAGTGAGTTGTCCGCTAGCTTTTGCCTGATCAGAAGACCGTGCCCATAGCGGAGGAGGAAGGACTGTTCCAGGCGTTCTTCAAGTGAGTTGTCCGCTAGCTTTTGCTTGATCAGAAGACCGTGACCATAGCAGAGGAACAGGGACTTTTCCAGGTGTTCTTCAAGTGAGTTGTCCGCTAGCTTTTGCCTGATCAGAAGACCGTGCCCATTGCGGAGGAAGAGGGACTGTTCCAGGCGTTCTTCAAGTGAGTTGTCCGCTAGCTTTTGCCTGATCAGAAGACCGTGCCCATTGCGGAGGAAGAGGGACTGTTCCAGGCGTTCTTCAAGTGAGTTGTCCGCTAGCTTGTGCCTGATCAGAAGACCGTGCCCATAGCGGAGGAGGAACGACTGTTCCAGGCGTTCTTCAAGTAAGTTGTCCGCTAGCTTTTGCCTGATCAGAAGACCGTGCCCATAGTGGAGTAAGAGAGACTATTCTAGGCGTTCTTTAAGTGAGTTGTCCGCTAGCTTTTGCCTGCTCCGTGTTTCAGAATTGATGTGTTTTGAACGCACTACGCTCTAATCTGACGTACCTGCGTAGTGCGGAACTTTAGTTTTTGTGAGATGTACAGGGTGTAAGGGCCAGTCCTCCGAATACTTATCCATGAAAACTCAGACCATGAGACTGACAAGAGAAATATTTAGGGAAACGTCAAAAAAAATACTTCCCATAGTAATTGCAGTCAGCCTGATCGTGATTTTGTACGGGAGGTCAATTTTTTTTGACGTTTTCTGACATATGTTCCTAGGGAAAAGTTGTTCGATTACCTACATGGTCTGTAAGCACCCTATCAGTATTCAGAGGTCTGTCCCTCACACCCCGTATTTAATTCAATTTTGAACTATCCAACATACTGCGACTGAACTAGTAGGCCAGTATATATTTATATTTACCGCCCTTAAACGAACCAAATTATTGTACAATATTAGCCCTTTAATCAATCAAAGAGTTTTAGACGAATAATAAGTTATACTTAAGCAATTTGGATATCCACGCGATCACATTAGCATATAAATAAGCATTATTACCGGTACTGGGCCTATAGACACGTGATACCAGCCCTATTTGGAAGGGACACCTGCTCACAACATGGTAAACACTTAGAAGTCACTTGCTGAACGGTGTTGGTTTTGGCTACACCACCACCATTAAACCGGCGGCGGCGCGCCCGCAACCGGTCTTTGACTTGTTCCGTTGATAGTATATGTGACGACCGTGCAAAAACAATATACCGCTCTACTTGTTAGTACTTCCTGTTTACCTCATTATGCTTTTTTTGTGTTGAGTACACAGTACATTGAAGAATCTAATACTCACACTTCAATATTTTATTAGCAACGTCCGTTATTGGCAATTTATAGTGATGGAGCATACTTGGGTGGGTCAGTCACAAAACTTCGGATTGTTTGAATATGACATTAAAAAAAATCTGCACATATTTTCATACAACTTGAATCATAAAATAGAGCTTAATCATACCTCATACATACCCTTGGCTTGCCCGCCAATACATCATTTGTGGCTACCCAGAATAATATTTGATGTTCTAACTTTCCTCTTCACCTGCAGATACGGCGCGCTCCGCCGCCGCCTCTGCGTGTGTTTCGTGTGGTGGATCTCCGCCGTGTTCGTGTTCTACGGGCTGGCCGTGCGCGCGCACGCGCTCGCCGGCTCCGCGCACGCCAACTACGCGCTGGTGGCCGCAGCTGAGCTCCCAGCGCTGTTGGCCAATACGCTGCTGCTGGATAGAGTTGGGAGAAGACCGCTCTTGACGGCTGCTTTCCTGCTGACTGCTGTTACCCTCATAGCTATACCGTGCTTGCCTGAAAGTAAGTTAGGGTCTTCTACTGTTGACTCATACTCTGCTGCGGGATCACGCAGGCACCCTGCTGACTTCTGAGGCCCAACGCTTGCCCGTCTTGACATTATTATCCGTCCGAATTCAAGTCGCATCGTGCCTAAATATATGTAAAACGGCAAGATGTCGTTGTGTTCGGACGGGTTGTACTTACGTCACACAACTCTGCTCTTGTAGTTTGCCGAATCTAGCCCGCGTGTGCAACTCGCTTTTCCCTAGTCTAAGAACTCGCTCGACACAGCGTTGGCGCTGATACCCTCACGAACCTTTTTCCTGCAAGCAGAAAGCTTGCCGGAGAGAGTGGAAGCTTGGAGTAACTACTTCAGAATTTCCAGCACTTCTAATACACATTATTCAAGTACTTATCCTATGTGGACTTAATGTTATCTGTTTGTTTCTTCCAGCGGCAAGCAGCTCCATCGGCACAGCCCTGTATCTGACAGGCAAAGTGGGTGCAACGATGTCGCTCAACGCCCTCTACGTGTACAGCGCGGAACTATTCCCGACGAGAGCGCGACACCGCCTGCTCGCCGCGTGCTCCACTCTGGGCCGGCTCGGGGCTATACTAGCGCCGCTCACCCCACTATTAGTGAGTAAAACAAGTTGGTTTATAACTACACCTACATATAAAGTCCCAGCTTTTTTTTAAACAAAGAAAGGAACGTGAGTTATTGTTCACGTTTCAAATTAGCGGGAGGAAAGGAATAATCCATTCAAATCACTTTCTTACTTTGGGAGTAAATGATTCAACTGTTAAATCTTTCGTAAAATGGAACATGTCATTGATGGTTTTAGCAGAAACAATTTTAGACTTGCCTGAATGGACTTATTGCATTTGCAATACTCTAACAAGCGAATATGCTTTGGATCTTCCGTGGCATTCAAGATTTCAAACGTTTATTGCATAAATCAGTATACATAGATATAAGTAATTCGCTTAAAGTTTATATTTTTTTATTCTCGTAGGTGTAGAGTAAAGCACTATCTTTCACTAGAACAATGAACAAATCCTAACTTGTGTATTAAGGCCCTCAGCTGCGCTTCGGGTATCAAACTACACCCTAGTTAGTAATCGGTCTCTTTCTTCGAAGAATGTAGAGGTACTATTCTACCTAGGAAAGGTGAAGGTTATTATAATTGGTTAGGTACACGCAATTTTTCATTTACTTAGCAATTTTTTTACTCCAAAAGGAGATAAGTAGCAAATCTTTTCGCTGCACCAAATAATTACCAGTCCTTGCTACGGCGGCTACGGCGTAGCAAAATCGTAGCACAGGATGTGAAATATTAAAAGAAGTCTTTCTTCCTTCTATCTTTATCATGAACTAAAAGTACCGACGTTCCAAAAAGTCGTATTTGACAGCTGTCAGATTTGTGATGCTACTTTGGAGGAAGGTCCATTTTCCTTTCTTGACATCTCTTTTAGTATGGAGATGACAGCTGTCAAATGCAGCTTGTTGGAAAGGCGGTACTTTAATAACGTTTGTTCTAAGTCAGCAATCGTTTATTTCAGGCCCAGTTCCGATGGTGGGTCCCCACAGTACTCTTCGGTACACTGCCTCTGATAAGCGCGGCTCTGACGCGGTTGGTCCCCGACACACTGCATCAGAGGTTACCGGACTCCTTCGCCGACCTGGAACCTCCGTCAGAGACCACTTCTGTTGCTTAAGTTATTTATTATTCATTTCATAGTTTTCTTACAGTTTGTTACTAAAACGCCTGAATGAAATGTAACAGCAAATGATCAAATTCATTTTGTTTTCGTTTTGATATTCAATGCACAATAATTATGTTAAGCTGCTAGCTTTATTGTTTTTAAAATCTTGCCAAACATATAGTTTAAAATGCATTAGTATTTAAATAAGATAAAGACAATATTAAAATCTATACAATTTGGTTGTTAATATGAATACAGGTGTAAAAAAAGCTGCCAGTATTTTAAGAGGTGAACCAGCACATGAAACTGAACAACTTTCCCCAAGGACCTCCTAAACTAAATAACAAGGTGGGCTGGAACATTTTGTGTAGGAGGTAATTTTTTTTCCTATTTGGCTTATGATTCTTGGGAAAAGTTAAAAGTATTAATTGTAAGAAATACTTGCAGTTATTTTTGACACCTTGTATACGTAATTAGTTTATTATTGGGGTAGCCAAGCATACAGTTAGAATTATTAAAGATTTAAGTAATAAATAACATTAACTTAGGTAGTATCAGCATTCCCCCGAGGTACACATTTAAGTGATCAGTACCTATATTGGTTCCTCACCTATGTATTTCTTATACCTAACCAATAAAGATTGATTCCTTAAATGAGCTGGTCGAGGTTTATATTTTAAATACAAAGTAAGTTAAATTTAAATTTTAAAAATTGTGCCGTGTGATGCCGGCTTAGAATAGCATCACCCCATTTCTTGCCCGTGGGAGTCGTAAGAAGCGTCTAAGGGACTCGAGGGTGTGTATTGCAATTTTAGGCGATGGGCTGACAACCTGTCACTATGGCGATTCACAATTTTCCGGATGACCCTCAAATGTTTGTCAGACGTGGCGTAAATGTCCGTTCTATGCGGCCGTTTACGCTCTGCCTACCCCGCAAGGGATTATAGGCGTGATATGTGTATGTATGTATGTGCAAAGTAAGTAGGTTTAGTTGTTCACGGCGCTCTGTTTTTAGAGCAAAATGGTTGTGATCATATATTGTAAAAATTACCTTAAAATAAGTAAGTATAAAGAGAGTACAATTCGAATAACAAACTATTCGTTTTATTTTTTTATTCGGCCGTGTTATGCTGGTTTAGAATAGCATTACCTCATTTCTTACCCGCTGGTGTCATAAGAGGCGTCTAAGGAAGTCGAGAGTTTCATGTGTATTACAATTCTAGGCGACAGGCTTAATACCTGTCACTATAGCGACACACGATTTTTCTGAAATAGCACTTAAATATTTGTCAGACGTGATAGCGACCGTATTCGCTCTGCCTACCCCGCAGGGGAGGAGGCGTGATATGTGTATGTATTTAAATATTCTCTGAAAGTAGCAGTTGGAATTACATACATACATAAATCACGCCTATATCCCTGACGGGGTAGGCAGAGCGTTAACGGCCGTAAAACAGATATTAACACCACGTCTGACAAAAGTTTGAGGGTCAATCAGATAACTGTGTACTACTATAGTGATAGGTTGTCAGCCCAGCGCCTAAAATTGCAATACACATCCAACCCTCGAGTCCCGTAGTCGCCTCTTACGACACCCATAGGTAAGAAATGGGGTGACGCTATTCAATGCCGGCATCACACGGCTAGCAGTTGGAATTATATTATAAAAAGGAACAAAGGCAGCACTCGCACATCTTTATAAATAAATAAATATTTCATAAATGAAAATAAGAAATTGAAAAAATGTCAGCGCCCTAAAAAAATATTTGTTGCTCCGTTATCAAATGCATTTGCAATCATGATGCATTGCCCAGCGCTACTATTGGTGCAGCGCATTTTGTTGGAAAAATAATGCGGTTTATCATAACCGCAAGATTTTCCGCTATTTGCTGGATCTGGATTTTATACGAAACGTTTTTTTATGTTTGAAGTTTAACGAAAGAAGTTTAGGAATCCAAAAACCGGATACAATGGCACTTCGCATCAAATTCAGGCTGTCACAAGTTGTCACTTGGGGTTACACCACGGGAAATTCCGTGGCACCCAATGAAAAGCGGATCATAGGAAAGTAGTAGTTTAATATAACAAGCTGCGTCGAAAATTTGATGTCATATTTTCATATTTCATATTTATTCAAGTATAGGGTATGACAAAATAGGCTAGGTAGGTACATGTACCCTGTAAGGGAGTAGTAGTTAACTTTAAACTACAGTTAATTACAAAATTTTGCTAAATATTAATTATTGATACGATTATATACGATGATATAATAAACTAATCTGATTCATACGACGGCAGATGAGGCGCAGTAATAGTGTGACTGCCTGCGACGTAAAGGTGCCGGGCTTGATTCTTGGAGGGGCACTCACAAAAATAGATATTTATCACTTTGTGAATTTGTTTCCAGTTTGGTTAGGACATTGCAGGCTGAACCACCTGAATGTCCGAAAACAAAGATGGTTCCGTGCTTTGGAGGGTGTGTTAAGCCGTCGGTCCCGGTTGATGTCTATGCGGATGACGTCGGGTCAGAAGCCCGTTACAAGTAGTGGGCGGTTGAAAAATATGACACTAGGGTTCATCTGGTCGTTGCACGACTCAGTGTCCCACACGAAAAGAAGAGAAATCCGATTATTTCAGCATAGTGTGAATTAGACATGACGTGCTTGTTATTTATATAAAGGGTGAACGGGACGGCGAACCGAAAACTGCAGCCATGTTCACGGTTTTTTTTTGAGTTTCCATAGAAAATCAGCAAGCTGGTCGGAAATTTTGTATCGAATAATTTTTTCGTTTACCAACTTAGCTTTTATAGAAAAAGTTATTCAGTTTCATAGTCTGGGCATACCTGCAAAGTTTTCAGTACACCGTCCTCTAAACCCTGTATAAAATAAATTTAATCAGTATAAGTATTTTAATTCAATTTTGTTTGTATAGACGATTCAAAAGAATATTATACCCAGCCCGTGCACTTTGTAGGCCTTTACAAAGTAAATCATATTTTAAGATAACTGTGTAACTGTTCTAGTGAGAACTTACTTACTCGTGAAAACAACTTCTTTCTTTTATTTATTGGTTTTTAATGCATATTTACAACTACGTATACTGTTTGAATATACGATAAACTATTGTGTTACTTTTTAGTCTGTATGCAAACTTTTCAGGGCTATACTACACATGATTATGAACGACTTCTACCAAAGGATCATCTTTGAAATCATAAAAAAACAGCTGTATATAAGGTGTAAAAAAAAATGCTGAGAATATTTTAAGGGGTGAACCAGTACGTGAAACTGAACAACTTTCCCCAAGGAACATAGGTCGAAATATGAAAAAATAATTTGACCCTCCCGTACTTAGTGTGTTTACCCGGCCGGGATAATTTGTATGGGAGGGCCAATTTCTTTTTCATATTTCGACATATGTTCCTTGGGAAAAGTTGTTCAGTTTCACGTACTGGTTCACTCCTTAAAATATTCTCAGCAATTTTTTTAATACTATTTATATTTTTACCCGAGTGTAGCTAATCAAAAAGGAGGGTTTATGATTTTAAAATGTATGTTTAAGTTGTAGTAAAATAGCAAAATTACGAGTTCGGTAAAATTTGGGTTGACGGAGTAAGGGCGTGTAGATTGAAACTTGGCTCTACATTAGATCTAATATTTTTCTTACAAGGTAAGTGATATGGTCTCGACTGACGACATTTTATAAGTAAATATTTTTGGAAAGATTTCATTTCTCTTTGTAGGGAGACCAAAAACCCCATACAAAATTCCGCTCCCATTTTTAAAGATGAAGAGTGATTTAGTAAACATCTTTGTACACGATTTTTTTTAATGTTTCTAACTACACGTCCAAATACCAAATCACTGACCACTAGCATAAAAATTGTGACAGTTTCGTACAAACTTTTATCCCCTAATTTAGGGGTAATGTAGACATAGGTTTGTAGACGATAAATTGTTATAAATATGACTGATATCTTGTTTTTAAATTTTTAGAACTTGGTTTCTCAGTATTCGGGTTTAATTATTTATTATTTTTTATTGAGTAGGTATTTAACATTTAACTTTCTATAGAACAGCAAATTTTGTCAGACCCAAAAGTGCCATTGTAAAAAGGTATTTTTGGAACAATGTACATGTGGCTCAGCTTGTTGATTATTTGTCCGACATTTTCAAAACACCGTACCAATTATACAATGCTTACATTTCGAATCTGTAGTATTCAAAGCGCGAGTTTCAATGGCTGTACACCAGTTTGCGGGGTACGTTCTCGTTGACTTCACGCAACAATAGCTTTGAAGTGCAAACATTGATTGACAATTGGGCGGCAGTAACCCTGACCCACTATTGGGTGTCTAATGTTGACGGTGCCGCGGGCAGTACCAGGTGGGCACCGTCTGATTGTGCGGATTCATTCAGTATGCGCATGCGACTCGGAGAGTGCACCGGCGATATAGTACTTACTAGTACTCGGCTGGAGCACTTGGAATTTGGACTCAACACCATAAAATCTTCACGCACAAAAACTTATTTTCAAATATATTGAGTGACTCTTGAACGTTTGACCATGGATAAGAAGCCCGAAGTCCGATTGTCCTGCGGCATAGACCCGGAGTCGGTGGTTAAGCAGCTGGGGCAGATGGGCAGGTTCCACATCAAGGTCTACATCCTGGTTGCGTTTGCAGCATTTCAAGTCGGCCTGCTGCATACCACGTACATTTTCCTGGCTGGAAACGTGCCTTACAGGTTAGTTGATTATTTTACATGTTATGCCTTTCATGCTTGTCATTCTCTTTTTGTGTGGGACACGATGTCGTCTAACAACTCGATAAACCCTGGTGTCCTTAGATGGCCATTGGTCTCAGTTTTAACACGACAAAAAAAAACAAATATTTGGTTTGCCCCTGTCATTGTTTTTATTCTAGACAGCAACAGACTGATTAAATGAATTGAGTCACCAACTATCGTGCTTACGGAAAAGCAGTGCCCGATATGAGCAAATTACAGGGTACAATTTTACAGGTGAGGAGCGATGTTCATTGCGTAGTCAGTTCGAAATTATGATACCAAGCATATTAATGCTACCCAAGGCTACCCAATGTACTAAGAATTTCACCTGTAGACTTGTAGCCTGTAGTTTCAAACATAATATAGGGCATAGGAATCGAATCAGTAACTTTCAGATATTGAGAAGAAACTGAAGCAACTCGTCCACGGTAACAGTCTAATTCAAGTTCAGTTCAAGGCAGTTCAGAATCAATTATTCTTTTACTGTACGATAAAAGTTATGATATGGTTACTTGTGTATTTTGGCTCGGAATACCGGACATAGTTACATTACAATAGACATTCTGACAAAGCTATGACTGCGAGTTTCCGTTGTGTCTCATTGGCTACATATATATGTATCTCATCATTCTGACACTCATAGGAACTTTTAATAATTAAAATAAAGAATATCGGGAAATCGAACAGCATACCATTTCTACCTGTCTGGTTGCCTTAAAATGCGATTAGGGGATACCTTCAGGAAGGGAACCAGCGTTTTTTGCCATTGTAGAAAAATCATGTATCATTAAAGTAGTTGTAAGCCTACCAGAAATTCTAAAAACACATGAAACTCTCGAGTTCTTTAGTCACCTCACGTCACCCGCGGGAAAAATAGGGTGATGGTTGATATTTTGATGCCAAACGCAATCAAATTATATACTAGGTACCACGCCTAATCAATTCGAATTCGGTTATATTTATTGATTTTTCTTATGAAATAAATTATAATAAGTATTTATGCGTGTGATGCCGGCTTTGAATAGCATCAACCTATTTCTTTTCGCGGGTGTCGTTATTTTAGGCGACATGCTGACCTACACTTATAGTGATGATGACTGATGATACAAGATTTTTCTGAGACGGCTTTAAAAATTTTATCAGACGTGGCGATAGCGACTGTATTTTATGGCCGTTAACGCTGCCTACCCCGCAAGGGTTAAAGGCGTCATATGTGTATGTTTTTTTTTTTTTTTTTTTTTTTAGTTGTGGACCCTACGATTTTTAGCTCCGGGGCTGTTAATCTACACCTGACTGTATGGTGGGGAGCAGGAGCTCACCCGGAAAAGCTTGTGGTTGTTCAAACAACCAGCTCAATCGCGCCCTTGGGGCGCGATTGGGCTTACGAGTTGTTCTGGGAAGAACGTATTGGACTGAATCTACCCGGCACGTGCCGGTAGTTCCCAAAGTGGGGAGCAAATGAGGGACCTCCGCGCCCCCGCCGGCGGGGGCGTCGGTTGCTTGAGGAGCTTGTGGAGTGTGATCTACTCGCAATGGCTGCAGCAGTGGCTACTGTGATTTCATCATCTTCTTCCGTAAGGATGTGTCTCGGACGGTGTTTAAAACGCGAGGTTGGATGGGGATATGTGTATGTATTTGTATGTATGTGTATGTGAATGTCACTGGCCATATTCACGGACGTTTAGCAGCATTAAAATCTGCGCATTGCAAGTAATGCTACAATGTAAGAACTGCAGCTCGTCGCTTCACGTTTATAAGGATTAATGGTCCATTTAGTTTACTAGAATAGACCTTCTTGAATGTAGCTTTGTCAACTATACAGAGTCAGTGGAAAATAAAATCCGTACTATTTACACTGTCATATATGTAAGTAAGTAAGTAAAAGCACTTCATTGCACATCCAAAACACAAAATTAGAAAAACTAAATGCGATCTCTACCAGACAACCTTTGGGTGGAGGAGAAATCAAAGAGAAGAAGAGAGTTGTGCATAAAATAAACTGTTGATAAAATCAATATTTACTGCTTTGTAGAATTTCCCGTGTAGTTATTTGGAAAACGCGTGTAATAGCAACGAGGAATTCCTCTGAAAGTTTTCTAGAAAAATATTTCTAGATCTCATTACCATAATTCAACTTAAGTTGTTAACCTAAATGGATAAATGTTTTTAGGCAATGACATTTCATAGGGAGAGAACGCCGGTTCTATAACTATATATTTTTCTATGATAGGCGCTTACTAAAGTAGGGCCATCCCAATAAGCCATATTTGACAGCTGTCATCTCCAGACATGTCACTATGGCGATACACAATTTTCCGAATGACCCTCAAATATTTGTCAGACGTGTTGTAAATGTCCGTTTATGCGGCCGTTTACGCTCTGCCTACCCCGCAAGGGACTATAGGCGTGATATGTGTATGTATGTAGGTATGTCATCTTCATACAAAAAAAAATCTCAACAAACGAAAATGTATTCTCTGCCATAACATTAACACGAATCTGACAGCTGTCAAATATGACTTATTGGGATTGCCGTACTGTACAACATGCAGTGAGAGAGCGATTTGACTGCAAATACTACGGTAAAAAGATTAATTATCTAATAATAATTGGAAAGGTCGTCGCACCTCACTCATTAATTTGGTAGCAAACCAATTTCGCAATATAATAGATAGGTGGTGCCTACTTATGAATTTCACGGTCATCTATAATAAGTACCATTGTCGAGGCAAATATTATTTAAGCAGATATTTGTTTAGATAACCTCAAGCATATTCATTACCTTCTATAATAACTCTCGTAGGTACTTTAATATCTTGCTTTTTGTTATATTAAAGGTCATCTGTCTTGTCACTGTGTGATCACATGCCGTGTGATGCCGGCTTAGAATAGCATCACCCCATTTCTTACCCATGGGTGTCGTAAGAAGCGACTAAGGGACTCGAGGGTTGGATGTCCATGCAATTTTAGGCGATGGGCTGACAACCTGTCACTATAGTGATACACAGATATTGACCCTCAAACTTTTGTCAGACGTGGTGTTAATATCAATTTGACGGCCGTTAACGCTCTGCCTACCCCGTAAGGGATATAGGCGTGATTTATGTATGTATTGTCACTGGATATGACAACTTGCGCGGGAAACATAATTCAATCATAATTATGGTTTAATCAGCCTATGTGGGGCAGTGGTAGTGCGGGAACGTAGCGACGGAACACAAGTGGGAGAACTGTTTAATCAGATATTTCCTTATTCTCTCCAGGAAGAATCTAGACTGTCGTTATCTAGCCCATCTTCATTTAAATCTGATTGACACACTGTAAGATTTCATCTCAGAAGCGCCTGATGATTCGTTTTTTCTCATATGTAGCAGAGATTCATTGCTATGTGTATAAGGTAATGTAAGGTTATACCTAGTATAAAAATTGTTATAACAAGAAGAAAACTGAGGTATTTAAATTTATCATTACATTATACAATAGATAGTACTATCTTTACATTGAATAAGGTTAATTTAATTTAATTTAATTTCTGAAATGTAGAAATTATACAAATTCCCTCGTTCAGATAAAAGTAGTCCGCTTACGAAGTTTATAAATAGGCTATCTATTATCGCTAGTTTTCATCGCTTAGACTACATTTAATCTGTAAAGAATGAATTAGTTGCTGAGTATTCGTGGCAAAAACTAAACTGGTAGATGGAGTCGTGCTACGCGTTACTGGTATTAAGATACACTTGCAAAATTCGCGGGCAGGCGACGAGCTGCGGTAGCCCAGATGGAAGAATCGTCACCACTAGTAATGGCGAAAGTCACAAGTACAAAAATTAAACATTTCAGAATAAAAATTTTTAAATTTTGATAGTTTTCAAAAGCTATAATAGGCTATAGAAAATTAAAATCGGTTCTATAGTACGGTTAAAGTATACAGATTTAATCAAATTACATACATACATACATACATACATATATCACGCCTATAATCCCTTGCGGGGTAGGCAGAGCGTAAACTGCCGAATAAAACGGACATTTACGCCACATCTGACAAATATTTGAGGGTCATTCGGAAAATTGTGTAATTGTGTTTAATCAAATTAGTAGAGACAAAATATTTATTCGTTGTAATGTATGTTTGAACTTAAAATTGTCTCTGATATCAATGAAACTCTGATATTCATTGTCGAAACAAAAGAAATGAAAATAAAATTATACGATGTTTTTACAAAAAAACTTCAACAGTATTGATTCAAAATACTGAAACGGGGACTAAAAGAATGGAACTGTAAGAATACCGCGATACTTGTTAAACATAAACAGTGTTTGGCTAGACGATATCGTCAAGTTAACAGGACGGCACTGGACAAGGCTGGCACAGGACTGTGAGGATTGGAGCTGTAGAGAAGAGGCCTATACCCTGCAGTTGGTGGATGTGGGCTGAGGAGGATGATGAGTGTCTGAGTCGTTTGACGCCGTAAAATTGTATTGAAAAATGATTTGGACAGCGTATAACTTTTTTGTAATAATTCGGGTACAGCCATAAACTAGATAAAGTAACGTCAGAAAATCATGTATGGGTAACTGTATACGTTACTATAATAAAATTCCAGACGATTCGTAATTCGTTATGTTATGAAGACTATGACTTTCTAACAGAGAATCTTGTAAATTCCTACTTAGAAATAAATGCTATGAATGCTTTCACAGTAAGTAGTTAATTTATTATTTCTACAAATACACATACAGATATCACGCTTTTATCATTTGCGGGGTAGGCAGAGCGCTAACGCGCGTAAAATATTTCAGGACCGTTTAACGGCAGAAATATCATGCATCACTCACTATAGTGACAGATTGTCAGCCTGTCGTCTAAAATTGTAATGCACATGAAATCCTCGAGTCCCTTAGTCGTCTATTACGACACCCGCGGAAAAGAAATGGGGTGATGCTATTCTAAGCCGGCATCACACTATAATTCGCTATAGTATTATTATACGGTTCGCACTATACATCCATGTTGAGAATGTTATTTTCAACAAGAAAAAACCCCTGTGACAGCACTAAGATAAAAAAAACTGTTTTGTATTTGTAGATTTTGAACTCAACATTTTATTATTGCTAATTTGAAGTACCTACCAAAAGAAACATCAAACCGACAAGGATTAAACACTTGGTCTCGCCAATCGAGACTCAATACGCTCACAAAAACCTGCCAATACGTAATTTGTGTCACTAGTTAGCATAAATCCAAATCCAAAGGGCAGTAGTGGGTGACCCTGACACACTCTACACACTTGACACACGCTTCTTATACCACACAGAGAGTGTTGTTTTTGCCGTACTACACGTTATTGGCATTGAGATTCGCCGGCAAGAGACGAGCCCCGGTAGCCCAGATGGAAGAGGCGATGCAGAGTGTTGGCGAAAATCGCAGATTCAAATCCTGCCCGCGGTAGTAATTGTAAACATTTGTTCGTTATGATGTAATGTAACAATACAGAGTCAAATTTTAAAACTAAATAGAGTGAAAACTAAAGACGGGCTGGTGATATAAGGAACTACTTTCTCCAAGAAACATAGGTACGAAGTATGAAAAAAAAGTCTGGAGGTCCCATTCAAAATTGCCGATTAGCCGATTTGGGTTGATAATATAATATCGAGAATCAAAATATTTTTGTCATTTTTCAACTTGTGTTTCTTTTTATTATTTAAGATTATTATTTTTTCCACTTATGAAAGCTGTTCCTTATCATCAGTCCGTCTTGAGATTTCGCTATCCGTTATAGTAAAATTTCACCCAATATAATAAATTAATACTATTACGACTCGCAGGACTCTAATACTAAAGACATCAACGCGAGCGCTGATGAAACAATCAGTTAAATCAACCAATTATAAAATATATTAACTTATTTACATGTTGCTATCTTTTACATTTATGAAACCTTTATATGTTTGGAACTTATGCAATGTAATGCAAAATAGTGTTTCTGATTGAAACAAAAAATTGTATACCCGAACTAGAGAGAGGCGTATTTTTGAACATATGAAATCCGAATTCTCATGCGCCAGTTTGCGACGACTGGTCGTACAGTCAAACTCACGTGTGGTTAGACACTCAAATTGCCAATGTAGGTCTTATACGCGCATCATAACATAAGAACGGTACAATGTCTAACCCAGCCTGATCATGACTGTACCAATCGATGCTGGTATCACATTGTTGATACTTTTTGCTAATCGAAGCTATTCACTTAAAGGGTCAAGGGTTTGATAGCCACTGTGGCGCAGTGGTAGAGCGACTGCCTTCGTCGCTACGCAAAAGTCGATGTTGATCACTTTGTGAATTTGTTCTCAGTCTGGTTAGGACATTGCAGGCTAAACCACCTGATTGTCCGAAGAGAAAGAATGTTTATATCGCGTGGACTGTAGGTTTGGATGGTTCAAAAGACAAGGAGTCTTCAGAATAAGCCTATATTTTACATTATTTTCACTATAACAGCATCTTGTACACGTTGAAGGAAACAGAAGAAGTTGTCTTTATCATAGATAAACTTATGTTTTACAAATGTTGCCAACAAACTCTTTGCTCGCAACAAAGAAGGTTCCGTGCTTTGGAGGGCATGTGAAGCCGTCGGTCCCAGTTAGACGGCGGTGGTCGTTATAGACAAAGTCAGTACCACTTGCTAAGTAACCAACTTCTAGTAGTAGGCGGTTGAAAAACTTTGACACCAGGGTTCATCGGGTCGTTGGACGTCTCGATGACCCACACGATGAGAATAAGAGATTTAAAGGGTAAAGAGAAGTAGTAAATGAATTCGAATTGTCTAACGTGGAGTAAAATGCTGAGACCACTGGTCGCAGTCTGGGGTGTGTGGAATCTCAATTCTACTGTTTCAAATATACGCCTCCTACTTAGAATGAAGGATCGCGCGTGCCGCTCGCATGCGCCTCTGCGGATCCACTCTCGCGCGCACTTCGGCTCCCGCGCGCACGCACGCACGCGCATTCGCTGCGCAAACGCATCCGTGCCTAGAGAAATTCAATAACATAAACATTGTTTAATGAAAATGCTGTGGTAAAACAATAAATAGTAATCTAATTTATATTATAAAAAACTTTACTTGTTTATTTATTGAAATTGAAAAAGTGTAATTTCTAATTTCATCTGAAAAGTCACACGTGTAATTCAAGTTGATTATTTCTTGCACTGCGCGCCGTACATAATTTGTGCTTAGATTAAGTGATTTATAAAGGACTCATATATCAAAATGGATAAAAAATCCCCGATAGAAGAAACTGAGCCTCACGTGGAGGCGAGTGGAGTGAACACAGACCGTCTGATGCAGGAGCTCGGCCAGTTCAAAAAGTTTCACCTGTTCAACTACATCTTACTGTCGTTGGTGACGTTCACAGCCGCGCACTACGCCATCAACTACGTGTTTCTCGCTGCTGACGTGCCCTACAGGTACTAAAATGTTCACCTGTTCAACTACATTCTGTTGTCGTATAATAATATATCTGGACACACAGCGTCATCTTGCCCAACTTAGCAAAGTTTGAACTACGAATAAGCATAAGATAAAAATGACAAGTTAAAAAACGAATAACCAGAATTTTTTTAAGAGGGACTAGAAAAAAGATAACTCGTGCTTTTACTTTATTTTATAAATTAAAAATAAAATTTGTACTATAGTTTGTTATGCACTCACAGTGTTATTTTATAATCATAAATGAAAATGAGAAATTGAAAATAAATCAAGTCCCTGCGAGTGCTAACATTTTTTCAATTTGCTTATTTTCATTTATGAAAATAATATAACACTGCGAGTGTATAATAAACCATAAAATATTTTCGTTGATACATACATATTATATGTATATCACCCAGATTCAACACAAATATCTATTTGAAAATTGACTTATACGTGCTTATACCAACTAATAGCGTGTGGGCATCAAACCCACAACCCTTGGCGTGGCATGAGCGAGTACTATCCGCTACTCTATAGGGTATTCTGTTCACCTGTTCAACTACATCCTGTAGTTAGTTACTACTATTATGACATAATATTATGTATTCTTTGTAAAAATATTATTGCGAAACACAGAATAAGTAAACTTATCTCTACATAGTTGTAATAAAGTCGCTTTCCATATCCCTATATGTTCAGATCTTTAAAACTACGCAACGGATTTTGATACGGTTTGTTTTCAATAGATAGAGTAATCCAAGAGGCAGGTTTTTAAGTACCTTCTTTACCTGCGTAAAAAATGTTCCTAGAGGAAAATGTGTAATTTATTACACACTAGTGACTTGTGTGTAATAAATTAGGCTCTCGTCGAAATTAATTTATTATTTGGTTAATACAATGCAAAACTTCTTACTAAAAGGTGTGAAAAACACATTTCTTTATTTATTTCTGTCTTTTTTGAGGCATCATACATATTGTATCTAAACTATATCACAGAACATTGTAAAGTAAATGCATTGAAAATTGAAGTCATATTTTACTCCATCGCTACGGTAGAGTTCGCGCGATAAACGCAGGATGTTGACCATATATTTATCTATGTAGTTATTATACTGCATTAGAATTATTAGATTAGGCATAAAATAAGTTTGTAAATTATTAAAATAAGTAGTTGTAACAACTAGGTAATTTGTGACTGGCTTGTTTTGCCGAAAAACTTGTTTGTTTGCTAAGGGACGTGCGTATATTTTCTGTATATTATCTAGCAGGAAAAGAATCCAAATTAATATTTGTCATTAATCATGATTGAAATGATTAACATGAACATAATTTTTGCATAATGAGGTAGAATCCATTTAGAAAAAAGAATAAAAGCTTATATAGATCATTTAAATTAACTTTGCCTACGATATCACTAGTGCAAGAAATAAAAAGAATTTGTTTTACTTTTTTTCTCGAGCTCAGAACGGTACGTCGTCACGTCATATGTCGAAGTTGTCCAATTAATTTTTTCTCTCTTCTTCTGACCCCAGCAATACTTCTTTGCTTTATATTATTGGTACAAAAACTGAAGTAATGAATTACCTCATAATCATGACGGGGCAATAATAATAGAAGTCACTTTGGCTTCCACGAACTTATGGATGGTTGCTTTATACACATATCAAGTTGAAGGAATTATTCTATTCTATTATATATTAGGGGTGTGATGCGGGACAACCTTCCCCTGGGAACATATGTCAGAAACATACATATATCACGTAATTTTTCTTTTTTTGGTAAAAATAAATTTTACAAGTCAAATTTTACTGTTTCATTTCCTAAAACTTTTTCCACATCTATATAAATTGAATAGTTTTCAATGTAAACATCTCCCTTGCAGGGTAGTCAGGGCGTAAACGACCGTAAAAAACATTAAAAAAATTACTTGTTCAATTTGACCAACACTCGAAAATATGACAGTATTTATAATCATTTAAAGTTCGTTGAATAATAGCAATATCTTAAACCAATGACTGGTTTAACTAGTTTCTTAATTTTTAAACATGAATTTAATAATGTACCTAATTTATAACGAAATTAACTTTGGACCCAGATAAGACCAGACTTCAAGTATTTTTTTATTTAACTGTTACCAAGTATACTCCAATTTTGATATAAATAACTGTAGAGAAAGGTATTAATTGTTAATAAACTCATGGTAAAAAAAATATATTTTCTTGGACCATGTTTGGCAAAAGAAAATACCAGACTTGAACTGTTTATCGATTATCGCAGTTTTCAATAGAACGCATTTAACAGTTCAATTCAAGGGTTCTTTTTTGATTACGATGACATTTTATATGTTTTTATGCAGACCGATTTTCACGTGAAACGATTTGAAAAACAATATAAAGGTGCCAGTTTTTTTGTGATAAATCTCATATGCGTACTTGGATTCACTGTCCCACACAAATAAAGAAGATTGGTCAATAAATTTAGGTTTTACCAAAATAGAAAAATTCTGCATTATAGAAAACAAAAAAGAAGCATGCAGTGTAATGTCGACTTAGAATAGCATTACCCCATTTCTTTCCGGTGGGTGTCGATTGGGGTGACAAGCTGACACTATGGCGATACACGACTATTTGAATGACCCTCAAATGTTTATCAGACGTGGCACGAATGTCCGTTTTTAATGGCAATTTATGGTCTGCTAACCCCGCAAGGGATATAGACATGAAATATGTGTATGCTTTGTTTATTTGTATTTGGAAGATTTACAGACTTTGAACTGAATATTACTAGAAAGTAAGAAGAAACATTTACTTAGTGCATAGGTAAATAAATTCATACGATTATCTAAGCTCCCTATTACTAGGTATGTAAACATTGTGTGCTTGTTCAGTACAGTAAGCAAATAAGATAGGATTATTGAATAAATTAGGTATTAGGAAATTACCTAAACGTCGTTGTATGATAACAGATGGAAGTTTCTACTCCCTGACAATGATATTGACGAAACAAACACTAATAATGTGTTGTAAACTACAACGACTATGTTTATACTATGTACAAAGTAAATAAATAAGAGCTGTCGATAGTAATGCAAATCTTACTCATCTATCACAGAATAGAGAATGAGTATTCTTTTTCTGTTGTGTGGGTCAACAAGTAAACGAACGATCCGATGAACCGTGGTTCAGAATATTCATGGAATGAGCTCATAGAGTGTCAGATGCCTAGTTTTGGTTTCGGTCGTTTCGTATTCTCCGAAAAGTTTTTGTCAAGTAGCAATGCAACTTTTGCCTTACTCAAGATTGCTGTACCCAAAAGCAGGATGTCCGTGTACCGTCTTTGTACTCAAATAAATTGAGCTAAGCAATAAAAGTTAAATACTTGAAATGGTAGTTGTCTCGTTCGAATTGCAATAGCTCAAAAAATAAGCGTATTTCGCTTCTAGGCGTCTCAATTGTGTTTCAGTTGGATGGTTTTGGCTGTTTCGACAAACTGTGCAATATAATGCAATGAAAGGGAATCGGGGCCCTGGTGCGACGGTGGTACACGAAGCGTATGTACCTCTAGGACCAAACCAAAACAAACAACGATAACTCGGGAAAATTCATATCTCAATATTGCTGTCACACACAACTGTCAAATTCAAGTCAAATTAGTCGGACACCATAGATGTATGAGTAGATGAATGTAGCACTTTGACTGAAGCACTATTTTTATAAAGACCGACTACTCAGTGACAACCGCTAGTTGTGACGGCACCGGATGCAGCGCTTGATCTGATGCGGCTCTTGACTCAATAATTACACAGCGCGGCTGAGTTCTGCGAGATGCTATCGTTCAGATGATTCGCATTGTCTGTCTGCGTATGCGCATCTTGGGAACAAGGACCTTTAAAGATATACTTAGCTTTTCATGAGGCATATACCTCTAGAAACACTTACAACTGACGTTCCGTGCCGTGTGATACCGGCTTAGAATAGCATCACCCCCTTTCTTTCCCGTGGGAGTCGTAAGAGGCGACTAAGGGACTTGAGGGTGTGTATTGCAATTTTTGGCGATGGGCTGACAACCTGTCACTATGGCAATACACAATTTTCCGAATGACCCTCAAATATATGTCAGACGTGGCGTAAATGTCCGTTTTTGCGGCCGTTTACGCTCTGCCTACCCCGCAAGGGATAATAGGCGTAATATGTGTATGTATGTTCAACTGACGTTCTGTCTAGGTACATAATATAATGCCACGTTTACACAATGCCCTCATTGGCAAGGAAATACTAAGGGAAGTGAGCATCGCGAGCATGTAAACGGGTAACTGCCACTGCCACTTCCCGTGCTTCCGCTAGTGTCGGCTTTTCGTGCGCAAGTGAAAGAAACGGCAGCACGAGCGCAAGTGGAATGTATTGCCCCTCTTGCTTACTCGTATTGCTGCGAGAAGAGAATGACTGTAGTGTGTGAACACTAACTCGCTTTGATACTAATGTGTTTCGGGCAATATTCGCGACAGCAGCAGGAGCAGTAGCGTAGCATAAGAAATGCTTTTCGGCCGACCCATCCCGTGGGTCAACGAGACCAAATATCTAGGAGTCACCCTCGACTCAAGACTTAGCTTCCGTAGCCACATTATGAGAGTCCGCGACCGCGCCGCGTTCGTTTTGGGCAGATTACATCCGATGTTGAACAAAAAGAGCAAACTCTCCCTTAGAAATAAGGTGAGAATTTACACCACCTGCGTAAGGCCTATTATGACCTACGCCAGCGTAGCCTTTGCTCACACCTTCGATTCACATCTGAAAATGCTGCAGGTCATCCAAAACCGTTTCATGCGCAAAGCTACCGGGGCGCCCTGGTACATGTGTAACGCCAACCTCCACATTGACCTAGGCCTCCCTACCATTAAAGCGTATATGAAAGAAGCGTCTCGTCGCTTCTTCGATAATGCTCCCCATCATAAAAACCCCTTGATAGTTGCCGCGTCCAACTACTTCCCTCATCCAACCTCGCGTTTTAAACACCGTCCGAGACACATCCTTACGGAAGAAGATAATGAAATTACAGTAGCCACTGCTGCAGCCATTGCGAGTAGATCACACTCCACAAGCTCCTCAAGCAACCGACGCCCCCGCCGGCGCGCGGAGGTCCCTCATTTGCTCCCCACTTTGGGAACTACCGGCACGTGCCGGGTAGATTCAGTCCAATACGTTCTTCCCAGAACAACTCGTAAGCCCAATCGCGCCCCAAGGGCGGGCATCACCCGGCCGGGGCTAAAAATGTAGGGTCCACAACAAAAAAAAAAAAAAAAAGCATAAGAAATGTATGGATATAAAACATGTCGAGGTAAAAAGTAACGACGAACGAAAGACTTCTTGAGTACCAAATTTTAAAACACTTCCCGTGTTAGGTATACAATTTTTGCGAACTTGCAAAATTTTCGAGTGCGGGCAGGATTTGAACCTGCGACTTTCGCATTACTAGTGGCGACGCCTCTTTCATCTGGGCTACCGCAGCTCATTTCTTGCCCGCCAATTTTTGCAAGTTCGCAAAAATTGTATACCTAACACGGGAAGTGTTTTAAAATTTGGTACTCAATTTATCGCTGGTTTTCATCGCTTAGACTACATTCAATCTGTAAAGATAGAATTAGTCGCCGGTTATTAGTTGCAAAACTAACCCGGTAGATGGAGCCATGCCAAGCGTTACTGGCATTAAAATACACTTGCAAAATTGGCGGGCAAGAAATGAGCTGCGGTAGCCCAGATGGAAGAGGCGTCGCCACTAGTAATGCGAAAGTCGCAGGTTCAAATCCTGCCCGCACTCGAAAATTTTGCAAGTTCGCAAAAAAAGAAAGACTTCTTATTTGGCTCAACATAGGATTTCCGCATGACGAATGCAAACCTCTTCACCTACAAAAAAATTAGTTACCACTAGTGTCAAATAAGCTTTCATCCACATTTTTGTGAGCTCCTCAATCCAAAGATTACCAACGACAACGATCGCATGGTTATCAGTCGCTAGCTCTCCTTCTGTCAATAAGAGTAAAAGGAAAACATCAACAATATCCACACACAATGTGACTCTTATTATTCATTAGGCGTGAAGATAAGGACCTCTATGCGTCCCTACATGGATAGCGCGGAAGGGAAACACTCGGGTAGTAACTATGGACACAATATACCAAAGAGCAGTTGTTTAACTACATACTAACGCCCGGTTTGCGCACTCACACATACACGCGCCCAACCGACCTATACGTACACGACTACTACATAGAATCTCGTGCCGCTCGTGTCACAGCGAACTGTACTGCCGCCGCTTGTTTTTTTTTGAGTATTAAGAAATCGGGAATATTAATACCTCAAAACCTAATTATTCATTTAATTATAATGTGAGTCATGTTTTCTTACTGTATCCTAACATACATACATTACGGCGTTAACGGCCGTAAAACGGGTATAAACACCACGTCTGACAAAAGTTTGAGGGTCAATAAGATAACTCTGTATCACTATAGTGACAGGTTGTCAGCCTATCGCCTAAAAGAGTCCCTTAGTCGCCTCTTACGACACCCACGGGTAAGAAATGGGGTGATGCCATTCTAAGCCGGCATCACACGGCATATCCTAACACTATGGTACCTATGTGTATTCGGTCAGACGAACCAATTTGTTGACATACCCTGTTAATGTAGGTAGTCTCAAGCGGAAAGGTACTCGAGTTAAACTACTGCTCCTTGGTATATCGTGCTATGGACAGCGACATCAGCTAACGTTGTGTCGTGACGATAGTGTACTTGAGTTCAGTGTGATGAATGGCTGGAAGACAGCAAGGTTTCAAAGTTTAATGATTCAATACGTGCCTGCCTCCATGGTCTACTTTGGGCGTTGGTCTTAGAATCTGGAGTTCCCTGATTTTTATTCTTTCGAAGATGAAAGATGTGTCGGCTGCTCGTAATACCTGCTACCGAGAATAACGTTGTTCATGTAGGTCAATAACTAAACTCTATTGACTCAAAAACATTATCATTCCATGCGTGATCTAAGCACTTGCATGATATCCCGTTTCGGGTCAATTCTCTGGCTAATTTTAAACAAACAGCTAGGTTAAACTGGCTAAAGTCAGTTTTGTAAATTGCAAACTAACCTCTTTTGATTCTCTCGTACATTAACCAGAAAAGTGTGTATTTGTATGTACCTACATAGTACCTACTTATACGTCTAGCCAGATGTATATTATTAAAGTTAAACTTTAAACGCCTAATGAATCCACCTAAAGGCTTGTCTACCTTGACATCGCATGGTCCAACCAAATAAGTTGTTGTTGCAAATCTGAGCTTGAATTAATAAAAAAAATCGTCTCGTCATATTGACATTCTTACGAAAATCCTCAGACGAAACAATCCTGTAAAGATCCTAAGGATTCTTAAAACAATCAAATTCTTCTTTACTTGTGGGTCACCGAGATGGCGAACGACCCGATGAACCCTGGTTTCAGAGGTTTCCGCCTCCTACTTCTAGTAGGCCTCTGATATGTTTGTGTAACAATCAAATTAATTAGAAGGTTAATGGCCTGAGCTTGTTTTGATTTATGAGATTGTGCTCACAGAGGTCTTGTTGACTATTAACTAAGAAAACACCTAGGTACCATTCCTTATTAGTTTAATGACTAGCTTTGAAGCAAACTAAAGTGATGTCAGTCTTCACAAGCAGCTTCATTTGGAGCAAAAAACTTTAACAAAAAGTCAATGCCTTAAAATTATAATGATTTGATAGTTTGTTGCCATTGTTAATGGATTGTAATTCAATTGTGATATTAATGGTGCTGGTTCATGTGATGACAGACACTCACGTGATATAACGAATAAAATTTATTGTTATGTTGATGCCAGCTTAGAATAGCATCACCCCATTTCTTTCCCGTGGGTGTCGTAAGAGGCGACTAAGGAACTCGAGGGTTACGATGAGCTGAAAACTTGTCACTATAGTGATACACAATTTTTCTAAATGGCTCTCAATCGTTTGTCAGATGTGGCGTAAATGAACGTTTTTACGGTCGTTTACGCTCTGCCTACCCCGCAAGGGATATAGGCGTGATATGTATGTTTTGTTACTTTAAGTTATGTAGGTATGTCGTGTCTAAGTATCAATCACAATTTAATGAGGTGGTTTGTGATCATGATAAGTTATATTATATGTAGTTAGCATTGAAACAAAGATAATTATACACTGTGTTAGGGAAATAATTGTTCAAACTTTCAGGGCGTGTTCTAAACGTGAAACTGAACAGCTTTTCTTAGTATATTTTTTTGAAATATGAAAAACATACAAATTCAGTCCCCTCATACAAATTTTCTTGCTGATCGAGTGCTTTATTTATTTATTTATTAGAGGTACACGTACAAAGAATAACGACATAACAGGACAACCTATTTCTACTTGTCGTGTTGTGTCGTTATTCTTCGTATGTGTAATTTTGTATGGGAGGATATTTTTTTTTGTTTATAGCAAAAATGGTACTGATAAAAAAAGTTCAGTTTCACGTCTAAACCATGCCCTGAATGTTTGTACAGTCCTTTCCCTAACACACTGTATAAGTTTATATAAAATACGAAATTTGGTTCTGTTTCCAACACTTTCTCCTTAACCGGATACATTTCACAATAAACATGACATCATTGCATCGAAAAGCAAAAGCAACGAGTTTCGTACTTTACGTACCTACCTACTAACTTTCAATCTGACTGGTCAGTTTAGGCGACTTTTAATAGGGTTTAGATATTTTTTAGCATATTTTATAAATGCCGTGTGATGCCGGCTTAGCTGCTGCGTGATGCCGTCTTAGAATAGCATTACCCAATTTTTTCCGCGGGTATCGTCAGAGGCGAATAAGGGGCTTGAGGGTTTTCAGTGAATTATAATTTTACGCAACAAGCTGACAACCTGCCTCTCTAATGATACACGTTTTTCTGAAACGTTCCTCAAATATTTGTCAGATGTGGCGAAAGCGACCATATATTACAGCTGTTAACGCTCTGCCTATCCCGCAAGGTATAAGGGTGTGTAATGTGTGTGTGTTTTCTATGTGGTAAATAGTTGTTCAGTATCAAGGGTTTAGTAAATCCACAAGAGTATGGGTTTTTTTCCTATCACTTATTAGTTTTTAAACATTACGTTACAAAATCTGCTTTCGTCAGGTGTGTAAGGGCTGCTGCAGACAAAACGAACGTTTTTGCGAGCGATATCTCAAGCACTTTTCGTAGACGTTCTAAAAAGAACCGAACGTGATTGAAATAAAACTGACATTGCCTAGAATGACAAACTCCGCCGGTTGCCGCCGGCCGACCGTGGGCATTCTAGCCAATGTCACCTTTATTTTAATTACGATAGAGTGTCTTTTCGAATTTCTAGTCAAAATGCTTGACCTGTCGTTGCATAAACTACTCTTGCTCTGCAGCGGCCCTTAGGGTAACATGTCCTTATGTTACGTTAAGTTAGATATGATTGCATAATGATAAACATGGATATAGTTCCAATTTTACCTCGTTTGGACGTATAAGAACTTGACCTCCCGTTCTGAGCAGTACTAACAAAAAGTACTACTTAATATACTTCACTACATAGTATAAAATAAAGTCGCTTCCCGTTTGGTGTCTCCTTATATCTTTAGAATTACCTAACGGATTTTGATGCGGTTTTTTTTATTAGATAGAGTAACTTGAGAGGAAGGTTTATAAGTATAATTTATTCCGGGAAATGGTCACATTCCCATGGGAAAACGGGTAGCCCAACTGGTAGTAAACTTTTGACCCCCTTTTGACACCTTTAAGGACTAAAATTTCAAAAATGCTGAAACACGTATTTAATTATTTTAAGTTAGGAGTCTAATCAGAAATTTTGAAACAGATCACATTTAAGATAAAAAACTTTCATACAAACTTTTAACCCCCTTTTCACCCATTTAAAGGTTAAAATTTCAAAAATGCTGAAACACGTGTTTAATTATTTTAGGTTATTAGTCTAATCACAAATTTTAAAACAGATCACATTCATTTAAAATAAAGAACTTTCATACAAACTTTTGACCCCCTTTTGACACCTTTAAGGACTAAAATTTCAAAAATGCTGAAACACGTATTTAATTATTTTAAGTTAGGAGTCTAATCAGAAATTTTGAAACAGATCACATTTAAGATAAAAAACTTTCATAGAAACTTTTAACCCCCTTTTCACCCATTTAAAGGTTAAAATTTCAAAAATGCTGAAACACGTGTTTAATTACTTTAGGTTATTAGTCTAATCACAAATTTTAAAACAGATCACATTCATTTAAAAAAACGAACTTTCATACAAACTTTAAACCTCCGTTTGACTCTATTAAGGGTTAAAATTTCAAATATGCTGAAACACGTATTTAATTATTTTAAGTCATAAGTCTAATCACAAATTTTGAGACGGATCACACTTAAGACAACAAACTTTCATACAAAGTTTCAACCCCCTTTTCATCCCTTGGGGGATTAAAAAAGCAGGAATCGCTTCCCACGTCTGTCCCTGTCTGTTTGTTTGTATGCTTAAATCTTCAAAACCACTTAACGGATTTGGATGAAGTTTTTTTGAAAGATAGAGTGATTCAAGAGGAAGGTTTTTATGTATGATTTATGTCGGGAGAAGGTCTGTTTCCCGTGGGAAATCAGTTAGCAGCGGGTGAAACCGCTGGGCGGGCCGCTAGTTGATATATAGAAATAAAGACTCGAATAATAGCACAATCATTTGGTATAATAAATCACAAAAAATTACCTTCGTCTTAAGAAGCAAGCGTAAAGCAAGTTATCACGTCGCAGAGTCGATTTGATCTCGATCTTCTGTCTTCCACTACCTACCTGGTCTGCATATAAAACCACATACCACACCACACACAAAATTTATAAGCAGGTAGTCGCGCCCATTTAAAATGAAGCCTTCTGCTTTTATTTTCAGTAAATCTCAGTTACAAAACGCCCGTTGTTGGATTAAATGGTTCGGATCCTTACATCAAACAAAAGATTACGTTACACTGGGATGCTGATGAATGATTCTTTGCCCTTTCAGATGCGTAGTACCAGAATGCGAGGCTCCTAACAGCACGGAGTACTCGCCAGCGTGGCTGGAGCTAGCGCAGGCGCCGGGTGTGCGGGAGAGGCGCTGTATGCGACGGCAGCCCCAAGACCCTCAGGACTGCGGTGGAGGCTTCAACGAGGAACTGATGCCTTGCGACCAGTGGCTCTACGCTTCTAAGGACACTATCGTTGCCGAGGTGAGTGGAGCTGTTGAAGTGCTGGATGCGACGGCAGCCCCAAGACCCTCAGGACTGCGGAGGAGGCTTGACGAGCTGATGCCTTGCGACCAGTGGCTCTACGCTTCTAAGGACACTATCGTTGCCGAGGTGAGTCGAGCTGTTGAAGTGCTGGATGCGACGGCAGCCTCAAGACCCTCAGGACTGCGGTGGAGGCTTCCACGACGAGCTGATGCCTTGTGATCAGTGGCTCTACGCTTCTAAAGACACTATTGTTGCCGAGGTGAGTGGAGCTGTTGAAGTGCTGGATGCGACGGCAGCCCCAAGACCCTCAGGACTGCGGTGGAGGCTTCCACGACGAGCTGATGCCTTGCGACCAGTGGCTCTACGCTTTCAAAGGTACTTTTATGGCAGAGGTAAGTCAGGCTATTAGATTCGACGACAACAGCAAGATTCTAAAATTATCCTTTTTATTCTCATCCCAATATTCGATATTATAAATAAAAATTACTCTGTGATTTTGATTATCTGTCGTGTTATGTCAAGTGGCATTAAATGTCTAAAAGGATGACACCCTCCCCGAAGAAAGACTTTACTCTCTCTCTCTCTCTTTTCGTGTGGGACACCGAGTCGTCCAACGACATGATGAACCCTGGTGTCAGAGTTTTTCAACCGCCTACTACTAGAAATAGGCCTCTGACATGGTTGTGTAACGACCGCCGTCTAAGTAATCATAGACAGCAACCGGGACCAACGGCTAAACGTGACCTCCGAAGTACGGAATCGTTTCTTTTTCGGAATATCAGGTAGTTGCAATATCCTAACCAGACCGGTAACAAATTCACATAGTGATAAATAATAACTTTGTGAGTGTCCCACCGAGAATCGAACCCAGAACCTTTGCGTCGCAGGCAGTCGCACTACCACTGCGCCACATCAGCCGTCATAGGCAGCGATGGAAAAGCATTATCAATGAAAAAAAATATTTCCCAATGAGGGACGCAAGAATGAGTGCTAAGTCAACCACTGGAGTATAGGATCGTATTGTAAATTGATTCACATAGCACAACCACGTGTTACCATAGTCATTACCTTGATCATCAGACCGCGAGTATTTATTTACTGTCTTGTGACGTACAATGTTATGATTTGCTTCCATAGTTGAATGTAATGTAGCCATAATACGTTTAACGACCATTCATTCAAACAAACACGCGATTAATTCATTCATTATACACGTGGAACAATCTAAACGTGTAAGGGACAGCCCTCCTAATACTGATAGGGTGCATTCAGACCATGAAACTGAAGAACTTTACCCTAGAAACATGTCTGGAATACAAAACCACAATGAGCTGACTGCATTAACTAAGGGAAGTCAACAATTTTTGACGTCTCCTGAAATATATTTTTATCGGAAGTTGTTCAGTATCATAGACGGCCAATGTGGCGCAGTGGTAGTGCGACTGCCTGCGACGCAAAGGTTCCGGATTCCATTCTCGTTGGGGACTCGCAAAGTTGATATTTATCACTTTGTGAATTTGTTCCCAGTCTGGTTAGGACATTGCAGGCTGAACCACCCGATTGTACTTATAAAAACAAAGATGGTTCTATGCTTCGGAGGGCACGTTTAACCGCCGGTCTATGATTACTTAGACGGCGATCGTTACACAACCATGTCAGAGGCCTACTAATAGTAGAAAGCGGTTGAAAAACTTTGTCACCAGGGTTCATCGGGTCGTTGGAGGACTCGGTGTCCCATACAAAGAAGAAGATGGTCTGAATACACCCTATCAGTATTCGGAGGGGTGTCCCTCACATCACACTAGTGCACTAGGTAGAGCGAAGAGGAAAGGACAGTTCTTTCATTATCTGCAATTTTATCGACTGTGTTGAACATGATAGAAAGCACGTAGCGCTACGTAACTACTATATTCACCATATTTCCTTGTTTGGTTGTCATAATAGCCCTTACTGAACATAAAATAGATACTATCTCAAGGCACTGAATGCGATACGTTATGCTATGATATTAACATAATATGATGATAGTAGATTGGTTGCGTATAATATTAAACAAGGCAAATGAAGGTGGGACTTTTTTCATACAATTTAAATGGACTTAAGTCTTTGGAGGGGACAAAAGTCTAATAAAAAACTCGATAGGAAGTCCCGGGTTGATATCACATTTTCGCAAAATAATAAAAATTAAGATTCCTTTGTTAAAACCGATTCGTCATTTTACGCCAATAGATGCTACTGCTGCAATAAATGAGTTCGATTTTATTCTGGATGAAATACTCTTAATCTATAACCAAAAGTAGATTTGCGCCAAATTTACGTGTGTGTAATTTTCGCAAAAGCATTTGTAAAAAAACCGGCCAAGTGCGAGTCGGACTCGCGCACGAAGGGTTCCGTACCATTATACCTTTACCAAACAATTATCGATAAAAACGCACAAAAAAAACGGGTTTTGTATGGCAGCTACCTTTTTTTATTTATTTTTTAAGTATTTTTTGTTATAGCGGCAACAGAAATACATCATCTGTAAAATTTTCAACTGTCTAGTTATAACGGTTCAGGAGATACAGCCTTGCAACTGTAGGACGGACGGACAGACAGACGGACAGCCGAGCCTCAGTAATAGGGTTTCCGTTATTACCCTTTGGGTTGGTACGCACTCCAAAAAAATTGCTCTTTAGTGTATATTTGAGTCCATTGAATATCTGTTTTTCGTTTGTATGTAAAACGTCTCACCTTAGGTCAAATAGCAAATCTCATGGGCTGAAAGGAAGAACATGAAGTTGTAATTACTGTTAATAGATGAACATTCAAGTTTTCCACAATTAAACCGTTTCATTTCCTCCAATGGAGGTCACTCGGTCAGTGTTGCTGATGAATCAGATGACATGATGATGATTCAAGTATACGTAACTTTTGTAAAATACATATTGTCCCTTGCGGGGTAGGCAGAGCGTAAACGACCGCAAAAACGGCCATTTACGCCACGTCTGACAAATATTTGAGAGTCAATTGGAAAAATGTGTATCGCCATAGTGACAGGTTGTCAGCACATCGCCTTTAAGTTGCAAAACACACCCTCGAGTGCCTTAGTCGCCTCTTAGGACTCCCACGGGAAAGAAATGGGGTGATGCTATTCTAAGCCGGCATTACACGGCATTTTTTTGTAAAATGTTTGGAAATGTACATCTTCTATCATATTCTATAATTAAATGGGATACTTTTTGATACCTTTTATTGCCTCAAGCAGTATAATGATGTGTGCTGCTGGTTTAGAATAACATCGACCCATATCCACCCGCAGGTCCCTGTTATAAAACTCAAGGATACAACTCTATAGGTGAAATTCGTAGTACATTGCGTAGACGGTTAATATTCTTAGTATCATAATTGCTTACCGACTAGGCAATGAACATCGAATTTTACTTGTTTAATTATAGCCTGTAGTTTGATAATATCTGGCACAGGTGTTGTTAACGCTACCCATGATGCTACTTAAGAATTAAGAATCCCTCTTGGGATTAGATAGCAGCGTGTTCTGTGTAAAATCCCCAATCTGCTTTCCAAGCGAATATAGCGAACACCACACGTTCACAGATGGTGGTGGCGTAAAGTTACATGCCTTGTATTTAAACTAGCCAGCCCCGAGGCAGTGCCTTTATTTTATTTTTTTATCCCGCCCAAGCCGTTTTTCTATTAAGACAATACAAAATTGTTACAAAAAGTAAATTGTGTTATACAAAATTCTTTTTTTTTACAATGACGAATCATGATGTCAATATGTGAAAATACTACCTATCTTACATTGAATAAAGTAATTTCATTTTCATTTTCCACCTCTAAATACGGAGAGACCAATTTCCAATATTGATAAATAACGATCCAAATGAAATTAATCAATACTCTTCACGGTCGAATTTGGTCAGTTCTGCATCAGTGCACGTCGTGGTTCGTAGGCCTTAGTTTGTAGGCCGCCGTGCCGCGTGAGTGCGTCTGCGCCCGCGCATCATCTCCACCCTTGATCTTCAAACCTCACATTACGTGATTACATAATAGCCTGTATAATAGATAGCCTACTACCTATTACCTACTTTGATTTATAATTACACACTGCTAACACACTGCCACCCCTAGTTTACTCAGGTCAGGGTGTTTCGTGAACGCGACGTAGTTTTTGACTTTGGCTGAATATCTACGGATTCTGGTCAATCACCGGGTTTGCCATCAATCTAGTTTCAAGTCTCAAGTTTTATTGCGTAATCAAATTCACATACCATAGAAGTCCTTAACACATTAGTCTTGGCATGAAACTATGGGATAATTAAAACGCGGTGTGATGCCGGCTTAGAATAGCATCATCCCATTTCTTTCACAAAGAGTGTCGTAAGAGGTGACTAAGGGACTCGACAGTTACTGTATTGTGTGTATTTTTGTGTATTACAATTTTAGTCGATGGGCTGACAACCGGTCACTGTGGTGATACACTATTTTCTAAATTACCCTCTAATGTTTATCAGACATTCGTTTTTTACGGCTGTTTACGCTCTGCTTACCCCGCAAGGAATATATAGGCATGATACATGTATGTATAATTAAATTAGTTGGTACCCATTTAACCTGATGTCTCCGTTTGCTCGTTTCAGTTCAACCTGGCCTGCCAAGAGTGGAAGCGGACTCTAGTGGGGACGATCCACAACATCGGCATGCTCGTGTCGCTGCCCATCCTCGGATACATCTCGGACCGGTAAATCATTTCAGATGACAATATTATAAAACCCTACAGTTTTATTTTGCTACCTAAGGGGTCAGTATGAGTTCTACGTCTTAAGCCTGCGTCGAGCGTAAGCCGACCGTCCAGTGGCGCCCTCCCATGTTTTTTAATAATTTCTTAAAATCTAGGACAATGGTGGCCACCATTTTCCGTTTTAGTGTTTTTAAAGATGCATAACAATGTAAAGCTTATTTTTGTACCTTAAAATTAACTTATCGTATAGGACAACAATTTGTCCGTCTTAGATTTTTAATGTTTGTCCTAGATTTTAAGAAATTATTAAAAAACATGGGAGGGCGCCACTGGACGGTCGGCTTACGCACGGCGCCGCCTTAACATGCAACAGAACCACAGGCTTCCCTTAGTGTAGCTTAATGATTCCACTCAATTTAAAGGGGCTCCAGAATTGGTCTAACTCCTCTCCACCCAGCTTCCGATGCCTATTACCATTAGAGTTTGGTGCCAAAAAGTTTGCTGGGCTTCATCATTTTGTGGAAATGCAAGTTCCCTATTGTTTTTTTGTGTGAACTCGTTACATCTTTAAATCTATCTCAGCGTTATCGAGGCTTCAGTTCTTGCCCGGTAAATTGAAAGAAACCAATCATTATCACATTATTATCCATTATATTTTTCAGTTGGGGAAGAAAGCGGGCGTTGATCCTGAGTTGCACGTTGGTTGGAGCGATAGGAACACTGAAGGCATTTTCTATATCTTACGAGATGTACGTCATCGTCGAGTTCTTGGAAACCATCGCCGGTGCCAGCGCATTTCCAGCCGCTTACATCCTTAGTAAGAAACTATTAAACTATTCGTATACCAGCAATTTCGGTAACACTTTTTCCGTTGGAAGCTTAAAACATACTTTTGTACAGTAGAATCTTCTAAACTCATGATCTTTCAACGATTCTATGACCTTGTGCATTGGTCTTTTTCGCAGTAAAAATGTGATGATAGTAATCATTCGTTTTGTTTTCCAGCAATCGAGCTACTTGGTCAAGATAAAAGAGTAATGACCACAGCATTCCTCGGAATCGTGCTAGTCTTGGGTGGCTTGAGTTTCGCTCTATTGGCCAAGACGTTCTCCTATTGGAGGACGTTTATACTCGTCGCCTATCCACCTTCTTTACTATTCTTACTCTACATATACTTCCTACCTGAGAGTATAAGATGGTTGTTATCAAAAGGAAGAAAAGAGGAAGCGGTAGAGATAATCATGAAAGCAGCTAAAATGAACGACGTCACTTTATCTGATGAGACAATGAAACAGCTTAAAGAAGAAAAGGTTATTCCTATAGAAGAGAAAAAAGATTCTCACGAAGAAGAAGGTTTATGGATGCAAGTGCTAAGATCACCGATCATCATGAAGCGACTGGCGATTTGTTCCTGGTGGTGGATCACTTGCACCTTCGTCTTTTATGGTCTGGCCATCAACTCGGTCTCACTAGCTGGTGATAAATACACTAACTATATGTTAGTAGTGAGTGTGGAAGTGATCGCCGTAGTCACCAATGCTCTAGTGCTCGACAAGTTTGGAAGAAAGAAGACTTTACTCGTTGCCTATACTGTGTGTGGGTTTGCTTGCGTTGCCATCACTTTTGTACCTGAAAGTAAGTAGCATTTTTTTAAGCCATGAATGGCATGTATTGACTGTGATTTACAATAGAAATGTAATGAAACTGTATCCAAAAATATGGGATTATGACTGGAGATATTTACGTCATCAAAACTGCATCTTGCATTTTACTTTTTTATTTTAGAATACTTGCAAAATTTTCAAGTAAATTTTCAATTTGCAGTAGATTGTTTGTTGGTTTTAGACCTTGACAGTTTTCCTTCTAATTTCCAGATCTGCCATGGCTAGCAACCACGCTGTACCTGCTGGGCAAGATCGCAATTACGCAAGCGTTCAGTGGCATATACATGTACACTTCAGAACTATTCCCGACACATGCGCGACACTCACTGCTGGGCTTCTGCTCGATGGTTGGGAGGATCGGGTCCATCGTGGCGCCGCAGATGCCGCTATTGGTCAGTATACATTTCATCATATCAATCATCAATAACAGCTACTGCTGGTATAGACCGAGCAGTAGCATCAGCAGCAGTCTTGGGCTAAAGGCTGTAATTTTTGAATCTTTGAATGCAATATTTACTAGATTGACTCCATTGAATAAGAGCTAGTTCTTGCCGACAAATGGTCCCCACTATTGTAGTCTGTACACATTCACACAACTTGACTTTACATGGTCGTTTCCAATTCTAGGCAATATACGTATCCTGGCTGCCGTCAGTCCTGTTCGGGGCGACCGCACTCGTGGCCGGCAGCCTGATGCTGACCACACCAGAGACGTTGAACACCAGATTGCCGGACACCATAGCTGAAGCGGAGCAGCTGGCTCGCACGCCGCCGCCGGCCAAGAAGCAGGAGGTCATGACGTCACAGTGTTAAATAAAATTTCACGTTGAATTAAGAACCTCCTCCTTTTATTGAAGTCGTTTCAAAATGCAGCAAATGACAACCATGCGGTTTGTGTGTGACATTGGCAAAATGTACAGTAAACAGGAATTTTCATCGCCTTTTCATGTTTAAGATTTATCGGTGAAATTGACTGGTGGCAACATAGTTTATTCAAAGAGAAATGTCTTTGTCATTTCTATTCCAGAAATAAGGAATTAATATTTTCTGTACTATTTTTCCATATGTAAATTCAGAGGTTAACCTTCAGATGATGTGACCATTGCCATTGATACAAATGCTTGCACAATCTGCCAAGGTTCAGTGCTTGCTTCACAAACAGGTTATCTATCTTCGTGCCCAATATAGTTTACATAGGTAAAATTAAATTAAGTATATTTAAAATTGTATGTAGAGTTTGGCCCATGTGGTTTTACTATATATCTCTCAAGTTACATTAGTATAGTACCTAATATAGGTCTGATAGGCCACTTGTGAATAGGCAATTAGGCAATATACTGTGAATTACTGTGTAATTACAAAAAAGTTAGACGCGCGTTTAAGGAGTGTTTAAAATATTTCTCTATACGATTTGACGCTGTCAAAAACCACACCACGTCTTACTTTCTTTGTAATAAGACCGAGGAGTTAAGGGGCCAGAGATATTTTACATTTTTTTTTTGACATGTCAAGTATTATTTGATAACCATCTGTGATAATGATAAAAGAGGTTATATGTATCTTCATTCCATGACATTTGATAGAACATCGAATGAAAACTGTGAACGCAACACGCTTGCGTATTGTTTCGTTTCGGAATCACTTCAAAATATTTCCCACACAAGTTGTCATACCTATCTCATACAATTTAAAGTTCCGCGACTGAACAAGGAACTTTACGCAGGAACTTTGTAATTTTGCATACATACATACATACATAAATCACGCCTATATCCCTTACGGGGTAGGCAGAGTGTTAACGGCCGTTCAACGGATATTAACACCACGTCTGACAAAAGTTTGAGGGTCAATCAGATAGCTGTGTATCACTATAGTGACAGGTTGTCAGCCCGTCGCCTAAAATTGCAATACACACCCTCGAGTCCCTTAGTCGCCTCTTACGACACCCATGGGTAAGATATGGGGTGAGGCTATTCTAAGCCGGCATCACACGGCGGCAATTTTAATTGTAATTTTGACAGGTAAGAAAATAGATTTTCAATAATTCTTGAAGTTATCCCATAAATTTGCATGTACCCACCATAACCGTTAATTAATAAGCTCAATGCATAAAGGCAAATAAAATCAGTTGGGCTTAAAATCCTATTAAAATGTTGATTTATTTATTAAATTTAGTAAATCTTTCTCGTTTAGTAGTTTATTTGAATTTGCTAAGTGATCTGGTTTCTATTGAGAAATCTTCGTTTATTTATACATTCCATTGAGAACGTGTGGTTTATTTGATCGCTTAGAAGAATTGCGAATGTATACAATTCGTCCTATTATTAGTTAGTTAATTTACGTACAAAGTGATATTGTTGTTACTCCTATTGAAATGTAAAATAATTTATAAAAATAATATAAAATAGACTAATATCCAGAAGATGTACATACAATAGTGATGCTGATCTTATTAAGATGATAATAAAATTATTGCCTAAGTACCTACCCATCAGATATTGTTTTATTGAGTTTCAAATATTATAGTCTGAATTCCATTTTACCGACTACTGATATCTCTAAATAGCACCAAGACAATAATATAAGGTAGTTGCTTCTATAATTGTATTGTCTACGATTTTACGTAGTTTACAAATATGGCGATTTAATATACAAGGAAATCTGTGAAATTGCGCGGAAATTATAGACTATTTAGGACATTTGCCGTGTGATGCCGGCTTAGAATAGCATCACCCCATTTCTTACCCATGGGTGTAGTAAGACTCGACTAAGGGACTCCAGGGATGTGTATTGCAATTTTAGGCGATGGACTGACAACCTGTCACTATAGTGATACACAGTTATCTGATGGACCCTCAAGCTTTTGTCAGACGTGGTGTTAATATTCGTTTTACGGCCGTTAATGCTCTGCCTACCCCGTAAGGGATATAGGCGTGATTTATGTAAGTATGCATGTATTTAGGACATGATATGACTAAAATAGTATAGACATCTACTATCTTTTTCTAAACTTAATTAACGGAAAGTGACAGTGCTCTTTCTTATGAACCGATTTACTTATTAACGTGGACTCGAGACAAAATATAGGTACCTGTATTATTTATATTATATTTACATACATACATACATACATAAATCACGCCTATATCCATTACGGGGTAGGCAGAGTGTTAACGGCCGTTCAACGGATATTAACACCACGTCTGACAAAAGTTTGAGGGTCAATCAGATAACAGTGTATCACTATAGTGACAGGTTGTCAGCCCGTCGCCTAAAATTGCAATACACACCCTCAAGTCCCTTAGTCGCCTCTTACGACACCCATGGGTAAGATATGGGGTGACGCTATTCTAAGCCGGCATCACACATCATATTATATTTACGATGTAACTTAAACGCCGTGTGATGCCGGCTTAGAATAGCATCACCCAATTTCTTACCCATGGGTGTCGTTGGGCGATGGCGCTGGGCTGACAACCTGTCACTATAGTGATACACAGTTATCTGATTGACCCTCAAGCTTTTGTCAGACGTGGAGTTAATATCCGTTTACGGCCGTAAACGCTCTGCCTACCCCGTAAGGGATATAGGCGTGATTTATGTATGTATGTATGTAACTTTAATAAGAAAAAAGCGGATCAAACTTTCCATTTATTTTGTTTCGATTTTTTAAAGTGATAGTTATGTCTCAGTTCAGTTTAAATAGTATACCATGTATACTTACGATGTAATTACCATCTTCACTTTGTGTGTCGATTTTAGTCAATTTTCAGACGCATAACTATACCTACTTACCTACAAGTTATTTTTAAAACGTTGCTTTTAAACCTCGACCATACAATTCACCTGGAGGCCAATCGCGCTATTTGTCAAAGGTTTTACCATTTCAACGTAACGTTAGCGGTTCGGAAATGGTTTGGCAATGGTAAATGTCAAAAATGCTATCGCGGTATTTTTTCTGAACGTATAAATCGTTAACGTTGCCAATGTAAAAACCAAACTTGAAACGTTAAGAGCTTGCAATGAGTATTGCAAAATACTAGGTGTTACTTTCATAATCGATGATCGATTATGCATGTAAAACGGCTGTATAGCAATAATTACCTCACGCTCTACGCCTTTTCTTAGATTTAAGAATATTAACTATACAAGTGATCTGTGGTTTCCGATATTATGTTGATTTCTATGTTTTATTTAGCTATCACTAAAAAAACAAGTGTATTAGATAGCCATCTACTTTTATTTAAAGATCCATGGGATTTCTAAACCCCATCCATAATGTCGCCTAATGTGCAGTACTATTTTCAAATGTGAAGTACGAAAATATGATGAAATACCTAGGAAAATAAGAAAATGGATTGCCGCCGTGTATTTATTTACTTTTCCGTAAGTACATAATATAATACGTAAATAAACAACGTATGATTCAATGGTTTTATGATTCAATTTAGCTGTCGGGTGATTTCAGCCTCAAAGTTGTCTTTTCCCAACCGCAAGGTCTTGTTAAAGTTTGTCTCAATGATGTACTATTTTTCAGGTTTGGAACAATGTAAGACAGGGTGAGGTCTAAATTAACTAGCTTCATCCAGTCTCAACATGGCACCAGAGGTGGACCTCCAGTAAATGTTACCCTCGGCAATGGAATAGAGGGTGGCAAATATAATAGGACTAGATGTTATTAGGATTTGCCAAGTGTTGTCAAAGATCCATTCCTACAGGTACTTACATATCCATTTGAATTTAAAATTACATAATTTATTTATTTTTGTCACATGATGACTGCTCAGAATAGCATCACTTCATTTCTTTCCCATGGATGTAGTTTGTCAGAGGCGACTAAGGGAGTTGAGGGTTTCATGTGTATTACCACTTTAGGCCATAGACTGAGAACCTATCACTATATAGATTTTTCTTAAACAGCCCACACATATTTATCAGACATGGCCATAGCGCCATAGCGTGATATTGACGCGGTCACTGATTGGTGTGTGATTAATAACCTTCACTTCAATGTGGCAAAGTGCCGGGTCCTATCCTACACCAGATCCATAGCTCCCATAATATTCCCGTATGCGATAGACAGCGTACCGCTTGAGCGAGTAGAATCGATACGGGACCTCGGGATTGTTATGGATAGCAGACTGGATTTTCATGACCATATCACAACAATATGTAAGGATGCAAGCAAGACGTTAGGTTTTATCATGAGAACCTCTTCGCAGTTCCCTGACACCCGTGTGGCCACCTTGCTGTATACTTCTTTTGTGAGATCCAAACTTGAATACTGTGCAATGGTATGGGATCCCCATGAGGCTAATTACGGTATCCTTATTGAACGAGTGCAGCGAAAGTTCAATAGATATCTCTATAAAAGAATGTATGGATATTATCCGTGGCTCTTCCCTTCCTTATTTGTTAATGGAATGGTGGGCCTCGATACATTGGAGTTAAGACGCAAAATGCATCTTTTTCTCCACTATGTGTCCCTTCTGCGTGGCAGGGTTAATAACCCTGAAGTTCTTAGCGCAATCAGATGGTTTGTACCTGATAGTTACGTCCGCACAGGCCGGCGCAGGCACGAGTTGCTGGCGGGCCCCGCCAGTCGCACGCGCAGCTCCAAGAATGCTCCCACACAAAGAGCTACTGCTCTCATTAATGACTTGATTGCCAAAATCCAAGATGCCGACATTTGCTTTGACTCTATACGTAGCCTATCAAATAGTTTTCGATTATATTATAATAATATTAATAATTAACATTGCTTCTAATTAATTGATTGTATACCTACTGACTTTTATTATTGATTTTGTCTGAATTATGTGATTTCTTTTTTTTTATTTAATATTTTTTGTAACAACTAGCATTGTGAGCGCTTTGGTTTTTAACTGTAAGCTTACAAATGTAATTTTTAATAAATAAATAAATAAATAAATAGCAACTGTATTTTTGCAGCTGTTTTCTTTTTGCCTACCCGGCATGTATTAATATGTAAAAATATTATTTATAATAAGATTGCTGTTTTATTTAAGTTTTTTATCCAAACTGCGATACCCTAGCAAGGTGCATGTTTGTGTCCAATTAAATTTTAAGATCTTGTTGATGTAAGCAGAAATAAAGAATTGAGAATTGAGATAAAGGTGTCATATGTGTATGTATGTAGTCTTGGGGGAAGATAGAAATACTATATAGATATCAAAAATAAAAAAGTTGTTACTTTTTACAGCAGGAAAACATCCCATTTGCATGGGACACAGGGTATCTATTTACACTATTATTATATTGTTACAGCTACCATCGTCTGATGCAGGGGATCCCCAACAAATTAAACAGCCACAAGAGTCACAACATGGATGTAACCTAGCTAAAGAAAAATAAAATAAACAAAGTATATTATAATATATATATTTCTTTTATTTACAAATTTATTCCACTATCGCTTGCTCCCCTCAGCTGGGCTAAAAATATTTCTCTGTCTCGCCACTCACTGTCCACTTCACTCGCTATGTGTGAATAAGGCTTTTGGTAAGTAGAAAGCGAGTGCACTAACTCACCCCCTATTGCCTACTGTACTTGCTACATGTGATCAAGTCTTTTGGTGAGTAGAAGGCAAGTGCACTGACTCATCATCTATCTATTGTCCAATGTACTCGCTACATGTGGTCAAGGCAATCATACAAACAAACACAGCCAAGAGCACTGACTTGCCACTCTGTCCACCGCACTCGCTATGTGTGATCAAGGCTTTTGGTGAGTAGGAGGCGACCGCACTGACTTTTCCTCTATTGTCCAATGTACTTGCTACATGTGGTCAAGGCAATCATACAAACAAACACAGCCAAGAGCACTGACTTGCCACTCTGTCCACCGCACTCGCTATGTGTGATCAAGGCTTTTGGTGAGTAGGAGGCAACCGCACTGACTTTTCCTCTATTGTCCAATGTACTTGCTACATGTGGTCAAGGTAATCATACAAACAAACACAGGCAAGAGCACTGACTTGCCACTCTGTCCACTGCACTTGCTATGTGTGATCAAGTCTTTTGGTGAGTAGAAGGCGAGCGCACTGACTTTTCCTCTATTGTCCAATGTACTCGCTACAAACAAACTCATGTCAGAGACTCTGCATTCACTGTCCACTACACTCGCTGCATGTGATCAAGGCATTTGTGGTATTCTTCCTGCGGCTCTAAGCTCTTTCCTCAGTCACATCCTTCTCATGGGCCCTATCGAGGGTGTGGAGATAGAGCTCAAGCATTTTTTTTGTTTAAAAACGTATTTAAAACGACTAACGTCTCAGCAAAAGTTGCTCTCGACGAACTACAACAAAAACGTTCATTTGACAGCGTCTGAGACCTTCCCAACGTAACGTTAGTGGTTTCAAACGCTGTCAAAAAATTACCGCGATACCACATGCGTACTAAAAGATCGAACGTTCGCCGCTCCAGCGTAACTTCCAAACAAAAGTCGAAACGTTTCCGTTCAAGCGGTTACCGCGATACGAAAAGTGCGTAACGTAGCGTTTTTGGTTTGGTTTTGTTTTGGTATTTACGTTATAAATTACCGCGATTGGCCGTTTTAAATACGTTTTTGATCAAAAAAAATGCTTGAGCTCTATCTCCACACCCTCGATAGGGCCCATGAGGTGGACGTGGCTGAATAAAGAGCCTAGAGCCGCAGGAAGAATACCACAAGTGCCTTAATCACACGCAGCGAGTGTAGTGGACAGTGAGTGCAGAGTCAGTGCACTCTGACATGAGTTTGTTTGTAGCGAGTACATTGGACAATAAAGGAAAAGTCAGTGCGCTCGCCTCCTTCTCACCAAAAGCCTTGATCACCCATAGCAAGTGCAGTGGACAGAGAGTGGCAAGTCAGTGCTCTTGGCTGTGTTTGTTTGTATGATTGCTTTGACCACATGTAGCAAGTACATTGTACAATAGAGGAAAAGTCAGTGCGCTCGCCTCCTACTCACCATAAGCCTTGATCACACATAGCGAGTGTGGTGGACAGAGAGTGGCAAGTCAGTGCTCTTGGCTGTGTTTGTTTGTATGATTGCCTTGACCACATGTAGCAAGTACATTGGACAATAGAGGAAAAGTCAGTGCGGTCGCCTCCTACTCACCAAAAGCCTTGATCACACATAGCGAGTATGGTGGACAGAGTGGCAAGTCAGTGCTCTTGGCTGTGTTTGTTTGTATGATTGCCTTGACCACATGTAGCAAGTACATTGGACAATAGATAGAGGATGAGTCAGTGCACTTGCCTTCTACTCACCAAAAGACTTGATCACATGTAGCAAGTACAGTAGGCAATAGGGGGTGAGTTAGTGCACTCGCTTTCTACTTACCAAAAGCCTTATTCACACATAGTGAGTGAAGTGGACAGTGAGTGGCGAGACAGAGAAATATTTTTAGCCCAGCTGAGGGGGAGCAAGCGATAGTGGAATAAATTTGTAAATAAAAGAAATATATATTATAATATACTTTGTTTATTTTATTGTTCTTTAGCTAGGTTACATCCATGTTGTGACTCTTGTGGCTGTTTAATTTGTTGGGGATCCCCTGCATCAGACGATGGTAGCTGTAACAATATAATAATAGTGTAAATAGATACCCTGTGTCCCATGCAAATGGGATGTTTTCCTGCTGTAAAAAGTAACAACTTTTTTATTATTGATATCTATATAGTATTTCTATCTTCCCCCAAGACTACATACATACACATATGACACCTTTATCTCAATTCTCAATTCTTTATTTCTGCTTACATCAACAAGATCTTAACATTTAATTGGACACAAACATGCACCTTGCTAGGGTATCGCAGTTTGGATAAAAAACTTAAATAAAACAGCAATCTTATTATAAATAATATTTTTACATATTAATACATGCCGGGTAGGCAAAAAGAAAACAGCTGCAAAAATACAGTTGCTATGGCGCTATGGCCATGTCTGATAAATATGTGTGGGCTGTTTAAGAAAAATCTATAAAGTGATAGGTTCTCAGTCTATGGCCTAAAGTGGTAATACACATGAAACCCTCAACTCCCTTAGTCGCCTCTGACAAACTACATCCATGGGAAAGAAATGAAGTGATGCTATTCTAAGCAGTCATCACGTGACAAAAATAAATAAGTTATGTAATTTTAAATTCAAATGGATATGTAAGTACCTGTAGAAATGGATCTTTGACAACACTTGGCAAAGCCTAATAACATCTAGTCCTATTATATTTGCCCCCCTCTATTCCATAGCCGAGGGTGACATTTACTGGAGGTCCACCTCTGGTGCCATGTTGAGACTGGATGAAGCTAGTTAATTTAGACCTCACCCTGTCTTACGTTGTTCCAAACCTGCAAAATAGTACATCATTGAGACAAACAAATTTAACAAGACCTTGCGGTTGGGAAAAGGCAACTTTGAGGCTGAAACCACCCGACAGCTAAATTGAATCATAAAACCATTGAATCATACGTTGTTTATTTACGTATTATATTATGTACTTACTGAAAAGCCAATAAATACACGGCGGCAATCCATTTTCTTATTTTCCTAGGTATTTCATCCTATTTTCTTATTTCACATTTGAAAATAGTACTGCACATTACGCGACATTATGGATGGGGTTTAGAAATCCCATGGATCTTTAAATAAAAGTAGATGGCTATCTAATACACTTGTTTTTTTAGTAATAGCTAAATAAAACATTGAAATCAACAAAATATGGGAAACCACAGATCACTTGTACAGTTAATATTCTTAAATCTAAGAAAAGGCGTAGAGCGTGAGGTAATTATTGCTATACAGCCGTTTTACATGCATAATCGATCATCGATTATGAAAGTAACACCTAGTATTTTGCAATACTCATTGCAAGCTCTTAACGTTTCAAGTTTGGTTTTTACATTGGCAACGTTAACGATTAATACGTTCAGAAAAAATACCGCGATAGCATTTTTGACATTTACCATTGCCAAACCATTTCCGAACCGCTAACGTTACGTTGAAATGGTAAAACCTTTGACAAATAGCGCGATTGGCCTCCTGATCTTTTTCATCGTTCATTCAAGCACGATGATTTCTAACTATAGATTGTTTGATTCCATAAGCAGTGTGCTATCACCAGCTCATCAACCTACACATTCAAGGGATCTAATAATATGTGTTGGATTCTTCCAACATTGATTAAAATATTATTATAAATTTGCAACACTTATCAAAATTATTATTGCATTTGTGCCTTTATATTGTTTAACTACGGTTGGTGTCGATAATACAAGCTTTCTTTAAACGTTTTCGAATTTCACTTTACACGATTTTTCAGCACCTTTTGCAGTCCATAGAAGGACTACGAATAATATAAATTCTTGAATATGAGCCCCAGTATAAATTGATCCCTTGTGATGCCGGCTTAGAATAGCATCACCCCATTTCTTTCCCGAAAGAGTCGTAAGAGGCGACTGAGGGACTCGAGGGTGTGTATTGCAATTTTAGGCGATGGGCTGACAACCTGTAACTATGGTGATATACAATTTTCCGAATAACCTCAATCATATGTCAGAAGTGGCGTCAATGTCCGTTTCTTGCGGCCATTTACGCTCTGTCTACCCCGCAAGGGATTATAGGCGTGATTTGTGTGTGTGTGTGTGTGTGTTTGTGTGTAAATTGATTCCTTACTGGATATCTCCAGGTGCTCCAGAGAGTACCTAGTGGTGTTGTGTGAGGCCGACTCGACCCACATTCCCGAATCCGTTTGATCGTAAACTCCCATCGCTGAGCCAGATTTATCCTAGTACCAATAGTTGAGTTGCCAGAAGTGGACGATTCTACGAAAACACCTTTTCTTATACCATGCGGATACAAAAGTACCTAGGTTTTATCCTTTAGAGTTCAGAGGTGGCAATGCATTGAATTTTTTGGTCGTGCTTTTCCAATCTCTCGTAAATAAGGTGCGTGATTGATAAGGTGAAATAATATGGGATGTGATTATAGATGATATTTTTTTTTTGCTCGAATTTTAAATACGAAAGAAAATTTGGACCTTCCATGAAAATTGCTCTAGCAGACCAAGTTGAATAAAAAAATTAAATTAATTGTTTAATTTTCAACCTTGTTTTTTTTGTGGATCGTGGTTCAGTTTCATAGTCTGGACATTTTCGTATTTTTTATATTATTAAAACGTAATGTAAGAAGATGACTTTGCACTTTTTAAGTGTGGTGCTAACAGTATTTACATAGTATATAGAAATCTAAATACTGTTATAGAAACAGTATTTAGATAACCTGGCCAGCCCCGAGGCAGTGCCTTTATTTTTATTTTTTTATCCCGCCCGAGCCGGTTTTCTATTAGGACAATACAAAATTGTTATAAAAAGAAGAAAATTGCGTTATGCAAATTTCTTGTTTTTACAATGACCGATCATGACGTCAATAAGTGATAATGCTATCCTACATTGAATAAAGTTATTTCATTTTCATTTTCATTTGAAAGGTTGTCTATTTCATACCCATTTAAACACTGTAAAGCCTTTTAAATCAGAAAAACAACACAGACTAAAATAAAAAATCTATGATTTTATTCCTGAATGAAATATCTGTTAAAAACTTGCTTCATCTGGCAAACCTAAATATGAGTAGAGGCCGTTCAGCGCACGCGTCGGCCGCGCCACCAACACGCCTCAAACTCCTTTAATATAAATATCATAATCCACACATTCGTAAATGTTTGCACCAAACATCATAACAGTGTTTATTCGGTATTAGTTGGTGAAAGAAAAACATCGCGGCAAACCGTTTTATTGCTGATCGTTGATCTATGTGGTAGCGATTAATTAAATTTATCGATCTCATCAAAAGGATTCGTTTTGTTAACTTTTACGTGAAAGATGTATTAATCAAAACGCGAATAAAACATATCGATGCGTCCAATATACTACAACAGTTACTCTTAAGTATTTTCAGTAAACTGAATCTGCTGAAATGAAATGATTAATGGAAGTACGACAAAAATTTGTTCGAGTGATTTATTGGTTTTCTTTTCAAGAGTTCTATTCTGAGATCGCGCCACGGTGTTTACTTCAGTCGATCAAAATTATGCTGTGTTTCATTACAAAAGATGGTAGCGTTTGATCTTCACTGGATACAATAATGACGTCACCCCTGGCAACCCCAAATTAGTGGAAGTGAACAAGAGTGAAGCACCAGTGTAGTGGAAGGCGCCATGTCTCGTCGGGATATTGTGAGGGGGGAGTATCCCCTGCCACCACCCAGTAAATGCGCTAAGGTAAGTGTGTATAATATTCCTTTATTTACCTACGGATCAAACAAATCACCATCAGCATCACCCCATGTCTTACCCATGGGTGACGTAAAAGGCGACTAAGGGTCGGGATGGGTTGAAAACCTGTAACTATAGTGAAACCCATAGTTATCTGATTGACCCTCAAAATTTTGTCAGACGTGGTGTTAATATGTGGTGAAAATATTTAGCCAAATAAACGTTTTGTTTTTGTTTTGTTTTATATCCGTTTTACGGTCGTTAACGCTCTGCCTTTCCCGTAAGGGATTAAGGCGTGATTTATGTACGTATTAATTAAATCAAATACAAAAATAAACTGTAAGTACAGATCGAAAATTGTTCAGTAATGTAAGTGATCAGATATCCCTGAGAAATCTACCTAATTCACAACATTTGGAAGTGGGTAGACCAGTAACTAGACATAAGTTTATCCCGGTTAAAACATTTTCTAAGAACTTACCACATGTAATAAATTTTGCGCCTGATCAAATATTTGCGGCAAAGCAGACTACAGCTTACCCTTATTTATATATTTGTATTAACGTGATGTTGTTCATCGACTGATCTTTCTTTATCGTGTGGGACACCTAGTTGCCCACGACCCTGATGTCAGAGTTTTTCAGCCACCCACTACTAGTAGTCTGTAGGCCTCTGGCATTGTTGTGTATCGATTGATGAAACATGATGAACACTCAGGTGCTGTACTACACATGGAAGCTATGCTCTGTGGTGTTTTCCCACTTCGTGATGATCAGCCTGGTGGTGGCCTACTGCATCCTCGGCGCCGTCACCTTCGAGAAACTCGAGGCGCAGTATGAGCGGGAGGCAAGCTATTTGTTTTCTTTATTACTCAGCGTATTAGTTCAATCGCGATATTTCAAAATGTTTGAATATATGGTCCGTTTATTTAAGAAAGACTGTTAATGTAAACAAACTTTGTATGAAACTGACAGCTCGCGATTGTCAGTTACATACACATTTTGTTTACATTAAAAGTCATTCTTAAATAAACGGACCTTATATTACCTTAGATGTATAATTCCTTGCAAGTTTTCATGTATCATACCAGGCTACTCAACGACTGAATTGCTTACCGTACAGACAAGACTATATCATATTTTGGATTCAATACTAAACAATTTAAATGCTAAAGAATTTCTTGGAGGCACCATGTACCATTTATTTCAATGTTTTAGATATTGGATCCAAGATGATCTATACCTTAGAATGATCTTATGTAGACCGTTAAACGATGATAAAAACGTGATGTAGGTTTAGGCAACTTCTTCTTCTTCTTCGGGTTAGGACGTCTGCGGAGCTCGCAGACGGGTGTTCAGCTCCGCTAGGCGGGAACTATTTCACCCATTTCCCAGGTTTGGGGCGCTGGTTTAGGCAACTTACTTGTTTATTATTTGTTAAAGAGTTCAGCCCTTCACTTTTCGGCTGGTTACGACAGCCTTCTTCAAGAAGTAAGTCACGTAAACCTGCATCATGACTGAGTGATACTTCACGTTCTTTAAATAGCAAAAAGTTGAAAAAACATGCAAAATCTAGATAGATTTGAAGGAATCTCATGATTTAGTGTGTGTTTCCTTTATGCAGGTGAAAATGAACATCTCTCAGATCCGGCGCAACACCACCAACAGCATCTGGACCATGACCAACCAGAGATACGTGCTCATGGACACCAACTGGACTACCGAAGCCATTTACATTCTCAAGGTGAGTTGAGGAAACAGATCTAGCTATCGATTTCCGATCTTTTGAGATCATCCATAGCTATAGTTAGATAGTATGTACTCTGACACCAGGGTTTATCGGGTCGTTCATCGACTCAGTGTCCCACACGAAAAGAAGAAGAAGAAGTATGTACTTGACACTGCAGTTCTTTAAGATGTTCGTATCGCGTATGATCAACATATAGAATCTGCTTGCAAGGATTTTCCCTATGAATTCTCTATGGTTAGACAAAAAGACATCAAAAGTAATTTTTAAGCTGCTTCACCAATCAGTGTTGCAGCTGTAGGTGACAATATGCGATAAATATTATGTTGCTACGCAAATATCATTGCTAGCATGTATGTATGATTGTAAATGTACTTACTCCATAGGTATTTAAAATTTTAAGGATTTTAATGTAAATTTGCTCCTGCAAATCTATTTGTCAATCTTTCAATGTAAAGGTTCAATGGAAGAGATCGCTGTAAGCCTAATTGCTTAGTTTTAGTTTTAATTTTTCTGTTTTCTTTTGTTTTTGCTGTGTATATTGTAAGCAATAAACAGTTCATCTATCTATCTATCTACGCGCGTCGTATCTCGAAGCCGCCTTTTATACTAAAATCAAATAGGTATTAAACAAATTATCAATTTTATGCCTACTGTAATATTTTGCGCAGGACTTTGAGAATGCTATCCTCCTGGAGATGAAGGTGCGTGGCTGGGACGGCAATGAAGACGTGGAGAGGCTGCAGTGGACCTTCACTGGTGCTCTTTTCTACTCCATCATCGTCATTACAACCATCGGTAAGTGCTGTTTCATCGTCATCATTATCATCATCCTCCTGGAGATGAAGGTGCGTGGCTGGGACGGCAATGAGGACGTGGAGAGGCTGCAGTGGACCTTCACTGGTGCTCTTTTCTACTCCATCATCGTCATTACAACCATCGGTAAGTGCTGTTTCATCGTCATCATTATCATCATCCTCCTGGAGATGAAGGTGCGTGGCTGGGACGGCAATGAGGACGTGGAGATACTCTTTTCTACTTCATCATCATCATTACAACCATCAGTGAGTAGGTATATAATCTATTACTGTTTGTGGGTGAAGCTAGGGATGAAACCTTTTAAAGCACTTGCCCAAATGCTTAAGCCGTTGTTCTATTTTATTTACTTTCTTTCCCTACCCAACAAATTGTAGATACCTATGGAGAGATATAATTTTTTTACTTTAATATGTTGACCTTTTAAAAGCTAAGTGATTTCTGAAAAGTTGATCGTTCCAAGGCCGAGTGCCAGCTAAACAGCAAGTGTACGCCGAAATTTCGTTAATAACGTGGATGTCGTTACTTCGAAGACTCGTAATTCACATAAGTCTCATAGATTTTTATACACATATAAGTTCTATAACCGTGCGATATTTCACAATAACTGAGGAAGTGTTTGACACGCGGGATCCCGAGCTTTGCTCAAGACGACGTCGCGTTGGCCGGTCGCCAACCACCTTCAATTATTCATCAAACGCAGTTTTATTTCTGAAAACATATCGTAAATTCAACTGCCGAGATGTAAGATAATTTTAAATTAGGGCTGGGTTTAGAAAGATATCAGCACACAATTTTACATTATTGTAAATAATTACTTTATTTTCATATGTACGCACTCAACACCTACATCTCAATCTTACATAACTCCAAAAGCAAGAAACGCCTTAATTACCTTCAGTAATGTTAAAAATATAGGAATTTTACGAAAAACACTTGGTTTAACTGTAGTGGAGGGTGCAGTAGTATAAACAATGATCACGCCTTGCATAGGATCTCTGTTCCTGAAGATTGGTTGGTGAACGGCTTCATCGTTCGCTGCTTCTTTCGCCTTTTTATCTTCCAAATAAGATGTGATGACTTCACCAAATAATTGGCTCAATTCCTCGCTACCGTTGTCGGATCGAAGGGCACCTTTGATGCGCTCGATGTCTTCTGCGAGTTTGGTGCTGGCGGTGGTTTTGGGCTTGGGTTTGTGTTTCGGTCGATGTTTGGGGTATTCCTCGATGCCCATGCGGCGCGCTGGCGCTGCTGCCGTCGCTGACACGCGGGTGTACGGGCAGCCGCCGTCGGGACGCTTGCAGCCGCTGCTTTTCCGTTTATGTGTGGGTCTGGGTTTGCGTGTGGGTTTGACGCGCATTTTGATCCTGTGCCCTTTTCGTGGTACGACGATTGGTTCGGAAGTGTTGCTGCAGCCGCGGGTGCAGCCACGGCGCAGGCGCTTGAGCAGTTGGCTGCGGGTGAAGAGGACGGGACCGAAGCCCTGGTAGTCGCCGGAGTGACCGGCTTCGGGACGTTCAACAGAGGTTTGCGGGTGCAGGGCGGGCGCGGGCGCTTCCGTGTAGCTCCTATAAAATTCAGTTTCATTCTTGTTCTCTACCAGTTTTTCTTTATTCGTTGTTGTTGCTGACATATTCACAACCCGTTTCAAGGGATTTGTTTTGTTAACTGTAAAATACGTCTTCAATTCAGTTGTTACAGTTGCATCATGAAAAGTAAAACATTGATTTTCATTAAATTTTATAAATAGTACTGATTATAGCTAATAATTTTGTTATCATCTTTGTCACCGTGATTCTTAAAAGTTTTCCAATCCTCAGTAAAGTCCTGTCGTAAGTTAAGTTGTGAAAAAGATAAATGCATAAAAATATGAATAAGGTAGTAAGTTTGTATTTTTAATTACATTGTGTTCTAAATACTTCAACAGTAACAAAATATCTACTTTATAACAATGAACTAAGGTGTTTTATCAGCTTCTACTACACGGAAAAGCAAGCTCTACGTCTTAGTTACATAAACAAAATAAGACACAGTGTTTAAAAATATTTTTAATCACACGATCACAGACAGTTAGTGGTTCTAACAATTAATATTATTACTTACACAGCTAATCAAATATTTACACTACCGTACATAACACAGGCCATAATTATAAACGTAAACTAAACAAAGCTTGTATCGCTACCACAGTCCATTACGGATGATTCTGTCTATTTAGTAAATACTTAAGTATGGCTGCGGCCCTAAACGGCCAGTCGGTCCGCGGGGGCCCGTCAACAGCTGACGGCCTGGTCCGATGGTCCCGGTCGGGCCTCCAGGGCCCACCAGCAGGCCCGGTCTCGACTGCCGCCCGTAGCCAGGCCCGATTATACCTGTCGGCCCTCCAGGACCGACCAAAATTCCTCGACTCCGGTTCGGTCCGATGATCCCCGTAGGTCCTCCAGGTCCACTGAGCACTCCTCTATTTCCGTACGGTCCAATGCCCGTAGGGCCACCAGGGCCGACAAGCACTCCCCTCTGAGCAGCGGCGCTTGCCTCTAAGTTCTGGTGCGTGGCAGTCGGGCCGATGACTCCGGTTGGTCCATCTGGACCGACGAGTACTCCTCTATCATTATCCGCTGAGTTTTGATTGGCATGTGTCACGCTGATGACGCCTGACGGTTCACGCGGGCCAATGACGCCAGATGGTCCATTAGGGCCTACAAGTAGTCCTCTATCATCATGGTTAGGTTGTCTCGGTCCGACGACGCCTGTTGGACCTCCGGGGCCGACCAGAAGCTGAGGTTGCGGTGGTCCTATGTTGCCAGTAGGGCCTCCCGGGCCTACAATGACCGGTTGTTGCATGTTGACGGCTTCGTGGTTGGAGTACTCGTTGTGAGCCGGGTGAATGTTCTGCACCGGCGGAGGCGGGAACGGGCCGTGTGTAAGTCTTTCTCTACCAGGAAACAGCGTTGGTCGTTCATCTTCTATTTCGTTGAAAAACTCTGTAATTTTGAAAACATAATGACAATGTAACTACTAGGAATAATATATAGAATTATACAATTTACCAGTTTTAATGATTAGCCAATATAACAGGCAAAAATCCTTACCTATCAGCTATCACTCAATAAAATTGGTTGTCACATTACCTGAGTTGATCTGTTGATTTTTGTTAGGTCGTTTGTAGCAGCACAAATATTTTCCAACACCGCAAATTATCTGTAATAAGAAAATCGTATTTTGTGTGTTTGGTAAGCAGCTATCCCGAGTTCGAGTAAGATTTAATTTCCACTTGGTATCATAAGCCAAAAATTTATATAATACTTTTATCAAAGGATTCATCGTATCGTTGGATGACTCAATGTACCATACACAAAAAAATATACCTCTAAGACTTTCCGAAGAAATGCACATCAATATTTCCCATACAAACGGGCGGGATAAAAAAAAATAATGGCACTGCCTCGGGGCTGGCCAGGTTACACGGCATGTAACTTTACGCCACCACCATCTGATAGGATGTAAATGAGGAGCTTACAGCTGAGTCCTGGCGAGGGTTGCACTCTAGAGTGGAGACGCACTTGCAGAAAGTCACTTTCTCGTCTGTCCTGTCGTTTCTGAAATAATAATACAATGTAGACTGTTTTAACAAAAAAAAAACAAGATATTTCCCAAAAACCATTACTAATCATCAGTTTTCAACAGGTAAAGATAGCTCACGTTTTTAAACTTGATCAACTAAAGACGTGGAATCATTTCATCGTATCAATAAATTTTCGGACCTCCGATACGAAATTGTCATATAGTAACATCTAACAGTGTTTACTGAAAAAATGATCGAGTTTCGTAGACAAACGGGTTGACAGGTTTTTGTTCCGTTCTATTGTAAATGTATTTGCTTATCTTTTATGTAAATGTTTTAACATACACATATCACGCCTATTATCCCTTGCGGGGTAGGCAGAGTGTAAACGGCCGCAAAAACGACCATTTTCATCACTAATATATAATATAATATTAATCAATAATAATAAAACAACATAACTATAACATAACATAACTATATCTATACTGCTCGAATCCTGTTATTTTTTTATTAATGATGGGTTTGCTCTTGACTCTAGTCTAGGTCATAGGACAGAGACAGAGTGTAAGATGGAGCGAGCTCACCCAGAAGAAGCCTGTTCACTCTTACTTTAAAAAGATTAGGGTTGTTTGCGTTTGGAAACACAGACGACAGAGTTAATATAGGAATAGACTCACTTCTTAGTCTCGACTCGGTACACTCCTTCTGAGTTGACTCTGTACGGGTCTAGCTGAGGAACCACCTGGACAGGGTACCGGCCGTCTCCAGGCGGTCGGTTGTAGAAACCATCCGTTGTGGCAGGTTGTCTGAACGGGCTCTCGTCTGACTGGAAGCTACCGTGCTTCGTACTGCAATGTCCAGAGAAAAATATATCAAATACTATTGAAAAACGAAAGGTTTTAGTTGTTAATTTTATACTTAGTGAATGTTACACTGATTTTAAAATATGTGATAAGATTAAAGTGAAAGAAAATAGTAGAATAAAACAACGAGAAGTGTGCAATAAACTACCTCGATAATTTTGAAGTCGGCTAATTATACGATTGTGTAACAAAATCTTCCTGCATATTTGCTTTCATATAAACACTACGTATGAGTTGAGATATTGCTACAATTAATGATTTTTACGAAAGAAAGCAGCTAACTATAAAAAGATAGAAGAAGAGTGGAACTCCCTGCCTGCGGGTGTTTCCGGAACGTTACAACCTGGGCCTTTTCAAGACGAGAGTGAAATAGGCATTGTCTAGGTGAGCATGTTCCAACATCGTCTGCATCGTCACTTAACATCAGTTGAGATGGCAGACTAATTCTTACATATTTTTTGTAAAAAAATAATAGTTGGCAGCGTAAAAGGTAACTCTCGCAATTTTTAGTGCATCTTTGACTTGATAGAAAATTACAATGCATCAATTAAATTAATTTTTGTTCAAGTGTGAAAATTTATGCAAAGTCAACTAGCAACCGTTTTTTTTCTATGCGCACACGCTTTGTCCCTTTCTGTTTATCCCTTGGTTGGCCGGTAGTGAATGCCGCGTCGCAATAGGCCCGCTCTTTGTACTTTCTGTGCAATAAAGTTATGTAAATAAATGAATAGAACATAGATCGTACTTCACCTTACAGACCTTAATTCTGAGCCAAACACAGTACCACTTCCTACGGTCAAAAAAGCCAAACACAGTAACACCTCTATGGTCAAAAAAGGGAGGTTGAGAAAGAAGTAGATATGCATAGAGGCGTTGAACCGTAAACAACCGGCGACCGACGTGAGCAACAAGGCCAGTGCAACTTGACTGACTGATGTCGACATTAAACCTCTTACGAACCACTTGTAAGAGCAATCGACAATTACTAATTATGTTATCTACTAGCGTCCGTGTGATGCCGGCTTAGAATAGCATCACCCCATTTCTTTCCCGTGGGTGTCGTAAGAAGCGACTTAGGGACTCGAGGGTGTGTATTGCAATTTTAGGCGATGGGCTGACAACCTGTCACTATGGCGATACACATTTTTCCGAATGGCCCTCAAATGTTTGTCAGACGTGGCGTAAATGACTGTTTTTACGGCCTTTTATGCTCTGCCTACCCCGCAAAGGATTATAGGCGTGATATATGTAAGTATGTATCTATTAGAGATCTGCTCCCGCTGCTATCCGTTTTCCTGTGGGAACAAAGCTTTTCGCGGTAAAAGGTAACAAAAAACCTGCCTCTTGGATCACTCTATCTATTTAAAAAACTGTATCAAAATCCACAAACACATATCACGCCTTTAATCCCTTGCGGGGCAGGCACAACGTAAACGGCCGCAAAAAACGGACATTTACGTCAAGAGTGACAAACAGTTGAGGATCATTCGGAAAATTGTGTATCGCCATAGTGACAGGTTGTCAACCCATCGCCTAAAATTGCAATACACACCCTCGAGTCCCTTAGTCGCCTCTTACGACACCCACACCACAGGAGAGAAATGGGGTGATACTATTCTCAGCCGGCATCACACGGCAATAATATCTAAATCCATTGCATAGTTTAAAAGATCTAAGCATACAGACACAGAAAGCGAATTTATTTTATACTATGTAGTGATTTCGTTAACTAACTAGCAAATTGAAGAACAAATTGTATATTGCATAGGCTCAACATAGCTTTGTTGCTAAAATCCGAGTCATAACTTTTGCAACAGTCTGAGAACTTTTCGTTCCGATCCAGCTAACCTTTCTTAATAATGCAATTAGACTCTTGCTTAAAATAGTTTATTCATAAATAGCCATGGAATACAATAGTATTTTTTTCTCACGGGCTTTAAAACGTGCTGATGGACGGACGGTTTTTGCAAATACTGCCCTATATACTTTGTGCAAATATAATTGGAGACAACTCATGTTGCTACCTAACCAAAGATCCAGGGACTGAAGTCTGCCAAATGAAAATCGTTTCAGTGGTGTGTCAATTGCCTGTCAGTGGGGCAGTTTTGGTCACTGCTAACAGTTTAAAGTATAGAAAATCACTATGGCATTATAATCTCTCTCTCTCTCTTTTCATGTGGGATACTGAGTCGTCCAACGACCCGATGAACCCTGGGGTCAGCGTTTTGCGAACTGCAGGTGTTAATTTTAGAATGCCGGCTTAGAATAGCATGACCCCATTTCCTTCCCTTGGGAGTCGTAAGAGGCGACTCAGGGACTTGAGGGTGTGTATTGCTATTTTAGGCGATGGGCTGACAACCTGTCACTATGGCGATACAGTGACAGGTTGTCAGCCCGATACAATACGATACAATAGGCGCTCTGCCTACCCCGCAACGCAAGGGATTATAGGCGTGATATATGTATGTATGTAATTTTTTCTTAATGTTTTTTCACTGCAAGTGTTGACTTCAGAATTCGACAAAAATAGTTTTTTTCGATGAAACTTAAATCTACATGACGAAACGCGGTAGCAAATATTTACAAATTGATTCAGAAATATAGTCTGTGCCTCGGCGCCTCTGTGCCTCAGTATGAGAAATGTCATAGCAACCTATGAAAAAATTATTAGTTCTCTTTTTGCCCACGCCTGTTCTCTATCGGCCGTGTGATGCCGGCTTAGAAAAGCATCACCCCATTTCTTTCCCTTGGGAGTCGTAAGAGGCGAATAAGGGCCTCGAGGGTGTGTATTGCAATTCTAGGCGATGGGCTAACAACCTGTCACTATGGCGATACACAACTTTCCGCATGACTCTCAAATATTTGTCAGACGTGGCGTAAATGACCTTTTTTGCGCCTGTTTGCGCTCTGCCTACCCCGCAAGGGATTATAGGCATGATATGTGTGTGTGTGTTCTCTATCCGCACAGACTACCGTGTGATGATTTCTTGTGTTCAGACGCATGAACTTATTACAACGATAAAGTCAAACCGGTGCTCTTTGGGCTTCAAGTTTCGGTGAAGTTGTTCCCTGTCACCTTAGTGTCAGCCATGTCTGACATTTTGTTCTGGCTAAAATCAAAAACTAGATCATACTCTCTAGGAGTTTCTCTGATGCAGATTACTAACTACTTAAACATTGTTATAGGTACATTCTCGAGACTTTACAACGTGTCACTATCCTGATACTCAAATTTCTTAATGACCCCCAAATGATTGTCAGGCCTGGCGCAAATGCCCGTTTTTAACTGGATAACTGTTACGCTGTGCCTACCCCACAACGGCTATAGGCGTGATATATTTATGTATATTCTCTAAATTACCGCCGTTCCAATAAGTCGTATTTGATTTCTGTCAGATTCGTGTTAATACTATAGTAGAAGGTCCATTTTCTTTTGTTAACATCTCTTTTAGTGTGAAGATAACAGCTGTCAAATACGACTTATTAGAACGGCGGTGGTACTTTGGTGGTGTGAATCTCGCGGCGGTATAACGCTGACGCAAGTGGCATTCTAGTGTCGTACACTATATTGTATCAATGTACGTGGTGTGGGATAATAGCGGTATTGTATCGCCACAGTTCAGGCATTGTAGGGTCGATATGTCGGCCAAGGCGCCGAAACCTGCCCAGCCGGAACGCAGTTGTATGTTGCAAATCTCGTGACTGACTTCGCCTGTACCAAGCGGGAAATACGTGAATTATAAAGAGAGATATTAAGGCCGTAGTTGATTAATTGTCATCCTTATCGATGAATCGATAACCTTGCAGACTTGTTCTTTTTTTTAAGTGCGCTGTTGACCCTGTGGTTTGAGTCTCTAAGCCCTATATCAGCCCTTTGACACAGTTGTGTATCTAAGCATAGCGACGTTATACAGGGTGTAAGGGACAGCCCTCCGAATACTTATAGGGTGCATTCAGACCATGGAATTTAACAACATTCCATGAAAAAATATTTCAGTAAACGCCAAAATAAAAATATTTTGACTTCCCATAGTAATTGCAGTCAGCTAATCTTGATTTTGAAAGTCAACTTTTTTGTCGGTCCCTGACATGTTTCTAGGGGAAAGTTGTTCATTTTCATGTCTTGCATGCACCCTATCAGTATTCCGAATACTGATAGGGTGTCACTCACACATACAGTAGTAACAGTCGACTTGATGTCAATCTGTATATCAGGTGATTCAGACTGCAATGTAAACTAAATGGATATACTATTATTTTATAACAATAGGTAATGACTGGGGGAGGCCTACGTCCAGCAGTGGACTGCAATAGGCTCATATAATGTGACTACATCTTGAAAATTATTTCCACAAACTTCAAATGCACAGAAGTCAACTGACACGCAAAGACACAAGGTAATAGCCTTACGGATGATGCAGAATGACTCACGCTGGATAATTAAGTACATCTTCAGCTGATAGCCGCTGATGATGCCTTATTACGGACAAGAATAGCGGATAATAGGCAGAATAGAGACACACAGAAGGTTGTCCACGGGTTAGTTAGGATCAAAATTATACGTGCAGTGAAGGTAAAGCATACGTGCATGGTATTTTGTTAGTTTAGTTTATGTAGACAGTCATGATAAATTTACTACTGTATTACTAATAATCGATTAGTATACGGAGCACCGAAAAATTTGCTCGACGTTACTTTCAATAATCAACTTCTGGCTAAATGCTTGTATTTGATCATTTTGTTGCTGGTCCATTGTAAGTAAACCATTTTCCGTGTGGTGCTTGCTTCGAATAGCAAGGCCCAATGATCTTTCCGCGGTTATTATAAAAAGCGACTTAAGGATAAATTCAAGTATTTGGCTGCAGCGTTCCCTCTGAACCACACCTTAAACTGCGCTCGTCAATCTTCCTGCCAAGCATTGTGAGTATGACAAATACCCTCGGATTGGGGATGTTTGAGTGTACCCTTTGGAATGGGAGGCCCACGCCCAGCAGTGATCTGTTGTGGCTATGGTTTATTTAACCGTGACCAGAGCTTTAAGTTGATTAGTCAAAACACACAAAGCAAACACACATATCTGTCGATGTGTAGACTGACTTGTCCTTGCCGTTGTCGTCCAGGAAGCGAACCTTGGTGTCGATGCGCACCGACTCCTGCGCATCCTGAGGCCACCCCCAGCCGACCGCCAGGGCTGAGCGCGCGCACACCAGCACCAGGAACCATGTTGGACCTGGGGAAAAGAAAACCAGATTTGTTACCAGGCTATCAGCTTCAAATCGCTTCGGTCGTTGGGAGAGATTTCATTGAGACTAAAATTAGCCATAATAAATTTCTTTTTTCTCTCCCTTAAAACAGATTTGACAATGTAGAAAACTTGCAAATATTGGCCACTAGCAAGATAAGATGCAATTTTACAACGCGTCAGTCAGATAGTCCATACATACATACGGCTATATCTCTTGCGGGGTAGGCAGAGCGTAAACTAACATTTACGCTACATCCGACAATCATTTGAGGGTCATTCAGAACTTTGATTACCGCCATATTCTTCTTCTTCTTCTACCTAAAGAAATAGGGCGTAATTTTGAACCCAAGCTGCGGTAGCCCAGGTGCTGTTATGAAGAGGCGTCGCCACTAGTAATGGCGAAAGACGCAGGTTCAAATCCTGCCCGCGCTTGAAAATTTTGCAAGTTTTCAAAAATTGAATACCTAACACGGGAAGTGTTTCAAAAGTTTGGCATTCATTTCATCGCATAGACTACATTCAATCTGTATTATAGAATTAGTCGCCGGGTATTAGTTGCAAAATTAACCCGGTAGATGGAACCGTGCCACGCATTACTGGCATTAAGATATACTTGCAAAATTCGCGGGCAAGGATTGAGCTGCGGTAGCCCAGGTGGAAGAGGCGTCGCCACTAGTAATGGCGAAAGACGCAGGTTCAAATCCTGCCCGCGCTTGAAAATTTTGCAAGGTTTCAAAAGATATGGGAATTACCTTCTAAATCGGTCTATTTGTGGAAGTCTGGTTATGACTCTAAATTAAAGCGGAAATAAAAGTTTAGAAAAACTGACTATCTAGGTACGAGAGTATTCATAACACGGATTTCGAATAGACGAAAGATTAACGTCCAACGGCAAATACTAAAATGACAGGATGTAGAGTCACATAAATGTCATCGGACATGGCTGTTTAAATATAAGATATTATGCCATCTTAGCTAAATTGACAATTATTCATTGAATCCTTGAAAAATTACCCAAATGTTACGTATCCTGAGTGAGCAAATTAAATTAAATACACATTCGCTGGTATTAGGAGTCCTAATTTTGGTTGCGTGCGTAAAAGAATAATTTTGCTGTTATTATGTTCGAATTATTATCAGGATTGTTTATAATTAAGGTCAATCAACAGAAGTATTGGCTCGTTTTTACCGAATGAGATCATTTCAATCTTGTTTTATTACGCAATATAAGTAGGTTGTAAATTTGAACCCAGTAGTCACTAAGATGTTACAATCAGGAAGGCGGTTTTCCCACTTGTCGTCCGTCGCTGCTTATTTTTAACGCACCGTAACGCATGCGTCTGTCAGACGAAAGGAAATTGCGAGTTCTGGTTTTATTGTAATTGAAATGCAAAATTATTTGACAGCAAGCATTTAATTCTTCTTCTTCATTGCGTGTCGAAGACGAAACTAAATTTCCTTTGACCAGTATGGCTATTATGATAATATGACGTAGAAACTGACTAATGCTAGGGAGATAGTTATTACGACAATGAGTTACCTAGGTGGTACCTAAACACAGCAATGGCAAGACCTGCTGATGCCTATTGTTATACAATTATAATAATATCAAACCAGGCCTGAGTCATTGAGCGTATCTACTTACAACCAAAACATGTGTAGAGCACATTCGTTTACAAATACTCGCTACGTTCCTTTTAGATAAATTTTAAAACACTTCCCGTGTTAGGTAATACAACCTTTGAAAACTTGCAAAATTTCCAAGCGCGGGCAGGATTTGAACCAGCGACTTTCGTCATTACTAGTGGCAGTTCCTCTTCATTCGCAATTTTCTTTCGTCTGACAAACGCATACGTTACGTTACGGTGCGTTAAAAATACGCAGCTACGGATGACGAGTACGAGAACCGCCTTAGGTTGTCTTCTCTCTGATTACTATCAAAGTTCACGATGTATATTCAATATTTCTGTAGAGCAAAAGTCGGGCCTTCGATGTTCAAATTTTTTTACATTACTCAGTGCCGTTAAAATTAATTAAAATTTTGTCAAAACTCAATGTCTTTTTAAAATAAGTATTCAAGGAGATTGATACAAAAAAAAAACGTTTTAAGAACAAATTAATACTAAAATATAGAATAACGACAAATGTGATTTTTATTTTTTCCCTGCACAAGTCTGATTCGCACTTGACAGTTTTAATATCGTTTTCGAAAACTTGCAAATGGTCAATTGGGTATTATATTTTGTATAGATACATACCTTTCATCATTTTGAGTAACAGAGATGCAATGATGCAAACCTAATTGTATCACTTTATCAAAATTACAAATTTCTTTGTTGTCAGTTTCAAACGACGAAATACACCATTTGCAATCCATTGCGCAGTACAACCGGCCGTAAAAGTTTGTATCTTAGTCGTCGTGGTGAACTATATCGTGTATCGCAAAGTGTCACACGCGTGTGTAGAATATGGTGAAGCCGTGGGCGGGCGGCCTATTGCTTAGAATGAGGGTTGCGTAAACGCAGCGTATTTGACGCTGTCACAGGCGGCAGGGCTTAGCTGGCACACTCAAGGACTCTGAGGCAACTCTGCCTTTAAGGAATCTTCTTTCGAGATCTGTTGCGTCCTTCTATGTACTCGCATGCGATATTATAAACAATAATAATCAAATACCATGTTTGTCTTAGTTTAGTAAGCAGTGCTTCGGGACCTATTATTATAATGCCATGTTGTGGGAAAGTATTGTTCTTTACTGTTTTTGATTGTTTAGATTTGGTTGATGAATGGAATCAACATAAACAAAACGAGTTTTTTTTACGAGTCCCAAATAAATCTCAGTCACTATAATAATATGTTCTAAATTATTTAATAAATTCAATATTTTTTTCAAGGGTTTAGCTACCTGATGATTAAAACATCTAGTTGTCCGTAAGAAAGATGGTTTCTTAGTTGGTTAATAACTTAAACGACGGTCGAGACAACACTATAATATCAGAGGACTACTAAGATTAGTGGCGGTTCAAAAACTCAGACATCAGGGTCATCGGGTCTTTCTTCGACTTGATGACCCACACGACAAAAGAAGAATGGGTAAAACTGAAATCCCAAGAGAACACAGTAGACTGAGTCCATACCTTGATATATTTTTGGTAAGACTTTCTTGATTGTAATTTATTGCAATGAATAACTATCTTTTACCAATCCATATTTATACTTACTTTATTCACGTAGCTTATAGCAAAATAAAATATCGTTTTCATAAATGAAAATAAGAAATTGAAAAATGTCAGCGCCCGCCTGTAGGAGCATAATAAACCATAGTATATTAAAATGACGATATTAAAAAAACTTACTTTTGAGTAAAATTACACTGATATAATAAAATTTCTTCAATTCAAAAGTAAATTTTATAAAATTGGACCCAACTCATTGATAGTCTGGCGTTTTGTCCCGGTACAATTTTACACTAAATAATTAAATATACATTAATTCTGAAATTTAAATTTAATTATACATTAAACTAAAAATATAAATACTTACTGAAATTCATATTACAGGATTTCCAAAAGTAAAATTATTAACTCAAAATTAGAGTCATCAGGTCTCACAATTAGAATAAAAACAATTAATATAAAAATGTTCTAGAGGGCGAGTGTCCACTGCGCGTTTCCTTATGTAACTGCCCGCGGCGAGCTTGCTGGCGGAGGTTTTCAGCGCGGGCGGCTGCGCCCACGCACGGGGATAAAATGCCGCTACATAAAAAAAAAACAATCCGTTTCGCAAAATTTTTCTAATGCGCCGGGCATTAGAAAAGTTTCACATTTCTTAGCAATAGTTTTAAAATCATCACTTCTAAAACAACACAGATGGCTTGAATACCAAAATTTTAAAAGACTTCCCTTGTTAGATATACATTTTTTGAAAGTTTGCAAAAGTTTCCTGCCCGCGCTTGAAAAATTTTTGCAAGTTTTCAAAAATTATAGATGGCTTCTCTACTTAAGTAAGATTTTCATAACGTACCTACTTATCTCCCTACTTATAATAATATATAAAATTTCATCCATAATATGGACCACTATTGCAAATCTGCGAAGCTTCGTCGGTTACATGATTGTCGACAACTCGTACGAGTTTCGTCTTCTACAATAATCTTCTTGTTTCGGGGCATTCACAAAACTGTATATGTGGGTACATACTTTAGTTTAGTTCATTGTTAACGGTGACCTGGTAAAAAGCACCGAAGAACGTGAGATGAAAATAAATAGAATACTTTTCACAATTCATACATTCTACCTTTTAGATGTATGAATGTAAATGCAAGTACGACTTACGAGCACCAAAATGAGACGAGAATAAATATAATACTTTTCGCAATTCATACAATCTTACATTTTAGATGTATGAATGTAAATGCAAGTACGACTTGAGAGCACCGAAATAAGTGAGATGAAAACGAATATAATACTTTTCGTAATTCATAGATTTTACATCTTAGGTGTATGAAAGTAAAGTCCGCAAATGCAGTAGAACTAGGCGTCATTTTAGCGCCCCTCACTGGGTCTTGCACCGTGACGCTGTATTCTGAAGGCCGCTACTGCACCGTGCGTCTGCTAGACTCCGTGCTACGGAAGGAGTCGTCCAAATAACATCCACCATCGCGTGACATAGCTCCCTATTGAAATGAAATGAAACTTACTTTATTCAATGTAGGATAAAAAATGTATATCACATTTTTTTTTCTTTTTATTACAATTTTGTTTTATCCCAATAGAAAACCGGTTCGGGCGGGATTTAAAAATATAAATAAAGGCACTGCCTTGGGGCTGGCCAGGTTAATCACACGGCATGTAACTTTACGTCACCACCAGTAAACGACATTTGTTTCAAATTGAAGTCAAGATTTTCAAAGGGTGTTTCAAGATTTATTACTAAGTTAACATACGTAAATTAACCGGACCCCTGAACATTAACTTAGCTAATTTTGGAAATTAAACAATACATGGTGTAAAAAAATTAGCTAAGAATATTTTAAGGGGTGAATCAGTACGTGAAACTGAACAACTTTCCCCAAGGAACATAGGTCGAAATATGAAAAAATAATTTGACCCTCCCATACTTATTGTGTTACCCGGCCGGGATAATTTGTATGGGAGGGCCAATTTTTTTTATGTTTAGCCCAAAAATGGCTACATGAAATAAAAATAAATAAATAAACAAAAATTGCAGTTGATAAAATTTACCTGTTTCGTCTAATAAAATATTTACTATATACATTTGAAATTACAACCATGGAGTTTTATCTTGCATATAGTCTCTGAATATTTCATAATAGCCTTTCTTGTACAATTTTTGTTTAATTACCTACTGGTTTAAATTTGTGCCGTGTGATGCCGGCTTAGAAGTGCCGTGTGATGCCGGCTTAGAATAGCATCACCCCATTTCCTTCCCTTGGGAGTCGTAAGTCGTAAGACTAAGGGACTCGAGGGTGTGTATTGCAATTCTAGGCGATGGGCTGACAACCTGTCACTATGGCGATACACAATTTTCCGCATGACCCTCAAATATTTGTCAGACGTGGCGTACATGACCGTTTTTTGCGACTGTTTGCGCTCTGCCTACTTCGCAAGGGATTATAGGCGTGTATGCGTATGTGTATGCTAAATTTATGTTTATATTATTACGCTTGGCATCAGTTTATTTTCTCGCCGCATATCACGTGGCTTGGGTTCAATTGGGAAAGCGCAAGGACACTATCATAGTTAATGGGGAAAAATCCCAACCCATTGTTATTGTATTAATCACGCTTATCATTAGTAATATCTGATGCCGTGTCACTACTTTGTGGCCTAATTTTGGTGAAGGTCTTCAATTCCTGCCATTATAAACCACGAATGCCGATGATTGGAAGGTCAACACATTAGGTATGTTACGTTTCAATTTATTAGTACGACTTTTTTTGCATCCCGTTTGATCTAGATTTATGATAACATAAAATTAAACTGTGTCGTCGTTATATTATAAAGACTATAAAGTGAAATTGAAAGTGCAGAATAGCATCACCCCATTTATTTTTCGTGGGTTTTGTAAGAGGCGACTAAGAGACTTGAGGGAGTGTATTGCAATTTTAGGTGACGGGCTGGCAACCTGTCACTTTGACGATACATAATTTTCCGAATGACCCTCAAATATATGTCAGACGTGGCGTGAGTGTCCGTTTTTGCGGCCGTTTACGCCCTGCTTACCCCGCAAGGGATAATAGGCATGAAATTAAAAAGGCAAGGCAATACCACACCTCGGACACTGGCGCTCAAATGTATGAATCAAACGCGTTGCTACGCACACAGTCTAAGCTCGCGTAGGTGAAAGCGGACCATGCTTGTGTGTGTGAGACAACATGTCAGGGTTGCCGCCATTTTGCGTTCGCGAATCGGGAATGCAATGTGCGGCAGTATGAAATGACCTTCGTCGTCGCGTCCTTGCTAGCCGGTGTCTGAGCGTCCTCCGAGCGCGGGTGGGCGGCGCTTGTAGGGGGAGGCAGGGAGTGACCATACTGTACGCGAGTACTATTCATTTATTCATTCATTTATTAAATAGTAAGATTTTTACATTGTCAAGAAATGTCACAGGTACATACATTGCATTTATATTTAAACAAATAAGTAAGTAAAATAAAATCAAGTAATAGGTAAGATAACATATTCTGTAAGTATGTATATGGTACTTACAGTTAAATAATATCATTTATAATTAGACTCAAATTTGTAGTTCACTCGTCAATGAAATCCTTCACACTATAATAAGCCTTTTGTGCCAGGAAGTTTTTGAGTTTGTTTACAAATATTGGGTAAGTCTTTGCATCCCTTATGTCTGATGGTAATTTATTGAAAATCTTTGGCCCTTATTAATTATACTGTGGCAATACTATAAAGTGAAAACATATATATGTACGTGATCACGTGTTATTAGATAGAAGGTATGTTTGCAAATGTCTCAAAAGTGTTCAAAAGAAGAGGTACCTACAATGTCATAAATAAAAGTTTTTTTTTTTTAAACACTTCCCGTGTTAGGGATACAATTTTATTGAGTCGCCACACTCGCAACTAGTGATGGCGAAAGTCTCAGGTTCAAATCCTGGTAGACAATTTCGCAATTAGTGAGTATGGTGATACCATACAATAGCAGAAGGCCCTTGTCTGTGGCAGTTAATGTTTATATTAATGTAATGATACCAAATGTATTAAACAGACAGCACGCTCGCGCTGCATCATAAGTTCAGTTAATTGCTCGGTGTACAGCTGATGTGATTTCTATGCTCTGTGATTATTCGTACGCCTCTGAATATACATACATACACATATCACGCCTATAATCCCTTGCGGGGTAGGCAGAGCGTAAACGGCGGCCGCTAAAAACGGACACTTACGCCACGTCAGACAATTTTTGAGGGTCATTCGGAAAATTGTGTATCGCCTTAGTGACAGGTTGTCAGCCCATCGCCTAAAATTGCAATACATTCCCCTAGTCGCCTCTTACGACTCCCACGGGTAAAAATGGGGTGATGCTATTCTAAGCCGGCATCACATGGCAACTCTGAAAAATATATTGATATTAACAGCAACCACAGTCCACTGCTGGACATGGGCTTCTCCCTATTGAGGGTATTACCAAACTCACCATGCTTGACAGGCGGATTGGCGAGCATGGGGCAAGAAGTTGCATTCACAGGGAACGCTGCTGCCCATTCCCTGGATGGTTATCTCTTAGTCGCCTTAAACGTCACCAACGCGTAGGATTGGGGTGATGCTATACTAAGCCGGCACCACACGGCAAACACATGAACAGACTATATATACAATTATAATAAGATTGTTGACTGGTCCTTGCACAACATAAGCCTGCGTAAAACCCATTTCCTTCGACTTACAGTTGCAATGCAACGTTCGGGAAAAACCTGAATTGAGTTTCTATTCTACCAAATAATTGAATATAATGTGACATTGGAAAAATAAATATATTAGATTAATAAGTATTTTTGATGAAATAACTTATAAACGTATTCTTATTATTTGGGCTGACTGATCGTTATCAAAATTGGCCCCAGCATGTTTTAGTACTCTCCGTAGATATACCTACACAGGTATAGGTATTTGTGGTATTAGTAATTTATAATAACTATTAAGGATAATATACATACATACATAAATCACGCCTATATCCCTTACGGGGTAGGCAGAGCATTAACGGCCGTAAAACGGATATTAACATCACTTCTGACAAAAGTTTCAGGGTCAATCAGATAACTGTGTATCACTATAGTGACAGGTTGTCAGCCCATCGCTTAAAATTGTAATACACACCCTCAAGTCCCTCATTCGCCTCTTACGACACCCATGGGTAAGAAATGGGGTGACGCTATTCTAAGCCGGCATCACACGGAAGGATAATATATCGGGTTGAATTTCACTAGTGACAGATACTGAAAACAGAGGACGAGCTGGTGATACGAAACAATATTCCCAAAAGAACATATTAGGTCGAAATATGACAAAAATATTTGGGCTGCCATAGTAACCCAAATCAACTCATGGAAGACCAAATTTTATTATTATAAATTCCTTGGGGAAAGTTGTTCCTTATCACCAGCCCGTCTTGAGTTTTCGCTATCGGTCACTAGTACAATTTCACCCTATAATCGGCATGTTTAGTAAATAAAATCAATCGAACTCTGTTATTATTTATAATTATAGCTACCTAAACTGTAAATCTAATTATAATTATACTGAGGTAAGATGGCGTCCTTGTGTCCATCCGCTTCAAACAAAATGACGGAAATCAATCGTTTCCAAAAATACCAGCTCTATATATTATGTTAATCGTGAAGATTGAACCGATAATCATTACGTATTATTGATACGATTATTTTATCATTTGCCGCTTGCGTGAGATCAGAACTCGCAGGAAATTGGTCCATTTTTTGTAGGTCGTAGAAAAACTATAAAATTGCGATTAGCTTGTTAGTAGGTACTTAGAGTCATAAAAAACTGAACCTACTTTATAATAGTATTAGAAGATACCTAGTACATTCGTTTATTCTATAGATTTAGATTAATTTATTTCACATTATCAAATTTATAATTACAATAGGTACACACAATGTAATACAAAATAAATTTTTCAGACGAAAATGGTGGTCGTCAAAAACAATAAAAAGAAAAAAATAACATGTCAATGTTCTTCAATAAAAGAATAATAGCTACAATATAATTACAATAATCAATGTCAAAATAAAATTGTTAATACAAATTCAAAACAAATCATATAAATGTCCACAATAAAATAAAATTAAAACTAATTACTCAGTGTATATATAGAGGTCAGTGCTCAGTGTAAATAAACAATTAATGTCAAAAAAAATTTATTTTTATAAATTCATCAACTGAATAAAGTTCACAATCTAACAAAAGGTTTTTAACACGGCGACAGAACCTATAGTCAATAGTAATCTTATCTTCTTTCTTTGTGAATAGTTCTTATAATATTAATACACCTGTAAAAACTGTCATCTGGTTTGAAAAAGCCACTGTTTTCTTGATGTGTGGTATCGATGTCATCATAACTCAAGACCAAACGGGTGTAAGTTGAAGGCTGAACCGAGCGTAATATGCCCGAATCCGGACTATGTGGTCATGACCTTGCTTTTTGGATACGCAGACCTTTGCCGTAACGGGTCTTTCCTCGAGTTGATATCCCACGCAACGAGATACAAATAGCAAAGCTTTATCCAAAACTGCCCTATCTACTTTTTCAATTAATCAATCAATTTATTTATCAACTAGCAGCCCGCCCAGCGGTTTCACCCGCTGCTAACAGTTTCCCCCCGGGAATAAGACAGTTTAATATAGCCTATGAACATGAGGGATAATGTAGGATTCTAAAAATCTTGACTTCAATTTGAAACAAATATCGTTTTCAGATGGTGGTGGCGTAAAGTTACATGCCGTGTGGTTAACCTAGCCAGCCCCATGGCAGTGCATATATTTTTATTTTTTTTATCCCGCCCGAGCCGGTTTTCTATTAGGTCATAACAAAATTGTAATAAAGAAGAAGAAAATTGTGTGATACAAATTTCTTTTTTTAGAATGAACGTGCATGACGTCAATAAGTGATAATACTATCCTACATTGAATAAAGAATTTCAATTTCAATTAACGGTAAAAGAATTTTTTAAATCGGTCCAGTAGTGTCGGAGCCTATTCAATTCAAACAAACAATAAATAAAATCCTGTTTCTAATATTAGTGTAGATTATATTATTATTATTTTAGTATCATGCCGGCTTAAATTGCATCACCCGATTTCTTTCCCGTGGGAGTCGTAGGAGGCGACTAAGGGACTTGAGGGTGTGTATTGCAATTTTAGGCGATGGGCTGACAACCTGTCACTATGGCGATACACAATTTTCCGAATGACCCTCAAACATAATATGTCAGACGTGGCGTAAATGTCCGTTTTTGCGGCCGTTTACGCTCTGCCTACCCCGCAAGGGATAATAGTTGTGATATATGTATGTATGTATTATTTTAGTGTAGATTTTTTTAATGCATTATTTAATGTTTTTTGTCGTCTTTTTAAACCGAGTAAGGGACAGCCCTTCAAATACTGATAGGGTGCATGAAACATAAAACTGGACAACTTTCCCCTAGAATCATATTTCAGGAAACGCCAAAAAATGACCTTCCATACAAAATCACAATCAGCTGACTGCATTCACTATGGGAAGTCAGTTTTTTACGTTTCCTGAAATAAATTCCTAGGGGAAAGTTGTTCAGTTTCATGGTCTGCATGTACCCTATTAGTATTCTGAGGGCTACTGCCCTTCGAACACTGATAGGGTGCATGAAACATAAAACTGGACAACTATCCCCTAGAAACATATTTCAGGAAACGCCAAAAAAATGACCTTCCATACAAAATCACAATCAGCTGACTGCATTCACTATGGGAAGTCAGTTTTTTTACGTTTCCTGAAATATATTCCTAGGGGAAAGTTGTTCAGTTTCATGTACCCTATTAGTATTCTGAGGGCTATCCCTGACACCCTTTAATACAGTAATGATTAAATGTAATCATTACACTGGTACGAATAATGTGGCGTAGTTGGTACATTTTTAAATGAATAAGTAGTTATTGTGGCATAACTGTAATAGTTAGACATATGGTATCGCAGATATTATTATAGATATTGATGTCCTCTATAAAACTGTAGTACATCACTTTGCTCTATTGTCAATAATTTCCACAGCGTACGCGATATAAGATATTTTTTTGGTACATTTTTCACACGTTGGGTTACATTATCGAAATTTTCACGCGGATCCCTATTTTTTTCTCGTATAAAATATAGCCTATGTTCATCAGGAATAATGTAGGATTCTAATAGTGAAAGAATTTTTAAAATCGGGCCAGTAGTTTCGGAGCCTATTCGATGCAAACAAACAAACAAACAAACAAACAAACAATCAAATCTTTCCTCTTTATAATATTAGTGTAGATTTCTATATACAATTTTATTTTAACAAGAATTTGAAGCACCTGAAAACATACTCATACATAACATAACATAAACATAAATATACTTTATTGCACAAAAACAAGAAATGGACATACAGATAGAAAAGAAAGAGTACAATATAGGCGGCCTTATAGCTAGGTAGCTATTTCTACCAGACAACCTCATACATATAATATTAGACATACAAGGTTTATTTTACTACCCACAGAGGTAACACTTTTGTAGAAAAATACTTGATTATTGCATTCACTGCAGTCCACTGCTAGACATGGGCCTCCCCCTTTAAAGGGGATTGCCATTCTTGCCACGCTTGGCATGCGGATTTGCGAGCTTATGTTGATGCTAAATGGTATTCCTCACATTAAAATGCAATCGAGAAGATGCCCTGTGCGGTTTAAAATAGCATCACCCCATTTCTATCCCGTGGGTGTCGTAACAGGCGACTTAGGTACTCGAGGATTACATGTATTCATGATAAGATTAATTTATTATTATTACAAGAAAACTATTTTAAATATCATGAAAATGTAATTAATCATTGTAAAATTACTAGACAGGTGACTAATAGGCAATTAATTACGGGAATAAATTTTTACAACTGTTATTTAAACAATACAGAAGTTATCATGCTCAATTGAAAAACTATTTGGACGGTAGTTAAGTTTTTCGCCGGTTAGTAAATAAGTGAGTCAATAAGACATGAGCAGTAAGTATTAAAAGTATTGATCTGTAAATGCACTATTTAAAATCGGTGCAAAAATTACTTAAGTAGTTTAAAATAGTAATGAGCAGGGGAAAGGTTGGAATGAGCGGTAACCGGTGAGCGCTGACATCCGAAGGTCACTTTGACTGAAAACAGAGGTAAACTTTCGTTAAAATGGTTGATCAAATGAGTTTATAGAGCAACTTTTCAGTAAATGGGAGATAATATTACCCAATAATAGAGAAGAATGGACTCATGGAAAATGCACTTGCCCAACATTTCATAAAATGTATAAGTGCAAACATATTATTAGCCTGGCAATACGACTGAAATACGCTATTCCTCCTGTTGAAGCCAAAAACATTCCTCTTGGACAAAAGAGGAAGAGGGGCAGGCCTTCGAAAGCCAAACCTGCTCTTATCATACAATAACTTTCTGTTACATATTTATTTTAATTTTAACATGTATCCTTATGCCAAAATATAAACAATTGAAAATTTTGCTACTGCTCTTTATTTTTAAACTCCGATTCGCACTCGCGCGCGACGTACTATTTTGTATCAAAATGGCATTAAAGTATCATTTTTTGTAAGGGGGACCCCTTTAGTATTAATTTTAATCTGTTTTTAGTATTTGCTTTAAAGTGGCAAGAGTAATAAATGTTCTGTGAAAATTTCAACTGTCTACCTAACAATTACTGTTCATGAGATATTGCCTCCGAACCATTATAGCCAAATCAAGCAAAAAAATACGTTTTATTTTTGTATGGGAGCCCTTGTGTTTGTAGTTGTAGCGGCAACAGAAATACGACATCTGTGCAAATTTCAACTCTCTTCCTATCACGGTTTATCAAATACAGCCTAGTGACAGACAGAAGGACGAATGGACAGACAGACCGGCGAATCCAGATTAGCTTTGACCCTTGGGGCACAGAACCCTAAAAAATATGCATGTATTGTTAGTATTGCTTTACATTTGGCATTAAATGCTGAAATATATTACACAAGGAATACATTTTACCGCCTCATCGTCTTTAGAAATGCCTAAAATAAGATTTATTATAGACCAACTACGACTTTTTTTACTGCACGCGCCGAACCGCTCATTCCAACTTTCCACTGTTCATTATTTATCACTACATAGTATAAAATAAAGTCGCTTCCCGTTTGGTGTCTCCTTATATCTTTAGAATTACCGAACGGATTTTGATGCGGTTTTTTTTATTATATAGAGTAACTGGAGAGGAAGGTTTATAAGTATAATTTATTCCGGGAAATTGTCACATTCCCATGGGAAAACGGGTAGCCCAACTGGTAGTAAACTTTTGACCCCCTTTTGACACCTTTAAGGAGTAAAATTTCAAAAATGCTGAAACACGTATTTAATTATTTTAAGTAATGTGTCTAATCAGAAATTTTGAAACAGATCACATTTAAGATAAAAAACTTTCATACAAACTTTTAACCCCGTTTTCACCCATTTTAAGGTTAAAATCTCAAAAATGCTGAAACACGTGTTTAATTATTTTAAGTTATTAGTCTAATCACAAATTTTGAAACAGATCACATTCATTTAAAAAAACGAACTTTCATACAAACTTTAAACCCCCGTTTGACCCTATTACGGGTTAAAATTTCAAATATGCTGAAACACGTGTTTAATTATTTTAAGTCTTAAGTCTAATCACTTATTTTGAAACGGATCACACTTAAACCTTTTAACCCCCTTTTCATCCATTGGGGGATTAAAAATAAAGAAATTTAAAGTAAAGTCGCTTCCCCCATCTGTTCCTGTCCGTTTGTTTGTTTGTATGCTTAAATCTTCAAAACCACTTAACGGATCTGGATGAAGTTTTTTTAAAAGAAAGAGTGATTCAAGAGGAAGGCTTTTATGTATGATTTATGTCGGGAGAAGGTCTGTTTCCCGTGGGAAATCAGTTAGCAGCGGGTGAAACCGCTGGGCGGGCCGCTAGTTTATTATAAATCAATTACGATTTTTGTACTGCACCCGCGGAACCGCTCATTCCAACCTTTCCACTGTTTATTATTTATTAAACTGTACGTTTTGATTATCTTATTACTCATTTTCATTTTGTTTACTGCTCAGTTTTGACTGTTAAACTACTTTGTAAACATGCGTTTTTTATTTTTTTACCTACCATAACTTTAATTTTGAACTGCCGCTTTAATTCCATGCCATTAATTACTACGGGTGCTAGAATTAATTATGGTAAAAGAACTTGTAAGTATATAGTACCTAAACTTATAACTATAAATCAATATATAAAAATAAAATAAAAAACTTTCGATTATAACATTAAAACTCAAATTAAAAAGTTATTTTTCTGCAATCTTAAAAACGATTATGTTGAGAATGGGAACAACCTCCATATTACTTAGGTTTTGAGTTGCAAATAATCATAGCGGAAGAGTTTACCCACACTTTTGTAAACTAAGAAAAAGATAGGTATCTAGATTTAAGTTGTTACTCTGTGTACCTATGTAAATAGTTTTAGTTTTTAGGTTAAGGAGTCTACAGCACTCGGACAAATCAAATTACGATTTAAGAGTGCCAAGAAAATAAATTGCAATCTTTTTTTATTACAAATAAATAAATACAAATACAAATGTGTATTGCAATTTTAGGCGATGGGTTATTAATCTGTCACTATGGCGTGTCACAATTATCCGGATGACTCTCAAATGTTTGTCAGACGTTACGTAAATGTCTGTTATCGCCTACTCCGCAAGGAATTATAGGCGTGTTATATGTATGTATGGAATCGAAGAGCTAACTTGAAACTAAATTTCGAAACCACGTTTTGTGTTATGTGTGCTTGGGCAACATGAGTGACGCACAATGGTCGGCCCTCGAGAAGGCAGGTACCTACCTAGACAAACTCTTTGTCCCTAGTTGTATAATTGGTAGTTTTACTCTCATGTGTATTGGTAGTTTTACTCTGATTAAATCGTCTGTCACAGACGTGTGAGGCCAATGATGATGACTCTCATGTGTACCTACGTTTTGTTAGGACAGTCTGGAAGTGTAGCAAACTAAAGTGCCAGTGGGCCGGGCACATCTGCCGTGGAACCGACGGACGGTGGAGTAAACGCGTTCTCGAGTGGAGGCCACGCCTCGGCAAGCGTAGCGTTGGCCGATCTCCAGCCAGATGAACGGATGACTTAATAAAGGCGGTTGGTAGCGACTGGATGGCGAGAAATAGAGATCGTGCCCTATGGCGTACCCTGAGGGACAATAGGCTGATGTATGTATGTGTGTATGTACGTTTTGTGGTAGTAGATAGGTAGTAACTTATAAAAATAGAGTTATGTTTTAATACCTAAGTTTATTTTGACATAATCCACGTGTCTGAAGTCCGAATGTAAACTGTAACTATTTTCTGTGATAATATTTTTTCTTATATAATTTACTAGCGTTTCCACCCGCGGATTTACTCGCGCATTATTTTTTCGTACGGAATACCGAGTCAACCCTTTATGTTGTTCTTAATAATCAACCGTGTTATAAAAAAGAAGTTAGACGCGCTTTAGGCAGTGTTTAAACATTTTACTATGATATGACGCTGTCAAAATGCTTAAACCACGTCACAATAAGGTAACCTGTCCTAATACCCTAAAAGGTATACCACAAAAAACTAGACTTGCGTTGAAGACGTATCTACCTGGTGTTTTTTGTTTGATTTGGTTACGTTATATAAAAGCATAAGAAAAGAAAAATAAAACCCAAAAAGAATCTTGCATCGGCCGGGAATCGAACCCGGGCCGCCCGCGTGGCAGGCGAGCATTCTACCACTGAACCACCGATGCTTATATCTGAGGGGTCAAAATAACCGTACACATTCGCAGTATCTAGACTACTGTAGGATGACGTCATCAACTCTTACGCAAGCATTGATAGCGGTTATGCCATATTATCTGTTTTTTTTCTATGCGAATGTTTGGTGAGAATGGAGCTGAACAGAGATATAATATAAATGGAATGCGATGAAAAAGAAACATTACATAAAATGTAAATCGTGACATATTTACATTCATTTTTCAATAACTTTTATTATTACCTTAGGTTACGGTCACATTGCGCCAAAGACACAGTCGGGGAAGGTGGTGACGATATTCTACGCGATCCTCGGCATCCCTCTGATGCTGCTGACCCTCTCCAACATCGGTGACGTGATGGCTTCCTCCTTCAGGTGAGACTGAACGCCTGAAATTTTACCAATAGCAATGTTTACATACATACATACATATATCACGCCTACAATCCCTTGCGGGGTAGGCAGAGCGTAAATGGCCGCAAAAACGGACATTTACGCCACGTCTGACAAATATTTGAGGGACATTCTGAAAATTGTGTATTGCCATAGTGACAGGTTGTCAGCACATCGCCTAAAATTGCAATACACACCCTTGAGTCCCTTAGTCGCCTCTTACGACTCCCACGGGTCAGAAATAGGGTGATGCTATTCTAAGCCGGCATAACACGGCAAAGTTCGGAGTTGCTAATACGCCTGATATTTTTGTCATAGCAACTTTAAGATAATTTGATATGATGGGTTAGTGTTTATAGATATTAGTTTTATTTTGTGTTAGATGAGTTGGCTTAGGTTTGTTTACTAATAATCAAAACTGAAATATGTCATACGTTGCCGTATTAGAATAGCATCACCCCTTCTAGGTAGAATCCTGGGAATGGGGCGCAACATGCCTTGTAAATATAACCTGCCTGCCAGGCACAATAAATATGAACATATTTCCTTTTGGAGATCCGCGTCTACAATTTTGTTTTCGTTTTTTATACGTAAACAAGAGACATAAACGTTAAAACGAGTTTTTGAAAATTCTTATGTGAAATGATGAAGGCAAATGCAAATTAGGCGCAAATCTACCTATGGTTAATAGATAAAGAGTCCACAATAAAGAAGATGGTAATTTTTCAGAAGTAGCTTCATTTCAAGTGGCGTATCAGTTTGAATAGGGTTTTTTATATATTATTTTGCGAAACTGTTACACGGGACTTCACATCGAGTTTTTTAAGACCCTTGTTTCCATTATAGACATTAGTTGATGTAACTTTTGTATGAAAAACGTTCTACACACACATATATCCTTGCGGAGTAGACAGAGTATTAACGGCCGTACAAAACGGTCTCTATCACCACGTCTGACAAATATTTAAAGACCGATTCAGAAAATCGTGCATCACTATAGTGACAGGTTATCCTGTAACCTCTAACCTAAAATTGTAATAAACATGAAACCCTCCCATAGTCGCCTCTTTCGACACCCGCGGGAAAGAATTGGGGTGTGAATTCTAAGCCGGCATCACACGGCAGAATATTCCACCTTAACGCTAATCTACACTAATTAAATAAAAAGGAAAGATTTAATTGTTTATTTGAATTGAATAAGCTCCGAAGCTACTGCACCGATTCAAAAAAATCTTCTACCATGACAAACCTACATTATCCCTGATGAACATAGGCTACATTAAAATGTGTCATTTCCGCGGAAAAACGGTTAGCAGTGGGTAAAACCGCTGGGCAGGTTGCTAGTTTAAAATAAGAAGCAAGAAAGTAGTTGATTTAAGTACACACGTGTGTTTCAGATTCTTGTACTGGCGCGTGTGTTGCTACGTGTGCACTCGGCCCATCAAGAGACGACATCGGCACCACCAGCACCACGCGTCTATAAGGTAAGGAATGATTTTCAAAATGGTTGTTTATAAGTACCACTTGTATACCTGCATATACAGAGTGGCACCAATAGTGACGTCCAAAGAAAGGGTATCCGAATCAACCCATTTATGTACCGCGATTTTTTGTAGTTTTCGAATTATTCAACTTTTAAAGTAAGGCAATAATTTGACTGACAGGCTTTTATTTTTCTTTTTTTAATTTTAACATAAATAAAGTTCAGTTTACTTAAACAGAGGAACGTAAGTTATTGCTAAGGTGGCTACTCTACGGTACTAATTAACGGATGGTAAATATTAATTTTGTTCACTTAACTCGGAAAGTGGGCAGCAATATACTATAGAAACTCTTACTTTTCTGACCCCAATGTACTGGGCCCCGATTCTCATATTTCTTTGTCATTGTAATGCCATCGAAACTCAATTATCATTCATGCCATGCCATTGTGATTTTCTATACTTCAAACTGTTAGTGGAATACGAAACGGCCAAAACCATACAACTTATACTCAATTGAAACACAACTGAAAGGCTTTTCAAATAGTTTGAATTAGTCCTGTTAGCTTGTGATGTCTCTTCACCAGGCGATCAGTAAGAGGAGGAAACGGGAAAGGATCTATACGACGGAGGAGACCATTGCCGACGCTGGAACGAGCCCACTCGGACACAGATTGCAGGCAAGTATTACAGTCTTCTTCTTCTTGTCTGGTCAATGGCAAAATGTGGATCTTCAGAGTATACCAGCCCAAAACGTGGCCACATCAATTGCTTGTTGGTTGGCGCTGAAAAGGTCATCCTGGGGACAGGTGAACGGAGAGGTGGGGCACGACAATAAGTGCGACATAGATTGTATAGCGCCGCACTCACACTTGTCGTTCTCGGAGTAGCCCCATTTTTCCCTGAGTTCGTTGCACCACAAAAAGAAGAAGTACTTATTCAAGTTGCTTCGAAGTTCGACCCCCTACTACTGCACCAAAGTTCATCGACTCTGTGTACCTCACGAAAAGAAGTATAAGGAGAGTTTCCATTTGTACGAAATTGGTTCCACTGAAAACATTAATTAATCTATTTCATGCTACACAGATACCGTGACAGTGGCTACAGCAGCGGGCACGTCCGGAGGCCGCGCGTCACGCAGTCGCAAACTCTTCCTCCAGTCAGGACGCGCTCACAACCGCCGTATGCAAGAACACAAAGTATGATACTTCTTATCTGTTCTACCATACGTCTCATCAATATCAACAGCCACAGCTGTCTATAGACAAGTTTCGGTCTTCGTATAAGTTGTTTGCGGGGTTAATAAGACTTGGATTGGAAGTGATGTGATTTTGTTCTAAGGTGGAATCGAACGGTCTATTGGTAAAGTTATTCAAAAAACTTAAAATATCCCATAGAATAAAAATAATAGAAAACCGCTGATTAACATCCACTATTGACAGGTCAAAGAACTTACGAGGAAGACCGGTCTGCAGCTCCACATGAAAGGCAAGCACGTGACAACTATGAAGTCAACGAACGTAAGTTTAATTTAAGGGAACGAATACCATCAATCCTTGTTGTAATGGGTTACATTACATTAACAACCACAACAGCCGTAATAAGTACGTACATAATCACATACATCTAAAATCAAACAATCATTTACTTTACAGTGGAATTTCCAAAAATATCTCTCCCTCTGCAAGACCTGGAAGCAGCACTAAAGGATTTAGAAGAACATCAAGCTAAAATTTCTAAACAGGACATAAGAAGCAAGTCGCTACCTAGGCCAGCCAAACCCAGACCCGATTATGGACCTAGGAGAGATTTTGACAGAAATTATGATGAAGAGAAAGACTTTCATGAAATGCACGATCTGTATGAAGTGGATCAAGAAAACTTCAAAGAAAGGAGAGCTCGAGAATTTGAAGATACAGGAAAGAGACCTGTAGATGACAGAGATGATTATTATGCATACAGGGATCATGGATATGATCCCGAAGACGAGGATTATGAATTTGATTCACCCAGACCTAGAAGATCGTGGCGTGACAGAGATCAAAGGTAAAAATGGCACACTTTCATTTATCACTTGTGGTGTGATGCCGGCTAAGAAAAGCATCACTCCAATAGAATCCGTGGGTGTCGTAAAAAGCGACTGAGGGTTAAATTCATCCAGGGAATGGGCAGCAGCGTTCCCTCCAAAAGCAATATCTTGCACTGCATTCGAAAATCCGCTTGCAAAGCGTGGTAAGGATGGCAATATATCCCAATAATGTAATGTAATTTATAATTTCAATATAATTAAAAGGAAATTTTGCTTTGCTTTTCTTGCGGTGGCAACTTGAAGTCGGCCATTGTGAACACTGAGAAAAGTATTGTTGTCCACTGTCTCGACGAAGATGAAAGGTATTCATTATGCTTTATATATGTACTCGTATTTATATATAAATAGGTATTCATCTATGGAGTTACATATTGATAAAGTGCTTGTATTTTGTAGATACCGTGGTCGCTCGGAGTACTACGAGCGCGACCGCGACTACTACGAGCGCGACCGCGACGACTACGAACGAAGCGGACGCCGGGCACGCAGCGCCGTATACGACTACGAGCGGCGCTACGACGACTGCGACTACGAACCTGACTACCGCTCGCGCGATCCGGTGGTTGGCAGGCCGCGCCGCCTGCGACGCTTGCAGACCGTGGACGAGACTGCTAGAGTACCACACCGATACGTAAGTGCTAGCAAGTGAACAACAGTTTCAAATTCTAGAGCCATTACAAAAAATATCTACTTATCTAAATTGTTACAGACGCCATCACCAGAAAGAGATGACTGGAGTGATGAAGTAGCAGTAGTTCCGAGAAGAGGTCGTCCCCCAGGTGCGTTCAAATAATCAGATAAATTCGTCATTGTTATTTGCATTTCTGCTTTTATGGCCCCTGTTATTTGTTTTATTATTTTCAGGTTGGGAAACTCATTTAGCTCCTCATGAGCCACCTAAAGAAGAAGTAAGTGCCTGTCATTCCACTATCATCTGGGATTTTCTCCTAGATCTCAAACTATTCTATTTCTTACAATTCGACTAGTAAATCCCGGATGAAAATATTAGATGTTCTTTCCTAGATGTGATGGGCTGATAAAACAAGCGTATTTTTCAGATAAAGCCGGTGCCGATCTGGCTGTGCGTGTTTCTGGTGGCTTCCTACATTGTGGCTGGGACATTCCTCTTCAAGCGCTGGGAAGGATGGGCTTACCTGGATGCTGCGTACTTCTGCTTCATCACGCTCACCACCATTGGCTTTGGAGACTTTGTGCCCGCTCAGGTAGTTTTAAACATATTCTATTTCTGCAGAATCTGTTTTAAGTCTTTGCTCAGTCCTATTATTTCTGGGACCTAATGGGATCGGTATTAAATTATAGTGCTTTAAGATTTTTTCTATCAATTGAAGATTGGTGCAAAACAATGCATCATATTTCATACTCTAAGCTATGTCTACATTATAACATAAACGCCATGTAACTATAACTTTGAAATTTGAGACGCGAAAACTGAACTTCGACATACGCTACTTCGACAAAAAACATGTCCGACATAACGCTACTTCGACAATACGCTTCTTCGACAAAAGACATGTTCGACATAACGCTACTTCGACAAAAGACATGTTCGACATAACGTTACTGCGACAAAAGACATGTTCGACATAACGCTACTTCGACAATACGCTATTGCGAAAATACGCTATTTCGACAAAAAAACCACCTCTACACCAACTTAACTCCCCTAACCCATCTTGCCCCCTACATTGACTTATCCCCCTCTACCCTGATTGCCCCCTACATCAACTTGTCCACCCCCTAATCAACTTGCCCCCGCAATATATCATTTTGGCACATTGTGCCGTTAACAAGTAATCTGATGATTTATCTGAAATTCTAACCTAAAAGCATGTCGCTGGCTCCCCAATTTTTTGACCTGAGATCTCAGTCTAGGTAGCGTTAGCGTCACATTGAAAACCAGTCTTCAAATAAGAGTCCATCCATTCATCACAAACGTTTGAGCCTCTCAGCTTTGAAAAATATATACTATGGGGAGCCAGCGACATGGACATCAAGATGTTTATTAATTATTAATATTATTAGTTAAGTGTGTGGCATAAATTAAAAATGTCGGAGTGTCATCATGTCGGAGTGAAGTAACGTCGAAATAAAATAATGTCGGAGTAGCGTTGTCGAAGTTCAGTTTTCGGGCCGAAATTTAAACTAGTATTTAATTAAATAAGCAAAATTTTTTTTCTTTTTTAGGGCCAGTCCCAAGTAGCAAATGGCAACGCAGCGGACGCCGTGCATTCCATAGCGCTATGCTCGCTTTACTTGCTGTTCGGCATCGCCCTGCTAGCCATGTCCTTCAACCTGGTGCAAGAAGAGGTTCGTGCCAACGTGGCCTCGCTCGCCACCAAGCTCGGCATCATAAAGCCCAAGGAAATCGACTCCGAGTCCGAAGACTAGCTGCCTCCTGTGAATTCATCATTAACAGTCACAACTGTGTACTGCTCAACACAGGCCTCCCTCTATTGAGGGTATTTGTCAAACTCACCCTGTAATTCCTGTCAGTTGGCTACTTAATAGTAGTTTATGCAACTGTCATATAATGGGGGTCATTAGTGATAATAGATTGACACGAGCATTCTAATGCCTAATTATATGCAGTTGCATACACTATTTTATCTACACTCTAAAAAATTAACTCAGTTAAACACTTTTCCAAACGTCCGCACCGGCGATTGCAAGGCCCGATACATGGTCAAATTCAATACGAAAACGTAATATGGCTTGATATGAATTTTTGAAGATTCTTTACTAACAATCGTTTAGATGTCGATTCTCAACAGCAAATAACTAAACAACTGAACAACACTGAACAACAACTGAACAACAACTGAACAACACTGTACAACATCGGAAAAACATCTGAACAACAACTAATCAACATCTGAACAACAACTGAACAACATCTCAACAACAACAGAACAAAAACCTATTAAAACAACTGAACAACATCCGAAAAATTTCCGTACAACAACAACTGTCAGGTGCGGCGGAAGATAGCGATTTGAGTATTGGAAAAAAAAACTTCGTTTCATTTCTCAACTTTATCGTATTAAGAGTTTTCTCATTAAGTCATTACGCTTCTGTAATTTATAGTAAACCCTAGTTTTTATAGGCAGAATGCATAAAGTAGGTCATTATGCATCTGTTTTCGAATTCATAATTCGAACATTAGGAGACGAGTGTAGATAAAATTGCATTATTGTTTGTTCTAATTCTGAATCTGCGATACGAATAAGAACGGTAGAACATTATGAGTTGCAGAGTAAAGCATTATACAATTATAATTCCCACGATCAAAAACAGGTTTTGCATACGTATTGTTTATATTTATAAATAGGTACATAAGTTTAAGTTAATATTGACAACAATTCGTTTAAGTTTTTAACGTTATTATACATTTTTGAACCTCATAAAACATAATTTTATTATCGAGATTCCGAATTGATCATTTGCAATAGTAGTAATTCTATAATCGACATAGTAGATAATATTGATAAACGATAAACCCTTATAATATTAAGGACGTATGCATATTAAATAAAACCTAGTAAGGATTAGGATAAATAAGATAAAACATTAACATGTGAGCGATAAAAATATATAAGACGTCAATAAAATTAAATGCCGTGCGTATTCATTTTATATATATTTGACATTACCTCATTTGAAATGTATATGATTAAATATATTTTATATTAATACAAGAGCTTTTCACCTCTAAGAAATTATTTGATCCTCGGAGTAAGATTTATTAACGCATCACGATAGGTGTCTATTTATGCAGCTGATATTTTATGCATAAGCAAAGCAACGGTGTTTAACAATGTTTTAAACCAGTAGAAAAGCAAGGAAAACCCACCCAATCATTTCGATTCTGACAAGCGACTGAGAACCTTGACGGGGCAGAGATGGCGGTCGGGGGGCTTAATGTCAATGTAGAGAAAGGCAAAAGCGATGGTGGAGCTGAGCCAAAGAAGGATCGCTTCAACCTGGATGATATTCTGGAGAATGAGATCGGGCAGTTCGGGAAGTATCAGATCATCACGCTGTTGCTGGCTGCCTTCCCTATCATGTTCTCTGCTTTCGCTCGTTGGTCCAAAATGGCGAGTGGTGGCAGGAGCTTCTGTATCTACACTGTTTGCGACCGGTCAAGTGGTTCTTGGTCTCATAGCGTGGGGCGTCCGGCCGTGGCGTACTCTCACCCAAGTGCTGTATGCTCCACAGCTCTTGGTCGTTTCTTACTTCTGGATTCTATCTGAGTCTGTGCGCTGGCTGATGAGCAAGGGTCGCTACGAGGAGGCTGAAAAGATTCTCAAGAAAGTTGCGAAAACAAACAATAAAGAACTTTCTGAGAAGTCTTTAGAATCGTTCCGGGCTACTGCTGCTGAGGAAATGAACAAAGAAGAAGAGAAGCAGCCATGGCTTGTAGTTCTGGTTTTTAAATCGAAACCAGTGCTACTCAGATGCTGCGTTGCCCCCATTTGGTGGATAACCAATACTCTTGTGTACTATGGGATGAACATCAATGCTGTGAACCTGTCAGGAAATTCCTATTTGAACTACGTGTACGTGGCAGCCATTGAGATTCCTGGATTTTGGACCGCTATCCTCCTTCTGGACCGTATTGGACGCAAGCCATTGCTGATCACAGCGTATTTTCTCTGCTGTGCTTGCCAGTTTGCTTTTGCATTCTTACCTGCAGGTAACAATAGCTTAGTCTGTTTGAAAATCTAGAAGTTTCTTTACAAATCTAACGAAACACCATTGTTTTAGATATGGCAGCTCTTTCTATGTCTGTGTACCTTATTGGCAAGTACTCTATCGCCATCGTGATGACGTCAGTGTACGTTTACACCGCGGAATTGTTCCCTACCAAATACCGACACACTTTGTTCGCTTTCTCCTCCATGGTGGGACGACTTGGCTCCATCACAGCACCACTCACGCCATCTTTAGTAAGTAGCTGACATAAAAGTGACTTTCATTTTGATCTGAAAATTCAAAAGTCAACTAACACTTTGCTATGTTTGAAACAGACAAAAAAAATTACAAAAATAATACGATGACCTTTCCGCTTGAATCCACTAACATAAGCAGGGATGTCAACAAATTGGTTGATTGATTTTAAGTGATGTCACACTTAGGTACCAAAATGCTAAGTAACAGTAAGAAATCAATGAATTACATTATTTTAAATTAATTGTTAGGTTTCTAGGTATAAATTGTTACGATTACTTGATACTAAAACAAAAATGCGCGGCGACAGTACAGTTCGCTGTGAGTTGTGACACGAGCGGTACGTTTCTATGTAGTAATCTTCAATGTATAGGTCGGTCGGGCGTGTGCATGTGTGAGTGCAAACACCGGGCGTTAGTATGAAGTTAAACTACAGCAGTAACTGCTCCTTGGTATGTTGTGATAACGGTCTTCTCTTCTGCTGTTTCTGGTTTTACCCATCTGCTGGGATCTACTCTAAAACCAACCGTATGATTTTATTTCCAGGCTACGGAGATCTGGGAGCCGTTCCCTCCAGTGTTATTCGGCAGTATGGCGCTGTTGTCTGGTCTGCTGATCTTCCTCACGCCGGAGACCCTCGGCACCCAGCTGCCTGACACCATGGAGGATGCTGAGGACCTCAGTAGGAAGAAGAACAAAGCATCTGATTGATCTGCACGTTTCTTTATAGGATAAGAATAAAAGTTAAATAAGTACTCGTATTTTATTTTATTAGCCTCTATTGCACTAAGCTAAACAAAAATAGACTCTTATCGGATAAAAGATGGCCTACCCAGGCCATATGTAGGCATTGCATTACAGTACATCGAAGATTTCTTGTGTATTACAATTTTAGGCGACAGGCTGTCACTATAGTCATACACGATTCTTCTGAATCAGCCCTCAAATATTTGTTAGGCGTGGCGATAGCGACAGTTTTTACGGTGTGTGAGAGAAATTGAAATTGAAATTCTTTATTCAATGTAGGATAGTATTATCATATCACTTATTGACGTCATGAACCGTCATTGTAAAAAAAAGAAATTTGTATCACACAATTTTCTTTTTTTTATAACAATTTTGTAATGTCCTAATAGGAAACCGGCTCGGGCGGGATAAAAAAATATAAAAATCAAAGCACTGCCACGGGGCTGGCCAGGTTAATCACACGGCATGTAATTTTACGCCACCACCATCTGAAAACGATATTTGTTTCAAATTGAAGTCAAGATTTTTAAAGCGTGTAGTTTACATGTGTATAATTAATCGGACCTCCTGAACAGGAAAAGCCCCCCAAAACCGTCTGCCCGCAGTTTGCCTACTTGTACGCTGCCCAGAAGTGCTCCTACTCTAAATTAACAATCGTACTAGCCCCTAAGCTACCCTAGCTAATTCTGGAAGTAAAAAAAAATATGTATAGACCAAAAATGGCTACATATTTATTTTTTGTTAAAATTGCAGTAGATAAATCTACCAGTTTCAACTTATAAAATATTTAGCTAGTCTACATATTGTTAATTTAAATATTGTTAATATTTCGATGTTTCTATGCTTTCAAATCTTCAGTGCTTGCTTATAGATAAGATATGACGTAAATTATTTATATTGTTTAATTATATAAGAATAAATATTTATGCACGTATTATTAGGATGCAATAATCATAATATATGGTCTTGTTTTGGGTATTTTATTAACTTAAAAACAAATTCTTCCGTGCTTCAGAGGGCACGTTAAGCCGTGTCGGTCTCAGTTGTTGTCCATGATTACTTAGACGGCGAATCGTTACACAACCATGTTAGAGGCCTGCTACTAGTAGTAAGCGGTTGAAAAACTCTGACACCAGGGTTCATTCAATTATAATTTATTTATTCATTTCGTTCTTTCTCTTCATTTCATTTCTATTTTCGTTCCTCAAATACATTAACAGTGAGGTAAATTTTGTTGTAAGGCTTGTAAACTATGTATTGTGTATAATTTTCTCTTTCCGAACGGCAAAGATATATATATTTTTAAATTATGTATGGGTTTGCTCTTGACTCTAGTCAAGGTCATACGACAGAGACAGAGTCTAAGATGGAGCGAGCTCACCCAGAAGAAGCCTGTTCACTATTACTTTGAAGAGATTAGGGTTGTATGCGTTTGGAAACAGACGCAGGTAGTGAGTTCCACTCTTTAGAAGTGCGCATTATAAATGGTGACTGGAAGCGCTTAGTCCGAATTGGTGGAATGGCAACCAGGTATGGATGGTATCCGGCGGTGTGTCTGGATGTCCGATGGTAGAAGGGAGCTGGTGGAACAAGGATTGCTATGTTGTTCGGCTCATGTTAGCTGCTTCTTCCATAGTATCGGGGAACTTGGCTCCCAGGGTCTCGGGAGTGACCAGCACCAGCAGACCTGCCACCAGCGCCAGGCATCCGAACAATATGAACGGTAGTTGGTCACCCTGGAATATTAACACAAACTTTCACATAAAGATGTTACACTTTGTCATTTCTTAATGGAACTCCATGTTAATTTACTAATATAATACTTTCACTAGTCTCACTAATTAAATATATTTGTTTAATTTGATACTAAACTAAATACCGTGTGACGCCAGCTTAGAATTGCATCACCCCATATCTTTTCCCGGAGTCGTAGTAGGCGACTAAGGCACTCGAGGGTTTGCAATTTTAGGCGATGAGCTGACAACCAATCACAATTTTTCTAGTCTCACTAATTAAATATATTTGTTTAATTTGATACTAAACTCAATACCGTGTGACGCCAGCTTAGAATTGCATCACCCCATATCTTTTCCCGGAGTCGTAGTAGGCGACTAAGGCACTCGAGGGTTTGCAATTTTAGGCGATGAGCTGACAACCAATCACAATTTTCCGAATGACCCTCAAATATTTGTCTGACGTGGCGTAAGTGTCCGTTTTGCGGCCGATTACGCTCTGCCTAACCCGCAAGAGATTTTACGCGTGATATGTGTCTGTGTGTAAACTAAATGCAACGGTGGCCCGAAAACGATGTTCGAAATCGGTTACATTTAGTTTAGTACCTATCTCTAAAACAAATATGTATATTAAATTAGTGGAACTAGTGAAAAAGTGTTTTATTACTAAATTCACAAAAAAGAATTATGAAACGATCTAGAATATTAGAATTACCTATAGATTTCTTAAGGAAAAGGTAAGCTGCGTTAAAGACAATAGGAGATAAGATACAAACACCACAATATTTACAGTAGACAAATAATTTTGATATTTATTTATAGGTTGATTCAACTGCTGGATAAAGACCTCCCTCCACTTCTTCCACTGTTCGCGATTCTGTGTCTCCGCATGCAGATCTTTCGAAAACCCATCCAGTTCTTAGGATACTCGAGGCCAGAGAAAGTTTTGTATGTGTTGTTAATGGATGGGCTGTGGAGTTACATTTAGCTACATTATACCGCAGGAAATCATCTCATTCCCATGGGAAAACGTTAACAGCTGCGGGTAAATAGCTTGCCAAAAATAAACTTACAAAAGCCGGAGTGAGCGGGGCTGTGATAGACCCAATTCTGCCCACCATTGACGAGAACGCGAACAGTCTGTGTCTGTATCTGGTCGGGTAGAGCTCAGGAGTGTACACGTAGATTGCTGCCACCACCATCGAGATGCTGAACTTGCCAACCAGATACACCGCCAACAACGCGCTGTCCATGCCTGAAACAGAATGTCGTCTACATACAGTTATTTCCTGTAAATGAAGATTTGAGAAAACTAGACAAGGACAATGTTCCTGAGCTAACCATCGTTTTTTCCCACACTTCATAATAAAAAAAAAGTACACCTAACCGTGTAATATCGGCGGTGTGGTGCCGGCTTAGAATCACACCACCCCATTTCAACCCATGGGTATCGTAAAAGGCGACTACTAGATTTATCCTTTAGTAAGAATAGGCAGCAGTTACATGCCGTGTGATTTTTCTGGCCAGCCCCGAAGCAGTGCCTTTATTTTATTTTTTATCTCGGCCAAGCCAGTTTCCTATTAGAATAATTTATTTATTTAATCGTATGGCAGAGTATCAAATGTCTTATTTATAGAATTATGTCTAGAATTAGGACAATACAAAATTGTTATAAAAATGCCTTTTTTTATCCTATCCTACACTGAATAAAGTAAATTTCAATTTCAGTGTTCCCAGCCCCTTGCACTACGCTCGCCAATCTGCCTGCCAAGCGTGGTGTGTATAGCAAATGCCCTCCAATTAGGAAAGGCACATGTCCAGCAGTGGACTGTTGTGAAAGTTGAAGTTGAAGATCTTACCGTGTGGTAAAAACAGGTACGCAATTTGACAAGCCGCACAGATCCAGAAAGATCCCGCCAATACAGGCTTCCGTCCCACTCTTCCTAGCAGTACAGACGCAATCATGTAACCAGGGATTTCGATGGCAGACACAGCCATGTAGCTGACGTACGGGTTGCCGGACAGGTTCACGGAGTTTATAGACAACCCATAGTAGATAAAGGTCGTCGTTATCCACCAGACAGGGGAAACGATACAGCGAATGAGAATGGGTCTCGTACGGAACACGAGCAACACTAGCCAGGGTTCACTCGCTTGTTGTTGCTTCTCTAAAGCTTGCATTTTTCTCTCCTCTTCCACGTTGAGCTTCAACTGATGAAGTGAATTTTCTGATAACTGTGTCTTATTCACACGAGCCACTTCCTGCAAAATACTCTGAGCCTTTTCATATCGGCCTTTGCTCATATACCATCGTATTGATTCACCCAAGAGCCAGAAGTAAACTATAGTGAACAATTGTGGTATGTAAAGGGCTAAAGTAAGTTTCTGCCAGTTCGGAAAAGCCCAGGCGATTGCTCCCAAAGTAACCTGTCCTATTGCAAAGCAGGTATTCATTGTGACGCCGACCACTACCCTGTATTTTGGGCCAACAAGCTCTAACACTGAAAAAGAAATTAAGGCATTATTTCTACAGTTCTTTCGGTATCAAATTGTGTAACTCAGCAAAAGTAAAAAGAAAATCTTACACAAAATGAAAACGCAAGAGACGATTCCTGACCCAAAAGCGGCCTCGGCGAACTGCGAGATGACGAAGCCGACGTAAGTTCGGGCCCAGTAGCGCGTGAGGCCGATCCAGCCTGTGTTGAAGGCGTTAAGGGCGAGCGCGGTGCGGCGCCCCCACCGGTCCGAGACAAACCCTGTGATAGGTAGCGCCACCAGCGTGCCCACCGTGCGGATTGATCCGATCAGCGAACGTCGCCATTCGTCGCAGCCCAAGTCATACTGAGAAATTGATAAATGCGTGATCTGTCACTAATTGCTTTCGTTCGGTCATCTTTGGAATCATTATAAGCCGTAAAAGGCTCAGAGGCTTGTGACATTTCTATCATTGGAGTTTAATGTTAAACTAATTGCTTGGTGTGTGGAATGCCCGTACTTTGGCTTACTTTGACTCTATATTTCCCTTGTCTGCCCCGCATATTAGGATCAGTAAAGATCCAAGATCAAGAACTTACTAAGAAATTTTTCTTACATCAAACACAACGCTGTCCGTATGTTCGTAAACATACTCCTCACAAGGAATGGTGATATCTCTGTCAAAGATACCCGCTGGGCATGTACCGTTGGGGTCCACTCCGGAAGAAGTATTCAGGAACCGATGACAGTTATCGAAGTCAGTAGAGCTGGTACCGTTTACAGCGTTCAGTAACCAACTTGGAGAAAAGTCAGGACTCTCCATATTACCATCACATTCAGGAATGAGGCATCTGGAAATCGAAACACCTGCATAAAAATAATTGCTTTTAAATACTACAAGGCGTTTAAAGTAAACAAGATACACAATCACAGTTTTATTTATACAAGGCCAAGGCCAGCTGATACCACTTCTATGGTGCTACATGCCAGGGCGGCCTTCGCAGAGTGAATCTGGCTCGTATGAGACAGCGCCACGTGCAGTGCAGGGGTCTCAAGGAGAAAATAATGCGCCTAGAGCTCAATAGAGAAAAAGAAACAAGAGAAATCGTGCCATTCATACTTTGTGGCCATTCTCAGCAGCGGGTTGACGTAGTCTGATACAGATACTTAGATGGTTTTTTTTTGTTCTTACCATTTGTGTATTGTTGTGTGTCAACTTTAGTACAACTTAAAATAACTAGATAAAATATATACAAATATAAACTTACCTCTATATATTCACACAATTAATCTAAATAAGGCCTCCCGTTGCATCTCCACCAGACATCGTGCCCAACATTTTTTTTTGATGGGTTTGCTCTTGACTCTAGTCTAGGTCATAGGACAGAGCTAGGAATACCTAGCTAAGCTAATCCGTTGGGCAAGAAAGCTGCCAGCACGCCGATCGCCAGATGTCTTGTAGATACGTTTAATTACCTGGTGTTAATCCTGGCAGCAGTGAAGATGTACTCGGCCTGCCAGCCTGACAGCAGCATGGCAACCGCAAGCAGCAGTAGCGTCTTCAGCTGGTACTTCCCGAACTGCCCCAACTCTTCCACTAGAATCGTATCCAGGTCTATTCCTTTCTTCTTCATGTCTTCACTGTTTCCACTTTCAGTGTTAACATCCATTTCACTTTGAATATCATTAAAAATTGCTGTATTTCTTTCACTTACGATCAACGCTATTCGTGAAATCGTATCAGTTGTAATTTTATTTATTTCATGAATATTTTGATAACTTTATCTTACACATTTTATTGTGGCTAAGTATATACCTAAAGTGCATCGAGGACGCACTATCTATCTTAACCGAGATAAAATATGTTAGAATAACACTAAAGATTACAAAGATCAGTGTAATATTAAAATTATTTAAATTTTAGCAAGGAGAGATGAAAATTTAGGCAGAAGTAAATTTTTTTTTGTCGGATCGCGAAATAGATACTCAGTAGTTTACTATAAAATGCACGAACTTATAACAAGTCGTTAATAATGAAAAAAACCTTTGTAAAAACACCGAGTACCAAATACACCGAGTGGAGAATTTCTCCTGTGTAATAGCCCAAGCGAGAACTGCTAAAGCTATATTTCCCAGTTCGACAAAAGTACAGCTTATTTTTTTTTAATTTGCAAATTTAATACAGCTCTTTTATTTGCAAAAATAACACAAATAATGTTAGTACTGCGTTACAAATCTTTACAAACGTTTGAAAACATACCTATTAATTAATAATTATACTTAACAACACGTACTCGCTTACTTTTTTATATACACTCGTCTCATAATGTTCGAATTATGAATTCGAAAACAGATGCATAATGACCTACTTTATGCATTCTGCCTATAAAAACTAGGGTTTACTATAAATTACAGAAGCGTAATGACTTAATGAGAAAACTCATAATACGATAAAGTTGAGAAATGAAACGAAGTTTTTTTTTTGCCAATACTCTTATTGCCAACTTCCGCCGCACCTGTCAGTTGTTGATGTATGATAATGTTGCGTTTGTTTTATTAGGTTTTTGTTGAGATGTTGTTTAGTTGTTGTTCAGATGTTGTTTATTTGTTGTACCGTTGCGCGTTGTTGTTCAGTTGTTGTTCCGATTTTGTTTCGATGTTGTTCAGTTGTTGTTCAGATGTTGTTCAGTTGTTGTTCAGATGTTGTTCAGTTGTTTAGGTAAGTCACTCCACATCTCAACAACTGCTAAATTACAGAATTTTCAAAAATTCATATAAAGCCATATTACGTTCTCGTATTGAATTTGACCTTGTATCGAGCCTTGTAATGGCTGGTGCGTACGTTTAGAAAAGTGTTTCTGAGTTTTTTTTTGAGAGTGTAGATAAAATAGTGTATGCAACTGCTATAATCAGGCATTAGACTGCTCGTGTCAAACTATTATCACACTCGGCTGCGCCTCGTGTGATAAATAGACACTCGCATTCTAATGACCCCCATTATACGACAGTTGCATAAACTACTATTATTCACTTCATATATCGAAGACACAGTTTTATTTTTCAACTTGCAAAATTTTCAAGCGCGGGCAGAATTTGAACATGCGACTTTCACCATCACTAGTGAATACGTCTCTTCCATCTGGGCTACCACAGCTCGTCCCTAGCCCGCCAATTTCGGAAGTTTTTAAAAGTTGTATACCTAACACGGGAAGTGTTCAGAAGTGTGTATGTGTATCCAACAGATAATAAAACGTTTTACCTTAAAATATACAGTGCCGTGTGATGCCGGCTTAGAATAGCATCACCCCATTTCTTTCCCGTGGGAGTCGTAAGAGGCGACTAAGGGACTTGAGGGTGTGTATTGCAATTTTAGGCGATGGGCTGACAACCTGTCACTGGCGATACACAATTTTCCGCATGACCCTCAAATATTTGTCAGACGTGGCGTAAATGACAGTTTTTTGTGGCTGTTTGCGCTCTGCCTACCCCGCAAGGGATAATAGGCGTGATATGTGTGTGTGTGTGTGTGTGTATACAGTGTGTAAGAAAAAGTACTGCGTTCCTTTTAAACGATGAATCAGCCGATGAAAGTGTACTTTTCTCAAGGAACATACTTAGACCAAAATATGAAAATAAAATTAGACCTCACATACAACCAGACTTTGTCGACTGTTTCATTTTGTATGGGAGGTATAATTTTTTGTTCATATTTTTTCTGGGAAAGTTTTTCAGTTTCATGGGCTGGTTCATTCCTTGTAAGGAACGCAGTCCTTTTTCTTACACACTGTATATTGTGCATAGTGTGAATGATGGCGTGCACTTATGAAGGTTTATGATTTAATTTTCTAAAAAATATGTCAATTTAGTGTAGGAGCTGTCCGCTTAGAATAGCATCAGCCCATTTCTTTCCCGCCTGAGGGTCTTGAGAGTTACATGTGTATTGCAATTTTAGGCAACGCTCTTTTTGCGCTCTGCCTACCCCGCAGGCGATACATGATATATGGATGTATGTATGAAGGAGGGTGTTTGGTGGCGAAGTAGGTATATCGTAAGGCCGACCTAGCCGCCGTTGAAAGCATTGAAGAAGAGTGTGATACGGTCCGAGAGTAATAGTGTGATAAAGGTTGCGCGAAATTAATTGTTTACAACAACCAAGGATTCTTTTTTAAATTACATACATACATACATATATTACGCTTATAATCCCTTGCGGGGTAGGCAGAGCGTAAACGGCCGCAAAACGGTTATTTACGCCACGTCTGACAAATATTTGAGGGTCATTCGGAAAATTGTGTATCTTTTCTAAATTTAAATTTTTCTTTTTTTTTTGCTGTCAATTCGAGAAACATACTCTCATAACTTACCTTAATTTAGTGCTGTCACTTTCCGTCAAAGAGGATTAGAAAAGGATAGGAGATATATAAGTCCTGTCATGTTTATAAATGTCAATGGGTTCTTCGCAGTTTCTAGTTTGTTTTCATAGTCGCCATATTTTGACAGATAACACGAATTTTTGACAAATTATAAGACATGACGTGACTAAAATATCCCCTTTCTCCTTCTAAGCCTATTTGACGGAATATGTATCCCGAATTGAAGCCAATCAATCTATCGAAATATTTTCTATATGTTCACTTCACTTATTATTAGAGAAGAAGAGCATAGCATAGTAGCATGAAATTTGTAGCAAATAGCCCTCACCATATGTTAATAAAAATACATAACCATATACCAAATAATCTAAAGAATATTCAAATGCCCACCTTATTTAATCAGGAATTAAAAAAGTTCCTTATAGACAAGTGTTATTATAATATATCGGAATTTTTTAATGACAAAATGAATGGCTAATATAAAAGAAATATGTAAACTAGACTAGAATGTTCATTTTATCTGTGACGTTGAACTGATTGTTAAAATTATATTATTTGTAAAATATTTGAATAAAATGACTATTAACTAGCGATAATAACTAACATAGAATAAAATTAAATACTAACTCCATCTGACATTACATTAATTATTTGAAATTTTAATATAATAGATTATTTAAAATAATGGCAACTAGCTGCCTCCCTGTTGTTTGCTGTGCCCTTGCAGGGCGTCACTTGTACTTTTATTGTCTGTAACAACTTGTCTAACCTGTGACTTTGCAATAAATAAATGAAATGAAATGAAATGAAAAGAACAACTTTTGGTTTGCATTGATGTATTTGCATCGACACAGCTACTAAATGAACAGGGCGTCAAATCTGGGTTGCTCACGAAATGTCAGTGACGAGATATAGCACGAGATATGGAACCTTCTGGCTCAACGACGAAAAAACGCGCTAACATAGAAATACATTGAACATTTTGTACTGAACAAAATAACAAAATGCTTCATAACCATCAATGTATACTAAATTATAATTTTGCAAATGTGTGAGTGATGGAAATCATAAGTCAAAAAATGCAAATAGTTCATTCAAATTCGAATGAAATATCAGAATACGGACCCAAATATCTGTCAAAATAGGATAGCTTTCCATACCTATTTTATGTCAAATACGAGATATAGCTTTATGACATAAAACAACAAATCACAACATAAACAACACAGAATATTTTATAATTATTTATTTTTATTGGACTTTTCGAAGATATTGGAATGTTTTAGGTGTTTTTCAGTGTGTGCTTCAAGCTTCACCAGTGGTTCTAGTCTAGTGGTATTATCAAACTGTGGTTGCCTATGTGTATCTATTACGGTGGCAACATGTGGAAGTTAAAGTAAAACAAATCGAATTTCAAATTAGTTAATTGTATTTGATAAACTTTCCTAGAAAATAACTTTTCAAAAGGATCAATAGTTTAACTTGATATCTTAAAGTGCTGCTGATAACACCTATCCATCTAATAGAAATCATAACTTGTCAATGTATGAAAATCCTGTTTTGGCTGAGAGTTTTATCGCATCTGATGTGTTCTTCTTGCTCGGCGTGCACTACAATTTTTGCAACGAAACTTTCGGACGAATTACGCTGGCAAATTCGCAATACTTTGCACCATCATAGGGTTTCCTTGAGACAGCAGCGCTGCAATGAAAACATACAGTAGTTAATATCTGGTAAACATAAGCTTACCATCAAACAAGTGAAGCAAAATCTGGGATTTAATGAGCCAACACACACAATCACTTCTCCTAAACATTGTAGGAACTAAAATTGTGTGTGATCATCATCAAAGTAAAAACATATATCGCTCTGGCTACCAGTTTTTTTTTCTAATAAAAGATGTAATGCTGGAATGTTGTGCATTGGGAAAGCTTCAAGTCTTTCACTAAGAGCCCTTATGATGCTTTGTTACAGTTTATTCGATAATATACGTTTCCACATACAAGTCCTGAAACGCGGTATAGAAGTTATTCCGCCGATCGCTATTATATACAACTTCCAAACATGTCCGGTTGGAACAGTCATTCCCCTGGTCACAACTCCCGACCAGGCGGGTAGCTACCCTTTTCCTCACTGTCGTCACTCGGCCTACTGGCCTCATCATCACTCCTCCTAAACGTTTATTTAGGCAAAAGAAACACGTAAATTTTTATTTCACGTTTGTTATTGTAGACTATGTCAACGTCAATAGGTAAAATGACAACTGAATAAACGACAGCAATGACATTTTGTAATTCTTTGACATGACATGATTTTACCAAAAAGAATTTGGTAAAAGAGTTCCGTTCACGGTTGTTTCTACCTTTTAATAATAAAAATGTAAGTATATCTTTTCAAGTTACCATCACGTTTCATATTATTATTATTCTATTATAGTAATTTCGCTAAGTATAATATAAGTATGGCGATACTCAATTTTCAAATGTTCGTCAGACATGGCGTAAATGTCTGTTTTACAGCCGTTTACGCTCTGCATACCCCACAAGGGATTATAAGCGTGATATATGTATGTATGTAAAGCTTCGAGCAGGAACGAGACGGAAGACCGTGTTGCTCGAAGATGTAAAGCAATCGACTGTCAAACGTTACAATATAGAACTGTGATAGTCAACATTCACACAAATCATGTCAATTCCTTCCGGGGGAGGCAGAGCGTTAAAGACCGTAAAAAATGCCCCTTCATCACCACGTCTGCTATATAAATACTTTATGGTTTTTTCAGAAAATTGTGTAGAGATGTAGATACATTGTTGGTCCATCGCCTCCAATTGTTATACGTAGCTAGGAACGTGAAGCCAGTCCCTTGGTCACCTCTTACGTATCAACTGAATAGTATGAGTTCTTACGTTTGTACAGTGGATTTTTTCTATTAAGAAGTTTATATGTGCCAAATCGCAATATTTTTAACTAACCTACGACTACGCTCTCTAAACAAGGTGATAATTTATTGAATTATGATTATTCTTTCAAAGAGAACATACCAATTATAGACTCATTCTGATTTTACTTATAATCCTTAATAATGATATACATCTACTGCTTAGAACTCCTTTGGGTTGCATTTTCAGATTTTAAATATCTAGAATAAAACTTCTTCTTCGTGTTCAGTTCTATATAATTTTTTGTCAAAATTTTGTAAAGGCCACAGCACTCCTAGTTGCCGTATTCAGATCCTCCCTGCTATTGTTTGAGATGGGGCTCCACAGACTCAATTGGTCTGCGTTTTATCCATGAAGCCTCATTTGCCGTGTTCACCCTGCAGTGGCCTACTTGACCGATGGTGTGATGGACCCCACAGGAGCCGGCTAACGGGGGGTACCACAATTGGTCCCAGGCATTGTCTATAGCAGATGTATTCCTCATAAGCTTTTTCGGTTTTTCAAACGAGCGCGAGACATTGAGTAGTTGTCCAGTGGGTGTCGAGTGTCTGTTTCTTGCTTCTGTTACTCCAATGCACAAGCTACTTCTCACCGGACGTCTGGTGGCGCTATGTCTGCTTAAGGATACAGCATATTCAGAGGAATAGGTTTGAGGTTCTAGAATAAATAAAGTATCGTAAATCGTAATAGTAAACCGTGGGTTTGACATTATTAGCTAAGTAACAAACACAGACATTATGCCACTAAACTTTAAAAAATTCGCAAAGATTTCTGGGAACTGCAACGAATGCATAAATAAACCTAGCATAGGAGCGATTTTATTAGCGACTGAAAATAGTAAAATCGTAGTAGGACTAAAGTATTCGTTAGTACCTTAACCAAATGCATTTGTACAGTTTATCATCTTCTTCCGCAAAAAATATGATATGATGTCTTCTCGGGCCGGCTGGAACATTAGCTAGCCCAATGCTAGCGGGTTTTTCCAGAAAAAAGCAGCCATTCACTCGATTCTTCTGTATTATTATAATTTGTGAAAATTACTTTCCTTTTGTTTGTTTTGATATTTTATTTACATTTGGCATATTGAATGACCGGAATGAACGATATTTCAAACATTAGGCTAAAATGTTTTCTGTTTCTTCTGTTGCCATAAAAACTGAAGGGGATGGAGTAACCAATTTGGTTCAGATACTGGCCAGAATCTCAGAATAGGGCCATATCTCGTTTTTGACATTATCAGCTGATTTTGATTGATATTTAGCCGCTCGCATGTGCGGTTTATAGCTTACAATATGATCCTACATTGCTGGCTCTAAAGAAACCCAGTGTGATTTTGGTAACAAAATCCGTAATGTATAAGGCCAAAAGCGTAACCGAAGCCAGAACCGCTATATCTCGTTCGATATATGGCCTCACATTTGGCCCCCAGATAAGTCCCGCAAAGTCGTAAAACGGGGTGAATCAGGATGACTGGGTAAATAAAGACAATACATAAAATTATGAATTGGGTTCAACCAATGGTCCAGAATCTGTAAGTCAAAAATACAAGATTAATATTTTTGATACATAAAAAGTTAGTCATACTTGGCTTCTGTACCTACAGGTTTGTAATGTTTCTAAATTGTTACTACTGATTTAAAGTGATGCTTGTTTCTTCATTATGACATGCCAACCTTGGCAACCAACTGGAAGCCTCTCGTCATCAAAGATTTTCCTCATGTCGTCTTCGTAATTTTTATAAAATTAACACTTTCTTATCTTGTGCCTTTTATGACTCGCCATCTTAATTAGTATGTATAAGTTTAATTTTCTCACTGGTAGAGGTGAAAAGTTGTGTGTACTACACGAGAGCAAATTCATTCACATCTAGTGCTGTTGAATCCCTCACTTAACTCAGGATACAACTATTGAATCAAGAGCGTAGCGAAAAATTTCAGTATCCTCCGCTACCTTGGGATTCAAAATTAGCACTCGAAGCAAAAATTACCTTTGCCCTCTTGTTGCACAAATAACTATTTTAATCTATTATAATCAATCCAAAGACTGATTTTATTTTTGAGGATTTTGATCAATAAACAGTTTTCTGTATTAATTATGTAAAAGTTTAACAAATATATTATAAACTGGGCACACAAACGGACAATAAGAAAACATAGTTCATCAAAATTATAAGGTTTTCTATTCAATTACGAAACACATAATATATGTTTGGAATGAATGAAGCCTAATTAAACGTTTCATCAGCGTTTTTGATCTATCTTATCTAATAAAATTTTATCATTAAATACATCGCTACTGTACAATCAGTTAGTTTACTCTTAATATTCACCTGAGATGCTGGGTAGTGATAGGAATATAGTTAGAAAATCATTGATACATTTATTATAATACGTTGACTACATATACAAAATTAAGATGAAAGAAAAGGTTGAAAATCAGAACAATGTAAAGGAAGATGAGCCGTTGGTGGAGAAGACCAGACTGGATCTTGACGTGGTGCTCGAGGATGAAGTGGGAGCGTGGGGCAAATACCAGGTTAAGGTCATATTGCTATCATTCTGGTTTGTCATAACAGTGGCGCTCTCAGCAGATCAATACTTGTTTACTACAGCGAGAATACCCACCAGGTAAGTTACGAGCTTATTGTCGACATCTGTGTGTAGGTTATTTGAAAAAGATTGATTGAATATGTCTAAAACAGCATTGGATATTCCGAGCCTGTTATCATAATATGTCATACAGTCTTAAATACATACATACATACATACATACATAAATCACGCCTATTTCCCTTACGGGGTAGGCAGAGCGTTAACGGCCGTAAAACGGATATTAACACCACGTCTGACAAAAGCTTGAGGGTTAATCAGATAACTGTGTATCACTGTAGTGACAGGTTGTCAGCCCATCGCCTAAAATTGCAATACACATCCCTCGAGTCCCTTAAATTCCATCGACTAAATTATAATACATGTCTTAAATTCCATCGACTAAATTATAATACATGTCACTCATGGCAAGGAATAGTTCTGAACCTTAACACAAAGGATTTAGGATACTAAGAACTTACTGGTATTATAACCAAGGAATACTTACCAAAGGAAAACTGAAACCGCTTTTGTAAAAAGCCTTTGCTAAACTGCAAATAGTTTTTGTCGTTAAAAAGTTCAAACTTTTAAACGAAAAGAACTGCAAACAATTTTTGTCGAAAATTAAATAAAATGCTATTTTGAACACCTTGCAAAATTGCACCGCAAGCAGAATTTGAACCTGCGACTTTGGCTTTCACTAGGTGTGACGCGTCTACCGACTGGACTGCCGCAGCTCAGCTACCCTTAGTAAAATTATACAAGTGTATCTTAATCCCAGTAACGCGTGGCAGTGGAGCATTGGTAGCCGAGCCGATAGAGGCGTCGCTACTAGTGATAGCGAAAGTCGCAGATTCAAATCCTACTTTAAACTACTACTACTACTCCTATTCAAAGTCTCCTTCATTGCATACCCAACACGTTGAAGTATTTTAAATAGTACTCAATCGAATAAAATGTTTTCAGATGCCTAATTTCAGAATGTGAAAACTCCAGCAGTACAGCTGATCATGACTTCACCCCACTTTGGTTATCAAAAGCAGTGCCGGTGGCGGAAAGCGGCATTGGGCTTGACAGCTGCCATCGTTACGCCGCCTCCACAAACAATCTTACCGATTCACAACCGGCCAGCAACGAATCTTGTCCAGCTCATCTATTTGACAACAACACCATAATGCCTTGTAAAGCATACGTTTACGAAAATAAGGATACTGTTGTTTATGATGTAAGGATGTTTGAATTTGTATGAATTCAATAAACATCTGATAAGCTTCTTTAAGACTATTTAATGATTTTTACAGTTTGATTTGGCATGCCAAGAGTGGCGACGCTCCATGATCGGTTCAGCACGTACCTTTGGTTGGTTGATCTCGCACCCTCTGACGGGGTTCATCTCGGACCGCTGGGGACGCCGCACTGCCCTCGCCTTTAACTCCTTTAACTGCGCTTGGATCGGACTCACTAGATACTTCGCCACATCTTACATCCCCTACATCTTCAACGAACTTATTGAATCCATTCTTGGCGGTGGCGCCTATGCTTGTGTTTATATTTTACGTAAGGTTCCTTTGAATAGAATAACTGTCTTTACATGTAATTAAAGGAGAATGGGCAAAAATGTATGGAACGTGGTACCCGCTCCAATGGACGTAATTTATGTGTCACTGGAAAGGTACAAATACGTAGAATGATAACAACCAGGGCGCCAGTCTCTATTTTTTGTCCCAACAGTTTTTTTTTTAAAGTCTAAGTTGTGTTTGGTTTGTGTTATTTGTTAATCTATGGGTCTATTGTTCTAGTACTCTATACCTAATAATTACTCGCGTTTATGGTTGTAAAAATAATTCTTATTAGATAATCCGTAGGACGCCCTCCGGCTGATGGACCGACGACTTGAAAAACGTGGCCGACAGTGACTGGATGGCAAAAACGGGAGATCGGGCCTTGTGGCGCACCTTGCTCCCCCAAAGTGCGCCATAAGGCCCGATCTCCCTTTTTTGTCCAGCAGTGGACTGCAATAGGCTGAAATGATGATGATGATGAGATAAATCCATTCTTACGAACCATTTGATGTGGATCAATCGTAAGATAGATTACCGACTTTTTCAGTCCTCGTGTCAGAGTTATTGAATAATCTATAACTGATATGCCTCTTCTAACGACTACTATTCTAGCAAGAACTAACGGCTTAATGTGGCTTCCGCCGAATGGAATTATCTTGTCGTTGAAAAATCCAAAGAATATACTTCAAAGTCAGATGATTACAGCCTACAATGTCCTCACTAATAAATCTAGTAACAACAACACTAAGTTGTCCCCTGGAAGAATTGAACCCTTAGGTTCCGGTTCAAGACCATGAATAAGTTATAACTTCTTTCAACTGACTAAAGTTAAGTTAAATGAAGTAAATGTGTACTTACTTCTAAAACTGCATAGAGGGGTGTTAGTTCCGACACTTATGTATGGGAGTGAAAGTTGAGTATGGCAGAAAAAGCATGAAAGTAGAATAAATGCAGTACAAATGAGAGCGTAAAGAAGTATGATTGACGTAAAATTGAGTGACAGGATAAGGAATAGCGTGATAAGGGAACGTTGTGGTATAAAAGAAGACATAGTGACTGGTGTAGAAAAGGGTATGCTTACATGGTTTGGTCATGTAGAGAGGATGAATGAAAGAAGAAAAGAAGATGAACGAAACAGGTGTATATGGCAAGTGTGGATGGGAACGTCGGAAGGGGAAGACCTCGACGAACGTACCTCGATCAAATCGGGGACGTGCTAAAGAAAGGTCAGGTCAAGAGTACCCTAAACCGACGAGCATGCATGAAGAGATTGATGAATGTGGAGGAGGCGAAAGAAGTATGCCAGGATCGTAGTAAGTGGAAGGAAGTAGTCTCTGCCTACCCCTCCGGGAAAGAGGCGTGATTTATGTATGTATGTATGTATGTACTTCTAAAACAGCATTTTCTTGAATATATCTTGTAAATGTCCCCTGATCTGCTTAAGATGACTTATTTGATATATATAATGTTGCTTTATAGAATTAAAATTGTATAACTTCTCGTGAATAATGATATATTGTTAAAACGAAAAAGAAAAGAAAAAACTAAAAAGAAAGTAAATGAATAATGATATATTGTTAAAACGAAAAAGAAAAGAAAAAACTAAAAAAAAGTAAATGATAATTTTTATAAAATCTGCATTGTGTTTATCATAATATCACGAAAGGGACTAGGATTTGGGACAAGTCTCCATAGTAAATATTATTGGTCATAATAATAACTATTAATCGCCACCACAATTATTGCTATTGGAAGGGGTACCAAATCGCCCATTCTCCTTTAATTGAATGACTTAAAACGCATTGTTTACTTTTCAGTTATGGAAATCGTAGGACCGAAACAACGAGTAATCGTAGGGGCATTATGTGCTACTGGTGGTTCAGTAGGGCATCTAGTTGTAGCAGGCATCGCCTGGGCCGTCCCTTATTGGAGGAATTTCATTCTAGCTATCTACATCCCCCAGCTTCTACTGTTTCCACTCATTCTGTTAGTCACTGAATCATTGCGCTGGCTCATAAGTCAAGGCCAGTTCGAAAAAGCTGAAGCCATGTTGAAAGACATCGCACAAACTAATGGAACACAAATTTCAACCAACACAATTATGACATTAAAAAATGCTGTGAAAGAAGAAAAGTCACCGATCTCCAAAAAGCAACAGGAAGATGAGAGTTGGCTGATAGTGCTCGTATTCAAACATAAACCTATACTGATCCGCTGTCTAGTAACGCCCATAATGTGGATCTCACTGACGTTAATCTTTTACGGGTTGTTGATAAACTCTGTGAACCTGGCGCCTGGAAGCAAGGTGTTCAATTACTTTGCTGTGTCGTTGGCGGAGGTTCCTGGCTACTGGACCGCGTGTTTGCTGTTGGACCGCGTCGGTCGCAAGCCTGTTATTGCGGGAGGCTACTGGCTTTGCGCAGTTTCACTCATCGCATGCATTTTTGTACCTATAGGTAGTAAACTTTTCTTTTTATTCATTTTAGGTACTTACTGTATTATTATCTCTAATACATTGTAAGTACATCTCCAAAAACTTGGTGTTCATTACAGATTATAAGAACGTATCACTGGCGCTGTACATGGTAGGAAAGTTCAGCATATCGTGTGTGGGGACATCTCTGTACGTGTTCACGGCGGAGTTGTATCCGACGCAGTACCGGCATCGGCTGGTGGCCTTCTGCTCCACGATGGGCAGATTTGGATCAATCCTTGCGCCGCTTACACCTGCTTTTGTAAGTTTACAGCTCATTACCTTAAGGCGAGTACACCCGTGAACGAACTCGACAGTGGCGAGATTTCACAAAAAAAAGTTTTCTTTTTATACAAACTATCTATCAGAATATCCGTTACCTAAGTTTTTAATATTATACTTAAGTAAAATTAGAACCTACAAACTCAATGTATAATTAAAGTTATGGCAATTATTGCCAAAAGTGGCTGTTTTTAGGTACCTTTTTCCATAATTTTTATTGCAGCGAATATTTAATTGAGTTTGCAGGTTCTAATTCTACTTAAAGATAATACTGTAAATTTGGACAACAGATATTCTGATAGGTTGTTTATATAAAGAGAAAACTATTTTTTTGTGAAGCGGCGCTTCTGTCTAGGTCGTTGACGGCTACACTCGCCTTAAGCTTAACATTCACATTTAAGCGTATCTTACAGACAAATTGTATCATCATTTAAGATAAGATACTGGAAACTTGTTTAAATTACATGACGACATTTTCCAGGGTGGTAACATTGCGTTTCTGTTATTCGGGAGCCTCGCCGTGGTGTCAGGTCTGCTGGTGCTGGCGCTACCGGAAACGCTGGGCTCCAAGCTGCCGGACACCTTGGAGGAAGCCGCAAACCTCCAACAGACACGTCACGACACAATCACAGCCGACGATCTCGAGCTCAAATAACTCTTATCGCATTCATAATGTAAGGTAGCATCAGTATAATAATAAATAAATGATACCACATCACAATCAAAACATTGTATTTGTTTAGAAACATTCTTTGTGAAGAACCTGTTCAATGTCGGTCTGTCGTAATATTGAGTGAAGCCACTACTGGCCTGCAAATTTAAGACCTTTATTTGTTCAAATTTTAGTGAAACAACAAACCAAAAATGAAACCATCTACTTAGTCTTCATCCCGTGTACCTTTTCCTTTTCCGGGGCTCTTCTGACTTTGGACTTAAAATAGTTAACAAATAGGTAAAAGCTTTTTTACTTTTACTTACAAAGGCTATGAACATAAATAAGCCAAACGACTGGTGGAGGTAAATGAGAAGAAGAACGGAAAAAGATTGAAAAAAAAAACAACTTCAAAGAAAAAATGAATTCGATGTTTCATTCACCAGAAGAAATGCTCAAATTAGTAATCTTATCCGTAGCCCATGTACCTATAATAAAAATTACTGAAAGCGATAACAACTGGATATTATAATTTTTTTACTTAATACGAAAAGCTAGACGAGCATTTTATATGACGGAACTCGAACTCAATCGACGTCATTTTAACAAACTGACTAGGTAATTGATATAAACTTTTATATAACTTCGTAAAACACATGCCATCAGACATTAAACAACATTTTGCAACAATTAGTATAATATTTCGTAAAATCATATAAACTTGCCAAATTAGAATAGAGTGAAACATAATCACAAACATGGAGAAAGAGAAGCAACCAGTGGTATCGGACCCTGAGGAACAGAAGAGGAAGGTGGTAGACCTGGATACGATCCTGACACAGGAGTTGGGGCAGTTCGGCTGGTACCAGGCGCGCATGATGCTACTGGCGGTCGTCGTGGTCATCTTTGGAGCCTGGGCTGCCGTCGAGTACATCTTCACCACAGCTAGGATTGAGACCAGGTAAATATTGCTTTCGTTATAATTTGACCGTAATCAGAATTGCCAAGTTCTTGCTTATGTAGTACATTTAGTCATAACAATTCAGTACCTTCCTGCTATTTTTCTATCTATACTACTTTGCTGGAAAAAAATATCAGTTTTAAATATGCAATGTTAAGAAACCCACTTCTTCACAAGTCTTTCCTGGACTAAAAATGTTTAAAAATACATTTCCTAATAAATTGTGTATCTAATATTTGTTTTACAATTTAACAGTGTCACAGGTTCTTTATTTAAAAGGTTTATAAAATAAGAAAGACTACCTCCTTAGCAAGAACTTCATTTGTCTGTTGTAGATGCTTGATCCCTGAGTGCGAAGTGGCTGCCTCGGCGCAGTTCCGGCCATCGTGGCTGACCAACGCCATCCCCGCCAGCGGCAGCGGGTTCAGCAACTGCCAGCGCTTCGCCAACCTGACACCACCCACTACCAGCCTTGCCAGTGACACGTGCCCCGCTGCGCTCTTTGACCGACAGAGGGAGATAGATTGCGAGGAGTTCCTATACGCTAATACGGAAACTATTGTGTACGACGTAAGAGAAATTGAGTTTCTTTTATGAAAAGTAGTAACCTGTCTTTTTCGGTTTCTTAAAAACATTAACAGCCACAATAGTCCACTCCCTCTCTCTTAATAGGACATGGGCCTCCGTATATGGGAAATGCTGCTGCCGCATCCCTAAATTAATTTATACATAAGTCGCTTTTTACGACACCCACGGGTATTATTATGATGATTCAATTCTAAGCCGCCATAACACGGTATACATACTTTCTGTAATCCTTGATGCAATTTCATTAATTTCCATTTAAGTTTATTTATTAGTTATTTAAGTCGTTTTTTTATTACTATTTATTATTACATACATAGTTTATGTATGTATTAGTATGTACAATCATTTAATTAGTATATTTCATGCACTATCCCGCTTATCTAAACGCACTTTCCTATCACCCTAAGGTTGCCTGGTAGAGCTTGTTACCATAACCAGATGGCCGCCTTGTTGTACTTTCTTTTCATTTTTATTTATTTGTTTACTTACTTTCTTCAATAAATTATGTTGGTACGTGTCCGAATCTCGGGCTCACAGGGTCCCGGTCCTTTGAGTATTATTACTTATTATTAATTTCTCCAGTATGAGCTGGCTTGCGACGAATGGCGTCGCTCGCTGATCGGCACGGTGCGCACGGCCGGCGTGTTCGTGGCGATGCCCCTGACAGGGTTCATCTCGGACCGCTGGGGGCGCCGCACCGCGCTCGTCTTCAACTCCTTCAACACCGCCTGGCTGGGGGCTCTGCGCTATTTCGCCAGCACCTACATCGGCTTCCTCATGTCCCAGTTCTTTGAAGCTGTATTTGGAGCTGGCGGCTTCACTTGCACCTACATTTTAGGTAAGAATTTGATAATTTATAATTTATTTATTTTTTATATTAAGGATGGGTTTGCTCTTGATTCTAGTCTAGGTCATAGGACAGAGACAGAGTCTAAGATGGAGCGAGCTCACCCAGAAGAAGCTTGTTCACTCTTACTTTGAACTTAGCTCGAGGGCGCGGCACATTCCGGGATCAACCCTGGGTCAACTAGCTTACTACTTGGCCTAGTTTTTCATAAAAATATCTGCATCATCGAATGTCATGAATTTCAAGCGTGAGAGTCACACGCAATTTTATTGATCGTAAATCAATAAAAATACCAATGATTCTGAAATTGCTGATAAGTTTGTTTTGACGGCAGATAAAAAATTTGCATAAGCATGTCTAAGACAATTCTATTTTACAAAATTTATTTCCACTTCCATGTGAATTATCTAATTTAAATTTTTCAGTAATGGAGCTCATGGGTCCTAAGTATCGCGTAGCAGCAGGTGCTACAATGAATACTTTCTTTGCGGTGGGTCAAGTGACGATGGGTCTTATCGCATGGGCTGTACCCACTTGGAAAGAGTTGACCCTTGCCCTCTACTTACCACAACTGATAACCATTTCCTACTTCTGGCTAATGTCCGAGTCTATACGCTGGTACATGAGCAAAGGCCGCTTCGAAGACTCTGAAACAGTGTTAAGAAAAGTTGCACAAGTGAACGGAAAACAGTTATCAGAAACATCGTTGCGGTTACTTAGAGAGAATGCAGAAGATGAAAAGATTCATCAAGCTGAAATACAAAGGAAGCAGGAAGATGAACCTTGGCTGATCGTGCTAGTTTTCCGCAATAAGCCTATCCTACTGCGTTGCTGTGTCTCTCCTGTATGGTGGATCACAACGACCTTCATCTACTATGGACTTAGTATTAACTCCGTCAACTTGACTGGAAATAGATACTTGAACTATGTGGCGGTGTCAGCCGTGGAGATTCCAGGTTTCTGGGCTTCGTTCATCCTTCTTGGAATTATTGGAAGAAAGCCTGTGCTGGCGGGCGCGTTCTGGATTTGCGCTGCTTGCCAAATTGGATACATTTTCCTGCCTGAAGGTAATATGAATTACAGGTACAAGAATTCATACAGAATATAAAAATATTAGTAGCAAATATTTCACAACTTTTCCCGAGGAACATACGTTCAAATATGAAAAAATAAATAATTTACCATACAAATTGGGCCGGTTGGGTGGAATATTTTTTATGGGTGGGCTAATTTCTTTTCCATATTTTTGACCTATTGCTCAAGGAAAATTGTACAGTTTAATGGGTTGGTTTTTCAATGCCTTGATGTGAGAAAGACCTTATCCAAAACTATAAGCAAGGTATTCAAAAGCCAATGACAGACCTGTATTGTTTGCAGGAATGTTCGAGGTATCATTGACGCTGTACCTGATTGGGAAGTTTGCCATAGCAATGGTAATGACGGCGGTATACGTGTACACGGCGGAGTTGTATCCGACGCAATACCGCAACAGTCTGTTCGCCTTCTCCTCCATGATGGGCAGGATCGGCGCCATGGTCGCTCCACTCACGCCTGCTTTTGTAAGACATTTTGCAGATAGTAAGCTTCCACCAGGAAGATCACTATACTGATTAGCCTCAAGTTAGAATTTCCCTAATTGCCCGGTAGGATAAGGTTCAGTAGAGAATGCGGAATTAATGGGAATGAAGTGATGCCGGTTTAGAATGCCGTGTGATACTGGCTTAGAATAGCATTACCCGATTTCTTTCCCGTGGGTGTCATATGAGGCGACAAAGGGATTCGAGGGTTACATGACATGTGTTTTTTAATTTTAGGCGATGGGCTGACAACCTGTCACTATAGTGATCCATAATTATCTGGATGACCCCCAAATTGTATTGTCATACGAGGCGTAAGTGTCTGTTTTTTCAGCAGTTTACACTCTGACCTACCCCGCAAGAGATATAGACGTCTTCTTCGTCTTTTTGTGTGGGACACCGAATCATCCAACGACCCGATGAACCCTGGTGTCAGAGTTTTTCAAACGCCGACTACTAGAAATAGGCCTCTGACATGGTTGTCCGCCGTCTAAGATACACAGCAACCGGAACCGACGGCTTAACGTGCCCTCCATCTTTCTTTTCGGACAATCAGGTGGTTCAGCCTGCAATGTCCTAACCAGACCGTGAACAAATTCACAAAGTTATGAATATTATGTTAACTTAATGAGTGTCCCACCGAGAACCGAACACGTAACCTTTGCGTCGCAGGCATTCACACTACCACTGCGCCACATGGGCCATCGACATAGGCGTGATATATGTATGTATGTAGAGAATGATCGTTACAGAGTCGATCAAATTTGGGTCAAAGAGCGGATTGAGATAACTTCTTTGCATGGGATTCATACCAAAAATTCATTCATCCAAATTTTACACAGTTTTTTTAAGTTATGATGGGTTTGCTCTTGATTCTAGTCTAGGTCATAGGACAGAGACAGGTTCTAAGATGGAGCGAGCTCACCCAGAAGAAGCCTGTTCACTCTTACTTTGAAGAGATTCGGGTTGTATGCGTTTGGAAACACAGACGCAGGCAGTGAGTTCCGCTCTTTAGCAGTGCGCATTATAAATGATGACTGGAAGCGCTTAGTCCGAATTGGTGGAATGGCCACCAGGGTTGTTGTTTTTAATCAATTTTCATCCGTTTGATTTCTTCCAGGGTGACGCAGTTTGGGCTGAGTTGCCATTCGCTCTGTTTGGAGGGTTCGCGCTGGTAGCCGGTCTGCTGGTGCTGGTCACTCCGGAGACGCTGGGCACCAAGTTCCCTGACACCATGCAGGAGGCTGCAGATCTCGGTAGACATAAACCTTCCACGAATCCTGAGACATTGCCGAATAGTTCTTAATTTTTGAAAGTCATGGCAACCTTGTGAAACCCGGACCCGGACCTCGATAGCGAGTTGACGTATCTAAAACCGCGCTAATAAATTTAAATATTTTTAATTAAATTTTAACAAATTTTAATATGAACGTAAAAATAGGAGTGCATAAGTAACAAGGAGCTACCATCATAAAGAGTGACGTGCAAAAGTGAGCTGCCCGTGAACAATACGCAGACCTGTGCCTGTGATGCAGAACACGCGCCGGTGGATGGTAGTGGTGAGACCAGTTTAACGCACACAAGCGCAGCGCGTCACTACGCATCACAGCTAGCGCTGCATTACGTCACGTACGCGTCATCGAATCATCGCCACCGTCCGCCGCTTTAAACAACGCCTGCGGCCTATGCGCGCCTGGTACTACAAGCCCGCCGTTGCTGACATCGTATGACATCGGGTGCGTTTGCGGGTCGGTAGACGAATTAAATAACAGCGAAGTCATCGGCTAAGTGAGACCAAATCGCCTATTTCAACACCACTTGTAACATCTGAGTTGGCCGAATGGTCTAGGCGGCTGCCTTCTACTTCGGAGCGTGAGGTCGAATCCCAGCGCTTTCCCTGCAATCTTCATATGTTTAATTTTTTTATGTAATCTTGTCCTGTGCCTGTTACTAACTTATACTCACAGAGAAGATAATAAAATTGAATACCTATTAAATTAATACAGAAAAATGACGAGAATTTGTGAAGCTTGCAAAAGTCATATAAGCATTGCAGAATTACTACAATGTTCAATCCAACATTGCAAAAGCCAATACCATCATTCATGCGCCGGAATAGATAGAGACATCTATACCGCAAAAAGAGAGGACCTTGATCGTACTTGGCGCTGTCCAGTGTGCGCAAACATTACCCGCCGCGTTCAAAGAAACGATAATACACCAATAAAACCCGCATCTAATTTGCCACCATCCAGCCCAGCTTCAGGTTCTTCAGGATCTTCTACAATGAATGAAAAACCTTCTGCCCAGACTTGTCTTAGCTTAAAGCAAATAAATAGTTTATTGGAGGAAAAGCTAACCGAAAATAGAGAGTATCTAAGCAAATCTATATACAGTGAACTGGTAAAAGTACAAGCGACATTAGAAAGCCAAATATCAAGTGTTATGAAAGGTCTCAATGGACAGTTAATGAACCAGTTAAAAACATTAACGTTCGAAAAACATGACATGCAGGAAAAATTAGAAAATTCTTTTTCAAAAATTCATGATTTAGAATCTGAGAATAAACAACTACGACTACAACTAAGGCTTTTAGAGGTTAATAGTAATAAAAAACCTACTGAAAAACAAACAGATAAGCCCAAGTTAAATGAAAATATAAATGACAACATCAGAAAAAAAGACGTTGCTGACAAACAAAAGCCAAAAGATACGAATGTGTTGCCCAACAGCCACAGCAGAACAAATAAGGAATGTGATACAGAAGAGGAACAAAATAAAGGAGATGAATTTATTGAAGTCAGGAATAAGAAGAAAAATAGATCCGAAGTTATGATAGGTGAAAATAGGCAAGCCTTTAATCTGAGGGCTATTGAAAAGAAAAAATATCTACACGTTTGGTACCTACATCCGGACACAACAACAGACGAGTTGTTAGAACATATTAAAAGCCAATGTAGAGACAAACACCAAAATTTGACCAAAGAAATATTAATTGAGAGGATGAACCCTAGGACGGCACGGGAATACTCATCCTTCAAAATCGGAGTCCCCGAATGTATGTTTGAAGACCTTTGTCAGAAACATATATGGCCAATAAATGCAAGGTTTAGTGAGTGGGTTTTTTTTCGGACCCAATTTAAATCGAGTACATACAAACGCAATCAGAACCAATAATGCCATAGAGATGTACTACCAAAACACGAGAGGACTGCGGACAAAACTAAATGAATTTTATACTGGAATATGTGCTTCTACGGCAAATCTGTTTGCCTGCACCGAGACTGGATTGTACAAAGGTATCTATGATGGGGAGTTGGTGCCATGTGGTTTTGAATTGGCCCGATGCGACCGTGATGATGGACGTAAGCTCGGCGGTGTATTACTGGCCGCTGCGCCACCCTATAGACTAAGCAGAGTGGTTTTACCAGTTAACTTTGATTTAGACAAAGCTATCTTTGAGCTAATATGTTGTAAAGTGTATAAACGGGACAAATTTTTGTTTTTATGCTGTGTCATTTACATTCCTCCTGATGCCAAAACTACGGACTATATGCAAATGTTCCATATACTTGAACAATGGCAAAAGGAGTATGACCGTGTCATATGTATTGGTGACTTTAACTTGTACTCTGCTTCTTCCGAAGTTAATTGTTACTTTGAATATTTTTTAACGTTTTGTGAGTTCCGCCAACATAACAAGGTCGTTAATTGCAATGAAAGAACCTTAGATCTTGTTCTTATTAAGGGGACTATAGAAGATGTTCTCGTAAGCATAGAAAGTGACGGCATAGTGCCGGTGGATACTCAGCATCCCCCGCTCCGTGTTCGCTATGTCATGGCTTCTGGGTCAAGAGTATGCTTGTCTGAATCGGTTCCTTCAGAGTCCTCGTTTCCGAGTGCGGTGCATGACCTGCCTCAGCTCTTCCAGAAGGCCGATTGGAACTTCAGGAAGGCTGACTTCCATAAATTGTATGCATTATTGGAGTCAGCAGATTGGAGCCAGCTTAGACAGGCCACTGGGGTGCAAGAGGCTGTCGACACTTTTTATAAAATATTTTACAGTATTTTAGAAAGATGTGTTCCAAAGAAAAAACCCAACTCGAAGGGAGTCCAATTTATTTACCCTGATTGGTACACTAAGGAAATGATTCGAGATATAAAGGCAAAGGCAGATCATCATAAGCAATACAAAATGAACAATCTGCAGGAAGAATACGATTTATTTTCTTACTACCGTACAAAGGTCAAGCATCAAATGACAGATGAGTATGAACGATATCAAAATCGTATCCAAGCTCAGTTTAAACAAGACCCAAAATCATTTTGGGCTTTTGTGGGGAAAAAACGTTCTGGTCAATCAGGAAAAAAGATCACTAAAGGCGAACGTATATTGGAAGGATCAGAGTGTGCTCATGAATTGGCTAAATATTTCCACTCAGTTTTTAGCCTGGAGAAGCCCTTGTTAGACGTTGCCGAAGCGATGGCGTCATCAGATGAAATAGGTTCCCGTGTACATGTCGGCCAGTTGACTCTAAAGGATGTGTTAGACGCGCTTAATCGTCTGAAACCAAAGCTGTCAGCTGGTCCTGACGGAATACCTGCCTTTGTAGTAAAGGATTGTAGATCTGCTTTAGCCAGCCCGTTGCTGCACATCTTTAATATGTGTCTGGCTGGTGGGGAGTATCCGGAAGTTTGGAAACTGTCTAGGGTTATTCCGGTACCGAAAGGGAAATCAGGATCAGACGTATGCAATTTTCGGCCCATCGCAGTATTGTCAACGTTTGCTAAGGTGTTTGAGACGGCACTCTACTTATGCATATACCCACAAGTTGATGCTAGCCTTAGTGATGCTCAGCACGGATTCAGACATGGCCGAGGTACAGATTCAAATCTGATGTCTCTCATGAGTTATGTCGTCCCAGCTATGGATGCTAAACCGGGGGGGCAGGTAGACGTTGCATACTTTGATATTCGCAAAGCCTTTGATACGGTGGATAATGATATTCTTCTCAAGAAATTTGCAACTGCGGGATTCACACCGCTGCTTTTAAAAAATTTCTCATCTTACCTTGGAAATAGAAAGCAATATGTGGACTATGGGGGATATATGTCTAAAACATATCAAACACTGTCAGGTGTGAGCCAGGGCAGTAATTTGGGTCCACTGGAATTTTTAATATTGATCAATGATCTGCCAAATGTTGTCAGAGATGCTAAGTGCTTGCTATTTGCAGATGACTTGAAGCTCTACTTAAGAGTTGAGAACAGTATGGATTGCTTAAAGTTGCAGAAGGACATTGAAAGGGTGGCGGACTGGGCTGTAGAAAATGTATTGCAATTCAATACATCGAAATGCAATACTATGGTGCTAAGCCGCGCACGAAATCCCTTGAACTATGCTTATACCTTAGCAGATGAGCCCTTAAACAGCATTCAGACTGTTCGGGACCTAGGAGTAGCATTCGATGGACAGGTGGATTTTCGAAACCATATCGTTGAGATTTCCAAAATTGCATATCGTAACCTCGGTTTTATACTAAGACAGGGATTTAAAGACACAGAAGTGGTTAAGACACTGTATAACGCCTTAGTGCGAAGTAAACTGGAATTTGGGGCTGTAATATGGAATCCACATGAAACCAAATACAGTCTCATGTTAGAAAAAATTCAAAACAAGTTTCTCAGATACTTGTATTTGAAGATGTATGGGGTATACCCTTTCTACCCACTTATGTATCCCACCCTTTTCGTCTTGGGGATGGTTGGATATAATAAATTGGAAGTAAGAAGGGAGGTGGCATTGGCCTTGTATGTGTGGCGAGTGCTCCGAGGCAAAGTATCCAATGCTCAGGTTCTGGAATGTCTTGGGGTGGTTATTCCACAGCTTCGCCTGAGGCGGGGCCCGAGGGACCAGGTTATTGAGGTACCGCGGTCGAGAACCAATCTGCTGAAATACGCCCCCATTACAAGGGCAATCAAAAGTATAAACCGTGTCTCTGAATTTTTGGATATATGGCATTGTTCGTTGGCAGAATTTAGAAAACATTGTTTAATAGTTATTGAATTGTAATATGAAATTGACAGATTATTTAATTAATTGACTTGATAATATATTATTGTTATGTGCTACTTATATCGATTTGGTGTAAACTGTTATGATATTTGTAATGTAATGAATAAATAAATAAAAAAATAAATAAAAATCTTAAAGGACTAAAATTTTATAATAAGTAAGTAATTGTTAAATGTTACATACCTATGTTAGTGAAGGCAAGAAATTAAGTGTACAAATTATTTGTAGCGGCGCGGATTGCAAAGAAATATAAAGCACGCGCCGCACACAGAATGCGCTGACTTCGCTGGATGCATCTACTGCTGACGAGGCGACGACGACAACGCTGCCTGCACAATGTAAACACAACACGTCATACTCGTCATAGAAGATTAGCCAATCAGAAGTCAAGACCTAAAACGCGATTACGAAGTTTGTCGAAGACTTAGTATAAATACAAAAATCCACGTCCTACCAGTTGGGCCGCGGTCCCCGAGCTAAACACCTCGCTCGGCGGGAATTCCCCTTTTCCATCATGCAGCATTGAGCCTACTGGCTACACAACCCTTCAATCATTCCTTACATATTTATTTATAAGTAAAATTATTTTGTTGCTTCAACATTTTCTTAACTGAAAAGGAGGTAAAAAATATTTGTAGCTAGCTTAGGTATTTATTATTGTATTGAGTGGGTAATTTTTTTTTAAAAGCACTTTATGATAACTTTATTTCATACATACATACATACATATATCACGCCTTTATCCCTTGCGGGGTAGGCAGAGCGTAAACGGACGCAAAAAACCGAGCATTTACGCCACGTCTGACAAACATTTGAGGGTCATTCGGAAAATTGTGTAACTTTATTTTTAACTTAAAATAATTAGATAAAATATTTACAAATATAAACTTATATATACAAACAATTAACCTAAATAAGGCCTTCCGATGCATCTCCACTAGACATCGTGCCCAGCATACTGGCAGCATTCCCCCTTTGAATAGCTAAGCTAATCCGTTGGGCAAGAAAGCTGCCAGCACGCCGATCGCCAGATGTCTTGTAGATACGCACCGAAACGTCTTTTATAGTAGTTTATGCAACTGTCATATAATGCCTAATTATATGCAGTTGCATACACTATTTTATCTACACTCTAAAAAATTAACTCTGTTGAACACTTTTACATTACATTTTTCGCCGTGTGATTGCCGGCTTAGAATAGCATCGCCGTGTGATTGCCGGCTTAGAATAGCATCACCCCATTTCTTACCCATGGGTGTCGTAAGAGCCGACTAAGGGACTCGAGGGATGTGTATTGCAATTTTAGGCGATGGGCTGACAACCTGTCACTATAGTGATACACAGTTATCTGATTGACCCTCAAGCTTTTGTCAGACGTGGTGTTAATATCCGTTTTACGGCCGTTAACGCTCTGCCTACCCCGTAAGGGATATAGGCGTGATTTATGTATGTATGTATGTAACACTTTTACAAACGTCCGCACCGGCGATTGCAAGGCCCGATACATGGTCAAATTCAATACGAGAACGTAATATGGCTTGATATGAATTTTTGAAGATTCTTTACTAACAGTTGTTTAGATGTCGAGTCTCAACAGCAAATAACTAAACAACTGAACAACAACTGAACAACACTGAACAACAACTGAACAACACTGAACAACATCTGAACAACAACTGAACAACATCTGAACAACATCTCAACAACAACAGAACAAAAACCTATTAAAACAACTGAACAACATCCGAAAAATTACCGTACAACAACAACTGTCAGGTGCGGCGGAAGATAGCGATTTGAGTATTGGAAAAAAAAACTTCGTTTCATTTCTCAAGTTGAAACGTATTAAGAGTTTTCTCATTAAGTCATTACGCTTCTGTAATTTATAGTAAACCCCAGTTTTTATAGGCAGAATGCATAAAGTAGGTCATTCATTATGCATCTGTTTTCGAATTCATAATTCGAACATTATGAGACGAGTGTAGATAAGATATTTTATTTACACTCGTCTCATAATGTTCGAATTATGAATTCGAAAACAGATGCATAATGACCTACTTTATGGATTCTGCCTATAAAAACTAGGGTTTACTATAAATTACAGAAGCGTAATGACTTAATGAGAAAACTCTTAATACGATAAAGTTGAGAAATGAAACGAAGTTTTTTTTTGCCAATACTCTTATTGCCAACTTCCGCCGCACCTGTCAGTTGTTGATGTATGGTAATGTTGCGTTTGTTTTGTTGAGATGTTGTTTAGTTGTTGTTCAGGTATTGTTTATTTGTTGTACCGTTGTTGTTCAGATGTTGTTCAGTTGTTGTTCAGTTGTTGTACAGATGTTGTTCAGTTGTTGTACAGATGTTGTTCAGTTGTTGTTCCGATTTTGTTTCGATGTTGTTCAGATGTTGTTCAGTTGTTGTTCAGATGTTGTTCAGTTGTGTAGGTAAGTCACTCCACATCAAAACAACTGCTAAATTACAGAATTTTTAAAAATTCATATCAAGCCATATTACGTTCTCGTATTGAATTTGTTGCATAAACTACTATTATTGTATTTGTTATGATTGACGAGATAAAATAAAAACGTTTTTTTGTCTATTTTTTACACCTTTTGGCGTAGTGATAGCAATATTATGAAAATAACACATTTTTTTGCGAATACGATACGTCTTGTACATTAATTACTTGATTCTTGTCGTACAGTTTTTTTATTACTTGTTTATTTGACGAGAAATTTCCAAAAGAGTGAAAATTGTCTAAATTTGGCGATTCCGCTCAGTTCTCACACACTGGATTTGCCATTACCTAGATGGGAAGAATGTTCCCACCTAAAATTGGAACTTACTCGTAACTACACGCAATAGATTTCAAAACCAATGAAAAAGTTTGTCATACTCTGCCCGCTGGAAGAATATTTATAAACTGAGGTACCTAGGGCGCACGAAAAATTTTGCACTTCTGGCCTCTAATAAATGTTTGAATTTTGAAATTTTTGAATGCTATATATTTTAAGAATAGAATTCACTTTTTGATTTTAAAAAAGGAATTGGCGGGAAAACGCATGTCAATTGTATTTTATTATTCATTGAAGTACGCCATCCGCTATCAAAATGGAATTAACCCAGAAAGATTTTAGATTGGTGCTTTTAAACTTGTGGCTACTGTCCGGCAACTTATCGAAGAAAAACGGCGTATCACCTATAAGGAAATTTGGGCATTGGTATGAGCCAAATTCATAAAATTTACATTCGTATTTAAAAGAGTAAGAAAACTTTGTACGCGATGGATCCTCATAAACTTACACCAGAACAAAAACACACTCGATAAGATTGGTGTGAAGAATGCTCCTTAAACTTGTATAAAATGTAAATGGAGAATATTTTAAAAGTAAATAAATATTAAATTTAACAAATATACTTACTGTTTTATTCATAATATGTATTTATTTACGAAAAAATATTTTATTAGTAATATCAGCTATCTAGTTCCCATAGTACAAGCTTTGCTTAGTTTGGGGCTAGATGGCGGTGTGTGAATTGTCCAGGATTATATTATTATTAATGAATTACGCGAGTAACACAAGGTTGACACAGTCGTAATTTTACTTGGGTGATTATTCCTGATCCAAATGTGTAAATTATTATTTATTTGATTTACATAATGAATAATGACACAGTAGTACATACATAATCTAAACCTATGTACTGTGATAACGGTCATAGAACAAATGGCCATAGAAAATAAAAACAAATATTTTTGACGATACACAATATAATGAACTTTTGAAGGCAAGTTTTCACCCTTAGTAATCACGTTTTCTCTATAATTTGTGGTAATAATTTATTTGTCTGAGAATTTTGTTTGAAGGTAAGCAAGTAAATAATTTATTGCCAATAATTCAGTTGTTGTTAAAGCTATTTATTTGTTAATAGTGAGTACAAAAACGTGACTCTTTCTCAAAGTACTATTTAAGTACTGGTTGGCCGTGTATCAGGACTTGTGGAAGTGCCAAGATCAGCTGCCTCCTGCATGGTGTCTGGGAGCTTGGTGCCCAGGGTTTCCGGCGTAATGAGCACCAGCAGACCAGCCACCAGCGCAAACACTCCGAACAGAGCGAAAGGCAGATCATCCCATACCGCGGCGCCCTGAAATAAAATTACAAAACTAGCAATAAAATTACAAATTATAGTGTAATTTCAGTGTAATTTTGGAAATATTTTGAAATATTTCTTTCAACAGGAAGACCAAATTGGGGTGTTTTTTGAAGGTAGTTATTTATGCCGGCTTGTTACGGGCTGTGCTGTAGGTCGATTAATTTTATCAGTCAATTTTAGAGTTAACCGTCACATGTAGTAAGTAGCCGCTGCTGCAGCCATTGCAAGACACAGTAGCCGCTGCTGGAGCCATTGCAAGTAGATCACACTCCACAAACTCTCTAGGCAACCGACGCAACCACCGGCGGGGGCGCGGAGGTCCCGCATTTCTTTCCCATTTTGTTAACTACCGGCACATGCCGGGTAGATTCATTCCAATCCGTTCTTTCCTTGTGGTTGTTCAAATAAGCTGGTTATTTGAACAACCACACAAACTTCTCCGGGTGAGTTCAATCTCCCCACCAAATAGTCAGGTGTAGATTTAAAAGCCCTGGGGCTGAAATTGTAGAGACCAGCCCTAAAAAAGTAAGGTAGAACTATACTGAGCGAATGATAATGCCATTTACGTTGCCAAGTACTGGCAGGGAGAGATCTAACAATTTGGACCATTGGCATGAAGAAAAAGAAGAGCAAACATCACAGTAAGACATAACAGAGAGATAGGCCGGTAGCTTTTTGGGTCTTCTGCGGGTTTGCCTGGTTTAAGCAGTGCTACTACTTTAGATTTGCGCCAATCTTTGGGGATATTTGCAGTTTCTTTGCATAGTAAAGCTCAAAAAGCTTAGCTTCGAGATATAGTATTTGACCCTGGAGATCCTTTGAGGTACTTCGCCATTAAGGTATGGTCGGCAGGCATCTTATAACTGGGCCAGGATGGGTAGCACCAGTTGGGGTTCAATAACCTCCTCATCGGCCGCAATGGTTACCTCTGGATGCATATTTAGCTATTTAGTTTTCGTGTAGAAGTTATCGTCAGGCTAGTTCAACAGCCTTTTAGTGAGATGCTCTGAATAACAGGACTCTTACATTTCGTCATGCTTGTCGGGAAACGGCGGGATGGCTAGCATTTTTTGTCAATCATCTTCAACTGTTTAAAAACGGCGAACACATGCGTGGTTACTTTATTAATAACTAAATAAACCTGCTGGCTGAAGGGAATCAAAAATAGCTGTCTTTATTGATACTGTACTACGTCCCCGCCGAATAAGTTAAGGCACGGAACTATAGTGGTCATCTTGCTGGAATATTGCTATCGGCAACAATACTTACGAAAGCAGGCGTGAGTGGTGCGACCATGGCGCCGATCCTGCCCATCATGGAGGAGAAAGCAAACAGGCTGTTGCGGTATTGCGTCGGGTACAGCTCTGCCGTGTACAAGTACGCCGCAGTCACCACCATCGATATCGCCAGCTTGCCGATCAGGTAAAGCGTCAGAGACACCGCGAACAAACCTGCAATAACACGCCATTCTAATTATGTTATTATTAAGATCGTTACCTATAACGATGGAAGTTAAGGTTACTTTTGACATGTACAGACTCAGGTGAAAAAAATGTGGACAGTAAGTTCAAGACAGCTTAACATGAGACGAAGAAAAAATTTGCCATTTCGTAAGATTGAGAATAATGGAAAAACTTGTTCAGGCTCCTTTACCAGTGAGGCAAAAAAAAGGAAATAATACGTTAAAAATATCTTACCATCGGGCATAAAAATATATCCAGCCTGACAAATAGCACAGATCCAAAACGCACCTGCCAGCACAGGCTTTCTACCAATTCTGCTAAGAAGAAAGAACGCAGCCCAGTATCCGGGAATCTCCACGGCCGACACCGCCATATAATTTAAGTATTTATTTCCTAACAGGTTGACGGAATTGATACTGAGTCCATAGTAGATGAATGTCATTGTGATCCACCACACAGGCGATACGCAACAACGCAACAGAATAGGTTTATTGCGGAAGACAAGCACGATCAGCCAAGGCTTATCCTTTTTCTTCTCCTGTGCTGTAGCTTGACGAATCTTTTCCTCCTCCGCACTCTTTCTAAGTAACCGCAACGATGTTTCTGATAACTGCTTCCCATTTACTTCAGCGACTTTCTTCAATACTCTTTCAGAGTCATCGAAGCGGCCTTTGCTCATGTTCCACCGGATAGACTCCGACATCAGCCATAAGTAAAAAACACCTATAAGTTGGGGCAGGTAGAGGATAAGAGTCAGCTCTCTCCAAGTGGGAACGGCCCACGCGATAAGAGCCATCGTCACTTGACCCGTAGCGAAGAATGTGTTCATTATTGCGCCTCCTGCGACGCGGTACTTCGGTCCCATAAGTTCCATAACTAGAAAAGAAGAATTTCCATTATATCATTTAAAAATCCATAACAGGCTTATTCTTTTCTCACCAAATGTTGACAGTTTGAGGATTGAAAAGACTACACTACAATAGCCATAACGGCCCACTGCTAGAAAGACTGCTGGCTATATATTTCAAAACATCGAAAATATCTCATGACTACTGTAAATATTTACCCAAAATGTATGTGGAAGTAAATAGACCAGCTCCAATTACCGCTTCAAAGAACTCTGACAGTAGAAAGCCGATATAGGTGCCGGCGAAATAGCGCAGCGCTCCCAGCCAGGCCTTGTTGAAGCAGCAGAAGACGAGCGCGGTGCGGCGCCCCCAGCGGTCCGAGATGAACCCAGCGAGGGGCATCGCCACGAACACGCCGGCCGTGCGCACCGTGCCGACCAGCGTGCGCCGCCATTCGTCGCAAGCCAGATCGAACTGGGAAAATAGCAACAGAGTTTACGGAATATAAATTAAAGGGCAGGATACCAACGATTTATAAAAGAAGGCACAGTATTGCTCACGTCGTAGACGATAGTCTCCTTATTTTCGTAGAGGAACTCTTCGCAGTCGAGCTCCCTCTGTCGATCGAAGAGCGTAGCGGGGCATGTACTACTGATGGTGCTGGTGGAGGGTGATGTTAGATTGGCGAAGCGCTGGCAGTTGCTGAACCCACTGCCGCTGGCAGGCACGGCATTGGACAGCCAAGGCGGCTGGAAAAGCGCTGAATCAGCCACCTCGCATTCCGGGATCAAGCATCTAAAACAGACAAATTTATCCTTCAAATAAGTACTCGTACTTTAAACAGACAATTTACAGTCAATACCCTTAACTAGTTAAAACCGTTAATGATCGGTAAAATTTGTAAATAAGGTTAATACCAACGTTGTCATCGATCGAAATCCTTATTGACTGATTATCTATGTGTCAGTCAATTAGGATATTTAGTCAACATAGGTTTTGACCAACTTGCTCAGTTAAAACTGGGACTGCGCTCCACTTGGAGGGCGTAGGCGAACCACGACACTTTAGTCTTCTACTAGAGCTATTAGGTAGGACTGAATCGTCATGTACTGTTCCCCGATTTTTTGGATGAAACGCACAAGGGACATGCTAGGTGTCTCTGCTCCAAGCATCTCAAAGAAATATGAGGTAAGGCCTCGCACCGTGGGATGGGCACGCGCCGTTCACTCTGCGTCCCCGCTCGTGAGAATGAGAGAAAGGATTGCGCTGCCAGCATCTTTGCCGGCGGGGGCCGGTTATCAGATGCAAAAAAAAAACAAACTAACTAACAGCACCGAGACCAACGCCAAGGGCTCGCTCATATCTAATTCCAACGACCCAAAGAGCAGCTCCAAAGGCAAGCAGAGGCGCAGGATTAGGCGCAAGGGGAAAGGAGCCAATGACTCCATCATGCCCCTAGATCCAGGTGACTGCTTCTAAGGAGTCGTCGACCTCGGTCCGACCCGCCCCAAGCCAGGTAGGTACAGGATGTCGGGCATAACATATGAATAAAACTATGTAATTATTATGTTTTTTTTGTATTCCTATACGTGAAATGTTCTGCTGGTGAGACGCGAACTTCTTTGCACTAAAGTAATAAGAAAAACCGTCACATTTCACAACAGACAGACTGGATCCTACTTTTTGCCTGTAGAACTTAATATAGTCATGCTACATTTCTTCAAAGTATGACCACTGGGGTGATCTTTGATGACATATTTATTAAGAAATAAATATTCCGCGAGAGGCAGGTAGATACTTGTAGTCAAGAAACGCATTGAAAATAAGTCATTTTAGTAATTTGGTAAGCAAAGACGTTTAATCACAATTGGGACTACTATTTTCAATATTCGTATTCACTGCTATTGTTACGTTATATTACCTGGTTTCAATCCTAGCTGTGGTAAAGATGTATGCGACTCCAGTCCATGCGCTGAACATGACTATCACGAACGCCAACAGCATCATGCGAGCCTGGTACCAGCCGAACTGCCCCAACTCCTCCGTCAAGATCGTATCCAGGTCCACCGCTCTCCTCTTCGGCTGTTTAGGGTCCGATGCCACCGGCTGCTTCTCTTTTTCCATGTTTGTATTTTTGTTTCACACTATTTGGATTTGCGTTATTTTTTTCAAGTTTCAACACATGCACCAGTACACTAAAATATGATGGTAGCTGAATTATGTACTAAACTTCTATAATGTCGTTTGTTATACATGCAGTGCGATAGAATACATAAGTGGCATGATACAGTCATGTATTGCCTTGACGATAAGTCCCAATCCAAAACGGTATTATGTCATGCAAATTAAATTTGACAATATAAGTACAATTGATTGTCATGTATTGTTTTCACTATCTATTTTTATATATAATAAAACAATACCGCGGTCAATTCTGTACATCATTATTCAGTTCATTACTATTATGATTTTGGATTCACGGGAGTATGTCCGGGCCTATTAAGCTAGCCTGCGGCATGGGCCCAACACGTAGAGGACGTTTGAGAGAAGTTAGTCTAAAGTGTGCATGTATAGTATAAAAGAAAGTGGCTTCCCGTGCCTGTCTCTGTGTATGCATGCTTAGAGCTTTAAAAGTACACAACGGATTTTGTTGTGGTTTTTCAAAAAGATGGAGTGATTCAAAGGGAAGGTTATGTCCATTTCTTTTTTATGTGCAATAATAGTAGTTTATGCAACTGTCATATAATGGGAGTCATTAGAGTGCGAGTGTCTGTTTATAGTTTGACACGAGCATTCTAATGCCTAATTATAGCAGTTGCATACACTATTTTATCTACTCTCTTAAAAAAAACTCAGTTACACACTTATACAAACTTCGCACTGGCGCGGCGGCGATTGCAAGGCCCGATACAAGGTCAAATTCAATACGAGAACGGAATAATGGCAACAGTTGTTTAGATGTCGAGTCTGAACAACAAATATCTTGACAGCTGAACAAAAACTGAACAACAACTGAACAACATCTGAACTACATCGGAATAACAACTGAACAACAACTGAACAACATCTGAACAACAACTGAACAACATCTGAACAACATCGGTACAACAACTTAGAACTATAATATTAGAACCCGAAGCCCGAATATTAGAACTGTTCTGGCTATTCCTCACCATCGCACTGACTTCTACTCATACTCCTTCACTGTGCATGCGGTTAGGTTATGGAATGCACTACCACACACTGTTCGTGACAGCCCTTCTATCGCTGTCTTTAAGAAGAGAGTAAAGGAATACTATCTTTCACTGTCGTAAATTGCAAGAATATGTATGTATATGTAGGTATATAATATATGTAATATAAATATATAAGTAGGTTTATATATTTTTTTTTTTTTGAGGTACAGTTTATTTAATTGTAGGTATATTTTTGAATGTAAGTTTATTTAGGTATATTTAATCTATTCGTGTGTAGGTTTATTCTTATATTATTATATTCTATTGTGCACGCCTAATCCGCCTGTCTAATAAAGTCTCACTTTACGTAGGTCAGCTGGAAGAAATTTCTTAGTAGAAATAAGTTGTCCTGTTGTGTCGTTATTCTTTGTATGTGTTTCTTTTGTAATGTTTTTGTGTACAATAAACGGTAAATAAATAAATAAAATAAAAAACTTAACAACATCTGAACAACAACTGAACAAAAACCTATTAAAACAACTGAACAACATCCGAACAATTACCGTACCTACAACAACAACTGTCAGGTGCGGCGGAAGATGGCGATTTGAGTTGTTGGCAAAAAAAAACACGTTTCATTTCTCAACTTTATAGTAGTAAGAGCCATTACGCTTCTGTAATTTCTATTTAACCGTAATTTATATTCAAACATTATGAGACGAGTATAGATAAAATATATCTTAAGACGTGCTGGTGATAAGCAACAACTTTCGCCTAATAAGCTTCCATAGTAATCCCAATCAGCAGATCAGCAATTTTGTATGGGAGGTCAAAATTTTCATTTCATATTTTGACCTATGCTCCTTGGGCAGAGTTTTTTTTTATTATTAATGATGGGTTTGCTCTTGACTCTAGTCTAGGTCATAGGACAGAGACAGAATCTAAGATGGAGCGAGCTCACCCAGAAGAAGCCTGTTAAGGCACTGGCACTCCCACACACTGACGGAACGCAGCAATCTACTTGGCGCCAGACTTCGGTGGGATGGTGGTCGCGAGCCAGGCAGCCCCTTACGGAGCCTTCCACCGCTTAGTGGGATCGTTCAGCCGGACTTATCCACAGAAAAGCCTGTGTTGCCGTTGCCCGGGGTGGACCGCTAGGAGGTAGATCCATTACCACCCAAGTTGTTCCTTATCACCAGCCCGAGTTGAGATTTTGCTATAGATCACATTTCTCCCTATAGGAACCTACAGGGTTATATTTTATTCACCCCGGAAATTTTACAGGGCGATTCTACTCATGATTCTGAACAACTCTTATTACGAAAAAAAAATCCAGCTGCTCCATAGAAAAATTCATACCTACTCGACCAAAATGTATGGAACAGCTGGATATTTTTTCACAGGTGACCTCATAATAAGCGTTGTTCAGAATCATGAAAAGAATCACCCTGTAAAATTTCCGGGGTGAATAAAAAGTAACCCTGTATATTTTTAACTGACCTTCAATTGAATTTACGAGGTGCGAACGAAGTCGCGGGCACCGGCTTGTATGTTGTAACTGCATAAATATTGTGTGAAGGATACCATCTCTTACTTTTATATCCTTGAGTTGATTAGATAAACCGTCGTAAAATAAGTATCAGCCTATAAAATAATTTTATGAGTAGATTTAATATTCGAACAGGTTGCATGCCAATAAACATTAACAGTTCACTGCTGGACATGGGCCTCCCCCTATCGGGGGGTATTACCATACTCACCACGCTAAACGACCGCAAAACGGTAATTTACGCCACGTCTAACAAACATTCGAGGGTCATTCGGAAAATTGTGTATCGCTATAGTGACAGGTTGTCAGCCCATCGCCTAAAATTGCAATAAACACCCTCGAATCCCTTAGTTGCCTCTTACAACTCCCAAGGAAAAGAAATGGGGTGATTCTATTCTAAGCCGGCATCACTCGGCGTTCTAAGCCGGCGTCAATAAACATAAGTTGTCACTTTACACGATTTTTACCCAGTAAGTATACATTTTTCAACGATTGGCAAAATAAAACTAAAAGGGAATTTTACAACGATTAAAGGAACAATATAGAAAAGAGTTTACAATAATTTCAAGCGACATGCCTCATCAAGATCTTGGGAACCTATGAGGAGATCCGTCAGTTACTACCAAATGCGCCCGCGGGCCGTCTACTAATGTGTGCTACCAATAAACTGAATATCATGTATTAATCAAACCAGCTTCGGGCTGGTGATAAGACAAACTACTTAAAACAACTGTCCCCAAGGAACATGGGTTGAAATATATACGATACTATATTTTATTTTTATATACGTAAATAGGCGCAAAATTCGATTTATTTCTCAATTTTCTCGATAAATTAAAAGTGTGACAAAAAAGTTTCGACTCTCTGAAGGGAATACAATTCCTAAGGGTACTTCTTGTAGACTAAAAACTATAAAATTTGCCAAGTAGATTGTTCTGAAGCACAAATGAAAGAAAAAGTACATTTACTTATGGGTTTTATAATTCAAATATGTTTTATGGAGGGCAAATTTATTGTTTAAGTAGTTTAGTCATTCAAATGGAGTATCATATGGAATGTCATAAGAGAATCGACTACCGAGCTCTCGTCCATACAAAAAGAGAAAACGTTTTCCTACCCCTAAATGTAATCCGATCTCAATGATTTTTTAGGATGTTGTTGACACAGTAAAAAACTAGGTTTATAGTTTTTCTTTTTTTCGAATTTTTCAATTGATTGAAAATTATAGGCGTCTAAAAGTCACTTTTTTATTACAAAATCTTCCTTGAAGTAAAACGTTTGTATTTAAAAAACAAAGTTGTTTTAAGAAAAAATAAAAAGCTATAAACCTAGAATATAATATGCTGAAACGATGAACACCAAAAGCAAAACTATTGGTTGTGATTTAGTATGTGGGAATCGTTTTCTCCCGAGACGCAAATTTCACCTTAAAAATACCTACAATCAGTCGCGAGCGGCAACGCTCTCTATCGCACTACTAGGCGGGGACGTGAGCGCGCGAGCGACAGTATGAGTTTTCTTAAAAACCAATTTTTTTTAAATGGCGATGGTATTCTTCCCTCTAAGTGCATGTTGCAAAACCCTTGGTAGGCGAGTCTAACTCGCATTTGTCTGTTTTTTTTCCGTGGTGGAATGCCTAAGGCATGTATGGCATTTATACAACTGTTTTTTAAATATGTGCTGATGTAAGAGATGGTGTACCGAAAACTTTGCGGGCATGATCAGACCATGACACTGAACAACTTTTGCTATGATTGGTAAACGAGAAAAAAAGATCGACCTCCCATACTAAATTCCCGAGCAGCTGACTGACTCTCTATGGGAACTTATAAAAGAAAAATAAAAAAATTCCTCAAATAGGCATATTAGTAAAAGTTCGACAGTTTCACAGTCTGATCATGATTGCTAAGTTTTCGATACACTGTCACTTACACCTGGTGCCATGATAGAAGAATACAAACTTACTTTCAGCCTACGTGGTAACATTTCTAAATTATATCTCAGATGCAACTGATATAGAATCAAGATGATTGTTCTTGACTATTACGTAACACCACTTTTGCGATAATATGCTAATAACATTGATTATGACTATCATCATTATCACAATATGGGATTATCTTTCGTAGGTAAGGGACGATAAATTAAAAAACACGTGAATTTTCCAATAATCTTATCAAAATATTTAAATTTAAAGATATAAACGAACGTATGAAAATATCGTAAAGATGTAATTATGAATGAGTATGAACAAACTTATAATACTTACAACTAAGTGGTTTTCTTAAAACTGTCTTGAGATAAGTCTTACAATCTACTGGCGTCATTAGGTTTAGGTTGAGCAGGTGGTTTCCCCAGGGCTGCAGCTTCCTCCATGGTGTCTGGCAGCCGGCTGCCGCGCGTCTCCGGCACCAGCAGCACCAGGAATCCTGACAGCAGCGCCATGCCCGCGAAAAGTGCAAACGGCAGTTGCACCCATACTGCTTCTCCCTGAAACATGAGTGATTGTTATGACTCTTCGTTTTACTTTAATTTATTTTGCAAATTATTCTGCGATCTACGGCAGTGACGATTGCGTCCCAAAAAAACAAAGAAGAATGTCGGTAGACAGATATGTTTGCCCCTAGCAGCCACCCACAGTTCCACCTGTGTTCATTACGCTTGCAACAGCGTCGAAATATCGGAACTCAAAATGATAATAATGCGTCGGTATGAACCCGTTTAAACTATGAATACGAAAAAAAGTTGTTTGGAAGCTTTATTATTTTTGATTCTGAAATAAAATGTATTTTAATAACTTACAAGAGCAGGTGTCAATGGAGCGAGTATAGAGCCAATACGCCCGACCATTGAAGAAAAAGCAAACAGACTCTGTCTGTATCGCGTGGGGTAGAGCTCCATCGTGAAAAGATATAGAGACATCACTACACCAGCTATGGCACCCTTACTGATCAAGTATACTGTCAGTGATGCTACGTATTGCTCTGGAATTAAAAAGCATATTTATTTGAATGCAGGAAATTAAGCATACGATTTTGTGTTTCGGACAAATTACATTTTCTGCAGTTAACAAATCATTAATAAACATATTATGTTTCCTCACCTCTAGGTATAAAGATATATGCAATTTGTCCAGCGCAGCAAATCCAGTAGGATCCCATTAGAACAGGCTTTCTTCCAATCTTGTCAATCAGCAACCTCGCAATAATGAAGCCAGGGATTTCTATGGCCCCCACCACTATATAGTTCAGGTACGGGTTCCCAGAAATATTTACAGCGTTTATACTCAAACCATAGTAGGTTAAAGTCAATGTTATCCACCATATTGGGCTTACAATGCAGCGAAGAAGAATAGGTTTGTGCTTAAATACTAATGCGACGAGCCATGGTTCACTTTCTTTATTTTCTATAGCCGCTTTGTCTTCATCGTTTCTTACTTCTGCGGCTTGTTTCAATTCCGCAGCAGACTTCTCGGAAAACTCTTTTCCATTTGTTTTTGCAATATTCCTTAATGTAGTCTCAGCTTGTTCATATTTGCCTTTGCTCAAGCACCAGCGAACAGATTCTGGTAGAAGCCAGAAGTATGCCAACGTGAGAAGATGAGGAGCATACAGCGTGATGGTGAGGTGCCTCCAGTATGGAACGGCCCACGCCAAAAGACCGAGAGTCATTTGACCAACCGCAAAGAAGCTGTTTGATAATGTTGCTACAGTGACTCGGTGTTTTGGTGGTGCTAATTCCATAGCTGTAAAAAAGAAATAAAACGATTAACACATTTTTTGTAAGTAAATTAGTTATATTAAGATGTGTCCAACTTACTCAAAATGTATCCCACGTTGAGCATACCGCCAGCTCCCAGCACGGACTCGATGAATACCGAAAAGACGTAGCCGACGTAGTTGTTGGCGAAGACTCTGACGAGCCCAAGCCAGGCGGTGTTGAAGGCGGTGATCATGAGCGCGGTGCGCCGCCCCCAGCGGTCCGACACGAACCCCGTCAGAGGAAGTCCAAACAGGGTGCCGATTGTTCGTGCTGAGCCTATGAACGATCGTCGCCACTCATCGCAAGCCAAATCTAGCTGCAAACGGTAGAAAATGGTATATGAAAGAAAATCAAACATGTAAGTTTAGGAACATCATCATATGAGTTATACAAATCACTGAAATCAAACATATAATTATTAGTTTATACTTACGTCGTATACGGCACTGTTTTGATGTTCGTATACATAGGAACCACATGATACTTTCACATCTTGATTGAAAAGTGTTGCCGGGCAAGTTTCGTCTACTTCTGTTGTATTGTTAAAGTTAGCAAAACGCCGACAACTGTCGAAATTATCATCATTGTTTTCATCCCGAGGGATTGCTTGCTCGATCCAGTTGGGACGGAATTCGGCCTGGTCGGTCGTGTATTCGCACTCTGAAATGAAGCATCTGGAAAACAAACAAGAATTATCACAGCAATAAGTATTATCCTTGGTCATCTTGGTCTGATTTGATCATCTTGATAATCGTAATTCAACAAATATAACTGTGTCTGTAAAAATATACTTCATGGTTAATTTACCTGGTGTCCACCCTTCCAGCAGTGAAGATGTATTCATTGGTACTGAGAGCGCAGAGGATTGAGTTGAAAAATAAAGTCGCAAATATTCGATACTGGTACTTCCCCACGTAGCCCATCTCGCGAACAAGAGTTGCCTCCATCTTGATTGTTTTCAACAATCAGCTCCAATAACGAGTCAGTTTTTATAAACTTTGCAAAAAGAAGTTTTAAGAAGGTAAGACTTTACTGTTAGCACATTATTTTTGTAGACAGTCCGTCATTGTTCAAGGCGAGAGACGTCAATAAATAATAAACATATTCATGAAAATTTCCCGCAACTTATCTTGGTATTTTGGCATAATGAAGTAGGGATAAGTATAAGTAGTTATATCTTTGCCGTCATTTGAAACATGATGATTGATGATAAATGTGACGATAACATTTTACTTATTAAATTTATCTGGTTGATGATCTATCTTGAGATGCGAGGGTCTGAATCTTAGAGATAATTTACATTCGATTTCAATGATATTATCTACAAATATCATGAGAAGAAATTTACTATCTACAACAATTTATGATAATTTATAATATCTACTTCGTGAATTTAATATTATCTACGGATATCTGTAAATTAAACTACTGTCCTATCATCATTAATTTCTAGTCTAAATATTGTTATACATGTGTTATGTAAAAGCAATGAGCGTACACCCTATATTTCTTATGCTTCTTTGTGACACTTAACTGTAATGAATTAAGCTCGGCGGATTAAACTCGCTGTTATTTTTGTTGCGCGTTATTGCGACGCATTCGGACCAGTCGGTGGTCCTTCCTCAGGCCGAGTGAAAAATATATATATATATATATATATATATATATATATATATATATATTTCTGATTCTGAAATGTATAATAGCCAGAAATCCGAGGGATAAATCCGACCCAAGCACAACGGTCCTGGAGAGGCCAACTCCACAATTAAACCCGGAACGTGGTCTCCGTCAGGCGCAGGTCCTGGGCAGCCCTGCGTTTTCCATAATTGCGTCCCAGGCAACGCAGTGTCTGCCTCAGACACTGTTTAAATCGTCTGTCACAGACGTGTGAGGCCAAAGATGAGATGATGAATAGCCATAATAGCACAAGACTTACCTTGGTTATTCAGACTAGGTATTTCAAAGGCTGGTATAAGTAATATTATAAACATTTTTTTTAAATTAATGATGGGTTAACTCTTGACTCTAGTCTAGGTCATAGGACACAGACAGAGTCTAAGATGGAGCGAGCTCACCCAGAAGAAGCCTGTTAAGGCACTGGCACTCCCACACACTGACGGAACGCAGCAAGCTACTTTTTTTACTTGGCGCCAGACTTCGGTGGGATGGTGGTCGCGAGCCAGGCCGCCCCTTACAGAGCCTTCCACCGCTTGGTGGGATCGTTCAGCCGGACTTATCCACAGGTAAGCCTGTGTTGCCGTTGTTGCCCGGGGTGGACCGCTAGGAGGTAGATCCCATACCATATTTCTTCTATCTATGAGATGTTTTAGCAGATTTTAGAAGGTTCTATGTTGGGCCCAATTCTATACATTATATACACATTCGATCTACCTCACGAATTAAGCAACAGCGTCAGTATATTTGCTGATGACACAAAAATATTTGCTGATCCATTAGTAAACTATGATAGACTACAAGCTGACTTAAACAAAATTGCTGACTGGTCAAAAGATTGGCTTATAAACCTGAATAATGATAAGTGTACTGTGCTGCACATTGGGAAAAACAACCCTCACTTACCATACAGATTAAATGATGCAGCTAATGAGCAAAAGGATTTGGGAGTTATTATTACTGACAACTTAAAATGGGAACAACACATAACATCCATTACCAAAAAAGCAAAGAGTTTTATCTATTTAATCAGAAAAGCTTTTGGAGTCCTCACACCAGAAATGATGTTAAAAAATTTCAAAATGTCAAAATGTATGCCCATTCTTGAATATGCCTTCCAAGTCTGGAGCCCCTATTTCATCAAAGACATTGACTTATTGGAAAAGATTCAGCGCAGTTTCACCAAAGTACCAAGACCACTCAAAAGACGATCATACGAAGAAAGACTGCAAGTTCTAAAGCTGACGTCTTTGAAGGAACGTAGAGAACGTGGTGATTTAATCGAAGCCTACAAGATCTTAAACGGCCACTATGATATAAAGGACTTTGACAAGATTCTTCAACGAAGCAACAACACCCGTTTGAGAGGACAACACCTGAAACTACAAACCTCTTTTTCAAATAATAACCCGCACAAGCACTTCTTCACCAATAGAGTCGTGAAAGGATGGAACAAATTGCCAGAAGAAGTGGTTTCGGCACCAAATGTAAATAAATTTAAGAATTTGCTAGATATGTACACTACAGACATCAAGACTACTCAAGTGGAGCACGGCTGGATGCGGGCAATTATCAGTTGTACCAACTGTCTGCCTGTCTACAAATAATAATAATAATAAGATTTAATGAAGCTCGATATTAAAAGTGTACACATTTTGGAGGTCACGTAGAGATGTTCGTAGTACAATAGAACAAAAAAACCATTAAATTCATGAGCGGCATTTCAAAGTGTAATGTACATTAAAGATTTTATCTACACTCGTCTCATAATGTTCGAATTATGAATTCAAAAACAGATGCATAATGACCTACTTTATGCATTCTGCCTATAAAAACTAGGGTTTACTATAAATTACAGAAGCGTAATGACTTAATGAGAAAACTCTTAATACGATAAAGTTGAGAAATGAAACGAAGTTTTTTTTTGCCAATACTCTTATTGCCAACTTCCGCCGCACCTGTCAGTTGTTGATGTATGGTAATGTTGCGTTTGTTTTATTAGGTTTTTGTTGAGATGTTGTTTAGTTGTTGTTCAGATGTTGTTTATTTGTTGTACCGTTGTTGTTCAGTTGTTGTTCAGTTGTTGTACAGATGTTGTTCAGTTGTTGTTCCGATTTTGTTTTGATGTTGTTCAGTTGTTGTTCAGATGTTGTTCAGATGTTGTTCAGTTGTTGTTCAGATGTTGTTCAGTTGTTTAGGTAAGTCACTCCACATCTAAACAACTGCTAAATTACAGAATTTTCAAAAATTCATATCAAGCCATATTACGTTCTCGTATTGAATTTGACCTTGTATCGAGCCTTGCAATGGCCGGTGCGTACGTTTAGAAAAGTGTTTCTGAGTTTTTTTTTTGAGAGTGTAGATAAAATAGTGTATGCAACTGCTATAATTAGGCATTAGAATGCTCGTGTCAAACTATTATCACACTCGGCTGCGCCTCGTGTGATAAACAGACACTCGCATTCTAATGACCCCCATTATACGACAGTTGCATAAACTACTATTGCCGAACAAGATGTGACATTTTATGAAAATAATAATTTTCGCTCCCACTAATATGCGAGTAATACGCAGTTGAGGTCTTGATTGGAAAAACATACACCTACATGGCGGAATATTTATTTTAGTGCAGTCTTTTACAACTAAGCTGGTAGGAAATTATATAAGGTGAATTTTTTTTTGTGACCGATAGCGAAAACTCAAGACGGGCTTATGATAAGGAACGATTTTTCCTAAAGAAAATAGGACGAAATATGAAAAAAAATATTTTTAAACTTACCCGGTAGATGGAGCCGTGCCACGCGTTACTGGCATTAAAATACACTTGCAAAATTGGCGGGCAATGAGTGAACTGCTGTAGCCCAGATGGCAGAGGCGTCGCCACTACGAGGCATACGAGGGTCGCGGGTTCAAATCCTGCCCGCGCTTGAAAATTTTGCAAGTTTCAAAAATTGTATACCTAACACGGGAAGAGTTTTTAAAAATTTGTTATTAAAATAAATATGACATCCCCTACAAAATTTCCCATTACCTGATTTGGGTTACTATCGAAGCAAAAAATATTTATGACATATTTCAACTTTCAACCTATGTTCCTTGGGGAAAGTTGTTAGTTATCATCAGCCCGTTCTCTGTTTAAATATCGGTCACTAGTAAAATTTCATCGTGTATACGGAGACCCTAATGGGATCTGTCATATTATTGTTTAGTGCACATCTTGTCATTAGCATTGTTTGTTATAGCTACACACAGTAACAATCCCAAATTGCGACCGTGATTTCATATAATTTAACAAAACAGGGTGTGAGTAACATATCAAAAGTCGTATACAATATTTTAAAACACATAAACTTGTTGGGTATAAAATCTTGAAAAATTGCACAGGATTTGAACCTACTACTTTAAGTAGCAGAAACTAGAGGCATATCAGAGGACAGAGGAGGAGTATTATAGGCGTCGTTTGTTCTAAATACTAATACCGAAAATCGCACCTTTTATCCCTAGGGTACGCAGAGCGTAAACGGCCACCAGAATAATATACGCCACGTCTGACATATATTTGAGGGTCATTCGGTAAATTGTGTATCATAGTGATAGGTTGTCAGACCATCGCCTAAAATTGCAATACACACCCTCAACTCCCTTGGTCGCCTCTTAAGACTTCCACGGGAAAGAAATGGGGTGATGCTATTCTAAGCCGGCATCACACGGCTGCAATTATGCAGGTTCCCAAAATTATTAAAAGTCAAATTGATTACTGCAATGCAGAACTAAAATGGCTTCTTATACTCGTACATATAATTTTATTGTATTATTTCAAAAATGTCGTGTGGTGCCGGCTTAGAATAGCATTACCTCATTTCTGCCTGTGGGTGTTGTAGGAGGCGACTAAGGGATGAATCCAGGGAATGAAAAATCCCCTAATTGTGGGCGGTCCATGTCCAGCAGTGGCCTATTGTGGCTAATGCAGATGATGGAAATGAAGTTCATACAAATACAAAATACAAAATTTATTATCTTTTTATTTATATTAATAATTATAATTTCAAAATGTAGACTTAATCTGCTTAGAGCAAACCTTAATTAATTTTTTTAGTTTTATATGACATGACGCCCTATGGCGTACCCTGGGGGAGGCCTACGTCCAGCGGAATGAAATAGGCTGATGATGATAATGATATGACAATATGTAGCAATTTGGAGTTAAATGATCATTTTGAGACCCTTTATTCAATAACGATGTCACCAAAGTTACATAGTTGTTTAATTTAGCGTTGCTATGCTGGGGTGGGTTAGGTATTAATGACGGTCTATGAATGCGCCGCGATTTCGCACGCGTCGCTCTGGGCGTGTGTTGTCCCTTTCTCACTCGCAGGGCGAGGCTGGCGACGTGCGCGCAGACCGCCTGACGGCGCCAAGCGGTGATTTCTGCACCGCGCTCAGTCACTCAAAACCGTTCGGACGAGAACGTGTTGTGGTTTGTACGGATTTCCCGCCACGCGTTTTGTGATGCCGCGTGTAATGGACGATTCAATTTGAGATCGCGCGTGTTGATGCATCGTATTATTGCGGTTCTCCTGGGTTATACTAGAATACCAGGCTTAGTGATTGTTGGATGTCTCGACGTCTTCCACGTGAGCGTCGCGTTGAATAGGCATCAGGTGGCCATTTTGGCCCGCGTTTGTACGGCCCAAATTCGGGTTGGGTCACGCGTAATGACTAATATCAAAGTGGAATACGAACAGAAGCTGTGAGTGGTTTGACGTGAATAACGCGCCAAGGCTGTAGTGGAATGCTGGGTGTCGATATCTTTTCCACCCAGCCCTGTAAGTACCAACGGAATTCCTATTTGATCCATTCCCTGAACTTCCTTTCTCCGTTGGGTATTTATGCATTTGCGCCGGCACGTGACTGTAAGTGATAAAACTGTTTTCTCGTGTTAATGGTGTGTTCCCTTTAGTCATATTTGTTGTACCATATCATTGTGACTCCTTAGTACGAATTGCGGAATTCGTGGGGTGATATAATTTGGAGGTACTTACTTATAATCTAGTGCTAATACGTGTGACGTAACGCCAGATCGGCAGACGGTATTTACTACCGACTAGAGTTATGTAAGGGTTGGAACACATCATTAGCCAATTTCAATCAACTTAGTTAATTAAGTTAAATAGATTTAGGTTCACGTTTAATTCATAGTATGCGCTGCTATATTGTGCAGCGTATGCTATTTAGCGCTGCGTAACGCAGCCATTGTCTGCCTCCAGTTGAACTCCTGGTATTTTGTTCGAAATTTACCTGTGTAAATCGCTTCCACTGCGGGAGTTTAGCTTGGAATTAGACAATTTTTGGTAGCAGAGCGTGGTTCAGAAAACCACTAGATTTAAGATTATTTTAGTATAAGATTTTTAATCTACCTACATAAAAAAAATATATTTATTGTGATTGTAGTGTGTGCCCTGTGTAGAATATCCTATCGGTAGGATCAGGGCCAATCAATTAGTGAATTGCTTGTTATTATCGTTGTGTTTACCCTGTGCGGATATCCTAACGGTAGGATCAGGGCCGATTGTCTATTTTTTTTTATTGTAAGGTTCGGTGTTACTTTGGGTTGGTACCATGGCTCCCACGATTAGACAGCTTCAGGCGAAAATTAGAGCGCACCTAATGTGGTTCGCGACTAAGCAGGCGATGGTCGGTCGCGGGGACCGAGAGGACGCACTCACCGCTTGTGCGCAACGGATTGACGAACGGGTCGCGGAGGTGTTGGATTGCCTCACTGGATGCGAGGAGTTATTTGATGGGACGCCTGATGAGGAGGTCAAACTTACGGTCCGGGCGAATGTGACCCAGTGCCTGGAGATAGGGCAGGAGATCCAGCAGGCGGCTGCTGTGATCACCAGGCGTAGGGCTGGGAAGCCGGACCCACCCCATGGTCCGCGGGGACCGGGGGTGCAAGTGCCCCTGCCGGCTGTGGCGATTCCGGTCTTCCACGGGGACTACACGGATTGGACCCGATTCCAGGATCTGTTTGACAGTGTGATTCATAACCGCACTGACTTGCAGCCGGCATATAAAATGGCACAATTGATGGCCAAGCTGCAAGGTGAGCCCCATGAGCTGGTAAAGCATCTACCAGTCGATGATGCAAGTTACGAGACGGCTCGCGGTTTGCTGATCGAGAGATACAGCAACAAACGTCTCATGATTGACCAACTCCTGGAACAGTGGCTCACCGTGCCGACCATCACACGAGGGACGGACCTCAGGGCCAAGGTCCTCAACCCTGTCTGCGTTGCAGTGAACGCTCTTGAGAGACAGGGGATGCCGGTGTCAGGCTATGATTATATCCTGGTCCACACGTTGTTGCGCCGCCTGCCGAGCGACATGGCCGCTCGTTTTGAACAGTCACACGGAGGTAAGACATCTGATTACCTCCCGACCTTCGAGGAGCTCAAGTCCTTCCTCGAGGCCGAGTGCAGGCGGGTAGATGCCCAATTTGGAGAGTCGCCTCACGCGGAGTCTGCGGCCGCTCGCCGCCCGGAACGGCCGGGTGCACAGGCGCGAGACGGTAAGAGTAGGCCACCCAGGCGATACAATGTCGCTAATTTGGAATCGAGGTGTGCCTACTGCAGAGAGGCGGGGCATCAGGTGACTGCGTGTGAGGAGTTCGCTGCACAGCGGGTGCAGAAACGTCGTGGTGTGGTGCAGCAACGGCGTTGGTGCTTTAGGTGTATGGGGCCGCATCAGGTGCGAGAGTGCCCATCAAGCACCAACTGCAGGTACTGCCAGGGTGCCCACCATCAGCTCCTATGCATGAACCGCAGCGGAGATTACGGAGGCAGAGCTGACGCGGGTCAGCGGACGGAGTCTGCCCTACCTAGACGGGAGCAACGCTCCCCACCCCCTCCAAGGAGGAGTCCTCTTCCACCAGGGTTTCAGGGACGAGGCCAGGGACATCAGCAGGTGATGCCCCCTTCACCACGCGCGAGACAGTCACCACCTGCAGCAACGGCGTTGGTGCTTTAGGTGTATGGGGCCGCATCAGGTGCGAGAGTGCCCATCAAGCACCAACTGCAGGTACTGCCAGGGTGCCCACCATCAGCTCCTATGCATGAACCGCAGCGGAGATTACGGAGGCAGAGCTGACGCGGGTCAGCGGACGGAGTCTGCCCTACCTAGACGGGAGCAACGCTCCCCACCCCCTCCAAGGAGGAGTCCTCTTCCACCAGGGTTTCAGGGACGAGGCCAGGGACATCAGCAGGTGATGCCCCCTTCACCACGCGCGAGACAGTCACCACCTCGGCAGCAGGTGCTGGAACAGGGTAGGTGGTCACAGGTCCAAGGTCAGGGGCACCCATCACAAGTACGTGATGCTACGGGCGGGTGCCAACACCAGGGCCAGTACATGCAGTACTCGGCGGGTCTGAACAACATGGTGAGTTCCCATGACCCACGCATGCCTCTCCCCTTGGCTGAGCACCCGCGGCTACAGGCGCATCCACGGTACGCGCGCCTGCCGCAGGGTTACTATAGGCTGCCAGCCATGGCGTACAGGACCAGAGGTCCCTATCAGCAGGAGTGGGACCCACTCGAAGGTGTACGGAGAGAGGGGACCCCCCCGCAGGACGCGGACACTCCGCGCTTAGGTTCCTGCTAGGTAATCGCCGCCTACACGCCAGCTTCGGCCCCCCGGCCAATTACGGTATTGTTGCCTACGGCAATGATTTGGGTATGGGGATACGGTGGCCGCAGCATACAGGTAAGAGCCTTGTTAGATACAGGGGCTCAGGGTTGTATTGTGTCTAGTAAGCTGGTGAGTAGGCTACGCTTAAATATAAGGCCCACAACGGATGGGGCTGTAGGTATTGGAGGTGTAGATGTGCCTGACGTTCGGGGTCAGGTGAACTTCGAGTTCACATTAGGTAATACAGGTACAGGGGTCAGCTATCATGCCTCAGCAGTGGTGCTGGATGAAGTGGTAGGGAAACTTCCTCAGGTTCGGTTACCGTCAACGGTACGAGGGTTAACCACAGGCTTAGAGTTAGCTGATCCTGAATTTGATACTCCTGGTACGGTGGACGTTCTCCTCGGGTCAGACGTCCTCGGGAGATTCTGGTGTGGCAGAAAACGGGTACTTCAGCAAACTGGTTTAGTGGCCGTTGATACCACAGGGGGGTATGTTATTTTTGGCCCAGTTTGGAGACCTCAGGACCTACCAGAGGGCGATACGGTACTCTATGGTAGTGTGTTGTCGGAGGTGCTGCAGAGGTTTTGGGAGTCTGAGGAGCCACCCACAGCGGATAGACGGAAGCCAGAGGATGACGAGTGCGAGCTGTTCTATCAGTACAACACTGCACGAAGTTCGTCAGGTAGGTTTGTTACCAGGCTGCCATTTCTCCCAAACCGCCCCTCCTTAGGTAGTTCGCGACAGATCGCGGAACGGAGACTACTGGCTATGGAGAGAAAGATGAAGCGAGATGCAGCACTTCGGCAGAAGTATATCGAATTCATGAGGGAGTACCTAGAGTTAGGCCACATGTCGGTGTCCAGCATAGATTGGAGGTGTGTCGAGCATTACTATATACCACACCTGGCTGTTTTGAAGTCACCGGAGGCGAAGATACGGGTAGTGTTTGACGGTTCTGCTCCTACATCGAGTGGTGTGTCTGTGAACCAGTGTCTGCACGCGGGTCCCAAGTTGAACCGGGACATTGTGGACATCCTCACAGATTTTCGGTTGCACCAAGTAGCGTTCGTCGCAGACGTCAAAATGATGTTTCGCCAAACAATTATACACCCGGATGACCGTCGGTACCAGCTGATTTTGTGGCGTGAGAGCCCTGACGAGCCGATGGTCACTTATGAGCTTAACACGGTAACGTATGGTCTGAAGCCAAGTCCGTTTTTGGCAGTACGCACGCTGCGAGAGTTGGCCGCACAGGGAAGGGTAAGATTCCCTCGAGCCGCAGCAGTACTGGATCGCGACGTCTACGTGGATGACATCTGCACGGGTGCAGATAGCGTGCAACAAGCACTGCTACTACGAGACGAGCTGATCGCGATCATGGAATCAGGAGGTTATGAGTTGCGGAAATGGCTGTCCAGCTGTCCAGAGCTCCTGGCCGGGTTGCCAGGTGAGTTCCAGCAGGACCCGCACCTTTTCGAGAACCCGGACAATCCAAATACGTTGAGCATCCTAGGGGTGCAATATAGGCCAACGCATGATGTCTTTACGTATCAGATCGAGCCAGACCTTTTGCAGAAGACTTGGACGAAGCGTTCGGTATTATCGACGATCGCCAGAACTTTCGATCCTAACGGGTGGATCGCACCGGTGACGTTCATGGCGAAGTGCTTCTTGCAAAGGTTGTGGATAGCAAACTTGGATTGGGACGACCAGCTCTCCGGAGAGCTGTTGAATGATTGGACCAAGTTTGTGACCACCTTACCAGGGATCGTACGCATCGCCATACCTCGCAAGTTGCTCCCATCGGTGGGATGTAAGGCTACCCTACATGGGTTTTGTGATGCCTCGGAGCGAGGGTACGCGGCAGCTGTCTATTTGCGGACAGTCAGTTCAACGGGAACTGTAGACGTGCGTCTAGTTATGGCCAAGAGTAAGGTGGCTCCGGTTAGGACAAGATGGACCATTCCAAAGTTGGAATTGGCGGGAGCAGCGCTTCTCACGCGCTTGCTACATCATGTCGCTAGTAATCTACGCGGTACCATCACTTTGGATGAAACGGTGTACGCATGGACCGACAGTAGGATAGTTCTGTGCTGGTTACAGACGTCGGTACATACTCTTGAGGTTTTCGTGGCAAATCGGGTGTCACAGATTAAAGGATCGGAAACTCCGTTGGTATGGAGACACGTACCGGGAAAACAGAACCCAGCGGACTGCGCCTCACGGGGATGTAGGGCCCCTGATTTGGTAGGTCACTCACTGTGGTGGGGACCTCAGTGGCTGACTGAGTCACCTGAGAGATGGCCATACAATGAGTGCGGGTCGCCGCTTGGGCCACCTGATCGAGGTTTGCGAGTGAACGTAGGGCAGATCGTACCTAAGCCTAGTGCGGCTTTCTTGCTGGAACGATACAGCTCCCTCGACAAACTTCTAGGGGTGACAGGTTGGATCAAACGGTTCGTGAACAACTGTAGAAAACCTCAAGCAGAACGGAACTTGGCACCTGTCCTCTCGCCTGCGGAGCGGAATGCGGCTCTAAGTTTATTGGTTAGGGTCGTCCAGGCGGAACATTTTGAGGAAGAGGCCAGGCTGCTCAGGGATGGCCGTGGAAAGCTGAAGGGAGGTCTTGTGCGCCTCAACCCGTTCGTGGACGAGCATGGAATGCTCCGGGTTGGAGGTAGACTTCGGAACGCTAACCTGCCCTTTTCAGCACGGCATCCGCTGTTACTCCCAAAGAAGGGACCTTTGGTAGAACTTATAGTTAGGGATCGTCACCAGAAAAACTCGCATGCGGGCTGCAATGCACTTTTGGCTATTCTGCAGCGCGAGTTTTGGATTTTGTCTGGACGACGTACGGTACGGAGCATTGTGTTTCGGTGCTTGCCTTGCTATCGGTTGAAGGCAGCCACAATGCAACCTCAGATGGGAGACCTCCCACCGGACCGGGTGACGGAAGCCTGGACGTTTGCGGGTGTGGGAACGGACTTTGCGGGGCCCTTTATGGTAAAGGCATCACGCCTTCGCAACGCGAAGTCAATCAAGGCGTATTTGTGCGTGTTTGTGTGCCTAGCAACCAAGGCCGTCCACTTGGAACTCGTGGCCGACCTCACTACGGAGGCTTTCTTAGCAGCTTTAGATAGATTTGTGTCGCGAAGAGGGCGACCAGCGCTGATCAGGTCGGACTGTGGTACCAACTTTAAGGGCGCTGATCGATGTATGAAAGAAATTATAACGTTTTTATCGGAAAACGAGGAAGCTATCGGCACGAGCCTCTCCCGTCAGGGCATTAACTGGGTGTTCGATCCACCAGGATGCCCCCACTGGGGTGGTATATTTGAAGCGGTTGTAAAGTCCGCTAAGACGCATTTGATGCGCGTTATAGGTTTAACGATATTAACCTTTGAGGAGCTAGCGACCGTGTTTTGTAAAATTGAGGCCGTTCTCAATTCACGTCCTTTGTGTCCGCTTAGCTCAGATCCGAATGATCTGGAGGCCCTGACACCAGGGCATTTCTTAATTGGCCGACCACTTAACGCCGTGCCAGAATACCCCTACACAGAGGTCAGTAGCAATCGTTTGACGCGTTATGAGTTGCTGCAGCAAATGTCTCAGAATTTTTGGAAGCGATGGTCGCTTGAGTATTTGCACATTCTGCAGCAACGCCTTAAGTGGACGGACAGAACTGAACCCCCTCGCATCGGAGATCTCGTTCTGGTTAAGGATGCCAACCTGCCGCCACTGCGATGGCGCAGAGGGCGCATTCTCAACTTGTTCCCAGGTAGTGATGGCACTCCTCGAGTCGCGACAGTTCAGGTAGGGGATTCATTTCTTAAGCGAGCAATAGCAACGCTATCTCGTCTCCCCAGTAGTGAATAGGCCTAAGGGATTCGGCCTAGGGCGGGTGAATGTTTAATTTAGCGTTGCTATGCTGGGGTGGGTTAGGTATTAATGACGGTCTATGAATGCGCCGCGATTTCGCACGCGTCGCTCTGGGCGTGTGTTGTCCCTTTCTCACTCGCAGGGCGAGGCTGGCGACGTGCGCGCAGACCGCCTGACGGCGCCAAGCGGTGATTTCTGCACCGCGCTCAGTCACTCAAAACCGTTCGGACGAGAACGTGTTGTGGTTTGTACGGATTTCCCGCCACGCGTTTTGTGATGCCGCGTGTAATGGACGATTCAATTTGAGATCGCGCGTGTTGATGCATCGTATTATTGCGGTTCTCCTGGGTTATACTAGAATACCAGGCTTAGTGATTGTTGGATGTCTCGACGTCTTCCACGTGAGCGTCGCGTTGAATAGGCATCAGGTGGCCATTTTGGCCCGCGTTTGTACGGCCCAAATTCGGGTTGGGTCACGCGTAATGACTAATATCAAAGTGGAATACGAACAGAAGCTGTGAGTGGTTTGACGTGAATAACGCGCCAAGGCTGTAGTGGAATGCTGGGTGTCGATATCTTTTCCACCCAGCCCTGTAAGTACCAACGGAATTCCTATTTGATCCATTCCCTGAACTTCCTTTCTCCGTTGGGTATTTATGCATTTGCGCCGGCACGTGACTGTAAGTGATAAAACTGTTTTCTCGTGTTAATGGTGTGTTCCCTTTAGTCATATTTGTTGTACCATATCATTGTGACTCCTTAGTACGAATTGCGGAATTCGTGGGGTGATATAATTTGGAGGTACTTACTTATAATCTAGTGCTAATACGTGTGACGTAACGCCAGATCGGCAGACGGTATTTACTACCGACTTGAGTTATGTAAGGGTTGGAACACATCATTAGCCAATTTCAATCAACTTAGTTAATTAAGTTAAATAGATTTAGGTTCACGTTTAATTCATAGTATGCGCTGCTATATTGTGCAGCGTATGCTATTTAGCGCTGCGTAACGCAGCCATTGTCTGCCTCCAGTTGAACTCCTGGTATTTTGTTCGAAATTTACCTGTGTAAATCGCTTCCACTGCGGGAGTTTAGCTTGGAATTAGACATAGTAATAAAACATTTTTCAATGCTGCGGTTGACCTCGTACTTAAACACCATTGTAATAGACACTTCATCGTACTCAGACTGGTCTTGTGTTTTTTGGTTTACAAAATAAATACTGCAACCTTATATAAAATGTTATTACATTAGCCAAAGTACCTATCGTCGGAACAGCAATCAAAGCGATTTAATCATAAAAATAAATATTTGCAGCATATCATTAAAAGGTAAGTTAAGCATGTTTTAAACAATATTTTCTGAGGCTATTTCACTTTTTACACTTCCGAAAGGAATAAGCAAACAGGAATCACTCATTTTGTATTTTAAAACATTTTCCTTGTTTTTATTTGGCGAAGGCGGAAACGGCAGAAGCGTAGAAGCTAAAACCATTTATGAAACTATATATCGCTGTCAATTTTGCTAAAATACGACGATTTATAATAACATTTTATCAACAAATTTAAAGTTCATTTTATGTCGGTGGACTTGAACACAAATCAGGAAAACGCGATGCGTCAATTTTTGACTCAATAAAGAAGAAAAACATAGTTTTGCAATTTTCTTAGAAGATCGCCGAAACCATTGCAAATTTTTAACTGCAAAACAGGTAGGTTTTATAACACGTATTTACGTATTTAAATTGAGATAAGTAGTATATCCACTTAGTTTCTTTCTTATCATTTTTATCTAATATAAAATAATTCAAGGCTACTTCTAAATTCAGATGAAACCCAGTCGAAATAATCTGTGTGCGAATGATGATGTTGTGTAGTGGCTAGGTAGCGCACTAGTAATATTATGTCTGGTGGAAAGTGTTTCGGAATCAAATGTTTCGGTTACAGTGAAGATAAACTAAACTGGTCTTTCTAACCTACTGCCTAATAAATAAAAGGTAAGATAGGACTTCCTATAGGCCTGCTCTATCTCTCTTGTATCATTTAACTCTCGTGATTCAAGATAAGTCTTCTTGATAGGTTTTCTAGGCTTTCTCTGGCTCTCCCGTCTCTTTTCCCTAGTTGTGATAAATGTATTTTTAACATGTTTAAAATACGCTTAACATAAACTGGGAGCTCTCAAACGAAGGATTTTCCCGAATATGATAAGTTTGATCCTTTCTATCTATAACTAAAAATATAAGTAATAATATTAAACACAATCATCAGTCTTATCATTACATTACTTTACAATTCAGTATTTAATCCAGAAGATTAAGTTAGGTACAATAACAATATTAATGCAATATTGTCACAAATATTTGTTAGTAGTTGTTTAAAAATCTTCACGTGGAAGGAAGCTACGTTATGATTATGACCTACGCATTATCCCATTAGGAGGCATCACAGATCACTTCTCGTGTATGTCCTAAAGGATTTGCGCATAATTGCAATGCAGTCTTCTTCTCAGTATTGCCACTACGGCAGGCCCATCATTTCTCTAAATACATACAGGGTGTAAGGGACGGTGTACCGAAAACTTTGCAGGCATGATCAATCAGACAGTTTCATGGTCTGATCATGGGAAAGTGGGAAACGAAATATTTTTTTCAAGTTTCCATAGAAAGTCAGTCAGCTGATCGGGAATTTTGTATAGGAGGTCGAATCTTTTTTCTCGTTTACCAACATCGCCTCCATAGAAAAAGTTGTTCAGTTTCATGGTCTGATCATACCTTCAAAGTTTTCAGTACACTGTCCCTTACACCCCGTATTTTCCTGATTGCTCCAGGTGATCATGCACAAGCCTGTCTCCGCCGATGTGGCGATTGACGTCGAGGCGGTGATGGCGCGGGAGACGGTCGGCAGGGCAGGGCTGACACGCTACCAGTTGTACACCGTCGCCCTCTGTGCCCTCGCCTCCTTCATCTCACAACTTATCACTAGTGAATACGTGTTCACAACTGCGAGGATTCCCACTAGGTAGTACAATGAGATCATAGCTGGTTCATTTTACTGGCTGTCATAGTTTTATTTTAATAACAGGGTCCTTAACCTTTTCCAAATCATTATTATTCATTAGCAGGCAGGCAGTTGGTTGCCTGTATCCAGTTCCATTGTTGGTTTACTTGCTGGTTATAGATTTATCAAGTTTATTTTTAAATTGGTTCGTGGAATCAGCATTTACAACGTGTTTTGGCAATTTATTCCAGGCCTTACCACCATGTTGCTCAAGAAGTGCTTTCTTGGGTTGTTATTTGCTGTATTCTTGGAATGTTAAAATTGTGGCCCCTTAAACGTGGGGTTCGAGTTGAAATTAGTGTAATGAAAGTAATTCCATTTTATTTAACTGTTGCAGATGTTTCATACCGGAGTGTGAAGGTGCGGAACCGACAGAGTTTTCACCAAGTTGGATCAAGAACGCTCTACCGGGCACTGATTCCGGCTTCGACAACTGCAGGCGTTTCGCTAATAAAACCAAAAATAATAACTCAACCAATTATGTGTGCCCAGCAACGTTGTTCGACCAAAACACTATTGTTGATTGCGAAGAATATGTGTACGAAAACACCAATACTGCCGTATATACTGTAAGTGTTTTGTTGGGATCGGATTTCACTGTTGAAGTTCAGTGCAGTCAAGGAATTTCTAGTTTATGTAAAATATGTCTACTTACTTGAAAATTCTTTGAATGGGCGCCAAGAGGAACCAAACCTATTGGGGAAGAAAACTGTGATGGTGAAGTGAAAACGGCCTTCTTAGGCGTCTACCGTATTTTTATGCTTCTACAAGTAAAAGACATAAAAAACAAAAAAAATTGTGTGCTATCTAAGAGGTGATCACGGGGCCGATTTTCTAGCTAGAATGTTAACTGAAAATTGGGCGCGGAACCGTATATGGTGGTGATGCGTTCCAAAAAAGACTCGAGCAAAGAGTTGCAACATAGCACACTCACTCACACTGTGAATAAGTTATGACTTATTTCAGCTCGGATTGGCGTGCAACGAGTGGCAGCGCTCGTGGCTTGGCTCAGCGCGCACGTTCGGAGCCTTCCTGTCAATCGGTATAGCCGGCGTGCTGTCAGACCGCTGGGGGCGCCGCGCCGCGCTCGTCGTCAGCTGCGTCAACACCGCCGTCATCGGCTCCCTGCGCGTCTTCGCCACCACCTACGTCGGCTTCATCCTCTCCGTGTTCGCCGAGTCCTTGCTGGGAGCAGGAGCTATTCTCAGTTGCTGTTATGTTTTGGGTAAATATCGAATAATCTTTTATACCTTTTTTTAGTATGTGCCATGTGACTGTTTGCGCTAACTCCTCATGGGGTTTGGAAATTCGTTACTTATATGGAACTTAAACTTAACTTTCTAATGCATATAACTACTTAGCGGTCTTTCGGCAATCCTAGAATATTTGCTCGAGTAATCCTAGGCTGCGTCTTATCTATGGTTATCTCCACTTCTGGGTTTGCCCGTAACATATTTCCTTTACTGATGATTTTGTATTTAATACCTTTATTTTTGTCTTACAGCTGTGGAATCGGTGCCAGTCAAATACAGAATTTATACTGGAATAACTATAAATAGTTTTTCATCGGTTGGACAATTAGCTTTAGCCCTGTACGCGTGGATGTTCCCGAACTGGAAACACCTCACTTTACTTTTATATGTGCCTCAACTGTTAACATTGGCATTCATACTTATGCCTGAATCCATCCGTTGGTACATAAGCAAAGGGAAATTTGCTGAAGCAGAAGCTGAGCTAAAGAAAATGGCAAAATTCAATGGAACTGAGTTATCAGAAAAAACATTACTAGAATTGAAACAAGCTGCTGCATGTGGACAGACAGCAACAGCTGAAAAGAGGGATTATAAAGAACCTTCGATAATTTTAGAAGTATTTCGTTATAAAGCTATACTTTTCCGCGTTGTGACTACTCCAATATGGTGGATCACAGCTATTTTCATCTACTATGGTCTATCGGTCAACTCAGTTGGCATCTCTGGCAACAAATACATTAACTTTGCCATAGTGGCCTTTGTGGACTTACCTGGTTTCTGGACTTCTGTGCTTCTATTGGACCGAGTCGGAAGAAAAACCGTTCTGATAGCAGGCTTTTGGATTTGTTCCATCTGTCAGTTTGCTTATATTTTCATTCCTAAAGGTAAGTTGTTCATTAGCTGTTGTTCACCGTTTCTATAACAACAAATAGATAACTGCAATGACTGGGCCGATGACGTAGCGGATAGTACCCCTGCCTGCTACGCCGAGGGTCGTGGGTTCGATCCCCACAAGACACAAATATTTGTTAAGTCGTTTTCAGATATTTGTGTTCAGTCTGGGTGTTTCTATGTATATTATGTATTTATTTAAAAAAGTATATATGTATTAATATCAGCTATCCAGTTCCCATAGTACAAGCTTTGCTTTGTTTGGGACTTGATGGCGCTGTGGGAATTATTCAGGATATTTATTTATTATTAATGTTTTGTTGTTTAGGATACTATGTGGCGTCACTGATAGTGTACTTGATAGGGAAGTACACGATAGCGATGGTGGGTACGTCCTTCTACGTGTACACGTCGGAGCTGTACCCGACACCGAGCCGACAGCGCCTGTTCGGCTTCACCGCCATGATGTCTCGCATTGGACTCATCGTTGCTCCTTTGACACCTGCACTCGTAAGTAATACATACCTATTATGTATTTCAATTGATTGAATCTGGGTTTGCTTGTGAGTAACTCCAGTCTTGGCCAAATATGGCGACCCAAAAAGACATTACAGCGAAAAAACACTGCAAGATGCCGCAAATATTTGGGTGTTAGGCTAATTATTATACACCAAGAAGACAATATATTTGAGAACCTTACCATATTTCCAATGGTCTGGCGACATTTAAATGGGTCTTCTTTTGTAAAAAGCTACCATTGGGCACCATATTTTACATACATACCATATTTTAGCCTTTAAAAAATCACAAATTGCTGCAAGTTCAGTGGCTGATTGCTTCTAAACGCAACCACTCTCGTCTGCCAGACTTTAACGCAAGTAGTTGTTATTAAGCCCAGACTTTGAAAATATTTATGATTTCTTTACAAGAAATATCATTTCAAAATTTCATCTTCCGCCGCTTAGTCAATAAAGAATCCCTATGCGTGTTCCAGGGTACGATGGTGTGGGAGCCGCTCCCTTACGTCTTGTTCGGAGGGCTGGCGCTGTTGTCAGGGTTCCTGATCATGCCTCTGCCGGAGACGCGCGGCTGCCGGCTGCCGGACACCATGCAGGAGGCTGCGGACCTCGGGAAACCGCCTCGCCAACACAAAACTACTGGACGTGACAACCCTGTGTGTGAAATGGAAGAGAGAAGATGAACAAAATCCTACTGCAACTATTTCCATATGTCTGCTATCTTGTAGTCTCCGTTTCTGACCCGTGGCAGTTTAATTCCAATACAGTGCTTAATTTTTGCCGGTTAGCTGTTATGCAGAAGTAGCAGTGAAGACTGTGCTGACGAAGTGTTTGAAAGTGTTTATTATTATTATTTTGCAAAAGGCATTCTGATGCCCGCTCCTACGCCTCTGGGTTTAAGAGACAAATAACAAGCGTGAAATAGGGAGGCTATTTTTGATCTTATAATTATGATAGCCACAGAATAAAATATATTTTCTCAAACATGCTAGGAAATGTGTTCATTTCTTTCAAAAAAAGAAACCGCGAAGTTTCACATTGTTTGTCACGTCTCAGATCACGCCAGCAAAGTTGTATGGAAATCCTTTGCTGGTGTCCATTAAGATAAATTCGTTATACGCTAAACCCACATAATTTGATTTCAAAATTATCTCGATGACTCTCATAGAAACGGAACGTAATTTTGTATGAAACAGGTAACTAAAGACGAGGCTGTATGATGTGAAGACCCTTGCCTGTCCAGAATTAAAAAAGAAAAGAATGAACTAAACATTTAGTATGGCTGAATATTACGTAATACTGTGCCTTACAGGCGAATTTATTTTAAAAAATTACAATTGGTGGGAAAATTGTAAATTTTTATTTGTTTCGTTGTGTTGTGGTCGCTAGCTAACTTTTATAAGAAGTACAATCTTTCATTTCCTAGCCTTTTTTTGAGAAAAGCACTATGTAAGCCTCGGGGAAAATTACTTTGCTTGACTTGTATAATTGAACGAGCCGCACTCGTCCAGCAAAGTCTTATTTTCCATACCTCGACAACAATGTACTATTAATGTTTTCTAATATGAATGTTAGGCTTTATACTTGTTACACATTGATGATATTGATGATGATGATACTTGTTAGGAGGAAAAAAGATTGTCATTTTCTGGTTAATTCATTGTCTACTTCTTGTGGCACAGGTAAAGTTTAAATTATGTCAGTCCAAAACTTGGTTACATCGATGGCTTTTTCTTGAATAAAGTCATACGTGACATCAAGTCGATAAACGACTGGAGAAACAATTGTCAGAGAACTTTGTTAGAGTAAAGACTTTTGTAGTAATCTCATCTATGTCTACTGGCTAGAGTTGAGATGTCACATGGTCATCAAGAAAAGTTTAGGTTGACTTGTGTCTTGTGAAAATTTTATGTCAATGTTCTGCTTGTATATTTTTCGGAAATAATTATCTCTATAATATCGTAAACTCTGCATATCATTTACTAGTGTAGAAAATAGTACGTGACTTCTGAGTAGAGTAGTCACAAACTTAAACCGCACGAAAGGTAAACCTACGCCTCTGACATGGTTTGTAGAAAATGTTGTTATGTGCAATAAAGTTTGATAAATTATTATTTAGTTGTTTTATTTGTTATGTTTCAAATGTTAAGCATTTGTCCAAGTCACATCAAAAATATTCGGAATACACGTACTTATGTACTGTCGCAAATAAAAGAGGCGGATTAGAGGTATGACAACATGTGCGTAAAATCAATGACATCACATTAAAATTCTTATCCCCGGTACTTCTGTGTCTATCTGAAAAATCTTAAAGTTTCTCAAAATGTTCTAAAAACAAAAATTAATTTTTTTTATTAGATTTGTAAGAATTTCTATACCATATTTACTTACATTTTTATTCTAATTAAAAATTCACTTATATAGATTATTATAATCGCAGCAAATCGTGCTCTTGATAAACTTCCCCGAAGTTTGGGAGTGTTTAGCCAAATTTGGCATGTGTTTCCTTGTGAGAAGAATAAATAAATAAAAAAGTCAGTTTGTGTAAGTGTAAAGAACCTAGACCTTTTACCTTACCTTTCCTTATATTATTAGCAAGATACCACCAGACATCGTCCGGTGACATTTGCGCGTGGTTAACTATCAGGCACTTCTTTATCGCATTGCAGGAATTCTTTGCGCTTTTGTGGTGCTGGATTCGAATAGAATTGACCCATTTTCACCGGTGCGTGTGGTGAGTAAAGGAGGAATCTATTGAATGAATAGCAGTGCTTTGTCACGTCGCCGCGACGATCGTCAGGGTAGGCAAGGAAACTCTTGGTTGGGTTGATGGAGATTTAATGTGGGGGGCAAGAACCCTCTAAGGGTTCAAATCACACCTTACAAACTACTGCACGAGGGCTTGCATACGATTACAACTTAAAAATAATCTGGACGTCTCGTCCAGCCTGGGGTTTACTTTAGACTGCCTGATTTGCTGGAAAATGGCGTCTTAGAACGACTTCGATTCAAAATTGTGAAAGATGAGATAGAAGTTGGTGGTGGACAGTGTTGACAAAATAGTGCGATGCCCGGAGGTCGCATTGCTACAGCTTTTCGTTAATATAACGAGTGATAGTGAGCATGGCATTCAGCCTCCTATAGGGAGAGGCCCATGTTCAGCAGTTAGGTCATGTAAAATCGGATGAAACTCAAAACCAGTTCTATGTTTCGATATTAGAGCTGGATTTCGGTTTTTGGTAACTACCAATACTTCACCTATCAATATTTTGTTCGATTTCAGGAAGTAAACGCGAGAGTCGTAAGCAGTTATTAGGTATTGGCGTGGCAACATTTTTGCGAAGAGTGTGCAGATTGTAGTAAACTACATTATTTTTAATGGTTATGTCCTAAAAATTTAGGGAAAACATAAAATACCTAAAAACTAAAACAGCTTTTAATGATTTGCAAACAGGAAATTAAGGATGAAAAAATCGTTTTGATATTGCAGTTTTTCGAAAATCATGTACTCCGGTTTCCATCCCCTATTAGCATTGGACTATTGTAGCTGTCATGGTGTGTATGTTGAGATTTCTGCCTTTGCGGTCACTCAACCCTGTTGATATCAGTGGGCGATATACCTACCTACTATAGGTAAGTACACATTTCGCTCGCGACGGTCACAGGTCAACCTTTTGTTTTGACAGTTATTTGGACCGTGTTTCTAGAGTTAATCAAATAAGTATGATAAAAATGTGCTCAGTTGATTGCATTGTTTAATATTTACTACTTACATAAATACGAAGATATATTTTGTGACATAGAATAACTGGAAAAAATCAGTTGGACAGTTTATTCAATAAATGTGACGTACACTACTCGTACGTACCTACTGTAGAAATTCGGTACTTGCATACCAGTCAAATTGCTACTTTTAAAATTGCTACATTGTATGAATCTACCAATATAATTATGTCACTATTATTGTAAACAATGGCGTCAAAATAAAAAATATTAAAATGTTTATCTTTTTAATAATTCTAACTTTGCATAATTTTTACATTATTAAATGAGAATATATTTATAAATGTAATATTTTTAAGCAATAACTTTAATCAATCTTATTTGAATTTTATTATCTATCCTATCCATGTTAGTACCGAACAAGATAATAATAATTGTATTCTTTTTATTGGGCTACCAACAGTTCACACAGTTTGACCTAGATGATGACCTAAGTATCTTCATTGTGTATTACATAAGTATACTTATTTGTCCGATTTTGTGAGTTACAATAAGTTAATGTTCACCTCACTTCTTTTAAAAAAACTGTAGAATACTTAATAAGTGTGTACCCGTTACATTAATGAATGTAGTGTACTGAGGGATGTGTATTGCAAATTTAGCCGATGGGCTGACAACCTGTCACTATAGTGAAACACAGTTATCTTATTGACCCTCAAGCTTTTGTCAGAAGTGGTGTTAATATCCGTTTTGCGGACGTTGACGCTCTGCCTGCCCCGTAAGGGATATAGGCGTGATTTATGTATGTATGTATGTGTAGTGTACCTAATGTAGAGTCGGTCGGAGTCTTATAACATAACAATATGTACCCACCTACCTAACTTAAAGGTATGAGGTATCCATACCTAAGCTAGATAGTTTTCAAAACAAGTGGATTACATTGAATACAGGATGTGCATAGATAATAAGAGACCTGTTTCCACCAGCGCGTAGTTTAGCCCTGCTTTTTTTATTTGTCCAAGTGATTTGACTTCAAAACTGTCCCTCGCAACTAATTATATTTCATCTTAATCAGGAATAATTCTTCTTATGTTGTGTGAGACACTGAGTCGACCAATTACTTGATAAGCCCATCTGTCAGAGTTGAAAGTTGACTGAAGTGCACGCAAGTGCGGAAACGTCATCCAGGTAAATAACTTTCGTAAATAGAACATAATATTCAAACTATTACAAAAAAGAGCAGCTGGCAGATTTTATGAACAAAATAATGAAAAAAAAACTATTTTATTTGTGTAGTAAGTAGTCAAACTTGATCGTAAATAAAGGTATTTGTCATAAAATACCATTACTAGGGAAACCAAAAGTCTATCGCGGTAATACAAAGCCAATATTGAAATACTTTATTAATGGATGAACGGGCAGCACAGTTCCTTCGCCGTCTGGTGCCGTCTTAGAATAGCATCACCCCATTCTACGGAATGAGGAGCAGCGTTCCTTGTGGATTCCACAACTCCTTCAACTGCACTCGCCAATCCGCTTGTCAAGCGTGGTGAGTATGTCAAATACCCCCTAATAGGGGGAGGCTCATGTCCACCAGTAGAAAAATGTGGTTGTTGTAGAATAGATACATGCAAACATGCGTGCAATTAGTAATCTTTTAATTCTTATCTTTTTTTTGTCCGATGATTCACAAATACACAGCAACTTTATAACATACTGTATGTCAGATTATTGCTATTGCTGGTTTTTGTTAAGGTTTTCTTTGAACAAAACATCGGACGTGTACAGTCAAGCTCACATCTGGTTAGACCCTCGAACTGCCAATGTAAGTCTTATGTACGCAGCATAAGAACGGTCCAGAGTCCAAAATGTCTAAACCAGCCTGATATTGACTGTACCTATCTAGTTTCCACACCACGAAAGAAGATTGTGTATGTTAAAGTAGTTGTGCGTTCGTCAAGTGCGTTAGAATGTAAAATAGTGTGATCGCATGCAGACGGGTACTCTCCGAATGCCAGGGCTGCAGGGTTCTTAGTGCAATAGTCGACAGCCCTGGGTGCTGCGCCCGCGCCGACGACGCGACGGCGGCTTGTCGCAGCGCGCCGTGTAGCGGTGTTGTGTGACGGCGCGCGCAGAGCCAGGCCCACCGCGCCGCCTCGCATCACGCACGCGACAACTTCATGCCCTTTTCAACAGCTATTTTCTCCTCTCTGATAAAGTTTTTCAAAAGACTTTTCCTTCAGTGCGCCGATCATAAGTTGTATTTTATTAGGTATTGTGAACAGTTTCTATTTTATTGGTGACAGTTATGAAGATTGTTGTGAAATTCTTTGTACGTTTATGAATGGTAAGTGTGTTATTTTTTTATTTACATAACTAAAAATGATTTAAAAATGTATGATGCACAGTTTTGCTTTGATAAGCGTACGCAAATATTTTAATTATTTCAATACCTAAATAACAAGACCAATTTATTAATAATATTTTGTACATACTACAAATACTAGAGACATAAAAAATACGGCGCTTAGAATCAGATTAAACTAACATCAAAACTGTGTTGCTATGAGTATGTACATAATATATATATTTTTTAAACAGAATACCTACAGAAAATTATTCCGATGAAGGGGCTTCACTTGTAATGATCTAAATCACTGTAAAACATAATGGATTGTTAAGTTACTATTATGCAAATAATGGTGTTGTTCTGTTGACTTTTGAGGTTTCTGGGTGTCCCATTGACCTCCTCCTCAAAAGTCGAGAACCGCTACAAAAAAACCGACCAAGTGCGAGACGGACTCGCCCACCAAGGGTTTCGTAACCCCACTTGAACTACTAGCCTCAATTTTAGATTGTTTTATACTTTTTCGCTCCACTAAGAAAACTATTTTTATCTTAACTTGCAATTCAAAACAAAGCAACTTACCAATTTTTATAATTGTAGGTCCACAGGAAGTACGCTATAATTCTTCATTTCCTCGAGAGAGTCAAAATCACGTGTTTTCACAGCATAAACAGCTGTATCTCTTTTTAATGTTTCGTAAAAAGCTTGATTCTTTCACACCTATAAGCGGCCGAAAATTTGAGTACATGGTTTCAATTTCGACTTGATATATCTAGTCAAGTCGTTACAGACGGACGAACGAACGGATAGACAACCAAGCGATTCTATAAGGGATCCGTGTTTGACGTACGGAACCCTAAAAAGACGGCTGTTTCAGGTTCGGAATTCAAACGTAGCCGCAAGTAGTTGATCGTTCGCGGCACACTTCCGGTGCTCAGCCGCATTATCGCGATTTCAGTTATTTTCTATTTTGTCCACTTCTACACGTCACTCACACACCTGCACACACACCAATCAACACAACATTACAGTCGGAGTGTGTAATTTACTCCATCAACTACTCAATCTAAGCGACAGTGACAAAACATCTTTATTAACTAAAATAACAGCTGTTGCTGTGGCCAAACACTGGTCCAATCTCATTTAGTTACCATTTCGACTCGACGAAGAAGAAGAACTAGAAATTACTAGGTTTTGTTAACTGAGAAATTGGTAAAATTCTAGCCCTAGAACTCTAAGTTTGTCCATCTATACTATTTCAATAACTTTAGGCTATAGGCTGACAACCATGGCGATACACAATTTTCTGAATGAGACTCAAATGTTTGTCAGACGTCGCGTAAATGTTCGTTTTTTACGGCCTTTTACGATCTGCCTACCCCGCAAGGAATACCTATACGCGTGATATATAATGTATGTATGTACAGTGAGCAAAGATTTGTTGCATCTTATTGATTAACTCCGAAACTACAAAGCTATAACATCCCCGAGTTACACAGGCTACTTTTTACCACTGCTTTTTTAGCTGGCTAGCCTACCTTGTAATTACAAAAAAGTAAGACATGACAACGTCAAATCGTATTGAAAAATATTTATAACACTGTCTAAACGCCCGTCTATCTTTTTTGTAATAGTACATGAAAAAGAAATGATAATGTCAAATTCATACAAACTAAATTTAATTCCACATTACTTACTGCGGTGGCTCAGTGACCCAAAGAGGATTCCACATTCCCACGATCAAATAAAGAAGTCACACAGCAACGCTGCGTGTTTGATTTTGTAAATGTCACATGCAAAATTATACATCTGTAGCGTAGCACGAGCAACCAGTCGACACCATACAATTTATTGAAGCGGCAAGTCATGCCGCATGCCGCATCCAGTTGCCGGCGGTAAATACAGCCTCATTACCGAACGAAAACAAATAGTACAGTAATAAATTGCCGTGTGATGCCGCCTAGAATAGCATCACCCCATTTCTTACCCATGGGTGTCGTAAGAGACGACTAAGGGACTCGAGGGTTAGATGTGTATTGCATTTTTAGGCGATGGGCTGTAACCTGTCACTATAGTGATACACAGATACCTGATTGACCTTCAAACTTTTGTCAGACGTGGTGTTAATACCCGTTTTACGGCCGTTAAAGCTCTGCCTACCTCGTAAGGGATATAGGCGTGATTTATGTATGTAACAAATAGTAAAGTGTACATCTGGTTGCTGGCCAGTGAGCACCACTTTTATCGTCAACTATTTATAACCGCAGACGAGAGAAATCGTCATACTCACTTACATACTGATAATGATAACCTTTGACCTTGAATTACCAGAAAGTGTAGTACATGACGTAGATACATATATGATAATAAATTAATAATTGTTGCGATTCCGCGTTACTAATTAAAACAGCGAATTTAAAATAGCACTGAATCTATCCATTAAATCAGTATCCAAAAAGAAAGTAGATGTCATAGACAATATTAATCATGTCATGTCTTAAATAGTCTATGATTTTCGCGTCATTCCGCAGATTTCCTTGTATGATATATTTTTAATCGCCGCTTAATTTTGACAGATACCGGGTGAAATGCGTAAAATCATATAGACTATTTAAGCGGCGATCATCTTCTATCCTTGTATAAACCTATTTAACAGAAAGTGACAGTGATATTTTTAGTTAGTTTTAGTCAGAAGCATAGAATTGACACTAATATCAGTCTAATAAATTAATTTGGCTGAAAGACTGAGCTTGTAGCGTGGAACGTCAAGTAGTAGCATTTACTACGCCGTAGCTAAGGTCTCGCACGGTACTACGCTGAAATTAAGATATTTATCATTTTATTACATTATTTTCTCAAATATAATTCTTATTTGATAAACACAATTTTTGCTTTTAGCTTTTATGTAATATCAAATATTTTGTCGCAATACTGAGTTTAATAATAAAATAAATGACATTTTTATTGCTGAATAACAAATAGTATAGTTAACTACCTCTACATTGAGGTTCATGGTTAGATTTTTAGAAATAGGGTGGTACCTACCTTCTTGTTTATTTCTTCAAGAACAAAGTAAGCCAGCATACCTTTTTTACCCGACCTGCCTCAGAAGAGAGTTATATTTTTCGACAGTATGTATGTAGGGTGAAAGACCAGTTAAATTCCCACACTCATACCTGGATGGAGGTTGCACAAGATAGAGACAAATAGAAGAAGGAGGGGAAGGCCTTTGCCCAGCAGTGGGACATGTCAGGCTCGTTATCAAATAAATAAATGAATAAAATGTTTCTGGACAAGTTAATTCTTTTCTTTGTTTTTGTTTGGACGGGCTACAGTCCAAACAAAGCAAAAGAGCTGTCATTCGTTTTTTGTTTTAGCAGCGCAGGTTTTATAAAAAAATATGAACTTTAAAAGGTGGGGTTAAATAACGAAAAATTATAACATCGAAATTTCTTTATTATGAGCCACAGTCGGGTTTTAATTTTTAATAATTATCTTGGTTAAATAACCATAATCTTTGTCCATATAACAGCAAAGACAGCAGCAAGAACAGTTTTTGGTGTCGATTTGAAGTAACATCACTTCTGGCTCTTCTGTTCAAACTCGCGTTGGCAAACGGAGCGCTATTGAATGGTTTTAATACAAATTGAACGAAATTTCTGTATTTTGATGTATTCAATTCAGTAATTTGTAAATGTATCTGTCATAAATCATAATTATCACATCACTAAACGAACAAGTATAAATCATGATCTAGTCTCACTTTACGTAGGTTAGCTGGAAGATTTCTTAGTAGAAATAAGTTGTCCTGTTGTGTCGTTATTCTTTGTATGTTTCTTTTGTAATGTTTTTGTGAACATACATACATACATACATACACATATCACGCCTATAATCCCTTGCGGGGTAGGCAGAGCGTAAACAGCCGCGAAAAACGGCCATTTACACCACGTCTGACAAATGTTTGAGGGTTATTTGGAATATTGTGTGTCGCTATAGTGACAGGTTGTCAGCCCATCGCCTAAAATTGCAATACACACCCTCGAGTCCCTAAGTCGCCTCTTACGACTCCCACGGGAAAGATATGGGGTGATGCTATTCTAAGCCGGCATCACACGGCAACAATAAACGGTAAATAAAATAAATAAATAAATAATGTAGGATAACGCTACACACTTGTTTATTATTATGTAGAAAGTTTAACGCTCTACGTTTCAGCTGAGAAGGCTTTTTTAACCAGCAACCTAGAGAGCTACCATATAATAATCAAATAAATTGCGTAAACCTACATCCAGCAATTTACATCTTTTGTAACGGGGAAAGTGGTTACCTTAGTTATGTTATGTTATGGTATACTGCTACCTTATTGACATAGAGTTGTAAAAAGGTAATACAAATAACAAAAGTAAACCAATGCTCTTAGGCGGAACATTGCATCAATGGGTACTGTCTGAAAAACTGAACTGTATTATTTAAAAATATGTACGTCAATAAATTTGAAAATGTTATTAGAATTATTATTATCTTAAGTTAGCGCTCTCACTTGCCGTGAAATAGATTTCGAAAAGGATAGGATATATTTAGATATTTTCATGCTTAAAATGGCAAAGATGCCATCTCTAGTCAATAAACCCATCACGCTGACCAAATTTTGAGCCATTTCTGTATCTCTTATGGTTTGGTAGGGCAGCTTGTGGGCTGCAACAGGTACCTACTTCAGACCCTTAATGTCTTGGTAAAGAAATAAACTATTTTATTATTATTATTGGTGCCAGCAGAAGGCGCCTATCATGCTAAAAGCTTTTGCTTCGTAACCATTTCCGTATCCCTTATAGTTTAGCGGGGCTTTTGTTAGACCAGGTACTCCAGATCTTTGTAACTGCAAGAGCAACCAATCATGCTGAATCACTTTTCCTTTGGAGACATTTTTGTGACTCAAATAGTACATCAGCACACATCAGGTACCTCCACCAAACCGTTGATGTTTATACGTAACAACAGAAGTGGACAGACAGACCATCATGCTGAACTACTTTTCCTTTTGAGTCATTTTTGAGTCTCTTAGTTTAACTGGGTTCCTGGTGGTCTACGTCAGGTACTCCATACTAGACCCTCGAGTGCAAACAAAAAATAGCCTAGGTCCTTTCTCAATGGATTATTATATCACAGAGGTGGCGTTAGCTCTGCAACTAGTAACATCGACTCCGTATTAGACTTGCATTTAAAAATAGTTATAGTGACAATAGAGTTCAAAAAAACATCTTCAATTGTGTGAACGTTGATAGAAGCTGTGTAAAAGTGTTAGTGACACAATTTATTGCATATTATCGATACAATCCAAGGAACATTATCTTAATCGAACTTAAGGTAAAAAGTGCATAAATACAGATTATTACTGAAGAATAAATTACATGGAAAGTGTTTAACCGTAGTGAATTGAGAATTCACACAAAAGGTACTGATAAAATTGACTATATTTTTATAAATCCTATGATTTGTGAGTTATCTCCCGTTACGATTTTTGAAATCGCCTTTGATTGATATAAACAAAAGGAACTGACCAATCAGTGGCTACAAAAAGGGCGCTACTACTGACATCTAGCGCCAAGTAGCTGAACTAGCTGTACAGCAGACCTGAGCTCGTGCTACCACTACTCGCCACTAGAGGTCGCGACGTGTACCAAAATAATACAAATTAATAGGTCTAGTACTTATTAATTTCCAAAACGCGTTTTTTTAAAATATGGCGCCAAAGAAAGACGAAATAATAATTTGCAATTTATGCAAAAAAAGCAAGCGAAGAAATGATTATATTACATGTTCTACTTGCAAAAGGATACTATGTGTTAACTCCTGCGCCCAGATTTCTCGACAACGCTTTACTTTAATGGAACCTGCAAAGAAAGATAGCTGGAGATGCACAGAGTGTTGTAGGACAACGAGAACTAGTACGCCAAAAATTTTATTAAATGTTACAGAAACTAAAAAATCTACAAAGAATATTCCGGTAAGAACCATACCTGGCAAAGTGATTGCTTCTACATCCACGGCTGTTTTACCTAATTTGCCCAGACAATCAATACCCAGTAACGTTTCGAATTCGACCGATGTCGATAACAGTTGTCCAGGCAAACCTACGAGTACTCTAATGATACCTCCTATTCAAAAAAATACACCAATTTACCAATCTCCAATACAACCCACAAATTCACCAATACAAGAGCAAAACTCTACTACTTGTAAAAATGAAGAAGTCATCATTGTAAACGTACCTACGCAAAACTATTTTAGCTCATTATCATCTCTATTAGAATCCGACAGTGAAGACGACGGGGACTATGAAGACTGTGGAGACAAAATCCAATCACAATCTGTGCTCCGGAGAAGCTGCCCAGAGTTAAATAACTTATATGTGAATAACGAGTTAATTTGCCTCAGAGAAAAAGTTGAAACTTTGGAAGTGCTGTTGCAATCGGCTGAAAACGAAATAGAAAATATGTTAAAAGAGAATTATTCTTTAAAAAATAAACTTAATGGGTATAAAAAGAAATGTGAATGCCTAACACAGTTTTGTCTCACATCTACAACTAAGAAGAACCGCAAAATTAACAAAACAATGCCTATGCTTACACATAAAAACGTAGAAAAGTATATTGTACAGTCCGATTTATCTGTTGAGCTGAATAATAAACGTGAACCCGCTATTTCTATCAATACGACCCCATCATCCAGTGCAAAAAGAAACAAAATATGTTTACTGAGTTCAACTTCAAATAATAAGGTGTTAAAAACAGCAAAAATGTCTTTTGATGGACGGTATGACCTTTGTCATTATAAAAGGACAAATTGCGGAACAAAGGATCTTCTGAAGGGACTGGATACTAAGTTAAGCAACTACACTAGAGATGATTTTTGTATAATACTGATAGGCGAAAGAGACTTCTGTGAAACGAAAGACTACTTCGAATTAGTAAGTTTTATAAAGGACACTCTTATAGTTTTAAATCACACTAATATCATAATTTGTTCACCACACTATAAATATGGAAATTGTATGAACCTTTACAATTGGAGAGTGGAAATTTTCAATAATCTGCTGTACCAAAATGTAATGACTCATGGGTATGCTTACCTCATGGACACAAATAAAAACTTAGATTATAGTTATAGTATGTTTTATAGAGACTCTAGCACTTTGAATGGACTCGGTATGACAGTTATATTTAAGCAACTATTGAAGTTGGTCGACGATGTCAGAGAATCGGTAGAGAGTCAGTTTTTTCGTTAATAATATAGATAGGGGCCCGCAGGGATCACTCTCACCTTACACCTCATTGAAAACAGTCCCTATTATTACAACTAGTACAGCCAATAATATGTCAAAGTCTGCACCACTAAATATAAAAAATAACGGTAGTAAACGGAACCCTACCTTAAAATTAATACACCAAAATATACAAGGTTTTATGTCAAAACAGGATATTTTGGAAGTTACAATTTCAGACCTGAAACTTTCCAACAAAAAACCCGATATAATATGTTTAACGGAAACATTTATTAGGGCTGGTAGTGAATGTCTTATTAATTTGTCGGGTTATAATTTAGCAGCTAGTTACTGTAGGAAAAATGGCTCCAATAGAGGGGGGGTAGGTATTTTAACGGGTAAGGATATTGAGTTTAAAGAGTTGACAGATTTAGGTAGATTCACGCAAGATTGTTTATTTGAGTGCTGTGGCATCCGTCTCTTACCGTACAATATATATATCATAAGTATCTACAGTACCCCGGATTCTAATAAAACTTCATTCATAACTAAACTTGATGAAGTTCTACACAAGTATATAAAGAATGAAAAATCAAGGATCATTATAGCAGGGGATATAAATATAAACACGTTGATTTCGTGTAAGTTTTCCAAATATCTTGTTGATGTTGTGAAAAATTATGACTTGACTCTACATATCACAGAACCAACAAGAATGCATAAGTGTATTGATCATATAATTTCAAATCTGGAAGGAGCATATGGTGAACTGTTGCATTTATTTCTGTCTGATCACAACACAGCACAGTTTTTGCACGTACCTGTTCATGAAAAGTGCAATCGTTTGCTCAATTACTTTAAATATGTCAGAGATTATAGTGACTTAAATTTAGGCAAGTTCAGTAAATATCTTGAAGCTTTATCGTTCATGGAAATACTTAATGAGACAGACGTGAATGTGGCTATGAATGAGTTCCATAGTTTATTGGTGTTATTGCATGACTTGTGTTTTCCAATGAAAAAAATTAAAGTCTCAAATAATTATCTCAAACCCAAATGGGTTACAAAGGGCCTAAAAAGAAGCTGCAAAACGAAAAGACTTTTACGTTACAATTTCTACCTTTGTAAGCCGGAAGAGAAAGAAGGTAAAAAAAAAACAATATAAACGTTATTCTAAGCTTCTGCGCTCTTGTCTTAGTAACTCAAGAAAAATATATAATGATAAACTGATTAAAAACTCTAGTAATAAGGGTAGGACATCATGGTCAATAATTAAAAATAATTCAAATAATATCAATAGTGAGAAAATTATAAAGGAAATTATACATAATGGTAATAAAATTGACAAACCAGTACATATTGCTAATATTTTTAATAATTTTTTGGTGGATATGACTAATAATAATATTAATTGTGTTAAAAACACCAATACAACTAGAATTCCCAACAGCATCTTTCTAGCGCCCTTTACACCTTATGAAATTGCTGGTTTAATTAGATCACTGAGACCTACAAACTCGACTGGATATGATAACTTACCTACTAGAGTTATAAAACACTGTAGCGAACAACTTGTTGAACCTCTGACTTATCTGGTGAACCTATCATTAGAAAAAGGAATATTTCCGGAACTTCTTAAGAAGTCGATTGTAAAGCCTATACATAAAAAAGGGCCCCATATATATATGGAAAATTATCGCCCAATAACGTTGGTTCCAGTTCTATCAAAAATTTTTGAGAAAGCAATGAAATTGCGACTTGTCAACTTTGTAACTAAGTTCCAAATTCTAAGAAAAGAACAGTTTGGCTTTCAATCAAACAAATCTACCACCCTAGCTACCTTTAATCTCATTCACAATATAACTGAAAACGTTAATGCTGGAATAAGAACCACGGCGGTCTACTTTGACATGACCCGCGCCTTTGATTTTGTTTCACATCGCATACTTTTAGAAAAAATGGAAAATCTGGGTATAAGGGGATTAGCTCTTCAGTGGTTGAGATCTTATTTGCATAACAGAACCCAAGCTGTACAAGTAAAGAGCTTGGACAATAATGGTTGTTTAGTGTCAAACATATCGGATTTTAGAGTGAATGCTTGTGGTGTGCCTCAAGGCAGTGTACTTGGGCCGCTACTGTTTTTGCTCTATATAAATGACCTTACGAATGTTACAAACCATAAATGTGTGCTGTTTGCAGATGACGTGTCAGTAATTATACCCTGTAAATCTGGCTTATCTACATACGAATCAGATATCAATAACACTGTGAAAAATATTATCATTTGGCTAAATAATAACAACTTAAGGGTGAATTTGGAGAAAACTTGTTATATACAATTTGGTACGAATAGGCAAAAAAAAATATCACTAAATATTAACTATGGAGATAATAAAATAAAAGAACAGACTAACACAAAATTTTTGGGTCTCACAGTAGATGAAAACCTTGCGTGGGTACATCATATTGATAATGTGAGAAAAAGACTTAATAGTTTTGTTCATGTTTTACGTCGGTTGCGTCATATAACTGCAATTTCAACTTTACTCGCAGCTTATCATGGGTATGCTGTGTCTATCTTAAGGTATGGACTTCTTATATGGGGCAATGGCATTGATTCTGACAAGCTATTTATAGCTCAGAAAAAGTGTGTGCGAGCAATTTGTGGAAAAGGCCCCCGTGATTCATGTGTTCCATTGTTCAAAGAGTTGGGTTTACTTCCATTTCCGTGCCTTTACATTTATGAGGTCTCAATCTTTGTAAAAAATAATATCAGTCTGTTCAAAGAAACTAAAGATGTACATAGTAGGAATGTAAGAAACCCTAACAAACTATTGTATCATAGCACTCCAAGACTAGCTTTATACCAAAACCAGTGTACCTCAATGTGTGTGAAGGTCTATAATAAATTACCCGATGACCTAAAAATATTGCCAAAGAAGTTATTTAAGCGAAAATTATTGGTCTGGTTAAAAAATAAGCAATATTACAGTTTGAAAGATTTCTTAATGTAATTGTTTTGTCCTGGAGTACCTATTGACATAATTTTTTATATTACAATTATTTTATTGGATTTAAGTAATAAGTAAAATTAAAATTTAGTGACTCTATTTATATAATTGACTTTAATTTATTGTACTATTTTATGTTATTGTTTTTTTTTTTTATGAATGTTTAAATTTACATGCCATAATTGGTAAAATATGTGATTCTAATTATATTAATGTAACATCTGTAATTTACCATGTTTTATGTGAATAAAGTTCTGTATTCTGTATTCTGTATCATTTCTTTTAGATCATGGTTACAACGTATTACTTATCTACTCGAAAGAAGAAGCGCAGTTGTACGTTTCTACTGATTAACCTACTTTGTTTCCTAAAGAAAATAGATATTCTCCTGCAGTAAAAAGTAGCCGATTTCCTTTTCTTTTTGTTACTTAGGGTTATGCTAAAATTCAAAATCTTTCAGTGGATTTCGGGTGATGCTTTCACACGTCAGCATATTTACAGATGAACAGCTTTTGGGTGAGCTCGCTCCATCTTAGACTCTGTCTCTGTCCTATGACCTAGACTAGAGTCAAGAGCAAACCCATCCTTAATAAAAAAAAACAGATGACATTTCTAAAAACTGTTGGAGCGTGTTCTGTTATTAATTTTAAGTATCCCCAAACATTTTTTTATTTTTTATTTCTTCTATGTACAGACTTTCGACCCTCTAGAGTTTTATTATATGTATGTATAGATAGATTATTCTGTACAACTTATTTTTATTAAAATTTGTATTCTGTCTATAAATATTTACCAGGAAGCCGTGAAAGAATACAAAGCAACCTTCAAATATAGTCACTATAATTGTGAATTCTTCGTATAAATCCACAAATTATATAGATTAATGTATTCAGTATAACACAATAGGTCAAACCTGATTAAACAGAGAAATTACATTAACTTCATATTTGGTTGCCACTCAAATTATTCACATATTGTATGTGAAGACAGGTGCTAAGTTAGTAATAATAACTTGTCATTATTGGCGTAAAGAGTCAAAGTGTAAAATAAATATTTGGATAGACTGAAACTTAATTATCACCAGTACGCTGTTTTTATAAAACGTTACATAAACTGCAATATTACCTCTATATGTTAGATTCCGCATAATGTGTTTCACGAAATATTTTTATTTATGTTTTATTTATTCATTTACCGTTTATTGTACACAAAAATGTCTTTAAATGACAAGGGACACACATACAAAAAATACCGACACAACCGGACAATTTATTTCTACTAAGAAATTTATTCCAGCTGACCTACGTAAAGTAATATGTTATTTACCTTGGTCTTGTCCTATGCAAAACTATGCTGTAATTTTTTATGATAATTTATATGTGTTGGCCTGAGATAAGGGATTTTAAATTTTAGAATTGAAGTAAGAGTTGAAACACACCACACGTCACTGGAATATACTATTGAGTTTACTCACTAAATGATTTAAATTATCCTAAGAGTCGGTTGCAGTCTTTACAGTACATAGTTTAAATATCTGGCCCGATCGTGTAGCGGATACCCTGCCCGCTACGCCAGAGGGTCGTGGATACAAATATTTGTTTAGTCATTTTCAGATACGTGTGTTTAGGTCTGGGTGGTTTTTATGTATAATACATACATACATACCTAAATCACGCCTATATCCCTTACGGGGTAGGCAGAGCGTTAACGGCCGTTCAACGGATATTAACACCACGTCTGACAAAATATAATATTTTTTTTATATTAAGAAAAAAGTATGAATATCAGTTATCTAGTTCCCAGAGTACAAGAATATTTGCTTAGTTTGATTTGCTAGATGGCGATGTGAGAATTAAACGGGATATTCATTTAATATGTAAAAACTGTAAGATATTTTTCCTAGGTAGTATTTACCGAACATTCCTAAATTCCCGACTTAACTGAGTAGTAAATACTCTGTTAAATATAGGATGATTCCCTTGACAGCAGGTAGCTAGATAGGAAACCAAGTGAGGGTGAAAAGGACAAAAGAAAAATTGTATGAATCTGACAGCTGTCACAGAGGTCAAGCAATATTGTTATTTTTTTTTTAATAAAGATGGGTTTGCTCTTGACTCTAGTCTAGGTCATAGGACAGAGACAGAGTCTAAGATGGAGCGAGCTCACCCAGAAGAAGCCTGTTCACTCTTATTTTGAAGAGATTAGGGTTGTATGCGTTTGGAAACACAGACGCAGGTAGTGAGTTCCACTCTTTAGCAGTGCGCATTATAAAAGATGACTGGAAGCGCTTAGTCCGAATTGGCGGAATGGCAACCAGGTATGGATGGTATCCGGCGGTGCGTCTGGATGTCCGATGGTAGAAGGGAGCTAACCTAAGCTAAGGGAGCTTTTAAGAACTATAGTTACCTATTCACTAGTAAGTACCTTGAGATCGGAAATAAATCCGTGACTAAAGTTAATGTGGGACAAAGCGCAAAACTAATAAATTATCTCGTTTTATACATCTATAATGGTTATTATAGTCCAAATCAAATAAATAATTAATTAAGGAAAGAGGTCACTAAATTAGATTTGTTTGTTCGTCTGGAATTATTTATTTAATTATAAATATTTGATCACATAGTTACATGTAGCAAATTAAGTGCAAACGATACACCAATATCACACAAAAGTAGCTACAAATTAGCCCACGTAACTTTAATGCATTTTATAAAACGTGAAGGTATACTTAGGTACCACGTGTTGATATTGATAGGTGAAATTTTATTTTTCCATTCTAAGATTCTTTATTTATAAAAATGCATTTGCGAATGTGTCTTTTTCGGTACTTACTTATACCTACTTTAGAAAAAATTACAGTTAACCTGTATTCAATTGTAATAGTGATTTTCTCTCGGAAACCATAGGTCTGTGTTTTAATTCATGTATTGGAATACTAAGAAGTTTGGAATAAGTGACTTTGTTTCGAAAAAAGGGTCCCACCATACTGACATATTTAAACCTGAGTAGGTCACCCACTAAGCTGTAATCGAGTATATTATTGACATGCAATGTCACCGCGCAAATCCTTTATCATAATAAGTGCATTTATTGAGCTCAAAGACGACTCAAATTGCCCGCTTATTCTATTAAATTTTTTATAAACTTTTGTTTGTCTTGTCTGCCGTAGTTATGCAGCAAATTTTATATTCAGACATTACTTTTGTAAATATTTGCTAAAATTTGTTTTTAATACTCATTATTATTTAATGTTTGGTTTTGATAAATAATTTCCATCCTACAAAAAAGTGTTTCAACTGTTTGACAAAGTCAAATCGTATGGAAAATTATTTTAACGCTGTCTAAATGCGCGTCTAACTTTTTTGTCACAACACTGTAGTTGTTTACGCGCTGAGGTAATCCGGAAGCATAGCCGGGTAGTCTGGTACTTTCTTCAAAACAAAAGATGTTTATGCAGTGTACCGGGCGAGAAGCCGTCCGGCGTCCGTCCGGCGACCGGACAACGGCGACCGGCGCGTGCGCATCAACAAACGACGAGTTTACAACTACGCTTCCCGGCTGTAGGCTGTAACTGTTTGTGACCACGTCCACAAGTAGGGTAGGAATTCATCTACGTATTAAAATTCTAATCACAATACACATCATAAATTGTATGAGCTTAGACAACTGGCGTGAAAGATCTTAGATGATAATTCAGACAATATTTGTATCACTTAAAGATACTAGGGTTAAGTATTCTTTCAAAAGGGTTTTAGGCAATATGTGATTAGTATACAGGGTGTAAGAGAAACCCCCTCGAATACTGATAGGGTGCATGCAGACCATGAAACGGAACAACTTTTCCCTAGAAACATATGTCAGGAAACGACAAAAAAAACAACCTCTTATACAAAATCACAATCAGCTGACTGCATTTACTACAAAGTAGTAAAAAATGGAATGTAAAAAAAATACGTTTTCTGAAATATTTATTTATAGGAATTTGTTCAGTATCATGTTCCTTATCAGTATTCGGAGGGTTGTCCCTAAAGGTGCTGTTCCGAACCGAGCGGCCGACGTCGGCCGCCGCGGCATGTGCCATCGGCCGTCGGCCGCTCGGTTCGGAACAGTACCTTTATACTCCTTCCTAATTGACGAGCACATTCAAACCGACTCCACCCTCCCAACTGTACTCGCTGCCGGGATATCTCCACCTCGCATCCGTCGATATGCTGCTTGCTATGTGGAGAGACCTAAACAAACGGAAGACCGGCTGCACAACCACGTACCGCCACCATCACGACTCTAGAGCGGACAAGGTTTCATGAGTGAACCTTATTCGCAGAAAATTGGGGCTCCTGAAATAAGACTTGACGCGTCACAATCTCCGCCTGCTGAAAAACTTCCACCAGTGGCCTGTGCTATCATTGAACAACTACAATTCTACAGGCGAAAAAGTGGCAACATCGCGCCAAAATTAATATTTAAATAGCAACACTGATGAAAATTACAACTACAGGCGTTTTTCGTAGCTACAGGTCTACAATTTTACAAGTCATAGCTACAGGCACCTGTAGATTTCCATCGACAAACCATAGGGTAGATTTTGCTTTTAAAAACACAATCGAGCAAGTTTTTACAGGTGTTCATCAAAAGACTTGTAAACTACAACTGTAAAAACTTACAACTTGTGAATAATTTTACAGGTCGTCTGACCTAGGTAATTATTCTACAAGTGCAAGATTTCTGCATTAAAGTCTATTCAATATGTTCAAAAGTACTCAAAATGCGTTCCTTGCCAAATTATTTTGCTCGAGGCGTTAAATAAAGCAAAACTTTATCGTCAATTGTGGATTATTATTATTAATTCACAACAGTACTATTTTAACGTACTCTATCAATAATATGATTTTTATTAGAAATATTGTTGATTTCATTTTTGTAATTTCCTTTTTATTACAATAATAATTTTCAGTGTAATGTCTTATATATATTTAGCAAAGTGTATACATACTTTTACATTATTTTATCTGTGCTATAGCATTGACGTTGAATTTGAGTGAATGAAATGAATGAATCGATAGTGTTGTACATCGACTTGTAAAATTTACCTGTAGTCGAGATTTTGGAGCGGTACTTACTATGGTAGCTTTACAAGTGTCTTCATAAAACGCCTGTAACCTGTAAATTGTAACTACAAGTGTGCTACAGGCAGATTTTCGCCTGTAAATGTGGACCTGTACCTGTACAATGATAATACATGGCACAGGTGGTGACCTTCCCCGGGCAGTCTGGAAGTCTCTCAACTGACTCCAGGCTGGTGTTGGAGGGTGCCACGCAAACAGATTTTTTCATGCCAAGTGTGGTTGTGACGCCATCCAAACCATGGACCACCTGCTGGGCTGATCCAACTATCCCAAGACATGCTCACTTCAAGACATAGACGAGGCGAACCCAACAGCCATTGCCGTGGCCAAGCATTTGGCCATATAAATGATGTTAATAAAAAAGAAAAAGAACAATAAGAAAATAATAAATAGATGCTTCCCTCCTCCTTGAGTTGTGTATCCTCAATGCTGAGGATCATGACCTCGTCGAATAACTTTCTCCTGGATTATGTGACGCCATCTTGTTCTATCTTCGGTGGTTTTCATGGCTTCGCAAACTGTGTGGTGCCTAAAGTTGTGCGGATCTGATCAGACCAACGAGTCGGGTTTCTGCCTCTGGGTTGTTTACCGTGCACTTTGTCCGTTATTAGATTGTCAAATTACATGACTTCTCACGATTGTCACCTTTCTTTCGGACAATGTGGCCAAAGTATTCGAAACTTCTTCGCTTGCGTAAATTGTGGTGAGTTTCATGGGAATCTTGAGTTCCGATAGCTTAAATATGAAATCACCTACTGTTTTCTGACAAGAAGTAGGTGCTAATGCTGTTGTTTTCATAACGCCTGCAGACCTGCAGTACAATCATACACGCGCATACGTCAAATTTATTGGTTAATTCAGATTAATTACTGGACTATTAACCGTGTTATTCAACACCAGATAATAGTTGACAATAAATACTGTTGTTATTAGTTTGTTTGCTCGCCTCGAGATGCAATAATGAGGCGATTTATTAGCTATTTCATTTATTATCATAATTTCTCTGCTGTTGCTCTGCTAAAGTGCATGTGACTGACAGACATACTAGTGTGTTGATAATGAGTAATTAGTGTAGAGAGATATGGAAAACGTAGCACGCGCACAGTGACAACTCGTGCAGATCAACTGCAATCGAACCACTGAATTGCAGTTCTAATGTGGTCAGAATTCACATTATACAAATATATTAAAAAAAGAAACTGACTGGGTAGTCAATGTGTGATATCTATATTATTGCAGGATTGCAGCAAGAAACTTTGATTTCCGTGGTGATAAGTAAACATCACCCGCAAACAGATTGCATCACCCATAAGTAATCTGGGAACATCATCGATACCATTTGAAAATTTAAAGTTAGATCTACTTAGCACTTTTTTTAACTTTTCAAACCACGTGAATCGGTTAATAAAGGCAAGGGTCTGAACTAATCTTTCTTCTATCTTTTCAACACCGAGTCTCTTTCTTTTCTTTTTTTTCTGGACAATGAGTCCAATGAACCCTGGTAGTGTCAGAGTTTTTCAACCGCCAACTACTAGTAGTAGGCCTTTGACATGGTTATGTAACGAACGCTGTCTAAGTAATGCATGGGAGACAGCAACCGACACTGAAGGCTTAATGTGCCCTCCGAAGCACCAAACCATCTCTCTTTTCAGACGAACAGGTGATTGAGCCTGCCTTCTATAAAAAATAACGGGGTATCGGATCCAGAACCTTTACGTCGCAGGTAGTCGCATTATAAATTACTAAGAATGCGGTCGTCAAAGTTAACTACTAATAAGTATAGTATTTTAAAGTAAAATATATTTTATGCGCGGGAGAGGCCTTTGCCGAGCAGTGGGATCTGATAGGATAAATAATGATAATAACTTTGTAAACTGCATATTTACTGCAGTAAAACTGATGAACTGCCGTCGGTCTGCACAAGTCTTAAGAATCATGAAGAATTTTTATCAGCTATTGATGAGTCAAGTTTAAGCACCTGTATACCTATTTAAGCACGTAAACATATGACTTCTCTGAAAACACATTCATGAACAGCTCATGACATACATAGTTAAAGATATTAAACTCAAAAATGCGTTGACAAATACATACACATATCACGCCTATAATCCCTTGCGGGGTAGGCAGAGCGTAAACGGCCCCAAAAAAACGGACATTTACGCCACGTCAGACAAATATATGAGGGTCATTCGGAAAATATTCTGGAAGATATTTTCTATTTATAGGTTTATTTTTTGTATTGATTGTTTTTAATTGTATTTTATTAAATATAAAATGTAACTGAAACGAAAACTAGTCGACATGTGTATTCTTCCCGTCCTCACGTACGGCGCACAAACGTGGTCTTTGACTGAAGCACAAAAGTCCAAACTCAAGGTTTGCCAACGCGCCATGGAGCGCAGCATCTTGGGTGTTAAAAGGATCGACCGGATCAGGAACACAACCCTGCGCTCAAAAACTGGCATCATAGACGTCGGCAAAAAAATGTAAAAAAAATGTACGATGCATTAGTGCACCGATTCTCAACAGTTTCAATTTCATGACCTCCAGAAATGCAATATAATTTTCGGAAACAATATAATTGTAAATCGCCATAGTGACAGGTTGTCAACCCATCGCCTAAAATTGCAATACACACCCTCGAGTCCCTTAGTCGCCTCTTACGACTCACGTTAGAAAGAAATGGGGTGATGCTATTCTAAGCCGGCATCACACGGCAGTTGACAAATATCTTTGCAGTTATACATAAGTACTTGTCCTCCCTGACGTCCCAACGGCTTTCCCATAGGAATAGGTGTATTAGCTATAAATATATAAAAACAAAATATAAAATAATAAAGAAATATATAAATTACAAGTGTATATATTGATTTGAGTTGTGTTACCCGTGTTTAGTTGTTTTAGCGATCAATAGTAATTAGTTATTCGCTAAAACAAAGTCTAGTCTTTAGGTAGTTTAAATGTTGGAAATTCCGTTCCGATGTAATGTTTGTATAAAAAGTATTTTTTTTTTAAGTGGCCTTAGTTTCACGGCACTTTGTTAATGTGTCGAAGGCGCGAAAGTCTTCATTTAACAGATATACCGGCAAATCTCTTGGAATAGCACTTTTAATTTGCAGATAAAGTGTGAATTAAAGATATTTATTATATAATTATCTCAAAGCATTTGAATGTGTATTCATTGTGAGTATACATTTGAATCATACGCAATTCCTTTAATTTGAAAGTTTTAAGTACCTATTGCTATAAGTACAGGGTTATTTTTTATTCTTCCCGGAAATTTTACAGGGCGATTCTAGTCATGATTCTAAACAACTTTTATTATGGGGTCACCTGCAAAATCGCGAAAAAATCGCTGCTCGCTCCATAGAAAAGTTCATACCTACTCAAACAAAATGTATGGCAACAGGTAACAGCTGTTTTTTTTTCGCGATTCCGCAGGTGACCCCATAATAAAAGTTGTTCTGAATTATGAGTAGAATCGCCCTGTAAAATTTCCGGGGTGAATAAAAAATAACCCTGTCCTATAACCCTATCCAATAAAATATTTTTTGTAACTCTGCTTGGTAGAAATTACTTTTCTATTATTTGCGCAACTAATCAAATATTTGGTGAAATCGTTAAACTTCACATGTTCAGTACCTATTGTTATACTGTTTAACTCAAAAGCTCGAGAAAATGTTCTGACACTGAAAGTTGTCAACAGTTTCTAAGGCACTGTTTTTACATACCTACATACATACATAAATCACGCCTCTTTCCCGGAGGGGTAGGCAGAGACTACTTTCTTCCACTTACTACGATCCTGGCATACTTCTTTCGCCTCCTCTACATTCATCAATCTCTTCATGCATGCTCGTCGGTTTAGGGTACTCTTGACCTGACATTTCTTTAGCACGTCCCCGATTTGATCGAGGTACGTTCGTTTTTACCTCCTGAAAAATCTGAATACAATCACAGATGAGTTTGTAGTAGAAGTACAATGAGTACTTAGTAAAAAAAAGGTGAAGGTACACCTCAATTCTGCTATAAGAATACAATGACGGTCGCATGAAAATTTACCAAAAAGAATTATATAATAACGCTTTTATAATATCAAAAAAGTAGTGCCACAACCTCCCGGCCTTGAACCCATATTATATTACGTGATAGCAAAAAATAGTACCTACTAAATCATTAAAGTAGATACTTAATTCACATGTAATCGTTAATGAATTGAAATAATGGCTAGATCAGAACTTATAGGTCTTTTTGTTATTTTTAAGAGCATTCTCTAATCGGCGGAGTAACCGCCAGCGGTCTGTGTCTTCTGTCTGCAAAATGAAATAAATTTGAATATGACATCAAAAGTTATCCGTGTAAGTTGAAATAATTCTGTGATTCAACTTTCCTCAGGTGAGTTCTCCAAATCCTTCTTGCGTAGATGCAAACCTCGGTAGTTCAGTCGGTAAGGCGGTTCTCCCATTTGTCGTCTGCCGCTGCGTTTTTTTAACGCACCGTAACTCATACGTCTGTCAGACGAAAGGAAATTGCAAATTCTAGTCTTTTTCCCATACAAAGACGGCTACGGTGCGTTTAACTTATCTACGGTGCGATGACAGACGCATCCTTTACGCATAGTAGCCGTATTTGTACATACGGGGTGTAAGGGGCAGCATTCAGAAATCATCATAGTGTGCATGCAGACCATAAAACTGTACCACTTTCTCCTAGGAACATATGTCAGGAAACGAAATTTGACCTCCCATACAAAATCAAGTTCAGCCGACTGCAATTAAACTATGGGAGGTCGACATTATTCTTGCGTTTCCTGTAATATATTTTCATGGGAAGTTGTTCAGTTTCATGGTCTGAACTCTATCAGTTTTTGGAGAGCTGTCCCTTACCCCCCTGTATATTGTTTAAGATCGAAAATCTCAATTACCTTTCAACTGACAGACGCGAGCGTTACAGACGACAAGTAGGAGAACCACCTTCTAACCAACCAAGTCGCGTGTGGTAGAAATGATCGTCGACGTATAAGCACAATCGTCGAGCCAGCCATTGTTCTGTCGGTCAGCTGTTACATATAGTTTCTTACAAATAAACTCTGCTCCGAGCTGAATTCGACATTTCTTGCACCAACATTATTAGGTTTATGACAAGATGAAAATATTTTTGCCGTATGATGCCGGCTTAGAATAGCATCACCCCATTATTTCTCGCGGGTGTAGTCAAAGTAAGAAGCACCTACAGACTCTATCAAGAACCTAGGAGTCATCCCAGATACAGACTTACTTTCAGAGAACACATATACAGGGTGTAAGGGACGGTGTACCGAAAACTTTGCCGGCATGATCAGACCATGAAACTGAACAACTTATTATCACACATACATACACATATCACGTCTATAACCCCTTGCGGAGTAGGCAGAGCGTAAACAGCCGCAAAATAACGGACAATTACGCCACGTCTGACAAATATTTGAAGGTTATTCGGAAAATTGTGTATCGCCATAGTAACAGGTTGTCAGCCCAAAGCCTAAAATTGCAATACACACCCGTCTCAGTCGCCTCTTACGACTCCCACAGGAAAGAAATGAAGTGAAGCTTTCATTAATGATAATAAACCTACGTTATTTATTTATTTTACTATTATTCATTATGCTATTTTTTTCTTAAAACCTAACCCATCACACTTATACCTCTATACCTATAAATATATTTATAAATAGCAGATATAGTTAACTTTTTACACACTTGAACATATAATCTAATTCTCATCTACTTCTTCTAATGTCACCGTGCACACCTCTACCTAATATTCTTATTTACGGTACACACATTCCACTACCTACCTACCCACCACGACACAGGGGTACCTAGTGTGTGAAGTAAAATAACCTTGTATTTACAGTATAAGTATGTTCTAAAGTGCTTTAAATTCTTGCATTCTATATTCAAATATAAACACTTTATTAATATTATAGAACTAAGGGACTTGAGGGTTTGTAATTCAATTTATTTATTTAACCGTTTATTGTACACAATATAACACAAAGGACAAAACTTATAGGTCAATACACAACAGGTCAGCTTATTTCTAAAAAGAAATCTCTTCCAGCAGACCTAGGGATTTAATAATTAATAAATTTATTAATTTAACTTCAATTTTAAGCGACAAGCTGACAACCTGTTACTTTAATAATAAATGATTTCTCTGAAACGCCCCTTAAATATTTGCCAGACGTGGCGACAACAACCGTATTTCTACGGTCGTCAACGCTCTTCCTACCCCACAAGGGATAAAGGCGTGATATTTTTATGTATATATGACAATAATATTTATGATAGAGAAAGAAAGTGATTTGGTTCGGTCTGTTTACTGCTAATGTTTTATAATCCATTATAATATTTTTTTACAAATAGAATACTAATATCACTAAATATGTAAATAAAACTGGTCTTAATACATAAATAGTACATATATCTACTGAAATATATTTATACATTAATGTAATAATAAAAATCTTCTGTCGTGTAGGTCACCGAGTCAACAAAGCTGGTGAACTAATTAAATAAATTTAATGTTCTTGCAAATTTATACAGGGTCGCCCGTATAGTCACGTCCAAAGACAAAATTTGAATGCCTTATACTAAGGGGTATCCGAATTACCCCCATGTATGTTCTGCGATTTTTTGTACTTTCCGAGTTATTCAACTTTTAAAGTTGTATGAGAAAAATTTCTACTCGCCGGCTTTTCACTTCTTTTCTTAAGTTCCGTTAATAGGGCTTTTCAAGCGGTTATTTCTATGACATTATCTTCATGACCTGTACTTTGAAACATACAAAAAAAGGAAAATAGCCTCCCAGTTCAATTTTCCTCATACAAATTTAAAAGTTGAATAACTCGAAAGTTACAAAAAATCGCGTAACATATATGGGGGTAATTCGGATACCCCTCAGTATAAGGCATGCAAGTTTTGTCTTTGGACGTCACTATTCGGGCCACATACATACATACATACATATAATCACGCCTCCTTCCCATAGGGGTAGGCAGAGACTACATCTTTCCACTTGCTACGATCCTGACACACCTCTTTCGCTTCTTCAACATGCATCAATCTTTTCATACATGCTCGTCGGTTTAGGGTACTCTTGACCTGACCTTTCTCTAGAACGTCCCCGATCTGATCCAAGTACGTGCGTCTTGGTCTTCCCCTTCCAACGTTCCCATCCACACTCGCCATATACACCTGTTTCGTTAATCTTCTTTCATTCATTCTCTCAATGTGACCAAACCATCTCAGCATTCCTTTTTCTATACCAGTCACTATGTCATCTTTTATACCGCAACGTTCTCTAATCACGCTATTCCTTATCCTGTCACTCAATTTCACTCCTATCATACTTCTTAGCGCTCTCATTTCTACCGCATTTATTCTACTTTCATGCTTTTTCTGCCATACCCAACTTTCACTCCCATACATAAGTGTTGGAACTAACACTCCTCTATGCACAGCCAGACGTGCCTTATTAGACACTGTCTGGCTGTTCATAAAGGTATGCAACGCTCCATTCACCATGTTGCCGGCATTTACCCTCCTTTCAATATCACTTTCACACTTTCCATCTGATGTAAACTTCGATCCCAAATATACAAACTCTTTCACTTGCTCCACCCTCTCTTCTTCTATCATAATGTTACACTCCGTCATACCTTCGTCTTTTTCAAAAACCATTGATTTCGTCTTACTTACATTCACTTTCATTCCTTTCTTTTTCAAAGCCTCATTCATAATGTTTACCATCTTCTTACCATCTTCGGGCCACCCTGTATATTAATTTCCATTCATTATAAAAACGTGTGTGATAATAATACTTATACGTAGTTGTTATAATATACATTTTTTCATCATAAGTTTTCCTGCATTCGTCCTCATCCCCCTATCCCATATCATAATTTAGTTGAGTTGAGGTGCAATGTGATTCACACACATATCACGCCTATAAACCCTTGCGGGGTAGGCAGAGCTTAAATGGCCGCAAAAACTGACATATACGCCACGTGTGTCTAATATTTGAGGGTCATTTGGAAAATTGTGTATCGCCAAAGTGACAGATTGTCAGCCGATCGCCTTAAATCGCAGTACACACCCCCCTTAGTCGCCTCTTACGACTCCCACGGAAAAGAAGTGGAGTGATGCCATTTTAAGCCAGCATCACACGGCGCTTAGAATGGCATAAAATATAATGTGTTTCAAGAACTATATATCTACTTTAACTCCAAGAAAAGAAAATATAAAAATAGTGATTTATAAATCGCTGAAAACATGGAACTGAATCAGTTTCTAAACAATCACTAAATGAACGCATTAAGCATGTTTTTAAAGCAAAGCCTTGTTATGGTATGTCTAAACATTTACATCTGTTCATATTGCGAACTATCTGTGGAAGTTATTAATTTTTATGTGGCGGGACATGAAAATATTTTCACAAACTTTTACCTTAGTTTATCAATTGAACAACACTGTAAACGAATGAGTTGTTGATAAGGTATTACGCCTCCCAAAAGTCGAAAAAATTATATTCCATAGAAATTTGTAGTTCAGCTGACCGGAATTACTATGTAAGGTTAAAGTATTGTACTTTAAACTTATTCAACGAAATTCGTTCTGTTAAATGCGGCTTCCCGTATCGCTAGCTCCTAAACGAAACTAAGCTAAACCTTCATGTTTCGGTAGCTTATTTACAATGCATTGACGGTGACGCATTGCCTCGGACTGTATAAAATATAACCATATATTGGATGTCAGCTTAGTATGTTGTGTGAGAGTAGACTAAGTAGAATATCAGTGTAGCTGGATCTGTAGACTTTACCGCAGCCCGCCGCCGTGCACGGCGCCGCTCGCATCTTTCTACAGATACACATTTTAAATCAGAACGTCCAAAACCAAAATAAACTTAAACATAAATGTAAGTTCATATATTTATTATTGAATTTAAAATAATTATTTCTGCGATGGCTTAGTGATTTAATGAGGATTTTGGCCTTCGACACCACAAGTCATCGATTTTTCAATAATTGCAATTTGCTAAATCAATTAAAACTTTTTTTGATTTAGTCTGTTTGGTCCATTTCTAAATAGTACCTCATCCGGCGCGCCAAATCGACCAATTTACCCAAAGATTTACCAAATGTGTATATATACAAACTAAAACTAGTAATTTATCTAAATCTGAAACCTTTTGAAACCTCATTGATATTTTAGGTAAATATTATTTTGACACTAAACCACAGAATAATAACTAGTAACTAGCACTAAACTTAACTGCGGATGGAACATTGCAGAAGAAACTGCTTGTGTTCAAAATGTCCATTTGACTCTCGTTCGGCCTACAATAATCTCTGGTACAGTGTAATTTATACTTTATACATACAACACACCTATCTCTCTTGCGGTGTAGGCAGAGAAACATTTGAGGATCATTTGGAAATTCTTGTATTGCCATTGTGAAAGGTAGGTCATTCCATCGCCTAAAATTGCAATTCTCGGTTTAATGGTGCCAAGATGATTAAATAATATTGTTATTTGGTGTGAATATAAATAAATAAAAATAAAATAAAAAAAAAACCCTCGACTTCCTCAGTTGCCTCTTACGACACCCACGGGAATGAAATGGGGTGATGATATTCGAAGCTGACATCACATAATACTTATACTATTTTTCTTTATTTTATTTGGACATATTGTAAAAAAAATCCTGATTGATTGTAAAATGACATGATTGACCTTTCATTTGTATTCAATTAAACAAAAACAAAATGTAGTACCAAAATCTACCTGCGTATTTCTCGCGGTTTTTTTGTATGGAATATGAAAACTTTGGCAGAAGTATTTGATGTCATATTACAATAATTTAATACAACGATACAACAATATTCGATGGGCAACTTAGGGCAAACAATCTTGGATGTTATATTTAAATAATTTAAAATGAGGCAGGAGAGTTGACAAATAATAATTCAAGTAGTGTTATGAATAAATGATAAACATTCTATTTCAAGCAAAATATTTGGAATATTACTGAAGTATAAATAAGTGCAACTGATTTCGGTTGTTGCAGGTGTGAGGCCTCCCAGCGGCTGAAGTGTAGCAGCTGACATGATCACCAAAGAAACCACCAACGTCAAAGTAAGTCAATGTTTTAAACACTTACGATGTTAACTTACAGTGGTCATGTGAACAATATGGCTAGTACCTATATCAGAAGCAACTTAAACCATTCATTTATGGGATCAACCTTTTCAGATATTATGTACAACCAGCATAGTACTTTCTTATATAGTTGGAGGTCCTACACACATATTTACTTCTCTACTGTGACAAGATTACAAGAGCAATTATTTTGTTAACTCGATCTAGAAAAGCTAGCTTGACATATGAATTCAGCTACTTTTGTACTCTACGATTATAATCAAAACAAAATGTTCAGTTACTTTGTCTAAAACCTAGGCTGGTTAAAATATTTAACCCATAGTTTTTCGAGCTCGTAAACCTCTCAAACATAATAAGAATGACTAAATAAGACGCCATTACTTTTTCTGTTTTGTAAACCATCATAGTCGTAATAATGTTTTTAATTGATATTTGCACGCCGATAGCTGTTTAAAAAATATTGAGTCATTCTCTTGCTATGTGAGAGGTACGTAGCTTACTTCACACTAGCTGATGGATTTAGCAAAGGAAGTCAATGGAGAGAAAACAGCAAAGCGTAATCGAGGACTTATCGCCAGCCCAACATGACTATTCGGTATCGGTCATTTGTTAAATTTCTTATTGTAGTCTTCAGTTTGCCTACTCACATCTACTCCATAAATTTCCAAAAAACATCGGTTTGGCTATCAAGCACTCCTACAATAGTTTTGACTGGCCAGTGTGACAACGTGTGAATTTGTCTCAGATGGCGGAGGAGGCGCCGGCGTCGACCGACAGCCAGTTTAACCTGGACGGCATCCTGAGCGAGCTGGGCAGCTTCGGCAAGTACCACGTGCTGCTGCTGCTGCTGCTGGCGTTCAGGGACGCCTTCCTCGCCATGTGCAACTTCAACTACGTGTTCGCTGCGGCAGACGTGGCCTTCAGGTGAGCTGCAGACACTAGACACAGGGAGCGAGCTGGGCAGCTTCGGCAAGTACCACGTGCTGCTGCTGCTGCTGCTGGCGTTCAGGGACGCCTTCCTCGCCATGTGCAACTTCAACTACGTGTTCGCTGCGGCAGACGTGGCCTTCAGGTGAGCTGCAGACACTAGACACAGGGAGCGAGCTGGGCAGCTTCGGCAAGTACCACGTGCTGCTGCTGCTGGCGTTCAGGGACGCCTTCCTCGCCATGTGCAACTTCAACTACGTGTTCGCTGCAGCAGACGTGGCCTTCAGGTGAGCTGCAGTCACTAGAGACACAGGGAGCGAGCTGGGCAGCTTCGGCAAGTACCACGTGCTGCTGCTGCTGCTGCTGGCGTTCAGGGACGCCTTCCTCGCCATGTGCAACTTCAACTACGTGTTCGCTGCAGCAGACGTGGCCTTCAGGTGAGCTGCAGACACTAGACACACAGGGAGCGAGCTGGGCAGCTTAAGCAAGAACCACATTAGGACATACAATTGTAAATATGCGCAAGTTTAAAGAACAGTTCAATAGTTTAGGATGACTTGAGGGTAACTACATGCTCTTTCTTGATGAAAATTTTAAATTATAGAGTGAAATGTTACTAGTGAATGATAGCGAAATCTCTAGATAGGCTGGTGACAAGAAAGTACTTTCCCCTAGGAACATATATAGTCAAAAATACCAAATTTTTCGTAGGAGTTTAAATCAGCTGATCAGCAAATTTGGTTGGGGGTATGGTATCTATGTTGCTTGGGGAAAGTTGTTCCTTATCACCCGTCATGAGTTTTCGCAATCGGTCACTAGTATAAAAACTTCTTTATCGGCCCCTTTAAAGAAGTTTCTAACAAAACAAATCAATTGCGATGATTGATTATTAAAAATACCTCCAGGTACAAGTTTAAACAATGGAACAGATAGAGACCATAAATATAAGACGCTGAAAGCAAAGAAAGCAATTGTTTTTACGAAATAAATCCAATACAATATGACTCATTCAGTCATTATCATTAGATAGTAAAACTGCAAACCGTTACTAAGTAAGATATAGTTTCTAAGAATCCCATCAATGAAATAATAGAAGTTATGAGTAAGCAACAGCATTTGAAGAAAGCGGGTGTCTATTGCCGAATAGCAATGACTCGGTTAAGTAATAGTAAATAGCAATAACTTCTGCTCGCGCACATAAAGTTTTTATTGCTGCTGTAATGCAAGCCTCACGTGCCGAGTGCTACTGGACGTCACCGTGAAGTGTTGTTGAAGGAAAGTTAGCCATGTTTGTTTCAGCTCACGTTCTTTGAAAATTTATGTAAGCATTGTAGATATGGCACGTGATGCCGGCTTAGGATATCGTCATCCCAATACTACCATACTCTACTTAATGTCAATTCAATCAATGAATTTTGAAACAACTAAAAGTTTTGTTTGTCGCGTGATGTCGGCTAAGCATAGCATTAGCGTCATCTCAATATTACCCGTGGGTGTCGTAAAAGGCGACTAAGGGATATCCAGGGAATGGGCAGCAGCTATCCCTGTGAAAGTATATCTTCTTGCACTACGCTCGCCAATTCGCTTGCCAAGGGGAGTCCTATGTCCAGCAGTGGACTGCCGTGGCTGTTAATGTTAGTGTATTATAGGTTCGATTATTTATTCTATGACTATGTATTTAAGTGTGTCTATTTTGAAATGACATTATTAGGACTGGTTTTCGGCATTCAATGTTAGGTGCAACTAACGTTGTAATGTAACTGTATATACCCTACATTTATACAAATGAGCCAAAATGATTTGATCAAAACGATAGTTGAAAGACAAATTCTGTTATTGTTCGCAGTCAGTTACGTGAAATAATTGACCGTTTTTCTTATACTTAGAGGACGTACAAAGAGTGTTATTGTAGTCGTGTAAACGGCATTATAAACCTATGTAAAGTAAACATCGAAGTAATTCGATAGTCCTGTCACAGTCGTGAAAATTTCATAAAAATCAGCGTATGGCAATTACTTATTTGTTTAAATCCTACTATAATATGTATAAATTCGAAAAGTTGTTCGTTTGTTTGTTACTTCTTCACGCATAAACTACTGAAATGATTGTAATTAAATTTGCTACACATATAGTAGGTAACATGGATTAACACATAGGATAGTTTTTATCACCACCCTAGTTGGTTATGCGGGCAACGCCGCGGGTAACAGCTACTCCTACTAATATTATAAATGCGAAAGTTTGTATGTTTGTTTGTTTGATACTTCTTCACGCAAAAACTACTGAAGCGATTGTAATGAAATTTGGCCTTATAGAAGGTAACATGGATTAACACATAGGATAGTTTTCACCATTCGAGGGTTATGCGGGTAACAGCTAGTGGTTTATATATGCAAGGATTGGTGGCTTCCAGATGCGAGGTGCCAGCTTGTGAGCCGCTGGACAACCGGTTCCACCCATCCTGGTCATCCTTCGCGCTGCTGAACCACACGGGCTCCTGTCAGCGGCAGGCGCCTCTCTTCAACACCTCGCATCTCCTCGAGCCGCCGCTGAGCTCAGCGCAGACCTGCTCGCCGGAACACTTCGCGCTCAACCGCACTATTCCCTGCAGACACATCGCCTATGAAGACTACAACAGCATCGTCGCTGAGGTATTCGATTATAACTCTTATATATCACATTCTCAGAGCCATCTTGTTTTCCTTGTAATTTGGATGAAGCCACAAAAAGCCGTGTCACAAACCCTTGCGAAAACCCTTATCCATCACAGCCTGTGTCTACTCAATGTAGGGTGAAATTTACTAGTGACCGATAACGAAAACTCATGACGGGCTGGTGATAAGGAACAACTTTCCTCAAGGAACATAGGCCGAAATATAAAAAAAAATGACATCTTATACAAAATTGCCGATCAGCTGATTTGGATTTCTATGGAATTTATTTTTCATATTTCGCCCTTTGTCCCTTGGGCTAAGTTTTTCCTTATTTCAGTTTCGGTTACTAGCAAAATTTCACCCGATATACTCTCTTATTAGTTTTCTCTTCCTAGAAATCATAATAAATTCACAAAAGTGACTTTAAAAATGTTACTTAACCTATCTCTCGGTTTTGTTAACTTTTGTTTGACTTTATAAAAATACGAATGGCATGCATGGGAGCGCAATTTAATTTGAATTTGATTGTGATTGGCATGGTGTAGTTTAGTTCATTACCATAAGAATATAGTGTGTAAAGTAACTGGTATTTGAGAATATTTGTTATAACATTGCATCTTTCAAACTCAAAGTTCAACTCCTAAAACTATCGCAGAAACAGTAACTTAACAGTTTAAGTATTGTCTGTACGTGTGACAGACTATGTAAAAGCAAGCATTATGCTTATTCGTTAGATAGCGGGTTACACGTTTACAGTTAACAGTTTGTTTTGTTTCCGCTGAAAACAAGCGTGACCACGCAGCTTGTTATTATCAAAACTGACAGCTCTATCCAAACATGTATTTGCGGTTAGGAAGGTACAATTTCTATGCCTCTGCACCACAACATATGCGTCGACAGTGTAGCACGATGTTGGTTAGCTTTGTATTGTCGGGCGCGGACACGATTTAATAGTGCAGTGTCGTGGTCATTGTCATGCGTGCAAGTGCAAGGATGACGAGATCCAACCGTCAGTTGCGTATGCGCAGGCCTGCGGCAGTCACGCCGATTGTTGTGTGCAATGTTGACCGCACGCTCGGCGAAGCGGCGCGGCCGACGCACGGTCCGATACCAACCCAACACGTGACACAATGTTCAATCGTGTCTGTTTTCTTTCCGATCCTCTACACTCTCCCGTGTTTATCAACTTGCGCTTTGTTTTAGCAGGCGTATGCGTCATTGGACACTCTCTACCGTCACATAGTTGACAATAGGCTGTACTTATTGTTTTACGTACAGGATTACAATAAAAACTGTCACAGTCATCATATGCATGTCCTAATCACTATTTATTTGGGGTCGGCGCAACATGTCTAATTCTTTCATTCATCTGAAATCCTCTGTACATCTTTATTACCTATTTCAGTTACCTTTTATATCATCCATCCAAACGTTTGGCTAAATAAAAATAGAAAAGCATAGGGAACATCCCTACTTATATATTCACGCATTTTAAAATTTGTACGAGGCAAGTACGAGTATATAAATGACAGATATACTAGGAAATGTGCAAAATGAATGCATGTAGTTAAGTTTTACGCAGTAAACCATAAATAATGATAGCACCAGCGCAATTTTTAGCTAGCCAATAACCATGGTTTGATGTAATGGAGGCTTAATTCTTCTTCTTTTTCGTGTGGGACACCGAGTCCAAAGTAGCAGGCCTCTGACATGGTTGTGTAACGACCGCCATCTGTGTAATCATAGACAGCAACCGGGACCGACGTCATAACGTGCCCTCCGAAGTACGGAACCATCTTTCTTGGTAATGTAGGTGATGTTGTTTGTTGCAGTTCGACCTGGGCTGCGAGCCGTGGAAGAGAACCCTCATCGGAACCGTCCACAACCTCGGCCTCATCTTCTCCTATATCCTCTCCGGCTTCATATCAGACAGGTATCCTGGCTAAACAACTTCACCAAAACTTTACATTCTTTCGTATTATGTCACGTTTTTATGCCATCTAAAAATCGACGATCGGACGAATTGAATTATGAAACTCATACCTACTTACGCTATTATAGGAACATAAAACACATATTTGACGTAACATACCTACCTACTACTGACTTCCAAATGTTTGAATGTAAATTAATGTTCAAATTGGTGAGTAGCGACACTGACATATTTGTAGATTAATACAGTTTTGAAAACACAGTGATTGTTCAATACTCAATACTAAATGAGTGTGTCATTTAATATTTAAAAGGTGGTAGTTTATTATGGCACTTACAACATGGACCCTGTTAGGCTCAACAATAAGTATTATAATATAAGATTTCAGTTTGACCGCTATATACTTTTATCCTACGATGTGTGTAAAGTTTGCTCATACCATGTTCCAGGTACGGTCGCAAGGTGGTGATCGTGTGCTCCCCGCTAGTAGTGGGTACTGTGGGGCTGGTCAAGTCCTTCTCCGTGTCCTACTGGATGCTGCTGGTGCTGGAGTTCCTCGAGACCGCGCTCGGCTACGGCAGCGCCTCCATGGTCTTGTGTAAGTACTAATACATTCATGGCTTTTGGGTTGGAGTCAAAACCCCTCCACCTATCCAGACAAACTCGTACCGTTACGAAATAAAACTGTCTGTTTTGCTAGAAACAGCTTCAACATGTCTGTCAAATTATACAATTTCTTACCCAGACATAAGAAATCTACCTGACAATAAATTTACGGCTACGCTCTCTGGACTCTGACATATCATGTAGAAATTGTTTTTATAGTTTGGACGAATTCTTTACCTATATATAAATTTTAATAATTATTATACATTGTAAGTAAATTATATCATGATGACATGTATATAATTAAATTCGATTTTAATAGGTATTGTTCTTAACTTCATTTACATTTTCATGCTGTTGTTGACGGCTGTATAGGAGATTCTTATTTCATGTAATATTACCATACATTGTACCTACCCTATTCAAGCAAAAAAAAATATCTTGTGTCTATCACCTGCGAATACTCTGGAATATGATAACTCGCGTGAAAATCTTTGATGCCAATTCAAGTATTAAGTACGCCGAAATTCCTTTACCAAAAAGTAGTGGCAGTGCTGCTTGTTTCTAGGCGATGACAAAAAGCACTGACGAAAAATTTTTGTGCCATGACTCTTCATTCTTGACAAACAGAAATATCTAATCATTTAAAAAAAAAAAAAAAAAAAATCTTTATTTCAAAAAATCCTATTGAACATAGTGGTTGGAGGCTTCCCTTTAAGTAGTCCAAGACACTTGTTATGGGAATACCCCGCTCTTCCTAATTGACTCAATAAAAGTATAGGATCAGTATTACAGAAGATAGGTAATTAGTGACACATGTACAGACAAGAATACATAAATAAATCAAAACAGAAAACAAAGGTAGCAAAGTTGTGTTGAAGTGAGTCGTGTGTACCTAGATGATATTGCATATGAGGTAGGTATACAAATGTATGAATGGTTGTATTAATGAAACGTAAATATGTGCGTGAGGAGCGTCTCGGTGTATGTGTGTAAGTAGTTGCGTGCAGACAACCAATATTGAAGCTACTATAGTATTAGGTATTTAGAAGTATGTATCGTTCAGAACCAATTTAAGCAAGTAAGTAAGCTTGCAGCAATGTACTGAAGAAAACAACAATATAATATCATATTACTATGTAGGTACTTAAGTATTTATGAGTACGTATGTAATAAATTATGCAGATATCAATGTATAGCGCAGTACTCATATATAAACAATAAAAAATAAAACTTTGTTTGCCCTACGATTGAGTTTCTTGGGATCGGTAGTTTATAGGTAGATAGAATAGATATACCACACAAATAAGTCTTCGCGAGGTCTGTCTTGGGAAAATCTGTAGGTATGCAGAAGGACGCTAAAACAGTCCGGTTTGATTGCACCTCCCACATGCCCTACGGATATTAAGTATCCTTGGGATCGGTATGGGTAGCCACATGTAGAAAGTGCAATCATAAGCGGTGGTAGATGTAGGCTAGGAAAGCCTTGTTAGTAGTTCCTCTACCTCATCATAAGAGAGGGTTTGCAGCCATGTAGTCAGTGCTTGTTTGCAGGGGCGTGGCAGCATTTTATATATCTGCAGTGTTCGATTTATCTTGTTGTAAAGGTAAGTAAGGGGCTTGGGCTATATATTGTCGTTCAGCAAAGGCTGTACGCACAGGTTGAGTGGGTGCCACAATATCATTGCGTCTTTTATTAAGGATATTGCTATCATAGGGTAAGTCTTTATGATACTTTGAAATTAGGTTTATGATATACAGTTTCCTAACTGATACTGTTTTGCTAATATTGTATAGAGTTTCAGTGGGAAATCTATATGATTTGAAGAGCATTACCTTTAAAAGCGATCTTTGCGCCCTTTTAAGATCCAAAAAATGTGTTTTATTAGCACCACCCCAGACCGGAATACAATAAACTAGTACAGATTGAACCATGGCAACGTAGATGTTGTGTAGTAACTCCTTGTTCATGACATGCCTCAGCGACTTGAACACCCATATTAGTTTTCTAACCCTGTTCATGGTTAATTCTATGTGTGGATACCAGGTCAATCTCTGGTCCACCATGACACCGAGGTATTTTATATCCGTGACTTTTTGCAAGAGAGGACAGTCACACGAACTGTAATCGCTACCAAGGCAGCTATGGAGTGTAATGTTAAAATCTGTACCAGGTTGGGAGTTCAAATAAGGCCCAAAGCAAATGTAGTTTGTTTTTTGTATATTAAGGGTTAAAAGGTTTGAATTAAGCCATTTAGAGACCTTTTCCAGTCCCTTTTCAGTCACTTGTTTGGTTTTTTCCCAAGTCTTTTCAGAAAAGACAATCGCAGTATCATCTGCGTAGGAGAGTATCCTCCCTCCAACGCCACTAAGCTTACATAAATCATTGATGTATATAAGAAAGAGCGTTGGACCAAGGACACTCCCCTGCGGGACCCCAAACGTAACTTGTTCCTCATTACTGTGAGATTGGCCTACCTTGACTGCCTGCTTCCTATTTGAAAGGTAGCTGGAGAAGAGGGAAAGAGCTACACCGCGTATACCTAGATTTTCCATTCTGTCAACAAGAATGGAGACAGAAACGGTGTCAAAAGCCATCTTGAGATCCAGAAAGACTGTAATACATTTGTTACCCTTATCTATTGTTTTAGTTATGTGAGAAGTAAGGTCAATAATTGCGTCTTGAGTTGATCGTCCTACTCTGAAACCGTATTGAGAGTCTGCCAGTAGTTTATATTTATCCAAGAAGCTGACAAGTCTGGTATTTAGCAGCTTCTCAATGATTTTAGAGATGGAGGTGAGCACTGAGATAGGGCGATAATTGTTTACGTCTTTTCTGTCTCCACTCTTGTACACAGGGGTGATTAGTGCCCGCTTTAGATCATCGGGAAAAATTCCTGTCTTAAAAATTAGGTTGCTAAGGTCACTTATTAAAGGAATTAACAGGCTTCTTCTGGGTGAGCTCGCTCCATCTTAGACTCTGTCTCTGTCCTATGACCTAGACTAGAGTCAAGAGCAAACCCATCATTAATAAAAAAAAAAAAAAAAAAAGAATAAGAAAGTCACATGACATTTTCAAAAAGTGAGTAGAAATACCATCCCACCCCGGTGCACTCCCAGAGTTCAGGCTGTTGAGGATTGATTTCACCTCTTGATGGGAGCAGTCTAGCAACACAAAAGAGGTTGGGTGAGTATGGGAGTTTAATGTTAGGCGTACGGGGGAGCCTAGCCTAGTCACGATGTTCTCAGCAAGGGTTCGGCCGACATTGGCAAAATATTTATTTATGTAGTTTAATGATTGTTGGGGGCATGGTAGTACGTTTAGTAGCTCAGTGTTTGGGGACTTGGGCGGTTTGTATTGGGTGATTTAATTTACTGTGGACCACAGATTTTTAGGTAATTTAATAGATTTATTTATTTTATCCCTGTAGTATATTCTTTTTACTTTCTTTATTAAGTTGCAGCAAAAATTTCTAAAGCGTTTATACGTAATCATTTGCTGTTATCCTTTTGTTTTAATCTATTTGTTTGAATTTTTTAAAATTTTCTCTCCGAGCATTGCTTAGGAATATAAGAATGAAAGAATGTCAACTACTATCTTCTTTTGAAACTATAATTACCATTATGTTACACCAAAACTATTTTATTCCCACTTAATAAAGTAGAGCACACAATCAGATGAATTTTTGTGATCCTTTTTTCTGTTTCTCAAAACATGAATGGCACAACGACTGCGTCAATGTTTTGCTATTAGAGCACAAACACTCTTTGTTCTATTGCCATTTATCACTAAAGTTACATTACATAATTAAAAGATAATCTTAATAAACTGCTTAGTCGTTGCCGAGTTTTGCTGAGTACTTTCCTTAGAAGTAGCTTCTTTCTTTAGTAAAAGTTTTGCTTAATGCCTTTCCGGATTTTTTAAATTCTTATCAATCTAGTTACCGAATACCTACTTACCTAATTTTGGTACAGCCATGTGCCGACGGTAGATGTGGCGCAGTGGTACTGCCTGCGACGCAAAGGTTACAGGTTCAATTCTAGGTGGGGCACTCACAAAGTTGATATTTATCACTTTGTGATTTTGTTCCCAGTCTGGTTAGGACATTGCAGGCTGAACCACGTGACTGTCCGAAAAGAAAGATGGTTCCGTGCTGCGAAAGGCATGTCAAGCCGTCGGTCCCTGTTGCTGTCCATGATTACTTAGACGGCGGTCGTTACATAACCATGTCAGACAGAGGCCTGCTAGTAATAGGTAGTTGAAAAACTCCGACACCAGGGTTTATCGGATCGTTGAATGACTCGGTGTCCCACACGAAATGAAGAAGGTACAGCCATATACAGCTATTTTAAGTACCTTGCTGGAAAAAGATCCCGTCGTAATTCCTTTGTTTTACTGAAACATTCAATTTCCAACGTTTCCAGCACTAGAAGCAGTAAGCCAGAAGCGGCGAGTCGTGTTCTCCTGCATGTGGGACATCCTGACCTCCCTGGGCACGGCGTTCTTCGGCCTCATCGCGTGGCAGGTGCCGTACTGGCGCTCCATGATGCGCGTCATCTATGCGCCGTTACTCGTGGCAGTGTTCTACATCTTCCTGGTGGACGAGGGTGTGCGGTGGCTGCTCGCGCACAACAAGCAGGATGAAGCGGTCCGCGTGCTCAACAAAGTCGCCAAATACAACAATGTGACGCTGTCTACTAAAGCCAAAGCGATGCTTACCAAGATCTCCGAAGAAAGGAGTAAAGTGGATAAGGTAAAAAAAAATTCAATCTTCGTCCGCACCAGAAAACAGCGCTGCTCATCGCATCATTCCTTAACTCGGTGCCCTCCAGGATTTGATGATGATGATAATGTTATATGTTTGCCGTGTGATGCCAGCTTAGAATAGCATCACTCTTCTTTCTCGTGGAAATCGTAAGAGGTGACTAAGGGACTCGAGGGTGTGTATTGCAATTTCAGGCAATGGGCTGACAACCTGTCACTATGGCGATACACAATTTTCCGAATGACCCTCAAATATTTGTCAAACGTGGCGTAAATGTCCGTTACTACGGCCGTTCACGCTCTGCCTACCCCGCAAGGGATTATAGGCGTGATATATGTATGTATGTATGTATTATAATTAGGGTTTCTCATTTCTCGACCTTTTTCATTTCTCGGAGCACGAGAATTCTCGACAACTATTTCCCGGGAATTCTCGGGTTGTCGAGAATTTTTCTTCTTTTTTAATGATTGGGGTTTAACAATTAAACTACGCTTTTTACGCAATATTAAACAACATTTATTTAGGATGATTGATGGTTGTGGCCAGTAGGCTCAATGCTGCATGATGGAAAAGGGGAATTCCCGCCGAGCGAGGTGTTCAGCTCGGGGACCGCGGCCCAACTGGCAGGACGTGGATTTTGTATTTATTCTAAGTCTTCGACAGTACTAAAAATTTACTTTAGTCTATGTTACTACAATCTGTATACAAAATTACAATCAGATCAGACTAACTTAACAATTACGAGTAACCTAGGTACCTTAATTTGGTCTTTGTATCAATCAACCATTCAAAATGTTGTTATAAATGGACAGTTTTTTCGCTACGCTAGTAAACGCCAGAACCTAATAAATAATTAATAATCTTATTCTAATCATGTCAGTCAGTATAACTTTTCAAGCACTCGCGATCACTTTCACCCATTTTAAGTATTAGACCGGGTCTATCGCGATAGTATTTAGTTAAATATTAGTAATTTACCTGTGTCCCGACGTTTCAATACAGTTTCATGTATTGTGGTCGCGGGTTAACTGACGTCCCAGCGAGTTGTCATCTAGTCATGTCAGTCAGTACAATAAAACTTAGAACTTTACATACTAAATAATTTGCTTTAGTCTCTTTCTGTACCACAAACTTTTCAATTATGTAACATTAAAAGATAGTTTTTCAATTAGGTATTAAAATATTAATCAGACTAGCTTAATGCCGTGTGCAAGAAGCGCGTTATTAAGTTTTTATAATTTTTGACCGAATTTCTCGATTTCTCGATTTCTCGACCACTTTTTTCTCGTCTCGAATAAACCAAAATTTCCCGGGAATTCTCGCTTCGAGAACTCTCGAAGAGAAACCCTAATTATAATGTTATGAATGTTACAGGAAGGAGTGAAAGTCTCCCACAGCGTAGCGGGTCCGCTGATGAGCGCGCTACAATCTCGGCGCATGATGGTGCGCGTGCTGCTGGTGGCGGCGCAGCTGTTCTGCTGTCAGTTCGTGTTCAGCGGCGCCATCATCAACTCGGGCACGATCAGCGGCAACCGCTTCATCAACTTCGCGGCGCTGTCGCTGGTGGCGGTGCCGACACGCGTGCTCACCGCGCTCACGCTCACGCGCTTCGGCCGCAAGGCGCCCGTCTGCACCGCTTACTTCCTCTGCGCGCTCTTCTTCATGACTTCGGGTTTCGTGCCCAAATGTACGCTGATATCTTTATTGTTTTTGTATTCAGTCAACATATATACATCAGTCCATTGCAGTCCACTGCTGGAAGTAGACATCCCCCAGGGTACGCCATTGGGCACGATCTCTCGCTTTCGCCATCCAGCTGCTACTAGTAATCAGGTTAGACTATCGGTTGGGTCAGCGCAGGTTCTGCATTAGCGGCTAAACGTTGAAATATGCAAAGGGAAGCTATTGGATCCATAAACGTATGAGTATGAGAAATGCTACATCCAACAGCACCCCTTCCACAGCTGTTAATGATGATGATGTTGGCACCGACCGACTATGTACAACTTTTGAGATGTTGCGATATATTTTAACAACTATATTTTTCTTTAGCAATGGCGTGGACGTCGCTGACGCTGTACCTGGCCGGCAACATGGCGAGCAGTTTCGGTCTGTTCGCGGTGATGGTGATGGCGATGGAGACCTTTCCCACAATATCCCGCAACTCGCTATTCAACCTGGCGCAGCTGCTCGGCCGGCTCGGTGCCGTGCTCGCCCCGCAAGCCCCGCTATTGGTTAGTGTTCTTCTTTGAGTCTTTACAGAACGGATTATGATTATATTGGTGCTCTTTCGAATGTCGGGCTCACAGAGACCCGGTCCTTTGGGGCATGTGTGGGGCCAAAGCCAACAGCACAGATGCCATTTTGCACAAAATAATATGTTGTGATGTGTACATGAAGCGGATACTCGCTCTGTCTGCACTATAGAAACACATCCAGAGCTAGCACCCGCCTGATTCAAGGACTATTGCAGATGAGGGTTAGATTACTAGAGCTATGAGGAGGAACTTGCTGGACCGGTTGCTTGGTTATTGATTGAGACGACGGGATGCCTGCCAAATAAAGTGTCTCAATGTTAATAATTTCGGCAGATAGTGACTCTCCGCCCGCTAGGCGGGTAATTTAGGGGGTTATCGGCCAATCTTGCGAATTTTTGACTTAAAGATAATATATTTGTATCAAATATTTAGACGAGGGTAAAGCATAAAATGATTTTGAAATCAGTAGATATTGTAGTTATAGTTTAAAAAACCCGTATTATTCAAAAATGCTTTAAAAATAAATAAAACGATAAAATATATGAAATGAGCGAATTAGGGGGTTATCGGACAGAACATTCAGTTTTCGCCCGCTAAAACAACAACTTTTCGGCCACCATGTAATAATGCGTTGAAAATAAGTCTTAGTGCTGTCAAGTAAGGATGGGTTTTCCATAAAAATTAAATGTAAATGTCATGAACATTATCTTATTAAATATTTATGTTTTTGACATAGTTCAAAACATGATAAGCCATTATTAATAATCAAAACTAAGTAAAAAATAATATTCTGCTTCGTAAAATCTTGTTAAAAAAAACTTACTATTAAACAGGAGATAAATATTATACTAATTGAATGGCCGAAAACAAAAAAAAAGGTTTTTGGTTCCCGGCCACATTAGTAAACTCTATGCCGATAACTAAAATGTACAAATTCAGCTGTCGGCCGTCAATTTCAAAATATTCTAAAGTTTATTTATTTTAAATTATTGTATGAAGGTGCATGGCCGCCTCTTAACTAAACCGTTGCCTTTGGATATAAGAACGCTTGAAATTATATTATACGTCTGAAGCTTTTCTAAATGTAATGAAAAAAGGATGTAAATTGAATGGTTATCAGCTAGTTATCGACCAGTAGGCCGATAGCTAAATTTCCCTGAAAATTGCTTCTAGTTATCCGGACATCTAATTTTAATGCTAAATATTGAAAATTTTAAAGTTTTTAATGAAATTAACGTAAATTAGAATCACAAATAGTCACACTATGTCAATATTTATATCCCATAAATTATAAACAACGCTGTAACTTACCTCGAAAAATGCATAGCTCCAAGATTTTTTCACTGTATGTGCACACAACCGCACTCGCAAATTTTAAGAGGCTAATTGACGAGACACTGGAGCAGTTATAATGCTAACGAATTAAAATGTGATGGGAATAGTCGAAAAGTTTTGAAAGACACTGACTTTTCTAATAATTTACTTAAAGTTTTCATCTTCGGCGCAAATAACTGGGCTGTGTCCGACAGCTACTGGTGTCCGGTCAACCAGCTAAATTACCCTATATTATTATGATTATGAAGAACTTTAGCTCTAGCTTCTATATTTGTCCCAGATATTGACTCCAAAGTACCAGGGTTGATCTCCATTGGGCTTGTGCTTAGTCTGTAAGACTGTAAGCTTTAAAAGTGCGCATTGAAAAATAAATTCTTAGAATTTAGGGAACTATTTGTGCGTGCAGTTTTAGTGATTGGAAACATAATGATAGTAAAGCCTAACATTATGATTTCAGGACAAGTACATGTCCGGTCTGCCGAGCGTGGTGTTCGGTCTGGTGGCGCTGGTGCCGGCGCTGCTGTCGCTGTTCATGCCGGACACCAGCCACTCCTACCTGCCGGAGAACCTCGCCGACGCCGAGAGGCTCGACCACGCTCCCGTCGAGCCCCCCACAATGCCTTCAACACCTGCGCCCCCCTTTATGCCGAAAATACTACCTGACGAAGACAATGACACGCAACCAGTCAAACAAGTCGCGCGCTTTTAGTGACAAGTTCGTAGTTTCTGGAACTAACTTATACAGGGTGTAAGGGACGGTGTACCGAAAACTTTGCAGGCATGATCAGACCATGAAACTGAACAACTTTTACTATGGAGCCTATGTTGGGAAACAAAATTATTTTATCGAGTTTCCATAGAAAGTCAGTCAGCTAATCGGGAACTTTGTATAGGAGATCGAAAAAAAATTCTCGTTTACCAACATATCTTCCATAGAAAAAGTTGTTCAGTTTCATGGTCTGATCATGCCTGCAAAGTTTTCGGTACACCGTCCCTTACACCCCGTATTGTGCCCTATTTGTGCCATAGTAAGCCGTATGCTTAAAATCTTCTCAGCATTGACCGTCTTACCTTAAGGCCTTCGTCAGATAATAATACCGAAGGCAGAGGTTGATCCGATTTTTTTAAAAGTATACTCGTCCCCACCGTCAGTTGGAAAAACTCACGAGCCTAGAGCTTCGAGCTCAACTTGATGAAAACCGATTTTATAAATAGTAGCTTAAAGTAGGTAGTAAAATGTACTTTTTGTAAATAGGACCTTTTATTTTAAAGCTAGATTTCTGACCGATTTTTGATACTTTTCAGTAAATCTGTCTGTAGGCATTAGTGTATTTATTTTACTTTTTAAATCTCAAACGATTATCTATCATGAAAAGGGATCTATCGTTGGCAATTGACAAATCTAGGATAAGATAAATTTTGTATTATTAATGTAAAATAAGAATTAAACAATATAAAAAGTTTAAAAGTTATTAATTATCAATCATAATTTTTGTCACCATATGTACTCCCAATCAAATTATCCATTAATTCATAAAATAGCAATAAAACTCACGCCTAGTAGTTGCCATTGCAGCAAAATTCTTTTGTACCTATATTAAATTATTTGCGTTTTCCAAAAATCTATATTTTAAAACTCAGTCTTGGAAGATAACGTACGTATGCACGATCAGCTATCCACGGCCTTACGTCCGATGGCCTCGGCCTCCGTTAGTGTGTCGGGCATCTTGGTGCCGAGGGTCTCCGGCTGCGTCAGCACCAGTAGTCCCGACAACAGGCCCATCCCGCCGAACAGCAGCGATGGCAGACCCTGCCAGTACTCCATCTGAAAGGAGTCAGTCAGCTTAACTGGCTGTACTTTTCTCTTTATACCGGTTACTACCACCACAGTACCACAGGTCACTTATGTGGATGATATGATGGAGCTATAATAAGACGCAAAGAGACTGATCAAAATTATTATGGCATTCTTCTTCTTCTTTCGTGTCGATGACTCAAATATCGATGGTCTAGAAGACAAACGTGCTAACTACAAAAAAATCGATTTTAACATTTTAATGCCATATGTATTAAATGAAGATGCTGTATCGTTTACACAACCCCAAATACCCTAATTACGTCTCTTTCTCCCCAAACTATAGATGTACACTTATAGTAAGTGATGTCAGTTTGATGCCAAAAAATGTAATTATAATTATTTACCATTAAACTTAAAGTACAAAAATATTAAATACATTTAGCGCATCTTTTTTGGATTTACCATAATTACACATTAAGCTAAATGTCATTATTATAAATGTCATTTGGTAAATCTTGATTCCCAATTACAATAAAAGATATTTATCTTTACAAGATGCCAGTGACAAATGGTTTAAGTAGTCTTACTACTACTGGACACTGCTCAGCATACAGAAAAATATATTAAGTGCTTTAAACATAAAGACATCATAATTGACAAATGATTCAATCACCAATTACTAAACAAAATTCTGGAGCCCAAAAGTTTTAAAGTTATTTAATCTTTTTACCAAGGTAAAGACAAATATTGAAACGTATATTAATGTGAGTGATATCTCATACTATAACGTTGCATTCCTCAACAAAGGATTTTTATACTTTGTATAATTTTATTTTGGCGGTAATCTCGGCATAGCAACAAGGTGCAGCCGCCGCTGCTTCATCGCTTGCTTCTGTTACCTCGATGCCACCGTCCCCACCTGAAATAAACGCCGACATTCCAACATTAGCACCTGACGCTGATGTACCAGAATTAGCCCCTGATGCCGCTGTTGCTTCACCGCTCGCCTCTGTTCCCTCGATGCCACCGTCCCCACCTGAAATAAACGCCGACATTCCAACATTAGCACCTGACGCTGACGTACAAGCATTAGCCCCTGACGCTGACGTGCCAGCATTAGCCCCTGATGCCGCCGCTGCTTCACCCCTCGCCACTGCTGCCCTGGTGCCGCAGTCCCCGCCTGAAATAAACTCGGGTACACAAACAAAAACGACTGTTGTTCCCTCAAAAATCCCGATACATCCACGAAATTTACCGATGTTTACGACACCAGCGCTGCCTTAGTACCGCTGTCTCCACATACAGAATTCGGCAACGCTCTCACAGAAATTGCTTACGCATCTTGTGATAGAAATAGTGCCTTGAACTTAATTTCTATACAAAATACATCTAGACAGTCACCACTTCCCAGTACATCGAATATGAATATTACAGTTACAGAGCAACTACTTCTCGACCAATATTTGGCTGACTCAGATGATGCAGCCCCATCTATCCTAAAATAGTTGCCATACCTGGCTAGTCTCTCTGGTTCTTTTCTTAGTCATTTTATTTGAGCGTTCATCCTATTTATGTATGTTCTGTCCGAGACGTGGAACCTGACAGTAAAACTGGCCCACCGGTTACAAGTCACTCACGAGAGCTATGGAAAGTCTATGCTCGGTATCTCTATAATGGATAAAATCCGGCATTCCGGATTACCGGCACAGAAATATCCGCAAAAAGACCAAAGTAATGGGCATAGTCTGGAACTGTAGCAAACTGAAGAACTGTATTTTATGTAGGTTTATGTATTTTTATTTTATTATGTTAAATTATTAAGTACTTTGTATTTTTGTTTATTTCTTATTATATCGCTACCTTTAGTGAGAACTTTACGTACGATTATATTTAGTATTTTTTTGTATGGGCACCCGCTTATCAATTGGTTGGCCCGCAGAGAATGCCGCGGGCATAAGGGCCGCCCATATTCCTGCTGTTGATGAAGAAACTTTAATTGATGATTGTTCTGATTCAGAGTGTGATGATGACTGAACTTATGTTTGAATTATTAGGTAGGTCTAGGTACCTACTACATTATTCAGATTTGATCTCATGTTTGAATTATTTACTAATAAAGACTTTTTATTACTTACTTCTTGATTTTTCTTAGTATCACATCACACTACACAAAAGTGTTAAATGAATATTACGTATTTTAAGTTTATGTACAAACAAATTAAGTGACGCCTTTTTTTACTAAATTCATTTTTTTAAGGATCTTAAATAAAAATCATGTTCACTTAATAAATAGATCATTAAAAAGATAAATATCCTATCTAAATACAGGTAGTATATACATGGTTCCTATGTTCCATTTTAAGCTACAGCATCTAGAACTTTTACGTAACTAAAAATGTTCCTCCTGAAAAGTTGGATAGTCTGTAATTATCATGTTTGTCTTCTAGACCATCGATATATTTCGACCAGAAATTAGCCACGGCTACGAAGCTGTCGGTGGCGTCATACAAGTCTGACAAGGTGCAGGTATTAGGGCACTGACTGCAACACATGGCATTGTAAACGTTAGAAAGTGGTTAGGAAACCTGGAATTGTTTATCAATTAACAAGAGATCGTACCAAGGCCGGTGTGAGGGGCGCGACGATGGAGCCGACGCGACCGATCATGGAGGAGAAGGCGAGCATGGTGTGCCGGTACTCGGTGGGGTACAGCTCCGACGTGTATAGGTACAGCGACATAAACACAACGGAAATACAAAACTTTCCAATCAGGAATAATGCCAAACGAAGTGTCACCATATCTGCAAGTTGTAAAAAAATATCATCACTACATCTGCCACAGTATAGAGAATAATAAAATTGCGCGTTATAGGGCTAGGTAAGGTTAAATGGACATTAAAGATACATGATAGTTTAAATCAAGATGAGAAACAAAATTACGTGAATCATTCTATCCAACATGCTAAATTTTACGATGGCGAATATACTTAAATTCCCAGGCAAACTTTAACCTTACTTATATCTTGAACACATGACATTGCAATCTGAAAATGCTAGTTTAAATCTTCTCACCTGTCAAGATGAAAGCAGAAGCGATGTTGCTTGCAGCACTGAGGAAGTAACCGGAGGAAAGTGTGGCTTTTCTCCCGATGCGGTCGAGCACCAGTACAGCGGTGAAGAAGCCGGGGACCTCAATGGCGCTGACGTAGATGTAGTTGAGGTACATGTTGCCAGACAAGCCTATTGAATTGATGGACAGGCCGTAATACACGAAGGTCATAGTGATCCACCAAACGGGAGTAGTACCCACACGGCGTAGTAGCACTCTTGAATGCAGAATAGCCATAAAAAGACTAGGTTTTTTTACTTCGCCGCCCTGTAATTATGACGTTTAAACAGTGATTAAAATTTTTGATGCTATATAAAGTCAAGAATTTGCAACTAACTGTACATACATATTACGTCAATATTACATTTAACCCTAAACGTACCGGCTTAACAGTTTTTTCAGGTGGGTTCATAAGACTACGCAAAGTTTTCTCGCTTAAAGTCTTGTTATTGACTCTGGCCACCTTTTCGAGTACTACTTTGGCTTCATCGTAACGCTCCTTGGAGAGCAGCCAGCGAACACTCTCCGACAGAAGCCAGTAGTAACTGACGATGAGGAAGCATGGAATGTGAAGTGCCATAATCATATACCGCCAGGATTGGATAGCCCATGCAACACTGCCAAGGATCACATGGCCTAAAGCAAACATTGACAGCAATGTAGCACTTGTAATCACACGCCATTCTGGACCTACCAGCTCAGCACCTGCAAACAGGTAGTAGTATCATAGTATAATAGTAGCAGGTAGGTAAATAATTGACATCTAGCGTATAAAAACATCACAAAAGTAGATAGGTACCAAAAATATAAGCAGAGCTGAATGTTCCAGCTCCAAGAGTAGTCTGAAGAATTTGCAAGGTAAGGTACATCGGGTAGTTAACAGAAAACGCTCGAATCAAACCGATGATAGCCATGTTGAAGACGCTCACAACAAGCGCAATGCGTCTTCCATACTTGTCAGACACATACCCAGTTATGGGCAAAACGAGTAGAGTGCCCACACTATTCAAAGTGCCAGCAAGAACACGTAACCATTCTTGGCAACTCAGGTCAAACTGGAAAAAAACATTTGAAACAGCTTCATAATAAATGAAGATGGAGCAAAAGTAATCATTCGTTTTTTTACATTAATATGATTGTTTTATCTTAGAAAAAAATACCTATATAAAATTAGTCAGAATTAAATGATCAGTTAATTCAACTTGCTTTATTTGGTAAGCACTCGTACAGTGAAATTTAGGTCTAATAAAATGGAGATTTGCAAATCTTACGTCATAAACAACAGAGTTGTCTCGTTGGTAGACATACCCATCACAAGGAGTCGTGTAAGACTGGTTGAATATACTGGCCGGACACAAGTCAAGAATTCTGTCACCCGCGCCCGGCAACGGCGCAAACCGCTCGCATCTCTCGAAGCCTGATCCTCCAGTCAATGTTGGAACAGCGTGCAACAGCCAGTTGGGTTCAAATATCTCATTCTTTGTTTTTTCTCCACATTCCGGGATTACACATCTGGAGGAACAAATTACTTTATTTGCACACAGCCACATAAATTCAAAATCCTCTAAATTACAAGAAAGATCAAAAATGAGACCTTACCTATAAGGGATAGCCGCAGCCGAAAATATGAACTCGCCCATGAAAGGACACATCATGATCGGTATTGCGAAAAGTATCAAATTGTTGAGCTGGAAGCGGCCGAACTGGCCCAGTTCGTTGATGAGGATATCGTCCAGGTCGAAGGGTTTCTCACATAAGCTTTCCTTCCTGCCTTTTCCTCCAGACGACCCTCTTTGTTTGTCCACCATTCCGTCACTTTACACTTTTGTAGCTCAAAAATATGCGCATATTCCTACAGCGACGTACTGTTGCCGTAGAGATGATACGATAAATACAGTTTACTTAATGATAAAGATGCTGCCAGCATAATTATGTAATCATTATTTATTAATAAAGTAGACGTTTATTTATCTACACCAAAATTGCACTGAGATAAATTGTCATTTAAATTATCGGTAAGAAAATTATCTATTCAACCTAATATTGAATGTGATATTCTTACAGATAGAAAGATAACCTTGATAATATCACTCAATAAACGATTCTTTTTGATGACACAACGATAAGTAAGCTGCTGGGAATATCTTATTAATAAAATACTTTTAGTGTAGTGATTCGAGTCTCTTGTGCTCACCGGCCGAAAAAAATACTTTGTTTGAAATAACGGGTTAGCAGGAAAAATTATCTTTTTTTATTTCCCCACCACTAGCCAGGTCATTTTGCTAAATGTCCGACGGACCATTTCACGAAGTAAGGATTCGAGGCTTCACCCGAAAAAGTAAGATAATAGTATAACTAAAATAATATTTATTTATTTTTATTTACCTAGAGATCACTAAAAGAACAAACAAAGATAAATAGAGGGCTTAACACTATCCTTTCCTCATTTAAAAACGTGTTCCGATTCGTTCTCATATTATCAAGTATCCTTCAGTCTTGGGAGTTTTGTTTTGTGTCGATCTGTTGCTCTCAGTTGTCAGTCTTCCGTCCGATGGCCTCGGCCTCCGCCAGCGTGTCAGGCATCTTGGTGCCGAGGGTCTCCGGCTGCGTTAGCACCAGCAGCCCCGACAGTAGCCCCATTCCACCGAACAGCAGCGACGGCAGGCCCTGCCAGTAGTCCATCTGAAAGGAAAACCATTTGATTTACGTAAGAACTCTTAGATTCGTCAAAGGGTATATTTGTAGTTTAATATTTTCTTGGGATTAGTCTGGCGGTTGAACTTAAAAATCTAGTAAAGTTTACCAAAGCTGGAGTGAGGGGTGCGGTGATGGAGCCAACGCGACCGATCATGGAGGAGAAGGCGAGCAGGGTGTGCCGGTACTCGGTGGGGTACAGCTCCGACGTGAACAGGTACAGGGATGTGAACACTATCGCGATGCCGAACTTGCCAATCATGAACAACACCAGACGCAACGTCACCATGTCTGAAAAGCATTCAATTTCATTAAAATTGTATAGGTAACACGTACTTAACATACCGACATCGCTAAAGAAACAAAACGTAGATGGACAATAATTGAATTTGGGATTTACCTAATTCATTTCTACTTATCAGATATTTATCTATAGCTACCATAGCAAAGATTAGCGTAAATAATATCAAATGAAATTTTACACCGTTGCAAATGTCAATTATCTTTATGATGAAACTATACAAAACATTGCTGATAATGAAATAATTAAGATTTTTTTCTAAAACAAGTTAAGGGTAAAACAACTTCGGAAATAGGGCATACCTTTATAGTTAATAATACTTGCAATTGTTGGCGCTTGGTGAAACTTTAGTTTAATTAATTAAAAATGGGCATACCTTTGTCGATAAAAGCGAAGGCAATGTTGCACGCAGCACTAAGAAAGAAGCCACCGGAAAGAGTCGCCTTTCTGCCGATACGGTCGAGCAGTTGCACAGCGGTGAAGAAACCGGGGATCTCGATGGCGCAGACGTAAATGTAGTTGAGGTACATGTTGCCAGACAAGCCCGTCGAGTTGATAGACAAGCCGTAGTACACGAACGTCGTCGTGATCCACCAAATGGGAGTAGTACACACACGTCGAATAAGCACCGATGAGCTCCTAATAGCCTTGATAAGACTAGGTTTTTCGTATTCTTCACCCTAAAACCACCATAATATTTAAGTTTTATATTAAATCTAAATGTTTGAAATTTGCCACGTTTGGTTTTGTTCTTACCGGAAGAACAACGGCTGCAGGTGGGTTCATGAGAACATGCAAAGATTTCTCACTGATAGTCTTCTTGTTGACTCTGGCGACCTTCTCGAGCACTACTTTAGCTTCATCGTAGTGCTCCTTGGAGAGCAGCCAGCGAACACTCTCTGACAGAATCCAGTAGTAACTGATGATGAGGAAGCAGGGAATGTGAAGTGCCATAATCATGTATCGCCAAGGTTGGATAGCCCAGGCTACACTACCGAGGATGACCTGTCCCACGGCAAACATAGATGAACAAGTAGCACTTGTGATCACTCGCCACTTTGGACCCACCAACTCGGCAGCTGAAAACATACGGCAATAGTAAGCAACTCATGTTGCAATTTGTTGAATAAAGACATTGAAAAAGCATATTACCAAAAATATAAGCAGAACTAAATGTTCCAGCTCCGAGAGTAGTTTGCAAAACTTGAAGGGCGAGGTACATCGGGTAGTTGACAGAGAACGCTCTAATCAAACCGATAAGAGCTAAGTTGAAGACGTTCACAACCAGCGCAATGCGTCTCCCATATTTGTCAGACATGTAGCCAGTGATGGGCAGAACGAGAAGAGTTCCGACACTGTTTAAGGTGCCAGCAAGAGCGCGTGACCATTCTTTACAACCCAGGTCAAACTGGAAATGATAATACAAATTTAAATTACACAGGTGTAAATGAAAAAGTTAATAATATGTAAACGACATTTGAAACAAATGTCTTTTACATATGGTGGTGGCGTAAAGTTACATGCCGTGTGATTAACCTGGCCAGCGCCGAGGCAGTGCTTTTATTTTTTATCTCGCCCGAAATAGGACAATACAAAATTGAGTTACACATATTTATCTTTTATACAATGACAGATCATGACGTCAATAAGTGATAACACTATACTATTCTACATTAAATAATACTGCAAATTACATATCTTCTGAGTCTCTCAAAGGTTGACTGGAAGAGATATTTTTGTGGGATAAGTCCGCCTTTGTGCCTCTTGTTTTATTCCATCCTTTACCGATAATGTAAATTTGTTTTGTGGTACAATTAAGTTAATACATACATACATACATAAATAAAGAAATTTTATTTTGTTTTTTCATGTCATTTTCAATAATAAATTAATGGTTTCTTCATAAAAATGGCTTAAGTAAGGAAATCTTACATCGTACACGACGGAATTGTCCCTTTGGTAGACAAATCCATCACATTGGATGGTGCTGCTTTGATTGAAAAGCTCGGCAGGGCAGTTGTCTCGTGAGCCGTATCCGCCGACATGCTGGAAGCGCTCGCAGCTTGCAAAGCCCTGGCTAGTATCCGTCGCTGGAATAGCATTCAGAATCCAATCGGGCTCGAACACCTCACTAGCATTCTTTGCGTTTTCACCGCATTCAGAAATTCCGCATCTGGAGAAACATAATAAATCAATACTATAGTAAAGGGGGAGTTACTAGACACAAACACAATATGAGCAACATAAGGAACAACTTTCTGAGCATTTTGTACAGGAGGTTAAAATTTTCTACATTTTCGACCTATGTTCATTGGGAAAAGTTATACCTTATCATCAAGCCGTACTGAGTTTTCAATTAGTCATTAGTAAAATTTTACCCTATATTTTCCGAATTGGCAGAATTATAAAAGGTCATGAGAACCATCACATTAAGATTCGCAATAGGAATCTAGAGTATTGAAATGTTTTATTATTTACCTGTGAGGGATAGCTGCAGCTGAAAATATATACTCGCTCATAAACGCAGACATTATGATTGGTACCGCAACAAGAAGCATGTTGTTCAGCTGAAAGCGGCCAAACTGCCCCAGTTCATTAATCAAGACATCGTCCAGGTCGAAGGGTTTCTCCCACAGACTGCCCTTCCGGCTTGCTTTACTCTTGCGCGGGCCATCAACGGGCTTTTCACCATCTTTCGAGCCATTCGCTTCTCCCACAATGACAGGTTTATGCACAGAGACTTCTTCCTTCGTGGATGCCAAATCAGTCTGTCCATTCATCTGGACATCTGCAGCTGCTGACGCCATGTTGCCTCGCGCTTCTTCCTCGGCTGAAAGTACGTGAATTTTGCGAACACGCCGCTTCCGCCGCGTGTCCAGCACGAGTGACAGAAAAACATTATCTATCCTGCGATGTATAGTATTGTTCAAACGAGATAATAATATTTTAAGTATTAAAAGCTTATCACTTCTGATAATTTTAATTTTTATTGTAATAATTTTACTATCAACAGATATAGATTTTTGATGGTAATATAATACACATTTCTAAATCTTAATAAGCTAATAAGACAAATACCTCTAATCTTACAAACAGCCACTGAGCCCACTGTTGAACATACGTCTCCCCCATTGGCAGATACTTACCATACTTACCACACTTGGCCGGGTTGGCGACTACAATGCAAGATTGCTTCCAACTCTTCGTTGTTTTTAAGACACCCACACGGTGTGAATGAGGATGGCTCTATTCAAACATTAATCCGGTACTACAGGTAGTAGAAGTATTTAATACTATGGTAGCAGTAGCAAGGTACAATAGAAGGATTTCTACTCGTATTTGTAATCACTGCTACTAAACACAGACGTAATCTTTAATTCAATTATCACTTTAATCCATCTGAGGTGGCAATAGTGAATACCATGGAATTACCCATATTTTTATTAAAATTATCAATTTGCACAAGCGCGTCTTGACGGTCAATGAGTTAATACATTTAAAAATATTCAATTAAAATATGATTTACTTTTGTATAGTATTAACTAATAACGAGAAATTCAGATTAACTTACACCGTCACTTACTACCAAACGACCGACAGTTTGGTCACCATTTCGCATTAAAGTTATTCTTCACGAGATAGTTAAGTCCAAAGAATGATTTGTAAGTTTTTCTAATATTTTGAATAACAAATAAAAAAAACTTGAATTTTTTCTTTCTTTTAATTAATTTCTGTTGAGTTGAGACGAACTATGTTCAATTCAATTTATTTAATTTTAAATGATTTAATCATGTGATAGTTTACACTTCGTCTGCACGTAGAGTTCTTTACTTAAATGAGATAAACTTGATTGCTTGTTAACAATTTACTACTTAAACGTTGATTACTGTTCGCTTCTGATTGTTTAAGATCAACTACACGTGAATTATTTTAATCTACTACAGACTTCCATTGAGTATTTATTGTTATCTGTCTATTGACACACTCATGATTATAGAGGTACATACGGTTCTACGATCTGTACTTTTAGTTCATTAATGAAATACATCCCTGCAGTAACTTGTTAATTTCCTATCTATTCCGGTCAATGAATGCTATAGGTCTCGGTTGCTGTCTAAGAATACTTGAGAATCACGCTCTTAATACTATCACTTAATGCAGGCAATTTAAAACACTGAGGCTCATCGGGTCTTTCCTGGACTTGGTGTCACGACAAGAGCTCTTATTTCATAGGCTACATACTTTGATCAACTACTCTTTAATATTTTTGAAATAGGCGGTAAATTTAAAAAAATCCAAGTTGCCTTAAATATCATTTTTGGAATACCTATCTATTATTTTCGACTTATGTGCAAATAACTTCCGAAAAAATGTTTTTACCATTTATTTTCATTTTAGGATCATTGTCTCCTAGTAACTCTAAACCTATTCCTGAAATGAGAAAGGTTAGCCCCTTCCATGTCGTTTAAAATTTCTCATGAACATCAGCATATAATTTGTAAAACTCATATAACACAACCGTCATATATTAGCGTTAATTGCCCGCCAATAATGGTGGCAATACGTATCGGGATGTTGCAATATGATAACATTGTTTCAGCAGCATTAGCACGCGTCGAGGCAAGGGTTTTAAAGATTAAGATATCAAAAACAATTATCAAAGAAAAAGGCTTGTAATCTACTCTTTATACTTTTTGGTACCAGCGTAGATATATGTTCAATAATGCCCTTATTTGCGTCAAAATAGAGGATTAAAACTAAGGAAAGGATGAGTGAAACTGCAAGCGTGAATATATCATTGTACATTTTTGCAATGACACACGAAGAAAATATGGCTTAATTCTTAATCGTATGACGGTTTCCACTTGCAAATAATTTAATCACGGAATTTCAGCAAAACAATCATATGTTCCGAAGTTACGCGAATGAAGCACAAAATAGTTAATACCTTATAATATGATGTTAGACAAGTAGGAGCCAAGTTGTCATAATATATCTAAATGGAAAAAAGGGATTGCCGTTCGGTATCGGTATAAAATTTCTTTATTTCCACCACTTTTCTATTTCAGGGGTGTCATGTTTAAAAGAAAATGAAATAACTTTATTCAATTTAGGATAGTATTACAAGGTATTAAAAGGCGAATATAGAATGCATCCAAGGAATAGGCAACAGCGTTTTCTGTGAATACGACACATTACGACTGCAATCGCCAATCCGCTTGCCAAGTGTAGTGAGGGTGGTTAATATAGATGAACCCCCCTTTGAAGAAATACTGATGTCCAACAGTGTACTGTTGTGGCTGTGAATAGTGATATTAAAAAATCGTATGCTTTTAAGCTTTTTTTATGCACTTAACGGTCAAAACTAACTGAGTGTAGCATTTTTTGGTCGGAGTCCTGCGTCGCGTTAAGTCAAAACTTTAGGCTGTGTAAGATAATTACAATTTACTAGGAAAATCTTAGATTCCTATCATATTGAAACAAGCCGAAACTAGAGGTATATACGATGCTATTAAATTCAGAGCAAATGTTTTTAGAGAAAGTTCTACTCACAAAACTGAAAAACTTTTCCCAATAAACATATATGTATGAGTAGAACTCAACCTTAAAATATTTGTATTGAATTTAATAGGACCATAAATAGTTAAGTAGGCAATGGCAGTGAGTGAATTAGAATCCTCAAAACTGAATAATTATGAATGAATGAATGAATTTATTTATTAATCAATTCAGTATTCTTAAAACTAATACATGATGTTCTTAAAGTAAAAAGAAACTGGAAAATCCATAACACTAGCTAGACGCAATTGGACGCGGCTTAAGCGATTGATAAGATAAATTGGATTTAAATAAAATAAGTAATAATTCGATGTAAATTTGGTCTGTTGATAGGAGTCAGACAAATTACATGAAAATTGCGTATCAGCTCTGGTATCAAGGTGATAAATACCAGTTTCAACCGGCTCTCTCCTCAATGACTTTCTATCTAGATGTAGTGGGAGCCATTTTTAAGGAATTCACTGTTCAATAGGCACTATTTGCGATATTCCTATATTTGCTGAGAATGCGAAAGGAGAGCGCGGTGCAAGATGTTGTATTCACAGGGAACACTGCTGCCCATTCCCTGTATGATTATCACTTAGTAGCTTTTTACGACACCCACGTGTGGAATTGGTTTGATGTTATTCTAAGCCACACGGCAAAAATTTAATATACTTTATAAAATATCATAGAGATTATGAAAATATTTACAATTAATATATAAAAAAAGATTCTAATTAGGCTACTGATAATTATTTTTATTAATAATTTTGATTAGTCTCTTTACTTGCAAGACATCCGTATGTTCTGAAAATATATCTGTACTTAGCTGTACCTTAAACGCTTAAACAAAGAGTTATTGGTTAGCTGTTTTTTTTTCTTTATCGAACTTTATAATAAGTTTTTTTTGGGATTGTGTTTGTCACAACTTCACCCTCAGAAAATATGTAAATTTTTTAAATGAGGACGTCGGTGCTGATAATCAGTACAGACAGGTGGCCTTTGGTAACCTATTCTGCAGTTACTGAGCCTCCCACCTTTTGATACATAATTATATTTTCATGCTCATGTTTTGTACTCTACAGAGATTTTATGTACAGTTGCATTTTATTATTATTATTATATGTATTTCTTTCCTTTTATCTCCTTTTGGAGGTATCTCCCACCCCACGGGTCTTATTATTATTATTATGTTGGTACGTTTCCGAATCTCGGGCCCATCGGTCCTTTGAGGCATGAGTGGGGCCGAAGCCAACAGCACAGAGGCCTTTTTGCACCAAATAATGTGTTGTGATGTGTACATACATTATTATTATTTTTTATTAATTCATATCACAATCAAATGAGAAATACTGCTACAAAGTATTATTGAAACGTTTTCTGTACGAAATGGATCTTTGAGTTCTTTTTTATAATATTTATTTACAGGAGCATAATATATTTTTCCATCAAACCGCTGTTGTCTTCAAGTGTTCGAGCGACACGGACACAATCTCGTCAGTAGGTACTTCAGTACAATGAATCGAATATGTTGCTATTATCCAACTCCTAGGCACTTGCTACAGCAAGGAGACGCCGCTCTCCGTTTAATTGACAGCTACGACATAAAACACATAAAGGACAAATGCGTACTGAAGGATATCACTAAATAGTTTAAAATTAAGTCGCATATTATGCTTAGATATTTAAAAGTACGCAACGGATTTTAATGCGAATTTCTTTAGTTGACAGGGTGATTCAAGAGAAACGTTTTTAAGTATAATTCATGACGAGTAAAGGTCTTTTTCCCGCGGGAAAACGGTTAGCAGCGGGTGTAATCGCTGGGCCGGCGGGTAATGTATATAGTAGTGATAGTAGGCATAATCAATGTGCCTAATGTAGTGTATTGCAAGCTATATTGTATTGCATTATTTTATGCTATATGCGTTGTTGCCTAAAATTAAGGATTCATTAATTATTTTATTTTCATACACATGAATGAAAATAGTATTAAAAACGACCAATCTGATCAGAATCGGTAGATCAATCCATGTAGATATGAAAGCCGGGGAGCGAGACTCGACAGGCTTGAGGATGATTATGTATGAGAGCTGTCCAAAAAGAAAACCAATAAAATATGTTGGTTATCAAAATATCAAAATCTTCCCTGTTTTTATATATTTGGAACATATTTTCGTTATTCCAAAGTAAATGTTTTTACTTTGTATATCAATTATTAGTAGGTAGTTCGTTCATAAGAATTAAATAAAGTTGATCATCATAGGAAGCCACGTAGTAGTAACAATCTACGGCGTAGCTCCCTCGGGATGGCTACAGCTACAACTTGCACTACGAGCTACGGCGTAGCACATACTACAAATAAATATATGCTCTAAATGTACGAGCATTTAAATTTACTAAACAAACACATTTAAAAAGTATTTTTTATTAAGTTTATTCATGAAATTTTCATCATTAAATTAATACTCTATTAAATTTTACAATTTTAATTACGATTTCAAACAACTTTACTAAACACAGGTTATGGCAGGTTTTGAACAGCAACATTTTGTATTGTCATGGTATTTAAAATATTAAACTTTTCTTACGTTAAGGTGCTCCCGAACCTAAGTCGGGGACTGTTCCCTACAGTCGGCGACTGTTCCATACATCCAGTGTGGGAGCGATGCTGGCAAGTCGGCCGCCGACATTTTCCTACATTCTCCGACTTTTCTCTACATTTCTATACATATGACGTCACAGCTATTTGATTAATTTTATTTGATTAAAAAGGGATGGGATACCTGATAAACTTCAATACTCGTTGTTACATGGCATTAAAACATGCTAAGAGCGGGTCGGTCACACCTAAATCTAGGGTTTTTTTAATCAAATATGTCGAATCTTATAACTATAAAAAAGTGATGAAAAACCGTAGGTCCGTGAAAGCCTCCCAAATACAAATACAAATACAAAATACTTTTATTGTTCATTGTGTACCGCACATAGATAGTCAAATAGGTAGAGTCCCAACAATGTGCCCATTTCGGACATACAATTTTCATTACAAAATATAATTATAATCAAATCAAATGGTGCACATGAGATAGTTCTACATTTGTAGCTAATATAACCATATTTTATTGTAACCTTTATATATATTTTTTTATGCTTTGCTGGCCTGTGTCGCTTGCTTAGGTAAGTAGAGTATTTATTGTCTAAACAGGGTGGTCCGAATAGTGAAGACCAAAGACAAAATTTGTATTCGTTATACTGAGGGCTATCTGAATCACCCCCATGTATGTTGTGCGACTTTTGGTAATTTTTGAGTTATTCAACTTTTTTCGAGTTGTATGAGAAAAACATGACTGGCAGCCCATTTTTTGTGCGCGAGAAATAAAAATGCTAAAAAAACAACTTCTCAAAAAGCCCTTTTACGGAATTAAAGAACAGAAGGAAAGAAGCCTACCAGAAATGTTGAATAACTCGGAAACTACAATTATTTGCGGAACATACATGCTAGTAATTCGGATACCCATCAGTATAAGGCATTTGAATTTCGTCTTTGGACGTCACTTTACAGGTCACCCTGTGTACAGTGTGTCAAAGAAATTAATGCAAACTTTCAAAGCGTTTCCTAGACGTAAAACTGAACAAATTTTTGTAATAAAATTTTTTCAAAGTACAAAAAAATTTTGTCCTCCCAAAAATTAGGATGAAGAGGATATTTTTCGGCAGGACCCCCACAAAGTAAGAATTATACTACTACTACAGCTAATTTCCTCCACATCATTACGTCTTCCATCAGATGAGTTTTACCACCAATTTTTACGTGAAATTTCGAGGTCGCTTCGCTCGCAATATCAACGTGGAGTGAAGGCATAACGCACGCAGTGTGTATGTAGCCTCTCTTGCCTTTTTTACGTGAAATTTCAAGCTCACTTTGCTCGCAATACATGCAGTGCTAAAAGAGCGGAGTTTTATACTGTTGCTTTTTTTACGTGAAATCGCTTCCCTCGCAATACGTTCAGTGGTAGCGTAACGCAGTATGTCGCCTCTCTTGCTTCTTTACGTGAAATGCCGATCTTGCTTCACTCGCAATACGTGTAGTGTTGCTGTGGCGCAAAGACGACAGGCTCCTCTGTTGCCTTTTTAATATGAAATTTTGAGCTTGCTTCGCTCTATATTATAAGTTATATTCGTGGAGTGTGGTGCAGGTCCTCGCTTTGCTTTTTTACGTAAAATGTCGAGTTTGCTTTGCTCGCAATAATATGTTTATTGTTGCTGTAGGGTGGAACTCTTTAGCCTTTTGAATTTTCAAGCTCGCTTCGCAAGCAACTTTTCAAACGTAAATGTAGAGCTAACTTCGTTCGCAATACGTGTTGTGTTAATGTAACGCAGTGTGGCGCATCCCTTGTTTTTTTTTTTATGTGATGTGTCTAGTCGCTTTTCTTGTGATGTATATCTTCTTTCGCCCGACGCTAATCTTGCTATGATATGTGTTGTAACCCCCAATGATCAGAAGCTGTATGCCACTGGACTAGACCAGCATAGCGAGTAAGTAAATTGTGAGCGTTTTTTGTCGCCCTGCAAGTAGTTGACTACGGAACTCTAAAACTCTCATAATTTCTATTTACACTGCATAGTTACCTATTGTGTCAAATTTGTTTATGAATTCATAATAATTATGCATTTTTATTGATATAATTCTGAAAGTGATACTTAAATACGGTGTTTCGGTGCTGTAAATAAATATAGAGGTTGGTTTTTCAATTTCTGATCATCTCTGTATACTTGTATACTCGGTATCTTCAGATCTGGATGTTATTGGATCTTATGCCAAGCAGAATCTCAGCAAGAATCTTATTCGAAGTTCAGAGGATAATAAACAACGGACAGCTTATCAAGCTCATATCTGGTTGTGGAACTTGTGGATGGTCCTGCAGGGAAGACTGCGACCATCTTTCCATATTGAGGTCGATCTTCTTCTTTAAAAAGAGCGATGCTTTTGTCGGTGGACCAATGAAACACTAAAACGAGCAGCTGACATCAATTTGACGACATGAAATTAACACCTTTTACTCGTTTTGTCGTCTAAATTCTCACTGTCTATGTAATAGGTACGAAATGTGCTTAAATTTTGGTACACTTAGTCAACGAAATATCCGATGAATATCTGATTATTATACATGTATCTCTTTTAAATAAATTATACCAAGTATGTATTTTACTTGTATTACGGTCAAGTTACATAGCCGTTACATATAGATAGAATAATTTATTCTTTGAAATAAATAAAACAAGTAGGTAAATCATTGTCACGGTATAATTTTTTTATACAGATAACACAAACACCGGCTACATAAAACACCTGCATAATATTTGCCGTGATGACACAAATTATTCTAAAAATAAATATAACGTAGGATTTAAATGAATGTAAAATTAAACAATGAATTGTAAACATAAACAGTAAACAGTCAAGAGTCCCTATAACGTACGACAGTGTTTTGCACAGCATAATCGTGAACGTCAGAGCTATGTTCAACCCAAGCCTGCACGACAATGGCAATGGAATCAAAACAATGTCGCCAAAAACACCCCTGTACCAATAATGTACACCCCGCGCATGCAAGACACGATCACCGAAGACATTACGTGACCATATTGAAAATCTGTAGTAGTGATGAAACTTAATCGATTGTTTTACACACTCGTATAACTTAATCAATATTGTTTTTTTCTTATATATTGTTGATATTTTTTTACGACTCGCTCACTTTGTTCGCTCCAAGGGGTCACAACTCTAACCTACTGTGTCGGATTTGTGTCAAAAATAAATAAAGCGGGGGGCTTCGTTCCACCGTCCCCCCGTCCGCGGCCTTATATGTCATATCTCTCTCTCTTTTCGTGTGGGACACCAATTCGTCTTACGACCCGATGAAACCTGGTGTCAGAGTTTTTATTATTCAATTATTTAATATGTCATATTAGAATAATGATCGAGAAGTCCATTATAGCCAACACTAGTACATGAGTTCATTCACTCGTCGACGTCAGGTTATTTTAATTCAAATAACATCCCTGTACATTATTTGTCCGGGCCAGTTACTGAAGACGATCCAATGACTGTGTCGTACATAGCAATGTGCCGTTCCTACTTTAGTAATTTACTGGGAATATTTCCAAGGGAATGTTCCCAGTAAATTTCTTAGTTTCCGGGACTATCTCCCAAGTTTTTTTTTACCTTATTTACTTGGGAAAAGTGGTAACTATATAATTATGGTAAGAACTAAAGCAAACCTTTAAGTATTCACTTTTTAAAATGCACCCTACAGAAATACATACCTACAGCATAATATTCTACAGCTTAATATTAGTATATTATAATGCCATATTTGCATGCCTGCGAGCAGGCTGAATGCACTGAACGAATGTGTTATTTTTAAGACCTTATGTACTGTATTCTGGCAAATAAACAGTTATCTTATCTTATCTTATCTATTCTTTGCATTGGTAATCCCTCATCCCTCAATACATTATTGAGGGATGAGGGATAACACTACATTATCACTACATAGTATAAAATAAAGTTGCTTCCCGTTTGGTGTCTCCTTATATCTTTAGAATTACCCAACGGATTTTGATGCGGTTTTTTTATTAGATAGAGTAACTTAAGAGAAAGGTTTAAAGGTATAATTTATTCCGGGAAATTGTCACATTCCCATGGGAAAACGGGTAGCCCAACTGGTAGTAAACTTTTGACCCCCTTTTGACACCTTTAAGGATTAAAATTTCAGAAATGCTCAAAAACATATTTAATTGTTTTAAGTTATGAGTCGAATCAGAAATTTTGAAACAGATCAAATTTAAGATAGAAAACTTTCATACAAACTTTTAACCCTCTTTTCACCCATTTACAGGTTAAAATTTCAATAATACTGAAACACGTGTTTAATTATTTTAAATTATTAGTCTAATCACAAATTTTGAAACAGATCGCATTCATTTAAAAAAACTAACTTTCATACAAACTTTAAACCTCCGTTTGACCCTATTAAGGGTTAAAATTTCAAATATGCTGAAACATGTGTTTAATTATTTTAAATCATAAGTGTAATCACTAATTTTAAAACGGATCACACTTAAGACAACGAACTTTCATACAAACTTTTAACTTCCTTTTCATACCTTGGGAGATTTAAAATAAATGGAACGTAAAGTCGCTTCCCACGTCTGTCCCTGTCTGTTTGTTTGTTTGTATGCTTAAATCTTCAAAACCACCTAAAGGATCTGGATGAAGTTTTTTTAAAAGATAGAGTGATCGAAGAGGAAGGTTTTTATGATGATTTATGTCGGGAGAAGGTCTGTTTCCCGTGGGAAATCAGTTAGCAGCGGGTGAAACCGCTGGGCGGGCCGCTAGTTTTACTATAAAATTCCTAAAATAATCGTGGACTTAACAAATATTTGTGTCTTGTGGGGATCGACTCGATCGGCTCGGCGTAGCAGGCAGGGTTACTATCCGCTACGACATCTGGCCAGTCAATGTTTCTATGTTTCCGGGGAATATTCATCGTGCCCTGGAACGTCACTGGGAATATTCTCAATGTTAACGGGAACAGCACATTGCTAGTCGTACATACACAAAGTCATGTTGTACAAAACATTGTCGGGCATAATCGTGTTGTGCATAATCAATGTCGTGCATTTATGGTTCCAAAAGCCAGCACACAGCCTATAAGTCTATATACTTTGACAGCCAATTGACAGTCAATAACAAATTTGTATATTTTATTCAAATTTGTTTTTTTTCTTTTCTACACATCTATGTATAATAAATATATATTTTTATTTATTTTTTGTTCTAGGTACCTATACCTAATTTTAATTTTGTTTCTAACATGTGTGTGTAGTGTAGCGGCAGCACAGTAGGCAGTGGATGGTTACGTTGTCAACACAGTGCTAGACTTTTTTCCAATACCTGTACTTACAGTTAGTCGTTATTTTTCATTATATTGTGGTGTGAAATGCAGTGATAGATATAAGAGATTAAAAGTGTTAGCTCGTTAGTTTTCTTTCATGTAATTAGCGGAAAAAATATGGTGTCAGCTGAAAATCAGCGTCATTAGCAGTCTTTGCTTATGACTTCATGCTGAGCTGGGGCCTTTTCGGCAGAAATGTTTAATTTTTGATAGCTATCGAACAAACAAATTTAACAAACTGTAACTTTTTTTTTCTGATAGCTATTGTTACGAGTATGTTACAATTGTAATTATGTTGAATTCTGCTGAATAAACATTTTTCATTTTCATTTTCATTTTTTTCATTTTCAATATCAGTAATCCAGAGAGTTATGTCAACTTGCAGGTCAATATCATTTGTCTCAGAGCAAGTAAATGTGAAACCTACCAATATTATACTCCAAGCTATGAAAAACTCATCTCACCGCAATAAGTAGACTTGGCTTGTCTACACTAATATAATAAAGAGTAAAGATTTGGTTGTTTGTTTGTTTGAATTGAATACGCTCCGAAACTACTGGACCGATAAAAAAAATACCATTGGAATCCTACATTATCCCTGATGAGCATAGGCTATATTTTGTATGAGAAAAAATAGGGATCCACGTGAAAATTTCGATAATGTAACCCAACGCGTGGAAAAAGTACCAATAAATGTCTTATATCGCGTACGTTGTGGAAATTATTGACAATAGAGCAAAGTGATGTGCAACAATTTTATAGAAGACATCAATATCTAAAAAATATTCGCAATAGGATGTGTCTTACTATTACAGTTTTGCCACATTAACTACTTTTTCATCTTAGAAAGTGCAATAGTAACGTCGCGCCGGTACAAACTACGCCACATTATTCGTACCTGAGTAATAATCATATTTCATCATTATCAAAACCACCAGTTACATTAACCATGTAAATAAGCAACATTATGTTACATGTCAAGTGTGGAGTGGCAGAAGCGGGGTTAACCACACTATCATTTGCTGTTTTGGCTAGAAATGAAAAATCCAACCAGACGAAATTGATAGTGTCATAACGTGATAGTGTGAACTACCAAAAATACCTATACCTATTAAAAATATGGTGCGTATATTCTGTGTAAAGACTAAACATGCTCTCTTATGCTTGATTAAATAAATAGTATTTCGTGTCTTTAAGCATTTGTTTTTGTTTTATTTTATCGCATGCCTTTAATTGCATAGGTATTTCATGGATTCATTTTACTTGCTTCTAGGGTTCTCTCTGAATTCTTCCCTTGCCCTGAAATACCATAGAGAATTTACCACAGAAAGGAGTAGGAGTGCATCAATAAGATTTTCTTTGGTTTTCTTCCTTCTAAGAGAAGAGACGTTCTTTTTTGTCAAAAACGTTAAAAAAGGGCATGTAGCGTACGTGATCCAATATTCTAATCTAATCAATTATTGTATATATCTGTTTTTGTATTGAGAGTAAGTATTGGCCTAAAATTAGTTTAACAATCATCTTCATCTTCTTATTCTTCTTCAACCCGTTGCCACCTAATGCTGAGTGTAGGGTGGTGTAGGTCTCTTCCTTACTTACCTTATATTAGCGCTGCCACTTTCCGTCCAATAGGTATGGAGAAGGATAGGAGATATCTAAGTCCTATCATGTTTAAAAACGTCAATGGCTTTTTCACTATTTCTATTCAATTTAGTCACCATTGTTTTATCGTCGCCTCAATTTGACAGATTACGCGCATTTCATGACAAGACTTACATATCTCCTATCCATTCCTAAACCTAAGTATTTGACGGAAAGTGACAGCGCTAATATAAGGTAAGTAAAGAAAATTGTTATCCCGAATAAAGGCCATAACGTTCAGCTTGGCTACTGAGTCCATTTCAATGAATCAAGGTTTAAAAATAAGGCGTGTTCATATTTTAAACTAGTTGATATGAAATTCTTCGCTTGCCCTCCTGAACCCTGCTCAGAGGTGCATCATTCTAGGCCAATTTAATTTATAATAATATTATGTAGTAAAATAGTAAAGTTAATAGGTAACTAGAAAAAAAGTTTGGGATAGATATCCCATTAGAATTCACTTTGAGTATTTTATAATTATCGTTTATTGGTGATTTTATTCTTGAAGGTGGTTTAGTTTTTTGTTAAAAAGTATAATCATAATCCCATAGATAACTAGACAATGATCCATGATGGAACTTTTTCCATTAAGATTTCTATGAAGTTTTTTTTGCAAGTTTTTGTATCCATCAGTCAGTAAGTTTTTTTAAAGACTGAGGCAGACCAATTGCACGTGCATCACGTACGCATCACGCGTGCGTAAGATTATAAGTTGCAGCAAAAAAAATAAAAACATACAGAACAGCATCAGCATTGCACAGTAACATTTTAAATTAACAATGGGAGTTTTTCTGTTGACAGTTCTGTTCATAGTTCTGAATGTCAAACCGGAGGGCGTTGTGCTAAACTGAAATTTTGATGTTTCAATATGGCTGGTGGCAGCCATAGTTTTGTCACAGATTCCGTTTTACGTTGTGTTCGTTAATTAATTATGTTTGTTTGATTTAATACAAAATGATCTTATCGCCTTGCTATTATATTGAGTGTCATTCGTGTAAGTAAACAAATAACCAATAATACATTTAAAACGATTCAATAAACACAAAATAAAGAATAATTTATAAAGTGGTACAGGTTTTGTGTAAAGAAACGTTATTTCAATGAAGCTCAGCGCCCTCTACATGACACTCGAGAATCCCTAGAAAATTTCCCATTATCAGTCACACACTCGCCATCACACATATGAGGCGTTATTAGTCGATAGAAATAAATTACTTTTCCCTGACCTATATATAGTTAAACATTTGATATGTAAAATTATTATTAATAATAATTGAGTTATGAGTTATCACATGTGATTTTGTTCACGCCACCGAAATAGATACCTAGTTGATAAAGTAAAAAATTACGAAGTTGTAAAATGATAGAAAATATTAAATTGCAACAATGCAAACTTGCAGATTTTAACATTCCACGATATAAGATCTTTGGTTGATTGAAATATTACAACAAATTATGTTAAGTATGTAAACAGTGGTTTTAAGGCGTGCGAAAGACGATGTTGCGGTATTGGACAGTTAATATGGCAAACATGTTTGATCTGGTAGTGTGGCAGTGGTCTGGTCACATCTGTCGATGCCGATGGATGGTAGAGTAAGCCGGTTTTGGTGGTGGTGGAGCCCATGCCTCAGCAAGCGTAGTGGCAGGATGCCCTCCAGCCAAATAGACCGAAGACTTAAAGACTTCCGACTTGATGGCGGAAACGGGAGATCGTGCCTTATGGCGTAGCCTTATGGCATATGCGTATGGCGCTTATGTTTAGCAGTTGACTGCTATTAGGCTGATGTGATGCGTGATGTGTCATATATGACATATGATTACTACACAGCGACGCGGTGTGTAGTGCGGTTGCATTTATCTATATTCGTCTGTAATGTGGGACCAGAAATATCACCACAAAATTGTGCGGGACGTCAAAGGGCTAAATGTTTGGTTACGGAAGAAATAAACATTGATAAAGAGAGATAGACATATATATATATATATATATGCAAATACATGTATCACACTTTCAGTACAACATAGTAGACACTTCCTCTACTGCAACGTACACTGTTGCACACGCATCCAGTGTGAGTCAGTCTTTAAATTTAAAATTTTGAATTAATACATTTATCTTGGTGGCCAGTGTCATAGTATCTGTTATATTTTATCTTTTCTTATAATGCATATCACTATGTACACGTCATCAACGTGCCGTCAAACGAAGTGTTATCAGCACAATTAAATCTGTCTGATACTAGATATATTTAGAAAGGATTGTTTACAAATTTATCAAAGATAGCAGCACAAAAAATTGGTTTTAAACACGATTTAAATGATTTATTTATAAAATCAACATTAAAATCATAAATGAGTAGATGCTCTTTGTGTATTATTGTCAAAGAAAGCAAAAAATCTAAGCTTTACTGTAAAAGTTGATACGTTTGAAGTTTTTCTTTTGTTTTTGTGAGTCGATAGTGAAAATTGTAGAGTATGTGTTTAGAAGTTATTTTAATGGTATTTAGTGTCGAATAGTCAACATGATTTTGGCCTTTTCTTGTTTCTGTGCTGGCAACACGTGTTTTTCAAAAACCGACGACAACCGACAACAACCGACGACATACGACGACAACCGTATACAACCGACGACATCCGACGACAACCGACGACAAGTTCGGATGTATCTAAATGTCGGATACAGTCGCCGACTTAGGTCCGGGAGGACCTTTAAGCTATAAACTAAATTATAATAAAAAAATATATAAGTTAAAATTTCAATCACAGGTAATCACCCTGCGTGAGTAAAGTGGTTGATCAGTGATTAACTGATGATGGCTCGATAAAGATTGATTGCGAATTGATTGATTGTAATCAGTGATCGGCGACGACACATAGAAGCGTGCAGCTCCGTCACAACACAGTACGAGTGTGATGTCGAGTCATTCAAGAGATTAATCTGATACTGCTCTTTGTAAATAAATGTATTATAGCACGATCATACAATGCCAATATGGGCAGGGAAATAGTAAGGGAAGTGGGCAGCGCGAGTATGTAAACAGGTTAGTCACGCACGCTGCTACTCGTTATGCCGCTGCCACTTCCCGTGCTCGCGCAAATGTTTGCCTTTATTGCGCGTGCCGTGTGTCAAAGAAACGGCAGCAAGAACGCGTATGGAATGTATTGCTATCTCGCTCACTCGTATCGATACGAGAAGAGTATACAGACAGTGTGTGAATACTCACGTTTATAATTCCGCGGAAGTATTATGAGCAATATTCGTGACAGCGGCAGGAGCAGGAGCATGTGCATTGTGTGAACGTGCTATAAACACCGGCAGATACAGCTGCGGTGCAACGACCTCACAAAAGCACTTGAAATTTATCTTAACATACAACAAGATAAATGTGAGCGATTAAATTCGATATAGATCATTTACTAATTGATTGATGAATCCATATCGCATAGTATACAATAAAATTGCTTTCCTTTGGGTGGTGTCCCGTTGAATTTTTGTTTACCTTTTTCTATTTATTGGGATAACCAAACCGTTACACAATAAAATCTTACATAACATGTTTATCAACTTAAAAATAATTGTATGACCCGCACCGGTAACCATTAAATCTTCAACACTATGCGGTTTTCGATGCGCTATTTTGAATACATGGAATGGTTCAAGAGAAAGATTTTTCTGTATAAAACATACCGGGAAAAGGTTAGCAGCGGGTGAAACCTCTGGGCGGGCCTAGCGGCCTATACACAATAATTATTGTTTTGAGCATCATGATAAACAAAATCCTAGCTCATATCAATTGTTCTAAGTATATAAAATCTACAATCAAACCTTAAAAAATAATTTATAAATTAACAAATAAAATAGTGATGCTGGCACTTCAAAAGGCTATTTGTGATTCTCTACATCTTTTGTTCGAAACTGTGGTAACGTTCAAAGGGAGAGCACAAACACTAATATTAAAATGGTTCATAATAAAAGTAATATGTGAAGTGCCAGCATAAAGTTGATCATAAGTTAATGAGTTTAATATATATTTTCTTAATAGTCTGTATAATAAATACTTAATTTTTACTAATACTAGCTATCACTGATTTCATGAAATACTTAATGTCACCTCTCACACACCATTATTTACTCATAGAAGACACAGATATTTATGTCAGGTAATAAAATGAAGAAAAAAAAAACAATATTCTCTAGATTGGTATTTTACAAGAAGGTGTACTATGGCGCTATAATAAACGAACACATATTTATTTTAAATGTTGTAGATCCAAGGTGAAAGTTCATTCTCATTCGATTTATTGGTTCTACAGCTTTGGACCTTGTTTAAAAACCTCGTCCTGACTGAGGTTGGTTTCAAAAGCATCTCGCTTCCAAGACCTTTAGAGCGGTGACTACGAGTTGAGCTTGTGAGTGGAGCGCGCGATCTCCTCTGCCTCCTGCACGGTGTCCGGCAGCCGGCGGTGCAGCGTCTCCGGCGTGAGCAGCATCAGCAGCGCCGACGTCACCGCCATCACGCCGAAGATCAGGTACGGCAGAGAAACCATCACCCTCATCTGAAAAGACAAGAATTAATTGACTTAACTTATCTCAACTTTTAGAAGAGCTGATAAAGATTGGTGGATGCCGGTTAAAATTACGTTTCACTACATAGTATAAAATAAAGTCCCTTTCTGCGTATGGAAAACCACCCTACGGATCTGGATGTTTATTTTTTAAAAATAATGATTCAAGAGAAAGGTTTTTATGTATGATTTTTACCGGGAGAAGGTTTTTATGTTTCCCGTGGGAAATCGGTTAGCAGCGGGTAAAACCGCTGGGCGGGCCGCTAGTATTATATAAAATAACAAATATTTTTCAATATTGTTTCTAATTTAGGCAGGCGGGCAACTATATGAAATGTTGGAGCCAGTGTAGTCCAGGGTATTTATTTGCAACCTCCGCTGAAAGTCCCGAGATCGTCCTTAGAAGGGCTCAAATTTGAATAATAATTCTAGTTATTTAATAAAGAGTCTTCAGACCAGCAGCGGCGTCTGCGGCGCGACGATGTTGCCGATGCGGCCGATCATGGAGCAGAAGGCGAGCAGCCGGTGCCGCGCCGTCGTCGGGAACAGCTCCGACGTGTAGATGTAGATGCTGCTGAACGCCATGCTGATGCAGAGCTTGCCCAGCATGTTGAGGGACGTTGCCGCCCATGAAATATCTGAAACGTGATGAAAGCAAGAATATTGTGTCACCAAGTTACAAACAGGACAGAATTTTCATTATCAATGGTAACCCAGATCGTCGGAGCTAGTAACCTATAAAGATCTGAATAATAACTAAAACTAATAAATTTACCAAGTCCAATTTGAGGTTTAGAAGACTTTAGAACTTACCAGCAACAAATGGCAAAGTGATGAGCGAAAGCCCACAAATGGTATACGCAGTCATGATGGACTTCTTCCGGCCGAAGCGGTCGAGCGTGAGCGTGCTGAGCGCGTACCCGGGGATCTCGATGAGCGCCGTGAGGATGTAGTTGACGTACATGTTGCCGGCCAACGACACCGCGTTGATCGACAGCCCGTAGTACGTGAACGTTGTCGTGATCCACCAGAACGAGCACACGCACAGACGCACCATGATCACTCGTGATCTGATCACTTGACCGACGAGAGACCGCTCTTGCCCAATTTCGTTTGAAGGCTTTGAATCCGCCTTTTCTTGATCTGGTCGTCTAAAATCATTTTCTGGAATGTCGGTTTCATAATGCAACTGTTTGACCGTCTCTGGTGATAGTTTCTTCTTGTTCATATCTGCAGCCTTGAATATGATGCGGGCTGCCTCTGCCTTGTTGCCTTTGCTGAGCAGCCATCGGACGCTCTCCTCTAACGCGAAGAAGTAAAACGCGAAGAGCAGAGAAGGAGCGTACAGCACAAGCGTGAGGGTCCGCCAGTAAGGAACTGCCCACGCAACTAGGGCCAAGACAACCTGACCGATTGCGAACGAGCAAGAGATAATGTTTCCACCGAGCACTCTCCTCTTCAATCCCACCATTTCTACAGCTAGGGAAAGAAAAAACTGACATTACTAAAGTTTCTCAATTTCTGCACAATTTTGAAGAAGCTGATGTGTTTTTAGTTACCGAGGATGAACCCGGTGCTGTAGACGCCGGAGCCGAGCATCGCGTCGAGGAACTCGAAGGCGAGGTACATCCCGTAGCCGGAGGAGAAAGCGCGCACCATGCCCATGCACGCCGCCGCCACCGCCGTCACCACGAACGTGGTGCGACGACCGAAGCTAAAACATTACTAATTCGAGTACCCAATTTTAAAACACTTACCATGTTAAGTATACAATTTTCGAAAACTTGCAAAATCTTCAAGCCCAGTAAGGAATTGAACCATCGCGCATTGCTTGCAAATTTTGTTTTCAAAAATTATTTATTCGTTAGCAAGCATTCATTACCCATTGACTTTACACATCTGTTAGTAATTAACTTTGGAACTGTCATTTTCATGATTTTTTGTCATGCAAAATACATACACATATCACGCCTTTATCCCTTGCGGGGAAGGCAGGGCGTAAAATGCCGTCGCTATACATTTAAGGGCACTTTTAGAAAATTCGTGCAGCACTTAAGTGACAGGTTGTAGCCTGTCGTCTAAAATTGTAATACACATAAAACCCTCTACTCCTTTAGTCGCCTCTTACGACAACCGCGGGAAAGAAATGGGGTGATGCTATTCTAAGCCGGCATCACACGGTAATAAAAAAGTCAATCACTATGGCGATACCCAATTTTCCGAATGACCCTCAAATATATATGTCAGTTCTGCCTACCCCACAAGGGATAATAGGCGTGATATGTGTATGTATGTGTAGTTCAGCGTAAAAGCTTAGCAAATTGCCCCACTAGTATGTTATTTAGAGAGCCAATCAATCAATCAATTTATTTATTTGTGGTACACAGGTTATACATAAAGGTGTTAAATATAAAAAGCCCGCCGTGACCCGCCATTTGACATACAAATTTTATACAATATTAAATTTATACAATTTAATTAATTAATTTATAAATCTTTATCATTCTACATTAAATTCAATACAAAACCACAAATAATTATAATATAGGTATGTCACTTAATCCCATCTTGAATCAAGCAGCGATTAGAAATAAATTATCAATTTTATAGAAAGCAGCATCAATTAGGTAATTGTGAAGCGCTGTTTTGAATTTCGATAATTCACTGATGTCTCGGATGTGCCTAGGTAGTTTATTATAAATCTTTGGTGCCATAGCGCAGATACTTTTAAGGGCGGGGCACACCGGCTCCGTATCCAGTTCTCGTCCGTAGTCACGCACGAACTGATGACGTTGTAATGTATGGGACTGTATGAGATACGGCACACCGCTTGCGTGCAGCACGGAACGGATACGCAACGCAAGCGGTGTGCCGTATCTCATACAATCCTATACATTACAACGTCATAAGTTCGTGCGTGACTACGGACGAGAGATGGAAACGGAACGCATACGGAGCCGGTCTGCCCCGCCCTTTACGGAGGAGGGCAGTCCTACATTGAATGTGGCAGACCTGGTTCCTGCGTCTAATACTCTTTTCATTTGGGAAAAGATGAGGATTTTTCCGAACAAATAACGCGGCTTCAAACACATACATAGAAGGCACTGTTAGTATTTTTTAGCTTCCTAAAAAACGGTTTGCAGCTATCTGTACGTCCGAGACCACATATACTTCGAATACATCTTTTTTGCGCCTTTAGGACATTTTCCCTTCCTGTTGCATTTCCCCAAAATATAATCCCATACCTCAATGTAGCAGCCACAGATCCATGATATCCAAACTCGTAGACACTTAAGAAATCAACTCCACGCAAGCAGCGTGGAGTTGATTTCCCAATCAGAATAAGTAGTCTTTAAGATAGAGCCTAGTAAAAGTGACCCCAAAATTCAGCTAGATATATGATGGCGGTTTGATGCTTACGTATCAGAGACATATCCAGTGAGAGGTAGCGCGGCGAGCAGTCCAGCGCTGTGGATGGTGCCAACCAGGGTGCGCTTCCACTCCTGACACGCCAAGCCGAACTGCAACGGACGGACACACAGCCACATATCACATCAAAATCGGGTACAAAACCATTTCAATATAGGCTGTAAGGGACAACCCTGCGAATACTGATAGGGTGCATTCAGACCATGTAATTGTAATCTATAATCGTAATCTTTTCATAAAAAAATATTTCAGGAAACGTCAAAAAAAAAATGGGCTTCCCTTAGTAAATGCAGTCAGCTGATCGTGATTTTGTATGGGAGGTCGAATATTTTTTGTCGTTTCCTGACATATGTTCCTAGGGATAAGTTGTTCAGTTACATGGTCTGCATGTACCCTATCAGTATTGGGAGGGCTGTCCCTTACACCCCGTATACTATGGTGTAGAGATGCAATTTATAACCAGAATCGCACATATTACAAACAGAAGAACATTTGTCAATGCAAATAAAATTCAACCAGTATTTTCTTTAGAAGGTTTTCATTCAGCGCAAATAATCAGTTATTTTAGCGGTCATGATCAGTGTCGGAGTAGTGATATTGATATTATTGTTTTAAATAAACTTACTAAACAAGCTGATAAGGCAGGCCTATCTCTCTTGCTACCACTCTCTAAGCTACCACTATAAATCGTCTAGTCGAGTGTAGATGTAACACGTGTATACTACAATCCTCACATTTTCATTATTTTTTATCGCGCCTATTTAACTGAGCCCAACGATATTGTTTTATAATAATATAATACAGGATGTCATACTATAAGCTGCAAATATTTTATTGGGTGAACCAGACCATGAAACTGAAGAACTTTCCCCAAGGAACATAGGTCGAAATATCAAAAAAGGAATTTAACCTACCATACATAATTCAGCCGACTGGGTCAATTTTCATGGTAGAGTAGACCATTTTTTTTTACGTTTGCGAATTTTATTTGCACCTTACATTCATACATACATCAGCGTAATACAGTCCACAGCTGGACGAAGGCCTCCCCCAGGGTACACCATAGGGCACGATCTCCCGTTTTCGCCATCCTGTCGCTACCAGCCGCCTTCTTTAAGTCATTTGTGCATCTGGCCGGAGGTCGTCCTACACTACGCTTGCCCTTATTTGCACCTTATGTATTGTATGGTGATGGATAGTGTTTGGTATGATATGACTTACTTTTATAAATGCTTAAAGGCACCATCAGCTACTTTGCAAAATAGGTGAAAGTAGTAATAAAAATAAACCAATCTGTTCCTTGAAACAGCTTGTGACTAGGTTGTTATAATTAGAAGAAGAAAAGCAATATCCATTGAACCTGGATGTTTCACATCGCGTTTTACTACCGTTGAGACGATGGTGTGATTGTTCTCGTAGACCCAGGCGTCGCAGGCGACGGTGGTGTTGAGGTGGAAGTGCTCAGCCTCGCAGCCGCCCCCGAGGGGCTTCAGGCGGCTGCAGCGCCCCTCCTCCGGGAGCGCCCAAGCGCCCCACTCGCCCGCCGCCCACGCCGCCGGCGACGACTCGCACTCCGGGACAAAACATCTGCAAGGAACATGCAACTAACGTGAATATTGGAAACACGTGCAAAGCAGTTAGGGCTGGATTGTGGTCAGCGACTCGGTCACTGCTGCGCAAAAGCGGCCAGACCATTTCACGCAAGATAAGAAAGACTTGTGCGCAACTAAGTATATGAATGGATTAAGTAAATTAATGTATTCTTTGCTAAAAAAAAATCCTTGCTAATTCTCGACAAAGGCCGCTTACGCTGCATATAATCCGACCCTTAAAGCTATGTAAAAACTGAATTTTCTGTTCCCAATCAGGTAGTACCTCTTCAAAAATAGAACGTCGTAACCAAATATTCAATCGTAATTCAAATATTTCATTGTATTATGTTATCTTGTTGCAAAATGTATATAATGTATATTTTTCATCAGCATGCAAAACTGCACGATTCTGCAATTACACATCAAAGCAATATAAAAGAGAATCGGTAAATAAATTGGATGACAAAGAGACGGGAGCGGAAAAAACATGTTGCTTGTAGATAGAAATACGGTGATTACAGTCTGTGGCTTCATTCGACACACAATGTGGATGTGGCCAAGTCAAGTCAGCGCACCGCGGTCTGGGACAACAATGCCAGAGCTCAGACGCTGCGAGATCTTGAATGAAAATACTGCTCATGTAGGTCAATGTAGCCGTGTGATGCCAGCTTGGAATAGCATCACCCCATTTCTTACCCATGGGTGTCGTAAGAGGCGACTAAGGGACTCGAGGGTTAGATGTGTATTGCAATTTTAGGCGATGGGCTGTCAATTTAGTGATACACAGTTATCTAATTGACCCTCAAACTTATGTTAGACGTGGTGTTAATATCCGTTTTACAGCCGTTAACGCTCTGCCTACCCCGTAAGGGATATAGGCGTGATTTATGTATGTAGGTCAAGGAATTCTCCTTCCTTTTTCGTGTCGATGACTCAAATAAACAAAAAGGAATGACCTATGATTACAATGTGTATCTTCGTAATTCGGTCAGACGAAAATGAAATAATTCATGACCTTGCTAACGATAACAAATATCGTTTCTCAAAATCTTTGTTCAGACTGCGTTTTTTTTTCATAATATATCCAATCAGGTGGTGATAATGTATTGAGGGTCATACTTACCCATATTTATTATCTAAATATATATGGGTATTACTATTTAAGTATTTTTCTTTTCGTTTCATATTCGAAAATTAATCATCGCGGAATGCCCAATAGAATTTTTGATTACCACAATTCTTTGGCGTCAAATTAATATAATTTTTACTTTGGGTTGTTTGAATGTGACATCTAAGATTTTCCACGCATTAAATCTTATTATTACAATCTAGAATTCTGCGACTGAATTGAACGTACGTGACGCGGGTTTAGTGCTTTGTTTCCCCAATTTGAAATATTTTACGAGTTTAAGTATAGAGAACTAAAGGAAAACCTTCCTTGTGTAAGTAGGTACGTCTGCAAGGAAAACGTAATTCATCAATCAACTATACCGTAAAACAAGTACTTACTAGCTGAAGCTAAATAATAAACGACTTGAAGTGTCGTTTACACGGTAGTTATTACTATATTACTATCAGTCAAGTCGAGGATAACACATACACTTATTTAATTTGTAGTTCATTTGTCAGTTGTGAGTTTATGGCGTTACCTACAGATGTAAATGTCAACAAGTAGCGTGACCTCTCTCGAGGTCACTTGGGCCGATCATTGTCCTGTTTGCCACTGAGGTCTACGCAGGCTTTTTCCTATTTCCTTTCCAAGATGACTCGTCATAATCAGCAGTAGTAATCAGATGGCTGCCTTCGATCGTAATTACTAGCCAGCGTGACTACTTTGCTAAACTTGGTTTCTATTGAAGGGTAATTTATTCGTATCTGTCTAATTCTTGCCTACTACTTCCGCTTTTTAAGAGTGAAGAATGGCTAAAGAACCTGAATTTGAATATATAGGATCCTGCGCAGTGTAACACCATACGATATGATGATGATACACATATCACGGGGTAAGCAGAACGTTAACGGCCGTAAAATTCGGTAGCTATCGCCACGTCTGATAAATATGCAAGGAGCGTTTCAGAAAAATCGTGTATCACTAAAGTGACAGGTTGTAAGCCTAAGTAAAAATTGTAATACACATGAAACCCTCGAGTGCCTCAGTTGCCTTTTACGATACCCGTGGTAAAGAAATGGGGTAATGCTATTCTAAGCCTGCATTCCGATTGCAGATACATATGTTAGTTTTGTTGTGATTTGTCTTTTAATAATGGTCCTTGCGTCTCCTCAGGAAAGGTACAAACACCTCCGAGGCTCATGAATTTGCTGTGAAATGAAAACAGGAACAAATAACTATCAGTACCTGATATTATCAAACTACAGGTCAAATTCGTTCTTCATTGCGTAGTGGGTTAACCATCAAATACAAGGAATGTAAACCGGCTGCGCAACGTACAAAGAATTTCACCTGTAGACTTGTATCCTGTAGTTCCATAACACTAGAGAAGTGCCACTTGGTGTGTCAGCGCGTGCTCGTGTTGTGGGCGATTGGCGATTGGCCGTGGTCGTGCTGGTAGTGCCAACGCTACGGAAGCCGGTCGTTATGATCCATTGCGTGTTGTGTGCAATAACGAGGAATGAATGAGGACCACACGTACAATTGTACACCGAGACGCTGCCGGCCGCTGGACGTGAGACGGCGCGACGCTATTAATTAGATAATAGTGCACTGAGGCGCGGATTCCACCTAAGTTCAGGCGCAGAATCTTCTATTTGTACCTATAAAATACGCAATTTGGTTGCCACGATGAAGTAACGAAACCGATCGCTTTAAAAGTATTTAAACTAAAATAATAGTGGAACAAGTATGAAAAAGTGTTTTGATAACTAGGTACTACATAAAATTCTCTGATGTATTATTCTGCCGTGTGATGCCGGATTAGAATAGTATCGCCCCATTGCTATCCCGCGGGTGTCGTGAGAGGCGACTGAGGGACTTAAGGATTTCATGTGTATTACAATATTAGGCGACAGGCTGAAAACCTGTCACTATTAGTTATACACGATTATTTGGAAACGGCCCTCAAATATTTGTCAGACGCGGTGATAGCAACCGTATTTTTAAGACCTTCAACGCTCTGTCTACCCTGCAAGGAGTGTAGGCGTGATATGTGTATGTATGTAATATACTGAACTCAAAGAGTATTTTGGAGTTTATTCCAAACTATCGCACGTTAATTTTTTAATGAATATCTGAAAATCAAAGAGAGATATATATGGGGCTAAAAGTTATACGCAGTCACAGTCACAGTTTCTTCAGTCGTCAAAATTTTGCTAATTAAGTCAAAAACCTTGCTATATGTATTTTCAAAACACCAAAAGAATAACGCAATGTGTCTGACAAAAGAGCATAAAAATTATGCAAAATTTAAGTGTTAAATACGTATCAGAAATAAGAAACTTTAGTATGTAATGTACACATGTTTTTTGTTAATATTTAGATCTTGGCCGTGTGATGCCGGCTTAGAATAGCATTACTCCGTTTCTTTCCCGCGGTAGTCGGAAGAAGAAGAGGCGAGAGGCGACTAAGAAGCTCGAGGGTATGTATTGCAATTTTAGGCGATGGGCTGACAACCTGTCAATATGGCGATACACAATTTCGCAAATGACCCTCAAATGTTTGTCAGACGTGGCGTAAATGTCCGTTTTTTGCGACCGTTGACGCTCTGCCTACCCCGCATGGGATTATAAGCGTGACATATGTGTGTGTGTAGATCTTAGCATATTCACGAGCCCTGAGAAAATATTTAGTAAAATGTAAGTATAGGAAGCGAAACAGTTGCCGACTTATTTTGCAAATACACTTTTCGTCTTTCGTATTTTTAAGTTCAGCGTAAACTATGAACTAAACTACACATAAATGTAAGTACCTAGTTACCTCTTATTAAAATGGCCGATAACATTGTCAGCAACTCTGATGTAAGTTTTGAAGTTCTATTCGATTTTTATCTCATCATTATTGATCGAACAGAGGCAGTAGAATAATGTTTTGAAACAATGTCGTAGAGATTAATAACAACAAAAGAGATTCGGGTATTGGAATCAAAGGTTAAAGTTATGGGACCAAATACTAAAGAAATGTACCTAGGCTTAGATAGACACGACAATATAATGTTATGTATTAATAAGATAGGCAGTAGTAATATAATACGTACGTCTACCTCGTACTAATCTCACTTTATCCTTTGATAACTAATATCAGATACTTGAGATAAAATAAATTTAAGAATTTTGAAATGCTAACGTTCCACTTACTTTCTTTCTAGATAGCAAATGAATTTATTTAAATTACTGCTACTCATATGATATGAAAGACATTTATAGGGTTCCGTACCTCTAAAGGAAACAATCGGAGCACTCATAGGATCACTTTGTTGTCCGTCCGTCCGTCTGTCTTTCACGACCCTTTATCTCGGGAACGCGTAAGGATTTCGAGTTAAAATTCAAACTATATATACTCAGGTCTACGGCCACTTGTAAGTACATGTAAAAAAAACAAGCTCCTGACTTAACATAAAAAGGGACCTAGAAGACCCTCTTGAGGGAATCAAAATTCATAGGGTACTTCCCGTGGACGTAGAACAAGTAAAAAAATATATATTTAAACAAAAATAACTTGAAAAATAAAAACAGAATAAAAACTACAAACTTTTAACAAATCAAAAATATTCTCAATTGCTCCGAACCAGCAGCGGAGAACAATGAAATTTGGCAAGAAGTCTCGTTTTAAAGTACGTAGAAGTTACGGAATTAATCCAAAACTTTAAATAAAATGTAATGTTTTTTAGGTGCCGAACAATAAGCTAATTTTGGCAGCAGTGAAAATCATGTTAATGCTTTGACATAAAGTATATTTCTCTTTGATGACATGTCTTCCGGTATGGGTCTCAAACTTGCCAAAATTGGCTTATTGGAGATACGTAAACATACTTCAACGCGGGTATCATATGAAAGGGTTTGATGTAGGTACATGTTACAGAACCTTCGGTGAGCGAGTCTGACTTGCACTTGGCCAGTTTTTTAGGGATAAGTTACTTAAGATTCTTTGTAAGTATCATATATTTCGACCGTCAAATAATGCCTGATAATGGTTTTTGGTGTTAGTATAGAGTAAGGAAAATAATTAATTTGAAAAAAGGGAAATATAAGTAAGTTAATCAAAAGGTTACTTTGAGTTTACTAGTTGGTAAGACAAGTTAGTTAGGTAAGATAGTATCCATAACACAGCCGTGTGGTGCTGGCTAAGAATGGCATCACCCCAATACTACTCGTAGGTGTCAAAGAAAGCGATTTAGGAATGAATCATCCAGGGAATGTGCAGCAGCGTTCCCTGTGAAAGCAATATTTTACACTGCGCTCGCCAACCCGCATGCCAAGCTTGGTGAGTATTGCAAAACCTTCCAATAGGGGGAGGCCCATGCCCAGCAGTGGACTGTTGCGGTTGTTAATGCTATGTAATGTTAATTCATAACATAGATACCTATACCTTCAGCTATATTTCTTACCATCCCACCAAATAAAGATGGTCCGTAACTACTTAATCAGTACCTAGTAAAAACAATGTAATACAAAATAAGATTAAATTAGTAGTTTCAAGTCGACAATGAGTGTGTCGCTGTTGAAGCAGTAGAGAGGAAAATTGCTCGACATAAAAAAGCGATTGTCTGATACCTGATAGTTAGCAAAGTCGTGATAAAAAATCTAAGTAGGGGAAGGTGGTATAAGATGGGGCCTTTAAGGAAAAACAGAATAATAACTACGAAGTTTTTATGCTAGGACATAGGAACTTTAATTGAGAATCTGACAGGCTATATTCTTTCATATTCTAATCAACAATAACGCAAAAATAAACAACTTCTTATAAAAATAATTAATAAATCAAAACATTACTTTGCCCCATCTTGCCCCCACCCATGGGGTAAGACGGGGTTATCCCCTGGGGCATGATGGGATATAGGATTTCTTATACACTTCTACATTAATTAATCGCTGTCTTTACAATTTGGGCAAATATCATTGTCGTCCTACTAATTCTGTAGTATGTAGTAATTATAGCAGTTTTTCCTCTTCTACGGACTTCTCTCTTTTGTTTCTGAGTCATACTTGGGTAAGAAATCAGTAGTTTTAGGCTAACTTAATTAAATTCTGATTTATTTAGATCAGATTGTATGGCTGTGAAGATATACCCCATCATGGCCCCAAACGATCATTTTTCAAACACAATTTTTTTTTAAGTTATAAAACAAAACCTGCCTGCTTGAAGCAACGCTCATAAAGTAGTAAAATATCTCAGTTTTACGAAAAAAATACTGCCTCAACATTGCTCGTCATGTATTGAATGCAGTCACGTAGTTTACTGACCCCAAATATTACATCAAAAGTGTTAAAAACAATAAATTACTCACGAAATCACAATACACGCACTTTTCGCCATGACATTTGCGGCACTGGATAACTTCACTAAATGGCCGTAAGATGGCGTAAGCAGTCATTTGAAAGTGCGTTTGGAACATAGTTTTTTGCAGATTTCCCATCTTACCCCCCTACCCCGTCTTATACCACTTTCCCCTAAGTACGTAGGTAGGTACCTAGTTAGTTCAACGGGCGGACCTTTTTTGGCAGAGCTTGAAAATTTGCTTAAACATAAAATATGAGCCTAAAGTTAACCAACAACTACTAACTTAGCTAACAACTAGTATTAGTAAGTAAGTAGGTAGGTAACGTTTGCCGTGTGATGCCGGCTTAGAATAGCATCACCCCATTTCTTTCCCGTGGGTATCGTAAGAGGCGATTTAGGGACTCGAGGGTAAGTATTGCAATTTAGGCGATGGGCTGACAACCAGTCAGTATGGTGGTACACAATTATCTGAATGACCCTCAAACATTTGTCAGAAGTGGCGTAAATGTCCGTTTTTACGGCCATTTATGCTCTGCCTACCCCGCAAGGGATATAGGCGTGATATATGTATGTATGTAGTAGGTAACGTATTTTTTGCGGAAATAAATGGTTTAACAGGGAAAACAAAGGTACCTACGAATATTTGTTTTGTAATTTCATTGACCTGCCTAAAATAATATGTAGGTATGGACATCAAGACAGTTTCGAGTAAGTAAGCCTAGTTGCGAAATCAGTCCGCATCTCATGTAATCTAAATCACACAAAGGAAAGATTTGATTGTTTGTTTGTTTCAATTGAATAGCCTCCGAAACTACTGGACTGAATTAAAATAATCTTTTACCATTAGAATCCTACATTATGTTTATGTTTATTATATTTTTATATTATAAGATATTTATTGGCATTAATTTGTTTTTGTTTGTGTTTGTTTGTTTTAATGTATATGTTTCTGAATTAAATCTACACTTGCTTTAGATAATATGTTAAACTCTGTTATTGGCTGTTGAATTTTTTTAAGGCAAATTGTAATAACAGAACATGTGCTGTTGATTTTACAAAATAAATATAAAATCCGTGATGAACATAGGCTATATTGAAATGTCTTATTCTCGCGGGAAAACTGTTAACAGCGGGTGAAACCGCTTGGCAGGCCGCTAATCTTACTTATGTTTGTTTGTTACTTCTTCACGCTAAAACTACTGAACCGATTGTAAAGAAATTTGGCACACATATAGAAGTTAACATGGATTAACACATAGGATAGTTTTTATGAGTACGCTAGCAAAGCCGCGGGTAACAGCTAGTCTCTAATATGTCAGTGAGCTGATAAGCTGCGGGGCTCTTCACGTGAAGTGGTCGTCTGGTCGTCTGTCAACAGCAGCTGTTGTGCTGGACGGGATGCTTCCCTTGACCCACATCCGCTAGAGCACTTTGTTTTTATCGAGAGCCTTCCCTTGAATCTCTGATAAGATCATGATTTTTGCAATCAATCGCCAGATATTTTTTAAAGTAGTTTTATGCTGATCTTATTGATACACATGTACAGTCGGTTGTAGCACATAAGGTACCAGGGGTAGGTACTCCAAAAAACTAAATTATTGTTATCCCCTTACATACATACATAAATCACGCCTATATCTCCATTTCAAAACATAAGCCATTTTCTACTATCGTGTCAAGAAAACAATATTGCTGGTGACAAAAATATTTTAATTATTTTGGAGTACCCCTGGTACCTTATGTGCTACAACCGACCGTACTACAACCTTGTTTTAAATTGAGTTAGATGATTGCGATGCGTGTGTTTGATAGACAAGACTATTTATTTCTATTCATTAATTTCTAAGTAAGTAAATGTTCCCATTGTTTATGTACTCAAAATTTAAATTGGTTCATTTAAAATTAGGCTGGGGGATGATAAACTTGACGAACTAAACACCAAACAAACCTGTGCTCAGTAGCGCCGGCGGCGAAGATGTACTGTCCGTTGTAGATGGCGCTGAAGATGATGGGCAGCAGGATGAAGCAGTAGTTCTTGACCTGGTAGCGGCCGAACTGGCCCAGCTCCAGTAGGATAGCGTCCAGGTCCACGGGCGGGTGCGCGGGGGAGGAACTCTCGCGTTTCGTGGCCATGCTCACCGGTGCGCGGACGACGCTCGTCTGGCGCCGACACTACCGCTACTGTCCACCGGCCGCCGTCACCATAAACGACGCGACCACTCTGTATTATCCTCTTATCACTTGCGAAAACTTTTAGGTTCGTAAAGATTTAACCCGTAACACAATCTGCCTTCTTTCTCGCCCTTAACACATATCACTTTAAAATTTCAGGTTTATTGCACGTAGTTTATCTGTGATTAGGATTACCTAAACTAACGATAGAAGCTTCCTGATAACTTAATATTGTTTATCAATTCGCACAAACACGCACAGAGTCGATGCCTATAAGAAGACTACTGTTGAGAGGCAGCACTATCTAACATATTATAATAAGTAAGGCAGGTAAAGTGATAAAAATTGACAATGACAATTTTATTTTGTTTTCGTTCGCCGTCAGAGGCTCGCACCTGTATACACACGATAAGTGAATAACAGTATTGTAAGGAAATACTTAGTGGACCTACCTAACATAGCAATGGTGTATTTTTGGTGATCTTCTATTCGCGTGGAACACCGAGTAGTCCAACGACCCGAAGAACCCTCGTATCCAAGTTTTCCAACCGCCTACTAATATTACTTGTAGCCCTCTGAAATGGTTGTATAACGATCTTCGTCTAAGTAATCATAGACAGCAACCGGGACCGACGGCTTAACGTACCAATCTGCAACGTCCTAACCAGACAAAACAAATTCACACAGTGATAAATATCAACCTTTTGAGTAACCCACTGAGAATCAAACCCGGAACCTTTGTGTCGCAGGCAGTCGCATTACCACTGCGCCACATCGGCCGTCATAAAATTTAATAGTGATAAGAAGGATAAGTACTCACTTACCTAAAGTATCGCTATTTTCATAAAGCAAATCAACCTCAAACCTAAAAATCCTAGCAAGCTACACACTTTCTTTAAACAGGCCTTTTATGCTATACCTGTCCCGTATAAGATTAAAACATAATTTTATTCGTTGATAATGAAAAGACATTGTGGTAAGCAAGTACTTCATATTTTCGTATGCAACTTCCGACCGATGTGGCGCAGTGGTAGTGCGACTGCCTGCGACGCAAAGGTTCCGGGTTCGATTCTCGGTGGGACACTCACAAAAGTTGATATTTATCTCTTTGTGAATTTGTTCCCGGTCTGGTTAGGACATTGCAGGGTGAACCAACTGATTGTCCGAAAAGAAATGGTTCCGTGCTTCGGAGGGCACGTTAAGCCGTCGGTCCCGGTTGCTGTCTATGATTACTTAGACGGCGGTCGTAACACAACCATGTCAGAGGCCTATTGTGGTAGTAGGTGGTTAAAAAAACTCTGACACCAGGGTTCATCGAGTCGTTGGACGACTCGGTGTCCCACACGAAAAGAGAGAGAGATGCAACATCGATCGAGTTAAAAATGAATAATGTGATGTGACATAAATAAAATCTGCTACGGCTACAGCCGTAGCGGGAGTTGTACTGTGTGATTGACTTGGCCAGCCCCGAGGCAGTGCCCTTATTTTTATTTCTTTATCCCGCCCGAGACGGGTTTCTATTAGGACAATACAAAATTGTTATAAAAAAAAGGGTGTTTTACAAATTTCAACTATTTACAATAACGGATCATGACCTCAATAAGTGATGATACTATCCTACATTGAATACATTTCAAATTACAATCACCGGCTACTAAGTACTGGAAAGGTCAACAATTTATAACCATCTTTGGAATATTGCGAATATTTTTTTAATTAGTTTTCATATTTGGCTGATTCTATTATTCATTAGGTAATTTTAATGACGAGTTAAATACCTTATTTATAAATGGTGCTGATCTTAACACCTCTCGGTCTTTGTTAGGGTTCCGTCCGGTTAAATCGGGACCCTATTTCCGTCTTCGCTGTCTGTCCGTCCGATTATCACTAAGTTAGTCAGTTGTAATTTACACAGATGCCGTATTTCTATGGCCGCTATAACAACCAATACAATTTTTTAAAATAAAATTCAAACTAAAGGAGGCTTCCATAAAACCGTGTTCTTTTTGCACGATTTTATCTATGTATAATGGTACCTAATAGATAGATAGGTGAAATTTTCACAGGACATGGTATTAGGTACTGTTGCCGATATAAGAACAAAAACTAGAAAATAGAAAATAACTATTTTTATGGCATTTTTATACATTATGTTTCCAACTCGCACTTGGCCGTATGTATAAACTTAACAGTCTATGCATCCGTGTCACGGTATCACATAAGTAGGTAGTCCACCTCCTGCAAAGTAGACCTGCGGGTCAAAGCCAGTCATCTGTTATCACAGAAGCATCTGCCAACCATCAGACGCCATAATGACTCAAAATACTAAACAGGGTTGATACCGCGATACTTGTTTTTATTGAATTGTCCTATATTGTCAGGTTGTCGGGCTGACTCCTTTGTATTGTAACACTCGAACCCCTTAGTCGCAGTCGCCTCTTACGCCGCCCGCGGGATAGATTCTAAGCCGGTAACACAAGGTCAACCAGATTAAATTAAGTGACTATAGTACAAAATTTACGATTTATATATATATATATATATATATATATATATATATCTATTAGGTACTCTAGTTTTTCCAAAATAAGGTCAAGTTCAGCATTTCGTATATTAGCGATTGAAAACTTGTTAGAAAATTTTCTTATTATATGTATACAGGGTATATGGGACGTTATACCGAATCTTCGCAGGCATGATCACGCATGACGTTAATCAACTTTTTCTATGAAAGCTATGTAAGTAAACGATCATTTCTTTTCATTGACCTCCCATTTTTGAAAACATTGGCTTACCTGACGTTGCGCAGCTGACAACGCCTCCTTCACAGCTCATAGCAAACGGATTCAAGCGTCTCGGCCAACGATTCTCGATTTGAAAGACCGCGAGAGTTTCTACATGCTGACCTACGAACTTCAATTCGCAGATAGCACCCCGTGATGATGATGAATCAGCAAAGTAAACGTAATAAAAAACATTATAACATATTTATGCCACGGGAAGCGTAGCGTTGAACTACCTTCGGCCAGATGGACTGATGACTCAAAAAAGGCGGCTGGCGAAACTTGATGGCGAAAAAGTTGTAGATCAAGTTGTTGTTTAAGCGGTGGAAGGCTCCGTAAGGGGCCGCCTGGCTCGCGACCACCATCCCACCGAAGTCTGGCGCCAAGTAGCTTGCTGCGTTCCGTCAGTGTGTGGGAGTGCCAGTGCCTTAACAGGCTTCTTCTGGGTGAGCTCGCTCCATCTTAGACTCTGTCTCTGTCCAATGACCCAGACTAGAGTCAAGAGCAAACCCATCATTAATAAAAAAAAAAAAAAAAAAAAAGATCAATGGCAAAAAGGAGAGATTGTGCCCTATGGCGTACCCTGGGGGAGGCCTGCGTCCAGCAGTGGACTGTAATAGGCTGATGTATGTATTTATTATATTTATGTAGGAATAATAGTTATAAATGAAACCAACCAATGTGTAACATATTAATATTTATTATTTCCTTAAAATTGTATGTACAAACATCAAGAACCATCTACACGTAGTATTAAAGTTACACAAGAGCACAACAGGTTTCGTAGATATAAATCCAATATTATTTATTATCATACTAGCTTTTACCCGCGACTTCGTCCGCGTTAGATAGTTTTTTTTTAGGCAGAAGTTCTAAAGTAGGTATGTGTATACATAGTAAGTGTGACAGTGATATTAGAACAGTTCTTATCTCTACTGTTTAAAGATGACTTGCTTGCTTCTGTTGTTGAAGGGACAATTCAAAATTTGCTATCCGGCCTGAGAGATCAATATTTATAACCAATGAATACAAAAGTCAGTAGATAACAGAGTACTTACTCCAGAGGTGCCGATTTGAGCACACTAAAATGGTTAGCATAAGTAGATTAGACAGATCAAAAGGTAATATAAGTTACTGTTATACATTTTTATACCTCTATATACCACATTTTTTGTTTTTCTGTCCTCGGTAAAGAAGGCAATGTCCTTTCTCAACTTATTCCCATCATACTGAACAACTTTTGTTCTGAAACCATTTCTGTATCTCCAATAAGGTGGGCTCCTGATGGTAGACCTGATGGTCTACATACGGTACTCCAGATCCTCAATGTCCTTGTGAAAAGAAGCGGCCCATCATCATGAACAACTTTTGTTTCGGAACCATTTCTGTATCTCTAATAGTTTACGTGGTCTCCTGATGGTACACCTGGTGACATAAGGTACTCCAGATCCTCAATATCCTTGTGAAAAGAAGCGGCCCATCATACTGAACAACTTTTTTTTTGGAACCATTTCTGTATCTCTAATAGTTTACGTGGGTTCCTGGTGGTACACCTGGTGGTCTACATAAGGTACTCCAGATCCTCAATGTCCTTGTGAAACGAAGCGGCCCATCATACTGAACCACTTTTGTTTTGGAACCATTTCTGTATCTCTAATAGTTCACGTGGGTTCCTGATGGTACACCTGGTGGTCTACATTATGTACTGCAGATCCTTAATGTCCTGGTGAAAAGAGGCGGCCCATCATACTGAACAACTTTTGTTTTGGAACCATGCCTGTATCTCTAATAGTTTAGCTGGGCTCCTGATGGTACACCTGGTGGTCTACATAAGGTACTTCAGATCCTCAATGTCCTTGTGAAAAGAAGCGGCCCATCATACTGAACAACTTCTGTTTTGGAACCATACCTGTATCTCTAATAGTTTATCTGGGCTCCTGATGGTACACCTGGTGGTCTACATAAGGTACTCCAGATCCTCAATGTCCTTGTGAAAAGAAGCGGCCCATCATACCGAACAACTTTTGTTTTGGAACCATGCCTGTATCTCTAATAGTTTAGCTGGCCTCCTGATGGTACACCTGGTGGTCAACATAAGGTACTCCAGATCCTCAACGTCCGTGTGAAAAGAAGCGGCCCATCATACTGAAAAACTTCTGTTTTGGAACCATACCTGTAGCTCTAATAGTTTACGTGGTCCCTGATGGTACACCTGGTGACATAAGGTACTCCAGGTCCTCAATGTCCTTGTAAAAAAAGCGGCCCATCATACCGAACAACTTTTGTTTTAGAACCATGCCTGTATCTCTAATAGTTTAGCTGGGCTCCTGATGGTACACCTGGTGGTCTACATAAGGTATTCCAGATCCTCAATGTCCTTGTGAAAAGAAGCGACCTATTATACTAAACAACTTTTGTTTTGGAACCATACCTGCATCTCTAATAGTTTAGCTGGGCTCCTGATGGTACACCTGGTGGTCTACATAAGGTACTCCAGATCCTCAATGTCCTTGTGAAAAGAAGCGGCCCATCATACTGAACAACTTTTGTTTCGGAACCATGCCTGTATCTCTAATAGTTTAGCTGGGCTCCTGGTGGTACACCTGGTGGTCTACATAAGGTACTCCAGATCCTCAATGTCCTTGTGAAAAGAAGCGGCCCATCATACTGAACAACTTTTGTTTTGGAACCATGCCTGTATCTCTAATAGTTTAGCTGGGCTCCTGGTGGTACACCTGGTGGTCTACATCTATACTCCAGACCCTCGAATGGTGATAAAAAGTACTCTATGTCCGTTCTCGGTATGCTAGCAATCTCTGTGCCAAGTTTCATGAAGATCGGTTCAGCGGTTTGGCCGTGAAAGCGTAGCAGACAGACAGACAGACAGACAGACAGACAGAGTTACTTTCGCATTTATAATATTAGTGTGGATTATAATGTTAATGATATTTATTATGATGAGTACTTCAAATATTGTAGTACATACATATCAGCTAGTCAGTACACAGTTATAGGTTAGGATTTTAGTAAGCGGCTGGACCGCTGCGGCGCTAAAGTGATCAAAACGTTTCTCGCGAGATTACAAAGACATGTTCGCAACGAAATATATGAATGAATTGATTAAATAAATGTATGGTACGCAGTATGATTCGTTGGAAATTAATTCTTTTATATTCACGACAAACATTCTGGCCGCTTTAGCGCCGCAGCGGTCGAGCCGTTCAATATAATTCGACACGTATGTTTGAAGCCGACGACGGCCGCTCTAATACACCTACAGTCCGACAAGGATCTTTTGGCACTTGGGTGACATTGACAGGAGGGAGCTGAACGCATTGAAATCCGTCACAATGGTGCCATTTTGCTTGCATTTTACAAGATGGCGTCGTTAGTTCCGATTTCCACCACGCGCCAAAAGATCCTTGTCGGACTGTAATTAATGCGATGCGTCTGATAGTTTTAAATCTATCTGATATTATGAAGTTCTTCAATTAAAATAAGTGACAGAATGTAAGATCTTGCTATTTCTGTCATTTTGCGACTCAACATGACATTAATCTAATTATGTTCCTGACCAAATCGATCCGCACAGAAGTGTCGCGTTGGCCGCATAGCATTCAATTAGGACGAGGTTTCTTGTACGCAGATATAACAGACAGACAGGAACAGACATAGTCAGAGAAAAGTCAGTTTAACTTTATGATGACGAACTACACGTTTCCAAGTTAGTCTGCAGTTTTGATATTTGATTAAACTTCGATCGCCTGCAATCTACGCAAGATAGTACATTATTCATAGTTACAATTTAAACGGGTTCTTACCGAAGGATTTAAATTTTTTTGAGCTCGCGATATAAAATAAACAGTTTACCCGTGACCATGAAGCTTACAACAGCGTCGAAATATCGGGAGCTCTAAATCATAAAAATCTTTCGGTAAGAACCCATTTCAATTGTAAAATAAATAGTGTAAACAACCGCGAAGGTTTAAAATTTAGTGTTAAAATAGTACATTTCAGCCACTCGAGCTAAACTTTTACAGACATGTTTACTTAACAACAGTAGGAATTGAAACAATCACAATAAATACGGACTCTATACATTGGTCAATAGGTTATATTATCTATACAAGTTCAACTATATTACAAACAACTTCGTAACAACAATATCTAACTAAAGAACACTTGATTTATTAAAGGGTTTCGAACTTGCAATCGTGCCTGCCTTCAACAAAACTACTGATCACTATTTGAATACAGAATTATAAAACACTTCCCGTGTTAGGTGTACAACATTATTGGAAAAATAGCCAAAACTTTGCGGGCAAGGGATGAGCCGCGGTAGCGCAGATGGAAGAGGCGTCGCCACTAGTGATGGCATAAGTCGCTGGTTCAAATCCTGTTGCTTGCTACGTGGTAGAAAGTTTTCTTAAAAAAACAATTCAAGTTTTTATTTAATGTGCAGTGTGACTTTTTATGTAATTTAGTTTATATATTTGTAAAACACTTATTGAACATATTTCTGTTAGTCTTCTCTCTCTTTTCGTGTGGAATACCGAGTCGTCCAACGACTGTTAGTGTTACACACGTAAGTAAGGCAAAGGTTATATTGCACTTATTAAAGCCGACACACACCTATCGCCATTTGAAGCCAGCGCCACGTTCACAGAGAGCAAATTAAAAGGTAATTTATTGTAATTCAAAAATCGAAATTCCGATATCAATTTGTCAATGAAAAACGGTGTACGTCTAAAAAGATTTATAGTTTTGTTGAACGCACTCTTCTCGAAACGATTGTCTTTTCTAATACAGACCACGATTTTAATAAATAGGCTTCCAAAACCTGACAAACAGTTCATTATTTACATAAAATACAAATAGGTAATACGTTATTATTATTAGGTATAACCCGTACAACTATCCCCTTCCAACACCCACACCAATACATATCTGATATATTGCTATGATACGATACACGATGCTTTTAAAACGCACACATATTGACAAAATCACAAATAAACTTCAAGAGATAGAATTATAAAAAAACATCGGTAGTGTTAATGAGTTACGTTTCAAATGCACGAAATGCTGGGACAGTTTATTACAAAAACATTAAAATAAAGTAAATGGTAACATGAGGAGGAATGCACACGTATCGCTTGTTCCATAAAGATGCAATATATTGAAGATAACAGTATATAAATGCGACTGAGGGATAAATTCATCCAGGGAATGGGCAGCTGCGTTCCCTGTGAAAGCAATATCTGAATGCCAAATTTTATAAGTATCTAACACGGTGCTATTTAAAAAAATGTTTTTCATTTTTTCGCGGGTTGTCATCGCTTAGACTACATTCAGTATGTAAACAAATAATTAGTCGCCGGGTATAAGTTGCAAAACTAACCCGATAGATGAGCCGTGCCACGCGTTATTGGCATCAAGATACACTTGCAAAATTCGCGGGCAATGGATGAGTCGCAGTAGCCCAGATGACAAAGGCGTCGCCACTAGTGATGGCGAAGACGCAGGTTAAAATCCTGCCAGCTGTAGAAAATTTTGAAAATTTTCTAAAAACAAGCAACACCTATCCGCTTGCCAAGCGTGGCTCGTGTCTAGCAGTGAACTGTTGTGGCTGTTTATGTTATATTATGTAATAATAAGCACAAATCAGAGATGTACCGTGCGGCAGACTCCTGCAGCCGACCTGGCTCCGCACGTATCGACTAGTCGTTCCTGCGGATCCAGCCAGGAAGGCCGAGAGGGTGGCGCAGGTACGCAGGCAGCCCTGCGTTTTCCATAATTGCGTCCCAGGCAACGCAGTGTCTGCCTCAGACACTGTTTAAATCGTCTGTCACAGACGTGTGAGGCCAATGAAAAGCACAAAATACCACTAAGGTATTGACTAACCAACAGTTTCATGTAATACCGAGTTTGACTAAGAAACACGCGCAAGTAACTTACTGTAAAATAATTCAATTTATAATTGCATCTGTATGAAACTCAGTCCTAGAAATTAATCAATAATATGAACATATAAATAGATAACAAATATTACAATTTAAAGATTACCTAACGAGGATACCTTATAGATTACAACGAAATAACTTTTTAATAATCCTTTCCAATTTTGATCAATCACCATTTAAACTTATGTTTTACCCAGAATACAAATATGATTTCTTGTTATTAAGAAAATTTGCATATGGCCGCCATATGACTCGATATTTTCCCGTTTTTCCCACACCTATTCATTAAACTACTCACAGTATACTATTTAACGGTTTCAAGGATTTTGTCGAAAGTAAATCTGTTTTTGAGTGAATTGAAGTAGATATGGAACTACTGGGTAAATTATGTAATATCACACGAGTAGTTTTACACTAAACATCTTAAATTAAGTAAACCACTTCATTCTCAATGTTAGAAAATGCATTAATGTTCTAATAGACTTTTGCTTCAGACAGATGGATCCAAGCCGGCATACAATTATTATTATGCAGATGTTTACAAAATGGTGTCTTTCAAAAAGCTATCTATTGTGATTATTATAGGTTGTTCATATGAACTAAGTATACGGGGTGTAAGGGACAGCCTTCCGAATACTGATAAGGTGCATGCAGACCATGAAACTAAACAACTTTTCCCAAGAATTGACGTTTCCTAAAATATTTTCAATGGGAAGTTGTTCAGTTCCATGGTCTGAACTCTGAATGCACAATATTTAAATGGCTGTACCTTACATCCTGTATATAATATTAAAAACAAAATGATTTATTGGTATCATCATGTAAAATTACTGAATCCACTATATTTTCAAATCATTTTAGTTTGACACGACTAACCGAAAACAACTGTATATAAAACGGTTTTCGGAGAAAATAAATGTATTTATGTTCGGCTAATTTGAAATATAGGTTGGAAAAATGGTTGCAGCTGTAAATGTTTAGTTATGCGATTCAGGTCAGAAGTGGTGTGTATTGACTTCTGATGTCGTCAGAAGTATACGCGCAGTACCCCGTTGGCGGCTTTGGGCCGCAGTGGAGCGCATCACGGCGGCAGCGGCAGCGGCAGCGCGGGCGTGGCGGGCTGCAGCTGCAGCGCGGCGGCGGCGCAGTCGGCGGCGGCCAGCGGCTCCTCCAGCGCCGACAGCACCAGCGACAGCCGCCGCCACGTGTCCGCGCGCCGCGGCTCCAGCGCCGCCGCGTCGCGCAGCGTCTGCAACCGGGACCACTTACTATTATAGCACGTTCACATCATGCATCCTGCTCCTGCCGCTGTCGCGAATATTGCTCGAAATACTTCCGCGGAAGAATCAACGCGAGTCAGTGTTCACACACTGCCGTCAAACGGCACACCGCTTGCGTTGCGTATCCGTTCCGTGCTGCACGGTGTGCGGTGTGCCGTATCTCATACAGTCCTATACATTACAACGTCATGAGTTCGTGCGTGACTACGGACAAAGCTGGATACGGCACGGATACGGAGCCGGTGTGCCTCGCCCTTAAACTCTTCTCGCACCAATATGTGTGAGCGAGATAGCAATACATTCCACTAGCGCTCGTGCTGCCGTTCCTTTGACTCGCGCACTAAAAGCCGACACTCGAGGGAGCACGGGAAGTGGCAGCGGCATGACGAGTAGCAGCGCGAGTAACCTGTTTACATGCTCGCGCTGCCCACTTCCCTTGCTATTTCCCTACCCATATTGGGGTTGTGTGAACGTGCTATTAGGTGTGTATTAGGTGTCTGTAGGAGAAGAGTAAGTAAGGTCAAAAAATCATGCATGGGAAAACTTAAAAGTTAAATGATAGGTAATCAATTTAAAACAAAAATCAGGAATTATTTATGTTCAAAGGCATATTACAAGCCAGAAATTATCTTAAAGTTGAAGACGTCTGGTCAGTAGCAACTGTTGCTCCAACACAATGTATGAAATAGATAGATAGATCATAATTTAAACATAAATTTGACATAAATTTTTAAACATTGACATGTATTTGTTTTTTAAATATAACTGTAAATTAACAGTAATCAAATTAATTAATTATTAATTAATTGTAATTAATTAATTGTCTGCTCTTACCTTTATTTATGCACTACTCTCTTCTTCCCTTTGATTTCTCCTCCACCCAAAGGTTGTCTGGTAGAGATCGCTTTCAGCGATAAGGCCGCCTTTGCGCATTTTTAGTTTAAGTTTTCCTGTTTTTTATTTGTGTTTTGAATGTGCAATAAAGTTTTTTACTTACTTACTTACTTAACTTTTCTTTTCAAAATGTATTATGCTATGCTATGTAGACTGTGACTTTCTAAAAGAGAATCTTGTATTCCTACTTAGAAATAATTGATTTGATTTGTTATTGAAGGATAAAAACTGCTTCTGCTAGGTCATGCCTTTTAACACATTCTCCGTGAGTGACACACAACCAACGTCACGTCAAGTATGTGTTAAATCCACATAAAGGAAACCACCGTACGTGTTGTTCGTAGTTGTAATTTGGTGAGAAGAGATGAATTCATACGTAACACACACACATATATCACGCCTATTATCCCTTGCGGGGTAGGCAGAGCGCAAACGGCCGCAAAAACAGACATTTACGCCACGTCTGACATATATGTATTTGTGGGTCATTCGGAAAATTGAGTATCGCCATAGTGGCAGGTTGTCAGCCTATCGTCTAAAATTGCAATACACACCCTCAAATCCCTTAGTCGCCTCTTACGACTCCCACAGGAAAGAAATGGGGTGATGCTATTCTAAGCCGGCATTCATACATAAGTATTATATTGATCACTACCTGGTAGTAGGCGGTTGAAAAACTCTGACACCAGGGTTCATCGAGTCGTTGGATGACTCGGTGTCCCCCTTCGAAAAGAAGAGAAGTCTATCTAGACGCCTAAAGCAGAACTTAACACTACTAGCGCCATCTATACCATTTATGGAATATGAACCACCAACGTAGCTAATGTATAATTTAAGTAAACTTGTCAATATTGTAAATTTGATTAGGCTTAACTTTTATATTGTTATGATGTTCCGGGTCCGTGTTTAAATCTCGTTGCCTTTATTATGGAAGACCAACTGAATGTAACATGGTGTGCAATAAATAAATACTAAATAATATTTGAGGTTAGTACATACATACATATATCACGCCTATATCCCTTGCGAGGTAGGCAGAGCGTAAACGGCCGAAAAAATTGTCACTTACGCCACGTCGCAAACATTTGAGGGTCATTCAGATAACTATGTATCACTATAGTGACAGTTTGTCAGCCTTTCGCCTAAAATTGCAAAAGACATTTAACCCTCGAGACCCTTAGTCGTCTCATACAACACCCACTGGAAAGAAATGGGGTAATGCTATTCTAAGCCGGCATTACACGTTAGTGTTGGTAGAAATTATTCTTTTTTGAAATTCTCGGTACATGTACCTTATATTATGAGTGTAGTTATTTGTAATATCTAAATTGTATTTTGAGATAATATAGGAAACTGAAACTGACTAGATGGACTTTTTCTAACAGCATGTGTATACTATCTATATGTGTATATCTGCCGTGTGATGCCGGCTTAGAATAGCATCACCCCATTTCTTTCCCGTGGGTGTCGTAAAAGGCGACGAAGGGACTTGAGGGTGTGTATTGCAATTTTAGGCGATGGGCTGACAACCTGTCACTATAGTAATACACAGTTATCTGATTGACCCTCAAACTTTTGTCAGACGTGGTGTTAATATCCGTTTTACGGCCGTTAATGCTCTGCCTACCCCGTAAGGGATATATGCGTGATTTATGTATGTATGGAAGACCTACTGAATGTATATAATGTAACATGGTGTGCAATAAATAAATACTAGCTAGGCTAGGACAAAGCGCAAGCGCATAAGATTTAAGTTAGTGTTGGTAGAAATTATTCATAGTCTTTAGACTTCTTTGACATTCTCGGTACATACCTTATATTTATGATTTGTAATATCTATTGTATTTTGAGAAAATATAGGAAAGTGAAACTGACTAGATAGAGCTAATTCTAACAGTATGTGTAAACCATAAACCCTTTAAGAGCTGCCGCAGAGCAAGAACAGTTTTTGCGACCGACAGCTCGAGCACTTCTGACTAGTAATTCGAAAAGAAACTCTGTGGGAATTGAAATAAAGGTGACATTGGCTAGAATGACAAACGGCTCTCTCGGTCGCCCGGCGGCGTTTGTCATTCTAGCCAATGTCACCTTTATTTCATTTATACACAATTTCCGAATGACCCTCAAATATATGTCAGACGTGGCGTAAATGTCCGTTTTTGCGGCCGTTTATGCCCTGCTTACCCCGCATGGGATAATAGGCGTGATATGTGCGTGTGTGTGTGTGTGTGTGTGTGTGTGTGTGTGTGTGTGTGTGTGTGTGTGTGTGTGTGCGCGTGTGTGTATACGGTTCTTTTTCGAAAGTCTCATTATAACATTATAAACTCTAATGCTCACAATAACGTACTCGCTCGCATAAACGTTTGGTCTGTAGCGGCCCTAAGAGAGACAGATGTGTATGTATGTATTAACTTTATTGTACCACAAAACAAATTTACATTATCAGTAAAGGATGAAATAAAACAAGAGGCACAAAGGCGGACTTATCCCACAAAGGGATCTCTTCCAGTCAACCTTTGAGAGACTCAGAGGATATGTAATTTGCAGGTAAACTACGGTACTTTAGAAAGGTGATAAAATAAATGATAATAAGAATGCTTACTCTTTAACTAATATACATAAATGATAATGATAAATGATATTAAATAATAAATAAATACACCTTAGTTGATAATAGATAATAACAAATATACATATACATTTATATACATAAATAAATATCATGTGCCCTACAAATTGTGTCGTACCTTCTCGGCGAGCCGCAGCCAGCCGAGCGCGTAGTAGGCGGCGCCGAGCGCGACGTTGCTGTCCACATGCCGCGGATGCAGCGCCAGCGCGTTCTGGAAGCTGCCGCGCGCCGCCTCCCAGTCGCCGCTCGCCGCCTCCACCAGCCCACGCTGCGAATAGAATACAACTTCAAGTTGTGGGATTGCTCTCATATTATTATTATTATATTACGAGCCAGAAAATTATCCGCCGTGTGATGCCGGCTTAGAATAGCATCACCCTATTTCTTACCCATGGGTGTCGTAAGAGCCGACTAAGGGACTCGAGGGATGTGTATTGCAATTTTAGGCGATGGGCTGACAACCTGTCACTATAGTGATACACAATTATCTAATTGACCCTCAAACTTCTGTCAGATGTGGTGTTAATATCCGTTTTACGGCCATTAACGCTCTGCCTACCCCGTAAGGGATATAGGCGTGATTTATGTATGTATGTATGTAGAAAATTATCTTAAAGATAAAGACGTCTGGTCAATAGCAACTGTTGCTCCAACACAATGTATGAGGTAGATAGACAGATCATAATTATACATGAATTTGACATAGATTTAATAAATATGACATAGGTTTAACTTTGACATGTATTTGTTTTTTACATTACTGTAAGTTTACTATTCTTTTTTTTATGTATTATGTTAAGTACCTTGATTTGACTTTCTAAAAGAGAGTCTTGTAAATTCCTACTTAAATCTAAATTATTTGATTTTGATTTTGATTTTGGTGACATGGTCTTAGAAATCAACTGCAAAAGGTTGGCAAGTGTTCGGAATGTTGTATCCCATTTCTTGAGATGATATTTTTCTTAGTAATACTTCAAGATATATGCTACAAAACTATTGCTTGAAGTTGTCTCGATATAAGAAAATCGCAAAGAAAGCTATTTTGCGTTTCGTCCCGTTTTTTAGTTTAAAAACCTGAACGGTTTGATTTTTATCCATCATTGCATTTTTTATTTTGTGTCCACTTCTTCATTTGCCGTGTGATGCCGGCTTAGAATAGCATCACCCCATTTCTTTCCCGTGGGAGTCGTAAGAGTCGACTAAGGGACTCGAGGGTGTGTATTACAATTTCAGGCGATGGGCTGACAACCTGTCACTATAGCGATACACAATTTTCCGAATGACCCTCAAACATTTGTCAGACGTGGCATAAATGGCCGTTTTTTGCGGCTTTTTACGCTCTAACTACCCCGCAAGGGATTATAGGCGTGATATGTGTATGTGTATGTATGTATGTATGTCCACTTCTTCCTCATTAAATGAGTAATGAATCTATGGGCTTACTTTATGAAATACTTGTTTACATATTTTAATAATTAATTAAATGATCTGTTTTCCCGATCTGAGCTGTCTTCGTCTGTTTCTCTCTTACGCAGCGAAAAGGAAAGGGACTTAGTTTTTAGGACTGATGCCGCCTTAAACAGGCAGCAGTTGTAGCAGCTGATTATGCCTGTATCTTGCTGTCCTTTTGTTTGGATTACTTTATTAATTTTAATCTCTAATCGATTTAATAAATTGGTTTGTGTTTTCTGTAGACACCACATCTTCTGGTAGATTATTCCATGCCTCCACCACCCTTTTGCTCTGAAAGTGTTTAATATGGAGTAGGACAACATCGAATATTCAACCGCGCAGGCGATCAGTCGTGATAAAGTTTCCTCTTAATATGACTGCGACTGATAGCTTACAGTGAAAGTACACCTTCAATCTATCGACGAAGCTTGAAGCTGGAGTATTGAGCGATGATTGGTCACGAGTCAGGAGAAAATAGTTTGTTTTCCGACTTTTATAAGTCTGTTTATCACACGACTTATATCAAAATAATAGTTTTGATCACTCAAGTTACAGTATACATACAGGTATATGCCTGCTGTGGTTTCTTCTTACGTTTTTCCCAGTCCAGTGTTAATGCAAAAGCACGAATAGGTACCTTAAAATACCAGCGCTGTAATACCTACTTAGTATTATAGCATATTGCTGAGTGAGTACCTTTATCATTGTACAACTTCTAGTAATTAAGCTCTAAATGTATTTTATTATTCTGTTCAAATCAAGGTAAGGAATTAAGAATAACTTTGCGGTAAAGATCAAGTTTTGCAAGTGTCGATTAATATGTTTATTTATTCTTTGTCTGTTAAATGTGCATTTTTCAATATATAGTTAATCATGTTTTGAATTGTCCGTGCTTAAGAAACTTCATCACTATAAGATAAAATCAAAACAACATAGTTTAGCACGCGTGTGTTATCGGGTCTAGTGAGGTGTACCGGACACCACGCACCTACCTAGCTAGCTATCGTCTGCAAACAGCGCAGCGTTGAGCAACCTTCCTCCAGCGAGCGAGCGCGGAGCTGAGGGAAACCGACAAAAAACACATCCGACCGCGATTTCCATTACGTGCATCGCCGCAGCTATATCACAAGTGTTTAATCCGATGTTTTATACATAAATCATGACTATATCCATTAGGCACGCAGAGCGTTCACGGCCGTAAAACGGATATTAACACCACGTCTGACAAAAGTTTGAGAGTCAATCAGATAACTGTGAATCACTATAGTGACAGGTTGCCAGCCCATCGCCTGAAATTACAATACACATCTAACCCTCGAGTCCCTTAGTCGCCTCTTACGACACCAATGGGTAATAAATGGGGTGCTGTTATTCTAAGCCGGCATCACACGGCATCTATGTTTTATTCTGATAGGTATAGAAAGATACATGTTTTTGTAACTTAGTAACCGCATTTTGCGCGGGCCCTCTGTACCAGCGGGGTACCTTACGATCAAAGGAGACTTAATCGCATCTTCAGCTGTCGTTATATGGATACAGATACTATATCACGTCTAACCAAAATTTGAGGGTCATTTCACAGAAATTATGGCCATATCCTTGCCATCGACAGATATCTTTGAGTCCCCGATACCCACACACTACGTTAGCTGGCATCCAGTGGGAATCCACTGTCAGCGTTCAACTAAATGTTTTTTCTGAAATTTAAAGAGGTAAGGTTAGGACCTATTTCAAGATAGTTTATTAATTCAAAAGGGAGGGCGCCAAAGTTATGCACTCGGCATTGTAAATACATGTGAAGATTATTTTAAATGTTGGTTTGTTCTTCATTGAGCACTTCATGTGAGGTTTTGCTAAGAACTCTGGTAGAAACCTTCAATGAAGCGTAAAGCTACTTGTACCTTAGTAGGCATATGTTTGATGTTTCTCACGTTTTGTTAAAAAACTTTGCAGTGTTTAGCTTTATTCTTAACTAACATAACGTTTGAACGGCTCATAAGTATTTATTAATATTAACATAAAGAAACATTAAATGTGAATTATAATAATGTAAAATTAGATTTATTTCCATAAATACTACCGAAGACTGTATTGAGTTCCCGAAATATTTCTAGCAATATCAAATATCCATAAAGATGTGGCTTATCAAAATCGGCTGCATATTCTTAATCTATATCGCGACGACAGAAGTTTATTCCTGGACGATAGACCTTCCGGAGGCGAGAAAATTCTTCTTTGAGCAAGCAGACAAACACGAGCAACACGAGCAAGAGATCAAGCAGCTCAACAAGAAGAAACTATTCGCGGACAACATCCGCCCTGACAGCCCGCACAACCGCGACGAGCTGCGTCCCGAGCACGAGCACCACGAGCAACACGAGCAGGACGAGCGCAATGACGTGTACGGCAATGGGCAGTATGCAGAGGAATACGAATACATGTCCTACATGGAGAAAAAAGTGAGTAGGTTACTATAGACACCTAGGCTCGATACAGGTGAAGCGGCCGCGCAGCAGCGACCCGGCAGCAAATTTTGGCGGCCGCGACCGGGCCGCAGAACGATTTATGTGGAGCGCCCGCGCCGCTGTCCGCCGCACGTGCGTTCTCCACAGTTTCGGGACAAGTTCAGGACAAATGTGGGACTACATACGAGATGTTAGATAAATAAAATACATGTATTTTGCTATTGATAATTTGTTTGTTTTTATTGTTTATACAAATTACGACCGTTTTTGATACCATTTTGTTGTAATTTTCTAAGTTAATTAGGTAGGTATATTATAAATATTATAATAAAAGGATTTCGTTAATCTAAAATAAAATTCCACTTCAAACAAATAAATTACAAGTAAATTAATACTTATGTAGGTATGTATGTACAGATGTAGGTACTATACTTTCATTCATTCTCTCTTCGATTAAACTAATGAAGAGTTCGGTATCGAACATATTGTCACACTATTCCGCGCAGCGACGCGTCCGCTCCACATGAACCGTTGCTACTAAGTGCATAGAAACTTGCAATGGCGGCGAGGCGCGGCGACCGAGTCGACAGTCGGCAGCGCGCGCGCGTCGCCGCACATGAATCGTTGCATACAGTTTCATAGAAACTGGCGAAAAGCGGCTGAGTCGAGGTTGCGCGGTCGCTCTACCTGTATCGAGCCCTACAGCAATATTTTCAAGACGAATCAAACGAGTTCTGGTCTGGCCTAATTCGGGCGTGGTAGTGCGACACGGCCTACGACACAAAGGTTTAGGGTTCGTTTCTCGGTGGGACACTCACATAGTTGTTATTTATTATTAAGTTAATTAAGATTATAAACTAATTACAATTTTAAAAAGTTAAGAATATTATTATAAATAGAATACAAATGCCTTAAATGCTCAAAAACTAGTATAGGGTTGGTTATAAATTGGTGCCTTATTATTATATATATTGCCGTATTTTTTAAAATTGCATTCAGCACTAGTACTAGTTGAACTATACTACAAAACAGAGTTCAGACCCAAGGAACCCAGATTCAAAATAGGGCGACTTTAGCTCAATCTGATTTCGGTAAGTAGATGACTTGCAACTCGTGCAAGATTTAAATAATCTAAATTTAAATTTTTAAATTTAAGATTAAAAAAAATAGAAAACTTGTACAAAGTCATCGCTACAGTGCTAAATACTTTCTAAGGGCGACACGTCAAGGTCTGGTCATAATTGAATACCAAATTTTAAAAAACTTCCCGTGTTAGATACAACCGCGGGCAGGATTTGAACTTGCGACTTTCGCCATTACTAGTGGCGACGCCTTTTCCATCTGGGCTAACGCAGCTCGTTCCTTGCTCGCGAATTTTGCAAATGTATTTTAATGCCGGTGACGCGTGGCACGGCTCCATCTACCGGGTAATTTGCAACTAATACCTGATTATAGTCATGAAAAATCACCTGAGGTTTTCTATCGAACTTTTTGATCAATATTTAAAATAATTAAAATTAATTACTTTAAATAACGCCGGAAGTACAATTAGTTTTAATTAGTTGGTAATTCATTAACGTAACGTAATTAATTCAAATTTGAATAAAATAAATGCCGTGTGATGCCGGCTTAGAATAGCATTACCCCATTTCTTTCCCCCGGGTGTCGTAAGAATTGACAAAGGGACTCTAGGGTTTTATGTGATTTACAATTTAAGCGACAGACTGACAACCTGTCACTATAGTTATACACTATTTTTCTGAACGACTCTCAATGTTTGTCAGACGTGGCGTAAATGACGGCCGTTTACGCTTTGCCTACCTCCGCTAGAGATAAAGGCGTGATATGTGTATGTATGTATAAAATAGATATAAGTATACTTATTTCATAAATTTAAAATTTTCAAACAGTTGAGAACGAAAGTTTTTCCCAGGTAGCAGTTACTTTCCTCGCAAAATGACACCTTTTTACTGATACAGCTAATTGTAGTATTGTTCTCGTTAGTTTTCAATCTCTACTTGAATAGTGACGTACTTGTGGATCCGCGAGATGTAAACAAAGAGAGAAATCATAAGTACTTGCAGTTTCATTTCAACTAAAGTGTGATACTGTCATAGAAGACGCAAGTGTCGCAATGTTATTAATTTCAATTAACTCATTTACTGGTTTTCATCTTGTCCATACGTACATATATCACGCCTACATCAATTACGGGGTAGGCAGAGAGTAAACGGCGTTGAAAACAGACATTCACGCCACGTCTGACAACCATTTTTCAGAAAGCTATGTATCACCATAGTGACAGGTTTACAGCCTATCGCCTAAAATCGCAATACACACGTAACCTTCGAGTTATGAGATACAAATGGGGTGATGCTATTCTAAGCCAACATCACACGGAAAATCGGTTTTCATCTTTCATCTTTTTCTGACAGTTAAATCTATTTATGGACAAAATTATAAAATATGGCAGGTATTAAAAATCCAAATTAATAGAAATTCGTGAGATTTCACGGAACACGCGTTTACACGCATGCACCCGATGTGGGCCAATGCCAGTCCGCGTCCGCACGGTTCGTTGCACTCTCCGCTCCGCTCCACTCCTCCACTCCGCTTCATTATGTAAGATTGGTATCGATCACAGTGGAGTATTACACGCCCGGACGGAGGCTAACTGCCGGATGGGCAATCAGATTGGCCCCTAAATACTTAGCATAGAAGCGGGTCAGAGAAACGTCAAATGCTTCTTGTTAAGGACATCAAGGAGGTCTTTAGGAAAACTTGCAAGGATGGGGAAGGTCAGCCGTTGGAATAATTGAGAGATCTAATAAGATCGGCGGCGCAATGAACTCTTTCGCAACAAGGATTTTTTAAATTGTTGTCGCGCGAGTCCTTCCACGACCTACAGCATGAGTGTCAATTTTACGTCACGTCCTGTTGAAAGTCGAAGATGTAGGAAAGCAAACCACAAGATTAAGGTGGAGGTGGGCAGGACACGTGGCAAGGAGGCTTGACGGACGGTGGTGGCGATGAAGGCATTCGGAGCGACAGGAAATAAGACACAACCGTATGCTAAGACGAACCTTTATTAACTAAGAATATATAAAAGTACATGCTAATCGTACGCTATACTATATCTAAGAGTGAGTGAGGTGCGTTACACACTACACCTCCCTCCTTAAAGAAAAAAAAAAAAAAACATTTCTATGCTAGTTTTTTTTTTTACTGGAACAAATTTTTTTATCATGTTTAATTACACGGACAAATTATACGTATAGTAACCAAATATTTTTGACAATAACAAAAATGTACATACTTTCATAATTTTTTTTTCACAACCTTGTATATATGTATAATTTTATAAACTTTATTTAAATATTTATTAAAAATGTATTTTACTTGCACATTGATATGACAAGTAATAAATCTTTGAAAAAAAGGGAATTACATTAACAAAGGTGTACAAAATATATTAAATTCTTCAAATACTTTGTTATTGTTATACAGTTTTTGTGAATTGCTGAAACATTTTATTGAATAATATTGTTACAAAATCAGTTTTGAACGTAAACAATTAATTTCGAAAGGAAATAACCGTTTAAAGTCTTAAATCAAAAATCTTAGTCTCGTCAAAAAGAAACTAAAAACCATGAAAATGCTGTTAAGTATAACGTATGCAACAATGAATTTAATTTATATTTATTTATTAAGTGGCTGATTTGATAACTGAATGTATTCTTTATCTAATACTTAAATATACATAGCAATCAAAAATATTTTCATTTATTTATTATCTACTTAATATACTTAAGGTCTAGGTAGACGGGTCTATTTTACATAAGCATGACATCAAAATTTCATATTTATTTGAAAATTACTTGGATTTCATGTTGAGTATGTTATATTAGTACTAGTTAGGCACATAAATATCATGAAAGTTCAAGTTAGTTATATCAAATCAATTCATAATTGTAGTTATTCTAAACTGACGTTATGATTCGTATCACAAAAATATTCCATCTTTCATTCTACACTTATTTTCAAATACATCTACACACATTGTATTCAGGATCCTGTTCTTATCTACATATACACTTCCTTGTATTTAAACATCAATCTTACATTTTCATCATATACTTATTTATTTTTGTCATTTTATCGTTATATATTTATTATGTCATTTTACCGGTATATATTTATTTTGTCATTTTATCGGTACTTTTTATACCCTTCGGGTATTTAACCATTTGGGATGGCCAGTCCCAATACACATTATTGTTATTTATTATTAAGGTACATTATACATGAGTCGACTCTACACGTACTTTGCGTGTTTATTATTAAAATTATTTATATTAATGTAGACAACTTAGTGCCTATCATTGCAGTGCGCACTACTTTATTAACATAGGACCAAGGTTTAAGACATAATTATCTCCAACAGTTTAAAACATTGACTGAAGGATCGGTCTCTATTAGGGTCACGATTTAAGACAACCAATATCCCCAACTATCTTCACAGAGGAAATCTCGTTCGCACCATGATCAGATGAAGGGTCGGATCCCTATTGTACCTTATTATGTGTACCGATATTTTATTAGTTTCTTCCACTTTCATCTCTCATTTTTAAAATCCTTCCAAAACCGAATTTAAACAATATCAACTCATCTAATTTGAATTCTTTAGTTTAAATAATATGATTTTACTGTTGGGTGATCAGTCCAGAGTTTATCAATATTATTGTAACCAAATAATCCCATTCAATATAAACTTTGCTTGCAAACCATACACAAAATTGTTTACTTTAGGTCATGCTAAATAAACTAGCTTTAAGCTCATTTTCTAACCAATACTCAACAATCTATTGTAAATGTAACTAATTGTACTCATGTTTGGCAACAAAAAGTTATTTAATACATTTACATACAGTTCATTACAACAATACCTGGACACGTAACTAATTGAATTCTTAAGATCACAAAAATATATTTAATACGCGCCGAATACCTTACATAAAAAAACCATACCTTATCTGTTTTATACATACTGTATAAATACTTAGTCAATTATCAGTATTACTCGTTTTAGTAACAATATTCGTCATGATAAGTTTAGGAATTACATTCCTCTACATTAAATTCCCAGATACAAAAAAAAAGATTTCTAAATTCCTAATAATATTTTAAAGACCAAGTTTTTTTTTTAGTTCGATTATTTCATCACTTTACTAGCAGGAAGCTAAACAAACATCCTTATCTACTTACAATATTTGACTTACTTTTAATTCGAATGTACTGTCAATATTACAAATAAAATATGTTTCCAACATAAGTAATTTCTATTTCAAAGTTATGATACCTAGCTAGTTTGTTTCATTCATTAAACAGATCTACTGATTAACTACGTACAAATATACATTCTTAAAATGTTATGAAAAGATGAGTTTAGTCAGCTCAGCATAGGTACGTTATATGTCGAAGGTATCTATGTGCGTAATATATTCATGCATAGCTATGTTTAATACGTGACATCACACCTGTTGCACATACGGGGTATACAGAATGTTTGAAAACATATCTAATAAAATTTTGTTAAATCACCAGTGAAAATTTATATTATGTGCAGGTTTATTTTGACAGAATATGATAAAAAAGTATTTTTTGTTAAATTATGTTTTCTTATTGTGATTAAAAACTTAGCATATAACATAGTGAATACAATCGGTATAGGTAAGTACTTAATTTAGGTCAGAAGGCTATTTAAAAGAAGTTCACATTCTTTGTAATACAATACGAAGAATCATTCCTTGAAGTCTGTAATTATAAACCTTGTTGATTTGCAGCTCTATCTTGAAAGTAAATTATTTGTAATGCATGTTAGAAAAACATGATTTTAGGTAAATCTAAGTACCTATAATTATTGTTGCTATCTGACATTTAATTAATACATATTTGTTGAAACCTTAGTACACGGCTACAACAATAGTTGGACAAATAAAAATACATAATACGGCGAAAACAAATTGAAGGTTAATAATAACAAAAAATGTTTTCAATTCTAAATGTGGTTTAAAATAAAATAATTAAATATACATAACATGAAAGTACATAAGCAAGCAGCTGCTTAAACTAAATCTTGCGGCAGTTTTTTTTTATACATTTGCTGGACACAGATAGGAAACATTTGGACTCGGCATACGAATTGAATTGATGACCAAATTATTATGAAGTACTTACGTAAGTTTATACAAAAAGATCAATTAGTACATTGTCTCTTTTATCTAGATTTTGACACTTACATGGTTACCTAAAGCCAACCGTAATATATAAATATAGGGATAACATACAAAAGTATAATAAAAATTTATTGCGTTTAGAAAGAATACCTAAACAAAAGTATTGAAAACATGTTTCTATTCAATAAAATAAAATTTAAGCATTTCGTCATCCATCACTTCTGTACGTACTTACTTAGGTAGATACATTTTTGCTCGGCAAGTCTAATTTGATGACTATGCAACTGTCGACATCAGCGCATCGCATAATGTGACACGAGGCTTGACAGAGACAAATACTGTTAATAAGAAAGAGAAAACAACTCATTTAGGTTTTTTACATTCCATATTAAAAAAAATATGACTGAATTTCAAATGTTAGTAAAGTTATTCTAAAAATCTATCATAGGTAGGTTTCTATAGGTCCATTTAAAACAGAATGATGTAAAACCTTTCTTTGCACATTACAATCAAGACAATTATTCTTTATTTCATAAAATAGTCATTTACATATCATAGAAATATATTACTACCAAAATTTTGCTATTCATGTTCAGAACACTACGTACGTACGTAAACGTTTAAAATTTGGTAAATACGTTGTAAATAAGTATATTTTCTAGATAAGTACTTTATTATGATCTTTTGTCAAAATCTTATAAAATAAACCCGTTCAACCTTACCTTATTTGCTACGTTTGCTACGTAATTATATACTAGAAAACTATGCAAGATACTATGTCACGAAAGTAGGAAAAAAATGACTTAGTTTTAGAAAGTCATCGGAACCATTATTTTACTGTAAAGTATTATTTATTTATTTTTTACTTTCGAGAACCAAATTTTAATACTTTAGAAAAGTACCTTTTTAAAGGTTTTAACGTTAAATTTTAAGTACATATTACTTTTATAAGACGGAGGCGAACAAAAAAGTACAAGCGTGAAATTACTGGCACTTTAGTAGAACGAAATGTAAACATTTGTTAATATTTTAGTTCTATGTTCGGTTACCTTAGTCTTATAAACAGTTTTACTAAATTATATTAACTTTATAGAAAAAGAATATATTTTTGGACGCCGCGCTGCAGTCGCGTTGTCCATATCTCTTATTTTAAAATACATTTAATGTTATAAAAGATAACCAACGTAAAATATAAGTACCTTAATTAAAATCATCCTGTAGTCACCTCTTCAGCTGGGTAGAGTGCTCACTGTTACTGATGTTAAAAATGTCCATTCTTGTTAAAAACCATCTCAATGTCCTTCTGTAAAACCAACTTCTTGCTGTCGTAACTCCGCATACCTATCTAAAACCCTTGTCAAACGCGCAGTCGAAACCGAATATTTACCGTATCACTTTTTTTTATACGCACTCTCTCCCCTAATGCATTACCATCTGGCATCTACGTGTCATCATCTGGACACCAACATTTCACCCAGCGCCCTGCGACACATCCTTCCACCCAGGACTCCAACAACTCCCGGCTCCTGGCAGCTGTACTCATCTTTCTAAGCACAATAGTAAATAGACTCCACCACTCTCTGCTCCGGTACATCCATCTTTACTACGATCTTAAGGGCGCGTTCTTCGAGAGCTTTAGGTATTTTACGCGCCAAGGCGACCCGCCTCTGCTTTACGCGCGGGCCGTTTTGAATTGAACTCCGCTGACCTTACGCGGCGGGCGATAACGCCACAGTATAAAATTATGCAGTAGGCAAACTAAGTTGGTCATTGTGTTGGTTAGTTAGTTATTTTATTATGTGTGTTAGGATATTGGAAGGACAGTTATGTAAACTAATTTGAATATAACCCAATGAACCACGATAACCCGATGAACCTAGCGAACCGATGAACTCTGGCGACTCGATGAACAATAACGACCCGATGAACTCTGGCCACATGATGAACCCTAACGACACGATGAACCCTAAGGACTCGATGAACCCAACAACCCGATGAACCTAGCGAACCGTTGAACTCTGGCCACATGATGAACCCTAACGACAAGATGAACCCAACGACCCAATGAACCACGATAACCCGATGAACCTAGCGAACCGATGAACTCTGGCGACCCGATGAACTCTGGCCACATGATGAACCCTAACGACACGATGAACCCTAAGGACTCGATGAACCCAACAACCCGATGAACCTAGCGAACCGTTGAACTCTGGCCACATGATGAACCCTAACGACAAGATGAACCCAACGACCCTATGAACCATGATAACCCGATGAACCACGATAACCCGATGAACCTAGCGAACCGATGAACTCTGGCGACTCGATGAACAATAACGACCCGATGAACCATGATGAACCCTAACGATATGATGAACCCTAAGGACTCGATGTACCCAGCAACCCGATGAACCTAGCGAACCGTTGAACTCTGGCCACATGATGAACCCTAACGACAAGATGAACCCAACGACCCTATGAACCAAGATAACCCGATGAACCATGATAAGCCGATGAAGCTAGTGAACCGATGAACTCTGGACACATGATGAACCTTAACGAAAAGATGAACCTAACGACCAGATGAACCATGATAACCCGATGAACCATGATAAGCCGATGAAGCTAGTGAACCGATGAACTCTGGCCACATGACGAATCTTAACGACAAGATGAACCCAACGACCCTATGAACCATAATAACCCGATGAAAAATAATACCGTGTGATGCCGGCTTAGAATAGCATCACCCCATTTCTTACCCATGGGTGTCGTAAGAGGCGACTAAGGGACTCGAGGGTTAGATGTGTATTCCAATTTTAGGCGATGGGCTGACAACCTGTCACTATAGTGATACACAGTTATCTGATTGACCCACAAACTTTTGTCAGAAGTGGTGTTAATATCCGTTTTACGGCCGTTAATGCTCTGCCTACCCCGTAAGGGATATAGGCGTGATTTATGTATGTATGTATGTATGAAAAATAATAGCCCGATGAACCATGATGACCCGACCAACCTAGCAAGCCGATGAACTCTGGCCACATGATGAACCTTAACAACAAGATGAACCCAACGACCCTATGAACCATCATAACCCGATGAACCATAATAACCTTATAAACATAATAACTAAGTCCTGAAAACTATACTCTGACATGTGCTGTCGGCCGTCGGCCGCTGCCGTTGGAATTACATCTGCCGCGGCGGCCGACGGCCGACTGCCGACGGCCGATAGCCGCGGCATGTGCCAACGGCCGGCGGAAAAGGTGGTTCGGAACAGCACCTTAAACCGGCATCACACGGCTAACGGTATACATACATACATACACATATCACGCCTATAGTCCCTTGCGGGGTAGGCAGAGCGTAAACAGCCGCAAAAAAACGGACATTTACGCCACGTCTGACAAATACTTGAGGGTCATTCGGAAAATTGTGTATCGCCATAGTGACAGGTTGTCAGCCCATCGCCTAAAATTGCAATATACACCCTCGAATCCCTTAGTCGCCTCACACGACTCCCACGGGAAAGAAATGGAGTGATGCTATTCTAAGCCGGCATCACACGGCAAACGGTATTATTGCATAAAACTAAATAGTAAAGCCACCATCTATGCGGACGTCACAGATACCTAGTGTACCAAAACAGTCTGATCCATCATTAGGAGATTATGATGAATCAAACGGAACGTGTTCTAGCTATCGCGTATGAGGTGACGACGACTTTTCTCAAAATCGAGTCCTTCGTCCAGACTATCTGGCCCCAAGAACTTTTCAGCAAAAGTCTTTTATAAAGGACTATGGGTGACCGGAGTTTTGAATTTTGTTGAACTTCCTGTGTTTGGCCCTGGATGGCGTAATTTCAGTAGATAGATTTTAAGTATAAAATTATTATTATTTTGTAATAAGATGTAATAATAATCAATCATTTCGACATCTGGTGGGATTTCAATATTTCTCTGCTACATATAATACAACACATTCCACTGCACTCACCAACCCGCCTACCAAGCGTGCGGTGAGCATGGAAAACACTCTCTAATACCAGGAGGCCCATGTCCAGCAGTGGACCGTTGTAGTTGTTGATGTTTTTAATATCCAAATATTACAAGACCCTTTTAAAAAAGTTAGAATATCTAGTAGCCGGCCTTACTTTTTCTTTCCGTTGTTATACTGCATGAATTATACTGTGGCACTAAATGGTAACAAATAAATCGAAAAATCAAATCACGTCGCACGTCGAGCAGAGCACCAGCACAGGTCCAGCCTCCGTAAGCGCCACCGCGCGACTGACGAAGCCCGCGGAGCCGCGCCCCTCGCCTTTTTGTAGGTATTTAGACATCATAATTCATAAAGTAGCACTACAACATTGAACTTGCCGATTTTTACTAGATAATTGATTTATCTAAAGAGTAGTATAAAAATTATCTCAATAAGATTAATATTTTAAGCATAATATCGTAATGAAATTTTGAATAGAGGCAACTTTGGCATTTTATTCTATCGAGCGAATTTCATCTGATTGTGTAGTTGAGATCGAATTTTTATCTGTTAGATCCTCAACTGCAATATATATTTTTTTCAAAATTTTATGACTCTTTTCTATTGAGTAATATCGTTTTGAAAAACGGCATTTGAGGTAAAAGGCGCTCTTAAGTTGTAAATAACCCATTTGATGCGACGGCGGCTGCTCTATTTTTTTTTTTTTTCATCACATCAAACTCCATCTTTTCGTATCGGCGTAATTCTCTCGTAAATTTAATAATTACTAGTAAGTATAGGCTTCAGTATATTCTTCCAAAATCCGATTATTAGCATTATTTCACCACAAGTAATTAAGTGGACTTGTGTACTTTAAAATCAGTGACCATATTATTCTCTATTCTTCGCCATATAAGAATTTGCACAGGGTCCATAGTATAAAAGTCCAAAAATAATCAATTTAATAGTCCGTTAATATCACAAACGTATCTCAAATTTCACACGCGTTGCTCAAAGCTGCCTATAAGGCAGCCCTGGCAGTGTCGCCATGCGATGAAGGCATTCGGAGCGACAGGAAATAAGACACAACCGTATGCTAAGACGAACCTTTATTAACTAAGAATATATAAAAGTACATGCTAATCGTACGCTATACTATATCTAAGAGTGAGTGAGGTGCGTTACACACTACAGTGGACAAAAGCAGTCACAGAGCGGTGGCTATAAGGTAGATTGATGGTTGTACCTCTAGATAGTAGGCTCAATGCTGCATGATGGAAAAGAGGAATTCCCACCGAGCGAGGTGTTCAGCTCGAGGATCGCGGCCCAACTTGTAGGACGTGGATTTTATATTTATGGTAAGTCTTCGTCAAACTACGTAACCGCGTTTTAGGCCTTGACTTCAGATTGTCTAATCTTCTATGACGAGTATGACGTATCGTGTTTACATTGTGCAGGCGATGTCATTGTCGCCTCGTCAGCAGTAGATGCATCCAGCGAAGTCGGCACATTTTGTGTGCGACGTGCGCTCCATATTTCTTTACGATCCGCGCCGCTACAGTGGCCAAGGGGAGTAAAAAGGTTAGCAAACAGACCACTGTCCCGGTGGTTCGATGATATCACCGAGTCGACGGAATCACGAAGGATGAGTTTAGCACAGGACCGTGAAGATTGGCGCAATAGAGAAGAGGCATATGCCCTGCAGTAGGATGTGGGCTGATGATGGATGACTGAAAAACGCTTGCTCACGTTGAAGCGCGCTTATTTACCATCAGCCCTTAGTTACAGGATTCAATCTAATCTATAAAGAAATAAATATTTGGTTCCAGGTGCACGGGATAGTCCACAACGGCAGCGTGTACCTGGAGGGGCTGCGACTCGCGCTCGAGGACTACGGGGAACTGCTCAAGAACTGCAGGAGACAGAACTTCACACAGGTGAGCCTGTCACTAAGTTATTATACGCATGTAAATAAGACTCTTTGAAAATCATGATTTAAATTTGAAACAAATGTCGTTTACTGGTAGTGGTGTCGTAAAGTTACATGCCGTGTGAACCTGGCCAGCCCCGAGGCAGTGCCATTATTTCTATTTTTTTTATCCCGCCCGAGACGGTTCTTTATAAGGACAATAAAAAATTGATATAGAATGAGGAGAAATGTGTTTTAATAATTTATTTATTTTACAATGACGGATCATGACATATATAAGTGATAGTACAATCCTACATTGAAGAAAGTGAATTTCATTTTATTTCACTCATAACAACATTTGGCATCGAGACAGTAAGACTCGTGACTCCGACTTACCTAAATAGATATAATAATAGCGTTTTACATATATACATATATCACGCTTTTATCCCTTACAGGATAGACAGAACGTTAAAAACCGTATAAAACGGACATTTACGCCACGTTTGACAAACATTTGAGGCTCATTAGAAAATTGTGTATCACCATAGTGGCAGGTTGTCAGCCCATCGCCTAAAATTGCAATACACATGTACTCGAGTCCCTTAGTCGCCTCTTACGACACTCACGAGAAAGAAATGGAGTGGTCCTATTCTAAGCCTTCATCACACGTATTATCATTATTGACGCTTTTTACGATAAACCAGAATTATAAACAAGCGACAGAAAATAACAGTTTAATTTCGTTACAGCCACAATCACCGAATGGACCATGGCTTCCGGAAAACGACCCAAGACAATCAAATGGGAATTTCGGCAATCAACCCGGGTCTCCCGGGTCGACCAGTAACCAACAAGGACCATTCGGAACTCAACCTGGAAGTTCCAGCAGTCAACCTGGGTCTAACAATAACCAAACGGGATCATTGTAAGTTTAATGTGTCGCAATCGCAAAATGATGCCAGCATGTTGACATACACATATCACGCCTTTATCCCTTGCGGGGTAGCAGAGCGTTATCGCTACATCTGACAAATATTTGAGGGCCGTCTCAGAAAAAGCGTGTATCACTTGATAGGTAGTCAAACTATGGCCTAAAATCGTAATACACAAACCCTCAAATCCGTTACTCGCCTCTTACGACACCCGCGGGAATGAAATGTGATGATGCTATTCCAAGATGGCATCACACGGCAAAGTTTGTTTGATTGATTTATTTATTATGTGTAAGCACTGAATTAAACACAAGAGTTCTTTAAATAACTTGTAATTCAATAATATGGTCACTGATTATATAAGCTATCGTCCGCGAGCGGGAACCGATAGCGTCTAAGAGAGAGTCACCAGGGATGTGACCTACTTAATTGTTGAGGTTAATGTTCATAGCTTGTCAATTTTCGGTCTAACCGATGTGATGAATTTCCAGCAACGGAATGTTCGAGCCGACTTCGAACGTCGACTACGAGACGTGCGACCGCGCCACGAAGAGCAGCGAGCATGTGCGGCGGCTGGCAGAGCTCGCGCTGTGGGCCACCAGGGAACTACAGGACAAGGCTTACAACGACAAGTATAAGGTTTGACCGAGTTATAGTCAGACGGAGGTTCCATACTTTGCACAACGGCTTTTGACTGCGAGAGAGTTAAATACGTAATCAGAAACTATAAACACGTTTAAATTGAATTGTCATAAAACAACTGTACAAACAGAACAATAACTGCGCGGCGGAAGATGACGGCAAATTTGTGTATAGGCAAAAACACTTCGTTTCATTTTTCCATTTTATCGAAAGGCGTACCTTCTCATTACACTTAATGCTTTAGCTTTAGAGAAGAAACTGTAATTTCAATACGCAGAATGCATAAAGTATGTAATTCATTATACAACTGTCTTCGAATTCCTAATCCGAACTTTATTAGAAGAGTGTAGATAAATAAATAAATAAATGATATAAAAGGTATCAGAAACAGAATTTATCAAGAGAGCTACTTAACAGATGAACAAATTTTCAACATAAATACAACATAATGTTTATAAGTAATATTGTTTCCAGGGTCAAGGCCACGACGAAGAAGAGAAAGAGGCCGAGCTGCTTGTGCGGCTCGCGTTTTTCCTTGACAGACTCGCGTACTTCACCGGCTACGAGCCGAAGCCGGGCCAATTCATCACTGACAAACCTGACCGTGAGTCAAGATTATGATTAAGTGATTAACCTAAGGAATGAATCGAGTACTTCTAGAATGAGCATAGCGTATAAGAAGATATTGAAAATAGCAACTGCAAGACAGACAGACAGACGCACAGAAACACTTCATTGCTCACATTATCCCACCGAAGTCTGGCACCAAGTAGCTTGCTGCGTTCCGTCAGTGTGTGGGAGTACCAGTGCCTTAACAGGCTTCTTCTGGGTGAGCTCCCTCCATCTTAGACTCTGTCTCTGTCTTATGACCTAGACTAGAGTCAAGAGCAAACCCATAATTTATAAAAAAAAAACAATGATTATAACTTGCAAGCACACTGGAGCGAAGCGATTTTGTCTCCCAGTATATTGTTAATAACAGCAAAGAAGTGGGAACTGACAAATATATATTTCTACCTTTTTCTAACGTTTTATTTTTAAGTATTGCCTATTTCTAGTCCAACAACAGATCCTTGAATGAAAATTATAACTTCTTTTCAAAGGCCACATAATCTCTTTATAAATGAGTTCATTCCCGTCAGGTCCAACGACAACCACGCCAGGTCCGAACTCAGTGATGGGCGAAGTGCCTGAGGATGTGAAGGATATGATGGCCAACTGCCTCGGCTCGGAGAACACCTCCTCGGAAGCAGCCACCGAGCGCTGCAAATACCCGCTGCCCTACCCCGACTTCATCAAGCGAATATTCAACGTCACAGGTGAGAATGAAACAAATTGCCGTGTGATGCGGGCTTAGAATAGCATCACCCCATATCTTACCCGTGGGAGTCGTAAGAGGCGACTTAGGGAGTCGAGGGTGTGTATTGCCATTTTAGGCAATGGATGACAACCTGTCACTATAGCGATACACAATTTTTCGAATGACCCTCAAACATTTTGTCAGAATTGGTGTAAATAGCCGTTTATTGCGGCTGTTTATGCTATGCCTACCCCGCAAGAGATTATAGGCGTGATATGTGTATGTATGTGTACAGGTGAGAAACGAGATTTTGGGCCGCATTCCGCTATTTGAAAAGCGTCTCAGTCGTGTTTCAAGAGAGTGTCAGTTGGATGGTTTTGGCTGTTTTGTATTCCGCTAGTTTGAAGTATAAAAATTGCAATGGCAATAAAATTACAGATGAGTTCTGATAGCATTACAATGGCAAGAATATAAGAGAATCGGGGCCCTGTAGAAGGTGGTGGCGGTTGAACAACGATCAAAGCCATAACGGTGATATATTACATCAGCAATAGTCGTGTTAGTTTTCTGATGTAAGTTTCTTGTCCTTTTCAGATCCACCAGACACAGTGCAATCTGTGAGCACGGAACCCTACCAACCTAAAAACCCTTCGTTCATGGAAACCTTCAAGAACCCCAACCCGCGTCAGTGGACCAACCGACGGACGAAACGAGAGATCTCCTCCGACCAGCCAGAAGACCGCAGTGAAAAGGGATCTGATGATAAATCCCGCGACAAGCGAGCCTTCCTCGTGCAAGCTTTACTGGGTCCAAAAATCGCGCACAAGATACTGGAAGGAATCCACGAGGAGCTGGAGCACGAACACCTGCACCACCACTTCGAAGACCTGCACCACCGCAGACACCACCTCCTGGAGAAACTTAAAGTTCTCAAAAACAGTCACAAGAAACTGGTGGAGTTCATATCGCATATCAGACACCGACATGAGCTCGAGAAGGCGCTGGAACACGAGCTGCACGAGCACGAGCACCACGCGCACGCGGAACACGAGCACGAGATCAGGATAGGATTTAAAGAAAAGAGAGACGACTCGCCGCACACTCGTCAGCCGAGATCGGTCGAAAACCCACTACTGGAAGTTATGAAGTATTACGTGAAGCACAAAGTTTGGGACAATTCGAACCAACACAACCCCGGCGACATCGACATTGCGAATCAGGTGAACGAAGCTCTAACGCCAGATGAACATCAAGCGCCAACTGACGAACTTAAACTTATTAGAATTCAAAAACGATCTATCGACAACAAAAAACACGAACATTTAAAATTACCCGAAGATCCTTCCCAAGATTTATCTAATTACGTGAAACACAGAAGGGGCGTGAATTATATCACAGATGAAAACGCAACTCAGAAATTGCGTCAATACTTGGACAAGATAGCGCACAGCAAGAGTGCGACGGCCAAAGAGTACGCACGGAAGGTGCTCAAGCGACGACCGCGGGCTGTGGAGTACGGGCGCAAGTACCGACCCAGTCCCGCCGAGAACCCCAGCCGAGACATCACCTACTACGTCAAGAACAAGGAAGGTTCGTATTTACACTCAACACCATCTCCAGTTACCTATTCATGGATACCGGTAGAAAGACAGCAAAATATTATCCCTGCCCTATATGCGCAGAAAACTAAAAGTATTGTGATTCTTAAAAAGCTTCGATACTTTCATCATCTTCCATAATTCGTATAAAGTTCAAAAATCGACAGTTTTATGTCTTGAAGTTGCCCAGAAAGTACGTACGCCATCAAAAATCGAACAATAAACTACTTATGTATTTATTTAGAAGCAAAAACTAGTTCTATTTCATTTGTAGACGTTCCGGGCTATGAGGCACTGTTGTTTATACGAGGTTTATGGGTTTATGATAGGGTCATTAATCCGTACTAATATTATAAATCTGAGAGTTTGTGTGTGCGTGTGTGTATGTATGGTTGTTACCTCTTCACGCTCAAACGGCTTGACCGATTTGGATTATATTTAAAACACAGGTAAAGTATAACCTGGGATATCACATAGGCCTCTTTTTACCGCGGGAAAACAAGTATTTCCACGGGAAAACGAGTGGCAGCGGGTGAAACCAGTGGGCGGAAATCTAGTGAATCTCTTGATTTCCTGTGGTAACTGCAGTCAGTTGATCGTAATTTTGTATGGCATGTCTATTTTTTTTCGTCGTTTCCTGCCATAATTTCCTAGAAGAAAGTTGTTCAGGATCATGCTGCATGCGGCCTTCTGGCTGTCCCTCGTATATCCTCATCCATAGATCAAATCGATTCCCTCAGGTACAATAGTCCAGTCGGATGGGGTACAGGCGCGGCTGGTGCGGCAGAACCTGGAGCAGATCTTCCAGTACCCCAGCATCGAGGTGGTGCGCCGCTACGGCTCCAATCAGAACCCTCTCATACCGCTGCCCATCAACTACGGAGTCGCGCAGACATTCTTCGGAGATATTTAGCTCATCATTATATCATATATTTTTATAAGCTTTAAGCATGATTGTGGGTATAACTTTTTAAGCACTCGCGATCACTTTCACTCATTTTAAGTATAAGACCGGGTCGAACTGTATTGAAACGTCGGGACACAGGTAAATTACCAATATTTACCTAAATACTATCGCGATAGACCCGGTCTTATACTTAAAATGAATGATTGTGGGTAGTTGATATGAAATTGTGATACCGATATTCTTATTTATTACGAAATCAAAACTATTATTATGTAAAATTAAAATGTCTCTTTGCTCTTCACTCGATATTGAAGTATTCACTCAAAAGCCAACGTGAACACACTATGCCTATGTATCAAAGATATTGAATAAATATGTAGTAAATTAGTAAGTACATTTTGTTTTTGATTCTATAACAATCCATATCATTGAAGTCCACACTCCTCCCTCACCTCACATATCTGACCGCGGCCGGCGTTCCGCACACTATTGTAAGAAGCGAGCGTTAGAGAGAAAGCGACAAAAGTTGCACGGTATATCGCCGACTGTCTTTTAAGTAGCTCACATTGCTGCGATGACCTTGAAGTAGTATTTAATTAATTTTCATATTCACTTATGCTATAGTTATAGAATGCTTATATTGAATAATATGTTTTTGTAGATTTATTTTTATTGTATAGTATTTTTCTTTTATTTTTTCTTTTAAAAAGTTTTTTTTTGTTTACCTGAGATACAGGAATTCAGATTCTTAGTTCACGAAATAGGAAAGCCTCATAATTATTTTGTATAAGTGTACCTATATATAAGTAAGTTTATTGAATAAAGAATTATCTAGTGTAGCAATATTCAATAGAGAAGAGTTCAGTAAGGTCACTCACCGTGTAGAGCACCCGGTAGCTGGCGGGCGTGAGCGCGTGCGCCTCGTTGACGGTCCCGGCGGCGGCGCTCACTCGGCCCAGCCGCAGGCACAGCTCGGCCAGCGTGAGCCACGCGTGCGCGCGCTCGCTCGCCCCCGCGCCCCCCGCACCCCCCGCGCCCCCCGCGCCCGCGCTCGTGCCCGCCAGCCGGGATATCGACGACGCGGTGTCGGAGAGCGCTCGCTCGGCTCGTGCGACGCCTGCCGACTCCGCCCGCAGCGATACTGTTGATTCAATGATTTTAAGATAGATTAAATTTTCATACATCATAAATAACAAGGGATCGAACAGACATCCTTGAGGAACACCACGAAATAAAGGCAGATAGTTTAACAATGACCTCAATTCGGGATATAAATTATCTTATCTTACCTTAAATTAGTGCTGTCACTTTCCGTCAAATAGGTTTAGAAAAGGATAGGAGATATCTTAGTCAAGTCATGTGTTACAATTTGACTCTTACTCTGGGCAAGTTTTTTGGGGGTTTTTCCTGTTCAGGGGGTCCAGTTTATTATACGCATGTAAATAACACGCTTTGGAAATCTTGACTAAAATTTGAAACAAATGTCGTTTACAAATGGTGGTGGCGTAAAGTTACGTGCTGTGTAATTAACCTGGCCAGCCCCGAGGCAGTGCCTTTATTTTTATTTTATTTTTATCCCGCCCGAGCCGGTTTTCTATTAGGACAATACAAAATTGTTATAAAAAAAAGAAAATTGCGTTATGCAGGTTTCTTTATTTTTTACAATGACCGATCATGACGTCAATAAGTGATAATGCTATCCGACATTGAATAAAGTTATTTCATTTTCATTTTGATGCAAAATACGTTTTATCTGTCAAATTAAGGCGACGATGAAAACAATGTCGACTAAATTAACTAACTGCGAAGAACCCATTGACTTTTTAAAACTTAAAAGGACTTAGATATCTCCTAACCTTTTCCAAACCTTTTTGACGGAAATTGACAGCACAAATTTAAGGTAAGTTAAGAGAATTGTTATCCCGAATTGAGGCCAATATAAAGTGTACTACAATTTACGTGCTTAAACCCCAAAAATAAGTAACTGTGTGTGTAGGTATTAGTATTTATGTTTATTCATCAATATTAATTTATATTTATACTTACAATATTAATTTATATTTATACTTAGTAATTTAATGTACATTGAGTAGGTACCACACACTGTACGCGATAGCCCGTCTATCGCTATCTTTAGGAACATTATCTTTCTCTCTCAAATTAATCCGTAGTATATATATTTATTCGTTTATATATGTATGTTTATATATATATATTTATTATACCTTCCTTCGTTATATATTTTAGATTAAAATTTTGATATATATTCTGTGCACGTCTTATCCGCATATCGCATAATACCATTACTCTTCCCTAGGTCTGCTGTAAGAAATTTCTTATTAGAGATAAGCAGTGCCTGTTGTGTCTGTATTCTTTATGTGTTTTTCTCTTTAATGTTCATGTGTACAATTAATCGTAAATAAAATAAAATAAATAGGTATGCTATCCGGGCAGCGCACTTTATTGCTCAAATGTGACGGTTCCAGCTGAAAATCAGCGCTGCAGCATTAAGCTACAGCATATGCTGAGCTGGACTCCATTTCAGTCTCAGTCATAAGTGTATATTGTGTATGCTATTGTACTCCCTGTATGTACTTGATTGTAACTGAATAAATATTATTTCTTTCTTTCTTTCAATAATAATGTATATACAGTGTGACATACTGGCGTCTGTGTGTCGTATGCTGGCGTCGTCGCGCGCGGAGTCGGAGAGCGCGTCAAGCTCCGCGTAGCCGTTGGGTTCATCGTCCTCCTGCGAGGGGTTGTTCAGCAGCGCCAACAGCTCTTTGCCCGTCGACAGCGCCGCCTACACATTACAACGAAAATTATAAGTGCTTACAACCACAACCCGAATTGTAGCTTTTAAAAAGATCATTGATCCGTGTGTTGCCGGCTGAGAATAGCATCACCCCATATCTTGCCCGTGGGAGTCGTAAGAGGCGACTTAGGGACTTGAGGGTGTGTATTGCAATTTTAGGCGATGGGCTGACAACCTGTCACTATAGCGATACACAATTTTCCAAATAACCCTCAAATATTTGTCAGACGTGGCGTAAATGTCCGTTTTGTGCGGCTGTTTACGCTCTGCCTACCCCGCAAGGGATTATGGGCGTGATATATGTATGTATGTATGTATTGATCCGGACTATACACGGTGTAAGGAAAAGAACTGCGTTTATTTTAAAGAATGCACTAGCCCATGAAAGTGAAAAACTTTCCTCGAGGCACAAAGACCAATATAAAGAAATTAGACCTCACATACAACCAGACTTGGTCGGTTGCTACATTTTGTATGAGAAGTCAATTTTTTTTTCATGTTACGACCTATGTTCCTTGGTAAAAGTTTTTCTGGTTTATGGGCTAGTTCATTCCTTGAAAGGAACGCAGTACTTTTCCTTACACGCTGTATAGGGTGAAATTTTGCTAGTGACTGATAATGAACACTCAAGCCGGGCTGGAGATGAAGAACAACTTTCCCCAAGGAACATAACACGAAAAATTGCCGATCAACTCATTTAAGTTACTATAGAAGGTCAAATTATTTTTGTCGTATTTCAACCTTTGTTCCTTGGGGAAAGTCGTTCCTTTATCACTAGCTCGTATTGATATTCGCTATTGGTCACTAGTTAACTTTCATCCTATATTTAAACTATCTGTTAGAAAAATCAAACTGTGGCTTTTATAGAAATAAAAATGTTAACACAAAATCCAACTAATAAACTCCTGAACCGATTGTAATGACATTTGCCACAGAAGGTAACTTGGATTAACACATTATTTTATTTTATTTTATTTGGGAGATTAACAGTTTTATACAACAGTTAGACCAGATTAATAAATTATATCGGACTAATAATAAATCTCCACCTATAGTGTATTACCGTTGAACAAAGTAAAAAATTGAAATTTTGAATTCATTTGAAAATTTTGAAATTTGGAAATAAAGGAAAGAGCAGTGAAAAAATCATATGATAGTTTTAATGAGTACGCAGGCAAAGCCGCGGGTAACAGCTAGTTTTAAATAAATATCACCTCTCCGCTCTCCCAGGTGACCTGCAGGGTGGCGAGCGCGGCGAGTGGCCAGTCCGCGCGCGGGTAGTGGTGCCGGGCGAGCCGCGCCGCGTGCAGTGCGCGCGCCCCCCGCGCGCCCGCGCACGCGCACGACCACAGCGCGCACGCCAGCCGCAGCCCGCCCGCGCACTCCGCGCGCGCAGACAGGCAGGCGCGACACGCGTCCTGACATAACAACAACAGTACAGAGTCAGTGCCTATTTTCGTGAACCTGTCATCATTGTACACGCCGAGTTTGATAGCGTAACCATATTTTCTAGAATTTCAGTGATAAATAGCTGTTATACATACATACATACATAAATCACGCTTATATCCCTTACGGGGTAGGCAGAGCGTTAACGGCCGTAAAACGTTTGACACAGATTCCGTCTTGCTATTATAATGCTGTTATTTCTGTTATTTATCGGAAATATAACAGTTTTTAATTAATTTTAACAAGAACAGTTGTACTCGTTTCACAGATTTATTGTATTTATTAATTTGGCCCGCAATAAAGCTGTGAAACTAGTACAAGTGTTTTTGTCAAAATGAATTAAACATGGAGTTTTACCAAGCGCCAACAATCGCAAGTATTAACTATAACTGTTTTTTATCTGATAAAATTCTGCAAATTATGGTAACACTATCAGATTTGGCGCGTACGGCGCTGACAAGTGTGTGTTCACCTTTAATTTAAATCTAGCGGACGTAGTACTAAACTGAAAATATGACGTCATACCAGACAATCAGCAAATCAATATGGCAGGCGAGCGGCAGCCATACATTTGTCACAGATTCCGTTAACGTTGTCTTCTTAATTAATTTCATTACTGTAAGTTTATTTTCTGCGCAATAAACTTGTCGTCTTGCTATTATAATGAATACCATTCATATTTCAAATTGAATATAAATTAGTACAAATTAAAGAACAAATTTTAAAGAGGTACATATTTTTGTGTAGAAAAACTTTATTTCAAATTAATAAGCTGAGCGCCTTCTGCATGACACTGATCGGTAATATCACTAACTAACAATAGCACTGTCACTTACAGTAAAACAGGCTTAGACAAGGAAAGAAGATGATTTCTACTGATTTGTCTATGATCTAAAAAACCAGCTGTTCCATACATTTAGTTCGATTAGGTATGAATTTTTCGTGTGTACACAATATGCGACAAAAATTGTTCAAACGAAAATATGCGGCACAAAATGTGCAGCAAATATTTTGCGTTATGACAAGGATTGTTCTAGAAAATCTATCTATCCTTGTCACACTAAGGCGAGTTTCATATTAGTATCCTGCTCTCAGTTGACACTCGTCAATTGACGCGTAATATTTGCTGCACATTTTGTGTTGAACATTTTCGTTTGAACATTTTTTGTCGCATATTGTGCGCATCCAATTTTTCTATGGAGCAGCTGTTTTTTATACAGGTGACCGCATAAGAAAAGTTGTTCATAATCATGAGTAGAATCAGCCTGTAAAAGAAATTTCTTGGTATGTACTGACCAATTGACCATGGCCGCGTTGAGCATGCCCCGCCGCGTGTACAGCAGCGCGAGGTGGTAGAAGGCCAGGTGGTCGTTGTCGTCCGCCCGCGCCGCGCGCAGCTACAGAGTGACATGTGCAAGATATGTATGTACTGACCATGGCCGCGTTGAGCATGCCCCGCCGCGTGTACAGCAGCGCGAGGTGGTAGAAGGCCAGGTGGTCGTTGTCGTCCGCCCGCGCCGCGCGCAGCTACAGAGTGACATGTGCAAGATATGTATGTACTGACCATGGCCGCGTTGAGCATGCCCCGCCGCGTGTACAGCAGCGCGAGGTGGTAGAAGGCCAGGTGGTCGTTGTCGTCCGCCCGCGCCGCGCGCAGCTACAGAGTGACATGTGCAAGATATGTATGTACTGACCATGGCCGCGTTGAGCATGCCCCGCCGCGTGTACAGCAGCGCGAGGTGGTAGAAGGCCAGGTGGTCGTTGTCGTCCGCCCGCGCCGCGCGCAGCTACAGAGTGACATGTGCAAGATATGTATGTACTGACCATGGCCGCGTTGAGCATGCCCCGCCGCGTGTACAGCAGCGCGAGGTGGTAGAAGGCCAGGTGGTCGTTGTCGTCCGCCCGCGCCGCGCGCAGCTACAGAGTGACATGTGCAAGATATGTATGTACTGACCATGGCCGCGTTGAGCATGCCCCGCCGCGTGTACAGCAGCGCGAGGTGGTAGAAGGCCAGGTGGTCGTTGTCGTCCGCCCGCGCCGCGCCGCGCGCAGCTACAGAGTGACATGTGCAAGATATGTATGTACTGACCATGGCCGCGTTGAGCATGCCCCGCCGCGTGTACAGCAGCGCGAGGTGGTAGAAGGCCAGGTGGTCGTTGTCGTCCGCCCGCGCCGCGCCGCGCGCAGCTACAGAGTGACATGTGCAAGATATGTATGTACTGACCATGGCCGCGTTGAGCATGCCCCGCCGCGTGTACAGCAGCGCGAGGTGGTAGAAGGCCAGGTGGTCGTTGTCGTCCGCCCGCGCCGCGCGCAGCTACAGAGTGACATGTGCAAGATATGTATGTACTGACCATGGCCGCGTTGAGCATGCCCCGCCGCGTGTACAGCAGCGCGAGGTGGTAGAAGGCCAGGTGGTCGTTGTCGTCCGCCCGCGCCGCGCGCAGCTACAGAGTGACATGTGCAAGATATGTATGTACTGACCATGGCCGCGTTGAGCATGCCCCGCCGCGTGTACAGCAGCGCGAGGTGGTAGAAGGCCAGGTGGTCGTTGTCGTCCGCCCGCGCCGCGCCGCGCGCAGCTACAGAGTGACATGTGCAAGATATGTATGTACTGACCATGGCCGCGTTGAGCATGCCCCGCCGCGTGTACAGCAGCGCGAGGTGGTAGAAGGCCAGGTGGTCGTTGTCGTCCGCCCGCGCCGCGCGCAGCTACAGAGTGACATGTGCAAGATATGTATGTACTGACCATGGCCGCGTTGAGCATGCCCCGCCGCGTGTACAGCAGCGCGAGGTGGTAGAAGGCCAGGTGGTCGTTGTCGTCCGCCCGCGCCGCGCGCAGCTACAGAGTGACATGTGCAAGATATGTATGTACTGACCATGGCCGCGTTGAGCATGCCCCGCCGCGTGTACAGCAGCGCGAGGTGGTAGAAGGCCAGGTGGTCGTTGTCGTCCGCCCGCGCCGCGCGCAGCTACAGAGTGACATGTGCAAGATATGTATGTACTGACCATGGCCGCGTTGAGCATGCCCCGCCGCGTGTACAGCAGCGCGAGGTGGTAGAAGGCCAGGTGGTCGTTGTCGTCCGCCCGCGCCGCGCCGCGCGCAGCTACAGAGTGACATGTGCAAGATATGTATGTACTGACCATGGCCGCGTTGAGCATGCCCCGCCGCGTGTACAGCAGCGCGAGGTGGTAGAAGGCCAGGTGGTCGTTGTCGTCCGCCCGCGCCGCGCGCAGCTACAGAGTGACATGTGCAAGATATGTATGTACTGACCATGGCCGCGTTGAGCATGCCCCGCCGCGTGTACAGCAGCGCGAGGTGGTAGAAGGCCAGGTGGTCGTTGTCGTCCGCCCGCGCCGCGCCGCGCGCAGCTACAGAGTGACATGTGCAAGATATGTATGTACTGACCATGGCCGCGTTGAGCATGCCCCGCCGCGTGTACAGCAGCGCGAGGTGGTAGAAGGCCAGGTGGTCGTTGTCGTCCGCCCGCGCCGCGCGCAGCTACAGAGTGACATGTGCAAGATATGTATGTACTGACCATGGCCGCGTTGAGCATGCCCCGCCGCGTGTACAGCAGCGCGAGGTGGTAGAAGGCCAGGTGGTCGTTGTCGTCCGCCCGCGCCGCGCCGCGCGCAGCTACAGAGTGACATGTGCAAGATATGTATGTACTGACCATGGCCGCGTTGAGCATGCCCCGCCGCGTGTACAGCAGCGCGAGGTGGTAGAAGGCCAGGTGGTCGTTGTCGTCCGCCCGCGCCGCGCGCAGCTACAGAGTGACATGTGCAAGATATGTATGTACTGACCATGGCCGCGTTGAGCATGCCCCGCCGCGTGTACAGCAGCGCGAGGTGGTAGAAGGCCAGGTGGTCGTTGTCGTCCGCCCGCGCCGCGCGCAGCTACAGAGTGACATGTGCAAGATATGTATGTACTGACCATGGCCGCGTTGAGCATGCCCCGCCGCGTGTACAGCAGCGCGAGGTGGTAGAAGGCCAGGTGGTCGTTGTCGTCCGCCCGCGCCGCGCGCAGCTACAGAGTGACATGTGCAAGATATGTATGTACTGACCATGGCCGCGTTGAGCATGCCCCGCCGCGTGTACAGCAGCGCGAGGTGGTAGAAGGCCAGGTGGTCGTTGTCGTCCGCCCGCGCCGCGCCGCGCGCAGCTACAGAGTGACATGTGCAAGATATGTATGTACTGACCATGGCCGCGTTGAGCATGCCCCGCCGCGTGTACAGCAGCGCGAGGTGGTAGAAGGCCAGGTGGTCGTTGTCGTCCGCCCGCGCCGCGCGCAGCTACAGAGTGACATGTGCAAGATATGTATGTACTGACCATGGCCGCGTTGAGCATGCCCCGCCGCGTGTACAGCAGCGCGAGGTGGTAGAAGGCCAGGTGGTCGTTGTCGTCCGCCCGCGCCGCGCCGCGCGCAGCTACAGAGTGACATGTGCAAGATATGTATGTACTGACCATGGCCGCGTTGAGCATGCCCCGCCGCGTGTACAGCAGCGCGAGGTGGTAGAAGGCCAGGTGGTCGTTGTCGTCCGCCCGCGCCGCGCGCAGCTACAGAGTGACATGTGCAAGATATGTATGTACTGACCATGGCCGCGTTGAGCATGCCCCGCCGCGTGTACAGCAGCGCGAGGTGGTAGAAGGCCAGGTGGTCGTTGTCGTCCGCCCGCGCCGCGCGCAGCAATAGTCTGCGGGGGGGGGAACACTTGAGCAGGCACTTCATACTACATACAAAGTCACAGCCATCACGTTTAAGAAACCTTCAATCATTTTAAATAACATCTGTTTTTTTTTGTCTGTTTACAGAATCGTTCAAAATTTGTAATTTTTTCTAATATAAGTATCTGTATCTGATAAAAGTAATATTGGTTCCAGATGCGACCAAACTTGTGGAAATGTGATTTCTTATTCTGATTCTATCCAATGAAAATGTCCAGGACGTTCACTACATTGGATAAAAATTCATAGTAAATCATGGAAAAGCCACAAGAAGATTAACAAGAATATGCATAACGTACTAATATGATGTTGTGTCAAAAAGTTAACGTTCCAATCTTCCATACAGTGAACATATTTTGCATTTAGTTGTCATGTGATTGCGTATGCATTTAAAACATTTATCTTTTTAGAACACGATATTTGCGTGTGGCCGTATATTTGACACAATAACAATTTACCTTCAGTTTACCCTGGACGATCAAAATGTATTTTATTCATTTTAATGAAAAGCGTGACGGCTGATAACTAATGTCAAATGTAGAGGTATTGTCTCGCTCGTGTTATTCTTTGACCAATATCGAGTCCTTTACCTTTTGGCATATTATGTTACATCGTCATTATTTAGAGAACTGTTTCAAATATTTATATTTAGTTTTATGTACAGCAGTAAGCGATTTTTATAATTATTTAATAATAAGCATCTTTCTGTAACGCTCAATTGCTGGCCTGGTGCGTGGCTGACCTGCAGGCGCCAGTTTTGCATTTTGACGTCATGTGATTGCGCGTGCATTTAAAACATTTATCTTTTTCGGAACACAATATTTGTGTGTGGCCGTATATTTGACACAGTTAAAATAATAATGGCCCTGTGATGCCGGCTTAGAATAGCATCACCTATATCTTATCCACGGGTGTTGTAAGAGGCAACAAAGGGACTCAAGCGTTTACACATCGTATTGCAATTTTATTGACCATCTGTCGCCTAAAATAAACGATACCTAATCTCTTCAAAGTAAGCGTGAACAGGCTTCTTCTGGGTGAGCTCGCTCCATCTGGCTCTGTTTCTGCCCTATGACCTAGACTATAGTCAAGAGCAAACCGGATGGGTTAATAAAAATAAAAACTTTTGAAACGGCACTCAAACATTTGTCCGTTAACGCTCTGCCTACAAGCGATAGAAGTGTGATGTATGTATGTGTATAATCTCACTGCAGCGCTTGTTCGCTGGCCTCCTCGCGCGCGCGCCGGTAGACGGGGCGGTGCGCGCGCCACGCGTGCCCGCTGCCCGCCAGCACGCACGCGCGCGCCAGCACCGCCCCCTCCCCCTCCCCCGCCGCGCGCAGCCGCTCCTCCTCGAGCCGGATCGCCGTCTCGGCGTGCTCAATACCTTCGTCCACCTGGACAACAACACATATTTAATTTTTGAAAACTTGCAAAGTTTTCAAGCGCGGGCAGGATTTGAACCTGCGACTTTCGCATTGCTAGTAGCGACGCCTCTTCCATCTGGGCTACCGCAGCTCATTCCTAGCCTGCCAATTTTGCAAGTGTATTTTAATGCCAGTAACACGTGGCACGGCTCCATCTACCGGGTTAGTTTTGCAACTAATACCAAAAAAATGGCGGGCAAGGTATGAGGTGCGGTAGCCCAGATAGAACAGTCCTCGCCCCTAGTAATGCGAAAGTCGCAGGTTCAAATCCTGCCCGCTCTTGAAAATTTTGCAAGTTTTCAAAAATTTTATACCTAACACGGGAAGTGTTTTAAAATTTGGTATTCAGAACTTATTTAGTTCTATCGTGGTTCTATCAACAAGTGATATTTGATAGATAAGAGTGGCAGCCTAGCGGGAAGCGTCGACGTGACAGCGCTGTGGAAACCTGGAGGCGTGCGATACAAAGCGAGCTGAGCGCAGTTGGAACCTCCTGGTCAAGCTAAGTCCACAGTGCAAGGCCGGGTGGAATGGAAGAAGCTCTCCAGGGCCCTTTGCACCAGCGGGGCGCCATGGGACTTCAACAACAACAAGTAAGATATGTTTTTGTCTAAGTTGATAAAGAATGATTCTTTCAATGTCACTTTAACACTTGTCATCTGATGTGAACGTGAAACCCAAATATACAAACTTTTTCACTTGTTCCACTCTCTCTTCTTCTATCATAATGTTACACTGTCATACTTCCCTCTTTCTCCAAAACCATTGTTTTAGTCATAATCAGTATTGCCAGCATCAGTCTGTGTACAACACATACATTAACTTCCATTCATTTATTTTTCAAAGCCTCATTCATAATATTAATCATCAATAATCATCTCCTACAACCCTTAAGCCGACGACGCAAGGATAACTTAATCGTTAGCATGGGATAGACATTTGACATTTAGGTTGTGTTTAGCTGCTTGTTCTAAGTTGACATTGCATTGTGTTTAGCTTCTTGTTCTAAGTTATTGTGTAACTTTTTAAATCAGCAAACACAGGAATCTATAGCTGTCCTTTTCATTGGCTTCTCCCATCCCCACTGCACTCACCCAGCCCATCTGGTAGCAGGTGTTGGCGGCGACGAGTCGCAGCGCCACGTCGGCCGGCGCCAGCGGCAGCGCGCGCGACATGACGGCGCGCGCGCGCACGCCCGCCAGCCACGCGCCGCCCGTCGAGCCGCCCGGGGACACCTCGTCACTCTCCGCGCCCACGCCCCCCGACGCCTGCACCCATAACACACACAATAATTAATAAATATCCTAGGACAGAGGTGCCCATACGGTCGATCGACAAGGATACGTAAAATTATCAGTGATTGACCATAAAACTGTACCTTTTTGCTAAAGTAAAAAGCAACGTACAGAAACATGAATGAAATAAAAATTAACTATCTAATTTTTGTGAGGTTGAGCGCCTGCGGTAGATCGTCAGCTCAGCGCAGCTCAGAATAGCTACTTTGCACTTTCACATAATGTTGTTTTACTTCAGCATTTTCTTAAAATGACGATCTCTTAGTCATAAACTTTTGCTAGGTCGATCTTCTATCAAAAAAGTATGGGCACCGCTGTCTTAGACAATTTGCACAGCGACATCTAGCCCCAAGCTAAGCAAAGTACTGTAGGAACTAGATAGCTGCTACAGAAAATATTTGCAACAATTTTTTAAGAGGTGGACCAGTCAATGAAACTCAACAACTTTCCCCAAGGATCATAAGTCGAAATATAAGAAGAAAATGTATATCATACAAATTATGTTGGCCGGCCGCCAGGTCAATCTACAAGCTTTCAACATTTTAACAAGCCTTTCTATAAACAGATGTACAGTTGGTTGTAGCACATAAGGTACCAGGGGAACTCCAAAAAACTGAATTATTTTTAACCCCACTTAATAAATTATAAAAATTTAAACTTATTCTCATAAAAGAAGTAATTTTCTACTTATCAATATTGTAGTCAAGAAAAAAATATTGCTGTGGACAAAATAATTTTGTTCTTTTGACGTTTCCCTGGTACCTTATGTGCTACAACCAAATGTAGTATGGTGGCTGTACCTGTACGGATGTAATATGGTGGCTGTACCTGTACGGATGTAGTATGGTGGCTGTACCTGTACGGATGTAGTATGGTGGCTGTACCTGTACGGATGTAGTATGGTGGTTGTACCTGTACGGATGTAGTATGGTGGTTGTACCTGTACGGATGTAGTATGGTGGCTGTACCTGTACGGATGTAGTATGACTGTACCTGTACGGATGTAGTATGGTGGCTGTACCTGTACGGATGTAGTATGACTGTACCTGTACGGATGTAGTATGGTGGCTGTACCTGTACGGATGTGGTATGGTGGCTGTACCTGTACGGATGTAGTATGGTTGTACCTGTACGGATGTAGTATGGTGGCTGTACCTGTACGGATGTAGTATGGTTGTACCTGTACGGATGTACTATGGTGGCTGTACCTGTACGGATGTAGTATGGTTGTACCTGTACGGATGTACTATGGTGGCTGTACCTGTACGGATGTTGTATGGTGGCTGTACCTGTACGGATGTAGTATGGTGGTTGTACCTGTACGGATGTAGTATGGTGGTTGTACTTGTACGGATGTAGTATGGTGGCTGTACCTGTACGGATGCAGTATGACTGTACCAGTACGGATGTAGTATGGTGGTTGTACCTGTACGGATGAAGTATGGTGGCTGTACCTGTACGGATGTAGTATGGTGGCTGTACCTGTACGGATGTAGTATGGTGGCTGTACCTGTACGGATGTAGTATGGTGGCTGTACCTGTACGGATGTAGTATGGTGGCTGTACCTGTACGGATGTAGTATGGTGGCTGTACCTGTACGGATGTAGTATGGTGGCTGTACCTGTACGGATGTACTATGGTGGCTGTACCTGTACGGATGTAGTATGGTGGCTGTACCTGTACGGATGTAGTATGGTTGTACCTGTACGGATGTACTATGGTGGCTGTACCTGTACGGATGTACTATGGTGGCTGTACCTGTACGGATGTAGTATGGTGGCTGTACCTGTACGGATGTAGTATGGTGGTTGTACCTGTACGGATGTAGTATGGTTGTACCTGTACGGATGTAGTATGGTTGTACCTGTACGGATGTAGTATGGTTGTACCTGTACGGATGTTGTATGGTGGCTGTACCTGTACGGATGTAGTATGGTGGCTGTACCTGTACGGATGTACTATGGTGGCTGTACCTGTACGGATGTACTATGGTGGCTGTACCTGTACGGATGTAGTATGGTGGCTGTACCTGTACGGATGTAGTATGGTGGCTGTACCTGTACGGATGTACTATGGTGGCTGTACCTGTACGGATGTACTATGGTGGCTGTACCTGTACGGATGTACTATGGTGGCTGTACCTGTACGGATGTAGTATGGTGGCTGTACCTGTACGGATGTACTATGGTGGCTGTACCTGTACGGATGTAGTATGGTGGCTGTACCTGTCCGGATGTAGTATGGTTGTACCTGTACGGATGTACTATGGTGGCTGTACCTGTACGGATGTACTATGGTGGCTGTACCTGTACGGATGTAGTATGGTGGCTGTACCTGTACGGATGTAGTATGGTGGCTGTACCTGTACGGATGTACTATGGTGGCTGTACCTGTACGGATGTAGTATGGTTGTACCTGTACGGATGTACTATGGTGGCTGTACCTGTACGGATGTACTATGGTGGCTGTACCTGTACGGATGTAGTATGGTGGCTGTACCTGTACGGATGAAGTATGGTGGCTGTACCTGTACGGATGTACTATGGTGGCTGTACCTGTACGGATGTACTATGGTGGCTGTACCTGTACGGATGTAGTATGGTGGCTGTACCTGTACGGATGTAGTATGGTGGCTGTACCTGTACGGATGTACTATGGTGGCTGTACCTGTACGGATGTACTATGGTGGCTGTACCTGTACGGATGTACTATGGTGGCTGTACCTGTACGGATGTAGTATGGTGGCTGTACCTGTACGGATGTACTATGGTGGCTGTACCTGTACGGATGTAGTATGGTGGCTGTACCTGTACGGATGTACTATGGTGGCTGTACCTGTACGGATGTAGTATGGTGGCTGTACCTGTACGGATGTACTATGGTGGCTGTACCTGTACGGATGTTGTATGGTGGTTGTACCTGTACGGATGTAGTATGGTGGCAGTACCTGTACGGATGTAGTATGGTGGCTGTACCTGTACGGATGTAGTATGGTGGCTGTACCTGTACGGATGTACTATGGTGGCTGTACCTGTACGGATGTAGTATGTTGTCGGTGGTGTCGCGGCGCGGCGGCCGCGGTGGCGAGCGCGCGCTGGCGCCACACGTGCGACACGTTGAAAGAGAACTTCATCGCTCGTTCCAACGACTGCAAAGAATTATTTTATTTTATTAAGGCCCAGATTCACCTGAAAAGTTAGTCACTTTCATTCGCGCTGCGCCAGAGAGAAACAGACACTCATTTTCGCGAGATTTTACGGTTTTTCTGACATAGATACTAGAGAAATACCGTTACAATGTCTGATTTAGGTATTCATACTAGAAAATGTAATGAAAAGTAGCAGCAACTTTTTTGTAAAAGCTTTGTAACTGTAGACATAATATTGAAAAATGATTGAAATAGAGGTTACTTTGGATATTTTTTTCTACCGAGTTAAAGTTTGTCAAATTGTGTTATTGATAGGTATATGTTCTGTTAGATTCTCGATAATAACATAAATTTTTTCAGATTTTTTATGGCTGTAATTTTCTAAATAGAACTGATTTAAAGATCTTGCTCGCGCTATATCCCCGCCATATACAGAAAAGACTATTGAAAAATTTAAAACATCGTCCGAGGCGTGGCCACTCGAGAACCCGTTTACTCGACCGTCCGTCGGTTCTACGACAAATGTGCCCAGCCCACAGTTTGCTACAGTTCCTAACCTAAGCTATCGATGTGAATGTGCGCACCTCCAAGACGAGACACAGCTGCCCCCAGCGCGCCGCCACCAGCGCCAGCAGGTCGCTCAGGCTGACGGCGTTGTGCACGGAGTGGTCCCTGGCGGGCGCGCACTCCGCGCTCTGCGTGAGCACGGCGTCGCGCACCGCCAGCGCCTCGCCCACGAGCAGCACGAGCACCGCCTCCTCCCACTCGCCGCTCGGCACGAACTGGTTCAGCCCCGCGTACTTGCGCGGCTTCCACGGACCTGCAGGTACAACACGGGACAACATTTTAACGTTCTGTGACAGCACAAACAAACCAGACGGCGTAGTACCAACATAACATACTGAACCCTCTCATATCACTACTCTCTAAATAACACGCTTTGAAAATCTTGACTAAATTTGTAACAAATGTCGTTTACAAATGGTGGTGGCGTAAAGTTACGTTGCCTTTATTTTTATTTTTATTTTTTGTATCCCGCCCGAGCCGGTTTTCTATTAGGACGTATGAAGTATCTTATTATCATAAAGAATCAAGATTATTAGATTTAATGTTGAATCGAAACGAAAATAAGAGACAGCGATACAATTGAAATTTAAATTCTTTATTCAATGTAGGATAGTATTAGCATATCACTTATTGACGTCATGAACCGTCATTGTAAAAAAAAGAAATTTGTATCACACAATTTTCTTTTTTTTATAACAATTCCGCTCGGGCGGGATAAAAAAATAAAAATCAAAGCACTGCCACGGGGCTGGCCAGGTTAATTACACGGCATGTAACTTTACGCCACCACCATCCGAAAACGATATTTGTTTCAAATTGAAGTCAAGATTTTTAAAGCGTGTAGTTTACATGCGTATAATTAATCGGAACTCCTGAACAGGAAAAACCCCCCAAAAATCCTGCCTGCATTACATACTGAACCCTCTCATATCACTACTCTCTAAATAACACGCTTTGAAAATCTTGACTAAAATTTGTAACAAATGTCGTTTACAAATGGTGGTGGCGTAAAGTTGCGTGCTGTGTCATTAACCTGGCCAGCCCCGACCGACGCAGTGCCTTTATTTTTATTTTTATTTTTTTGTATCCCGCCCGAGCCGGTTTTCTATTAGGACGTATGAAGTATCTTATTATCATAAAGAATCAAGCTTATTAGATTTAATCTTGAATCGAAACGAAAATAAGAGACAGCGATACAATTGAAATTTGAATTCTTTATTCAATGTAGGATAGTATTATCATATCACTTATTGACGTCATGAACCGTCATTGTAAAAATAAGAAATTTGTATCACACAATTTTCTTTTTTTTATATCAATTTTGTAATGTCCTAATAGCAAAACCAGCTCGGGCGGGATAAAAAAATAAAAATCAAAGCACTGCGACGGGGCTGGCCACTTGCCCAGGTTAATTACGCGGCATGTAACTTTACGCCACCACCATCCGAAAACGATATTTGTTTCAAATTGAAGTCAAGATTTTTAAAGCGTGTAGTTTACATGCGTATAATTAATCGGACCTCCTGAACAGGAAAAACCCCCCAAAAATCCTGCCTGCATTACATACTGAACCCTCTCATATCACTACTCTCTAAATAACACGCTTTGAAAATCTTGACAAAAATTTGTAACAAATGTCGTTTACAAATGGTGGTGGCGTAAAGTTACGTGCTGTGTAATTAACCTGGCCAGCCTCGAGGCAGTGCCTTTATTTTTATTCTTTTTATCCCGCCCGAGCCAGTTTTCTATTAGGAAAATACAAAATTGTAATAAAAAAAAGAAAATTGCGTTACACAAATATCTTTTTTTTACAATGACGGATCACGTCAATAAAGTGATAATACTATCTTACATTGAATAAAGTTATTTCATTTTCATTTTTTCATTTTCTCGCTAAACTTTATGACGGCATGATCTATGCCCGACTTCGAGATTACGCGAAGACTTACAACCTAACGAGCAATTTGGCTTTGTGGCAGTGAATTGCCGCAACAGTCCACAGCTGATCGTGTATTGCCATACCTGACGTTCCAGCCAATCAGAAAAATTCAATATCGCTGGCGGCAGTCATAGTTTCCTCACAGGTTCCATTACACGTTGTTGAGGCGAGTGGTGTCGCAGAACTGTCAAATTTTTTCATAACAAGAACAATATACCAGAATGAGCTTTGCACAAGTTTTTCGTGTTATCTTATAGTTTTATTAAGGCCTGAAAACGCAACAAAATATTTATTTAAATTTCAGTTATGCGTGAAAGTGCCAAAATATGCCACTTTTGGTTCTAATTGTTTAACTAAAATTACCGCGAACAGTTCAGTTCAGATCAAAGTAGGATTTAATTGAACTTTATGGTAATACCAAAGACTAGACAAAGCTCAGTCTGATGTATTTTTTGAATGAAGACATATGTTTTTTCGTAAACTGGCGCTAGTTCTACGGCACTACTCGTCATAAGTAATTAATTATTGCTAGTGTATTATTCATGTTAGTAAACTGAAAATCCATTATTTGAAGTAACTTATTATCATAATATCATAAAGAATCAATATTATTAGATTTAATGTTGAATCGAAACGAAAATAAGAGACACCGATACATCATATGACAGCCCAATGCATCGCTCTTGACACTGACCTTCAGAGACATACTCCTCCCGCCTCCTGGACAAGGTGGCGGGCGCGGGCGGCGCTCTGGGCGGCTTGTAGGCGTCGCCCGGCGCCGAGCGCAGCAGCAGCTCCGCCAGCTGCCGCGCCAGCGTCAGCCGCAGCGCCGCCGTCGCCGGGCACTCGCACGCCGCCAGCATGTCGCGGCAGCGGTCCAGCGCGCGCGGGACGCGGTGCGCGCGCGCGTGCATCGCCGGCGCCCGCAGCAACGCCGCGTCGAGCAACGGACCCGCCGCGCCACCTGGATACAACGCACATACAGGGGCGCGTTCAATGGGCCATCTTTCGTAGCTCTCTTATACTAAAAACGTCTTTCGTCGTCGCTGAACGGTATGTTTATGGACGACGAAAGACTTTTTTAGTATAAAAGAGCTACGAAAGATGGTGCATTGAACGCGCCCCAGAAATCACGTATTTGTCCCTTACCAGGTAAACAGGGTGTAAAATGACGTAAAATATAAAATTAAAATGTCAATCATTTAAGGGTTATTCAGAAAATTTTACCTAAAATTGCGATACACGTGTAACACTCGATTCTTTTAGTCGCTTTTTGCGACACCCACGGTAAAGAAATGCGGTGATGCTATTCTAAATCGACATCACATAGCAAACAAAGGTGTAAATAGGCTAGTTAGTGTCCTACTAAAATTTTTAAAAAAAAAAACGAATTACGTGGTTTTAGGAATCTACCGTTCTCCCTCATTTCTAAATGCTGGAAATTTCATCTCCTCTCTTAACTCTCACCTCGAAAATATGAATTACTGCAAAAACGTTTTGATCATGGGCGATATAAATATAGACCTCATTATCTCCCCCACCGAAAAGCCCAAGAAAAAAGTAATAGATTAAATTACTTAAATATGCTATCACTCCATGGGATTTTATCTGCTCATTCACTACCAACGAGGGAGGACGGCTGCCTTGACCATGTATTAATTAAATTAGACCAAAAGAACAACTCAGCTCTTGTATCAGTTCTCAATACTACTGTAACAGACCATAACTTGGTAATCTTATATATTGCACACAAATATTTAGAAACTAAATACCAAAAGGTTAAAACTGTAGTTAACTACGAAAAAGCTTTAAATACCTTAACTAATATTGATGTTTCCTACTTTAATATCTTTAAGGACCCGGATACATACGCGTTCGCATTAATTGAAATGATAAAAACAGCAATTCAGACTAATTCCAGAGTTGTAAAGATCTCAAACAACAAGAAAATAATAAAACCCTGGATCACCTCAGGAGCTTTAAATTGTATAAGACTCAGAGACAATATGTACCTGAAACTTAAAGGGGCACCCCAGAACCTAATTCTAAAAATAACATATAAACGTTTCAGAACATTTTGTAGTAACCTTATCAAAAAATTAAAAACGAAATATCACAAAGAGAAAATTAAAGCATCGATAAAAAAGCCTCGGAAACTCTGGACAAACATTAATGAAATCACACATTATAAACCCCCCAAGTGTTCAAATATAAATCTACTAAGTACAAAATCCTGCCCTCAAACATCGATAAACCATGCTAACAATTTTTTTATTAACATCGGACAAACACTGGCAGAGAACATCTTAAATAGCTTTGTTTCATGCAATACTAATAACTCAGAGCTCAACAGTCAGCTGTCCTCTTTTGTATTGCTTGAGACATCACATAGGGAAGTAGAAAACATACTCCTGTCTTTGGACTCAGGAAGTGCACCAGGGTGGGATGGGATTCCTACACTATTTCTGAAACAATCTAGGGAGTTCTTAGTCCCCTTAATCAGTGACCTAGCTAACTCATGCTTTAATACAGGAATATTCCCATTTGTTCTGAAGCGCTCCATTGTTACCCCTGTGTATAAGAGTGGAGACAGCTACGATGTCAATAACTATAGACCCATCTCTGTACTGACCGCTATTTCCAAGATCGTTGAGAAGTTGATGAACTCTAGAATAGTCAACTACTTGAATAAGTATAACATTTTATCAACGACTCAATACGGCTTTAGGAAGGGCATGTCGACGCAGGATGCCATCAGTGACCTCACAACTGTTATTACTAAAGAAATAGACAGGGGTCATAGATGTCTAGTGGTCTTTATTGACCTTAAGAAGGCCTTTGACACCGTCTCTGTCCCCATTCTTAAACGCAAGCTTGAGAGTATTGGTTTTCGTGGCTCTGCTCTTTCCCTTCTCAGTAGCTACCTTCAAAACAGGAAACAGATGGTTAAAATTGATAAAATTCTCAGTGAAGAAGAAAATGTGATTTTCGGTGTCCCACAGGGCAGTGTTCTCGGTCCGACGCTCTTTTTGATATACATCAATGATCTTTGTAACCTTCGTAGCGTTGGAGGGAGGATACTGTCCTATGCGGATGACACAGCTATCGTTTTTACCGGAAAATCCTGGGAGAATGTTAGGATTGCAGCTGAGACGGGACTAGCTAAAGTTAGTAACTGGTTAAAAGAAAACCTACTTACTCTAAATACGCTAAAAACGAATTACGTATGCTTTGCACCCTACATTAGCTCTCAGCCAGCCTCTGATTTTGAAATTAGAATTCACTCGTGTACTAATGCAACTCCTACTTCTTGTAATTGTCCAATAATTCAAAAAGTCAACTGTGTAAAGTACCTTGGAATTATGGTCGACCAGAGACTGAGCTGGCATCAGCACATTGAACTAACTATTGGCCGAGTAAGAAGGCTCATATGGGTTTTTAAGTCTTTGCGACATGTTATGGATAATGATATACTAAACAAAATATACGTCTCTCTGGCCCAATCAGTTATAATATATTGTATCTCTGTGTGGGGAGGAGCAACCAAATCAAACCTTATAGAATTAGAAAGAGCACAGAGATCGCTGATTAAGGTAATGTACCTCAAGCCCTTTAGGTTCCCTACTGTAACTCTGTACAATATAAGCAAACTACTCTCCGTTAGGAAACTTTATATTTTATACATGATACTAACATACCACAGAACTTTACCTTTTGAAAAAACAAAACTTATCAAAAGACGGTTTGACATTGTTGCTCCCTCCTACCATACGCGGACGACCTTCGCTCAACGGCAATTTATAGCTCAAGCCCCATATGTTTATAACAAAATAAATCGTATACTAAATATATATCCCATTCAACAATTTAAATGTAAGTTGTGTGTTTCTGAGTGGCTCGATAAACTTCAATATGATGATGTTGAAGATATCATAGTGAGAAGTAATTAGCAAGTGTCAATATTATATAACTGTAACGTGGTTTTATTAACGGATCCCAAGGAACTTTTAATAACCGTAGTGCGTATATATATATATATATATATACTAGCAGCCCGTCCAGCGGTTTCACCCGCAGCTAACAATTTCCCCCCGGGAATAAGACAGTTAAATATAGCCTATGTTCATCAGGGATAATGTAGGATTCTCAAACTCTTGACTTCAATTTGAAACAAATATCGTTTTCAGATGGTGGTGGCGTAAAGTTACATACCGTGTGATTAACCTGGCCAGCCCCATGGCAATGCCTATATTTTTATTTTTTTTATCCCGCCCGAGCCGTGTGATGCCGGCTTAGAATAGCATGACCCCATTTCTTTCCCGTGGGGGTCGTAAGAGGCGACACAGGGACTCGAGGGTGTGTATTGCAATTTTAGGCGACGGGCTGACAACCTGTCACTATAGTGGTACACAGTTATCTGATTGACCCTCAAAATTTTGCCAAACGTGGTGTTAATATCTGTTTTACGGCCATTAACGCTCTGCCCATCCCGAAGGGATATAGGCGTGATTTATGTATGCATAACAAAATTGTAATAAAAAAAGAAAATTGTGTGATATAAATTTCTTTTGACGGTTCATGACGTCAATAAGTGATAATACTATCCTACATTGAATAAAGAATTTTAATTTCAATTACCGGTAAAAGAATTTTTTTAATTAGTCAAGTAGTTTCGGAGCCTATTCAATTCAAACAAACAATAAAAAAAATATTAGTGTAGATTATATTATTTTAGTGTGATGCCGGCTTAGAATAGCATCACCCGATTTCTTTCCCGTGGGAGTCGTAGGAGGCGACTAAGGGACTTGAGGGTGTGTATTGCAATTTTAGGCGATGGGCTGACAACCTGTCACTATGGCGATGCACAATTTTCCGAATGACCCTCAAACATATGTCAGACGTGGCGTAAATGTCCGTTTTTGCGGCCGTTTACGCTCTGCCTACCCCGCAAGGGGTAATAGGCGTGATATGTGTATGTATGTATTATTTTAGTGTAGATTTTTTGATGCATTATTTAATGTTTATGTCGTCTTTTTTTATACCGAGTAAGGGACAGCCCTTCGAATACTGATAGGGTGCATGAAACATAAAACTGGACAACTTTCCCCTAGAAACATATGTCAGGAAACGCCAAAAAAATTACCTTTCATACAAAATCACAATCAGCTGACTGCATTCACTATAGGAAGTCAGTTTTTTATGTTTCCTGAAATATGTTCCTAGGGGAAAGTTGTTCAGTTTCATGGTCTGCATGTACCCTATCAGTATTCGGAGGGCTATCCCTGACACCCCTTAATACAGTAATGATTAAATGTAATCATTACACACTGGTACGAATAATGTGGCGTAGTTTGTACATTTTTAAATGAAAAAGTAGTTATTGTGGCATAACTGTTATAGTTAGACAAATGGTATCGCGGACATTATTATAGATATTGATGTCCTCTATAAAACTGTAGTACATCACTTTGCTCTATTGTCAATAATTTCCACAGTGTACGCGATATAAGATATTTTTGTGGTACAATTTTTTCACACGTTGGGTTACATTATCGAAATTTTTACGCGGATCCCTATTTTTTTCTCGTATAAAATATAGCCTATGTTCATTAGAAATAATGTAGGATTCTAATGGTAAAAGATTTTTTTAAATCGGGCCAGTAGTTTCGGAGCCTATTCGATGCAAACAAACAAACAAACAAACAAACAAACAATCAAATCTTTCCTCTTTATAATATTAGTGTAGATATATATATATATCCTTTATTGTGCAGTATTGTTTACAATAAAATAAATATTATAACTTGTTCACAATTTCACTTATCTCTTCCAGCCAACCGGTAAAATAGAATTAATAAAGGCTAGATGTATAATAGGTACTATTAGATTTTACTCTTGATTTAATCGTCAGTGTTGGATGACATGGTTTGTGTATGTCCCCTTCAGTACGTGGTCTTATGTACCGATCCCAAGGAACCCAATCCATCCGTAGGGCGTGCTGAAGGGGTGATGCATCTTTTGTTTTGGTCTTTACGTTACCTATGTACTTTTCTATATATCATGTAACTACGCATGGCCTAATGGAATTGGCATAAAGTCATAAGTGGAACCAATGCAAATTGTGTCTGATGACCAATATAAGTTACCTTTAATATACCTATATATCTTATGTTAGTATAATCTAGTGTTATTTTAATAAGCTAAAATGTTTCGTAGTAAATCCTGCTGTATTGGATACGATAGAAGAGCGAGGCATTCCCAACACAAGTGTCTTCTGACTACTTTCTGGGAAGCCACGGCAAATAGTTTGTAAAAGATTTACTGAAATAAAACATATTTTATTTATTTTTTTTTATTTTTACTAATCAACTGAGCTACTTTTAAGAACGATATTTTATATGATAAACTGATGTTTTGACGACACTACACACCATTTAGAATGGCGTCGAAATAAACACTTTTAAATTGATTCATGGTACAATTAATATTCTCTTGATAATTTTGAAAAACGATAAATGAGAACTATTCTATTTTTGGATGTTGATTACCCAAGTTTCGTTTTTTAATAATTAGCAAGGACACAACCCTATTGGGTATAGACGACATGCATTAGTAGCTGATGAAGTTACAATACAATACAATAATTATTTATTTGCATAAACATGGTATATAGGATGTTTACATAAATTATTTCAGTGCGATACATGTTTAGCTAAGTTGTTTAGCAGGACTCGTCGAGTAAGTCTTGTTGCAGCAGATGGCTGTTGTTTCTGCTTTAAAGCGACTGAGGGATATAGTGGCCTCAATTCGGGAAATAAATTCTCTTGACTAACCTTAACTTAGCGCTGTCACTTTCCAGCAAAGGATAGAAGATATCTACGTCACGTATGTCTTATAATATGAGAAATGTCTAAAATGTATAGAATTTTTTAAACATGGCAGGGCTTAGATATTCCCTATTCTTTTTTAAACCTATTTAACAGAAAGCTACAGCGCTAATTTAAGGTAAGTCAGAGAATTATTTCCCGACTTGAAGAAAGTTCGAAGCTGTCGCAAGCTGCAGTAGGTGTTTATCATGGATGCCTATAAGTCATCCATCAGTAAATTTACGGGTTAATACTGTGGGGAAACTCTGCCGATGTTGATGAAGCATTCCAAAATTCCTGACACTACCTGTGCGCTGTAGGTAGAGCAACGTGAGGTCGGCGGCCAGCTCGAACGCGCGCACGATCTCCGCCTCGCGCTCCGCCTGCTTGAACCGCGACCCCCCCGCGCCCGCCTCCGCCCCGCCCCCCTCCGCGCCCGCCTCCAGGCACAGGCCCTTGATCGCGTACGACTCCGCCACTATGCGCAGGCTGCGACTGCAATCACAATGTTAAAAATATCAGCCTCATGATTATGATGATAAACCAGTTATCTATAAAACATATTACAAGTATTGATCTGACATTATTATAAATATTTTCGGTTACAAGACTTTAGGAAACTATGTGCAGAATAATAACCCCAATTCTAGATAAGATACTCATTATCTATTCGCTGTTTTCCCTAACATAATTAACAACATGTACAGAACAGGACTGAGAGAAAGACGAACGAGGAAGTGCTAAATCTAGTAAAGGAGAAGAGAACTATACTCAACGTTATAGAGAACAGAAGAGGAAACATGCTGGGACACTTGTAACGACATGACGACCTACTAAAACTATAAAGGAAAGATGGAGGGAAGAAGAGGGAGAGGGCGACCTAGACGAGCGTATATGGACCAAACCAAAGAAAAACTAGGTGTCATGTTGTATAAGGAAGTCAAAGAGAAGGCTCAAAATAGAGCAGATTGGATAGTACTCCACTCCACCGACAAGAGCGAGGCTCTTAAATTAATGATTATGACAGAACTTGCATACATGATTACGTCACAAAAAATTAAAAGGGTTCTGTTTGTTTCAATAAATTCAAAAGCTGTGCTGCCGCGTAACACAACAACATATTAGTAACTTATTCATTATCATTGTGAATGACGCGAGAATGATTGCAATGGATGCGCTGGCGCAATGACGTAAGCGCAAATCACCTCAGATCACCGCCGCGCCGTGATGGGATGTGACTCAACTGTTTCCCACCTCTACAATTCAATTTAATCAAGTTTGTATTTTTCGAATGATTTATTCTAAGACATTATTATAATAGGCAAGGTCAGCTCACATTGTACCGTGTCTTTTTAAATTTGATGATTACAAGTATTATTTTAAGCCGTGTCATGTCGGCTTAGAATAGCATCACCCCATTTCTTTCCCGTGGGAGTCGTAAGAGGCGACTTAGGAACTTGAGGGTGAGTATTGCAATTTCAGGCGATGGGCTGACAACCTGTCACGATGGCTATACACAATTTTCCGGATGACCCTCAAATATATGTCAGACGTGGCGTGAATGTTCGTTTTGTGCGCTCTGCCTACCGCAATAGGGATGATGGGCGTGATACGTGTATGTGTATTTTTTCTCCCAACACATTGTCTTTATGTACAATTAGAGGTTTAATAATGAGTTAGCACTATTTGACCCAGAAAAAGCTTTTTTTGCCAGAGCAAAATTACCCCATTTCTTTCCCGTAGGAGTCGTAAGAGGCGACGAAGGGACTCGAGGGTGTGTATTGCAATTTTAGGCGATGGGCTGACAACCTGTCACTATAGTGATACACAGTTTTCCGAATGACCCTCAAATATTTGTCAGACGTGGTGTAGATGGCCTTTTTTGCGGCTGTTTACGCTCTGCCTACCCCGCAAGGGATAATAGGCGTGATATGTGTATGTATGTATGCAAAATTAATTTGGTGAAGGATACTTTCACTTTATTCTTAGCTCAGCTTGAAACACCAGTGTTGCACAACTTGTAATAATACTTAAATACACAAAACACTTTCATTAGTCATTATTACATAACACAAAAACTTGGACTTCATACTTTACAAAAAACAGGTACATTATTGCACAGTAAAAGAATCAAAAATCAAACAATTTAATACATTTGTATGAATATCATATCTCTATATCTATATTTTTATTTATATATTTACATATATATCTAGTTTATATATAATCTTGGAAATAGCTCCAAAAAAAATCTTGACTACATTGGAACTTTGGAAATGCTGTATTTGGTCCAGTAATAGAATGTAAATAGTGAACTTGCATTGGGGCAGGGTAACAGTAGAATCATCCTTGATACCTCTGTATTAATTTGACCAATGGTTGGCTAACTTATATTTCATTTATCATTATTTAAACAGGATTCACTCTGAAATAACCATAAATAACTGAGATAATTTAAAGATGGAACAAGCTCATCCGGTAGACTTGATATGTGAGATGAGAATATATTATTATTATATTTTAATACACTATACTAGCAGCTCTTTTGAGCTGATGCATGTATTTCACTGCACTTGTGTTTGAATTTATTGATTGTTTAGCTTTTGAATGATTGTCAAGTCAATTTTTGAAACTGACTTGACTTGGGTGCACTGACTACTGTCTTTGGGAGAGTGTTCCAGAGATCCACATCCATGGTTCAAAGACTATATAGTTCATAGACTTTCTAGTTTTTTGCTGCCTTTGAAGTTTCAGGAGCAATTCAGATGGTAACAAACAAGAATAACTTATTAAAATAGATAACTTACACGGGCAGTTCTTTTTCAGTAAGGGTAGAAAGCTCGGCCAGATTGAAGTGTTTCAGTGCATCCTTGTAGCCACCGCATGCGTAGTTGAGCTTGCCGAGCAGCAGATGCGCGTCTAGCGCGACGCCAGCGCGCGCGCCCGCCTCGTCTGTGGCCAGCGCGAGGAAGCCGCGCGCCTCACCCAGCTCACGGCCAGCACGCTCCTCGTGCTCTTTGCAAGCCGGGGACTGCTCCAGAAATGCTTCCAACTTGCCCTCGCCAATCAGGAAGTGTGCCAGGCTCTCTACAAAATAAAAACAGCTTAGAATAGCTAGCCGCATGCTATGGCTACTACAAAAAGAGACTAAGTGAAATGGGCAGCAGCATTCCCTGTGAATAGAACACTTTGCATAGTTGATTGAGGCTCAGGTCCAACTGTGGACTGTAGTGGCTGTCGATGACGCGACCTCGACCACGTAACGTAACCTGCGACTATGGGACGTAGCCCGACAGTTTCCTGAAGCAGTATAGGTATGAGGTACTGACCATGTTGCGGGGAGCGTTGCTTCAGCTGCATAGCGAGCTCCACGGCCTTCTTCCAGTTGCCCTCTTCACGGCTCTTCTCTATCTCGGTCTCGAAGCCGCGCACGGCGCTCTTGCCTCGCGACGTCATGTTGGCGCCGCGCTGAGCGCCTCACTCTGCGTCTCCAGACTCCTCCACCCTAGCGGTACTCGCTTTATCACATCACAATACGCCCCGAAATTCACAACAGGAATTAGCGAACGATAATCGAGTGAAATAATCTCATTGAGGAAGGGTCAACTTTTGGCAGTGACAGATGACGAATGATAACAATGACAGCTTTCGTTCAAAAATGTGATAAGTCATGTTTATAAATCTAGCTATGAAATATTATTACTGAAATCCGCCACCGTGCTCTTATGGCGCTGTTGTCGCTAGGTCTAACCACCTAACGGGTCCAACACTGATCGATCTCTCTCTACTTTTAAAGTACGAGGTGCTTTTTTTTAATCAGTAGAAATTTGATTCAGGTAAGTAACATGCGCCCTGCTTCTTCTTTTCGTGTGGGACATCGAGTCGACCAACGACACGATGATCCCTGATATCAGAGGTTTAATCTAATCAATCATAGACTGCAACCGGGGCCAACGGCTTAACGTGTCCTCCGAAGCACAGAACCATTTTTCTTTTTGGACAATCAGGTGCCTATGTTATGAAACTAGCGCTAAAGTTCTCAAGACTTTAAAATTGTAGCCTATAGATTGACAATATCGGGTACAGGTGGTTCAACCCGCAATGTCCTAACCAGACTGGGAACCTACCAGGGCGCACGACAGTGCGCCGGCCAAGCTATACGTATCACATCACTTCAGTTTCAATTTTTTTGCACAAATCACTAGAAATCAGTAAAAATCCACACGCTTTACTACACGAATCTATTGGATTCGAGTAGTAAAGCGTGTGGATGTCTACTGATTTCTGTTGAAGAACGAATGATGCGAGTGGTTAGACCACTCGTCGCAGCTTGGCAGAGGCAAATGAACAAAACTGATTCTCAAATGGGCTTTAATTTCAAGTACCTATGTGTAGCTTAATACTTTATTAAGTACTTCTTTTTTATTTCTTTATAACCCGGGAACAAATCTGTATAACTAGTAATATCAAGTAGGTAGGTAGGTAAGTATTTTTCCTAAAAAGTTTTTGGTTTTCGAGCCTGTGGTGTGCTGGTGGACGTTATCAATCCATGAAACTGAACTTCATAATGTTGCAAATAGCATCGAATATGTTTCCCATACATAGGTACATATATCACGCCTATTATCCCTTGCGGGGTAGGCAGAGCGCAAACGGCCGCAAAAACGGACATTTACGTCACGTCTGACATGTATTTGAGGGTCATTCGGAAACTTGTGTATCGCCATAGTAATAGGTTGTCAGCCTTTCGCCTAAAATTGCAATACACACCCTCAAGTCCCTCAGTTGCCTCTTACAACTCCCACGGGAAAGAAATCGGGTGATGCTATTCTAAGCCGGCATCACACGGCAATTGTTTGTTTCCCAACGTATCCCTATATACATATAATCACGCCTCTTTCCCATAGGGGTAGGCAGAGACTACATCTTTCCACTTGCTACGATCCTGACACACCTCTTTCGCTTCTTCAACATGCATCAATCTTTTCATACATGCTCGTCGGTTTAGGGTACTCTTGACCTGACCTTTCTCTATATATAGGGAAAATATGTCCATTCGATTTAATAGTTAGATCATGCCTGCAAAGTTTTCGGTATATTATTGTTTATACAGGGTGTAAGGGAAAGAGTGTAAAACGTCTAAATAAAGAAAGTCTCGAGAACTTTAGCGCTATTTCCATATGTAAAAATCAACCTACCTACCGAAACGAACTAGGTACTTAGTCTCAGGTAGGTACACCAGCCAAAACGATTTGCTAGCGCAGTTTTCGTGGCCAATAAATCCTAAAGCAGGCACGGCACACTGTATTTTAGGATGTCGTTTTGTCATTTTCGCTTTCGGTGGTATTCAATGAGAAGCAGTCACGATACCAGCCCACCGTCATCATCACCCACAAGAGTGGTGTGGGTTGGTGGCACCCAGCACCCAGCCAGCCTACCTACCGCATGGGCCATGGCCGTGGTGTGGTGTGACTGGCTCCCATCACCGCGGGTCGCGGGTTGTGATCGTGACACGACATGCTGCGGCTCACAAGAATTCGTGTCTGTTTATCTTCATGGTTATTATTTGTAATAAACGAAACTAAAATACATAGACTGCAAACATTATGTCAGACTTTAACGACTCTTTTGAGTAGAAGTTATATTTCAAACAGACAGCAGAAGAGCTCCTAAATGAATGATAATTTGTAAATATTATTTGTACATGGTGTTACGAAAAATAGAAAACGAAAATAAGAATAAATTGGGCTCCTACACTTACTAAGTATAGCCTAGTCAAAACAGAATTGGTTGCAGGTAGGTATTGCATTTTTAGGTAGGTTTTAAGTAAGTATAGATAAACACACTTGGTCATGGTTATTTGCAGTACCTACTAAACAAACATTAACGTTGTTCTCAGGCATAAATAAGTAGCGAATAGTCTGTGACCTACGCAAACAGGAAACAGCTAGCAATCCGGTAAAAGTTATTTAGAGTTATAAAAATACACGGGGTTTGATTGAGATTATTTGGAGGTGGTTGTGGTGGAGGCACGGGGCGGAGACGTCGCGGGATGCAGGCGGGCGGGGGGCGGGTGCTGCCGGGCTCAGCACGCGCCGGCAGCGGCAAGGTCGACCCAGCTTGTTGTACGAGCAACCACTGCTGCTACCGACATCCATAGTTCTTGAGTACTCGTACCTAGTCGGTCTGATCGAGAAAAACAGCTCTTTGTTTCAAGTTTTACTTATAAAGGGTGTAAGGGACAGCCCTCCGAATATTGGTAGGGTGCATTCAGATCAGACCATGAAACTGAATAACATCCACTAAGAAAATATTTCAGGAATCGACAAAAAATTTTGGGCTTTCCATGGTAAGTTCAGTCAGCTGATCGTGATTTTGTATGAGCAGCTGAATATTTTTTGTCGTTTCTCGATATGTTCCTAGGGGATACACATACACATACATACACATATCACGCCTATAATCCCTTGCGGGGTAGGCAGAGAGTAAACAGCCGCAAAAAACAGCTATTTACACCACGTCTGACAAATGTTTGAGGGTCATTCGGATAATTGTGTATAGATATAGTGACAGGTTGTCAGCCCATCGCCTAAAATTGCAATACACATCCTCGAGTCCCTTAGTCGCCTCTTACGACTCCCACGGGAAAGAAATGGGGTGATGCTATTCTAAGCCAGCATCACACGGTATTCCTATCCTAGGGGATAGTAGTTCAGTATCATGGTCTGCATGCACCCCATCAGTATTGTATTCGGAGGGCTGTCCCTTACACCTTGTATAGGGTGCAATTTTACTAGTGACCGATACTGAAACAGAGGATTGCCTGGTGATAAAGTAAATCTTTCCCAAAGGAACATAGGTCGAAATAATGACAAAAATATTTGTCTGACATACAGACTACATACCATAGTGACCAAAATCAGGTGATCGGTATTTTCGTATGGGAGGTCGAATTCGACATAAGTTCCTTATCACCAGCCCGCCTTGAGTTTTTGCTGTCGGTCACTTATAGTAATATTTCACCCTATAGTAGTTTTTAGCACCAATTAGAATTATTTTTGTTTTGCTTGGGTACACAAATCTGGTCTTACTTGACTGTCTGGTTTTCCTTGTAGCAGGACTGAGTAATCTAATCAACTTCAACGCTCTGACCCCCTGCACCTACCTCCTGTACTAAACATTTATTAAATATGAAATCATTTTAATTTACAAATATGTCTAATTAATTAGTACCTAATGATAGGTCTGTACTCTCCCTACTTTCGCTACGAGAGTGTAGGTAAAAATAAAATAAACATCCCTTTACCCAACCCTTCATCAAAGTTCCAACAGTTATGTAAATGACTACGAGCTACGAGTAATGAAACTTTAATCAATATTTATTCAGCCTCCAGGTTGAATATCATGCCCTTGCGGTTGCCGTGCCGCATGGGAACCACTCCATTGCTTACTTAATGTCACGCTATGCTATTTGGTTGTTAGGCATCCAATATGATCAGCTTTATAGCCGATTTCATTACTCTATTTACGATTTTATTGCTCTTTTTGATCGAGTCAAAGTATATGCTTATTTTAATTTCTGTGCAAATAATTTCAGGTTGAGTTCTACTCGTGCAACTAAACAACATTTCTTTAAAAACACGAAAGGTCAACAAAATCGAAATTATGTTTAATTCTTGTATTAAATTTAAGTTATTGGCTTAAAAATTTATTGTTTATTCAAGTAAACAAAGGTAACATTAGGCATGTGTGTCTTGAAAACTTAATTTATGTAGGTACAAATTTAATGAGTCAGAGAGAAGATTTAGCAAACGTTAAACAATCTATTCCGTTAAACTAAAGAATAACGGAGTACTCAAAAGATCCCGCCTGTAAGAGAGAGAATACGGAGCAGAGTGTAAAAAAATGGCAAAGTGCGAATTGGACTCGCGCACTATTATATTTCCGTTCCATTATATTTGAAGAATGGAAACCATGTTTGTTTGTTATTTTATGGAAGCTCCCTCAAATGTTTATTGTTTACATTATTTTCAGAAAATAATAAATATTTTGTATTTAAATATTAAGTAGGTACTTATTTGTTGTTATAGCGGCAAAAGAAATGCATAATCTGCGATAAAAATTACTATCTAACTATCACGGTGTGTGAGATACAGCCTGGTGACAGACAGACAGCCAAGCCTCAGTAATAGTTCCGCGTTTTGACCCTATTAGTACGGAACCCTAAAAAGGAAGGAAGGAACGAGACACCTGGCGATGCCATTGTGCTCGTTATATCGCAAGCAGCATTCACAGGAAGGGGAGTATTATTAACGTGATTTATAAGATCCCCCTGAGAAACATAATAAAAAACCAATTGAACGGACATATTTTGCATTCAGATTTTATTCGTAGAGTTTAAGACATTGCTTATCTATGCTATAGATAGCCTATAGCGCACGGACACCTGTAAAAGTTTCTTCATTCATAACATAAGTACATATCTAGCGGCCCGTCCAGTGGTTTTAACCGCCGCTAAGACTTCTCCTGCCGAAATAAAATCTTTTACCGGCATGTACTATACATACCTACAGGGTGTAAGGGACGGTGTACCTATAGTTTCATGAAGTCATAGTTCTGTAGTTTCATGGTCTGATTCTGCCTGCTAAGATTTTGGTACACCGTTCTATACGAGTACACCCCGTATAAACCGATTCCAATTTAATCACGTCACATTTCAAAGGTAGTTTTTAAGATCAAAAAATACAACGAGACAACATGACATGACACCAGCTATGACATGCATGAGGCAACATTATTTTATACTAAAAACCTATGTAACGTAATGTTATGTAATATAAGTTAACTAATTCTAAATAACTAATTTGCAGAATAGTTATTAGCAAAGGCTGAGATAGGCATGACGATCAAAGTAGCCTCAATATTTATTTAGACACACAGAGGTTAGTCGTCTCGTGGTTACGACGGGCGCAGCGGGCGGCGCGGCGTGGTCGGTCGTAGTCGTAGCTCGTAGCTCGCAGGAGAGGCGGCGCGACATGGTCGGTCGTAGCTCGTAGGTGAGGCGGCGCGGCATGGTCGGTCGTAGCTCGTAGATGAGGCGGCGCGGCATGGTCGGTCGTAGCTCGTAGGTGAGGCGGCGTGGCGTAGTCCGTCGTAGCTCGTAGGAGAGGCGGCGCGGCATGGTCGGTCGTAGCTCGTAGGTGAGGCGGCGCGGCATGGTCGGTCGTAGCTCGTAGGTGAGGCGGAGGATGCACATGACTGTATGTACTCAAAAGCATACGTTGCAGCAAAGTGTATCTACTGTTTACATATGGAAAATTAGGACGCAAATATCCGGCAGTATGTCTAAACCTTTAGAAAAAATTGAAGAAGTGCTTTTACACGACTACTTACCAACGAAACGATTATATGGAGGGCGAATGAAATATCATGGCTTGAAATATTTCCACAGCATAATTATACGAAACCTGAGGATCTGGCAAGCCTGTTCGCTTTATCCGATGGTGGCGTGGTGTGCGTGCGATTAGCTGATGCGGGTGCTAAGCTGCGATAAGCCCTCGTTACTATTAGCCACCCCGACAGGATCAGCCAGCAGCAGTCAGCCAGCGCACCACCAACCGCCTACATCGCCTAATCTAATCATCTGCAATCGATAATGTCAAGACAATGTCGCCAAGAATGTTTATTCGAGTGAAAAGTACAGAGAACAATAGCATAGCATCATTACTTTAGCTATAGTAGGCGCCAGTTAAGTAACTCATAAAGTTTTTTTGGCATTTAACTCGACCAAATATTCCTAGAAATGAAATAAACGGCCAAAAGACACGTCCATAAGTAGGGTATCGTAGTTTACGTAACCTTACTAACAGAATAAAAAACTACAGGTTACAAGTTTACCAGTGAAATTCTTAGTACATTGCGTAGCCGGTTAATAATCCTGGTATCATAATGGTTGACCGACTACGCAATGCACATCGAATTTCACCTGTGAAATCGCCTGTAGTTGTTCATACCAGTGTTACCACGTTATATTTCTCGTAATGCCATAAGAATAAATAATAACATATACTTAAGTGAAAAAGTCACAGATTAACTATAAGGGGTGTAAGGGACAGCCCTCCAAATACTGATAGGGTGCATGCAGACCATGAAACTGAAGAACTTTACCCTAGAAACATATGTCAGAAAACGACAAAAAAATCCGCCCATACAAAATTATGATCAGCTGACTGCAATTACAATACAAAGTCAAAAAAATTTGACATATTCTGAAATATTTTCTCATGGGAAGTTGTTCAGTTTCATGGTCTGAATGCGCCCTATACATGAGTTCGGAAAGCTGACCCGTGGTTGACCCTTAAACCCTGTTTGTAGGATGCATTGTCCCTATAGTTTTCATGACAAATTCGTTTTTTTTTAGTTTTAACAATCATACTTTAGGACAGGTAGTCCCAGGCATAGAGCAATTGAACTTAAGGAACAAATTATTACTCGAAAACGCCATTTTTAAAAACAACAGGACATTTATACGATTTTGCTTTAAAGAACACCGTGCGATGCCGGAATTGAAATTGAAATTGAAATTCTTTATTCAATGTAGCATAGTATTATCATATCACTTATTGACGTCATGAACCGTCATTGTAAAAAAAAGAAATTTGTATCACACAATTTTCTTTTTTTTATAACAATTTTGTAATGTCCTAATAGAAAACCGGCTCGGGCGGGAGAAAAAAATAAAAATCAATATAATAGCATAAAATAGCATCCCATTTTTTGGCATGGGTGTAGAGGCAACCAATGGACTCAAGGGTTAAATGTGTGTTGTAGGTACTGTCGATATGTACAGTCGGTTGTAGCACATAAGGTACCAGAGGGGTACTCCAAAAGAACTAAATTACTGTTATCCCCAGTAAATACATTTTAAAATTTTAAACATATTCTCATAAAAGAAGTCATTCTATACTACTACATATTCATTTCAAGAAAAAATATTGCTGGTAACAAAAATAATTTTGTTCTTTTGAAGTACCCCTGGTACCTTATATGCTAAAACCGACTGTACATACATCTGAATGACCCTCAAATGTGTGAAAGACGTGACGTAAATGACCATTCTTACGGCCGTTTACGCACTGCCTACCCCGCAAGTGATATAGGCGTGACATACGTATGTTGTTTAAAAGAAACCTTTCCTAAACCGTCCGCATACAGACAGACAGACAGTGTTGACGATATGATAAGGGTTTGTAGTAGATTACGGAATCCTAAAAAGTAAGGTACGACTGCATACCAACAACATTAACACGACTTCTCTAGTGACTGTTTCTAGTTCATGAAAGGGAGTCGTCAAAAACGCAGTGAAAATGATTGCTGCATAATTCATGTGAAACGCTGCAGCGCGGGGGTTGCGGGGCGCGGGACGGGGAGCGGGGCTGCAGCGGGGGGCATGAATGGCTCCCCCGCGCCCCGCTGGCCGGGCCAACTGCGGGTCAATGTCGCGCCGTGCCCCCCTCGCCCTCCCCGTATCCACCGCTGCGCCACCGCACCGCAACACTCGGAACACGCAGCGGCTGCGACAAGCGCCAACCTGTAATAATGGCCTCGACCGTACAGATGCTAGATCCACATACAACACCTGATGAAATGGGAGCTGGGATTCCATCATGATGTGTTAGTCGTAGTAATTTCGTAGCAATATGCTACGAATAGGAATGCTTTCGTAGACACGTTTGATTGATTTGAAAGGCTCGGTTCTGTTTGAGGTCATAATCATATCAATAGTACGCACGAAATATTATACCTACTTACTGAGAGTTGCTTACGAGCAGTATGTATTGTATGAGATGCGTGAACTATAACAGTGTTTCTGGATTATCGTAGTAACTACTTGCCTTGCTATGAAATTCGTAGCAAGCAACCGTAGCTAAGTGCTACTCATGCACGTAGATGCTTTTGATTGAAACGTACGAGAGTTCGGTCAGATCACAGACCAAGTAACTTGCGCCCGCCATGACGATCACGAAAGCTCTGTGGGAAAGATTTAATGTAAAAACTGCTTCAATAGTCAATAAATAATATCTTGCAGAGGTAATGTCCTGATTCCTAACTTAATGAACTCTTTTTTACAACGACGTCATCGTCATATCGCAAATGCGTCGCAACGATCGCAATGACTGCTATGATGCAGGGGCATCAATATTTCTGCGTCACACAATAAACTTAGTTATAATGGTTACGCATAGCCACGCGGTGGAGCGAGCGGACGGGCGGGCGGTGCGGCGGTGCGACATGCCAAGTCCTCCGTCACCGGCGAGACGACGACGCTGCGACAGCCCGCGCCGCTCCTAATGCACCACTCAGCACTGCACCGCAATATTACATAAACAGATCATGCTTAGAGCACTTCGTCACAGCTTTGCAGTAGATACAGCTGTTTAACCCTTGATATAAATTCACTAGCAATAATCAAATCAGAATTAACCAAGGTTGCAAAGTATAACTAACGTAAATAAAGTTATTTTATTATAAAACCTTCTGCCTGGCTAGACTAAAGACTATTCTCGTGCAGCAACTACCGACTACATAAATAGGCCTCTGGGACATCTTAGTCGCCATTATGTTCATAAAAGGTAAGTAATAAGAGTAGTACACAAAGGATACTACATAGAGTATAACTAGGTACTAAAAGCAAACATGAAATTTTTTTTCAAGGTATGATTATCATGACGAAAATAGGATGTAAGTTGAAGTCTCGAAGTTTAAGGCGAAATCTGGCCGAGGTAGCCGCGTTTTCAAGGGGGTGAAGCAGCCGCGCGGGCGGAGCAGGCGCGGGGTGTACCCCCCGCACGGGCAAGTAGCAAACGCAGCGTGTCAGGCTCCCGCGCACGACAGTATAGGCGTAGGGTAAACGTGCTAATAATTGAACTATTTGTTTCATTGAAAGGTTGTCTTTTTTAATGTTATATGATATACCTATTCAATGTTTATGTTTTTTAGACATGTAAACCATGTAAAACTTTACGTAGTGGTACTACGTAAAGTTTTTAAATCAGTCATAGTTAGGTAGGTACAGAATTATTTATAAAGAAATAATGTCTAGGGATCCGTATGATTATTGATTACTCATGTTATATGGGGAAAAATCCAAATAATATACATCAAAATGTAATCAAAATTCATTTAGAAGACAAAAAATTTCATTTTATTAAGATTTATCTGCTTCATTTACTGACGCCCATAAATAGGGTTCCTTCCGTAGTCTGTTGAAATTATCGAGGCGAGGCATACAAACGAACAGACATAGAAATAAAATTGGCAAAATAATAAGGGATTAAACTAAGGAAATCTATAACAGCCCCAATAAACAGGATCTGAAAATCCAGCGCCCACTTTCCTGGTTATATACCGGTTTTTCAGAACCTCTCAAAGGCATCCCACGGGCTCGACGAGAATCTACCATTCTCATTTAGGGAGAATATGATTCTATTTTAGTTTACCAAAAGTTGTCATATCTTTGTATATACTGTCTCCATTTCATCAGATTGTTTTCTCCATATAAAACACATCTTATCTTTCTCGTCACACGTAATTGTCCCTGAACTTGGAAAAACCAATTACTATTTTGAATTCACAGTAACTCGATCTTGCTTTTTATAATATTTCAATATTTGCACCTTATTTTGTTTTATAGCATTTTGAATGCCATTTTTGACACGCAACTGGGCATTTCACTTCCACTGTAGTATATTCACCCACGATTCCAAAAGGCGTAGCACCTATGAAGAGAAATGTTTCATCAACAGTCCACAGTCCTTGATTCTCAAATTATCTTAGCTGCTCAAACAAACTGTTGAGAAATCGGTGTAGTCGTCTGTGTCTGCGAAAAGACGCTACATTGATGAATCTATCGATAATTATAAGCCAGCACAAGTCTGGAAATATTTACGCGCACTTGGTGTTGGGAAGTCGCCAGCTACCCCTAGTGGTGCTGTAGATTTGTCAGCACTCAACCGGCATTTTTCGTCTCTTCCTATCACACTGACTGATGTCGTCAAAGCAACGACTATCGCTAACATAAACCGTCACCACTTCCACAGTGTTCTTTCTTCTCTTTTAAAGTTGTTGCCGAGGACGATGTTAAGAAACATATATCATCCATTAAATCTACTGCCGTGGGCAATGATGGTCTCTCCTCCCGTATGATAAGGGGAGACCCTTATCCTTACCGAACTCTTGCCAATCCTCACACACATCTTTAATTTCACTCTGGTAACGAGTTCTTTCCCCTCAGCATAAAACGTGCAATTGTTATACCTCTCCTTAAAGTTTCCAATCCTTCATCGTTCTCCCAATTTCATCCCACTTCCATCCTTCCATTCCTATCTAAGATCCTTGAACACATTGTCCACAAGCAGGCATCTGACTTCAACGCATCTAATAGTCTTCGTTCTACGTATCAGTCTGGCTTTCGTGCTGGTCACAGCACTGTGACAGCACTTTTCAAAGTCACCGACAATATTCACCACACCATGAAGAATAAGTCTTTGACTATTCTTATTTTACTTCATTTCAGTAATGCCTTCAACTCAGTTGATCTTGATGTACTTTTCGCTATCCTTCGCTCTCTTAACATCTCTTTTCCGGCAATAACTTGGTTTCATTCATAACTTCGGGGTCGCTTGCAGCGGGTCCGTTCTGATGAGGCTTTCTCGGAATAGAGTAATCTCTCTTCAGGCGTACCTACAGGTAGCGTCCTTTCACTTCTTCTTTCTGTTGTGATTAACACAGTTACTCCTCTCTTCTAGCTTCCATCTTTAGACAATTTGCAGATTTACTGTCATTTCACCTGTGATGATATAAATAGTGCAACTGTGGCTATCAACAATGACCTCAGCAAAATTGCTATATGGGCTGAAGTCTTCGGTCTCGTGGTCAACCCAATAAAATCTCAGGCCATGCTAATAGGTAGTTCTTATATGTGTGTGTAGGCAAGTGGACCATCCAATTATCCCAAACGTTATTTATAACGGCACGTCTATAGCTTTCACAAAAACTGCCAAACACTGCCAAAAACCTAGGTATTTTGCTGGATTCCACTCTCAGTTGGACTGCGCAGGTCAACGCTGTCAGCAGTAAAGTATTTTGTCTCTTTTCTTTCGCTTTAATGCCTTCAAAATTTCTTGTCTCTTAAAAGTAAGATTACTCTTGCTCAGACACTTCTCCTCCCCCGTTTAGACCACGCCGATACCTGCTACGTAGATGCCACTGAGGAGTTGTTTAGCAAACTTGAGCGTCTCCAAAACCTCTGCATCAGATTCATTTTCGGTTTACGCAATTACGACCACAGTTTGGCTCACAACTCACATTAAATCGTTAAAATAGATTGTACGGAACCCTCCTCACTTATCGAGTCCAACTCGCACTTTACTGGTTTTTATATATCCACACTAATATTACAAATGGGAAAGCCTGCTTGTTTGTTTTTCCTTTCTTCTCGTCGCAATGGAGCGGTTTTATGTAAAATTTAACCTCCCATACAAGGTGTACTAGCCGGCCTAGTCAATTTGTATGGGATCCATATGTTCCTTGAGCAAATTTGTTCCTTATTCTCAGACTGGTGTCTGGTAGGCATTCCATGGTTTTCGCTATCGGTCACTAGTTAAATTTCACCCTATACAATAGTAAAGTAAGGTTGTACGGAACCGTCCTCAGCTATCAAGTCTAACTCGCACTTGACAGGTTTTCAGCCATCGAAACGTGTTTGTTTGATTGTCCTTCCTTGATGTTGTAATTGTAACGTCACGTTGCGTTGGGTGGATTGTGAGGCTGGAGAGTGACATAGGCAACTTTTTTTTTCTTTGGTGAAATATCTTTTCCTACGGGTAAAACATCACGCCGTGGGTGAGGCTAGGTATAAATAAATTGTTTTGTTAACCATACATAAGGTAGTCCTTGCAAGGTACTTCTACCCTAATTCGAAAAAATATATCTTAAATTTTTTTTGTTTATATTATGCCGTATGATGCCTACTTAGAATTGCATCACCCCATTTCTTTCCCATGGGAGTCGGTAAAGGCGACTAAGGTACTCGAGGGTCTGTACTGCAATCTTAGGCGATGGGCTGACAACCTGTCAGTATGGCGATACACAATTTTTGCGCATAGCCCTCAAATATTTGTCAGACATGGCGTAAATGTCCGTTTTTTGCGGCAGTTTACGCTCTGCCTACCCCGCAAGGGATTATAGGCGTGATATGTGTATGTGTGTGTATGTAAATATTACGCCGCAAACTACCTTATCCTCTGTTTTTTATAGCAAGGCTTGGAAAGCTTCGTTTTTTTTCTTTAACTTGGCATTTGGTTTCCCTGCTCAATAAATGTCGTAATATCTCCGCGGCTGGAAAAAAGTTGTACATGTCTGCTTCCGACGAAGCTCAGTGGCCGACTGAGGAGAGCGGGCGCGGTAGAAACCGACGTGCCCGTGCGCAAACCGAACATACTTTTGTGTTTAAGTGTTCTTTTTTAATGATAATAAGTAGATAATTAAAAAAACTAGCTCCATACGTTGATTACACATATAATAAGGAAGAAAATGACATAAAATAAATTTTGAAATATTGGATACCGGTCAAATGGTACAGGTTTTTAGTCTAAGAAACAGGCCAAAAACCGCAAAATTAGAGCTTACTTTGCGATTTTTTTCTATCGAGAAAATTTTTATCAATCGTGTTTTGGGCTCCATAGTTTTGTAGCATATATCTTGAAGTAGTCCTGAAAATAATTACGTTTCGTGTTTTTGAGATTTGAAGAAATGGCATAGAAAATTCCGAACACTACTCCGCCTTTGCTCGGAGGATTTCTAAGGCCACCTCACCTTAAAGTAACTTTTTAAATAAAACATGATTCGTGAGCGGGTGTAGACAAGGAGGCGGTGGAAGGGGGTGGGAATTAGGTCAGCTCTGTGCAGCCTTCAGCGGGGTGGGGCGAGGGGGGGGGGCGGTCACATTGAAATGCCCGCACTGAAACGCTTGGCTTGCTGTAGGGCACCACGCTCGCACCTGCAGCGCGAGTGTTACCAACACTACTGATAGGGAAAGCGGCAGCTGACAATCACAACATGACGGTTTACACGTTTATTTACAGATAAGCTTGTTTGCATCGCAGATGTTTAGATTGCAGATAAGTCGCATGAATTTAAATATTTTTTGGGTGTCTAGCGCAAGTAATTTGGAAATGTTCCAGGTCGGTGGCGGTAGTTTCGGCTGAGGGTGTGGAGGCTGCATGCTCGACACGAAGCAGCACGTTCCGGCACTGACGACGCCGATGTGAGAGCCGCTAGTGGTGTCGCTAATTGTAAGGTACGAGAGTCAAACACGGCGGTCGGTTGCTAACTAGTTTATTATCAAAAGATATTCATCTACCCACATACAATCCACATACCCCACATATCTCCCTCCTATAATTTACAGCAAACATTTGTTTCCCTTTTTGTTTCTATGCACTTTTCTCCCTCCACATAAAGGAAAAAAAAAACGTCCTTAATCACCACTTAGCACAACATAATGTTGTAAATAACTTATAAAAATATATATTCTAACTTATTGTGTGGTACTACGTTACATAATTGATAATTAAGTACCTATTTACCTTTCACAATCGACTACAGGTTAGGTCACAAAATCTCCATTTATAAGTAAGTACCTATGTATAAAAATTACAAACTACATAACTATTAAAAAGAACTGCTCTTGATTAACTTATTTTAGGCATCTGTCTATATATCCTTAATGTTCCATAGGTATTTTATACCAAGTATATATTAACAAAACATAACTTTTGGTTAACCATTATTCTAAACTTAAATTATGTACCTACTTATCTAACTTATATACTAGTATGATGAATCAGCTGACCAAATAGGAATTTATTTTACTAATTACCTACAACTCCTTTTGAATACCTAGCTCCATCCTCTGTTTACGGCGAAACGCGCGCAAAGCTCGCTCACTTAGGTTAACCGGAGTGGCCTGAACGGGATCAGCTGTTAGCGGCACTACCTGCTGAGCAGGTGTGTTCGGTGATGAATCATCGCTACTACTTGCTTGCGCTGGGGATGCACATCCTACGCTCTTGTCTGGTTCATTTTCATTCGCATCTTCATAGTCGGAACCGTAAATAGGAGAATCGGTACCCTGATTGACGTCTGGTTCCGATTCCAGGTTTACCGTACCCGCTGAAGAAAACCTATTCAACTTGATTGGTAAAATCTGATCCGTATGCCTACGACAGACATTACCTTGACTCATTTCTATTTTGTATGAAACTGGTCCCGTCTTTTGAATTATACTGCCTTCTTTCCACTTATTATTACCAGTAGAATAATCTCGCGCTAACACTCTGTCACCTACATTGAACTGTCTATTACTACCCCCCTTTGTTTCTACCTGTTTATTTTGTTTCTCCGCCACTATGTTCGCCATACTAGGCACTATCGCATCCAATCGACAGCGCAACCGTCTACCTAATAAAGCCACTGCCGGAGCTACTCCCGTCGTAGCATGTTCACAGTTCCTGTACTGCAACAGAAATCGACTGATACTGCTCCCTAAATCCTCACCTTCACGCATTGCTTTTTTTAAAGTTTTTTTAATTATTTTGACGGAGTTTTCCGCCGCTCCATTACCTTGTGGTCGGTAAGGTGATGATGTAGTATGTCTTATATTATTCTTTTGACAAAATTCTTTGAACTCCATACTCTGAAATGGAGGTCCATTGTCCGTAACTAATTGAACTGGTAACCCGAATTGAGCAAATATTTTTCTAAAAAACCTAATTGTCTCAAAAGCTGACGTACTTCGTATTTCCTCTGCCTCTATCCATTTACTATACGCATCCACTACCATTATATAGTATTTTCCACCTAATTGACCAAAATCAGCATGTAGTCGCTGCCAAGGGCCAGCTGGGAACTCCCAACAGTGGACAGAAGCGCGGGGAGGTGAGTCACGCACACTACGGCAAGCTTCGCAATCCCGACCTAACATTTCTATGTCCTTATCTATTGTTGGCCAGTAAATATAATTTCTAGCAATACTTTTCATTTTAACTATACCTAGGTGGCCCTCATGTATTTCTGATAAAACCGTCTTTTGTAATTTTTGCGGAATTACCACACGATACTTGTACAGAATACACCCATGTTCTGCATATAATTCATTTCGTCGACAATAGAAAGGTTTTTCGTCTTCTGATTCACACGTACTTGGCCAACCGTGCATTGTGTACCCATATATCCTACATAATAACTTATCCCGTTTAGTTTCCATTGCAATATCCCTATGAGTCACTGGCAAGGTTTCATTCAGAAGTAACAAATAATGAAACTTGTTAGGGGCTCTGGTGACGTCACGCTCACCCGATAATGGCAACCGTGATAACGCATCGGCGTTTCCATTGCATTTAGAGGTCACATATTCTATATCAAACGTGTATGCAGCCAATTTTGCCGCCCACCGTTGTAATCTACTTGCTGCCGTTTGTGGAATTCCCCCTTTTGGGCCGAAAATGTAAACAAGGGGTTTATGGTCTGTTTTAAGTACAAATTGCCTACCAAACAAATATTGATGGTGTTTTTGTACACCATACAATATAGCCAGAGCCTCCTTATCTAACTGGCTGTAGTTAGTCTCCGCGTCATTCAACGTCCTTGAAGCACAGCTGATCGGCCGCTCCGAGCCGTCCGGGTATCTGTGCGCGAGCACTGCACCTATTCCATAAGAACTACTATCTACCGATAAAATTAAGGGTAAGTCCGGGTTATAATGACTCAGCACTTTATCGCTTGACAAAATACGTTTAATCTCTTTAAAAGTCGCTTCACAAATATCACTCCAATGCCATGTTTGTTCTTTTTTTAATAACGCGTACAATGGATGGAGCAGAGAACTCAAATTTGTCACAAACTTACCATAGTAGTTTACTAAACCCAAAAACGCCTTTAATTGCGTCACATTTATAGGCCGTGGTGCTTTAACAATCGCTTCTATTTTGGATTCATCCGGGTGCAACCCGTTCTTATCAATTATAAATCCCAGGTACGATACACTTTCTTGTAAAAATTTGCATTTTTGTATTTTAACAGTCATCCCCATTTTTGCTAGTCTTTCGATCACAGCTCTCAGATTATTTTTATGAGTTTCTCGATCTTTACCCGTAACGCATATGTCGTCTAAGAAAACTACCGTATCTTTCAACCCACGTAATGTTTCTTCCATTATTTTCTGAAACTTTTCAGGCACACAACTAAGACCGTAAGGTGTGCGTCTAAACGCGTAAGTTCCAACATGTGTTGAAATAGCTGTGCACGCCTGTGAGTCGGCATGGAGAGGAACCTGCATGTACGCGGTCGTGAGGTCTATTTTCGAAAATTCTTCTCCACCACTAAGAGCTGCAAAAAGTTCATCAATCCGCGGAAGAGGATAGTGATCCATCTTTAGTTTCGGATTAATAGTCGATTTGTAATCTCCACATAGTCTAATGTCTCCCGAGGGCTTTATCACGGGAACTATAGGAGTTCCATAATCCGAGTGTTCCACTTGATAGATGGACCCTTCCTCCTCTAACCGCGCCAGCTCCCTCTCCACGGCGGCCCGCAGCGCCAGCGGCACCGGCCGCGCGCGCACAAACACCGGCTCGCTATCCGTGAGCTGTAATCGAATCTCCTTCTTACACGTGCCTAACTTATCCGTAAAAACTGATGGGAATTCATACTTTAACTCATTAATGAACTGCGTTTTATAATCAGTGTCGCTAGATACAATATTATTTAACTGCTGCACCTCCAGCTGATTTATCTTAAAACGACGGATCCACACTCTTCCGAGCAAAGGCCGACTACCATTTCTAATTACATACAATTGCAAGTTTTCCTCTTGAGTACCATCTATAGTTACATCTACCCTAATATACCCTATTGGTACAATAGGGGAGCCTGAATAAGAAAACAATTCAATGTCATCATTGTGAAGTGGTAAATCTGAAAACAATTCCTTGTAGCAAATTTCGTTAATGGCCGAGACTTTACTTCCTGTATCTACTTCGAATTTCAAAATAGTGTCATTTATCTTAACGTCCATAAAGTAAGGCTTGTCGCCCGTAGCCACCGCTCTAATGTGGAACATGTCATTTTCGGAATCGTCATAATAGTCCACGTCAATAAAATTATGCCGTCGGGTATTCACTCTTGAGTCAGACACTTTACACATAGCCTTTAAATGGCCTTTACCAAAACACCGATCACAAGTATACTGCTTATACCGACACTTATCAGCACTGTGCATCTTACCGCACCGCCAACACGGAGATGTCGCCGCAGCAGCCGGCGGGCCGCCGCCGCCGCGGCCACTGCGCCCGCCGGCGCCGCCGCTGCGCGCGCCGCGCAAGGCATGCAGGCCCTCGCCCGCCACGCTCGCGCTCGCGCCGCTCATCGCGCCCCCAACGACGCCACCGCTCCCGCTGCCAAAGCCCGAAAATGAAGTCACACCACCCAAACTGTTGCGGTCGCTTACTTTGACCGTATGCTTCTCGGCAGCCTCTAAACTCAGAGCTAGCTCCACCGCCTTTGAGTAAGTGAGATCTTTCTCCGTAAACAAACGCGATTTAATCTCCCCACTCACCATACCTATTACCAATTGATCTCTCAAATTATCTTCTAATTGGTTTCCAAAATTGCAATGTACCGCCAAATGTTTTAATTGTTGCAGGTATTCTGAAATACTTTCACCCGACTTCTGCTTTCTTTCACGAAATTCTTGTCTTTCCGCTATTTCGGATCTTTTTGGTTCCAGGTGTTGTTTCACCAAATCAATTAACTCAACGTATGTTTTGCTTTCCGGAACCTCTGGTGCACACAAATCACTCATTAAATTATATGTACGTTCACCCACAACTGTCACTAAAGTAGCCACTTGGAGCTTGTCGTCAATTTTATTCAGTTTAATGAATTGATCCAGACGGCGCACATAGGTTGTCCATTGTCCCGAAAACAAGTCGAACGGTTCGATTTTACCTATTGGCATGATAACCGATTTGAACGCGTGGTAACACAAAAAAAAAATCAATTAATCCCACTCGACGACAGTGTAAGGTACGAGAGTCAAACACGGCGGTCGGTTGCTAACTAGTTTATTATCAAAAGATATTCATCTACCCACATACAATCCACATACCCCACACTAATGAGCGCGCTAATGACGGCGCGACTCCTCTTCTAGTTACACCTGCCCCCCCCCCCCGCCCCTCACTTCTACCGCCTCACCCCTGCTGGTCCCACGGCTCTGCGCTTCCGTAATGCATTTAAGATGTTGCCTCTCGTTGTAACTTTTCCTTGGAAATAATACAAACCACGTATAATGTTTAGCATGAGTAGGTAGGTCTGGTATTCTGATATACTTTTACGCAAATATTAGGCGCAAAATATGGTTTTACAAACCAAACACCGGTTTAGGTATGCAAAGTGCGTAATTGCGTGTCAAACGTTTTTACGTTAACTTATCTAACTGTGTATCTCGGTATTTAATAAAGTATATAAGTAAGTGATAAATAGTTGGCAGTATAATTTTCAGCAGTTCTTTGTAGTAAGTAAAATGTATTGACACAGGAGGCCCAGTCATTATATTTTATTTGCAACTTATCTTTTCATAAAAAGTACTTTCTTGACAGATAAGACATGTAATAACAAGATAAGACTAAACGATGAGATACAGACGCAAAAAACAAGATGATATCACATTGAGATCTAAGCGATCTAGTCAATGTGATCACTTGAGTTGTAGATTATTTTAATATCGCTTATCAATATAAGTATAAATGCTTTTGAAGCCCCGGAAGAGGTTTGTTTACACTAATATTATAGAGGTAAACAGAAAAGATTTGATTGTTTGTTTAAATTGAATAGGCTCCGAAACTACTGGACCGATTTAGAAAAAAACTATATTAAAATCTCTCATAACCGCGGGAAAACGGTAAACATCCGGTGAAACCACTGGGCAGGCCGCTAGTAAGGGCAGGCCACCTGATGCTAAATATGAACCCTTTGAAAAAGTTATGGATGTAGCTTTAGATAAAGCAACAAAATCCAATAAAGGGATTATTGTATGTGGAGATTTCAATATAAATATTCTTGAAAATTCTAATATCAGTAATAGGTTTCTATCATTATTTTTATGTTACAACCTAGTGAATCTTATTTCGGTGCCAACGAGAATCACACCTACCTCAGCCAGGTGCATAGATAATATCTTCACCAACATTAAACCTGAAGATGCGGCTGTCATAAATAAATTAAGCTCCGACCATACGGGTCAATTAGCTTCTTTCAAAATTAACATTGAGCAGGCACCTAAACAAGATATTACGTGTGTACCGGTAAATGAAAGTAGGCTAAATCGATATAGAGAAAATATTTTGCAAAAATTACCTGAATTGCCATATAACGAAAATCCAAATAAATTATATAACGCAGTATTTAGTCTTGCCAAAAAAGAATATGACAATGTATTTAAATCTAAGAAAATTAAAGTAAACACAAAATTATCATTTAGTGACTGGGCCACAGTTGGAATTCATAGAAGCAGGCAGAAGTTATACGATCTGTATGAAGAAAGAACATATAATCAATCAAAAACTTTTGCTGATTATGTAAAACGTTACTCTAAAACTTTTAGAAACGTTTGTGCAATAGCTAAATCTAACTTTATCAAAAATAATATAAAGAATAGCACAAACGTAATCAAAACCACTTGGAAATTTGTAAATAATGAAACTGGAAAATCTAAACGTCGTAATGAAAATTATAAACTTATGATAAACGATGAAATTAAAAATACTAATTTGGAAGTAGCTTCCGCTTTTGAACAATTTTTTACTGATATTCCAGTTTCGACTACCAAATCGTTAAACTCATGCCCTATTCTCGCTGAATCTATTCTAAAAGATAATGTAAACCATTGTGATAAATATTTTAAATTTTCTCACGTTAGTAACATTGAAATAATAAAAGTATTTAAAAGTTTACAAATGAAAAATACTTCAGATCTCCACGGCCTCTCTGTTAAAATTATTAGTTCCATAATCGAGTGCATTTCTCCATACCTAGCATGTATTTTTAATGACTGTGTAGACAGTGGCGTGTTTCCTGACTTGATGAAGCATAGTAAAGTTATTCCCTTGTTTAAAGCTGGTAGTACTACTGACCCTACTAATTTCAGACCTATATCAATACTACCAACACTAAGTAAAATTTTTGAAAAAGTTATTTTAAATCAATTGCAAGGACATTTTTATCGTAATAACTTAATGCACCTGCAGCAATTTGGTTTCACACGTGATCGCTCTACTACTGATGCAGGTGTGGATCTCATCAATCATATAATCGAAGCCTGGGAGGAATCTCATGATGCAGTAGGTGTGTTTTGTGATTTGTCCAAGGCGTTTGATTGTGTTCATCATGATACTCTGGTCAGGAAGCTACATCACTACGGCGTAAAAGACTTAGTCTTTTGGAATCATATCTTAACAATAGAATCCAAAAGGTCGATGTCAACGGTGAAAGATCATCTGGATCAAAGATAAGAATGGGCGTTCCGCAGGGTTCGATTCTTGGTCCTTTTTTGTTTCTTGTATATATTATATTAATGATCTTCCATATCTAGTTAAAGAAAAACATGATATAGTTTTGTTCGCGGACGATACCTCTCTACTTTTCAGAGTAAAGAGGCAACAACTCAACTATGATGACGTGAACAAAGCTATTACTGATGTAGTGCAGTGGTTTACAGTAAATAACCTACTATTGAATGAAAAGAAAACTAAATGTATCAAATTTGTATTACCAGATGTTAAACCAAGCTCTACAATTATTAAGGTAAAGGATGAAAAGTTGGACCTTGCGGACTCAACTGTATTTTTAGGCATAACTTTGGACGCCTCGCTCCAATGGGGGCCACATATTGAGAAATTGTCGAAGAGACTGAGTTCAGCAGCATACACAGTTAAAAAAATAAGACATCTCACTGATGTAGACACTGCAAGACTAGTTTACTTTAGCTACTTCCATAGCTTAATGTCTTATGGCTTACTATTATGGGGCCATGCTGCGGATGTGAACAATATATTTGTTTTGCAGAAACGGGCTGTTCGTTCAATTTATAAATTGGGACCTCGAGTCTCCTTGAGACAGAAATTTAAAGAAATCAACATATTGACATTTGTGTCACAGTACATATACGAAAATCTAGTGTACGTAAAAATAAATATAGATTCTTTTAAGAAAAATTGTGACAGGCATAATTTTAACACTAGAAATAAGGAGCAACTTGCTGTGCACATGAGCAGGCTTAGTAAAGTAAGCAAAACTTTTAAGGGCAATTGTATACGCTTTTATAACAAACTTCCTAAAGATATTCAAGACTTACCCTTAAATAAATTTAAACCAGTAATTAAACAAAAATTGTACAAGAAAGGCTATTATGAAATATCAGACTATATGCAAGATAAATCTCCATGGGTTTAATTCAAATGTATAAAGTAAATATTTTATTAGACGAAACAAGTAGATTTATCTACTGCAATTTTTTTGTTATTATTATAATTTATTTTTTATTTTTTATGTAGCCATTTTTGGGCTATACATATATATTATTCGTTATTTCCAAAATTAGCTAGGGCAGTTTAGGGCCTAGAAAGATTGTTAATTTAGAGTAGGAGCACTTCTGGGCAGGTTTTTTGGGGGGTTTTTCCTGTTCAGGGGGTCCGGTTAATTATACGCATGTTAATAACACGCTTTGGAAATCTTGACTAAAATTTGAAACAAATGTCGTTTACAAATGGTGGTGGCGTAAAGTTACGTGCTGTGTGATTAACCTGGCCAGCCCCGAGGCAGTGCCTTTATTTTTATTTTTATTTTTTTATCCCGCCCGAGCCGGTTTTCTATTAGGACAATACAAAATTGTTATAAAAAGAAGAAGATTGCGTTATGCAAATTTCTTTTTTTTACAATGACCGATCATGACGTCAATAAGTGATAATGCTATCCTACATTGAATAAAGTTATTTCATTTTCATTTTCATTTTCATTAAGTCTATAAACCCGTAGTCTTTCACTTCTCAATATGTGACAAAAGGCAGGTATCTTTAAGAAGGCAAGAGAGCATCTCAAAAAGCTATCCAAGGTCACGGGATTTCTACAGGGTGTTGGTGGTAAAGTAAGAATTACTTGGTATTGTAAAATAAATAAAGAAAGGTCAGGTCAAGAGTTCCTTAAACCGACGAGCATGCATGAAGAGATTGATGAATGTGGAGGAGGCGAAAGAAGTATGCCAGGATCGTAGTAAGTGGAAGGAAGTAGTCTCTGCCTACCCCTCCGGGAAAGAGGCGTGATTTATGTATGTATGTATGTAAAATGAACTGGCCTGCATACTGAACTGAACATCTTTTCCCAAAGAACACAGGTTGACTTATGAGAAAATGTTTTGAGCTGTTTTATATTTGTCGTTCACCGATTCGAATAATTATGTATGGGAAAGTACAAAAGTAAAAAAGTTTTCTCCTCACTTCGACCTGGGGTTTCTTGAGGAAAGTTTCATGTATTAGTTCACACGTTGGCAAGGCCGCAGTACATTTTCTAACCCCCTGTTTAACCGTCGATGTGAGGCATAGCGTGTGATCGTACTGATGACGGCCCACCCGCGTCGAGGGCTCTCGGAGCACGGTCGAGGACTGAACTGCTGAAGCACGGATAATATAAGCTAAGCTAAAATATTAAATGGCTATTATAATGTGCCTAGCATCCAACACATGTATACTTTGCACAATAACAAACGTGTAAGAGGGCACTCTATGAAGTTATGGAAGACCAAAACTGCTAGCAATCCAAGGAAACACTTCTTGCCTAATCGTGTTGTGGATCTCTGGAACACTCTCCCAGAGACAGTAATCAGTGCACCAAGTGTGAACAGTTTCAAAAATAGACTTGACAATCATTTAAAAACTATACAATAAAAAAATTAAGACACAAGTGCAGTGATATACACGCATCAGCTCAATGAGCTGCTAGTGTATTAAAAATATAATAATAATAAGCTAAGATGCTGAGAAAGGCTCAAACACGTGAAGTTTACTCTGAATTATCGTTTTATTATATTCAGATTTATTACCTTCTTCTTTAAAGTCAGTTACAAATTAAAGGCGAGCCCGCTACTACCTATTTGTAATAAATACCTTGTGATAATCCAAGTGCCAGCGACGCGCGGCGTAGCCTAGCGCTACGATTTGCTACGAGTTATTATATAAGGGATCCGGGATCTACCTATCCTATACGTTTCGTTATAACCATATAATTTACTCTGATTTTTAAGCTGCGGTGGTGTTTAGTGGAATTCCATCTTAACTACTACATTATCTTTACCTGCATGTTTTAACTTATAAGCTTTTAGCGCCGCCAAAACAAATGGCGTCTGGTTGGAGGAATAAATCTACGCTTTAATCTCGTAAATCATCTATACGACTTCACGCACACGATCACGTCTCGCAGACTAGACAGGCCGCGATCAAACAATCGTTTGTATGATAATAATGTAAATAATTAACATATAATATCAGATAATAATCATCACAAATACAAAACCCAAAATATTCATACGAGACTGAGATGAGACTCCCGCACAATGCTACTCAGGGATATTTCAGCTCTTGTTGTAGTTTCAGAGATTATTTATAATTAAAATAAAACAAGAATCTCTGTTATAAGCTAATACTTACTTAAACCGCGTCACCGCTACGCCTAAAATCCAACGAGCAGCGCTTAAAAACGGATGACCGAAATAACTTAATACCATTAAAATCCAATCAGCAAAGTGAGGGCGAGGCCAAATTGCTGCAATTTCCACGCTAGTCCGCGTAATTACTACATCGAGTATTCGAGCACCGCCATGTAGGTACAAACTACAGCTTTATAGGCCCAGTAGTGAGGCGGTGCGCGTCGGCCGGCGGAATGTTGAGCAAATATTGAGCCTCGTATGTATTCATTCCCGAGGCTCTGGCTGGAGCGTATAGGGTACTCGTACCGCAGAGCTCACAGCCGGCGAATTGGGAATTTATCTGGTTTATGAGTCGCGCACCTCGTGAATAGGCGATTGGGCGAGCAGGCTCGACACTGCGCGCGATTCTACCACCCATTTCCTAACCTAATATTGTTATAAGTCAAAGTAGCTTAGAATAGCGTAACCCCATTTCTTACCCGTGGGAGTTGTAAGAGGCGACTAAGGGACTTGAGGGTGTGTATTGCAATTTTAGGCGATGGGCTGACAACCTGTCACTATGGCGATACGCAATTTTCCGAATGACCCTCAAAAATTGTCTGACGTGGCGTAAATGTCCGTTTTTACGCTCTGCCTTCCCCGCAAGGGATTATGGGCGTGATATGTGTATGTATGTATGTAAAGTAATTTTTCTTCAGCTACTCTTGTCATTTTCATAGAGGAAGACTAGCTGGAACCCACAAACTTCGTTTCGCTGACTTTAGGTCACTGGATAAAACACTAGATTGATTGATTAAAACATACTCTAGCAAATTTCCATTGCGCTTGTAAGATGTTGCTGAGGCAGCATTTCTAAACCACAGTTCATTAGACCGTTCGTCGACGCATTCCACAGAAAAGACTATTTTTTTATCTGTACAAATTAGCTAAGTCAGCTCCTTTGAATTTCACATAACGATCCTCGATTCTCATGTATGAACAGAAGCGGCCTATCATGTTTTTGAACAACTTTGACTGCAGAGTCATTTCCGTATCACGTATTGTTTACCCGGGCTCCTAGTGTTCCGCATGAGGCACAACGGCAGAAGTGATCTTCGAATTTGTGTCTGCAGAAGTGGTTCATCATGCTGAACAACTTTTGCTACAGAGCCATGTTCATATATTTTATATTTAACTGGGCTCCTGGTGTTCCCTATTATGAACTGTGCCAGCGCGTGCCAGCGCAGCATGCTAAAAAGTTTTTGCTATGAAACCATTATTGTTATAGTTTTGCAGGGTCTTCTACATCAAACACTAGAAAAAAGTTGCATTATGTCCTTTCTTAACGTATTATGTATGTTTATTATGACAAGAAAGCGCTTTATCGTCGAGTGGCGGCGCGCACGAGTTCTTTGGTCTGTGATTACGACACTTTTTTAGACCATAGTATCAACGTATCCACTTTTACTTACTCGAAGAAAGCAGCGCAGTGGTACATAGATACGTATTTTCTAATTTACTTTGACTCCCGTGGGAATACGAAGTTTCCCTACGGTAAAAAGTAGCCTGTGTCCTTTCTCCATGCTTACTTATGTTCAGTGGTTTAGGCAAACTTACTTTCGTATTTGTAATATTAGTCTAATAGAGAAGTATCAGTATGGATAAACAAAAAAATCACATCATGACGTTTAAAATCTTAAATCGTTCAAATTTATAACGCAATAGTGTAGTCCTGTGTAAATATGCGTAAAACACATGAAGAATTAAACAAATTTCTTGTCTCCTTTCTTTTACTTATTGGAGCAAGAGATAAGAGTTACTACCAATTAGTTGAAGAATTGGCCTGCCAGAATCGAGACCAATATCACGAAATGTGTTGCCTTGCCATAACAATATCCGCTCTGTCTGTCCCTGCGGAAAAATTGTATCCCAAACAAAAAATATATCTGGGAGTTTGTGAGGTAGCACCGTAACGCGATAACTCCTGCCTTCTTGTCAGGGATTTGAGAAAATGAATATTCTAAGATAACAGGTCGTGTATCGTGTCAGGGAAGGAAGTTCTATCCCAAAAGGGCTCTCTACGGAAAGATACTGCGTAAAGAAAATACTTCCGCCTTCCGAGTGCAGCATGAGGGAGGCATCTCGGGCTTCGGGCGTCGGGCGTCGGGCGTCGGCGGCTCGGGCACGTGGGCTTGCGTCGGTCGATAAGGCGGCGCCAACTGTTGCGCGCATCGCCCCTCTCACCTACACTCACCACGCAGCCGCACGCGCGAGCGAGACGGAGACACGGCCGCAGGACCTCCCGCTCGCCCCCGCCCGCGCCGGAGGAGAGAGGAGATGCGGCAGAGCATGCTCCTAAAACGTCACAAAGGAGGTCGGGCGATGAATAACAATGCGGACTGCGGGAATGATGTCCTTATCGACTGCTGGCGCTGCGCTGAGCGCTGCCGCCGCCCGACGCCCGACGCTACTGCCGACAATTGCTTAAGGGCTATCCAAACATATCCGGGGAACGTCGGATCTGTATCTGGGTTTCAGAGCGGCCTGAAAAGGGCTCGGTCCGGGCGTGTGTGAACGAGTCTACAGAAAATCTATGCAATAATTTTTAATTTTTTCGTCGAACCTGACCAATCTGACCATACTTATCCGGGCTGGGTGCCGACAACAGACAAAAATCTTTACAAAAGTTTTCTACGACCTCGGTTCACCTCCTGCGCTCATTTGTTCTATCTGTGATTCCCATTGCCTGCCCTACCGCTCTCTACCTGCCGAATGTATGTAGTGGATAGAGCTTTACATTAGTAAAACAACACACCCGATGACCGGACCGCCTAACGCGCTGACAAAATAGCTTCATTTCATTACTACCACACCCTTTTGCCAGGCCCACACTTGAACAACCGCCGTAAAAACTAAAATTTGCTCTCAAATTTAAAGCTGCTTAGAACAATGGCATTGGTCATCAGTTTTTGTAAACAAAGATAAATCTTTATTTAATACCTTTCTCCTGACTTGAAAGTAAAGTAAGTACTTTTAATATTACAACAACTATTATTTGGCATCTCTAGGCCGGACTCCGAAACTCAGCTACGAAACAGCAATGTGCATGACTGTCTACGAACGCCTACGAGCGCTACATTATCGCCCGCGTAGCTACTCGTAGCCGTCCCTAGCCTTGGGGGCGGGAGTCGTGTAGCATAAATTGAAATTGAAATTGAAATTCTTTATTCAATGTAGGATAGTATTATCATATCACTTATTGACGTCATGAACTGTCATTGTAAAAAAAAGAAATTTGTATCACACAATTTTCTTTTTTTTATAACAATTTTGTAATGTCCTAATAGAAAACCGGCTCGGGCGGGAGAAAAAAAATAAAAATCAAAGCACTGCCACGGGGCTGGCCAGGTTAGGTTAAGTCATATACGGTGTAAATCCATGAAACTAAATATCTTTCCCCTAGGACCATAGGTCAATTTTTTTTAAAAAAAAAACCTCCTATTTAAATTGTGATGGCCGGCCGGATCAATTCGTATGGGTGGGCCCTGTATAATAAATTAACATTTTAGAGACGGTCTACGCAAGCTTACTTTTACCTTAAAAATCCTGTTTTTGTTTGTAAGCTTGTTTGATAGGGTATTTATACGTTTCGACCTGGAGTATCTGCCAGGTTGTCACGAAGTTTCGCGTTACTAGATATAATTGCCTGGGCGTCGACAGATCACACACACCCGCCTTGTGATGTCTAAACACTGTAACGTAAATTGCCTACATAACTGAGGCACTAACACTAGGTAGCCTTTTTCTTTCGTGTGAGACACCGAGTCGACGAACGACCCAACGTCAAAAAATTTCAGCCGTCTACTACTACTAGTAGGCCTATGACGTGCCCGCCGTCTAAGTAATCATAAACAGCAACCGGGAGCGACGGCTTATCGTTACCATTCAAAGCACGGAACTAGTGAAAGAATTTTGTAACGGTACCTACTCAAATATTTGTCGGACGTGGCAATAACGACCGTATTTATATGGCTGTTAACGCTCCGCCTACCCTGCAATAGATAAAGGCGTGATTTTTGCATGTCCATACGATTTTAACTGCTCTTTAACTTTGACACCAGGATTCGGGACCCGGGTATGACACAGTATATAGGGTAAAATTTTACTAGTGAAGTGACCGATAATGAAACCTCAAGACGGGCTGGTGATAAGGAACAATTTTTCCCAAGATACATTGGTCGAAATATGAAAAGTAAATATTGACCTCCCATACAAAATTGCCGATCAGCTGATTTGAGTTAGTACGGAAACACTGAAATATTTTTGAAAAGTTGTTGTTCATCACTAGCCAGCCAGCAAATACCTCGAAATTTTCACTTCAATCTTTTCTCTTCCTATGTTTCTCATCTTTCAACAAAGTTGTGAAAGTAAATTAAGTAGTTAGGTACTGGTACTCCTACATAGAATTTATATAAATACGTATAGCATTAAAGTACCTAGAGTAGGCCATAAAACCAATGGTCTACGATATAATACAAGCCATTTCCAACATGGTAATAGGTAGGCTTTGATCGAGAGATTCTGGTGGTGTTGGCACGCGGCGTTGCCGCTGGTGCCAAGACGCTGCTAATAACGAGGTTGGCAGCAAGCAGCGTTGCCGCCGCCGGCACCGGCGCGGCTAGCGGCTCCATCCGGCGCGGAGTTGGCAGCGGTCGGCGCCCGCGCTGCCCAACCAAAAGCCTGCAGCTCAGCGACGCGAGTTCAAATTGAGAATATAGTTCTAAACGATGGTGTACATGTCCTTTCAGAGAGCACCTTTTGGAGTAAAAATTCATAAATTTATGTTAGCTAGGTTCATACTATACTCCGTGCTATACTCTCACTGGCGGCGTTAAGTTCAGGCTTGCCTTGTAGCATTATAAAAAACTCAGTAGATTCGTGTCCCCCATTTTAAGACGTATTTTGACACTGGCTTTATACTAGCTGCAAGCCATTTAAATAAAAATAAAAAAGAGGTTGTTAATCTACGATTGTAACATTAATCAGTGGCCTGTGCTATCATTGAACAATTACAATTCTACAGGCGAAAAAGTGGCAACATCGCGCCAAAATTAATATTTAAATAGCAACACTGATGAAAATTACAACTACAGGCGTTTTTTGAAGCTACAGGTCTACAATTTTACAAGTCACAGCTACAGGCACCTGTAGATTTCCATCGACAAACCATAATGTACATTTTGCTTTTAAAAACACAATCGAGCAAGTTTTTACAGGTGTTCATCAAAAGACTTGTAAACTACAACTGTAAAAACTTACAACTTGTGAATAATTTTACAGGTCGTCTGACCTAGGTAATTATTTTACAAGTGCAAGATTTCTGCATAAAAATCTATTCAGTATGTTCAAAAGTACTCAAAATGCGTTCCTTGCCAAATTATTTTGCTCGAGGCGTTAAATAAAGCAAAACTTTATCGTCAATTGTGGATTATTATTATTAATTCACAACAGTACTATTTTAACGTACTCTATCAATAATATGATTTTAATTAGAAATATTGTTGATTTCATTTTTATAATTTCCTTTTTATTAAAATAATAATTTTCAGTGTAATGTCTTACATATTTAGCTAAGTGTTTACATACTTTCACATTATTTAATCTATGCTATAACATTGACGTTGAATTTGAGTGAATGAAATGAATGAATCGATAGTGTTGTACATCGACTTGTAAAATTTACCTGTAGTCGAGATTTTGGAGCGGTACTGACAGTGGTAGCTTTACAAGTGTCTTCATAAAACGCCTGTAACCTGTAAATTGTAACTACAAGTGCGTTACAGGCAGATTTCCGCCTGTAAATGTGGACCTGTACCTGTACAATGATAATACATGGCACTGGTGGTTCAGCCTACCAAAACGCTATATGACAGTGCGCCCTGCTACATAGATTAAACCACTATATGGCAGGGCGCCCCGCTGTATAGGTAGTTGATCTGTCCTTGGGTTGACATGAGACATTGTCAGATTACGCCATAGATTAAAATATATTAGCTACTAAAGAGACCATACCATTGTCAAAATCAAATATGGCTTAATGCGATAGTCTTACTCTTAATAAAGAGACCATTCAGAGGCCATTTAAAAAAAAAAAGAATTTATGTACCATTGTATTCTGAGACAGAGAGGCAGGCTCATAAAAAGGTTAAACTCTAGCTGGCGACGACGGCGAGAGGCGAGACGACGACGAGGCGGGAAGCCTGTGAAAAGTTGTTAATACAGCCCCGAATCCAGTAAAGTCAACTTGGTTATTATTGTAATAAATATCAGATGACTAATATAATATAACAGTATTAGTAAGTATGCAGTATTTAAAAACCAATTAATTTATACAACGCAGGTACGGGACTATTTTAAGCCATGTCTCGATGCAAATTAGTTGGCTTTATAAATCGCTGCTTTTAAAATATAAAGTTTTAAAGAGGTACTTACTACTTGAAGTGCCCGCAGCTATAAAATTATCACCTAGTGTTGTTGCCGTTAGATAGTTTAAATTTGAGAATACAAGAAAACTGCTATGGTTTGTATGGATAGGTAAATAATAAAGATGTATTATTTTTGTGCACACCTTAATTTCTTAAGTGCCGTTTGTAGATGTCCATTTTCTATTACTTTTTTTTCTAAAGTTTTTTGATTAGGTATCGAGAAGAAACACTACCCACTAGGTGGCTGGGTACGTAGTACCATAAATGCCTGTAACTTTTTTTACATTTCTTTACATACCAAATTAATATTTTTCTACAAATAAAGCCATGCTTTAAATTACATATTTATTTACTGAAAACACAATTTAGTAGGAAATGTAATATAAGCAATGGTAGGCATAGGTACTGTACGGCAGCTAATGAGAAGAATTTTTTGGAGGATTAAACAAATGCTAATATGCCTAAACACAACACCAAGGAAATACATACTTGAACATACATATCTTTCATTCTACATGTGTACTAATAAATCACCAAAGAACAAATAAATCATAATGACATTGGTTCAGCTCAGCATCGTTTATTTTTTATGGGTGAATGTGTCTGGAATGTGTTCGTATAAACGCGCTGTTGCTGCCCACGCCCGCGCCGCCGCCGCCGCCGCCATCGCACCGCTCGCACTCGCACTGTGTGGGGATACCCGACATTCAATTACTTATTTTGTACTTGTCGTCTGTGGGTAGGAATGCTGTTATGGGTATGCTGGCTCCAAAGGCGACGACGCGACGACAGCGGATGAGGATAAGCCCGCCTGTTCAAATTCAACATGAGAGAAAACTCTGTTGCGTTGCGATGCATGGCATTGGCACTTTATGTACTATGGAGTAACAATAAAATACACACCCACCTACACTACACCGTACTAGGCTAGGTTTGACTTTGGGACATATTTGGGCCAGATTTCGCCTTAATGTTAGTATGTCCTACAATCCGGATGCGGATCAAGTGCCGGCTAAATTTCTGACCGCTTGATGACCAGTGCAGGGAGGGCATGTAGCTCAGCAACATTGTTTACAAAAATATTTAATTACCTACAAACTAAAATAAAACTAAAATTCTAAACAGGTAGATAGGACCTTCTTACTAAACTAAGTAAACAAGTTTGTTGGGGGGCATAGGTGTAAAACTCGGTTCCTGATTAAGCTATTATTTTTATTTAATAATATTCCATTCTCGTTTCTAAGGTCACGTTATACCTCTGCGTCATTACATATATAATCATAAAAATGTAGGTACGATGCCCTACCTAACTCTGATTGTGTTGCGTGCAGAGCGAGGGATTGATAGCACGACTGCGACGAGCCGAGACTACTACTGGCCACTGCGATAGTGCCGCTGGCAGAAATCCGGCTACCTAACTCATCGTCCGTTTACACGTTGGCGCAGACGGCAGGCGGGTGCGGTCCATTGCCGCCGCTCTGTGGACCTACGGGCAGCAGCTGAGGCACTTGACGCCGCAGGCGGGGCCCATTGCCCAGCCTCCGCCGAGCAGCCAGCAGCGCGTCCGCTGCCACACCGAGCTGGCAGTGAGCGCCCCGCAGTGACGCATTGCAGGTGCGCGACGGCCAATCGGCGCGCGCCGTTCGCCGCTCTACGACGCTGCCGCACCCGTCTCATATAAAACCGACTATCCTTTGCGGATTAAATCTAATCCCGAATTGTTCATCCTGAGAAATGGACTACGACGTACGAAACTGTATTGTTTGATATCAATTATACATACCTACGAGTGGACAACAGAACGGTTCTAAAACTTGAAAACGGACATGAAAGTTCGTGGATCCGAATAGTGTACTCGAAACGATTCGCGGCCGATTTTGAACGAATCGCGGTCGCGAGTTTCTCGGCGCTGCCGCTCGCGCGAAAGAGGGCGGCAGTATCGTGTCAAACGTCGGTCCGTGCGGTCGCCTATTGCGGCGTAGACTGTGATTTTTTTTTAGTGTAGCTCCAGATAATCCAAGTTAATCTACAATGGTGAGTGCTATTTCCGTTGAAATGTGGTAAAAGTGTAATCAAGGAAACATTCTGGTTCGATTGCTAGGCGTATTTCGGAAAAGTGATGTATCGGTGTTTATAGTGATGACGGCCTCCATTATATTATTGTGACGGCCGTTTTTTGCCGCATTGCGGATCAGCGAAGGCGTAACGACAGCAAAGATTCTGTGTTTGCATCAAAATTGGGAGTTCACAGTAATTGCGGATGATAGCATTGTCGCAAGATGAAGTGACCGTTACGACCGTTACAGAAGCTCGAGAATCATCCGTCGCCATAGCTGCGTATAGGTGGTGCCGGTGATGATGTGACAATATTCGAGTATAAAACTTGGTCTCGCCGTGTGCAGCGGCGGCAGAGGTCGTCGTTTCACGTTTGTTAATCGCTGAAACAAGTGGTTTTGTGCATTTCTGCGCCAGCAGCAAGCGGCGCGCCCTGTTGACGGGACATCGATCGGCCGGGCGCAACTGTCAAACGTTGACTCATCGCTACTCTACTGGCCGCTGGCCGGTAGTATTCGTGTACGCCATTCGCTAACTGGTTAAATGAGGCCGCTCGATGCCGCCGAGCCGGTGCTGCTGGTGCCCGCGCTGCTGCTGCCTCAATGTTTCTAGTTCGTCGTCTTGTTAGATGTTCCGAGCTTGTTTGTACCTATAAGTTTTCGGTCACTGGCACCTACATGATGTTGACTATGGACTGGTTGGTCACGCATTTACATAATTATTAGATATTCAGTTGTTGCATTTGCACTAGGTAGGTAAGGTAGGTATACCTAGTAAATCAGTTCAGTAGTGTATAACCTAAATGTTTGTAAGACTACTTCATTAGTCGCTGTAAGCAAGCAGTAGTTTGTGTGGCTAGATGATGTTAATAGTCCCATGATTATGGTTATAAAAACCCTCATTACAGGTGTTTGAATAGTGTGCATTGGGTCAATTCTATTGTTGTGTGTAATAGGCGCTGGTGGGAGCAGTTTTTGCATCTGATGCGGCTAATTGCTAGATTGGTGTGGCAGTCGTGATGATGATGATAGATGATGTTGTGTAGGCATTCGTTCCTCTTACCTGTACACTCTCGTACTACCTACCTGAAGATACCCAGATACACTAAAAAAACTTTTAATAATTTGGAAAAGTCCTTCACAGATGGTCCCATACACCATTAAGTTAAGATCTTATGGTTTAGACTTTCAATATTATTATTAACAATCTTATGTATGTTTAGGCACCTGTGTGTTTCTGGTGCATTTTATTGTCATATGATTTGTTGTTTTATTCAAAATCTCTGCTTGTTTATTAGAAGTTAATGTACATAGCTAAACAAAGATAATATCAAATCCTTAGTATTGTTTTGTAGGTCACTTAGAACCTATTTAAAGACAAATTACCCTAAAGGTGATTAACTTAGTAATTGTATACCTATTAAGGCAAGAACCTATTGAGATTGGATATTGACCAAGAAAAGCGATTATCATGATAACTATTCAGTAGTGACCTGTACATGTAAATTGTATGCAATATTGCTAAAACAGTTATACAATACTAGGGTATCCAAGCACCCTGATAGAGTAAAAGCTTAATATGAAAAGTCAAGTGTTTGTGGACAAATTTGGGAAATAGATACAGTCAATCTAAAGAGTTTGTGTTTGTATGTTTATTCACATTCTGTTTTTTCCTCACCTCACATATCTCAAAAACAGTTTCACTTATCTCAAATGTAATTAATAAACAAATTGTTATGTACCTAGTAGCCAGTTGATAAACTGAAATAGGTTTCATTGGATTCTATTCTCACAACAAGCCACAAACATAACACACATTGTAAAGAATTGCAAAATCAATGTATAGCCATAAGAATAAATAATAACATCACTACTGTGGTAAAGCCAACATAATGTTCTAATCTTTCTACTTCATGGTATTGAATGAGTTCGGGCATGGAAAATTTTGCTTTGTTAGAGTTCTTCCAAGCATTAATTTGCTCTTTGACAGCTGTCAAGTTATTACAATTTTTGTTTTCTCCTTTTCACATCAATTTTGTTTCCTATAGGGCAACCTGCTGCTGATAAATGATTATAAAGACAACAGTTGTAACTTTTTCTTCTTTGTGTGTCGATGGCAAGTGCCTTTGAACAAATTTTGACCAATGTACAGCTTCATCGGTGGCTCTCCAGAAGTCCTCCAGCGAGCAGGTGTCCGTGTCCGGGCTTGCTGGACAAATTAATAAGTTACAACTAATGCTTATGTTAAATATTCAAGGTCATTACATTAGTTGTAAGATATTTATTTATATGAAATGGAAAATACTCAGATAACCTTACCTAGAGTAATCAATTATAACTAATAAATAACAACTCGTCTGTCGCTTCATACTATAACAATTTCATTGGTTTTGAATTTTATTGTGGGTAGTTAAGGTTCAAAATTGTTGTCCAGCTCCCGGTACGTGACAGACAAGGGGATAATGATGTCATGTTTGTTGCTCAACAAACTTTATTTATTTCAGCTGTATTACCATTTTTGTGTCCTTGAAGCTTTTTTTTCATTGGTAGGTACACCCACCGACCAATAAAAAAAAAAGATTGATGAAACTACCATTCTCACACCATCTATAAAAAATATATAAGGAAACTTATGTTGGCATTTCGTATTAATCCTCAGCTAATTATGAATCATTTAATTACATATATATTCATTTTTAAGTGGTTTCAATCAAACTCTTAATAGTCAAATAGTTAGGTAGGTATAGGTATGTCCAGCAGTGGACTGCTGTAGGTGATGTGTGTGTGTGTGTGTATATAGGTATGTTAACTTTTTCTTTGCTTGCCAGTGTGTAGACGAGACCTACCTATTTATCAGCAGAATCATACAGATAAATAGGTAGGTAGATCATTTGTTTGATAGCCTATCATCAATTAACATGTTAGAGACCAGTCCAATTTCCACCTAACAACCAATGATAACAATTCCTGAGATATGGTATCAAGGGTATCAATTATTATATGGATTATTGTTAATTGATACTGGGTTAAGTTGAAGTTTATCAATAAAACATTAATCTAAGTCTTAAATAATTTCAGAGTTAATGCAATATACCTTAAATCTAAATGCAATTTATCACATCATTGAAGCAGCCATGTTTGTTTGTGACACATATTCTGGTAAATTATTATGGATGGCTGGGACATCTAGTATGAGTGTAGAAAGGGAAAATTTACAGCACCAGGTTTATTGACTGTTTGCTATATACCTACCACAGGCAGTGTGTACCTACGGTGAGCCATGTAAAAACAATGTTCGCGTTATCATATCTCGCCGGTCTATTGTAATGCAGCAGTAGATAAGGTAGCCGCACTGTGACGTGGCGCGGCGTGCGGGGGGTGGGGGGAGGTGGTAATTGTCGCCGTAATCGCTGCTATCTTATCGGCTGGATAATGAGCACATTATTGCACGCTCGCCTGTCGGCCTCGACGACTAGTCCTTCCTTTGCACCACTAGCCACCAGACAAGATGGTTGTTAACAGCGTATGTCAACATGATCCACTTTTACATAACAAAGTAGATTGATCCGGGCGATCGTTTAAAACGTTGTGTGTTGTGGGTTGCAGGCGGACCAGCTGACGGAAGAACAGATCGCGGAGTTCAAGGAGGCGTTCTCGTTGTTCGACAAGGACGGCGACGGCACCATCACCACCAAGGAGCTGGGCACGGTGATGCGCTCGCTCGGACAGAACCCCACCGAGGCCGAGCTGCAGGACATGATCAATGAAGTCGACGCGGACGGTCAGTACCACTACCACTACCACACCCCACTACAACTACATACACACGACAATAGGTAGACCCATACTGCTGCGACACATCGCAGTAAACGGCGGACCCGGAGCGGTTCCTAGATTTCACCACAGTATTCCCGCCTTGTGTTGTGTTTATACAAAGAAAATCTGTTCTCGCCCGCGCTGCGACGCGCCGGCTCCGTCACCTGTCTGTCGCTGTCATCCGACGCGACCAGTCTCGATCACGCGAAACCTGATCGTGAAAGAATCAACTTTCACCAACATTTTACGTGATGTTTCGTTATTTTTATACTACTCCGTATTGTTTCTGATACTATCAAACACGGAATAAAAACATTGTTCACTCTGTTACATAAAAATTAAGGAAATAGGTAAACTCACGTAAACCACATAGGTACCTACAACATTACGTTACCTTCTGTCTACTTATTTATTTGTGCAAATTAGTTAGCTCCCATAGATGGCAATGGTGAATCACTTATGCCCTCATCGATATAATGTGACTAATCAAATGACTGATGATTCGCAGAATCCTCCGCTTACGTTGATCCTTAACTTGTGATCCCACAAGCTGTTGTGTATTCTGTAACGATATCAAACAACCTGTCACAAACACATGTTGAACACATGACGACGTGGCCCAGACACCATGACGATAGCGACGATTGATAATGATAACAATAATCTTATTACATTAAATATTGCCTTTACATCATTATTCGCCGAACTCAACCGATAATATCATAAAAAGTTATTTATTTTTAAGTTATAGCTCTTGAAAAAACCGATAAAAATTATAATTCAAATAATCTAAGAAATAAGATGATAAAAGGATTTTATCGATATTAAGTAAAGATACGATAAATTCATTTACTACTCACTTACATACCTACTAGATATTACTCACTGACTCATTAGCATTACATTACCATTAGGTTTTATATTCATTACTCAGAACCAGTCTATTCATTGCTAGGTATAGTGGAGTGCTCCAAAGAAATGTTTGCCAGACTCCATGTTGAATAATAATGATGGCGTGTGGAGACTCGGCTCGGCGCGGCAAGGTTGCCCGAATTACTGTCGCGACAAAATACCGGGTTGATAATATCAGCACCACCTACCTCCAGTTGTGCACATTTTATGGATTATCGTGAAGTGGTTTTTGGTAGTAGCTTCCATTAGAAATTCAGTTATACGTTACGTTTATTATTATCCAATAGGTAACTTGATTAAGGTGCTGTTGTTAGTTGGTATTATTAGCGCTGTTGGCATCGTGTGGTTTGCTGTTTACTAGCCGCTTAATAAGCAGCAGGAAGCTCCGCAGCATTATCTCGCCGCAACACTATCGCCCCGTACCGCCATCATCACCGGTTTAAATAAACATAACAATTATGTCGCGATAACAATGTTGCCGCCGCCGGAACGCAAATACCTAAGCCTAACATAAAGCAGACACGCAAAACTACCAGTATTATGTAGGTGGTACTACGCATTGAACAATAGTCTCGGGCGAGGATTCGCGACACTTGTCCAGTAAACACGCTGAGTAGCAGCTTGTCGAGCATGCAACAATTATTCATACTCAGGAGCGTGAAGAGCGAGTCTCGCGTGTCCTAGCTCCGCGCTCCGCTCCGCGCCGCGCTCTCGACAATGCAGTGTTGACGTATGACAAATGACAATGCTTGACCTTCTTGGCTTTTTCCAAAACGCGCATGTTATCGCTGAAGTCACGGCCGACTAGATTCGAGTATTTGCGTTTCCTCGGTTATTATGTATGACTTTGATAAAGCTGTTTGCTTTGATAAAATTGTATTTGCCCGGTTTTAGAAAACATTTTTCGGTAGCCCTTCATATTGTAATGCTGACTTGAAACTATGAGTGGAATACTTTCTATCCATGAGTTAAAATTATATCAGCAGGCATGTGTGCTGCTCTGTGAAGTCTTGTACCTATGTAGCGAGCTGAAACCCCCTCTTGCCTCGCTCCCCTCTCCTCCCGCCCGCTACGGCGCAACCGGCTCTGATAAACCATTGTTTATCGCCAATGACATCATATTGCTACGCATTTTCCTTTTATATAATGCTATTTGTGTTTCATTTTGCCATTTTAAATCATTTTAATTTTCCTTGTTTATCAAACTCGCTCCCATTGTTGCGGTTACTGCTCCGAAATATTGAACGCAATGGCCTGTAGGTACACATCACATACTGGCGGCCACATAAAACAAGTAGAAGGTGAAACAGAACGGCTACTTAACTTGATCGACACGTCCCAATAGGACTCATTCCAAATAGGTGAAATAGTGTCCATCAGGCGTCACGTGTCACGTGGCAGTCGGGGACGATGGGCGAAACGTGTTCATATACTAACATATTCAAAATAAATATTGGATTGGGCAAGTTTCCATCGGCTATGACCGCTGCGTCTGTGTCCGCTCTAGCTATTATTTTTAAGGTGAGAGCTGTGTGGTGAGTGGTGCTGGCGAGAGTGTCGGTATTGTTTACTCTCTGCTCCCTGCTTGCACTCGCTGTTGGCAAACTTGTCAGCTCGATCATTGCTGAAACAAGCCCGATGCCCACTTCACACTCCTTCCACAGCGTAGCGGAAAGTCATAGCTTATTTTATGAACGAACAGTTCAACCAACTGAATATTATAATGTTTATGTTATGATAAGAACGCGGCGACAACGACTATTTTGAATGCAAATTCCTCGTACTTGACCGATTCGATCGTCGGACTCGATATGTAAATAAATCGTGCGAGGCCGCGGCCGCCGACACACGGAGATCTAAACACGAAACGATTTATTCGTTTTCAGCTGTCGATTGGTACTCGGGCGGCGCGCGGCGCCCCCGCTGCCAGCCAATCGGTTCAGCATTGTTTTAGGTTTATATTGGACCGATTTGAATAGGTACGCCAGCATTACGTTTGCCTGTCACATGAATTCAAACTATTCTATTCAATGTGTTGAGGTAACGTTGAGTTAGGACAGTATTTTGAGCGGTAGTAGGTACGTTGTGTGTCGCCCACCCATTACACATGCAGTTTTTGAGGCATAGCGTCGTCATCTGTTCATCCCGTGTTATTGCTGGCTAGTGGCTACACTTGGGCTTGCAGTGCTGAAAGCTGACGTGTTCTAGCGAGCGCCGCGCCGGGAGCGCTGAACTGCGCGACCCCGATGCCAAATATCGTGCTCCGGCGCATCATAATGGAGTCGTATGTCGTGTACTGCAATTATCCAATTAGTAAGGGATTGATCTGCGGGCCGTGGGGGTCTGTCTGTCTGAATGGACGGGGTCTAGTCTCGTGGGAGCAGGCGAGTGTCGGAGTGGCTCGCGACGCGTGCCGGCAATTAATTCCCGCCTCACGCGAACCAATGAACCGCACCCGCCGCGCCGGCGACCGAGCACAATGCAAATCAATCAAAAGTATAACTGCTATATATGACGTTTGCGTGGCTAACACTAGATGACGTAGGACGATTTAAAACAGTGTCATACATGGTTTGCGAGAAAAACGGCAGATATGAAGATTGAGGCGATATTGCGGAGATAAACGCTGCAATCGTGTATCTTTACTTCTTCGCTAATCTGATTCAGAGCGTTGGGTCGAGCAGATGTTTCGATAAGTCGTCATAGCTAAATTAACCGGTGACCTATTGAACAATCGCCGAGTTTGTCACTCGGTCACTCGCGTTCTTGTTTATTTTTGCACGAAGGTGCAACAAAGCAGCGCAGCGTGCAGCCGCTGGCCCTATTAATACCGGCGGCGGCGTTAACAATAGCTGCGGACATTGATGGGGAGCAATTAAAACGTTTCGCGTCGTCGCGAGATCTGTGACACTCGATTGGGAGTAGAAACTCTTAGAGTAGTGCCACCCTCCATCCCCTTCATCATGGTGAATGAAAATGAACGATTGAGGGCTAATATTGGCGGACAAACTCCATCGAGTTACTCAGTACAGTTTATTGATCGTAGCAAAATTATCGTCGTTCTTCTAGTGAACGTGTTCATAAATAAACATTTCGCCTTATTGCCGGCTGCGTCGCGACTTGCGATGCCAAACAATAAATTGGTTCTGCTTTTGTTGTTTGTTTGTGTATTCCGCTGAGCGCTGCGCTGTTTGCATACAGATGTTCCTTGTATTTAATTAAATGCGCTAATGGTAATGAGCTGAGGGACTCGATACGACATCTAACGGGAACTGCGATGTGTCACACGACTGTCGAGTATACTAACATGGGCGTGTAGGTAACATGAGCACCCCGTAATGCAATGAAAACAAATTTGTTATTTCGCGTGTAATTCTACTGTGCTCGCAAAGTAATTTGTAGTTACATTTGAATTATGATATATAACAACGTTTACGAGCTGAATAAAATGTTGATGCCCCGCGGTCGTGGCTGAAACGATCATCGAGTTATACGGAATGTAATTCCCTCGTCGTCATTATATGCTCAACCTTTCTCAGGGACCGACGATAACTTTTATTGTGTTTCATTATTATTATAGCATCCGTTAACGTTTTCTCAAAAGTATTTTTTGCAATATTACAAATTATCGAGCAAAGACGACAAAATCCTTGAAATGGAACATCTTCCGTACATTTAAACTAATTAGCTTACGCTAAGTCTGGTTGGTTTCCGAATTGTGTTCACGGTGAATTAGCGAGTAGGTATAATGAGGAAGCCCCACGGTGCCGCCGCCGACCGCGAGGCCTTCGCAAGGCTGGCTGGCTGAGCCGGCTGGCTACAGACGGTCACCGGCGCAAGAAGAGATAAGCAAATTAGCTTACCTTTTGTTTATGCTAGCTACTTTACTTTCTTGCTTGTTAAATGTCACCAAATATTTGACATTCTTTGCAAACATTTGCAATGTTCACGTGAATCTTATCTAGACACAACAGTTTACTGACAAAAAGCAACACATTTGATGAATGGCACGTATGTTTGTTTACAGTAGGCATTAAACTCGTGACGTGACGAACCTACTGCAGAGATTTTATATAATAAACGAGATAAAAACAACAGCAACAACGCGAGTAGCACGACACAAAGATATCGACTGGTTCCGGGCTATACGTATTAACCGCCATTTGTTTTGAGATATTACGTACTTATATTCCAGACTGCTTAAACCCTTTTTCCTGCAGCAACAATTTACAGGTAGTGTAGCCTAACCACATAAAAACATAGCAATGTCGCATCATACAATAGGTACATTAAGCATCATTGTTAAATTCATAACAATTTATTGGGTTAGCAGCTTTCCTTAAATCAGTCGTGCGTTTTTAAATTTAAATTAAGCTTATGTTTGAAATATGACGGATATTTATGAAATCAGCATAGAGAGGGTATAATGTGCAACCCTAGGCAAATTTGATAATTTAGCAAAGAATAAAAATAATAACCCAAGGTGGTTAAGTCATTCATATAGCCAGGAACAAAGAAGTATAAGACAGGTCATTCATTCTGTACTAAGCGACAGTCTTTGACATTTTTTGGGAATATCAGAAGAAAATTATTCAGATTATGTTATTGATTATAATATTTGAATCTACTCGAGTGTATTTTATTAAAATAGCTGTTGATAAATGAATAAATTAATTATCCGCCTGCACTAGTGATGTACCGGTTCCAGCCAGGCACGATAGGCAAACAGGATTAAAACAACTTTAAAATAACATGCAATTGGTATGTGATGTTGATATGATGATGAACCTACTAACGGTTGATTCGATTGTGGTTTCCAGGCAACGGCACGATAGACTTCCCCGAGTTCCTGACGATGATGGCGCGCAAGATGAAGGACACCGACAGCGAGGAGGAGATCCGCGAGGCGTTCCGCGTGTTCGACAAGGACGGCAACGGGTTCATCAGCGCCGCCGAGCTGCGCCACGTGATGACCAACCTCGGCGAGAAGCTCACCGACGAGGAGGTGGACGAGATGATCCGCGAGGCCGACATCGACGGCGACGGACAGGTCAATTACGAGGGTAAGTCATTGTTCACGAGGGGTGCGACCTTACTCTTGCCAGCTACATAAAGCATTGGTTTTTGATGAATGGAATGTGACTGCGTGTGTTCCTACTCCCGCTCCCCCGCTCCCCCCTCGTCACCGCCATCGCGCCAGCACGGGCCGCTTTGATACCAATAAAACAACCATCTATCGCTTCTGTGCTCGAGTTCACTGTGACCAGTAAACCACCGCTTGACGCGTCTGGTGAAGTGCGTGACTCGCGCGTCTCTTTACTTTCGTGTTTGTGAAGTTTTTCTTTGCTTTCGTGTTTGTATGTCGATCGATCGACGATCGCGTTATGCTCGAGCCATCACCAATAAACAATTGGCCGTTCATATGTTAAGATTGATCTCAAATTACACGCGCGCCACTCGCTTCACTGAACACGTCAACTCGCGATTGTCTCGTATATGGTTGTCGTTATCGAGGCGTCCTTCGACCACACGCCCAGCCTCGCGCCGCTTGCCTCGCCCCGTCACGTGTCTGCTCGCTTGCCCGGCTCGCTCGTGCCGCGGCGGGTGGCTGCGGGCGGCGAGTGACAGAGCTTCTCTCTCTTGCAGACTTCCATGCACTCGCCAAAAAGATTTTCTTGCGCGGCGACGGCGGCCGCTAGCCGCGACATCGCCCCTCATACCGCTAGTGTAGTTACTTACGTACAAGACTCCACGATAACGCTGTGATCTCAAAACGATTCCCCGTAGAGTCGGCCGCCGCGCGCCGCGCCGACACTAGGTACCGCCGCCACCGTCGATGTTTGCTCGCTCACTCTCACGTAGCCCCCTCTCACTCACACCCCGCCCTGCCCCCTGGCCCCGCCCCCGCCCCGCCCTGCGTGACAACCCTCGCTGCGGGACTGCGTGTTCACTTCCACTACTTCTCTTGGCATGTGCTAATCTTGTAGTTGTCTTCGCTCGGCGCTCGGAGCTGCCCGCGACTGGCGGCTAGCGCTACTGGCATGACACGTCAGCCCTTCCGAACCGCAGATCTGAATCTTCTCTTTCATTTCTCTTCGTTTGTTTAAATGTTTTGATGTTTTAACTAACACGATCAACGGGACATTAAATTACCAGCGAAAAGAATTTCCGGTGCTGCACAGATAACAAAAACGATATGAGACATCCCTCAATAGCGACATACAGGAGGCTTTTCGCTGATAAACCACAAGTTTTTAACGTCGTCCAAATTGACACGAAATACATTCGTGAATCACGTTAAGGATTCATGTTGTTCTCCAAATTAACCTGCATTTTGGACGAGGTTACTTGTACTTAGCACTTTCAAGACTTTGGACTGTGTTTAGAGTATTTTTAATTTATTAACAAGCACGACTCACGTTTTTATTACTTACTCGGTATAAAAGTTCATGGTCTTGGAATATTTCCCTTTAAAATAATGTACTTCTTATAGTACTTGCAGGGTTTATGTATTGTTCGTTCGTATGTATGTGTTATCTGATACATTGGTTTCAGAGGTAGACAAAAAAACTACGTCATTGTGCCTTGAAAAACGTTATCTTATTGTGATAAAATATGATAATATTCTATACCATAGTTACAACTATGGTATAGATAGTTATAACTTAGTATTAACATAACAAGGTTGACCTTCTCTATACAATGGGAGATCTCATTTACACAGCACAGATGAGACTTGTTGCTTTACATGTACTATTCCATGCGTAGATGGCATGTTACATACATTGACAACAAACCTTCAGATAATACTTTGTTCTTAGTAACCTACTAACTAACATCCGGATGAATAACAAAATAGTAAATTTTGAAACTATAAATTAATGTGACGTGGTGTTTTTCTGACTACCTCCATCTTTTTGGTTTGATCCAAACAATGTTTGTGACGTGTTCAGATTGAGTGCGTCCTTTTACGCCTTTGACTGAGCCCAGTCGTTGGCGGCAGTCGCGTCGGCGCGCTACATTCTGAAACCAGGTTTTGTTTGGGTCAGATTGAACCGGATTGACTAGCTCTTAGAGACGTAGTCACACATCGGAGAACTGTGTGTGTGTGTGTGTGTGTGCGTAGTGTGTCTGGGACAGGGTAAGGGGGGTTGTGTTTGTGTTCTCCTCGCTAATGGCGGTTTGTTTTGTTTGCAGAATTCGTGACCATGATGACGTCGAAGTGAGCCGCTGAATAGTGTGTGTGTAAAAAGCAGAGAATTTAAAATATACATTTTGTTTCATGACACACAATATTACCATCGTATTGGACCTGCATTTCTCTAGTGTTTGCGATAAATTAAATATGTCATCGTTTCAGTTTAACTGTATGTGAGTGTTCGCGCGGCAGCCGGCCGCTCGCCCCGAGTGGCCCGAGTGGCCCGAGCGACCCGAGTGGCCGAGCGCTTGTTTATTTAGATTTAAAGTATTCCGTTAATTTTACTATGTAAGAAAAATTTAACTGTAGCGGTACAAAGGGAAAACGAATAGGTGTGCGTCGCAATGTGATGGTAAGCCTCGGGTTAGTGTCGGCTCATTATTTATATTTGTGTATATTCCCGCGACCGCGCCCCCCGCCCCCGCCGGGGCGGCGAGCGCAGTATAACTATGTATGTGTGCGTGCGTGCCTCTGTTTGCCGAGCGCCCTAGTATATGCGGTGCTAGCGTCCGCACCTTTCCGATACATTTTAATGTAAATTTTTTTCAAGTATGAGATATTTATAAAGTACGTGAAGATAAAAAATACAAAAAAAAATAACAAAAAAATATAGTGTGCCCGTGTGGCGCGGTGTGCCCCCCAGTACGGAGCGGCGCGCGGGAGGGGGGACCGCCCCCTCCCGCCGCCCCGCCGGGGGCAGGGGGAGGGGGGAGGTCTGCCCCCCCCACCCGCCGCTCCGCGCGCGCGGGTTCTCCGCTCCGTGTACATTATGATCATAATAAATGTTTAAATTTAACTAACTCAGTAAACGAATAAATTAGATTATTGGTACTGCATTAATTGTATCTGTAAAGACTCGATAAATATTATATTTCTATTGTTGGTGAAACTAATTCTATCGAATGGAAAGTGCTCCGCTCTGTTATCTCTTACCACATTTGATTCATTCTGTTATTAAATTTTACAAAAAGACATACTGAAAATAAATGTTTCTTCATTTTTAGGTCAATAAGTATCCGTGTTTCAATACCCTGTTACTCCCTTTCTATTGCCTGACAAATAACTTACTGCTCTTATTCTCGGCCAATATCTCTAATGCACAATCTTACCCTTTCGGCGCACTGTGTCATATTCGTAAATGTCACGTTTCAAAATGTCTCAACGACCGAAAATGACGGTGTTGCTTTATAACTTTATTTATTTTTGAAGTTCATGTTAAAAAAAATAACGTATTTGACGTGGCAATGTGCAAGAGCAATGTATACTAAAGTAAGAACGATGGGGTGTGCACAATATGCGACAAAAATGTTGTAACGATGATGTGCAGCAAATGATTCACGCCATGCCGAGTGACGAGGATTGTGCCAGATCTATCCTTGTCAGGTAGGCAAATTTCTAAAATCAGATTTTTAGTTTGAACATATTTTGTCGCATGTGTGTGCGAACCCAGAACGATGTCTAGTGTCGACGAATTCTGAAATGGTCTGATGAATGTTATCTATTGGCTTTTGTAAACCTATGCTTTACTCTTTTGTTCTATTGTACTGAAAAATAATAAAATAGGACGAAGCGAATCTTAAATATATTTCGTCTGCTATATCTGCCGAGTGTACTGTTTACCTAATAAAAAAAAGAATTAGAAGAGAATAATGTACAGTCCATCCATACTGCTGTAGCACTCTCAGCAAAATACAAGAGAAGCGCTGCGTGACGTGGTCACGTGGTGCGCCCAGCCGAGGTGCTCTTGTCTTGTATTTTTCCGATCTAAACCGCGCGACGCAGTGTTGGCGCTTTAACGAACAAGTTCAAACTTGGAAAATATTACATACTTTGGTTTGCTTTACACGGTTTCTGATATTCTGGTACCGTGACGTGACCAGGATTCAAACCACATTATAGTTGTAAACATAGAATCAATTATTGTATTGTGTAGGTAATTGTTATTAGACACGCAATTCATTAAATAGTACACGTTTAATAAAAAAACAATACCTAAATATTTACATACATATTTATAAACATTTTGATAGATAATAAACCGTGATACAGAAATCGCAATACAAAAGGGGGTGTATGTAACATAATGATTTAGTTGCAATCTGCATGATGTTAGAGATACATCTCATATCTATAACTTCCGCAATACTCCTTTGATTAATTCCCATTACTTATTACTATCTGCGGAGGCAAACGACGGACTTCAGTAATTACTAAAACAATTGAAATATTTCTGAGGGAATCTTTATAAACACCGCAAGGAAGCCTTTCCTCGTCAACGTAGGTAACTAAAATTCATTTTCAACAACATTCAAACGGATTTCATAACGGGTCTATCGCGATAGTTTTCAGGTAAATATTTATCGATTTCCTTACCTGGGGCCCGATGTGGGAAAGTATTCGCGATTGCTTCAAACGTTACAGATTTCATTCTTTAAGCAGATGTAAATAAAACTCTTTGTGGGACGAAAGTAGCATTTTGCATGTTAGATTGACGAAGTTTACTTTGTAGTTATTCGTGTCAAAGATGTATTTTCTCTGTTTTACTTAAAAAATCTCAAGTTTTTCGTCGTTGAATGGAACCATTAGTTGTTGGTTGCGGGGCAGGTGTCGTCGTTGTCGGCGGCGGCGGCGGCGGCGGAGGCGGTGGCCTGCAGGAAGTGCACGAGGGTGCGCGTGGGGCGGCCCGTCATGCGGCGCGGGTCGAGGTAAGGCGGCGCGGGCGCGTGCGCCAGCTTACCCACGCCCGTGATGTCCATGTGCACCCACTCGCCGCACACGAAGTTCTACACAACCAACCATACCGAACATATTAGCTTACGTTTCAATAAGGATGAGTATGGAGACGTCCAGAGACAAAACTTAAATGCCTTGCACTGAGGGGTATCCGAATCACCTCCAAAGTTGAATAACTACAAAATTATGAACTATTTACAATTTACAATACATGGGCCCACGTATGTTTCACGAATTTTTTTAGTTTCGGAAAGTTTTATAGTGAATATTCTACTGAAAGGCTATTTTCCTTTTTTTGTACGCTAGAAAGTACAAATCAAGAAGATTATGCTACAGAAACAACCGCTCGGAAAGCCCTAATACACGATAAAAATAGTCAAAAATGCCTACATACATACACATATCACGCCTATGATCCCTAGCGGGGTAGGCAGAGCATAAACGGCCGCACAAAACGGACATTTACGCCACGTCTGACACATTTGAGGGTCATTCGTAAAATTGTGTATCGCCATTGTGACAGGTTGTCAGCCCATCGCTTAAAATTGTAATACACACCCTCGAGTCCCTAAGTCGCCTCTTACGACTCCCATGGGCAAGAAATGGGGTGTTGCTATTCTAAGCCGGCATCACACGGCACGGCACGGCCGGTTAAAAAAGCCTGTCAGTCGAAATTTCCCCTTAAAGAGCGGGGCACACCGGCTCCGTATCCAGCTCTCGTCCGTAGTCACGCACGAACTGATGACGTTGTAATGTATGAGACTGTATGAGATACGGCACACCGCTTGCGTGCAGCACGGAACGGATACGCAACGCAAGCGGTGTGCCGTATCTCATACAGTCCTATACATTACAACGTCATCAGTTCGTGCGTGACTACGGACGAGAGCTGGATACGGAGCCGGTGTGCCCCGCCCTTAAACATTAATAAAAGCTAATACTACTAAAAATCGCAGAACATTGACTCTGATACCCCTTAGTATAAGGTACCTATTCATATTTTGTCTTGGATGTCACTGTATGGGCCTCCCTGTATCTGACTCATATTTTGATCAGTACGGTAGCGAGTAAAGTTTCAAGTTTCAAGTTTTTATTTAAGTTAAGCATATAAAATAGATCGTAATTAAAATAGGCAGTTAGGTACAATAACCCCGCTGGGGGCGTCGCAACAGTAATTAAATTATATAAATCCAAATCAATTAAAATCTCCTTAAAAAGTTTCAAATTATATCCTATGTAAGATTGATTATAATAAATATCATTCAATTCAATGTCATTATACCTTACTGAAAAATAGCTTAGTCAAATATATTAGTAAAAAAATATCTCAAAATTACATTTCAATAATCAATTAATAGATCTCTCGAGTACAATAATTGTCAATTTGTATTAATTATATACCATGCATTTGTATTTCTTAACTTATCATTTTAAAATCATGTCATTCAACCGTTTTATCATTTAAAAATTCAGTTATGCTATAGTAACCTTTATTGAGCAGAAATTTTTTTACAAGCCTATCGAACTTTTTTTCTTTTGTTTCTTTTTTGATGTTGTCAGATAGTTTGTTGTATATAACTAATGCCCTATACTGGGGACTTTCCTGAAATATCTGAAGTTTTGGTGTGGGGAGGACTAATTTATTTTTGCGTCGTTCTCTTTTACACGTTTCGAATTTATTTATGTTTTTTCTTACGAATTTTATAAGCTCGAATATGTAGATGCACGGGAATGTTAGCAATTTTTCTTTAATGAAATGTGGTTTACAGCTCTCTTTCGGTCCTAAGTTCAATAGGATCCTGACGCATTTCTTTTGGAGTATAAATATATCATCTGCATCAGTACTATGGCCAAATAATAGTACCCCATATCTCATCCATGCGAACGCGTAGGCATAATAGGCACATAGCGCTGCCTCGTAATGAGCGTTACGTTTGAGAACCGATAAAGCGTAGGTAAATTGTGATAATTTTGTTTTGATTTTGTTTACGTGTTTTTTCCAAGTGAGGTGAGTGTCAATTGTTATCCCGAGAAGATTAAAGTCACTAACCTCATCTATACACAATTTGTTTATAACTGGTTTTAGGTTTAGTGATTTCTTTTGGTATGGGTGGAATTGTATTAAGCGTGTTTTTTTAAGATTGATTTCTAAGTTATTTTCAGACAACCAATTCTTGACTGTTTCGAACGTTTGAATGACTTTGTTATAGCCTTCCTGGGTGTCATCTTTAAGATGAAATAACAGTGAAACATCATCCGCAAAGAGTACGCATTTCGATTCCACTACGTCCGGCAGAGAGTTCAGGTACGCTAGAAACAGGACACACCCAGTGACACTACCCTGAGGGATTGAAGCACTCGTGATAAGGGTGTCTGATTGGATCCTAACTATCTCACCCGTGCATTCGTTGTAGTGGTCCAGTTCGACGTATTGTGATCTGTTTGATAGGTATGACTTGAACCATCTATGTGCTTTACCTCTAATGCCTAAGTCATATAGTTTACCTAATAGGATACTATGTGAAACTTTATCATACGCTTTTGTAAGGTCAAGCAAGATGCCCACTCCGTACAATTTCTCCTTTATGTAAGTGTAAACTTCTTGAATGTATGTATATACCGCGTCCGTAGTTGATCGTTGTTTTCGGAAGCCGAATTGGTTAGCATTTAGTATATTATATTTTTCGAGAAAACTGTATAGACGGTCCGACATGACCCTTTCAAAAATCTTAGATAGAGCCGGTAAAAGAGCTATAGGTCGATATTGGCTTACATCTTTGTTTGATCCGCCCTTTTTTAGAATAGGTTTTATTTTTGCCAGTTTTAGATTATCAGGGAAGCACTCTTCCTCGAAAGATTGGTTAACCAAAAAGACAAGGGGAAATGTCAGTTCATCTACACAACTTTTAATAAGTATAGGTGGAATTTCATCCGGACCGTAGCTATACTTATTGGACATTTGTCCAATCACAGTCTTGATTTCCCGCTCATTTGTAGGTCGTAGGTACATTGAGTTAGATACCGGTTTACTGGTAAGGCGCGCGGGCGCAGGCCGTCCTGTACCTGACGGAGTTCTACTAATACCTACGTAATACTGATTAAGTTCATTCGCAGTAGTAATAGGACATCGCGGGTAGCTATTTGTTGATAATGATATATTTTTTGGGATTGAATTATTTGGTCGTTTATTAGTAGTCTCGTTTATTATTCGCCACATAGTTTTATTTTTATTATTTGATTTTCTCATTACCTTTGTATACGAATTTCTTTTAGACTTCTTTATTGCAGCTTTTAAGATTTTCTGGTATTTTTTATAGTATTTTTTTAGCGTTTTATTGTTTGTTAAGTTGACAAGAATTTTGTTAAGTCTTTTATTTTTGCATGATTGTTTTAACCCTTTTGTAATCCAGCAAATTTTTTTCTTATAATTTAGTTTGATTTTCTTTAATGGGATACAGGCATTTAATAGTGATTTCAGATGTTTTTCAAACATGTTATAATTGCTATTAATGTTGTTTTGGTTGAACAGAATTGTATTCCAGTTTATTTTTGATATTTCTGATTTAAATTTTAATAGATTTTCGGTATTAAATATTCTTTTGTATGTATATAGTTGGGGTTCATGTAGTTTATTTTGATTTTGGCTATGTTTGAATATATATTCAATTGCTTTATGATCGGATATGCCATTGTCAAGCACCGAGAACTGGTTTGATTTTTGATTAGTAAATAAAAAATCTATGCACTTAGATGTGGTTTTAGTTACGCGTGTTGGTTCATTGATTAATTGGCGTAAATTGCATTCTAATAAATTATTACAGAGTTTAGTGTAGTCCGGGTCAGGCCATGCGCGATCGAAGCAATTGTAAATGTTAAAATCTCCGCCTAATATTATATGTTTCGTTAAATGAAATGATTTTATTTTCTCCGTTAATTTGTCCAGGAATTCATAGAATATTTTAATTTGTCGATCCAATCTGTAAACACAAACAATTAAAGCCTTGTACTTTGGTATTTCAATCGCACAACATTCTATGTAATATTCCATGCTTAATTCCGCAAATTCGGATCTTTCTATGTATTTTTCGCCATTGCGTACAAGGATGGCCACTCCCCCGCCTTTGTGCTGTTTTCGGTTAAACGCTGCCGCAACTGTGTAGCCGTCCACATTTACAATATCCTTTTGTTGGTATTTAATCCAGGTTTCAGACAAGCAAACTGCATTGTATTTGTTTGATTTAAAGTAGATCTCTAAATCATCGATTTTATTTTTTGAACTCTGGACGTTTTGAAACAGGATCTTATACTCAGTTTCGAAAGGAACTACTTTTCTTCTGATTTGGCTGGTGTAATTTGGGTGATGGCAACTTAGCCGTGGAACTTGTTTGGCTCGAATTTCCTATAATAGGATTATCCTGCGTGGAGATTGGTGTCTCGTACTTTTTTCCCTCTATGTATAGTATGTTGTTTCGTATAGTTGCTCGTTTTCCTTTCTTCCTTTCCTGGCGTAAAATTTCACTCAGTTTCTTTCTTTCCGTTAGTTCAGCCCTACTTAGTTTTCCAGATATGTCTAGCCCTGAGTTTCTAAAGTACTGGCTGTTGTTCAGGATATATTGTGTCATTCTCTTGCTTATCAGTTCAATTGATAACGGTCTTCGGTCTCCGGTTCTTCCTAATCTGGTCATGCATTCGATATAGCCGGTCAAATCAACGTTCAGTATATCTCTAAAAACGTATATTACTCTCTCATATAGGTCGTACTCAGTGTCGTAGCTGTTCTCGTCGAGACCGTAAAGCACAATTGTTTTAGGAATGTCAAGGTCGTCCAAGCAGGTGGTTTGGTTAGCTTCAATTTTCTCCTGTAGTTGTTTAATTTGATGTTTTATTTTTTCATTTTCAGATTCTAACAGGGAAATTTTTGTTTTTAATGTGTTACTTGTTTCCTGAAGTTGGTTTTGTTGTACGGAAATATTTTGAACTAAATTTTTTATTTGCTGTTTAAAGTCGTCTAAAATCGAAGTAGTTTTCTGCTCCATATCGTTTTTAATATTAATCATTTTACTCATTAATTCTGCTTTTTGGTTTTGGAATTTTTCATCTAGAAGCTTGCTTATTTCTGCCAGTGTAGCTGGTTGTGCGTTGGTTTGTGGTATACCCATAGATTCATTAAAGAAAGTTAGATCAAGCAGTGTATTTCCTGCGACGCTCTGGTCGTTACATAGAAGATCATCTGTAGACGTGTTGTCGTGATGTGTTGTTATATTTTGTCGGTTGTGGCATCGTTAAGACTTTTAACGGTGTCAGTGGGTCAATATGTAATAGTGTGTTATCGTTTCTCTCATATCTTGGGCGTTGGGTCACTCTTTTGCAATCTGGGCAGATCCAGGTTCGCTCTAGCTCTTCCTTTTCTGTTGAGAATCTGTTATCGGAAATGCCTACACAGCTGTAGTGATAAAAACCATTACATTGCGTATTATTGCATATTAGAAGCTCTGCGATGTTAATGTGCCGATTGCATCCCAAACAGGTCCTCATTTTGTCGTTACGTTTTAAATGATTCGAAAAAATGGTTCGCACTTACTTGTATTGTGCTAATGTTAATATGTGTGCTACCTGTCTATGCAAAAGTTCAATGACCCTTCATGTGACAAGGACAGGTGCGTAACTGCGAGGTGCGATCGAGCGGGACGCGTAGATCTAATGATGCGTCAGATGTCGACTGTTAACCTTGGCAATGAATATCGCTAAGTATTTCGTCTCTGTTTGCAATTGCACTATTTATCGTGTTTTTTGGCACTTTCACTTGTAGTATCACTTTCACATGGAGTTATTCAGACAGATTATGAAATTATCTTTAAATTGATACAGATTTCACACGTAATGATCGATATTTGCTCACTAAATGGAATAAATTTGCGGAGTGCTACGTAAACACTACTACTTTGTCGTCCGTCCAAGATCGTATCCCAAGAAGAGGTAACACAAGAACGAAAATCAGAGATGAATTTCACTCGCTACTGTGCTTATCAAAGTGTAGATAACGAACGCTACAATCGAGTAGTCAGTTCCGGTTCTCATGTGGTTTTGATGGTGCCGAGCAAAAACAAGTGAAAGCCACCAACACCTATGGATGGATATTGGAGAGCTTTGGGGAATCATATGCATAATGTTGCAAAATACGACATGGTCGTTTAACATAATGACTTTGAAAAGATAAACTTATAAAAACTGCAGAGGGGGGTTCCTATACAAACTACGTAAGGTAACTAAAGTAAAATTAACTGCTGAATGTCATCAACAAACAAGCATACCTACTAAACGACTGTTTTTTTTATTGTACACAAAGAATAACTAGTAGTGGGGCGTTGAAGTAGGTACTTACCCTGAGGAAGGCGGCGCCGAGACACGGCGTGGCCTTGCTCGAGCCTTTGTTGCGAAGATCTACCGACATGTCGTCTGCAACAAACACGCTACATCAGTTATACTATTTAAACTTAAGTGAGACATATCTATAACTTGTAAGAAAACATGGATCGAACCTCAACCACCGACTGCTCTGAATACGTCGCGACAAAAAAAATGAGATTAGTGTTTTCTTAAAAGTTACACTTCATCAGGGTTATCTCATTAGGTTCATTACATTGCACTCGCTGACGTGCAACGCTATGGATGAGTCTCCTTCATTTCTAAACTCAATAAATCGATTGTTAGGTACTACCAAGTAGGGAATGAAGAACTGGTTCTTTTTTTCGTCCCATGATTTCCAGGAACGATTAACTAGTACTAGCGGACGTAGCTAATACTGACTGGTGAGCTGTTTGTGGTAGTAGTCCCAGAGCGGGAAGCGCCAGGCGCGGTCCCCGGAGCGCGCGCCGCTCGCCCGCACCGCGCGCCACGCCGCCTCGCTGTTGGTGAGCAGACGTAGCTGATACTGACTGGTGAGCTGTTTGTGGTAGTAGTCCCAGAGCGGGAAGCGCCAGGCGCGGTCCCCGGAGCGCGCGCCGCTCGCCCGCACCGCGCGCCACGCCGCCTCGCTGTTGGTGAGCAGACGTAGCTGATACTGACTGGTGAGCTGTTTGTGGTAGTAGTCCCAGAGCGGGAAGCGCCAGGCGCGGTCCCCGGAGCGCGCGCCGCTCGCCCGCACCGCGCGCCACGCCGCCTCGCTGTTGGTGAGCAGACGTAGCTGATACTGACTGGTGAGCTGTTTGTGGTAGTAGTCCCAGAGCGGGAAGCGCCAGGCGCGGTCCCCGGAGCGCGCGCCGCTCGCCCGCACCGCGCGCCACGCCGCCTCGCTGTTGGTGAGCAGACGTAGCTGATACTGACTGGTGAGCTGTTTGTGGTAGTAGTCCCAGAGCGGGAAGCGCCAGGCGCGGTCCCCGGAGCGCGCGCCGCTCGCCCGCACCGCGCGCCACGCCGCCTCGCTGTTGGTGAAGCAGCCGAACGCGCCTCCGCCCGTCGCCAGCAGCACGCCGTCTGACATACACAGATTGATAGAACACTTTATTGAATACAACATATGCTAGAATTAGAAAATCGTTACAGTAGTTTATCTACTCTCGTCTCATAATGTTCGAATTATGAACTCGAAAACAGAAGCATAAAGACCTGCTTTATGCATTCTGCCATTACAGTGTCATAGAAATTAATGAGAAGGCTCTTACTTCGATAAAGCTGAGAAATGAAACGAAGTTTTTTTTTGCCAATACTCATATCGCCATCTTCCGCCGCACCTGTCAGATGATGTTGTACGGTAATTGTTTGGTTGTTGTTCAGTTGTTTTATTAGATTGTTGTTTAGTTGTTGGTGAGATGTTGTTCAGTTGTTGTTCGGTTGTTGTTCAGTTGTTGTACCGATGTTGTTCAGTTGTTTTCAGATGTTGGTCAGTTGTTTTTCCGATGTTGTTCAGTTGTTCAGTTAAGTTGTTGTTCAGTTGCTGACTCGACATCTGAACAACTGCTGAAGTATAGAATTTTCAAAAAATTAATATCAAGCCATATTACGCAGCATACATAATACATATTAGCAGTTGTTCAGATGTCGAGTCAACCAACTAAACAACTGAACAACGACAGAACAACATCTGACCGGTGCGGCGGAAGATGGCGATTTGAGTATTGAAAAAAAACACTTCGTTTCATTACTCCATTTATTATAGTTTTTTTTTTTATTAATGATGGGTTTGCTCTTGACTCTAGTCTAGGTCATAGGAGAGAGACAGAGTCTAAGATGGAGCGAGCTCACCCAGAAGAAGCCTGTTCACTCTTACTTTGAAGAGATTAGGGTTGTATGCGTTTGGAAACACAGACGCAGGTAGTGAGTTCCACTCTTTAGCAGTGCGCATTATAAATGATGACTGGAAGCGCTTAGTCCGAATTGGTGGAATGGCAACCAGGTACGGATGGTATCCGGCGGTGCGTCTGGATGTCCGATGGTAGAAGGGAGCTGGTGGAACAAGGTCGTGAAGCTCTTGAGCACACTCTCCGAAGTACACTCTGTAAAAAACCGACAAGCAGGCAACCTTGCGGCGATGTGCCAGGCTATGTAGCTTGGTGTCCACCTGTTTTTTGTCGCCTATGAGCCTCTTGGCCCTGCGTTCCACCGAGTCAAGAGCGGCAAGTTGGTATTTGGCTGAGCCATCCCAGAGGTGACTGCAATACTCCATGCAGGATCGGACTTGTGCTTTGTAAAGAGTTAAAAGCTGTCCAGGCGTAAAGTATCGCTTCACTCTATTCAGGATGCCCAGCTTCTTAGCCGCTGTTTGAGCCTTGTACTCGATGGTCGCGCCGAAGTTTAGATTTGATGTCAACTCCATGCCTAGAAGCTCAAGCCTGTCAGTGACTGGGACAGATGTACCCTGAAAAGTACGTGTCCAGACGAAAGGACTCCTTTTTGCAGTGAAAAGACACGCCTGTGTTTTGGTGGCGTTGAATGAGACCAGATTGTCGTCGCCCCATTGGGAGACAAGACTTAAGGTCAGATCTGTTCGCTCTACCATGGCCTTTCTAACGAACGTATTTCATCCCCACTGGTTTTTGTATCTGTCAAGTATCTCTCTGAAACGGTGCTATCATCTGCGTATCCAACAATACCATGCCGGAGGAGGTCATTGATGTGCAGCAGGAAAAGAGTTGCAGAGAGAACAGACCCCTGAGGAACTTCGGCATTAATGGCCATAAGGTCAGAGGAGCAGCCGTCAACGACTACTCTGATGGACCGTTCACTAAGGAAGTCTGAAATCCAAGTTCAAAAATCTACTGGGATGCCATAAGCAGGAAGCTTGTTGAGCAGACTTGCATGCCAGACCCTGTCAAAGGCCTTCGAGATATCGAGTGAAACGGCAAGTGCTTCGCCGTTTTTCTTGATGGCTTCGCCCCAGCAGTGCGTGACATACACAAGAAGATCACCAGTAGACCGCCCCCGGCGAAAGCCATATTGACGGTCACTGAGAAGATCATTGTCTTCAAGGTAGGTCAGCAACTTACTGTTAAGTACCCTGTCCATGACCTTGCATAGGATGGAGGTAATGGCAATTGGACGGTAATGGGCAGGGCTTCCAGGCCCCCGGCACCGTTCTTTCTTTAAGAGAGAGGCGGAACAAGCGTGTCAGCACAGGAGACAGTTCAGGCGCACATAGTCTTAACACTCTCGCTGGTATGCCATCAGGTCCACTGGCTTTGTTCACGTCTAGACTGCACAATACTCTTCGAACCTCTTTAGTGTGTACTGCGATCTCCAACATCGAAGAATCGCAACGAGGTACAGTAGGTGGTTGCTTGATGCCAGCGTCCAGACGTGAGTTGCTTGCAAAAAGGTGTATGGTGTGATCACGCTTGACGCAGTAGGTCGTGAGATGGTCGTGAGTTCGTAAGTCTAGAGTAGGCTAATGAAATTGATACGTCGTCGGTGACTTTTAAAAAGTAAGGCCTGGCCATAGGGTCATTCCAATGGGCCTTATTTGAAAGCTTGTAAATTCCATACTAAAAGAGATGTCAACAAAGAAAAATGGACCCACTGCCATAGCATTAGTACGAATCTGGCAGCTGTCAAAATGGCTTATTCGGAAGGCCATACTGTAAAAAGAACAAGGTAATAACAAATAACGTCACAGTATATGGGTAGGTACCTAACATAAAATATCAGCAGGGCTGGGTGATGAGTACGTTAAAACTATCAAAACAGATTATTAAAGTTGATTAGAACTATTTGAAGAAAATGTTATTCATTGTCAGGTAATGGATTAATTTTCTCACTACACTACAGACAGAGCAACGCTGGCTGCTATATGAAAAAGGGCTGCTATATGAATAATATTACTACAAAAATACATTTTGTTAAATTCGGTGTTTATAAAATAAAAGCTCCATACAAAAAAAAATTGACACGCGTTATGGTAAGACCCGAGCGATTTAAACACTGATACCTTTACCACACACGCGCACATCACGCCTTTATCCCCTTGCGGAGTAGGCAGCGTGCCAACAGCAGTAAAAAATCAGTCGTTATCGCCACGAGGACTGATAAATCTACAAGTAAGTACCTGGCGGCGACGCGACAGCCAGCGTCGCTTTAAAACATATGTTAGAGTAACATGATAAAATGCTGCTGTTTGGTAACCCTGTGCAAATGAAAACAACTACTTACTAACACATACATACTCATATCACGCCCATAATCTCTTGCGGGGTAGGCAGAGCGTAAACGGCCGCAAAAACGGACATTTACGCTACGTCAGACAAATTGCTTGAGGGTCATTCGGATAATTGGGTATCGGGTATATATATTGCCTAAAATTGCAATATACACCCTCGAGACCCTTAGTCGCTTCTTACGATTCCCATGGGAAAGAAATGAGGTGATGCTATTCTAAGCCGGCATCACGCGGCCTTACTAAGTGCTAGTTTATCCATAAGTGAGTCGTAAACAAATTCTAGACTAAAGTGAAAGTATAAAATATGTAGGTACGTGTGAATGTGGCGACGTCGACAACGAGCGCTGGCTTGTGTCGCGCCTGCCCGTACACCAGCGCGTCGGACATCATCAGCCGACCCTCCATATCAGTGTCCTCGATCTACAACGTTTACAATTACTGTGTAGGCTACGTATACACGTATACAATCTAAAGGGCGGGGCAGACCGGCTCCGTATGCGTTCCGTATCCAGCTCTCGTCCGTAGTCACGCACGAACTGATGACGTTGTAATGTATGGGACTGTATGAGATACGGCACACCGCTTGCGTGCAGCACGGAACGGATACGCAACGCAAGCGGTGTGCCGTATCTCATACAATCCTATACATTACAACGTCATCAGTTCGTGCGTGACTACGGACGAGAGCTGGATACGGAGCCGGTGTGCCCCGCCCTTCAGGTTATTACATCCACTCTACGCTATAAAAACCTAAATCCTATAAAATGTGGTATACCGCATCACAAATGACCCGCACATCCAAATATGCTTCCATCTCGATAATTAGATGAGAAGTGCGCAATCGGTCTTTGACACGAGACAAATAGCTGCAACCCAAGTCTTTGTTTCGTGTAAATACTGAAATGACACACAAAACCGTTTCATTTATGGCGGGTGACAGGAGTGATATGAGTGGTGCCAGTAGGCATGATGAAGGGGTGCAGGGTGCAGGTGGTGGCCAGGGGACCGACTGGTCAACCTGGATGGGATTAAAAGTTGCGCGGTGAACTCTTCGATATCGCGTTTCAGTCCCATTGTTCTGTGACGTGGCGCCATCTTGCGGATATATTGAGAACTTGCTTGCTCCTAGATGTCGCTACACATTTGATTGGATTGCCCTGGCTATTTGAATGATGTCTTGATGATTATCTGTAGGATGACGTTTCACGCTTTTCGTCACCCCTTGTGTGTGCGGCTGTGCTGTAGGTCCGCGACGCTAACACGTCTGGTTACTGCCTAGAATAGAACCCGCCCGTCCGTCACGCAAGCGTTCTCTATTTGCCCCAAAAAATTGTATAGATGTGGCCTGTGTCGAGCAGTGCACATCTCATGCCTGTTAATGATGAAAAGGGGCACAATACCTGTATGGAGAGTCCGTTGAGCGCGCGCACGACATCGCCCACCTTCATGCACTGCCCCGACACCATGTTCTCGCACAGAGGGGCCACCAGCCGCACGCGGCACGGCACCTGACCAACAACACACACGTTACGATCACCATCTGATCTTCCGCTGCCACTACACACATGCATTATACCACAAAATTGAGAATTTACAGAAGGACAGCTCGCCCCTATTTCGAAGACTGATACCTACTCTGCGAGGGTTGCTACTGTTTTTTTATTGAATGTTTTAAATGGGTTTAGCGACAACTTTTTTTTTTTTGCTTAAAACGAGCGACAAAAAAAGCTATCGGGAAAGAAACCCCTCATCAAATGTTTCATGTAACAAAACGTAAGTTCTAAACTGAATCTTAGTAGTTTGCATTATGTATACTGAGACTGAGTTTGATTTACTTATTAATATTATCCGAAATCTTCAAAAATTTTAAAACAAAATCTTTAGTTGACAAAAAATGCCACGACATGATGATGATTAGATAGATAGATAGATAGATAAATCATTTATTCACTGACAAGACAGTACATGGCAACATTGCATGACAATACACATTTTTAACACTAATAATAGTTTAGGCATTATTCTAAAAACAGATAAGTAAACGACTAGAGATATTGTGGGGATAATTTGTCGTGCCAAGCACTGCATGTGACAGTAAAAAGGTCCTAACTCAGCATGTTGTCACAGCATGCTGTGACGCTGGTTATTCTGCTAGAACCTTGTGTTAGTGAGTCGACGCTAACGAGACAGAGAGGGCAAATTAGATGTTTGTTTGATTAAGGGCTGCCGCCGCAGAACAACAGCAGTTTGTACTCGCGAGTACTTTTGACTAGCAATTCTAAAAAGGAGCTCTATCGTAAGTAATTGAAATAAAGGTGACATAGGCTAGAATGACAAACGGTTCTCATAGTCGTACGGCGGCAACCAACGGCGTTTGTCATTCTAGGCGATGTCATCTATATTTTAAATACGTACGGTTCTTTTTTGAATTTCCATGAAAAGTGGTTGAGTTGTCGCTCGCAAAACGTACGTTTGGTCTGCGGCAGCCCTAAGACAATCGGAAACACTGCAACGGTATATTACACGCCGCCGCTTAAGAGCGAAATAATAGATGTGTGTGTGTGATATTGACGTTTCCTTGTAGCCGTCCGTTTGGGCACGCCCGCTTACATTTAGTTAGTGACAATACCTTGAGCTCAGCGAGCGCCCTGATGGCGCCGAGCGCGACGGCGCAGCCCGCCATGCTGCCGCGGTTCTCCACCATGCCTTGCGGACGCTTCAAGCACAACCCGCCGCTACCAGGAACATAATATACTACTAAATCAGATTACTTAAATACATCGTAAGCATCAGAAAGAAATATCAGTATGTTTATCAAGCAGGGAAAACAGGCATTGTTAAGAGTGTTCTTGAACCAGGAACTGGGCATCATGGGGCTACAATTTTAAGAGTACCGAATGTTGAACACAATTAAATGAATGAATAATAGTATAAAAGAGGACATGGAAGACAAGTGGCCCTAATATCACACGAATCAAAGGTAGCGCTGACCTGTCGAAGGTGACCCCCTTGGCGGCGATGAGCACGGGCTGCGTGGCGGCGGCGCCGGGCCCGTCGTACGACGCCTCGAGAAACCAGGGGGGCTCGCACGAGCCGCGCGCCACCGCCAGGAACGCCTGCATGTTCTGCGTGCGGATCCACTCCTGGTCGCGCGCCTCCACCTTCACGCCGAGCGGGCACAGCACGTCCAGCGCGTGCTGCGCGAGCTCCACCGGCGTCATCTTGTTGGCCGGCATGTCCGACAGGAACCGCGCCCAGTTCTGTCCGCGAGCCCTCGTTGCGCCTTCCGCGAACAACGCTTGTTCATCCCCCCCGCCCCCCTCTAGCAGCGACACTTCCGCCTGCGGCTCGCGCATCTCGCACGACTTGAACTCCTGGAACCTGACATGTCATCAAACCTTAATTAGATACATCATATCGGCTGAAAAATCTTCCTCTTATAAAAGAGTGGCATACCTCCAGGCGGCCAGCGCGGCGCCCTCGGCGGCAGCGTCGGGCGCGCCGCAGCCGTCCACCAGCACGCGGCGCGGGGAGCGAGCCTGCAGCGCCGCCACGCCCGCGCCCACGCCACTGCGCACGTTCTCCTGAACCGAGGACAACCACGCCATGTAACTTGTAAATAAATCAGTATCTGATTCCAGTCAGATTGGCCGAGAAGCCTGTGAGGCAGGTTGTGTCGCACTAGCACGTCTCGAGGGACATTATACAGGGCCAGGCTTGGGCATGGCGCTTCCTGAAACACGAGCTGCCCAAATGAGCTGAGAAGTTGCTTAGTAATAACGCAAGATTTGCGGCACTGACCTGGAATCCTAAAGACACTTGAGTCTGATGTACAAATTGCTATTTCTTTTTCACTAGTGGAGTTAAGTACAGTTTTCATGGAGCGTGGACTCACCCTGGACATTTCCAGGTGCTCAAGCGCGTCATATCCCGCGTCCTTGGGTCCGATGCACGCGAGCGCGGCCGCGCACAGCTCAGGCGTCGGCTCCGACACCAGCAGCGCGCGCCCTGTTTCCAATCGACCCGAACACCTGTCCACATTCACCAGGTTCATGAATATTTAGCTCGTCCACTCCTCGCTAAACTACTGGGTAAAGGGGGCGCGTGTTAAGGTTTCGGGCCATCCGACAACGGCCACTCTCTGGACTGCCCGTCATGATACCATGACAAACTTTGGAACGCTCTGCTTTCCGATGCTGTTCTAGAATCTTCCACCTGAGCAATTTGACAAATGATTTTTTCCTGTTGGGAAAAGAAAAACATACTCGTTAAGCGCACTGGTGAGCTTCCCGCCGGATTCCTGGTCGAGCTTGCGCGCCGCCTCCGACAGCTCCCACGCGCCCGGCTTCCCGAACACGCCCACCACCGCGCACGGCTGCAACACACACCGTTTATACATATAGGGCGTATAAACATTTCGTTGAGTCATACTAAATAGGACATTATCATCAACCACTACACCCTTGATGGGCGGTTTCCAAACACATCACACATCTCAGAATGCACACACAATTAGTGAATGAATACTGACTGCTGTCCGCTTGTAGGTTTCACCCTTAATCTAGTTTTACGAAACCCACAGGTACAAATAGGTGACGCTATTCGAAGCCGGCACCTCGGGACAAATAATTAAAACTTGTCCGAAACGAGTAGCATTCTCAGTTAGCGCTTACACATAATAAAGAGTTCTTTTGCTGACCTTGCTAGCACCCTGCGCCTTGCAGTCATCGTCGGCGGGCGGGGCGCGGCCCCCTGCCCCCGCTCCGCCAGGAGCAGCGCTGGTGCCGCCGGGGGCGCAGGGCGAGCCGCTACACGCGCGGCTCCACACACGACTTAAATGTTGTTGGTTACGAGTCCATATCACACTAGATAGAAATTTTGACAATGCCATCCTAAAAGTAAAGTTGTGTAGACAAAAATTATGATTGTTGGTGGTAAATGATGAACTAACAAAATGTGACCAACTAGATTTTGGAGAAAATGTGAAAATACACTGATTTTAAATTTGAAGTTACATAGGTACCTACCTTAACCACACAATATGTTGCATCTACTTAATTGGACCTCCTCAGCATTTTGTGTGTAAATGTGGGTTGTCTCCGCAGACACAGCACTACAGTGCTTTTCTCAAGAAACTTTGTTACAGGAAATAAAGTTAAAGCAGTAAAGTTAAGATATTTTATTGCCGAAGTTCAGTTTAAAAGTTGTGGTCTTAGGAACATGTCTCATTGTTAAAGATATTCTAGTGAATCTATCAATAGTGGAACCTCTTACATATGTTTCAGAACATAAATCTAAATTGGAAATAGTCTCATCTAAAATATCACATTTCACTTCCTCAATAGCATGTAAATGGTCCTTGTAGAGTTCATCCTTTAAGATCAGTAAGCTGCGTGGCTCCAGCAACAGTGCACCCGCCTCCCTTCGCTCCTCGCCTTCTTTAGTCTTTTGGTACAGCCGGAGAACTATGTGTGAGCCCAGGGACAGTGTAGCGATTACCGGATGAAACAGTGGGCCATCCTCGTGTGCCATGATGCCCTGCCCGGGGTGGTACTCGTTCACTAACACATGGTTGGGCTGCGGAGGCGCGTCATGCGGCAGTCGGTGGAGTTGGTCTTGCAGCCAGCCCGGCAGCTGCTCGGCGAGCATCCCGCGCGCGTGCGGCACGCCGCCCCAGTTCTGCAGGCGGCGCCCCGACAGCTGCGTCCACTTGGGCCGCGGCGCGCCGTACACGCGCCCCAGCAGCGCCGCCTCCTCCTCGCGAGACACCCACTCCCGCACGTAGAACGCGGTCGCACACAGCTGCCGACATGATACTACATAAGAGATTGGGTCAGAGCATACATATTCACTGCTATCTACATAAGTTTATTTTAACTTACATTCTGGACTCTGTATTGTTCAAGACTTGATAACTCTATACGAGACATTTTGCAAACTTTTCTCTATAATGAAAAACTTTTAGCGAGCTTTTATCAGAAAAATGACATGAATGTCACGAATGAATATCGCACTTTACTGAAACTAAATCTTGATAAAAACTGATTTAGCTCTGCTTCACTGATTTTATTTAAAGAAAAATAAAAATACGAGGATGAATGAAAACAAGAACAACACACGACACATTCATTTCATTTGTATTTTATTTTTCTTTATGGAAAGGCAAAACGATCTAATCCCATACAGCCTATTACAGAGCCGTAAGCATAAACACACTTTTAACCAAAAATCCACACTAATATTATAAATGCGAAAGTAACTCTGTCTGTCTGTCTGTCTGTCTGCTACGCTTTCACGGCCAAACCGCTGAACCGATCTTCATGAAACTTGGCACAGAGATTGCTAGCATACCGAGAACGGACATAGGCTACTTTTTATCACCATTCGAGGGTCTGGAGTACAGCTGTAGACCACCAGGTGTACCACCAGGAGCCCAGCTAAACTATTAGAGATACAGGAATGGTTCCGAAACAAAAGTTGTTCAGTATGATGGGCCGCTTCTTTTCACAAGGACATTGAGGATCTGGAGTACCTTATGTAGACCACCAGGTGTACCATCAAGAGCCTAGCTAAACTATTGGAGATACAGGCATGGTTCTAAAACAAAAGTTGTTCATTATGATGGGCAGCTTCTTTTCACAAGGACATTGAGGATCTGGAGTACCTTATGTAGACCACCAGGTGTACCATCAGGAGCCCACCTTAACTATTAGAGATACAGGCATGGTTCTAATACAAAAGTTGTTCATTATGATGGGCCGCTTCTTTTCACAAGGTCATTGAGAATCTGGAGTACCTTATGTAGACCACCAGGTGTACCATCAGGAGCCCAGCTAAACTATTAGCGATACCTACAGGCATGGTTCTAATACAAAAGTTGTTCAGTATGATTGACCGCTTCTTTACGCAAGGACATTGGGGATCTGGAGTACCTTAAGTAGACCACCAGGTGTACCATCAGGAGCCCACCTAAACAATTAGAGATACAGAAATGGTTCCAATACAAAAGTTGTTCAGTATGATGGGCTGCTTCTATTCACAAGGACATTGAGGATCTGGAGTACCATATGTAGACCACCAGGTGTACCATCAGGAGCCCAGTTAAACTATTAGAGATACCTACAGGCATGGTTTTAAAACAAAAGTTGTTCAGTATGATGGGCTGCTTCTTTTCACAAGGACATAGAGGATCTGGAGTACATTATGTAGACCACCAGGTGTACCTACCATCAGGAGCCCAGCTAAACTATTAGAGAGACAGGCATGGTTCTAAAACAAAAGTTGTTCAGTATGACGGGCCGCTTCTTTTCACAAGGACATTGAGGATCTAGGGTACCTTATGTAGACCACCAGGTGAACCATCAGGAGCCCACCTAAACAATTAGAGATACAGAAATGGTTCCAAAACAAAAGTTGTTCAGTATGATGGGCTGCTTCTTTTCACAAGGACATTGCGAGGATCTGGAGTACCTTATGAAGACCACCAGGTGTACCATCAGAAGCCCAGCTTAACTATTAGCGATACCTACAGGCATGGTTCTAATACAAAAGTTGTTCAGTATGATGGGCCGCTTCTTTTCACAAGGACATAGAGGATCTGGAGTACCTTATGTAGACCACCAGGTGTACCATCAGGAGCCCACCTAAACTATTCGAGATACAGAAATGGTTAAAAAACAAAAGTTGTTCAGTATGATGGGCCGCTTTTTTTCACAAGGACCTTGGGGCTCTGGAGTACCTTATGTAGACCACCAGGTGTACCATCAGGAGCCCAGCTTAACTATTGGAGATACAGTAATGGTTCCAAAACAAAAGTTGTTCAGTATGATGAGAATAAGTTGAGAAAGGACATTGGCAACTTTTTACCGAGGATTTTTTTTGTTATCTACTGATTTTTGTATTCAACGGATAGCAAGTTTTGAATTGTGCCTTTAACAACAGAAGCAAGCAAGTCATCTTTAAACAGTAGAGATAAGGACTGTTCTAATATCACTGTCATACTTATTATGAATATGTATAGGTACCTCTACATATCTCATTTAGAACCTGTGGCAAAAAAGCTATCTAACGCGGACGAAGTCGCGGGTAAAAGCTAGTAGTTTGTAAAGTTGTGTGTGAATAAATAAATACAATATTAAGTACATACTTTTGATACTATGTAGGTATAAAACATATTTACTACTGCCCACTCACACAGACTCAGCTGCATACATACATACATACATATATCACGCCTTTATCCCTTGCGGGGTAGGCAGCATGGACTTAATTTTCTTTACAAGAGTAGGTCGAGAAGATACAGAAAAAAAAGTTAATGTCACCTGCACAGATCTCTTATATATATGTCCTGTCACCTGACAATTTGTTGTTTTGTAAACAATTTAACCAAAATAATTGAAATTAAATTGAATTAAATAATTAAAAAGTAGTCGAATTTGAAAACTTAAGAATATACTCTTACCCTTACTTATTTAATGATAGCCTTATGAGTTTAATTTAAAGTTGATATTTTGTTTACGTTATAACCTTAAATAGTCCGGGAGTATAAGCGCCTAAGATGTCCCTGTTTCCTGCGTACGGGCAGGCTCCGACCGGCCAGGAACTCAGTCTGAAGCTTCACGATGTGGATATGCAGTGTGACAGCAACGAGGGATCTCAAGGTTAGCACAACCGCATAATCACGCCAGCCGAACTATGGACCTTGGGTCTGACTTTCCTACTGTACTTTTGCTGTTGTTTAAGACGTGGAGTTGTCGCCCGGCGCGGAGTGCTTGCTGCTGGCGGAGCCGCCACCGTCCCCCCCGCGAGCGGTCGCCGCCCCCGCCCCCCCTCCCGCTGACTTCTACCTGGACCGCAAGCTGGACCGCGGCAACCTGCGCGTCTCCACACTCTACTATCCAGCGCGGCCAGAGTGAGTTTACTTTCATATTTGACTATTTTAATTTAGTACCAGATTATCAGTTAAAAAGCAAATAGAGAGTCCGTTTTGTTGAACGGTTGAGCTTAAAGATTAAGACTTTTGCTGTTGAGTTTTTATGAATGTGTCCAATATTTGGGGTTGGTAGTTCTTGAAATTGGGTAAAATGGTTGCAAACAAAGGAGCTGGTGAGGTAGGACACCTGTGTCACACTTGCACACAGACGGGTGCATCTGCCAGTGCAATTGCAACCTCCCCTGGTTTTTTGGTGTGATATCAAATTTTATCAATTCTTTATGTTGTGTGTGTTAAAGGTGCATATTCATTTGGCAACATTTGTCCCATAACATGTTACGAAATGTAATAAGTTCTGACAAATTATTATAATTTCTTACAAAAGTAGCAACCACCGAATGGTTTCACCTGCTGCTAACCATTTTCCCGCAGGAAAAAGATCTTTTTCCAGCCTGAATTATACATAAAAACCTTCCTCTTTAATCACTATCTACTAAAGAAAACTGCATAAAAATCCATTGCAAACTTTAATAGTAGTTTATGCAACTGTCATATAATGGGGGTCATTAGAATGCGAGTGTCTGTTTATCACACGAGGCGTAGCCGATAATAGATTGACACGAGCATTCTAATGCCTAATTATATGCAGTTGCATACACTATTTTATCTACACTCTAAAAAATTTACTCAGTTGAACACTTTTCCAAACGTCCGCACCGGCGATTGCAAGGCCCGATACATGGTCAAATTCAATACGAGAAAGTAATATGGCTTGATATGAATTTTTGAAGATTCTTTACTAACAGTTGTTTAGATGTCGAGTCTCAACAGCTAATGACTAAACAACTGAACAACAACTGAACAACACTAAACAACAACTGAACAACACTGAACAACATCGGAATAACATCTGAACAACAACTAATCAACATCTGAACAACAACTGAACAACATCTGAACAACGTCTGAACAAAAACCTATTAAAAAAACAGAACAAAAACCTATTAAAACAACTGAACAACATCCGAAAAATTACCGTACAACAACAACTGTCAGGTGCGGCGGAAGATAGCGATTTGTTTTTATTCGTTTCTTTTCTCAACTTTATCGTATTAAGAGTTTTCTCATTAAGTCATTACGCTTCTGTAATTTATAGTAAACCCTAGTTTTTATAGGCAGAATGCATAAAGTAGGTCATTATGCATCTGTTTTCGAATTCATAATTCAAACATTATGAGACGAGTGTAGATAAAAGATCTAAGGGTGCATAGGGACATGGGAACCCACTTCATTTTATACTATTTAGTGATAATGTTTGGTAGTTAAATTATTGAAAGTACATATAAAAAATATTAAACTATGATGTACCTACCTATGCAGTTGTACTGATGGAATATTACATAGTTGCTCAATTGTAATATGGCAGATAATTTCCCCCATTTTCCTTATTTTATGTAATATGGCTAATCTTCGGATGAGACATCTGCATGACTTGTGATCAGCTGATCAGCTCCTCCAGTTAGTACCATGTCATCCAACCAACCAGATATACAGGATTATTTTTTATTCAGCACGGAAATTGTACAGGGTGATTCTACAAATTTTACAATGGGGGATAAAATCCAGCTGTTCTATACATTTTGTTCAAGTAGGTAAGAATTTTTCTATGGAACAGCTGTTTTTGTTCGCAATATCGCAGGAGGCCCCATAGTGAAAATTGTTCAGAATCATCAGTAGGATCACCCTGTAAAATTTCCGTGCTGAATAAAAAATAACCCTGTACAGTACATAAAAATATAAGCTGCAAATATTTTAAGGGTTGAACCAGCCCATTTTCTATTAGTCCGAGCCGGTTTTGTATAAGGACAATAAAAAATTGTTATAAAAAAAAAAAAATTGTGTTATGCAAATTTCTTTTTTTTACAATGACCTATCATGACATCAATAAGTGATAATACTATCCTACATTGAACAAAGTTATTTCATTTTCATTTTCCATGAATGATGAAACTGATTGACTTTCCCAGAGTAACATTGATTGAAATATGAAAAAAACTAACCTCCCTTACAAATTTACCCCGTGGGCTGGAACATTTTGTATGGGTGGTCCAATTTTATTTTGTCATATTTTGCCCCATGTTCCTTGGGGAATGTTGTTCAGTTTCATGGGCTGGTTCACCACTTGTAATATTTGCAGTATTTTTTTGATATCTTAGAGAAATTGGCAGGGAAAGAGTTATTCATTAAGAACCAGAATCTACATATATATTTTTAGATACCGAGCGCGTGACGCAGCAGCTCTGGGCGTGCACGCGCGTGCAGTGCGCGCGGTGCGCGGGGGGGACGTGCGCGCGCCGCGTGCCAAGCGGTACTGGCGGCGCGCGGCGGCGGCGGGGGCGGGGTGCGGGGGCGGGGCCGACGCGGGCGTGGCTGCCGAGCTGGCGCAGCGCGGCGCCGCCTTCCGGCAAGCGCTCGACGCCGAGCCCGCAGACGAGGAGCTCTGGCTGAGATACATCGACTTTCTGGTGAGTAACCAGAAGAGTTGTGCTGTAAGTCGAGCCGTGTGATGTCGGCTTAGAATAACATCACCCAATTTCATTCCCGTTGGTGTCGTAAGAGGCGATTAAGGGATTCGAGGGTTACATGTATATTGCAATTTCAGGTGATGGTCTGACAACATAAACACAATTTTCCGAATTACCCTCAAATGTGTTAGATTGTTTTATACGGCATTTTACGCTCTGCCTACCCCGCAAGGGATATATGCATGTATGTTTGTATACAACAAAGAAAAGTCATAGATGGTTAATATGTTATTGTTTGAACAGGAGTGGTCCGTTCCTGGTGAAGACAGCAAGGGGTCGGAGGGCGCAGTGGAGGCGGCGCGCGCGGGCGTGGCGCACAACCCGCGCAGCGCGTGCCTGCGCGCGCGCCTGCACGCCGCGCTGCGCCGCGCGCTCGCGCCCGCCGACCTGGCCGCCGGCCTGCGTCACATGACACCTGCAGGTCAGTCGCTCGCGTTGCAGATACACCACCGGAGCCACGTACAGCATTACAGCTTAAGAAGTGATTAAAGAGCTTAAGTAAGTAAAAATACTTTATTGCACAAAAATATACATTAAAAGTAACACAAACATCTTAAGTTAGAATGCGCAGAGGCAGCCTTAGCGCTAAATGCGACCTCTTGCAGACAACCTTAGGTAGTAATTCAATGTGCGTATTCATTTGGGAACATTTGTTAGGTGACATCGTTTCGCAACAAGTTCCGAGTGTTTCGCTACACCGAGATACTTACACCAATATAAATATCGCCGGAATTATGTTCCGAATAAGTTAATGTTTCCGGTACAAACATCTCCGCCATTATATATTTCAGCTAGCTGATGCCTGCAAACTTTTCGTTTCTTGCTTTTCACTTTGACTTAACACCAACCAGGTTACCAGGATATAACATGTACAATTCTATTTCTTTTTGCGCCATCATCCTTCAAAAAATTCTTGACTTCAATTTGAAACAAATATCGTTTTCAGATGGTGGTGGTGGCGTAAAGTTACATGCCGTGTGATTAACCTGGCCAGCCCCGTGGAAGTGCCTTGATTTTTATTTTTTTATCCCGCCCGAGCCGGTTTTCTATTAGGACATTACAAAATTGTTATAAAAAGAAGAAAATTGTGTGATACAAATTTCTTTTTTTTACAATGACGGTTCATGACGTCAATAAGTGATATGATAAAACTATCCTACATTGAATAAATAATTTCAATTTCAATTACAATTTACTTGCTCTGGAGGAAGAAAATTACTATCACGCTGATAAGCTTTTGCTGAAGCTTAAATTTTGAAACCAAACCTAAATGCTACGTTGGATTGTTCATCAACTTAGGTATTGCACTGAAAGGTTGTTTATCTATTATAATGATTATTAATGAGTATATTTATTTATACCGTGTGATTCCGGCCGGGAATAACACCACCAGAATTTAACCCGTTGGTGTCGTAAAATGCGACTAATGGATGTATCAAGAGTGAGTCCAATATCTTGCACTGCGCTCGCCAACGCGACAGCCAAGCTGGTGAGGTGATGTTGAAACTTTAGCTGGGCTTTATGAGTTCCTAATCAAGATGCTCTACAATTGAAGCAACTTATTTTGTATCGCTCATACTGTAGTACTGTTATTATACTGTTTCCCGTGTGATGCCGGCTTAGAATAGCATTACCCCATTTCTTGCCCGTGGGTGTCGTAAGAAGCGACTAAATGACTCGAGGGTGTGTATTGCAATTTTAGGCGATGGGCTGACAACCTGTCACTATAGTGATATACAGTTTATCTGATGAACTTCAAAAATTTGTCAGACGTGGCGTAAATGACCGTTTTTACGGCCGTGTATGCTCTGCCTACCCCGCAAGGGATTATAGGCGTGATGTATGTATGTATGTATGCATACTGTAGCTGTCGCCCTAAAAATTCTACGTTTAATCGTTTTTCCAGTGGGAATTTTTCCGCGGTAAAAAGTATTTTAGATATTGACCACGAACAACTTTTACTGTGCAGACATTTCTGTATCTCTCATACTGTAGCTGGCCGCCTAAATCTACGTTTAACCGTATTACCCGTGGGAATGAGCTATTTTCCCGCATTAAAAAGTATTCTAGTTGTTGATTAGATTAGGTTGAATAGCCATATACACGACAAAAAGTCTTATTCAAATCCGTCCAGTAGTTTCGGAGATTAGCCCGGACAAACATACAAACAGTTATAAAAGAATGAAATGTGTCCTAAACCTATTTCAACATCACCTACAATTAGTTTTTCGTAAATTTGTTTAATGTATATAGTATACACTGGACCACAAATAAAACGGGTCGGGAGGAAAATCGCCAATATCTTCAAAAGTACCAAACGTAGCTTAATGAAACAAAGACTATATGAAAGACCATTTCAAGGCGCACAGATGTTATTTAAAACTTTTTATTTTTATTTTATAATCGTATTAGAAAACCTGAAATTAAAAAAAACATGGTCGTTTTCAAACTGACAACCCAAAAATTTTAATCAATTGATTTGAGTTTCTTTAAATAAAATAAATAATAAAAAATAAAAATGTTTATTTCCTTCAAATACATTTAAAGTTGACAAAATACGCCGATGTCTCTCTTTAAGCTTAGCACCTGTGTTGAGAGACACCGCTCTTCCTTACCACATCAATTGAAGAAGGCAATAAAAATAAACAAAAAACAAATGAAAAAGAAAAGAAAACTACATGTTCGCATAACAATTATGATATGATTATGATACAAATTCAAAAGTGTTTAGTGTGTGTGCATGTGTGTGTGTGTGTGTGTGTGTGTGTGTGTGTGTGTGTGTGTGTGTGTGTGTGTGTGTGTGTGTGTGTGTGTGTGTGTGTGTGTGTGTGTGTGTGTGTGTGTGTGTGTGTGCGTTTGTGTGTGTACGTGTGTGTGTAATAAATATCGTTTTCATTACGCTAATCTTTTAATAAATTTTCAATATCCTCATAAGATGTCTTTCTTTCTTTCTTTTAGTTTTAACATTTAATTTACTATAAATATGATGTCTCTAATTTGTAAACTTTATTATTCTGACTGAAGTCATCATGTCATTGACCATCGAAGAATGCACTAAGATCCTGACATTGCTCGAGGTTGGACGAAGCCAACGAGACACACCAAGAACTGTTGGTATGAGCCTCTCCACGGTTCAGAGAGTTGTCCAGCGGTTCCGTGAAACTGGGTCCAATCTGAGAAGACCAGGAACAGGTCGACCAAGATTCACGACGGCGCGGGAGGACCGCTATATGGTGTCAACCATATTGAGAAATCGCTTTCTCACGGCTGTTGATGCAAGAAAACAACATTTACGAGCTGTAGGAAACAATATATGCACGGAAACTGTAAGACGGCGTCTGTCTTAAGCTAACCTAAAGCCGTTAAGACCTGCAAACGGGCCAAAACTCGAACGACACCACATAAACTCAAGGTTGAGTTATGGTAGAGAACACTCGATGATTTGTCTAGAGTTATGTTTTCAGACGAGTCCAGGTTCTGTCTGTACAAGCACGACGGGAGGAATAGAGTATACAGAAGGCCGAACGAGCGCCATATCCAAGTCTGTAAAGAAGAAAAAGTGGCATACGGCGGAGGCTCTGTTCACGTGTGGGCCGGGATTTCTTCTGAAAGCCGCACTGTGCTAGTGGTGATAGAAAATGGCACTTTAACTGCAGAAAGATATGTCATTGAAATTTTTAATGACCATGTTGGTCCATTTTTTGTGGAAATAGGCGAGAATGCCATTTTTATGCAAGACAATGCCCGCCCGCATGCAGCTCATATAGTGTTAGACTATTTTCAAGAAGTTGGTATCACACGCATGGAGTGGCCCGCTCGCAGCCCCGACTTAAATCCAATTGAGCACGCCTGGGACGTATTGGGAAGACGTGTTCGTCAGCGGAATCCTCCGCCAACCTCACTTCGTGAACTGAAAGAAGCTTTGATTGAGGAATGGTAGAATATTCCGCAGAATCGCCTCAAAACCTGGTCGAAAGTATGCCAAATCGTATAACAGCATTATTACAAGCTCGCGGACGCTACACAAAGTATTAAAATACGTGAAAACGACACCTCTATAGCCATTTCACATTCACGAAATTACAGCAAAAGTTTCACATTTTAAGTTATTTTACATTTCTTCTAAAAGAAAGGTTCAGTTTATTTAAGTTTATTTCCATGTAAGCTTAATAAAATTGTCTTTCATTTAGTCTTTGTTTTATTAAGCTACGTTTGGTAATGATTTTCCTCCCGACCCGTTTTATTTGTGATCCAGTGTAGATAAATACATGCTTCCCATTCAAAATTCGTCGTCAATTTGTCAGGTAACTTACTCGTGTTGTCGCGAGACAAAAATTGGCGAGATGTTCCCAAATGAATAAACACATCGTGTTGTTTCCAGAGCGCAGCGCGTGCGGGCGCGCGGAGCTGTTCGCGCGCGAGGTGTCGGCCCTGGCGTGCGCCGGCTCGCTGGCGGACGCGCGCGCCGTCGCCGCCGCCGCGGTGCGCGACCGCGCGCTCGCAATACACATGCACCTCGTGCTGCTCGTCTACGGTCAGTTCAACTTGTTCACGCGATAATGCGAGGATGCCTCCTGCTAGACATACTACGTATTTCCAAGTAGCTACATACTCCAAGTAGCTACATATGCACATACACATCTTGATATGTTCAAAAAGCGGGGAGACCAACAGCAGCATAACTTGAGAAATCCTGGCCGCCTTAAGGGGGTAAGGCACTGTATAGAAAAAGCACGAAGAACTGTGCATCAGTTGTTTTCAATAAACTGCCTGAGACTATCACGAGCGCCCAGAGCTTGCAATTTTTCAAAAACAAATTAAAATTGTGGCTTGTGGAACAAGCGTTCTACAGCTATGATGAATTTTTAAATTATAAACCTACCGTACAGGTACTTACCTAGGATGGATATGTCTGCAAATGCAGTTATTATTTATGATATATATATATATTTTATTTTCTTTTTATGTAATTTAATTTAAGACATTTCAATGTATAGTGATGATTATGAATTGAATCGACTTGTAATGAACATTACCAATAAAGTTATGTCTATGTCTACGTCTATGCCTTTGCTGACCACACAATCGAGGCTACCTCTGGACCTTTTTGGTGAGATCTTCGTCCAACGATCCGGGTGCGTCCACAGACGACAGACGTGCCCGGTGCACTCCCACTAGCTTGGCGGTCTTGCGTCCGCGATGTTGGCTCGGAGGGTGGTCGTGAGGGTGTTCCGCACTCTGTCGGTGCGGTTGACACCAGAGTCCAGACGCTGCAAACTGCTCTCTGGAAGACCTTGAGCTTCTAGTTGTGTTAAAAAACAAGTTTGGGCACCGAAGGTTAGGACAGACAAGATACAGATAGGACGAGTTTTCACTTTAGAGAGGGGGGAATTCATATTTACATCAATTATGCTTCAGTGACCCAGGCCTTTTTGATCCTACGATCAATTTATTTCTCTTGCCTGTTTTCGAAAGTTCCCACCGACCTATCTAACTGCCCATCAACGTCAAGCAACAACTGACAACGACTACCTGTTATGTTCTGTTCATTGCGATAACGTATCCATTATTGCCTAATTTTGTCAAAACAGCTGTTAGTTTTCTCAATAAAAACAGTAACAAACAACTTTCCTTAGAAAACTTCGGGCGAATTTTACGTTTTTGAAGATAATAATACAAAACCGGTGATGGATGTCGTTCCTCTTAGGTTGCGTGGTCCGGTCGGCGGGGCTGTGGGAGCAGCTGGTGCAGCTGGTGGAGCTGGTGGTGGCGATGAACTTCCCGCAGAGCTCGGGCTTCCCCCCGGCGGAGCGCGCGGCCACGGAGCGCGCGGCCGAGGCGCAGCTGGCGGCGTGGGAGGCGCGCGCGCTGCGCTGCGGGCTGCCGGGCGGCGCGGTGTGGGCGCGCGTGGAGCGGGCGCGCGCCGCGCTGCACTGGCGCGCACCCATAGCGCCCGCCCCGCTCGAGCTGGCGGCCGACCCGCAGCGCGCGCCGCCGCCCGCCGCGCTGGCGGACCTGCTGGCGCCGGCGGCGGGGGAGCGCGCCGCCTTCCGCCTGCTCGTCACGCTGCTGCGCCTGGCCGAGACGCCCTTGCTGCCCGCGTGCGGGTACGTGGCGCGCGCGGCGGCCGGCGGCGCGGGGCTGGCGGAGCCGGCGGCGGACTGGGAGGCGGGGGGCGGGGCGTCGCTGCTGGCGCTGCTGCGCGCCGCGCGCCGCCTGCCCCCCGCGCACCCCGCGCGCGCCGCGCTCTGCCCCCGCGCCGCGCGCCGCCTGCTCGCGCTCACGCCGCTCCGCTCCGCCACCGTCTCCTCCACTGATGACGACACCGGTCAGTTTAAAATCAGCACAAATTTATTATCTGCACAAATGCTCTAATAGGACTCTAATCATAATTTCGTCTCATTTAATTCGAACTAGGATTCGAATCAAATTAAAAACTTACAATCACAGTCTAATCAAACACAAGATTACAGTTAATTCGTAAAAAAAAATTATGTATGGTAGGTACATCTACTCTTTGTAAAAGTAATTTTTAGGTTATGTCCCGCAGATGCTAGAAATTAATTTCCCGTTGATGAGAGAATTAACCTAATAAGTATGCGTGTCGCATTATAGCCGTGTGGTGCCGGCAGAGTAGAATAGCACCACCCCATCTCTTTCCGCGGGGGGTCGTAAGAAGCGACCGCGGGGATAAATCCGACCCAAGCACATCGGTCCTGGAGAGGCCAACTCCACATTTAAACCCGGAACGGGGTCTCCTGGGGGCGCGTGTGACAGAGATCTACCGCGCGGCAGACTCCTGCAGCCGACCTGGCTCCGCACGTATCGACTAGTCGTTCCTGCGGATCCAGCCAGGAAGGCCGAGATTGTGGCGCAGGTACGCAGGCAGCCCTGCGTTTTACATAATAGCGTCCCAGGCAACGCAGTGTCTGCCTCAGACACTGTTTAAATCGTCTGTCACAGACGTGTGAGGCCAATGATGAATATGATGCGTGTCGCACACGTGGGGAGGCCTACGTCCAGCAGTGGACTGCAATAGACAGATAATGTATGTATGCGTGTCGCAGGTTTCGGCAGCTGGGCGCGCGCGCTGTGGGACGCAGCTCTCCACAGCGCGGGGGGTGCGGGGGGTGCGGGGGGCGCGGGGGGCGCGGGGGGCGCGGGGCGTGTGGCGCTGTTGTGCTGGCGGCTGCGCGTGCTGCACGCGCGGGCGCTCATCGCCGTGTCTGATGTAAGTACGTGTGATTATTTTTCACATTGGGACCTGAGATGTATTTATTTTGTATGCGATTATACCAATGTGTTCATTTGAAAATGTGCCTCGATGGGAATGTGCCCCGATAAAACTTAACTACAAAAAAGGCATTGTCATTGCCCGGTCATATAACTTTTTGAGCACTTGCGATTGCATTCACACATTTTAGTTGATTGACCGGGAGTATTTGACGGGGATTATTCGTTGTCAGCTTGTTGCATAGTATTATTTAAATGTATAACTAATTACGCACTAGTGCAAATTTAAATAATCATTATGTGTGCAATTAGTGTACGTACGTGGCCTTGTTCAACATAGGTAACATTATCTATTGACGCGACACTAATAAAATACCAATTCGGACATTTTGCTTACTCTACAAATTACACAACTTAAAACTATACCAAAGAACAAAAAGTAGATTTACGAATTATGCTACAGTGTATTTTCTATAATAATTAGACTGGTCCACAAACTTTTCTCTAGGCATAATCGGAAGAGCGCAAGTATCGATCCTTGGCAAATTTTTCTCGCGGGGCATTTTTCGTCCCCTGTTTTGTGATTGCTAGGCTTTTTATAAGTGTGCATGTTGCACATTATGCTGATTGTGTCCTTGCAATACAAGCCTTCATAGAATGTCCCAAGGAACCACAATAGCCACAAGAGGGGTCAGCGTCACGGCAGTGTTTTAATGAGTGTCCATATTGCTGACACTGGAAGCACCTCGTTATATGAGTACAATCTCGTAAGCGGCAGGATGACCAATTGATGAACACACGATCTTGCGGTATAAGAATTTTTCTTATCTTTGCTGGGGCTAGAATGTAATTGCAATAAGAGACTTCTTTTCTTTCCAGATTTGAGACTCAATCTCCCTGACTTCTTAAACAGCTCACGATCAATGCTAAACTTTTTTCCAGCAATATTCTGCTCTTTCATACAGATTCAGTTCAAAGATGTCACATGGTGCACCCATTGTCTCCTTTTCGTGGTCTCTTCTTTCAAGCCAGATGCTATGAGCAGATTTGTTTAGTTCTTCGATATCATTTTTTTGGTCAGAGCTAATAATGACACCACCGTTCTTGGTGTTCCAAACCCCGCAAATGTGAAGTTGCAATTTTTCCGGCCTGATTATTTCTTGAACAATTTTCTAGTTTGTTCGCCTTGTTGTTCTTTGTTTTCTGGGTAAATTGCAATAGTTGCAGTGCTAGGAGGGAAAATTACAATATCTTTTCCTTTTTTTCACTATGCTGGAATAAAGTGTTGTCAGGGTGTGCTGTTCTCTGCAAATTAGTAACGTGGCGCCATCTTGCGGATATGTTGGAACTTCTGTTAATTAACTGTAATGCGGTCATGTGTGCCGCAAGGCGCCACGCACCCTATGCCACCGAAGCTATGAGCTCACAGCAACACCAATTTGAAGCCAATAGTTCACAAACGTGATGAATCCCACAGATTTTCTAAAGATTGACATGTATGTGTTAGCACAGAAATAAAATCAATGGTATAAGAGTCTTTAGCCCAGCATCGGGAACCCGACGGTTCGATGACATGTAAAAAAACGTACAAATTTTTCAGGAAGAGCGTCGCGCTGTCCGAAGCGAAGCTCGCGAGGCGCTCCGTCGCTGGGCGGGCGACGCCGCGCTGCCTTTCGTCGTGTTCGCGCGCGTGGAGGCCGCGTGCGACGTGGCGGGTGACGTGGCGAGTGAGGGGGCGAGTCCCGTGGCGGGTGGCGTGGCGAGAGGCGTCCGCGCGGCGCTGCAGGCCGCCCGACAGGCGCTGCGCGTCGCGGCTGACGAAAACGCCACGTCTAGCGATGTTCATACCGCGCTTTATGCGGCCAGGTTAGTCAGTCATTCTCACTCGTTAGGATGCATATTTATGCTATTGAGAAAGTGACACTAATAGTAAGTTGGTCCTGAGCAGGGTCGTCCACGAACTGTCCGACAAAAGCAGCCCTTTGCCTGTGTGGGTGTGTGTGTGTGCGGCGACGCGGCGCGCGCTGCCCACCGGGGAACACTTGCTCCACCCACCGACACACGAGCTAGTGCAGCGAGCGAGAGATGAGGTAATGTGCTCGCTAGTGTAATATTGCAGTCAACTTGTTAAAACGCTGTTCAACTAAACCGCCAGCTCCTTCATTAAACGACGCCATTCAACCACACACCTGAATTTTGATATCCATGGAGTTGAACAATCAACCATGACGGAGGGCGACCCGGGTGAGGTCGAATTGAAGCAGTACTTTAGGGAAACACTGCGAGAATATGAAATTAATCATCAAGGTAATTTTGTTGTTATTTCACTTATATTTAGCTATTAACAGTTTATTTAACTATCACAATCCCAAATAAACATAGTTTGTAACGTAGTCATCCAATGCGAAATTTAATACAGTGATGTTAACGTTCAAACAACAAGACTGTTGGGAAGACTGGGGTACCTACATCTGAATGGGTTATCACTTTTAGTACGTGGTGTTTTCTTTATTTTTACCCGACTACCTCAGAAGGAGGGTAATGTTTTTCAAGAGTATACGTTTGTTGGTGAGTTTATGGACGAGTAGGTAAATTATATGTCACAATTAGCAACCTAAACGGCTTGATGTATTTTGACATGTAAAGTGTAGTAATAGTACATTGTTGTCGAGGTATGGAAAATAAGACTTTGCTGGACGAGTATAGTTTGAAGTCCGAGCCGCAGGCGAGGACTTCAATTATACAAGTCAAGCAAAGTAATTTTCTCCGAGGCTTACATCGTGCTTTTCTCAAAAAAAGGCTAGGAAATGAAAGATTGTACTTCTTATAAAAGTTGGCTAGCGACCACAACACAACGAAACAAATAAAAATTTACAATTTTCCCACCAATTGTAATTTTTTAAAATAAATTCGCCTGTAAGGCACAGTATTACGTAATATTCAGCCATACTAAATGTTTAGTTCATTCTTTTCTTTTTAATTCTGGACAGGCAAGGGTCTTCACATCATACAGCATCGTCTTTAGTTACCTGTTTCATACAAAATTACGTTCCGTTTCTATGAGAGTCATCGAGATAATTTTGAAATCAAATTATGTGGGTTTAGCGTATAACGAATTTATCTTAATGGACACCAGCAAAGGATTTCCATACAACTTTGCTGGCGTGATCTGAGACGTGACAAACAATGTGAAACTTCGCGGTTTCTTTTTTTGAAAGAAATGAACACATTTCCTAGCATGTTTGAGAAAATTAGTGTTAGCAGCGCAAGTAAAACTGGGAAGGTATCCCAGTTTTACTTGCGCTGCTAACACTAATTTACTCAAAATTCAATGAGACGTAAAAATAGTAGATGTTACGTATGCCACGTATGTCATGTTTGCCACGTATATCATGTATGCCACGTATTTCATGTATGCCACGTATGTCACGTATGCCACGTATGTCATGTATGTCATGTATGCCACGTATGTCATGTATGTCATGTATGCCACGTATGTCATGTATGTCTTGTATGCCACGTATATCATGTATGCCACGTATGTCATGTATGCCACGTATGTCATGTATGCCACGTATGTCATGTATGCCACGTATGTCATGTATGCCACGTATGTCATGTATGCCACGTATGTCATGTATGCCACGTATGTCATGTATGCCACGTATGTCATGTATGCCACGTATGTCATGTATGCCACGTATGTCATGTATGCCACGTATGTCATGTATGTCACGTATTTCAAATATGCCAAATATGTGATACACATCATGTATGTAAAATAGAAATAGAAATTTCTAGAAATTGAAATTTACTTAATTCAATGAAATTCACTTATGGACGTCATGATCGTAAAACAAAATGTTTCAACGGTGATGGATTATAAATATTTAACATTAAAAAAAAAACCGGTCACAAAGAGACGAATCTAAAGACATATTATGTTAAACCGTTTGGGATGTAGCCCGTGAAAAAGAATTTACTTGTCAACATACAATGTATACATATATGCATACATTCATTCATACAACTCTCCTTCTGAGGCAGTCGGGTAAAAAAGCCTCTATTTCTGTTGACATACTCCTTGACAGAATAAAAGCAGTCCATTAGGAGCCATTCATTTAGTTAATTCTAAATTGGTTTCCTTGGATATATTTCAAAGTTGTAGGTAAATTATTATAGATACACATATTATAGACATATTTTCTCTTTATAGACAAACTATGGACCCGTCTTATCACATCTGAGTGCTTTACAAGGTAATTTTCTTTAGAGCGTACAAACAAACATGCAGCTCTAATGTACTGGCAAGGAAGCGGTAGAATTTTATATTTTTTAAATATTAGTTTGCAGCTATCCAAGAACCACGCTTTATCAATGGCTCGCATACAGCGTTTTTGGACTTTGAATGCTTTATTGATGTGAACAGAATTTCCCTATAACAATAGTCTAAGGTCTAAGGATGGAAGACACATGACCATGATATGCCGTTAAGGCGGCCTGCGTAAATATAGTTTGCCTTAATTTTTTAAGGCAAATACAAATCTATCAAGTCTATTACAAATTGAATCTACACGTGTTTTCCAATTTAAGTTGCTGTCAACGTTTCAAAAACGTTTCGTCAAACCCAAGAACTTTACATTTTTTACCTCCTCTATTATCCTGCCCTGGTATTTAATTGTTAGAGAAACCGGTTGAGAATGGTATGAATTAAATTGAATATATTTTAAGTATGTTGACAGATAGGCCATTCATCTCCATCCATCTAACAATATGGTTTATTGCTAAATTTGTTTGGTTTTTGTTGGTTAACACATATTGTCAGACTTGATCAAAATTGTCGTATCGTCTGCAAACAAAACACATTTTTCCGCAGTGGATTTTGGTAGGTCGTTTATATAGAGTAAGAAAAGCAGTGGACCGAGTATGCTACCTTGTGGAACTCCAGAGTTATTAATGTTCCAAGAAGACCTGTATTTTTCCTTAATAAAACTTTTGTTGTGATTAATAGTGGTTTGCAGTTCGGTACACTGCTTTCTACCACACAGATAGATCGCAATCCGCATTGCCTCTAATCCCATAGCGTTTCATCTTATCCAGTAATATTGAATGGTCGACATAACCAAAGGCCTTACTCATGTCCAACAGAACTGATGTAACTTTAGAACCGTCATTTAAGTTTTTCTGTGATAAATTTGAGCATTTCGAGCAGACAGTTGAAATTTTCACAGATGTTGTATTTCTGTTGCTGCTATAACAACAAATACTGAAAAACGTGTTTTTTATTTTTTTTGCGCGTTTTTATAGATAATGGTATGGAACCCTTCGTGCCCGAGCCCGACTTGCACTTGGCCGTTTTTATTTGTTATTTATTATCAATAATAATACTTTTCGTAATACTAATAGGGTAATCTTTGGATATTCATACCAATTTTTAATCTTCTCTTTTCGTGTGGGGATTTTTAGGTTATGCCCCCAGATGCTAGGAATTTAGAAATTTTCCGTTGATGAGAAGCAACCTACTCTCTCTCTCTCTCTCTCTCTTCGTATGGGACACCGAGTCGTCCAACGACCCGATGATCCCTGGTGTCAGAGTTTTTCAACCGCCTAATACTAGTAGTAGGCCTCTGACATGGTTGTGTAACGACCGCCGTCTAAGTAATCATAGACAGCAACCGAGACCGACGGCTTAACGTGCCCTCCGAAGCACGGAACCAATTTTTTGGACAATCAGATGGTTCACCCTGTAATGTCCTAACCAGACCGGGAACAAATTGATAAATATCAACTTTGTTAGTGACCCACCGAGAATTGAACCCGGAATTTATGCGTCGCAGGCAGTCGCACTACCACTGCGCCACATCGGCCGCAGTATTTTTAATAAGCGTATACTAGGAAAAAACAGAATTAATAAAAAAATCCTTTTACTCATTTAATTCGTAAAAATAATATCAATTACACCTGAGTGTTGCGAAATGTCACGTTAACTGGCACCTCACTTAAATTTAAATTTCGACGATACCTGTACATATCTTTATTGAATACGTGGTCTGCACGAGTGACTCTGTGCTAAAACACGCACAACATGCGTAGAGCACGCACAGAGTACGCATAGAGCCCGCGTGAGGCTGTATCCGCCCTAACACTGATGGTCACCCTAGCAAATTGAACGTTAACCAGTAGGCTAGGCGTCGTTTAGCCGTACTGTAGAACGTTGTCTTCAACCACTTACCTGATGAACGTTTAGTGGTGTATGTAGTTGAATGGCGTTGTTTGACTTACGAGCTAGTTGGCTGCGACAGTAACACCACGTTAGCTTGGCAATAATAGCCACTACCAATGTACTTATATTTAAGATAGCGCTATGTAATTGTTCTTAATTTTTCATTTTATTTATTTTAGGGAATTTTACAGCTACATTAACAAATAAATAGACTAATTGTTTAAGTACAGTACTAAGCCATTAATAAGGTTCCGCCTTCTTAGTTTAGTAGTACAATAGCCAATTTATATTATGATACGCTAGCGATGTGATTTACAGCGACAGTTTGAAGGAAACGTTATAATTACAGTTTTAAAATAGTAGTTTTTGGTTTCCAGTTGTGTCGATTTTCGCTACAGTTCGGAACAATGCACTGCCCAACAGTAGCTGTATAGATCATTTACAGTTTATTATCCCATAGTTTGGTCTAACTTCACTCAACTAGAATTAATGAGTACGATTTGTTTTCAGTTTCGACGCTATAAACTTTTCAAACAAAACTAATGAAAAACAATCCAAAAATCAACCTGTCATTTGTTCTTCTAATATTTATCGACAGTGCTTGCGGCAATGCCTGTCCTTAGAAGCGCAATACTCGGCCGCAGAAGAGCAGCAATCCGGAAACGAAGATGACGACTCTGTGGAGGATCTGCTAGCCGCCATGTTGCCCGGCGCGGCGGAGTGGGGCTGCGCGCGCGCACTGCTCCACGCGCGCACTGCACACGACCAGCTGCTGGGGGAGCTGCAGCGCACTGTGAGTACTGTGTGGCTGGAGGAGCTGCTAGCCGCCATGTTGCCCGGCGCGGCGGAGTGGGGCTGCGCGCGCGCACTGCTCCACGCGCGCACTGCACACGACCAGCTGCTGGGGGAGCTGCAGCGCACTGTGAGTACTGTGTGGCTGGAGGATCTGCTAGCCGCCATGTTGCCCGGCGCGGCGGAGTGGGGCTGCGCGCGCGCACTGCTCCACGCGCGCACTGCACACGACCAGCTGCTGGGGGAGCTGCAGCGCACTGTGAGTACTGTGTGGCTGGAGGATCTGCTAGCCGCCATGTTGCCCGGCGCGGCGGAGTGGGGCTGCGCGCGCGCACTGCTCCACGCGCGCACTGCACACGACCAGCTGCTGGGGGAGCTACAGCGCAATGTGCTTAACTTAACTTGTTAGCTAACTATGCATCTTTTAAAATAGTGTGTATACTTGAAGATAAAACGGGTCGCATACGTTACAAAATTGTAGCTCTTTCTGTCCTATCCTAAAATGATTTTGTGTATGTGCCGTACCGTTATTACTGCGCCCATACAGGGTGTCACATTTGAACTGACATGTATTGTTAACATCTTTTGTACTGTGACTTGCAATGATTAAATTGAAAGAAGTAGTTTATGCAACGCAACTGTCATATAATGGGGGTCATTAGAATGCGAGTGTCTGTTTATCACACGAGGCGTAGCCGAGTGTGATAATAGATTGACACGAGCATTCTAATGCCTAATTATATGCAGTTGCATACACTATTTTATCTACACTCTAAAAATTAACTCAGTTGAACACTTTTCCAAACGTCCGCACCGGCGATTGCAAGGCCCGATACATGGTCAAATTCAATACGAGAACGTAATATGGCTTGATATGAATTTTTGAAGATTCTTTACTAAAAGTTGTTTAGATGTCGATTCTCAACAGCAAATAACTAAACAACTGAACAACAACTGAACAACACTGAACAACTACTGAACAACACTGAACAACATCGGAATAACATCTGAACAACAACTAATCAACATCTGAACAACATCTGAACAACATCTCAACAACATCTCAACAACAACTGAACAACATCCGAAAAATTACCGTACAACAACAACTGTCAGGTGTGGCGGAAGATAGCGATTTGAGTATTGGAAAAAAAAACTTCGTTTTATTTCTCAACTTTATCGTATTAAGAGTTTTCTCATTAAGTCATTACGCTTCTGTAATTTATAGTAAACCCTAGTTTTTATAGGCAGAATGCATAAAGTAGGTCATTATGCATCTGTTTTCGAATTCATAATTCGAACATTATGAGACGAGTGTAGATAAAATATATCTTGAATCTTGATATGAATTTCCAAAAACAATTAAAATGTTGTAATGTTATAGAGTGGCTGGCGGCTCCCTGCAGGCTTGCGTTACCGCGAGCAGGTAGCGTGCGCGCTGGTGTCCGCAGCCACACGCGCCTCCCGCGCGGCTGCAGCGCGCTACCTCGCGCCGCTCTTCCCGCTCAACATGTACCTCGCGCTCGGTACGTGTGCACACACACACACACACACACACACACACACACACACACACACCCCGCGCGCTGGTGTCCGCAGCCACACGCGCCTCCCGCGCGGCTGCAGCGCGCTACCTCGCGCCGCTCTTCCCGCTCAACATGTACCTCGCGCTCGGTACGTGTGCACACACACACACACACACACACACACACACATACACACACCCCGCGCGCTGGTGTCCGCAGCCACACGCGCCTCCCGCGCGGCTGCAGCGCGCTACCTCGCGCCGCTCTTCCCGCTCAACATGTACCTCGCGCTCGGTACGTGTGCACACACACACACACACACACACACACACACATACACACACCCCGCGCGCTGGTGTCCGCAGCCACACGCGCCTCCCGCGCGGCTGCAGCGCGCTACCTCGCGCCGCTATTCCCGCTCAACATGTACCTCGCGCTCGGTACGTGCACACACACACACACACACACACACACACACACACACACACCCCGCGCGCTGGTGTCCGCAGCCACACGCGCCTCCCGCGCGGCTGCAGCGCGCTACCTCGCGCCGCTCTTCCCGCTCAACATGTACCTCGCGCTCGGTACGTGCACACACACACACACACACACACACACACACACACGCACACACACACCCCGCGCGCTGGTGTCCGCAGCCACACGCGCCTCCCGCGCGGCTGCAGCGCGCTACCTCGCGCCGCTCTTCCCGCTCAACATGTACCTCGCGCTCGGTACGTGTGCACACACACACACACACACACACACGCACACACACACCCCGCGCGCTGGTGTCCGCAGCCACACGCGCCTCCCGCGCGGCTGCAGCGCGCTACCTCGCGCCGCTCTTCCCGCTCAACATGTACCTCGCGCTCGGTACGTGCACACACACACACACACACACACACACACACATACACACACCCCGCGCGCTGGTGTCCGCAGCCACACGCGCCTCCCGCGCGGCTGCAGCGCGCTACCTCGCGCCGCTCTTCCCGCTCAACATGTACCTCGCGCTCGGTACGTGCACACACACACACACACACACACACCCCGCGCGCTGGTGTCCGCAGCCACACGCGCCTCCCGCGCGGCTGCAGCGCGCTACCTCGCGCCGCTCTTCCCGCTCAACATGTACCTCGCGCTCGGTACGTGTGCACACACACACACACACACACACACACACACACACACACACACCCCGCGCGCTGGTGTCCGCAGCCACACGCGCCTCCCGCGCGGCTGCAGCGCGCTACCTCGCGCCGCTCTTCCCGCTCAACATGTACCTCGCGCTCGGTACGTGTGCACACACACACACACACACACACACACACACACACCCCGCGCGCTGGTGTCCGCAGCCACACGCGCCTCCCGCGCGGCTGCAGCGCGCTACCTCGCGCCGCTCTTCCCGCTCAACATGTACCTCGCGCTCGGTACGTGTGCACACACACACACACACACCCCGCGCGCTGGTGTCCGCAGCCACACGCGCCTCCCGCGCGGCTGCAGCGCGCTACCTCGCGCCGCTCTTCCCGCTCAACATGTACCTCGCGCTCGGTACGTGTGCACACACACACACACACACACACACACACACACACACACACACCCCGCGCGCTGGTGTCCGCAGCCACACGCGCCTCCCGCGCGGCTGCAGCGCGCTACCTCGCGCCGCTCTTCCCGCTCAACATGTACCTCGCGCTCGGTACGTGTGCACACACACACACACACACACACCCCGCGCGCTGGTGTCCGCAGCCACACGCGCCTCCCGCGCGGCTGCAGCGCGCTACCTCGCGCCGCTCTTCCCGCTCAACATGTACCTCGCGCTCGGTACGTGTGCACACACACACACACACACACACACACACACACCCCGTGCGCTGGTGTCCGCAGCCACACGCGCCTCCCGCGCGGCTGCAGCGCGCTACCTCGCGCCGCTCTTCCCGCTCAACATGTACCTCGCGCTCGGTACGTGTGCACACACACACACACACACACACACACCCCGCGCGCTGGTGTCCGCAGCCACACGCGCCTCCCGCGCGGCTGCAGCGCGCTACCTCGCGCCGCTCTTCCCGCTCAACATGTACCTCGCGCTCGGTACGTGTGCACACACACACAAAATTGAAATTGAAATTGAAATTGAAATTGAAATTCTTTATTCAATGTAGGATAGTATTATCATATCACTTATTGACGTCATGAACCGTCATTGTAAAAAAAAGAAATTTGTATCACACAATTTTCTTTTTTTTATAACAATTTTGTAATGTCCTAATAGAAAACCGGCTCGGGCGGGAGAAAAAAATAAAAAATCAAAGCACTGCCACGGGGCTGGCCAGGTTAATCACACGGCATGTAACTTTACGCCACCACCATCTGAAAACGATATTTGTTTCAAATTGAAGTCAAGATTTTTAAAGCGTGTAGTTTACATGCGTATAATTAATCGGACCTCCTGAACAGGAAAAACCCACCAAAAAACCTGCCCAGAAGTGCTCCTACTCTAAATTAACAATCTTACTAGCCCCTAAGCTACCCTAGCTAATTCTGTAAGTAAAAAAAAATATGTATAGACCAAAAATGGCTACATACTTTTTTTTTTTGTAAAAATTGAAGTAGATAAATCTACCAGTTTTAACTTATAAAATATTTACTTTAAACAATTGAAATTACATCCATGCAGATTTGTAAAATTATGTCAGTTGTAAACTCCACGCACGCCCCATTTTGGTATTAAAAATGAGTGCGTGTTTCTTGTGCTGCGCTGGAATTTCAGAGCTCCATGCCTCTTTGTCATTAATGTACTCATCTAACTTATAGTAAGCTTTATAACATAATGTTTTCTTGATAACAGACTTAAATTTACTTTCTGATAAACTCAATATATCTTCCGGTATTTTGTTATAGTATCTTATACTTAGACCTTCAAATGAAGTCCTAACTTTAGCGAGTCTATGCTTAGGTTGATCTATTTTATTTTTACTCCTTGTATTGCGGTTATGCCTGTCACAATTTCTAGTGAAAGTATTTATATTTTTTCTAACATACATGATATTTTCATAAATATATTGACACGGTACAGTCATAATATTAATTTCCTTAAACAGTTCCCTTAGGGAATCACGACTGCAAAGTTTATAAATTGCTCTAATGGCCCTCTTTTGGAGAATAAAAATTGTTTCAATATCAGCGGCGCGCCCCCACATCAAAATTCCATAGGACATAATGCTATGAAAATAACTAAAGTAAACAAGTCGCGCAGTTGCAATATCCGTGATCTCTCTAATTTTACGTACCGCATATGCAGCTGAGCTTAATCTTCCCGACAAAGATGTAATATGAGGGCCCCATTGGAGACTTGAGTCGAGAGTAATCCCTAAGAAAACTGTACTGGTAGTAAACTCTAATTTTTCATTATTAAGTACGACATGATTATTCAAAGAATGTACTACGTTAGGTAAAGTGAATAATACACATTTAGTTTTTTTCTCATTAAGAACTAAATTATTTGCAGTAAACCAACTATGAATTTGTCCAAGAGTGTTGTTTACTTCGTCATAGTTATGTGCATGTCTATCGACCTTAAATATAAGGGATGTGTCATCAGCAAATAGTACAATCTTGGACAAATTCTCTACCATGTAAGGCAAATCATTTATGTAAATTAGAAATAGAAATGGTCCTAAAATAGAGCCTTGAGGCACACCAATTTTAACACGAGACCCCAGTGATTTGGCGCCGTTTATTTGGACCTTTTGAGTTCTATTATCTAAATATGAATTCAAAAATTTCAGAGCTGCGTTTCGAATACCGTAGTGTTCTAATTTTAGCAATAAAGTTTCATGATCTACGCAATCAAATGCCTTGGAAAGATCACAAAAAACACCAATGGCATCTTTTGATTCTTCCCAAGCATTAAATACATGTTTGATTAGAGCAACACCAGCATCTGTGGTACAACGTCCCTTTGTAAAACCGAATTGCTGGTTGTGTAACAAATTGTTCTGATTAAAATGGGACAGCATTTGATTTAGTATGATCTTCTCAAACACTTTGCTGAGTACTGGCAGAATTGATACAGGCCTATAGTTACTGGGGTCTTGTTTGTCACCAGCTTTAAACAGCGGAACTACCTTGCTATGTTTCATTAAATCAGGAAAAATGCCGTGATCAATACATTCATTGAAGATATCTGCTAAGTATGGTGCTAATATTTCGATTACTGATTGACAAACTTTAACTGACATCCCCCATAAATCTTCGGTGCTCTTTACTTTGATATCTTTAATAGTAGTTTATGCAACTGTCATATAATGGGGGTCATTAGAATGCGAGTGTCTGTTTATCACACGAGGCGTAGCCGAGTGTGATAATAGATTGACACGAGCATTCTAATGCCTAATTATATGCAGTTGCATACACTATTTTATCTACGCTCTAAAAAATTAACTCGGTTGAACACTTTTCTAAACGTCCGCACCGGCGATTGCAAGGCCCGATACATGGTCAAATTCAATACGAGAACGTAATATGGCTTGATATGGATTTTTGAAGATTCTTTACTAACAGTTGTTTAGATGTCGAGTCTCAACAGCAAATAACTAAACAACTGAACAACAACTGAACAACAACTGAACAACACTGAACAACATCGGAATAACATCTGAACAACAACTAATCAACATCTGAACAACAACTGAACAACATCTTAACAACAACAGAACAAAAACCTATTAAAACAACTGAACAACATCCGAAAAATTACCGTACAACAGCAACTGTCAGGTGCGGCGGAAGATAGCGATTAGAGTATTGGAAAAAAAAACTTCGTTTCATTTCTCAACTTTATCGTATTAAGAGTTTTCTCATTAAGTCATTACGCTTCTGTAATTTATAGTAAACCCTAGTTTTTATAGGCAGAATGCATAAAGTAGGTCATTATGCATCTGTTTTCGAATTCATAATTCGAACATTATGAGACGAGTGTAGATAAAAGTTTTTAAAATATACTGGGGACTTACATGAGTAAATTTAAATTCAGAATTGCAAACATCTACATTTTGCTTCAGCAATGAATATGAAATTGTAGGTGAAGATCTTAATGACTCAGTAGTTTTTAGAGGTATATTTGTGAAAAATGTCTCTAACTCCTGCGCTACATCTGAATTTAAACTAATCACTCCTTTGTCGGTTTTAAGTGAAAAGTTATTTTCGCGTGGCTTAGTTTTACCTGTTTCGCTATTAATAACTTTCCAGACAGCTTTTATTTTATTATCTGAACACACACACACACACACACACACACCCCGCGCGCTGGTGTCCGCAGCCACACGCGCCTCCCGCGCGGCTGCAGCGCGCTACCTCGCGCCGCTCTTCCCGCTCAACATGTACCTCGCGCTCGGTACGTGTGCACACACACACACACACACACACACACACACCCCGCGCGCTGGTGTCCGCAGCCACACGCGCCTCCCGCGCGGCTGCAGCGCGCTACCTCGCGCCGCTCTTCCCGCTCAACATGTACCTCGCGCTCGGTACGTGTGCACACACACACACACACACACACACACGCACACACACACCCCGCGCGCTGGTGTCCGCAGCCACACGCGCCTCCCGCGCGGCTGCAGCGCGCTACCTCGCGCCGCTCTTCCCGCTCAGCATGTACCTCGCGCTCGGTACGTGTGAACACACACACACACACACACACACACACACACACACCCCGCGCGCTGGTGTCCGCAGCCACACGCGCCTCCCGCGCGGCTGCAGCGCGCTACCTCGCGCCGCTCTTCCCGCTCAACATGTACCTCGCGCTCGGTACGTGTGCACACACACACACACACACACACACACACACACACACACACCCCGCGCGACTCAAGATATAGTGAAACGCTGACTTATGGTGTACTTCTTGTATTTGTCCGAAGATCGTTCGGAGAAGAGTGATCGACTAAGACTAAGTTACATCAAGCTTATATACTAATTAAAACTACGTGAATTGATGACGCTCTTGAGATAACTTGCTTACCTAGATGAACTTTGAATCTAGCTCATTCTAACTAGGTGAAGTAAATATCAGCATCAGCTGGTTCCGGTTTGGACACAGCTGACGCTGTAATCTTAACTCCTCCCTCCTTAAAATGAGTTTTTTTATAAATGGTTACATGTTTAAAAAAACGTCTAAAAATAAAGTAAGAGATAATAACACAAACTATACAATATAAGATTATGGTCCAAATACTGATAGAATAACTAACATCAAAGTCGAAAAAACCTGAATCGTTGTCGTCGTCTATGAAGGTGGATAGTTCCCGTATTTCTCTGAAGTCTACGCCCCTAACATCGATTGCCTTATTGCTTGTCTCTAGCTTCTGGAATGGGTACAGCTTCGGCAGTACCACCTTTGGTAGATTGATTACAGTTGATGTTAAGTTTGTAGTAGCTCTGATAACACGATCTCCTATTTCTGTAGTACATTGTGGTGCTGGACTTATCAAGTAGGTTCCTTGGAGGTTGTGTTTCACGACTTCATTTCCACAGGTTTCTGTCACGATGGTAGTATTTTCTGTGTAAAGGAGCCAGAAGTTGTCTGCGACGTACTGTAATCGAGTAGTTTCGATCTTCACCTGTCTTAGAGTACATTGTGTCAATTCTTCTTTGATCAGCATCATTTGTTCTATACATGTTTCCATCGGGTAGTTGACCATGTTATCATCATTACAAAGGAATAGGTCGTCTTCGGTGTTCTCACATTCCTTTTTCATGGGTCTGAATTTCATACCTGTCACTAGAAGGTATGGGTATTTTGGAATTATGGTGTAGGTTTTCTGGGAATCTGGGTTATATGTGGGAATAGGGATAACTTTATAATATATATAATTCTGAGACTCTACAAGAGGTACTTCTAATATGAAAATCACCTTATTCCCCGACAAATAAGATTTGAGCGATATAGATCGTTCAATCTTAAAAATATTGTGTTCGTTTACTTTAGTAATTAAATTGAAGTGTTCATTAACTGAAGTCAAAACCCCCAATAACTCAGTTGAATTAATAATTGAAGGATGGAGTGTATGGAGCTTGCTAAAGGTTATTGCTGTTTCTATTTCATAGATTATAGTATACAAAGTTCGAAAATTACTTAAAATTTGATAGCAACTATTAACTACCGACAATGTATTTAACGTATTCTTTTCAGCAGTAATAAAGGTTTCCAGAACTTTTGTTTTTCTGTCGATAAACTTTATGTTTCCATTCATTTCCTCTGATACGTTTACTAACTTACTAAATGCTTTATTGATCAAGGAAACCCTTTTGTCTAGAGAATGTTCATGGGCTCCTATATTTTTTATTAACATGTCATATCTTTGAGCGTCTTCATAATCTAAATTTCCACTTATTAACTTAACAAGAGACCCTAAAGGATTTATTAGTCCCCTCTTTACTCTTTTAGTAAATGTTATTTGATTAAGCCTATCTACTACTAATGTCTTCATAAAATCTAATTGAATTTGCAATCCCGTCACCTCTTGTTTAAGACCATTATTTTTTGCTACTAAATTATTTAGGTTATTATAAGTTTCGATATTATATTCTAGTTGTGCCTCGATCGGCTCTAAATCTACAATCTTAATTATCTCCCATTTGCCATTCCTCATCATCGCTGTCCCGATTTTTAGTACCGCTACACCCTTGTTCATTTTTATTTTGTTTATTTCTACGCCGTTTATGAGAGTGACTAGGCCCAGCATCAGCATCCGCCATCTGTGGAGGACGTTTGATATTTTTAATAGCAACCTTAGTATCCCTATTCTTCATTTTAACTGGAATAATATTTCTGTCTACTTCACCGGTTACTATTACTTTTTCGTACCTAGGGAGATGCTTGGCCTTTCTTGTACGAGTGTCTTTAGCAAAAATTACATCCCCACTTTTTATTTCTGGAGGTTCTTCACCCCCTAACTTACTCCTTACTTTGATTTTATTCTCAATAAGCTTTTCTGAAATGTGTTCATACAAATACTTCATTCTTTTTCTGTGATCTTGTATTAATTGTTGTTTAAGGTGCTTTTCTCTATCTAACTTGAACACTGAGTTTAAATCAGTGTGTCCAAAGACTACCTCAAAAGGTGTGCAATCGGTTGCACTATGTATGCTGTTGTTATATGCCATGATAGCATACGTCATTACAGATACGGCATCTAACTGATTGTGTTCATTAGCTGCCAATCTATAGACTTCAATGATAGTTGAATGAAATCTTTCAACTATAGCCATTGAGTTTGGGTGGCTAGGGGTTCCAATGTGTTGATCAATCTTATACATCATAAGAAGTTCAGCAACTAATTCGTTTTTAAATTCGGCCCCAGGGTCACTATTGATTTTACCTGGTTTCCCATATAAACTGAAGTATTTTATAAGAGCTTTCACTATTTCAGGAGTACTTCTGTTGGGAATGTAAATTGCTTGAGCAAATTTGCTGAATGCATCAACTAATGTTAAGTAGTGGTTGTTTTCAATGAAAAGCAAATCCATAAAAATCTCCTGAAACGGCATATTTTGTGTCTGTGTCAACTGAATATGAGGCTTTATTGGTTTCCTTTCATACTTCATCTTCTTACAAGCCTCGCATGCATTGATGAAAAGTGCTATTGATTCTCTCATATTCGTCCAAAAGTAATGACGTCTGAGTTTAGCAAATGTTTCGTTAATACCACGGTGGCATGTCTTACTAATATGATATCTTTCTATCATAGTTCTTATATCCACTTCATCATCTAAAACTACCACTCTTTCTGTGCATTCAATGAAATTACTGATTTTAGCTTTAAAAAGTTTTCTTATAACGGAAGTAAAATCTACTCTAAACTGGTCTTCTGAAAAATAGAAATAATATCTTTTTTTCAAATTAATGTGTTTCTTTAAAAATTGTCGTATGAGATATTTATTATTTAAGGGTAAGAATATTTCAGTAATTTGCATTGATCCCTCAGATCTATCATTCTCGCATATCGTATTTTTATCCCAATCATGCACTATTATCTGTCTTGGTTTCATATCGATAGGTTCATTCAGAACCACTAAATTCTTATCACCAAGTGACTCATCATTATCGCTTTCTGAATCCGAAATTTCTATTGTTTCTACGCTTTCGTCTTCTGAATCCGATAATTCAATTGAATCCTCCTCTTGTATTACATTCAATCTGATTCTGGATAACGCGTCGGCGTTGGTATTCTGTTTCCCCTTTTTATACTTTACATCAAAATCATATTCTCCTAACAATAACCTCCATCTTATTAGTTTGGTGTTGGGGTCGTTAATCTCATACAGCCATTCCAAGGGTTTATGGTCTGTGATGACCGTAAAACGTTTGCCAAATAAGAAGTGTCTAAAATGCTTAATAGCCCAAATAATCGCTAAACATTCCTTCTCTATTGTACTGTATCTAGTTTCTGCACCATTCAAAGTTCTACTAGCGTATGCTACTGGTTTTTCTGACCCTAAAGGTCCCTGTGAAAGTACGGCGCCTAACGCGTAGTTTGAGGCATCCGTCGTTAGAATATACGGTTTATTAAAATCTGGGTATTGCAAGACAGGATCGTTAGTTAAGATTTTCTTACAAGTCTCAAATGCATTCTTGAATTGTTCAGTGTGCACAACTTGCGATTTCTTTTTTAAACTTTCTGACAATGGTTTTGTAACCCGTGCAAAATCTTTGATGAATTTTCGATAGTATCCGATTAACCCCAGAAAACTTTTGACTTCAGTTTTAGTTTTCGGAATTGGGTAATTTAATATTGATTTTATTTTGTCTTCGTTTGGTTTGAGTCCGTCACTGGTAAGTGTGTGACCCAGATATACAACTTCTTTGTTCAGAAACTCTGATTTATCTAGTTGCACTTTTAAATTCATTTCGCGAAATCTATCGAATATAGTTTTAAGTTTTGAAATGTGTTTTTCTAATGTTGTTGAAAAAATAATTACATCATCTAAATAAACGAAACAATGCAACCCTACTAGTCCCCGCAACACATTATTCATTGCTCTCTGAAAGGTAGCAGGAGCAGTTTTTAAACCAAAAGGCATCCGGTTAAATTCATATAACCCAGACGGTGTCCTAAAAGCAGTTTTCTGCCTATCGTTTTCATCAACCTGTATTTGATGATATCCACTAGCCAGATCAAGGGTAGTGAAATAAGTACTTTTTCCAATCTGATCCAAAATATCGCTAATGTTTGGTAATGGATATTTGTCGTCTATTGTGACTTCATTCAACTTTCTATAGTCTACAACCATTCTCCATTTCTGTACACCTGACGCATCCTTCTTCTTCTTTACCAAGTGCACTGGTGCACACCAAGGCGAATTAGATTCGCTTATGATTCCATCTTTCATCATCTTATTTACCTGACGCTCTATTTCCTGTGCTTGGACTTGAGGTAATCTGTAGGCTTTTACATGTATTGGTGTCTCGTCTTTCAGTCTGATTTTATGTTTGACGTCGTTTGTGAAAGATAACGGTATATCTTCACAATAAAATATGTCCTTGTATTCTTCGCAGACCTGCCAAATCACTTGTCGTTCTTCATCATTCAAATGTGACAAACGCAATTTCTGTAAGTTCAAGTCTAATATTTCATTTATTCTCCCATTCTGTTCAATGCTTTCACACTCATTCGTACTTCCAAATACGGCCCTGTTCTCATTTATATTGTTTACAATTAACTCACTATCATATGGCTCTACTTCAAATTGCTGATCAATAGTTATCAGTTGCTCGTCAAGTGTGATATTTTGCATTATTGTCGTTGCGTAATTATTATCGCACCTGACTAACGCAGCTGGCATTCGGACACCTGACCTGAATTCTACATATTCTAATATCGCATCGCCTTGGGTCAAGTTCACTGGCAAACTTACTTTTATTTCACTACGTGCTGGTATTTTATAAGTTTGTTTTGTTGGTTTTACCAATGGTTTAACCTGCTCTGTACTCTGGGGGTTGTAAACAAAATCAATTCGTACCTTATCTGTGATAAGTTTTTGGTTTTTTGTGTCTACCACCCCGTTTAACCTTTTTAACACATCTATGCCAAATAAACCGTCATATTTGTTGTCAACAGTGTACAAATAAAACTTATGCATACCTACGGTATTGAAAATTGGGAATATTGGTATGTCAGCTACTTCATTATGTGGACTGGTAGCGTGTGTACTAACCACTTCAAATGGTTCGTTCTTGATAAATTGGCTGTAAAACTTTGATGCCAAACTCGGCTTTATAAACGACCTGGTACTCCCCGTGTCGATCAAAAAATGTGCATCGAGTTCTGGGACATATAAATGTGGAAGGTCATCCCTACCACTATAATTTAGCTTTATCCGTTCCAGTGATTGGAGGCCCCTTTGTAAAAATTTTGAGAATTATTTGAACGTGGGTAAAGTTGACCTTGCGCATTGTTAAGACCCTGTATACTGCTAGGACCCTGTATTTGATCATCGTAATACTGCGTATAGTTCAAATTTATTCTTTGGCCTACATTCGCGTTATTATAAGAATTACTGTACCTATTGTTACGCATAAGCGGAATTTGCTGATCATTGTAAAACATTCTGTTTTGCTGTACTGCATTTTGCGGATTATAATAATTATTGTGGTAAAAATTTGAATTTCTATTTTGAGGTGTGTGACCGATATTATTATAAAAGTTACTATCGCCTGAAAATCTTGATCTACTACCAGTTTCCTGACATTTTTGTCTGTACACCGACTGAAAGTTTTGTTCCTCAACGACTAAGTTAAGGGCGTCTTCCATAGTAGAGACATTTTTGAAACGCATAATTTTAATAAATTCGTTTGGTAAATTATACATGAAAACGTTCAAAGATAATCTCTTATACATCTCTTGCTTAGCAATCTGTGTTGCCTGATCTGACACAACTTGATTGATTTTCAAAAACAAACAGCTCTGTACTTTCTTAATTCTCTGTGAAAATTCTACAAAGCTTTCACCTCTATTTATTTTTAATGACTCTAATTCCATAACTATGGCTTCTTCTGTACGCCTGTCCCCGTAATTAACACTTAGCAAGTTCTTTAACTCATTCCATGAGTTAACATGGTTTTGGCCTTCAATTAATGTAGACACTTCTTTTGATAGCCTCCCCGTAATAAGATGATACAAATATTCATTTTGTTTTGTATCGCCTTTAAAAGTATCCAATAAATATTGAACTTTACTGAAAAATATTTGCAATTGCTGTGAATCCCCATCAAAGATCGGAATTATCTCTACAATTGAATTCGGTACTATTTTGATATCTGCCATTTTTTATGTAATAAAATATGAAACTACTACGAAAACACTAAATAACGCGTAAACCCCTTATACTCGAAATGATCTATTAAATTAGCAAAACTACGATTTTAATAATTATGCCAAGGAAATAGATTTTGGTTTGGTATTATTGTATTAAAAGCGAAGTTTCTTTTAGGACACAATAATACCGGTCCCTACCTATGCTGTTTAAACCCTTATCTAAGAATATACCAATTAAATTATCACACCCACGATTTTAATGGTTATGACAAGGAAATTAGTTTTATTTTGGTATTATTGTATTAAAAGCGAAGTTTCTTTTAGGACACAATAATACCGGTCCCTACCTATGCTGTTTAAACCCTTATCTAAAGAATATACCAATTAAATTATCACACCCACGATTTTAATGGTTATGACAAGGAAATTAGTTTTATTTTGGTATTATTGTATTAAAAGCGAAGTTTCTTTTAGGACACAATAATACCGGTCCCTAATTCGTTTTTGTGGTATCGTACACAAAAGCGGTATATTTTAAGTAGGTATAGTTTTCCTATTTATGCTAATGAATTAATAATCAATATAACCTATCGTTACCTACACAATAATACAATAATAACGAATAAATAAATACAATATAACGGAAAGGAAAAGACAGGAAGTGACAAAGTATTACTCACAGAATCTTTGCAGTAGTTTCCATTCCGGGATCCTCTTCCTTCAATTATCGACACGTCCTTGAAGTACCCTGCGACGTTCCTCCACAATACTTGGGAAATTTGTAAGTTCGGCAATCTGCACGGTAAGCGTTGCTCCGGCTGGACTCGTCCTTGGCTCTGGAACAGTGTCTCGTCAGCAACAGGGGCTGGCTGAAGGTGTCCTTGGCTCTGGATCAGCGTCTCGTCCTCTGCAGATTGTCACCGGCTGCGCCACTCAAGATATAGTGAAACGCTGACTTATGGTGTACTTCTTGTATTTGTCCGAAGATCGTTCGGAGAAGAGTGATCGACTAAGACTAAGTTACATCAAGCTTATATACTAATTAAAACTACGTGAATTGATGACGCTCTTGAGATAACTTGCTTACCTAGATGAACTTTGAATCTAGCTCATTCTAACTAGGTGAAGTAAATATCAGCATCAGCTGGTTCCGGTTTGGACACAGCTGACGCTGTAATCTTAACTCGCGCTGGTGTCCGCAGCCACACGCGCCTCCCGCGCGGCTGCAGCGCGCTACCTCGCGCCGCTCTTCCCGCTCAGCATGTACCTCGCGCTCGGTACGTGTGCACACACACACACACACACACCCCGCGCGCTGGTGTCCGCAGCCACACGCGCCTCCCGCGCGGCTGCAGCGCGCTACCTCGCGCCGCTCTTCCCGCTCAACATGTACCTCGCGCTCGGTACGTGTGCACACACACACACACACACACACACACACACACACACACACACACACACACACACACACACACCCCGCGCGCTGGTGTCCGCAGCCACACGCGCCGCGCCGCTCTTCCCGCTCAACATGTACCTCGCGCTCGGTACGTGTGCACACACACACACACACACACACACACACACACACACACACCCCGCGCGCTGGTGTCCGCAGCCACACGCGCCTCCCGCGCGGCTGCAGCGCGCTACCTCGCGCCGCTCTTCCCGCTCAACATGTACCTCGCGCTCGGTACGTGTGCACACACACACACACACACACACACACACACACACACACCACCCGCGCGCTGGTGTCCGCAGCCACACGCGCCTCCCGCGCGGCTGCAGCGCGCTACCTCGCGCCGCTCTTCCCGCTCAACATGTACCTCGCGCTCGGTACGTGTGCACACACACACACACACACACACACACACACACACACACACCGCGCGCTGGTGTCCGCAGCCACACGCGCCTCCCGCGCGGCTGCAGCGCGCTACCTCGCGCCGCTCTTCCCGCTCAACATGTACCTCGCGCTCGGTACGTGTGCACACACACACACACACACACACACACCGCGCGCTGGTGTCCGCAGCCACACGCGCCTCCCGCGCGGCTGCAGCGCGCTACCTCGCGCCGCTCTTCCCGCTCAACATGTACCTCGCGCTCGGTACGTGTGCACACACACACACACACACACACACACACACACACACACACACACACACACACACACACACACACACACACACACACACACACACACACACACACACACACACACCCCGCGCGCTGGTGTCCGCAGCCACACGCGCCTCCCGCGCGGCTGCAGCGCGCTACCTCGCGCCGCTCTTCCCGCTCAACATGTACCTCGCGCTCGGTACGTGTGCACACACACACACACACACACACACACACACACACACACACCCCGCGCGCTGGTGTCCGCAGCCACACGCGCCTCCCGCGCGGCTGCAGCGCGCTACCTCGCGCCGCTCTTCCCGCTCAACATGTACCTCGTGCTCGGTACGTGTGCACACACACACACACACACACACACACACACACACACACACACACCCCGCGCGCTGGTGTCCGCAGCCACACGCGCCTCCCGCGCGGCTGCAGCGCGCTACCTCGCGCCGCTCTTCCCGCTCAACATGTACCTCGCGCTCGGTACGTGTGCACACACACACACACACACACACACACACACACACACACACCACCCGCGCGCTGGTGTCCGCAGCCACACGCGCCTCCCGCGCGGCTGCAGCGCGCTACCTCGCGCCGCTCTTCCCGCTCAACATGTACCTCGCGCTCGGTACGTGTGCACACACACACACACACACACACACACACACCGCGCGCTGGTGTCCGCAGCCACACGCGCCTCCCGCGCGGCTGCAGCGCGCTACCTCGCGCCGCTCTTCCCGCTCAACATGTACCTCGCGCTCGGTACGTGTGCACACACACACACACACACACACACCCCGCGCGCTGGTGTCCGCAGCCACACGCGCCTCCCGCGCGGCTGCAGCGCGCTACCTCGCGCCGCTCTTCCCGCTCAACATGTACCTCGCGCTCGGTACGTGTGCACACACACACACACACACACACACACACACACACACACACCCCGCGCGCTGGTGTCCGCAGCCACACGCGCCTCCCGCGCGGCTGCAGCGCGCTACCTCGCGCCGCTCTTCCCGCTCAACATGTACCTCGCGCTCGGTACGTGTGCACACACACACACACACACACCCCGCGCGCTGGTGTCCGCAGCCACACGCGCCTCCCGCGCGGCTGCAGCGCGCTACCTCGCGCCGCTCTTCCCGCTCAACATGTACCTCGCGCTCGGTACGTGTGCACACACACACACACACACACACACCCCGCGCGCTGGTGTCCGCAGCCACACGCGCCTCCCGCGCGGCTGCAGCGCGCTACCTCGCGCCGCTCTTCCCGCTCAACATGTACCTCGCGCTCGGTACGTGTGCACACACACACACACACACACACACACACACACACACACACACACACCCCGCGCGCTGGTGTCCGCAGCCACACGCGCCTCCCGCGCGCTACCTCGCGCCGCTCTTCCCGCTCAACATGTACCTCGCGCTCGGTACGTGTGCACACACACACACACACACACACACACACACACACACACACACACACACACACACCCCGCGCGCTGGTGTCCGCAGCCACACGCGCCTCCCGCGCGGCTGCAGCGCGCTACCTCGCGCCGCTCTTCCCGCTCAACATGTACCTCGCGCTCGGTACGTGTGCACACACACACACACACACACCCCGCGCGCTGGTGTCCGCAGCCACACGCGCCTCCCGCGCGGCTGCAGCGCGCTACCTCGCGCCGCTCTTCCCGCTCAACATGTACCTCGCGCTCGGTACGTGTGCACACACACACACACACACACACACACACACACACACACACACACACACACACACCGCGCGCTGGTGTCCGCAGCCACACGCGCCTCCCGCGCGGCTGCAGCGCGCTACCTCGCGCCGCTCTTCCCGCTCAACATGTACCTCGCGCTCGGTACGTGTGCACACACACACACACACACACGCACACACACACACACCCCGCGCGCTGGTGTCCGCAGCCACACGCGCCTCCCGCGCGGCTGCAGCGCGCTACCTCGCGCCGCTCTTCCCGCTCAACATGTACCTCGCGCTCGGTACGTGTGCACACACACACACACACACACCCCGCGCGCTGGTGTCCGCAGCCACACGCGCCTCCCGCGCGGCTGCAGCGCGCTACCTCGCGCCGCTCTTCCCGCTCAACATGTACCTCGCGCTCGGTACGTGTGCACACACACACACACACACACACACACACACACACACACACCCCGCGCGCTGGTGTCCGCAGCCACACGCGCCTCCCGCGCGGCTGCAGCGCGCTACCTCGCGCCTCTCTTCCCGCTCAACATGTACCTCGCGCTCGGTACGTGTGCACACACACACACACACACACACACACACACACACACACACCCCGCGCGCTGGTGTCCGCAGCCACACGCGCCTCCCGCGCGGCTGCAGCGCGCTACCTCGCGCCGCTCTTCCCGCTCAACATGTACCTCGCGCTCGGTACGTGTGCACACACACACACACACACACACACACACACACACACACACACACCCCGCGCGCTGGTGTCCGCAGCCACACGCGCCTCCCGCGCGGCTGCAGCGCGCTACCTCGCGCCGCTCTTCCCGCTCAACATGTACCTCGCGCTCGGTACGTGTGCACACACACACACACACACCCCCCCCGCGCGCTGGTGTGTATATGTACACATAATTTTTTTGTGCGACCGGTATCGGTTTGTTAAAAAATCGGCATCACAATACACTACGTGCGCCCTCTGTCTGCGCACAGGTTGGTTCATTGGAGCATTGTTGAACATGTTGAGCGGGAAGAGTCTTGTGACTTTTCTTTCGTTGCAGTAAACAGCGGCACGCCGGTATGGCAGGCGAGTGCTCACACGAGCGGGAGCGGGAGCGGCGACCGCTCGCTGTCCCTCTCGCACCCGCGCGGCGAGTGCGCCACGTGGGCTGCTCTGTTGCCTGCTTTACTGCGAGCAGCCGGCGCCGGGTGGACGCCGCAAGGTGAGTGTTGTCGGAGGATTCTAGTGCTTCCCACCGAAGTCTGGCGCCAAGTAGCTTGCTGCGTTCCGTCAGTTTGTGGGAAGTGCCAGTGCCTGAACAGGCTTCTACTGGGTGAGCTTGCTCCATCTTAGACTCTGTCTCTGTCCTATGACCTAGACTAGAGTCAAGAGCAAACCCATCATTCATAAAAAATATCTTTAAACCGGTCCAGTTGTATCAAAGCCACAAACTATCAAACCTTTCCTCTTTATCATATAAGTGTAGAAAACTTATTCAATAACCTTTTTGTTTTTTTTTTTCCAGAATCTCACGCAGTGTACCGCTTGTGTTCTCGCGCCATACAGTCGGGCGCGGCGGGCTGCGCGGGCGGCGCGCTGCTACACGCGCTGCGCTGCGAGACCGCGCCGGACCCGCGCGCGCCGCTCACGCACGCGCTGGCGCACGTCGCGCACTGCAAGGTCAGTAGGCATGTGCATGCAGCCACCTCTGGGAGACACTACAACAAGCTCCCTCAAGTGGTTCACAGGCAAGAAGGGCGCAACAGAAGTTCTCAACATATCCGCAAGATGGCGCCACGTGACTGATTACCGGATAACGATTGGGCCTGAAATGCGGAATCGAAATGTTTTACTGGTTTTACCACGCTCGGTATATAATACAACTTCCGATTTTCTCCAGGCGGATCACTACGCTTTTCCCTACACCACCTGCAACCCTCTAATCTTCCTATTGGCATTACTCCTATCATCCACCATGTAGGTTCATTAAAATAATATTGTCGAGTCAACGCGCTAAATAACGCTAAATAAATACGCTCTAATATATGGTATTATACAAATATATGGCTCTAATAAATACATCGACACGGGAAACGGCACTGTTGAACAGATAAAATTCACAAATAAATACTTATTTCCAAATTTTTTTTACACCCCTTCGGAGACGTGACTCTTTCGTTTCCTCTATTTGTGGTTCGTTATTGCAGTGGTTGTTGGTGCGCGGCGCGGCGCTCGGCGGAGACGTCGCGCAGCTGAGTGACCTGGCGCTCGAGCGCGGCCTGCGTCTGCACGCGCTGCCACAGGAGCTGCAGCCGCTGGAACCGCTGCAACCGCTGGAACCGCTGGAACCGCTGCAACCGCTACAGCCGCTGTCAGCCGACACACACGCCGGCGAGACACAAGCTTAGATACACCATAGTTAATACTTGCGATTGTTGGCGCTTGGTGAAACTCCATGTTTAATAAATTTTGACAAAAAACACTTGTAATCGTTTCACAGTTTTATTGCGGGGTAACCCGACCGGTTTCGCTCACATGAGCATTTTCAAGGATTTTACAAAACACAAATCATTATTCAAGAAAGAACATCACATCCACTAAATTATAATTATTTACATACTTATTTGTTGTATCTGTGTGATAAATGGTAAACCGTTAACTATTACCATAGTTAACCGTAAACCGGTCGGGTTACCCCGCAATAAAACTGAAACGAGTACAAGTGTTTTTTGTCAAAATTTATTAGATACACCATGTTCAAAAATAGTATTAAGTACAAGTCTGTTCAATAAAAATGTTACAACTGTTATTGCCTTTTATCAACCTCAACTTCTTCAATTCACTAACAGTCCACTGAGGCATGGACCTCCCCTATCGTAGGGTATTGTCATACTCACCACGCTTGGCAGGCGGACTGACGAGCGCAGTGCAAGATGTTGCATTCACAAGGAACACTGCTGCCCGTTCCCTGGATGAATCCCTCAGTCGCTTTTTACGACACCCACCGGTAGATAACGTGATAAGCCGGCGCCTCCTGTTGAATCAAATCCGTGCCGCACGTGCCTACAAAGTGCTACGTACACGTACTGCTTTGTGAGTACGAAGTCACATTACCAACTTGTTTTATAGCACGTTCACACCATGCTCCTGCTCCTGACGCTGTCGCGAATATATCTCGAAATACTTCCGCGCAAAGTGTTCACACACTACCGTCATACTCTTCTCGCACCAATACGAGTGAGCGATAAAGCAATACGTTCTATTGGCGTTCGTGGTTCGGATCATTTATCTTTATTTTTATCGCGCACGAAAAGCCGACTTTCGAGGGAGCAACGAAAGTGGCAGCGGCATGACGAGTAGCAGCGCGAGTAACCTGTAAACATGCTCGCGCTGCCCACTTCTCTTACTATTTCCCTGCCCATAATGGCATTGTGTGAACGTGCTATTACATAAGTACCTTTCCTACTCTACTTCTTTGTACTACACGAATGTTGCGGAACAAGAATATGCCTAATCGCCATCACTGCGTCGAGAGCAGCTAGTTAAGATTGCCGTGGCAGCATCTCCCATAAGTATGAGATTATAAAATAGGAAATATAAGTTTGCTTAGTAAGATAATCAAGTGGGAGATGTTGAATTAAGCCTAGAATAACAATTTCTTATCTGCCGGACGATCAGCGAGTAACAATAAACCATAAATCTGTCTTTTATTACACTTCTTGAGTTATACAAGGACGGGCTGGGCGACACGCGTCACGCAGCGCGGCTCTTGTATTTTGCAGAATCCAGCCTGCTCGACGCAGCGTTGGCGCTAATCACTTGGTAGAGGTCAGTAGCGCTTATGCTCAATGTGGTTTACTAAAAGACTCTGTTAATCTCCTAGAAAGTATTTGCACCTTTTTGGTACCTACTTACTCATGCGTTTAACGAAAAGAAAAGAAGATAACAGACCTGACTCTTAGATCTTGACAGTTAGAATGTCAAAGCTAGAAGGACAAGTCAAATTTTTTGTTGATGATTCAAATTTTATTTGCAAGTTATTCTTAAGATTGTATGATACAACCATCGCTACAGCGGAGGACAGGAGCGACGCGAGCACGCGAGGAGGGTGCGGGCGCGAGGCGAGGACGCAATGCGCGCATTGCTGTTGCTTCTGCTGCTGACCACGCTGCTGCCAGGTACACGCCGCTCCCCCCCCCCCCCCTCCTTACCCCCCACTCCACTCTGCATAGCCTCTACCGAGGATGCTCATTCATGCACATCGCACGGCGCACCGAGTAGATTGTCTAATGACCCTGTGGCGGCGCGCATGCGCTCCACATACAAGTCCTGAAACGCGGTATCGAAGTTATTCCGCCGATCGCTATATATACAACTTCCAAACATGTCCGGTTGGAACAGTCGTTCCCCTGGTCACAACTCCCGACCAGGCGGGTAGCTACCCTTTTCCTCACCGTCGTCACTCGGCCTACTGGCCTCATCATCAATCCTCCTAAAACCCGATCAACCCTGGTCTTGGCCTCTATCATAGGTAACGAACGACCGCCATCCAAGTGATAGACAATGAGTTCCCGAGCCCCGGCCCTTCCCTATACATTACCTAACTGGGGCCAACGGACTTTGAAATATTTCAGCATATGGGCAGCATGTTCCTATCAGACTGCCATGTCTATCAGCCGATATTGGCTCGGCACTAGGTTACTAAGTCATGCATGGGGGGACTTCAACGCTAAAGTAGGGTAGGAGCGCGACGAATCAGGTTTGGGACCTCGTGGGAGCAGAAATCGGAGGGGCCAACTTTCTAGCAGGTAGGGGCACCGATATTCTGAAAAAGTCCCAATGGAAGTGGACCTGAAAGAGCCATAGGTATATTATAATTAATATGAATCAACAAAAGTATAAGGTAATAAGGGCTGGCGGGTATTAAGGGCCACTCATACAAAAACACACTTCCGTAGTTTTTGGGAATTGCGCCTTCGCCAATTGGCTTGCCAAACGTAGTGTTTATGGTACTACCCGCTGATAGGGGGAGGCCCATGTTCAGCAGTGGAGTGTTGTGGCTGTTGTGTGATTGCGCCTTCGCATACATATGAAAACCAATCAGAAGGCTTAATTTTGTGATCGCGTCGTCGTCGCCTTATCTAGGAGCCGCATAACTTTTCGCGGAGTCGATCTTTTTTGCTCAATATCAACATTGATTTATTAAAACTTAATCCGAGTCTTGATCTATTAAGGGTCACTAACACGGATGGTAAATAGAGCCACCATTTAAAACCAGGAAAAGAAGCAAAACAATTTTATTTTTTAAGTTAATATCTACGTTCTGTCTGCTCTGTATCGTTTTTTTTACTTAAAATATCTGAAATATTAAGCTTTTACTTAAGGTGTCCCGGCCCTTATTTATTTATTTATTGAATACAATATTTCATTTTAAACATTATTATTCACCACATTTATTTATCTATTTATTTATACATGCAATATAAAAGAACTAAAATAATTTCAAACTATTACAAACAGCACTATGGTAAACAGTAGGTAACAGCCCTTAAAGACCCGAACCTGTGTAAGGGCTAGTTACGTAACTTTATTGCGACGTATTTTATGTGGGGAGAAATTGTGCTTCACAAAGTAGGTACACAATAAATGTGAGGCAATAAAATAAACATGCATAATTTATTTAAAATGTGTTTAAAACTATTAAAAATATTTTGATTTACAAAGTAAATTAATTAATGGGAATAAAAGGAACTAAATAGATTTGAATTTTATTGTATAATTGATTGAATTCATTATATTTTAATGCAAGTAGATGTTATTTAATTTTATTATTAAGATTATTGGAATTACTCTTAGGATTATGTTGCTTGTCATTTTGGATTGTGCGGTCAATAATTTCCCTTATTTCATCACTAAGCATGACACTATACATTATTGGCGCAATGTAAATCACATGCTTTTTTGCTTCTTCCACGTAAGTCACAGGTGCCCTAAACTTTCTGTTAGTAGTTTTCCTGAGGTTTCGCTCTAAAGTATAGGGATGAAACTTATTAGTATTTTTAGCCAAGTACAATGTTGCCTGTCTTGGAGTCAGGACTTTAGATATTTCATATAAAGCTTCAGTAGGAAATAGTCTGTGTTTACGTTTAATTACATTTAAAACGAATTTTTGAGCCTTTTCCACCTTGCTAATGAGTGTTTGTCCACATGCACCCCAAGCAGCTACACCATACAGACGAACAGACTGCGTGAGAGCATAATATGTTGACATAAGAGTAGTGCGGTCGAGTATGTTTCTGAGATCCAAATAGAGGAAAGCTTACTATAAGTTAGATGAGTACATTAATGATAAAGAGGCATGGAGCTCTGAAATTCCAGCGCAGCACAAGAAACACGCACTCATTTTGGGGCGTGCGTGGAGTTTGCAACTGACATAATTTTATTAATCTGTATGGATGTTATTTCAATTGTTTAAAGTATTTAATAAGTTCGAACTTGGTAGATTTGTCTACTGCAATTTTTACAAAAAAAAATATATGTAGCCATTTTTGGTCTATTTATACATTTTTTTACTTCCAAAATTAGCTAGGGTAGCTTAGAGGCTTGTTGAGAAGATTGTTAATTCAGAGTAGGGCACTTCTGGGCAGGTTTTTGGGGGGTTTTTCCTGTTCAGGAGGTCCGGTTAACTACACGCTTTAAAAATCTTGAATTCAATGTGAAACAAATATCGTTTTCAGATGGTGGTGGCGTAAATTTACATGCAGTGCCTTTATTTTTATTTTTTTATCCCGCCCGAGCCAGTTTTCTATTAGGAGGACATTACAAAATTGTTATAAAAAAAAGAAAATTGTGTGATACAAATTTCTTTTTTTTACAATGACGGTTCATGACGTCAATAAGTGACGTCTATCCTACATTGAATAAAGAATTTCAATTTCAATTTCAATTTCAAAAGAAAGCGGGTTGCTTTACCTTTATACTATTTAAACTTAAGTGAGACATAACTAAATCATTTAAGTGAACACGGATTAAACTCAAAATTTTGTATCCCGCAAGATTATGGAAGCCATTGAAATAAACAGACGTCCCAATTTCAACCGGGACGCAGGCTGGTCTCTGGCGCCAGCATGGAGACCGGTGTTAAACAATGGAGTGCCAGGGCTAAGTGCTCAGCCGAATTTTACAGTAACAGATAGTGTTAGTTCGTTCTGTCTACCGGGGTGCTACAACGCAACCACGACGACAGCGACGTCGGAATCGCCGCCACCATCGGAATCGCCGCCGTCGCACCTAGCGCGCTCTGCGTCACCGCCAGCTGCCCCCTCCGCCCGCGCGTTGCGAGCAGCGGCTCGTTGGGCTAGCAGTGCCTGGCGAGACGCGCGAGCGTGCAGCGGCACTCAGCCTGAGGAAGGACCACCGACTGGTCCGAATACGTCGCGATAACGCGCAACAAAATAACAGTGAGTTTAATCCGTGTTCACTTAAATTATTTGCTTTACCTTATTGGAAATCTGTTCGACATGATGGTCCCATCGCAAGTGTTCGTCGATTTAAACGCCCAGATATTTTGTAACGGATGTTTTTGAGAGAGTTGCACAGTTACAGTCATCGTTTGTAGCATCACATCTGTGTATTTTTAAAAGAGCGTTATCCTTTGGTAGCCCTGGTTTTGTAGGTGCAAAGCAAATGTAGGACGTTTTTCCTTCATTTAGTGTTAACAGGTTATTGTCATACCACTGTTTAGCTTTTCTAAGCCCTAGTGTAGCTTTTTGAAAGACTTCCGTCCAAGTCTTGACAGCGAAGCTTATTACAGTATCATCAGCAAAACAGATGATACTATCGTCAAATCGTGGTGACGAAATCATTAAGATAGATATTGAAATGAACAGGGCCCAGGACAGTACCCTGTGGCACACCAAAGGTAATAACGCGTTCCTCACTAGTTGTCTCATTAACTTGAACTACCTGTTTTCTTCCGTGCAAGTAACTGGTAAACCAACTTAAAGCTGTGCTAGTTATTCCGCATCATTCAAGTTTTTTCAAAAGAATTTTATGTGAGACCGTATCGAAAGCCTTGGCTAGATCAACGAATACTGATAAAACTTTGTGGTTTTGACTAAAGCCCGTAATAATGTATTCAGTTAGTCCGACCAAAGCGTCTGCAGTACTCCTCCCATTCCTGAAACCAAATTGTTGGTTGGATAGCAAACCGCTCCTCTCCAGATGGGAACCTAAACGTACTTTAACTACTTTTTCGAATATTTTCGAGACACCTGATTTGCCGTAAGTAACTTAGATCCTAAGATGAAACTTGTACATACCGCTAGATCACGGAGGCAATGAGTTAGTTACAACATATCTGTTGCGTGCAGGGTACCCGTGCTTGGACGCTAGCGAGGCGACGACGCCCGATGACGTCGATGCTGACGGCGACGACGAGAGCGACTCTGCGCCGTTCATGGTGAGCGTGAACACACCATCACCCTACCTAGGTACCTGACTGACATTACCAGTCAAACCGTTTTGCCATATAACGGTAACGGAGGGAGAAAAATAGGAATAAAAACAACGTATTAAATATTTGCCCGTGAACCTTCTGTAAGTTCTTGGCGGAATAATAGGGAATCTATTTTAGACGTGCCATGGTGAAAGTTTAAAAAATGAAAAAAATGTAACGTGTTGTCGTGTTGAGTCCACAGATAGTGCTGGAACACCATGAGGCGGGTGGTGCGGGTGGTGCGGGGGGTGACGGCGAGCCCGGGTGGCGCTGCTCCGGCTCGCTGGTGTCGCTGCGCACGGGCGTCACGTCGGCCGAGTGCGCGCGGGGACGCCCGCGGGGCGGTTTGCACGGCGGGACGATCGCTGGCGGCCGCGAGGGAGCGCTGCCGGAGCTCTGGGCGCTCGCGGCGTCTACGGTGGCCGGAATAGCTTCCCGTCGGGATGGATTACGACGCGTCTCGCGTCTCGCCACCGCCGGACCTCGACAGGTAGCTATACCAGACCCCTCTCTTTGTCACACTAGGTATATACTTGGGGGTGATAAAGCTCACAGTTTTCGAAGGCCCAAACCTCCTTTTTTTTAGATAATGTCACTTATTTTTCATTAGGAAGGTTGTTCAGTTTCATGGAATGGTTTAGCCCTTAATATATTATGTATAATCAGCTTATTATTAACATGTTTTATCTCTTTCCATATCCTTGTAGTCTGCAAGGCCCAATCTATGAAAATTCAAAATACCAATTAATTGCTTTTAGAAATTAATGCATAATTTAGTCTAAATACCAAAACATTAAATTGATGTCCTTATCATCTAAAATATTGATAGCCGGGCTATATTGTTGCTGACTGAAAAATCTTATAGGAATATATTAAGAATATTGTTAGCGTTTGCGATTATTTAAATTGTAGGTATAATTTATAGATTTTCATACTAGTAGGTAAGGTAAATAAAATTATTTAAAAAAAACTTTTAAAACAAGCTTTTATTTAAGTGCTCTGAAAAGATGAAAATAAAATTTTGAATGACATTAACCACATTCATTTATGACTTTACAGAAATGAAAATATAAGTAAAGCTTGTCGCGATGCCTAGAAGAAACTACCTAATTACAGTTAGGTGCGTACCTTATTACGAAATTTCAATCACAAATTGAAAGTTTCGCGACAAGCTTTTATTATATTTTCATTTCTGTAAAGTCATAAATGAATGTGGTTAATGTCATTCAAAATTTTATTTTCATCTTTTCAGAGCACTTAAATAAAAGCTTGTTTTAAAAGTTTTTTTTAAATAATTTTATTTTATATTTTTTAGTTTATGTTACGATAGTTATTGATCAATACGAAAGTCTTTCTATAAAACGGAGAAACCTTCAATAGAAAAACTTAAGGCACGGGGAAAATTAACATTAGGATAAAGTATAATTATCTCTTTTATATTCTATAGAAGTAGGTTGGTACCTACTACTCCGGCATTCATAATAGAAGAATTAGCTCGTAATATGTCTTAGTCTTTTCATTTCATTGATGGCGTCATTATTACATGGCCGAGTCCCAGTTAATTTCGAACAGTCTAATTCTTCTATCAGGAGGCCTTCTATTGACGTGACCCTAATTCATGGTGGGCCTACCGACTGCCTATCATGAACGAATTCGTATACAAAATTGCAAGTCCCAGCAGTTGAATATTGAGGAGTTCTATAGTTCGAAGACAACCCTGGATGTAGCGTCTAATTCATGGTGGGCCTACCAACTGCCTATAATAAACGAATTCGTATACAAAATTGCAAGTCTCAGCAGTTGAATATTGAGGAGTTCCATAGTTCTAAGACAACCCTGGATGTTGTTGATGTGTTTCTTGAGGGCGTTGAGTAGAGTGGAAGAAAAGACGAGGAATTTCACTATTTTTGGTTATATTCACGTAAAGGACACGTTAGTAACTAGTTTCGTAGTAGACAAGCAGAAACGTCATAGACAATAACGCCTACTTAAAAATATAAAATATTTATGGTCGACAATACAATCTTCAACATGCTGGGGCACCTAGCAAAGAACTGAAGCTAACAATCGGGATATACATTTCCAAAAGAGTCTATTTACTCAAAAAAATGCAAGGCTAAGTAACCTATGACAAATCAAAAATTAGGTAGTTACAATTAGACCTAAATATTTAACGAACAAAAACACGTAAGCGTTGTAAGAACAAACCTAGGTTACAGCACCTACATGTAAATAATTAAAGGTAAAACATAATTACCGAGCACAAAAACAAAACCAAACAGTAACTATAGTATTTCACCTAGTTATAACACATCACAATAAACAATGCAGTAGTTACTTTTAATTCTTAGGGTAAGTTAAAACTAGTTGGTATCAACGAAACTATCCTTTTCATTACATTATACACTTACCTAATCTCAATAAACAATGCAGTAGTTACTTTTAATTCTTAGGGTAACTTAAAACTAGTAGGTATCAACGAAAACTATCCTTTTCATTACATTATACACTTACCTAATCTAAAGGTAAGACACATACTTTAGTGACAGACCTAATATGAGTCCTCCTATTTGGCGTCATAACCTCAAATGCTCTTACGTGGTTATCCTTCCCAGGAAAAACCTGAGTTATACGTCCCATTGGCCATGACAAAGGTGGAGTATTGTTATCAATTAAAAGCACTAAAGATCCTACTTTAACATTACTCTGAGGCGTTTGCCATTTTGGCCTACACTGAAGTACATTTAAATAATGCCTATACCAAAGTTTCCAAAAAGTTTGCACCATTTTGTTACAAACATTCCACATTCTTAACCTATTTACAGGAGTATCACTTACATCATGTTCAGGATAGGCAGTTATAGGACCCCCTGTTAAAAAATGACCTGGTGTAAGGTATGTAAAATCATCACAATTTGATGTCATTGGCAAGAGAGGCCTTGAATTAAGTACCCCCTCTATCTGTACTAATATTTTGGGCAACTTTTAACAAGCGCGTCAATGTGCCTTTTATGTAACCTCTTTTTGCAACTAATCGCGCCTTCAAATCTTTTTCTTCCTCACCCATTTTTACAATATTTTGTTAACTTTATCACTAACGACGGACGTATTCGTACACAATGGACGTATTTTTAAATAATAGTATGACTGAATAAAATAATATGGCGGACCCAACACAAATATGGAATCCGGATCGACCACGCCACGAAATCAGAACCGAAGCTCCACTCCCGCGTCTTGCGGTACACGGATGCAACTACAAAATCTACCAAATGCCACACTTGCAGCTATCACTTTCACACCTGCAGGAATGTCCTATAAAGCGTCCCCTTTCTTCACAAGGCGTCAAGTAAGTTCTCCGCTCTAAAGGTAGATGGCGTGACCTTTATCCCTGAGGCCCGCTGAGGTCAGTAATCCTGTGTCGCACTTACTCTTGCGTGTCGCGTATTTTCTGTTCCGCTCTCGATGATCTGTCATTGGACCGGTGTTGCCATTTGCGTACTTCCTCTTGGTAGAAACCAAAATTGCAGCGTAGCCGTTTCCAAACAAAATGGAAAATAAATCTCGCAGCTAAACTGATGTCACTGATGAGATGAATGAGTAAAAATGTTACAGACTGTGGTTACACATGACTCCTGGTGAAATACAATATGCTCGTATATTACTTGAAAGCAGGAAAATAGCTTCTTGACTCGCAGCGAAACTGTACCGCAAACAAAGGCGATGATCACAGCTAAACCGATGAACGATGAAATCTTACAAATGATGATTGTCGATGTAATATAATAGGTTCGTTTATTACATATGATCATCAGTCATAAATAACTTCTTGAATTGCAGCGTAGCTGTACCCCAAACGTAGGTGATAATCGCAGCTAAACCGGTAAATAGGTATTTTCTATACCCTTGATGACGTGCGTAAAATTGCAGTGTCGCCGAAAGCAAATTGTCGCAACTTGCAGAAATCGCAGCTATACTGGCACGTATTTTTGAAAATAATAGAATTTTGCGTGTATGCTCACGTAACCAGAAGAAATCGTAGTGAATCGCAGCGTGATGGTGGACAAGGCGATGCGATGTAATTTTGCACCCTGCCACAAGCCGAAGTTGCGTCTTCTTCCTTATAGCAACTGTCCCTTGCGCGCTGGAACGCTTGAAAACTGCTCTGAAGGACCATATGTTGATGTGTTTCTTGAGGGCGTTGAGTAGAGTGGAAGAAAAGACGAGGAATTTCACTATTTTTGGTTATATTCACGTAAAGGACACGTTAGTAACTAGTTTCGTAGTAGACAAGCAGAAACGTCATAGACAATAACGCCTACTTAAAAATATAAAATATTTATGGTCGACAATACAATCTTCAACAGATGTAGCGTCTAATTCATGGTAGGCCTACCAACTGCCTAAAATAAACGAATTCGTATACAAAATTGCAAGTCCCAGCAGTTGAATATTGAGGAGTTCCATAGTTCAAAGACAACCCTGGATGTAGCGTCTAATGCATGGTGGGCCTACCAACTGCCTATAATAAACGAATTCGTATACAAAATTGCAAGTCTCAGCAGTTGAATATTGAGGAGTTCCATAGTTCGAAGACAACCCTGGATGTAGCGTCTAATTCATGGTAGGCCTACCAACTGCCTATAATAAACGAATTCGTATACAAAATTGCAAGTCCCAGCAGTTGAATATTGAGAAGTTCCATAGTTCGAAGACAACCCTGGATGTAGCGTCTAATTCATGGTGGGCCTACCAACCGCCTATAATAAACGAATTCGTATACAAAATTTTGTGTCCCAGCTATAAACCGCTGAGGAGATCTCTCGTACGGAGCCGATCCTGGCAGCAGCATCAGGTCAAATTTATGATTAACATGCATTGTCATCGGTTCTGGACCAGCATGCAAATTTCAACTCAATCGGATACCGAGAAGTGGTTCAAATTAAACTTGCAAGATTTGCACCGAACAAACATTGTTACTTACTTACATACACTGCAAGTTAAATAAAAGCTTTTAAAATGGCAAGGGCCATGTTAAACGTGCCAATTTTAATAAGACCAATAATCGATGTTTTTAAAATGATCAAAATAGTATTTCAAGTTAAAATATTTTATACTATTTTGTTTCCTTTTTTTGTTTATTTGATCATCCGCGAATTTATTTTTAATTTTCAAATATATGTATTGTTTGATGACATGTCATTGCGAACAATCATTGCAGCAAACAACTCCATTCGTAGAAATTCCATCAATTCCGTAGACAGAGAATACCAATCAATTCAATCTTTGTTTACATAAATTTGACACTAAACTTTGACTGACGTTATAGGATTTATAGTCAAGGAGATCATGAAAGAGATTCGTTTCATTCTTGGTCAGTATTACGTCACACAGATCCAATGAAATCACGTCGGGGCACTGCGTTGGATGGCGTTGGGGTCACCAAATTTAATGAGGAGTCACTGCGGCGGTGTTGACTGTCTATATACATACATTCATTATATCACGCCGTATGCAGAGCGTAAACGGCCGCAAAAAACGAACATTTACTCCATGTCTGACAAACATTTGAGGGTCATTCGGAAAATTGTGTATCGCCATAGTGACAGGTTGTCAGCCCATCGCCTAGAATTGCAATACACACCCTCGAGTCCCTTCGTCGCCTTTTACGACACCTACAGGAAAGAAATGGGGTGATGCTTTTCTAAGCCAGCATCCATGGCACACGGCACTGTATGAAGACTCTTACAATAAAGATCCTTTTTCGGAAGAGACTATGGAATTAGGGGAAAGTCTTCTGCTAGAGGTAGGCAACAATCGGAGAGACAGGTGGATGGACACTGTTACTAAAATCAACCTTACAACAGCAAGAAAGCCTGGACCACCATTAGGCGGCTTACTGGTGAACAACCTCCAGCCGATTCACTAAGTCTAGTAACAGCAAACCAAGTCGCACATCAACTCCTTCTGAATGGTAAACCGTCTTACCGGCTTACTAATATTCCCAAAGGAAACGGCCTACGTTCCACGTGCAATCATGTGAGTAAGCCGTTTCACTTAGGTGACATAATTAAAGCCATAAAGGAGCTAAAGAGTGGCAAAGCATCTGGGATAGATAACATCTCCGTAGAGCAGATCAAAAACTTAGGACCTGTTGCTGTGTCATGGCTGCTAAAAATGATAAACACCTGCAGCTCATCTGAAAGGATTCCACGCCTCTGGAGGAAGTCTAAAATTATAGCATTTCCGAAACCAGGAAAATCCACAGATGATCCAAATCACTTTCGGCCCATATCACTCCTGTGCCAAACATATAAACTGATGGAACGGATGCTACTAAACCGCCTTACCAGCCTCATTGACCCCGAACTTATTCCTGAGCAGGCTGGGTTCCGACCTGGAAAGTCATGCGGCAATCAGATCCTTAAGCTCACCCAGCATATTGAGGATGGGTTTGAGACCCGTAAAGTGACAGGCGCTGTATTTGTGGACCTTTCTGCAGCCTATGACACAGTCAACATTAATAGACTACTTTTGGAAAGTGGGTACCATGACTGGTGATGGCAAGTTTGTGGAATTTCTGGGTGAGATGCTCCGCAATCGGCGTTTTCAAGTCCATCTTCGCTCGGAAAAGAGTCGGTGGCGTATGCAGAAAAATGGCCTACCACAACGTAGCGTCCTTGCGCCTACTCTTTTTAAAATCTACACCAATGACCAGCCAACGAGCCCCAATACTCCCCGTTTCCTATACCCTGATGACCTGGCTCTTACCTCAACTACTAATACCTTCAAAGAATCCAAGACCTTCCTTTCAGCTGCGCTTGAAGATCTGTCTGCGTATTATATGGAAAACTCTCTTAAGCCTAACCCACTAAAAACCCAGGCTTGTGCGTTCCACCTACGCAACCAGGAAGCGGGACGCCACCTTAACATCCTGTGGCAAGGAGTGCCGATTGTCCATTGCGATCACCCAAAATACCTCGGTGTCATAGGTCGCTCACATTTAAGAAGAACTGCGAAAATGTGAAGCACAAGTATGTACACGAAACAACTTATTGCGCAGACTCACGACCACAAAATGGGGTGCCTTACCTATGGTTCTGCGAACAACTGGACTAGCACTTTGCTACTCCGCAGGTGATTATGCGTGCCCCGTATGGGAACGCTCTGCCCATGCTAAGAAAGTGGATACAGCATTGAGTGAAACATGCCGGATTATTACTGGCTGCCTTAAGCCAACCCCGGTACAAATGCTGTATCCGCTGGCAGGTATAGCCCCTCCAGATGTTTGCAGAAGCATAGCTAGTTCCACCGAGAGGACTGAACTGGATTCTGACCCACTTCATCCGATGCAACATTATAACACCGTGCCCCAAAGGCTCAACATTCGCCAAGGTTTCATGAAGTGTGTCTGTCCGTTACCTCCTGGAGTGTGTCCCCAACGTGCCAGACTCCGGTTATGGGAGGGAAAAAGCAAACTGCCGACCCCCTTTGTGCCGGTTTCGGAAAACCTTCCGCCTGGACACAATCTGCCGAGGTCGACTTGGAAGTCTTTAAAAAGGCTCCGTACTCAGGTCGGCCCGAGCAAAGATAACCGTTCCAGGTGGGGGTGTACGCAAGACCCCGATCTTCGGTGCAAATGCGGGGTTGACCCACAAACCACGGTCCACCTTATATCGTGTTCTGCGTGTCCTACCACCTGTACGCAGGAGCAGCTGTTGACAGCCAATGATAATGCTGTGATAGTGGCAAAATACTGGTCGAACGAAATTTGAGGCGATCGGCTTTCCATCGACACTCGTCTATATATTTAAGGTTTTAGTAAATCAAACACTCTGTTCACGACGATGACTATATCCCTTCGGCCGCGTACGAAACCAAGTTTCGAAACTGGTTTCGAATCAAGATTAATATTTCTTTAATCGAAACTAGTTTAGTAATAAGGATTATTTTTCTTGATTCGAAACCGGCAGCGTAAAAAGAATAATATTTCTTTTTACGAAACTTGTAAATAATACGTTATTGAAATCACTGCACCACAATCATGAAGTTGACTTTTACCCACTGGTTTTGAGCGGGATATCTGTACTTATTAAGCCAGAGACGTGAAAAAAAAAGAAAAAGGAAATTTTAAAACAAAATGTATTTAATGGAAATACTACTAGGCACAATTATAATGTAATGAAAAAGGAGCAATGATTTCGACGCAATGGCCAACAGAGATTTTCTTCTTTTGTAGTAGCTTGATTGCAGATTTTATTTCAGCATCTATTTCCTTTCCCTATTGTCCGAAAGAAATCAGAAAGGCACGTATTCCCTGTTGCCCCGATTCAAAGAGACTGGCTACCTGAGGCGAGGAGCTCAGCACCTACCATTAACATGTACACCTACAGATACATACATACATAAATCACGCCTCTTTCCCGGAGGGGTAGGCAGAGACTACTTCCTTCCATTTACTACGATCCTGGCATACTTCTTTCGCCTCCTCCACATTCATCAATCTCTTCATGCATGCTCGTCGGTTTAGGGTACTCTTGACCTGACCTTTCTTTAGCACGTCCCCGATTTGATCGAGGTACGTTCGTCGAGGTCTTCCCCTTCCGACGTTCCCATCCACACTTGCCATATACACCTGTTTCGTTAATCTTCTTTCATTCATCCTCTCTACATGACCAAACCATCTAAGCATACCCTTTTCTACACCAGTCACTATGTCTTCTTTTATACTTTTTTTGGGGTGGTATGGGATCTACCTCCTAGCGGTCCACCCCGGGCAACGGCAACACAGGCTTGCCTGTGGATAAGTCCGGCTGAACGATCCCACTAAGCGGTGGAAGGCTCCGTAAGGGGCCGCCTGGCTCGCGACCACCATCCCACCGAAGTCTGGCGCCAAGTAGCTTGCTGCGTTCCGTCAGTGTGTGGGAGTGCCAGTGCCTTAACAGGCTTCTTCTGGGTGAGCTCGCTCCATCTTAGACTCTGTTTCTGTCCTATGACCTAGACTAGAGTCAAGAGCAAACCCATTATTAATAAAAAAAAAACAAAAAAAAGCCACAACGTTCCCTTATCACGCTATTCCTTATCCTGTCACTCAATTTTACGTCAATCATACTTCTTAACGCTCTCATTTGTACTGCATTTATTCTACTTTCATGCTTTTTCTGCCATACTCAACTTTCACTCCCATACATAAGTGTCGGAACTAACACCCCTCTATGCACAGCCAGACGAGCCTTATCAGAGACTTTCTGGCTGTTCATAAAAGCGTGCAACGCTCCATTCACCATGTTGCCGGCATTCACCCTTCTTTCGATGTCACTTTCACACTTTCCATCTGATGTGAACATGGAGCCCAAATTCACAAACTCTTTCACTTGTTCCACCCTCTCTTCTTCTATCATAATTTTACACTCTGTCATATTTTCCTCTTTCTCAAAAACCATTGCTTTCGTCTTACTTACATTCACTTTCATTCCTTTCTTTTTCAAAGCCTCATTCATAATATTTACCATCTCCTGCAACCCTTCAGCCGACGACGCAAGGATAACTTAGTCGTCAGCATAGAGAAGACATTTGATGAGTAAACCATTCATTCTCAGTCCACATTCACTCTCTTTCAAATCTTCCAAACAACTATCCATGAACAGATTGAACAGCCACGGTGACGCAACACATCCCTGTCTAACACCTTTCTCGATGTTAAAAAGTTCAGTGTACGCCCCGTTTATCCTGACACAAGCACTGGAATCCTTATATAAGGATTTCAGTGCTCGTATCAAGATACTGCTCACCCCATGCATGGATAGTGCCGACCACAATTCATTCCTCACCACTCTGTCATAGGCCTTTTCCAAATCTACGAACGCGCAATAGACTTTCTGGTTTTTGGCCAGGAATTTTTCAGCTATGCAGCGCAAGGAAAAGACCTGATCCGTACATCCCATCCCCTTACGAAATCCTGCCTGAGCATCCCATACTTTCTCATCCGTTTCTTTCATCACTCTTTCAATCAACACCTTTGCATACAGTTTGCCGACGACACTGAGGAGGCTTATACCGCGGTAATTTTTGCAGTACACCTACAGATATTTAGTTTTTTTCATAAATAGGACGTGGGCCTTATCACCCGGGTTTACCTTATAACCAATATTGAAATGTGTTCATACTACACCTACATAGAAAATGCCATAAAGCGTTTCAAATTTGCGGGAAGGCATAATCCATGCAAATTACTATCTCCTCGGGAGTAAAGGATGCAACATTCGAATGAAAGAATGTACTTCGCGCGTAAAGAATGTACTATTGTTTGGTATAACACAGGAAGTAGACGGGAGCGGCGAGCGCCTGGAGTGGGCGAGCGGGCTCCTCGACCTCGCCGTGCTCGAGCTGGAGTCGCCCTTCGGCAGCGGCGCGCACGCGCGGCCCATCCTCATGGCCACCGCACCTCATGAGTCAGTTGCATACTATACACTCTCAATTTAATTTACGTTATTGGCTAAGATACCCCACTTGAACTACTAGCCACAATATAAAAATGTTGTTCTTTTTCGGCTCCCTAAAAAAAAATATTTTCTTCCTAAACCTGTACCTAAATACGAAGCTATTTGCCAAATTTATCTTGCTAGGTCCACGGTAAGTACCTACCTCATGAATTTTGATTCCCTTAAGAGGGTCGTGTTTTTGCAGCATAAAGAGTAGTATCTTTATGACGTTAAGAGGGGTTATAAATATTTTTACAAATACAAGCGTCTGTAGATCTGAATAATGGGGCATTCATTTCAACTCGATGTCTCTACGCGTTCCCGTGATAAAGGGTCGTGACTACTCGTGACAGATGGACGGACGGACCGTTCTTTAACTTCAACAGTTCTTTGCTTTGAGGTACGGAACCCTAATAAAGAGAGAATGCTTACGGAATGTTATTATTGTAATTTCAGATGCGCTGATATAGGCGTGTGCCACGTGGTGCGGTCACTGCGAGCGATCTCAGGGGTTCACCCGCGGCTGCGCATCGTGGACGCTCTGCTCGGGGACGACGCGCCATGCGCACAGCGCGTGCAGCACTGGGCGGCGATGCACGAGCGCGCGCTGTGCCTCACGGGGCCGCGGCTGTGCGGCTCGGAGCGCGGCGCCGGCGTCGTGTGCGGCGGGAAGCTGTGCGGCGTGGTGTCGCGCTCGGTGGGCGGCGCGGGCGGCGCGGGGGGCGCGGGGGGCGCGGGCGCGGGGGACCGCTGCGGGGACACGCACGCCGCGCAGTCCGTCGCGCGCTGGCGCCGCTTTCTGCACTGCGCGCACACTCTACGCGCCTGCGGCAGGTGCGCACAAACACAACCTTATGCCATGTTTAAACACTCGGAAAATAATAAGGGATGTGAGCAGCGCAATCATGAAGGGAGATACTCGCGTCGCGATGCTACTCATGCCGCTGCCACATCCCGTGCTCCCGCGAGTGACGGTTTTTCAAGCGGAAGTCAAGAGGAACGGCAGCACGAGCACGAGAATGTATTGCTATCTTGTTTATTCGCATAGTTGCAAGTCGTTTAGTGAAAAAGTATGACGGCAGTGTGTGAACACTCACTCGAGTGAATAATTCCTTGGAAATATTTCGTACAATATTTGCGGCAGCGGCAGGAGATGGAGCAGGTGAAGTGTGAACGCAGCATTAGGATAGAAACAATATCATACCCAAATAAGGTACAATAAGTACCTATTATCACACTCACGTCGGAAGAGCATCTTTTATTTGTAAAACATTTTAGAAAAAAAGTCAATATTTAAAAGCGTATTTTAGCTGCCACCTGTGGTAGGTAAATAAATAAAAGAGTTGCGTGTGTGACAGAGGCTCCTGCGCAGAGGTCTGCAGTGAGCAGCGGCTGCTGGACGACAGCGAGGAGGAGGTCCGCTCGAGCCCCGCCCACACCGAGCCGCCGGCCCCGCCCACCGGGCACCCTCCCGCCCCCACCCCCGCCCCCGCCGACGAGCGCGAGCTGGACCATACTGCTGCCCCCGCGCCCCCCGCCGAGCCTCCTCACCATCCGCACCAGCTACAACTCGACCTCGCGCACCTCGCCGGCGCCGACACTGACAACGACAACTTTCATCCCGCAAGTACGTCGCGTCGTGCAGTAACGGAGCAACGAGCAAAAAATATTAATTCTTTATTTTACTCATTTTAGGGAATCTTATAGATATATAACTCTCTCTCTCTCTCTCTCTCTCTCTCTCTCTCTCTTTTCGTGTGGGCTCTGACATAGTTTTGTAACGAAACATAACAATATTATAACGAAAAATGAACTATTAGTTTTAGTACAGTACTAACATTAATAAGGTTCCTTCCGCTAACTTGTATTTACCGTATGCTGCAATTGCTGCACCGTCATCACTACACTCAATAACTCGTACTATCGTATTATATAGTATCGTACTATCGTATAGTATAGTAGCACAACAACCTACCCATTTAAGGGACCGAGTCATATCGGTTTTTATACATTTACTCTTATATTAACTGGTAAGTTGGAATCCAGTACGTTTTACTGTTCTCTTAAAGGAGAAGGTGAATGAGCGGCCGGTAGTACATGCCTACTAACTTAATTTCAACAGATACAACGTTGGAAGTGGAACCACCAACACGTGTGCATCTCGAAGAATACACGCGACTAGCTGCTGCGGCTTCAGAAACTGTTGCGAGAATCACACACGCGAGCGTCCAGCCCACGCACACGCAGTGGCCGCACCCCGCGCGCACGCCGCGTCCCACCGCCTCTCCGTCGCCCCCTCCGCCCCGCGCCGAGGCACCGCCCTATGCCCCGCCCCCAGTGAAGGCGGATCACGCTGATCCACCGATATTGGCTGCGCGGCGCCGTGCCTCGCAAGCTCCTCTCCCCTCCCCCGCCACCACTGCGGCTACGCCCCCACCACCCCTCACGGAGATGGCTGCTTCCAGCTCCGTGCGCCACACGCCGCTGTTTGAACCTAATCGCCCCGATTTTCGGGTATGATATTGCATTTGACATCTGTTTTTGTATTTTCTAATAACTAAAATAGGATGCACGCTCTAAAACCCTATGAGGTACACTATCACAGATTAGGTAAAAGTTACTAGCGCAAAACTCATCAGTCATCATAGACGTGTTACCGGTTGACCAAAGGACATGTTTAATTTTAATCCAGGCAGGTGAGTACGGTGACAACGCGGCTGAATACGCGGCGCCGCTGGACGACGGCAGCACGACTACCGCTGCCACCACCACCACCATCACCACCACCACCAGCACCAGCACCGCGGCGACCACCAGCGCGGCAGTTGTGACGATGGCCAAGCGGCCGAACACCCCGCCCATAAGGCACATGCGGGCGAGGCAACGGCAGGTGCTTGGAGACGTTCCGACTGCTTCCGCGCACAATGTGCAGTCTTGTAGCTCGTTTATATCTCTTCTCTTGTTGTTGTTATTTTTAAATTGCAATTGTATAAATTACTAGAGTATTAAATTATTTACTCTAATTTTTTTTCTTTGTTAATTATTGGTAGGTAATTTGTTACTAGTCCGACGCGAGTAGGACAGGACATAAGGGACAGTCCTCCGAATACTGAAAGGTCTGATAGGTCGCTTTCAGACCATTAAAACGGAACAACTTTCCGATAACTATAAGAAAGTATTTCTGGAAAAAAAATGGTATGCTTCCCGTGACCAACTAGATCCTTAACTTCGACTCCCTATGCACCAAATGCTGGCGATCACTTTATCGAGCACAAATAACTTTGTTTCACTGGAATCAGAGCACTTTAACTATTTATTTTGAATTTTTAAGCGCGGAGCTAGTTGTGGACCGTATGGCGCTTGGAACGCAACTGGGATTAGGTTTTTTTTTTATTATACTAAATTCCTTTGAATCGAACAAAAGCCATTAGGTAATGTTCAGGTACCATTTTTTCAAATAAAATTTTAAATCGTTAACCCTGAAGGGGTTTTACTCTATTCTATTCTTTCATTCAATTTCTCTTTGTCATACCTTCTCGCATCAATGCTTCTCGTACTTTTGTCCATCTTCTCTATCATAATTTCATTCCTATTCTAAACTACAGGGTGGGGTTGTGAGGGTTTCACTTTATTTATATTTCGTTTTCTTACAGCTTTTTCATTTCTTATTCTATTACCTTAATATACAGTTTTATGTAATTTTACTTTTTGTTTGCTTAAACTTATTTTTACATATATGACTACAATTCGAACCTCCGGGTCTTAGTCGATCTGATGGTAAGAGACCTGACGGACTTACTCTGGTGCCATGGAAGTGTGGCAGGTGTCTTGTGTGGGACGCAACATGCGTTAGTACATACGCCGCTTGCCACATTGGTGGTACCATGAGGGTTCAGGGTGCCGCCGCTGAATCTGCGGCTGTTAAAAAACGGCATAAATATGCAGCGCTTATGCCAAACTACGATTTTATTCCGTTTGCGGTTGAAACGGCCGGATGCTGGTGCAAGGAGGCGAAGTGTTTTGTGGCTGAGCTAGGTAGTAGAATTCGTGAGAGAGGAGGTGACCCACGCTCTGGCTCTTTTCTGGTGCAAAGGTTGGCCATAGCAATTCAACGCGGTAATGCAGCGAGTGTTATGGGAACCTTTGCACCCGGATCGATAAGAGGCGGGCTGTTTGATTAGGTTTAGTTTAGTTTTATCGCCGTGTGATGCCGGCTTAGAATAGCATCACCCCATTTCTTACCCATGGGTGTCGTAAGAGGCGACTAAGGGACTCGAGGGTGTGTATCGCAATTTTAGGCGACGGGCTGACAACCTGTCACTACAGTGATACACAGTTATCTGATTGACCCTCAAATTTTTGTCAGACGTGGTGTTAATATCCGTTGAACGGCCGTTAACGCTCTGCCTACCCCGTAAGGGATATAGGCGTGATTTATGTATGTATGTATGTAGTTTTTAAGTGTTTGACTATGTTGTATATAACAGCTGTATTATTCTTAAAATAAAATATTAATAATTAGATTAATCATTCAGTGAATCAGTTTTGCTTTTAAGATCAAATCAAATAAATTTTGTGAATTATTAAAAAAAAAAAAAAAAAAAAAAAAAAATCAACCCATTATACAATCTAGTAATTTTTCTTAATGCTATTTATTCCTTTTGTTTAAATTTTTCACAATTTCTTTTACATATTCTACAAATTCATTTCTGACTTTCTTTCCAGAAATTAGTGCTGGCAGGTTTTCTACATTGATCTTGGTGTCCAGTTTTTGCTCTATTTCGAAGCGTTTCCTGCCCAAGGTGGGACACTCTGTGAGCAAGTGTTCGATTGTCTCACCTTTATCAGGATCGCACGTGCATGATGGGTTCTCCTTGCATCTGAACTTTGTCAAGTACTAAGAGAACCCACCATGCCCCGTTAGTGCTTGTGTTAGGTGCTTGTCAATTTAGATTTTTCTGGTTGCACTGTACGCCGCTACCGTGCTTGGGAAGAACAGCTTGGTTGTAGTCGCTGTTTCCCCTTCTGCGTATCTTCTATCCCATTCGCTCAGCGTGCCCCAACGGATGACACGCTTCACGAATGAGATAGGACACGCATCGTAGTCGGGCTTTTTCTTTGACCCCATAGCAGCTTCCTTAGTAAGGGCGTCTGCTCTTTCGTTGCCCTCCAGTCCTATGTGGGCCTTTATCCAGTACAAAGTTACATCTTTCGGCCGTGTGATGCCGGCTTAGAATAGCATCACTCCTTTTCTTACCCGTGGGAGCCGTAAGAGGCGACGAAGGGAGTCGAGGGTGTGTATAGCAATTTTAGGCGATGGGCTGACAACCTGTCACTATGGCGATACACAATTATCCGAATGACCCTCAAACGTTTGTCAGACGTGGCGTAAGTGGCAGTTTTTTCGGTCGTTTACGCTCTGCCTACCCCGCAAGGGATAAAGGCGTGATATATGTATGTATGTATGTAAGTTACATCTTTGCCCTGGTTAAGGGCTACTTTTATGTTCTCCCTTGTTTCAATTGCAAGGGCATCAGGGTTTGCTACAGTCTGGAGTGCCGCCATAGAGTCGCTAAGAATCGCAAAGTCCTTTTCGGATCTCTTTGTTGCTTCTTTAACAGCCCGGTTTAGCGCGTGAAGTTCCGCCTGATATACTGTACTATATGTAGGGAGAGCAAGCTTGAGGGTCCTTACCACTCATCAGAGTGAACTCAGCACCGACTCGACCCCCAATCTTTCGTTATATTACTGTATATTGCTCGATATCTTCCAGGCGTTCAAGCTTTAGCTCTTGGTCTTGCTGGCTGGGTGAAGGGCTTCTAATGCTGATTTTCATTTCATTTATTTAATTCCATAACAATAGATTGTGTCGGAAATAACATAACTTTGACAATATAAACAAAGAACAAAAGATTAACAGATATAAAATTAAAATCAAGATATAAATAAAAAAAAATAAAAAAAAATCATAATTCCATTGAAAAAATGTCCAAAGATACAAAAATTACATGTCATAATGTTTTTTTTCTTATATTTCTAGATTATAAAAATTCATGTCACAATTCCTCCAATAATACAAAATTACATCTTATCATATTTTACTGTTATTAAATTCATCAACGCTATAAAAACATTTTGTCACCAAGAAAACCCTCAAACGTTTTTTGAAAACTCCAATATTAGTGACACTTTTTAGGTCAATGGGGAGATGGTTATACAATTTTATTTCTTGGTAACGAGCGCTATGTCTTACAACCCTTAACCTGGGCATAGTAAGTATAGTAGGAATGTCTTTCCTTCTTGTAGTCAGTCTAATTTCGTTCTGTTCAGCTGTCTCATACTGATGCAAATTTTTTACAACGTCAGTTAAAATTAAATAAATATAAAGTGAGGAAACAGTAAGAAAACCAAGCTCTACAAAATATTCTTGCATGATTCCCATTGCGGTATTCTAACTATCGTACGCAAGGCTCTTTTTTGACTTACGAAGGCTTTGTTAATATTGTAGTCGTAACTTTGTCCCCATAACCTAACACTGTACCTGAGACGCGATTCCACCAGCGCGTAATATACTTGTAGTAACTGGGATTTAGTCGCTTCATATCTCCAGCTCCTTAAAGCGTAACAAGCTGAGCTGATAGTGTTCACGATAGCATTTAACTTCTCCTTCCAGTTTAAGAATGCGTCTCTATATACTCCAAGGAACTTACCTTTATCCACGGCCGTGATACTTTCTCCCTCTATAGTGGCATGTATTTTATCATTCGACCTACAAGTCGTTTTAAATAGAATAATATTTGTTTTTTTGACATTAATTTTAAGTTTATTGACACCAAACCACAAAGAAACCCCTGATATGACACTGTTCACATTATTACTTAGTTCCTCATAAGTATTGCCCGAGATAATTGCGTATGTATCATCGGCAAACACAATCAAATTACAATTGATATGAGAAAACTTTTGGTTTATACAATTTATAAGATCATTAATATAAATAATGAAAAATAAAGGTTCCAATATAGATCCTTGTGGGACTCCACATATCACTGATTTTACCCTAGAAGTGAAACGCATTTCACGGTTATTTTCAGTGGATTTAATTTCTACAAACTGAAGTCGGCAGTCCAAATACGATTTTAAAAGCGAGAGAACATTTCCAGTGATACCATAAAACTCCAACTTTTCGATTAGAATGGTGTGATCCACAGTGTCAAACGCTGAGCTCAGGTCCAAAAACAATCCAGCGACCCTGAGTTTACTATTTAATTTAGAAATCACATCATCTATCAATGTACCCACTGCATCAACTGTTCCTTTTCCTATTTGATAGCCAAACTGTCTCTCATTTATTATTGAATTCATATTTAAAAAAATGAACTATCCTAACCTTTATGAGTTTCTCAAATACTTTAGATAACGTTGGTAAAAGTGAGATTGGTCTGTAGTTACTAGGATCGCACTTTTTGCCTTTTTTGTAAACAGGTAAAACCTTAGCTATTTTTAAAGGCTCTGGAAAAAAGCCTTTATCACAACAGTCATTATAAAAATGGCTAGAGGTAAAGCTAGCAGATCAACGTTGTTTTTTAAGACTGAAACCAGCACGTCGTTATAACCACAAGACTTTTTATTATCCATGTTAATTATGATTTTACGAACCTCAGCTGCTGTCACGCTTTTCCAAGTCAAAGTATCACTTACTTTTTTAGTACATCTTTTAAGAGTGTCTAATGCTGAATAAAAGTCATTAAAATTAGTTTTACGAGCTGATTGATCAAACTGTGAAGAAAAAATGTTACAATGTCCTTCGGTTTGTCAATTATTGTATTCTTAATTTTTTAAAATTCAAATTTATTTTTTCTAGAAGTCTTTATGTTCATATGCCTATTTACAATCTTCCATATACCCTTTGGAATATTTTTAGATTCTTGAATTTCTTTTTGTGTAGTTAATTTTTTCATAAAAATCACAACATTACGGTAAATTCGGATGTATTCAGTTTTATATTTAATTATACTGGAATGATTCACTTTATTACTCGCTGTCATTAAAAAACGTTTCATTTTACTAGCAATTTTTATGCCACTCGTTGTCCACTTAATTTTAGGTTAGGTAAGGTTAGGCACAGAATAATAACTAGTAACTAGGGTTAGGTAAGGTTTTTTTTTTTTTTTTTTTAATCTTACTCCTCCAACATTATCGGAGATTGTATTTTCAAGTTTTAATGGGAAATTTTCTAGCGATTCTCGAGTGTCATGTAGAGGGCGCTAAGCTAAATTGAAATAACGTTTCTTTACACAAAAACTGTACCACTTTATGAATTATTCTTTATATTGTGTTTATTGAATTGTTCTTAATTTATTATTGGTAATTTGTTTACTTACACGTATGACACTCAATATAATAGCAAGGCGATAAGTTTATTTTGTAGTAAAATCAAACTAACATAATAATTTGCAACGAACACAATGTGAAACGGAACCTGTGACCTGTGGGTAAGGCTGACGCAAGCCTTATTGAAACGTCAAAATTTCAGTTTAGCACAGCGCCCTCTGATTTGACATTTGGAACTATCAAGAGAACTGTCAATAGAAAAACTCCCATTGGGAAATTTTCTAGCGATTCTCGAGTGTCATGTAGAGGGCGCTAAGCTAAATTGAAATAACGTTTCTTTACACAAAAACTGTACCACTTTATAAATTATTCTTTATATTGTGTTTATTGAATTGTTCTTAATTTATTATTGGTAATTTGTTTACTTACACGTATGACACTCAATATAATAGCAAGGCGATAAGTTTATTTTGTAGTAAAATCAAACTAACATAATAATTTGCAACGAACACAATGTGAAACGGAACCTGTGACCTGTGGGTAAGGCTGACGCAAGCCTTATTGAAACGTCAAAATTTCAGTTTAGCACAGCGCCCTCTGATTTGACATTTGGAACTATCAAGAGAACTGTCAATAGAAAAACTCCCATTGTAGCCGGAAAGGAAAAATCCTCATAGGACGCCTGGGAAGGGAGGGCCCAGGCAGTGCCAGACTTTTACTGGCTAAAACCCTCCCGACTTCAATTTTACAATATGGATATCTTATGTATCTAATATTGACCATACTTTAAAACTATTTTTGTTGTCTGAGACGGTTTTTCTATTTATTGCTACATATCTTAATTAATTAACTTATTTATTTATGTTTACAAACTATTTGTCCTTTACCTCTTAACAATATTTATTTTATGCTTAAGGTGGTTCGAGGAGAAACAAAACTGAATTTTTCAAACTAGATGGCGTTAGTGAGCAAAATTTGGATTTTTACCAATTATTTCGTAATTTAGATAAGTTTGAAACAAAATTGATATGTCCGCGAGCCCTTGCATTTAACTTTTACTGATTTAGTTATATTATACCGTTAAATATTGTTTTATTCGCCCGGGTATTGGTCAAATGTGAAAAATACTGTTCTCTCGCACACAAATACACGCGAAATGTGAGTGTGTGCGTAATTCATTCATCAATTTGCTTATCATCCGTCAGTTTGCCGATAGGCTTAAAAACTAAATAAGAATATTTGTGAAGAACTAAATAAGGAAATGCCTGAATTACGATTTTTATCTACACTAATATAATAAAGAGGAAAGATTTGTTTTTTTGTTTGTTTGTATGTAATCGATAAACTCCGAAACTACCAGACCGATTTCCAAAATTCTTTCACCATTAGAAAGCTCCTACAACAACAACAACATTCCTGAGTAACATATGCTACTTTTTACTACGGGAAAATTCCTCATTCCCACGGGAAAGCGGTTAGAAGCAGGAAAGCGGGAAATATAGTGGATATTACCCAAATTAGCCAAACCGATTTAGCGATCTTCGTGAAATTTTTCACTGATATTGGTGGTATATTGAAAACGGACTTGGACTTCTTTTTGTCAGCACTTGAGGATCTGGAGTACCTGATGGAGGGCACCAGGAGCACAGCTAAACTATAAGAGATACGAAAATGGCTTCATAGTAAACGTTGTTCAGCATGACGGGGCGCTTCTGCTGACACATGGTTATCGAGGATCTGGAGTATCTGATGCAGACCACTAGCATCCCATCTAAACTATAGGAGATACGGTAATGGTTTCAAAGTAAGGTTGTTTATCTTGACGGGCCGCTTTTGTTGGCACTTGGTCATTTAGGGTCTGGAGTACCTAAAGCAGACCACCAGCATCCCATCTAAACAACAGGAGATAAGGTACCGGCATTAAATAAAAAGTTGTTTAACATGACGGGCCGCTTTTGAACGGGGTAAAGAAGTAAACTACTTTTTACTGCGGGCAAAGATCCAATTTCTACGGGAAAACTGGTAAAGAGCAGGGGGTGAAACCGCTGGGCGGGCCGCTAGTGATGAATATTTTAAGATTTGGGAGAAAAATAAAGAATTTTAATTTCTTTTCATTTTATATTTTGTCTTTACTTGAAACAATAAGTGATACTTACCTAAAACCTCAATAGATCTGGGGAATTGAAACTACGATATCTGAGCCGGAACAACCAGGGTTCAGTCGCTTTACATTTAGATTTATTAATTTTAGGTAGGTATCACTCTTTGTAGGATTTATAAAAAAATAAATAAATACATATCAAAATCATTTTTAGAGACAAAGGTTTTTATTTTTATTTCTTTTAATTTTGGTATATACAATACATAGTACCTAATACAATAGTAATTACACAGGTGCACGCTTGTAAATTTACACATGTATAATAGAGCAAGAATATGGATTGGAAAAATATTCTTCACGTCCAGTGGAGCTGTGTGTTTGCAAGCTTGTAGTCATGACTTCTGTGTTGCTGACACTATCTTCAGACCGAACTTGTACATGCCTCGTCAAGACCCGTCTTTAGCTCTTGTTGAAAACAAATTATGGATATGATATCAATAAGGCTTTTGTCTTTGCTCCTACGCTGGCTTCTACTTTTTCTATCCTTTTATTACGCGCAAACGTAGGAGGTCCTTGCACATGTAATTTGCTGGAACACGTCGTAACAGTTTCCGGCAAAACACAAGTTTTGTAAAAATCCACAAGTTTTTCCAAACTTGTTCTATAAAAGTCTCGTCCCTTTTTATTTCTAATTTACTAAAGCATAGTCATAAAATCAAAGCACAGAAAAAACGAAAAACTATTCTAAACTCTTTGAATCGGCCCGACGCCATCAAAAATTGAAATGTCAGATGACTGACAAATGTGTGTTCAAAAATCATTAGCGCATTTTTCAAAACTAAAAAAAAAACATGAAGTATCTTTGTATTTGCTTTGTGTAAATAAATGTCTGTATAATTTTTAAAATGTTTCTACCCATAATTGCGGCGTAATAAATTAAAATAAACATAAGATATTGTACTTAAACAATTTAAAATATTTTTCACAAAACACAAATAAAGGAGTATTTCGTTTCAGAACACGCTGTTCACGAATAGCTTTACGTCTTAGACTAGGGAAAAAAGAGAGTGGACTTGACCGTGTCTATTTTTTTCTAGGGTCCACAGCTTATTTCAAGATTCTGCCTTCACAAACCTTTTGTACCGATGATGAGATTGCTTATTTTGGTAGTGAGAACATTTGTACCGCAAAGATTTTAGAAATATCGCCATTTTACAGTGTCACAGGGTCCAAATGATTTTATAACCTCAAAATTGGAAAAGCTTCAATATCTCTGCAAAGGATTGATCTACAAACAAAATGATCGCATGGATGCCGTTACAAATCGCAAATCTTTATTTGTACCGCTTTTTTATGCCTTGTAAATACCAGATAGAGGAATAAAAGGCGATTAACGCTCATATGGCATTTGGTTGTTGGGCTTTCGTATATCTCCGTAAATATAGCGGTACAAATGTTCTGAAAGAAATCTCAGTAACAATACTAGCGGTACATTACATAGCTACAACCAAAAAAGCCGTATCTGCTCTAATTTACGAGAAAACAACACTGTAAAATTTGCAAGAAAATGATATGTTCATGACCAAAGCTCGGCCACGGTGTTCTACTTTTAGACTTTTAGCAGCGGATTAATGCGGATTTCGGATTCTGGACTTCGATTTGCACTTCATACTGACCGAAACATATTTCATTTTCTTCAAGCAAGTACCTAATAAATTGGTTGACCGTCAAAGGAATAAAGTTTGTATGGCGCAGGCCAAATATAGTATTATTCGTCTATTTACATTATGCTGCGTCAGTTTACCAACGAGAAGCGTTTAACACTCATATTACCTTCGGCAACTTGTCATTATGGTCAATTCGTAGGGTGACCATAATTAAAAAAAAATAAGAGGACCAATCTATACATCTATACATATAATAAAACAATAAAACCCGTGTATTGAACAAATTTACGAAAAACTAATCGTAGATGATGTTAAAATATGATTAGAACAAATCATAATTTTTATTTTTCAATATTTTTCTCTGTCTGTTTGTCTGTTTCACCGGGCTAATCTCCGAAACTACAGGAACGATTACCGAAGGCAATATGTGTGTAAAACGTTTAAGGTTTGTAACTGACGCGACTGAATTTCAATTTTCGCCTTCACCACACAAACTTCATTTCTTTGACGGTCCATCTATGTATTAGTTACTTGTTTGAAGAAAATGAAATATATTTCGGTCGGTATAAAGTGCAAATCGGAATCAGAATCCAAATCCGCATATTACCGCTGCTAAAAGTCTAAAAGTGAACACCGTTGCCATAACTCGGACACTGGCGCTCAAATGTATGAAACAAACGCGTTGCTACGCACACAGTCTGAAGGGCGGGGCACACCGGCTCCGTATCCAGCTCTCGTCCGTAGTCACGCACGAACTGATGACGTTGTAATGTATGGGACTGTATGAGATACGGCACACCGCTTGCGTTGCGTATCCGTTCCGTGCTGCACGCAAGCGGTGTGCCGTATCTCGGTGTGCCGGTGTGCCGTATCTCATACAGTCTCATACATTACAACGTCATAAGTTCGTGCGTGACTACGGACGAGAGCTGGATACGGAACGCATACGGAGCCGGTCTGCCCCGCCCTTTAGCTCGCGTAGATGAACGCTAACAATAAAATGCTTGTGTGTGTGAGATAAGACATGACAGGGTTGCCGCCATTTTACCTTAATTTGTTCGTGGTGCGTTCGCGAATCGGGAATACAATGTGCGGCAATATGAAATGACCTTGTGATAGCTGGTTTGAATTTGATTTGCGGGCTTGTAAAAAAATGGCTGGCCGGCCGCCGCCATTGCCCGGCCAGTTCAAGTTCAATGACCCCAATTACTCGAAACTTATTGCGCGCGGATTAGGAATAAATAGGAATCATAATGTACTTATGCTGTTAGGTGGATGTCTATGCTCAATTTTTACAATAGTTTCCTATTTCAAATAGTATAAACGAAATAACAATTTTTTTGTAAATAAATGATGGTCACCAAAATATAACGTAAGTTGAAACTATGATTTTTGTTCTTATAGAATTTGTTTTGTTTTCAGCGTGAACTGATAGGATAAGGTCTTAAACGGATAATGTCAAAGAAAAATAAAACATAAGCGCCTATTCTTTGCTACTAAAACATAAAACTCTTTAAAAATACTTAGATTTGTAAAGACAGGTAGAATCGGTAGAATTTTCTTTTGGTTTTGTCGTTTGCAGTGCTCAAACAACCGTACATAGCACAACACACACCGATCACAAAATTATTTCTAATATTAATTAGTTTAGTATAATTTACGCTGCGCTGCCTTCGCTCGCTGCACCAAGTCGTCGTCACGTCCTTGCTAGCCGGTGTCTGAGCGTCCTCCGAGCGCGGGTGGGCGGCGCTTTTAGGGGGAGGCAGGGAGTGACCATACTGTATGCTAGTACTATTAATTATACTGTGCCGTGGCCGAGCTTTGGTCATGTACATATCATTTTCTTGCAAATTTTACAGTGTTGTTTTCTCGTAAATTAGAGCAGATACGGCTTTTTTGGTTGTAGCTATGTAATGTACCGCTTGTATTGTTACTGGGATTTCTTTCAGAACATTTGTACCGCTATATTTACGGAGATATACGAAAGCCCAACAACCAAATGCCATATGAGCGTTAATCGCCTTTTATTCCTCTATCTGGTATTTACAAGGTATAAAAAAGCGGTACAAATAAAGATTTGCGATTTGTAACGGCATCCATGCGATCATTTTGTTTGTAGATCAATCCTTTGCAGAGATATTGAAGCTTTTCCAATTTTGAGGTTATAAAATCATTTGGACCCTGTGACACTGTAAAATGGCGATATTTCTAAAATCTTTGCGGTACAAATGTTCTCACTACCAAAATAAGCAATCTCATCAACGGTACAAAAGGTTTGTGAAGGCAGAATCTTGAAATAAGCTGTGGACCCTAGAAAAAAATAGACACGAAATACCTACGAAAAAAACGTGCATACCTACACTCGATCTGTCACAAATATGGCGGCATGCCATAGTGCTGCACTCATTATTACCTATGGATCTTGGATAAAAACTTATCGATAGTTGTATGTGCGGTGCTTACAGCAGTCGGAACTTATTAAACTCGATCATCTAAAATTCTGCAATATTTACATCTACACATAATAAACATTAAAGATTTGTCTTTTTGTGTGTACCTATGTAATCGATAAACACTGAAACTGCTACACCAATTATTAATTTTATATGAGAGTTACAACATTCCAGATTAACATGGCTACTTTTTACCATAGGAAAATATCTTATTCCCACGGGAAAACAGTTAACAGCATGGAAACCGAGAGGTCGCAAAAAAATAGCAGGTATTACCCAAATTAGCCGAACCACATCTTTGCCACATTTCTAGCATAAATTAAAATGAGAGAGTAAAAAAATTTCGTTGCTTGCCGGGGCTTGAACCCGGGACATGTGGATAACCAACCCACTATTTCTAGCATATTAGATACGTACATGGACAAATTTATGTCGGCAATTGAGGATCTGGAATTCCTGACAGAGGGCACCAGGTGCACAGCTAAACTTTACAGGGCTATTTTTTATTCACCCAGGAAAATTTGCAGGGTGATTCTACTCATGATTCTGAACAACTTTTACTATGGGGCCATTTGCGAAATCACTTCAAAAAAATCAGCTGTTCCATACATTTTGATCGTGTAGGTATTCATTTTTGTATGGAACAGCTGCTTTTTTTCGCTATTTCGCAGGCGGTCCTTTAGTAACAGTTGTTCAGAATCATGAGTAGATTCACCCTGCAAATTTTCCTGGGTGAATAAAAAACAACCCTGTACTTATAAGATGAGATACGATTTAAGGTATTTTAGAAAAAAATGTTCAGCACGACAGGCTGCTCCTGCTGGTCAATGAGGGTCTGGCGATCCGCTATATACATATGCATATCACGCCTAGTATCTTGTGGGGTAGGCAGACGTAGGCTTGATATCAATAAAACAAGAAATCCATATTTTATGATAGATTTATTAGAATCAGTACCTATATACAAATAATAGCAAAATTTATACAACTAATACAATTGTTCTAATTGTAATTAAGATCTAAATATATATTTTTTTAAATATATAATAAAAATATTTATTTTTCATATATCATAATAGCCTACTTATTGATACATACATACATACATACATCACGCCCATAGTCCCTTGCGGGGTAGGCAGAGCATAAACGGCCGTGAAAAACGGTAATTTACGCCACGTCTGACAAAAGTTCGAGGGTCAATCAGATAACTGTGTATCACTATAGTGATAGGTTGTCAGCCCATCGCCTAAAATTACAATACACACCCTCGAGTCCCTTAGTCGCTTCTTACGACACCCACGGGCAAGAAATGGGGTGATGCTATGCTAAGCCGGCATCACACGGCAAATTATTTACTTATTGATAAATGTTAATTAATACCAATTGTAATATCATTATATTGGTAATCTATTGGTTATTTATTTAACCCTAGAGTGGGCGCGCTATGAATGAATGAATTTTAAAAGCAATACTTACCAACAACTCACTTGAAGGCAAAGCATCGTCTTGTTACATTTAATGTTCGGTTAAACCATTTATCTTTGAAATGCAGGGAACAAATGAAAATATCTTTGGTCATAGTATTTAAATTTTCGACCCCAAGTGTATATCTTCTTTCTTTCGGCCACTGCTTTCTTTGTTCTTGACGCCTTGGCAATCTATAATCATAAAACAATTCGGCTTTAAGTGTGCCCGCATTTATGACACTAAACTTCATACGAAAAACTTCGAATGTATGCGTGGGCACGATTCAAAAGTAAAGCAATAAAGGGGATCACAATTGTTTCACTTATTTAAATATGATATCGATAAATTGAAAATGCCGTACCCCAACTCTATATACTATGATGACTGTTTTTTGCAAAAAATCTCGGTATATCTTTTTTAAAGCAGCAGATGATTATAAAAACGTAAGCGTTTCTTTAAAAAGTTTCTCACAGCTACCACAATCTTACAAAATAACAGGAAATACAACATATTTTAAATCAAATCGGTTACTTACCTGTGCAACGTTATCTTTTGATGTTTATTGTTGCTTTTCATGCGGCATCCCAGCACACTGCACCTACCCATATTAATACTATATTCTTCCAAGTTTTATCACTTTGAATAAGCTCAAATTTCACATAAAACACAAATATTCTTAAAAATTCCTCGATATTTACACGCGGGATGACAACTGACGTACTTTCATCTGACAGAGACTAAACATGGCGGCCGGCCGCAGTGTTGCTATTTATGGTAATGATAAAACATTAGTTGTCCTTTTTTTCATACTGTAATACCCATAAGTTAAAAAGAGACGCAGATATGTCTAAGTTGTACTCTTTTAATGCCGAGTCCACTCTTTTTTCCCTAGTCTAAGCTTTACGTGGACTTACGTATGCATGTTGTGTAAAACTAACGCACACAAACTTAACAGGGACATAATTTCATCAAGTTTTTAGATCAAAATAACTTTGTTATTTATAGGTGTATCGCAAATCAGATTTGTTTCGCGAGAACTAGATTTTGTAAAGAACTTTTCGACATACTTTGATAGCATAAAACTATAACACACACAGTGTATATTGGTCAAACGTTTTGTATGGAAATGTCAGCTCTCGAACCACCTTAACAGTAATATACCAATATATTATGAAAGCATAACTTATCTACCTAGTTTTGTTTTTATTTACAACTTTTTGAGCTATTTCTTTACAATAATTTAAAAAAAGACTTCTGTTTTTGCCCATTATAATGTCTCTGGCGTTCTCTTTCTTCATATTTATATTTAATTTAAACTCTATGTCTAAGCGTTCGACAGCGTATATTGGACAATCAAATAAAATGTGTGGCACCGTCTCTGGAACACAAGGATCACAGGCGCACGAGGGGCTGTCCTTACACTTGAAGCGGTTCAAGTATTCGGAGAACCCACCATGCCCTGCCATGATTTGTGTCGTTAGACTGCCCAGTTTCATTTTCCGCACTGTTAGATACGCATCTATAGCGCTTGGGAAGAACAGTTTCGTGGTCGAGGCTGTCTCCTCAGTCCGATATCTATTGTTCCACTGCTCTAAGGTGTTCAGCCTAATGCTTCGGCGCACGAAGGAGACCGGGCACAAATCGTAATCCGGCCTCTTTTTCGACTTCTGAGCCGCCTCCTTTGCAAGCTGGTCAGCTCTCTCGTTCCCCTCCAACCCTACATGAGCCTTTATCCAAAACAGAGTTACATCTTGGTCTTGGCTGGATATTGTCTTCAGATTATCTCTTGCTTCTACCGCCAAGGGGTGGAGGGAATTGGGGTTTTTGACTGTTTGGATGGCGGCCATATAATCGCTAAAGATACCGAAGGATTGCGCATTGTGTCTTAGTATAAACCTTGTAGATCTGTTTATTGCCAATAGCTCAGCTTGATATACTGTGCAGTATTTTGGTAGCGCTAGTTTAATGTTCCTGACTTCGATGCCATTACTCCATATGGTTAGTGCCGCTCCAACGCTTCCCTGGATTTTACTGCCATCTGTGTAAATATGTACATCAAGTTGGCTGTGTTGGTCTACATCCTGCTGAGTCACAAACTATTCTTCTACCTCACACCTAAAGAATACGATGACATGCTAGTGGGAAAAACAACAGCAAGAACAAAATCGGTGTATATAAAAATTTACAACCTAGGAAACAGAACACCATTTGTAGCAAAAGCAGGTTCAGTTCAATACGCAAACGCAAACTCACAAACAACAATCGGAATTTGGGAAAATTTAAATGAACATGGAATGTTAAAATTATCAGAAAATATAACACCAGAAATATTATATGGAAAACCAGTAGAACATTTGGGTTTATCAACAGATCAACATCAAGCAGGGGGAGTAATGAGCGCAGCGTGTCAAGGTAGATTCATAGACAACAGATGCGAATACTGGTACCATGCAGGAGTTCATACAACAGCAGAAAGATCGAGTGAAAGTATAGAAAAATACATGTACTTACCAGCACTAATCGCAAACGCACAAATGGGTGGCTCTACGGAGTTACAAATAAAAAATAAAAAATTTCAAAATTAACTTTTATTAACTTGTTTTATTTTAAATTATATGTTAATGTCATAAGAACTTAGGAAAAATAGTATGAAAGATCAATATTCAAAATTAACTTAGAAAAAATGAATTTTTACTTTCTAAACGTCGACAGACGTGACACAAATGCGACAGATGTGATGAATATTAAAAAATTTAATAAATCTAAATTCAAACATAAACAATAAATACTTATAAAAACTTATTAAACTACATAAGACACTATGCTTGCAAAATAAACAATCATAGCCTTCTAAATTATAGTTAAAAAAATAATCAAAAAATTTCGACAGGTTTGACATCACTTTTGTCGACAATAATCAAAAATTATCTTCTACTTTAGATGATGATACTATGATGAACTAAATCAGATTTTAAAGCTAGAAGTTTCTGCTAGCGACGATGGAGGTGTATCATTTAGCATTCGGTTTTCTGTTTCTTCCAGCTGCTTTATTTTTGAGCAAGTTTTCACCACTCCTCGTGTTTTTTTAATTGGAGCTTGGAAGATGTTCATGAATACTTTTAATCAATCCTGACTCTTTCTTCTTTTTTTAACCCATTCTTTCTGCTGTGCCGAACGTTTCTCCCTGTACGCATTTTTTTCGTTCTGTTTACTTTTTTATGACAAAATCAAAACCTACTAACTTCCCTGGATGAACGTAAATTAATACAGAAAGGATCTTCTATACAAGAAGAAACAGTATGGAAGGTACAAATAGTATGTTACATCTCGACCTTAATTCATCCGAGAAGTTGTGTAGTTTCACGTGTTTATTTATTCAAAAATATTTCAGCTGGTAAAATTTTCAGATAATAACACGACACCCTGTTGTATACAGAACAGAGTATGCGTGGACACTTTTACAAATACCACAAACCATGTTATTTTTCATGTAAATTTCAGTTATTATAAAGAATAATCTTTGTTATAGGCATTCACACTTCTGTAGAAACAGCTTGCAATAAAATTAACCCGTTTTAGTATACTAAAAATCACTTCTGTCGTATAATGTCACTTCTGTCGACCAGATTGTCGACAGACGTGACGTCGACAGATGTGAGGAATTTTAGAATAGCGGCACTAAGACAATGTAATATTGACGTTATGTTAAAATTAATCAGTTTTAGAACAAATATCATCGTTTACAACAAGGCCCAGCCATGCAAATATTTTTGAATTGTAACTTACCTTTTGTATATCAATTTTAGAAGTGACTCGTGAACTTTGACACGGCTGTAGAACTAGTTTTCATATAAATTTTGAGCTACAAATAACAATTTGATCGAAATTCTTCGCGTTTGCCATAACAAGTGATTAAAGTGCTGCCATTTAATCCTACTAAATGAAGGAAATAAATAAAAATCTAAATATGGCAGTTGAATTTTTTATTGTCGACAGATGTGACAAGATTTCTATAACGCTTGTAGAATCACTTGTTATTTCTTTTTTTTAGGCTTCAATTTTTTGTTTTTCTAGTGATTGTAAGTTCAGAATATAGAGGTTCAGTACAGAGGGTCTGTGGTGTCATTATTAAATATGTTTATTTTATAATTACTGCTAAACCTTAGTCGGCCTCACGCGAACAGTCGACAGAACGTGACATGTCACGTACTGTTGACTGGAAAAATCTGCGAAATTAGAACATTATCGAATATTATTGTCCACTGTTCTGCAGTTTATGTGGCATTTTAAAATATAAACAATAATAAACCCACCTACAAGCGATAATTTTCGAATCACAAGACGCGAACACAAATTTCGTTGTATGGTAGAATGACCCAAATATATTACAACGCAACAAACTCAATAGGATTAATATATGAAAAATCATACACACCAAAAGATGGATTATTTCACGTCAAGAACGATGCGTGGAGAATGGCAAATTACGACATATTAAAAACAACTTCACCAACATATAACCAATCAGTCAGAAACGGCATACAATTAGCAGTGGATCAAGGAGCAGCACAGCCATTGAAATATGAACTAGCAACAGTAGACAACTTCCTGTACCACAACTGGACACAATCACCACAATTACAACATCAACCGCCAATAGGAATAGGAATATTACCATTATTATCAAGCGATGGTGCACATGAATCAAGCATATTAAATATAATGGTAGAAGTAGGAATAACCATAGAAACAACTTCGCATGGACAAAATATACTAATGGGACAAACACAGCCAAATCCATTAATTATGGGATACAGAATAACTGATCATAAATTTTCAGAAATATTCATCGGAAACCAGCCAATCACATCAATCACACCAACTCAATTAGAAGTTCAACCGCATCCAACTCCAACGGAAATAGTAATAGCAGGAATGGACAGAACAAGAAGAGAAGCAGAATTTGATGATACAGAAATAAGAAATGCAGAAAATCAGGCACAACAGGCGGCATCATTAGCATCAGCAGCAAAGGCAGAATCAATAGCAAAAGACATCACAAACAGAATAACACAGGACGAGGCAGAAATACAACAACTCAAAAATAAAATATTATCAGATGAACATAAAATTGTTGAAGAGGACAAGAAATTCGAAAAAAAAATAAAAGACACAAAAAGTGTATTCGATAAAAAACTAGAAGAAATAAACAAAAAGGCTAATGAAGCTAAGGAGGCATTAAAAAGAGTAAAAGAAAAATTAAAGAGTACCACAACAAGTTCAACGACCATGGATCCATATATACCTTTACCTCCACCATTACCAGTATATACACCGGCACAACAACAAGGAAGACGACATAAACGACAAGAATCAAGGTCACCATCAGAATCGCCAGACAGAAAAAAACCTAGTCAATAATTATAAGTACTTACATTGTAACAATAAAACCACGATGTACAATTTTAACCTTTAATAAAATAACTTTTGTACACAGTGTTTTAATAAAACTGCAACAAAATTGCAAGTGCATTCACTTTAAATACCTACCCAAGGCTATCATACGACGGGGGCGGAGTACCGCGCGGAACCGGTATGGTAGGACTGTAAATCGAGGTCGGTGGCTGTGGCGGTTGCGAAACCGGTCCGCGGACCGGCGTATCCTCGTCCGAATTGAGGTCAATAACCATACTCGTCGTTGTAGACGGAGACATGGAATTTAAAAGGGCAACAATGCCGCGTCCGCGCGCAGAACCAGGTCGACCAGTTGGAGTAGAAAACTTGTAACAAATAAAAGAATAATATATATTACACTGCCCATATAGGTTAGGTAAGGTAGGTTCGGTAGGTTTGTTAAGTAAAAAAAATATATAATTAGAGGTGTGGGAATTTTTTAATTGCCGCGAAAAGATGCGCTAGGGGTCCCTTAACAAGAATCGCAACAAAATTTTTTTTACCAAAAATATCAATTTTTGGTCCAAAATGACGCAGTCAAGGGGTTATAAGTTACTCGTACACTGTAGTTACAAAGAACTCGTAAACTGTAGTTACAAGTTACTCGTATACTGTAGTTACAAGTTACTCGTACCTACACTGTAGTTACAAAGAACTCGTATACTGTAGTTACAAGTTACTCGTATACTGATGTTACAAGTTACTCGTACACTGTAGTTACAAATAACTCGTATACTGTAGTTACAAAGAACTCGTTAAATGTAGTTACAAGTTACTCGTAAACTGTACTTACAAAGAACTCGTAAACTGTAGTTACAAGTTACTCGTATACTGAAGTTACAAGTTACTCGTATACTGTAGTTACAAAGAACTCGTAAACTGTAGTTACAAGTTACTCGTCTACTGAAGTTACAAGTAACTCGTTAACTGTAGTTACCAGTTATTCGTAAACTGTAGTTACAAGTTACTCGTATACTGAAGTTTCAAATTACTCGTACACTGTAGTTACAAAGAACTCGTATACTGTAGTTACAAGTTTTTCGTATACTGAAGTTACAAGTTACTCGTACACTGTAGTTACAAAGAACTCGTATACTGTAGTAACAAGTTACTCGTATACTGATGTAACAGTTACTCGTACACTGTAGTTACAAATTACTCGTATACTGTAGTTACAAGTTACTCGTACACTGTAGTTTCAAAGAACTCGTTGACTGTAGTTACAAGTTACTCGTATACTGTAGTAACAAGTTACTTGTATTCTGTAGTTACAAGTTACTCGTACACTGTAGTTACAAAGAACTCGTAAACTGTAGTTACAAGTTACTCGTATACTGAAGTTACAAGTTACTCGTTTACTGAAGTTACAAGTAACTCGTACACTGTAGTTACAAAGAACTCGTAAACTGTAGTTACAAGTTACTCGTATACTGAAGATACAAGTTACTCGTATACAGTAGTTACAAGTTACTCGTATACTGAAAATACAAGTTACTCGTATACTGTAGTTACAAGCTACTTGTATACTGATGTAACAAGTTACTCGTACACTGTAGTTACAAAGAACTCGTATAATGTTGTTACAAAGTACTCGTATACTGTAGTTACAAGTTACTCGTACACTGTTGTTACAAAGAACTCGTTGACTGTAGTTACAAAGTACTCGTATACTGTAGTAACAAGTTACTCGTATTCTGTAGTAACAAGTTACTCGTACACTGTAGTTACAAAGAACTCGTAAACTGTAATTACAAGTTACTCGTATACTGAAGTTCCAAGTTACTCGTATACTGTAGTTACAAGTAACATGTATACTGCAGTTACAAGTTACTCGTAAACTGTAGTTACAAGTTACTCGTAAACTGTAGTTATAAGTCACTCGTTAACTGTAGTACAAGTTACTCGTATGCTGTAGTTACAAGTTACTCGTATAATGTAGTTACAAGTTACTCGTACACTGTAGCCACAAGTAACTCGTAAACTGTAGTTACAGGTTACTTGTATACTGATGTAACAAGTAACTCGTACACTGTAGTTACAACGAACTCGTTGACTGTAGTTACAAGTTACTCGTATACTGAAGTAACAAGTTACTCGTGTACTGTAGTTACAAGTAACTCGTACACTGTAGTTACAAAGAACTCGTATACTGTAGTTGCAAGTTACTCGTATACTGATGTAACAAGTTACTCGTACACTGTAGTTACAAATAACTCGTAAACTGTAGTTACAAGTTACTCGTACACTGTAGTTACAAAAACTCGTTGACTGTAGTTACAAGTTACTCGTATACTGAAGTTACAAGTTACTCGTACATTGTAGTTACAAAGAACCCGTTAACTGTAGTTACAAGTTACTCGTATACTGTAGTTACAAGTTACTCGTACACTGTAGTTACAAAGAACTCGTTAAATGTAGTTACAAGTTACTCGTAAACTGTCGTTAAAAGTTACTCGTATACAGTAGTTACAAAGAACTCGTTAACTGTAGTTACAAGTTACTCGTATACTGAAGTTACAAGTTACTCGTACACTGTAGTTACAAAGAACTTGTATACTGTAGTTACAAGTTACTCGTACACTGAAGTTACAAAGAACTCGTTGACTGTAGTTACAAATTACTCGTATAATGAAGTTACAAGTTACTCGTACACTGTAGTTACAAAGAACTCTTGACTGTAGTTACAAGTTACTCGTAAACTGTAGTTACAAGTTACTCGTACACTGTAGTTACAAAGAACTCGTTGACTGTAGTTACAAGTTACTCGTATACTGAAGTTACAAGTTACTCGTACACTGTAGTTACAAAGAACTCGTTAACTGTAGTTACAAGTTACTCGTAAACTGTCGTCAAAAGTTACTCGTAAACAGTAGTTACAAAGAACTCGTAAACTGTAGTTACAAGTTACTCGTATACTGAAGTTACAAGTTACTCGTAAACTGTAGTTACAAGTTATTCCTAAACTGTAGTTACAAGTTACTCGTATACTGAAGTTACAAATTACTCGTATTATGAAGTTACAACTTACTCGTACACTGTAGTTACAAGTTACTCGTATACTGAAGTTACAAGTTACTCGTACACTGTAGTTACAAAGAACTCGTATACTGTAGTTACAAGTTACTCGTACACTGTAGTTACAAAGAACTCGTTGACTGTAGTTACAAGTTACTCGTATACTGTTGTAACAAGTTACTCGTATTATGTAGTTACAAGTTACTCGTACACTGCAGTTACAAAGAACTCGTATACTGTAGTTACAAGTTACTCGTATACTGATGTAACAAGTTACTCGATGACTGTAGTTACAAGTTACTCGTATACTGTAGTAACAAGTTACTCGTACACTGAAGTTACAAGTTACTCGTACACTGTAGTAACAAAAACTCGTAAACTGTAGTTACAAGTTACTCGTATACTGAAGTTACAAAATACTCGTTAACTGTAGTTACAAGTTTCTCGTAAACTGTAGTTACAAGTTACTCGTATACTGAAGTTATAAGTTACTCGTACACTGTAGTTACAAAGAACTCGTATACTATAGTTACAAGATACTCGTATACTGAAGTTACAAGTTACTCGTACACTGTAGTTACAAAGAACTCGTATACTATAGTTACAAGTTACTCGTATACTGATGTAACAAGTTACTCGTACACTGTAGTTACAAATTACTCGTATACTGTAGTTACAAGTTACTCGTACACTGTAGTCACAAAGAACTCGTTGACTGTAGTTACAAGTTACTCGTATACTGTAGTAACAAGTTACTCGTATTCTGTAGTTACAAGTTACTCGTACACTGTAGTTACAAAGAACTCGTTAACTGTATTACAAGTTACTCGTAAACTGTAGTTACAAGTATCTCGTAAACTGTAGTTACAAGTTATTCGTATACTGAAGTTATAAGTTACTCGTACACTGTAGTTACAAAGAACTCGTATACTATAGTTACAAGATACTCGTATACTGAAGTTACAAGTTACTCGTACACTGTAGTTACAAAGAACTCGTATACTATAGTTACAAGTTACTCGTATACTGATGTAACAAGTTACTCGTACACTGTTGTAACAAGTTACTCGTATTCTGTAGTAACAAGTTACTCGTACACTGTAGTCACAAAGAACTCGTTGACTGTAGTTACAAGTTACTCGTATACTGTAGTAACAAGTTACTCGTATACTGAAGTTACAAGTTACTCGTACACTGTAGTTACAAAGAACTCGTATACTGTAGTTACAAGTTACTCGTATACTGATGTAACAAGTTACTCGATGACTGTAGTTACAAGTTACTCGTATACTGTAGTAACAAGTTACGCGTACACTGAAGTTACAAGTTACTCGTACACTGTTGTCACAAAGAACTCGTTGACTGTAGTTATAAGTTACTCGTATACTGTAGTAACAAGTTACTCGTATTCTGTAGTTACAAGTTACTCGTACACTGTAGTTACAAAGAACTCGTATACTGTAGTTACAAGTTACTCGTATACTGATGTAACAAGTTACTCGATGACTGTAGTTACTAGTTACTCGTATACTGAAGTAACAAGTTACTCGTGTACTGTAGTTACAAGTTACTCGTACACTGTAGTTACAAAGAACTCGTATACTGTAGTTGCAAGTTACTCGTATACTGATGTAACAAGTTACTCGTACACTGTAGTTACAAATAACTCGTAAACTGTAGTTACAAGTTACTCGTACACTGTAGTTACAAAAACTCGTTGACTGTAGTTACAAGTTACTCGTATACTGAAGTTACAAGTTACTCGTACACTGTAGTTACAAAGAACCCGTTAACTGTAGTTACAAGTTACTCGTATACTGTAGTTACAAGTTACTCGTACACTGTAGTTACAAAGAACTCGTTAAATGTAGTTACAAGTTACTCGTAAACTGTCGTTAAAAGTTACTCGTATACAGTAGTTACAAAGAACTCGTAAACTGTAGTTACAAGTTACTCGTATACTGAAGTTACAAGTTACTCGTACACTGTAGTTACAAAGAACTTGTATACTGTAGTTACAAGTTACTCGTACACTGAAGTTACAAAGAACTCGTTGACTGTAGTTACAAATTACTCGTATAATGAAGTTACAAGTTACTCGTACACTGTAGTTACAAAGAACTCGTTGACTGTAGTTACAAGTTACTCGTAAACTGTAGTTACAAGTTACTCGTACACTGTAGTTACAAAGAACTCGTTGACTGTAGTTACAAGTTACTCGTATACTGAAGTTACAAGTTACTCGTACACTGTAGTTACAAAAAACTCGTTAACTGTAGTTACAAGTTACTCGTAAACTGTCGTCAAAAGTCACTCGTAAACAGTAGTTACAAAGAACTCGTAAACTGTAGTTACAAGTTACTCGTATACTGAAGTTACAAGTTACTCGTAAACTGTAGTTAAAAAGAACTCGTAAACTGTAGTTACAAGTTACTCGTTTACTGAAGTTACAAGTTACTCGTAAACTGTAGTTACAAGTTATTCCTAAACTGTAGTTACAAGTTACTCGTATACTGAAGTTACAAGTTACTCGTATAATGTAGTTACAAGTTACTCGTACACTGTAGTTACAAGTTACTCGTATACTGAAGTTACAAGTTACTCGTACACTGTAGTTACAAAGAACTCGTATACTGTAGTTACAAGTTACTCGTACACTGTAGTTACAAAGAACTCGTTGACTGTAGTTACAAGTTGCTCGTATACTGTTGTAACAAGTTACTCGTATTATGTAGTTACAAGTTACTCGTACACTGCAGTTACAAAGAACTCGTATACTGTAGTTACAAGTTACTCGTATACTGATGTAACAAGTTACTCGATGACTGTAGTTACAAGTTACTCGTATACTGTAGTAACAAGTTACTCGTACACTGAAGTTACAAGTTACTCGTACACTGTAGTAACAAAAACTCGTAAACTGTAGTTACAAGTTACTCGTATACTGAAGTTACAAAATACTCGTTAACTGTAGTTACAAGTTATTCGTAAACTGTAGTTACAAGTTACTCGTATACTGAAGTTTCAAGTTACTCGTACACTGTAGTTACAAAGAACTCGTATACTGTAGTTACAAGTTTTTCGTATACTGAAGTTACAAGTTACTCGTACACTGTAGTTACAAAGAACTCGTATACTGTAGTAACAAGTTACTCGTATACTGATGTAACAGTTACTCGTACACTGTAGTTACAAATTACTCGTATACTGTAGTTACAAGTTACTCGTACACTGTAGTTTCAAAGAACTCGTTGACTTTAGTTACAAGTTACTCGTATACTGTAGTAACAAGTTACTTGTATTCTGTAGTTACAAGTTACTCGTACACTGTAGTTACAAAGAACTCGTAAACTGTAGTTACAAGTTACTCGTATACTGAAGTTACAAGTTACTCGTTTACTGAAGTTACAAGTAACTTGTACACTGTAGTTACAAAGAACTCGTAAACTGTAGTTACAAGTTACTCGTATACTGAAGATACAAGTTACTCGTATTGTAACGAACCCCACTAAGGGCGCTTATGAGTTATCGAATGGAAGATGGTTCTTGTTCAAGTTCCAACACTTGAAGGAGTATCAGACCTCAAACAAGGTCCCAAAACAATATAAATAAATGGCTCGTGATGTAAATTATTAGCATGATCGTCTAGTTAGTTGGTAGGACCCATTACGTTGTGTTTAATATAGAAAATAAGTAACCCGAACAGTTCTTTAAGAAGGTACATGGATTTCCTGACATGAGTAAAGGTTGGACAGGATCGGGAAAGGTATATCGATGCTCCCTACGTACAACTACGTAAGTGAAAAAGGCATATTTTACAGGAGAGCGTTTTTAAGATTCAAATAAGTGTATTTCGAGTTCTGTTATAGCTACGAATTTGAAAATTTGAATATAGATTTATTTAGACTCTAGCTATTAGAATATAATATTATAAAGCTAAAAAATATGTTTTTTCTATATAAATTGACACATACGTTGTTCTACTACTGAAAAAATCGGTTGAAAATGTCATAAGTGGTAGTTATGATTTTATACGTGGGAATGTTTCGTCAACCAAAGGTTATAACTGACATCTATGAACTTTTACGTGGGTGTTATTGCACAGATGCGTTTTTATACTCAGGATATTATTTTATAAGTTCAATTTAATCATATGAGTAAGTAGGTAAGGTTGAATAAAATAACAATGTCATTCAAAATATTTTTAATGAAACAAAATCAAGAGTAGAGCAGAATTAAATTCCTTATTTTCTCTTTTAATCAGTCTTAGTTTTGTTCTATTAGAGAGATCAAATTTATGACTACCTAGTAATTGCCAACTTTTAGTTAAACATTCTTATCTATGAACAAACTAATCAAACAAAAGAACCTGAAATTTGTCTCATGAAAAGAACGCCTTAATTATGTCAACTTATCTTTCAATGGCCGGAACTTAAAAAAATAATTTCTAATATATATTTATTACTAAAATGATTAGCACTTTTAAGAGATCAGCTGTTGAAAATATGTATTAGGTACTTATGTGTACAACTAGAAATTAAATAGTCTGCGACCTATAATGTAATACTTAAAACTATGTGTTATTCATATATATATTTTTTAAACTACTATAAAAAAATAACAACTTTCTCGTCTCAAAACAATTAAATTAGTCGTAATAAACGTTCTTTCTCAAACAAAAATAGCAAAACGTATCATGGTAATAATAGTGGTAATAGAAACCAGCTTTTGCAGTAACAAACTTATGACAATATACATATACCTATAAAATACCTAATCAAGAATTATCAAAAAGTATACTTGGTACAAATAGTTCAAAAAAAAATTACGTCGGAATTAAATTCGATCATCTGGAGCAACATTCTGTGACTGCCGTTACAGTCTGTGAATAACATGAAATCATCATATTAAAATATCACCTTACACAAAAGTATAATTCGTTTGACATACCTGAGTAGTAATGTATTTTTTTTTTACTATATGATATTACACTATAATAGGAACTTAACCCATATCAAAATGTTTTACACATAAGAAATAGATAACAGTACATCATTTCTACAAAAGCATAATGTGTTTCATAATCATAATACCATTTTACAAAGAACTACAATATTTTAAAAGACATCAGTGTGTAACTAAATTATAACTATATATTTATAACATTATAAAAAATATGGTATAAACCTTTATATCAAAAAATACTTCAAAAACATGGCCAAATTTAATCTTCTTCATCAGAACTTGAAGCAATTACATCACCAGATGGAAGGGATTTGTAAAATCCATGATATTGTCTAGGAATAGCGTTATGCTCACATAGATACTTGAGGTCTACCAATTTTGCATCAGGTATAGGTATGGGTCCAGAGTAAGCACTAATCAATTCATCTTCCTGTTGATTCTGGCGCCTTCTGTTCTGAGTTCTTCTTACAAATAAACGTTGATAAGAGTCATCAAAATTTAATTTATACTGAAGAATATCAGGTTCTGTAGACGAAACGTGAACTTCTCTGATTTTAGTCCATTCAATTTTTTGGTTCTTCTCATTTTTGGTCCAGTTTTTACCCGGTAGTAACATTTTAAAATCCAGTATTTCCTCTGTCGCAACTTCTTTTACCATGTAAGGGTCTCCATTCTCTTTTGCCCATCTGACTAATGCAAACCACTGATCTGGCGTAAATATTTCCTTATTTTTAGCACAGCGCTCGATTAAAGCATGAACACTATCGTTTTCATTTTGCGTGTGGCCTTTCTCGAGAAATCTGTGTGTAATATTCACATTCAGATTTTTGGCAGCAATGAGATACATCATGAAAACAATTCTGTTTCTATTTTGGCCACTGCAGTTATCCGAATATAAATTTATGTTTTTTATTCCTCTAGCGGAATGTTCTTTGATAAAATCATAAACGCAACTGGCAACTTCATTTGCTCCTCGTTTTGCAGTGCCTTCGTGCCACATGTAGCATTTCCCAACCTTCTTACCCATCTCAAACATTGTAAAGTTGAACACATATAGTTTTCTTTTATAATATAAGATACTATTTTCAGCATGTGGCGATGAGAGCACTTTTTGGAAGTCAAATGCTGCGGTAACTGTCGTGTCAAGCGAGTTAATGGATGCCAGTTTGTCTTCATTTTTAAGAGTTCTAGCCCGGTTCTTATTATGAATGTGCTTATTATATTTTTCAAAAGCATCTTTGGCCACGGGCTTTGGCATATTTTTATAGGCAACGCACTCATCACACTGATCTTTTTTAGGACGATGGAACTCAATATTAAAATTTTCATTAACGATATCAGTGTATTGCCTCAATGTTACTTTGTTTGAATTAGCGTTTGGTACCCATTCTTTGAAAAGTTTATAAATCTTGTTCATGTTCAAATCCCCGTCTAAATATAGTTTTGTAGAATCTTTGCGTGTGTAGTGAGATTCTACGGGAGACAAAGATTTGACGTGATCACACACGGTCTTTTTCATTTCGTCACTCTTCACTATGGGATGTTTGTCATGGTTATCCCTTTCATCGCGTACTGCCATTAGTCCATCACCTTCAGTAACTTTCTTTAAAACTGTCCGGACAACGCCTTCACGGATACTAAAGGTGTTCAAAAATATTTTTTTACATACTTGTATTCGTTCATTTTTAGCGCTGCCGACATTTACCGGTAAAAAATATTTGATCGAAAACATTCTTTTCGAAGGACCCTCTGTTGTGATACGTCTTTTACCAATTTTTTCGCACCAGCGGCTTAACAAATCCCATTGGCGAACTCGATCCCCCAGAGACCAATATTTATTGAACATTTGTTCTCTGACGTCTTCACCAATTTTATCCTTACACTTTAAGCGACATTGGTCATCGCAAGGAGGTAACAAGAATTTTGCAGGTTGTGATTTCCCATTTCTACTGACGTAGCATAATCCCCTATTTTTTAAATCTTTTCTCTTACTATCAATCCAGTCAGATTTATTAACTTTCCGAATTTTTCCTGATTTTGGCTTGTTTTGAACTTTTCTTTTCCTTTTTATTGAGTTATCATTTGTTTTATCGACATTTGTCGCATCTGATGTCTCATCAACATCACTCGAAGGTGCATATGTGACATCATTGGCAGTAACATCGGCGCAAATAGATGAGGTAGGAGTAGTAATACGGAATGAACTTAAATTTGCTGACTCAATATTTTGCATTATAGTTGATATAGAGGGAGATGCTATAGGGGTACTAGTATCCATTGGTTGATCAGCGACAATATTTATTTCTTCTATAATAATATTATTTTCTGTGTCATGGGAAGTGCTTATAATCACTTCTTGAGCAAGAGTAGACGGAGAAAATGGTGGCTCTGCAAAATTGTCTGATTCAGAATAATTGACGATAGTATTATCATTAGTTGTGTTCACATCAGCAGGTAAAGGAAGTAAAGCAGTTGAATGAAATTGCAGTTGTGAATGCTGTGACTGCGTTGGTTCTAAACATTCGATAATACCTGAATCTGAAAGCACAGCACCATTGCCCAAAGCAAGTGGCTTCTCAATTGTTAAATTTTGATTGATTGTAGCTTGAGAAATGGGTGAAATCACGAAATTTTCATTTTTTCTATCTTTTAGTGTGGCAGGAGAAATTGCAAATGAGGCAGCTGAATCAGATTGTGCTTGGGTCACTTGAAAAATTGTCTGTGATTGTGATGATTCCAATATTTCTATGATACCTGGGTCCGAAAGAATAGCCCCATTATGAAAAGCAGGTTTGAATATTGGCGTTTTTTTACAAGCTGATTCTACATTGGGTTGATGAATTTGAGCTGCAGCTTCTACTACAAACACTTTTTCCGCGTCTTTTTGGCCATCTTTTGAAACTTCAAGGGTTGGAGCTGAAAAAAAAACATAGTTGATCACGTAAAATAGCATAAATGGTAGATACTTGTAATATCAGTCAATGATTTCCATAGTGAAACTTCGTAAATGGCAGTTACTTCACAAGGTATTGGTAATTTCCGACGTAAAAATACGTATATACCACTTCAACATTTTTATTTTAAAAAATTCCCACGTAAAATACCGTAACAACCAGTTTCGAATAATTACGTTGGAGGGACGTAAAATTTGAATTATTCTGCCAAAACCCATAAACTAAATAGCTTTTAATGTAAAAAAACACGTTTTCTAAGTAATACCTCAACATAAAACAAATAACAATCAAATATAGCTCAAAGTTCACTGACCTGATTGAATTTCGACAGATTTGCTTGTTTTTTTTGCACTTTTGACTGGTTTTAGAACCTTGTTTGTTCGTGCATTGCGATTAGGGTTTCGTTCCCGGGACCCGGGAATCGGGAATTCCCGGGAAAAGCTTCGTTCCCGGCGACGGGAAATTAATATGCATTTCCCGGGAATTCCCGGATAATTTAAATTGTTGTTTAATGCTCTAAAAACCTACATATTGATAATTATTTACAGAACACAAAATTTCTGAATATAAATTTAAACAATAATAAATAAACCTTTACTGCTTCCATGACCTAGAGATATGATCGTTTGTTGTAGGATCTGGAGGTCTCTGGTTTGAATCTCATAGGAAACACACTAAGTTGATATTTGTCAATTTATCACTTTGTGAGATCGTACCCAGTTTTGTTGGGATAGGGCATTGCAAGTTGATTCACCTAATTATCTGTAAGAAAGACAGATCGGTGCTTCGGAAGGCACATTAAGCCGTCGTCCCGGCTGATGTCTATGAATACTTAGGCAGTTTGGCCACCTGTCGTCCGTCGCTGCGTATTTTTAAAGCAACGTAAAAGTATGCGTCTGTCAGACAAAAGGATATTACGTATTTCGTACAAATACGGCTACAGTGCGTAACAGATACGTCTGTGTAGTCGTATGATAGACGCACGAATGATAACTAGGAAAACCACTATAGATGGGGTTATTAACCATGTTAGTTACGAATACATACTAAGACTCTGACCCCAAAGTTCATTGGGTCGTTTTTCGATTTGTTGCCCTTCACGATATGATGATGAAGATGATAAAAATAGATCCATTCTTTATTGTTTTTTTTATTTATTATTGTATATCAATATCTGACCGTATAACTTAACGTCTGTATAAGCGATCTATGTGAAAAACAACAGTTTGCCCTGCACTCGCCAATCTGCCGGCCTAGCGTGGTGAGTATGGCAAAAACACTACTTATAGGGGAAGGCCCATATCCAGCAATGGACTCGTGTGGCCGTTAATGCTAATGTTGTGCTATAAATGTCTGACCCATGGTCTCTCAATCCGAAGATCTTGGGATTCGATTCCCATTTCGTTTATTTTTGACAATTCAGGCTGATTGACCAGTTTATTTTTATTTATAAAATTATTTATTTCGTAGAGCACGTTAAGCCGTCGATCTCGGTCGCTGTTTTGAATTTGTTACACTGATCACTAATTAACTTGTTAAGACGGTTTAAAAATTCAGAGACCAGGATAGGCTCGTTCAGTACTCGTATGACAGTGTTAACTTTTTAAGTATGTAATTTAAGCAATTAAATAAAGTGTTTATCTCAATTTCTTATGAAAAAACAGCAAAAACAAAGTATTAAACTTTTCCCGGTTCCCGGGAATTCCCGGGAAAAGTGAAAAAAAATTCCCGTTTCCCGGGAACTGAAAAAGGCCGGGAAAAACGAAACCCTAATTGCGATATTTCTTCGTTTTCGGTCGTCCAGGCATGATTTCGTAACTATACTTCACTTTTTGCAGCACTAAAACATAACGTGACCGTCGCACAGGCGGACGCGGGCGCAACTGGTCCATAGCTGCCAGATACGGGGGAGGGCGCACGGGGGGATTTTGAATTTCCAGCGTAAAATTACTACACTGCCAGTGCTGGCTTTTTACGCTGGAATAAAGGTAGTTACGGGGTTTGTAGGGTGTTGATTTTAAGTGGAATTAGGCTATTATCGACCTTGCTGTTTTACCTAACGGTAGCCTTTGATGAACTGAAGGAAATGAAAAGAAAAAAGGCAAACCCCGTAAGTACCACATGAGGAGTTGTACGTAGGGCCCATCGATATGAGAGCCGAAGGGCTCCGCCCCGCCCTTCTTAGTGATTCGCCTCCTGCTGCATGTACAAACATTCAGAATTGATGTCCTTGTATTCCAAGCCGTCCCCGCACAAGTATCAATTATGCAAAGACAACCTAGAGCCGACATCAATACTGAATCCTGCACACATTTTGAACCCCCTGAAAGTAGGATGGTGGGTTTTGACACCCAGGGTTGAACAGATTGCACCAACAGACAGGTGCTGTGATGTACTAGACACCACGGAGAAGTATTTAGGAATCTAATAGATTCAGATGTTCATAGAACAACATATTTTAATATCTGCATTAGTATAGCCAATCTCATGACCAGCCGAATTGACACCACTGTGTCTGGTTGATGAAGTAAGTATGATAAGTTAGGTTATCAGTCAAATGACATGATTCCAACTAGTATCTTTGGTAATATTTCAGTAGTGGTCCTTAGACCAACGTTCAGATATAATCTGCACAAGACATTTGTCTACAATTAATATGATCCATACGGAGGTTTGTTAGGGAATGCAGTTTATGCTAGACCCTTTAGTACTTATGAGCTTCATATCGCGAGCCAGATGATTGCTTGGGACTGCTATCAGCAGAACCCATAGTAGAGAAAGGCTATTGCAAAAATGAATCTCATAATAACCGCCTGTGGTCAAATAATTGGTCTTAGATCATAATGCTGGTACAGAAATATTGAACGTAAAAGCATAGTATGGTTTGATGATGGAAGATAATAGCTGTCACATGACATCTGATGACAATCATTTGTCTTTAGGTAAGTATTCTGTATTCACAGATCCACATTGGCATCATTCTGCCAGTCATGATAGGTTTCTCGAACAAAGTATGTAGATGTAATAAAATTAAACATCTGAACCCATTTCAGGGTAGGATATTAGGATGGGAGTATATTATCTACCCACCATATAATCTGATGAAAGTACTACTGTAAAATAGCAAGTACAATTTATAAGTAGATATTTAATCCACTGATGGACACTGCCATTCTCAATATTTGAGATGTAAGTAGGTAATTTGATTGCAAAGCAAATCAAATTATTGGTAAGATAAGTAATGTTGTTTCACTGCTGGACAAATTCCCATTAAGTAAAAACACAGGAACATATAAATTAATTCCATAGTCGCCTTAGCAACAAAAGGTTTATTTATTAGTAGATATTTAATCCACTGATGGAAACTGCCATTCTCAATACTGAGATAAAAGTAATTTGTTTGCAAAGCAAATCAAATTATTGGTAAGTATAAATAATGTTGTTTCACTGCTGGACATATTCCAATTATGTATAAAACACAGGAACACAGGAATAAATTCCATAGTCGCCTTAGCAACAAAAGGTTTTCCATGATAAATAGTTTCTGTTGAAACAAAGTACAGACAAAACTTAGGAAATAACTAGTCCAATGAGATACTTATATGGTGTGGTAGATAAACAGAGATAGGATGGAATCAGTAAAAGGATTTCCTACCTAACCCCTACTAAATATTATAATTCATTAGCAAAACCTAACCGCTTGGCAATAATTTTGTACCTAATTTGTAATGTTTTCTTACTATTAATCTAATAAGAATTAGGATGGAAAACTACACTTATCTGGGTTTAGGTAGATAGTAGGCCAGCCCACAGCATTCCAAAGTCATCCACTCAACTTGCAGTCAGCTGATATCCACAGAAGACACACGAACACAGCTCCAAGCATGTATCTTCACACTCCAACACACAGCAGCTACTTTCCAGGGCAGAGGCGCAGCGACCACGGGACAAAATCCATCTTCCACATGAAGTGGTGTGACACCAATCCAGCAGCACCTCAGGGTCAGGACTTTCACACTGCCCTCCTCTTTTTCTTACTACTTTTCTTCTTAGATCCGCATACTTCACCGATTAAAATCAGACTTCCCCTTTCGCCAACACACCAGGCCTTATATATCCGGAAGGAATAAAACGGAAGGTCCAGATACAATTTTCTCGAAAAGTCGCAATCTAGAATAATCCAGCTCCATTTGAGGCACAACCGCTTATTCCGCTACTCGACACTAGGTGGAGCTAACGAACTGGAACGATCTCGATTATTCGATCTTCGATCCATATTAGATTTATTTGATTGTGGGTTCCGTACAGAATAAAATTATTTAAACTTTTTTCAAATATCGTCGTAACGCTAAATTGATATTATGAAAATCATAGAATCTAGTTCTTTCTTTAATAAACTCAGACTTTGTTATTATCCATCAAGATTGTTCTCCATTAATCACTGATATTTTAGTAGGTAATTTTACGTTCAACTAATATTCAATGATATAACATTTAAAGTTGATTGGCGAATATGTTGAACAGACAGACTTAGTAGTGTATTCTTTATCTTCTTCCTCTATTCATGCACAGACACCGAAGTGTACTTGTATATGACTTAGATTTGCTGGTAACCCATATATTTCTAACCCATTATTTTAAAATAATGTAAACATTTTCCCCAAAAGAGAAAACCAAGTCCAACAGTAGTCCACTGCGACCAATAATGTTGTTGTTCTCAGATTATTTAAAAAGTTTACTTATTATTTAAAGGTTTTTATATTCCACCCTTAAACGGATCCCTAAATAGTAAACATATCTAGTTTAGCTACTCAACACCAGGCGTCGCTTCTGTCGCAATTAGAATATTCTCGAAACATAATTTATTTAAATTATTTTTACTACACATAGCCTAAACCAGTTTATGAATAAAAGAAAATTATTTAATTATAAATAAAAGAAATTATTTCAAACATAAAATGCGTATATAAACACCTAAATTGTGCCTTTAACATTTGAAATTATATTTTACTGCGAGTGCCATCTCTTGTCAATTTGATGAACCTCTTAGATTGATGCCATCTACCGACATTATCCTAAACTACTAGTGAATCTGATCGAACGCATTGAACTGATTCTCATATATTGAATTTAGTTCTCTACTAGATGTCGCTATTTTAAAAGTTTTTTTCAAGAGGCCAGGGTAGTATTTATTACAGTATACTGTAGTTACAAGTTACTCGTATACTGAAAATTCAAGTTACTCGTATACTGTAGTTACAAGCTACTTGTATACTGATGTAACAAGTTACTCGTACACTGTAGTTACAAAGAACTCGTATAATGTTGTTACAAAGTACTCGTATACTGTAGTTACAAGTTACTCGTACACTGTTGTTACAAAGAACTCGTTGACTGTAGTTACAAAGTACTCGTATACTGTAGTAACAAGTTACTCGTATTCTGTAGTAACAAGTTACTCGTACACTGTAGTTACAAAGAACTCGTAAACTGTAATTACAAGTTACTCGTATACTGAAGTTCCAAGTTACTCGTATACTGTAGTTACAAGTAACATGTATACTGCAGTTACAAGTTACTCGTAAACTGTAGTTACAAGTTACTCGTAAACTGTAGTTATAAGTCACTCGTTAACTGTAGTACAAGTTACTCGTATGCTGTAGTTACAAGTTACTCGTATAATGTAGTTACAAGTTACTCGTACACTGTAGCCACAAGTAACTCGTAAACTGTAGTTACAGGTTACTTGTATACTGATGTAACAAGTAACTCGTACACTGTAGTTACAACGAACTCGTTGACTGTAGTTACAAGTTACTCGTATACTGAAGTAACAAGTTACTCGTGTACTGTAGTTACAAGTAACTCGTACACTGTAGTTACAAAGAACTCGTATACTGTAGTTGCAAGTTACTCGTATACTGATGTAACAAGTTACTCGTACACTGTAGTTACAAATAACTCGTAAACTGTAGTTACAAGTTACTCGTACACTGTAGTTACAAAAACTCGTTGACTGTAGTTACAAGTTACTCGTATACTGAAGTTACAAGTTACTCGTACACTGTAGTTACAAAGAACCCGTTAACTGTAGTTACAAGTTACTCGTATACTGTAGTTACAAGTTACTCGTACACTGTAGTTACAAAGAACTCGTTAAATGTAGTTACAAGTTACTCGTAAACTGTCGTTAAAAGTTACTCGTATACAGTAGTTACAAAGAACTCGTAAACTGTAGTTACAAGTTACTCGTATACTGAAGTTACAAGTTACTCGTACACTGTAGTTACAAAGAACTTGTATACTGTAGTTACAAGTTACTCGTAAACTGAAGTTACAAAGAACTCGTTGACTGTAGTTACAAATTACTCGTATAATGAAGTTACAAGTTACTCGTACACTGTAGTTACAAAGAACTCTTGACTGTAGTTACAAGTTACTCGTAAACTGTAGTTACAAGTTACTCGTACACTGTAGTTACAAAGAACTCGTTGACTGTAGTTACAAGTTACTCGTATACTGAAGTTACAAGTTACTCCTACACTGTAGTTACAAAGAACTCGTTAACTGTAGTTACAAGTTACTCGTAAACTGTCGTCAAAAGTTACTCGTAAACAGTAGTTACAAAGAACTCGTAAACTGTAGTTACAAGTTACTCGTATACTGAAGTTACAAGTTACTCGTAAACTGTAAATACAAGTTATTCCTAAACTGTAGTTACAAGTTACTCGTATACTGAAGTTACAAGTTACTCGTATTTTGTAGTTACAAGTTACTCGTACACTGTAGTTACAAGTTACTCGTATACTGAAGTTACAAGTTACTCGTACACTGTAGTTACAAAGAACTCGTATACTGTAGTTACAAGTTACTCGTACACTGTAGTTACAAAGAACTCGTTGACTGTAGTTACAAGTTACTCGTATACTGTTGTAAAAAGTTACTCGTATTATGTAGTTACAAGTTACTCGTACACTGCAGTTACAAAGAATTCGTATACTGTAGTTACAAGTTACTCGTATACTGATGTAACAAGTTACTCGATGACTGTAGTTACAAGTTACTCGTATACTGTAGTAACAAGTTACTCGTACACTGAAGTTACAAGTTACTCGTACACTGTAGTAACAAAAACTCGTAAACTGTAGTTACAAGTTACTCGTATACTGAAGTTACAAAATACTCGTTAACTGTAGTTACAAGTTTCTCGTAAACTGTAGTTACAAGTTACTCGTATACTGAAGTTATAAGTTACTCGTACACTGTAGTTACAAAGAACTCGTATACTATAGTTACAAGATACTCGTATACTGAAGTTACAAGTTACTCGTACACTGTAGTTACAAATAACTCGTAAACTGTAGTTACAAGTTACTCGTATACTGATGTAACAAGTTACTCGTACACTGTAGTTACAAATTACTCGTATACTGTAGTTACAAGTTACTCGTACACTGTAGTCACAAAGAACTCGTTGACTGTAGTTACAAGTTACTCGTATACTGTAGTAACAAGTTACTCGTATTCTGTAGTTACAAGTTACTCGTACACTGTAGTTACAAAGAACTCGTTAACTGTATAACAAGTTACTCGTAAACTGTAGTTACAAGTATCTCGTAAACTGTAGTTACAAGTTATTCGTATACTGAAGTTATAAGTTACTCGTACACTGTAGTTACAAAGAACTCGTATACTATAGTTACAAGATACTCGTATACTGAAGTTACACGTTACTCGTACACTGTAGTTACAAAGAACTCGTATACTATAGTTACAAGTTACTCGTATACTGATGTAACAAGTTACTCGTACACTGTAGTTACAAATTACTCGTATACTGTAGTTACAAGTTACTCGTACACTGTAGTCACAAAGAACTCGTTGACTGCAGTAACAAGTTACTCGTATACTGTAGTAACAAGTTACTAGTATTCTGTAGTTACAAGTTACTCGTACACTGTAGTTACAAAGAACTCGTAAACTGTATTACAAGTTACTCGTATACTATAGTTACAAGTTACTCGTATACTGATGTAACAAGTTACTCGTACACTGTAGTTACAAATTACTCGTATACTGTAGTTACAAGTTACTCGTTTACTGTAGTCACAAAGAACTCGTTGACTGTAGTTACAAGTTACTCGTATACTGTAGTAACAAGTTACTCGTATTCTGTAGTTACAAGTTACTCGTACACTGTAGTTACAAAGAACTCGTAAACTGTATTACAAGTTACTCGTATACTGAAGTTACAAGTTACTCGTAAACTGTAGTTACAAGTTACTCGTAAACTGTAGTTACAAGTTACTCGTATACTGAAGTTACAAAATACTGTACACTGTAGTTACAAAGAACTCGTTAACTGTAGTTACAAGTTACTCGTAAACTGTAGTTACAAAGAACTCGTAAACTATAGTTACAAGTTACTCGTATACTGAAGTTACATGTTACTCGTATACTGTAGTAACAAGTTACTCGTATACTGATGTTACAAGTTACTCGTAGACTGTATTTACAAAATACTCGTAATTTGTTGTTACAAAGTACTCAAATACTGTAGTTACAAGTTACTCGTACACTGTAGTTACAAAGAACTCGTTGACTGTAGTTAAAAAGTACTCGTATACTGTAGTAATAAGTTACTCGTATTCTGTAGTTACAAAATACTCGTACACTGTAGTTACAAAGAACTCGTATACTGTAATTACAAGTTACTCGTATACTGAAGTTACAAGTTACTCGTATACTATAGTTACAAGTTACTTGTATACTGTAGCTACAAGTTACTCGTAAACTGTAATTACAAGTTACTCGTATACTGTAGTTACAAGTTACTCGTACACTGTAGGTACAAAGAACTCGTTAACTGTAGTTACAATTTACTCGTAAACTGTAGTTACAAAGAACTCGTAAACTGTAGTTATAAGTTACTCGTATACTGTAGTAACAAGTTACTCGTATACTGATGTAACAAGTTACTCGTCTACTGAAGTTACAAGTTACTCGTAAACTGTAGTTACAAGTTATTCGTAAACTGTAGTTACAAGTTACTCGTATACTGAAGTTACAAGTTACTCGTACACTGTAGTTACAAAAAACTCGTATACTGTAGTTACAAGTTACTCGTATACTGATGTAACAAGTTACTCGTACACTGTAGTTACAAATTAATCGTATACTGTAGTAACAAGTTACTCGTTCACTGTAGTTACAAAGAACTCGTAAACTGTAGTTACAAGTTAGTCGTCTACTGAAGTTACAAATTACTCGTAAACTGTAGTTACAAGTTATTCGTAAACTGTAGTTACAAGTTACTCGTATACTGAAGTTACAAGTTACTCGTAAACTGTTATTACAAAGAATTCGTATACTGTAGTTACAAGTTTTTCGTATACTGAAGTTACAAGTTACTCGTACACTGTAGTTACAAAGAACTCGTATACTGTAGTTACAAATTACTCGTTCACTGTAGCCACAAGTAATACTGATGAAACAAGTTACTCGTACACTGTAGTTACAACTTACTCGTATACTGTAGTTACAAGTTACTCGTACACTGTAGTTACAAAGAACTCGTTGACTGTAGTTACAAGTTACTCGTATACTGAAGTAACAAGTTACTCGTATTCTGTAGTTACAAGTTACTCGTATTCTGTAGTTACAAGTTACTTGTACACTGTAGTTACAAAGAACTCGTAAACTGTAGTTACAAGTTACTCGTATACTGAAGTTACGAGTTACTCGTTTACTGAAGTTACAAGTAACTCGTACACTGTAGTTACAAAGAATTCGTTAAATGTAGTTACAAGTTACTCGTAAACTGTAGTTACAAAGAACTCGTAAGCTGTAGTTACAAGTTACTCGTATACTGTAGTTGCAAGTTACTGGAATACTGAAAATACAAGTGACTCGTATACTGTAGTTACAAATTACTTGTATACTGATGTAACAAGTTACTCGTACACTGTAGTTACAAAGAACTCGTATAATGTTGTTACAAAGTACTCGTATACTGTAGTTACAAGTTACTCGTACACTGTAGTTACAAAGAACTCGTATAATGTTGTTACAAAGAACTCGTAAACTGTAATTACAAGTTACTCGTATACTGAAGTTCCAAGTTACTCGTATACTGTTGTGTTGTTACAAGTTACATGTATACTGCAGTTACAAGTTACTAGTAAACTGTAGTTACAAGTTACTCGTAAACTGTAGTTATAAGTCACTCGTTAACTGTAGTATCAAGTTACTCGTATGCTGTAGTGACAAGTTACTCGTATAATGTAGTTACAAGTTACTCGTACACTGTAGCCCCAAGTTATTCGTAAACTGTGGTTACAGGTTACTCGTATACTGTTGTAACAAGTTACTCGTATTATGTAGTTACAAGTTACTCGTACACTGCAGTTACAAAGAACTCGTATACTGTAGTTACAAGTTACTCGTATACTGATGTAACAAGTTACTCGATGACTGTAGTTACAAGTTACTCGTATACTGTAGTAACAAGTTACTCGTACACTGAAGTTACAAGTTACTCGTACACTGTAGTAACAAAAACTCGTAAACTGTAGTTACAAGTTACTCGTATACTGAAGTTACAAAATACTCGTTAACTGTAGTTACAAGTTTTTCGTAAACTGTAGTTACAAGTTACTCGTATACTGAAGTTATAAGTTACTCGTACACTGTAGTTACAAAGAACTCGTATACTATAGTTACAAGATACTCGTATACTGAAGTTACAAGTTACTCGTACACTGTAGTTACAAAGAACTCGTATACTATAGTTACAAGTTACTCGTATACTGATGTAACAAGTTACTCGTACACTGTAGTTACAAATTACTCGTATACTGTAGTTACAAGTTACTCGTACACTGTAGTCACAAAGAACTCGTTGACTGTAGTTACAAGTTACTCGTATACTGTAGTAACAAGTTACTCGTATTCTGTTGTTACAAGTTACTCGTACACTGTAGTTACAAAGAACTCGTTAACTGTATTACAAGTTACTCGTAAACTGTAGTTACAAGTTTCTCGTAAACTGTAGTTACAAGTTATTCGTATACTGAAGTTATAAGTTACTCGTACACTGTAGTTACAAAGAACTCGTATACTATAGTTAAAAGATACTCGTATACTGAAGTTACAAGTCACTCGTACACTGTAGTTACAAAGAACTCGTATACTATAGTTACAAGTTACTCGTATACTGATGTAACAAGTTACTCGTACACTGTAGTTACAAATTACTCGTGTACTGTAGTTACAAGTTACTCGTACACTGTAGTCACAAAAAACTCGTTGACTGTAGTTACAAGTTACTCGTATACTGTAGTTACAAGTTACTCGTACACTGTAGTTACAAAGAACTCGTAAACTGTAGTACAAGTTACTCGTATACTATAGTTACAAGTTACTCGTATACTGATGTAACAAGTTACTCGTACACTGTTGTAACAAGTTACTCGTATTCTGTAGTAACAAGTTACTCGTACACTGTAGTCACAAAGAACTCGTTGACTGTAGTTACAAGTTACTCGTATACTGTAGTAACAAGTTACTCGTATTCTGTAGTTACAAGTTACTCGTACACTGTAGTTACAAAGAACTCGTATACTGTAGTTACAAGTTACTCGTATACTGATGTAACAAGTTACTCGATGACTGTAGTTACAAGTTACTCGTATACTGTAGTAACAAGTTACTCGTACACTGAAGTTACAAGTTACTCGTACACAGTAGTAAAAAAAACTCGTAAACTGTTGTTAAAAGTTACTCCTAAACTGTAGTTACAAGTTACTCGAATACTGAAGTTATAAGTTACTCGTACACTGTAGTTACAAAGAACTCGTATACTATAGTTACAAGATACTCGTATACTGAAGTTACAAGTTACTCGTACACTGTAGTTACAAAGAACTCGTATACTATAGTTACAAGTTACTCGTATACTGATGTAACAAGTGACTCGTACACTGTAGTTACAAATTACTCGTATACTTTAGTTACAAGTTACTCGTACACTGTAGTCACAAAGAACTCGTTGACTGTAGTTACAAGTTACTCGTATACTGTAGTAACAAGTTACTCGTATTCTGTAGTTACAAGTTACTCGTACACTGTTGTTACAAAGAACTCGTAAACTGTATTACAAGTTACTCGTAAACTGTAGTTACAAGTTTCTCGTAAACTGTAGTTACAAGTTACTCGTATACTGAAGTTATAAGTTACTCGTACACTGTAGTTACAAAGAACTCGTATACTATAGTTACAAGATACTCGTATACTGAAGTTACACGTTACTCTTACACTGTAGTTACAAAGAACTCGTATACTATAGTTACAAGTTACTCGTATACTGATGTAACAAGTTACTCGTACACTGTAGTTACAAATTACTCGTATACTGTAGTTACAAGTTACTCGTACACTGTAGTCACAAAGAACTCGTTGACTGCAGTAACAAGTTACTCGTATACTGTAGTAACAAGTTACTAGTATTCTGTAGTTACAAGTTACTCGTACACTGTAGTTACAAAGAACTCGTAAACTGTATTACAAGTTACTCGTATACTATAGTTACAAGTTACTCGTATACTGATGTAACAAGTTACTCGTACACTGTAGTTACAAATTACTCGTATACTGTAGTCACAAAGAACTCGTTGACTGTAGTTACAAGTTACTCGTATACTGTAGTAACAAGTTACTCGTATTCAGTAGTTACAAGTTACTCGTACACTGTAGTTACAAAGAACTCGTAAACTGTATTACAAGTTACTCGTATACTGAAGTTGCAAGTTACTCGTTAACTGTAGTTACAAGTTACTCGTAAACTGTAGTTACAAGTTACTCGTATACTGAAGTTACAAAATACTGTACACTGTAGTTACAAAGAACTCGTTAACTGTAGTTACAAGTTACTCGTAAACTGTAGTTACAAAGAACTCGTAAACTATAGTAACAAGTTACTCGTATACTGAAGTTACAAGTTACTCGTATACTGTAGTAACAAGTTACTCGTATACTGATGTTACAAGTTACTCGTAGACTGTATTTACAAAATACTCGTAATTTGTTGTTACAAAGTACTCAAATACTGTAGTTACAAGTTACTCGTACACTGTAGTTACAAAGAACTCGTTGACTGTAGTTACAAAGTACTCGTATACTGTAGTAATAAGTTACTCGTATTCTGTAGTTACAAAATACTCGTACACTGTAGTTACAAAGAACTCGTATACTGTAATTACAAGTTACTCGTATACTGAAGTTACAAGTTACTCGTATACTATAGTTACAAGTTACTTGTATACTGTAGCTACAAGTTACTCGTAAACTGTAATTACAAGTTACTCGTATACTGTAGTTACAAGTTACTCGTACACTGTAGGTACAAAGAACTCGTTAACTGTAGTTACAATTTACTCGTAAACTGTAGTTACAAAGAACTCGTAAACTGTAGTTATAAGTTTCTCGTATACTGTAGTAACAAGTTACTCGTATACTGATGTAACAAGTTACTCGTCTACTGAAGTTACAAGTTACTCGTAAACTGTAGTTACAAGTTATTCGTAAACTGTAGTTACAAGTTACTCGTATACTGAAGTTACAAGTTACTCGTACACTGTAGTTACAAAAAACTCGTATACTGTAGTTACAAGTTACTCGTATACTGATGTAACAAGTTACTCGTACACTGTAGTTACAAATTAATCGTATACTGTAGTAACAAGTTACTCGTTCACTGTAGTTACAAAGAACTCGTAAACTGTAGTTACAAGTTAGTCGTCTACTGAAGTTACAAATTACTCGTAAACTGTAGTTACAAGTTATTCGTAAACTGTAGTTACAAGTTACTCGTATACTGAAGTTACAAGTTACTCGTAAACTGTTATTACAAAGAATTCGTATACTGTAGTTACAAGTTTTTCGTATACTGAAGTTACAAGTTACTCGTACACTGTAGTTACAAAGAACTCGTATACTGTAGTTACAAATTACTCGTTCACTGTAGCCACAAGTTATACTGATGAAACAAGTTACTCGTACACTGTAGTTACAACTTACTCGTATACTGTAGTTACAAGTTACTCGTACACTGTAGTTACAAAGAACTCGTTGACTGTAGTTACAAGTTACTCGTATACTGAAGTAACAAGTTACTCGTATTCTGTAGTTACAAGTTACTCGTATTCTGTAGTTACAAGTTACTTGTACACTGTAGTTACAAAGAACTCGTAAACTGTAGTTACAAGTTACTCGTATACTGAAGTTACGAGTTACTCGTTTACTGAAGTTACAAGTAACTCGTACACTGTAGTTACAAAGAATTCGTTAAATGTAGTTACAAGTTACTCGTAAACTGTAGTTACAAAGAACTCGTAAGCTGTAGTTACAAGTTACTCGTATACTGTAGTTGCAAGTTACTCGTATACTGAAAATACAAGTGACTCGTATACTGTAGTTACAAATTACTTGTTTACTAATGTAACAAGTTACTCGTACACTGTAGTTACAAAGAACTCGTATAATGTTGTTACAAAGTACTCGTATACTGTAGTTACAAGTTACTCGTACACTGTAGTTACAAAGAACTCGTATAATGTTGTTACAAAGAACTCGTAAACTGTAATTACAAGTTACTCGTATACTGAAGTTCCAAGTTACTCGTATACTGTTGTGTTGTTACAAGTTACATGTATACTGCAGTTACAAGTTACTATTCAACTGTAGTTACAAGTTACTCGTAAACTGTAGTTATAAGTCACTCGTTAACTGTAGTATCAAGTTACTCGTATGCTGTAGTGACAAGTTACTCGTATAATGTAGTTACAAGTTACTCGTACACTGTAGCCCCAAGTTATTCGTAAACTGTGGTTACAGGTTACTTGTATACTGTACTAACAAGTTATTCGTATTCTGTAGTTACAAGTTACTCGTACACTGTAGTTACAAAGAACTCGTTAACTGTAGTAACAAGTTACTCGTAAACTGTAGTTACAAGTCACTCGTAAACTGTTGTTACAAGTTACTCGTATACTGTAGTTACAAGTTACTCGTATACTGAAGTAACAAGTTACTCGTGTACTGTAGTTACAAGTTACTCGTACACTGTAGTTACACAGAACTCGTATACTGTAGTTGCAAGTTACTCGTATACTGATGTAACAAGTAACTCGAACACTGTAGTTACAAAGAACTCGTATACTGTAGTAACAAGTTACTCGTACACTGTAGTTACAAAGAACTCGTTGACTGTAGTTACAAGTTACCCGTATACTGTAGTATTAAGTTATTCGTATTCTGTAGTAACAAGTTACTCGTACACTGTAGTTACAAAGAACTCGTTTACTGTAGTAACAAGTTACTCGTAAACTGTAGGTACAAGTCACTCGTAAACTGTAGTTACAAAATACTCGTATACTGTAGTTACAAGTTACTCGTATACTGAAGTAACAAGTTACTCGTGTATTGTAGTTACAAGTTACTCGTTCACTGTAGTTACAAAGAACTCGTATACTGTAGTTGCAAGTTACTCGTATACTGATGTTACAAGTTACTTGTACACTGTAGTTACAAATAACTCGTATACTGTAGTTACAAGTTACTCGTACACTGTAGTTACAAAGAACTCGTTGACTGTAGTTACAAGTTACTCGTATACTGAAGTTACAAGTTACTCGTACACTGTAGTTACAAAGAACTTGTTAACTGTAGTAACAAGTTACTCGTAAACTGTCGTTAAAAGTTACTCGTAAACAGTAGTTACAAAGAACTCGTAAACTGTAGTTACAAGTTACTCGTATACTGAAGTTACAAGTTACTCGTACATTGTAGTTACAAAGAACTCGTAAACTGTAGTTACAAGTTACTCGTATACTGAAGTTACAAGTTACTCGTACACTGTAGTTACAAAGAACTCGTAAACTGTAGTTACAAGTTACTCGTTTACTGAAGTTACAAGTTACTCGTTTACTGAAGTTACAAGTAACTCGTACACTGTAGTTACAAAGAACTTGTAAACTGTAGTTACAAGTTACTCGTATACTGAAGATACAAGTTACTCGTATACTGTAGTTACAAGTTACTCGTATACTGAAAATACAAGTTACTCGTGTACTGTAGTTACAAGCTACTTGTATACTGATGTAACAAGTTACTCGTACACTGTAGTTACAAAGAACTCGTATAATGTTGTTACAAAGTACTCGTATACTGTAGTTACAAGTTACTCGTACACTGTTGTTACAAAGAACTCGTTGACTGTAGTAACAAAGTACTCGTATACTGTAGTAACAAGTTACTCGTATTCTGTAGTAACAAGTTACTCCTACACTGTAGTTACAAAGAACTCGTAAACTGTAATTACAAGTTACTCGTATACTGAAGTTCCAAGTTACTCGTATACTGTAGTTACAAGTTACATGTATACTGCAGTTACAAGTTACTCGTAAACTGTAGTTACAAGTTACTCGTAAACTGTAGTTATAAGTCACTCGTTAACTGTAGTACAAGTTACTCGTATGCTGTAGTTACAAGTTACTCGTATAATGTAGTTACAAGTTACTCGTACACTGTAGCCACAAGTAACTCGTAAACTGTAGTTACAGGTTACTTGTATACTGATGTAACAAGTAACTCGTACACTGTAGTTACAAAGAACTCGTTGACTGTAGTTACAAGTTACTCGTATACTGAAGTAACAAGTTACTCGTGTACTGTAGTTACAAGTTACTCGTACACTGTAGTTACAAAGAACTCGTATACTGTAGTTGCAAGTTACTCGTATACTGATGTAACAAGTTACTCGTACACTGTAGTTACAAATAACTCGTAAACTGTAGTTACAAGTTACTCGTACACTGTAGTTACAAAAACTCGTTGACTGTAGTAACAAGTTACTCGTATACTGAAGTTACAAGTTACTCGTACACTGTAGTTACAAAGAACCCGTTAACTGTAGTTACAAGTTACTCGTATACTGTAGTTACAAGTTACTCGTACACTGTAGTTACAAAGAACTTGTTAACTGTAGTTACAAGTTACTCGTACACTGAAGTTACAAAGAACTCGTTGACTGTAGTTACAAATTACTCGTATAATGAAGTTACAAGTTACTCGTACACTGTAGTTACAAAGAACTCGTTGACTGTAGTTACAAGTTACTCGTATACTGAAGTTACAAGTTACTCGTACACTGTAGTTACAAAGAACTCGTTAACTGTAGTTACAAGTTACTCGTAAACTGTCGTCAAAAGTTACTCGTAAACAGTAGTTACAAAGAACTCGTAAACTGTAGTTACAAGTTACTCGTATACTGAAGTTACAAGTTACTCGTAAACTGTAGTTAAAAAGAACTCGTAAACTATAGTTACAAGTTACTCGTTTACTGAAGTTACAAGTTACTCGTAAACTGTAGTTACAAGTTATTCCTAAACTGTAGTTACAAGTTACTCGTATACTGAAGTTACAAGTTACTCGTATTATGTAGTTACAAGTTACTCGTACACTGTAGTTACAAGTTACTCGTATACTGAAGTTACAAGTTACTCGTACACTGTAGTTACAAAGAACTCGTATACTGTAGTTACAAGTTACTCGTACACTGTAGTTACAAAGAACTCGTTGACTGTAGTTACAAGTTACTCGTATACTGTTGTAACAAGTTACTCGTATTATGTAGTTACAAGTTACTCGTACACTGCAGTTACAAAGAACTCGTATACTGTAGTTACAAGTTACTCGTATACTGATGTAACAAGTTACTCGATGACTGTAGTTACAAGTTACTCGTATACTGTAGTAACAAGTTACTCGTACACTGAAGTTACAAGTTACTCGTACACTGTAGTAACAAAAACTCGTAAACTGTAGTTACAAGTTACTCGTATACTGAAGTTACAAAATACTCGTTAACTGTAGTTACAAGTTTCTCGTAAACTGTAGTTACAAGTTACTCGTATACTGAAGTTATAAGTTACTCGTACACTGTAGTTACAAAGAACTCGTATACTATAGTTACAAGATACTCGTATACTGAAGTTACAAGTTACTCGTACACTGTAGTTACAAAGAACTCGTATACTATAGTTACAAGTTACTCGTATACTGATGTAACAAGTTACTCGTACACTGTAGTTACAAATTACTCGTATACTGTAGTTACAAGTTACTCGTATACTGTAGTCACAAAGAACTCGTTGACTGTAGTTACAAGTTACTCGTATACTGTAGTAACAAGTTACTCGTATTCTGTAGTTACAAGTTACTCGTACACTGTAGTTACAAAGAACTCGTTAACTGTATTACAAGTTACTCGTAAACTGTAGTTACAAGTTTCTCGTAAACTGTAGTTACAAGTTATTCGTATACTGAAGTTATAAGTTACTCGTACAGTGTAGTAACAAAGAACTCGTATACTGTAGTTACAAGTTTTTCCTATACTGAAGTTACAAGTAACTCGTACACTGTAGGTACAAAGAACTCGTAAACTATAGTTACAAGTTACTCGTATACTGATGTAACAAGTTACTCGTACACTGTAGTTACAAATTACTCGTATACTGTAGTTACAAGTTACTCGTACACTGTAGTCACAAAGAACTCGTTGACTGTAGTAACAAGTTACTCGTATACTGTAGTAACAAGTTACTCGTATTCTGTAGTTACAAGTTACTCGTACACTGTAGTTACAAAGAACTCGTAAACTGTAGTACAAGTTACTCGTATACTATAGTTACAAGTTACTCGTATACTGATGTAACAAGTTACTCGTACACTGTTGTAACAAGTTACTCGTATTCTGTAGTAACAAGTTCCTCGTACACTGTAGTCACAAAGAACTCGTTGACTGTAGTAACAAGTTACTCGTATACTGTAGTAACAAGTTACTCGTATTCTGTAGTTACAAAGTACTCGTACACTGTAGTTACAAAGAACTCGTATACTGTAGTAACAAGTTACTCGTATACTGATGTAACAAGTTACTCGATGACTGTAGTTACAAGTTACTCGTATACTGTAGTAACATGTTACTCGTACACTGAAGTTACAAGTTACTCGTACACTGTAGTAAAAAAAACTCGTAAACTGTAGTTAAAACTTACTCGTAAACTGTAGTTACAAGTTACTCGTATACTGAAGTTATAAGTTACTCGTACACTGTAGTTACAAAGAACTCGTATACTATAGTTACAAGATACTCGAATACTGAAGTTACAAGTTACTCGTACACTTTAGTTACAAAGAACTCGTATACTATAGTTACAAGTTACTCGTATACTGATGTAACAAGTTACTCGTACACTGTAGTTACAAATTACTCGTATACTGTAGTTACAAGTTACTCGTGCACTGTAGTCACAAAGAACTCGTTGACTGTAGTTACAAGTTACTCATATACTGTAGTAACAAGTTACTCGTATTCTGTAGTTACAAGTTACTCGTACACTGTTGTTACAAAGAACTCGTAAACTGTATTACAAGTTACTCGTAAACTGTAGTTACAAGTTTCTCGTAAACTGTAGTTACAAGTTACTCGTATACTGAAGTTATAAGTTACTCGTACACTGTAGTTACAAAGAACTCGTATACTATAGTTACAAGATACTCGTATACTGAAGTTACAAGTTACTCGTACACTGTAGTTACAAAGAACTCGTATACTATAGTTACAAGTTACTCGTATACTGATGTAACAAGTTACTCGTACACTGTAGTTACAAATTACTCGTATACTGTAGTTACAAGTTACTCGTACACTGTAGTCACAAAGAACTCGTTGACTGTAGTTACAAGTTACTCGTATACTGTAGTAACAAGTTACTCGTATTCTGTAGTTACAAGTTACTCGTATACTGTAGTTACAAGTTACTAGTATACAGTTTTTACAAGTTACTCGTATACTGTAGTTACAAGTTACTTGTATACTGAAGTTTCAAGTTACTCGTACACTGTAGTTACAAAGAACTCGTTAACTGTAGTTACAAGTTACTCGTAAACTGTCGTTAAAAGTTACTCGTAAACAGTAGTTACAAAGAACTCGTAAACTGTAGTTACAAGTTACTCGTATACTGAAGTTACAAAATACTGTACACTGTAGTTACAAAGAACTCGTTAACTGTAGTTACAAGTTACTCGTATACTGAAGTTACAAGTTACTCGTAAACTGTAGTTACAAAGAACTCGTAAACTGTAGTTACAAGTTACTCGTTTACTTAAGTTACAAGTTACTCGTAAACTGTAGTTACAAGTTACTCGTATACTGTAGTTACAAGTTACATGTATAATGCAGTTAAAAGTTACTCGTAGACTGTAGTTACAAGTTACTCGTAAACTGTAGTTATAAGTCACTCGTTAACTGTAGTAACAAGTTACTCGTATGCTGTAGTTACAAGTTACTCACATAATGTAGTTACAAATTACTCGTACACTGTAGCCACAAGTTATTCGTAAACTGTAGTTACAGGTTACTTGTATACTGTACTAACAAGTTATTCGTATTCTTTAGTTACAAGTTACTCGTACACTGTAGTTACAAAGAACTCGTTAACTGTAGTAACAAGTTACTCGTAAATTGTAGTTATAAGTCACTCGTAAACTGTTGTTACAAGTTACTCGTATACTGTAGTTACAAGTTACTCGTATACCGAAGTAAAAAGTTACTCGTGTACTGTAGTTACAAGTTACTCGTACACTGTAGTTACAAAGAACTCGTATACTGTAGTTGCAAGTTACTCGTATACTGATGTAACAAGTAACTCGAACACTGTAGTTACAAAGAACTCGTATACTGTAGTAACAAGTTACTCGTACACTGTAGTTACAAAGAACTCGTTGACTGTAGTTACAAGTTACTCGTATACTGTAGTAATAAGTTATTCGTATTCTGTAGTAACAAGTTACTCGTACACTGTAGTTACAAAGAACTCGTATACTGTAGTTGCAAGTTACTCGTATACTGATGTAACAAGTAACTCGAACACTGTAGTTACAAGTTACTCGTATACTGTAGTTACAAGTTACTCGTATACTGAAGTAAAAAGTTACTCGTGTACTGTAGTTACAAGTTACTCGTACACTGTAGTTACAAAGAACTCGTATACTGTAGTTGCAAGTTACTCGTATACTGATGTAACAAGTAACTTGAACACTGTAGTTACAAAGAACTCGTATACTGTAGTAACAAGTTACTCGTACACTGTAGTTACAAAGAACTCGTTGACTGTAGTTACAAGTTACTCATATACTGTAGTAATAAGTTATTCGTATTCTGTAGTAACAAGTTACTCGTACACTGTAGTTACAAAGAACTCGTATACTGTAGTTGCAAGTTACTCGTATACTGATGTAACAAGTAACTCGAACACTGTAGTTACAAGTTACTCGTATACTGTAGTTACAAGTTACTCGTATACTGAAGTAAAAAGTTACTCGTGTACTGTAGTTACAAGTTACTCGTACACTGTAGTTACAAAGAACTCGTATACTGTAGTTGCAAGTTACTCGTATACTGATGTAACAAGTAACTCGAACACTGTAGTTACAAAGAACTCGTATACTGTAGTAACAAGTTACTCGTACACTGTAGTTACAAAGAACTCGTTGACTGTAGTTACAAGTTACTCGTATACTGTAGTAATAAGTTATTCGTATTCTGTAGTAACAAGTTACTCGTACACTGTAGTTACAAAGAACTCGTATACTGTAGTTGTAAGTTACTGGTATACTGATGTAACAATTTACTTGTACACTGTAGTTACAAATAACTCGTATACTGTAGTTATAAGTTACTCGTACACAGTAGTTACAAAGAACTCGTTGACTGTAGTTACAAGTTACTCGTATACTGAAGTTACAAGTTACTCGTACACTGTAGTTACAAAGAACTCGTATACTGTAGTTGCAAGTTACTCGTATACTGATGTAACAAGTAACTCGAACACTGTAGTTACAAGTTACTCGTATACTGTAGTTACAAGTTACTCGTATACTGAAGTAAAAAGTTACTCGTGTACTGTAGTTACAAGTTACTCGTACACTGTAGTTACAAAGAATTCGTATACTGTAGTTGCAAGTTACTCGTATACTGATGTAACAAGTAACTCGAACACTGTAGTTACAAAGAACTCGTTGACTGTAGTTACAAGTTACTCGTATACTGTAGTAATAAGTTATTCGTATTCTGTAGTAACAAGTTACTTGTACACTGTAGTTACAAAGAACTCGTATACTGTAGTTGCAAGTAACTGGTATACTGATGTTACAAGTTACTTGTACACTGTAGTTACAAATAACTCGTATACTGAAGTTATAAGTTACTCGTACACAGTAGTTACAAAGAACTCGTTGACTGTAGTTACAAGTTACTCGTATACTGAAGTTACAAGTTACTCGTACACTGTAGTTACAAAGAACTTGTTAACTGTAGTAACAAGTTACTCGTAAACTGTCGTTAAAAGTTACTCGTAAACAGTAGTTACAAAGAACTCGTAAACTGTAGTTGCAAGTTACTCGTATACTGTAGTAACAAGTTACTCGTACACTGAAGTTACAAGTTACTCGTACACTGTAGTAACAAAAACTCGTAAACTGTAGTTACAAGTTACTCGTATACTGAAGTTACAAAATACTCGTTAACTGTAGTTACAAGTTTCTCGTAAACTGTAGTTACAAGTTACTCGTATGCTGAAGTTATAAGTTACTCGTACACTGTTGTTACAAAGAACTCGTATACTATAGTTACAAGATACTCGTTTACTGAAGTAACAAGTTACTCGTACACTGTAGTTACAAAGAACTCGTATACTATAGTTACAAGTTACTCGTATACTGATGTAACAAGTTACTCGTACACTGTAGTTACAAATTACTCGTATACTGTAGTTACAAGTTACTCGTACACTGTAGTCACAAAGAACTCGTTGACTGTAGTTACAAGTTACTCGTATACTGTAGTAACAAGTTACTCGTATTCTGTAGTTACAAGTTACTCGTACACTGTAGTTACAAAGAACTCGTTAACTGTATTACAAGTTACTCGTAAACTGTAGTTACAAGTTTCTCGTAAACTGTAGTTACAAGTTATTCGTATACTGAAGTTATAAGTTACTCGTACACTGTAGTTACAAAGAACTCGTATACTATAGTTACAAGATACTCGTATACTGAAGTTACATGTTACTCGTACACTGTAGTCACAAAGAACTCGTATACTATAGTTACAAGTTACTCTTATACTGATGTAACAAGTTACTCGTACACTGTTGTAACAAGTTACTCGTATTCTGTAGTAACAAGTTACTCGTACACTGTAGTCACAAAGAACTCGTTGACTGTAGTTACAAGTTACTCGTATACTGTAGTAACAAGTTACTCGTATTCTGTAGTTACAAGTTACTTGTACACTGTAGTTACAAAGAACTCGTATACTGTAGTTACAAGTTACTCGTATACTGAAGTTACAAGTTACTCGTACACTGTAGTTACAAAGAACTCGTATACTATAGTTACAAGTTACTCGTATACTGATGTAACAAGTTACTCGTACACTGTAGTTACAAATTACTCATATACTGTAGTTACAAGTTACTCGTGCACTGTAGTCACAAAGAACTCGTTGACTGTAGTTACAAGTTACTCGTATACTGTAGTAACAAGTTACTCGTATTCTGTAGTTACAAGTTACTCGTACACTGTTGTTACAAAGAACTCGTAAACTGTATTACAAGTTATTCGTAAACTGTAGTTACAAGTTTCTCGTAAACTGTAGTTACAAGTTACTCGTATACTGAAGTTATAAGTTACTCGTACACTGTAGTTACAAAGAACTCGTATACTATAGTTACAAGATACTCGTATACTGAAGTTACAAGTTACTCGTACACTGTAGTTACAAAGAACTCGTATACTATAGTTACAAGTTACTCGTATATTGATGTAACAAGTTACTCGTACACTGTAGTTACAAATTACTCGTATACTGTAGTTACAAGTTACTCGTACACTGTAGTCACAAAGACTTCGTTGACTGTAGTTACAAGTTACTTGTATACTGTAGTAACAAGTTACTCGTATTCTGTAGTTACAAGTTACTCGTACACTGTAGTTACAAAGAACTCGTAAACTGTATTACAAGTTACTCGTATACTGAAGTTACAAGTTACTCGTAAACTGTAGTTACAAGTTACTCGTAAACTGTAGTTAGGTTAGGTTAGGTTTTTTTTTTTTTTTTTTTTTTTTTGTTCTTTCTCCTCCAACATTATCGGAGATTGTATTTTCAAAGATGTTTTTATTAACAGTTTCGAATTGGAGTCGGAAAGGAAAAATCCTCATAGGACGCCTGGGAATGGAGGGCCCAGGCAGTGCCAGACTTTTACTGGCTACAACCCTCCCGACTTCAATTTTACAATGTTGTTCCCTGGATATCTTATATACCTAATATTTTAAAGACATTGATCAATTTTATTGTCTGGGACGAGTTTTGCAATATATTTTTACAAATCTTAATTATTTAACTTATTCAATTATTCTTAACATCTATTTGTTTTACATTTCTTAACAGTGTATATTTTATGCTTTACAGTAATATACCAATATATTATGAAAGCATAACTTATTTACCTAGTTTTGTTTTTATTTACAACCATTTGAGCTATTTGTTTACAAAAACTCATGAAAAGACTTCTGTTTTTACCCATCATTAGATCTTTGGCGTTCTCGCTCTTCATCTCCACATTCAATTTAAATTCTACATCCAAGCGTTCGAGAGCGTATACAGGACAATCAAACAATATATGTGGTACCGTCTCTAGAACATGAGGATCACAGGCGCACGAGGGGCTCTCTTTACACTTGAAGCGGTTCAAGTATTCGGAGAACCCTCCGTGCCCCGTCATGATTTGTGTGGTTAGACTGCCCAGTTTCATTTTCCGCACTATTCTGTACGCATCTGTAGCGCTTGGGAAGAATAGTTTCGTGATCGAGGCTGTTTTTTCGGTCTGATATCTGTTGTTCCACCGCTCTAAAGTGTCCAACCTGATGCTTCTGCGCACAAAGGAGACCGGGCACAAATCGTAATCCGGCCTCTTCTTCAACTTTTGAGCCGCCTCCTTTGCAAGCTGGTCAGCTCTCTCATTCCCTTCCAACCCTGCGTGAGCCTTTATCCAAAACAGAGTTACATCTTTGTCTTGGCTGGATATTTTCTTCAGATTATCTCTAGCTTCTACCGCCAGGGGATGGAGGGAACTAGGATTCTTGACGGTTTGGATTGCAGCCATAGAGTCGCTAAAGATACCGAACGATCGTGCGTTATGTTTTATTATATACCTTGTAGACCTATTTATTGCTAATAGCTCAGCCTGATATACTGTGCAGTATTTTGGTAGCGCTAGCTTCATATTGCTGACCTCAGTGCCATCGCTCCATATAGTTAGGGCCGCGCCAACGTTTCCCTGGATTTTGCTGCCATCTGTATAAATATGTATATCAAGCTGGCTGTGTTGGTCCACATCGTGCCGGGTCAGCAATGGCACCGAATCCAGCCTTGCTCTCTCGGCAGGATGTGGGCCCTTAAGCGCCGAAGCCATTCGCTCGACTTCTCTGTCACCCAGCAGCGCCACTGGTACCCCCTTTTTGGCCTCATATAATGCGGCAGCCTCACGAACTCGTAAGTCAAGTGGGAGCAATCCTGACAGTACCAGAGTGGAGTTCAGGGAAACCGTACGATAAGCCTTACAAAGCTTCTGTGCTATGCCCCGTTGGACGACCTGAAGCTGTTTTATCACTCCTAGTTTTTCGGCTGCTGGTGCCCAAACGCATGCGGCGTACAATATTATGGGCTCTATAGTGGCCACATAAATTATTCTTATTACCTCGGGGTTTAGTCCCCAATTGACCTTTGCTGCCCTGCTCAACTGCTTGTATACCCCGATGGCTTTTTTACAGACATTTTGGACATGAGTATTAAAGGTGAGCTTGTTGTCGATGGTGACTCCGAGCGGTTTAACTTCTGTAGACATGCCAATTTCGACCCCTCCCATGCTCAGGCGCGGTGCATCAAATATGAGCTTTCTGGTGAGAATCATGGCATTAGTTTTGTGAGGCGCAAATTTAAGCTTGTTGTGCACCCCCCACACCCGAACATGCTCAAGAGTGGCATTGGCCTGTCTTTCAATCTCATGTCCTGTGTTGCCGACGAAGACCAGGACGACATCGTCCGCAAACGCCTGTGCATAGTCTCCTCTGTCCTCCAGGCTCTTAAGCAGGGGGTCCAATAAGATGTTCCACAATATTGGTCCCCCAATTGATCCTTGAACACATCCTTGACTTGTTACTCTGCAGTATTCCTCACCTGCGTATCTTACTGTAACTTTTCTATTGCTTAAGTAGCTGTCAAGGACGCGCCTCAAATTAATAGGACATCTTTCCTCTGCTAGTCGGACCCTCAGTGCGGGCCACCAGGCGCTATCAAAGGCTCCCTCTATATCCAGCGACACAAGCGTGACAATTTTTGTTTGTCGCAACTGCGTGCGAATGTGCTGTATAAGTGTATAGAGGGAGTCCTCGGTGCTTCTCTGCGGCATAAAGCCAAATTGTCGGGTGCTCATCTTTGGCAATAGATGAAATTTTATTCTCGCCATAAGCATTTTTTCGTAGATTTTGCCGAGTATTGGTAGCAGTCCTATGGGCCTGTATGATTTTGGAGTAGTGTAATCTCCTTTCCCCGGCTTCTTTAAAATGACTACAACAGCCTGTTTCCAGGTGGTGGGAAAATGGTGACATGCCAGACACCTGTTTAAAAGGGCTAGGAACAGATCGGGATTACTTCTAATGGCTCTAGTGCATATATCAGCTGTAAGACAACATTCGGAACAACAGATGACTCACAGTTTGTTCCTTCAGATTTCCTCTTACAAGCGAGTGACAATAGCGACTGTCTCTCATCCTATTCTGTCAGCCCTAAAGCATTGCTAAATAAATTAAAGCATATGGACATAAACAAGGGCGCCGGATCCGATGACGTTCCACCGATTCTCATAGTGAACTGTGCTCGGAACTTAGTTAAACCCCTACTTCTCATATTCAATTTGTCCCTCAAGTCAGGCGTATTTCCAGAGGTCTGGAAATTGGCCAAAATTGTCCCTATTCACAAATCAGACAGTAAGCTCCAGGTAAAAAATTACAGGCCAATCTCCATACTTCCGTCCTTTTCCAAGCTGTTAGAGTCATTTGTTACTCCTATGCTGCAGGACTACTTCAAAAAATACCTTACCGACCACCAACATGGCTTCGTGAAGTCCAGATCAACTAACACTAATTTAACGCTGTTTGTTGAGGTTCTTGCTGAGGCTATTGATAATCATAAACAGGTTGATGTTGTATATACTGACTTCAGCAAGGCCTTCGACACAGTGTCACACAAAATTCTTTTAGCCAAACTAAAAACCTATGGCATCTCGGGCCCTATGTTACAATGGTTTAAATCTTATTTAGAGGATCGTTACTTGTACGTAGTGATTAACGGGTATAGTTCCAATACTTTCAAGATAACATCAGGTGTTCCCCAGGGGTCGAACCTGGGACCAGTGTTGTTTAACATGTTTATAAATGATCTCCCTAGCTGTTTACTCAACTCAGTGCCCTACATGTTTGCAGATGATCTTAAAATATCTAGAATTATAGATAGCGATACTGATGTCGGATTATTACAGGACGATCTGGAGAGGCTCCATCAGTGGTGCATTTGCAATGGGATGCTATTAAACTCGATAAAATGTTCACATGTCAAGTTCACACGCAAACTGAATGTGCTACCCTCGCACTATAGTATTGATGGCATTCCCTTGCAGGAAACGGATTGTATTCGTGACTTGGGTGTCTACTTGGATCAAAAACTTACTTTTTTACCGCATATTGATCGTACGATTAAAAAAGCTTCTCAAATGCTAGGCTTTGTTATAAGAAATGGAAAATTGTTTCGTAGAATTAAAACTAAGATCCTTTTGTATAATAGCCTTGTCCGCAGCATCATCGAATACTGTAGTGTTGTATGGAGGCCACATTATGCTGCACATACTTTACGATTGGAGAGAATCCAAAAAAGGTTTTTATGGCACCTATCCTACACGGTAGGTATGGCGAAGAGAAAGTATTCTTATAAAAGTAGACTTAAACGCTTTGAGATGAAAACCTTAGAGCACCGAAGAAACGTCATAGATTTGATGTTTTTGTATAAACTGCTTCGTTCTCACATAGACTGTCAACCTCTTCTGCGCCGTTTTCATCTTAAGGTGCCACCACGTTATCCGCGCTTTAAGATCAAACCTTTATATCCCCCGCGTCGAAGTACTGTTCTTGGATTTAATTCTCCTGTTCCAAGACTATGTCGGCTGTACAACTCATGTTGTGAGTCGGTGGACATATTCCACGACACCATATATTCGTTTGGAAAATATTTGCAAGATTTAGAATTTAACTAGATTTGTAAGTAAATCTCTTTTTTTAATTTTATTGTACTACTCTTCTACTTATATATATATATTTTTCTTTATGTTCCTTTAATTTTTAAACTAACATATTATTACCATAAATAGCTTACTAATAATACTGTTAATCCATTCATTAAGCATGTTGTGACAACCTATAATTAAGGAACCACTTTGGCATGTAACAAAATTGTTTCAGTGTTAATATTGTAATGTAACAAGTGTGTTACTTGTTGGTTGCCCTAATAAATAAATAAATAAATAAATAAAGACCATCGGCTCCGGGGGCTTTCTTAGGGTTAAACGACTCGCTGGCCAGTTGGAGCTCATTCATCGTGAATGGAGGATCGCAAAGTTCATTTTGGTCGCCGACATTCACGGTTTCTGCTTTTTCTCTTATATGGCAATGGAAGGCGTTATCGTTGACTGTAAGGTCTTCCGGGTAGAAGCTTTCAGCCAGTAGCTTCACAGAACCTTTTGCGTCCAACACCTTTCCGTTCATTTGTAACAGCGAGTCCTCTTCTCTTCGTGTGGTACATGCAATAACCCTATATATGCCCTCCCATACTCCTTCTCTATCTTGCTTGCAACAGAACTGCTTCCAGCTTTCAGTCTGAGCTTTAGCTGCTTCCAGTTCATACTCTTCTTTCTTTTTCAGGTATTCTTCAACAACCTTCGGTCGACGGGGCAACGCTGAACACCTTATTCTGCGTTTTTTGGTTGCGACCTCTTTCTTCAGTTCCTCGAGCCTTTCGGACCACCAGGGCAGGGTAAGTGTTTCTTGTGCTTTCTTGATAGGCATAGATGCTCTACATGAATTTTCAACACATTCTGTATATTTGTTTGTGGCCATATCTAGATGTTCAATGCTATTTATTTTATTAATTTCTTCTATATTCAAATTAGAATCCAGTATGAATTGGTTGAGTTTGGCGCAAAACTCTGACCAATTGGCCTTTTTTGTGTTAAATTTCCGCGTAGTCCTTTTTATTGCAATACCTTTGGATTTCTTTAAATTGATGTTAAAAAGTATGCCGTTGTGGTCCGAAGTCGTGAGTCCCTCTTCTACCTTCCAGTCGTCTATCAGGTCTATGAGGTTCGTCGAACAAGCAGTAATATCAACGTAACTGGTAAAGCGCTTTTCTCCCCTAACGGTATCGAAGGTCGGAATATCTCCTGTGTTGAGTATGTTTAGAGACAGCTCTTGAAGGGTTCCTGCCATAGCCTCTCCTTTGTGGTCAATAGTTGGGCTACCCCACCATGAGTTTTTGGCATTAGCGTCTCCTCCTACAATCCACTTGCGTGGTTTTACCTCTGATTTGATTTTATTTAGGTGTTCCAAGTAGGGTTCTATAGGGCTATCTGGCTCAAAGTAGAAGGAGACCAACAAAATTTCCCAGGCGGTGGTTCTTATACCCACAACAGAGATATTGGTTGTGGTGAGTTTTGGGTATTGTAACACGTCTAGATCGTTATCAAAAACGACTATTGCCGCTTTGACGGGCCCATTCTCAGATGCACCGCTCTGGAAAATTCTGATGCCCCTCTGATTACGCATCTCCCCAGTATTGCCAACATATGGTTCCTGGATGAGAGCTACCGCAGCCCCTCGTTCTTTGGCTTCTGCAAGCATCTCATTGGTAGCCAGCTTTTTCCGCTGGAGATTTGACTGGATGATTTTGTACTTGGTAATGTCATCCGGGGTGCCTTTAGAAATAGGCAATTGATGATCTGGCTATATCATCCCACCTTCTGCGGGTTGGGCATTCCGCACTAAAAGCGTTATGTTCTGTGTGCTCTAGGTTGGACTTGGTGCAGTTCCTGCATGTAGGTGGTACGTTTGCAAGCCAATCGGGACACTCAGATCTTATGTGGGGTCCACCGCAATGGCTGCATAAGTCTGCAGACTCTTTACAAAACCGCTTTCCGTGACCGAAACCTAAGCAGCGGGTGCATTGTACGAGCGGTGACTGGTCCTCAACCCTAACCCGCTGGAGATCAACATGTACGGTACCAATGTTTAATGCTCTTTGCCAGATTTTTGGTGATACACTTAGCACGATGTGATTTTGGTGAGGGTTTCTAGCTCTCCGCTTATATCTTATCTCCAGCCGGTCCTCTTCTTCGCCGAGGTCATGAAAAACACCCCGATTCTGATTTCTAAGGGCTTTTAGAACAATTTCATCAGAATTGTATGTGTAGACGCCTCTGATGATCAGAAGCGGATCTCTGTTTTTCATTTCCTCTACATTGAGGTCCCTATTCGCTGATTCGATTCTGCTTTTCACCTTATCTCGTTCTTCTTTTGTACTGAATCCCATTATAACTTTTCGGTCTTTAGCTTTTCTGACCCGTTCAACCTTTACCCATCCTTGCTTTGCATCGACTGCATCTCGAAGCTTGGAAAGAACTTCTTCACCTGTTTCTGTTTCATCTTTGGAGGTGACTACGACCGAATGCAACGTGCTCCGTTGTGGTTTTGCTTTAACCGAGTGGGTTGCAGTCACACTTGCATAAGAAGGTTTGTCCAGGATTTCTCTTTGCTTCTCAATAGTTTGTTTCAGCTCTAGCATTTGCTTTTGATTTTCTTTCAGAAGCTTTGAGTGCTCCTCAATTTGCTTCGAGAGGACCGTTTCAGAAGGGCTATGTAGTGCAAGTGTCTCATGGGCAACTTTTTGAGTTGTCTCAGTCATTGGTTGTACAGCACCCTTTAGCGTTGCTATCTCAGCTTCTGCTTCTTTTACGAGCTGATACAGTTTGTCTATAGCCTCGATGGTATTTGCTTTAAGGTCCTTTCGAATGTTCCCGGCGTTACTTAGGTTGGTTTTAGCCTTGGTTAGATTGGCCCTAGCCTCAGCAAGTCGATAGACAGGGACTTGTCGGGGTTGGACTTCATTGTCAACCTTACTTGTGGTTGAAGTCGCGCTGTGCGATCCTCCCGCCTCCAATTTCTCAATGCTGCGTCTTACGTTATTTGTAGGTAGAGTCTGGGTTTTTGGCGGGGATTTACCCTTGTCTTTGTTATCTGTAGTCTTTGGAGGGGTTCTCATGGTCCCAAACATAGTATGAGTCACAGGAGTGCGTCAATAAAAAATAAAATAAAATAGAAACAGCAAAACACAATAAGTGTTGTAAATAAAAACAAGTAAATGTAAGGCTCAATAAAGCCCAGTATCAAAATAAAGTAAAGAGTAAAGTAAAGTAAGCAAAATATATGCACGTAAGCAGTAAGAAATTTTTAAAATTCTCTACAATTGATAGAGTCACAGTCAATTTTTTGATTTGCTCTATATAGAGCCAATTTATATAGCTTATTTAATAAGTCTCACTGAGCCCTTTCAGATGACACCAGTCTTGGGTTTGTAGCTTAACTATTTCAGAAACTACAAGTGTTTTAATATTGGTAACAACTTGGTAGCAATTTGGTCACACTGCTTTTATTCGGGCTGTGGTGCTCCGATTTTCTCGAGACTGGGCTCAATCGTTTGGGCTCACCGAGCACTACAAAATATGTAATTTTAAGCTTTTTTCAGGGCCTGAAAATTTCAGATCCTGAAGGCAGCTGAACAAATGTAAGATGGCTTGGGCTCTATGGAGGGGAGCAGGCCAAAGATAATCCCGAAGAAACCACTGCTCTGCGACCTCTGGTTCGGAAGCAATCGATGTTTTTATATTTCCAAGATGGCTGCCTGAACTGTCAAACTTAATGTTTGAATGCTTATTGCGCCGGATACAGTGGTCACAGAACCCTGGTGCCTGGGTTTTTTACACTCAGCCTGAGCTCCCCCTTCTTTCTGACCTGTTTTCAGGGACCTGAAAATTTTCAGCTCGGATTTGCCTGAAAACGGGAAACTGAAAGGACCTCTTGCTTCCGAGGGCAAATCCGAAAGCGCAACTCGATAGAACCTGTGGTCGCTGAATGACGATGTTTTGAAGAAAAACAAGATGGCCGCCCAACTGTCAAAGTCCGAATTAAAATACGGATTGTGTCGGAAGTACTGGTCCTAAAGACTCAAGATAGGTGTCGGGTGAAAGGGCTTCACCGTCTTGTTCTTCTCAGGTGAGTTTCAGCACTGAAAACTTTCAGGTCCTGAAACTGCCTGAAAATTATTGGGTCGGATTTTTTAGGTGCTACGCTTTTAATCGCTGCAAGAATTATTTTCCTAACTTCTTTGGATCCGGAGCTATTTGGCTTTAAAGTTTGGTACCACTTTTATAATTTAGTAACAAAAAGTCAAAATCTTCAATTTTTGAGGTATTACACCGATGTTTGGGCTTATATATAACAAGAATAGGCTAAAGAACTCAAATTTTTCGATAGAATAATTTTGGAAGTATTATTATTGAATTTATGACGAAAAATAGGTAAAAAATCAATAACTCCGTAACCTGAAGGCTGAAAATTTCACAAAAATATGCTTAATTAAGATAAAATCAAGACACACAATATTATGCAATAAATCTTTGAAAAATTTATTAGTTGTTAGATATATGGCTGAAAATCCTGAATTTACAGGTTTTTTATTATAAAATTTAGTTAAGCGGACAAAAAATTTCGAAAAAATTTAAGTTAACTAAGAAAATTAGCGCGCAGACGATAGCAGTTTCAAAATTTTGAAATATTAATTCAAATTCAAAATATAAAGGTGAAAAGTTTGAATTTTGAAACAGTAATAAAAAATAAAGTAATCGACCTACGTTAGTTCTGAAAATTTCAGTAGTCTTAAACGGCCTTGTTGAGATGCTCTGCAATTTTTCAGGTGTCTGCGTCGTCTGTATCAGATTTTCAGTGAGGTTAAAAACACGTTGTCAAAAGTTTCAGTCTTGAATAACTCCTAGGGGCGCTGCGTCCGGCTGGATTTGATGGTGGGGGCAGATGCACCTGCCTGGTGCACTCCTAACTCGAGTTGAAAATTGTGGTGTCAAAGCGCTTAATCAAGCAGCGCATGCGATAATGTGTCGAAAAATGTGGCACTTTTCCTCTAAAATTGAGGTTTTTCAGCACTTTCACTATGATGCACTTAAATCCGGGTGAAAATATTTTTGTACAATGGTAGCACACACTTTTTTCTATAGAACGACACTTCACTTATTAAAATCGATCAACAGGAAACCACTTTTCTCGATTTTTTAATGCGGAGCAACTTGAAAATAGCTGCTTACTCGAGGTCGTACGGAACGCAACTTGGTTAGGTTAGGTTAGGTTAGGTTAGGTTAGGTTAGGTTAGGTTAGGTTAGGTTAGGTTAGGTTAGGTCAGGTCAGGTCAGGTTAGGTTAGGTTAGGTTAGGTTAGGTTAGGTTAGGTTAGGTTAGGTTAGGTTAGGTTAGGTTAGGTTAGGTTTTTTTTTTTTTTTTTTTACATTTGACATCCAAAGGAGAAATCCTGCATTGGACTCTGGGAATGGAGGGCCCAGAAGTGTCGGACTCTTACCGACTAAAACCTTTGGTTGTCATTGCGTAATACCCCTGACATAATCAAGGTCGTTTTTTATCTTTTCTACATATATTTATACAATTTTGATTTTCTTAGTTTATTTCTAATAATATTGTTATTCCAATCATATTTTCACATGTTTCTCTTATTGCAAGTCTAGTCTTTCCTTCACTATCAATATATATTCGCTCTATTTAAAATAGATACAATATATACTGCAGTGCCATTTCCTCGTTGCCCCTATATGTATATCTATATTCAATATAACTATAGCATATTGGCTTCTATCTAGTTTTGTTCCTGTCTATGACTTTCTTGGCTAAACTTCTGCAATATTTCAAAAACTTGTTTCTAGTGAATTTATTCGCTACAATGGACGCTATATTACTTTCTTTAATTTCTTGTTCTATGTCAATTTCAAGATCTGACCTTTCTCTACCGTAAATTGGGCACTCTGTCAATATATGTATAATGCTCTCTTCTTTTTGGGGATCACACACGCACGACGGACTATCCTTTACCTTAAACCTGTTAAGATACTCGGAGAATCCGCCGTGACCTGTCATGACTTGCACCAAGATATGATCAAATTCAATTTTTCGTATCACTGGGTATGATTCTGCTCCCGGGAAGAAGACTTTTGTAGTTGAGGCAGTGTCCTCACTTTTATATCTTATTCCCCATTCAGCTATAGATTTCATGCGAATTTGTCGCTTAGCGAAAGATACTGGGCAGAGGCTATAGTGTGGACGCGTTTTTAAATTTAGTGCAGCACTTTTCGCGAGTTCATCGGCTCGTTCATTCCCTTCTAGGCCCACATGTGCCTTTATCCAATGAAGTTTTATATCTTTGCCTTTTTGTTTTCCAGCTGTTAAGTTAGCTCTTATCTTTACTGCTAGGGGATGGAGCGATGTACCTTTAGCTACCAATTCTAACGCCGATCTAGAGTCGCAAAAAATGCTGCTCTCTCTCTTTTTATTTTCCAGTGCCTGTTCCGTAGCACCAAGAAGTGCAAGCAGCTCTGCCTGAAAGACAGTGCAAAAGGGCTCAAGTTTGTATTTCTTGGTTCGGGTTTCCACGCCATCATCCCACAGAGATAGTGCCGCGCCAACCTTCCCCTCGATTTTGCTACCGTCGGTGTAGATATGTAGTCGACCAGCTTCATGTTGAGCCATTTCTGCACCGTCCGTCACGCTCCCTATCATTATATCTGTCAATTCAGCTGGGTGCGGTGAGTTGCAGAAAGGTACCGGTTTTTCAATCTCCCGGTCACCTGTCACTTCTTGGGAATAGCCTTTCTTTGTTTCATAAAGATTGGCTGCTTCTCTGATCCTCATGTCTAGGGGAAGCAATCCGGCGAGTGTTAGAGCTGAGTTCAAAGACACGGTTTTGTAGGCTTTAATCAGTTTTTGTGCAAAACCGCGCTGCACTGCATTAAGTTGCTTCTTGATGCTGATTTTGTTTGTTGCCGGCGCCCAGGCACTAGCCGAGTACATGATAATGGGCTCTACCACTGCCGTATATATGGTCCTGATAACTTCCGGTTCGAGACCCCAGTGGATCTTTGCAGCCCTAGAAAGCTGTTTGTACAAGTTTAGTGCCTTCTGACAGACGTTTACTGTGTGGGTGTTGAATGTAAGTTTGTCGTCAATTGTTAGACCCAGGATTTTGATTTCCCGCGACAGTTCTATGGCTTGCCCGCCCATGTTTAGATGTGGTGAGTCGTGTTTTAGCTTGTTTGTGATGACCATCGCTTTGGTCTTTTGCGGCGCAAACTTTAACTTATTGTTGACTCCCCACCTCAGAACATGTTCGAGTGCGCCATTTGCTCGTCTCTGTACGTCCAGGGCTGTATTACCTGTGAATATCAGGACCACATCGTCGGCGAAAGCTTGGCAGTAATCTCCCCTCTTATTTAAGTCCTTTAGTAATGGGTCCAGGAGCAGGTTCCAATAAGTTGGTCCTCCAATGGAACCCTGCACGCACCCTTTTGTTGTTTGCCTGACACACTCTTCCCCTGCATATCGAACACGTACCTTTCTGTCCGTAAGGTAGCTATCAACCAGTCGCCTGAGGTTTTTGGGGCAGTTGGTTTCCGCTAATCTACACCTTATTGCAGGCCACCATGCGCTGTCGAAGGCTCCCTCTATGTCTAGAGAGACTACGACCATTAGTTTCTTCTTTTTGAGTCCATCTTTTATTTGTTGCAACATGACATAGAGGGAGTCCTCGGTACTGCGCTGCGGTGTGAATCCAAACTGTTGGCTGCTCATGTCTGGGAGGGTGTGCCATCTAATTCTGCGGATCAGCATCTTTTCTAGGATCTTCCCTAGGACAGGCAAAAGTCCAATCGGCCTGTACGATTTCGGATGCGTGTAATCGTCTTTCCCTGGCTTACGGAGAACCACTACCACCGCCTCCTTCCAGATTCTCGGGAAGTGGGATAGACTGATGCATTTGTTTAGCAGGGCTAGGAATATTTCGGGATTGTGACCGATGGCCGCTCCACAAATATCCGCAGTCAGGCCATCGCTGCCCGGAGCTTTTTTAGGATTAAAGCTTGATGCCGCCCACTTTAGCTCTTCCGTTGTAAATGGGGGGTCGCAAGGGTCATTTTGTTGCCACTCATTCACTTTATTTGCTGATTCTCTGATTTTGGCGTGGGTTGCATCATCTTCTTCTGTTCTGTCCTCCGGGTAGAAAGTTTCCGTTAGCAGTTCAGCTGACTCCAGCGTATTGAGGACTTTAGTGTGGTGTTTAAGAGGTAAGTCTTCTTTTCTTGTTGTTGTTCGGCCTATGACTCTATAAATTCCGTCCCACATACTTTCGCGATCCTGCTTGCCACAAAATCTCTTCCAGCTGCTTGTGATTGCCTTTTTTGCTTCCAGTTCGTATTTGTCTTTTGCCTCTAGGTATAGTCTGACAACCATAGCGCGCCGAATGGGAGCTGCATTTTGTATACGCCTCTTTTTTGTAGCAACTTCCAGTTTCTGTTTTTCCAAGTCTTCCGTCCACCAAGGGAGTTTAACTTTACTTACGGATTTTATTTCTGGAATGTTTTCTTTACATGCCAGTTCCACCGAGTTGGAGTATGATTTGACCGCTTGTTCTAGTTGTTCTGTCGTGGTTATTTTTTCTATCTCTTCCTTGTTTATTTGCTTTTCGCTCCAGATCTGGTCGAGTTTTGTTCGGAATTCAGACCATTTGGCTTTCTTGGTGTTGAATTTCCTCGTTTGTCTTTTTATTTCAACACCGTTTATTTTAGAGGCCATGATATCGAACTTGATTGCCTTGTGGTCTGAGCAGGTCAGCTCGCCGTCCAGTCTCCAGTTTTCTATACGTCCTAACATGCTAATTGAGCATGTAGTAATATCAACGCAGCTTGTATATCTGGTTTCTCCGCGAATGTCGAATGTGGGATCTACTCCATTGTTTAAAATCTGGAGATCCATTTCTTCCAGAAATGCTGCCAGTTCTTCGCCCCTATGGTTAATATCATTACTTCCCCACCATGTGTTCCAGGCATTCAGGTCTCCGCCGAGTACAATGTGTTTAGTACCTATTTCTTCAAAGACTTTTCTTATCTCTGCTAGATACGGTTCCATTGGCTTATCGCTTTCCATGTATGCAGATACTAGTCCCAGCTCGGAGGTTCCCAGTTTTAATTTTGCGACTACGATGTTTTCTGAAGTGAGTGTCGGGCAGGGAATGGCATTTATATGTTGGTCCACAAGTACTATAGCAGCTTTATTTACTCTCTCGGTTTTCTTTTCGCATTGTATTACTCGGACTCCTGTGTAGTTCTTCATCATCCCTAAATTCCCTATATAAGGTTCCTGGATGAGGGCAAAGGCAGTTTTTTGAGCGAGGCTGTCTGTGCGCATACGTGATTTTTCTGTTAGCGAGCGAGATGGCTGCGAAATATGTGAAATGTTCGTCTTGTAACATAGTAATTAACGAAGTGCTTGCATTTATGAACAATAAACTCCGAGTGCTTGACGAAGAAACGCTTCTCAGGATATGCAACACTGCTTTCAAGGATGAAGATATTTTGGAGGCAAAAACACTACTTTTTGCTGCTGTTCCACTGGAGAAATTTAAAAGAAGAAAGAAACAGGATAAATCGCGCAAGGAACTACAGGACATAATTGACCTCCTAAAGCATATCGATGCGACGGATCCAGAAAAACTACCCATCTTCGTGGCAAAAGAGCTACACAAGCTGCCCCCGGTCACCTTTGACCATTTGGATGCGACACGAATTTTACGAGATATTTTGAAAATTCAAGATAACATGGTATTGATGCAAAATGATATGCAGAACATGAAAAAGGAATTTGTCACACGAAAAGAGGTAAACATTAGCATAAATAGTAACCGCCAATCATCTTCTCCACAAAAATCAAATAATCGGAACAATCATCCACTTAATTTCGATACAAATAACATAAATTTAAGACGAGGTGCATGTTTAATGCGTAGTTTCGAATACGACAGTGGTCCGATGGGTATACATCAAGCTTTGTTAGACAAAACAGCTGAGAGTTCAATGAACGGGGTTGCTAAGGGCAGCACCGGCATGCATAATAGCCTATCTCACACCAACGCGCAAGCGATGGGTGAGCAAATGACCAGCGCTGTCCCGCTTGCGCTCGCGCAGGTAGAAAGCAGTCGAACGCCGCACGTGGAGGCCCCTAATACAGATACTGCGGTTTCGACACAATATATTGGATCTAAGCATGCGGAGGCCACTACTGCGGTTTCGACGGAAGAACAAAGTATAAAGAATGCGTCTGATGTAAACACCGTGTACGGAGCGGCTGAAATGTCAGAGTCTATGTCGACGTACACTATACACGCGACTCAGTCACCGCCCCTTCAGCACGCGCCGACGAAAAGAAGAGAAAATTGTACGTTTATGGAACATTCGAAAAAACCTACTTTTGCGGATATGTTAAATGAAAATGAAAATAAGGACTGGAAAGATGACCCTGCGGAAAAGGAATGGAACTTAGTCATCCAAAAAAGAAAGCTGAGAAACAGATTTATTAGCAGTCAAGGAAAGGCTAGCGATGAGCCAGACATAAAGTTTAAAGCTGCGGGAAGAAAAGTACCACTATATATATCAAACGTCTGTCAAGAAACACAGGTGACCGACATTGAAGAATACATCAAGAAGAAGACCCGAACACAAGTAAAGCTTGAAAAAATTGCAGCGAAGGTAGACAGAGGCTATAACTCATTTTTGTTTTATGTTGATAGTTTTAAAGTACCACAATTTCTAAATGATGAACTTTGGCCGGAAGGCATACGTTTCAGGAAATTTGTGATATTCAAAAAAGACAGAGCTAGCGCTGTGATCAGGAACAAATAAAAAACTATTTAATGGATAGTACAATTTATAACAAACATATTTCAAATTTTGTAAGCTTTAATTGTAAAGGTTTTAAAAGATCAATAGACTTTATAAGAAGATTATGTAATGAGTCAGACATCATCGCACTGCAAGAAACGTGGCTCCTACCCCATGACTTACCGTTAGTGGGTACAGTCTGCGATAAATTTGAATTTACTTGTAAATCCGCGGTTGATACTACTGTAGGTCTTCTGAGAGGGCGTCCTTACGGTGGTGTAGCTCTGTTGTGGCGTAAGGGAATATTTAACTCTGTGTCTGTCCTGAACTGTCTCAATGATAGGTTAACTGCTATTAAAGTCACTATTGGGGATAATTCTTTCATTGTATTCAGCGTCTATATGCCCACAGACGCACCAGTTAATAGCTCGGAGTTCATAGACATTCTGGGTGAAATAGATGCCATAATCGAAAATAATGACGTTGAAGCTGTCTACATGTTGGGAGACTTCAATGCTCATCCTGGCACAAATTTTTGGTCAGAACTACAGAATTACTGCTCAGACAAAATGTGGATATGCGCCGACACTGAATGTCTAGGACTAACCTCAGACACTATCACATTTATAAGTGATATTGATGGCAGCAGGAGATGGTTAGACCACTGTGTTGTAACGCAATCAGCATGGAACACGGTCACAAGCGTCGAGGTTGATCTAGACGTGCAGTGGTCCGACCATTTTCCGCTTATTATTAAATGTAGCCTGGAGTTAATAATTCCCAAAATAACCATAGAGAGTAATAATTGTAACAGAATATTGTGGAACACTAGGTCGAATGCACAGATTGATCGATATCATCACATATGCAATGAAAGGTTAAAACAAGTTGATTTCCCCGAATCTTTTTCATTTTGTGCCGATAAGATGTGTGATGATACGGATCATAAAAAAGTACTGGATGAGTTGTATGTCAGTATTGTAACTATTCTCCAGAATGCAGCAGCTGAGGTGCATGAGAGTGTTCATGTCAATAGGCGTGTTGTTGGTTGGAACAAACACGTCCGTAGCGCCCATGAAGCGGCTCGGTCTAAGTTTCAAACATGGCTGCTTTCTGGAAGTCCACGTAGCGGTCGAATTTGGGAGGAAATGCGTGAGAGTAGAAAAATATTCAAAAGCAGGTTAAGATGGTGTCTGAACCATCAAGACCAAATAAAAATGGATATCATTGCCTTGCACAGATCCTCCAAAAACTTTGGCAAGTTCTGGAAAGCGACAAATAAATTGAATATTAGGCCGAGCCGACCAGTGAGTGTTGGCGAGTGTGGTGAGCCAGTAGCGATTGCCAACCTATTTAGGGAACACTTTCAGGTATCCTCTCCTCTTGGACCGGCGAAGAACGTGTTCGATTCTGGGACCATTACGGGTGAACCTGATCCTTTACGATTTTCTGCGAAACAGGTTGCAGACGTAATTAAGAAAATGTCTAGAGGGAAGTCACCCGGACATGATGGTCTTAGCATCGAGCACTTAAAATGTGCCGGAGTACATCTCCCGAGAGTCCTGGCTATGTTTTATTCGCTATGTGTATCCCACTCATACCTACCACCCGATATGATCAAAACCCTAGTAGTTCCTATCGTAAAAAATAAGACGGGTGACATAGCGGATAAAGCAAACTACAGGCCGATCTCCTTGGCGACAGTGATAGCAAAAGTATTGGACAGTCTGATAGACAAAAATCTTGACAGTCACTTAAAACTACACGACGCGCAATTTGGCTTTAAGTCCGGATTGTCTACTGAAAGCGCCATAATGTGTCTAAAGCAGACTGTCCAATACTACACAAATAGAAATACACCGGTATACGCCTGCTTCTTGGATCTATCCAAGGCTTTCGACCTTGTGAGCTACGATTTTCTGTGGAAGAAGACTAAAGAGGCAGGTGTCCCCCGGGAAATAGTGAGAGTGTTACAGTACTGGCATGCCAACCAATGCAACTTTGTAAAATGGGGTGAGGCGCTGTCTGATTCTTATAGGTTGGAGTGTGGGGTGAGACAAGGAGGGATTGCCTCACCTAAGCTTTTCAACCTATACGTAAACGACCTCATCGTGAGACTCAGCAGTAAACCTGTCGGCTGTTGGGTTGACGGAGTCTGTCTAAATAATATCAGCTACGCGGACGATATGGTGCTGCTGGGTCCCACGGCGGGTTCAATCAGGATGCTACTGGAGGAGTGCCAAAAATATGCTCTTGAACACGGCTTAGTGTACAACTCTAAGAAGAGTGAATTTATGGTCTTTGGGGTCCCCGGTAAAAAGTTGGACTACGAACCCGTCCTTGAACTTAACAAGGTACCACTTGACAGGGTAAAATTATTTAAATATCTAGGACACTATATTACAGAGGACCTCAAAGACAACGAGGACATTGACCGTGAACGCAGAGCACTGGCGGCCAGATGTAACATGCTGGCTCACAGGTTTTCTCGGTGTAGTAAGGAGACTAAGATAACGCTATTTAAATCGTATTGTCAGACCTTCTACACGAGCGCCCTGTGGTCCAGATACACGCAGAGGTCGCTAAATGCACTGCGGGTACAATATAATAACGGGTTTAGAATGCTGTTGGGATTGCCGAGATTCTGTAGTGCTTCCGGAATGTTTGTGGAAGCACGAGTAGATGACTTTTACGCCATGATACGGAAGAAGACGGCATCCCTACTATCTAGATCGCGTGGCAGTTCCAACAGCATTCTAAGTATGTTTAGCTGTAAGCTTGCAGAGCCTCTTCTGAGGCACTTTATGAGTGTGCTGGTGTGGCAGGAGACTTAGATATTATTATTCTTATCATGCTTATAATAAACTAAACTAACCTAGGTATAAGCTTAATATTTACTAACAAATGGACCAATGTGTTGTCTTAAATAAAAAGATTATTATTATTATTATTATTATTTAAGACATTCCATGACCGTCGCTTTTATTGTGCTTTTTATGTTTCCTGAATCATTCAGTTGACTGATTCCTTTCGTCATTATGTGTTTTGCTTCTTCTACTAGCGTCTTTTTCTTCTTTGTAATTGTCTTATTTTGTGGTTTTGGGGGAGCACTACCAATAGGCGTACTATGCTCTGTTCCGTCAAAGCTTCTTCGAGCCTGCTCAAACGCAGAAGGGCTTGCCTTCGCTGTCAGTTGGGTTCCCATAGAGACTGGCGTTGGTATTTGTGATGTCCCGGAAGTAGAGCTTCTCTTGTCCTCTCTTGGGGAGTGGAACATTTTGGTATGTCAGAGGTATACGTTGGTCAATTTAGATTGAGATTGTATATAATTGAATTTTAATAAAAATAAAAATAAAATATTAAAAGTTTAGCTCAATAAAGCCGCTCAGGTTAAATTTAAGATAATTTGTAGCACAGTAATGTGTATTTGAGTCAAATAATGTTTTTAGGCTCAATAAAACCTTCGTAATCAGATTGAACAGTAAAATATAAATATCATTTTTAAATATAACATAAAACAAAAAAATTGAATATTAGTAGTGTAGAGAAAGATAAGTCCTAAAAGACTTATCCGTACAATAATTTACGCCAAAATGGCTCGTTGTTTAATAATATGACTAAATTAAGACAAACTCAGACAATAAATTTTTTGACTCTATGTAGAGTCAAATTATCTAAATATTTTGAAAGTACCTCACAAGCCCTTCAAAATGAACCCAAGCTCGATTCCGTAGCTTAACCCGTTCCGGCGCTACAGGCGTTTTAATATCTGGTAAAAAAACCAACTTTTGGTAACAAAAGTGGTAACACGGCTGTTATTTCGGTTGTGGTGGTCCGATTTTGTCGGGATTGGGCTCAAACTTTAGAGCTCGTCGAGGGTCACCAATTTTGAAAATTTCAGTAATTTTCAGGAGCTGAAATCCCAAGATTTTAAACTTAACGGTTTTGCTTCAGAAAGCAGTGAATATGATAGAAGGGAGCAAGACTTAAAGAACGAAATCAGAATCAGCGCTCTACGACCTCTGTGTCCGACGCAATCGACATGTAAAAATTTCCAAAATGGCCGCCTGAGCTGTCAAACTAAATGTTTGAGTGGCCGTTGCGTAGGTTCCAGTGGTAGCAGAACCCTGGTGTTTGGGCTTTTCGTATTCAGCTCAAGCTGTTCTTCCCTCCTTAACCATTTTCAGGAACCTGAAACTTTTCAGCTCCGAAGTGACTGAAAATGAGGGAGCAGGCTGAGTTTGCCTTTCTGAACCTAAATCCAAAAACGCAACTCTCTGCGACCTCTGGTTGCGAAGATACGGCTGTTAAACGAAAAACAAGATGGCCGCCCAGCTGTCAAATGTTAACTTTAAACGCTTGTTGCGCCTGAAGTACTGGTCCGAATGACCCAAGAGTGGTGTCGGGTGAAAGGGCTTGGCGAGCTTGTTTCTCTGAAACCGGATTTAGGGCTGAAAAGTTTCAGCCTCCGAAAACGACTGAAAGCAAGTGGGTCCAATTTTTAAGGCGTTTCACTGCCAAACGCCGCAAGAATTTTTGTTCTAGCCCCTATGGTTCTGAAGCAATATAGTTTCAAAGTTTGGTACCTAAAAACAATATTGGTAACAAAAAGCTATATTCCTTAATTCTAGAGATATAAGACCGATGTTTGGGCTTATATGAGACTAAACGAGTGTTCAGAAACTAATTCTAGGGTCAAAATTTTTATATATCTATTTATTTTAAATTTAAAGCCAAAAATCAATGAAAATTCAGTATTTCAAGATCCACAACACATAAAATTCTGAAAAAATAGTTTAAAATAGTAAAAATTAGAGCTTATTCTAACAAAAGTCAAAATTTATAGATATCCGTAATTTTCAGGTTTCTATCGTCAAATTTCAAAAGTTTCGCTGAAAATGCTGTAACTCCCTTCACAAATGTTCAAAAAATCCAAAAACTCACTGGTATATTCTTTGCTTGAGCGCGCAGCAGATTACGGGGTCCACTTCCGCGCGTCAGGTCCAGGTGTCCAGCAGTGGGCTTCGGAAGTTGGTAACTTCAAAAGCCTCTGGAGTCTCCAAATTTAACCGGAAAATTCTGGTTAATGTGTCTTTTTCTTCTCCTTTGTAGTCTCCACAAGATAGCAGCTTCAAAATCAGCCGCACGTTTCAAGATTCGAAATCACGTTTTTGAAAAAGCACATGGACTTTTCACAATTCTTCAGTTAGCACATGATTCTAAAGATGTAGAGTCCTGAATTTTTGCACAAATTTCTGGGCACACAATGCCCACAGAAAAGTAAAATAAAAATGAGGGGTCGTCGCTTTAGATTTTGCAGCGCACGCAAGTTTGTGTAAAAATTTTGCAACTTTTTAACCTAAAAACTGGTTTTTGGTTAATAACTTTTTTCACTGCAATCCTTTGAGTTCACAACTCAGCACACATATGCGGAACACTAAAACGCACATAATAACACTTGTTTCACAGCAATACGATCACAATTACTATTTATTTCGTAATTTAAATTGAGGAGTAGTTTCGAAAAAGATGTTTTCTCGGCAAAGGGAGAAGCGAAACTGTTTTTTTTTTTTTTTTTTTTTTTTTTTTTTTTTTTATTCTTATACCTCCAACATAATCGGAGACGTTTAAATTCGTTGTCATGTTTTTTGTTTCAGGATACAATAATTGACACCGAGAAGGAAAAATCCTCATGGACGCCTGGGAAGGGAGGGCCCAGGCAGTGCCGGACTCGTACCGGCTAAAACCTTTCCGGCGGCAATTTTACATTTTTTTTTTATGGACTTACATCTAAGTTTACGGCTTACTTATATTTACTTTATTTTCAAATTTTTGGAAGGGTTTTAGTTGTTTATCCTATCTTAGCTTGACTATCATTACCTATATATCCATTTCTCTACTTTCTTATGCTTTGTTAGTTGTGTGCATAATATTCTACTTTCATGGCCTTATTTTTTTATTTATTTTACTTACATTTATTATATGCTTATCACTAATATATTCAAATATTATGTAAACATAATTTTCTTATGCAGTTTTGTTTCTTTTTATTACAGCTTCTGAGACCCTAACGCAATACCTTAAAAATGTCTGTCTATTTTTTCCAGCCATAAGTTCGCTTAGACTGTTCTTATCTAATTTTATATCCAAGTCATGTTCCAAGTTATATCGGTCAATAGTATTAACTGGGCAATCTAGCAGGATGTGCAGCACAGTTTCTTCTACGCTAGGGTCGCAGATGCACGATGAGTTCTCCTTACACTTGAATCTATTTAAGTATTCTGAGAACCCGCCGTGTCCTGTCAAAATTTGAGTTTTTGTACTTGTGGCCTCAAATTTTCGCACAATCTTATAGGCCATCGTTGCGCTGGGAAAAAAGAGCTTTGTGACTGATGCAGTTTCACCTGCAGTGTATCTTTTTTCCCATTCGTCCAGCGTAGCCATTCGGATACTTCGCCTGACAAAAGAAACAGGGCAGAGGTCATAATCTGGTTTTTTCTTTGATTTGGTGGCAGCTTCCTTAGCTAATTGATCCGCTCTCTCATTTCCTACCAGCCCTGCGTGGGCTTTAATCCAGAACAGGGTCACATTTTTGCTCTGGAGAGATAGAGCTCTAATAATATCTCTTACTTCCACAGCAAGGGGATGGAGGCAACTGGGATTTATTATTGTTAGAAGGGCTGCCATTGAGTCACTATACACACCAAAGTTGGTATATTTGCTTTTATTTATCTCCTTGAGAGCTCTGTTGATAGCCAGGAGCTCCGCTTGATACACCGTGCAGTACTGTGGGAGTGTAAGTTTGACAGACTTGGTTTCGGCTCCATCTTCCCACCAGGAAAGCGCTGCCCCAACCTTGCCGCCAATCTTGCTGCCATCGGTGAAGATTCTGACTTCGAATTGGTTGTGTGCGTTAACTTGCTCTTCGTTTTGCAGGCTTATGATTTTGGTGGTTGTAATCATTGCCGGGTGTGGGCCATGTATCGCCGATGTCATTCGCTCAACTTCCCTTCCTCCCAATGCCAGGTAAGGCACCCCCCTCCTGGCCTCGTATAGTGAGGCCGCTTCCCTAACTCGTAGGTCAAGAGGGAGCAACCCGGCGAGTACAAGAGCCGAATTCAGGGAGACCGTGCGGTAAGCACGACAGAGTTTTTGGGCAATGCCACGCTGGACGGTAGCCAGTTGTTTAATGACGCCTATCTTATTGGCAGCTGGTGCCCATACGCTGGCTGCGTACAGGAT